>OX383900.1:45000-10045000 GCA_947532125.1 Saturnia pavonia | reverse complement strand
ATTTCTTTAAAGGGAACGTCTCGAACTTTTTTCTTTTGTACTTTTTTAAACAATTTAAATATATATAATGTGCCGTAATATGTTCAACCACACAGCGGTGGTAATGGTGCCAGCATAAATTGAGGTAACTTGAGGAACTCGTTAATACTGAATAGAGCTCAGCTTATACCTGGAACTGTTGCCAATGGTGCAAGGATGACTGTACCTAAACATTTTTTATTTTAGTTATTAAATAATTAAATCCATAGTACTTAGTTACTACAGTTTTGTTTTAAAGAGAAAAATCTTTGATAAATATATTTTTTCCTTTATTAATAATCTTTAAGTCTTATTATAATATCCACCAGTTAAAACCTTATTTCCTATTATTTATTCGTACATATAGATTTTCGTACTAAAGTGCCCCATTTTATGTATCATTGTGGCCCGTACGTGGGCACAATGATACAAAACCCATTTTTTATTAAATTAATTTTCTCATTATTATTTAACTTTAATGATTCTTATGACTGGTATTATAATATTGATTAAATTTAACATTCAATAAACAAAAAATCATAATATTTTATTAATTTTTTATGCATATAATACGACATTGAATTTTTCTGTATCAATTTGCCCCACTTCCCCCTACCTATATTGTAAATTGTTTTCATATAATACTAGCTGTTACCAACCTGCTTCGTTGGACGTAAATTAAACTTTAATCATAGCTGATAAACAGTACCTATTCTACAATGCCATGAAATAAGACATTGAATTCTAAGCCAAATTTAATAAAAATCCGCTTTTTTTTCGATCTGACTACAGTCTTACCCGAAAGGAACCCGAAGCCTCAGATGGCTTTTACAGGTTCACCGGGCTTGGGGGTGAGCACTTAACGAGTGCCAAAGTGGCCGAATCTCGGCTTGGACTGTTACCGTAGCTGCAAAAAAGTCGCGAACTGGCTAATTTTCTTTCCGTAATTCAATCTAAACTAACTATACATGTATACATGTTCTTTCCTCTGGGAGAAGGGAAGACACATGCGTATATGTATTTAGTAATATGTCAATTTTCGTCTAAACTAGCCAAAAAAAAAGAAAAAGGCGTGGTCGCGAGCACGCTTAGTTTAAATGGACGGACGTGTAAAGATATTCTGCGGTCGGCGTTTTGCCTTCGGGGCGTTTGGGACTGGGGTGTAATTTGCGGCGGCTACCACTATCGGATTCGAGCGATTAGACGTCGTGTCAAAATAGGAACTCGCGAGGAATTTAACATATGATTCAATCGAAGGAAGTTCCATATCTCTATGGAGGTCTACGTTCCGAACGAACAATGGGCATCGACAAGCTTACGTAAAAATCTGTTTTGGACTCTTTAGAGCTGACTAAAGTTATACTTGGACATATGTCCGAATGCAGTGCAGCTATATGTTAGGATCGGGCGGAAACATGTCTTGTATAGTGTAAGCTTATATCTCTGGGATATTTTTCTTACCGAGCATAATAGAGGATGCAAGCGGCCCAAGACCATGGCGGCCCTGTACCGGACTATACGTACATGTGCATTGAAATCAAGTCTATTGTCGAGGGTGACCTGGGTGGTCTAGGGGATTGAGATGCCAAAAAGGTGTAGCGGTACTCTTATTGAGGTTGAGAGCTATGCGCTATTTACGGAACCATCTCCCGAGAATGCTTATGGCGCATTCGATACGACTGTATCGTCAGCGTATAAACCTATCTGGAAATTGGGGGGATGCAGCATGTCGCTGACAAAACATTGAACAGACAAGGCACCAAAGTGGAGCCTTGTGGGACACCTGAGCGTATGAAGTGGGATGTAGAGAATACACCTTCCACCCGGTAGCGGAAGGTGCAGTCGGTGATATCATCATCATCATTTCAGCCGAAAGACGTCCACTGCTGGACATAGGCCTCCCCCAAAGATCGCCACAACGACCGGTCCTGTGCTGCCCGCATCCAGCGGCTTCCCGCAACCTTTACCAGGTCGTCGGACCACCTTGTGGCGGGTCTGCCCACGCTGCGTCTTCCGGTACGTGGCCGCCACTCGAGAACTCTTTGACCCCATCGGCCATCCGTTCTACGAGCTACGTGGCCAGCCCACTGCCACTTAAGTCTAGCTATTCTTCGGGCTATGTCGGTGACTTTGGTTCTCCTGCGCATCTCCTCATTTCTGATTCGATCACGCAGAGAAACTCCGAGCATAGCCCTCTCCATTGCCCTTTGAGTGACTTTGAGCTTTCTTATAAGGCCCATAGTTAGCGACCACGTCTCAGCACCATATGTAATCACTGGCAACACACACTGGTCAAAGACTTTCGTCTTGAGACACTGCGGTATCTTGATAAGATAAGATACGGCAGTGTCGGTGATATAGTCGTGGATAATGTGATCTAACTTATCTAGGACTTCTAGTTGGTGTAACTTGTGGACTAGTCCGGCATGCCAGACCTTATCAAAGGCTTTGGCAATATCGAAAAAGACCGCTAGTGTAGGGGAACCAGGGGCGGAATGTGGTGGCTAACAAAGAAATTAAAATTATATCAATTATAACAGAAAAAAACATCAAATATGTCACCATATATCCTTTATTTATTATATTTGACACATAATTAATAAATGATACATAGTAAATATAGAATAAGCTAAAAAAAATATTGGGTATATGAATAATGCTTAAATATTAATATTTAATTTAAAAACTCACAAACTAGCACAGAATATACATCGTAGCTGTGACAGCTACTCGCACAAGACATATGAGCCCTTTTTTTGCATGCAACACATGAACACCAACGCTCACCCGTTTTTAAGTATGCCTCGTTGCAGTACAGGCAAATCGTATCTTATTCTTCTTCCGAGTATTTCTTTTTTATTATACTTTGTTTTCATACCTTTACCTTTAAATTTTAATTGGTATCTTTAAATTGTAGTTTTCTAATTTCTAATTTTATTTAATTTTGCTTTTTCGGTAATTTCTGCGGCTTGTTCTAATACAGCTTTATAAGGAGATTTTGTTAAAATTGCAGTTTTTCTGTTTATCTGGTGATTCATGTTTTTCCTGATTACACTCGTGATACAGGCATTATGTCTTTGAGATGGCAAAGTTTGAAAGATGTTTCTACTCTTATAGACAGATTCTATCAGACTTCTATCAGACATCCACGAGCAACAGGGGCGGGCATCGAAATCAGTATTTCCTGAAATCACTGCATTCACAGCACGCTCCTTCGACTCTGTTTTCCAGCGTTGCCTGTAATTTTTTCTTTTGTATGTTCGGACCATCTATATTAAAAAAACTATCCGTAGATAACTACACATATATTTCACAATACAGGCATTCTGATCTGCGAGCTAATCAATATATAGGTAAATGTTACTCTCTTTTTTTTTCGAACTGACTGTACTGTTAGCCTTAGGGGCCCTGGAGCCTTTACGGCTTTTACAGCTTTACCGGGCTTGGGGGCGAGCGCTTAGGGCACTCAGAAAGCTAAGCAACAACATCCGAGGGTGCCAAAGTGGCCGAACCTCGGCTCCGAACTGTTGCGCGTATGCAAATAAGTCGCGATCTGACTAAATCCCTATCATTCGATCTAAACTAACTATACAAATATACATGTTTCTGCCCCCTGTGAGGAGGGAAGGAACATGCGTATGTGTATTTAGTGGTCTGAAATTTTTTGTCTAATCTAACTAGGCAAAAAAAGAAAAAAAAGGTCCCTTACAGAACCTATGTACCTGTGTGTTGTGCATGTGTGTATAAAGCAGTGTCATGTATGGCTGTGAAAGCTAGTGAATGTAGAGTCACTGAATCGCGCGAGCGGCTGCTTGACTCAAGGGCTCCATGCCGATGGATCGGACCTAGGCTTGAGTTGCCGCAGAGGAGGGCGGTCGTGGCAGGTGTGCGGGAGCGAAGTTATCCGTACGTCCCCTGCGGAGGGAACGGTGGTTTCGCGGGCGTGGGCGCGGAATGTTACTCGCTTAATATACTATATATATGGGTCAGAATGTAACTATCCCATTTTGCCCGACCTGTTGTGCCCCACAACATATGTTTCCGAAAATTTCGGAAAGAAGAAAAAGTACTTTACTGGTTAGTACAATTAAAAAATACAAAGAAACAAATCTTTTCTATAATAGACTACACAAATATGATTCAATTATAAAAAACACCAAGTATTTACATTGTTTTTATGTTAAAAACTTGTAATTTCATCAAAAAATGAACACACAAAGTTATATCAGTCAGCGGACGTGGCAAATTACTGCAACCACTTTCACAATGACGCGTTGTCACAAACTTAGTATTATAGGAAAGCGAGTGGACCAATCCTCTCACCCCTTTATCTTCTATAAATCATCTTTCCAATTCTGCCACGGTACCTTGTCCCGTCCCGGGTTCCCCTACGACACGGTTAATATAATTTACTAAAATTAAACGTGATGTACGCCGTGAGGTGGTATACTTAATGAGTGCAAGAGTGTTTAGAGCGAAAACCGAACTGCTCAGGTGGGTAAAGTTTTTATCGTTAATAACGGTCTTGATACGGTTCAGAAGGAGCCGCTTGTAAAGATTTCCTAATGTGTTTAGGAGACTTCGGGCGATAGCTATCGGGAAGCGAAGCTTTCTTGAAAGGCTTGTGAATACCTATTACTACTATATACTACTTACTAAAACTCCACGGTGTTCTATCCGTTGCCTTAACGGGGCGACGCGGGACCGCTGGTAGCATACTACCGCATCGCCCCGGCGGCAGGCCCTGCACGTTGCGAGGCCTCCGGCGCTAATGGGAGACAATCCTGGGAGACAATACAACCCTGTCTCCCCCGTCCGCCGAACCTATGCAATGGGCAGATGGGCCCCCCAACCCGGCTCCAAACTACGACTATCCTTACACTGTTTTACCTAGCAATACCCCTCGTTGTACTAATTACTGATATTAAAAAATGTACGGTGTCTTTAGTTAGTATTATTACTCCCTATAAAAAAATTCTTCTTGACAAGATCAAGAAGAGTCACGATCCTCAGCAGTGAGGGACCGACTAAGAAGAAGATAAAGAAATTATGTATTTGTTTGAAAATAATAAAATTAATCCTTAGCCTTTAACAAAGTACTAAATAATGTAATGTTTATCATTATTATTGTAAGTACTTAAAATATTATGTATGTTGTGATATTTTAAATACAGTGTCGTCTCTTTTGTTCTAGACGTTCTAGTTAAATCGGGTTATATGCAAAATTAACTGGTCAACTTCAGTAGAAATAATAAGATTTTCACTAGCCAATCTCGTTCGTTTAAATTTTAACCCCTTGATATTGGCGGAATTGTGTACTTCACATATGTCGCCATCCTTATAAAAAATGAAGTTACATAGCATAAGAAATTTATATACAGCAGAGCGTTTGGCCACAAACTCAGCTGATATTAAGTTACGATGTAATCCAATTGGCAACACGCTAATCCTTGTAGGGAAACTGGCTCTCAAGTGCAACTGCCAAAAACAGTTTTTCAACTTGAACATGATAGCTAGCTGGACAATGTTTTGCCTGAGCTAAAATGACATACAGTGAATTCCATTTATAACGACCTCCGTTGTAACGACTTTTTGGTTGTAGCGACGTAACAGTTAAAGTCCGTTGAATTTAAAGTATACTTTTAGAGGAAAATAATTTGGCTATAGCGACTTTGGATGTAACGCCGATTTCAGGTATAGAGCGACTAGTTTTAATGGACTATTTGTAACGAGTTCATAGAAATCCCTTGCAGATATTGCGATATACGGCGACCGAGACATCAAACAAACACACAAAGGTTCATTCTTCAATCATAAAGCTTTCTTAACTTTTATTTACATTCACAGTTGGTCAGCAGTTGTAATAATACGCTATTGTTTATAAATGTTCAGATAGATAAGGTTAAAGCTAAGAATTTTGGCGATATATGCCCATTGCGCGGCTGTAATGTCCGGTAATGAATACCTATTGTTTCTTTCTTTCTTGCTTTTGTTTCTTCTTTCTATCTCTGTATATAGCGACGGAATTATAGTGGTCCTTCATCGACGTTATGACCGAAATCCACTGTATATCGCACGCTTAGTATTAAAGTGACCGAATTTAAAAAAAGTGTTTTTTGGTAAATCGCAAAAAACGATTTGCAATTACGACTTCGGCTGTTTCCTTGGACATAAATGTCGCGAGATGTTAGTTTTGTATGATTAAGTTTAGTTTTACAGATAGAATATGAGCCACAGATTTGATGGAAACTTAATTTTGAATTGAATATCTTTTATTTTGTATTATAAATAGGCGACCAAGTTTTTGTTGCACTTTTAGGTCTTTTTAGTACTAAATAGTGGTTAGTGTATTAAAAAACATAAAGACCTACTTAATTTTAAGTCATTTTAATATTAAATTCTAATAATGCTTAGCTGTATATTTAAGGTTTAAGTCACATTATTACTAAAAAATCATAGACAATTTTTTAGTTAGGACTTTTTATAAAAAATGGAATCATCATTAAGTTAAAAGTTTGTAATAAAACTATAAAAAAATCACCAATGTTGTACTTAGGTAACTAGAATGATAAAAAAAATGTTATTTTAATTTTCAAACTTATAATAATACAAAGTAGTTTTAGGAAAATGCTGCAATTTTTACAGTTATTTATACATTTACAACAAAATATGGTATTATTTTTAAAAGACCTAAAGTTTTTAGAAATTTATTAAAATATAAGTAATAAGTAGCATATAACATAATTAAAAAAGTTGGTAATTGATTTTAAATTGTAATTATCTACGAAAAAAACATGAAATAACTAGATACATTTTAAAATAATTTAGAAAACTCCATCTTGTATTATATTGCCGGTGATACAAACATTGGTATCTAATGATACTCACACTTAGGTTATAATCATTTTATGAATCAATCTTAAATCAGTATCTAGCTAACATATAATAATTACAGAATGGTATCATAAAAATCAGAATAAAATTTAGGTATCAAATAATTCGCGTAAATCTTTTTTTTTTATTCTCGCTCAGTTCTTGTTAGCTAGTAGAAACTGTGGATGTTTATTTATTTATTTAAGCAACCAACACGGCATACACTTCAACAAAATTGAAAAAAATACAAAAAATGTTTGACTTAGAATTTAAGTGTTGCCTTAATTAAAGGTAGCTCTAACATGCAAAAAAAAAAGTGTAAATGAGTTTAAACATTCATGAAATCAAGATAATACAAACGAATAACATAAGTAGGTACTTAGTCACTACACATATGTTTCAAAACATGGTCTCTGTAGCATTTGTAACTCTGGCCAAATATATCTATGTTGGGATCTTTGCTAATGCTGTTGTATTGTTTTTAGATTCTATTCACGCAGGAGAAGTACCCCAGATTACTTTTAAAGGTTTTAAATTTAGATTAAAGGTACATATGCTGTTTTATCTGGATAAAATAAGTTAAGTTAAATAGGTTAAATAGTGTTAAGGTTTATTTTATTTAACAAATGAGGACAGTCTAGCCTTCCATTTACTAGCTTGTATAAGAATGTATGGTCTAACAACAGTCTACGGTCCTCCAAGGAATTTATTTCAAAGTGTTTAAGACGGTCCTGATAAGATTTCAGAGTTTTAGCCATGTTACACTGGTAGACTGCATGCCATAAAAATCTTTTTTGTACAATTTAGTGACGATTCTTATGTACAGAGTACAGGGGCGACCAGACAGTGCTGCCATATTCTAGAATAGAACGGAAGTTACTGAAGTTGTATCTTGTGTTATAATAATATTATCTTGAATCTCTCTTGTTCGTTCATTTAGTTCTCTTGTTGGCTCAGGTGTTACATTTTCTCTATTGTTGGCATTCAAATGTTCTTCTAAAGTCTCTTCGTCAGAGCTATCCGATGAAGAAGAACTACTACTCGAAGTCGAACTACGAGGAATTTCCAAACGACTACCCCGTTTGCCATCCTGTGCTATGAAAGTAGGATCGCCATCGCTTAAATCTGCATCGCTTTCTCTAGGATTAATAGGTGACACGCGGTAATCTACACGCGGCTGCTTATGGCTTTCAGTATGTTTGAAATACTCTAGGAGATTCAAATATTGTTTATTTTCGGGTATATTGTGTATTATATTGTAACTAAACATAAGTACATAAAGTAGCTTCGGGCAACACAACAATTTTATTTACCTGGACATCAATACTTTGAGTTGGAATAATATCTGTATCATCTTCGAGCTCTTTGGATGCATCACAATATATCGCCTCAAAACAACAAAATGTGAGCAGGAGTTAATGAATTTTAGGTAACCATGGACAGTATCATAAGGACAATTCAAAGATTTTTACATACCTGGGAATCATAACTTTGAGCAGGAATAATATTAGCTTCAGTCTGAATTAAAGATATAATTTTACTTGATCGCGAAATAGACTTTCTAAATTAAAAATAGAAAATTATAATTATAGGACAACAATTGAAACATCTTTTCTGTTCAAAATTTAGTTTTGAAGTGACTCAATCCTGAGACCATGTCACACGGAAAAAATTTGTTAGAATTTTTTTTTTTTTTTTATTGTAGCACAGACTTAATACTGAATCTAACTATAAACAAACTACCATTATTTGTAATAAATAGACTTAACATTGAATCCTACAGAACATACAATTAAATTTACTATTTCTTTATTATTAAATAGACTTAATCATTAATGTGTTTTAAAATTATCCAAATTTTTTGTTTTAATCAGCCCTAAAACTTAATTTATCGTGAAATATCATAAAAAAATAATATTAAATAGACTTATTACGTACCGGGTCTAAATAAAACAAAAACAATCAATAAAACTTATCTCCAATTTCACTTGTAAACAAACCTTAAAACTAATTGGTCACTTTGAAAACAAACGACCAGTCGCTTACTTTGAACCGGTTGGTCCAATAATGAAAGTGTCAGTGTTATTGTAAAGTGACGTTTCAAAACTCATGAGTGTGAAAGAGACCGAAAACTTGTATAGCAGTAAAACACAAACTTTTTAAGAGTTGCTTAGCGTAATTTCACAGATGGGGCAGAAATAATGGTTACACTGTATCTAACTCATTTATGACAAATTTTGAATTCGGTCACTTTAATACTAAGCGTGCGATATGTAAACATAAAAATTAACTAGTGGTTTACAAACACCTGAATACCTACTTGTCATGTATAGTGTTTATAAATTAAGGAATTCCTCTTAAAATACAAAGACAGCTAGCTATGAGAATGCTATAGTATAGTGAAGGTAGGCACTTTGACATAAGTCTAAAAGCAAACTAACCCAATTCCCGAGGTATTTTGTTGTAAAAACATTGCATTATGAATTTTGTGGACCATATTATTTTTGTACTACGGTGCATCCTTATCTTTCAATTAAAATATCAACTAATTGTAAACATGATTATCAATTGATATACCCAACACTGTAACTTCAACTTGACTGCACCAACTTCACTGCAACTTGAGATCCTTCAGAACAAAAAAAGACTTAAATTAAAACAAATAATAATGCTTAAAAATTATTTTTATTCTTGGCTAGCATCAACATTTTCTGTCTGCAAGCCCTTGATGGAGGCAACAGGCACATATGTGACAAGTGTAAACAGTTTGTGGGCTGAGTCTTCATCATCATTACGTCTGCGTGATAGCCTTACGCGAACACGGAAAGGAACATTCCTGAAATAAAAATATGTAATAAATCTCTTCTATATACTTAATCATTCACCCTATGGTTCAGTGGCAGTTTAATGATACAATCTTATGATCATGAAATAAAAAGTATAATAATGTATCTATCTAACAAATTATCTTTGATAAGCTATTAGAATCACTGAAAAAAATGAAACCTTTACCAGCAATCTATATTCACAGTAATAGTTTAAAAATAAATTTCCAGTAGATGACAAAATTTTAAAATTATTATACAAATATATTACCTGTGAACTTTTATTATTAAGATAATGTAAATAGGAGGTGGTTCCTTATCAAAATGCTACCAATTAGTTTCTAATCTGTCCCCAATTAAAAACATAGGATATCACCTAAAGCCAACCAACTAAAAGCCCGCCATACAACATAATCATCTATCCATTATATAACAATAATCATCTAACCATTATATAATAATAATATCAACAATAATATCAGCAAGTAATATTGATGGACTAAATCTTAGAAACGCTAGTATGATAACTGCCTAGAAAGCACAAAGAAGGAATACAAATTGACCACAATATCAATGAAATGATAATTTAGATATAAAAAGATGTTACTTTTGTGCAAACATCACGAAAAACTACCCGGACAGATTTTTATCATTTTTTATTTTACTCTATAAATATATGGCCCTTATAAAAATAAAACAATTATCAAACTGTCTTCATAATCAATAATTCTGTAGCGCACACGAGCAGAACCCCTGGCACAGCTAGTAAATAATACAACTATTACAAAACTGTTGCTGATGCAATTTGTTTCTAGTCAGTCCTATCCTTAAGATACATAAGGAGAAAATATACCTAGGCTAGGACCGTGAAAATTTGCATGTAAGTTCCTGTTACACTGTAGGTCAGCACTATGGAAGGATTTTAAGAAATTCAACCCCTATGGTGGTGAAAAAGGGTATGAAAGTTTATATGAAAATCAGTCACTAGTGAATATTTGGGGCACAGTTAATGTATAAATGAGCAAATCTATTGTCTAACAAAGAGAAAAATTAAAAATATGCTGAACATCATTCTTCTACAAATTATATTGTAAAAACCTTATATAAGTAAATAAAGTAAAAAAGTTATATCAATAAATTGCAATCTTCACAACTTTATTTTTAGACCTGTTATTTTATAATACAACAAAATATGAAAATAATTACAGTAAAATATAGGTACTTAGTGCAAAAAAATATCTAAACTCATACAATTATAGTTTTTATATTGTAAACTGTAATTATACACGAAAATACTAATCATTCAATTGTATATTAATTTATATATTATTCATTTATTATTTTGCATTTATAATTGTAAATTTCAATCAAACACTTCTTTCCTAAGGCGTAAGAGTGCTACTTCCAACATGAAGAGGTGTAATATTTATTTATTAAAAATAAACACAGTAGGTATTATGAAACCTTTGTAAAATATTGGTAATAATATGAAGAATAGTAAATGAATCTAATTTTAATAGAACATAGAAAAAACTAAAAGATAACCTCTAATGTAAACAAGTTGATATTAAAAAAAAATTTTTTTTTAATATTAATATATTAACAATCACACAAATAAATGTTAAAAAATGGTAATTACCTGATTCCTTTTGACCAAAGATATTTATTAAGGCGGGTATCTACTCTAACGTCCGGGGTACCCATTTGTTTTTCGGCGAATTTCCGGATCTCCTTGATAGCACGAGGTGCACGCCTCTTGAAGCCAACTCCATGAAGTCGTTTATGTAAATTCACTGTATATTCACGAGTAACGACTTCATTTATGGCAGATTTACCTTTCCTCTCGCCTTTGGGTTTTGCCATTGTGGTCTGTAATAATACGAGTTACTTTATGAAAATCTAAGAGTATCATGAAACTAGGTTTCGAGAAAAAGATCCTTGCACTGAAAGTATCATATTTGAGTAGTATTTCAGCTAGATTAAAGTGGATATCATAATTATAACACACACCGTGGACTTTCGTGTTCCAAAATTTGTTTGAAAAGAGCTGTCAGTTGTCAATTGTCAACTCAGTCTTGGTTTGTGTTGTGTCAACTGTCAATGTCAGTAATTGACAATTACTTATAAAATGACCCTACCAACAGCGTAACCTACAAATCCAGCTTTTTTAAGATTGACTCCTGTTTTTAAGCAGAAGTTTTAAATGTAGCATATTTTATAAGAATCTAAGTATAACAGATTTTTTGACCTTTGCATCATGTTGATTTAAAAGAAATACCGGGTTTTTACCGTTGACATATTATATTCTACCAAAGTACATATATGTCGATGGTTTAAACCAAAAAAATTTCGATAGTGGTTTTTTGTTATTAGCCTATTTTTGCAAATAAGCTATTATACAATGTGAAAAATAATATAAATTCTATAGGTTCTGGTGGTCACCCAATGGTCAAAGTTCGGCATAATTCAATAAATTTTATAGATTAAACCTTTGATTATTTATACACGTCTAGATACTGTGTCGCCTTGAGACCGATGACATATTTGTGGCACAACTTTGTTTTTGCTTTCTCCTATGTACAAATGTACTCTGTGGTTTAGGGTGTTAAATTATTGTTCTTCTTTTTGTTTACGCCGCAATAAGCACTTACCAGTGTCAATGGGTTTGTTTTCGTAGTATTTTTATATTCAAAGTTAGTTCAACAAGACGGTGGCTCTCTTGTTAGAACTATCTTGGAAGTTTTTGTGACATGTCAAAATGCATGCTTCCAGTTAATATTTACAATCCACTTCACGAATGCACAATAACCAAACTATATCACGCAAAACATTACCAATATTCCATAATATAGGATCAAAGAACCTATGTAAGCTAATAAATAAAAAATAAAAAACACAACATGGCAGGTCAAGATCCCGCCAAAAACTTCTCATATACATTTAGTAAAAAGCTGTTATTTTGACGTTACAAACGGATACTTCAATTTTATTCTGTGTATAGTTGCTGCCTAGGATCATTTTGATACAAGTTTTAAAAAGTAAGAAAATAATTTAAAAAATATTTTGTTTTACTTTATATCTCTGAAATATGAAAAAAAGAAGGTTTTTACGAATTAAAATTATTATGATATTAATTTAAATTTACCTAAACTATTTTACTGGCACACACAAACAATTTTCAAATCAAATCAAAAAGTAAATTTTCACTGCCGCTGAAGAGAAGGGAAAATTAAATATTGTTAATAGCATTTTGAACTCTATTTCCATTGTGTTGCGTAAAAATAAAATATTGACGTCACTGGTAGTAGAAGCGAAAATGTTAATATCTAATTTGTAAGTTCGAAATGCTATTAACAATTTTGTAACTTCCTTTGAGGTGTTTTAGACCAGCGAAGCATTTACACACTGAATTAGTTCCATGATTAAAATATAGATGGCCCTATAGATATTTTATAACCCGGCAGACACCGGGAGATAGGTAATTATATTCTGTGGATAGGTATCTATTCTCTGTTTACGGATCTGTACTTTGTGGTGTGCTCTTAGTAGTCTGTGACAATATCATATGTACAAATATTTGTTATATTTTTAGTGTTAGTATTTTTTTACAGAAAAACTGTAATCAAATGACTATAAGAGTACATACCTTTTGCAACTATTAGAAGTGTATACTTAATCGGAAATGGCTGAAATTTATAAGTTCGTATCAATATCCTATTTTGTACAAACTAATAGTTGATATAATTTTTACTAATTTATGTATATTATTATTTCAGGCTAATTCACCCTGTTAAACATTTTAATGACTATATATCTTTGAACGTTCGTCCTGACGGTAGAAAATTTTCTGAACAACGTAATGTCAAATTAAACGTTGATTCTATTAAAACGGCTGAAGCTTCTGCGGTGGTCAAGTGTGGTAATACTACTGTCGTATGTGGTATTCAGTTGGTAAGTATATTTTTAACTGAAAAATACATAATAAGGAAACAATGTCCTACTATCCTATTCATTCTGTTACCTCTTTTGTTATTCATCAGAGTGTATTATTACCAGAGATCAGATTAGGCAGACTATATTTACCTAAACTTAAAAGTACAGAGACAAAATTTGGGTTAAAATTTAGAATCGTTTGTTGAGTGGTTCGGGTGGGGGCGGGGCGGGCGGAAGGTGGTATCCCTAACCCTTTGACACTACTCCTGTTACAAGGTAACTCAGCAGACCCAAGTTATAGGGGTTCAAAGTTTCGAGGTCAAATTAGAAATTTCGATATTTTCTAATCTCTGATAAACTTAGAGGCAAGAAATGGATCAGGGATGATGAAGGGGGCAGCCACCTACCCTCTGACACTCTTCCCATGAAGAAATAACCTTCCTGGCCAGTAATATAGGAGTTGAAAGTTTCAAAGTTAAATTTAAGATTTTGATGGGACTTTACATATAACAATAACGGTTAGTGATAAATTAGGACATGCCACTCGCCGGCCGCTGCCGCTGCACGCTTGCTTGGCTCATGTTTATATATATCTCAAGAAACCTGACACGCTCGTCACTCCCTTCGGTCGCCACTAATTATATGTAATTTCTGAGTTTTGTAAGTTTTGAGGTTAAGATAGTTTTTATTAATTTTCTCGAAAACGCCTAATTACCTTGTAATGGGAATAGTTACGTTATAATCGTGGATCAATTCTCTATCAACTTCAACCACTTTCAACCCCGAATTCTTGCCAAACAATTCTAAATCCAACCCAAAATTTGAGACTTATAATACAACAACAACAAATAATATGTGGTTGCTATTTTTGTGTCAATTAACTATGTTTTCCAAGATGGAGAATATTTTTAAGAACTCTTGGACAACATTTTCAAGTTAAGTTTTTCGAAGTCATCTCTATACAATTTGTCGGTAGTAACAACTCTTAAGTTCGTAAATGTGTGGTAAAAATATTCTAGCTATTTCAAATAACATTATTTTTAATATACTTAAGTCACATACAGGAAAACAGGCCAAATGGACTAAAAAAAAATTTTGTCATAAGGAAGTCTCCAAATTTCGTATCTGTTACGTAAATATAGTCTGCCTATTCTGATCTATGATTATTACATATGCAAGGCTAATTTGGATGACTTTAGATGTTATTCAATAGCCTGACTTAATTCACCTTATTTATGTAGTAAACCTTGTTTGAAATAAAAAAAAATTAGTGATAATACCTTTTACAGGAATTGGCAACACCAAAAGCTGAAGAACCAAATATTGGTTATTTGGTGACAAATGTTGAGCTACCAGCACTCTGCTCATCTAGGTTTAAACCAGGCCCACCCTCTGACTATTCCCAAGTAACCAGCAGCCTAGTGTCGGATATAGTGGTCAACTCAAAATGTGTCAATTTAGAGGATTTGTGCATAGTCCCAGATAAACTTTCCTGGGTCCTGTACTGTGACATGATCTGTACAGACAATGATGGCAGTTTAGTAGATGCTTGTATAATTTCATTGATGACAAGCTTAAAGTCATGTAAGAATTTATTTACCTATAATGTAATTCATAAACTCCAACAGTTAATGAAATTCCCCATCTATTAGTTAAACTAATAAAATAACTGTTATATACTGAGTTTTTGTAGTCTATTTAATTTACACTCTATGAATTTGGATTTATCTTTTTTGGTGTGATATAGCATTTTACAACACATACAGGGCTAACAAGAAGTATTCATGAACCAATAGTGAACTCATTATAATTGAGTCAGGTAGTAATAAATGCACCCATGTAGCCTATCATTGTTCTCACTTTCCGTAATTGCATACAGCTTTCCAAATTGCTATATATTCATGGTTACTGCTCTACTCCTTAAGAGTCGTAACATAATGTTATATAGCCTATAACCTTCTTCAATAAATGGGCTATAAAAAGCATAAAGAATTTTTCAAATCTGACTGGTACTTTTAGGTAAGCACATTCAAACAAACAATCTCTCAAGCTTTCTAATATTGTTATAGATAAGTATTTATGAAAAATGTTACCCACTAATCAACAGACAACATACATATTTCAGTGACCCTCCCATCAGTAAAATTTGATCCTGAAACTGAAGAAATTGAAGTAGACTCAACTAATAGAAAAAAATTGGAAATTCATGGATTACCAGTTGTAACCAGTTTTGCCTTGTACAAGCACAATCAAAGGTAATACAGTGTATTTCATTATAGTAAACTCGGTTGTAACAACAATTTGGTCATAGTGACGTAACAGTTAAGTTCCTTGAATTTAAAATATATTTTTAGAAAAAAATAGTTTGGCTATAGGGATTTCGGATGTAATGCCGATTTCAGGTATAGGGACTAGTTTTAATGAACCATTTGTTAAAAGTTCCTAGAAATCCTTTGCAGATATTGGGAGGAGTTACATACAAAGAAAAATCCAACATAAAGGGTCATTCATAGAATTATAAAGCTTTCTTATATATTATTTACATCCACAGATGGTCAGCAGTTTTAATAATAGGCTTTTGTTTATATATAGTATAGATTGTTAAGGTAGGTAAAGTAAAAATCTAGTGCCTTAGCACAGAAATGTAAACTAAAACATGGCAATATTACAGATGTTTTTTTTTAAATACACAGGGGTATTTGTTTATAGTATTATTAATTAAACATTAGGTTGATAATATGCGCATTGCATGGCTGTATCGTCTAGCATAAATTTTTTTTCTGTATTGCTTTCTACCTATGTATGTAGCAACTGCCGGATACACCGACGTAATTATAGTGGTCCCTTAATCATTATAACCGAAATCTACTGTATAATATAAAAAGCAATGCCCGTCGACTATAGACATTATCGCCATAGATGAAAACACATGTAATCATATATGGCCATGATAATATGCAATTTCCCTAATAAATTGGCTAAGGTGGTTTAGAAAAAAGTTAGGGTTTTTATTGATTACAAAGTGTTATATTACAATTAACTTAAAACTTCAATAAACTATATTATAATTATAGTTGCATATTATCATCATGTTAATTATTTTAATTTATTTAAGACGTTCATTTAAACTCAAACATTTTATGTGGTAGGTAGCTGAAACTACTATTCATATTCTTGCCACGCTGATGCTCATTATTAATCGGCCGAAACCCATATTTAATAATTTTAATGATAATAAAAACGATTTAAATATAATGTAAACATAGATGGCAACACGAGAATAGGTCTGAAAAGTTTTATTTTTTAACCACACTGTGGCTCTCGTGTGGATTTGTGCTGCCACCTATAGTTCGTGCAAGTTCCCTATACGGCCATTTATACTTTAATCCCAGTTAATTGAAATAACTCAATAATCACCAATATAAAACATTAATTTATCGTGATTAATGGGAGAAAAATATGTGAATGGGTAAATAATTCGCCGTATGCCTTTTTATTACCTATAATCAAAAGTAAAACGTAATATCAAATGCGATATTTCAAAACGGAACCGTCTTGATATAAATCAATAGGAATCGATTATTCATTATTTTGAATCAGTAACACTGCGTAAAAAATGGCACCGAAGACTTTAATAGGTACATAATAATCGTTATTTATCTTTTTTATACGTTAAAATATTGTCAACTTTATAAGATAAACGAACATTACCAAAAATTAAATTTAATTGTAAGTTTTTTTTTTCAATTAATGAAATTCATGTTCATTGTGAGCCAAAAATGGGAATGCTTTAATATACATTTAAAGCACAAAAAGAACTCCACAGAAAATGAAATAGTAATGTTTTATCGGACATTATTTTTTTTTTATAATGTAGAGACAATTGAGTTTTTTTCAATAGACAGCATCCACTAGACTGTCTTTGTTGTTGCATATCGGTATTTTCTTTAAAATAATTATAATGTGCAGTGGCGAAGCGTCCTTTATACTGATTCCCGCTTGCTTACCTTTGCGAAATTATAACCCAAGGCCGCCTAATTCCCATCGTAATTATCTCAAGCTTTTTTTTTTTTTCTTTTCTTCGAATTGACTACACTGTTAGCCTGAGGGGCCCTGGAGCCTTTACGGCTTTTACAGCTTTACCGGGCTTGGGGGCAAACGCTTAGGGCACTCAGCCACGAAAGCTAAGCAACAACATCCGAGGGTGCCAAAGTGGCCGAACCTCGGCTCGGACTGTTTCTCAAGCATAACTCTTTCTAGTATTGACCAATAAAGTGGTTGAAATGCCGGTACAAATTTCAGCTTGAAGGCTTTACTGTCAAGACAAGGATAATTATTATGATTGACACAACTTGAGCTTGAATGACACTGTTTCTTAAAATATTAGTGCTTTAATGTTAAGATGGTGGATACCTTTCGTTTTCGAAGTATGTAGACTTTTTTTCGGCTTTCCTTTTGTAAATTGTTAAGTAATTTGTAAGTTTGTAAAGTGGCGACCACTGTCGCATAGTAGAAATACACAACATAGTAGAAAAAGAATATAAGATGATTCAATAGACGTCAACTTTAAGGTCAACCTTGTGTAAAGTCGACTGAGTGCCTTAAGCGCTCGCCAACAAGTCCGATGAAACTGTTAAGGCCTCCCGGCCAACAGCATAGTCAGTTCGAAAAAAAAAACCTTGTGTAAAGGTTACCTTATACCTTTACACAACCTACCTACTTACCTAGGTTACCTGGACCTTTTATACCTTTCGTTTTACAAGTATGATAAAAAAAATTAAAAGCCTTATTTTTTTATTTTTACCCTTCACCACTGATATTGTAAATACTAGAAAAAGGATATAAGATGATTCATTAGAGACCAACTTTAAGCACTTTGTGGTTGCCTAGCTTCAAAAAAGGATATTCAGATTTATATTATTTTTCTTCAGTTAAGTAATAAAAATCCATATGTCAAATGGTTATCATTAAAGCTATGTCGTCTGATTAATTTGGTTTTGGGTGTTTTAAAGCATTATTATTATGGAACATGAATGATGGACAAAATTTAGGAATTTTCAGATTATATCGTGTGGTAAAAACTATTTTTCATTGTAAGCAACTGATTTTTAATATTATGATGTGACTTGTAGTCTTAACAACGATACTGCGCTGTGTATATTATTTTAAACAAAAAAAACTAAGGTTACTCATTATTTTCAGGAATATCCTTTTAACTGACCCAACATTGTATGAGGAAGAAATGTGTGGAGGTTTGGGTGCCAATTTGATAGTGAGTTACAATAGCGATTCTATTTGTGGTTTACATAAGTTTGGTGGCTCTAACTTTCCATCTGATTGTCAGAATGAAGCATTAAAGATAGGCGGAGAAAGATATAAAATTATAAAGAAAGTAATTGATGTTTGTTTAAAAACATATGAAGAAGATAGTAATGAAAATGAATAAAAATCAATAAATTTTGTTGTTTTTATATTGTTGATAGATACCAAGACCCTATCTATAATTTCCATAACTATTTTCGACAAACAGTGCATAAAATAAGTTTCCCAAAAGTGAGCGGAATTGTGCTGTTGCAAAAACTGGCCTGAAGTCACTGTTAATTAACGTACTATAGTACTAGTGGTATGTTAGTGGCCAGAAATCTGCACCACGTACTAATAAAATGCGAACACGGCGGCGTAGCGCTACACCTATCCGACTATCTGTGCGCCGTATAGTGCCCGCATTCGATAGCGAAATCTGCACCACGTACTAATAAAATGCGAACACGGCGGCGTAGCGCTACACCTATCCGATTATCTGTGCGCCGTATAGTGCCCGCATTCGATAGCGAAATCTGCACCACGTACTAATAAAATGCGAACACGGCGGCGTAGCGCTACACCTATCCGATTATCTGTGCGCCGTATAGTGCCCGCATTCGATAGCGAAATCTGCACCACGTACTAATAAAATGCGAACACGGCGGCGTAGCGCTACACCTATCCGATTATCTGTGCGCCGTATAGTGCCCGCATTCGATAGCGAAATCTGCACCACGTACTAATAAAATGCGAACACGGCGGCGTAGCGCTACACCTATCCGACTATCTGTGCGCCGTATAGTGCCCGCGTTCGATAGCGAAATCTGCACCACGTACTAATAAAATGCGAACACGGCGGCGTAGCGCTACACCTATCCGATTACCTGTGCGCCGTATAGTGCCCGCATTCGATAGCGAAATCTGCACCACGTACTAATAAAATGCGAACACGGCGGCGTAGCGCTACACCTATCCGATTATCTGTGCGCCGTATAGTGCCCGCATTCGATAGCGAAATCTGCACCACGTACTAATAAAATGCGAACACGGCGGCGTAGCGCTACACCTATCCGATTACCTGTGCGCCGTATAGTGCCCGCATTCGATAGCGAAATCTGCACCACGTACTAATAAAATGCGAACACGGCGGCGTAGCGCTACACCTATCCGATTATCTGTGCGCCGTATAGTGCCCGCATTCGATAGCGAAATCAGCACCACGTACTAATAAAATGCGAACACGGCGGCGTAGCGCTACACCTATCCGACTATCTGTGCGCCGTATAGTGCCCGCATTCGATAGCGTGGCGCGGCGCGACTGAATAACCATGTACAGTACCCGCAAACCAAAGTGCGCTCTACTCCCCGTGCACAACCGACCCTGCTCACGCCCGAACTACACGAAATGCGATGGACTGGGCGCTGGCGGATCGAAGCAATAATGGCTCAGTGGTAGCGTGTACGACTTCGCGTCGATTAACGTGAGTTCGAATCCCTGCAATATAGTCCGGTCAAATTAGACTAAAAAATAGGGGTGAGGTTACAAAAATTCCGACTAGGGTGAAAATTGGTAGGACTGTTCAATACACTATTATAAAGGAAATGTGAAAGTCCTCATCGATCCGGCACGTGCAAAAAAATTTACTTGGGGTCAAAGGTCACAAAAACGGGTTTTTTCGTGATTTTCAGCAAAACGGTAAGTTTTATCATAAAATTAGCTCAGACAAAAAATGTAGATCAGATAATTATCTATAAAAAATGTTTAAATACTTTTTTTCCTAAGAGCCGCCGTTTTTGAGATATAACGATTGTAATATGCACACGTTTCCACGCCACTTTTGAGGTAGTGTACTTAGCGCGTTTTCATTAATGTGGTTTCCCCGGTAGGCCTATTCAACTGGGCTGCTGTGATTCTGTTTAATTTGAAACTATTGAATAACTATAGATATTGGCAAGGGTTGAAAATGATAAGCCAGTGTTGAAAGTATTTTAATTTTCCATTATCTCGCAAATTATGCGTTCAAATAACATGATATAAAGGGCAAAGTTTATCTATATAAAATAGTCTTGATGACTGAAGTAACTTTCGTTTGTAAGAGTTAATGTGTCATGCCTAATAATAATGCTCATAAATCACTTTTGAATTTTCAATAAAAAAACTTACAAAATACCTTATTGTGGCTTATGTATAATAGCGTATTTAAACAAACTAAAAAACTCTGCCGCTTTATTATATTAGTATAGATTGTCTATTACTTGTTAACATGAAAAGCTTACTTACCCCTGATAGTTTTCCTTTTAACTTCATTATATTATATATACTACCTACTACCATGAATTATTTCACATATTCAAAAACAACCATGTAACTGGCATGGGAGATACTTGACTCGAACAAAAATTAGCACTTTAAAGCTTCATATTCCGCAAAAGGATTCTTGAATCGAAAAATGGTTTTCTCAAACCCAGAGTATTTTAACGACCTATCCAACGTCACTCACTCAATTTAATAGATGGAAAAAAATTGTGTGCAGTAGTACACACGTGTCTGAAGTGAAACCTTAAGAAAAAAATATGCTCTTAAATAATTATTTTTAAATATCCTAAATCAGCGGGATTCGAACTATCGACCATTCGTACGTAGTTAACTGCGTATGAACTGTGGTCTTCTTGCACCACAAGCCAATCCGACGACGATCACAACGATGAAAATCAGGAGTTGCATTAACCATGCATAATGTGAATATGTTCTATCTCATTCTCTCGCAGGCTAAATCCTATAGATGTATATGGTGTTCTCTTTTTATTGTCGCTTTTTCGTTTCATCGAATTTAAATCGGTGCTTCAAAAAAAATCATTCCAACTTTACGTGTAGGAAAGGTACCCTAAAAAATTTTTTTTCAATGTTTTATTTTACTACTTTGTCGGTATAATTAATATGTATTACCTATACCAAATTACGGCAGTATCTCTGAGCTAAGCCGCGGTGAGACAGAAGGACATGCCGAAAACCATAAGGATTTCTTTTGAATTCGGAACCCTAAAAATTACAGATAAAAGTGTAATTATTTATTAAAATCATATTAAACTGTTTTAACGTACTGGTTAGGAAAATATATTTTGCAGGTTTCCCATGCGAAATGAATCATCATGGAGTCGTGTTATAAGTGCTGAACAATATATTGAATCCAATGGATATTTACATTCTTTTATTAATTTCTAGAAATATACCACGCTCTTAGAAGGCTACCTCTGTTTGTCAGCCCACGACGTTAAAAGCAGTTCTAAAAGATGGCGCTAGGTTTTTATACTGTAATCGCGCCTGGAGGACCTCTGAACGGCCGTATCTTCTCTTTTTATTCAATGTGCTCGGTTAATATTTTTTTAGAAAAACAACAATAATCGATTTTTCCATATAAAAAAAAGAATATTTTATTACTTGGAAACAAATATACTTTATCGAAATTTATCTAAAAATTACAAGTTATGATAATGATTTCTATAACAGTATAACTAAAATTATATCAAAACTCCGAATTGAAGTATCTATTGTCACTAAACTTAATGAAGCACTTATGACAACCTTCGTAGCTCCATCTATTACCATTTTAAATATTTTTTGTTACAAATTTGATATATTATAATTAAATTTTTGAAAAAATTATAATGTCTATCTTTATTATTATCTATACGAGGAAAATTATTTAATCAGGTCTCAAAGGATTCAAAAGAACTATCTTTTAATTTTTACCTAAGCTCCATATAAACACTACAAATAAATCAAAGCCTGAGAGTGCTGAGACTAATATCCAATAAGACAAGTATCTTATTTCTATTTTCAGTCGCCAGATTTACTGTTTCTCTCTGTGGCACGAATTGCTGTAATATTTGTCTATTTCGCACGGGTGACTTTGCCATTAAAGGAAGATGTGAAGTGATTGATTGAAGAAAATGATAAATTGCGATTTTCTATGCAGTGAAGTAAAAATAAAATAAATAACTTAGTGACATAAAAGTAAACTCGGAAATGGTTGGCCGCAAGTACTTATGCAATATGCTGCCCAAATCGTTAAATAATTAATGAATAGTAAGTACATAGGTAGTTTTACGAAGACGCATCTAGTTTAAATAGATAGTCGTCTAAGTCAATAGCGTATTTTTGTAGAAAAAAAAAAAACAGCCGGTTTTTTCCTACTCATGCAGAATCCTACATTGAAATCTGGTCACACTAGCCCAACGTCAACAAATGTCAACAATGCTGAATTAAATATTAATAAATTGGCAACAATCGCTAAAATGTCACCACGTCTCAAAATATCAAGTTATGTTATCGAGGTAAATTTTTCTCTTTTTTATTGTAGATCAGGTCTTTTTATTTACATGATGGCTTTGATACAGTATATCCAATTTTCAACTTTCTAGTAAACTATTTCACTTATATAAAATAAATTTATTTATTAACCTAGTACGTCATCAACTTAATGTTTCTTAAAATAATAGAATGAGATCCAGTTTTACCCTAGTAAATGTTTACGAAATAATGCCTGCGTTGGAAGATAATAACTTTATTTATATTGTTCAATTAGAGGTTGTCTGCAATAGACACAAATGTGAATACAGGATGTCTCTTCGGCCTTATGTACGACGGTACTTTGCTAGTTGTTGGACTTAGTTTAGAATTATTTGAAAATGAGAAGAATAGTTACAGTCAACTTCTGCTGAACCTGCCAGCCGAAATAGAATTATGCGGTGTTGTACAATTTAGCGAAAATTTAAATGGATCAACTATGAAGGAAATTTTACAGGTAAATAATTGTACAATATAAAACTTATGTATACAGCTTATTACAGTATTATGTTACATTAAATTTATGTTAGAAACAGTAATTTAATTGAATTTTCATTTTTCTAGGATGTTGATATAACTGATAACCCATTAGTTATTACAATCAGTGAACAAAAGGACATGAAAGCTCATTTCTTAGTGCATGATAAGTTTGAAGAGACAAAGTATGAAGTGCTTACAGCAGAGGATATGTGGAAACAATTTCTTCATGTTAGACTGAACACAGTGTTGCCTTTGAGTTGTGAAGCTACAATAAATGGAGTGAAAAATATTCTACAGAACAAAAGAAAAAAGGTTACCAGTTTTTTCTACATTACTTGTTAAACGGCTATATGTTGGAATAGTATAACACTCATTTGTTATAAAAAAGCCTTTCTTAAATGTTACTTAAATATGGAATCTTGTACAGTGTTAATAATTCATCAAGAAGTGCCAAAATTCTTACATGAAAGACATATCTAGCACAGATATATTTTTGGCAAATTATTCAACAAATTAAACTCATGTGAATATCCACCAATCTTTAAACTAATTGTTCTTTTAATTCACATTCAGGTTATTTAATGTTTTAAAATATACTTTTTTAGGTGTTTGAAATCAATAAGGAACCCTTATACTTTTGCTATGTCTGTCCTTGGCTTCTTAGTACTAGAAAGCTGTAATTTAGTGTGGGTATACATATTAATCAATCTAACAAAGTGGTAAAATAAAATTTTCTAACATTTTGTCCTTTTCAACTAGATAATATGTATTGACTTCAGTAATAAGTCTTATTTTGATTTGACCTTGTGGTTTTCACTTGTTAATATTACAATTATGGTCAATAGAGAGTAGTCTATACAAATGGCTTATCAAGTACAACATTATTGCAGTCCATAAATTGCATTGCATGCAAATATGTGATAAGAAATTAAAAACTCACTCAATTTCAAATAAAAATAATTACTTTATATTTCAAATTTATAGATTGCCTCGGGTCAAGTCTCTTTTCATGTTGATAACACACAAGTGTATTTGTTTGGAGTTGCCTCAGATGTAGGATTAACCGGTATTAGTACAGAAGCCACTATTGGTGAGCTTTTAGACTCCATGAGCCCTGAACAACCTTCTAAAAAGAAGAAACTTAACACAAACAATGTGGTCAGTATTTTAAATGAAACTATAACATTTCAGTATTTTCATTTTGTGATGCTGTAGAAACTAAAATGTTAATAACTAAAAATAAACAATATTTTTATAACGAAATATATATTTTTAGGAAATAACACCAATAAATATGATATTGAAAACAACGAAAGACATGTTGTCAGATAAACTGATTAAAACTGCTGTTAAAATGATGACAACTCAGCGCAAACGTAAGTAAGGTACTTTTGTTTTAATATAACTCAATAGTTTTAAAGAATGAACTGATTCTAACAGCATAGCAATGAATAAACCTAAAATTTTCAACTTCCACAAGTATACAGCCCACCTGAGCGACTGAGCCTGTAAGCGACTACCTTAGCCTATGGAAGCATGTAATATATGGGTGTTATTAGCTCATTGCCAACCTTGAATAACTCTACACAAGAAGCTCTGGAAACCCTATTCACAGCAGGAATAACACAACGTTATTTGGCTGCTAGCTTTTATAGGGCGCAGGTATTCCACCAGTCGGACTGCTCCAAGCAGAGAGAAATCTCCAAAGAAATTTCTCTGTGACCTACCTCTCTTTACTGAAACTATACCTGGACCTATAGACCTGGACTTAATAAATCTTTAATAATATCTGTAAACATTATTATTTTATTTTCAGCTGCGTATTATATAAGTATGCCATTGAGGATAGACTCATTAGCGATAATACATAGGAATACAAAGCTGTTGGAGTTGTACTCAGTTATGGTAGAAGCCGCCTGCAGGTCCCTTAGACTATTGGAAAGTGTGTTAATAGAACAATTAGGTTTGTATTATTTTATAAATTAAAAAAGATTAATTATGTTCATTATTTAGAATAAGTAGTTTAATATGTGTTAGCCTAGTCAGTAATTTTGTCTGTCATAGGCTTAGACAGTACTTATTTTTCTGCCATTGATCTTATTATTATAAACACAAATAAATATAAGCAAACAAACTGAACAGCCCATGCCTTACATCTCAATTTTCCTTCATACCCTCGCTGTACTTAGTAGAACTTAGTAGTTATTCAAGTAGATGCCTGTAACTGGTTTAGTTATGTTCTGAAAATTTTGATTATATATTTAAAATATAATACCACCAGTATTACTACTAATCTTTTGATCTATTTAAACAAAAATAACATAACTTCACTGATCATACGAATATATATAATATTGATGAATACTTTGGAAACAATTCCTGAATTGCTTATCATATAATGAGTATCTCACAATCTCAAAATTTCAATACAACAAAACAGATCCTGGTAATAATAACCTCTTTTCCCCCCATGCTATTTGTATTATTAGGTCAAGAAGGAATAGGTGATGGAGCCGGTTTACGTTTACCAGAAACTTATCATTTCTTACCTCAAGAAATTGGTCATTTTATTACAAGAATAATGCCTAAAGGAATACCAGATGAAAGTATGGGTAAGTCAAAATGTTTTAAGTAATTAGTACAAATATTTGAATACTTATCTTGATTTACCTATCTGTCTCGGCTTAATAAATTCACCAGCTGAAAATAGACCTCCCCCAATTATCGGTCCTACCCTAGTAATAATAATTTTCTTCAGTGTTTAGTCAACTCTGGGCAACGTTTATGACTGACCCTGTACACCCTGTACTACTGAACTGACGGAACTGTCAGTTGTACCGGAGAGTCGCGAACCAGCATATCCCTACTGCAAAGACTTAATGGCTATTTTTAAATATTATTACGCTCGCGATTGTTCTTTACGCCGTGCATGCTAACTACACTTAAGTGATTGGAACAATTCGTTATCGTGCCAAAAACTTCACGCAGACTACTAAAGAGAAGCTAGGAATGTTCCAGAAAAACAATAAGTGGATTTACGTCATTAGTTACAGACCTTTTGCAAACTTGTGGTGCACTGAAAACTGAAAGAGGGTGTAATCAACAACATTGGTCCTTCAAAAAAACCACAAGCCCCAAAGTTGATAACATTATCAACAAATTTCATATAATAATAATATGCATTTATAATTTCAGAAAAAGAACGACGTTTACTCCACGAACAACTAGGATTGCCGGTAAATAGGCCTATTTTCCGTAGGGGTAATGCATATACAGATAAAACTAGTGCACATTTAATTAACCCTCATGAATCTGTTACAATGTCACCTTCGAAACCTGATGTCACAGTAGCTTTAGTGCGAGGAAGATACACTTATCACCATTATATGCAAGACAATTTTAATGATGATGGATGGGGTTGTGCATACCGTTCAATGCAAACCATATTTTCATGGTTCAGGTAAGAATAAGAATTAACTTAGTCATAATGCACATTTGTTATCTTCATTAAATAAAGACAAATAAATATACTTTATATACAGTTCGGACGCTGAGAGAATTCGTTTCTGACGTCTGTCACAACAGACGAATGTTTTAGCGTCACAAAATGGCGGCCCATTACGCCATTTGGGGTTGCCATTTTTTAACAGAAATATAAAAGTATTGTAGAAATACACATATTTAAAACAGTTGTCTTACTTCTTACAGTTTGTTGTTACAGTTGTTACATTGTAGTTGTCTTACAGTTACTTACATTAGACATAATGAAAAATAAAATCTACCCACAATAAAATATAATGCTTGTTAAAAATTAATAAAAATATATTTTATTATATATGTATGTTTAAATGAGTACTATTATTATTAAATACTATTTTAATTTACGAACTTTAATGAAATTATTGAATTTCTTTGAATATATGTTTACTAAAATCTCAAAATATAAAGTGTGCTATTTGTGAGCAATTTATAAAGTTAAGAGCAGAAACTGCCAAAGATTAAGGTGAAGGATTATAAGAAAAAGGGAACATATTGCCTTGGAGATGGTTTACGGTACGACAAAGATAAGACACAGAGAACGTTAAGTTCGTGCAGAGATAGAGGTTACACTCCGGAGAACCGCTCCGTAAATTCTTAGCCTTTGAACGTCTTTTTTACCGACTGACAGATTAAACGAGCTATCGATCACACACGTTTTTATTGGCGCCCTGTAAAACTCAAAATTCCTTGTCACCTTTTATAGTACTAAAAGAAAAATTTTTTTTACAGATATCAAGGATATACAACTATTGACATTCCAACTCACAGAGATATTCAACAGTGTCTTGTGAAAATTGGAGATAAACAATCAACATTCTTAGGCTCAAAGCAATGGATAGGATCTACAGAAGTGATGTTCTGTTTGGAAACACTTCTGGGAGTACAATCTCGAATCATTTTTGCAAATACTGGTGCAGAGTTACAAAGTTATACACACGAACTTATTCATCATTTCCAGAAGAATGGAACACCTGTAATGATCGGTAAGTTTTAATTTACTTAAAAAATAGAGGTAACCACACTAACAGATATTATATGATTTTGTATTTCATTGAATGTTCTTTAGGTGGAGGGGTATTGGCGCATACAATTTTAGGTGTGGAATATAATTCTGCAACAAATGAAACAAGGTATCTCATACTAGATCCTCACTACACGGGTGCAGAAGACCTTGCCGTTGTTGTGAATAAAGGATGGTGCGGTTGGAAGAATTCTGACTTTTGGAACAAAATTGCTCATTATAATCTTTGTCTGCCTCAAACGAAACCAGCTCTTTAAGATTTTTATAATATTCCATATTATATAAATAACTTTAATATAATTCTGAAATTTAATTATAATATATAACAATGTATGAAATAATTATATCAACAATATGAATGTGTTTACTAGATTGAGTGACTGGAACAATGACTGTTCCGTTCACCTGATGTACTGAAATCTAACTTTTAACTAATTCAATAATATAAATTATGCAAATCGAAACATGAATTTAAACTTCACTAATATTGTTTTGGTAACTAAAGAATTTGAATGAATATTAAATAATAATACTTTATTACAGAAAGAGTAAGTAATGGGGTAAACAAAAAATAATTGTTTTAATAGTTTAAATTCGATTAATGTACATCCATTCAGTCGAGCTGTGATAATGGGTTCTATGACTTTTAATTCCGTATGCATTTTGTTTTTATTTTAACCTTAATTGGGAAAATTGTAACGAGTACATATAGTTAAGAAAATTGTAGGGTTGATTTATTATTATTACATTAATTTATAAATATTAAAACATGACACAAAATTGTAAGGGTTGTGACGGTAGTTTATGGTATTCTGTAATTTTAAGTTCTCTGTCTAGTTGGATGATGTTGTTTCTCTGCTAATGGATTGTGTTTTGGAGAATAAGGCAACTGTTACTTCCTGTGGTTTTTGTTGTTTCAATTCTACATAATAAAATCAGTTTGCTTTAGTGTCATTATTTTATTGTGACACGGTGTCAAGTGTGTATGGAAACTTAATAGAGTTGATGTATTTTGTACCAATTAAATTATATTGATAACATATTAATTTTATTATTATGACACATTCCCACCAAGGTGTATACCTAAATTCACGTTTTAAAAAAAAAGATTAATAAACAGTTTCTTTTTAACTTTTATTAAGAACGCAGATTTTTAAATATTATATACATATTTCTATTCTATGTATTTTTAAACATTTTTTTTATTCACAGATATATTAAAATTTACAACGTTATTACGCATACAAAGGCACTTTTCTAAAAAAATAGGTTCATTGTAGGTTCAACTTGGAATGTCGTATTTCTAAATTTGTATCTTCAATAAAATAATTAAGACAATAAATAAAATACACTTCAGAGATACCTTCATTCGAGATGCTTTCCCTTGAATGTAACATTTACATATTTTCTCTTTTCAAATGAGGAAATAGTCATATATTGTTGGCTTACATATTTTCAATATATTTGGAAACTATTAGAGGTGATGACCTTTTTAAACTTATCAAAAGCATTTTGGAACTTTCCTTTTCACTGGGGTCTGGGGGGGTGAACATGAATTCATTTTCAGCACTGAACATTTTGTTGTCAAATAATAACGCTTTGTAATGCACTAGATTTGCCACTAGTAACTATAGGACTGAGATACGCATATACTGCTTGCAAAATAATAACGCGTATAAACAGCATTGCAAAATAATGACACGCATAAATTGCACCGCAAAATAATGACGCGCATAAATATGGTGGCTACTCTTTATCAAATTATAATCCCTTATACGATTCAAAAGGGATAAATTTGAAAGTTACTTCTGTGGTGACAATAGTTTGTGCTTAATATTATGCGTCGGAAAATGTAACATGCTAAAGAATTGGTGGCACTATTAATATGAAAATGAATTATCCAATTGACGTGGAAATTAATAAAGGGTATAGATTTAAAAAAGTTAACTGAAGATAGTTTAAATCGTAATTACGGCAGTTAAACTAAACAAGAAGTTAAAAAAACTTATAACTAATACATTATCACATGAACTGTATACATTTTCACTACATAACCAAATTAGAATACTTATTTGTTAAACTAATGAAATTTTGTGTATGCAGTGATTAAATTACCAACATGTTTGCTTTATTCTTAAATTCAGACTGACCTAATGTTTAGCTCCGTTTTTTTACATACAATCAATAGAAAATTCAAACTCTAGGTATATACTACGATATAAAGAACACATAGTTAAAATATAATAATAAATAAATTATAATGGCATATTACGATAAAAACGCATTATAAACAATTCAAACTTCAACAGAAATTATAATTTATACATATTATATAACTCAACGTCTCTCTGTCTGTCTATTCGTTTATGTTATGCTTTTGGGACTTACACTAAGTAAACCATAACAAATATAATGTACTACATAATTGTAGATCTTAAAAAGACCTACAAAAAAGTCAGCGGTAGCATATGTCTCAATAACCCCCATGGTAGGAAGCGGGGCAGTACGATTCGCTCGTCTGCTCAACCCACCGCATTCTGTAGTCCACGCGAGCGGAGCTGCGGGCATAGCTAGTATATTAATAAGCCTTTTAAGGTCAATAAATAGATATGCCTTACGGTTTCACATGTGTTAAATTTACTCGACAAACTCTCCACCGCCCTTCGGAACGTATTCCAGCCATCTATAGTTGTTCTCACTTCACGTACTTTCCTATAGCTTGCCAGATTGCTTGACGTTCATGGTCACTTCTCTACTCCTTAGGGTCGTACCATGAAGTTATATAGCCTTATAACCTTTCTCAATAAATAGGCTATAAAATGAATTTTTTTTTATCAAAACTGGCTGGTAGTTCCAAGATTAAACCGTGTAAATAAATAAATGATCTCTTCAAATTTTATTCCTAGATGACTCTGACTGTTAGCTTGAATATCAGCATGTGTTATCACTATCACTACATAGTATAAAACACAAGTCGCTGTCGCTTTGTCCGTCCCTATGTATGCTTAAATCTTTAAAACTACGCAACGGATTTTTTTAATAGATACGAGTGATTTAAGAGGAAGGTTTATATGTATAATACATGCATAATATTGTAGACAAACACTGATAAATTTAGAGGTTTCTAATGTGATGTCGTAAATAAACACATTTTTTGCGCTTACATTGCAAACGCTGGCTGAACACCACGAGATAAATCTAAATAATGTACTACAGTATTATATACCTTAAAAACGTCAACAAAAAAGTCCGCGATGGTATATGTCTATCTCTTAAGGATAACCCACAATAACCATTTTTTATCTTTTACATTTTACGAGAAAAACTGGCTTATTTACGAAGTGATTTTAAGCAATACAGCATTAATCCTTATCCAATTAAGTACCTTAAATACATTGTCCATTTAATATAGATCAGTATGGCCCTTTACAGCATGTAATTTAAATGAATATTACCGAAGATATTACAGATTTAAAATGCAGGGAAATAGCAGTGCGGCGGTACCGGCTCTATATACCATGGTCAATTATATGTCGCTCTTTCAAGAGTAACCTCTAAACAAAACATGTTTGTATTGACAAAAAAGCTGTAAACGTTGTTCATAAGGACATTCTGTAGTAGGTAGGTATATTTAGTATCAGCATTGCACCCGTGCGAAGCCGGGGCGGGTCGCTAGTATTGTATAAAAGTTAGCTTTAACAATTTTGATTCAAATTCAAATATATCAATTATCAAATAAATATATGCGGCTTATGACAGATGGCGTGATAGTAGTTTATAAAATTAACGCAACATTGTCACGAGGTGGCGCTTAAAACAAAAATGAATGCCAGTATTATTTTTAGTGGTGTTTGTGGAAACAGCAATTCATATTAATAGCAGAGATTAGCGAATATAAAATATATCTTCATTCGTCTCGGCTTATATTAAGAATGTGAAAGTAACTCTGGCTTAACTGCTAAACGAATTTTAATAGAATTAAGTTGTACCATGAGAATAAAAAGAAGCTACTATTTTTCGCAACTAACACCCAAAGTGCGGGTAGAATCTCTCCATCCATCCATAATTTCAAACAACAATGCGGTCACCGCAGCCTATGGACGCGTGGAACACCAGAAGTAAATATCACATGTGCGTTGTCGATCCTTTAAAAATCTGTTCACTTCCCCTCTTGAAGAACTCCAAATTCATGTCCTCCTAAGAAAGCCTGCCACCAGACCAGTACCATGAGACTAGGAAAATAAATAATATAAACGCGAAAAGGGCGCACTCAGTCTTAATTCAACCTTAGCTGTGTATTTACTCAGCGCAATCTTAGGTTTCGAATTTCTAGTCCAGTTACTCTTAGCTTATGCTTAGCTTTGATTAAGGAAGTTTTTGGTAAACTGTCAACGTTTCGATACCGCTTCGAGTCTATAAAATTTCGATCATTTGAGATGGCGATGGAGAAAACTCGTCAAAACAAATCATATGAGCTCAAACTCGAGGGGTTTACTAGTAGCCACTGATGTGTTCCACTACCCACCTCCTGGCTCCATCATCAGATCAGCTCCAAGATACCAAATTATAGTGTTGTCATCCGAACTACACATACATAGAAAGTTTCATTTCGATACGACAATTAGAAGTAGGTTAAAATTTACTTCTAAGATTTTATTAAATTGTTTGTTAGTTAGTTACAAGTGAAGCTAATATAAGCGTGTTACAAAGCTTAATTAAAGTTAATTTTAAAAGATTTGTTTTACCCCTTCACTTAGATAAGGTGAGATTTTGCTGGTCCCTTTCCCTAGCATTTTGAACTAAATAAAATGGGTGACCTCTATTTAAAAACTTCACATACAGCAATGCAAATATTCAAACAAGTTCCTTAAAATAGCAAACAGGTACTTGGACTATAATCCAATTTACTTGTCAATAACAAGAATTTGCGGTAAAAATATTTAAGCTGTATTCAGAGTTTAACACGTAATGAAAATGTTTGCCGATGTAGACGCACCTTTAGACTTTCTATATCACTGTTATTAAAACATTTTCATGTCATTCGTAATTAAAATCATTCAACATAATAAGTTATATTACGTAAGTACATGAAGTTAAAGAAGTAGCTACTAAAAAACAAATGAAATATCATTTTCATGCAAAAAGTCTAACCCAGTTTCTTATTGTCATAGATCTCAAAGTAATCTATTAACATTATCTAATTTAATACAACTATACAGACATTGAGCTGCTTTACAACAATTTAGCAAGCCTATATAAACTTTTTAATTAGTACATTCAAGTGTTGACAATTTTAAAGAATCTCTAAATCGCAGTGTCGAATCTGGGGAAACTTTTTCTGGAATCAAAAAAATGTTATTAATAATAATCGTTTCATATTTTCATTGCTATGTATATTGACCGGCCCAAAAATTAAGGTCCAAAGGAAAGTCTAGGGATATTCGAAATGACCCTACATCCGCATTTTTTTATGTACCTATACGAAGTTCAGGTAATAGCCCCACGGGTGTAGCCAGGATTTTTGCCGGATTGAGGTTCAGGCAATGGAAAACTACTAAACTTGTCTCAACAGTCCAAAAACAACGGCGACCGTCGGTGACAGATTCCATCGACCTTCACGCAGTCCTGCTGAAATACCTCTTCACGTTTTTTTTGAAGGATCTAATATCATAGGTAGGATACAAAATGTGCACTGGAAGAACGTTACACGATTACCAACACTTTGCTAGGTGCTCCCTCCCTTAATAAATTGTTATTTTTTCCAAATGACGTCTGCCCTACGACATTTTTATAACTTTTTATTTTATCGAGATTCAGTACATCCCTGATGACTATGAAGTCAATTTAAGAGTCAACGAGAGAAATTTATAAATTATCTGCCGCTTACTAAATCGAAACGAAAAAAAATCGATTTGGTGCCATTTGGCACTCTTGAGATCAACACTAGCGCACCTTCATGCTCTGGCTTGAATCGGAACTAACTTCGATCGATTTTTGATCTATCATTTTTATGTAAAACAATAAAATAAAAAGAATCCAAGCAAAGAGTTATAATATTTACGGTAACTTGTGTGTGTACTGTGACCGGATACAGATAATGACGTTAATATGATTCGAACGTTACTCGATCTTGACTTTCGATACGATTTTGTTAAAGAGTACGCTTGTAGAATCGCGTTCGAATCGAAATCGAATCAGAAACAAAATCAAATTCGAATCAGTTTCAAGAGTAACCCCCTGGGCCGAGAATAATTGTTTTCCAAAAATAACATTGTTCTCTCCAGACGTTTTTCCACGAACCCTACGAAGAAATAAGTTGACTTTTTCTTAGAATATTATTTTGTAAATATTTAAAGCACTAGAATTTTAACGGCATTTAATTTCTTCGATTAAAGATCTATAATCCAAAATCGTATAAAAAATCGAATCTAGGAAAATAGGTAAACATAATCTTTATTACTTTATTTCGTATAGATCCTAAATACGAGGAGGTCTAGATGTTCCTTTGGACAATAATTTTTGAGCCACTTTAAAAACTAGGCCTTACCCTGAGCTTTAGTTCTATTCTGTCAATTTCGCCGCCTAGCATGTCAACAATATTTTCGCCGTGTTTCAGTAGAAATGCTTCTACGTCATCGATACTTTCTATTTTTTTCATATCCTGAAATTAAATAGGTATATTATGTAAAGTCACTAAATATCTTTTATTGGCGTATTGTAAAACTTCGTACATTTGCATTACGACGAATTGTTACTATTAAGATGTGCAAAGTCGTTGACTATTATCTTTTTGTTTTTCTATTGCGTTATAAATCTACTTTCGACCATAATCAACAATTATGTTAAGTAACTATTGAGTCAAAGATGTTAACACTTTTATCTAGAATGAGTAATCCTAGAATCCTCTAATTACTAAGAGCAGCTGCCAGAAGCCAGAACACACTGACTAAGAACCGTGTGATTATTTCATCACGATGTTTTCTTTTACCAAAAGCTGATGCTTATTATAGTATTCGAATCCACGTACTTCGTTGCAGCGCGGCGACTTACGAACGCACTTCAGTCAAAAGTCGCAATATTTGATGATATTTTTTATTTATCAACTATATCTATACATAGGTAATTATTATAAAACTCAAAGTCTATCCCCTGTCTGTCTGTCCGTTCATGTTCTTTCCACGCGAAAACCACTTATCGATTTTAATATTCTTCATTTGCTATGTTATCTGGCCAGATTAACAGGATATATTTTATAAGATAAAGTAATATACGAATAAGTAGTAACAATAATGTTGAATCTATTCGGAAAAAAGACGCATTTAGGGCACTTAAATGGCTTATGCCGAGTAAACCATACGATATATATGAAATTAATGTTCTACAACCGACCGACCGCATTCTATAGTCCACGCGAGTACAACCGCGGGCACAACTAGTTAAGTTTAAGTCATTTTAAAAATAAACTACTTACCACTAATAAAGCATTCAAATCGTGTTTTTCTAAATAAGACCGAGTGAGAGCTCTTCCATCAAAATCGACTTCAGCCTAAAAGTAATGGTTAAGTACTTATGTGAAAAAGAATTACACTTATATATTACAAAATTCATTGAATAAATTTAGGTTTACCTTGTATCTTATTAGGTTACTTCCTATATCGATACCTTTAACGTCATGAATAGCTCGAATCATGAAATCTCTTTCTAAAACACTATTGATTTCATCCAACTGCTTCTGTGGTATGGACCTAAAAATATTCACAATTTAAGTTCCTTGACCTTCATGAAATTTTGTTCATTTTGAATAGTTTAATGTACGAACATCGAGTTGCGAACACGTATTCTACTGGTATCTGACAAAAGTATGGTCGCTTACACGTACCGTGACGTAAGACGTAACGGCCAATTTGAAGGGCACATTCAAAACGTTTCAATAACTTTAAAGATATATTTAAATATTTTTAAATAAATAAGATATAAATGTATATCTTAATAATTAAACTGAATTTGTAAAAAATAATAATAAGTAACTTGACGCAGAACATTTTACCTGCCAACCAAAGCGCCGACGTTGCTTAGTATAATAAACGAGGCAACCCCTCCAAGCAATGTTCCAACTAAAATGCTACCCAACGCATCCGGCAATGGATTGCCAGTGTACTGAGATATGGCCATACACGACGCAGCGATGATAACACCCGCAACGGCGGCCGTATCCTCAAATAATACGACGTTCACTGACGGATCTGAACTTCGCATCACTACAAATTTGAATACAAATTTAATCATTATTGCCCTGCTCTAGATTATATCCGTCTTTGGTATAAAATGTTCATATAGGAGCATGAAAAAGGATAGGGCACAGATAAATTTGTTTGTAGATTTTCAGAGATCTACCGAAGATCGGAGCCAAATAACTTTGTGTTGTGTTCCTGCGGTGAATAGGGTTACCAGAGCTCCATGGGGTAGGGGGACTAGGGGGCTTCAACGTCGGCAAAGCGCTAGTGATACCTATGGTATTACAAGCGTCCATAAGCTATAGTATCCGCTTACTATCAGGCGAGCCGTATGCTTGTTTGCCACCTTAGTTGTATAAATAAATAAATAAAAGAAATATTTTACAAGAAAAGTTTTTTACTGGAATTTTCCATGCAGTATAATTTAATTATGCGAACACAAAATTGAGTCAATTTACGATAAACAAATAATCAATTAAAAATTAAATAAATAAAAATAAAATTCATTCAATTAAAGTGTTTTTTCATGACAAAAACATGCAAAATGTGAAAGGTTGTAAGTACCCATGCTGCAAATCACAGTTAAGACTTGATAATCATAAAAACTACTATATAATATACTAAAAAATAATATTTTAGTAGCTCACCATATTCATACAGAGGCATGTTCGCTTCCCTTGCGCCTTTACGAATAGCATTCAATGCTACCATTAATGTAGCCCCTTCAGAAACGACTGCCCCTCCAAGTACAAAATACGCCTATAAAATATATAATTTCATACAGTTAAATCAGAAAAAAACATTTGTGAATAGCTCAATTGTAAAACAATTTAATGTTTAAATAAAAAATAAATATATCACATTATTTATCCATCTTCAGGCCATGTCCCCAGTCACCATGTGGAATACAAATATTTGCCGAGTATACATTTAGTTAACATTTATTATTACTTAACTATATAACAGCTAAGCTAGATTATGTAAATGGCCGGTAGAGTAGGTACAACGTGTAAATAGTTGTCCTTTTTTTCTTAACGTGGAGGATCTCATCATGGGTATACACCCGCTCGGGGGAGCGAGTGGTTATGTGAGACTCCTACTCACTAAAACTCCACGGTGTACCGTCCCCCTAATGGGACGATGCGGAACCGCTAGTAGCATTCTACCGCCGGCGTCTACCGGCTAAATTCGGTCAGTTCAGTACACCCCTAAGGGTCTCCCCCGACTACCAAACCTGAGCAATGGGAAGACGAGCAAATCGCCTCCTCCTACCACCCACTCGTCTTTGTCGGAGACGGCCGCTGAGAGGGTCCTCCTCGCGAGCCCTCTCCGCTACCGCCTTCTGCGACGTCACGTCCTCACAGAAAGAGACGTAAATAGTTGTCCTAGTGCTCCAAGTAAATTATAGCGGAGCGATGAAAACTAATTTTAAATAAATTTACTGGAAACTATCCGGTAAGATAAGGGCCAACACTGCGGTAGGTTGTCGGTGAGAGGGCGGTTAAAATAAGCAGCTATTGTATGATGAATACACAAAGGCGGCTGCGGTATGAGACTTAATATATTACTAAAACAATGTGTAATCATCAAGGTTAATGGCTGGTAACTGGCGTGCGGCCAGCGGCAGGGACGTTACTTGAAGTGCGCGGCCGATGAGCGCAACATAGGTCACGTGGCTGCCCCGTGTTGCACGCAACACTATATATTTTGCCGCCATCTATAGGTGACTGGCGATAGCGGTTACCGAGCTTATGCGGTATAATTTGAACCACACTTAGGATATTGTTCGTGGTGTAATTAGTTAACAATAATCTTCCTAGGTGGCACAAGTTTTAGCAGTTTATTACTTTCCATAATTATCCACGCGCCCAACCAACCGGCATAGTTTTCATATGCTTTTTAATGCCAAAGTTTTTTATATAATGATTTTTATCGTTATAGGTTTGGCGTAGTGGCCACAATCTCACCTAATGTTAAGTGACGATGTGGCCCAAGATGATAACACGCTAAACCTAGTGGAAGACTGGCTCTCAAGTGCAGCTGCACTTGCTGCACACCTATTGGTGCTTGGCGACAAATATTCAACTTGAGGGTGGTAGCTAGCCAGACGGGTATTAGAAAAAGTCCTTCCACCATGCTATGGTTTCCTCGCAATGTTCACCGAAAGCTCAGTCTCATTGCAGGAATTTGAACTCACGTCAATCGACGCGAAGTCGTACACGCTACCACAGAGCCAACATTGCATTTTTGCTTTTTGTGTTCGATTATAAAAGATCTCTAAGCTGGTTTTACTATCAACAGGTTATTGTAGGGAGGATCATTACATGAATGATAGTGATGTCTGGAAATTACTACCTCTCTGTATATCCATTAAATATAATCATGAATTGTAAACAATATTTAAACAGCTAAAAAAACTTAAAAAAACAGATAAGCCCGATCAAGTTTCTTGCCGGCTCCTCTAGATGACTGGGATGTTATGCAAACTGGTGGTAATGTTTTGAAGTTCATAAGTGCCTTCTTAGAACCTAAATTGAATAAAGTATTTTTGACTTTTACTCACCCAATAAAAGTCATGTAGAGGTTGTGGATCTATAATACCAGTAACTCCATGATAGAATGACAGACCACTTCCGACGCAAAATATACCGACACCAGAAATTAGAGAAGATACGTATCTCATATTTGTGTACCCGTACGGGTGATCAGGATCTGCCATCTAAATTAAAAATTACATCATTCCAGTTTCTTGTATATGATTTCATGATATATCTTTCATATATATATATAAATATATATGATTCAGTTTCATGATATATCTTGTTATCAATAAATTTATAATTTGATCTTTGTTACCAATGGTTTTTAAATATGATAAAAAACAATATGAGCTCCAGTATCAACTGTATATTATACAGGACGACTTACACTATTTTAAAAACACTGAAAAGTAGCTACTACTGTAGATTAGAATTTGCTTTTCTAAATATTACTTTCGGTACATGTTAAAGTTACTTACTTGAACAGACTTATGAATTCCATAAGCTAATATCAACTGATTAACTGTGTCTGCAAGAGAGTGAATACATTCTGAGAAGAGACTATGTGATCCGGTATAGAACCAAGCACACAACTTGAACAGGAAATTACATCCGTTTCTGTAAAATATTCATTAATAATTATATAATTAGCTAACAAAAATGTATACATATTTCAAATATATCAATATTTAGCCGAACTGAGGTTATAGAACAGATTGTAACTGTTAAAATATGTGCAGCTTAATATAGAAATGTCGCCCTTTTTTGTAAAAAAGTACAAATAAATTCAATGTTTTTCTTCCAGGGCTAAAAATCAAAATCAGATGGTAAATATAATGACTATTAGCCCCAGTATCTGTCCCATTTTGTGGGACGACTATATTATTGTTATAATGGTAGTTGATAAATTAAGTTTATAAAGATTTCCATGTATTTTTATATTTATAAAAAAAAAAATTCCGGTTTGCCATTGTGCGCACATTGTGTACTAGTACTAGTACTAATAAAAGTACTAGATAGATTTTGATAAATTTTTTTACTCATTAAAACTTGGTCCTTATCAAAAAAAATACCACAATATCTTCAACTTCATAAATAAAAAGTTTTTTAAAATTTTAGAAACTATGTTTCTTATAAGCACTAGGCTTTCAATAATATGCATATAATATAATGAACACCAATTATTAAGTATTGTAATAGGCTAAAATGGGCTGAAATAATTGTAAAAACTTATTTTAACTGCAAAATAAAAGCGAACTTAAAAACTTTGTATAACTTCTGATCTATACAAATAAATAAAGTGTCTGTTTCTAATGTCAAGATAATGGCTTTTTACTAAATGCATACCAAAGTATATACACTATTTATAACAAAAAAATGTTTTTTTTAATTTATCCTGTTTGTGTGTTTGTTCCAGCTAATCTGGCTAAACGGTTGGACCAATTTTGATGGGACTTTCACTGACAGATAGCTGATGTTATAAGAATTAACTTAGCCTACTTTTTATTTTAGATTCTGTAATCTATATGAGCGCAGCCGCGGGCACAGCTTGTTATATCATAAAATAAAAAATGTCATATTAATTATTTATTAATAATATCAAAAATTTAGTTACATTTTAAACAACATACAACTACTTACATTCCTATAGCTGTAAGTACTACTCGACCAGATCTTGTCCTTAAGCCCATTTCTTCTTCTTCCGGTTTCAAGCCTCTGTGACTCATTTCTCTCCTATAATTTCGTAATCTCCTCTTGACCATGAAGACATCTGCAATATTTCTTCGTTATGTCATGAATAGTTGAAAATGTAATTGTTATTTTACTTAATATAATTTTATTTACCCTGTTCATATCTTCTTCGGTCCAATTCTCTACGTAGTAGTTCCTTTTCAAGTGCTTCCTTTGATCCCCATATCTAAAAAAATATTCCATAATTAGCTTAATATACATGTCAATTTTCAGCAATGTTGCAACAACTAATGATGTTCAACAGTAATTCCAATCTAACAATTGGGTAACAAAAATAATCAATATTCAAACCTCCGTAGTCAGTGTAAAATCTCAAAACTACCTGAGCCTGATGATACTCACATAACTAATAAACTCATTTTTTATAGATACAGCATAAACAAAGAATTTTCAGTTTAAAGTTTTTTTTTTAATGATTTAAAGTTAATAACTCATTCCATGAATGGCATTGTGGCCAATTTTATGCACATTTTGTGTGACATTAAGAGCCAACAGATTATTAAGCGATGTATAGTTAGTAATCTTCCCAAATTGATTTACAACATAAATTCATGTTGCACAAATATTACAGAGATGAGTGGCTAGAGAAAACTTTGTAACTTTATATTCTAATTCTCAACTATAACATCTTTTAATGGACTCAAAATACTGTACAAATGTTCCCTGTAATAACTATCATTCTTACTTATTGTTCTCATTTACTTGTAACATGTTATAAATTTCAAAAGACTTACTTCAATTGCTTTGGCTTCTACATCTTTTCTATAATAGACCGTAATTGGAGGTTCTGACTCATAAGGTGACCTTCTCAAAACTTTTGGCAACATTTCCAAATCTGACTGTTTTAATAAATATTCTGTCATTGCACGCATTGGTGTAATGAAATTACGTTCAGTGTATGATGCTGAGAAATCTATTAAAAGCCTTTTTTTTACTGTAAAACAAATAAAAAAGATATCATAAGAAAATATTACATACAATGTACTTGAAATTCATAATTGAAACATCTCATTAGTAGCAATATCTGTTAGTTGGCTTTCATACTTTGTTATTTTACATACTGCTTAGTATTTCAACAAGTAAATCCTAGTATAATCGACTAACCCTCAGTTCTAGATCTAGGGGTACAAACCATGGTATTTGCCGCAGATAGCAATTTAAGGGAGCAACATTTCAATATCAAAAATTTCTTTTGAAATAAAAAGATTTGATATGTCAAAATTTTAGCCAGGTTCGAAAACTTAGCAAATCCACAGATGCTAAGCCTAAATGTATCCTATTACATAAAAATTGGACAAGGTAAATAAGATATTTTTATTAGTAAAAGAATTAGTAAATAATAAGAATTAAATATTATCACTCATATTTTTTAAAAACTTCAAATAATAACAATGACCTGGTTGAGGAACCGACTGATTCACCACAGGTGGTTGACTTTTTTCTATAGTAACCTTAGTTACCACTTTCTGTGAATCTGTCTCAGTCTTAACTATGATATCACCAGTAGGGCTTTGTTTGATTATTTTGTGAGCATCTTTTTCACTGTTCGATAATTCTTTAGCTTCATTGGATTTGCTTTTCTCCCAAAAATATGCTGAAGTATAAATGTATTTTGATAAAACTTTATTTTTAACCACCACGCCGGTCGATCGCGAAATCCTAGAGCCTCCGATGCAAAGTATATCAAAATATTTTATTTCACTTGAATATCTTCCTAATTTTCTATAGAAACACTTTGCAGCGACCGAAGGTAACATGATAATCCGTAAACTATAGGATACTTCACTTAAAAATTACGTTATTTATGCATATATATACATATAAAGGAAATAAATATCATTATAAGTTTTTCTTTAAATTCATTATTTTAGGTAACGAGTTATAAAACAGTACTTGCACTGTATTTACTATTTCTTCAAACACACATTCTGACAGCTCAAAAATGACGAGTAGGGATGTAATGTTATGAAATACAAAAACATACTCGATACTTTTTGGATTCCAATGAGTTTTGGTATCAACTCTTTGTAACATAGTACAAGCAGATATCTTGGAAAAGTAATCGTTTTGTTACTTGCTGGTAGCATATATTAATTTCACAAAACTTATGTATAATTTTCATTTCATGAACGATTAATAAAATCATTAACTTAAGTTCTTTGATCTTTGTACCTAAGATTTGGTGTGAACTTGTCTCCAGGTCAGGCGACCCACGCTCTCTTTTTCTTTTCCTTTTTTAATTTTTTCACATTATTATCCGCTTGATCACCGGTTTTTTTTTTGTCGAGATTATTTTGTCTTTACGCATTCAATTTTACGGTTTTAGCCATAAAATAAAATTTCCTCCTCTCCTTTTTTTACTTTTTCTTCGTGGTCACATTAGGGTTGATAAGGTAGGTAGGTAAATCTACCGAATTTCATTTTCAGTCTACGTATTTTTGGCACATCTACTCATTTTCTAAAATTGACGCTGGCAACTCTATAGCTCATCCACTGCTAATTATAAAAAACGTTTTATACGTCCATGAGCTAGCGTGCAACAAAAAATTTTAACGCCTAGTGGATAATTTAGCGCTTTTTAAGTTTTTGTATGACCACCCAATTTTTCTGTTCGGTAGAAGCAAGATTAGGCGAAAGGAAATCCAAAATAGGCTATGGACATTTTTTTATTACATGAACATTCGTATTATTTATATAATACACACAGTCGTTTGTTTTCAGCTTTGATTTGTACTGTTTCTCTTGTCTAATTAGTGAATTGTACGTGTTGAATACAATTTAAAAAAATATCCTTCATACACAGAATACATAAATAATATTTCATTTCTCCAAGATGTATCCTGAACTGTAATTCACAATCAAAAGTGGGCTTAGTCTAGCCAGAAACTTATTAAAGTATTAATTATCACGAACTCAAATTATTTACCTATCTAATTCCATGCAGAGAACTACAAAAAAGATTAGCAAACAGTGAGGTAGTTTAGCACTGAATCTAGCCTTTTTGTACCATTGTTAGCGCCCTCATATAGCGTTTTTTCATCTGGTAGCACTGGTACTTGATAATTTATATTATTTACTGTGTGATTATATGCTCTGTGGTGAATACATATGAGCATATATGAGGTTATCGCACCAGAATCGAATCCATATTGGTAATTGTTGTCAATCGTTTTTCTAAAGTCACTAACCACTTGTAGAAACTATCTACGATTTGTAATACATCCTGAAGCATCTGTTATATTAGAAAATGCCAGCAAGTAGAATTCTTCCATATTTCCAAGACTCCAGAAACAATTTCAACGCTGTAAGGCCTGCTTCGCTTTGCAATGAAATCAACCAACAAGCGGGTCAATGCCAAAACATACATATATCAACAAATTGTTACTACGGATATCATGGACCTAAAGCAACAGAAAATGTTCAAAACAACACAGATTGCGAGATGATAGAAACTCCATGTGCTAATAGGACCAGTACGCTACAGGCGGGTTCGAGGAAGCGGAGCGCTGATAACAGCGATTATCCTCAAAGCAAGCGTATACGAGAGGGTAAGCTATTTTTATATTTGAATTGGAATCTCATTGAATGTTATGACTACTGACATAAAGTAACCAGTAAAATTCAATTATTCTTCAAGTTATGTCAATGAGGTTTCAGAAATCATATTGTTATAATTGTGATAACACAGATTTTTGTCTACTAATTAAATAATTTATCGTCAGTCCATAATTGTGTTTTTGAAAATCAGTGTAAGTTGATTAATGTTCAAGGTTAAAGCAATCATGGCCTGATGATGAAGTATACATAAAATGTGTAGGAAGCCTCACTGATAAATTACAATGTCACATACATTGATGTCATCCATTTGATTCCTAGTTGTTGGAGTTTTGTTGCAGTTTCATATTTTAGAATGTTGTGAATAAGCAGGGGGCAAATGAAATTAGGTAATTGAATTACTATGTTTGTTTAGTACATTATTTTAAAAACAGTTAATCATTTTTCGATTTTATAAAATAAATTTTAATCTACACCATGAAATATCCCGGCCACCTTAAACTTTTCATAAACTGTGAAAATTTTATGAAATATTAATATACTTAATATGTAACAGTTTATTTAATAAATAATTACTAGCTAGTTTTTACATCAACAATTTTATTTCCGAGTATACATGTGTACAAGTATGGACAGCCTATATACATGGTGGTGAAAATATTTTCATGGTTGTCAAATGTGTTGTTTTTAGAGTTTTGATTGTAATTTGTTTCCTGCTTGTAATACATTTTAAGTTCTAATTTAAATAACTTTATATACATTTTTATGTAATATATAAAATTCATGTTAAATTTCCAAAAATATTGATGTTATTGTCTTATTTTCTCAAACTCTTATCTAATAATGATAATATTTTACATTAAAATATTAAATAAATATATATCTGAGAATTTTCTTAGGTGCTTATTTTTAATATAATTCTAATAATAATAAATATTCTGTAGGAATCTCTAAGAACTGATTTTTATGAGCACTGCGTAAAAATAATAATAATATGTGTATAAATCAGACTTGTGAAAATGAAATTGAGAAAATACGAAGACAATTTATTGTTTCTTTATTTCTATATCTGTACTTCACCATATTCCAGGTGGTGAATATGAGATATTTTAATAATTAATAATGAGAATAATCAATATATAAACAGAAAAACTGAATTGAACTCAAAATAGTGTGCGAGTTTTTTAAGTGTTTAACAGTTTTGCTAAAATTTTCCTTTATAATTGTATAAACATTGTTAAAAACAGTTTAGGAAGTAAATAATGTATGCTATTTGTATTGTATTTCATGAAATGAACTTATTCAGGATTAACCAAAATGTTTCAGCCCATTAAATTTGTACTAAGTATCTTGAAAATTGAAGATTAAAAAATACAATTTAACCTGCCGTCTCTTTGAAACAATATAAATATTAATTATTTCCATATAATTCTGCAAGAATTTTTAGGAAACTCGGAAATATTCAGAAAATCTCGCTTTTTATTTTATTTCACATAATTTTATTATTTTAATGAACACTAAATAATTGTATAATTTATACCATAAAATGTACATAAAAATAATTATAATTAATAAGTACCTACCTTGACTGGGATTATGTCAGGAAGAAATAAAAGTTATATTCTGGCAACATTCTGGATTACTTTTGAGTACTCAGTATTGTTAAAGTTTATAAATAGTACAATAAGACTGGATATAAAATTGTATGATTAAAAGAATGAGGAATATTGCCAATAAGTGTAATGGTGTCAGAATTTTAAAACATAAAATATAAATAAATGAGGTTAGAATTGGGAGATACTAATTTATTAATGGTGCAAGAAATAAACTTGTTGAATCTCTAATAGAAAAGTTTATAAGGAAAATATGTATTCTTTTTTAAATTTATTATTGGATATCGGGACCATCCATACTTAACTTTTTATTTCTTGGGTCATAATAAATATATACAAAAGCTAATTAACAAGTGCCGCAGGATTGGAAATAAATAATATATTTTTTATGATTTAGTCACATTCATATCTTAGATAATCAATATATCTATGTTTCTCATGCACAAATGACCCACAAATTGACAGATCTTACCTTTGAACTTTTGAATACTTTGTGTAATGCATGAATGAGGCTTGTTATTTTGACAAAATGTTGGAAAGAATTTTAGATCACTCATTTAACTATTAAAAGTGTATTTTGATCTTTTTAAGGGATGTAACTGATACATTGATGTTTTAATAGAAAATCATTGATATATTGATATTTTATTAACTATGTATCTTATGTCTATGTTTTGTTTGTAACAAAGAATTGGAGTACCTCCCTCTGTTTTATATCTGGCAAATGCGTAATAGAAGCTAGTATTTGTTTTACTAATATTTCAGGATGGGATTACAAAGATGGCACTTATTCAGTTAGGGTGAACGTAGATTATAACAAAGATATTATCTCAAAGAGTACTTAATTATATGGAAAATTGTATGAATAAAGTCCATTCCAAAAAAAATAAAATCCATTCCAATGGATGATGAATTAATTTCAATTTAAACAGTATGACCATATATGGTAGGTTCCTGTCATGTGGGCAGAATTGCTCTTCTAATTTGAAAGCTGACATAATCCATTGACGTTTTTAAATATTTGGCAGGATTAGAGGAACTTTTACATAAAAGCAAGGCAAAATTTGACATTGAAAACCCTGATGATCAAAAAGACTAAAAAAACTTTTATGGGTCTAGGTTTTCTCGATGTTTGTAAGTACACCGTTTGTGTTGTGTCATATTGAATTATGAACTTCAATACGAAAGTACCTAATTTTTTATTGGCAATTAAGGTAAAACCACCAGTAATTGACACTGCACCAATAGTTGACACTCTGACGAAGAAAATTAAATATTAAGAAAAAAAAAGAAAGCCAAAGATCGAGATAGCCAAAATCACTGATTACTGATATATTTTTAATGTTATAAATACATATAGGTACAGTCAGTTATAAAAGTCGGTTAACAAACTCAACACTTCAAATCAATTTAGTATCAAATATTTAATTTTCTTCGTCAGAGTGTCAACTATTGGTGCAGTGTCAATTACTGGTGGTTTTACCTTAATTACTTTATTTAAATGACGCGCTTTATGATATACGGTAAAAACGTAGATCCTGATAGTTTGCCTGGCGTTAAACAGTAGACACAAACATCAATGTCTTTAACATCGATACATCTATGTTCATCATAGGCGATGTTTGCATCCCTCATCATTTTACATCTGTTATATTATAAACGATTACTATAAGTGGCAACAATCCATAAAATGAGAATATCTAAATAATAATTCATAATAGTCAACCAAACCCAATTGTCATTTGGTTATTCTAATATTATGATATGGATATTATTTTAATGATCTGTCTTTTAATTATAAATATTTTGATTAAAAAGTACATAATTATTTGTCCAACCACCACCATTATTTATTTACACACTAACTAGCTGGGGTGTTGAATCTTAAAATTAATCAAACTTTCCAATAGTGGAAAGGTCCTTTTATTTAATTTTATTTCTGAAAAGAATAAAAAAATTGCTATAAAATAATTATTTACATAATTATTATTTTAAAGTTTTTATTCATCCCGTGTTGTGTGTAAATATTGGCTGGTAAGTATTACTTAGATTCTAAATTAACTACTCATAACATTCAAGATAATATGAAACAGCAACATAATTTCCGGAAGGCTTCCTGCAGAGAAATTAAGCACCATTGTGAATGAAGTTCGACTTTATTTCAGAGGGTATGGTGCCATCAACTACCAACTACAATCCATGTTTACTACGTCCAACCCACAACAATCCAGATATTTCTCGTTGTCTCATGGTCCATATGATCTAATCTCTTCTGAATTCTCAACATTGACATGCAAAACCTAATTCAGAAATGTCCATTTTATCTGCAGAAGTACACAGAGTGAAAAACAATGAACCTGAGACAAAAGAGACCATAAAAGTGAACACAAATACAGATTATTTACTGGAGACTCTATATTGGAACATTCACGGAGGAAATTTATATGATTTAATAATATAGTGTCTGTGATGGACATTTGTGAATGTGTGATTATATTTAGTATAAGTGATTGGGGACTTTAAGTACTATCTTTAAACATTGCATATTATTTTGTTCAAAATTTATTTTCATTTAGTGTAATAAGATTTGCTAATAAAAGTTTAGTAGGTAAAAGACAAGGTTTTATTTTACAAAATATAAACTTTTTATTGGTTATATATTTATTTATTAAATAAATTAAATATTACATCAATTACATATAAATAGTAAGACAACGTCGAAGGTTTAATTTAATATTCGGGGTACAGTAATGTAGCATTATTTTCAATTATGCTGGGGATGTCTCAGTTATCCAACTTAATCTGAAAAAGAAAAATTCTAATTATTTCCATTTATTTTGCTTGTCTGTTTCAGATGGTGGCTTAGAAGATCTAATAAAAATAAATTCCTTTTCAGGGTCCACTCAAACAAATATAGCCAAAAGATATTGGTGAAGTTTGAGTGTTTTTTTCCATTTTTACAAAATATTAATATCACCTTTTTGTTTTTCAGATGATTCTTCCATATGGAGTCTTGTTGGTACACGATCAAGCCCAAGCCATTCTGCTTCAGCCTTTAACGTAAACACACCAATATATTACACAATGTGTTTGACGCTAAAATTTGTTTTAACTATAACAGAGTAATTAGGTATATTATAGCCTGATGATTAATATAGATTTAAAATTTGTTATATCTGTGATATTACCTATTGTACCTGATAGTATGTAATAAATAACTGATTTAAATATTGTTTTATATACTCCTTAATAAATTAAAAATACATGTAATTATAATTTATTTTATTAAATAAGCCATACACATTACAAAATTTAGGGGAGACATTACAATATTTAGTACATCAGTTGACAATCGGATGGTCGAACCCATTATAATATTAGAGAAGAACTGAGTTTTTTTAGTTAAGATTATAAAGAACATTTCTTGAAAAATATTAAATTGGTAGTAATAAAAGAGTATAAAATTGAATATATGAACCCTAGATAATTAGTTATGATTAATGCAGTTCATTAATGAGAGACATCTACAATACAGCATATGTTGCATTACCTCTGTCGGTGTAACTTCTTCTGTGTCAACAACATCGGGCAGAACCTCTGCGTTTGTATCATCAAGGCTGTTGACATCGACATCATCCATTTCAGTGTGACAAGTTTGGTCTGCTTCTGCTAAGTCTCCATTGTGAATTTCTGAACAGTCTATTAAGTCCACTTTGCCTTCTTGACTAGAACGAGGGCTATCATCATTTAACTCTGTCGATTCAACGTCCATGTGAACATGTCCTGTCCACAGATCGTATGGGCATCCGTTTAACTGATGGAGCTGGGGGTTGCTTGCATTGAATAAGTTCAAAGAGCCAGCCACATCTTGCAATATAGTGGACTCTGACATATCATTTGCACGTTGAACAGGTCCCGATTCAATGTTTGTTGAAAAATATATAGGCAAATTTTCGATAATGTCGCTCGTTACATCACGGACTCTCGTACCTTCATATTTGGACAACATGTCGAGAAGTCGCTGTTTTAATTGCTGTGAATATCTACCATCTGACGAACTAGTCAAAATTTGCGAGGCTAATGCTTCTAAGAATTCAGAAGTGCATGTTTCTTCACTTTTAAGTAGCAAGAAAGGAACGATTTTACTATCGATATTAGCAATACTTGAACACGCATTTTGCATAGAAAGTGAGTTGTACTCATTATTACTCAGTTCTGTTGCAGTAGTTGATACTACTTCAGGGTGATGGTCTTGATTATTGGTTTCACTTTCAATTAATGAACTGTATTGGGATAGAACATTGCGTATAGATTGCAATACCTTTTGTCGCAAGGTATCCGAACTGATCAGCTGTAATTCTCTAAATAATTGTATCAAGAAATCTGGATGAGATTCATTGACACCAATGAGAGTGGTCACTTCAGAGTAAATATTTTCTCTTAGAAGGTCAAAAAGTTTGGATGTAGCCTTATCATGTAATTCGCGGCTCGTAGACGCCAAATTAGGATTAGGTATTTCGGAAGTACTCGCAATATTTATGTTACTTGTTTGTGAGTAATCCAAACTACAATTCCGTCTATTTGTAGAATTTTTGGCTGGCAATTTTGAAGAGGACTTTTTCTTACTATTACTTGACAATGTGTTTAAATTATTCGAATGAGCTTGTATTATTTCTGGAATTGGATTTGTGATATTCAGGTTTCTAAATGAGTTAGAGGAAGATTCTTGACGGTTTATATTCACATTGGATCCATTAGCAATGTCATCTATATTCCGTAAATGTGATGCTGATACTGATTCAGAATCAGTATTCTGATTTACATTCAAAACATCTGGTGCCGATGAGAATGAAAGTGATCGTTCATAAATAACATTTCTACGGGAGTGGCGGTTTAGAATTTCTTCATTGTTTGCTTGAGGTTGTTGTATGGCATTTTGAGAGGAACTGGCTGTATTAGTATTTCTCTTTGGTGTTACACACGGAGAAGCGGCTGATGAAGTGTGATGTAACGTATTGTGAGATCGTTCTACTAAAGGATGAGGGTTATGAGGAGGTCCGACACCTAAATGTCCATCAGCGTTTGCCTTATTATTGGCTGACAAAAGATTTTGACGCGAATAGCTGAAAATGAGAAAAAAGTCTAAAGTAATGATCAATAAAATATGAAAACCCATAATATCGTGAAACATTTTTATATTACACAATTTGTATATTAGGACAAGTACCAAAAACAATCAAAAATTGGCGTTAAATTTGTGTTAGGATTACTGAAGCTTTATATTAACAAATCACTGCAGGGCTATCATAACACTATGATATTAAAAACAAAATTATTATGTATGTTTCCAAACTTGTGTCAAACAAATTCTCACCCTTATCCAAATATAATCAGCATCACTAATTTTAATTTATTTAACAATAATATTAAATTATAACTATGATTATAAATAAAGTACATGTATAAGTTCTAATATCTGAAAAGAAAATCATTTTGTTATAAAACAATAATTTTACATTATTATTTAAATTACCAAAGTATATATATATATATATATATATCAAGCGCGCATAGATATGAACAAAAAGATAACAATTACCACATATTTACCTTCTAAAGTTATCCCAATAATTATTTGCACGGTTGCCTGGAGGTACTTGGTTATTCAAGGTGTGAGAAGCAGTTTCCACGCGCCAACGTTCCTCCAACTAAAAATATATTAACTTGTACATTTTTTGAAAATAATATTATTATTTATATCGTGTTACAACGTTACCCCTTCTTGCGAATAGCTTGCAGAATTTTATCAAAAATAATGTCAAATTATGTGTGCCGCGATCAAACGTGTCAGAAGTGAAACGCTCATTAAAAAATCTTTTTAAATATCCTAAATTAGCGGGATTCGAATTATCGACCACTCGTGCGTACTGCGTATGGAGTTTGGTCGTCTCACACCACTAGGCCAATCCGACGACGATAACAATCATGAAAATCAGGACTTGCATTAACCGCGCATAATATAACTGTATTCTATCTCATTCTCTCGTAGACTAAATCCTATAGATGTATATGGTTGTCTCTTTTTACTGACGCTTTTTCGTTTCATCGAGTTCCAAATCACAAAGGTGCTAAAAAAGTTTTCACTATAAAAATATAGACAAAACAGAGCCGAGTGACGTCCTAGCCAACATTATATGACAATACGAGATCAGAAATTTGACTGTAATAGGGTTGTAATGCAACTTCGGCTCCGCCTCCGCAAATGTGAAACTTCCGTAAGAAATCGTACCTCCGTATTATTAAGTTTTATACGATGACCCTTTAATATGGTGAAAATACAAGAGGAATATTTGCCACCGCGGCCAGTTCACAACAACTGGAGTCGGCTTAATTTATGAACTATTAAAAAATCGACTAGAAGGTAACAAAGCCGCAAGAATTGTTTGTTTAATATAATTTGCTTCTTCAAAATTTTTTATAGTAGCTTGGCAAAGTGAGTTCACTGTACCTGATGGTAAGCACAGTATAATCCAAGAACAACTACGAACACTGAGAAATCGGAAATCCATCGACGATCGTCGCATTCATGTCCGCCTGCAAGCTCGGCTTATCGTTGACTAGGTACTAAAAACCTTTTCTAATTTTTTGTGCGGAACCCTAATTATTTTTCTACAATATAAGTAGCCTAAGTTATGCCTTATACCATCAGCTATCCCTTCAAAATCGGTCGAACCGTTTCGGAGATTACTGGGAACAGACAGACAAAAATTTTCAAAATGTTTTTTTTTCTTATGTCTAGCATGTATATTTTCATATGCATTTAGTAAAAATGTGTTATTTTGACATTACAAACAGATACTTCTATTTTATTAATGTATAATAGATTTGTGTTATTTGACTCTATATTGTACAATAAAATGGCGGTTTGCCTAATAAAGCTTGGTTATTGTGCACAAGTCAAGTAGATTGGAAATAATAACATGTATACCATGAATTCTGAGATGGCACAAAAACTCCCTAGAAAGTTCTAAGAAGGAAGCCATCATCTTGTTTGAATACTGAAATCATAGGACTGGACACTCTATTTTCACATGATAATGGCAGTAATGGTTTTTAATAAAGAGGACCAGTAGACAAGTTAGGAAAAAGAAGAAGACTCATTTGTGTACAAATCCATACCACACCGCTTGATTACTGGATATACAACGGCTGATCTCGGAACACAATACGCCTAAGTATGCCATTATTAGATGTTTACACTTGGTGTATGATGGTCGCGATCCAATCGGACACAATTTTCATGTCCAACAACCTGTACCAATTTATAGGTAGAGGTCACTATTACAACAACGAATAATGTAATGCATTATTCCTACGAAACGAATAATAAATTATTGAAGATATGGTTATTCTGTTGTCGATTATCCGTTGTTCGTAATCATTGTTGACAATGACAATGGTCAGCCAGTGTTACCTCAAGGTGATTATGCAACCATCAATAGGTGTGCAAGAGAGAGAATTTCACGTTGCCCACACTCAAAGTTTACGATACGAATAATGAATGTTCCGAATTTACGATTATTATCCCCGAGTTCACGGCATAAAATTCACTTTTATTTTTATATTAATTTCATTATAGTGTCATTGTTACAAATCATAAAACGATACATAACAGCAAATTACCGAACAGCAGAATAACGACAACAGTTTATAATAATGATTGTTGAAAAAAAAACACAACAGCGTAATTCATTATTGAAAAACAGTCGTTATTGAATATATGTTTTTTTTTCACTTTCCTCATTCACATTCCTACTTAATAACAATTGGATTAAAAAAAACAATTACATGATTGAGTTGTTCTCTTAACTGATGTATCTCTCGTTGCTGTAATACCAGCTGTTGCCAGCACCACGCTCCCCAGAATCCGCAACCACATCCGCACCCACTCACCATACCTATATTTTATTAAAAAGTACGATTGGCATATTTATAATCAAATAAAACAGTCATTTTTATTTACCATTGAAAATGTATTTTATAAAATTCTTAAGGCTTATCATAACCAACTATTAATACTAGTGGTACTAGAAACATACAAATTTTGCACAGGAGTATTTTATATAAAGTAGGTGAGCACCAAGAAAATAATCTGGAAATTCATCTCTTAAGGGTGTTAAAAACAGGTGATTTCCGAGATGCTGCCTGCCCATTGGAAATTCAGTCGGTGATATGGCTGGTGTTGTTGTTCATATAACTCGTTTAAAAGGTTATAGAAAATACACTGTGGATTCGTACAAACCCTTTTTTTATACAACAAAGGTAGCAAATGAGCATATGGCCCGCCTGATGGTAACGGCTACCGTAGCCTATGGACGCATTAATGCAATAGGCATTACTAGCGCGTTACCGACCTTGCACCCCCTCCCCTAGCCAGATGAGCTCTGGAAACCCCACTCACCGCAGGAACACAACACAATGTTATTTGGCTGCGATCTTCTTTACCGTGGAGGTGTTCCACCTGTCGGACTGCCCCAAGTAGTAAGAAATCTACGAAGAAATTTCTCCTACCTGTCTTGTTGCATTAATAGGATATTTTTTAATAATATTAATCAGAATATCGCTAAGGTCAATAAACACTGCCAAATACAATATTATACTGAAATGTCGTTACTTACCATAAGGCATCATCATATTAAACGGCATTGACGGTGGGAATGACATCTGCGGCGTTCCTAATAGCCGGTCCATAGTTTGCGAGTGACTGTTTTGTGTGAATTGGTTTGTACGCATATCCTATAACAAGGTTACATTGCTATAATAACATTGTTTAAAACCAAAGTTTTTATTTAATTTATACGATCAGTATTTAGGAACTAATAATACCTGCAGAAATATTATTCTTGGGAATCTATCTATATAAATAAAATGATTGGGGTTTACCATTGTGCGCGCATCACTTAAAAAACTACTGGATAGATTTTGTTTTACTACATAGATACTTGGTTCTTATCAAAACAAAAAATCACATCTTCATTCAATAAAATGTTATTAACGTTTTACGCAACCAGTATTATTTTATAAGCACTACGCGTTTTTCTGTCGTCCACGCGACCCGCCCCCGGGCACAATTAGTTTACAAATAAGCATATTTAACTCAAACTTTAGACCTGATTATATACATGTCAAACATATAAGCTAATAACTTGTTATTGTAGACTTATAAGTGAACGAAGAGCCATTGTAGAAACTCTCTGTAGCTCAGTAAGAGTAGACTTGTTAGATAATGAAATCCTAAAGATCCTCCGTAACTAGACATTAGTATAACATTTGAGCGATGCAAACTGTGCGAGGGTTAAAACGGGATGTACTTTAACTTTTTACTATAATACAATTCTAAACACAGGATATAATTCTAATATAATACTTAAATAAAGTCAGGATTTAAGAAACTTTTTATTATATTACCTGATTCGATTTAGTTGTGTTCCAGTAAGGTGGCAGTGGATGAGGATAAGGACCACCGATAGGATTGTCACCTGTAATATCAAATACATTTTTCATAATTTTATAATTCTCAACATAGTCAAAATTAAAGATGAAAGTTCCCCAGATTATTCTCGATAGTTCCCCAGTTCCCACATGTTAAAGTAAAGGCTAAATTTAATAAAGTGCAAAAGGTTGGTGCTATTTTATACCTTACTCATCATACGAAGACTTGCATGACACATCCACAAAACGTAAATTGTTACGTCGTGCAAATTATGACATAACCTACAAACATGTATTTCTACTGTCAATTATCATTGAAATTTTTTTTGATACTGATAAACGTTATAAAAACGATAACGATAAAATCCTAAATAACTTCCTCTATACAATGATTTTTATAAATTATCGATTTTTTTTCTTTACCACGTGCATCGTTGCTTTATATGTTACTAAAAACTAGAGTGGACCAAAACAATAACACCCAGGAATTGAAAATTAATCGTATTAATCATACGAATCAAAAATTAATCGAACTCCGTTGAACATTTAATTTATTCGTTTATTTTTTTTAATTTATTCGTTTATTTTTTAATTTCGAATAATAATGTGTATATTTACGTAATTCCTACATTTTTACTGCAGCAACACGCAACGAAGAATATTGACTAGAAAGATTAATCTTGTAGTTTGGAGTCAGGTATTCCTAAAATAAAGATTTGACATGTGTCGTGCAATCAATAATAAGATAATATTAATTATCTTTGTAAAAAAAACGACTAGAATAGAAATGAAAATCTATGGAGATGTTGACCCCAAAGTTATCATCCTGATGATAATTAGAATCCGTGGTCGGTCCTTAGTTATTTCTATATAAACATGAGAAAGCATGTGACCAAAAGTATACCTGATATGGTGTTAAAGATGAACCACGTGGTATATTTTAAACGATAATTAAGCCAATTCATTATTTATCGTATATCGACACCTATTTTTTAATAAATTTGCACATTGAAACTATAGCTACCTTTCCAAGTTTTACAAATCTATGTATCAATTGAATATAGTGTGTTATATATATATATATATATATATATATGTATGTAGTTCTCATTCTTACCATTCTGTGAGGTAGGCGGTACCATATTAACGTTTGATGTCTCGACTCTCGGTTCATTGCGTACATACTGATTCGTGTTATTTGACTGAGACACCTGTAAAAGACAAAAACCTATGTAACGAAGAAACGGGAGTTGGTAGTTACTAATAGCGAAATACAGAATTTATATTGACTAACACTGATAGGGGGGGAGTTTGGGTAAATTTAGGCAGGATCTTGATTTGTCATGTGGTGGTTTTTATTTTAATTAATTAACTTATTTGAACCTATATAATTATTAAGTAATATTTGTAACATTTCGCGTGATATAGTTTGGTTATTATGCTTACGTGAAGTGTGTATAATAACTAGAAACATGAATTTTCAAAAACTCCCTAGACAGTTCTAACAAGGGAGCCACAACCTTGTCTGATCCATCTTTGAAGATTAGAAAAGACTACGAATTTAGGTTTAAAAACACTGACACTGGCAGGTGCTTCTGCGGCGACAAAACAAGAAGAAAAACACTAACGCTGTTGTTAGTATGGAGTGGCGGGATGCAGTTAGTGGTATTGTTCAGTCTATATAATATAAAAATGGATGTTTTCATGTATGTTCCCTATGGACTCCAAAGGACTGAGGCGATTTTGATCATATTTTCAGACAATCCTCATATATTAGTCCAACGGGTGATCCTGTACAGTTTAGTAGCGATCGGATAAAGAAATAATCTGTGCCACAGCAACGCGTGTTCGCGTTCGCGTTTTAAATTAAAATTTATAACTTTGAATTGAGATGTCGAAGTATTTGTTTTGTATTTAGTATAATGCATTTTGGAGAATTCAGCCACTAATTGACAGTAATAACTAACACAGATCTAGATCTTTACATTTTGGTAGTAGCATTAAGTGTATATTAAACTCAGAGTTTCGCGGGACCCAAGCCTAACAGAAAATTAAAATATATGTATGACTCCTAGGAGGTCAACCTTTCTTAAGTGTTATCTCTAAATTTATTCACATAATTGAAGTTGTTTTAATTTATTATTTGAAGCAACGATGGCTCAATGGTAGCGTGCACGGACATCGCGTCGATCGACGTGAGTTCGAATCCCTGCAATGATCCTTTCGGTGAAGGTAAACAATGTGATGAAACCACAGCATAGTGGTAGGGCTTTTTCTAATGCCCGCCTGGCTAACTACCACCCTTAAGTTGAATATCTGTCGCCAAGCACCAATAGGTGTATTCCGGCAGCTGCACTTGAGAGCCAGTCTTCCACTAGGCTTAGCATGCTACCATCTTGGGCCACATCGTCACTTAAGATCAGATGAGATTGTGTGTACATCGCTAAACCTATATCGATTTTTTTTTATAAAAATTCTAGAGCTTTCTAGTAACATTTGCTATAGGCCCGGCGCGTCCTTAATCCACTTCTGCATTATAACAATAAATAACTTACATTGATATCCTCAGTCTGTCTTTCTTGGGGTTGGCGTCTGCGCGGTCGATTTCGCTGATTGGATTTATTCCTTGACACACTGGAAAAACGATTTTTACAATTGATACTAGCAACCCATTAGAAGAAATAAGTAAAATAAAAATGTAAAACTTACCTATCACTGTCGCTACCATAAGTACTTCCAAGGTGTGAAGGTATCCCGGGGACTGGTCTCATTCGCACTGTAGCATCACCATCACCCTGTAATGTGGCATATAGTGAATACAGTGTAACCTTTTGGAAACTCTGATTAAACCTATAAATTCTAAATTTTATTTTACATCCATTAGTGAGGTGAAATAATAAGGACTTTTAAACAATTAAACTTAAAACACACTGAAAACATTTGTGGAATATCAGTAATAATAGTCCAGTCCAATATATTTAATCAGTGCATAGAAACAGGAACTTAGCCTAATCTAATGGAAATAAATAAAGTAGTTCCTTTGTTAAAATGAGGTTGTATATACAAGTAATCTTGGAAATTATTGACCAATTTCTGTACTTCCTTCGATTAGTAAGACTTTCGAGAATATTATGCTTAAGCAGCTAGTAGAATATCTTAAAGCACAAGAGATTTTAGATGGTCAGTAATATGGACATTATGGATAATTATTTGAATGATAGTGATGTCTGGGAGTGACTCCCTCTCTATGTATCCACTAAACCCATACATATAATAAAATTGAAGTGTCTGTTTGTAATGTCAAAATAACAGGTTTCTGCTACATGCATATGAAAATATACACGAGACCAATAACAAAAAATAGTGTTTAAAATATTTGTCGGTCTGTCTGTTTGTAATATCCGTAATGTTATAAGGTATAACTTAGACAATTTAAAAACAAACATAGTGTTTCGCATAAAAAAAGCTTTTTTTAGTACTCCACGCGAGCGGAGCCGCGGCCACAGCTAGTCATTAATATGATTATTAATAGTAAATATTATTAGTACAGTTGTAAAGAGAAGATAAGCCTGATCGAGTTTCTTGCTGGTTCTTCTTGACAACTGGGATGTTTTCCAAACCGGTAGTAGTGTTTTGACGTTCATAAGTGCCTTCTTGGGGCCTAAATTGGAATAAAATATTTTTGGATTTTGTTGAAAAGTCTGTGACTACTATTACAGTTACGTTGCGTTTCGAGACCAGGCAATATATATTCAGATACTTGATGATTTTTGTCGCGGCATTTGTGGGCCATAAATGTTAATCTATGTGTTTCTGCTTGAGTTGTATCCAGTACCTACTGAAAGTAGTCGTAGAGAAAAATTATAAAGAGGTACATTAAAAAAAATATATACTCACCACAAAATTGTCAGGCTCTCTTGAACTATGAGGGTCTATGAGAATTTGCGTAGATTGACCTTCTGGTTCTTCTTGCTCACTACCAAATTAAAATGAGACTGAATTTTTAAAGTCGATTATGTAATATGTACATATTTAAATTTAATTATAATGATAAGGTATGAATTATAAAATATGGTAGAATTTCACTTTAGCGCTTATCAGGGACTAATTTAAATAAGGATACTATTCAGGACCTTCTCGTCTTCTAGAGCGGCCATGGTTAGTTCTTTGCGATCAACTCGCGCGCTGCCCACCAAGTGGTTGCCGAAACCATTTAATGAATATTCAAGTAATATAAATACACTCAAAATCGTAACACAAAAACATTATATTAGGTCCTTACACATATGAAAGCGGCGTTTTGTTGAACTGGCCAACTTGATCTCAAATATCTGGCGTTTGGTTATGAATTCCAAATTCAAATTTAGTTTTGTGTATTTGAATCACACCAACAATCATGCATTGAGTGCTGCCATACATTACTTAACCGATACAATAACGAGGGAATTTTGAATCGTATTGTTACCTGGGACGAAAAATGGATCCTTACGATAATTGGAAACGCTCATCACATTGGTTAAATACAGAAAAACCGGTCAAATCCTATCCCAAGCGAAAGTTGACTCAGACTAAAAAACTGATGAGTGTTTGGTGGACCAGTGCTGGTCAGACGGTCGCAAAATATAGAGGAACTGCGGTTGGAATATCTCTGACACCCACCATACTTCCCGCATCTTGCTCCAACAGACTGCCACTTTTATTCGGAATTTGGACAATTTCTTGCAAGGAAAAAAATCTATTCCGATGAGGCTGTCCACACCGCCTTCAAAGATTTTATTGATTCTCGCTCCCACAATTTTTTCAGCAGTAGAATTAAAGAACTACTTATAAAATGGCGAAAGTGCATAGATAATAATGGGACATACTTCGATTAATTAAATGTATGATTTCATAAAAAAAAAACGTTTTACTTTTTCCATATATAACGCAAATTTCATATGTAAGGACCTGTTATTTCCGTAACTAATTTGCCAAAGACACACAAGCTACTGTCGAAAAGACACTGTTTGAAAAAACTAAAGCATGCAAAGTTTCGCACTATGGACAAATCGACAAAAAAAATAGGATCAATATGCCGGTGGTTTAATCGTCCGAATAATTTAAACTTACCTAATATAAGACTGGTTAATAATTGAACCACTACAAGATTCTTGTATGGTTTTCGTTTCCGTTTTCATTTCCGACCCGGAACATAGAACTTTCTGGAATAAAGAAATTTATAAAATTCTTTATTATAAATAAAAAAATGTATTAACAAACATCACTTATTTTTTGTATATTTTTTTTTCATTAAAAAGCAATTCAGTATGCTGAGCTAGCAAGCATTTAGTGGTTGAAGTCGAATAAGTTGCTAGTCACCTCTTTGTTCAAAAGTGCCTCTAATTCTTGTTGTTTCTCTGCGAGTAGAGCTCGCATTTGCATCTGACGTCGTTCAATGGGTCCGGGGGTACCGCTCGGACCGGCTTGTACTTCTTCGTTAACTTTCTTTTGCTTGCGACTCATTTCTACAATTTATATGTAATTCAATAAATTGCGGAGGTGTTTTTTGTAGTACCACAGCAAAATAACGGAACTATGCATAATGGTAGGCAATCCACTGGCGACTGTCGCTGTCATGCCGGCTTAAAAACCTCTCGAAAGCTGAAGCTACACTGGCTGATCCCGATACACGACAAACCAAAAGAGTCACTGTGACGGTTTTATACCTTGTGACCTAGTCGCGAACAGGATCCTTAATCGCTTGATTACTGGATATACAGCGGCTGATCCCGGAACGGGACACGCCTAAATCTGTGTATATTGATCGCGGTCCAGCCGGACACAATTACCGTGTCCTACCAAGCAACTGCAATATTTTTGTTTTGTTCTGTGCCCGCGGCTCTACTCGCGTAAACTAGAATGCCGCCGACGCGGCTTCAGCCAGTTATTTTAAAAACAAATATGCTTATTGTGGGCGATCCTTAAAATATAGATATATGATATTGCTGACTTTTTTGTAGGTCTTTTTAAGATCTACAATTATGTAGAATATTAGTTTGATATATCACGTATGCGTAATGCTTCAAGCGTAAGCCTAAATGCTCCAAGCTCCAAATGAGACTTTTTTCCGAATTGATTAACCATTATCTTCACTGCTTATACTATGCTTTACTTTATCTCACAAAATATATCCTATAATCTGGCCAGATAACATAGCTATGAATTAAAATAAAAAATATGTAAATCGGATGTGGTTTTGGCATGAAGAGAACATAAACGGACAGACAGACAGAGAGACGTTGAGTTTTATATTATGTAAGATGCATTTTGATGGGTTGTACGGTTCACATTACCAGACTACCATAAACAAATCTCACCTTTATTGGATATCATTTCTTTGATGCGAGCTCGTTCTCCCATCACTTTCTCTGTTTCCATACGTAACTCTTGTGCTAATTCTTGCAAGGAAGCTATGTTGGCTTCATGACCTGATAACAAAACTAATTATAAAATAATATAATAGTTATTAGATAAGTATTATAATGGTTTTAAGTTTAGGTTCTTACTTTGTTGCTGTTGCTGCTGCTGTTGTTGTTGTTGTTGTACTTGCTGGGGATGATGTTGTTCATTAGTAAACTTGTGCCGCTGCGGCAATGCGTTACGCACTCGACATACACTGCTCTCATTTGACCACCCGCCCATACTACCACCGCCTTCAGATTTGCTGACATCGAAAATATAAATGGTTAGAATTTAGAATATATTCGTACAAGATTTCATTTATTAAGCGAAGCCTATCGATGTGCAATAAAGTCATGGTTGTTTACTATTGTGATCGCTGTTCGTGGTTTCTTACCAGAATTACCATATAAAATATGTCAATGTTTATATAAAGAAGTCAATCAATTGTTGAATCGAGAGAAAATATTGCCAACTGTGATTCATTGCATTTGTTAAGAAATTCAGAAGTAGTTCATCACTACAAAACCACATAACCTGTAACGCGGCAGCTATCGTACCAGCAACGTCGAATTATCGTATATCGGACCAGAACTATCGTACTTTACCGACTAACGCTTCGAAACACATAAATAATTATAGTAGCATATCAGTCAGATTCAGGTGGAAAACGGACATGTTAGGGACATTTAAATAGTTTTTTTTTTTAATTTAAATCAAGGTCATCCCTGTATTTTTGTAAGTGTAGTCTGGAAACAAAAACACACCACTGAAGTACATAGGTTCTGTAAGGAACCTTTTTTGTCTTTTTTTAGATAGTTTGGACCAAAATTGACAGATCACTAAATATGTGTTATTTGTTACTGATTACAAAACTGCAACAGTGTTGCTAGGTTACAATGAAATATTTTCCTGGAATTTATAGCATTATATGTATGTAATATTGGAAGATCATTTTATTTACAATCTATCATGAAACTAAAGGTAGGATAATATTTGTCACGTAATGGTTTGTTTGTTTGACAACAACCTACAACACTGAAAGAGATAATGTTATGGTTCCAAAGTAAAAATTATAGAGAACCCTGGACAATTTAGGGAACCAGTCAAAAATCTAAAATTCAAGACGGTCGCCAAAAATTTTAAATGCTTGTTATCGGAACCATTAGGCATAGGTATGGTAAGATAAAACAAAAGTAAAAAAATAAAGAGAATTGGTTCTCTTCAATATTCTATTAATATTCATTGATAAGGAAAAAAACAAGATTGCAGATATAAGTTTAGTTGGTATGTAAAGGTCCTTGGGCCCTTTATTTCAAGAACAAAATCAGTTTTTTGATTACGGATAATGGATTAACAACTATACTACTGAAGTGGTAAAAAAACAGTAACATTTATGTTAACTACCCTGGCAACATTATTCACACGGCCGTACGTGTTGTTATCTGGTTGCCAGGGATACAAAGCTAAATGTCCCACTTTTGTTGTTCGTAAGGCTCCATCTGCCGTTTTCTAATATCTGTGCTTACCGCACTAGTATCATAAATAACTATTATTACCCGCAGTGTCAGTTAACCAACAAATAAGAACCGAATGTACAATATTTACCAATTGCGTGTCGGGTCACGAGCAGTCTAGGGTTCCGTAGTTGCCCGTTACAATACGCAGACTTAGAAAGGAGGCTTTGAAATTACTTCTCCAAGTAAATTTCATTGATAAGTTGATTGACTACTATTACTTTTTAACTTGTAACATTACCTCTGATAGTTTTTCTTTTAATTTCATTATATATACTACTAGCATTAATTTTATCACATATCCAAAAACGATAATTTAGCTGGCAGGGGAGGGACACTTGAATTAGCACTTTAAAGCTTAATATTTCGCAAATGGATCCCTGAATCAAAAAATGGTTTTCTCACACTCGCAATATTTTTGAAAAACCTATCTAAGGACACCCTACATGATGGGATAGACGAGAAAAAATATTTCATTCCCACGTTACGTGTACTATAAACATTTTTTTTTGTATGTATATTATTAATGTGTATATATATATATATATATATATATATATATATAAATAAATTATATATATAATTTAATATGTTAAAAAAAAAACAAAGCAGTTTCATCCGCGTTGTAAATATCGTCTGGTTCATACCATTCTAAAAGATTTGGCAGATCTTCAGTCCAGTGGTTGCACACACCTTGGTCCACAGATTTACTTGCCCCAGCTGCTTTTTTAAAAGCTATATCATGACGCCTTTTAAAACCTTCTAACCAGCCGTTGCTAGCAGAAAAGTTCTGGATTCCCAGTTTTGTAGCAAACTCTTTTGATTTTTCTTTCAACAAAGGTCCATTTATGGGAATGTTCTTATCGAGAGTTTGTTTTATGCATTCCAAAAGGCACTTTTCGATATTGGGAAATTCAGAAACTCTAGTCCTCTTAATATTTCCATGTCCATCAGAGCACTCAGACTTTATAGAGTCTTTTGATTTTATAATTTTATAATAGGTGGATTCTGGTAAATTAAACTCCCTCTGAATTTCATTTCGCGATTTTCCGTATTCAAACGCATTCACTATTTTAAGTTTATCACTGAATGACAGTACTTTAATTTTCCGTTTTGACATGATGCAAAACATGACTTTCCTTCGCAACTGTTTAACGATAAACTGAGTAAGTCCGACAAACAGGACGGCACACAGGCACACGTGTCCATTCGAAAAGAATGCCATAAAATAACAACGTTATTTAGTTCCACGAAATAGAATAGGTACAATATTGACGAGAAAACAATACAAAAACAATGGTACGAAGTTCCACGAACGTTAAGAATGAGTCATAAAAATAGCAGATGTTAAATTTGTAATTTGTTTTGTCATTTGTTCCTCTTAAATAATATAAATAAATAAAGCTCGACTGTCGCTTATAGAGATATAGATAAGTAGCAGTCTCACTTACGGAGGTCCATGAGGGAAAAACGACTCTATCTTACAAAGGTTTCTGTTTCTCGCTAATAGAGGTTTTGGGAGCTTAAAATGACGGGTCCTGGCTATTACTCTCACTTATAGAGTTTTGACTGTATACCCATACCAAATTACAGCTTTCTAGTATGTACTATGAATCTCTGAGCTAAGCCGCGGACAGACAGACGGACATACCGAAACTATAAGGGTTCCTTGTTGACTCAGGAACCCGAAAACGTAAGCTATACAATAATATTTACTTGTCGTGTATGTTGGAATGAGTTGACATATCCCGGTAAGGCATTGTTTGCGGCACAAGATACTCGTGACCGCTTGGCATATGTTCCGTCTCGTAATTTTCCACAGACCTCATTAAATCTGAAAAAGAATGGGAATCAGTTATGTAATTAAATACAGTTTGGTCAGAAAACATCGATATCGATAACTGTCATCCGTCTGGTGAAGTAAGCATACATGTGAAATGAAAAAGAAATAAAGAGGAAGACTTGCAGAATATAATCTCCTAGCAGTCTCCCAGAATGCGTTTAGAAAAAGCACAGTAAATTCGCATCAATAAAGCTCTATTTGAGCTTATTAAAATTTACCTTTAGTTTTTTGTAGCGCTGTTTTAATCGCTTTTATTTCCATTAGTTTAAATGGATCGTCGTTTTTTATATTTCCACTAGATTTGGTACCTAAAATGTATATAATCTTATAAAATTATATAATAAGTAACTTTAAGTATCATTTTAGTGCGAACTTACATTTATGGGAAGCTTCATCACCTCCGCTCTCTTCGCCCGAACTAGAATAGGTGTTATGAGTGGTCGGCAAACGGGTTGCCATTTGTAATTTTTGGAATTCTGATACCTAAAACAATATTTTTATGTAATGAAGTAACAGTTATTGACAACAAGGACTGCGTTGCAGAGCTGTCTCTGTGGGAAATGCTATTATAACCAGCAAGGCCGAGCCGTGCCGGGGGTGCAACAGTTGCACAGCTCTCAGGCGACTACTTACTAGAGCTGACATAATAAATAAAATTGATCCATGTGAAGTAAAAATTACTATGATTAAAGTCATGCCTCTGTTCTGTGTTCTGGCCCATTCTCTTTGAAACTGTCTAAGTCTATTAAAAGTTTTAAGTGAAAGCTAACAACATAAAGTAGAGTATTATTCATATCAAATATGTCTGATTTTTTTCAAGAAACTTAATACATAAATTATTGTATTATTTGAAAGCGGGTGAAATTGTAATATACCAGAATTGTACAATTAACATTACTTAGGCTATAGGGGTGGCAAATTGTATCTTGTACCCGGGCAGCAGGCACCCTCGGCTCGGCTCTCATAGCGAACAGGAAAAGCATAGTTAGTTTATTTTACAAAGTGTACCAAGTTCTCCATGTGTTGCTTCTTCATCTGTAGCTCTCTTAATTTCATCTGTAGGATACGCGCGCGGTCGTTAAGAAGAACCTCGTCTTCCTCTTCACTGTTTATTCCTACGGCACCTCCCTATTTATGAATTTACAGATAAAACAATTTATCACTATAGCCACTGTTATCTAGATTATGTAATATATTTTTATACCCGTGGGTAGTGAAAATGCCGTAAGTTTTTAATTAAAAACGTATTCGTACTCAGTGAAACAAAATTCAAACAAACTCACTATACTGATGATCACTATACTGTGGTCTTATTTACAGTATCTCTCTATGGTCTTCTTGCAGATTTCTTCCTTTTTAAACTTTGTTGTTTCCATTTCATTGTTCAAAACAGAACAGTCATGACTCGCAACACTGTTCGCTTATATATCAATATCAAAATAAAAGAAATACTTATTCAACTTAGGCCCTAAGAAGGCACTTATGAACGTGAAACACTATTATACTACCACCGGTTCGGAAAACATCAAGTCATCGAGAAGAACCGACAAAAAACTCGATCGGGCTTATCTTTTAATTAATATTTTTTTCCAACTGTTTAAATAATATTTATAGTCAATAATCATATCATCATATTTATAATTTAGTGGATACACAAAGAGGGCGACACTTCCAGACATCCCTATCATTCACATGATGATCCACTCTATAATAACCTTTTGACACTAAAACCGGCTTGACACGGTCTTTGAACTCATTGTCCGGCAAATCAGTAATGTGCGTCGAAATCTTATCATAGAACCTAACACTATTACCTAAAAAACTTTTATTTTTCTTACTAAGTCTAAAGCACGGTACGACTAATTTATGTGTATTTCTAGTGTTAAATTGTGCTAAAACAAAATCAATATCAAAATAAAAGGAGGGTCGAAATCAGTAGAAATGCCTCGAACTTTACGTCATTGTTTAAAAGGGGAAGTGTTCTATTTTTAGATTATTGTTTGTTGGATTACGCAATCGAAGCGATATGCTTTTAATGTGCGAGTGAACTATTGTGTTTTTAGTACCTAGGAATATATACTCATTTTAGACTTTTCGAGTTCATTCTAGACGATTCTAGATATTTCGATAATAGTGAAATTTTCTATTTTTACTCAAATCGTAACAATATATTATAAATTCGATAGTACGCTTGTTTGAATGGTTTTCCAATAATCACGCTTGAATCGTTAGAAAGATTGTAATGAAATTTAGCAAAGAAGACGATTATTTCGAAGAATATATTACATATCGATACCTTAATTGGCAAACCAGCCAACTCCACTTTTCGAGAAAAATATTATTTTAGTTCAGACTTTACGCAACAGTAACTCTGCGTGGTTTGCAAAAACGAGAACTCTGATATAATCATAATTCTTCCGCTATTCGAAAATCAGCCAACTCCACTTGTCTCGGAACGATACGATTTCGACAGCCAACTCCACTAAGTCAAATTGTACGGCGCCCGAGTCGTATACGGTTAGCGCTGTGTGTTTTGTGTAAGAAATATTATTAAAACGGTATGGATACTTCTTGACTTTTTCACAAAACAGTGCTAGTAAATTATATAAAATTATTAAAATTGAATATTGGCCGCTTTGTTTCTTACTTTTTTCATCTTCTTTCAATTCATTAACTTAATGATTTAATTTGTATAAAATTTGACTTTTAATGTATTTTGTTTAAATTTTGGCTTATTTTTGTGCTTATGGTGAAGGTTTTTTTTTGTTTTTCAGGTAGATGTCCAACACACGCGCTAAAAAATACTGCAAATAAGCATGCAAAATGTACAGCATGAGCTTGATGAAATCAATAACCCTGACTATGTTTTGTTTCTAAATAGCAATTTTCAAAACCCTATGACGGTTTAGTTGGTCATGATAGCATAGCTTCTAATTCTCCTTCATCGACTTTATTTGATAATGCCTACAGTTATTGTATTGAAAATGAACAGCTTGACGTGGAGTACACATTTGGCTATAAAATTTTTGATAACCAAAGATGTTCTCATACGCAGACATATAAAACAGTGGAGAACGTTGTTATTGCTTAACACCATCTAACTATAATCCTAAAAATGGCTCTAATATTTTTGAACCAACTAATGCGTATGCGTATCCCTCTAAAAGTATTGATCAATTTGATGACGATATCGCCGTTCCATTGATACATGAAAAAAATACAGTTCATGAAACTTTAAAAAGAAAAATGGTGTCAAGTAAAGAACGAAGAATGGACAAGTGAAATTAATAAAAAGAATAGAGAAAAAGCTACGGAATATTGCGGTAAGAAAAAAGACGATGGAGGGTGGAAAAAAATTAAAGAAACGAAAAAAGGTGTTGAAGCCGCGGTGTAGTTGTAAGTAAAGGATAAATAGTGTTATTCAGTGCCATAGTATAGCAGAGTACATCACAATTTGCAAGAACGCAAAAAAAACAAAACCTTATACAGTAGAATACCTAACTACCCTATACCTATACCTTCTTTAAAAATTTATGATTTTACAACTCCATAAGACCCGGAAAAATGAAAGGAGGGCCTAAGGTTCATGAGTTACTTACATTAATCAATTAATTATTTTTACTACTATAATTATTGGATCGATACGTAAAGTTCTGTTTCTCTTTCCAGGTTACCGACATACGAGCACTAAAGTATGCATCGTCTGGCGAAATTTTTTATAAACTGTAATTTACTGAAGAATATAAATTACTCAATCAACGCAGGGATGCCCGAATTAAAAACGTTGCTTTTCATAATATACCTAAACAATACAACGAACGCAGAAAAATTACAAAAAAGTTCTTATATTTGCGGCTATTAAATAATTCAATGCCAAAAGATTACCAAACCTAATTACCACAACCTTCCTCATGAAGCCTAAAAGAGTGAACCTACCAATCTTTAACATTTATTTCAGTAGTATTAAGTGTACTCATATTTTAATTAAAACTTAAAATAAATCCTTTTTGTTTAATTAATCTATCGAGCAAACGATAGAAAGGACAATCGGATAACTCCTAAAAACGCTGTAGATTCGTAATGAAAAGGTATAAAGGCTTATACGGTATCACAAATAACAGCATACGATAATATCTACCAACAGTATTTTAAATTTATTTATGAGTTGTATACAAAAAATATAATAAAATTTTAAGTGTCTCCTGAAAAATTTGTCAATATGGAGATAGCTGGTTTGCCAATTAAGGTATCAATATATAAATTACTATATTTCTACGAAAAACATTTATATCGCTGCAGCAGACTTCACACTTACGCAGTTCTTATATTATCTTATATCATATATAAAATTTTTGACAGACAAATTGGTAATGTGCTTTGGAACTTTATTTGTAGAACCTAACACTATTACCGAATAATTACAGAACTTAAAATATGGGATGACTAATTTGTGTTTATTTCTAGTATTCGAACTAATCTCTATATGTTATTTCTAAAAAGGCACATTTTTTGGTGCAGTGCCATATCTCCCTTAATTCTTCGTCAAAATTAGTGTTCCCTACTAAAAATAGAGAAAAACTTTAAGACTTATGTTTTCTTTAAAACTTTGATTAATTACATTGATAACAAATTCCACCTTTTGATGTCAATAAATACTTTGAACTGTATTAAATTATTTTATTACCTCACTTCCCGTAATATTAGCATCACGTTGTGAAAACCGATCATCTTGACTCTGAGCAGATTGTCTATGCTCGTTATCAACATTGCTCGCCATGTTCTGTTGTCCATGTAAACCGTCAGATGACTGCGGTAATGTTGTGGCAACACCAATTTGATTTGCTGCGTACATACGATTCGGGTGATGGTAGTTTCCAGATAACGTCTGATTCTACAAATTTTAAGTACGTTTTTTATATAAACATTTAAAAAAGTCTTTTTAAGATTACACTACGAACATAGGAAATAATATATTCTACCTGCATGATGGCAAAATTGTCATTAGAAGTGGACGTCTGTACATCTTGCATTTGTCTCTCTCTATTCATTTCTTCTAATTGCTGTTTCGCTTCCTCCTATATTGTTCAAAAAATATTTTTTTAATTAAAGTTATGACTTATACTACGTTCATCATAAGAAAGGTTGCATGTCGTATCGTCAATTGCTACGTCGTGCAAATTTCGACATAACCTAAAAATATGTAAGTACATATTTCAACTATCAATTATAATTATAAAAAAAATACTGATAAACGTTATACAAACATTTTGCACAGTAAATAAAATCCTAAATAACTTTATACATGCAATGATTTTTGAGAATTTTCATATTTATATTTTTACTAAGTGCATCGTCATATTCTATAATCATTTAAACTAGAATAGACCAACAAAAAAATAAATCTATACAAATATAATAAAGCGGAAGAGTCTCTTTGTTAAAACAAACCAATATCTGGAACTACCAGTAGGTTTCGTAAAATTCTTTTTGTATATGATAGCCAGGTTCATGTGGAATAGTATAGGTTATCTAGCATTAGACTACACCTATAAGCTAGCCTTAAATATTGTTTTTTTTTTAAAGTAGATTGGAAGAAACAGCTCACCCGTACTACTTTATCCGCGTGCGCTGGCGTAATGGTTAGTGATACATAACTACAATGTCCACAAAAATATTGCAACTGAATACATCTAAAAAAATGTCCGCGATACCATATGTCTATCTTCTTATACGTAAGTTACAATAAGATATTTTGTGATAAAAAAATATTGAAAATTGATTTATGTGCCTTATTATAAGGCGTGTTGTATTAATCCTTACGAACGAAAGTTAGTTCATAATAAAGACAATTTTATGTGAATAATCGTTGCCCTTTATAGCATGTTATTTGGACACATAGTTAGGAAGATAATGGAAAATTAAAATAATTAAACACTCGGCTCGGATCTAGACTACAGATGTAGTGGCGCGAACGTGTAGTGTGTGTTGTGACGCATAACCCTAGCCGCCCAAAAAAAAAGTCTATATTGAAGTATTCAAACTCATCAATCAGCGATTTCTTTTAATTATATGCGGATGAAACCACGGGGCGCAGGTAGTAATCCCAATAAATCGAACGCCATTGTACATTCAATTTTTCTAGTACTTTTTATTTATTTCATAATTTTTTTTTTTTCGGAATCCTATTCTTTCACAGCAGCAACAAGAAACGAAGTCAATATAGACTGCATGCATGAACATGCCACTATGTTCTTGTTTGGCAACAGGCACTCGGTACACGTACGTAAAACGTGTGTATGGAGTGTTGCGGATTGCTTTCTTAATTGTTGTTTTAGATTATTTTTATAATTTCATTTACACAGAAGCACAGTTTACACTCCCGTAAATTGTTTTAAAGCATAATCGTATTATCGAAATATATAGTCTTAAAAAATAATGGATAATCGTAAAAAACAACATCAAATTTAAGTTATGCGAAATCTCTAAAACTAAAATATGACATCTGTGATGTTCAAACTTTTATTATGATGAACATAGTATAATTATAACTAACAAGATTTACTTATAAAATACACAAAACCTGATATTTGAGAAGTCTCTTTTGTTGTTGTTTAAGTGCCGTTAAACGCATTTGTGATAATTCCATTTTGTTTTTAATCTCATTCTGCCAAAGTTCATTATCACTGTATGTGGATCCATTACTTTGAGCTGACACTGGCCGAGTTACATTGTCCTGCTAAAAATAATGATAAACGTAAAAATATAATTCTAAACATAAAAAAATGGAAAATATGAATGATACTGGAAGTTAAAAAGGGAACACAAACAATAATAGCGTGTAATATTCTAATGTTAGGTAGGTATTTAAAGGTTTTGGAAAGTCTATAAAACACTATGGAATGTCAATTACCAACATGTCTATTAATTAAATTTCCTGGGTAGAAGTAATTGATTAAAAAACGAAACAGTACTACAACAACGTGCGTGTTTGTTAAAACAAAAATGGTTAAACTTGAATCACTATTTGAATCAAAGAATTTAAATAATTGATTATTATTATGAAAGTAGGTTTCAGAAGATGAATAAGCTCTGCTTCAAAATGTTGCATCCATATTATCATGCTGGCGTATGTTTTCAATTCACGACAAAGGAACACACTTTTCACACATATACAGACACCTGATCGTTTTTCTGCTTCATTTCTTCGATAATCGCCACTTTTTGTACACATGAGATAATATTCTTTTGTAACAAATCCTTTTCTTCATCATTTTTAATTTCAGAAGCAACTTTACATATTTCTTCTGGTATATTACTTTCGCTATCTACCTCTACAATTTCAATAGTGTCTGAAAACGGCTTGTGGTCATTTTCTGTAGCAGCAGAATCGTTTGTCTTTGATTCTTGAACTTCTTCTATTTTGATACTATGCATCGACTTATTTAATTGCTCATTTTCAATGTTTGTCACTTTTTTCAAATTATTGTTTATTACACTGTTATCTGCAGTATTTTTAACATTACTGGTTTTATCAGAAGTAAAATTACTTTCAATACTATTCTGACTGACGTTTTCGTGACCTGCACTACTTGCCTGTGTAATCGCTAGAGATCCATTTGTCTCTTCAGTAAGTACTTCGATATTTTCAGGAGTGTTCTCATTCAAAAATGTTTCTAGATTATTTTCGCTTTCTTTTAATTTAATTACCATTTCAACTAGGTCATTATACTCTTCATTTGTATGGTTTATATAAGCCTATATTAAAAATTTCATGAAATAATGTATTAATTTTATCTATAATATGATATCAAACTGCTATATAGTAAATTAAATAAAATTATAGAATACCTCGTCCTCGGAATTACGCATAGTATCAACGAGGGTGGATGTAACTCTTATATACTCTCGTATTTGTCCTAGACGTCTTTCTACAGCTGCCGCGTCAGGACAAGCAGCCACTATGGCTTCACCTAATGCTCGTGCTGATTCTCTGTGCACCTAAGAAAAAACCAGATAGATAACTGTTATTTTAGCTAATTCTTTTTAATACGGTTTTACATCTTAGAATAAATGATTAAAGTAAGATAGTTGTATCCAACTTTATGGTCTTAAAATCATTGTTCCCTTTCGGTGAAACTGTCTTTGGTCAAGAATTACTGATAGATTAGTGAAAACGTAGATTTAGATGCCTTACCTTTAGATGAATATTACTTATGCAAAAATTGTCATTTTTAATTGGTGGTTAATGGTTAGTAATGTTCAGTGATGTGCCGGATCCTTAAAAATGTTTATCCGCGGATATGGACACAGATTATTGTTGTCTTGATTTGCGGATACAGATACGGGGCTCAATTTTGAAATCTTGAGATATATTTAAACAAGCACTATGCGCGTTATTTGTTCACAATAGAATACGTTTATCGGTAAAATTAATTTTAATTACTTTTTTTCTTTCTTTTTATATAGGCATATTTTATTATAACTTAGTGGTTTCGTAGTATATATCTATAAGTTAGCGATAACTAAAATTAATTTAAGAAGTTCAAAGATTTACATTGGTACTTTTCATATTTCATTTAAGCAATGAATACAAAAGATCCGTTTAAGATTCGCAAAAAATGATGGATTCAAATACGGATCTTTTTTCCTCCTCGAATATCCGCGGATACGGACATCCGACACATCTCTGGGATTATTCGAGGGAGAAATATAAATACGTAATAAGGTTTTTTTTATTTATATAGAAATATCAGTTGATATTTTTTATTGTCTAAATTACAAATAGATGAGGTTGAAGTAGAGTTGAAAACACATTATTAAAACCACCTTTCAGAATGAAAATCATGTCTATACATGATATACAATATTTATCATAAATATTGGATTTTATAAACCTCATTTGAGGTTGATATACTTAACTACAATAATTAATTATATTGTATGTACATATACTAATGTATACTTACATGGCTTGTATCATTTAAATTATTGTAACTGCTCTGCCCTTGATCATACATATTGTTCATCAAATTAACAGTTTTACTAGCAGTTCTAGAATTCGTAATTGGAGGAGTAGTAGTGTTATTATTGTTCGAGTGGTTGGCACCTTCAAAGTTATTTCTTGCTGAATTTAAATTCCTCGTTAGATTATTTCTATTTTGATTAGGTGCCTGAAAAAATAGAAGAGAAAATATTACGTTCTTTTTATTAAATCTAAATTACTATTTAAAGTTTAATTATTTTTAGTTACAAAATACCATTGTTTCCTACTATAAAAATTATTCATTTTAATGACTTTAAAATCATATTGTAAAGTGATACTTACATTAAATGGTTGTGATACATTTCCAATTACAGCATTTGGTGTAGTAGGATTTACTATCATAACAGCAGCAGCAGCGTGATTAGAATGAGGAATTAGCCCTTAAAAACAAAATTTCCATCACACCAATTCCTTTTTCAAATGATTTTGTACCACTATCCATATAGAAGTTTTCACTAAATAACCAAACCGTCTTTGAGAAAAAAAAGTGTGTTATCTCGAATAATCCAATTTTACAGGAAGCTACTTTTAAGCTTTAAAATTATTATTAATTTACAATTGCAAATTAATGTTTTTTTTTAACCAGAATTCGCAGTTGTTCGTGTAAATTAATTAATAATCTTTCTTTTGTAGAAAATAAAGTTGATTGCGGCGGTTCTGAATATCAAATAAAAAACAAACATATTTTCCATATGAAACATCGGAGGGGAAATAATAATATTTAATACAGAAATTAACATGTCAAAAGACGACCAAAAATGTATCTTATAGAGATAATTTATTAACTAATAGCTGTGCTCGCAGTTCCGCTCGCGTGGACGACAGAAAAACGCCTAGTGCTAATAATAATCGTAGTTTCTTAAAACTTTAATAACTTTTTATTGAATGATGAAGATATCGTGATATTTTTTTTGATAAGGACCAAGTATCTAAGGCAGAAAAAAAAAAAGGAGATCAACATCTATCTAGTAGTTATTGCGTGATGCGCGCATAACCGCAAATTTCAATCATTTTATTTATATAGATAGATACATATTTAACAGAATGCACTAGTAGAAAATGTAATAACTAAAATTTTCACAGTAATTATATCTTGTAGAGTGGTAATTTTATTGTTTGCATACCGATCAGTTGCTAGCTTTTACAAGAAAACGTTTTACTGTTTTAAATTACGTACATACCATTTTGCATTTGATGAGAATAAGGATGTAAGTTATGACCAGAAATTGAAGATCCAGCGACATCTTCATGTTGTTCACCTGATATACTTTCAGAGTTTTGCACGTTTAAAGGTAATGCACGGGGTTGTGGCCTCACAGGCACAAACCTACCAAAGCCTCTATCATAAGAAACAGAGTTGTCTGGAAAAAAATGGTTTAATGTAATTTAATTAAACATAACATAAATTACATTTTATGTTTAATATACATATGAGAGGTTATGTTGTACAGATGTACCATATTGATGCAGCACGTGTGTGACACACTGATTAGAAAATATAAAACAACACTTACCTAAGTCTGTTAGTTCATGATCAGAAGTATTATTTGTTTGTTTTCTTGTCTGGCTGTAATTTGATCTTGTATTGTACTCAGAAACGGGAACCCAGTCCAGAGCAGTCTAAAATTAAATAATAATAGTATTTAATATCTGCGAAATTGCAAGATTATTTACACGAGTTTCACTTTGCACACACACCTTCTTCAGACTAAATTTAGAAAAACAACCTCCCATAGAATAGTGATATAAATAAATAAATAATATATCTCAATAGTAAATTAAAATGCATGTAAAGTATTAATAATTGAAAATAAAATCAGACAAACACTGGTATATGCCATCAACTGGTGTATACATCTAAATTCTATCTAACTATAGTTTTACAAGTTGGCAGATGTTCAAATTACACAAACCCCGTTTCCAAAAATAAATAGGTGGTTCATACCTACATATATTAAAAGCAAACTTCACACTGAACATTTGCTATATTTCAATTGGATACTACTCTCTATCTGGTGCACTTGTATTGTTATGGCTGTTATTTTTACTTAACAATATTATAAAGTTGTATGTTTATAATTGATTAATACAGCAGCACTTGAAACTCATTATAAATTATTCTTGTTAAAAAAAACTTGATTATTTTTGCCATTCTTTGTGATTGTGTTCAAAACCTAAACCTATACAGTAATAAAAAAATGATAGGTATATCAAGCTCTATTAAAAAAGAATGAAAATCTGATTCATCATTTTTAGCAATGACTGAAAGAAATGATAATAGTTTACATGGATTATGTATCAGTTATTATGGATGGAGACATGAAAATAGAACTTATTTCCGGTTGTAAATAAGGAACTACAGATTACAGTCTTTTTGGAAATGTTGCTTAGATTTGGTACTTTATGTAATTCAAATGATGGTAGGAACTGGAAATGAATGATTAGCTCTATATATATCTAATCAGTAACCCTGAAAAAGGTTCTACATTGAAGGTGTCTAAAATGATTTTGGTTACATTCTGTATGAGATATGTATACATGTATTATAGTTAGGGTTCTACATGTGTAAAGGATAGTCTTAACTATTGTACATTCAATATGTTCATAGTTTTTATGCATTTAAATTCTGATGTAAAAAGTAAAGTGTTTTAAAGTCTTTGCCTACTGTAGTGTCTATGTGTCAATCCAAAGCAAGTTATGAGTAGGAAATAACCCCTAGGTCTCTAAATCAAGCTTCCTATAAAATGAAAACATTATCAAAACTTGACTCCCATGTAATGTATTAATGCCAATTTTACACACATTACATGTGAAGTTGAGAGTGAAAGGGTTACATTATTTTATGCTAAACATGGAATTATGAATATTATATAATTTTACAAACACTTATTTTAAATGAAGGATTGTTATTTTATTTCAAAAGGCACTAATATAGATAAAAGATTAATAAAATAACAATAGTACCTAAATTGTAGATAGCTTTTTCAATCTAATACCATAAAGCCAAACCTATAATGATAAAAAAATAATTACATAAGTGCACAACTTACATTGATTTACCTAATTTAAGAAAGTTCAAGTTGGTTACAAATGTTATTTTAGTATAAACTAAGACTAAACCAGAAGATTACATAGTTAGTACTTCATAAAAATTCCAAAACTTTTTTTTTTTTTTTTTTTTTTTTTTTTTTTTTTTTTTTTTTTTTCGAACTGACTACACTGTTAGCCTGAGGGGCCCTGGAGCCTTTACGGCTTTTACAGCTTTACCGGGCTTGGGGGCGAGCGCTTAGGGCACTCAGCCACGAAAGCTAAGCAACAACATCCGAGGGTGCCAAAGTGGCCGGACCTCGGCTCGGACTGTTGCGCGTATGCAATTAAGTCGCGATCTGACTAATTCCCTATCCGTAATTCGATCTAAACTAACTATACATATATACATGTTTCTGCCCCCTGGGAGGAGGGAAGGAACATGTGTATGTGTATTTAGTGGTCTGAAAATTTTTGTCTATTCTAACTAGGCAAAAAAAGAAAAAAAAAGGTCCCTTACAGAACCTATGTACCTATGTGTGTTGTGCATGTGTGTATAATGCAGTGTCATGTATGGCTGTGAAAGCTAGTGATTGTGCAGTCACTTGTATCGCGCGAGCGGCTGCTTGGCTCAAGGGCTCCATGCCGATGGATCGGACCTAGGCTTGAGTTGCCGCAGAGGAGGGCGGTCGTGGCGGGTGTGCGGGAACGAAGTTAACCGTACGTCCCCTGCGGAGGGAACGGTGGTTTCGCGGGCGTGGGCGCGAGCACGCATATGTTGCGGGAGCGGACGCGTAGTAATTATTAGCTTTCTCGATGTCGTCGTCGGGATCGACAAAGAGATTTCGCGGACGGCGTTTATAACGTTTGGCAACGGGGATCGAGTTGTCTGGGACGTAGTTCGCGGTGGATTTTACGAGCGGGTTGGGGTGATTCGAAGCGCTATCGAAGTATCTCCTGGTGAGATATTTCACATAGGCTTCTATCGAGGGAAGCCTCATGTCCCTGTGGAGGTCCATGTTCCTAACGAAGGCTGGAGGGTCAAGCAGGCGACGGAGAAACCGATTTTGGACTCTTTGCATGCGGACAAAGTTATGTTTGGACATATGTGCGAACGCTGCGCAGCTATATGTCAAGACCGGACGGACGCACATCTTGTATAGTGTAAGCTTATGTCTTAAGGACATTTTGCTTACCGAACTGAGCAGGGGCCGCAAGCGGGAAAGGATCCAGACGGCCCTATTCCGGACTATAGTAACGTGTGCGTTGAAGTTAAGCTTCGAGTCGAGGGTGACACCCAGATATTTAGTCTTGGTGGCCCAAGGGATATTCTTACCGAATAATGAGAGGGGTCCTACCGTGCGTGGTAGTTTACATGTATGCGGTTCGAACATAATCGCGGCGCTCTTTACCGGATTAATAGCTATTCGCCACGTTCGAAACCACTCCCCGAGAGTGGTTACGGCACGTTGGACTGCGCAGGCGAGATTTTTTCTATGTCTGTTTGACGCGTATATGACTGTGTCGTCAGCGTAGAGCCCTACCTCGACCCCGGGGGGCTTCGGGAGGTCGCTGACGTACAGATTGAAAAGGCAAGGCGCCAGAATGGAACCTTGCGGGACGCCTGAGCGTATAGGGTGGGCGGTAGATAGTACTCCTTCCACTCGGTAGTGGAAGGTGCGGTCGCGTAGAAAATCGTGAACTAGATGAACTAACCTATCCGGGACTTCTAATTGATATAGCTTGTGGACCAGTCCGGCGTGCCAGACCTTATCAAAGGCCTTGGCTACGTCGAAAAAGACCGCAAGCGTGCGGGCGGGAGCAGTATTGCTCTTGGCGAAGTTACTCGTGATGTGCTCCGTGAGGCGGTGCACTTGATGTGTACACGAGTGACGGGCGCGAAAACCGAATTGTTCGGGCGGGTATAAATTCTTGTCGTCTATAACGACCTTGAGACGGTTCAGAAGGATCCGCTCATAGAGTTTCCCTAGGGTGTTTAGGAGACTGATCGGGCGATAGCTTTCGGGAAGCGAAGCTTTTTTGCCGGGCTTACGAATACCTATAACTATAGCTTTTTTCCAGACGGCTGGAAAATAGCAGTGGGCTATGGCTGCATTGAAGATGCAGACCAAAAGAGCTATGAGGTGATCAGGAAGAAGTTTGAGTACTTCATTCCTGATACCATCAGGACCGGGAGATTTCCTAGGCTTAAGGCCTTTAATGATAGAACAGACCTCATCTGGCGTGACCGGGGTTAACGTTTCCGCGGGGGGAATCAACGTGAGTTCCTGAACGGCGGTCTCGATAGTTTCGATGTGGGCAGTGTCTACGTTGTCACAGTTTGGGGAGCACTGGCTCTCCAAGCTTGCGGCAAGGCATTCTGCCTTATCGTCGCTATCGAACGCGAGTGGGAGATCGGGGCCCCTTTCGAGGGGCGGCATCTGGGCGGAAGCTTCTAACTTCAGAGAGCGGGCGAGGTTCCAGTAAGCCAGATGGGACGGCTTGAGACCCTCTAAGAGGTTATCCCACCGGTGACCTCTGTACTCTCCGATGCGAGTTCTAACCTCTCTCTGAAGTTGTCGTAACCTACGGGTGTTATCCCTCGTCGGATAAGAGTCATGTGCACGTGTCGCGGCGTTCTTTTCCGTGATTAACGCTCGTAAGCCGGGGGGGAGTATAAAACGGCGTTCGTTTGCCGCTTGCACCTCTCTCGAGGCCTCCCTTACACCGGTTTGGAGGTAGTCGACCAGGGAATCGATGGCTAAATCGGCGTCTGCGGTTGACTCCAATACGTCGGGGATCCTAGCTAGGCTGGACGGGGTCGCGTTATCGGATAAGTAGCGATTTAAGATCGCGTAGTCAACTATTTTGACTTTTGGCGGACTGGGGTCGAACGGTTGCCCGAGTTGTAAGATAACCGGGCGGTGGTCGGAGTCTAGTTCGTGTACGACTTCTATAAGTCGTAACCGAAGTGAGACACCTTTGAGGAGGGCTATGTCAAGTACTGTCGGTTGACAGTTGTCTTGGAAGTGCGTGGGCTCTAGCGGTGCTATGACGTCAAAGCCGAGCACGTCGCATAATAGTTCTAGTATAACCCCGTTACGGGTGTTGCGCGGGTTGTTGAAAAGGGTGTGACCGCTATTGAGGTCGCCTGCTATTATGACTGATTGGTCGAGTGAAAAAAGCGCCTCCAGATCGGACTGAAGGAGTCTTTTATTCGGGGAGAGATATGCAGAGACAAGCGTGATTGACGGATGGCCAGTCATGCCTATTCTACAGACGGACACTTCCATATTGGTAAGTGCGGGAGGGTCTATTGGCATGCAATAGAGGGAACGTTTGTAGTAGATGAGCGTGCCGCCTCCTAGGGTGGCACGGTCATTTCTGACTATATTGTAATTTGCTATCTTAGGGTCGCGCCTACTGGGTTTTAGAAGTGTTTCTTGTACTAGAAACACGTCTATCTCCCGTTCCCTAAGAAAGGTGGATACTAAGTCCCGTTGTGGAAAGAGGTTTCGCGCGTTAAAAAAAGATATATTGAGGCTTCTAGGCTTAATGCGTGCCATTGATAACCGATATCTATTTCCCGGCACGGGCCAGGCGCATTAGCGTCGCTGTCATCAGGGGGAAACGCCTGATGGATTCGCCGGGACCGTACTCAGCGACGCACTGTTCGTACGCCAGTACTTCCTGAGGGTCATGCTCGCGGAAGAGCATGACCATGTAGTCAACGCCGCGGCGCGTGTTGACGGGCGGGGGGGCCTGAGCCTTAGGAGGCTGAGGGCGGGGAGTGGAGACCCATGCTGCTTGAGGAGCTCGCATGGCCGGAGGGGGTGCGCGGGGCGTAGGGGCGGCTGCCACCGGGGCGCTGGAGGCGCCCGGGAGGCTGGGGAAAGCCTCTGGCGTGAGCAGGGGCTTTGGTTGTCCTACGGCGGGACGTGTCCTCTGAGGAGGGGTGTGTCGCGTAGGGCGCATGGGTCGCGTAGGGCGCGTGGGGCGCGGGGCACGGGGACAGCCGCGATAGTTCGCGGGGTGACCTTCGTTGCCGCATAGCACGCAGCTCGGAGGGGTAGCCGACTCACGAGTGCGCGAGCACTCGCTCGTCGCGTGGTCCCCGAGGCACTTAACGCACCTGGGACGGAGATGGCAGTTGCGTGCCGAATGACCGTACAGCTGGCAGTTGTGACACTGCGGAGGACTGCGGTTCTTGTGTGGGGGCTCTACGGCTATTCCGGAGAGCTCACACACTTTCCTAACGTTAAAAATGGCTCTGCCCTCGGGGGTCAGTTCCAATATGACTAAGACCATGTCGAGAGGTCTGTTTTTGGATTGTCCGCCGTGCATTCTGTGTACTTCGCGGACAGGGAAGGCCTTGGCTAAGAGGTCAGTTTTGACCTCCTCGGGTGTGATTTCCACCGGGATGCGGCGGATTACAACCCGGAGTTGACGTTCTTCCTCCAGGGAGTACGTGAAATATTCGAGGTTGCTGTCCCGGAGCAACCTGGTAAATTGACGGTGTTCGTCCGAGGTGGAAACCTGGACGCGGATACCGTTGGCCGTGTTACTGGCCTGGGTGTAGTGGATACGGAGTTCTCTCAGTTTCTCTGAGAGTTTTGTCCAGACCGATTTGTTCTGGACCGTGACGGGGGGCGGGCGACGCGCCTTTCTGCCGGCAAAGGTACCGGCAGGCGCTGAGGGCGCTGCGGAGCGGGGGGCGTGGCTATCCAGCCCGGTTCGCTGCGCTTTTTGGGGTCTCGACTGAGTCTCCGGAGACTCTGGGCGCGAACGCGAGGCCCGTTTGGCGGGCTTGTTTTTTTGGACGAGGGTGAAGCCCTCGTTGTCTGTGTGTATTGCCGTGTCCATATCGTTGGACTCCGGTTCGGGGTCTGGGATAGCGGGAGAGTAGCTGTCGTTTGTTGCTACAAGCGACGGTGTCTCCGCTTCGGGGACAAGTGAAGAAAATTGATTCTTAATCGGTAGCGCAGAGGGCGCTGGGGTCGTGGCTTGAACGCCCGGGGAACGCGAACGCGACGATGGCCGTTTGTACGGCGTCTGACGGTGAGCGCGGGGTGCCGTCGAGCGGGAGCGCGGGACGGGCTTCTTGTTTATCGCTTGTGGCGCGGCGGGGTCGCTGTTGGGCTCGGTGCCCTGAGCGATGACGACGGCGGGTTGCACGGCCGCGATGGCCCTATTAAAGTCCGTCCATAGCGACGGATGCAGGGTCGTTGCGAACGCTTTGAAGCGTTCGAGCTCAGATTGGTGTGCCATTCCGGCGGTGGCGGTTGGGCGGGCGGGGGTGAAGTTAAACCTCCCTGCCGGAGAGGCAGGGGGGTGCGCCGAGTGAATTTAAACGGCTATCCCGAGCCGTGCAAAGGGACCTGCGGGTCACGGTGTAATGACTCGCAGGAGAAGAACCTACCGGGCCCTACGTGGAGGTCCCTATCAAGCCCGAGGCAGAGAACGCAGCCGGTATAAATACCTAGCTACGCCCAAACAGACACTCGGGGATGGATGTGTAGCAGGATCGGAAGGGTGGGAAGGAGACACTCAGGGCTTGACTATGACTCTATCAAGGGCCAAGATTCCTGAGCCCGACCAAGTACTATCGTTTGCCTCTGAAGGAGGCAACCGAGGGGCGCTTGGGTCACGCACCCACTTGCTTTCGTTGGCACCGTCAGGTATCAGGCAAGTGACCACTAAAGTGTGGATTTCGTCGAATAGAAACAATTTGCTCTTAAAAGAGCAGTTTTATGGTTGTGTAGCGCGACACAATGGGTGCGAGCGAGACGGCGATACGCAGGTGCGGCGCAGGTGCGATGCAGGTGTGCAGCAAGGCCGGTCGGTCGTAAAACTTCACAAAGGCGGCAGAGAACAGTCGTAAACACGTCCGTTCCCGCCGGCGGTCGTGATCGGTCTCATTCCAAAACTGATTATCTTATAAAATATACATGTTGAATAAAACATGGTAGAAGATAAGAAAGGCTGCATCTACATTTAGATATAAATTACACAAACTTCACAAGAGTATTTTAGTCATCATCATCATTTCAGATGAAACACGTCCACTGCTGGACTTAGGTCTCCCCCAAAGATTGCCACAATTACCTGTCCTATGCTGCCCACATCAGTATCTCAAGATGAAAGTCTTTGACCAGTGTGTGCTGCCAGTGATCATATATGGTGCTGACATGTGGTCGCTAATTATGGGCCTCATAAGTAAATCCCACTTTATGCATATTGTTTTGTATTGTTCAATTTGTATACTGAAGTTAGTTATAAAGTTCATTGTAAAATATGCATCTAGTATCATTATAATTGTTAAACTATGCATGTTGGGTCTGAAAGCTTATTTAAAAACTAAATGTTTGTAATGTTACGCTCTTGAAAATTCCACACAATGGAAAAGCAATACAGATGGCTTAAAGGGTTGCATAAACAGAGATAAAATATCATACCGATACTAGATTGGTTGTCATATCCCTTCTTGTTGGCGTGACTGCTTCTTGTGGTACATTGCAATTATTTCTCACTTTCGTTTTGGGTATAGTACCAGTGTGCCCTGGATGTCGCTCGTTGTTACCAGGAGCCATAACATTCAATTCTCAAAGGTTTAATATTTGTAACTCATCATAGCAACTTATAGAAAAACGAATTGTTGTTGCAATATATTCAACAAGGGTGATGATAAATTACAGTAAATGAACATAAATGTCCACTACAACGTAAACTAAGGTTTACGATACCCACTATCTTTATTTATGCCATCATTTAGATAAGAATACAATATGAGACAAAAACTGATCACACGTAAATAGCAAAAATATTTTCACAAATTCGGTAACGATACTTACCGTAGTTACCGTAACTGACATTTGTTTTTCAGCATTACCAGGCAGTGTTTCCACTTTAATGATTTCCTTTCCCCACGCCTCAATTCAAATTTCCCCTTCTCAGGGCTTTTTCCCCTCAAAAATTTTTCTGCTGTAGTTTTTAATTTTGGCCCTAGTGTAGTAACTAGAAACTAAGCATGAATAAAGTATAAATAAACGTTTCGTATTTTATTTATAGCCTCACCAGAAATCTATAAAACTGGGGGCTATATACTCACCTCTTATTCCAAGTCAGTTTAGACAATCAGCACATACATTTTAGCACACAATAATGTTTTAGGCCTTAAACAGAATGGAAATAAGGGTAAGTATATGCCACCTGCACGTGTTGTCACTATTTCTTTTATACGGCAACACGCTAGTCCAAGGTAGAGTACATAAAAAATAGTTCCGAAATTTAGGTTTTACCCATGATTTCCCGCAATTTCCCCTTTTAATGTCTTCCCCTTTTTCTCCCCCTATGAACCTTAATTCCCCTCAAATGGGGATTTTCCTCTTATTGTGGAAGCACTGTTACCAGGTGCATTCTCACTTTTCCTCTGAACCCAGGAATTTTCAACTAAAAGATAAGATATATGAGGAACACTCAAGTAGTTCACCTTTTTAAGATGTTACTTCTAAAACCCCGTAATTTTAAAACAAAAATTAAAATAAATTTTTATTTTTTTGTATTTGTGTATGTTTTTTTTTATAAATAAAGATAGTGGTAACCACCTATATAAGAAAACCTCTGAATCCCCTGGTCATTTTTTTCAACCTGTAAATCCTCCTGCTTATTTACCCTACAGCCTTGTAAACCACAGAGTACGTAAAGGGACATGTAAACTCCTCAACTTAAATGGAAGCTTCCTATAATCTAGCATCGGAGTTTTTGTATTTTTTTTAATAATTATTTATTAAGGCCACTGGAAGCATATATTTCAAGCCTGATATCGTATTATTTTTTATGGTCCCTGGTTAGAAGTGACCTGTGGAAGTGACCAAGAGGTTTTAATGTCAAGTGTAAATATATGCATTTGTGTCCAACTGGATTGCAGCCACCATACACCATAAATGTAATACCCGCTATAGTAGCACGTTTAGATTTGTAGAATTCAAAGATCAGCTATAGTTAAAATTGAAATCTATTACTTTTATTAATTTCTAAATGTCACTTAAGAGAAAAAATAATTTATACTATTATAGGTAATGAGTTTCTGAAAAACAATTTAAAAATAAGTACTATAATATTATGTTTTTAAGTGAAAATTCACGTAATTCCCTTTATATTATAATAAATATAGTAAATGATAAATTACTCATTTGTAGTAAGTAACAATTTTCTCCATTAACTTCCTTTTCTTCTTTCACGCAGTTTATCCAAGTCTTTTTAGGGCGCCTTCTTCTCGCATTACCTCTTACTATCATCCCCATTGTCCTTATCGTCATCCCTTCGCATAAATGTCCATACCAACATAATCTTCCACTCTTTAATTATTTGCTCACTGGTGCTACTTTCAGAATTCTTCTCACGTACTCATTCCTTATCCTATCCAGTCTTGTTATTCCACATATCCATCTCAACATTCGCATCTGTGCTACATGCATTCTCCTTTCATCCACCGCCTACGCCCAGTACTCTGATCCATACAAAACGATTACATCCATACAATTTTGTCCATTAAATTATTTAAATAAAAAAATAGCCTAACTGTAAGAATTAATAGAATCAATACTAATTGAGTAGATTAGTAAAATATTCTTAAACTATGTACCCAAATCTGATTAATCAGTACATGTATTATGGAGAATGGATCTATAGTGATAGGTATCTAGAGAAACATTGCTCAATTGTCGGTTTCTTTATTTGATATATTTTTTAAAGCAACACGGTAAAGTGACGACACTGTTCCTGATGATAAGTACAGTACAAACCAAAAACAGTGTCGACTACTGAGAAGTCGATAATCCATCACCGTTCGTTGTTGTCAAGCTGGCCGCTAGGGCTCGGCAGTTGAGTACAGATCACTACCAAACTGCAGTGCTCGATTATTAGATACACACCGGCTGATCCCGGAACGCGACACGCCTATACGTGCCACCATGTCAAGACTTGGGGTATCTGAAAGAAGGACATTTAGTGTATGGTAGTTGCGATCCGCGATCCAGTCGAACACTCTTGCCCTGCCCTGCAGTCCAGCTAACATTTAAACTTTACCCGGACTCTGCGCCAGCCGTGGCTGTCCTAATTTTATAGTATTACAGCAAAATAAAGGAACAGCGCAGGACCGGCCGTTGTGGCGATTTGCAGCAGTGGAAGTCTTTTGGTTGAATGGATCTATTAATGAACAGTAAAAAAAACCGTATTGAATTATTAGTATCATAAAATTAAACAACAATGGTTTTGAGGCGGGCTCAGGTGTAGTAAGAAGGCAATCGTGAAAGACTGGCTCGCTTGGAACAGGAAAGAACTTATGTATAACGGACTAGATCATAGCCATCATACATGTAGTTAGTTGAAAATCCGTCACAACAGTTATAACAAGCTTAATATTAACTTGCAACAATCAACTTGGGAGTTTTTGGCGGTAACTTTAAGTGTCATGTGGTGGTTTTTGTTTTAATTCATAAACCTATGTCATTTGGCCCCATATTATGTAATTTTGGCGGCATTTTACGTGATGTAGTGTGGTTGTTGTGCACAAGTTAAGTGGATTACAATAAATAACTAGGAACATGCATTTTGAGTTGCTACAAAGGCTCCCTGGAAAGTTTTAACAAGGGTGCCGCCATCTTGTTGGAGCGATGTTTAAAGATTACAGAATATTTCCCTCGCTTTGTTGACAAAATGTAAAATACTTGACACTGGCCTAATGCATGAATAGTGCCGAGCCATAATTAATAAGAAGAAGAATAATCAACTTTCAACAAATTTGTATCTAACATTCAAAATTTTTCAAACCATTTTTATACCACTTGGTGGTGTCCGATAGAAATTAAATTTGGCATATCAGGCCAGTCAGCGAGTATGGTCCGCCATTTTAATTTATAAACTAGTTAAAAGTTAGCACAACCTAGTGAATCTATACTTCAATTTGAGAGTAAATATGTGTTCTTTCGATATTATCCAAAACTAGAAAAGTGTTCATAAGTGTTTACATAATAAACACAAGAAACATTTAAAAGTATTAATAACTGGTCAGTTATAGAAGTTCATTTGTTTAGTTTAGTTATAAGTTTATTTCTCGTATAGATTTAGGGACTGTAACTCCCTGATGGCAAATGGTAAGACATTCGAATTTGGTTTAGTTTGTTTTGTTGCCAGTAGTACTTTCTATTACACATTATGACAAGAAGAATCTGAAGATGGAGTCGGAAGATTGCCACGGAAACAGCAAGATAGTCGGATTAGGGCTCGTTTATTTTATTCTCATGAATACTTTCCATTACACATGTTAACGAGGGTCTGAAAATATAGTCGGACTATCCCTACTAGAACTTCTTTAAATTAATTAAGTAATTCTTCAAATTACTTTTAGCCGTTTTTTTTTTTCAATAAATATTTATTAGACCATCATGATTTGCTGTGTACAGGCCTGGCCTATATTGGGTTGCATCGAGATGTAAAAGTTGTAAGTTTTATTTATTATTTCTTTTCAAAACTTAAAGCGTAAGCGTAGTGGCTAAAGATGGGGTTCTCCTGTTGCTTTATTAATTAATTAATTATTTGTTTAGTAGTAGAGTTCAAGAGTATAAAAAATTGCTTGATAAGCTAAAACCTTAAAATTATTAAATACTAGCTGTGCCCGCGGCTCCGCTCGCGTGGATTACTAAAAAAATATTTTTTATTTTTTGTGCGGAACTCAAATTATTTGTCTAAAATTAAAGTAGCCTAAGTTATGCCTTCTTGTCTGTCAGTTTGATCCGGGTAATCTCCGAAACGATTGGACCGATTTTGACGGGACTTTCACTGGAAGATAGCTGATGTTATAAGGAATAACTTCGTTTACTTTTATTTCAGAAACACATTTAGTATTCCGCACAAAAAATTAAAACATTTTTCAGTAGTCTACGCGAGCGGAGCCCCGGGCACAGCTAGTCTTAATATATTATCTAGATAATAAAACTGAATGAGTAATTGTTAATCTACCACTCTATTACATATAACGTTGCTTCGAAATCGTAATTTATATTCAGTGAACTCTTCACAGTGAATTTATTTTATTTCTGAGATATTAATTTCTGTCTCTCTGTGACTAATGTGACTATATTCAGCAAGTACAACGATCGCTGCGATTTGTGTCGCGTCGCGTCGCGGTCGCCGGTGAATTGTGACCGTACGCCAAACGGTATGCGTGAGCCAGTTGCGCGCTACTTGCCCGAACTCCGAAGTTTCAACTGGTTTCTCTTACACGTTGGACGTTGAATTCGTGTTGTATCGTAGCTGTTAGTACTGTTACTAGTGATTATTCTTAAATGAAAAAGTGCAATTCACCAGTTAATGGATTATTTTTTTATTAGTAGTACAGCTCCCGGCGAATAACCACATTGGTTCAGTGAAACTAAGTAAGTAACTACATTTTTATAGTTATAAAATCTTATAGGTACTGTACTTGTATTGTATAACGTATATTGTTATTCAAAATCGAATACGTATGTATTTACCTATCTTAAAAAAGATGCATCAAAGAAACGTTTTTAAAAAACATTTATACAAAGTATTTTATTCAATATCCATCAAGATCGTGTCTTTATTCAGCACAACCCGAAAGTTCGTAAATTGTGTGAAGTTGCGTGACTGGCAAGAAATGTTGATTTGTTTACGTTTAGTTCTGTTTTAACTCCTTTAACTGGAAATGTTTTGTTAATATTATGATACCTTTGCGTAATGTAAGTAAAAAATAGTTGCATGTCTATTCTGGAGTAAGCGGTCAATCAAATGTTTATTTTATAATTCCGTTGACTATAATCAACTCTGTAGTCTTTAGTTAGTCTTATTTTGTTAGGGCTCGGTAAATTAGTTCATTTATATATCAAACTATTGTTAGGTATCTAATACTTCCTAATAATAATTTAATGCAAGTAACTCGTAATACTACTAATAGTTATATTAGTTATAGTTCCTCCTTCCTATGTACAGTTGGGTCCTATAAGAGTCGTGAAGAAGCATTTTAGCAAACGGGCATGATGTCGACCATTGGCAGTGGAATCTGTTAAGGTGGTCACCGTTGTTTTCAAATCGCTCTGGAATAATCATTTCGCTAAATTTTTCCTGTGGTCGCCGCTGTTTTCAAATTGCTTTGGAGTCATTTCGTCAAAATTTGAAAAACGTATTAGTCCTAGCATTCAATTTGTCTTGTTACTTGTGACTAAATTGTGATTAAAAACTGACTGAAAACTTGTGATTAGATTTCTAAGTCAGTAAATTTTCTTTACTTGATTTACTTTCGTTAAGGCTTGGTGGATTATATTCTGCACTCCACAGTGCAAGGTGTGTGCATTGGAATAAAAAATTAGGAAACATTTATAAGTCTACTAATATTTTTATTGAACATAAGTTTTTCTTAGAATATCTTTACGAATGTAACTAAACTAAGAAAAGTATTTTGAACACTAATTATTGCCGCGAGCAATGTATTTGGACGAACTACAGAAATTAATTATTGTCATCATCATAGTTCACAATGAAACGTAATTAAACTGTAATTTAATGTCTTAGGTGTGGAACATGGCAAATTGAAAGCATGTTGGGCACTACCCTCACTAATCACTAGTTTGCCACACTATGAACTAAGGTGCGCCGCGGTCGGCTCGACCTGAATACAAGATATTTCGTGCAAAAAATTAATCGATTAAAATATAATAAAATGAATCGGCCCTATTCAACTATGTTGTTAGCTTGTGAGTTAGGTGTAAAGTAACTAACGGTCCCAATTTAACATTTAAATATTAATTTAAGAGATTCTGTTAAACTTCTGTGATATTGCCGCGTGTTAAATTTTTTACTTACCTACATATTTTTATCGTTATAAGTTTTGTTTTATCGTTAAAGGTTTATCGTTGTGGCCACAATCTCACCTGATATTAAGTGACGATGTGGCTCAAAATATGAACACGCTAAATCTAGTGGAAGGACTGGCTCTCAAGGACAGCTGCCGACACACACCTGTTGGTGCTTGGCTATAGATTTTCAACTTAATGGTGGTAGCAAGCCAGGTGTGCATTAGAAAAAGCCATACCACCATGCTATGATTTCATCACGATGTTTTCCTTCACCGAAAGCTCAGGCTCATTGCAGGAATTCGCACTCAGATCTATCAACGCGATGCATAATATATAACATATTAATCTTCCGTGGTACTTTGTGGCTTACAGTAGGCAAGATATTTTAAAATTGAAATAGAATATTTATTTTCTTTTTATTGTAGGACTAATAACCGCCCGTGAATTGGGTTAATTACAATATATCATTTATTAAAATTAAAGTTAGCTTATACCATTTAGGGATAACCTATTCCGAAACAGAAAAGCTAAAATGGCAGATTGTGACTATATTTGGTACATTATATACTTGTAAATAATATAATGAATTTGACATTTCGAAGTAAATACATATTTAGCTATCGCCTTGCAGATCAGTATTTCCGGAGATTACCTTCCACAAACGAACAAACTTTACGTCTTTATTTATAGTAGTGTACATTCGTTATTTTTACTTAGTTTGCTATTATTATTGGAGTGACATATGGTGATGATGTCACCGATGACGTAATATTCGTACCTCGAAGCACGCAACCGGTTCGGCTATAAGCTACAACCGCCGACCTCCAATTATGCTAATACTATCCATCGGCCATCCACTCGTACATATATTGTATACATACGAGTATAACTTTGAACACATTACACATGTATATTTCGTTGATACATATAGCTAAAGGTCAACAACATAAGAAGTCTTAAGCAAGTTGACAGTACAGCCTGATATTGATAACTATAATTAACTTCTGATAAATTGTACAATATTATTGATATATCACTAAATATATTTACACATGTTCCTTCCTTCATTCCAGGAGGCTGAAACATGTATAGTTAGTTAGCTCGAGTTTTCCAGTGATAGGGAATTAGTCAGATCGCGACTTTTGACAGAGTCTAAGCCGAGGTTCGGCCACTTTGGCACCCGTGGAGTTTGTTGCCTCGCATTCGCTGCTGAGTGCCATAAGCGCTCGCCCCCAAGCCCGGTGAAGCTGTAAAAGCCGTCTGAGGCTTCAGGACCCTTGTGGCTAACAGTGTAGTCAGATAAAAAAATACCATCTTGTATAATCACCCTCAGATGTTATGTAGCCAATTTGAAGAGCTAGTATAAAAACAATTGTAGCTATACAATGAATATGACGGTAAGAAGTCGATACTAAGCAGATACTTCCTTTCTGATTTCACTTTTAGTGTTTCTTTTCATTCCCGAAGCAAAGAGGCATATTGTTAGCTCTTCCAGGCCTGTAATTCAATGTACCTTTTATTCCAAATGCGATCTGCCAAAGGAATTCTACATATCAAGATCGACTCGGGATATCACATTTCTACTACATTCATTTTACTTTCAAAACCCTGTCATACTCAGGCTGATTGCTGCAAGAAACTAGGTACAAAATTACAAATACATTTTTTTACATATTTTTATTTAGATACCTACTGAAGATACGTTATATATGTGTGCTATTTTTATTAAATTTTATACTGCAATTAACGCAAACGGGCGGTAGTTAGTCAGTTATCACAGTTCGTTCTATGAATTTTTTGTTGATGTACTCAGTGTAACTTGAATAGTCAATCTAGATGACAATTAATAAAATGATTACCGATATCGGTCTATGATTACGGTATTAACCATGGTCCACCATGGACGTTTAAAAGAGGCGGACGGAGTTTCGCTAAGACAAAAGTGAAGCACATCAATGGCGGATACGTAAGTGTGAGAGAGTGAGAGTAGAGTAAGAAGAGAGTTTTTAGAGTATTGCCATGAGAGGAAATTTCCCCATTTTTTAAAATATAATTACCAAAAGTATTTGAAATCTCGGAGAGCTAGAGAGAGAGAAAATTACTTCACTCTCGGTAAACTCACGCACATCAAAGGATTTTATCGCAATAAACTTCGTCTATGCGGCCAAATTTCAGTCGGCGCACAGAGGCATGTATAAAAGGAAGATCTCTTTCCATTAATTAGTCCAGAGATAAAAAATAAATTAAAAAAAAAAACAAATATATTTTTGTTTATTAATTATGATTTGTTAGAATTCCTTATGTTGGGTTAACTTTTTATGTTCTTATCTTTTACTTTCAAATGATAGATCCTTTTCTAGATAAAATAAAACGAATATTTAAATAATTTCCAGCAATTTACTTAATAAAAACCTAATTTGTGTTCTGTTCCAGTAAATGCGTGCTCAAATACTATATATATAGAAAAACTATGATTTCCCATACTTTTTTCTAACATTTTGGTTAGCGAATACTTGTATTATCTTTCATTAAACATATATTGTTATATTATCATTTAAAAGGTTTCTAACTACCATCTCGCAAATGCTAAAAATCGTGGCAAGATCATCCTTTCGGCAATTACATTTGAGTCGTAACTTATTTTTAATTACCAAAATATCGATCAGACCTACTTTGCCGTTTTTGACTTTCTATGACTCATTAGTATTAACAAAATGAAATTGACTTCTCTATAATAATATGAATAGCATTATGTTGTCATGACTAACGGTATAACTAATAATTTCCTCACTTCTTCGTACAAAAAAAACTGAGTAGTAGCAACAATACATAAGTTTTTTAAACAGTACTACAATGTTTCATTGACTGAATGCTTGTAACTTTTAATGCTTTTCGGGTTTTTGCCCTTGGGTGTCTTACAATAGTGAAAATACTTCAGCGAACTAAAAACACAAATTTTCCAGTTTTCTCTACTTCAACAGACTTAAAATAAATAAAACCTACCGTGTACACAAAATTAAAACTAATTAATTAATACTAATTCATCGATAAATAACTTTTATAAGTATAGTTGACGTGTAAAATTTGATTTGTTTGAAGGATGCTAGTTACTGCTATACGATGAAATACGACTGTTCCTTTCGAGATCTTTGTTACGACTGATTTAAATGCATAATTAACTTTTAGGTTTAAAGTTTTTTTTATTTTATTCCCTTCATTGCAAATAATTAAATATAGATTGCGAATAGCTATCGTTCTGTTCGGATATTTAATGGCACAGTTTCCTACTAACCCCTCAAGAAAGGCAATACTATAGTTGAACAACTAATTAAATTGATGAATAATTTACCCGCCACATCCACCCTCTCCTGCGGCAACTCAAGCCTAGGTCCGTTCCTCCGGCATGGAGCCCTTGAACCAAGCTGCCGCTCGCGCGATACAGTGGCACTTCATTCACTAGCTACAAACATACACTCATTCACGCAGTCTGCATTGTACATACATGCAAATAACTCAGGTACATAGGTTTGTAAGGGACCTTTTTCCTTTTTTTGGCTAGTTAGTGTAGGCCAAAATTGACAGATGACTAAATATATACGCAAGTTTCTTCCCTCTTCCCAGAGGAAATAAACATGTAAAGTAATATATGTATAGTTAGTTTAGATTGAATTACGGATAGGGAATTAGCCAGTTCGCTACTTATTTGGAGCTTGAAGCCTTGCTTTCGCTGCTGAGTGTCTAAAGAGCTCGCCTCCAAGTCCGGTGAAACTGTAAAAGCCGTCTAAGGCCAATTCGGCTAAAAGTGTAGACAGATCGAAAAAAAAAAATATTATTACATTAAAATAAAACAAGAGAACAATAATTAATTTTCTCGTATAAGAAGATGATTATATTTTTAGAGAAATAAATGTATTAAATTATAATTTCGAATTAGCTCGTAATGCGTATGAAGTCCAATTGACAAAAGATTCAAAGAACTAATGACCTGAAACAATGATTTGTATTGTCATGAATATGACTGAAAATTATTGCATATTTTACTAATACACGTTGAGCTACAAGCTAAGTAGATTTATGCATAGGCATTCGATTTTAAAATTCCACCGTGTTGTAACAAGCGATGGGTAGGCTGTGCTACGAAACTTGTTAAATTCCTAAACAAGTACCTATATCCGAGAAACCTTTGAAGTAGTTGAAATCCGGATTTGAACACGTGTTGCGGTAAAGTGAAGTGAAGTAACCTGACAAATTTTAGCAATGGCACCAAGTCGCCAATAATGGCATAATAGCATCAGGAGGACTGACTCTGAATAGAGAACAAGCCAGGGCATTAATTGATCAATTATGTGTAGTAATCAATCCCTACCGTATAACAGCTAATATTTATAATGATAAGCATTTGCAGAAACAAAGGATTCCTGATATTTATACTGATGATTTATTCACCATACATCGGCACCAGACAAAGCTCGTCATATTATAATGAATAACAGGAAATCACAAATTATCTTGTTATTCCTATTCTTAGAGCTGCTTCCTTTGTAATTCATAAATTGTTGTTACAATTGACGCCGTGCTATGTGGCTATAATTCGGCAAATAGGAAAAAAATCTATTATGTCACGGTTTATGATTTTAATTTCCTTGTGTAACAAAAATTCAGTAATGCACTTAAGTAATAGCAGAGACTACTAGTCTGGTAATAGTAACTTATAAAATATTGTAACTTTTTAATCCTTAAAAGTGCATAACATAAATCTGGCTAGCGTAGGAGTAAGTTCAATAATTCAGATTCGATTAAAATAATATGCTATCGAGTGTATTTTATGTAACAATTCATACTTTTGACATAATATGTTCCAGCTTCATAGTGATTGTACAACGAAGATACAAATTTTGCATATATATTTCAAGCTTACATTAGCAGTATCAACAGCGTGAAATTAATGTTTTGCATCATTAGCCTAACCTTCACATACACTTAATAGCTTATGATATAATTATTTAATAAAGACCAAGAATGTAAGGAGTAAAACAAAAAAAAATATCAAAATCTATCCAGTAGTTTTTGCATGATACGCGCACAACGGCAAACCTCAATCATTTTTAGGGTTCCGAAGTCAAAAGGAACCCTTATAGTTTCGGTATGTCCGTCTGTCTTCCGCGGCTTAGCTCAGAGATTCTTAATACTAGAAAGCTGTAATTTGGTATAGGTATACACATTAGTCACGCCGACAAAGTGCTAAAATAAAATCTTGAAAAAAAATATGTTAGGTATCTCCCCTACACGTAAAGTAAGAATGTTTTTTTAATCGTCTATCCCATAGTGAGATGTGTCATTGGATAGGTCGTTCAAAAATATTGGGTCCGTGAAAACCATTTTTCGATTGAGGGATCCGTTTTCGAAATATTAAGCTTTAAAGTGGTAATTTTTGTTATAGTCAAGTGTCGCCTTTCCCCCACCAGGTAAATGGTTGTTTCTGGATATGTGAAAAAATTCATGGTAGTATATAACGAAGCTAAAAGGAAAACTATTAGAGGTAACTAGAGTTTACCAAGTTAATGAGTAATAATATTCCATCTATACTAGTATAATAAAGCGTAAGAGTTTTTTTGTTTGTTTGGTTTTTTTAAACACGCTAATCATTTTTGTATAAGATAGTCAGATTCATGAGGTAATAGTATAGACTATCTAGAATTAGGCTACGCCTCCAAACTAGCCTTAAATATTGATGTTTATTAAGTAAGTCGGAAGAAATAGCGCACCCGAACTGCTTTATCTGCGTGCGCTGGCATAATGGTTAGTGATACGTAAATACAATGTTCTACAAAATATTGCTCCTTAGTACATCTAAAAAAAAGTCTGCGATACCATATGCCTTCTGCGATACCATATGCCTATTTCTTAGGTGTAGTGGCTTAGTGAATTGTGACGCATAATCCTGGCGGCCCGATAAAAATATTGTTTATATTGAAGTATTTTAATCAGCAATCAGTTGTTTTAAATTATAAGCGTGTGAAACCGAGGGCACAGCTAGTCAACTCATAAAATGTATTTGCATAAGTAATTTCATTTGTATTTCAGTATGTGTATTCAATCACATAATTTATATTAATTTTGATTAGAAAGTCAATTTTCTTCTACGATCATGATTTTTTACTAAAGTTAGCAGACAAATGTTATATGTTTATGCTGATATAGATACTAGGTAAACTATGAGAGATATAAAGAATATATATTCACAGTGAAAAAGAAATAATTAATATGTATGCATTTAAATATTTTTTAATCATATAAATTGTATGTGAGTTATCATAAAACTAAATTTAAACTTTCTTTAGGTTATGAGTAATCGTAAAAAGTTAAAAAATGAGTTGTTTTGTTATACAATTATCTAAATAATATTACGTTGTTTATATATTTACAAAACTTATTTTACGATTTAGTTTAACTTACCTACTATTTTAGATTCGACCTACTTCGTTTTAATAATTTTATTAGGTCTTAAAAAAATTCCTAATTAAATTTTTAATATAAAAAATTACACAATAAATATGACTAATTATGCCTTATTTTATTATTATGTGATTAATTAATATATAATAGATATACTCAATTAAAAATCCGATTTTTATTAGTTATATTATTAGTTTTTCAGATTTTACCACCACAAAAAAATTATAGTTACAATACTGTTAAAATGATCATAACGCTGGTTAAACGATCAATTATATCTATCGGAATTGGATTACATTATACGAACACCAAAAGTCTGAACATATTAGTGTGGTATGGAATATATTTTTAGTAATGTACGTAAAACATGACCATACGATAATCGTTGTAAAATTTTTAAAAATCCTTTATTTGATTACACCTACATTATAAAAATATTCCAAGGTAGGATCCAAGATAGGTAGATAGTAGAAGTAGGTATACATAGTATTTTCGGCTACACGTTATTTAGAAATTACTACTTCTGCTAATATACTTGTACATAGATTAGCATGATTAGTACGATGTTTATTAATCGTCTGTTATTATAATATTAGGTGTTTACCTATGAAATTACCGTTTTGTATGAAAAAATTTAAACGATGTTTTTGCATGTATTTTATATTTGTATTAATCGAAGTAATCACCCATGCAATCAATGCATCTTTGCCAGTGCAGTGGCAGTTTATTAATGCCCTTCTTAAAGAAATCAGCTGGACAGGAGGCAACAAATCCTTCAAAAGCATTTTGTACTGCCTCTCGGGTATTGATTTTTTTTCCCGCCAAGGAGTTATCCAAATTCTGGAAAAAGTAGTAGTCTGTAGGCGCAACTCTGGTGAGTAGGGCGCATGACGGAGAACTTCCAACCCCAGTTCTTGCAACTTGGAGACCGTCTGTTGTGGAGTATGAGGTCGCGCGTTGTCGTGCAGGAGCAGCGGAGACGAGCGATTGACCAATGCTGGTTGGAGATGTGCCAGCTTCTCCATCATTGTGTTCAGTTCTTCACAGTACACATCTGCAGTAATGCTCACTCCGTTTGTTAAGAAGCTGTGATGAATCACACCGGCGCTAGACAACCAAACAGTGACCATCACTTTTCTAGAGGTAAGTTTTCGTTTAGGGCATTGTTTAGGTGCTGAAACAGGATCCAATCAACTTGCTGAGCGCTTGCGGTTATCAAACAGAATCCATTTTTCATCGCAGGTAACAATGCGGTTCAAAATTCCTTCATTTGTGTTTCTGTTGAGCAGTGCAAGGCACGTCTCAACGCGTACTTCGCGCTGGCGATCATTGAGTTCGTGGGGCACCCATTTGTCAAGCTTTTTTACCTTGCCAATTTGACGCAAATGGACCAATATTGTTTTGACGCTAACGTCGAAAGCTGCTGCTGATTCAGCCGTAGATTTTGTATCATCAGCTTCCACAATCGCCTTTAATTCGTCATTGTGGACCAAAGTCTTCGGACGACCGCGAGGTTCATTTTTCAGGTCGAAATTCCCAGAACGTGCGTGGTTTGGTGGTTGGTTTGTAGTGCGTCCGTACTCCGTAAACGTCGTTGATGTTGCATGCCGCTTGTGCCGCGTTACTGCCACGACGGTACTCATATTCCATAATTACTCGAATTTTTAACGTATCCATGATGACAAAAAAGATTTAAATGCGATGAAAATGTAAAACTAATCAATAGACAAATGACTACTTTAGAAAAAAGAATACCATGTTTTTAAAATAAAATTAATTTGAAATTAGAATTCTTAGCCAAACAAAAATTATTTTGATTTGAAATGGGCAGTACTGCAGAACGGCAATTTCATAGGTAAAGACCTATTATATTAGTGTACCAGTAATTAACTAAGTACTGATCATAGATAATTTTATATGAGCATAATATAATATACCAATAAAATAACCTAATACTTAAATAAATAAACAGAATAGCACAGAATGGGTCTCAATTAGCAAGAAGTGAAAGATGTGAAACATTTTATTGGTACTATTCCAATCCTTTTAATTGGTCCTTGTGTAATGTGTATTCAATCATATTCTCAGTATAGTCGGTCTAAAATAACGACAGATGAAATCAACTTACACTTTATAAGTGACCTTGCAGTTTACCGATTTGCTGTATAATAAGACAAATAATTATCTTAACCAATTTTTTTGTTTTATTGTTCAGCAATTACTTGAATGATGGTGATGTTTGGAAGTGACTCCCTTTCTGTACTAGATAATTGTAATAGATAATAATTGTAAAAATTAATCATTATAAATATTGTAATTTTTTTTTTTAAAAAATTCTGTCGTATTTCTTACCGCCTTTTCTCGATGACTGGGATGTTTTACGAATTGGTGGTAGAGTATTGACAATGTTGACATTCGAAGTGTCCTCTTATGGTCTCAATTAATATTTTTATTTTTATATATATTGGCAGTTATATATTTTGGCAGTTATATGGTTATTAAGTTATGTTATTATTTGACTGGAAAAGGAATCCGATAAAAGAACTCTATAAATATTTACTACCTTCTTCATAAGTACATTAGGAGAAACGTTTTAACAATATCACTAGGTTGACCCTATTATTCGAAGCGTGACGGCAATTTTTTATCGTTATATGCAGTTATACACAATGAGTTACGCAAGTGTAAAATAAAAGGCGCACCCACCGACTTCGATTCTCCCCTTACGTTCAACTGACAATATGTCTTGTTTAGTCCGGATATAAGTTCAACGAACTGCTAATTCACAATTTCGGCGAATAAAAAATTCATACCTACATAACGTTTAATTAGCATTGTAATTATTATTCTGTAACAGTGTAACTTTTCTCTTATTCTTGGTAGTTGTTACAAAAATACAGTTATTTATGTTCTAAATACCTATAACTACTAAGTAGTATTTTAATAATATTTTAATAAAAATCATCGAACGCTTTAATTTGAATAGCTTAAAAGATAAATTGAAAATTTAAGGAACCCTCGACACAAGTGACCTATTCATTGAGAGTTGAGATCATTCCAATGAGCCCAAACACGATAACTCTGCTGTACGTTGATGAGGATTTAGGTATCTTGCCGATTCCAGGTGATGTTGCAGCATCTGCTCAATGTTGCCATATTCTTCTAAGTTCATTGAAGTAACAGTGTGAAAGATGCTCATATGATTTCCTAAATCATAGCTAAGAACATTCTCGATCAAGTCGCCTTTCAAATAAAATAAAAAACTAGATCAAAATCGGTTCAGCCTTTTAGGATCTACGATAACACGACATACGACACGACGATACGATAATACGACACAGAAAGACACACAGATATACAGATACACAGATACACACGTTAAACTTATAACAGCCCTGTTTTTGCCTCGGGGATTACAAAGGTACTTTATACCTAGGATTTTCATTCGTTCCGATATATCGGGACTGTCACCGTCAATACGCCCTCTGTTCCGACGTCCCGTCAAGGCATTATCACGTCCCGATATTGCGCTCGGTTCCAACATTCCAAAAATTCGCGCCAAATTACTGACTACTCGGAGGAAGGAAGAAAACGATGTGGAGATTTTGAGCGATGCGACGGTTGCACAAATATTTGGAGCACAAAGTTATCTCGGAAGAATGGAAGGAGAATAATTCTATAGTAGAGATAGATGTGTTTAAATTTTTTAAACGTAATCCTGAATAAAATTCCAAAGTATGCATAAATTATGCGAATATTTGTTTGCGTTACCTGGCTACATTGCACCGTAGAACGATTATTTTCATTAATATCGAGCCAGTGGACCGTTGAAAGAAATCGACTGCTGCTGGAGACTGTGGGGTCAATATTACAGTGTCAGATAATCTTTAATATAGCTACTTCCAGGGAGTTTTATAAACATGTAAAATCACAGAAATATTACTAAAAAAAGTAAAGTCTAACGCATCTCTAACAATCTACACCTACATTATAATTTGTCAATAAATAAATATTCCTTAATTTTTCTCTTTGCGTCCCGACTAGAGACTAGAGCCGTATATGGCAACCCTATGTATACCTACTACGCGATTGATTGTTTCTAAAAATAAACATGAATCAGAAATGAAATAGGCAAGCAGTTTCTGATAAAATAAGTCAAATGTCAACACCGTCGCGTCGTCATTGAAGGAAATAAGTACAATACATAATTATAAGACCATGTAGAAGAATTAAGAACTTGCCTTATGTCGGTACCTACTTTATGTTCATTTTGGATTTCGAAATTTCGTATTGCTTTGGATGAGTCGGAACATTATTCGACACCTTACACCAGATGTCAACTCCATATGTTATATACTTGAAGATTTATAATGGGAAACCATATATTAAATTAATAAATATTTATAACAGCGGCAGCATTGATTTACCTATATGTATCCATTGAAAATAAATAAAGATGCGGTTTGAATATTAATATTTTAGTCATTGAGTGAGTGATTAGTCAATTCTTATTCAATGTGCTTATATTTACTGCTACGTATGACGAATTAAATGACTAATTCTTTGCAGAATTGTATTTTTATATTTTGAACTTAATAGAAACTAAATAGAAATATACATTCTCGGCGCAACGTATTCGTTCAATACAATGTGACCTGTTCGACCGGCTTTTCCCTTTTTAAGATGCCTTTGCTAGGTTGTGTGACATTTACCTAAGGTACCTAAATACGAGGTAACTGGACAAGTACTCCTGCCTTATTCAGAAGACAGTATTGTAACAAATATAGAAGTGATTCATACATGTTGTTTCAAAACGTTAGTTTACATCATACTTTATTGAGTTACATTGTGGTGATGTTCTGCGACCAGCACACAGGCGTCGCTCGTTTAAAAGTCATCAATAGCAGACCTTCACTGATTATTATTATACTGGTGACGCCATCGCACACTCCCGACACAATCCTGTAATAATACGCACAGTCCTATGCCTGTACTGAGTGAGACACAGTTGCTCTTTGAAACCAGTTCCACATAACACAAGGCAAAGAGCCTTTTGCAAAACTTTTAGTTTCCGATGCGACGTGACTTTTCAATTGTATTTTAAATCTGTTTACAGAAACCATTATTCGGTTATGCATAGTAATGGATATTAAGTGTGAATAATATATACTCATACTAGATGTGCCCGCGGTATCACCCGCGTATAATTTAAAAGAAATCGCTGAAATATAATAAAGCGAGAGAGTGTTTTTGGTTTAAACATGTTAATCTATGGAACTACCAGTCGCATTCCAAAAAATTCGAAAAATGACAAATTATGAGTAATGGTATAGGCTATCTAGCATTAGGTTACATCTCTTAGCAAATAAATAGCGCTCCCTAACTGCTTTAACCGCGTGCGCTGGCGTAATGGTCAGTGATACGTAAATACAATGTTCTACAAAAAATTGCTCTGTAATAATTCGAAATTTCTATCCTACTTCCGCCTGCAATAAATGAATATTAGTTCCGGCTACCTACAACATAAAATGTTTGAATTTAATAAATTTGTATATAAGCCACAATAAGGCAATTTGTGACTAAGTTTTATTGAAAAGTGATTTATGAGCATTATTATTGGGCATGGCATATTAATCCTTACGAATAAAAGTTACTTCATCATCAAGACAATTTGATATAGAAAAACTTTGCCCTTTATAGTATGTTATTTGGGCTAATAGTTTGGAAGCTAATGTAAAATTAAAATAATTCAACACTCGTCTCGGGTCTATGACTATAGGTATAGTGGCGCGAACGAGTCGTGTGAGTTGTGACGCATAAACCTGGCAGACCCGCCACGACCGCCCTCGTCTGCAGCAACTCAATCCTAGGTCCGATGCCTCGATATGGAGCCCTTGAGCCAAGCAGCCGCTCGCGCGATACAGTGACTCTACATTCACTAGCTATCACATACACACATGTTACTGCATTATACACACATGCACACCACATAGGTACATAGGTTCTGCAAGGGATCTTTTTTTCTTTAGTTTTTAGTTTAGACAAAAAAATCAGGTTACTAAATACACATACACATGTTCCTTCCATCCTCCCAGGGGGAAGAAACATGTACATATGTATAGTCAGTTTAGTTCGAATGATAGGGAATTAGCCAGATCGCGACTTCTTTGCATACGCGCAACAGTCCGAGCCGAGACTTTGGCACACTCGGAATTGTTGCATCGCTTTCGCGGCTGAGTGCCTTAAGCGCTCGCTCCCAAGGCCGGTGAAGCTGTAAAAGCCGCAAAGGCTCCAGGGCCCATAAGGCTAACAGTATAGTGAGTTCGAAAAAAAAACATGGCTGCCCGATAAAAATATTGTATATACTGAATTATTATAAATCATCAATTAGCGATTTCTTTTAAACCGCAGGGTGAAACCGCAGGGCACAGCTAGTAACGCTATATAACTTTACGCTACGATTCTAAGGAACGGAACAGTACCCGTGAACGATAATCAACCTAGAAAACTGTAGGCAAGTACGGGAAGTTAGAACAACAATAAGCTACACGGCATACAGGGGCGTTGGCAGTGGATCGTTGATCAAATATATTTAACACATATGAAACCGTAGGGCCCAGCTAGTATAATATAAAACGTGGTTAGCAAGAAATTATGGTACACTTTGTATGTAAATCGCTCCGAAGCTGTTATCGGGTACGAAAACTTAAATGAATGTGTCCCATTTTAGTTGACGTGCTTTATCGATTTCCTTACATTACCACAACCAAGCATCTTGCTGATATACGAATAATAAATCTGTATCACAAAAGGTAATGATTGTTATCGTAAAAGTAAAAAAATTACAATAATTAAATCAGTTGCTTGCATGAATTTCATTTTACTTTCCCGAGTTAATTTAGTATTCGTATCTTCACCTAACCCACATGTGATTCTTGGCCATACCTACCTGTTTTGTATGAAAGCGGTCAGTTTTTAAATACATATCTCGTAAATTTTATTCACTTTAATAATATTTTTCTCATACAGTTTTCATTCTTACATGTCTACCCACCTACTTACATTTTTAAACAGTTGTATACGTGAGGCATTATTTGTAATCAGCGGTGTTATCTATTTCATCTTAGTTAAACAAACAACATTTTTATAATATTTTTATTACTATAACAGTTTATATGTAAATGTAATAAAAATATCTAAAATATTAATTTGCCACGGTACTTTATGGACCGGTATTTGTTGTTGTGTTAGGCAACCAGACAAAAACACAGGACGCAACTCAGGAGCGCACTTTTTGATCAACACTGCTATTATGCCGTCTGGCCTACTCGACTTATGAACATCCAGACAGAGCAGCCCCCGTCAGACATTCCTTTGTGAGATGCCCATTCCAGGTGTGGTGTATTCGCACCACGCTTTCATCAACATTTATTGTCAGATTTGAGGCAAAGAGAGTGCCCAATAGATCGATTTTTTCTTTAGCGCTATGAGCCAAGCTACCATCCACGTATACATTGTGGTGGTAAGGACGAGTGGCAGAAGTTTCCCTCGGCAGCTTTAGCAAGCGGTTAGAATGCACGACTCCCAAAAAGGTAGCTTGCTAGCGGTGTACCAATTATCCCAAGGAAGTCAAATTTTGCTTTGGCAATTAATCTTTTACTGGACCTCCAAACAGCATTTAATTTGCGTTTCACACCAGATATGTTAGGGTTCTTATTAGTTTGGGCCGTGATCCAAGTCTTGTTTGCTTTCCTTCGCGCTTCTCGCGGCTTGCTTTAGATTCCAAACTTCCTTGCAAGACCTATTAAACCACGGTCGTTTTTTACTTCTGTAGCCAATAGCTAGATAGATTGATTAATAAATAATGGTGGATGATAATAACCTAATGGTGCCGGCCGTGACCGACCACCGGAACAAACTCTCATGACACTATACCAAATTCTAGCAGTTAGTTAAAAGTCAAAACAGAAATTATTGACAAAAAGAACAAGTTGGTCGTTTCTTTAATGTTAAATTTAATCAAAACATTAAAGTTATTTTGCAATGTTAGTTGTGCCAAAGTCATTTATCGACCGCATTCGTTCCTCAGCCGTCATGTGATTAAATAACATTTTGACACGCAACCCAACCGTATTAATGTAATCGCCAAGTTATTTAGTTGTTATTTAAAAAGTGTATTGTAATGTATTATGTATGTTTTATGCTCAAATTTATCTTAAATAGAACAAAGTGTTATGAAATCCATTAAATACTATATATAAAGTGGATTTGTTTACACTTTTAGTAAATTGGCGCTGAGCCACATCAGATGACATGTGAAGGTTTGGAAACACTAATGTTTATGTTTACGTGATTGTAACCCAGATCGTGTCTTAAATGATAGTTAAAAAAAAACTCAATGAAAACGCATGATTCGCACAGTGTACACTTATCGACCTTTGAATTAGTAGATATTATGCTGATAGTTAAAACAAAAATAATGAACATGAAGCAAAAATAGACTCATCAAAATGAGATCACGACTTAGTATTTATTCACGACATAATAACGAGCAATTGCTGTGATGACGTAACTTTTAGAATACCTAAGTAATAGGGTTAGTGGTAGGGCTTTTTCTTATACCCGACTGGCTATCTACCACCTTCAAGTTGAAAATCTTTCGCCAAGCACCAATAGATATGTTCCGGCAGCTGCACTTGAGAGCCAGTCCTCTCACTAGGCTTAACGTGTTATCACATGCCACATCGTCACTTAAGATCAGGAAAGATTGTGGCAACAACGCTAAACCTATGACGATAAAAAATATGGATAAAATTATTTTTGATTAATATATTCTACTAATAAAACTTGAGAAATGTTACAAAAATAATTTCGCGCTCGTTTTGAATAAATTGCAAGTGTGTAGGAGTTTCTTATTTGTTTTTAAATGTCTTCATAACTGTTGGGTAGCTGTTTTATATTTTAAATTGACTTAAATGAATCGAGCGCACTTAATTTGAAAATAGCGTTTATTAATAAGTACACGCGTATACGCACAAACACAACCATAACAGAGAGTATAAGGTTACCACCACAGATCAATGTTACGACAAATAATATTATTTGATTATTAGAAAGTTGCTTCCAAGTAAAGAAAAGCTTTATAGTAATTAGTTCATATTAAGCACTTACTAATGACACTTACGACTGTAACATAAGGAAAATTTTAGTGTGCGATTAGAAAATCAATCGATCAAAAAGTAGTATTTTTTCGAAATTAAGATACACGCGTCTTCCTGAGGATGCTGCCGGGTTCTTCTTGAACGTCAAATTAAAGGAAGACTTCTATAGTGTAAGAGGTTTAGAATATGAAAATATGTAGCCTCCTAAAAACAAGGAGATGGTAGTAGCATGCTGCTTAGGAGACGTGTTCAATTTCCAACACAAACTTCAATTTTTCAACAACAAAAAACCAGTCCATACCAACTATATAAAATACCTTTCACCTGTATAGTTTTCATTGTGGTATTTGAAGGTCGGCACGTTACGATGACAACTTTCCTCGTTGCAAGAATTCGGTTAATTATTATCTTTGGAATGTGACTCTACAAGTGATGAAAACTGAGTAGCTTTATGTATAAATTATGATAGGTAAAAATGATAATATAACCTCAAACTCACTTTTGCTAGCAGCTGGCGTATTTATTATGTCACTACAGTGAGACAGTGTAGTCCGTAGGCGAGTTAATAACGGCCGTGACCTGGATTTATAAAACACGCTTAAATGTTTTTTTTTTAGTTGATTATGTTTAGCTTTATCTCTATTTTTATTTTTTTCAGGTAACATATGATGGTAATTTGAATTGAATTCGAGGTTCATTTCTGTGGACAAAACTAAAAATGAAGAAAATAGTGAACAAGAATTTAATCACACTTAAATGTGTGCTGTTTTGTTTTCTCTCGGGTGAGTACATACGTAATTTGATACATATAGGGATATATCATATCATGATCTCGGGAGGGTTAAGTCACTACTATCACAGCTACTGTTACAAGACTTTCACTGATATCGTGTATGATCCAGAACATTGCTACATTAATTAGGATTATGTGAGGTATAAATATGTACCTACCTTAAATAAAACTGTTAAACCGAATATTAAAGTAACTTAATGTTCTTATGTTTATAATATATCTATGATTTTATAATATTATTAGATAGTGACTGTCTGCTTCACTGGGCGTAATTGTTAATATCATAGCATATAGCAGTTGTGGAATCGTTATGATACATTTAAAAAAATTCATCAAAAGCCGTCAAAACCGATTTTAAGTGAAATCCGTTAAAACATGCATACATATCAAAACACAGATTTTTATATGTGAATATAGAAGTTTAGACTTGTATAGATTATTACGATAAATAAAAAATAAATTTGTTACGTTATCATAATAATAAGCAACTAACACTATTGTGACTAATGTGTACTTTTGTTATTACCAAGTACAGTAATAATTTTAAACATTATTTGATTATTATAGAAATGGATCATAAAAACTTTGTACTTATTGGTTGTCTCACAGTATTGATAAAAGGCAATGACTTTGCTTTGTGGGTCTCTACCTAAATACACTCCACGGTCTACAAGTTTGAAAATGAACACTCCATATAAAAATTGTTTGAGAGTCCTGTTCAATCTTTACGCACACTGCTATAAAATTCTCGTTCAGAGATCGCTCTATAAGTCCTCGCAAAAAGAGATTTAGCTTCAATAGATTTTATAGTTAGTAATTGATTGGTACAACTTTCAAGCTTCCATCTTGGGAGTGTCCGCTTAAGCTCCCAGTGATATGGAGACAGTGGTCCATGTATCATTCGATTGACCTCTATATCAGTTGGAGGTGAATGCACCTCCGACTTACCAATAGTTTCATTATGAGTGAATTATGCTTTGCGGTAAATGATAATATATCATTAAAAAACTATCTAATTAAGTTGGTTATATGATTTTGTAGGCGTGGGCTGTATATTTCCGTTTCTCCCACTGCATATGCTTTCTGTGGGGTTGGATAAAGGAGAAGCTCGTCTTATATCGGCCATTGCACCGTGCATCGCTTTACTGGGACCCGCAGTATTAGGACCTCTCATTGATAAGTACGTATTCAAATTAAATGAGTAAAAATCAAATGCTTATTTTTGTTTTATTTTTTTGGTTGTTTTTATACTCGACATTCCTTTTATCTATTGTATTTACTAATTTAGATGATAGAAATACATTTAAAAATGCTCATTTGGCTATGCTCAAGTTGAAAACCTTTCGCTAAGTGCCTACCGATGTTTTCTGGTAGATGAATTTGAGAGCCAGTTATATTTCTAGGCTTATTGTGGCTATCTTCGTCGTATCGTCACTCAATATCAGGTGTGATTGTCAGTGCCGGCTCTGGGGTAGATCCAAAGGAGCAGTTGTTCTAGACGCCAGATAGCAAGGGGAATCCAATTTCAAATGAAAATTTCAAGCAAAAAATAATAAAATGATTTTCTATCAATGATAGTGTTAAGTATTGAAAAATTTGTTATGGTTGATTTAACAAAAAAAAAATAAAAATTAACATGAAAGAGTTGCCCAATACAAAGGACGCCGATAGACAATCTCGTTCTAACTTGACAAAGGACTAGGACGGTACTCTAGGGCCGGCACTGGTGATTATGGTAAATCACAAGCCTACAAAATAATAAAATTACGATCCTACGAAATTTCGTAATATGGCAAAATATGTGTATTTGTACAGGTTATCAGTCGGTAGAGGTTCTACGGGAGGAAGTACTGGACCGAGTGGCTCTGGGCGTCTGTTACGCGTCGTCACCGCTTTGTGCCTTATATTAAGCGCCATCTTTTATACACTTTTACTAGCTGTGCCATATACAGAAAGACATGAGGTATGGATATCTTTTTAAATATACTGTTATCATGTGTCCTACCGACTACGGATTGAAAGCACAATTAGAAACTTGTTACAAGTAGGTACCTATAATAAATTAATGAAAGAAAGTTTTTCGCGAGCTAGGATGTCACTGTGAACAAATACTAAACATTTATACACTAGTACACTACATAGATGAAAAGATCGGCTATTCTTGTAAAATAAAATATGTAGTTAGAAGATCAGCCGCCGAGTCCCACAATAATCATATCATAACGGTATTATGTCATCAGATTATGCAAATAAGAAAAAAAACTTGCCTTGCGGTAGGAACACCAATCAATTAACTAATTTTTCTGCGACTACAAGTGAAACAGAACTGTATATCTTAGAGAGAGCTTTCACCTTTAACCACTGTTAAAATTTTTGTATTAACAGTTTTATTTATTTATTTTAAAAATATTGTATAACGCTAATAATCATATCTAGATGTACATTTCAACTTTCATGATTAGTATAAAGTTATCTAACATGGCCTTATTGCCGATGATAAATTCTTCCAACAAATTTTTGTATGATGTTTACAAATAAAGTTTTATGTATTAGAAGTCATAAGCTATACCTAGATAAACTGTTTTCAACTAAGTTTTGTTGCTATTCATTTCAACATCATACACCAATGAATGTTTATTAAGGTAGTGAGAACTAAGTTTGACGACTTGTTAGACCATGTCTAGTGTACAAACACAGTCACCTAGTGCACAAGTGAATGATGATGATTCATCAAATATTCAAATAGAACATTGTAACGTGTAGTAAGTGCCAAATATGTAAACAACCGATAGTCAGCTGCATACAGAGTACCTTATTAGAACCTTTCCTAGACTTGACCTTTATTATATTTTGCTCCAATGTCACAGGCTCGCCGACCTCAAGTGTTGTTTATGTGTAATGCGGACAGTGCTTATGTAATGCAAGAGGTGTGTAAAGAAGACATGCGATGCAACCGATGGTCGGGAGAAAAGGTAAAATGGAAATCTTTCTTATATCTATGTATTTATAATTATTTACTTTTAATTTATTAATGTCGTGCTCTGAATTAAAACTCGTGTTTACGAACGTGTTTTATCTTGAGCTGTCATATGGTGTTTTTTATTTTAATTCATGAAGTTTTTGTTTTATCGTTATAGATTTTGCGTAGTGGGTGAGATTTCACCTGATGCTAAATGACGATGTTGCCCAAGATGATGATATAACACGCTAAACTTAGTGGAAGACTGGCTCTTAAGTGCAGAGCTGCCGGAACACACCTATTGGGTGCTTGGCGACAGATTTTCAACATGAGGGTGGTAGCTTGCCAGCCGGACATTAGCAAAAGCCCTGCCATCATGCTATGGTTTTCTCACGATATTTTCCTTCACCGAAAGCTCAGGCTCATTGCAGGGATTCGAACTCACGTCAATCGATGCGAAGTCATACACGCTACCACTGAGCTATCATTGCTCTAAGATTAGATATGCTATTTGGCGCTATGTTATGTCATTTTGGCGGAATTTTACGTGTTGTAGTTTGGTTATTGTGCACAAGTGTAGTGGATTGTAAATAATAACTAGGAACATGCCATTTTAAGTTGCCACAAAACTCCCTGGACAGTTTTAACAAGAGAGTCGCCATCTTGTTAAAACTATGTTTGAATATTACATAATAATTAGAAAAATATTGTAATTACGTGACATTGCCAGAATTGTGGATGAACACAATGCCATTAAATAAAATTTAAAAAAGAAGCATTAAACTCATTTATGTTCCTATTAATATCTGCCAGTATATTATGGCTTACCATTGTGGTTTATCATGGGCATCATTACATAAAATCAAAGTAAGGAAAATTATGTGATATGTACTTATGATATAATCATTTTGAAATAGAAGACATACATACAAAATAAAGCACACCATATATATCAGACATCAGAGTTTACTTTACCACAAATATTACGACCAGATCACAAGGGCCATTGTACCTACTGACAGTGCCAGGAAACCCATTTTAATATGTTTATTAAATTACAATCAATTGTCACAGTCCGGTGTTCTTGCCGTCGGTTCATGCGAGTACGGCTGTGCTGATGAGAACATGACGTGGGTTCGGCAGCCTTTCACTACATCTACCACCACGACAACTCTCAGCCCGATGTACAACAGTCTTGTAAACGAAGTAAGTAAGAGAATTAAAATATTCTACATGAAATTAAAAATAATATATAAAAAAGCAAGAAAACAAATTCAAATATTTTGAGGAATTCCCTGGTATATCTTCGAACTCGAAGGTCCAATGCCAATGAAATTAGTATGGGACCACCCTTGATACCCTTTCCAAAGAAAAAAATATATCTTAATCGGTTAATTAACAACGAAGTTATGGCGGAACATTCATAAAAACATATACATTTATATTGAGAACCTCTTTCTTTTGAAGTCGGTTAAAAATACGCAAATTTAAATATATCACATTTCTCGGATTAGTTTTTTAGTATAATCTAATTAGTGAACCTAGTTACAGTAACGAACGCCACTCGACAGTGTCGAACGAGTAAATCTAATTTATTTAAAAGTAACTTTTGCCCGTGTCTTCGTTTCTATTATCTTAAAAATGCCTCCATGGACTCGCACTCCATTTGTTGTAAAATTGTTGTATTAATATAGCAAATTTCACGTGCGTATTTACGAACAACAACAATAAGTTTCATCCAAATTGAGTACAAAATATCAATGGGTACAAACAAATAAATAAACATCCATATACACTAGCCGTGATAAGACTACATTTCTTATTGACAATTGAGCGTATTTTTGAAGTGAAAACTTTGTTAGCACTGTTATGATTTGAAACTCGATGAAACGAAAAAGCGACAATAGAAAGAGACAACCATATATATCTATAGGATTTAGCCTACGAGAGAATGAGATAGAATACATTTATACTCGTATTATGCAGGGTTAATGCAAGTCCTGATTTTCATGACTGTGATCGTCGTGGAATTAACGTAGTGCTGTGAGACGACCAGTCTTCATACGCAGTAAGCACGAGTGGTCGAAAAACACGATATCTTCATTCAATAAAAGGTTATTAAACTTTTAAGAAAGTATGACTTTTATAAGCACTACGCGTTCAGCGATGTGTTTTCTTGCCGTGATGTTAATACGATAAACACCGCAGAGGAAGTCGCGGGTATCAGCTAATACTTTATATTTATGTGCCTAAAGGCCAGTACAAACAATACCGGTGGCTTTTTACATAAATTTCACATAATTATATTTTTTTCATTAGACCGAAGACAGCCAGAATACTGATGACGAGGAAGTCCGTCAGTTTCATGCGGTGAATATAGAAATTAACCCACCACATTTGTGTTATAACGGCCAGTGTAACGTGTATATGAAGCACGTGGCGAGGCTACGAATACCATTGTCACTGACAGCACCTGATCCACCCGAGGACAATAGTACTTCTGATTCCAACTGGTGTACTTATCGCACGGGTAAGATATCGTCTCTATTATAATAATTTAATAACATTTATACATGGGTATACTAGACTTTAGTGGCAGTGGACGGGGCTCGTATCTCGTAGAACGGATGGCCGATGAGGTCAAAGAGTTCTCGAGTGGCGACCATGTATCGGAAAACGCAACGTGGGTGGTATGATGCTATGATATGGTGGTGGTATGATGTTACGCAATTATGATGATATAAACACATTTTCACACACATTCTACTGATTTTGTCTCATGAGGTATTTTGTTGGGGATGTTCCCGTTGTCAATACTATCTATACTAATAGATATAATAAAGAGGAAGAGTTTTTTGTTTGATTGTTTGATTAAACACGCTAATCCCTGAATCAACCAGTCGGATTTGAAAAAATATTTTTCTATATGATAGATTCACGAGAAATAGTATAGGCTATCTAGCATTCGAATACACCTCTCAGCTAACCTTAACACATTTAGTGCTCAACACTCGGATCCGAGTGGGGAGGGGGCATAGTAGCCGTGCCGCCCACTCGGATACGAGCGAGCGGGCCGTGTATTTTGTAGTCGTCAGTAAGCCGCCGGCGTTTGAGGCGAGTTTATGTTAGTTTGCGCGGCCACTCTGACAACATATTCAACTTACGAAAACGCGTATTGGTTTCATTCTAACAGTGTAATTGTGACTTGTACACACGATCGTATCAAAGCTATTTTTGCACTAAAATGGAAACTAAGGCTGGACCGTCTGGAAGTAAATCTACGAGTAATTCTAGAAAAAAGCGTCGGCATAGTGATGAGTATGACTCTGACTATAGTGATGAGGATGTGTATTCTCAAAGAGCTGATGAAGACTCTTCAAGTTCAGAGGTCTCGTCTAGTTGCGGCAGTGATGATAGTATCTTTGATACTAGACGGAAGCAGAAGACGACCAGCTGTGTACCACCAGCTCAACCTTCAAGGTCATCTGCCCTAAAGACGACAAGCCCTATACCACCAGCTCAACTTTTGAGGTATGACTAACTAATGACTATGTATCTAATAAATAAAATCTGATAAGAACGCATGACATAAAATTAATTTAACTTAATAATAACAGTAAATGGTACTTAATTTCATTTTATTTCAAGATCACCTGCCTCAAAGACGGCCAGCCGTGTACCACCAGCTCAACCTTCAAGTTCATCTGCATCAAAACGTGGTTTATGTGAGTCAGACGGAAGGCCTATCATTCAATGTAAGCGATTAAGACCTACATTTAGGGATGGCCCCACGCGTAATAATTCTGCTCAATCGTGGAAGTTACCAGATCCAAATAGTTCCTCAGCATCGAAGCCAGCGCCTCGACAACTGGAATTTGAGGGAGACAGTAGCTTTGAATTCAATTATGAAATTGACTGCCGTCCTACATCGCCGAATATTGTACAGGACTATGGAGATTTTTTCCCGGATATACCAGATAGCTGTCTATTAAACCCTACCTGTTCAACACCTAGCGTATCTCTTCTGAGATCCGATGCGATCACCCCCAACCTTTCGCCTGAACGTAATGACGCCTCTCCATCAATTCTGGCTGTTCGGAGATCTGGAAGTAGGACTCCGGACTTACCAGATAATTATTATCTATCACCCAATAACTCACCCTCTGGTCAAGGAGCCACTACCACCTGGAGCAGTGATCCAAGCTCCATGAAAAACATAGAGTTTACTAAGGAACAGGAACTCTTAGTGCCGCCTCCAACTGATCCTTACGAAGCATTCCGATTATTGATTGATGACGAGTTGTTAGATCTTATAGTTCGCGAGACCAACGCGAACGCAATAAGAGTCGGTAATGCACAAAACGTCAAACAAAACTCCAGAATAAAATCTTGGAAAGATTTAACAAAGGAAGAACTGTTGACATTTTTAGGACTCCTTTTTCACACAGGAACAATTCGATTAAACCGTTTAAGTGATTATTGGAAACGACACTATTTGTTTAATATTCCATGCTTCGGAAAATTCATGGCACGAAATCGTTTTCTACTGATTTTACGGTGCCTACACTTTACGTCTGAATCCAGTGAAGAAGACCGTCTCAACAAAATCCGACCATTTATGGATCATTTTAACAATAAAATGAAAACTATTTATTGTCCAGGTAAAGAGCTATCATTGGATGAGTCAATGGTATTGTGGCGCGGTCGGTTGCTGTTCCGACAATACATAAAAAACAAACGTCATAAATATGGCATTAAACTCTATGTTTTAGCAGAACCAGATGGTACGGTTTTAAAATTTCAAGTTTACGCCGGTGCTAATGATGAGACATCAGGGCAAGGACATAGTAGTAAGATTGTGTTCAAACTACTAGAAGAGAGACTGGACTGTGGCCATCATGTATATATGGATAATTACTACAATTCTTATGGCCTGGCTGTGAAATTGCTAGATCGACTGACGTACTGCACAGGAACGTTAAGAAAAAACAGGAAAGATAATCCCGTCGAAATTGGCTCTGTTTCACTGAAAAAAGGAGAAAACAAATCCTTGTTCTTAAACGGCGTTCATGTCGGAAAATGGAGGGATAAGCGATACGTTCTGTATATTTCTACAGAACATGGTAGTGATATGATGGAGACTACTTCCAAAAGGGGATCTGAAGTAATGAAACCAATGGCAATCGTCCATTACAATAATTTTATGTCGGGCGTTGATCTTCAAGATCAGATGTTGGCATACTATCCAGTCCAAAGGAAAACGCTGCGTTGGTACAAGAAGCTGTTTGTGCATATGCTGCAAATGAGCCTCACTAATGCATTGCACTTGTACAATAAATTTTCGGCGAATGGTAAATTAAATCTATATGATTTCCGTATGAAGATACTGGAAAAGCTTTTACCTGATCCTAATGACGTCAGTCGACGCAATGTTTTGAAAATGAAACACGAACTCACTAAAATAGAAAAGATCCGGACGAGACTTAAGACAGTAGGAAGTGTCACGAAAGAAACTATCGAAGTGGCCCGAAAAGAATGCAAAGGTTGCAAAGCACAAAAAAAAAGGGTGCAAACAATTTATGAATGTAAGCAATGTGAAGGTTCTCCAGGTTTCTGTACAAAATGCTTTTGCCTAGCACATTCCTAAGTGTTTTAAATAACATGATTATTGTTTTAAATTTCATTATTATTGTTTTATGTCAAGTGGTTAAAATTTTCTTGTTTTCGGATTATTTTTTATCCCTTTCTACCTTTCTGTGAGTGTATTCAATTAAACTTATAATTATTTTGTACTTGATACTTTTGTTTCTATGGCTTTGATTTGATTTTTGATAATTATGATTGTATCGCTCAGATTTATGAATGTTTTCCTTAATAAATAATTATTCAAATGCGTATTATATTTTATTTACTATCTACAGCCTTTAAGGATAATGTAGCTTTTGAATGGTAAAAGAATTATTAAAATCTGTGCAGTAGTTTTATTTCAACCATTGTCGTCCCTAGCGCTCGACCGGGCGCGCTATGTGCCGAACACTCGGATCCGAAAAAGGTTATTATTTATTAAAAGAATAATAATAACAATTTACTTTTATCCATATTTTTAAACATACATATATACATAATCAAAATACGCTTTAAAAAAATTTGGCTCCTGGCTAATTATTTTAATAATATCTTAAGCAGTGAATGTGTTAAATATGGTTTTTTATTTAGTAAGTCGGAACAAATAGCGCACACTAACTGCTTTATCCGCATGCGCTGGCGTAATGGTTAGTGATTCGTAAATACAAGGTCGAACAAAAATATTGCTCCTTAGTACATCTAAAAAAGGCCGTGATACCGTATGCTTTATCTAATACATAAGCCACAATAAGGTATTTTGTGGCAAAGTTTAATTGAAAATTATTAGTATGAGCAATATTATTAGGCATGGAATACTAATGCATAGGAACGAAAAGTACTTCATCATCAAGACAATTTTATTTAGATAAACTTTGCCCTTTATAGCTTGTTATTTGGATAAATAATTTGAGAGGTAATGTAAAATTAAAATAATTCAACACTCGGCTCGGGTCTACTACTATAGGTGTAGTGGCGCAAAATCATCGTTCAGCGATTTCTTTAAAATTGTACGCGGGTGAAACCGCTGGGCGCAGCTAGTTCGTTATACAATGCGTCGTCGGATCGTATTATTAGTTTCTGGTGTTATGTAATTACTTAGATATGTTTTAAGTAACTCTTAATAACGGCGCCGCTCAAGAACTGTCTTACACTGGAAGTGTTACTAATTTATTAGTTAAGACTCTATAGTCTATAATATTATTAAACAGATTAGAATAAGCCTAAATTGCTTAATTTCAGCGGGACCATCAAAGTGTTTGGTGCCCCCGGATCGTCTTGCCGAAATAAAAAAAGATGGTGTCGAGTGTGTACCAGCTGTAAGATGCCAAGTTCTTGACCCTTATGACGAACCGGATGGCGTACTAGCTGATGCTGAATGTAGACTCGTTGTAGGAGATCCAACATCCACTTTCTGGACATATCTTATTCTAAGGTAAATCACCGAAACCTGAGTCAATAAACACCGACAATAACGTGTATTTTTTAATGAAGATTAATTTAAAATAGATATCAAATGTATTTCAGTAAAGTCGATAACTATGTATATATTATAATAATATATTACACGAAAAATCTGCTTTTGTTGATCAGTGGATAGTTGCCCCCTTCTATGCTGATAGTACAATAAAAATCCTTGCCCATAAAGGCTGGCCACGGCTACTTGTTCAGCATTGAAATAAAATATCGTGAGGAAATTGAACGTTACATGACATACATAATATGTTACATAATGCCCTAAGAAGGACAATAAGTCACGACTAAATAGTGGTTACAAAAATATTTGTAATCAAATAATATCAAGACTCTTTGATTCTGTTCCTATCTATATTTACTCCAGATGGAATATACTGCGATGATTTATCATAAATGTTATAAGAAAATACTTCTAAATTTACTTATTATTTTTTAGAGAACTGTATTTCATACAAAAATATATTTTATTTACAAAAAACAAAAGCTGCATTATGTAATATTTAACACTAGAATTATATGTCCTCAAATAGGTACGTACTTATTTACACATTAATATATAAACTGATGTATTTAAATGCCAGTCGATTGCAAATTGAGTGAGTGGTTGTGATTCATTCGATTTGAATAGATGATTTATCGCTGTTGATATCCACTTCCGCACAGATTAACCAAAGTACTATATTGATAATGAAAGTATGTTATAAATATTAATAATTAAATCATTTATTCTATATTGTAAATTTACTCTTTCTCCGTGTGCCTATGCACAAAGTGGCTCGGGGTTGCGATGTACCGAGCTTAGAAGCCAATAAGCGTCGCGAAGGTTATTTTTTTACTTACCTATATGTACAACAGCGAACCTAATTTTCACATTTTTCCTATCATATCCCATCTTAGGCATCTAACGCCAGCCTCAATTTAGTTTTTTTTTAATAATGACGCGTTGCTGGGGTATAATTGTTATTGTATTCGATTATTGGCAATAACAGACTCGAATGAGCAAAAATTATGATATTGAGATTTTTAAATTATACTGGTGAAATTATAAATTTTCTTCGTGGTAATATATATAAAAAAGGAATATAATTTAATTTACTTAATAATAAAGGTTCTGCTGGGCAAAATAAAGTTTAATTTTTTTAAGCAGATAATCACACTATCGTTTACTTTATGAATATTTTAATAACATGTTGAAATTTTTACAGGGTCATAGCTGACATATGGCCAACGGCTGGTCTGGCTCTATTGGGTGCTGCATGTGTTATAGCAACGCGAGAGACATCATTAGGCCGCGGTGATGTCGGTCGACAACTAGCCTTCGGTACATTAGGGTTGGCTATATTCCCACCATTAGCTGGTCTTGCCGCGGAGCAAATGCCAGATGCACCATACATTATACCGTTCGTTTTACATGCGGTCTTCATGTTAATCGGAGCTTTGATTTTGATATTTGATAGGTAAGTATCTACTTTTTACAGTTCTTACTTATCATCAATTTTTAATTTTATCACGGAAGCGAGGAAATCATATTTGTTGTTATGGGTTAAAATAATATAATATACGTAATTATTGGGGTATAATATCCTAACTAGACAAAAGAGTGACCTTATTGCTGTCAGTAATTTCTTCCAGAACAACCTTTGCATGGAAATGTTCCAGTAAGCAAAGACAAGGATAAAACAGGTGTAACATATTATAGGCCCGATTTTTCAATCGCCGGATAACTTTATCAGGGAATAATTTTTGAATTTTTACAGTTGTTCCATATATTATCCGCCATAACGATAAAATTATTCGTCAAATAAAGTTATCTTACAGTTATCTGACGATTGAAAAATCGACTCATATACCTATAAATAAAAACTATAATAGTATTACAAAGCTCTAGAGATTGTTTGCATAAACGCGTTTACAATTTACACACCTGCAATTGTATTTTATAGCTAATTTATTGAGGAAGGTCACAAGCTATATAACTTCACGCTACGACACTAAGGAGTGGAGCAGTGACCATGAACGTTAAGCAATCTAGCAAGTAGGGGGAAGTACGGAATATGAGAACTATAAGCTACACTGCACTGGGTGCGTTGGCGGCAACAATATTGTTAAATTGTTATGTTTTGATTATTTAGTCGCATGCCACTGTCGACACCGGAGTGGTGGTGGCACACCGCGACGGGCGTGCTGGCGATGCCGATGAACGTCGTGCGTCGTTACGGCGCCGAGACCGCGGCCGTGTTCGCAGTCGTCGCACTCCTGGGTGTGCTCTGGAGCGGCATCGACGCTTATCTACCTTGGTACATACAACACTAAGAACAAACTAATTTGTTACTAGTTGAGAATAAAAAAAGATTATTATTAAATATTAAGCACTCGCAGATTATAGATTTTTCAATAGTTTTTATTAAAGTGGTCCCGAAATCGCATCTAAACAGTAATTACCCCGAACGGTATACCTATTCCGCAGTACATCCATAAACAATCTACTTATCTGTGACTTCCTAAGAACATGCTGCGTTAAAGACTTAAAATTATTTAAGTAGGTAATGTAATTCTTCTAAATATTGTTATAAAATGTTTTCTACAGGACGGTATTTGAGTTGAACGGAACAATAACGGAAGTGGGGGTGACGCTGACCGCGGGCGCTTTGCCGGCCATCCCCGCGCTCTGGTGGGCGGAGGCCCTTGTTGACTACATAGGACATTCGAATCTTTTCATTACTGCTTTTACATTTTACGGCCTGAGATATACTGGTACGTACTCCTATATATCTAAAACACGAATTTATTCAAACTACGTATGATACGTAGTTCAAAAGAATAAATCTGTGAACTAAGCCCTAAAGTGTTTGCCACTTACAGCACTAAAATTATGTTTTAGTCAATGACCTTAATGATTATTAAATTCTTTGTATTTTAATACTTTCCCTGCTAAACTTATGTCGGGTTTTTACAATCAGGATGAAGCTTTTACCGCTCCGAGATCCGATACCCACTTCTGATTTTTTAAAGTAATGGAGTTTAGAACCCGAATGTATTTACCAGTAAAATATTTCATGATTTCTAAAGCTATTAAAGGCTATTAAAACTATCGGATATCCAAAATAAAATAAAAATTCGCAACCGCAATCGTATCCCGTATACATTATTCGAATAATTTCTGATTTGATGCCGAATACCAAAAATAGTTTAAAAATTTTAATACTACATAATTATCGAAAATAAAGTTAATATTGTTCACTTACAAAAATATTCTATTACCTAATACGTATTTTCCTTCTAAATACAATTATTTGAAATATCTACATAATTTTGTATTCGTATCCAAATCCAAAATCTTATATCCGTAACATCCCTGCTTATATGTTTTTTTAATTATTACAGGTTTGGCTTATAGCAGGGATTACTCGTGGATTATTGTATGTGAAATTCTGGAGGTGTTTACGTTGAGCCTCGTGTGGGTGACCGCCATGTTATATTTCCGGCATTTAGTACCACGCAAGTACACAGCCACGGGACAAGCCTTACCTGTTATCGCACATTTTTGCATCGGTATGTAACATTTGTATCGCAACTTTTGTTTTAAATGACAGTGGTATATTATATTTCATTGTTTGTGAACGTGATTTTGTGCCTTTGTTGTGTCAGTATGTACTCGAAAGTTACATAAACTCATTAATATAGAGCAGTCTACAGCAAATATACTTAAATGTTTACAATAAAAATGTACGGTCTATAGTTAGAAACATTTTGCTTGATTTTGAACAAAGTAAATATAAGAACCTTCCTTTCATACCGTTCTATATGATTAATTTAGGTACTGAGATAAGAAGTTATGTTATAGGTCAGGTTCGGATTCCAAATGTAGCTATTATGGACAAGAATTCAATAGTGGATTTTAAATGTTCTGACACTTCTAAAGTTTGCATGCGGTTGTATTTAGGCATCCGGACCCACCTCTCTCTTCCCTCTAAGCTGAAACGTTAATATTCACGGAATAGTCATCTTCGGTAGTCACGCCACAAAACTACTATATAACTAAACTGTATTGATTTTATTAGAGTTTATGTAGAGCTCTCTTTTTTTTGGTATGAAGTTACGAACAAAAATTACTTTACCTTTTTACATTTTAGAACTCATGTGAAAACCACAACCTACCAACCACAAACTACGCTTGTGAAATTCAGATAATTCATTGTACGGTTATCTAATTAAAGGATAGGACTGTCTTTCCTCAGGAGTCTTCTGTATGCATTAAAAGAAGACAATCTATTGGTACGAAGATTTAAAAACAAATTTCAATGACGCAAATATTTATTCCAGGTCGGTGTATAGGTGCCATCATAAGCGGCATGGTGTCACTGGAGCAGCCGTTAGAATCCGCTCGTGATATGTATCGCGTGCTTGGCGTAGTATCTTTGCTGGTTGCAGCTGTCTACTTAGCTCTCTACCATCTCCTATTGGCTCCACGCTGTGCCGCTCCGGCAGTTTCGCCTCCTCAACACCTTTTGCAAGGTAACAATCCGATGTTTTTTAAAATTAAAAGCCTATGCTAATTGCAAATCTCTCGCAGCTTTTTAATTTTACTGATATATTTGGTCAGAAAAGTTGGTGTAATCCTTTTTTTATAGAAGCCAATTAGGTGCCTATTTATAAAAATCATTTAAATTTATAACATTCCTAAATATAACAAGAGCTTATTGACCAGAACAATTTCATTGCAATAATATTTGTTTGCTGTATTTAAAAAAAAAATATTTGGCGACTGACTAAAAAATGTTTGGGATGAGATTTTTCAGGAAATTTCAAGTGAACTTAGTACCACTACCCTTATTGCTATAATATCGAAAATTCTAATTTATCGTATTACGACCTGTTTGACCGACTGGGTTTCTTATAGGAATCATCTGATTTACAAAATTATTTACGTAACTAAACATTTTAAAGCCCCTATTTAGTCTCCTTAGTCCTTAGGACGTCCATACTCAAATCTGCGGCCTGTCCAACTTATGTGAGTGGCCCAGCTATATGCCCGATCTACAAACGGTATCTAGAATAATAACAAACTTCATGAATTACTCGTGTTCAGAAGTTCGGGGGTAAAATTAAGCTGTCAATTTGTGGTCCATTCGTGCAAATAATACGTAGGTAATACGATGCGAATGTGACGAAATCATTAACACATTTTTTTTTTCTTTTATAAATAATTGTCAACATTACATTTTGATAAACAAGGCCTGTGTAATATATTTGTTACGCGATAGTACAAGCAAGGCAAAAAATAAATTAGTTGTATATTGATTGATGCCTTATTGAATTAATTTTCAAAAATCCATTCTTAGTGCTCACGTGTTTTCTAGCACCACCGGTCAGACAGTCTTAGAGGTTTAAATAAATAACAAATTTTTATTTGCTACTTATTTTTTTAAATTTCATAGCTTCCACTGTGGACGGTCAGCTTGATGCTAAAGGTACGGCATATAGTTTAAACCAAAATTGATAAAGATAAAAAATAATTAAATAAATGTTATCATTTTAGGTTTGAACTCAAATGGAGCATCAAACGGCACATACTCTCCGATGCGGGTGTACCACGAAGAACGATCTAGAAAGGGGCATTTCCGTTATTAATTTTTTTTCATACAAACATTCATCATGCTTTAAGCCTTTTAAAAGTAAATTATCTACTAGTAATGTTAAGTCAAATTATGTATGTCTTTTTAGAATGAATGAAGTCCCATCGAATTTTATAAACAAAGTCACAATTTTAGACCACTCTAATGTTTTTTTTTAATAAATTCATACCATAACAGGTAATTTATATGGCCTGTCAAAAACTACTAATGCATAAAATGCGTGTTTATCAAGTGTCCTTTTATTACTTATAATTATTTTATAATGCTTAGCATAATTTTAATAAATACAATTTAATGTAGCATATAAGACAGAGATTGTGATATTTTAAGTGCTTTTCTGATATGACCGTTATTTATTTCCAAAATAATGCAGTTATTATTAATTACCTAACATTGTTTGCATTTGTATGTAGTGTAAGTTTTGTCTTTTAATAAATATTAAATCACAGCCTTGATAGTTTATTTTTTTGAAAATTGTATGATAAAATTAACTTTTACACCAAAATAAAATTTACATAATAATGACACCTAGTTACATCTAATATGAATTTATTATTTATCTTATAGTACTTCTAACTTGTAATTCCAAATTTGTTATTTACAAGACAGAGATTAAGAGTATCTTGCATTCCAATGTTCTCTCGTATATCCTTTTTTACAACAAAAATATGTATTTTTGTAAATAATTATATCGATTTCTAATCATGTCCTATAGACCTCGAACAGTTTTTATAAACTGTTTAGGGATATTGTTGAGTAAGTATATCTTACCTATCTTCTTACCTAAATAATAAATCGTCAAACCCAAAAGCTTAGATTCATGCAGAGGTGTTATAAATAGAAGTGTACCTACCTACTTATATAGTATGAAAAATTTCGTATCACAACGAATCAAAAAGATTTTAAGACAAGTTAAAAAACACTCTATTACATATTTACTTGCACCCAAAGCTACGAACTATTATCCCTTATTGAGATTATTCAGAATAAGCTATTAGGAAGAGGAAAAGGGAGTAATGGGAGTCACTTGCAAAAACCGATAAAAATCTGAAGTTATTTATTTTAGGTTATTAACGCTTTATGCTGCCTCTGATGATACTGATAAACGTTTTCTTATAAATACATTTTGACATTTTGCACGTCAGTCCTTAACCTCCTTTATACAATGACTAGTTGTGCCCAGCGGTTTCACTCGCGTATAATTTAAAAGAAATCGCCGATTGATTATTTATAATTCTTCAGTATAAACAATATTTCTATCGGGCGGCCAAGGTTATGCGTCACAGTCACGCGGCTCGTTCGCGGCACTACACCTATAGTTATAGACCCGAGCCGAGTGTTGAATTATTTTAATTTTACATTATCTCCTAAACTAGGTATTCGTCAAAATAAAACATGCTACCTACAAAGGGCAAAGTTTATCTACATAAAATTATCTTGATGATGAAGTAACTTTTATTCGTAAGGATTAATATGCCATGCCCAATAATATTGCTCACAAATCACTTTTAAATTTTCAATAAAACTTTGTCACAAAATAGGTACTTTATTGTGGATTATGTATAAGAGATAGGCATATGGTACCGCGGACTTTTTTTATATGTACTAAGGAGCAATATATTTGTAGAATATTGTATATACGTTTCACGTTATGTTTACGTTTATGTGCTCACGCACATAAAGCAGTTAGGATTCGTTGTTTGTTCCGACTTACTTAACGAAAATCAATGTTTAAGGCCAGCTGAGAGGTGTAGTCTAATGCCTTATTCCTCGTGAGTCTGTCTATCATATACAAAAAGAATTTTTTGTATTAGACATGTAGTTCCAGAGATTAGCGTGTTTAAACAAACAAACAAAAAACCTTTTTCGCTTTATTATATTAGTATAGATTATTGTGAATTTTCGTTTTTTGAAGTGAAACTTCCTATGCGACTTCCAACACCTTAAACGTTTAACGCACATTATCGGTCTCTCCTCTTTGTGTGAGCCAGAGCGAGAGAACAAATGTCGGTGTGTATGAATATTGGACACTGTTTAAATAAAATATCTTTAAATGAAGTTTCACTTCTATCGTGTGTGAATCGCACACACAACTTTTTTTATGATTTCCTTTGTCATCATCATCAACCTATAATAGTCCACTGCTGGACATAGGCCTCCCCTAATGAGCACCATAGCGCCCTGTCTTCAGCTGTCCGCATCCAGCATCTGCCTGCAGTCTTTCACAGATCGTCATCCCATCTGGCCGGAGGGCGTCCTACACTACGTTTGCCGAGTCGCGGTCTCCACTCAAGAACCCGTTTACCCCAGCGGTTGTCGGTTCTTCGCGAGATATGGCCGGCCCACTGCCACTTCACCTTGCTAATTCTTTGAGCTATGTCGATAAGTTTGGTTCTCTGTCGGATGTATTCGTTACGAATTTTATCCTTCAGAGAAACTCCGAGCATAGCTCTTTCCATAGCACGCTGAGCGACTTTGAACTGGTGGACCAGCCCTACCGTTAGTGTCCACGTCTCAGCTCCGTAGGTCATTACGGGTAGGACGCACTGATTGAAAACTTTCGTTTTCAAACATTGCGGTATGGATGACGAGAAGACTCTACGTAGTTTCCCAAACGCTGCCCAACCCAGCTGGATCCTCCTCTTGGCCTCCTTCTCAAAATTGTTTTTACCTAACTGCACAATCTGCCCGAGGTAAGTGTACTCAGAAACAATTTCAAGAAGGTGACCATCCACGACGACCGGTTCTGGAACAATGTGGCCATTGATCATGACTTTGGTTTTATCCAAATTCATGCCAAAACCGATACGTCGCGAGGCTGAAACTAGGCTAAGCTTTCCTTTGTACACCTCTCAATTGATTAGAAACAATCGTATTATCGATTATTTTAGCTTTAATAAAGAATTCCGATTTAAGTTCTACTGCATCTCTAAAATAAACATTTGACATGAGTCATGTAGGCCTTCTTATGACGAACAAAGTATAGAGACAAAAATTTGTCAACTGTCAACTAAAATCATAATTTAGAATAAAAGATAATTTAGCTCCTTATAAATTTAGCAGGGAAAATGAAGAAACACCATAATTTCAATTATATATTCAACAGATCACTGATCCTTCATGTACATTATCATTTATCACAATTTAACAAGACAAGGGATTTTGCTAAGTAATTTAGTACCAATTATATAAATACATAGGTCTACAACCTATATTTACAATCCTCGGAAGCTTATTAATTAATTAGATTATTACTATGACAAAGTGATTACCGTAGAACATTAAATTACCTACTTGTTATGTATTTTATTTTCGTTTGCTTTATTTATTTATTTTATTCCTTTAATCCCCTTACATTAAATTCGTTCTAAGCATTGCGAGTTTTAGTAGCAGTATCCCCTTAGTGTATTGTTGGTCTTATATACTAAACATTTTCTGTTTATGCCGTCAAACACCACTGTTATACTAAGACTGGGTATATTTTAAAACATCGTCATAATATACGATTACGCACAAGACGGCGGAAATAATAAAACATTAAAATAACATAAAAAGGAAATAATACATTTAATATCTATTCGGAAATAATTTTAAATTCGCCTTATATTTAAATACATATCAAAAGACACCTAGCTGCCCACAGATATCTTGTACAAATATAGATCCACAGAATGCAATATTAATTTTCAGTTTTGTAGGGAATTACAAAAGTCTTAACATACACTGGAAGACCAACTAAGTTGTTTATCTATGATTTCCAAATAGAAGTAACTTCGATTATATTAGTCTGCACAAAGAGTTTTGTGCAAATAGCAACTGAAAAATCAAGTTGTACTCAACCAAAATTAATATAGATTATAAGGCATCCACATACGATAAATAGTATGTATACCTGAATAACTGTGCAAGTTTCCATAACTCTACAAGGGACCGGAAAATATATCGACGGTGGTAAGGCTGACTAACATACGCATGATAATCTTAAACACGTTAGTTAATTATCCTTTTTTATTAGTAATTTAATTATTGGAACAAAACTGTATCACGTATCACGTTGGCGTTAGCTGGCGCACGCGCAGGTGTCAGTTGTCCGATGCTGCGGATCCATAATCACGTGATCAGAATTCGTTCAGTTTATAAATATGAGTCTTCTGTGTTGCGATGAACTTTTCTAATAATTACATCCTGCTTTTCACTAATGCAGTTACGATTAATAACGGCTCGAGTTAAGTTTTTTAAAACTAGAATTAAAATGTCCACTAAGGCATTGACTAATATAATCAGACATAATTTAACTGCAATGTTGTGTACTCTTTCTTTAACTCGGCCGTGTACATATAGAGACTGGCTCATTGCACATTGCAAGAGTAGGCATGCATGCTAGGAGTGTGCGAATAGTACGAACTTACGAATAATTTCTAGATTTTGACTAATCCAAACGTTTAAATAATTAGTGTTTTTTCCTGGCAACACCATATCTCCGGTAATTCTCCATCAAAGAAATTATTTAAAACTTTTTCATTAGGAATGCCTTCTGGTAATGCTAATAAAAATATATCCAAGGCGCTGTCCATTAAAAATCTTAACTTAACTAACATGAGAGCTGTTAGATTATTCACATTCTATAATGTTTTTTATTTACAAAATTGGAATCGATTATTAGGAATTGCAATAATAGATACGACACTTAAATCGTTTTTGCGTTATTCCAATACTTGAATTATTCAATTTTATTCCAATACTATTGACACACCCCTAACACATACTCTTACGTGTTTATAGGGTTAAGATGTCATCTTAGGAAGTAGTATGAGACCTTTATGGATCTATTAAATATAAAAAATGTGATATAAAAACGACAGTCTATATTTATTTTAATGATTACTATAGACAGAATTTGTTTAAAAAATACTATTGGCAAGGAACACCATACTCTTATTCCTTTAACTTACCAATAATACAAATTTATATCGTATTTTATAGATATAGCTTATTTCTTATTTTAAAATGCTTTCATTATTTTTAAGTCTCTTGATGTTCCGTAATGTCAGGACTATTTAACTTAGTTTCATTCTCAACGTCACTGTCATCTTTTAACAAATTTTCAATCACTTCGTCACTCATTACTGAATCTTCTATTTTTCTATCATTATCTGTATTTTTATCATCTACATTTTTCTTTTCACAGTCATTTTGTTCTAATTTTACATCTTTATTGACCTGATCCATATCATCAGTATCAAGATTGTCTAAAGACTCATTACAAATTAACTCCTTATTTGAATCACATATTTTGTTATCTTCATTATTAGTAGAGATACCTTGTTCTTTTGCTGAATTCGGTTCTTGCCCCTCTTCTTTTTCTTTATCATCACTCTTATTAACAATTGTTGCTGGTTCATTTAATAATGCATCGTAATCAACAGAATTAGTAGTATTTTGATCAGAATTACTTAATGAATGTGGTTCAATTCTAGATACACTGGCATCTTTATCTCCGCTATCATTAAGCTCACTACTGTTCATTCCAGTCAAGTCTATTTCTTGATTTTCATGTTCATTAGAATCCACTGAATTTTCATCTATAAATATAGGGTCATCATTGTCCAAGTCAGGCAATATTTCTACATCATCATCATCATCACTAACATGTCCACCCATTTTTCTAACAACATATTGCTTCATTTCTTTATTAAGACTATCTTTAATCTCTTGAAATCTTTTAGATGAAGTATTTAGTAATCTCTCTAAAGTTTTGTGAAGATTCTTCATTTCTGTTAGAGTCCGAGTTCGTAGAAACATTGTTGTATTTTCTTTTTTCAATTTATTGAGACGTGTAAGAGAGAATTCTAATGCATCTACAGCATCAATTAAATTGTATCTGTACCATTCTACAGGTACATTCAAATCACATTCTCTAGAAGATGAATTTCGCTGAGATATTTTACGTTTAGGTGCTGTGTTACGCTTACTGCTTAATGAAGAACGAGTTTCACGATGAGATTTTTTATTCTGAGGTGTTGGTGCATTAGTATTTGGAACTGCGCTTAGTTTTGCAGCATATGTTGCACCTTGAGGTGCTACAGCTTTACTGGCTGGTTCTGTAACTGCTACGATTGTAGCTGAATAACCACCAGGCATGTTTGGATTAGGATTTATTGCAAATACACGCCCATCTGGTAGTCTATACATTTTGTTGGATGAAAGTGTCTGAGGGTCAACACGGAACTTCAATCCTCCAGTAGATGCATTTACAGTGACATCATTTTCTGTCATCTGAATTATGTTTTCAGAGGATAGTTCAGGTAAAGTATTGCTGCGTGGTACTAGAGGCGGTGGATTATTGATTTTGAATATATGTATTGGATCAGGAGTGATACATTGGACGTCATCATCATTGTCCTCAGTCACCTGAAAATAACAGATATTAATAATTGTAAATTTATTTTTATATAACATTAAAAATTAAATTTAATAGCATAAGTCGAGGTGGCTGAAAGTGTAAGATTACTCGAACATCTATCCAATGTCCGCCTTATCCTAAATATACATAAATTCTTTGGAACTTACATTTACTTTTCTGAATTTGATTAGGAACATTTTGAGCTGACATTGAAGGAAAATGTCGAGAGAAACGTTAATATCTTGAGAAATGTGGGATATAAAAGAGAAGATCCACTTTAGACTTTAACTGATTTAAAAGAAATGTTGGGATTAATATATCAACTACTTTTTTCTGTATAGACCCTTACTGACTATCGATTTAATGAAATGTCATCGAAATAAATATTTCTTGTTTCGCCTTCCTGCATAACATGGACAGTGGAGTCAATTTTATATTTCACAAAATAATTACTTGTAGTAACATAATAAGGTGGAAAAATACATAAGGTTTGTCGGCGTTTGACACAAGCAGTATGTAGCGGCCTATAGTGGTAGTAAAAGCTAAGTCTTGTATTCCGCCGAAGCCGCCGCCTTTAAGGTCCTGACCTTAACTCAGAAAAAGTCTTTGCTGAACAGAGTTAAATTGATAGGCAGTTATTACATTAAAAATTAATGAAACTTGAAATATTACCTCACATAAAGGTTCAATAGGGAAATCTGGAGTGCAAACCACATCATCATTTAGTGTGTTATTCTGAGTAGACATTGCAGCAACAGTTGCCATATCTAAACCCTGTGAAATGAAAAAGGGTAAATCATTTCTCTTGAATTTTATTGATATAAAAAAATAATTACAAATATCAACTTGCTTGTGTTAAACTCTCCAGAGAAAGATTAATATTGTCATTAACAACCATATTTTGAAGATTGCTAAAGAGTCTTGAGTTATGGAAACCATTGAAATTGTTTATAACAGCAGCTGGAGAAGCAGAAGGCGCTTGAGATCTTGGCCGAATATGATGGAATGAAGATGTAAATCTGCTGTCATTGGCAAACCTAATACCTGTACTTACAACATTATTTGCCATCTGAAAATATACAAAATTTATATTAATAATATCATAGAGTAAAATTTAATAGTAAACTGACATTTTTCTCAAAACAATTTCATATTTAGCATTTTATTACAACAGTGACAAAAATATGTTTATATTCTTTTAACGTAATATTTTTTTTATTGTACTTATGATTTAGTGTTATGAATCACAAAAAAAGTTATGACATCTTATTTACTTTGTTTATAGATAAATCATTGATGTTATAAAAGGCATAAAATTTTATATTTATAAAAAATATTTTGAATGGTTTTAAAACCAATAACAATTCAAAAAATATAATATATTACAGAGAAAATTCAATAACAGACTGCTTTAATTCGAAATTTGAATTGAAATTCTGCTGTAAAGTGTTGATCTTGTTCAATTTCTGACTAATTCTGGGTGGTAGGACACATAGCGTTCCGGGATTAGCCGATGTGTCAAGTCCGGTGAAGCATTCTGAAGCTTTAGGGCCCTTAATGATAACAGTATAGTCAGATCAAAAAACAAAGTATTAGCCGGTGTATATCCAGTAATCAAGGTAAAGATCCCTACTCAACAGGATCACAACCAACATGCATACAGTGATAAGTCCATTACAGTCAAGTGGATCAGGCAGTGCATATCCAGCTGACGAGAAGTTAGCAAGCAGGCAGGACAGCAACAGCCGTAGATGGATTACCAATCTCTTGGTAATCACTCTTGTTTTTGGATTGTATTGTGCTTATAGTGTGTCTAATAAGTTATTTTACATGAGTAATTATTAGGAAATTTAAAAACTAGATGTAAGCAACACTAGGTTAATAATTAGCACATTTTGATACTTGAAACTATTTGTATGAATCCGGGAGTACACAAATTTGAACAGTTGTTTTAAACACATTATATGTTGAAAATAATACCCGTGATATTAATAACAATAATACTATACATTATTATATTAATATTATATAACTTATAGGTAAATAATTGAAAGTCTATTATTATTGATAAAATATGCTCTCGTAAACTCCGCTAGCAGACAATTTTGACAGCACTTACTGTGTTACCAGTATATGATTTTAATTCTTTCTAAAAATTTGACAGGTACAATAACTTATTAGACAAACTATACCAGAAATGTTAAGCCATGTTAAAAGTAAATAATATATATACATTATTTTTTCTCGATTACTCCATTCTTACAAGTGTTTAATATAAAACTGCAAACAAATACTCAAAAATATACCTTAATTTTCTTCATTGGTGGTGGATATACTACAGGATTTAATAATCTTGGACCAGGTGCCACAGTTATTGGATTTTTTATTAAAATTGCCTTTTGCTTTGGACTTGCTGATCTCTTTGCAGGTTTCTTGTCGATTTTTGATGTGTTCACCATGTTTTGATCATCAGGGTTGATAGATGCAAATTTTTTAACCTAAAGGTTTTCAATAGGAGAAAAATGGATGTCATTGGTATAACTTCAATTTTTTAATTTAAACATTACCAAAAATCTAAATTAGTCGTCATTAAAAAAATAACATATAAAATATTGTTCAAAAATAAAAAATCAACTTCCTTAAATAATATTATACCAGAATAGTTTTTGGTATGAAGTATTTCGCATAGATGTAGGTTATCATTGATCAGACAGCCATACTAATGACAGTAATGACCTAAAGCCGTTATAATATGTCATATAATGTAAAAAACAATAATATGTTAGTACAAATGATTTATAAACACATAAAATAGTAAATTGGTTTGATTCTTAGTTGGAAATTCAGAGGTGAGTCGTTATAGTGTGATAGTTTTCAATCTCTTATTAGTAACATTCAGACACCTTTTTAGATGTATTAATTGATTGATTAATGAATTAATAATAATATTCCTTTCCTTATGATATGATACTAGATTACAATTACTTTATATTGGTTTTTAATGTAGTGAGCGCGCCTGTAATCGATGTAAATGAATTTGAGAGCTCTGTTAGCAGTACCTTTATTAAATGAATTGGTTAACAAGTGGTTATCCTTGTTGTGGACTTATTTCCACATTCTATTCATTAATTTGAGTAAGATTCCTAAAAATATATAGACCTATGAAAAGTGTTTAACATGATTACGTTTATTTTATAGTAAGTTTTAACTAAAGATTAAACAAAGCTCTTCTATGTTAATATATTTGTTACTATACCAACACCTTGTAAATAAACCCACAACTGTGTAAAAGCCTTCTTGGTCATGGGCATGTGGACCTGGGTCAATCATCTTGCCAGATATTGAGTTTTCTTATTTGAATTTTATGTGAATATTTTTTAAGTGTGCCAACTCTTTTTCGCTGTCAGCTTATTAGCAATTGCAGTACTAATTAAATACAAATTTATAAATGTGAATTTACGAATTCCTATAGCTTGACCGCCGTAAACCAACCCGTGACCCTCTAAATGTGCGGGACGCGGGAGAGGAACAAGACCGATCAATAAGCTAAGTCTATTGCCGGCCGCCGACAGCAACAGACGTTTGACGTATGGGCTTACGCGGTTTTATTTTTGTGACAAGTATACGTGAGAATATTTTACCGACATGGAATTATGGGCTCTGCATTTAAAAAAACTATACAATCAATCTAAAGTAATGCTTTAGCGCGTTTTTGTTCAATTATATTGAATAACATATAACATACAATTAGTTAAGTTTCATTTCGACTATGTGTAAAGATTGCATGCACAAGTTTATTCAATATAGTAGTTTTTTGATGAGCATTTTAATAAAGACAACAATACTATATGTATTAAATATATTATTTATCATTAGATATCTGTACCAGTTACAATAACATGCATAAACTGTTCATCTTAAGATATAGAGTATCATCTCTATACCGTGTTTATCTGTGCACACCTGTTGCTTGGTGTCCCACACACCATCACGAGGGTTGTGCTTACAGCGGTCAGCCTATAATTCGCAGCAATAGATCTACCTTCCTTATCTCTTAACTTTCCAGTTACCATAAACTACACTACAAATATCTATTTTAAAAAGGAACAAAGTCTCTAACATATTCGTTTTTTAAAACTATTTCCACTATTTCATTAGAAACAACCATAATATTATCTAAACAAAAATTATGTCTAAAGGGTTTTAGATAAATTTTTTCAACATTTTTGTATTATCTATATTAATAAATGATTGAGGTTTGCCTTTGTGAGTGCATCCTGCAAAAACGACTGGATAGATTTTGTTAAAAAAAAATTGTTATACTTTTTACATCCTGTGTCCTTATCAAAAACAAAAAAAAAGCACAATATCTTCATAAACAATAATTCTGTAGTCCACACAAGCAAAGCCGCAGACACAGCTAGTAAATATACAAGCATTTATTATTACTATGCAAATCTCTTAAATAAGAAATTGATTATTGTTAGTGTATATAAAAAAACTTATTTCTATGGTATTAGAGATTTCTACATGGCAGTGGGCATTTCTCAAGACTTTAAGGTGGACACATAAACAGTGGGTCTGTTATTGTACTGTGAAAATATGGTAGAATTCCTTCTATATTTTTCAACAGGTTGAGATAACATACTAACATACAATTTCCTTTTAATTGTAATTCTTAAGTATTTTTGTACCTGTATAGTTGATGGAATTCTAGATATAATTGTAGTTGCAGACTTTTCAACATCTTTCTTTTCTTCTTTTTTCTTTTGACCCTCAGATTTCTCCCTCTTTCGGTTCCTAGATTTACAGCATTCACTGTAATCTTGTGCACATTCTTTTTGAAATATTTCTCGTAATTTTGTATCTTCAGTTTTGTATGTCATTCTGCAATTATTTCAATATTAAATTGTTATTTAATAGATTAATCTTATGTTTGCAAATCCTGGTGGCAATCTATTTTTTTTAATTTTCATAAAATTAAAAACAACTTTACTAGCATATGATATACTAAAAAATAATTAAAAGTAAAGTAATAAGGTAACGCTAGAAAACTATGTAAAATAGTATAAATTTATGACAACTTCTAAATGATCTGCTATTGGACAATTTCCAGTTTTTGCGGAATGGCTATGCCTCTATCATCATTTCAGCCATCAACATTGGTGACTTGAACCCATCAATATAAGTTTTATATTCTCACCCTATGTGATGACACTGAGAATTATTTAGTCAAATTATACTAATACCATTATATAAATTATCACCATCATGAATTATTAATTTAAATTGATTTACATCCTTTGTAAATTGAAATTGAACAATTGAAATTTATAATACACTTACTCATTTTTCAAATCACAGTATCGTAATAGTGCCCAACATATTGCACGAAGATCTTTTAGAGACTCAGGACGACACTTGAAACATTTCCAATCGTCAGCATTCTCAATTTCTTTAATTTTAGAAACACCCATATTCCTTTTTATGCATTTCTAAAATGGTATTTTTTATTATTAAAATGTAAAAAAAAGATTTGAAGTATTCAGCTACAACTTTTATTTCTAATTAAAAGTTTAAGTTTGCTCAAAATACACACATCATTATCTAATTAAAACAACTAATGATTATAAATATAATTGCCAATCAATTCTATTTCTATGTATTTCTTGCATCTATAATAACTCAATAACACAAAAACTTATAAATTTCAATAAATAGTTTTGGGGATCCACTAAAATCTACAAATATTTAACAGAATCAAACAATTTTTACCGCGCAAAATACGTGAGGACAATCAGAGCAGCAATAAACTTGACCCCCTTGACCACACCAACGGCAATACAATTCTGATCCATCATCACCTTTTTCAAATTCACCACTGTTGTAAAATGTATGGCAAGTATGACAAACGAGAGTACGTAGCATGGGATGAGCACGCATACGACTAATGTTTCGAGCTGAAGAACCTAAGTGACGGTCACATGCTGTACAGTGTAAGCGCATATACTTAATAGCGTTTAAATCTGAAAATAAAAAAAATATGATAAACTCTAAAACAGTTTTAGTAAACAATAATAATAAACGAATATTTTTGTAGTTACCTACCTGGAAACTTATTTTTAAAATAGTCTCTTTCGTCTTCCGGTACATCATCCTCAAAATCCTTATCGGTTGGTTCTGTGAATCGGTAATTATTATATGACGCGATAATTCATTAAGTAGAGATAAAATTCAAAATAAAATAGCGTACCAGGAAAAGGCGGGAATTTCACCTCGTCACTTTCTGGAGCCGGCTTATCCGCCTCAGTAGACGTTCCCTCGTTGTTAGCAGTATCGCTCATTATGAAAGTATTTTGTATGTTTCAACTTAACGCTTAACATATACGCTACAGTATAAACAACATATGTATTATGTTTATGACTAAATAATTAGTAACACAATAATAGTTCAGTGTTTATAACAGAATTTTATGAAAAACCATTTACAATCGAAAATCAGCCATCTTGGCATTTTAGTTTCTCTAATAATTTTATTTGTCTCTGGTTTCACAATCTAGTTTAGAATTTTTCTCCTAACAATAATCATCATAAAATAGTAAAAGAAAAAGATAGCGCTATACGTTATACACTTAGCGTGAGCAGTAATTCAGACTGGCGTATACACTTGCGGTCGCTGGAATAAATCAGTGATGCCAAGTAAATGCTAAATTAAGTGCCAAAACTAAATGTCTATGTTATAAAACTATAAGTAATTAAATTTAAACAATATAAGGTAAAACCACCAGTAATTGACACTGCACCAATAGTTGACACTCTGACGAAGAAAATTAAATATTTGATATTAAATTGATTTGAAGTCTTGAGTTTGTTAACCGACTTTTATAACTGACTGTACCTATATGTATTTATAACATTAAAAATATATCAGTAATCAGTGATTTTGGCCATCTCGATCTTTGGCTTCCTTTTTTTTCTTAATATTTAATTTTCTTCGTCAGAGTGTCAACTATTGGTGCAGTGTCAATTATTGGTGGTTTTACCTTACATTGTTTAAATGATGGCTGATCATCGATCTTGTTAAAGAAAAAAGTTAAAATCACTATGTATTCATATATTTTCACACAGTGTTTTGTTGGATCGTGACTAGACATGAACTTATATTATAGTGGTTATATTTTAGGAAATTGGTTTCTCGAAAACGGATCTAATACCTCATTCACACACCTGCCAAACCTCGGCAAACATTGGCAAATTCAAATGTGTGGACAGGGCGCTTGGCTTGTGGCTTGGCGTGCCACCGATCTGAAATAAGTCGGTATTTGATGAATCAAATCAAAGAAGCTTGCGGGTGGCGCTTTCGATGCATCCATATGTTTGTGACGTTTGTGTGTAGTTAGTATCGCTTGCGTGAAATAAATAATCGATAAATAACTGAAAAAAGACATGGTACGGTTTCGGTGAATATTTAACTATCTTCGTTACCGAATTTACCGTATACATATTATTTTTCATCGTTTAATTTTCCTTCTTTTTACAATAAGTAAAACAAATGTTATAGCTAACACAAGGTCGACGTTCGTCATGCTTGCTTATTCAAAATAGTATATCACACTAGTATACTCGCAAACGTGTGGATACCGATGTTTGGTTTGACTATTTTATCCAAGCGTTTGTAGAGGTTTGAAGTTTGTGGCAAGTGGAAAGCGTGTAGACCGGGCATAAGATTTGGAAAAAAAATTGTATTTGGATAAGTTTTTTTTCTACGTATAAACTAGATAGGTGTTTATTTTTGAATTGAAACTTCTTATGCGACTCCCAAGCGTTAAACATTAAGCGTTAAATGTTAAACGTTTAACATTTAACGCACATTATCGGTCTCTCCTCTTTGTGTGAGCCAGAGCGAGAGAGTAAATGTCGGTGTGTATGTATATTGCACACTGTTTAAATAAAATAGAAAATGCCTTTTAAAATGAAGTTTCACTTCTATCGTGTGTGAATCGCACACACACCTTTTTTTTAAGTTATAATTTACGCACGCAATGAGAGCCAGAGCTCACACAAAGAGGAGAGACCGATAAGAAATTGCTCTCTCGCTCTGGCTCACACAAAGAGGAGAGACCGATAATGTGCGTTAAACGTTTAACGTGTTGGAAGTCGTATAAGAAGTTTCACTTCAAAGATGTTACGTTTTTCTAATATTTCTTAATAATATTTTTTATATTTTATGATTTACATATATCATTCATACCCTGCGTTGCTAGTCACATAAATGATAAGTTAATTATAAATAACCTTGATATCACGATATTTATGTCCAAGTGAAAGTGAAAGTGTGAGCCAGAGCGAGAGAGCAAATGTCGGTGTGTATGTATATTGCACATTGTTTGAATAAAATATATTTTTAAATTAAGTTTCACTTCTATCGTGCGTGAATCGCACACACACCTTTTTTTCATATTGGTTTTATTTTTTGTGTTATATATTATCAAAAACGTATCGTAAATATATCCAAGTGAGGACAGCTTTAGCATTTTAATAGATATTTGGCACTATATGTATTGTTTAATTTGCAGCACTGATTCTTGATTAGTCTGTGCTCGAAGTTCGATTTGATTTAGTACTCGTTCAGCACGTCACAGACGGAGAAGATGCTATAATATTGTATCTTAAGATAAAATATAGCTCGCCTTACAATGCAATAGACAATCAGAAACGGCGAAGATAATATAAGTTACATATAGCAGCATGAGATATCTAGTGATATAGCTATTTCATCTTAAGATGTTGTGACGTGTCCTCAGGGTGGGGCGAGGTTTGTCGATGATGGCACAGGATGATGCGACTCTCGCGAGTGCATTGCTATGCATAATGTTGATTAAATATCGATTGTATGCAAATCTTAATAAAACCGAATAATCTTGAATTTCACACATTTACACTTAAGCCTTTAGACTGACAGATAAAATATTATTGTAACATAAAATATTATTATGTCTTCACTGTGTGTGACGCGCTTTAGAGAGTTTTATTTGTCTCTGGTAGAACGTATAATTTACTCTGTGGTCAGTGCTTCCAACAGTGCTTCAGCACATGCTTGTAAGTAGTACGTAGAGGTGTGATGTAGAGTTAGTTGTGTCTGAGTTCCGGTGCTCTTTGATCTGCAAACAGTATTCTGTTCTTTTGAATGAATGAACGTATTTTTGCATAATTTATAATTGCGTCAAATAACAGTTAAAGCTGAATCAGTGACTTGTATTAGCAAAAACTTATAACAATGTTTTTTGTATATTTTTAATTATCTCGCAATGCATTTTATAAAATCTTATTGATGATGTCGTACTGTTTTACAAGTTCCTCACTGTGATATTATAATTAGCGTATATAAAACTAATAAAAATGACTGTAACATATACTGGTGAAGTTGCTACTTGCCGGGGATTTGGCACATTTTTGAAGGTTTTGTATAGGTAAGTTTTTTATATTAAGTGCAGCTTGTATGTACCATAGGCTTATGTAAATTAATGTTATTGCAGTAATATTCTAAAACAAATAAGATAAGAATACATACGAAAAAATCAGACATATAGCAAATATTAATTAAAAAGTAATAATCGCATACGTATTCATTTTAAATCAATAAGATTGAATTAAGATTGATTGAATAATTGCAGTTATAGTTTTTTTTTAATATTTTTAAACTGAAATTCCCATTCTAAATCATTACTATTTTCCCTAATAATTATTAAATTAGAAAATTACCAGTGCGTATCAGGCTATGTGCAGTGTGGGGTTCCGTAGTTGCCCGTCACAATATGCAGAATTAGAAAGGGCTTTTTAAATAATTTTCATTGGAATTTGTACTAAATTACATCTCCAAGAACATTTTATATGTTGGTCGAGTAATACTCATTAACTTGTAAAGCCTGCTTAGCTGTGATAGTATTACTTTTAACTTCGTTATATAAGTACTACTACTGCCGTGAATTTTTTCACATATCAAAAACAACCATTTATATGAGGGGCATAATATTTATATGACACTTGACTCTAACAAAAATTAGCACTATAATGCTTAATATTTCGCAAACGGATCCCTGAATCGAAAAATGGTTTTCACAGACCCACAATATCTTTGAACGACCTATCCATCGACACCCCTGACGATGGGATAGACGAGGAAAATTAACATTCCCACTTTACGTGCATGAGAGGTACCCCAAACGATTATTTTTTCAAGAATTTATTATACCACTTTGTCAGCTTGATTACTATGTATACCCATACCAAATTACAGAAGAATCTCTGAGCTAAGTCGCGGACCGACAGACGGATATAGAGAAATAATAAGGGTTCCTTTGGACTTTGGAACCATTTTTTTTTTTGAGAAAGTTTCTTGCCGATTCTTCTATTTGTTGACAGGGATGTTTTCCGAACCAGTAGTAATGTCTTGACATTCATAAGTCCATTGTTGATTTTGAAGCAACGATGGCTTCGTAGCGTATACGGCATCGAGTCGATCGACGTGGGTTCGAATCCCTAAAATGAGAGGTGAAGGAAAACATCATGACGAAACCAGTCATGGTGGTAGAGTATTTTCTAATACCCGCTTGGCTAGTTACCTCCCTCAAGTTGAAAATCTGTCGTTAAGTAACTATACGTGTTTTTCGACAGCTCCACTTGAAAGCAAGTTCCCCTACTAGGCTTAGCATAACCATCTTGCGCCACATCGTCACTTAATATCAGATGAGATTGTAGCTAAGCGCGAAACTTATAATTATAATACTCATTACATATCTATATGTACCAGAATTGGTCACTTAATAATATTAGATCTATAAAAGTACTATCAATTCAACGTTTCTAATCAAGACCGATTTCTGACTTATTTTGTTTTGGTTCTTTGAAGAATATTGTATTTCAAAAATTAATACGTCCCTCACAGTTTTTTAAAACAACTAATTTAATTCACAGTTTTTTTTTATAAAATAATAAAATTCTTATACCCTATTAATTGATCAATGGCATAAGCATCTTGTGTTCTTCATAAGAATCGGTAAAGCCGTTTTTGATTTAAATCGAGACATTAACTACATATTCATGATCAGTGTCTTTTATATAGTATGTCTATCGGGAAATTTGGAAAAAAAGTTACAGATAGAACTTCGATTTATTAATATAGAGAAAAGCCACTGATCATGAATATGGCATTAACGTTTTTGTCTGTCTGTATACTTACATATATTTCTATGTATGTTTGGATTTCTATGAAACTTTATACACGCGAAGTATTTGTCATTTCGTAATTACGATTAGCTTATAAACATTATCAATAACACTTTCAAAAGTAATAAAATACAAGTTAAAATAAAACTACGAGACTAATATAATAACTACGTAATGAACGTGTGCGGAGTCGAGGGCACAGCTAGTCATATATAATAGTTAGTGATAGGTAATATAGCACATAAATCTGCAGTTAAAATTGCTGAAAAATCTCGTTCTTTGTTATACCAACAACCATAATTATTTTTTATCAGATGTCATTATGATCAGCCATTGTTTATTGTTAAGCTACTGATTTGCAATGTGATCAAAAGAATAAAAGCCTATATACCAACCATAATAGACCATGTTTAAATTATATTATTTCATACTAGATGTGCAAGGGTCTTTTCACACTTGTTAAATTTATTGTTTTTTTTTAAGTATACTGTTAGCCTGAGGGGCCCTGGAGCCTTTACGGCTTTTACAGCTTTACCGGGCTTGAACTAAATTTATTCGACGAACTCTCCAACGCACTGCGGCCAACGTAATCACAGCCTATCGTTGTTCTCATTTCCTACAGCTTGCCAGATTGCTTGAAGTTCATGGTTACTGCTCATCTCCATATGGTTGTCGCCTTCGATAAATAATACAGACTAGATTCCCGGTAAGCGCTTCAAAAACGGCCCGAAAAATTAGATCAAATATCTCTTCACGTTACGTTTCAAGAACCCGATGTCATATAAAGGAGGGAAAACATTACCCGGTAGATGGTTCCACAGTTTCACGGTTCGACAAAGATAAGACAGCCTTACCCGGATAAGTCGCCAATTATGAAAATCATTGCAAAATATTTAACTATTATACTAGTCTTAATTCATCAACCTTAACTGAGCAATGAGTTTTATTAATCACTAGCTGTGCCCGCGGCTGCGCTCGCGTTGACTACTAAGAAAGGTTTTTTGTTTTTTGTGTGGAACCCTAATTATTTTTCTAAAATAAAAGTAGCCTACGTTATGCCTTATAACATCAGCTATCGGCCAGTGAAACTCCCGTCAAAATTGGTCCAACTGTTTCGGAGGTTACACGGAACAAACAGACAGACAAAAAATTAAAAAGGGGTTTTTTATTATATGTGTCGTATAATGCATATTATACGTTAATATGCATTAAGTAAAAACCTGTTATTTTAACATTACAAACAGACACTTCAATTTTATTATATATATAGATTAAAAGTATTATATTGTATGCACATAAACACTTAAAATGTTTCGTCGTTCATAAATCATTTGCAACGAATGACTGACAATGAGACACATGAGTCATTTCGCTCCTCACGTTTCAGATAACGTTATTTGTTTCATGTTTCGAGGCTCTAAATACGTTAAAGTTACCATCTAAAGGTTACGTGATATTATCGTCCACAAAATTTACAGTTTATTTTTAGTTAGGTTTGATACTTGATATGCCTATTACGTGTACGGTTATCAATGGAAGAAGTAAAATTCGTGAAATTCAATAAAACTGATGTTCAGTTGTAGAAAAAATAAGGCTTTTGAAGTGAAAACTTACCGCCGTTGTGATATGAAACACGATGAAACAAAAAAGCGTCAGTAAAAAGAGACAACCATATCTATAGAATTTAGCCTACGAGAGAATGAGATAGAAGACATTATGCACGGTTAATGCAAGTCCTGATTTTCATGATTGTGATCGTCGTCTGATTGGCCTAGTAGTGTGTGACGACCAGACTTCATACGCAGTACGCACGAGCGGTCGATACTTATTTTGATAGATTTTTTTTTGAAGGTTTTACTTCTGACTCATGTGAACACACATAATATATTTTTACTACGTATTTTCAATTTTGTATTTCTATTAATGTATGTATACATATTATGTGTATATAATATGATTAACATACGATTAGTTTATGAGAGCCTTAAAGAATAACTTATCTTTACATTTGACCTTGCCAGTGAATGATAATAATTTTTTTATCAAAATTACAATTAAATTATGCATTTATCATGTTATAAAATATCGTCAAAGATATTTTAGATTTGAAAAATGAATTACGTCATGCAAAATTGTTCAAAAATGCTAATTTTGGTTCAAACAATCTAGGCGTTGGAATGTGTAATAAGATATTAGGATTTAGGGGAAAGTGTACTGATGAGGCGGATGGCAAATCTGTTCAAATCGATTTCAACTTATTATTAAAAAAGTTAAACATTATGTATAAATGGGGTTGAGATGTGGGAGTTGCAAAGCCCCCAAAATATAAGAATTAAAAAAAAAGAGCTGATTATAATCATCAAAATTCAATATGAGTAGAACTCATACAATAGGATACATACTATTGCATTTAGGTTTCCCTACTTTAGAATGATTTATAATTTTTAGCATCTTCTTCTATACATATTATAAAACTCAACGTCTCTATGTCAGTCTGTCTGTTTATGCTCTTTTCACCCGAAAACCACTTATCCGATTAACATGTTTGTTATTTTAATTCATATCTTTATTATCTGGCCAGGTTATAGGATATATTTTGTAAGATGCAGTAACATACGAAGTAAGCAGTGACGATAATTGTGAATCAATTCGAAAAAAGACGTATTTGGGGCACTTAAATGGTTGTACTGAGTAAACTATACGAGATATATTAAATTAATGTTCTACATAATTGTAGATCTTAAAAATACGTACAAAAAAGTCAGCGATAGCATATATCTATCTTCTAAGGATCACCCACAATAAGCTTTTTTATCTTCCGTCTTTTGAGCGTTTTTTATTTTTTATGTTTTTTCCATGGACGCGTCAGTCGCGACGTCATTCTGTAGTCCACGCGAGCGGAGCCCCGAGCACAACTAGTGTTATACTAAAAATTTTATATAATTATGTATTAAATACATTTTAAAAGTAATTCTTATAAGATCAAAGTTTATTCAACTTTATTTCCACTACATACGACAGAATAACGTTATTAAAAATAATTAAGAGTCACGGAATTCTTCTTACAATTTATGAAAACCAGTTGCTTTATTTAACAAGGTTGGTAAAAATAAACAAGTTATATGCTATTGTTTATCGTGTGTTATCTATGAATTAGATCTTGAAAAATAGAGTAGGTATTATTATCCGTTATCCTTACATACAAAAATATTTCATTTATTGTTACAGTATGTGTGTTGGGGCAGTTGGTTCACTTATTTGGTTTCAAATGAAAAACATAACATTTAAGTAAGCTAAAACAAGAATAAAGGTCCTTGCAGTAACAGATCAATACGATGTTGCCGTTGCAACAGATACTTGTAAATATAATACAGTCGCTATACTTCCATAGTGGTTTTAAATTCAATTATGTTTCCAACTGTGTATGTGTGTATCGGTGAAAACATTTAACTTTGCATATCTTTATAACAGTAACCAATGGCATACAATAATATAAAGTGGTTATATACGCAGTAAAATTAGCGTGTCTAGTTGAATTAATCTGTTGGAAATTAAAGTGAATCGGATAGTTTCGCTATTATTTTAAACATCATAAAATTCATTAAAAATCATTAAACTTTTTAAATCGGTTTCTATATTACCTAATTAATGTGTCGTCCACAAGCAGAATCACGCTGCCAACAAATCTATAAAAATACTTAATATTAAAAATTTATTTTATTTATAAAAAACTTTAAAAACGTGTAATAATCCCAACATTTTACATACAATATGTATTTATCATTTAATGATACTTACATTATGTACGTACTATGTAATTAATTACAGTGTTTATTAATACTGAACATGTTGATAAGTTGTGTAACTGTATTGTGTGTCATTGTTAACAATGCTAAGAATCATTTATGTTTACCGTCGGATCGTAGAGTTTGCCTTGTGTCACACTAAAAAGGAACACCATATCTATGACTGGAGTGACGTTAATGATACGTTTTGTAAACAAAACAACTCAAACAGGTTGGGCATCTGAGCTTATCATTATTGCATCTGGTTCTTAAATGGAGCGATAAGAATAACCTTATAGAATGATAACGCTTGTATTCTCCTTTAAAAAAAAGTATGTTAAATAACAACATTTGTTTGAAGTAATGGTTTCTTGCATATGCGAAACTACTTTTTATTTGTTCTAGATAACTTGCCGAGTGATATATTTTCTTATGATATTGACAAGAGAGCTACCATTAAAATTACAAATAAAACATATTTAACGAAAATTTCGAATCTTCCTACTTCCCATTACCACGAAATCAGATAATATTGATAAAGTTGATTTATTATTGTCTATCAATGTGGCATTCTTTCGCTATGCATAAAAATTTAAACGGTGTCTCGAATTCTTGAAACCGTAGCAAATATAATAATTAAAAATAAACAACATACTATAATTGATTAAAACCTTCTAATCAAATATTTATATCACCTATCTTATCTGTACCTATCTTAAATGTTAGAGGTTTTTAAAATAATCAGATCACTTAATCAGATATCAAGAATTGTAAAACTATACAATGCAATTAAATGGATGTCAATCGACCAGTTCTCGAAAGAATCCTATAGTGCGGTTACTGCATATCCAAGTGCTTAAGACTTCTGACGTGTCCGCTTGGAATCATTCTCATGATTACGGTCGCGGTTGTTGCCAGGCAAAAGTTCATATATTATTCAGATCACCAATTGCACTTACCGCTTCTACCCTCCACAAGTAGGGTCGTTGCACTTTTGTAGTTGTTATAAATTTAGATTGCTCGTCGATATCAGGGTTGTTTTGATCCAGAAATTCAACGCATCTGAGTGAAAGTTCTGAAGGGCGCAAACTGTTTTCGAAATTGTGAAACAATTTTAGTATTTAAACATCTTAAATAAAAATATTATTTCGAATTTTTTAAATAGACATGCGGATGCATAGATTTGCGGCTGTCTCCACCTATCATTGTGATGTGAAGCGTTAATTATAAACTTAATTTTGAGGTTACTTTATGCTCTGTTGACTACGTATTTAATTCTTAGGTTAGGAAAGTGTAGTTAATTTCACTAAGCTAAGATGGCCATATAAAATTTCTTTATCCTAGTATCTATAACAAAAGTTTTACGCGTCATTCGATCCAGTATGTATCTGGGTGGCCTGTCTTAATAATGTGCGATTCCATGTCGCTAGACGCATAGTTAGGGGTAGGATGGTTGTTGTGAATATTCTATTTTTATTCACAGATGTGAAATTTTATAGCAGTATTTGTCTATTTTCACTTAGTAACCTGCTATACTCTGAACGGATTAAGGAGCATATAACTGCTGAGATGGATTACTAGTAGTATTGTAAGGTAGAGTAGAGTTCTTCTCCACGGAGGCTGCTCCATCTGGGACAATAAATGAATGACAAGCCACTACGTGTAGTATCGGTTAGGTTGCAAGTTGCAGATGTCTTGATTTGCGCTTAACGAAGACATCATTTCTGCGTTTATCATTAGTTTCCTTCTCATTGAATAAAAATGTCAGATATGTTAATAAGAACGAAGCTTCCATCTAATATGTTTATCTTATAATTGGACGTATTTGATAGGATTCGGCCAGTGTACTTCCTTTCGGGCATGCATCTTCTAGCACGATTTTAAAACCTATTCCATCATCTTCAACTCTAAGCCGGCTGACGGGGTTATATGTTATTTGCTTTTGATTTTTTAAATACAGAAAATGCAGTTACATAGAGAGCGGAGTGGGGATATCGCGCTCTATAGAAAAATATTCTTAAGACTGCTCCGACTATTATCTATATCACTTGTCGTTACCTAATATCTTTTAATTCTCATCATGACAAACTTTGTCGCACTGCGACGAGGCGATGTTGCTTTATAGCAGAATTAATTATAATATTATGACCAATTAGAAGAGAGTGATACCTATACATATATACCTTTTACCTCATTTCTCTCATCACTATTTGGTTTAACTTATAAATGATTAATACAGTTATTAATACAATGTAGCTTTAATAATAAATTTGCAAATTGCAAATTTGCAAAGCAATAATATTTGTTAATTAGCTATAACAATTCGTTAATTTGGTTGTAAAAACAGAATAATATTTCGTTTAGTGTGTGCTAATAGCCTCTCATCTTATGTTGCTTAGCTTAATGAGAAATGATGAATGATTTTGAAAGACGTTTCTAAGATGAACTTACATATTTATTATTCTGAAAAATAAAATTTATTTTTACGTAAAATACAGGTACAGTAGTTACAATTGTTTTTTTTTAAACAAATTTTAAATTGATGTAAATGCTCTCCCAATTAGCATGGTCTCTGCTTGTCACATCACGTCACAGTTAGCGCCGCACCGTTTAAACATTAGTCAACAATGTCATCATCAAAGAACATCCTCGCCGTATATACACTCTTGGGCATATTTAGAGGAACGCAAAATAAAGGTGGAATAACAGAAAATATTTTCTTATTTCATACTGGCCATATATACCAGTATTATGTAATTTAAAAAAGATTTTAAATAGAATTTTACTCACGACTTTCATTTGGCTTTCACTCTTGATTCTTATTTTGAATTTTTTGAATATTTGGAATTGTAATATTGGTGGCATATTTCGTGATATAGTTTGGTTATTGTGCATTCGTGAAGTAGATTTTAAATATTAACTGGAAACAAAACAAAACGCCGTAGTAAGTTGTAACAAGAGAGCCACCATCTTGTTGGACCAACTTTGTATATGTACATGGAAGTCAAGATAAATCGAAATTCAGCTGAGCAAAAGTTTTTGTTTGACGCAAAAACCATTCCCAATGTCAACAAATCAAGTATATGCGAATTAAAGCTATTTACCTTAATAAATCCTTATTCAATCGCTAACATTTCATGGGTTTTGGTTGTGAACAAAAAACTTGGTAAATTAATAGTTTGAAACCATAAAATAATTAAAAAACAGTACAGAGATTTATGTGTGTATGAAGTGTTAACACAAGAGAAGTTCGAACCAGGGATGGTAGACGCACCAGGTTCCTGGTTAAGTGCCAGATTTCAGAGTCTTATACCATGTACTTGATAAACATTATGCTGGTACACAATAATACCAACTTTAAATATCGATGAAGGCCCCTAGTGCTTTTAGCGTTTTGTTCACCAACGAGCTGAAAAAAGTCGTCGTACGACGGGTTCCTACGATAAATATCGTATATATACGACAATGTTTTTATGGTATATGTACGATAATTTCTACTTTCATACGATGTACGATAACATAATTTTCCATTATCGTACGATAGTTCTAATGAAAATTGTGTTACGGAGTGGAAGACGGAATTGTGTACACCTAAGAGGTGAAAAGAAAGTCCTCCGAAGCGGAAGTCGGTAAAGTACGATACTTCTGGATATTCTGGTCCAATATACGATAATTCAACGTTGCTGGTACAATAGTAGTTGCCCTTTAGGTTGTGAACCCTATCGTACCGGGCGGAAGACGAAATAAAGCTCCTGGCGTTTGATGGCTTCCTGGCTAAGTGAGTATTTTGTGCACCAACGACCTAAAAAAAATCCTCCATGGGGATGGCGGATGACGGTACTGAGCCCTTGGTATTTACTATTTGCCTGAGGGTATACCCTTTTTTATCAATACCAACTTTTAGAGACATCTGTAACAGGATTATTGGGCCACTGTCTACCATCCCTAGTTCGAACGGAACAAAATAATGTTTACTTTGCCGTGAAAGGTCGTGGCGTCATTCGCTTTGATTGGTGTTTCACAAAACTTGGCGGTTTGCTAATATTTCGGGTTTTTATTTTAATAGATTTATGTTCATTTCGCTTTTAATTAAAATACATTTTTTGAGTCTTTTTAACTTATTTCATTATTTAAAATTATTATTTCAGTGATTCTTTGTTATACTCATGATGCTTATTGCCAGCTTGCTATAAATATAGCGCAAACAATTGTAACTTCTAGAATGCAACATTCCCAAAGAAATTCACTAAATACTCAACATTGATATAGGATCGTTTTTAGAATATCTACTTTATCAGAACAGGGTATAGGTATGTAAACTGAAACTACAGTTGATAGCAATTAAAATAATACCATTTTTGCGTGATGTCTGCATAATAAACTTATGTGAGAATGGAGTGTTAGGTTGTTACGTCATCCTGAGCTACGACGACTTTTCGACTGTTTTCAACTGTTAATGTAATAACAATTCAATAATGTATAATGTGGATTATAATTGTTAGGCTATTTTTTAAATTGTAATACACAACAACAGTAATAACATCTTTGTTTTTTACACTTATTACTTTTACACTGACGCTTACAATACCAGAAGCATCACATGCGCGTTGTCGACCCTTTAAAAACTTGTTCACTCCTCTCTCGAAGAACCCTATATTGTAGTCCAATGGTAAAACCTCAGCAGGGAACTCATTCCACGTCCGAAGCGTTCGCGAAAGGACACTCCTCTGAAACCAGACTGTCCGCGACCGTTTAGGCTCCAAAGTATGGTAAGGATAAACCTGCCTATGGCGAGCGGTGCGATGGTGGACAGTAGCCGTTGTCATCATACCGAACTATTACTTGGAACGCAGCCCATTGTACAAATGGTAGAACACACACAAGGAGACAAAGTCTCTCCTTAGACTTAGAGGTTCGATTCCGCTTGTGAGGTTGGGATCATAAACAATTCTTATAGCGCGTTTTTAAGTCGAGTCAAATGGGCTAAGCTAGTATCCAGGTACTTCCGCCCAGAGGTGTGAGCAGTACTCCATATGGGGTCGAACTTACGATTTATACAACAATAGTCTTTGCCCCGGGGTGAAGTACCGCTTCTACTTAATGAAATCATAATGGTACGTATCTTCATTTAAAAAAATACAGTTACGCGGCTACTCTGTACTGTATATAATATGACTTATAAACAGAAATAATTAATATGATAAGACTTTAGCAGTGATGCATCCAAAAAGAAATATTTCTCAACAACTACAGAACAATTTGTGGAAAATCCTTGTTCTCGTGCCGTCTGATTACTACATTCTATGACTCATGAATTTCTACGAATAGCTAAAACCGCCAATTTCATGCCAAAAAAACTGCTGTATTTACTCCGCACCTCATCGTGAATATATTTATTTTCACATCTGTGTTCGATTATTTATTACCGAAATAAATTAAAGTAGGCACACTCCAAATGCTCTATAGAGATTGAATCTATTAGTTCGTTATTTTTTCGTTTCTGCAAAATGTTTCATTATTATAATATTCGCCCACAGTTTGGATAATTATTTAAAAAAAAAAACTCCTAAAAACTGAATAATAAGCGCAGGAATTAACGATTTGAATCCGCCCTCACCGTTTCCCATAGCACATCGAGACGTTGCGTCACGTCAAGGCGTAGAGTTTTCACCCGTATGCGGTGGACAATCCCTAGATTTCCACAAAGCGTTTCGATTCTTTATTTATAATGAGAACGGTTATGGAGTGAAGTTCACTTGTGGTTTCTGTCTTTTCGGCTACAAATAATTATGGAGAATTTAAGCAAAAGTTGAATAGACATCTGTCGGATGTCGTGATCCACCTTGTATGAAACATCGTACGTTAGATTCTTTTAAAAAACGCTTTGAATGGCTTTAAAACTAAATAAGTTGTTTAAATTCGTTTTCTTTATTATAATTGCAAGTTTATTTTTTATGTATATCTATGACAAGATAGTGCCCCTTGTTGTAATTAATATAGGTATAGGTATCTACTATTTATTGAAACGCAGTTGTAAATATTAAAATATTTGCAATGATATCTAGAAACAAAATTTTAACAACGAACGTAATCCACCATAAATTCTTCCTAGTGTTCTAAACAGGTACCTATATTTTACCACAGTTTGTAATTCTCCTTGTTATAATGAAAATAGTTATAGTATATTATTTTAAAACACAATTGTAAATATTAAAAAGTTTGCAATGAAATTTAGTTTTTTTTTTACTACCAACATAATCCACCATAAATACTTCCGAGGTTTCAATACGAGTACTTATAAACACAGTGTAATATAATCTTATATTTTAATGCACAGGTTACACGACAATAGAAGCATTTCAAAAGATAGAAAAATCATACGTACAATCTCATAATAATTTACAATAGACTCAAAACAATACATTGTTCAGATAAAATGTACTTAAAGTAGAAATTAATTTATATTATGTACTAGCTGGCCCGGCAGACGTTGTTCTGCACTTTCCAGTACTCAATAACTCGACAACAGCGCCACATATCCCGACTTTTTTAACCTGAAAACTCCTCTAGGTCCATAGCCACGTAAACGAAAAAAAAAAAAAAAAACTCATATCCATCGTTCTAATCATGAGTTATGGTATTGAGTTCATAAAAAATTAAATAGTAAAAGGGTTTTTAGTTTTTATATAATTTTGTGACCTTTAAAAATTTTGTTTCTTTAAAAACCTAATTCACACGCTTTATTAACATTAACAAAAAACATTAGACAAATATGTCCAGACGTTCTCAGGTGATGCGCTTACTAACAGACAGCATTTAATTTTTACTTACACAGATTAACATAGATAATATGTAGTGAGATGTATCATAGTTTTACATACTAGGTAACATAGCATACTTAAGATTCATACACTTATTTAGGTTTAATAATGAAATACATAAGTGTAGAGATTGTAAGCTCTAAAGACTTTGAAGAAAAATAATAATGATATTCAATATGGCATTATTTTTCGTATCGTACAATGTTACTGTATGTAACCTTAGGTTGTGAAAACTTAATCTGATAATTTATCGGTCAGTGTCAAATTCAACTAAAAAATTTGTTATCATCTGTTTATTGTGCCACAAGCCATAATACATTACGTCGAGATTACGTATATACGTACGTATTTATTATATATTTATCTTCTTTCTTACTTTATAGTGACAATTTATAAATCTTTATTATTATTGGTTTATAATTATGTGTGCTACAACTCGATAAAAAGCTTTCCTGTTTAGTATAAAGTTAGATACAATTATTATAAAAATATATTATAATTAACCGACTAAATTCAGTAGGGTAGTGACATGGAATTTCGTTAGATCGCGTGTGAACCCCACTAAAAGTAAATCCACTTCGAAGTCAAGGTTAGAAATAAATGTTTAATCAATTGTATTTTATCTTTCGCTATATAATCACCCATTGTATTCTATATAAGATACTTATTCAAAACTGAATCAAAGAATTACATTTATGTACTCATAATGTAAATGTACTCGTATTTTCCTGTTTCATCCTGTTTCATGTTTAATTGTTATTATGATTATTATTTTTCGAAACGTGTAAGCTAATACGATCTCACGTATTTTCCCGAATCACACATCTATGATGTTAAAGTAATTAAATTATCTTAAAAACAAAGCACAAAAGCTGGACTTGATTTTGAAGTGCTTGCGGTTCATTATTTACTACCCTTTCCCAGAATTATGGACATGATAGAGAGGAAAAAAACATGACAACAGCGACACTCGTTCGTATATGTAAATTACAAATCTTATCTAATGTAAGTCACGACCATCTTGTTGAATGAAGTGTGAACATCAAATAATCGTTAAACCTCGGTTGACGACTCTGATCTCAAAATGACGTAATCTTTGCTAAAATATTTACTATGATAGAACAATAAGCATACTGATCAAGGACTATCACTTTATTAGTATTCTAACGGGTTTTTTATTCGGCACATTCGCTGTTTATATAATGGCTGCATCGTCATGCACTCTTGAGACAATCTTCAAGGAGATTCCACCGCGGTCAATATTAATACGAGGTCTACCTTGAGGTGTGCGTGAAGTTAAATACTTAAGACACTAATAACACACAATCAGTATACAGATCAGAATAATATATTAGAATATTTCTTCTACATTTAAAGAAAGATCTTACTGAATAAAATAATGTCTTATCCTGCAGAGTGGTTTTTTTTTATTACTTATCTACGTAGTGTTACAGATTATGTTCTGTGGTAGTGTACTCGGTTGTATATAAAACTGAAGTGTAAATTGCAACGTTATTAATAGAGCACAAAGCAAGATGAGCTCATTCATCTATTATTTCTAGTTAAAACGATTGTTTTTTTTTTTCAGATGGCGTGGAAGTATATACAAACTTGTCTGGCTAGACCTTCTTGTATTCTTACTGTTATACTACGTCCTCAATTTGACTTATCGTCTGCTTCTAGATGAAAATGCTAAAAGGTAAGCAAATGTAATTGTAATATAATAAACGACCTTACCGTGTATTTAACGTCACTGCAATCAGTATAACAAATGATAAATAGTAGCATGTTAATGTCACACTATTAGGCAAAGGCTTACACGCGAAATAAGGCACGGGCTTCATTGTGCCTATTTCCAAAAAATTGAGAATCGAGACTTGTTTTTTTCCCATTAGTATGAATGTTTTAGTAACTATGTAGAAATAATAATTTTCAAAGGTACTGCCGGTCGAAGGCTCCAAAACGTTACATATAGTGTAAAAGCGGGATAGATGCCCACTATTAATTTAAAATTGATAATTTTCTATGAAAATAATTAGTTTAATGTTTTGCATGCCGACTGGAAGATTCACTTGCGTGCGCCGTGTAAACAGAGTTATGTATATTACGGAATTATTCCTCAACAACAAAAAAAAAATGTAGGCAAATATGAACTATATATTGAATATATATAGTTCAAGAGGTTGTTTGTTTGTTTGAACGCGCTAATCTCTGGAACTACTAGAAAGGTTTGAAAAATTCGTTTTGCATTTTATAGACAATTTATTAAGGAAGGTTATAGACTATATAACATCGCGATACGACTCTAAAGAGCTGAGCAGTAACCGTGAACGTCAAGCAAGTTCTAGGCTAGTAAAGCAAGTGAGAACAACAATAAGCTACACAGGTGCGTTGGCGCGGCGCAGGGCGGCGCGGCAGCGTATTTGAGAGTTGGTCGTATAAATTTAATACGGGTCAAACCGTGGGGCACAGCTTGTCTAATATATTATTTGCGCTGGGTAGGCTTACTATTGAGATACAATAACGGTATCGAGGTTTATGCACCCTTTCTTCAGTTACGTAATAACGTTAAAAACTTGCAAAAATATTATTATTTCATATTGCCATTATTGTGAACCAAGTCAATTCGTTGAGGACGAATAAGGTAAATGTTGGGTAACTTTATTTATACCATAATTGTCGTAAATGGTTTTTATAATTTTGGAAAGTCCACTTTGGGAGTTGTAAAGTCAAGTCGTGTGTAAAGTCAAAAAGTGGGATAATATACAAAAGAAATAAAATACGTACCTATTATAGGTACTGTATATTTTGAATAATCGAATATAGAGAAGCGGCATAAATTGATAATTAAAGCTTAATAAAAAATATGTACGAGAAGTATGTATGTCTTAGTAGATTATAAAACAAAGTCCGCCAGCTGCGTCTGTCTGAACGCTGTAAACTCAAAAACTAACGAACGGATTTTCATACGGTTTTCATTAATAGGGAGTAATTCATTAGGAAGATTTAGGTGTATAATTCATTATGATTTTGTGTATATTGGCTGAAATATGACGATCATTGTTGAAGATATCGGAAAAAATCATACCGACTGGGAGCTTTACTGGTGTGCGCCGCGTAAACCAAGAGTTATACGTATTACTCTGCTACCCGAGCGAAGCCGGGGCAGGTTGCTAGTTAGTAATAAAAAAAACGAAAAGGAACAAGTAGATTTTATTTTGATATGAGTAATATAGTCAAGGTCTCCTGTAAAACGTTAAAAACAATAATCAACGTATGCACCTAATAACTTCCTTTTTCATCGTTTGTATGTCAATGTCATATTCTGTGTTTGTAACGATAATGATTGGACTCGCCTAATAATAGAACTGAAATATCCTCGTAATACTTTTGTATTAATTATGTTACGCGAATGTATTAATTATTGTGTTACAAGAATAAATATTTTAAACGTGTAATAATTTTCATAATTCACCTATAATGTTATCCATTATATAATACAAGACCCCTTTGATTATATACACGTCGTATATAATCAAAGACAACACGCTTAAGTTAGTTTTTGTACAATGCAATCGAAGCAATGATGGCTCAGTGGTAGATAGTGCGGAAACAGCGTCGACTGGTTTTAAATAATAAAAAATCTATTGTATTTGATCGTAACCATCTATACATATTATAAAATAAAGTCCCCCGCCGCGTCTGTCTGTCTATCTGAACGCGATAAACTTAAAAACTACCGAACGGATTTTCATACGGTTTTCATCAATGGACGGAGTGATTCATGAGGAAGGTTTAGGTGTATAATTCATTACGGTTTTGTGTAAATTGGCTGAAATATGACTAGATTGCTAAAAATGTCAGCACAAATCATGCCGCCTGGGAGCTTTACAGGCGTACGCCGCGTAAACCAATTGAGTTATATTATGTATTATTCTGCTACCCGTGCAAAGTCGGGGCGGGTGGCTAGTATAAAATAAAAATAGCTAATTATACATGTAAAATGATGTCGGACATTTGTCTAAACGTCAAATAACCACTTTCGTCCAAGATTTGCATTTACACGATAAGAAGCTAGACAATAATGGTTCAGAGATAGAATTGCATGCTCTTTGTACTAATGAACATCCTAAAATGAGTAATGTTACTGATTACAATGACCTCAAAACTCAAGTGTTAAGTTATAACTATACATTCTGTACCACGGTACCATCCATAGAACACTTTTTACAGTAAAAATTTGAAGTGATTTTCATTGTTTATTTTATTATATTGTTACTTTCCAATGTACTAACATTTTTTTTATATTTTACGATGTAACATTTATTTATTTAATTTTTATATCCTTGCCCGTGAATACTATTTAATAATGCTGTAATTTACATAACATAAAAAAAATGTAATAAATATACTTAACCACGGTTATTACATATTAAATAATACATAATGATTTCGTGTCTCTGTTACCTAATAATATGAACGTTACTAAGTTTATATTATCTATATACATATTATAAAACTCAACGTCTGTCTGTCCGTTTATATTCTTTTCACGCGAGAACCATTTATCCGATTTACATGTTTTTCTTTTAAATTCATAGCTATGATATCTGGTCAAGTTATAGGATATATTTTCTTTCATAAAGTAACTTGTGAAATAAGCATGACGATAATAGTGAAAAAATTGGAAGAAAAAAAAACGCTGTTTGGGGTGCTTAAATGGCTTACGCTAAGTAAACCATAAGATATATATGAAATTAATATTCTACATGATTGTAGATCTTAATAAGACCTACAAAAAGTCACAGATAGAATATTTCTATCTTATGAGAATCACCCAGTATAAGCATTTTTGTCTTTAAAATAACCAGCGTATGACCACCGTGGGTTCCATATGGGAACGGGAGCTGCAAGATTCGCGCCCGACGTCATTCTGTAGTTCACGCAACCGGAGCCGCGGGCACAGCTAGTTACTAATAAAATGTCTCTTGATAGCTAGGAATAAAATAGTTATCTACAGTATTGTTAAAGTTAATTAAATCAGAAGTATTATATACTTAATAAATAACCAGCATATATGGTACCATTATACAAAAATGGATCTGAAATAACGATCAACTTCTTTGCAGGATATTCGAAGGCGTTGTAAATTACTGCAGTATGCACGGCAACGTAATCCCTTTGTCGTTCGTCTTAGGGTTCTATGTTACTGTTGTTATGAATCGTTGGTGGAGCCAATATACAACTATACCTTGGCCTGACTCTCTCGCCGTCTTCGTTTCGGCTACTATACATGGACAGGTAATATTTTTTTATAAACTGGCTGTCTTAATTCTTATTATTTTATTTTAATTGTATTTATAGTATTTGATGTTTATCTAGACAATAAACACACACACGAGAGCGTTTTCTGACCGACGAACATAAGCTGTCGGAGGCAGATTTCGGATATGCGAGATTATCACACATTTAATGTTTACTTATCAAAGGAACACGCGGCACACCTTATAGATTGCAATGTCGTACGTCCCACGTTACACACACTGTCCTAGTCTTAACTAATGATTTCTTTATTATTTCCTACTTGTGTATGTGTGCATGTATATTTTAGGTATATTAAAATGAGTGATAGTGTACTGCTTTTGACGTTATAATGTATTTAGTATTTGAAGTAGGCTTAATCTAATCGTTTGTGAATCTAATTGTATATTACGATTATTAAAAGAATACGCTGTCGATATCTTTCCGCAATTGCTATCGTATACTAATAATTTCATAACAAAATTATTTGTTATGGATAACTTTATAGGAAGCATTGAACTACTATGACTAGGAAGTTATTCAATATAACACTTGAGTCAACAGGATGAGCGCGGGCGTCTGATGCGACGAACAATCGTGCGGTATGCCTGTCTGTGTCTAACCATGGTGCTGACGATGATCTCACCACGAGTAAAGAAGCGTTTTCCTACACTGGATAACTTCGTCGAAGCTGGCCTATTGATCGACAACGAGAAAACAATACTCGACAATTTAAATCAAAAATTTCCGAAGCCCTCGAAACATTGGTATATAAATGAAAATGATAAATTTACTATTACACCTACCTCATTTCATCAATCACCACGTATTATTATCACAGCAGTACACCGTACTTCAAGCTCAGCACGAGATTTCAAATTATTTTATTTTACGTATACATGAATAATGATTATTACTTACAACCTCATCATAATTATTAAAAACCTTAAAAATAATTTATTTTTACTGTTTTGCGACTACTGAGAGATGACAAATAGAATAAGATAAGTTTAGAAATGGCTTAGGGGGCGTTCAAGTATTACGTACCGCAATATTTGAAAATTTTTGAACTTCCCTCCCCACTTGTAACGCGCCGTAATACCCGTGTAACAATTTTTACCAAAAAGTTATAATTATGTTGCGTAAAGTACCGGCGCAAACGTAAACGAAAAGGGTTGCCAACTTGGGAGAACAAAATAAAAATGACGTACAACACAAAGTGAGGAATTCCCCGTAAAATATAAACGAAAAGGCTTGCGAACTTGGAAATTTTTATTTGCCTGGTTTTATATTTAAATAAAAAAAAGTTACGTAACGTGTTGTTCGAAACCCTTCTAACGCATTGTAACGTTTTACAAGACCCCCCTCCCCCCGAATTGCGTTACGTAATACTTGAACGCCCCCTTATATTCAGATATTTATTAATGACTACAGAATGTGAAATGTCATTATATAAAGGGGATGATCAATGTAAAGTTTAAGGCAGGTTTCAAATAGTTAAGAATAGTAATTAGGACAAAACATTTTTATTTCTACTTAATCTGTATTGTGACTTTTACGTTATTACCCTAAACTATACATTTTATCACTCTAGATTATGTAACTGCATAAATTGTACAATTTTTGTGATGCATTCCTCTTTATTTTCAGCAATGTTATCTAATCTGAGCTCATACATATTATCCATTTGGACGTTTATGTCAACGTTCATAATAAAAGACATATTTCCTACGTTACAGTTACTCTATATCTTTGCTTTTTATACTGATTAATAGTTCTGAATCATAGTATTAAATTTATTCAGTTACGTAACATGCTCATGTCATAAATAGGAACAGAAAATTACGCATGCCGCTTAAAAGGAAACTGGCTAATTTACATGTGTATGTATTTGTTTCTCTTATGTGCTGTTAGTGTCTATAGTTTCAGATCACTAAATACACATACACATGTTCCTTCCCTCCTCCCAGGGGAAAGAAACATATATATATTTAGTTAGTTTAGTTCGAATGATAGGAAATTAGCCAGATCGCGACTTCTTTCCATACGCGCAACAGTCCGAGCCGAGGTCCGGCCACTTTGGCACCCTCGGAATTGTTGCAACGCTTTCGTGGCTGAGTTTCTTAAGCGCTCGCCCTCAAGCCCGGTGAAGCTGTAAGAACCGCAAAGGCTCCAGGGCCCCTAAGGCTAACAGTATAGTCAGTTCGAAAAAAAAGTGTCTATAGTGTCAAACCCGGAGTTAAGTTTTCCAAATGTTTTTACTAACCGTTCACTTTGAAAGATAGATTATTTTATTGTAACCCTCATATACAAACCCTTTTTCGAGAGTTACTTATTCACTGTAAACCTTAGTCGTTTTAGTTATACGTATCATTTTTTTGGAGTTCCTAGCATGCAGCAAAACACGTTTTTTTAAAAGAAATCACAAGTTTTCAGTAATATTGTTAAGCAATATTAAGCAATGTTAAGCATTATATATTAGATTCATTGATAGAGTAGGAAGTCATTACTTAAATACCTACTCTATCAATAAATATATAGCGTTCCTTTTTGATCGTCTAGTGTATGATCGTCAGTATCGCTTCAACCGCTTTCGGCTGAGTCGGCTGCTTCAGTAGCCTATAGCACCTCCTAGTAATATCCCTCTAGGAACCTATTACCTAGAGACTGGTCTGCTTTTACATTATAATATTTTATATAAATAAAATTATTGAGATCTACTTTGTGCGCGCAAAAATTACTGGATAGATTTTGATCATTTTTTTTGTTTTACTCCATGTGCTACATACATACAAAAATATATTACGATATATTAATTTAATAAAAAGTTACACGTCAACGAAGCGGAGTCGCGGGCACAGCTAATTATTAATATAAATCATGCTACGTACAACAGCCGGCGGAGAAAATCTTATTGTAGAATACATTTGTGTTCTTTTTCGATCTAACTACGTTTTTAGTCATAAGGGCGGCCCTGAAGCTTCAGACGGCTTTTACAGCTTCACCGGGCTTGGGGACGAGCGCTGAAGGCACTCCGCAGCGAAAGCGTAGCAAAAAAGCTGCAAGGATGCCAAAGTGGCCGAACCTCGACTTGAATTGTTGCCGTAGTTGCAATTAAGTCGCGAACTGGATAATTCCCACCCATAATTTGATCGAAACTAACTCTACTTTAGTGATCTATCAATTTTGGTCTTAACTAACTAGCCAAGAAATTAAAATAAAGGTCCCTAACAGAACCTATATTCTGTATTGTGTGTGTATGGTCCTATGTGTGTGTCACCTATGTACCTGAGTGGTGCATTTGTAGAAAAGACTTAATATAACATAAAAAAAATGTATTCGTTTCCCTTAGGATGCCAATAGTATGGGCTACCAGTATAGTAACGAGAGCCCGTAAGGAGGGCAGAATAAGGGATGATTTTGCAGTAAAAACGATTATTGATGAATTAAATAAATTTAGAGGACAAGCTGGACTTCTCCTCAGTTATGACACAATAAGCGTGCCGCTCGTATATACTCAGGTATGTTTTTCCGCACAATGCCTTTACCAGTAAATATCTTAAGCCAAGGGTGCTCAAACTTATAGTGTCAGTGATCTAGCACAGAACATTTAGGCAGCAAGTGATCGACTGCCAACTTTTTGCTACGATAGAAAAACAATGATTATGAAATCATCTTAACCGAAAGACGTCCACTGCTGGTCATAGACCTCCCAAAATAATATCCACAATCAGCGGTCCTGCGCTGTTTACATCCAGCGGGTCTCCACAACCTTCGCCTGATATTTCTCTTCTTCTATACATATTATAAAACTCAACGTCTCTCTGTCCGTTTATGTTCTTTTCACGCGAGAACCACTTATCCGATTTACATGTTTTTTTTAATTCATAGCTATGTTATCTGGCCATTTTATAAAATATATCTTGTAAAATAAAGTATCATACGAAATAAGCAGTGGCGATAATGATGAATATCAGTTCGGAAAAAAGTCTAATTTGGGGCGTTTAAATGGCTTATGCTGAGTAAAAAATACGAGATATATCAAATGAATGTACTACATAATTGTAGATCTTAATAGACCTACAAAGTCAGTGATAGTATATGTCTATTTTTTAGGGATCACTCACAATAAACTTTTTTGTCTTCCGTTTTTTGAGCGGGGGCAGCACGATTCGCGCGTGCTTTCTACGGACGGCATTATGTAGTCCACGTGAACGTAGCCGCAGGCATAGCTATTCTTATATAGAATACCAAGATTTGGAATCAGATGCCCTCTCTGGCTTTGGAATGTAGTATTTTATAATTTTTGGGTATTCCGGCGATCGACTCGGGAAGCTATCGCGATCTATTGTTTGAGCAACCTTGTCTTAAGCATTGGGATCAAAATATATCTATGAATAATCGATTTGTCGCATAAAATTAGGAAAAATAATTTTCTTAAATTATGAACTATCTATAGTAAAATAGTTTTTTATATTTGTATAATAATTACTAACTATTTTCATACAACCCGCATAATTGAATAATATTTTATGTTAAAACCCTTTAATACGATAATCTGTGGGCTGTGTGCTCTTAATATTACTTTATAAATTTTGAGCTTGTTCTTTTTTGCTTATTTCCAACTGCATTCTTAGTAGTTACATTCGTAATATCATTTTTTTTATATTATAGTGGTCGAGGTTTGACCTTAATCATACCTAAAGTAAAGTGAAGATGAGGCCGATGATGATACACGCTTAGTAAATTATTATTACAAATTTACTAAACATAAATTTATAATAAATTATATCCTTACTTTTCCAGGTAGTTACCATAGCTGTATACTCATATTTTATAACTTCAGCATTGGGCAGCCAATGGGTTGACAATAAATTGAAAATAGCCCGTAGCGATTCATCCTTTATTAGTAACGTAGATCTTTATTTTCCAATATTTAGTACATTAGAATTCTTCTTCTACATGGGCTGGCTGAAAGTGGCCGAGTCATTGATAAATCCATTCGGCGAAGATGATGACGACTTTGAAGTCAACTGGCTTATTGACAGAGATTTACAGGTCAGTTTGTTTTTACAATTTTTTTTTGGACTTTTAAGTATCTTAAGTAAGTAAGTAAGTTTAAGTATCTTTTAAGTATTTTGGTCAAATTGTAGCAAAATTTTAATAACCCAGGGACCTTTAAATCATATATAATTAGATATGACACATTTATGTTACATTTAGTTACATGTCACATTTATACAGTTAACAAGATGATTTAATGGTTGGTTTAATATGATAACAACAAAATGAGTATTATGTATAGGTATCATACATGATCGTGGATGAGATGCATCACGAGCATCCGGAATTGGTCAAAGACCAGTATTGGGACGAGGTGTTCCCGTCCGAGTTGCCTTACACGATAGCTACGGAGAATCAACGCGAGGAACACCCCGAGGCGTCTACCGCTCGAGTTGCTGTGCCAGTCCGACAGCGCAGCATGGTGATGACCGCTCCGTCTTCAGTCAAGATCGACGAGATGGTCCCCTCCAACACCGTGAGTTACAAGTTCGCTCCGCCAGAGGTTAGATTTGACCGAATTATAAGCATGCTGCACGCCCGGACTTGGTGCTTAGCAGTGTGTCGGTGTTAAGGGTTGCCAATAAATAATTATGTTCATTTTCCTTATTTGTGTTTTTTAATTTGTTTCAATGTTTATACTATTGTTTTATATACTTCTATAATTAAACTATGATTCATATTGGGTTCTGTGCCATTTTTCTATGATCATCACTCTTTACAAAAGAAAAATATGACATCATTTTCTATCAATAAATCGTTATTAGGAATAGTACTTCTTTATCATAATTATAAATAAATAAAGATATATTTAATTGTTTTCTGATAATAAAATTCTGATAAAGAGAAATAAATAATTTATGTCTATCATTCTTCCTAGTAACCGGGAAAATATTTTATGACTCAGATTTCTGATATATTTTATTTTTAAGTAAAACTTGCACCGTTATGTATCTTAACGAAACAATTTTTGGCAGCCCTTTCGAACAGTTAATACATGTAGATATACAAATATGACATTATTTATATAATTAATTTTATTATAACTCACATCAAATAATAATTAACCAATAACCTCTTATTATTTACCTAATTCTGTAATTTATACGGTAAAGTATATGAAAGGGTGAGATGTTTTCCTAATTATTTATTTTTTGGTTATAAGTTCACTAACATTTCTATATAATAATTGTTATGTGTTTTCTCTGTAGCACGTAAAAGAGTTTTAAATGAATGTTCTCAATGTTACCTTTTTTGTTACATGTGTGCTAATTTCTTCGAATTTCGTGATTAATTTTTCTATTTCGTTGCTAGCTGCATAATTTGTATCTTTATGTTTATTTTTTAAGATTAATTTTTCTTTCTAATAGTTCTCCGTTCTATATGAAATTATTATCCAAATTCAATCTCTTTCTGAATCTATAATATTGTGTAGTTTGTGTTCTTCGATGGTATTAAACAAAATAATTCTCAAATAATTGTAAATATACATATGCTAACACATTCATCAGAACGTAATTACCTACTTGAAAATTAATGTATCTGTCTGAACGTTATAGCAAATACAAATGAACGACGACGCGCAGTCTGGCATCCACTTTATCGCACATCGTGGCAGCAGTAGGCGGAAAAAAGAAGACAGAAACTCAATGGGCTCTTCTAATTCGATGGCGTCACTGCAACAGACGCCAATAAATAGAACTAATTCAGTTACGTCCATGTTGAAGAGATTATTCTCGAAGGAGGACCAGAGACAACAACCTACGTCTGTTACTAACCAGACCGACAGCGGTATGTATTTAAATTAATTTATGCAAAAGCTGTCAGAACCAGCGCAATAACTTTAATCATAATAGACAACATTATAGTTTAGAATAAATGCATCATTATTTATAGATGGTAAATTTAAAGTAAAAATTTTAAACATTGACAAAATAAACTAATATTATATTAAATTATACAATATTAATTTTTAACATTAACAAAGTGACGTATAACGTTTGATTATAAAGTAGTCACCAATAAAACCGTAACCAATAAAATTCGTATGCGCCAGTAAATACGACATAATAATATTTTTACGATCTAAGTACTCTATGTGCCTTCGAATCCCGATATCTCAAAAGGGGTCATTCTTTATATTTACGTAAGGATGATTTTGGCGATTTTATAATGGGCTTGAATATTATATAATACGTATATCCAATGTTTACGCTACGGTTGCTTATTACAATATTTATTGAACATCATTTTTTTTTTATTTCTTAGAATTTATAATAATGGCCTTTATTTGAGCTATACAGTTAGTAATTACGATATCTTATAAGTGTATTCAAGAGTTCTTATGATACATATAAACGATAACCTACATTTCTAGATTGATAATTCTGTAACCCTTTGATGCATGATTTTTTATTTTCATTATAAAAAAGGTTAGATTTATTTTTTTACAAAAAATCTTATTGATATGGACATACATACATGCAGTGGTAGATACTCCTTTTTTAAACCATATAAGAGTCATAAATCTAGACACACGACAGTGTGTCAGTCAAGTTCGAGCGACTCACCCCGGCCAGTATGCATATTTATTTACATGAACCATTTCCACAAACTCAGTCACTCATCAACAACCTAGACCATTTCTAGGTGACTCATAAACTTGAAATTTGGCATCAAGGTAGATCATTAAGCATATAAAAGTGGAAAAGTCAAAAGACATAAAAAAAGTACATTTTAAACGAATATGATACTGAGCATCAACTACAACGGCGTTTCCACCCGTTCACAAATAGATGGTGTTGTGCAGCTTTTCACAAAGTAATGATATCCCAACAAAAACATAACTGTGAAAAATGATCCAAATTCGGTAGGAACGACGTTCGGGGTAGTCGTTGTCACCGATAGATGAGCTGAGATCTAACTGTTGCCAAGTTCAATAGCAGTTGGTTTAAATATACCTGTAGGAATAAACGTTCTTCAATACACTTACAAAAAAAAATGTTACTTTTTTGATATGGGATTTTCTAACTTAGCAAGTTTTGATAAAAATATATCAATTATTATGCTATTGATCATATAAAACATAAGTCAAATTCCAAAGTGGGTATAATAGCTAGCACAAATGTGACGGCTTATTGCCCGATGTCATTCTGATGATTTCATTACAGGAACCCGATTTACGATATCAGCAAGTAATCCTACACTAAACAAGCCAGTTACGGCAGGCGGTAGTATGAAGATAGCTAACGAAGTTATAGAAGAAGTCGATGAACAGGCCACTATTACCAGTATGTCGAAACGACCGGAAAGCAGGTATACCATATTTTAATATACTCGTAATAATTCAGAAATTTACCATGATTACACCATACAATTAGTACATGTATAGATCGGCAATAGTTTGAATAAGATGATACCAAAAAGTATATATTATGCCAAAAAAGGAATACACTAAAATAGTTAGTACAGTTGCGTACTAATAATGCGCGTGTGCGTGAAATAACGAATGCATTTACTCGACTTCAATATCCATATATCGATAGTAACTTATTTATTTATATTTTAGTCTTATTTTCAATCGTTATGTTGGAGTACAGAGCTCTTGGCGTTACTCACCAGCTATGATGCAATATTCAATTCATCACAATTGTTGGTGATACCAACGTATAGCTAGTACTAAGAGATCTGTTGTCATTGCCGTTTTAATTACCTAAACACTAATCGTGTATAATGAAACGACCTTCATAATATACATCTATATAAATAAAAATGCAATGGTGTTCGTTGGTAAACGCATCATTTGAGAACGCCCGGACAGATTTGGCTATTTGTTGTTTTAAAATGTTCGTGATAGTTCGAATTGGTTTTTTATAGAAATAAAAATGTTTTTAAAAACGGGAAAAATTGAACATCCTCTTTCTATCTATTTTTGTATGAACTCAAGACCATACTCACGATTCGAAGGATAGATATGAGTAATTTTTTTTTTTGTTATGTTAATATTCATGGAAAAGTTATTCAGAAAAAAACGGAATAGATGACGTTGTGGTAGAGTTATTGAGAGGGCAGAACAAATTCTGCCGGGCTAGTTAATAAGTAAATAAAAATGAAATTCTGTTCGTTGATAAGCGCATCACTTGAGAACGGCGCGGCTGGACCGATTTGGCATTTTTTTTATGTTAGTAATTGTCCGAATAAGAGTTTAGAGAAAGAAAAACTTGCCCAGAAAATTGTGAAAAAAAGGAAATAGCTTTTTCTATTGGATTTTTTAGGAACTCAAGAGCGTAACTTCTCAGTTTTCAGAGAAAAAATGTCGGGATAGGTAGCTCTGTAGTTGTGTTATTGACTAAGTACTGGAAAGGGTCTTAGAACAACGTCTGTCGGGACAGCTAGGCTATCATCATACATATTCAAATTTGTAATTCTTGTTCCAGGCCTACAGCGATGAGTTTGTTCGCACAAAAGCCAATAGCTCCGAGTGACCCAGTCAAGGTTCCTTCTCGGGATTCCAACCACAGTTCTAGTAAGTTATGATATGCTCTACGTGTAGAAGGTATTTATAACATATTCTTGGCAAATAGTTACAATTGAAAAACCAAATTAACTATTATTTGTACCAAGTAATTCTTCTACTTATCACAACAAACTGTTAAGAAAATAAAATGTACCAAAAATAGGTTACAAGTTTAGGTTTTCAATAATTACTCTACAAAATAAACTTTAAAGAAGACAAGTGTCTTACAAAACATTTTACCTATTACAAAATTATATTTAATGTTTATAAGACTATCATCGATTATGTTTGTAAAAATGTACAATTAAACCTTACATCTATTTATGATTTGTAACCATAGATTTATTATATATTGTAACTATATAATTACAAAGTACCCTCAACTGTACTATGTAGTTGTTGTTATTCATAGGTAAGATATACGTCAACGACATAAAAGTATGGTGAGGTACTCGATTTCAATGTTAAAAAGGACAACATAAGATAAGAATGATGATTGTAGTATGATCGGTGCAAGACTATGGCAAAGCGTTCATTAAGGACATATTTGTTTCATGAATGACGCATTCCCGTAAAGCCAATTCTTCGCCCCATTAAAATACATCATGGGCCTCGTGAATCACTAAAGAACAGGTTCCAGGAGCTTAATATCATGACTTTGCTCTCCCAATATATTCTTGATAGTTTAATGTATATTCGTGAAAATTTTGACGAGCTTGATTGTGTTAAAGACCAGCACAGGTTTAATACTGGAAATAGACATAAATTTGTCGTACCGTGTTTTAGACATAGTAAGACAAATAAAAGTTTTTTAGGTAATAGTGTTAGGTTCTATAATAAGATCCCGACGCACATTACTGATTTGCTGAATATTGAGTTCAAGGACCATGTCAAGCTGGTTTTACTGTCAAAAGGTTATTATAGAGTGGATCATTATGTGAATGATAGTGATGTCTGGAAGTGAATTCTTCTCTGTCTATCCCCTAAATTATAAATATGATTATATGATTACTGACAGTAAATATAATTTATAGAGTCGAAAAAAAATTTTTTTTAAGTCCGACCGAGTTTCTTGCCGGTTCTTCTAGATGACCGGAATGTTTTACGAACCGGTAGTAGTATTTTGACGTTCATAAGTGACTTCTTAGGGTCTAAATTGAATAAAGTATTTTTTGATTTTGACTTCATTGTAATAGTGTGAGGTATCTTTATAAAAGTTTTACTGTATGGAAAGACGATACGCGGCTGTCTCGATCGGCGCCGAACGAGTGGGAGATGGCAGCGAGAGACGCAGTCGGTGCGGGCGACAAGAGTCCCGCGGTGCGCTCGCTGAACACTCAGGCGTCGTTCCCTAGCGTCGGGGAGGAGCGCCGTCCGCGGCTCGACAGCGACGTCGGCGCATCGCTCAGTGCTGCCGGCAGTCAAACACTACGTAATTATGATACTACTAATCTACATAATATTATATATCTACATAAAGCTCAAAAGTTTTTTGAAGTGAAACTTCTTATGCGACTTCCAAGCGTTAAACGTTTAACGCACATTATCGGTCTCTCCTCTTTATGTGAGCCAGAGCGAGAGAGTAAATGTCGGTGTGTATGTGTATTGCACACTTTAAATAAAATAGAAAATATATTTTAAAATGAAGTTTCACTTTTATCGTGTGTGAATCGCACACACACATTTTTTTTTGAATTCGCTAATCGCAAAACTTCCAGTCAGACTTAAACAATTCTTTTCACATTTTGCAATTTATCTATTGAGGAATGTTATAAACGTTATAACTTCTCGCTTTGATCCTAAGGAGCGGAGCAGTAACGATGAACGTCAAACAACCTGGCAGGTTGTAGGTAAGTACTGGAAGTGAGAACGATAGGCTACACGTGTTGGAGAGCTGGTCAAATAGATTAGCACGTGTGAAACCGTAGGGCACAGCTAGTATATAGCAGTTACGAGACCATCGTAGAAGTATCAAAGGGTGTGTAGTAACTACTTACAGGACCTTGATATAATGTAGCTCGTAAGCGTATTTATCACTAAAATTGTTTCCTCCTAAGTAATTTGCTTAAAACCACAAACGGAAGGTATATTTCTACGTGTTGATTGGTGATGACCTTGTTTGTGGTTACTATCGTTCGAACCTCTACGATCTGCTGCACAAAGGTAATTTCTATTATGCGACTTTTGTCTCTGTTTCAGTGGATGAAGTAGATGGTGAAGACGAGCCTGATTTAGACGATTTCGATCGCTTACGCAGTATAAGAGAACAGCATCGCCGTGAGAAACATTTACAAAAGCTTATAGCACGTTCAGTGAGCGCGCAACAGGTAACGCAAATACCTATGTCAACGAATGTATCAAAAATGGCAATAGCCAGATATGTGCGGAAATGTAGAAACTGTTGCTACCCCTTTCTAACAGTGTTAGTAACCGTACAGATGTGGCCGTTCCACGTCTTCTAGGCAACGTTTTTACTCCATCCTATTAGGTATATTGGGCTTCTAAATTAGACGTGATGAGGCATTTCAGCAGGTCGGCATGACGGCGACAACTATCGATGGAATCGGTCACCGACGTTTTTGGACTGTATTTAACCACCATACAGTACCATCAGGTCATACTGCCAAGTAGGGGAGAGCAGGCACAGTGGATTTTCTAGCTGCTTCTAAAGTTTATCGATAAATCACCGTTTTGTTAAATTAAATCTTTAAAGGAGTTATCCAAATTCCATGGAAACAGAAATTGGTTGGCGAGGATACATAAATTAATTAGTTATGACTTTGTTAGAGAATAATCTGGAAATGATTCACTGTGACCCATTAATGGGGCACTTTGAATCAATGCAAAGGTGACAGTGTATCAACTGGTTTACTGAGTCAACTGAAGATCAAATAAGTAATTAAGGTTAACGATAAAAAAAGTCTAAATCGAAGTGGTACATTCTTTCTCTTTGTATTCATCAAAAACTCAGGTTCTGGTAAAATCAGCTCGCTACCTTTAACAGCGCAGTTATGACAATAATATCTGGTACATTTGGAAAACGTCGAGCGTCATCCTATTTTCAGTCTCATCTATAACTTCGGCTTATAGTAATTTTCCCTCTTTTATCTCAAATTCACAAGTGGATTTGATCCATTGTGTCCCAAAACGAAATAATGTTTAATAATACTATTTCTTGTCTTTCACAGCGAACAGGGAGTGTAGAATTAATAGACAATGACTTATTATTAGAAGATTTATTGACACAATCTAGAGCTTTGAAGAAAGAAGAATCAAACAAGAAAAACGACGCTAACAATGAAACTACATGACACAGCCGAAGTCTCATATTTATGTGGGATTAATAATAATTATGGACAATTCAGTATTAGAAATTGTGATACACTAACTTTTTAAGTACAACGGACGTAAACAATGGTGTTTAAACATATACAATGATAATATATGTACAAATGTACTCCTGTATTGATTATGCAAAGAAATCGACTTGTTGACAATAATTGTTTTATTTTTAAATCCCATGCCCATGATTTTTTGAGATGTAGACAAGATATAAAACATTGTAACGGAATCATTTTATGTTATGTTTAAAGTAAATTGTAACAGAAATTTTTCAACACTATTTTGTGAATAGCGAGTCAAGGAAAAGAATCTCACATGGATCACAATCTTCAACACCAAGAATATTCCTCATTATAACAGGGTAGATCTTTAGAAGTTATGGCAGAGTGGTTACTGATGAAAAAAAAGTAGAATAATAAGCATATATGAAAGCTTAAAATGTTGTTTATTGTTTTTATTCAAAACTATCACTATAAATTTTGTCAGGTTACAAACGTAGTTTTCCTTTATTAGATACATACAAGCTCATGCTTGACCTTAATCATCCCTAAAGAATAAATTGCAGCCAACAATGGAAGTCACTCCAAAAATTCAGATTTACTCTTGAGAATGACTATAATTCCCTTAACAATTAAAAAAAATCTGGATGATAAGTATGAAACCTTTTGAGTTCCTTCCCGAGTCTTCTCTATTTTCTAAAAGACGTTTAATATTTTAATAGCAGTGCTGCTTTGTCGGTGTACTAATCTCGAGCTCTCCCTACACTCTGCCTTCCGCTTGACATGATGCCTACTTTTTCTTTGCCTTGCCAAATGAATGAATATCATTTTCCCTTCTATTATAGATTTTAATAGGTCATCGTGTCGAATCAAATCCCCACCTAACATCCTATTCTACTTTCAATGGTTTTTACTAAATGTCATCCTGTCTTTTACCATGTTTAATGGTAAAAATTTTTTTTGGTAGTGTACTAACCAAAATTGAATAAAGTATATTTGAAATACTCATCTTATTAGATAATTGGTTATTAAAAAGACAATTTAGGTTTTACAGGGAATTTATTGTACTTAAATCCAAAATGTTACAAGCTTACAACTTGAGCTTAGTTCTTCTCCAGTGACGCCTTTTAGCATTGTAGCTGAAACAAAAAATATCAGTAAACACAATTGTTTAATATCTATACTTAGTAAAAAAAAGCTTAATAATATAAACAAAGTGTCACTTTTTATATTTATTTATTTGTATACATCACAAAATTGCCAAAATTTTAGTTTTCCTTGTACATGTTTAGAAAAGTATACAAATTACAATATTTTTTATTCAGAATTGTACAATAACAGGAAAAATTTACATATATCAATATAAATTTAGAGTTGACTGTTAATAAATAATATCTGAGCGACCAAGCTCAGTGTTTTAAAAAAAAGAAAAACAACTATCTAGGTAAACTTGGAATGTAAAACATCATCAAATCTAAATACAAAATTTCATCCAAATAGTTGGGAGCTATTTCCGAGAAACCAAATACAATATATACAAGAATAGGCTACTTGCCTCATATCAAATTTGGCACAATAAATACATATTCTGTATTGTATTTGGACTTAAGAAACCAATATTAATCGTTTTCAGATATTAAAAGTGTAAGATGGCTACATATTTTACAATTTAAAAATTGTTATTTCATTTTAAATTTTGAACTCTGAAAACGCTGTCAGCATTAATAATCTATATATTATCTTTGCTGTGACGTCATACGATTTGCAAACAAACATTTAGCAAATGTTCATCATTGTAAACTTTTTATTAAAATGACAATGTTTGCTAAATGACAAATGTTTGTTCTCGACCTGTAAGACGTCACAGCAAAGAAAAATATATATGACTAATATGGTTGACAGCGTTTATGCCTGTTTACAAAAAGTAAACTTTTAAAATAAAGTTTTGCAGTTTTCTAGGTCCCATAAAATATGGTAATATTTTTTCCTCTAATCAGACAATAATTAATAATTTAAGAAAATATTTTTGTGATTAAGTGATGAGCTGTAACATTCTTTCACTGTGCAATAAGTCACATTTTGTCAAAATTACACAGGAGCTACACCATGACTTCATTTTTAACACTTACATGCACCAAAAGACATACATAGCCTTTAAAGCAGGGATGCACAAACTTATTGGAACTAGGGGCCACACGGACAGATTATGTGTGAAATGTGGGCCACTACAAATAAAAGCAACTGAAGAAAATTTAAAAAACAATTTACTGATATTATAATCTTTTCATCTAAATATAACATTGCATTGAGTTGATAAGTTTGTGAAGCAAACACAGCACAAACCTATGGTCTCAACATCATATTCAGAACTATTGGCACTGCTTTTATTTTTTTGTTATTTCTTTTAATTCATTGGTAGGCCAAACAAACATCAACAGTGTTAAGTTGGTCTTTAAAGCAGATTTGCACAGGCCACATACGGCCTGCATTCTGTGCCAACTATCCTTTAAAGGTAAACTTAAAATAGCTTTACTCCGTGTGAGACTACCGCCGTACTGAGTGTTTTAATTCTATGAGCAGACCTATGAAAAAAGATATATTTTAAGTGTGTTTGATCTCCCAGCCAAACAAAAACAGCTACGAATCTCATTTATTTAAAAACAAATTACTCTTACTGTCAATTACTTTACAACAGAACTATACAAAGTTTTATTTAAATAAATTTTATAACTATTCAGTAGCTATTAACAAAGTGCTTCCAGAAAATAAAAGTAAATTTCCAATTTCTATAAATTGGCCTTTTTTCTTTGCATGATTTATTTTGACAAACTAATACTAATCGTAAATCTTCAAATAGCAGTAGCAGTGGGAGAACGTAAACTTAGGACAATAAACAAATGGTTTATTCTCACATAGCCACTGTGTTCATTCATGATAGTGCCCTATTGTATACATACTTAGGTTCAACTATTATTTTCTATGTCTTCACTTTAATTGGCATGAACAATACATGACAGTTTAAAATGTGACAAATAATAACCTTATAACCGTGGTCATTATAACATGCATATATTATTGTACTAACTTTTACTAAACACTAGAAGACCTACACAATTAGTTACAATATATTAAAGTTAAAACACAATATCTTACCGGATTGTATTCCCTGTGCGCATTCTTACCCATTGTGGAATAGGTCTGTTTTGTTTCAGTTTCTTAGCCAATTTCCTTTTAATAATAAATGTCTTATGAGCTGACTGAAAATTAATGAAAAGAATTGCCGTTATTAATTTACAAGTATATGTAAAGATTATTAAAATATTAACAGATTTTGTAATAACTTATAAACAAACCATTTTGCTGCTTGCGGCTGTCAAAACTAAGTGAAAGAGCAACTTCAGTGTTGCCAGTAGGGATATACACTTAACATCGATATATCGCATTTATTCCATGTTTTGATTACAATATATCGTATTGATTCGATGTATTGACAAACATTTATTTTATTCGATATATCGATATATTTATATAGAAACATTGAATATTTGCTTTTTTCGAATCTATTAAAAACAATAATTTTAAAACTACTTAATGACTTAAATTTTTAATAAGTTTCATTAAGATAGTGACATCTGTGAGTGACCAGCTTAATTACCTATCTATCATGACAGATCGATCGTCCATTCACTCTTCATTATATTTACTTTCACTCACTCTCATTCTTCTTGCATTGTCTTCTGCTGTTTGGTTGGCTATAACGCAATTAAATTATTGTTTTGTTTGTTTATCTAAGACAAGTTTATGTAAGACTTTTACTTACTACTACAATTAATTACTGAGTTAATGCATCATCTGATAGCTAGTTCGAAGTTGAAAAGGAATGTCATATTATATTTCTGTTATGTTTCTGAACCTAACCTCTACTCGTTTGTGACAGTGTTTTATTTGGAAGATATCACATAATGATATTTTATAGTATCATACATTTCATAATAATAAATATATTTCCTATTTTATTTTTATAAATGCTATATCATTATAATGAAGTAAGTAGTTATTCGATATGTTATGTAGCACTACTTATGTGCATTGCTATAAATAATTTCTTTAGTGTATTTTTCATTTAGTTTTTAAGCTTGTAAACAAATTAACTCAATAGTGATGTGACAATACAGCCACATATCAGTCATCTCACCACTATCATAGTAATACAATTGTATTCAAGTAACACTCATAGAAAATCACTATTATTATACTACTAGTTTAGCTATGTTACTCTGGTCTCTGATTCTACATTCACACATACAAAATCAAGGACCACAAACTGCGCGTGTCACTGGAAAAAGGTAATATTAAAATTTTGTGGAAAGTATTCGATATTGAAAAAATATCGATGTTTTATGGTGATATATCGATAAACATCGATACTAGGATCCGATATTTTACTTCGAATATAAATATCGATATATTTTTTAAGTGGACACCCCTAGTTGCCAGTAATGCCTGGGTCATTCAATGAAAGTTACGTTTTGTTTCTAGAAATGTTACATTCTTCCTACAAGAGGCACATATATTCATTGACATATATAGCCTTTTTAAATCAATGGGTATTACACAATTAATTGAATGTGGCTTATATTGATTCTTTAGTAATAACAAGCTACTAGAATTTTTATATCAATTTTTATGTTTTTATGAAATCGATTAATGATCTAAAATAGAATTTTACATTTTTAATAACCGCGCGAAAACTCTAGCGCTCTTTTGTTTTGAGACATCATTATATAGTCAACAACCATGCTCTATGAACAAACCTTTTATTTAGTAATTAAGTACCAGTAAGACCAGTAGTAATTATAATATAAAATTATGGCGATTATTTCATTTCCTACATATTCATATATTTTTATAACCGCTGATCGTATTTATACACTTTAAGTATAAGTATTCGTCCATAAGAATAGCGATCGAACATTCTGGCATACCCATTACGACAGACGTCATTAAGTCAGATTTGATGGACATATAGGAAACGGATACGACAGAGAAAGGTAAGACCTACAAAAAAGTCTCAGATAGCGTATTTCTATCTTCCAAAGATCACTTACAATAAGCATTTTTGTCTTTAATATAACTAGCGGGCGATCGCCGTGTGTGGTAGCGGGGCAGCACATTCGTGCATGTGCTCATCTGAAGGCATTCTGTAGTCCACGCAAGGAGAGCCGCACGCAGGCACAATTAGTCATTCTATAATGTGCACTTCGATTTACATCTTATTTAACTATTTTTTATTCTTTATTATAGTTTTTTTATTTTTATTCGTTTGTAGATTGTTTAACTGATATATGTTTGTTCACTTTAAGATTATTGAAAACTTAGTATTAGGTTTTTTAATCGTACATATTCAAGACAATATTTTATTTAATACTCAGATTCTGTAAGTAGAGAATAGATACGTTTAATATCAGTATTAGATTCGAGTAGGTAGCGCATATTGAGTTGTTGTTGTCTATTATTTGACTATATAATGAATATATTTTATAATAGGAATATCCAAATATTAGCCTAATATAATATTTTTAATACTCAGATTCTATAAGTAGGGAATAGGTACATTTAATGTCAGTATAAGATTCGCCCGATCATTTTTTTGCCGGTTCTTCTCGATGCCTGGAATGTTTTCCGAACCGGTACTAGTATAGTAGTGTTTGACGTTCATGAGGTCCTTAGGGCTTTAATTGAATAAACTATTTTTTTTTCATTTTGAGATTCAAAGCGAATATTAAATCGGTGATTATTATTTGACTAATACCCTGTAATAGGTACGGTAACTTAATTGAAACAGCGAATATATTATATAATAGGAATATGTAAATATGAGCCTAATATAGCATTTCTAGTGAACCTCTGAAGTTCAAAGATCCTAATCATTATCATCATTACATAGTATAAAACAAAGTCGCGTCGCTCTGTCCGTCCCTATGTATGCTTAAATCTTTAAAACTACGCAACGGTTTTTTTAATAGATAGAGTGATTCAAGAGGAAGATTTATATGTATAATACGTGCATAATATTGTAGAGAAACACTGATAAATTTAGAGGTTTCTAATGTGATGTCGTAAATAAACACATTTTTTGCGCTTACTTTGTAAACGCTGGCTGAACCGAACGAGATAAATCGAAATAATGCACTACAGTATTGTACACCTTAAAAAGGTCAACAAAAAAATCCACGATGGTATATGTCTATCTCTTAAGGATAACCCACAATAACCATTTTTTGTCTTTACATTTTACGGGAAAAAATGGCTTTTTTTACGAAGTGATTTCAAGCAATACAGCATTAATCCTTATCCAATCAAGTACCTTAAATACATTTTCCATTTAATATAGATCAATATAGCCCTTTACAGCATGTAATTTAAATTAATATTTCCGAAGATATTACAGATTTAAAATGCAGGGACATAGCGGAGCGGCGGTACCGGTCCTATATACCATGGTCAATTATGTGTCGCTCTTTCAAGAGTAACCTCTAAACAAAACATGTTTGTGTTGTCTAATAACAAAAAAGCTGTAAACGTTGTTTATAAGGACATTCTGTAGTAGGTAGGTATATTTAGTATCAGCATTGCACCCGTGCGAAGCCGGGGCGGGTCGCTAGTAATATTATAAAGGCGAAAGTAAGTTTATTTGTTACTTAATCACAGAAAAACGGCTGAACGGATTTGGATGAAATTTGGCCCACAGATAGTTTATAACCTGGATTGACACATAGGATTTTTATCCCGGTAAGTACAATTTTTATAGTTCACGCGAGCGGAGCCGCGGGCAGAAGCTATTAGAATAGAAAGAACAATATTGCGTACTTATGCCGAAAAAACGAGCCAAGCGAGAGAGCGCAAAAAAGGACTCCATCCCACTCTACTGCAGTGACCACAGTTTTGGTACTTTGTGGGAAAACCTTACTAGTCAAGTACTAGTAATATTATATACTGCAGTAATTTAACGTATTTTTATTTATTGCAGGAGAACATAAATTCGTTAAATGTGAACAGTCGATTGTGAACATACTAACGTTACTGCCGTTTTTATAACAAATAAGCTGCAAGAAATTGACAACATGGGTAGGTATGGGTAGGTATTACTCGCTTATTCTCAAGCTTTCCATAAATAAATTTAATCATTACTAGTTTTACGCTCACGGCTTCGCATGTATTTCATCATTTCATGTGGGAATGAGATTATTTCCAGGGGTAAAAAAGTACCTATCCAATGTGTTAATCCTAGAGGTGTAAAAGTAACGAAAAAAAAACGTACCCGTATGTATTCGTTACTATACATTCAGTACTCGTTACTATCGTATCGTTACTCGTTACTCCTAATACCTCATAACATGCTGTTATTCTAGAGAAACAAATCGTTAATCGACTCGTATTGCGTACGCGTACAAGCGTGCGATTTAATTAATTGTTTGAAAATTAAGTTACAGTGAAATAATTTTAGAATTTCATGAGAGACTAAAACTTTCACTTTCGTTTATTTCATACTATTACATAAAATTTATGAAATTTTAGTGGCAAAATTTTATGAAAACACTTTTTTCACAAGTATATACTTTTTTTTTACTGCATACTCTGTTAAAGAAAACTTTGTTTTGAATATTTGAAATTTTGGCACCATAATGCGCGCACATCGGTTCAAATATTTTTTAAGTATATCCGCACAAATTACATATATTTTAATTTTTTTAACCAATCACGTTACGAATAGTACCATGATACGAAACATGCGAGTAACGAAAAGTATTCGTGAGTAACGTTTCGTTACTCGGTACTAGATGGCGTACCCGTTTCTCAGTAACGAATACATACGGTTTGCACAGCTCTAGTTAATCCAGGAAATGTTCTATACATGAAATGGAATTTCAAGTCTATCCGTTCAGCAGTTTTCTTGTATTAAAGTGAATGAATGTAAAAAAAAATATGCTTAAAGTATCGATTTTTTTCGTTTTTACTAATATCTGTGACTTACATCTGCGGCTGTGATAATCAAAGTAATAACTGATAAGCGATTATAGACCCTAATAAGATTTTTTTTCAGTTTTTCGATTACATTGATGTTTTTTTAGAAATTATTTACATAATTTAAAATGTCTAGGTTGATAGTTTTATTTAATTTTAAGAAGTTATTCGAATGTCGACAAATATCTACTAGAATAACATCAGAAGGAAAAGAGGTACCTAAAAGAAAACATTTAGAAAACAGAATTACACTAATTGGAGCTGATAATTCAGTCAGTATTACAGATCTTAAGAATGCACAAAATTTATCTATAAAACGAGAATTAAAATTAGTTAAAATTCAAGATGTAGACGCAAAAACTAGGCGGCCTGTTTATAAGTAAGTAGCAACTGAGATATTCTTTCTGAGGCAGAATGTTTCCATTTTTAGTCGTTTTTATTAATAATAGCGAACGACGCTTAATATCAATGATAACGAGCTAAACTTCAAGATTAATAAATACAAAAGTAAATTGGATTATTAATTAAAATAATTATCTCCAATATGTACTAAGGATTATTATACGTAGGTACCTACAGTGTTTATACTATTTATTTTAGGTTAATGACAAATAGTGAATATCATGCAGAAGAACTGGAAAGTAGAAAAGAAAAACAAGTTGCTCGGCAAAATAACTCAGTAAAAGGTCAAAAGCTTGTAACAATGACATCAAGGATTGGTGAAGAAGATTTAAAGACCAGTGTGAAGAAAATTATTAAGTTATTAGAGAAACAGTATGAAGTTAAAGTTGCTATATCAGGGGAGGGAGCAGAAACATCACAGAACCTAGTATGTATATAATTGTTATAAGCATTGATTACAAATGTATAGGAAACAAAGATATCACCAGTGTCAGCAACCATGCTGGATACAGTTGATACTTTGAGGGGATAATGAAACATCTGCTTTTATGAAGTGCCATGAGAAAGTAAGCACAAAAATCATAAAATTAAAATTAGTTATTTTATATTATTTAGTAACAGTGTACCACTGTATTAATGGGTGATTATTATTTAATTAAAATAACAAATACAATTTTTCAGTGCTGAGCGATATTAGAATAATAATGTATGTATATACCTGTAAATAAACATAATTTTCCAAGAAATATCATATAGAAAGGACACCTCTTTTGTTGCGGACATTTTCTTTTAAGAATAACTTTCCTTTCTGTTTATATTCTGCTTATTTATGGACCCTTAATTCAATTTACAACAGACAAATGTGGAATCATTGATTTTCAATCTTTTAGTTCATAAAATGATACACCAGTGTTTCAGGAATCTAAAATAGATGTTTTTGAACTCAACATAAATGTCCCTACTACATGACTAATAAATACCATACTCAACACTAAAATGTCTTCACTTTTCTCACAGCTCTGTTTAAATACCATTGAGGTCTTTCAATTTACAATATTATGACAAAACTTTTAAATTAGAGTGAATAAAAAAAATGGCATAAATCTTCCTTAATAAAGGTTTGTATAATAATCAAGTCTTCATGGTCAGTTCACTTATTTATATAGGAGTGTTACTTGTTTCTTATTAGGACAAGTTTTTTAACATAACTATTGTTTAATTGCTGTAAAGTTTAGTTTAACTTAATAACTTTTTTTATTTATTTATGGGAAAATAATTTTGTAATTTAATTCAATCTTTATAAATTTAAATGAATTAAATAACAATAAAGGTCCATGTTCTACACAACTATTATATTATTCTTGTTATTATCATATAGTATCATATGTTTATAAGTAATAAAAGTAATTTTTTAAATATTTTTATTTTTACTGGTAGTTTTTTAGGGTTCCCCATAATCAAAAAACGGAGCCTTATAGAATCACTGTGGTCTTTCTGTCTATTCAGATCAGTTTTATTTTTCTCTTGAAAACAGGTTGCGGTATAAAGTTACACTTAACTATGTAATTTAATGAGTACTGAACCTTCAGGTTGTGAGTTTTGCTTGATACTTATCCAATTTTTTATTCCCTCCAACGGGATTCGCAACATATAAAATTATGTTAAATAGCAAAGCTGGTCAAGCTTTGCTGTAGCTCAGGAAAAACAAAACGAACTGCTACCAAACTTTACATGGTCACAGGCTGGGTTAATATGAAGATTTTCTGAAAATATCATTAAAATTGCTTTAGCAATTTCGGAGTCCATATGGAATATACATACAAATATCTTTTTATACATATATATATATAGATAAATTAAATTAAAAAAATATATTTAAAAATATGTAAAACATTCTCAATATGCCATTATCTTACAGATGTTTTTAATTAGTGTATATATATTTTAGTAATTATTATAAATTTTACTACTTATCATTTTTTTGTACTTTTTTCAGGAAAAGATCTATACGGCAATTGAAAAAAACGTGAAATCAATAGGCAAATTAGCACAGAAAACAAATAAAGGCAATAACTTAAGGTTTCAGTTACTGCCAATCCGAGAAAATAACTCTCAAGCATCTCAAGACACTAATGCAAACAAGAATGGAAATGATAAAGGACCACTATGACTAACCGTCTTTATATTAGCTATATTAATCACAAAATATATTGTATTTACGAAAATGTATTTGACAAAACAACAATCAGATACTGGCAATTATTTAAAAAAATCTCCTAACAAGAATAATACAAAAAGCATTGATGATATTTGATTTATGTTTAAGTATATATATATTCAGTAGTTTATTTATTGTTCTGCAACACTTTTTTTTTTTAAACTTGTATATTCTAATCTTTATCAGTCTAGTACAGACATTAAGAGACAAAGTTGTTACACATATCATGTGTACGGCGTGATGTCCGTACACGCTTCCATTAAGTCATCATTGCTTCAAAATACTTTGCTTTTAATTATTACATCCTTATAAAGATTATTTGAAATCTTTAAGTATAGCATGTAGACTAATAGCAGCAAACTGCTTTATAACCATTAACATATTCAACCGATAAACAAGACCGTTTATGAAAACCATTTTTTTCATAAATACAGACAAGACTTAGAACTAAAGTTCGCTACAGCAGTTAAACACAACGTCTAATGTCTGAAAACTATCGGCCGCCCTTTTACTATTCAAAAAATTGTTGGCATATTTTGTAAATAGTTGTACTTATTATATATGTAAATAAAATATAAAAAGGTGTGAAATTAAAAACGAAAATTTTATTACATCATCCATTTATTTATGCAGTTATAGTACATTTACATGGTGTAACTGGAAACATACACATACTTATTAACTAAAGAAAAACAACTACATTACTTATGTAGATATAACTATAACATAAAGATTTACATTTATCAGTTGGAGATATCACAGATGTTTTAGAGATCTTTTAATTCTTAAATGGTAAGAGATTTACATAAAAATTCTATAGAGTAATCATATCTATTGTTTTTGTGTTGGGGCAAACATTCTGATGAATTACAGGGATTGATTATTCTACTCCTATTCTGCCGCTATTACAAGAAATTGAGTGTATAATTTGTTTTACAATTTGAATAGTGTATTTATAAACATCTGTACCTAGCTATAAAACATTCACAAATTCTTGTTATGTAGTATTTACCTGCCGACCTTCGGTTCCTACTTTGATCAGTAGTAACAAAACTTTACTATGCGTTTCAAATAAGAAGATAATTATTGTCAATTTGTCATCTTGCTTCGCGTTACACTTGCAACATCACGAAAAATCTACGATCAGAAAAACAATAACGTGCAGATTATGCTGTATGTCACGTGGCCGAGCATATATTTGTAAACTTATATGCTTAATAAAGGTAATAAAAAATAAACCTCTATTTTCTTAAAAAAACATTAACTAATAGAAATAATTGTGCAGTTAGAAACTTTTATGTTCCTACTTAGATTTACTTACGAGAATTGTTTGTATTGCTTTTTTTTCGATCTATATATACTATACTGTGAGCCATAAGGGCCTGAAGCCCCGGACGGCTTTTACAGCTCCACCGAGCTTGTTGTTTGTATTGCGTTTTTGACTTTTATGATCAGCGTATCTGACTCTATGGTAGGTATATGTACCTAAATAAGAATACAATAAAAGTAATAAGTGGTAAGTAAATTATTATTTTTGTAATGCTATTGAAATAAAACTTTCTTTTAATATATATTATATTTTTGTTGCTGACAGTACCTACAAGTTGTGAGACAAGTTGGATGCAGACGCCATTATCTTCTCATTTGAAACATAACAACTTCAGGCAGATTATTATAATTGACAATCCTTGTAATATGACGTTGAAATATAAATTGTAATAAAAAGACAGTATTACTCCTGCATAATTTTATTTAAAAAATTATGTCAAGGTTTTATATTACGGGAGGTTATATAGTTTAAGGTTAATAATATTCTGTTTCACTAATATTTATAAAACTTAATTCAAGTAAAAAATGATGATGAATGCAATAAATTAGAGTGATAATAATGATGATGAGTTGTTTCCTCACAAAGATCAATCATACTAATAAAACATCCGAGTTTTTGCCAGTCTTTCAGGACAATAGAACAGGGCTTAAATATTATGTTATTATTATCTATTTACATTATATCTATATACACTTTAACTATCATTAATTGTCAATGTTTTGAGTATTATATTTACATTGCTTTTACAACCAAAGCTTTTTTACATTGGGAAAGAGGAACAGTTTCGTAGACGAAAATGTAACAATTTGGAATAACAAAGTTAATTAGTAAATACATAATTTTATTTTCGATGTGGTCAGGTTTAGTTCTTCCACAGTAGTATCAATAAAACTATTAAAACTCACGCTAGACAACTTGAACACTTGTGGTATTGTGCCGTTGGGTCCGATAAAAACTTTTTTTGATAATCTACATTGTTTAATTCATAGTGTTATTTCATGCGATTTATATTTCTTTGTTACTTCTTGTATCTCTCATTCATCTAACGCAATGTTGTTATTATACCTAATAACAATAGCAGATATTTTTTATCGACTATGTTTTAGTTGTAGTCCTAATTTGTCATAGAATAATTTATGTGTAGACAACATATGCGTACCGGTCACGTTCCGCCAGTGGCAAGTTAGTGTTGAGAGTTCTGCCCCAGGTTATGAGAGGCGACACGGTGCCTACTACTGGAGCAGCGCGTACTGCATTTTTTACCGCTTTCTGTAACAACATATATCATATATTAATATATGTACTATAAATACATTAAAACTAGTTGTAAGGTTTAGACAGAATATTGAAGATAAAATTTAACTAATCTAACAGAGGCCAATTGCTCAAACTTATTAGAATCGATAATATTATTAACTGAAGAGCTATTTATTTGAACAGCGGATATTTCTCTTTAGATATAAACACCAGAGTTGAAACAAGAATGAAAAACACACTACATGTGTCGTTCGACGAATGATCGCCGCTGCGAGAATTTCATGCTGAAGTACCTACTTTTCCCCGAGATCGAATCGAAACATTCTCGCGATCGACTGTTTGAATGATAGTATCAAGGTGAAATAATTTCTTAGTGTACGATACAATATAATAAAATCACAAAGAACATACTGACATAAATATGAAACTGCTAATGTTGGTCATCTAAAACGACTGTATCATAATTATATAAAAGCTTTTTTGGTACCTAATCCATTTATTAAACATAAATGAGTGTAGAATAGTTTATAATTATTTTTATTAATTTATTATGAATTAAAAAGTTAGTCATCGCTGTTTTTTTTTGCCTTTTACCTAATTCTCATTTCTATAAGTAATGAAGTGTGCGATGTATGGTTAAGGTTTGCTTATATAATTATAGGTAAATGTTGAAGTATTTCAAAACCAGATGACAAGGATACATAACAATAACGATATTAATTTATTTAATGCAGCGTTCACAACGGTTACCACCCTCGGCGTTCGACATGCAAAATTATTGGTTCTATTTCCCGATAAGCCCGTATCTATTCTTTAATACGTATAATAATCATGATATTAATTTTATTAGTATTCATGCAAAAAGCGTTAATATGAAGGTTAGTTACTCGTCGCCATTAAATTCTCCATTTGTGATTTATAATTTCGTAATATTACGATGGTATTTTAAAATTATTGTTTAAAGCTTTTCCAAATATATATATATATATATGTATGTATTTTATATAACAAAAGGATACATTAGATAAGTAAAAATAATTCAAATATCACAAATGGTTCGAGAACAAAATGGCAGTGACGAACAGACACACCGTGTTACCCATGAGGGAGGATCGCCGTCTGCCCGACCGACGCTTGCGTCGGCACCAACAACGGCGGCCTCGTATGCGCCCGTACCCGCGACTCCGTGCGCGTCCCACCTCGCGGCGTGCGCCTCTCACGCCTGCATGCCCTGCGCTGCCTACCACTGCTGGCGCTGCTCTGCTTGTCGTTGTCTTTAGACCACCTGCAGCCCCTGCCTCTTGTTCCGCGGAACGGTCCGCTATTATATGTGCAGCTAGATCTTCAAGCGGAGATTCCGAACTGTTTAGAAATTATAAATTCTTTAGATGTTAACTGGCCACGGGTAGATACTGCAGACGCAATAAGTAACAAAAAACAACGATTCCAAATAGCATCTGTTCATTATTCAAGTTAGAACTGATGTAATTATGACTCATGTATTACTACACTACACACTTACACATTATATTACACACACTACACTAGTATTCAACTAGTGTATACATCTAGTGGCAAAGAGAAATTACCAAGTGTCATGGTCATAGTGCACCATACTCGATTTGCAGAGTTCGGACAAATAAAACAGGCAATTCGTTGGGACCAGCACACTTTGTAAAATAAAATAAAGAACTATTTTAAATCAAAATATAAGACTGGTAATGCACTTATGATGATAAGTTTTAAAATTCAAAAAGAGGAAATATTAACCCAGATAAGCCTGAAACTAAAATTTTCTGAAAATTTTGAAAAAAGTTACATTATTTAGTTTATTAGATCTTATGCAACATAAAAAAAAATATGAAAAAAAAATTAAGTGTAAGGCTTTCAGGGAAACAGCCGTCCTATATGTAGGACAGTAGGATAATAAGAGGAAATAAAAGACCATTTATGACAAAACAGAATGTAATCAAAAAGTGTAGTTTATTAGATAACTATTGATTATATTACCCATTGTTATATGTAATTTACTAGATTAACACTATTTATGAATGATATGTTTCAAAACACTTGACACACACTCCAACATCACATTTCTTGCAACGTGCAACATTTTTTGTGACATTGACGACAGTGTGTTTGCTTCGATTGAGGAATAACCAGATGATTCATTTGGTCTTTACGACTATCAGCATGTTCATGATGGGAGGGTCGGCTAGGCCCTCTTTTGGCATTTTTTCTGTTTGATTCAATCAAAGCAATTGCTACCCTTCTGCGAAAGCCAAGATGATCCAGTTTTCCATGATTTATTTTATATAACTGCCATGCATTATGTTCGGCAAGATCAATCATGTGTGTGAGCAACGGCATGTACCATTTCTTACCTCGTATACCAATTCGGTAATGTGAAATATTTTCATCAGACCGATCCACTCCTCCCATATATTTGTTATAGATGGACACCATATGTGGTTCTTCTATGACAATGTTTCTCTTTTCACTTTGTGAGAAGCGTTTGGCAGATTGTTTAGGATTTATTCCTACAGCATTAGAAGCAATACTGAATATATTATTGTCATGCCATTTAGCAATAATGAACGTGTTGTCATGTGTCGTTCTGTAATCGACAGCACCACGTTCCTTTTTTTTCAGTAACTTCGATGTAATCAGAGGACAACTAGATGTCCTGTTTTCTCGAACTGTCCCAGTGCAACGAAGGCCTTTCTTTGTTATCTCTTCCAGCAAGGGCGTCCCAGTAAAAAAATTATCAAAAACTACGTGGTAAGGAAGGTCGAAGCCACGTGAAATCAGCACATCGCAAAAAGTGAGAACAACGCTTGCACCCAGCCCCAATTCTTTATATATTGGATTGCACATAGTTGTAGCACCTTGGTATGGTTCCATCCATAAAACATACCCTAACCGTGTAGCACCAACCCAAGCTTTGAACCCGTACCTAATAGGTTTACCTTTTATGTGCTGTTTGCAGCCATGTCTACCATAGTAGGGGATCATGGCCTCATCTACACTGTAATGCTCTTCAAGAGGAGAAAACTCTAAGAACTTTTTATTTAGAAGTGTAACTAGGGGGCGTACTTTTGTGTATTTGTCTTGCAAATCCAGATTATCATTGACATGAAGGTGGCGAAAAATAAAGTCAAATCTATCCCTAGTCATAGCCGAGCTGATCAATTCATTCTTTGTATCAGGGGAGTTTTCCCAATACATTCTTCTACGGGGGAGCCATGAATAACCACTAACCAACAATATGCCGATGAAACATTTCATATCTTCAGTGGTTATGTCTCCAGGCAAATTCTTTTTGACAGCATATTTATTGCTCTCTGACACCAAATTATTTAGTACAAAAGTTAAGGTTATCAACTAGATATTAACACAGAAAAAAACAACTCACGAGTAAAATATAACTTTTTATACATACCTGTCATTTGCCATGTCTGCAACGCACTTTTATTACACACTTATAAGGTAAAATATAAGGTAAAAACTGTTAAAATAACTGTCTTTTTATTTTTTCTAATAAAGCTGACACGTTTCTTATTGCAAATCATAAGACTAAATAATCTTAGATAAAGAGGGTATTCTGATATTTTTTTTTATTTCTACTGTCCTAAATATAGGACAGTAGGCTTATCTGGGTTAAGTAACGACAAGGTAAATTGAAAATTTAAGTAAACCCCATACAAATAACCTACTCATTGAGACCATTCCAATGAGCTCAAACAAGCAAACTCTGCTGTAAATTGGTGAAAAATTAGGTATCCTGTAGATTCCATATGAAGTTGCTGTATGAGATCAATATCATTGATGTAACAGAATACCAAATTTCGACTCGATCGGGTCTGTGAAATATGCTTACATACACATTTATCAACTAGAAAAGACCTGGTAATCTTCAAATAGTTGAACAGATTTTCTAGAATCATAGTAAAGAACACTCCCGATCAAGTCACCTTTCAAACAAAAGAAACTAGATCTAAATCGGTTCAGCCATTTGGGAACTACGATGCCATAAACAGACTCACAAATACACACGGTAAACTTATAACACCCCACTTATTGCGTCAGGGGTTAAAAATATTACAATATAAAAGGTGAAGAAACACTTACTATGCCCTTATAGAACAGTATTCACCGAGTTGTTCCCAAGTACAACCGATGATACAACACTGATCAGCAATACCTAACTGTCGTCTCCGCCGTACTACAGCGCCTGTTTGTTCAACAACTGAAATATAATAATAGGTAGTTTTAGTGGAACTAGATTGGCTCAGACGTAGCGTTAATTACTGCGATGAGCCTGAGTATTCGGCGAGGGAAAACATCGTCATGAAACCATACATAGCATCTATCATGCTATGGGTATTTTTTAATGACCGTCTGGCTGTTGAGTGACATTGTATAGGAGTGTTTCGGCGACTACTCTTGAGAGCCAGTTCTCCATCTTGAGTCACAACGTCACTCAACATCAGGTGAGATTGTGACCAAATTATAAACCTATAACAGATTTAAAAAAAAAGCATGAATAGTAACCTAGTCTATATAAGTCCTAGCCCTAGTAGTTTGGGCTGTTCGTTGATGAATCAGTCAGTCAGGACAAGTAATTATATATGTATTATAAACATGTTGTAGTTGTAAACAATCAATGTGTTTTGTTTTGAAGTGAAACTTCTTATACGACTTCCAAGCGTTAAAGGTTGAATGTTAACCGTTAAACGTTTAACGCGCATTTTCGGTCTCTCCTCTTTGTGTGAGCCAGAGCGAGAGAGTAAATGTCGGTGTGTATGTATATTGCACACTGTTTAAATAAAATAGAAAATGTCTTTTAAAATGAAGTTTCACTTCTATCGTGTGTGAATCGCACACACACCTTTTTATTTATTTTAAAGATACCCGGTTTTTATTGGAAAACCCTATATGATTAAAGATAATTTAATGAAACAACAAAACGAGTTCACGCGTAGGTACTCGTTCTCACAGACGATCTCGATTTCTTTTCTTATTTACATGTTTTTTCATATTTACATTTTAACTGCTTTTCACCATTCACATAGGTGATTATGAAAGTATATGAACGTCATTTTATCATTATAAACAGTTTTCTTAAAAAAAGTATATCATTTAGCACGCCTAACTGAACTACTCAACCGGGACATCTGACATACTACAGTAATGGGGACACAACCAACGGTTAAAACGGGATGTATGGCAGCCTTATTCTTAGACCCACCGGTTTAAGTTGTGCGGTGTCTATCAGTACTAACATTTAAGTATTTTATTAAATATATGATATATTCCTATTATATTTTAGCGGCTATAAATGTTGGATCGATCAATTTTTAATAATATTTAATGAATAACATAATTATTTAGACCCATTGTTTAGTTTTTAAGTTAAGCCCAGTTTGAGTTCTTTGAAATTTCTTATAGGCAATACTTTTCGAAATGTAAATTATGCAATAGGTGTTGCTAAGTATAAATTACTTAATTTATTTACTAAATTAATTAGTTATTGATCCAGTAATCCAGTGTCCAGTCCTGTCTTGTCCAGTGTTCAATAAAAATATTGGTATTAAAGATTTCTAATTACAATCAAAATTTTAAAGTCATTATTCTTTGTTTTATTATAGAGATAATTATTTATATTGGTAGGTTTAATTAGAAATTTAAATGTACATAAAAACACTTATTTTATGTCAACGATCTTGTAACATGCTGTTTGGATAACTTCGAAGATAAGAGTCGTAATTCGCTGGTAGAGATGTGTTTGAAAATATGTATTTAATATATACGTTTTACACTCGGATATCAAAGGTAAGATTATTTAAATAGCAATATTAAACACGAATACCTATTTTTATAACAGATAAATAATAATTACACTTGTTGACAGTGGTGTTTTATAATCGACTGGTGACCTTTTTATTGTTATTCAATGTTTTTGTTATAGATAACGATAATATGTTGCCTTGCGGATATTATGTTTTAGGCAATTATTAAAAATGTCCTTAGTTTATGTATAATTAGTTTATAATAATTTAATTCCAGTTATTATTTCAATACCTGTAGGGACGTCCCATGAAGGACTATTGTAGGCGTGGCAAACTCTGCTCATGATCTCGCTTAGTTGTCGTCCACAGAACTTGACTGAAGCTCTGGTGGCAGCGTCTGTTTTGCTTTCCCATAACACTGCTGCTGTTAACACAGCAAACTGCATTGCTCTGTTCATATACATTTTCACACTTCTGAAACAAAGTAATATTTGTGATTACAACAATCGTAAGAATTTTTTTGTTGAGTTTAAATAAATATTATTATATACATAAATGTAGATACAGTTTAAATAACATGTTAATTGTAACCCGATCGTAAATATACTGTCCAGTTAAATACTACTATGTTTTTGGATATATAGTAATAAATGGCTGTATCCGAAACTCGGTACGCCGAAGTAAGTCATTATTACGGCTTTATCACTATGTGATGGTCCCAATCTCGTAAGCCTTTTGGGCATTTGTGAAACTACCCAACCGGGCCATTTTATTTCTCAACAAATAAAGGAAGGGTGACTGTAATTGATTTATTAAATTAGTAGCATACAAAGAATGGGGAAAACTCGATTTTGATTTAAACAAAGTGACTTTATGATCGTGAACATTCTGTAAAATGTTAAGGTAAACGTACGTACCTATTTTTTATTCAAAATGGAATAATTGCTGTGGTACCCATATTTACCAGAATTCAGTGACACCTGAGAGGTGAATGTGGTAATTCGAGTAAACTTAATGCTTTTATACTGAAGGGTGGATTTGTAACTTGATACCTCGACACCGCCCACTTGATTTGTGATACGATTCCCTCAAAATCAAAAGGACTCTTCATTTCCTAAATGCATAGCTAATTTTGATAGTGAAATGCATTTTCTTTTCAATTTATTAAATAAAAACAATCCGCTTAGAAGATATCACTTTGTTTGCCCAATCATTTTATCGTACCTATCTAGTCGAGTGGTGTTGTAGTGTCAGAGTTCAAATGTTACTCATCTCATTAAACTCTGAACTGTTTTACATAATTAATTTAACTCACGGTGTTTACTAATGATGAAGCTGAAATAATATTTTATAAATATTCTACATGTTCTATATTAAGCTTATGTGTTGCATATACATTTACGAATTACTTCATTATAGTAATGAGTCACTACGGCAATGTAAAACTACAAAATAGGCATTTGTAAATATATATGTTTATAAGCTGGTGAACTTATTTAATATTATATACGCGTATAAATTTTACCATATAGAGTTTTAAAAAGCGATTTCGGTACAGTATATTGTTCCATTGATATTTTATTTATTACTAGTTATATTAAGCTGTCGTGATTTAATTTAATAGTGATGGTAATTACAGATACTTTTTCTAGATGCTCTGTAAACTAACTGTAGTTTATTCGATATGGAAAATAATAGTAGCAATATATGTTAAAAAACAATTATACACTAAGTAAATACTACTTCTGACATCAATTATCTATAGTTAATATCGTATTCAATTACCACAATTGATTGGTAGTTACTCTTAAATAGGTAGATATATCTAAACCATAAGAATTAGTATATGTAAATCGACAAAAATTGTATTAAGTATTGTATTAATGGTTGAGATCCAGCGTGTGCATATTAGCACTAACTGTGCGCCACAGATTCGCCTGTGTTAAAATTATTCGACAAGCTCTTTACCGTGCCGCGCGCCTTTTCGATGAATGCACCTGTGTAACTGTTGTTCTCAATTCCCGTACTTGCCTAAAGCTTGCCTCATTTCGTGACGTTACGTTACTACTCCGTTCCTTAGGGTCGTAGCGTAAAGTTTAATAATATATCTGAATAAATTGGATATAAAATGATTTTTTTTTCAATTCTGACTGGTACATAGTAACAGAGATTAGCGAGTACATACAAAGAAACAAAAAAAATATCATAAGTTTTATTTAAGATCTAGATTGAGTAGAGTGTTATTTACCGCCTCGTGTTGTCCTTCCTTGTTCATAAAAAAGCAATCGGCGTCTTCCTTTTGTTTATTCAAGAATAGTGTAGGGTGGGTGCCGTTTTGTAAGCATCGTGGTTTAATGACGATTTGTGCAGGCACCTTAAATGCATTGAGGACACAACGTGTTCTATTTATAGCGAGCCAAGCAAACGAAGGTTTGTAGCACGAGTAACGTCAATTTTAATATACATACGAGCGAAGGAGTATACCCACGTAATTTATCAACTTCGAATGTCGGATGAATGAATTTATCTGGTCGTTTAAGTATTTAGGGTTTTACCAACATGATTTATATAATACGTAAAAATTAACAAAAGGAATTAACATCAATTTCGTATAAGTGAATCTTCTATGGTTTTTTACCTATATCAACAATATATTATATGAATAGAGAGGAAAAAATCAGGCTTCTATAATATTTGACAATTCGTTTGTCAAGTTTAAAATGGTATTCAATTTGATTTTTACAGTCGTCAGGTAGTTCTTATTAGTTTCGTCAAGTAGTTTTTTTTCGAACAGTCTTTACTGTTAGCCTTAGGAGCCCTGAAGCCTTTGTAGATTTTACAGCTTCACCGGGCTTGGGGGCGAGCGCGGAAGGCACTCAGCCGCGAAAGCTAGGCAACAAGGGTGCCAAAGTGGCCGAACCTCGGCTTGGGCTGTTGCCGATCATGCGAAAAAGTCGCGATTTGACTAAAGTCAAGTAGTATTTTAGCACATAAGTATTTGCAATTATTGGCTACCACGTGATAACTTATCTGATATATCTATTTACATAATATGTATCCGGAAAATGTACAAGGTAAAAGATACGGATGATAATGTAATCTTATTGACTAGAAATAAATGGAAAATTATTACTCTATTTAGTTGTTTACCACAACTAAGTACTAATTTGAATTATAATAATATTCAATTACAGTGTTATATATAGGTTGATATTTCTAATTTTATAAATATTTTAATTGTTGCTTACTTGAAGAATGGTAGTACATTTGAATATTTAGCTTTATCGTTATAATTAAAAATTGTTATTTTGAATCACTCAAAATCTTTAAAATGTACTTCAATGTGACTATATAAACGATATACAAATAGGTATAGAAAGGCGAGTAATATTTTTGTATTTGTCAAAGAAACGTTTGAAAACCCTGTCCGCTATGACTAAAACTGCAAGTGTACTCTCTGTCAAAAAAGTACCGGGAAAAGATCAATAACACACTAAATGTTATGTTCAGTTATTTATTTTATCGCCTCCAAAGTATGCTCCTTCAGAAACGGTTGACTTACGCCAACGAATAATCCAAACAAAAAAACATTTTTTAAACGCTTTTTCTAGAATTGAGTTTAGTTCTCGTCGCGAATTCTCCTTTATGTCTTCTACCGAATAAAAACGGGTGTCACGAAGTGGTAATAAAAGTTTAGGAAAAAGAAAGAAGTCGACTGGAGCCATATCTGGTGAATAAGGTGGTTGCTCAATGGTATTTGTTGTTTTTGGTCAAAAATTCGTTTACAATGATGGGCTTGTGTGAAGGCGCATTATCGTGGTGCAAAATCCAAGTATTTTATTTCCACAAATGTGGCCTTTTTCGTCGAATTCGCTCTCTTAAACGTCGCATAACGCTCAAAGAATATACTTTATTTATCGTTTGACCTTCCGGTAAGAAATCCGAGTGCACAACGCCGCGATAGTCAACGAAAACAGTCAACATATTTGACTTTTAGTAGGCTTTGGTATGGTTTTTTCGGTTTCGGTTCAGTTGGAAAGCGCCACTCCGAAGCTTGTTCACTAGTTTGCATATCAAACTCGTAAACTCACATCTCGTCACCGTTTCATGAATGTCAGGTCAGAATTGACTCGTTCTAGCATGTTCTCAGCGACTTTTATGCGATTGAGTTTTTGGAGAAAATTCAGGTCTTTTAGGACTAGCCGATCGGCAACATGTTTCATACCCAAATGATTATTTAAAATGATACGGATCGACTCGTGAGACACAGAAAGTTCAGCGGCTATCTCTCTGAAACTTGAATGTGTATTTTCAGTCACTATGTCCTTCACTTTTGCGATGTTAACTACAGTTAAAGACGTTGATGGCCTACCAGGGCGAGGCAAATCTTCCTGCATATCTCGACCGCTTTTGAACGCTTTGTAGCAATCATAAGCACGTGTTTTTAATAAAGTCGATTCACCGTAAGCCTTCTGTAACATTTTCAGTATCTCCAAACATGACAAACTTTTGTTCGATGTTTTTGTATATTATGTAATTCGCAATACACACTAGATATTATGTAACTAAAAACAGCACTGTATTTAATCTAAATGACAGATGCAACTCAAACTCCGCGCCAAAATGAAAAACAGTTGCGCCAACCTAACAACAAAAAGAAAAAAAAAATTTGGAACCATAAACAAATCATCCATTCCCGATAATTTTTTGACTGAATGTAAGTAGTCGCGGCCGGTCACACACAGCCTCACACAGGGCACGTGATACCAACACGTAGCAACATAGTATAGAAACTTAATAATCATGAATGCATACTACAGAGAGCGACTCTCGAGTCTCGTTTGTTGTATACTAGTTGCCGAGTGCTCGTAGCCGCATGCGCTATGCGATGCCGATGCCACGTTCAACGGTTCAACTAAACAACTCTCTGCTCACGCACTCTATTGGATAATTACCTGAATCACTGCTCTAAGTGCTCTGTGTATAAGTTATATGACCTACAGCATATAAGAATATACACCGGGGGGTATATATTATGTTTATCTTTGTTTAAATTTGTTCGTTATTGAGCGTTTTCGTGGCATAACAACTTCTTTGATTTAATCTGTTTTTATTTTTGTTACTTTAAGTAGTGTAATTGGATTCTTTTTAATTTTAGAGTAGCTAAAAGTCTAAAAGGCCGTTTGAAATAGACTACCTATGATTATAAAGAACTGCAAGACAAGTGTGTTGTGCCCGTTGCATTGTCGACCTTGCGAAGTATTTTCACTCCTTTTTATTGAATCTCGTGTCACTATATAATCAATCACTCTTCTTATTTTTCATAATGACAATAATGAGATCCAATGATAATAGTTTATAACCTCTCTGAAAATAGATTAAGATATAAACGTAATTTCTCATCTGCTATGTGTTATTCTACCTACTTCTTTCTGAACGATTTATTATCAGTTTAACAAGGGTTATTGTTATAGGTAATAAGGGTTTATTGGTTGCGCATCATATTGTACAAACAGGTTATAAATCTATACTTATCTTCTTCTATATTCTATACATATTATAAAACTCAACGTCTCTCTGTCTGTCTGTCCGTTTATGTTATTTTCACGCGAAAACCACTTACATGGTTACCATTAACATGGTTTTTATTTTACTTGATAGCTATGTTATCTGGCCAGATTATAGGATATATTTTTTAAGATAAAGTAATATACGAAATAAGTACGGACGATAATGGTGAATCAATTCGGAAAAGACACATTTTGTGCACTTAAATGCCTTATGTTCTACATAATTGTAGATCTTGAAAAGACCTACAAAAAAGTCAGCGATAGCATACATCTATCTTCTCTGGATCATCCACAATAAGCGTCTTTGTCTTCCGTCTTTTGAGCGGGGGAGCACAATTCGCGCTTGCGCTAGACTGACGGCTTTCTGTGGTCCACGCGAGTGGAGCCGTGGGCACAGCTATTAGTATAATAAAGCTGAATAATTTTTTTGTTTGTTTAAAGGCGCTAATCTCTGAAACTACACGGCGAGCCGTTAATACAAACTTAAGTATAGAACTTAAGTAAAATATTATGTCCTGACTGAATCTTGAAACTATCATAGAATTTTGAAATAATGATAGTCGACTGAAGATTCCATTTAAATTATACAGTTCATTAAAATTTAATGGGATTGGAAAATATTCGAAAACTGTTTATGGAAAATCGAAAGCGACTAAGTTACTTTATATGAAAATTTGTCATGGTTTTGAATAATCATTTTTTGCGAGGGGTAAAATGTTGGGTAAATATTTCTATAAGGACGTTCTACATAAGGCCCTCCCTATGTAACATATAACTCACTGTCACTCGTTAGCTTTAAAGATAGGAGAAATATTAATTAGGTTCTCCGTTAAAAATAAAGAAAAACTCGTCAAATAAAAGACGATTATTTTAACCACCGACGCAAACAGAGGGATGTCTGTCCTGTACTGTCCCTGATGGTAAGCACAGACAATCCAAATACAACGACGACCACCAAGGCATCGAAATCCATAGGCGGTCGCCGCTGTCATGCCGACCTGCATAAATATCTCTTCACGTTACGCTTGAAGGACCTGATGTCATAAGAAGAAGGGAACATATTGGCCGGGAGATAATTTCACATTTTCACGGTACGACAAAGATAAGACATATAGAACTTTTTAGTTCGTGTCGATATGGAGGTTACCGTAAAACTGTGATTCCGAAGCCCAGCGTGTGTGGTTGTGTTGTGGAACGGAGAGGAGGGAACTAGATTGAACAGCTCTTCAGAACACTCACCATGATACAGACGGTAGAACACACTTAGCGGGGCGATGTTCCTGCGAAGCTGAAGCGGATCGATGCATTGGGTAACGTCTGCATCATTAACAATGCGAACAGCCCCCCTCTGCAACCTGTCCAGAGCATCGAGGAGGTACTTTGCGGATCCATCCCAGAGGTGCGAACAGTATTCCAAACACGGCCGAACTTGTGCCTTATAAGAAGGTACAGTTGACCAGGCTTGAAAAACCGTCTCACCCTGTTCAGGATTCCTAGTTTCCGAGATGTAGTGGAGATAACACTCCCGATGTAATCCCTGGAGTTGAGGTCGCTGTGAATATCTACACCTAGGATATTGAGGCTGTCACGCATTGCTATTACTTCAATTATATTAGAAGAACATGGAAAACATGATCTGATGCTGCAGCATCATTTTGAATCTGTCCAACTCCTCACCAAACTATCGTGTTTGAGCTCATTGCAATGGTCTTAACTCTAATGAATAAATAGTAGAGATAGGCTGAATGTGGTTTATATCGAAGCCAAACTTCGGCCGAATGTTCGGTTTTTAAATCGTACCGGAGCCGAAATTATATCTAGGGCGAATGACATGCGGATGATGTGGACCTAGTTATATGTAAAATTTGTTGCGTCCTTGAGTTTTTCTGTTGATTGGGTTGGTGAATACTATTGGGCATTTGAGTAAAATATTGTTTCATTTAATACCGAGATTTGTTCAAGTATAACTTTAATTCTTCTATATTACAAACTATTGTACCGTTTTAATTTCGACATCTGCACTAACTACATACCGAAGTTCGGCAGAATGTTTAACGAACTTTGGCCCATTCCTAATAAATAGGTTACTTGTGTCGGGGATTTTTAATATTTTTTTTAAATTTATGGTATGAATTAGCAAACAAGCATGCGGTCCTTCTGATGTTAAGTAATCATTGCAGCCTATAGCTATTTATAACCGACTTCAAAAAGACCGGAGTGTAACTGACGCTAATTATTAATAAGTTGCTACTCGTAAGGACCGATTAGGAATGCCCGCATCTCTTGTCCAGTACAGAATTTATATCAAGTCAAAAGTTTTTGAAGTTTAAAATATAACAACTAATATCTACATTGGTATTAGGAACATACCGATTATGATTTGTACACTACATGAAAAAGACGTTATGCCATAATGTTTCCTATGTTACACAAGACTCCCTCTACCGCAACGAATCAGTGGGAACCAAGTTACAGTAAATTGTCAATAGTTACTCGAAATATAGTCATTAGTGGCTAAAAGTACACTTGTCGTGTAAGAGATAAATTCCTTATGTTATGACAATTTAAAGGCTGCAGTCGAGAAATAGGTTTATAGGTACTCATTTTGTTTAATTTGATTTAAAATGCAGTTTAGGTTCCTTTTGTTTATAAACCTACAGCAAAGGTAGCAAATAAGCTCAATCAACCTGATGGTAAGCGGTTACCGTAGCCTATGGATGATTGTAACACCATAGCGCGTTGCAGAACTTAAATCCCCTTTCTCAAGGAGCTCTGGAAATCCTACTCACCGCAGATAAACAACTCAAGGTAATATTTTGCTCTATATATACGGTGATGGTGTTATTTTAGCAGTTGAACTTACCCGAGTATAGGCAAATAACTTAACCTTATGTTTATTCATTTCATATTTTCCAAGAAATTAATACGCATCTTAAACGAAAACACACAGCATCTTCATTACATATTATAAAATAAAATACCCTCGACGCGTCTGGCTGTCTGAACGCGATAAACTCAAAAACTACCTAACGGATGTACATACGGTTTTCATCATTGTACGGAGTGATTTATGAGGAAGGTTTAGGTGTAGGTATAATTCATTGTTTTGTTTAAATTGGCTGAAATAATACGATGATTGTTGTAAATGTCGGCAAAATCATGCCGACTGGGAGCTTTACAGGCGTGCGCCGTGTAAGCCAATAGAGTTATTTATATGTAGGTATTGCTCTGCTGCCTGTGAGTAGTCGGGGCAGGTTGCTAGTACTACTTATATAAATCTCAATAACTTTTTAAAATTTCGTTAATGATACCCGCGCCCTTACGCCCTTGTATTGTTGTAGCCAAGCCCTCAACATATTTCCATACAAGGCGTGAATAGGTTGATAAGTCCACTTGTATCAAATATCAACATTGGCATCTGGGTTGCCTGATTTATATGATGAATGAATAAGTCGACAGGCTAACTTATTTTTGGTATAATGTACTTGAGATTATATTTAAATAGGACTTACCAAAAAAATAAATTTTAAAATGACCACTCCGAAAAGTCTCCATTTGCAACTAGTCAAGGTATTCACGCTTTGTACGGATTTAATACCTAAGTACTTTCTAAACTGAGAAAACACTACTTAGACTAGATCACATATACGACTATTAATTGCTTGGAAACCGGTATCAAGCTCTCCTATGCGATTACGATGTAGGTACATATATTCGTATATTATAACGGGTTAGTAACGAGACACGGTAGATGCAAAGGGGCAGATGATAGGTAAGAAAAGATAATTTAAAAGTTTGCGGGGTCAAGTGTATTGTCGCCTCTGCCAATTGTTAGGTTGAATCGGTCAATGGCTTCACACGATGAGACACCTTTCTATAGTTTTGTAAATTTATTAGCTTGTTATTTCCTAACAATTGTTATCTTCACAATACAACAACAATGCTCATCTCTCTAAGATCATGATAATATATTATTGCTTTATTTTTTACGTAATAAATAAATATTGCTAGGAAATGATTTATTATTACATGTTTATGTTTTTATTTACCTGTGCACTTTTTATAATTATTGCTAATAGTTTCAATAGATATAGGTACTTCGATATATTAAAACAAAGCGGTACCATCAATGAGATTGAATAATATTATAATGTTCACACAATCTCTAAGTATTGTAAGTTCTAGATAATTAATTTTAAACAAATCTAATACAATATAAAATCTGCGAAAATATTTCTTACCTGTATATTTAAATTCTATAATCTTATTATTGTAATTACTAAATGCATATGCCTTGCTAAAATTACCAATTTTTACTAAATTTTAATAAGTAGGTACATTTTTATTTGAAAACGACCAAGGTGTCGAAATCTTACATATATATTCTTTACATTTCTACGTATCTTTATTGTAATTTTTATTATTATTATTAATGTGCAGCATAGTAGTAATATGAGCGTATAATATTTCCACGAACAAAAACGGTTTCCATAGCAATTGGCCTTAGTTACAATGTATTGTTGTTTATCATTTCGCAGTGACCGCATTCGACCCCCTAATTTTATAGTTGACTCGACCTGAAGTTCAAATACCTAGGTGGTCCATACAAACACGAGATGCACTTTGTTCCACGGTCATCTTTGTTTTCATGAATTTGATCGTACCGTAATATCAGCCAGACTTAGAATGTATTCTTAAATTGGACACTAAAGAAGCCTTTATTCTTGTGTTTAGCATTAATTTTCTATTGTGTTTGTTTTGTACCTACCTAGACGTTTTAACAACAACTTTAAACAGATTACAACACTTAGTTTTATGTAAAGTAGCATATTTTGCGGTTGTCAGAATTAAAAACATAAGGATGCCTGCAAGGATGCATGGTGGTAGGGCATTTTCTAATGCCCGCCTGGCTAGCTACCACCATCAAGTTGAAAATCTGCCGCCAAGCACCAATAGGTGTGTTCCGGCAGCTGCACTTGAGAGCCAGTCCTCCACTAGGTTTAGCGTGTTATCATCTTAGTCCATATCGTCACTTAACATCAGGTGAGATGGTGGCCACTACGCCAAACCTATAACGATAAAAAAAAAGAATAGACCAGAATTTCCAGTTGAAAACCAAAATGTATTCTTCACATATAATGGTCCGGTTTATCCGTCAGATGTATTTTTGATTTTTTTTATTAAACAAATTCTTGCGAGACATTGAACCTTTTTCTTACTCCATTTGATTTATTTGTACCTGCTTCACAATGTTGACGTTTAGGTATAAAAACAAAAATATGCGTCTGGTCGGACAACAGCCAGCGGCGCGGCAGTGATTCAATAAAAAGCGTCACAATAAATCCGAATCTTTCTGGAAGCTGAATTTCGTCTTTTTCAGAGCAACACGAATGCTTTAATTTCTAATTGTAACTTCGTGTTAATCGTGGAGCACTAAATTTAAGTATTTACATCATAGTAGGATGTCTTTTATTTTTTACTAAATTGAATGTGGTTAATATCGATGGGTTAATGGATGGCACGTGGTTTAATGTTTCTGCTGGCGTGCCTGAATTTTCGAAGTACGTATTAATCAAATAATTAACAATTGTAATTAAGAGATGTAGGGCAAATTTATTTAGAGATCTCTCAGCTTGGGGCAGCCCCACTGGTGGAATACTTTTACCCTACAGAAGATCGCAGCCAAATAAATGACCTTGTGTTGTATTCCTGCGGTGACTAGGGTTTCCAGAGCTACTTAGAGTAGACGGGTTCAAAGTCGGCAACGCGCTAGTGATACCTATGGTATTACAAGCGTCCATAGCCTACGGTAGCCGCTTACCATCAGGCGGCCCGTATGCTTGTTTGCCACCATAGTGGTATAAAAAAAATATTTTTCAAAATGAAATATTTTTTTATTGGTTTTACATAATTATTACGTCATTTGTGTTTTTTTTATATAGCTACTAGCTATATGTACTTATATTTTACAGAAACAACATTGTTTATTAATTATAATAAGGTCATTGGTATCTTATTTATATATATATACAGAATGAACTTTGTAGTTATAATTGTTTACCTTGTACGAGTATTAAAATGTTTTAATACTTTAGTTTTTTATAAATCAGTGAATGGTATATTGTACATTTGTATAGTTTCAATTTTTTTTATTAATTATACCGTATATCGTGTACGTACTGTGATCATATTGCAAAAAGAATGGCATAAAAATCATTTGGGATATTGAATGGAAACTTTGAATAAAGCTGAATGCATATGAAAGTATATACGGTACCTATAACAAAAAACCCATTTTAAATTTTTTGTCTGTCCTTTTGTTCTGTCGTAATCTCCGAAACGGTTGGACCGACTTTGACGAGACTTTCACTGGCAGATAGCTGATGTTATAAGTCATAACTTAGCCTAAATTTTATTTTAGAAAAATAATTAGAGTTCCGCACAAACAATAAAAAATATTTTAAGTGGTCCACGCCAGCGGAGCCGCGGGCACAGCTAGTATTTGATAAGTTTGTTTTTTCATAGACTTTGCACAAATGCGCATCAAACTTGTTTAAAAATGTAAACTTGACAAGAATGCTGTTAAGTGTCCAAGTGGCCTAAGAGAATAGTGGAAAAAACTTAGAACATTTATATTTCTTAGGTTATAGCCAACCTTTACCAACAAGTTTCATCCGTGGTATTTATTACCTAATTTTACAATTTTGCAACAGATCAAATTCAAATTATTTATGTTATTATACCACGAGTAAAATCTTAATTGAAACGAGTTTTAATTAGGTTTACTTTGTATAAATTACATAAACGTATTAAATAACCAGGTTCATATTTTTTCTGATTTCTTATTTGGATGTTTTTTATGCCATTAAGAGATAGGGAAAGAGAGAGAGGCGACGTATAAGATAAAAAATAGATTATAAGACTTTATTTTAAATTGAACAATGTCAATCGACAGACAATATAAATATTGTTAAGAGTTTGGTTTAAAAATAGATTTTTTTTTTCGAAATTAAAAATTCGTCTCAAATATTACCTAAGATAATAAATGTTCAATCCACGTAAAATAGGTACATGTACCTTCCCATAGATTTAGTAAGTAGTATTTGATAGTACTATAATATTACTTTTCTAACATTTAAGATACAATTATCCTAACATAACAGTATGTAATCATTAGTCATTATTTTTAATTTCAGCTACATATACATAATAAGTAGACATTATTTTTATTTTAAGGAACAAGATTATTTTGGTGTTTGTGTACTTCATAATCTTAAGAAAAATATAAATATTTGTTATGTTTTAAAATATAAGAATATGTGACTTCATAAGACAATTTTTAACATCGATATAGAATTATATTTTTTAAGGAAAAGTTATAGGTCACTCACCTCTTTTGGATTATAAAATGATGGTAGTTACAATTCTCTTTCAATACAAGTTTGAGTACAAATTTTAACGCGAGATACAACGGGGCGCCCGCGGCGATCACAACTTGTGGTTCGTGAGCAGAGTAGATCGCGGTCACTGAAGTACACGCGTTGCGCTAACGCACTGAACACCCAGGCGCGTCGTCCACCGGCGCCGCCGCTGTTATATATCACTCGTGTCGCGGTCTACGATGAGCTCGTTTATTATAACTGAGGAGTCTGTGGATGGGCGGCGCGCGTGCACCCGTCTTACAGCTGACACGCCCCGCACCGCGCTCCGCCCCCCGCAACCAACTCACCCTTGACCGCGTAAGTATAATATTTTTGTTTAAGATATTTGGCCTAATATGTGGCCTATATAATAACACTACTAAAGCTAAAACACAACTGCGGCCGCGTTAAGCAGTCAAGAGTCTCTCACTAAATCCATAGAAGCTGTAAGTTAGTTTTAAACCAAGTAAATTTATAGTTGGACAGATCTAGTTGTGGCTTAACAAGTTTGACTACACTAATTATGAAAATAAGTAAGCCATCTAAGAGCTTACCCAGGTATGGGCAAAAGAGAAGGTTACCTCTTCCCACCAGCAGCTAAGTGTTGGCTGACTTGACGTGCAAACAACTCAAACATTCCAGAATTATGTGAAACACTCTGGTTGGAAAAATATAAAATGGTAATACCTCTCTCATTTAAAAAAAAAAATATTTTACATTTGAAAATACGTTAATCATGGTGGAAAATACCAATGGGACATGGAGGAAAAGTACATTAAATATTGAAGATAGCTTCATAGTTTTTCATGATCTTAGCTTCAAAAACTACTAGAATTTTACAGAAAAAAATCATCTCATGTCATCATCTACGATACATAGGGCCCACTAAAAATTTCCAGAATAGGTCACTTACGTTAGGAATTTTTAAAAACTAATTACAACAATTTAAAATTAAACTCTTTGGCTTTAAAATGCAATATTGCATGTCTACGTTATCATGGATGTAACTCGTGAAAATTTTCTTAGTATGATTTACTACGATTTTAAGTTTAGTTTGACGGTTCAGCAGAGTGTCGCTCGCCTTCAAACCGCTTTTGGCAATGAAACACCACGCAAGTCACCTGTTTATAGTTGGTTTGGAGGGTCGTCTTACAGTGAATAGCTATTGGTACACGACCATTTGTTTGTCGGAAGTTATTAACGAACTTCGTAAAAATTACGAAAAATGCCGTCTCATCGTGCTTTACGACATTATCAGCTCTCACACGGCCAGACAGACAAACACATTTCTGAAATACATAGACATTATTGGTTATCCTGCATACAATCCCGACCTAGCGACCTATCGAATTTTTCTTGTTTTCAAAAATCAAGAATTATTTACGTGGTCAACGATTGCTACGGTACTTAAACCTCAGCGTAGAGCATCCATTTGCTACCAGTACCCGTTCTACGTAGATCGACGGTCCATCTACCATCTCAAAATACCACAACCAAGATTGTTGTTCTCACTTCCCGTACTTACCTACAGCTTGCAAGATTGCTTGACGTTCATGGTTATTGCTCCGCTCCGTAAGGCTATAGTGTGAAGTTATTTATCTTATAACCTTTCTCAATATATAGGCTATAAAATTTAAAGAGTTATTTTAAATCTGACTGGTAGTCGCAACGATAAGCGCGGTCAAACAAACAAACAATCTCTTGAGCTTTGTAGTATTTGTATTGGGTTTTAAGTAAGAGCTATAAGGTTTAATTGACCTTCATCCATGCATCGCACTGCTACACGATATTTTCTTAAAGAATCTTTGTTCTGTAAATAAGTATTTGGATTCACTAAACGCATAGCTCCTTAATTTATAGACATGCGTGCGTCATGAGAAAAACGCTCGAACCGACGCGACGAGACGAAACAAAAAAATTGCTAAGTGCGTGTCCGGCGAAGTGTAGGGTTTCGTAGTTACCCGTCACAATAAGCAGACTTAGAATGGGGCTTTAATTAATTTTAAATTGAATTTGTACGAAATGACTTCTCCAAGTACGTTTAATAAGTTGGTCGACTGTTACTCGTAATCTTCTAAAGCCTTCTTGGCTGTGATAGTTTTCTTTTTAACTTCGTCATATATACTACTGTCGTACGTCGTGTCGTGTATACTTTGAACCACCTATCCAACGACACCCCACATCATGGAATAGAGAAAAACATCCCACTTTACGTTTAGGGGTGAAGCACAAGAAAAAATGTTTTCAAGATTTTATTTTACCACTTTTCCGGCGTGATTTATTTGTATTACCCATACAACATTAAAGTTTTCTAGTACTAAGAATCTCTGAGCTAAGCTGACATAGCGAAACTATAACGTTGATTACGAATCCCTAAGCACCAATTTTAAAATGTGCAGTAATACAATGCAAGTGTAATCATAGAATGTTCCAATGATGAATGTCCAATGTTCAAATGTTCTCGGTAAAGCTGTCAAAGCCTCTAATTTAAATGTTCTAGGGCCCTTAAGGCTAACAGTATAGTCAGTTCGAAAAGCAAAAACAGTGTTGGACATTATTTTTATTGAGTTGGCATATTGTTGAACATTTTATTTAATTTTATGATATTTGTATATTAAACCATTATATTGAATATTATATGTAATAACTCATATATAACAATACAATTAAATAAATAAAAAGTATTATATTCACAAAAAAAGGAAATTGGTGCATGTCAGGTAACAACGTGAGACTAGAGTTTACTTACTAATTTAGTTTAGTTTAATAGTACTAGTTACTCTTAAGCACGATTGTCTTGGAATAAATACAAAAAAAGGAATTATACAAGCCATAAAATAACCAGACATAACTATCACCTGTTGCTTACCTTTAAATTTACGTACCGCCTCTGGTACAGCGGGCTTTATATTAGGTCCTTACACATGAAATTGGCGTTATGTACGAGAGGAATATAAAGTTTTTTTTTTTTTTTCTAAAATATATTTAATTAATCAAAGTATGCACCATTGTTATCTATGCACTTTTGCCATCTCATAGGTAGTTCATTGATCCCTTCACGAAAAAAACCATGGGGGCGAGAATCAATAAACTCTTTGCGGTTTGGACTGCCGCATCGGTGTTTAATTTTTTTCCTTGTAAGAAATTGTCCAAATTCCGGAACAAATGGTAATCTGTTGGAGCAAGATCCGAGGAGTACGGTGGACGTCGCAGAAATTCCAATTGTCGCTCATTAGACCTATTGGTTGTTTGTTGTGAAGTGTGTGGTCTTGCGTTGTCGTGAAGCAGCAGTGGCCTAGAGCGATTGATCAATCTCGGTTGTTTAGCAGGTAGTTCTTCCTTCATGGTTTGCAGTTGCTGACAATAGATATCTACCGTAATCCTTTGGCCAGATTTTAGAAAGTTGTAGTGAACGACACCGGCGCTAGTCCACCAAACCCTCACAAATAACTTTCTCTGAGTCAATTTTCGTTTAGGGCAGGATTTGGCTGGGTCTCCAGGGTTCAACCATTGCGACGAGCGCATTCGATTATCTTACAGCATCCACGTTTCATCACAAGTAATGATTCGATTTAAAATCCCTTTATTATTGTGTCGGGTAAGCAAAGTAACACAGCAGTCGACGCGTGTTTGCAAGTTCGATTCAGTCAATTCATGAGGTATCCATCGTTCAAGCGTTTTTAGTTTTCCGAATTGCTTCAAGTGGTTTAATAAAGTTTTATCACTTACCCCGAAGCCTGCAGCTATCTCTGAAGTGCTTTGTGATGGATCCGCTTCCACAATAGCCTTTAATTCTTCATTTTCCACTTTGGTAATAATCGGATTTTTTTTTTCAAAAATAATCGATTATTTGATGACAATCGATTTTTTCTACTACGGAATATATGTCAGCCCGTCAAGCGACTTTAGCGAAAAGAAAATCAACCATCGATTGTTTTATTTTAACAATCCATTGTACGATTGTGTTCGATTAATTGATAGTTAATCGATGTTTTACCAACACTAGTAAACTCCAAAATTACTCAGTTCGAGATCCTAGTTCCTGATATTCTTAAAATTCTCTATTTGAATGAGTGATCCTTAATCTAATAGGTAGCCAATCCTAGAAATTGCTAGAAGTGATAGATGGTAGATGCTAGGTGCTAGATGTAACTAGATTGTTATTATAATTTTAATAAAAAAATACAATTCATGTAACATTTATGTACCTGTTATAAATAGTCAACAGTTTGCAAACAAATGGAATGGAATATGCCCGTTAACGGGGTTCATTGATTGCAGATCTCACTGGTCACTACTATAATACATTCATTGACATCTACATTCCATGCCATTTATACGACATCCATCTAAAGAGAAATATTGCTTAAAACTGCCTAGATAATTACAAACTCTATGATGAAAATAATGATGTTGTTAATTTTATTTTTTAGTACTATTTACCCATTACCATTAAATAAGTGCAACTTTTAATTTCCTAATAAAAAAAATTGGGTACTATGGTATGCGTACGTGGGAATACTGGGAATATATGCAGACTTTCACTACCAAACACCTGTGACACCTGTGTGTGTGTGTTAACACCTTTGAAATTTAAAAAATAAGAAAGGTCTGACTGGTTCCAAGGGAGTATTTTTGAAGCTATCCTTCTTTAGACGCATATTGAAAAATTATGAGAGTTAATTTTTACAACGTACGTGCACTTTGTAATAAGAGGTCTACACTATGAAGTTGACCTTTTGTTTTATTGTAGAGAAGACAGCCACACACGATATACGTTATATTTTTTTAAATAGGATTAAACTAAATTTAATGTATGTAAATCAAGAACCATTTTTTTTGTCGTTTTAGATTGTAGGTAAGTTGTGGTCACAATCTCACCTGATCTTAAATGATGATGTGGCCCAAGATGGTAACACGCTACGCCTAGTGGGAGGACTGGCTCTAAAGTGCAACTGCCGGAACACTTGGTGCTTGGCGACAGATTTTCATGTTAAGGGTGGTAGCTAGCCAGGCGGGCATTAAAAAGCCCTACCCATCATTCTATTATTTTGTCACGATGTTTTCCTTCACCGAATGCTCAGGCTTATTGTAGGGTTTTGAATTCAGGTCATTCACATCATTGCTTCAATAATTGCTTGTATTCATCGTTCCATCTTTATCTGCTTCTATTGATAAACAACAAGTCTTCAAGACTATGTATTTGTGACCCTAATATTAGCCATCATTATTAATGATATTTAGTTGAGAATGTTAGCGATTATACAGTTTCGGGGGGGCTCTAATATGTGTTTATTTATTTATTTTTAAGTAATCTCGTAAAGGCAGGGTTATTAAGTATTTTGGATTAAGATTAATTTATGATTTACAACGCCTTATTAAATGATCGTTTATAACTCCTATTTAACTGAATGTCAGAACTTTTAGCAAAATGACTGATTATTTTAAACGTTAGTAACTTCTATATTATATAAGCCGCAATGCCAGTGTCTAAGCATTCTAAGCTCTTAACCTGAGGGTTAAGAGGGTTAAACCTAAAAGGAATTTAATCTATGTTCGTACTTGTTTTGCGATGTTAGCATAATTATAATATTTTCCTTATCTCTAGTCTGCTCTACAACACTAATAATTAGCGCCGATAAGTTTGAAAGCTGTCAGTTGTCATTGTGTTCTGAACGGTACTGGCGCCTCCAGATATGTTTCGGGGTCTCTGTTTATTAATAAGATTATCATTTTGTTGTTAATAACTGTTAATTACATCTTATATCAACTTTACTGCTAAATATAGAAACTTAATTACAGCAAATAATGCCATTTGTGTTATATACTTTTAAAGCGATGATGGCGCAGTGGTAGCGTGTACGACTTTGCGTCGATTGACCTGAGTTCGAATCCCTACAATGAGCCTGAGCTTTCGGTGAAGGAAAACATCGTGAGGAAACCATAGCATGGTGGTAGGGCATTTTATAATGCCTGGCTAGCTACCACCCTCAAGTTGAAAATCTGCCGCCAAGCACCAATAGGTGTGTTCCGGCAACCGCACTTGAGAGCCAGTCTTCCATTAGGTTTAGCGTGTTACCATCTTGGGCCGCATCGTCACTTACGATCAGGTGAGATTGTGGCCATAATGCCACACCTAGAACGATAAAAAAAAACTTAGCACTCAAGTTATAAAAAAAAACAAATGATGTGATCCATACACGCCATATACTCAGAATACCTATTGTTACATCAAAAGGAACTTGCGTCAATACGGCTCAGTTGGTAGTTTGATTTCTATCTAGGGATTGGTTGCTGAATCGGAGTCGAGACTGAGATGCCTTCCGCGCTCGCCTCCAAGCCCGGTGAAGCTGTCAAAGCCTCTAATGGCTCCAGGGCCGTTAAGGCTAACAGTATACAGTATAGTCAATTCGAAACAAAGTATGGATCGCCGACTGTGTATTCATTGCCTTTTTGGCAAAATCATTCAAATATAATAAAAATTAGGATACCAATATGAAATTTGATCAGATTAATTTATGAGATTTTGATTCTTTTATTTTGCTTCTCTGCGTTTCGGTGTTGTGTGGTTTTTGTAATTTTTTACTGTAATTAATTAACAATACTATTATAGATTCAGTTCTTTATTATGTTGTGTGCATACTCTATTATAGGATTAGGATAGTTAGTAAAATTTCGTATGATTTGTTTATTCCATTTCTCTTATTTTACGTTTAAACATTGAATTGCAGAATAACACCCGAACGGGTAAAAATCCCAATAATTTGTTACCTTTAGTAGAGGGTAAAAATGAGAGCTGTGCGCGCATTGTGCAACGAAAGTGCGCCATGAAGAAAAAGAAACTCAGTAAAATAAATTCTTATCATTATCCACAGATTTCAGTTATTATCATTGATGGCTCACTTCATCATGGCGTTGGTACGCGGGATACAAAATGAAGTTATTTTTTGTTTTGTTATGCTATGTTTGTTGTGTTGTTGTTAACATTTTCATTTTAGGGTTTTTTTTTTTCGAACTGACTATACTGTTAGCCTTAGGGGCCCTGGAGCCTTTACGGCTTTTACAGCTTTACCGGGCTTGGACTCATTTTAGGGGTTAGAAATAAGACTAAAGGCCGATTTTTCTATCGTCAGATAATTTTATTTGAGGAATAATTTTGTCGTTTTGACGGATAATGCTTGGAAAAACAATTAAAATTCAAAAATTATTCCTTGAATAAAGTATCTGACGATTGAAAATTCGGGCCTTAATTAAAAATATATAAAAAAAATAAGTCGAAAGCCCCTAATATACCTACATAGATAAAACGTGTTAAGAATAAAAATGTGTTATTCTATATGTATTTTTATCTACCAAAACACGTCTAATTCAACAATTGTCCGAACATCTGACTGGTTACATTATAACAGATGACATGAACCTTCTTGACAACAACAGCTGTTATCATATTGTTCCAATTATGATGCTCCAAATTTAGGGCAGCAATCACACTCGTAGCAGAAATAGAGAGCTAGCTATGACTTATATCATTGCTGACAATCTAGCAAGCGACACGATTGGCAAGGTCAGGCAAAGTTTTGTTCTAGCTAATAAATAACGTCTCATTAGATGCGAGAAGTGATAAATATTTGACATACCTATTGTTTATTTATACAGCATTGTTTTATTGTTTGTTATAGTCATAAATATATTTTATATGTTTGGGTATAATTATAAATATTTAGCTATTTTTTATGAATAGAGTGATTCTTATCATTTAGCTAGTGCTCGCAATATCTCTCACGTAAATTCTTTTGTTGTCTTGGGATATGTAACCTATTATTTTAAGTTGGGCCCTAAATTAGTCAGAAACAATATTCAAATAATTTCAATAGTTTTTACTTGAAGCGTTTTGTTTTAAACAAGCTCTTATTTATACATTAACGAATTAAAAAGTAAATTTATAAGTATGTAAATTTCATCTAGATGTACCGTTTCATCTGATCAGTGTCCAAAGAAGGGGTTCTCCCGTAACTTTATTCATTAAACATTATTATTGACTTTTTTTATATAAAAATAAAAGATTTTTTGTTATAAAATATTCTTTAAATAATTTTATTTCATACATATACTAAAATATATGTACTTTTATTTATGCGTACTTATCTATCAAATATCATTTATTATTCCTCAAAGGTGTTTTTGTAGCAACGCCATATCTAATTTAACTTTCATTAAAATTAATGATACATTTCTACAATTTTAAAGCTTATATTCCCTGCTATTGATAAAACATAGATAAATAGTTTAAAATGAACATGTAAGTGGCGCCATCTGTTAACAATCTGTTTAACTAACGTGACAGCCGGTTAGATTGTTTACTTTCTATAATTTGCGAAATATTCGTAAAGGTCGACTAGTTCAATTTTATTTGTTTACTATCTGTGTCCGCGGCTCCGCTCGCGTGTACTACTAAAAAAGGTTTTTTATATTTCGTTGCGACACCCTTTCTAAAATACAAATAGCCTATGTTATGTCTTATAACATCAGCTATCTGCCAGTGAAAGTCCCGTCAAAACCGGTCCAACCGTTTCGGAGATTACCCGGAACAAACAGACAGTAAAACATTTTGAAATGGGTTTTTGTTGTAGGTGTCGTGTATACTTTCATATGCATTTAGTAAAAACGTGTTATTTTGACATTATAAACAGACACTTCAATTTTATTATATGTATAGATATGTCTATTTACATTTGAGTAATATTTCACTTTTTTTTTATTTCCTCTAGAGCATCGTTTTTTCCCTGAGAATTTAGAGCGATCACTCCACGGATCCAAAGTAAAATATATACAGTTTTCTTTTTAATTTTGTGAGACAAATCCTGGATCCTAACATATTGAAACAAAACATTTGTACAACGACGAACTAAAATGAAGAATGCTCGCGAAGGAAGAGTAAAAGCAAGATTTAATTAAACAATTTGAAGAGTGATGATATTGGCATAAAAACGACATCTGGATATAAATTTTCCGGCTACATCGATAAATTATGGTCACCATCTTGAGATGTAGTTCTTACCAAGACAAATCCAACGTGCCTAAACCCAAAGGAGCTATCTTGCTTGGCTTCTGAAAGATCTTGATATGGAACCCTTACATCCCTATGCAACCCAAGTTAAATACAGGACAGACCTATACACAGCAGTTTTTAATGGTCTAAGTGATATTTATTGAAAAAAAAAATGGATTAAGGTCATTTGCCATCACGAAGTTTCAATGGGAGTCTCCATCTTGAGACTCTCGTCATCATGTGTAATGGAAAGTACTCATGGCAACAAAAGAAACTAGCCCAAATTCTACAGTCTTACAATTTGCAAGTCCCTACATCCCGGTTCCATCATCAGATCAGCTCTGATAATATTGTATTTTCATCGAACTTATACAGATATGATAAATTTCATCTCAATCGTATATCATCAACAAGTGGTTGAAAAATAATTTGCAATTTTTTAATGTGACATATTTACAAACTTACATACGAACAATTACAGTTAAATAAAACATTGCAAAAACAGACAAACGGCAATAAAAATAAAAAAAAAGTTCATAATATCGTAATGCATTTTGTTACATGTAGGTACTATTTGATCCTAACAATTACTTTTTTAATGTAATTTTACAAACAATTTATAATTGTAAAAACTCGGAAAATTGACGATTTTATAATATTTATGGATTATTTACATTTGCGATAAATTTTAACTGATATACAATAAACCAACCACGAATACTACATAGCAAATTACTTATCTACCACCTTACTACGTTTTCATCATGATGTTTTCCTTGATTGAAAGTTCAGACGTATTGTACAATCAAGCCTATGTAATTCGAGGCTGTATCCGGGTCTATCAATAATTAACCGACATCTGAATTAAAATTTCTTACCATTACTTCAAGTTAGCTGTGCCCGCAGCTTCGATCGCGTTGACGACAGAAGAACGAGCAGTGCTTATAAAAAATAAAGGTGTGTGTGCAATTCACGCACGATAGAAGTGAAACTTCATTTTAAAAGATATTTAAAATTTAAAATATTTTATTTAAACAGTGAGCAATATACATACACACCGACATTTGCTCTCTCGCTCTGGCTCACACAAAGAGGAGAGACCGATAATGTGTGTTAAACGTTTAACGCGTTGGAAGTCGCATAAGAAGTTTCACTTCAAAAATCGTATTCTCATAAAAATATAATAACTTTTTATTGCATGAAGATATCGTCATCCTTTTTTCCAATTTTAATAGGATCAAGTATGTAAGGAGAAAATAAAAAAAAATCAAAAACTTTGAGAACTGTGTTTCTTATTACGAATTCTAAATAATAAATTATTGACGATTCTTATAGCACATCAATTATGAAATGAAGTATGCTTCCCGTTTACAAAATCTGATCGGAATTGGTTTGGAATAAATAAAAATGTATTACTTTTTACGATTTCTAAAAATATTATTGACAATTCTTATAGACTATCATTTAACCAATAACATAAGGTGCCCTTGTATAAAATTTCATAAGAATCGGTCAAACCATTTTTGAGCTATATTCGGACATACAAACAGACAGGCAGAGAGACAAAAATATTCCTGATATCCTTTATATAGGTGTCTAACAGAAAATTTGGGAAAATATTACATGTACAGACAGAACTGTAAATTTATTAATATAGATGACGTGTTGATAAAGATAATTGAAGAGTATGTGTGATTCATGTGTGGTTAATTATGATCAACAAATTTATAAACAAAGAAAAAATTTCATCGTACTAAGTTTCAAACCTTATTGATGAATTTACATAAATTGAAGATTTTGCGTGTTAAATTTCAGGTCAATAGCCATATTACGTGTGCATAATTATAAGAAAATAGTTAAACAAAAAACTTTTTTGCCTAATAAACTTTCAACCCCTATTTTACACCCTTAGAGGTTGAATTTTTTTAAATCCGTTTTTAGTGAGCGTCTACATCGTGAAAGGAGTAACAACATTATAACAACAAGCAATTTAAAAATTTTTTTTGTCAGTCTGTTTGTTCATGCTAATCTCTGAAACGGTGGAACCGATTTTGACGAGACTTTCACTGGCCGATGTTATAAGGAAAAACTTAGACTATTTTTTATTTTAAATACTATAATCCACACGAACGGAGCCGCGGGCACAGCTAGTTTATCATATTATATAACAGCAAGGGCCGTGTTTTATGTGTTCTCGTTAATATTATAGATAAAAATAAAATGATTGTTCCCATATGTATCGCAAGTTCTTGTAAACGAAACAAAGAACCATGGAGAAATATTTCAGACATAGTTTTAAAACACCTCGTCTGAGGTCGTAAAACTCCACTAGGACATCAAACAATGAAGTTGTCTAGACATCAGGGCCGTTCTTGAGCTCTTTATCCAATATATGCACACCACGTTGTTTAAATATATTTATTTTATTATATATTTCCTTTTTATTAGACACTAGTCCTGTGCCACGGTTTTACCCGTGTTAAGTTTATTCTACCAACTTTCCATAGCTCCCGTTGTAGCCTATCGTTTTTCTCACTTTCCATACTTACGTACAGCTTGCTAAATTTCTTGACGTTCATGATTACTGCTCGGCTCCTTAATGTCGTAGCGGGAAGTTATTTAGTCTGTAACCTTCCCCAATAAATAGGATATGAAATGCACATCTGATAGTTTACAGATTAGTGCGTTCAAAAAACAAGCAATTGAAGCTATGATGGCTCAATGATAGCGTGCACGGACATCGCGTCGATGGACGTCAGTTCGAATTCCTGCAATGAGCTTGAGCTTTCGGTGAAGGAAAACATCATGAGAAAACCATAGAATGGTGGTAGGGCTTTTTAGATGCCCGCCTGGCTATCTAACACCCTCAAGTTGAAAATCTGTCGCCAAACACCAATAATAGGTGTGTTCCGGCAGCTGCACTTGAGAGCCAGTCTTCCACTAGCTAGGTTTAGCGTGTTATCATCTTGGGCCACATCGTCACTTAACATCAGGTGAGATTGTGGCCACTACGCCAAACCTATAACGATAAAATATACAAATATATATATATATATATATAAATTTGGAGAGTTTTTGACGAGAACTTGATCAATTGAACTTCAATAGAATTGAACTTGATTATACAAAAAAAAATGTTATCACATATTTATATTGTGTTTCTATTTTGTCCTATGTTTAATGCTTTTGGTACCGTATTCCAAGAAAGCGTGCTAGTAGTGATTTTTTTTCCGAGCTGATTTTATATTGTCATTACTTGTTTTTCCTTATATTTTGTTATAGTACGAGATCCCGCTGCGGGATTGGTGTACTCATCGACTTTTTGTTTAAAACCAAATTTTTATGTTTATTTATAATTAAGAGAATATATATTTACTAGGGTGCCTATCAAAATTTGGCCGCCATTATTTTGAATTAAATTATTTTTAATAGATTTTTGGTAAAAATTTTCGTTTATTTATTATTTAAATAAAATAACGTCTACATCACGGTAATTAATATGAAGATTCTAAAAAATCACGGTTGCCGTTGCGCACCTGGCCGCACTTCTTTGCAGCCAGGTGTAAACAGGTATGATTTCGATAAATTTATACGTTTATAGCCTATATTTATTAATTATAGGTCAAATTGATGCTAATTTTTTTCTATTAATTATCATATATAGTTGCTTAATTAAATCTGGCCGCAAATAAGGGTTACTGGCTGTTAAAGATAATAAATATTTAAGGTAGAGTGAAAGAGAGTTAGCGCGTAACATCATTAGTCAGACGAGGACAGCGAATGCCGGCTGTGCGACGCTTTTAAGCCACTGCGCATGCGTCGTGAACAGACAATGAAATACTTGAATAAAATCTAATAAAATTTTCAAATAATACTTTCGCAATAAAATTTTCTTTTACTTAAGTCACCTTGGTTTTATTTTTTTATTTTTTAAATCAATATTAAATATCGACGTTCTAATTAGCAAATTGTCTAACTACATTTTAGAGAATCTTTTATTTGTACGAAAAAAACAATTATTTCAAAATTTATTATCATTTTAAAAAACCATTTAATATCATTAATATCTAATAGAGATATAATATTTAAGTTTGAATCATTCAAATAATTTGTAATTGGATTATTGCTTCATCAAAATGTTAAAAAAATCACCCTCTGAAAAATAAGGAGTTAGACAAATTGCTAATTAGACCGTCGATATATCAAATCAATATTATTTTTTTGTTGCAATTTTTAAATTTGTCATTTTGAAAAAATTACACATTTTTTGGAGTATTTATTATAAGTCGTCTCTATTACTCCCCGGTGGTTGAGAACACTAACGTTCGACGCATGCGCAGTGGCTTAAAAGCGTCGCACAGCCGGCATTCGCTGTACTCGTCTGACTAATGATGTTACGCGTTAACTCTCTTTCACTCTACCTTAAATATTTATTATCTTTAACAGCCAGTAACCCTTATTTGCGGCCAGATTTAATTAAGCAACTATATATGATAATTAATAGAAAAAAATAGCTTCAATTTGACCTATAATTAATAAATATAGGCTATAAACGTATAAATTTATCGAAATCATACCTGTTTACACCTGGCTGCAAAGAAGTGCGGCCAAGTGAGCAACGGCAACCGTGATTTTTTAGAATCTTCATATTAATTACCGTGATGTAGACGTTATTTTATTTAAAAAATAAATAAACGAAAATTTTTACCAAAAATCAATTAAAAATAATTTAATTAAAAATAATGGCGGCCAAATTTTGATAGGCACCCGAGTAAATATATATTCTCTTAATTATAAATAAACATAAAAATTTGGTTTTAAACAAAAAGTCGATGAGTACACCAATCCTGCAGCGGGATCTTAGACCATTACAGAACGTTTAAAAACATAGCATAAAAACCTTTTGTAGTAAAAACATATATAAAATAATAAGAAACATTCACCGAAATCTGTTAAGTGGTTCTTGAGTTAAAGCGCACTAACAAACGGAAAGACCGACATATATAAAAAATATTTATGTAAAATCTGGTACAATAATGTTCGGTAAGTAATGTAATCAGATCGGAACCCTCAGGGCGCGAGTTGTACTCGGTACTTGTACGATTTTTTTAAACTGTAGGTATATTACTTACTGTCACATAGTGGCAGATTTGCAGTCTTGGCTGCCCTAGGCCGTGTAGCACCGCCCCTTCTCAACTCATTATTTAATAAAACATTTCAAATTTTATGGTAAGTATTAAAGTACAGCTTTACGATGTCAATATTGTAATTCAAACTAGATTTTTATCCATGTCTGGAATCTTAATACAGTCAAACCTGGATAAGCGAGAGTTCAAGGGAGCACAATCTCATTCTCGCTTATAGAGGTTTCTCACTAACCCGAGTTTCTCGCTAATGCAGGTACATGGGTAGCGTTTCTCTCTTATAGAGGTACGCAGCAATAACAAGTCACAGCAACTTTATAAGGGTAGATATCAAGATTTGAAAAGAATGCGATAAAATAACAACGTTATTTAGTTCCACGAAATAGAATAGGTACAATATTGACGAGAAAACAATACAAAAACAATGCTAGGAAGTTCCACGAAAGTTAAGAATGAGTCATAAAATAGCAGCTGTTAAATTTGCAATTTGTTTTGCCATTTGTTCCTCCTAAATAAATAAAACTCGACTGTCGCTTATAGAGGTATAGATAAGTAGCAGTCTCACTTACGGAGGTCCATGAGGGAAAACGACTCTCTCTTACAAAGGTTTCTGTTTCTCGCTAATAGAGGTTTTGGGAGCTTAAAATGACGGGTCATGGCTATTACTCTCACTTATAGAGTTTTCTAACTTATCCAGTTCTCACTTAGTCAGGTTTGACGGTATATACTTCATATTATGCTTTAGTGTGCTGTTATTTATTGTAATCATATGTTTGCATTTGGTAGTGTATTTTTTGTCACGATTAGCCGCCCGTAATATTTGGCCGCCCTTGGCTTGGGCCTAATTGGCCTTAAGGGAAATCCGCCACTGTTGTCAAATGAAGTGAAAGTGTGTTACAGCAGCTGCAGTTAACACTTAGTTCCTTTAAGTTAAGCGTTTAACATCTTCGGCTATATCATTTCTTAAAATGAGCTGTGATTTTGGTCAACCGCTAAACCTATGAAAATTAAAAAAGGATACCCCTTTTGCAGATACATATATTAAGAATTTACATACATATATTACCTATTATATATACATATTATATTATATTATATTAAGAACATATATTAAAAAGATTAAGAGTACACAATTTTTTTTATTTTTATTTTTCCGTTGAAGTTATTCGCTATAGGCGAAGTTGTCCGAGTGTACGGTAACCAGATCCTCGTGGGTCGTGTGTAGCACAATTGCCAATAAAATATGCATCTGTTATGTGTCTGCTAACAGGGCTCCCGACTCGATCACAATTGAAATAGACGATTTAGCACATGGGCAACTATTGTATTAAGCTGCGACTAAAGATTACAATGTTGTGTAGGTTTTTATGTTACTTTATGTTAGGTTTACCGTTTGACCTAAAATAAACTGTGTCACATGGGACCTAAAATAGTACACGCTAAACCTAGAAAGACTAGCTTTAAGTGCCGTTGATGGAACACACCGATACGTACGTAGAGAAAGTTGAAAATAGCTGATCAGACGGCTACTAGAAAATGGCCTACCACCATGCTCTAGTTTAATCAAGGTGTTTCACCGAAAGCTCGGGCTCATTGTAGAACTGGATCCCGCGTCGATCGAAGTGGTCTTTGAATACCCTACCACCACTGGCAATGAGTCAACAACGCTTCAAAATCATAAGTTTCAATTCGACCAACATATTGAACAAAAATACATATCTACAATTACTACAGACCTATGTATGTATAAATGTATAAAAAAATTAATATACCTATTCATTTACTCTCCTAATACATTTGAAGAAATGTAAATATGTTTTTTTTTTTATATACATTATATGTATATTTGTATAAAGTAAAATTATTGCTTTGAATTTGATTTAAAGAGCAAACGCTATGTCCTTTTACTAATATGTTTTAATGAGCAGTTTTATTTAATCCTGAAAATAAAACTGATGTAATGCCCTTAAATATAATTAATAGAATTATTTTATCAATATTAAATTAATTATTTGAAATTTATACTGAAGCTTCCTTAATAGTTGAGTGATGCTTTTTCACTATTATAGATTCTTACAAGAAATAATTAACTCTTGCCGCAGTGCACGCGGGAAAGTGAAAATATCCTTCACGATAGAGATCCAGTAACCTCCTTTCACAGAAATAGTTGATCTCAGGATTAACTGCAATCCTCACCACAAATGTGTAAATCGAATAATTACACTGAACAATAAAATACTTGCTTTTATTTATTTGTATGTATTAATGTAAAAAACTTTAAATAAAATCTTGTTTTGAAGCGCATTATTGACGTGCATTCGCACTCGATGTAGGGCTCAAATTACACGAGGTCAGGAGAAGTCCAATATGATATAAATAGACTGACTGCAGTTGTAAGCCGCGAGTTAACAACCACGACCTGGTTACTTTGTTCCTTATAAGTACTAACCATGTTTTATAAAAAAGTTATATATAAAATGAGATTACTTATATTGGTTTAATAAAAGGTAATTATCACATTACCTGAAGTTTACTTCTTTGTTGGTTAGTCTCGATTCTGCCTTCTATATGTGAGAAAATACAATATACGAGTATAAGGAGAAAATAAACCAAATTGTACTAAATTGTAAAGTACTGTTTTTTTTTTCGATCCTACACTGTTAGTTATATGGCCCTGAAGCCTCAGACGGCTTTTACAGCTTCACCGGGCTTGAAATTTCCATTTTGTTATGCGTGTATTAAATACGTAGTATTTATGGGCCTTTGTAGTGGTAGGTATTTGTGTAATAATGAAAAGGGTATTGCATCAACATAATTTCCTAGTAGATCGTCCAGTAACACATCCATGATTAATATTAAGCTGTTTAATAAACGGTCTTTACAAAACCGAAGAGGGCCAGTCAAAGCAACTTTGTTATGTACACTTAGTAACAATCAACTTTCGAAAGATATTTTTCATCTTTATAGGCCATGGATTTTCGTATTTATTAAGGTTCGTTGATCCACGACAGCATTTAGGTATCCGCATATTATTATATGCACGTCTCTTATGTATTACTTTATTCTTCTGGTTACATATGTCAACAACAATTGTTAACGATTTTGTCACGTCACTATGATAAAAGAATACAAAGTGTATCCACTAAGGTGTTATTTTATTTCTTTTTTTTTTTAAATACAATAAAAAAAAGGAACTAGAACTTCAGGGAACTAGAAAATGCTCTATCACCATGCCAAGTCTAGCTATCATTCCGTACTATAACCCTCAAAATGACAATCTTATACCAAACTCCTAACGGAGTGCCCCGGCAAGTTAACTTTAGAGTCAACCCCCTTTTTACGTGTAGTTTTATCGGTCAACTCACTGAACATCAGGTGAGATTGCAATCAAACCTATAGTCGATTTAAAAAAAAATAAGCCTTTTATTTAATTAATAAATCTTTGCATGATGTTTTAAAACAGAGTTATTTAATTATAGATGCGCCACGTGGCATCTTATTTTTGAAGTAATTTTAAGATGGTAAGTTTTCTTTTTATATTTACGGTACATAAGGCCAATGTAGAGATCCTTATATAATTCATATATTTTGTCTATGCTTGAACTGCTTGAGGATATTTTGTTATTATCCGCATTAATTAACCGAGAATCAACGGGTACAATGAAATCACTGTAATACTTAAATTTACATATATTTAGTAATTTTTCCCTTGGGTGAAAATTAGAAGATAGGTTTTTTTAATAATTTGAATAAATTCATTACACATAAATACAAATCTAATCATTACTTAATCTTATCTTCCTAATCTTAAGTTCAGTCGACACAGAGAGTGTACTTTCATGTGAGTATGTAATCAACAAACAATATATACTTACTATATAAAACAAAGTTTTTGTTTGTTTCTTTAAATGGGCTTAATCTCTGGAACAACAAGTCTGTCAAAATTAGGTAATTCTAGATTAATTTTCTATAACTACATATTTCAAAGTTTTTAAATGTATATAAGGTACTGATAGCGAAGGCAATGGCAATAAAGCTTAGATTCGTTAGTTTACTGCTAAAACCAGATAAGTAGCATTTTGCTAGTTTTCAGGTAATGAAGTTTAAAGGTTTTAACCTAGAGTAAAACAAGTACATGAGAGACGACATTTAATAAGTTATAAAAAACATACACTGTGGTATCATTAATATAAACATCACTGAAAAAAGGATATGAATAATTAATGAATTTGTAATAAGTATAATAATTTATTTAAAATGTATTTAGTTTGTTTTGGTAGTAAGCCGACGATATATGATATATAATTATTTATATATGCTTTGACATGTTCCATGCAACAAGTGATATACAGTCCTTAGTTCGTTTTATTAATGAAATCAGTATGACGATAAACGGGCAAATGTATTCATGTAATTAGTAGGGATGTCTCTCTAAACAATTACAAACGACAGGCTATAATCGTTTGTGCCAAATTAATCGTATCTATGAAGTGCTAACTCGTTATTCTGTATTATTATATGTACCTCAGATGCTTATTGCAAATCATTGATTTTAGTTTTTTAGACTCCATACGCACTGGCATAAAAGGTAAGCAAAAAAAAACCAGCATGTTGGGCCACTCGCAGTGTAGGGTTTCGTAATTGCCCGTCACAACATGCAGACTTAGAAAGGGCTTCAAATAATTTTGAATGGAATGTGTAGGAAATTTTCTTTTTTTTTTACTTCTCCAATTACATTTTATAAGTTGGTCGACTATTGCTCGTTAATTTAAAGTAAAGTTTACTAAACTTTGATAGTTTTCCTTTTAACTTCGTTTTATAGTTTTATAACTAAATATTTTGCAAACAGATCCCTAATCAAAAAATGGTTTTTACAGAACCGCAATATTATTAAAAGACCTATCCAACGACATCTCACACCATGGGATACACGAGAAAAAAAACATCCCACTTTACGTGTATGGGAGGTACCCATTTTTTTTTATTTCATCTCTTTGTCATTGTGTTTTTTTATGTATACCTATTTATACAATATCGAATTACAGCTTTCTAGTAAGTACTCAGAATCTCTGAGCAAAGCCGCGGACAGATAGACGGACTTGGCTCAATTATAAAGGGTCCTTGTTGACTTCGGACAAGTAAAAAATATTTACTTTTTATTTATTTTCGTCATTTACGTCTACTTATACTTAGACATAAATAGGATATTAATACATAAATCTTAGCATGTGATTGTGTTGATTCTGAATAAATATTTTACCGATTTGCAAGTTATAATAAATATCCTATATGTACCTACATACTTATCGAAATATACTTTTATATCTGAATACATAATATATGTAAATATATAAGATACTTGGATTGCAGTCAGATTGGTTGTTCGTAGTTTTATTATACTTTTTCTTTCTGTGTCGATGATTGTTTTAAATTGAGTCTGATCAGTATTAGACCAGTAAGAGGGGTAGGTCACAGAGAAGTTTTATTGGAGATTTTTCTGTACTTCGTCAGGTCAACTGGTGGAATACCTCTACACTACAGAACATCGTAGCCAAATAACCCTGTGTTGTGTTCCTGCGGTGAGTAGGGTTTCCAAAGCTCCTTGGGGTAGGGCTGTTCAAGGTCAGCAACGCGCTAGTGATACCAATGGTATTACAAACGTTACGCTACGATAGCCGCTTACCAGCAGGTGGCCCATATGCTTGTTTACTACCTTAGTGATATAAAAAAAATCGACCACCTTCTGAGCGTTTAAGGAGACTACCGATAGGTCTACACTAGGACTTATTACACTGGTAATGTATGTATGCTTACTTGTGTAAAAGTTAAATTAAGTTAAAGTAGAATAGCTAATACCCAAATTCATACCTTACAGATGAATATTATTATTAACTAGCGGTGTGCCCGCGACTTCGCATGCGTTTCTTACGCACTAATTTTCTCATCCCGTAATTTTATTTTACGCATGTTATTGACAATTAATAAGCCTATCAATTGAGGAATGTCATGTACTTCCCGTGTACATTTTTCTTCAAAATCGGATGTAAATGAATAAAAATATTATATTGTTATGGTTTTTAAATGTATTATGACGGTTCTTATATCCTATCAATTAACCAGTGACTTAAGCTTCCCGTGTACAAAATTTCAAAAGAATTTGTTAAGCTGTTTTTGAGTTATATTTAAATAGTTAAACAAACATTATTTTCACCAAACAAACTTTCAAACCCTGAAACTGATGAATTTTGATAAATGCTGATACACGTGTTTCATTATTTTTATTAAAGACTCTAAGTACAAAATTTAAAGTCTAAGATAAAAGACAATGTCTTTTCTCTCACCCCATACATTTTTTCAACCCCTATTTTACACCCTTAGAGATTGAATTTCCCAAAATCGGTTCTTAGTGAGCGTCTACATCGCGAAAGGAGTAACTGTGCTAAATTTAAAATCAATCAGATCTATAGTTACGGAGATCTCGTGATGAGTGGTATTTCACTTTTATGTACCTATTTATAAATTACAAAACATTGTTTTTAATTACATATATAGAATACATTTATTTTATAGATACACAAATCAATAAGTGCTAGCATTATTTCCTCTCATGGCAACGCTCATTCTTCGAACTGGTGTAGGGAAGCCACGAGTGGGGCGGGGGTGGCGATGTCTCGTAGGACGAGGAGGAAGCCTCGAATCAGTGCTCGCGCGGGCCCTGAACTCTTCAGAGCACTCCGACTGGCCTGATGAAGAGGTTGAGTCGCTGCGGCCGACGGATATTTCGTCCTCTTCATCTAATTCCATTTCAGTCCATCTCCGACCTTGAAGCAATAATATTAAAGTTTTACTATTAAAGATCAGCTTTTTTTATTGAAAACACTGATGTAACTTTCATTGCAAACATACAGTCAAATAAAAAATCCTATAAAATAAAAATCAATGCAAATAATTACGTACTGTATTAGGTAGGTATATCCGACTTATCACATTTTAAATTTGATGACAACTTATTGTGTATTCTACTAGACTTGTAATTTTGTTTAAAAATTGTATTTATGCTATTGTTATAAAGAGCTTAATTTTGGTTGTATTTAAGTGGTAATCTTTGGAACTACTGACCGATTCTGGAAGATTTTTCTCTGATAGAGAGCTACGTTCTCGCTAAGTGACATCTATAGGCTATATTTTATTGCTATTATGTTTTATTTTGTAATTAATTCGTATGAAGTCAAGGGCGGTTGCTAGTCATAAATACAAAGAGCTTTTTTGTAATAAGGGTCGTGAAAGTTGCGATTGTTTAAATACATAATACAAAAGTAACTTAAAGGTAATTAGGTACCTAACGAATTGAATCAAATTTTGTATAATGTTTAGCATCGCTGTTTATACCAACGCTGTTTATACCTAAATTGTTTTTTTTTTGCATGACATCGCGCAAAGTTCGGGCCGTAAAGATATTCGATTATTATATAAGAATTAACAAAATGAGTTGTTCGTAATTTAGTGAATGAGTCAAAATCAATGATATTATACAAATAAAGTATATTTTTATCTAATTATTTATTTTTAATGACAACTGCAAATATGTCCTTAAATATAATATAACCAAATAATTTTTCAGTCTTTACACTGAAATCCTGGGAAAATTATTATTAGGAAGATGAAAGATAAGTACTTAACAGAATGCATGATACTGATATTAGATGAGGGTAGTAATATACAATATAAATGATGCAAAAGTAAACTTTTAAGTAATAAAGATAATATACAGACCATTTAAAAAAATACACGAATCAAGAAAAAGCTTTAATATATCTTAATTTGAGTCACAATGTCTTAGAACGCAAAGGGTATAGAAAACGTTTTTAAAAACGACACTCGAGGACCGAACGATATTATGCTTTCATTTTATCGACGCATAGGTGAAGTAGCCGGCGAGCCACATTATCACTACGCACAGAGAAGATAACCATCATATTAGTTTCGGAAACTTAGGTTATTGAAGTGAAACTTCTTATGCGACTTCCAAGCGTTAAATGTTAAACGTTTAACGCACATTATCGGTCTCTCCCTTTGTGTGAGCCAGAGCAAGAGAGCAATATACTATCGGTCTCTCCTCTTTGTGTGAGCCAGAGCGAGAGAGTAAATGTCGGTGTGTATGTATATTGCACACTGTTTAAATAAAATAGAAAATGTCTTTTAAAATGAAGTTTCACTTATATCGTGTGTGAATCGCACACACACCTTTTTATTTGTATTACATTTTCGTAATTTTAATATTTTACTGGTTTTAAATATAATATTCTTGTCTCAGTACCATTAACAATGGATTATACCTAGTAGCGAAGATGAATTTGACAACTACATAAATTAACAGTTATATATAAGGATTATCAGTACAAGAAAAGTGGATATTAGACTTTCAAAATCCTTTCCATTATTACAGTATAAATGAAATTAGAAGTCGCTATAGATTAATACGTAGTGAGCCAATGGATAGAAATACCCAAACTTCTAACAGAGAAGGATTGTTGTTTAGGAGTCTATTTATAGCCCGTCCCTTTTAATAATATTTGTTAATAAACGAAAATAAACTTAAGTTAAGTTAATAACTTAAGTTGTGTGCTATAAAATGAAAAATGCAAGATTGGTTAATTACGGACAGATGACTTGGAATAAATACGTACGTCCGTAAAAAAATAGGATTACAGGTAAGTAGTAGTCTAACAAATTTGCATACACCAATTTTTAGGTGTTTGATCGAAAATCGTATTGCAATACGCCTAAAAATAAAATAAAAACAATAGGTATAAATAATCACGTCGCTTTCCTTCACCAAAGGTTAAGTTTTGTTACGTTAGTCGACACAGTTTTCGAACACTCTATCACTGAGCCATTATCGTTTCAATTCTTTAGAATGACCAGCGGATGGCTTCAGGTGGTTATCTGAATTAATTAATGACTTCTTATATAAGAAGTAAGCGAATAATCCAACCAAAAAAAGGTAAAAATCTGTTATGAAATTTGCTAAAGATTGATTGATTCCCTAGGAACAACAAAAGCTTTTTACTAGAACGAAGTTCTAGATACACCAGCTAATAGTAAATTAGTAAGCGTTCATGGTGAATATCTGATAACATCATTTTAAAGTATAAATAAATGGCTACAATAATCACAAATAATACGGTAATAACATACAAAAAGGTGCGTTGCTAACAGCCTTTTCTGACGTAGAGTCTGAAGCTGCCCTCGTGAGCGGTCGACAAAGTGCTGTCGGGTGTACATCAGTTTCGTTGCGCCCCTTCGACCACTTACTGCTAACACGCCAGAACCTTCTTGTGTCACGGAATACACTCCATACCTGTATAATATTAAAAAACATAACATCTCATCGATATATTATATGTCAATGTAAGAGCTATATTTAGATCTAATCCAATTATAAATGTAAAAAATCTGGATTAACATTTGTTACCGAATCAAGCCTTAACATGTGTAAATAAATAATTTAATATCTATGACCTGCATACACACAAATTATACGCTTTATATGCTAGATTGGTACAATTTTATAGTAATATAATTATTAAATAAAAGTTGATTCCATCAGGCCACGAGGAAAAACTCAGTGATTTATTTATTAGGTTGCGAGTAAATCGCGCTGAGAAAGTTTGTACTGCCGGCAAAGTCACAAACTATTTAATTAAACTTGCTCTTAAGCGCTCTATCAAAGGATCATGACTTTAATACCTTCCTATAATTCTCAAATAACGATATGAGGTTGGGGTCGTCTAAATAAAGAAGTCGAATATTATAGGGTTCAAAACAACTATATGAATATGCTGAAAATATGGACGTAGACAAATATTTCGTCCTCCGGAGATACTAAGGCTTATAGCCTACTTCGCCTTTAGATAAAGAAAATAGAACTGCCAATCATTATATTATTTTCGAAAAAACATTGCCTATATCGTCAGTAACATTATATGGTTTTGATGACAAAAAATTACATAAAAATGCAAAACAAGTACGTACCTATCATGTTTGTACACTATATGCCATGTGAATCCTATAACACATCGGACAGATATTGGATCGATACTCCATCAGTTTCAAAAGTCCGGATAACTCGATTTATTAAAATTAGTTAGATAAGTTCAACAGCAGGGTAGGTATACAATACTAACTATTCATTATTAAGTTCAAAAGTAAATACATATCTACTAATGAACTCATTACTAATCATTACAAAATATTAAAAAACAAAGACCCTCTGCCACGTCTGTCTATCTGAACGCGATAAACTTAAAACTACCGAGGGTTTTTTAATACGGTTTTTTAATGCCGATTGGGAGCTTTACTGGCGTGCGCCGCGTAAGCCGGGGCGGGTTGCTAGTCTTATATATAAAAATCTTGTTTGCGCCTGTTAGTGATTTTATAACTTCTGAACGATTTGACCGATTGAGCCCATCTTAGGTCTTTACCTATGAAATTGCTGTTTTATATTAAAAAAAAACTTTTTTAATGAAAGTTTATATTTAATTCTAAAAAAGTCATAGTACTGGCCATTAGTCGATGTACTTTTGTCATTTTAATAGAAGTTTACTGATATATTTTCTGCTATAAAAATCTCGGAGAAAGGAATCGATGAACTCTTTAAAGGCGTTTTTAACGGGATCATTGGATTCGATTTTATTCCCTGTAATAAACTATCCAAATTCGGAGAAAAATTGAAAGCAATTGGAGCAAGGTCTGGTGAATATGGTGGATGATGGGGAATTTCCAGTCGTAACTCCTGTAATTTTGAGACGGTCTGTTGTGCGAGCGCTTTTGTGAAGGAGGATTGTACTTGAAAAATCGACGTCTTGGTTGTTTGACAACGAGTTTGTCCATTATCATTTGCAATTCTTCACAGTACATTTCTGCAGTAATCGTTGTGCCAGTTCTCAAGATGCTGTAATGAACAATGCCGGCACAGGTCCACCTTATACTCAGAACCAGCTTCTTTTGACACAATATGCGTTTAGGACATGGTTTGGCTGCCTCCCTTGTGACCAACTAGTGCGACAGACATTTTTGATTATCATACAGGATTCATTTCTCATAAGAAGTGACAATCTGATTCAGAGTCCCTTCATTTGTGTGCCTATTCAACAAGTTAAACCAAGCTTGGACAAGATTTTGTTATTGTTGTTGTTCAATGATTTCATATGGTACCCACTTTTCGAGCTTCTTTTTATTTTATCTTCCTAATTTATCGTAAATGAGTCAGTTTTGTTTTATCACTTACGCTGAAGGCTGCTACTGATTCCGACATGATTTGAGATGAATCTGCTGTGACTACGGCTTTCAATTCATCGTTATCGACTTTCACCTTCAGTTGGCCACAGGACTCATTGCTCAGAACAAAATTTCCAAAACGGAAGCAATTAAACCAAAAATGTATCATGTGTTCACTTGCCGTATATGTACAGTACATATACGGCAAGTGAACAATATGTCGTTGTGTGTTGTCAAAGTGTACAATACGTCGTTGATATTGCTTGCCGTCTATGCGAATTTTGTTTTTTCCATGGTCACAGAAACAGCGATATCAAAGAAAAATCGAATGTAGGAAAAACATATGAACCACATGAGTTTTAAAAAGAAATGTCATAGCTATGTATATTATAAAATTAATATGAATTTTTAGTAGAATGAAAGCTATCGTCTTCACATTAGTCAGTATCAAAAATCGGCAATTGCATAGGTAAAGCTATTATTTATATAATATATTTGTTTTATCGAGACGATGGTTTATTATAGCTATGTTAGGATCCGATAGGTGACACTGTGGTCGAGCCTTTAACTACTACAAAAGGCAGCATAACGTCTGTAGGCCCAGCAAGTTAGCTATAAATTTCTAGTCATACTTTAAGAAAGTTAAAATAAAAGCAACGTTATGTAAAGAAAATTATAGTTGAAGCAAAATAATAATATGACAAACGTTGATATTTTTATTAAATAATATTTTTCATTTCATAGCTTCAGATATCTATATATTGAGAGAAACACTGAACTGAGGTAAACAAGAGCCCGTATAAATTAGTTTCGTTGTCAAGTTAAATTAATCTGCGTAGGTGGTTTATGATTATGTATTAAGTTTGAGTATGTAGATGAATCACGATAACCACACGATTCTGTCACTCGTGAATTTCAGTTATGGATCTATTTATGTTTTTCCTATATACATGTCTACATATATTGAATGTAATAATAATAATTCATCGCTGAAATACCTATAACCTATATATATATATATATATATATATATATTTAATTACTCTATATTAATAAATGTGTAGTTCTGTCTGTACGTATATTTTTTCCAAATCCCCAATAGACACCTATATGAAGGACATTGATCACGAAAATAAAAATAAAAATTAGATTGAAAACGTCCGTGTTTAACACAAAATCGCCTTGACCGATTCTTGTAAAATAAGACAAGTTTAATATATATATATATAAAAAGCACTTTTAACAACATTATTAGAACATATCATGTTTAAAAAACAAAAAAGGCAAAAAAAAATTAGGTCCTTTATTTAATTTTTTATGTCATCATTTGTGTAAATGGAAATTGAAAAAATAATAAAAATAGTTAGTTACTGTTGTATAACTTAAAAAAAAATGATATATAAAATTGAAGTAAAACTTCTTTAGAAGCGACTAGGAGGTAACTGGACTATAAAGCAACGGAAGTCCGTTACGTCATGTTGTTTGATGATGATGATGATGACCATCTGGATGGTGGTGACCGTCGAAGTGGTGGTGACCGTCGGGATGATGGTGACCGTTTAAGTTTTACTTCAATCGCGTGTGACGGTTACTCGCTTTTAATTTTTTTTATTCTTGTAATTCTTTTTCGTCAACAAGTATTTATTACTATAACAAAATGTTATATGTGTTAAACTGTTTTCAGCGGCAGTGCACCCAATGCCGTAATGGCCGCGCGTAGACCCATTTTCGGCGTTAAGTAAAAATTATAAATAACGGAGATAGAGTTCCAGTAGTCGAGAATTTTTTATGGCAAATTTCCTCCTCTTTAGGGATCTTATTTCCATTTATTCCAAATATCAATCGTTTTTGAGTTATTAACGAAAAACTCAATACGGTTTTTTTTCACCTTTTTTTTTAATAACAATTGCAATTTTTTATGTCCTATTATATCCACGTGATACATTTTTCTAAATGTAATTCCGAATCGAATGAGTTATCGCTCATATTTTTAAGAGCTTCTTTATCTCGAAGTAGTACCATTTTGAACTTGTTGACTAGACTGATGGTGCATTTCACATTGCTTAAACCAAATTCTATAGTTAACAAAGCTTGTTTTATTTTATTTAGGTGAAACTTCTTATGCGACTTCCAAGCGTTAAACGTTAAACATTAAACGTTAAATGTTTAACGTTTAACGCACATTATCGGTCTCTCCTATTTGTGTGAGCCAGAGCGAGAAAGTAAATGTCGGTATGTATGTATATTGCACACGGTTTAAATAAAATAGAAAATGTCTTTTAAAATGAAGTTTCACTTCTATCGTGTGTGAATCGCACACACACCTTTTTTATTCGATAAACATACAAATAATTCGAAAATATCGAATTATTCGATTCGAATTTAATATACATATAATATAATCGATTTCATCCGAACAGTTTGTAACATCGAATTATTCGCATATTTCTACTTTATTTAAATATTTATATTATAGAAAAGAATAAAGTCTTGTTGGTTCATCAACGCGCAACTTACCTATATAGAATCAGTATAAGTTTAATTCTACATTTCAGAGTTTAAAATGTATAATATAAAACCACTGTATGAAAAATCGTAAGGTATAAAAGACATGTATAAGGGATGAGGGAATCTGTGTTAAAAGTTTATTCTATGTATTATTTAAAAAAGTATGGACGTTATGATTAATCCTTGTTTGATAAATAACCCTTTAGACGGTGAAATAAAGGATGCGAGTTTCTGGGGGAGTTCGGTGGAGTTATGAAATTGGACGCTCAGGCTTTTGGTAAGCCATAATAAGTTTAATTAATACATATATTAAAAGTACTACATGCCTGCTCAATACTCTCTCTGACAGAAATTTCATGGAAGCAGACGCAACCAATTTCCTTACTCCGCCGTTGTCCTTCATCGGTACTGATCATGCGGTCTCCCATTTGGTCTGCTTTGTTTGCGACAAGTACCACAGGAGTCTCTGGAACGCCATCCTGGAATATGGCATGCATTTTCTTTACTTTTATTAAACCTAATTAAAATTAAAACTAGAAACATAGAGCAGAAATTTAATTATGATTATGTATTAATATACGATATTGTTGTATATATTAATACTAGTTGTGCCCGCGGCTCCGCTTGCGTGGACTACAGAATGCCATCGGTCGTGCTGTAGGTCGTGTTGTAGGTCTTTTTAAGATCTACAATTATGTAGTACATAATTTAATATATCTCTTATGGTTTTCTCAATGTAAGACATATAAGCGCCCCAAATGCGTGTTTTTTTCCGAATTGATTCAGCATTATCGACACTGCATAATTCGTGTATTAGGTACATTATCCTACAAAATATATCCTATAACCTGGCCAGATTACATAGCTATTAATTAAAATTAAAAACGTGTAAATCGGATAAGTGGTTTTCGCGTGAAAAAGAACATAAACGGACTGACAGAGAGACGTTGAGTTTTATAATATGTATAGAATAGATGATAATAACTATATTATAATAAGTTGTATAGTTATTTGTTTACTATTATAACTTGGTTTTATGATTCATACAATACTTATTCAAATACTAATATAAAAATACCAATAAATTATTTGTAATGGCTTCCGCCTACACTACCGGTAATAAGTCTTTCATTTCATCATAAAACAAGAAAATTGGCAGTTTAATTTACTTGATAATATTTTTTTATATAAATATACTCTTTACAAATAGAATCTTAACAAAACTTTATGGTGATTAAAAAAATGACCTTGTTAAAAGCTCGATAGAAATTATATCTTCAGTTGAATCACTCTGTTAATATAAATGTCCTATTGGAAAATAATGCTAATTTCTAATAAGCAATGGACATGGAAGTTCGATCCAAGTTCCGTATTTGCCTTTTTTTTAATATATTAATTGTAACTAAGACGGCTATATCGCTATTGATCGCTTTAAATTCAGTCTAATTTTAGTAGTTTGTAGCTAGCAATTGAGGAACACTCAAGGATTGTGTTTGATTGTTCTTTACGGTCAAGCATTAAATTATTTTATTGTTATTAATTATTAAATTATAAAATTATTAATTAAATTATTAAATATTAAATTATTAAATCTCCTCTATTTGTATGTGATGTTTGGTGTCAAACCGTGTAAATATGAATGAAGGAGTGATAGGAAATCAATACCTTCATTGAAGAAGTGAGTCGCCGTCGCCTTTTGTTATAGTTTATGAGGAATTTTAAACGATGACACTCATCAAACGAACACTTGTCTGTCACTGAATACATCAGTATAAACGCCTCAGCCCATCTGATGTTGTTCTCCAGATTCGCATACTCTCCTTCCTACATAATACATAAAACGTTTTTGAAAGATAAACTTTATTTCTTGTGAAAGCAAGAAGTACAGTTAAATAACTTACATGCGGCGCATCACCAGCGGAATCGAGTATTTCAAAATATACCATCTCGTTGTCTATAACTGTTTGAAAGCCGTAAATCTTTTCCAAATTAGGATCGTATTCGCCGATGAAACGCCGTGTTATAAATCTTACAACTAAAGCTGCAAAGAAACATAATTTTCATTACTAATGCTTGACTTACAAGATTTTTTTGATGAACGAATCACGTACCTGATTTGCCAACTCCCGACTGACCTAGTACCATGACTTTGAACGGCTTCGGTTTAGGACAAAGTACGAGTTTCGCTAGCGAATTCTTAGGCGATGCGTTACTGTTCACAGACATAACTGTCGTCATGATTTATTTGTCTTTCCACTGTAGAATCGAGAACATTTTTATAAAGCCACGTCACAAAACTGAAAATACGATAATATTTTGTAAAAATTGAATGAAATATCAGACTTCGTATCAAGGTTTTCACTTTTCTGTCGTTTTAGTAGTGCCGTGCTGAATTAACTCCATGCATTTAAATGTTAACTATCGCAATAAAAACTGATTATGTATGCGAATTCTTTGGAAGTGTAATAGTTTATTTACACTTTTTTATTAACAACAGTCGGGGGAAAAACTACCTTAAGCATTACTTGCTTTGTATAAATTGTTTCTGGAGTATTGTCTTTGGATTATTTCTGCATACAGTACCTCAGCGTGTATGTACCTGGAAGGCCATGGAAGTAATAAACGTCTAAATATAATATTTCTGCATATTGTGTATTTTACACAAAAATCATATAGTGTCCACCTTTCATGGATAGTTATTAAAATCGTATACCTACACAATATTACAAAAATTTAGTTATTTCACGATTTTGATACAGTTTTTCTTGTATATTTTCTCACTTTAAGTATTGAACTCCGATAAAAAAATAATATTGTGCATCCAAAAACCAAAAAGGCCATATTTAAATGTATATGTAGCTAGTCATTATCTGACCTATTTATCATAACGAGAAGCGTACGGGTGTGTACTAATTCCAATTGCGAATACACTTCTTATTGGTAGATGGTCTATTTTTTGTCGGCCATGGAGAAGACCTATTTTCCATGCCATAACCAGATCTCAATAACTACAATTTTACTAAAATGTAACCGGACCTGGCGAGAGTAAACCGATGGTGGTGCAATGGTAACGTGCTCGAACACCACGCTGAATGTCGTAGGCTCGATTCTTACAATTACCCACTAACAAATATTAATGAAGTAATAACTATTAATCAGTTTCAGGCTGAAGCAGCAAACTAAGAAATATCAACCATTTACATAAGCGACGGATTTCCACAAAGTAGTTAACGACTTCATCAATCAAAGTTTAGTAAAGTTAAAATTTAAGTTTTCTTTATACTTTTACCCACAGTATTATTGTTATTAATTCATGATACCTATCAATTTGAAGTTTGAATCATATCTATACTAATATTTATTTATTATATACATACAAAGTTCACAGCAATTTTTTGGACATTTTTAATATATTAGAATATAATTTTAAAGTGTCATTTAAGAAGTAGTAATATTACATTTCGTATACCGTGTGTATGAATGTACTGAGAATGATGTTTGCAAAAATAATGTTGTGTGTGTGTGTGTGAGGGAGTGAATGTGAGTGTTGTGATTATTATTTGAGTGATTTAGGTTTTCTTTATTAGTTTTGAATTAACCTTGCACAGACCAACTTCAAAAATTGATTTCGACTAAGGTAGAATAAGTCAATATTATTGAATAGGTTGTTGCACTGCGTAGTACATCTATACATGACGCAGTTTTGAGCATATGTATGTTTTATAGAAGAAATTGCGGACAAACTGGAGTTCCTAGTACTCTTAGTAGGTACTCGGAAATATGGCGTTTTGTTGAAAGGACCACCATGGTTTCACATATCTGGCGTTTGGTTAGGAATTCCAAATTCAAATTTATTTCAAATTTAGACTTGTGTGTTTGTGTTTCGAATTTTATGATTCATTTGTTTTCGCACCATTTGATTTTTCATTTGACAAAATGGAAAACTTAAAATATCGCGTTATTTACGAATATGCGTTCCACCGTGGCATCAGCGCTAAAGAAAGAGCTCGAACGATTTATGATGTGAATATTGATGCAGGGGTGATACTGTTAAAGAAATTACGGTACGTTTTTGGTTCCAACGTTTTCGTTCTGGAAATTTTGACCTACGAAACAAACTTCATGGACGGCCGGAGACCCTAGTTGATAATGAAGAATTAAAGGTGATCGTGGAAGCGGATCCATCGCAAACCACGTCGAAGTTAGCGGCAGGCTTCGGTGTGACGGACAAAACAATTTTAATTCACTTTAAACAAATTGGAAAAGTGAAAAAGCTCGAGAAATGGGCACCGCATGAATTGACTGAAGCACACCAACAAACACGCAGTGCTGCGTTACATTATTCAACCGTCACAATAACGAGGGAATTTTGAATCGTATTGTTACTTGTGACAAAATGGATTCTTTACGACAATCGAAAATACTCATCAAAGCGGTTGAACCTAGACGAACCGGCCAAATCCTATCCCAAGCGAAAGTTGACGTAGAAAAAGGTGAGTGTTTGGTGTCATACACTACAGCTTCCTAAGATCTGGTCAGACGATGACGGCAGATCTGTATTGACAACAGTTGCAAACCATGATGGAAAAAATAGCAGTTAAACAACCGAGACTGGTCAATCTCGCTAGCTCATTGCTGCTTCAGGACAACGCTAGGCCCCATACTTTACGACAGACAGTCACTAAATTAGAGGAAATGCGATTGGAATGTCTCCGACACCCACCATACTCCCCGGATCTTGCTCCAACAGATTACCACTTTTTTCGGAATTAGGACAATTTCTTTCGAGGAAAAAAATTCAATTCAAATGAGGGTGTCCAAACCGCATTCAAAGATTTTAATTAATCTCGCTCACACAATTTTTTCAGCAATGGAATCAATCAACTACTTATAAAATGACGAAAGTGCATAGATAATGACGGCACCATACTTCCATTGATTAAATGTATATTTACATAATATTTTTTGTTCGTTTTACTTTTCCATATCTAAGAAAAATTAACGTAAATCATTAAAGGACCAAAAAGTTTATCACCATACTCTTTATTTTGATACAATATACTTTTTACCCTCTAGTAACTAATATAAGTCATTTGGTCAAATTAAAGATGACAACCCTACCCTTGGGCAATGAAAAATTAGAGTCGCCGAATAATCTATATCTATCTATACTAATATAATAAAGCGGAAGAGTTTGTTTGTTTAAATACGCTAATCTCTGAAACTACTAGCCAGATTCACAAGGAATGTTATAGGCTAGATAGCCTATACAAGCATTAGGCTACGCCTCGCAACTAGCCTTAAATATTGATTTTTGTTAAGTAAGTCGGAATTAATAGCGCATCCTAATTGCTTTATCCGCGTGTGCTGGCGTAATTGTTAGTGTTATGTAAATACAATGTTTTAGAAAAATATTGCTCATTAAAACATCTAAAAAAGTTCGCGATACCATGTGTCTATCTCTTATACATAAGCCACAATAAGGTACTTTGTGACGAAACTTTTATTGAAAATTGAATAGTGATTTATGAGAATTATTATTAGGCTTAGCATATTAATCCTTATGAACGAAAGTTACTTTATCATCAAGACAATTTTATGTAGATAAACTTTGCCCTTTATAGCGTGTTATTTTGACGAATAGTTTGTGAGATAATGTAAAATTAATATAATACGTAAACACTCGGCTCGAGCCTATGACTATAGGTGTAGTGACGCGAACGAGCCGTGTCAGTTGTGATTGTGACGCATATCTCTGGCCACCCGATAAAAATATTCTCTATACTTACTGCAGTATTATAAATCACCAAACAGCGATTTCTTTTAAATTATGCGCGGGTGAAATCGCGGTGCACAGTTAGTTAATTATATTTTTCAGATCGATTACCGACGGACGACCTTACAGATTACTTACGCGATATTAAATAAATCGATCCCTAATATAATATCATTCATGTAGCAGATTGTAACTACACTCTTATGGGTGAAAGTATCCTAATCCTAATTTAAAAAATCAATTTTTTTTTTTTATTAAATGAAATGAATGGAAAAATCCTAATTACTTGCTTGGCATAACTTCAAACGTCTCAAACTTACTTTATGTACCTTCTTACCGCCAGATGGAGTGCAATATTTTCGACAAACCCGAAAAATACTGTATCCTAAATAACATTTTTTTTTATAAAATTCTCATAATTATAAGTGCTATAAGGATGCATTTGATTTTTATTTGTTAAAATAATTGTAATGTTATATAATAAAGTATTTTTTCTTCTAAGTGTGCATTTAACATGTGAGGTTTTTCTGTGCGAGATTAAATCCATTTGCGCAATTTTCCACGTGCAAATATTTCTTGTGAGATAAGCTCACAAGTTACATAAGTATATGTTACATAAGTAACATTGCGCTTTTTTCTGTGCGCTTATTTCCTGTGCGGTTATTTCATGTGCGTTTTTTTCCAGACACGAAATAAATAATAATACATAACACTTGTATGTTATGTTGACGGTCATCAAAAATATTGAAAATGTATTACAATTTATGGATTTATTTTAATACGTAGGTACGTGTTATATATTTTATGTTTATCGGTGCTTCTTGTCTATATAAAACGTAAAATAACATCGGAAAATTGGCGCCACGTCAAAAATTCGTTGTATATTAGTATCTCTGATTATATGCACTTCAGTAAATAAGTAGTACTCGAGGAAATATTTTCAATATAATAGGATTTAGAACTACATAATATATTGAGTAAATAAAGAGTTTTTCATATAGTTAAACAAAAATAAACATAAACTGTAGATACGTAACGTAAATAAACGTAAGTAGTAAACTATTCTTAGAAACTCATAATTTTACAAGACCTACGTCACGTAACTTTTTTTATAGGTTTAGGTTATAGTAGTTACCTACTTCATGTTCTTTTTGTATTTCCACAACTTTATTAATTCTCCGTGTGGACAGATAATAGACTAACCAAGATGTGGCTTTATCATTGCCATTAGGGCATCAAATATCTAGAACCAACCTTGAACCTTATATGTGTAAATAAATATACCTACAAGCATCCTATGCAATATAGAAATTGCTTAGATTTATCTACAATTTAGTTACCTAGATAATCCTTTATTCAGTATTGATGTAGGGGTAAGTAGCATATATCATATCTCCGTAATCGTTGTGGGACGATAAAGTTTTAAATTGGGTAATAACTGTTTAATTGATATTATTGTATACAAAAATGTCGTGTTACCTGAGTGCTGTGCGGCAACTAAATTTAAATATAAAATAATTATGAATATCATACGATTCTAATAATTATGCTGAATCGCAAATATATATAGGCGGTAGGTATGAAGTTGACGAAAATAATGTATTGCAACATAGTGTATGTAACCGTACAACCGGTAAGTCTTAGTAGTTTAATATCCTTATAAAAAAACTTCATTTATATGTTGTAGTATTTATTTCAATTTATTATTTTTGAAGCCTTTTTGCTTTCTTCATAGAGAAGAGTGCGACCATTGCAAAAATGATTTGATGGTTAGCTACTTTTGTAGACTAATTACTTTTTGAAAACTTAGTTTTTAAGTTATTAACAGATCACAACAATTATATATCTATTCGGTCGTAGCGAGAGCCGATCTCGAAACTTTGAAAGTTCTAGATTGAGCAAACTTCGATTGCTAGCAGTTAGTTATTCCTAAGTATATATATACCTACTTAGTTTGTAGTGAATTTAGACTATATTTTTTAATAATTGTAATTATCATAAAATAAGCTTTTTTTTTAAATTATCCTACTGTATTTTAGACACCTTAAGAAGCTACATCAAGCTGCGAAAACAAAAGATTCCAAACATGAAACTTGATATTATACGAATCGTTATGCAATTTACGCCAGATTAACATGCAGTGAATTCCGTCTTAAATTTATCTATACAATAAATACATCGCCTCAAAAAAGCGAACAAGTGTTAGTCAAAACGTTTGAACTCATTCATCAGTTTAAAACCTATGAAATCATCTAAAACTAAACATAATGTGCGCTTTCACATCAATGTGTAACACATTGTTAACAAGTGTGTTGGAGCTGTAACAAAGAGCAATAACCACAAGAAAGTCTTAGGAAGATTAAAAGCTATTTTCGTCGAGGATGACGATAAGAAACGAAAAATATTTCGTAGCAGACTCATATAAATTAAAATAAATTGATTCGTTAGGTAGTTTTTAGAGCTGTCTTTAAGCTTGCAACAACCACAGCTTGCCTCTCTAGTTTAGTAAATAAACAAATCTACAAATTAAAAAGTAATTCGTGAAAACTACAAATGCGTGACGTGTGGTAATAATTACAAAGAAGTAATCAGAAAAAAAGGAAATATAAAACTACTTGGTTGATATTTATAAAAAAATTAGAATATACCTACCTATTGTATTGTCTATATTAACAGACTTACAATTCGATCGTTGGCTTAACACATTTTTTTATATGGAAATAACTAAAGAAATACTATTTATTTACACAGAAAAATATATTCATTCACATTTAATCGATGTAACGAATTTTGTATTTTAATGTTTGGAATTTTCACAATGTAGTATCCGAAGCTGTCTCGCGAACAGCCAACTCCGTACGCGACCAAAACACGAGTAATGTGAATATAGGAGCACACTGAAATGAATTACATTATACTGCTTATATTGCTGTTTGCTTCCTCCCTTCCTTTACTGAAGTGAGTTAAAGTATTTCAATTCTGTTTGTTAATTATTTATATACAGTGAACTATCACAACTATAAATTGAATTATTTATTTATTACAATCAGGAATATCTTACGTAAATTTTATGTAGTTATTTATTTACAATTTGAGACACATTAAAATATCCTCATTAGTGTAATAAAAAATGAATATTTTAGCCAAGTTATAAATATCCTATGATTTGGTCATATGATTATAATTAATTTTTTAATGGACAACCGAGCAAAATTATTAGTTCTTTTGTGCGTAGGTCGCATTTGTACGAGTACATACAGTGTACCAATTATTATCGCATTATTATAAAGGTATAGATTTCATATATTTATATTTAGTAACAGTGGTTATTTTAAGCGTGAAAATTCATATTTCAATTACCTTAGTTACCTCTATATTTATAAACACAGGTGTGAAGTTTTTCCAAGACCATCATTTAAAATTATAGTTTAACCGTTATTGAAGAGAACATTAAAACAATGTTTGCATACACACTGTATAACATAAAACAAAAATCCAAATATAATAAAGTAATTTTAAATCTAAAAGGTACCACACCACGCAAGGACGTATTGTAGAATTTCGGGGCCTTCCGCAAATCAGCTTATTTAAACACTACTTTGACCATATAAGGTAAAAGAAAAAGACTATTACTGCAAAACGAATAAAAGGTATACTTCGTAGGTGAAAATAATATTTATGTAAGAATTAACACGTTTTTGAACTTGCGAACTATAATTTCATAGTCAAAAAATGATATTAATGAGTGTTGTTTCGTTCCATGAGTTTATTTTCTGTTTTTAAGCAAGCGGCGTTTAGTCCATACAAACGTGTTCCTCTATTTTATCCCTGGATAATGACATTACTGGCACTAGTGCAAATGTTGTTATATTATGCTGTTGATGGCTCAGTGGTAGCTCGGACGAACACCGTGTCGATCGATGTGAGTTCGGATACTGTAATGAGCCAGAGCTTTCGGTGAAGGAAAAAATCTGTCGTCAAGCACCTATAGGCAGCTGCGCTTGAGAGCCAGTCCAGTGCGACTAGTCTTATTAGAGTATTCCCATATTGGGTCACATAGTCACTTAACATAACGCTAAACCCATAAAAAATAAAAAAAATGAAAATCCGGGCAAATCTTCTGGGCAAAGGCTTCTTGCTAAGGGAAGGTAAAGGCTTTATTAAATTAGTGTAGATTTTAGAAAAAAAAACTAGCTGATCCGTGCAAATATTTCACACATTACAGAATATTAACAATAATTCAACTAACAGCCGTCATGTTAGTTAAACAGATTGTTAATAGATGGCGCCTTCAATATCTTTTCATATGCATGAACAAATGGCATTCCTAATGAAAAAGTTTGCAGTCTTTTTTTTTTACGAAAATATTGATTTTAAATAGGGATAATATTACCGGTACGATACCGATACCGATATCGAAATTTTATTAATAAATAAAATAAACAATGAAGTATGTAATCTCCTACATATTTTTACCCGACTGCCGGTGATTTTGAGTGATTGCATGTGTATCTGTTATGCACAAAACTGACGATAATCTTTATTTAAAGATAAGGAAGGTTTCTGATATTTTAATTCAAAAGAAGTATTAAAAAAAGAATGTCAAAATAAAATTAATAATAAATAGGCACGAAACAATACAACGCTTAGTAAAGACAGCAATGTCGCCGCTAGCACCTGTTAGGCTCTCTCGCCTGCGACGAAAGGGCAATATGGTTGCTTTGCGCGCTTTTCAAATTGTTGGATATCGTTAAATAAATATTTGGCGATAACGATATATCGGCCTGTTGATTATATCGGCTAAATGTCAGCAACGGCGATATGTCGTTGCCAGAAAAAAAACATTTGAGAAATAAATATATATGATTTGGTCAAGTTTTAAAAAGGAAACAGGATAATACAATATTATGCTACTTCTGCTTTCTATTCGGCCTATACTCAGCTGTTCGGGACAGCGCGACAGCAATTTTTTTTTGCTTACACTAATTATTCACATATCTTGCTGACCGTGTTTCCTCTTAATAAATTGTCTAAGCTTTAGCCAAAAATAATGATCAGTTTTATGCATAAAACAACAGAATATGTTAGATAGATGCTTATCTCTACATTTTATCGGTATCAAGGATGAATATTTTAATAATGAAGCCGATCACGAGGGTTTTGTTTATAATGTTCCATCTGACATGACAGGTAAAATATGTATAATGATCTGAAGTGTTATTAGGGTTAAAAGTATAATATATTTTGTAGAAGGTTATATGTATTTGAAATATTAAAACTGATCATAGACGCTTATTTTGCGGAATAAAAAATGTCAAATGGTTGTATATAGGTATGTCTAATTTAGATTTACGCAGTGATGATGAACATTCTGGTTCATTGGACATTCTGGTTATTTCTTACAAACAAACATTAAATTTTGGTATATAAAACAAATCTTCATATAAATCGAATATAATCGAATTTCTTTGGATATTTCTCTCTACTAGCAGCAGGCCGACTGGTGGAATACCTCCATCTTACGGTAGCCGCTTACCATGAGGCGGGCCGTATGCTTTGTTGTATAAAAAACCCAGTTAACGAATACGTATTTTTGTAACCTTAAGTTTTTTAAATGTGTTTGTAAAATTGATTACCTCTAGATCATAGGTTAAAATATTTAATAATTATATGCAGTAGCTTATTAGGAATTATTAATATTTAATTTATTTTCTTATTTATATTTTATTATATATATATATATATATATATATATATATATATATATATATATATATATATATATATATATATATATATATATATATATATATATATATATATGTATATATTGCTTATAATGGCTTAGTGGTGACGTGTATGAACATCGCGTCGGTTGACGTGAGTTCGTTTCCCTGCAATAAGCCAGAGCTTTCGGTGAAGGAAACATGGTGATAAAAGTACAGCATGGTGGTAGAGGGCTTTTTCTAATGCCCGCCTAGCTAGCTACCACCCTCAAGTTGAAAATCTGTCGCCAAGCACCAACAGGTGTGTTCGGGCAGCTGCACTTGAGAGTCAGTCTTCCACTAGGCTTAGCGTGTTACCATCTTGGGCCACATCGCCACTTAAAACCAGATGAGATTGTGGCCATAACGTTAATCTACCAATGATAAAAAAGTGAAAATGTTTATTGTTTTAATTAAACAAGTTTTAAACGTTTTTCTTACTATGTTTTTATACTTTTTTCTGAGTCTAAGTAGAATTCTGAAACTAAAATTTAATGAAGTGCATTGATGGGATATCTTTAGGTACGTAATACAGATACCTGGGTCGGATAAAATATTAACAAAGTATTTTACAAGTGACTATGGAGATTTTCCTCTTAATATTTTTATCTTTACCTACTCGAGAATGAGATGAACTAAGAAATTATCAATTGGCTTTGAGATGGTTTTATATGCGGGATCTATAATAATCATGGGATTCGGTCTTTCTGAATTGGTGATGACTAATGTGAACTGCTTATTTAAACGATGGAACAACATAGTATACATATATCTAAATTAGGGTGACTCTTTTTTTAACTGTTTTTAAATTTTATGCTTCCAGGGATTCTTAGTGTTCGAAATAAATAATCTACCATCATTAAGGTTGAAGTCTGTTATGAACAATCACATTCACTGGAACAAAGAAATTGTTATTCAATGCCTAAAATGTTATCCATATACTTATATTGCATAGAGGCACGATTTTTAAGATAAAGACTTGAAGCTTTGAGAATATTTTTGTATTTATTTCGAACTGTATGAATCCCTAGGAGCACATACATATACTACATAATAATGACCACTGTAATCTGTATCTACATATAATAATATTATAAGGAGGTAGTTTGTAAATATGTCCATAGAAGGAATTTTCCGGAACACTACTGATCCGTTTCTGAAAATTCTTATATTAAAAGGAAGATACATTATTCTTATTAAATTTTATGTTGTAATTAACGCGTAATTAAAGTCGCAAACGGTATGTACATAGTATATATTAAAGTTATTTTACATAATTAGAAAAATACTCAAATTAAGATTGTCATCATACACATCATTTCAGCCGAAAGACGTGCACTGTTGGACATAGGCCTCCCCAAAGATCTCAAAGATTCTCAAAATGCCGATTGCGTAGGTTGACAGTGTATCGCTTATTTACTTTTGGGAATGTTTAAATTAAAAATTAATGTTAACCAATTCTATCATCTTTCCTGATGAACAAAACATGGTGAACACACCAAAAATCAACAAGAAACTTACAAACATATTAGTAAGTTCAAACGAAAAGGAAATTTTATGAAAAATACAATGGCTATGACAATGTTCCAAGATTATTACACCCTGTTGTATATCAACCACCAACGAAGAAAATCAATGTACATTTTTGTGTATTTGTTCTCAGTTTGTATAATAAACACTTGTTAGTATGGTCTACTCCATAGTAGTCACTTACAAGTCCATACTTGTAAGTCGTCGGTCCACCTTGTGGTGCGTCTGCCTACGCTGAGTCTTCCGGTACGTGACCACCACTTAAAAAATTTTCGGCCCCGTCGGCCATCCGTTCTACGATACTTTAATACCATAAGATTATAATTATTATTCATTAAAATTTCTCTTACCGTTTCAAATAACGATTTTCTTTGTAACCTCACTTCGCTGACAGTCGATTCGAAGGTCTGAAATTAATAGAAGTAACTACTAATTACCTAAAAACGGCTTTCATTTTACAATTATGTTTAACGAGGCGGTCTCTTTTAATGGTATAAAGTTACTGAACAATCGAATATTGAGTAGGTAATATGTAATCGATTTGTTTGATGACCTTGTATAAGGCGAGATATGATAAATTGATAAGCTTACAACATCGTTCAATTATAATAATTTATTTTTGTTAAAATTGACCAAGTTACTGCTTCCGTAGTAGAGGTTGGACGATATTGGGTTAAACATAGGGCTGCTGGAGTTTTGGAAGAATATAGCTTTTTCCCCGGACTCCTTAAAAACTGTTATTAAACAAAAAACATGTTTTTTTACCTTTTTCATTCATTTAAACAGCTTGGTATCGATTTATTTTGTACATCGACCCATAATATAGGAAAAGGAATGAAATAACTAACTAATTATTAGTAAATGATATTTTCTGGGGTAATGTAGTAAAAAGTATTCTAATTATTACTGCAATTAAAAAAAAACTATTTAGGTTTAGTAACGCTTCATGAAATTGAAATTATAACGTTATCAACAAATTATAAATCAACTAATTAAATTGGCCTACATTTATAAAATAAAGTTTTTTTACTAATTAATCAGATTTTTTCTTTAAGCAAAAGTGTCCAGGCTTTACCGGATGGATGGCAACCCTAATTATACATTTATACTTAAAACAAGTGTAAAAAAATTAAGCTTGGTGTATAGATATATTGAAAGATTTAATAAAAAGTAGAACATTTATCAGCATACTGACAACACTTATAGAAGATATTCATTCTTATTATCATTAATATAAAGTTGTGACAGTGGAAATGCGATAAAAATTCAGGAATATTAAATTACCTATTCGGATCGAAATATTCATTATCGTTAAGACCAAAAAATCGAAGCTTTCTATCCATTTCAGGTAGTTTATAAGTAAGCACCTTCTTAGAGACACTGTATCGTCTGGAAATGAAATACATTTAAAGAATTGTAAGTTTGCTCACGGCCTTAGCAACCTATGGATTTTCCGCGGCCGTTGGTCCGCTGGAAAATCCGGAAATAGTAAGTCGATACGCGTTGGACAAGGTCGGCTACAGATATACTCTTATGTTATCTGTTTAATAGATATAAGTTTAAGATCCGGCAAGAAAACCGATCGTTTTTTTAACTGTATAAATAATTACTATATTTTAGTGGATGTACAGAGAGGGAGTACAGACATGACTATCATTCACATAATGATCTACCCTAATAACCTTTTGAAAGTAAAACCTGCCTGACACGGTCCTTAAACTTATTGTCCGGAAAATTAGCAAAGTGCTTAGGGATCTTATTATAAAACTTAACACTACTATTGATTTACAAAACTTTAATTGGTCCTACTAAATCTAAAATAATGGGATGATTAGTTTGTGTTTATTACGAATATTAAACTAGGCCGCTTCTTTGTAAAATGTAGCTTATCTAATTTTTGCGAACAAAAGTTCGTGCGAACCTACATTAAATTGTTAAATTAAATTGTGTGTATTGGGAGTGCAAAGTTACGATATTAAATTCCTGAAATATATCATTTCATAATTTGCGAGTTCCTATAGACTACATTGCTAGAATTTCACGCTTTTGTAATGTAGGTACATAATATAGTATCTACCTTAGCTGCAGTGTACAGCTTTTACAACTTACGGCTTTCACAACTTCATCGGGCTTGGAGGCTTGACAACAAGCTCAAGGGTGTCACAGTGGCCGAGCCTCGCCTTGGGCTGTTGCCAGATATGCAACATCGCGATCTGACTAACTTCCTATCCATTACCGTAAGACATTAAGCTATGGAAGTAAATACCCATGTCTAACCCAGCAGTGGCAATATCTATTAACTAGTGAATAGTAGGTACTGCGTATGCAGCAGAGCTTAATCTTCCCGCCAAAGTCTAGGTCCGATCCATCGGTATGGAGCCCTTGACACAAGCAGCCGCTCGCGCGACACAGTGACTCTACATTCACTAGCTTTCACAGACACATATGACACTGCATTATACACACATGCACACCACATAGGCACATTATAGGTTCTATAAGGGACCTTTTTTTAGTTAGCCTAGTTAGTTGGACAAAAACGTTCAGACCACTAAATACACCATAATACCCAGGGGGAAGAAACATGTATATATGTATAGTTGGTTTAGATCGAATGACAGGGAATTAGCCAGATCGCGACTTATTTGCATTACGCGCAACAGTCCGAGCCGAGGTTCGGCCACTTTGGCACCCTCGGATGTTGTTGTTAAGCTTTCGTGGCTGAGTGCCTTAAGCGCTCGCCCCCAAGCCCGGTAAAGCTGTAAAAGCCGTAAAGGCTCCAGGGTCCCTAAGACTAACAGTATAGTCAGTTTGAAAAAAGAAAAAAAACCCGCCAAGTTTTTAATTTGCGGACCCCGCAATAATGTTTAATCAAGTGTACCTAATACCTAAAAACACACTATTGCTAATGAAGTTCAACTAGTCGACTTTTACGACACCTTAGGGATTGTGCTATTTGTTTCAGACACAACAAAGCGCCATCTAAATCAGATATATTAAATTGAAAATATAGAATATACTTACCTATACAAAATAATTAAATGTATGATGATGTGTGAAAACCATTTTTCGATTAAGGGATTTATTCTTGGATATGTGAAAAAATTCATGATACTAGTATATATAACGAAGTTAAAAGGAAAACTATCACAGATAAGTAGGCTTTACAAGTTAACGAAAATAATCGACCAATTTATAAAATGTACTTGGAGAAGTAATTTCGTATAGATTCTAATGAAAATTACTTAAAGCCCCTTTCTCAGTCTGAATATTGTGACAGGAAATTACGGAACGAAATTACGCACTTGGCAACTTTTATTTTAATATTTATTAATTTTCTAGTTGTAGTACCAACGATAATATTGTTTTTAAGAAAACCACAGGTTAATTGGAGGAAAATGCTTTATGGCATAAAGCTCGCCAGTGTACAGACTTAAAAAGTGTTCATTTATTCATTAATTTTGAATCAAGTCTATAATAGGTTGCCACTCTTGCTGAATGGGTTGGAACGTCTTGTACGCCAGCTTGTGTTGCCAACCAAACCCTTCACACCGGAATATAGCAGAGCGAGCACTGCTGCTTTGCGACAGAATAGCACAGAAATAGCAGCAGAAATACGTATGGCGATTGTATTTCTAACTTGCTTGCACACATTCTGCAGCTCTTACTTCCATAATAGTTGTGTAATAATAAGAATAGATAAATTATATGGAATAACTTGTTGTAAGATTGTTACACTAGCTCATAACATCAGACTCACATAATTTAACAATTATTATCACAGACCACGAAGTAATAGATTTTAAAACCTTTAACGACCTTGACAGCATATCAGCGTCTACTATCATATTCTCCTATGTAAAATTAATGTACTCTGTGTGAATTATTATTGGCATACATGTACGTACGCGTGTAAACGACGCGTGTAAATAATTCGATTTGACAACGACGTGTCTCATTTTCGGGTCAATGAGCATTCAGCTAAACATCATAACATCTTTGCATTGAATCGTTAAAGCTCATCTTTTCGACAAATCGCGATAAAATAAATTATCATAAAACGATATTAAAGTAATTCAGTTATAGAATTAAATCATGTTATTGTGGTTTACAAAAGTAATTACTTCTATGTAAGGTTTCTGCCAGTAGGTATATGCTCGTGTGTTATATATCTCAGATAGTACTTACGTACCACAATAACTTATAACTATGTATTACTATTAGGTATCCAACATACCTATAGTTTATTCAACATACAATAAGTATTTGGTTGATGTAAGTAAATATTTGATATTATATAATTTCTTCTTGGAGTCCAAAGTCCTTATTTGTAACACTAGTCTACAGTGTTGTTGTTGTCCTAGATACAGAAATATTTAGATACAAGTTATGCTTCTTTTTAGGGTTCCAAAGTAAAAGGGGTCTGTCTTTCCACGGTTTAGCTCAGAGATTCATAGTACTAGTGAGTTATATTTTGGTATGGGTATACGTATTAATCACGCTGACAAGGTGATAAATAAAGTCTTGAAAAAATAAATGTTTAGTGTACCTCCCTTACACGTAAAGTGGAAATGATTTGATGATGATATGCCAGAACACCTAAAATATATTCAATCAATATAAGTAGTCGAAGTTTGAATTAGGAATTTATTGTGAAACCCACTCACATTTTCTCCGAGTAGATATAAGCGAGGACAGCAGTTTACGAGGGTTGAATATAAAGGAAAAGGGTGTGCATCTAATATATTATCTAAGTAGAAAATAAAAATATGTAGGAATTTTAGGATTGGTACCTATATGTTCTAAATACGTTGAAAAGGCCGACATCAGGTGGAATGTCGGTTTTTTACATTTTTAGTTGATTCGTATCCCGACACAGGTAAACATTTTTTTAAGCTGTAAATGCGGTTACTCTCATTTTAAAATCTAAAAAAATGTTTGCTTTATGTAAAATTTCCTATCTTCAATATTAAATGTACTTTCCTCCATGTCCCATTAGTTTTTTCCACCCACACGAAATTCACCAATAAAACGATATCATAGTTTGATTTTTTTCACATACTCTAGAATTGGACTAAGGTTTTGAGATGAAATGATCCTTTGACACCACACCCATAGCTCGTATCAATAAGCCAGGCCGTCATACTTACACGTATTAGTTCATATCTTAAAAACTACTGAATCGATTTTAACAAGACTTACACTGTTCCCTAAGTTAAATAAATTTAAGTCAATAAAAAATGGCCAAAATCTGATTATTAGTGTCGGAGAAATGCGTGGACAAACATACATACACCTATAAAGTTTTGTATATTTGTTTGGAAGCCCTAATGGATTATCATATGTGAATATATTGCAGTTCCAATAATATTCCACATACGTATCGAGTTGATAACCTCCTTTTTTTGAAGTCAACAACAAACAAACATAAACATTAAGAGAAAAAAAAATGCTACGAGACTTAAGTAAATTTAAGAAGATATCTACGCAAGCATTTTTTATGTAAAAAACATCTTGTGGTTCATTTTATTCAAGGCCATAATTAATTGTGTAGTTATATGAAATCTTTTCCGATAGGATATCTTAAACATTACAATAATATATTAGGCACAAATTTTAAAAGTTATTCCATTTTTTTTGTACAGTAAACATATGACTGATAAGATTGTTTTACTACTGCAAACAATTTCCTGCTACAACTCGGTATCATCCGTCGTCGATACCTGCTAGGTTTTTGTTTTGCACTGTTCTTACTTAGTTGGCTCAGTAAACAAAAAGGGTATTGGCCATTGAAACAAGATATCGTCACTGCTCCCTTTCATGCGCAAGCTCTCTCGGTGACGTATATGAAACTCAAGGACCACCTAATTAGTCACAAGTGAAAATCAATTGGTGTTTTTGAAGCTATAGGTACTTCTTTTGGCACTTTTAGTAGAAGGTAAAATTGACGGGAGCGCGACTTGATGAAGTTAGCCCTTAATAATAAATGTATTTTACTGACTTTTCTTTTTTTAATTATGTAAATATTATTTATTGGTGTATAAATAAACATTATATTAATCAAATCAATATTGGATTATTGCCCAAACAATATATAGTAGGTATGTATTTGGGGAATTTATTTGTGACTATCATGTTTTTTTTTAAATAATAACTAAAATATATCCACCGATTGACCTTCGGGAGCAATGCCTAAAATTTCACATGAGTAACGCGCGATAGATAGTTACTTTGATACGGCGCGTCGTGGCGTAGCTATCTTTCACTACTATAAATGTTAGTACATATGTAAGAATTACTTTCTCTAGAATTTCACTTTTTACCATATTATAGCAAAAAGTTGTAGTATTTACCATACATTTTATTTTGGATTGTGTAAAATAAAATTATTTTTAGTGCTTATACTAATAAGATTTTGTAATTTAAATATGATGATGTTGTAACAAAAAACAGCGAGCCAAATATATTGAAGATCATACTTATCCTCATAAGGTCGTGAATGTGGTTAGATTTAAAGAATTTTGTTCTTATGACATTTTTGAAGTGAAAACTTCTATACCGCCGTTGTAATTTGAAACTAGATGAAACGAAAAAGCGGCAATAAAAAGAGAACCATATACATCTATAGAATTTAGCCTCCGAGAGAATGAGATAAAATACATTTACATTATGCACGGTTAATGCAAGTCCTGATTTTCATGATTGTAATCGTCGTACTCGTAGTCGTCGCTCATGAAGCTAAGGATCGCAGCAGATGGAGGGAAATCGTACGGGAGAAACTGTTGCAGCGGGGGAGTCACGACCCTCAGTAATGAGGAAAACGACGCAAGGAGGAGGAGGAATCGTCGTACTCACTACGCAGTAGTTGTCGATAGTTCGAATTCAGCTGATTTAGGATATTTAAAAAGAATTCTTAAAGAACATTTTTTTCCTGATGGTTTCACTTCTGACAAGTGTGAACTGCTGCACACATTTTTTTTAAATACGGAGTTTTATCAAAAATGTTTAGCATAATCAAACTAATATTTACACGGTAACATTAATTAGTGTATCTTTCCTAGGCAAAAAATATGCACCGCGCTTTGTAGTCTATCTGATTTAGCAAAAAAATTATGGGAATTCTTCTTCAGCTGTGTATCTGAATTTCTGTTTATTTTGTTATAAATAAAGGCGTTCAGTATTATGAAACCAGGCATGGTATACGTAACAGGTTCCTGGTACAAGTACCAGGTCTCAGGGTCTTGCACCATGTACCAGGTAAACATTATGCTAGTAGGTACGCATAATACCAACTTTGAACTCATGACCTATTTTGTTATCGAGGAGCTAAAAAAAAAAGGTCGTTGTATCGTCGTAAAGAGCGCGGAAGACGGAATAAGACCCCTGGTGTTTGCTAATTTTGCTATTTACTTGATGTTACATACCAACTTTTTTTAAATACCAACTTTTAGCGACATCTGTACCAGCATTAATCCATCCCTGTATGAAATATAGACTTCTTTTGGATTTAAACGATAAGTGTTATAACAAGGTTTGAATAGAGTAACTTAAAGTGTCGTGTCGTGGTTTTTGTTTTAATTCATAAACTTATGACATTTGGCCCTATATTATGTAATTTTGGCGGCATTTTACGTGATGTAGTGTGGTTGTTGTGCACAAGTGAAGTGGATTACAATAAATAACTAGGAACATGCATTTTAAGTTGCTACAAAGGCTCCCTGGAAAGTTTTAACAAGGGTGCCGCCATCTTGTTGGAATGATGTTTAAAGATTACAGAATATTTCCCTCGCTTTGTTGACAAAATGTAAAATACTTGACACTGGCCTAATGCACGAATGGTGCCGAGCCATAATTAATAAAAAGAAGAAGAAGGTTTGAAAAAATCAATGTAGATTTTTATTTTTTTCCCGATAATCTTGCCATTTGTATGAACAAAATATTGGGAGAGAGAGAGAGAGATGGCCGCGAACCAATGTAGTTGCTTCTTCTTTATTATTATTTCAAATAATACGACCAGAGATACTATAAATTACACACTGATCGGCTGGCAAATTTTGTTGCATAATCTTTTACATTACAACTGAACTAGAGCTTTCATATCACGCAAAAATTATGACGGTATTATTACCTTAATAACAGCCAAAGCCTACAAAATGCTTGGGTTTATTTTGAGAACAGGAAAAGATTTTAAATGTTTACCAACTCTGGTTCTTCTCTTTAATAGTTTAGTTCGTTCCATACTAGAATATGGGTCCACGGTTTGGAATCCGCATTATGATAAATATGTTGAAATGATTGAAAGAATTCAATACGAATTTATTAAACATCTTAATGATAAGTTTCATAATCAGCCCTTACTTCCTAAATTACCCTCCCTACTTCCCTATTAAGAGATCAGATGTTTCTATTCAAATTAGTTAATAATTTAATTGTATCACCTTACCTTCTTGGTGAACTTTCATTTAAGTGTCCTAGGCCCAATGCCAAAAAACAATATTTATTTGATGTGTCTTTGTGCAAAACCAATTATGTTGCTAACACTTTCTTATTTAGAACTTGTAATTTGTATAACTTACATTTTAGCGATGTTGATATATTTATTAATATTATTAATTCTTATCAAAAAAGTCAGTATTAAATGTGATGTCATTTTATAACTTATCATTATGTAACTTACCTAACTGTTAACCGATATTATTGAATTGTATTTCGCTCATTATTCCTTTTAAATAACATACAACATTTATATTTAGTAAATTAATTATTATTATTATTTCTGTACTTATATAATACGACGTGCAGTGTGTAATAATATTTGTGGAAACTTAATTATTGGTGTATGAGTTTGTTTCTTAAGATTAGCTATAAGTAAAATAATCTGTATGTTTCCCGAAAACGAATAAATAAATAAATAAATAATAAAAAGTATATTCCTTTAAAGTTTGCCAAACAACCAACTACGGTGATCGGCACAAGTATATTTTAATGGATTCGAAAATTGACGGAGTCAAATTTAGTTTGTACTGACAACATTAAAGTCAGATATTATGGTCTGGAGTTTTTGGTGGGACCTTGCTGTGTTATGGGGTGGTTTTTGTTTTGATTCATAAACTTATGTTAATTGGCGCTATATTATTGAATTTTGGTGGCATTTTACGTGATATGGTTTGGTTATTGGGCACAGGTGAAGTGGATTAAAAATAATAACTAGGAACATGCATTTTAAGTTACTACAAAAACTCCTTAGACAGTTTTAACAAGAGGGCCGCCATCTTGTTGGAGAAGGACTTTTCGCACTATCGACAACAGCCCAAGCCGAGGTTCGGCCACTTTGGCACCCTTGGAGCTTGTTGCCTAGCTTTTTCGGCTGAGTGCCTTCAGCGCTCGCCCTCGAGCTCGGTGAAAATGTAAAAGTCGTCTTTTACTTTTTTTTTACGTACTGACTATACTGTTAGCCTTAGGGGCCCTGGAGCCTTTACGGTTTTTACAGCTTCCTGGGCTTGGGACCATGGCTTGGAAAAGCCGTCTTATGCTATGTTATCTTCGAACAACGTTTTTTATTATTATTTAACGACATCTGTTGATTATAGGTGATGTATCTCCGACAGATTTTCATTATTTTGTTACCAGTAAGAAAAAGTATTCATAACAAATCACTACGAACCAGGAACCTATAATTTTCTACTTTTTTTATTGAACTTTATTTCTTGACTTTACTACTAGTAGTAGTAACAATTAATAAAAAAAAAGTTAAAAGACAGCAACTATAAAGTTCTATTAGACTTGAAAATATATTTCTTCTACTGTTACCAGATCAGGACATTTCCTCCAAAATATAAGATTATTTTAAAAGCCTTCTAGAATGTTTAGGGACAATCTTTAATTAAACAAAGAGATTAATTATGAGGTTATAAATAACTAGGAGGTTATATATAACAAAGGAAACAGGGTTTTTAGTATAGTAAACATACAATATTGTAAAAGAATAGACAATTTGAAGGGGTTTATTCCTAAAACTCAAAATTTGGGAGCTTAGGTTAGGGATTAACCCATTTCTTCCATTGGCAACATTTAATAAATAGCTACCTGTTTTGATTAGAGGTGTAAAAGTAACGAAAAAAAAACGTACCCGTATGTACTCGTTACTATACATTCAGTACTCGTTACTATCGTATCGTTACTCCTAATACCTCATAACATGCTGTTATGCTAGAGAAACAAATCGTTAATCGAGTCGTATTGCGTACGCGTACAAGCGTGCGATTTAATTAATTGTTTGAAAATTAAGTTACAGTGAAATAATTTTAGAATTTATGAAATTTTAGTGGCAAAATTTTATGAAAACACTTTTTCACAAGTATATACTTTTTTTTTTACTGCATACTCTGTCAAAGAAAACTTTGTTTTGAATATTTGAAATTTTGGCACCATAATGCGCGCACATTGGTTCAAATATTTTGAAGTATATCCGCACAAATTACATATATTTTCATTTTTTTAACCAATCACGTTACGAATAGTATGCGAACATATTTTTCATTTTCTTTCTATAATTTTACTATAAGATATGATTGTATGTCCTAGGTACGAAACATGCGAGTAACGAAAAGTATTCGTGAGTAACGTTTCGTTACTCGGTACTAGATGGCTTACCCGTTACTCAGTATCGAATACATACGGTTTGCTACAGTTCTAGTTTTGATGAGCATAAGCATTTTTTCGTGAGGATTATTATCAGTGATTTGAACATTAGAATACGGTTCCAAAAACTTTACAGAAAGTGTTTTTCATATTGGCGTCGAGTTGAGTTATCTTGTATTCTAAACTTAAGAACTATTATTAGTGTTCGGTTAGGTTAGGATTTGAAAGTATGTATGCTACATATTTATATAATATAATATAAATATTACATGGAATGAAATTGTTTTAATTAGTAAATCACATATATAAAAAATAAATAGTATATATATAACATACATTTGTATCGGTATACTTATTTCAACTATAACCACTAGACATCTGTCCGGCATTTCGAAGCCCAAACGTCATGTAAGGGAATTCGAATAAGCCGAACGGCGTTGTAATGGCTGTCTTCGCGATGTCCTCAGGGTTCAGGGGGATCTGGTTGTATGCCTTGACAGAACAGTCACCGGCCGCCATTATCGACTGCCCGTGTCGTTTAGGGTGACGGACTGCCGGTGCCGCGGGCGGCTGAGATGCGCAAGCGCAACTCTGCACCGCCGCGCCACCGGCCGCCCGTGGGAAATATGCAAAACCCGCTACAGAGACATTCAGAATAAAAAAATATTTTTGAAATGCCCATCTATTTACGTATATTCATATTAATCTATGAGCCGTCTGAGGCTCAGAGCTCTTATAGCTAACAGTATAGTCAGTTGAAAAAAAAAAGTTATATGTCAGGAATGTCACAATTGTCTGAACTGTCAAAAGTGTCAAAAGTGCCCGAGCTGCCACACTACTATAAAATATAGTGCCACCGGTTTGCGAATTTTCAATTTATTTTAAAATTATTATTTATAAAATCAATAATGACACCACAAGAAACGATTGAACTTCTTAAGCAATTAGGGCTAAACGAACAAAAAGCAAAAGAAACTTTGAAAAACGCGAATGTAACGAAAATTTTACTAACTGCATTGAAGGAGGTTAGTTATTTTTCAATAACATCATTTATGATTTGATCTAATTTTATTTACTATGTCTTCTTATTACAGGTAGATTTACAGAGAGCACCGACCGGAGCTGGCATGTTAATATATCACCTAGCGACTAAAATCAAACCTCAAATGTTAGGCAAATTACCTTTCCTATGTGAGTATATTGCATCAGGTAAATTGGATTCTCCTCTCCGGGTGGATGCAGCCTTAGATTATATCCTCAGTAAAGTGAATGAAACTAATGTAAACATTAAAGAATTTGAAAATGCTTGTGGTATTGGAATTGTGGTTACACCAGAACAAGTTGAGCAAGCAGTTGAGAAACATATGGCTAAATACAAACAAGAGTTGCTAGAGAAGAGGTATAGATTTAATGCTGGAATTGTTATGCAGGCTGTCAGAGCTGACTTACCATGGGCTGATGGGAAAGCTATAAAAAGTGAAGTGGACATTCAGGTATACCTTTAAAGTTATAATAAATCGTTTATTTTTGCTTAATTTTAAGGTATGAGTATTTTATTTGCAATTTTTGAGTATCATGATATGTCATTTTTTCATTTGTGCTAAATAAAACATTAAGATAAAGATAAATTATTTACACCCCAAAGCACTACACTTTTATTATAATATGTTATTTCAATATTTGTATACTGCGTTCCTTCACTGTTAAGCTTGTGGTAATCTATACATATAATAAAAGTGTAATGTCAAAATAACAGGTTTTTACTAAATGTATACAGAGCACCTATAACATAACACCCATTTTTAAAATTTTTGTTGTTGATGTTATAAGGAATAACTTAGGCTACTTTTAATTTAGAAAATAATTTGGATTCTGCAAAAGAAAAGGTTTTTTTGTAGTTCACACAAGTAGAGCCGCAGGCACAGCTAGTACCATATTAAAGTTTATAATACCCAAAAGTATGTGGAGTAGATTTTAATCTACACTATTTGTATGTCTACCAACATATTATTCACTTTTAAAACTATAAAAAAGCAACAACAATTCTAGTATGATTACAATTAAAAGTTTTTATATACAGTCAAACCTGGATAAGCAAGAGTTCACATTGAGCACAATCTCATTCTCGCTTATAGAGGTTTCTCACTAACCCGAGTTTCTCACTAATGCAGGTTGGGTAGCGTTTGTCTCTTATAGAGGTACGCAGCAATAACAAGTCACAGCAACTTTATAAGGGTAGGTTAGGTAGGTAGGTAGGGTAGGTATCAAAATGCTTACGAAAACAAAACAAAAATTGAAACAACAAAAAGACTTTATAGAGTCTTTTGATTTTATAATTTTATAATAGGTGGATTATGGTAAATTAAACTCCCTCTGTATTTCATTTCGCGATTTTCCGGTTTCAAACGCATTCACTATTTTAAGTTTATCACTTAATGACAGTACTTTAATTTTCCGTTTTGACATGCTGCAGAACAGAACTTACTTTCGCAATTGATTAACGATAAACTGAGTAAGTCCGACAAATGGGACGGTACACAGGCACACATGTCCATTCAAAAAGAATGCGATAAAATAACAACGTTATTTAGTTCCACGAAATAGAATAGGTACAATATTGAGGAGAAAACAATACAAAAACAAAAGTAAGAAGTTCCACGAAAGTTAAGAATGAGTCATAAAATAGAAGATGTTAAATTTGTAATTTGTGTTGTCATAAATAAATAAAGCTCGACTGTCGCTTATAGAGGTATAGATAAGTAGCAGTCTCACTTACGGTTTCTGTTTCTCGCTAATAGAGGTTTTGGGAGCTTAAAATGATGTGTCCTGGCTATTACTCTCACTTATAGAGTTTTCTCACTTATCCAGTTCTCACTTAACCAGGTTTGACTGTACTTATAAAGACTCACAGTGTGAAATCATTTTCCTGAAGTTTCTTTCAATTACAAATATTACAATTGAGAAAATAATCATGAATACATTTTTATAGATATTAGATCTATTGGGGCCTAAAACAGAAGCTGATTTGGCACCTCTACCCAAAGCACCTAAGGTGAAAACTAACACTGCATCTACAAAACCCCAAAAAGAGATAATTAAAGGTATAATATTACACTTTTGAGTTCTATGTTATTTTATGTTAAAATGTGCATTTTTTGTAATTATTAGATTTATAACATTATAAAAGGTAATTTACTTTATAGCTGCTAAAACTGAAAACACAGAAGCAGATGGAGAAATTGGAGGTGCAACATCCATATCAGAGCTGATGAAAAAGCTACCATTCCATGCCCCCGGAGAGAACTTTAAATCTGATGGTTATGTAGTAACACCTAAAACAAAACAATTGTTAGAAGAACACCTAAAAATTACTGGAGGAAAAGTAAGAACCAGATTCCCACCTGAACCTAATGGTATATTACACATAGGACATGCTAAAGCTATTAATATTAACTTTGGCTATGCAGCAGCCCATGATGGAATTTGCTTCTTGAGGTATGATGATACAAATCCAGAGAAGGAAGAGGAAAAGTTTTTTGTTGGCATTAAGGACATGGTTGAATGGTTAGGTAAGTTGATTTATTTAGGTCATTCAACTAATATACACACATTGAGGTATTATGTACTATGTAGTAGAGCAGCTATTACAAATAAAAATATTGCACAAATTCCCGGCGGAGCACTCGCAAATTTAAATTAGTTGCTGTAAATGCTATGTCAGTTAAATTGAACAAATATGTATAGAGACTAATAAATGTATTTGTTCAAACTAATTTTGAAAGCCTACATACCACATATTACTATCTGAGGTATATGCATTTTCTCCTCTATATCAAATATAATACTTATTTTTTAAAATAAATAAAGATGTTAGGTTATATGTAAATTGAAATATATAGAAGGTCCATGCTTTTTTACTATTTTGTTAAGTCCTACTTACACACTATTACAGGTTACCTACAGGTTATAGGTTTGATATTCAATCCTATAACTGGTTGCTTAATACTGACTTAATGTTTAAATATATATTTTTATGGGTATTTTTAAATTAAATAATACCATTATAAAAATAATTATAGAGACATTAATCTTAATCAAATTATTATTTAATTAATAATCTCATTATCTAATTTTATCTCACAAGTAGGGACTGTTAAGACCACACATTCACGTTTAATCTTATACATAAAAATTTTGTGTGTCTGTTAGTGATTTTATAATTTTTGAAGGACTTGACCAGCTGTCATATTCATATAATATAATTGTTTTATCGGATGATGGTTCATAGCTATGTTAGGTTAGGTTAAGTTACACTGTGGCTGAGCCATTCACTATTAGAAAGGGCAGAACCACATCTGCAGAGCCAGCAATTTTTTTGTAAATACATTTTTTAAAACATTGTTTATTATAGTTTTTAGAAAGTGTTTGAAACTATATAACGGATTTGTGAATATTATTTTCCTCAGGCTACAAACCATATAAAATTACACATTCATCAGATTATTTTGATCAACTATATGAGTGGGCTGTAAAATTAATAAAAAAAGGTTTAGCTTATGTGTGTCATCAACAAGCTGAAGAAATTAAAGGATTCAATCCACCACCTTCACCGTGGAGGAACAGACCTGTTGAAGAAAGCTTGCAACTATTTGAGGTACGTGTTTTGAAATCTTTATGTTGGAATTAATTTACACAATAATTCATTTTGCATGATCTACATATTTTTCTGTGAACAATTTCGTAAAATGTTGCAAGCAATTTTACTGATCTAAAACATGCTACTTAATTCATATTGCTATTAAGCCATATTTTGAGACCGACTTCAAAAAAAGGAGGATGTGGTCAATTTTTTTTTTTTTTTAATGGATATTCATACATTACTTCTTTGTTTATGAACCAAGTTAGATGATTCTTTTTTGGATAGAAATGGAATGTACCATTTTAATATTATTGGCATTGAACCTTCGACTCGACAATAAACCAGGGAACTCCTTAAAATAATTGATGTAGATTTTATGTTTTGTTAAAAATTGTCTTGTATTTTATAATGACATCTACCATCTTTGGATTATATAAAAATACGAGCAATAACAATAAAAAAAACTGAATTAATATATTTTTATTATAGTTATGGTTTAGAAACAATATTGTTTTGTATTACGTTTCAAATAAAAAGATAACATAACATACAACCACTTAAACCGCCATCTTGCTTCGCATTTTCATAAAACTGTACGATCGGAAAAACAACAAGATGTACAAAGTATACAGTATGTCACGTGACCGACCACAAATTTATAAAATACAAAGGCTTATATTTTTATGAAAATAAATCTATACACATAATAATATTGAAGTGTCTGTTTTTAATGTCAAAATAACATATTTTTATTAAATCCATATGAAAGTATACACAATACCTAGAACAGCAAACCCATTTTTTTTATTTCTGTCTGTGTGTTTGTTCCGAGTAATCTCCTAAACGGTCGGACCGATATTGTTGGGGCTTTCACTGGCAGATAGCTGATGTTATAGGGCATAACTCAGGCTACTTTGATTTTAAGAAAAATAATTAGGGTTCCGCACAAAGAAATAAAAAAGTTTTTTAGTAGTCCACGCGAATGGAGCCGCGGGCTTAGTTAGTTAACAATATAAATGAAAAGTAGATAAAACAGAAACCATAACTTTTAAGTATTGAATAAATTATAATATCACCGGTGATAATGCAAAACGGGCTATTTCACTATAAATTGAATTCACAGGAGAAAGAGAATTAATTTTATGTAAATTAGTCCTGAAAATGAATCTAATGTGAAAATAATTATTAGAAATATAACATTTTGCAATGAATAAAATTGAGGCTAAGTCTTTGGACATAGAACATATTGCAAGTATTCACCTACGATAGTAACATTTTTATAATTATAGGATATGAAAAATGGCAAAATTGATGAAGGTGACGCTACATTGCGTATGAAGATTACACTCGAGGAAGGTAAACAGGACCCGGTTGCGTATAGAATAAGGTTTAAACCTCACCATCGAACTGGTAACAAGTGGTGTATCTACCCAACATATGACTACACTCATTGCTTATGTGACAGTATAGAGCATATCACACATTCACTTTGTACTAAGGAATTCCAATCAAGAAGGTCAGTACTTATAATTTTTTTATCTAAGTCATCATTACGTTCTAATAAAAAAACACTATGGAGGCATCTTATAAGCAAAATAAATATATATATATATTTAATAGAAATTTAGGTTTATTTCAAAGAAGTTAAAATCCACTTTATACATTATTATTAATAATTATAGCGTGAGTTTCGTTGTCCGGGTGTTGTTGCTACGCGTACCTACCGCTCGCACCCCTCTCCTCCGCCGCCTATGCACTCGTCGCTAGCGCAGGCGAGACGACGCGAACGCAAAGGGCAGTGAGTGCCCCGATCGCCGACGACACAGACGCGATACAACGTTCGTGCGATCCTCCGCGACTTTGTCGCGTCGTTACCTTTTGTTGTTTGTAATTTCATTTTATTAATACATGTATCAGATAAGTGATAACTTGTAATAAATTTGTCTGCATATTTAAAGCATTTGGACTTTAAACTGGCGCCCACTAGTGAGGCTCGAACCACTCGTGAAGATGCCGACAACGAGAAGAGGAGAAGCGCTCCGTCAACAACGAGGAGAGGATGAGGTTAACGTCACGCCCACTGAAGACGAGGAGAACGTCATCGAGCGTGGCCATGCGGACGAAACCGCAAGCGCCGGCTCGAGGTTGACACAGCAACCAGCTCCCCAGTTTCCTTCAGACTTCCTATCCACGCTGATCGAGACGATAACGCGTGCGCAAGTGGAAGCCAATAGAAGCCTCATCAACTCACTAATCACATCTAACGGCGAATTCAGGGCATCCACCCCAGTCGGGGTCTCACCAAGTACCAACGTGAGCAGCGGAAGTGCCGCTGCAGCAGCCGCGTCCCGTGTTGACGCTAATTTCACAAGATGCACGGCGAGATTCGACGGGTCCTCCCAGGACGCTGAGGTCCTGGAAGCATTCCTGGACGCCGTGGAAGTATATAAGGAGTGTGCTAGTGTAAGTGACGAACATGCTCTGCGAGGACTGCCGATGCTGCTGGAAGGTGAAGCGGCAGTATGGTGGCGAGGAGTCAAGGCGTCAGCGGCCACGTGGACGGACGCGGTCGCGCGTCTCCGCGCGGCTTACGGCGTGGCACAGCCTGCGTATCAAGTCTTACGGCAGATCTTCGCTACGGAACAAAGAGAGGAAGAACGCGCGGAAGTGTTTTTATATAAAGTGCGGGCATTAATCGCCAAATTACCGTACAGGCTCGACGAAGAAGTGCAGGTAGACTGTTGCTACGGATTACTACACCGACGCGTAATAAAAAGAGTGCCGCGTGATTGTGTACGTAGTTTAGATGAGCTGATATATAAGGCGAGGATCGCGGAGGATACGTACAAAGCGAATAAGGTAACAAATTCTGTAATAAATAACAATAAGAATAAGACTCCACAAACCGAAACATTGGCGGACACTACGACAGACCGCTATCTCACGCGATCGACTTTGAATTCGAGTTCCACTACTACGAGTATGACGGGGCCACGTAGCAACAACAAAAATAGACCACGTTGTACTTATTGCAGAATATTTGGGCACGTTAGTGCTGAGTGTCGTAATCGCGATAACGCGAATACTAATAAAAGTAATAACGACAGCACGTCTAAGGAGTTACGCTGTTACGGTTGTGGTAAACGAGGCGTCGTGAGGTCCAAATGCGACGTTTGCGTGAAAACATTAGAGAAAACATCGTTTAACACAGTTGATATAGATTTTTATTGTCATGTCAATAGTAACAATAATAACACTAGTGCGAATGATACTGCTTCATGCGTTCAAATAACGAACACGAGTGCGCGCGAACATCACCCCATGGTCAATATTAGGGTTATGGGTCGTAACGGCGTGGCGATTGTAGATACCGGCGCTACGCATAGCATTGTGAGTTCTCTATTGCATCGGCTTTTAGTAGATTCTGGTGTTCAGTTTAGCGAAACTAGACGTTTCGTACGCCTGGCAGATGGTACACAAGGGTGGAGAGATCTGTTATCGGCCGAAGTAGATATTGTAATTGAAGATCGTAGGGTAATGTGTCAGTTTTTAGTATTACCTGGTAGTGATATAAGGACGCTTCTAGGTGTAGATTTCCTGGCTCGGGCCGGCATGGTAATAGACGTCGCCCGACGCACTTGGTCATTCTCGGATAGTCCGAGACAGTGTTATGATTTTGTTTACACTTATAGGCTTGACCCTACTGACGTCGCATCTACTGAGTTATCGTTGCGCTCAGACGAAGGTTCGAAGTTAAACCCCGAGCAACGGGGTACACTTAACTCGTTTATTAAACATCGCGCGCCACAGTTCGCGTGCGACGGACCGGCGACGGAGTTCGCCACACATCGTATAAAGGTGAGTTCACACCAAGAACCTATTGCTTGTCCACCGTACAGGATATCACAAAATAAGAAAGAAGCCTTGCAGAAGGAGCTTGATAAGCTGCTACGAGATGACGTCATCGAAGAATGCGAATCACCATGGGCCTCCAATGTCGTGCTTGTGGGTAAGAAGGATGGAAGTTTAAGGCTCTGCGTAGATTACCGGAAGCTTAATGCGGTGACTGAGCCTGACCGGTACCCCCTCCCGCGCATTGAGGACATACTACATGCGGCCAAGACTAGTGAGTATATGACTACTCTTGACCTACGCTCAGGGTACCATCAGGTAAGCGTCTGTCTAGAGGACCGAGACAAGACTGCGTTCACAACGCCACTTGGTACCTACAGATTTAAGCGGATGCCGATGGGACTGCGGAATTCGGGAGCCACTTTTCAGAGGATGATGGACCGGTTCCGGTCCAACCTGAAGGAAGTGGAACTCCTCGCATATCTTGACGATCTAATATTGCTATCACCAGGGCCCTTTGAGAAGCACCTGGCAGACCTGGAGGCAGTCTTCGAACGACTGGCCATGTTTAAGTTAAGGGTCAATAGGGACAAAAGTTTCTTTGCGAAAGAGTCTGTTAAATTCTTAGGCCACGTTATCGTGCCAGGCGGAATTCAGGTGGATCCAGACAAGACAGCAGCCATTACCAACATGGCCCCTCCTCAGAACGTAAAACACTTAAAGTGCTTTTTACAAACGTCGAGTTGGTACCGGCGCTTTATTAACAATTACGCGGAAGTCGCAAGGCCCCTTACTAACCTCCTGAAGAAGTCGAGTACTTGGCGATGGGACGCCGAGCAACAGGAGGCGTTTGAACGCATCAAGTTTCTCCTCGTGTCCGCACCCATTCTCTGTCAGGCGGATGAGTCGAAACCATTCGTCCTTTGCACTGACAGCAGCGCTTATTGCCTTGGGGCTGTTCTTATGCAGGGGGAGGGGTATGATGAGAGGCCAATTGAGTACGCGAGTCGACTCCTAACTAGCGCCGAGAAGAACTACTCCACGACCGAACGGGAAGCCCTTGCCGTCGTGTGGGCACTTGGTAAGTTCCGGGGTTATGTAGAAACTGCGAAGGTTACAGTTAGGACGGACCACCAGCCATTGCGGTGGCTGATGAGTCAAAGGTCGCCTAGTGGCCGATTGGCCAGATGGGCCCTCACAATACAAGAGTTCGACCTTAACATTGAATACACACCCGGTCGTTCGAACGTGGTTGCAGATACGCTATCGCGGCCTGTTTGCTCAGAAAACCAGAATGAGTGTGACTTATGCATGACGGTCATTGACATGCCGAAGAGAAACAGTAGTGATATTCGCAGCAATCAGATGTTGGATCCGGAGGTTCGGAAAATTATTGAGGATATGGAGTCCGACGAACCCTCTAGGGGGAGGCCCTGGTCCGATCGCGGGTACACTATATCCGACGGTATCTTATACAGATACAGCCTAGAGTCAGACGAGGGGGAGGGATGCGGCTTGGTCGTGCCCGAGCACGAACGCAAGCAAGTCTTGGCCGACTTCCACGACGCGCCAACAGCTGGCCATTTCGGCGTGGAGCGCACGCTAAACCGCATTCGAGCAAGGTATTATTGGCCCGGCATGCGCACGTTCATCGCGAATTATATAAAGGAGTGCGTGCCCTGCCAGAGGTATAAAGCCGATAATCGTAAACCGGTAGGACTGCTACAAACTCCCGCCGTGTCACGAAGATTCAAGGTAGTCTCCGTAGACCTGTTTGGTCCGCTCGTAGAGACGCCTAAGAAGAACAGGTGGATATTGATCGTAGAAGATGTCTGTTCGCGTTGGGTGGAATTGTTTCCATTAGAGAATGCCACCAGTGTCGAATGCGCTCAGACTCTTGCGAATGAGGTGTTCCTCAGGTATGGAGTACCGCGCCGCCTTATAAGTGACAACGGTGTGCAATTTGTGAGTGAGGTTATGCAGCAAGTGTGCCATGTTCTGGGGATTGGCCAATCACTAACACCCTTTTATCATCCCGAAGCCAATCCTATAGAAAGGAAGAATCGGGACCTCAAACCTCAATTAGCTATGCACGTAGGCCATGACCATACCACATGGGACGTGCATCTTGCAGCAATTAGGTTTGCTATGAACTCTGCGATTACCAGCAGTACAGGGTATTCGCCGGCGTACCTGACTTTCGGGAGAGAATTACGAGCTCCCTCTGATTCTGCGATAGATATGAGAGCTATCGTAGAGAGCGACAACTTCATACCCAGCATTACACCTTACTTGAAGAAGATGGCTACGACCCTGGACGAGGCCAGGGATACTCACGAGAAAGCACAGGCCGTCCAGAAAGCGGCAGCTGACCAGAAGAGAAGGCCGTCACCAGAGTACAAGGTAGGTGATCTAGTTTTATTAAAAACGCATGGACCTAACGACGCAAGCCGCGGACAGACCGCGAAGTTTATCCCACGTCGTGACGGCCCATATAAAATCGGGAAACTTTTCAGCTCAACTACTTACGGTCTGGAGAATATACAGACCGGTAGGGACGTAGGAAAATACCACGTTTCACATCTCACGCCATTCGCCGGTCCGGTAGAGCCGCCCATTCGAGAGAAACGTAAACGGGGTAGGCCGCGTAGGTATCTAGACTAGCCCAACTGTGAGGGCACTTAGTTAGGCTAGAGGGGGAGGATATAGCGTGAGTTTCGTTGTCCGGGTGTTGTTGCTACGCGTACCTACCGCTCGCACCCCTCTCCTCCGCCGCCTATGCACTCGTCGCTAGCGCAGGCGAGACGACGCGAACGCAAAGGGCAGTGAGTGCCCCGATCGCCGACGACACAGACGCGATACAACGTTCGTGCGATCCTCCGCGACTTTGTCGCGTCGTTACCTTTTGTTGTTTGTAATTTCATTTTATTAATACATGTATCAGATAAGTGATAACTTGTAATAAATTTGTCTGCATATTTAAAGCATTTGGACTTTAAATAATTAATTAATATATCTTTGGTATTGATTTTTATGTACATATATTTTACATTTTTATATATATAATGTGTCAAGTGGAATTTAACACCTTTGAAATAAACCTAAAGTTCTATTAAATGTGATCTTTAAAGAACAATTTCAAAAGATCCTTTTTCAGAATTTAATATATGTCTTATTTCTTACTTCAAATTATTGTCATAATTTATAGGTCATCATATTATTGGCTATGTAATGCTCTTGATATTTACTGTCCAGTCCAGTGGGAATATGGTCGGCTCAATGTTAATTATACTGTTGTATCAAAGAGGAAGATAGCAAAACTTATTTCAGAAGAAATTGTTAAAGGTGAGTAATGAAACTCTGTATTAAATGGTTTTTAATAAGATTATTAAGTAGCTGTTGTAAATACTTAACATTAGTGATCGATTAGTGAAGCAAATCTGGATCACTGCTTGCTGTGGCCAGGCCAAAAGTTCAAAATGGTGTTAATTCGAGATAAAGCTCATAAAATATGAGCGATAGCTCATTTGATTGGGAACGACATATAGGAAAATGTATCTCGATGACATATTAGCACATAAAAAATTGCAATTGTTATTAATAAATTAAGATGGACAAAAAAGTCGGCATTTTGTTTTTCGTTAATAACTCAAACTATTAAGATTATTATTAAGACATTTTGAAAGAAGATACATAAAGAGGAGCAAAATTTCCAATAAATAACTCCTCACTCCCGGAACTCTATATCCATTATTTATGTTTTTAACGTCGAAAATGGGGCTACGGGCGGCCATTACGGCATTACTGCCACTAAAAACAGTATTACACTTAAAATAATTGTTTTATAGTATTCAGTATATATATTAGAAGGCTTCACGAAATTATAGGTCAATGATTTAATTTTTATGTCATCATTTGTGAAAATGGAGATTGGAAAAAATAATTAAATTTTTTATAAATTTTAGAAAAATTGATATAAAAAAAGCCATCGGGGCTTTATTCTTTCAAGTGTTAAGTTAAAAGGATTTTTTTCCAATTTTTAAATTGATATTTAATACTATGGAGATTCTAGTTCCAGGTGTTCCAGGAGTGAGGAGTTTTTTATTGGAAACTTAAATATTAATCGTTTTTTTTTTTCATAATATTATGTTAATAATAATTGCAATTTTTCATGTGCTATACATCCTCGAGATACATTTTTCTAAATGTAATTCCGAATCGAATGAGCTATCGTTCATATTTTTAGGAGCTTAATCTGGAATTAACACCTTAATAATACATACAAGTAGTACTATTACGTATTATATATTGTTTTCCTTTACTCTCCATTTAACGAAAACTATTTAAATTAATGGTATACCCGGCCCCTTCAATTCCGACACTTTGAGCAACTGCTTTAGCAATTAAATAGCTATGTAGATATTGTAAAAGTATTTAATAAAAAAAGAAGATGTTAAGTGTTTTAATCTTTGCCTATTTAGGGTTCCGACAAAGGCCTTTTGTGCTTGCGCATACGCTATGTTTAAATTACAATAATTCTTCAAGTAATAGACATACAGTTGTAAATTTAATGTTGTATTGGAGCTTAGCTCAAAAGCTATCGATCTAGTAAAAATATTAAATGGGTTATGGGGAGTAATTTTGTAGTAATTTGCAATAGTTTGTTAATTTATGTATTTAATTACTTTTTTTTTTAAATGTCATTTTTTTTCTAAAGTTGTAAATAGTAAACAATTTCTTTAATAATGTAAATGACAGACAGTATTATTACCCGTCGAATAAGCCTATTTTTATTGCAGTTAAACCCAAACCTTTACTGATATGATGTTTTTTGTACACACGTAGAGAAATTTCATTAAAAGAAAGGTGTGTGTGCGATTCACACACGATAGAAGTGAAACTTCATTTTAAAAGACATTTTCTATTTTATTTAAACAGTGTGCAATATACATACACACCAACATTTACTCTCTCGCTCTGGCTCACACAAATAGGAGAGACTGATAATGTGCGTTAAACGTTTAACGCTTGGAAGTCGCATAAGAAGTATCACTTCAAAAAATCAAAATGGCTGCCATTTAGCGTGGAGTTGGGTTGGACCCAAGTTTATGCTGTATTTGTTTATTAAAATAGTTGTTTTATAAGTATCTAGAATATCGCTAGTCCGTAACCGGACAAATTGTATAGAGTTTACACTGTATTTTACAATATTATTTATTATTCAGATTGGGATGACCCCAGGCTATATACTCTGACGGCGCTGCGTCGTCGTGGAGTACCGGCCGCCGCGGTCAACTCGTTCTGCGCCGGGCTCGGTGTCACGGGAGCGCTGGGCGCTGTTGACCCGACAATGCTTGACGCTGCAGTCAGAGATGCACTCAACCTCACAGCCCCTAGGTAAACAACTTACAACACACATACAAATATAAATTATATAATTATTACAATAATAACTTTATATTAAAGTACCATAATTATTGTTTTTTACTGGCTAACTGACTACTGACTGATCGATCAACGCCCAGCAAAAACTATTGGAGCTAGGACCATGAGGGTTCCATTTACACTGTAGATGAGCACTAAGGAAAGATTTTCATTTCAAGAATTCAACCCCTAAGGCGATGAAAAAGGGGAAGAAAGTTTGTACGAAAATCCGTCTTTAAAATATTTTTCTACCACTATTTTCGCATAAGAACAATGATCTTATATATAGAAAAGAAGCAGATATGTTACTGGTGCGCGCAACATGAAGACTCGAAAACGTCCTAATAGTTGACGTTTTGCTATGATAGCTATCTCTTTCACTTACGTTCTTTTCGTATACTTTGCGCTGCTCATTAGTTCAACTTGTACTCACAAATCACACGGCTCGTTCACGCCACTATTCCTATAGTCATAGACCCGACCCGAGTGTTGAATTATATACATTTTCCATTATCTCCCAAACTATGCGTCCAAATAACATGCCGTAAAGGGCAAAATTTATATTCATATAATTGTGTTGATGATGAATTAACTTTCGTTCGTAAGGATTAATATGCCATGCCTAATCAATTTTCAATATTTTTTGTCACAAAATACCTTACTGTGGCTTTATGTATAAGAGACAGGCATATATGATATCGCGAACTTTTTTTATATATACTAAGGAGCAATATTTTTGTAGAACATTGTATTTACGTATTACTAACAGCGTATGCGAATAAAGCAGATCGGGTGTGCTGTTTCTTCAGACATATTTAACAAAAATCAATATTTAAGGCTAGCTGGGTGGTGTGTGTAGTCTAATGGTAATATCCTCGTGAATCTGGCTATAATATACAGAAATGTTTTTTCTAGTCCGACTGGTAGTTTCAGAGATTAGCGTGTTTAAACAAACAAACAAAAAAAACTCTTCCGCTTTGTTATATTAGTGTATATTGGCATAAGAACAAATTTTTATTTTAAATACATTACCAAGTTGGCTTTACATTAATTAACAACCTTTATAAAAACCGGTTGTCTAAAATGTATTCCTGATAGTTTATTGCAAAAAGCAAGCTTTAAATATTAAAAAGAATAATTGTACCATACCTTTCATAATTTAAGAAAGTTATATTAAGAGGCTGACCTTTTTGAATTTATATTGTATCTATCACTGTAGTTATAAAATTTGTTTCTTAGGATAATGGTAGTTTTGGAGCCATTGAAGATAACGATAGTGAATTTCCCTCATGACAATGCAATACCCGTGACAGTGCCAGACTTCCCGAATGAACCGGAGAAAGGTTCCCATAATGTGACATTTGGTAAAGTAATTTACATAGAAGCTACAGATTTCAAAGAACAACCAGAAAAGGGATATCGACGTCTAACACCGACTCAAACTGTAGGCTTGAGGCATGCTGGATACGTTATTAAGGTAATTATTCTTATTATTTGTACTAGTATCATAAACTATATAAAAATATTTCGCACGACAAACTCCTAAATAACTTCCTGTTTGATATTTGAGAATTTTCGTATTTTTTTTTACTACATATTTAATCTTTTTGAACATTATTAACAACTTTTATAATATTGAAAAATAATATCTTATTCACTTGATTAACAACGTAGATGTAAAGAATTACGAATGTTATTGGATCATAAAACAAGCTCGTTAGTGCGGTCGTGCGGTTACGTTTTTACTTAAGGCACATTTTCACTACACAAACTACACACTGAATACACAGTTGCACTTATTGTATCCCGAATAGTAAATGTCATAGAATAGTCATTCCAGATTGACCAATCCTTTAGACCTGATAGAAAATGTAATATGTCTCAATTATGTACAGGTTGATAAAGTGATAAAAGATGCTACCGGTGTGGTCACAGAATTAGAATGTTCAGCTGAGGCAGCAGAATCTGCTGTGAAACCAAAAGCCTTTATTCATTGGGTATCAGAACCGGTCACAGTTGAGGTTCGGCTTTACGAATTACTGTAAGTGTATTTGTTTGTTCTTATAATGTTATCGTAATGTGCATGAATAAATTTAAAAAATGTCGTCACTTGAATATAAAAAACGTTTTTTTTTTTTTCATTTCACATTCTGCTATAAACTCGTACTTTTTTTTATTTAATAAATTATATAATTATGTTTAAGAAATATTTTTTTAATTTAATATTATTAGTATTAACTGGTTTTAATAAGTATTTGTGTATGTTTTTCAATTGTCTGCCAATAACGAAGTTTCTACAATTTTGTCATATATGACGTGAAAACTACTAGCAAATTGTAATTGTAAGGTACAGGAAATTAAGAAATATTGTAATTAGAGAAAATGATTAGGCTGATGAAAAAATATAGAGGAACCTTGTTTTTGACTACAAATTTGTTTTAGTAAGGGTCATTCAACTATTTTAGCCACACTTCGCTGTCTCTGAGATTTTATTATGACTATGTACTAATTGTTGTAGTCATACGCAAAAATAATATCACAATTATATCTAAGATTATTAAAAACATCGGGGAAAAATGACTACGTTTTCAAAAATCTTATGTTTCTATGAAATTTCATGGTAACTCGGGATACGAAATATTCGTTTCATACAAAATATTCCTGTCCGAAGACCCCATTAACTTGTGAATTGTCATTATAAATGAACTTTTACTTGTAACTTGCGATTAATTTTTATTATAGAACATAATAAAATAATATATAATAAAAAAGGTGTGTGTGCGATTCACACACGATAGAAGTGAAACTTCACTTTAAAAGACATTTTCTATTTTATTTAAACAGTTTGCAATATACATACACACCGACATTTACTCTCTCGCTCTGCCTCACACAAAGAGGAGAGACCGATAATGTGCGTTAAACGTTAAACGTTTAATGCTTGGAAGTCGCATAAGAAGTTTCACTTCAATAATAATAAATATATGCCATAATATAGATTATCGTGTACATTAGAAAAAAGCAATAAGGCAAATTCCCTTACAACAAATCTCTCATTTGTGTCAAGAATGCGTATACTGTGTTACCGTCAAGAATTTTGTCAGAAAACACATAGATGGATTTTTCGCCATTAGTAGCTTCCAATCTGTCTGCCTTCACTCGCACGGGCACGGCAGTAGCTTTGATAGGATCTTTAGAGAAAAGTAAAATTTAATTTTCGATAAAAAACATGTCTAACCTCTCCTAAGTGTGGGTATATTGACCCATAAAACATTTAACGAAAGAAGCACACATAATTATTATGATATAGAGACGAATTTAAGGTTATCTTAATAAATAAATGAAAATGACTCGACATATAACAAATAATTATTATTTACTAGGTTCCAACACAAGAACCCAGAGGACTCTAATGAAGTGCCTGACGGCTACCTCTCTGATTGCCGTAAGGACACCTTGAAGATTGTGGAAGCGTTCGCCGACGCTTCCATGAAAGGGGTTAAAGTATACGACAAGTTTCAGTTCGAGAGAATAGGGTTCTTCTCCGTTGACCCTGACACCACTTCAAGTCACGTAAGTGATACGATAATTAATCAGTCAGAGATATTTTTCTTGTCAATTTTGTTAAGATTTCGACAATTTAATCATAGAAAAAATCATTAGTTGCTATATATATAATGTTTATTAAACACGTCGGTAGAGTATATATTTTATTTGATTGTTTAGAGTTAGAACATGAATAGATTTAGGAAGGACATAATATATAAGGCATTTTAGTGTTATACTGGTTTTTGAACAAAAACGGAAACGTAAACCATTTGTTTCAAACTTTTTTGTACTTTTGAATGTACTTAGATTAAAGTCATTTTTTTTTTTCGTATTTATTGGTATCTTATGTGTACTTCTTATGATGTGATTTTATGATATAATTTTGATTTCATAAGTTGTTTGGATTAAATCTTAACCTAAAAATCTTTACCAGAGTCTATCCGTAATACAGGGCTAGTATTTTTTTTAATTTTTCGCAACACTACGTCTGTGTGTATTATACTTTGTATACGATAATGTTTTGTTTCTCTATCGTGCATAAATGACTGAACATTAATGGTATTGTATATTAGATTTATTTAAATGTTCATTATTTTTTCTTTTTCAGATTATTTTCAATAGAACTGTATCGCTAAAGGAAGACACTGGAAAGTAGACTTAATAAAATTGTTTCTTTTATACTAATATGTATTATAATTAAATTATTTAATAAAATTGAATTCATTTATACATTAATTGTTTAATTGACATGGACACGCCTAGTCATACTAATAGGAATTTCGTTTCTAAAGTGTTACTTAATATGGTATAATTTTAAATTATCCTTTATGCTAATGGATAAAATCACACTCATCAATACCGAATTCGTTGTTTCAACTAACTTTTTACTGTAAAACGAAAACTCTTCCTTAGTAGTTTCTATATGAATATGCCGGTTGCCACAACCTAAATTCGGGTACATAAGTAATCCCTTAACGAGAAACTACTCGTTAAATTAAATAGCAAGGTTGAATTACTCGTTAAGTTTCAAAACTAGGAACTATGTTAGTATACAGTATAAATAGTATGTGGTAAAAGCTTTTCTCAACTTGAAATTAATTAAAATAGTAGCAACCACTGTGTTTGGTGGCCTACGTATCATGGTAAATAATGTGTTCATGTATGTAGTTTAGCATTGTGGGTAGAGAGGAGGGAGGGGTTTAGAGAGGAGGGAGGGGGGGGGGTGGGAGGGTTGAGGCTGGGCGGTGCAGCGCGTCGGCTGCGCGTAGCGTTATCGAGCGTGGGCGGCGCGCATGGCACTCTTGTGCTCGACACCGGCCTGTGTGTGACATGCATTACTGTACTCTTACATCTCGTACTAAAAGTATACACGCACTACACTCTGTTTTCTCGTGCGACTTGACAACGATGTAGAAATTACAAGCATCTTCATATAATCATAAGGTAAACCTTTGCTACAAATTAAAACCCTTATAATGTTACTGAATTTGATTGCCGTTAAGAAAAACTGCGTCACGTTGATGCGTTCGTGACGTAACGTGCAGAAAACTAATCGTTTACTAAAATAGTTGATTCATTTAACCTTTAACCTTATATTTGATGTGTGTTAGTGTTATGTTACTTCACTTTTAACCTACCTATATATAAACATGTCGCCATGTTAATTTATTCATTATTTGTCCTTGAAAATGTATGTAAATATCTACATATTAGTTTATCACATCGACTTTGTACACGTATCGTATGTAGGTGTGTATTCAGTTATCCTTGAAATACTTTGATATCATTTTCACTTGTTACCGTATTGCCATCTAATGATCTAAGTTTCCTTGTTCTAGCATGATGCGTATTAGTTGAAGTATTTAACTTCGTGAAATAATCAACTATTAAGTATTTATTTTAGCATATATTAACTATTTTCGGCTAATATTTCGAAATTAAATAATAATATTGTTTTTTCCAAAACGTTAGTTAATAAATCTAAACCAAGAGCTTACGTGTACTCATCCGAAAAAAAGACACCAGATTACATGATAAGTTCATAAATGAATAATGATTTGGAAGCACTCTTTATAAAAAGTTACATACATCGGCACCTACTTAAACTGTATTTCGTCATTGACAAACGGTTTATATTTCGTTATCTTTGTAATAGCAGAAGCCGTGAAAACATGCTAGTAGGATTACCTACTAACTACACTTAACACTTTGCATACACTTCAAAAGCCCCCATTGGGACAACATTTGCATTTATGTTCTAACAAGTTTGTTCGTTCAGTTAATTAGTCTACATTTCACCTGCCACCGTACTGTAAGCTACTGCTTATATGATTGCAGATTCTTTGATGTAGATTCGTACTACTTCATATTCTCAAGTGTATTTCACGTCTGTGAAGTTTTCAAGCACCTATACTATCATAGTTTGTTTTTACATAGTGTTATAGAATTTATATTGTAAGCAAGAATCCGTTTTTACTTGTTTTAATCTCTCTTTTTTAATCTCTCTGTTTTATTCTCTTTTAAAAACGTTTGCTTTCTCTTTAGTTACCTACTTAAGTTTATATGTCTTATTAGTATTACAATACGTACATTTTGATTTATTTAACATGATGGTAGGTATTTAACGTGAGAGTCACATACGTAAGTTATTAAATAGGTTTAGTCTAGTCATAAACTATAAGTGAAATTTAAACATTAAATCATAACTAGTTAAAAATACAATACTAACCAATAATATGATTTTTAAGCGTTAGCTTGTAATGAATAAACTTTAAACTCTGTTCTTGACTAAGGTGCCCGAGTGCGTCTATCATTCAAAGGAGGCCGATGATTCTTGTCAATTTACAACGCTGTTCTGTTGTAATTTAAATTATTTTGCGAAACAAAATTCAATAAACTGGTGACTTATTTCTAACAGTACTTTAATTTTACTATATTATTTTATTTGATACAAGTACGCGCGTAAGTTCGTGTTTTTGACATATTAACATTTGTACGCTATATTTTCAGTTTTATACATAAATAAATATTTATTTGATTATACATGTATATATGTACATATAAATAATATATAATGTTGTATATATGTATAATACAGCATTCAAGTAGGTCCAAATTTACTTGACGCACTGTTCTATCGAAGAATTTATATTTTTTTATACCGCTTTGAGAATATATTAAAAGTTTGTAAACCCACTGCAAGCTTACAGTAGGACAATCATTCACATTTCATTTTGAAACATACCTATTATAAAAACATAACGCACTTCTCTTAATGTGTAATTATACACATATAACAGGCATATTAGGCTATAAGGCCACAGTTTATATATAATAAAACTGACGACATTCACCACCTACGCGTCATACTCAGGACCCGTAAATACGGTATTGAAAATTCACGAGTGATAACACACAAAACAGTTCACTTTTATTTGTACGCGTTAGTCCATTTATTTCATGTTCTAATGATTTTATTATTGACTAACCATTTGCACGCGACTTTGTTCCGGTTGTCTCTGAAATAAAATGACTCTTAAACCACCTCTTGCAATGTGGTTACACTAATTAAGTTATATTAACTATATTAACTTCATTTTCTTTTTAGTTTGCTGCAAACTTTTCCCTTTTTTATTATTTTTATATGTATATATTAAATATGTCTATTTTCATATTAATGTACACAAAACTTGCTTTGATAGGCCTTAAATTTCTAACAAGAAGGTAATTTAAAGTCGCTTTCAACATTTTCAATTGTTAGAACCGGAGCGGTCAAATGTTCGTTTGTAGTGGCTGGTTTCTACATTGCTTGCAGTCCCAGCTACATTGCTGTCAACAGTCATGATCTTAAAACAACATTCAAGTATGAAAATAAACCTTAATTTCAACTTTTACATAATAATAATAATCACCGGTCTGTATATGATCCACTATTGGACAAAGGTCTCATTCTCTTCTTAATTTGCACAATCTTAATTTGCACGCCACTCTACGAAGTAATGTTTTTAAAAGCTGATAAATATATAGTTCTGCCTTTTCCCTCTACATGGTAGTTTGGCGGTATTATGTGATATAGGCTATCTAATATTATTTTTATTATTATTATCTAATATTAGGCACCACCTCTCAGAGAGTCTTAAATAGTAATTTTTGGTAAGTAAGTCGGAAGAAACAGCGCTCCCGAACAGCTTTATCCGCATGCCCTGGCATATTAGTTAATGATACGTAAATACAGTGTTCTACAAAAATATTGTTTCTTAGTACATTTAAAAAAAGTACGCGATACCATATGCCTATCTATTATACATAAGCCACAATATGGTATTTTGTTACAAAAATTTATTGAAAATTGATAAGTGATTTATGAGCATTATTATTAGTCATGGCATATTAATCCTTACGACCGAAACTTACATCATCAAGACAATTTTATGACGATAAATTTTGCCCTTTATTGCATGCTATTTGGACGCATAGTTTGGGAGATAATGGAAAATTTACATAATTCAACACTCGGATCGGGTCTATGACTATGACTACTATAGGTGTACTGGCGCGAACGAGCCGTGTGCCATGTGACGCAGAACCGTGGGGGCCTGGCCGCCTGATAAAAATATTGTCTGAAGTATTATAAATCAGATATTTTTTTAAAATTTTACGCGCATGAAACCGCGGTGCACAACTAGTAATTTGATAAATATCAGTGAAAAATATTTAAAACAAAGAGTTTCATTTAATCTAAATAACGAATGTCTGTTCTTTTACATGAAAAGTTTTAAGTGCAATGAACCTAAGTTCAGGCACATTAATAACATTTAATCACACCTTTTATACGAGTTTTACAGTCAATAATTTTTGTAAGTGCTCAATCTCGTATCATAGGTTGGGGAGACATACCGGCGCCCCTGGAAACGTGTCAAGGCAATAAATAGGTCAAGGGTCCCTGGCGGGTATTATACTCGCACGTTTAATTGTTACCTAAATCAATAAACGCCGGCTGTTGCTTGTAGATCGACAGTAGTTTAGATTTAAATAAACAATTTAGATGCTCGCGTGCGGGTTGATACTTCATTTAGTATAGTAACTACCACTTTAAAAGTAATTGGAGAAACTGTGAAATAATAAGTCCTTACATACGAAATTAGCGTTTTATATGGAAAAATTAAAACGAATAAAAATATGAAATTATACATTTAATCAATCCAAGTATGTACCATTATCATCTATGCACTTTCACCATTCTATAGGTAGTTCATTGATTCTATTGCTGAAAAATTGTGGGAGCGAGAATCAATAAAATCTTTGAAGGCGGTTTGGACAGCCTCGTCGCAATTGATTTTATTTCCTTGCAAGAATTGTTTAAATTTCTAAAAAAGTGGGCATCTGTTGGAGCATGGTCCAGAGAGTATGGTGGATGTCGGAGACATTCCAACCGTAGTTCCTCTAATTTAGCGAGAGTCTGTTGTGAAGTTTGGGGTCTAGAGGTGCCCTGAAGCAGCAGTGGGCTAGAGAGATTGCCCAGTCTCGGTTGTTTAACAGCTAGCTTTTCCATCATGGATTGCAATTGTTGATAATACAGATCTGCCGTTATCGCCTGGCCAGATCTTAGGAAGCTGTAAGGTATGACACTAGCACTGGTCCCGCAAACACGTTTCCGATTGTCGTAAAGGATCCCTTTCTCGTCAAAAGTAACAATACGATTCAAAATTCCCTCGTTACTGTGACGAATGATTAATGTAACGCAGCACTCAATGCTTGTTTATTGGTGTGCTTCAGTCAATTCATGCGGTACCCAATTCTCGAGCTTTTTTTATCTTTCCAATTTGTTTCAAGTGAATTAAAATTGTTTTAACACTCACACCGAAGCCTGCCGCTAATTCTGACGTGGTTTTTGATGGATCCGCTTCTACGATCACCTTTAATTCTTCATTATCAACTAGGGCCTCCGGCCGTCCACGGGGTTTGTTTCGTAGGTGAAAATTTCCAGAACGAAAACGTTGGAACCAAAAACGTACCGTGCTTTCTTTTACAGTAGCTTCCCCTTACACATCATTAATCCTTCGAGCTGTTTCTGTAGCGCTGATACCACGGTGGAACTCGTATTCGTAAATAACGCGATATTTTTAGTATTCCATTTTGTGAAAAGAACTATGTCAAAGAAAAATCATACTGTGCGAAAACAAATGAATCACTAAATTCGAAACACAAATACACAAGCCTAAATTTAAAATAAATTTGAATTTGGAATTTCTAACCAAACGCCAGATGTTTGAGATGAAGCTGGCCAGTTCAACAAAACACCAATTTCATATGTAAGGACCTAATATATCAGTGATTTAGATATTCTAATATCTTTCGTAGATATTATAAATATGAAAGGTATATTTGTTTGAATATTTGTTCCTAAATCACGCTTAAAAGCGTTTAATGAAATTTGGCATGGAATTCGATTATATGGATTAGGACATACTGTAGGATACTTTTTTACCGTCCAGTGAAGCGGGCGTGGTGAGAAATGGCTGAATGAATCAAATTTATACTTATTATTTTATTCGTCTTACAGAAGTATAAATCTATATTATTCGCGAAAGAAAGTACCTTCTTACGTTCGTATCGGTATAAGTAATGAGTAAATCAATATTTGAAAGGGAACTTTATAACTCTATGTTAGCCTTCATTAAATAATAAGGAGGATAAAAAGTATTCGCATTATATGTCTATAGGTGATTTTTTTTTTGTTTTATTAGCTTCCTAGTCAGGTTTTATTACCTTATTTTATATAATTATATACTTATATTATTATATAGACTATATATAGCCTACCTAGTTAGATTAGACAAAAAAAAATCAAATTACTAAATACACATGTTCCTTCCCTCCTTCCAGGGGGAAGAAACATGTATATATTTATAGTTAGTTTAGGTCGAATGATAGGGAATTAGGTCGCGACTTCATTGCATACGCGACAACTTTAGTATCATATCATGAGGAGGGATGAAAGTCATATGTCTAGAAAGTATGAAGGTGGACCGATCGATATAAAAGTAGATGAAGTCTGAAGAAGGTATAGATGAATTGTGTGTGGAATATGTGTGTGAAAGGTGTGAATACTGAGAACCCAACTGATAGACTAGAGTGGAACAGGAAAACGTTGTTCCGACTCTACTTAGATGGGATAAGGGCCAGAAGAAGATGACAAAGTACTTTGTAGCATTAATCAATCTATGGGCATCTTATTAAAACAAGTGTTTTCCTTTCCTTTTTAGGAATATTTACTAGTAAAAAGTGATAAATATGATAAGCAATATTTATATATCATATGATGTGTTTAAGACTACATACAAATAAGGAAAATTGGATTTTAAATATATTATTAAAATGGATATTCAGAAGCAGTTCTTTTGTCCGCGGTTGGTGGATTATTTAACTATAGTTGGAGCGCGACCTTATAATTCGGGGAAGGGACTAGCTCCTGTTCAGGTAATTATTTTGATTTGCTAACCAAGAGATAGGTACCTATAAATAATGTTTCAATAAATTTATTTTTTCAGATAAATAAATACATACGATTTCTAATAAATACGATTAACATTCCAACACAATAATTTCTAAGGCGCCTTGCAAACGTTGACACTTTTGACACTTTGACGTATTTTGTGTCGGATCCAAGCTATCAGCGAATATTTTATTTTCTTACAATCATTGACGTAATTGACGTGTTTTCGAATCCCTGCAATGAGCCCGAGCGAAGGAAAACATCGTGAGGAAACCTTAGCATGGCTGTAGGGCTTTTTCTCACCACAACTCAGGCTCACTTTCTAGCTAGAACCCTCAAGTTGAAAATCTGTCGCCAAGCACTAATAGGTGTGTTCCGGCAGCTGCACTTGAGAGCCAGTCTTCCACTAGGTATAGCGTGTTATCATCTTGGGCCATATCGTTACTTAAGATCAGGTAAGAGTTTGGCCATAACATATATAGAATAAAAAAAATAAAAATTAAATCAAGCCGTAAGATACAAACAGACTGAGCTCACACGCAGTGGTAGACACTGTTTGTGGCCAGTTGCTTCCTTCCACATGATACAAACAGATTGCCAATTATAAAATTTTCTGTGTAAGCAACTAGAAACTAAATGTGGTCAGCTGATGACAGTGCACATTAATAAATTTCCAAACAATTTTGTACTATTAGTTAAACTCTTAGGATTTTTAATAAATTAATAGGGTATAATAGTGTTTCATTATTTTAGGCTCCCGAACTTCTTCGTCGATATCCACTAACGAACCACGATGACTTCCCTTTGCCATTAGACATGGTATATTTTTGCCAGCCAGAGGGATGTATGTCAGTGGGATCGCGGCGAGGACCGGGAATTTTAGCGCCTAAAGACTCTACCTCATTCGTATTTACGCTTACAGATAAAGATTCAGGTATCAATGTGACTTTTAGTTATAGTAATAAAAGTTTTGAATACCTAAACGATAAAAGTTGTGAAAATGTAAAAATACTGATTTATTGCTTAAAAATGTCCTTTGTGCAAATTGATGAAAGGTCTGTATATTGAAGTAATGATACCTTAATAGTATCACTCTCTATTGCTGCGTCGATAGACGGGGTTTAGAATTCCACAATGAGCCAGAGCTTTCGTTGAAGTACAGTATCATGGCTAGACCATAAAATCGTGGTAGGGGATTATTTAGTGCTGCTTATCTACCACTCTCAAGTTGAAAAATCTATCGTCAAGCACCTATCAATGTGCCCCGTCAGATGCACTTGACAGCCAGCTCTGTTTCTAAGCTTAGTGTATTCTTCGACCACATCATCACTTAAGGTGAAACCGCACTAGGCGGCAGCGGCACTGCACGGCACGTCGCGGCCATTCATTTTTATATGATACAATATGGAGCATACTGCACCTCGCGGCGTCGACGTCGGAGTGCTCTCTCAAGAACACCATCGCCTCGTCGAGCTGGTGCTGGTCGGCGGGCGCGCCCTGCCTTCACGTGACGTCACGTTACGTACCGACCAACCAGCGAGCAGTGTGGAGCTCTACCGCGCTCCAAATATATGTACTTTGTTTTTGTGTATGTACACGTTTTAATTTGTCGGACAATGTTTAATCATCTTGAGAAAGAAAGCATCACTTATTTTCGAGAACACGTTAAGTTTGAGGAAATTTTTAGTTATTTTGGTAAAAACGTTAAGTCATTTTTGGACAATATCTTAAATGTAATAATTATATTTTTTTATCGTAAAATATTCTTAGACATATTATAATTTTCTAAGATTATTATTTAATTAGTTTCAAATCATTTCTTTATAAATAGCTTTATGTAGTTGTCCATTATTGTGTGGCACGGCACGTAGTATGCCCCATAGAGTTTCTTTTTTTTTTCGAACTGACTATACTGTTAGCCTGGAGCCTTTACGGCTTTTACAGCTTTACCGGGCTTGGACATAGAGTTTCATATAAAGAATGAATGGCCGCGACGTGCAGTGCAGTGCCGCGCAGTGCCGCTGCCGCCTAGTGCGGTTTCACCTTTAAGACTAGGTGATATTATGGACAAACGCCTATAAATCCAAAATGTAGCAGGATTGCTGAGTAATTTAGTGTTGGAACGTGATAGAAATCGAAGTGAAATTTGATTGTAAAATAAATAATTATATTAAGATTATTTCTTGCAAATTCTATGGCCAGTTTACGTTTTTATATATACAGTTAAATTAATCATAGGTAAAACCCGTTACGGTATCTGCGTGAACTTCTATCGAGCCGTGGAGCGCGCCGCGACTCCTGGGCCACGCGATCGCACCACTCTTCGTCGAGAATCTTGGCGAAAGTCCATCGAGAAAAGTTCCGACTCCGCCTTTTCCAGGTGGACATTTGTTACTTCTATTTATTATCTGATCGACTTTTAGACCCTTGAACTTCAATATAATTTTATTTCTAACGCTCATCTTATACCTAACTCCCTCTTTCTATGTATTAAAAAATTCAGTACAAAAGTTTGCCTATGATCATAAACAAAATAAAGTAGAACCTATTGATTTCGATATGTAATAGAAACTGATGGCTACACATATACCTGGCAATGAAGGACCACGACGTCTGTCGGCAGAGCTTAGCTTAAAATGTATCAAATATTATATTTAAGAGTTAGTGATACTGGTTCGAATAAACAAAAAATAATAAATCTTCGACAGAAAACTATTTTTTGGATTTGTGGCATTTTGAAACCAGAGGTCTAGAAGAGTCAGAGGGCTAGAAGAGTCTCTGCAGTCTATAGCCATTTATTACTAAACTTAACAAGACCGCAGTCTTGAGATCAGTCAATGAAAGGTTACTACCTCTGTGAAACGCCTGAGTATGTTGGAAACCACACATTTTGGACAATTGGATACAGCAGCGAAGCACTATTACTTTGAGTCAGAAATAGATATAGCAGTGATTCTACCACTCTACCAAAGCTAAACTTTTTAATCATGATATACAAAAAAAAATGTGTTGTACGTAAATGCGCGGGAGTGGAAGATTTAATTATAAGTACAAGGTATTCAGTGGTAAGTGCAGTGTAAGATGCAGCTGCAGCGAATGTTGCAGTGACTATAGGAGCAGCAATGTTGCACCGAGTGATTCGGAGCGCGAATGCAGTGCGGCCGCCGCGCGTCTACCGCCACCGCCAGACTCTGAATCAGATCAGTCGCCTACACCACGTGCCACCAGGAAACGGCAGGTAATTTATTATTCATCTATTTTTGATATTCATAGTTAACTCTTATAACCCATATGTTGGTTATAAAGGTTGTAAAGGGACATCTTATGATGAGAATAATGTAGCTCATAATCATAATGGAGTATTGTTTATTTTTATCCAACATATTGAGATTAATTTTCTAAGGTCTAACTAGACCAACCATCTATTTATTTATCCTTATCGAAAATCGAACCAGCAACTCCACTGCTTTTTGTTATACCGTTTTATCGCGTGTAGTGTTTTATGATAAACCAAAATAAAAATATACAATACATCCTGACGCATATATTTAAATGTTGTTGTTCACCGGAAAGCATATATTATCATTAGGAACATTAGACTTCATGCTCGTATCTATGTAAATATAATAAAATTAGTGTCAATTTGTAATGTCAAAATAAGTTATCTTACATATAATAAAATTGAAGTGTCTGCTTGTAATCTCAAAATAACAAGTTGTTACTAAATGTATATGAAAGTTTACAAGCTACCTATAACAAAAAACTAATTTTCAAAATTTTTGTCTATCTGTCTGTTTGTTCCTGGTAATCTCCGAAACGGTTAGACCAATTTTGACGGGACTTTTACTAGCAGATAGCTGATGTTATAAGGAATAACTTAGGCTACTTTTATTTTAATATATTTGAAATGTTCCGGTTTCGCACAAAAATAAAAGTTTTTTAGTAGTACACGCGAGCGAAGTCGCGGACACAGCCAGTCAAATTATAAAATAGCGTATTTTACTAATAAAATATATATACGATTGGGATTATCAGAATGTTCTTTATGAGGGGTCTCCAAACATTTAAGCCTAAGAGCCCGATTGATTCTTCACAAAGCCTCAAGAGCTAAAATCTGTCTAACTCACCAAATTAATATAAGATAACAGTTTTTAAAATTGAAGTAAATATATCACTAGTTGTGCACCACGGTTTCACCCGTGTTAAAATCTTTCGACAAACTCTCAACACGCCCTGCCTTATCATTGTTCCTTATCACCTTCCAGGGCTTGCCTACAGTTTGCCAGATTGCTTGACTTTCATCGTTACTGCTTCGCTTCTTACGATCGTAGGGTGAAGTTATTGTAGATTCCACGAGAATCTGGCTTTCATATACAAACATTATTTTTTTTAATCCGACTGATTGTTCCATATAATAGCGCGTGTAAAAAAACAAACAATGAAAGAAAAAACTTTTCTGCTTTATTATATATGTATAGGCGAGTGAGGTATGTATGTATGCCGTTATATTGCCGGATATCAGGCACGTAAAGCTCGTTGCACGGGCCGGTACTGGCCCGCGGGCCTTAGTTTGGATGCTCCTATCCTATATTAATATTTAATACAAAATATTTAATGTTTAAGAAAATAATTAACTTATGAATGAACTTACGCATTAATTTATGATAAGACAATACTGCCAATATTTGGGAATAGGTCCAATGCTATGAATTAATGAAATAATGTATATTTAGTCAAGATTCTGGATTATTAGGTTAAAAAATAATCTGGTAGTCACAAATAATAAGGAGAGCTAGCTTACAGTTCAAAGGATGAGTGGATTATAAATATGGTATTTATATGATACATAAAATAATGTTCGTAGTGTCATAGTTATCTACAACTCTTGTGTAATTATCCATAGCATAGTTGTAACACAGATATTGCGGATACAAAATAATACAAGGTTGATATTCCAGTAAGCGGTAATTTGAAAAGTCCAGTAGACTAGTATTTGGCAAGGGTCACTATGTCCAGTTTAGTGAATTATTATTAAAAAATAAACATAAATACTCGCTTTAACCTACTATTTGCATGTTTTTGTATATACCAACTTCGTTCTAGTGTGACAGTTCATTTACAGTACATCTATTTAAAACTTATTTTTTTTATATCAAATTTGTTTATATTATACATCGGTTTGCATATTTTTTTACAAGTAATAAGGCGTCTAATAATTCCCCATTTCTAATAATACTGTTAAGCCTGTGGGCAATGAAATCCCGTTATATTTCGCGTTCATAATTTATTTCGTACTCAGTGAAATAAAATTCAAACAAACTCACTATACTGTGGATGTACTTATAGTATCTCACTCTATGATCCTCTTGCAGATTTCTTTAATTTTTATTGCTTGTTGATTTCATTTCGTTGTCTAAAACAGAACTGTCCCGGCTCAAAACACAGCTCGCTTATATATCAAAATAAAAGGAGGGACGAAATCACTGGAAATGCTTCCAACTTTACGTCATTCTTTAGAAGGAGAAATGTTCTATTTTTAGACAATTGTTTGTTGGCTTACGCAATCGAAGCGATAAATTTTGAATGTGTGAGTGAACTATCGTGTTTTTAGTACCTACGAATAGACACTCGATGTTTCGAGTACATTCTAGACGATTCCAGATATTTCTAAACTAGTACATTTTTCTATTTTTAATTCAGGTAGTAACAATAGTAATGATTTTTTTTATATTTTTCAGCGAATCCGAAATCATTCCCTAACGTCTTTATGCCTTTTATCACATCATCCCTTCTTTTCCACATTCCGAGAGTGCCTATTTATCCTAAAGAAATTAATAGATGCCTGCAACGAGTCTTCCAGTCCCCGACGTGTTGGTGCGTCTAGACAAATATTTAGGTAAGATTACAATATTAAATCTATATTTATGATAACGACACTCTCTAAACACAACTATGTATCTAACTTACCTTATATACAGTTATGCTACTATTGCATTTTTGGAATATAGTCATCTAAATTTATCTCGATAGTTAAAAAAGGAGGTAGAGCCATATATTTCATATGCATATGCAATGTGATCGCTTTTAAAAAGTCAGTTGATTATCTATTGAATCATTTATATATAAAAATCCTCTGTGCTTATGTTAGTGATCTATAACATCTGAACGACTTCTATAAATATGTTAGGATCCGATAGGTGGCGTTGTGGTCGTGCCTTTAACTACCGGAATGGACAGAACTACATCTGCCGGCCCAGCACTATATACCTAGTACAAAACGTGCGTGGCTTCCTGTTGTCATTTTAAGCGATTCTATCGCACACTGTATGAAATGTTTAAGCTTATCACTTGTTTATTGTACTTGAATACGGTACAATTTTTACCTTTTAAAAACATACAATTTTATAAAAAATTAGAGACAACCGATATGTAATTTCCTCAAAAGCACAATCATCTAAAACATGTAAGATAAGTAAAACATATTTTTGAAAATTTTAATGGGGTGCCTTTGTGAAATTTCTAAAATTATTAACCATTAAAATGGCCAAATCGATGTAATATATATCATAATCATTTTAGCATTACACAGTCGGAATTTAACAATAATTTGATTAAAATGAGTTCTAAGTACTAGTTACGTGTAATATGAAATTAATTATAAAGACGTTAAATATTATTAACTATAGTTACATTTGGTAGCAGACTAAAAAGTGGTAATAATATAAATGTGTAAACGCTACATCTTCATATAAATGTAGAAAATATTATTAAAAGTAGAAATCTGTACACCCTACATCTTTTAAGTTCATGTTATAAACAATATTTATTTTAATCGTTATTTGTTTAACGTTGTGGCCACAATATCACCTGACATTAAGTGACGATATGGCCCAAGATGATAACACTAAGCCTAGTCGAAGACTGGCTCTCAAGTGCAGCTGCTGGAATACACCTATTGGTGCTTGGCAACAGATTTTCAACTTGAGGGTGGTATATAGCCAGGCGAGCTTTAGAAAAAGTTCTACCACTATGCTATGGTTTCCTTAGGATGTTTTCCTTCACCGATAGGTCAGGATAATTGCAAGGATTCGAACTTACGTCAGTTGACGCGATGGCCGTACACGCTACCACTGAGCCATCATAAAAAAATATCATTTATAAAAAAGTTATAAAAAATATATGCTTTTCTGAAAAAAAAAGGTTTGGCAGATACACTGTTATTTTTAGAGGCTCTTGACAAGATCAATAATAAAAAGTTTATTTACTCACCCAATAGTGAGTTTCTCATTTCGCTGGCGACTACAGTTGGTATTATTAGAATTCAGTGATATGGAAAATGTCCATAAGTTTTAATTTATTCTATAGATTCATTCATTATTCAAACTACTCGTAACTTGTACCAAAGACTTATGTTATTTAACTTGATTCGATCATTTTTATATGAGTTAATCTTTATTTTTCTGATATTATAATGGAAAGCGTACCTCTCGTTATCATCTAACGAAACTTCAATCATAATCAGTTGAGGAAATTTAGCATGGTAGGTACGCGTGTAAACATAAAAGCAGAAGTCGTTTTCTCTGTATTCAACTGTGTAAAAAGCCTATTACAATCCTGACTTCAAATAATGGAAACTATACACTAATTAATAATATTTTCATTTTAATATTTTTAAACCAATACCGCACGCGCGTCATACAATGTTTTTCAACACATTTGCGAGAAAACAGTGCAATAGATAATGAAGCAAACTTTTCATTAGATTATTTTTAATAGCAAATAAGAAATTATACAGATAGGTCACTATTCTTGGAAATGTTACCTGCAATTTGCTCCTCATTCAAGATATCAGATGGAGTAGATTCCATATTAATATCGTATTCCTCGCTTGAACTCATATTATTATTATTTTTTTGTTTATAAATATCAGTCAGAAAGTCGCAACAATCTTTGGCGTTTCAAATATGAAAATGGCGCGAATTTGCAAATGGCGTCACGTTCGTGTGGTGAAAAATTTTCGTCTCATTTTCTCTTTAGTATTAAAGTGAGGCTAATGTATCGATAAAAAGTGCTTCCAATGTTCGATCATTCAGTTTATTTATTCTCGTAATGTGAAACACCTTGGTGGAATTCTTATATATGTTTATGACGCTATACAACAGAGCGATGGTAAAAAAATTACCGCACTCTCCGTTGTATGGTGAGTAATTTTTAACTTTCGAATAATGTATACAGGCTTCGTAAATTCATTTTTTTTAACAAATTTGTTGAAAATAATGTAATGAAAAAGTTTGTACTGATTTCTGGCAAATGTATTGAAAAACGTTGACTGACACGCGTGCGGAAATTGGTTTTTACAAACTTGCGACTATGGTAAGCCCTCGACTTGGTCTCGGGCTTACATCCGTCTACTCGTTTGTAAAAACCAATTTACCGTACTAGTATCATAAATAACTAATACATTTTTAGATATTTTTATATAAGAAAAGATGAATATGATAACGATAGTTAAGTATCTACATTAAATTATGATTCATTTTGAAAATGTTGAATATACCAAACGTTTGACAGAGATACAGTATGGTCAGTACTAACGGGTCAAGCTTATGACAATACACCAACGATCGTGCTCCACGATGTGAAGGAGATAGAGACGTGGATTCTGAGGCTACTGTCCGCGCCAGTACCCGTGCCCGGGAAGACGCGTGTCGAACTGGAGGTCTTGTCGCCGAGCGCGCACGCGCCCTTGCTGTTTGCATTACCAGATCACACGAGATTTTCTCTAGTCGACTTTCCACTGCACTTGCCTCTTGAACTTCTAGGTATTTTTTATACATATTGAAACTATTATTAATAAATTAAACATTAACTTAATGACCATATAAATATAGAATTAAATCATTTCCATCATATTGTGTATACATCTGTTCTATAAACAAAAAGAAAAATACAACGTAGAAAACAATTTGTATGATATTTGCTTTAAATATATATACAACCCAGCTTCGCTAAAAACACTGATTTAAGTAAACTTAGAAAATAAATTCTACCATCAATATTAATAAAATTTCATCAAAATCATTATAGCCGTTTCTGTGAATGCAATTACATACCTAAGTCCTACATACTTATATACAAGAACTGCTCAATTAATAATTTTATATTAGATATATTTTGTCAACTTCTAATATCGGATTTACTAGTCTTAATCTAAAAGAATACTGATGCTTATGAATAATTCATGTATTTTTTTTACAGGCATTGACACGTGCCTAAAAGTATTGACACTAATAATTCTGGAGAACAAAGTAGTCGTTCAGTCACGTGACTATAATGCTCTGTCGATGTCAGTGATGGCGTTAGTCGCTATGCTCTACCCTCTTGAATATATGTTCCCGGCGATTCCATTACTACCAAGCTGTATGAATTGCGCCGAACAACTCCTGCTAGCACCAACACCGTTCCTTATTGGAATACCTGCTACTTTTCTCACTTACAAAAAAGGCTTCAGGTTAGTATGTAATTAAAGATTTTTTTTTGTCTATAGGAAACCAGGTCTACTGCTACCCGATGTCTCCTGAAGCATTATTAGGAAGTAATATTTCAAGACAGTTCTGTCGAACTGAAATATTTGCGGTTCGCATATCTCATAATTATTATTGAAATCCTTCCATATTGCGTGAAAAATGTCACAGCATAATTTCCTACTACTTGCAGAGCGCGTTGAAATAGTTTTAAATGTATTTCGTTTCGCAATGCTCGTAAACTCTGCCTAATCTTTGTATAGAGTATTTTTGGCATGGGACACGTGTGGTAGGAGATCCGATTTGGTATAAACAGTAACTTTTTAATGTAAGAATCTATGTTTGTTGGCGACGTAATCATCTTTCAGCAATACTCAAAATTCTAATGAATATTGTTATATAAAAAAAAATCTTAAAAGTTATATTTAAAAAGTTTTTATATGAGTTAATAACTATCGAGTTACCTATATATATATGTGTAAATGTATAATCTTAATATACGGTAACAATTATTGTCTCATGACGTATACTATAATAATTAGATTAGTAAAAATCTTTTAAATAAGGTACATTTTATTATTTTAATACTACAATTTTTTATTTAAGGTTACCAGATGACATATGGTTAGTTGATTTGGATGCTACAAAATTAGTACCACCATCCGGTAGTGAACAAGATTTACCACCATTGCCGGAACCAGAAGGCTCCGTATTAAAAAGTCATTTAAAACAGGTAACTACTTATTTATAGAATAGTATAAGGAATAATATATTTCCGGTCTCTCGTCTCTCTTTCCATGTTACACGTAACCTGTGTTAAAACTTGCACTATGTGTCTTATATCTATTGACTATTTTAACTATTTGGTGTACACTTGATCATGATAAATAACATATCATTATTGCGAACAAATTATGATTTGATTCGCAAATCACGAGATTATTATACACAACCACCAATTACCAGAACGGTGCCTCTTAGTATTTTTTTTTATATTGTAATATAACTTAATTAGGGTTCCGTACCTCAAAATAAAAGAAACCGAAACCTTATCACTTTGTTGTCCGTCTGTCTGGATGGTTTGCTGTCTGTTCGACCGTGTGTCAAGACACTTTTTCTTGAAAACGACTGTAGATATAAAGTTGTAATTATTATCATATAGTAAGGCATATGGCCTCATGCTGCTGTAAAAAAATAAATTTCCTGGGTTAAGATATTAAACAGATGCGGCACTTCATAGTTAAAATAACGCTCACGAGTCGATTATCACAAAACTTCTCGCAGACCTACAGTCTTGAAGGGAAGTCTTTTAACAAAAGTTTAGGAATTAATCCAAAAATAAGAAATTTCTAATCCCGTGTGAAATTATATTTAACAAAATGTTTTTTTTTCTCCAAAAGGACTTGAGGTGTAAATTAATAGCGAATAATAAGATATCTGTAACCTCAAACTGCTGTAAATAAAAAAAAGTTTCTAGGTTAACACAATAAAAAGATACACCCCTTTATACTAAAAGTGTAAAAGTCGCGCTCAGTGACCCATTATCAAGACCCACAAGGTACTTCCCAACTACATACAATTTTTAAAGCCCTCTTACAAGTTATGCATATAATGTTATCCACATAATAGTAAACAATGATCCGGTCGCGTTTTTGAGTATAAAATTAATTTATAGTTATTTCACGTACCTATATTTTTAACATAGAATAATTATTTTTGACTTTTTCTGTAACATTAAATTACTTATCGTAGTTTATATATTAAAGTTAGTTATAGAGTATAAGGTTTTAGAGCTTTCTATGTTGCTCAGATGTTCTAGTATATTTTACAAGAAGATTTCTTTATCACCTACTTATTTGTATTGTGTATCTATTCTCGTTTTATCGGTTTTGGCAGCATATTCCAAAAAAGCGTGCTGATAGTGATATATTTCCGAGTTGATTTTATATTGTCATTACGTAAAAATGTCTATAAAATTGTAAAAAATATTCACCGAAATTTGTTAAGTGGTCTTGAGTTTTGTTGAGTTAATTGGTTCTAACAGACAGATAGACGGACAAACCGAGATACAATGAAAAATATAAGGATTATCTATAAATAATATTTATGTAAAAGATGGTACAATAATGTACGGTAAGTGATTTAATCAGTTCGGAACCCTAACGGCGCGAGTTCTACTCGCTACATGTCCTTTTTTTTAAATTAAAGATATTGATTAAACAATATAACAATAAAAGTTATAGAAATCAGAAATTGTGCATTACAATTTTGTGTCTAATAATCTTTGTTAAAAAATTACATGCATTATATTATGTCTATTTGTGTTTGTTTTTTTTTTTACACTAATTTGAACTAACTCACTAATATCTTCACTTCTTCCGTCGCTAGGCCGTGCATCTTATGGGCAGTGCCGGAACTGGTGTAAATATTCTATTATCTTTCTTTATGTTGGCACTTTTGCATTTTTAATCACGATTATCAAACAAACAGTATGTAAATATGTGTGATGATATTTTAAAATTCTAGTTAGCTCGTGAGTTGAGTCTATGCATTGCTATTAACTTTTAAATTTTTATTAACCATTGGTAACTTAGTACGCAAACTTGATAACTTTTTGTCAAATGTTTATAAATAAACATCTATCGTCAAATTATTAGCATTGCATATTACTAAATTAAGATTCAACTTTCTTCATGATTGAAATAGATGTTGTATTGCATTATATTACATTACTTAATTTATTTTTTTCACATTATCAAATCATTCTAATCTAAGAACATTGACCACAGAGCATTTTATACCTATAGCTGTTTATTCATTAAACATCCTACTACTACTACTACTTAATTTAACACTTTTACACATAATTATACTATATTTAATGGTTTAAATAATGAAGAAACAATTAAGTTCCAATTCAATAATTATTATACTTTGGATATAGTTCATTATGTATGATTAAAAAAAAAAGGCAGCGCGTACAGCGCATATGTTGCACATTAGTTATTTTAATATTTATACTACATACAATTCTGATATACGAACCTATACTAACATACATAAGGTAACATAGCAATGTTACTGCAGTCGTCTTAGAAATAATGTCTTTACTGGTCAATTTTCGAACAGACAACAAACTAGATGTATATTTATTAACACAATTTCAGTCATTGAAAACGAGTTGAACACCCAATGAAATGGTCGCGCGTGGCATGATGTTTGGTTTCTTTGTTATTGTAATGCTATTATGTGCTTGTGGGAGAAATAAATGCTTTCTTTCAGGGCGTTGGTACCTAGGTTTAAGTACAACTTACATATAAATATAAAAATAATGTATAATTTGAGCAAACCAATTTCATACCAAATCGTATGTATCTATTCTTGGATTGCTTTATTTATTTTTAAGAAATTAATAACATATTTGATGCTAAGTATTTACTACATTTGTAAATAAATAGCTTTTTAATATTTTATTTCCTTACTTATTATAATAATGACATAAATCAGCCATCAATGTCGATTGCACATATTGATTGCTCAAAAAATATCTTCATTTATTACCTTTCGTTCATTCTTAAATATAATTTAAAAAAATCGAAGAAAAAATAAATATTTATAATAATAATTTCATTGTATAGGCATTGAGCAGCTTGACTAACAGTACAGCTGAAAACGCAACTGCGTCGCTATTGCCTTCTAGAAGAGACAGTGTCGGCGGTGCCACACTCAAGTGAGTTTCAATTTGTATTTTTTTATAGGTTTATCGGTTGGCTACAATCTCACCTGATGTTAAGTGACATTATGAGCTGACTCGCAAGTGCAGTTGCCAGAACACCTATAAGTGCTTGGCGACAGATTTTCAACTCGAGTGTTACCCAGGAGGGCCCACCACGACGCTATGGATTCATCACGATGTTATCCCTCACCGAAAGCTCGAGCTCATTGCAGATATTCGAACTCAAGTCAATCCACTCGGTGTCCGTACATGCTACCGCTGAGCCATCATTACTTAAAAAATAATATAATTCTTGAAATATCTTATATTAATTTTTTTCTAGTCATGTGGGTATACTCGTAGTATATTAGAGATGTAGCATAATTTAAATTGGAAGTTAATTTTATGATTATCGTTTCTTTTTTTTTTAGCTTAATATAATCTGTAATATGACTATGCTTTAAATTAATAAAGGGGTGTGTAAGCTGTGTAACTGACATAACTGACATAACTAAACTATAGTAAAAATTGGGAACACTAGAATTATTGAAAGCATTACGCCAAACAACAACATTAATTGTTCCAGTTAAAATTCCTCGTTGCGTTTTGCTGTAGTAAAGATTTAGGAATTATATAAATAAATATTTCTATTCAAAATTTAAAAGAAACTGATAAATTTAATGTACAATGGCGTTCGATTAATTTTCGTGTAAAACAAGTAATTTTCGGTTCATTAATTTTATTATTTAGGTCTAATTAAGTTTTAGGTAACTTACAAAGCAACGCTGCACGTCGTAAAGAAGAAATACGAAGATTCACAAAAATCATTGTATAAAGGAAGTCATTTAAGATTTTATCGTGCAAACAGTTTTTATAACGTTTATCAGTACTATCGTATTTTTAATAATGATAATTCATAGTCGAAATGCATGTTTTTAGGTTATGTCGTAATTTGCACGAGCTAACAATTTACGTTCTAGGGACACTTCATGATGAACAACGTATAAATTATGTTGTCAGTTGATACAACTCACATGAAAGTACAAAATATTTGATTCCAAAATAAAACTGAAAGTATTAACTAAGAGAAGTAGGGTACAGATAAATTTATCTCTACTTGGGGTAGTCCGACTGGTAGAATTTAGAATACCCATGGTATTACAAGCGTTCACTGGCTACCTATGGTAGCCGCTTACCGTCAGGCAGGCCGTATGCTTGTTTGCCAACTTAGTTGTATAAAAAAAAATCCGTAGTTATTAGTGTTGCACAATAAGCTCATAATGAAATAGCAAGCATTGCTACAAGAAGAAGTTCATTGATATAATACTATCTAGTTTAGACATTAGGGTGCATAATGCATTGATGATATTTCGGCAGAGTTCAACCGGCGTCTTTTCGTTCTTCTGGTGACGGAGTTAAATCTGCTCCAAACAGTACGTCAAGCAGTCGCCGTGTATCAACAAGTACTCCATCTACATCCCCCGCGATACAAACGCCATCAACTGGGCCCACTTCACAGCCAGGAGCAACACCACAAAGACATTCCATTGCCTCTCCGCAACGCTCACCACAATCTTTTAATCCTCTAATATACGGAAATGATGTGGATTCAGTTGACGTTGCTACTCGTGTTGCTATGGTAAGCTCCATTGTATGTGTTGTTATTATTAAATAATAATAAAAAATAAGTATAATAAATAATTTGTTAATAACATCGGTGTGTTAAGGAATAAAAATCATAGCCCTTTTGTGATCTGACCGTCAACTTTATATTGGTTGATGTCTATGTTTTATCATACCAGAGGAGTCTAGTTAGTAAGGCGCTATTAAGAAAAAAACCAACTTTAAATTTAGCCGTTTCTAGTTGAAATCGAATTCGCAACCCTTTTTTATTGAAGTGGAACTTCTTATGCGACTTCCAACACGCATATTATCGGTCTCTCCTCTTTGTGTGAGCCAGAGCGAGAGAGCAAAATATTATCGGTCTCTCCTTTTTGTGTATGCCAGAGCGAGAGAGCAAATGTCGGTGTGTATGTATATTGCACACTGCTTAAATAAAATATATGATATCTTTTAAAATGAAGTTTTACTTCTATCATGTGTGAATCGCACACACACACACAATTTTGTTTTGTATAGGTTTAACCATAGGAAACTTATTCTTTCTTTTTCTATAGGTTTAACATTTGTCCACAGACTCGCTTGGTGTTAAGTGACGATGTGGCCTAAGGTATTAGGTAACACGTTAAGCCTAGTAGAAGGACTGGATCTCAAGGACAGGAAGTGCAGAAACAGACCTATAGTGTAATATTCGTAGCCGTGAGACGGACAGCGTGACGTCACTCAGGAACAGTGTTTATTGTAGTTGACTTAATAACTGCAGGTCTTCACTATGCAATAACTGTTACTATTCCATGGCAGAATCGCCTATCTTCTTAATTTGGGTCTTTGCTTGCTTATAAAATGCGTGCGGTCACAGAGCACTCCTGTTGCTATCACGCCCAGATATAGTGATAAAGTACGGATACTAAGATGATGTGTTGGTACAGGAAGCCGCTCCTTGTAACAATAGGTTTTTAGCTAGGCGGAAATTCGAAAATGCCCTACCACTATGCTATGGTTTTATTACAATGTTTTCCTTCACCGAAAGCTCAGGCTCATCGCAGCGATTCGAACTCATCGTCGGTACACGTTACCAATGAGCCATCATTGCTATAACCTCCTTAATATTAGTAAAACTAAACGGCTAAACTGCGGACTGCTTTCTAATAACAAATAATTTTGCAGGTTCGGTTTTTTAATTCACAAAATATATTGGCAAACTTCATGGAACACACGCGAACTCTTCGCTTGTATCCACGTCCTGTAGTCGCCTTTCAAATCAACAGCTTTCTAAGATCGCGTCCGAGGACCAGCTCCTTTTTGAATAAATTTGCTAGAACACAGGTGGGATAAAATGTTTAACTGAAAATGGTTTGTCTGACAATTTATATTATAAACTTACTATTTTTTTTAAATGTATTATGATTACAGGCAGTAGAATTTTTGGCCGAATGGTCTTTAACGCCATGCAATGTTGCGTTCCTCCGGGTCCAGACTGGCGTGTTTGACCCGCGGCAGATTGGCGATAAGGCCAAGTGGTTTGCTGACCAGTTGCAACCGATTCGGTTTGCAGTGTGGGATGATGGAAGCTCGTTGAACGGGGCGCTTAGACAACTGCAACGGCAGGACAATCAACCTACTGGTATTACCGTTATTACCAATGAATATTAAAAAGAAAACTATCTGTCAATTTAAAAAAATCATATTTTTTATTGAATATTGAACTTTGATGCAAAAATTACAATTTTTAGGCTTGTGATATTTTTTTTAAATTATAAATATTTCAATAACTCAGAGAGAGGTCTCTTATTTTCTGATTATTTTATTATAATACTAGCTGTGGAGGACAGAAGAACGCGTGGTTCTCATAAAAATCGAATCGTATTTTCTTAAAATTTTAATGAATAGTTTTTGCGTGATATGTGCACAGTGGCAAACGTTATTGACGTATATAGATAAATCGACTATAAATAAAAAAAAATGATTTTTTGTGGAAAAGTTATTGTTGGCAATAATCTTATATGAAAATTACAGATGAGAGTGGGTCCGACTCTGATGCAGCAGAGAGTACGAGTTCCTCCTATTCATCGCTCAGCGATTTCGTTTCAGAAATTGCTTCTTCTGACTTATCGCCAGGTAACACAAATATCCAAAACATAATTTTATTCATTTAAATTGGGAACGTAATCATAACATGTTTTTTTTTTATATTTTAGGCGGAAACATCCACCAGCATGTTATCGGAGAAACATATAGTGCCGCGGTTCAAGTGCCAATGACGTTATCATCATCATTGGATCCTAAAACTGTAATTATTTCGATCAAAAGTTTTAAAAATTAACCTATCTACTATACAATTTTGAACTGAAATATTACCTATTAAATTTGCTTAGGAATATATTCAAAGAATTTTTTTGATGGTTGTTTTACTGTTATGTACAGGTATACAGCCCACCATTGTCGTTGCAACTCGGTGAAGTGGACGATGCTTTTGAAGATAGTATGGATCGTGGTGGTGCAGAAGGGCGAGCTTCTACTTCTCCGTCGCCGTCGGGCTCGAGTTCCGAGCACAGCGACCACTCGGACGGCGAGCTACCTGAACACCTCACCATGGAAGAGGCCCCACGTCCTACAAGACCCACTCTTGTTAACAAAAGTGTAAGTATTCGTATTTTTATTACTGAAAGTTGGTAGTCACCTAGTCATAACGTTCGTCACAATAAACTATAATATACGTTGATTAACTTAAATTAATCTCAAATACTCTAAAACCAGTTTCAACGAATCCTTAGGTAGGTTTGTGTGCTAATACCGCAAATACTCAAGTCTGAACACCGTAAATTATATCTAGCAGGAGCATCTCGACACGCGACAACCGTTTATTCGCCGTCGTAATCGCGCGTTCATGTACGAGTCGTGTTAACAATTTGAACGGTTGAATTTCAAAACAAGAGAAACAACAAACAAGTGAATTAAAAAAAAATCCTATAGTAACTAAATGCAAGGCTTGTTTAGACAAATTAGAATTCATCTATTCCAGTACGTATAATGAAAAAAGTGAATTTGTCTAACTGTGGTATTTGTCGAAAGTGATCACTTGCTTGCCGGCCTGCGCTGAAACGCCTCTTTACGTCTCATTTGAATAACCCAATATTATAGGAAGGAGCGAAAACTTTAACTGGAAGACAACTTCATATCACGGTTATCAGCTGCCCCTCACTTCACCCCTCTCTACCCGTAGTTTGTTATGCCCATAAGTCACATATAATAATATTCAGGACACTGAGAGTGGTGGCAGCTTCGGCAGAGAATCAGATTCGAACTCGACGACAACGCCGAGGACTGTTGTGTCACGCGTGAGACCTGATAGTGGTAGCGATTCAGAACGTGCGCCTGCGCATCACGCTCACCAACACCATCAACCACATCGTGGAAAGGTACCACCTACTTATTATATTATGTGCACCATATCAACACAATTGATCAAGCGACGCATTTAGAAGCAATGATGGTTGAATAGTAGTGTGTGCGGATACCACATCGAGCGATGTGAGTTTGAATCTTTGCAATGATCGTGAGCTTTTGGTGAAAGAAAACTTTGTGATGAAAACATATTCTTAGAGTATAATTTATATGAGTGGTGGTGTACTTGAGAGCTAGGTTTCCCCAATGAGTTTAGCGTGATACCATCTTGGACTACATCGTCACTTAACATCCGGTGAAGTTGTGGCTAAACTTTAAATATATAAGGATTTCTTTATATTGTTAAAGTGGCAAACAATCATACGCCACGCCTAATGGTAAGCGACTGCCGTAGCCTATGGACGCTTGTAATGCAGTAGGTATCAACTAGCGCGTTACTGACTTTGTACCCTCCTACAACAAGGAGCTCTGGAAACCCTATTCACCGCAGGAACACAAAATGTTATTTGGCTGTGTGAGCTTCTGTAAGGTGAAAGTATTAGACCAGCCGGGCTGCCCCAAGTAAGGAGAAATCTCCGAAGAAATTTCTCTGTGCCCTAACTCTGCTTAATAAAAAAATGATACAGTATATTACACCATGTATTATATACAGTACATGGTTTTTTTCATATACATCAGAATGTCTGTATATGTTATTACAGTGTATTACCAAAAGCAACTCATAATAATACAATGTGACTGTATATTGCAGAATGTTCTATCATTTTTTGTTGAGTATGGAGAAGACTAATTTACTAATATCAACAAGACCAAATTGAAATTTAGTTCGCACTAATGGAAACCAATTTTGCGAACTCTTGTTTTAGACACCTTCACCGTTAGACCGCAAAGATGGTAATTTAAACACTAAAGAAATGATTGTTATTATTGAACGTGTTGTATAGAGCACGACGGGTGGTGTGTCCCGTCAGGCGTCGCAGACATCGCTTTTGGAACAATTTGCAGCTCAAGCTAAGGAATTAGTACGAGAGACAACTAGACAAAGCAGCCAGGAAGGCTTACTGGCTCATATGGATAAGGTAATTATTTTTATCTATTATATACTTTTTATTATTATATCGTTATGTACAGACCCACAAAAATCGGCAAACAACCTTATTAATATGGAGTGGCTACTGATGTTAAACAATCTTTGACCCTCTAGGAAACAAAGTGTATTTGTGGCTCTTTTATTTCTTAATAATTTTTATCAATAATAATCATATTCGAGGGATAATGTAACATATTATCATTTGATTCCAAACTATATACAGATAATTTCGTTCTGTGCGAACCCGGACCTTTTGCCTCAAAAGTAGAAACAATTAGCACTCCTCCACGAGGTCAATCAATTGAGTTTATAGATCGCACATTGATATATGTATTTTGTTCAAGTAATAAAATATAAATGATAAGGTCAACATTTTCATATTTACCTCTACATTTATGAAAAAAAAATCCACTTTTCTTTCACAATTAAAAATACCACTTTTACTTGTTCATAACAAATATAAAGAAAGGAAAAGTCGCAGATGGAGACGAGAGGATCATTGTTACATCATTTGGTCAGGTACCGACAGAGCAATATATTGGTAGAGCAATGTATTGCAAATATAAAATTAACCTTAAGCTTTAGAAGGCAGCAGATCACCGTAGGTAAAACCATATTGACCGAGGCACTGTAATATTTATTTTGTATTTCAAATCTTTATTTTATAAAATTTACATTATTTACTCAATCGTCCGTGTCAAGTTAAACACAAGATGGTGAAAACGCATCACAAACTAAAACTTATGGAGAGCTTAATAAAGCAATGATGTCTCAGTGGTAGCGTGCACGAATATCGTGTCGATCGACGTGAGTTATAATCCCTGCAATGTGTTTGAGCTTTCGGCGAAGGAAAACATCGTGATGAAACCATAGCTGGCGGTTTTTTCTAATGCCCGCCTGGCTGGCTATCACCGTTAAGTTGAAAATCTGTCGCTAAACACCTATATGTGTGTGTTCCGGCAGCTGCATTTGAAAGCCAGCCCTCCATTAGGCTTAACGTGTTACCATCTTGGGCTACATTGTCACTTAATATCAAGTGAGATTGAAGTCAAACACTAAAACTATAAAGAATTAAAAAAAAATGTTTTGTCTGACCATGTTTATTTTGAAGTGAAACTTTTTATGCGACTTCCAAGCGTTAAACGTTAAATGTTAAACGTTTAACGCACATTATCAGTCTCTCCTCTTTGTGTGAGCCAGAGCGAGAGAGTAATATATTATCGGTCTCTCCTCTTTGTGTGAGCCAGAGCGAGAGAGTAAATCTCGGTGCGTATGTATATTGCACGCTGTTTAAATAAAATAGAAAATGTCTTTTAAAATGAAGTTTCACTTCTATCGTGTGTGAATCGCACACACACCTTTTTTATTTTTTATAATTCTAAAACTGTGATTTAGAAAATATTCTATTTTCGAGTTATGCTTGTATTATTATTATAAGACAGTTCAAATAATTAGTACCTATAACACGCGAATTCGAACCTCCATCCAGTATTGCTAGATAATTAATTTGTTGTCATAACAAGTAAAAAAAAAGTAAGAAATAACACTTATATCCGGTATTACGAGTGAAATAATTGTAAAAACAGAGCGTCTATTCATGCAGATTAAAGTTTTATGTATTACTTTTTATTAAAAAACACATTGTGCAATAAATAGTCACGGATTGTTTTATTTTTACACGAGTTAAATATGTACATTGCACGTATTTCAGAGGCACGTTTGAGTAAGTCACATAGATTATTGGAAAACCAAATTGTTTACGTGCTTTTAATAATAGCAATGCAATCCACAGCTAACTCTGCAAGCTAAAAAGGCCGCAGAGGAAGCATCCAAAAGTATGCAAGAAGCTTCGAAATCAGCGTTGGAAGCTAGCAAGACTGCAACTGCGGTCAGCAAAAATACTCTCGAGGACCTCACGTACGTAGGGAAGTCCACGTTTGGTGATTTGACTAAGAGTGCCAAAGAGGTCGTCGCTAAAAAAGGACTTCTGATCAAGGTAAAATTTTGCGAATATTAAAAGTTAATCATTCAATATCTGACATAGTCATGATCATTATTAATAATAATAATGATATTTTCAATTCAGGTCCAGAATGGATTATTTGTAATAGTCCGATATATCAAATGTCTTAACTATACATAATATAATTAAATTTATATTTTCGGTGTCCAGATTGACTCTACTGGATGTAAATAAATGGTACCTAAAGGATAAGGGACAATAATATAAGATAGCTTTTGGGGCGCATCACGTAGAAACGATTGCAGTGATTTTTTAGTTTCCAGTTAAACTGCGAACAACATTTAAACTACACCTTATGATGCTTTTACTTTAGGGAGAAAGTCAAGAGCCCTCGAGTAATGCTAACACTCGTCGAGATTCCACAGCTCTACAGCCTACAAATTTGCTTACGACGACGCACCGCGATTTCTTTTCAAACATCAGCTCCGATCTCAACGGCCTGGCTGCTTCCACTTCGAGTATGTTTAGCGATTTCTTCGGTTCTAAAGGTGAGATAATATGTATCATTGAAAGAAATGCTTTGTAGTTCAACATGTTATTGTTATTAATTAATTTGATTTCAAAGGCTATGCTATGAGTACCTATGACTAATATTTAATAGTGTAAATTAACATTTCAGTTGCAACTTTTATTGGATAAAAGTCTTAGGCCGCGTACAGACAGGGCGAAGGAAGGCGAACAAAGTCTCAGAGTGTTCGTGGTCAATCGCTCTTATCGTTTGAAAGTTTTGATATTCTAATCTATGTGGCTTTAATGTATAACTAAATAATTAATGATTTATGGTCACAACCATTTACTTCTTCTAAGGGCTATAAAACAGAAATATTAACACATATTCAATATAACATATAACACACATATTCACTATCCACTTCCACTAACTTATTTAATTTCTAAAAAACCAATAAATCCTTAAAAGGATCTTATATAAGTGTTTATTATCTAACATTATTTTGTGTTGTTAGGCAAGCATTCGAAGGGTCCAGAGAAGGGTCACGTCAGCGCACCAGCCAGCAGTCCAGGATCCGGAATGGCATCCTTCGGTCCTTTTTCGCAGGGAGCGCGAGGCCTTGTCCAGCGTTCGCCATTGATCAGACACACGACACCTATACCTCCCGCAGCGTTGAGACCTCAACACCCACCCACTTCGGAGAACCAAGCCTACCTTAACGACGTACTTATTTTTTTATTTTTGAAGCTCCACGTCTCTCTGTCTGTCCGTTTATGTTCTGTTCACGCGATACCACTTATCCGATTTACATAGTTTTATCTTTAATTCATAACTATGTTATCTATCTGTATGTAACATCGATAAGCAGTGATGATAATGGCGAATCAATTCGTGTGTATTGGTGGCGGCGCGTTGGAGAGTTGGTCAAACAAATTTAATACGAATGAAACCGTGGATCACAGCTAGTATATTTAATAACACTTTTAAGAAAAAATTGTGAACTACTTAGCAAGGACAAAAGTGATTGATATTATTGAAAATTTTAGATGATACTTTTTTATAGGTTATTATACTCAAGGTTATATTTTTTAGTTGTTTACGTCTGTCTTGTGACGTCACCGAACGGCTCCTACGGGAGACTAGCGCTGGTTGCTTACAACCAGCATTATGCTGAGCTGGGGCCGTATTATAGCAACTGTCGTTTGATTTTTAGTACTAAGTAGGTAGTTGTAAAAATATTTTTAGATTGTCTATGGTTTGAAATGTTTTTGTTACAAATAAATCTTTCTTTCTTTCATAAATTAAGTTCGTAATAGTAGTGATATGACAAATGGCTATAATTTGATAACTATTAACACATCGTAATATAATATTTAAATGGATAAGATTAGCATCATGTCGTTAGCGTCAATGTTACATTCGTTCAGTGTATGTAGTTTGAACAAGGTAAATGTTTGCAGCTGGTTCAACATGTATTAGAAGGCGAAGGCGTGGGGTGGCTCAAGCTTAACCGACTCAAGAAATTAATGGAAGACGAGTCTTACAGAAACATGGTTCTTAGCAAATTAAATAGAAATTTCAACAGAAAAAGCGCGCCTTGTGATAAGGTGGACGATGTGGTGCGTTACAATTTTTATAAATCTCTTCCATTTAAATTAAGTTTCCTTTATCTTTAACTATATTACTTTTATTTACATGTAATAACTACTGAAGCTATTGTCATGATTATAAGGAATTTTAGAATAATGATAATGACATTTATAATATATTTCACTTTAAAGACACACAATAGACTGCTTTTTTATGTTAAAATACGTGCATGTTTTCAGTTTATCAGTAAACCTGTTTGGAAGGGAATGTTGAAGGTGCTTCAAGCAGTAGTTCACGGACTAGAGCACACATATTCAAACTTTGGTCTAGGTGGCATGGCCTCAGTTTTCCAGCTAACAGAAATGGCACACACACACTACTGGAGCAAGGAGTTAGCTGGACTAGATGGAGGCATGGCCGGCTCAGCGCTCGCAGAACATTATATGCATTCCGACCTCGAGACACCTTCCTCGTCACCGTCATCGAGGAAGAGCTCTCAAACGGGTAAAACCCACAGTTATATTTGAAGCCTAAGTTACGGAGTTTTATTTGAATAAACATCATTGGTGAATAATTATTTGTGGAGGTCACACAAATTAAGCCGTATAAATGTAATCATGGGAATAAATTTAATATAAAAACAAAGCCTTTTTTACAGATGTACCCATTTTAAATTACCCAGAAATGGACTCTTCGGAGGCACAGAGTACCACCGAAATGTTCAAAGATATGTTAAATCAGAAGAGAAATCTTCTCTTCAGCAAACTGACTTCTTTCGATTCAGACGTAAGTATATCTTGTCAGTATAGAAAATATAAATGTTGCATGATGACAGCAGATCTTAAATACTATCATTTGCAAAAGTGTGTCTCCAAATGCAGTTTATAGTTTCCCTTGAGCATGTACTTACTTTATAAAACAATAAATAAAAACTTTAAAAATTATACTAAAGGCAATATTCAACATTATTATTTACGCTATTGTCCGTTCTATTTTTCAATGTCGAATGGTATAAAGTGCTTTCAACGATTCTATATTGCTGATAATGTCTGCGTTTCATGATAAAATGGCTCGGTTAAAATCTTATGCACATAACCCGCGTATCCTACATGAACATTACTTCATAAGAAAGAAAATTATCATTTTTAAGAATAATTGAGCTGGATTTAAAATGTAAAAAAATACGATGTATGTATTTCCTAATGTATGATAATACTTATTGAAATATGACTTGACTATTATATATCTTATACGACTATAGCCGCATTGCTAACTATTTTAGGTAAATTAATTGTAAGTCAAGACTACATTATACCTTAAAAATACTGATGTGCATGACAATGTTTGTTTCACATAATCACTTGCTACATACCACTTCACAAATTCGTCAAATTGCTCAAGGTCAAAGTGTAAAAGTTAGAATACCTTTAATTAATCAATTGTTTCCTAAAAAGAAAACATTAAAGTACCTAGTTTCAGTTAAATCGATTCTGATAAAACGATTAAATAGATGCGAACAACAGAGTAATCGCGTTGTTACGTTTTTATGTAAGAAATAAAACTTAATCCGGTAACCTTTTACATAGCATGTATAGGAATATTAATATTATTGTTAAAAACCATTAGCACAATAATGTGTTTTGTCTATATAATCCTTTATTAAGGTATTTCGTGCAGTTTGATAATAGTGTGGGTATAGGCGGGTTGTTTGTGTGCGTGGCAGGCGGCGCCCTCGTCGGACTGTTCCGCCGACGAGAGCGGCTCGATCACCACCAACCGAGCCAATCTCTTCGACCATCGCGCCTCCTTTAAGTCCAACTTATCTGATACTGACGTCATGTTCCTCAATGTAAGTCCTAGTATGTGTTGTTGTGTGTTACGTCTTTAGCTTATTATACGCTTCTTATTTCATACAAATTATCATAACTACTAATTGGAGTATTAAAAAAAATTGGTACAGTGTTAATTTGCAGTATATTAAAATGGTGTTCCTCCATGCATGATAACTACTGAGTCATATTTTATCGGAAAATTGAATTGTATCGCTTTGTTTTATATTAGAAAGAACTTACCTACTCTAATTACAGTAAAAAGCAAGGAAATTACTAGGTACTACACAAACAATAGTGCGTAGTAAAAATAAATATATTTTAATTAATTAAATGTATTTCAAGTCAACTATTTTCTTACTCTGTGATTTTAATAAATATGTCGCTAGCGATAATGACCAAATCATTTTTAATATTATAAACTTTTTGCACAGCAAATAATTTAAACAATACTTGACGATGTTTCAATATAAATTTTTGTATGTATTCAATTCATAATATAATTTTTTTATAAACAAAAAACAGTGTATTCGGCGAGTCTTCCTTTAGGCAACAGAACTTATCTTAAAAGAGTTTCCCAAGCCCGGTAAAGCTGTAAAAGCCGTAAAGGCTCCAGGGCCCCTCAGGCTAACAGTGTAGTCAGTTCGAAAAAAAAAAAAAAAATAAAATAAAAGAGTTTCAACATTTTAAATGTACTTAGAATTCATAATTCTCAGGTTGCTCGTGGTAGTGGCGCGAGTGGAAACGGTAAGCCTCGTGCTGCTAGTGTCTATTCTTCCAAGTCCTCTTTGAGTGGCTACCGGCCTCCAGTCGGAGTACCAGTCACATCGCCTCTAACATCACCCGATACTGCACGAACTTATCTTTACCAGGGTCTTATAGGTAAAAACATCCACATTAATTTTAACTCATCAAAATTTTGTTATTTGTACCCATACGCGGATTATGTATAACGTTTCATCTATCTTTTTAAAGGCAAGGAAAGATCAAACTTATGGGATCAAATGCAGTTTTGGGAAGACGCGTTTCTTGACGCGGTGAGCCAAGAACGGGATATGATTGGCATGGACCAGGGCGCCAACGAGATGATGGAGCGTTACAAATGCTTAAGCGAAACCGAGAGAAAACGTCTCGAACACGAAGAAGACCGATTGCTGTCCACAGCTTTATATAATTTAACTGCAGCTATGGTCATGTTCGGCGTAGATGCAGACATAATTCGCAATAAAGTGCGGCGATTACTCGCTAAGAGTCACATCGGACTTGTGTACAGTCAAGAAGTTAACCATCTTCTAGACATTGTTCACACTTTGGTTAGTCATGTTTTTATTTCCTTTTTAGATGTATGACTATTTACGAGAGCAAATACAATATGCGTAGTTACAGGTACTACAGACCCTGGAACTTTTTTTATAGTAGCTGCGACATGCATAAGCAAAACACTATGACGGACTTTTTATCACACGCATGGTGGTCGAGAACCAGTCGGGCAAAAGAAACCCTACCATTTATCGATATATCCTCGTTCGTTAATCAGCAGAGTGTACCACGTACATGGGAGGTTAGCTTAGGCATCTCAGTTTTAAAAATGTAATTTGACACCCCTTACCGAGGAGTTTCTTCATTAGTTAGTTGTACAAATTGAAGACAAGCTCTCAAATCTAGTTTGAGATTTTTTTATTAATATGTAACGATGACCTCACTGAGCCATGCAATATTTAAATAAAACCTTATAATAAAAGTAACATTTTGATTCAGCACGGTAACGACACAGAACTGAAGCCTTTAGGATCGCGGTTGGCGCGCCGGGCGACATTTACAGTGCACGAGGCAGACGCTGGCGGAGAGTTGCGCTTCCTCGAGGTGCGCGATGACGGACTCGTCTTGCGATCCACTCAAGGTACGGATACGCTGTTAATCCTTTCTTTAATCTAAGTAGAAGTAATTAAGGGTGGAAATATTTAGATGGAAATGTTATATTTCGTGTTTATAAAACCACGTTAAAACATGTCCTTACAGTACACAGTAAACAGTACACCCTATTATTGAGCCGCGAGGTCGCGGGTTCGATCCCCACACATGATTGATTTCTGTGTGATGAGCATAATTATTGTCAGTTGTATATCTGGATGTTAAATATCTATATATGTATAGTATATGCGCTATTTAGTTACCATAATAAAAACTTTGCCTTGTTTGGAATTAATAGTCCGCGTGTGATTTTGGGTCCCTATGTTGAATTATTTAATAATTATTATTTATTTAATTGGCGTGGGAAAATAAAATGTGAAGCTCAGTAGTAATATTAAGTCCTTAGGTTATATGAAATTGGTGTTTTGTTGAACTGACCAGTTTGATCTCAAATATGTGGCGTTTCGTTATTAGATATTCCAAATTAAAATGTATTTAAACTTTAGGCTTGTGTATTTTCTGTTTCGAATTTAGTGATTCATTTGTTTTCGCACCATTTGATTTTTCTTTGACATCGTTCTTTTCACATAATGTAAAACTTAAAATATCGCGTTATTTACGAATATGAGTTCCACCGTGGCATCAGCGCTGCGGAAAAGCTCGAATGATTAATGATGTGTATGGGGAAGCTATAGTAAAAGAAAACAGGATACGTTTCTGGTTCCAACGTTTTCGTTCTGGAAATTTGGACCTACAAAACAAACCCCGTGGACGGCCGGAGAGACTCACCCTAGTTGATAATAAAGAGTAAAAAGTAATCGTGGAAGCGGATCCATCCCAGGCCACGTAAGCGAAAAAACTACTGATGAGTGTTTGGTGGATCATTGCAAGTGTCATACACTATAGCTTCCTAAGATCTGGCTAGACGATAACGGCAAATCTGTATTGTCAACAAATACAAAACAATAATGGAAAAGCCAGCCGTTAAATAACCGAGACTGGTCAATATCTCTAGCTCACTGCTGCTGCAGGACAATGCTAGACCCAATACTACACGACAGACGGTCGTTTAATTAGAGGAACTGCTGTTGGAATGCCTCCAACAGCCACCATACTCTCCGGACTTTGCTCCACTTTGCTACCTTTACAGAAATCGCCTTCTTAACGTACTCGTATTTTAACCACTTTCAAACGGTATTTTTCTTTGAAAGGATAAAATTATTGTAATAATGTATTAATTACTATTTATTGACTAAGTACATTGATTTCACCTTTTATTATCATTTTAAAATAATGTTTTCGTACTTAACTCTTAAATGTATGTTGCAGGGACGATCGTGGAGAGGTGGTGGTATGAAAGGTTAGTCAATATGACATACAGTCCAAAAATACGAGTCTTGTGTCTTTGGAGGAAGAACGGCGGCCAAACACAACTGCATAAATATTACACAAAAAAGGTATGTATAATAAATAAACTTTTATAGATATTTTTTATGTTATGAAATAGTAAACAGGCATACAATTTAGCTAATGTTAAGTGGTCAGTGCAGTCTATAGCTATGAATGAATGAATACTTTATTGAATTGTTTGGCACGAATGGGGTGTCCTCTTCACGCCAAATTTCGAGACAGTACATCTCCGGGAAGTGCCCTATAAGTTTTGATAATCGGTCAGTGAATGCGACTTTTAGTATGAAGTTCTGTATCGCTTTATTGCAGCAACCTAAAAACTTTTTTATAGTAACTCGGCTTTATTGACTGTACTAACCCTGATGATAAGCATAATAAAAAAAAACAATGGCGACCACTGAGAAATTGAAATCCATCGGAGGTCGCCGGTGTTATGCTGGCCTGCATAACTATCTCTTCACGTTACGCTTGAAGGAACCGATGTCATAAGAAGGAGGGAACACACTGGCCGGGAGATGGTTCCACAGCTTCACGGTACGACAAAGATAAGACATAGAGAATACAAATAATAACCTAAATCGGTTAAGTGCTTCTTGGCTTACAAATACACTAACAGACAGAAAAGTAGACGGAGTATATAAGGATAATATACAAACAATATTTATATAGAAAGGGTACAAAATTGTACGGTATGTAATGTAATCAGTACGGAACCCTGAGGGCGCGAGTTCTATATAGATGATGTCACTTTAAATATTATATAACATGGTTGCAGTGCAAAGCGTTATATTACTGCATAAAAGAAGCGATGGAGAAAAGCGGTCGAAAGCAAGATGCGGCGGAACTAGGCGGCGAGTTCCCCATACAGGACTGCGCTACCGGGGAGGGCGGTCTCATACAGGTAGCGCTCGATCATTTGCACTATGATAATTATTACGTCGTTATAACTTGTTATCATTCATCATCATTATATAGATACAGTGATGGTAGAAATTTTGTAAAATAAAAATACGATGCCACTACAAAATGAAATTTTGCACCTTTTAATTCTACCTTTTTTATTTTTACAATATATTTATTTGTTGTAAGGGCATTATTCGAAGCCTCAAACATTTTAAGATCGTAGTCCTTCCGTTTCCGTTCACAACGATTTATACTATTGGTCGAATCCCCTCGGCCTACATCGTGTGGATTCATTTCCTGTTCACCTTGGTGCGAAGCTACCATACCTCAGCTCATTGTAGTCTCGAAATATTTTATCTGTAATGCTAGATAAAATCTTATCACCGGGCAGAAATTAAAAGAAGAGGCTTAAGAAATCACTTAAAAAAAACCCTGTCAGAGTCCGTTGGGTTGTGTTTAGATTAGTCCTTACATATGAAATTGGCGTTTTGTACGGGAGGAATATAAAGTCAATTTTCTTTTTGTAAAATATATTTAATTAATCAAAGTATGCACCGTTCTTATCTATGCACTTTTGCCATCACATAGGTAGTTCATTGATCCCTTTACTAAAAAACCATGGTGGCGAGAATCAATAAACTCTTTGAAGGCGGTTTGGAGTTGAATTGAATGAGTTGAATTTTTTTCCTTGTAAGAGGTTGTCCAAATTCCGGAAAAAGTGGTAATCTGTTGCAGCAAGGTCCGTGGAGTACGGTGGATGTCGCAAACATTCCAATTGTAGCTCATCTAACTTAGTGGTTGTTTGTTGTGCAGTGTGTGGTCTTGCGTTGTCGTGGAGCAGCAATAGCCTTGAGCGATTGACCAATCTCGGTTGTTTAGCAGCTAGTTCTTCCTTCATGCTTTGCAGTTTGCTGACAATAAACATCTGTCGTAATCGTTTGGCCAGATTTTAGAAAGCTGTAGTGAACGACACCGGCGCTTGTCCACCAAACACTCGCACTCACAAAAAGTTTTTTCTGAGTGAATTTTCGTTTAGGGCAGGATTTGGTTGGGTCTCCAGGGTTCAGCCATTGCGACGCTTCCGATTATCGTACAGTATCCACTTTTCATCAAGTAATGATTCGATTCAAAATCCCTTCATTATTGTGTCGGTTGAGCAAAGTAACACGGCAGTTGACGCGTGTTTGTAAGTTCAATTCATGAGGTACCTATCGTTCAAGTTTTTATACTTTCCTAATTTGCTTCAAATGGATTAATACAGTTTTATCACTTACCCCGAAGCCTGCACTATCTCTGAAGTTTTTTGTGGTGGATCCGCGTCCACAATAGCCTTTAATTCTTTATATCCACTTTGGTCTCCGGCCGTCCACGTGGTTGGTTTTGAAGGTCGAAATTTCCAGAAAGAAAACGTTGAAACCGAAAACGTACCGTGCTTTCTTTTGCGACACCAGCACTGTATACATCGTTAATCCTTCGAGCTGTTTCTGCAGCACTGGTACCACGGTAGAACACGTACTCGTAAATATACCGATATTTCATGTTTTCCATTGTGCGGTAATAAACGACGCCAAAGAAAAAATAATAAGGAAGAAACAATTGAATGACTGTTTTCAAAACTCAAATGTACAAGCGAAATGAATTTGGAATTCTTAACCAAAGAGGAGATATTTCAGATCAAAGTGGTCAGTACGACAAAACGCTAATTTCATATGTAAGGACCTAATACTAAATTAAACAGACAGAAATGATTATAAAGTAAAATTATATAATGCACATAATATATTAATTAATATTTATATCTCTGCATATACAGTTATCTGGTGTCAATTTTTTAATTCGCCATGTTTAAACATTCTTTAAAACTAGATTTTTTATTAAAGATTTTTATGTTTTATACTAGAGCACATATACTCGTACATAACAATTTTATTTTGCAATATAGACTAGAAAAAATACCTAAGAATATTTTTAGATTATATTTTAGAATGCTAAATCGAAATCGACAAGTTAAATTTGCGTTTACATATACGTATTTTTTTTATTTATTGTTATGTATATGTTTTATTTATTTACACACCTATTTTCCAATATTGAAATTGTATCCATTATTAAAAGTGTAAATACATTTATGAACAATCATTGGTTGATTTTCAGTAACTAAATAGAAACTCGTTCATTCTAGACACTGGCTTTCGAGCTATAAAGTTTATAACTTTAAAATTTTTAATTATTATATTCATATGTAACTGACACTTAATCTAACTTGCATTAATTTGTAGGTGTGCATGGAAGGAGTCGGGCTACTGTTTCACCACAGCAAGGTACGTTCTTTAACTTTGTTCTGTGTTCGTATATTCTCTAGGTACGCTTATTTGTCTTTACATACAATGTTATACCAAAGCTTTAGGGATTAGTTTTATGTAATTTGAAACAATGTTTTGGTATTTTCATTGATATGAATACAGGTAAGGTTTTTGTCAGTGTACTCGCTTAATGATCTCATCTCAGTTCAGTTCTACATTTTAATTGTAGACTCTCGTATAAATAGGTTCTGTTGATGACGGGTTTGTATGATTAAATAGTATGGAGGTTGTGCGAAGCTTCAATGTTTCAGTATTGTATGAGTATCGTCAGCGCATATTACTTTCCTACTAATTTACAAAGCTTTTTATTCAAAGAACAGGGGATTTAATCGTTAAAATTACATCTGAATCAGCTGAATCGAAACACAGCATGATCCGCAGATCAGAAAAATATTTTGTATATTTATAACCCTGATGATGTTTTAACCGAACGCAAGGACCACTCAAACTTTCCTATTTCGATTTTTCATACTTATATATGATTTTATTTATGTATATCTTATTATGTGGGTTTTACGTAACAGTTCTACCTATCTGTTTATCTTTTTTCCGGTATCAGATATATTTGCATCTCGATTACATTTGTTATTATTTAATATAGCTTATTAATTATTATTATATAAAGATATAATATATTTTTATTATATTTTCCTTAATTATCTTTATCTATTACTAATCGTTGTAATAGTTTAGAGTTTTTTTTTTACATTATAAGGTATCGAGCTATCGATTTGATTGAGTCGATATGATTTACGACTTGTGCATGTGCTATTTGTCTGCAATACTTGTGTACCCGGTCGCGGCGCCGTGGAGTGCGTGGCGCCATGCAGTGTGCGCTCGGCCGGCGCGGCGCGGCGCGTCGCGGGCGTGCCCCTTCGCTAGGAACTTTTGAGATGGTCCTTGACAGACGCTCGGAGTGCTCGGACTAATAATAACTAATCTCTTGTTTTTGTCTGTTCTACCTTCTCTCCGGACACGCTGAACACGCGTCGCTGCGCTAAAGGATTTCGAGGTACACAGTGGTTCATTCACTAGTAATGGCTGGCTCTTACGAATCGACACGACCTTTATGATCCTAGTCACGAGCACTGTGATGTGCGCGTTTAGCGATGATCGTTCGAGGTCGTAGGGCTTTACCTGTAGTTTTGAGGCTTTCAGATTGTTTTTAGCCGTTGTTAGAGTTGTATTAGATCTCCTGAGTGCGACGAGCGCTGAGCGCGCGGTCGTGCATGCACATAGACGCCCTTTATTTATTATCTGTTTACATCACCGCACCCGACAGCTTGCATTCGTACCGTGGATCGTCCGGCGAGCGATTTCGATCCTTTATTCTCGCACCTCGTGCGAAAGTTTAGTTGTTTCGTCCCCCGTCACCGAGCGAGCGTCACATGAGCGCTAAAGCTTAGCGGACGCAAGACACGAGGTCAGTCGTAGAGCATTTGCCATCTCACAAGTTCTGTTGCGGGCCGGGCCTGCCGCGCGGTCTTCTCTCTCTCCGCACCCGCACCCCGCAACCTCGCACCCGCACTGACTCTCCCCGCTTCCCAGCCTCGCAACCCTGCAGCCCGCACTTCTGCTGCTGACCTCGCCTGTTGCATCACCACTGTCCACCATCCGTTACTTAACCCTATTCCTCGTACCGCTGTATGTTTTGATATGCAAAAACTAGATGTGCCACATGCTTGATTTTTCAGATTCGTGGAAAGTTCTGGTTTTTATGTTGAATTAAAAAAAATGACATATTACATATCTATACTATACCATATACATAACTATATCATAATTACTTGCTACATTAAATATCTCGCATTGTCAATGTTTAATGTTTAATGTTTAAAAAAAAACAGTAATAATCAGAAGTCCACTGATGAAAAGTATGATTGCTAAAATCTCGATACACTAACATAATATTGAAGTATTTAATCTAATCGATTGATTCTTAAAAAAGGTATAAATAATTTAAAAGGTACCGGTACCTAGATGAACATTTTCATCTATTTTCAATATAAGACCTACAATATATTACCTATTAGATATATACCTGTTTATCATCTGATATTGAAATATGACTCCTATGCATTAAATATTAAAAATTAAAAATTATAAAAAATTAATTAAAAATTGATGATACTAAATTATTGCTTCGTTATTTTTACCTACTTCATGTAATATATTATATTAAAGTACTCGTAATCTACTTTAGTGAATCGAAATTACTAATTTTTGCTGTTTATACATAGAAACGCATGCATTTTAAGATTGTATTTTTACTCTGTAATTTGATTTTACATATAAATAGATACGGAGTGACGCATGCATTTTAAGATTGTATTTTTACTCTGTAATTTGATTTTACATATAAATAGATACGGAGTGTCTTCTCAAATTTCATCAAATTTTATATAGTTATATCAGAGACTGGTAAAACAAGTAGCCTCTGGTTATATACAGATTTATTTATTTACCTTTACAGTTTGCACGTTGTGTGTATGAAATAAAAAAAGAATGAATTTTAGAGTCATATTGGTGTTAGACACTATGCTTATATTTTAAATCTTGTTTGTATATAACTGAGTGATTATTTTTGTAGAAATAAACAAGAAGTAACGATAAATACTTCAATGATTTAATAATGTACAAATGTATATAATCAAAATTCGATCCAAACGTTCATGCTATAAGATATTGTGTATTTTATATTATTTATTTATTAAAAACATAATTTATTTATGTTACAGTTCTTTGTTCGTCTTGAGCATATACGGAAATGCTTTACTCAGAACGGCGGTATCTTCGTTTTAGAAGAATTCAGTAAGTTATGTTATTTTAATTATCATACTAGCTGTGCCCGCGGCTCCGCTCGTGTGGACTAAAGAATGTCGTCGTTCGAACGCACGCGCGAATCGTGCTGCCCCGCTACTATCCACAGCGCGGTGGTCGCCCGCCGGTTATTTCAATGACAAAAATGCTTATTGTGGGTGATCCTTAGAAGATAGACATATGCTATCTTTGACTTCTTTTTAAGATCTACAATTATGTAGGTTGTTAATTTTGTATATGTCTTGTGGTTTACTCAACGTAAGCCGTTTAAGCGCCCCCAAAAGCGTATTTTTCCCCTAATTGATCCATCATTATCGTCATCAAATAAGCATATTTTGTATTTTACTTTATCTTACAAAATATATACTATAACCTGGCCAGATAACATCGATATGAATAAAAAACATGTAAATCGGATAAGTGGTAAACAACATAAACGGCCAGACAGACAGAGAGAGGTTGACTTTTATAATATGTAGTATATATACGGATAACATTACTGAATGAAATATATTCAAAGTGGACTTTTTTCACTGTAACTCTTTATGTTCAGTTGAACATTGTTATTATTAGCTCTTAAGTTTACTATATACATAGAAACCGATTGACAAGTCCTTTTATTATACTGGCTCTATACAATATCGTTGTAAAATCAAAGGTCGCTGCCGTCTTTCCATCCTATGATCACGGCGATAGCCAGAAACTAAACATTAAGCACTATGTGGATAAATACTGGCAGACCGATCACTATGGATTCAACCACAGGGAAACTAGTATTCTATTTACAAGATTTTTCGCAGTTTTTTCGTTCAGGACATCTTGCCGTCGGTGAAGCTAGCATGTTTGATATGTTAACTACCCAAATCTTACAGTAACTGACGTCTTTGTCGAAGATTATATGATAGGTACCATATCTGTAATTATTCGCATTTGTTTAATTTACTCAAATCCTTCGGTAGGTTCTTTATCGGGTATTGAAGTTTTAATTTTAAATTTCAGATCCGAAAACGAGACAGATCATACAGCGAAAGTACAAATCAGTTATGGTAAGCATAATTTTCTATGAACATTTTTATAAATGCAGCACAATCTTATGTCATGTTTTTGTTTGTATGTTGTGTTTGTTTATTCAGATTATGCTTTTATGTTGTAGGCAGAAAAAGTTGTGTTTGATCTCCATCGTATCATCTCCATATTGATTTGTCATTACTATATCGAGGCCAGCGGATCGCAACTCGATTATCTATCAAACATTTTGTAATTATTCGTGTATGTACCTACTGTTTTACATTATTTTTTTGCATGCTTTTATATTAGTTTGTATCGTTTTTATTTTTACAAATATTTTTTTTAATCTTACCTTATAAAACATCAATGTGTACCTAATTATTTAGTTTCATCAAAACTGTGAACTAGGTATAGTTTCTAGTACGGGCCAGAACAACGCTATGGCCTACTTCTTCTTTCTCTTATCCCATCGAAGTAGAGGCGTTAAAAAATGTTTTACCTTTCCACTTTCCTCTATAAGCTGTCACCTAATGCAGTATTCACACCTTTTATACGAATATTATTCCTCACACAATACATCCATCATTTCTGCAGTCTCATCTACTCCGTCCATCTTCATACTTAACACTCTTCTTGTTTATGACTTTCACCCCTCCTCATGATATGCCCATACCACTAATCTATACTATAATATGATGAAGCTGAAGAGTTTGTTTTTTGTTTAAACACGCTAATCTCTGGCACTATCAGTCGGATATACCAATCGAATAGTCGGATAGCCAGATTCACGAGGAATAGTACAGGTTATATAACTTCACGCTACGACCATAAGGAGCGGAGCAGTAACTATGAACGTCAAGCAATCTCTCAAAACGGGCGCGTTGGTGACAGCGCCGTGAAGAGTTTGTTGAATAAATTTAACACGGGTGAAACCGTGCGGCATAGTTAGTATTTTATTTTTCTCTGTTTTACTCTCTTCGAACACACTGAATACATATATGCTATTTACTATGTATATAATTTGTTGAATATAGGTGTCTTGGAAAGGATCCAGAAAGACCTTAAAACATACAATTTTCGTTTATATTTTATCATAAGGACTCATGATATCTTGACTAATGATGATTTATTGACTAACCACAATGTGCTTAATAATGTCGCTGCTTGAATATAATACGGAAACAATTCGAAAATTACAATTTTAAACTATCACTTCAATGTTATTTTTTATACATTTACAAATTTCAGTTTCATACACGATTATTTTCGTATTGTAAAACAGAATCTATGTTAAAAACCGTATTTATCCTTGTTTCTTATCCTTATTTATTATGTGCATAAAAAATATGTGGTGCTGGTTAACAAGTATCAAAATGAATTTTTATTCTAAATTGATCAGCCAAAACACGAAGATCTGTGGAGGGTACAAATAATAATATTCATTGTCTTTAATTAATATAATAATATTTATTATATTATGATTGACTACCTAATTAACTTAAGTACAAACATACTACTACTAATATGACTAGTACTAATATAAAAATTTGGAAAGCGAAAGACTTTTTGTGAGGCTGAGTGCCTTAAGCCTTAATTTACAATAAAAGTAATTTAGATATTGGTAACATTTCCAGGCGGAGCAGATATGTTATGCAGTGTTGTGCGTGTTTTCATATTTCGCTGCGGGTCATGAACAAAAGAAAGCTATTTTAGAACAGGCCACCCGTGTGCCTCCAGCGCCTGCTACTACAATACCCTCAGCAGCGCCAATTACTAACCTCCCATCTGCCAGCACAAGTCCTCAGGTAAAAACCAAATTAAACGAAGCCTTAGTTTGCTAACATTACAATATCCAAAGATATCGCTCGGAAGAGCGAGAGGGTTTTTTGAGACTTACTACCACAGGGTGTTCCGCGTCCGCCGCCCTAAAGGGTGACACGGGATCGCACGAGCATACATCCGCGACGTTCCGCACGCTGACGGATCTCCCCATCCGCCGAATTAGTGCAATGGGAAAACTGGTCCCCCTACCAATCTGTCTGTTTTTTTTTATTATACTACAAAGGTACCAAATAAAGATACGAACCACCTGATAGTAAGCGGCTACCTTAGCCTATGGGCGCTTTTAATACCATAGGTATCACTAGCGCGTTGTCGTCCTTGAACCTACCTACCCTAAGGAGCTCTGGAGACCCTATTCACTGCAGGAATACAACTTAAGGTTATTTGGCTGTGTGATCTTCTGTAAGATGAAGGTGTTCCACCAGCCGGGCTGCCCCAAGTAGAGAGAAATCTCCAAAGAAATTTCATTTCCTACCTATCTTTGGTTCCCTTAGTTCAATTTGGCAGGGGAAAGAGGCGAATTAACGCAAGACCGGCCATGATTTTTTTACGAAGTTATCGTTGAAAATAGGTTGGTATAGTTATTGACTATAAAATTTATTGAACAGTAAAATCATTAAAACACTAATATATTAACCGGCAGCCTGACCGGAGATCGCCGGATGTTCTTAGTAGTGGAGTAAGAACGGGGGAAGGTCGGTCTACAAGGGATCCTGGAGGAGGGGTGGACTCGGTGGCAGCCGATGAACCGAGTGGTGGTGTAACGCGAGGTGGGCCTCGGCGCACGGGGAGCTTACCACCTCGACGTCCACCTCCACCCCCGCCCGCGCCCGCTCCCGCGCCCGCGCCCGCGCCCGCTCCCTCGCCGCTCACACCCGCCGCCGCAGCTGCTGCGCCACCTTCCCCGCACTCGAGTCCACAACAGCAGCGACTGTCACGAGCACTCTCACAAACGGCTCCACCACGTCCTTATGATCCTCCACTTGTAAGTCGTAACGCATTTTGTATCAGCTTCGCTCCCGTTTTTATAAAGGTAATTAAAAAAAATGATTTTAGCTATTGTGTACAGCGAATATACCTATTACCTACCTTTATATTATATTATATACCTATTCTTTTAATTAGACGATCTCAATTATTACATGTTTTTGGATCTACATTATAACTATTTAATGAAAACTCAATCAATCAAAATCTATCGTGTACTTAGTGATGAATGATAGAAATGTGTATGATTCGACTATGAAAACACCATCTCTTCCACACGCATTGCAATGGTAATAGTGACCATGGTTTACTTATGGCAAAAAGCACCTATAATAACTACAGATGTTGCCAATGGTAAATAATATAATGTTTGTTGCAGATCCCACCAAGAACGATAGTGAGTTCTGTTCGGCCCAGTGGAGTCCCGCCCGCGCTCCCGCCGCGACAGCTCTCAGCCGCGGCCGATTTAAACATCGCCTCCAGGTACTGTCTATTCAATGTACACTTTATATTACATATGTATTAAATAAATTGTGCTGCTCTTAATACTACTATTAATCTAAGCCACAAATTTTCTGAGGAATGTGTTTGTCGATAATGGCAACATAAATAATTACATACACGTTTAAACAAAACGGTATCTAATTCATATGATTTAGGAATGTATACTTTGGGTATTAGGAATGTCTTTATAGATGTTAGTCGCAACATAGATCATACTGACGATATTAAAGTCCATAAATGCGATCTCAATACATTAGAAATAAAGCAAATTGTATGTGAAATGATATTTAATGTATATAATACTATTTACTGACGGGTCGAAGACAACATGTGATGTTGATACTGCCTTTTTTGACCCTCAGGTAAATATTAAAAATCCGTTTCAATTGTGTAAAGGAGCAAATATTATGAGGGGAGTATTAACAGCTATTAAGGGGCTCTGTATTACATAAAAAAAGTACCTTGTCAAGCAGTAGTATGGAAAAAGCTTATGAGTCCTTAAAATTAACAATTAACAGTGTCGCAATGTTAATAGTTGATTTTAATGGATATTATCACATATGAACTGAACAAACACTGAATGATGAATAACGATATCGTTGATAATTTAGCAAATAGAGCTATCTTTATTGGTAAGGATCTATGTTAAACCCTAGCTACAGAGATTTTACTAGCTAGCGTAACTAGTGATAATAAAATAGAACTATTTTCATTTGAACATTTTATTGACAGGGCTCCTAACAGTGGAACACGTCGACAAGCGTCTGCGACGGCGACCTTCGCCTCCACCAATCCTTTCACACCGCCCCGCCAAACCGAGTTCGTTATTCCACAGCGAAATAACATAAGACGCTCCTCGACAACTGACCGAAATTAAAAACCGAGAAAAATAAAGAAATCAGCCTGAATTGCTTTTGGAGTGTCAATAATCTTCAATACTATGTAAATTTAAATATCAAATTGGTCAAGAGCTCTTAGAAAATCAACAAATTCATGTGGCTCTAGCAGGAATTGTAACCAGTCACGCTGACTGCTAGACCCTAGCCTATCTAGAAAAATATTTTGTAGTTGTGATTAATAATTAAGAAAATAAGTTTCAAAATAGATATCCAAAAATAAAAATATCTTATTAATTTTGCATTTAAAATGTATAATGTGTAAAAAAATTATATCCTAACTATGAAAATATAACCGATTTCCATCCCTTATTTTTATATAGATGCTTAAATATTTTAGTCGTGAATTTATTTATAATTCACTTATGTTTTAAATGAAACTTAACACATTGCACACTTAACACGTATTGGGTATGTAATCAGGATGTGTATTGAAACTAAAAACATTATTTGTATGTTTTATAATTAAATAATAAGACGAGTCTCATAAAATAAAGTCAGGGTTATCAAATTATATAAATGAAAAATATTTTAAATCAATATAAAATTAGTTGAAAGTATACTTGTTTTTTTACACCTTTCCACTTTTCTTATTAATTTACGATATAATTCGATTGGTCGGAGAAGGGTTCAGTAGTTCATTTAAGATGTATCTATACGAATGTGTTCTTATGGAGAATTCATTACATACACAAATATTGGAGTTTTTGGTGAGATCTTGAACTGCCATGTTGTGGGTTTTATTTTAATAAATTAACTTAGGTTCTTTGACCCTGTATTATGTAATATTGGTGGCATTTTGCGTGATAAAGTTGGGTATTATGCATACGTGAAGTGGATTACAAATGTAAGCTGGAAACATGCATTTTGAATTGCCACAAAATCTCCCTTATAGATAGTTCTAACAAGGGAGCCACCACCTTGTTTAAACTCGCTTTGAAGATTAGAAAATACTACGAATTGGCTTAAAGAACTTGTATCCAGTGGCCATAATAAATTAATAAAATATAAACAATGTTGGGGTTCCATTAACGCATAAACAATAACTAACTGGCACTAAATTCAACGCTTTGAAAGGCTCGACTGTAGTCCGGTAACAATATAAGAGTAACTGGTGGCACTAATATTAACTACAGTGGTAACAGTAACTAACCATGCACCACGATTTCACGTGGGTTAAATTAATTCAACAATCTCTCCACGACGCGGTGCTGTTCCGCCAACGTGCCCATGTAGCTCTGTTGTTGTTCCACTTTTCGTACGTGCCTACCTACAGCTTTGCAAGATTGCTTGACATTTATAGTTAAGGAGCGGATCCTTAAGGTCTTAGCGTTAAGTTTTATAGCCTATAGCCTCATATGAATCTGGCTATCATGTACATAGTTAACATATAATTAGCGCGTTTAAAGAAACAACCAAACAAAAAACTCTTCATTTTTATTATATTATAGTATAGAAGATATCTAGTAAAGTGTAAGCGAGATAATTTACTAACAGGTCTTAATATTTTTATTTACCTACAATAAACACAGAGGCAGATTAAGGCAGTGCGGGACCTGTAGGTATTAAATGTTACTATACGAATGTTACGATTGCAGCAATGATGGCTCAGTAAGATTTCGCGTCGATTGACGTGAGTTCGAATCCCTGCAATGAACCTGAGCTTTTTGGTGAAGGAAAAAACATTGTGAGGCATGGTGGTAGGGCATTTTCTAATGTCCGCCTGGCTAGCTACCACCCTCTATAAAAAACCACACGACGCCAAACTATAAAAAAAACATACGATAAAAAAAAAGAGGAGTTTTGTATGATAATAAAAAACATAACTTTTACAAACTTGTCTACATTGCGACATTAGAAAGGGCGAAATGACGTTTTGGCGGAAATGGCTTTATAATGGTATCATATTCACGCTCTTTTGATCAGCCTTTACAGCTAGCGCGCACTGCGATTTATTACCGTACGGATTTTTTCCGTAAAATGTATAAACTATCGAATAACATATAAGCGCGCGCACTGCGATTAAAAATCCGCATCGGATTTAAATACTGTGGCTTGCTACAAATTTCTTGCGGTATGTCGCAGCACGAAATTTATGCATCCTATGGGTTTGTATAAAACCCCGCGTACCATAGAAAACAATCCGCAAGTCGGCGCAGTGGTATTCACAGAGTACTATATTACTATGGTGGTGTTCGAACCGCGGTGAATGATTGCTGTCTCTACGCGCGTCCGACAACAACGGCGTAAATTTTAGTACAATTCTTATTAATTTGTCAAATGGTTTTATGCTCATCTTATATTAATCTTTTTTTTAGATACGTACAGGTCTCAGTGCTATTTTTATTTTATTTTGTAGTGTTTATATATATTAAAGAAAACACGCGACTTAATAAGATACTTTTTTACTAAATTAAAACTGTACAAGAATAGAATAACAAGTGCTTTGAGAGGCAACGTGCGGTCGACAGAGTTTACGTTCTCACACTGGTCGTGCCGTGAGCGCCCGAGCTGTGGCTCGTGTCGCGTCGGCTTGCCGTACAGTTGGTACCTCGTACTTCACCCGTTATCTCTCTGCATTGTTTGTTATTACGGGTAAGTTATATGGTTATATGGCGTGCAATTAGTTATGACAATATTATTATTTTATAAATTTTATATTTGTTTTATAATGTTCAAAATCAAGAGTACGCCACATACTCCCCTCTAGAGACCGGGTTACGGGCGATATTTATATACATCCGCCACGACCGCCCTCCTCTGCGGCAACTCCAGCCTAGGTCCGATCCATCGGCATGGAGCCCTTGAGACAAGCAGCCGCTCGCGCGATACAAGTGACTCTACAATCACTAGCTTTCACAGCCATACATGACACTGCATTATACACACATGCACAACACACATAGGTACATAGGTTCTGTAAGGGACCTTTTTTTTCTTTTTTTTGCCTAGTTAGAGTAGACAAAAATTTCAGACCACTAAATACACATACACATGTTCCTTCTCTCCTCCCAGGGGGCAGAAACGTGTATATATGTATAGTTAGTTTAGATCGAATTACGGATAGGGAATTAGTCAGACCGCGACTTAATTGCATACGCGCAACAGTCCGAGCCGAGGTTCGGCCACTTAGGCACCCTCGGATGTTGTTGCTTAGCTTTCGTGGCTGAGTGCCCTAAGCGCTCGCCCCCAAGCCCGGTAAAGCTGTAAAAGCCGTAAAGGCTCCAGGGCCCCTCAGAATAACATTGTAGTCAGATCGAAAAAAAAAAAGCGATATTTATCTGGAAATTTAATTCTTCGCCCAGATCGTGTTCTGCGTTCCGGTTCGGGTGGTATTGAGGATTTTTGTTTTTCAGGTTGATCTGAAGTTTTTTGGAGTTTGGTGTGGGACTGTCTACGAGTGTGTATGCTGGCTTCAATCTATCAATGGATACGGTTAGTGTTTTTCCATTGGCCATGATTTTAAATACTTTCTCATTTCGTTCCAGAACTCTATGTGGTCCAGTGTAAGCGGGTTGCAGTGGTCGGCGGTAAGCATCATCTCGTAGGAAGACGTGAGTAGCAGTTTTGAGGTCTTTAAATACAAAGATAGACTTTTTGCAGTGTCTCGATGCTGGTTGCGGCTGGATGCTGGTTGTAAATTCTCTGAGCCGTGCAGCAAAGTCTGTGATGTCTGTTGTTGTGTTAGTATTAGGGTTGAAGATCTCTCCAGGTAGTCTTAATGTTTCACCATATACAAGTTCTGCTGAGGATGCTTGTAAGTCTTCTTTGTACGCGCATCTTATGCCTAACATTACCAATGGAAGTATTTCAGTCCAGTTCTCATCACCGTGGCAAGTTATTGCGGCTTTTAATTGTCTGTGAAATCTTTCCACTAAACCGTTGCAGGCCGGATGCCGTGGTTTTTTTATGGTGGAATCCTGCTATTTCTGATAGATGTTTAAAGAGTGCGGATTGAAATTGTGTTCCTCTGTCTGTTATAATTTCAGATGGGCATCCGAAACGAGCAATCCATGTTGTTAGAAGGGCTTTTGCTGTTGTTTCTGCTGATATATCGGTGATCGGTATCGCCTCGGGCCATCGTGTAAATCTGTCTACTACGGTAAGTCAGTATTTATAACCGTGTGATACTGGCATTGGTCCGATCAAGTCGATATGTATGTGAGTGAATCTAGTGCGTGGTATTTTAAATTCGCCTAAAGGTGAAGACACGTGTCTCGTTATTTTGACACGCTGGCATTCGTAACAGTTTTTGGTCCAGTTTCGGCAATCTTTGCGTATTCCCGGCCATACATAACGCTGTGATACCAATTTAGCAGTTGCGTTAGCGCCGGGGTGACTGAGCGAATGCAGGCTTTCATAAACTCGGCGTCGCATATCTTTTGGTACATACGGTCGAGTAATATTTGTAGATTCGTCACTATAAAGTTTGACGTCAGTTCCGGGTATCGATACTCTTGTCAGTTTCAATGATGTCTCTCCGTTCAGTAAACTATCTAATTCCGGGTCAGCTTCTTGTGATTTTGCTAGGGTTGTTAGGTCTACTGGTTGAGACAGTTCCTCAATCCTTGAGAGGGTGTCTGCCACAACATTGTCTTTTCCAGATATGTGTTGTATATCCGTGGTAAATTGAGATATGAAGTCTAGATGGCGAAATTGACGAGGTGAGCATTTGTCTTTTCGCTGGTGAAATGCGAAGCAGATTGGCTTGTGATCAGTGAACACTGTAAAATGGCGTGCTTCGACAAAATATCTGAAATGTTTTATAGCCTCGTATATAGCCAGTAGCTAACGATCGTAAGGTGAGTATCTTTGCTGCGTTGGACTAAGTTTTTGAGAGAAAAATGCTAGCGGTTGCCAGTTACCGTCTTTAAGTTGTTGCAGGACTGCTCCTAGGGCTGTATCCGAGGCATCAGTTACAAGTGCTAGTCTTGCCTCTAAGTCTGGGAATGCTAGAAGTGCTGCTTGGGATAGGCTTTCTTTGCAGGTTTCAAAAGCCTTTAAGGTTTCACCGGAGATATCGACTGGGTGTGATCCTTTTATTGATCCAACAAGTAGAGCATTAAGGGGTGCTTGGTATTTTGCTGCGTTGGGTATAAATTTACGATAAAAATTGATCATCCCCAGGAAGCGCCTCAACTCCTTTACGTTCTTCGGAATGGGGAAGTTCTTTATGGCTTCGACTTTGGTAGCCACTGGTTGTACACCTTCAGCGGAGACGGTAAAGCCCAAGAAAGTTGCCTCTCTTACGCCGAAATTGCACTTGGTTGTATTGATCATAATATGGTAATCTTTTAATCTGGTGAAAATCTGGCGGAGGTGGTCTTCATGGCTTTTCTCATCTGGAGAAAAAATCAGAAAATCATCCAAATATGCATAGCAGTAGCTGTCGAGTCCACGGGTCATTTCATCAACAAAACATTGGAACGTTTGACCCCCGTTCCTTAGGCCAAAATTCATACAGGGATATTCGAATAGCCCAAAAGGCGTTGTTATGGCCGTTTTGCAAATGTCTTCCTCCGCGACACTTATCTGGTTGTATGCTTTAACCAAGTCGATCGTCGAAAATACATGACAACCTGACAAGTTGTGAGTGAAGTCGTGTATATGACGTATCGGGTACCTGTCTGGAATTGTCCTCGCGTTTAGCTGGCGATAGTCTCCGCATGGTCTCCAGCCACCGTCCTTTTTGGGGGCTAGGTGTAGTGGAGATGACCAGGGGCTGTCTGAGGGTCTGACTGTTCCGTTCATCAACATTGCGTCGAATTCCTGTTTGGCTATCTTTAGCTTGTCAGGTGCGAGACGACGTGGAGTAGTATGTACCGAAGGTCCCTCAGTAGTTTTAATATAGTGAACTGTGTTGTGGTTGCAAACGGGGTTAGTACCTGATGGGCGTGTGATCTCTGGAAACTCCTTCAAGATGCTGAGGTATTTTGATTCACCCGTCATTGTCTTCACTGAAGCAATTGTGACTGATGAAGGTACAGATACTGCTGACGATGAAAGCGTAGTAGTGTTGTCTATTAATTGCTGGTTCCGGACATCGACCATCAAATTATAAAATGATAGGAAGTCGACGCCGATGATTGGCTTTGTGACATCGGCTACCGTGAATCGCCAGGGGAAGTCTCTGCGTAATCCCAGGTTAGTACCAAGTGAGCGTATCCATATGTTGCAATGTTAGTCCCGTTTGCAGCATACAAAGTATATTCGGTTTTGGGTCGTCTCTGATTTATTAAGCGTTTTGGATAGACACAGAGGTCGCTGCCTGTATCAACTAAAAACTGTGTCTTACTTTTATGGTCAGTGACAAAGAGGCGACCTGAGCTAGGGCGAGCGTCTGCCGCCATTAGCGACCGCCCTTGTTGTTTTCCGGAGTGTAGTCACAAGATTTCAGGCATTTTTTTGATTTAGCACCAAATTTATGGTGGTACCAACACAGTGGGAAGCGGTGGTAATTAGACAGCGAACGTGAGTTGCTACGGCTGCGGTTGCGCTGCATTCCTCGGGTCTGTGACCTTGATTTATGACCCTCGGTTGTCAGTGCCTCTCTTTGTAAGCTCTGCCATTTGTTTTGATAACACGTCCCAATGTGCAGTGGGAGCGTATGCTGCAGCGGCTATCTGTACTGGCGGCGATACTATATCCATTACAGCGTCAGCGAGGTCAGCCAAGCTGTTGAGGTCAGTGCGCGGTTGAGAAGCTATGGCTGTCTGAACGTGGGCTGGCAGTCTGCTGGTCCAAATCGTTTTTAGAAACTCTTCCGGTATCCCGGAACCAGCCAAATGACGTAAATGTCGCAGAAACTGCGATGGACGACGATCTCCTAGTTCTTCATGTGTGAGCAGCTGCTTTACTTCTTTTTCACGAGATTGAGACAAGCGTTTTATAAGTTCAGTTTTAAGCGTCTCATAACTGGAGCCTGCTGGCGGAGCAATAATAATATCTTTTACCTCAGCTGCGTATCGATGTTCTAGCTGTGACACTATGTAGTAAAACTTGGTTTTGTCGTCGCTAATCCGGGATAGTAAAAAATGTCCTTCTACTTGCGCAAACCATACGGCGGGTTTCTTCCCGGGGACTTCTTCCCGGATAGGTTAGTTCATCTAGTTCACGATTTTCTACGCGACCGCACCTTCCACTACCGAGTGGAAAGAGTACTATCTACCGCCCACCCTATACGCTCAGGCGTCCCGCAAGGTTCCATTCTGGCGCCTTGCCTTTTCAATCTGTACGTCAGCGACATCCCGAAGCCCCCCGGGGTCGAGGTAGGGCTCTACGCTGACGACACAGTCATATACGCGTCAAACAGACACAGAAAAAATCTCGCCTGCGCAGTCCAACGTGCCGTAACCACTCTCGGGGAGTGGTTTCGAACGTGGCGAATAGCTATTAATCCGGTAAAGAGCGCCGCGATTATGTTTGAACCGCATACATGCAAACTACCACGCACGGTAAGACCCCTCTCATTATTCGGTACGAATATCCCTTGGGCCACCAAGACTAAATATCTGGGTGTCACCCTCGACTTGAAGCTTAACTTCAACGCACACGTTACTATAGTCAGGAATAAGGCCATCTGGATCCTTTCCCGCTTGCGACCCTTGCTCAGTTCGGTAAGCAAAATGTCCTTAAGACATAAGCTCACACTCTACAAGATGTGCGTACGTACGATCTTGACATATAGCTGCGCCGCGTTCGCACATATGTCCAAACATAACTTTACCCGCATGCAAAGAGTCCAAAATCGGTTTCTCCGTCGCCTGCTTGACCCTCCAGCCTTCGTTAGGAACATGGACCTGCACAGAGACATGAGGCTTCCCTCGATAGAAGCCTATGTGAAATATCTCACCAGGAGATACTTCGATAGCGCTTCGAATCATCCCAACCCGCTCGTAAAATCCACCGTGAACTACGTCCCAGACAACTCGATCCCCGTTGCCAAACGTTATAAACGCCGTCCGCGAAATCTCTTTGTCGATCCCGATGACGACATCGAGAAAGCTAACAATTTCTACGCGTCCGCTCCCGCAACATATGCGTGCTCGCGCCCACGCCCGCGAAACCACCGTTCCCTCCGCAGGGGACGTACGGTTAACTTCGCTCCCGCACACCCGCCACGACCACCCTCCTCTGCGGCAACTCAAGCCTAGGTCCGATCCATCGGCATGGAGCCCTTGAGTCAAGCAGCCGTTCGCGCGATACAGTGACTCTACATTCACTAGCTTTCACAGCCATACATGACACTGCATTATACACACATGCACAACACACAGGTACATAGGTTCTGTAAGGGACCTTTTTTTTTCTTTTTTTGCCTAGTTAGATTAGACAAAAAATTTCAGACCACTAAATACACATACACATGTTCCTTCCCTCCTCCCAGGGGGCAGAAACATGTATATATGTATAGTTAGTTTAGATCGAATGATAGGGATTTAGTCAGATCGCGACTTAATTGCATACGCGCAACAGTCCGAGCCGAGGTTCGGCCACTTTGGCACCCTCGGATGTTGTTGCTTAGCTTTCGTGGCTGAGTGCCCTAAGCGCTCGCCCCCAAGCCCGGTAAAGCTGTAAAAGCCGTAAAGGCTCCAGGGTCCCTAAGGCTAACAGTATAGTCAGTTCGAAAAAAAAAAAAAAAAAAAAAAAAAAGGGTAAGTTATATGGCGTGCAATTAGTTATGACAATATTATTATTTTATAAATTTTATATTTGTTTTATAATGTCCAAAATCAAGAGTACGCCACAATTTCATATATTTAGCACGCTAACAGAACAAATACAAAAATGGTAAAATTTCATATTATAACTTCAACACAAATTGCACATTATAAAAAATATATATAATCTATTGTTTTACCAAATATTGCTTGCGTTTTTTTTTTACTTTATTAATGACATTTGAAGCAATGAGGGCTCAGTGGTAGCGTGTACGGACACTACGTCCATTGACGTGAGTTCAAATCCCTGCAAAGAGCCGGAGCTTTCGGTGAAGAAAAACATGATGATGGAAATCTAGCATGGCGGGTGGGACATTTATTTTCTACTGCTCTCCTGACTAGCTACCACTCACAAGTAGAAAATGTCACCAAGCCCCTATACCTATGGGTGCGTTCCAGCATCTGCACTTGAGGACCAGTTCCTTCACTAGGCTTAGTGTGTTACCATCTTGTGCCACAAGTGATTAATCACGTCTACAGTTATAAGAGAATAAACAACATAAATATTATATTGTTGATTGTGGCGCGGCTTGGCACGGTGTGGAAATTCGCCAAGTGAACCATTATTGTCGCATACGAGCCAAGAATAAATAAATTATAAAAGTAAATAATAAATTAAATATTAAATATATATTATATCATAAATTGAAAGTTTTTTATACTAGCTCGGCAAATTGACGTCGCTGTTCCTGATAGTCCCGAGAGATCGGCAATCCATCGGCGGTCGCCGCAGTTATGCCCATAGATAATACACTAAAACTGGTTATGCCAGCCCGCATAAATATCTCTTCACATTACTCGTGAATGCCAAAGCAAATTGGTCGGGAGACGGTTGGATGGGACAGAGAAATTTTTAGTTCGTGCCGAGATGGCAAGTTACGACAATTGTCTGTTATTCGTGGCCACTTTAGAACGGAACTATAATTTAGGGAAACACATTTTTTTTTGAATTAGTATCATTCAATCATTCGATTATTTTTTGGGAAGCCACTGGTGCAGCAATATTATAGAATAAATGTTTCATGGATTCAGGCAGCGACAACCCTAGCTCTTAACATGTATAGTTTAGATCGAATTACGAATTAGTCCAATCACGACTTCATTGCATACGCGGCCACAGTCCAAACCGAGATTAGGCCACTTTGGCACTCTTGGAACTTGTAGCCTTGCTTTCGCGGCTGAGTGCCTAAAGCGCTCGCCCCCAAGCCCGGTGATGCAGTAAAATCCGTAAGTAATTATGTCCTTTTAGCAATCTAAATGTACAACAGTCGGACTGTTTTGGCATTGCTAACGCTGCCCCAGATACAGTTTTGGTAATAAAAAATATATATTTTTAAATCGTATTAAAGTCTAGCTGAAAATATTATATGATATAGTTCTATCAACGAAGATTGTAATATTAGTTTTCCCGATATAAATTCGGTTGTTTAAGAGACTGACCGACTTACTACCAGCTGTACTAAAATTAACATTTTCGTGATGTTGCTATATCTAATGCCATTGGGATAGGGGAGTTCAAGGTCGGCAACGCGCTATGGATAGCTATGGAATTACAAGCGTCCATAGGCTACGGAGCACTTATCATCGGGCGGGTCGTAAGGCTGTTTGCCACCTTAGGTGTAAAAAAACTCTTGTGTCCCTTAAAAGAATACGTATACAGAGTTACGTTCAAGAATTTTATCTGAAAACGGGTGTAGCTTCCATTCTGAGTTACTTCACTCGCACGAGCTCGGCGGTGCCTTTCGATCAGAATAAACAAAAAGTAAAATGTAATGTATGTTAAGAAAAAACAACTTCTAAGGGTAGGTATGTAGGTATATTAGTTCATTGACCCAAGTATGAGCTGGGGTCCTAATTTGAAGGATTAAAAAAAAACAATAACATTTCTTATTGTAATTTTATTTTAACGGCGACCTACTAATGTAAATACTACATTAAATATATTGGGAATTAGCATTCACACGTAAAGGATGATTCATGTTACGACAGGCTGCGGCCGGGACACGGACAATATACTACGATGCCACGGATCCGGCTCGGTGTAACATTAATCGTCCTTAATTTGAAATGCCGATAACGCTATTATTACATTTATTTATAAGTAATTGTCGGTATAAACAAGTGCTAAATAAAATGAAGTGTCACTTACACGTGTTTTGTTGTCAATTATGTGTTATTAAACTTATTACTATCAGCCTTCATATAATTTTATGTGGACAACCATTAAGTGTTGTAAAATTAATTCTTAAACGCTTCCAATAATATTATTTTGTTTGGTGATTTTTAAGTCGAAGTTAAGCCACATATCGAATTTTGTCTACATTACTAATTTTACAAAATCAACAATCTCTTAAACCTTCTCGATAGAAATTAACTGTGGTATCGCATTACAACATTGAATTTATAAAAGTTAAAGTATATTTATGAATTCGTAAATATAAAGAATTTACACAGTATTTATAGAGTTGACCCTGTTTTTTTTAACTAAAAACAACTAAATCTTTCATTATTGCCCGATTAATAATATATATATATATATTGTATATTAAACGACGTAGACGCCTTTTGTATTTTTTTTATTTACAAGTTTTCATATCAGGGCCATATGATACTTAATAATAATACATTATGTATTGAAAAAATAAAGCCCGCTCGCTCTATTAGGGATGAAGAGAGAAACAAAATTTTATGTATCATTCGGTGTATGCAGTAATTGTAATGCCGGTTTTGTTTCGAAACAATATTGGTCCTTAAACATTGTTCAATTATCAAGTTTTTTTACTTTGTTACAATAAATAATTGTTCAATTATCAACTTTTTTTACTTTGTTACAATAAATAATCACATTTTAACCCAAACTGTTAAGTAAATATACAGCATCGTATAAAAATGACAATTTTATAATTTGGTCGGGTTATATAACTAGCTGTGCCCGTGGCTCCGCTCGCGTGGACTTCAGAATTACTGACTTATGAAGATATCGTGATATTTTTTTTGTATAAGGACCAAGTATTTAAGGAGTAAAACAAATAAAAATATGAGCAAAATCTATCCAGTAGTTTTCGTGTAATGCACGTATAACGGCAAACCTCAATCATTTTATTTTTATAGATAGATAGATTATATGTACAGAAAACCAGCTCCATACAACGAGCGACAAGGGCGCACGCACACATATAAACGTGTACGTACGAGGATCTCGGATCAAGTCGGTCGATTGCCAGTCGCGAGTGTCCGCGGTCACCTGATATTGGTATATAATATCTTTATGTGTGTTCTAGTTATAGTAGTAGTGTGCACTAGGTACCGAATTGTCAATATTATAATAAGCGATCTCATCGAAGTTGTAATAAATATATTCTTGAATAAATGCTACATTGAACCGAAATGTCAAAATCATTTCATCATCAAACATCGTGAGGAAACCATAGCATGGTTGTAGGGCTTTTTCTAATGCTCGCCTGGCTAGCTACTACCCTATGCTGGCCAGCTAGCGTGTTATCATTCAAGTTTTTTAACCAACGTTTTTCAATGACTAATTTATAGCTTTTTTGTTTATTAGAAATAAATGCACGTAAATATTTTTTTATTTTATTTGAATTCTCAAATGAAAGTTCCATAGAATATTACAGATGCTCAGCCCTAGGCGCTACAGTCGAGTGTCGTGAGCACAGACTGTGGAAAAGTCTAAATTCAAGGTTGGCCAGAGGAGTCTTACTGTATCTTAATATCTCAATAGGGTATACGCGTATACGTGATCTATATAACACTTGTTTACATCTGTAAAAACTGGACCTAAATCAGTTTAAACAAGGATATTAGATATTATGTAGATTATTCTTATTACGTAGAACACATACGAGTATACACATGCGAATTTCAACATAAATAAAATGTTTTACGAATTTCAACGTAAACAAAACAAAATATTTTAAACTTAAGGAAAATTGGTTATTGCCATAAAACAAATATTACGGAAAGTATAAAGAAACTAGAACTAAAATTATTTACAATGATAACGAAAAATATAAAACTAACTATAACTATATAACTAAATTTATAATATCACAGATTTAACTTATAGCTTAATCGAATTTGTAAGTTATGACATGTCACTTTTGGATAATGAAAACGCTTTAATACAATTTGTAGCGTACTGAGCTCTTTTTTGAAAATGGGCCTGTTCCTATAACAATTTATCTACCTTTTTTTATATTTTGCCTTTTTTTACTTAATCAAACAAACAGACGTGTGAAAATGTTAGTCAACATTTTTGATGTAACTAGCAAATGATAACACTGAACGCGGACTAATGAAAATACACGGATACATATTTTACGAACGCGGGTGAGTTTTATTTGTAGTTGTGATGTGTGTAGACACACGTGCTTGTGTGCGTAACTGCGGGTAGCGTTAGCAAGCTCATACCGATTTATGAGAAAGAAGTTATGAGGTAATATAAAAATGTTTTTCTGTAACAATAAGTTTTTTTTTTACTTACACATTGTTTCTATATTTTAGTCACTTGTTTTACATACAGAATTTAATATTGTAATTTAGCTTAAATCATAACTGAACTCGTCCTCAGCATTAGTTTCATCACAATTACACAGATTTACAATGCATTCAAAATAAATGTCAAAATATTTGATTTATACACTTTTTTCTGAAGTTAGCGCATTTAGTAGAGGTTAAAATTGAGAGCTTCGCGCGATCACATAACGAAAGTGTGACATGTGTGACGTTAGGCGTCAATCATTATATCGTGAATTCATTTTACTAACTTTTTTATATTGTGTAAAAATTTAACGTTTTATTTAACTTCCCAAAAAACTAAAGCTACTTTTTCAAAATTTCTGAAGCAGTACAATTAACACTTAGTGTCTAGGCGCGCGGTTCGGCCTATAATAACTGCTAAAGTTGGGCGTTGAATCAACGGACTAGTTAAATGAACTGTCCACGTACAGTCAACGATTCAACGGTTAACTATTTTTCGATTAACTAGTTGAATTCGTATACGGTTAAACGGAGAGTGCAGACGTTAATATAAACAGTCAACGACACATGAATATAGATAGTCCTATAATATTATACAATTCCTCGTTCGGACATTTGTCTTCCGCTGAAATAGAGTGTATTTGCCTCGGAAAACTAACTTTAGCTTGAAAGTTGACACAAAAGCGTGGATATTTAAATGTGAAGATAACGTTTACGCGTTGTCAACGTGCTGTACATCGATACAAACGTTAAACCGCCGTTTAACCGTCTACGAATTCAACTTCAACCTAGTCCGTTGAAACAAAGCGCATCATTTTGGTCAACGTAAACTGTTTAGATGTTAACTAGTTCACGAATTCAACTAGTTGACGAACGACAATAAAAGATCTACTTTCGTTAACGATAAATGTTTCAACGATCCATCGCTACAGTGACCACTCCCGAGCTTACGCACACAAAAACAATGTGGATGTATACCTACTACATCCAAAACTAAAACTGACTCACCTTCATGAGATAAAACTACTCTATAGCTATTATGTTATGGTATGGCTTAGGCTTTCAGAAATACAGCCAACTAAATACAGCCTTTTAATATCAGTCCTCATAAACTTAACATTTGATGTACTAGAAATTGCAGAAAAAATCAGCTCAGGATTCGAAAATTTTACTGCTATCAAAGCACCTATTTTTAGCAATTTCGTGTTATCTCTACTTTTACGTATAAGATATACTTGAATTTTCAAAAATATCTCGAATTAGAGTTTCGTGATAGATACACGTACATCCTTCAAAGAGAGTTTTTCTAATTGAATTGTGAAATAATCATCCCTTTTTTATTATTAATACTACCTTATTTCGGTAATATTTAATTTTGTTTCACGAACCTACATACTTTTATCAAGTAACCAATTTTTGTTAGCAAATTAATCACAGATCTGCAAAGTCATTACTTAAAACTATAAAAACCTTACTCGAATATTCACTTTTTGGCAGAGCAGTCTTTAATCTTCAGCCATAGTTTCAATGTTTTTTAGGGTCTCTGACATTTGTTTTCTCTTGTCATCGGAGAGTGAAGTTATTGATGACAATATGTTATTTTTATTTGCAGAAACTTCATTCCAAAGCTTGAAGCCTTCACTTTCAAGGGATACTTCATCGTCGTCTATAATAATAGTCTGAAACAAATATTCCAGAACAATTTCATATTGTTGCAAAAACATGCTCAGCAAGAAACTGTTATACAAACGAATTAATTTCCTTCAAATGATTTGGTACCTACGTACTCGTGAAATTAGGTATTATTATTCATGTGTCTGCATGACTTAAAGGTTTGAAGTAAAAAGTTAACTATCTAACCGCCATCTTACTTAGCATGCCACTACAGTTCAAATGTACGATCGGAAAAACAACAACATAAGTGTATTTGCTTATGTTAGCTTTATTTAGCTAAACTATGTTTCTCTTAAAAACATATTTATGGGACACGTAACAATCTTTTGTTGTCCTTGAAAGTTCAAATTTTAATGCTACCTCATTGCTGACTCATTTGTCCAAGGGACTGACAAAATAAATTTAAAGAACATTCTTAAAAAAATATTAATTTTATTTATCAATTGTGTTTTGTATCAATATTTTTAAATTGTTCATTGCGACAAAAAAGATAATCAATTTTAAGGCAAATTCTAGAAAAGGACATGACACGATACTGATATTTAAGTATGACATTGCAAGTTTTCTTTCAACCGCAACAAAAATACAAAATACATATATATACCGATATACAAAAATAGTGATGAATTATTTTACAAAGGAGTGAACTGATATAAAAATTCCAATAGTAGATTGATTATGTAAGTAAACAGTGAAAATAACAATATATACGGGACATAAACACACACATAATGGCACAGATTTGAGAAAAAGGCAGATGGAGCCTTACAAACAACAAAAATGGGACATGCATTTAGCTGTGTGTCCTTGGCAATCAGATAACAACACGTACGACCGTGTGAATAATATTGACAGGGTAGTTAACATAAGTTTTACAGTTTTAAATAAAGGGGTCTAAAGACCTTTACATACCGATATTCAACTAAACTTATATCTGCATCTTACTTATTAGTACTACTACTATTACTATCTTACTTATTATTATTATTACTATCGAATACTAAACTAAAATTATTAGGGACATTTTCTTGTTATGTCAGGCTCCATCTGCCTTTTTCTCAAATCTATGTAGAATGGATTCACCCAAATAACGAATATATATATTTTTTACATTTGGTAAGTTATCAGATTCGTTTTTAAGTATAAGTTTATATATTGCCATTTGTCAACAGTATTTTTGTTGTTATCGTATTATTAGTCTCGTAGTTATTTGCGATTGAAATCTGATGTTATTTTGTTTGTTTTGTTGCAATGACAAAATGCAGACCTATATTATCTACTTTTTATTTTTTACTTATGACTATGACGTGCGTTAACAGAAAAATATTATACCTCATCTGTAGTACACGTTGATGTTGATCGGTTCGTTTCATTTATTGGCTGCAACCCTTCTTTCGTCAAAACCTGTATGATAAATAATAGTTATTTATGATAATAGTGCGGTAAGTTAGTTTTTACAAAAGAGTTGACGAATGTAAGCCCGAAACTAAGTCCATATTCAAGTCACACTCATAGTCAGTAGAAGACCCATAGTCACGAGTTTGTAAAAACCGATTTCCGCACGCGTGTCATATAACGTCAACATATTTGCGACAAAACAGTGCAATTAAGATTATTTTAATAGCAAATAAGAAATTATAAAGATAGGTACCTACTCTTGGAAATTTTACCTACAATTTGCGGCTCATTCAAGATATCAGGTGGAGTAGATTCCATATTAATATCTTGAACTCAGCTTTAGCCTGAACTCATATTATTTTGTTTATAGTCAGATAATCAGAAAATCGCAACAATCTTTGATGTTTTTAATATGAAAATGCGTCACGTCGCGTGATGAAAATTAGAACTACATCTTTCGTCTCATTTTCTCTTTAGTATTAAAGTGAGATAAATGTATTGATAAAAAGTGCTTCCAAGGTTCGATCATTCAGCTTATTTATTCTCGTAATGTAAAACTCCTTGGTGGAATTCTTATTAATTTTTTTATGGAAATAAAAAAAACGTAAAGGATACGCACGGCGCAATACAACGGAGCGTGCGGTAAACTTTTGTTGTGTGGTGCTTTGCAAAATGCATTTTTCGAGCAAATATGTTGAAAAATATGTTACATACATATAAGTGATGCGTGGAATCTATTAATAAATCACGGGGAACAACTATATAATGCATACTAATATTATTATTATTATACTTCATAATAGAAATCTCAAGAGACTGTTTGGTAGGTACCTATAGATATATGATATTGGTAAACTGCAACATCGTTTGACCAATCACACTTCTAATAAAACAAGCACGTTGAGATTCAAGTGAAAAATAAACCTTTTATTCAAATGAAAGAATACCACAGATGAAACATACAACTACCAATATAGGTTAGTTTTACATTAGTGACAACAGATGTCGGTAGCAGTATTTAATGTTGATTATTTAGATATAAATTTCAACAACACTGAAAATTGGTACATCTATTTTTTTTCGCAGAGGCGGTTTTTATGCTATCCCTGAATGCGATAGGTGGCGCTATAATCAAAGGGCAGAACAATGTCTGCGGGGCTAAAAGACTAAAAGGAATGACCTCTGCTTTTTTCCATACGGAAAAGATACTTTAAAATAAGTTAATATCATTTACTTACATATTCTGAATTCAGATATTTGTCATCCAACTTGTTTTTGCTTGTAAGTTCTTTTGCTGACTCAATTACTTTCCAGTTCAAACTGAGGTGTTTATGTTTATAAACCTTTCTTGCTAAGACCCTGTAAATAAAAACCAGTTTGTACCATCTATAATAATTATACATTAAACATCAATATATATAATATTTTAATTCCAAAAGTATAAGTACAGTAACCATTAATTAATTTTATCATTATCATAATCTATCCAGATTAGTTAATTTCTAGAAAGCTTAACTAAGCCATCATTGCTTATAAACTCTCAATTTGGGCATCCAGAACTTTCTCAGAAAATCATGTTCAAAACAGATTTCCAATTATCTTTGTTTCCAAGGTTTCGTAACGGAAGGACGAAAACGGTTACGTAGTTGTGTAAGTAGTTTCATAACATATACAGACTTAGAATACAGGTTACATTATTTTCATATGACAGGCCTCGCGGCACATTGGTAGCAAGCACTACTATTGTGTCGAGAGGTCGTGGGTTCGATCCCCGCACTGGTGCACGACTGACTAAGCAATAACTGGGTATTTGACTGTATTAGCAATATGAACTTTGTTGGTGTAATTCTAAATGATTCTATTTTTAAGTGATTTATTATTAAAACATTATTATTTAGTAAAACAAGAAATAAAATGATTATTTTTTAAACTTCCACCCGGAACAATCAGACAAACAGACAAAAATTTAAAATATGGATTTTTGTTATAGGTACCGTGTATACTTTCATATGCATTCAGAAAAACCTTTTATTTTGACATTACAAACAGACACTTCAATTCTTTTTTTTAATATATGTATAGATAGATTTGATTTTAACAACGTACTATTATATTGTTACGACTAGAACAAAAAGAAATAGAAAAAAAAACATCTTTCTCGAAATTTCTAGGAGCATCCGTAAAAATCGTGAATTTATCATAGTGCAGTCGTGTGACGTATAATCTTAGGTTCAACGACACACACATAGAAAGTCTTATCGCTAAAACTGTCAGCAAACAATGGGCCATAAATTAAACGTTCCCCTCGTTTTAAAAAGCGATGACGTAAGTTGTTTACAAGATGTTAGGAGTTCCTGGACCTTCCAGAGATTTCGGGATTGAGTCATTTAGATATATAAGGGAGCTGAGTTGCGAGACGCGGCAGTTAATAATTCGAAAGCGAAGCGACAACAAGAAGCGAAATAAGAAAGAAACAAACAGTGTTATTCTGCAAGTATCTACACAGGGTTATTCTGAGAGAATATTCGGTGAACGATTTATGTGTTTTGTTTTGTTATTGTTTTATTTATTTTAATTTGTACTAGCTGAGTACGAATAAATTACTTTTGAGTGACACTACGGCATCTTATTACCCACGAACGTAACAATATTATCATTTTCCCTAAATTATCATTATCACCCACACCCTTTTTAAATAAATCCTTAATAACAAAATTATAATATCATTTTAGTTGTTAAAAAATCCACGCATTAATAACATCAGGATCACACGCAAATAACGATTTTTTTCGGATATAATCCAAAGAACTATGATTGGGGAATCTTGTTCTTTGAAAGTTAAAAAACGCTTTAGCCATGTGCTAATATATAAAAGTACTTAACGTCCATTTCTGTATGTGGGGCGAACTAAAAAATTCTGGTATGAATAAAAAAGGCTGGTCAAAAATCAATTTATTGTTTCTAATAATATTCTGTCTTAGCTTCAATGTCCTTTTTCATACGAATAAACCAATTTTGAAAACATTCTCTCGCTACTTTGGTTGGCTTCGGTTCACCTGGAAAAACCAAAACAGCTGATTGCTGCTTTGTTTTCGGATCTTAGCTTTAATCTATATTTCGTCACCTGTCACTATATCCCACACCAAATTTAACGTTCCTTCGTTGAATCTGGTAAGCATGGCATTGCAGCAAGCGACACGGTCCGTTTTTTTAGCCTCAGTTAAATTGTGAGGTATCCATCGGGAACACAGTTTTTCACACCCAAATGTTTTTGTAGGTTTGATTGCCTCATGCCTATTCCAAGAATCTCGTGGTAGGTCTTATGCCCGTTTGTTTCAATCATACGGCGTACAGCAACGATGTTTTAGTTCTTCACAACGGTAGACGGACGACTATCACGAAATTCGTCACTGAGATTAACACGACCACGTTGGAATTCTGCAAACCAGCTATAAGCACTCGACTTGCATCCTTCATTGCCTTCCTCCTTCATTGCCAAAAACAGTTTGTAGGCGAGCGACAGCCTGCTGAACCGTCAAACTACACTTAAAATCGTAGTATATCTCGCTATGAAAATTTTCAAGAGTTAAATCCATGGTAACGTAGACATGTCATATTTAAAATAGCGCCAAAAAGTAAAAAAGTGACAAAAAAATGAAAATAAAATTCATTTTAAAACCAAAACTTCAATTTTCAAATGTAATTACTTTTTAAATATTCATAGTGTAAGTTGCCAGTTCCGGGAATTTTTTGTGCGCCCTATATATCGATTAGTGCATTTTCGGCTAGATAAAATACAGTGTTCTCCGTACACTGTATATTTACTAATAAAATGTACATTACATGAGATCTACCGTAATTATAGTGCATCTGGTAAACTGTGCGTACTCCATTTTCTGTCACAGTATCAAAAATCACCCGTACGTGATTGATTGATTGACGTATTCTAGTGGTTGTCATCCTTCGTACGAGCACTCTACTTTGAAGACGTGATAGTGACAGAAACGCTTTTGTTACGGTGACAAAAATCACCCGTGCGCACTCCCTCTAACAGTTGAGAATGAAATGTTAAATGATAACCTGAACGATATACGCAATGTGGTCATACTTAAAAATAATATTTTTATTGTCAATTCACTGGATATTATCGGTTAATAAATATACAATTATTAAATAATCTAGCTTTTTCTAAAGGATTCCTGAAGGATTTAAGGTCATATTCCCATCTTTTCTGTTTCTCATTTGCTGCGTTTACTGCCCCTTGTATACCAGTGGGTTATTACTTTACTCCATTTTTCTGTATTTGGTCTCATCATGTGGTCAGTCAATCTCCATTTTTGTTGGTCAAGATGTCAGGTAGCTTAGTTATGCTCTCAATTGTTCATTTTTTACATGATCTGCTTTTCATATCTTTATCATGCTCCGTTCCATGGCTCTTTGGCAGTATTGCAATTTGTTTCTGTATTGTATTGTAAGTGCCCAAGTTTCGCATCCGAACGTTACCGTTATACAGTATGCAGATGTTGAAAACTGTTCTCTTTATAGCCATTCCTAAGTCTCTGGATTTCATGATCTCTTTTAGTGACCAATATTTTCTTCAACCACTTGCTATTCTTATGTTAACTTCCTTGATGGTTGATCTTTTAGTGATATTTTTTGGCCTAGATATGTGTATTCCTCTACATACTCAATTGGTTTTGAATCTACCTCTATTGTTTTTTTTCCGAATTGGGTATCAGTTTTGTTTTTGTTGTGTTCTCGGACAATTCTACCAATGCAAAGTGCATTATGCATTAATACACCTTGCTTTAAACTTTTTCCTTCCAAGGCTTTGATCATAATCTCAAGATGACTTGGGTTTATCTCAAATAGGGCAATGTCGTCTACGAATCTGAGGTGATTTAATTTCGGACCAATTTGAGACCAATCTAGTTTCCGGAATATATTTTCAAAGGGTGCAGAGAATAATATGGGTGAAATTAGGTCGCCTTGTCTACGCCTTTCCTTGCTTTAAACTCGGGCCCTGTCTCTTCTAACTTTATTATTGTTTTGGTATTTGAGTATATAGTTTTGATTAGTTCAATATATATTCCAGGTATGCCTTGGGTAGCCAGACTTTCCCATATAGCTTCGTGACTTATGCTATCAAACGCTTTGTTGTAGTCATTATACGCCATGTACAGTGTTTTATCGTACTTATTGTACTTCTGCTTTATCTGTTTCACAGTGTGTTGTCGCGTGGACAATTATATTGATATAAATTCCGAATATAAATATTAAAAGATAAAAATGATTGATAAACAATCATTACAGTGTATGTGATCTATTATTGAGAATTTCCTACTAAAGCCAGCTTGTCCTAATGGTTGATTGTCCTCCAATGTCAGACTTATTTTATCAAGAATAACTTTCGAGATTATTTTGTACAAGTTGGACATGAGGCTTATAGGCGTGTTTTTTGTGAAGCAGAATAATTTGTGAGGTTTCCCATTGTGCAAGTTAGTGCAAGTGCAGTACATGGTCAAACACAATTCTATCTAGGGACTAGTTCTTCAGCGGTTACTTTCAGCAGTTCGTTGGTGATTTTATCAGGACCTGGTGCTTTTTCCAATTTTCTGACTACTAATTGCTATTTCTACCTCCCTCTGTAATATTTCTGGTTAGGGTTCAAATTCTGTTAAGCATAGTTGTGATAAATTTCCACTGGCTGAATGAAGCGAGGGCAATGGTCTGCGTATAGGTCTCTATAAAATTGTGTTGCTGTTTCGGTTATGTCTACTCCTTTTGCCAAAGTGTTATTTTTCCTTTTCACCTTTGGTATCCATTCCTTATTTACTTCTTTTAATTCTTTCCAAGTTTTGTGTACTCCTTCTGTTTCAATTAAATGCCTTTCGAAAGTATTTAGTCTTTTATGTCTTCGACCTTTCCTGATGTTCTCTTTTATTTCCTTACTAATTTCTGTTATTTGCTTGATATTACTCTTTTTAAAGGGTCCAGATAAAAGACGCTTCCTTTCTTCAATTAGCTGTAGTGTTTCCTGCGTTTATTTGCAGTGTGAATTTTTAGTTGTTTCTCTTTCATGTTGTAGTATAATGGACCAGGTCTTTTATAGCTGGGTATATTAGTATTTACAATAACTATTTTGTCCGAAACTCCAATAAAATCTTTTGCATGCTTTTTCAGGTGAGTTTTTATAAGGAAGACGACGCCGTGTTGTCCTCCTGTTTCGCGCTTTTAAATAAAGTATATAGCCTGAGTGCTCTTATATTGCCTCACAGGCTCTTGTCATTTCGCTTATACCTATGAAACCCATTTTATATTTTCTAGGGCTAGCTCTAATTCTAGTAAGGACTCTGGGGTTCTAAGTGTTCAGTATACACTAAGTTGTTGCAATATACAAGTATATTTTAATAACTTTTTATATAATGAAGATATCCTGATAATTTTCTTGATAAGGACCATGTATCTAAGAAAAGTGACTCACGAAACATATCCGCCAGATTAGTCCACAGGCGGTTAATAGACGCAAAATTGTTTGGAAAACTTACTTTAAAGTAGGTACCACTATTTACCTAGCAGCAAAGAGAAAATCGTTTAGCTTCTACTATCAAATATTGTACAAAACAAAATATTTTTCTGACGGATATGAAATTGTTTTGATATATTCCAATTGCAAACGATATATATATATATATATATATATGCGTAGCTCAATCAACGAAGCATTATAAAGCAAGAACATATAAAAGGACATTAAGCCCTGGTGAATATCTATAAATATATACTCATAAAACTGAAGAGTTAATTGTTTCATTAAAAACGCTAATCTCTGGAACTAACAGTCGGATTCAAAAAAATCTTTATTGTATATGATAGCCAGATTCACGAGGAGTAGTATAGGCTATCTAGCATTAGGATAAACTTCTCAGCTAACCTTAAATATTAATTTTGTTAAGTCAAAAGAAATAGCGCACCCTAACTGCATTATCCGCGTGCGCTGGCGTAATGGTTAGATAACATAAATACATGTTCTACAAAAATATTGCTTCTTAGTATATCTAAAAAAATCATCAATAACATATGCCACAATAAGGTATTTTGTGACACAGTTTTAAAGAGAATTTAAAAGTGATATATGAGCTTTATTATTAGGCATGACATATTTAATCCTAACGAACGAAAGTTACTCCATCAATTTTATGAATATAATCTTTGTCTTTTATAGTATGCTATTTGAATGAATAGTTTGGGAGGTAATGTAAAATTAAAATAATTTAACACTCGTCTCGAGGTTTAGTGTCGCGAACGAGCTGTGTGAGTTGCAACGCATAACCCTGGCCGCCTGATAAAAATATTGTCTATACTGAAGTATAATAAATCATCAATCAGCGATTTCTTTTAAATTATAAGCGTGTGAAACCGCGGCGCACAGCTTGTATTTTAATATGGCAATCCTTTTCAGGATACGGGGTTGATCCTGCGACAAAGATTGAAGAAAATTTAGGTTACTTCTATTATAAAAGTATATTAGAGGACTCGGACGATAATTACATATATTAATGTTTCAAACTGATCCAAAGCATATCGTACCCACCAACCCAGAATACATCACACAAAACGCCACCAGTATCTATTACATAATGTAGGGTCTAACACCATAAGCTTACTAATTAAAACAAAAACTACCACATGACAGATAATTACCACGCAAAAAAATCGTATTTATATCTTAATCGCGAATATGTAATATATTGAAAAGAAAAATTGTCGGATAAAAATATTACTAACATCATTGAACATTATGAAGCATTGGAAGGGTAATTCTAATTAAGAGGCCACCACTTTATACGTACATTCTACAACTTGTAACTAATCAATATAACGTTCAGAGAATTTGACACTATGATTAATGAAATAAAGGATACTTACTGGTTGATTTTCCTAAAAGCTTCTTCTTCATGATAAAATTGTGATGGCTTAAATCCAGGAAATTCAAAACTCAACAAATTATCTTCATTCTTTTTTCCTTTTATCCACCCAAAATTATTAATATTTGTACATTGTATCCACACGTCGTATTCTTTTCTGACACGTGCATTATCTACGTCAGCATTGATTTCGGAATCATCTGATATGACGATAGTACTGTCTTCTTCTTTCTTGTCACGTGGCATTGTAGTTGAAGAGAAATTCCGTATGTCAAAATCAGTTATCGATTTAAGTGATATGATTTTATTTTTTTCACCTTGGATATTATTTAACCCATCTACACTGTTTCTATTTAAATTATCTTTCAGCATTCTTTTGTTTATTTCATCAGGTTTTAAAACTAACATACCTCCTTTTGGTTTAAGCTGTTCGATTATATTTTTCGATCCATGGCAATTTGATGTTAATGAATCATGATCCTTTTTGTTTTGTTTTTCAAAATCATTTTCTAGTTTGTTCAATGTCGAATCAGAATTATTAAGCAAAGTCCGATTTTCTACATTATCATTCTTTTGTGGAGACTTTTCTGTTATTTTGGAATCTTGCTGTGGTACTTTTTTTAGAACACCATTAGGTGCTAAATGATAGAATCCATTTGTTTTGCGGATAGTAATAGGTTTAATGGCTTTCATTGATGTCGACGGATTTTGTGTTTCATGGTTTCTGTTATCACATTTGGTCAATTTATTATCACCGGCATTTGGATTTGAATCTGTATCTATAGGAATCATTACATTATAATCAATGTTATTGGGGGGCATAAACGATAATGGATTACTTATAACTTTCATGTTGTCTAATTTGTCTGATACAATCCAAATACCACGAGTCCTTTCATGTTTATTCAGGGCTACATTAATTTTTACGGTTTCTATTCCTAAAGGCTCGTTTATTTCGTACGGACCTACGAATACATAACGGCCTTTAAAGTTCGGAATTGCATATATGCCAAATTGTGGACAAGACGATTTACTTGCGCATGTCTGCGTTGACAATCTAACGGTTTTTCCTGTTTTTCGAGCAACAATAATAGCTTTTATAATACTGTCATACTTGACAAAGAATCCTCTGTTATAAAATTGAATTTCAGTAAAATCACGTTCAATGTTCATAACAAACCATTTAGATGTTTCTGATTTATTTACAGATGTACTCATACTGTTTTTTCTTAGAACTTTATCAGTACTTTTATTTACATGTACTTCACTTATGTTGTTGTTATTAAGAGTGACACGAATTGAATTTGATGGAGATATCGATGAAAATGTACAATCATTATCAGTTATTTCACCTGACTCATGTTCACTTACATTATTCGAAATAAAAGAATCTTGAATTGAAATTGATTGAGAAGGAGAAGAAGTTTCATGATCAATATTAGAAATTGATTTATTTGTGTCAAGTGGTTCATCGATTTTTGTTACCGAACCAACTAATTCCCAACTATTTGTAAGTCCATACATAATGTAAAATATGTTTTCTAAACTCGTAATATTGGTAAGTAAGTTTCTAACTGTTAATGGGTACTTATGCAGGTCACAAAATCGAATTTCGTCAATTAGTATACAATCTTTAAGAATTTCATCTTCCATATTTATTGCCATAAATATACGATAGGGATTCTGTTTTGTGACTAAAAACATATTCTTTCGTTCCTTGTATCGTTGTAAAAGAAAACTCCAAGGATATAAAGCTAATTTACCTGGTTTTGGTGCATTAAGTATTAGTTTTCCACTTTCATTTCGTGTCTTATATAACTTGTAACTAGCTTCCAGCCAAGTAGCAAAACTTGTTTTATGTAATATGTTAGTATTAGGTTTATCGACTGATTTATTGTTCGAGATATCCACTGAGAACTCAGATTCCTTAACAGTTATTTTATTTGTTAAATCACATTCCTCATTAGCTATAGCGTTGATTATGATAGCCTTCATCTTCTTATGAATTGCTTTATCATTTTTCTCCATTTCAAAAATTTTATTGTTAGTCACTTTATAATAAGCACTAGTGTATTTTCTTCCTCTGTATGGCTCGATTCTGGCACAAGAATTTTCAAAATCTAATTCGCATGTATTAAATGATTTTTGACTACTGTTTTGTCGATTATATCTTGTACGCAAAACAGGAACATAAGTATTTTTATTTTCATCTAAAGTGCCAGTGTTGGAGTTTTCTTTGTTAACCACAGTTACTTTACTATTATTAGCAGCGTTGTCATTGACAGTGTCACAGACAGAAGTATTATTAAATTTTCCTTTGCAAAAGCATTTGTATAATTTATGGATCATGCACCATGGTTCTATATTTTTGGCATCAAGTTTTAAGGCAACAATGGATAATATGCGGTTATTTTCAATAGGGGTTTTTAAATTAACGTTTTTATAGAAATCGCCGTATTTAGTAGAAGCTTTCCAATTTCGTTTCTGTGCTTTTAATAAAATACTTTTTTCACCAGATACTACAACAGTTTGATGAAATTTTTTTTCCTCCTTCGCTAATTTTAAATTGATTTCCGTGTCTAGATTTACCATACCTGGTATTAATTCCGAACATGGACTTGGTAATATATTCAGATGTTTATATTTCAAGAAATCACATTTGCATTTAAACATACATTCTCTGAGACCGCAGTGGTTTCTTATAATTTGTGTGCATTCCAAAGAAGCACAAATACAACCAAATTTACAATATTCTTTATGGCATATTCGTTGTTCATCTTCGGAACTGTTCTCAGGAATCTGTATCACTGTTACATCTAGCCTATCTAATTCGCAGTATTTTCTTTTAGGTTTATCTTTATAATGCACAGTATTCAGTAGATGCTCCTGAGCAATATTTCTTGGCCCTTCTATATTAGTATACATATTATCTTGTTTTAAACTAATTTCGACAGAGTCTAATATTTTATGTACTATATCATTTATATCTGACATGTTCACAATAATATTTTTGTTTTCTTTTAATGTTTGATCATCCTGTACTGATACAGCCTTTAATGAATTATCAATACCACATCGCATTAGTATTCTATTCTGCTCGTATTTATACGCTAGATCAAATGTTATACAACTTTCTGTATCAACTTGAACAATAGTACGGTTTTTAACTACTCCTAGCATCGAAACAGCAAATTCTGCCCATTTTTTCGAAATAACACCGTTTGAATTTCCAAAATTATTTATAAATTTTGTGATGTTAGATTCTATGCCTATCCCATAGGAAGGATATATGTCTAAGCCAGCTTTTGGAATGCTAATTAACTGTGTTTTACCAATGTGATATTTTTGGTGTGAAACATCGAGGTATTGTTTTTTTCTTAGTGGTCCCGGTTTAAATTTGATAGATAAAGAATTTTTTAATAATGAATTTCTTTTGTACAAAAGATTAATTTTCTTAGTAATTTTCTTATGTAACTTATAATTACTTAAATCATATTGGCAAATAAATTTCTTCTCACCCCCTTTACTCCCGTTTACTTTAATATGTCTTCCGTTCCATAAAACGAGTTGTTTGTTGTATGTATGACGTTCTGGATTTATATTTATTAACATTTGCCAAGTAGACCTAGACATAGGTTTATCAGTATTTAATATATTTAATGCTAGTTCACGTGTAGTTTCGTCATTAGTAGAGCCTTCTCTTATTTTTCGGAGCAAAATATTCTGCTGATTTTCAATTTCATTTGGCAAGATAGAACATACGTCTTGTTCAAATAATTTTCTGATTTCTCTTACAGTCTTAACTTTGAATCGAGATTTTTTTTGTGATACATAATACTTTTCAGTTTTATGACAAAAATTATAAGCTTCATCTTTTGTATCAGAGACTTCTATTGGTTTTGCTGGAGATTTGTTCAAAAGATCATAAAGATTATTCCTTAGTTGATTCTGTGTCCGTGTAATTTTTGATGAAAATACACTTTCCAATTCCATTTTGATTAAAATGTCTGAAATTGAAAAATAATGTATGAAAATTTTGCTTTTTGGATTAATAATTAATAGCTTTATATCTGTCATCCAAGATCCCAGATGAATTATTAAGAACATATTCCATCCATCTATCCATTCAGCACAGCAAAAATTCAGTCACTCCTGGACATAGGCCTCCCCCAAAGAATGCCACTATGAGCGGTCCTGCGCTGCCCGCATGCAGCGAGTGCGACAAATGCGATTATGGGTTTAGCCGAAGAACGAGCAGCAGCGTCCTTCGAGGATTTATCCACGACCAAACTGCGATCGACAACACGCCTGCCAAGCGTGGCGATTACCCCCGCCCCAGTGAAAGTACAAGAGAAACTTAAGCGACATAATAATATATAGAAAATCAAAAAAAGGCATTTTTAAAATTTTATTCATATAAAAATTGCATAAACTGAATCTAAAGCTAATCCGTTTCTTATGTAAACAGTCGAATTTAGGGTAGTTTGTTTTTTGCCATTAGTACACATGTCGACGAGGGTCTGAAGATAAGCTGGAAGATTACCGCTGGAACTCCCTAACGGAAACTGCAAAGGTAGGTGAGTTTGGGCTCGATTGTTTTGGTTTTATGAGTACCTTTCATTACACATGGTGACGAGATTATAAAGATGAATCCGGACGATTGCGATTAGGACTTCTTGATGGCAAATTATCATAAATCATTTTTTCCAATAAATATCTGTTAACTATTAGGAGCTGCTGTGTACAGGCCTTACATGTATTTCATTGGGCTTGGATCGGGATGTAAGGGTTCCAAATCAACATCTTTTAGAAGCCAAGCCAAACATGATAACTCCTTCGAGTTAAGGCTCGTGGAATTTGTCTTAGCAAGAACTACATCTTTAGATCTGATGCTCGACGTAACCGGAAACTCTATATCCAACTTCTGCTATAGATTTTCTGCCAATACCATCATTCTTCAATGTTTTATTCAGTCTTGTTTTTCTTTGAGATCATGTTTATTTTCAGTTTATTCGCTGTAAAGATGTTTTGTTTAAAATGTTATGGCCACTGTACACGTTACATTTTAGACTAACATGTTGGGACAAAATATCGGATCCCAAAGGTCCCAACTGTTTACACATTGGCACTTTGATAAAGATGGGTGTGAAACTCTTGGATGGATATGAAACGTTTAATGATTACCTAATTTCATATTATTAGTTCAATTCGGTACATTTCATTACATTATAAAACCCTATTGCTTGTCCACGCTGCTGTCATCGCCATCGTAACACTGGAACGTAAATTTCACTGAAGCGCAACACTACTTGTCTTTGCTGGCGAATAACAACGAACTGAATAAGACGCCAACGGGTGAGCACTGTAATGGTCGCCAACTACCAACATATGCCAAGTAGATATCTATACACATTGGCGTAAAGAGCGTAGAGAAGCCTTCACAGGATTTCACACATATAATGTAAACGATCTAACGACTGTCGATTTAGTTGATCAATTTGTTATTAGATGGAGCTTTTACATCATATTTTAAAGTATTTAAGTTTATTAATAGCAGCTTTAAAATGATATTTGAATTAAAGGAGATATGGCGTTTTATTCTGCTATTATAGTACATAAACAAAATGATTGAGGTTTGCCGTTGTGCGCGCATCACGCAAAAACTACTGGATAGATTTTGTTTTTTCTTTTTGTTTTACTCTTCAAATACTTGATCCTTATCAAAAATATAACGATATCTTCATTCAATAAAGAGTTATTAAAGTTTTAAGAAACTAAGGTTTTTATAAGCACTGCGCGTTCTTGTCATTCACGCAAGCGGAGCCGCGGACACAGCTAGTTTATACAAATAAATAAAATTGAAGTATCTGTTTGTAATTTAGAAATAACACGTTTTTACTAAATGCATATGAAAGTATATACGGTACCTACATATAACAAAAAACCAATTTGTCTATTTTTCTATCGGTCAGTTTGTTCCGGTTGATCTCCGAAACTATTTGAACGATTAAAATAGGACTTTCACTGGCAGATAGCTGATGTTATAAAGAGTAGCTTAGGCTACTTTTACTTTATAAAAATAATTAGGGTTTGGCGCAAATAAAATAATAAGCATTATTAGTCGTCTACGCGAGCGGAGCCGTGGGCACAATTAGTTATTTAATAAAAAAAGTTATATCCTAAGGTGCACATTGGTAACCATAATTTATTTGCATAACTTTTACTTTCTAGATTCATATGTAATCATTTTAATTACTCTTATAATTATAAAATTAAATGTTAGTTACAAAGGAATTGTCTCTTAACTAGACCATATGTAAACGTTATACCATGATTTTTTAAATTTAAAATCATTATAAAACATGACAATTGGATGATTTACCTAAATTATATTTTAAAAAAATATTATGTAAGTCTTATAAGGAAAGAGGTGCCCCATAAAATCTCAGAAATCCGAGGTAACCTCATCTACATGGGATTTACAGTTATTACATAGTTAATACAACAGGTTTGAGAAAAGGCAGATGGAGCCTTCAGAACAACAAATGTGGGACGTGTATTTAGTCGTGTGTCCTTGACAACAATGACAACCAGATAACTAAACGTGCTACCGTGTGAATAATGTTGCCATGGTAATTAATATAAGTTATACTGTTTTTTTACTACTCCAGCAGTGTAGTCGTTAATCAATCATCCGTCATAAAAAAAACTGATTCTGTACTTGAAATATAGAGCCCTAAGGACCTTTTCATACCAATTTTCAATTCAACTTATGTGCCATCTTGATTTTTTCATTATCAATGAATATTCCTTGGTTCTCTTTGTTTTTTGTTTTAACTTGCCATATCTCTTCAACTTGCTATCCCTAATGGTTCTGATATGGTAAGCATTTCAAATTTTTTCGGGCCATCTAAGATTTTAGAGTTTTGACTAGGTCACTAAATTGTCCATTGTTCTCTATAATTTTTACTTTGGAAACATGAGCTCTCTTTCAGTATTTGTAGATCGTTTGTCAAATAAACAAACAATTGCGCTACATACATATATTTTACTATAACTTTCAGGAAAATATTTCATTATAGCTTAACAATACTGTTGTTGTAAAGAAGCCAATATGATACGTATTTTTTTTTATCGTCATAAGTTTGGCTTGGTGTCCACAATCTCACCTGATGTTAAGTAATGATGTGGCCCAAGATGATAACACGCTAAACCTAGTCGAAGACTGGCTCTCAAGTTCAGCTGCCGAAAAACTAGCCAGGCGGGTATTAGAAAAAACTCTATCACCATGCTATGGTTTCATCACGATGTTCTCCTTCACCGAAAGCTCAGGCTCATTGCAGGGATTCGAACTCGAACTCGAATAATTATTGAGCATTCCAATGATGATTTCAGTTCATCCGACGATTCATTATAATAAATTAATATTAAAGTATTTTTGTTGTTTTATTTGCTATATATAGCTTTTTCTATACATATGTCTATCTCTACCTACTAACATTCTATATGCAAAATATACCTTTTTTCAATATTTATCTTTAGTTGCTTATTTTATTAATAATTATATTCATAATAAGTAAATTAATATTTAATATACATTTCAATAAATTAAAATATTTACATAATCTGTGGGCTCGATAAATATTCGACGATAAATATCGACTAAAAAGTATGTCCTTCACTATTGAAAAAATAAACAGCGTCCATTTTTTTTGTCTATGGTTGTCTGTTAATAATTATATAACTACATAGGCGCGCTTATGTCTAAAATAACATAAATAGTTGGAAGGGATATAATCGAAAATATATTTAATTTATATTAACCAATAAGCAAACCAGATTTAATTTAAAAAAAAACCTTATGAAATGAACAAGTTAGCCATAAGTCTCACATCGAATGTAATGACGTCAATACTCGTCGCGATTGTTTATGCATGTTCAAAATGCCTGCTCCTTTTAAGAAAATGATAGAAACTAATATTCTTAACTATGTACAAGATGTATTCAGAAAAAATACGTTAACAGGCAATTACTGAACATACGTAATTACTTACCAATACGACTCACAATAACACAGTGATAAACATTACACAAGATGGCCGTCGGCATTATCCATAAGTTCTAACAAAGCCGGGTCCATCACTTTAAACCCACTTTGCTGTTAGTTACATAATAGTAATATATACAATTTATTACTTTAATCAAACCAAAAACCCAGTATTTTGTTGCTTTTTTCAATACTTACCACAATAATTCAATGTTACTTTCCATTTGCTTCCACATCGCATTAATACACAGATTAAAAATGTCAGCGATACATTCTCTTTGATGTCAGCTTTCATTCATTCATTCCAGAATATCTATGTTAAAGATATTTTATCTGTAGTAGGTAATTTTTATTTATCTCTCGTACATATGTACATAATAGTATTATTTTATTATTTCAGTTGAAAGTTTTATCGCAGTTTTGGCGGGATCTTGCTCTGCCATCGTGTGGTTTATAATTTAATTCATATGCTAACGTTATTTGACCCTATATCATGTGGCATTTAGTGTGATATCGTTTGGTTATGGGCTTTAATACATCTATTTAAAATACTACACAAAATAATTACCTATATCATTTTAATAAATGCTATAGAATAGGTTATAAGCGTACAACTCCAATCTCTGAAAAAAACTATAAAGATTTTAGTATTACCAAATTAATTTAATAAAATTAACCAAAATACTTAAAATTTCACAAAGTATCGTCAAAGTACCAACTTCTTTTAATATTTATTTTATTATCATTTTCGATGGAAAGTAGCTTTTCTGTATAGCATAGAAATTTTACCCTAGTCACTGTTTATAGCAATTTTGTTCATTCAAAATGACTGCACGTCAAAGAGCCGCAGGATTGCGAGGACACAGCTACATGTGGTGCCGCGGCGAAGCGGGATTTTAAAATTTCGTAGGTACATTCTTATACATGTTTCCCATATAGAAGTGCATGTGAAGTTGGCTAGATCGAAAGCAACATAATTATTTTCCTTATAATTTAAAGTACTTTTAAGTACTGATCACGGGCTTTAGTAACGACTGGACGCAATGAGCCACGACTTCACGAGTCACAAATTATTGACAGTAGAAATCACATTTCTCAAATCTGTGGTAGTAACCTATAAAGTTGCCGTTTTGCAATACTGGATATTTCAAAAATATTATTTTTCGGTTTCAAATTTATTTATATAATTTGTCTTAGAATTGTAATCTATGCATATAATAAAGTTGAAGTGTCTGTTGTGTCCAAATAACATATTTTTACTTTTTTTTTCGAACTGACTATTCTGTTAGCCTTAGGGGCCCTTTGCGGCTTTTACAGCTTTACCGGGCTTGGTATATTTTTATTTAATGCATTTGAAAGTATATATGGTATTTATGACAAACTGTGACCGCGGCTCCGCTCGCTTGGACTACTAAAGAGGCTTATTATTTTATTTGAGTGAAACCCTAATTATTTTCTAAAATTAACGTAGCCTAGATCACTAGGCTACTTTTTTATTACTTTAGCCTAGATTTTGTTAGAGAATACTGTTATTTTCACATTACAATGTTTCATCTGGCTAATCTCTGGAACGGTTGGACCGATTTTGACGGGGATTCCACTAGCAGATAGCTGATTCTATAAGCAGTAATTTAGGCTACTTTTTATTTTAGGTTCTTTAATCCACGTGAATGGAGTTGCGGGTACAGCTAGTTTAAATTTTATTACAAAATCATGGAATTCTGTTTTCGATTTTGTATATTGTTTGTTGATTATTATAGGTACTGTTTGCATTGAATTTAAATCGTTTTCGCCAGCATTGATAAACCAAAGCCTAGACCGCACTACAAAACTTCGTCGCACGCAGCTTTTGGCGTTTTTATCAGTTCACTGCATTTCTTAAATTCACAACAGAACTAAAATCTTTATTTGCCTGTTACTATAGCGACCGAGTGCTCATCCCCAGCTCTCTCCGCATGCGCAATTTTATTTTGAAATGCGGTGAGCGCCATTATATAATACTTCATGTTGCACAAAACATTCACGCACCGCACCGCGATAAATTTGTATCAAACCACAGATTTCTTTATCGCACAAATTTTAAATCAACATGGCGTGTACAATCATACTATGATTTTATTATGTGGATTTTAAGTCACAGAATTGCTGTGCGGCCTAGGCCTTAGCCTAAGGCGAAGCAGATAATTCTCAATTTACGGTTTAATTAGCGTCGAAACGATATTGGTCCATTTGCGTCATATTAAGAAAAAAAATTGAGAAATGGGTGTTACATAACTAAACGCGTGCATGCATCGAGACATGCCTTGTATTGCATTCCAAGTAACAATGCGGTTTAAAGTCTGTTAGTTTGTCTATCGAGGGTTTTCGCACCGCAATGTTACTTGGGGTGAAAAATTGATTTTTTGTAACAATCGTAAGCGCTCATCCTGTAGGATGGACCCTAGCTCAAGACATTTTCAATGCCCTAAATAAAATGTGACCCCTAGGAAGGCGATTGACACTTTTATCATTGACCGGTGTGATTCTTCGCAGCTTCATACCTACCATACTGTATGAAAGTTAGTGCAGATGTATACTGTAAATACTGAAGAAAAAGACCGCTGCTTTTGTACAACGCGCGAGATCACACTGTAAATCAGATGGTTTCCAACCTGCAAGATATAGGATTGAAAGCTCTCCTATATCAACCGTATTCACTAGGCTTTGCGTCCAACTAATTTGTTCATTTTTGGCTCCAATATTCAAGATAAAATGTCTTTTTTATATTTTATTATTAATCCGAGCCTTTTTTATTTTCCACTACGACTAAGCACTAGTGCTAACAGAGACAAGTGCCTTATTGCTTTAGTAACACTTAGTCTGTCTGCTCCAGGGCCTAGGGAAGTCTCAAATGCTGGATGTAAGGGAATGTTTTTTCCCTTTGTGATAAAAATATAATTTTGAGTATACTAAGGTGTAGTGCTTCTGTGAACAAATCATTTATATACACCTACACGACTAAAGTACAAATTGTCTAGTTTCTGTATGAGATTTGCATAGTATTAGGGCTTTTTCTAACTTTTTTTAACCTCAAGTTAAAAAACTGTCGCCAAGATCCAATTACTGAGGTGTGTTCCGGCAGCTACACTTGAGTTGAGAGTCAGTCTTCCCGGGTAGGTGCCTATCTAAAATGATGTGCGTTTTATAAAAAATACATTTTGCTTAGCTATATTTTCCCTCTCTGAAATGTTCCATAATAGTTTTGTCACATCAGTACGCTAAAAGCCCCCTCTTAAGACGAAAATCACCACCTCATCCTTACGTAGGGGCAACCGCGAAACTTCTAGAGCTGTGCTAGGTTTTATAATTTAATTACCAATTTTGAATAAGATTTATTATTCAATTTTAATGGATATAAATTTGAAAGTACGTTTGTTTTAATGCTTGTCCATAAATTTTATAACGCTAGGCTAGACGGATTTTAATGAAATTTGGCATCGCTGTCTACTATGCCATGAAAAAGGATACCTACTTACTCGCACAATAGCACAACGCTTATAATAACGCTAAATATGTATAGTTAGATCGGAATCGATAGCTAGATCGGTAAACTATACATGCTTGGCAACAGCCCAAGTCGAGGTCCACTCATTTGGACCCACAGACTACTGAGAGGATACTGTTTAGACCTTTAGAGGCGCATGGCTGGTTGCCATTTCGGCTGAGTGCCTTGTGCGCTGGCCACAAAGTTCAGGCCAACGTTAATAGTCAGCATAAATTAATAGGAAATAACATCCTTTTTTAAGTTTAATTTACGCCCAGCGATGCGGGTTGGTAGCAGTAATTAATGTTATATAGATAAAATAATGACGTTCTATGAGAAAAGGGATTAAGCCAAAGTTAATAATAAAATTACAACCATGAATGTATAAGTTCTAAGTTAGAATCACAGAACTCATTTGTTATATAGGAGAAGTTAGAATACTTAGTTATTTGTCACACAGATTTGAGAAAAAGGCATAGGTATGTAAAACCGAACACGAAAAGAATGCCAACAATCAAAAAACTAACTCGCGTCAATTTTGAATAGAAATTTAGTGCAATATATGAAAAATATGCTGTTATGTGTGTAATTATACTCCAAAAATTATTACCAAAAACAAATAAGGGAGTATCTTTTCGCTGGCAACAAAGCATATTTTGATATTATATTCCGTGTTATTTGTTACACCTCACAAAACTACGATGATGTTGCTAGGTTACAATGAAATATTTCACTGGATGTTATAGTAAAATATATGTATATAGCTTTGAAAAATCACTTTATTTACAACCTAACTATTGTAAATATAACTAAAAGTAAGGTAATATTTGTTACGTAATAATTTGTTTGTTTGATTACTGCAAACACTGACAGAGATAGTGATATGATTCAAAAGTAAAAATTATAAAGCACCGTGGACAATTAAGTGTCACAGTCAAACATCCAAGATGGCCGCAAAAAATTTCAAACGATCTTGACATCAGAGCCTTTACGGATAGGCACCGTATATTAAACAAAAATCAAAGATAGAACCAAGAAATCAACTCAACTCAACAAGAAAGAATAATGAAAAAAAAAGTGTGTTTAAGACCGCACGGCAGAAGTGAAAACTTCATAAAAACAATTATTACGTATGAATTGAATATACTAAACACAGCGACACAACAGCGAAGTGCAGCTGACTCTGTATCTTTGTCGCTTGGGTACACTCGGCGGTCCCGAGTTCAGCCGATCGAGCCTTTCACCTCAGAGCGTGACGGATAAGCCTAACTTACTACCTACGGAAAATCTATGTGCGGTGCGCCAAAAATTTTCACTTCAAAAATCAACATTCGATAAGTTGTAATTGAGGTAGTTTAAATCAATTAAAAATTGGTATGTAATGATCATTGGGGTCCTTCATTTCAATACGAATTCCGTTTTTTTATTACGAATGATAGACCAACCGCTACACTGCTGGTTTGGTAGGTATATCATAGAATTAAAAAAACAGTGAAACATTTTAATTACCCTGGCAACATTACTCAATGTAGTTAAACGGCAGATCTCACACGTTTGTGGTACTGAAGGATCCATCTGCTTTTTCTCAAATCTGTGATTGTCAATAGATTGTCTGATGAATAAGCGTTTAAATCTTTGTATAAATACTTTCAACTGGCACATGACAAAATGATATGTTGAATATGTACCTACATAATAATTTTAAATAATATGCAATACTAGCAACGCCCGCGGCTTCGCACGCGTAGAGTTAAGTTTATTTTATTTTTTTGTGCGGATCCTTAATTATTTTTCTAAGATACAAGTAGCCTATGTTATGCCTTACAACATCAACTATGTGCCAGTGAAAGTTCCGTCAAAATCGGTCCAACCGTTTCAACACAGAGACAGACAAAAATTAAAAAAATGGGTTTTTCGTTATGAGAAGCGTATATACTTTCATATGCATTTAGTAAAAACACACTTCAATAACATTACGTGTAATAAAATACTTTTCTTTGATAGTAACAGGTAGTGGTCATCATGGAAGTTTGTGTTGCGTTGTTTGGAATTAATGTATGTTTTAATAAACTAATGTATACTCGTAATTAGTTATAGAAACAAATATATAGAAATAAAACAAATGTATTACGTATGGTCAAAATATTTAATTCACATTTTTATACTTAAGTTTCTTAAACATTATTTTACAATTATTTACTTTCTATTTATTCTTCTATCGTCGCATAATTCTTGCACATTGTTCATCACCTTATCTTCTCATTTTGGATTCATTAGACCGTCTAGTGTACCATGGTTAAGAAAATCGAAATGTTTTTTTGATCTTTACACAGTATTCTATAGTTTTATTTAACGTATTCAAATTCATTCGGTTTCTCGATTTTTGAAATAGGTACACTTAAATAATATTATTTATTTATTTATATAAATATATAGATATGTATTTAAATATATTTTTATTTACTATAATAACAAATAAAGATCTCGAAATCTTCAATAGATTTGTTGTAAAAATTCATAAAATATAAGTAATTTCTTTGTTACATAAGTGGTGAAAATGTTGCTCTCTGCTATAATAATGCTTATGAATCATGGATACTGTAGTCAAACAAGTCCGGTTCCTGAAGCCATTTTTTTTAGAACCAATGCTTTGAAAGGATTGATTCTGCTACATACACGAGGTAACCGAGCCAACCTGTGGTTGTTTTATCAGTGCTTTTAAAGTTTCTGATATTACTGATGTCTTGCGTAGTGTCACATAGACCATAAATCCATGTCTAAATCCATCCACTATTTTAAAATTATGAAATATTGTATATGCACTAATATACACTCCTCATAAAAAAAATCTAAACACCCTGAAGTTCGGTTTTGGTTTAATTATTATTCAGGTGGAATTTAAATAAAAGAGGTTTGATATCTTTAAGAAATACTCCGCTGGCAGTTTAGTGTAACACAATCCCAAATTTGAATTTAAATTTTCGAGTTTTCATAGAATAAATGTACGTGAGCTCAAGTGAAGATTGTTTTCAATGTGTATTCCGTCTGAATTTTTGCATTTAATCAGATTTTTTTAATAGGAATTTGTAACAAAGCTTCGTTATATCCTACCAAAGTGATTTTTTTGCTAACAAATATGGATACCTCGCTCACGGAAGAAGCCCAAGTCGTGGCGTTGCTGAATTCTGGCTTAGTCAACGTGTTGTCGCCGCACAATTGCATCTTAGCCTCTCTGCTGTCAATAGAGTTGTATCAGCGTTATCGAGAGACTGGTATGTTTACTCGCCGTCCAGGATCTGGTAGACATAGAGTCACGTCTGAACGAGATGACCGGTATATTGTGTCAGTTTCTCTAAGAAATCGTCGATTTAACTCTATACAAGTGTAGCAGCGGCTTCGTGTGATTCGAGGATTGACTGTGAGCGATTCTATCATAAGAAAAAGATTGGCGGAGCGTGGCCTGAAACCTCATAAAACAGCTAATGGCCCAAAATTTACGGTAGATCACCGAAGAGCGCGCTTTAACTTGGCACGTGAGCACTTAAATTGGTCATACCTTCAATGGAGCAAAGTACTCTTTTCTGTCGAATGTAAGATCATGCTGTATGGCAACGACGGAAGAAAGAAGGTGTTACGAAGAGAGAGAGAGAGAACGTTTTGCACAGCGCTTCATTGAAGAAATAGTCAATTACGGTGGCGGTTCATGGACGGTTTGGGGAGGCGTAAGCGCCGATGGAAAACCGAACTTGCTTTTCTATGTGGAACTCGCTTACCGCATTAAATGGGCCACGTTACATCGAAGAGTGTCTGGAGCCTCATGTGGTATCTTACGCACATTTTATTGGCGAAGAGTTCATTTTCAAGTTCAAGAAAGAAACCAATACAGTTAAACGCGGTAATAGGTATCTATAATATTGTTGTGGAAAGCGCAGACAGTTATTATCCTATCATTATTCCCAATTGATGACGTTGACCGGCAAAGAACATTTGCACTTGAAGCGCCTAGTTTTAGTAGCTCGTAGCTTCAGGAGTCAACAGGGTTTGTTTATTAAAAAATAAATAAATAATGTTATCTATTGTGTATGTAATAATGTTAACTGAAAGTAAGGATTATTAATTCTTCATTCCGTATCCCAATGTGAACGTTGTATCAAAAGAGATTTTGTCTTGAAGGACTCGTCCGACAATACGATTCGAGATTTCTGTAAGATACGCCGTTGCGGCTTATCAGATTGCTTCCCCATATCAATGTGATGCTCTTTAACACCACGATTCGCATGTTTCCTCTTAAAACTTGCAAAATCAGTTTCGTAGAAATTTAAAAAGAGCCGTATGCATAGAGTTCTCTTTGAAATTCTTGGTACTAGGACACTCTTTTGATGTATTTCATGAAGTCGCATTAACCGTCTTGGTCCTCGCAAATAAATGTCAGGTACTGAATCGTTAAATCGACAACGGATAGGAGATTTCAAGGGTAAAAACATAAGACTACCTCGAGTCCAAGACGTCGGATCTTCTTCAGAACTTGAGCGACTCTCAACTGTGTTAAATATCGCTGCAGTACTGTATATGTTTACTCATGTAGTAACACAAGTGCGTCGTCTGTGTTAAATGATACTGACGCTTCTGTAGAGCATATAGAATAGCAACATATAGCCTTATCCGGTTTAAACCGGTTACGCGGATTCAGGTCACGAAATTCGTTATTTCAACTGCTATTAGCTATCACTAAGCTAAAGTTGGCATCTAGTGTGAGGCTATAAATGTACTAATATCTTTTATCGTAGTTCTGTCGATATATGTGATTTTTTTCTCTCCTAATCTCCTGATATTCCTCCTAAATAAAGGACACTGATCACGAATATGCCATTAAAATTGTTTTGTCTGTCAATTTGTTTCTTAGTACGTCCGCATTTAACTAAAACGGCTTGACTGATACCTCATAGAATTTTTACATTTTTTATCATTGGTAAATTGATAGGCTATAACAATTTTCAATAATACTTATAGAAATCATAAAAAATTAATAAAGAAATATTATTTTTAACAGATTTTGCAGAAATTTTGTACACGAGAAGCATAAGTCATTCCATAATTGATAAGCTATAAGAATTGTAAATAATAATATAGGAAACGGTATTTTTTTTTTATCAATTGTCAGCCGATTTCGATGAAATTTCGTACACGCGAAGTATATGTCATTTCATAATTGATAGGTTATTAGAATCGTCTTAATAGTTTTAGAAATAATTTAAAAAAACAACCGATTTTGTTAAAAATTATGCATAGGAAGTACATGTCATTCCTCAATATCAAATTGTAAATAATATGAGTAAGAATAAAATTACGGGATGAATTAGGTACTATATAACAAACGCGTGTGAAGCCGCGGGGTCCGTTAGTATATTGAGACGGTTGTGCTTCACTCCAGTGAAGCAGAAGATAAAACATATTGTTCGTTTTATTTATCAGATTTTTTGGAATTTTCATATAACCGACAGTGCTACAACTAATAAATCACTCAATAAGTTCATAAGATGACTAATACAACAAAAACTGCATCAACATAGTCTCCTTCAAGAGTGAAATATTCATTTCAAAACTACGTGCATCATAAGAAAGGTTGCACGACATGTTAATTTTTTTTTAGGGATGAAGCTTAAGATAAATCTGATGTTTGTTTTACGATTACACGACTCTTTTTAAGTTAAATATTATCGCTAGTACATAATATAAAAAAATGTAGGGACGTGTAAATCAAACAGCACTTTGAGTCATCAACACGTTTCTGTTTTTGGTTAACAGTGAGCAAACGCGGGTACACTTTGAACAGAGTTTTCTCGAAAATCTTCATATAAAATATTGAATACACTGCCTTCTGATATGTTTAAGGTTTCAACTCTCTCACGCGATTTCCCTTTAGGCCGCTAACATACTAGCGTTTGTCGAGCGTGTGCGTTCCTCCAATGTTTGGCCAGCGCTGAGGCTGCGCGCACGTGGTATTTGCGTCGCGCGCTTGCATGATGCAGCGCTCGCGTCGCGTACACGTCGCGTACACGCCGCGTGCCTTCTTGTAGCGGGAAAATAACGGACGAACACGCGAGCTAGACAAAAGCTAATCCTGATAGAGGCCACGGTTTTCCAAAACGATTTTGTGCACTTTTTATGGTTTCTGAAAAAACTGTCGAATTTGGGCAACCTGGGGCGTTCAGGATCATCGGTGTTTTACGGCTACGTATAAATTCTGCTACCGTAAACTACTTTTATATAATTTGTCTCGATGGAGCAGAATCTGGATAACACTTGTCAAAACATTGATTTGCTTGAAAAGCAATGCTTTATCAACACACGAAATTCAGATAATTATATTGTAAAAAAATTGCGTCATTAAAACAACTGTAATTGGTTAATTACCTGTTGGAAAATCATGGACTTTGACACAGAACATTTGAAGATTGGTACTATTTAAAATTTATATGAAATGTCAATAGTCACGTCATCTACATGTCATACTAGGAACTTATTGAGCGATATAATAGATTTATGATTTGCTGACCATATTTTATATGAAGCTACTGTTATCTCTTTTATGTTTTTGCCATTTATAATATATATATGTATGTATATATATATATATATATATTAGCTAGTATAAAAATATAATACTTGATTTAATTAAGAGATATCCAAAAAATCCGTATTTTTTATACTTTATATGTTTACCGTTTGGTTAGTGTTTATATAGCAAGTGAATTATTTTATATTAAAAAGGATATTGTTTATCCCTGGGTTCTTCATGTGAACGGTCTCGGAATGGCGACTTATCCTGTAAAAATAAAATAATATTAATTACAACGTGGCCTCTGGGGGAAAAGCAAGGATAATTTCCCCCTAAGTGTTACCTGTTGTGGCTAACCTGTTGTTATGTTAACCTTTGCTATGGTAAGCGTTGCCATGGTAACCGTTGCCATTTTAATAATAATATACTAAAGTCCGTCTTTCCAATTCTGTGTACTTTTTAAGACCGGATTTAGTCCAAAAAAGAGGTTGACCCATTCTTATGAAGTTTTGGTCACGGGAAAGCTTATGTTCTTGGTCAATTAATAGGTTATAATAATTTCTAATAATACTTTTAGAAATTATAAAAATAGTTTTAATTAATTCTTAACCATTTTTTTACACGGAAAGTATATGTCCTTTCTCAATTGATAGTCTATATGAATTGTCAATAAATAATATGAGTAAAAATAAAATTATGGGATAACAATAAGTACTGTTACTAATATTGATAATCAATTATTAAGTTACTAATTTTCATAAAAGAATAACATTATTCATTAGTATTACTAATTCTCATTCAGTAGTAAATGGTAATCTCGTCAAATATGTTCTTTAAAAAAAGATGAATACTGACGAGCTAAAAAAACAACACCAAATTTGGAGTTAAATAAGCGGCACGCTATAATGGCCGTTTTACCGTTTGAAGTTTCGTATACATTTTGAGCAAGAGCAAATTGCTGTTTTTTTATTTTCAACTAGCTGTCCCCGCGGCTCCGCTCGTGTGGACTACAGATAAAGATTTTTTATTATTTTCGCGGAACCTTAATTATTATTCTAATATTAAAGTAGCCTAAGTTATTCCTTATAACATCAGCTATCTGCCAGTGAAAGAAATCGGCCTAACCGTTTCGAAGATTACCCGGAACAGACAGACAAACAAAAATTGTTTTTTTTGTTATAGGTACCGTGTAATACTTTCATTTGCATTTTGTTAAAACCTGTTATTTTGACATTACAAACAGACCCTTCAATTTTATTATATGTATGGACAGTGACGTGTAGTTAGTCATAAAATTTATCGAATGTATAATTTTAGGACACAAAATTAATTTATTACACTGATTTCTAAACAATATATATTATGGTCTAATTATATTATATGGTATATGTAGAGTATGGTGGCATAGAGACGCGGAATGGCGCTGCATAAAAGACTGCAGATAGGCCAGGGAAGCGGTGTCCCATGCGAATGTCGAGTTCTCTAAAGCCTTTTTACAGTTGAACAGATATCAGACACGAGAGCATACCGGGGCCCTAACAAGACACGTATATTTTAACAAACATCTTCTTGTGCAAAACAAAGAAGACTAAAGAAGAAACAGACAGAAAAGTGCTCTTGGAGTGCGAGAAACTACCTACGAGAGGTTTTTAAAAAAATCGAGCGATTGGCGAGCGAAAGTATTATCTTGCGTATAGATTTCATACAGATTTTTTTTAATTATTGTACATATATAAGTTTGTAGTACAATAGATAAAAGACGTAGTGGTCGTATTAGAGGACGTGGTATATCAATGATATCAAATTTAACAAAATGAATCCACTTTTACTTATGCAAATTTGACTGAATAAACTAACGGCTTACGTTACGAAAATATTGTTAAGAAACCGGAACACTTGACAACTACTCTTGTATAATACAGACTATGACTTAAGGCTTATCGACTTCTAGGCGTTTAATCGCTATCATGTCCCGGGTGTCCTTCCCTTCCCTAGTGACGATAGATTTGCTGAGCAGTCGAACATTTACAGACTTGTAGTATTGTAATACACAAAGTAAATTTATATTATGTATATAACTATGATACAATGTAATAATGTACGATTTGAATATATTTTATTAATACTTACTTACCCTCTTGTTATATTTGTCGTAATGATGATCTTCTTGTGACCCATTTTGGTGACTTCCCATTTTGAGTAAAGCTGAAAACGTTAATCATTAATAATGAAACGCAACAGTCATATTTAAATTATAATAGCTCTGAATGATATTATATTTCATAAACAAACAATAAAATAATAATTTTGTATGTAATCTGCATGATTTTGATTAATCTCGTGGGAATTTCTAAAAAACTTAACTGGGTTCAGTAATATAATCATAGTAATGAAGAATGGATAGACAGACGCATCTCCACTTATTATTTTGTATAAGTCAACTTTTGTTTTAACTATTTGTGTAATAGCTAATTCACTGGCCTTACTTTTTTTCTGTTAGCTTTTTATGTCTCTTTTTTTAATTTAAAATGTCTAAACATCAGCAAACTTAATTTTATTTTATATTGCTTTTGTTAATATACTGAAATTTGGACAACTTGATAAAAAAAAACTTACCCTTCTGTTCATCGCGTCGTCTCTTCTGTTCTATAATCGTAGATTCTTCTGCTCTATCCTGAAAAAACATTCTTATTAAAAAGAATAGCGAAAATAACTTTTAATAATTATTATAGTCGTATATTACACACACCATTTGGCACATGAATGAACTTATTTTTTCCTGCGATATAATTTGATTCTCATAATATTAAGTTGTTTATGTCCAAAATACGATAAAATTGTTTATATTGAAATAGCATATTATGTACCTACTCGCTTAAAAAATTGTTTCAAGCTTATCTATTATTCATTAATCTTAAGAAGACTTGCACGACACATGTCCAATGTTTTTTTTGGAGATGTAGCATAATTTAAATTGTAAGTTCATTTTACGATTATCGATTATTTTTTCGAAGTAAATATAATCGGTAATATGATTATGCTTTAAAAAGGGTGAAAAGTGTGTAAGCTATGTAAATGTATTAACAAAAATAAAATATAACTACAACTGATATCTCAATCTGGAACAGTTAAACGATTGAATGCTTGACTTTAAACAACAACATTAATTCTTTCAGTCAATATTCTTCGTTGCTTGTTGCTGCAGTAAAAATGTAGGAATTATGTAAATATATTTGTTTACTCTAAATTAAACAATTAATAAATTAAATATACATCGTCGTTCGACCAATTCGATTAATTTTCGATTCCTTGGTTTTATTTATTACTAGCGACCTGCCCCGGCTTCGCACGGGTGCAATGCTGATACTATATATACCTGCCTACCACAGAATGTCCTTATGAACAACGTTTACAGTTTTTTTGTCATTAGACAATACAAACATGTTTAGTTTAGAGGTTACTCTTGAAAGAGCGATATATAATTAGCCATGGTATATAGGGCCGGTACCGCCATGTCCCTGCATTTTAAATCTGTAATATCTTCGGAATTCATATAAATTACATGCTGTAAAGGGCCATATTGATGTATATTAAATGGACAATGTATTTCATTTAATTTAATTAGATAAGGATTGATGCTGTATTGCTTAAAATTACTTCGTAAATAAGCCATTTTTTCCCGTGAAATGTAAAGGATAAAAAATGGTTATTGTGGGTTATCCTTATGAGATAGACATATACCATCGCGGACTTTTTTGTTGACCTTTTTAAGGTGTACAATACTGTAGTACATTATTTTGATTTATCTCGTGGGGTTCAGCCAGCGTTTGCAATGTAAGCGCAAAAAATGTGTTTATTTACGACATCACATTAGAAACCTCTAAATTTATCAGTGTTTCTCTACAATATTATGCATGTATTATACATATAAACATTCCTCTTGAATGACTCTATCTATTAAAGAAAACCGTTTCAAAATCCGTTGCGTAGTTTTAGAGATTTAAGCATACATAGGGACGGACAGAGCGACAGCGACTTTATTTTATACTATGTAATGATTTTGGTCTAGTCTAATTTTAATTCATATATAAAGTAACGATACACGTAATAAAAAAATCGAAAATTACAAAAATAATTGTATAGAGGAAGTCATTCAGTATTTTATCGTGCAAAATATTTTTATAACGTTTATCAGTATGAAAATTTTATTTAAATATTGATAGTCGAAGTGCATGTTTGTAGGTTATGTCATAATTTGCACGACGTAACAATTTACGTTCTGTGGATGTGTCATGCAAGTCTTCTCACGATGAATAAGGTATAGGGTTGTGTAGGTGCATATAGCTGTGGGTAATAGCGGCTTTTTTGGGAAATGAAACGAAACTATCTATTGAACACTGATAACGGTTTCCAGAACTATCTATATTAGTAGCTGGTTTTACAGTGTCTACCGTACATATTTATAGCGGCGATTTTAATTAATAATTAAGGTTTCTTACCTTTAAATTTATTAGTTTCAGATTTACCTATAACTTATGTAGTATAATTTAAAATTATTGTTAGGCTCAGTAACAAGTTATTCTATAAGTAGACATATACTAACCCTCTTTCGGTTCATCTTACGTTCTTTACGATCATCTCTTAATTTACTCTTTCTTTTTTCCTTCTCAGGTGAACGTTCTTCTATATCTTTGCTACCCTGCTTATTCGGAAAAAGCCAATTAGTAATAGTTCTTAACAGAAAAAATGTGATTTTTATGTAAGTAACTAGGTAATCAGAATACATATACTTTTAATTAAAAGTGAAACTTAGTTTTTTTAGCTAAAAGGTACAATCAATTAAGTATAAATGTGAACTCGCTTTCCTTATTATTATCTGTGCTTATCTTTCTGGATATCATTTTAGACATCTACATTTTTAACGGTGTCTTCATATCAGCAACATTTTCAATCAACCCTTAAATAATATGTGTCTTAACTTCGTGTCACTTGATCTTTGGATTCCATTGAAAGTTTATTGGATTCTCGAACAATATTCTCCTGTGACAAAGCTTCCACAAATTATTAAACATTTCTTCAAACTATAATTCCTTAATGCTTCCCTTGATCCTTGCGATTCCATTAAAAGTTTACAGCGGGATTCTCGAAAAATATTCTCCTATGACAAATGTTCAATAACTAATTAAACTTTTCTTTAAAATCGGATTTAAAGTTTACAACTGGATTCTGCGAAAATATTCTCCTATGACAAATGTTCAATAAATAATTAAACAATTCTTCAAAATATAATTGAAAGTATACAGCTGGATTCTTGAAAAATATTCTTCTGTGACAAATCTTCAATAAATAATTAAATATTTCTTCAAAATATAATTGAAAATTTACAGCTGGATTCTCAGAAAACATTCTCCTTTAACAAATCTTCAATAAATATTTAAACATTTCTTCAAAATATAATTGAAAGTTTACATTACAGCTGGATTCTCGAAAATTATTCTTCTGTGACAAATCTTCAATAAATATTTAAACATTTCTTCAAAATATAATTGAAAGCTTACAGTTGGATTCTTGAAAAATATTCTCCTGTGACAAATCTTCAATAAATAATTAAACATTTCTTCAAAATATAATTGAAAGCTTACAGTTGGATTCTCGAAAAAATATTCTCCTGTGGCTAATAATTAAACATTTATTCAACATGATAATTAAATTTCCTAATGCTTCCCTTTGATTGCTTTCGTAAAAAATGTACGAGCTGGATTCTCAAACAAACTCTTGGCGCAAATCTTCAACGAATAATGAAACATTTCTTCAAAATCGAAATAATATTTCCCAATGCCTTCCTTGATCTTAGCTTTCGTGGAAAGTTTACAGTTGTATTTTAGAAGAAATATAATATTGAGGCAAATCTTCAATAAATAATTAAACATTTTTTCACAATTTTTTTTTTATATATGTATATAAAAGTTGATTGAAAGATATTTTCAAAAGCAAATCTTCTATCACCTGAAGTTAAAAGAGTTTGTGTCCTTTTGCATATATTATCCATTTCATAGTATAATTTTCTTGACTCCCTTATGTATTGCTTACTTTTCACGTAGGCATGAGTTCGATAATTCTTTATAATTTTAGTTAACTTAATTCAGTGGACCTTTTAGCTTTCTGTATTACCTTACCGTTTTAGCGGACTGGGCTGTATGGACGTACGACTCACACGTTAATAGTTTCCATTTTGTTTTAATCTTTATTTCAATTTGGGGTATTTATTTATGATTTATTAATTCGTTAATTTATTCACAGATCTTCATATACATTTACAAATCTATGAAATTCATAAAATCCATATCATGCAGTGACGTGGTTCTTCTTGATTTTCGCTTGCTGACGTAAAGATGCTGGTTTAGCGATATTCACCTGTCCTCTATGGTCTTTTATTATTTGATTATGGTTCGATAGTTAAATATCGGTTTCTTCAATATTTGACTTGAAAATTAGTTACGTATCTTCATTAAATATTCATTCGAAGATTTGTTTTGGATTTTGTTAACGTAATTAATATTTTAAAGATGATAACTTCTTCAAATACGATTATGATGATTTTATATGAATTGATTTTTTTAACACTTTTATTTAGCACTTTATAGAGTCTACAAGTCCGTTCACATATTTATATTGTATTGTATTGTTGATATGTTTTGGTGGGTCGGTGCTGACAATACTTGTGGTCGTTGTCCAGCCCAACCCTCAGTCCGGCGCGAGCAGGATGCAACTTCGGTTTATTACAACAATACTCACCTTGCCATTGCCGCTGGTTTCTACTTTACGACGCTTCACATCTGAAATACAACATTGACAATTTATCCGTTCTTACATAAAAACATTTGCCTCTACCTTAATATGTCACTGATTGTTTGCGACTTTATAATTTAGTGTCGCAACTGAAAGGATATGCATTTCTGTGCAACAGTGTTAGCGTAGATTATGGGATTCAGTCTATGTTTATCTCGTAAATGTTTTTAACAACGGAAATGGTTCAACGTCACTTCACTCGTAAATAAACCTAGTCTATATAAATCTACTAGTAAATAAAAAGCAATTAGCTTAGTGCTAAACGAAACAATTTTTATGTTTATTCCTTTCTAAATACATTATACACAGTACCAGCTGTACTAACATATGCCGGGCGAGCTATTAGCTAAATAATATATAGCCTAAGAGATTATTTTTGTTCGATTTATTTGAACGCGCTAACCTCTGGAACTACCAGTCAGATGTGTAAAATTATTTTTAACAGATTGAGCTCCAATTCACTAAATTTTTTTTAATCTAAACGATGGGATATAGCTATGTTAGGGTCCGATAGGTGACGCTGTGGTCCAGCCATTAACTACTAGACATGTCAGAACAACGTCTAACTGCCCAGCTAGTATTAGTATAGATATTAAATTAAGATTTTTAAATATAACTTTACCTCGTTCTACGTCATCGGGAAGGCTGCGATGATCATGGGGAGGAGACACTGTTTCTAAATAACCTCCATCCTATAGAAATAACGCCAATTAATATATACCAAACTAAATGTTACTATTGCCTTTATAATATCATTATTTATTACATACCTTATGTGAACGTTCTCTGGGCGATTTCTCTTTAATTCTAACATCATCTTTCATTCTATCCTTGGCGGCGCTATAAAAATGAAAATTTTAACATTCAATTACTATCTTATTATAGAAGAGAATATCTTATTCTATCTTATTTATATAATTCAATCTAGATGAATTAAAATTAGGGAAGAGCGATATTACAAAAATATCGATGTCCAATTAATATTGTAACAAAAAAAAACTACGTTTTATTTCTATCCAAAGGTCGCCCATTTTTTTGTAGCTACATCTATACTTGACGGCCTTTTTTAGGAAAACTTGTCTTATTTTTTATACTTTGCTTGTGGCGAACCTTCGGACTCCATTTACGACAGACAAATGTGAAGCAATGATGGCTCACTGGCAGCGTGTACAGACATCGCCTCGACGGACGTTGGTTCGAATCCCTGCAATAAGCCTAAGCTTTTTGGTGAAGGATAACATCGCGATGAAACCATAGCATGGTAGGGCTTTTTATAAAGTCCGCCTGGCTAGCTACCATCCTCAAGTTGACAATCTGTCGCCAAGCACTAAATAGCTGTGTTCCGGCAGCTAAACCTGAGAACCTGTCCTCCTCACACTAGATTTTATCATCTTGGGCCACATTGTCACTTAACATCAGATGAGATTGTGGCCATAACGCTAAATCTATAACGATAAATAATAATAATAATAATCATCGGTGTTTAATATTTCGATAACATCGATCATCCCTGAAAGAAATACACTAAACAGAGAAATAAATGTACGGAATTTATCCAGCACTCAGCCTCTCGATAATCTTATTTTAAAGTACTATTTTTTTTTTATCTATGACTAGCTATGGTAAGCTGTGTTAAATGGTTTTCATGTGAAAGGAACATAAACGGACAGACAGGCAGAGTGACGTTGTAGCTATCCTCTATGGAACACCTCGTTAGTGCGTTAAAAAAACTAAAGCTATGACACACATCAAAGTGTCACCGATTGTTTCGACGCTTCAGCTTGTCGCATTTTTAAACATACCGTAGATTGTGCTGCAACTTTTATCTATCAATGTGCTATTTCACCAAAACCAGGTTAATATTTTATCTGACATTTATATCTATAAATATTATAAAACTCAACGTCTCTATGTCTGTCTGTCCGTTTATGTTCTTTTCACGCGAAACTCACTTATCCCATTTATATGTTTTTTATTTTAATTCATAGCTATGTTATCTGACCAGGTTATGGGATATATTTTCTAAGATAAAGTAACGTACGAAATAAGCAGTGACGTTAAAGGTGAATCAGTTCGGAAAAAAGGCGCTTAAACGGCTTACGCTGAGTAAACCACAATAGATATATTAAATTAATGTACTACATAATTGTAAATCTTAAAAGAACCCACAAAACAGTCAGTGATGGCATTTGTCTATCTTCTAAGGACATCTCACAGTAACCATTTTTGTTTTTAAAAAGTGTGAGCGAGGGCAATACGATTCCCGCGTGCGCTCGACCGACGGCATTCTGTAGCCCACGCGGGCGGAGCCGCGGGTACAGCTAGTAACTTCATAAGTCATAGCTTAATCGTATCCTCATATCGTAATAAATCTAAAACCTAACAACTTTTGGTATAGGTAAGGCTGCGTTTCCACCAGAGATGTGTGAAGGTATCCACCAAAGCAGTGCGAGGATGTGTAGCGTACATAAATGTTACTATAAGTATGCGTGTATATGAACATCCTCGACCCTCATAGCGGCAGAACAAAATATCCGGAGTCCAGCTGAAATGACTAAGCTCTTCACTGAATATTCAGTATCTAGTATATGGTCAAGTAATATCCGTTTTAATATATAAACGAAACTTACGATTTCGATTCCCGTTTAGATTCTTTATCTCGATCAGATTCATCACGGCGTCGGTCGCTAGTACGCGATTCCCTTTTCTCTGCTTCTATAATTTTGACATAATGTAGGCTATTAATGTAATTAATTAATATTAATGTAGGCTAATAAGCAATGAAGGCTCAGTGGTAGCGTGTACGGGCATCGCGAGCTTTCAGTGGAGGAAAACATTGTGATAAACCATAGCACGGTGGTAGGGCTTTTTCTAATGCCCGCTTGGATAGCCACCACCCTCAAGTTGAAAATCTGTCGCCAAGCACCAAAAGTGTTCTGGCAGCTGTACTTGAGAGCCAGTCTTCCACTAAGCTTAGCATGTTTCCATCTTGGGCCACATCGTCACTTACAATCAGGTGACACTGTGGAAATAAGGCTAAAACTTATAACGATAAAATAATAAGCATATAACTATAACCATAATAACGTTGAAAAAAGTATTTTACCAATCGGTTGTGGTGGGGACATTGTGGATTCTTGTTCCTGTTTAGCGGCGGGTGTGTCCTCTTTAGAGGCAGCTTGAGCCGCCGTCTGAGCGCCAGCCACTTTGTGCTTATCACTCATCTAAAAATAATTTATTAATTACAATCTAACCACCGATAACTTTGTTTTCTTACATTTTAATTTTAAAATTGAAGGTAAACTTAACATTCTTGATGACGTCAGAGTGACAAAAGCGAACAGACTTAGGATCTTTTTTCAAACGTGTATTTTATAATTTAGTTTAATTAATAATAATAACAGACCTTTAATATTTTAGTTGTGATGCTGTAATCAAATATTGTGTTTTATACGCTGTAACTAAATTTACTAAAGGGAAATATAGGATTTAATTGTCTAAGTCTTAGAGGGAGTCCTCGGCATACACTGGGTGGCGTAAACCCCGTATTGTCGCACGTCGAGATTTGGTAGTAGATGCCAGCGTAAGCGTCGAGCCAAGAGCTTTTCCAGAACTTTCCCCAGCACTGGCAACAAGCCGAGCGGGCGGTAGGACTTCGGTTCCATGTAGTCCTCACTGCCCGGTTTGCGGAGTATACACACACACGCGGTCTTCCAAGTGAAGTGTGCCAGTTCCAGGTATTTGTAAATAATTACCTGAAACAACTCCACTCCCCCCATGATCGCGTGTGTGCATATGTCGGGGCGGTAAATCCACTTCTACCAGAGGCTTTACGCGGGTTAAATTAAGTAAAACCCGCGTTATTTCCTCTCTGGAGAATGGTGGACGCCCCCCCCCCACCCCCCCCCCCCGATAGACTCCGGATCTCGTCAGGGTGGAGCCCTTCAGTCTCCGCCCCCACGACTTGCTGACTCATCATCCACAGTGCCCGAGGAGAAGAGCGTCAAGGCGATAAGATTCGCACACCGTCAATGTCGGATACCTCCTCCACCTTGCACGCCGTCAAGCTCCTGTCGGAGAGTTCCTCCTTGAAAGCTGATGTGAACTCGATCGGCAAGTTTTGACACTGCCGCAACCTTTCACTGCAGTCCTAAGTGATGTTAATCCCTGATAGGTTGTTGCTACCGCTCAGGGATGAGTTGAAACACCACTTGTACAAGTGCGTCATTCAACCAAATTTTAATATATATAATCAAACTGTGTATTTATTTTTTCTTGTTAACACTCGAAAAATGGCAATTTTATAGTATTAAATCGAGAACATCGCAAACTATATTATTATTTTTTTCACAAATAACGGCTACTGACGTCGAGATACAGATAGTTTTAGCAGGATCATACTTTCGTATTCCCTGTCTGTTTATACTCTGCCTAATTGGCTCGTGAGGGGTATTCATATTACCATTATAGTCAGCGTGTAAGCGCTATACATAGTAAACTATGTAAACGTGGTATTATTGCGCACCGGTTAACGCGATGGCTCCCAACAATCACACTCCGCTAGCTACAAAAATAAATGACTATAAAAATGACTTTTTCAAATATGAGTACGTCGCTACTTTATGTACTAAGCTATTACATCATAACAGAATTACAAATGATAGTAACGGTTTTCAAATTACAATAACTTACTTGGTGAAAATCAGCTTCTCTCATCATACTAGAACTCTTGTTGCGCAACTGACCGCTGTAAACTGTTGCGAGTGCGTAAAGATCGTGCCGTTGGGTTTTCTCGTCCTCTTTTACCTGATAATCATACATTATACAGTAAAAATATATTTCACAAACAAAAATCACGAAACGGAAAAAGCCAGTACAATAGTACCTGCGTACAAAAACGAGGATAATAGCAAGGGCCCTCCCCTAGGTTAGGGTATTCATACTCGATTGGATCACGAACACTATATACATGGTGAAATATCCGTTAGAGCGGGGGTCTCTAAACTAAGGCCCGCGATAGCGAGCTTTACGGGTCTGATATTCGGCCCAACAGGCGCCAATACGGAAACAAAAAGACCACACATACACACATACAAACCTCACTCGCCGGCTAGTCCCGAAATGGTAATATGTGAGAAATTCAATACCAAATATATTTATTTCAATTATCAAAACTGTAATGGTATAATTAATCTGGGGGAGCTAGCCAGATTTTGGCTCTTAAGTCTTTGAGGAGCAATCAATCTGGCCCTCGGGCTAAAAAGTTTAGAGACCCCAGCATTATAGTGTTCGCAACGTGTTTCTGGATTAATAAATTATACTCAGCTATCTAGTTATTTTCAGTTCCAAGGTAACTGTAGTAACCATATCCGAAGTACTGTCATTTTGCTGAGTTTAGTTAAAAATATTGCAAATGTATGCGCAACAAGAATAACAATTATACTAATACGATCACGAATTTTCCTTCAAAAATAAAGTTGAAGTTCTTTTTTATTTGTGTTGGTTGATAAACTATAATGTATTTAACTGTAGTAAGAGTTCTTTACAGATCAAATGTATGAGTTTGGATAGATTGGTTTTCATACTATGAAATCATGCTACTTCGACATATTTTTTCTGTTATATGAGAAAAGCATCACCATATTGATTAGGATGTAAAGAAAATTATTAGAAAATATATGTACCTTATCAATCTTTCTTTCGATGATCTGTGCCAGTTTGGCGAGCACTGGGAAGTGCGGTAACACACGTATCAGAACGATAAGAGCGTTGCGTATCTGTACGTAATCGCCCGAGTCCAGGCAAACCACCATGGCTTTTGTAATTTTATAATGCCACTTGTGACAAACGTGCCTGAAAAAAAAGCTTTACTTAACAGTGTCTAAATACATAAAAATACTAGCTGGTGGCTAAAACATAAATTATAATTAGCTCTACTTAGAATGTAAATAATAAATGTAATTTTATTTTAAGCTGACATGAACATAGTGACTGACAATGAATCTCTGTCTGCCAACGTCCATTCTTGGTTTGACTTCACACTACTTACCACTAAAAAAAACAAAATTAATCCGTTGAAGATTATCACAGAGATTTTATTGGCATGGTAATCAAGTGGTTTAGACCTGTTGAATAACGATTCGATGTCCGTAGGTTCGACCCCGGCATTCAAGTACTTATTCACGTATTCATTCGCGTATATTTATTAATTTAAATTAGTAAGACTATCGGCAGACGGTGAAATAAAACATCGCAAGGAAACCCGCACACTTGAGAAATGTTCTTTTATCACCACCCACATGTGGGTAAAATATTAAACTGTGGATTTCTCGGCGTTTGAAATCTCCTAGAAGTTGTAGGCTAACGTTGTGGTTAAGCCCTTGCCTTCCATGGGTTAGTGGCCTCTTAAATAAGTCTTAATAAGTCAAACACATTTGTAAGATTTATACCTGTAATTCTCATATCCAACATGGTCATTAGCTTCAGTGAACTGGTTGGAGACTCTGTACTTGGTGACAAACCCTGGGTAGTGTGCGCACTCCTTGTGGAAAGCCTGCTTATCGCCGTGCCACCGCATTGCAGTGGACAGGACTTTGCATAGAAACGTGCCGTATCGGGCGGCCTCTCCCTCCGTGCACGACATCACAGAGTATGTTATGTCGCAGAATAACTGATCAAATTTATTTCTATTAATTTTTTTTTTATATTAAAGCAATATTAAATAACAGATTTAGCTAAATAAAATCAATCGTTTTCACTATACTTCGTTTTTTAATCCCATAGAATAAATTGACAGTCATTAATTTCAAACTTGAAAATAATGTTGCCACATTAATTTGCCATTTATTTTACATTTCAATTATTTGAATCGTAAGATTGTAAATACTGAATTGAGAGTTTTTATTATTTATTAATTGGAATATTATTCTTATTATTTAATATACCCCCGTTAATTTTCTATTATCATTAGATAATTTAGGAAACTATAAAATGTATCTATGAGGAACAACTTGCAAGAATAAAACCTACAAAAAAGACCTCTTCGGTTGGTTTGGTTGGATTTTAGCTTATATCGATAACCATAACTGATACCTAGTCGTGCGCCAAATGGTATTTTCCATCGGAACTATCTCTAGAATCATCCTATTTTTAACCCACTAAGGGAATTAATTTTCAAATATCCTTTCTTAGTGCTCTCTTCATCTACGTTATAATAAGGAAAGAAGTTCATGTTACGAGTTTTATTAAGTAGATATTTTCCTGATTAATAAATATACCCAGAAATACCGAGGTAATGGTTGTATATTCGAAAAGCCATAATAATAGAGCCAGTATTGAAACGATAAAGGATTCGAAAAATAGATAATATTAATAAAGAGTGAAGGATAGACAAATATCTAAATATTAACTCGAATAAACATGACCAGTATAAAATTATTTAATTACTTTAAAGAAATATTGGGACGTAGATACTTTTGTGCATTGAGAATCTTAAGTAGAAAAATGGGTGCAAATAACTTAAAATTAAACTTAATTTAAAATGTTTTTACACTCACCCTATCGTAGCAAAGTAACGTAGAGAAATTGGGCGTCTTGAGCGAGTGAACGGTGTGAACGAACTGCGCGCAGTAGAGCGCGTCAGCGGCCGTGAACACGCACCGCGGGAACAGGCACAGCTGCATGAGCCGCGTCACCGTCTCGTTCTTAGCGGACTTGGCGGCGCGCGCCGGGAACCAGCCGACGCACTCGCGCTGCAGCCGGCTCGTGACGCGCGACACGTGCTCTTGCTGTCGACGGCGCTCCTCCTGCATCAAACGATAATTTTTCCTATACGAACGTTACCCGCCACGACCTCTGCGGCACTCTGCGGCAACTCAAGCCTAGGTCCGATCAATCGGTATAGAGCCCTTGAGCCAAGCAGCCACTCGCGCGATACAGTGACTCTACATTCACTAGCTCTCACAGCCATACATGACACTGCATTATACACACATGCATAACACACAGCTACATAGGTTCTGTAAGGGATCCTTTTTTTTCTTCTTTTGCCTAGTTAGATTAGACAAAAAAATTCAGACCACTAAATACACATACATATGTTCCTTCTTTCCTCCCAGGGGGCAGAAACATGTATATATGTATAGTTAGTTTAGATCGAATGATAGGTATTTAGTCAGATCGCGACATAATTGCATACGCGCAACAGTCCGAGCCGAGGTTCGGCCACTTTGACACCCTCGGATGTTGTTGCTTAGCTTTCGTGGCTGAGTGACATAAGCGCTCGCCCCCAAGCCCAGTAAAGCTGTAAAAGCCGCAAAGGCTCCAGGGCCCCTAAGGCTAACAATATAGTCAGTTCGAAAAAAACCTATACGAACTTGCTGTAATATTATACTAACATAATATACATTGGCTGACCTCATACGCGACATCCACATATAAATATCGGCATGGAGCCCTTGAGCCAAGCAGCCGCTCGCGCGATACAAGTGACTGCACAATCACTAGCTTTCACAGCTATACATGACACTGCATTATACACACATGCACAACACACATAGGTACATAGGTTCTGTAAGGGACCTTTTTTTTTTCTTTTTTTGCCTAGTTAGAATAGACAAAAATTTTCAGACCACTAAATACACATACACATGTTCCTTCCCTCCTCCCAGGGGGCAGAAACATGTATATATGTATAGATAGTTTAGATCGAATTACGGATAGGGAATTAGTCAGATCGCGACTTAATTGCATACGCGCAACAGTCCGAGCCGAGGTCCGGCCACTTTGGCACCCTCGGATGTTGTTGCTTAGCTTTCGTGGCTGAGTGCCCTAAGCGCTCGCCCCCAAGCCCGGTAAAGCTGTAAAAGCCGTAAAGGCTCCAGGGCCCCTCAGGCTAACAGTGTAGTCAGTTCGAAAAAAAAAAAAAAAAAAAAAAAAAAAAAAAAAAAAAAAAAAAAAAAAAAAAAACACATATAAATCATTACGATGAATTTCTCAGTATTAATATGGTATTCGCCATTCTAGTTACGCTCAAGTATTTTATCACCCTATTACCATAATGTCCTATATGCTTATTCAGCAGGTGGTATAGTGTATGAGATTTGGTGTTTTGAATATTATACCTATAAACACACACCCTTTGATCTGATTCTTTTTTACGAAATTTTAATTCAACAGCTCTATGCACCTGTGTATTTTAAGTTTTAACAGGTAACATAGTACCAGAAATCTTCTTTTTTACACATCCCTTCTATAAGTCCCAGAAAAATACTTCTATACTCAAAGTACATAATCATAATACCTAATGGAACAAACATATTTATAATTTTATTTAATAAGAGTTAGGAAAATTATGGTATCGCACTGCCAGCATAGATACCATTTAGTTGATTTATACTAAATGGCATGAAACAGGTAATTATATTATTTTGAGATGTTATCGTAAATTAACTGTATACATTTGGAAATTTAAGATTTTTACAACAAAGTATCTTATGCAAAAGGGGAAATGTTGCTTGGAACACTCATTAGTAATTTATTATTTGGATATTATTACTGAACCAGAATTATAATAAATCATATAAGAGCACACAATAATGCAGAATTATGATAAATGTGCTTGACGATGGTAGACAGAGAGCTGTAAGGAAGAGGCTCTACACAGGACTGTTTGGTCCAAACAGAGGAAGTAAAGATTAACACAAATACAGACCAGGAGCAGTAATCACGAGCTATTACTACGCTCAGAGTAAATAACTGAAAACAGAAGAAACTATATAACCTATACATCCCAACTTTCGGATATTATCTAAACTAATATTATAAAGAGGAAAGATTTGATTGTTTGTTTGCACTGAATAGGCTCTGAAACTACTGGACCAATTTGAAAAATTATTTCACCATTAGAATCCTACATTATCCGTGGTGAACATAGGCGACAGAATAAAAAGTTAGGGATCCCTATGAAAATTTATAATTTTTGAATTTTTTGTTAAATACCCGTGCGAAGCCGGTAGGTCGTAAGGTCGTAAGGTCCGCTAATAAAATACAATTAGATAGTAAATATTATAAAAACAATTACTAAGATAACATCCTCAAACACTAGTTTTCATGTGTATTGATTTAAAAAGGTCATTAGTCATAGAATAATACAATAATATATATATATTTTAATATGGTTTAACTGTAAACAGTACCAACCTGTAGTTTATCAATTAGAGTATTCAAACGTTCTTGGTCTTTTTTGCCTTTTGTACCCTGAGATGTATCTTTAGCTGCGCTGGCGGCTGCCGCTCTTAAACGCTCAATCTCTCTCTCATAACTCTCCACTGGAACGCGGAGGTCGTACATTGATAAAGACCTACGGACAGTGGTAATTATCAGTACAATATTTGTAGACCCACTGAAGTCAATCGAGCATGTAGTGCATTTAAAATAGTTCATACATACCAAAATGTAACATAGAATTCAGGCGATATATCTTCCCATACTCTCATAGGCAACATAGGAGTGATAGACACCACTATAGGTTCCAGAGCTTCTCTCGACGCTACATTGTACCTCTCTATACTCTTATCCAGCGAATCTGATTTGTCCGATTCTTTGGCATCTGATTTCCGCAATGATTCTAATCTCGCAGCGATCTTCTGCGCTATTACTGGGCGATGTAAGAAAAATGCGACATCCGCATCTACGTGGTAATCACGAAGTAGTGCCTACAAATATACAAATGTGTAATATACTGTCGAAATAATTATAAACACTAGAATATAAAATCAGAACAAAAACTATTTGCCATGGTCAAGTGTCATGGTCACTTTCTCTTTTTAACAAATATCGTTTAGCACTGTGAATAAACGAGATAGATAGCTGTGTCCATTGTGGAGATGATAATTGGGTTTTTGAAAAAAAAAACTATTTTTTTATATATTTTAAAGCTTTATCATAATTATATTAATAGTAAGTAGGAAAAATCTTAAAATTTTTTTTATTAATTATAAACAATTTAAAATAGATACTTTAAAAATAATCATATGAGTAAGAAGGCGCTGCGGTTGGTTGCCAGGTTTGTGACGTCATAATGTAAAAAGAATTTCATCAATTAAGAGTCAAAACACTGTATCAGCTGTGCTACAATGAGTACAAATTAATATTGTGACGTCATACGCACTCGGGTTTGTTCGGGAACGATCGGCGCGTTTTCGGTACTGGATTGAAAAATTTATTTCTAATTTGATATAACTTTTTAAATATAGCGAAAAAAAAAAGTAGTTTTGTCTTAAACCTTATATATAATCTTTCTGTTTATTACAATTACTTTTTTTCAAAGACCCATGTTAAGTCTTAAGATATTGCATTTTATATCAAATTAAGTGAATTGTTACAAATGTTATGTTTAAGACTGGTCACTCGCGTTGCGTAATTCAATAGTCCAAATGAAAATTAATTCCTTTAAAAATTCCTACATCAACGTTTTCTACTATAACAAAAAACTGTTATCTGTTCTATGTAATCTTAGAAACCACTTAAGTTAAAAATGAGTTGAATAAAAAAAAAAACAATAACTAGAAACAGCATAAAAACGATTATTTTCAAATGTCTATAAGCGATTGGTTATTTTTTATGGAATTTGTAATTGGCATGTATATAACTCTAATGTAATTTTTTTGATTCATTATTTATATCTATAATCAAATAATACCTGTAAAGGTGGTAATCTTGCGGCATATTCATCAGGCGCATGTGAAGATGCCAAAAATGTACCAAGTTGCACCAACGCATCTTGACATTGGTCTGCCAATTTCCCAACAACTTTCAACTGAGACCCAGGAGGCTCACCGCTGGGCAATGATTCTTCTTCATATTCTGTGCAATAAATCAATGAACATTGAAAATCTTATTTGACTATCAAGTCTATTATATTAGCTTTAAATGACTTGTACAAACCTTTCCAAACGCAACTGTGACGTTGTTGTGCCGATAGTATACATAAAGCAATATCCAAATTATTTCCAACTATAGCTTCTTTCAGTCTAGCCGATGACCTCCTTGTGTTACGTACTTGAGAAAAGTATCCCGCCTGGAAAAAATACATTATTTTAATTATTTTTTTTACTTCAATAACATTTTTTTAAATACATAAAACTTATGGAAAGTATTTACCTCTCCTTTCAGTAATTCACCTCCGGCCATGGCTTCCAATTGTTCAGTTGTCATTTCCTCGGCTGCTTCGATACCAGCCATTTTTTGAACAATTTCTTTCAGAATTATTAAATCTTGGCTGTAAATAAAACAATATCATACTACATAGCAAATGATGCGAAAATTATAACAAATATTCGTACACAGCCAAGTCAGTGACTAACTGTATAAACTTTAAATAGTTATCAGCAATTTCAGTTGTATTTCAAAAGATAAAATAGATCGAAGCTGGCTAGCTAGTACCCTTGAATAGGAAACCTGTCAACCTTGTGGCAACATTATATTCAAGTTTGTCATTAGCGATTATCAATATACTTTACGACATTAAAAATCTTCCGCGAGCGCTCCATGTGGAAGGAGCTCCCTGCTGAGGCTTTTGCCAGGGGACTACAGTACGGGGTTCTTTAAAAAAATATATACATGTACACTTATAAAAAACAACACCTCATAATGTAACACTGTACTGAGAAAAATAACTGACCTCTGCTGCGCTTTGAGTCTATTGGCGACGAACTGCAAGAGAGCAGTGAGCTCGATGTTATGCTTTTTAAAAGCGGCACCGGCGAAGGCCGCGAGCGCCTGCAGCCACGCGGGGTGCAGCCACCGCGCGCCCAGCGCCTCCACCAGGCAGTAACCTAATACGTCCAGCGACAGTGACGTCAGATACTTTAAGGATTCCACTACTGGCCCGATTAAATTATCGTACGTTTGAATCTGTAAAATAAGTCAGTTAAATATTTATCAATTTTTGTGTTAAGACATTAATTCCATATCACTCATTTCTTAGAATACGCATAAGTTTCAGGTATCTATACATATATAGTTGGTGGTACGTATATGTTGGATTGTTTGTTTAAACAAGTTAATGTCTGAAACTACCAGTCGGATTCGAAAAATTATTTTTGTAAATGATAGCCAGATTCACGAGAAATAGTATAGGCTATCTAACATTAGACTGCACCACTCAGCTAGCTTTAAATATTAATTTTTGTTACGTTGTTCGGAAGAAATGGTGCACTCCTAATTGCTTTATACGTGTGCGCTGGCGTAATGGTTAGTGATACGTAAATATAATGTTCCATAAAAATATTGCTTCTTAGTACATCTAAAAAAAATTCCTCGATACCATATGCCTATATCTTCTATATAAGCCACAATAAGGTATTTGGTGACAAAGTTTTATTGAAAATTGAAAAGTGAAGGTTATTTAATCATCAAGGAAATTTTATGTAGATATTGTTTGCCCTTTACAGCATGTTATTTGGACGAAAAGTTTAGATCATGTAAAATTAAAGTAATTCAACACTCGGCTCGGGTCTATGACTATAGGTGTAGAGGCCGAACGAGCCATGTGAGTTGTGACGCATAACCCTGGCTGCACGATAAAAATATGTATTGTCTATACTAAAGTATTACAAAACACCGATCGGTGATTTCTTTTAAATTATACGCGGGTGAAGCCACGGGACATAGCTAGTAACAATAAAAAAAAAGGCCAGTTATATTTGTGTTTATATATTTATCAATTTTTGTTTCCACTCATTTCTTATAATACGTATTTGAGCCATACCAATATAAGGGATTTGATTAAATGTTATATAAACATAATGAGAATTTTTTTTCTAAAGAAGTATTTTCAAGGCTTACCTGCAATAGCATATAGTCAAAAAGGAAAGCCGGTGCAGCATGAGAGAGTTTTCCAATCAACCGGCCTTGTGGTTTAATATTCTCTTTTGATACACGTTTCATGATATGCTTAATCCTTTGAAGTGAATAGCCACGGACTCGCATTAAGGATGGTATTCGTTCGCCCGCCTCATTCTTCCAACGCGCATATAAACAATATCTAAAAAATTATAATTCACTCGCAAATCTGAACTAAGACATGTTTAAGTAGTAAATAATCAAGTTTTTTTATAGAGTGACTCAGCAAAGTGACTTCTCAGTGCCTAATGGTATACTAAGTTAAATGCAAAAACAACGTCGACCATAGAGATGTTAGCAATCCACCGCCGGTCGTAGCTGTAGCCTGCAATCCTATCGGCTCTTAGATTTACTACACTGGCATATCCCGAAACGCGAAAAACCAAAGGAGTATTAGTGTGACAGGTTTATTAACTAACTATCTGTCAAGCTGTTTTACTGTCAAAAAGTTATTATAGGGTGGATCATTATGTGAATGATAGTGATGTCTGGAAGTGACTCCCTCTCTGAGCATCCACTAAATTATTATGATTGTAAACTGTACATATTATTTATACAGCTGGGAAAAAAATAATTAAAGAAAGATAAGCCCAATCGAGTTTCTTGCTAGTTCTTCTCGATGGCCGAACCAGTAGTAGTGTCTGACGTTCATAATTCTTAGGACCTGCATTGAATAAAGTATTTTTAACTATGTACCTGTAGGTCGCGACTCAACCAGGTAGAGGTCCCTACCACCCCACTTGATTACTCTATACACACCGCCTGATCCCAGAATGCAACATGCCTAAGCGTGTCATAACTATAGCAGCTGTACCACCTGATATATGGTGGTCGCGATCTGAACAGGTACAGCCGCCTTACTCTTGAAACATTAGAGTTCAGAATCGAATCGAAAATCGAATGAAATTCGATTTGGTGAGATTTGGCACTCTTGAAATCAACACTGGCGCACGATCGTGCATAGTACAATCTAGAATTTTTATGAAAACATATTAGAATTAAAAGAATCCAAACAAAGATATATAATACTTTACGGTGACTTGTGTGTGTACTGTGACCGAATAAAGATAACGACGTTGATATTTTTCGATTATAATTCTATCTTGATTTTCAATTCGGTTGGTTCAAAAGTACACTTGTAGGATCGAGTTCGAATCAAAAGTCAAATTGAATCATAAACAAAATCAAATTCGAAACAGTTTCAAGAGTAACCCCCCAGATACCTCAAACTCGCAATAAAGTGTAAGCGTGGGCCCCTCGCGCGAGTATATTAATATATTTTGACACTTAGCACTGACTCTGTTAAATCTCTTACCGAAACGAAAAAATAACAAAATGTTTTACCTGCATTGATATGGATATAATTTTAAAAGAGTGTAAATTTCTTCAGCCATGCAGCAGTTACCATCCATTAGAGTGAGAGCTGGTAGAATTGCCGCATCTAATACTGTTAATGCTTCATAATGTAAGGGATCCCCTTTTACGGACCTCGCTGTTCTTAATATTCGAATAACCTAAAATTAATAACAATTTGTAGTAAAAAAATATCTCGATAATGCATCGAATCGCTTCAGCTTCGTAGGAACATCTCCTCGCTGAGCATGTTCTAACGTCATAGTGAGTGTCCTAAAGAGCTGTTTAATCTAACTGCCTCCTCTCTTTTCCACAACAGAACCACACCCGCTGGGCTTCGGAGTCACAGTTTTACGGTAACCACCATCTCGGCACGAAATAAAAAGTTATCTATGTCTTACCTTTTTCGTACCGTGAAACTGTGGAACCATCTCCCGGCCAATGTGTTTCTCCTTATATGACATCGGGTCCTTCAAGCGTAACATGAAGAGATATTTACGCAAGCCGGCATGACAGCGGCGACCGCCGATAGATTTCGATCTCTCGGTGGTCGCTGTTGTATTTGGATTGTGTTGTGCTTACCATCAGGGACAGTACAGTCAATGTGCCCAGCTATTATAAAAACAATAAAAATGGGAACATAATATGATTCAGTATAACTATTATGTCTGAGAATGCCTACATACTAACCAAAACACGACATACCAAATTTTGTATTGGTTGTGTAATAAATACTTATAAATAAATATTACTAAATATGGTACTTGATTGTTCATTGAATTTCGATGTAAGCCTGCACTGATACACACCAAAAGTCTCGCAAGCCAAAATAGCCACACCCTTGGCGGGGCGGAAAAATAAAAGAAATATAAAATTATGAGCCTTTCCAAAATAACTTGATTTCCGACGTCATTACCTCTTACACTAATACTTACATGTATTTATTTAAATTCATAGTTACGCTATCTGGGTAGATTATCTATACCTACATATTATAAAACTCAACGTCTCAGTCTTATCCGATTATCCACTTATCCGATTTACATGTTATTTTAATTCATAACTATGTTATCTGGCCAGGTTATAGGATATATTTTTTTAAGATAACATAACATACGAAATAGGCAGTGTCGATAATGCTGAATCAATTCGGAAAAAGACGCATTTTGGAGCGCTTAAATGGCTTACGCTGAGTAAACCATAAGATATATATCAAATAAATGTTCTACATAATTGTAGATTTTAAAAAGAACTACAATAAAGTCAGCGATAGTATATGTCTATCTTCTAAACATCACCTACAATAAGCACTTTTGTCTTTAAAATAACCAGCGTACATCCGCCGTAACTAGTAACGGAAGCATCAAAATTCGCGCGTGCGCTCCACCGACGGCATTCTGTAAATCCACGCGACCGGATCCGCGAGCACAGCTAGTAAGTTATATATAAAACATTATTTAATAATGTTTTACTTACTTTATACATCAAAATAGGATCATAGTGAAGAGAGGGACCGAGTAATATTAACGCTGGTATTACTGTTTCTTTCATGTCATCAAATGTTTTACATGCTGGAGGAGCTAAGCTCGATTGCAATGGCGGTATTACTTTTCCAACGATTTTAGGAGCGACAAGACACTGACTGAAAAACAAATTACTTTTAAGTATAGAAAAAAAAAACATCATGTCAGTATTTATTAGAGATGCACCAAAATTCTATAAATTAATTAAGTGTGAACTGCATTGTCTAAGTTACTCTCTATTCAAGTGTCTAAATTAATAACCTGTAATAAATACAGGTGTAATGAGTAATGAAACAGTAACTTTGTAAATAAACAGCTTTCGAGAAATGGTGTTGCCATATGCAGCTATAAATCAAATGGATGAGCAATGTGAAAACTGTTGTAGAAAGAGCAACATATCCAAAACATAAAATGGATAAAGATACATAGTGTATCTGACCACAGTTAAGACACAACCATTGAGGATTCCTAAAACGTACATCCATACTGGGTAAAAAAATAAAAAAACTCAAAGGGAAGATAAGAAAGATGTCATGGTTGTGTTGAACAAACATGCCTATTGAAGTGATGTGCTGCCGGAACAAATATGCTTAGCGACAGATTTTTAACTTGAAGGTGGTAGCCATCCAGGGCCTACTACCATGTTATGTTTACATCACAAAATTTAGATTCAATTCGAACTTACGTCGATCGACACAGTGTCCCTGCCTGATACCACTGGGCCATCATTACTTCAAAATTTTCATTTGCATCCTATACCTATTTGGTGCACCTCTACTTTTAACACAATTAAAAATAACGAAAATAATTAACCTTCTATAAAGTGGTTCAACTAGCGCATGTAACATTCCACAAAGTGCTTTAGCTGGTCGTAGAGGCATATTTGCTGTTGGTAAACGACTGAACAAAGCTGCAAATTCACGCCAAGCAGTCACTTTCAACAAGGTCTCACATAAGACGAGTTTTTGATTGCTCCAATAATCCTAATAAATGCAAATATAGTACAATCATACATATAAAAATAAATTCAATAAAGTAGGTATGCTATTAAAACATTATTTAGCATAGTACCTGTGGATCGGGTTTCTCCTCAACAAATACAATAGGGCCATTTGCTTGTGGTCCTTTAGTTGACACTATACTTAATTTTCTTATATAATCTTGTACGGTTTTTATTTCTTTGTCTGCTTCTGCAGCTATTATAGAGTCATCAGGGCGCAGCTGTAACAATTTCAAATTATAATTTAGTATAATTGAGTAGTACTAATATTCAAATTTTTAATAGTATGAGTTGTTACTCACCCAAGGGTAAATGTCATCCAATGCTATAATTTGATGCTGTAAAAGCAAAGCTATCACAGTCATCAATGGTGGCGGTTCCTTATAATTCTCTAAAACTTCCATATTTCCTAATTTAAAACCCAAGACTTCTGAAATTACTTGTGGGTCACCCATGTAATTTTTTATAAGTGGAATAAATAAATGGTCTAAATGTGGCCGAGCCTCAAATGATTCTAAAATTATGTCTAAAACTCTGTTTGGATCTAAATTAAAACAACCTAAAAGCAAACATATTTATAGTCAATATTATATTAAGCAAATAAAATATAAGTAAAAATGAATATTAGATTAAGTTTTATACATATTTCTGTTACCTATAAGGGATTGTATAATCTCTAATAAATTTTTCCAATCTGTATCCTCGCTTATGTCTTGATTCAGTTCAACAATTAATTTAGCATATCCTTCACTCTCTTCTCTAAATAAATTGAATTTACGTTGTTTGTAACTATAAAACAAAGAATACAAAAAATTGTGTTAAATAAAAGTAAAAAGAATTCATTTTAGGTAAAACTATACTACTCCTTTTCTCTTTGGCATTTGATTCTAATGACCTTTAATTCACAACACTGTTATACCTATGTACTATGTACTTTGTTGTCAAGTATGTTCGGGTTGTAAACTTATTTTTTTTAATCAAACAATCAATATTTAGTTACAACAATGATAACATGGTTGCATTGAGGTGAGGCTTTTTGTAATGCCCGTCTGGCTAGCTACCACCCTCAAGTTGAAAATCTGTCACCAAGCACCAACAGATGTGTTCCGTCAACTGCACTTGAGAGCCAGTCTTTCACTAGGTTAAGTGTGTTATCATCTTGGGCCAAAACCAAATTGTAGCCACTACGCCAAACCTATAATGATAAAAAAACATGGAATTGCCTTTTTTGGTTGATTAAATTTTGTAGATATTCAGTACATTAGATCATAATATTGTTTTTTAATCTGTAATGTAAATAACATAAAGCAACACTGATGAGCCTAAATAAGCTTTGCTCATAGGATTTGAGGATTAGGATACTCTGAACAAACTTGTAAGCCTTAATAATCTTATGGGTTTTTATGGGTAAAAGGTCCTTGCCTACAGATTTTTCATTTGAGTGTGGTTGTAAAGGCCACAGCCTGTGCCACCAGCGGCACAGCCAGCGGGGTTTTTTCACGCAGGTATGCATTTAGCATATGTCACAGAAATAGGCAGTAAGCAACAAACATCGTTTCAGTTGTGACAGTTGCCGACATGGGGTTCTTTTTGCGGCAAGCCCACCAGGTAAAAGAAGCAGCGGATCAAAACAGACCACCAGCATAGTGTAGAGCCTTTAGACAGGGGGGCCAGCCGCCATTTAAAAGTTTCATTTGTTATAATGTTTGCCTTCACAAAACCTCAGGTATATTGTAACAGAGTATAAAATGATCATTATTAACTCACACCTTTTCTACCAGTTTCCATTAAATATGTGAGATATAATTATAATATTAGTTTCATTCATTCCGAGAAAAATGACTACATCAAAATACATGGTTATTAAAATATCACAATTTCATACTTACTACAACTTAGTCTTAATTTTGATAAATTTAGTATAAAAGTTTTTATTCTTCAATGTACCAACATCCTGCAGTGTTTCTATTTCTAGTCGCTCTTTTAACAATTTGTCAGACATAAAAGATTCCATCTCTCTTACAATATAGCAGAAGTTAGCTCGTTCTTCATTCTGCATGTCTATACACGTTTCAGCATCCAACACACAAATTACATCCAATATTATGGAAGGAATGTCTGCATGCAATAACTGAAAAGATCATATCTAGAGTAATTATAATATCTATAGTAGTCTATGGATAAATATAGAATTCGTGAAATAAAATCTTAACCTCAACTATTTTAATTATGGCAACATTAAAAACATTTTATTTTCTTTGAGTATGGTGAAACTGTACTTTCTTAAATAACTTGAAATTATTAATTTAAGAGAACAATTACATATAAGAAATAATATAACCATTGGAATTTAGTTTTATGTTCTAAGTAAAAGATACATTTGTTGAGAGATTTTAGGAACAAATTCCTAAGACTCAAACAGCATTACTTGGCGGTGTTAGTGATCATACAACAGCTAATGGTAACATCCTAACATATCGAGAAGATAGAGAAATTGAAATTTATTAAGAAAAACTTCATATCCTCACTTGACCTGAAGAAGATGACGATGACTACTTTCTCAAACAAATTTTTGGTCTTTTGATGAGGGATGTTAATATTATATTTATTAAACCATCACTACACTTACCACAACGTCCTTAAGAACAGATAAAACAGCATCTTTTTTGAGGTAACCACGTAGTCCACAAAGCAATAGATCATATATGCTTTGTGACATACCAGAAAGTTTTCCAGATTTTGTAAAAAGTGGACTTTTCTCCTCGTCTTTAATAAACTGAGTCACATATTTTATACTGAAAGAACAAAAATACTTATTGGGAAACTGAATCTACATGTAACCAATGATTTTACATATAAAACGCATTTACGAAATAAAAACACCTTAATATAAACTGTATAGGCTCAAGTTATACTTAATATTACGTAAACAAACGGAAAATTAATCAAAAAGCTCTTTGTTTCGAATATCAACATGTGGTAAAATAAAAATATATTTATTTCTCTATTTTGCACAACATTTACATGAAGCGGCTTATAATAATAATACTTACAAATATTCCTTTCCCGATTTTTCCCAAGTTTTGCAATAATCAGACACAAATTTCATAAGTGATCCCATACTCGATGTTTTTTTTAAACCAATTCAATAAATTAATATCAATAATCAAATACCAAACAGCAAGCTCCAGCCATTATTGAATGAACGAACACAGAGTACGTAGAGGGATGAATGAATCACAGAATGAAATCACAGAATGTATAGTGTGGATATTTATATATATATATTTAGATATTTCAATAAATTTATTTGTTATCCTCTATTATATTAGATATAAATAATTGTTTGAGTGTTCATATGTATTTGTATTATTAGCATTTTTTCAACGACTTAAAACATTTTCTTTAAATCAAACTTCATTGCATGCAGTACTCGATACCGCCTTCACCGCGTCCAATACTCGAGTGTTCGTATCGCGTTCCGCGTCCATAAGCGACGACACGTTCTCTTCCAGACGCTCAAGAAATTATCGAGCTATTTATTGTATTGACTAGAGAACTGGTGACCTTCTTTGCGTTAACGTGTTTGTAAAAACAATCAAATACAATAGATAATGGGTGGACCTACGATTTTTTACAATTGGAACAGGTATTTCAAACTTTCAAAAAATAACTACTGCATGCACCTGTTCCAATGTTTACTGTTAGCAATTTAGCATCAAAAAAGTATAGTGCAGTTTTTAATCCCACGGAGTAAATTGAAAATCACTACTATCTAACTTGGAAATAATGTTACTATAATATACATTTATTTTTATAGTTTTGTGCTACCATATGTTTTATTACGTTACAATTATTTGAATCATTAGATTTAAAGACTGAATTGAGAGTTTTCATTTATTAATTAAAATATTTTGTGTTATTCAACAAACCCGATAATTTACAAATATCATAACATAATTTCGGACACTATAAAATGTATATACGGCGAGAAATAAAATAAAAAAGGTGTGTGTCCGATTCACACACGATAGAAGTGAAACTTCAATTTAAAAGATATTTTATTTAAACAGTGTGCAATATACATACACACCGACATTTGCTCTCTCGCTCTGGTTCACACAAAGAGGAGAGACCGATAATATATTGCTCTCTCGCTCTGGCTTACACAAAGAGGAGAGACTGATAATGTGCGATGTATAACGTTTAACGAGTTGGAAGTTTCACTTCAGAAGTAATTTTTGGTTGGCCTACGAGATACGCGATTTTGTCTCCCTTATCAATAGGTATTAATATCGCATGGTTTTACAATCAATTCCGATTAGTAACATCACTATTTTTAAAACAATAAAGTTGGAACACATGAGATGTCATTTTACTCTAGTGTTGGGATATAAAATGTAAACTTGTGTAAAAGTGCTCTGTGATTGGGAATAGAAACGTGTGTATCTTAGTCAAATATATTTCTCTTATTTTATTTACTTCATATACTCTGTGAAGTATATACTGCAAATATTATATAAAAATGCCGACTTATGAACTAGCGTTATTGTTACGTACCATGCCGAAAGTAGAACTTATAGGTACATTAAAACGTGTGTCTAATGCTATATTTGATCGAGGTGGAATTATAAGAAATATTGAAAACTTGGGGTTTAGACAAATGCCATATAAGACTAGCTCTCATGGAGTTGTTCATCGTGAAGCGAACTATTTTATATTCAAAATAGATACAGCTACACAAATAGTTTCTGATTTAAAAGAAGAATACAGCAGAGATGTTGATATTATAAGACAAAGAGTTTTCAAAGTGCAAGAAGAAAATGATAACAACTGTACCTTAGAAGAAGAGCTACTTCCTCCAGCATACCGCGAAGAAGTGCAGAAAATGATAGAAGTAGGAAAGACTCAAGTAAATCGGTTTTCATATAAATTCAAATACAATTCAGGACTTGATTACTATCCTTTTCAAAAATAACTTAGTTATTAATCAAGAGGTAAAATGATTGTAGATATTATGTTAGAGTTTTTAGATTTATGCATATTTATCTATGCTAATGGTTTATTAAATGATTGAACATGAAGTATTGTGTATTATTCCTGTTAAACATAAAATGTCAATAAATATGACTGCCAAATAATTATAATAAGAAGAATTGATAATTTTACTTTTATTATACATGTATAATGATATAGACAGTTATGTGACATGTGATTTACACACAATGACATACCCATTTTGTCTACCATTGCCTACTTGAATACCCCATAGGTTTTAAATTCTCTTTATATGTATGAAAACAGTACATTTATTGTTTTTGTTTAAAAAAATTATTAATTTAGTGTTATTAATAAAATAAATTGTTCTATTATCATGTATGCAAGGAAATTTTATAATATTAGAAGGAATCATTCTTATATCACACGAAATGTGTTTTCTCATGTAATGAATGTTAGAAATCACAATACTATGTCATTTAGTATCACAAAATATCTCCCACCTTTATTTGAAAAAATAAACAGGTATTTGTCCAATCAACAAATAAAATTTTGTTCTGAAGTTGAAGAAGCAATTAATAAACAAATTCATATAGAACAGCAAGCAGCTCAAGATTACTTGAGTATTGCTGTTTTATTCCTTCAACCAAATATATCTCGACCTGGAGCTGGTGGTTATTTTATGAAAATGTACCTTGAAGAATTAAATCACATGAACAAATTTATACAGTATCAAATCATGCGTGGTGGAATGCCTGTCATAAAGGGTATCAAGGAACCAAGTAGACTTGAAAACATTACTTTACTCAGTGCCTTTGAACAAGCATTCACAATAGAAGATAATGTAACTAAGGTTAGTATTGCACTAATTAATATAACAATTCACCTCTTTATTACTTTTGGTAATACTGCATGACTCCATGAGTTAGAAATTCTTCTTGGATTAATTTACTAATCAAGCCAAAATTTTTAGTGTAAGGTGCATGTGACTGACTTTCTCATCCTACTTTTAGTACATCATAGTTCAGGATCATAAAGAATGATTTAGGTGTCTTGTTACTTCCTCTATGTTAGGTATCTGGCATGATGTTGAGACTTCTCATTGTTTATTTTCTAGTATTGGTCTGTACCTTTTACCCGTAACCTTACCATCATATACAGTGGAGTCTTGGATATTTTTATTGGGTTACAGGCTTGCCTATCTTACCTTGTTTTAAGTGGTGATGTAATATGCTAGAAGAGGTATAGTTCTTAATACTTCTGAAACATCAATAGGCCTGAAGTGAAAGAATTTTCAAGTTAAAAATGACATAGCAAAGTAACTAGGCGCTATGAAATGTTTGGTCACCACACTCAAGCTTCAACATGAAGCTTAGTATACTGGCAACTGTCACATGTTTTTTTTTGGAACTACATCAAATTGACGTCTATGTACTGTAACTTCACAACAAACAAGCATTAAATACATTCTATGAGTTACATATTGAATTGTTGATTGATATGCGTTGATAGGTATTTATTGTTATAAACTATGCTTTTAAATTTTAGTTTTATTATGTATATATATTTTTTTTTATCGGTGTAGGTTTTAGCGTAGTGGCCACAATCTCACCTGAGGTTAAGTTTGGATGTGGCCCAAGATGGTAACACGCTAAACCTAGTGGAAGACTGGCTCTCAAGTGCAGCTGCCGGAACACACCCATTGGTGCTTGGTGAGAGATTGTCAACTTGAGGGTGGTAGCTAGCCAGGCGAGCATTAGAAAATGCCCTACCACCATGCTATGGTTTCCTCACGATGTTTTCCTTCACCGAAAGCTCAGGCTCATTGTAGGGATTCGAACTCACGTCAATCAACGCGAAGTCGTACACGCTACCACTGCGCTATCATCGCTTTAAAATATCTCAACTAGCTGGTATGTTTAGGTAATTTCTAAAAATGGTTGAAGGCTTGTTTTTCTGACTTTGGATATCGTTCATCTACCTACTTCCGTTTCCAGCTTCTTTAAATAAAATCATAAACAGTATAAGCACCTCTTGTTTGAATGTGATGCACTAAAACCTAAACGTAACTAGATTATAGGCAAGCACATACTGCGCCCAGAAGAGGTTCAATTGCTCTATGCCAAAAAAGTCCTGCAGTACATTAAGGCTGAGCTTTAGTAGTGTGGGGTGATCACAATAAATCTTATTGGTCACCACTGATACAGGACTGCATAGGTCTCCATAGTCCTCATTTAAAATAATAATAATAGTTATTTGAAGTAATAAACGGATATTACGGTTTAACAGCTCTTCTGAGTTGAAACTTGAACAATTTGCGGCTATTATTACCCTTAGTTTATAACTAATCAGTACATTATTTGCTAGTGTTTCATTATTAAACCTACACTCTATTATATTTTTTCTAGCAATTGGAAAATTTAGTGCATGTCGCAGATTCCGTCAAAGACTATCAGTGCTCAGATTATGTGACATCAGTCTTTCTTCTAGAACAACGGCTTGCGTTAAGTGAATTAGCTCACCATATAACGAAACTATCAAGATTTTGTGATGATGAACACGCACTATATCAGTATGACTTGCATCTAGTTAATAGTACTTACATACATAAATTGGAACCAAAAATAAAATAAATTTGAGTGAAAGAGAAAATAATTTTATTTAATATTAGCAGGTACTCTTAGGTGACTCAGAAACTCGAGAAAGTAACTGTATAATATCATCAGACCGATTGTCTTGTAAATATGTTCGTAGTAACGCCATCTCATTATTGAACTTGTTTCCATGTAGAGACAATGCATGCCAGTCTACATACCACTGTATTATAGTATCTGAAAATAATTTTGAGCGTACATGCTTTGATGTAACGACCTGTTTGGTCTACTGGTTTAAAATAGAGAGGAGGTAGGGTTGCCAACTTTTTTTGTTAAAAATTAAGTACTTATCAAGTTCTTCAATAGGAAAAAACAACGTGTTTGAAAGAAAAATGAGTATTTTTTAAATTTATGTTTTTATTTTTTCAAAAATGTTTTTTGGATGCTTTTAGCACGTGCATATTTGTCTTTGAAAGTTACAAAGCTAGTTTTTAAATTAAAGTTTATATAAGTAAATAAAAAACTCGTTTTTATAGTATTAATAAACTGTTTCTCTCTTCTCGTCACTTCAGATTCATTACCGAAAAAACTAAGTGAAAGCTGAAGTGGCTGGAACATAGAGTAAATAAGATTCACATGCATTTTAAAGTATATCGTCGTTACCATTCGTCAACAGTAGTTTTCTTTGAAAATTCTACTACTATACTTTTATGTTATAAATATCGATAAATAGTTCAGTAATTACCCATATAGTGTTTCGTTTTACGCACCACAGTAAAGATTCCAAAAAAAGTATGTTCGCATATTTTCATTAAAAAGTATCAAGTATACATATTTATCGGAAATAAAATAAATTACCATATTATAAAGTATGGTTGGCAACCCTAATTATATGTGATAATTCCCGGAATTATTCAAAAATAATAATTCTGAAAACTATGGAAACCTATATAAATGTTACATATTAGAATTAATTTTATAGACTGGACGATTTATGATTTGGATTATTTTAGGCAAGAAAAATGTAACAAACACGTATAAAATAATAATAATATAAAATGAGGATTTTACAACAGTGTGTTGAGAAGAGTCAGAGCTAACTGTATAGCGATTTAAAATTTTTAACAGAATTTTATGTATAATTAGTATATTACCGTACCTACTGTTAAACATGTGGACTCGACGTAGCATATTCTTTTTATATGGTATAATGTCCTTTAACCGAGGCGTAGAAAAGCATTTTAGTAGGCCAGTATGACGGCGACAAGTAGGTTTGCCAACTTTTTTATATCAAATATAGTTATTATCGAGACTATTACTTCAAAAATATAGTAAATAGGAAAAATGCAGAAAAAATAGTAGGTTTCAAATAAATATTCTAAATGAATATTATTTTTTCTCGATTGGCAAATAATAACGACAATGATATACCAAGTCTCGGTTCGAAAAAGATAAAGCTCAAATAAGTAGGTATATATTATACTTAATCCAAGATATAAAGGATGCGGCCGTTTCACGCTTAAACATTTTGGAATAAATAATATTGCCTATTTTTTTATCCAATAAAAATATAGTAGTTTCGCATACTATTTTTTTTTTTTAGAAATTTACTTAGTCTGGCGCCTGATATAGTAGGATACTATATTATATAGTATGGTTGACAACCCTAGCGACAACTGGCTATGAAATTTATCACCTGTGGTCGCCGTTGTTTCTATATTGTACCTGTGATTGTACCCAGTAATTGTACCGCACTTAAAATACCATTTTTTTCCTTTTTTTCGAACTTACTTTACAGTAGCTATAAGAGCCCTGAGCCTCGGACGGCTTTTACAATTTGGGGGCGAGCGCTGAAAGCACTCCGCCGCGAAAGCTAGACAACAAGCTCCAAGGGTGCCATTGTGGCCGAACCTCGGCTTGGTCTGGTTGTCGATCATGCGAAAAAGTCGCGATCCGACTTATCCATAAAAATTCGAGCTATACAACCCTTCTTAATACCTGCCTTCTGGTAGGTGTGTACTCGATATGTATTTAGTGATTCGGCAATTTTTGTCTAAACTAACTAGCCAAAAAAATAAAAAAGGGCCTCACAGAACCTATGTACCTGAGTGATATGCATGTGTGTGTAGGGATGCATTGTAATGACTGTATGTTGGTAGCTAGTGAATGCAATGTCACTAACGCGCGAGCGGCTGCTTGGCTCGAGGGCTCCATGCCGATGGATCGGACCTAGGCTTAACATCAGGTGCTGTGCAGTCATTTTCCAGAGCCAGAATAAAAGTGTTATTATTTAATAATCCAGTATGCTTGTAACAGTTATAACTTACCAACGAAGACATTAAAATGGGATTCAAATAATTCATCGGTTGAACACGACCAAACTCTAGTGTATTCCTCACACAGCAAAGGAGTTTCGTTATTCGTTACATTTGAATCGAGATCTAAATAACTGAAACAATAAACTCCTTGAAAATCGTGATATTAACCTCTGACCCAAAACCAGTTTGTGAATCGATCTTCAATTATTACTATAGAAATTGGAGAAGACATATTAAAGAATAAAAGTTGCTTAAATAAGGTAAATTATCCATTATGTGGTACCTATGCCTACAAGTTTACTTACTTGAGAGCTTCTTTCAACATAATGTCTTTGTGTTTCTTATGTTCTAGTGTGAATTGACCCTCTATTTGTTTAAATGATTTTATACAATAATCATCCGGGATATCTGAAACGAAGAAAGTGTAAAACTTGTGTTTCTGATCATAAAATTATATGAGCAGTTAACGGACCATAAGCTATTTCCACGCGAATTCCTTTTTCGATTGAACAGTTGGATATAATACTTCTCAAAATCGCAATAGTAGATATATTATCAGATTTAAACACCGCCAAGCCTCGTCTGAAACATTAAACATTTTTTTTCACATAGATTTTGATCAATTATTAAAAAATAATAATCTATAAAATGTATATATTATATGACCCACTGATATGTACAAATAAGTAGTGTTCCCAAGAGAGAGTGAGAGCGGGCAAAATGTATCTTTGCCGCAGGTCTTGGTAGTTCTCCTGATAATGCATGTGATAACCATGAGTTCATTTCAGCTACTGAAAAGCTTCCTGATACTTGTAGTTGACAACAGCATCTATCAAAAAAAACGTACCAATTATTCGATTTTAATTTTATTTTACACTGACTGTGCCCGCGGCTCTTCTGACGTGGACGACAGAAGTACACTTAGTGCTTATACAAATCGTAGTTTCTTAAAACTAATCACTTTTTATTGAATGAAGATATCTAAGGAGTAAAAATATGCGCGCACGACACACGTTTAGATAGATTTTTAGTATCGTAGTTAGTATTGTTCGTTTTTAAATTATTGAAATAATCATTATTATTACATGCAACATCTACGTTTCTCTTGCAACATCTATGCATTTATAATGTTTAATACGCAGAGAAATAGAAAAATCATTAAACATATTAATATTATGTTTTATAATATCGCACTTACGCAGATAATATCTCAGGATAATTGGGATAATAACGCAATAGAATAGCCACACCTGTGGAATGAATCAATCTCAATGTAAATTATCACCAATATTACATACATTTTACTATGTGTTTTTATTATTTTGAGGTTTTCACGTTATGACTACAATCTCAACTGACGCTAAGTGACAATTTTACTCAAGATAGTGTGCTTAGTGGGGGGACTGGCTCTTAAGTGAAGCTGCCGGAACAGACCTATAGGTGCTTGGTGACAGATTTTCAACTTCAGGGTGGTAGCTAGCCAGGCGGGTATTTGAAATGCCCTGCCACCATGTTATGACTTTATTACGATGGTATTTCTTCCCCGAGAGCTCGGGCTCATTGTAGGGATTACTAAAATTTAAATACTTTATCATTTTTTTCTTTTACATGAACTAGTAATATGAATGGAATAGATAGTAGGTACATGATCTTGATTCTCGCTAAAAAATCATTTAAAAATATACACACCTTTTTTTAATTTCATTTTCGAAATCTGCGTTCTCATGTTGAGAGTATTGGGGCAAAATGGGCAATTTGATTATTATAAGCCGAGCAACTCGTGGAGCGCCGGCTGGCATAACATAAATAAGGACGCGTGTTGATTCCGACTTTGATGCTGCCGAGTTGTCCTTAATATAGCGGAAACGTAACCAAACTCGCCTGGTACCCACTTGGCATCTTACAGTAGTCAGGAAATCCGATAACACTTTCTAAGTATAAGAAAAACACTATTTTTACAAAATTTGTTATCTTTATATTGTACAAGCCGTGCCCGCGGCTCTGCTCTCGTGGACTACAAAATGCCGTCGCGTCAGTCGAGCGCACGCGCGAATCATCCTGCCCCCGCTCAAAAGACGGAAGACAATAATGCTTATTGTGGGTGATACTTAGAAGATAGATATATGTTATGGATGACATTTTGAATGTCTTTTTAAGATCTAAAATTATGTAGAACATTAATCTAATATATCTTGTATGGTTTACTCAACGTAAACCATTTAATCGCCCCAAATGCATCTTTTTACGAATTGATTCTGGCTAGATAACATAGCTATGAATTAAAATAAAGAACATGTATGATGATGATGAAATATGAAATCGGATAAGTAGTTTTCGCGTAAAAAGAACATAAACGGACAGAGAGACGTTGAGTTTTATAATATGTATAGATTAGCTGTTCTCCACGGTTTCAGATGTGTTTTTAATGGACCAACTCTCCATCGCTTCAACGCCAAGGCACCCATGTAGTCTAACCGTTACTCTCACTTCCCGTACTTGCCTAGAGGTTTCCAGATAGCTTGACTTTCATGGTTACTGCTCCGCTCCTTAAAGTCGTAGCGTAAAGTTATACCTTCCTAAATTAATAAGCTAATTTAAAAAGTAATAATATTTTTTTTAATCTGACTTGTAGTTGCTCTTGTAACTGATTCGAATTTCATTCTGATTCGATTTCACTTTTGATTCGAACTCGATCCTACAAGCGTACTCTTTAACCAAACAGAATCGAATATCAAGATCGAGTTACCATTGTCTCATGTCAACCGCACCGTTAAGTGTGTCCGGTTGATTACGTCACACTTTGAGTATGGTATGTCTATGGTTTCATTCTATTTAATAATTAAATATATTTAAATATTTGGCGTGTTTTACTTGTAAATGATAATCAGTGGTTTATGTAAACATATTAAGCTAAAACTTACAAAAAAACATTTAGGCTATTATTATTCTCATGTATAATTATAAACCATAAACATTGTGGACAAAATTAATTTTAGTAGTTTGTGGAAAACTGTATAAAAAAACTTCAAATCAGTCAAATATGACCAGCAATTATTTGAAACGTTTTTAAATTTGAAGTCAACATGATTCATAGCTGTCAGATTGTACAAAGAGGACACATTTTTCAATCCAAACGAAAAAAAACTCGATCGTAGTTAATTCCGATTCGAGCCACAGCACTATCTTGCGCTAGCGTTTATTTCAAGAGTGCCAAATTACACCAAATCCAATTTTATTCGATTCGGAACTCGAACGCGTCAAGAGTTAGGCGGCTGAGTTTAGCGAGTTCAAATAAACAAAAAACTATATATTGAGCTTTATAATATTAGCATAGAATGTAGGTATAGGTAGATATTTTGCTTACCTGTGATGGGCATATGCTAAGAACAGCAGCACTGTCTGTAAGCATATCAAGCTGTTTGGTAGAATAAACGAAGAGCATATCTAGAGTTACAGCAGAAGTGATATTAACTTCTTGCCAACCATCGCGTTGCGCTCCTTGTAACTATAATTTATAACAATAATATTATAAGTACCTACTTTAGAATTGGGGCATCAACGATATCTGGTCTTTATACTGTCGCAAATTTTATACGAATTACGAACTACTGTGAATTGTGAAAGACTATTTAATGTGATTTCTTCAATACAGTTTCAACGTGTATCGTCTTTGTTTATGTATAACAGTAAATTGTTATATTCTAAAGCCATACAAATTGTTCCAAGTTTTAGCTCGATTTACTACACAACAGTATATGGTAAGTACTATTAATTGTTTAGATATCGATAAAAAATGTAAACTCGATATAGGTAAGTGGAAAAAGACTTCACATTCGTTTCAACAATCTTAGAAATATGACAAATTCTGTAGCTATCAGGTTCTGTAAGTATTCAATAAAGTGGTTAATATCTATATTTTACATGGTTTCAGCAAATTGGTTATACCTAATTTACTTTATGGTATGCAAGTACCATAAAATCCAAAAAAGTACCAACGATGGCAGAGGAAATTTTGTCCACCATTACTGCCAACAAACCACCCTACCAATATTATAACGAAAGCTAATGGTTAGGTATCAATGTAGGCAAAGTTAACAAACAAATGTATGGCATTGCTACTTCATTTATCGGTTTCAATAGAAAAAAAAATTATATAAGCACATAGCCTAGACATCGCAAAGGCTTTTGACAGGGTCTGGCATAAGGCTGTCCTCTCTAAATTAAGATTCTACGGTATCCCTGAGGATTGTTTATGTGAGTATCGAGCTTTTTGTCCAGGTGAAGCATCAGAGTTGTAGTTGATGGCTATACTGCTGATGCAGCACCAATAAATTCCGGTGTCCCACAAGGTTCTGTGCTATCGCCTACACTGTTCGTCCTGCATATCAATGATTTGTTAGATATCCCTAACTTGCATTGCTATGAGGGTGAAAGTACAAGTGATGCCGTATACTCGGGCCGTGCTAATATTTCTCGCACGCGTGTGGAGCAAAACCGGACCGACCTTGTTCGAAAAGTCTTGGGAAAGGGCCTCTAATTGGGGAAAGGCAAACCTCATTCAGTTTAATCCCTCAAAGACAGACATTTGTGTGTATTCCACGAAAAAAAAAAACATTTGTTATAGCACCTAAGTTCCAGGGCACTCTTTCAAAGATCTCTAGCAATATTAGGATACTTGGTGCCGATATATCCAGTGAAGTGCAAATCCAGAGTCATTTGGAGAGCAAGACTAAGTTACCGAGTTTTCTCAATCGGTCCAAGCAGTACTTCACATCAAGGCAACGGCTTGTACTGTATAAAGCGCAAGTACAACCTCACATGGAGTACTGCTCACTCTTATGGACCAGTGCTCCTGCTTACTAGCTTTCTCATCTTGACTCCGTGCAAAGGCGTGCTGTTCGTATTGTCGATCACCGTTCTAAAACGAAACGCGACAACATTAAGGTTCTCTAGAACCTTCTTGTCACGTACGTTAGGGTTGTGGGATGGGTTGCCCAGCACGATTTTCCCCCAGGGCTATGGACACGGGGCTCTTCAAAAGGGATTGAAATACAGTCTCCAAGGTCAGCAACATGGCTTTAATGCCCTTGGTGTTGCAGTTGTGCATAGGCGACGGTAACCATTTACCATCAGGTGGACCGTCTGCCTGGTTGCACCCCTTGGCATAAAAAAATATTTAATTTCAATTTCGTTAGCATAGGCTACCTCATATTGTATGTCCAACAACGGTGGTATTGACAATCCTGCTTGTAATGAACGGGTGCTACGTTGATACTTTTCCCGCTCGTTCGCAGTTTGTTTTTCAAGACGAGTAACTTCCACTCTGTCGACATATAATTAAATTAAATAGTTACAGGCTATAAATAGTTTATAAGATAAGGTAAATTATTAAATACTCAAGCTTAGCACGTCGAGCTGAAAAATTTTCAAGAGGCAACTTTCCGACTGTTGTTGAAAGTAAATGATTCGATCTGAGTGCGAATATTCTTCCAGAAAAAGTAGCCACCAACAATTCGCTTTCATCAGTACTTACATTACCGCCAGCTACTGAAGTTATGGGTTCTCCACAAAACTGTAAATGTATTTTTGTATTAATTGCTCTGATGATTGATGTTTTATTTAATTAGATTTATTGCATTTAATTAGGTACATACGTAAGTGAATTTCAGTCTGGGTTTTTCATTAAGATTATTTATATCAACAAGGTATAACTGAACGGAGCCATCGTGTCTGCCAACAGCTAAATGGGTGGCTCCGTTGTTGACGAACCACCCAAGACAGACTATGGAACCCAAATCTTTTCCTTCCACAAGACACTTGTTAAATAACATAGACCTGTTTGAACAAAAAAATATTATAAACTAAATGTGCCCGCGGCTCAGCTCGCGTAAACTACAAAATTATTGTTTATGACGATAACGTGTTTTTTTAGGGCCATATATTTAAGCAGTAAAACAAAAAAAAGTCGTCATCTATAAATCTATACAGTAGATTACAGTAGATTAGTAGTATAGACAGGAACACAACTGTCTTCTGTCTTCTTCGGAGGTATTGCAGCTGTCGGGCTGCCCCAAGTAGGCAGATAATTATTTATACCGTAACTCTACTTTGATAAAAGTACCACTTTTGTAAGTATTATTAATCCAATTTCATTTTTCGTTATATGACAATAATACTTTAGTTAGAGAAACGTCCGTCACACTTACTCTTCATAAGTAATTAGTCCAATAGAACCATCACTGGCGCCATAAAAAGCAAAAATATCTGGAATATGCGTCAAGGGCGGCATTGTTAGACGACATGGACCTGAGTTTATAGCTGTACGGGCCAATAACTGTCCGTTTTCCAAAATGATTGCTCCTTTGTTTGCAACGATGACGAGTAACCGTATGCGTTTGGTCTGAAGTTTAAATGAAACAAAATTAATAATAAATAAGTAACAATAATTTTGTAGATCAAAAGTAGTACCTACTCATATAATAACTTTGTTAGATTTTTATGTACATATGGCTTATAAATACTACTTAACTTAAATCATTAATAAAGTAGGCAATTTAAACGTTAAATACGCATAACTTGGTAAAATTTTATCAATTACTTCACAATAAAGAAACTTGCTATGGATAGAACGGAGTTTCTGACATAAACTCATGATCATATGTGTTTAGGTACCTATAGGTAAGGATTTATCAATTTTGTTCTCTCAGCTAAAGTACCTAAAGGAATATATACAGTGCAATAGGAATAATACAATTAGGAAACCTGTGATATTAAGGTGGCTTCCCACGGTCCATGACTACGGATCATACTACCATATTATACAGAAAACGACCACGGACAACTAAACCCTGCACCGAGACTGTTTCAGCGGTGCGTGTCCGTCTGTGTGGGAGCGTATTTCGCATAAATTTTGGCAATCCAAACTTGCAAGTGAAAAAAGTAAAAAAGAACGTATCGCTACAAGAGCAGCTCTTGTGTTATTATTCAGCTATAATCATGATATGTGATTAAATAAAAGCAAAGTGAATATAAAAGAGACGTCTGCTGGATGTCGGCGTACAATAAGTGTTGATAAAAAAACGCAGGTATAAAATTATATCGTAAATAGCCTCTTATTTGTAAACAATTTCAAAGCTTTTCTAATCTTATTTACGGGTTATATAAAACGTTTTGTACTTGTATTTAGTTTAGATATAAAAGTCATGCAATTACCTACGTTACTCACATTTGGTGTCGCAAAGGCAGCAATGTCAAGAACTCTATCTTCGCAAATATATGAATAAATTTCACAAAGATCTCTATAAAAAGTGACCGTATGTCCACTGCAAAGTATCAAGTCACTTCCGAGAACACACCTATGAAATTAAGTTAACATCTTTAAATCTTAATATTGCTATGATTTAAGAAAAACGGTTTTTCTTAAATAGGTATATAAATTGTATTTACATTGATGTGATCGTATCAGAGAAAGCTGTTTCTACGCTGAGAAATACCTTGCCTTTTTTTGTGTACCCTTTAACTTCATTACCGGAAGCTGCAAATATTTTGTCAGTTTGTGCTCCTGAAACATTTTTGAAGTGAAAACTTCTTAAGCACCATTATGATTTTTAACTCGTTGAAACGAAAAAGCGACAGTAAAAAGAGACAATCATATACATATATAGGATTTAGCCTACGAGAGAATGAGATAGAATAAATTTACATTATGCACAGTTAATGCAAGTCCTGATTTTCATGATTGTGATCGTCGTTGGATTGGCCTAGTGGTGTGAGACGACCAGACTTCATACGCATTTTTAAAGAACATTTTTTTTTCTTATGGTTATGTTCTGACACGTGTGAACTGCTGCACATTTTTTTTTATTCTTTATAGATTTCGTGTTTGGCCACTATCTTTTGTCTTACCTTATGTTAAGTGAAAATATAGTCCAAGATGATAACGCGCTTAAGCCTAGAGGGGAACTGGCTCTCAAGTGGAGCTGCTGGAACATACTTATAGGTGCTATGCTTTGGCGATAGATTTTCTAGTTAGCCAGATGGGCATTAGAAATGCTCTATCACCAGGCTTAAGCATAATGCTTAGGTACTTATTTTATGTATCTAAGTAGTCACATGAACATGTTTATATTAAACTAGCTATTCCCGCGGCTCCGCTCGCGTGGATTACAGAATCAAAAATAAAAGTAGCCTAACTTACTCCTTATAATATCATAAATACAAAATAAATAAACTTACTAAGTACATAACCAATTTGCCATACATTAATAAGTTCAAAAATCTTGTTAAGCAAGATTTATTGTCTAAAGGGTGAATCATTACGTGAATGACGGTGAAGCCTGGAAGTGATTCTTCCTCTCTGTACATGCATTAAAAATTACAATAATTGTAAACACAAAAACTGTAAAACAATTTTAAGAAAATGTTGATAAACCCGATCGAGTTTCTTGCCGTTTGTTCTCGATGACTGGGATGTTACCGAACCGGTAGTAGTGTGTTGAAATTCATAAGTGCCTTCTTAGGGCCTAAATTGAATAAAATATTTTTAATTTTGAGTTTTGTAACGAATTTAAGACTTTTATATATCCCAATAATAAGACCTCTTTATTTTTTTATCAGAGCTGCATGAATTCCTAAAATTATAAAGAAAAAAGATAATTATAAATAAATTTTATTAATCGCATACCGATCGCAGAAGCAAGTTGCACAGATGTAATTGGTTTCCCTGGTAGAGTTTTGAAATTAACGACTGGTTCCTCATCTTTTATACTTAGACATTGTAGAACTCCATTTTTATCTCCAATCGTGAACTGAATTATTCCGAAAGGAAATCTTAAATTAGTATTATGAATGAGCTAGTCAAAAAATGAAGAAATATGTTATATTTCAGTAAAATTTCCGTAGATACTACTAAGGTACCTGGGTCGAATATGGCCACCTTAATATTTGTCATCAGTTTTTCCGCACAATTTAAAATTGAAGATAACCTAACCCTTTTTATTTCGTAATGTATCTATATTGTTCATACTCTTTTCAAAATTTATTAATTGTTAAATAAACAAAAAAAAGGATAGAAAAGAAAATGAATTGTTTTTTTTAAGCTCAAATACGCATGTCATTGTTTCTCAACTTTGACAAATATTAGTTGATAATTTATAGTAAGAAGAAATAACATAAACTTGTTATAAAACAGTTAAACAAATTAAAACACTTTCTAAAAACACCCCGCCAAGTCGGTGTTCACTCACATAATTTTACCTGCAAGCGGTTTGGTATTGCTATCTGCATGTTTTAGTCTATGATTGTATATGGCGTGGCATTTAAATAAGGAAATATCTTTTATATTGTGTTATTACGATAGTATTACCTACCTATTTATTCACTTGAACAACAAATAATTTTACTTACTTGACTACTGAACGGGTATTTACGTCCAGGTCCATTTTTTTATTCGAATTATCGTATTATTAGCGCCGCTCCACACGCGCTCACTCCGCATAAATGTCGAAGCCACACTAAAGGAAGCTGCACGTCAAACCGTGCAGTTCACTCGAACAGAGTGAATGATCGGATCGTGAAATCTGGTGCATACATACTCGTACACTTACTGTTGTCGCAAAACTGTTATTTTTTAAGGAAGGCGGTATGGCCATATTTTTCTTCTGGTCGTATTCGACTCAGGTACCTTACATTTTATAACTACTACACATGAACAACGGCAATAGTTAAATATATTTTATTAATAGACGTATATAGTTCTCGTATACATCCATACTAATATAATAAATGCCAAAGTAACTTTCTTTATCGTTATAGGTTTGGCTTTGTGGTCACAATCTCATCTGATCTTGGTAGCACGTTAAGCTTAGTAGAAGACTGGCTCTTAAGTGCTGCTGCCGGAACACGCCTATCGGTGCTTGGCGACAGATTTTCAGCTTGAGGGTGCTAGCTAGCCAGGCAGGCATTAAAAGCCCTACCACAATGCTATAGTTTTATCACGATGTTTTCCTTTACCGATAGCTCAGGCTCATTGTAGGGATTCGAACTCACGTCGATCAACGCGATATCCGTACACGCCACCACTGAGCCACCATTGCTTCAACTATGTCTGTCTCTTACGTTTTCACGTCCAAACCACTGAACCGATTTTGTCGAATTGCGATATGGAAGTGGTTTGAACCCTAGGAAAGAATATAGGCTTCCTTTCATCCCACTGCTGAGCACGGATCTTCGTCCACGCGAAATAAAGTGATATCCACGCGGACGGAAAGCTAGTATTATATAAATACAACTGCAGCATCACATAATCAAAACAAAATTTTCATCATGTTAAGTGTACACTATACCTACAGCAATGACGATCTGATTACCGCTAATACTTTTCGAATAACTGAACAATAGGTATCTTTATAATCGAATAAGTTTTCAGTTCCTACATAATAGATTACCTATTCAAAAATATTTAAGTAGAGGTACGTACTTTTTGTTCCATCTTCTGTCCATGTCCAGGTAAAATTTTCAATGTATCAGGATATGTAATTCCGCATACTGTGTAGTCAATTCGAGAAAAGTCATAATCCATAATTCCTTTATATATAATAATTTCCTCAATTTTGTTACATATAAATTAAATTTTCTAATTTTACTATTTGAAGAGGTTTAGCGGTAGGTACCTACTCATAGGCGAGTTATTTATAGGTCGATAAAATTACCTAGGATACAAAAGGAACAACAAATTCGACGAGAAATCATGTACTAGTCACTAATCACGTAATAGTATTTAATATTATAACTATGTTTTCGTCTGTAAATAAAATGAGTTAGATATTTTATAAAATCCAAAATATGAACATTTTAAACATTGGAATGTGTTTCAAAATCAACAAAGTACCAAAAAAAAAGCATACACCACTATGTTAAAAAAGGGTAAAACTTAGTGCACTCTGCTGTAAAAAGAAAAAATCTAGGACAATAATTAATGAATGAATGAAACTTCATATTTAAAATTGCGCTCACGAAGCGATTATCAAAACCTATAGAGTATTTCCTGCAGACAGTCTTGAAATTTGTCACGAAGGGAGGTCATTTAACAAAAAGAAAAATCAGAAAATAAGGAATTTCTACTCTAATATGAAATTATAATGAAACAAAATCGGTCATTTGACTGTTTTCGAAAACCCAAAGCTTTTCATTGAGTGACTGGCTCCGTGGACTTCTCTCCAAACTTCCGATATACGAACTTCCTAACCACTTGTACATCTTTGATTTTCAACATAAGAATTTGGTATTACAATAAATCTGCTTGTGGTCGTAGAAAACCAGCAAAGCGACAGAAGGAATTTGAAATTGAATTTAACCAAATCTTGCATAGCATATCTACATGGGGAGCAAGTTACTTGATTGAGTTTAACGCCAAGAAAGCTTTGGTCTGTGAGTTTTTTTTTCAAGAATACTCGTTTTCTCTCCTACGTGAATCCTCAATATCCTGGGTCGCAGCGGCCTCCGTCACATCACGGAATCTTGAACAGAGTGCGACGGTTTTTACGACCGAACAGTTTTATCTGCTTTATAAGGCAGAAGTTCGATCTTGTATGAACTGTTCGCACCTTTCCCAAAGGACGGATCCACAAAATTCCTCTTTACTAGGTTCATCGAGCCGCTTCAGTTGTGCAGTGACGTTGCCTCGATAAGCGTATTCTACCGTCTGTATCATAGCGAGTGTTCTGAAAACTTAATTCCCTTCTCACCCTTTCATGAAAGAACACACGCGATGGGTTCGGAGCCACAGCTTCACGTCTATCAGTGAAATACTTAATACTATGTTTCTCGCAATCTTTGTGCACGTGTTAATGCTATTGAAATCGTAGTTTATCGAGATAAAAAGTGGGCTGCCTATACTAATATTGGTTGTATATTAAAAATGCAAGGTCGTCACTACTCAAGGGTTAATCCGCAGTAAGTTCTCTCTTTAGTCCATTATCATCAAACTAAAAATGTGATTTGTTAGTTAATTTAAAAATGACAATAATAAACTATCATTAAATAGAAGATGTACATAATTTGTTGTCGAACTAACTTTTTTGACAGTATTTCAATTACTTGATGGATTTCACGTTTTCTTCCGAGATACCAATTATACTGGAGCAGACATCTTACTTTGAATTTAATTTGGCATTTCAAGGAAATAGGTACGTACTTGTATGCAGACGTTTAAAAAATATGCATTAAGTTTTTGCTTTTTATTTGTATTGTTGTATGACTCTGGTAAATATGATGTTAATTGATTCTCTTAACGTCTAATTAGTTCTATAGGTAGCCCAGCCAGTATAGCCCACCGATGTGAATCCAAATAGAAGGCCATCTACAAGTTTTCACAGATAGATATAGATAAACATAAACAGAAGAAAAAAATAGACTCAGACATGAAGAAAAACACAAAAATTAACAAATTGAATATAGTTATTATAGATTTATATATAGATTTTTTATAGTAGATTTGCCTCTTCGATGAATTGAATAAAAAACATCGATGTTTACTCGATTTTGTCGTTTAACGATATATCGGATTAATTCAATTTATCGAGACGTAAATTATCGAGTGTTTTTAATACATCGATGTATATCGTCCATTACTACCACAGAGTACTATATTACTACTAATTACTGCAAAGAACCACACTGACTGGAACATATGGCAAACTGTAAACGTTCATGATATATTTTATAATATAAATTGCATTGTTTATTGAAAAGTGAACATGGAAATTGACAAAGAAAATGTTGTCCAGGCCGTAATTTTAATGGATACATATAATAAAAATTTCGTTCCCATATGCAATAGTAAACCAATGGTAAGTTTTATTTAGTTATGTATAGTTTGTAATAATGTTTCTTTATATTTCATCAGTAAGACCGGATTTCAATTATTTGTTTTAGGGCTTACTTAATATTGCAGGAGTACCTCTGATAGACTATATACTTGAATCTTTAGCATTGGGTGGAGTTGGCGAAACTATTTTATTTTGTTGCCAAGATGGGATAAAAATAAGAGAATATGTTAAGTAAGTTATTTTTTGTAGATTTTTTTATAATATTTATGAATTAAGGGTAATTAAATAGATTGCAATAAAGTTCAGGAGTTGGATTTAGAATTGTTTGGGACTAATTGGTCTACTAGTTGATCTACTAGTAAACTAAACTAGTCCTCAATTAGTTTCCGAGATAAAAAATAACCTTAAAACCTAAAGAATGTTATTGGCCAAAACAAAACTATGCAATTAAAAGCAAATTCATGATTTTGTCTTTTTATTCTGTCACCTTGTCTACTATGTTAAAACAAAATACAATGAAATGAATAATTGCAAATGTCTAAATGAAATGAACTGTGTTTGTATAGCATTCCAGCAGAGCTAACAAAATAGTAAAGATACTCCTAATTAACAAACATTGTTTTTTTAAATTAGTATGTACATGTACTTAATGTTAATGGTTCTAAAACATATTTAAAAATAAATTTCATAAATACCAATAATAATAATTTCATAAATACCCAAAGTTTACTAACTGGGCAGTGAATAGGTAGGGAGGAGATATGGGAGCGATAACCATGTTAGTTTTTTGCGATTGAGCTGATTGAGAGTAGTGAGCATGACAACATCTGTCATGTCTAAATTTTATCTCTTATTATGATAGTTCTAAACTAACATTTAAAATGTTAGATTTTCTAATGTAACCTTGAAATTTTAACACACAAACTACAGCCAAAGAGAGTAGTTGCCTTTTAATCATTGTACTGTATAGGATAAGATAGGGAGCTTATCCATCCCTTATTTGTTTTTTTTAATTAATTATTTTTTTAATCAGGACATGTATAAAAGCCAAAGCTCTGTGGAGCACTACCATGGAAGTTCAAGTGATAATGTCTGACTCTTGTCAGACAATGGGTGATGTTATGAGAGAGATTGATGCAGCAGCTCTTATTAGAGGATACTTCGTTTTAGCTAATATCAACAGTATCACTAACATAAATTTTGCTTCATTGTTGGAACAACATAAGTAAGTTTTTTAAATTACAAAATATCTGCACATTACCTACACATGGCCACTTTGTATAGGGTTTATTTTGAGGTTATAGATTTTAAAGTGACACTATGTGCAAAAGTTTTAAATTAAACTATGTAACATATTCTTAATAATATAATTTTTAAATCTTGCTTCTGGTGAATATATGTTATATAATTCTCATATCATTATTGACATTTAAGCAAGTTACTCTTAATAGAATATCTAAGATCTAGATTTTAACAAGAGTTTCCAGAGGATTATTTATCACACTGAAATAACTTTTCTTTAAAATGAAGTCTGTTATTGTATGAAACATATTTAATGATAAATGCTATTAATAAACTGTAGCCAATAATATTAACTAATCAGGTAATTGTCAGCCAAATATCTTGTATCATATTATCTTTGGTTTAAAATATGTTCTTAAATCAATACTATTTATGATATCTCCTTCTAATAATAATTAAAATATTCTGGTAATTGTTGAACTTGATTATTAATTTATTACACTTACAATGTCCACTAGCAAACCACAGTTTTTAAAAATAAACAAGGTTCCAAGTATGATTAATATTATGATCATATATAAAAACCAGAACTAATATGTGTTTTGTTAAGTCAATTTGTTATTTACTAGTTAATGGTACATATTCAGATACTTAATAATTATTGAAATTATATCAGTTATAGTAAGTCATAGTTTATATAATAATAATATAATATCAGTTTATAATATCCCAATGCTAGGCAAAGGCCCTTTTCTAAGATAAATAATTAATATATTGTGAATTAAATTTCAGACAGACTTGTAAAAAGGATAAAGGTGCAGCTATGACTTTAGTCTATAAAAAGTTGTTCTGGGAACATCCTTTAATAAGTTCTGACAAGCCTATTTTTCTTGCGGCAGACGGGAAAACAAGTAAAGTGTTGATACATCAAAAATATAAACCAAAACCTAAAGATAAAACTATAAATTTACCTTTGGTAAGGATTTTGTTTTACTATATTTTTTTGTTACTAATAAACGTGGCAAACAATATTTTTATTGGAGCAAGTATGTCCTGTGAAATAATCCACAATTATTTTTAACTAACAAATCTTAGGACATCTAGTAAGTGTAAGCTATTAAGCGTTTATTTTTCCACAAAACAGTATATTCTCTAAGTAATTTATGAAAAAAAATAATTGTTTTATCGATTGTTGTTTATTTTTCTAATTAGGTGATAATAATACTAAATTATGTTTTAGGAAGTTGTATTGAATCATTCTGAGATAAAGTTACACCATAATCTAGCAGAAACAAATATTGCCCTTTGTTCACCAACTGTACCACCATTGTTTTCTGATAACTTTGATTTTCAAACAATGGACGATTTTATTCATGGCATATTGATAAATGAAGAGATTCTAGCTAGTTCTTTATATTACACTTTGCTGAAATCAAATCAATATGCAGCAACTGTTTCTAATTGGAAAACCTATCAAACTGTAAGGTAAGTTATGTTGCCTATAATATTGAAGTTCCGACTTTTCTTAATCTATACTAATATAATAAAGCGGAAGAGTTTTTTTGTTTGTTTAAACACACTAATCTTTCAAACTACCAGTTGGATTTGAAAAATTCTATTTTTATATAATTCCATATCATTAATTTCTTAGAATACGCATACGTTTCCGGTATCTATACAAATATAATAATAAAGCTGAAGAGTTTTCTTTAAACATGCTAATCTCTGAAACTACCAGTCGGATTCGAAAAATTATTTTTATATATGATAGCCAAATTCCTGAGGAATAGTATAGGCTATCTAGCATTAGGCTACATCACTTAGCTAGCCTTAAATATTGATTTTTGTTAAGTAAGTCGAAACAAATAGCGCACACTAACTGCTTTATCTGCATGCGCTGGCATAATGGTTAGTGATACGTAAATAGAATGTTCTACAAAAATATGGCTCCTTAATATATCCTAAAAAATTAAGCGATACCATATGCCTATCTCTTATAAATAAGACACAATAAAGTATTTTGCGACAAAGTTTTATTAAAAATTGTAAAGTGATTTATGAACATTATTAGTAGGCATTGCGTATTAATCCTTACGAACGAAAGTTACTTATTCATTAAGATATTTTTATGTAGATAAACTTTGCACTTTGTAGCAAATAGGCCGAATAGTTTGGGAGAAAATTAAAATAATTCAATGCTCGGCTCGGGTCTATGACTATAGGTGTAGTGGCGTGAACGAGCTGTGTGAGTGACGCATAAAAATATTGTTTATGCTGAAGTATTATAAATCATCAATCAGTGATTTGTTTTAAATTATACGCGGGTGAAACCGCGGGGCACAGCTAGTGATAGCATAATTGAAAACATAAATATAAAATATGAATAGGTGCTTCTAGTATTATGTTACAGTTTGGCCGCGGAGACAATGCGTTCCTGACACCTATTTTTGGTTCCCATTTTTTACCAGAAATATAAAGTCAATAAAGTTTTTAAAACTTAAAAAAGATAATATACTGCCTATTTTTTAAAATACTATTTATTTTCCTCCTTTAAATACAGCTGAAGTGTCGTTTTTTAATGAGATATTTTATTTCTTGTTTCAGTCGTGATATCCTGTATAACTGGGTGTATCCATTAACAATAGAATCTGGAACATTTAGCCAAAATAAATATGTTTTTATGGTTAGTCCCAACTTCGTAGATAAAACTGCTACACTCAGTAGGTATGTTGATTGGTGGAATATTTTTTATTTTTAAGATCAGTGTACTGTTAAATTTGTTTTTGTGATCTGACGAAAATCACTATAACCTTCATATGTTTGCGTGAAATAAATCCGTTTTGATGATTTCTGTAAGATATGTAATAGGAAAAGTAGTAGTCAAATTACATACAATTCACGACTTACATAGCGGGATTGATGGTTACTGGCAAAATCTTTGATGTGATCTTCTACTGAGCTACTTCTAGTTTCCCTCGGTTTAATAACAGTTGATCATACAAACTTCAACTATTAGCGAATTCGGTAAGACGCCTAGAGGCATAAATATCCTAAAGATTAAATGTATTATAATCAAAGTAAAAGTTATTAAATAGTGAACAATAAATTCAAAGCAGTTGTGCATTAGTTCGTTAAAGAACCAACCACATATTGTGTGTTCGGAAACTGCTAAAATGTATAAACATTACATCATCAATGCAAATTTAAAAAAATTAAGCATTTCTTACAGAAATTTGCTATGGGTGGAGATAACTCTACTCATAGCATAATATAGCAAACTTTGTTGCAATTGACTGTAATACTCTATGGTTGTCAGGGATCAATTTTCTCTGTTTCTTTCTTTCTTCAATTCTTCTCATTTTTCTGATTTAGTCCGTACATGAATTAGCACACTTTATAAATATTGTTTACTGCCAGTGTAACTGTATTATTGTTTATAATTAATTGATAAGATTATCATGCCCATTAACAATGTATTTCTATAAGTCTCTTAAACTAAAGTGTTGTTTGAGTTTGATTTATTTTAATAAAAATTATTTAAAAGTTGCATACAGTAATACGTGCTGTCCACTGGAAATAATGATATTTACGTCTTATTATTTTAGATCATGTGTTCTAATAGAAGATGTTTTAATTGGATCACAAACACGTGTCAATGACAACACTGTGATATCCAAATCGTTTATTGGCAAGAACTGTATTATTGGTAGCAACGTTACAATAAAAGGAACTCATATCATGGATAATGTTGTCATAAAAGATAATTGCCAAATAAATAATTGTTTCATTGATGACAATTGTGTCATAGAAGAGAAATGTGAACTCGTAGGTGGTACAATTATCGCGTTTGGAGTTAAAGTTGATGCTGGAACTTTATTAAAGTCTAGTATAGTGGAAAGTTCAGACTATAAAGGTAAACAACGTGTTTTCTCTTCATCAATCATTATTTGTTCCATTCAATCATTTGAAAACCAATTATTTTATTACTACTCTGTTCTCTATGTATTATTATTAAAGTTAATCTTTGCTGGTTTGGTTTATTTAGAAATTCTTCATATGCCACCGTATTATCATAAACCCTATAGAAAATTTTGGGGAATTTAAAAATATATATTGCTTTACATAACATTGAACAGAATGTGACGGAAATAATGAAGTCTATAAAATGTCTATTATTTGGTACTTCTAGTAGTGATATGGAATAATATGTACATTAAACATGCATTTACCTAATCAGCTGTTGATTTATTTTAAATTTGAATAAATAAAAAGTAAATGTTTTTGACATAATTTAAGTAAAATTGTTGCTAATAAAATTCTCTTGTGTACTTGACTGTCTCTTGACACACAATGAGCTGAACCGTCTATACAAAGTTTAAATCAAAATTTTAGACAAACCATTACTCAATTCTACATCAGAAAGTGGTACTGAATGGGAAGAATCTTCAGGTAGTGGCGATGATGAAATTATTGGATTTGAAAAAGTTTGGAGTGACAGCGAATCTTGTTACTCATCTGACAGCAGTGCTGAGTCTTCTTTGCCAGATTCTCCAGTACCAGATGACACAAATAGTAAGTAATTTTGTTTTGTAAACTGTTTCTATTTACTACATAATTTGTACAGAACTGTTAACACATGTAATTACATTTCAGTATTTTTGCAAGAAGTTATTGACAGTCTTGCAAGAGGATATGAAGAAAAACTTAAATGCGATTACTTAATCCTGGAAATCAATTCATCAAGATATGCATATAATATTGAACTGCATGAAGTGAACTTTTTTGTAGTACGAGCACTGCTCAGTTTGCCTATATTATCTGAAAACAAAAATGTTCTTAACAATATTAAAGATATTCTGAAATATTTTCGTCCTGTGATATCAAATTACATCAAAACTAAACCTTCAATCATGGATTGCTTGAGAGCCGTGGAAGTAAGTAAAATAATAAATATGTTAATCTTATTGCTAAATCACCACTTTTACCTCATAAATTAATCCCTTTTGCAGGATAGTTGTATCAAATGTTCATGGCTTGAAGGTAAAACAGGGCAAATTACTCATTTATTGTATGAAGCAGATGTAGTGGATGAAGATTCGCTCCTCGAATGGTATGAACAATTAAAAGAAAATGAGAGTCCTATAATTAATCAAACATCACTAGTCAAATTCTTTGAATGGCTACAAGATGCCAGTGAAGAATCTGAATAAAACATTGTATATTTGTATATTTTATCTTTATATTTAATTGTAAGATGAAGATTGTAATAAAAAATACTAAATACCCTATTGTTTAATCTATTGAGTACCTATCACAACTTATACATGCTATAAACCAAAACATACTTTTGTGTATAAAAAGTGTTTTATCGGATTGTAGCATATTGTTGGAATTGTACGGTTGAGAAATTTTTGAACTTGTTAAAATCAAATGAAGTAGGTTCACATGGAGAGTGAACCTTAATTTGTCTCATATGTGTATCTCTTCCATTTTGATGATTGCCCAGTACTGCTATTTGGATCATGTAAGTCCTGATAGGTCTGTCATGTATATCTTTGATTGGTATCATCTCCCAACCTGAAAATAATTTAGTATTATAATTATAAAAGAAACTAATGTGAACACACAAACATTAGGTATGAACAACAAAAGTAAACAACAAAAACAACATTTTTTACACAATTCTACTGTGAAGTTCAGATTTATTCAAGATAACAAAATAGTTTTCATATGGATACTTTCTAAATGAAATATCTTCTTTCTACAATTCACGAATTGACAGTAAATTTGAATATTAAGGTTAAATGTTTTACAATATTGGTATATTGAGAAAAAGCCTAAAACAATACAGAACTGGAAATAAATAATTATTTAATTTTTGCTACCGCAAATTCCATTTTTTGTCCAAGAGTTACATGATTCGAAACTCCATAAAAAAAAGTGATACCATTCTACAACAATTAATAAACACATTTAGTTGTTATCTTGTGATAAATGACTCTAAAATTACTACTAATCGTTGTAATGGCTTTAAAATTATATATGCTGAAGAAATTTCATAATTGAAATTCTACTAAAGTCAACCTTGCACAGAATACATTTAACCTTAGTTTTATTTGTTGAATGATGACATCATTCAAGTCAACATACATACATTCACAAAACATATAAATAAATAAAAAAATAGTTTTTCTATAATTATTGCACTTGGGAGTGCATTAAATTTAATGACTTGAGTACAGAAAGCAGATAATATTTAAAACAATAATATGCAATATTATTTATTAATATATTAATTAATAATATCTTATCTATCCATACATATGTATATTATTATTTTCTTTTTTTTTCACTTAATCTGTCAGTCATTCAACAATGGACACATGTTCTCACATTAATTTGTAGTAAATAACAGAAAAAATAAATAACTACCACTAGGTTCATTAAGTTCTATGACTTCTATTTCTTGCAAATCATTGAAATGTGTTCCAACTCTTATTGATATTCTGCTTGGTGTGTAACTCTCATCCAATTTATAGTCTGTGTAGATATAAATATGTGAAACCATAGTCTTTCGTTGAAACTGTATGTTTACTAGATGAGGTAATTGGCCATCGGACTGCCAATATGTATCCATACAATCATCTCTGAGTTGATCTATGCCAAACCCTGCAAAAATAATTAATTTGGACAATTACTTAATGTATTATCCTGAGATCTTCTGTGAACTTGCATATTTCTAGTCATATTGTATATATTCAGGAAACAGGTTGTGATTATTTAATTGCATTCAATAATGTTGTCATTTTAGTGAAATCATTGATAAATTTTATATAATGTAGATATATTTCTTAAATAGTTTAGAAATACCATTTAAGTGGAATGTAATAATTTTTTTAATTTACTTTGAAAAGAACTGCTTTTCTTACCGAATTTTTGATATAATTTATATCTAAAACATAACCGATTCACGACAATGGTAAAGTTCTCTACCACCTTTTTGTCACATACTTTGGAACTGTGAAATGGGTTACTCGGAATGGTTTTGTCCCAGAGTTATATAGTAATACCATTGGTGTTGCAGTTGTCCATAGGCCACGGTAATCATTTACCATATCAGGTGAGGCGTCTGTTTTTTGCTGCCCTTTTGATTATATAAATACCTATCTCAGAAACCAGTCTTTCACAATAAATTAAGGTAGGTAATGTTTCTAGCCGTTACACTATTCGGTTTTTCAACGTTATTACAAAACGTTTATTTATATACCTGGTTTACAGGATGATAAACTCCATATTGCATTGTTTCCTACTTCTCTAACGGTGCCAGACCTTTCACTAACAAGAGGATCCTTCTCAGAAGTCATTATATTTATTATTTACTTATGCCTTTATTTTAAAATTAAGTTTACATATAGTCTACACAACACTTCTCTAGCTTAATTCAGAGTAGTGATGGGCGAATTCGAATGACTCATTTGGTTGATCAGTCGAAAGTGCTTTCATTGGAATTATTCGATTGCTGAAAACAGCTATTCGAATGAAAATATTACTAATATTATAAATGCGCAAGTTGTGTGTGTGTGAATGTTTGTTCACACGTATCTCCTAATATTAAAAACTCTTATATGCTGTCAATCAATTGTCAAATATATTTTCATGGCAATGAATAATTATTATATTTTTAAATTTATATAAAATTAAAGTTTTTAAAATAAAATTAGTAACTTTTTGGTTTGACAATATTTTATTGTAATGAACAAGTCATAATGTTATCAATAATCATTGAAATATATATATATCACCACTGCTACCCTAACAAACAAAAGTGAAATAATTATTAGCACAACTACTACCTATAAAAAATTAATACAAAACAATAACATTTGAAAATGGTTACTTGAATTCCAGTTAAGAACCCGTGCAAACTTAAGGAATTTTGTTTAACTATATTTATTGTAAACAACAATTTTCTATAGCTCACAGCCATAAATCACTTAAAATTTTATAGCATCACTGCTACCATAACCAATTAAAGTAAAAAAAATTTAATAGCACAATTAGTACCAATGAAAAATAAAATAAAGCAAATCTAATCATCGTTCACCAATAAGAATGCAAAAAATGTACGTCGTGATAGTTTTACTGCAACTCGTGCATAAAAGCAGTGACGCACTTGCTAAATAAACCTAATATCATTCGAATGAGTAATTTGTCCTTTTCATTTGAATGAGTTATTTCGTTTGAAAATCATTGGAATAGCCAAAGATCATTCCAATGAAAAAAAAAAACATTTGAATGGCTAATGATTATTTGAATAATGCTTACTCAATCATTCGAATAATTCGTTTTTTTTTTTTTGAAACAATCATCATCACTAATTCAGATTTCAGATTATCCTCAAACTAGGGATAGCGATCTGAGATTGATTCATCTAAGAATCGAGTTTTTGAAGAAAAAAAAACAGAGTTTTTAATTGATACACAGTACTGTATTGTTCTAGTGAATCGATACTACAACCTTTAAAATCAAGATTCAATTATTTCTGGTTTTTTTATTATTACGTAGCCACATTATCTGTACTATTCCTAATGGTAAGCACAGTCCAATCCAAATACAACGGTAACCACTAAGAGGTCTAAATCCATCGTTGGTCGCCACTGTCATGCCGACCTCATACATATTTCTTCACGTTACACTTAAAAGACCCGATGTCGTAAGAAGGTACGACGAGGTACGACAAACATAAGTCGAAGGGAACTTTTTAGTTCGTGCTGAGATGGAGATGACCTTAAAACTGTGACCCCGCAACCCATAATATCATTATTTACAATAAGTTAAATATAGCCAAACACATGTAAAGAAATTATAGTTTATCACTTAATTACTCAAAAACTCGCGAGATGGCTGTACTGACTGGCTATGTTTTCAGTTACCTTTGCCTCTCCTTAATGGATAAAATAAATAACAAAAAATAGAGGAGATCATTATTAAAACAACGAATAATGTAATGCATTATTCCTACGAAACAAACAATAATTTATTGAAGACATACTTAATTATTCTGCTGTCGATTATCTGTTGTTCGTTATTGAAGTGAAACTTCTTATGCAACTTCCAACGCGTTAAACGTTTAACGCACATTATCGGTCTCTCTTCTTTGTTGAGTCAGAGCGAGAGAGCAATATATTGTCGCTCTCTCCTCTTTGTGTGAGCCAGAGCGAGAGAGAAAATGTTGGTGTGTATGTACATTGCACACTGTTTAAATAAAATATAAAATATCTTTTAAAATAAAGTATCACTTCTATCGTGTGTGAATCGCACACACACCTTTTTTTATTGTTGACAATGACAATTGTCAGTCAGCGTTATGTTAATGCTTACTTGTGAACAAGTAAGCATTATGCAATCATCAATAGATGTGTAAGGGAGAGAACTTCACGTTGCTTACGTTCCAAGTTACGATACGAACAATGAATGTTCTGATTTTACAGTTATAATCCTTGAGTGCACGGCATAAAGTTCACTTGTTCAGTATTATATTGTCTTTATTAATTTCATATTCGTGTCATTCCGTGTGGTGTCATTTACAAATTATATACGATACATAATAACAAATTACCCAACAGCAGAATAACGACAATAGTATTTTTCTGTCTTTTCTACCAGATATTTTATTAGTATGGTTGTAAAAACAACTTTAATTAGATAAAAGTGATAAAAAATCGATTACTATTGTGTTATTTTTGTTTTACGCTATTTGGATTTTCGAGTTTGTATTTGAAATCAAATACAAACTCGAAAAACCAATCGAGAAACGACAGATTTTTAAAAACGTTTTTTTTATGGGAATAGATTAATCAGATTTCGATTCAAATTGAATCAGAAATAAATCTTTTTCGGAAAGAATCGCATCCCTACCTAAAACGTCAAAAATCAACCATTCTGCTTATTCTTGTTTTGGCGCTGCAGAAAGCACTGGCCAGTGTCAATGTGTTGTCTTCGTATAATTTTTTATATACAAAGTTGATCCCACAAGATGATGGCTCCTTTTTTTGAACTTTCTAGAGAGTTTTTGTGACATTTCAAAATGCATGTTTCCAGTTAATATTTATAATCTATTTCACAAATGCACAATAACCAAACTATATCTGAACTATATATAAAATGCCACCAATATTACATATTATAGGGACAAAGAACCTAAGTTAATGAATTAAAAATAAAAACCACAATATGGCAGCTCAAGATCCCGCAAAACTAAACTCAAACATTACAAAAACCTAAACGTAACCCAGAATCCCTCTAAAATTCGACGTTTTTAATACAATACTATCAAGTGAGTAATTATTGTATATACAATGTCGCCCATGAGCAAGTGACCGCCCGAATTATTCTGAATATTTACGAAATATTATCGAAAAAAATCCTCAAAAGGGGGGGTCTATCTTTAATATCTTTCAAGTTATTACATTTTTAATTTTTTGAGTAGCGTTAGAGACCTAACTCTACATTTTTGGCCATATCTCCGATCTTATTGTCTCAATTTCGATAGTGCTTGTTATTTCTAATAACTTTATGGGTCATTTAATCGGAAAAACTTACGTTTTGAATCAAAATATGAGTACTAATAAAAAAAATCGGAGTTGAATATCTTATATTCCAAAAAAAATCGTTAGTTAATTTAAAAATACACGTGTAAATCCATAAAATCTCCCCATATGAGGGTTTTTTTATTCATGCTTAATAATCTACTGCATAATAACTAAAAATTCTGAAAACATCGTTGATACCTAATTGTAACTAAATCCGAGGTGTTACAATGTGAGCGCATATCATAAAAATTCATCATCATTGAGCCGAAAGACGTCTACTGCTGAACATAGGTCCTGTGCTGCCCACAACCAGCGGCTACCCGAAACTTTTACCAAGTCGTCGGTCCACCTTGTGGCGGGTCTGCCCACGATGCGTCTTTCAGTACGTGGCCGCCACTGGTGAACTCTTTGACTCCATCCACCATCCGTTCTAAGAGCCCCGCCCACTGCCACTTAAGTTGTAACTATTCTTAGGGTTATGATGACGGTGACTTCTCCATTGCATTTTGAGTGACATTGAGCATTCTTTCGAAGCCTATCACTAGCGACCACGTCTCAGCACTATACGTAATCACGTACCAACACGCACTGTTCAAAGATTTTCGTCTTAAGACGCTACGATGACATGGACGAGAATATGTTACGTAGCTTCCTAAACGCTCCCCAGCCGAGTTGAAGTAGACGATTGACCTCTTTCTCGAAGTTGAATTTACTTAACGACATATTATTGTCCCAGGTAAAATTCACTCTCATATTTTTTTTCATAATGCGCCTATCGAAGTATAACTTAAAAAAATATTATAACAAAAAGAATTAAAAATAAAAAGCAGATGAACTTATAATTTTTTTTTAGTCATAGTTTTCGTTGAACTATTAACGTTAGTACAAAATGCAAATATTCTCGTTTACTTATTTTTCGCCAGTGTGAGAAATATCAAATATGTGACAAATAACATATACTGATACCCCTTAACTCTTCCATAACTCGTTAATAAAGCAAACTCAAGATAGGGCAGGTTTGACAAATTGATAACTTTATAATTAGTGGTTACGTTGTGGCCGGCGAGGGCGTAATTTGACGATGGCATGTGTGTAACTGCGCGTAGTTTACGCAATTATCATCGCGGGAATTGTCCACTAGGAGAATCCCAGACGACCACCAAATGTTGATTTTGAGTTCCCGTTCTACACGGTTGCATATATACTCTATTGAGATATACTCGTACATTTTACATCGTATATGTAGATATTCTACATAGATTCAATTTTTTATAAATGTACCGGTGCTGCATTGATAAAAATAACGGAAATTTTGTTAAGAATGTGTTTATATGTATTATAAAAGAAAAAGAGTTTTGTAATATATTTTCCTTCTGAGGCTTCAGCGCCCATAAGGCTAACAGTATAGTCAGCTCGAAAAAAAGGCTTAAGAGCCCTGAAGTCTCCAAAGGCTTTTACAGCTTCACCGGGCTCGGGATGAGCGCCGAAGCCAACAAGCCCAAGTGTGGCTAAACCACGGCTTGGGCTGTTGCTATCCGTAGAAAATTCGTTCTAACTAACTATATCTACATGTTTTCGCTTTCTGTGAGTAATGGAGAAACATGCGTATATGCATTTAGTAATCTGGCAATTACGTATAAATTAACATGAGCTTTTTTATTGTTATAGTCTTAGCATTGTTGCCTCAATCTCACTTGATCTTAAGTGACGTTATGGCCCAAGATGATAGCACGCTAAGCCTTAGTGGAAGACTGTGCAACAAGTGCAACTACCAGAACACACTTATTGGTGCTTGGCGACAGATTTTCAACTTGAGGGTGGTAGCTAGCCAGACGGGCATTAGAAAAAGCCCTACCACTATCCTATGGTTTCATCATGATGTTTTCCTTCACCGAAAGCTCGACGTGATGTCCATACTCGCTACTATTGAGCCATCATTGTTTCAAAAAGCTTATTGTTAATGACAATGGTGGTAACAACAATTTTAATATTGACAACTCTCGTGCTTCGGAAATATAAAGAACTATAATTAAATATAAATAGAAAGAAAGGAAATAGAAATATAAAGAACATCACCCTACAAAATATATGATCGATTTCCTTTAAGTCGTCTTTCATGCATCAGGTACCTACCTACTTGTATAATTGATTGTATAAAACCTTCATGTAACTTTCTTTTCATTTTAAGTATTTTTCCTCGTTTGATGTCAAAAGTCATTTGTATAGAAGTACCTATACATATGTTAAATTATAAAATTTAAAATTGTAGCAGACTGCACTGTGAGTTATACCCTGTTCAACATAATTATATATTAGAAAAAGATACGTTTAATATGGTTCTCGGGAAAAAGCATTTAGAACAGTTAACTGGATTTACAACAACAATAGTATCTTTTGGATTGGCCGGATTTCTGGGAATGGTTTTCTTAACTGACTGGAAAGCTATAGTAGCGTACATACCATATTACAATAAAAAGTTTGATAAGTCAAAGAAATCCGAGTGCTAAATATATTGCTTCTCAACGCGTGCTGTTACCAGAGGGAAATTAATACTGCGTTTCACATAAGCACGCGCTTGAAATAATCCGAGTGTGCAAAGAATGAAATTAGAATAATGACTGGTCTGGGAGATCAGGTATGCTACGATTTGTGAAAAAAAATGTCAATTGAGTTGGACACAGCCGGCGCGCGCGCAGCTGCCGCGTGCCCTCCTCCGTGCCTCTAGTGAGGTGCGCCCTCCGAACAAACAGGACCTCAATTGTTATTATAATAGTTTACAATATATAATTATATATATTTTTATATACCATTGTAATAAAAAGTAAGTTGTTTTATATGTAAATTAATATGAAAGATGTAGTTTGGTGTCGACAACATGTTGAAAATAAGTTAACTATTTCAGTTAAAATGTATGTATGCGTATGTAATACATAGAAAATTTATATAGGTATAATAAATTATGTATATTTTATTATAAAATATAATGGATTGTTTTTTATTTACTATTAGCTCTGTCCGAAGGTTTATTTTACCCGTATTAAATTTATTGAACCAACTCTCCATTGCGCTGCGCCCGCGTCAACGCACTTGTGTAACTTTTGACGCCCATGGTCACTGCTCCGCTCCTTAAGATCGTAGCGTGAAGTTATATAGTCTATAACTTCCTAATAAATAGGCTACAAAATACAGTAATAATTTTTCAAATCTTACCGGTAGTTCCAGAGATTAACGAGTTCAAACACACAAACAATCCCTTGAGTTTTATTATATTAGTACAGTACATCTATTATCTATTACATATAATATAATTGAAGTGTCCGTTTTTAATGCCAAAGTAACAGGTTTTTACTAAATGCATATGAAAGTATACACGATAACTATAACAAAACAACCAATTTTTTTTATTTTTGTCTATAATAATTGTGGTGTGTTTGTGGTAATCTCCGAAACGGTTGGACCGATTTTGACGGGACTTTCACTGACAGATAGCTGATGTTATAAGGCATAACTTAGGCTGCTTTTATTTTAGAAAAATAATTAAGGTTCCGCACAAAAAAATAAAAAAACATTTTTATAGTGTACCACGCGAGCGGAGCCGCGGGCACAGCTAGTCAGAAATATGATTAGGTAAGATATATTTTAAAAGAAGTCTAAATAATCGACCGCTTTCAGTGGCGCTTTCTAAACACTGTTATGATTACTTTTTTAGTAATCTTTGATTATAGGTTTTTAGTTAGCTAAAGTTATTTTGGCTGGTTAATAACGAAATCAACCTTAACCAGGTGTCTGATCGATGTCTGCAGGTTTACTTATAAACACAAAACCTCAAAACAATTTTTATATTGGTTATCGGGAGCGTGTAGTCAGAAAGTTTTGCCAAACACATTTTTACGTATATGTAGTTAGTAGAAGTTATTACAGTTCATGATAGTAATGAATTTATTAAGTATCTATTTAATTAGTTTTAAACCCAGTTTCTTCAGTCTAATTTACTTAATTATGCATTACTTTGAATAGCGTTAAAATATCGCAAGGGCATACAATAAAAACATGTAAGGAAGGGCCAAGTAGGGCCTCAATAGGACCCCAAGGGAGGAGTGCGGTGCGAGGCAGGGTAACGTTCCGACACAGCATTGCCCTAACTGTATAGTGTATTCATGTATTGGCATTTTGACATTTATCTGTTGGCCGCTTGCCAAGCGGCTGTGCTGTGTGTGGCGACCGGTGATTACTCGCTACAAGATTGTAAACAAACTACGATAAAATTAAATATTGCGCGAATATTTTTATTTAATTCTTAAACTATTCGTTTGTTATATAAAACATTTTCAAGTGTTCTTACAAAAGGTGAAAGTGATAATGGATTTATCTTGTGGAGAAAATATGCAAAATTCAGGGAACAGTGGTAATGGAAGACCAGTCGACATGTGCATCGCTGGTCCCGATCGAGCTTTGGACAAAGATCCTCGGATACTCCTGAATCTTCTCACTCTGGAGAGACTGCACGCTATACACACGGATTATTTTCAGAATGTACAAATTGATATCCAACCCTTCATGAGAAAAGTTGTCACGACTTGGATGCTTGAGGTGAATTCATTTGTAAACTACCTACTTACATATTTATTATTGGGTGATAATTTACATTTATCATAATTATTATCTATTTACTAACCATATTATATAAGATTTTAATAAAATCTATTGATACAAACTAGAATTAAAAATTGATCTAGGTTAGTAAGAGCTATTTACTTAGATGTTTTCGCTTCGATCAGCTGTTCCAGATATAACTAATAAGTGTAGACATTAAACATGATAAGTACATAGTAAGTAATTATAAACCATTATAACTCATCTTTTGTCTGAGAATACACACTTTCGTATCTATAAATAAGTGCACAATTAAAATGAGTTCAAATTAAAATTACTCTAGACTTAAAATAGTTACGTACTTGTATTTTTAAAGAAGCCTAACACTGCTACTAACATCGATATATAGAACTATATCTAGAAATGAATTATGAATTTGTAAATAGATGTCTTTAGTAATAACTGCACGCATAGTTTATTGACAGCTGATTGAAGTTAATGAGTTCGCTGTCTACCGTCGCCGTACTAAGTTAATGTAAAGTATGTTTTATACCTACAAGGTTTATTCCCTTAACAGTATTATAATGTATACATCAGTAATTACTTTAGTAAATTTGTATTTATAACTATTATAATAAGTACATATAATAATTGCTATTTTATTTTATTTATGTTAAATATTTGAGGCAATGTTTTACTCAAAGTTTCTAAATATGTATATGTTTATCATGCTGTTTTATGTGACAGACGAACTCGTCCGCGACAGGGCAAAGAGCTTTTATCCTCGTTATCATATATACCGGTTCAACGTGGTCGCTGTGATAATACAGCATTAACCCTCGGGTTTCTTTACACGACAATAGAGATTGCTAAAACTGACACACCTCTAATATTTTAATGTAATATGAAGTTCTACCAAAGTAGTTTTTGGCGGGCTCTGAACTGCCATGTGGTGGCTTTTATTTTAATTAATTAACTCAGGTTCTTTGACCCTAAATTACATACATAGATATATATTTTATCACTGTGTAGGATTCCAAATCCTAAAATGAGCACGAGCATTCAGTGTAGGAACATATGGTGGTGAAACAATGGCATGGAATAGGGTATTTTCTAATGCTCTCCTGGCTAGCTACCGTCCTCAAGTTAGAAACGTGTTCTTCAGCACCTATAGGTGTATTCTGGCAGTTGCACTTGATAGCCCGTTCCCCAACTAGTTCATCATCTTGGGCCACATCGTTACTTAACATCAGGTTTAGCCACAATGGCTAAAACCTATAACGATGAAAACCGGCCAAGTGCGTGTCGTGTCACGCGCAGTGTAGGGTTCTGTAGTTGCCCGTCACAATATGCAGACTTAGAAGGGGGCTTTAATTAATGTTCAATATAATTTGCACAAAATTTTCCATTTTATTTACTTCTCCAAGTACATTTTATAAGTTAGTCGACTATTACTCGTCAACTTGTAAGGCCTACTTAGCTTTACTTACTGAGCTACTTAGCTTAGACAATACACAACATGGGATAAACGAGAAAAAAAAATCATATTCACTTTACGTGGGGAGGTACCCTAATTTTTTTATGAGATTTCATTTTACCACTTTTTCTGCGTGACAGATTTCTACATTACAGCAATTTACAGCTTTATATTATTAAGAATCTCTGAGCTAAGCCGCGCATAGATGGACGGACATGGCGAAACTATAAGGGCCGTTTGAAGCTTCAGTGTCCTTATGGCTAACAGTATAATCAGTTCAAAAAAAAAAACTATAAGGGTTCCTTGTTAACTACGGAACCCTAATAAAAAAGATAGGCGTTTAAACAATAACAGTAGGTGCATATGAAACTTTGCAATATAAAATAATCATCCTTTGAATATGCTTTGTTAGTATCTACAGTTAATTCATTCGTTAATTCATAGCGTACGATGGACATGAACCATTTACAAACGGTCATCAACGATTCCTTTTTATATTGTTTTTTTTTTCTAAGCGTAATCCTCCACTGCGCACTGGAATTTTAGTATTCGTTACGTAAGGTTAGCAAACTATTATTTCTTTGAGAGGATTTGCATTAATAGACTCTTTTTATTAGGGTAACGTAGTAAATAAGGCTGTAGGGGTTTTCCTTACAGTTTCGCCATATACGTCCGTCTGGTCGCGGCTTAGCTCAGAAATTCTTAGTACTAGAAAGCTGTAATTTGGCATGGGTATGGGGTAATATGGCACTATACATATTAATGACACAGAAAGTGATAAAATAAAATCTTGAAAATGATTGTTTTTTACATTAGCCCCCTGCTTGTAATGTGGGAATGAATTTGTTTTCTTTACTATATCTCATAGCGTGTGGTGTCTTTGGATAGGTCGTTCAAAAATTTTGCGGGTGTTAGAAAACTATTTTTCATGTTAGGAATCCGTTTGCGGAATATTAAGATTTAAAGTGCTAATTTTTGTTAAAGTCAAGTGTCCCACCCAGCCAGCTAAATTGTCGTTTTTAGTTATGTGAAAATTTCACGGCATTAGTATGTATAATGAAGTTAAAAGGAAAACTATCACAGCTAATAAGGCTTTACAAGTTAACGAGTAATAATTGGCCAACGTATAAACTGTACTTGGAGAAGTAATTCCGTACAAATTCTATTGAAAATTACTTAAAGCCCTCTTCTAAGTCTGCAAGTTGTGACGGACAACTACGGAACTCTACACTGAGCGTTGTCCGACACGTACTAGGCAATTTGTATTACAATATAATAAGCAAATTAGGAATTATTATTAAGACTACAAAACATTAGCCACCAAAACATTATTATTGTCATTCATTTAGCATTGAGGACAGTCACAATAAAAAGTGACCCTATGAGAGTTCAATTTTCCATTAAGAGGAAGGGGACCATAAAAAAAGGATTTTATGTCAATTATTATGTATTTAAATTTATTAAATCATTTGATTTTCATATATTTTACGAGTAATGATGTAATTACATGAGGATTTAAACACATTTTCATTCAAATTATTTCAGTAGGTAAGTCTATGAATCGAAGATATTAACCAATTTAAGCTGTCATTAGCATACAGTAAAAGTTTCAAAAGTTTGTAATATTACAAAACACTATGCATCCGTGACAATGACCCCGCTGAGAACTATTTAACGCTGCGGCTTTGAGAGACCAATCTAAAGAGCTTTCGGTTTGTGGTCGGGAACATCAATACAAGTAACTTTTGTATTTAAACATGAGTAGGGAGGGGGTGTTTATTGAATGACGAGGTCGTGTAGATGAATTATTGTAACAATCCCAAAAAAAATATATTTCTATTCTGTTATAGGCCGATGACAACAATCTCACCATGTTAAACGACGTGGTTACACATTAAGCATAGAAAGTAGTAATAAGAAATGCTTTTAACTGTACCTAGCTGCCGGAACCTATGACCAGCCTACTAATTAAGTATTGCGCAAAAGCAAAGAGATAGCTGAAATAGCTACATATCGACTTCAAAATGGCAAATTTGTATTATGCACCAGCCATAATGTATCAAGTATAATTTGAATTTGCCATTTGGTATATTTATCTAATTTAGTGACTTCTGCTATCGCTTTCAAAACACGTAATTATGGGGCTGAATACAGTAATAGGGGTTTCGAAAGATTTATGACAGATGAGTGAACTCTGTTAAGGGCTCTGTCACCGTGCTGTTCCATCACAATATTCCTTACATATTGGCGAGGATCTAAACACACGATCTTCGATGAGAAATCCAAGCAAGCTGCAATTGTAGGGACTCAATTGAGTCACCATAGCTACAAGCATCATGATTATTTTAATATTCACGTTCCTTCTTTGCAGGTGTGTGAAGAACAACAATGCGAAGAGCAAGTATTCCCGCTGGCAGTGAGCTACATGGACCGGTTCTTGTTAGAACGTGCTATCTCGCGACAGCAGTTGCAACTTCTTGCCGTGACAGCTATGCTCATTGCCTCGAAGTTTCGACAGTGTCACCCCTTGTCAGTAGACTTGCTTTGCGCTTACACCGATAACTCAGTCTACCCACATGAAGTCAGGGTAAGTTTATAGTTTGTTACTTGCCCTTCATATTTTTATTTTTTGCAAAGCTTTTTTAAATATATATAAAATGATTTATCGTAGTGTAGTAAGTAGGTCTTAAATATGGCTATGCTATAAAATGCTATGCTAGCTAGCTATAAAACCAATGGCTTACCAAACATAAATGGCACCTAGGGAAAGCATCGAGTTTTCAGCCCCTCGTATCTCTAAATATAAAATAATAAATTTCAAGTCTAAATAGTCGTTTCGGCTACCACGCTGACGTGCCAGAGAGACATGGGATCGACTCCAAGGTGCCGCCATTAAAGTAATGTGATGGGCTACTCCTAGCTAAACTGATTATCTTAGTTGAAGTGATTAACGGGAAACACGGGGAATTATTTAAATAAGTATAAATAATTTGTCAATTCAATAGCCCCCATTGAATGTTATTTATTTATTATAAGGGAAAGAAACAGGTACAATTCCGTATTACTAAAGAAAAAAAAAGGAAACACACACGAAAATCAGTTTCAACTAAATATAGCAATAAACCATACGAATTGTTGGTATCAATCACTAATAACAATCCGAATAATTTCAATAAATAACGGCCAAAATAGTAAAGAATCTAATTTGGAATATAAATAATACAGCAAAATTATAAATATTAAAAAAAAAAAGAAAAAAATCAAATTTACAAAAACAAGTTCGTAAAATACTTTGTCGTTTCAATTTTTTAGATGCATTAATAGAGAATGCAAATATATTAATTTTATTGATACATTTATCACAAATTTTCTTCATATCTTGTCTTGGTAACAAGGATATTAAAAAGGAAATCATTCCTAGCATTCAACCTGGGACCTCTAAAACTAATTTCACTAACAAATAAATTAAATAATTTCTAAGCAATTTGATTAAAAATATTTGATGTCTCTGTTTTCGACAAAGGCAACTAGTAAAGGTAGCTCCAAAAAAATACATTTAAACATAATGTGTCTGATAAATCATTTCTGGATGCCTTCAATCTGACTAATACATTTGTCATACTCTGGATTCCAAATGATTGAGCTGTATTTCAATAAAGAATGACGAATGAAGAACGAGAATGACGCCCAGGGCTACCTACCTAACCTACCTACCTACCTACCTACCTAAGTACTCCCCTGTGCAACATCAATTCTTGTTTGAAGTTTGTATTTCTTTAATTTACAAAGAATAATCAATCAGTCATTGTTTCGAGATTAAATAGTTATTTGACAGATAGAAAAATGGAACTCATGCTTTGAAATTATATCGTTAAAATAATATATTATCGTGAAAGTTATTTTATAATATAATAAATATGATATAATAACATGCTAACACTAAGCAAAAATAAGATTTTGTTCATTTGTGAATCAACCATCCTTGAATGGAAAAGGTTAAATGGATCCGTCGACCCAGTATGTAATTTTTTCCTAAGTGCAGGTATAACTAGTGGTTCGATGTTTTGATGGTAATCCCTTAATATCTCACCCTACATCCGATTCCTTAGAGTAGAGTACCATATCAGTTTCCGGTAATTACTTTTTCCTTATAAGACAAGACAAGGTGCCTTTGTCACCCTCACCTAAGCCATTGTCTGTGACGAAATAAAGCACTGAATTGGTTACTTGCCTACATCCGACGGAAATATGGGACGGGAGGTGGTAGTGTGATATAAAATTGGTACAATTAACAAATATTTCAAAGTGGAAGTGGTTACCTACATTAACTACATTGCTTAAATGAAACGTCGCGACATCCTCGATGACGTGTTACGGATAGACTAACTACAGTCGAATGCTTTATCTACAACTCTCTTAATATATTTTTAATACAAAATTTAAACAATCCTTACAATGACGTGATAATTAAAAGTAAAAGCAAATTAAGACGAATTTATTATTTAATGACATCAATCAGTTTATTGAGAGCTATAATTTTTTAAACAATATTTTTAAAATTTTCGTTCTTCTTCTTCTTATTTTGGCGCCACAAAAAGCACTTGCCAGTGTCAACGTGTTTGTCTTCGTAGTATTTTTTATATACAAAGTTGGTCCAACAAGATGGTGGCTATCTAGGGAGTTTTTGTGACACCCCAAAATGCATGTTTCCAGTTAATATTTATAATCCACTTCACGAATGCACGATAACCAAACTATATCAAGCAAAATGCCACCAATATTACATAATATAGGTCAAAGAACCTAAGTTAATGAATTAACAATGTGATAACAAGATTGAATTTTCGGGTTTTTGGCCGAAACCAAATCTTCTGACCAACATTACTGTAAATAAAATTTAGTTGCCACGTCATCATTGTGTTGCAGCTTCGACACTTACATGTGGTCTATTCAACGCATACTTTCCCACAGCGAGGCTTTTATGAAAATTGTCGTAATTGTTATGACACAAATGCGTGCGGCAGGTGTGATTCGATCACTTTTATTCGTGCGCATGTTGGACTTATGAGTTTTGACTTTATAAATTGCGTGGAAACATAATGCCTCTATAATAATATAACAGGATACCTTCATACTGACCCCATACACTTCTATATATATACACACTACGTATTTATGGTTTTGGAGCATCTTTTGCATCATCCGAGAAAAGTAGGTGCTATAATATTATTATGTAATTTACAAGAGTAGCACATTTAGATACATATATAACCTCTTTGGAGCTACCTATAGATTATTACGTTCAAAGAAATCTCTTTGGAAATTTCTCTCTACTTGGGGCAGCCCGACTGGGGGAATACCTCCACTCTACAGAATATCGCAGCCAAATAACTTTGTGCTTTGTTCCTGCGGTGGGTAGATTTCCAGAGCTCCTTAGGGAGGGGGGTTTAAGGTCTGCAAAACGCTAGTGATACCTCGTGATGTTACAAGCGCCCATACTCTACCGTAACCGCTCAACATCAGGCGGGTTGTAAACTTGTTTACCACATTCGTTATATGCAAAAAAGGTATAAACTTATTGGGCATACAAGATAAGTTTTTGCCCAAAAATATTTTTAATTTACTTAGTAATGTATGTTTTTATGTTTTTTTTAAATATCTATATGATGCCTATTGGATCGATAAAATTCTTACAGTGAAGTTCACTTCAAGCAACAGTTGCCGTTGTCTTTTATTTATTTATGCTAAATATACCGTGGTAATATTATGCAGGGCGTGAGAAAATATTTCGTCATTACTTCCAAGCACCGTATGGCGTCGTATGGATGTACTTCCTTCCCATTAATTCGTGCGATCATCGCGATATGCCTTGTACTCGAATATGTAATGATGTCATATGGTGCGAGTTCAATTTTACTTTCTCACAACCTGTGAGACAACTTGTCTTTTATATAATTCCATATATAGTAAACAAATTTAGTATGTTGGTTTAATTTTTGTGTTGATATTTACAAGTACAGTCATGGTGTTCGTAATTTTTGTTAAAAATATTTATGAATGGATTTAAAAATGTTTAAGTTAGTCGCTATTTATAGTAACTACTAAAATAAGCTATACTACCTATATGTATATATATAATTATAGATATAATATACTATTAATTAAATAAGCAATAATAAAATTAATTTTCAAAGAATATGTAATTGATATATTACATAAGTACTTTGAAAATAATTAGCATTCTTTTACATTTACTGACAATGTAATTTTGTTCTATGTTCCCATTAATAATTACGGAGACATTTCAATTATATGATAGGGGTAAAGATGTTTATCTTGGCTGTGTTTAAGTTGATTGAACTCTAAGAAGTAATTCTGGCATTCACTTTTTATTTACGAGCCGGTTAGTTATTATTAAAACAAAATTAATCTGTCCTGTTGTTGTTATCTAGTTTGTTTTTAAAAAGGACGAGTGTCAAGAAGGGTCAATTCTGTTATTGTTATTGCATATTAACAAAGCATTGCTCCCTTAAACTGTCCTTTTTCCTTACGTTTCTAGTAATTGTAATATGATTCGCTATTTTTTGCGGTTTCCGCCTGAACCTATTTAGTATGACGGTTACGTTTCGTGTATTAAGTATAAGTATTTGTTCCTTTAGTGCGTTCTTATAATATAATACACGGTAAATTAGTTTCAAAGGTATGAGAATTGACATTTATACGGGGTCATGTCTTTTGTGAATCAGGGGTTGCAAATAAAAAGGACCCTTACTTCCTCTTTGAGTTGAAACTTATAATTAATTTGTTTGTTTCAGCAATGGGAACTGATGCTTCTGCAGAGACTAAATTGGCAGTTGTCAATAGCGACGGCTTTTGATTTTGTCGAACCGTTATTAGCGAGAGTGCCATGGGGACGAGATAGTACGCTAGTCCGAGAGCACGCACTTACTTTGACCTCAGTTTGCTATACCGGTAGGTGAAATTTTATGAATAATATTTTAATCAAGAACCGAATCTAACCTTCAACATTTTTAACGTTATTATGAATTATGTACAGGTGTGAATATCATACTAATGAGTCATACAGATATTACGGTTTTTCGTTATTTAAAATACTCTTTTTTTTTTTAATATCCGGATTTTATCCGGGAATTCTTTTCTACAGTATGTAGCAAGAACGTTATTGTAATAATAACTTATTATAACTAATCAATTTTCCGCGCATTTTCAATAAAAATAATGCTACAACTTTTACAATGAATGTGGTTGTTGATGCTTTTATTTCTATACTTATGACTTGCATATTATTTTTATTTTTATTTTAGTTACTAAATACTTTTGTAGGTTTGTGAACTATTAAAAAATGTTTAAAATATAATTTTAGCATAAAATATTAAAATAATATATTAAGTTGGCAATCAGCTAGGCACCTGTAAACGGTGCGGCTAGAATTTATTTTATCATCGATGTTAAATACCATTAATTTACATTATTTAATATTAATTAACACAAATAATATTTATTTGTTTAATTCATTCGCATTTGAAATTTAATTTAAAAACTACAGATATGGGTAATAATTGAATATATATTATGTAATAATATCAATTAAAAACTTAAGGAGACAGTAAGTTTCGCATATGGATATCGTATTGTCGAATGCAATTGTGTATTATTCGTAAATAGAAATGATCAGGATATTTTATCACAGTAATAATAATGTTTTGTATTTCACTCCCTTTGTTTGGTAATATGTGTGGAGTGCAAGCGTGCGCAGTGGCTCATGGTTGATATGACATGATTGTATAAGTATTTATGGTGATGTAGGGGTAGTGGACGTGTGTATCGGAACGCGCACATGTCGCTTGCACACTGATAGCGCGCACACCTTGCGCCCGCGCTCGGAGCGACGGTCGAAACCCCTCGGCCCTCAGCCACTGACCCTAAGCCTCCTATTGTGTAAAAACACTGCTATACCATTATTCTTTTACTAATATGTTAAATGGACACGCTGCAAAATAGGTGTCAGCCTTCTCTTTGGAACTGGATCATAAAACTAAACAATGAAACTTTTATTGAAATAAACTTGTCAGGTATCACGGGCTACAAATATAAATAAATTATGGAAATAATGCCACACGTGCGTTGCGGCAAAATTGTAAAAGTTTTTTTTTCCACTGTCAATATTATTTTTCAATGACATTTTTTAACAAATCAAAAAATTATTTATTCGTGTTTTGTAATCGAATTCTATCAGTCAGTTATTAAGTTCGTACTTACAATAAAAATGTTTAAAGAGTAAAGAAATTTCATTAAAATAATATAATACAAGTAATACTATTTCTACCGTTTAATTGTAGTCATATTTACTTTATCTTAAGTTCAGCTCCACCAGCTCGTCTCCATAGGGAGACCAAGTGAGATATTGCTTTTTTGTGGATCACTTATACGCAAATATCTTTTGCTATAGTTCTTCTTCTTCTCAATTATGGCTTCGCACTATTCGTGCATTGGGCCAGTGTCAAGTATTTTATATTTGTAACCAAAGCGAGGGAAATTTTCCAGTCTTATGTCGAATTCAGGGCCCTAACAAGATGGCGGCTCCCTTGTTAGAACCTTCCAGGGAGTTTTTGTGGCATATCAGAATTCATGTTCTATGTTATTATTTTCAATTCACTTCACTTGTGCACAATAACCAAGCTTTATTATGCAAAATGCCACCTGTTTTACACAATATAGGGTCTAAAAACACAAATTTATGAATTAAAAACAAAAACCACTACATGGCAGTCTGAGATCCCGCCAAAAACTCTCTTTGCTATAGTTATCGATGTTTTTTTTCGATCTGACTTAACTGTTAGCCGGAAGGGCTCTGAAGCTTCAGACGGCTTTTACAGCTTCATAGGGCTTGACTTATCGATGTGGTCCAAGATGGTAACACGCTTAAGTCTAGTGGGAGGACTTACTCTCAAGTGCAGCTACCGGAACAGACCTATCGGTGCCTGGCGACAGTTTCATCATGAGGGCTAGGCGGGCATTAGAAACCATACTATGTTTTATCACGATGTTTTTCTTCACCGAAAGCTCAGGCTCATTGCAGGAATTCGAAGTCACGTCCATCGACACGCTAATAATTATTTATATACAAATAAACTCTAAACCGCTATAGTCAAAATAAAGGGCATTTTAAATTTAATTAGAAAGATTAAGTTAAACAACACTTGACCAGGAATAACCCTCCGGCGTTATAGGATGCGCTTGCCTACTCACTGGGCACAAAAAGTATATACATAAGAAGCATTAATTAATAGCCAGCTTAATGACCAGGAGAACGTAACTGTTTTTCATAAATTACTGATTGTAGTTAATATAAATAATAGTGTTCACTGTGGTTGTCTAGAATCCGACGTTTTGTTTACGTAGTTTGGTTAAAATAACGAATACAATCCATTTTAAACTCTACCTGATACTAATTATATTTTAGCAGCAAAATATTTGTTAGCTTGTTGCTTTGTTTAAAATCTATTATGAAAAAATAATTTAAATATGATTAACTCAAAAACATGATTATAGTATTTATGACATCTTTAAGCATTATTATTATATATTATTATATACTATTATATACTATTATTATATACTATATTTTATAAGCATTAATTTCTTACGCCTATCGAATTATATGAAGACTCTAAATGGTAATATATTGTACTAAGTTTCAGTTCAATATTATTTGTATACACTATACATTTTAATTGTATCTATGTAGATGGGCCGAATATGATTAATACCGAAGCCGAACTTAGATCGAATGTTCGGTTCGAAATTATTCGAAAGTTCGGACGAACTTTTGCCGCTAAGAAAGTGTCAAAAAGTATATACGCTGCGGTGGCCATTTCTCTTGCGCTCCTCTCACTCACTCTACAAAACAAATTATTGTACAATTTTTATTTTGACGTCAGCACTAATTAGATTTTCTTTGGTAGAACTTCGGTTCATGTGAACAAAAATGAACTTAACTTCGGCTTCGCACAAATTTCGATTAAACCGAAAGTTTACCGAACTTCGGCCCATCCCTACTATATAAGAAGAAATATCATTTAGACATTACAAAAATAAAGGAGTGATACTTATCATATTATTATTGAATTCAGATAATATTTATTTATGCCCTTCAGTCGTTAACCTTGCTACCCTCACTTTCTTACTAAGTGCTATCGCTTATTGTTTTGGGTATTGTTACGAAATAAATAGTTCATTAATTAAACACACTGTGAATAATATACTAAAGAGTACAATTTTCATTTTCTTTAAGAAATATTGTTATAGATATTTATTAAAAATATATAAATATGAGAGGATTTCTTATTTCAACGGTTCATTTAAATATATAACTACTTATTTTAATATGTTTCTTTTTATATTCAGCTATTATAATATTCTCGGTGTACGATCAATGGGTAAATAATTTTTAAGTATTTTGAAAACTCCTGTTGTAGTCAAACCCGTAGAATATTAAATTGTCGGTGTTGGTTGCCGGAAGCAGCATAATTGCCGGTAACTGATCGTGCGTTACCCGAGGTGTTAAACGATAATAACATTACTTGACCCTTACACTTCTTAAATTATAAAGGGGTTTATCGGCTTATAAGCATAATTATGACAAATAATATTTAAAAAAAAACGATAATAACATTACTTGACCCTTACACTTCTTAAATTATAAAGGGGTTTATCGGCTTATAAGCATAATTATGACAAATAATATTTGAAAAAAAGACAAGAAAAATAAAGTACTTATTTTTTTTAATATTTACTTTGACTCAGCAAATTTGTACTTTAATATGCCATGTAAAATTGGTTTGTGATATGTAGAAATGTAGTGAATATTGTTACTAAAAGTTGCGTTACTGCGCTGGTGACCTACCGTATATGTGACTTATGATTGTACAAGCAAGGGAACGACCGCGACAGCTGACTGGGGACAATGCTCGAAGACGTACCCGCGGCCATTGTACAGCTCCCGAATCCCTGTCCCAAGTCTCGACGACAAAAGCTCCCTAACAAAGGGACCGTCTCGGCGCGCACCTGGTGTTCTTAGACCCTATCTAACCCGATACTTGGCACCTCAAAACACAATATTCTCAGATTCCACACTTCCGAGACTAATTCATTTAATACATCCGATCTAGATAACTTCCCGAGTTGATGTCATTGAATTGTTATTTTCTGTTTATTATCTATACTAAATCTTTAAATATTATAAAACTCAACGTCTCTCAGTCTGTCTCTCCGTTTATGTTCTATTCACGCGAAAACCTCTTATCCGATTTGCATGTTTTTTATTTTAATTCAAAACTATGTTATCTGGCCAGGTTATAGGATATATTTTGTAAGATAAAGTAAAATACGAAATAAGCAGTGACGATAATGGTGAATCAAATCGGAATAAACACGCATTTGGGGCGCTTATATGGCTTACGCTGAGTAAACCATACTAGATAAGTATATCAAATTAATGTAGCTCTTAAAAAGATCTACAAAAAAATCGATGATACCTATTATCTATCTCCTAAGGATTACCCACAATAAGCATTAATAAGAACGTCCAACAATCTGGACAGCAGTAGGTAAGTACGGAAAGTCTCAAGTCAGAACAACAATTAGCGACACTGATGCATTGGCGGATCGCCGTGGCGGAGAGTTGGTCGATCAAATTTCGGCTGAAACCGTGGGTCACAACTAGTAGATAATAAAACCTTATATTTATAAACCGTTTTAAAAATTTCATTTATAAAGTTTTTAATACAATAATGCATCCGTTATAAAGTTTTATTAAGCTAGCATCAATACCAAATGAATGTTGTATTATAAACCGTAAACATGTTTGCCAAAATAAGACATAAATTGTAATAGTGTGTGCAATAATGGCGATTAACTATTAAGTTTTGCAACCCTTGAAGTTTAACGTTGTTTGTATTAGATCGGGATTCAACATTAGGGTGCGGTGGACAGGTTTCCCGAACGGAACTTAACGGTCCTCAATTTTTATTGAATGCACGTTATTACATTTGTGATAATTAGAAGGGCAAGACGCGGGGGTGTCTTGGGTTCGTGCTCGCTAGGCGTGTGTCTCACACTGGCAGATGTCGACTTCGGGCACCCAACCCAACTGACAGGCAACCTGTCGCACAACGGATCGCGACGGTCCGCTACCCATGACGTGGACGTGGAGATCACCGCTGATACGCGAACCGTCATAGCCCGTTACTGATTTTTAATGAACATAAATAGGCCGAACCACAGGATTTCATAATTTAATTATTAGGTTATACAATAAACTTCATAAACACGTATCGATTTGCCGCAAAATAAGCTTAAGAATTATGAAGCAAGTTTTATTGCCGAAAGGGTATTGTGGATCATTACGTGAATATCAAAGTGATTCCCTCTCTGTACATCCACTAAAAATGATAATAACTGTAAACAATACACATAGTGTAAAAAATAATTTAAGAAAATGTTGATAAGCCCGATCGAGTTTTTTGCCGGTTCTTCTCGATGACTGCGATGTTTTCTGAACCGGTAGTTGTGTTGACATTCATAACTTCATAAGTGCCTTCTGAGACCTAAATTGTATAAAATGTTTTTGATTTTATTTAATTAGATTCTTTTTTTAGATTTATGAATTGTTTAAAATAGGTTTTTGTAACCGTTTATATCTGTTAGGTATGTATATATATTGTGTTGAATATGTACATACAAGGTATTTTTCTGATTAACATTACAACGTGTTCGCGTGTTACGTCGTTGTTTTTCTGAGGTAAATAGCGTGTAGACGATTATAAAAGTAGAGTAAGAAGGGTGTTTGTAGGTGGGCAGTGACCCTGCGTTTGTTCGCTTGAGCTGTGTGGAGGTGTAAGCGGAAGGGTCGCGCCAGGTGTCTTTACATCTGCCGTCTTGACTTGAGGCCGACTACATCCAAAGTAATTTTTAACTTAATACTCTGTTGATTTGTTTTATTTTTAATCGTGACCAAAGATGAGTAAACAGTATACACACGAGATAAACAAAAAATTGTTATTATTGTAGGTTGTATTTCGAACATATGTAATTCTAAAAATATTATTTTGTTAACTTATTTCTATGTATGAGATGTTTTATGTTATTTTACGATGATGATGTGTCGTCAACATAATACCATATTTTAGTAACGATTTTTTTCGTTTTTTGAATATTTTTTCTTTCTTCAAGGGATATCTTTATACTTTATTGATCGTTATCTTGTTGCTGCACGACAGTGTTGATATAATCCTTGACTGAGAATCGGCTAAATCTCAAAACTCATCTGAGTTTTGTAGGGTCAGTAGTCGTAACCATATAAATATGACAATGAAGTTTATTGATTTGGTGACTTTAAATCAAAGTCCGTCAATATTCAACTTTTAATAAAAGAATCCCTATCGTAAGTTGGCAAATTCGCAGCTGCGCCTTTACCTAGACGACTTAAGATGTAAATTACCATTATTCCGGGTCCATTGTGCCCGGGTAGGTACACACAAAGATGCAGACGGGGACGAAATGCACAAATCTGGCAGCTGCTCAACTCTCCTTCCTTATTCTCATCTAAACAATAAGGAACCTCGTGTATTGTGCAAAATGTTACTCGACGTTTTTTCTATGATCCCTTTTTGGTGTTGAGATCATTTTAGGTAGTTACCAATATTATAATTCAACCGAGATCTGTCGATCTCAATTTTTAATGTCTATTTGGAAAATTTGACACATTTAAATAAGTCTACTTGGAACTCTTGGATGTGTTATTATAGTGGAAGAGAAAGCATCTAAAGCTTAGTGATTCAACAAAGTGTAAGTCATTCCATAATTGATGGCTACAACAATTGTCAATATCACTTGTAAAAATTGTAAAAAAATAATATTAAATAAATTCATTTGCTTCATTCTCAACTGATTCTGATCAAATACGTACACAAAAAGTACACGAGAAGTATATTCCCAATTTCTCAATTTATTGATAGACTATATGAATTGTCAATAATATGAGTAAAAATAAAATTACGGGATGTAAATAATTACTGCGTATAAACGCGCGCGGAGACGCGGGCGCATCGCTAGTTAAATAAATAAAATCATGATACTAGGACTTGCAGAATGTGGGTTTTCAACGGCTTATTTACATTCGATTTTTCATTATTATTGATTAACTTACATTGCATTTACATTACGCTTAATATTGATATTAAGAATTTATGGTTAAATAAATTCTAAAATCGCGGCATCTGTATTATAAAAGGTTAATAATATTATTATCTTGTAAATATTTAAGTTCTAGTTCGTCTTACTTGCAATGTAACAGATTAAATCAATATATATTACTACGATAAAATACTGGTGAGTGCCATTAAAACGACATACGAAAGGGTTTTTGTTAAGGCGCTAAGACGCAAGGTGTCCGACAGTCAGAACCACCTGTTCGCGTCAATTATCTCGCACCAGATGCATCTTGGGTACCTGCTTCTCAGTTTTTGACGTATTTGTTACATATTTTAACTTGATGACATAAAAACACATACATATACATTTATTGTTTATTTTAATAAATAAATTGTGATGTGTTAGGTTTTTTTAAATCTTTACTAATATTATAAAGCTCAAGAGTTTGTTTTTTGAGAGATTTGTTTTTTTTTTGTTTTTTACTAATCCATGGAACCTACCAGTTAGATTTGAAAAACAAAATAATTTTGTATTTTATAACTTACTAGCTTCTGCCCGTGACTTCAGAATTGTGTCTTTACCGGAATAAAAAGTACCCTATGTGGTTAATTTAGGTTATGAACTATCTGTGTGATAAATTTCATCCAAATCTATATGGCCGTTTTTTTAAACTTTCACATTAATAATATTATTAGCAGGATTTATTGATGAAGGTTAGGCTATATAACTTCATGCTATGACCCTAAGGAGCGGAGCAGTAACCATGAACGTCAAGCAATCTGGCAAGCTGTAGGCAAGTACCGGTAATTGAGAACAAACCGCGTTGGCTGTGACGCGATGAAGTGTAGAATTTGTCGAATAAATTTAACACGAGCGAACCGTGGGGCATAGCTAGTATAAATGCTACTTTAATATTTTTTATTATTATTTTGATATGTGACCTCATTTACCACCAAAAAGACATATGATTTTAAAAACATTATTTTGTCTACAGAAACGGAATTCCTGTTGGTGCCTCCTTCGATGATCGCCATCGCTTGCATAACAGCGGCTGCACGGGGTCTACGTGTGCGAATGTCGGTAGTTGATCTATGTGGATTGACACGGACACCGGCCGCCGCAGCTGAACTGGTATCGCGGCACGTGGAGCGCGTGCTGGCGAGGGAAACCCAACCACAAGAACAAAGGCCGAGACACATTCAACCTTACAAACATGCCAGCCCCGACCAAACTCAACTTCCAGATACGCCTACAGATGTACAAGATGTACGTTTTTGATACTTGACTTGTTTAGGCCTTTCCTTGTGGTTTTTTTTTCAATATTATCATTTTTGACGATTTTCGTTCGCAAATAAGGTGTTAGTTAAATTTCCAAATCGATGTATTTAAAAGTTATCTAACTCAAGTTTTTATTGGTGTTTTTGAAGTTCATACTTTTTTAGTACCGTTGTGATTTGAAACTCGATGGAACGAAAAAGCGATACTAGAAAGATACAAACACATATCTATAGGATTTAGCCTGCGAGAGAATGAGATAGAAAACATTATACAGTGTTTTTTCCTATTAGTTTAGTTTTCTGAAGATTTCCCTTCTACCGCGTGTGAACTGCACACATATTTTATTTTTATCTTTGTAATTCTTTTCTTTTCTTTCTTCTTCTATGTAGTATTTTTTATACTAGTAACATCGAAAAAATTTATGATTAGACGGGATTTCATTGTTATGATTTTTTATGTTGCGCACGTGGGTTTCAGTACAGGACCTACAAGAAGAACGAAACGTCAAAAAAAGTCCAACCGAGGGCCGTAAGATCCGTCAAATGATTGAATTGAACATATAATAGTAAAATAATTATCCATTGATCTCAGATTTATTTATCTAGGAGAGTAGGTTAGATTAAATTAACTTTATTTATTAAAACGCAATCTTTTTAATGCTTATGTTGCAGAAATTTCTTCAATGAGTGTTTTAATACTTATGTTAGTTTTATAGCTTGATCTCTTTTATACTTGTGTTACATTGATCCATATACATTCTTGAGATTAATTAAAAAGAGCAAAATAAATATGTAAATGAAAAAAAAACAACAATATCAAGAATATATTTCCAGGAATCACATTTTACAGCTTAAAAATGAAATAAAGCCAAAATCAGTTAGGTACTTATTTTTTATCACACAGATTTTATTTGTGCGGCATACAATTGTATGTATTTTTGTGTACCAGATCACCTTTACTTAACTTATAAAATGTACTATACGAGAAAAACATTTGTTAATAATTAAATACAATTATGGTGGTCTTCTTTAATATTACGTGAGAGCTAAGAATAGGCGTTGTAGTACAATTTAATATATTATCTATACTTTTACACAGAATTGTGTGTCTTCTTTTGTAGTACTATGTAAGATCTCATTTTGTAGTAAATTCCAAATAGTAAACCTGAAGAGTAGGGAGTATAATTTTACCGTTTTTGAGAGTGAAAATGTTATTATAATTTAATATTTATTTAGTGCGATGTTAAGTTTTAGTAAATTCTAGTCAGACGTTTTCACATTCCTGTTTTTGACCAAACTACATTTTTAAGATAGGTATCGTATTATTATAGAATTACCTATTGAAGGTATGTAGTATAGTTTAGCTAATAGAAAAGCTGTCCGTTGATTAAAAGATGGCTAAATTAATACAATACCTCAATTTCGAGTTAACAGCGAATATTGATAATGATATTCTGCTGTCTTTAAAGGAAATATTATTGTTATAAGTGAACTGACTTCTTTAATCAGAAATTTATCACAAAATACATGATTAAATTGAAATGCATTGACATAATACAGTTACAGGTATTATGCGTAGAAGCAGAAAGGCATAAGTTATAACTGTTTTGCTCTAATTTACGCTTTTATGGTTCTAAACTATAGAGACTAACAAATTAATTAGTAAAGTAAATAGTTATAAATAATACCTACATTATTGGGATAAACCTATAGTGAATATATCAGTATAATATGTATAACTTAACTGTATTAATATACAAAATCGATCTAGTTAATTAGTCACCTTTTAGTCAACGAACGGTACAAATAAGTCTGTATTTTTAAAGCACAAGGACATAAGTTAGAACTAGTTGGTTCGACTTACGCCCTTATAATTTTAACGTCCAGAGTTTTATACTTGGATTTGTGTGTTATATCAAGGAGGTTCATTATAAAATTATAATACTCATTAGTTCATTAGTAGTATTAGTATATCTAATACGATCGGGTTAGGTTTAATGTATTTCCTTTCGTTGTATTGTCTGATTGTTCTTAAAAATATAATTTAATATGAAGAACTTCGTTTATAAAAAAACTCTAGAACCATTAACGTACATACTCGATGCATAATCAATTAAAATACACTAATGAGTTTTGAAGTATCTCTGTCTATTACAAACTTTGTATTATCAATAAATCTATTATTTTTAAATAAAGCTGTATTTTCTACAGTTTCTTACTTTTTTGTTCATTACACTAAGTCCTTTATTAATGTTATTGTTCTGGGAGTGGCTTTGTATAGGTACGGATGAAGAATGTTCAAAGTACCGAAAGGTTCAAAGATTTTTTGCATTTTTTTAAAGATATTGTTATTATTTAAGTAATTATAAGTGTAACTTATAATAGTTATGTGTTAAGTGGTTTAGTTAAATTATAAGTAATTGTACAGAAAACGTATCGATAAATAAATAAATATAAACATATAGTATGTTCAGTTTCATCTTTTCGTCCGTTTCCTTAATGATAGTATTTTTAGACCATGTCGCAAAGAGAGGGTGTTAGCCGCTCGCGCGATACAGTGACACTGCATTCACTAGTTATCGACACACACACATAACACTGCACTTCACACATGTACACCTCTCAGGTACATAGGTTCTGTAAGGGACCTTTTTTTTTCTTTTTTTGGCTAGTTAGTTTAGACAAAAATTACCAAATCACTAAATACATATACACATGTTCCTTCCTTCCTCCCAGAAGGCAGGGGATAGGGATTCAGTCAAGTTCAGATTCAGTGAAGCTGTAAAAGCCGCAAAGGCTCCAGAGCCCCTAAGGCTAACAGTATAGTCATTTCGAAAAAAAAAAAAAATAGCATGTATATATGTGTGTCTGTGTATCTGTCTGCCGCATCGTAGCTCCCAAACGGTTGAACGGATTTTGATTTAGTTTTTTTTTGAATGGTACTTGATCGAGGGTTTTCGTAGCTATGATTCAAGAAAGTCTGTTCAGCCTTTTTAAGATTGTCAGCTCTTTTCTAGTTGATGCATGGATGTGAACATCTTCCACATGTCTGATCGAGTCGTAATTTGGTATTCTGTTACTTCAATGATATTAGAAGAGCATGGTAACCTTGACCTGATGCTGCAGCATCATCTGGAATCTGCTCAACTCCTTATTAATTTACAGTAGAGGTATTGTGTTTGCGCCCATTAATGAATGAATGATTAACACCCATAAACACAACTAAGAAATTTGGTTATTGCACAAAAGTTAGTTATGTGCGAGGATCGAACCGGTGACCTCTTAACTCAATAGTAAAGCTTACTACCACCGCGCTACCAGTCCTGTTATCTATATTCTATACTAATACTAATAATATAATAAAGCGGAAGAGTTTTTTTATTTCTTTGTTTAAACTCGCTAATCTCTGAAACTACCAGTCAGATTCGTATAAATATTTTTGTATATGATAGGCAGATCCATGAGGAATAGTATAGGTTATCTAGCATTAGACCACACCTCTCAGCTAGCCCTAAATATTGATTTTTGTTAAGTATGTCGGAATTAATAGTGCATCCTAACTGCTTTATCCGCGTGCGCTGGCGTAATGGTTAGTGATACTAAAATACAATGTTCTACAAAAATATTGCTGCTCTAAAAACATCGTACATCTAAAAAAACCGCGATACCATATGCCTATACATAAGCCACAATAAGGTATTTTGTGACAAAGCTTTATTTTTAGGTTTAATCCTTACGAACGAAAGTTAGTTCATCATCAAGACAATTTTATGTAGATAAACTTTGCCCTTTATAGCATGTTATTTGGACGAATAGTTAGTGAGATAATGTGAAAATAAAATAATTCAACACTCGACTCGGGTCTATAACTATAGGTGTAGTGACGCGAACGAGCCGTGTGAGCTGTGACGCATACCCCTGGCCGCCCTATAAAAATATTGTTTATACTGAAGTATTATAAATCATCGATTTCTTTTTAATTATATGCGGGTGAAACCGCGTGTGTCAGATAGTAATAATAATATTTATGCTGCTAATATGTACTTTGCAAACTTGACTTATTGGTGAGGTCTAAAACCATTATTATTACGTGAAAGTTTGCTTTCTAATTGTAAAACTATTTTTGATCACATCGTAACATGAACTGAAATGCTGATCAAATCAGATTCAGATTCGACGTATAGGTAGAATTTTATTCGCCTAGTGATCATGTTTTACAACCACCATGTGCTAAAAGTCAACTAACGCAACAACGTATCAGCGCCATCAATATGACAGGTGGAGCCGCTACAAACTAGGCTAACTGTACCGTACGTGGGAAGTCGATGGTCGTACACCTGGTGTCCGAATTTACAAATTCGGTAATTAATACATATAATACAGTCTAGTGTAAAGTATTGTATATGTTTACAGTATCATGTAAAATTATACTATGTATAGTATTTTAAGTCACTTTGAAAACCAATCTCATGTACCAAGAAGGCGTATAGTTAATATCAGTCTTCAGTCATTTTATATTTACAGTAATAAGATAACACAACTTTTTTCACTATAAAAATGTGTACAGGTAAATTAGGTATTTATAATGGTGTATTAGGTCTTATTCTTCTTATTAATGACAACTTTGGTATGGTTAGAATATTATTATACTACCTAATATTAAAAGCTCAAAACAGTTTCTCCGTCGCCTGCTTGACCCTCCAGCCTTCGTTAGGAACATGGACCTGCACAGGGACATGAGGCTTCCCTTGATAGAAGCCTATGTGAAATATCTCACCAGGAGATACTTCGATAGCGCTTGGAATCATCCCAACCCGCTCGTAAAATCCACCGTGAACTACGTCCCAACAACTCGATCCCCGTTGCCAAACGTTATAAACGCCGTCCGCGAAATCTCTTTGTCGATCCCGATGACGACATCGAGAAAGCTAACAATTTCTACGCGTCCGCTCCCGCAACATATGCGTGCTCGCGCCCACGCCCGCGAAACCACCGTTCCCTCCGCAGGGGACGTACGGTTAACTTCGCTCCCGCACACCCGCCACGACCGCCCTCCTCTGCGGCAACTCAAGCCTAGGTCCGATCCATCGGCATGGAGCCCTTGAGCCAAGCAGCCGCTCGCGCGATACTATCACTAGCTTTCACAATCCATACATGACACTGCATTATACACACATGCACAACACACAGGTACATAGGTTCTGTAAGGGACCTTTTTTTTTCTTTTTTTGCCTAGTTAGATTAGACAAAAATTTTCAGACCACTAAATACACATACACATGTTCCTTCCCTCCTCCCAGGGGGCAGAAACATGTATATATGTATAGTTAGTTTAGATCTAATGATAGGGATTTAGTCAGATCGCGACTCAATTGCATACGCGCAACAGTCCGAGCCGAGGTTCGGCCACTTTGGCACCCTCGGATGTTGTTGCTTAGCTTTCGTGGCTGAGTGCCCTAAGCGCTCGCCCCCAAGCCCGATAAAGCTGTAAAAGCCGTAAAGGCTCCAGGGCCCCTAAGGCTAACAGTATAGTCAGTTCAAAAGTTCAAAAAAAAAAAGCTCAAAACGCTCAAAACAACTGATCACGGAGCAACTCTAAATACACGTTACTTGCATGTTATTTTAATTCATATCACTAGTGTACAATAACCAATCTACATCAGCTAAAATGACACCAATATTAGACGTAATTACAACTATAATATCTACTTTATGAATTAAAATAAAAACCACCTCATTACAGTTTAAGACCCCGTCGAAAATTCCAAGGTATTTATTTATTTTTACATAAGTAAAATTATAAACTTAGTTTTATAGCCCCATCTAGTTGTTAAATGCGTAATTAAAATCAGTCTTAATACTCTTATAATAAACAATAGAGTTTATCAATAATCTTTATCATAACTTTTTTTTTAAACAATCCTCAAGTATAATTCCGCAGTACTTGAATTGGTCAAGTGTTTATTTCAAATTGTTAATGTGGTGCATAGATACCATAGACAGAAACCATTGAATCATATAATGATAATATGCTATTCAACGCCATCTATTATGAATGTAAAATAATGTATGAATTATGATAAGCACTCAGACCAAAGAATGGATAAACGGTTTTTATAGTAGATGAATGGTTCTTTTATTTCAGTTGAAATCCAATAGATGACATCACTTACTGTACTGTTCTAATTTGAACTTTCAAAATGTCTAATCTATCTACTTTATTTATTTATACTTATACTGATTATAATGAAAGCGCAGCAAGACATCATGTTCAATCTTTAGAACTTAGACGCAATTATTTAGATAATATATTTTATATAAGATAATTAATAATCATATTAATTCTGCAAGCCTTCTAGAGAAAATTAAATTTAGGATACCTCGATTGTCTTCACGTTCGATTTTTACATTTTATATTCCTCCGTCTCGTACGAATTATGTTAAAAATAGCTTCTTTAGGCGATCATGCTCGTTTTACAATACTATTTTGAAAGATCTTGATATTTTTTATATTAATTTAACTGCTTACAAAAGGAAATTGCTACTTTTATTGGATACTTTTTAATACTATCTATGTATGTTTCTATGATTTAATGGTATGTTTTATGTTTGTCATTTATGTGTGTAAATTGTATGTATATTATGTTTGTAAATTGTTTATGGTACTTTAGGTCTGCTTGTGTATTTAATTGTAACTTTTTTTTTTACATGACAGTTACCTGAATAAATAAATAAAATTAGCAGTTACTGTTTTGAGCTTCTAATATTTTTAGAAGAAAAACGGTTTATTAGGTATTTTAGATTTATTTAACTTAATATTTTTTGTAACGTTGGACTATAATCGTAAATAATTATGACCACGGAGTTAAGGCCTAAAATAAAATTTAGCTGATAAACTTAAATAAGTATGCTATTTTTGTATTAATGCTTATAAAGTAAAATGAACCAATTGCTGGCTGTCTATATAAGTATAAATGATAGTTATGGATAAATATTAAGTTAATTCGCAGTTTAACATTACTTTATTAGGTAGGGAAGCAATTATGGTTTAGTGGTAGCGTTAGGACACCATGTCGATCGACGTAAGTTCGAATCCTCCCGCCTGGCTAGCTATTACCCTCAAGTTGAAAATCTATGGCCAAGCACTTATAGATGTGTTTCGGCAGTAATACTTGAGAGCAAGTCCCCCTTAGTTTAGCGTGTTACCATTTTGGCCCACATCGTCATTTAACATCCGGTAAGATTGTGGCCAATCGTTGAACAAATAAAGAATAATTAAAAAAAAACAGTCTGCATAGTGAAAGAAGACGTGAAGTGATTGCTGGAATTGATTGTGACAGAATGATATTTCATGCAAATTTCGTGGTAATATTTTGTTAAGAACTAGACAATTCAATCATACACAATACTGAAAGCCGTAGTTATTATTTGTAACTAGCTGGCCCCGAAGACGTTCTGTCTTTCCAATAATCAATAATTCGACTTTATCGCCACCTAACAAGATTTTGTTTCTTGATTTTGGTTCTGCCATAACGAACAAAACAAAATAAGAATCACGCATATCTATCGTTCGAAACGTGAGTTATGGTATTGAGTTCATTAAAAAAACTAATAGAAAAATGTAATTTCAGTTTTTCCAAATATTTCCCCTGTACTTCTTCAGATATTGCTTTTCCTAACAATCTTATTCGGACTATTATTAACAGGAACAAAAAATAATTAGCCCAATTGGCCTAGCTGTCCTCACAGTTTATTTCTGAAGTAAATATACGGCATGATAGGCAGACTTTTTTTTTGGAACTGACTATACTGTTAGCCTTAGGGGCCCTGGAGCCTTTGCGGCTTTTACATCTTCACCGGGCTTGGTATACGGACTTCCTAAATACTCCTTTTTATACGTCCATTTATACGTCTTAGTCTTATCATAACAGTTTTATTATATTGATTATTACACTAATCCTTTGTATTCAATATTAATTTACAGAGTATAATGAATGGGACATGGAACCTCGTTAATCACTACAGAACAAGAACAATTTGCTTCTCTTGGAACTCTTAAAATTTCCTTCCCAATACATCCTTCGTATTTTAATGTATGTTCGCAAAAACTTAAGCACATTACCGATTTGCCGGACAATAAGTTCTACGTTTTATTGTCAAAAGGATCATTGCGTGAATTATGGAAATGGAAATAGAATTGGAAATGACTCCTATCTGTCTAAGCCCGGTCGAATTTCTTGCCGCCTCTTCACGAGAAGAGAAGAGTGTTATCGATAACTGGAATGCCTTCTTTGGTACATTGAATACAGTATTTTTTTATTTTGAATGATTCTTAAATATTTTATGTCATGTTAAAAATTCGGATAGGACATTGAGCGCCCATAATCACGAGAGCAAAGCGGGTAGAACGGAGACATCGGCAAACCCGGACGTTTATACGAAAAACCTTGGCGAGGAGCGCTCGAGGCAGTCGAGGCGTTCCGGGGTAAACACCGCGTCTCCCGGGAGCCGCTCATTAGTTGTTCAAACACGCCGGCGGCCACTTTGACAAGCAGTGCGGCAAGGCCTGCCTCGGTCCAGTCGCTCGGCCGAGGAGCGATCTTCCCCTTCACTGATCTAAAGCTATCTGTAAAGCTACGGGATTTCTGATAGTAAATAAACGGTCCCTGTTTTATTTACTCGACAGTCGTACCAGAGCATGTTTGTGTAAACTTGGAATAGTTGACAAACAGAATCTGTATGATCTTACATCTGCTCACATGATTAGACCTGAAAGGTACATAAGTAGATAAATATGTATAGGTACTTATACACATTAATATTTAGATATAATATGTCTATTTCTATTAATTCTACTTGAGCGAGAATTCAATCCGATTGATTTTTGAAACGAATGACAGGCTTTATTATTTTCCCAACAGATTTAGTTGCAAAGGAATGTATTATTGAAAATAAAAGGGAATAGCTCATTTTTGAATTTACTTAATTCCTACACAAACCAGACTCAGATACCTATTATTATTATTTTTGGAGAAATTAGGTTAGTAGACCATTAACGAAGAAGGTAAGCTTTTCGATCAACGGAATGTACAACCACAAAAATTAGCATAATGATTGATCTGAAGAAAATCCATAAGTATGTGGAAATTTTATGTTTTTGAACAAATTGAGGACGTACAGCTAGCCAGGATTCGTATCCTAGGTATCTGAGTCTGGTTTGTGTAGGAATTAAGTAAATTCAAAAATGAGCTATTCCCTTTTATTTTCAATAATAAGCCTACATACAGGATAATACATACGGGAGGGCTCATAAGATACGGGTGATACTAGAGATGCCTAATGAACATTTTGGGATTCGATATTCATGGTCCTGTGAACTAGCCCGAAAAGTAGTGTTAGCAAAACATAGATTGTTTGCAAAACCGTAAGTATCGACTGTTTTAATCGCCGAGTATCGATCGAAAAAAATGTCTTTCGCGTGTTTCGCAGGTAACTCGCGTACTTTGGTAACTTGATAAGCAAAAAAAAATCCCTTGCGCCGCAAATCTTTTGTTGTACCTAATAACAAAAAATAAACTATGGATTGTATTATTTCAAGTATAGATTTTTCGATAATGCATTTGACTATTTATTTATCCACAGTTAATCGAAATTTTTCCAGCACTACAGGCAATATCATCCGATTTTACTCCCATAATTGTAAACATGAGCGTTTTAATTCAGATTCAAAAATATAAATTTCTTTGTAAGTATTAATCCGTATCAGTAGCAAAATACAATGTTATATTTAAAAAAAAAATCGGTTTGTATTCCCTCTCAAACAAGAGAAAAAAAAAACACTTTTCTCAATTTATCATACTTCAGATTTAGCCATACATTCCCATCTCAAAAATGTGTCCTGATAATATGTATCTTTTTCATAAATCCTGATCCAGATTATAGTATCCTATAAAAAAGATTTAATAAAAAAATATTTATATCTGTTTGTGTAAAACTATTTTAATTATTATCAAATAAATTTACTAACTATCAATTCATCACATTCACGACTTGTTACTTTCACGTAACTTGTTACTTTCACTATCAATTGTTACTTTCACGTAACAGTTTTTGTAAAATATTTTCGGGGTTATGGTAGATAATATGTAAATTATATGATTTTTTTTTAGTTTTTTATCCTATATCCCGTAAATTAAACTAAAAAGTTAACTACATAAAGTTATATTCGGATAATTTTCAAATTTACTTGCCATCTAGAATACACCTTTTATGATTTGCGCGTCACATATGTTATCGACGTTGATCGTACTATACTAGAAAACCCTTACGAGGGGCCAATAACTACTGTGTAAAGTTTCACGAATTTTCATTTCAATGATTTTCGAGTTTCATTTCAATGATGTAGTATTCCATAAATAATACCAAAGAACAAGCTTTGGAAAAAAGATAATATCATTGTAAACAATCAATGTTTTTGTTCTATTTTAAATACACCCTGATCCTGTTGAAAATCCCTTGTATTTCATATATTTGTATATTGTTATTAAATATACCTTTTGTTCTTAAGCGGTATTACTTAAAATATTCATAGGTTTTACTGAATTTACTACATTATTGTGTAGAGTGAATAGTAATGTACATAAGAATGTTTTTCAATTTGTGTACGACTTCGCGACGATTGAGTTAAGTTCGAATCCCTGTAATGAGCCTGTTCGGTGAAGGAAAACATCGCGAGGAAACCATAGCATGGTGGTAGGGCTTTTTCTAATACCCGCCTGGCTAGCTACCACCCTCAAGTTGAAAATCTGTCGTCAAACACGAATAGGTGTGTTCCGGCAGCTGTACTTGAGGACCAGTCTTCCACTAGGTTTAGTGTGTTATCATCTTGGGCCACATCGTCACATAACATCAGGTGAGATTAAGGCCACTACACCAAATCTAAAACGATAAAAAATAAAAAAAAGTAATTAAACTTGAAAAGGTACAGAAAAATACCATTGCAATTAACCTGCCAGTTTGTGAGGAAACTCTTTGTCAATCTTCGGCATCTCCAAAGGAAAAAAAATAAAATAAAAAAACGTGAGAATTATTATAAACGTGATAACACGTGCTAATTATCAATAGTGGTTAAGGTATATAAGATGTTCGTAAGCCTAAATACAAACAGAGACTCCATTAAGTTTTGTCGTGAGTTCGCAATCATGGCGATGGTTGAACGCTCATCAATCAAAGGCTCAGGTGCACCTCGTAGCGCCCGCCTCCGCCCCGCACCGCCCGGTCTCTGCCCTCGTCTGCAACGCCTTACAAAAAAGTCAAAGGCTTTGTTAGGTTTATACATAAATTATTGATAGATTTTGCTACAATAGGTTTGCATTGTTTTTTGTTGTAGTATTACAGATATTATATTGTCGCATTCGGTCTAGTTTCTTATGGGTTATTAAGGATAAGAATGTTCCTTTTCTCCTTCTTATTTTAGCGCCGCAGAAACACTTGTCAGTGTCAATGTTTTTGAGGTTAACTCCGTCGTCTTTTTAATCTTCAATGCTAGGGAGTTTTCTAGGAGCTCAAAATGCATGTTTCTAGTTAGGTATTGTTTATAATCGGCCTCATGTAGGTAGGTAGGTACACAATAACCAAACTGCATAACGCAAAATGGAACCAATTTTATATAACATAGAGTCAAATAATCTATGTTAAAGAATTAAAATAAAAACGAGCCTTACTGTAGTCGTATGTGATGCGTAACATCTGACATGTTATCCTACTATCGCATTGAGATGAAATATATGTGAAGTCAATTTATTCGTCATATTATTGGTCGAATATATTGACAAATATGTAATTCTATATTAAGGCGTGCGCTTGTCGCGCAAATACGTGGTAAATACGCAATAGTAACTTAAATCCTAAAAAAAAGATCCACACTAAAATATTTATTCGAATAATTCCATATTACTAACTCGCACTATTTTAAGAATGATGAACTTTGAAAGATAATTATTAATACAGTTTACACATATAAATATAACCTCAGATTATATACACAACACTGTATAACTGTAGATGATGCGTTTTCTTCTCTATTTCCCTTTCTCGTCACACACACGCATACACTATGTTGTCCGACAGTACGTCGTGGTATTCCAACCTCACGCAAAATGGGATGGCACCATCTCACAGTCATCTCTCCGCCACCGCTCGCGCTCATTGGTCAAATCAAATAGCGCGCGTTTCCGCGGTTTCCTGTAACAAATTTTCTTCCCTTTTCCAAAGTCGCTCCCACAAAAAATATCCAGCAATCGAGAGGAAAGATGTTATACATTAATAAAAACCATCACATGATACATCAAAATACACGCCAAAAACGCAAATATGAATGTTTTTCTAGCTTGTGTTAGTTAATCCAGCGACTCCTAAACTGGGTCCTAGGGAACCCAAAGGTTCCTTGGAAAAGCCACCAGGGTTCCGCGAATCAGTTATATTTGTCATTGAATAGTTGAATTATTTTGGCTTTTAAATAAATAATTCTACTGTTACTAATACTATTTGGAATAGCGCAATAATTAGGATAAAAAAAATCTACTCTTATTTCAAATTGCATAATCCTTCCTTTATTATAATTTAATAAAGGGTTCCATAAAATAAGAGATGTGTTGATATGATGTGAAAAAATGTGGTTTAGACGTTTACGTGTGCTTATTCGGATTCTAATGCCATCTTTCTGAAAGCGAGCGATAACACCCCTTTATAAGCGCTGGAGAGCTTCAAAGGGGCGATAGTAGATAGAGAAAATTAAGGAGCGTAAAAGCGGTCTAGAGCAGGTTAACAAATTAAAAAATGAGTATTTCGGCAGTTCTACGGAATTAGAATCCTTGTATTTTTAACTATAATAACTACTATAATTGCATCATTATGTCCACTATTTGTTCCTAACCTGTTTTTGTTTTATTTATCGTGGCTTTCTTAGCTCGTGTGCCATGTCTTGCGTCATGCCGTGTTTATAGCACTTGATTGCTATCAAGTTTTTGTTTAACAACTCGATATTTGAGGGGAACTCGAAAAAAATTTACTCGCAAAGTCGGCCAAATTAGTTTGAGAACCTATGGTGTAATGAATATTATTTTATGTGAATTAAAAATTTTAAAGGTTTTATTTCCTCTATGTATTTTGGGAGTTTGTAAGTATATTATTAACTAATATAATTTTCATATTTTTTATCTCGAAAGAAAAGTGTCAAAATGATTCTACCAATATTTTTGATGAGTGCGATTTTAATTCAAGCATGTTCGATGCATAAATGTCTTATGTTGAGTAATATAATAACCCCAAAAATGAAAACATATTGTATGAAAGCATATTGTATATAATTAGCTTAAATATAGCTTAACGTTAATAGTAAGTGGTTTCATCTCGTGAAGTTTCGATTGCTTCGAGGAGTCATTTTATGATTTAGCAATGTATTGTACTCGTATTTATGTTGCTTTAAAATCATCTAAATTTTATAATTGTCCATGGGTTTCAGCACCAATTTAACGCTAAATCACTTGCACTTGTATTTTCTCTTCCACGTTTTTTTGCAAAGGTATTTGTTTTATTGTTCGAATTGCTCAATTCTTGAGTGGCGACTCAAAATAACTGAAAACTGAATGTGTGAAAACTCACCATAAGGTGTACCAACGACCTGGTGAAAATTACAGAAAGCCGCCGGATGTGAGTAACGCAGGATCGATCGTTGTAGCGATCTGATGAGAAAGCCTATGCCCAGGAGTTAAAGTCTTTTGACTGAAATGATGATAGTTAACAACTTATATTGGATCTCATTCAATAAACATTCAAGAAAATGAAGCAAGGATGGCTCGGTGGTAGCGTGTACGGACATCGCGTCGATGGACGTGAGTTCGAATCCTTGCAATGAGCCTGAGCTTTCGGTAAAGCAAAACATAGTGATGAAACCATAGCATGGTGGTAGGGCTTTTTCTAATGTTCGCTTGGCTAGCTACCACTCTCAAGTTGTAAATCTGTCGCCAAGCACCCATAGGTTAGTTCCAACGACCTGGTGAAAATTACAGAAAGCCGCCGGATGTGAGTAACGCAGGATCGATCGTTGTAGCGATCTGATGAGAAAGCCTATGCCCAGGAGTTAAAGTCTTTTGACTGAAATGATGATAGTTAACAACTTATATTGGATCTCATTCAATAAACATTCAAGAAAATGAAGCAAGGATGGCTCGGTGGTAGCGTGTACGGACATCGCGTCGATGGACGTGAGTTCGAATCCTTGCAATGAGCCTGAGCTTTCGGTAAAGGAAAACATAGTGATGAAACCATAGCATGGTGGTAGGGCTTTTTCTAATGTTCGCCTGGCTAGCTACCACTCTCAAGTTGTAAATCTGTCGCCAAGCACCCATAGGTTAGTTCCAGCATCTGGACTTGAAAGTCAGTCCTCCCACTAGGAATAGCTTGTTACCATCTTGGGCTACATCGTCACTTAAGATCAGGTGATAAAGTGGCCACAATGCTAAACAACAACGATAAAAAAGGAGATTAATAATATAAATATAATTTACATATAAAAACCATATTATATCATTACTACAAAGTAAATGTTCCTATAACGAACATTAAAACTACCTCGCGTTTGTACTAGTATCACAGAAATCAGCGCCCACCGTTCTGTGTTCATAAAGTGATGAAGTATAGTTGAGAGTGTTAAGTATTAATACGGACTGTATTGTGAGTGAGTTATTACCGTTATATTTGTTTATGTTTAAGATTTGTACGATTGCTCGTTAATTAAAAATAGTAGAAGATGAGTGCGGGGACAGTCTCGATGCAGCGCTCGGCATGTGGCCCTGTGGAGGGCGCAAATTGAATTAGCCAGGGGTAAGCGGAGTCTAGCGCACGCACGCCGCCCATAACCGACACATTATCAGATTAGATGCCGCGCGCTGCGACTTGTGACGCTTCCCGCAATTGAAAAATATATGCGATGTTTTCTTATGTTGATTGTTTATACGTTGATTTCATACATGTGAAGGTCGGACTAACATATTTAGGTTTGAATAAACAATTCTGATCTGTTTCAATGATTGTAGCTTATTTTTATATAGACTCGTATTACGTTTTATTTTCTTTCCTTTCACATGAAAATATGTTTGTATTTATAGCGGTCGCTATAAAATGAAATATCAAATTAAAAAAATCAGAATACTTATAATATTAACCGTAGACCATCATTGCATGACAAGAAAAAAATAAAAATACAAAAGCAATTTTTGACAATTCAGAAATGAAAAAAATATTCTTTAGCGAACTTTTTATAATTTTAAAATCGAGTTGATTTTTGTTGAGCGTTCTTACGTGTTAAATTAACATACTTTTATGTGAGAAATAACAAAATAATGTTTTTTTTGTCCATCCTACTGGTTATTGGTGATCAATATATAAATATTTTTACTAAAGTTATATAATTGCCCTATTCTGTATAGTTTAAAGTGATGATGGGTCAGTGGTAGCGTATTCGAACATCGTGTCGATCGACGTTGGTTCTAACTCTACAATGAGTCTGAGATTTTGTTGAAGGAAAACATCGTCATGAAACCAAACTGTGGCATTTTCTAATTTGAAGAACTCTTATCATCTTCAAGTTGGAAATCTGTCGCCTGTTTCCTAATAAATATGTTATAATAAATGTTTGCAGGCAGCTTTTAGCGGTTTCTTCTAGGCTTAGCGTGTTACCATTTTAGACCACATCGTCACCTAACAACAAGTGAGATTCTGGTCACCGCTACTCTTAAAAAATGAAACATATTTCCCTTTATAATTATTAGTTACACTTATTTAACAAAATATGTAAAATGACCATGAAGCAGCAATGACTTTTAAATATATCACATTTAACCCCTTTAGTGTTAGCATAATCGACAAAGAAAGTAGTGGTAGCAATTGGATCAAATTCTCGATATTAAAAAATAAATTTACAAATTATAAGGTTTAGAGGCTTTGCAATTAAATTCCGGAGACCACACAATACGATATGGTTCATTTTACTGTAAAAGACTTAAATAGACTAGAAACTGGATATACTTAAGTCTAGCAATAATTCTGTTAGTTATCTACTATAGGATGTAGTAACAAAAAATATAGTTCATTGTTCAGAATAATCTGTTGTATATTTCTAGTTATTGTATATCTAATTATATAAAGCTATAAATATCTAAAGATCAAAATATTGTTATTTTTTTATTGAACGCGGTTATTTCTGGAACTACAAGTTGTATTAGCTCTAATAGCCGATTTATCGATGGAGGTTATAGACTATCTAAAATTACGCTACGTACCTTAGGAGCTAACAAAACACGTTAATCTCTGAAACAAGCAGTTGGATTCGAAAAAATATTTTTGTGTATGATAGTCATATTCACGAGAAATAGGCCATCTAGCATTAGGCTACACCTCTCAGCTAGCCTTAAATATATATTTTTGTTAAGTCGGAATAAATAGCGCACCCTAACTGCTTTTTCCACGTGCCTTGGCGTAATGGTTAGTGATACGTAAATACAATGCTCTACAAAAATATTGCACCTTAGTACATCTAAAAAAAGTTCGCGGTGATATATGTCTATCTCTTATACATAAGCCACAATAAGGTATTTTGAGACAAAGTTTTATTGAAAATTCAAAAGTGATTTTAAGCATTATTATTAAGCATGGCATATTAATCGTTACGAACAAAAGTTACTTCATTAAGATAATGTCATGTAGATAATCTTTGCCCTTTATAGCATAGGATAATGTAAAATAAAATAAAATGAAAATAAATCAACACTCGTTTCGGGTCTATGACTATAGATGTAGTGGTACGAACGAGCCGTGCGAGTTGTGACACATTACCCTGGCCGCCCGATAAAAATATTGTCTATACTGAAGAATTTATTATAAAACAGCGATTTTTTTTAAATTTTACGTGAGCGAAACACATCTGTCATTCATACATATATATGAAACAAGCATGTAAAATCCTAATTTAACGCGGGTTAATCCGCGGAGCTCAGCTTTTATATATACTACAAAGAGCAAACAGTGAGACTATTTAGTAAAAGGAATAACAGCAAAACATTCGGCGAGTTGGGAAGAGAAAAATTACAAGGCACTAGTTGTTTGATTAAAGGTTGCTAAGTGATCACATATTTTACCGCGGAGACTTGTTGGTTTTTCATTGCTTCTTCCTATAAGCTTTGGAGATAAACGCTTCCTCTTCACTTTATATGCTTTATTCGCGACGGTTCAGTACATTTAAATCATCTATACTAATAATATAAAACTCAAGAGATTGTTTTTTCGTGTGATTCACGTACTAATCTTTGGAGCTACCACTCAGATTTAAAAATGTTTTTTTTTTGTATGTTGTAGCCTATTTATTAAGGAAGGTATATAACTTCACGCTATGTCTCTTAGAAACAGAGTAGTAGTCTAGCAATTTGGAAAGATGGACGACAGCGGGAAGTGAAACAACGATAGGCTGCGTTGGAGGCAGCGCGATGGAGTGTGACAAAAAAAATTAAAACGGGTGAAACCGTGGGGCACAGCTAGTATAATAGTAATATTAAAAAAATGGTGGTAAAAATGATTTCAACTAATATTTTTTTATACAACAAAGGTAATACTATAGCTATCGCTATCGTGTTGCCGAATTTGAACCGCCAACCCCAAGGTGCTTTGGAAACCCTATTCATCGCAGGAACAAAACACTAGTTCATTTGACTGCGATCTTCTGTAGGGAGGAGGTATTTCACCAGTCGAGCTGCCCCAAGTAGAGAGAAATATCCAAAGAAATTTCGAAGAAAAAAAGAAATACGCCGATTCCATAAATTCCATTACGATATTCTATCATTATATGATTCCAAATCACTGAGTTACTGTTTTTATATACTTTTTTTTGTAGTATTCATTTATAAAGTTACACTTATGTAACAGCCTTTTCGTAAAGCGAAAATATTAATATTATCGTAAGATTTATACTTCATAAAGAATGAAATTATAAATGCATGTTTATGAAACAGAAAAATGTGTCACTTTCACAAAGTAATTAAAATAAATAATAAATAAGACCGTGAGCAAAGTGTAGGTCGCAGCGGGCGGCGAGTGCACCGGTGCGTGCACGCTCCCGCGGGACTAGCCTAGTGCTTGTAATTTCAATATTGTGAATATTATACGCGTCATTTTCTCACACATTCCCCTCTCGAATTATTTTCCCGTAGGAGTACATACCATTTGATTTTTTACTAATGTAACAGAGCGTAATTTATTTTACCCAGATCTAGACGCTTTGAAATGATGACGACACCTTTATTTCTTTGGAAAATATTGTGGGTAAATTTTAATTTTAACCTGGCAGCGTGGGTGTAATAAAGGTGTTACTATGATCAATCATCATCCATATTAATCCAAAGGGTTTTGCTTCGACGTGTTTGCTTTCTATTAAGTTTTAAAAAGATTTAAAACTATTAAATTAAGGGCCGATATTTCAATCAACAGATAACTTTATTTGAGGAATAATTTATAAATTTTGACAGATTTTCAAAATCAGTCAAAACAAAAAAATTATTCCTCGTAAAAAAATTATCTGACGATTGAAAAATTGGCCCTAAAGGAAATAAATAAACATTTATTCGGCTTTGGAACGAGAAAAATAAACTTTTAGTTAGCTATACATTAAAGTTATAAACATAAAAAACAATTTGTTGTTAAACACATTCAGTTAACGATTATTTAGACGATTTAGGGCCGTTTTATCTATCGTCAGATAACTTTATTTAACTAATAATTTCGACGTTTTGGCAGATAATGTATGGGAAACCTGTAGAAATTTAAAAGTTATTCCTCAAATACAGCCCTAGGAGATATGAATTGATTTTTTAAATAAATTTTTCGCGGTTTTAGGGTTCTGTACCTTATAATTATAAAAACGGAACCCTTTTAACATCACTTTGTTCTCCGTCTGTCTAGCTGTCTGTCTGTGCCATTTTCTCGACGAAAACTTGAGGTATAAAGTTGTAATTAATATACTATATATATATTATATACGAAGATCTATATATACTTTAAAAAGAGACGCCTTTCAGGCTTTCTTCAAAACAGGTATATAAATGGGCTGCAAATCTGCCACCGACAGTATAGTTCAGTTGTAATCGGAGCGAATAAGAAGTAAAGGAAAAGGAACACATGTAAGTAATCAAGCTTTAATCAAGCTTATTTATAAGCTAGCGGTAGCCTGCGTCTATGAATATTTCCCTCGTAATTGAATTTTTATTCATTTTAAAGTTATTTCCTACAGATTAACATTTGAAGAATTACATATACTTGCCCTGTACAAATTTTCATAAAAATCGGTTGATATTTTTTTTTTTTATTGGATAGTTTGCGTTTTCTAAAAGTACCTATTATTGATTATACCTAATTCTTATAGCCTATCTATTAAAGAAAGCCAAAAGAGGGTTATCTAGTATTAAGTAAGCAAACTTTCAATTATTTTAGAATCCCCTCACATGTGTAAGTAAAAATAAGAAAATATTGAATCTGAGGGAGGGGCCTCAAATGATAAGAGGTAAGAATGTTTTATTAAAGCCGTCCTAGTATGTTGAAAATTCTCCGAATTGAGCGTCGGTACATTTTAGGAAACTATACACTTAGAAGTATAAAGTCGTTTATCGGAACAATCATTTGTCTCTAATAAGAAATATGAAAAGGTATACGATATAAAATAATAAAAAAAGGCTTATTACTTTATATTATTTCGATACATATTCATATTATTAGTTTCTTATCTACCATAACATTAATAATATTCCCTCGCTCCCTTTATCAGCAAAAGTAAGAAAAAAATGTATTAAATATGATTATATTTAAATGCTATTAAAAAGCATTTTCTGTTTCTTATTTAAGAAACTAAAATCATACTAAATAAAAAATCAGGCAAGTAGCGAGTAGAACCCGCGACGTAAGGGTCTCCGTATCTATTAATTTCATTACATATGGTGCATTATTGTACCGACTTTTATATTAATGCAGTTTGTATATTATGAATTATTATTATATTTTCCTAAATCTCTCGGTCTATCCGTCTCTCTGTATCTTAGTGTGCTTATAACTAAAGAATCATTTTTATTATTTTACAGATGTTTTCCTTTTTAGTACCTAGGCTATGTTTTATAACTTTATGAAACAAAACATAAGGAGAAATTAGTAACATAATAGAAAATCAACACGTAAAAAATCACGACCAGCAGGTTGTTTGGGAAGATATAGAATACAAATAGTTGATTAGGAATTCTTATTGAACATTATACTAGATATTTGTGTAGACTAGAAGGGTCTAAAAAAACCGCTATACCTTATATAACCAACTTGAATATTTAATCCACAATAAGTAATTCAATGTTACAAAACACAATGTTCAATGTTACAATTGTTTGAAGCAATGATGGCACAGTGGTAGCGTGTACGGACGTCGCGTCGATTGACGAGAGTTCGAATCCCTTCAATGTGCTTGAACTTTCGGTGAAGGAAAACATCGCGAGGAAACCACAGCATACATAACACAGGTGGGGCTTTTTCTAATGCCCGACTGGCTAGCTACTACCCTCAAGTTGACCCTCAAATCTGACGCCAAGCAACAATAGCTGTGTTCCGGCAGCTACACTTGAAGTCAGTCTTCCACTAGGCTTAACATGTTATCATCTTGGGCCACATCGTCACTTAAGATCAGGTGAGATTGTGGCCACAACGCTAAACTTATAACGATTAATAAAAGGTAATCAAAAATATTTATGGATGTAGCTTGAAAGTATTGTATAGGTTTCAATAAATTGGTAACCGAGTGCGACTTTTACACTTTTATTATAAAGGGTTTTTATTATACGAGTAATAGCAGTATTTTAACTATGAAGTATCGTATTTCTTTAATGCGCTAACCTTGAAACGTATTATTTTTTAAAGAAACATGGGTGGGCATACATGTTTACAACATCATATACTTTGTTTCTTTGATCTGAAGGATTTCATTAATATTATTTATTTGTTTCGCTTAATTAATTTATTACACCCCTTGTCGATCTGTGTGTTGTTCCCAGTGCGAGAACCTTCATAAAGTAAAAAAATCGACAACAAAAAAGCGTGATAGCGACGGCTCCCGAAACTTCCATGTACCTGTATTGTTTTTTGTAAGCAATAATGCTAATTTTTAAAATCTTTTATTATGAGTGGTAACAATAAATATAGTTTTCTTTTTAGTATTTAACATGAAATTTTCAACTACAAAATGCAATTCAAATGTTTGCAAATTTTTCACTATTTTGTTTTATTATTTTTGTTTTGTGGAATGCAAATAGTTTTATTAGGTATCTTGGAGGTGAACTCTATGGGCTGCGACACAGTTCTACTGATGTAGCTGATACCGTGAATTTATTCTTTTTATAGGTAAATTATGGTGCCAATAAAAATATTAATTATCTATTATTTTATAGAATAAATTAAGTGCATTTATATTTTCAAGGTTTAAACGAAATACCTATACATATATTTTTAAATATTAGCCTCTCTGATATCGTTGTTGTAAGCTGATATAGGTACAAAAGTAAATACAAAAAAAAAATACTAATATCTACAAATAAGTATTATAGTGAGATCGTGAACATTAAGTAATGAGTTAAACATAAACAAGCATGAGGAATGACTTCTGTAACATAAAAATAATTGAGAATGATTAATTTCGTATTTGGTATTGTGGTAGGTAGGTATAGTTAATTCGATAGCAAGATTGGTGAATCAATATCTACAACCATTAATTAAGTGGGTAAGTACCCACCTGGATCGTTAATTACAACTTTTTTATTTTCCTCAATGACAAAGGAACTGTCGGCGAAAAGAAAAGTAGACAAGTGTCGTGACACGCACCCCCGAGTGAGAGCCGCGGAGCGGGGTGCCTGACGACCAATCGGGGGCGCCGGCAAACGCGGCCGCCTCGACCATTGGCTCGTGTCCGGGGGTGCGCGCCCCGCCCTGTCCGTGAGGCTCGCCCTTATTGAATTAGGCTTATCATTCGATTTCGAGTGGGGCGAGCGCGCGGTACTCCGTTTCGGCAAAAACTATCGCCGGGACTCGATACCATCTGTAATCGGTATAATTCAATATACACGTCCTCATTCAATTATGTGGCTGTGAGCCTTCGCGTGGCTTCCTTTATCATAAGACGCACGCGCCCCGCGCGGCGCGGCGTATCCGCTGCCTTTTAAACTTGGTTTAAGGAAACTTTTTAAAGTATTCAATTCGAGCACATGTCAAGACTGGAGTTTGTCAGATAGCCGGAGCGGTCGCTGGTAGCAATGGAGTACGGATATTTGAGCGGAGCCGGCGGTGGTTTTGATAGCGGCTGTCTGGGTACCGGCGGTGGTGAGTTGTCGTGGGGTGAACTAGCATCATGTGGACAGATGTCGCAGGCGGCCTACCGGTATCAGGGTATGCGATATCAGCCACCTCCACCGCAGTGCGCCCGTCCTCAAGATGCTGCTATACGAAACCATCATATATTCCCGCCATCCATGAACCTACAACGTAAGTATCTAATTAGGCTAAAATACTCAAAGTAAAAATAGTAGCCGACGGCGGCTGCTGTATCTATACTAGCATTATTAGAAGACATTTTATGGGGTATCTGTATACACAGGTATCTCTACCCATCTGCCTATTTTACCTACTTAAATAAAATAAATGCATTATTGTTATTTATACATGTTATGCTCTGTGTCCCATAGTACTTACTAACTGTGATGGCACTGGAGCCATCGCGTAAGTAGGCGCGTTACCGTGCGGAATGTAACTATGCTACGGCTGGGAAATATTCGTAGCACTTTATTTTAAGTTATTATTAGCTGTAGGGTTTCACACATGTTAAACATATTCATGTAGCCTTTTACCGCGCCGCCGTCAATACACCCGTGTAGCTATCGTTGTGCTCACTTGCTATACTTGCCTATATACACTTTCCAGATTTTAATTTATTTCACCGAAAGGTTCCTCTTCTCGTGAGTTTCGAATCTACGTCGAATGCTACTGCTTCTGAAAACGATCTCATTGAGCCATCGTGGTTTCAAAAATTCTTTATATTCAAATTATACAGTCAAATAGAATACAAGGATCTGTCTATTATGAATGCATATTTCGATACTTCTTTATATGCCTGTCTCTCCGTAGGTATATTAAATTTAATGACATGTTTTAACTCAAAAATTGCTAATGCTACTAATAGCTTTGAATTTGCAGAAATATTTAGATAATATTCCTGAGATTTATTTAAAGAAATCTTATTGTGAAACATTAAACAGATCTACAGTATGTTGACAAATACGCAGGAAGCGAATTCCGAGCTTCTTCAGACATTCATATTATAAGAATTGGATAATCAGAGTGTGTTATTAAGAATATATTTGTTTATTTATTACTTATTATTTACGCAAGCTTTTTATAATAACTTTTAATGTGTAAAATTACTTAGGAAAACTAAAGTTTTACTATCTTATTTTTAGTAACATAACTAGCTGTGCCCGCGGTTCCGCTCGCGTGGACTACAGAAAAAGGTTTTTTTTGTGCGGAACACTAATTATTTTTAAATTATGACTTAATACATAAGCTATCTGCCAGTGAAAGTCCCGTCAAATTCGGTTCAACCGTTTCGGAGATTACCCGGAAAAAACAGACAGACAGACAAAAATAAAAATAAAATGATGTTTTGTTATAGGTATCGTGTATACTTTCATATGCATTTGGTAAAAACCTGTTACTTTGAAATTATAAACAGACACTTCAATTTTATTATATGTATAGAGTATAATAATTATGGGTGGTATGACACGAATGTTGTGTCCACCTGGATTGCGACGATCATATGCTAGGTGTAACACCCACCATATTGGCACGACACAACGTCTCTTGTTCTGGGATCAACCGTTGTATTAGCTCTTTGCCTATGAAATTGCTCTTTTATATAGAAAAAATCATTTTTTTTTAATTTAAAGTACCTATATAAATGATATTAATCGAAGTATTGGCCATTATTTTCGATGCACTTTTTCCATTTTAATGAAAATTCATTTATCCCTCTGCTATAGAAGTCTTGAGGACGGGAATCAAATATATGTTTAAAGGCGTATTTCACCGCCTCATAGGGTTTGAAAATTTTCTCCTTTAGAAAGTTATCCAATTTCTGAAAATAATGGAAATCTGTTGAAGCTAGGTCTGATGAGTATGGTCGGTGACGGAGACTTTCCAGACGTAACTCATGAAGTTTTGAGACGTTGTTGAACAAGTGTTGTTGTGAAGAAGGAGTGAACTAGAACATTTGATAAATCTCGGTTGTTTGCAATTCTTCTCAGTACATCTCTACAGTAATACTTGTGCCAGGTGTCAAGTAGCTGTTATAAATAATGCCGACACAGGTGCCCCGCCCCATACACTCACAAGCAGCTTTTTTTGACTCAATTTATGTTTAGAAAAGGGTTTGGCTGCCTACCCTGTGCCAAACCCGTGCTACGAATATTTTTGATTATTATCATACAGGACTCACTTTTCATTACAAGTGGCAATTCGATTCCTCATTTGTGTGCCTATTCAAAATGTTAAGGCATGCTTCGACGCGACTCTGTTGTAGTGTTGAGTGAGTACAATAGTACACACTTCCGAGTTTTTATCTTCCCAAATTGACTTGATTGAATCTGTATTGTTTTATCACTTAAGACTGCTGCTAATTCCGACGTGGTTTGAGGTGAATCTGCTGCCACTATGGTTTTTAATTCATCGTTATTGACTTTCGTCTCTGGTCAATGTGGGGATTAGAATTTCCAGAACGGAAGCGATCAAATCAATAACGTACCGTGCGTTCACTTGCGGTATCTGGTTCATACACGTTGATAATATTGCTACCGTCGATTTTTTCATAGTCACAGAAAAAGCGATGTCAAATAAAAACCGAAGGGCGGGAAATATCTTCTTCTTCTTGTTTTGGCGTCGCATAAAGCACTTGGCAGTTGTCTTCGTAGTATTTTTTATATACTAAGTTGATCCAACAAGATGGTGGCTCTCTTGTTAGAACTTTCTAGGGAGTTTTTGTGACATCTCAAAATGCATATTTCCAGTTAATATTTATAATCCACTCCACGAATGCACAATAACTTAATTATATCACGCAAAATGCCATCAATATTACATCATATAAGGTCAGAGAACTTAAGTTAATTAATGAAAAATAAAAACCACAACATGGTAGCTCAAGATCCAGCCAAAAACTCCAAAAAACAAATTTCATAGCTATATTGTAAAATATTTTAAATTTGGAATTCTAAGTAGAATTAATGATATCGGTCTTCACACCAGCCAGTATTAAAAAACGACAATTTAATAACCCGTTATAGTGACTCTGTTTTGGTTTGTCGCATTTCGGTATCAGCCAGTGTATATTCAGCTGCCAAGAGGCTAGCAAGCTGGCATGACGGCGATGACTGTCGATGGATTACTGATCTCTCGGTGGTCGCCGTTATTTTTACATTATATTGTGTTTACAATCAGGTACAGTGCCGTTACTTTACCATGCTACATTTGAAAATGTGTTGAAACTAGAAATAAAAACTTGTAAAAGATAAATTTTAACTTGGAATCATTAAGATATATGTAATATTAATGCAGATAGACATATTATAGGTCTAAGATTTAAAATTTAAATCTAATAAGTACATAAATATTACGTCTAGAGAAACTTACTGTACATATATTAAGCTAAACCTATAAGTCTGGTCAACTAGTTCAAAATGGTGTTATTTCGAGATAAAGCTCCTAAAAATATGAGCGACAGCTCAATCGATTCGGAATGACATTTAGAAAAATGTATCTCCATGATACAAAAAAAGTTACCTAATAAAAAATTGCAAATTGTATAAAATAAAAAAAATATATAAATGAATAATAAATCGCACATAAAAAAATTGCAATTGTTGCAAAATATTTTTAACAACATTCTTTGGACATTTCATTTTGCAACATTAACAAAATTAGAAGAAACTATATAATGAACTATTAGAAACTTTAATCGCGTGATCTTGTTCAGTATATATATAAGATAGCTCCACGAAATAATAAATATAAAGGTTAATTATTTAAACTTTTATGTCATCATTTGTGATATGGTGATTGAAAAAAAAAAAAGTTAGGGAACAGTTGTGTAACTTTTTGAAAAAAATTATATACATTTTTTTTCCAACGGGGCTTTATTCTTTCTAGTGTTCAGATAACAGCATATTTTTTTCAAATATAGTAACAAAATAATACTTATCAGCGTTAAATAAAAATTAAAAATAATTGATATAGAATTCCGGGAGTTAGTACATTTTATGAAAAATTTCTTAAATATTAATAGTTTTGGAGTTATTGGTGAAAAATTAAATGCCGTTTTTTCATCTTAATTTGTTAATAACCATTGCAATTTTGTATGTGCTTGTCATCGTCGATATACATTTTTCTAAATGTCATTCCGAATCGAATGAGCTATCGCTCATATTTTTAGGAGCTTTATATCGAATGAACACCAATTCGAACTTGTTGACCAGTCTGTATCATAAAACAACGGAAGGAAGAAATGTGATTAATATGAATACATAATAAAATTTTATTTAAAAAAGGAGCTTTTATTCATAAATTATTATCGAACTAAGAAGTTAATAATATTTTTAATGAATAAAGTTACAGAAGGGAATCTGTGGTCACTAATGAGAGGCACAGGCAGTACATACTAAATGAAATGAAAATGAGATAAAATGAGAACTTGTAAATATTTAAATATTTCTTTAAAAGCTTCAATTTAAATGGATTGATGTTTTACGCCTCAAGCTTTTAACTAAATATTTAAGAAATTAAAAGTTATCTATATTTAGTTCAGTACTAGCTGATACTCCTGACTTCGTCTGCGGTGTTCATTATATTAACACTATATTTTACGCACATCGCTGAACGCTTATAAATATCGTAGTTTCTTAAAACTTTAATTACTTTTTAACGACTAAAGATACCGCGTTTTTTTATAATGACTTGTTATTTAAGGGGTAAAATAAAAAGATCAACATCAATCCAGTAGTTATTGCGTGAAGCGCGCACAATGGTTAACCTAATCATTTAATTTATATAGAAGACCACCGCCTGCGCCCCTGACAGACCAACACTTTTCCTTTAACTTTATTCATAAAAAATGTTATTTACTTTTTAGTTTGATAGTCTATAAATATAAGCTTGTTTTAATTAAATTTTATTTTATAGGTACTTTTTAGTATCAAAATTCATTCATTAATCTAAATGTCGCAGGAAGATGATAAAAATGGAAATTTTATCAAAATATCTAAGCTAGATGATCAATTTACAGGTGATGTTGAAAAAATAAATCTATAAATAAATAAATATAAATAAATCTAGTGATTTCCCTAATAAAAATATTTTCACGATGTACGTAATTGAGTTAATTATCGTCTGGATTAATAAAACTTCTATTAAAGAAATGCGTTTGTTTTTTTTTCAAATTGTAAATATCATGACCGTTCTACATACATATGTTCGGTTCTAATACGCTTAGTTAGATTTATTCAGTTAGTAGCAATTCAATTTTTATGTTTTTTTTTTTTTTATTATCGTTATTGGTTTGGCTTAGTGGTCACAATCTCACCTGATGTTAAGTGACGATATGGCCCAGGATGGTAAACGCTAAACCAAGTGGAAGACTGGCTCTCAAGTGCAGCTGCCGGAACACACCTATTGATGCTTGGCGACAGATGTTCAACTTGAGGGTGGTAGCTAGCCAGGCGGGCATCAGAAAAAGCCCTACCACCAATGCTATGGTTTCCTCACGATGTTTTCCTTCACCGAAAGCTCAGGCTCATTGTAGGGATTCGAACTCACGTCATTCGACGCGAAGTCGTACACGCTACCACTGCGCCATCATCGCTTCAAAAGTTTCTAAAGTAATAAATTTTAACTATACTTAATTTGTCGATTTATTTACCAAATTAATATTATCTGAAATCCATATATTCATATACTAAATGAGTCCAGGTCAAAAACTAGCGATTTATAAAAATAACGATGTCCAGCATCAACAAACCCTTCGCGTTATAAGAAATTAGACCCTCTTATACTCTTCCTCTTTATAACTATCAGATTTCTGTATATGGTATTAATTTTCGCTTAAATCTATAATAAATATAAGTACGCTGTGAAATTGCACTTATAGAATTAACTGAAAAGCTTATATAACAAAAAGATTTAACCGAAAGGTGAAAAACCTTTCTTAAACTTTATTTTTATTGCTTTTACTGTAGTAATACCAAAGTGAAACCGTTTTCATTTGGCGAACAAGTGGAGGGTAGGGAGCTTGCGACAGCGCTGACGACGATCACGATACAAAGAGTAGCTTTGGGCGGGGCGGCGGAGACCGGAGGGGGGGCTTAGAGGGTGCATTCTCGCCGCGTGAGCGATTGCGCCCCTAATTGGCAGCGGCGTCCGCGAGAATCTTAAGGGGAGGACAGCATAGCGCGAGCGAACCTTTTCCGTGTCTTGCGGCTGTGGACCTCCGCCTCCCCCCGCTCCGCCGAGCCGCCTTTGTCCCCCTGACGCCCACGCAACACAATAACTCACCTCGGGCGGCAACTCTCACGTAATCTCGAGTAAGTCTGGATTATATCCGTTAATCACGCAGAAATTAATTACAAGTTTGCGTATTAATTGTTGTACAATTACTGAAAATACAGGAATAGGATTTAGGTTTATGTTTACATGTTTACACTTTATTATAAACATGAAATTTGTAATCACACTGATGCGTAAACGAATTATATGTGAGAATAATATGCTAAGAAAATAAAATCACTTAAAAGCTTAAAATATAAAAATAAAAACTAAATGGAATAAGATACTCAAAATATTTACATAATATACAAATCACTTTTAAATTTGATAAAAATATTGTAGTATGAAATATAGCTTTTTATAATATTTTTAAACAAATAAAAAAGTACTATGTACTTAGAACTATAGCAAAAAGTTTTGTCTGAGAAAAATGATTCTGTAAATCGAAAATTCAATATGAATTCTCTCTGAAGCGGCCTTTTTTATTTATTCTTTTCTAGAGGGTACACAAGATTCCTTAGTATAACGACAAGGGAAAATAGCTCGGTTTCTAACTCAATATCGCCATTTCTATTCTCATGTCGCTTTTGTATGCAAGTGGACGGGTTAATTCGATTTGGTGCCAGGACGAAGGGCAATATTTTATCGCATCATGTGATCTATTCTGTCCTAGTATAGTGTAGTAGAGTGGGTCATAAAAAAAGCAATATCTCACAGTTGAGCAGCGCCGGGAGCCGCGATCGTAACTTCTACAATGTTACTGCGGTATATTCGACTCGAGAACTGACTTTTATTTTTAGAATAGAAATTATTGTTTCCTTTGGTATGTGACTACAGCAAAAGTTCGGTTTCACGAATATTATTTATTATTGAATATTTTCACACGTAACTTTTATTTATATTCATTGCTTGTACTAGGTTTCTACATATGGATCACGTAACTTGCTACGTTCTTTTCCTTATACATACCTACATAATATATCGTCAGTATTCTATGAAGAGGAAATATTAAGAGTTGTTAGTTATTTTATTATACGTAAATATTTAACTCTTCACTTACATATTATATATAAACTAGCAGTGTCGCCCGGATCCCCACGCCTTTTTAATGCAGTAATTATTTAATTGTACTCATATTATTGACAAGACTTTCCTATCAATAGAGGATTGACATTTATTCTCTTACACACATTTTCATCAAAATCGGTTGAGAATTCATAAATTGTTTAAAGATTTTTTAAAAGACAATTGACAATCTTTATAACCTATCATTTGATAAATGATATAAACCCCGAATGCAAAATTTTATAAAAATCGGTCAAGTTATTTTTTAGTTAAATAGAACCTTAAACGGACATACAAACAGACAGACAGACAGTCATTTTTTTTCAATGTCATATTTTTGATCAGTGTCCTTTGGAAATTAATTACATGTAAAGACAGAACTACAAATTTATTATTTTTAGACATTATAGAAGCTTCATGCCAAAAAGTAAAGTTCATTTAAGTCGCCATATCCATGTAATAAATTAAATAGAGCTAATTGTAGATAAGTAGTACCAAATATAATGTACTAAATGTTTAATTAACTAAAGTTTTCTTTATCCGTTTGGTTCTTGTTTACATAATACTTGTTCCATTCCATGTTCCATGTCGGGCTCGATGTTAAAATGAGTGTCACCGTTTTACGGCCACCATTACACAAATTTAGCCATATGTTTATATGCCAATAAAAATACTTATAGCTGTTGGACGTACTCGACTTTACATACTATCATTTATTTAATATTACTGTTGTTTATAACTTGCGTTTTTTTTATATTGATATATGTATTATATATTTTTGATCAGTAATAAACTAGTATGAATTTATTACAAATTCACATATAGATACATATCTACTGGGAGCGTAGATTAATATTTCACTCAATAAAAAAACAATCTGTAATTAAATGATGGAAAATCTTTGTATATTATCAATTTACTTCTAGACGAAGGCTTCTTTTTCAAGGCCACTACCAACGTGACGTATTAAATAGCATACTATTTAATATAACTCGGAGAATCGTGTTGATATGAATATAGAATCCGTGCTAATGACTTAGTATTCATACTATTGACTTTACTATTGACCCGCATTACTGACTGGACGCGATAGCAACCGGTGTGATCTATGACCCAATGTACCATATAAGCAGCTTGAACGACCAGTTTGAAGGCATTCTCGCATGAACTGTTAGGTAGTGAAGACGTTAGTTAATAAGTTGACTAAAATAAACACTGTTCCTAAGTGCTGCTCGCGCTGCTCATCTCGCGTGACAAGTAGCGACTTGACTATTTTCTCCAACTTTAGGTGCAATTATATTATATCTTTGATAACGCATAACCACATACTATTCGTAGATGCTAGAGCATAATTTAGTATGGTAACATGAAATTTTTCCCACATCCGCCATGTCCGCGACGTCACGCAGATACACGGATCGCACGCCCGCAATATGCCGTGATGACGCGCCGACGTTGCCTGCATTATGGATGTTGGTAAACTTTTCGCGTGACGCGAGAAAAATGAACCGCACCTAAACTAGACGGATCGCTATATAATTTACTCAGAAAGGATCCGAGTTGCTTTCATCATATTTTATTTTATGAACAGATTTAGACAGTTAAAATATATCTTGAGTGATTTTAAATATATTTTCCATTCAATTTAATAAATTATAAGGCATTAAAACAAGTATTTCTTTTCGGAATAATATTTATGTGAGTATTTTTTGAACTATCAGTACTTGACAAGATTCGTTCTCGACGATGTAGTTATGGTATCCATTTGAGGAAGGAATATCAATCACATAAATTGAGATTAATTAGCTATTTTTTTATATTTCTTTCCATGACCAAAATAAGCTTGTATTATTAGGAAGCTGGTATGGGTTAGGATAATTGGAAAAGAAGTTTGACTTGATTAACATAGCTTTATTGATAGGTCTTTTGAAATTAAAGATACTTAAAATTAAGTTTTATTTATTGTATAGGGAACACCCTAAATAAGAGCATGTTTCGGTTGTCTCGAGCACCCCCCGTGCAGTCTCGCTGCCTAATAATTAACAGAGTGGGTGGGTTAGGTAGGTCTGAGAGGTGGGAGGCCACGGATCATATCACCTGCGAATTAATCGGCTTGTGACGATTAATTAGACCCACGTGTTGCCGTGTTAACGTTACTTGTTGTCACGTGACTAGTTTTCAAACAAATCTACTTACTACCTTATTTAGTCGTGTAATATAATATATTAAACACAATAACGAACAAAAATATTATTTTAATATTTATTATAATTTGTTGAATTATTGATACACAAATAAAAACCTAGTATAACTAATAAACCATAATTGTATTACAAAAATATAAACGACGTTTGACAATCTGCCGATTTAAAAAGAATAATAGTTCTTGGATATTGAGTAGGACACACCACATTTTTTTGGAAATCTATATGTGTTTTAAAACGAAGCAGACGAAAAATAAAAATATTTAGATATGTGACAGTCAACTCACCCACACATATAAAATTATATTTTCATATAATATTATCATGATAATCAAACATTATTTTGTCATTACAAAACTATAACAGTTTAATTATAATTGCCATAAATTACGCTATATGTATAATGTTATTTTAATATAAAAATGTAAAATAAAAAACATTGCAGTTTAATCGCATAATAATATGTTATATATAATACAACCGAAGCTCTTTATAGAAAGTACCATGCCCTAAAACATAAAGCTTGCAATAACAATGAGCGGGTCGGCAGCCTGACCCACGAGCAGCAAACTCAAATTAAACATCTTATGAACAGAAACATCTTGCCAAGATGCTCTTCATTAGGTTCCGTTATTTGCGAGGAGGCGGCGTGAGGGGAGTGCGGGGCAGTGACACGCCAACCCCCCGCTCGCCCTCACCTCGCAGCCTCTATTAATAATGCAAATGAGACCGCAGCGCGGCCAAGAACCGAGTCTCGATTAATTCCGGTTCATTTGAGGTAATTGTCGTTGTGCGCGTGCGGTCTGTGGTCCGCAGCCCAGCGGTGCATTCCTGTCATACGTAATGTCTAATGTAATTTAGAGATCCTCGTGGGATTACCAACGAGTATATTGTTTTTCCTATGTCGCATACATTGACAAAATTTGCATCTAATATTTTTTAATATACACATTCTATTACTATTTTATAGTTATCATTCGAAGCTTTTTTTCACCGTAGTGCAAATACTATATGAATTTTTTTCACGTCTCTTATACTCTGCTTACTATCAGTAATATTGTTATAACATTACATAGTACGTATGTAGTTCGCATACGCAATAATGTTGAGATAGTCTTAAAAATGAATAATTATTTCGCTTTATAAAATAGATTCATGAGCACGTTATTAAATTATTGTAATTATTAAAAAGAATAAAAGCGTTCAAAATAGATAAGAAGTGAAAATTAAAAAAAAGGCGCTAGTCTCACGTAGCGGGAAGCTACGGCGTAGTGCAACTCGCTACGATCAATACTTATTTCGTGCGACAACCTACCGCTACGAGTTTTTTCACCGCGCTACGTACTTTGAATCTATCTTACATTGTACTGACTTTATTTTAATAATTATACAAGTTGTTTAAATAAAATACCCTTATTACATTATGGAAATATAATATTTCACGCTAAAACCACTTATCCGATTTACAAGGTTTTCCCTTTAATTAACAGATACTTATGCTATCTGGCCAGGTTATAGAATATATTTTGTTACGTAAAGTATCATATCAAATACGCAGTGATGATATTGGTGAATCGATTTGGAAAAAATACGCTTTTGGGGCGCTTAAATGGTTACCGCTGAGTAAGCCATACGAAATAAATCAAATTATTGTTCCACATAATTGTAGTTTTTATAAATACCTGCAATACCATATATCTATCTTCTAAGGATCACTCACAGTAAGTATTTTTGAGACAGCACAATTCACGCGTGTGCTCGACCGACAGTATTTCTGTAGTCCACGCGAGCGGACCCGTAGGCACAGCTTATAACTAATATTTTAACAATAATGCTTACTATCAATGCACGAATGTGTGTGAACAGAAAAGCGGAATAGTAAAATGTTAATATATTTTCATTGATGTGTAATGCGGTAAAAGTAACTACTAAAATTTTACATTATTTTATTTCGCAGCCGGTCTTCCATATAAAGTGTACGGTAGCCACGAGGGATCCCTGACCGAAAAACGGAAACAGAGAAGAATTCGGACTACGTTTACATCGGCACAGTTGAAAGAACTAGAGAGAGCATTTCAAGAAACACATTATCCTGATATATACACAAGGGAAGAAATTGCTATGAAAATCGATCTCACAGAAGCCAGAGTACAGGTATGTAACTATATAAATATTAACTTTTCTTTCATTATACAGGCTGATCAGAATTAATATAAATAGAACGAAAATACGCTGTAGCATATATTAGAAATTGGGAAATTTAAAAAGTATGTAAATATCAATAATTTTTAGATAACTTTCAGTATTAATACTTATAAATGTGTACTGTTTTGCTTTAGAAGCCACATTATTTGTTTGTTTAGCCATAGATTTGTTTAGTTAAGCTTTTATCGAATCGAGATAATTTAAAATTCTATCTTTCACTAAATTATTACATACCTACAATTCCTCCTTTTGTCAAATAACTTAAGTAAATAGTTAAGGAATTATATTCGTAACTGGGGGAATTTAAACTAATATTTAATTATGTTTTGATCTACGATTTATGAGTAAAACAAATAAAAGAAGAGGATTTATATGGTTCATTTTCACAAGGCAGATTCAACTAGATAAAAGCAGCTTCCTTGCGGCATTCGCGTCCGTCACATTTCCACAGTCCAATTAGTGTCCGGTAATTCGACTGCGGCTGACGTGCGGTGTTCTGAAAAAAAGATGTAGCAGACACCTCACGGTTAGCTCAAGTTGATTTCATAATAACGGTTCATTTTTACGTTAGCGCGAGCTACACGACGTGAGAGAACCACAGTTTTTCACGATGAAGGACAGCATATAAGGTGTAATTATTAATATACAAAGTACAATTATATTTGAAGCAATGGTGGCACAGTGGTAGCGCGTACGGATATCGTGTCGAATTCCTACAAAGAGTCTTAGCTTCTGGTGAAAGGTAAAACATCGTGATGAAACCATAGTATGGCGGTTGGGTATTGCATTGTAACTTAACCTCAGATGAAATTTGTGGCCATAATGATAAACCTATAAAATAGGTCTTTATATGTTGAACCTAGTTTCTATAGTTGTACAGAGTTTTCAAGCCAAGTACATACATTTGTCCACAAAACTCAACATGCTTTAAATATATTGATCATACAAATATTGAACCAGCGTCGTAAATGAAGTACACTGGAGAAACTTTACTGTGTATTTTCTAAGATGTTTATTTTTGTACTACAAAGGTGGCAAACAAGCATACGGCCCGCCTAATGGTAAGCAGCTACCGTTACCTATGAACGCCTGCAATACCATAGGTATCACAAGCGCGTTGTCGACTTTGAACCCCCTACCCCAATGAGTTGTGGAAACCCTATTCACCACAGAAACACAACACTAGGTCATTTCGTTGCGATCTCCTATAATAAGTATTTCAGATTGTCATGTACATATGTACGATATACGACTCATTTAAAAGATGTATGTTTTGCATAAAAGTAGTATTTGTTTGTAAAACAATCGTGGTTGGCCGTATATCTATAAACGTGGGTGGCACCCTCCCGCGGCAACGAGGGCTCATTACGTTAAAAAGTGTATTGGAATGGAGAGTTGCCTCCATAAATATTGCGGGCGGTCGCGTAATTCAAGCGCGCGCGAATCCTGATAATTAAAATTCGCTCGGAAAATGTGAATTTTCACATTACGATTAAAACCTTGTAACTGTAAAATGCGGGTCGTTAATTGGTAAATTTGAATTTAAAAATATATATTACGATTCATTTTTATTTAATGACTTCAATCAAATATTATATGATAGTGATTAATGTATTTTTATTTTAAAAAAAACTCCAAATGATTGTGTTAATTAATTATAAAATAAATGTTGATAAAAATCTAACATTTTATGATATTATCGGTTGTTTTTTCTTAGCTTTTTAACTCGGTGTTTTGATGCGAGTGAAGAAATTCATAGTAAAAATAATGGTTTTTGGAATTGTCGGCAAATGCAAAGATTTCCCGTTTTTATCGCATACATTATAGGCTATTATTAGTTTCAAATAATTACAGACGAATTAATAGAACTACGAATTTTTTATACAATACATATAAATATGACTTATGAAAACAAAATGCTATTGTATTTTTGTGACTACTGAAAGATGGTGAAAACATGGGAATATTGCACTAATTATATCTAATTATTTTTTATACCACATTGGTGGCAAACAAGCGTGCGGGCCGCCTGATGGTAAGCGGCCACCACAGCCTATGGACTCTTGCAACACCAGAAACAACACATGCGCATTGCTGACCCTAAAAAATTTGATGATATTAAATAATTATGCTTATATGTTATTATAAAAAAAACAATGACTCTCTTATTAGAAGCTACACTGGTAAAATAATTACAAAATGTCTGAATTTACTACGTCAGACCACAGTCAACAAAATTTGCATTTAAAAATTAGGAACGACAAACGAGCCAAAACGTGTCCTAATTGAACACGTGAAACTCTGTCCGAATTCATCAGAGGCTTTTCGCAAACAAGATTCTGTAGCGTGTGTAAGCATTGTGCAAACGCATATTTTCCCCGGATCCGCCCGGTCCACGTCCAAAGACCGAACAAATAGTCCGCCTCCTGCTCGACTAGAGCAAAAGGAATCACTTGAAAAATGACCAGCTGCTTTTTAATACACAACGTATTTTTTTCTGCACCCACGTTGTCATAGGGATCGGGCAATTTAATCCATCACGCGGCGTTGTGTGCTACCGTCCGAGCCGATAAATTCTATAATATTAACGCGCTTGGTTTTGTTGTTACATTCTATTTGGTATGAGAGATTAGTTCAAGTGCCGTGTCCTTAATATTTCGTTATTTCGTACATTAATACAATTGTTTGTTTTTGTTCGGTCGTTTTTGTCTTACACTAGCTGATGACAGTGATTTTGTTCATATAAAAATAACTATTATTGCTTAGCGTTTAAAGTATGTTTTACCTTTACCCACTTTAATATAATATTCTAACAAAACTAATTTATTTATCATGTACCGTTCATTCTGTAAGCATAAAAGATGTAACATTAAATATTATACCACTCAACTTTTATAGATTGGCTGTGTGATAAAGATTATCATGATATATTTTGTGCAATGGTCCAGTTGTGGTTTGTCCAGTATTCACCTTAACATACCGGTGTGATGAATAGTGAATTTTGGGGGAATTTATTCTTATTTTTGTGAAGGGTTTATTCAAAAAGAAGGTGCCACCCACATTCACCCTAGATATCATAGGTAACTTTAAATTTACAATAATACAAAAAAAAAACCAGACTCGACTTAGATTCCAACGATTTCAATGTACGACGGCGATTTTTTTTTTTGCGGGTGCTCGCATAATTAAATATATAGGAATACATTCGCTTTGTATGAAATTAACAGCAAATATAACTTTGTCTAGTATTAATTCCAGGTGCAATTTGAACTAAATTATTTTTGGATTTATTGCATAATTTGTGCCGAAAGACCTCGCTTTGTGGCAAGGATTATTTGTCCCCGGGAAGTATCCTATAGATTTCGATAATCGATCAGTGAGCAATACGCGTTAATATTGTTTTTTTTTTCAAAGCGGTGTGAGGTCATATTTGGTACTCGAATTTGATTTGACACCCGAAAAGCCAAGTTATCGTATAAGGATTCCGTTGTTTCTTATGTGGCACGGGACTCTAAATAATGACAATAACTTTCTCGTCTTAAGATCGATATTTATGAAATCATAAATTAATTTTGTTAAGTTTGTACTATATGGGGTTACAGTACACGGATAAATTGCTCTGAAAAAAAATGTAAGGTTCTAATCATAATAAGTTTTGGTTTAATTTTATATTTAAATTTATAATGTATAATGTTATTTAATAACAAATTACAAGTAAATATTACCTATAAAAAACAATAGAAGTTACGTTTACTAACTAGAAGTAATGCTGATTGCCATTGAAAGGTATTCGTAACTGAGAATTGCTAATGGTCTACAAACGTATTATGACAGTGAAACCAACCGGGAAAGCTTGGCTGTGCACTATTAGATTGACATGGCATCCAGGGAGAAGTCTACAAAATGTCAATCTAGCTCTCGATCTTTGACCTGCCGACTGCGTCCCAAAGGAGATTATTAGAAATACATAATATCAGATTATATTGATATTTTTGAAGTGTAAACTTCTATAGGCACGTTGGGCGATTTTTGGATGGGTAAAATCCTATGAGTTCGCGTCACCGACACCTACTGATGAACCGATATGTTAAATTATTTATAAAATTATACATTACCTTTTTACTTCGAAATTCAAAGTTAGTTCTCTTGCAAGCGAAAAATTGTACGATGAAAGCCAAATGACTCATAAAATTGTTCTTGGGCGATCGCGATCGAAACAGAGGGCCAAAGTTTGAGTGAAATAGAACATTATTTTAGTATAACAAAGCGTGACAGCATATCGCATGCGCGGACTATTGAACTGAACTATGTAGTTGCTCGGAGGGCCAATAGATGTGAAAAAGACTGATGTCGAAGATATTAATTTACAAATTATTAAATTTTTATTTTTGATACTAAAATTAATTAGAATATCCAAAAACATTGTTATTTCATAGTTTTAAGTTTTCACTTCTGTCCGCAGTCCTCTGCCTACTTTTTTATTTATTTCACAAGACTTTACTTAATACGTTACTTTGATAAACATTACCAGCACACATTTAATTTTTTATTTAAATAATAGTGCAGTTGTGAGTATAAGATAGCCCGGCCGCCTTACTCTTGACACTTTCGTGTTCTGAATCGAATCGAATAAAATTCGATTTGGTGAGATTTGGCACTCTTGAAATCAGCAATAGCGCACGATCGTGTTTCGGCTCGATTCGATTTTCAATCTAGCACTTTTATGTAAGAATGATATAATTAAAAGAATCCAAGCAAAGATTTATAATACTTTACGGTGACTTGTGTGTGTACTGTGACCGAATACAGATAACGACGTTGATATGATTCGATTATAACTCAATTTTCGATTCAGTGTGGTTCACGAATATATTTGTAGAATCGAGTTCGAATCAAAAGTAAAATCGAATCAGAAACATAGTCAAATTCGAATCCGTTTCAAGAGTAACCCCCCAGAGCCTTATACGTGTGGAACGGAACGTTGAGGTCAAATACTATATCAAATTATATATATATTATTATTATATTTTGTGTATTTTTACATATATTTAATTTATATCATATTTCTCTATATTATCTCCATGACATTTTTTGTCAGAAAAGGCAAATTCATTTTTATTAATATAACACAGAGTGGAAATGCATTTCGGATATGCAAGTTGCTTTGCACTGATTAGTTTGCTGATCAGTAAAACTTAATTTTCATTTTTGAGACACATAAATCTTAATTTAAATCCGAAGGGATTGGTATTGAATGATGTATACATTAGTTGGCAAGCTGTGACTTATATCCACTTTTTATCGAATCTTTTCGATACCTGGAACGTATTCCTAACCGGTAGTAGTTTTATAAGATTCATGAGTGCCTTCTTAGGGCCTAAATTTTACAAAGCATTTTATACTTTCATTTTATATTGTTTCGTTCATATACGAGATAATATCTATATCAATCCTTTTCAACTTCACTGCAATAAGAGTACTGATCACGTAACTTGAACTTTTAGTTGCCGATTTAAAGGATAGGTCTAGAATTATTGTATTTTTTTTTATTAATTTGATAAATATTTAGGAAAATATTTATTCCCCAGAAACAAATTCATGCATATTATATGCGTCTGTATAGTTATTAACAGATTATGATTTTATAACACTGCGAGAGTTGTCTATTCCCCTATAATGCACAGAAGTAGCGTGCAGGTGCCCCGCACGCGGCAGCACGTGCCGCACACACACACTTCTCGTCTGCGCCTGATTAGGTACACTTGCCACAAATGTTTGTCACTGGCTCTATACGACAAATGGGGAATAAAAACACCCATTGAACATAACTGGTCGGTTTTGTTAAGAGTTATGAAACCATAATATTGTTATTGCTGAGATTATGCTGGGAAATGTGGTTGTATTATTGTTATTGGATTTTTAATGTAATCATTTTCAAATTAGACTGTTTCAACGTTATTATTATTTTCGTATATTGAAAATCTTCACTGTTATATCTTTAAGCATATATAAATTTCATATATAAGTCTCTATAACTGACTTGTTTATCTATACTAATAATAAAAAGTAAGAGATTGTTTGTTTGTTTATTTGAACGCGCTACCAATGGAACTGCCAGTCAGATTTGAAAAAGTATTTTTGGGACATATAGCCTATTTATTGAGGAAGGCTATCTATAATCAAAGGCTATCTATCATCACGCTACGACCCTAAGGAGGGGAGCAATTACTATACAAAATGTAAATCACAAAGTATATAAGCGAGAACTAAATAATAGTGCGGGGAGCCATGTAGTATGATGCGGAGTATCGGGAATCGAGGGCAGGTTAGCTGCCCGACGAGAACGGAAAAATTTAAACGCGAGTGAAACCGCAGGCTACAGTAATTATCATTATATAAATATTATTTTATCTTGTATTAAACCAAATTAAGTACATGAATTCTAATTAGCTTTTATTTTGCTATGGGAAAGAATTACAAAGTATATATAAATCGGTGTCTAATATGAGATTTCTTGGTTTCAAATCGTTTCGTTTTCTGTGTTGCAAGTTTTACTTCCACGTCGCGGTGGTTTAATTACGGGCGATGAAGAAAACGATATGTTTCGGAAACTCACTTATATAATACATTGATATTTAAAACTTTTACTTAAGATGATAGAGTGTCTTGAATTTTAATTTGCTCTTAAACTTTTAAAAAGTGGTTTGCGGAATATAAATACCCGCTCTAATTCTAATTTTATAATAGTAGGGCAGTTATAGTTTCCAAATGGGATGATACCGTTAAAGTAATGGGACAGTTTAATGTTAACCCTAAGTTAATCGTGTTGATTGCCGGGTTGCTCCGTTTCAATAGAAGAGGATTAAGCAATCACTTAGCGGCGGGACGCTCTCGTTAAACGATATGCAGAATCATCAACATACTATCTTTAAATAATGTCTAATAATAAAACAATGCATTGAAATAACCCTTTTTTAGAATAATTTTATCGCATATTTTAAAAAGTAGAAACAGATTTAACACATTTTTTTAATTAAACTTTAATATAATAAAAACGTATTAAATAACTAGTGTGCTCTACGGCTCCGCACGTGTTTGTTACGCAGTAATTATTGTCTTCTATTCTTATCTCATCGCATATTGAAATTTTATTGTAACTCATACAATTGATTATTCGTATAGTATATCAATTAACCAATGGCATAAGCTTCCCGTGTACAAAATGTCATAATAATCGGTCAAACCGTTTTTGAGTCAAATCCGGACATACTAACACATTTATTTTATTTTATTGGCATATTCGTGATCAGTGTCGTTCATATTCCCGTATCACAGACATCCTTGTCTATCAGGAAATGTGAAAAAGAAAGTACATGTACAGACAGACCAATAGATTTATTAATATAGATAAATATATATTTAAGCATGATACTTACGATAAAAAACCGGTACGATACGATAAAATATAGTATAATCTAGATATGTTTTATCTTCAATAATGTTACCCTTTTTTAACGCTTTATCTGCGTGTGCTGACGTAATGGTTAGTGATATATAAATACAATGTTCTACAAATATATTTCTCCTTAGTACATCTAAAAAAAGTCTGCGATACCTATGTCTATGTCTATGCCTATGTCTTATACATAAGCCACAACAAGGTATTTTGCGACAAAGTTTTATTAAAAATTGAAAAGTGGTTTATGAGCATTATTATTAGGTGTTGCACATTCTTACGAACGAAACCTACTTCATCATCAAGACAATTTTATGTAGATAAACTTTGCCTTTTATAGCATGTTATTTGGATGAATAGTTTAGGGGATAATGTAAAATTTAAATAATTCAACACTCGGCTTGGGTATATGACTATAGGTGTAGTGGCGCGAACGAGCCGTGTGAGTTGTGACGCATAACCCTGGCCGCCCGAAATAATGTTGTCTATACTGAAGTATTATAAATCATCAATCAACTATTTCTTTTAAATTATACGCGGTTGATACCGCGCGGCAGAGCTAGTATTAAATATTTAGAAAAAATGTATTTATATGTGTATTGTCTGTGTGTTCATGATCTATGCGTTCGCGCATCGTTCATCCGTTTGAATTATAAATGTTTAATGTATATTTATAAATATATATTATATCTTCATAGCCGATTTCGGCTACAGTATCTGGGATTCCATCTAGGGCCTGAGTTGTTTGTCATGACTTACATACCCATTTCGCTTTGAATTTATGAGCTCTATAAACGCTCGTTAAGTTGTTTTGTATATTGTTTACCTAATTACTTGTAATACAGATTCGAACTATACCAATGAATAAGTTTACAGCATATTATGAGAGTTGATTTTTATCATTATCAGATAAATGTGTAAGATTAAATCAATGTCAACGAGACCTCTGTGTAATAATATTATAACAAAAGGCGTGACATTCGATACGACAGTAATAAAGACAGCATCACTAGACAGGCACGCCGCTACGCATACATCGTGGGAAGCGCATCGTTTCTCATTCGATTGCGCCCGCGCACCGTGAAACACTTTCTCCCACGGGATTTAGATCTAACGATATGTCATAAGTTCATAAATATTTTGTTTCTATTTTTGCACGTTTGGTGTAATTACCGTCAATTCTTGTAATGGTTTACAAATGATACATTTTTATAGTTCAGTTGATGCTATACGTGCAACAGAACAACTCGGATGGATTATATTTCATTTCATTATATTTATTTATAATAATCTATACTAACATTATAAAACTCAAGAGATTGTTTTGTTTGCTTAAAAGCGCTAATCTCTGAAATCTCTGAATCTCTCGAACAGCCTGCCAGCTGGCCTGGCAGACTTGATACGTCGCTACCTATCAAACCCTAAAAAAGCTATGAAACAAAAATATTATGTGAATTTAAGTTCAATCGGTCAAATCGTTCAGAAGTTACAAGATCACTAAGACGCGCACAACATTTTCATATTATATAAGATTTATTGAGATAGGCTATGTAACTTGATGCCACGACTCAAAGGAGTTCAGCAGTATGGTTACGTGAATTTCAAGCAATCTGGCAAGATGTAGCAAAATACAGGAACTGAGAACAATGATAGCATATACGCTACACGACCGCACGGGTACGTTGGCCGCGACGCCGCCATGAAAGCTTGGTCGAGTACATTTAACACAGGCGGGGTATGGATAGTATTTAAATATAAATCAGGAATTTATACTTCATAATATTTTCGAAAACATTAAGGTTATACTAAATAAAATTAATCTATGTAATTCGATGATTAGATACACAATATCGCTGTGCTTCTAAATGCAATACTAAGATAATATTTTTCGATTAGACGCCATTCTTCTTCTTTAGCTATTCACAATAAAGAAGTGTTGCAAATCCGAGAGAGCACTTAAAGCGATTAAAAAGCGACTGGATCGTACGTAGACAGGTTACGAAGATCGTAGCATTTAGCTAATACTACAAGATTCATGTAATCTTATAAACGAATTTACTTACAATGTAATTATATAAATGTATTGTATGTATGATGTATTCAATAATACATTTATTAATAAACGTAATAACATGAAAAATAATAAAACAATGTATTTCGTTTTATCTCCACAGAGACAGCCATGGTCACAAACTATTTATATGGCTAATGTTCTAATCTAATTTGTGCTCTGTATCATATTATAAATTAAACTTATTATAAAACAGTGTAAGTTAATTAAGTGTTGTAAGTAAATTTTACATTAAATTTTACTTAAAATGATTTGCGATGCTTCCTCACTCCTTGGTTCTATGAAGTTAAGTTTAAAATAGTCTAAGTAATTTTATAGTATGAATTTCGTTCTAAATACATTCCAACGAAAATAATTGATCATATCATAAAAATACTTCAATCACCGTTTTGTAATACTCGCTGAATGATGAAAATTCAAACATATTCTAAGAAAATTATAGCAATAATACTAAATTAATATACAAAAAATAAAAATATTTATTTATTTTTAACATGTTAATGGAGACTATCAATTAAGACAGGCTAATTACGCTAAATATGTTTTAGAAAAAAGATATGAAACATTTTATTTTATTATACTAGGTTATAACAGAGCTGATATAACTGTAGCTAAGTTTACAAGCATCTAAAAAACAATCATAAAAAAATTACAAACATTTTATTCAATTTTTATTTTTGTATCTAGGCGAATCTAGACTAGTAACCTTAAAGCTTTTTAATAGATGCTCTGACTTTAGGCCCGCATACGTTGTTTTGTCCTATCCAGTAGTCATAAACTAGACCGCAGCTCTACCTATCGCGTTCAGAGATACAATAAAAACCTCTTAATGGAAAAGCAATAGGTTTATCAACTCGGTGATCGGTTAAACGGTGTTGGCGTTTATCAATCTAGCAAAATTCATTTATACATATATACTAGTTGTGCCCGCGGCTCCAGTCGCGTAGTCTCCAGAATGCCGTCACTCAAGAGCACGCGCGAATCGTGCTCTCCCCACCAATTTACGGCGGTCGCTCGCCGGTTATTTTAAAGAAAAAATGCTTATTGTAGGTGATCCTTATAAGCTAGATATATGCTACTGCGGACTTTCTTGTAGGACTTTTTAAGATCTACAATTATGTAGAACATTAATTTGATATAACTCTTATGATTTACTCAGCGTAAGCCATTTAAGCGCCTCAATAGCGGCTATTTTTAAATTAATTCACCATTATTGTCACTGCTTATTTTGTATCTTACATTATCTAATAAAACATACCATATAACCTAGCTAGATAATATAGCTATGAAATTAAAAAAAAACTATAAATCCGATAAGTAGTGTTCGCGTGAAAAGAAGATAAACGGACAGACAGATAGAGAGACGTTAAGTTTTATAATATTTATAGATAACTTATCAGTATATTATACTATTAATAAGTAAACATTAGGTAAACATCAGCTAAAAATGATAAATTAGATATACGAAATGAGAAATAAATTCTATTGAAAGTTAATAAATTAATATTTTAATAACATATCTATATATATAATAAAATTGGTGTGTCTGTTTGTAATGTAAAAATAAGAGGTTATTACTAAATGCATATGAAAGTATACACGGAACATATAACAAAGAACACATTTTTTAAATTTTTGTTGTCTGTTTGTTCCGGGTAATCTCCGAAACGGTTGGCCCGATTTTGACGGGACTTTCACTGGCAGATAGCTGATGTTTTAAAAAATAATTAGATTACTTTTATTTTAGAAAAATAATCAGTGTTCCACACAAAAAATAAAAAACCTCTTTCTGTAGAGCAGTACGGTATAGCTAGTATTAAATATACGAGTAAATAAAATATAGCAAGCGACAGAAAAACAAATTTATACAATATTTCAACGTTATGAACACTGCTAGCGCTATATATCAGCAATCTGAATTAAATCGTGTAACAAAGGTTAAAACGGAAAAGTTAAAAATGAAAGAAAACATTTTTTTCTCTATTTATAGTGTTCTTCCGTAGTCTTGGTACTTTTTTAGCTTGTCCTTTCGCTATATCACGAACTCGGTGTCACATAAAATTACCTCTTTTATTGATAAAGATTGAGTCACACAATTATTTTTCATTTAACACTTGCTCGTGTCTTGGTCCATTGGGACATCGGAATCAAGTGCGTAATACAGGGGGTACAACTATAAAATACAATTAGGAATGAAAAAATATTGTTGTATGGGGTTGTACTAAATGTCTGGGGATTTACAATTGGGATTTTCACATGGTGAACCTAGAGGAATTAATCGTGAGAAATCAATTTTATGTTCCCATGAACATTTATTGTACGATGTATTAATTCTAGGTTTTGATTGTAAGCTAATAGTATTTATTAAATTATTTTTACTAGTGTTGGCATAACATCGGTTTTTCGGTTAATAGATGATCATCGATTGTTTCTTCAAAGGTTGCGTATTTATATAACTTTGCGAGCTAAAAAAAAGGTCGTTCGAGCAATTCTTCCTTGTAATCACAAAAATACCCTAATAAATATTGAATAAATATTCAATAGGATATCAATACTCGATTAATCGATTATTAATTGATGTTTTACCAACACTACTTTTTACATTATTGCATTGGTTCACAAATTTCTATGGTATTTATAAGATGTTGTGGTTAAAATGATATGAGGCATTGACAGGCATAAGCAAACGGCGTGGTACAGTCGCGAAGATGTTTCCCATTTGATACAATTATCATCAATATACATAGTTGTTTTAGTTCCTAGTTGAATGATGTTACTTGGTTCTATCAACAATATCAATGTGTGTCGTACTGTGAGTAAAAATTATATTAAGGTGAGAATTATTTTCTACTAATTACTCTCATAACACTCCTGCCTTCAAATTCGGGAAGTAGGTATAAAAATATGATGCAAAGCTACCAAATTGTTATAACAACTTATTTATACATAATAGCTTTATGTTGTACAAGCAACAGCCCACGAATTCGTTCGCTTACTATATAAAATGTAGCCTACGTCATTCAGGGAGAACGTAGCTTTCTATCAGTGAATGAAATTTCAAAATCGAATCAGAAGAACCTCCCACACACACAAACTTTACCTTTTTATAATAGCAGAATAGATTAAGATATTCAGGTTAATTTAGATATATTCATACGGAATCGTTATGTATATTTTAATAACGTAAATTCTTTCAGCAACAATATAAGTATTAGGTATATAGTAATACATTATATTTTATGATTCCTTTCACTCCATATGTTAAATAATATTATATATCAAATAGGGGAAGTCTATATAAATTGTTTTTTTAGAGTTTTATAAAAGGGAGTCCGATTAACTCTGATATAAATAATCGTAACAAAATGATTTGCGATTTACATTTGATCATTTATCATCAATAAAACTTTTCTTTTACTATGGAAAAATAGCAAGTTCATCTTTGCTCCATTCCAATGTCCCAACTTCGGCAGGGGAGCATAGGCGAGCCGTCACAAACTATCTGACGCTACAGAATATATGATTGTCATAACCGATGGGCTCATCTACATTTTTCCGTATTTCACTGGAAAAGGAAAACGGAAACTATTTTGCTACTATTTACTAAATCTATTTTAGTAAATTAAAATTTTCTATATTAATAAATCTGTAGTTCTGTCTGTACACTTAATTTTCTTCGGTATTTCCTAATAGACTTCATATATAAACTACACTGATGGCAAATATGCGTTTAAAAATTTCTATCTGTCTTTGTTTGTATGCCGAGATTTTGAACTCAAAAACGCCTTGTTAGATTTTTATGACATTTTGTAAAAGGAAAGCTTATGCCATTGCTCAATTAATATGTTATTTTCGGTTTACAAAGAAATTGACGAGAGACGAAAATTATTACTGGGTAATAAACGCATGCGAAGCCGCTGGGCACCGTTAGTATCTTTATAAAATTCAATTTGACATAATCGGATAGAAGAAATGACAGCTATACTTACGTTGTTTTTAATCGTTAAATGTTCAGTTTTAAACAAATATCAATAAAGGCCAAATTTAAAGTATATTTTTATAACGTAATGTTTTTTAAAATCAAGAATCATGGTTTTCAACAGGTTTCAAATTTCTAGTACGTTTAACAATATGTAACGTTAAAATGTATCTTATATAAAGTTTATATTTAATGTCATTAATTTCCGTACATCTATGGTAAAAACGCCCTACATTTGGCCGAAATCGTCATGAATATTTTTTCTTTCGAGCCATTTACCAATTGTGCAGGGGACAAGTGAAGCTATTGTCTGCGCATTAACTGCAGTTTATTTTATCATATTTATGTTATGCCGTACTTTACATCATTTTGTAGATCATAAATCATTTGTTTTGTAATGTTTCCTACTGACAATTTTTAACATTATCATTTAAGGTGTTTTTTTGAAATTGGCATTTAAAATTTAGCAAGTATGCGTAAAATATAGCAATTTCTAAGCCATTGTTTAATTCACTACTATATTGTATTTTTTTTTTTTTTCGAACTGACTACACTGTTAGCCTGAGGGGCCCTGGAGCCTTTACGGCTTTTACAGCTTTACCGGGCTTGGGACTATATTGTGCTGTGAATTAGTGTTTGAACGCAATCTCACCAGATGTTAAATGAGGATTGATTAATTTTTTGGATTTCTTGGTTAAGCCTGGAAAGAAGACGTTTTCACCAACGACCCCTTAACATACCCCTAACTAAGGGATTCTTTAGTTAAAGTATTTCCTAAATCGGCTGCCTAGCTTATTTCGGTTTCACCACACTAAGATCTACTTACAAAGGAAGTAAACCAGTTAAGATTCGCTGACAATATTATCATGTTAGAAGAAGATTTAAAGAAACTAGAACTAATGTTAAAAGCTTTAGCGGACAAAAGCAGATGGAGGATTGGAAATGCAAGTAAAACAAAACTTATGACTAACTTCACAGAGGTCAAAACAGAAGTTTATGGAAACAGCTTCGAGTATGTGAGTGACTATGTTTATTTAGGACAAATTATCTCCCCTGAAAACTCAATGTCTAAGGAAGTATATAAAATAATTGCTTGTGGAATACTGGCCCAGAATTGCAGAGTACAGGCACAATTAAGACAGCTGGAGAAGGCCTATGCTAAAAGGCACGCTGAGTTGCGGGATAACTTAAAAACTCATTTGATAAAAGTTGTAATTATGTTAATAAATTTTCTTTAATAAGGGCTTTGTTATTATTATAATAATTCGAATAAGTTATTTAGGCAATGACAAATTTGAAAAGTTCTATGGACAATTCTAGAAAAACTGAAATTTATTTACTTCTATTGTATTTTTTATGAACTCAAGATGAAGTCGGTGAAAACGAAATCTCCCTAAGTGGTTACTGAAATGTACTTTAAGTGTTCTTCAAATTAGGGGACGTTGGTGAACTCTCAAGCACAGAGCATACCAATAGATGATTTTGAATTTGAGAGTACTAGAAAATTACCTCGTAAATTCCTATAGTTTCATTATTATGTTTTCTGTCACCTAAAGCTGAAAAAATAATATATCCGACCGCTGTATTCGTACTTCAAAAGTCCTAAACTAATTAAACAACATGAGTATAGATAAATCAAGCGTCACATCTGCCGATTGCTATCGGTGATTTGTCGTGTCGCGTGCCTCTTGATCTAACTGATTGCAGTGTATTGTCTCGCGGAAGTGGAGTCTGACACCAATGATTCGTCAAAATCGATTCAAATCAGTAATATTTTTAATTGAAAACATCCAACGGCCATTGTGCGTACGTACCATGATTAATTATATATGATCGATAAGACATTGACCGCCATAGTTGCAGGCTTGTATATACCGGTAAACAATATTTTGATATTGTTTGGTTTACGTGTGAAAATATTGGTATGTCATTGTTTTAAGAGTGGTAAGGCACAGATAAATCTCTTCTTATTACGCAATACGGTAGCACTATTTCTAGTGTTACAAGCATTCATAGGCTACGTTTACCGCTTACCATCAGGCGGTCTATATGCTTGTTTGTTATGTTAGTGGTATAAAAGTATATTTTGACAGTGTTTGTCTTCCAAGTATCTGTCCGTGAGGTTGCCAACTGTATTAGAGACCAAGTCTTATGCTTGCTTGCTTATGCAAGGCTTGGCGTATTATAGTAATTAAGGGTAAGATTTGTCATCAAACGTTACATATTATAAAATTAAGTTCCTCGCCACTTCTCTTTGCCTGAATGCGATAATATCAAAAACTACGCACGAATTTCCATACGATTTTCATCAATAGACGGAATGATTCATGAGAAAAGTTTAGTTTATAATTCATTAGGGTTTTGTGTAAATTGGCTGAAATAAGAAGATGATTGTTGAAAATGACAAAAAAATGCTATATGAGCTTCACTAGCGTGTATCGCGTAAACGAATAGAGGTATGTATTATTACTCTGCTACACGTGCGAAGGTTGTCAGTAAGACAATAAAAATGTGAGTAGGAAAGTTATGTATGCATGTTAGAAGTTATGCGTTTTAATTTACACATAATTTCATTGAAATAAAATAAGAAAAGAATTGAAAAAAAAATTAAATTCAAAATTTGTAATTTATTCCTTGAAGACACTGATGTTCAAAAATAACATCGTGTGTAACTGTTTTCACTAAAATAAAACAAGAGGTTTATTAACAAGCAACTTGAATTTAATAGACTTTTTGTTACGATGTGTAAAAATTCACTTTCATATTTTTTTTATAAAGCGCTCAAATTAAGTATAACTTTAATGTTTTAGCCTAGTTGAATTAGATATATTTTTATTTTATCATGATTAGTAAGCCCATAAACATTACTATCATACCATGTAATAGTTATTGAAATATGAATGTGTGATGAAATCTTTCACATAACAATACATTTATTAGGTATTGAAATAAACAAAGAACACTGAAGCTTTTAGTTATTTTAATGGTCGTTTCCATTTACAGTTACAAAATTCACAGTAATGTTGTTATAAAATAAAATAAAATTATATAAAGATGTATTAAGTATTTTCGAAGTATATCAATGTGTAATTTATATATCGACTTCACATTTGTTTGCTATTTTATTTATGAATGGAACAGTAGATAGGGGCTGCTGGGAGTAATGGACCGTACAAGCAGTCACCGCTACCACATCTGTCGCGGACTGCTTACGTACACAATAAATAATTTTATAAAATACATCGGCTCGCTATTATCTTTTGCGTTGGTAGGCAGAGAATATTAACTAAGTTTGTTGGTAAAAAGGTACAAAGATTTTTATTACAATACATCTAACAAGCTTCTAAAAACAAAAAGTAAACAAAGTTGATTTTTAGTCAAATTTTAAGTAAATTATTTGGGATTTTATTTATATCATGTATACTAATTGATAAATAACAATAAAGTGATTATTAACAATGTCGGAGAATACAATAAATATAGCGTCTAAAATCGTAAATAAACCCGTGGAAGTGTCCAATTATTGTCGCATACCGCTTAGCAAACTGTTCACCTGTTTTCACGATGTTAAATAAAGTAAAAAAAAAACGATATACATTGGTTTTCTGTTTATATTCTAGAAGAAATTATATCAATAGCTGGTAGTATCAAGATTTAAAAGTTACGAAATTTGAGGTCATAAATAATTTACCTCAAAGTAGGAAATAAAATGAAATAAACAGCAACAAAGTTAAGAAATCTTTTGAAAGTAAACATAAAACCTGAGCGGTTCAAAGATCTCTAATTAATTACTGTTAGAAATTGTTATCAAAACCCTTTACTCCCAAAAGCGTCGGATCGGATGCGATTAGTACGAGTATAAAAGCGGTTACGTCATCACACCTGTCATTGAAGCTAAACGCTGTCGAATAGCCCGACATATGGCTTGAATAAACGATGAATTCATCTCTTTATTATGATGTGTTAATCCAGGATTATCATCAAATGTTAACACGTGTTACCAGTTAGTAAAAAAATACAAACTGCTACACAGAACGGCTACATATACACTGAAGGTGCAACGTAAAGTAAGCTTTACTGCGATGGCTATAAGATATATTTATTAGTGAGCAGGAGATAGAATTGACTGGATTATTGAGGGTAGCTAATATTATTCCGGGGCGTTCGGTGTTGCCTTTTCATCCGTTGAGCATAAACAGGGGGGTGTGTTCACAATGTTTGATCGCGCTCGACCGCTGCGCTAACGATTGATTTTCTTTATTTTACCTATATCACTCACAACCGCGAGCCAGACGTTCTTTTCTTCACGTTATCATTATGCTTTAAAAATAAACTAGCTGATTCGTGCGAATATTTCGCACATTATAAAATGTTAACAATCTATCTAACGGTTACAATGTTAGTTAAACAGGTTGTTAACAGATGGCGCCTTGAATATATTTCATTAACATTAGCAGATGACATTCCTAATGAAAAAGCTTTTTAACGAAAACATTAATTTTAAACTATTTGTCTGTTTCGTATAAGCAGTTAGAGTTTGCCTTTAAATGAAGTTAGGATCATTAATTTTAATAAATAATTAACGAAAATGTGGCATTGCCAGGAAAAACTACTTTGAGGAATAATATATAGTAGCTCTGCCCGCGGCTCGGCTCGAGAAATCATTACAGAAATACAATCAGTCAGCGCACGTGCGAATCATGCTGCCCCCGCTCAAAAGACGGAAAACGAAGATGCTTACTGTGGGTTATCCTTAGAAGATAGACATATGCTATCGCTGACTTTTTTGTAAGTAAATGAAAATGACACGACGCGACGGTCCCTTCACAAAAAACGACAGCCTAAATATTATGTTATTGATATCAATTTAAATCAACCTAAATGAATGAAACGCTTAAATCAATTTGAATGTAATTTTTATATTCACTGGTTTAAAGATCTAGACTACATATTATAAAGCTTTTCCATATATGCAGAGCAGTGACTATAAAATTACAATGAAATGAGGCACCAGCTATTAACCAATATTATAGATGACAGTTAAATGTAATTTATTTTTAATGTGATATATCCATATTATGATCAAATTATGTTATATTCTATCAGCATTCATGAATATTTATATTCTAGCGGTTGTTTTTAGATTATACTGTACCACAGAGTACGGAAGTACCTACCTGCTAAGGTTGCCATTCAGCATACGTTTAAAATTAAATAAAAGCATGAAATTGGCAATATTTATTTTTAAATGTATTTAATTCCATTTATGGTAAATGCTTTCGGTTCTAAAATTATCAAAAAAAATATGGCGACAGAAAATTTATGGTAACCTCTTACAACAAATACCTCGCATTAATTTAGTGCATTCACCACACATCGATAAATATTTTATATTAATATCTAATGATATTATATTTTGTATGCTATGAATTATTATATATTTATGTGTTGAATTTAATGTTGAAGTTTCATCGGATAACAAGTCGATATGTCAGAGGCCGGAGGATAACGCGCCCAAAGCTAGGAGCAGTGCGGCCTAGCCCCGGCTACAGTCAATATTTGCCCGACCTGCCCCGGCTAATGAATACAATTAGATCATTCCGCGCGGCCTCACGTTTTTCATACGTCTCGAGGGGCCTTTGATAAAGTGTCAAATAAAGACGCTGTGTCAACCTTTCTACATAAAAGTAGTTTCTACATAAAAGCAAATATGGACGGTTATGCGGTTATCTTTCTTATTCATAAATAATTAAATATAACATTTGTTTTTTACTAATATGTATTTTCCAAATATTGTTTTGTAGAAACATAAATTAAAACATCAATCGTTTTCTTAGATCGATTTATAATGTTCTTGAAAGTTATAATTTTCCTGACTATAATTAGGCCTCGATGATAACACAACCTTTGAAAGTATGCAGGTACTCGAAGTGTTCGTAGATATATACTTTTTTCTATAATAATAATTATTCACTAATCAAGTCAAAACCCAAATTTCAGGATAATTTGATTAGTAAAAGGTTAACTTGATTTGGATGAAAACAGACGTCAGCGATGCAACTGCACTGGAATAATAAGTTTTTGTTTCCGAATGTTTGTAAATTACTAAATCAAACCTAAAGTTACCCGTGAAACTAAAACACACGGGCCGGGATTGCAGTGAAACGGTTTTGTTTACGTAGGTAAATAACCTATCTACTTGTATTTTTACTATTATAATGTAAATAATATATTTAAGTTAATATTGAAATATTATTTATAGTATTAATGTTTAACAGAGTATTATGTCACTTTACCAGATTTAAATCAGATCAAGGATTATTTATTGCCTGTAAATATCGTATTTCTCAGAAAAGGCATTTCCCCGCCACCAACAACTTACGCGACGCCATAATGACACTCAGGTACATAGGTTCTGTAAGGGACCTATTTTTTGGCTTGTTAGTTTAGTTTCCCTTCTCCCTCGAATTACGAATAGGGAATTAGTCAGATCGCGACCTCATTGCATACGCGGCAACAGTCCAAGCCGGCCACCTCTGTCTTTTACAAATGTGTTAGAGTCTTTTCAGACTACACAAAATGGCTTAGGTAATTGATAAATGCGCGTGTCTTCTCTTTAATGACTGTTTCAATTCTGATTTCATTACTACGTTTTAATGTAATGAATATTTGCTTTGTGCTGATTCGTCCATTGGCGTATGCGTCACGCTCCAGGGATGTCAGCATTGCGATTTTAAGCGTGAATACACCCCGCCGTAAAAGGTCTTGTTTTCAATCCTCGTTGCTGTCGGTTTTCTCGGAAGATGTATGTTCGTACACCAAGTGTTCATCGTGTAGCGAAAGCGGACAGATCTTCGAAAAGCTCGGTATATGATGCTACTTGGAATTTTGATATCAGCCACCCTGGAGACATCATCTTTTCCTGGAATAGCTTTAATAATTCGCCCAGTCAAATCTGTATACATTATTATACAAAGGTGTTTTTTGTGGCAACACCATATCTCCCTTAATTCTTCATCAAAGTTAATTATTCAAACATCATTTTAAAGCGTATATTCCCTGCTATTGACGAAATATAGACAATAGATTAAAATTATTGTTTTCTCGTAAAAAAAATATCAAGTAACCTTTTCATTAGGAATGCCATCTATTAACTAATCATTTTTTTTTTTTTTTATTTTAGATATCTTAGATCGTTACGTTCTGTAATGTGCGAAACATTCGCACGGATCAGCTGGTCTGCTTTTAATTCAACACTTTTTCTAAACTTCTTATTCTAAACTTAATATGAAACTCAGGTTTCTCACGGTTAAGCAAATAATGTACACGTTTATATTTTCTTTTGTCGTTGATTTTGTAATGATGTTACTAGAAATATTCAGATTTTCATACTTATGTATATGGGTCGCTTCGGGCTGTAGTTCGTACGAGACGATGCGACGTGCAACCCACAGAATATATTAGCCCGTTCCATGTTTATTCGCCACGGCGCACCACATGGTGGCATACAGCATGTTTATTTTAATGCTCAACCATTGTTGCTTCCCGCTGTTTGCACAGTCAACTGTATTCTGTGTAAGGAACCCTTTATGGATTTCAAGCTTTTATAAAGAGAAGTACCTATATTAAATCCATTTCTACTTGTATCTGGATATAATTTACCTGGCCATTTTATTATGAGGTAGTGATTGATTTCGATTATGTTTTGTAAAATAAGAATTAATTTATAAATTATAAAAAAAAAACTTATTTTTACGGGTGATCTATAGAGCAAGATATTTAGAATTTCCCTCTTACTCCCGTTTGAATGCATGAAATAAAAAATATTTTCAGACGCGTTAAAATATTTTAACCGAGAGCTAATAACCAAATTTTCGAGTGGTATTACTTAATAGATTAAGACCTCATTTTTCTAGAAGAGTCAAATGCCGTTTTTATTATTTTTATTAATCTTCATGCCTGCCATTGCAAAATTTAAGTAATATCGTTATAAACTTGTTGATACAAATTAACTGTTATAAGATTTGGAAAAAAAAACCTTATATCATTGTTTAATTCTAAAGTGACACTTTCGGAAATTATCGTCCTAGAAACGGGAAATTCTTATTGCGTACCGGCAATAATGTTCCAAACAATCTGAATTTGCCATTTTTAAGCCGATATTTAAAGATTCTTGCTATCGCTCTACTCTTACAAAATACGTAATCAGGGATGCCTGTACTAGAACCAGGCTCTGTCTTTTTGAAATTTCGTTTCAATAATTTTATTTAGTCAATTAATAAAACATTGTAATTTTTATTAGTTTGTTCAGAGTCTGAGCATGCTATTATTCCTAAGCCATTATAGTTTTTTTTAATATTGTACAGTATTTGTCATTAGTTGATAGTATATTAGTATATTAATACAATAAATATCTGTAAGTGCCCCGTTTGTAAGTAAACAGCTTCGCTCACACCCGGACTCCTGGCCAATTTTGTTCATTTGTAAAGTGCATTTTGATGCTCGAACCAATGACTCTCACCCCGCGTTTAATTGCTCGTCTGTTATTTATTATCATTTCAAATATTTTTGTATTATACAGTCATAATACAATAATATAATACATGATAATATATAATCCATAAAACTAATGACTTATATTTTATTGTTTGCTTATATTGGATTTATAACTAATGCAGAATATTCTTTACTTATGTTCTTTTAAGAGATATCATGATATATTCAATTTACCCACTTAATTATCTCAAGTTCATATGTGGTTTCAAAGTAGTGCAAAGTTACAAAAATATAATCCATAAATACATAGTATATTTCTCTTCTACAAATTTACAAATGTACCAAAAAAATATTAACATATTAGCCGTGTGTGCCCGTTGGATAACATCCCAGGAATCATCGTATTCGTAACCCCTTATTTAACCCTTTTAGGGTATGAATTTTCAAAAATCCTTAGTGCTGGCCAACGTTATAGTAATACTAGGCGTGCCCCACGGTTGCACCCGTGTTAAATTTATTCGGCAAGCACTGCACCGCCAACATGCCCGTGCAGCCCTATTGTTGTTCCACTTCCCGTACTTACTTACAGCTTGCCAGATTGCTTGACGTTCATAGTTACTGCTCCAATCGTTAGGGTCGTAGCGTGAAGTTATATAACCTATACTATTCCTCATTTATCTGGCTATCATATACAAAAATAGTTTTTTGAATCCGACTGGTAGTTCTAGAGATTAGCGTGTTTAAACAAACAAATAAAAAATAGTGTAGATAAGGACGAAGGATTAAGCTGTGCGTTGTCTTGTCTGTCGGTCAGTTAAATAATTTATTAATTATGTTCAGATGTTTTTAGGGTTGTAAGTCAACAAAGAACCCTTATTGTTTCGCCATGTCCGTCCGTCGCGTCTGTCTGTCCGCGGCTTAGCAGCTAGAAAGCTATAATTTGGCTTTTTTATTACGCCGACAAAGTACACGTAAAGTGGAGATGTTTTTTTTTATTCTCCTCTATCCCACGGTGTGGGATGTCGTTGGATAGGTCCTTCAAAAATATTGCTGGTATGTGAAAACCATTTTCGATATAGAGATCCGTTTGCGAAATATTAAGCTTAAAGTGCAAATTTTTGTTAAGAGTCAAGTGCCCCATTCCCGCCTGCAAACTAAATGACTGTTTTTGAATATTAAAAAAAAACACGGTAGTAGTATATAATTAAGTTGAAAGGAAAACTATCACAGGTAAGTAGGCTTTACAACTTAACGATTAAAAGTTGACCAACTTATAACATGTACTTTGAGCCCTTGTGAAGAGGCCGTTGCCAGCAGTGGGCACTTACGAGCTGATATTATTATTATTATAATCATAATTTATAGTCAAAATGCATATTTTAGGTTATGTCGAAATAGGCACAACCTAAAGTATTATATCATTACATAGTATAAAACAAAGTCGCTATAATCTGTCCGTCCATATGTATGCTTAAATCTTTAAAACTACGTAACGGATTTTGAAGCGGATTTAGTAGATAGAGTGATTCAAGAGGAAGGTTTATATGTATAATACATGCATAATATTGTAGAGAAACACTGATAAATTTAGAGGTTTCCAATGTGATGTCGTAAATAAACACATTTTTTACGCTTACATTGCAAACGCTGGCTGATGGTATATGTCTATCTCTTAAGGATAACCCACAATAACCATTTTTTATCCTTTACATTTTACGGGAAAAAATGGCTTAATTACGAAGTGATTTTAAGCAATACAGCATTAATTCTTATCCAATTAAGTACCTTAAATACATTGTCCATTTAATATAGATCAATATAGCCCTTACAGCATGTAATTTAAATGAATATTTCCGAAGATATTACTGATTTAAAATGTAGGGGCGGCGGTACCGGCCCTATATACAATGGTCAATTATATGTCGCTCTTTCAAGTGTAACCTCTAAACTGTAGTAGGTAGGGTATATTTAGTATCAGCATTGCACCCGTGCGAAGCCGGGGCGGGTCGCTAGTAATTAATATAGTATAGATACAATACAAGCTAATACTATATTCATATTTTATAGAAAGATTGATGAGAAAGGATCACAAACGATATTTTTTAAGTTTCATACGTACTACAAAATCCCTGTTAAGTACACACAATATAGTTTTAGACACCGGTTTCATTACTTTCATTGATTAAATTTATCGGAAACCACAGGAAAATTTCACAAAGTGTTTACATTAGAAGCACGCACAGCATCCGATAAACATCGCAACAAATTCCTACAAACACATCGACGAACGTTTATTTGCGTCGGGCCTACGCTCGGATTCACTTCAACTTCACGTCCCGCCGCCGTATCGCTGCTCATTTGTATTGGTGGTGGATGGATTTTCTATTATTTGTTTGTTTGCGGATGCCACATACGTCGGAAGCTTTGATTTTTTTCAATTCGGAAATAATGCGGAAGGCGCGTTGCTTCGGGCGATCGGGCTCGTGCTGGCTCGTGACTCGGGGCCCAATCAAGCGAGTGTGTTCGTTAGTCGCCGGCGCCGGCGAGTTTTGCCGCTTGTTAAACCCGAGCACGTATCTACGTGGGACCTTTCCACTTGGAAGCACTGATTTTCTTTCGTATGAACTCGGCGATCGTCGAATTCATTTGTTGTACAAATCTTCTTCATACAGGAAGATTCAGATTTCATAATCTGAAAATTTTATATTTATCTCAATTAAATCTCATGGTTTTTATTTCTGAATATTTTTATTTCTCGATAATTTACGGTAATATTAGAGGAACAAGGAAGGAAGGAAGGAAGAGGAACAAATGATATTAGTCATTGATATTCTAACGTCTATTTAAATTTTACTTAACGTGATTCGCTAATCATTAAATTCGACGTGTATTGATAATAAAATTGTTTGATGCAAACCAAACATTGATTGCATGCATGTACTCGTATGAAAGAAGAATGACTAGACAGATTTATGAGTTTGAATGGGAACGTTGGAAAGAGAAGGCCTAGACGAACGTTCCACGATCAAATTGGGGACGTTCTGATGAAAGGTCAGGTCAAGAACACTCTATACGACGAGCATGCATAAAAAGATTGATGAATGTTGAAGAAGCGAAAGATGTACCTACGTCAGGATCGTAGTAAGTGGAAGGACGTGGTCTCTGCCTACTCCGTTGGGAAAGAGGCGTGATTTATGTATGTATGTATTTAAACCATCTGCTAAATATAACTTTTACTCGATACCGTTGAATATTACGTAACAAAAGGCGTTTTTGTAGTCAAGAGTGGGTTCAATGTATTTGAATAAACAGTCTTAATTTATTAATGTAGGGTAGAAATTGTGTGTAGTTCATGCTTGCCAAGTAAATAATTACGTAAACATTTTAACAAACCATATATACAGCGCAGAAAATTTCCGATTATGTTATACATACTCGTATGATTCAAAAATATTAAGGGATAAAATAATATATTTTATAGTCAAAAAACTTTATTATCTCATAAAACCGATTCGAGTACGTCACGGTTACAAAAATTTTCTTTTATGAAAGATTTTGAAAGATTATATAAATACGTTTTGTTCACTATGTTTACAACATACAAATTTACAATAATGATAATTAACCCTCAACTACATTTAAAACTATAAATGAAATAATTACTACTAATCAGGCTTTATGTGTGTTTATTAAGAATTGCAATAAATTAAGGGCAATACAATTTCTTTGAGACTTCTTTCATCTGTTGGCTTTTGTAGTTATTTTTCGTGGTAGCCCACCTTTGAAGCTTTTTGAAGCAATGATGGCTCAGTGGTAGCGTGTACGACTTCGCGTCGATTGACCTGAGTTCGAATCCCTGCAATGAGCCTGAGCTTTCGGTGAAGGACAACATAGAGAGAAAACGTTAGCATTGTGGTAGGGCTTTTTCTAATGCCCGGCTGGCTAGCTACCAACCTCAAGTTGAAAATCTGTCGCCAATCACCAAAAGGCGTGTTCCGGCAGCTGCACTTGAGAGTTAGTCTTCCACTAGGTTTAGCGTGTTATGGGCCACATCGTCACTTAACATCAGGTGAGATTGTGGCCACTACGCCAAAACCTATAACAATAGTTTTTATATTATGTTTCTTTTAACATATCGTTAAACTGAACATTGAGATGTTCGAGTCTCTGACCACAGATCCAGAGATTAGTCGTTCAAAAAGCAAACTATCTCTTGAGCTTATAATATTTTGTTATAGATCTGCCTAATGAAATATAAAAAAAATATCAGGAAAATTCGAATTTCTAATTTTATTTTTATTTGAATTTATACGTTAATTACAAATAGCATTGTAACTGCTTGCACACCTTGCACAAAGGTCGAAACACACTTCCTGCGTTACAGATCTATAACGGTAGCCGAGGACGCTTGCGCATCAATATGTCATAAATGTGATATAAATGGCCGACGAATAGCTTTGTTGTAACGATATAAATACGGATATTCCAGCCGAGATGCAGCTGCGCTTTGCACTCACATGTAATTAGCGACGAACTAACACGCGAACTGAAGTAACATTAATATATCTTGTGTTTCAATGTCAATGGCCACTATTTATCAATGTCTACAAACTGCAACTCATACTCTGAAACATGTTATACTAATGTAGAGAGAACTTTGTTGCTTTATTAAAACTAGCAACCATCCGAGTCTTCTTACGCGTTAATTACGATATAATAATACTATTTTGGAGATTACTTCCTACGAACATAGTGTAAACTTTACCTCTTTACAATATTAGTAAACTATAGCTTACGTAAATAAAATTTAAGATAGCTAATATACCACCTATCTATATTAATGGTAAAATAAATAAAAACTATTAATTTTTAACCGATAAGATAAAATTTTATACACGATAAGTAGAAGTCAATGTCGATGGACTATATGAATTGACAATAAATTCAGTAATTCAGTAGGAAGTTGGTAAAAAAAAAAGAAATCTTTCTCCGATTCTGATAAAGTTTTGAAGACGGGAAGTATATGTCATTTCTCAATTAAATAACTATGTGAACTGTCAATAATATGAATAAAAATAGTATTATTGGATGAAAACAATTACTGCGAAATAAACGGAGCCGCGGGCGCATCGCTAGTTTTTTAATAATGTTAACGATATTTTGAACCGTACACATTTTTTTTTACGGTAAACTATATTGTTTACGGTCGGACTAAAAAAAAACACCGATGAAAAGCGAAGGTGAGCTTGAAGGTGTAGAATGATTTTTCCGCTAAACATTCATTTGTTTTACCTTTATTTTAGAGATAAATTATAGATAGTCCTTTAATTTGCCATAGTTTTGTATTATTACAACACATATTTTAATTTAAACTTTTTAAATTAAATTTTAAGCCTAATATAAATAATATTTCTGTAAAAAGTGCAACTAATTTTTATTTAGAGAAATGAAGTCGGATATTTTTGCATTTCTTTATATGCCAAGAATTCGAGGTTCGATTCTTGTGTCCGTCAGATATTTATAGATACGTGTTTATATTACTGATGGTTGCGTATTTAAATTGAAACCACTAAGAATAGCATTCTTTATATACTTATATTCTGAAGTGATGACGGCTCAATGGTACCGCTAGGTCACCTCGTCGAAGTATGTGGATTCTATTCCTTTTATGAATTTGATTTTGGTGATGAAACCACAGCATGGTAGAAGGGCATGTTCTTAAGCTAGCCTGACTTGCCACCAAAATGTTTCTGAAAATCTGTCACTAAGCACTTACCGATGTGTTTCAATAGCTATATTTGAAAGCAAGGCTCATTTGTAGTCACAGTGTTTTTACTATCTTCGGCGACATCGCCTTAATATCAACTGAGATTGTGAGCAAAGGCAAAATATAAAGAAAAAAAAATACAATGTACTTTAATAAACTATCTACTGATAAAATAGATATACTCGAACGTATAGACAACCTATTGTTGAAAGATTAACAATTAAATTTATAATGCATAAAATTGATATAGGTACTTTTTATTTAAGTTTTTCTTATACGAGGATATTAATCTTTTCTATTCTTAAAATTCCTATTTTCTTCAAAGTTTTTGTTACGTTACTTATATAACAGATCTGATTACGACTCATTGAGTTATAATACAGGTTTTGTGTACCTGACATTAGACTCTTAAAATTCGGTGATTCTTTAAGTTTCACAATACCAAGATAATGTGTATTGAATCATATTATTAACCTGTCCAAGAAGTGAATAAAATATTTTTTGGTTCTATTATAATAAAGCATTTAAAAAAATATATGACATTTCTAAATACCTGTACATCTGTACACTTCAGAGATACCCTTATTATGTTAGCAAGTAGGAATTGTGTAGGTAGGTAGGTATTGTGGCGAATATTGGGGGAGGCCTATGTCCAGCACTGGACCTCTTTTGGCTGAGATGATGATGATGAATTCAAATAAGTTCAGTACATAAACTTCAATTAATGTTAGTTACTGTAAATATTGTTAGTTAAAGCGACAACGAAGGTGACCTGGATGCTTGAAAACATTTCGTTTCGAAACTGCTGCCAAGACATAAAAAAACTATGTTTTTTAAATTGAATCTATTTATTAAAAGTGCACTTTAAGTGTATAAGCTTATGATTTAAATTTATAGTAGACATATTAAACTAGCAAATTATTCTAGCAAGATTAACTTGTCCAATTTTTTAATATGGTTAAAACGCGATCTTATGCTGGCCATACACGCTGCGGTTTACCGGAGAGATTTACCTGTGTATGACTGCACAGGTCGAACGCACGTCGTAGCACGTATGGGCACGTTCAAACGCACAAGTTTTCCTTACGGTGTCCCTAAAAAAATTATATAGATTTTGCGCCGGTCGACTGCACTGATTCAAAAAACTGCACAGGTCTATTCCAATATACGCTCCGGTTTACCAGCGCAGGTCGTCTCTCCGGTAGACCGTAGTGAGTACGACCGGCGTAGCTGCTATTTAAAATGAGCATTTTAGAAAAGGTACTTCATAATATGTAAATTTAACGAAACTTATAAATTTCAAACAATCAGAGCTCGAGGAACCGTGCGTCGTTCTGCTCAGCGATGAAGCACTTTTTACTCGTAACTGGTGCCCAATCAACGCCAGTGACAGTTGCAATTATCTGTTGGAGCAAATCGAATTATGATCAATTCGGATTTGTGCGCATTCGTACGAATATAAAACGGTTTGCATTAAAATTTGGCGCGATGCATGGGATGCGTTCCCATTAGTCGGGTCGAGCGCTAACTTTGTTTGCTTATTCGGTTCCACGTCCGCTTGTGACGTTTTAATTATCTTTTTTTTGCCGTTTCCGGTTTTGTTTACGATGTTTTTCGATTCAATGGCATTCACGTTTTAATTACGACGGGTAGGTAAACACGCGGCTTGGATTTAAATACGCCAGTTTGTTACGAACACTTTAAAATTTACAGTTTTATTTTATTTTATGAATTTTATTTTATTCTTTGTGTACTCTAATGGCGGCTTGACCGCGGACGTACCTATAACTTTCGTAACGGTGAGAGGGTCCAGCTTTGGACAAATGTAAACTAATTGTCGCCCGTGACTTTACGCCATAAGAAGGAAGAACAGTAAATGCATAGATCGAATAATCAATTGGAGATTACAACTACATATCATTTATATAAGAAGTATTTTTATACCGTATACTATTTTTAAGAACGGATAAAAAAGGCGGATATTTGGCGAAATCTAATCTACCTATCGCGTAGACTAAATGGGGGTCCGGACCCCTAAACCCCCTCTCTTCGTAACTATTGCAAACATATTGTATAGGAGTCAGTTGCAGTTTGTTCTAATTTATAATTCGAATTCGTAACATTGTTCTTAATTATATGTAAAACTAGCTATGACCGCGGCTGCGCTCGCGTGGACTACAGAATGCCTTCGATCGGACACAAGCGCGAATCGTGCTACTCCTGCTCCCGATTATTTTAAAGACAAAAATGCTTACTGTGGTTGATTTTTACAAGAAAGACACATATTAATTTGATATATCCGTTATGATTTAATCAGCATAAGCCATTTAAGCGCGCCATAATCGACATGTTTCCGAATTATTCTTAATAGCGCAGTACCCTAATTCTTTTTCTAAAATAAAAGTAACGTTAGTTACTCTTTATAACATCAGCTGCTATCTACAGCTGCATCTGCCAGTGAAAGTCCCGTCCAAATCGATCCAACCGTTTCGGAGATTAATGTAGATTGTCATTATTAGCTAATTGCCATAAGGAAAAGACAAATATTATATATATTCTAGAATCATATACTTGAGGCAGCCCGACTGGTGGAATATACCTCCACTCTACACAAGATCGCAGCTACTGTTTTTAAGACAGAAAAAAGTTTAAATAATAGGTTTCTCGTATCGAGTCCTTCTTAATATTCTACGTTTTTATAATTTTGTTAAATTCAAATATTAAAGTTAAAAAAATTAAAACAGAATATTCCAAAATCCAGTTTCATAATGGATATGTTTGTATGGTCAGTAATTTATTTTACAGGTATGGTTTCAAAACCGGCGGGCCAAGTTTCGTAAACAAGAACGGCTCGCGCAGCAGAAAGCGGGCGAAGCTCCTGTAAAAGCTGAGGGAAAACGAGACAAGCCCTCGTCTCCCGCGCCCTCGCCGCACCCTGTACCTCCAGCTCCTGCGCCCCAGCCAGCGCATCATGCTTTACCGCACCTCTCACCACCAGACCTTAAGCCTATTACCAACGCAGGTAAATATTTAATTATTATTTCAGTTTTACGTAACATTATTTTTCAGGATAAAATACTGTTTCAATTGTACCACATGTAATATGTCTAAAACATTACAAAAAACTGCCAGTAACAACTATGCAACTACATTAAAATTAATAATATTAGCATTTTCTTAGAAATACTTGCATGCAAATAACACATTTTTTTAAACCTTTTAAAATTGGAAACACACTTTAATATTATTATAGACTAGCTGTGCCCGTGGCTCCGCTCGCGCGGACTACTAAAAAGGCTTATTATTTTATTTGTGCGGAACCCTAATTATTTTTCTAAAATTAAAGTATATACTTTCATATGCATTTGGTAAAAAGCTGTTATTTTGACATTACAAACGGACGGATTTTATTATATGTTTATGTATATTTTACCTTAAACATTTAAAAAAAGTCGTAAGTAAATACAAGACATAAAGGAGACGCATACTCTTTCATCCAACCTTGGGCCAGGACAAAAAAAGGAAGAATATGAAAATGGTGTCAATTAATATTTGCCATTATCAAACAATCACCGAAAATTCTGCGGATTTTAGCAATCTGAGATCAAAGTCTTAAGATATTTTGTAAAAGTGAGCTCATGTAATAAATTACAATTAAACAAACTATTTTAGAAGCACGGATTGATATACGGTTATATTTATTATATTTTTGAAGTGAGAGGATTTTAAGAAACTCTGAAATAGGTAAAGATATTAAAAATTACATTACAAACTGAGAGGTCCATTGGAGTATTGAAGTTCGGAGCTGTCATATTATGTCAGCACTGAGTACAGACTAAGAATACAGTTCCGATAAAAAGAATCGGTTTGTAAACAATTAAATAAAATAATAAACATTTTTTAAAATTTTAAGATTTATTTTTATTACATATATATTTAGATATTATATTTTTTAGAACTTTAATCTGTTAATTCTAAATCTTTAATTCTTTTTGACTGAATTATTTAATTGGTAATTGGCGTTGTTCTATTTTTTATTGTTTAAAAGACATCAATGGATTTTACTTATTCCTTAAGTTATTTATTAGTTCTCTCATTTTTTAGATTACCCGTCTCCTTTGTTTTTCTAATAAAAATAAATAACGTATATGACTTATTTTAAAACTTTGACATATAAGCAAAAAAAAAGTAACACCAATGACCATACAATTACCAAAATTACTTTTTCCAAATTATTCTTCAGTATTCTATAATATGAAAGTTAAGAATTAGATATTAAACTATTAAAAGACTGATTAATTAAAAAGAGAGATCGACAGATATTGACCTGTAGTATGACTACTATAAATATCCTTAGTAATTATATAAATAATCCGACCTCATACCTAAATGAGTGCACATATGCTATCAATTTAATTATAAACAAACTTTGTGACGTTTACGTTTTGGCACATACATACATTTTGGTGATAATTTCATGTGTATAATGTTAAGCTTTCGATTTAAAACTGTTACTCTTTTGTAATCGTGAGGTAATATATATTTTTGTTAAATGGTTTTTGGCAAATACATATAAGTATGACGCGGTCAATGATTAATGACGATAATTTCCTAAAAGACAAACTTTGCCGAAGTGCCTTTTGAAATTAATTTAGTTTAGCGCTAATCTCTGACAGGTTGGTAGTTAATGAGCTCTCTTATTTATTTTTAAGTCTTAGCAGAGTTTTTGATATATTCATCAAAAATTTAACTGTGTTGCTATTTATTTTGTCCATATAGTCAGTCAACAAATTCAAAAAGGTCTTAATTCGAGACAAAGCTCCTAAAAATATGAGCGACAGCTCATTCAATTCAGAATTACATTTACAAAAACGTATCTCGAGGATGTAATTAGCACATAAAAAATTACATCTGTTATTAATAAAATAATAAGGAACTTTGAAAAAAAAAAACTTAAAGAGGAAGAAATTTACATTATTCTAGCTACCGAAACTCTTTTTCCATTATTTATAATTTTTATTTAACGCCAAAAACGGGACTACGCGCGATCATTAATTACCATTGAGCGCTCTGCCGCTGAAAACAGTTTAATACATAAAATATATTTTTATAGCATTAAATATCAATTAAAAATTTGAAAAAAATGTGATTTTATTTGAACACTTGAAAGAATAAAGCCTCGTTGGAATATTTGTTTTATATCAATTTTTTTAAAAGTTATACAATAGCTAACTTTTGCTTAGCTTAGCTAATTTTTGTTCAATTTTTGTTTTCACGAATTCACAAAAATTATAAATAATGGAAAAAGAGTTTCGTTAGCTAGATCGCTAATATTTTTAAGAGCTTTATCTCGAATTAACACCTTTTTGAAATTGGTAACTAGACTATACTCAAGTATAGCAGTTTATTTTTTGCATATAAATATTGATACGATCAATAATTAAAAAGAAATGAAAATATTATATTCAAAAAGGCTCTTTATTTAAAAAAATTGGTTCTCTATTGTTCTTTATTTAAAAAAATTATTAAATGAATTTTCGGGAAAAATGTTAATATAATACTGGCACATAAAAGGATAAAACATTAGTAACAGTCTTAGCCAAATATCCATCGATGTTGAGCTTGAAAACAAAGTATTTTTACATGATTTTGTTCCTATATTTATGGGACATCGATGTTAACTTAGCGATGTTTTTTTCATATCGTCCTCGCCTTCGTAAGGTTTAATTTAATTATGAAAATGTGATTTTATAATATTAGTATAGATTAGTATTAATATAATGTTTTATTTAGGATATAATATAATGTTTTATTTATTTTTATCCTCGATACATTGAATCGCTTATGGATATTGAACTATATATAAAGTTATCTATATTAATGTTACTCATTCTTATTCTTGTCCGGTAAATTCCATATTATTTTAGGTTGATATTTGAGGTCACGTATATTTTTGGACTCAATCTTTCCGATGTTACATTGATCGTTGAAATTATAGCCGAATGAGTCAGACACTTTGGCCAATGAGAGAGTCGATATCTCTATTTCGGCTCGTTTGTTTGCGTAGGCACAAACGAACAAGAATACTTTCGTCATAATAGATACGAGTTCTAAATCTTATTTTTTTAATTTTTATTATCATGGATCGTTAAAAAGCTTTGTGTTACAAATTTACAAAACTGAAAATAGATACCTAACTTCTAACTTTCCCTCTGCTAGCAAATTTGAATTACATGTCAAACAATATGGTTTCATATTTTTTTTCCTAAAAACCCTATTTTTTTTTGGATTTATGGATTTATTATTGCAACAATCAGTCTACAAAAAATATATTTATTACTTGTAAAAAAACTTTTTATAAATTATTATCAAGCATTATAAATATTTCGTAACGTGGCTTATAATTTTTATCAGCGAAATGTTAAAGAAGTATGTCAAAAATTTAATTTTTTCAAGATATAACAAATATTAGAAAAAATATAATTAAAGTTAATACTTTGACATTAATCATTTATATTTATTCTATTGTTTATGGCAGGAAAAAATAACAAAAAGAATTTTAATAATAAAGTAAAATAATTGCGGTTAAGTAGATAGATAGAAGAGTAGTTCACCGTATAATGGTAAACTTGTGGTCGTATTAATCAAATTACCAGCGTCCGCCGCGCCGCCAGATTTTCACTTGCTCATTTGCACTAATTGTGCGCACGATTGTCACTCAGGCTTGAATAAACAACGGAGCCGCGCGGCAAGGATTAGGTGATTAGCACCTAATTGTGTTACCGCGATTATTTCATGTTCAACCGTCGAGCTGCAGTCCGATTTCATGTTTAGGTAGATTTCTATATATAGTTTATTTGTTTAAACGTTTATGTACGCAAATGTTATATACTAAAAAGATTATACAGAAGAACCTTTGTAAGTTGAATTTGAAGGGAGACGCCTAAAAATTCGAGTTATAGGAGTTTTCTAGTTATGGAGGACTTCGACTTGAGCGAATTTTGTCAGGAATTGCTCGGCTTGTAGAGGTTAAGATTTATTTCAACTAATTTTGAGTTAAAGAGACCTTACACCTTAGAGAGACCTGACACTTGTAAACATGCACGTTTTAACGTCAGTCATAAATTCCTTTATCATTTACAAATAATTATGTACATTGTCGGCATATTTTTAAAGTCGGTATCTTATTTTTATTCGAGCTATAGAGATAATTCGTTTCAAATAATCGAGTTGTAAAGGTTGTAAAATCAAACATTCCTATGTTCGAGATGCAGAGGCCAAATTAATTTTTCGAGTTATAGAGGGAAATTATGTACTGAATTTACTTGTAGGGACCCACTAATTATTTCGACTTATAGTGGAGTCAGATTTCTGTATAGGAAATTCTATAGTTTAATTTCTCATTGTTTATAAATTTTTCATTATAACACGGTCAAGTGACGACTTTGTATCTCATTTTAAGCACAGTACAATTCAAAAACAACGGTGACCACCGAGAGATCGGTGTTCCTTCGATATACACTGGCTTATCTCGAAACGCAACAAACCAAATGAGTCACTATGACGGATTTATTACTATGTGTATGGTGATCACGATCCAGTCGAGTATAGATCTCTAGTACCTCGCTTGATCACTGGATATACACGGGTTTATCCCCGCAAGCCCAGTGAAGATGTAAAAGCCGTAAAGGCTCCAGGGCCCCTAAGACTGTCAGTATGGTCAGTTCGAAAAAAAAGGGTTTATCTCAGAACGCAACACGCCTAAGAGTGTCAGTATGGCGGTTAGAATAATGAATGTGATGTAGTGTATGGTGGTCACGATCTAATCGAAACAATTTGCTTTTCTAACTGCTTGGATAGCGTCTCCAAATCTTTCTCACTGTAGCCTTTTAATTATTTCTTTCCTGATGTTACTTTTGGCATTATAATTCAGCACTGGTCTAAAATACAAGGACAGATAGTTACAAACAAAAAGCCCAGTGATTAACACAAATTAGCAATAGCATAATCATTGGCACATTAACAAAATTACAATGAATGGCACTGCCGACATTTGAATTCACAAAATATTCTTGTAATAACATTTCCCGGTAAAACTAAACCATAATTTAAAAAAAATGAGGTTTTGGTATATAGAGGTCACGATCTAGTCGGACTCAATCCGGGAGATAATGTATGATGACTTATGATAAAGAACCTAAAATAATACAAGTGTGGATATAATATTTTTTTATTTATTTAATTTAGTTTCGAAAATTATTTTATTTATTTGTGAGTCATGTGATTGGAAACGCCATACAGACAATGTGACGTTATCATATTACAATGAATAATATACACTGTTGTTTTTTTTTCGAACTGACTATACTATTAGCCTTATGGGCCCTGAAGCCTTTGCGGCTTTTACAGCTTCACCGAGCTTGGGGCACTTTTGAGTGTTGAATTAGTGTCTTTAAAAAAAATTATGTGTTGAAGAAATTTCATAACTGAAATTCTAGTAATGTCAACTTTTCACATAGTACTTTTAAGCTTAGTTTTACTTCACGCAGCGTTCTTGCGGATTTTTTTTATTTAGATTAAATAACATATAATTAATCAATATCAATTCACGGATATTATTGTCAACTTATAAAGAGTTTAAAACAAATTTCCAAAAGTTGTCTGTTCACGTATTGTCATTTCCTACCTTCAGCTAATCTATATAAATAAAATAATTAAGGTTTACCGTTGTGCGCGCATCAAGCAAAACTACTACTGGATAGATTTTGATCTTTTTTATTCTTAGACACTTGGCCCTTATCAAAAATCTTCATAAACAATAATTCTGTAGCCCACGCGAGCAGAGCCGGGGGCACAGCTAGTTATAATAATAAAAGTTGATAGTATTATCAACTTCAAATTCAATTCATTGGTTTGTAGAGTGCTAAAACATAGCGAATTAAGATGACAATTTTTCTCTTTTGCCAGTTTATATTGAAATCTCTTGTAACTACAGATAGTAGGTAAATATGTAGATTACATGTGTTTGTTTTTAATATTTTCAGGAAATAAATTGTGCGACGAGTTAAGCGAAGATGTACCAGTGAGTGGAAGTGGTGGGAGCAAATGGACTGGAGGCTGTGGCTTGCTACGACAACCTTCAGGCTTTCCACTACTTGGCGTCGCGCCTCACAACTATCTATTATCGGACCACTTTGGTACTCTCGCTAAATCAAACAATCACCTTTTCTAATGGACGTAGCAATTTCTATGCAATGCTGCTAACTCGACTTAAAATAATCAGACCGTCTTGTATCAGAAGTATCCTATTATCATTCCTGATCGACAGGGTTAAAATTGCTAATGGAAAATCGAATTATTTAATGAATGGCCATAAAATATAGTGAAAGGATTTTTTTTAACAATTACTTATTACGTTTAAGTTTAGTCAGGTATCTAAATATGTTTTAAACATGGTGTTGTCCAATATATTTTTGCATTAATAATTAAAATTATTGTTTATTTAATAAGCATGATTGATACTGCATCGTTTATATTCTTCAGACATTCCTTACTTCTTATTATTTCACGTGAGTCGTAGATAAGTTTTGAATTTTGAACGAACTATAATCGTGCAATGGTCGTGGTTCGATTATGTGCCAAACGTGTCCATTAAAACTTATCGCAATAAAGAATTTTGGAACAAACGTTAGATATAATTAGTGTAATAAAGCTTAAGCTCAGGTGATTTATATGAATGGAATATATATAAATATAACTAGTCTATTATAATTTATGTATAGGCAACTATTCCTTAGTTAGGTAGATAAAATAAATATTTTGTGTGATACATTTGTAAATACGTCATTCCGCAAACTGTATACGTGTTTGAAAGTATACTTACTTAATTTAATGAAGTCGAAATTATTTGTAATATAATAACATGATATTAATTTATCTAATAACATTCGAATATCGATATAATTATCTAGTCAGTGATTTAAATATAGCAATTTTATTATTACATCTAAAGTAAAAGTTGAAGAAATTGTAAAACAATTCAGATTTATTTAAATTATTGAATAGAACGAATAGCTCACTAAATAATAAATAATAGGCAGGGCAACAGTGTATATATGTAATAAAATGTTGTAAATATTAGTCATATGTTTGGTTTACTGGAGTGTATGTAATTATTGGAAAATTTGTGGAGGGTGTTTTAATAAAGCGAATTATGAATCCTATGACTTTGTTTCCTTCATTTCCGTATGTAGTATATCAATTGTCGAATTACCAAAAACACAATCGTAATTAAAATAATAGAATAAATATACATAAAACTTACAAATATTGTAACCTATACATGTCTACGAATGTCCCTTGCGTTACAGAAAGTACCAGATGGCTCATTTATAAAGAAAACAACGGGCGCTGAAAGTCCAATATATGTGACTTGTCTTAAATACCCTTTCCATATAAAGTTTAGATATTCTCACGATATTTTTCTTTAACGCCGAGTGTAAGGCAAGTCCACTCTACACCAATTACTAACCAAACTGCAAAGCATCTACGAATTAATCATAATATTATTATACATATCTCCTACGACAAACAAATACGAGTAAGGGAAGTTACATTTTTTTTATATTTTCAGTTTGAACTCTTTCATTGACAGTGCTCTTTTTAAAATTTATATATTTCATAACTTTGTTCTAATAACTTTAACTCTACATCTCCAAGGATACTCCAAGAATACCACCTCAATACACAATATGCTATGTACGAGTTTTATATTACGCCTACGGGCATATACCATATACCACTAATACACATTGTGGGTTCAAAAGTACAATATATGGCGGTTTGGCGTATGACAACCGTGAAGGAAGCGAATGTGTTAATATTTTGGTTATTATAATTTATGTACGTAAAAGCAATATTATAATAAAATAAGCTAAGTTGGATGATTAAGTTAATATATATTACTAGCGGACCGGACAGACGTTGTCCTGCCCGAACGTTGGCTTGCCTAAAAATAATTAACCTAGAACTCGACCACAGCGCCATCTGCAGGGTCCAATTGTGAATCTATACCGTACAGAGACCCACTCAAACACACACAAAAAATCATCAAAATCGGTCCAGCCGTTTATGAGGAGTTCAGTCATATACACACTGACGGAAGAATTGTCTAAATAATGATGTTATATAATATACTTCTATCACTTTTTTTATTACTGTACTATGTACCATAAAATTTAATATTTGTAAAAACAAAAAAATAGCTACTTTTCCTAGTTAATAAGATCTGTCAAAATTCTTGCCAACTGATTTTATCGCATCGTAGTCCAAACATTAACATTTCATATAGTTTATTTGAGAAAACCTGTGAAAGATGTCTGTCTTGAATCGCGAATAAACTATCGGTGACCTTGTAAACATAGGGACGACGCACTCGGTCTTCGTCATCGCTTACTATGAATGTTTATTTTGCTACAGCTATTTCAAAGATTTCCTTTCATTAACATCGCTATGTTCTTTAAAACAAGAAACGGGCGTAATCCGTTGGCGAGAAATATTAAAAAATACACTCACAATAAGCTCTATAGGGAAAATGTTAGATTATAAAATATACACAATATATTATATTGGTTTCGTACGCGTATTTGCAAGTTAAAATAGTATTTTGTAATATAACTAGTTGTGCCCGCGGCTCCACTCGCGTGGACTACCGAAAATGCTTATTACTTTATTTGCGCGGAACCATAATTATTTTTCTAAAATTAAAGTTACTCCTTATAACATCAGCTATCTGTCAGTGAAATTCCCGTCCAAATTGGTCAAACCGTTTTGGAGATTAACAGGAACAAACAGACAGACAGACATACTGACAAAAAAATTAAAAATTGGTTGTTTATAGGTATTGTATTTAGTAAAAAGCTGTTATTTTGACATTAAAAAACAGACACTTCAATTTACCATATGTATAGATGTTAAGAGACTAAAAGAAATCTAGGAATATACATTGCTGTGTAATACAGCAAAACCAACCAAATAAAAAAATTGTCTAGAATTGATTTGTTAACATGTCTATTGTTATATTTATGTATAATTAAAAAGAAAATGCATTAGGAAAACATTTTTTTTTTATTCAAGAAAAATTAAAGTGCACACGAAACTATGTGAGGTCGATTAGTTTTTTTTTATTTTCGTTTGTATGAAACGTGCGCGTGGGCAATGGCGACAATGATAATTCAGCGGGTACTCACAACGCGGTGTCACGCCCGCCCGCGTGCGATCGTGGGCGACGACCGACCGGCGCGAACAGTGCGGGCGGGCGGAGCGGGTGCAACATCAACCTCGCACCACCTTAATACCTTATATGGAATAATGTAGTATTTAATTAATAAATTGCGGTTTTTTATTCGTTTAAAAGTTATGTGGACCCATTGTTACCTTTGTAATTCATACATATGTACATATCATTAGAAAATATTTACTTTGTATTGAAAACGGCACTATTTGGTATTTTAGTAATAAAACTTCTATCCTGTTGCTTTTTCTATACCGTTATAATATAATTCTGAGCAATAATTAATACCAAAGTAGAAAAAGTATATTAAATTATTATAATTGTATATCGAAACTTATCCCCAGTAAAATGAGCATAAGATTTGCTTTATTACGTAACCACTAACGTTATATTTGTAACATTAATTACACAATTTTGTTTACAGATATAGTAATTCATCGATATTATTAGTTATATTTGAATGAAACCTTAGTTTTTCCTTGATATAAATTAATAATAATATTTGGGGAGTAGGTTAAGAAATTAGAGTTATAATGGAAGCACAGTCATTGAATGTATATTTAAAATACGTATTTTTAAATACATAAAGAATGTGTATTTAATGTTTATCAAAGCACTCGTTCACTAATATATGTTGTTTGCAAACTGTAGATAAAGTATAACATATAATTAATTAACAAGCACACAAAGAAAAAATTAAGCTTAGTTAAACCGCTGTACAAATATCAACATTTTTGGTTTCATTCAATATACTAAATTAATAACTAAATTATTTAAAATTATCTTACCCTTTTTTTTAACTTTAGTTTTAGTGAAAATGTCTCATTAACTCCATATTATGTTTTATTATAGATTTTTCATCAATTTAAATATAATTCTATGTAATTATGGTTGAAAGAATAACTTCAAATAAAGATTGACTCATATTATATTTTGTATCACGTTGGTCATGAGGTGGCCAAGCGCGGCGTTTACGTTTTCCAGAAGGGCGCAGATTTCGTGCGCGCTATAAATACGGAGACACTGCTTTCAGGAGTTCAGTCTAGTTGTGCCACCAAGAGCGCATTACCTCCTCACAAGCTAACAGCCACACACAATCATACAACATGTCTCTGGAACGTCAAGTTCGTGCTAAGGTTAGCCACTTCATAAAAAACAACTTTTCACATGATTATCACTTCTCTCATCCACATTTTATTTAATATAAATATCACTTCAATTTTCGCAGCATCTGTGATAACTATTTAATATTTTCGGTGTTTATAGAAAACATCGCTACATCTCGTTTACGATTTAAATGAACAAATAAAAGACTAATAGTTTATTTAATTACAGTATTATATTTTCCTCTTGATTATTATTAAATATAATAATGAAAAAAAAAACTGTGGAATGATAAACACCAACTGTTAAGTGCACTTAGGTTGTCAAATGTTCAATGTTTTTGATTATATCCACAGCTCGCTTCCAAGCGTAGTCCTGAGCGGGAGAAGGAAGCACAGACATGGATTGAGGGAGTCCTCGGCGCTAAATTCCCCCCTGGTGAACTTTTCGAGGATGTCCTCAAGGACGGCACCGTTCTCTGCCAAGTCATCAACAAGTTGAAGCCTGGCTCTGTCCCCAAGATCAACACCTCCGGTGGACAATTCAAGATGATGGAGAACATCACTAAGTGAGATACTAACTAATATATAAAACTTCTCGAGTTTTAACCATTTAAATTTAATTTGTCACTATTAAAAAAAACTTAATTACTTTCTTTTTTATGGTATTTTTTTGTACTATTTGTTGGTTTATTATAATTATGTTTTATTTACAGTTTCCAGTCTGCCATCAAAGCTTACGGTGTCCCAGATATCGATGTGTTCCAGACCGTAGACCTCTGGGAGAAGAAAGACATCGCTCAAGTTGTCAGCACACTGTTCGCCCTCGGTCGTGAGGTAAATATCTAATATCACTAGATTTGAATAGTTTCCTTATCGCACGCTTAAAACTTTTGAAATCAGAATTCCTATTATATACTCGAAGCACTTTATTAAATAAGTCGTAACACTCATCTGTTCGATATTTATAATTTCACTACACACATTCAACTGTTTCTTGCGTCAGCATATCTAATAATACTCACTTGTAAACAAAACATTATTTTATATTAAACGGATTGAATATTTTCAAAGTTCATAATTCCTAAATTCAAGAGAACTTTATTTACATTTAAAAGGAACTGAGATTCAATTTGAGATTAAACATTGTATAGGAAATTTGTTTATAATGAAAAACATTCCGGATTTGAGGGATTGGAATCGTGCCAAGTTCAACCTAGTTTTACGAGTATCGCGCAACATTACCTCAGTTTTCATAAATATCCAAGGTCATTCGGTTTAGAAGAAGGCCGAGCGGACGTTATTCGAGACTTTTAAGGTTCACACATACTCAAATACGTATCGGATTGCCAACTTAGTTCTTATATTATGAATTTTGCTTTTTCAGACTTACAGACACCCTGAATGGAATGGTCCTTACCTCGGACCCAAGCCCTCTGAAGAATGCAAGCGTGACTTTTCCGATGAAGTTCTGAAGGCTGGTCAAACCGTTATCGGTCTCCAGGCTGGTTCCAACAAGGGCGCCACTCAGGCTGGTCAGAACCTCGGTGCTGGACGCAAGATCTTGCTCGGCAAGTGAATGCACCAATAAAAAGTGATATTATTTTATAAGGGTATTCTGTACAAAACTTAGTGTATATGGACGCTAATGTGAGACTGTAAGCCTTAGTAAATATCATGTCAAACACGATAGTTTAAGATTTATTTGTCTCTAGTAACAAGAAAGGCTTAGCACTTATTTATCTTCGTGCGGACTTGTACCAATCTTTGTACCTACATCCTATCTTTGTTGTTCCATGTAGCGCCAAGATGATTTTGTACATAAGAAATTTAGAAGTAAGCAAAAATATTTATTTCCATTTTATTTTAATATTTCGTAATAAAATAACTTTTTAAAGTGTTTTTTTTTTAATTTTCAACTGGATGTAAGGGATTAATTATTACCAAAAAATATGACTTAATAGCAGTAGATTTTATACATGATATGATAATATATTTTGTAATGAAATAAAATAGTAAATATTCTCTATGAGTTTAGACTTTGAGGGAGACATTTTAAAACGGGGAGTAGATATAGTAAAATATTACATATATACGTAGGTACCTATATCTTCTTCTTTCGTATCGATGATTGTTATAACTTTAGTCTGACCAGTATTAAAAATATACACTATAAATATAATATCATATGTTTGCATAAAGTCCACGATATTAAGTATCTGTTTATTGTATTTAGTACTCAAATATCAAAGATTAATTATGTGTATTTAGTACTATATTCTGAAATTTTTTTCTATTTTCTTTTTTTTTTAATCTCATATATTTATTTTTAACCAGTTACAATTATAACTATACAGTATTCAATATTTGATTACTTTAAAATAAAATGTTTGTTAAGGACTACAGAAAACTGATTATATTTATATAACATACATATATTTATATTATACATACATACTATAAAAGAGTTATTTATGTATTGTAAAATGATTTTATGTAAAAGTTATGGGTAATGTCACATTGTTTAATTCGATTACACTAGTAATTTCAATATAATATATTAACCGCGAAGTATTAAACATAAATATTAATTCGTTATAAATTATAAAGTTCATATTCAAGTTCTCCAAAGTTAAATTATAGGCAATTTATACGTGTCCTGTGGTCAGCGACTCGAACCTCTCAATGTTCATTTTAACGATATGTTAAAAGAAACATAATATAAAAACTATTGTTATAGGTTTTGGCGTTGTGGCCACAATCTCACCTGATGCTAAGTGACGATGTGGCCTAAGATAATAACACGCTAAACCTAGTGAAAGACTGGCTCTCAAGTGCAACTGCCGGAACACACCTATTGAGTGCTGGACGATAGATTTTCAACCTGAAGTTGGTAGCTAGCCAGGCAGGCATTATAAAAAGCTCTACCACCGTGCTAAGATTTTTTCACGATGTTTACCGTAACCAAAAGTTCAGGCTCAATGCAGGGATTCGAATTCACGTCAATCGACGCGAAGTCGTACACATTACCACTGACCCATCAATGCTTCAATAAATTCTGAAAAAAAAAAATTAAGACTGGCTGACTTACAACTCGTATCTTAAACCAGTAGGTCTAGAAGCATGAAATTTTTCGCAGGAGTTCCTTATAGTTTAACAACGTCGATGAGCAACAAGAAAGGATTTTTTTAAATGCATACTCTAAGCAGCTTAAAATTCCTGAGGTGCTGAGAGCACATGGCAAGTATTATATATATATATATATATATATAAAATAAATACCGGTGTGCCCGAGACGAGACCGGCACGTAATAAATTTACGCAGTAAATATTTTCATCCCGTAACTTTATTTTACTCGTATTATTGACAATTCATATTGTCTATTAATTGAAAAATGACATATATTTCCCTTGTAGAAAATTTCATCAAAATCGTTTAAGAATTAATAAAAAAAAGGTGTGCGTGCGATTTACACAGGATAGAAGTGAAACTTCATTTTAAAAGGCATTTTCTATTTTATTTAAACAGTGTGCAATATACATACACACCGACATTTACTCTCTCGCTCTGGCTCACACAAAGAGGAGAGACCGATAATGTGTGTTAAACGTTTAACGTTTAACGCTTGGAAGTCGCATAAGAAGTTTCACTTCAAAAATATTTGTTATTGTTTTTTTTACGATTTCTAAAAGTACAATTGAACATTCATATAGCTTATCATTTGACTAATGGCACAAGCTTTCCGTGTACAAAATGTCATAAGAATCGTTCAAGCCGTTTTTGTAGAATACAAAGGTGACAATCAAGCATACGGCCCACCTGACGGTCAGCGGCTACCGTAGCCTATGGACGCTTGTAATACCATAGGTATCACTATCGCGTTGCCGACCCTGAACCCTCCTACTCCAAGAAGCCCTGGAAACCCTACTCACCGCAGGAATACAACACTAGGCCATTTGACTGAGATTTTTTGTATGGTGGAGGTATTCTGCCCCAAGTAGAGAGAAATCTCCAAAGAAATTTATCTGTGCCCTACTTCTCTTAAAACTCTATTACTGGCATAGTCGTGATCATTGTCCATTATACAGGATGTCTATCGCGAAATTTGGAAACTATCAGGAAATCTGGAAAAAAATTACATGTCCAGACAAAACTACAAATTTATTAATATAGATGAAACAATCCATTCCGTCTGTGAATATACAAAATTCTATGAAACCTGTTCTTACTCACGTTTTTGACAAATTGTTTATATTCAAACTGGTATTATAAATACAAAAGAAACTCTGTCTGTTACTGTCTGTCTGTTACCGCGACTGAATCTTTGAACCGATCGGACCAAACCGAATCGGTAAGAGACTTGATCTGGTTTATTTTCTTTGCTGTGTAAATAACAATACAATTAAAAAATATATTATGTAAGTGGATGTACAGAGAGATGGTCATATTCAGACATCGCTATCATTCACGTCAGTATCCAACCTGTAACAACTTTTTGACAGTAAAACTCGGTTGACATAGTCCTTAAACCCATTGTACTGCATATTAGCAATGTGATTAGGGTTCTTAGTCATACCCTATTACCTAATAAAATAATATTTGTATTACTATGTCTAAAACAAAGGATTGCAAATTTATGTTTATTTCGTGTATCAAAACTATGCCGTTCTAAATATTGTTGTAGATTGCTTGAATTGTAATTGTATTGGTTTGTAATTTAAATATGGTATCTACCTCAGCTGTTGTCCCTCATAGTAAAATACCATAAAACATTAGGCTATGGAAGTAAAAGAAGTAAACTAACCTAGCAGTGACAATATCTGTTAACTAGCAAATCTTACGTACTGCAAATGCAGTAGAGCTTAACCTTCCCGGCAAAGTTGCTAGCGTAGGAGTGACAATATCTGTTAACTAGCAAAACTTACGTACTGTGAATGCAGCAGTGCTTAATCTTCCCGTCAAAGTTGCTAACCTAGGGAGTGACAATATCTGTTAACTAGCAAAATTTTACGTACTGCGAATGCAGCAGAGCTTAACCTTTCCGCCAAGGTTACTAACCTAGGAGGTACAATATCTGTTAACTAGCAAATCTTACGTACTGCGAATGCAGCAGAGCTTAATCTTCCCGTCAAAATTATTAACCTAGCAGTGACAATATCTGTTAACTAGCAAATCTTACGTACTTCGAATACAGCAGAGCTTAATCTTCTCGTAAAAGATGTAATGTCATGCCATTGTAATTTTGAATTAATTGATATACTCAAGAACACAGTAGCATAAACTAAGCATAGCAAATTCCCTTCTATACTGCTATCGATATGTTGAACATTGGGCAAGGCAAATCTCTCACGTTTTATTTGCATTTAGCAAAAAAAATATTTAAATCAAACCAATGAGAAATTTTAACTAAAGTATTATTTTAATTTGCCTCAGAGTCAAGTGAAGTGTTGTCTCAATAATTAGTGCTAGATCATTTATATATATATCTAAAACAGTTCCAAAATCGAGTCCGGAGGGACACCCATTCTAATTAATGATCCCGAAGAGGTTGCCCTATGGTTGAAAGAAATTCTACAAACACCATAGCTTTTAGCTTAAGTACAAGTGTATTGTGATTAACGCAATCGTAAGCCTTTGGGAAATTATAGAATACATCGATTACATCCTATGACTTTTCTCTGGCCCTAAAGATATGAATTATAAGCTTTTTTTTTTTTTTTTTTTTTTTTTTTTTTTTTTCGAACTGACTATACTGTTAGCCTTAGGGGCCCTGGAGCCTTTACGGCTTTTACAGCTTTACCGGGCTTGGGGGCGAGCGCTTAGGGCACTCAGCCACGAAAGCTAAGCAACAACATCCGAGGGTGCCAAAGTGGCCGAACCTCGGCTCGGAATGTTGCGCGTATGCAATTAAGTCGCGATCTGACTAATTCCCTATCCGTAATTCGATCTAAACTAACTATACATATATACATGTTTCTGCCCCCTGGGAGGAGGGAAGGAACATGTGTATGTGTATTTAGTGGTCTGAAATTTTTGTCTAATCTAACTAGGCAAAAAAAGAAAAAAAAAAGGTCCCTTACAGAACCTATGTACCTATGTGTGTTGTGCATGTGTGTATAATGCAGTGTCATGTATGGCTGTGAAAGCTAGTGATTGTAGAGTCACTTGTATCGCGCGAGCGGCTGCTTGGCTCAAGGGCTCCATGCCGATGGATCGGACCTAGGCTTGAGTTGCCGCAGAGGAGGGCGGTCGTGGCGGGTGTGCGGGAGCGAAGTTAACCGTACGTCCCCTGCGGAGGGAACGGTGGTTTCGCGGGCGTGGGCGCGAGCACGCATATGTTGCGGGAGCGGACGCGTAGAAATTGTTAGCGTTCTCGATTTCGTCATCGGGATCGACAAAGAGATTTCGCGGACGGCGTTTATAACGTTTGGCAACGGGGATCGAGTTGTCTGGGACGTAGTTCACGGTGGATTTTACGAGCGGGTTGGGATGATTCGAAGCGCTATCGAAGTATCTCCTGGTGAGATATTTCACATAGGCTTCTATCGAGGGAAGCCTCATGTCCCTGTGCAGGTCCATGTTCCTAACGAAGGCTGGAGGGTCAAGCAGGCGACGGAGAAACCGATTTTGGACTCTTTGCATGCGGGCAAAGTTATGTTTGGACATATGTGCGAACGCGGCGCAGCTATATGTCAAGATCGGACGGACGCACATCTTGTACAGTGTGAGCTTATGTCTTAAGGACATTTTGCTTACCGAACTGAGCAAGGGTCGCAAGCGGGAAAGGATCCAGATGGCCCTATTCCTGACTATAGTAACGTGTGCGTTGAAGTTAAGCTTCGAGTCGAGGGTGACACCCAGATATTTAGTCTTGGTGGCCCAAGGGATATTCCTACCGAATAATGAGAGGGGTCCTACCGTGCGTGGTAGTTTGCATGTATGCGGTTCGAACATAATCGCGGCGCTCTTTACCGGATTAATAGCTATTCGCCACGTTCGAAACCACTCCCCGAGAGTGGTTACGGCACGTTGGACTGCGCAGGCGAGATTTTTTCTGTGTCTGTTTGACGCATATATGACTGTGTCGTCAGCGTAGAGCCCTACCTCGACCCCGGGGGGCTTCGGGAGGTCGCTGACGTACAGATTGAAAAGGCAAGGCGCCAGAATGGAACCTTGCGGGACGCCTGAGCGTATAGGGTGGGCGGTAGATAGTACTCCTTCCACTCGGTAGTGGAAGGTGCGGTCGCGTAGAAAATCGTGAACTAGATGAACTAACCTATCCGGGACTTCTAATTGATGTAGCTTGTGGACTAGTCCGGCATGCCAGACCTTATCGAAGGCCTTAGCTACGTCGAAAAAGACCGCAAGCGTACGGGCGGGGGCGATACTACTTTTGGCAAAGTTGCTCGTGATGTGCTCCGTGAGGCGGTGCACTTGATGTGTACACGAGTGTCGGGCGCGAAAACCGAACTGTTCGGGAGGGTATAGATTTTTAATATCTATAACGGTTTTGAGACGGTTCAGAAGGAGCCGCTCGTAAAGTTTCCCTAGTGTGTTTAAAAGGCTGATCGGGCGATAGCTATCGGGAAGCGAAGCTTTTTTGCCGGGCTTGTGAATACCTATAACTATAGCTTTTTTCCAGACGGCTGGAAAATAGCAGTGGGCTATGGCTACATTGAAGATGCAGACCAAAAGAGCTATGAGGTGATCGGGAAGAAGTTTAAGTACTTCATTCCTGATACCGTCGGGGCCGGGGGACTTTCTAGGCTTAAGGCCTTTAATAACAGAACAAATCTCGTCATGCGTGACCGGGTTTAACGTTTCCGCGGGGGGAATCGTCGTTAGTTCCTGAACGGCGGTCTCGATGGTTTCGATGTGGGCAGTGTCTACGTTGTCGCAGTTTGGAGAGCACTGGCTCTCCAAGCTTGCGGCAAGGCATTCTGCCTTATCGTCACTATCGAACGCGGGTGGGAGATCGGGGCCCCTTTCGAGGGGCGGCATCAGGGCGGAAGCTTCTAACTTCAGAGAGCGGGCGAGGTTCCAGTAAGCCAGATGGGACGGCTTGAGACCCTCTAGGAGGTTATCCCACCGGTGACCTCTGTACTCGCCGATGCGAGTTCTAACCTCTCTCTGAAGTCGCCGTAACCTACAGGTGTTATCCCTCGTCGGATAAGAATCGTGTGCACGTGTCGCGGCGTTCTTTTTAGTGATTAACGCTCGTAAGCCGGGGGGGAGTATAAAACGGCGTTCGTTTGCCGCTTGCACCTCTCTCGAGGCCTCCCTTACACCGGTTTGGAGGTAGTCGACCAGGGAATCGATCGCTAAGTCGGCGTCTGCTGTTGACTCTAATACGTCGGGGATCCTAGCTAAGCTGGACGGGGTAGCGTTATCGGTTAGGTAACGATTTAATATCGCGTAGTCAACTACTTTGACTTTTGGCGGACTGGGGTCGAACGGTTGCCCGAGTTGTAAGATAACCGGGCGGTGATCGGAGTCCAGTTCGTGTACGACTTCTATAAGTCGTAACCGAAGTGAGACACCTTTGAGGAGGGCTATGTCAAGTACTGTCGGTTGACAGTTATCTTGAAAGTGCGTGGGCTCTAGCGGTGCTATGACGTCAAAGCCGAGCACATCGCATAGTAGGTCGAGAATAACCCCGTTAGGGGTGTTACGCGAGTTGTTGAAATGGGTGTGACCGCTATTGAGGTCGCCTGCTATTATTACGGATTGACCGAGTGAAAGTAGCGCCTCCAGATCGGACTGAAGGAGTCTTTTACTCGGGGAGAGATATGCAGAGACAAGCGTGATTGACGGATGGCCAGTCATGCCTATTCTACAGATGGACACTTCCATATTGGTAAGTGCGGGAGGGTCTATTGGCATGCAATAGAGGGAACGCTTGTAGTAGATGAGCGTGCCGCCTCCTCGGGTGGCACGGTCATTTCTGACTATATTGTAATTTGCTATCTTAGGGTCGCGCCTACTGGGTTTTAGAAGTGTTTCTTGTACTAGAAATACGTCTATCTCCCGTTCCCTAAGAAAGGTGGATACTAGGTCCCGTTGTGGAAGGAGGTTTCGCGCGTTAAAGAAAGAGATGTTGAGACTCCTAGGTTTAATGCGAGCCATTTATAACCGTTATCTATTTCCCGGCACGGGCCAGGCGCATTAGCGTCGCTGTCATCAGGGGAAAACGCCTGATGGATTCGGCGGGGCCGTACTCAGCGACGCACTGGTCGTATGCCAGTACTTCCTGAGGGTCATGCTCGCGGAAGAGCATGACCATGTAGTCAACGCCGCGGCGCGTGCTAACGGGCGGGGAGGCCTGAGCCTTAGGAGGCTGAGGGCGGGGAGTAGAGACCCATGCTGCCTGAGGGGCTCGCATGGCCGGAGGGGGTGCGCGGGGTGCGGGGGTGGCCGCCACCGGGGCGCGGGAAGCGCCCGGGAGGCTGGGAAAGGCTTCTGGCGTGAGCAGAGGCATGGGTTGACTATTGGCGGCGGGACGTGCCCTCTGAGGAGGGGTGTGTCGCTCTTGCCTTGGGCGCGTAGGGCGCATAGGGCGCGTGGGACGCGGGGCACGGGGACAGCCGCGATAGTTCGCGGGGTGACCCGCGTTGCCGCATAGCACGCAGCTCGGAGGGGTAGACGACTCGCGAGTGCGCGTGCACTCGCTTGTCGCGTGGTCCCCGAGGCACTTAACGCACCTGGGACGTAAATGGCAGTTACGGGCCGAATGTCCGTACAGCTGGCAGTTGTGGCACTGCGGAGGGCTGCGGTTTTTGTGTGGGGGCTCTACGGCTATTCCGGAGAGCTCGCACACTTTCCTGACATTAAAGATGGCTCTGCCCTCGGGGGTCAGATCCAAGATAACTACGACCATATCTAATGGTCGGTTTTTGGATTGTCCGCCGTGCATTCTATGCACTTCGCGGACAGGGAGGGCCTTCGCTAAGAGGTCAGTTTTGACCTCCTCGGGCGTGATTTCCACCGGGATACGGCGGATTACAACCCGGAGGTGACGCTCATCGTCTAGGGTGTATGAGTAGTAGTGTAGGTTGCTTGTTCGGAGCAACTTTGTGAACTGACGGTGTTCGTCAGAAGTGGTTACTTGTACGCGGATACCGTTGGCCGTGTTACTGGCCGAGGTATAATTAATTTTTAAGTCTCTAAGCTTGTCCGCGAGCTTAGTCCAGACCGCCTTGTTTTGGACTACTACCGGCGGTGGGCGACGCGCCTTTCTGCCGGCAAAAGTACCGGCAGGCGCTGAGGGCGCTGCGGAGCGGGGGGCGTGGCTGTTTAGCCCAGTTTTCTGCGCCTTTTGTGGGCGGGACTGAGTCTCCGGAGACTCGGGACGCGAACGCGATGCCCGTTTGGCGGGCTTGTTTTTTTGAACGAGGGTGAAGCCCTCGTTATCTGTGACTATCGCCGTGTCCATTTCGTTGGACTCGGGTTCGGGATCCGGATTAGTGGGCGAGTAGCTATTGTTCGTAGCTACTAGCGTCGGCGTGTCCGCTTCGGGAACTAACGACGCGAAAGAGTTCTTGATCGGCAGCGCAGAGGGCGCTGGGATCGTGACTTGATTGCCCGGGGAACGCGAGCGCGATGACGGCCGTTTGTACGGCGTCTGACGGTGAGCGCGGGGTGCCGTTGAGCGGGAGCGCGAGACGGGCTTCTTGTCCGTCGCGTGGGGCGCGGCGGGGTCGCTGGTGGCCTCGGTGGCCTGTGCGACAGCAATGGCGGGTTGCGCGGCCGCGATGGCCCTATTGAAATCCGTCCATATCGACGGATGTAGGCTTGTTGCGAACGCAACGAAGCTTTCCAAGTCTGCCATTCCGGCGGCGGCGGTTGGGCGGGCGGGGGTGAAGTTAAACCTCCCTGCCGGAGAGGCAGGGGGGTGCGCCGAGTGAATTTAAACGGCTATCCCGAGCCGTGTAAAGGGACCTGTGGGTCACGGTGTAATGACTCGCAGGAAAGAACCTACCGGGCCCTACGTGGAGGTCCCTATCAATCCCGAGGCAGAGAACGCAGCCGGTATAAATACCTAGCTACGCCCAAACAGACACTCGGGGATGGATGTGTAGCAGGATCGGAAGGGTGGGAAGGAGACACTCAGGGCTTGACTATGACTCTATCAAGGGCCAAGATTCCTGAGCCCGACCAAGTACTATCGTTTGCCTCTGAAGGAGGCAACCGAGGGGCGCTTGGGTCACGCACCCACTTGCTTTAGTTGGCACCGTCAGGTATCAGGCAAGTGACCACTAAAGTGTGGATTTCGTCGAATAGAAACAATTTGCTCTTAAAAGAGCAGTTTTATGGTTGTGCAGCGCGACACAATGGGTGCGAGCGAGACGGCGATACGCAGGTGCGGCGCAGGTGCGATGCAGGTGTGCAGCAAAGCCGGTCGGTCGTAAAACTTCACAAAGGCGGCAGAGAGCGGTCGTAAACACGTCCGTTCCCGCCGGCGGTCGTGATCGGTCTCTGAATTATAAGCGTTGCACAAGCATTGATGGTGCATTTTAATTTCGTGAAACTAAACTGCCGACCATCCAAAATGCTTTGCGCTTTGAAATATACTACTAACTGCATAAGCAAAATTTATATAAGTAATTAATAGTAAGTAATATATTAAGTAATTGACAGGAGTAAAGAAATTTGTTTATAATTTTCAAGTGTACTTCTATATCATGATTTAAACAAAGTAATTTCTTTACTTATTTTCAGTAAATTAAGTATTGTGTGACTGTGAATGTAAGTTTTTTGTCCTAAAATTATTCTAATAATAGTTACTTCGTGAATTCAGAGAACCGAGTGGGTCATTATTATTGACTTTGCTGAATAGTCATCTAAATTTAACTATTCAGCTTTTAATATGAAATTCAATTTCCTGTTTTCATTACCCGATTTACATTGAAAGAAAAGGTAACCACCCACAACTATTTGTAATGCTACGTTTTTTCGCAAGTTTTCTGTTACGTAAAGTAGTGTAAAATAATCTTTGTAACAAGGGTGAAAAGAGCTTGTTTTGTCTTGTCTTTTCATCTTATCTTGTGTGACAACTTAAAATGCATAGTTTGCTTATAATACGTATTAATAAGAGATTATATGCTCATTATGCCTACACAAACAATCTTATTAACATTAGTATGTTATAAGTGTAAAAGTTTTTATGTTTGTTACTCAATCACGCAAAAACGGTTGAACGAGATTGAATAAAATTTGGCACAAAGATCGTTTATAACCTGGATTTACACATAGGATAGTTTTTATCTAGGTAAAGACCCGATTCTGAACTTCAAGCAGACGAACTTTTGCAGAATCCAGTCTTAAATAAATAAATCGCAAATAGTTCATCATGAATAGTGTTATAACGACTAAATTTATTGTTAATTAAAAAAAAAAAGATGCCATTGGTCTTTATTTTTGCAACGGATTTTATTCTTTTTTTATACAACTAAGGTAGTAACAAGCATACGGCCTGCCTAATGGTAAGCGGCTACCGTAGCCTATAAAAGCTTGTACTACCATAGGTATCACTAGCTCGTTGCCGACCTTGAACCCATTTACCCCAAGGATTACGGATTTTAGTTGACAGTTTAAGATATCAAAAAAATAAACATTTTTTGTGTTTGTCGTAATAAAACCAATATTAATAAACGTGGCGAATTTTGTGTATAAAACAGCCTTGCATTTAATCCACATACTATATGACAAGCACCTAAACGAATTTTAGATATTACAAAAAAAAAACTTTTATATATTAGTACATACTATATCATTTTTTTTATTGCAGCCGTTTGACAAGCTACGTAGCCCGTCATCTACTTTTCTACTTGCGAAACGTGACATTACTTTGTGTGGATACTACGAACGATTACTTGCTACGGGGACAGTATAGCATCGCGCTTCGATTGGGCACTGAGTATTACAGCTCGTACAAGCACCTGTTGTTTAAATATGTCATTGTTTAATTGCACACTGTAAGATATTATTAGTTTACATTTGTAATTGTATTGCGACAATTACTAATGGGCTGTCTACGTTTTAATAATTAAAATGAATAGTCCAGATTTTTTTAAACAAATGCGGTATACGCTTTATTTTCTTTTATTACCACATAAATAAAGATCTATAATATCAATTGTAATTTGATCATTATTTCATAGCCATATATATATAGGCGAGAGGCAAATGCGAGGAAGGTTATGCCTCCACCTCCACCGCCGGTGCAAGTCGAGGCACTGGCCCAGGCACCACCCCATGAGTGGGAGAAGATGCTGACGGAGGGATTCGGCAGGTTGGAGCGGTCGATCAAGGTGCTTGATGCACGCTTTGATGGACTAGAGATTGTCTATATATATGTACATATATATGGAAATATTTATACATATGTATACATACATACAAGTATATATATATATATATATATATATATATATATATATATATATATATATGCAATGATCTATATGATCTCATTGAAAAGTTCTGCTAATGATGTCCCGTCAAAACCATTCTCCCGTTTCGAATTTCTTCAGTTTGTGTAGGTACTTATTATTCTTTTGAAATTTGTTCTAAGTTGCAGGTCTTACACGGCAAGTAACCTAGTTGCAGATGAGTTTCGATTCGTAAGCAGCATATTTTCTATTTTATTTTCCTGCCATCGTTTTCTTATGATTTCCCAATACTCAATCCTTAAAACGAACCAGATGCGGGATAACATAAATATTGAATGTGGAAAGATCTAAATTTAAACAACGTATTTCTGATGTAGAACGCCCATAACGACTAAATTATGCCGTTATATTTTCGTTTAACGGAGCAGTACTAAAATAGTTTGCCATCTGTTGAGAGTAACGGGTAACGACCGCCGCCGCCGCCTAATATGCCTAGAATAACGGCCAACGAGAATAACGACCAACCAGCGTAACGAAAAGCAAACGGCCGCTCGAACGTAGCCTCAAAATAGGTTGCTCGCTAGCTTCTCGATTTCATTACAGTTCTTTTTATAAAGTTGCAGAAGCCTGTTTGCTCAGTCTAGTAAAAGTAGCGGAGCCTTCAGCACCGCTACTGTGTTTGAAAGATGGCGCAAGAAGACGTTCAGAGTCTTTTAATATTACTGAGCGCCGTTAGATGGAGTAGTTAAAGGGTATGCGCGCCCTTATAGTATTGTAGCTTTATCAACAGATAGAGCTACGAGCAACGAAAAGACTGAATAATGGTGAGTCTTTTATGATATTCATATGTTTCGTTTGTATTATAAACTATGTAAATAAAATTTTCAAGAAGCCAACACAATAAGTTTACTTTATTTTATTGACAAAAGATAACTTATTTATACCAACAGTTCAAGCATAGATATGACAATCTAAAAATGAACTGTATTTTGAAAACAATGTACTTTCTAACGATAAAATCAAAATCGAGGATATTTTAATAACAAATAATTATTACTATTTTGTACTTACCATTTGAGTTCCACATTAAGAATATGACTGATAATCTTAGTTAGTAACTGTCGTACATTGGGTATCAAAGAGCTATATTATAATGCTTAATAACAAAAGATATAGGTACCTCTACGTACATAGTTATATGCTTCGAGCAAAATGATTTTTGTATATTATATGTTTAGTTTCTAAATAAAGACAACTCAGTTTCTTTCACAGCTTTACGGATATCTTATACCGTAGCCCGTGCTTTTGGCTAATAGATATCGTTACTTGTATTTTACACCCTTAGGTATTGAATTTAAAAAACCTGTGAAATACGTATTTTTTACTTTCTAACTGAATTGCTAAATACCAATTTTTTATAGATCCAATTTCTTACAAACTTTCATCCCCTTTGTTTCCATCATAGGGGTTGAATTTCAACAATCCTTGCTTGGTACTCACCTACAGTATAAAAGGAAATCGCTTGCAAATTTTAACGGTCCTAGCCCCAGTAGTCTGGGTTGTGTGTTAATATGTCAAAAGTATTACCTACCAGATTCTGTAAGATTCTTCAATCAGTGCACCGTAATAAAGAATTAAGTTCTTTTTTACAACACGATAATATCTCTACCTCCTACGTAAAGAAATCCTGTAAGCGTTCTATATAGAAAATACGTATTTATTATGCAATAAAAAATATTGCACGTGGTTTTAGACTACATTTTACAAGGCAACCAAGGCAAACAAGTGTGTCGGAGTAAAGCTGTCATTCATCTCGTCGTGGCAACTTTGAACTAGATTGAAACATCATTCAATCATGGAAACGTCCCCTAGTTTGCAGCATATGCTAAAATATAAATATATTATACAAAATATACTTAGAGTTTTTCCGTAAATCTCTGTGACGTAACTTATTTATAAATGTAATTACTGATTATACTGGTACCAACGTTTTCACACTTTTCGCATATAATGTGTTATGTTTAATTTTTTATATGTAATGCTCGGGTATTATTTTTCTACCTTAGAAACAATTAAAACGGAAAACTAATTACATATCCTTAATTCAGTCTACACCATACAATATTTTGTTAATAAGTACCTACTATGAATACAGTACACCGCCATCTCTTGATATTATAAAAAATTAAAACTGGATATCATTACTAGCACCATCTGTACGGCTGTGCTGATATTACAGCAATTCACGTACTTCTTGTTTCTTGCTTTATATTGCAACTGGATAAACCATTTGATTAATTAAAAACAATACAATTTTAATAAACAATATTATTAATAAATCGGCTCTTCTCTATAACTGGGATATTTTCCGAAGCGGTGGTAGTGTGTTGACATTGATAAGTGTCTTCTTACTCTGCTTAGGACCTAAATTATTTAAAATGTTTTTGATTTATTTTATTTTTGAATTGTTTTTTGGATATTTGATCAGTGTAAGAATTGTCGGCATATTATATCTTGCAAATATCTACGAAATTATATTGTACTTATAAATTTAAATAATACATGCAGTATTGCCCGATATAAATTAAATAAACGCTTAAATAAAGAAGTAATAGTATTAAGACAAGGGACAAAAAACAAAGTACAGTATTTATTAACCTTAAATAACACGATTATATAGTAACTACCACCACGTACTGAGAAAATACAGAACTTCTCAGAACAGACAGAACATACAGAACCCTATTATGGCAGAGATAAATAAAACAAAATACAATATTTATTAAACTGAAATAAAACCTTCAAAATAAAAAAAATAAGCACTTAGGTACACATTTTCTTGGGAGTATCATATAGTAACTACCACCACGTAGTGGGAAAATACAGAACTTCAGATTTCTCAGCGTTTGAACTCGTCGATATATATTAGGCTGGTATGATGATCGAATTCTCGGTTTCCCTCTTAGGGAAGACTCCTTTGCTGGTAGTGAATCATTTGTAGTCAGGTATTTATGTTATTATTAGCCTTCATCTAAATTTGAGATAATCAATCATGTTTCTGCTGTCATTGTAGGTACGTAGTAAACAATGGGCAAAATTCATTGTTGGCACGTTTTCTCACTTGAAATTCCTTAGTTTTTTGTCTAATGGTAAAATGTCGAATTTCAGACGTGACTCACGTGGCTGGTTTCCTATCCCTCTTACGTCATGTAGATGCTGTCAACGAACTCTGATCTACAACATTGTGTGGAATATTCCATACTTCCTTGATGTGTCTATCTAAAATTCTAGAATATTGGTAACTCTGGTTCTATCTATCGTTATCGTATCGTATATTAGCATCGACCTCCTTGATAGTTTCATCGGATTTGTCACTTAATTCGATATAAAAGTCGTTTCCAAAATAATCATATATAACTCCATATTTTTTTATTGCCATGTCTTGCAAGAATAATCGTTGTACTTTTGATAAGTGTGGTATTCGGCAATCTACACTCCAGACAATTGGATCCCAGTTGTCCAACGTTACAAATGCCTTCCGCGAACTCACTTAATCGATCCCGATGACGACATCGAGAAAGCTAGGGAATTTTACGCGTTCGTTCCCATAACCCATGCGTGCTCGCGCCCACGCCCGCGAAACCACCGTTCCCTCCGTAGGGGACGTACGGTTAACTTCGCTCCCGCACACCCGCCACGACCGCCCTCTCCTGCGGCAACTCAACCCTAGGTCCAATCCATCAGCATGGAGCTCTTGAGGTCGCGCGATATAGTGACTCAACATTCACTTGTTATCAATAGACATTCATTACGCTGCATCATACACACATGCATGCCACACAGGTACGCAGGTTATGTAAGGGACCTTTTTTATTTTTTTGCCTAGTTAGATTAGACAAAAAAAATCAGATTACCAAATACACATACACATGTTCCTTCCCTCCTCTCAGGGGGAAGAAACATGTATATATGTATAGTTAGTTTAGATCGAATGATAGGGAATTAGACAGATCGCGACTTCATTGCATACGCGGCAACAGTCCGAGCTGCGGTCCAGCCACTTTGGCACCCTCGGAACTTGTTTCCTTGCTTTCGAGGCTGAGTGCCTTAAGCGTGCTCCCCCAAGCCCGGTGATGCTGTAAAAGCCGCAAAGGCTTCAGGGCCCCTAAGGCTAACTGTATATTCAGTTCGAAAAAAAAAGTGTGGCATTTTAAATATATTGTTGTTATGTTTATATCTTGTTCATACTCAAAGAGCTTTCATATCTATGTAAGTTCAGGACAAGATAAATTGAAAATTAGTGTAGGATATACAAAAAAATAATTTAAGTATCAACATACAAATTAAATACCAATTAGTTAAGTAATTCATATAAATTGAGACATCATTATAACTGAATAAATTCATATCTATATATATATATATATAAATCTTCCAAGCCGGCTAGTCACCGTGGAAGAATATGACTACAACCCTCCAAAGATATCACAAAAAGATCAAAATGAGCACGAAGAAAAGTCAAAAAGAAATAAAAAAGAACTCTACATAATAACCTACAATGTTAGAACTCTGCAATCACACGAACGAATAATAGAAATGGAAAAAGCATTAACAAATTTAAAATATGATATAATAGGTTTATCAGAAGTTCGCCGCCTCGGAAACAACATAAAAGAGTACGATGAATTTATTCTCTGCAGTACAGGACAAACGCAGGGTAAATACGGAGTCGGTTTCATAATTAAAAAATATCTGAAACAATACGTGGAAAGTTACATAGGAGTCTCGGAACGCGTAGCCCTACTAAATCTGAACATACCAGGAAAGAAATTCACCGTCATCCAAGTATAGGCTCCTACAGAAGCAGCAGTTGAAGAACAAGTAAATATCTTCTATGACTCCGTATACGAGGCAATGGATAAAGCATACGAAGATTTTATTCTGATGGGCGATTTTAATGCCAAAATTGGTAGACCACAAAAAGATGAGTACCTAGAAATGAAACAGTATGGGTATGGAACAAGAAACGCACGAGGTCAAAGACTCATAGACTTTGCGTTAGAAAACAAGTTAGCGATCATCAACACCTTTTATAAGAAAAAAGATAAAAGAAAATGGACATGGTGGTCTCCGAATGGTCATAAAAATGAAATAGATTTCATACTGTCAAATCATCCTCACTCATTTCAAAACATTGAAACACTAAGCATAAACTTTACATCGGACCACCGACCACTTAGGGCTAAAATATCACTCACTAAGCAAGCGAAAACACGAACTAGGTTTGTAAATAAACAAAACAGTACACTCAAAAACGAAGAAGAAATACAAATTTATAAGGAAAACTTACAAAATAAATTAATATCCCTACTCCTCACCGAAACAAATGTGACAGTACAGGACTACTACGACAAAATAATAAAAAATATAACAGACAGTTTACAAGTAGCACGAACTTCACATTCGACAAAAGTGCGTAGTGTTCTCACAGACAATACAGAAAGACTCTTAAAACGAAGACAAGAGCTACAAAGAACTAAAAATAAAACGCGAACAATGAAAAATGTACTCAAAGCTCTTTATAAGTTGTTAAGCAAATATATAAAAAAAAGACTACAAAAACCATAGAATTAGTATCCTCCAAAAACATTTAGAAAACAGTGGAAGTTTAAAAAAGGGGTACAATGAGCTGCGGACAGGTAAAGCATGGATTGATTGTTCGTTGGAGTCGGGGGACACTGCTCATAGCCGAAAAGACATCATTAGCGTTGCTACAAACTTTTATAAAAAACTATATAGTGCTCCTGAGATAGCAAGAGACATGAACTACTTTGAAAAGGATCACATTGATACAGAAAAACCACAATCCCACATAGAATCAATAGAATGTACGGAAATAATTGAAACAATAAATAGACTAAAACCAGACAAAAGTCCAGGATCAGACAATGTCACCAACGACGCCATAAAAACCGCCTGCTTCATACTAGCTGCTCCACTTACCAAATTATTTAATTTGATTTTAGAAACAGGAGTTACACCTTGTCAATGGTCAGAATCGAATATTATCTTGCTTTACAAGAAAGGAGATCCAAAAGATATCAGCAACTACCGGCCGATAAGCCCGCTACCTAGTATTTACAAACTCTTCTCTACAATAATAAATCAACGAATTAGTACAACACTAGAGGAAAGTCAGCCTATTGAACAAGCAGGATTTAGGAGAAATTTTTCTACTATAGACCACATACATACATTAGAACTGGTAATGGAAAAATATCAAGAGCAACAGAGACCGCTGTATGTCATATTCATTGATTACCAAAAAGCTTTTGACACAATCTCTCACGAAAGTATATGGAACACACTAAAAGCCCAAAATGTAGAGCAACAATACATAAAAATACTCAAACACCTATATAGTAATTGCTCAAGTAGAGTTAAACTAGAAACCATTGGACCAATTTTTCCAGTCAAGAGAGGAGTCAGGCAAGGAGACCCTTTATCCCCGAAAATCTTCATTGCGATATTAGAATCTATCATAAGCAAACTAGACTGGAGAAATTGTGGTTTATATATCCAGGGTAAATACTTAAACCACTTGAGATTCGCAGACGACTTAGTTCTATTATCAGAATCGAGCCTACAGTTGCAATATATGATAGACACCCTACACGCAGCAAGCAGACAAGTGGGATTAGAAATGAATATCACAAAGACCAAATTAATGAGCAACTTCAAAAAATCAAAAATAACAATTGAAAATGAACCGTTAGATTATGTGGATCAGTATATATATTTAGGTAAACAAATTGGATTCTGCAGAGATAGCAATGAACTGGAAGTAGACAGAAGAGTGAAACAGACTTGGAAAAAGTATTGGAGTTGTAAGGAAATATTTAAGAGTGAAATGCCTATCAAACTGAAGAAAAAAGTCATGGACTCGTGTCTCATTCCTTGTCTTACGTATGCATGCCAAACATGGAAATATACCAGCAAAGTTAAAAATAAAATAATTACATGAATGGCAAGGAATAGCCCAAGACCGAGAGAAATGGAAAGCTTTGGAGGAGGCCTTTACCTGAGAGGGGTTCCAGTACAGAATGGAAAAATGCTACTGCCTAATAATACCATTAGTTAAATTTAAGTACTTAGTTATTTAGATGTATGTTATTTAAGTGTATAGATATTAGTTTCTCTTTTCTCTTTTTTTGTATTCTTTGTTAACTAAACTATAGGTAGGAAACAACACTTGCATGTTAAGATGATAACTGGAAATAAAAGGCTTTTTATTTTATTTTTATTTTTTTATTTATTATTATATATAATACACACCAGATAATGTTTTATCCTTATTCCTTCGATTCAACAAACTTCGATGATACTTTCAGTTCTACTCTCACGTCAATCAAGAAAAAAATACTAAGAATTATACGACACAAGTCGAAGCTAAACCAATTTGTTAATAGCCAACGAAATATATACTATTCATTTAAAATGAACGTAAACGCTATTCATACATAAAATTCTAAAGTTAATACAAACTAAAAAGTAATAAATACTTCAAATGGTCATTCAATCTGTTAAGTAGACGTTTTGTAGTTAGATTGGATTACCTGCTCTTACCAAATTAATACCGTGGTATATTTTGTAATCTGGATTTTCTGAGAAATGATCAGACTCCAGTCGCGGCTCACCGCCCGCCCGCGCGTTCTCAAAACAGAAATAGAACTGTTGGTAGGTACAACTAGACGGTGCTGTTTCCACGTTCATCGATTTTCGACATCGCCAGGAAACGTGTTTTCTTCCTTTATTTTTATTACTTTCCCAATTTAAACAAACAAGCACCATATTAGTGCATAATTTTGCTAGACATTCTTTTTTCATCGAAATCTTCTTGAGCGTTCTGTTAACGCATTCTGGCACACATTGATGCATTAATAAATATGTATAAAAGTAGAATAATAATATATTACAGCTAACAGCAATATAAAGAAAGCCAGTTGAAACAGGATTTTTTTGCACCGTATACTATTATTGTAAACGGTTTAAAATATTAGGGATTATTTATTTGTTTTTACTAAAAACGTTCGGTATTGTAACAGAGCTAAATGGGAAAATATTCATTACTAAAAACCGCCCTTCGATAATTAATAATTGTATTGTATTATGTAGTAATTATATTTTAATTATAGTATTAACTTCATAAGAATAAAACTAAATAATATAGCTTTCTATCAATGAAATATTAATAATATAGAACTACTCGTTATTTGTATTAAGTTAGGATTAATTGGTACAGTAATATATATGAAACAAGGATTGTCGGATAGAATTTGTCGTAAAAAATTATACTGTATAAACTTTATGTAAAAGTATTAGTAATAAAAGATATTAATTTGCAAACTCCCTTAAAATTGATTAGTATTGCAGCTATGAATAACAGTATTGAATTAAATTTACCTGATCTAAATGCAAGAAAGTTACAACTGAAATAAAAATCCCGTAACTCTTTTTTTTTGCTAATTAGTTAAAAGAAATAGGTTAATATTTCCTGAGGACGTCCAATCAAAGAACTTTTAAAAACTTTAAAATGTTTGATCTTGAATATACAAAATACTTTTTAGTTTAAGCACAATTTTTTTCAAGTAGGTTATTAATCTCAGTGCTGAAAATAATTTATATGACTGCGCAGTATAAATAAAACTTCATGAAGCTAGAAAAAGTGATAGAATTTTCTTTATCTTTTAAATTGTTATAATATAGGCGACATTGCGGAAAATTAAATTTAGACATGATATAAAATAAAGGTATGCTTATTCTATACATGACCTTACTCAACAACGACTGCAACATATCTAACTGTCTACCTTCTCCTTCATATCTATTAGGTAAATATACCTAATTACGATTAATCAACAGTCTTGTAAGTTGAGTGAACATAAACAAACGTAAGGAGAAAACATCTTTCGTTATAATAAATATTTTAATAGTCTTTTTTATATGGTACTAGCTAATCCGCCCCGGCTTCCCACGGATGATTGATTTTATTTTGAATTCTGCCCAGTACGGGTCACACGTTGCAGTTATAAAGAGATCAGGTTTACTGGTCTGACTTAAGTCAATAGTCATGGCGTCTAGAGATTTTTCATGTAAATACCCATCCGTGAACGATGAAGGCAGTATAACTAATTGTCCAATTTTGCTTCTGTGCTATTCGACTGTAAAGCATCCTTAAGATATACGCGTAATTTTGTGCTCTGAATTTTGTTTGGTTGTTCCTTATGTAAGCTAATCGTTCAGATTCAATTTTTGTATATTGATTGACTAAGTATTGGTTTCTTAACATTTCATACCTAAGAAAGAAGCGTTTAGGCCAACCGTTTCGCTGCTGATGATTTTATTGGTTGTCTGTAATTTTGTACCTGTGACATCTTCTACGGTATTCATTTAAATGATATAATTTGGACAATTTTGATCTACTTTAAATGCCCAAGGTAACAGAATATTTATTCGAATAAGGAGTAATACTGAATTGGTGAAAATAGCTTTGCAAATAACCTAATATTTTAAATCATTTAGCAGGGGACAGGGGGAGGACACTTGACTCTAACAATAGTTTTCACACACCCAACGCCACACCCGATGATAAAGACGAGAAAAAAAAAAAAAAAGATAAAGATTTTATTTTACCACTTTATCAATACAATACCCATACCAAATTACTGCTTTCTAGTACTAAGAATCTCTGAGCTAAACTATAAGGGTTCCTTTTTGACTTCGGAACCCTAAAAATGGTTAGTGTCAATCAATCTAATGAGATAGACATATGATATCGCGGACTTTTTTGTAGGCATTGAAAAACTACAGTTAAAAAAAATCTGTAAATGACATTGAAAGCCGTATCAAAATCTGTTACGTAGTTTAAAAGAAGTAAACACACAGAAATCATGATGAGGACAGACGGACAACGACTTTCTTTTATACTATTTAGAGATTAAGTATTAGTAACTAAATTAATTTCTACATTTCTTATATAACATGGTCCTTTATTTAAATGAATAAATAAATAAAGGCTAAGTAAACAACTAAAATTAGTACGCCCCTACAAATGATACTTACGTGAATAATAAACCATCCTTGTTTATCTATTCGCGAAGTGTTCAGCTTCTGCTTGCTTGATATATTCCACTATTAGTAGAACATAAATAAGATAAAATGAAATATTAATTACTTAACAGCTATATATCTCCCAGCTAGTGATGCGAATTTACCTATGAGAAATTAATTTTACTTTTTCTGTATTTCTCCTGAAGATAAATACAAATAAATTGTTTGTTGGTTCAGAATCCGACTATTTTTATGTATGGTAGGTGAATTTCTTTTTAGTAAATTACATATATGTGACAATTAAAAATATAAAAACGCAAAGCAAATAAATGAACATTTCTGTGAAGTATCGTAGAAGATATATAAAAGTAAATAAATAAATAATAATAGTAAATAAATAGTTATCAGGCCGGCATGTACACGTCAGTACACAAATACAGTCAATGTGTCAGCTATTATAAAAAAAAGAAAAATTTTGGGATATGTTTTATGTAATGTTATTTTATTTATAATGCGGCATAGTTATTATATAAGTATACAGTTTTTGATTTATCTTATTATATAGAATTAATCATCTGCTAAAAGTTGACGTTTCTACCGTGCAATTAATTCCTATCTTTAAACCCACAGATTATATGAACAGGTACTTACCCGAGCATAAGCTATTGATAATGTAATTCAGGAATAAGTAACAATTAAATATAGATAATTGATAAATACAAAGTTATATTTACGATTGTGTTTATGTTACTTACGTGTTTGGAACAATAGTTCTGCTTATGTTATTTAATTATCTCATTTGTATTCAATTATTATCACAAAATAAGATATCCGTGATCGGTTGTTATTTATATATTGTATAGTTTCGAGTTATGGAAAAACAATATTTACGAAGATACTGTGACACACGTATTGGAGTCTCACTGATAGTGTCATTCTCCATTAAAACTGAAAATTGTTTTTTTCAATATATTTTTTTTAATTTAATAATAAGTTTATTAGCTAGTTCATTTAAATTCTAATGGCTTACATACATTATCATACATACGACTAAAAAAACAGAATAACATTAATAATTTAAAAACTTTATGTTCTTCTCACTACGCGCTTACTTCTTGATATTGTTAAGATAATGTTTCAGCGGTAGTTTCATCTAAATGTGTACCAACGTATGAAATTTTAATATGGCGTGGGAGTGCAGCTACCCACGGTAGCAGTATGAGTAATGCTTTGGCCAGCGTTGAGTTTTGTAGCGTGCTCTGAGTAACCCATCACTTACGCTCCGTACAGCGCTGAGCCGTGCTACGCCGCGCCGCGCCGATGGGTTTCCGTTTTATTTTAGCCACAGCCCACACGCGCTTATTGGAGAGATCCACTACACCTGCGGTTACCGATTGACTCATAAACACCTGAACGTTATTCAATCCCAAAATGAAAACATTCCTCGTGTTATATCAGAGCTACGAATATTTATACTAGCGCCTGTTGTATGCTGGAACAGTATCAGTTACCACATGTTTCATAAACATTACTATTCTATACAGTCAATATGTACATATCCAAATTTATCACAAAAAGATTTGTTACTATTAAACTGAACGGATAGAAATCACCAATTAATAAGTTAGACGTCCTCCCTCTGTATACATCCTCTAAAAATTGTAACTTAGTCTAGTCAACAAGTTAGAAAACGTGTTAATCCTTGTTACTGTAAGTTAAAATTGTGCGATACCTCGTTAGGTTCGTAATAAGATATAGAAAAATCTGCGAAAATTTCAAACCAGTGTACATAAACAATTACAAAAGTTATAGACAATTAAAGATTTTTAAAGGTGTCTAGTTTTTTACAAATTACTCTTAAACTATTGGTACTTGAGAATTAAAAAAAGTTTTTTTTTTGTAATTATTAAGGCCCTTGGATGCACGTCTTTTAAGCCAAACTTCGTACTACATATTCTGTACTCTTCAAACATTGCTCTAACAAGATGACGGCACCCTTGTTAAAACTGCCCAGGGAGCCTTTGAGCCTTAAAATGCATGTTCCTAGTCATTTATTGTAATCCACTTCACTTGTGCACTACAACCAAATTACATCACGTAAAATGCCGCCAAAATTACATAATACAAAAACCACCACATGACACTTCAAGTTACCGCCAAAAACTCCCCAAGCTCTTATCGTTGTTAATGTGTTACCATATTCAGTTACATCGTCACTTCACTTGCAACATTAGGAGAGAGTGTGTTCAAATGCTGACCTATAAAAAACGTTATATATTAACTAAGTATTTCATTATAGGGATCAAACATCATGATAAATAAAAATCAAAAATCATGATAAATATAGATACAAAGATAAAGTTAACAAAAATTAATTTACAAATTATATTTTATACTCGTTTACAATGCAAGCAGAACCGTTGTCAGAAGGTGTAATGGTAATGATTCACTGTATAACCAGAGAAATTGTTTCGAATTATTACCTATTGTCATCACAATTTGTCTCTACCTTCGAACGCTGGTATGCAATTATCTTGACAGGTGTCTTACCTCACTTGATAAAACATCATCGGTCAAAAGAGAGGCGCGATCGAGATATGGAGAGGCTTGAACATTTGCCAGCTCTGAATTTTACGTAAAACTTTTTTTGAAGACCATTTCACGGCCATAAAATTCATGTCGCCCGTGATATAAGTTGAGACGAAAATAACGATGTGCTCAGATATTAGGCTTGAAATATTGCATGACGTGCGTCAGGTAGCCGGCAATCAGCATCGAATGCTAACCATTGGAAATTGTTATTTTTATCAGAAGTATTTGTATACGCTCGAAGCTGTGGCAATCTTCTATAACAACTGCAAATATACCAGAATTATTTACTATTTTCTCTCAGTTTTACAATAAAGAATCATCAATGTTTTTTTCGTTTCATTGAAAAATAAATATGATTTTTATAATTTATATAATCGTTTTATTATTTATGTACTATTTGTACACAGGACTATAATCCTTTTTTTATACAACAAAGGTAACAAACAAGCATATGGCCCGCCTAATGATAAGCGGCTACCGTAGCCTATGGACGCTTGTAATACCATAAGTATCACTAGCGCGTTGCTGACCTTGAACCCCCTTACAACAAAGAGCTTTTTAGGCTGCGATCTTCTGTAGGGTGGAGGAATTTCACCAATCGGACTACCCCAAGTAGTGATGTCTTCAAAGACTTTTTTCTTTGCCCTACTTATCTACCTCCCTTTTTCTTTTCAGTTAAAAAAAGAAAAATATTACTCGTATAACATAGAATGTAGATTGTATATGCATTTTTTTTTTGTAGTCTGTAAGTAGATTGGTCACCTTGAAAAACATGTGGTGTGTTGCATTGACCAACATTGAGGTACAGGCAACATTAATATACGATCGTCCATGACTTATTGTGAACTATTATGATATTATTTTTATTTCTATTTGATTATCTATACTAAAAAATAAATAAAATTTTATTAATTAATTATTATTTATTTTATTAGTTAAATTTCAAGTGGATCTTATTGACTTCATTTCGCCGTATATAAAATATTTAGTGCCATATTAATAAATTATACATTAGTTAATCCGGTAACTGTATTTTGAAAGAAAAAGACTTAAAATGATGTTCTCTATGGTGGCGACTAACCTTAATTCGAACGTAAAGATTATAAAATATATGGAATTGATACCCTGAATGTACAATGTAAAATGTAAAAAATTAGATATATTACTTTCGTTGAAAATACAAAATAATATAAACCGATATACAACAATCCTGTACCTAAACGCAAATATATTTATAGTACATACGAGATTTATTGTACGAACTGCTCACAATAGCAAACTAATTTTAGAAACCATTTGATTGTTTATATTATATAGCGAATGTAGCAACCAGAAAAATCATTGAATATAAATAAATAAACAAATCACTAAGCACACATGTTTCACAGCTCACAGATTTCATTTGAATCTCCACATTGAATCACAAAATCTGTAAGTATATACAAATTAATACATTTTTTATAGTCTAGGTATCTGTTAGAGAAAATTGATGTTTTAAATAAATTTGAAAATACACGTACGCTAACGTAAGCACTAGGTATTTGTTTACTTTTTAAAATTCTACTATACCTGTGTACTATTCGCTACACTTAGATACGGCCAGCGTAAGTGTGATCTCTCCATTTCGTTCGCAACTAAGCTACCCCAATGTTTGTTTTCTTAAGAATGCTCATCATATATTACATTTCCTCTATCGTGTTTTATTTGACCCAGAGACTCGAGATCGTGATCTCCACAATACCCCCAGGAATTATCTATGTTTTCAATCATGCTTACATATAAACCCTTGAAATCCAGCCCTAGCCAATTTGCGTTTCTACGATCGTTAACACTAACAGAAGACAAAAAAATGTATAGATTTGACATATCTGATCACGTGATTTAACCTCCATACATTTATTCGTCTTCTGTTAGCATTAACGATCGAAGAAAGGCAACTTAGCTAGGGCCTCGAGCACAGATCGACACTCTATTCAAGCTCCTTCACGATAATTGCCACACGATTATGGAAAACGTTACCGCGTCATCTTGAAGATGCTAAAACAATTATCAACATCTAATCAAAACTGCACCAATATTTGTTTATTAAACAAGAAACAGAGTGATCTTGTAGGTAATTTTTTTACAACTTATCTTGTGGATGTGTTTTTTATTAATATTGTATTAATAATAGATAATAATTTGTACATACGTAAGTATGATTGTATGTTTTGTATGTATTTATTTAGTACATTATTTGTATATTTATATTTTATTACTCGTTACCTATACTTTTGTGTTTTGTCATTTTTAATTTTATAAATTAATCTATTTCACTGAGCACAATGATATTTTTTTTCACAATAACTACCGCTGGTTGGCTGGAACGAACCAAGAAGTGCAGTAAAGTAGGCACATATTGGTTAGTTAATTAACAAGGGATGTTTAGTTACGTATGCCATACAAGTTAATTTAGATTTGTAATAACGGCATGAGTTGCTTAACCTTTTTTTACAAAAAGTTATTTTTAACTGATATATTAATAGACGGGCAGGTGTTAGTAACTTGGCAAGTGCCGCCTCATGATAATGTGACGTGGCACTTTGATCTAACATTAAATGTGGTCACATAATAATATCAAATCTTAAATATTTCTTTTTATATGAAATATTTTTTATTAATGTTACACGTGCAGTATGTTATTATGTAGAAAATTATTTATATTTTAATGTCTGTATCAATTTTCATGCAGCTATGCGTTTATAGATAAAATAACCCATAGACCCTAAAAAATTTGTGTTGTGTGTCAGATCACTCACAGTGTCGGGTTTCGGAGTTGCCCGACACAATATGCAGATTTAGAGAGGGGGCTTTACGGAATTTTCAATGGAATTTATACGTAATTACTTCTCCAAGTAAGTTTTATAAGTTGATTGACTATTACTCGTAAACTTGTAAAGCCTACTTATCTCTGATAGATTTCCTTTTAATTTAATTATATATTATACTACTACCATGATTTTTTTCACATATTCTAAATTTTCGAAAACAACCATTTAGCTGAGGACACTTGACTTTGAAGTATGTACTTTAAAGCTTAATATTTCTCAAACGGATCCCTGAATAGAAAATGGTTTTCACACACCCGCAATATTTTTGAACGATCTATCCACACGACACGAAGGATTAACGAGAAAAAAAAAACATTCCCATTTTACATGTAAGGGAGGTTAACTAAACATTTTTTTTTAAGATTACCAATTTGAAGACTCCACTTTGTCGGCGTGATTAATATGTATACCCATACCAAAGTACAGCTATCTAGCTATGAATCTCTGAGCTAAGCCGCGGACAGACAGGCGGACATAACGAAACTATAAGGGATTTTGTTGACTTCGGAACCCTAAAAATATCGCAACCACACTGCGATGTTCTGAATCGTTACCTATACTGATAAAAATACTTTTCTAAGTTCTTAAATATATACTTCCCACAGTGGCAGTACTTTCATATTTCATACAAGCTAAAAAAGCTTCGTTTATCTATCTTATTGAAATACCTACTCGATATCGATAAATAGATCTTCAAATAGCATATTTAAGAATAAACAAAGTTACTATTTTGTCAATTAATATTAAAGACACGAATAAGGATTCAAAAGTCGCCAAAAACTCTTGTTTGTCCTTTAGGAATCCATAGTAAGTACCTAGGCCGTTATTTCTTCACAGAGCTTACTTCTGGCTTTATTTTTATTGGCCTCCCCTTCATTTTAAAAAGCTAACTATTGTTCTAAGCTTTGCCTTTTATAGCATTTTATTTGGACGAATAGTTTGGAAGATAATGTAAAATTAAAATAATTCAACACCCGGCACCCCTATGACTATAGGTGTAAGGCGCGAACGAGCCCTGTGTGTTGTGACGCATAAACCTGGCCGCCCGATAGAAATATTATCTATACAGAAGTTTTATAAAACAATACTTCAAATCAAATTTATTTTAAAATATATGCGAGTGAAACCGAGGGGCACATCTAGCATTTTTATATGTTATTAGGTGGGTATTTGGTGGCTTTTTGTTTCCTAACATGAAAACATATAAGACAAAAATGCTTATTGTGGGAGATCCTTAGAAGATGACATATATGCTATTGCATCCATTGCTCATATCCATATCCATTGCTCCATATGTGGTTGTGTGGACGATTCAACTTCTGCCTCCTTTTTGGAAGATTATTTTTGTATGAAGTTGGATGGTCGTTTCCTACTAGACTATTATTTAAAGTGCAGTCGGTCATAATAGACGTTGTACCATTGATTGCCCAACACGCCACTATTAGATACGACTCAATATTTGAAATGCTATTAAGTAGATAAACAAAAACTAACAATCTCAAATAGTACTTATATAACGTGTAATTGAATAAACAAAATATAATCATAGAGAACTCATGAGTAATACAAAATGTTGGTAAACAAATCTTCACAAAAATCGTAACAAAAACCATTAAAAATGCTTTTTATTTTTTTTACAAGAAAAGAACTCGTGTATTGTTTTGATTAAACTGTTATGGTGTCGCCGGTCACACAAGACATGGCTTAAGACAAACAAGTTAGCGCCAGCTATTATAGACTTTAGGAAAAATCTTTATTCTTCTTAACCATATTAGGCTTTTTGCCCGGGCTTCCCCTACATTTATCTAGTAAGACAAAATAATTAATGAATATGATACAGTTTTTACCACTAGAGATTTATTATACAACTACTCTGCATATTTATTTTGTAGGTACTATGTATATACATGTAATGTAATCAACTAATCACAGTCCAAGTTGTTTACAAAATAATATTATGCGTTAATATTGCATGGCTCTGTGTCAATTGTGGATTCATAGTTATGGGCGTCTCTTGCCAACCGCATGTTACCTTGCTATATTCTTGGTCATTGCAGCCGAATTCGGAATGGATTTATCATCGAGATATTTTTGTTCTATAATGTAATGCATCTGAATAGTTTATAATTAATGGTTAGCATTAGTATCTTAAATAAATCTGTCACTGATGATTGTTATTAATCTAGATGAATCATGGTTATAACGTCATGCTATTATAATGGCAAAATAAATAATTTTAACAAACATATATACTCATATAAACTGGATTAAGTAAATATAACAATAAGATATATCTCGATAAGGAAAAATATATTGAGTAATCGGCAATATGCATATAATATGACATTCCAGAAGAAATACAAAAGTTCATTAACCGTGATTCAATTAAAGCCATTTCTGAAAATATTTTCGAGCATGCATCTGTTCTAACTGTCCTTTCCCGAGTGTTAAACTTATATTTTTACTGATACAAATAAGTTAACAAAAGGGTGGTAAAAACTTGCCCATTTAACACAAGGAGATTCACTTAGGCATGGAACATAAATACTGTTTACAATGAAATAACAATGACTAATTTGTACCAGACTAGAAAAAACATAAGGAAAATTGTTAATATAGCGTTATACATTAAGCAGTAATTATTCAACAATTGTACTTACTTGATAGTATCACGCCATATTTGCTAACCGTGTAGGTACAGTTTTATTTTATAGGGGCATTTTGTCTATCATCATAAATTCATATCATTTCCAATATTTTACTATACTAGTGCCTACTTAAATACTTAGACGAAAGTACGTTTTTTCGTTTTTACGTTTTACGTACGTACGAAAGAAAGGTTTTTCTTCATGTATATTTATTTAATTTTATATAAAATAAAAAGAGGTACAATTGGATTGACGTTTTTACTGATTCTTGCTTATTTCATTTAACTAGTTAAGAGCACTCTAGATATAAACAAAACTAAGATAAATAAATTGTATCCTAGTGTTCTTACATACTTATTACTTATTCACATTGGATACAATTTAGTTGGCAAGATTAATGTTTACTATACTACTGTTATATTCAGTATTTGTTTAAATTAATACTGTAATGTAACAAGAAACGAATTTGAAAAGGAGAGTAGTAGTTCTGGTGGTCTAAGGGGTAGTAATTCCGAGGGCGGTAGCGAGGGCAGCGTCGCGGACGCCCCTCCACTGGGGCCGTGTGCAACTCGCACATAGACTACGGTCGCTCCGTGCCCTCGCTCATCATTCGAACTTCGCGCACCGCAGTCTAGGCACATCTGCCCTGAACTGTTAACGCGTCCGGGAGCTCGACTCTCGTAGCGACTCGACGAACAGGTCCGTGCTCTGGTGAAAGTGCTATAAATGCTTTAAAACTTGCAAAAATATTTTTTTGTTTACTCGCGAGTGAAAATGCGGTTCCTTCCCGATTGTTACTATTATTAGCGGTACCAATTGCAACGCGCTCCAGCGGTGTAACTTTACCTGAACGATCCAAATTAGGAGCGCAGGCGCATCGCCCACATATTGCTCGCCCTACGTTTCCTATATTATTTATAAATATAATATGAAAGGTTTTATTCGCTGGGAAGTGACCGCATACTGCATTAATATGAATTATTTTGTAATAGTTGAGCAAAGAGTGTTAGATTTAACTAAACAAATCTAGTGCAGGCAACTTGGATGATGGCCAACGAACGATGGATGTATTTAGAATTTGAAAAATATATATGAATCTATTGCAATTTAAATTCATCTGTGATAACTTGTGAATTATAAAAACGTGGTCGAAATATTAGAAAACAACTAAATTGCTTTATCTGTACCGTTCCGTTTATTTAAAAAATACAAGTTTGACTTTACAATAGTGACATTTTGTTACAGGATAAGTTAAGCGAGCACAATGCCTTTCAAACCAGCAGATAACCCGAAGTGCCCAAAATGCGGCAAATCAGTTTATGCGGCCGAGGAGCGAGTTGCCGGTGGACTCAAATGGCACAAAATGTGCTTCAAATGCGGTAAGTAACATTACTTTTCCCTACAATTGCTGTATCGATTTACAGGATAACGTTTCTTTACAATCTCACCTAATGCTAAGTGACGATGTGACCGAAGATCGGAAGTTGATTCTAAGTATATTTTTAATTCTTTATTGTACATAAGGGTACAATTGAGGGGTTTAATGCTAAAAAGCGTTCTCTACCAGTTTTTCAGGGGAGCATGTTTAATAAACAAAATATAGCAGATATTCAACTGCTCCAAGTAGAATCTACGTAGCGTATTATTTAAGGAATCTCGGGAGTTGGCTAATTGGATGTTGATAGGAAGCGAATTTCACAGTCATGCTGCTGTTACGGTGAAAGATCGGTCACAAAAATTGGTATAGTGACTTGGTATACTGAGAATGAAAGAATCAGAAGATCTTAATTGTCTATTGAACTTATCCGCGAGAGGTTGAAATTGTGTTTTTAAATAGGAGCTGACTTTTAAACCCGTCTAATAGAAGAAACCGATACAATAGCGACAGACTTCTTCAACTGTAAGGTGGTCATAAACCAAACGAGTGCTAGAAAATGTTCTAGCGCAATGCTATTGTTTCGTCACAATGTTTTTCTTCACCCAAATTTTAGATTCATTATGGGTTTCAAAATCATCGTCGCATTATGTGATAATAAAATTTCCATATTAAATAAATTTGAAACGGCTAAAACGTAACGGATTAATGAGTCCAATTAACTGTAAAAATCCAGCATTAACTATCTAGTCTAAAAAGACTTAGAAAACTTCTATTAAATCTCTCTAATAATGATAATGTATACATGATGACTACATTCATACATACTGGATACATACAAATGCAGTTAATATTATAAGCATGTTAAAAACATTTCCTCGTGTAGTCAACATTATATTTATTTTAAAATATATTGTCAATTCGATATAATATATGAATGGACAATAATCAGTTATTGAATGAGTTCCATTTATATTGTATTTTTATGTTCATTTTAGCCTTTTCATGACTATGTTATTCTTATTACATTTATTCATTTATTGCGCTGATAGTATAGTATAGTATTATGTATGTAATAAAATGAAATAAATTAATCTAAGCAACATAAGAGACACATGAGAGTTCAGACAGCGTACTATCGTGGTTTATAAATTCAAATGTTGTATGAATTAAATTAGAAGTATGTTTTACGTTTTAAAATTAACCAAACCTCATAAAACAGCTGATCTACTTCTAAACACGGTGAATAGTGAATAATAAACTTGTAAGGAAGTCGGTACATATTATAGTTAAAATAAAATTATTTGTTAAAGAGCCAACGTTTGATCAGCTGTGTAATTTCGATTTAGCCTTTATTAAACTACCTGTAATATATGAAGGTACATTCAGCTCTTAGTAACGACATATAAAACAATTAAGGTAAACATTTACAATTTTGTATGTTACACAAAATTGACAATAATATAATATGCCTACTTTTCTTGGAGATAACAAGAAACCACGGTACAAAACTTTATACTTATTTATTTATTATTATTAACTTGTTATTATTACCTACTCTATGATTTTTATTCTATAGGTTTTATATATACATTATATATTAGCATTACATAGTGCATAGTCTTTTTGTGGCACATATCCTTCCTTAGTTACGACATGTTGCGAGCGTTATATACATCCATTTGTGGTGAGTCTCTATAAGTATTAAGTATACATATATATGTATTTCTTTCTCTAGGATTCGAAAGTCTGTTTAATGATATTTTAATTATTAAAATGTGCCACATAATTAATGTTGAAACAAAAAATTATGGGAGAGTACCTATCACTACCCTACGGCCACGTGCTTACGATGACTGTTTTAATTTCTTATGTTAAATTAACCTATATGACGATAGATCAGATAAACAAATATTAAATTTATTCGTTCAGGTATGTGTCAGAAGTTGTTGGATTCGACCAACTGCTCAGAGCACGAAGGTGAACTATTCTGCAAAGTGTGCCACGCACGCAAATTTGGACCAAAAGGCTACGGCTTCGGCGGTGGCGCTGGCTGCCTTTCCATGGACACTGGTGATCATCTGAAAGCCGATGCGTAAGTACAAACCCTCTTAGCACTCCCGCCGCCCGAGCCATAGAGGGTCTTTCCTTATCTGAGGCCGCATAGTCGACCGGCCTTCGGGCCCGTACGTAACAAAATTAACCGCGTGTACATAAACTGATACCTTTACAAAAAGTAGTAAGCGCGCGCTCGGCTGTACATTATGCGCCGCCTGACACGTGCATGACCAGTCTCCGTTTATGTCGCAACAGGAATTGAGCGCGAGCGGCCATCCAGCAGAGGTTGCGGATCGCCGACACGCATCTCGGCCAACCAGCGGTGCTTCGCGATCGCACGCCATACTGTACTTTAAATTACTTTAGTTAGGATTATTTATTCGCTATCGCTTAATTTATTTTGTTTATCAGTTTATTATTTCATAATTTATAAAAAAATAAAATAAAAGAGTCGACTACCAAGCCTGTGTAAATTCTGACTATGGCCATCGTTGAGGCGGCGCGAGCTCTTCACGATGCACAAGAAGCGCTCGCACCGCCTCAACTGAGCTCCCAACTCGATCATTCCCTTGTTCCCGAAGTGGGCGACCTGACACAGGAATAACGGTGAGATTCCACTTTGTAAAGCCTCAGCACGGCTTCGCAGACGCACCTAGAAGGCATGCGCATTTTACCTTTTGTTTTTAATTTTCCTAGCTACTGACTTTCTAACATAAAGCTAACGCTTCTGTCTTAGCTTTAACCTATTGTCGATATATGTGATGGGATAAGGAAAGCGCCCTCTTATTTGAAATATGTAGTGCTATAGCGAGGCCGGAGCGGAGCGGGCGGTCGGGAGTCCTTACCTTCTCCCATTACGGCGGAGGTGCGCCGCCGGCATCAACTGCTTCGCCGCAATCCGTGTGGGCGATGTTAGATAGTATGGGTGTTCGGAAATTTCTGACACCCGAAAGGCTTTTAACCACTCTTCTATCTACGTTGCTCGATCGTATTTAATTGAAAAGCGAAGCTTGATACTAGAAATGTGTACAGGAGCGTAAGGACCAACGGAGCTTGCATGGAGCCCCGTGTTATCGCCAAAGCACCACCGGGCGAGGGCTGCCCACGCTGTGGCGGCTATGTTTACGCTGCTGAGCAGATGTTGGCTCGCGGAAGGGTAATTATCTAATATTACATTTACTCCACTTTAACTTACCTACTCTTATATTGATATCGTCATGTGTTATTGTTCCTCAATTAAAACTAAAATACTTTACGGGGTGTGAACATAATTACGTCAGCTAATTAGTTTATTATTGTGCTTTAGGGCTATCATAAACGATGCTTCAATTGCTTAAATTGCAACAAGATGCTTGATTCAATGACGCATTGTGATGGGCCAGATAACGAAATATATTGTCGAGGTATCTACATAGATATTATTTGTCCAAGCCATAGACCCTAAGCACTGATGTATTTGCACAGTAACATCAAATATTTTTTGTGGTAACTGTATGCACCTGTAGTGTATTGGTATCCTCGCATGCTTTCACGCACCCTTACTCTTCGCTGTATGTACAGGGGTGGCACAAGGAGTGTTTCAAATGCGGCGAATGCTTAAAACGGCTTGACTCAACCAACTGTTGCGAGGGGCCGGACAAAGACATTTACTGCAAAGGTTTGTTTGTTTATTGTGGATTATTCACATTACATACATGTTTCAATATTTATTTTAAAATTTTATGTTCTATTATTTCTTTTATGTTTTTGAGTGTTTGGTAATATTGAGCATGATTATTTACCCTTTACCCTAGTGTGGTTTTAATCATAAATGTTTTTTTCTATAGTATGTTATGGCAAGAAGTTTGGTCCTAAGGGATACGGTTACGGAAAAGGAGCTGGAGTGCTGCAGAGTGACCCTTACGCCAATGGGTAAGAAACACTTGTTGAAATGGGTACAGCTCATCTGGCGAGGGCACAGCTTTTGACATAGCTTTCCTTCATATTAATAATGAATTCTTTCGAGTTAAACGCTGTGTGCTCCTATGATGCAATTATAATGCTTAGATATTTGCTTTTGCTGTAGGATGCTACGCACAAAGATTTGGTCCTAGAGGTGTTGGACATGGGGGAATGTCATCCCTGGGTCTTATGTGTGATATAAAGGACTTGGAAAGGCAAAGGTACATTAATAGTGTGTCACCTGAAGACCCAATATGATACAATCTATAGGACTGACCCCCTTAATGTACCTACTCACGATTAACATAACCATTTAATGATATAACTTGCTTCTAGAATGCTTTTGCAATTTTATTTTATTTTATCCTCTCCTTGTTACACTGATTCACATAATAATAATTACTTAACTCGCGTGTTTAAATATAAACAAACGTAATATGTACTCAGTGACAAGTTACGGTTAAAGTTCTCATATTACACAAGAAGTTTAGGTTATTTCCATCGCATAGTCAGTTTCATAAAAACAGCTTATAATACAAACAAGAGATGGCAAGCTGCCAATGTTAAAATAGAACACACTCTTCGCTCTACATCGTACTAATTTTAATATCGGCCAGACTGGCCGCACGCTTTGGAATAACTATATGTAATCTGCAGCAGATTCGATCGTAAATCTTCTTTATTAATGATTCAACTGAAATGTTAGAACATTCATTCACTCGGCGAAGATTACATAATATTAGCACAAATAAATATTAGTCAATGTAGTCAAAGAGCATACTTATAATATTAAATGTAGGTAGGTAATTTAGTATATTTACAAGATTTTATTGCCTGAATGTTTAAGTCGAATACCTACGTAGTAGACATAGGATTTATACATTTTGTTACTAATTAAGATCGAAACATATTTCGTTGTGGGTCTTCTCCATGCTTCGAGTCCTTCAGTAATATTTTATAACTTTCACCTTTTTTAAATAAAATTACCTAGTACTAAATAAATTAGTATAAAATAGTCTTCAAAGAACACTTCAAACTTCCTGACTCTGTTGTAGACGTTAATATACCGATTATTGACTTTTTAAATGGTTTCTCAGTGATCTGGCACCAAAGACAACGGTGATTGATACTGCTGCGATCCAAGCCCCACCAGGCAAGGGTTGCCCACGTTGCGGTGGTGTCGTGTACGCCGCCGAGCAAGTTCTAGCCAAGGGGCGCGAATGGCATCGCAAGTGTTTCAAATGTCACGACTGCAAAAAGACCTTGGATTCAATTATTGCTTGCGATGGACCCGACTCTGATGTATACTGCAAGACTTGTTACGGCAAGAAGTGGGGTCCACATGGCTACGGCTTCGCTTGCGGGTCCGGTTTTCTCCAGACAGACGGCTTATCGTAAGTTTATATGTTACTAGCAACCTCTCGCAACTTCATATGCGTTCATTACTTACAATATAAATTTAATAAGAATAAAAAATAACCATATCACTCAGAAATAATGTAACGTCCTAGTAGTAGAATCGGATCAGTAGTTCCTAAGATTACTTCTTAGAAATCTACAAATGTTATCTCTTTCTAATAGTAGGTACCTAGGTATATATGAAATTCAATTAAACAAATTAGAAAATTTAAACTGATAAAAGCATATCATATAGATATGATCTTATTAGATTACTAATACCCAAATACTAATGTCATTAATCTGCGACAGTTCGATTACAAAAGCATCAAAAATAAGAATATAACTTATAACAATCAGTAAAAGTATTTTTAGAATCGGATCAGTACTACTTCCTACAAAACCTGTCAAAAATAGTAACAGGAATAATTATAATAATAATAATGCTTATCACTTTTCAATTTTCATTAAAATTTGTCACATAATACCTTATATATAGGTAAGAGATAGGCATATGGTATCGCAGACATTTTTTTAGATGTACTAGGGAGCAATATTTTTGTAGAACATTGTATTTACGTATCACTAACCGGAACGCGGATAAAGCAGTTAGGGTGCGCTATTTATTTCGAGTTACTTAACAAAAATCAATATTTAAGGCTAGCCGAGAGGTGTAGTCTAATGCTAGATAGCCTATACTATTCCTCGCGAATCTGGCAATCATATACAAAAAGAATTTTTGTTGTTAGTTAGTAGTTGTAGTAGTAGTAGTTAGTAGTTGAAAGTTGGTAGTCAGAAAAAAGATTACAGTAATGTTTTTCGGTTCATGGTGCATACCTATAACGATTATTTATTGTCTTGTTCTTAGTGAGGAGGAGATATCTGCTAACCGTCCCTATTACAATCCAGACACAACCGCTATCAAAGCACCGAAGGGACAAGGTTGTCCACGATGCGGCGGTATGGTATTCGCTGCTGAACAACAACTGGCAAAGGGAACTGTAAGCATCCTGTTTGGCTAATTTGTTAAAATACAGTTTATTTAAATCCATTGATGGAGTGATCTGGAATCATTATCTCGTTTTTTACTGATATGTTTCAATCGGTGTAAAACAAATGTATTATTTTAAACAATAACTAGGTGGTATACGTGTTTCTATGAGAACCTGCTTATTAGAATTCATGGTTTCATTAATGATACAACATGCTTTGCAGACAGTTGACCAAAACTTTAAGCAGAGAAAATAATATTTTACATCTGCTTGATAGAAAAAATAATAATGATAAATTTTTTTTTTTTTAAGTATTTTATCTGTTATTCGTTTTTTGTTTGCAATATATTTTTAAGTACGTTACAACATAATTAATTTTATTATAATTATTTTTATAATTAATTACAATTCGATGGGATAGACAAAATGGCATATAATGAATACTCATTAAAATTCAACGTCTGGCTGTAGAAGTCTCATTAATAAATAAAAACACCCTCTTCTCGAAGCCGAGGATAGATATGGGCTTAATCTTCCCTCTTCTGTTTTTTCTACTAGTTTTTTTTTCTATATAATGTTCAAAAGATAAGGTCCACCTTCTTTGGAAATAGATAACCCGTTTTATATTATAATTATGTTATGCAGATTACCAGATAATACCAGAAAATAATATAAATATAATAAATTATATATTGATATATACAATATCCTATTTTCAGCCTTACATTTGCATACTTGCATATAGTAATTCTTAATCTAAATAATCTTATTTATCTAGATGTGGCACAAGAAATGTTTCAACTGTGCCGAGTGCCATCGTCCCCTCGACTCAATGTTGGCTTGTGATGGTCCCGACAAAGAAATCCACTGTCGTGCTTGTTACGCTAAGCTCTTTGGGCCCAGGGGATTCGGATACGGTCACGCTCCCACTCTTGTATCAACCGACTCCGAACCAATGATCACATAGTAAGTATAATATATGTCTAATGTTTTTTTATAATTCAATGTGTGGATTATAAATTCCTATAAAAAGTGAATTTTTGTGTATCTTTTCTTCATTTGAAAATTACTATATCACATACATTCACGATATCTCGCATTCTCTTTAATAGCTTATTACATATTTCCTGTATGGTTTGCCTAACATACTATTGACCATATTACAGCACAGAACAACTACCATTCACTGGAGCGAAAGCAGCCAAAGGACAGGGCTGTCCCCGTTGTGGTTTCCCAGTCTATGCTGCAGAACAGATGCACTCCAAAAATGGCACATGGCACAAAAGATGCTTCTCATGTGCTGATTGCCATAGATCTCTTGTGAGTACTAAAATATTTTCTCTAATTTTTTTCCCTATCTTTGTAATTATTTGAAAGAAAATATTAACTATTAATAATCGAAAAGAGAAGAATATACACTCTTGTGAACTGATCATATGATTAAATATAAGATAATGTTATTGAAAGTAATTAAAATCTCAAAAATATTTTATCATGTAGCCTCATACATACATTACATATGTGTCTGAACATAAGATTTATTTTTCCTATATATCATTTCACCATGTTCTTACTGGGGTAAGGATTCCTATTTATTAAACAAAGGCTATCCAATTCATTTTGGAGGTGGGCTTTAATATCAATTGCATGACAGTCAGCGGGCGACCTTTAGAATAATACTACTTTACAGTCATGATATAAATAGATAAATATTAAAAATGAACAAAGCTTTCAGTTACAATATAGTATAGTATAATTCAAAGAATAAAAAAGCACAACACCATATTTGGGTGGTTGCCGACCTCTGCTGTTGCCAGGCAACTGTAGATGCCTTAGCAGGCCACTTTATGGCCCTCAGGCCTTGGTTTAGGTAACCTTGCATTAAACACTAATGCATCCCTTCTAGTTTCAGATGGTTTTTATTTCGCCTACAATCAGAACTTATTTGAATTATTTCTTCATTCAATTTAATAGTTAAAAGTGGATTACCTCTAATAAACTTTTACCTTAGAGATATTTTCAAATTCTAGATTTTATAGCCATTTTGGCCTTATTTAAAAACAATTTTGTGAATAGTTTAATATTCTTATAAAATGGTAAATAAAAAGCTAGATTAATCTATTACTTCAAGTTGACAATTGTATTTCAATACAATGTAACTTTTCCATTACATTTATTCTCAACAAAGATCTCGACCAAAACACCATATTTTTGAATGAGAAGACACCTCAAACTCGGTTATTGATTAACTTGATTGTACATATGAATGCAAAGAACCCGTACAACTATATTTTAATTAATTTCAATTGTAATACAATATTCACACCTGTGACTATTGTTTACACAGCAGCATATTCATTATATTTTCAGATATTACTTTTCAATTCTGATTTTATACTTTTAGCAATTTAAATACATTATGATAAGACTCTCAAAAACTATATATTAAGATATAATAAAAACTTTCATAATTAATGTGGTATAAACAACTAATTTATATTATTTATATAATATATCATGACACATGGTTATTTCTTATAGTGTATATAAAAACTGATACACAATTACACACAAAGTTAACTTTAATAAAATTATATTTGATTTGTTTTTAAATATTGACGATCATCATCTTCTTCTTTTTCAAGATGAGTGTTTAAGAATTCTTCCACGCTATCTGTGTTCCACTTTTCTATTGCAACAGTGTCCCTTACAATCCCATCCTTATCAAGAAGCTTAATGATAGGGTCGAGGCCACGAACATACTTGATTTGTAGATTTGGAAACTTAGCCGGTTTGTCGCTTTTTACAAATGCTTGAATTTGCGGATATGCTGGAAACTTACAAGTGCAAACTTCAAGTATGGCACGCGCGTATTTTTTTTCGTTTGTAGCTGACTCGTCATTGTGACAACACTCTTTACAGTGATCTACTAATTGTTCTAAGCTGAAGTCTTTCAACTGATCACACGAAGAACACAGTAAATTAGCTTTTATAAATCCTAGTGATGTACAGTCTTCAGTGGAAAATTCTGCCAGTGCACTGTTTAAAGTTATGAATAATACATAAATAAACCCTAAACCAAATAACCTCTTACTAAAAGTCATTTTAGGTCTTAAAATTTGTATGCTCTTTTAAAAAAAATTAAAAAACGAAAATGAACTACTGTATAACTTAGATATATATAAAGAAGAGAGGTTTACTTAAACGTCTGACGTATCAGTTTTAGGTTCAGTTGACATGATGACATTTGACATCTCCGCTGCCAGCTCATGTCAGTTTCGTCAGTGGACAAAGAAAGAACTAGACACACATATCGTATCACCTAGCGTGAGATAGCGATAGTGTCAGTTTCATTAAAAAAAGAAAGAATAAGAAATATTCCAATCTCTTTTAGTATTTTCTTCTACGATTTTTTTTTAAAGATAAATGGGTTACTTATACAAAACAATTTAAATTATATAACCAACTATGTACGTGTTATGTATATAAATAATTTCAGATCACTATATTTTATACTGAATATCTCCTTATAACCATTACATTCCTATATTGTTGTAATTTGTAAACATCTAATAAAATATACCTGTCTCATTCTTTCACGTAGCCAAACGACAAGTGTAGAATATGTTATACTACTGACACGTGTCGAATGGATTTAATTCGATTTCCAATTTTAGTGCCTACCTACATTAATCCAACGATAAAGTAATTTAAAAAATTGTTTCAGGATTCCACCAATTTGAATGACGGCCCTAACGGGGAAATTTACTGCAGAGGGTGTTACGGCAGAAACTTCGGCCCTAAAGGTGTAGGTTTTGGTTTGGGCGCAGGCACATTAACCATGGCATAATGCACTGTAAAGCTGGACTTTATAGGAATCATTTTAATGTAAATGGTAGCTTGACGAAATTACACATATCGCTACCAATGTTTGTATATCATACCATTGACTAAACTGGTTTTAATAATGGTTGATAATCAATGTGAAATGAGACTAATGGAACAGTAGAATTTAATATGTGCAAATATTTTGTTATGAAGATATAAATTAAAGGTTACCTACATTCCTTTCACATATTATGTACAAATGGACGATGAATGTGTCTGGGCCCTTAGTTTATAGATTCGTCATAAAATGTTGTAGTATATAATATGCATAGATTTATTGTAGATAAGACTAAAATAAAATTTCAAAATAATAAAAAAAAGATAAAATTTGTAAGTTTTTATTTATACAAATAAAAAACAAAAAAATTATAATGGCATTGTGGTTTCGCCTCACATAATCACGATGTGATATGGAGGTTGATATAACTATCCTGTAAACGCGGAAAAGATTGCCAATGTCAGGTAATCGTTTCGACCGACCAGGTCTTGTTTTAGGATCTGAAGAGTCTATATATACTTAATTATTTATATACAATAAACAAAAAAAATGTAAATAATTTCCAATTTTATTTCCTGCACAGGAACTTGTGCTAGTAATTCTAACTACATATATGTGTTCTAAAGCTTCTGCTAAATAACAAACAAATAAAATCAGGTTAATTTAAATAATAAGTAAGCTTATTGCATATTATTACAATAATAATGAACAAAGTTATGTATAAGTTATAATTTTTATTAAATAAATTATTCATAAACAAAATTTGATTTATTTCAAACTTCATTCTATTACGTGACAAAACTACGGCATGCAAAATGACAAACCATGCAATCCTTATCAAATAAAATAAGCCGTCGTCATAATTAAATTTATTATAGTCTTTTACAGAATCCCATTTGATTTAATTGCTTATTAAATAAAGATTGTGTAGGCTCAGCGATAAAACTGGATAGATAAAAAAATAACTTTAATAAAAAGTATCCTTAATTTAATTTTATATTCCACGCAAGCAGAGTCTCGGTCACAGCTAGTTTATATAATTATATGGCATTTTTTATAAAATGCTTTAATCGTTTAATATGTATTTATATATCTAAACATCGTTAACAAAAAGGTGAAATGTACTTACAGATGACAAAATGTTTTCAATTGAATGACCAAAGCGCAGGTAAATAAAATAAAGCTACAGCTCACAGAACTTTCAGGTATTTTTTACATCTACCCTCCATATTTCTAAAATCCGAGGTTCACAGTTGTAGACAGAGAAGGAAATAGACAGACAAATCGTGTTGCCGTGTGTGTAATAGAGATATTTTTTTGATTAGAGTGATCATTGTATTCAGTTTACTTAAAATTGATTACTGTACGTATAAACAAAATATTGATTAATGTCAGAAGTACAATAACATGTTAATTTATTTTATACTCGCTCAAAAATCCACGAAAAATCACTCAAAACAACAGACTTCGCTAAAATAATTGACAAAACTAATATTTTTCGTTGGTAATAAAAAATATTTTCTTAATTTTAATGATTAATATTACTTATGCTGACACCCTGCTTTATTTTACATATCTAGATAATACCTTTCTTATATTATTCAATCATTAATTTTGGAAAATGTGTAAACAACTTTGCATATTTGATAAAAACTGCGTCATATATATAATTAATTATCTACGGCTATTGTCACAGACGTAGCGATGATGGTTCAGTAGCAAAGATATTATAATTATAAAGAACAAGATTGCGTACTCGTGCCGAAAAAACGAGCCGAGCAAGAAAGCGCAAGGATTGCATTCCACTCTACTGCAGTTTTGGCACTTCGCGAAAAAACCTTGCTAGTCAATTACTCGTAAGTATACTGGAGTAACTAAATATATTTTATTGATTAAGAGAGAACATAAATAATCTAAAAATTTAGCAGTGTATACCTAATGTTCTTTTTATAATAATGAATATATTCTGTATTCAACAGGATGGGTTGCAAAGCGCTTCTGCGTTTTCTGGTACAACGTCAACCCATTTTTGTCTCTATTTCTTAATTTTTAGACAACCTAATTTTTTTATTGCTTATGCTACATTGAAAATGTATCAATTATTGATTTTTGCATTATTTATTTTTAGATAAATTTTCCTTCGAAACAACAAAATTAATAAATAAATAAAAATACATTTATTTATGTACTCAAATAACACAGTTAATATTATTTCTGCCAAACTGTATCGCAGTTTGTTGGCAGACGTATTTCCCTTTTACATGATTCTTTATTTAGTATTCTACTTTATTTTTACTTTACTCCTAAATTAAGATTTACAAGAAAATCTTCACGAAGATACTTGATTAACTTTTTTGAAAATATTATTTTTTTATATAGTCACTTTCAATGTCAAAGGGAGCGTTCAAGTATTACGTAACAGTTTTTGGAGATTTTTGACCTTCCTGCCCCCATGTAACGCGCCGTAACGTTTTTCTTTAACCCCCCCCCCTGCCCCTAAGAAAACGTTACATAACCATCACCAAGTGACAATTTTTACCTGAAAGTCACAAAAAAACTCTACGCGACCGTCTGAAGGGTTAAAACAATTTTACGTAACGCGTAGTTCAAAACCCCCTCCCGCCCCTGTAACGCATCGTAACGTTTCATAAGACCGCCCCTCGACCCCTAATTCGTTACGTAATACTTGAACGTTCCCAAATGGTATGTTATTGAAAATAGTTGTAATTAACTAACTTCTACATCTCTGTCCATAATATTTGTTACACGTGGGCACTTCGAATCGTTTAATGCTTCTATACCTCTGTGGTCTTACTTGTGCTTATTTGATTTTAAACTCATCATTGCACTACTGCTCCAGTGCAAGTGCCATATTAGAGTATTCGTTTTTTACATAAAATAAGATAATGTTACATTTCACGTCAAAATGTTGCTTTTTGAGCTGTCACATGTTACTCTTGATTATCGGCCCCTGGCAACACGGGTAGGTCCAAATTCTTCAATGAACCTAAGGTTTTTTCGAACTACTATACTGTTAGTCTTAGGGGCCCTGGAGCCTTTGGGGTTTTTACAGCTTTACCGGGCTTGAAATATTGTGATGAAACCATAGCATGGTAGTAGGGATTTTCAGGTTAGATAACACCTCAAGTTAAAACTCTGGCGCCAATAGGTGTGTTCTAGTGAAGTTCACTAGAGAGCCAGCCCCTCTAGACATACCTAGTGTGTTTACCATCTTAGGCCACATCGTCATTTAAAATCAGTTGAAATTGTAGTCAAAACGCTGATCCGATATAAAACATAATTAAACATATTAAAAACAAATAAGGTGAAAGTTTGCCCGGATCCAAAGTCATTTAGGAGACTAATCGTTTTAAACGTCACTGTGAGAAATTTACGTAGTATCCTCACAGTAATATGTGAGTAAAACTGAGATTATTTCATGTGCTTAGAACATTCGCCTCCTCTACAGTTTTCTGTGGCAAAAGCGAGCCCACTATGTAGTTCCATGGCACTGAAGGGATAAAATTGCTCTATTGCATGACCTAAGATCGGTGTGCTTAGCTATAACGTAATTAAACTAAAAAGATGGTAATTATCAGTAACGTATAGCTTACATTAAAGGGTTATAAGTCTACGATAAAAAAAAAAAAACCTTTTTTTAAGTAGGTCAGTATATTATAACTATAACTAGATGAGGTAGATTAATAATGTTAACTGAATCAAACATAAAAAAAAAAACATATTAAAATATCTAAACTTTCGAAACAAAAACACACATCAAATTTTTTGTACTTATTTAACTTGTAAACTTTAACTGTAATTTTGCAACTCACGTACATGCAAGATTTTTCTACACTAGTATAATTGGAAATTTATTATTAACATTCGAATTGCTAGTTGCCACTAGCCACTTATCTACTGCAGATTTGTTTCCAACTCAGTCCTCAGTAGCAGGGTTCACAACAGTACGATAATTATCGTACACGCACGATAATTTCATGCCTTCGTAAGATTAACGACTATTTGAAAATTCTCAGAATTCGTACGGAGTGGAAGACGGTATTTTGTATACCAACGAGCTAGTACTGGTCCAACATATGATAATTCGACGTTGCTGGTACGATATTGCCGAACTTCAGATTGTGAACCCTACTCAGTAGTAGTAGTACACAATCTATCAGTGATCGACCAAAGGACTGCATTCCTTCTGTTTAATATTGGTTATAAGTGGCTGTAATTGGGTATTTGATTTTTTTTGTGATGAAATTCCTATAACATAATGACGTTACAAGCCTGACGATCAATCGTAGCGCGTTCTTAGTCATGTGATTCTTTTTAAAATATTACAATTTTCAATTGTTCATTATTAATTTAAAAAAATGTTTTAAGAGTTTTCCAATTGACTATTATTATCATAATTTTGATGAAGCTTTAATATACATAAATAATCTACATTCTTTTTTTTTTAAATACCCAATTCACTTAATATTAGTGGATTGCTAGCCAGTTCGTTACTTATTTTTCATGAAAATATTATATTATACTTAATGAACGTTTATGTTTGCGGCATAGTTTTGGGGATAAACCGATGCCACTTGGCCATGCAAAAATAAATAATTACACACACCATAACAATATTTTTTAAATGTAGAAAATATTTGTAAACTCTAAATGACCTAGGTTATGTTTTAACAACACAAGTGATTAACGGGTTTACTTATAAACGTTATCTTTAGTTATTTTCTTCTAGAAACATGGATTAGATAAAGAGGAAATTACTTTAATCAGTGTCTAATTTTTGACAGATCTTTACAAGTAAAATCTATAATTTATAGATAAAACGCCGAAAAACCGGTAAAGAAATAAACTTTTTTTTTACTCTAGGCGTCCCCAGTAGCTGTTTTTTCAGCGGTGCCACTCATTATTACATCGCTGCATTATTTTACATACATAATTATTTTTTCCATAAAAAAAAAAGGATTTGTATGTAGTTTCATTGAATATAAAATAACAATTTAAACCTTAAAACTAAATAAGCATTAACATGAAATAAAATAGACGGTTTCACAACAGAACAGAAGATCTTGACATTTTTGAACATGGTTGAATCAACATTTCTGATAATACTTTCAACTTCCCACTGTAAATATACTCGTAAATAGTATAAGATACTGATCCATTAGTTCAATTCCAGATAAAAATCACGTCCCAGTAGTATCAAGATCCTTTTCTGCATACTGATTGGAATATTTTAATAATAAACAATAACACATAATCATTACATGATTCATGCTAATCACAATACATAGTAAGTAATCAAATTTTCAAAGAATTTTATTCCCATTTAATTTGTTGTAAAAAGTTTGTATAATCTAAAATTAAAGCCAAAATTTAATCGGTAACCTTATTGCTAATTAATCATAAAAATTGAAATATTTCTTCGACAGTATACAATTTATCGTCCCTTTTTCACGACCAATCTGGGTTCTTTTTGTTTATTTCTATTCACTTCTGATACTTTCGGATCTTCAAACCCGTATTTACACTTTATTCGTTCTCGTATGAGTAAACCTTTGATTAATTTTCTCCAGTTCCCGTAAACTCTATTTTCCATTTTCTCTCGTTGTCTCTGTTCTTGTTCCTCTTGATCCTAAATAAATAGAATATTATTGAACAGTTTTCAACGATACTTCTGATGAGGAATATTCGTAAAATTTGATTTACAAGTTATACCTATTGGTTTTTATTTGTAAAACATATTGTGCAGTTAAATATCTTATTTAACTATGCAATTGGAACCTTAAAAAAAGAGTAGATGACGCGTGATAAAATATTAATAGGGTATCTTGTGTGTCAAAAAGACTAAAAATGCATAAATAAGGTACGTATCGCCGAAAGCTATCGAAATATGTAATTTTAATTGATAAAAGATTTAATTATTGGCATGTGACGATGCACAGCATCTATGTAAGAGACGTGTCTATAACTCCTGGTGACGCGATAACGACGCTATGTCAAATGGATATAATAAGTATTAGTAAGCTGTAATCACACAGACAAAATGTACTTTTAGAACTTTCTATTTAAACTAGTCAGACAACGACACTATTAAAAAAATATTCTAAACTAATTTCAATGATCCAGAATTCATAAACTTATGAAAAACTTGCACCATTTTGTTGCCCATTCTACAAATACGCTAAACTGTAGCCGCCATAATGGATTCCCACGTGACGTCTTTATAGTAAGCGTCATATAGACGGGTATGTAATTATGTTTTTTTCATAGAAAGTCTGGATCTTTTGACATTATATAATATAGCTGTGCCCCACGGTTTCACCTACGTATAATTTCAAATCTAAGAAATAGGCATATGGTATCGCATACTTTTTTTAGATGTACTAAGGAACAATATCTTTGTAGAACATTGTATTTACGTATCACTAACCATTACGCCAGCGCACGCGGACAAAGCAGTTAGGGTGAGCTATTTATTCCGATTTACTTAATAAAAATCAATATTTAAGGCTAGCTGAGAGGTGTAGCCTAATGCTAGATAGCGTATCCTATTCCTCGTGAAACTGGCTATTATATACAAAAAGAATTTTTCGAATCCGACGTCAGAAGATTAGCGTGTTTAAACAAACAAAAAAACTCTTCCGCTTTAGAATATTAGTATTGATCAAGTTTCCAATACCTTCAACCATGCTTCTGTAATGATTTCCTCGAATTCTTTGCACACGACAAATCCGTCGTATACAGGGTGTGCCCAACCACCGGAGTAGTCGAAACCGGTCACTGCAGGGGCACAGTCTATATTCAATTTCTTGGCCACTTTACTTAAACCAGGCACTGAAAAAAATAAGTTGATGGTTAAGGTGATGTATTCCCACCCTAAAAATTCAATTAAGATTTATTAATTGGATAAAATACATGGCTACAATATATGCATGTATTTTGCTCTGAAAACAAATTCAATAAAAGTTATTTTTAGTGAAAACTCAGAATCCAAGTACTGAAACAAAAATCGCTGAATTATAAAAACTACTATAATATACAAACTTACACTTAATAAGTACTGTGCCTTTAGGTAACATGCATTCTTTGAATAGTTCAACATTGCCATAGGCATTTCTAGGCACAATTCCATTCTCAGCTACAGGCGGTTCATAATCTTCCACTTGCCATGGACCAAATATTTCCAGTGGTTTATCAGTTATCAATTTGTTAGACAGCTAAAAATGATTAAGGTCACGTTTTCATAAGTTTATAGTATGAGATGCATATTAGCATTTTGGTCAGGAATTTTGCTGTTTTATCATTGAAATCTATGCTAAAACTCAACTCAGTTAACTGTGATACAGAAAAACAAATATAGTGAATTGTAAGAGCCGGTAGGTGCGGAAGCCTACATGTGTATTGAGTAGTAATTTAGCTCATAGCGATGTAATGTGCAGAAACGCTAGTTCTTCCTCTTCTTGTAATTTTAATGGCAACAAATGTTTATTCAAAATTCTGCCAACGTCACGTGAAAAGAATTTCTGTGGAAATTTCTCTCTACTTGGGACAGCTCAACTGGTGAAATACCTCCCTATAGAAGATCGCAGTCAAATAACTTTGGTGTTAGGTTCCTGTGATTATTATGGTTTCCAAAGTTGCTTGGGGAAAGAGGGTTCAAGGTCGGCAGTGCGCTAGTGCCTCTGGTGTTACAAGAGTCCATAGGCCACGCTAACTGCGTACGCGTATTTGCCGTCTTATTGTATAAAAAAGGCTCAAACAAGATGGCAGCTCTCTTTTTACGGTAATTTAAATGCATGTTCTTACTTATTTATAATCAATTTCATTTGTGAACAATAACCAAACTAAATCATTTAAAATGCCGCCAAAAATACAGGGTCAAATATAGATCCCTCCAAAAACTCGAGCCGCTAGTTATAGAGTGAGCTAGTTGTCCCAACTTTGCCTGTAATAAATTTAATGGTGTATACATAATGTGTACCTTGTCCCATTTGGGTCGCGATTTGACAATTTTATATGGTTCTTCTCCAAGCCGAACAACTTTAGCTTCCTTAAGCCAAATTTCTCTTGATCTACAAACGTAGACACAATCCCGAGAGTACACGGCTTCACCACGAATGAAACCTAACGTGGCGGCATCAGGTGGGTATATTGCTTCGAATTTCAATAAATGCCTTTTCAAGGCATACAGTGGGTGATTTTTATATCTGTAAAGTCAAGATCAAAATTCTCTTAATTAGAAATTATATATTTATTGAAGTGAAACTTCTTATGCGATTTCCAACGCGTTAAACGTTAAACGTTTAACGCACATTATTGGTCTCTCCTCTTTGTGTGAGCCAGAGCGAGAGAGCAATATATTATCGGTATCTCCTCTTTGTGTGAGCCAGAGCGAGAGAGCAATATATTATCGGCCTCTCCTCTTTGTGTGAGCCAGAGCGAGAGAGCAATATATTATCGGTATCTCCTCTTTGTGTGAGCCAGAGCGAGAGTGCAATATATTATCGGTATCTCCTCTTTGTGTGAGCCAGAGCGAGAGAGCAATATATTATCGGCTTCTCCTCTTTGTGTGAGCCAGAGCGAGAGAGCAAATGTCGGTGTTTATGTATATTACACACTGTTTGAATAAAATATAAAATATCTTTTAAAATGAAGTTTCACTTCTATCGTGTGTGAATCGCACACACATCTTTTTTTTGGTTATTGTACTGACTATTGGCTTGTAAAACCAGCTGTAAGTTATCTTTATGTGACATGAAAGTAGATAGACTTCTGGCCCAATGTCCGATGATAAAACTAGTGTGACGGGTAATCTATGGATAAGACTACACAAGATTATTGTCTGAGAGAAGACTTACACTTAGCAGTGGGTGGGACAGAATGGATGGACATGACATATTAATATTTATGCTGTTAGATTTTCTATTAATAAATAATTATAACCGTGAATTTCCCTAGATCCTGGCAAAATAGTACATTAACTAATCGAGTTAAAACTTAACTTACTCAGAAATACTTTTTGGCAAAGGTGCTTCCAACTGCATTTGATCCAAATACTCATTCTCTTCCTTATCTCTGGCTGTTTTAGGTCCAAGCCATAACTGAATGGCTTTGTTAAACCATTCTGGTTCAGCTCTTAGTTTACGGGTTACAGTGTTCCAATGTGGTACATATCTTCGTGTCAAATCTTTTAGGTAATTGTTATTATCCCAACCAACAATGTAGCAAACTGGATGGGTTGCTGCATTCTATTAACGAAAAACGTAAATAAATCTCATTTTCTTCTAGAAATAATTATTTATTTTTTATTTACTTCAATTATTTCTATAGCCTGTCCTAACATACAAACAAAATTGAATGAAATCATAATCTTCTATACATATTATAAAACTCAATGTCTGTCTGTCAGTACATTGTGTTCTTTTTACGACATAACGACTTACCCGAATTCCATGTAATTCTTTTTAATTCATAGCTGTTATTTGGCCAAGTTATAGGATACAATTTGTTACATATAGTAACGTAATAAAAAAAGTAATTTAAAAAAATCAACTTAGGGACCTACAATTCTTTTTTGAGGTCGATCAGCATTGTTTTTTTTATATTGCAGATTTTTTTTATAATTAATTGTTGGTTTTCTATAATGCACCACTACAATGATGTGTGTATTTGAGTAATTGTAATTTGTAAGAATACTTAATTATGTGCACATGGGTAAGAAATCAAGACAGGACATGGATATTGAACGTAGGGACCGAACAGAGTGAGTTGACCAATAAATACTATGTCTACAATAGTGGAAAGATTTGTTTTATTTTTTTAATACTCACATAAATGCTGCTACTGTCATATATTTTTTGTTTAATTATATCAACAGGAATCCATTGCTCAAGTTCTTCTACAAACACTTCACACCAAACATCAATTTTATATTTAGATGTTTCGTCATCTGAAGAAAGGACTCGCCTATCTATTTGTCGGCCCACGCGTGGTTTGGGACTTAGTTTGGTGGGTTTGAAATCTTCGTCACTATCATATTTACTGTGATTCGGCTGTTCTACTTTCAAGTAATTAACATCATCTGATTCTTGTTTACTTTTTCCTGAAATAATTTATTTCAATATAATATAATAAAGTGTTTAATTTAATATATTACAAAGTAATTTATAAGATTTGATGATTTTAAAATGTAGAATGGACAAATATGAAAACCGTCTATAAATAATACTGCACTTTATATGAGACCATCTTATGATCTGTTAGATTATTTACATTCTAAGGTAAAACCACCAGTAATTGACACTGCACCAATAGTTGACACTCTGACGAAGAAAATTAAATATTTGATACTAAATTGATTTGAAGTCTTGAGTTTGTTAACCGACTTTTATAACTGACTGTACCTATATGTATTTATAACATTAAAAATATATCAGTAATCAGTGATTTTGGCCATCTCGATCTTTGGCTTTCTTTTTTTTCTTAATATTTAATTTTCTTTGTCAGAGTGTCAACTATTGGTGCAGTGTCAATTACTGGTGGTTTTACCTTATAATGTGCGAAATAGCCGCAAGGGTCAGCTAGTTTCATACATTTTAAATTTTATAGTGCGCTTACCTTTGATAACTCGTTTTGGTGTCTTCAACTTTTCTTCTTTAATTCTAGTACTGATTATATTAATTAAATCATCAGTGCAATCATTTTTCGATTTGGACCTTGTCTTTCTCTGATCTTTGTGACTTACTTTTGGTTCATCTTTAATTTGTAGTTTTTTTGTGGGTCCTAAAGAAGTTTCAGGTTTATTTTCACTTTTAGGTGTAACATTAAAGTATTTACTATTTTGTTCAATTTCTCCCGGTGCACTTTTATTCCTGGTTTTTGTTACTTTTAGTTGAGTTTCGTCTTCGTTACTGGTTTCTATCGTATGGAATCTCTTTCTTGATAACCTAATTTTCTTATCTTTACAATTTTGTTTATCCTTGAAATACTCACTGGATACTTTCGATTGTGTTATTATAATTTCAGGTGGAACTAATTTATTTTCATTCTGGGTTGAACAATCTATAGTATTTACTTTCTGCGTAGGTGTAGGCTCTGTAGAAATGTTATTTTTTGTCATTTTAGTTCTCCTAGTTTTTCGCGAATTCACTGAATTATCAGGTATATTTGGATTAGTCACATCATTTTCACTGGGTTTATTAATAATCGTATTATCCTTTTTTCGCTTACTTAATGACAACTTTTGTGATGGTTTAGATACTTTAGCAATAGTATTATCATTATTTGCATAAGGTATATCTTTGTCAAATTTAACTTTTTCATTAAATTTTATTGTAGTATTTTCTGTTTTCTCTGTTTCATCCATTGGTGCTAAATTATCTTTTGCTTGACCAGAACTTTTCTTACACATTTTTGGAGGTGAGACGTCCTCATCTTGGCCGCTATCATTTTTGGATCTGGTTTTATTAGTTCTTTTACTTCTTCTATTTGTAAAAGGAGACCCGTCATTACTACCATCTATTTGAATAATATTGTCAAATTGACTATCAGCATTGCCATCTAGTTGTGATAGCTTTTTTTTGTGAGGTATTACTTTTTTCATAGTTTGCGAACTTCTTTTTTCCTTATTGTCTACTGTTTTATCACTAGCTATTTTTGTTTTGCCCTTAGTTTCATGTTCTGTTTTCGTAGAGAGTGAGCATAAATCTGAACTATGTGGTTTCAAAGGCAATGTAACAAAATTAAACATAATGCGACACTGCAGACCAAGAGCACGCAGCATGGCAACAAATATAAAAACTAAGTATTTTCTTGTTTTCACTACTTTCTGTTTCATCTGTTCCAGAAGTAGTTCCTTGAGAGGGGGTGCTTTTGGTTTGAATTTATCCTCATGTTTGTCTTGTTTTAATACCAGTTTGTCTTTGTACCACGACGTTATTTGTTCCAGATATTTTATGTCAACTCTTTCACCAGGGTAACATTCTTTAGATGGTACTAAAGAAAGTGCTGCAGTCATAATATCCTGATCATTTAACACACAACTAACATAATTTCCATGTCCTATCCAACACAAAACATGTACTTTATGCAAATAAATTTGTTGCTCCTTTTTGGCTCTGTTTATTTTTCTTTTCATCATCATTTCTACATCAATTTTCTTTTTTTTCCTGTATACTGCATTTGGGAACTCTACAAACAGTTCTAATCCTTGTTGTGGTATATTCCTATTTTCTGCAATATTTGATGAAAATTATGTCCATGCATTTGTCATTGTATTTATTTCCATGAAGTTTGGGATATTTCTCCAATTATAGACTCTAAACCTAAATGTTTTTAATTTTACTTATTTATGTATACTAATATTATCAAGCTCAAGAGGTTGCTTGTTATTTTTAATGTGTTAATCTCTGCAACTATAGCTTGAGCGCCGGGACAATGGGGTTCGGGAATGGGATTGTGGGGTAATCCAAACACACACAAAATTTTTAAAGAAAGCTATCATGTACGAACCTCTGGCTCTCTGTGTGATAGGATCCCAAAAACGCGTCCCACGTCTTTGACAGAAATTACACAATGCGAAGAATAACAGGGCCGATCCGGCATAAACGAGGTTCGTATATATACAAATGGTTCGAATACCCACAAATACAGGAACAGGCGCCAGGGTATTTTAGCCCTAGGACCACACAGTTCCATCTTCCAATGTAAATGTGTAGCCATTACTGTGGCGGCAAACACGGTGATGACCACGAAAGTCGAGAATCAAAACATAAAAATTCTCTCCAACAGCAATGCAATATTACGGGCCCTGGAGAGTAATCACATCACATACATGACTCTGGGCTCATCACAACTCACTAGAAAGGGTTACAACTAATAACAAAGTAACCCTACAGTGGATTAAGGGACACAGTGGATCACTGCGTGATGACGCAACCGATGAACTGGCGAAGAAAGGTTCGAGCAGACTGCAGACAGTCGAGGGTGACACTGCCCTTCTACGAACCGCGATTGTCGCGGCGACTTCTTAGTCTTAATAGAAGTGATCTACGTGTTATGGTAGGCACTATAACTAGCCATTGTTCACTTAACAAACACCTTTATGTTCTCTGTGTCACTGACAGCCCCATGTGCAGAGCATTCATGGAGGGAAATGAAACTGTCACTCATGTAATCCTGGAATGCGTTGGAGTTACAACTCAACAGGCAGACATCCTCAAAAACCCGAGGTCGCTTCGAGAAGCGTGTGAATGCGCCAGGAGGCTTCTGCATTTCTGGTTGGAACTGGGATGGCTGAAATAGCTGGCTAAGCATAATGGACCTATCAAGAGTCTAAGTCTGGACTGATGGAGCTCACGTAACAAGAAATTTAAATGCCCTACTGCCATTCTATGATTTCAAAACAACTTTTACCTACTTTACCCAGAGAGAACAGGATCATTGAAAAAAAAAGAATTTCTTATTTTTGATGTTTTTAAATGGAGAACCTACATTGATACTTTTAACAGTATCAGCAGTGGATGCTGCCAAACCAATTAAAATATGGATATTGGGTTGTATGAACAAAGAGTGGAGTGTAAAGGATTGTAACAGCAATATCATTGTTTATTTTGCAAGTCAATCAACATTTTGCAACGCCATATACATTTGAATAGATGTTGTTCTTTTTAACGTTTAAAGATAATATTTTGAAATTATCTAATATTGCACATTAAAAAATAACACTTAAAATGACAATTTTGAAACATACCATTTACTTCTTCCCAGTCTTCAACATCTGAATCACTTTCATCTTTATTTCTTCTTTTTTTCTTGTTTATTGGCTTATGTTCTGGAATCTCTTCACCTAGAGCTAATAAATCTTTGACATCAGATTCTTTCTGTTGCTTAACAGAAGAATATTTATTTATAGTAGCTTTTGTTGCTTCAATTTTTGAATGGTGCTGTTCTAGCTCCATGAATGTCTTTTTTGCAATTTCCTCACTGTTATCAATTCTGTTGCTGGCCCACACCTAAATCAAATACAATATTGTTATTATTGAATATTTTGATGAAGAAAAGACCTTTTTTCCGACATAGTTAATTTTATACTTACATCTTTGTATTCTGTGTCCATCTCAACATCATTTTCAAGTATATTTTGTTTAATAGAACTTGTATTTGAAGAAATATTTTTTTTTGAAACATTTGGTATCTCATCATCACTGCTATCTGAAAGTTTCATAGTGAAAACACAATTACATTTTTTCTTAATTATGATATGATATTTTTTATGAATACAAAATTTAAAATGTCTCCTTACTAGTTTTCTATAAAATAATATTAAGGATTTCTGTTCAAATATTTGTTTATGAAACATGATAATTAATTAACAAATAATTAATTTAATAGATGTAAAAATAGCTGGTAATTTATAGGACTACAATTGCCTACTATTAATATACTATAATTATTAATTACATAATATTGCGAAATAAAATACTGAAAAATTTTTGGACATAGAACAATATTTGAATCAGCAGAAATATTATTAACTAACTGTGCCAGCGGTTCTGCTCATGTGAACTACATAATTAATGTTTGTAATGATATTATTTTATGTAAGAAACAAGTATCTAAGGAGTAAAAAAAAAAGAATCAAAATCTATCCAGTAGTTTTTGCGTGATGCATGCACAAAGGCAAACTTCAATTATTTTATTTATATACATAATCAATGTTTCATATTGTCCATGCATAATTTAATAAAATGATAGTATAAAAAACTCCTATTATAAATATAAAAATTGATCTAGCTAATTTGAAAAATTATAGAATGGAAGATAGTTATTTAGTTTGGGGGAAAATGCAGAGCTACATCCTGAAGCTTTTGCAAAAATGTTCTGAAACTTGTTTATATAACCTTTGTTTACTACTTCAAAACAGTTATACTATAATTATTGTATCAATACAATTCACAATATTGTAATGTTTTTAACAGATAACAAGTGGATTCTTTAAAGAAATATTTTCATTTATATTAAAATTTGGAGATCTTGGAAAACAACAAATAAATGTAAATTCCATTATTATGTTTTTTTCTTTTATAATAATACATAATTGAAAATATATATTAATAAATTATGAAAACTTCTAGTGTTTCATTTTATTCTAGCTCCTTATAATATAGCTCGTACTAAACACTCCAAAAATATAAAAAAAACATAAATATCTGAGAAATAAGTGTCATCATGACATAAAAATAATTCACATAGCATTTACAATTTTTTTAAGTGTTTCCTTTAATAAAGAATACTTCATATAATGATATGCAATAATAATAATAATGTTAGCTTTTAAATAACACACAGAGATGCAAATGGCCTTTCCTAGGTAATAACACTATCATAATTAATTACATCACCAACCCATTATATTGGTAATTTAAAAACAATAATTAAGTTTTTGTCCAACTGTATGGTGGAACCACTAGAACAATTGTCAAGCGTCCTGGTTAGCTAAATTATTATTAATTATTCTATTTAATTTCTCACTCAGCCAATAGCAGTACTAATTGAAATTCGATTAGTTTAATTACTTACTACATGCTATCAGTGGATAAATATTTCAACAATTTTAAGTATGTCACTACAAAACCATTATGCCATGCAATTACTTATGATAGGAATATTGTATTTATTAAAATAATTTGAAATGATCTTTGAATGTATATAAGTATAACAATATGTTTCCTGGCATGGCATTGATCACAAACAAAATAAATACAAAAAAGAATCAGTCTTAAACCAGTTTTACAGATTGGGAAGTCAAAGGTAAAAAACACATACCACTTTCTGACAAATTAAGGATGCATGGCAAAAGCTTATCTTCTTCTGTTAAATCTTTGATACTATAAGCCAATTCAGTGTCAGAAGTCTCATTTTGTTTACTTAATTTGTTTAATAAGGTTTTCGTGAATTTTGGTTTCACTATTAGTGCTTTTGGTTGTTTCTTCTTACTTTTGATATCATAATCGTCTTCGGAGATGTGATCAGATTGAAAATTTTCCTCATCTGAACCAGAGTCTTCGGATATATGCGCGTCTGAACCAGAATCACTGAAATCACCAGTTTCTTCTTCGCTGTCTTCGTCTTTATATATGATTTTTGTTAATTTCTTTCGGGTATTTGGCATCTTAATTATCAGTGTTCTGTTATATTTTTTATCAAAACTAAAATTATATACCTCAGGCGTTGTTTTCTCGTATGTAACAAATGCCTGCACTATTGTCTCAAGCCTAAACCCCACAATCACCTTGAACTCGAACACAAATCCAGGAGAATCACAAGCATAAAGAATTAGAGCAAGTCTCAACAAAACCAAGGATAAGGAACAATAACATCATATACAAATGTACTCTGTGAATAACATATTCACCTTGAAATCTCAACCAAAACCAGTTGGACCCAGAACCAGTTCAATTTTCAAACAATAATCAAATAATGTCAACAAGAACTGTCAAAATGGTTAACTGTCAAAATTCTAACGCTAAGTTCCACCATAGGTTATTACTTTTATGAGTTCCACAAAAGTATAACCTTTTGACATGGACGGTAAAACGGTGAGACGAATTTTGGGTAAGGGTGAGACCAAAACTAAAATGAGACTTTCCAATATGAAAGATTTTATTGGCCGTCAATTGCTTTTTATCAAAACTACAAAGCAATTCATAAAATTCGCTAGCACTCAAAATCCAAAAATATTAATGAAGAAATTTTACGAAATTATTAAAAATTATCGGTTAGAATAATTGGCAATAAGCGAGTTAATCGCTAAAATATCTCCTCTGTTACACAGATGACGCTCGTGTAGATGTTTAGTTTTTTATGTTTTCGGCTTCAACAGATGATGTTATACGATTATTTCATTATTGCATAGTATAAAACAAAATCGCGTCGCTCTGTCCGTCACTATGTAAGTATGCTTAAATCTTTAAAACTACGCAACGAATTTTATAGCGGTTTTCTTTAATAGATAGAGTGATTCAAGAAGAAGGTTTATATGTATAATACATGCATAATAATGTAGAGAAACACTGATATATTTAGAGGTTTCTAATGTGATGTAACACATGTGTATGTGATAAACACATTTTTTGCGCTTACATTGCAAACGCTAGCTGAACCCCACGAGATAAATCAGAATAATGTACTACAGTATTGTACACCTTAAAAAGGTCAACAAAAAAGTCCGCGATGGTATATGTCTATCTCTTAAGGATAACCCACAATAACCAACTTTTATCCTTTACATTTTACGGGAAATAATGGCTTAATTACGAAGTGATTTTAGGCATTACAGCATTAATCCTTATCCAATTAAGTACCTTAAATACATTGTCCATTTAATATAGATCAAGATAGCTCTTTACAGCATGTAATTTAAATGAATATTTCCGAAGATATTACAGATTTCAAATGCAGGGACATAGCGGTGCAGCGGTACCGGCCCTATATCCCATGGTCAAATAGATGTCGCTCTTTCAATAGTAACCTCTAAACAAAACATATTTGTATTGTCTAATGATAAAAAAGCTGTAAACGTTGTTAAAGGACATTCTGCAGTAGGTATATTTAGTATCAGCATTGCACCCGTGCGAAGCCGGGGCGGGTCGCTAGTTCTGTATATAAATCACACTACAGTGGCGTCAGTAGCTATCTTAAAATTTTATAATGACAATAACTGGGCCGGCAGTCGGCAGTCTCTAACGAGAGCGGCATACGTTATTCTGCGTTCTGCCCTTTCCGGTAGTTAGTGGCTCAACCACAGCGCCACCTATCAGATAATTAAAGCATCATTTCGAAAAAATATATATATGAAGATGAACCTCTGCTAGGAGTATTATTAGTATTCTGTGACTATAAATTCTATAAATATACAGAAGGTACTTGTCAGCTGATTATATATTCATCTGCCTATTCATGTTTAAATCTTGTCAGCTAATTTTGTTAACTATTTCTTCTTTTAAAAATAAAGTACGTTTTACATTGATATAAATTTAATCTTCTTTAACGTGAATTTATTTGAATATAAAAAACAAAACTGGCCAAGAGCGAGCCGTGTATAGGATTCTACAGAACTTAAGTATTATAGAGTCCAACGCTCAAAGTAACAGGGTTACTTTTGAAAGTGATTCGAATTTGATTTTGCTTCCTGGATCCACAGGAAACCTAAAATAATAATAATTCCTAATCCTATAAACCTAAATAACAATAAGTATTCAGATAAAAGCATATTTTTTTCCAAATTTTAAAGTGATATTTAATATTATTAATATTTAATATTAATATTGTCTTAAGCGGTAGTGCGCCCATGCCGTAATGATCCCGCGGAGCCCTATTTTCAGCGTTAAATAAAAATTATAAATTTTAAAGATAGAGTCCAGGGAGTTGGGAATTATTTATTGGATCTCTCATTAAGGATCTTTTTTATTTAATATTAATAGTTTTTTAGTTAAGCCATACTTTTTTCATCTTAATTTGTTAACAATAATTGTAATTTTTTATGTGTTAATACATCCTTGAGATACATTTTTCTAAATGTCATTCCGAATCGAATGATCTATCGCTCATATTTTTAGGATCTTTATCTCAAATTGACACCATTTTGAGCCTGTTGAAAATATTATTAAAGTATTTTGATCTTTCGGATTAAAATACGCTGCACGTCAACTTGACAGCATTGTTAAAATGACACTGCCTCAAGTACGCCGATTTCGGCGTAGTTTTCATTGCCGAATTTCATAGTACGTCGTCCGTATCTAGTCGGAGCGCAGCGGAGACTTATCATTAATCTGTGTTAGTAGTATTAATTATTAAATACTACAAGAGTTTAGTATTTTGTATTAATGTTCATTATTATGTTAAGTAAATTATTTTCTCAAAGGCTCAAATAATACCTAGGTAACAATTTAGTAATGTAAATGAAAACTGATCCCTTTTCTTCGATTTCGATTTGCTAAAAGGTTTTATAATTTACCATAATGGAATGGATTGTTTATATGTGGAATGGTAAATGGTCTGAATCAATCGCATTGAGTGCTTTTCAACAGAGCTTTATTGCCTGTGTAGTGACATTGAATGGATGAGCCAGCGTCGGGGACTTCATCTGACACCCTTTACCCTTTGATTTCAATTGATTTCAAATTAATTTTAAATCAGGAATGTACCTACTGGTAATGCAATATATTATACGCGAATCTATACTATAATATAATTCTTAATTACATTTTGTAAAACTCAAGAGATTGTTCGTTTTTTTGTACACGCTAACCTCTACAACTACCAGGCAGATATGAAAACTTATTTTTACATTTCATAGCCTGTTTACTGAGAAAGGTTAACTTCTCTACTCTACAACCCTAAGGAGCGGAGCAGTAACCATGAACGTCAAGCAATCTGGCAAGTATGGGAAATGAGAACAATGATTAGGCTACACGGGTGCGTTCATCTGTACATATATAACATCTATACATATTATAAAACTGAAAGTCTCTCTGTCTGTCTGTCCGTTTATGTTCTATTCATGCGAAAACCACTTAACCGATTTACATGGTTTTACCTTTAATTCATAGCTATGATATTTGACCAGGTTATAGGATATATTTTGTAAGATAAAATAACATACGAAATAAGCAGTGACGATAGTGGTGAATCAAATCGGAAAAAAGACACATTTGAGGCGCTTAAATGGCTTACGCTGAGTAAACCATACGAGATGTATCAAATCAAACATAGATATACATAAATGTAGATCTTAAAAAACCTACAAAAAAGTCAACTATAGCATAGATCTGTATTTTAAGGATCAACCACAATAATCATTTTTGTCTTCCGTCTTTTGAACGGGGTTAGCACAATTCGCACGTGCGCTCGACCGTAGGAAGGCACGGCGCGGCGCGGCGCCGCGGACAGAGCTAGCAGATTGTTACTGAATACCTGGTAAGTTGGCGCGGTGGAGAGGTTGCCGTATAAATTTAATACTGGTGAAACCGTGAGGCACAGCTAGTATTGTATTAACTATAAAAATAAAAACCCCTTAAATTTAATAATAAATCTTTGTTAATCACTTCCGTATCTATATTACATTCATCGTCAACTAAATCACAATAATTCTAACGGAACAACACTTGCTATAGAACATAAACTGATATAAATAACTTCAATTGTTGGCTGCCTTATTGTTAACTTTAATTACATTTTGAATTAATTTTGTAATTAAAACGGTAGCTAGCGCGCGGCGCGTGAAGTTTAAGTGGCTGGAATCGGATCGACCCCGGGTGAGGTACGAGTGCGCGGGGCGCGGGGGCAACAGGGCTTTTAGATGCAATCTCTGAGTGGATTAATTAATTCTGAGGTGCCGGTTATCTCTGTTATCATTTAATAATGTTAGGTGAACATTTCGCTTAACTGAGAAGAAATTATCTTCATTTCAAAGGATGAGTTAGCAATGCTACAGTATTTATACATATAAAAAGCTGTACATATTTTTTTTCCGGTAAGTAATTGTAATCGGAGTGGATCTCGTTTTCGATATTTAGCTAAAAATATTTTATTTTAAACTAGCTGTGTGACGTGTGAATTTTCATTAAATGAAAATACCATGTTTTTTTTATAAGGACCATGAAACTAAGGAGTAAAAAAAATTGATCATAATCAATCCAGTAGTTTATGCGTGATACGCGCACAACAGCAAACCTCAATCATTTTATTTATATAGATAGTTTTTTTCCCTTGTAAGCATATCACTTTGAAAGTACTTTACATTTTGATGGAACTTGACACAGTAATAGCTAATATTATGGAATTAACATAGGTATATTGTTATTCCACAAAAAGAAAGGGTTCTTCCAGGATAAGGTATAAAAGTAAAAAAAGCTTGATGGATTTTGATACAATTTACTATGTTCGGTAGGTGAAAACTCTAAGCTATCATTTATCTCTATACTAGCAACTTCTCGCGTGTCTGTCAACGTGGACTTCAGAATTGAGTCCAGAGAGATTTGACAAATAAAAATATATAATTTACCGGTATAAAAAGTATCCCATCCTTTTAAGATATAAAGTTCTTAATCTATCTATTGCATATATAATAATACAATTGAAGTGTCTGTTTGTAATGTTACAATAACAGGTTTTTACTAAATGCATATGAAAGTATACAAGGTACCTACAACAAAAATCCCATTTTTCAAATTTTTGTCTGTCTGGCTGTTTGTTCCGTGCAATCTTCGAAACGGTTGGACCAATTTTGACGGGACTTTCACTGGCAGATAGCTAATTTTATAAGGTATAACTTAGGTTACTTTTATTTTATAAAAAAATTAGGGTTCCGCACAACAATAAAAAAGCTTTTTAGTAATCCACGCGAGAGGAGCCGCGGGCACAGCTAGTAATAAATAAGGAAACAGGAAAAAATAAGAAAAATGATAATTCACTTAATCTGAGCATTGAGGCAGTACATATTTCAACAGTTCAGAGGTAGCAACTTTTAACCAGGATTAGTTCACAAATATACCCTTAGAAGTAACAAAAAATATAATATTATCAACCCATGGTGCCGCATCACTTTTGACCAATCTGACTACACCTATAAATCTAAATTTTAATTTACATAAGTAAGTGCAGGTGAAATAATAAGGACACTGAAACAATTATATTTAAAACACACTCAAGACATTTGGTGAATTTCTGTAATAGTAGTCCCAGTCCTTAATTGTTAATATTTCACCATATCTGGCAAATTATTTAATAAGTGCATAGAAACAGGAACTTTCCCTAATCTGATGAAAATAAATAAAGTAGTTCCTCTGTTTAAATCAGGTTGTAGAAGTAATCTTGGAAATTATAGACCAGTTTCTGTACTTCCATGGATTAGTAAGATTTTCGAGAATATTATTTTTAAGCAGCATTTAGGTACAATATTTCCAAGCACGAGATTTTTGATGGTCGGCAGTATGGTTCCAAAATATCAAAATCAACCAATGACGTTGGTTCAACGCTACTAAGTCACATATTTAAGACCTGGGAGGAGTCGCAGGATTTAATCGGTGTATTCTGTGATCTCTCAAAGACCTTCGACTGCGTTAACCACATTACGCTTATACCTTAACCTGAAACACTATGGTGTGAGTGGAAGTTCTCTCGACCTGCTAATCTCGTTATTTAAAACACCGCTGTCAGAAAATAAGTATAAATGAGGCAATCTCCTCGGGATCATTGGCCCGAATCGGCGTTCCTCAGGACTCGATTCTGGGAACTTTTTTGTTTCTCGTGTATGTAAATGATCTTCCTCTAGTGGTTGAGAACAGTGCTGACATGGTCTTTTTTGATGACACTTCACTTATGTTTAAAGTGAATAGAATAGATCCAGAGGTTAGACAATTAAACAATAGTTTAGTTAAAATTTCTGAATGGTTTACTCTAAATAATTTACTGCTAAATGCAAATGAACCCAAATGTATGAGATTTGCCTTGCCCAATGTTCGACGTGTTGACAGTAGTATCAAGTTAGACGGGAATTTAATAGGCTTGGTTGATAATACTGTATTCTTGGGTATTACGCTTGATTCAAAATTACAGTGAGGTCTGCACATTAAAACTTTGGCGGGAAGATTAATTCTGCTGCATTCGCATTACTTAAGATTCATCAGTTAATAGATATTGCCACTACTGGGTTAGTCTACTTCATAGTTTAGTTTACTTTCATAGCTTAATGTCTTACGGGTTTAGCAGCTGACGTAGACACCATATTCATATTACAAAAGCGGGCAATTCGAGCAATATACAACATGAGACCTCGCGAATCACTAAAGATCAAGTTTCAGGAATTTAATATCTTAACTTTGCCCTCCCAATAGATTCTTGATAATATCATTATCATTACATAGTATAAAACAAAGTCGCGTCGCTCTGTCCGTCCCTATGTATGCTTAAATCTTTAAAACTACGCAACGGATTTTGAAGCGGTTTTCTTTAATAGATAGAATGATTCAAGAGGAAGGTTTATATGTATAATACATGCATAATATTGTAGAGAAACACTGATAAATTTAGAGGTTTCTAATGTGATGTCGTAAATAAACACATTTTTGCGCTTACATTGCAAACGCTGGCTGAACCCCACGAGATAAATCAAAATAATGTACTACAGTATTGTACACCTTAAAAAGGTCAACAAAAAAATCTGGGATGGTATATGTCTATCTCTTAAGGATAACCCACAATAACCAATTTTTATCCTTTACATTTTACGGGAAATAATGGATTATTTACGAAGTGATTTTAAGCAATACAACATTAATCCTTATCCAATTAATAACCTTAAATACATTGTCCATTTAATATAGATCAAGATAGCTCTTTACAGCATGTAATTTAAATGAATGTTTCCGAACATATTACAGATTTCAAATGCAGGGACATAGCGGTGCGGCGGTTTCGGCCCTATATACCATGGCCAATTATATGTCGCTCTTTCAAGAGTAACCTCTAAACAAAACATATTTGCATTGTCTAATGACAAAAAAGCTGTAAACGTTGTTAAAGGACATTCTATAGTAGGTATATTTAGTATCAGCATTGCACCCGTGCGAAGCCGGGGCGGGTCGCTAGTAATGTATATTCGTAAAAACTTTGACAAGCTAGGTTTTCTCAAAGAGCAGCACAGTTTTATTACTAGAAATAGACATAAATTAGTCATACAGTGTTTTAGACTTAGTAAGACTAATAAACGTTTTTTAGGTAATAGTGTTAGGTTCTATAATAAGATCCTGAAACACATTACTGACTTGCCAGACAATGAATTCAAGCACCCTGTAAAGCTGGTTTTACTGTCAAAAGGTTATTATAGGGTGGATCGTTATGTGAATGATAGTGATGTCTGGAAGTGACACCTAGTAGTGTTTGACGTTCATAAGCGCCTTCTTAGGACCTAAATTAAATAAAGAATTTTTGAATCCAGGTTAAAATATCTGTGTACCAAATTTTAACCAAATCCGTTCCGCCGTTTTTGCGTGATTCGAGTAGCAAATATCCAATCTTTTACATTTACAATGTTAATATTATTAGTAAGAGTGTATTGGAGTATTAAAAATAGCGTGTGTGCAGCAAGCGTAACAAGACTTGATAAAGTGAGAAATGAACACATCAGAGGTAGTTGACAAAGTAACAGAAAGTAGGCTTCATTGGTATGGCCACGTGATGAGATGTCCTGGAATACACGTGGTTCGGCAGGCCCTGGCACTACCGAACACAAACAAGAAAAGAGGAAAACCTAAAGACAGACAGTAGACATGGCGGTCTACAGTAAACCGCGACTTGGAACGAACCCAACTTACCGGACAGACAACCCAGGATAGATCAACCTGGCGCATCAGAACGTGGAGAGCCGACCCTAAATAATGGGATGAGACAAAGAGAAAGAAGAGAAATTGTATTGTTATACTATTCGTAAAAAATCAGGCATCCATTAGACGATAGTCTAGGCGCTTTGCAAAGCTATTGTCATTTACTACGTGAAAACATTGTAATTATGACATTGTGATTCAGCTTCTATAGATATATAAAAAGTATGTGATAGTAATAGTAATATTCAGCACTTGCTGTGACCTCGGCTCCTCTCGCGTGGACTACAAAATTATTGTTAATGAAGATATAGTGATAATTTTTCTTTTTGATAAGTATCTAAGGAGTAAACAATAAAAGGTCAATATCTATTGAGTAGCCTTTGTGTGTACGCGCACAAGGGCAAACCTCAATCAATTTATTTATATATTTAAATAATAATACCATGTCCACAAAGTCGAAAAATAAGTCCTAAAATTTTAGTAAACAGTTCTGAAACTGTGTTTACATATGAGTCATTGTTTTTAGAAATTATCGATGTGACTGTACTGTTAGCCATAAGAGCACTGAAGCCTCACACGACTTTTCAGTTTCACCGGGCTTGGGGTCGAGCGCTTAAGCTTAAGCTCTTAAGGGTGCTAAAGTGGCCGAACCTCGGCTTGCGCTGTAGTCTTAGTTGCAAATAAGTCGCGAACTGGCTAATTTTACATAATGACGTACGGATAGGACATCACTCACCTTCGGTTTGCCGACGACATAGTAGTCTTGGCTGATATCACGGAGGACCTTCGTGCAATGCTCAATGTCCTCAGTAAAACCTCGGAACGAGTTGACCTTAGAATGAACATGGACAACACAAAGATTATGTTGTACGTCCATGTAGCGCCAACTTCCGTAAAGATAAGAGAGTATACGCTTGAAATTGTTGATGATTATGTTTATCTGAGACAAACTATATAGTTAGGTCGATCCAATTTCGAGAAAGAGGTCAATCGTCGAATCCAACTCGGCTGGGTAGCGTTTGGGAAGCTACGTAACATCTTCTCGTCCAAGATACCGCAGTGTCACAAGATGAAAATCTTTAACCATTGTATGCTGCCAGTGATTACATATGGTGCTGAGACGTGGTCGTTACTATGGACAAAATAAGAAAGCTCAAGGTCACTCAAAGGCCAATGGAGAGGGCTATTCTCGGAGTTTCTCTGCGTGATCGAATCAGGAATGAGGAAATCCGCAGGAGAATCAAAGTCACCGATATAGCCCGAAGACTAGCTAGATTTAAGCTATGTAGTTCGTAGAATGGATGGCCGATGGGGCCAAAGAGTTCTCGAGTGGCGGTCACGTACCGGAAGACTGAGCGTGGGCAGACCCGCCACAAGGTGATCTGACGACCTGGTAAAGGTTGCGGGCAGCACAGGACAGGTCGTTGTGGCGATCTTTGGGGGAGGCCTATGTCCAGCAGTGGACGTCTTTCGGCTGAAATGATGATGAACAATACATATATAGGTACATGTTTCTTTCCATGTAAGCTTATGCATCTGGCACAGTTTGCTTACCGAGCATAATAGAGGATTCAAGCGGCTCAGGACCACGGTGTCCCTATTCCGGACTATACGGACATGTGCACTAAAGTTAAGTCTATTGTCGTCGGTTGAGCACACGCGCGAATCGTGCTGCCGCCGCACAGTGAGTTATTTGACCTTATGTGCGGTCATACTCATTTTATATGGGATTTGAATGGATTAAATTATAATAAAGCATGAACACCATATTTTACTAATTTTTTAAGATATAGCGTTTTTGAGATATCATTGACCTTCATCAAAAACTTTTTTAACTGTATTTTCGGGGAAACGTGATACTCTCCTTTGTAAACAAATACATGTTGACTGTCCATTTGAAATAATTATACTAGGTACGAAAATTGCAAGCTCTCAACTGCACTATATAATTATATAAAACAGATATGGCGATATATTAACAATGAAAGAGAAATTAATTTGATTACCTAACATAACAATCTGTGTCCCGCGATTCCAACCGCATTCGATGCTTATTAAAATTATATTCATTGGATTCAAGTAATATTTTCTCTGATGTTGACGTGACTATATCATCTTCAAACGTAAGGGATTTTTGTTTTTGACACTTAGAAAGGGTTAATGAGGATACATATAGACCAGAGGATTCTAATGCCCTACGCAAAAGATCTAGAATGGTTGTTTTAAGATCTAATTATCGATGATGCTATCGATCATAAAGCCAGAACTTATTCCTAGATTCATCCGCTTGTACGGACAACATAATGTAATGTACTGGACTCGGTGATCTGCCGGCCGTGTATTAATATTTTATATGACGGGGCAGACTTGTAGTAACATTTCAGTAATTCAATTTAGTTCTTCCAAATCCACATAACATCCTCCATCGAAGTAAAATTGAACTGAACTGAATTGAACCGCGCCGGCCCGTGTAATATACTATAAATGTTTGACCATGTCGACCATAAATCGTGAACAAATATATTATAGTAAACGTGTTCTGACCAAACAGGTATTTACAAATTTCAGAATTTAAATATTGAAGCCTTTTGTACGAGTATATCAATATGTTGTTAAATGTTTCATGAGGCGCCTGGGCATCACCTGGTGTGACGAAAATAACAAATTCGAACGCTTTTCAAAACAACACTCAGCTTGTGCTACATTATGCATGAAGCACTCCATTTGCTGATCCGCTCAGGAGTCCCGCTCGCGGCTCGTTAAGCGCTTACATTAGCTACAAACACTTATTGATTTTGAGAGATTGATGTAATTTGTTACAAAAGAATGAAAGTACCTACTTAAAGATACTTTTTGTAACGTAATATTATATAAAGTTTTTTCTATTATCTTCCTAATTTCTATCCATATTATTATTATCATGTAATGCCCTAGTAAGTACCTATGAAAATATGTAGAGATATGTGTAAGATAAGTATCTTTCCAATAAAATCATTCATTTTTTAAATATACATAACGTGCAATACCTATACTTACTTATTGTATCTACTTAAATCTTTCTTTGAGATAATTAACAAAATGAATCGAACCATTTTTTCACATCTAGTTTTAAACCTACTGTTAGCTACATTTTATTTTGAATATTAATATATTTTATTTTCATCTAAAACGAACGCGAACCCGACCGCGAGTCGCAAGCTGCGGGGCGCGCCGACAACGAAACGGGCGGGGAGATGGAACTCGAACCCCGCACTACTATAACGCGACGTTGCGCTACACCTATCCGTCTACTCGTGCACCGTACAGAACCCACACTCGATAGCGCGGCGCAGTGAGACGAATAACCCTGCACAGTGCCGAACAGACGGAAACGCACTTCCGACGGTAAGCGGGAGCCCGCAAAACAAAGTGCGCTCCACTCTCCGTGCACAATCGTCCCTGCTCACGCCTGAACCTACCAGGTGTGAAGAAGGGGAACACCAAAAGGAGTACATGAGGAGGGACGTTGCGGTGGGTGTTGACGGCGCGCTGATACGTACGAGTATATACTAAACGAGGTGCGATGGACTGGGCGCTGGCAGGTCGAAATGAGAAGAAGTTCGCCAAACCAAGCCGTTATATTCTTGTCTTGAAGCCTCTTGAGTCTTGAGTTTGCGACTGACGTCTGCCGGACGAGTACTTTTTTCGAATATATTCTGACTATACTGTTGGCCAGGCGGCCTTTACAGCTTCACAGGGCTTGTGGGCGAGCGCTGAGGCAGAAGGCACTCAGCCGAGGAAAAAGGGCAACAAGCGCAAGGGTGCCAAAGTGGCCAACCTCGGCTTGGGCTGTTGCCTTATATGCAACCATAGCGAGCTAACTATTTCCCTATCCGAATTCGATCTTACTAACTATACATATACCTATGCATGTCTCTTGCCTTCTGGGAGGAAGGAAGAAGCACGCGTACATGTATTTAGTAATCTGTCAATTTGGTCTAAGTCTAACTAGCCAAAAAAAAGAAAATATCTTATTACACATGAACTTCATAAATATAACAAGAAACAATTTCAATATGAGCTATCAAAACATCTAAAACAAAGAATCATTATTTATATTGTCCCTGTCTCACTCTAGCACATCAGACACCACGTTATTCGAATCCTATCGCCTATTAAGTGACACATTCGAACATTGAATGAGTACTACTTGTAATCCTTAAGTTAAAAATGCGATCATATTTTTTTAATATTATGCTTAAAACAACCTATTATTATCAAAATCGCTACTTATTTGTTATGAATATATATTAAAACTAAACTTAATAATTTCCTAGCCCTAAACTATGATATGCGTCGCTAACATCATCTTTACATAACAAGTATTCACCTAGGGTTCGTAATCGCGGGGCTCAAAGGACGGATTTGGACTTAGAAATGTAATATTCATACTTTACAGAGAAACGGCCCGAGTGCATCTCCGTAATGGATAGTAAACAAAGTCTTTACACTGCAATTAAATATAAAAAAAAACTTTAAAGTCGGAAGAGCTCCAAATTAATTGAAATATCCATTAGAGAATACTAAGAGCAAAGACAAAAAAATATCAATTTAAATACAGAATATAGGATGTCCGTTAACTCGTTCTGAAAAAAAAAACAACACGATACCTCCGCGACTGTCGTAGCAAAGTGTGGGATACATTAGTCGAGTGGAAAAGTTAAAAAGCTTAAATGTATCTTCGGCAAGGCTAAAAGTGTCTGACAAAAGTTCGACTTCCATTTTAAAAAGCTCCATTACAAAACATCGAGATTCGCTTCCGCTATGTCGCCGCGAGCGCGAACTGACAGGAGCTTGAGTAGACGGAATTAAACTCGATAACTTTTCAATTTATTTTGCATGAGAACTGTTTTTTTTTAGTGAAACTATTTTTTTGAACTTCTTTTACAGCGGTATCCGACACGATGAAGGAGGTAAGCGCTTAAGCTGTGATGTGTCTAGCAAATTGTACAAATTCAGAAAGAGGCACGCTGGGTGGAAAAGGAAAAGACCATAAAATGAGGTATCCTAAAATAAAATTACACCGAAATACTTAAGCGTACCCAATTAAGGTAATATAGAGTAGTGTTTGGTGGCATTTTAAGGGTACACACACATATTTTTACGTTTCATCAATACAAGCATTGATATGGTGACAAAGTTTGGAAGAGTTAATGCAAGTCTATAATACACTGTTTGTCGTGGTTCTGGTGGGTACTCGCCCCATTGTAATCAAAGCGCCCGACGCTTAGACCTGCGCTACACTAAACTTGAATTTGTTATGTTACTGTGGCAATATACTGTAACCAATGTTATTAGATCCATTGGTAAATCACTAAAAACCCAAACATTTTTTTTTTAAATTAAAAGCTTTTCATTTTAGTTACCTATTTTTAAAAGACTGTTCTCCAATAACACGTCAATACATTTATTAAAAAATCAAACACTTTTTCCAGGAATATAAATCACATTAAACATTGTTTAAGGAATTAGATTTGTAGAGGCACAATAATAATAAGAAGTAACCAAGAAATTAAATACCATGTAATCATTATTAACAATGAAATCATATAGTTCTTAAACTATGTAACTTCTTTAATACTTTAATATCATCATAAAAGTCATTTTAACAAAAAGCAAATATATCTAAATATATTCCAATTATAGTAGATTAGTTGTCATCTTAAACATTACTAGCTGTGCCTGCGACTTCGTTCGCGTGGAATTTCGTGTATAAAAACAGCGATAAAAAAACAGGTGTGTAGGTGTGCTGAAATTAATTATCGGCGATTTAATTCTGTTTCGAGCTTTGTGAATCTATCAGATTCCTGAGCCGTAACGTGGTAAGTTAGTACGCAGGGTTAGCAGACAGCCGTGCCTCACGTACGATAGAATTCAACTTTATACGTCGTTCCCTACATGTTTCTGGGGCGCGTGGATTTTTATTATTATCTCGTTCAGCAGCAAATCTCACTTGACGGTATTTTCCTGTTTCCTGTGAACGAACGAATATCTCTTTTATAGAGCAATGGAATTTACCTAAATACAAATTACAATAAAATATAGTTAATTTAAGTAGATTAGTTGTCATATTAAAGATTATTTAGCTCAATTAAATATATTTAGTCAATAATAAAATAAAAAATCTAGCCAACAAAAAGCATCAAGATATATTTATCGAAATAGCACAACGCTCGAAGTCGTACGAGACACAGAGAAAAGTATGTTGAATTTGAGAAGAGTTGTAAGGCTTTGGCTCCGAGATAGTGCTTTTAGGCCCTAACCCCGGGGGTGATGCAGTGGGTTCGTGAATCTCCTTAAAATGTTTTCAGTTCACTTATGTATTATGGGAATACATTACCCCAGCCTCCGGGTTACCCCTCTCCCACACACTTATTTTTAAGATAAAATTGAAGTGACGTAAAGCTTTCACTTTTCTCTTGTGAGTATCTTCACTTAAATTAGGTTTTATTGGAAACACGAAACGTCTGTTTTATTACGTCACATCCTCTTAATAAATAAATCCAACGTCATGAACATATTCAAATGTTTTATGTTCAATTTATTTAAATTCGTTTTTCGCTTCTGAAAATGTTGAAGTGAAAATTTTATTGGAACAAATAGTACTCATTATTTTTATTATATTTGTCAAAATGAATAGATAATGGACTGAATAAAATTCGAGAGGTGAAAGTTGTCGACCTTAGCTAAACATAACTTTCGACTAATAATTTAATTACACAAACACAATTAGAAAATAAACACAAATATCCTACACCTATCTCAATTAAGTGTTAAGTACTAGAGGTTTAGTAAAGTTATCTTGAACGTACATAGCGTTTTGCGTCCACAGTTACTAATAATCACTTAGCTTAATTGCGGCCGTTAATTACCGCCGATCTCAACGGTTCAAATTACGTACTCTAAAACGCATTAGCAGCTGACAGTTGGAGATTATCCGTCTAAGCGGCGACGGACGGACCGCCGCGCCGCCCGCGCCCTCCTGCTTCGGGACCATTCCACTAATGAAATTTAATGAGCCTTAATTGTTGACGTCTTAATGCAGGAACTGTAAGATAAGTGCTTACGCCCATCGCAGAGTGGCTAAAACAAAACAAGACTGCTCGGTATTAAAGTGCTTTTCCATTTACGCAATTATCTCTACTTTATCCATTACTTTTAATATTACGTTTATTATAGAAAATAATATTTTTGAATGGATAAAATTATTAATTAGAAAAGATAGATATTGCTTTGTTTTTTTTTTTAATACTTATTAAAAGATAGTCGTCAGATATAGCGTATGATAACAAACCTCAATGGCGTGTTGCGAGTTTGTTGTTAACTGATTAGAGACAACCGAGTGGTGTCATCTCAGAACGTTCCAATTACGAGTAAAGGGGCGGGTCGAGGGGCAGGGTGTGCCGGGGTGTGAATGATCCATTTCGAAAACTAATTTAGAGTTGGCAACTAAACAAAGAGCACTCCTCGCAGATAATAATTAACGCTTGCGGTAAAGTTCCACTTAGTCCGTACTTATAGGCAGACCCCACTATTTCATTGGTAAAGTTAATTAAATGTTTTCTCGTGCTAATTAAAGTTGATTAATACGAACACATATAAAATAATTAATTACCTTGAAAACATTAAAAGAGGCGTTGTTGTTATTATGTTTATTCTTTACCTGTTAGTAGTATTACCTATTCGTCGCCGCATCATAATTGCTATAAGAATTATAACGATATGAGGCTTAACCTACTAATGAACTACATATTTTTGTTCTATATTAATGTGTCCTAGCACTTAAACTAGGACGAGCCTGTACCTCAAACGCTAGTTTCTTCCCGTAATACATTACAGTGTGACCTTGTTATTACTTATTAACATTCTCATATAATATAATTTCACGTGGAACTGACATAATGTAGTTTGCGATTTATTATTATCCTATCTTACGTTCTCAACGTCGTATCTTTGCCGTACGTGAAGCTGTGGAACTATCTCCCGACCAGCGTGGTCCATCCTATCTACAACATGGAGTCCTTGAAACATAACGTGAACAGATATTTGAGCATGCCGCCATAACAGTGACTACCGCCGATAGATTGTAGATCCCTCGGTGGTCGCCGATGTTGATGGATCGTACTATGCTTACCATAAGGTAAACTTTGTCGAGCTACGATAAAAATAAAGATTTCGGTCATAATCATGTTGTATGTTGACTATTGTGATACAATCAGGAAAAATGTGAAGAGAAAGGAATATTAGGCGAAACCCCAAACACCGCAGACAAGAACCGCATTAATACTTTTGAGATTACTAGACTTACCACATTACAAACGAGTGCATAATGTATAGAAAGTTACTATTAATTATCCTGTAACCTACTAGTTATTCGTCAAGTTCTGAAATATTTTCTTTACACATAATACACATTAATAATTTTGGTTACTTATCGACTTATCGAAGGTGGAAGAGTGTAAAAACTTTCATGTGAACATTAGTCAATTTGCTTTTCTACCATCGATAATATAAGAAGTCCTGACAATACAGAACTGAATATCTTACTAAGAAGCCGGCTCATTCGACGAATCCTGTCTGTTCCAGCGCCTCGCAGTTGACCATATAAGATGAGATGTGTCTTGCAGAAGAACACAATACTTGGCGCTTAACAATTTATGGAAAGACAGCACTTATCATGGAGGGTCATGCCCTTTACTATAGGGGGAGAAAATTTATAACATCTTTGCTATCCAAACTAACGAGACAACTAACCAGACGTGGATTATAAAAATCAACAAAATTCAATGACTTCGAAATTCACATATTTATTTAAATAAAGCTAAATATTTTGACCATGGTTGATGATGTAAGAATAAATTTAAAGGATGAATATATTAAAAAAAGTTCCACGGGACAAAGTTAGAGTTTATACACCTATCTATACCTTATTCATCGTAAGAAGACTTGCATGACACATCCACAGAACGTAAATCGTTACGTCGTGCAAATTATGACATAACCTAAAAATATGCATTTCGACTACTAATTATCATTAAAAAAAAATGATTATGATACACTTTATAAAAACATTTTGAGGATAAAATCCTAAATAACTTTATCTATTTTTTATATTTTTCTTTGTATTTTTTGTTACTACGTACATCGTTACTTTCTACATGACTTAAAACCTGACTAGACCAAATTAATAAAACCAAGGAATCGAAAATTAATCGTAGAAATCGAAAATTAATCGATTGCCGTTGTATATTTAATTTATTAATTTCTTGTTTAATTTCAAATAAACAAATTACATTTACGTAATTCCTAAATTTTTACTGCAGCAACAAGCAACGAAGAATATTGCCTGGAAGAATTAATCTTGTTCTTTGGAGGCAGGCAATCAATAATTCAAGTGTATCAGATTGCGATCTAATAATTGTTAAAGTTTATTTTTGTTATTTAATTAACACAGCTTACACATGCCCCTCTATTGATTTAAAGCATATCGTATTTACGATTGTATTTAGTTCTAAAAAGAACCGATAATCAACATATGTACAATTTAAATCATGCTAAATAATTAATAAACGTTTTTATATTTTCTCTACTGTAAGTAATTCCGTTTAATCATGAAAAATTGTTAGAAAATAAATCATATTAATTGATTTTAAATGAACAAATCGTTAATATTTATTTTATTTTAATTAAATCGTTTAAAAATATGATAAAGTAGAAAAAAAATGTTTTCATTATACTACACTACTTTATAATTTTAAGACATTTTTATTACTTAATCAACTACATCATGTTATTACTTTTAACTAAGTTGTATCCTGTTCATAGATAATGTTAATATTCATTCTCAGAATTAATATCATTTTAAAAAGATTCACTGTCAAGTGTAGGTAGGTAGCCTATAGATAGTAATATACTAAAGTGCATGTCTCTGTCCTTTGACTGTTTGTGCTGGCTTTCGACCGTTGTCCAGATAAAAGCTTCTACGTAGCACGAGAAAGCACTTACTCCAAATATTGATTTGTTATTTTGTCGCTACGAAAATGTGAGAGATATGTGTCTTGGCTTAAGTAAGCCAACATACTATAAAATTGTTTAAAAGCAAGCTAATGAAAAATATAAAATTAGATTTAGGTTACTAAAAATCTTTTAAATTAATTGTTGATATTCCAACATAATTACTTAAGTGACGTTGCTGGAATATAATTACTTAAGTGACGTTACTGGACATACACTATCCAGAGTTATCAGAATGCTACAATTATTAAAACGGGTACTTAGCTAGTAATGCTAACGTCGGGAACCTCTCAACCGCCAGACGCTAAATCCTAATTAACTGCTTGATTAGACGTGGAATAAAAAGCTCGTAATCTTAATTGGTATTTTTAATCAAAGCTCTCAGAGCAACGAAGGAATGTTTCTACAAAGATATTTCTAAACGTTACATTTGTTAATTATTTATTCGGCTCACGTCGGATGAATTTTAGTATTTTTATATTGCTTTAGTTTTTAATTATTATTTAATTTAAAATTTTGTACAGTCATGAAAGTAAGGATTTTCAGATATTATTTTTCTTTTAAATTGTTTGTTGGTTCTCGGGTATAACTACACCAGTTATAATGAGGTTGGTTAACTTTTGATATAGAATAAGTACATTTACCTATTTAGCCTAAATATTTAAACAGAGTATGTAAACTTAATTTTTATATTCAGAGTATTGCTGCAAAATATTATTTAACAGACGTAAATTTTACAATATAAATAGGCACAATACAATTAATAACTGGGTATGATGTTCCTATTTATATTAAACTAGCTGTGCCCTACGCTTTTATCCGTGTTAAATTTATTCGATTGACTATCCACCGAGCTGCCCAATGCACTCGTGTATACTATCGTTCTCACTTCCCGACTTTCCTAGAACTTGTCAGAGTGTTTGACGTCAAGGTTACTGCTCCGCTCCTGTGATCGTAGCGTGAAGCCATATAAACTTCCACAACAAATGTGCTATGAAATAAAAAAAAATCTTATTTGACTATTTCATGAGATTAGAGCGTTTTTCTATACTACAATGGTGGCAAACAATCATACATCCCGCCTCGTGGTAAGCGGCTACCGTAGCCTATGGACGCTTTTAATACCATAGGTATCACTACCACGTTGCCGACGTTGAACCCCCTATTCCAAGGAGCTCTGGAAACCCTACTCGCCAAAGGAACACAACACTAAATCATTTGGCTGCGATCTTCTGTAGAGTGGAGGTATTACACCAGTCGGGCTAAAACAATAAAAAAACAATCTTTTGAGTTTTATAATAGTCGTTCATTTATTAGTATTCGTAGAGTGTTAGAGGTTGAAATAATATTTAAGACAATGGTAATAGAGTATGGAGTTGCAGTACATTATAAGTGGGTATAATAAAGCTCTCGGTACATTAAGGTTCCGCTGGCGCGCCGTGCCGTTAGCGAGATAACGAGAACCACTGACCGCCGTACCGCTGCCCCCACACACATAATTTATACCGTCCGAGCTCGTTAAAAACTTATAAAGACGCACATTGTTAGTGCGGCCAATATTCGCGGTTATCCGGGGATATACGAGCGCCCTAACGACTGCTTGCTCGCCTAACATTAGCTATTGCACGAACGACCCTGTTCTACATGATATGTAAACTGAACACTCCCGCATAGATGATGTTATATTTACAACGTTATGTAACGATTTATTTTGTTATTAATATGTTGATATATAATTGTAAAAATATCAAACTATACTTATTATTTTAGGAGTTTGTATTTTTTAAGAGGTAGGTAATTAATGAAAATACTGGTCTGATTCAAAAAAATCTTCCAATAATAGGAAGTTACATTATCCCTGCGTGGTATAGGCTATTTTTATAATTATATTTTTGTATTTTATTTTAATTAACGTTTACAAAGTTGCGGGAAGTTACTAGTGGTAAATAAATGGTTGCTAAACCCCGAGTAGGTACTATTAAGACAATCTGCTCTAAATAGCAATATGTTTTAAAGATATATAAAGATGGTTCATGTATATAATCAGAATAAACCCCGTACTAACTCATTGTTAGTAATAAAGAACAAGCGTGTAATTGAAAATCCGTGTGCTGATGCAATCTGCCGCGAAGCTTTTAGGCCGCTCGACCGAGCTTCGTTTTTAACTTTAGCTGATATGCTTGCAATTGCTGCGTCGCCGAAGAATTATTTATAATTACTAGATAGTTTATTAACGGGTATTTTTATTAAAAAAACTAGCTGGGTCCCACGGTTTCACCCGTATAAAAAATTATTATATCGACTGTCCACTAATACTGTCGTTGTTCAAACTTCCCATACATAGCTACAGCTAGCCAGATTGCTTGACGTTCATGGTTTCTGCTCCGCTCCTTTAGGGTCGTAGCGTGAAGTTTTTAACATTTCTCAATAAATATGCTATGAAACGAAAAAGTATTTTTTTATATCTGACTAGTAATACCAGAGATTAGTGGTTTCATATAAACAAAAAAAAGGTGTTTGTGCGATTCACACACGATAGAAGTGAAACTTCATTTTAAAAGATATTTTATAATTTATTTAAAGAGTGTGCAATATACATACACATCGACATTTGCTCTCTCGCTCTGGTTCACACAAAGAGGAGAGTCCTATAATGTGCGTTAAATGTTTAACGTTTAACGCTTGGAAGTCGCATAAGAAGTTTCACTTCAAAAAAAAGGTGTGTGTGCGATTCACACACAATAGAAGTGAAACTTCATTTTAAAAGATATTTTATATTTTATTTAAACAGTGTGCAATATACATACACACCGACATTTGCTCTCTCGCTCTGGCTCACACAAAGAGGAGAGACCGATAAACGTTTAACGCGTTGGAAGTCGCATAAGAAGTTTCACTTCAAAAAAACAATCTCGTGAGTTTTATACTATTAAAAAGTATACACATATATATACGAGTATTACAGTAGTAGCTGGTACACAGGACTCTATCCACAAGAAATTAGTTTTGTTCTTCCGCTGGTACTACGTGTTTTATCGGGATGTGAAATGAGCTACTTTTACTGACTTCAAGATGCTTCTGGAAATTTTTATTACTACTTGCGGTAGTTTTATGTTTAGTATACAACTGTATAAAGTTTAATCTTGACTAATTCGTCTATTCATTCACAACTTTTACTGCAGAGTTGACATTTGAAATTATTTTAGAAATTATTTAAATGATGTAGGCATGAAATAAGAAAGTATTTTTATAAATAGTACCTTTAAGTTTTTAAAAATTATATGTAATTGTTGTATGAAAAAGAAAAGTTTAAAGCTGACGTCGTGAAAGAGCGTAATTAATATTTACTAACAAATAACTGTGATTGTGACTTACAGTACATCGAGTGCTAGTTGTTTACTCTGACGCCTATGTCTCTTAATCCTGTACGTGTTCATAATAATCTGAAATAAAAAATAAAACAGAGTTGAGTTTGAGCTACAACGCTTACATAAATATGCTTTTGATATTCCACGGGAATTACTTTCTTAACTGGACTTAAAGTGGGCTGTCTAATAATGTATTATGGAAAAGCATAATGATATGGAACCTAGATTATTCTTTAGGTGTAATCCTATATTAATTATAAAACTACATCAAATTGATTCAGTAGTTTTTAAGTGACCAACACGGATAATTTAACTTTAATACTTGTTAGATTTCAAGTTTTAAATTACGACTGAACCAATATTTAAACAACAGACAGAGTGATATTGTATAATTAGTATTTATAACTTACTACCAACGACCCGCGACTTCGTACGCGTTTCTTACACAGTAATTATTTTCATCTCGTAATTTTATCTTTACTTAATAATATTTAATTGTTTATAAAAAAAATATATGTGTGCAGCAGCAATTTTTTTTAAATATCCTAAATCAGCGGGATTTGAACTATCGACCACTCTTGCGTACTACGTATGACGTCCGGTCGTCCCCGCCAGTAGGCCAATCCAACGATGACCACAATAATGAAAATCAGGACCTGCATTAACCGTGCATAATGTAAATGTATTCTATCTCATTCTCTTCTAGACTAAATCCTATAGATGTATATGGTTGTCTCTTTTAACTGTGGATTTTTCGTTTAATCGAGTTTCAAATCACAACGGTGCTAAAAAATTTTCACTTCAAAAAGCAACTACTACAGAAAAAAAACTGAACTTATGTTAATAAAATGTAATATAAAAGAAACATCATAGAATTTGCACTCCGATTAAAGCAACGCACAACATTTTCATAGTAAATTGCTATCCATCAGTAACATAATAATAATTTGCAGTTTACTTAAACATATCATGTTTCATATTACATTACACTACACTATTCATATTACATAAAATATATCTAAGTCCTTATTGTGTTCGTTGTGTGCTCTACACATCCGCAGAATTGAGTTATTATAAGCCGGTGTATTGTAATAGTATTGAAACGGTGTTTTATATGAAAAATGTTTGCCTTCATCTGCTGCCTGGTTTAAGTGACAATTGGCTCAACAATTCGCTGGTGTACCATTTAACATTCACTATTTTATAAAGGACAAAGTAACCATTGATTTTCCGTCTAGATAACAATGTGCTCATATTAAAATCTCTTAATCTGTTCTCATATGAAGGTAACTTGTATCTCATACCAAATTTGTAAGCAAAATGGCGTAGGAGACGTTCTGCATAGCTTCAATTCTGTCTGTATGGTTTTGATAATACGGGGACTATACTACTGAGCAGTATTCTAAAATACTTCAACTGAAAATGTTTATTATGTGATTAAGCTGGCTGGTTTTTTAAAAGGCTTTGTTATGCTAAAGAGGAATTTCATAATTTTATTAGCTTTCGAAACCATTTAATCATAATGGTGCGTGTACGTTAGCTTAGAATATAGTCAAATCTTTGACGTTATTAACTTTATAGGAGATAATTATAGGATATCGTTTTTTGGGAAGAGTGATTAAGAGACATTTTTTTATACTTAAGGTTATATGATTTTCAAATACACCATAAGTCTATACTTATGCCTATGCGATAAATATTGTCCTAAAGTTCTATACAATCGTCGCTTGAGTTAATTTCATGGTATATTTTTAAGTCATCAGCATATGCCAGATAAATAGATTTGATAGAGGCAATGAACAAAAAGGTAAATAAGAGTCGTCCTAAATTTGATCCTTGTGGAATTCCTGATTTAGATGCGAATGGGATGAAGAGAAAGCCATAAACAGCAACAGGAAACGTTCTATGTGTAAGATAATATTAACCAGCGCACTAACGAACTATGCAGTCCAAGGTATACAGTTTTACGACAAAGTATAGTATGATCAACGTTATCCAAAGCTTTAGAAAAATCGGTGTATACTGAGTCTACTTGTATATTTAAATTGAACGCATTGCTTAGGTAAGATATCAGATTAGAGGCTGAGGATCTCTCAGTAACAAAATCATGTTATTTATCACTGATTACGTGTTTTAAATGGCAATTGATATATTTATAATTTATACTTTCAAAGACCTTTGAAAGCAGCAGAGAATCCTGATAGATCTGTAATTATTTATCTTAGGGAAACATACATTACTTATTATTTTATTATTATTTTACTTATAATTAATTATAAACAAACAAACTCATACACCAATTAAGTTTCCGCAAAAACCATTTAAATTATATCAGGCACACCATATTTCATTTAAATACAGAAATAGTAATACTAACCAATTTGCTAGATATAAAAGTATAATATTAATAAAAAAGTAAAAGGAAGCGAAATACATTTTTTCCAATAACTGTTAGCAATTAAGTAAATTATAATTAATAACGTTACATTTGGTAATGACTATTTTTTTATAAGAAATAATTGAATTGTTAAATATGTCAACGTCATTAAAATATGAATTATTCAAATTACAAGTTCTATATAAGAAAGTGTTAGAGACATAATTTGATTTGCATAAAGGCACATCAAATAAATATTTTTTTAATGACATTAGGCCTAGGACACTTAAACCCAAGTATACCAATAAGATAAGGTGAGTCAATTAAGTTGTTAACTATTTTGAATAGTTACATCCATCTTTTGGTAAATTATCGATTTGTAAATTAGGTTTTGTTTTCCATATCTCAGGAAACAAACCATCACTAATACTTTTTTTAAAGTGTACCAAAGATTTCACTAATGCATTTTCATTATTTTTGATAATTATAGGCAGTACACCATCGGGGCCTGCTCCTTTATTAATGCCAATTGATTTTAGCTCCAACTAAACGTCTTTTTTCAATATATTTATTGAAGCAATACACTTCTTTAATTTTAGAATGTCGGGATTGTATGCATTGCAAGAGGATGAGGATAAACAGATGTAAATTGTTTAGCAAACAAACCGGCGACGTTTTACCATCTTCAGCAACAAGCGAATTATAAAATTTTTTTTTTGGGTAAGTGGATTACGAGTACTTCAAATACGCCTTAACATGTGTTTTAAATTTTCTTCGACTCTATCAATATATTATCTAAATCATATATAAATATCATTTATATATTAATATACCGTCTCTTTCTTTCTTCGTTCTTAACTTTTATCATTTTACCTATTTATTTCTCCTAACAGCTATTTTCGTTTCTTCCTCCATGTGGTCCAAGAGGGTTGGACTTGTTTCCTTGTCCGCGAGTAGATCTTTCAGAAGATGTATTATTGTCTTAGCGCTATCCGAATCGCAAGCACACGAGGGGTTGTTCTTGATCTTAAATCTGTGCAGGTACACTGCGAAACCCCCATGGTTCGTTAAGGCCTTCCAGACCATCCGGTGGGTTTCATTCCCCTCCAGAAAGAAGACCCCTGTCACCCCTCCACCCAGCTCCCTGTCGGAAGACTCGTAGCGCACCTTGCGTAGGACACCAGATATCGATCGTAGGCGGCCGCTCGGTCGACCATGCCAATGTGTGCGGTGCAGGCGAACGGAACGGAACGCCGGATCTCCCGGAGTGTTCTTTGCGCCACGAGGGCCAGGCGGTGAGCCAGTTCTGGGTTTGCTAACATCTCCAGCGACGATTTAGAGTCGCTAAAATGCCGACATCTCCGTCTTTTGCTTTGTGGACCGCCTGTGTTACAATTTGCAAAGCAAACAACTCTGCCTGGAATACCGTGCAGAAGCGCTGCAGGTGAAACGTACGGAACCAAGTCTTACGAGCCTCTTTCCTCTAGATTATGGTTGCTCCCAATTCACCGTCGATTTTACTACCGTCGGCGATAATTCCGCAGCCGCCCGGTTCTGGAGGGACTTCTAGGCTTTCATAATACCCACGCATTGTACTAGATGTGGATACTCGGCGAAGCTACTGGCCACTACGATTCGTGGTCGATCACGATCTCGTCCAGTTTGTCACCGCTTTTAGTACGGAATCAAGTTAGGGATTTTAGGGATCAAGTCCGCTAAAATAATCGCCGAAGTCAAAGTAACCGTACGGTACGCCTTGCAAATCTTCAAGGCGGAGCCCCTCTGCAGCGAATTTAGCTTATTTTTAAGCGAAACTTTCGCTGCAGATGTGCCACGTATATTTGCAGCGTACAATACGATTACGAACAGAGTATTTGCGAGAGTTCTTTATTGTAAGCAGCGAAATTAGTTCCTTTGAATGTATACTTTACAGTGTTATTTTCTTTCAGTGGTTTAGATTTATCAAATTTCACAATAATACTTATAAGAGGGCGGTGATTGCCTTGACGACTTATGTGTGGGATTCAAAAATTATCACTTGCGTTTTTGAGTTATGAAAAAAATATCTAAGGTTCTTTTAAGTGTGTTATTGTACAGTGTTTGCCAGCATTAGATCATATCTAGCCATGAATTCGAATAGCCATGAATTTAGCTTTCTTATTTGAAGTAAATGGTGACGGAAAAGACGACCAACGACGTCAGTCAGGTTAAAGTTAGTATTGTTTGTGTTCAAGATGATATGAGAATGCGCTTAGTCTTATTAAAAAGTACGTAATAATCTTGATGTGTTATGTATGATACTGTGCAAATTTTAAGTGTACAATGTTTTAGTAGTAATGTTACCCATGTTTCTTCAAATAGGATACTTTTTTAAACAGCAATGAGTACTTCTCCACCGTTTAATTGGTCATTATAGTAAATTATACATACACCTCTTGTCAAATAGTTCACCAGAATCAATTGAGATACTAAGCCAAATTTTGCAAAAACAGATTATATTATAATTGCGGGATTGAATTCAGTTGTATGATAGGTCTATGGTTTTTGTTTTAATTCCTCTGATATTTTATTAATATACCGATAATGTAGCCATAATAAAAATAATAAAATTTATATTGTAGTATTGAATATAATTAACAGCTAAGATTAGCAAAAGAAAGCAGAGCAAAACTAACGCAAAGTTCCTAGTACTTGCAGGTTCTTTACATGTATAAAGGGTAAAGTTTAATCTTTGCTTACCAAGTTTGGTGAAGCTGTAAAAGCCGCAAAGGCTCCAGGCTAAGGCTAAGGCTAACAGTATAGTCAATTAAAAAAAAAAAAGTTTGCCCATTTCTCAAACATATAAGCTAGTGTATTAGATTTCGATCTAGTACATGCAGTTTATTTGTGCCCAACAATGACGAGCATATTTTATTATTTGGATTTTTCTTATTAAAACGCTGAAAATGCTGAGTAAAATTCACCGCAGCATTTGGTATTTTTTATAATAAATGCTCGGAGACGTTTGCTGTCTGCCTTAAGATATGCTACCCGCGGACAGTTCAACATAACCGAATCGGTCAGTTTGTAAAGACCACATCGGCAATTTTATTAATAGTTATTCGCCACAACGTTCTCCGTTTTATGTTGAGAAACTCCTTGAATCTCAATATTAACATCTCTTGCATGATGCTCTAGTGTATTAAATATATCAGCTAGACTTAAGACAGTTGCTCGTAGATGATCATATTCTTTTGAAGCGATGATGGCTCAGTGGTAGCGTGTACGACTTCGCGTCGAGTGACGTGATTTCGAATCCCTGCAATGAGCCTGAGCTTTCGGTGAAGGAAAACATCGTGAGGAAACCATAGCATGGTGGTAGGGCTTTTTCTAATGCCTGCCTGGCTAGCTACCACCCTCAAGTTGAAAATCTGTCGCCAAATACCAATAGGTGTGTTCCGGCAGCTGCACTTGGGAGCCAGTCTTCCACTAGGTTTAGCGTGTTACCATCTTGGGCCACATCGTCACTTAATATCAGGTGAGATTGTGGCCACTACGCCAAAACCTATAATGATTAAAAAAGAACTGACTATTTTTTATTATTATTCACTATTACGTTTGTTGTTTTAATAATTTCATAATATCGGTTGTTTATATATACTGAATAGAGGTTTGTAGTTCACTTCATTTTTTATTTATAGGATTCTTTTCTTTTATCTAACTACACTGTTAACCATAAGGACCCTGAATAATCAGACGGCTTTTGCAGCTTCACCCGGCTTGGGGTCAAGCGCTGAAGGCACTGAGCCGCGAAAGCGTGGCAACAAGCTCCAAGGTAGCCAAAGTGGCCGAATCTCGGCTTGGACTGTTGCCGTAGTAGCAAATAAGTTGTGAACTGGCTAATTCTCTATCCGTAATTCGATCTAAACTAACCATGCATATATTTTCCTCCCAGAGGAAAGAATGCCTATATGTATTTAGTAATCTTACAAGTTTTGTCTAAACTAACTATAGCTAGTTAAGAACGTATTGTCGAGCGTATTTCACGTTTTATCAAATCAAGTAAATCCCTATCTGTACATATACGCTTTTTCTGAGAGTGTTATTTAGTTTTATTACGATATGTGACATTATCAATTCTACTATCTGGAGATATTGTGTTAACCGCTGTATGATGGATTACAATTCATATAGGCTATCAATTGGGTAATAACATATACTTCCGTGCACAAAATTTCATCAAAATCACTTGAGACGATTTCTTTTTTTACAATTTCACACAGTATTATTGATAATTCTTATAGCATATCAATTATGGAATGAGTTATGCTTCTCGTCCACAAAAATTTTTTTGAAATCGGTTCAGATTTTTGAAAAATGTTTTTTTTTTGTCGATCTTTGTTTTACGATTTCTAATTTTACTTTCTGTCAAAAAAGTATCGGGTAAAAGAACAATAATACACAAAATGTTAATTCATCCAAATTTATCTTATCGTCTTCAAAGTGTGCTCCTTAAGAAACTATACACTTATGCCAACGAATAATCCAATCATCGAAACATTTTTAAACGATTTTTCCGGAATTGAGTTTAGTTCTCGTCGCGAATTCTTCTTTATGTCTTCTAACGAACGAAAACGGGTGCCACAAAGTTGTAATTTGTGTTTAGGAAAAAGAAAGAAGTCGGCTGGAGCCATATCTGGCTATAATAAGGTGGTTGCTCGATGATATTTGTTGAGTTTTTGTTCAAAAATTCGTTCAAAATGATGGCCTTGTGCGAAGCGCTTTATCGTGGTGCAAAATCCAAGAAATTTATTTTCACAAATCTAGCCTTTTTTGTCAAACTTGCTCTCTTATTTTCAGTCGCTATTTCTTGTTACTTGTTTATAACTTTTTATTAACACTGTAATTATTATTATTTGTACATATTTAAGTATAAATTGTATCTATAAGTTTTTTATGTATGTATTTTGTATACTATTTATGTGTTTATATTTTATGAATATTGTAGATTCACATTTTTGTGTTTGCTCATTTTTATTAATTTTTCTATTGGACCTAACGACAATGGTGGCGATTTTAGTGAGTAACCTATGCGCATTGGTGGGCTAATTATGATAAATAGAAAATGTTGTTTATTGTAACACATTTATAATTAAATTTTACATGTGTGTGATTACAACTTATAAAACTAATTATGTAAACTTTACTAACTAAAAAAAAATAACAAATTCGTAGGTAACTTACGTTTAGATTTGTATGAAATATCGGTTTAATTTAAACAGAGTGACAATACCACTATTTTATATAGGTATAGGTGGATATATGTAAGTTGAACAAAAACTACCCAAATGTATATATATGAGTGAGTGGTACATTAAGTCACTTATGAAGTACCTACAGCCTTAATAAAAATCTGGCTTGAAGCAATCATTGTGGGTTGTCTCTTAAATATCGCTGAATGAAGGAACACGGCATAAATGACACGGAAGTTGGGACACTATTGCCGCTAGGATGTGAGAGCGAGCCGCACGGATCATGGACTTGTACTCGGCTAAACACAAATCAACAGCGATTCTCCATTTGTTAGACATGGGAATGTAATTATGGCCGGAACACTTGGCGGGGTGCGGACTGCAACGCGCGAGGGACTCCGTCATTCAAGCTTTTAGTTTTGTTGCTCGACAACGATCGTTACTTTGGAATCATGATATATTATATATCCAAATATAATTATATATCTGTACATATCACCTAATTATCGCTATAATACAAGTGTTGTTGTATTTTATTCAGCAAGGGTATTAAAAATATCATTTACATTACATAAATACTTAGTGATATGGGTAGGTACATTATCTTGAAGTGTCTGTTTGTAATGTCAAAATAAAAGGTTTTTACTAAATGCATATGAAAGTATACACGACAAATATAACAAAAAAAAAGCATTTCATTTTTATTTTTGCCTGTCTGTCTCTTTGTTTCGGGTAACCGAAGAAACGGTTGGACCGATTTTGACGGGACTTTCACTGGCAGATAGCTGATGTTATAAGGAATAACTTAGGCAAATTTGTTTTTAGAAAAATAATTTGGGTTCCGCACAAAAAATTAAACACCTTTTTTAGTAATCCACGCGAGCGGAGCCGCGGGCACAGCTAGTACAGAATATTAACAATCGCTTGATACGTATACTTAAAAAAAAAATATACGTGTATAATTATGTGTTCAAAATTAAATAAAAAAAAGAAATTAGAAGTACCTGAGTGTGTGTGTGTGTGTGAATAAGAAATGGATGTAATTAATTTAAAAGTGTTGTTATGAAAGCGTAAGTCAAGTCGAGCTTAAGGTGTCCGCTGTGTCAGTGCCGTGATACGAGTTAAATAAAATTAATAAAGTTGCAGCAGACCCCAGCTTTATTAAAAAACACTCATTAAAGCAAAGGAAAAGTAGGTGAAGTCGCCGGCGGGGACAGAGCCGCTAATTGCGCCGCCTTTATCGCTTAAATAAAGTTTTAGTGGGGGAACACAAGTTTTAATTAAAAATGTGAAAATAGTTTTTAATAAAGGACGGACTTGGTGCACGTATATTGCAAAACTTTCAGCGATATATTTAGCATAGAGGAATTCCTATAATATTGCGTCTATTCGTTCGGAACCTCACTAATACTCTTATTGCTTTTGCTCTACAATTTACAGGTTCTTCCGCAAAGAGGATACTAATTTTTTTATATAACGTGCATAAATAATGTTTTCACTTATTTTATTTTGATTTAAATGATATTACGAAGTTTTATACCGAATGGGTGAGGCATTTCATATCAATAAAATGACAAATGGCACGAATAACAAGAGAAACTAATAATGCTAGTGATTTACGCCCGCCCTTGTTATTACGACTCATGTGAAATGTAATTTCGGCGTACTGCGTGTATAGTCGGGAACACACACACATGAGAGACGGGTGAGTGTGCAATACGTTTAATAAAGGAGGGACGCGGAGTAAATCCTTCAATTTCGCCGGCACACAACGGCGTATTCTCGTTAACCGTGGCAATAAGTTAAACGGGTGGGCCGGACGGCTCCGCTGCCCGCGCCACCGCCACGCCACCGCCGCGCAAACGCCGCGCTCACTCCATCCGTTCCAGGAAATTAAAAAGATCTTAAGCCACCGCACTACGGCCATCACAAGCTTCATTACACTGTATTTATTAATAATTTATGTACGATTTTAACCGATATTTGTATAAACGTACTGACTTATATGTAAGTTATAAGATGATATAATTTAAAATATGCTGCATTAGCTCTATCAGGCCAAGGAAATGTGTCACTTGGTTTTTTATTGTTTTTTATATATAACTTGGCAAATTGATGACATTGTCCCTGATGGGAAACAAAGTACAGTCCAAACACAACGGCAACCACTGAGAGATCGGCAATCAGTCAGCGGTCACCGGCGTTATGCCAGCCTGCATAATTTTCTCTTCATATGATGCTTGAAGAACCCGTTGTCATTAAAAGGAGGTAACACATTGGCCGAGAGATGGTTCCACAGTTTTGCGGTACGGCGAACATAAGACAGAGATTTATTTAGTTTCGAGATGGAGGTTACCGTCAAACTGATATGTAATATTTACATGAATCACCTAAGGGCTCTCACAAATGAGTGTAATAAACGAATGTATCATAGTTCGATTAAAGAACACACACATTCCCAACCCGGCTTCAGTAAGGCTCGACTGCAGTCCTAATTATTAGATGTTCGATGAAAGTGTAATCCGACGTTCGCCGGATCCGGGACGTAATTAAACGGCGCAAGCGAAGAGTGATTTATTAATAGAAAAGCTGGTGCCGTAATGAAATACTGGGCGAACAATGGTGGCGAGGGCGGGAGAGCTCTGGAAATTAAATTCTCGACGACGGTGCACGTACACCGGACACACACTTGCCGATTCTTTGTGGCTCACCACCGATCGACTGTTTCTTAATAATTTACGCAGCAACGACTCGGTCGTGGCGACACAGCGTCGGAGACCGCAACAACCGACGCTCTGGAACGGCCGGCTTTCCTATTAGGGAGGACGTATAGGGGCGTATAAATTTGTCGGCGAGGGAATGTAAAGAAGATTGGTTTCCTACTCGAACGGGTGTCGAGAAAAGGGGTGAAATTGAATTTAGGCCGGAGTCTACTATTACGGTTGTGTTTGTGATATTTGTTACCTGTGTAGCGATAGCGATAACAATAAGACGTGATGATTTTGCTTATTTTTATTATTATTATAGATAAACTACTTGATTTGTTGGTAGATTAATAGTGCTATATTTTCATTGAGAACTCATTGATATAATAATTACGAGTAAAATAAAGTAATTACAGCCAGTAATCATAAACCAGCAACTATTTTTGCTATTCGTTTTAGTTATGAATATAATTGTTATGAAATTACTGCTTTTATTATATCTAGTTCATTTTTAATTGAGAGTTACATTTATTTATTAAATATCCATTCATACGTAAACAATATACTTAGAATGATAGTCTAAATAATAGATTTCTTAACCGATCAATAACAACAGCCTAGTTTAAATATTTTTATTTTTATACAAAACCTTTATAGTTTATTTATTACAATAAAAGAAAATCAACTGTACCGTCTTCAAATATTTCGTAAAATATTCTTTGTAAAATGTCAATAAGGCTCTACCAACGCCGAATCATTTCTGTGTAGTTGCGTAACCTTAATTACACTTAAAAGCTGTTACAGTATACTTTTTCAATTAGAGTATTAAAGTGTTCCGACCCTGTCATTATATTAGAGTGTTGTTCCACTCCACCCCAGGCTGAGGCGCCCGCCCTCGGGCCGCTTCGCGCCGACCCGACCTCCCGCTTCACTCACTCGAGCCGAGTCGGCTCCGGGCTCACTTAGTCGCGAGCCCTCTTTCCGTTTGTGCGTGTCGATTTACCTCTCACAAATTCCAAACTTTACTCGAAGTGCGAACGTTCCTTAGATAATAAAACGTTTCCTGATCGTTTTAGTAAAAATAGAATAATTACTTTAATTAATCAATCTCTAGCGTAAGGAGGCGGTTATCCTCCGAATATTTTATTTTAAATAAAGTTATATTCTTTTAATGAATTAAGGATTTATGAGAGTGTTCTATTGTTTTCGACAGTGATAATAAACATTGTTTTCGGTTTGTGAAACGTTACTTGACTGTGGATTGGTTTTACTTGGATTTAAACTAAGACCTAGTTCCTGGTGAAATTTGTGTGTTTCTTTTTATTTGCCGATTGTACTTACAAGAAATTTATTAAGGTAATGTATAAAATAGTACCTATAAAAATAATATTTGGTATATTGAATCCGATTTTGATTTACAAAAAAATATGTATAAAAGTGTAGAAAACTAAATTTAAATATTGTTTTATTGCGTATTTTTTTTTGTTAATTATGTAGTTGCGAAGGTTTATGTAATCTTCCACGTGACTACTTTTGATTTTGAACACAATCAAATATATCTTTTACTTTTGCTAGAAAGCATCAAACATACTAAAGTTGCAGATAACCTAACAATCGTATTCATCTTGCGCGGGAATTTAATCCCGCGATAATTTAAGGTACTGTTGGCGCAATTGTAATTTTTAACAATAGTTTATAGGTATAATTATCAATACTGCTTCACAATAGAAATGTTTTAATAAAGATGATTGAACAATGTGTTTATTCTAATATACATACAATAAATTTGACCTAAAATTACAGGTCTATTGTACAACTGTATTGTTTATTTAACGATTTACTCTACTTGGTTTTTTTGAAAATACTAATCGTACACAAATATGGATAACATGATCAATTAAAAAGAATAGAGTTAAGTATTTTAGGTAACATTTAAAGCAATATCACACATTTTGTTATTATTGCATATGCATGTTAATTTAGATTATCTTAAAACACTTAGCATTTTCATATTATGGCGTATTACACTACTAATATACTACTTTTTTGGTGACCTACTACTGGTGATAATACTTTTTTTTTAATATTTTGCTTTTTATTTGACTATTAAATATTTTTGAAATTCAGTAAAACAGTAACCACTTACAATGTTATATAAAAATATATATAGTACCTAGGTAAATTCGAAAATCAAAAATACTTTATTTAGGTTAGGCCTTAAGAGGGCATTTACGAACGTCAAATAACTACCTACCACCGGTTCGGAAAACATACCAGTTATTTAGTTATTGTTTGAATTTCCTTTGTTTGTATTGATGTAACACTATATTTTATAACAGCCTGTTAATTTTATGTGCTATATTATTTGAAATTTATACATTTTAATTATGTGCACTGTGCGGATTTTATGTCGAATGTGCTTTAGTTACGTATAGACTACCGCTTATGCTTCTGCACGAACTCGCATACTGATGCGCTTCCACGCCCGGCCCGGCTCGCCGCCTCTTGTTATTTTAATTATTATGCCTTAATTAAAGTTGAGCGAAGTTTCTACTCCGCACCTTTGAACCCCACTCGAATTACTTTATAGAATTAAACGAATTTACTACTACCTATTGTATTCACATATTTAGTTTCCTGTGGAAATAATTCTAAACAAAATTTAAAGACTTGTAACAAAACAATATGAATTTATCTCTCGAAGTACTGTGAAATTTTTAAATAATATTTCATGTGTGTGCTGATGAAGAAATATATAAACGCTTACATATTGTTAAATTATACATTTCTTAACTGTTGATAAAATACTATGTCCATTAATTAATCATTTTTATTATTCCTTAAATCTAAATACGTCTTGATTTTTAAAAACAAATTCATTTTTTAGATTTTTCTATATATATAATTAAAAAAGGATGAGAATAGGGATTTTTGAAATATTTCTAAGGAGTTTCATCTAAATATAGAATATATAATCTTATCAAGTTATGTTAACGCTTCTATTAGACATCTATCTGTAAAGATTTCATTAAAGATAATTAAGTAATCTTAACTTAAACGAAGATCCGCCAGTTAGATTTCTCTATTCAATTAATCATAATATTATCATCTCTGTTGATGTAAATCTGAGACTTCGTTGTGGTACTTGTGACCGAAATAATCTTGTACTCGGATTTACTAGATCAAAACGACTTATAAGTGATTTACGAAAAAAAAAAACTCAACGAAAACATCTAATTTCATAAGTTTTTGAAATTACTAATCCAAAACAAACTAGCAAGCAACGTCATACTTCCGAAACGATCAAGTGAAACCGCCAATTTTACTTTTAAGATATGCGTGATTGAATTGCCGGCGTTTGAAGATTCTTCAATGTTAAATTTTATTCGATACTAGCTGTACCTGCGGCTTCGCTTGCGTGGACTTACAGAACTATTGTTTATGAAGATATCGTGTTATACATATATTTTTTATAAGGACCATATATCTAAGGAGTAAATAATACCAATATCTATCCAGTAGTTTTTGCGTGAGCGCTCACAACGGTAAACCTCAATCATTTTATTTTTATAGAATATATATTTCAGTATTGCTTACATTCTATTTTTATTTTTCTGAATACTTTCGTAATTATTTGACAAAAAGAGAAAATTTATTTAAGAAAAACTAATTAATATTTTTTTAATATTTAAATTCTAATAAAATGACAATACAGCGATGTTCGCTTGAAGCATTATTAATCGTAGTATATTCGTGGTCTATAAAATTGTCATTGGCCTGTAGATATATTGATTGTTATCAGTTCTATCAGTGACAGCCAAACGTAAAGTTTACGGTTGTCATTTCACTCGCTATGTACAATAACAAATCTCTGTTTATCAGCCGCATTACACACAGAGGCATCGCGTCAATGATAAACTAAATTAATTCCATTTATAAATACATAAATTAAAATACTGATAACCGTAATTACAATACGAGTACTACTTGTGGAATGAAATCAATACAATTAATCATCAATTGATTAGATAACCGTGTAACATGGTATAACACTTTCATATTTTCCTTATGAGAAAATATCATGAAGACGCGTTTCCTTCTTATTGTATCATCTTTACATTGTAATTATAATACAAACTTGTTTAATTATATATACTTTAGTAATGGGTAAATGTTTTTAATAATAAAGTGTTTAAAAACTACTTCTATATATATTGTAAAACTCGATGTCTGTCTGTCCATTTATGCTTTTTTACGCAAGAACCACTTATTTGATTTTTCAAGTTTTTTCATCTATGTTGTCTGGCCAGGTTATAGTATATATTTTGTTACATAAAATAACGTATGAAATTATCAATGACGATAATGGTGAAACCATTCGGAAAAAAATTGCCAAGTGTGTGTCGGTCCACGCGCAGTGTAGGGTTTCGTAGTTGCCCGTCATAATATGCAGACTTAAGGATGCTTACGTTACCCCGGGCCGGTGTAGCATGAATTACTTCATACAAATGTATACTACAGATGTTTGACCGTGTCCCGGCCGGCGCCCGGCTTGATATAACATGAATCATATTTTAGAGAGGGGTCTTTAAATTGTTTTATATAGAATTTTAAATAGAATTTGTACGAAATTACTTCTCTAAATACTTTTTATAAGTAGATTGACTATTACTCGTTAACTTGTAAAGCCTACTGACATCTGATAGTTTTTCTTTTAACTTCTATATGTATACTACTACCATAAAGTTTTTCACTTATCCAAAAACAACCATTTAGCTGGCTTGACTTTTTTGGTGAGTTAAATGGCTTACGCTGAGTAAACCATAAGAGATATATCAAATTAATATACTACATAATTGTAGATCTTATTAAGACCTACACAACAAAAAAAAACAGAAAGAGATAGTCTCTATTCTTAGAATAATACACAATAAGTATTTTTGTGTTTAAAATAACCGGCGTATGACCGCCGTGGGTGACGAATGGGAGCGGGACCACCATGATTCGCGCTCGATGGTATTCTGGAGTCCACGCGAGCGGAGCCGCAGGCACAGCTAGTATATTATAAAATTAGATTATGAACTAATTTATTCAAAACATTTATTTTAATAAATATAATATGTTTAATATTATTTTACAAAAATATTATTATGTTTTTAGATAAAAAATACGGATTAGTAAAATACGAACATTTCTACTCATGGTTTTTCTTGTACATAGTATAATTTTGTATCTGGAATATTCATAAGACTAATTCATTATATAAAACATTATTCCACATGTTTTGTAATGCGATATTAATTAAAATTTTAACATGGTACTGTCGGCATGAAACATGAATTAATTAATTAGTGTATTGTAATTCAGTGTATTATACGAATACAAATAAGCTTCACATTGTGTCCCAATTATAATTGATTTCATTAACAACGCTTGGCCCATAATTGAAAGTAGGTAGACAGTTTCAGTAAAAGGGAGGGTAAGGTAATTACAAGATCCAATTTAGAATTGCCAAGTCTACACTTTGCTGTTAGTTTCAAACAAAAGCTTAATTAATTAAGTCGAGAACAATTAAGTTCAGTGGCGTAATATTCTCGGCAATTACGCGGAATTTGACGTATTTTGTAGTCGTCGGTAATTTCAACATGTCTCGAATTGGATTGTAATCGGCATACGGTATAAATTAGTTATACCAGTAACACTAATTGGGAAACCCATTATAATTAATGTACATATTAATCTGACATAAAATTTAAAATTACATTCATATAATTGATCATTCATACCAAATAATCAGCACTATTTGATCTTATAAAATAATTAGGTTTTCGCCCACGAGTTCGTGTTGACTATAAGATTTATACTGTATGGCTATTGTTCATAAATAAATCAACAAATTGTGCAACCAGCGTACCAATTTTATACAAAGCTGCCGACAGTAATTTAGAATTCAATAAAGCACACTTCTTTATATACTACATAGATGTCTCTGGTGTTAAAATTTTCCCTAAATATTTATCCGTATTTTCCATACAAATTTTACTACCCATTTCACATACTTAGGGGCTCATTTGTAATACGTGTCTCATTAATTGTCCCGAAGAGTATTCATATAAAGTATTAGATAAATCTGACCTGAAATGAATCTGAAAATATGATGTTCCATACAAACTTTGGCGTTCACTTTCACACCCTTAGGGGTTGAATTTGGAGAAATCCCTTCTGAAACGATGCCTACAATATTCCTTACCTTCCCGTATGACTTATCAATTACCGTACTTGCCTACCAGCTTCCAGATTGCTTGACATTCATGGTTACTGTAATAACTGCTCTGCTCCTTAGCATCTTACCGTGAACCTATATAATCTGTAACCTTCTTCAAAAATACAAAAACTATTTTTCAATTCCGACTGGTAGTTCCAGAGAATAGCGTGTTCAAAGCTTTATAATGTTGGTATAGATAAAACCAAATTTGATTTGTCTTCTTGTATTCGTTCTAACAAATCAGTGGTGTCTTTAAGTGAATATTGGCAAGTAGGTGCCGAGTGTAACGAGACACTTTCGAACGTATCCTTCCAATTAGCGAACTGGGAAGAGCGCTGGTCACCGCACGTCGCCCGCACCGCGCTGCGCCCGTCGCCCGCGCTCGTTACGCTCCCGCCTCGTTAGGAGAATTGTTTGTTCGAGTATGTAAAAATGTGTTTATTTGCACGTACGCTCCGGGGGTAAAAAATATATGAAAAGACCCTTTTAAGACTTTTAATGATTTCCCGGCAAAAGGAAATTGGGTTAGTTATTTTCCCCAGGGTTGCCCCTCGTTAAGTTTTAATGGGGTAGCTAGCTACGACGTAATCAAACGTACTTATTTAAGTTAACGACGTTTACTGGTTCTTGTACTCGTTGTCGATAGAAGTTATTAAAAAAAAGAAGACTTTATATCACTGTCACATAATATTTTAACACAATTATTTTATCTATACGAAGCGTTAATTATGAAAGTGCAACGTTTAGTAAATAAATTAGAACTTACTCATACTTTTTTAGGAAAATGCACAAAAACTATTGCTTAACTAGAAACAAGGGCTTATTTAGCACAACCGGAAGAACATTAGTTGCCGTATAGGTACAACATCTAATTAAACTACAGTAAAATGTCGACGATACTTGTTTTTACTAAGAACTCAGCTCATTAGACGGTCGAGGCTTGTTGATTACATTCTGCAGCACTTATTAGTGCAAACTCTCATTAGGGGCCACTATTGTTGTAATTAAACAAGAAGCGACTTCAGCACAGTCCGTTGATTTATATGCAATTTAAAATCGCAATTATGTACCGGTAATAAAGTTCTGAATGCCGGGGTTCACTTCAGGCGTTTGCATCGTCTGTATTTAATTAACAAGTCAATAGTTACACAGTTGAAGAATAGAATGGAGAGGGGTTCTTGTGTTGTCTGACATCCATTGTTAACATCAATGAAAAAACGTGGAGGCTTGTTTTGAAGTGGCTTACGCAATTACGAGGTGGTACAATGTGGCAGAAGACTCGACTGGTACGTCGTCGTCGGCGAGATTCAGTTTAATTGGACAGTTGAGGTCCGGGTCGCAGACAAGGTTTGTTCCACTACCTCCCAACATTTCTAAGTTGTTTTCATTACTAATAAGAGCTTCTAAATAAATTACTTAGTTTAAACATATTATGTATTCTTCTACACTTTGTTAAAACAAAACTGTCTGTTTCACAAATTAACAAAACACTTTGATTGTAGTTCGGGATGCAGACACCGTAAAGTGGAGTTTTTAAAGCATTTTCGCACTAACAAAATTCTACTAAAGAGTATGCGATATAGATATACTAAGATAAGGGTTGCCACCTGTACTTTATAATAAAGAATAACTCTATACTTTATGAAAACAATAAAGACGTAAAATTACTTTATTTTGCATTCGTTTGATTTTTCTATGATTCATATTACTTAAATCGTTAAAAGACCACAAAAATTGACAGTAATTTTGCGTACAACGTATTGGAACATAAACTGAACAATGGAATCTGTATTCCAATGATAGAGATTTACTTATTTTTTACTTATTGATAAGTGTCTATAAAAGTACTATTGAATATAAAGGTTTTTTGTAATGAATATCGGCTTTAATAATCATTCATATGCTCAATTAATGAAATTACAACAAAGATATGAACTGTTTATTTTCTTGTCAGCTCCCTCCACAGATATCTTATCACGCGGTTTATTGTGAAACAAAATAACCTTTTTTCGTACATTTAACAACCAAAATAAGTACTTTTTTGCTCAAAAAAATGTTGGTAACCCTAACTAAGATGTGTTTGTAGGAAGTCCTCGCTTGTATAAATAAAATGATTGAGGTTTGCCTTTGTGCGCGCATCACGGAAAAACTACTTGATAGATTTTGTTTTTGTTTGAAATCTTAGATACTAATTCCTTATCATTAAAAATTAACCCATATCTTCATTCAATAAAAAGCTATTAAAGTTTTAAGAAACTAAGATTTTTATAAGCACTACACTTTCTTCTGTTGCAGTCGTAAAGCTAGCATAAAAGCAAGATTAATTGGTGATTTTTTTTTAATACGAAATAAATTATTTTAACATAAAATTAGAATGTACTAGTATTTTATGGATTACAGTCCTTTTGGGTAACATGTGTTAGTGTTGAAAATGCGGTGTAAAACGTCATTCAACTTAAACTTAAGCCAAACTTAAGCCTCAAGCTGTAAAATAAATATAAAAATAATTAAAAGTTGTAAGTATATATACATTTAATTTAGTATGTACTGCCAGCGCCTCTGATCTGTGTCCAAAGATGGGATTTACCGTAAACTTTTTAGTTCGATTATTTATAAATAAAAGCGTGTTTTTTTTAATATTTTTTTTATTTAAAATTTTATTCATTTTGAACGTAGCGTCCAGTAGAATATATGTAGGATAGTATAATTTTTGTAAATGCTTATTATATTTCCTATAATAAGTTCTTTATTACAGGAAAATATTATACCTGGATTCGGAATTTAAATTCTTGGAATACAATTATTAACTCTATTGCTTTTTGTTAATTATGTGATTCTAATCTATTTAATGTAAATATCAAATGTAAAGTTGTTTCATCGTAAGCAGTAAAACCTCCGTGGTGGAGTGGTCAAGGTAAATTACGGTAGTATAATAGCTACGACAATAAAATTATTCTCTGTAAATTTAAAATTATTTGAATAATTTAATAAAACTTTGGTGAAGTACGAATTTTGTAAGCCGTAAAATAGTTTCCTGATTTTTAAACAAAAAACGTTTCGAAATATACTCTGACTTCGTACTGAAAATTTTCCCATGAATTGTTCTTAATCTAGAGTAGTCATATAAAAAAAAATTACGTGTGCAGCAGTTCACATATGTCAGAAGTGAAACCCTCAGAAAAAAATAAAATAAAAATCTTTTTAAATATCCTAAATCAGCGGGAGTTTTGAACTATCGACCACTCGTGCGTACTGCGTTTAAAGATTGGTCGTCTCACACCACTAGGCCAATCCGATGACGATCACAATCATGAAAATCAGGACTTGAATTAATCGTGCATAATATTCTTAATCTTTTTATTGTCGCTTTTTCGTTTCATCGAGTTTCAAATCACAAAGTTGCTAAAGAAGTATTAACTTCAAAAAATACTGTTAAAACGTTATAAATATATACAATTAAAGATTATTCGTTATTAATTAAAGCAAGCTTTATTAAATAGAATAGATGTGCGGTGTGCCCCACGGTTTCATCCGTGTCAAGTTTATTTGACCAACTTTCCATGGCGTCGTGGCGCCGACGGTGATATTCGATAAATATCATAGATAATTCGATTGTTTTAAATCAACTGAGTGATGTGTAAGCTGAGTAGAAGAAATAACAAAAATAAACTATAAGAACAATTGAGATCGCAATCCGGAACAATCCTGAGCTTCGTCACTCGTTATGACTGCCTGACACCAAAACCTAGCCATATAAGCACAGATCTATCCAACGAATCTCTCGCGCGATACTGTGACTCTACATTCACTAGCTTTCACAGTCATACATGATACTGCATTATACACACATGCACAACACACAGGTACATAGGTTCTGTAAGGGACCTTATTTTTTTCTTTTTTTGCCTAGTTAGATTAGACAAAAAATTTCAGACCACTAAATACACATACACATGTTCCTTCCCTCCTCCCAGGAGGCAGAAACATGTATATATGTATAGTTAGTTTAGATCGAATGATAGGGAATTAGTCAGATCGCGATTTAATTGCATACGCGCAACAGTCCGAGCCGAGGTCCAGCCACTTTGGCACCCTCGGATGTTGTTGCTTAGCTTTCGTGGCTGAGTGCCTTAAGCGCTCGCCTGACTGAATATCATCGAGTACCACCAGTATAGCCAGCTTACCGTTGCTCCCATTTCCCGTACTTGCTTCCCGTAGCTTGCCAGATTGCTTGACGTTCATGGTTACTGCTCTACTCCTTAGATTTGTAGCGTGACGTTATATAACCTATAACTTTGCTCACTAAATAGGACATGACCTAAAAAAAATTTTCAAATCTGACCGGCAGTTCCAGTGTGTAGCATATTCAAACAAACAAACAATCTCTTGAGCTTTATAGAATTGGTATCGATTATTTAGAGCTAGTGTTAATAGCTAGATGTGATAATATTTGAGCAGAGTTAGCGCGCTTTGTGACGGAACGGGCGTCGGCAGTCTCCACCGATCGGATATGAGCGGCTATTTAATTTCCTCGCTTTCAATGATCGTTTCATATTGAACTAGTTATCCCCTTGTTATGCCCCAAGCTTTAATAAATACTTATTTTTCTATCAAAACTCTGCCGAGAAAGTAATTTTGCGGCTTATTCTCCACGTATTTCCCCAGGAACGTAAAAACGCATTATAGTAATATCAGATTCCCCGAGCATATAAATACTCAAAGTATATTTATAAATGTACGATATGAGATTACCGGGAGCAAAATGAGTAAATTGTAAACTTTCATAGAACTAACTTACGAGCTACTTAGCATTTAATATATTTTTAAAAAGTACCAGTGTGTTAATGAGTATTTTATTACTTATATTTATACATATACAATAAACTAAATTCAGTTGGAGCTAACTATTAGGCCTGAATCGCGATCGCCATGTACTTAGCGAAAAAACTATTATGGTTGTTAACAGTATCTTTCGCTTTAGAATTTTTCTCTATAGCTATGACTGCAATGTATTATAATATTATCAATTTATATTATAATAAGATATCATATTTTTAATATCTATTGTGACATCATGATAGCAAAGCGTTCAAAATAAAAGTCACGAAACTTAATATTATGATCATTTAAAAAACCACAATATTCTCAAGACATCAACCTGACTACCTTTAACATATCTTAAAAATTAAGTATTTTGTGTTTTTGAATAAAGATTACCGAGTGTATAAATAAGGAAAATTTGAGTGTGTGGTTGGAAAAAAAAAATTTTTTTTTAATAATTATGTGAGTCTTAAGAAGTAACCTAATGTGTTAATGAATTTCTATTCTAACAAGCTGTACCCGCGGCTCTGCTCACGTGGACTTTAGAATGCCGTCGGTTGACCATATGTGTGAATCGTGCTGCCCCCGCTACCACACATGGCGATCGCCCGCCAGCTTAGAAGATAGAGATATGTTATCGCTGACTTTTTTGTAGATATTTTTAAGATCTACAGTTATATACAACATTAATTTGATATATCTCTTATGGTTTACTCAGCGTAGGCCATTTAAGTGCCCCAAGAGCGTCTTTTTTTCCAAATTGAATCACCATTATCTTCACTGCTTATTTTGTATGTTACTCTATCTTACAAAATATAACCTATAAACTGGCCTGATAACATAGCTAAGAACTAAAAAAATAAACATGTTAATCGAATAAGTTGTTTTTGGGTGAAAAGAACATAAACGGACAGACAAACAGAGAGACGTTGAGTTTCAAGACATGTATAGATGATTATTTCATTCGATCTTGTATAATAAATTTATAAACTTATAATTTAATTTTAATTTAAGCCAAGTATATCGTGTCTCGTGTGCAAAACTACTGGTGTGTAAATTTCATTAGGCAACTAGGGGTGGCACGATCTCTGTGTGCTTGCGATATACTGTGTCATTATTGTTATCGCTGATCGAGAGACGGCCGCGGCATCACTCTGAGTTGTGGGCAAACACCAAGCCATTGGATTGCAGACAGATAAAAGATTATAGAGAAAGGGTGTATGCATATAAACAAAACAATCTACGTTGTATCAATGCTATATATTACTGTTTTTATGACGAGTAAGAAGAGTTCTTAAATTTTGATATGGGACTAATAATTTCATACAAAAGGTAGACAAAAACTACAAAGCGATTATTCCCTGTTCACTGAATTAAAAAAAAACATACAATCATGTTGATTTTACAAGGTATTATTTAATGATATATTTTGTATCTTTATACTGCTTTGTTGGAATGTTAACAATGTTGTATTCTGATTAAGCAAAAATAAGCAAGAAAAGATTTTCATTCGTTTAAAGTATTTATGTATTTCTATTATGAAATATAAAAGTATTATATCAGAGCCGAGATAGCTTACCTATGTTTTGAGTGACATACCAATTTTATTCTCAACTGTCCCCGCTCGGCCCGCCCCTCGCCCTGCGAACCGATCAGACCTTATCCAAATTGGATCTTGAATAATAAAGAATCGGGGTGATTGGATTTTATTTCTTAAATTCAATTAGCACACGAGGGTAGCGTGTGTGACTGCAAACGAAAGATAGAGACATAATTTTATCGAATTAATAAAAAGGGATCGAATCGTTATTTTTGTTCAGAAATAATTTAGGTTATTTTACAACAATACTTAAATAAAGAACCTTTGAGAATTTCACTTATATTAGTTGTGATAAGTTTGAAAAAAACTCACATTGATTATTCATTTGTTATTTTTATTAGAAACAAACTGCTATTGTATTTTAACTAACCGCGACCGCTTGAATGCATATGGGATTTACTTATATAACAATTATTAGAAACAACAAAAAATATAGTCAACTAACTGGTGCTCGTGATTTCATTTACATGAAAATACTTTTGATGTAACACGGGAATTACTTGTCTTATTTTTTGTATTAAAAGTGGAATGTCTTTTATTATCTTTGTTATTTTTTATTACTGCTAACTCTTACAGAAAAGCGTTATGAAATGAAAAGCGTTATAGCTTAGATCCTAGCTCGAATTCAGTTTTTTAAACTAAACACCGCCAAAAACTATATGCAATACACTCATTTGTTGAAACGGATCTCGCGCCGTCTATTGTACTTTGATGGTACTATGTGTGTGACCTTCACGCAAAGTTTCAAAACAAAGCTTCAACTCAATCGGATGAACGAAGCGTGAAAGCTACTACAAGCAAGCACACAAAGACAATATTTTTTACCTTTAAGATACATGATAAACAAGAAGATTATATTTTGTTATTTTTATCTTTAAAACCGTTTTCTATAATATAATACGTGGGCTGCTCTTTCACAAATAACATAATATTATACATTTACGTGGAGAAACTTAATAGCAAATTATTTTAATTTTATTGCAGCAACATATAAAACCGGTCACCCTTTATCAACGAATGTTGCTTATTTTTTAATATGTAAATTAAATTGGCATATTAATAATCATATATAATTAGGTTACCATTCTATTTCATTCAAGTTTTTTTCGATCAATAAATTAAGCTATGTAAATAGTTTAATAATAAACAATTTTATGAAAGAAGTATATTTAATCAATATCTAACAGCGACGACTATCGATGGATTGCAAATCCCACGGTAGTAGCTGATGTTATTTAATTGCACTGTGCTCACCATCAGGTGCAGAGTAGTCACTAAGCCGTGCTAGGATAAAAAAAACAGTAAATCAGTATTGAATATAAGTCGACTTGGTACACAAGTACTTTATTTGATGTATAACTTCGTTCAATCATTTAATGCTCTTCCTTCACCCTCTTTCTTTTTTTTCGATTGTACTCTTTACAGTAGCTCTGCTCCTAAATTTATTAAGACAAGCTTTATTGCAACTTAGTGGCAAATATTAATTGACAATCGCTATCTAAACTACATGTGAATACTATATTAAAAAAAAATGATTCTTCATCATGAGATAAGTTACATAGTAACAATGTGCGGATTCCGAGGCACGGTTGCCTTATTTTCAACTTATATATTTACTTGCTTTACCTACGGCTTCGCATGCGTTTAACACGTAGTAACTAATTTCTTCGTGTCATATTTTACTCATATTTTATGATTTCTAAAAGTATGTATTACTGATTCTAACCTGTCAATTTAAGAATAACATATACTTCCCGTGTACAACTTTTACTAAAATCGATCTCTAGCCGTTATTGAGTTAAATTCCGGGCATACTAAAATATTATACTGGCGATAAATTTGTGGCACTCTCGGTGTCGCCGATGTTGTTGGATTACACTGTGCTTTAATGTGCTACGAAAAAATAATACAAAATACAGACAAATAAAAAAAATGTCACATTCTTGAACAGTGTCCTTTAAAATAGGCGTCTAACACAAAATTTGGAAAAAAACTTACATGTACAAATGGAACAGTTCTGATATATTAATTAAAGATTACTTATTGTTAATGAAATGTAATTTCTTGGGGCGTTGTATATTATGCCATAATAGTCTGACGTTGTACATAAATATAGCAAATCTTCGATCGACCTGAACCCCATTACTTACATTAAATGTGTTAATAAAATAAATTGCGATATTATCGCTGCCGCGTTTGACATAAACATCGAAATCTACTTAAAGTAATGGAAACGATTTAATGCAGTAGAATCAGGCCGGCCGATAACACGAGTTTTGTTAGCTGTTCTCAAATAGACATTGTTATTTATAATATTTCATCATTAATGAAACAAGTTTTGTATTTATTACATTTGATATTTCCTACCGATCATGCCAACAGTACCAACTAATACGTAAGTGATCACACATTTATATAATGTAATACGAAAATAATATTTAAAAGATTTTGCAATGTACAAAATATATAAATATTTATCTCAACAAAATATTTTATTATAAAGCGCAAGAGATTGTTTTTTTGAATGAGCTAATTTCTGGAACTACCGGTCACATTAAAAAAAACGTTTACCTATTTATAACCTCTTTACTGAGAAAGATAATAATATTTCTATAATAATTCATTAATAATCTTTATTATAGGCTATACAACTTTACGCTACAACCCTACGGAGAGAAGTAATGACCATTACTGTCAAGTAATCTGGCAAGCTGTAGGCAAATACGTGAAGTAAGAACAACGACAGGCTCTTAGATTATACACACGATATACTCAAAGGTGGTCTACACTGGTTTGTTGGCGGCTGCGCGGTTGAGACTTGGTGGGATAAATTAACACGGGAAAAACCGTAGGGCACAGCCAGTAATAAAATAAATATAAGCAAGGCTATACTGAATGAAAGTAAAATGTTTCTACAATAAACTTGGTAAGTTTAGAATGTTGTTAGGTACCTATATCGCCCACGCTATTAAGAATCAAGATTTTGTTAAATATCACGTAATCCATCTTTTTTATATCGAAATACTTTTTCGTGCTAACTTTCGCATGTTTATGTTAATTTAATACAACAACAAAAACATGTTGATAATTTTAAGAACAATAAAATAGAAAACGTTTTTACAACCTGTATTTCTTCTTCAATCTTATCGATGTTTGAGGTCATGAGGTCGATCATCATTATGAATGTAATAATCAGTCGAGAACGCCGGGTGACATTATACTCTAACTAACGACGCGCTCCGACTTCGCACGAGTGCTATTTCCTTATGTAGTGTCATTCGTTTTTAAAAGCATGTTCGGTCGATTTACAATTTATCGCTTTCGTAGGTAAATGATAGTTCGTTACAAAAAGTGCGCTTAGCTCGCGACGCGCTGTTCATAGGTTAGCTGCGTCGCGGATTGCAGGACAACCGTTTCGCTGCGAGGGATTTTTTTGGTTGCGTGTAATTTTGAATCTGTGATATCTCCCACGGTATTCTTTTAAATTGTATAATACACGGGATCATTTTAATTTACATTAAATACCCAAGGCAACTAAAATACTTATATGGATAAGAATTAACAATGTAGTGGAGTAAACAGCTTCGCAAATAACCTAATATTTTTAATTAATGTTTTAAAGATAAAAATGGTTACTGTGAGTCTGCTTTAGGAGAGACAGACAGACGTATGCCATCCCAAACTTTTTGAAGAATTACAAATCATTACTACATATTATTTTGGTGTATCGCTTTAAATGGTTTAGCCAGCGTAAGCCATGTAAGTACTCGATTTTTTTGACGATTTGATTACTAAACATTGTCTTTTCTCTACTATTCAAAAACTTAATTAGAATATATAGGAAAAACAAATATTCCGTAAAAAAACACATGTAATCGTCACACGCGATTGAAGTAAAACTTAAATGGTACCCACCATCCCGACGGTCAACACCATCCCGGCGGTCACCACCACCCCGAGGGTTGCCACCATCCCGACGGTCACCACCATCCCGACGGTCACCACCATCCCGACGGTCACCACCATCCCGACGGTCACCACCATCCCGACGGTCACCATCAGCGTGGACTACAAAATGTCTTCGGTCTAGCGCACTCTCGAATGGTGCTGCCGCTGCTCAAAAGACAAAATTGATTAACGTGGATGATCCTTAAAAGATAGATACATGCTGTCCGACTTTTTGTTTGCTGTTTTTAAGATCTACAATTATATAGAACATTCATTTATATATCTTATGGTTTACTCAGCGTAAGCCATTTAAGCGCCCCAAATCCGTCTCTTTGCCGAATTTATTCACCATTATCGTCACTGCTTTTTCGTATGTTATTTTATCTTAAAAAAATATCCTATAACCTGGCCAGATAACATGGCTATGAAATAAAATAAAAAACATGTAGATCAGATAAGTGCTTGTCGCGTGAAAAGAACATAAATGGACAGACAGAAAGAGAAGCGTTGAGTTTTATAATATGTATACATAATGATAACGCCACTCGAAGAATCGTGCATATCTGCAAGTTAAAAAATAAATGACAAAATGATACATATAAAAAAATATTGCTTTACAAAAATATAACTCTGTAGTTCTATTCTAACCACCTAAACTATATAAAGATTTAGCGTTTATACACAAAATATATTATAGGTTACGATGTGTACTTACTACATACATGACGACCAAAAAATATTTAGCCCATTACTGCTATACATATCATCTTGATTAAATTAAATTAAAACCGCACGTATAACAGCTGCTTAATAATAAGTGGCTAAAACAAATTAGACTAATGACATGACGCCATGGTAAACTATGGCATATGGCAAGTCATTAACTCTGGGAAATAATAAAAACACAAAAAGTTTATCATGTACGTATGTATTGAATATTAAATATTCACAGTTATTAACTACAGTAGTTGCTATCGTTGATACTTATATTTTTGTAAATTACGCATGTTACTGTTAAAAGTAAAAATTGGACAAGTAGCGAGTAGAGCTCGCGCCTTGAGGGTGTCGTACTGTTTAAATTACATACCGTACATTCAAGTTCAGGTATCAGGTTTACGCGGGCTAAGTTTCTACAACTCGACGTCAATATGCGCCTATTCTGCGTGGTGTTGTCTGACTTTAGTCTTGCCAGCCCAGTTCCTCCAGGAAGTCCACCAGTCGCCCGACGATTAAAAACTTCCGGGAGGATCCACGGTGTACCAAGGTATTTGACCCGATATTAAGCCAGCCCTTTGCACACTAAGAGCACGTGACTGGCTGTCTCTCCCTTTTCCATGCACGCTCGGCATTAGGGGTTTTCTGTGACACCTAAACTAAAAATATATTTGTTGTAATGTCTATGTCTTGTTAAGGCTCTGGTGACCATTCGTGCTTGGCATGTAGTCAAGCGTAAAATGAACTTAGAGATTTTGGGATTAGCAGATCGTAGTGATTCTCTCTCCTGTCTGCAATCCATCAGATTGTTCCATTTTGTGTCTCTAAGACGTCTCATCATTGAACGTATTTGTGATTTGATCTAGCAAAAAGGAATAATCATTTCCGGACCCGATACTGTCGTGTAAATGCTCTGATTTACAATCAATATTACGTGAAAACAACAGCACAATTTAAAACAATCGTCATAATGAATCTAAAACACGAAAATATCACGGTGGGAAGGTAAATTGACTAACGTGGAACTATAGACAAACTTTACACGTTAGTCAATTAGCCTTTCCACGTATTACACGTAATTATAAATAATGTAGTAATTGTCGATGTTACTAATGCAGTTGGTTTACATAATATAAATAATATTTAATATGAAAATGTTGCTAAAGATGACGGTCCAGTAATTTTGTGTAGAACATAATTAACAAAGAGGATGTGACAGCGCAGCTATATTGTTTCCGTCATCACGAAGCTGGAGCTGTGCCGGCCGAGCGTCCCGTCGCGACGTCGACAGTGTCGACACCTGCCGGCATGCTTCAGAATTAATGTTTTTCCCACTGAAACGGCAATTTAGCTCTACTGAATACTCAAAGAAACAAGAATCGAATCTTACGAATCTTTAAGTACGAACACGATTTTTTGTTGTACTGTTACAATAATACCACTTGTTTTGATAAGCATAGATCGGAATAGGCAAACTATATTTACCTACACTTAGAAGAACAGATACGAAATTTGGAGACTTCCTTAAAACAAAATTTTTTTTTTCGGGCCATATTGCTTGGCGTCTTACGTATCTACGTCGTAAGTAAATTAAAAGTAATGTTATTCGAAATAGGTAGACTATATTTACCTAAAATTCAAAAAACCGAACTTGAAACTGTCTTCCAAGAATTCTTAAAAGTTTCTCCATCATTTTAAAAAAGCAATTAAATGTCACAAACGTTACGTTTGAAGGAACCGAATTTTCGAATGAAATAAATATCAACACGATACACAAACTGCATTTTACACGTTTTTGACATGGCGTCTTCATACCAGATTTATGTGCCGTTTTTTAAACTAAGCAATTAATGCCAGGTCTCAAGGTACGATTTTTTATGTAAAGTATTGTACTCATTATGTAATAAAATCACTATTTCATAATCTATATTGGCATCATAAAATTAATTCGGTATTAAATTAATGTATAATCAAAATTGTATGTTAATTGTGCAGAGTACAAATAATATTCATATCACCTCGAACGCTCGACGATACATAACATAAAGCCGCGGTTACATTGTTAAAATGCTTAGGTTACACGATGTTCATTCGATTCAAAGTGCACGTACAACCTTGCGCGCATCGCTTAGTTACTGGCCATTAAATCGCTTCCGATGCGAAGCGATACGAACACGCTCGCCTGTGCTTAGGAGTCCGCTCTACTCTGAACGACTCGCGTGATATTAGTTAATTAAACTTTAAGCTGAAAGGAAAATTTAATTTCCGGGATTGCTTCGAGATTTTATAACTATCGCTTATATTTTTATTTATCGATTCAATTATAAATTGTTCTACGTGTTGCTTAAATACCTAAAACCAGCGGTATAAACTATTTCTAAATTAATATTCATAAACGATAAACTTAACCTGTTATAATAGGTATATGATTTTTTGAAGTATTTATTTTTTTGCGATTTTAGTAGAGGGTAAAAATGAGCGTTGGGCGCGCACCTTGTGACGTTTAAGTGACATGATGAAGTTAGCCATCAATGATAAATAATGATTTAAATTAATTTTACAGTCAAAAAATGTGTTTATTTATACACCGTTAAATTATTTTAACGTAACAAAAAAGGCAGTTAAAAGAATTTACATTATAGCCATCAATGGAAAATATTGATTTAAATTAATGTTTCTGTCAAAAAATACTGTTATTTATACAACGTTAAAATATTTTTACATAACAAAAAAATCAGTTAAATGAATTTACATTATAGCCATCAATGATAAATATTGATTTAAAAAATTTACTTTCAAAAAACAATGTTTATTTATACACCGTTAAATTATTTTTACGTAACAAAAAAAGTCAGTTAAGTGAATTTACATTATAGCCATCAATGACAAATATTGATTTAAATTAATGTTACTGTCAAAAAATAATGTTTATTTATACACCGTTAAATTATTTTTACGTAACAAAAAAGTCAGTTAAATGAATTTACATTGTTATCATTGATGACTAACTTTTTTTTTTTTTTAATTCTAAATTTTTAGAGGCTTTTATGCAATTCGCATATGTCAGCCTCATCGTAGCGTAACCCTAATATTTGGACATACGTAACATAATTATACGTTTAATAATAATGAGCAATTGATTTGAACAGACTAGCCGCCTCCTCAGTGGACGTATCACCCAATATTTTATTATACATGCCAACGTCTAGTTTGTTCAAACAAAAGGCATTCATTAAACTCTGCCTAACTGACTCGAACCTGACACACTCCATCAGAACATGACTAACTTCATAATCTTTTTGGCAAGCGGGATAAAATTGTGCGAGTTATTTTTGCTTTATTACGCTAAAGATTTGCATACGTACACGTAATTTTAACGTAAAATAAGGACAAAGGTTTTATTATTATTTTTGCTATCTATGCTCAAACGTGTGACTAAGAGTATAGGATGATGTGCATTGTGTATAATGCGAGTGTGTACTGCGAAGCGATGCGGTGTCGTGCGGCGTAACCTTAAAAGCAATATCCGGGCGCCTCGCGCGCCGCCCGGAAATGAACCGGAAACGGCGGTGTATTAAGCCGCAGGTACTAGCCCTTCAATTTATAATCGCTTTCGGGCGCACTACTCGTTCAACCGCTACTATAGAGGAACTACTCTCGGCAAACGGATATCCAATGCACTTAATTTGTAACTATGGCTTCTCTGTCTAGGTACGCACTTTCGCCAAAACCAAATAAGTACATTTTAATCTAACACGTGAAAATGTAACATGCAAAAAATATTTTTCACATGTGGTCACTTTTAATAAAGTCTTGAATAATTCATAATACAATAAACAGTGAGATCTTCAAAATAGAAAGGGAAGGACAATATCTAAAATTACGTTCTCGCGGCCTGAACTAACAGTGAAATGAAATAAAGTCCGCAAACAAAAGTTTGCAAATCCAATATGATTTGGCGCGTCAGTAAACATCGGCAGCATCCCGGTGATATCGCGAACGAATAACATTAAACTTTGTATGGATTGAATGTAGAAAACCAATTTCGGTGCTCGGCGAATGCGAGCCGGTGGGATGAGGGTGTCAGAACGCTTTGACAGCTCTCTGATTGAAAAATACGGAAGCCTGTTTATGGAGCAAGTGAGCTCCCGGCTCGTGTCAGTTCCGGGACCAGGACCCGAATATGAACGCAGTTTATATTACTTAATATTAAATATCTAAGTAGTTTAATATAACCCAAGTATTGTATGTACCCATATATCGCTGATAAACTAAATGCATTGATAAAAAAAATATACTCGTAATTATGGACTTTCATAGGATTCACACAAAAGTCGAACCTCCGTTTATACTAACTGTGCCTCACGGTTTTTGTCATCCGTGTTAAATTACTCTACACTACTCTCCACTGCACCGTCGCGCCGCGCCGCTAACATTCTCTTGTAGCCTTCTCTTGTATCGTTGTTTTCACTTCCCATACTTTCCTTCAGCATGCCAGATTGCTTGACGTTCATGGTTACTGCTCCGCTCCTTAGGGTCGTAACGTGAAGTTATATAGCCTATAACTTTCCTCAACAATAGGCTACGAAATCCAAAAAAGACTTTTTCAAACCTGATTGGCTGTTTCAAAAAATAGCGCATTCAAACAAAAAAAAAAACAACATCTTGAGCTTTATAATATAAGTATCTTCTAGATTTGTTAAGACATATTTTTAAGACATTTATAATAAAGTTAGAGTTCAATCAGATTGTTCTGTGAGGCTTGTTATTTACATTTCCCTACTATAGTCATCATTCCAGTTCTACGATCAAATATTTATGATCTACTGTGTTATAAATTATAACCGTTTTGCTCATAGAGTAAATTACAAAATATAAATTGATATACACGAATTATTATATAAGTTCTTGTACATAGATATTATTACGAAATAAAGATAAGATTAATTAGTGCATTGTTACATATCAGATAAATATTAATTAAAGAGGTGACAAGTAAATAAAAGTATTAGATTATCAAACATTTTTTTTTTTTAATTTAGCCATTTGTAGTCGCTTGATTTTAATAAATTTTATAATGAGTGATTCATATTAATAGAGAATTCAAGAGGAGTAAGTAGAAAAGTGAACCCAAGATCGCAGGATAACGTGTGATTCAGGAGTGGAATGCATAAAGAGTTAAAAATGTATCTAGATATACATATCTAGGATATTTAATTGAATTATATAATATTTCCTACACTAGCTGTGCCTCACTGTTTCATCTACTCTTCGTCCAACTTTAAAGGCGTTGCCGTCAACGCTCCCATGTAGCCTATCATTGTTCGTACTTCTGGCACTTGCCTACAGCTTGCCAGATTGCTTGACGTCCAAAGATACTGTTCCACTCCTAAAGGGCGTATTGTGAAGTTATTTAATCTATAACCTTCCTCAGTAAATAAGCTTTGTTTTGTCAAGTCTGACTGGTAGTTCCACAGATTAGCGCAATGAAACAAACAATCTCTTAAACCTTATAATATTAGCATAGATGTAATAGAAGTATACATGTGCAGTTATCCCTTCAGTGACAAAATGATTTGCCTTCAAACAAAAAACGTAACAAGGTCACGACTAGTTCACACAAGACAATTGTAGATATATGTGTTTACATAAATGTTATTAGTTGGCACCACATTTAGCAATTTTCATGTGCCTGTCAAAAGCGAACGATGCGACACGACGTCGTGTTCGACGCCTTTTGCCGAAACCGTTTCATTAGCAGCATCACAATATTTAGTATGGACCATTAGCACGTTGTTAAGAAACATTTTCTTATGCGTGTTAATGGTTTTAAATTGTATGTTTGTGTGTTATATGTATCGTAGTCTTTTTTATTGACATTATTAGAACGTAAATTATTTAATAAATTTGATAAATATATGTATGTATAGTATGTATAGTAAATGAGTTCTGACTGACTCACGAAAGGCATAGTCGAAAATACCGAGCTTAAAAATATTTAATTTCTTAACTAGATCTCTTTCATGATGTATAGATACACGTGGTAAATTAAAAATTGAAAAACCTTCGACATAAATAACCTATTTATTGAGACCATTCCAGTGGGTCCAAACACGACACCTCTGCCGCAAGTTCATGAGGAGTTGGGTATCCTTTAGAATCCAGATGATACTAAAGCGTCAGGTCAAGGTTACCATGTTTTTGCAATATCTTTGAAGTAATAGAATAACAAAATTTCGATTCAATCAGACCTGTGGAAGTTGTTCACATAGCTTAATCAACTAGAAAAGAGTTGATGATTTGTAACGGCTAAATATTTTTTTAAATCATAGCTAAGAAAGTGTTTTTCAAATTAAATCAAGAATATTTTATTAAATTTAGCTCCTAAGAAGGTACTTATGAATGCCAACACACTACTACCGTTTCAGAAAACATCCTTCATTGAAAAAAATCGGCATGAAACTCGATCGAGTTTTATTAACATTTTCTTTTATAGTATTTTTATTATTTATAATTATTGTCATTTTTAATGGATTTACAGAAAGAGAATCATTTCCAGACATCACTGTCATTCACGTAAAGATCCACTCTGTAATATCCTTTGGAAAATAAAACTTGCTTAATATGATTCTTGAACTTATTATCCGGCAAATCGGTAACGCACATAGGAAGTTTATTGTAGAACCTAACATACCTAAAAAACAAGTAAGACTTAGTAAGTCTCTTACTAAGTCTAAAAGATGCAATGACTAATTTATATTTATTTCTAGTATTAAAATTATGCCTGTCAATTACAAATTCAAAAGTATCTATTTTTAACATACATTAAATTATCCGAGATCGATTGAGAGAGCAAAGTTAAGAAACTAAATTCTTGGAACTTGTTCTTCAGTGATTCGTGAGGTCCCATGTCATAAATTGCTCATACCTCCTGCTTTTGTAGTACAAATTTGGTGTCTACCTTAGCTGCTGAACCCCACAATAAAATACCGTAGGAAATTAAACTGTGGAAGTAAGTGAAGTAGACTAACCTTGGCAGTAGCAATATCTGTTAACCGGCGAATCTTACGCACTGCGAATTTAGCGGAGCTTATTTTCTCTGCCAAGGTTTTAATGTGAGGGCCCCATTGTAATTTTGCATCAAGTGCGATGCTTAAGAATATAGTATTATCTATTAAGCCTACTAAATTCTCTTCCCTACCAATTCTTAGGCACTCGCTCACTCCGAGGCATGCATACTGCACAATCTTGTAAAGTACTTATATATTTCGTAGATAAAGAATTATTTACATTACTGTCTTTTAGATATGTACCTACACACACTAATAATAAACCAAGAAATACCTTATCCTTCGTTCAAAACACCCTTAATGTATGTACAACTGTCTAAATGTATTTATTAATAAATATGTACATATGGTAACAATTCTGAACGACAATAACTCTCGTTGACTGTATAGGGATAATAAAGTATTTATAATGAATTAAGGTATTGTGTAGCGGCGTCGTGCACGAATAATGTGCATGCATTTAAATTACGTTCAAATGTGCTGTATGAGGCAGTGACGCGGGGCAGCGCGGCGCGGCGGTGTGCTCACACGGCTACCGGTGAACGATATGGGATTATCTTTTACATGTTAAACGTTGCAGTTTGACAAGTGTTTTATTTTTTTAATAGCTGAGCTGCACGTTTTCATTGATATTAAATTTATTTTACCAACTCTGCACCGTGCCGCCGCCAAGCCTATTGTTGTTCTCACTTCTCGTACTTGCTTACAGCTTTCCGGATTGCTTGACGTTCATGGTTACTGCTCACCTTCTTAGATTCGAAATACTAAAGGTAATATTAATATATAATGAATAATGAAAATGATTGAAAATCACTCATTACATTAATACATAATATAACCTTTCTCAATAAAGTGGCTACAAAATTAAAAAATATTTTTTCTAATGACTGGTATTTCTAGAGGTTATATAGCGTTAAACAAACAGTCTCTTGAGCTTTGTAATGTATGATTAGTGTAGATAGTAGCACTGTAAAGTGATGGCACTGTACCTTATAATAAGCAGTGCACTCCAAAAACAACGGCGACTAATGAGGGATGGATATTCTATCACCGGTGGTCGCTGTTATGTCGTCCTGCAAGCCTCTCGGCAGCTGAATACCCAAGCCCGGTAAAGCTGTAAAAGCCGTAAAGGCTCCAGGGCTCCCTAAAAGGCCAACAGTATGGTCAGTTGAAAAAAAAGCAGCTGAATATACACAGGCTGATACCGTAACACGGAAAATCAAAAGAGAGTCACTGTGACTGGTTTGTCACCATGTGCATAGACGTTGCGACCCAGTCGGGTACAGATCTATACCACCCCGCTTGATGACTATAGCTAGGCCAGCGTAAGCGTGACGATCCTAATGGTCTGCGAAACGCGGGAGGGGAACAAGACCGACCAATAAGCTAGTCTGTTGCCGGTCGCCAGCAGCAATAGACGTTTGACGAATGAGCTTACACGGTTTTATTTTTGTGCATGCTACACATAAAATTATATTACACAGATGAAATTACAGACGCTACGTTTTAAAAAACTACAGTCAATCTAAAGTAAAGCTTTAACACATTTTTATGCAATTACATTGTCAATATATACTATTAAATTCATAGAAGTTTCACTTCAACTGCGTGTTAAAGTTATACGTACAATTTTCTTTCAATATAGTACTTTTTTGATTAGCATTTTAATAAATACAACAATATTTATCATTATCATTATCATTGATCCAAGACCGGTCATCGTGGATGGTCACCTTCTTGAAATTGTTTCTGAGTACACTTACCTCGGGCAGATTGTGCAGTTAGGTAAAAACAATTTCGCCAGCGTTTGGGAAACTACGTAGTCTTCTCGTCATCCATACCGCAATGTTTGAAAACGAAAGTTTTCAATCAGTGCGTCCTACCCGTAATGACCTACGGAGCTGAGACGTGGACACTCACGGTAGGGCTGGTCCACCAGTTCAAAGTCGCTAAGCGTGCTATGGAAAGAGCTATGCTCGGAGTTTCTCTGAAGGATAAAATTCGTAACGAATACATCCGACAGAGAACGAAAGTTATCGACATAGCTCAAAGAATTAGCAAGCTGAAGTGGCAGTTGGCCGGCCATATCTCGCGAAGAACCGACAACCGCTGGGGTAAACGGGTTCTTAAGTGGAGGCCGCGACTCGGCAAACGTAGTGTAGGACGCCCTCCGGCCAGGTGGGATGATGATCTGCGAAAGACTGCAGGCAGATGCTGGATGCGGACAGTTGAAGACCGGGCGCTAAGGCGCTCATTAGGGGAGGCCTATGTCCAGCAGTGGACTATTATAGGTTGATGATGATGATGATGAATACTAGCTGTGCTCGCGACTCTGCCCGCGTACACCACACAATTATTTTCGAGATATAAGGAGTAAAACAAAAAAAATGATCAAAATCTATCCAATAAGTAGTTTTTGCGTGTTGAGCGCACAACGACTAACCTTGATCATTTTATTTATATAGATATTCATATTCATTTTTACAAATCGCACTTATTTGGTCACTTACATAAATACCGAATACGAACAAAATCCACAGATAAAAAAACTATACGAAACGTACTAATTTAATAATCATTATAGTTATACAACCTCCACAAATAAAATCATCTGATTTTAGATGTTGTGTTTAGCATGATCGATAATTGCTTATTATAATAAGTCTTGCTTTTAAAACCCTGTTTCATATTATTAAAATTAGGTATTTTATCACTATTATCTTTAGTATTTTTATTACTAAGCTATTGATAAAACATAATTGTAATATTAATACAGCTTTAAAGATTACGGCAATTTAGTCAACATGTAACTGATATTTGACTATAGTCCACATTATTCTCCGTTGAAAGATCTGAATTACGCAAAAACAATATATCTAACTAAAAACGTCATTGGTATCTAACAATAACGTTTCAGATTTATTTCCAAAGTGACACGGAACTCCATTGTTTTCAACCGAATCGTGTCTTAATTACAATACGAGTGAACATTTAATCAAAAACTATCCGCACGCGAGCAATACCTTATTCCATGTATAAATAAGAGATTCGAGCCAGTGTCGATTCCTATTTTCTGCGAAACCGTCTACGTTCGACAAGGGTTTTTAATTGAACTTTCGGTCGATTGTGCTCGTTAAAACGATTCAGAGTTAATCACCGAGTTTTTCGTTGAGCGTAATGGAAGAAAGTAATTATCAATTAACTGCTTGATAATGGATTGCGACCGCTTATCCGTAGGCTTATCTCTGCGTGTAACGGCCCACTCTCCAGATTTTATCTTTTTCATAATGAATTTAAAACCATCAATCATTTTCTTGGTTTTCGTATATGGTATCTACATGTTTAAACAGATGATTTCTTATTAACTTAATTAATTTATTTTCTTAGTAAATTATGTATAACAATATGATTATTTACTCTACAGTTTGATGAAGTTTTTGTCTGCCTGTTTGTCGTTTCTGATATCAAAATAATACGAGTATAAAACGGGGTACATTTATTACATGTTATTTTGTTAAGTATTCCTTATTAAACTTGTTTTTTCCTGGAAGTGCCTGTTGCTGAGTATTATATATGTATGTAAGAATTATCTACACATAAAATAAAATTAAAGTGTCTGTTTGTAATTTTAAAATAACAGCTTTTTAATAAATGCATATGAAAGTATTAGGTGTACAAATAAGTTTTAGGACACTTAGATTTTGTATCATAACAGCTATTCTAAATTAATTTAAAGGTCCCGCTCACTTATCATAGATGGCGCTTGATATGTAGTATCGAAACCTAAAGGAGTCATAAACATAACCTATAAATTCTGTAAATTAATCATGCAGACCGATAAGCTATTTATTAGACACTGCATTCGCTATGAATTCCATCAAGGAAAAAGTGTTAGGAAAGCGTGTGAATCGATATGTTCTGTTCTTGGAGACAACATTATATCTAAAAGTACATGTGAGTATTGGTATAAGCGATTCAAAGAAGGTGATTTCGACGTTAGTGACCGTGAACGCACCGGGCCTCCTGTAAAGGTGGACGATCAGGAACTGCAAGCGTTGCTGGATGAAAACTCTTGTCAGACGGAGAAACAACTTTCGGAACAGCTTGGAGTAACTCAACAAACTGTTTCTTATCGTTTAAAAGCAATGGGTAAGATTCGAAAAGGAACAAAGTGGGTACCACACTTTCTAACTCAAGAAAATAAAAACAGCCGTCTTAACATTTGTGTGAGTCTTTACAACAAGCAACATAGAAAGTCTTTCTTGTGGAAAATTGTGACTGGCGATGAAAAGTGGATTTATTTTGATAATCCGAAACGCAAATATCATTGGGTTGACCCCGGCGAGCCGACAACATCCACGCCAAAGCGCAATGTTCATTGTAATAAAGTCATGCTGTGCATATGGTGGGATATGAAAGGCGTACTGTATTATGAACTTCTCAAACCTGGTCAAACAGTTACTGCCGATCGCTATTGTCATCAATTGATGCAAGTGAATCAAGAAATTGAGAAGAAACGTCCATTTTCTGGTAAAGGAAAACGTCCAGTAAAACTGCTCCATGACAACGCGCGGCCTCATGTGGGTAAACCGGTCAAGGATACGTTACTAGCGCTTGGATGGGAACCTGTACCACACCCGGCGTATTCACCAGACTTAGCCCCATCCGATTATCATTTATTCCGGAAAATGCAGAACGATTTGTCTGACGTGCGATTCAAAACATTTGAAGAAGTGGAAAAATGGGTCGCTAAATTTCTCACCTCACAAGACGAAAGTTTCTTTGCGAAAGGCATCCGCGAATTGCCTGAGAGATGGCTGAAGGTCATTCAATGCGATGGAGATTACTTCGATGAATAACTGTGTTTTACTTCTTTTTTAATAAATCTTGAATTTTTTGAAAACTGTCCTAAAACTTATTTGTACACCTAATATAAATGTACCTATAACAAAACCCCATTTTGAAAATGTTTGTCGGTCTTTCTGTTTGTTCCGGGTAATCTACAAAACGGTTGGACCGCTTTTGACGGGACTTTAACTGGCAGAATAACTTAGGCTACTTTTATTTTAGAAAAATAATTAGGGTACCGCACAAAAAATAAAAAAGCGTTTTTAGTAGTCCAAGCAAGCGGAGTTGCGGGCTAGCTAACCATTTTTTTATATACAGTCGAACCTGGATAAGCGAGAGTTCAAGGGAGCACAATCTCATTCTCGCTAGGTTTCTCACTAACCCGAGTTTCTCGCTAATGCAGGTACATGGGTAGCGTTTCTCTCTTATAGAGGTACGCAGCAATAACAAGTCACAGCAACTTTATAAGGGTAGATAGGTACAATATTGACGAGAAAACAACACAAAAACAATGGTAGGAAGTTCCACGAAAGTTAAGAATGAGTCATAAAATAGCAGATGTTAAATTTGTAATTTGTTTTGTCATTTGTTCCTCCTAAATAATATAAATAAATAAAGCTCGACTGTCGCTTATAGAGGTATAGATAAGTAGCAGTCTCACTTACGGAGGTCCATGAGGTAAAAACGAATCTCTCTTACAAAGGTTTATGTTTCTCGCTAATAGAGGTTTTGGGAGCTTAAAATGACGGGTTCTGGTTATTACTCTCACTTATAGAGTTTTCTCACTTATCCAGTTCTCACTTATCCAGGTTTGACTGTTTATAACGCACGTTGATTGTACTGTCCTTGACGGTAAGCTCAGTACAATCCAAATATAGCGGCGACCACCGAGAGATCGAAATCCATCGGCGAGCGCCGCTGTCATGCTGACCTGCATAAATGGCTCTTCACGTTACGCTTGAAGGACCCGATGGCACAAGAAGAAGGAACACATTGGCCGGGAGATGGTTCCACAGTTTCACAGTACGACAAAGATAAGACAGAGAACTTTTTATTTCATGCCGAATAGAGGCCAGTAATATAATACTCATAGTTATAATAGGGAACGCAAAAGTAACAGAAAAATATCAATTAATCAAATATTTTGATATTATCCGAAAATGTTCTTACTAGGAATCGATTAAACCCTCAAAATATGTCATCGAGTACGTTAAAAGTGTCAGTTTGTGATTACTCGATTTATCATGAACAATTTAAAAATCTAAAAAGCCTTAATTAGTCAACCAATATTATTATGACAAATCACGAGACTAATAGTTATCACTTTATTATTTTTTTTCACTCTCGATCCCTGAAGACACGTACGCCGAGCAAATGAAGTTACGTTGAATTAGATCTCTCAAAACAATCACACAATATCTCCATAATTTTGTCCCAAAACGAGACAATCGTTGACTTAATTATAAAATCTTGACGACAGCGATCCTTCCATTATTGATGTTTCTATTCAAATTAGTTAATAATTTAATTAACTCACCTTACCTTCTTGGTGAACTTTCATTTAAGTGTCCTAGGCCCAATGCCAGAAAACAATATTTATTTGATATGTCTTTGTGCAAAACCAATTATGTTGCTAACACTTTCTTATTTAGAACTTGTAATTTGTGTAATTTACATTTTAATGATGTTGATATATTTAATAATTATATTAATTCTTATAAAAAAAGGTCACTACTAAATGTAATGTCATTATATAACTTATCATTATGTAACTTAACTGTTAACCGATATTATGGAATTGTATTTCGCTCATTTTTCCTTTTAAATAATATACTACATTTATATTTAGTAAATAAATTATTATTATTATTTCTGTACTTATATAATACGACGTGCAGTGTGTAATAATATTTGTGGAAACTTAATTGGTGTATGAGTTTGTTTCTTAAGATTAGCTATAAGTAAAATAATCTGTATGTTTCCCAAAAACGAATAAATAAATAAATTATTAAATATCTCGGAATCGTTAATAGCTAATCATGGCTCAATGAATCACTCAGAAGTATCGTGCTTGGCCATCGCGGCATCTTAACGATCGACGTAGGGGCAAACTCTACAATGAGTCTGAGTTTTCAGTGAAGCCATAGCATGGTGGTAGCTACAATCCTGAAGCAGAAAATTTGTCGCCAATTACAATTATTATCGGTGTATTTTGGAAACTGCCCTCGAGAGACATGTATGTTTATTATCTTCGGTCGCATCGACATTTTACATCAGGTGAAATTGCGGTAAATACTAGCATATTTCACAATTTAACAAATTGGATAATAAAAAATTATGATTTTTTGGTACATGTCAGTGTTGTGATCGAGGATTGTGAAAACAACCTGAGCCAACGCGAAGCTGCGCCGTGAATTAGCATTGTAAATGCAATCACAGGTGTCAACCTGCCACTCGTTCGTCCAATTTATGTGCCTTCCGCCGACAACATTATGAATACAACAATTTATTGTGTATAAATAATAATTAATATTAATAATGTTTTTGGGCGTACACGTGACAAAATTGCAGTAGGTACGTATCACCATGTATGCTTCTTCGAAGATTCTACCAGTAAAGTGTAAATTAGTATAATAAGGAATATAAAATAAACTTAACAGATATATTACAATTATGTAGAACATTAATTTGATATATCTCGTATGGTTTACTCAGAGTCTGCGTCTTTTTTCCGAATTGATTTATCATTACCGTGACTGCTTATTCTTACAAAATATACCTATCCTATAAAGTGGTCAAATGACACATCTATGAATTAAAATATAAAAACGTGTAAATCGGTAAAGTGGTTTTCGCGTGAAAAGAAATAAACGGACAGACAGAGAGACGTTGAGTTTTATAATAAGATACTATTTTTTTTAGATATTAAAATTTATTGAATAGTAATATACTTAACTTAAATCGTTTTAATTAAAACTCGTGTGCCATCTTTATCTATAAAATAATTATTAAAAGTAAGACAGACTGACCTTCGATATTTTTTATTATCCATTTTCAAGTTCTCTTACTAAGTAATGTATCTACTATTTATTAAATATTTATAATCTTTTTAAGATACCAGACAATAAATTATTCTCACAAGCAATATGTATTAACTTATGATTAATGAATAATAATTTAATTATAATTCATGACGACACATAAATTTTGTTAGCGGATTCTTTATTTAATTTTTATACAAATTATTTTATTATGTTCGATCAGTAAAAATATATTTATAAAACAATAATGCAAACATTTATATTCACGTGGAGACCAGTTGTAGACACTTCGCTTATCTGACAAAATAAGTATTAAGCGGATTAAACATGTACAAAACCAATTAAGGTCTTAAAAGCTGACAGCGCTCTTGTGGACCCGTTTGTTTGGACTGACTAGCGACTAGACGATGCTATTAAATCTCATTAAAATGCCAAGTCGCCAACGATCACGAATGCTTATTGCAATACACTAATGAATACTTGCGGTTTAATGTGCTTATAAATTGTACATTTGATTTATAATTAAAGCGCATCTTCGTATGTACGAGTATTTATTCAAGACATTCAACTATTTATATCTTTCAACTCTTTCATATCTGTGTAAGTACATTCCAAAATTATTAGAATTACATATGTGTTACTTTCTATATTATTTTTTGAAATTATCCTTCTTTAGGTGCATTATGAAAAAAATATAATACTAATTTTTTACGATGCGCTCGTACATTGTAACAAAAGTCTACACTATGAAGTTGATTGCTTAAACCTTTTTATTGCGGTGAAGATAGTCACACTTGATGTTATGCGTCAAATAATTTAAGTTTGTGCCAAATAATATCAATCACTAACCCGCATACATAAGTTATAAAGAACAAACAAAATCAATTTTTTTGTTATTTAACATACGCTGAAGAAGTCGCGGGGACCACATTAGTACCTATCTAATATATCATTGCACGTGTTATATTTTAATGTATGCTAAAGAATGAACCTAGATATGATGGCAAGTCACATCATTGTGATTTGAGGTAACTAAAACAGGGATATAAAACAAATAACCAAGTTTAACCTCTTATTTATGACTCTAACCTTAATTGATATGTATGATATGATATATTACTAAATGAAAATATTTAAGTACAAAACTTATTAGAAAATAGAGATATGCAATTAACAAATACTTGTTTATTGTGTGAGTCCATCATACGAACACTTACTTGTTACAGATTATTCGGACCTTTGTTAACTTAATATCGATATTTAAATTTAAACCTTTGGATATATTGAGTAGTATCTACGCAAATAATCGTGTACACGACAAAATCGGATACGCAGCGCCACGCCGCGTCGCGAGGCAATAAAGGTAATGTAGGCAAGGTATTTGCCAATATCCCCGTGGAGTGGCCCTCCCAAATATCTTGAGATTGTATTCCCGCTACATAAAAATTGTTCCGGAATAGAGATACTACCCGGATAAATATTCAATTTCACTACGGACGAAAAAGATTTGATACCTTTGGTACCGACCAGGTTTATTGGATGATGGCCTTTGGAATCGTGTGGATAATCATATTCATAGTTTTTTCATATATATACAGAGTTTTTAGATGGGGGATAGTGTTTCTTAAATGGCATTGTTGTTATTTTGACCTATCGTGATTTAATTTTAGTACACCTTTTACACGACCCTTTGGATATTCGTGTGATCTTTTTAAATGTAATCAACATACTATTGCAGCGATAGTTTTATTTAATTTGGTTACAAACAGATTACATAACATTACAAATTATTTTAAGCGACGTTAATTTGTTTTTATTTTTATTTCTGTTTCTATAATTGGAAACTCAGGAGTATGATCATTCAATCCCCATATCGTCCCGTCCCCGTATCGTATTTGTTGATAATTATCTAATTATCTTATAACTCATACATGTGATAGATTTTGATTATTTGCGTAGTGTAATTAATTCCTGTATCTCTCTCTCTTTAACGATGTAAAGCAATATATATTTGTATTGCCGTACCAAAAGAAGATATATATATGTATTCCCGTACCAAAAGATATAAAGTGAAGTATAATAATCGAACCGACTAAAGAATGTAATAACTTAAATTCCACCGAGTGCGGTTTTGTTGCCACAGCTCTCCTTTATTAACATTTTATTCGTGTTCATCGCGTAATGGAATTTCTTTTACATTAGGGTAGCCGAATAGCAATTATTGTGATGTAATAGTGGGCGATCCGTCATAGGGAATGGAGTGAGGTCCAAGGCGTATCCACTAGTAGCGACCCTCTCAAGAGGTAAGGAAAGAGCGACATGTAGATGAAAAGGGCAGCTGAATCTAATACAATCGGGGAAAGCGATACTCTCTTCCATCTTAGGGTTATCAGTAATTTAAAATTTTCAGGTATTACTCGTATATCAACCATTTTATTACAGATCCGGTAATATGTTTACCGGTTTTTTTTTTTATAGTAGTATTATAGTAGTAGTATATTTTATAATAGTAGTATATTTTATAGTAGTACTTTTATAGTATCTGCTCTTAAATAGTAAATAGCGTTATTTTAGTTGTTTTATGTGGTGTAATTTATTCAGCTGGTTTTTATATTTTATTTTTAAGTTATTACGAGCGACAGGATTTATAAAGTGATTATATCGTTCAGAAAATAATACAAAATAAATGAAATGACAAACAATGGTGAATATATGATTACGTACTCATTTTGTGTGTCAGGTTGATAACTACATGAAAATAGTTAAAGTGGAATGTAAAGTTTTATTGCGTTCCGTGGTACGTGGCGCACAAAGTATCGCATTGTTAGCAGCCCTAGTCGCGGAGAGGCGGGCCGGGCCGAGCCGGGTATTGAATGAGATTGCTTCTTACTTCGGCAAATGGATCACGTAGTGGATGAGATGTCACAGTGTTTTAAGATCCCAATTCGAACGACCCGTTTGATACATAGTTATTGCCTTTATCTATAAGTAGATACTTAAACTAATGTAAATATAGAATACATGTTGTATACAATATACATACATACATTGACAGTTTTATTACGACATTTTTGCATGAAATGGACATATTTTTAATAAAACTTTAACGCAATATTTACTTATTTTATACAATAACATTCTATACAAAAACTTGAATTTCATCTAAGTGAGACGTTTATGTTAAATTAAATAACTTTAGTAATAAAGTCAGGGTAAGACTTTAAACTATCTATTACGTAATCAAGTAGATACATTCACACCCAAGTAATTGGGAAATTCCCGAAGTGGGCCGGCCGCGGGCGCCGTTACACCGTCAGTGCCGACGGACGACGCGACGCGGCGGGGCGGCGCGGGGTGCTGCGGGGCGGCACTGTTGAAAACAATTTCACGCCAAATCTTAGCTTGTGTTTTCCTATTTCCTTTTTATTTATCTTTTAGTATTTCCTTTTCTCGGGAATCAATTTCACGGATGAGTATCGCAATGATCTCAGTTCAAAAAGCGCGAGGGTTCAAGCTTGTAGCGGTGCACGAGTTCAATACAGGCGCACTGTTCGCGTCCGCCCGCCCGGCCAATCCGGCGTCCAGCTGGATTCGTACAGTGACCGGAGGGGAATCGCTTTCCACTCCCGTTCTCCTCATTACTCGACTGACGCAAGAACGCGTCGCGATAATAAGCTTTCAGTTCGGTGCTCCTTGTGATTGGATGGGTTATGCGTGTGTTATCTGCCTATACTACTTGTTACATATCTGACCCAATTTTCTTTAACAACGCTCAGTGAACACACGTTTACTTTCTTCTATATGAAATGAATTACACTTTATTTTATAATCATGTTGATTTTTCTAATAATTGCATTTTTTATTTGGTTTACTAAAATTTCTGTAGTATTTCTGATGGAAAGTAAAAAGTTCATTCAAAAACAAAAGATGATTGACAAATTGAAATTGAAATTGAAAAATGATGACAAATTTATCCAAATACTAGTTAATTACCAAAGTGCAACGTGTCAAGACGAATCCCTATGACGGGGATTTCATCATCTGTATCACTAGTGGTCTTTTACCCAATTTACCTTGAAATTTTATTTTCTCCTAACATTAGCTATAGACTTATGTGCTTTATAGACAATCCAATTTATATGACATAAAAATCGTGGAATATTGTTTCTAGTTAATTCCATACATATTGACGAAACAACATAAGTTTTTTTATGATATTTATATATACCACAAAAATATTTACATATAGAGCGACAACTAAATAGACTCGATCATAATAAATCACAAGTTTATATCATTTCACTGGAACAGTGTAGTACAATACAGTGTATCGTTTATAACTAAGCAGTGAATAACAGTGATTGTTTTGGCAGTCACCCAGATGGCAATGCACATTTTGCTGACATGTAGAGTGTGAAGTAAAACGCTGTATCATACACGTCTATGTAGTTAGTATTTTAAATAAAATTTAATATGAAGGGTATTAAAAAAAGAAATTAACGAAATAATTCTAAGCTAAACTGCAAGTAAATAAAGGTCAGCAGTTCGGTCAGAATAGTACGCTTCAAAATAATCGGGCTGAGGCGCCAGCACTCCCTCGGAATTGTCAATTTTACGGGCGGTTTATTTCCGGACACCGAACTTCCTTGGTCAGACTCCCGCACACTCTGCCCAGCCACCTCCCGCTTCCGTAACCCCTTTCCCTGAGCGATATTTGTTCGTACAAATACAGCCGTTAAGAATATAATTTTAATGAAAATATACTTAGATTTAAAAGCATTTTAGAGAATCCGTAAATGTGGAAACTTAACGAATATCTGACTATACAGAAATAACAAACAATGAAATACCCACTTACACGGCAGTTATCAACATAAAATTTACATTATATATGTAGGTAAGTATCTTAAGCGAAAGCTTCCCACTTAAAAGCTCTACAAATGCACTGAAAGCTCTTTCGCGCACTAATCCCAAACCTTTTAGCTGCAATCAAAAGCCCCGAGCACCCGAAGCAGGGATACCGATGTGATGCTTGTGGAAGCGCCTAGGAATTTAATTTACATTTTTAATTAAGTTAAATTTTGTTCGAAAAGCTTTCACGGTATAGGAGTTTTCTTGATTAGAGTTCAGTTCAGCCTGAAGTTTAAGATTGATTAGTGGAGCTTTAATTGCTCCTGGTCGTTGAGTAATTAATTCTGTCAGTAGATGACTAAAGTAGTATCTGTATGAGTCATGTGTCTACGATTAATCGATTAGTTATTTTCACTATGGAACAATCGATAGTTTGGCTTAAATTATCGATTATACGCATTGAAATGATAGCTATTTGTGAAATTTGCTATTTATTTTAACAGGAAAGTACACAATATAGGTCTGTATTTGTCTGAGTGCAATACATCTCAAGAAATCACGCGATTTACCTTTTTTCAATACACCGAACACATCTGAGTCGACAACATGTATAATGTATAATATCACAAATGATATTTAATCAATTGCTTTTTTTTTTAAATAATCGATACTATCGGACTTCAAACAATCGATGTTTAACGAACACTATCATTTATATAATTATAAAACTCATAAATAATTAATTAAATATCTTATTATAATATCCGTGAATGCGAAAGAGAATGTCCATATGTAGCTCACGGGTTTTTCCAGTTCGGTCGCTTGACACGCACTTAATTGACAGCAAGGGTGTAATATACAGTATGTTATGGTTAATTGTTTGAGTGGTGGGACGATGCGAGCATAACTAATGTCAAATTTCACGTTAGCTAAATTACGGTATGCCGTAAAGCAATGGATTCCACCTCATATGTTATTTCAAATTGCCTCCACCAAAAGGATAAGTTAATAAATACATTTTACTTGGCTGTGTAAATTCAGAAATTGCTTTTTGTAGTTTGATCCTCGTGATATTCGCATAAAAATGAACATTAAAATTATAACTTAATCTTAAATTATAAACACGCCCAAAATCGGAAAACGTATAAAGTAATAATAATAATAATAATTTTATTAGTGACCATAGTGTTTCACAAATAATTTAGATTAAAGTACAGTATCATATGGGTTAAAGAAGCCATGCTAAAAACGAATAAACAAGAAGACTTCCGCGAAGCACTCTCACCGGGAACAAGTCGTGCTCGTGAGCTAGTGACGTACGATTTGACGCGGAATATTTTATTTAAGGCTGCGGGGCCCGCCATCTATTCCACTTATCCCAGTGCTCTGTTGAATTTTTGACACGTCTCTGGCGCTACTGTCCCTTTTTGTGACAGATTTAGTGTGGCGATGTCCTTTAAATTCGTATTAAGGGTGTCATTCCTCAGAATAAGTTTGAGGTTTTGAGCTGACAGGATACTGTATGAACAGCGATTTATGGAACTATCTTACTGAGATAATCTTGAAAGATTGACGTTGCTGATACGTTTGAAAAAATCATATACGAGTATTCAATTTATATTACTGTAGATGTTACAAAGACTTTAATTTGTGACTGGAACATGTAGTGGCGCATCTGCTTGCTTATACTACCCGATCGGACCAAATCCGGCGCACAGCAATCCATATTAGATTTACCCGCTCTCATATCCATTCTGAGATGTTCATATTTTATTGAGGCCAATAAAACGGATTCATGAATATGAGAAATGCATAACGAATACCGTATTTATGGATGAAGGCGCGCTCGCTCTGCCGCGGATATGTCGCAAGTAATTTGATAGGCGCCTTTGTAACAGGTGCTGATGGGAATTCCAATGCGGTTATAAAAATTTTTCATTCCACATCACTTTGATGGCGTATCTGTTTTTATTTATATCTTCTACTATTTACGATATTGTACGGGGGTAGACATTTTGAGCTAGCTCTGTTGCTGCGTTAAGTGTTTCACATTGTTACTGTTGCCTATTACAGGTTTGATGTAAGATAATAAATACTATGTTTGTAACATAATGGCAATATTATGTTACCTTATCTGTCAGGATTATTTTAATTTGTTTTATTTGACACGCCGTCTGTATAATTACAAAATGCTAAAAAATAAAACTATCATTTTTCTCTTATGTACCTACCTACGTATTAATCCAGTGTAATCATTTGTATGCATGACATTTAAATACATATAGAGATAAGGAAATCGAATCTTAATAAGATTGAATACAATATTTGACAAAAGAACTATTACAAATTTAAATTGCATTATATCACATTTTTTTCAATCTTATAACATAAAGTTTAAATTTGCTTACTCAAGTTAGTCTTATTAGTCTAATTTCCTGGTAATTTTAAATCGAAAGTAAATAGTGCTTAGACACTAAATAATATACATTTTTTGTTAAGCTATTTCAACTAAATTCACTATTATATATCGGAATTGTATTACGTGATTATATAAATCTATGTCCGTTATAGGTAGAATGACGTTAATAACGAATTATCTCAGCTATTGTAGTTTAGTTTCATTTCAAAGCTTAGCATACACCTACTTATGCACATACTTATTATGCTAATTTATGCAAACATAATAAGTGTATATTTATTAAATTATTACAGAATGTGTTTCACATTTTTTCTACTACACAGTCTATGATACTTGTCTGTTAGGATTATTACACTTATTTATTTCATGAAAATTATATTTAAGAAAATAACTCAGATTTGAAAACGATTTTATTTAATTAAATTGAAGCTATATTTCTCTTAATTTCAGTAAAAAATATTATCAATAAATAATTTGAAACAATGATGGCTCAGTGTTTGCGTGTATGGACATCGCGTCGTAGTCGTAGACGTGAGTTCGAATCCCTACAATGAGCCTGAGCTTTCGGTGAAGGAAAACCACCACCATGATGGTAGGGTTTTTTCTAGTGCCCGCTTGGCTACCACCTTCAAGTTGAAAATCTGTCGCTAGCACCAATAGGTGTGTTCCGGCAACTGCACTTGAGAGCCAGTTTTCCACTAGCCTTAGCGTGCTACAATCTTGGGTCACATCATCACTTAAGATTAGGTGAGATTTTGGCTACAATGCTAAACCTATAACGATACAAAAAATGTTTTCCATATTTATTGATATGGCAGTAATCCCGAACAAATCGTAGTAATATTAGATACCTACTCATTTTGATGATACATTTTTGTCTTGGTACAGAACACAGACCTAATTTTTAAGAAAGATGCTTTTCCGTTTAGCATTCGTAAGTAGTATTGCGGAATAAACCGGTGTCGCTTGACGGCAGTTTGTCGAAGTAATAAGGTCTCGCGTGGAGTGGACGTGAGACGAAGATATCGTTTATTCTAATGAGGTTTCTCTGTGGAACACGTGCGGCTGGTGAATCACGTTATCAGCGATTTAAATATTGTTAAATAATGATTTACGTTTCAATGCATAATAGCATTTTTAATTAATTTCTAGTCGTAAACTTTATTAGAATTGCCAAGGCGGAAGTCTTTTTTTTAAATTAATTATGTAATTAATCAAATTTCATACAATATAAAATAATACTTTATTATTTTCTAATCTAGGAGCTTTTAATTTGCTGGCTTATCATTCTGGAACGTTCATAAAATACTTTTTTCGAATTGTCAGCGTTTGCAGTTTTTATTTTAATTCATAAACTTACTTTATTTGGCCCTATATTATGTAATCTTGCTGACATTTTGCGTAATATACTTTGGTTGTTGTTCACAAGTGAAGTGAATTAGAGATAATAACTAAAGCATGAATTTTAAGTTGCCATAGGAACCTCTGGACGGCTTTAGAAAGAGAACTATTTTGTTAACGATGACCACGTTGTTTGAAATATAAATATTATAAAAATCCTCTATCCACATGACATTGGCGTAGTTGTGTCTATATACACACACGTTTTCATTAAATTAGAAATAATACTAAAATACTTTATACACACTTGGCATTGACTAAATAGGCAGAAGCCATATTGAAAAAAAAAACATTTTCAGTTTTTTGTATAAAGTACTAGGTACTAGTAAAATGTACTAATTTTAATTTGTAAATGTTTACTAAGGTTTTTTTAATATATGTATCGTAATATTAATATTTGCTCAGTACAGTCATGTTTTAGCGTTATTTAAAGACTATCTGGGCAGCGCGAATTTTTCGCACATTACAGAATGTAAACAACGTAGAATGCCATCAACAAATGGCACATTCCTAATGAAAAAGATTTTTTTTTATATGAAAACATTAGTAAATTATTTATCTATGTTTTGCCCATAGCGGAGAACATAAAGAAAAAAGAATGTTTGAATCTTTAACTTCGATAAAGAATTAACGGAGATATGGCGCTGCTAGGAAAAAATACCTTTGAGAAATAATACATAGGTATGATTTTTCTTTCCTAGATTGTTTTCCATTACGGGCGAGTACATATGGGTAACACTTTGTTAATAACAGGGGATATAATTTGTTAGCGAAGTTGCGTGCACCGCGGGCGATCGCCGGCTGACACGATTGCTGTTATGAATTATGCATGCATACGCATACAACCATGCATAATTTTTTATTACATTAAAATTAAATTGGATTTCGTTGAATAGATACGTGATAACTTTTTAGATAGTAATTTCTGTTCAAGTGATACGTTTTAAGTAACACGCATTTAAAATTCGAATATGCTTTTCATTTCGTGTTCTTCTTCTTCCTAACTTGGCAGGTAGTCCTATTTATTGAAGACCATTACTGTTATTATCGAGTGAGTATCCTATCTTATGACAATTTCAGTATGAATTCATGGTCCATGTTATTATTTCCAATCCACTTCACTTGTGCACACTAACCAAGCTTTATGATGCAAAATGCCACCTGTATTACGCAAATATAGGGTCAAATAAACAAATTTATGCGTAAAAAACAAAAACCCCTACACGACAGTTTGAGATTCAGCCAAAAACTCACGCTTTTCATTTCAAAGCTTTAAATAGAAGAAGACCTTGTAAAATAAAAACAACTAATTTAGTTTACTTTTGTCTTGGTCCATAGACGTATTTTATGAACTAAGCCATTCACGATAACTAGAATACGATAATCCGAGATAGGTTGAAAATGATTGATAAAACAATCATTACATTAACAATCATTACATTTCCCCTATTAAAAGATAAAAAATGATTGATAATACAATCATTACAAAGTATTATAAAACCCAGTCAAATAAAGAAGTTCACATTTTTGTACCAGGTTCTATATTCAGTCTATGATATACGAGTACAAGTGAATTTTTACTAATGTGGATAATATAAAAATAAAATCTTTATATTATTCTATTAAAAAATTGATCATAAGAAATATTCTTTAATCATACATTACGTAAATGTTTATATTATAATAGGCTGTTCTCAGTGTTGCCAGATGCACTGTCATTAATGTACCGTGACGTCATTCGTGTACACTGTATTAATAAAAATACAATGTATTTGAACACTGTATATCTATCTACCCGAAAATTGATCTACTGAGACAAAAATTAACGTTACTTTTATATGCACATGACGAAAGCGCCTTTTAACTTTCGTTCAAAGTAGAAGATTCCTCGATCTTAGTTCTTTGGATTATATGATATAGTATTATCCGAAAAAAATGTAATGTGCACACGGTAGTATAATGCTGATGTTATGTTAATGCGTGAATCAGTCAATTAAAAGGATCTAAAAATTTTGAGATTTAGGATCAATAAAAAGGTATAATTAAAGAAAATGAATCATTTATATGTCTTTTAGTATGCACTGTAAAAAGCACGGTAATGTTTTTTAATAAACACCGTATTTTGGTCGTATACACTGTATTTTTGAGGCCAAAACACTGTATTTCAACTTCGTCATATGCCAACACTAGTTAGAGAATAACAAAAAATGATGCTTTATTAATGAAAGGTATACATATAGTCTTCATAAAGACAGAAATTAACTTAACTTACTAAGGACTAATAATGATGATAAACAAAACTGCAGTTTCGCCAATTATGCAGTTACTGAAACAAATAAAAATACTCGTATATCCTCTGTCTCCTGGTAATTCATATTAGACATCTCTTTATACCCAAATATTGTTATTCATCACCAAATCTATAATAGAATCCTTTATGAATGTTTTTTTTATGATATCAATAATTAACAATATTACGTATGATTCCAGAATACAAATTGGTATTGTGATGCGAGAGCGAGCGTAACAACTTCAACATGATTCGAGATCCACCGGCCATGCACAAACCCGAAAATGCTAACAGTGAGTTAACATTTTTTTTGTATTCTTTCCAAATTATTGTAGCAATGACTGAAACTAGAAAGTGATGAATAAGTGAAAACTACTGTCTTTTAAACTCAAATATTCACTTGCCAGTATGGGTCAGTATGGCTTCAATTTGACTGCACTTAGCTGAAGTCTGAGACGGCTTTTACAGCTTCACCGGGCTTGGGGGCGAGAGCTGAAGGCACTCAGCCGCAAAAACGAGGCAACAAGCTCCAAGGGTGCCAAAGTGGCCGAACCTCGACTTGGAATGTTGCTGTAGTTGCAAAGAAGTCGCAAATTGACTAATTCCCTATCCGTAATTCGATCTAAACTAAGTATACATTTAGACATGTTTCTTTCTTCTGGGGGAGGGAAGAAACATTCGTATATGTATTTAGTAATTTGTCAATTTTGGTCTAACTAGCCAAAAAAAACCAAAAGGTTAATTATATGTTGGTAGTTAGTAAATGCAGTATTACCTTATCACGTGCGCGGCTGCTATCTCAAGGGCCCCATGCCGGAGAAACGGACCTTGGCTTGAGTGTTGGGTGTGCGGGAGCGAAGTTAACCGCCCGTCCCGTGCGGAGGGACCGGTGGTTTCGCAGGCGTGGGTGCGAGCACGCTTGGTTTGTAAGGACGGACGTGTAGTACGCGTTGGCTGCCTCGATATCGTCATTGGGGTCAGTGATGATGTTCCTCGGTCGGCGTTTTGCCTTCGGGGCATTTGGGACTGGGGCGGCGGCTACAACTATCGGGTTTGCGTGATTCGACGCTGTGTCGAAATAGGATCTCGTGAGGAATTAAATATATGATTCGATCGAAGGAAGTTCCATATCTCTATGGAGATCTACGTTCCGAACGGAACGAACCATGGGGTATCGACAAGTTTACGTAAAAATCTGTTTTGGACTCTTTGGAGCTGACTAATGTTATACTTGGACATATTTTTGAATGCAGCGCAGCTAAATGTTAGGATCGGGCGGACTTATGTTTTGTATAATGTAACCTTATGTCTCTGGGACATTTTGCTTATAGATCATAATAGAGGATGCAAGCGGCTCAGAACCATGGCGGCCCTGTTTAGGACTATACTGACATGTGCATTGAAGTTAAGTCTATTGTCGAAGGTGACACCCAGATATTTAGTCTGGGTGGCCCAGGGGATCGGTATACCGAAAAGGTGAAGGGTGGTTCGAGTGCCTTTCTTAGATGTCGAGGATTAAAAAGAATCGCGGTAATCTTATCGGGACTGAGAGCTACGCTCCATTTACGGAACCATCTCCCGAGAATGGTTATGGCACATTGGATACAGGCTCTGAGTTGAAGTCTGTTCCTGTGTATGGCGTAGACGACTGTATCGACAGAGTATAAACCCATGGCGGAGAGGCGGGATGTCGGTGACGTACAGCTTAATCTGAATTATGATCATCGATAGACTGTATATTTACATGATTAATCTTATATAGCATAGTTAAAGAATAAATTTTACGTAGTGGCTGTGTTTGTTGCAGTTTTTTTTAATAGTGACTATACGTTCAATACGAAATTGTAAACTATTATTAAATATGAATTATTTATAAAGCACGTACATTTAAATTCTTCTTATAGCAGCGAGAAAAATAAGCAATAGACCTACGACTGATTAATAACAACAAATCACAACAGACGGGTCAGGGGCCCGTCTTCCCATTACACTGGTTCGGCGGACGTAGAGACCGTTAGGATAGTACAGAACTGTCTCCTATTAGCGTCGGGGGCCAACATCTTGCCGGGCCGGCTGCCGTAGCGACGCGGTAAAATGCTACCAGCGAACCCGTGCTGCCCCATTTCGGCGGGCGACTTATGGTACTACGTGAAGTTTTAGCGAGTAGGAATCTCACATAACCACTCGCTCCCCCGAGCGGGTGTGTAGCCATGACGAGCTCCTCCATGTTAAAAAAAGGTCCTTACATATGAAAAAGAAATTGGCGTTTTGTTGAACTGGCCACCTTGATCTCAAATATCTGGCGTTTGGTTAGGAATTCCGCGATCTTTCGATATTTCTATCGCGATATTTCCGAATATGAATTCACCGTGGCATCAGCTCTGCAGAAACAGCTCAAAGGATTAATTATATGTATGAGAAAACTACTGTAAAAGAAGGCACGGTACGTTTTTGGTTCCAACGTCTTCGTTCTGGAAATTTTTACCTATGAAACAAACCCCGTGGACGGCCGGAGACCCTAGTTGATAATGAAGAATTAATGCTGATCGTGGAAGCGGATCCTTTGCTAACCACGTCAGAGTTAGCGGCAGGCTTCGGGGTGATAAAACAATTTTAATTCACTTGAAACAAATATGAAAAGTTAAAATGCTAATGGGTACCACATGAATTGACTGAAGCACACCAACAAACACGCATTGAGTGCTGTGTTACATTACTCAACCGTCACAATAACGAGGGAAATTTGAATCGTATTGCGATTGGAATGTCTTCGACACCCACCATACTCCCCGGACTATGTTCCAAAAGATTACCATTTTTTTGGAATTTGGACAAATTTTTGCAAGGAAAACAATTCAATGTCGATGAGACTGTCCAAACAGCCTTCAAAGATATTATTGCTTCTCGCTTCCACAATTTTTCAGCAATGGAATCGATGAACTACCTATAAAATGACGAAAGTGCATAGATAATAATGGTACATACTTCGATTGATTAAATGTATAATTTCATAATATTGTTTTTCGTTTTAATTGACGTCATTCGTTATAATTTGTAAAATCTTATGATTTTATATTAAAATATAGAAAAAAATTGTAAATGTTCGCGATTCTAGCTAAAGTGTAATGTTTGGAGCAGGAGTTATTTTCATCTTGCTGACGTCAATATTTTGTATAATATTAGGCCAAACAGGTCGAGAATAAAACGCAGGAAGGGTTGTGCCATAAACCGCCCAGCAGCGTCCGTCGTGATATTAAAAAGGGGACCAACGATATTGCAATATCACATTTATGTGAAATGTCCAACACCCAGATCGTATTGATAAAAATAAGCGATTTTTTATTGGCCTCAACAATGTTGTCTTTGAAATATATATTTTTTGCATTAAATTGCTTCTGGGTCTTTTGTGTTTGTTGTGAAATCGGAATCAATGACTCAGTTAGATTAACTGAGAAATACATTTGTTTATACACCTAATATTGTCTTGGTAGATAGCAAGAATTAAGTGAAAATTTATCATGTTTCTTCCAAGAGAAAATATTCATGCCGACATCGGTTGGTATCGGCCTGGCGCGGCATCGGCATCGCCTAGGTATCGCTCCCCCGTTCTTTGTAATTCACAAGTTTTTATCTTAATCAAAATCAAATTTCACGGCTATTAAGTTATTCGACATAACGGAAAATTGAGTATTCTTCAGCATTGTGTATCTTTTGAATTATTATTATAGAAATATTGTTTTACGAATAAAGAATACCTTTATTTACCTTGACCTCCAAATATTTCTGAAGGTTTTCTTATTTTATCTATTTCGGAAAACAGCATTTTCGGCTGTGTTTTCGTCATTTTTGTTTGTGTTTTATTTTATAAAGTTTATGTTTACATTTATGTTTCTTTTTAAGATGAGATACAGGCCAAAACCAATTTTAAGTGTAATGCTGGACAGTGTTAAATAAAAATTATAATTAAGATTATGTGGGTTAGATATTCTTTTAGATTTTCTTTATAAAAATAGCTTTATACAAAAATGCTATTACTTAACTCAAAATGTTAAATTAGAAACATACATTAGCAACCTGGATTACTTACACTACGGTATTCCTCAAGGTGGTGTTTTGGGCCCTACCGTATTTATACTTTATATTACTGATGTTTCTCACGTGGATAGAAAGAATTCTAACACAATTTGTTACGCGGATGAAACTGCAATTCAATTTCATGGAAGGAACTGTTCAAAGGTTTTTAAACAAGTAGACCACGGAATAGTTGAAGTCCTGAATTAGTTAAATCGCAATTTACTAACGCTAAATACTCAAAAAACGTTTTTTGTTTTCATAAAATTGCTGCATCGAAACCATCACCATCATTGTAGCCATCACTGAAATTCAAGTCTATGACAGGTCAGGTCAGGTCAGGACAGGTCTTTGGGCCTAGTGTGGAGATCAACGACAATTGTTATGAGACCCTGGTGGTATTAATCCATTTTTATAAAACTAGGATTATTTATTTGGAAATTATTATTATTTATTAGCTTTATACAATACTCGTATAGGTACTAGTTATGCCCTACGGTTTCACTTATTTATTATTATTTTATGTAAATTTATTTGACCAAATCCCCACTGTAAATAAACGCCCTGTCGTTGTTCTCACTTCTCGTACTTGCCTATAGCTTGCCAGATTGCTTGACATTCGTGGTTATTGCTCCGTTCTTTAGGATCGTAGCGAGAAGTTATATATTCTGTAACCTTCCACAATACAGAGGCTATAAAAATGCAAATAATTTATCAAATTACACTGGTAGTTCCAGAGTTTAGCGCATTTAAACAAACAAATAATCTTATAACATTAGTATATAGGTATATATACTAATATGTACTATAGGTATATAGTATAGGATTCGTCCTATGACGGAAAATTGTGAAAAGCGTGTGATTGTACCCAACACGACGACGTGCGGTAGCGCAGCGTAGCGTGGCGTAGCGTAGTGGAATGAACTCGGCGCATGGCGTGGCACGGCATAGCGATACGCGGCGCTCGCGGGAGCGCTGGGCGGCGCCGATAAAATTTATGGGCACTTCCCCTTTAAAACAATATTGAGGGCTCAGTTGGGATTTATGTCTCGCCGCTGCTGCAGCGACTCAATTTATTCTTCAATTTTTCATACAATAACTCACACACGTATTACGAGTGATGGATGAAAAGGACTAACTTTCGGGCTTTAATAAGAGCCTCCAGATGCGAATCTCCAAATTGGCTGAAGTTTATTGCCCACTTATGTCAGGCTTAAGTTGCGCCCGGAGCTTTTCTCCGAGAAAATAATTTATGACTTAGATTGTCTCGATGCTGTACAGTGTACACGTTTGATTGTCGTTTGACGACACACACAAAGTCGGTCCACTTGAGTAAATTTAAAATTTATCTAGAGTATCTACGTACATATGCCAATGATATCTTGATGATATTTTGCCAACTAAATTATTTTGAAATAATTCTGAGGAATATGTACACTTTTTGTTACCATTTCTATTCTATGGGGAAATTTTATAATTTACAGAAATACATATATTTTTGAAACGATGATCCCTCAGTGGTATCTGTATCATGTGTGGACACTGCGTAGATAGAAATGGATTCGAATTCTACTATGAACATGAGCTTTCGGCGATGACAAACATCATGGTGAAACCATAGCATGATGGTAGAGCATTTTCTAAAACCCGGCTGGCTAGCTACTATCCTCAATTTGAAAATCTGTCAACATGTGTTCCAGAGGCCGCACTTGACAGCAAATCTTTCTACGCTTAGCGTGTTGCTATCTTCGACCGCATCATCACTTAACATCAGGTGAGATTGTGGTCAAATTTTGTTTCTAGGAACGAATGCACAACAATCTATCTTCTATATATATATAATTATAAGTAAAATCACTGATATTTGCCGTTGTGCACGCAACATGCAAAAACTACTGGATAGATTTTTATTGTTTTTTTTATTTACTCCTTAGATACATAGTACTAATAAAAAAAACAAGATAATTATTTGCATTCAACAATTATTAAAGTTTTACGAAACTACGATGTTTATAAGCACTACGCGTTCTTCCATGCGAACGGAGCTGCGGACACAGCTTAGTAATGAATAAGATTATTGATGCCCTTGCATATCGCTCCACACAATTCGTTGAGATTTGGTAAAGTAAAAGCTATCTGAAAAAGTGACTGCATAAGACATTGTTGAACTCTCTTTCGCTCATATTATTTATTTTAATCATCTTCAGAATGACTATCCGAATCAATCAGTGGCGTAGGACAATCACTGGTACGGTGTGCGGCCGTTATTGTACTTAGTGTGCGTGCAGTCCGAAAAAAATAAAAGTGAAAACAATGTACCTATAAAGGTAAACCTATTCTATTGTATGTGTGGATTTAACTCAAAAACGGCTTGACGGAATATAATGAAATTTATGTACAAGAGAAATATATGTCATACCAAAATTTATAGAATATATGAATTGTCAATAGTACTTTTAAAAATAACAAAATAAGAGTAAAAATATGAATCCGAGACCAAGAAATTACTACGTAATAAACGCATCCGAAGTCGCGGGCATATCTAGTATTAAATACATTTCAACTAGGAATAAAATGAAAAACGATAACTTTTCATTTCATAATGAAAAGCAATTAAGATACGGTTTTCGCCATCAAATAATTGAAATTTTAATGGCTGAAAACTCTTTCCTCAGAAATCATTTACCACTGCCATTAGGCTTAATACAAAAATTAATTTAAACTTTCACAAGGTTTACGAAGCCTAGCGCCGGCATAAAAGCAATATCAATTTCATAATTTTAATTAAAAAAAACTAACTTCTCTGATGACAAAGTCCCTTACTTTTTTAATAACGGAAATGTTAATGGTGCTAATAGGTAGGGAGGATAGGGTGTGTAGTAGGGTCTCCCGCCGCCATAGGTCAGCTGGAATTTTAATAAGGCGTTGACTTACCTCTTTCGCACCTTGTAATTTACCTACAAGTTGCCTAATAATTAAGTTTGCTTCTGACATTCTAATTAAACTCGTTGCTTTGGAAAATTTTATTTCCTGCACATATTAATTGTCGTTTTTAAAATTACTAGCCCAGTTCTGCCTTTATATGGACAGCGTGTCGTGTCATAATGAATTGTTGAATGTATTTTTGTATTCTCATTATGCATAATAAATGACAACCTCGACTTCGCTCACGTGAAAAATACTTTTTTTTTCTTTTAACTACTTCAAGTTTCCTCTGCGTTTTATTTCGTGAAATACAATTTAGTACTTTTACAAATAATCTTGTATAATACAAAGTCATGTTCTGACTAATTCATCTGTCTACGCAAAAGTCATATGGCTGGATTTAGGATCTTGAAGGATTAGTTGAATGACGTAGCCATGTGATAAGAGCGGATTTATGTAAAATCTAGTTTTAACTTGATGAAAATAATATAGAATTTTGTATCGAAACAATATCTAACCTAATAATTAATGACTGTAGTGATATGAAAACGCATATTATAATTCATATTAAAAATGAATGATTAGTTGTTTCAACTTTTTTGAACAACTTTTAGAGGAGAGTATTAAGAGGGCACAAAAGATTGTATGTATGTACCGCCATATTTAAATAAAGACTTAATATTTAGGCTTTGATTTAATGCCTGAACATGATGAAATGCATGACCCAAGACCATATTTATGGTTTGAATATTTAAGTGTGAAATGTGAACAATTTGACAATCAGTAATCCATCGCCTAGCGGTGGTAAAACATCAATTAACAGTAGATTAATTGATAGTTTTTAGGACTATCGAAGAATCCGTTGTTTTTATTCAAAACATAATACGGGGTATTCTGTGATTAGAAAGAAGATTTGCGCCACCAACCTTTTTTTAGCTCGGCTAGTTACCAACAGCAACCTTCGGAACATTTTATTTTGCTGTCCTTTTTCGACGGTCTGACGTATATTCCGTACCAAAAAACAATTGATAGTCGATCGATTAATCTATTGTTTTTTTTTTAACTATGTATTACTATCGATTGTCCAAAAACTAATGTTTTATCAACACTACCATCGCCGGTCGTCGCTATCATATCATACCGGCCTTTAAGTCTCTCTGCAGAGATATAATAGGCACAATGGCTGATTCCAAAACAAAACAAACCTAAAGAAAGTTACTGTGAGGAGTTTATCACCATGTTCATGGTGGCCGCGATGCAGTCTGACACAATTATCGTGTCGTACCACCCAAACCAATTACTGTCTAAATACAAAAAATGTATACATGCAGGTAGACAGACACGCCACTAAATACTTCCATAATGAATTGCGATAATATAAGCTTTCATTAATATGGTAATTACGCTATTCAGGGCAGACATCCCGCTTGTTGAGTTTTTATTTTTTTATTTTTAATCTCTATTAATACAAAACCCGCATTTGGTTAAATCTAATTACCGCCCGCATAATGGATATCGCGACTGCGTAATCAGCTCCATTGTTTAATGAATGACCGATGACTAAAACTAAATAAATTGTATGACCATTTAGAACGGCAATAACCGCAGTTATTATAGTAGACATCCATTAACGTGGTTACCTACTTTAGATTGTTTTGCTTTGTTTACAAATAATATTACTATTATTATTATTTTTCAAAATTTACTTACCGTGATGTTACTTGTATTAATTAAAATGTACAAGTGAATTGGATAGTAATTAATAACTAGAGACATGCATTTTATGTTGCCATAAAATTCCCTGGACAGTTTTAACAAGCGACCATCTTGTTAGAATTGTATTTGAAGATGGGTTTAAATATAATGACCACCATATATTACATTATAAACAATAAAATGAATGCATTTAAATTGTATTCAAATATAGTAAATGATCAACAAAGCTTAGCGAGTAAATTAATGCGCTATTAAGATGTGACTGGGTTAGGTTAGGTTTGACTTGTGATACAATACAGCGGGAGATGACCGCAGTGGAAGCCGGCGAACGCCAGATACTAATAATTTTGAAGAAGTATGATACACAAAATATCATGCGGTTAAAATTTTGGTGGTCATTATTTACCTACTATTTTTAGGTTAACAATGATTACTTTGGAGTTATATGCTTTAATAAGATAGCGAAATATATTTTTGGTTATAATTTCACATTAAATGGGTTTTAATGTTGTTGATCATTTACTATTTTTGGCAGTATACAGTGCTTTTTTGAGGTTATATTTTACTATATCTGGTAATCAGTTAAACATAGCCTTTGAAGATTACAATAATAATTTTAAAAATATTCCATTCACATGACGTTGGCAGAATTGTGGATAAACACAGTTGCCATTAACTAAAAAAAAAGAACAAAACTTGTAACTAGTAACTCTTGTATTCTTGGATAAAAAGTAGACTAACCGCCAGTAGGTAATGGTTACGCGCAGTGTGAAAAAAGGCTCAATGTTCATCGGTAGCTTGCAAAAGGCTTGAGAAAAAATTTCTTCCACAAGTTATAGTATCTGAGTTACGACATTGGTTACGATGACTATCCGAAATACTTCCTTATAAATAAGTAAGTGTAGTATCACTTAATCTATAACACATTTATCGTCATAACATTCCCCCTATAAGGAAAAACATAATACCTAATCATACTTTCAACCTTAATCTCATTTTCGGAATCTTAGTTTGGTTTGTACTTAATAAAAACGTTAATAATTTATTATTCTTTTCGGAGTTTTCTAACGTAGAAACAAACTTTTTTGAAAAGTATTGCGTTACGTTTAACTGTCTTCGAGTTAAATGAAAAAAACTGAGTTACATTTATTTTGGGCTTTACAGATTTTATAATAAGTTCTTTCGTTATAAATATTTAATTTAGCTGTGTATTTAAATCTATAAATTTGTTGGACTTTAATAACAATTTGATAAGATATATTTGTATTCGAATAGAATGACATTAAAACAATAGATATATAACAATAACGCTTTTTAGAATGACGTAACTAATTTAGTGTTCAAATATGCTGTAATGACATAACATACACAAATGTTGTGAACAAATTCTGAAGTAACACTAAAAAAGTCGCCCACCACATGGTGAGTACCGTACCAATTTAAAAGAAATCGCTGATTCATGATTTATAATATTTCAGTATAGGCAATATTTTTATCGTAATATGTTATGCCTAATAATAACGCTCATAAATAAATTTTCAATTTTAAAATATCACAAGATACCTTTATTGTGGCTTAAGTATAAGAAATAGGGATACAGTATCGTGGGCATTTTTTAGGTGTCCTAAGTAGCAATATTTGTAGAACATTGTATTTACGTATTACTAACCATGACGCCAGCGCACGCGGATAAAGCAGTTCTGGTGCGCGGCTTCGTCCGAATACTTAACAAAAATAAATATTTAAGGCTAGCTGAGAGGTCTTGCCTAATTCTAGATGGCTTATACTATTTAACGTGAAACCGGTAATGATATACAAAAATAATAGTATAACATTTCATCGTAACCGTTTTTTTTATATTTGTAAAAGTATTATTGACACTTTTTCTTACCTATCAACTATAGAATGACATAATTATGTGTGTACTTGACGTGTATAGAATTAAAAAAAAAAACGTTCAACCTGTTTTTCAGTCAAATCCGAACATAGGACCTACCTGTGAGTCCTGCAAACAAATAGACAGACCATTTGTTTTTATGTCATATTTATTTACCCTTCTTGCTTTTTAGCATAACTTTTGGAAAAATATTATATGTACAGGCAGAACTATAGATTTATGAATATAGATAAATAATGTAAAAAATATGAGCGGTAGTAAACTTTACAGCATTAGTTTCGGAGTACGATTAAAAAAGAATCGTGATTGAAACCATAATTATCTTGGAAATATGAATAGTCAATGTATTCAATTAGATTTTATATGGCGAGTTGCGTGCAAAAACCAATGAATGCTTATAAATTACACACAATGAACAGTAACTCGTGATTTTTGCTTATTGAAAGAATAATGCACACAAGAAAACAAGTTTTATAAATGACTCGTGAATATCTATCTATCTATATGAATTGATTTTGGAGAATCTCGTGAAAGAGTTGCCCAGTTCTTATCATAAGACCACTGTCGTTGCTAAATAAAATACTATTATTAAAATTACTGCTCTCCCAATACATTCTTGATAATTTTATGTTTATTCGTCATACGACGTCATACGACATAAATTAGTCGTAGATTCTGTGTTTTAGAAGTAGTAAATTTTTTATATATAATAGTGTTTGGTTCTATAATAAGATTACATTACTGATTTGCCGGACAATAAGTTCAAGGACCTTATCAAGTAAGTATTACTGTCAAAAGGTTATTATAGAGTAGATCATTAGGGGAATTATAGTCATGTCTGGAAGTGACTTCCTTAATCATACAGATTATTAATTGTTACCGACTGGGATGTTTTCCGAGTGTTTCAGTGTTTGACGTTCTTGACGTTTGACGTCCTAAGAAGAGCCAAAATGCTATCTTAGGGACCAAAAGGAAAAAAGTTTTTTTTTATAATTTTGATTTTAAATTCAGTTTTATTCTACAAGTACACTTAAATACAAAGAAATTTAGTTAATAATATAATTATCCATTCTTTGTTTTATTCTCACATATAAAAACAAAAGTACTTTTGTCATTACTATTGTAATTTAACACGCATTATAACAACATAAATGAGTTATTTTATTTTCCAGAGATTTCAAACTACACTTCCAATATACCAAATAAAAAATGTGTTCATAACTATGTACACACGTCAGAAGTAATACTAACTAGGCAAAAATAATCCCAATTATTTTATCCCGCATGCCAACTACATTATGAAGTTAGCCAGCAGTGATCATAATGTAAATGAAGTGTTTATTGTATTAAAACAATGTTTATGTATACAAAATTAATTATTTTTACTAACTGACATTGGCTAACATCATCATTTCGCACTTCCGTCACATGATGTGCGCGCAGCTCTCATTTTATCCTCTAAATACGCTAAAATAAAATATATCTTTATTTACTAGTGTATTTTTGTTATGCCACCATGTTCATCTATTTTTTCATTTTATATATTTCTGCTGCTTCTATTGAAAACAATATTCATTGTGAACAATTTTGGTTATCTTTGTATTCGATAAAAGGTTATATATTTTTTGGACTAATTTCCCAAAAAGAATATCTCAAGGGTGACGTAATACTGTGAAAAAACACTGTACCTCCAGGAGATAAATTATAAGAAGTATAAAAGAGGAAGTTGGTTCCGCGAATATCCTATATTTTTAAACAGACACTTATCGCTAACTTACAGAGGAAATAAATAGAATAGAATAAATAGAGACAGTAAATTCTAGTTGAAATACATACATATAAAAAACAATAGACAAACAGTAGATTTCGGTTGCAACAACGATGAAGGGACCACGAATCGTGTCCACGATGATTCCGTCGCTATATCCGAAGGTCGTTATATGCATTGGTAAAAAAGAAACAAAAGCAAGATAGAAAGAAAACAATATTCATTGCCAGACAATACAGAAGCGCAATGCGCATATGTCTCCTAAATTATTAGATTAAATTTATTACCTATACGAGCATGTATAAACAAAAGGAAATTATTACAACTGCTGACCATCTGTGAATGTAAACAAAAAATAAGAAAACTTTATGATTGAAGAATGAACATTTGTATGTTTGTTTGATGACTCGGTCGTCGCCAGGATTTCTAGGAACTTTTTCAAATAATTCATTAAACTAAGCGCTATACCCGAAATCAGCGTTACTTCTGAAGTCGCTATAGCCAAATTATTTTCCTCTGAAAATATACTTTAAATTCAAGAGACTTAAGTGTTACGTCGCTTAAGACTACCCAAAAAATCGTTACAACCGAGGTCGTTGTAAATTAAATCCACCGTATAACAATTTCTCATCTCATTCGTAAAATAGAAGACAAGAGAGAAAGAATTTTCTATACAAAGGAAGATATAACATTTTTCGTTTACATGTTGTTCATTGATTTTATAAAATAATTGTAATTGCTAGTTCTAGTAACCAAAGTATTATTATACTTTACAAATTCCGACAAATATCGTTACCAATTTTTACCCATGTTATAGACCTTTACGAGTATTACCGGGTATTATTTTAATTTCGGCGCCTTAATACATCTGTGGCGGCTAACTGGCTGCGTCTGCGAAATTATACTGCCGCGGTCGGGGCAGTACAGTAGTCGAGTCTCTATCAAATTCCCGGCTGGACGGTAATAAAACGAAAATAATACGAAACGCCTCTAGCCGCTACTGGATATTTATGTACAGTTGGCATTATTAGCTCGCCTTTTATTGTTTTTAGATTAAATTCGTACAAAGGTAAATCCTATACATATGTTTACTTTTATGTATATTATACGTTTTTTTATCTTGTTTTATATTTCACTGTAGAAAATAGGCTTTACTTCGCAAGTACCTACTGCGAAAAATATGAATCAGCATATAAACCGGTTGTGTATTTATTACCTAAAACTGCCCACATATCTTCTATATATATATAATATAGAAATCAACGTCTCTCTGTCTGTATGTCCGTTTATATTCTTTTCAATCGAAACCCACTAATCCGATTTACATGGTTATTATTTTAATTCATAGATATATTATTTGGCCAGGTTATATGATAGGTTTTGTTCCATAAAACAATGTACAAAATAAGCAGTGACAATAATGCTGAATCAATCCGAAAAAAGACGCTTATGGGCCCTATTAAATGGATTACGCTAAGTAAATCATAAAAGATATATCAAATTAATTTACTGCATGACTGTAGATCTTAAAAAGACCTACAAAAAAGTCAGCGATAGCAAACGTCTACCTTCTAAGTATCATCACCCACAATATGCATTTTTGATGAGGCAGCATAGCTTGCGCGTGCGCTTTAACGACAGCATTCTGTAGTCCAAGCGAGCGGAGCCGCAGGCAAAGCTAGTTCTCTCATATACAAAAGTTGTTAAATTATATAATTACTCACTGCAATAACGATCAAATACTTATTAATCTATTGTATACATACAATAAAATTGAAATATCTGTTTGTAATGTCAAAACAACAGTTTTTTTACTAAATACAAAAGTAAACAAAGTACCTATAATAAAAACCCATTTTAACAATTTTTGTGTGTCCGTCTGTCTGTTCCGGGTAATCTCCAAAACGGTTTGACCGATTTTGACGGGACTTTCACTGGCAGATAGCTGATGTTATAAGGTACTTTTATTTTAGAGACATAATTAGGGATTCGGACAAAAAATATAAAAGGTTTTTAGTAGTCCACGTGAGCGAAGCCGCGGGCACAGCTAGTTTAAATATATGTATTATATACCCAGAAATGGGAGTCTAGTCTGTCGTTAAGTGAATTACCGTCTCCAAATATTGGAACAAGATTTGATAACACTACTTTCAGGCTGTCCGTTTGTTTGCGTATAGGAGTACACTGGGTGTATCCACATCGCTGCTATTACGGTGATATAGTCGACCTGTATGTTCATCACAGCTTAGTATGCTCTAAGAACGACCGCTGGTTGTATTTCGTGCCACACTAGCCTCAATGACGTTTTACTTCGAGCTTTGGGCTTAGGTTTGGTGCGTGACGATAGTAAGAGACCCGACGGTATGACACTAATGCCCTGGAAGATGCGCTGACCCTTAGTATGAGATGCTACGTGCGTCGATAATTTGGGGTACATATTTGTGCCGTTTAGAGTTGAAACTCTCAAGGTCCGTGTGGTCCGAGTGCACCTTTTTAAAAACGGGGCGCGAGTCAACTGTTCGGCGCATCTCACGACCAGAGGGCTGACCGATACCTCGGTCAACGAATAAGCATTGCTATACAACGAGGGCACGAGGCAATGCGGCCAGCCTTCTTGGTAAGTTTCCTTCTGGCGGCGAATTGGATGGCATCCACTACTTGTAGTTTTATTTTATTTTAATTATAATTATTAGCTATTAACTTTTTTATTTTATGATGTTTATATTTAACATTTTACACAATAAATAGAAATAAAAACGAGTCATAATATTTGAAACACGATTTTTCAAAACAAGCTTTTATCGTTAAAACGTCCTATCATAATTTAATGCGCATTCATAAATTCGTGTCTGTGGTGTTTACCGTTAAGGAGTTCTTTCGTCTGGAGCCAATTCTGTGTGTGGAATCAGGTCACGCTTAACATAAAAATCCATTGTCATCGGAACAGAATCAACGTGTAAAATTTCAACTCTGTAGGATAGGAGGAAGTGGGTCAAATTTAACTTGCAAGATTTGATTACTTGTAGCTTGTAAAGCTTGCAAAAATGTGCGCGGTTGAAGTAAGACTTTTTTGACCTTATAGCAGCAAATTTAAATATGTATTAATAAATTATTAAAAACTTAAGGTATCTCAAACCACAACATGATGACACTATGCATGACATACTTTGTAGCGAACTCTTTTACAATTATTATTGCTTTTATAAATACACTGCTAATACATTTCATTAAGGGTAGCCAATACGGTTTCGACGATTATTAAGTTGAGTTATGAAGTTATATTGCTTTAGGCACGTTATGAAAAATATATATGAATGAATTGTTACGATGCGCGCACACATAGTAACAAAATGTCTACGGGAAGTCGCTTGCTTAACTTCTTCCTTTATTATGTGTTATATGATGTTATGCATCACATAATATCCAGTGTGACTATTCATAGAGATAGAACTTTTAAAACGCGTACACAAGTACACACATCCACTTTTTAAAATAAAATATTATAATATACTTAACTACATATATGCATGTTTCCTAAAATATAAAGATCAATTAATGTAAAATTGCTTATTCTTCCACAAATATAATACGGAGAGAAATATATATTTACCTTTCATTAGGCTCCACTTGTATTTCTATGAATTCATGTTGATAATGTAATACAATATTCTACATAGCGATCAATAACATCAATTTGCTACTTCATAATGGAAATTACCCCGTTGTGAGGGCGGTGTGTTTCTTTCCTAATGACGCATACTAATTGTAATCAGCTCCGCCAGGAGGCCGTACGTCATATTTATTATTTTGTTATTAAAGGACCGTCATTAATATAGTCCAATTAAATTTATTGTCACAACGTCAACTCCAATAAACGAGACGTAACGGCGACGACGGGCGACGATGCGCAAGTGATCGATTGCGATGAGTTATGTCCACTTAGTTACCCCTTCAATTGGATCCTTGATTGGTTTGACGTACGTACAATTATTAGGTGAACCGTGTACCGTAAATTGAAACTGATTGTTTACTAAATATCCAATGACATATTTATTTACGAGTAAATACCTCTCTATACGTGGCCGGTTTTAAAATCATACAATCATAAAATCATAGTTACTAAACTTGAAACGTTGTTCGCGTAAAAAACATTTTTAACAGTCGTAGTTCAGCTTTTATAACGTGAATGCTTCATAAACTTTTATTAGGTGCTGTTAATGCAAATAATAAGTATTTCAATGTTGCAGAATGTTTTTTTCTCTAACATCTGAGAAAAAGGCGTTATTATTTGATTTTTATCGGTTGTCATGCGGTGCGCATTTACATGAATTAATTGGTGTAATTATAAAGTAAAAACAATAGAGCCTATTTAAATACCATAATGGGAAGGATAAATTGTAATTAACGTCGTACAAGAACTTGTTCGACGCAATATATAATCAAGTTTACATTAAAAGGTGCTACTATTTAATGATTTCCTGCAATAAATAAAAATATATATTTTACCAAGCTGGTGTGATAGCCTTTCTGGAATAAGTCATAACGAAAACAAAACCGCTTTAAGTTGGCTTCACCAGAATTTATTTAAATGTATGTTGACAGGCCAGCAAGACGAAAGCAAATATAGTCTGAGTACCAGCGTATCGGCGAGCACTGGCGGTACAAGACTCTGTGCACAATGTGGCAAGGTCATCACAGAGAGATTCCTGCTGAAGGCGATGGAACGCTTCTGGCACGAAGACTGCCTTAAATGCGGCTGCTGTGACTGCCGGCTCGGCGAAGTCGGCTCTAAATTATATTACAAAGCAGACCTTATGCTTTGCAAAAGGGACTATCTTAGGTATGTAAAATAAAAATTAAATTATTTAAATTAGAAACGAACACTTCTATGTGTTCCGGTACCATTGATGTTTAAAACATGACGCACACTCGCATAAGAATTTGACCTCTTTCATACGCTTTTTTATTAATATCAGACTGTACTACTATTTGAAAACATTTCTTCTTACTTACCTTACTTTAATTCTTTACCGTAGTTGATCAAGTCTAAGAGCACTTTATATTAAATGTTAAGAAAAAACTGCATAAGAATAAAGGAAAACGAATACATGGTAATGGTATTTTTTACGATTGTATATTGGATTTGCTCGTTTAAATTGTTATAGCGTGCTTTTAAAGTTCTCTTGATATTTATAAGTCGTAATTATTTTATGTTTATTGCCCTGTTATGTTTTAACAGGTTATTCGGTGCCACGGGCAACTGTGTGGCGTGTAACAAAGTCATTCCGGCTTTCGAAATGGTTATGCGAGCTAAGAGTTTCGTATACCACTTAGAGTGTTTCGCCTGTCAACAATGCAATCACAGGTGAGATTATGAAAATTAACCACATACCGATCAGCTTTAAGTTTATTCTGATTTACCTACTTGATAAAAATCTGTTTAACTGATATAAATAAATTATTTATCTTAAATGTACGTATAAATACTTGTAATAAAAATTATCGAAGTAATTTTAGTGAACATGAGTCATATATAGTGATCCGATGATTAATGCTTAGATTATCAATCCAATGTACCTACTAATACTTTTTTCGAAAAATACATAATCTCATTTGCTAATTCTAATTTAATTACTAACGCTATTATTGTTGGTCGCAGCAAAGAAAAACATCGTGAGAAAACTATGATTTACTTTTGACAATTTTTCTAGTCACAAGATACAAAGTTGTCCACACTATTATTATTATAGCATTGACCCAAAAATATAGATCACACAATTGAAATTTAAAAGCATAATTGAGATTACCTATGTACAACAATACAAGATCTAATCAACACGTCCTTTCGAAGAAATAGTTCGCGTTACCTACCTTCGTCTTCTTAGTTATTCAGCTCATTAACAAAGTTCTACCTATCAAAAATATATCAAGTCCACAATTTCAAAGTGAAAATTGTATGAATATTTCCTTAGAAAGCGCTCTACATTTATACTTTCATCCGGTGTAATTGAGGTGAAGTGTTATATAAAAAAAGACTAATTAAATTAAATGTGATTACGTTATATTGTTCCTAATATATTTTATCTGAAATAATAGTCACAATAAATTTAAACATCTCTTTTTTAGGTTTTGTGTAGGTGACAGATTCTATCTATGCGATAATAAGATTCTCTGCGAATACGACTACGAAGAGAGACTAGTTTTCGCCAGCATGGCAGCTAATCCCAGTGGCCTGGCACACATCCGACGACAAGTCAGTGGACTACAGGTAATAGAATATCCAGGATACACTTAATATAGGATAACTAATAATGTACGTATCATAAGAACGATCAAAAGAACTCGAATTAAAAGTAATGTTTTTTTATGGCTTTAAATATTTTTTTATTTGGCACATAGTTTATACATTCATCCGCTTTCATGCACATGCGGTTTGACTGTGGATATTTTTTTATTTTCTTGATTCCTTTCCAAAACTCGAAGTATTAGTGATAAGAGTGAGCACGTGCCATAAGGTGTCTACTTACTCGCTTAGGAATAAAAGTTGAAAACAGGCACGACTACAATTTTTTTAAATAAAATTGAAAATGTATTAGTCGTGAATAAGTAATTTTATCTTTAATAGCATCGCTTATCGATTGACCCATATTATTTTGACGCCAATAACAACTCCATTATGTATTTATTTCGCATGAAGTTAAGCTTGGTGTTAATAGCCTTTAATTATCCCGCGTGGTGCTAGTTCCCACAGTACTCAATACTGATTCATGTGTGGCATCTCACGACACGACAATATGAACCCGCATTTGTCGAGCCAGCTGTGAGACCGCAAAACCGATTTTATTATTGAAATTCTTAGTAAAATATAGTCTTACAATATGTTTTAACGGTTATACTATAGTACTTCTTACGGTTTCATGCATTTCTGCTACATACAAGGCTTCGCGGCCGAGTGCCTTAAGCGCTCGCCCCTAAGTCCGGTGAAGCTGTAAAAGCCGCCTGAGGCTTCAGGGCCCTTTCGGCTAAAAGTGTAGTCCGACTGAATAAAAAAGGCTACAAGGCTAAATGCTTTCTTATTGATTATGCCTTATCTAATCGCTTCTTTTTTAAATAATAAATAGTAATTAATAAGGTTATAAATTCTTGGAGAATATTTCTTATAATATTATTAGTCCGTGTTATAAACTACAACATTTTTATACAAGATTCAAATACTATTTAATAATAGTATAGGTACCTACTGTAAATTTCTCTTAAACATCCAAATTTTAATAATTTCAGTTTCCACGGATAGGATATAGGACCTTCAGTAACATGTTTCAAATGTAAAGCCAATTCCAGTAGTTTTCGACCTTTCTCTTATCATTTCAATGTGACGTTAAAACCTCTCTCATTTGCTTTTCCATTAACTATATAATAATGTTATACCATGTTATGCTGCATAACATGTTTGGGGATATAATTTATTTAAACGACAACCAATAAGAGATTGACTACCCAAAATATAAATAATCTTCTCGGACGCAAATGGTGTCTATAATACTAAGACCTTAACAAGCATTTATAAGACACATTTATAATGTTAGTAATTATAGAATTCAAGGATGATAACATCCATAAACTATTTTTTTTTCAAATGCCCCCATCCGTATAAAGATCACGTGAAAAAGTCGAGCGCGGCGCGCCGGAGTAAATAACTCCCACAAGGACACTGTTAGTGGAAGATTCTATCTCCACTTTATTATGTTTCTTTTGTGATCATTAATCTTTCTTGTACGAATGCTTGTCGGAATGTGAATGTGGGGGAATCTATTTCATTTTATGAGTTGCGCGAATAGAGGGAACTCATTCGGCTACACGACCTTTCTAATAGAGTTTTTGATTGCGTTCACGATCCTACATATTAAGTGATCGGGTATAATTTTAAATTTAACACTCATCATCAAAAAATCCTTATACAGTTATTTATATAAGCTATATAATATGAAGATATATTAATCTAAAATGTTTGAGGCTAACTATTGTTAAACTGTTAGGTTGTTACTTTCTATAATGTGCAAAATATTTCCACGGGTTGTGAAACGTAAAATAAATAATAGCTTTGGCTAATACAAATTATTCTGCAAATTGATAATATAATATATTTTATTCTCTAGTCGCCAAGTGGAGGATATGTCGGTGGTGTGAGCGGGTGTGGAGGGGGAGCGGTGGCTGCTGGCGCGTTGGTGGATAAGGACGGCGGAGGATGCGCAGGCGCAGACGATGCTTCCAGCGGATACGGGAGCCCGCCTGACCCCGACGTATGTGATGCTGGACGATGACCAACAATGACGCGCCGACTTCTCGCCTCGGTGAGTAATTGTTATTCGGTTTCTGATTATTGTCCATCAGCATTGTAATGTTGTGTGATACTGTGTGAGCTTATCCAAAATTCCTTCTTTGTTTGAGTCCAATAAAAATGTAAGATGTTAGGCGTGAATGAGAAAATTAACCAATTTGCATTACCCTGTAACTTATCACTATTACCTACCTGAAAGAGCCCTTTGCTTAAAATTTGAAAAGAATGAATGGTAGATTTTCAAAGTTACTCCTTTTTAGGCGCCTTATGAAAAAAAAGATGAATGTGATTTTTTGCAAATTGTAATAAAAAGTCTATACATAAAGTTGCTTTCCAATAGTCTTCATTGTGTTGGCGACACTCGATGTATTTTTTTGTTTAAATTATTTTGATCACGTCGAAGAAGTATAACTTGTGACGACCCAATTTTATTTCTGTGCAAATCTTGGAAAACTCTTAGTAAATATACGAGTTAAAAAAATATTAAACTTGTATGCCTCAATACAGCTATGTTGTGTATGCCACACAGTACACAAATAGTTACAGGCAGCAGTATCGTTGGTAGTGTGAAATGAAAATATTTATAAAGTAATTTAGATTACTCGTCTACATATCAGCAGATAATGATAGAATATATAAAACTGTCAGATGTACTACAAATTCTATAATGTAGTGCAATTTATCAGAATATTAAATGACGTTGTGGTTTTAAACAAGCTGTCCTATAAAGCTGTTTACTCTTTCCGTCTATTTTACATCTGTTATTGTCATTATGTTTGTTCAAGTTATTTTAGTATTTACTGGTACTGAATATTATAATCAAATAATGTCTTTTAGTGATATTTTAAAGCCTCTGATTCTGTTAACGTAAATATAATATCAAACAGGAAATATTGAATACTATGGTCTTTATCTTTTATTTCTTGTCTATTTTAATTACAATATAAACAGATTTGTTTAGCTTTTGAACTTTATATTATAAATCCAGAAAATTGATATTGATCCCAAGAAATATCTCCAATAAGCGCCCGAGCTTTCGATGAAGGTAAACATTATAATGCAACCATAGCATGTGGTAGGGTATTTTGTAATGGCATGCTGCCCTTCAGAGCTAGTCCACATCGTCACTTAACATCAGGTCAGGTTGTGGTCAACACGCTCAACCTATAAAAAAACAATAAGGAATTTAAGGGATTTTTATTAATTCTGCTACCTACGTGTCATTTAGTTTTATATTCCTTTCAATTTGAATAATGTATAACATTTTATCTAAGACGTTATTGACATAGACACTTTGTAGAGTATTAGTTGTAGTGACTGGCTTACGAGTATGAGGTATGTCAGTACATGTATACCGTTGTTCAATATGTTGGATTTTGTTATTAGCAATACGATAATGGATTTATTGTGCAGGTGAAACCTCACTGAGTGTTGGCGAGATGCAAAGGCCATTAGCGGACACAATCCATCGAGTACCTACTCCTTCAGCATGAAGCACTCGCCTCAACACAATTTTAGAATATCAGCGTGACGTTGTTTGTTATTTATAGAAACTATCCACCTCTTTACACTATCATATAAACATAGAGTCTACATTGCCTTATTTTGTAATCCATACAATCCAATGTGAATATCAAGTAAACATAAACATTATGTAGTTTAATTTAAAGTTGTAAATGATTTTTATGAAAGAAGACATTGTTTGTAGTTGGGTATTCGATTTAAAATCGGCTAAGTGCAAAATTTACTACCACGTCTTGGGAAATATAAGGTAAGCGGCCCCGCGAGAGTACATTAGGATAGAGAGCGGGCCGTGGATGCGCCGCCGCCGGCCACTTTACAAAGTGTCCGGGATGAGTTGCAATAACGTTAGAACACGATATTTCCATTATGTATACGATTTGAGCACTTGTTTACATGTTAAGATAGCAGCCGTCGCGTGGGACGAGCGTTCACGCTTTTAATGTATTTCACCCACTGCAGCACTGTGCCGTACCACACCTCGCGCTTACCCAATTAACCATATTATTACAATACATAAACAGATATAATTAATTCTTACCTTGACATTTTATATTGTTTTTGTTTTTTTTTGGACAAAAATCCAGAAACATATTGATTCACATCGAACTCATAAGTGGAAGTAGATAAAACAATTAAATTACATACTACCTATGTATAAAGGTATGTTTCTACCACACAACGGTTGAACATTGAACTCAGGTCCACACATTAAAATCGATCTCGTTATTACAAATTTGTATGTATGTACATACTTGTAGTGAACCTAAAATATTGTTATCATACAAGGTATGAAGTTTTATTAATAATTCCTTAAATTTTATTTTCGTTCATTATATTGCGAGTATGATGTTATCGTGGATGTTATTTTGTTTACCAAAGATAAATTTCCGATAAATGAATTTTAGTTGATACGTTCACATAGTATTATGCTATGACTGTAGAATAATAGTGATATATTTGGTACTTTCAAGTGGTGCAATGGTTAGTTTTAAGTACTTTTTTTTTTGTAAATAAATGTAAACAATTAACTGTTTAAGAATAATAAGAATTTGATATTTATTTCTATCTTTGCCATAGCTTGAATCAATATTGTTTGCTCGTCATATTGTAAAATCATTGAGATATCGAATTATGTTGCGCTAATCTAATTACATTTCATTTGAAATATCTAAGGTATAAATCGATTCTGTAAAAAACAGATTTTTACAATAAAAGATGTATTTATGTATAAAAATTAAGAAGTCGTCACTTAGATATGTCAACATGCTAGATTGTAAGTCCTAAATGTAAAATATTTGCAATGAATCCGTTAATATATATATTTTCAACAGCGTCCTTGAACGTCGATGAATAAACAATTCATTTTACCGTTGATAATAATGTAAATAAATATATTTATTTAATGATTACAACATTTGTGTTTTATTTTTTACTATTAAACACCTATTATATCAGCCTGTAATTGTCCCACTGCTGGGGAAAACCCCAATGGAAGGCTCAGGCTAAATCACCACGCCAGCCCACGATGTATTTGCGATTTCAAATACCGAGAAATGTTTTTCCCACATACAGTGAGACTACAAGAACATTTCTTAAACATTTAGGTTTCTTCACGATGTTTTCTTTCAACGTCAGACGATAATCTTACCAATTTGAATGACTAAATTAAATGTACGCGTACTTCGAAATATTTGGGGTTCGAACTTGCGGACATCGAATCGATATTCCGCCTGTCTAAACCACTCGACCACCATGACTTATATATATAACAATAACTATATAATATATTACACGTAGTAATAAACAGCAATGGCGCCTAGATAACTTAGTCCACAGGAATAGCAATCTATTATGAGTGACCTCAAAACTGCTGTCTTTTCAAGTTGTATATATATAACGTGGCGCTACGTTGGTGACATTAAATGAACACACGTATCCGGTAATTTCAGATTGTATTTTAATTTAACTTTATTATTTATTGAATTATCTACAATTTTCTAAATTATCGTTTTAAAGCAACCTGTGCATAAAAAATTTTTGCGTCACAGGTCATCCACCGAGGTCAATTCAAACAATGCATCAATGAAATGAAAACGAAACGAAAATACTATTAAAATGAGACATTTGACAATTCCGCGTAATGCAGGAAATAGATAGCCTATGTCGGCAAGGCGTTGCCGCTCAGAGTAGATTATACTGGTAAGCAGCTTCATGAATGAATCGGTTGCATAAAGGGATTGAAGCGAATATGATTACCTAATGTAATATTTAGTTAGGAAATTTTATTTTTTCATTTTACGAACCCTATTTTATTGGCTTTTCATTTTTGGATAACTAACTACTACTAGTCCAACCCGTGTGTTTAATTAATGTCGCAATTGTAACGCCACATTGTATATGTAGCTGTAGGCTGCGATGAAGAATAAATACCAAATGGTTTACGTCTAAAATAAAAAAATATTTTTTTCTTAAATCTTCTTCTAAGGACAAAATATCCAATACTGTATTAATTATAATAATTTGTACCAAAATAAATTTAAAGTAGCTATTTAGATAACAACTGTATTACTTTAGTAAGCCATGTGGTTTAGAAAAGAACTAGTCTATAGACATACCTTCTTCATATCATCCTAAAGATTAACTAAAATTAAACGTTTATAAAATATTGATAAATTTACATACGATGTATTCGTAGATATTACTATATACTTAGGTCATGTGTATGTATCGTCTCACAAAGTCACCGACACGCTGTTAGAATACAGATTGGTTTACCCTGGTTCAATTAAAGTATAAACAGAAGGGCTTTCACGCATAATGCGGAATGCTATAAATGTTTTTCGTAAGTGCTTTTCGTGTATCGGTATTTAAATGTAATTTCTTATAATAAACTTTTTATTAATATGTTAATTAACGTTTATTAAAAATGCCAAATAAATCTACATTATGCATAAATAATGCAAAGAAAAATTAGCAGCTCTCACAACCCGCCCTGGTTACGCAAGGGTAGCAGAGTAATACATGCCTATAAATCTATTAGTTTACGCGGCGCACGCCTATAAAGCTCCCAGGGGGCATCATTTTTCTGACATCTTGAAAACCTAAATGAATTATACACCTAAACTTTCCTCATGATGAAACCAGTATGGAAGTCGTATTCAGTAGCTTGTGAGTTTATCGCGTTCATACGGATGGACAGACGCGACTAGGGACTTTGATTTATAATATGTAATAATAACTGATTTACACAATTATAAATTTAAAAATTTGCGAAACTCCGATGCAGCTGAACGTCTTTAAGTTATTATTAATTATAAATTATAAAACCGTGTGACTTATTATCATTTTAGTACACTAATAACCTTTTACGAATAGGCATAAATTTTGAGTAACACAGTCATACTACACATTTTTTACCAAGATTTAACTATGGCAGCAGCTCGAGAGAGTTTAATATTATTTATATAATACATCTAGAAATAAGTAATAGGTACTTAGTTGTTATTACAATTACAAAACATACCTATTTATTGAAAATACACGATTCATTTTTATCATATAAAGTATATCACTTATACAAGATAATTGATATTTATCGACGACAGATACTTTTAAAAACATTCGAAAATATCCATAGTATTTATAGGCATTACATTACACGATAATTGACAAGCAAGGTCCTGGGTAATACACAGAAAATAACAATATTTTCAAACCATTTAAACATACGCATATTGTCTCGTTAAACAAGAAATAAACTGAGAATCAACTTGTGGGTACTCAATCAACATTCAAAATACAATGTATAATACATTACATTAAAAGGAAAGAATTAAAAAAAAGATAAATCTAGTTATAGGTTTTTTTATGTCGATTGTTTTATTATAGGTAACATTTTAGTTGCATTAACATAGCCTAATCATATTTGATTGACGAAGACGTTACTTTGAAGAAATAATTTATCCGAAATGACTTGGCTACTTCCGCCTAAAAACGTTTTTTGTTTAACAAAGAAGAAACTACTATTAATTAATTATTTATTATTATTAATATAATATATATAATTAATTATTATTATAAGTAGCAAAGAAATTTCGGATAAATTATTTATAGCCTCATCAATTACACATAATCCGATATCAAAGTAGCCTCTGTTAATGTACTGAATTTTAGAATTATATTCTTAATATTTTTAAGTAGCACTAGGTAGAGTTTTAACATTTTATAAGACTGTTAATTAAAATCGTTTATTAGATATAAATAATATTCTGTAAATTACATTTACTTATACAGGAAAATCGTATACTGTAAAACCGCTTCTAAGCAGAGTTCTCTGACGGTGGTTTTTCCTCACTACAGGCTTATTATACTTAATACATTTGAGTATACCACAAATGTTCGATAAATTACAACTTGTATTCAAGTGCATACTATTATTTTAACTTGTAATAGAATTAAATGCAACAATAATTATGTCCGACTGAATTGCGACCACCACACACCATAGTGACTCTCTTTTGGTTTGTAACCAGCCAGTAATATTGACTTGAATTGCCAGTAGCTGGCTACTGAGATGCTTAGAGACAACATGCTAGTGACGAAGTCGATATATTTATCGATTGATGCGATCTTTCGGTGGTCGTCTTAGTTTACGGATTGTACTTACTATAACTGTAACGTCACGTTGCCGTGATACCATAATTTATTGAATAACTGAATTTAATAATTATTTCGACTAAAAACTTTCTATATAACAAGAAATAATATTTTAAATTAATAATGGTTTTGTTCAGGGTGAGCTTATCCATAAAATGTTGAACGCTGAGTCACATTAACCAGAACCATTTACTTGTTTGAATATTTTTTATAAGAAACTGTTATGTTATATTAATTATCTTTCAGAGGAATTGCGATTACGTGGTAAATATTTATCGCATATTTGTGCCTATTTTCCTTATATTTACAGTACTATGTCTATTCAGTAAATTACACACATATTACTTAATATAAAGTATTTAGTAAAATGCAGTGTTTTCTTTAATATAATTGAACAAAATACAAATTAATTTAAAAAAAATGTAGATATTTGAAATCTTGTTATAAACCAGTCTGCTCATTATGCTACCTTTGAATAAAATAAATTAATTAACTACCAATTAAAGATTTCTGTTCGAATTATGTAAAGTTCTTATACAAAATAAATCTTTTTCACATTAATTAGTAAAAAAAAGTTGAATTGGTTAGAAAAGAAGTATAAAACAATATAATACATTATCGAAGAAATGCTAAAATATAGAAATCATATAAACGTAAATTTATTAAAATAACGTAAAATATAAGAAAGTTTTCACGCTGTGTAAAAACACATGCAAATGTTGTAAAACAATTAGGTTCGTGGTTTAGGCTTGATTTAAATAGTTATATTATTGTGAAATATTTTTCTATTATTATAGTGAATATATTTGATCAAATAATCATGCGAATCCATTGTACTAGTGGATATTCTTTTTTCATGTCATAAATCCCAACTAAATCTAAATTGTAACTAATCTAATCAAACTGGCGATCTCTAAGGATATAAATATCAATTTATAGTAAGACAGTATCAAAAACTTTTTTATAAAAATTTTTGCAGTTAAATAGATAATACATTTTATTTGTTAACAAAAAAAACTAGCTTAAAGTCATTTTCACTTCCAGGTTGCCTAATTATTATTTTTTAATTAGTTGCTGTTCATGGAAAAGTAATTATTACGGACGTTCAGTCCAGTACATAGTTAATTTATATCTTTGTGTTGCAAACCAATCCTCAGAAGCGACGTTGTACGTAATTATATTGTATGGCAAGTATCGATGTTTGTTTATTATATTGAATTTTTTATAAATAGGGAAGCGTAGTTTGAACGTAGACATATTATGTATACATATAATATAACAAAAATCCCTCCTGAATTCGACGTATTGCAAGTCACACGATTGCCCGTGAAAACTTGAAAACTTTTTTAATTAAATTTCTGATTTCTGTCTTCAATTCCCTTAAAGATTTTATCCTGAACCTCTATTCAAAACGTATTAATCGGCGCGCGAAATACTGATGGCCATCGCTAACGACATATACCGTGCGCCACAGTTTCTTTAAATATAATATACACAGTACCCTAAATAAAGTGTTTCATGCTATATATTATCACATATCCGCAATCGTAACTTATCATCAAAAATTTGAAAAAAGAAAGTGAAAGACATATGTTCGACTTTTACAAAGATCACTCCATTTGAGATGTGTACCGACTACTGACACTTATGCCTAACTGGACTCCAACACCCAAAATACAACAACCAACATCCAGCTAACACCCAAAATGTGAAAAATTTGTTTTAGTGCGTCGCTTTAGGTATTGGCTAATTACCTGGCTTATTAAAGGCTTTAGGTATTAGGCTTGTATAGTCAAGACGATTTTCGTCTTTCGACTACAGTACTGTTGGTACTACTAGTAAGTCATGCTAAACTAGCAAATTAAAAATATTGTTTTGTAAATTTTACGTTGTCACTTTATTTGACTGAAATAAATTTGACTAAGAGTTTCCTGGAAATGGTAGCAAATCTTCACTAATGTATTTGATTATAACGAAATGAAGGCAGCCGTCTTTGTTTCCATTTAATTAACAAAAGCACCGAGGCGGTCATTAAAATCGACCGACGCGACGGTTTATACGTAACATCATGTAGGTACCCACTCAATTTTAATTGTTAACTTCGTTTGTAATTAAAAATACTATTTATCCACAACGTAATGCTCTAATTTGAAGAACAAAAGAATTGCTATGAGCCCACTTGGTAACGAAGAATAAAAATACTCCACTTATTGAAGTGAAACTTCTTATGCGACTTCCAAGCTTAAACGTTAAATGTTAAACGTTTAACGCACATTATCGGTCTGTCCTCTTTGTGTGAGCCAGAGCGAGAGAGTAAATGTCGGTGTGTATGTATATTGCACACGGTTTAAATAAAATAGAAAATGTATTTTAAAATGAAGTGTCACTTCTATCGGGTGTGAATCGCACACACACCTTTTTTTAGTATTTGTGTCTATTAGTATTCAGTTTTTCATTGTGCAAACTATCACAAAAAAGCAGTTATTATTTATAGCATGTTATTTGGACGCATAGTTTGGGAGATAATGGAAAATGAAAATAATTCAACAGTCGACTCGGGTCTATGAATAAAGGTGTAGTGGTGCGAACGAGCCTTGTGAGTTGTTACGCTAACCCTGGGCGCCCGATAAACATATTGTCTATACTGAAGTATTATAAATCATCGAACAGTGTTTTTTTATTATACGCGGGTGAAACGGCGGGGAACAGCTGGTATAAAATAATATCGATAGTTTAAGGGCTTAGTATATCTGTTTATAATCTATAAAGATCTCATTACGATATACCTATCAATTACAACTACAAAAAAGTAGTTTCTTTCATAAAGGCTGAAATGGATTTTTTCAATCGATTTACGTTTATCAATAAGAAACAACGTGGGCGGAAGGTGTATTATGAAGCGTAGTAAGTTTCTATCGAATCATTTAAATAAACGAACTCGCATCATTATGTCAGATCTAAGGATTGAACAAATTGCCAATTAGCGGCGCTCTGGCGTCGGCTTCGAAGTTCGAGCAGCGAGACGGCGGGACGCGACATCATGGGAGAGGTATCAGATGCTTAGAAAATACACACACTTCGTTTCATCTGATTTAATTTGACAGCCACTTTCTTAGTTGCTTTATCGTCACTGTCTAGCAATTTATTTACCGATTGTATGACCTAAGATCGTTCCTAAACATGACAGCCATTAATGCTTTTAATTTTCTTGAAAGCAGTTTTAAAAGACTTTTCCGTTCGAAAACTTTTACATAAGAGACGATGACAAAAGAGCAGAGATTCTATGGAGACGCTTTAATTATGGAGACACAAAGAGTTGAAAAAAAAAAGTTTGTTTTTAATTAATGTGATAAAATTTGGTATTATTTTAAAATATATACAAATAAATAAATGTATACGCAAATATTATGTAAAATATAGAAGTATGTCATTTGGGGGATTAAGTGAGAAAATACATACATTAAAATTATTCTTGGAATTGTTGTCGGTTTGTTTATTTTGTTAGAACGCACATCATTAATTTGTAAGCTGGTGAACCAATTTGATTGTGGATTTCAGATTAAAATAGGATTTAACCAGAAGCAGTATGTAGACTACATATCACTAGGTACGCTTTTGAAGTGCTTGTATAGCATGGTGGTAGGAAACTTTCTAATGCCCGCCTGACCAGCTACCAGCCAGCCAACCTCAAATTGAAAATCTGTCGCCAAGCACCGTAATCCGGCAGTTGCAAATGAGAGCCATTCCCTCCCCCCCTCCCCACTAGCCCTAGCATTTCTTTTGAGGCACATCGTCACTTAATATTATTATCAAGTTAAATTGTGGTTAAACGCTTAGCTTATAAAGAATAATAACTTTTGGCACGTTGAGTAGAGGGCACAATTGAGAGCTGCACGCACATCATGACGAAACAAAAGACCATCAATAATAAATTAAATTAAAAAAAAACAAGTACAATGAATTTACATTATTTTCTTTAATGGCTGACTTCATCATGTTGACACGCAGGATAAAATGTTATGTTATTTTAGTTTCCTTACGCCAAAGAAGTATTAACTTGTTACGTGCGTACAGAAGTACCCGTTTTTTTTCAGTAGGGTCTAAGAACTAGTGAAAAAACAATAATTTACTACCCGTGAAATGTGAAAGCTTTTTCACGTGAACGAAGTACTACCAGCTACTTTGAAATCAATCTATGTTAATGATAAATGAATAACAAAACTCCATTCATTCCCTTATTATTCTCTATAGCGGCGGCGCGGGACGAGGACATCGAAGAGCGCTCAGTATTCAGAGTATCGCAAATGTAACTTTCGGTTCTTTTCATGGCTAAAGTATGTTGGCGGCCATCCATAATGGGATCTCCATTATTCTTGCCTTTAATTCGTATGACCCCGACTTCCGTGCATTAGCGGGTAGCCCGACAATGATACCAATTGACAGAAGAATGATAAGAATATATTAACTATATTCTTATCATTATGATTTAAATTTCCAGAACTGTACATACAACTATACAAGTATAGTCATTGCCACACTAACATATTTTTAAGTATTTGCCTACCTCTTTTTTACCTTTATAATTTTTAGCCTTTGGCCAAAATCTCATTTTTTGTTAAGTGACGATGTGGTCCAAGGTAGTAATGCGCTAAGCCCAGTGGGGGAATTGCGTGAGTGCAGCTGTCGAAACACACCTATATGTGCTTGGCGACAGATTTTCACCTTGAAGGTGGTGGCTAGCCAGGCGGATATTAAGAAACGCCCTACCACCGTGCTATGGTTTCATACACGATGTTTTTCTTCATCGAAAGCTCAGGCTCATAGTAGGTATTGGAACTCGCATCGATCGATGCCGAGTTTGTGTACATAGTATCACTGAGCTATTCAACCTAAAATATATTAGGTACTTTCCGAGTATGTTCAAAATGCAGATTTAATTTAGAAACTGTACGTATTCCATAGATATAATAAAGTAATAAAATCTCTTTAAAACCAGTTAAAGATTAATTTTTGTCTCTTTTTTAGGGTAATATATTTTTATCTTAACGAACAACAAACTATTTATATGTCGAAGACGCTTATTAAACTTACTCCTTAATTTTACGCAATTAGTAATGAATTCGCTGAAAAATAATCCAACTTATTTCACAAGAAACGCGTAGTTATAGTTATTATTCTGCGCAGATAGCATAAAAATAATGAAATAAGTGGCATGGACATTACTTAAAGCGCGTTGCATTGCATCCGAGCGTCGGAGCGAGATGCAAGATCTGAATTCTCCCTGGCACGCCAAACCCCCTATACTCCCCCTTCCTGAAAGAAAAAGTCTCGAAAAACTAATTACAAGTTGTAATTGAAATTTTGCGTGTTACATAATCGGATACTTGAGCCGAGAGTAATGTTTAAATGCGCTGGGGAGATGAATGGACGACGTCGTGGGTGGGTTGGTCGAGATAGGCGGCCCTTCACAAATTTTGGATTAAGCAACTTTGATATAATAATACTAAACAAGATATTACAATTTGTAACTTTTTAAACAACGAATTTCATAAGAATATACAAAGGTTACCAACTTTATTTTCCAATTACGAATAGGTATACCAATTTAAGATCGCTTTAAACAAATGATATTAATATACACAAAATACATTGTCAGCATCACAATACTTACTTGAAAATGTATTACATGTGTTCTACTGTACCACTAACGAAAGAAACCATGTCGTCTGTTGAAACAAGTATTTTTAATTAAAGCCCCCTCCGAAACCGCGCGAACAAAGACTCTATAACAATAGCAATAATCTAGAAAACGATCTAACTGTATAAACACGCGAATAATGCGCAATCAAAAGGGCAACGGGCAACCACTCGAGGGCTATGCAACTAGGGAGAAACACCCTTCGGCCCTTAGCATTTTATTTGCCTCTTTCTTTCATTTTTTACGAATTACAATTATCATTGCTTCGTATTATTACAACAATTTTGTGTTACTTATTAAATAAGTATATACTGTTCCAGATATCTTAATAATAATAATTAATTAAGTGAAATTTGTACATGACTAAGCTAGAGATTCTTTGTTTGAACGAACTAATCTCTGAAATTACCAGTCAAACTTAAAAAGACTTTTGCACCTTATTGCCTATTTATTGAGAATAGTTATAGGCTTTATAACTTCACACCACGACCCTAACGAGCGGAGCAGTAAACATGAATGTCTAGCGATCTGTTAAGCTGTAGAAATAAGAATAACGAGAAGCTCACGGGTACGTTGACGACGCGGCGCTATTATTAATTAATATGTACTAAGTACTTTCACTTATTTTCATTAATTTAGTTAATGATAATCATTAATTATTAGGGTACCTTATTAAAGTTGTAATGATAAATACTGTAAAACATATAAAGCACATTTATCACGACATTACGGAATAACATAAAGATTTTCGGTCAAACTAACAGTCGTATGAGGGGTGGTAAACGGCGCGTAGTCGGGTGGAAATGGAAAAAGCATTAACGGATATGTCAGTGCCGTATCAACAGAGTGCCTCCTATCTAATGCTGAATAAATACCACCTACCTCCGCACTTAGAGCGGTTAACTATACTAGTGAGTAAAGATTGAGTAGCGAAGTCGCAGAAGATTATATTCCAACTTTGTTATGTTCATATTATGTTTTGTTTGCATAAAATCATTCTAACGTACAAACATAAGCTGAGGCACGAACGACCTCTTTGAATATTTTTCAACTTAGTTATAGTTACTGTGTCGAATCCGACTAATTTACTTTTAACAAATAAATCATTTAACGAAAGTTTTTACAATACTTAGTTGCCTAGTAGCTAATACTATTACAAAATTAAAACTTTAAAAGTATGTATTAGATTAAATAAAAACTGAAATATAAAGAAATATTGTATAAAAATAATCATTTAAAATACAATACCTAGGCAATCAGCACAAACGATATTCATGTATTTGAAATGATATTTTAACTTAATTAAAATCATTTATGTGAATGATTAAATTATAAAAATTGGGTATATATTATTACATAGATAAGACGTGGTGGCTGAATATATGGTATACTGATCCAATGTCTGATTATTGGTTTGAGCCTCGGTAAGTATCTAAAAACGAAGTTTTCGCATACATTTTCCTATTTAAAATCAATTAGTTACAACATCAGCTGACGATGAAGATAAACGTCATTAGTAAAGTGAACGCTTTGAGAAGTATCCTTATTGTATCGCTATGTAGTAGGATAAAACAAAAGTACGGATTTCTAGCCCATTGAAGTCACCTATACGTAGTAAGTTGCCGTGGTGTGGTGATTAACTCCTTCCTTCCTTTCTCTCCGAAAGAGGCTTTTACCCAACAGTGGGATAATTATAACTGTTACATTTACATATTCTGTTACACTTATTATCCTAAATAATGACGATAATTGTAAAAACAATAATTCTTTTGTCCCTTTCAATTTTATGTCTTTGTTCTTTGTTAGACTAAACGTAAATTGGCACGCATTCCACTTTCGTTTGAGTTGGAGTATATCACCATATTGAAATAAATTTATACAAAGATGTCATAATATAAATGGATAAATTTGTTCTACTTTCTATTTAAAGTCACATCGTTGCGAATGTTTCGCCTATCTCAACTCCGAGCTTAGACAGATTATTTTAGGCGTCTAGCAGACAGGCCTTTAGTTGAATATCTCGAAATACAAGTATTTAACGACTACTAAATGTACTTATATCCAAAAAAATTATAGAAATGAAAATCGAATACACAAATTTATGACAGTTAATGATTGAATATCTCAATAAAACTGTGAGGCAATATTGTAATTTTAGTTAATTTTTATATTATATTGCGTTAAATGAATTTTGAGTTTTAATTTTTTTATTTTAACATACTTTTTATATAACGTCAATTAAGTTTATAAACTTTTTTATCTATTTAAAAAAAAAAGATTCATATATTTGATCCAGAAATATTGTTGTAATGAATAAATTTAATTTAATCATAGCATTTTTCAAATGTATTGTCAAGCAAGAAAAAAAAACAGTAAAGTATAAAATGTTTTGTTAAAAATACAACAGAATGTTAACAATCATAGCGGACAAACCATCTATAAGGGAAATGGATTGTTGTTACTGACTTGGCTTAATTAAACAAGCCGGAGTCGACACTCAGACGCATAATACTGCTAATTAAACGCGGGTTTACAGAGATCCGAAAAAGAGCCACTCAAACACGCTTAGCCGGTATTATTACAGTGTATTCAGGAGGCTCAGCAAACAGGCCCTCTCGCTGAGGGTGCTACTCTCAAGTTTCGCGTTTAATTAGACAGATAGAGGCGCGGATGGGCCTTATTAGTATTGTCTACGGGGGCCCAATTAACACCAGGGAGGCGCCGTGGGTGGTTAAACTTCGTTTTAATAATCAAGGGATACGCTCAGCTTTGTTAGCCGAATAATGGAATCGGGTAGCATCGATTATGTGCATCACAAGATATAGGGACTGGACATCTACAAACGGTATAATTCCTTGAATGCGAACGACTAATAATGCCTAATAGGTAATGGAGATTGCATGCCAGATATGAATGAATGCTATTTACAACACGTTTATTCTAACGCAGAGGAAAAGAATCCATATTATGATTGTTGGGACTTGGGTGTAACACCCGTCAGAGTGGCACGCTTAGACGTGTGTGTTAGATTATTGTGTATTGTTTCATAAAATAGCCTGTTTTTATTTCAAACATACTATTTTTAGAATATTGTTTCATATTATACTGTTTTTATTCCAAACATACTCAATTATCAATTTATTATTTTAATATGTATTTCTAACGTCCAAACATATTTGTATAAATTTAATTCGATATTTATAAGTATATTTAAGTACAGTTATTTTATGGATTTATTGATATTGTAAACATACTCAATTATTATCAATCTAAAAGTTAATTTGTCATTTTGAACAAAGTCATGTGTTTTTAAGCTAAACTGTGATTTTAATATCCGTACTGATAAATGTTCATTTAAATTAGTTTATCGGTTGAGTAGGAGGGATTTTTGTTTAAAAGACTTTGTCTCGCCTGATACGATATCCAAGCCCGATAAAGCTGTAAAAGCCGTCTAACAGTAAAGTCAGATAGAAAAAAAAACTGATATGAGACACACTTGTTGTATGTCAATCTTCGAGGACAGATGTTTCTCTACACTGGAGGCTGAATATATTAGAGATACACTTGACTACTATTTTCCCAAGCTAAGTATTTTTATTATTTTGATTAATTGATTTCTGATGGTTCTTGGTTGAGATCTTCATTATTACTTCTGTCAAGTGTTGATTATTATTGTAAGAGATTTGGTTTAAAACAGCAAACCTAGAGTTTCTTGCCAGTTCTTCTCTAAGGGAAAGTGCCTTCCGAACTGGTCGTAGCGTCATTTGAAAACAAATATAAAACATATTATCTATTACATTGTGTCATTTATACACTTAAAACTTAGCATTTTGTTTACCCATTTAATATACCAACATTAAATTTAATGATTCTTACATATTGATGATTCTAACATGTGCGTGTCGAGTTCCCAGATCAGCCGGTGTATGTGCAGTAATAAAGTGGGTATTAGGGATCTATACCCGACTGGGTTCCAACCACCATGTACACGGTGACCCATCTACACCAGACTGGGTTCCAACCACCATGCACATGGTGACCCATCTACACCCGACTGGGTTCCAACCATAATGCATATGGTGATAAACCCGTGACAGTGACTCTTTTGGTTTCTTGTGTATCTGGATCTGCCAGTGTATGTCCATCTTGCAGGCTGGTGGAACGAGAACGACGACCATCGATGGGTTGCCGATTTGGCAGTGGTCGTAGTTGTTTTAGGATTTTACTGTGCATACCATCAAGCACAATGCCTTTCCTTTACCGTGCTACTAGAAAAAAAAAGTTTTTGAATGCTTGACAATATATATGAAACCTTTTGCTTGAAAACCTATACTCAAAGCGCTGACTATTTGTTCCCCAAAATTTAATTTAAATCCGTCGGCTGAGATTCCGGTGAAAGAAACCTTTGCATAAAACCATTGCATAGTGGTAAAGGATTTACAAATGCCTGACTGGCTAGTTATCGTTCCCCAATCAAAAATCTGTTGCCAAGCACCTATAGGTATGTTCCAGCAGATGAATTTTAGAGCTAATCCCTGTCTAGACTTAGCGTGTTACTATTTTAGGCCACATCGTTAGCTAACATGATCAAATGGGATTGTAGTCAAATGTTAACTTATACAAAAAAAAAAACGAATTGCATAAGAATGTTAAATTAGGTGTCATATGCGTTTGTGTGTGAGCACTAATTGTAGTAAGTTCATTTTGAAATGAAACATGCATATTAGAATGTCATAAACACAGCTAATTGTAACGACACAAGTGAATTAAATTTATTTGTAGTATAAAGACCAGAAACACACGTCAGTGCTTTGAATTTCTGTTTTGTTTTTTTTTTACTTTTTAGTGCAACTTTTTGTTTATCGTTGGCAGCTATGGGTACAGGTATACTTATATGATACAATTAAATATTTGTTATATAGCTCCAAAACCTAAAACATTAACAGATATCAGCTTATTTATGTAGTTTTAATTCAATTCGAAATTGGAAAGGTGATATAGTTTGGTGTCAAGTAGAATGCGTATATTGTAAACTTTCAAAGTGAGTATTTATTGCAATATAGTACATATGTACTGCAAATTACATTTACAAATTCTTCTTGATACTAAACTATCATCATTATATCATCACATATCATCTTTCCAATTTGGATTGAATTAAAACTACATACAATAAAAAATATGTAGAATTTTTTAATTTCTCTTTTTTTTTGTAATAACCATGTTTTACCAATACACAGAATGTGACAGTAAAAATATAGCTTATATAAATCAATTATGTTATTATCTTATAGGCACACATGTAACTTATAGATGACGAATGGTACCTAACGTTATAATATTACGATATGGTTATAGTTTTCATTTATCATTCTAAGACTTATATTAACTAATACATCGACTAAAATAAGTTCAAAATGGTAGGTAACTTTCTTAGTTCATAAAAATATATTCACTTTTTTCTTTTAAAGGAAAATATTTAGTTTATAACACATACTGTTAAAATATTTTAATTAATTTCACGATTCTCAGAACTTGCAAGGAAAGAAATGACGCCAACGTCGATGTATAATTTCATAATCACTGGTAAAATTGTTATTGACCCAGAAAATTGCAAAACGAGATGCAAACGCATGCGCACGCCATCCGGCTTGCATGACTTGTCGGCACTAATAACTTTTTCTCAAAACACTAATGAAACATACTTATTATTACCAGACACGTTCTGCTGCTCGAGAACTCAAGGCATAAGATGGCAAGGGGGAATGACGAGAAGGGCTGCGAGGTTCAAGTACTGGAGCCGACCTTACAACTTACAATTAAGTAATTTTCATCAAGTCATTAAATGAACTTTTACATGTATAAGCACTTTTTCTTTAAAAGTTAATTACTGTACTTATTAAATGCCTTGGCATTCACTAATTGTCTCATGACCTTACCAATGAAATTATATACATTGTTATGACGTAAATAAGAAACTGATCGATTACTTTTACCTTAATTTGAATTGGATTGGAAAGAAGGCTTGTATATTATTTAAAAGTACAATTGGATCACAGCATAATAAATCATATTTTGTGATTTAGCATAAGATTAATTAACAAAGCATTGCTTAATCTAATCAATGTTGAATTTTATTAGCCTCAGTTCGATTCGAATCTTGAAATCCCGTGTTCATAGTTTGATAAGTGAACAATAAAAATATATATCTATATTAATAAATATGTAGTTCTGTCTGTACGTGTATTTTTTTTTAAGTTTCATGATTGACATTTATTATTATAGATGTGATTGATCACATATGACATTAAATATTTTTTCTGTCTATCTGTTTTTATGTCTGGTTTTCACTCAAAAACGGCTTGACCGCTTTTTATGTAATTTTGTCCACGGGAAGTTTATGTCATTTATCAATTGATAGATATTATGTCAAATAAATATTTACGTAAATTACTAATTAAAGGAGTGAAATGTTTTGATCGTAATTTATTAATAATTTAAATTTGCCAAGTTAGAAATCCCATATCAAAGAAAGTAACAAATTATTTTGTAAATGAACTGAAGAACCTACATTCGTACATTTTCGTAGATCAGTTAAAAACAGCTACCTTAGAGTGTCTTGCCGATTCTTCTCTAATGGATAGTGCCTTCCGAATCGGCTGTAAAGTTATTGAAAATATTGAATATAAACATATTATCATCTTAATTATTATCATTTTACTTTATTTAGGACATTCATTTACACATTTATTAATACATACTTATTTAAATTCAAACATTTTATTTTGTAGGTAGGTAGATAAAACTACTAATTAATCATCTATTGCAGGTGGAAGTAGCAAAGAAATTTCGGATAAATGATTACTACAGCTATTAAAGGACAGCTATGGAACTTGGCACCCGTTAGATCTCGGCTCTTTTATCGCTGACAACATCTACCCCAAACGTCGTTTCTACCGAACTTGGCCCCTTTTTCACACTTACGTTTTCCTTGAGATATCATTACGTTTTGAAAAGCTGTACAACTTCATGTATTGGTAAGTGGATAAAAACGTCGCAGTGGTTGATGCTAATTATGAGTAGGTACTATTTCCGATTTTGTTTAAAATTAACCAATAATTATTGTCCCCATTTGAAGTTTTTTGAATTGGTTATTTAAATAATTAATTTGAATTAATTAAAGCGTTTTTTCTTTTTCGAACTGATTATACTGTTAGTCTTAGGGGCTCTGGAGCTTTTGCGGCTTTTACAGCTTCACCGGGCTTGGTTATTAAAGCGTCGATATTCCAATACTCTTGTAAATCGGGTAAACATAACGCTAGCGCATCTAACTTAGCACAACGCCATCTATTGGTGAGTGGATGGAAACGCCGTTAATAAAACAGTATTCTGTCTACAAAATTTTACTTTTTTTTTAATTATTTTTTTTGTATCGTTTGTACTAGCTTAATTATACACCTTGATGCCAAATTTCAAGTTTCTAAATCGCCTAGAAGTAATCTAGGTTTTTATGAGTGAGTCAATGAGTGACACAAAATGCTACTTTTCAGGCCTTAATAAGTCAAGAACTATAAACGGTTACTTCGTGAAATTTATGAAATTTCAAGTGTGTAGATCATTCCTGAATTGATATTATAAGAATTATCAATAATACTTTTAAAAATCGTATAAATCTAATTCAAAAAAAAAAAATGATATCTGAATTAGTTTAATTATAAAACTTTATGCACAGGAAATATTTGTTATTCTACAATTGGTAGGCTATGAGTAAAAATAACAATACAAGATGATGAAATTTCTGCATAATAAACGCGTGCTGACCCGCGGGTACAGCTATTATTATACAAACGGCAATAATTCTACTGTAACATTGTTTTTTAATATAAAAAAAACTAATACTACACAAAAAATTATAGCACTAACCGGCGTCTAAGAAATGCCTAAAGTAGGTATTACCTAACATGTTCATAGCTGTTGATGAAGTTTTTATGGATGTTTTCTAACGACCATCGCCTGTTGTTTCTTGTAACTGTTGCCTTACATTCTACAAGATTGTTTATACGGAAAATGTTATGCACATGACATTTAATTAGAGCACGCTGTCAGTTACGTTTTATATCTCGGGACTTATAAGGAATTAATGTAATTGACGCCAGTTTAATGGTGCATTTATACAGGACCGGTGATTACCGGGCCCATAAGAACTGCAACTCCCCGACTTGGCGTAGCGCGGACCCAATTTCATTTACAAAGTTGTCGGTCAAGTCCGTATTAAACTCCGTTGATCGAGTCCAATCATTCTTAATAATTACGTGTTGTACGGACATCTGTCACTGATTTAAACATGCAAATCGTTGATGAATTCTCATTATTGTAACTTGTTATGGGAATTATTTGTCGACTAAACGGCAGTAGAATTTATTGTATCACAATGTATAAAACAAAATAGGAGTTTAAAATATGAAATTGCCATTTTATATAGAAAAGACCAAACATTTTTTAAAAGAATATATTTAATAGTGTGGCAATTATTTTCCATGCTACTTTTCTGATTTTTATCGAAGTTCACTGATGCCTCTGTAGAAATCCTGGAGACTGGAATCGATGAAATCCTTAAAGGCGCTTTAAACTGCTTCATCGGATTTGGAATTTTTCGCCTGTAACCAAAAATCCAAATTCGGAAAAAAAAGAAATCTGTTGGAGCAAGTGCTGGTGAGTATGGTGGGTAACAGAGATCTTCCAGTCGTAACTCCTGTTGTTTTGAGATGATCCGTTGTGTGAGCGTTGTCGTGAAGAACGAGTGAACTAGAACAATTATCAAGTATTGGTTGTTTGAAAGTAAGCTTGTCCATTATAATATGCAATTCCTCACAGTAGGACACCTCCTCAGTAATTGTTGTGCCAGGTCTCAAGATGTTGTTGGCCGGTAACCGTCTACGATAAACTCACAAGCAGCATCTTTTGTCTCGATTTGCGTTTAGGAGATGATTTGGCTGCCTCCCCTGTGTCCAACGGACATTTTGGATTATCATACAAGATCCACTTTTTATAAAAAGTGACAATCTGATTCAGAATCCCCTCATTTATGTGCCTATTCAACAAGTTAAAGCAAGCTTCGGCGCGATTTTGTTGTTGTTTAGTGAGTTTATAAGGTACCAATTTTCCTAGCTGTTTTATCTTTCCAATTTGACGTAAACGAAGCAGTATCGTTTTATCCCTTACGTTGCTGCTAATTTCAATGTGGATTGAGAAGAATCTTCTGCCACTACGGCTTTCAACTCATCGTTATCGATTGTCGTTTTCAGTTGGCCAAGATACATAATGTTGAGATGAAATTTTCCAAAACGTTAGCTAACCAAAAATGTATCATGTATTCACTTGCGGTTCCTAGTCCATACACGTCGTCGATAGGTGCCATCTGTTCTGCGTTGGTGCCACGACGGAACTCTTATTCGAAAGTAATCCGAATTTTTATTTTTCCAAGGTTGCAGAAACAAGGATATCAAGGAAAAATAGAACGGTTGAAAAACAAATGAGCAACTGATTTTTAAAAAGAAATGTCAAAGCTATTATTTATTATAAAATTAATATGACTTTGCAATTTTAAGTAGAATGAAAGATATGCTATTTGTACTAGTCAATATTAAAAATAGGCAATGTCATACTTTAACCACTAATATTAAAAGATAATATGGAGTAATGTGGGCTTTAACCGAGGAACAAACGCTGGATTTGCGACACGGAAAGTTGATGGTCGATGCTGGCAATAACTTTGTTATTAAAACTGCATTATATAACACATCTTTTTTTTACAATTTTAACTGTCGTCTTTATTACACATAGAAAATACTTTAACCTGATTTAAAAAATAACACCTTTATAAACACTCAATATAAATAAATAAATACATTCAATATGTACATATAAATGATAATATCAGTCTGTAAGTATCCCACTTCTGGGCAAAGGCCTTTTCCCGAGAGAAGGTACGGGCTAAATCACCACGAAAGCCCGCGATGTATTAACGATTTTAATATATACTTAAGTTACGTATATTATACAGATTTAGAGATTGAACGTGCTAATTTCTGGAACTAGAACTACAATAGAAAAATATTTTAGCGTTTAAACCCTATTTATAGACTATATAACCTCACACTATGACTCTAAGGAGCGTAGCCATACCCATGAATGTCAAGCTATATATATATATAATTTTAAGACAGGTGAAACCGTGGGGCACATATAGTATAACATATACGTGTCATAGACTTTACAATGTATTTTCAGCAATACTAACATTGTAATAGTAGGTTTTATAAACCGAAATCAAAATCAAAAAATACTTTATTCAAACGTCCTACACTATTACTTGAACCGAACCGGCAAGAAACTCGACCAGATTTATATTTTTTCCGACTGTACAAACGATATTTATAGATAATAATTATATTAATAATTTAGTGCATGCAAAGAGAGGAGTCACTTCCAGACATCACTATCATTCGCATAATGATCCACCCTAATATAACCTTTTGACAGTTAAACCTGTTTGACATGGTCTTTGAACACATTGTCTGGCCACTAGACTACTACTTATTAAGCTACTACTGGCTACTAGTTGTAATAGTGTTGTAGGCCACTTTTACCTAAAAAAATATTCTAATTCAAATTTAAACTATGAATAAGTAGATTTTAACTATAGCGTAAATATTTTCCCTGGCATTATAATTTGGTTAAGATTCATCAATTTGAGCATCACTATTCATCCACACACCTAACTATGTATAAAACTTACTGCAAAGATGCTCCGTTGGGCATTAGGGTAGAACGGGTACGTATGTACCCGCGTTCTCTGAGAAATTCCGGCACTCGATCCTAATTACAGATAACGTTCAAGCCTTCCCGTCCCGTCGCGTCGCGTTTTACTCTAGAAATGCTTGTTTGGATATGCAGAAGCTTTTAGTTAACAATCACGTAGCTTCCTCGAATTAAATATAGATAAATAGCATAATAATTTGAACAAAATTGGTTTCCACTCATATTTCTGATAAAACTAGCTAGAAACATATGAAATGGTAACAAATACTCAGAAATAGAATACCAGATGTCCGTGTACTCGTGCAACTGTAGTACCAATACATTTGGTTACATCATGATTCCGAACGCGCAGTTGACTTATTTTCTGACTGCAGTAATGACTCGTTCAAAGCCTACAATCTATACATATTATAAAATAAAGTCTGAACGCGATAAACTCAAAAACTACTAAACGAATTTTGATACGGTTTTCATCAATGCACGGGGTGATCCACGAGGAAGTTTTAGGTATATATATATCGGTATATTTATTAAAGTTTTGTTGAAATTGGCTGAAATATGACAAAGATTGTTGAAAATGTCGGAAAAATCATGCCGACTTCCCAGTAAAGTTACCACTTTAGAGGCGTGCGCCGCGTAAACCAATAGAGTTATATGTATTACTCTGCTACCCGTGAGAAGCCGGGACGGGTTGCTAGTATTATATAAAACATACATACACCAGTAGTCAAATTTGAAATTATTTCACTTTTATGTACATTATTTTTCATATCTTAAAAAAACCAAACGCGTTCTACTCTGAAAAAGATGATCCGAAAGTCCGAAGTTAAGCATTTAATATTATTAAGTAACTAACTTCTTAAAGGGGAACCTATTGCATGTAACCGATTTGCATATAAAATTTCATTATAAATATCATAAAATATGATTTATTTATTATTTTCGATCTGACTACACTGTTAGTTATAAGGGCCCTGAAGCCTCAAACGGCTTTTACAGTTTCACCGGGCTTGTATTATCATATTACCGCGTGAATAAAAGATAAAGTTATATTCATTAGTAGTATAACACCTATAGTAATTATAATACCAGCTTGTAAATCTCCCAATGTTGGGTGGAGACTTAATGATGAGCTTAATTATCACGCTAGCTCACGACTTATTGGCGATTTCAAACGTGGAGAGATCCACAGTTCTACATTTTACACGTGTGGAGTGGTACTACGAGCACAAGAACATTTGTCAAGCGTTCTCCTTTCTTCACGATGTTTTCCTTCACCACCAGCTGATAGTGCTACCTATTCAAATTAATAAATGTACGTGAATTCCGAAAATTCGTTAGTACATGCCAGAGCTTGAAGAGTTTGAACCTGCGGACATCGAATCGATATTTCGCAGGTCAGTTCACTCGACCATCATTACTTATTGTATTATTTTGTTCATATGGATTTATATAGGTATACTATTACACTCAGATTTATAAACGTCTATTACTTGTGTCAAAAGAAATAAAAATCGAAGTAGTTTTTTTTGTTTTTGGGACTTTTATTCTACCGAATATATCAGTCCCATTAAACCCCATCCTTTATAAAATCACATCAAGAGAGTCACTGATGAGATAGTCATACAACATCATGGCATCATCTGAATAAGGTTCTGCCAAAATGCTGTGAAAAACATCTATATCTTGACTGTTTAAATTCATGCTATTCACCAGCAACTCCTTTTCGATCTTGTTCTTGGCACACTCCATCAGTAGGTGATGTACATCATCAATCTTTGCACATATATTACAATTGGGTGACTCTGCTTTCCTCGTGAGATATGCAAATTTTCCCGATGGATAGATCCCTGAACGAAGTCTTAAAATGCTATATTTATATATTGTCGGTGTAAATAACATTCACTAAACCAAGTTTTATGAAGAGGCTGACACTGTATTGTTTTATACCAAATGCTTTTTTATTGCTTCTTTCATCAAAATATTCATTCCAGTTATCGTCTAAGTAGATAATTAATTAAAATCACACTAAGCGTTAATTGAATACGATAGTGATTCTAAAGGAATGCAAGTTAATAAATGTCATTAAACTTTAAATATCCATTTAAACTATTAATTTGAAATAGCCCTTTGAAATGAGATCTTAACATTTAAACGATATCATTTATTTGTTTATTGCCTCGATATTTAAGTAAACATGAATATTAAATGAAACGGGGCTGTCTCACTAAAGTGTCGTAAACACGTTGTCGTCGTGACTGGCCGATTGCATACACTAAGTTAATATTCAAATCAATGCAAATCAAATGATTAGTTGACGTATGCACCGCGCCGCGCCTTCTAACTAGCAATATCGTATTTAAGATTTTTATCTTATATAATATGGTTTTAACTTTCAAAGTTAATAATATGCTGATAGCCTATAATCAATTTATATATTTAAATATAATGTTTTAAATTTATGAATAATTAATGATTTTCCATAATATAAATATTCCGATAATAAACTTGTTAAATAGATACTTGTCTCATTTATTCTGTGTATAGGTAACACTTAAAACTCGATACCGGTTATCGTTAATTTTATTTTCTTGACCTACTAAAATGTCCGCATTTTAAGTATTAAGCCTAAATATTAACAGGTACTGAAATTTTACACCATATGAAATTTTTATAGCATTTCTGTAACTATGAAAATCTATGAACGCACTGCAGAAAAAAATCTGATCCAAAATGGCTTTATTAAAAACCATAATGCAGTGATTAGTGTATTTTTCTATAGATGAAATTTTGATTTCACCTGCACAAATATAACAAATAATTTGACAAAAAAAAACTGAAACAATGACACAGTGAAATTCAACAAAGTGGACCGCCTTCACACGAGTCAAGCCTGCAAATTACAAGAGGTGCCATCAGTTTCGCTGGCCATACACACGCTACGGTCTGTCTGCCGGAGAGCGTTACCTGTGCAAGTGTACCTGTGCAAGTGTACCTGCGCAGGTCGACCGCACTTCATATGGGACGGTACATACGCATGGGAAAACAGTACGCTATAAAAAAAAATGTGCCGGTCGCACACCTGCACAGGTAAACCTCTCTAGTAAACCGTAGCGTGTATGGCCGGCATTACATCTACATGACGTCCGTACCTTCTGGAACACGCACTTTAAATAAAATTATGACATTCGAAATTGTGACATTAGTTTTAAATTACTTAATAGTGAGTACAAGTTTTTCTCCTACCGTTTCTTAACTTGGCTACTAGTTCTGTTTATGGAAGATCATTACTGCCATTATCAAGTGGTTGATTATTTCGTTGTATCCTGTGATGATCTCATTATTCTAACAATATAGCTCCCTTGTTAGAACTTTCGAGGGAGTTTTTGTGGCGTCTCAGTATTTGTGGTCTATGTTATTATTTCCAATCCACTTCACTTGTGCACAATAACTAAGCTTTATTTGCAAAATGCCACCTGTATTACACAATATTTGGGGCAAAAAGGAAAAGAATATGAATAAAAGCAAAAACCACATGACAAACTAAGATCCCGCCAAAACCTCCACATACAAGTTTATTGACCCATATTATCGCGATCTGTTCTCAATAAACCAATAACTGTCACATTGTGGTCCTGTTCACCTATACGAGTATTACGGGTACAATTCTGTTCATTTCTGAAGACTTAATCGCACAACTACGATTCATTTTAATAAACATATTTTTAACATTTTTTAAAGACGCTCTATATATAGTGTGATTATTCTAACTATAAATAAATAAAAAATAAGCATGTAAATTAGTATTTAACACCTTGTCCAAGAAAGCATAAGTTTTATACAAACGGGCGTTAGGTTGTTCTTTTTCGTTGATAGCATAGATATAATTTAGTTTCGAAAATATAATAATAAATATGTATTCTACAAAAATTTGCCAAGTGCGTCTCGGGCCTAGCGCAGTATAGGGTTCTGTAGTTGCCCGTCACAATATGCAGACTTAAGGACGCTTATGTTACACAGGGCCGGGCCGAGCGCCGGCCCCGGTCCGGTGTAGCATCAATTACTTCATACAAAAGTATACTATAGATGTTTGGCCGCATCCCGGTCGGTACCCGGCCCGGCGCGTTGTGAAATGAATTGCTTCATACAAAACTATACTGTAAATGTTTGACTTTGCCCCAGCTAATGGAATTTGTACGAAATTACTTTTCCAAATACTTTAATTTTTACTTTAACTTTTACTTTAATTACTCGTTGACTTGTAAAGCCTTATTACCTGTAATAGTATTCCTTTTAACTTCATTATTTATACTAATACAATGAAATTTTTGACATATCCAAAAACAACCATTTAGCTGGCATTTACACACAATTTTTTTATCATTATAGGTTTAGCCTAGTGTCCACAATCTCACTTGATTTTAATTGACAATGTGGCCGAACATGATAACACACTAAACCTAGTGGAAGACTGGCTTACAAGTGCAGCTGCCGCAACACACCTATTGGTGCTTGGTGACAGATTTTCAACTTGGTGGTAGCTAGCCAGTCGGGCATTAGAAAAAGCCCTACCACCATGTTATGGTTTCCTCGCGATGTTTTCCTTCACCGAAAGCTAGAGTGATATATTAGCACTCTAAAGCTTAATTTATCGCAAACGGATCCTTGAATCCAAAAATGGTTTGCACAGACTAGCAATATTTTTGAACGACCTATCCAACGACACCCAACGAGATGCATTTCTAACCATTTTCTCAGCGTCATTAATATGTATTCCCATACCAAATTACAACTTTCTAGTACCTACTATGAATCTTTGAGCTAAGCCGCGGACAGACAGACGGACATACCGAAACTATAAGGGTACCTTTTGACTATGGAACCCTAAAAACAAAGAATAATTTTCTGATTCACATTTTAATAAAGAATACTTAGACTTTTTGTTTAATACTTTAATCATTATTTTAAACGATAATGTCATTCGTAAATTAATATAAATGCATACCTTACATTAGATAACATGTATATACATTAAAAATAACCTAAACCAAATGGAATAATACATTATAATGATTATTTAAATTTCGTCGGCCCTAAGACTTACTGCCTTGGCCGCAGGCCTCACGAGCCTATGCCTAAAAACTATCACCGAATGTTAAATTTACAATATCTACATAAAACAAGTTTTATGTAAAAGTTTAGTCGGTATAAAACCCACAGTAAAGTCATCATTAAAAGTGACTGATATTTATCTCAATCATTTCAAATCCAATACACACATTATCCGATTACTATTAGCAATATCATTATAATTAATCTATTTTCAAATAAAATTTCAATAATATAGGTATCAGAAATACATCCCTAATACATTGATCTTTTGCATTAGAGTATAGGAAACGGAAATATACATAGCTTTTATCAAAAGTCGATCTAATTAGAATCATGAAATGCGATTCTGCCCAATTATGAGAAAATGTTTTTGACACAAAATTGCCTAAAAGAGAATATTGCTTCTTTCATATTATATGCGGTTTGTCATCACATACTGTGATTCGAAGGATTGACTCTGGTGATCGTTGGCTCTATTATGAGTTTCGACCTTTGTACTTGGGTTAACATTGCAACAAAGCAAATCAAAGGTAGCAGTTAGACGATAATACTGATTTATTTTATTTAATTAATTATCATAATTAAATTAGTAAATTTATGTAAATATACAAGTATCATTACAAACTTGTTTTAAAATTACACACATAAAATTAATGAGTTTGGTAAAAGAAAGTTGATTTTATAATTAATGTACAAACATCCAAGTATATTTCATCAATTTATTGACTTCTAGTGGCATTAATATTCTACGTACTAGATTGCGCGTTTGTTTCATGACATACTCGTATCATCTCGACAATGGAATGAATTCTACGAACTATGAACCATCGATTCATCATCTTTTCATACATTAAGAAAAGGAATAAAGAAATATTAAATGATTTTACCATCCACACCCTTTAGACCGGAATATAAATCTACGAGCATTGTTACCTGTTTAACAAAACACTTGCCTTATTCAGATGAATTTCAATTTTATTGTTGTTTATCATGGAAACATCGCGTCGGTGTAAACAGTGCCCAGGGCGGCAACCGGACGCGCTCGCTCATGTCCGCACGAAGCGAGACAGTCGACTCCCTAATTAGGACACGTTTCGTCTACCCTGTAATCCACCTGACCGTTAATTAATACAGCTGAATAAACAACTACTATAACGCGATGCCAGATTAACAATACCGTACAATTGACGATCATTATATTGTACTCAAAGCATAATTTGCAATATGTATCATTATCTGTGAGTCAAGGTTTCACCCGTGCTAAATTTATTCGACCAATAAATACTCCATTGCGCCGCTGTCAACGCATCCGTATAGCCTAACCAGATTCCTTGACGTTAATGGTTACTGCTGCGTTCATTAGGGTCATAGCATGAAGTTATATAGCCTATAATGCTATAACCATCCTTAAAAGTAGGTTATAAATTACAAACAGATTTTTTCAAATTTCAGTAATAGTTCCAGAGATGAACGTTCACGTTCAAACAAAAAAACAATCGCTTGAGCATTGCATATATTGGTATAGACAGTACCTAAACATAATATATATATATATATATATATATATAATTTTCAAAGATACCAACTACGACTAAAATCATCGCGTCGTAGAGAACACATAGGTTGTTTCAAGTAGCACATTTTTATTTGCTTAATGAAATATATCAGAATAATTGAAATACCCCTATAACATAGAGAACTTAAGTCTTAAACAACTTCATTGACTTGGTATTCTAAATGTTCCTTAAACTTTAACAATGCCAGTACATGGAAATTTAACATAATTATCATTACGAAAATTTCCTTAGATTTTATAGTCGTAGTACAACGTTTACAATTTTTACCGACGAAACAGGAAAGTCCGCGTATTATTAAACTACTGAATGAACTAAAGCTTTAAGAGAGGTAGGGCACAGAGAAATTTATTTTCATATTTATCTCTGCTTGGGGCATTCCGACTGGTAGAACACCTCCACCCTACAGAAAATCGCAGCCAAATAACCTTGTGTTGTGTTACTTCGGGTAGTAGGGTTTCCAGAGCTCCTTGGGGTAGGGGAGTTCAAGGTCGGCCACGCGCTAGTGATACTAATGGTATTTCAAGCGTCCATAGGTTACGGTAGCCGCTTACCATTAGGCGTATACTTATTTACCGCCTTAGTTGTAAAAAATAGAAAATTAAAGTGACCCCTACTCCAAGAAAGTTTGGGAACTATTGGAAATAAAACTATTGTAAATGGAATCACTTTGTTAAGCGATTAAACATACAATTAGTGGCGGCTAAATTGCTTCATGTAGGTTCTCTGTCACAAAACCGACTATACTGAGAATCAGAGTTTGTTCGTGCGGGTAATTAAAACCGAGCGTCGTAATGAGAGGCCGCCGCTCACACTAATTAGACACCAGTGCTTCTAATACTGAATACCTAACTTTCTCAATTAGCAACTACGTCATCACATTAATAGCAATTATATTTAAAAAATATTTAAACGCTATTAGCGTAGCTTATATTATAGATATTATTATACATAACAAACTGATAGATTTGATTCTGCTGATACCTTTTATATTGAACTTGGTGCTGTGGAGTCTATAAAGTTCTATAAGTGCTATAAAAATTAGCCAAGTGCGTGTCGGTCTATGCGCAGAGTAGGGTTCCGTAGTTGCCCGTCACAGTATGCAGACTTAAGGATCATTCATGTCACACCGGGCCGGAGTCGGACCGGGCGCCAGCCAGGACACGTTCAACCATATATATATATCTGATTCTAGAAATAAATACCGTATGATTAATTATGTAGGAAAAGTAGGCAGATTTGTTTGCGTACCATGAGGTAATTGGTTAAACCACTCCCCTTATAAAATATTAATAATACACACGAACGTAGCTCATTAAACAGAGCGCGGACTACATGAAATAATACTTCGTAAAATTAGTTTTCTAACCATAAATATAATTGCGATCCACTTATTGCCCATAAAAGCGAGGGAACGTGCGAACGGTCGTGTTGCAAAATTGTACAAAAGGAAAGTAATATTAGGAGGAAGTAGACGCAGTGCTACCCCGGGTTTGTTTCGGTGACTGGGGTGGGCTTTCAGATAAATTATTTATCAACTGTATAGCAATTTTCTTTATGACTCCTCCGACGTAGCAACAAAGCAATTTACTCGTGAAAGAGATGCGTAAACTTGCAAGGACGCGACGCGACGCCCAAATTGCGAATCGTACAATAAGGCACACTTGGTAACATTCAATGAACATAATATACACTTTTAAATGGAAGTACCGAATATACTTCCTTACTATAATTTAGGTACACAATTAATTTTTCTTTTAATATTAATCCGTCCGCGATCTCATTCGGCATGTATGCCGAATTTGGAAGCAAGATTATTTTTTTATTGTGTTATCTTCCCGGACGGATTAATAATCAAAAGCCACTCATCCTAGAATGTTGTTGAAACTTATACTAGTATAATTTTTGAAATGAAACTTATTTTAGCACCGTTGTGATTTGAAACTCGATGAAACGAAAAAGCGACCGTAAAAAGAGATACCATATACATCTATAGGATAAAGCCTACGCGAGAATGTGATGGAATACATTTGCATTATGCGCGGTTAATGCGAGTCCTGATTTTCATGATTATAGTCGACGTCGGATTGGCCTAGTGTTGTGAGACGACCAGACTTCATACGCAGTATGCAGATGTGGTCGATAGTTCGAATTCCGCTGATTTAGGATATTAAAAAATAATTTTTAAAGAACATATTTTTTTCTGAAGGTTTCACTTCTGATATCTTTGAACTGCTGCACACATTTTTTGTTATTTTTATAGTTTCACGGCAAGGTGTTGGCACTGTGGCTGATGGTAGGCAGAATACAATCCATTAAAAACAAAGGGGACCACCGAGAAATCAACAACCGCTGGTCGTTACTGTTGTCGTTATATATCTAGATATATATCCAGCTGCTGATAGGCTTGTAGGCTGGCATGACAGTAAGACCAGCGATTGTTGATCTCTCGGTGGCCCCCTTTGTTTTTTTATGGATCAGCTAATGCTGATCCCAAAACGTGACAAGCTAAAAGAAAATTACTGCGACGAGTTTATCACCATGTGGACGGCGATCGTGAAGCAGCCGAGTACAGATACCTACAACCCAGCAAGTACTATATAACATTTCCAAGCTGTCAATGAAATATTGCATTTAACTTAAATCTCCTTTAATCTGACAATGTTTATGGTCGTAACTTTTTTATATGCCTAATTGTAATGTCAGGATACATGTAGGTATGCATGGATTTTGGTATATATATACAAAATTGATAACTTTTTTAAAACGTGTCATCGATCACCATGAATGATGCTAGATTTAAGTTTTTTTTTATTGTTATAGGTTTGGCTTAGTTGCCACAATCTCACCTGATGTTAAGTGACGATGTGGCCCAAGATGGTAAACGCTAAACCTAATGGAAGACTGGCTCTCAGGTGCAGCTGCCGAAACACACCTATTTGTGCTTGGCGACAGATTTTCAACTTGAGGGTGGTAGCTAGCCAGGCAGGCATCAGAAAAAGCCCTACCACCATGTTTTTCATTGAGAAAGATTTTATGCTATTATTGAATGTTATAGGTGGCGCTGTGGTCGAGTTATTGACTGGTAGTAAGGGCAGAACAACGTCTACGGGGCCAGTAAGTAGAGCATAATATTAAATGGATAATCGATACAAAAAGCTATTTATAATTTTTACCTGTTTCGGGTAAACTTAGGGTACACTTCATAAAATCGCATAAGGCCGATCATAATTATATAAATACAACATTTCGAATCCGACTAGTAGTTCCAGAGTTTAGAGAGTTTAAACAAACAAACATAACAACTCTTCAACTTTATTATATTACTATCTGTGCCCGCGGCTTCGCTCGCGTGGACTACTAAAAAACCTTCTTTTCTATTTTTTATGCTGAACTCTATTTTTCAAAAATAAAAGTAGCCTAGGTTATTTATTATATCATCAGCTATCTGCCAGTGAAAGTCCCGTCAAATCGGTTCAATCGTTTTGGAGATTACTCGAACCAACAGACAGACAGATAAAAAAAAATTGAATGGTTTTTTCTCATACGTGCCATATGTACACTTTCATATGAATTTAATTAAAAAACCTGTTATTTTGACATTACAAACAGTTACTTCATTTATTATAGGTAAAGATTTTAATAGAAAAGAGATTTATAATAACTTTCCATTAAACTACAATGAATGAAAAATTACTCTCGTAGTCTTATGGCTGCTACATTGTACAGGCGAGAACATTACGTGAGAGGTACGTGGTGGGAAATCAATGTGCTTACAAGGAAAGCTGACTCGCGTCGTAGTGAACATCGGCTCTTCCAATTTCCGTAATTGTGAGTTCATCAAGGAAATTGCCTCGCTGACAACGCAGCGCTGTCCACTATTCATTTAACTCGGCCTCAGAACAGCTTTGCGTATTTTAAAGTTTGTTGACAATATTCCTATATAATAATTTTATACTTGTATATTAATTTTAATTTAATTTATCTATATATTAATAAATCTGTAGTTCTGTCAGTACAGTATTTAAAAAAAAAACGTCTTTCTGCCTGTGTGTATGTATGTTCGAATTTAACTCAAAAACGGCTTGACCGATTCTTATGAAATTTTCTACACGGGAATTTATATAATTTTTTTATTGTTATAGTTCAGTTAAGTGAAGATGTGGCCCAAGATGATAACACGCTAAACCTAGTAGAAAACTGGTTCTCAAGTGCAGCTGCCGGAACACAACTATTGGTGCTTGGCAACAGATTTCCAACTTGAGGATAGTACCTAGCCAGATGGGCATCAGAAAAAAGTCCTACCACCATGCTATGGTTTCCTCACTATGTTTTCCTTCACCGAAAGCTCAGGCTCATTGCAGGGATTCGAACTCACGTCAATCGATTAAATGTCATAACCAAATTGCCAAATCATCATCATCATCTATAAATCATTCAATAATACAAATTATCAAATCGTCAAATCATTCAATAATACTTTTAGAAAGCGTTAAAATAAGTAATGTCCATAAAAATTTTTTTAATCATTCTCAACCGATTTTGATGAAATATTGTAAACGGGATGCTTTTATATATTTGCTAAAATAATGGGTTATAGGAATTTTCAATCATACTTTTAAAAATTCTAAAAAAATACAACCAGTTATAATGATACTTGTACACGTAAATCACATGTCATTCCTCATTTGATAAGCTTTAAAAATTATCATTAATATACGTAAAAATAAAATTACGGGACGAAAATAATTACTGCGTAATAAACGCGTGCGGAACTGCGGGCGCACCGCTAGTATAATATAATTACATTCATAAATGAGAGGGAATTTATTGTATGTTGTCTGTAGGGACAACGTGCAAATAGTGGTCCTACGTGCGGGAAGAGGCTAGTGTGCCAATTACGTATTATGCGGGTGAGGAAATGGTTTATTTCGCGGAAAAACTTGTAATCTATTAATTTGTCCACTGGTTAAAGATGCAGTTATTATGATGATGAATACACAAACGCGGGCGGGGCGTGGTTGAAGCACATGAAGTTAAATTAACTGAAACAAGTGTATTCACCCTGGCTGAAGACTAACTGCGCGGCTGGGCCTGCGCTTGTAGTGCGCGGGCGACGGGAGAAGCAAAGGTCACGTTGTTGCCTAGTGTACACGCGACATTATATATTTTGCTGCCATCTGCAGGAGGCGGACGGTGCCAGTTTAGGAAGGCTGTTTAGGTATTGCCGTACCTAAGATAGGTATAACAGTTAACAATAATGTTCCTAGGAGGCACAATCACAGCAATTTATTACTTTCCATAATTATACACTCGCACGTAACCAGTATGATTAAAATTTGTGTAATATTCTTGTAAAAATAATAAAAAGTTTGTAAAGCAGTTAGTGTGTTGTAAAGTATCTCGGGAGACTATGTTGGGGTTTTTAGTTGGTGCAGTTCAACATAATCCGTGCCTCATGAGCTGTCTTCCTTGGCGGGTTGCTTCTCATTATAGGTTTGTCCCAACTGAAAAAATCTATGCGCGCACAGGTGAAAGGAGAAGCACCGACGAAGCCCTCAAACATCCTAATAATAAAAATGTAGTTAACTGAATATTTTTATATTTATAGCACAAATTAATATGTTTATTACATTTATACATTTTAACATTTATATTAAATATTTTATTCTATTTACGCCCTAAGAAGAAGATTATGAATGTCAATCACTACTACCGGTTCGGAAATCATCTCGGTCATCGAGAAGAACCGGCAAGAAACTCGGTCGGGTTTATTAACATTAAAAAAAATGTTTTTTATTGTTTACAGTTAACTATTTTCAGTGGATGTATCGAGAGCGATTCATTTCCAGAAGTCACCGTCATTTACGTAATGATCGACCCTATAATAATACCCTTTCGATCTAAGCAAGGATGACTCAGTGAAGCAATGACGACTCAGTGAAGCAATGATGGCTCAGTGGTAGAGTGTACGACTTCGCGTTGAGTGAGTTCGAATTCCTGCAATGAGCCTGAGCTTTCGGTGAAGGAAAACATCGTGAAGAAACTATAGCATGGTGTAGGGCTTTTTCTAATGCCCGCCTGGCCAGCTACCACCCTCAAGTTGAAAATCTGCACTTGAGAGCCAGTAGCCACTAGGATTAGCGTGTTATCATCTTGGGCCACATCATCACTTAAGATCAGGTGAGATTGTAGCCACTACGCCAAACCAATAATGATAAAAAAAACAAATGTTGATCGCTGTAAGTGTTAGCGGGGGAAGCACGATTCGCGCGTAGGTTCTGTAGTCCACGCGAAAGGAGCCGCGGGCACAGCTAATATTTATATAATATAAAATTGCCGAAATAGTAAAGAAGTAGTATAATTACTAATTGTAAAAATAGTGAAGTAAGAGCAAGTATATTAAAAAATAAACTTACTGAGTGTGTCAAATAAAAGAGTTATAATTATTTTTTAATACGGTAAAATGCAAATTTACGTTTGTGTAGTAATCTCCGATTTTTTTATATTTGGTATTAAATGTTATATATTTTTTAATTTTCAGGATATTAAAATGTTTAGTTAGATATTGTAGTTTTGCAAACTTCTTTTAAAAAAAATGAATAATATTATTATTATAATATTAAACCAAGATTCATAACATTTTTCCAAAATTTACACGCAATAAAATTTACTTACAACAAACCAATAACATACACACACAATATATAAAACACATAATAAATATAATAAAAATGTTTCAATGAGAAAATACAAGAGCCAGCCAGTAAATAAAAAAGCAGCCATGGTCGTGAGGTAATTGATGGCGAGCGGCAATCAAATTAGACTCCGCGTCGCGGGTAATCGGCTGAAAGCTGCCCGACAGAGAGCTTTTGTGGGTCTACGGATCGTACGGAACTCCGGCTACGACTGGGTCAAACTATGCATTTTTACTCTATCATTATACAATAATACAAATCCAATTTAGGTTTTATTGGGTAAACTACGAAACTTTTTGGCAAAATAAAATTATGTCATATTTCAGTTGACAACTTTTTCAATTCAATCAATATTGTATTGTTATATTAAATAATAAAACATATATAACAGTTAACAGCATAGTTAGTACTGTGAAACTTCGTTGTGCTTATTTCAATGATACTTAAACCTAAATATGGCAACCGCGAGTCAATTAAGTCGTCTGCTTTAACGTCGTGTTATGAGTAGGATTTCATAACAAGCTCCATTATTAGCGAATGGAAGAGATATGGACGGGCACGCAGTTTCCGCATAGAGCTAAAGAGCTTTTATCATAATTTAAGTTTTCCATTAGCCATAATTGACGGGAACATCGTTTATCGCTTACGGTTTTGAATCGCTCGTGCGATTGTTATTTTTGGATGATGCACATTCACTATTCTCAGATCTTCAAAATGTTATAATAAAATCTTAATTGACAATCCAATTAATTATTAATAAGAATTATGGCGGATAGCTTTTATCTTAATGTAGCTTTTAACGGTGCATTTGTATGCGGATGGGCGACCACGACCGGTCCAATGTAATATCCGACGCAAAAGCACGATGCGACGTTTTCGCTAATGGATAAATATCTATTAATGATTTTATTTTAATTTATGAATAATTAAATCGCAAGTTGTGGTCCATTTAAAATCCCGATTAATTACAATGTATATAAATTTTGTACGTATAGTTTCTTAATGTAAAATCACATATAAGGTAATCGTCAAATTATCAAAAGATCTCGTTCCAGCTATGAACGCTTCAAACATAATTAAATAATAATGTTAATACTTTAAAAATGAATTGCATTTTTTTTTAAATTCTAACAAAGTTAACTCGCTTAGATCATCTGGTTTTTGTACCTGCTTCAGGACATCTGAATTCGTGTTTAATTCAAATTTGATTGATTACACAAACTGGGTAAATAAATTAAAATATAACAATTTGCCTAATCGCCTTAGAATTAATAAAAATCACGTGATAAACTATACTTAAGATTATATCGATATTGACACAGTATAACAATTATTAATCCTACGCTTGTAAATAGTTGTTGTACCGATTATATAATTCGGAAAGTATGAAGTTTCGCCGGGATCTTACTAAAGCGAGTACACAATACAAATTATTAAGAGTGCTCGGCATCACGGGAACGCTTTCAGAAGTAATGAATTAGAAAAGTTGCGCAGCACTTACGCGGATTGAGCCGCGCGACTCGGCGTCGGCGTCGGCGTCGGCATCGGCATCGGCGCGCCGCTCGCTACAATATTACTTTAATTAAATCTATTTGAACAACAAACTTTAATTAAATTTCATCCAGCAGTTAGGCGTCGCGGAGGAATAATCGCGCAATTAGAGCGGCCGTAAGCGTCGCCTTACACGCTCCCAGTTAATTAACTCACTTGGGCCGACCTATCCGACTGGGGTCTGTATCAACAATACACTCACGACATATGTGCGGTGTTTGTTTATTATATATAATTAATTGAAGAAAGACTTTTTAATGACAACGATTAATTAGTTTAAATTAATTAATGCCTATGACGAAATAAAGAAGTTTAATTATTAATAAACATTCATATATATTTTTTATAACTCGTATCACTTATTTATCTATTATAGAATTAATAGAAGATGATTATAATTACAAAAGATGTTTTAAACAGAAAGTACTGAAAATCCAAACAATTTTAATGATTTTCTGAATTATTTATTAAAAAAGTGTTTCTCTGATGAAAATCCATGTAAGTTATCTCTACTAATAATAAGAATCTATGGAAATAACATAAAATCGTGGCACGCAATGGAACCGCACTTTTCCGAGTTACTCGGTTAATACTCGTAGAAACACAATGGGAAGGCGCGGCGAAGCGCTTAACACTTTGTAGGCAGCGGCTTCAATGTGCAAGTTTAATTGTTTTTACAAAGGTCGCGCTGCGCCGCGTGTTTTCATGTCGCACATACCTATAACTTTTTATTTAAGGCCTTACTGTAATGATATATTGAGTAAATATGGTCTAATAAAGCAAACAGTCTTCATTTCCAACCTCCCAATGATTCCATGGCCTGATTTTACGAAAGCTTGACTATCATCGATTGCTTAAAAAATGAATCTGCTTAAAAAAGTTTAACAATTTAGATATTATTACTAGCTTACCCGTACGCATAATTCGCACATTACAGAATGTAAAGAATCTAATACCACTCATGTTAGTTAACCAGCTTGTTAATAAATGACAGCTCTTACATGTTTTTCGGATGTCATCTCGTCATGGCATTCCTAATGAAAATGTTTTCTAATCATATATTTGACAAAAACGTTAATATATATGCATCGATATATATTATGTAGTACGTACTAGATTTCATGATTCGAACATTCATTCTTTTCGAGTTAAGTGAACTGCACGTCAAGCCGTGCAGGTTACTTTAGTGTGACTTCGACATTTATGCAGTGTGGGCGCGTGAGGAGCGATAATTTGGATAATTCGAAAACATGTTAGATAATATGGAAGAAGAAACAATTCTACTATAGATGTATTGCAAGCCATGAGAATGACTGACAAAGCTTGACGAAATGTAATTGCGACAACTATAAAAAATTGTTATATACACTGTGGTTTTCCATTGTCTTCAGCAGAGGAAACTGAAGCTGAAGATATTTCTCTTCAACCTCCTGCCGAATGAAATACAGTAGTTTCTGAAACACGAATATGATTTGAGGACTTCGTTACGTGCGATGATGAAGTTATCACTGTTGGAACATTATCTGACGATGAAATTATCGATATAGTTACTCAGAAAACCGAAACTAATGATTTAGATGACATAGAAAACACGAATACAACAGGCACGCCTTGGGTGTCCATCAAAGAGGCGAGAATAGCTTTGAATACTTTAAGAAATTTTATAGAACAAAGCAGCAACTCGGAAGAAAAAATATTTTTTGCTCTTTATATCTTAGATTATGCTGTAGATATGGAACATCCGAATGTTTATACAAAGAATACTAACAGACTTTTTTTTAATAAATATATATGTTGATTTTTTTGTAGGAAATACATAATGTTCCTAGTTATACCTCTATAACCAGGTTTTTTATTTATTTCACCTCTCTAAATCAAGATTAGTTGGAATAAATCTTAACATCTACAAGTCCTATATTGACTGACAAAATTCACTTAAGTCGAAGTCCTCCAGGAGTCGAAAATTCTATAACTCGAATTTTTTGGCTTCTCCCTTTAAGTTCGACTTGCAGAGGTTCTACTGTGTCAGTAGCGGGAACATACGCAATAAAATAATGTTTGAAACATTAATTTTGATGAAGAATTAGAGACAGATATTATGACGTTGTCATAAAACATAATTGAAAAATAATATAAAAAGATTAAAATATCACAATAAAATAATCACAGCAATAATTAATTACGCATTACATTGATAATATATTTTTTTTACTACAATGATACTTTAAATATCTATAATAGGTAACTTAACTCAGAATGTTTGATCAAAATAATTACTATTGTGACCAACACGATAATTTAATCTTCAGGTAAGTACTTATCGGCCACTCGGTAAACTGGAAGACTGCTACTAATCATGTAAGAATATCGCGTACCCAGTAAAGTGTTCGTCTACTGATCCATTATGCGCACATCGTAACGTATAAATAAAGGCAAAAACTCGCAATATCCATTAAAAGTATTGCTACGATATACAAGTGATATATGGATACTCCCGGTCCGCAAATTCTTGTATATATTTGACACCACGCTATCGTTTTACAAATAGGTATAATATGGTTCTTAGCATGGTTACTTAGGATGTCACGAAGGTGTGAATAAATCTCTCATGATAGTAAGCAAGAAGTTTTTCTATGATTATTCTTAAGTTAAAACATTTACAATATAATTATAATGACTATACTCTATGCATATTTTTCTTTAGCGTAAAGCAAGAGTGAGCATTCTCGGTGCATTTAAAACCCAAAATATAGATTGTGTATCAAAGTATTATATAATTTTGAAGGCAGTGGTCAAAGTAGTAAACTAATGAATAATATACCAAAAATATCAAATACTCTACATTATAATGTCCTTTTACGTCCTTTTCAAATTATTTATTATAGGTGTGCCCGCGGCTCCTCTCTCGTGGACTACAGAATTATTGTTTATGGGGATATCATGTCTCTTTTTTTATAAGTACCAAGTATCTAAAGAGTAAAACAAAATAAAAAGATCATAATCCACCTAGTGGCTTTTACGTGATGCACGCACAACGGCAAACGTTACTTATATAGATGATTGATATTTATTTAAAAAAAATAAATGATAATCGTTATTATTTAATGGTATGAAATTGTGGAAATTTTGAGTTAAGAATGAACAAGTAATCACATTGAACAAGTTGTGTGTTTACTTTTGATGTTTTATTATTAACTAACAAGTACCTACTAAGTAACTAAGAAAGCTGCGAATGCTTAGTTCATGATAAACATTAGTTGCTTTGCTTACAAACTTAAAATTTCCTTAGTGACACAATGCTACAGTGATGATACATTGATAAAAAATATGACTATACCATTACCATAGACTCTAAGGTACACTAAAGTTGTCGATTTGGGCTGATAACAATTTGATAAATTAGTTTGTCGATCGAGAACTATACCGACCACTGATATGCAGTGGGCCTGCATGATAACCTTGGTGACCATAGGCTCTAAGACCCACCAAAGTTGTAAATTTCAACTGATCACAACCTGGTAAATTTGTTTGTCGATCTAGAAGTGGTAAAGTACAGTATGTAAGAAGGTCCATAACGACAAGCATTATGATGAAACTCAATTAAAAAGCAATGTAAACAAAATAATACTTGTTACATAATAAATTATAGTCATGTCCTTTATAAGCTAACGTCGTCCAACACTTCCGTAAGAGAGTAAGCGCTATAAAGGAAACAGAGTGAGCACATTGACCGAGAGCTTATGCCAGCCTTGATTTGGCCCACACTTTGACTTACACACCACCCACATGCTTTCCAGAACAAACAGTAATGGCTGTCTGAATTAATACGCAATGGTTGACAAGCAATTATGAAATGATTGTATATAATTCAACACAAAACATGTATTTTTTTATCGAGGACAGTAAAATAAAATAATATTTATTTTTATTGCTCCTATATTATAGACTGCAAAGCGCACAAGACAACATTAAATTGAAAAATAATTTAATAAACTGTCTTGGTCTCCTTTTTATAATATCAACTTTTATTAATCGTAAAATATCCTTGGATTGCATTTTATATATTTAATGACTGGACTTGTTTTCAAATGAACTGTACGTTAACTGTTTTAAAGGGTAATATTTTTTTAATTATTTGCTTTGTGTACGTTTAATAGAATCACTATACACTAAAGAGGTATTATTACATTGTATAATAAATTTTACAAACCAATTAATATGTAGATGGAGTTTGTTTATTCCTTAAAATACCAAAATAAGTTTAACTTATTATAAGCTGAATCTTGGTGGAATATTCTTGACAGCGACCCTGGGTTGTACATATATCAAACTGATAAAGCGAATTGTTTAAATATATCTAACAAAGCTCTTATATATCAGCTTACTTCAAGTTGACTTGATACCGTTGTACTTCTTAGTTATACAAACATAATAATTTATAGGAAAATAAATACTCAAGTGAAGACTTGTACAAAACAGAAATGTTTTCCATCTAAGGCATATGAATTAATACGGGTACTCGCTACGTGATTAGGCTTCAATAAAAACTTTTCTCGACTTGTCTAGATTAACCGTGTTATTCCAGTTGTGCTTACAATAAAAACACACTGTTAAGGATCTTTAACACAGATTAAAAATTTATTATTATTAGTTTTTTCGCAGTATTTTGTAATTATAATTATAGCCTTGTATACACGTGCTTGTATTCAAACATACGATATATTTGAGTAGAAAGATATGAAGTGCATGGAAACCAATATAAAGTTAGGAAGGTCAAGAATTATGTTTAACCATGTTTTATTATTAGATTTTTATACGTATTTAGTCGGACTGAATGAGTAGTTTATCATTAAATACTCATGAAAAATAATGAAAACAAAGAGTTTATAAATAAAAATTTAGAATATAATTATTATGTTATTGCTTGAATTTCTTAAAAGGGTATTGCACACGAAAGACGTAGGTAGTTATCGAACGAGCTTTTGCTTTTTCCAAATGACAACGTTAATAATAGATTCTCTACACGGAGAATAATAAAGATTACAAAAAATTCAGACTTGTACCACATATTGTACAACATCAAACAAACATTTATTTTATATTCCGAGGAAACAACACATTAGGGGTTAAAGTATGAAATTCCGGATTTTTAATATTGACCATCATGAGTCCGAAAATGAATCTTTCATTTTACTTAAAATTGTATAGTCATATTATTTTTTTAATACAGATAAGATTTTTTTTTTTAAATCAGTTGTTTGTTTGTTTTCCCAACTTTAGATTTTTCATGGATATCACTGTTTCTGTTGACCAAAGAAAAATCGAAATTTGCATTATTTTCGAATACGAGTTCCTTCGTAGCACCAACGCAGCACAGACGGCACACGTTATCAACGACCTATATGGACTAGGTACCGCAAGTCAACGCACGATACGTTTTTGGTTTAATCGATTCGGTTTTAGAAATTTTGATCTCAACATTAAGTACCGTGGCCAACCGGAAATAAAAGTTAATAATGATGAATGGAAAGCCGTAGTGGCAGCAGATTCATCTCAAACTACGTCGTAATTAGCGGCAGCCTTCAACGCAAGTGATAAAACAATACTGTTTTGTTTACGTCAAATTGGAATGATAAAAAAGTTAAGTAAATGAATACCATATGAACTCACTGAACAACAACAACAAAATCGTGTCGAAGCTTGCTTTATCTTGTTGAATAGGCACACGAATGAGGACATTCTGAATCGGATTTTCATATTTTATGAAAAGTTGATCTTGTATGATAATCGAAAACGTCCGTCGCATTGGTTGGATACAAGGGAGACAAATCATGTCCTAAAAGCAAAATTGACAAGAAAGAAGCTGCTTGTGGGTGTATGGTGAACCTGTGCCGGCATTGTTCATTACAACATCTTGAGACCTATCACAACAATTTAGTGAAGAGGTATACTGTCAAGAATTGCTAATGATTATTAGTAGTAGTAGTAGTATTTCTATAATATACCATATTATTGATTAGAAATATCACTACTTTCACATTAGTACATAATAAAATATCGTTTATTCGCTTTAACTCTTATCTGTTGCTGGTCCGAGGCAATATTTTTTTATGAGTTGTATCCTATAGGTTTTTTATCTATCCTGTATTTGCAAAGTATTTCTTTATCAAACTCAATAATATAGTACAGTAAACATAAATTAAACCATATTAATTTCCGTATAGGATACACTAAACTTAATGTTTATGAGCGATTTCTTTTGTGTTTTTATGTAAATAATTTGTTTGTTTGTTGTTATAATTTTTGTCCATTTATGTTAATCACAGTTTTCATAAAGTTAATTTAAAAATACATTATGTTACTCTGTAATTTAAACAAGTTATTCTTATACGTTTGTCAGTTTATTTTATTTCAATGAACTGGGTCTGATTAAAATATGCCTCGGACGACTAATAAAATTGCAAGAATGCTCATTCAACTTCAAAATAGGATTTTAAGTTATTTCCATGGGTAAAAAATAACATGTGCAGAATGCGCCCATAAAACCAGCTGGGTACTTGCGCAGAATCACTCGTGTAAGGCGAGACAAAAAGGCCTAAGTGGGTGCTTCAATAAAATACACAATTGCTAATCACATCAAGATCCTTGTAACTGTGCTTAGCAATAAACAACAACCAGTCAGATAGCGTTCTATAGTAATGTGTCCGGAAAATTGTTCTTCTGATAAGATCCATTTTTAGAATTTTGCATCCAAGCCCGGTAAAGCTGTAAAAGCCGTAAAGGCTCCAGGGCCCCTCAGGATAACAGTGTAGACAGTTCGAAAAAAAAAAAAATGAATTTTGTTTGAAACCGATATTGGGAAATAAATAATGTTATTAATTACGATTTGCTATTGATACTCTAGGTAGATTTTATTTCAGTACTATGCAATTATTGAGTTACGTATGAATTACTTTCATTTATTAACTAGCTGTGTCTGCGGCTCCGCTCGCGTGGACGACAGAAGAACGCGTATTGCGTATAAAAATCGTATTTTGCTTTAAACTTTAATATTTTTTATTGAATGACGATATCGTGATTTTTGTAAATAAAAACCAAGTATCTAAGTAGTAAAACATTTTTTTTTTAATCTATCAAGTAGTGTTGCTAGATGCACGCACAACGGCAAAGCTTAATAATTTTATTTATATAGATAAATAGAAGAAGATATGTAACCTTTGTTTGTAAGTAACCACATAAAAATACGTGGTTACAAAGTACTAAAATGCTATAAATGGCTTCTTACTTGCAAATGGACCTGGGAGAACTGCATACAAAGTAGCATAATTGCTTACATAATTATATTCCTTTTGAGGTAGTTGCTACACGCACTACCAGGATATTTAATTTGACTTTCCAATATTCTAGAAAGGCTAACCACGCAATTAAAATAAATTGATCATACTTACATAAACGGAAGTATAGCGCTTTATTAACAAATTAAATCTCTGAGATAAATTTAAAATTGTTCTGTAATTAAATAATCATTATGTGTTATTTATCAATATTTTTTTAAACATGCATATGTGACGACGGATATAGGAGTACAAAAGTGTGAATACTGAGATGGCAGTTGATAGAGAGAGAGGAAGAGGAAAAACTGCTGTACCGATCCTACTTAGATGGGACAAATGTAAAAAGAAGATATGCCTATTTAGCGACATAATGAATCTTTGCTTTTATATCAGGAGTCATGTAATTAATATTGTTATTAGTATTTTTGATAATAATTTTAATAATAATATAGATTTTTTACCGTAATACTAGCTGTGCTCGCGGTTCCGCTCGCGTGAACTACAGAATGCTGTCGGTCGAGCGCATGCGCGAATTGTGCTGCCTTAAAAATACATATTTTGGGTGATCCTTGAAATATATATGCTATCCCACCCAGACTTTTTTATATATCTTTTTAAGGTCTACAATTCTGTAGTACATTAAATTGATATATATGTTATGGTTAACTCAGAATAAGCCATTTAATCGCCCCAAAAGCGTTTTTTTCCTAATTTATTCACAATTATTCTCACTGCTTATTTTGTATCTTACTTTATGTAACAAAATATATCCTATAACCTGGCCAGATAACATATCTATGAATTAAAGAAATAAATAGGTAACCATATAAAACGGATTAATGGTTTTCACGTGAAAAGAACATAAACGCACAGACAGACAGAAAGACGTTAAGTTTTATAATATGTATAAAAGACTAGTTGTGCCCACGGTTCCGCTGGCGTGGACTTATAGAATACTATCATCAGTCGAGTGCACACGCGAATTGTGCTGCCTTAAAAATGCTTATTGTGGAGGATCCTTAGAAGATAGATATATGCTATTGCGAACATTTATGTAGGTCTTTTTAAAATCTACAATTTCGTAGAATGTTATTTTGATATATCTCTTGTGGTTTACTCAGCGTAAGCCATATAAGTGCCCTAAAAGCTTCTTCTTTATGAATTGTATCACCATTATCGCTACTGCAAATTTCGTGCGTTATTTTATCTTACAAAATATATCCCATAATCTGGCCAGGTAACATATCTATGAATTAAAATAATGACCAGGTAAATCGGAATACTGGTTTTCCCGTGAAATAAACATAAACGGACAAACAGACAGAAAGATGTTGAGTTTTATATTATGTGTAGATTAATCAAGCTTTTTGGCTATATTATTATTATTACGTTTATTTATAATTCCACTCGAACTATAATGAATAAAAATAAATGTACAAAAAAGTTATTTTTGGGTCTTTCGTGCTGTATGTATCATTAGCATTAGCCGATAGGCGCCAAGTTGCACCCTGAATAGTTCATAAAATACCCCAATCATAAATCTTTCCACAATGTAGGTGACCTTAAGCTCACCTCTACCGATGCTATAGAAGTAGGGAGAGTTAATTAAGCCATTTTATTCTTGGAAGTATCAAAATACCTATATCCGATGCGTTCGATAATTATACTATGGCAAAATTTAAGAGTTGTACAGCGCTTTTTAAGGTTAATTACTTTTTACGCGTATAGACAAATTTAAACAAAATGCAAACTGTGTTGCCCTCTACTCAATAATATGCCAGTATAAAGTACCTACGTACTTACTGTAGTTTTAGGGAGTTCAATTTTAGAAAATATTTTTTTCTGATATTTTTACAAAATATGATTCTATTTTGAAATAAACATATTTGTTTATTATACATATATTATTGAGAGAATTAAAAACATGTACTACATGCATTAAAATCAGTGACGATACGGATATAAGATTTCGGATCTGGCTATGGATAGGAATATGAAATTATTTTAGATATCCTAATAGTTTCAGATAATTTCAGATATTATTTTTTCAAAGAATTGTATTTAGGTAGCAAGTGGACATTTGTAGATGAACAATATTAAAATAATTAGTGTTCATTATATTAACAACACCACATCGCTGAACGCGTAGTACTTATAAAAATCGTAGTTTCTTTAACTTTTTATTTAATAATGATATTGTGATATTTTTTTATAAGGACCAAGTATTTAAGAAGTAAAAGAAAAAAAGTCTGTCCAGTAGTTTTTGCGTAATACACGCACAACGACAAACCTCGATGATTTTATTTATATAGATACCTAAGTATCAGTTAATATTTAAGTCCTTTTAAGGAATCGACTGTGTCTCATTCAACACCGTCCCTAAATGAAATTATTCGAAATATTTTTATGAAGTTTTTTTATTGGATGTTATGCAATAGTTTCGACCACAGTTACGGAGTTCCATGATATCTGTGATGAAAATATAAAATTGTTTTATATAAAAAAACTTATTAATCTTATGCTGTACGAGTTTTGTTCCAAGAAGTATTCAGATATTTTAAGCAGGATCTTCAAAGGTAAGCAGTTATTTCAATCTCGTTATACGTTGGTGAACGCAAAAAGCGTGGAATTCGTAGCACGCGCAGGCGCAACATTCGTGCCACAGCGGGTATGTCGCGTACAGCTTCTAATGAATTTAGAACGGCGAAGAACAAAAACAAAAGAACCCATTCCGCTCAATCTCAGAAGGCGATATCACTTTTTTTTACATTTCACTACAGTCTAGTGCAGGGATTTGGAACAGACTTTTTGGAACCTGGGGTAGGGTTGCCAACATTTTTTCGGAAAAATATACCCAGATTCCAAAAAGTCTGTTCCAAATCCCTGCACTAGACTGTAGTGAAATGCAACAAAATAAGTTATAAAAATATAGTACACATTAAAATATAATAGAGTATTTTATGGAAAAAGCAAAAAATTAACAAAGATTTATTTGTTACTTATTTATTTTTATAAAAACTTTATTTACACTTCTTGCACTTTTTAGTTGGTAGCGATAGTAACGGCGCACTTGAACTCCACGCACATTCGATATCGCTACCACTTTCCATAACTACTTTATTTAGTACTTCAACTTCTCAAAATAAAGAACAACATCAAATAGAACATAACTTTTTAAATTCCAAAATATAAATAAAGCAGACCAAAAATTCGTTTGACGTCAATTTGACTTTACGAACAGGTTCGGAGGGTATTATAACACGATGAGTTCGATACACGCTTTCGCATCACTTATAATGTAAAGGAGCGTGCATACATTTTTAAAATTAAAGAGATTTTGGTTGGATTTCGGTGTTGAAAATATAGTATTTTTGCATACTATATATTTCTTGAACAGTATATCATACGCAGATTCGAAATATAGTACAATACTATATATTATAGTATGGTTGGCAACCCTAACCTGGGGCCACTCGGACAGATTATGAACGAAATGCGGGTTAATACAAATAAAAATAACCGAATAAAAGAATTATTCGAATTATGGAATTGCGTTGAACTATAAAGTTGCACAGCACATACGTGTGTTCTCAACAGACTAAGAATTAGCGGCACTGTTTTTTATTTCGCTTTTTTTTTATTCGTTGACGGGCCGCATAACCGTTGATTGTGAGCCGCGGTCTGTGCAACTCTGGTATATAGTTTGACGACAACCACACTTGACGTTAAGTGACAGTATGATTCACTATAACTTGTTACGTCCTGTCAGCTCTTAATTCCTTTTATTAATAATACGACGACATATTTTTATCTTCAAAGCGGTAGCTTAGTGTTAGGACGCGACTGAATCTAGACCAATGTAAACTAAGTATAAAACTCGCCATAGCAGCAAGCTTAGCACGTGTCGTGTACACATTCCAAGGTGTGTTTATCCAGTATCAAGCCGTGAGGGTGATCTGTCGCAACCACCATACAAACGATGATAAACCTATTACAGTGTGTCTCTTTCAGTTTGTCGAATTTCGGAATCAGCCAGTGTATATCCAACAGCCGAGAGACTTGCAGGCCGGAATAACAGCGACTACCACTGTCCGATCTCGGGGTGGCCGTCGATGGTTTTTGGATCGTACTGTGCTTACCATCGGGTAAAGTGCCGTAATTTTTCCGTGCTACTATTAAAAAAGCTAGCCTGGCAAACACTAGGAAAAGTTATACCGGTATTCTATGGTCGTTACACGATATGTTGTTTCACTAAAACTTCAGGTTCATTAGAAGATTTAAACCCAAGTTTCACAACGCGACGTTCGAACGAGCTACCTCTGTCCATCATCACTTTGAATACCATTCTAACCAATGACGCCTATCAGAGCAGTTAATATGTTTTAAAAGCAAATTACTTTAATAAATAATATACGTATCTATATTAATAAATCTGTAAATGTGTCCGTAATTTTTTTTTCTATTATAAAGGCGTTATTTTGTCTATTTTTAGGATTTAACTCAAAAACGTCTTGACCGGTTTTTATGAAATATCGTACATAGGAAGCTTATGTCATAACTCAAATGATAGGTTATAAGATTATCAATACAACTTTGTAAAATTCTTCTCATTCATTCATTCATTCATTCATTTTCATTCATTCTCAATCTATTTTGATGAAACTTGTAAACTGTTACATGTTACTAAATAATTGATAGACTATAAGAATCGCCAATAATACTTTTAAAAATATTACAACAAAAAATGTATATCTTTACAACGAATCTGCATGAAATTTTGTACACGAGAATTAAGTCATTCGAAATAACATATGCTATATTGCTATAGGACTTGGCAATGTTATGAGTAAAAATAAAATTACCAGACGAAAACACTATTTAATAAAAGCGTGCGGAACGGCGGGCCACCGCTAGTCCATAATACAGTACTAACGTTTGTACCGACTTTATTTTATACATTTAAAATGTATAATTGTAGGTAGCTCTATCTACTAAATAACATAGTTGCGATTCATCAGCTCGTCTATAAAACATAAGCAATTGTACTAGGGTTAATTGTACACACGTTATTCGTTTATTTATCCACGAAAATACCCACCATATCATGCGCTCCGTGGTGACTATACTCGTCATCATGTACATCCTACCTTCCCCTGTCACAAGATTTGTTAATTTGCATCCGCCATTACAAAAATGCTAAATTAAGCCCTAAGCCCTATTTTTCAACTCTGTTAGCCTAAATTCCTACGATAAATGAACATTTTGAAAACTTTTAGTAACTTGTTTTTTTACAGTTAAACGAGAGCGTTTGTTATAATTTTTTATTTAGTACTAACTTGCCCGGCAGACGTTTTTCTACACTTTCCAATAGTTAATAAATCGAGAACAGTGATCCTGATTTTTTCTGCTGTAAACTCGTCCACCTGCATAACGAACAAACTAAATTAAGAATCACGCATAATCCATCGTTCGAATCGTGAGTAATGGTCATGAGTATATCAAAAAATCCAATAGATAAATAGATTTTCAGTTTTTTCGATATTGTCCAACTTTTCGGGTAATTTTCAAATATTTTGTTCTCTAAAAACCTTACTGGCCTATTACAAATATTAAAAAAAATATTAGTCAAGTCGGTCCAGCCGTTCTCGAATGACGCACAAATGTGCTCAAACGAACAGAATTTTATTTATATAGGTTCCTGACATATGATTTTATTACTTACTTTTAAAGAACTTTGCTTATACAAATGTAAAAAAACATGCTACTGATTTCAGTGATTTCAGATTATTAAATATATCGCTAACTCAGACGAAGAAAGGAGTAATCACCAGTTATCAAAAAACACTGTTTTATATTTTCGGAACCCGAATAACCAAAGCTAACTCTCATCATTCTTATATAAAAATATTCCAAAAGAGCAAAATACATTAAAAAATAAATAACGAAGTTAATACACAAAATATTTAATCGAGAACATAAACAAATAAAGTCTTCGTTAATTGTTGCGCTAAAACCTTTTCTCAAATCTGTGAGAGTAGACATCACGAGGTAAGTAATATTTTTCTGCAACTTTTTATACCTACCAAAATTTGTAATATGTAATAAACGCATGATGCGTTTATTTTTTTCTCAACAATTTACATTTTACGAATACGCTTTATTTTACGCTTTATTCGTCTAGTGATATAAAATTAAATTAAATTAAAAGTAACTTATTCTCCTGTGTCTCAGACAATTTATTCTTTTGGTCGAACTCCTGTGTGTAGATTTACTCGAGTGGGAGCTTACTTAAAATAAAACAACACTATTTAAAATGTTGTAGTTTCTTTTTTGGAAATAAAATTGTCATATACAATTACAAGAACAGTTTATTGTTTTTTATCCAAAATTGTGGCAACGCTTTAATAATAGAAGAAACAAAAATAATAAAAAAAAAAACAGAAGCAAAATCGACACAATAGTCGCTCTTCCAAAGATGTACTGCCTGAGGGTATGTTGATATGATATAAAATTACGGGGAGTGGTTTCGAACGTGGCGAATAGCTATTAATCCGGTAAAGAGCGCCGCGATTATGTTCGAACAGCATACATGCAAACTAACACGCACGGTAGGACCCCTCTCATTATTCGGTAGGAATATACCTTGGGCCACCAAGACTAAATATCTGGGTGTCACCCTAGACTCGAAACTTAACTTCAACGCACACGTTACTATAGTCAGGAATAGGGCCGTCTGGATCCTTTCCCGCTTGCGACCCTTGCTCAGTTCGGTAAGCAAAATGTCCTTAAGACATAAGCTTACACTGTACAAGATGTGCGTCCGTACGATCTTGACATATAGCTGCGCCGCGTTCGCACATATGTCCAAACATAACTTTGCCCGCATGCAAAGAGTCCAAAATCGGTTTCTCCGTCACCTGCTCGACCCTCCAGCCTTCGTTAGGAACATGGACCTCCACAGGGACATGAGGCTTCCCTCGATAGAAGCCTATGTGAAATATCTCACGAGGAGATACTTCGATAGCGCTTCGAATCATCCCAACCCGCTCGTAAAATGCACCGTGAACTACGTCCCAGACAACTCGATCCCCGTTGCCAAACGTTATAAACGCCGTCCGCGAAATCTGTTTGTCGATCCCGATGACGACATCGAGAAAGCTAATAATTTCTACGCGTCCGCTCCCGCAACATATGCGTGCTCACGCCCACGCCTGCGAAACCACCGTTCCCTCCGCAGGGGACGTACGGTTAACTACGCTCCCGCACACCCGCCACGACCGCCCTCCTCTGCGGCAACTCAAGCCTAGGTCCGATCCATCGGCATGGAGCCCTTGAGTCAATCAGCCGCTCGCGCGATACAGTGACTCTACATTCACTAGCTTTCACAGCCATACATGACACTGCATTATACACACATGCACAACACACAGGTACATAGGTTCTGTAAGGGACCTTTTTTTTCTTTTTTTGCCTAGTTAGATTAGACAAAAAATTTCAGACCACTAAATACACATACACATGTTCCTTCCCTCCTCCCAGGGGGCAGAAACATGTATATGTGTATAGTTAGTTTAGATCGAATGATAGGGATTTGGTCAGATCGCGACTTAATTGCATACGTGCAACAGTCCGAGCCGAGGTTCGGCCACTTTGGCACCCTCGGATGTTGTTGCTTAGCTTTTGTGGCTGAGTGCCTTAAGCGCTCGCCCCCAAGCCCGGTAAAGCTGTATATGCCGTAAAGGCTCCAGGGCCCCTAAGGCTAACAGTATAGTCAGTTCGAAAAAAAATATATATATAAAATTATTAATGTATAACTTAAGTTACTATTAAACAAAACACCGTAATAGAAGTTAATACATACACACTACGATAGAAATACAAACGTAAAAGAGTAAGCATGCAATAAGGGGCCAGTGTCGGGCATGATTAGCGGCGGACGGACCAGCGAAGGCTGATTGCCGGCACAATTGGGTCTTATCCCGCCGCACATGGGAAATATTTTTAATCAACACCTCCATTGAACTTACGAGCGGTCGTACGTGAGCTTTGTGCACAGGGCCACATTTAGGAATATTACTTAGGTTTTATTTATATAGCTGCGTGTTACACGAAAATAACTATACATTTATTAAAGTATATAATAAAATAATTAAAAAGTAAGTTATCCTTTTTTTAGTTTTAATATTATTAATATTAATTTTGATGATATTGAATCATAATCCATCGTTTGTAAGTTCTAATCATATCGATGATATAATTACTGGTGTATAAATTCAAAACTAATTTATTATCTGGAATATTTTTAGAACATATTTTTAATTTATTTCTTTTATATTTACTAGGAAAGCCGACGATAAGTTTGTCTGAATAATATTTTATAAAAAAAAAAATTGAAATAATAAGCAACCGTAAGTATGTATGTACTTAATGTATGATGATTACTGAGCCAAATGCAATCTTTAATCGAAGTTATTATGGGACTGCAGGTTGATCGTTGATCAATGAAATTGGTAAATGGGAACGCTCTATATAACATGAACCACAGAAATATTAATAAAAAAATGGCTTTTTAACTTCAAGTTTAATTAATATAAATTTAACCATATACTTTCTAATAAAAGCAAACGAGATAATCACAGAACATGCCTAATTGGCAAATTATTTTTTCATTGTAATACATTTCTATAGACCGTTAACTTTGTGATTGTTAAGATAGAAAATGGTTGAGTTTTAACAAGAACGAACGCTTCATTAATATCGGTTGCCGCTAACGAGGTATCTTCAACTTTGCTTGTTAATGTCTTAAATCAAAATATGTATTAATTTAACGGAACAAATTCAATTTAAAGTTTTAAAACTTGTGATCAGAGTTATCCCTGGTATAATGTTTTGCACTATATCTGACTAGGTATGTTCCTTGGTTCCCGTGATAAATGTCTTCTCTGCTGCTTAGAGGGAAAGAGTGAAGTTATAAACATTTCTTATTAAATAGGCTAAACATTTTTTCAAATCTGATTGATTATTACTGAGATTAGCACGTCTAAACACACAGACTCTCCGAGTTTATAATAGGGATAATATTATTTGATCCACTGAGATCTGATTGTTCTGTGTAAGTTTGCACCATTTTAAACGAATGAAATCTTTTTTAAAATGTTAGATCGTTCATATAAATTACTATGCATATATTAATTGACATACGCATTATTTTAAAATTGAATATATTCAATGTGAGGAAGGAAACAATGGGTGGTGGTGGTAACGGGCCAGTGCTTCATTGGCCCTACAAATGTAGATAGATTGCATCGCCGCATAATGTAAGCAATTGCTCCCATTTCCTTAGACACTCAGCACTAATTGTTAGAACTTTTCACCGGCTGTGATTTTTTTTTAATACTGACATCAGTAAGTTTACTTGCAGTAAATTTTTTCGTCTTAACCTAAAAATTGTAATATGGCAAAAAATTCTTACATCTCTACGCGAAATTTCGTAGACTAAACCAATGTGTGTGTAAGTCACGTTTTCAATAACCTACGGTTTTAGCTTCATAATTTTAACCTCGTCTGATATAAGACTTCATTTTGTGATAAAATTACCCTACTGTGAATTTTTGAAATAAAATAGCTGTATGAATTGGCTGTAGGTATGTGAAGTTCGTTCGCGGGGTAATATTGTGAAATAATAAAAGTCTAAGATTATGTTAACTTATAATTTGTGTACTATTAAAGACAATTGGAAATAATACCAGTTACTCTTATTTATATTTATACTGACTTTAGCAAAAACAAACATTTTATGAACAAGTGACGGATCCTTATTAACTAGACTCTAAAAGTAATTGTAATATTCTTTTAAAAAACATTAATGTCTAATATTTTTTGTGGCCAGTAACTTTTTATAAGAATTTGGTTATTCAAATATTTTTAATAAGTACATATAGTTTTGGGTTAGTTATTTGAAAATAGTAACGTTCTTAGTAACTTTTTATTCTTCAAGCAGTTAATTAGCTGTTGAGATTCACAGCATACTACACAAAAACCATGAGCAGTGTGGTCAATGAAGGGATGAGAATGAGAGAATATTGAAAAAGTGCAATTAAATCTCTATAAAATTTCGTGTTGACGTGGTTACTTCAACTAAGAATTAAACTAAGGTAATCTAATGATATTATGTAGTTAAGACTTCTGGGTAAACGCTTAAAAATCGGAGAAGTGAAGAGATTTGAACTCATTATGAAATTTAAATAACTAGCTGTTACCCCACGGTTTCGCCCCTTTTAAATATATTACACCAACTCTCGACAGCGCCGCGTGCCACCGCCTACGCTACCGTAAAGTCTACCGTTGTTCGCCCTTCCCGTACTTGCTTGCCTACAGTTGGCCAGATTCTTTGACGTTCCTGGTTTCTGCTCTACTTATGGTCGTAGCATGAAGTAATATAGCTTAAAATCTTCCTCAATAAATAGCCTATTAAACGTAAAAGCTTTTTTTCAAATCTGCCGTCTTACCCTTGACGCGTTCAAGTTGTGAATGGAATCGAATAAAATTCGATTTGGTGCAACTCGGCACTCTTGAAATCAAACCTAGCACACGATCGTGCTGGTGCTCGAATCGGAACTAACTTCGATCGATTATTTTCGTTAGGATCGAAAAATGCGTACTCTTGACGCAATCTGACAGCTATGAATCGAGTTACTAAATCAAAAATAAACATCAAAATACACGATAACAAAACAATTTCAAAAGTAACACCCTTGGTTGGTTGTTCCAGAGATTAGCGCGTTCAAACAAAAAACAATTAATTTCCTGAGCTTTATAATATTACCCTAATTTTGTATACATCTGTAATTTTTACGTTCTTTTTTTTTCCAAAACCATTGCTGAAATCAACTTGCATAAAACAGTGTGAAACGTAGATCGAAAAGCGTTGGTTACACCAATCACTAGGAAAGCGGTGGACTGAGCAATTCGCGGTTGGACTCTGGTATTATTAACGACGTGTATTGTAATCACACAGGAGGCGATCGCCTCCGCTGAAGGTAGAGGCGTAGAGCGGTATTAAATTCCGACAGCTACGTGATAAATCGAAATTGGAAAAGTTTAATAATGTTCGGTTGCTCCGAAAGCAATAAAACCGTTTATAAACGGGTACGAGCGAACGAGACGGGCGGCAGGGACGCCCGCCTTCGGGACTTTTAGGGACTCTTAGGTGAGTCGGCATGGCTTCTAAATTGATTTCAGTGGTATCTCAATGAAGTGTTAAAAGCGTCACTTAACTAAGGGTAGACTGGACCACCTTAATTCAGAAGTCAGAATAACAAAGAAGCTTAATTTTATTAGTCGTAATAAATCAGTTGTCTGTGAACACATAAATTATTAATTTTTATTCATATTGGCAACCCTAACACCATCTGAAACTTTGACTACTCGTATCTAAAGTATCCATTTGGTAAAAAAAAACATTATTTAATTTAAGCCATGTTATCGGATTTTTAACTATATTAGAATTTACTTATAGGAAATATAAAACGCGTAATTCCTAAATTACATGACACTAAAAATATCAATACACTGATTGAAGTATTCATTAATTTATACAACTATTAATGTGCGAGTTTATCATTATTTGCTCAGCTAATGGAATAATTACGCTGAGAGGAGGATAATTGCGGAGGCGGCGCGAAGCCCTCCACCGAAGCAATAATGAAACTCAAACTGTTTCCCTATTAACGTTGTTCTGATTACAAAATATTTAATAATATTACGGTTATTATATAAGTATAGTATAATTCATTTCTGAAAATAACAGACACTGCCGCTTTATCCCTGATTACGTCTTTCTTGAGTTATAAGTGGTAAAGAAGACGATATTTTTTCAAGAATACGCCGAATAATACAATTTACATATTCAAATTACATCTATACAAAACTCCTGTTTTTAATTATAAACTTAATTTGCTTATGATAAATCTATGGAAATTTTTACCTCGAGCTCCAACCCTCTATAATACTAAGGGTAGAGTAATTACTTCTTTTCTTCGTAATAAAACGGATTAAACTTTGCTTAGGGAGGCCCATTCATTTTGTTTACTATTCAGAACGGCTTGTGTTGAGAAAAAACTAATTTAACGTCGTTGTTTGAACGTAGGTACTTATCTGATTCAAATTTTTAATGAAATTAGCTATAATATCAGATAACTTTTTCGTTTTCAATCGGGGAGTAGAAAACTTTAGAAAAGTTGTTTTAATGACTTTATATGCTGTAAATAATACGCGTTTAATTAATATTTATTCATTATTATAACTTTATTACACATTTTTTAATTTAAAGAAAAAAAACACAAATACGGGGCATTATGTTCATGTGACCGCTCGTAACATTATCATTCAATGAATAAAACTAAGTTTAAAGGTATTATACTTTCTAAGTTGAGTTAACTAGATTTCAGTTGAAACTTATGAAATTTTATAGTCACTATTTCTACACTTGGTAATAATTTTAAAGACACTTGTCACAAGATAACATAAGAATAACACTTAATTGTGTATTAAATATTGTATCTGATTGACGTTTCCATCACGTGACACCCAGCCAAAACAATCTAAATTTTCCCAAGGGTAAATTAAATAAATAAACAATTATTTCTTCCACATTTATATTTTTATCAACAAACCAATATAATAGTTAACTTTAATTTTTAAACATTGGCAACTCGTGAAAAGTGTTTCAGTCATGATTTATATTAAAACTTAATTGAAAAATAATTAAGACAAGCGAGAAGAAAATTAATGAAACAGTAATTACGTATGACCTATTACTTACACTGGTGCGGCATTTGATTTGATTAGACTGCTGGCTTACTGTGCAATATATTCAATTACGAGATCCAACTGATTAGCCTTGACAAGTCAAGCAGAGAAGTAATAAAAACAAACACAGACAAATGAGAGCTTAATATCTTTCACTGCTGGACGCGAGGCATTGATATCAATTATCAGGAAGCTAAAGCCGGTATTGTACACGCGAATTGTTCCATAAAGCCGCTAATCCCGACCCAGGCGGGCCACAATTTGTCCAAACGGTTATGTTATTGCGGTCGGTAAGCTCGGGCCGACCGCGACCGCGACCGAACGACTCGGTACATGATTTTTCTAATAAAATTTCCTAGACTGGACATAGTATCACGATCGTATGTTATTAGTTTTTGTAAGTATCTATATTTAAATAAAGGTATCTCTGAAAGATCGAGGATGATGTTATTAGTTTTTTCTATTTAAACTAGTATGTAATATATAGTTACTAACTGTGCCCGCGGCTCCGCTCGCGTGGACTACATAATACTGTCGGTTGAGCGCACGCCTGAATAGGGAATATGCAAATGTATATTTATTTATTCGCTTTTTGTCTAATAGATTATCATCAATAAAATTTTTAAAAAATATGTGGGGAATTTAAAATCACAAAGCGCAACGCAAATCAAATCAAATCGTGACAGTACGCGTTAGTTTGTCGACAAAGGCGAAGTTACCGGGTGCCTTTATAGTGTTGTATTTGTATTGAAGTTTTATCGTTATGTATTAATAATTAGTAAGTAATTAATGAAATATTGGATTCTTAAAATGCAAATTGGGGATCGTCGGCCAAGTATTTTCGGCCAGACCACCCTATGATAAGTGACTACTAAATAACTCGACTAAATACAACTGTAATATAAGGCAATACCTAGTTATATGCTATTTTAAGCTTTAATACCTATATTATGCTTGATGGTATGTACAGTAGAATCAAGAAACAACGGCGAGCATCGTGAGAAGGGCAATCCATTGATAGAATCTTCGTAATTCGTTTTAAAAACATGTTACACATTATTTTTTTCGTTTTTATCTCGTCAATATTTCTAAAGTCTGAATTTCATCTCGTGGTACTTTAAAATACACTTGATCACTGCATTTATTATCACATTTTTATATATAGGTACAAAACAGTGCTCATAAAATGCGTTTCCACTTCCATTTATATCGTAATTAGTTATAAATTTTAAAAATTTAAGATAAAACGAATAAAACACTGCAGTATACAAGATATCTATTTTATTGCGTGCGCTGACGTCACCGATACTCGATGACAGTGCGCCAAAATGGTAACATTTAAATCGCTCTAATCTCATTGCAGTTTTAAAATATTCATTTAAATGTAAAATTTTAATATTTATCTCAATTTTTTTATTTTTTAAGGTTACATACGAATGTAAATAATTGGTTAAAATATACAAATATTACATGCATATTCCCTATTGTGCTGCCCCAAAAATACCTATTGTGGGTGATTCTTAGAAGACAGACATATGCTATCACAGACTTTTTTGTAGGTGTGTTTAAGATCCTACATACATTAATTTGATACATCTTTTATGCCCATCTCTTATGATACGTTTTTCTGAATTTTTTCATCATTATTGTCTCTGCTTATTTCTAATGTTACTTTATGTAAGAGAATATATCCTATAAACTGGCCAAATAACGTATCTATGAATTAAAGGAAAAACCATGTAAATCGAATAAGTAGTTTTCGCGCGAAAAGAATATAAACGAACAGACAGACTGAGAGGCGTTGAGTTTTATAATATGTATAGAAGATAGATTACTTGCAGCCACAAGCGACTACGTACGCGTTAATTACAAAATAAATTTTAATAACAATAAAAATAGCCTACATTACTCGGTGATGATATAGCTTTCTATTAGTGAAAGAGATTTTAGAATCGGATCAGTAACTACAGATTAAACCTATAAATATTACCTCTTTAAGGTTAGGGCAAAGACAAATTTCTTTGGAGTCTTCTCACTACTTGAGGCAGTCCAACTGGTGGAATACCTCCACACTACAAAATATCGCAGCCAAATAACTTTGCGTGGTGTTCCTATGATGAGTAGAGCTTCTAGAGCTCTTTGGGGATGGGGGTTCAAGGTCGTCAATGCGCTAGTGATCCGTATGCTTGTATGCTTGTTTGCTACCTTAATAGTATAAAAAAGAGCTAGGCCTAACGCTATAACTCTAGCTCTATTTCTGCCGGCTGACTTTGTCCTATCCTTTTCTGTAGTAGTTAATGGCTCGACAACACTGCCACCTATCGGATCCTAACATATTAACTGTCGTCTCGGTAAAAGAAATGTATTATGTAAATATGAGCTCAATGAATAAAGTCGTTCAGAAGTTATAGAACCACTAACAGACGACCACAAGATTTTTAATAATAATAGAACTTTTAAAAATATTATTATCCTATAACTTGTATATCAATAATCCATATATTTTTAGACAAGATTCAATAACTTTAATTAATTTTAATATTAGCTCAAATTGTGAATGCATCATAGTATTAAATATCATAAAAAAGTTATGTAATGAAAAAAATAACAACAAAGCTTCACGAATAGAGCCTTTTCTAATTGCTAAAACGGATAGTGATGTAATTAATTTCAGGATGTAGCATATGAATGGCCGGTTAGTCCGTCGTATCAGGCTTCAATGTCAGCGGACTCAATTTGTCGAAACTGTTATTGCAGGGGACGATCTAGTCCCGCCATCGCACCGTACAGTTTTATACGAAATCGCCCATAACGGACAGCTCCGTCGGCTCTAACTCCTACGAATGGACACTTGATTAAGATACTCGTGTCACTTTATTTTGCGATTACATCTGACGTGAGGTCGCAATCTCCTTTATCGTTAATTTTGTATAAATCTATATAATTAAATGCGGTCTAGAGCTTGATACGTACATAAAACAAAGAGATTTAATAGAATCTGTTTATAATCATTAAGTACGAGACAAGATAAAATTGATTATATTTTTTTAAATTGGCTTAAAATTTACGTAGCTGTTTTTGCTTATTGGCATAATTATAAAATAACTAGCAAAGGCCCGCGACCTTATTCGCGTTAGTTACTGTATCAAATTTAATAACAATAAAAAATATCCTATAAAACTTAGACTATCTGTTACAAAATAATCATTAGAATCCGATAAGTAGTTCCAGAGATTATCCTCTACAAGCAAACTGATAAACATTACCTCTTTATAATAGTAGTGTAGATATTTTATTAATATCCCTTTATTTCTGAATATTTTCATTGGTCGCAAATGTAAATAATAATATATAATTAAATAATTGTCTTAATACTTATTGATCAACCTTAAAAATATCCCTTTATTGTATTAAGGATATACTATATTTCAATAAAATTACTAAGCGGTAATATCCCAACCTGCACTATCGTCAAATCAAATGCAACTCACATGAGACATACGGGTATACTAAATTGGATCGAAGATTGTAAGAGGGATTGAAGGACAAAGACGAAATGGTGTGAGACGCGGGGTAAGTCGAGGGGGGGAGGTCTCCTGCCCACGCACCACGTCCAAGCCGTAATGAGTTGAAAGCGGATACTTGTAGCGCACTCAGCGCGCGCGTGTCCGGTTACCCGCCTAATGTTGCCCGGATAAACAATGACGTCCAGCCTTTTAGCGACATTTGTGGACCCACTCAACGCTAAACATAAGCCTAAAAAGATTTTACTATTTGAGAATCCTTCGGATGTGGCCATTAGGAAACGGCTAGTAACATGAGAGTCGGAAATAGTATCTTCCTTGAATTATAATTGAACAATATTTTATTTAAAGAATTTTTTAATGTAAATTTGTACATGTTTGGGTAATTAAAGAATGCTATAGGTATATAGTTTCATTAAAGTTTCATAATATTTTCCTATATGAGAAAGTGATTGAGAAAAAAATTAAGCCCGTGCTAATAAGACATTTATATATAGACTAGCTGTGATCGCGCCTCCGCTCGCATGGACTTCAGAATGCTATCAGTCGAGCGCACGCGTGAATCCTGTTGCTCGCGTTCAAAAGACGGAAGACAAAAATACTTATTGTAGGAGATCCTTAGAAGATAGATATATGCTATCGCTGACCTTTTTGTGAGTCTTTATAAGATCTACAATTAGGTAGAACATTAATTTGATATATCTTGTATGGTTTACTCAGTGTAAGCCATTTAAGCGCCCCAAATGCGTCTTTTTTTCGAATTGATTCATCATTATAGTCACTGCTTATTTCGTATGTACGCACGTAAAATATATCCTATAACCTGGCCAGATAGCATAGAATAGCTATGAATTATAAAATAATAAGCATGTGAATCAGATAAGCGGTTTTCGCTTGAAAAGAGCATAAACGGGCAGACAGGCAGAGAGACGTTGAGTTTTATAATATGTAAGAAGAATAGATAAACTAAAGACACATTTGTTTATCAGTAGAAGCAAATGTAGGAAGAAAATTTTTGTTCTAGTATATAGTTATCAACTTTATTTGAAAATTCTATATATTTCTATCTTTACGTATCTTTAATTGAGGGGGAACTTTTTACGATGTTGATCGCTCGTTTTTGTTTGCCAAATATATAAATATTATTCTACACATATTTCCAAGTAATACAACAGCCTGATCATATGTAATGTGTAAGTAACAGCTAAGAGATATTAGGTAAGTGCTGTGTGTTGATGTGAAACCTGCCTAGTCAAATGTAGAGTGACGAACCATCATTGCTCCATTAGCCGAAAGTGGGCGAAGGGAGGGCGCCTACTATGGGAGGTTCGATACGCCATTAGTTCATTAGCAACCTTATATTGTATGCCTGTCATAAACCGATTATTTGACTTTATCGACATTAGCATGTAGCTTTGTAGAACAACATATATCATAATAAAAAAAAATGTACTTTCTTGATTAATATTTAACAATTACACGAATGATAATTAAATCTCACGTATGGTTGTTAAGAAAATCTTAAATATATTTCGTCATAACTCATGGTTCCCTTCATTATAAACCAATAATAAACCGGCAATAGTGATCTATAAGGAAAAAAATAAACTACATATATATCTTTTTACTCACTTACCCTCAATGAAATAAATAAAATGTTATGCAATACGTTTGCTACTAAAGTGTAATTTAATGTATTCTCTTTTAAGTGAATTTTGTTAAATTCTTTGAGAATAAAATATCTTTAAACCTATATATTTTATAAAGGATAGAGCATATAAGTAATTTTTGTTGTAGAAATAAATAAATAATCAACACGTTGCTATTTTTATTGTAAGTTTATAGCATAATGTTTTTATTTAGATGAGTACTTATCGTATATTAGCTACGTATTTCTTTCTAAATGTTGAGAATATTTTGGTTAAAAAGTGTGTTTTTGAAAAATAAAATTTATCGCATGAATAATAATTTTTAAGTTATTAACAAAAAACTAAATTCCGTTTTTTTTCATCATATTTTGTTAATAACATATGCAATTTTTTATGTGCAATAATATGTCAATAATACATCCTCGAGATACATTTTTCTAAATGTAATTCCAAATCGAATGAGCTATCATATCATATTTTTAGGAACTTTATATCGAATTAACAAAATTTTGGACTTGTTCACTGGACTATTAAGTAAAGTACAAATTCTGTCTGATGACTAAATACATTATTTTCCTTCTTATTGATTTTATTTTATTTATTACAATTTTTGTTGATTGTTGATTTGATTGTAAGAGCTACGTTGATCCCAAATTTATTTTTCTTGTGGTAATAGTTACATTGAGAAGTAATAAGCTTTTTTGTAAGTGATAATTTAGCATAGTATAAAGTGCTAGGGGTAAGTGCAGACCCATTTCAAAGTAATGGTATCGTAACAGTAAAGGCATTAGTCTGCTTGTATGCATCGTTGAGTTTATGACGTTATCTCTAACAGTTTCCGGCGCTGCGACGGGCCACCACAAAGTGGTGGAAACAAGGAATCCTCTGTTGTGTCTGATAATTGCCCCTAATGGAAAAGTCTAGTCACTTTGTGCAAAGTGTATTCTAAGTTTTCCCTTTTACTAGATAGAAAAGTTATTGGTACACTACTAATGCTATATGCATGTTAACTTATCATTTTGTATTTAGTCTCAAAGTGGTTGCACTAAGTTTTATAAAGATAATATTAAAGCAGTTTATTGAAAATACACTTAATAAAACATGAAAATACGTTGAAAGTGATAAAAATGTATGTATCAGTATATTATTAAGATAATATAAATTGAATTTGCAATTGATACAAGAGTGACACTGAATGAGAATAGATGAGAATTGGTTTTACAAGATGAAGAAAATTCTTATGAATACTTATTACTTATTTTTAACTTCCGACGCAAAAAGAGGTAGTATCTGTATCTATGTATAACATGTGTGTCGTCTGTGGCATCGTAGCTCCCAAACGACTGAACTAATTTTGATTTAGTATTTTTACATATGATTTGATCAACAGTGTTTTTAGATATGATTTCAGAAACTCTGTTCAGAGTTTGAAGATTATCAGCTCTTTTCTTGTTGATAAATAGGTGTGATCATCTTACAGAAGTCTGATCGAGTCGAAATTTGGTAATCTGTTACTTCAATGATTAGAAGAATATGTCAACATTAAACTGATGGTGCAGTGTCACCTTTAATTTGCAGCATACCTAACTCTTCACCAACTTACAGCAGAGATATTGTTTTTGGCCTTATTGGAATGGTCTCATTAAATAGAATACTTGTGTCGATTTTTAAATTTCCATTTAGCTTATTTACCTACTTATCTTTTGCCTACCTGTGACGTCAGCAACGTGAGAATAAGTTTGATATACCTATTTTTATCATTATGATTATAATCTTTGTCAGTATACATTTACCAATTTAAAGTTACGTCTGCTAAATTTCATCAATATCAGTTAATTAGCTCGTCAGTTCAACTGACTAAACCTTTTACAACGATGGCTGACCTCATAGTTACAATCCACGTGAAAATATGAAGAATAAAATAGAAGATAGAAAATATACGCGTAGCATTTTACAAAAATAGTTTAATTTTATTATGATTTTATCAAAGCAAACAAAATTTCCCTAATTTATTAAATTATTTGAGTTAATTATCCTTATAACATATTTATTAAAAGCAGATGTAATTAATTTTTTTATCCCTTTAAAAAATTAATATTTGAAACTGCTAATGCAGGTAAATAAATCTTTACATGTACTGAATACGTAAGCAAATTGACCGGAGTTCTCTATGTCCACAAAGATACGCATCTAACTTAGCCACTTGACAGAATGAAAAAGCAAGCAAAATCTAATACACTTACGACCATCTTACAACGCATACATATTTAACACGCATATTTACCGATTGGCATGGATCAGAGGGTGTCGGGTGCGGCCCGGGGAGACGTGGGGTTGAAGACGGTCATTCAATGAGATTGCTTCTTGCCGCTGCCAAGGTAATGGATCTCACAGAAATAGACTAAATGAAGAAAACGCAGACATTGCGTTACAAAGGTTCCAAACCTCTACATATTTACAATTGAATTCACAGCCGGTTATTAACACTGTCAATACTTATACGCATAAAACATTTTTTGCTAAATTTCTTACACAACATTATTGAGTTTGTTACATAAAATATAGCTTTGAAAAAAACACCGATTCACTAAAACCTATATAAAATTAAATGCAACACAGCGTCGGCGTTTTAACCAAATACAAATGAAATTCCCTATCTGACGTCAACTTATGATAAAAAAAATGTGGAATTATCCTCCTACGTCAAGTACGAAGATTTAGAAAAAGCTTTGATATTACCTAGAAAGGCATCATTACCAGGTAACAAATAAAATGGGGTTATGTTTACACCTACCTACTTATTCATTAGAATTTAAAATATTCTGCAGATAACACAAACAATGCTTCTTCGTCTAAAAATATACCGAAAATATAGATAAATAAAAGACCTAAAACAAGAATGTGAACAAGACGTAACGAAATGCTGCGTGAAAAGAAAGTTCATGCTAAAAAGTAAGATGCAAATAAGGCTGAGAAAATAAAATTCAATATTACATTACCTAAAACGGAACGGAAAGACAGCGACATTTTTAATACTAGAAATAGACATAAATTAGTCGTACCATGTTTTAGACTTAGTATGACCAATAAAAGTTTTTTAGGTAGTGTTAGGTTCTATAATAAGATCCCGAAGTACATTACTGATTAATCAGACAATGAGTTTAAGGACAATGTCTAGCAGGTTTTACTGCCAAATGTTATTTATTGTAGGGTGGATCATTATGTGAATTATAGTGACGTCTGGAAGTGACTACATCTCTGTGCATCCATTAAATTATTAATATGATTATTAACTGTAAATAACGTTTGTAAAGTATGAAGAAAAAAAACGATAAGCCCGATCGGGTATCTTGCCGGTTCGTCTCGATGACTTGTATGTTTACCGAACAGGTTGTAGTGACATTCGTATTGCCTTTTTGGGAACAAAATTGAAAAAAGTATTTTTTGATTTTGTTTTTCAACATTAAGATGAAAAAATAAAATGAAATTTGCATATAGAATTATCATACTATTAAATATGCATTCATTTAATACCTACTAATTACTTTGTAATTCAATTATAGATACTTTATACCTTTCATACGAAGTCTAATCTATTTATATACACTATATAAATCTAAACGCAGACTAGATATAAGTTAAGCTACAGATATCAAGATTGAGTTCCGATAGCTATAGAATAACATAGAGTCGAAACAGAGTGCATATCGGTGTTCCTTAGTTGTATACATGAGAGGATAGCCTTAAATAGATACAGAGACCGATAGATACTGGACAACGGCGATGCGACGGTGGATATGGTAATTGAATTGCATTAAACTAACTTCGACCAGTTGACAGTTGAGATCGAAAAGTGATATTTACCAGAAATCGTGGATGTCATGTTTTATTAAAATATCAATGTCACCTATAATATTTGTGGGTGTAAAACAAGACACTGGCACATGTGTCAATAACGCATTGTCAACATGATGAAAAAAATCTTTTAGTGTACCTACATATGATATTATTTCTTCAATGGTAATAACTTGTCAGATGCATAAACCTAATTTTATATATAAAGAGAAAAAGGTTCTTTACGCAACGGACAGACAGACGAACAGCAAAGTGGTGTTATAAGGGTTTTGTTTTTTTATTTTAGGTCGTAACCCTAAATACAATGATGTAATCAAATAAAATGCATACCTACTTTCCGAGCTTTGGTTCTAGTATTTGGTGTCAATGGATCTGAGAAATATTCCCATGATAATCCATATATTCTCATATAACTATATTATTTTAACTAGCTATACCTGCGACTTCGTTTGCGCGGTATTTCGTATATGAAAAACAGCAATAAAAAAACAGATAGGTATGTACGAGTATATGTACTAAAATTCAACATCGGCAATTGAACTGTGTTTCGTGTATTCTGAAAGTTTCTGATTCCTGAGACGCAGCGTCTCACAGTTAGCAGTCAGCCTTGCCTCACAGTCTGTAAATATTACTGATATTCTCTTTGAAGCAATGATGGCTCAGTGGTAGCGTGTATGGACATCGTGTCGATGAACGTGAATTCGAATCCCTGCACTGAGCCTGAGCTTTCGGTGAACGAAAAAATCGTGATGAAACCATAGCATGGTGGTAGGGCTTTTCCTAATGCCCGTCTGACTAGCTACCACCCTCAAGTAGAAAATTTATCGTCAAGCACCAATAGGTATGTTCTGACAGCTGCACTCGAGAGTCAGTCCACTAGGCTTAGCGTGTTACCATCTTGGGCCACGGCGTCACTTAAGATTAGGTGAGATTGTGACCACAATGCTAAACCTATAACGAAATAAAAAAACCTGGCCCCCGAGACACAGCATGACACTCACAGTAGGCAGTCAGCCGTGCCTCACACCCTTGACTACTTTCGATCGATCGATATTCTGACATACGTCTCCGATGTGAATTTAATCTAATACGTCGTTCCCTAAACGTTACTGGCGCCCGTAATTTTTTCTTAATATTTTGTTCACTAGCAAGTCTCGCCTGACGCCTGTTTCCTGTAAACGAACGGCCCCCACTCTTTTTAGAGCAATGGAATATTAACCATTAATATCCAGTGAACAATGACGCATAATAGTATGGATGTTTAGTATAATTCAATAAAAATCTTTACATCGCAAAACACACCAAACAACGACATCTATCGTAGAAATTTAGAACGAAATAGACCGAACTGTAAAATGGATAAATACCAGAGACATTCTTAAAAATAAAAAAAAAAAACAATATTCAATTCTACAAAATTAATAAGAATAACCTTAATTTATTAATCCACGCGCTTACAGGAAATATAAAAATGTGACAATAAAAATCAAGTCGTTTCAAACTAATAACATAGTGCTTATAGCGCCATCTATGAATAATCCTGAAAAATATATACGTTTTTCTTAATTATTTCTAATAAAAATTATGTGAAGATAAAATAATTTGGATTAATTTCATATCATTTCACTACCTATATAGGTATTTAAATATATCACAGTATGACATATACACACATTCCTTTTTTATGTTTACTTAATCGCAATTTATACACCAAATGTCCATATGTGAACAAATCCTACATGTAACTACAAACTATAGACTACAATCATACCAAATTTCATTATATTCGGTCGAGTAGTTTCTGCATGATTGGTGTACCAACTAACAAACAAAAAAAATGTGAAAAACTGTTATTTTTTTTTTCTGTTCATGATTCTAAACTTCCGTATAATTTTATCTCAAATATCCCTAATGTACACATTTCGACTCTTTACTGTTTTATTATAAGTATGCATTCTTATGATTTATTTAGTTTAACAACGATGACCCAAATACAGCTAGGAGATAATTTAAACATTTTTTATTTGCAAAAGAATCATTAAATTCAAAAATTAAAAAGGTATAAATTAAAAAAGGTATAAATAAAATTAAAAAAGGTTCTTTAAAATATATTAACTTTTGTATTACGTAAATAATGACAATTATGCAAGGTTTCTTTAAACGTGTACTATAACAGCATCTCGTAAACCACAACGTACCTTATATCTAATACGGGGAAGTGTTATTGTGTGTTGTATCGAGGCACAATAGATTCGGTATGGATTGAATTATGGAAGACGTGAAACTGGGACGGCGTAGGAACAAGGGGGAAATGGAAAATGTGTGTCGCCGAGCTCCAAGCCTAACAGCTCCTGGACAGAGTACGACCATCGGTAATGGATTGATATCACACCACTTTAAGAGCACACATAAACAAAGTACAGCAGCAAAACTTCGTAATTTATAGATATATTATTAAATTAAATTTTATACATTGCTTTTTGGAAAATTACAAAAATTTTATACATTTTAAGTAAAAATATCGAGCTTACTATAACTTATACTAAATCCCTATATTGATGACAGACTGTACTGTCGAATCTGGATAAGTTAGAGTTCAAGGGCCCGTAATCTCTTTTTGTTTTTACCAGAGTTTCTAGCTTATAGAGGTACAGAAAATAATTTTATAATAGGTGGATTCTGGTAGGCCAAACTCACTCTGAATTTCATTACGCGATTTCTCACACTTAAAGGCATTCATGATTTTTGGTTTTTCACTTAGATATAACACTTGGATTTTTCTTTTAGACATGACGTAGGCTGAACTTTTCTTCGCTAATGATATTAATCAACTGCAGTAAGGTTGTATCACTAACCAATAATTAATAAAATTAGGGCCAAATTTACGCATAGACAATGAAGTCAGACAATCTGACTTCCCCGAAATTTTAGAAAACAAACAATACAGCTTATTTTTGACTCATTGTAAATAGCAACTGCAAGTATGAGTATATGCTGAACTGTCGCTTATAGAGTTATATAGCAGTCTCAGTTATAGAGGTCTATGCACAAATATCTGAAGGTTCACGACTCTCTCTTATTTTGGATTCTGTTTTCTATACATAGAGGTTTCAGAGGCTAAAAATGACGGGACCAGGCAATTACTCTCACTCTAAAGAGTTTTCTCGCATACCTAGTTCTCACTTACTCAGGTTTCACTATAGCTATTTATTTCATTAATAATTTCTGTTAGCTGCTATCGGCCAGGCTTACATTGGATTTATGTTTCCCATTGCAAACACACAGGTAGGTACTAACCAAATATCTACACACAGAAATAATTGTTATAATGTTACAACTAACCAATATCTTCACTAGTTTCATGTCTTTTATTTACATCTGTCTGTATTAAAATGTAAAATACTAAAAAACGTAACGTTGTAAAATATACCTAATGGTGAAACACATATATGTAACTTTTATTTAAGGATAATTAAGTTCTGTTTAATATGTTTCCTATACAAGCTTTCTGGTGTAATATTTTATGTTTAAGTTAATTACCTACAAACATGTTCATTATAATCTCGACCAAATTTAATAATTATAAACCCGGTTATTATTAGTGTTCATCCATAAACAACTATCATTAAAATAGAATATCATTCGGTAATGAAACGAATACCACATAAACTTAATATAAAGATCATTAAAAAGTTAGTAAACCCCAATTCAAAATATACGAGTAAAAGAATTATCACAAAGTCACCCAGGTATTCTACGTTAATTTTAATGCAATCGTTAATCCAACATTTTAATCGTATAAGTCTGCAATTATTTCGTTGAAATAGGAGTTATTTATTATATTTGAAGTTAGAGGTCACAAATAGTATTCCCATCTTTTAGACTTAGTAAGACAAATAAAAGTTTAGGTTCTACAGTAAGCATAACCGATTTGCCGGAGAATAAGTTCAAGAAACACGTAAATCAAGTTTAATTGTCGAAAGGAAAGGGTATTATTACTAGGGTGTATCATTAGTGTACGAAACTGATGTCTGGAAGAGACTCCCTATCTGTACATACATTAAAAATTATACTATTATTGACTAGCTGGGCTCGCGGCTCCGCTCGCATGGACGACAGAAGACGCGTAGTGCTTATAAAGATCGTAATTTCTTAAAACTTGAATAACTTTTTATTCAATGAAGATATCGTGATAATTTTTCTATGTGGTAAGGAGCAAGTATCTAAGGAGTAAAAAAATGATCAAAATCTATCTAGTAGTTTTTGTATGATGCGCGCACTAGGGCAAACCTCAATAATTTTATTTATATAGAAGACAGATAAATTGGTTATAAAAAAAGATAACCTTGATTGGGTTTCTTACTATCTCTTCTCGAAGACTGGAATGTTTCTGAACCAGTAGCACTTAATAATAAATTTAATAAAGTTTTTTTTGATCTTGATTTGATTTATGTTATGTTCGCTTCTTTAGACGTCTACAGAACGGTCACGTAGTTGTTGGATTGGTAAAATATAATCCAGACGATAATGGCTAATCTAGTTATATCAATATTTGTATTATCTAAAATCTTATTGAATAACAAAAAAAAACTTGGGTTCGACACTTCATTCCAATCCTAGCTCGAGGATAAATATACGGTATTAGTTATAACAGCTGTACCATAAAAATAACTCGGTGATCCTAAAGAGTCCCTAGTTCATTATCCAAATGGACTACAGCTATTTGATCCACTTATGTGATTGCCTGCAAGCATTATCTCTCCTCCGCTGAATAGTAGCCGTAAGTCTATCTCGTAACTCTCTTACAAAAATACTCCTACGTACTTAAATTAGCTATAAATATGAACGTACGCATATTTTCAATCGGAATCAGAAATAGAACAACATTAACTCAAGAAATAACACATTATAAATAAAAATCAATTAAGTATTTAAATTTTACGGATTTGCTTTTTCTCAGATTTGTATTCAATTTTTATAATTGAAAGTGAGTTAATTTTGACACTGTTATGATTTGCGATTCCTTTTTTTTACTTTAGTAATGTAACTATACATTCGCAAAAACCTATTATGCTAAGTTATGTCTATATTATAGGTACTTAGGTACATAAATAGGTACGGTTTGTAAAAGTGATTGTAGAAGGTACCTAATTGTTGAAAATATGGATCGGAATGTAAAAAATATCACACATACGAGTACAAAGCTACGTTCAGAATCACTAATATGTTCACATCCTATAAGTACATACTTTGATATTTTACTCTACTCGTCCAAACTTGAGATACCTATTTTCTTTTCCTGTCACAAAATAAATAAACACAACACATTTGCATTCATTGTCCACAATGAATCAAAGAGTTGGGCGTGTTTGTAGAAATCAGTAGATCCCAAATAATGGGGCGATCCAATCACTTAGCGAAAGTCCACCTCTCTTAAACGAGATACTGAGTGGGTTGGTGCTAGGATTTAGTCGATATAGTATTATATGAAAGATTTTTGTTTTATATAAGTTTATTGTCGCTATATAATTATACCTACTTTTTTAATCAAAATTATAATGAATGACATAATATACCCACCACAAAGTTTTTTCAAAACACAACCTAGCCTATTTCATCCGGGCTAGTGTAAAAGTTTCCAAAAAAAGGAGTGTATTCTTGAGTCGTAAACCGACACAAAGGGCAAATGGGCCGAAAAAAAAATTGTTGTAAGGAAGTCTCCAAATTTCGTCTTTGTTCTTCTAAGTTTGAGTAATTATAGTCTGCCAATTCCGATCTATTTTTATAACATCAGCTATCTACCAGCGAAAGTCCCGTCATAATCGGTCCAACCGTTTCGGAGATTACCCGGAACAAACAGACAGACAAAAATGTTAAATGTAAAAAAATGTGTACTTCAACATGCATTAAAAGGTATTAAATACATTAAAAATAGTAAAAAGGTGTTATTTCAATTTTATTACATTTATAGATTTAATGTATAATTGTCTATGTCTATAAATTTATCATTTACTTATGTAACTATTTGGAGACAAACTTCTCGACACTAAATCAATTCATGTTTTGTTTTAATAATAATACCTAATAGATTGTAAAATTAATATTTCTACTTCCACAATTTAATTTTCAATAACAATTTATAATTCCTTTTTTCAGTAAGATATCTCGATTCTCGCTCTATTTCCTACAGTTATTTGTCGGAAATGAGATTTCGGATTAGACCCTCGACTGATGAAGACGCAATTAAAATGCACGAAAAAAAGCTATTTGCGTTGGTACATATTTATCTATTTTCTGTGTATTTTTTTTAAATTAATATATTTCTTATAATATTTACAGTTATATATTGTATAGGTTATTATCAATATTAATTATATGTATAATTAATAATGATTTTAATTAATTAAATATTTAAAACAACAAAAAACCAGTTTATATTAGCGCTAGAAAAGTTAAACCAATTACAATAAATACTTCTTATTGAATTTTTTAAATGTATTGCGTGTACCTAGTCTTACTTGGTTCAGTGCTATACGCAACTTGGTTAATTAAAAGTTAACAAAGCTAACGTCTAATTGGATAGTTCAACTACACCTATAACTTGTAGAGCTTACATTCACCCGAGTTGTTTTTAATTACATTGTCGTACCGCATTCACTAAATTATATGTTCGAATTCAATCATTAACAAAAGCCACGCAAAGATTAGCTAAAACAAGACAATCAAATGACTGAGTGAGTTTTCTAAATTGCATACAAAATGTCCCCGCCAGATTTGCGGGACCAGACTGCTATTACTTACAACGCAATATTAAATTGCTTTCAATTTATTTCGCAATTGCCGTCTTTGAGTTCCGCTTTGTAGGGGCTCTGACGTCGGTCCAAGGCAACAATAAAATGTATTCGTCTCCGGAATGTTTAATATGGGGAAAAGTTTAATAACGCAACCGGGCGGGCTGGCGACCGCCGGCCGAGAGAGCAGGCCGAGCGCTGGGCATTGGGCGAAAGGTGGTCAGCGCCTTACCAGCCAACAACGATAAATCAAATCTCTTACCTCCTACGCTGCTCACGAATATACCTACTTTTGCAAACATTTTATCAGCTAGCAATAAAATGACACCTCATTTTTGTTTCATAGAACCTCATTGATTGTGCTAGATAGTGATAATTTTGACCGACTCTGTGATGTCTGACTAGAATCATGGTGTATACAAGTGAGGCTCTCCACAAGCTTAACAAAGTGTTTAGTATTATTACACACGGTTTGGTAAATTGTTAGTGTTCTCCTGATTGCTCGGCAGAAATATATACCCTAATGCCAATAAGTAGTGAGCACGGATAGGCTTACGTTTTTAGAGACATCAGTTTAATACTTTCGCTCTAAAAATGCAATGAAATGTAATGTGAGGTAAGTGTAATGTAGTGTATGTATCTCATACTTTTGAAACTATAATCTCTAAACTTAGAAGCCTGCTAAATAGGTACTTATCTATTATTAACATTGTAAAATTATAATTAAGGATAAAACTTCAAAAACTTTCAAAGAAGACTCGTCGTGCCTAAACTTCAAGGGCGACATACTATTGCACTTCATTAGCAAGCTACACCAACAAACACGCACAACCTAAGCGTACTCCCACAACATGTTATTTTTCCACATTGAATAACGTATATTGCCTCCTACAACACAAAAACAAATTGGGGTCGTGATATACCTTGGTAATGTACGACAAACAGAATATTGTTTTTATATTTCGAGTGTAGTGATTTGAAAAACCGTGACCATAGCTCATCAACTCAGCAGGTACGCTGTGTGCGTCGGCCCTAGAGGCTGACGGTCCTGACACAATAGCTCTGTGATGTTAATTAAATGTTAACAAACGCTCTCGTCGCCTAATTGGAACTGTTGCCTATTATCCTTGTCTTTCGACGCGAAGAATGACTTTCATACTCGAGTATTGTGCTTCACACTTTTACTTGGATTTCTTTAAATTGAGTGGGGTACAATGCTTTTGTTTTGAAAGTAACTACCTAGCGTGTTTTTATTATTATCACTGCTAATCGTTTTCATATATACTTAATTTAAAAAAAACCTGTTTTATACGGATACCGCGTCAATCGACGTGAGTTCGAATCCCTGCAATGAGCCTGAGCTTTCAACGAAGGAAAACATTGTGATGAAACTATGGTGGTAGGGTAGTAGTACTAGGGCATTTGCTAATCACCATACTCAAGTTGAAAATCTGTCGCCAATTTAAAGAGTAAAAAATGTAATTACTCCTATATACCTATATTTAGCCATTAAATTTGAACGATATTAAAAGTTCCCTAAGATTTTTTTTTTTTTTTTATTAGAATTTATATCAGAAAATAGAGATAACTAGGTGAATATTTCGCACATTATAGAATTTAAACAATCTAACTAATAATCTTCAATCATAAACTAATATTCTGCAATAATAAAACTTACTTATATCCTTTGTTGACATTCACAAATGGTCAGCAGTTGTATTATAATGCTTTTGTTTATATACATAAGTGCCTCATAGTTCAAATTAAATCTATGAACTTTGGCGATATACGCGCATTGCGCGGTTGTATTGTCTGGCAATAAATATTGTTTACTTTCTTTCTTGCTTTTGTTTCTTTCTATCTATGTATATACCAACCTCCGGATATAGCGACGGAATTATAGTAGTCCCTTCATCGTCGTTATAATTAAAATCCACTGTATCTTATTACGAATACAATATTTTAAGCTTAAAAAAAACACTTGACAATTGCAATAATTAATATATAACTAGAGATAGGAATTCAATTAAATAGGAGTTATTCAATCAATTTATTTAACAATAAAAAACTATTTGTATACGTATGTTTCGTCAATAGCGAGGAACATAAAAGAACCTACAATTTATTACCATAATAGAGAACCTACAATTTAGGTTCACGCAATTATTAAAAGGACAATTTGTGACGTTCGTAGGTACATTCTTTACTTCTAAATCAGTTCGAAAAAATATATATTTCAACACCCACTGCATGATCCACATGGAAGTCATATCTAAAGTCTTCCACTTGAGTTTTCGGCAGGCACTTTTTTTTTATTCATAAGATTATGTTATTTAATCCTATTTTGAGTAATATAGTGACGTTCTTGGTAAAAGTTCTAGCCACCATTTTGTTAGATCACTGAAATCATTAAAAACAAAGTAATATTGATAATCTTAACAATCTTTTTTGAGAGGATTGGTTACCAAAAATCATTAAAAACAAAGTAATCTTGATAATCTTAATAATCTTTTTTGAGAGGATTGGTTACCAAATAACATTTACCCATTGTACTCACGCATTGATCATCTGACATGTACAATAAAAAAATTATATCCTATTTTGAGTAATAAATAGTGACGTTCTTGGTAAAAGTTCTAACCACCATTTTGTTAGATCACTGAAATCATTAAAAACAAAGTAATATTGATAATCTTAATAATCTTTTTTGAGAAGATAGGTTACCAAATAACATTTACCCATTGTACTCACGCATTGATCATCTGACATGTACAATATAATTTAATTTACTTTTTCTCATTTCAAAAAACCACGAGTCAACGGCAAAACACTCTTAACCTCGATTGTTTTGACAACTGTGGCGATTTTAGCACCAAAAATGCGGATACAGCGATAAACTTTATTACATAAGTAAATACATGCATTATTAAGTCGTTCGGTTTTGAATGCCTAAATCATACGAATCACTTCAGGTACCGCCTGAACCTTTCGTGTAGTTTCGAATACACGGCCGGCCATATATATGCATATGCCGCAATACCTTTAATGTGTTTCAGTCCGTGCCTTTTTTGCATACTGGAAAGCACATACTTGGTATAAAAACTTATGCCAGTATACACGCCTCACGCTACGCCTTACGTTAGTTTGACACTTAACTTTGGTTTCTTTTGTTTTTTCCAATTTAATGACTGTTTGGAGATAAAATTAAAAAAATGGAACAGATTCGTAAACATGTATTGAGACAAACAGGAATTTATTGCATATATCATTTTATTTATTACTGATTATGAATTTAAATCAAAATCTTCCAATAGAAGTCTAGCAAAACAGTTAAGAGGTACAAAACACAGAACAGAAATTATTTCAATGATCTTTTTTTCAGGAAAATAACTATATTATTTTTATATATTATTAGGAAAATAAATACATTATTTTTAAGTATTATTAGGAAAATAACTATATTATTTTTATATATTATATATTTTAGTGTTTCAATTACAGAATAACAACGTTTTTTGAAGGATACTACAAATTATATCGCACCTTTATTCCAATACCGTCACTATCTTAAAACAAGCAAATTATGCAGGAGAGATATTGAATGATTGATGGGAAACATTTGTTAGAATCTTAGGAACACGCGGACGCGGCTGCGCAGCACCCCATCTATACAACAACCCGAGCACTAACTGTACAGGGCCCGCACTCGATAGCGCGGTGCGATGGCGAATTACTCTGTACATTATACCAAGATGGAAAACGGAGGAACCGCAAACCAAGAACCTACACATAATTCTTGTTAAAATTCTAATTAGAATGATAAAGAGTATCTTTACACATAAATTACGCTTGAAGAACAACAAATAACACAAATATACGTCATTACAGTTCTCAACACAAAGAATCGTTATAAACATATTTATCCTCTGGTCTTCTTGTGGATGTAGAAAAATTTGGAGTATTTTGCAAAAAAACTTATTTTTTTGCCACATGCACAAATTTCTAGTGCAGAGTTCCAATTATTGAGAAATCACCACTACATATCGGAACCAAACGTATACTATATATAATTTTACTATACTGTATAACGACCAAATACTTACTACTAGCCAAATATATCATTTTGTTCTTGGTTATATGTTATAACTTAGAGATTGCATGCAATAAAAGACGAGAAAAAAATTCATTCGCATTTTACGTGTACCCAAAACAATGTTTTACAAACACAAGACTTTTTTTACCACCACGTTTGCGTGATTAATGTGCATACGCATATCAAATTACAGCTTTCTAGTACTGAGAATCTCTGAGCTCAGCCGCGGACAGACAGACGGATATACGCTATGGCTTGAGGCAAAAATGAGGCTGAAATTCTATTTAAATTGCAAGATTCTGCTAAATTTGTTCACACTGTGAATGAATTTAAACAGGTATTATTTAATATTGCCATTATAAAAAAAACTGACGGTGATACCACGTAAGAATAATAAATTAAAAAATTGTAAAATAGCGCTATCTAGCGATTTTTGCCGTAACCAAAATTTCACTACAATATTCTTCTAAAGTTAGAAAAAAGGAAGTGTATAGACCCGTTAATCGCGTACTCACATCTTTATTTACCGCAGGAATTCAATTCGAGTTAAGCAGAATTCAACTCTATCTATGCATAACTCGAGTTAAATCGAGTTAGTAAATGAGTTGACATCCGTAACTTGAGTGTTGGCTGCCGGCCAGTTCTCCTATATACAAATGTACTCTGTGGTGCCGGCGTTTGTTCTGCATAAAATTTACTAAAGAGTCCTTTATAATTTATATGAAATTCACTTTTCAAATATTATTAGAAATAAAGTTACTATTATAATGGCAAATTTTAGACCTGCTGGCTTTTCCGATGAAGATACAGACAGTGACGATTATGGTTTTTTTGAAAAACCAGTTAGTTTTTGTTTTATCAGTTTTGCAATCTCCAGTTCTGCTGTAGACCATGTTATTATTCTTAGAAATTCAGGAATTATGTGTTTAAATTGTAATGTTCTTATCTTAACTAGAAATAAGAGAAATGTACTTTGATTACAGGTAAGAACTTATCAACCTCCACAAAATGTAAAGAAAAAAATTGAGAATAGTTTGCAAGAAGCTATAATAAATGACAGTGTAAAAGATGTTGGAAGTATTATTAGTGAAGGTAAGTAGATATACGAACGACTATCTAAACTGTTATCAATATAGCTCCAGTGATTTCTAATAGATGAGCAGTTTGAAGTTGCACTAACATAATTTTATTAAAGAATCAAAGAAAATGAGTAAACTAACGTATTTTTAAAATATGGATGATATAAACAAAATGAGTAATTTTTGTTGACATTATCACAACAGAATCATTCTTGTTTTTTATTTGTCGGTAACTATTTGGAATTAACATAACTGTTTGGCACTTGCTAAATTTTTCGGTAGCGAACTACAGTTGTATTTTAATTTCATTACTATAATTTTAAGTAATACGATAATATGTTGTAAATAAAATAAATTAACAAAGTTCATAAAATATTATAGATTTTTATTTTACATGTTTCTTTATTGATTAATTGATTAAAATTGATCTAATTGAAAGAATTAATATTTTTCTAGTAGACCCTATCTCATGTCAGAATGATAACTAATAAGTAAGAGAGGTCTACATTTTTTTTTATTTCATTCCAGAATTAAATAACAATGTGAATATTAAACTCGATAGTGGTTGGACTCCATTAATGCATGCATGCTTTCATGCACAAGAGAGTACAGTAAGTTTTTTATTAGAAAAAGGAGCTGATCCCAACCTGCACTCAGGTATTTAACTTTTTATTTTTATGTTAGATGGATATGACATAAAAAATATAAATTATGAAAATAATATACAAAAAAATTTAAATACCATATGAAATATTGCTAACTAGTTAAATAGTATAACATCAATTATTTCTAATAATTAAAAATTTTGTTCACTTTATTAATAAATGTAGCTTGTGGCTGTGCTCACTTCTATTAGGGTATTTGATTGTTTTCGAAAACCCGTCTAAAATTATAACCAATGTAATAATAATATCAACAATAAGTGTTTCTCTTCATAATTTTGTGTATTTTATTAATAAAATAAATTCAAATGACTAAAAAACATTGCAAACACTTCCATTTATAAACATCACTGTGACATCATAAGCCAGTACAGGTATAATATGATACATAACTATTGTATAATATTTAACATATTCAGGAGATTAAATTGGTCTACAAATGGTGTATACTGTCACCGTATACAAATTGAAAGATTCTAGATAAAAGTGGTTTGAAACGGCTTGCAGAAACCTGAATGATATAGTGGTTACTTCGAATGTTAAACTGTGTTTTTGATGTCAAATAAAAAATATACATGGCTAAAACCAAAACTTTAAGAAATCATTGTATACTGATGTGGAAACTAGGAGAAGCTAATCTAAGCTATAAGCTTTAGAGAAATCCATCCTAAATTTCGTCTGAATATATTTTATAGAAGGAAGTAGTTTTACATACCATACTTATATTACATAACATACAACTGAAGTATATTTATGCTGCTCCAAACCGTTTTCATTTACAGCAAATGTTATACTTAAACTCCATTTTCAGCAGCATTACAATTTAGCCATAAATACTTGAAAAATTAACAGGTTATACTCAGCTTAATTTATGCTTCTATTACAGACTCGGTCACACCAATAATGGCAGCTTGTTCAAACAGTAGTGCTAATAATGATACAATTTATAATATTATTGACAAATTGATCAACAAAGATTGTTTATTGAATATTGGAGATAAATATGGTCAGACACCACTTATGAGAGCTATCAGTAGTGGAAGAATTTCTGTAGTGCAAAAGTTGATAAGTATGAAAGTTAATATTGAAATGAGAGATAGACAAGGATGGACGGTAAGTTATCAAATTTAATGAACATTTTGAGTTTCTTATCAATTTACACCAATGAGAAATTTACAATTACCATAATTATATTAACATATTTATATTTTTTTAAAATGTTCCCTTTTTTATGACTGCAGATTATCTTAAAGAACTTATGCAATTGTTTATTAATAAAACTTTTGTTACCAATTATTTATAATGGAATTAAAAAAAAATACAAATATAAGATTGGAAATAAAATTAAGTTAAAGATTACATTATTCATCTGAGTTGGTTATCAATATTTTGTATCTGAGCTCAGAAAAATGTCTCTACAATTACTTAATGGTAAACAAAGTCTAATAATAGTGAGTTATCATGTACATATAACAACATAATACTATAATAGCCATTTTTTTTGTACAATAGGAGGGTCAGTCTGTCTTAGAAGTTTTTTGACATATGGTTTATTGGACATACTTTCCCGGTTATATTGAAAATATATATACCAAAAAAATAATTGTAGTAACAAATTTTATAACAAATATTCCCATTTGCAGGCAGTGTTTTGGTCTGCTCACCATAATCAGCCAGAAATTTTAAAATTACTCATAGCACAAGGGGCCAGACTCTCTGAGGTAGATAAGTTGAATAGAACACCATTAGATATAGCTTACTCTCATGAATACCAAGATATCATAGATATACTGAAGGAAAACCTTAATATAGTTGATGATAATGAAGTAGATAAAAGCTTGCATTTTAACAATGAATTAAGATCCTGGCATGATTACTATCCAGGAATTAAGAAAGGATTTAAGTAAGTAGTATGAATCTATGTTATTGTTAATCTTAATAAATGTCAAATCCGAATCTATGTCAAGTATGAATATTGTTTCAAATTAAATTCACTACCAAGATATTTTTATTCCTTTTTAGACACATATATATATAATAAAATTGAAGGGTCTGTTTGTAATACCAAAGTAACAAGTTTTGGTCAAAATGCGTATGAACACGAACATGATATGAAGTCAACACGGTACCTATAACAAAAAAACCCATTATTACATTTTTTATCTGTCTGTCTGTCTGTTTGTTCCGGGTAATCTCCGAAACGGTTAGACCGATTTTAACGGAACTTTCACTTGCAGATAGCTGATGTTATAAGGAATAACTGAGGCTACTATTATTTTAGTAAAATAAATGTTCATTGGTAAAGTGTGATAATTCATACCTGTACTGGGTGTTAGGAGACCGCTTCCGAAAACGAAGACAGACGATAGTACTAATGACACCTTTGATGATGGCACGGAAAAAAAATCGATCTTGAATAAAAAAAAAACATATTTTGAAAACGTTTTATTAGCATTATACGCTCCATCATGTTAGTACAACTTAATGAAACGATAGTTTCATAAAAACACATTATTTTACTAAAAAAAATATGCAATATGCATCTATAAACTTATTTCATGAAAATCTCCAAATACAGATATTGCATGTAAGCATGTATCACAATTTTTTATTTATTTTCAGTATATTTAGCTAATTACTCATAAATTTAGTTATCCCTAGATGCGTGACCTTTACTTTGGAGGTGCTAGGTTTAAGCTGTTTTTAAATCTTTATACGTTTAGGAGTTTGGCGACAATCTCACCTGATTTTAAGTGACAATGTGGCCCAAGATGGTAACACGCTAAGCCTAGTAGAGAACTGGCTCACAAGTGCAGCTGTCAGAAAACACCTATAGGTGCTTGGCGACAGATTTACTACTGTGTGTTAGTCAGCCAGGTGGGTTTTAGAAAACACCCCACAGCCATGCTATGGTTTCATCGCGTTGTTTTCCTTCACCGAAAGCTCAAGCTCATTGCAGAGATTCGAACTGAATTCGATACTAATTCTTTTTTCAAATTATTTTCTAGACCAAACTACTCTGAAGAAATTCCACATCTTCTCTATGGTATGAACTGTGAAAGGCTGACACCGGTAATTATCACTAGTGGGATGGATTTAAGAACTTTTCTATTACTGAATGATGAAAATATGACTCAATTGGGTATAGACATGCCGTACGAAAAGCAAAGATTAAGGTTAGGACTGCGCGATTTTCACACGCGTGGCTGGAAGCTGAACGCTGTTGCCGGATTGTATGCTAGGAAGAACGAAAATTTTAGGTAAATATGCAATAAATAATGTAATTTAGATTTTTTTATAGTATACTGATTTAGTTCGGGAATCAAACAATCTTATACTTTTTCTATAGCGTCTTCCTCTATGTTATATATGTCATATTTGAATGCCTATCCTGTATTTCTTGAATCAATATTTTATCTAACCGGACGGAAGAAGAAACAGTGACGTTCTCTTCATCATCCAAAGTTACTTAAAACATATTAAAAAATAAGTAATTAATATAAAATAATATATATGTAGGATGCATATGTAGAAGTTTACATTAAATTATTTAAACAGATTTGTCCCGTAAAAAAAAGCGCGCTTTTGCTTTACAAAACAATGAGAGTACCTGGATATCGTGACCAGTAGTCACATGTTAAAGCAGCACATATGTTTGTATTGATTTTAATAGTTTAGGAATGTTCTAGATCAGAGGACAATGGACAAAACAATAACCGATGTTATAGAGGCATTAAATGAAACGAAACATGTTAATAAAACCATTAAAATTTAAAAAAAAAACATGCCCGTTAGGTTATTCTGGAACCTTCTTTTAAACGGGTATATAAAAGAATAGCAGATCGGCCACAGTCAGTTCAGTTCACATCGGAGCGAATAGGAACCGGCAAACGAAATTAACCTCTGAAGACTTGTAGTGTCTGTAAACACTAGTTCATTTAAAAATTAGTGAAGTGTGTATTATGTAACTGTGTTCGTGTTTCAAAATTAATTGTTTCCTTGCATTAGACAGCATTTTAGTTACCCACAGGCGGGGTAACAATATATTATAAGTAAAAATATTTTAATCGACTCAACCTTACGACAGGCAGCAAAAATACATATACCAAATCAATAATTTTCATTTTCAGTGTCTTAGATTGTGTAACCACGTTAGGAAGTCATTTGCAACAAGTGTATATTTTAGAGGCGACCTTACAATACACGTTACGGGATTATGCGAAAATTCAAAATCAAATTAAATTTGAACCTCCCGATTCACCGGTTTTATGTAAAATGAATACTGCCATCAAGAAACTGCTTAATAATATAAATAGCTTACGAAAGGAAATGAAGAATATGAAAATTATACTGCAGAAGGTAAGACTTTTAACTATCGCACGTCTATACTATACTCATGCACGTCCGCGCTTGTGCTCTATTTTAGCGTGTGATCTATATGACTGGTCTGTTTATGCTCAAAAGCATTATAATATAAAAATCTAATAATAATACCAGTCTATGTGTCCCATTATTGGGCAAAGGCCTCTTTCCAAGAGAACGTACAGGCTTAATCAACACGCCCCACCCCACGAAGTATTGGCGATTTCGAACGTCGACAAATCCAGTCCTCTTTTCCCCACATCGACTACAGAAATATTTCTCAAGCGTTCACGTTTCCACACGATATTTTCCTTCCCTGACATCCTATATTTTAGCGTTACTAAAATTCAAATACGTAAATGTAAGCGAATTCTGGAAAAAATGTTGGTACATGTCTGGGTTCGAACCAGCGGACAGTCGATACTCCGCCGGGCTTAAACCACTCGACTATATTATTGAACTCGTCTATATATAATTTGAAATAACTTTACAACTATATATTAGGCATCATTAAACATTGTTTTTACATTCACACATAAAAAACAATAACATACTTAATTATTTTCATTAAATAAATAAAAATGCACGAAATTTTTGGTTAGTCTCGCGTACTCTATTGTCTATAGAGAAAAAAGTTTTGTTCATATTATAGTACATTCTGTCAAAAAAATATCGGGCATGAATGATTTGTTTATGGTTCCAAATTCAATTTTTTTTTGTTACATTGGCTCAATTGTTTTTCATTTTGGCGCGGAGTTTGAGTTGCATCTGTCATTTAGATTAAATACAGTGCCGTTTTTAGTTAGATCATATCTAGTGTGTATTGCGAATTTCATAATGGACAAAAACATCGAACAAAGACTTTGTCTTAAATTTTGCATCGCCAATGGAATTTCGCGTTTGGAGACACTGAAAATGTTACAGAAGGCTTACGGTATAAAGCGTTCAAAAGCTGTCGAGATATGCTGGAAGATTTGCCTCGCCCTAGTAGGCCATCAACGTCTTCAAATGAAGTTAACATAGCATAAGTGAAGGAAATAGTGACTGAAAATACTCATTCAAGTTTTTGAGAGAGATAGCCGCTCAACTTTCTGTCTCACGAGTTGATCCGTATCATTTTAAATAATCATTTGGGTATGAAACGTGTTGTCGGTAGGCTAGTCTCAAAACACCTGAATTTTCTCCAAACACTAAATCGCATAAGAGTCGCTGACGACATTCTAGAACGACTCAATTCCGAACCAACATTCATGAAACGCATTGTTACTGGTGACGAGACGTGGGCTTACGAGTTTGAAATGAAAACTAGTCAACAAGCTTCGGAGTGGCGCCGCGCAACTGAACCGAAACTGAAAAAATCACGCCAAAGTTGATCAAAAGTCAAAGTCATGTTGACTGTTTTCTTTGACAATCGCGGTGTTGTGAAGAAAATTCTTTGATTTTGCACCACGATAATGCGCCTTCGCACAAAGTCATCATTTTGAACGAATTTTTGACCAGAAACTCAAAAAAATACCATCGAGCAACCACCTTATTCACCAGATATGGCTCCAGACGACTTCTTTCTCTTTCCTAAGCTCAAATTACCACTTCGTGGCACCCGTTTTCATTCGGTAGAAGACATAAATGAAAATTCGCTACGAGAACTAAATTCAAAAATGTTTTGATGATTGGATTATTCGTTGGCGTAAGTGTATCGTTTCTGAAGGAGCATACTTTGAAGGCGATAAAATAAATTTAGTTGAATAACTAAAATTTTGATCTTTTCGCGGTACTTTTTTGACAGAGTAGTATATCAAATCGATATAACCATTTTTAAAATATTGATTTATAATAATTGGGGGGGGGGGAATTATTTAAATTAAGATTTTTTATAATGTTGGAAAGAATTATATAGTTAATATAATATTGTATTTCCAATTTCCAGATTAGTGACAATAACCCGCAGCCGGTAGATCTGATCAAAGAGAAAACTTTTAAAGAAATAGCATTAAACTATGTAACCGAAGTTGTGATTGTTTGCTCACTAGGTTTAATTATGTATCAGAATGCAAATTTTTTTGGTAACATGTTGAAGAAATAAATGTTTTCTATTTTATGTATTTTTATTATCTACAGAAGATCGCTGCCAAATAACCTAGTCTCGGGGTAGGTGGTTATACCTATGGTTATTACAAGTGTCCATAGGCTACGTTAGCCGCGTACCATCAGGCGGCATCTTGACACTAGTCATTGCAGGCCTCTTATTTGTTTCGTATCTACTTTTGACATCGTTTTGTTAGTTAGTTTCATGTATATATAAACATATTATTTCATAATGTTGAGGTAATTTGTTTCAATTCGATTTAATTTTTTTCGTAAATTTTTAGAGTGATTTTTATTACATGCGCTTTGATTTTACCAAAATTTTGAGATGTTTTTCCTTATACACCACACCCGTTCTCATATCTATAACCAGGCCGTCACAATTACACGTATTAGTCAATATCTTGAAAACTACTGAACCGATTTTGATGACCCCTGCACTGCTTCCTAAGTTGAAGTAAATGTAAGACAATAAAAAAGGCTTATTGACTAACGTGTTAAATAAATCAAAATATTTCAAATCAAGATTAATATAATGTAATGTCGACAGTAGATAAATAATTTTGGCTGCCTAAATTTGCTATGACAAGTACAGTCGTCTTTAGTAACAAATGATGTATTTCATTACTAATTAAAATTTATATGCCAATGCGACCTAGTTCTAAATCCATCACAAAGTTCCGGATAATATTTGCGTCATCTGACATAATGCGTCACTTAAACTTGGTTCGTAACTAGCAATTAGCAATATTGAAAATTATGACTGTCACTTGTAAATCTTTGAGATAGGTTACCTTGCCACATATTAGCATTATGCATTTGGCTGTCTTCCTAAATATTTGACTGTAATTACAATTAATTTTCGTTAAGCCGTAATTACTGTCAGTATCGCTAATTAATCATACGGCTTATAACCTCTCATTCCATCGTCGATAATTAACGATGGCATCACAAATTTTAGAATAAGGGTTACAAACTCTAGAATTTTATGAAATAATAATAGGTACCTCCTGCCGTAGTGAAACCGCTGGCCAGTCGGTGAAATTTGAATCGGGACTGACTGCTCAGGGTGCGTCGAACTCGAATAGGGTAATGTCACTCTCGGATGCTTTTTCATGCAAAATGAATTTTCCTAAATTAACCAATTTGACATTGTACGCAATTAATTAATTAACTGGTATTTTCTAGCAAATAACTATTTAGTGAAAATAATAACTACAACAACAATTAGCTATGTATGTAAACATCATTTTGTCAGATTCAGTGTTTCCCATAGGTGCTATCAGGTCCACAGATATTTAGGTAAACTAAATACCTAACTGCTGATCTTGCTTGATCTAAAAACTGAAACCGAAGAAATCCTTTTCTACATTCTCTTAACTGCGTCCAAGGTCATATTGGTTAATTCAGGAAAATTCAGTCTGCATGAAAAACCTCCACGAGTGACGTTACCCTAGTACGTTCGGCTCACCCTAAGCAGTCAGTCCCGATTCCAATTTCACTGACTATATACCCAATGTTTTTACTACGGCACGAGGTATTTTCATTTAAATTACGATTTGTGCCAACGCGAAGATGAAATTAAAAAAAATCTTACCTAGCTCATATTTTTGAATTGTGTTATACGGTAATGTTGAACCTCGATCTGATCTGATATCAAATGATGATAAGGCAGGAGGAGATGATAGCACGCAAAAACTATAAAGGATGATTGTTTTTAAAGTAAAACTATCTGAAAACACTGATAGTTTTTGACGACGGATAGCCAGATAGATTAGTGATGAAGATATAATCCTGAAGTCCCTCATCAGAGACATAAGTCTCACAGAACAGATTTCCATTTAACTCGTTGGTGCGCAAATTCATCTAGCCGAGACCGCTTAAAGCAGCCTTCTCAAAGACGCCTCCAGGTAGTTCGAAGGTGACCCCGGCCTTATTTTGCCAGTAGATTTGCATGAGAGGCCTTACATCAATAAACGCTCTAAAAATAACTCCTTCTCATTTGTAGGGCAATACACGAAAAGCTCAGGCTAAATGTAAGAAATCTCTGTAATTAGACACCGCGTTACACTACGTTATAACCTTACACTGATCCATCATCACTATATCAAATTTAATGTCGATACATATTACGATATTTGTAATATACTAATAGGAACTGCGCGCGATTTCGTTTTTTTTAGGTCTCAATGTTAAGTGACGATGTAGCCCAAGATGGTATCACGCTAAACCTAGAGTGAGGACTGGCCCTCAATTGCAGCTGCCGGAACACATCTATAACTGCTTGGCGACAAATTTTCAACCTAAGGGTGGTAGCTAGCCAGACGAGCATTGGGAAATGCCCTAACGCCATGCTATGATTTCATCACGATGATTCCCTTCATCGAAAGCTCAGACTCATTACTGGGATTCGAACTCATGTTGAATATACAAATAAATTACAATATAAAACCTAATAGTAATAGAATATAGCCTCTACCACTCAGGGAGAATTTTTTAGAAGGAAAATCGTTTTAGTAGTTCCAGAGATAATGCCCTTACAAATAAAAATCTAGCTCTATAATAATCGTATATCCCGTGTATATACCTAAATATAAATTTGGTAATATAGTTAAACTTTATACTGCGTTTCTATTCAACATAACTATGGTTAAGTTTTTCACATCGCTTGAGATTAATAATATACCCAGTAGAATTAAATCTTAAACACGATGGTCAAACCTGGATAAGCGAGAGTTCAAGGGAGCACAATCTCATTCTCGCTTATAGAGGTTTCTCACTAACCCGAGTTTCTCGCTAATACAGGTACATGGGTAGCGTTTCTCTCTTATAGAGGTACGCAGCAATAACAAGTCACAGCAACTTTATAGGGGTAGGTATCAAGATGCTTACGAAAACAAAACAAAAATTCATGCACTATGTAATTTTATTTTATTTAGAACTTATTTACACTTAAAAAAATCCGTCAATTTCGATTGGGTTTCTGTTTTTGTATTTTGAATGTTTTTCTCTAACTCATAAATTTTGTCGAATATTGCTTGATCAACAACCGCCGCGTATTCAAAGTACTGATGGACCGTCTCTAACGCATTTAAAGCTAGCTTCATTGGAATGATCTTCATTTCTGTTTCCGGAATCTGTGCCTCGTCTTCACTGTCATTTCCAGCAATACAGGTGTTCACACAATTTTTAACGATATCGTCGTCGGTTTGTTCTCCAGCGGTAGTTAAATTTGTAATTTGTTTTGTCATTTGTTCCTCCTAAATAATATAAATAAATAAAGCTCGACTGTCGCTTATAGAGGTATAGATAAGTAGCAGTTTCACTTACGGAGGTCCATGAGGGAAAAACGACTCTCCTTACAAAGGTTTCTGTTTCTCGCTAATAGCGGTTTTGGGAGCTTAAAATGACGGGTCCTGGCTATTACTCTCACTCATAGAGTTTTCTCACTTACCCAGGTTTCACTGTACTTACAGTAATTTAGTAAATACCTAAATATTATAATACGTTCACTCATTTGTTTTCTTCGTTATAGTTCTTTCTGGATTACATGGAAAGTTTATTTGTAGTTTGGTGTACCTATCGCTTGTAGATGTTTTAAACTAACGTTTCACATTTCGTTACGTTGTTAGCAATTTCGAAAGTGCTAATTGACCTATTCATATAAACAAATAAATATTTATACTTCTGTTAAGAAATAAAGAGTGTTCTGCATTTTTGAAAGTCGTTTCTCAAGGTGGTACAATAGATGCCATGATGATTTGAATATATTTTTATCTATAGTATATAATATGCCAACGATTTTGTATACCTACTAAATCCATGGCAGATTGGATGCTTTTTACTCAATCACGTAAAAACGGCTGAATGGATTCGGATGTAATGTGGCACACAGATTGTTTATTACCTAGATTAATACATAGGATACTTTTATCGCGGTAAAGACCCAATTCTGAAATCCACGCAGACGAAACCGCGGGCAGAAGATAGTTAAGTATAATTTTCAAATTTTATAGTTTTGCTTTTTTATGGTGTGAAGACACGAGCAGAAACTCGTTTAACTTTGTGACATTTTAAGACCGTGCTCCTCCCCACCAATCTGTAGGATATAGTTACGCTCGTGATAGTATGAATAATGTTATAATATATAGTAGATACACAATAAAAACCGTGGTTTGAATATTCTCTACTCACATACAACACACATAAGGAAACTGCTTATCATAGTCGAAGTGGATGATATAATACCTTATCACAATTATCATAATAATATGATGATCGCTCCACTATGAATTTTGACATAAAAAAAGTACATAAGAATATTATCATAAAATATAATATGGTTGTTATACATCACAATAATTATTGCAAATTATGTATCTATATAAATAAAATTATTGAGGTTTGCCGTTGTGTACACGTATCACGCAAAAAGTACAGGATAGGTTATGATCAATTTTTATTGTTGTACTCCTAAATAAAATCTAAAAAATCTTCCTTATCTAAAAAAACTCATCACGATATCTTCATTCAATAAAAAGTTCAATAAGTACGATTTTTATAAGCACTACCTACGCGTTTTTCTGTCGTCCAAACGAGCGGAGTCGCTGGCATCCATAGAATTAATGTGTAAATAATGCATATCTGAGTACAGACGCGGAGTAAGAGGGCCCTGGACATCTCTCCTGGGGTCCTCCAGAACTCTAGAAGTCTCCATAGAACACATCATTTAAAAAGACAAGGGATTATATAAATATACAAAATTTTATTAAATTTGGAGTCAAGTAATTTATATCTATATTATTAATGTTACTATAAACACTTAATTGCGCTTATTGCGTTATGTTTTGCAAATTTGATTTCGACATACTTCATGGTGTAATGGTAGATCTCTATTGTTAAACTGAGAGGCCGCGGATTCTATTATCGTATAGGACGTATTATTATTTTCAATGTAAAACTGGCTGTGTGAAATTATCCTAAGATATCATTAAGTGAGGTAGGGCACAGAAAAAATTTCTTTGATATTTATCTACTTGGGGGCAGCCCGACTGGTGGAATACCTGCACCCTACAGAAGATCGCAGCCAAATAACCTTGTGTTGTGTTCCTGCGGTGAGTATGGTTTCCAGAGGTCTTTGGGATATGTGGGTTCAAGGTCGGCAACTCGCTAGTGATACCTATAGTATTACAAGCGTCCATAGGCGTATGTTTACTATTGATGGAAAGTGTGAAAGTGATATTGAAATGAGAGTTAATGCTGGTAATAATATGAATGGGGCGTTGCACGCCTTTATGAAAATCCAGAAAATCTCTAAAAAAGCTCGCCTGGCTGTACATGGAGCAGTGTTAGTTCCAACACTCATGTACGGGAGTGAAAGCTGGGTGTGGCAGAAAAAACATGAAAGTAGAATAAATGCAGTAGAAACGAGAGCGCTAAGAAGTATGATAGGAGTGAAATTGAGTGACAGGATAAGAAGTACTGTAATAAGACAACGTTGTGGTGTGAAAGAAGATATAGTGACACGGATTGAGAAAGGGTTGCTTAGATGGTTTGGGCATGTAGAGAGGATGAATGAAAGAAGATTGACTAGACAGATTTATAAAATGAGTGTAATTGGAAACGTTGGAAGAGGAAGGCCTAGACGAACGTTCCACGATCAAATCGGGGACTCAAGAGTACTCTAAACCGACGAGCATGCATGAAAAGATTGATGAATGTTGAGGAAGCGAAAGTTGTATGTCAGGATCGTAGCAAGTGGAAGAACGTGGTCTCTGCCTACCTCGTTGGGAAAGAGGCGTGATTTATGTATGTATAGTCAACAAATAAGTGAATAAATATTCAATACAGTAATACTTTAAAAAGGTAAACAAAATAAAAGAATGCATTTTTATATTTTTTATTGACATCTAAAACGTTCGCAACAATTGTTTGTACTAAAAATATAAATGTGTATCAAGTTAAGCTATTAAATCTTTGTTTTAATATCAATTTCGTTATTGCTGCTAACGGTGTTAAGCAAAAATGGACCTCTATACATATAAATAAGACACTTTTTAATTATCGTTATCATAGCCCTTAGCAGATTAAACCCTTAAGATCATTTAGCCCGGGTTGTACCTTTACGTATAAATAAATTCCTTAACAAACTTTAGGCCTCGACTTCATGACAGATGTCTACATGTTAATGAACAAAAATAAAATAAAAATGCAAAGTTGTATTGAACGAAAAATCGTCGAACATCCACTATAGAAGCGAAAGTTCTTAAAGCAATACAATAATATGCAAAATGTGCCCCACAATGAAATTCCGTATTATAAGAATACTAATTGACCAATGACGAAAAGTGTTAATAATTTTTGAGATTCAGTATATAAGTAAGATCCTAAATAAATATTGCCAATCGATTTTCTTATAATTTATAAACATAAATTAAAATAAATTATTAACAGTATGGAATAGCTGACGTGTGGAATTCAACTCAGTGCTTCTGGATAGGGATGTTCCTGTCGGTGATGGCGAGTTGTGGCAGCGGTGCCTCAACGGTGAGTACACCATCCCTAGACAACGAAGACTTGATCGCCTCCGGGTTTGTACCCTTTGGCAACAGGAACTCCCTGTTGTACTCTCTGTACACAGATTTTGTGTCAGATTTCTCCTCGTGTTTGGCGTGGACCTGAAACAAATACGTAATTTATAAATACTCGGGATTGTTGTCATCGCCACATATCTTTCTTAACTTCGATAAATAAGATGACCGCGTCCACGAAAACATTATTTAAACGTTGGCACCGTGCCTGTTCCGAAGTCCGCTGTAAAGTGTTATTTTGTATGCATTCAGACATACCTACCTACTCTGTTATTTTGTAAGAATAATCACAAAATACTTTTTGGACAGTGACAAAATGTACCTAATCGTGCGAAATAAAAACACAAATTAAACGGCGGAAGAAATTGTACATGAGTCTGGTGATTCGACTTGTACCTATTTACAGTAATATATAGAGAAGCTCTCTGGAAAACATTACATAGACAGGTTAAAAATTAAGGCATTTGAGACTTATTCACGTTTTCAAATAATATCATCTTCTGATCGTCTAGGGAAACTACTGTTTAAAACTAGAAACGAGGCGAGAAGAGGCATTTAGCAGGCTGGCGTGACATCGACGGCTGCCAATAAAATTTGTGTCACCGACGATTGCTATTGTCTGTAGGTACACTGTACCGTACTTACCGTTAGGTGCTGTACAGTCAACTTTCAGAGGAAAGTAATAATTTGGAACTATCTTAAAAACTTACCAATAATTTGTTGTCTACAGTCTTAACGACGATTTCCTCGGGAGTGTATTGGCTGACATCGAAACGAAGCTTTAGAGTTTTGCCGTCACCTTCATCCTGGATAAGGGGCGAGTTGAGGCTATCCCAGTGACTAGGCTCGGCCAATTGTCTGCTATCGCTATGCTGTGTTGATGTTGTCGAGCTGTGGACATTAACAAAGAAATATTTTAAGAATAGTGTCAACTAGCAATATGATAATTAATCCCGTGTAAAATGTTAAAACGTGCCTGTGAGTATCAGTGAACATCAATAGTTCATTTATGAAAATCTATGAAGTACTATAAATTACGTTCATACTAATTTTTATTATTCGTATACAGTGCCAAATGGTTTTATGTGAACTTACAGGTTTATGTTATTCCTACACGTGCTCGTTTAGCATTTACATTAGTTTTTAAAAGATTGCATTATATCTATATTATTTGTCAAAGGTGTATTTTCCTGCTAACGCTATATCTTTTTTAATTTCTCATCAAAATTGATAATTCAAAAAGCATTTAAAATTAAAATGTTTGTGATGCTAATGAAAATATATACAAGGCTCCATCTATTAACAATCTGTTTAACTAACATGACATACTGTTAGATTGCTTACATTCTCTAATGTGCGAATTATTTGCAAGGATCGGCTTGTCTAGTTAATAAAATAGTAAATTGAAATGCATAGTTTTCGCTTAGTTCGTACCTACCGCTCATCGTCTACCGTTTTCTATACATTTTCATATCGATCTTAGGTGTCTAAAAACCATCTATATGAACTTACGCACATACATTCCGCAGTAACTGATTGATACTTTACGTATAATTATATCACTTATTTAACTAACTAAAATTTATCAACCGAAATTGTAATATGCAATATAATTTGCAACTATAAATTAACTACATCTAGGTACAATGTTCACATCGTGACAGTTAACCACAACCAACGTACATTTACTTGGAAATAATTCACATTTTCAATTTATTTTCATATCATATCCATAAAATCTTATCAAAATATTCATGCAAATGATTTCCATAAAATGGACTAGCATAAGTAATTACCGACATGCTAAAAAGTCACGCTACACATTCAATTCCCAGGTGCAACGTTATTGCTTGCAAAATTTCTAAAACGCACACTATAATTTTATTATTTATATCTAAACCTAGGTAACTAAATAATATAACAATAAAAACCTAACAACATCATGCATTGTTGTAGATCGTAAAACAATAAATTTCTTAGATAAAATTACCTATGCCTACTGTAATAAATTATCTTGTAGGGATTTGGATTAGCAAATTTTTAATGTTATTCTTAGTAATTTTAATACTTTTGATGTTGATTATCGCACAGCTGATGTCATGCTCATGTCATCAATGTACATACAAGGTCGTGTCAACAAATGAGCTCATCGATATTAGAGTAGACAGATGATATTTAATGTAATAACATGTCTCTTTATACATTACCGAGTAAAAGAAAAATAATATATTAATTTATTTAAATAATAATAGTTATTCATAATCTCACCATTCATAAAATTATAATTAGTTAGCAAAAAAACATTTAACTATGAAGTGTAAACATTTGGGTATTCGTGATAAAACAAAGTATTTACATACAATCAAATTTAATCATATAACTATGTACGTATTTTGCTTTATTTAAATTTTTAAATTTATTTTCTATAAAAATTTGGAGATTTTGGAATATAAGTCATACATACAAGTGATGTCCTAATAAGATGGTCACGTTTGACCTCGTCATAATATTTTTATGTTTGACGCTTACTTCCTTCAAGATTACAAATTTATGATCAAACAAGAACTATGTTTGCATTATTATTGATTACATAATCGTCTAGTATTGCAACATTTCTGATAATGTATTCTAGATTAAGAACGTAAAAAAGGTGGGTTCCTCTCAAGTCACTTCTGATTGTCGTGGAACCTAAATCATCTTGATTAATTTAACGAAAATCTTAAATTTCTTAATTCTTTTGTACAGATAGTCTCACTCGATGATATCATCGAGTAAGCCATATGGCTTACTTTCATAAAATCTACAATGTATGTGAGGTCTTGGATATAACCTCCGTTTTTGTTCTTAACACTATTCGAGTACAAAGTTTAATTAATAGTTATCTAATTAGGATGGAAAACACACTAATAATCATTAACCATAAAGACATTTTTTCTGTCTACATTCCCAACCTCTTCAACAGCATACAGTATGCATTAAATCTTACACATTATGTATAGTATCCCAATGTCTCGATGATTTATGCACTTCCCTTCAGTGCCTTTTTTGTAAATGGATCAGATGATACCAGTCTGCCTGTACTGCCATGGCCTTTAGCATTTTATTTCTGCTATGTCTTCTGTACTACACGAGAAAAATGTCAAGTGAGAGTCACTAAGTCTTTATCCTCACTACCAACTACTAAAATAGGTAAGGTTAAATTACAGTTAAAGATTTTTAAGTTTCTTAGTGTGTTCATTGTGTGCTCTACACATCCGTACAATTGGGTAGATTATCTGTAGAAGGGTTTTATTTTGCTCAGTGTTGGTGATGAATTAAGTACGAGTTATTTACCAAGAAAACAAGAGATGTTGCATAAGTTGCAGAATATGTCAGTCATAAATAAATTATGTTTCTTGTATTATCTATACCGGTGATAAATCATGCAATATATTCAGCATACTTGACATATGGAATCAATATATTTATTAATATCTACAAAATATAATACTACAAACAAGGTTAAAACAGATATAAATAAGACTATGATTATCAAACTACATAAATTAATAAATAAGATAGGTACGTGCAAACGTAAAGTAAGTATCTACAAATAACATCATGAGTTGGGTACGAACAATTAGATTTTTACCTCTCAGACGACTTGGTTACTCCTCCAGAGGAAACAGATTCGAAATTGTAAGACATGCAAAAAGCAATATACGTTGTTAGATTTTAATTCTGAACGCTTTCTCACAATGATGGACAATTGATGTTCAAAGTTGGATATTATAATGAAAGCTGAGAGTGAAAATTGGCGGTAAATTAACAAAATAGGTCGTGTATCCCCAGACTGACTAGGATTAAAGGCATTTAATCATTATTATTACATTTATTTGTAATTAATATTAGGTAATCTGGGGATACAGGATCTTTTTTTATTTAGCTCCAACTTTCAGTCTCCACTTTCATAAGACAGATTCTAGGTGATATTTGTTGCTGAAGTTCTGGTTATTCCGAAAAAAAATAGGACGTGATGATTAGTAGGTAGGTATTCCATGTAAAAACGTTTTCTTTATATTGCCCAATAGGTGAGATCAAAATATATTAAGACTAGATGTTCAATCAACAACAAACAAGACTGGACGTGTTAATGTATTCAGGAAATTATATTAGCGTAAAAGCATTGTGGAACGATTAGGTACTTGTAAATTAACTTAGAGTCAGTAACGAGATTTCACGTTAATAAATTATAGAACAATGAGATTTGTTTTATATTGTTAGGTATATTCTATAAATGACTGACTGATAGGGATAACATTGGACATTTGAAAAAGCCACTTCTTATGGTTTGGGAGTGTTGAAAAGGATGTCAAACTGTTGTATGAAAAATCATAAGCTCTGATGTTGAAGACGTGAAAATCTGTGTTCAGATATTCTATTAAAATGTGATAAATAGATTTTAGAAATCAACAATTAAGGGTTAATATAATTATCGAAGGTATAACTTTTGATATTCTATTAAAATGTGATAAATAGATTTTAGAAATCAACAATTAAGGGTTAATATAATTATCGAAGGTATAACGTAAGTTTTGCTGTTTTCGATAAATAAATTTTGGTACCTAGGTCCTTAGTTAACAATAAATAAATACTGATACAACAGTTTTGAACAAATAAATTACAGGTCGAAAGTTTCTTGAATTTGAGGCCATGATTTTATTACTCGAGAGGCTTTAAAATTAATATTCATTTATAGACTTTATTTTTAAGTTAGACTCTTGAGGTGGGCAAAACGTGTAAAATATTGTACTAAAATTCGAAATCTTCTAAGAAGGCGTAAAAATCTGTATAATTTACTCTGTAATAAAAATTAATAATTATATACGCCATTATTATTTTTCAAACTAACAATTACCTATCAATAATTTTTTTCTGAAAAATGAGTGTAAAAACAGTCATTTCACACAGGTGAAACAATAAATTATAAATATATGTAATATACACTTCAAATATTTTAAATACCTTTGAAAAATAATTATTGGTAATAATAATACATGATATTATCTAATACATTATAAATAATATAAAACTTATATACGACATATAAGTATATGTAGATTAAACATAAATTTTCATAAAACTGTATAAGGTAAAAAGCATAATATTATATTTTTTATAGAATGTACCTAGATGATAAGTTGCATAATATGAACTTGGACACCGCAGAGACAAACATCGGGTGAGTGTTTGCGAAGTCAATGTCATTCATTCTGACCGTTTTGTTATCTTATTACAAGGTGGTACTGAATGCGTTCGTAATTTTAATTACCTCGACAGCTTTTAGTTGCCAAGTACAATGCCTAAATATGTACAACGGTTCGATGTTGAATTCACTACCCACACGGGCATAGTCGGCCTACTCGACTTCAAGAATATGGGCGGACCGGTAATTCAAAACCTACACTTACCAATTGAGCAACAATAAAATATTTTTTGCATTGACATTCGAATGTTATTTACATGTTAATATTTCACAATGAAATTAATTCGACTCTTGAGAAATGCCAAATAAGATGTAAAATGAATACTGGGTCGAATCCCAAGGTGGTTATAGTATTTTGTGGGTAGTTATCTGAAGTACCGGGTTAACGTTGTACTCAGTATTGAGTGAAGGTTCATGTTGCATCACACCGGGCTTGTGGCTGAAACAGCACCGACTCGCTCCAACTAGGTCATGTGTTTGTGCCATAAACATAACTTCAGTACACTCATGCCAGCAAAACATTTATTACCTACCCACAATGTTGATAAAACACTTAAATGAAATACTTTTGTTGCCAGTAGCCACGATTTGTTTTCCATTTTATATTATTTTTAAGCTATATATGCTATGTATTAAAAATGATAATAGTTCCAAAGATGGGCATTTCAAATGACTGACGTGTTAATAATTTTGTAACAATCCAAACCATAAGTAATCAAATAATGATTTATTTATTTAGAAAATTTAGTTACGCTGAAGATGTACCTATGTAGTTGGGTTTTTCCTATACACAATTTCATGCATTCCGGTGTTTAATAAACCAAACTTTACACGTTCATCGGCACAGTCGGTGCTATTTCTATTTATGACATCATCCAGCGTCGGGCTTACGTACCGCTGCACGCTTTAAATGGAGGCGAATGAGATGTCTGCATTTAATGCCGTTCCGCGGAGTGATCCTGAATAATGCCTTTTGAATGAGCAAACTTTCTTAGTGCCGTCGGGTCGGGACCGCACGCGGCACGAGGCGAATGATTCTTGCGAAACTATTAAACTCATTAATTCATGATTCCCTTATAGGATAACAAGTCCGGCTACGTAACTGTTACGATAGGAATAATAATGTGACCATGTCACAAACACAGTTTATTCACCTATAAGATTATATTCGCTTCCACGTCTCAATTTTACTACATTGAAGTATTATAACTTATACGCACGTACGATACCTACGTGCCTTAATAAAAAATTACTTTTTTAATTAACATATTTTAAAGAATATTTTTAAATAAATTTACTTTATGCATTTGCTTACTTTTAAGAATACTAAGTATTTATTACTTACTATAACATATTTTTTAGATAAATAGGTACCTTGTTGTGCTTTTAAAAAAGTTGTTGCTTTCTCTGTTCATAAGCTCGGATCTGAATTTGCTCATTTCCTCTTCCATTTTTCTCATCTCAGCGTCAAATCGTTCCCTGATGCTCGAGAATTCGGTGTCGATGACGGAGAAGTCACCGAGTTTAATGGGAATATTTCTCTTAAGACCACTGTCAGCCATTTTCAGTTGTGTGTCGCGTGGAATTTATTAAACTAAACAAACACTGGAATATACTATGTAAACACTTTTCACAGTGTCGCTATGCACTCAATGGCAGACAAGGCAAGACTGATCATTAGCGGTCGACTCGGCGCCAGGGGGCCTGCGCACAGTTTTAAATAGCCTCACGTTCGAACGACGTCGACGTCGCAGACTCGCTCGGCGTCATTCGGCCCACACTATGTTTCTCGCTCATTCCACCTCTACCCAATGCTCATACTTTGGAATCCTGGCGGTGATGCAAAGACACAGCAACGTGGTAGCAGTACTGCAGTACCCACTACGTTTGTTGATTGATGAATCATTACACCTGGATTCGTCTCTCCTGTTTAAGGCAATCGACTTAATAACAAAATACTTATTCATTGTGATATTTTTAATTGGATTCGTTTTTCATTACGTGTACTTTAAAATCTCTAAGTAGGTACCGACCATTAAAACTGGGCATTTTAAATTTTAAACAAAAGTATTCCTACACAACTGGTATTGTTGTATTTTGAAGTAGGTTATATCGATCGAATAATTTCAAGTAGGTATTCTACATCAGTGCCTTATGGTTAAAAATTTAAAATGATCACTTTATCTCTATATGACTATAAATATTAAACCATAAATTGCCCAAATATATCCAATTCATAGGTACTAATATTTCCACTGTCAACGTTTGCAAAATATGGATAGGTTCATTGCATGATGATTCATTATTCCACAAATATTTTCCAAGTAACGAAAATTGGAAAATTACTCTAAAGAGTTTAGAATTACAACCGCTAACCGTATTAATGAATAACCTTGAATGTTATTACGTATTAACCTTGGATGACTCATCGTATAGTCATGCACTGAAGACAAAAAGATCCAATTATGTCAACAGTATCGAGTAAGTATACATACATGTGGGTATATTACAAAATGTTCCAATATACATTATAAATATTCTCGAAGAATGACTTGCCTACTATATGTTCAAGCGTATTATATTTGCAATTTCTATACTTAAGTAATGTGTATTCAAATCCAAAGAAAAGCTACATAACTTTGTATTAAAAAATAATCAAAACATCTACTTTCACTATCAAACTAATTTCTAATTACTCTTTTGAAGTGAAACATCTTATGCGACTTCCAAGCATTAAAGGTTAAATGTTAAACGTTTAACGCACATTATTGGTCTCTCCTCTTTGTGTGAGCCAGAGCGAGAGAGTAAATGTCGGCGTTTATATATGTTGCACACTGTTTAAATAAAATAGAAAATGCCTTTTAAAATGAAGTTTCACTTCTATCGTGTGTGAATCGCACACTTTTTTTATATTTCTGTTCAAGGTTATCGATCCATTCCTGTTGAAATTAATAATAAAATATCAGTTCTCAATCCAATCCCATCAGCCGTTGCGATGATTTAAAGATGAGTCTACAAATATTGTAAGTGGTTATCCTCCGGAATAAGGAGTACCCGCTTATTCATAGATTTCCGTTCCACGTGTTTCCTTCGTTTATTCATGGGTTTACTTTGTAAAGTTAATGCCTTCCTTTCATGGAACAAAGCTTATAATTTAATATTCTGCATTTTTTTTTCTTTTGGTTTAAGCGAATATATTTTTAACTTAACTAGTCAGACTCATTGAAAACTTCACTATTGTAGACCTGTATGGAAAATGATTATGCACTTAAGTAAGGATACTAAGTAGTTCAATAAAAATTCATTTGATCAAAAATCACCAAAATTATGTATGGAAGGCTTGATACAATTGAAAGATAGAAAGAATATTTGTACAGTCAAACCTGGATAAGCGAGAGTTCAAGGGAGCACAATGTTATTCTCGCTTATAGAGGTTTCTCACTAACCCGAGTTTCTCGCTAATGCAGGTACATGGGTAGCGTTTCTCTCTTATAGAGGTACGCAGCAATAACAAGTCACAGCAACTTTATAAGGGTAGGTATCAAGATGTTTACGAAAACAAAACAAAAATTCATGCACTATGTAATTTTATTTTATTTAGAACTTATTTACACTTAAAAAAATTTGAATGTTTTACTCTAACTCAGAAATTTTGTCGAATATTGCTTGATCAACAACCGCCGCGTATTCAAAGTACTGATGGACCGTCTCCAACGCATTTAAAGCTAGCTTCATTGGAATGATCTTTATTTCTGTTTCCGGAATCTGTGCCTCGTCTTCACTGTCATTTCCAGCAATACAGGTGATCACACAATTCTTAACGATATCGTCGTCAGTTTGTTCTCCAGCGGTAGTTACGTCGTCGTCAATTTGAACGAAATCTTCGAAGCTCGGCATTAACATATTGGATTCGTGAGAAACAAGCTTAGTCCATTCCTCGTTGCTAGGTCCAACTTCAACATCATTTTCTTTTGGCAGGTCTTGCTCATCTGAACTTTTCAAAAACCCAGCTTTCTTGAAGGAGTTTTTAACAGTAACGTCACTGACTAAGTACCATGCTTTTCTAGCAAATTTCATAGCTAGAAGTACGTTAATGTCAGGGCTACTAACAACGTTATTTAGTTCCACGAAATAGAATAGGTACAATATTGACGAGAAAACAATACAAAAACAATGGTAGGAAGTTCCACGAACGTTAAGAATGAGTCATAAAATAGCAGATGTTAAATTTGTAATTTGTTTTGTCATTTGTTCCTCCTAAATAATGTAAATAAATAAAGCTCGACTGTAGCTTATAGAGGTATAGATAAGTAGCAGTCTCACTTACGGAGGTCCATGAGGGAAAAACGACTCTCTCTTACAAAGGTTTCTGTTTCTCGCTAATAGAGGTTTTGGGAGCTTAAAATGACGGGTCCTGGCTATTACTCTCACTTATAGAGTTTTCTCACTTATCCAGTTCTCACTTACCCAGGTTTGACTGTATTTGCAATAATAGGTACGTAGACAAAAATATCTGACTTTTATTTATAAGCAAACTCTTTGCCCTTCATTGCTTTGCGTTGGATTCTAATTTCACAGTGGACAGCTCCTTATAGTTTATTTATTTAATTATTTATTTAAGCAAACAACAAGGCATACACTTCACAAAAACTTAAAAAAAATACAACATGCTTAACTTAGAATCTAAGTGTTGCCTTAATTAAAGGTAGCTCTGACATGCAAAAAAAGTAGTGTAAAAAGTGTTTAAATGTTCATGAAATCAAGAGAATAGAAACAAATAACATAAGTGCTTAGTCACTACAAATGTGTTTTAAAAGTTGGTCAGGAATGTCAGAATAAGACTTGGCAGATTTGTTTTTCACAACATGAAAAATTAAAACACGTAGTAAATGATATATTACTATTATTGACGCATGAGGGATTATGAACTGCAGACATTCCAGATAGTTATATGTTTAAGAATTTTAGCGAATTTTTTTTAGTCTTATTTTTTGGCGGCGTGTACCTCCTTGTTATATGTTACATAATCGAGTTGAAAAGAAATTACTTGTGATAATTCATAGTACCTACGCATTAACAGTCATTGTAATAATGTTTAACGACTTCAATACAGAAGCCCGAAGATTTGTAGAACCGATGCAAGGAACCTTCTATATCTGTATCTATATCTATTTATATTTTTTAGTCAGATCGCGACTTAATTGCATACGCGCAACAGCCCGAGCCGAGGTTCGGCCACTTTGGCACCCTCGGACGTTGTTGCAAATCTTTCGTGGCTGAGTGCCTTAAGCGCTCGCCCCCAAGCCCGGTAAAGCTGTAAAAGCCGTAAAGGCTCCAGGGCTTAGGGGTAAGGCTAACAGTATAGTCAGTTAAAAAAATTATTTAGTAGCAGCATTACTCGCGTTGCTGTTTTTTCGATTTAAAGAGTATGGGTTTGCGTATACCAACTCATCTTTCTAGGGTAAGAACTTCTTAATGATTATCCTAATTTATGACTGAGGTCCTATTTGATGTTGGTTTTAGTTACTGGATTGCATTCTTTTTAATAGATACAAGATCTTTAAAAAAAAGTTTTCAATGAATTCGAGTTTTGGCAAGTGCGAGTGGTGGGAAACAAGCAGCTACCCTAGCCTATATATTACTAGCGCGTTACCGAAATTCGCCGCAGGAAAACGACACAAGGTTAATTGACTGCGATCTTCTGTAGGGTGGAGGTATTTCACCAGTCGAACTGCCCAAGTAGAAAGAAATCTCCAAAGGCAATCATACATCCATTAATATGATGTTCAAAGTCTAATCAAAAGTGAATGTGAAATAGAAACAAATAAACAACTACCGTGAACGCCTTACACTATTATAATCTAACATGTTAAACTCTTTTTAAATCAGTGACTAAAGATAATAATTAAGGCTTCATAAGGTGTGTGCCAATAAGACCTATACAGTCATGTCAGGCTCTTCATAGTAACGAAAAAAATACTATGTTATCAACTGATTAGATATTTCTTACTTTAAGACCACAATAAAATATGGGCCTATGACATTAGGTACATTCTAGGAAACCTTAAATGTTTTCTATGGAATAAACTACAATACACTCGTATAACTAATCTAACGTTATAACGAATAATGTAAAATACCCGAACGTTGAACTTCTTGACATAAAATCGATTATTTTGACTGTAATAAACGATGTGTAGGTGGTATGAAATGATTACATTAATAATTTCAAACCTGACAATCAATACGCAAGTTGACAGTATGATTAAAAATTAAAGTCAACTATTAAATAATATTGATATACTGGTAAAAAGCCTAAAACAAAACAAATCTGGATAAAACAATTGTAACTAATTTAATTTGTCATTTGGAAAATAGAAATGTTTGCGACTCACGTGATTGGAAACGCCGTACCAAAAAACGTGACGTCATCTTTCAATGATTTATACACATTTGAGTGTTATTAGGTTATACTGTCATAAGTGACTGTAAAATGATTACTATTTGTTGAAACAGTGGTTTTAAAATTATATATATGTGCTGAAGAAATTTCATGATAACATTAATGAAATTCTAATAAAATCAACATTGCACATTAACATTTTGAACGATGACGCCACGCTGCATTTTCGCGGCATATTTTTCGTTTAAATTAAAACATACTTTTTAATTACTTAAAGGGACCATTTTTCAATCAAGAGATAACTTTATTGGAGGAATAATTTTTGACAAGTTTTCCATACATTCTCTGTCTGAACGTCAAAATTATTCCTCTTATAAAATTGTCTGACGATTGAAAAATCGGCCCTTAAAAGTAAAATAACGAATAAATATTTGTTCACGGGTATTATTTTCGACATAATAAAGTATATGAAACAATATTTTTAAATATTTTCTTTGTGTAAGTGATGTAAACGAGCGTGATAAACATATTACTACTTTCTTACTTAATTATATTAGATACTAGCTTATTAACCGCCCATTCACTATACCAAAAAAAAAGTATCTCGTATTCCACGATATTATCGAATTCGATGCCAAATTTAATTGGAATCCGTCCAGCCATTTGAGCTTCATTGATGGACAAATATTCAAACAAAAGTAATTTACTTTCACATTTATAATAAATAAAGCGGCGGTGCCTGTCCGCTTCGCTGCGCGGAATTTTTTTCCTATATCATTCGAAAAAGTATCCTTTGTCCTATAGCAAAACATAACCCACTTCTATGCTTAATTCCATTAGAATTCGTCCAACGGCAGCCGTCTTAGTATTATTGATTGACAAAGAATATAGATTAATACAGTACTGAACCCACGGAAGAATTTAGGTTATATATCATTACGCTTTTATATAGAGGTTAAGCAGTAATGGTAAAATTATTTCACGAGAACGATATTACGGGCTCCTGGTAACCTAAAAATCATATGAAACTTTTTAAATCTATTAGTACCTATTTAACAAGTTGTCTGTTTGGAATTTTATGTAAACCACACTGGGATTTTACGTAGTAATAATTATATACTCTTGGGGCAGTTGTGTCATGCCATGTAGCAGTTTAGTTTATAATCAGTTTTAAACATACTGAAACTGTTCTCATAAATTTAAAAATAATTGAATTCTCATGTTAGTGGGGTTTCAATTATCCATCGCAATTGGCCATCAAATGCAGTAGTTACGTTGATATTTGTCAAAGTTTTAAGTTCTGACTTTTAACACAACTTGCCCCTTCGAATGTTTGGATACTAGTTTATCCATCGGAAGAGCTCTATCTTTAACTTTTAAAATGTGTGGGCATCTATTATCTAAAAAGGCGATTGCGATACTTACTACGCTTGCTTTTTCGGACGTAGATTTTAAACGCACTAAATTGCCATACGGTTCTCTACTATTCGTAATACAAGATCGTCCAAGCAATACCTTCCATCTTATTAAATAGAAAATAAAACATTTGGCAAAAAATAGTTATGCACGAGAACCATAGTTGTTATTTCACCATAGCCTGTTTGAGCAGAAGATAATCTAATTAAACTTGTCGAATGGTGTATCTGCAGTAAGATTCTTGCTTTTGAATTCCTCGTGAAGGTCACACTTACAGTTTTAAAATATTTCCCGGTGCCCCGGGTAAAATCTTTGACTTGTCTCATCCTACCTTTTTCGGGTTAGTAATGAATAAATATCTCGTAACCGTAGTTGGTCAAAATCTTTACCACTCCACAATTTTCAGGTTCTCTACCAATTTATCTTTAAGTATTTAATTTATTTTTAACATTTTCATCTTACCATATTATCGAAACCAATGATGTTACTCTATTTTCTAACGATAATGATGATCAACCTTAAAATAACACGAACATTTAAACATAGATTTAGTCATAAAATCTCGTAAACATGTATATAAATCTTTTGACGTCAGCTTTCTTTATTACCTTTTTCTAAAATCATTATCACAGACTATATATATAATACCACGTATGCCGTTAAAGAGTTTTTGGTAAAAGAGACGTGGTATTAATATATTAACCATTACTAGTAGATAATATGCTGTTTCTTTACGAACTAATATTGATTGTTGCTCCGGAGTCTATACAGTGTCCCTGAAGTAAAAATAACCATCATAAAAATGTACCTACAGTTAGCAGATTAAACGTTTGTACTCAGGGCTGAGCCGAAGGTATCTGCCGCCCAGGTGCAAGATATAATTTGCCAAGTGCCACCCCTAAGGGTTATAAACAAAACTAATGTGCATTTTATCAATACATAACCTATGGTTGCCCAGTTTAAAATTACGCAATACTTTCTGTATTAAGTTGCCTGAAAAAGTCAGACTACTTATGTGACATGTATAAAAATGCAGCTAATGCTTTTAGTTATATATATATATATTAAAAAAATAGACCAAGGCTATTTCAAAACAATAGATATCAGACAGACAACGTTAGTAATAGCGTTTTCTACTATTTATTCAATAGGTTTGATTTCTTTTTTATATATTTTGCCGCCCCTGTTTTGCTTCCCCGACACAGCTTAACCCTACTGTTAATATCCAGAAGCGTAACTTCTCATATTAACTCTCAAACTAAGAGATTTAGTTATGGTATAAAAATAAAAAACAACCAAATGAGAATAGACTTGAAAGTCAATTTTTTTTTAATAATAATTCTCAACAACAAACATGAAACAAATTTCTACAGAGGTAAAAAATCTCTACTCGGTTATACTAAACAACATCGGTTATGAATTTTATTTGTAGGATTTCTTTATGATGTATCAATACCTTTTTAAATTTTGTCTCAGATTGTATATAAACTAATATATAGGTATTTTTAAATTAAAATATCTATGTACTCATTTGGTAGTAACTAAAACTATAAGATTATTTAATAAAAATATCAATAACAAATTTTAAAATTTATCGACACAAATGACCTTTTCATTGAGACAATTCAATTGATTCCAAACACGATCCCTTTGCTGTGAGTTGGCGATGAGTTAGATATCCTGCAGATTCCAAATGACACTGCAGCAACAGATTAAGTTTAACATGTTCTTCCAATATCATTAAAGTCACAGAATACCAAATTTCGGATCGATCAAACTGTCGAAGTTGTTCACATCCCTCCATCAACTAGAAAAAAACAGATGATCTGCAAATATGTTTGAATCACAGCTAAGAACATTCTTGAAGTTTCAAGCAAAGAAAACAACGTAATCTAAATAGGTTCATCCTTTTGGAGGCTATAATGCCACAGACATGACACATGCCGCAGATATGACAGATACAGCTGTTAAACTTATAACAGCCTACTGTTTGCGTCGGGAGTTCATAAATAATCATCATTTGTGTAACACGCAACAATACCATAAAAGGAATTGATGAAATCGGGTTGCTTGAAAAATTAGCTTGAAGTAAATCTTAAAGAGGTGCTAATGATTTTTATTCTAAGGTGGTATAGCCTGGTTGGAATGTTGCTGTGACAGATAATGTGTGTAGTGTGAATGACCGTCACACTATTTCTTACAAGGATGTTTATTTATTTCACGTCATTATCATCGATAACCGCAGCTATGATGCTACCTAAGGAAGCTTGCACAAGGAGCGCATTCCAATAAGCTTAGTTGAATGACTCTTGCTTATAATAAGCATGTTTATTGGTGACGTATTTTGCCAAATAAACTTCTTATGTTACACTTTTACATTACAACTCACACATTCTTCTAATCACAATTCCAAAATACAAATGTTTCTATATTGGGCAAAGACTACTTCTCGAGTAAAAACACGGACATCATCAACATGACAGCTCATAAAGCGTTGGTGATTTCAAACACCAGGAAATTACTGTAATTTGTAATCCACCACGAGACAATTTTCAAGTGGTCATGTATTCTCACGATGTTTTCTTTCTCTGTCAGCTAATAGTGCTACCAATTAGTAAATGTATGTGAGTTTAGGAAGAAAAAATGATGAATACCTCGGTATTCGGTAGTCTCCACTAGAACCAGTAAACATCAAATTGATATTCTACTGGTATTAACCGTTCAACCGCCACCAACAATTATAGGCAGTGGCAGGGCAAGACCTAAATTTGATGTGGGCAAGGTATAGTTTGCGCGGCCCTCTGGTGGCGCTAAAAGACGTATTATATAAGTTAAAAACAGTGAAATAGTAAAACCTTTATTCACAAAAATGCAATCATATTAAAAAAAAATTAAAAGGAATAAACAAATAGAAATTTCATGCTGAACCTTACTAGACTCCTTATTATTTATATCGTAATTCAGCTTAGATGCTATACCTGCTTCAATCGATAAAACTAACAAAGCGTCGTGGCCTTCCTTGAATATTTTTTATCTTGTTTAAATCATAGAAAAATCCAACATCTTCAAAATTTTGACAGAAAGACAAATCTCGAATTGATATTGATCATCATGGTGTTAATAATCGAACATCCTTTTCTTTTTGGCTACCCTCTTATTTTGAAAGACTTTTGACAGATCATAAATGCTTTTCTCAATAAATTGACGAACATCAGACAAGTATTTTTCGAATCAAGTTTCACTATATTCTTTGATCCAGTCACAAAATGTACGTAAATGTTCAAGAGCAATGCTTAAATAAACTTGTACAGATTGCCATAATTTGTTTATGATATAAACTCGCGATAATATATCATACCATACTTGTAATGATATGATAAATTTCAAACTGAGCATTTCATTAAAATCGAATCACAATCACTGAGTATGTTTAATAGTTCCGTTTATTTTTTTAAACTTTCGGGATATTCAACAACTTCATCAAATCGCAACAATACAGCATTCACTGCTTTGATTCTGCTTTCCCACCTTCTGCCTGATATAGGCTTAATAGTACGTTTTAAATTACCTTTGATTAATTCCCAGCGTTTGCTAGAACTTGAAAATAGCAACTAATTTTTCTGAATAAAACAAAAAAATGCTTTTGCTGCCACAGAAGTATTAGCTGCGTCCTCCAATAACAGATTACAGCTATGACAACCGCAAGGTATAAAAAAAGGCCCTGGGATTAGTATTTAATATTCGAGTTTTAACTTCACTATTTACGCCTACCATATGTATGCACCATATTTGTATCCTTGGCCACGACGCTTTTGAATATTTAAGCCATTTTTTATAGTATTGCATTAGTTAAATATTCTCCAGCTGTCTCGGTGACAGCAAGAAATTCGATAAAGTTTTCTACTATTGTGCTGGTTGATGTTTTAAAAAATCTTAAGATAACTGACATTTGTTCAATTCTACCAGAGTCTCTCGTGCAGTCGAGCAAAATATAATAATATTCAGGAATCACTTCATAGCACCATAGCATGGTGGTAGGGCATTTTCTAATGCCCGCCTGGCTAGCTACCACCTTCAAGTTGAAAATCTGCCGCCAAGCACCAATAGGTGTTTAACCACCACCAATATTTTTCAATATATTTGTTCGTAAATAGTACGCAATTTTTATAGTATTTAAAGCATACAATACATTGGCAATTAGACTTTAGGTATCAATGTAAAAAACTATGTTAATTAATAATAAGGTGTGGACGAAACAGCGTGAGATCAAGGTTAGGGACTAGGTTGTTTAATGTAGTTATTTTGTGACAGGTGAGAATCAGAGCGGAAAGCGTAACAGTGTTGTGGGTATCTCTTCCGCATTTTTGCGTCTAAGCCTCTAATGTTTCGACATTCAATATGTGGCACAAAGATTGGACGAACTAGCAACATTTTTACTTGTTGATTTTTGAAGTTATAGTCTTTAAGCTCGACTTGAGTATAGCCAGGTTTTTATTTTTCATTTTTATAATAATGTCTCTTTCCGTAGAAAGATACGGGCCTTTAGAACAAGAAATTTTTGGTCTGAGACATGGGCGGAACCGTCCGCGTCGCTAGGAATTGACTATTTAACAAGTTAGAGAGAGAGTTACCTATATTATTCTGTGTTTTTCTTACTACATGATGAAACTGTAAGACTTAATCCGTCAGTTTTCCCCGTGTTATTTTATTTAAACGACAATTCGATAGTGTTACTAATTACATTTAAATTAATAATTTTACCTATGTGAGTTGCATAATTTTAATCATAACAACTTTAGAAAGTAGGTGTGTATAATAAATAAAATTATTAATTAAATAAAAAACTTTTAAAAAACAAAACCCACCATTTCATTTGATACCAATGCCACGGGGGTGTATAAAAAATTACTGGTCCGCCATCTTTGGGAGACCGCTGTACTGGATTTAAAATGATGTCACTTTTATACATTGCATAGTCATCCATAAAAAACGTGTATTCAAAATTCAGTGCGATGAGGATAACTGTTTTAAAATTTAGTTGCAAGGTTATAGACCCATACTAAAAAGCAACTTAAATTAGAGCTTGTAAAAACGCTGATAATATAATGTACTAAAAATTAACTTTATTACACTGACTTCGAAAAAATGTATCAACTATGCTTCAGGCAATTTTGTGCTTCATACGTGGTTTTTAAACTGATTGTTCATTATAATATTTTATCCTTCAAAGTGAAAAATTAAACATTAAATAAATAAATATTATAGCAATATATTTCTGCAGATTTCTTATTTAAGAACTTTCACTTGTTTAAAAAAGAAGGTTTGTCTTAATTATAATTATTGATTAATGTTTAAATAATGTAGTATCCCACGCTTATTTTCCATTATGAGTAAGGAATGTATATTCGTAAAATACAATACATCGTAAAAAGAAAATCGTATGTACTTACGTACTTGAACGTGTACTTGTACGCACGTTAGAAGTCACTTCTATGGCGTAAGAAAACATAAATAACTCCAAAAATGTGCCAATGTCACGATGAAGTTAGCCATTATTTATTTATTTATTATTTATATATGTTATATATATTACTACATGTGTCAGCGGCTACGCTCGCGTGGAGTACTAAAAAAGGTTTTTTTTAGTTTTTTGTAGGAACCCTAATTATTTTTCTAAAATAAAAGTAGTCTAAGTTATACCTTATAACATCAGTGAAAGTCTCGCCAAAATCAGTCCAACCGTTTCGGAAATTACCCGGAACAGATAGACAAAAATTTAATTAATTAATATATAATAATAAAATTATTTTTTTGTTATAGGCACCGTGTATACTTTCATACGCATTTAGTAAAAACCTGTTATTTTGACATTACAAACAGACACTTCAATTTTATTATATGTATAGATAATATAGTATATTTATTATTATTTTAGCTTATTTTTACACCATTAAAAAGTCCGTAAAATGTATTTATATAAATTGTTGTTATCATTGATGGCCAAATTCAACATGTTGCATCACATAATGCGTGCGCAATTCTCAATTTTACCCTCTATTAAACGATGCAAAAGATGTATATGTAGGTATACCTAACTTCAAAAATATTCTCGATAAGTAGGTATGTTGTGCTTGCAAAAGAGAAAAGTAATAAGATACATTTAAAACGACTGTATTAATACTTTGACAAGCGATGTTTACATTTCAATGCGTTAAAATTTTGGCTTAAGACTAACTGAAACTGATTACAGATGACATCAGCCTCGCTAAATTTTATTTGTATTACACGTCTTTCAGTCGTCTTTGGACACCCACTGTAAAGCAGTCAACATCTTAAACTAAGTGCATATTTTGCATTACCACAATATATTTGACGCCCTCTGGTGTTGTTATGACTAACATTCGAAACATTCTGAATGTAATACTCGTATAACCATATACCTAATATACTATAGAGTACAAGTATCAAAGCTACTCGGATGCTAAATGCGTGCATCTGACATCATGTTTAAACCATTCTGTCGATTGCAACGCACTAAAACATTAATTAATTTAATTTAACACTACGACATTGTACAACATAAATTAATCCCTATTTAGCAATAATACTAATAAACAAGAGTCCAAAACCTTTTCATTCAGTGTACTCTTTGTAGGACCAATCTTGGACTTTGCTCGCATGGCATGGCTCGCATTGTTGTGAGAATATGTAGATTATGTAATGAGTATAATAATATTTTGGAGAAGTTAGCACTATTTGACAAACAGTACTATAAACCTAATTAAAAGTTATTTCAATCAGACAAAATAAAGAATCGACATTCATAATCACCTTTTTTAACTTTTTATATACGAACTTATTTACAGAATTAAGTATTATTTTATTATATACGCTGTGATCATTTTCATTAATAGTTCATTTTAGTTATTAATATAACTAATATTATTGTAGTCATGCTTGATTGTAATAATTATATTGTGTTGTATAAGATGTATGCTGTAGGTACTGAGCGCCTGTAATTGGTCGCATATCATTATTAGACTTGTAAAATTAAATTGTCAATATATAATTTGCAACTTTTGGCGCTTCTTTTATTAATAAATAAATGCTTAAATCATTTTTACACGATATGTAGGTACTTTTATAGGTATAGCGGTGTATGTTTAAAAGTTTGTAAAGCAACGTCGTTATTATACTAGGTACATTAGGATTATAATTCCACACGACTCTGCGAACCATAAAATTTAATAAATAAATCAAAATTACTTTTTAGATCATCTGTTCTGTGATTAATAACTTCAAAGTGGCTCAGTCACCTGTATATATTTATTAGTTTTTATAACTGGTTCTCATTTGGAAACCACGCGGCATCTGAAATATTTATATATTTTCTTAAAGCAGTATATTGCTGGGCTTGTTATTTAATTGAAATAATCGCCAGTGGAAGAACGCTACACAATCTATATATATATAAAAGGTCTAGCTGAATCCCGCCGTTTCACCCGCGTATCATTGAAAAGAAATTGCTGAGTGATGATTTATATATAATACTTTAGTATAAACAATATTTTCATCGGGCGGCTAGGGTTATGCGTTACACGGCTCATTTGCGCCACTGCTGCTATAGTCATAGGCCCGAGCCGAGTGTTGAATTATTTTAATTTTCTATTATCTCCCAAATTGTTCGTCCAAGTAACATGCTATAAAGGGCAAAGTTTATCTACATAAAATTGTCTTGATGATGAAGGAACTTTCGTCCATAATAATTAATTTGCCATGCCTAATTATAATACTCAAAAATCACTTTTCAGTTTTCAATTTTAAAATAAAACACAAAGTTCCTTATTGTGGCTTATGTATAAGAGATAAGCATATGGTATCACGGACTTTTTTTAGACACACAACATTTTTGTAGAACATTGTATTTACATATCGTTAACCATTATGCCAACGCACGCGGATAAAGCAGTTCAGGGTGTTTATTCCGACTTACTTAATAAAATAATTAAGGCTAGCTGAGAGGTGTAGCCTAATGCTAGATAGCCTAATCCTCATTAAGCTGGTTATCATATACAAAAATAATTTTATGAAACCCACTGGTAGTTTGAGAGATTAGCGTTTTTAAACAAACAATCAAACAAAAAACTCTTCCACTTTTCTTCTATACATATTATAAAACAAAACGCCTCTCTGTCTGTCTGTCGGTTTATGTTCTTTTCACGAGAAAACCACTTATCCGATTTACGTGGTTTTTCCTTTAATTCATAGATATGTTATCTGGTCAGGTTATAGGATATATTTTGTTAGAGAAAGTAACAATCGAAATAACCAGAGACGATAATGGTGAATCAAGTCGGAAATTGGAATGTCTATAACAATAAAAAACGTAAGTATATTTTTCAACTTTTGGGACGGTAATTACTTATAGTTTGGGAGCATACTAACATTAAATCGTGCTGTATATCATCATCAACACGGACAATATGAAATATGTAGGTAAAATAATAAACAAAACAAATACATATTATAAACCCAATTTAGAAAATTTAAAAAAAGAGTTTCTTCTTGATGACTGAGATGTTTTCGGGAAGAGTGGTAGTGTACTGACATTCATATAAGTTCCTTCTTATGTCATACTAGTATACATATTTTAGGTTTTTACAGCGTCTGGAATTAGTTTTTATTTCTACAGAAAGATAGAAAAATTAGAAAAGCGCCATCTAGGGACAATGTAGTTAACTTTAGTATAGGAATTATTATTATTTAATTTTAAAATGTCATACTTTATACATGTTATTTTTTAAAGATTTTCGTTTCACCACATTCTCACCTGATATTCTCAATTCTGCCGAAAATAACACCCGTGATGGTGAGTAAATACCTATCAACATGCAAGCAAATTAAATTTTGCGAGGCCCTCTAGTGGCGCAATAGGACAGATTTTATATAGGGGAAAAATTTATAAACTGTAAATTAAAAAATGCAAACATCTTCACTTTAACTAAACAGTTAAGAATTAAAGAAATAAAAAAACCTGCTTTTAGAGTTAGCCCTAATAACTTTATGTAATCCAGCTTTGGTGCTATATCTGCTTCAATAAATAAAACTAACAAAACTCTGCTGATTCATTGTACCTACTTCTAAATATTTTTTAACTATTAATAATCTTTAGTTTTGGTAACAGCTTTTAATGACCCTAGCTAAACATTTTTCATGACTTGAAGAAACCTTCTAAATCTAAAACCTACAGGCGCGAGGCCGAAGTTTTTGAATATGCTAAGCCTAGAGAGGCTAGCTCTCAATTGCAGCTGCCACAAAACATTTATTTCTTAGCGACAGACTTTCATCGTGAGCCAATAGAAAAAACTCTGTGTATCAAGTTCAATTAAAGATATAACCCAAAGAGTTATAAGCGGATATAATTGAATTATTTATAGACATATTATTATTAATATCATTGACGTAACAAGTAGTCAAGCTAACAGTGAAGCTCTCTCCTTTTATGGACAGTTCTATACTGTACCATAACATATTACGTCGTATTCATGAGTAAATACTACCCACACTGATGACAAATTTACTACCCATATCTAAAACTAACAGTGTTCTTTTTCTTACTCACCTACTTTGTCATTAGCACTAGGCGGTAGGCCTCATTAGGGCTAGTTCAAACAAACTGTCTATTGAATTTCGACAGACAATCTATACATATTATAAAACTCTCTCTCTGTCTGTCTGTCCGTTTATGTTCTTTTCACGCGAATACCACTTAACTAATTTAGGTAGGTACATGGTTTTTATTTTTATTCATGGCTTTATTATTTGGCCAAGTTATAGGCTACATTTTGTAAGATAAAGTAACATACGAAATAAGCAGTGATGATAATGATGACTCAATTCGGCAAAATGCCAAGTGCATGTTGGGCCACGCGCGGTGTAGGGTTCCTTAGTTGTCCGTCACAATATGCAGACTTAAGGATGCTTTTGTTACATCGCGGCATCGGGCCAGGGCCCCGGCAAGGCACTGTAGCACGGATCGATCCAGCCCGGTGTAGCATGAATTACTTCATACAAAAGTATACTATAAATGTTTGACCGTGTCCCGGCCGGCGCGGACGCCCGGCTTGGTGTAACATAAATCATCCTTTAGAGGGGGTCTTTAAGTGTTTTTCAATAGAATTTGTACGAAATTACTTCTCCAAATACATTTTATAAGTTAACTAGCTGTGCCCTGCGGTTTCTATAATTTTTTTTAGAAATATAGTTGTCAAACGCCATATATAGTAGGGTTGGCAACCCTACTTAGAGAATTACTTTTTTTCAAGATCTTATTTTACCATTTTGTCGTCGTTATTAATATGTATACCCATACCAAAGTACAGCTTTCTAGTAATATGAATCTCTGAGCTAAGCCGCGGACAGACAGACGGACATACTGAAACTGTAAGGGTTCCTTTTGCCTTTCGGAACCCTAAAAAAGACGCATTTGGGACACTTAAATCGTTTACGCTGAGCAAACCATACAAGATATAGCAAATTAATGTTCAAGGCACATATTTTTGATCTTAAAAAGACCTACAAAAAATTCAGCGATATCTATTTTCTAAGGATCACCCAATAAGCATTTTTGTCTTCCTTCTTTTGAGCGGGGCCAGTACGATTCACGCGTGCGCTCGACCGACGGCATTCTGTAGTCCAAGAAGCGGAGCCGTGGGCACAGGTAATTTGATATAATTCATAGAAGCATATCAGTCAGATTGTTAATAACTGTTAAAGAAAAACACCAAAAATAAATTGCACAATATCCCGGTGTCTTAAATTTATCCTATTCATTACTTACATCCATAGTGGATAAGGTTCAAAATAAAGATGTAAAGTTAGTTAACCCTTATACATCGTAAATTATTGTATGTAGATTGTAATCCATATTAAAGTTTGAAAACACTTTAATTCTACTAAAATTACTAAATATTTTGTAATATTCTGATTTATTTATTTATTTATTCAGGCTCAACAACAGAAAACTAATTAAATATACACATAATACACATTAATAATAACTTACAGAACTAAATTTGTCTTCCTATTAAAGTTGGGCACATTTTCAAGAATTATAGAAAAAACAAAATACCTCAGACCTCAGACCTCAATAACAGACTAGCTTTCATAGTTGCAAATAAGTTAGGTAATCAAGTTAAAATACTTCACTTTTAAAACCAATTTCAATAGAAACAACAACAAATCTATGACAGGAAATGCATGTCAGGCATTTTTTATGCACCTTCCTCTTCTGCCGCAGGACTAGTACATTACAAGTAATTATAATGTAATTCTAAGTGATAGTAGATATCAATCACTGTTTATTATCTTCCTGTGTGAATAAATCATGTTCATTATTTCAATTATATGCAGCTGTAGGAGAACTTATCATGAATAATAAGGTTGATAAATCCTCATCAATGCTCAACTATGATAAGATTATGCAAGTATAAATAATTAAATATCATAAACGAAAGTCGTCCCCCACTGTGTAGATTAGTCTAAACAGTTTAAACTCAAAAACTACCAAACAGATTTTCATATGGTCTCAACAATGGACAGAGTGATTCACAAGGAAAATTTAGTGTATAATTCATTATAGTTTTGTATAAATTAGTTAAAATAAGATCATGGTTGTAGAAAATGTCAAAAAAAATGCCCACTAGGACCTTTACAGTAAACCAATAGAATTATATGTATCACTCTGCTACCCGCGTGAAGCTAGGGCAAGTTGCTAGTTTAAAATAAATGACAAATGATTGAAGAATATATGTTTATTCCAACTTATGCAATACAACTAAATAGGTACATTTTTAATACATGGTTAAGTATAGCTCCAACATTAATATAACTTCACTGTGAAAACCCAATCGCAAGCAGCATTAATATTATTATAATAACAATGTGAAGTTTTGAATTCACACATAAGTCTATAACAACACTTTTTTCATAGTTTCTATGTCCATCTTATTTATGTAATTCCCAACAAATACATTTTTATTTAAACATTACCAAATCTTATCTCTTTACATAGGTTATTAATTGGTTAGTACATTGTTACGAACATTGATATTCCTGTCATATTTTCCTTTGTATATAAAAGCTTGTTCTTTTATGTGTAAATTTACATAGCCAGTATGTGCATTTTAGACTATGAACATACTGTATCAAGGTTTTGGTCCCAGTAAAAGCATCAATATCTTAAAAATGCAATAAATGATAAATTAAATGGAATCTGTTATACCCCAACCACATTATAAAGGAGACAATAACATTAAACATAATTGAAAAACCATAGATTATAACTCTAATATAAACAATACAGTTATTTGTGCCTTTTGTCCATTTTTATATGATAAGCTGTGTCAGTAACTCAAAGCAAGTCAATTGCAACAGTGAACATTATAACCATAACATGAAAAATCTTAAACTAATTTTTACATGTAGTGCATAAACAGAAATCAGCTTTGAGGGATTTATTGATAATATACATGGTACAACAATATGGCAATACACAAATAACAAAATTAAGTTATCTCTTTATTCTTCTATTTTATTCTTAACAGTTTTCAAATTTCAAATAAAGCTTACTCATATATGAAGTTTTAAAATCAAATTAAAGAAAAGGGTATGTAGGGTAGGGTATGTTTGCCTAAATGTTTATACTACCTTACAAACCATATACACTAATTAGATTAATTTACACTATGAATTCTACATGGGGTCATATTTATTGTAACTATTAAATTTATAAGCAACAAGTATAAAGTATTAACTGTTGATATATTAATTTAATATAAATATCATTTCTTAACATCAATCTGATAATTTTAATAAGCTCTGCAATTTAATATTTTAACACTATCACACCATGTTTCTGTACTGTTGGCCACTGGTATTATTAAAGGTATTCCAAAATTACAATTATTGTTTTAGGCAAGTATAACAGTCTTACTGCATAATATTACAAAAATAGACAACTTTAAATATTTTAATCTATGTAAAATTTATAATAGACGAGTTTGTATAATTTGTATTTTTGTTTGTATTGAGGTTATACTTCTCATATATTGTAGAAATTTATCAAAATTCATTTTCAGTAAACATTTATAACAATAGTTTGTGCGTTTCTTGTATAGTTTGGAATAAAAAATCCTTACATAGAATTCAGTCCCGTTTCGTTAAATGATAGTTTGAAAAAAAATAGCCATTCTGGACAAATATAAATAATCTTTATACAATGCGCATAATATACCTGATAATTATCGTCCTGAGCCAGCTGGTGGTTCCGTGACTGTTTGGTTGCTACCACCACCACCGCCGGACGTAGCCCACACAATAATGATAATAAGCAATACTGCGCCGATCGCACCGATTATCAACATCATCTTTAAGTTTTGCCACCAGTATTTGCGCTTCAACTTTCCGGCTTGCTGCTCAAACTGAGCTGCTCCATGTTGTAAGGCATCCGCACGATTGTCTAACTCTGAAAGTTTTTGATCTCTCTCCAAAACTTTCTCGACATTGACACGCATAATGCCAACAACTTCATCAACTTTAGCTTGAGTTTGTGCTAAACGTTTGTCGCTCACTCTGGGTGCTGAACTTCCTCCTTGCTCTTCCATTGTTTAAGATGAGTTTTATCGTTAGTTTGAGAACAAATAAAACTTAAAGGTGTACTTGTAATTATAACAAAACAAGTTACACAAATATGGCGATATAAAAAAGAATGACACATTGACATTACGTCATTGCATTTTTTCTTCGTTAAAGGGCGATTTCACGATTTGCCACTGTCAGATTTTATTGTCATTTTAAAAAGGTTTAAATCGGAAATGTTCCAACTACCTTCAGTGTTAGCTTTTTATTATTAAAACTTTTTTTAAAGTTTTCATGCAGTAAACTTTATTTTAATATAAATAGCCCCTTGACAAAAATTAATATATTCAATTTAGAAATTTTAGATAAGATGTTATCAAACAACATCTTCTCTGTACATTTCTACCCTCCATAATTAGAGGTGGTCATTATTACAACAACGAAAATGTAATGCATTATAACGAATAACAAATTATTGAACACGTAATTATTTTGTTGTCGAAATCCTTTGTTCGTAATCATTGTTGAAAATGACAATGGTCAGCCAGTGTTATCGCAACATGTGAACAAACAAGCATTATGCAACCATCAATAGATTTGTAAGAGAGAGAACTTCGGGTGGCCCACACTCAAAGTTACGATACGAATATACTATATACCATTTGTAGATAATTTTATCAACTAAACATGCTATAAAAAAAGTTTTGCCCGACAATAACGGACAATGGTTACGTATCACAAACCTAGACTGGCGTATGACGTCACGAAGCGATGTTTACAAATGGGAGTGTTCACGCGGGCTTTTTAGTAATTTTAATTTATTTGGCGATTTTTATTAAAAATACAAAAAAATATGAAGAAAACTATTTATTGTCAGCTTTATTGCTTTATTGTTTCTCATTTTAGGTGGATTTTTGAAAACAGTCAAATACGATACAATAACAGCAAACTACCAAACAGCAGAATAATGACACCAGTTTATAATACTATATTTATAATTATTGCGACCATATCCGTATGTTATGTAGTATAATTTTGATTTTAATTCAATTTGGTAAAACAATCAATCTTTATCAAGAAAATTAGCTTCAGTCATTGACATATATTCTACCAATAGACAATAACCTTCATAGAAACAATTTGTTCAAATACTGATAAACAACATGGCGGTCGTTCCTATAGATTTTACATCGCAGAAGAGACACGGCTTTTTCCTACAATGTTTCATTAGACTTCATACTCTATTTCAAAATTTATTAATAGTTAAATAAAAAACTAATAAAACATGAATTGTTATGCTTTTATTTAAGCTGAAATACGCAAGTAATATATAACTACGAACTTTGACAAATATTACTTGATGTTATACTAAAAATAAATAACACAAACTGGTTATAAAACAGTTAAACAAATTAAAATACTTTTTGAAAAAACCACGTCAAGTCTGTGTTCACTCATATATTTTTACCTACAAGCGATTTGGTAATGGAACATTGCATGTTTTAATCTATGATTGTATATGGCGTGGTATTTAACTAAAGTTTTTTTTTTGTTATTAAGGTATTAATACCTACTTATTCACTTGAACAACAAATAATTTTACTTACTTGAGTACTGAATGGGTATTTACGGTCAGGTTCACGCTTTGATTAGAATTATCCGAATTATCATATTATTAGCTCCGCTCTGTATGCACTCACACTGCATACATATCGAAGCCGTACTAAAGTAAGCTGCAAGGTTTGACGTGCAGTTCACTCGAACAGAGTGAATGTTTGGAACGCCAAATTTAGTACGTAGTGCATCCTATACTCGTATATCGATGGCTTTAGTCATGTACACAATAATTGGAAAAGACACTATATAGCCAGCAAACAATATTAACACGCTAAGCTTATAAATGGGAAAGCTTTCAAGTGTAGCTAAAAATGCTCCACCATCGTATCATGGTTTCACGCGATGTAATTTTGTAATATTATAAATAACTAGCTGTGCCCGCGGCTTTGCTCACGTGGATTACTAAAAAACATGTTTTTAATTTTTGTGCTGAATCCTAATTATTTATCGAAGATAAAGTAGCCTAAGTTATACCTTATTACATCAGCTATCTGCTAGTGAAAGTTCCTTCAAATTGGTCCAACCGTTTCGGAGATTAATCGGAACAAACAGACAGACAGACAAAAAATTTAAAAATGCTTTTTATATAGTTATCGTGTATACTTTAATATGAATTTAGTTCAAAGGTATTATTTTGACATTACAAACAGACACTTCAATTTTATTATATGTATAGATATAAATTTGTGTTATTTGACGCTATATTGTGTAATACAGATGGCATTTTGCATAATAAAGCTAAGTTATTGTGCACAAGTGAAGTGGATTGGAAATAATAACTTGGATCATGAATTCTTAGATGCCACATAAACTCCCTAGAAAGTTATAACAAGGGAGCCACCATCTTGTTAGGATCCTGAAATCTTTATTAACATTGGAAACTATATTAACTCGATAATTGCAGTATAGGTCTTCACTAAAGAGGATCGGTTACCAAGTTCATCATCATTCATCATTTCAGTCGAAAGACGTCCACTGCTGGACATAGGCCTCTCCCAAAGATCGCCACAACGACCGGTCCTGTGCTGCCCGCATCCAGCGGCTTCCCGCAACCTTTACCAGGTCATCGGAACACCTTGTGGCGGGTCTGCCCATGCTGCGTCTTCCGGTACGTGGCTCCCACTCGAGAACTCTTTGACCCCATCGGCCATCCGTTCTACAAGCTACGTGGCTCGCCCACTGCCACTTAAGTCTAGCTATTCTCCGGGCTATGTCGGTGACTTTGGTTCTCCTGCGGATCTCCTCATTTCTGATTCGATCACGCAGAGAAACTCCGAGCATAGCCCTCTCCATTGCCTTTTGAGTGACTTTGAGCTTTCTTATAAGGCCCATAGTTTGCGATCACGTTTCAGCCGTGTGTGTGCCGGCTTAGAATCGCACCACCCCATCTCATCCTGTGGGTGTCGTAAAAGGCGACTAAAAGATTAGCCGAAGAACGGGAAGCAGCGTCCTTCGAGTATATATCCACGACCATACTGCGGTCGCCAACCCGCCTGCAAAGCTTGGCGATTATGGCAAATCGCCCCAAATATGATAGTACCAAGTTAGGATAAAGAAAATCCCTCTACGATTATAATTTATGTGTATAACCTTCAGATTTGCTATCGATACTACGGTTTTCTACAGCAAATAGTTGGGCATATATTACTAAAAATCTACGGCCTACGGAAGTATCTCCGTAGCACAGTCAACTTGCAATTTTCATTGGGATGAAATTACCAGCTTAAAATAACTCCCTATTACCATATATATATTCTATTTTGCTAGGTCTATTTGGTATAGTTATTTCTTTTTTATTGGTTCCGTACATCAAAAGGAAAAAAACGGAACCCTTTTAGGATAATTTGCTATGCGTCTGTGTGTCCGTCTGTTTGCTAGGAACGGGTAAATTATACGGGTAACAGGTTTAAATTAATATCGGCACTAAGGTTCATAGTCACCACCTAGTCATCACCAAGACCTTGGGTACGTTCTGGTTTATACGAAACCTCAGGGCGGATGTTTTACAAGCACTTGCACTTGGCTGCATGGTCTTACATACTTTTGCCTTTTCTTTTCAAGAAGAAAGCAAAAACAAAAAACTCTCTTTGATTGTTCATTTATTCATTCCGTACTCTGTGATTCATTCTTGTAGAAATAAAAGACTACAGCCGCAGCGGTGAATATAGAATATATTATTTTAATTTGAAGTAATAATACATCTAAGAAAATGGTATGACTGATTGCTCATTTATTCGATTATATGTATTTTTCGGAAAGTAATGTTTTCAATAAAATTATATTAATTCAGTAAAACACTAAATTTGAAGCGGTTGCTTATGACTTCTTTTGCACGTGTGTGGTTTATCACATGAATTAATGACTTTCAGGTTTCACTAAATCCAATTCGAATTTTGAAAAATGAAGCAGAGGAAGAGAAAGCCGAAGTGGCGCGTATGTCCAGTTTCATTGGGGCTATTGCTATCGGCGACTTAGTAAAAAGCACCCTTGGGCCCAAAGGGATGGACAAAATTTTAGTCTCTAGTGGAAGAAATGCCGGGCAGGTTGGTTAATAGTTTTATTAAGTATCCTAGCATATCTATTAACAATATTCAATTTTACTATTTCATATACATACTACATTAATTTCCGGAGCATAGTTTCTAAAACTCGTCGCCTATAAGGGCAGTTTAACCTTCATACTTTAATAATTATAGGTTGAAGTAACCAATGATGGTGCAACTATTCTGAAAGCGATTGGTGTGGACAATCCAGCTGCAAAAATCCTTGTAGACATGTCCAAGGTGCAGGATGATGAAGTTGGTGATGGCACTACATCTGTCACTGTTTTGGGTATGTATCTCTTTTTAGTTTTATCACTTGAATAAATTTTCAATAAATAGGATATAGGGAGTGAGAGGGCTGTGATTTGATAAAAGTCATTTATCTTCCTGTTAATGCGCCACACAATTATGCTGCACAATGGGTACGTACAGTCTGTTACATTTAATACTGTTTTAATTGATCGGTATAACAATTAATTACAATAATCTGATGTTAAGAGAAAATTTTCTTGAAGAAGATAATGTGGTAAGCCTAGATAAGGGAGTGTTGGCAAGAGCACTGTTGGAATTTACATTTTTAAGGTATTTACCAATAGTTGATCAATAACAGATATACCCGACTAATGTGATGGTTTATGAGCAAAAATTCCTTATTACAAGATTAAGAAATAATACTGATATATACAACCCAATTGCCTTTTTGATTGGATAAGTAAGCTTTTAGCTTTGATGCCAATATAAAGAAAATATGTATTTTATAATATAACAATATAATTTATTAATTCTTAAATTCTCATAGTTAATAGTCAAGAGCCAATCCAGACACACTTTCTGTGTTGTGCAAATTAATTATGCTTTTAAAAAAATCATCTCATATTGCTTGATTATTTTAAATGATCATAATGTTTTCTTGCTGTATAACCTGGAGCCCGCTATTACAATGATGACTGTTGATAGATACTGTCACTTACCATCAGATGCTGGGCAATCATTTCAACTGAGCTGCAATTTAAATAAATCATGTTTTCTATCAAAACTGTACTTTATGTAATGTTGATGTAATATAAACTATTTTTAATTCACATGTAGACTGACATGCATGGGTTTTGTTGTCTCAGATCAGTAATTGTTTATTTTGTGCATTATATATATCCACTGGACCTGTGGTGAGAATGAGTTTTGTGTGCTCTGATAGACAATGGCTCTCAGCAGCTAGACTAGCCAGTCCATGACAAAACCTAAATATGAAAGGAATATAAAAAGTAGGTTTTGCTAGAATATTTCTTTCTAGTGTAGTTAGTTCTTGGATTATATGTTATAACAATATCATATTATGTTATATTTTTTAAATTATGTTGAATATGTTTTAATTTATGTTTGTTTATAGCTGCAGAGTTACTGAGGGAGGCAGAAAAACTTATTGAACAGAAATTGCATCCTCAGACTATAATATCAGGGTGGCGTATAGCTTTAGATGCAGCAAAGCAAGCCCTTTCTGAAGCAAGCTTTGACCATGATATAAACTTCAATGAAGCAGCTCTTCGTTCTGATCTTGAAAATATTGCTCGAACTACTTTGAGCTCTAAGATCCTTTCCAATCATAAAGAGTAAGTTCTTAACTTTTGTTATGGCCAGTAATATTATTTGACAGTTAGTTTGTGCAGAATAAAATGGATATCATTACAGGTATTGTCATTGTAGCTAATTACAATTGTTTGAAGTTGTAATCTTCATAATTATATTTCAATATAATAGTAAATTTGAATACTTTGTTTACCACAGCAGCAGCTACATCAAATAACCTAAACAAAGTTGAATTGAATTTTTTTTATTGTTATTTATTGGAAATGGGTTGCCTAATTTATATGTTGAATAAATAGCTAAGTCAGTAGAAACTAGGATTACTTATTTTTGGTACACTGCATTTGTGTTTTTTTTTTTAAATAAGACACTATTAAAATGTAGACCTTAAAATGATCACCCTGAAATGTATGCATTTTCGACCTATCAACATAGAGCTCTGCCTCATTAAGACGCCATGGCGACGTCGCCAGCGGAGCAGGCCTGGCTACCTTTGGTGTCCAAATTTCGCCATGTCAAGTGGCCTTTGGAGCCTCGACACTCAGTTCGTTTACATCATCAGCTTGTAGTAAAGTCCGAGAGAGCGTCCAAAATGGCAGCCGATTGGCGACTGAGTGAGTGAGGTGCAGTTTAAACATATACAATAGTGGTAACATTACCAGACCACCAGAGTATCCAGTTGCCAAACCGTCGCGAAGTGAGTTAGGTACCATAGATTTCCATATTAACTGGTTGGATACGTAGCCGGCGACGTCGCTATGGCGTTTAATGAGGTGGTACGCTTATTCACAATTTGTACAGAAATATTGCTATAGGATTATTGTGGTTACAGTTGACTTCATTGTTCCCTTATTATTAATGGATCAGAATATCAACAGTGTTTCATGATTATTCACTCTTGAAGCCTGCATAGCTTTCATTAACAATGATTATAAACTTAATAACTATTTTTAATGTCTTTTAACCTTCATTGTGTGCGTGCGCATTTGATATTGGAAAATATTGTGGTGGTAATATTTATGTCATTAGTATACATTAACATTATAATATTGTATATTACTTTAAGGAATTAGTCCAAACTTTAACACCAACTGCCGCCAGTGATAAGTTTGATTCTAAGAGGATCTCTCAGTGTCTATGTTAGCAAAGTTCTACTTTTGATGTAATATGATTCTTTGACATGTATATGATGAACACTAAAGTGACAAAGAAGACATGATTATAATAGGTGTTTTGGATCAGAGAATGATCAGTGTAGCCAAATTATCGAATCTTGCAACATTTTAAGTATTTAAAACTAAAATAACTATGTACATTCCACATTTTCTTAATTTTTAATATTAATTTTTTCCTCTTATATCAATACTTTTTCCTTCGAGCATGCCGCGCCTGCGCACTTAAACACAAAAGTTTGAGAACCCATGTTCTAAAAGCTATGGAAAAGTATATAGTAAATAAAAATTTCTAAACTTTTTACAGATTTTTTAAACTTGTTTAAGGTGTTCAAAATATACACAATTGTTAAACAAGAAGTTAATACTTTATATTAAATTATATTTGATAAAGCTGTTGATTATTGTTTTTATATTTAATTAATAATTTAATGAGGTTAATATTAATTTCAGGCACTTCACAAAACTAGCAGTTGATGCAGTACTCCGACTTAAGGGCTCTGGAAACTTAAAAGCTATTCAGATAATAAAAATCTCCGGTGGTTTACTTGAAGAATCCTTCTTGGATGAAGGCTTCCTGTTGAATAAGAAGGTAAATGAATATAACTAGTAATTGTTCCAATTATATATTTTAGCATATTGATCTTAAAATAAAATTTTGAATGAACTTGGCACCTTAATGTAATTATTTCCATCACAGGTAGGAGTACATCAACCTAAGCGCATTGAGAACGCGAATATACTAATTGCTAACACTCCTATGGACACGGACAAAATTAAAGTGTTTGGCTCCACAATCAAAGTGGACTCAATGGTGAAGATTGCTGAACTTGAAGTTGCTGAAAAAGAAAAGATGAAGGACAAAGTGAACAAGATTTTGGCACATAAGTGTAACGTCTTTATTAACAGGTAAGGGCTGTGTAAATACCTATGTATTTGAACAACCAAATATTTGTAGAAACAATCTTATTATGTACTTTCTAATTAAGCTGAACTTCTCTATGTACTCTAAGATGGGCCACAACATTATTTAACATCAGGTGAGATTGTGGTCAAATGGTAAACAAAATAAAAAAAAAAAAAGATATGTAACATTTTATAAAAATTTATATGTTATTATTTCATACACTTCTGACAATCTATTTTATTATGATACTAGCTGTGCCCGCGGTTCCGCTCGCGTGGACGATAGAAGAACGAGTAGTGCTTATAAAATCGTAGTTTCTTACAATTTTAATAACCTCTTATTGAATGAAGATATCATGTTTTTTTGACAAGGGTCAAGTATCTAAGGCCAAAAAAAAGATCAAAATCTAATCAGTAATTTTTGCGTAGTGTAAACCTCAATCATTTTTATATATTATTACTCTTCTATCAATCTATTTTATTATGATATTTATTATCAATATATAATTTACAGACAACTTATCTACAACTACCCTGAACAATTGTTTGCTGACGCTGGCGTTATGGCGATCGAACACGCTGATTTTGATGGCATTGAGAGACTTGCCCTCGTTACTGGCGGTGAAATTGTTTCTACATTTGATACACCCGAGAAAGTCAAGCTTGGTCACTGCAAAGTCATTGAACAGGTAATGCAACTCAGAAAACAACATTTTTTCTGAAGATTGATCTATTCTATAAGTCTCTTAAAATTAGTCCTTGAGTACTAGCATAATCTAAAAAGAAAAATCTAAGAATCAGAGTTTATTCAATCTAATTCAATAGCATCTTCTTACCCATGTCATTGTGTGAATGTTGTACGCATGTGAGGGCTGCCATCGGTGAATATGCAATGTTCTGCACATCTTGTTCGTATATTTTCGAATTATATGAAATTCTACAAATAATACGAAGATTTTGAATATATATAAGATAATATGATTTAAGGCCGATTTTTCAATCAAAAGATAACTTAAGAATGATTTTTAAATTTTGACAAGTTTTCCATACATTTTTTGTCAAAACTTCAAAATTATTCCTCATATAAAATTATCTAACACTTATCTGACAATTAAGAAATTGGCCATTAAAGTAATTTGCTAGAACTTTCTGTTTATTTGGTAATATTAAGGTTATAAAAGTATGTGGGGATTATTAACCTATTCCCTTTTCTTCCTTCCGTAAGAAAACTATACATGTTAGGCTCTGGAGTCACAGCTTTACGGACTCTTCATCTTTGCATGAATGATTATTCGAATATCATATATTTTTGTACTACAAATTTGTAGAACCGTCTTCCGATTAGTACGTTTCTTCCTTCCTACAACATCAGTTACTTTAAACATAACGTGAAGAGACTTGCAGGCCTTCATAACAGCAATGACTGGTGATGGATATTAAATCTCACAGTGGTCGCCATTGTTTCTGGATTGCACTGTGCTTACCATTTTGTGTCGTCACAGTACAGTGCTACATTAAAAAAATAGTTCGTGGAACCTATTGATAAATTCAAATAGGCATTTGAAATAAACAAAGCTTTGGCGCGCTGGCTGGCGTCAGTTTGGGCAGTTTTGTCTTAGACCATCATGTGACGTCATGCCCACTTCAAAATAAAAAAAAATTGTGTGTCTATTGCTAACTACTGTGCGATATTATATGGAACTTATGTTTGATGATCAGATATTGATTGGTGACGAGTGTCTGATTCGTTTCTCCGGAGTGGAATTGGGTACCGCGTGCACGATCGTCATCCGCGGCGCCACGCAGCAAGTTATCGACGAGGCCGAGCGTTCCTTGCACGATGCTCTCTGCGTACTTGCCGCTACCGTCAAAGAGCCGAAGGTCGTCTATGGCGGAGGTTAGTTTCACGTTATTTATATTAAATTTTGTGATATTTTTTCCCCAAGTGATTTAGCAGTATCAGGCAAGCAGGATTGGATTAACATAAATTAGACTTAAGCCTTGTAACTTACACAGGTTGCCCAAGAATGTGACGATAAGCTGGCATCAGGGAAATGCCATACTTATGATGACCCAGTAAAAAAAAACACCACCTGTATACAATGGAAATGAAGTACCAGCTATTTTAGTGGAAATAAATAAAACCACAACCCTGAGTGAGACGTTTTGCTAATGTGAAAGATTTATCAATTGTTTTTATCATTTATTAGTGTTTTATAATCGAAAATAGCTAAGTTAATTATTTACGAATCAAAACAAAGCAGACACAAAGGTTTTTTAAAATAAATAAATAACATTGATAACATATTTTTGATAATGTAATGTGTTTCTATCACTCAACTTTGACCACTCATACTGAAAAAAGGAACAACGTTGATGAAGCAGTTTAATAAAAAAATTGTCTATTTCATCAAAATTATATAATAGTGCGACATGTACGTGACCTAATTTTTTATTACGTAAACCTTTTTTATAAAGAGAAATTCAGTTGTGTTGGTTTAAACAGATTATAGGCATTATAAAGCCATTTTCATTATTACATAAGGATAGACAGTGACGCCAGTGACAATGCCTCCGACTAAAACTCCCTGGATAGGTTTAACAAGAGAGTCATCATCTCGTTAAAGAGTTTTTTGCACTCTGAAGATTAGAAAAATATTTTCGTTACATTGGCATAAATACTGTATGGTTTATACCAGCGACAGACTAGGTGCGCCTCGGCACAATAATAAATGTAGCTCCTAAATGATTGTACAGTCTATTGTGAAAACTGAAAGAATCATTTTTACATTAATAAAATAATTTAAAAAAGTGCTAAAATTTCTTAAGACCAAAAATTAAATTTACATTTGATATTTTCTAGTAATTAATAAAAAAATCCATTTACCAGACTGAAAAGACAATGAAGTATAAAATCCTTAACTTTATTCATTTAATGTAAAACCACCAGTAATTGACACTGCACCAATAGTTGACACTCTGACGAAGAAAATTAAATATTAAGAAAAAAAAGGAAACCAAAGATCGCGATGGCCAAAATCACTGATTACTGATATATTTTTAATGTTATAAATACATATAGGTACAGTCAGTTATAAAAGTCGGTTAACAAACTCAAGACTTCAAATCAATTTAGTATCAAATATTTAATTTTCTTCGTCAGAGTGTCAACTATTGGTGGTTTTACCTTAATTGTACATATTTTTTACACTATGTAATTGCGTTCGAAGTGGTATATATACCTGATGGTCAGTCCAATCCCCAAAGACCAATTACTTGTACTTCGCACGTGTACTAAATCGGAACCTTGAAGCTTTTTTCTCTGTTTCACATGAAATTACCTTATAGTTAGAGTGCGCTGATTCATTAGAAAAGCTGGATAAACAAAGTGAGGATATTGACAGGTGCCAGTGAGATGTTAATGGCGGAGGCGGCGTCGCGCGCGGCCGCACGCACGGCCGGCAAGGAGGCCGCGGCCGCCGAGGCGTTCGCGGTGGCGCTGCGCCGGCTGCCCTCCGCGGTGGCCGACAACGCCGGCTACGACAGCGCCGACCTCATCGCTCACCTCCGAGCGCAACACGCACAAGGGCAGAACACCATGGGACTTGGTATGCTTATTGAAGTGAAACTTCTTATGCGACTTCCAAGCGTTAAATGTTAAACGTTTAACGCACATTATCGGTCTCACCTCTTTGTGTGAGCCAGAGCGAGAGAGTAAACGTCAGTGTGTATGTATATTGCACACTGTTTAAATAAAATAGAAAATGTCTTTTAAAATGAAGTTTCACTTCTATCGTGTGTGAATCGCACACACACCTTTTTTTACTAATATCCATTGTTGATGTGAATTCGGTGTTTAAATTAGCTTCCAATGGAGGTAATTCAAAAAACTGATCATAACTAAATCGCAAGAACAGTCTGGCATTGCAGTTACATATTTATCATTGAAATCCGAAATTTAATTATGCAATTCATTATTTAAAGGTTCAAAGAATTCGTTACGTAAGTAAGTATTGTGAGGCATCTCGCGCTTGAGAGGGGACCGCGCCGCCATTTTGAGGTCGTTTCGTCGCGTCACATAATTACCGTTTTGTATAAAGACTTTGTGTAGTTGAATTCACATTGTTGCAAAACTTTCGTGGCTGAGTGCCTTAAGCGCTCGCCCCCAAGTCCGGTGAAGCTGTAAAAGCCGTTCGAGGCTCCTGGGCCCTTATGGCTAACAGTATAGTCAGATCGAAAAAAAAAAAAAAAGAATTCACATTGAAATGTAAGATTACTAGATTTCCAGATGGCAGAAACATGTATATATGTATAGTTAGTTTTATCGCATTTTATAAGGTTAGGGTAGTCTGATCGCGACTTTTTTGCATGATCAGCAACAGCCCAAGCCGAGGTTCTGTCACTTTGGCACCCTTGGAGCTTGTTCCCTCGCTTTCGCGGCTGAGTACCTTAAGCGCTCGCCCCCAAGCCCGGGTGGTTGTAAAAGCCGTCTGAGGCTTTAGGACCCTTATAGTCAGTATATAACAGTAAAGTCGGATCGAAAAAAAAAACGCACCGATCAACAAGGTGTCCGTATATGCTACCACTGGGCAATTAGTGCTTAAACTCTGTTCAATATTCAGGGTCTCATGCATTATGTCCATATTATAAGAATTTAATGAGCGATGTATGTAAGGTTAAGGTTAAGGTTCCTTCGCCTGTGGACGTCATTACTACTATACCTATTTTCTCTTTTGTGTTATTCTTATAATTTATCACACATCCACCAACTGAACGTCCATGCATAGCGCGACGTGAGACTCACTATCAGTAATCATTTTGAAAGTAAACGCAAGTTTTGTATGTAATCTGACAGATATGGAAAACGGTCATGTTGGTGATATGAAGAAGCTCGGCATCACAGAATCGTATGTCGTGAAGCGGCAAGTACTGTTATCGGCTGCTGAGGCTGCGGAGATGATCCTCCGGGTGGACAACATATTGAAGGCCGCGCCGCGCCGACGCGGACCTGACCGTCGCCCTTGCTAATCATCCTACAATTAATCACAGAATATAAATAATAAGATAATAGGAATGTAATGAGACCTGCCCACTATGCCGGCGGGCTGCTTTTTTTGTCGTAGAAATAAGATAGGAATGCCGGGGGTGAATGAACGCTGGGACCTCTATAATCGGCCCACCCCTGCGGCTTGTTTATTACAAGCCCGCCGGGTAAGCCGCCGGCATAATGTGTAGGAACCTAATGTTGATTTCCAAACGCATTAAAAATGTTCAACATCGTCTCCTATTTCTAATTATTTATGTTTAACTTTATTATTATTAATGGCTTTACTAAAGTAGTTTTGTCATTGTTATGACATCGCAGTTCATACGAGTGTCGGGTCAGAAGTGCGTATAAAGTTAATTTTTCCCTTATAGTAATGCTAGCAGGTACCAAGAGAATCGCGCTAGTTTCATTTACATAGCTTTAGTTGTATTGGCCGATGTTGCCTTCAATGATGATGTATTAACAACTACTATTTAATAAAATAATTATAACAAGTCTCGTCTTTTTATTAATTTGGATATATGTCATTGTCATGGTGCTGTTGTCTACGACGTGCTTTTTTAAAATATGTTTGTTAAATATAATATTACTAGTTGTGCCTGCGACTACGTCCGCGTAGTATTTCGTGTATGAAGAAAAAGATGATAATAAGGTCTATTGAATTTCGATATCGGCGACTTAAGTGTTTCGTGCTTTGTGAGTGTCTCAGATACCTGAGACGCAGTGTGGTACTTACGGTTAGCAGTCAGCCTTGTCTCACATTCACTACTTTCGATCGATCGATATTCTGCCATACCTCTACGCTGTGAATTTAACCTATTTATGTCGTTCCCTACAGGTTACTGGGGCGTGTAAACTTTTTCTTATTATCTCGTTTAGTAGGAAGTATCACGCGGATTTTTCCAGTTTCGTGTGAACGCTTCCACTCTTTAGAACAATGGAATACTGAGAAAATATAATTTGGCTTAAAATTATATTTTATGTTTTTGAGCCATTATTTTCTTATAGAGTATGAAAAATTGTAAGTCATTTACCATTTGAGGTTGAACTTTAACCTCGAATAAATTTTAAACGAGTTAACTAAGCAAGAAATCATATCAGATCTTTTTTGTAGATCGTTTAATTTTCTACAAGCATATGTGTTCAATTTCACTGGACGATAATTCGTAAGAGCGCATTTAAATTCCAAATAAAAAAAACCCTTAAATAAAAAAATTATGATGAGCCATCTTTTAGTATTAATATTAAGAGCTCAAACTTAACCAGATTTTTTTTTCGTCATCATGAATTATATTTTCATGGTAAGTAAAGAAAAAGAAAATGAAAAGTTTTTTTGGCCCATCTTTATGTACATTACTTAAACGCAATTTATAGACCATGCAAATGTACATACAGACTATAAACTACAATTATACGAAATTTTATTAAATTCTGTCCAGTAGTTTCTGCGTGATTGGCTTAAAACTAACAGACAGACAGACAAAATTTCAAAAACTATCGAAATGTTTTGTGTCCATGATTCTGAACCTCCCCTTGTTTTTTTTTTCAATATATCTTTAACTAGCGACCCGCCCCGGCTTCGCACGGGTGCAATGCTGATACTAAATGTACCTACCTACCACAGAATGTCCTTATAAACAACATTTACAGCTTTTTTGTCATTAGATAATACAAACATGTTTTGTTTAGAGATTACTCTTGAAAGAGCGACATATAAATTGACCATGGGCCGGTACCGCCGCACTTCCCTACATTTTAAATCTGTAATATCTTTGGGAATATTCATTTAAATTACATGCTGTAAAGGGCTATATTGATCTATATTAAATGGACAATGTATTTAAGGTACTTAATTGGATAAGGATTAATGCTGTATTGCTTAAAATCACTTCGTAAATAAGCCATTTTTTCCCGTAAAATGTAAAGGATAAAAAATGATTATTGTGGGTTATCCTTAAGAGATAGACATATACCATCGGGGACTTTTTTGTTGAACTTTTTAAGGTGTACAATACTGTAGTACATTATTTTGATTTATCTCGTGGGGTTCAGCCAGCGTTTGCAATGTAAGCGCAAAAAATGTGTTTATTTACGACATCACTTAGAAACCTCTAAATTTACCAGTGTTTCTCTACAATATTATGTATGTATTATACATATAAACCTTCCTCTTGAATCACTCGTATCTACTACAAAAATCCGTTACGTAGTTTTAAAGATTTAAGCATACATAGGGACGGACAGATTATAGCGACTTTGTTTTATACTATGTAATGATGATAATGATAATGTGCAGATTTCGACTCTACCGTTTTAATATAAGCACCTATAGATTTACTTTTATACCGATTGAAATTCCAAAACTCGGACCCGTATAGAGACTACTGGGCTTTGTTTGTTGTTTCGACAACCACCAGAGTCTTCTTTCCCCTTATCCCACCTAAGTAGAATCGGCACAATATGTATTCCTTTTCCACACTTCTCTATCAGTTTGTCATCTTAATACTCACACCTTTTATACACAGGAAGTTAGTTTCAGACTAAATTGCTAGATTACTTAATGCATAGGTATACGCAAGTTTTTCTTCCTTCCTCCCAGAAGGCAGAAACATGTATATGAGTATATAGTTAGATCGAATAGGGAATTATTCAGTTCGCGACTTAATTGCAACTAAGGTAACCCATGCCGAGGTTCGGCTACTTTGGCAACTTTGAGCTTGTTGTCATGCTTTCGCGGCCGAGTGCCTTCAGCGCTCGCCCCAAAGCCCGCTGAAGCTGTAAAAGCCTGAGGCTTCAGGGCCCTTAAGGCTAACAATATCTATAGTCAAAACAGTTTTACTTTCCGACTATTCATAGTTTTTTTTGTTCAATGTGAGATATATTTTTTAATTTATGATACGACGAATTAATTTAACATAATATATATGAAATACGTGTAACTATATTTATTATTTGTACCCTGCTGTCTTATAAACTTTCTCACAAACGAAATTGAATTCTCTTTCACGTGAAATTTTCGGCTATCTCTCAACCCGGAGGACAGTAATATAATTTTCCTTTATTATTTGATTTACCTGCTCCTTCAATTTTATTGCAATGCAATAGTATTTGTTATCTACTATACGCGCTTGGACCTTTTTACGATCCTATTTTGCCACTGAAATAAGTTTACATTTAGATTTAAAAAAAAATGTTTTGTGAGAGTAGCATGAGAGAATCTCTTAATATTGGATCTTAATAAAAACTTCAGATTCAACGCCCGGTAATGATTATTTCCAATTTGTTATTTGTACGGGGAAAATGGGGTAATGGGAGTGAGTCACTTAAGCAAGAATCGATAAAAATCTGAAATTATTTATTTCAGGTTTATAGAAAAACACATTTTTACTTCTATAACTAATAATATATTTTGCTTTGATGCTTTATAAATAAAACGTCATATTTTTAAAAAGATTAAAATAAATATCTCACCTCTTATGTTGTACACAAGAAAAAATATAATGAAATCGCAGCAAACAATAATGGGTCCCTTTCGTCCAAATGTCACGTGCCAATTAAACCGGTAATCATCAGGCCGGAGCACTTGTCAACGTCTTTTAGTTTTCTTGTTATTGTACTGACTACCATTACCCGCTGATCACCGTTACACCTTTTCTCTCTTATTTTATACGCCGACTAGCTGTTTCACCCGTGATAAATTTATTCGACAAACTTTCCACGGCGCCGCCGACAACGCGCCCGCGTAGCCCTATCGTTGTTCCCGTTCTTGCCAACAGCTTGCCAGATTGCTTGACGTTCATAGTTACTGTTCCGCTTCTTAGCGTGAATATATAGCCTATTAGCGTGAATATATAGCCTATACTATTACTCATGAATCTGGCTATTATGGCTAAATAGCATAGCTACATTTTTTGGATCCGACTGGTAGTTCCAGAGATTAGCGCGTTGAAATAACTGAAAAAAAGACACAATTAAACAAAAAAACTCTTCAGCTTTATTATATTAGTGTAGATTGGTCATCTATGAGGTTTAAAATATTCAGTAGGAATTGCTTTCAGCACTTGGACTTTTGTTTAAAATAGCTAGTACGTTATGTAGGTACAATATTACTTGAATCGTAATAAAAGAATTCATTAAGTATTATATGAAATTAAAGTTTTTGTTCATTTTACGTTGATCATAATTATAAATTTACACGTTAGATATGACAGACAATGTATCTACATTCGTAGATATCTAGGAACCTAGGATAACTATCTAGATACTTAGTTACAAATTGGAAGATTTTTTAAATTTATTTATAAGTAGAGCGACAGTATTCAGTTGGAAGGCATTTTACTCGTCTCTAATAATGACCACCTGTCCTTTCTGGTAAAGTTAGTAACTAACATATAAGTTGGCTAGACATCGAAACAATCATTTAGCCGCATACAAATAGTTCGTGAACATGCGATTGTTGTTTATGGAAAAGGCAATTCAAATATTGCTATAATTATGGGCCATTTCGTTCCCACTGGGGGGCTATTAAAGCGCAAGTAGCCGAGTTTTCAAGAAAACATTTAATTTTCCAACCGTGTCTGTTTATAGTTATTCAACTATTCGGTACAAAATTAGGTTAATAACCTTAGTAATTATATAGCTTGGAACTTCAAGAATGTTCTATTTATTTACGAACTCTATAACAAATGGTGCCTATATATTAAACACACAAGAACTACGATAGAGCTCCAAATGGTTGAACTCTTGTTAGGGTTCTGAAGTCAATAAAGAAACCCTTATAGTTTCGCTATGTCTGTCTGTCCGCGGCTTAGCTCATAGAATCTTAGTACTAGAAAGCTGTAATTTAGTATGAGTATACATATTAATCACGTTGACAAAGTGGTAAAATAAAATCTTTTTTAGGGTACCTTCCCCTAACGTAAAGTGTATTTTTTTCTCGTCTATCCCATCGTGTAGCGTGTCGTTGGATAGGTCGTTCAAAAATATTGCCGGTTTGTGAAAACCATTTTTGGATTCAGGAATTTGTTTGCGAAATATTAAGCTTTAAAGTCCAAATTTTTGTTAGGGTCAAGTGTCATCTCACCTTGCTAGCTAAATGGAAAACTATCATAGCTAAGTAGGCTTTACAAGTTAATGAGTAATAGTCAATCAACTTATAAAATGTACTTGAAGAAGTAATTTCATACAAATTCCAATGAAAATGGCTTAAAGTCTCCTCTAAGTCTGTATATTATGACGGGCAACTACGGAACCCTATACTGCGCGTGTCCTGAAACGCCCTTTTGTATTTTTTTATTAATAGGTGAACAAATTATGTTATCCTTACATAAGTTGCAGGTATAATGACCCAATTTGGTAGTTTTTATTTTAATACTTATGAGTAATTCAAAAATTAATATATAATTGTTATTAATAAAAATGTTCTTTGCAACACATATTTCCTGGATCCTATCCCAACGGTGTGAATGCGACACGAAACTGACAGTTCGTTCATTTTTAACTCCTAACCTCCTATTCTTAGTTGGAGTAGGGCTACCACGTCTTTTATTTATTAAATGGTCTCCATCAAATTACAAAAAAAATAATTGATATTTTCCAAATTATAGCGGTACCTAAAACGTATCCATGTGTTCCATTTTAACGAAATTCTTTCGTTGTCCCAAACGAACTCAGAATTGCTTAAATTGCAATTCCTACCAATTAAATTTAAAAGTTCGTGCTATATCGCTATTCGATATATACAGCAATTAGTACCTAAGTTGTGTATGAAACAAAGCTACGCCGTGACGTCACTTGTAATGTTTCTTTTATTTTAAATTTTAATTATTTAATTGCAGTAAAAGATTAATACTTTTAAATACACAAAACATAACAACATACTTTTTACTAAAATTGTATAAATGAGCGGAAAGTCCGGATAAATCAGTGTGTCTTGGTAACTCGTGTTATAGACGACAATTTATATAAATGGTACATCGGGCGCCAGCCAACTAAATTATTCAGCTTCACCTCCTGGTTTCGCTTCTTTACATGACAAGGAGAGGATTGCACAATAAAGTCGAATATTTAGAGAGTAATCACGTACGCAACATATGAACTTAGAGTGGCTCCGAGCGTTCTCCCTCGACATGTGTTTTTTACAATGATATTTCTATTCTGGCTATAAAATATTTTTTTTTGTAGCGAGGTTATTTCCTACAGATGAATATAAATGTCGTAAAGACTATAAAATTTTACTATTATGAGGGTATATTTTTATTTACGTGATTTAGATTTGGCAAAAATGTTAGATACTAGCTGTGCCCCGCGGCTCCGCACGCGTTGATTACGCAGGAATTATTGACCTTATTAATTATTAACCTATCAATTAAGTGTCTTTTCACTCCTCTATACAAACTTTCAACCCCTATTTTACACCCTTAGAGGTTGAATTTCTTAATATACGTTCTTAGTGAGCGTCTACATCGCGAAAGGAGTAACTATGCTAAATTTCAAGTCAAACGGACCTATAGTTTCGGAGATTTCGTGACGAGTGCTATTTCGCTTTTGTATATATATATATATATATATATATATATATATATATATATATAGATTGTTGAATGTTTTTCGTTATATTTATATATTAGCTGTGCCCTAAGGTTGTATCTGTGTTAAATTTATTCAACGAAATCTCACCGCCTAAACGCACTTGTTTAGCCTATCATTGTCTTCACTTCTCACACTTGCTTACTACAGCTTTCCAGTTACTGCTCCGCTCCTTAGGTTCGTAGCGTGAATTTGTATAGCCTCAGTAAATAAGCAATAAAATACAGAAATAAATGTTTAAATCTGACTACTTAGTAGTGCCCAAAGATCAGTGCTTTCTAACAAACAATTTTTTGAGCTCTACAATATTATTGACTATAGATGTAATTATAACTTTTTTTAAACCCTGGATAACGACAAGCAAATAATATTATTTTCAATAGCATTTAATGAAATGACAGACACGTCTAAAACACGGCGTCCGAATAAATAATGTTACCTAAGTGACGAATGTTTTCAGTTGCTCAAATGTTTTGAATACCACGTGGAGCTCTCTCTTATGTAATTTTTTTAAAAATAAAACGCTGTACCTGCATAATTGCAACCCGGAATAACGTTTTAACTTCTAAAACCTTATGCTGTGATATGGTTTTTCTATAGCGTAAAGTTTGTCCTCATCTCGAAGATCATAATTGTGTCTGGAATCCGCGTCTTAGCGTTAGGAACTTGTTTATTCAATAAGTATGTACCTAAAGACTGATTTTATTTTATTTTTGTAAATATTTTCACAACAACTGGTGTCACTTTTCATTAATTGTAAAGTTTATTTATACCTTATACTTTATAGTATATATTTTAGATACGCAATGCAGAGTCATTTGTGTAATTATGCTAATTAAGATTTTGATAAAGTGGCATGAATATGAAGGTTTCTTCATATACATTTTTTTAAGACCGAACACTTGTATTTCATTAATTACATACAAACGAGTATCTTAAGACAGGTAGGTTACAGAGGAATTTCTTTGGAGTTTCCTCTCTACTTGGGGCATCCCGACTGGTGGAATACATCCATCCTACAGATGATCGCAGCCAAATAACCCTGCGGTGAGTAGGGTTTTCAGAGCTCTTTGGGGCCCTATTCATTGGTTTCAAGGGCGGCTAAGCGCTAGGGATACCTATGGTATCACAAAAATCCATAGGCTACAGCAGCCGCTTACCACCAAGCGGGCCGTATGCTTGTTTACCATCTTTATTTTATAAAAAAATATATTATGCGCTATAATATTCATCAGCTCTGAATAACCCTTTCAACCATCGATCAATCGACCGTCAACCATCAATCGACGTTTTCTTGTTATTTAATATGCCTATGAGATATATATCTATATATTATATTGCCTCGGTAAAGTTGTAAAGGCCTTAAGACTAACGAATTATCATATTTTTCTAATGTGTCTTTTTCTCAGGTGTGTTATATAGAGTAGTTAAATCCACGACTTAGGTAGTAAACCCAAGTTACTTCCTAATTCAATTAAGAATAAGATAATTGAAATTGATTCCGAAATAACTCCCATAATATCCAACTTTCGTTAGATTACATAAGTATTGTGACCGAGTGAAGTTACAACTTTCGTCGGAATGGACTTCTTTCATTCTCGTTTATCTTTCTTAAACACTGGAATTGGCTCGGGATTAAGGGGGATAATTACGTTGCCTATTTAGTTGGTAAATAAGCTAGCACCTTATTTTTCTTTTGGTTTTGTAGGTGTCCAATCTATGCTTGTAAAGCTGTAGAAAGTCTCTGTTTGTTACGTACAAACATTACACACTTTCTTACAAAATACTGACAATAAAAATATAAAACAAATTTATTTCATTATATTAAACTTATTTAACAATAATGTAAACGAAATGTTAAGATTTTGGGTAATTATGATTGGTTGATTATACTTTCATACTCGTATCTCAAATTATCTAAAATATTTTTGGTATTAGTGGATTTTTAACTGTTGTAGGTAATTTATTCATTTTTACAATATCAGAAACAGAATTACTATCATGGTACTATGATTTTATCTTTTTGGTGTAATGAAATGTTAATAAGTAAGTACATGCACATTCTGATATTGAAAACGGGCGTAGACAAATTGTAATTGACATATTATTCAATTATGTTCAGATTAATCACGCTTTGTATTAAATTGATACCACAACATTAAATATTATTAACGATCGATATTCGATACTAATACGTGTCAGCTTCGATATTCCGATTGGTGGGTGTAAGCTCTAATTGGCCCAGTTCGTGCGGGCTCGGGTCGCAACACTAAAATAGAGATTTGTGACGGATTAATCTCTGTTGATACTACACTGAATCCCGCAAATGTATACCTTCATGTAAATAGGTCAATGAAGTTTGGCTCGGATACAGAACTATTGTTTATATGTTTTGCGGAATATTGGGAAAAGTGGTACAAAACGATCCCTCAAGGTAATATTCATCTTCAGCAATGCCATGCAATAGTTTCAGTGAAAACTCACTAGATACTACCTCATCACAAGTTTACTATCCTTACAGAGTTTCATGGTATTGTGAGTGTCACGGAATATTTTATTTCAACTAAATGAAAATCGTGTTGCTTGATATGGTAAGGTAAATAATTATTCAATATTCTATAGTTTTATTGTATGTATCTATTTTAATTTAATAAGAGTGTTAATTTCTCATATAATACAACAAAATTAAATTGTTACAAATAATAGCAGGAGGATATGTACCTACATAGTTTCGCTTTTCAAACATGTAAAACGTTATCTTTATAAAAAAAAATTAATCAGAAATAATATTTTTTTACACTAAGTACATGGGTAAAATGTTTGTACAGCGCTTAGATATGGTGAGAATGCTACAGTCCAAAAACATCTATGATTGCAAAAAAAGACCTACTGAAGATCACAGCCAATAACCTTGTGTTGTGTTCCTGCGGTGAGTAGGGTTTCCAGAGCTCCTTGGAGAAGGGGAGTTTGAGCTCGGCAACGCGCTAGTGATACTTCTGGTGTTACAAGCATCCATAAACTACGGTAATCGCTTACCATCAGGTATGCTTGTTTGTAACCTTAGTTAAATATAAAAAAGGTTCAGGCCTTCTAAAATACCTGTTCACTGTTCGAAGGACCTAATCAATATTATATTGTTACGCCCGTGGATAGTAAAATTCCGTAGAGTTTCACGAAAACAATTTATTCGTACAATACAACACAAAGAAAAACAAAACAAAATAAACTCAAAAATCGCTCACCGAATGTACTTACAGAATAAGCCTGTATGATCCTCTTGTAGTTCTTCTTTTATTTCGCGTATTGTTTCCACTTCGCTTTCGAAATTAGAACTACCGTGATGCACAATACGGCTCGCTTTTATACCCAAATAAGACGATCCCAAAATCTTTAAAAAGTCCCTGAAGTCTTAACATGTTGTAAACGTCATCGCTTTTAAAAGGTGAGGAACGTTTGATTTCTAGCCGATTGCTTCTTGACACTTGAAACGATAAGGCTTTCTATGTGTGCGTAACTAATCGAACCTATGACTACACAACACACGACTACACTATGATAAATACACGATATTTCGGGCACATTCCGGATGATTCTTAAGATTTCGATGATGGATGAATCTTTTTCTATTTTTGTCTTACTGAGACCGTAACAATATGAAGCAGGAACCACGCTATGTGAACCACAAGTATGTGAACTACGATTGGCAGTTACTGCGCAGGCACACTGTGTGGTACTTGCGATTTAGATTAGGGGCTATAAGAAATAAACAAGTACAACTAAGTTATATAAGTTTTAGTTTATATAAGTAAGTCGCAGTAGTCCCCAAATCTGAACAACAGTAGGTATACCTGCTGGTGAAGCTACCTACACCATCATAGATGTGTTCCGGCAGCTACACTTGAGGGATAGTCCTCCCATAAAACTTAGCGTGTTACCTACCTTGGGTCACAACGTCTCTAAATATCAGGAGAAATTATGGTCAAACGCAATACTTATAAAATATAATAATAATAATAAGATGATGTATTTGGCTTATAAAAACCACAATTTTTATAATTGCCTATGTTTTAATATCAATAACTGCATATAAAATTGTTTACTAGAACTTAGCTAATTTAATCGTAGTATCTATCTATGTGCATATTTGTGCCTGGACACATTTTACCTACAGTGTAAAAAACAAAAAATCGTTAATAATAATCCATATTAATGCAATTATAAATGTAAATTCTATACTAGACATACGTCATAATTCAACAGACGCCGAACTTAAAACCAGAATAACTCTGCTAAGTAATATTGTTTAGTAAGTGGCGCGGGACCTCTGGCAGACACTTTTGGCAGCTGTTCTGTGCATGATGTATGTTAATGTCACGTAAGAGATTATTTCTTGGCACTGGAACCAGCTCCCGGATTCATGCAATTGTTTCCTTTACTATTTTACATGCGGTGTGTCATCGGCTTCTGAAGGCAGAGTTTAAAAAAAAAACTGATTGCAACTTTTTGGCTAATAGTTTTGGGCTATTTGACTACAGTTACTAAAGTCGAGCCAAAGGAAGGTTTTTGCTTCAATTATACACCATGGTGTAACATGTAGAGTACGGTTTCTTAGTAAATAGAGTAATGAACAGCAACGAAATACAACATCGAATAAATAACGCTGATCTAAAAATTACATTGTCCCATTTAGCAAATAAGCAAAAATATACAAACTTACTATAATGTTTTATTTTTCCGTGTATAATATAAAAAAAATTGTTATCAAACACCCACATCAAAATTCATCCTATATTTCCCACAGTTCTATACCCCTTAAGAACAGACTTTTCAAAATCATCTAGGTATTTCCTTATTTATAACCTGCAAGTCAATTTGACTGACGTCTCTTACTTAAGACATGATTGGACTCACGTTCAAACTGACATTTACTTTTTTACCTTATTTTAAGTTGATTTAAAAATAGACGATAACCCTAGTTTAATTCTAATAGGGATATTTACGTTTCCCTTATAACAGTTTATTAACTACTTAGTACCTAATATTAAAAAATGAAATCTGAACTGACCGCGTGTGTAAGAAATAGAACCTGTTTTATAAATTTCGTATGTATTAACATTTTTTGAAGACATCTCTGTAGACACGTAGTCCGTCCATACCTCTTGTAAATTAAATTGAAAAACTTCAAGGAGGCCCTATAAGATATTATTTTGTTGTGATTAAGAGAATTTTATTATTAAAATAATGTAATCGCTAATTCTTAATTACTAATCGTATATTTGATGGTAATAAAAAAGTGCATTATCATTAGTAGTTTCGCCTCCGCCACTGGTCTGCGTTGTTTCAATAATTCAGTAATTACGTCGATGTTTGTAAAGGTTAAATTAATATATTTTCCTATATAGTGTGTTGATTTATAAGAACTTAAAGTTAAGTATCACAAAGTGTACAACATCCATACTGATGCTGATTTAGCAACATCGCACTTTGAAGTGGAGTCGAAGAACGTAGTTTCGACACAAAGTCGTCGACACGTCCTGTTTTTGTGTGAAATAAGACATAGTTATACAATCATAGCATAAAAGCTTTTTTCAATGATCAACTGACTATCAACCACCCTTAAACTAAAAATTTATCCCCAAATACCAGTATATTCCGGCAACTTTACTTAAGACCCAGTTTTAGTGTGTTATTATTTTCCTTTACATGGTTATAACATCAGATGTTTTTGTGGTGAAATGATCGACAGTAGCACAATTACAACAAAATATCTGGACGACCGAACTAAGCCGGTGTCTTTAACACCTATGTAGATAACCTTGTAAAATAGGATTTGTGATTTTTCGAGACCTAAAGTTCACAAAATTGATAATTAAGTAAATACAAAATGAAATTTCGCTTATTAATAATCATCATTATCAATAATATAGTTAATGAAATTTATTCAGTTTTGTTTAAATGTTTTTTATAACTTGCACTTTGTTTTACCTTAGATTAATGATCGATCGCCGCTGCGCTTCTAAACTACATTAAACATTGATTCTTTAAAACCTTTAATTTGTATTTTTATTAAAAAGTAGGTACTTTGAATACACATATTAACTTCATTCCAGAGGCAATGAATCTTCTTAATGCAATGATAGCCCGTGTACGGACATCGGTTTGACCGATGTAAGTTCGAATCTCTGCAATGAGCTTGAGCTTTCGGTGAAGCAAAACATTGTGATGAAATAATAGCATGATGGTAGGGCTTTTTCTCATGCCTGCCTGGCTAGCTACCACCCTCAAGTTGAAAATCTGTCACTTAACATGAATACGTGTGTTTCGGTAGCTGCACTTGAGTGCTAGTCTTTCGCTAGGTTTAACGGGTTACCATCTTGGGCCACAACGTCACTTAAGACTAGGTAAAATTGTGGCCAAACGTAAAATCTATAAATGATAACAAAGAGGTAAGTAAAAATAATAATCATAAGGTTTTTTTTATATAAAATAAAATAAAACAATAATAATACAATCAACTAAAGAATCTACCTATTTTGAGTATCAGTGTTTTGGTTAGATTACATTAATAAATATGATAGAACTAAAGTAGACTTAGTAATCATAGGATGAGATTAATACGTTGAGATGTGAATTTATCTATTTATCTCTTTTAATGAAATTCGTTTTGGTAAATATAAGTTCCAATCCTAAATAGGATTGTTCGATGGATAGGAATTTTCTAAATAACGAGAAAACCGTTCATTTTATTGTTTGGGAGGTTGGCTTTATTGTCATTAAAGCTTTATATAAATTTACAAGGGTTAGCTTTTTTTACCAGTAGACCCAAGGAGCTGAAATTACTTTTCTATTAAGCTTCTTGTTGCGAGAGCTTCAACATTTAATCAAGCACAGTCAAGAGGAGATTTAATGACTTTTACCTCGTCTCGAGAAAAGTCAAATTTTTCGGGTATTCTCGACCAGAAAGTAAAAATTAAAGTAAAAATAATTCTAAATACAAAATTTAATCCACATCGTTAAAACCTTTTCTGAGATACCAGTAACATAATAAATATATATGCTCGTATATAAAAGAATTTCTCACTTAATAGTGTTAGTTTATAGACAGGCGGAAAATACCGATATACCGATATCTTTTACCCCCTTTAAATTTGTATTACATTCTGAAAATAGTTGTATAAACTTCGAATCTTGCAGCGATTGAATTCGCTAACTTTAAAGTGTGTTATATGTTCCAGTCGTACTATTGTTATAAAGCAGAACTGACAGTTATGTAACTACTGTTTATTGTAGTATGGAATTTATAATACGTACTCCAGCTTACGTATTTCAAGAGCTTTATATTTTGTAACAATATTTCTTGTTAGGTGCATAGTTTACTATGTACACAGTTATCAATGTCAAAACTAAAACAGTGTTGTATAGCCTGATCATAATTAAAAATCTTAGTATTTACTTGACACGAATCCACAGGGTTTCAGCAAGTGGAATTAAGACTTGGATTATACATAGATACGTACAACAGAACAAAACAATTATATAAGATTTATTGCTTCATATCTAGTAACGAGTTAAGATTCATTTCACGACTGGAAATAAGTGTTCGCTATTGTGAGTCATAAATTACTATTGCAGGTAAAGAATAATTGAGGTTACCCATGTCAATTACCTATAATGTGATGTAAACTGATTATGACTATTTATCTGACTATTTATCAGTTTTCTGATACCTACCACATTATATAATTAATGTAAAATATCTAAAGAAAGGTAGGAACAGAGAAATTTCTTTGAAGATTTATCTCTACCTAGGGCAGCCCAACTGGTGGAATACATCCACGCTATAGAAGATCGCAGCTAAATAGCTTGTGTTGTTTTCTGCGGTGAGTAGGATTTCCAGAGATCTTTGGGGTAAGGGGATTTAAGGTCGGCAACACTCTAATTGATACCTATGGTATAACAAGTGTCCAAAGTACAAACACCTTAGTAGTATAATAAAATTAGTGTGAATATAATTAATTTATTAATAAAGTTTCGCATAAAAATTTAAATAAAAATTTAATATTAAGCATACTGTTGAAATAAAAAAAATATCTGCCCTGAGTTAGACAACAAACGACATAGATACTATTTTCCATAACTAAAAATGCCAGTACATGATGTAAATAAAAGCTTATAAAAATAACAATTTTATCCAAATATTTCTTGCCATTCTATTTTACCGCTCTATCGAACAATCTGTTAATAATCACAATGAATGAACAAGTTTGCTATTTCTGAATAAAGCTTTTCCTTCATATTGCCTACCTATATCTATTAGACAAAGAGGACATAAGGATATTTTATTCGCGCAAACAAAGCACCGCTATGGGGGAATCAAAAGTTTCTTTCGTTTTCTACCGCTTGAGGAAATTTTCTTTGGGTTGAACGGGAAAGGTATCATCGTAAACTAAAAACACAAAGGTTTTATGAGCTACATTAAGTTAATGGATGTGATCAGACATATTATCGTGGAATTGGTTAAGTTACATTAATCATAATATGTTTTGCTAAATGAGAAAATGTACAATAGTACTTTATACGTAACACTGTAATATTATGTTTAAAATATAAATGTAAAATAGTTTTATATATATGTTATGTGATTTTTTGTCGTATGTAAAAGCTTTTTTACTATAACTAGCAATGGTATGGAATATTTTAAAAGTCTCACAACACATTGTGTGATAAATTCATATTGTTTTGTTACACACATGTATCTAACGGTAATAACTACAATTTAAAATCACATTTTATTTCTACTACTGTTTCAAAGCGTACGTACTAGACATTAGTGTCTTTAATAATTATTGATGTTACAAATAACAAATTAGTTGTTATATCAACTTATCGGAGTCGAGCGACGTAAATGCTTATGTTTCTTGTATAATATATTGCACACGTATCAGATACATATGTATCGTAACCGCTCTTGTAGATTTTACCCGTTCATAAATAATACATCCGTTATTCTGTTAGTGCCAATTAAAATCCTGGCTGATCCCTACAACAGTCAGAGATCGAACCGAGGGTATCTGTCGATCGGGTGTAAGATATAATTTGCTATCCCTATAGCTTATGCACATAACTAATGTTAATTGTAAATTTCTGCATTTCTTCGATACATTACATGCTTGCCCAATTTAAAATAATGCAATACTTTCTGTTTTAAGTTACTTGGAAAAAGTTGGACGTATATGGTGTTAATTAAAATGTAGATAAATGCTTTAATGTAAACAAACTTAAATAGACTTAAATAGACAATTTCAAAATAATACAGTCCAATACGGTAACCTCCATCTCGGCATGAAATAAAAAGTATTCTGTCTTTGTGTTACCGTGAAACTGTGTAACCATCTTCCAACAAGTGTAACGTGAAGAGATATTATATGTATATGCAGGCCGGCATGGATTTCGTCCTCTCGGTGGTCGCCGTAGTGTTTGGATTGTACTGTGCTTACCATCAGGGACAGTATCGTCAATTTGCCGATCTACTGTAAACAAAAAACAATAGACAGCAGACATTTAATAATAATCTACCCTTTATTAAAATGACTCGATTTCCTTAATTTTTTTTTATATTTTGCCGCCGGACGGTGTGCACCCCTTGTGCCCCGGGAACGCCTCGGCCTTGGTAATAGAGATACGTATATGCATCCCGAACTCTGAAACGTGGTAGAGATAGGGCGGCCGACAGTCGGCCGGTTTTATTGGCGTCACTAATGAGTTGCTAATTCAATTTCACGGAGGCAGGCGTGCGACTAGCCACGCGCCGGCGGCGTGTTGACACTACGGACGCGGATGGCGCGACGAGTGCTGTCGTATGGAACTGCTCGCCTGCCAGAGGGTTTATTTCCACAAGCTAGATTGCAAGGAGCATGTTACTCGTATCTATATGAATAAATCTGTAGGTATGTCTGTAGGCGGCTGTTAGACGTCTTTTATAAGGAACTAAGATTCACGAAGATGGTATTAAAAATATTTTCTCTGTATGTCTGTAAGACCGTGTTTAACACAAAAATGGCTTCACAGAGTTTCATGATTTTTTTATATATCATGATTACATTATCGCTCAGTTGCATAGGCTATAAGAATTTACAATAAAACTCTTAGAAACCGTATTTTTTTATTAATTCTAAACTGATTTTTATCTAGTTTTGAAGACTGGAAGCGCATGTCATTCCATAATTTATATGCTATAAGGATTGCCAGTAATATTTTTAGAAATCATAAAAAAATCTTTTCCGGCTTTGATAAACGTGGTACACGGGAATATGTCATCATTCCCTCATTTATCATTTATTAATTATTATTGGTAGAAAATTACGAGACGAAAATAATCACGACGTAATAAACGCGTGCGGAGCCGCGGGGCACCGCTAGTTACCGATATAATAGCTCTCTCAATCAACCCTTACCTATTGAATACTGTAGTAAGTAATTATTTGTTAAATACTGTTAATAAGTATAATTATTATGAACATAGATCTTCCAGCTTACTCTTCCTGAATCTAGTGGTTTTTAGTCTAGACGTAACTAGCGAAATTTTTATTATTATTAGCCTTTGTAAATAGACGTAATAAATACGTAAGATAAATTATTAATTGATAATTATTATATGAGATCGAACATTAAATATGTGATTACCGAGGGTCATGTAAGTAATATTTTTTAAATATCGTATATATATTTATAAGCTAGGATAAACTTTCTGTACCTACTGTCTGTGTTGAACTGAGTTAAAACTAAGACTAAGACTAAAACAATAGTTATGTTTTTGTTTTTTATAAAACAATAATATCTATTATGACCTTAGATTGGCATAGGTAGTATATTTACCAAAGTTCTATAAAGGAAGTAATATAGAGTGGATATTATCTCTCTTTAATGCCCAGAAGTGATAGTATTATTTTATTTTCCTGTATGTAAAACAAAACACATTAAGTAAACTATTTTAGTACGGAACTCTAAAAACATAATAATATTTACTTATAAGAATATTTTATTAAGAAAGTACTATAAGTAATCTATGGTAATGACGATTGTATTCTGGGATTTTAGGGAATTCTATGTTCTATATTCTATGTTCATTCTGTGTTACTTCCTTCCTGGAAGTTTAGGTGAATATACATTACTTTTTCATATTCCGATCTATGGTTATCTACCTATATATCTATACATATTATAAAAAGGTAACAAAAAAGAATTAAATCGACTAAACAAAAATACTGAAAATTATGTAATAATATTTTTATATATACACCAAATTAACCAACAAAATGTTAACAAAAGTAGGTACAAAAGAGATTAAGGTCTCTAAATTTTTTTTATGGGGTCGGCCAGCATTATTGTTTTTGTTAGTATTGCGCATTTCTTCTTTTTTTATATTTGATAGGTGGTTTTCTTAAATGCTGACATTAACCTCAAAAAAATTGTAGGCCCCTAATTTGTTTCGTACCAACCTTTGATATCGTTTTGTTGGCTAATTTCTTGTATATATAAAAATATTATTTTGTAAACTTGAATTAATTTTTTCGATAACATTTTTTTTAAATTACTCTTTTATTTCGTAATTTTTGTTTGATTTTTCTCACATGAATTAGAATTTGACCGAGGTTTTGAGATGTGTTCCCTTTGACACCACACCCGTAGCTCATATCAATAAGCCAGACCAGTCACTTACACGTATTAGCCCATATTTTGAAAACTACTGAACCGATTTTGATGAAACTTATACTGTTCCCTATGTTGAAGTATATGTAAGGCAATAAAGTGTTCACAATCCGATTAATAGTTTTGGAGAAATGCGTGTACAAACATACATACAAACAAAGAATAAACATACACCAATAAATAAAAAATGTATGTTTAGAAGCCCTAATAGATTATCTATCATATGTGAATATGTTGCAGTCCCAATAATATAACATACATACATACGTTTGATAACTTCCTTTTTTTGTCGGTTAAAAACTGATCGTCTCTCTGTCTGTCTATCTGTCCGTTTATTTTCTTTTCACGCGATAACCACTTATCCGATTTACGTGGTTTTGTCCTTTAATTCATAGTAATTTTATCTGGCCCGGTTATAGGATATATTTTGTTAGATAAAGTAGCATACTAAATAAGCAGTGACGTTAATGGCGAATAAATTCGGAAATAAGACGCTTTCGGGGCGCTTCAATGACTTACGCTGAGTAAACCGTAAGAGATATCTCAAATTAATACACCACATAATTGTAGGTCTTAAAAAGATGTACAAAAAAGTTACCATAACCATATATATATCTTCTAGATCATACACAATAAGCATTTTTGTCTATCAAATAACCGGCGGGCGACGAGTGGGAACGGGGGTATACGATTCGCGTCCGCTCAACCGGCGGCATTCTGTAGTCCACGCGAGCAAAGTAATAGTAATAATAATTTATAAATAATAGTAAAGTTTTCATTGTTACTTAATATTTGTCCCCACCAGACTTGGTTTCAAACGTCAAATTAACAACCGGCTAACCGAGAATTTCATTACAGAACATTTGAAGATCAATTTTCTATATCATAACAGATGAATCAAGGAATTTCGCGTTTAAAAGAGAGAACAAAGTGAAGTGCTAATTTTCTTAATGCATCTTGTTAAGGTCGGGCTGGGATCGTATTCCCTCTTCTGAATAAATTAAGACGACATTAACTGCTGAGACGCGATCGCTCTTATACCTGTCTCTAACGAACTTACTATGAATTTGATGTACGTGATCTTACGTCTCAGTAATTAACTCGGATGTATTATACATAAACTTGATGGAATGTATAGTACATAATATGTTAGTACATAACGCAGCAGTTATGTTATATAAACACCTATCTTTGATTTATGTTAAACTAATATATAAACATATCATGCATTAGCTTTACCGGCTTTTATAAAAATATGGAGACGTAAAAATCATATCAATGTTAAGTACCAACTCAAAAATCATTCGACCAAACAATATCGCGCCGCGTGTAGTTTATCGTTGTTCTTACTGTGTACTTACTGTTGTACTTACTCTATGATAATACTTGCGTATAGTTTGACAGAATGCTTGACGTTAATGGATACTGCTCCGCTCCTAAAGGTCGTAGCGTGATGTTTAACCTTCTCCAATAAAAAGGCTATAATAGCAAAAATATTTTTCAAAGCTTATTTGTAAGTTCAGACATTTGCGCGTTCAAAATAAAATAATTCTCGAGCTTTATAATATTAATATGGATATTTTTTTTTTGTTATGAACTAGCATTACCACTAGCAGCAATGAACGAACTAAAACTGCTAGTTTAAAAAATAAATACAAAGCGTTTCATCGTATTTTAAAATTATAAAAGTCATATACCTCGTAATAGATACATTTTGTCAATTATGTATAACCAAGTTTGGTTTTTATTTATTTGAAATATTTTTATATAAAAAGCAATGTGGAGCGACGATGGCTCAGTGGCAGCATGTTCAGACACCGCTTCGATAGATCTGGATTCGAATGTCATAATGAAGAGCTTTCTGTGAAGAAAACATACTGGTGAAACCATAAGCGTGGTGGTAGGGCTTATTCTAATACCCGCCTGGCAAGCTACAACTCAAGTTCAAAATCTATTCACAAGCACTTTGTAATGTAATAATGGTTTAATTTTTATTATATCCTTCATATTTTTCTGTTTATCTAACTTCACATATAAAAACACTTTTTAACTACCTATAAAATTAAACTATTATATTAAAAAAAATTTTAAATTTTGCTCTCAAGATTAGGTAAATTGTCTAAAGCCTCCTGCCTATGTTCCATGTTAACCCATGTCGCGAATGCGTCCCAAGTTAATGTTGCGTGTAAAATTATGGCCCAGTTCCGCGACTGCATGCGCTAACTTTCCGACGGCCACATGAGCACGGACTCCTAGAAATTCTTGACACGCAGCGTTAATTCGGACTGGGCGGGCTTCTTTCCTATGTAGTGAACATTTATTACTTGATATAAAATATTTTAAATATACCTACAACATCATTAAAACGAACTAAAAAGTAGATAATAATAATAATACCAGCCTGTGAATGTCCTACTGTTGGGCAAAGGCCTCTTCCCGAAGGAAGGCATTAGCTTAATCAACAATACAAGTTAAGAGGAATTGGCAGTTTCAAAGGTCGAGAAATCCAAATCTCTTTATCATTTTCTATATACTACAAGAAATGTTCAGATTTCTTTAAGATGTTTTCTTTCATCGTCAGCCTATTATAGCGTTAGCAAATAAGTACATTAGGTAATTCGGTTGTAATGCCAACAATAGGCAACTGATGCATGAAAATATTAACTAAGTCACAAAAAAAATATTACATCGAAAATGATTTGAACTGTTATATCACAATTTATTCATTCATTTTATTTATAAGGAATTGACCATATTTATTCTATTATATTAAAAATACATAGTTAATAACCATTAGAGGTAATGAATCACTAAATATAATAAACCAGAGCATGCGTCAAATTAAGCAAGTTAATGCTAATAATTATAATATAGACCTATATAATATTGATATATATACTTATAGAAAAATATATGTATAAAATACACAAGTTCAAAATATAGATAAAAACTCAAACTATTGTGTCAACTGAAACAAACAACACAAAATTTGCTCAACTACAACTGTGTACTCCCTTACACACGTTATTAATTAATATATATTGCAATTGTCTCACGTTTATCTTTATTTTTAAACTTATTTTATGCTTTTTTGTTCCATGTAAAAACGTGGTATACTAAATTATTTTCTGGTTTTTAATCTTGTTTGTGTGAAGTCTTTGAATCGATTTAAACATCTTGATGAGATTATAATAATTATAGAGATGGACAAGTACATTTAAAAACGATTTCATTATTTATACTGAACAGACAAACAAATAAACAGACGGACAAGAAAGCGAGTTATATAAAGTCATCCAGTTCTGAGCTATATTTAAACATTCTAGTCTCTAGCTAATCGGTAAGTTGGTTTAAAATTGATTGTTGATGATTGGTTGGTTAACTGACCGCATAAGAAGCCTAAGAAGATTCGGTGGAAAAAAACATTGTCACACAACCGCAAAACGATGATAATGTTGAACGATCCATCTTCGATTAGATTGACGTCACTACTACTCATCGACGTCACTCCTATTAACGACTACTGAGAGTCCCGAGAATCTTCAGTCTATCAACCTTTAAGAATTCTAGTTGAATATATGTAGGGAATTAAAAATACCACTTCATGATTCAACGATTACATAAAGAAAGTTCCACAAACAAGACAGCATTGCGGTCTTTTTAAGAACCATTTTTCGTTAATAACAAGAGATTGTAAATACATACAAGTGTGAACCCTGGATCAGAATAATCGAGATAGCAAATGTGTTGCTTATATATCTAATTTATAGAGCAAAGTGTTTTTGTAGGTATAGTAGTTGCTTAACCTGTATATTATTTCAAATATCTTTGTGGAGAGAAGATAAGCATGTCTTTCAATACGAAATACATACGAAATATCTTACAAACTGTTTTAATCCATTTAGTTGTTTAATTAAATTTATTAATAGTTAGCTATGACTAGCTTTATTTTATCCTATGTTTTATGAGTAAAAAAATATTTTCTTATTTTGATACAACTGATTCAAATATATTGTAGTAAACATTCTTAGTATTACAAATGTGTGGTTTCTAAATAAATAAATCAAGCTTTAACGGCTGGACGGTTCTAATGAAATTTTGCATAGAAGTCGATTATATCCTGAAATTTAATACAACATTATTTTTATCAATTATGTTTTTTTTTAACTTCTGGTCTTCACACCCTCCTCTGCTGAGGCGGTGAGGAAACTGTTTCAGGGTGCTTTACCCTTTTCAGTGGGTATCATCGCATCCCGCAAAAACGGGAAGGTTCTCTGGAGTTAGCCTAAGCTAGTGGATTATCTCTCTGTTCTATGTTTGTGTCACCTGGTGTTCGTTGACTATCCACATAACTGCGGAAAATCACCTGGCGTTCATCTGGATTAGTGGTATTCCTCATCTTTTCGAGGATGAGGTCGGGAATCTGCCTTCTGTGTGGGACAGAGGGAGTGGTGCCCTCTGTGGATGGTATTTGTGTTTGTTGCGACATCTTTGCGATTGTGGCTCTCTTCTTGACAACGGCGCCGCGCTCGGTCGCATCGTTGGCCAGAGCCATCAGGCTGCCGTCCGCGGCTTCTTGCACCTTTGGCGCTTGCGGGATGTACGTCCCGGATTTGTTGAGGCTCGACCGTGCTACCGTGCCAGCGCGGCGGTTACGCGCTTCCCGCCGGAACACTGGACACTGCAGTTGGTCGTTCGCCGGATGTGAACCCCCGCAGTTAGCGCAGGTAGGTGGCTGCTCCTTGGGGCGTTCGCATTGGTGGGCGAGGTGCGCCCCTCCACAGCGTACGCAAGCTAATGGACGGTGACATTGGTGGGAGGAATGTCGGAACTCTTGGCACCGGTGACACTGTGCCGGTCCCCTCTTCCCCCTCCAGCCTTCAATTTTTACTCCTGCCATCAAGAGTAGCTCGTCCACCTCATAGATGGCAGGGATCAGGTTCGGAGTCCTCGTTAGAATGCAATGGCAGACGCAGCCGGGTCTTCCGCGTCTCCCCATGATGGGTCCCTTCGGGTTGAAGTGGATCTCAGGTGGCGCGAGCACTCCTTTGGCAGCAAGCTCCAAAGCTGCGGAGTCCTCGTTGTCGATTTGGGTTCCATTTTCTTCGGCTGCGTAGACACGCAGGTAGAGCGCCATCCACCGGAGCATTCCTCCTGAAAGGACCCCAGTGCCAAGCAGCTGGGCGAGCGTGGATATGTCACGCTCGTAAAGTCCTTTCGTGGCCATGTCTCCGGCGGATGCCACGAAACCTGTGGCTTCGGGCGTCAGAGGGGCCTGTTAGTACATCGATATAAAGGAAAGGATATAACATGTAAAAAGAAAAAAAAATGGTTTCCATCAGGATAAATATCGAAAAATTTCATAGAAAACAATAATTGCAGATGTAGTTTGAAATAATTATAGTACGTATATTATTATTATTACATATAGTATTTTATATTTAAACAAGAACAGCTAGGATAGAATTATATTATCAGAGTTCATTTATAAGAGAATGTAAGAGATAAGCCATCAAATGTCTTGGTGCGCTCGTTTTGTAGCTTACCGTAAAGTGAGTAAAATGTTCTTTACTTTGTAGCGATCTAAAATGTATACTACACGCTGCATTTGACTATGTTACATAATATGCAATGCAACTGCCTGACTAAAAAACTAAAAAAAAAACAACACAGAAAAAAAAATTAGGATAGCATAAACCATAGAAACCATCGCTAAAGAGATGCTGAAGGTAATTTTTGTTCCCGTACAAAACAATTTTACTGTTTACTTCGAGTCGTTAGGAAACAACGCCTTTATTTTATACTTCGAAGAAAAACGTTTGTAACAACAAAATAATGGCTAAGACCACATTTACTGTTTTTCTTTGCTTCCTTTTTGAGGTTCAAGAGCAACCCTTCAGCTTGGTTGGACGTTAATTGCTTCGTGTGAACATTCACACCTGTACAGCCTTTACTCAGAAACTGTATTAAACAAAATAAGTGAACAGGATTAAAACATTACGGTTCCTGATAGGACATGCTTTAATGTAGTGACATGTCATAATAAGAACATCGATTATGAAACAGAATATATCTACGTTAAATTTTATTATTTACAGATGAAAATTAGTTGTACTTTGTGTCATTCGTAATTTGGTCGTCTTGTTCAATATAAATACGTATTTCTTTAGAAAATAATTTACGTAAAATAAATGAAAAATAGTTCTCACCAAAAACTCTATATTAAGTTATATTTTGTGAAAGAACCAGATCCTGATAATTAAATTAATTTTTTCTACGAATTTCGCCTGGAAATATTTTATTCTACCGCTATACACATAATTTTACTTACCTGTGAGCGTAGCATTACTAACTCATTAAGGGGTATAGGGTAATATGTATATATCAAGATGTAAAAAAACCTTCAAAAACTAATGCACACGATAAATTGTGTTGAAATTTTGTTATGCCACCAATGGGACGCATAAAGTGAAATTTTTAATGCAGATATGACAATATTTTAGAAGGAATTGCTTTATTTTTAAAATGAACGTCGCTATAAATCCAAGCGTTCTGCAATAACGCTGGGTGGCGTGGATGTGAACTGAATATAAAGTGTACACATATCACATTAACTTACAACTTACCTATTGACAATTGGATTTATTACGATAATTTACTTACTGTGATAATTTCAATGTTTCTTTATAAAGCGAGCTATATGCTCATTATACGTAATGGGGTTCACCCTCGTGTCAATTTCAACGTGCAACTAGACATGAAATCTATACAACTGTTACCAAGAAGTAAAATTTGTTTTGTTTGTAGGAGGTTAATCTCCGGAAATACTGATCCGATTCTGAAAATCCTTATACTGATTAAAAGCTAAGTTCTCCCATTTTTATTCCCCGACGCAAAAAGACGGATGATAAAGTTTAACGTGTGCATCTGCGTGTTTGTCTGTGGCATCTTAGCTCCCGAACGGCTGAACCGATTTTGATGTAGTTTTCTATTTGAAAGGTGACTTGATCGAGATTGTTCAGCAATTTGAAGATTATCAGCTCTTTTCTAGTCAATAAATGAATGTGAGCATCTTTCACAAGTCTGATCGAGTCGAAATATGGTATTTTGTTACTTGAATGATTACAAGAACACGGCCACATTGAGCTGACACTGCAGCATCACGTGGAATCTGCAGGATACACCTAACTCTTCACCAACTTACAACATAGATATCGTGTTTGGGCTCATTAGAATGGTCTCAATCAATAGGTTACTTGTGTCAAGCGTTTCTTAAATTTCCAATTTACCTTGTTTCTTGGTCATTTTTATATTAAAATAAATAACAAGTCGCGAGCGGTTTCTAGGGAGCTATTGAAGTAAATCGTCACAAATACTTTCTCTTTGGAATTATACTATTTGTTATTGCATTTAAATTAAAAGTTACTAATTAGGTTGATTTTTTTAACGTTGTCTTTTGTTATGTTTTACGTTGTTAATTATAAGGTGCGTTATTTTAGAAACAATATTCAAACGTTTCTTTTATATTTAGTTTTTTTTGTACTGCTACTATAAATTTCTTCATAAACATATGGATAATAACGGCGACTACCATATGTCAGAATATTAATCGTCAGTATTCTTCATGACAATCTAATTTTGAAATGCGACACACCTAAGGTGGCAGCGATCCAGTCGTCCAGAAGTGCCTTAACCTTACCTCGTTTGGGCGTTTAAGATGTTATTTAAAATAACGTACATTGATTTTTATTCTTTAAATTTAAGATTCGTCTGTTATTTTTTTCTGAAAAGACGTATTTAGTATTTTTGTAGGGGTTTTTATTTTCAGCTATAAGTAACATTAAATACGTTGCCGTCTGAATCTGCTAAAGTACATAACATTCAGGTAACACGACTACATATATACGAGATACAAAATAGTCGTACGAAAAGAACGGATTTGTATAAAGACAGATTTATGTTCTAATTAGTCGTTCCACGGACGATGTAGACCTCAGTTAAAACGAATTTATGTGACCATGTCTTTGTTTCTACAAATTGTTTCTCGTGATTTAGGCGACACAGGTAGGCTGTCTGTATACGTGATTTTTTAATTTACAAACATTCGATAGACAGGTGTGAAATTAAATCAGTTAATTATTTTTACTTAGTGGACAAATTCATTTTAAATCCAAATATTACTTATCCATTTGTTTTTTTTAATGTGAATTCTACAATGTACTATAAAATAATGCGATAAAATCTGTAATTAATAAATAATTATGTAACATTTTTAAAATCTGTTTGGTCACAGTCTCACCTGGTGTTAAGTGACGATGTAGCCCAAGATGGTAAAACGCTATGCCTGTGTGAGAACTGGCTCTTGCAGCTGCAGGAAAACAAAAAAAAACTTTAGTTATTGTCTACTAAGACTTTTTTCTACTAAAATTCATTGGATGTGGGAAGAATGGAAATGAGCATAATATAGTATATGATTTTCGTGTAATAACAAATGATATCACAATATTAAGTTATTGTTTAGCTTCTTGTGAATTCATCAAAACATCCTTTAGATGTTCTGAAAATGTACATGTTTCAATTCCTTTTGGAACTGTCTTGCCTCTTAAATTCCTTCGGAGTTATGATGTGATGTTATTTAAAGTTAGTTTATGGAAATCTTTATGTGTGTTTAATTCGTTTTATAATTCACACATCAATCAAACAAAGGATACGAATTGTAACCAACTTATATAAAATGTTACAACAATGCAATTAATAAAGGTATATTTATAGATCCAAAGGAAGATATTTTGGATTATAATTACCTACATATGCCCTCTAAAATGGACACAAAAACTAGGACTCCAAAACTAAACTTTGCCTACAAACGTTGGCTTCCTTTTGACAAATGAGCAAATCAATTGTTGAGTTTATATTAAACTAGCTGAGCCCGTGGCTACACTCGCGTGGACTACAGAATGCCGTCAGTCGAGCGCATGCGCGAATCGTGCTGCCCCCGCTACCACACAAGGAGGATGCTCACCGGTTATTTCAAAGACAAAAAAATGATTGTTATGGATGAATCTTAGAAGATAGGCGTATGCTATCCATGACTTTTTTTAGAGGTCTTTTTAAGATCTACTATTATGTTGTACATTAAATTGATAGATATGGGTAACTCCTATAGTTTACTCAGCGTAAGGCATATAAACACCCCAAAAGCGTCTTTTTTCCCGAACTGATTCATCATTTCTACATATCACTATTATATATAACTGCTTCTTTCGTACATTAGTTTATGTAATAAAATATATCCTATAACCTGACCAGTTAACAGCTGTGAATTAAAAAAACATACCATGTCAATTGGATAAGTGGTTTTCACGTAAAAAGAACATAAACTGACAGACAGACAGAGAGAAGTTGAGTTTTATAATATGTACAGATTACATTCAATAAAAAATATTTTATTTGTTAATTGTCATTACGAACTTATCTGAATAAATGTTCGGCCCTAGAATACTGACAGCAACCTGTTTTGGAAGTTAAATTACTAAAGTTTGACAAGCGGTTCGAGTCACTAAACTACGCTAGCAATAATTTTGCATAGCGGCATCGTATTTTGAAGACACTCATTCGATACATACTTACATAATAAGGCATCAGTCATTGTTATGTAGAACCAAGAAAATTAATGGAAAATAATAAAATATGTCTTTCCATTGTTAATACATGTATACTAATAATTACAATACTTTTATTATACCTTTGCTGCCGTTCTAAGACAATTGCGACAGAAATAAAAAGTGTGATTAATTATTGTAAAATAAACCTTGTAAATATACATATAAAGTGTAATTGGAAAATAAATATTTAAAAGCGTTTAACCCTCACACGCGATTGAAGTAAAACTTAAATGGTCTTCACCATTCCGACGGTCACCACCATGCCGACGAAAGAAGAAAGCCTAAAGAAGTTTTACTTTGACATTGTTTGACATTAAAATTGACATAGTTTTCATATCTTCATAATATCCTAGGAAAGTAGCTTTTCATTTAAGCTATAACTTACTTTATCTAATGAAATACTTTTCCCAAGACATCCTGCAACGTCGCCCTTATATTGATGCCAGGGATTACCTCATCCAGGTGAATTCGTGCTGGCTTTATATTTTTCATTAAATTTAACAGACGAGTCGGAAACGGCCTCCACAAATCGCCTTAAGAGTTAAAATCTTGTGGCTTCCGATGGATGTATATTTATATGTACTAAGTATAAAACAGTGTAACGAATGTTACCTTCATCGTGTGACTAGTCGACCCACATGATATTAATTTCAAAACCGAGTTCCGGGCTACCGACAAGCTTATAAGATTAGAATAATTTTCTCATTCCAAGGACTCCCCGCGAACACAACCAGCGGTTTAATTAAAACTAACAGTTGTCTCACACAGTCTTATCCGGCAATTTGCGAGGTATTACAGGCCCAACTTGGTCCACAAATTATCTCGACTCCATTTAACAGAGCGGTTATGTTAATACAATCTTACCAGATTTAGAAGAATGTTTTTGTTATAAGAGGCGTGTAGCAAATTACTGTATTAAGGTAAAAAATGACATTTAATTTTTCGTTGGAAATCCGGCGAGTGCTGTACCTATGCTGCGGCTTGCGACGTTCGTGTCGTGGAAGTGATCATTAAAACTGGAGCGCAAATGAGCTTTTTATTGCCGCCATAACACTTACAGATGTTGGAACGAACTATTGAATTAGTAATAGCGCTTAATACGTTCACTTTATAGCTGTTCAGATCTCGTCTTTAAACTTTTATGCCGTTGAATATTTAATTTCTTTCGTAGGAATGTTATTGACCTACAGAAAATTCATACTTAACAAAGCGAAAGATGCAATTTTTCGTATATGAATAAACGCATATAGCTTATCTGCGAATAAAATAAACTGCTTCCATATGTCCAAATAAAACCCGGATGTCTTCATGCATATAAAATTTAGTCGCGCCCGTTGTGAAATATTGTGTGACGTAAATGTTAGGGAATGAATCTGAACGAGGCTGACGTCGAGTCAGTTAGCCCCCTCGTATTGGCTGTAGTACCCTTTATCTTTAGTATGGAATAAAAGAAAAAGCACCACTTTCACTGTAATGTCTTATGCGTATGAGTGCTTATGAAATATGAATTCTATCTCACAAAACATATTATTTCGTTATAACTGAATATATTGCTACACGTTTCAGAGTTATATGAGATAATATGCTTCTCTTTATAAGCAACAATAAATATTACACCTTCGTGAGCGCATCGCGTCTCAACATGTCTCACATTCTGATTTTGAATATATTTAATATGAGAATATTTTATCAAATTATTACTTTCATTGTTTTTACACTTAATTTTCTATGTATATTCAATTTATTAGTTCGAAATACAATTTTAATAATATTCACAAGCTGTTGCTTTTATGATATATAATATAGAATGGTTATAGTAACAGGTTATTTAAATTACTAACTTTAAGACTACTAGCAAAAAGTATAAAGAAATATATTTTTTTAATAACACTAAAATCTTACTAATAATACAACTGTAAAAATTTTTATGTATGGATATTTGTTGCTCAATCACGCAATAAAGGCTGAACGGATTTAGATGAAATTTGGCACACAGATAGTTCATAACCTGTATTAATTCATAACATGTATTCATTTCTCTCAGGACCCAATTCTTAATTTCACACAAAAGAAATCGCAGGTAGAAGCTAGTAGGTTATATTTACGAAAAGAGTGATGACCAAACTAATTTCATAAATAATGTGAATACTATATGTATTTCATGGAAAAGTTTTATATACACACGTTATGTACCACCATATGCTTGGACGAGTTAAAGTTTCTTCCTCTCCCTCAGGCTTGATGGTAACTGATCCGTGACGGAAAAAGGCAAACTTGTTATAAATATTGTATATAACATATATAATTATGTATACATTTGTGTACAATATTGTGTACATATTATATGTATATACAATTCAGTAGAACAATAACAGCTTTTAAAGTATATTTTAATAGAAATGGATCTTCATCTTTTAATAAGTAGTTTTATGATGTATATGCAGATAAAATTGGCAACGCGTTGTTGATTTTATTTTACCAGGATGTGTATTTATATTTAAGTTTTTCTCTAATAGAGCCTAAAACCATATTAAATGCTACCCTTCAACAAATTGTCATTGTCAGATTACAAATAAAAATGCTTCCAATATTCATATTTCTCTCTGTTAATAAATCTCAAAAATGATTTACAAAAATATGTGAGATATTTCCAAACAATTCTACAAATAAAGTATGATAATATTCAGTATTCGAACCCAACTTCGTTGAAAGAAAAATGTGTTCTATTGAAACAAGAGGTAGTCGAGCTCATATTATTTTTAGTAAAAATTTGTGGGAGCACGATGGTGATCCTCTGCAATCTGTCTCGAACAATAAGTCGCTCTCTAACAAAAGCCGGCCATTTGAACAAGTCGAAAACTTTTGTAAGTTTAGCTCTTTCTATACGGGGTCTTGGCAGCGGTCGCGGATCGCACAATGGGGGGAATAATCGTTAGGGCCAGTCATAAGAAAAGGCATTACAAAAACAACGAGGCACTTCAACCCGTATTACTCAACGTTTTGTAGTGGCGAAGTCTTAATTTCGTCTCTATGATATGTAGTTATTATAATAAAGATTTTATAGGTATTTTTATAACTTCATTATTTGAAGTTACTTAATATAGTCGTCTGTATTTCCATTGCCAAAAGTAACAGTATTAATTAATTGTAATTTTGTGAAAAAGAAGAAGTGTAATCACCGTAGATTAAAATTTGTATTAGTGTATGAGAGTTATCATAATGTAATACAAAGCTTTATACAGTAGGTACATAGTTGTGTTTTCAAAATCAGTTCAAATAGAAGTTAATTAATTATGTGTTTATTTGCCTTTTACTTGAATTGTACTAACAAAGTTTACGTAGTTTTATCAACGCAATGGGGAATATTTCTTGAATTACCAGATTCTATATAGTTATTATTTTAGGCGTATTGATAAAAAAGATACATTAACCACTTATTGAATAATTAAACAATAAAATATATATTTAAATCTGCTTAATATTATATTTAAATATTCGACTTTATTTTATGTGTAAATATCCTCATACTTAAGATTTTTTATTATTTTATTCATCTCATATGTTTGTATAAAATAATTTATACAAATTATCAACCTTAAGTATTATTTGATATTTATTATTATCTTAAAACGATGTGTCCAAAATTATTAATGTAATTTTCTAGTTTTAGCCTAAAGCGTACTTTGAATAAGCTATGATTAAATATATTCTACTAGCAGAGGATAAAAGCTTCGAGAGAGTGATGGTAAGGCGACATAACGAAGGAATGCGATCCCGACGTCACTTCCGGCGTCCGTCACGTGGGAACGACTTCCGGCAAGGCGCCAGTCCGCTCCTCCACTTACAATCACTTAGCTTTCGTACACCACTCGATCTGGTGTAAAGATATTCGGAAGCTCCGGTTTTACCATTATTTTGTTTCGTTCACCTATTTCTCATATAAGATTTACTTGAAATTATCTAAACAGTCATTAAATTGTTTACATCCTAAGTGTATTTAAATAGTATAGAGAAATATCAATACGTGATTAGAGTCAGTTTTTTTATTGAGCGCAGTAGCTAACCAGACGATAGCTAGATTCCATCATGACATTTCCCTTTACTGAAAGCTCACATTTATTGATTAAGATTCAGATCCATGTCGATAGAACCGGCACAGCGTCGGAACACGTTACCATTCAATAAATTCCCTTCTAGCAATTGTGTAATGTAATGATTTAGGCCCGACTGCATAGCACGGCAAGGGTTATTCTCGAGTTGAAAATCTGCCACCAAGCACCTATAGGCGTGTTTAGGCCAGTTGCCACTTGAGAGCCAGTCCCCACACTAAACTAAGCGTGTCACTATCTTGGGCCACATCGTCACTTAACATCAGTTGACATTTTGGCCATAACACTAAACCTATAAACAACTTAAATACAAAATACTATTCAATTAAGTTTATTATTTACTTTTTATAGCAAATGTTTCTTAACATTTTTACGCTCATATTTAAAGTATTTATTTTATGTACAACATAGTTTAGTCAGATGTGGATGTAACTGCGTAAATTGCGGTTACCAAGTCCGGTGAAGTTGTAAAAACCGTCTGAGGCTTCAGTGCCCTTTCGGCTAAAAGTATAGTCAGATCGAAAAAAAAAAAACATTACGTTTATGATGACGGATAGCGATAGGCGACCAAACTTACTCAAAAATAACTGACTGTTCACGAACTTCTTTCATTAATGTCAGTTACATGTATTTTATATGTTTTATTATAGTTTAATACTTCATTAAAATTTCACTTAGAATTAGGAACACAAGAACAAAACGGAAAACGGAGTATTAATCTTACTAGCAATCGATGTGAGCTATTTATATCCGTTTTTTATGGATTTATAGTATACCTTAATATGTAGGTATTAAGGTTAACTATATAGTTATAAAACGTTTTTTTGTCATTCGTCGCATAACATCAGTTTTCGATGGTTATACTTACTTTCAACCGATCGAATAAAATATTGTATGTTATCATTCGCTAGTGTAGGCTCTCACATAAAAAGAAATACATTAAAAGTCGGTCGATACTCGACATTTGCCCCACTTTTGAATGGGGATTGAGCGGTTCTTCAAAGTTTTCTATCGGACGATTATATACCATTACATTTACGCTCTCTTATCAAGTATCTAACCGACAAAATTAAATTTCCCCAAAAAGTTTGTAATCTGGGGTGTTAAAAACTACTATAAATTGTCCGACATACCAATTTAAATGTACAGCCGTAGACTAGCCTAAAAATGTTTGCCGTAATCCTCTGTCCATTTGGAAGATTTGAATTATTTTCATACGTCGGTTTAATTTCCGTTTCAGCATTGTTTTCACAGCGAAATTCGATTGGAACAAGAGACGCTCCTCGATACGAGCCTCTGTAATTTCCTCTTATATTCAATTTAATTCTTTGAGGGATGTCATGTCGTCGACCCTGTGTTGAAAATGAACTTGCTCATCCCGAACCTAAAAGGAAAATCGTTTTTATAAATCTAAAGTTTATGTAAATATAACAATTGTTGATCAAATTGTTATGAAATAACAAATGATACAAAAAAATAAAATAGCAACACATTTTAGATGATTTACTCACGTTTGTTTGGATGTAGTGTGTTAAGCGAAGACTCGCTGAATTATAAATTAACATTGATAAAGTCACTAAAATCTTTACAGGTTTGAATTCACATCTTTTATTATTTCAATACCTAGATGACAGTTGATGTAAAAACCCCTACTTAAGTGGGATAAGGATAAGAAGAAGTCATTTATAATCTTGTTTTTTTACTACAAATGTCACATATTATTTTACATTTAAACTATTTTACATTACCTAAATATCATAAGTAAAGAAGGTAATCATCATAAAATATAGTATGTAATTTGATTTGACTTTTGTTATCAGCTAATTAACAGTCTTCCTGAATGGCCGATTCTGATCTGATCTGGTTTAATATTTCATGATTTGAAGTAAACTGTATTTTTTAACAAAACACAAATAGAATTAATTAATTGGTCATTTTGTAGAAATAAATGTCTGCTTCACCTTATTTCGTTAGAGCCTTGACGTAGGTGGGGCAAGCAGCACTAAGCTAGAAATATTATATATATACATCGGTTTAGAATATATAAGACCAAAAAATTATACTTACACGCATATGTTTCAACTATTAATTAATGTCATATACTCTAGTAGTGTATTAAAAATGTCTCAATCGCAATTGCGTGCGTCCTGTGGGCTCAGAGCCCCGTGACACGCGATTTCGCCTGTCGCACTATCAACTTACACCCTGTTAAACTTACCCCAATATTTGTACAGTATTTGTTATCAACACACAAATTTTATTTATTTATTCAGATTTTTAACTAGTTTAATAGTAGTGTTTTCCTATTGTTTTCGGGATTTCTTAATAGTTGGTTAGGTGTAACAGGAAGCTATGATTGTTAAAGATAAATTTCCAAAATATTTTTATATTACTAGTCACCTTTTCTAAGGTAACTGTCTATGCTGTTATTTAGGCTAAATTAAAATTCTATGTATTAATATAATTTATTGTATGAAAGATAACAAAAACACCTAACAATATTAAACAAATATTTACTAAAGTCTATTTCTTTACCTAAAGTTTTTGGTTGGTTAGGAGATATAACCGAGGACTCTTAGAGGTAACTTTCATAGAACATCTCGACAAGTCAATACAGTCACTGAATACATTTATTTTTTGATATTGAAAATGAAGCTTTGTAAAAAAGATTTGAAAATATATTATGTCAAATTACAGGCTTACAGTGCAACCACACACTGCGGGTTTCGTCTGCACTTTTCCAATTAAGCGTCGCGTCGTCTTCAATGGATAGAGGTTAAGCTACGTCTGCCACATTGGCAATGACACTGAGCTCGACACGTAGTTTGGATCCGGAGAACTGTCAATAGTGAGAAGCATGAAAGAAAATCTAATTTGGATTTGAAGGATTACACCGAGATTTGTTTCGGCCTAGTGTAGTTACGCTCGTTGAACGTCGCACCGCCGCGCCGCGCCGCGTCACATCACGCTGCCTTCTCGTCCAAATTGAATAAGCAACGAGACATTCTGCTCGGTCATTTGATTTCAGAAAATCCTATCCTATAAGATCATGTATTAGTTTGTAATCTTTCAAGTACGCCTTTTGATTTTTAAAGGTAATTTCAATAATTAAGTAATGGGAAACTAACCTCTATCATCTATACTAATATTATAAAGATCAGGAGATTATTTGTTTGTTTGAACGCGCTAATCTCTACAACTACCATTCAGATTGGAAAAATTCGTTTTGGAGTTTATAGTCTATTTACTGAACTTCACTCTATAACCCTAAAGAGTAGAACAGTAATCATGAACGTGAAGGTTTATTATACGTCGTGTTTTTATTATAGTACAGACCAGGTACCAGCAAAACATGACTTTCGTTCAATAAGAGTAATGATTTTGTGAAGACACATGATAATACAATTTTTGACATGATAGTGAAGAAGAAAGGGTATATTAATGTGTATAATCTTATGTATCATATATTAATAGTTTCCAGTTTTAATCATATTCTAATATATTTACATATAAATCTTCTGACAAATTAATTTGCCTATCACTGCTATAGACTCTACACAAAAATGGGAATTAAAAGTTCTTTTTGAGCATATTTTAAGATATTTCTTTTAGTCTAACAAAAAATACACACTAGTTGACTTGTACAGAATATTACAGAGCAAATAAAACTGATAAGTTATTGTCTTGTTGTCATTGTTGTGTGGTATTGATTGTGTTATTGTTATTGTATTAAGATATAGTGACATGGATTGAGAAAGGGATGCTTAGATGGTTTGGGAGAATGAATAAAAGAAGAATGACTAGACAGATTTATAAGATAAGTGTGAATGGGAACGTTGGAAGAGGAAGGCCTAGATAAACGTTCCACGAGCAAATCGGGGTCGATCTGAAGAAAGGTAAGGTCAAGAGTACTCTAAACCGACGAGCATGCATGAAAAGTTTGAAGCGACAGATGTATGTCAGGATCGTATCAAGTGGAAGGACGATGTCTCTGCTTACCCCGTTTTGAAAAAGGCGTGATTTATGTATGTATGTATTATCTCCAAATCGGTGAATTAACTAAATATAAATTTTATAGGCTCTATAATATTTACAGCAGGGCGATAAAATGATTGACATTAAATTATACGTACCTGTAATCAATTGGCGACATCTCTCAATCACACACACACATCAAGTAAGGAGCATGAAGGGTTATTTTCACCATAAATATTTAATAAAAAAATTGCCCAATGCGTGTCGGGCTACGCGCAGTGTAGGGTTCCGCAGTTGCCCGACACAATATACAGACTTAAGGATGCTTTTGTTATATTGGACCGGAGCTGGGCCGGGCGCCGGCATTGACACGATCAAACATCTATAACATACATTTGTATGAAGTAAATCATGCTACACCGGACCGGATTCTTGCCCGAGCAGGGCACGGTAGCACAGATGCGGCTCGGCCTCGGCCCGGTGTAGCATGAATTACTTCATACAAAAGCATACTATAGATGTTTGACCATATCTCGGCCGGTAACTTGTAAAGCCTACTTACCTCTAAAATTGTCTTTTTAGCTTCATTATATATACTACTACCATGACTTTTTTTCACATGTTCAAAAACAACTATTTAGCTCGAAAGGGAGGGGGACATTTCCACTTTACGTGTAGGGGAGGTACCCTAAACAATTTTCTTTTCAAGATTTTATTTGATCACTTTGTCGGCGTGATTAATATGTATACCTTTACCAAATTACAGCTTTCTAGTACTATGAGTCTCTGAACTAAGCCGCGGACAAACAAACGGAGATATCGAAACTATAAGGGTTCCTTTTGACTTCGGAACCCTAAAAATTTACAACACAAAACATTTTTCACAATGGTTGAGTGAAAGCGTAATTCGGGATAACCCTCATGTGTCACATGATTGGTAATTAACGAGATGACATAGGAAAGCCGAAATTCGCGAGTCATGTGTTATTGTGCCCTAACATTTGACCGTGAGCTAAACGACGACGATGGCGTAATATTTTTTGTAAGAGTTTAAAAATAGTCTTCTAATCAATTACAGTTATTAAATAACATTCCAGGCTTATATTTTACTACAGTCACACCGATGGTGTGACAAATTTACAACTTTTTCAAACCCACGTCTTACGCTCCTCGTTTGTGCACGTTACTATTCATCATCATGGCTACTATACATCATATTCAAACTATTTTCTATAGTATTGAAAAATTGTTCAAAAATAAGGCAAAACAAAATTTTGACATTATCAATATTTCAATTGATAGGATCAATTTCAAAAATGTAACTTACAATATAAATAAATACTATTATTTATATATTAACTTGGTAACCCGAGCGAATATTTAGTACATTATTTATATAAATAAAAAACGATTGGGGTGTGCAATTGTGCGCGCATCACGCAAAAACTACGGATAGATTTTGATGTTTTTTTTGTTGTACTCCTTAGATACTTTCTTGGTCCTTATCTAAAAAAAACACAATATCTTCATAAACAATAATTCGGTAAACTACGCGAGTGGAGCCGCGGACACAGCTAGTAGAATATAAGTAATATATCTTATTCGTCTTATTAGTTAAACACATTCTAATAGCTGGCGTGTCCTATATGTTAGTTTCATAAGTTTTTAATCATTTGTTTTAACGAAAATACTAAAACTATTTGTCTGTTTCCTATGTCCTTTAGTCTAAATATCGGGAAAAATAAGCTTTAAAATGTTTTTTTTGAATCATTAATTTTGCAATAGAATTAAGGCAGATATGACATTGTGACAAAAACACCTTTATCAAATAATACACAGAGATATTATGTTATTTATTTGATTAGGTAGATAAGACTTATGTTTTTTAATCATACTTGATTTATTATAAAACAACATTATATTAATTCAGACGCAGTTGTATGAACAAATCATACAAGGGTTAAACTGACTTTTATTATTTTCTGGCAACTGACATATTGGTTCTTACCAAATTTATTGCGCTTATTAGTGTTTCGATTAATTGATTACATTAAAATATTGTATAGATCTCGTAAATTGTTTGAAAGACTACAAATTTCGTTCTATGTCAGCTTAGCAACATACTTATATAAGTTTTCATTTATAAAGAAAGAAGGATTTATTTGTACCAAAGATTCAGATTCACATAAAAGCAAATGTTCGTTATTTTTGGATATAGGAAAAGCCCGTCTCATCACACAACGATTCTTCCTGGTAGCATATTGTAATGGCGAGATGACGAGGGGAGGCAAGAATTAAGTTATCGGCGAAAACCGACCCAAATAATGTTATTTATGGATTATAACTGTGATGCTGCTATCTGCTAACTATTTTATAGCTAATAACAATTAAAATTGACCATCACATTTATGTCTACCTCACTACGATACTATTCATAATTGACTATAATTTTATTAATGTTTTTTGTAGATCATACCTATTTTACTGATCATATTGATCTGTAAAGGGCTTGTAACTCATTAGGACTAACAGGTTCATCATATTAACTATAATAATTGAGAAGAAAAAAATCATCTTCAATACAGTTCAAACAACTTTTCTCTGCTTATTTTCTCTATGTAAAGCATATCATTTTGGTGTAATTTAATACGGGTTTTTCTTTTTCTATATGTTGCTGAAAAATAAATCTTATTAACTTTGCTGCCTAATAGTACATTGAAATTCTACAAATATTATACCTTACTAAGAATACAAACACTACCTACAGCAGTTGCTGTAAAGAAAGAAAGGAATACAAATACGCGATGTAATTTTCTACTTACTTTTTAATTAACTATAACGTTGGCATGTTTTATAATCTTTTGCTATAAGCTAAATTGTACTATTAACGTAGGCAAATAAATATAAAATATCGACATTAAGTCGCCCCAAAAAAACAAATTAAAAATAATTATGCTTAATGGCGAATTAATGACACTAGTAATTTGGAAAATGTCATCCTTTTGTTATCATATTTCGTAATTGTGACATTTTACATTTTTTTAATAAACATTTATCATTTAATGTCAATAATGAAGTAGTGATATTTAGAATGATTTATTATAGTATTTATGAATTGTAATTCACTTTAAGAAATGTATACACCTAATGTAAGAAACACGAGAATAATTGATTTATAAATGAAAGAATATTAAGTACCGATCTAATCGAAGTAGAAATATGTTTGGTTTTGCCTTATTTTAATCATATATAACGAGACTTCCAATATTCCAATAGGGACTTTCGAAATTTGACAGTTGATACCGGCCATATTGTTGAATCTACATCTGTCGAATTACCTGTCATTTATTCAGTCTGTTTTGCCAAATCACAATGGTCGGATACAGCGTTCAACAACACGTGCAACGATCCGCGCGCTTCGCCCATTTTACGGTCGCGATAATCGTCCTACCGAGAGGACTATTCGCAGTGTGGTGGATAAATTTGAGTCTACTAGTAGTCCTCTGTAAACAATGAACCAACACCCGTACGACGACAAAACGTGTGATCTGTCGAAATTATATCCACCGTCCGTGAGAGTGTGCAGGAGAATCCGAGGCAGTCGATTTCACGTCGCTTACAAGAGCTCGGCCTTTCACAGACCATAATTTGGCGAATTTGCGTCGTGACTTGGGCCTGCACCCGTACAAAAGCGCTTAATGATAGACTTGTTATATTTGATACACATTGGCATAATATCCTACTCTACCCTACCTGATACCCTAGAAAGCAACGGTTAACTAAGTACCACTGCATATCACAATCTAGTTGATCAGTCTCGACTAAAACTTATCATGGATCTGCTCCAACTTGTTTTGAATAGCATACTGTTAAATGAGAGGGTTATTAAAACTAGTATCAAGTCATCAAGGAACATGTCACCAAAGGTGACATCATCAAGGGTAGTCTCATGGCGTCCTGAAGGGCAATGTCCTCTTTTTCATTCTTTGTTTGTTTGACCAAAAGGAATGTCTGTAGTCGAAGTAAAACTCCGATAATCCCACTTCTGAATATGTCACCAAAGAAGACATCATCATCAAGAATCGACAATAGAAGGAACGAACTATTAACCTCCAATGATAGGAGATACACTAAAATAAGAAAATATTCTAAATGAAACTAATAAAAATAACTCCAGTTTTTGTGCAAACGTAATATGGGAAAGAGAATTAGAAAAATATTGTTTGTCATAGGAACTGGCTCATTTAACATCTTATCCTATGTAATAGATTTTGGTATACATGTCCGCCTTCCGTTCCCGTCGGTGCGGCGGTGCGGCGGCGAGGATAGATAACTTCCCGATGATTTAGTTTTATTGTTATCCGCCATCGAACTGTCACTTCGGCAGCATCGGTTCCGCCATGCGTAACTACACAATTATCCGACCGACTTTCCTATCCCGCTTGCAGTTCGGCATTTTACAAATCTATACATAGTATAAAACTCAACGTCTCTCTGTCTGTCTGTGCGTTTATGTTATTTTCATGCGAAAACCACTCATCTGATTTACATGGTTTTTACTTTAACTCATAGATATCTGGCCAGGATATAGGATATGTTTTGTTACATAAAATAACATACGAAATAAGCGGTGACGATAATGGTGAATCAATTCAAAAAATTACGCTTTTTTGGGCGATTAAATGACTAACGCTGAGTAAATTATAAGATATATATCAAATTAATATACTACATAATTTAAAAAGACCTACAAAAAATTCAGCGACAGCATATGTCTATCATCTGAGGATCACCCACAATAAACATTTCAGAGGCAGCACAACATAGGCGTGCGTGCGCATTTAGTCTACGCGAGCGGAGCTGCGGGCACTTCTAGTATAAAATAATTATACAATGAACTAGTACTATTTTCTTATATGATTGATTTAATCTAGATCAAGGCTGCCTAATTAATTTTAGAGATGGGCCATTATTTAGAATCCATATAAGCTGACGAATAATACTTGTTTACAGCCATGGTAGATTCACATATGAATATATAGATATTTAAAATCAATAAGTTATGTACAGACAGTTTAATAATAATTGGCCAAATTAAAATGCCTTGGCGGGGGCCACTTTACGGACCGCGGACTAGAGTTTGGGCAGCCTTGATTTAGATATCATTGCCTCGGATAGTTCAAAATCAAATAATACTTTATTAAATTTTGTACTTCTCAGTTATCAAGAACAAATACAAGATTCTAAGTAGCCTCTATTAATATATGCTCAGTTTGATGACATCATGTAAGAAAATCAATAAAATGCCCTTGTCACGGTCGGCATTTTTTTACAGCATCGGACATCAACCGAAGCATTTCGGAAAGATTTTATTGGCTCGCTCGGTCACGTCTCTGGCAAAAGATCGTCTCTTCGGACGAAGTGGCGACCGTTTCGTACGATATGGGTTAACAGCGCCGATTCATAGCCGGAACAGATCGTTTTATGATTTCAGAGGAACAATTTTTATAGCGGTCCGACGCTGGGCCATCGTAATCCTATCAAAACTGCTAAAATTTGTCAGTCAGAAGTTATTTCAACAATTTACTTGTACTTTTTGTGATTATTTAGTTATACTTACTTGTTGGAATTTAGTAATAAATGCAAAGCCTATAAATTAGTAGTGTAGACAAACGAGCAAGTAAATGAAAATCACGAAATATATATTTTTAAGATTTTCTGGGTCTGTTAAACTTGTTGGAGCGGTGACTTACGTCAGATTTACACTATCCTTAACAACTGGGGTGGCATTTATATTGATGTATAAAGAACAAACCTGCCCGGCGCTAAATACAAGGCAACGTACAGCGTGAACAACTTTACCAATTTTGTTTGGCGCTTTGAGCTCCCAATACTAACTAGCTTGTAACATGTCAAAATTGCGTTAATGTTACCTATATATTACAATGAATTATTAAATTAATACTAAATCATACAAATAAGAGGCTACATAACTGACTAAAGGGTAGATATATAATAAGATCAATATTGATATCCACTTTATAGGGGATACGAAGTCAACAACAAACCCTTATAGTTTCGCCATGTCTGTCCGTCCGCAGCGGAGATCAGAGATTTTAGTACTAGAAAGCTGTGATTAGTATGGGTTTACATATTAATCACGCCGACGAAGTGACAAAATAAAATCTTGGAAAAATGTTTTCAGGTTACTTATCTACTTTCCGTATACGTAAAGTGGGGATGAATTTTGTCAACCTATGGTGTGGGGTGTCGTTGGATAGGTCGTTCAAAAATATTGCGACTGTATGAATGCCATTTTCGATTAAGGGATTCGTTTGCGAAATATTATTCTTCAAAGTGCTAATGTTTGTTAGAGTCAAGTGTCCGTCTCATCAGCTAGCTAAATGGTTATTTTTGGATATGTGAAAAAATTTACAGGAGTAGTATATATAATGAAAGTTTTTGAAACTTACTAATTATATCCCCTATAGTAGATAGTAATGAGAAAACGTATTCATAAATACTTCTATTTCTATTCTACTAATTCTACACATTCTATAAACACTTAGAGCTACCTATCTGTTATACATCCTTGTATCTAGCAAATACAGTGGTCAAAAACAGCTCCTTTACTGATAAGTTATTTCTAAAACATTTTCTACTAACACTTGTGCAAAAAAAAAAATTAATATCATATTTATTGAATGGAATAATTTTTAAAACTGCAAAGTCGAAATAATTGGAGTACTTTTACTAGCATTATTGACAACGTTGCGTACGTTTGTGGAATTAAATCTTAAGTGAATTATTGCGTACGTTTGAAGTCTCTGCTTTATTCCATATTGAATAATTTAGATGAGTAAAGCGCTGTCAATGGAGGGAGCATGACAATAAAACTAAATCACTAAGACTCTGTCTATTGTGCCGCTCCGGCGGCGCCGGCGGAAAGTGAGCATATGTGGGGGACGACTTGTTTCTCTCCGGAAATAAAATAAACTATATTGTGGTATCAGGTTACATGAATATGTTTAGTAGGTAAACGGAGTCGCGATGCTGTATGTACACCATTATGTTTTATGTTATCATAATTTAAACCATTACTTACATACCGAATATTTGCTAATTAATGTTACTTATTTAGTAGAGCCCGATTAAAATACGTTGGATGGATTTTACTTGATACGATTACAAAAGTTGGAAAGGCAAACCAGTTATGACTGGTAAAAGATAGAGATACGCAGACATTGCCTTTTTAAATGTCAGGATCTATTGCGTTAATATTTACAACAGGGACTGCGTATCCAACGTTTGCAATATAAATTTGTTCGTTTGATAAATAAGTTATGATTAAAAGATTTTGAATATCTACTTATTAATATTTTTATAGGATTAAGGTTTAAACATAATCTCACCTAATGTTAACACGCTAAGCATAATCGAAGGACTGGCTCTCAAGTGGAACTGTCGGAACACACTAGAGTTGCTTGGCGAGAGATTTTCAACTTAAGGGTTGTACCTGAAATGTCCTATCACCATGCTATCTATGGTTTTATCACGATGTTTTTCTCCACCGAAAGCTCAGGTTCATTGCAGTGATTTGACCTCAATTCGATTGACGCGGTAACCGTACACGCGAACTGAGCCATCATCGCTTTAAGATATAATATTGGTGTTTAGGCAATAAAAATGGATTATTGTACAGATTAGACGACGTATTTAATAACCGACGTCTATATACGCATAATTCATAAAAAATATCGAAAAGTACAGTTAAATACATATAAAGTTAATCAACAGCATTTATAACCCATAAAAATTGTCAGAGGAGACCCTGCCCGTTTGTGACCGGAATATCGAAACAATCAATGAAGTTTGTCGCGAGCCGGGCCAAATTGAATCGTCGGAGCCTCTCTTCCGTGGAAGCCCGCCGGAAACCGGATTTCGCTCTCTGCGAGCCTCTCTATCTTAAACATTAACCAACTACTACAGGTTTGCGGGCCGTTTTCACTTGAACTCTGTGATTAAAATTGCTCGAATGTGCTGTTAAACTTGTTTACGTAATAAAGATAAACTAAACTAAAAATAAATACTAAAATTAAAAATATCTATAATTATTTGTAATATATATATATATATATATATATATATATATATATATATATATATATATATATATATATATATTACAACTAAGTTTACGACTAAGGGATTAGTAAGTACAATTTAATAATATCTTATCACAGATGTCGGTTAAATACCGCATGAATCTTATCTTTTTTTACACTGTGTCGGAAGTTCGCATATAATTAATTTTTTTCATATGAAACCTCTAGATATGACCGTTTTTATAAGAAGGTTGTAGAAGATAGATTTTAGATATGATGTCGTCATCCGATGTTGAAATCTTGAACAACGGATGCTAATAACATTGGATTCCAACAACCGATGTCTGATTCTGTACGAACATTGAGTATTAACGACACCGAGAATTAAGTATTAGTATATGTCGATACATTTTTTTTTACATAACTAAATGACTTATTAAATTAAATTACTTTTACATGTAGGTCATAGTCATACTTTATAAATAACAATATTAACAACACTGTATTGCTTGAACAAATATCAACAACGACTCAAACGACGGACAATGACTCAAACGACGGACAACGACTTAAACGACGGACAACGACAACAGCAAACGCTAACAAAAAACGATGCGTTAAGCCAACGGTTAACTATAACAATATCACATCTCAATACGTTAGCCGGCATCGTTGCCAAAAATAACGATGTAATCAAAGGATTGTCGTTTGAGCGATACCCATGAACATCGATCACGCAAATTAACGATAACGACCATGTCTAGAAACATATTATGACGCGGTTGAGGATAAAATCGATTGAACATGCCGTTACGTAACTGTCAGATTTGTTTTAAACGCTATCTATCCGTCGTTTTTCGTACTAAGTATATTTTTAGCTATACATTTCCTAAATGTTTGATATGTTTATGTTACCAGGCAATTTGTTTTTAACGCCATCTACATTCTCATTCTTTAAAAATATACATTTTCTTTTGGTTAATTCTGAGAGGGATATAGAGTCCTATGACTTTGCGTCTCATTATATTCTAAAACCAATTAGCTAACATTACTTGGATTGAAGGCTTGAAATTAGCGAATACTGTATGTATCCGTTTCATTGATTAAAATGTATTTATATTTTTAATTGTCTTTTAATTACAGTCAATTTGGATGTTTCATATATTGTCAGACGCACCCTTTTATTCACTGTTTATCTTCGTTGGTAATGCATTGGTTCAAATAAACTAGTGATAGTTAAATTAAAAAAAATTAAGACATTATAGTTTTTGGTATAACTAAACATTTTTTTTATGCCGCGTGTTAACCATATTATTAGTAATTAATGACAACAATGTGAATTCATATTAGTATTTTTTTAATTGTGTAAAAACAATTAAACGTTCTATAAATAAATGTTATTTTAATTCATATAACTTATAGCTAACTTCATTTTATAGTGACATATCCTGAAAACACGATTATTATTACGTTATCTCTGTTATTTGGTAGGAGCAGTTCGTTAACTTCGGCAACAGGTTGAAGTTTCCAAACTTGATTCGATTCCTCCTTGACTTCTCTTTATCCGACACGTTAAATAGACTATTTGCTATGCGGAATCCAGATAGAGCTCAAAGGATAAGTGTATGTGACATTTAGATGAAAATATCAATGACCTTTTCGAATAAGGCAATCGAATCGAAGGATGCGATATCATATTCATAATTTAAACATCTTTCCAAACGTTACATAGGTACCCAGATGATAGTGTAATCGTAATTCGCGTAGAATGTTCCACTGGATGTATGGGAGAACAAATTAACAAGAAAGGAAAAAAAATGCCTGCAGGCTTCCTTCATTAAATTGGTATTAAATAGTTCACGGTGAATTTCAATTGCAGCTTTGATATTAATACAAATAAGAACGTGAACAAACCTATATAATATGTAAATACATATATAAAAATTGACGTTGGTATATATGACACTGATAAACTCCAAAACTGTTTGGCCGATCACCATGAAAATTTGTTAGATGTAGTGTTCTTTTCCGGAGAAAGATTTTATGCTATCCCTGAACATAGGTGGCACTGTGGTCGAGTTATTGACTACTAGAAAGGGCAGAACAACATCTGTGAGGCCTATGTCATAGTAGACTAACAATTGTTTAGCACTAACCGCCACAACCGCACAACCTCTGTGGCAACTCAAGCCTAGGGCCGATCTATTGGTATGGAGCCCTTGAGCCAAGCAGCCGCTCGCGCGATACAGTGACTCTACATTCACTAGCTATCACAGACACACATAACACTGCATTATACATACATGCACGCACATAGGTACATAGGTTCTACAAGGGACCTTTTTTTTCTATTTTGCCTAGTTAGTTTAGACAAAAAATTTCAGATCACTAGATACACATGGAGAGGAGAAACATGTATATATGTATAGTTAGTTTAGTTCGAATGATTCCGTATGAATTCCCTATTAGCCAGATCGCGACTTCTTTGCATACGCGCAACAGTCCGCGCCGAGGTCCGGCCACTTTGGCACCCTCGGAATTGTTGCAACACTTTCGCGGCTGTGTGCCTTAAGCGCTCGCCCAAAGCCCGGTTAAGCTGTAAAAGCCACAAAGGCTCCAGGGCCCCTAAAGCTAACAGTATAGTCAGTTCGAAATAAAAAGTCCTACACTTACACTGGTAGATCCCGAAAAACGACAAACCAAAAGAGAGTTACAGTCGAATACAGACTCCTACCACCCTGCAATTTAAACTGTATGATCTCGTGGTTGACCATGGTCTAACATTTTATGCTTATGAATGTATGGATACCATTATGGACTTAGAGAAATTTAATAAGGTACACTGATTTTAATACAAACAACATTTTTCTATAATTTTTAGGAGTTACGAGGTCAACAACGAACCCTTATAGTTCTACTATGTCCATCTGTCTGTTCGCGGCTAGGCTTAGAGATTCTTGGTACCTACTAGAAAGCTGTTATTTGGTATGGGTATACATATTAATCACGCTAATTAAGCGGTAAAATAAAATCTTGAAAAAAAAATTTTTGGTACCTTAATTGGGTATGTTTTTTTCTCGTCTATCCCATCGTGTAGGGTGTCGTTGGGTAGTAGGTCGTTCAGAAATATATAATAAAAAGATATATGAAAACTATTTTTCGATTTAGGGATCCGTTTGGGAAATATTAAGCTTCAAAGTGTTAATTTTTATTAGAGTCAAGTGTTAACCTAAATTGTTGTTTTTGGATATGTGCAAAAATTCATGGTAGTAGTATATATAATGAAGTTAAAAGGAAAACTATCAGAGGTTAGAAGGCTTTACAAGTTAACAACGAGAATCAACTTATAAAATGTACCTGGAGAAGTAATTTCGTATAAATTCCATTGAAAATTACTTAAAACTTCCTCTAAGTCTACATATTGTTATGGGCAAACACGAAACCCTACACTGCGCGTGGCTTGGCACGTACTTGGCTAGTTTTTTCATACTAATGATATTAGTTACTATGCTGTGTATGGATGTTTCTTGACAAATTTAATTAATTGATTTCTTCTTTAAGTATAATATATCAATATTTGGCTATACATTTTTCATGATTAACAACATATTACCTGTTCAACTTTACACCAACGTAGTATAGTGTATGTCGTATACAGAAATAATCTAGACATTTACCTAATAAAGTAACATCTAAACGTAAAGCGATAAGGTTTTAAGTTTCCCTCGGGAGCCGTATCCTGTTTGGACCTAATATTAAACCAGGTAATCACACGAGTATCATTCCAGTTTTGTAATAGGTAATTAGGTTCTTTTATCTGTCTATTAAAACATTAAATATACGTACATATATTTAAATATGGAAGTTAGACTTTTATAGGTTCCTAGATAAGATAATAATTATTGTTCTGGTTTGAGATAACATTCATTTATGGAAACCCACCTAATGTAATGTGTGTGTAAAAATGTACAAAGCGTTTTAATCTATTGTGACGTAACACTATTTATATAGGTAAAATCTGACTATTAAGATGGACCTATCTTAATTAATAATCTGAAAATAGGGTAAAATTTTCGAATTTATACGAGTATTAATTTTGTGGCATACAGTCAACTTGATGTTAAGTGGTCACTGCAGTCTATAACAATGTATAAAAACCTCAAAATGACCGGCCTAGCCCTAGCCCTAGGTCATAATAGGTTGCTCTGAGGACTGAGTTAGAACGCCTTGTATGCCGGTGTTATTAAAAACATCTTAGTTATACAGGCTGTACCCTCTCATATTACGACGTGTTTATTGGTACTTAAGTAAAAGTTGCTGACGTTGTGTGCTTAGGATGTTATGACTATAATTGGCGATAACCACCTGGTGCTTAGACTAGACGAATTGAGACATGTTTTTGTAATTGAGTTATAAACAGCCACCTGACTTACTAGAGTTGTTTATTTTAAATTATACTAAGGTATAATATAATAGTTTCATAGGATGATGGTTAATAATACTAATTTTTATGTTTGCTTATGATATGTAAATGTAGATAAAATAACTTTCGAGGATTACATTTTTCTTAGATGACAGTTTCATGAATTAGAAGATTAGTTAATTATAAGGGCTTATCTTAACTTACTTTACTTATTTTGTGCTATTTTTTTAACCAGTTTAACTAGTTTGGCACTATTGAATTAGTTTATAATGAATAATTGTATTATTTTTAAAGTAAAATAAAGAACTATTCTTTATAGTCCTGAAGCTGAATGAATAATTTTCATTTTTTGGTTATTTGGGAAGTGAAGTCGGATCTCTGTAGTTTGTCTCCGGAAAGTAAAGTGCGAGTACAAACTGTAATAGCAAATATTTTCACTGTAGATAACGGCACAAAAGTACACTTTTATTCTTAAAAGATTTATGGGCGAGGTGAACGTTCAAAGTGTGAGCATAGCGTAAATTGAATTACTCGGATCAGATCGTAGTAATTTGTGGTTATTAATGTTGAAGGGGAAGATTTTACTGTCAGTGCAAAGGTTTCCGATAAATAAATCGAAATTTACATCTTCTATACATATTATAAAACTCAACGTCTCTCTGTCTGTCCGTTTAGGTTCGTTTGACGCAAAAACCACTTATCCAATTTTTTTTTTATTTGAGTTCATAGCTACGCTATCTGGCCAAGTTATAGAATATATTTTTTTAAGATAAAGTAACATACGAATTAAACAGTAACAATAATGGTGAATCAATTCGGAAAGAAGACGCTTTTGGGGCGCTTAAATGGCTTTTTTTTTCTTTCAATTATGGCTTCGCACTATTCGTGCATTGGGCCAGTGTCAAGTATTTTATATTTGTAACTAAAGCGAGGGAAATTTTCCAGTCTTATGTCGAATTCAGGGCCCTAACAAGATGGCGGCTCCCTTGTTAGAACCATCCAGGGAGTTTTTGTGGCATATCAGAATTCATGTTCTATGTTATTATTTTCAATTCACTTCACTTACGTGCACAATAACCAAGCTTTATTATGCAAAATGCCACCTGTTTTACACAATATAGGGTCTAAAAACACAAATTTATGAATTAAAAACAAAAACCACTACATGACAGTCTGAGATCCCGCCAAAAACTCCTTAAATGGCTTACGCTGAGTAAACCATAAGAGATATATATTAAATGAATGTACTACATAATTGTAGTGCTTAAAAAGACCTATACAAAATTAGAGATAGCACATGTCTATCTTCTAAGGATCACCCACAGTAAGAATTTTTGTCTTTAAAATAACCGTCGGGCGACCGCCATAAGTTGGAGCGGAACACGACAAGCGCGGGCACAAGACCGACACGGCATTCTGTAACGGCGAGCGGAACCGCGGGCACAACTAGTTCAATCATAATATAAACATATTTTTACCCTTTTAATAAATATCTTGTTACAAAGACAAGCTTCCTCTACGAACACGTCTTATTAAATAGGATACTATTTAATATATATCGGAGAATCGTGTCGATCTGATTATGGAATCGTACTAATGACTTAGTATTCGTACTATTTACTTTACTATTTTCCAGCACTATTGACTAGGCGCGATAGCAACACATGTGTTCTGTTACCACCTTACAAGCAGGAAACGACCGGCTTGGTAGGCTTTCTCGCTCGAGCTATCGCATCGTGAAAGCCTCAGTTAAAAAGTCAATAAACATAGACCCTGAGTGCCATTTCGCTGCTCGTCTAGTCTGTGTGTTACAATCATCGTTCATAATTAAATATATATTATTTAAAAAGGTAATTGTGAGTGTGAACTACCTACAATCATCACTATTAATATACGCTTTTTATTATCAAAACTAACCTGTGTGAGTAATAATCTATTATACAGGCTTATTATACATTAATGACTATGTGTACATGTAATATAGACCGAAGATTTTACAAAAGTTTGAAACAACAAAACCCTGTTGACACAATCTGAGAAACACCTGAAAAGAAATTTCAAGTGTCATCGTCTAAGCATCTCGAGGGGTTGTTACGAGTATATGGCTGTAGCTGCCTTCGCACCGTTGCACACAGATGCGGCGCAATGTTGTGTATGCAAATTTAAAGAGTTCCATGATTAGAATGCTAAATTATAGGGTCTTAATTATAATAAAAATCTTATCTGAAAATGTTCCATTTTTATATTAAATATTATGCTTAAAAGAGCCACTTTCCGTCGTCCCCAGTTTGATTTATGTCTTATTTTTTGAATAATATTATTTTTAGTAAAGGTCATAATGGTAAACGGATATTGTGGGATTTATATGATATAATGCTACCCGTATACTGAAAGAATGCCAAATACAAATATTTCAACATATTTCATACAGACATAATTATGTTATGAAAGAACATACGTTTTTAGATACAGCATTTGTTTTACTAATACTATGGACACTATAGTATTCCAAAACTTCGAATTAATAATGTTATTTTGCTGTTTTCCTAATAAACAAAATACTCATAAGTGTCTTATATTAACATATAATAAAATATTCAAACGGAAAATATTAAATGTATTTGCAGTTTGCGTAATTTAGGATTTAATTTAAATCCAGTAGATTTAAGGATAGAATTCTAAAGATGTATTTTTAACCTAATTAATAATAAATATAATGCATACTAACATAATTTATAGATAAAAAATACTTTTAGTAATACATAATATACAACTTACATTATTTCAAAATACATAATAAATTCTTGAATGATAAATAAACGAATTCTTTCTTAGCTAAAATAATAAAACAATTTTTGAACCATTATTGTGATTGAGTTCAACACTTAACAATTCACATTTAATCTAGAAAGGCATTCGGAATGGTTTTCTTCGTTAAGGAAGTAATTTATGCATACAGCTTTCTAATTCAAGGCGTCACTATAAACAAGTTACGACTGGCATCAAGCGGTTACGACTTCGTACACCCTTAATGACAGTAGCACCCGAAATAAAGCCCATTTTATAGTATGTGCATGACTTTATATAGGTATGATTACTTCATTTATTTAATATTCATAACATATTCTGCAAGAGTTGTCATAAATATGAAAATAAACACGTCTTTGGTTTGATATTTTATTTAAATAAAATGTTTTATGTTTTTAAAGACTTTAATAAAGACCTCTTCTTCGTCTTATTTATCTTATTAAAGTTATTCTTTTCCACTCGTGTCTATTTACTGTCATTTCAAAATTCATACCTTTTATAGACATATCATTCATCACACAATCCATTTATACCTTTTTAGGTCTTGTTTTACTCCTAAATCCGTCCTCCTTCATACTTCTTAGCACTCTTTTAGACTCTTTTGCCTTCTTCCCTCCTCCTAACATGACTATACAACGCTAACCTGTTACTACTCAACTGCTTTGTCACTAGTGCTACTTTCATACTTCTTTCTATTCCTAATCTTATCCATTCTAGTTACACCACACATTCAAATTAATATTCGCACGACTTTGCCATAAGCAATATTTTTTCATGTTTTATTCCGCTTTGGATTAATGAACCAGGATACCGGAAATCGTAACAGACTAGATAGGTCACCGATTCGCAGAACAAATTTTCGTTTTTTGTTCTGATGATTTTCAGTTTAATGTTCTCCGTTTTTTCCCAACATTTTCCCAGCCTTCTCTGGATCTCAGTTGCATCTTCTCCAACAAGAGCAACGAACAGCATGGACCAAGGTGCCTCATCATGTATGTCCTGTATGACGTATGTACTGGCTCGACTATACATAGAATGGATAAATTGCAGGTACTTCCCAGGCACTCTTTTCTCTTTCAAAGCTCACCACAATACCTCTTGAGTTACTCGGTTGCATACCTTCTCCAAGTTAAGAAACACCATGTGCACGTACTTGTGTACACGTTTGTAATTTCGGCTCAGTTGAAAGAGTGCGAAAATGGCATCCGTTCTCGCACGTCCAGGCGTTAACCCAAATTGGTTCTGGGTTACTTCGCTTTATTCGTCTCGATGTCGCCCTCATCCAAATTCTTATACTATGTGATATGAGCTTTATTTATCGATGGTTGATACAGTTCTGTACGTCATCCTTATTCTTAAAAATGGGCACTATTATTATCGCATAATTAATTTAGGATCACCTCCTCCGTCAACAACTTATTAAAGAATAAAGCCAGCCACATCCATCTAATTTCAAAAAGGTTTTTACCTTTTTTATACATACCCACCATAAAGACCTATGGGTACCCATTCCTTTCTTCATAAATTAGCGTTTCTAATAATACGTTATATAGTATGAATAATATTATAATAAAAATCAGACTATATATGAAAAATTCTAAAAAAATTCTATTGTATATTTAAAAAACCATTTTTCTTAAATGTATTGATGTTTAATGAAAATTCATTTATACGAACTTTTAGAAGAGCTAGGACGTAAATATATGATAATTTCGAGTGGGAATCTTTTTGATTTTTTTCTGTCAGTAGTTTGTAATATTGTTATTCATTACCTATTTATTTAGGCCAAGGATTATTAGAGAAAATGAAGGTATGGCTTATCAGTGTTTAATGGTAAACCTATATTAGCTAATAGTTAATATCAGCTCTTAAAATATGGCAAAAAGAAATTGATATTTTTGAACTTATTAACTATTTTACAATAAATCACTATAGGGAGTTTAATGAAATCTTAACAAATGTAAAACATTTCAATCTAATAACGAGAATTACCCTTGATGAGTACTTTATTGGAAGCCATTTAATTGTCGCGTCTCGGCAGGACTGCCATAAGTCGTCCTGCAAGAATTTATTGCCTCAATTACACGCGGACTTCCCCACCGGTCACACCTGGGGAGCTTGGAGTGGCATCTTTGCATTTAATCCGATCACGTTAAATTAACAACCTAATAATCTACATTTTTATCATTAAGAAATAAATATGTAATATTCCTAACTCCTTTTCTTGGAAAATACATTTTCCATGTCATTCCATTCCATTTAAATCTTAAATTCTCAATTTTGCTGAACAAATAAAAACTCATCGGTGAGATTTAACGCTTATTTTTTTTTCTAATCTTATTTCCAAAGAAATAAGTATGTAGTAATAAAGACAAATAATACATATGAAGTAATAATGATAATAATATAAAATAGTATAGTACCTATATAATAAACTAGCAACTTGCTCCGACTTCGCACGGGTAGCAGAGTGATACATATAACGAACTCTATTGGATTACGCGGCGCACGCCAGAAAAGTTCACCCAGTCGGTACTTTTTTTTTACTTTTTCAATAATTATCGTTATATTTTAGCCAATTTACACAAACCCTTAATGAATTACACAAATAACCCTTTCTCATAAATCATTCTGTCCAAGAATGAAAACTGTATAAATAACCGTTCGGTAGTTTTTGAGTTTATCGCGTTCAGACAGACAGACGAGGTGGGGCGAGTTTTTTTAATGCTATGTAATGTTGTGTTTTCTAATCAATTATTGGAGTCAGAATTGAAATTAAAAAAGTTTGTTAAATACGTTTAAGAACATTTCATAAGGCAATAAGTCTCAGCCAAGTCAATGTGTAAAATTATAACTAAGAAGTTTATTGTAAATGGAATACTTATTTACTGGTCGACGTATTCACTATTCACCCACAACCTTTGTAAGTTATAATAAATGTGTTTTAAATGCAATATAAATAATTTTCATTGAATGTATTTAGTAATAAACTATTAATGGAACTAATCATTGTGGGTGGCTTTTACTTAGTGTGAGGTCGGTTAAGTGAGATAGAAATCTATGGCCGGAAGGTAGCAAATTAAAGTTATGTTTGATAAAATACCCTGACTTAGTAATTACATGGACCACGGGTATTCCGTTTTACTCCTCGGGACAAAAACATATTTTATATTTTGCTGTAAAGCTTATTTCTGTGAATTATTGTAAATACAACTGAAATATTTTTTTGTACAAATAATTAATAAAGTCTTTATTTATATTTTATTTGTTCTGCCCATTCCGGTAGTTAACGGATCAACCACAGCGTCACCTATCGGATCCTAACATAGTTATGAACCATCGTCTCGATAATTGTTCAGAAGTTACACAATCACTAACAGACGTCCACAAGATTTTTATATATAAAAATAAATTATATTTACATACTTTTATACATATTTAAACACGTAAACGTAAAAAAACGAGACATTTAATAGATTTCAGCGTACGTTATTTCAATTTAACTCACCATTAAGACTTGATTTCATTGTGGTGTCGTGGTAAAGTGACGGCAGTAAGTTGTGATTTGCGCTATCTTTGGGATTTATTACTCCAATTACCTGGAGACGTAGATTTCACAGGAGCGTAGTTCCTTCAAACTATTTACTGAATTCCGTGATATTGTCTGTAAGGTTAAATATGAGTGATTATTTATAACGATTGTGTTATTATGTGTATTTGATATAAATGATATAAAATGTGATTAAATTAAAAAAATGTGAGTTAGTATCAATTTTTGATTTTTTGAGGTTGTACAATTGCATTTTTTTTTTAGGTTAACTATTTATAAAAAAAAACAATGTACTTAATATAGCTTATAGTTTTTTTCGTAGTAATATTGTCAAATATTTACAATGTATCTCATAATTCAGTAGAATACATAAAAAAAATTACATATATAATTGCGGGGAGCCGCTGGATGTGGGCAGCACAGGTCCGATCGTTGTGGCGATCTTTGAGGGGGGCTTATGTCCAGCAGTGAACGTATTTTAGCTGAAATGATGATCATGATGAAGTAAAAAAAGCCACAGACCACTGAGAACAAATATTCAGTGTCCGTCGACATTGTAATACATACACATCATTATAAATATTAATGTCATAGTGAATTTATTTATTTGCTTTGAAAATAAAGAACAAGAGAAGTGACATTGTACGTCTGCATGAACTAATGATTTAGCTCTGCTCGCGTGGACTACAGAATGCCGTCAGTAGAGCGCATGCGCGAATCGTGCTGCCCCCGCTCTAACTTACAGCGGTCGCCCACCGGTTATTTTAAATACAAAAATGCTTATTTTAGGTGATATTTAGAAGATAGGCATATATAATTCCAGACTTTTTTGTAGGTCCTTTTATGATCTAAAATTATGTAGTACATTAATTTGATATATCTCTTATAGTTTACTCAGCGTAAATAATTTAAACGCCCCAAAAGCGTATTTTTTCCAACGTGATTCACCATTATCGTCACAGCTTATTTTGTACGTTTCTTTATCTAACAAAATATATTCTATAACCGGACCAGAAAACAAAGCTATGAATAAAAAAACATGTAATTTGGATAAGTGGTTTTCTCGTGAAAATAAGATAAACGGACAGACAGACAGGGAGACGTAGAGTTTTATAATATGTATAGATATAGATAATGAATGCTATTCCTTCCTAATTCTATTCAACGGCACCATAAATATTACAGTCCTTTTGTTATATTTTAAAACCGTAAGATATCGTTTCAAGTAAATAGGACGCATCTACGCTGCTGCAAACTTACACTGAATATTTAAATGTTAAAATCAAACAAAGGGAACATAAAATCTCTTTGTGATGTCTTGCGATGCACATCGTCGGATTCGCTCGCTGCCAAGATATAATCTGCTATGATGACATTATCTGGATCCCCTGCCAACAAGGGATCCGGCCAAATACTTAAAACGATTCAGTTTTCAATATTGTTCTCGCAGAGTTTATTTCTTTTTTAGGTTCAATTCTTGTGTCAAAGAGATATTTACTTGAATATAAAGCGATTTATTCTTGTCGATGGCGACCATTGTTTCTTTCGGTGGTTATTTTTTGGTCTTGTTTCTAAAGAAGAACGCATTAAGCACCATATAACACAAATGAATCTCAATCAAAATTAGTTAGGTAATCTAAAATGATGTTTCGTTATACTACTTATGTTTTTTTGGTATGCCCAGTACAGTTCAACAACATCGGCGACTACCAAAGGATCTACAATCCATCGCTGTCAAGCCGGACCGCTCAAATGTCTCGTCACGTTATGTTTGAAGGACTCCATATTGTATGAAGAAGGGAAAACACCGGCCGGGAGACAGCTTCACATTAAGGCAAAAATATGACATAGTGAACATCAAATACATATTATAGTATACTAGCGATGCCCCGCGGCTGCACACGTATTTATTACGCAGTAATTATTTTTGTCACGTAACTTTATTTGTATTCACTTTAATGACAATTCTATTAAGAAATGACATATACTAAACCGTGTACAAAATTTAATAAAACGCGGCTGAGAATTATGTTTTTTTACTGATTTTTATTGACAATTCTTATAGCCTGTCATTTGAGCAATGAAATAAGCACCCCGTGTGGAAAATTTTATAAAAATTGGTCATTTCGTTTTTGAGTTAAATCCGGATATACAAATAGACATTTTTTTAATGTCATATATACCTACCAGATCAGTGTCCAACATATAGGATATCTATCATGAAAACTTGGAAAAATTTCTGACGTAATTAAGTTATATAAATTCAACGTTGTAATTTTTAAAATGCTCTAGTTGGACCTCTAGTCTAGATTTTAATATTCGGGTCATTTTTAGAAACAAGGTTGTGAGAACAACGCGGCGATATGCTTGTTTATATGAAAGTGGCTGTGTCCATAACGTAATGTTATTTCCCCAGGGTGGTATTATGGGCAGACTAATGAAGATGTGTCGGTTAGGTCAACTAGGTTCTTTTCATGCCGCCAGGCTATGAACGAACCTACGCCGCAGGTAATCGAAAAAGTTTTTATGACATAGTATGTTGTTTTCATTATAAGTTCGTTTATAACAAAGTAACTTATGTTGATAATAGTTTATTTTTATTTTTTCTCGCATTATATCAAAACTATTTAGAAAAGCCGAATAAAATGCTTGTTCTTATACTTCAAGTTATATCAGTTATTTTTATATTAGTTTATATCAGTTTTTTTTTAATTTATAGTTTCAAGCTATAGGTAGATGAGATGACTGTAAGAGTAAAACAGAAGATAAAAATACACAAGACAACAAAAAAAGATAAACATAACATATGTTATTTAAACATTATTTCTCTAAAGTTTTTAAAATACTCAAATTGGTGTAAGTAGGTATTTTATTAATAAACTAATTGTGCTTCGCGGTTACACTTGCTTACTTTGCATACTTGCTTGCAACTTGCGACGGATTGGTTGATACTTATGGCCCTTATGGTCGTGGCGTAAAGTTATGACTTAAAACAGTTCTCTATAAACGGGCTATTTTTTTAATCTGACTAGTAGTTACTGAGATTTACACGTTCAAACGTACAAATTCTCCAGCTTGATAATATTAGCACAGATATTAGTATAGAGTATAATTATTATAAAAAACATATATTTTTTATTTATATCGTTTATAAAAAAAAGTCAAATTCATTAAGGATTTGTTATAAATTTGATGAAATATGACGATGATTGTTGAAGATGTCGGAAAAAATCATGACGACTGAAACTTTACCGGCGTGCTCCACGCAAAGCAATAGAGTAGTTATATGTATTACTCTGCAACCCGCGTGCGAAGCCGTGGCGAGTTGCTAGTTTTTAATAAATGTTATTATACGTTAAATTACTTTAAACAATGATTGCTCAATTTTAGCGTGTACGGACACAGCATCGATCGACCTAAGTTCGAATCCCTACAATAAGCTGAGCTTTCGGTAAAGGAAAACATCGTGATGAAACCATGATATGGTGGTAGGCCATTTCCAAAAGCCCGCCTGGCTAACTACCATCCCCAAATTGCAATCTGTCGCCAAGCACCTATAGGTGTGTTCCTCCACTAGGCTTAGCGTCTCACCATCTTGGGCCAAATCGTCACTTAACATCAGCTGAGATTGCGGTTGTAACGCTAAAACATACAAAAAGTTTAAAAAAACTTTACTTATCATTAAAATATATACTAAAATTATATTTTTCAGTAATTTCAAACCCACTAACACTTTCTTGAAAAAAAATTAAAGGATAAAAAATGTTATTATTTGAATACAATTACTATTATTTTTGTGATAAGTTTTAACTTTTATATTTAGACACAGCTACTATGACTGATAGCTTATTTTTTTCCTTATTTGTTACATTTTAAACCTATAACAAGGTACATTAATAACTCCTAAAGCATAAATTTAAACGTAGCGCTAAATAAATCATAGTACAACGTCGGTGTCAGCGTACAACACTAAAAATGGTTCCCGTTTATTCATATGGGAATGTGAGAGCCACATATATTTCTAGCTCTGTAATAACTTGTCGCGCGAATTACCTGTCTGATTTTTTTATTAAAGCACGCACTCCTCGGCGCCCTATAAATCTGGTGTTGGCTCCCACTTTACTACCCTACCCATCAATTGCTGAGAAATATTTAGGTTTTTTACTATTTTATGTTTTCTTTTATTACTGATTACATTTTTGTCCACTTATATTTAAAAAATATTCTATACAAAGCTCTAGATTGATTGTTTTTTTTTTTTTTTTGTTTAAACTCGCTAAGCTCTGGAACTATGAGTCAGATATGAAAAATTGCTTATGCATTTTATTTTACATTAAATATAAGGATGGTTATATAGCTTCACGCTACGAGTCTAAGGAGGGGAGTAGGAATCATGAACGTCAAGCAATCCGGAAACCTGTATGCGAAATAAGAACAATGATAGATACAGTAAACGATAATAAATTGGATGGAATGAAAATAATTTTATTGCAGATTCTTAGTCTGCACAATTTATAAAATATAAGTATAATTTATAAGACAATAAAATGCAATGTTCAATATAGTCAAAATAAAATATATACTAAATGTATAATATTTTTATCTATATTAATTTTATAAAGAAGTAAAGTTTGTATATTTGTAAGAGGTAATCTCCGGAACTACTGAACACATTCTGAAAATTCTTTCACTAATAGAAAGCTACGTTCTCTCTGAATAAAATAGGCTTTAGTTTATTCTTTTTAAATTTTATATTGTAATTTGTGTTTATTATGCATAATTATTTACATCCCAATTTTTTTTTTTTTCATATTACTGACATTTCATATAGCATATAGCAATTGAGAAATTATATATTACAATTTTATTTACGATGCTTAAATAAATTCAATTAGCATATCAATTATGGAATGACGTATGCTTCCCGTCTATAAAATTAGATCAGAATCAGTTGAGTTGAGTGATTTTTTTGCGGTTACTATAAGTTACGTTGAAAATTATTATAGTCCATCAATTATGGAATAACTTGTACTTTCCGTGTACAAATTGTCATCAAAATCGGTTAAGACATAACTACAGATTTATTAATATAGATAAACGCGAACGACGTTGCGAGCGGTTGTTAGTAATATATATAGAAGGTAAATATTATGTATATTTGTTTAGTAAACAGGTTTATTTAATTTCTACACTTCTCTCCCAGAACTGGCGTACCCCGGGAATCCTGAATAGGCAAATTTAAAAAATTGAATTTTCCGTCTGGCTTGCTCCTATACTCCTCGTATTCTATTAGGTTAAAAGCAACTAGAGTACACCGAAACAGAATATTAATGTTGCGTTTTTCTAAGAAGTGTTATGAAGCTCTCGCCTCAGGGACTTACCGTTGTGTCATCCCTTCGCTGTCTGATCTCGGAGAGACTCCATTACGTATTAGTACCATAAAAATATTTTTTATCATGGAAATATCATATAAAGACTGTATTTTTTACTTTAAAACCTATATTATTAACTTATGCATAATAATATGTGCTAACATAACATGTATTATTTATATTTGATCTAAACAAATATTTTTATACAGTATTTAAATGTACATTTTATAAGTATAAAGTATCAATAAATCATGTTTTTATTTTCATTTAGGGTACTATCATAGATATTATATGGTAAGTATTTCTTCTTCTTCTTGTTACACTTATCGCATTGAAGCAGGGTCGTCACGATATGTTTTTTCCTCCACTCTATCAACTATCATCCCAGTATTCACACGTTTTATATTAATATCATGTCTCAAACAATCCATCCATATCTTCTTAGATCTACATCTACTCTTATATCCATCCACCGACATATTTAAAATTCTTCTAGTTATATGACACTCATCCCTCCTCATGGCATGCCCATACCATGCTAACCTATAAACTCTGTGACTGGTACTATTTTTAGACTTCTAATATACTCATTCCAGAATTAATCCATTCTAGTTACACCACATATCCATCTTAGCATTCGCATCTCTGCCCCATGTTCTTTCATCCGACTCTTTCGTTGCCCAGCACTCAGATCCATACATCAAGACAGGTCTTATAATGATTTTATAAACTTTCCCTTAATTTTAGGGGCATTCGTGCATCACATGTGACTCCCGATACCTGTCACCATTTCATCCACCCTGCACTTATATTATTCTTTACATCCCGGTTAATCTCAACGTTGTTTTGGATTAATGAACTAAGGTCCCAAAAATTGAAGCAGGCTGTAGGTACACTATTTAAGGCTATGTGAGAAAAACAGGATGGACCAGCGAAGTCGCAGAAGAATTGTTCAGTTTTTGTTCTACTAATTTTCAATCCTACGTTCTCGAGTTTTCTTGACATTTTCCCATCCTAATTTAGACATCAGTAATATTTTCTCCAAAAAGGACAATGTCATCTGCGAATAACATACACCAAGGTGCCTTCTCCTGTATGGCTGATGTTAGTGTAACCAAAACAAAAAGAAACAAATAAGTACTTAAAGCTGATGATCCCTGGTGCAGGCCTACAGCCACATTGAACTTGTCGGTAACTCTAGCCTTGGACCTGACGTATGTAATGTCTCGGATGTACATAGAACGGATAAGTTGCAGGTACTTCCCAAGCACTCTCTTATCTTTCAAAGCCAACCACAGAACCTCTCAAGGTACTCGGTCATATGCCTTCTCCAGTTCAACAAACACCTTGTGTAAGTTCTTGTGCATATTATTTATGTATTTAAATACATAATATACTAGTCCATGCGTTATTTCAAAATACTATTAAACAATACAGGTTAAAATACATACAATTTATTGATTTACTTTCCCCGAATATTTTTCCATATTCGCAGACACGGGTATACATTGATCAAACCGGTTTTCACAACGGAAACTGCGAGGCCGCCGGAAATTAAACACTATCTAGTATGTTATAGAAAGTCTGGACAAAATCATATGCAGTTTTTTTATGTATTTACATACATAAAACATATTATATGTATGTCCATTGAATTTCATTTTTAGGGTTCCGAAATCAAAAGGAACCCTTCTAGTATCGGTATGTCCGTTTGTCTGTTTGCGGCTTAGCTCAGAGATTCTAAGTAACAAAGTGGTAAAATAAAACATAGGGTACCTCTCCTACACGTGAAGTAGGAATGATTTTTTGCCCATCCCATCGTATTGTTGTCGATGGATAGGCGATCTAAAAATGTAGTGGGTTTGTAAAAACTATATTTAGATTAAGAGATCCGTTTGCAAAATGTTAAGCTTTAAAATACTATTTTTTGTTAAATTCAAGTGTCCTTAGCCCCAGCCAGCTAACTGGTTGTTTTTAAATATGTGCTAAAAATTCATGGTAGTAGTATATTTAAGTTAAAAAGCAAACTATCAGAGCTAAGTAGGTTTTACAAGTTAACGATTAATAGTCAATCTATACTTAATATAATAAAGGGGATTTTTTTTTGTTTAATTGTGTGTTTGTTTAATGACGCTAATCTCAGGAACTACCTGTTGGATATGAATAATATTCATGAGGAATAGTATAGGTTATCTAGCATTAGGCTACGCCTCCAAGCTAGCCTTAAATATTGATTTTTGTTAAGTAAATCGGAAGAAACAGCGCACTTGAACTGTTTTAACCGCGCGCGCTGTCGTAATGGTTAGTGATACGTAAATACAATGTTTTACAAAAATATTGCTCTTTAGTACATTTAAAAAAAGTCTGCTATATCATATACTTAATTTTTTACTTATGCAATAAGGTATTATGTGACAAAAATTATTGAAAATTGAAAAATGATCATTATTATTAGGCTTGGCTTATTAATCTTTACGAATGAAAGTTATTTCAACATTAAGACAATTTTATGAATACCTATTCGGCTCGGATCTATGAGAATTTCGTACAAATTCCATTGAAAACGACTTAAATACACCTCTTTAAAAGATCATTCATGCTATATCAAGCCGGGTGGCGCGCGCGGGGACACGGTCCCCACGCTATAGTATATTTTTGTATAAAATAATTCATGCTACACCGGGGCGGGGTCAGGCCGGACGCCGGCCTAGACACGTATTGACAAACATATATTGGTATACTTTTGGATGAAATAATTCATGCTACACCGGTCTGGGGTCGGGCTGTATCCGTGATATCGCGGTGGATCCGGCCTGGTGTAACATGAATTACTTCATACAAAAGTATACTATAAATTGGTGACCATGTCCCGGCTGACACGGCGCCCGGCCCTGTGTAACATAAGTATCCTTATCTGCATATTGTGACGGGCAACTATGGAACCCTACACTGCCCGTGGCCGACACGCACTTGGCAAATTTTTGTTAGTACTTTATAGCACAGTAATATTAATAATATTTTAACTGAAGACAAAATAACGAATGGTGCCTTTCTACAGCGGAGTATAGCGAAGTCGATAGACTGTTGACACATACCGCAGAGAGGGTAAGTATATTCAATACTTACTTATTGTTTATATACCAATGGGAAGACAAGCTCCAATGCTTGACCGCCCAGAACAGCATGCTATAATATTATCAAGTTTTATTTTTTCGAGAATGTTAGTAAGTAACCAGTGTCACGAAAGGACAGAAAAAAAGGAAATAAGAGTGGACAATAAAAAGGGAAGCTGATATCAGAAAAAACAAAAGGGATACCCAAGAAAAACTAATAATGCGAAAAAATACTAATTAGAAATCAAAAACATTCAACCATTTATGTAGATGAATTTTCTAGATTTTACTTAATATTTTAACATAATATTATTACCTGTGAATTTTATATTAAATGGCACCACAAATTTTCTTTCTCACTCAACCTCAACCTTTTTCCGTAAATATATGTTGTCATTATATAAAGAAAAGGGCTTAATATCAGAAAAAATATGTTTGTTTTCAATTAATTTTTAAGGTTTTTAAATAGTGACTAAATAGTATATTGCACAAGAAATTAACGAAATGTTTCCGGAGTCAGTGTCTCATTTTCATCACTGGAAGAAAAACCTAACATCTTATGATAAAGATATCCTTCTTAAAATAATAATCGGTCCTTAATAAACGAGCAGGCCCGGGTTTTGCGGCCCTGTTACATTTGTTATCATTGCTAATAAATAAGTCGGTGGTTAATGCGGTCCACCGACCATCCAATCTCGGTTACATTGTTACCCTCGAGATTAGATAGGCGTGATGATTGCTAAAGTTTGATTGAGATCCGTGTGTATCATTTTGCGTATCCTTGATTACTATATGTGCTATTCACGTACGGGTCTACATGTAGCGGACACGCAGTTCACTGATATATATTCATCCGTAATTATTGGATTTTGATGTGCATTAACGGTGTAATGTTATTTTCACATAAGCTGTGTTTGTTAGAAGTTGCAAAGATATTAATAACTGTGAATAGTAATAGAAATTTAGTCATTTTACTTTTTGGCTCTCAAGGTCACACAAAATGCGGATAAAATTAGCGTTAATGCCATCCATGACAATCAAGTTATTAAATCTAGATATACCCATGTCTCTGCACATGTATATTACGCAGTAATAATTTTCGTCTTGTAATTTTATTTTTACCCATATCTTATGATTTCTAAAAATATTATTGTTTATAGCTTATCAATCTTGGAATAAATAGCATCCCTGTATACAAAAATAACACATATTGTTGTATTTTTGTAGACTGATATAAGTATTTATAATATTTCTATAGGCTATCAATTTTGGAATGTCATATACTTTCTTTATACAAAATTTTATTAAAGTCGGTTGAGAATAAAAAACAAAAGCAATTTTGATCTTTTTACAATTTTTTAAAGTATTGTTGCTATTTTTTATAGTCTATCTATTGAGGAATGGCATATAATTCCCATGAACAAAATCTCATAAAAGCAGTCAAGTTTGAAAAAGCAATTTCAAATTAGTGACCTACAGTATAGCATCTATCACAACATTTGGAAAGAAAATCACATGTAGGTACAGAAAGAACTTCGTATTTATTAATGATGAAAAATGACACGTTATGAAACTACGAATTAATCACTATAGATATCACTAGAGACTAAACTACATCACAATTAGAGGATTAGTACTTTAATATAAGTAGCATAAATTTAACTATACCTACTTACATAAAATTAATCTACGTACAATTAAAAACATCTAAACGTATATCTAAAACTATACTTAGTTAGTAATTTAGTTATAGACTGTGTACTATTTTAAAAGTAACCTTAAGTATAGTATAAACGTTAAACATACATTTACCAGTGAACAGTTGAAAATGTTAGTCATAGTAATGCACAAACCATTTAACAGATGTAGCTGTGCCGACTTGCCGTACCACGAGCTAATGTGTAGTAAACATGGTAGTATGAATAAAAATGTATAATATAATATAATCAACGTATCAATAAATGTGAGTAAGGCCAACCAAATTTCACACCCTTATGTTCTGAATATGGTTCGATAAATTAGTGTAATGTATTATTACACTACCGCCGTAAAGGAAAGAGGCGCGTCTAACTAAAACATAAACCGGACAAATGTCGAAAAATCTGTAGGGAGCTATGTCTATTTCAGTTTTAGACTGTGTAATTCAAGAACGCCAGTTAATAGGCAAATAAAAAACAACCACGTGCGCCTTTTCTTTCTGACTATGAATATATATAAATAAAACTCAATTAACAAAAATTTAAGATGCGCTCATCTTTCTTTGGAAGACAGTATATGAACTATTCACCAAGTACCTATTGGATCCGCATAATAGAATATGAGCCACATTTATTTTGTATAAGTAGAAAAATCCATACCCAGTATTGGGATGCAAAAAGGGTGTATTTTTATAGTATGGAAATACATGGAAAAGTTTTGCAAATATTAAATTGAAATAAAAATAATAATATTGATAAGTAATTTGAAAATTCTTCTTCGTTTTCTTATATAATAGCAACGAGTGTTTATCTGAATTATATAATATTATAAAGAGGAAAGATTTGATTTGTTTATTTGCGTTGAATAGGCTCTGAAACTACTGGACCGATTTCAAAAATTCTTTCACCATTAGAATCCTACATTATCCCTGATGAACATAGGCGATAGAATATTTTCAAAAAGGTAGGGATCCGTATGAAAATTTCGATAATGTAACCCAACGTGTGAAAAAAATACCAAAAAAGTCGTTATATCGCGTTCGCTGCGGAAATTATTGATAATAGAGCAAAGTGATGTACTACAGTTTTATAGATGACATAAATAGGTACAAAAAAGTCCGGGATACTATGTCTAACTATTACAGTTATGTCATAATAACTAATTTTTAAGTTAATAAAATATGCAATAGTAATGCCGGTTCAAACTAGGCCAAGCCCCCCGAGCATGTGCAATGGGACGAGGCTGTTTAATAGTAGCGATCATTATCACCGGCCCAGCAGCTGGTCAACTAGTTCACATGCCGAGGACACTGATGATACCAACTAATCTACCAATCCCATTTAAATGGCATTAATTTTCGGTAAAAACATCTTTCGCGTTAACTATTTACAAGTCCCAAAGCCAAACCTTCGAATTAGTAGGGATCGACCTACGAGAAGAATGTTTTACTCATGGCCAACTGTATGTTGGCCTATCGCGGGTAGGAGCTCCTGAAAATAAATTTATTTTGCTGCCACAAAATAAAACAACATTAAATATCGTTTACAGGGAAGCTCTGATTCAAGATGGCTGTTTTGTAGATATGATTTTTTTTATAAAAAATAGTAATAATAAGAAATTAAAAAATTAATAATAATAATAAAAAGCTTTCTCTATAATGTACTCTTCCTTAGTAACTCCCGATGCAAAAAGAAGGCACAGCCTTCTTATAGTGTGTTAAAATTTATAATTTTAGATTTTTTTAAATACCCGTGCGAAGCTGGGTGTGGGCCGCTAGTTATACATATTATGCCAATGTCCTGTGGGTAGAATATTCTTGTAATCTTTTACAACTAAATGTTTTAAAATGATGGTGTATCTATTGTTAAAATTGTCTAGGAGAATTTAGTGGAAACTTAAGCATTAATTATTCTATAATTTTTTGTGATAATGCCACCAATATTACGTATTACATGGGGCCATGTAACCTAAGTTTATGAATTATAATAAAAAACTACAAAATAACAGGTCAAGATCGCGCCAGAAACTATGTACAACAAATCCTTGTTTGTAGTTACACGTACTTCAGATGCAAAGCAAGCGAGCAGTACTGGTCTCAGCCGCATTTACGCGCTATTAACCTGAAGTCCGAGCAGTATTCAAAGATATACCTGAGTAGCAAACTTTATTTGCAAAGGTGTTGACCGCGTTACGTAAAATGTCGCTGAAGAATATTTACATCTCAATTTTGTTCGGTGAAAATGCATTCGAAAATATGAAACGCTTCTAGAAATCTGTTTTCGATGCTAATAAAATTGATTCTATTTGTATTTCACGTGTTTATTTCTGATCAGTAACGTCCTTAAAAACAACAAAATATATGTATATATCTCTTATACAGTGGTTTGTGCCTAAAATAAAAATTGAAATTTTTGTGTGAATTTATATTTATTGTTTTTGTCTTTTAACTTATTTTTCAAAACTAATTCAAACTAATTCCTATTAGAATTACTTTAATAAAATTCATATAGTTGACTATATAAACAAATACTATAATGCAAATAATTAAATATAAATAAATAGAAGCAATAATGGCTCAGTGGTAGCGTTTACGGACATCACGTCAATGAACGTAAGTTCGAATCCCAGCAAAAGTCTGAGCTTTCGGTGAAGGAAAACATCGTGATGAAATCATAGCATGGTGGTAGCGCTTTTTCTAATGCCCGTCTGGCTAGGGATCACCCTCAAGTTGAAAATCAGTCGTCAAACACCAATAGGTGTGTTCCGGCAGCTGCACTTATCCTGCACAATACTTTCCACTAGGCTAAGCTTATCCATTTTGGACTACATCATAACTTAAACCTAAACCTATTACGATAAAAAAAAAATTAGCTCTAATGTTTTATAGTCACAAGAAGTTTTGTAAAGTTATTCAACACTTAAAATTATAAAAACAATTAATGTGTACAAAGGAAAGTAGTTATGCAGGCTGTAACCTCTCTTATTACGACGTATAAATCGGTAAATAAGTAGAAGAGTCTAATGTCACATATTTACTCGTATGTTGTGACTACGATTGGCGATAAACACCTGTTGTTTAGGCTAGACTAATTTCAACATATATTTGTGATATAGTTGTAAACAATCACCTGGTTTTTACAATATAAGAGGATTGTAAGGCCATTTATGAATTCTATAGTAAAGCTTCACAAGAATTTTAGTTTTTTTAGTTTTTTTAAACCCTCGGTGCTGCCAAAACCCATAACTAAATAGAATCAATAAAATCTAAAAAGCCTATTTAATTACACATTGTAATAAAATAATAAATGTTTCATAGAGTAGATAAATCTGAATTTGTTTGCGTCTTTTTATTGTGCACATGTGTTTACGAGAACAATTTCACGATGATATACGAGGGATTAGTGAGGGGAATTTTTATTAAAACATTATCAAATTTACGGAAAGCGCGATAGTTCTTTTGACATTTATTTTTATAGCATAGCAAAATAATGGCATTGTCGCAGTCCAGTGGTAGTTGTCCTACACTTACCCACCACGACCTCTGCGGTAACGAAAGCCTAGATCTGATCCATCGGTATGGAGCCCTTGAGCCAAGCAGCCGCTCGTACGATAAAGTGATTCTACATTCACCGGCTATCACAGATACACATGACACTGCATCATACACACATGCACGCCACATAGGTACATAGGTTCTGTAAGGGACCTTTTTTCCTTTTTTGCCTATTTAGTTAGAAAAAAAAATTCAGATCACTAAATATACATACACATGTTCCTTCCCTCCTCCCAGGGGGCGACAACCAACATGGTATTCACTTCCATACAAGGAGCGATGGTAAGCTTTTCCAGATATCGCTATTGAAATCTAAGCGTCACCGTGAAGATCTCTTCGTAGATACTCTTCTCTTTGCCGACGATGCAGCCTTTGTCGCTAGTTCCACTCACGAGCTTCAAATCATGATGTCCAAATTCTCGAGGGCGTGTGATCTATTCTCAATGTCTATTAACATCCGGAAAGCCGTAGTATTAGCGCAAGACAACGCGGAAAGCCCAATTATCCTCCTGGGTAACACGCCTTTAGAAGTAGTCGATAAATTTTGTTACCTTGGTTCCACCGTGTCGAACAATCTCTCCCTCAATGATGAGATCGATATTCGTATCGACAAAGCGGCCACTATTTTCGGGAAACTAAGTGCAAGGGTCTGGCGAAACAAGCACCTCACAATAAATATCAAGATGATGGTGTATCAAGCATGTGTCTTTTACGGAGCAGAAACCTGGACTTCATACGCAAAACAGGAATGTCGTCTCAACACCTTTTATATGCGTTGCCTTCGCAATTACTAAGGTATCACTTGGGAAGATAAAGTCACAAATAAGACAGTTCTAGAGATTGCACAGCTGCCCAGCTTCACGGCAATGCTGAAACAGCGACGATTGCGCTGGCTGGGGCATGTGCATCGAATGGAGTCCTCCCGTTAGCCGCGTCGCGTCATGCTAGGTGCCGTAGCAGATGCAAAGAGAGACGTTGGTCGGCCACTGCTACGGTTCAAAGACTGTATTAAGCGGGACATGGCTACCTTTAACATCAATCACGAACGTTGCGAAAAGCTCGCTGAGGTTAGGGACGAATGGCGCGAGTGTGTTCCTGATGGCCTAAAAGCGCACGATGAGGCCTGGTTTCGTTGTCTGGAACATAAAAGAGCCATGCGACATGATCACATTGGTCGCACTGCACACAATGTCTTATTTTTTGTATGTTCACATTGTGGTTGACAATGCCGCTCACCAATTGGTTTATACAGCCACGAAAGAAGCTGCTCCCAGAGACACTGATTAAACCGTCTGTTATAGACGAAAAGGCCAATGATGATTAGTTCAAATGATAGGGAATTAGTTAGATCGCGACTTATTTGCAATCTCTGCAACAGTCCGAGCCGAGGTCCGGCCACTTTAGCAGCCTCGGAGTTGTTGCAACGCAATTTAAACAATATGATCTCGTCGTTGACCATGTTCTAAACTTTTAGGCTTATGAATGCATGGATACCATTATGGACTTCGAAAAATTCAATTAGGTACACTGATTTTAACACAATTACTCGAAAATCTACTATAAAAAGAAACTATATTATAAAAATTGTTTTTTATTTACTGACTCATTGTTTCACTCTTAGTTAAATCTAATACGCTCGTATATATGTGGTGAAATGCCTTAAAGCGAAATACGTTAATTTTGGCTGAATATGCATTCGTGTCTGGTTAAAATTGTCAAGTTAATGTGCCGGCAGCGGTGACATATGCATCAATGAGCTTCCAGATGGGCATTAATTTGGATAACAAAATGCCAATTTTCATCTTTAATCCTTTTAAAAGCTTCTATTTTAATTTATTTGAATTTTACTTTGATTTTTATTTAGGTAATACCCGCCAGGTAATATTAGATATTGTTATTAGATACGTGAAAAAAATCATGGCAGTAGTATATATAACGAAGTTAAAAGGAAAAGTTTACAGTCAAAAGTAATTTCGTACAAATTCCATTGAAAATCGCTTAAAGCTCCCTTCTAAGTTTGCATATTTTGATGGGCAACTACAGAACCCTACATTGTGCGTGACCCGACATGCACTTGCCATATTTTTATTTAATTACGTTGATTTTGTAAGTTTTAATACCTAATGGTTTCATTCTTTGAAGCCACTGATATTTGTAACTAAATAATAAGTCACAATTGATAAACCTGATCAAGTTTTTTATCAACTCCTAAAATATAAGGACGTTAAGCGCTGATACGAGTAGTATTTGGAGTTGGACAATAAAAAAATGTGCTTTGAAAAGTGAATATCTGATAACGTACAATAAAAAAAAAGAAAATATATGTGTAATTAAATTGAACTAGATTGGATTAAGTAAGCATCTTTGTTAATCTGAGTTGATACATTATGTTTTCAAAACCTATGTATAGTGTATAATCGTATAGTCTTAAAACTAACTAAATACTGTTATCTAAACATTCAAGAAACACACATAGGTAAGTAGGTATATAGGTAGCAGTTTCAATTTCACGAGACAAAGCAACAAAGCAAGAGGGCGAGGCAGGGATCTCAATACGCGAGCCAAATGCAAAGCTTTATTTAGTTTAAGGCGCCATTACACGGGTCATATAAACTGTCAAAGTTGGAAGTCGCGGGGCGTAGCGCGTCGTCGCCAGTACGGTTGCTGTTCCCTCCTTTCAACTTTACTCAATTGATCACGAATCTTTTTACCCCGGTTTTATGCTACACTTCTTACAGTAATCGGTGAAACCTTTTCCGATATCAATTTTCTGAACTTAATATGTTTAGTTTTGTTGATTATTTTTAACGTTAGGCTACTTTTTATATACGAATATTATAAAGTTCAAGAGATTGTGTGTTTGGTTACATTAATCTCTGGGATTACCAGTCAGATTTAAAAAAATAATGGTTTTCATTTTATAATTTATTTATTGAAGAAGGCTATAGGTTATATAACATCACGCTACGACCCTAAAGAGAGAAGCAGGAACCACAAACGTCAAGTAATCTGACAAGCTATAGGCAAATATGAGAAGTAAAAAAAAAATGATTGGCTACATGGTTGCGTCAACGGCCGGCGTGGCGTAGCGCGGAAAATTAAGCATAGAATGAGGATTGATTGGCTCTCTAGTCAAATACCTAGCGGAACACACGAAGGGTGTACTAGCGTTAGGCACAGTTAGCCACGTGAGCAGTAAAAAATACTCTACTACAGTGTTTTGCTTTCATCATGATGGTTTTGTTCACTGAAAACTAGGGTTTTTCGTCGTCAGACACACAGCATTCAAACTGTGTTTATCTTTGTTTAATAAGTTTTCTAATAATTTACTAACATTTAGCTTCTGCTTTTTAAACATATTTTAAATCGCCTACATTATTTTATTAGTAAAGACCTAGCCCTAGAGTTTTTTGTTTGTTTACATACTACTAATTAATGAGGACTTTCTTATTTATTTATTACTAAAAAAGTAGGATCTAGGAGTATTTTAAATTCTATGTTGTTAGTTAATAATTTATGAGTACAAAGTGTTTAATACCATTATATTTAAACCTAATTTAATAAATGTTACTACATATAAACATGTACATGTGCCAACAATGATCCTGAGCTTTCGGTGAAGGAAAACATCGTGAGGAAACCGTAGCATGGTGGTAGGGCTTTTTCTAATGCCCGCCTGGCTAGCTACCACCCTCAAATTGAAAATCTGTCGCCAAGCACTAATAGGTGTATTCTGGGAGCTGCACTTGGGTGCCAGTTTTCCACTAGATTTAGCGTGTTATCATCTTGGGCCACATCGTCACTTAACATCAGGTGAGATTGTGGCCACTACGCCAAACCTATAACGATCATTTGCAATCTGTGTTTTATAAACGCAGCAAATATAATATTACTAATGAACGAAGAAATTAACATTCATTTTTATTTTGCTTCTAAGTCACTGTTTGTTATGAAATACGTATAACTAATTTTTTTTTCTTTCAAAGATTTCATTCTTGGGATTTGAGTTACTAAAAGTGCAAACAGTTTCTTTTCCTTTGATTTTTCTTTCGTTGTTTGTTGTTTCCTACAATCCGGTAATCAAGTTTACAACTTGTCTATATATTTGATTCTATCTAGTTTATTCGATCTCAAAGAGTAATAAAGTTAAGGAACTACCTGTGCAAGCGAATCAGAGACACGTGGTATAAAATATAGGAGTTTTATCTCTATATAATATAAAGGCAAAGTTTTACCATTTGTAAATTTTTGCACGTTATATTTACTTACATAAGAAGTTGTATTTCACTAAATTATAATTCGTATTCGTACAATTTTACTGTAAATATCATAATTGGTATATTTAATAAACTAGAACAATATTATTTGCAAAAAATAATGAGAGAAGTTATATATTTCAATAATATACTATATACATGCACTAGTATAGACATTATGCATATAGACATTGAAAATAAGATTTTATTTGTTATAATAATTTTTATTGGCTTGGGAAAGTTACCGGCCCTGATGACAAATGCTGCTAAATCTAAGAACATCACCAACCCTCGAGAGTCTAATGACTATCGACCGCAAATTGCTACCATGCATAATAACTATATGCAATGCAAGTAATGACGTAGTGCCGTGATTTCTTATAATTCATTTTATGTGAGGAATTTGCAAAACACAACGCGCCTGATCAAGTCACCCTGTAATCGTGTGGTCGGGCACTAAATAGTGAAATACCAAACAACAAAAATATAGTTCTAAAAAAGACTTTAGCCAATGAGAAAAGTTACCCCGTTGCGGGTGCACCCCGCAACGTCTTGATTATGTCTCCTTGAGCAGATTGAATACATCCGAAGCGAACCGTGACAAAAGGGTCTTATTGTTATTCACCCCAGTGTAGCGTCGTGACAAACTATTTAGCCGACAGAGCCACCCTTTACTGGCACTGTGTTGATTGTTTTTAGCCAGAGGTTACGCCAAATATGAGCAAGTGTTCACTTAAATAATACTATACAGCAAATGGCATGTAACTATACGTTAAATAAATTAACCATAGTGATGATGTTTCAAGCTTTTAAAAAATATTGTATAGTAACAACATACATTTTTTCTAATTAGTGACCCGTGCGCTAATTTTGCAAATTATAAAATGTAAACAACCAAACTAAAAGCTGCCATATTTGTTAAATAGATTGTTCATAGATGGTACATTGAATATATTTTTATTAGCATCAACAGACGGTATTCCTAATGAAAAAGTTTATTAATCATTTCTTAACGAAAACATTAATCTTAAATAATTTGTCTATGTATTGTCAATAGCGAGAAACAATTCAAATGATGTTTGAATCATTAATTTTGATGAAGAACTAACGGAAATATTAAGAAAATAATATACCTATTAATTATACTACATATTATAAAACTCAACGTCTGTCCGTTTATATTATTTTCTCGCGAAAACCACTTATCCGATTTACATGTTTCTAATTTTAATTCATAGCTATGTTATCTGGCCAAGTTGTAGGATATATTTTGTAAGATAAAGTAATATACGAAATAAACAGTGGCGAAAATAATTAATCAATCTGTAAAAAATGACGCACTTAGGGGCGCTTAAATGGCTTACACTAAGTAAACTATACCAGATATATCAAATTAACATTCTACATAATTTTAGATTTTGAAAATACCTACTAAAAAGTCAGTTATAGCATATATCTATTTTCTAAGGATCACCCACAATATGCTTTTTTTCTTCCGTCTTTTGAGCGAGGGCAGCACGATTCGCGCGTGCGCTCGACCGACGGCTTTCTGTAAGTCCACACGAGCAGAGCCGTGGGCACAGCTAGCATGATTATATAACATCAATTTCATATGGTTTATTTTTTTTTTTGTTAAATCGTATTGCTGATCGTAATAACTTCGCGAATCTTCGGATTCGGTTTCCAGTTATTGTCAACATGTTAATGTTCAAAATTAAGAAAAAGAATGATGACACAATAAAATTGTTAACTAAAATTATAAAATAATGCAAATGTGTATTCATAGCTTGTACCAAATAATAACTAATATATTATTTCCAGTCGAGAAGTCATAATCAAGACGGTAGAGTATCGTCGCAACGGCATAAGTTTTCCAATTCGAGAAATCATTTAATGCAGCGTAAACAATAGTTTTAAATATTCTGACGCATGATTTATTATCATTACTCCCTATGTAAAATATTTTTTCTTGGAACGGCTCATTTTGTCAACGAAGTAGCAAACATGTATGAACTATGAAGCTCAAGTGGTGTCGAGGTGTCAAGTCTACCACTTACTCCAAAGTTGATCCTCTATTTTTATTTTGTAAAAGCTTATACAAAATTTCTGAACGCACTATAAACCTATCATTGTTTATTTTAATAGAAATGTATTGTTTCCTAGCAATACTAATAAATTAAATAGACGACGACGATTCCTTAATTTCAATATACCTATTTGAGGTTTTCTCATCAATGCAGGGTTGTTAATATCTCCTAATAAAAAAATCTAAGGTTAATCGTAGCCAAAAGCAGAAATAACGAACAAAGAATTTAAAATGAAACTGTTTTTAAATAACTATACTTTTAAAAATAACAAAAAACAGTAATTAACAAACATCAGATGAAAACCACAAGCATTAATTTTCCATTGATTGGCGTCAGCCGAGAGTGATCCAAATAGGTAGCTTAAACGCTCATTTAAAATTTACCTTAGGTATATATAAAACGTTCGATATGCTGTCACTTGAATTGCCATCGATACGTTAAAATATGTTGTATGTTCAAAACATTTTACGCTTTAATCTGTATTATATATATATGTATTAATTTAACTTTATTCACATCTGGAGATTGGATAAGCAACGATGTTCATATTAATAGACCTATTATTAATTAAGCTACTTGATAATTATAAGAATTTAGTTGGAATACAAATATGTATAGGTATTAAATTGACTAACTGTTTAGGCAGCGATTACAAGACAGCACGTTCCCGTTAAACTTCTCATTAGGTTATTCTATTGTACGTAACAAATTATTTGTTAAAATCTGGCCTTAAATCATACAAATGAATTCAAAAAACGAAGATACGAAGATTTCCTCGAGTTAATATCATATTGATCACAAGCAGATAAAGGTTGCATTTTATAATAAGATTACTTCTACCAACATCGCATTATTACAAAATTATAATATCCTTGCAGACAGTTTTTAAACATAATTCTTGAAATAAATTTGAAATCATTTCGATTAAAAATAAAACAATATTGTTTAACTTTTCAGGATTCAGATGAAGTTACCTGATAAAATACATTTTGTAGATAAAATTCTTTCGAATTTTTTTACAACAGGTATAAATGACATAATGTACCAAGCCCGGTGAAACTGTAAAAGCCGTCTGAGGCTTCAAGGCCCTTATGGCTAAAAGTATAGTTAAATGGAAAAAAAACTATATTGTAAACATCATTCATTTTCCCTGTCTCTATTACTGTCCATTTGCCAGAAAAATATAATATTTCTGTACGAAGTCTCGTTCTACAAAAAAGCGAAAATACTAAAATAACCCTCACGAAGGATTTGAATGTGATTAGTAGTGATTCATAAGAATGTTCACTTCCTGCAGACTCGTTAACCCTATTCGCTATTTGGAGACGAAATAAAAAGGAATCGGGAAATTTTAGGTGTCTCTGCAAATATAAAAACTTCGGTTGTGTTAGCTTAAGCACAGTTTTTATATTATATGTTATGTTTGAAGACGGAAGCTTGGCTGGCAATCAGGTTAATTGTCACCGAAAGCCGAAATTTATGGAAGTAGTTATCTTGTCACAGTACCTCCTGCCCTGTATTTATATCAGAAACGAATGTGACCGTATGGAATCAATTAGTTAATTACAGAATGTGCTTTCGAAATGTTAATATGTTAATAATAATAATGTTTTTTTTGTAATGATGCATGCATCAATGATTTTTCAAGTTGCAAAACATTTTGTTACAGATTCTTAGGGTTTTCGTCATTGTTTAACGTGTTTATGTAATCCTTAACCACACTGCTGGTGACTGAAACAGCAAAGTAAACAATATTAGTGATAAGGATAAGCTTTTCGAGTAGTCATTCTCGTGAACGAATATTTCGTCTATATAACAATTTATTTGTTAATATGATATATGATATGAATATGATTAAAACAATAATAATTAAGTTTAGCAATTAAGTGTAGCCTTTTTTGTTCATTAAGTAAAAACTGAAGTATAATATAATATTTCTGAGAAAATTAAGAATATAACTAACATTACTTATTGAAAGGACTCCACGGTATTTACAACTCAAAAAGATGATATCTGATTAGGGTTGAAGATTGATCCACATTCGCCTTGATTCGAATTAGAGTTACAAAGAATCGGATACATTTTAAAGACTCGATAACACTGGAATGAGGATACGTGATAGTCGTAAGAACGTTCCAGAGTTTTATTGTCAGAAATAAAAAAGTAAAGTATATAGTACAGAAATTATGAAGTATTTAAATTAAACGTAACTTTTATGCCGTTGAATAAGTATTAAGAAACATGTAAAGTTATGATTAAAAATCTATTTGGATCTATTCAAGATATAATTAGTGTAACTGAACGTAGTGTTGAATTTTCAAGAGCCATCATCAAGCTTCGCTTTGGCACTCGCCAAGTCCTGTGACCTACATCCCACCACGCTGCGGACGTTTGGCTCTGTTTTGGCATAAATTTTATTGTATCTTTGGTTTCGTGTTATTGAAGTGTTCGCTTTTGTTTCATCGGTAGTTTTGCTTCGCTTGAATTAAAATAGAGTGATTTATTTTAGACGCAGTAATGATATTCAGATAAAATGTGATAAAAGCGTACAATATTTTTCACAAAAATCTTCTCTATTATGTATGCTTAATAATAGTACCTTTAAGTTAGTTAGCTTTGTAGTGTTACAATACATATTCAATAGGTTTTTAGTTTAAAATTGTTTAAAAGTTAAGGTGTACGACATTATTGGTTTCTCCCTTCGGAGAACACGAATTTCAAGTCAAATAACATAAGAGTTTTTCAACTTTTATAAATTAAAAATAATAATAATACAGGTCTAGCTTTTTTATAGTAGAACGATGACGAGCCCGATGGCAAGTACAGTGCAATCAAAAATACCAAATGACAACCAGAGAAAGAACGCTTATCCATCGACGGTCGTCTCTGTCAAGCCTCTCGGCATCTGGATATATAATGGCTGATCCCGAAGCAAGATACGCCTAAGTATGCCACAATGGTGGGTATTACACACTTGGTGTATGGTGATCGCGATCCAATCACACCCACCTGTCCTGTCCTACCACCGAGACTGTTTACTATAAATAAAAATATACTCATTGATAATATAAATTTACAAAGTATTTAGTATTAGGTCCTTACATATGAAATTGGTGTTTTGTTGAACTGGCCAACATGATCTCAAATATCTGGCGTTTGGTTAGGAATTCCAAAATCAATTTTTTTTTTCAATTTTAAGCTTGTGTTGATTTGTTTTCGCACCATTTGATTTTTCTTTGACATCGCTCTTTCACAAAATGGAGAACTTAAAATATCGCGTTATTTACGAGGATGAGTTTCACCATGGCATCACCGCTGTAGAAACAGCTCGAAGAATTAATGATATTTATGGGGAAGAAAGAAAGCACGGTACGTTTTTTGTTCCAACATTTTCGTTCTGAATATTTTGACCTACGAAACAAACCCCGTGGACGGCCGGAGACCCTAGTTGATAAAACGACAGAATTAGCGGCAGGCTTCGGAGTGAGTAATAAAATAATTTTCATTCCCTTGAAACAAATTGGAAAAGTGAAATAGCTCGAGAAATGGGTACCGCATGAATTGACTGGAGCACACCAACAAACACGCATTGAGTGCTGCGTTACATTACTCAACCGTCATAATAACGAGAGAATTTTGAATCGTATTGTGACTTGTGACGAAAAATTGATCCTTTACGACAATCGGAAACGCTCATCACATTTGTTGACTCAGAAAAAGGTACTGGTGGGAGTTTGGTGGACCAGTGCTGGTGTCATACACTACAGCTTCCTAAGATCTTGCCAGACAATAACGACAGATTTGTGTTGTCAACAACTGCAAACCATGATGGAAAAAGCTAGCCGTTAAACAACCAGACTGGTCAATCTTTCTAGCCCAATGCTGCTTCAGGACAACGCTAGACCCCATACTTCACGACAGATGGTCGCTAAACTAGAGGGACTGCGGTTGGAATCTCTCTGACACCCACCATACTAACCGGACCTTGCTCCAAGAAATTACCACTTTTTTTGGAATTTGCACAATTTCTTGCAAGGAAAACAATTTAATTACGATGAGGCTATATAAAATATAGGATTTATAATTTCATTTAAAAAAAAACGTTTTACTTTATCCATATAAAACGATAATTTCATATGTAAGAACCTATTATTATTTTATTTATAGTTAGTTATCATTTATCATCTTAGTTAATAATAAATGGGTATATTAAAAATAAACTTATGTATGGGATGTTATAGTTGTGAAATCGTTATTCGATGTTACATTTCTTGGTTTTTGTATAGCAATGCGGATTATAGCCATATTTTCTTGTTACTAAAAAATAGATATTTTTCTATTCAGTAACAATTTATAATTCTTATTTTTATTATTTTTTTAGGCCGTGTGTGTGCCGGCTTAGAATCGCACCACCCCATCTCATCCTGTGGGTGTCATAAAAGGCGACTAAAGGATAAGCCGAAGAACGGGCAGCAGCGTCCTTCGAGTATATACCCACGACCATACTGCGATCGCCAACCCGCCTGCCAAGCGTGGCGATTATGGCAAATCCCCCCAATCATGTTAGTACAAACGAAATCTAGACCCCTAGTCCCCGGCGGCCCCGCTATTCCTGACTCCGGTAGCGGTCATGGTAACGGTGGGGCAGGGGGTGCTATAGTTAATCCCCGGCAGAGATCCGGCTACCACAACCGACGAACTTTGGCCCTGGCAACATATAACACGCGCACACTGCGAACTGACGAGAAAATTGTCGAACTTGAGGAAGAATTGAGCAAGTTACGGTGGGATATTATAGGTTTATCTGAAGTCCGAAGAGAGGGGGAGGACACGATAATCCTTAAATCTGGTAACTTGCTCTATTTCCGGGAGGGCGACCAACAGTCCCAAGGAGGTGTCGGGTTTATCGTCCACAAGTCCCTTGTGAACAACGTGGTAAAAGTCGAGAGTGTGTCGACTAGGGTAGCGTGCCTAATACTCAGAATAACCAAACGGTATTCGTTGAAGGTCATACAGGTGTACGCTCCGACCTCGGCGCACTCTGACGATGAGGTGGAGGCTATGTATGAGGATATCTCTAAAGCCATGCATAGTTTTAAAGCCCACTTCACGGTTGTCATGGGGGATTTCAATGCAAAATTGGGCAAACGAGACGGCGATGAGCTGCGAGTGGGGCAATTTGGAGTAGGAAACCGGAATCATCGGGGTCAATTACTGGCCGGCTTCATGGAGAAGGAAGGCCTTTATATGATGAACTCTTTCTTCAGGAAGCGAGAACACAGGAAGTGGACCTGGATGAGCCCTGACGGTGTAATGAAAAACGAGATAGACTTTATCATGTCGACGAAAAGGCACATATTCAATGATGTCTCTGTGATCAATGCGGTCAAAACCGGAAGTGATCACCGTATGGTAAGAGGCACATTGAATCTTAATTTGAAGCTCGAAAGATCTCGACTGATGAAGTCTACGCTCCGCCCAGCACCGATCCAACTCCAGAACCCCGAGAGCTTTCAGCTGGAACTCCAAAACCGTTTTCATTGCCTAGAAGACAGCAGCGTGGACAATTATAATGACGGGTTCGTGGAAACTGTCCATACGGTTGGGTCCAAGTTCTTTAAGACCCACCGTACAAACAGGACCAAAAAAATCTCGGACTCTACTCTAAAACTCATGGAGGAGAGGCGTGAGATGATTCTGCAGTCTAGAGGTGATGCTTGTGCTTATCGGCAGCTTAATAGACGGATCTCAAAGTCACTGAAAACTGACATTCGCCAATTTAATACTAATCGTATTAAAGAGGCGATAGAGCGAAACAAAGGCTCCAAAGTGTTCGCAAGAGATCTGTCTATTGGGCAAAGCCAGCTAACAAAGCTGAAGACTGAAGACGGCAGAATCGTGTCATCCAAACCTGAGCTCTTGAGAGAGGTCGAGAAGTTCTATGGACAGTTATACACATCAACACAGAAACCCGTTACGAATCTAGCTAAAGACCCAAGAGCTAGATTGACTCGACACTACACAGAAGACATCCCGGACGTCAGCTTGTATGAGATTAGTATGGCTCTCAAACAGCTTAAAAACAACAAAGCTCCTGGAGATGACGGAATCACAGCCGAACTATTGAAGGCGGGTGGTAAACCAGTCTTGAGGGCCCTTCAGACATTGTTCAATTCCGTCATCCACGAAGGTAAAACGCCGCAGGCATGGAACAAAAGTGTGGTGGTACTCTTTTTCAAAAAAGGTGACAATACCCTATTGAAGAATTATAGGCCCATCTCACTTTTGAGCCATGTTTATAAGCTGTTTTCGAGAGTTATTACGAACCGTCTCGCTCTCAAGTTTGACGACTTCCAGCCTCCCGAACAAGCCGGTTTCCGAAAGGTCTTCAGTACCGTAGACCACATACACGCATTACGGCAGGTTATACAGAAGACCGAAGAGTATAACCTACCCCTTTGTTTAGCGTTTGTGGACTACGAGAAAGCCTTCGATTCGATTGAGACCTGGGCTGTACTACAGTCTCTCCAGCGGTGCCAAGTTGACTACCGGTACATCGAAGTGTTGAAGTGTTTGTATGAAAACGCCACTATGTCAGTTCGACTGCAGGATCAGAACTCGAAACCTATCCTGTTGCGGCGGGGAGTCAGACAAGGAGATGTTATCTCTCCTAAACTGTTCACCGCTGCACTGGAAGATGTTTTCAAGGTTCTGGACTGGGAAGGACTAGGCATCAACATAAACGGCGAGTACATCACCCACCTTCGGTTTGCCGACGACATAGTAGTCTTGGCTGAGACCATGGAGGACCTCCGTGCGATGCTCGATGACCTCAGTAAAGCCTCTGAACGAGTTGGTCTTAGAATGAACATGGACAAGACGAAGATTATGTCGAACGTCCATGTAGCGCCAACTCCCGTGAAGATCAGAGACTATACGCTTGAAATTGTTGAAGATTATGTTTACCTGGGACACACTATCCAGTTAGGTAGATCCAATTTCGATAAAGAGGTCAATCGTCGAATCCAACTCGGCTGGGCTGCGTTTGGGAAGCTACGTAACATATTCTCGTCCAAGATACCGCAGTGTCTCAAGACGAAAGTCTTTGACCAGTGTGTGTTGCCAGTGATTACATATGGTGCTGAGACGTGGTCGCTAACTATGGGCCTTATAAGAAAGCTCAAAGTCACTCAAAGGGCAATGGAGAGGGCTATGCTCGGAGTTTCTCTGCGTGATCGAATCAGAAATGAGGAGATCCGCAGGAGAACCAAAGTCACCGACATAGCCCGAAGAATAGCTAGACTTAAGTGGCAGTGGGCTGGCCACGTAGCTCGTAGAACGGATGGCCGATGGGGTCAAAGAGTTCTCGAGTGGCGGCCACGTACCGGAAGACGCAGCGTGGGCAGACCCGCCACAAGGTGGTCCGAGGACCTGGTAAAGGTTGCGGGAAGCCGCTGGATGCGGGCAGCACAGGACCGGTCGTTGTGGCTATCTTTGGGGGAGGCCTATGTCCAGCAGTGGACGTCTTTCGGCTGAAATGATGATTATTATTTTATAATTTGTTAACACATTGTCATGTCTCACAAATTTCATATAAATATACAATCTTTAAAACTTCTCGAAAAAGAGAAAAGTTACTATGTAAATAAATAATTTAATTTTGCAGTTTATTTGTCGTTATGAAAACATGATAACAAATATAAATTATAATGTAGAATTTTCTAAAACGTATTCATTGAAATTTATTAAAAGCTTAATAATTTCAACATCGTTGATAATTAAGAATATTTTAGTTCTAAAAAACTTTCATTTTTCAGAAATACAATTAATGCGAAGTAAATTTGATGACATTTGGATTTGACGTAATGTTACAGTTTTCTTATTAATCTGAATGTTTGAAAATTAATTTTCTGTTTGGTTAAACTAATTAACAATGAAATTTCGGTACTAAGCTCTAAATTAATTTTCTATGAAAACGAATTATCGTCATAGTGTTCCAATCGAAAGTTACAAACCAGCGCGATCTTAAATAGACGCAAATTAATATAATATTATGTATATATTACGTGTAAATAATAAAATTATTGCATTAAATTTTTTGCTATATTTATTTAATTTTACTGACTCCCTTATCATTTATAAGTAAGTGTTTATATTGAAATTACAAACATTTTTGATATTTATGTAAAAATATGTATAGGTACTAAATATCACAAAAAAATATTTTAGTAATTTACTTCTATTCAGGGATCAGTTTTTGTGAAATATTAACCTTTAAAGTGCTAATTTTTGTTAGAGTCAAGTGCCCCCCCCCCGCGCCAGCCAAATGATTTTTTTTTTGATAAGTAAAAATATTATGGTAGTAGTATATATAATGAAGTTAAAAGGAAAAGTATCACAGCTACTCAGGCTGTACAAGTTAACGAAATAAATTCCATTGAAAATTACTTAAAGCCCTCTCTAAGTCTGCATATTGTGACGGGCAAATACAGAACCCTGCACTGTTCATGGCCCGACACGCACATGGCAATTCTTTTGTGATAATAATATTAAAAAAAAAAACAATAATTAATTCGTTTATATTATTTTTATCTTGAATTTACTATAACTAATAATTGTAATTTTGGCTAATAAAGTTGTACTATAAATACATACATACATACATAAATCACGCCTCTTTCCCAACGGGGTAGGCAGAGACCTCGTCCTTCCACTTGCTACGATCTTGACGTACAACTTTCGCTTCCTCAACATTAATCAATCTTTTCATGCATGCTCGTCGGTTTAGAGTACTCTTGACCTGACCTTTCTTCAAAACGTCCCCGATTTGATCGTGGAACGTTCGTCTAGGCCTTCCTCTTCCAATGTTCCCAATTACACTCATCTTATAAATCTGTCTAGTCAATCTTCTTTCATTCATCCTCTCTTCATGCCCAAACCATCTAAGTATCCCTTTCTCAATCCGTGTCGCTATATCTTTTTTCACGCCACAAAGTTCTCTTATTACACTATTTCTTATTCTGTCACTCAATTTCACTCCTATCATATTTCTTAGCGCTCTCATTTCTACTGCATTTTTTCTACTTTCATGTTTTTTCTGCCACACCCAGCTTTCACTCTCGTACATGAGTGTTGGAACTAACACTGCTCCATGTACAGCCAGACGAGCTTTTTTAGAGATTTTCTGGCTTTTCATAAAGACGTGCAACGCCCCATTCATCTTACTACCAACATTAACTCCTCTTTTCACTATCACTTTCATACTTTCCATCATTAGTATACATTGATCCCAAATAAACAAATTCATTCACTTGCTCTAGTTTGTCGCCACCAATCCGGATACATACTTCTGTCATGCTTACTTCCTTTTCATATGACACAACACCATAACTTTATTTGAAATTAATGCATAAATAAGTTATCATAGTGCATCTAAGCGGTACTAATTATTATTTTAAAATATTTAATCAATCTTCCTTTTAATCCTTCATTGCGACAATACACTCAGTGGGTAAATACAGTTTCTGAAATGCGGGAAACCACTGAAGGTTTAATTAAACGCTGCGTTCTGAACGTTGAATTCCGACGAAGGGCACGATGCATCGTCCGTCGACACGACGCCGACGTCGCGACGCCGCGCCGCGCCGATAGTTGCCACGACCCTTCACTTCGGTATCGACGACAGTGACAAAGCCTTATTCGGCAAAACAAATGTGATTTATATGTATATATATATATATATATATATATATTACTTTATGAAGTTGAAACTGATATGAACTTATTATCTCAACAACACAACAATAATTTTTTTCAGAGTTTATGAGTATAGAATAAAATATATTTATTTCGTAGGCATTTAGAATAAGCAATGTTTTAACTAACATAATCTTTAACTTTGAGTATATGTGGACAAATAAACAAACATTTTAAGTTAATTGATACTTGTTTGTTTTGGTTATAGTTCTGTTTTAATTTAATTCAACCATATTTACATTTTACTTAATTAATTTGTAATTTTGAAACGTCTATTTATATACCATCATTTACTTAAATGACAGTATTTTTTTAATACTACCCCTTCTCCTCCCATGAATATTTATAATGTTAAATTATATCATTTATTTATCAAGCATCGATACCTGATTGGTTGAAATGTGTAACTCTTTTAGGTACTTGATACAATAAATATTCAGAAATATTGTAGAAATAATAAAGATAAATAATTCAATTTCATGTCATAATGTACGAAAAATAATACTGCCAGAATCAACTATTGCATGTGTAGAATAATACCTTAGCCTTCTCGGTAAGTTTGCTCCTAATTACGTACATGTCAGGGACACACTAGTGATTGATTGTAACGCTAATATCTGAGACAATATCCTAACAATGGATGACATATGTGACGTGAAACCTACTCGCTATGTTTCGCTTTTCTTTTTTCTTAACAAAATATTATACTCAGTTAAATTCTCTTTCTTTATTCTTCACAAATTGCTTTTCTTCAAGCTGCCTTAAAGGGTATAAGTTTCAATCTTTGTAATCTTTTGTATGTATAGATTTTTATTATACTGAAGCGCTCAAAGAAATTGGTTGACAATTGAAAGGTATTTTGCGTATCAACAAAAATGGAAAAGTTTTAAAAATAGAACTGTTGATATAAGGTTTATCAGAATCAAACTATAGACACAATTCTGGTAATCTTTTAGAAAGCCGTGTTTGAATAAAATTAAGTAGGTATTTCAAATTTGAATCAAATATTCTTAATTCTGTTTTATGTTCATGTAGTTTTACTTTATTCATGCTGTCAAGCATTCACCTGACAGAAATAATAAGAACCGAACTTCGTCCTTGGAACCAACTGGTTTACAATTTTATTCCAATTATGAATTAGTTATATAACAATATTTTTCATTTTAAGTCTCATCTTAAAAAGGTTCTAGGCTACTGTAAGTTGGTAAATGCCAAAATGCTGGCAGAATTTTCGCATTGAATAGGGATACTAATACAATGCGTGAAATATGTGCCAGCATTTTGGTCACCTACAAGTCGACGTGACAAGTTCTTATAAATTTTGTGTGCTGCCGGACCCCATGCACTCATCGTTTCGACCCCAAAAGGCTCAAAGATGTATCCACTATCTAGGGTAACATACTTGCACCGCTTGAAGCGTTCGGACGCTTCCGCATCGACACCAGCCTTATTTTGAGTCGTTAGAAGATGTGAAGTTGCAAGGGTGTCCAAGAGTGTGTGCAAGGGTGAATCTATATCTATAGATATAATACAATTGAAGTGTCTGTTTGCAATGTCAAAATAACAAGTCTTTAGATACTAAATGCATATGAAATTATACACGATACCTATAAAAAAACACCCATTTTTTTAAATTTCATCTGTCTGTCTGTTTCTTCCAGGTAATCTCTGAAACGGTTAGACCGATTTTGACGGGACTCTAACTGCCAGATAGCTAATGTTATAAGGCATAACTTAGGCTACTTTTATTTTAGAAAAATAATTAGGGTTCCGCACAAAAAATAAAAAACCTTTTTTTAGTAGTACACGCGAGCGGAGTCGCGGGCACATCTAGTTAGTTATAAAATTGAATGAGTACTAATAGTAAAATATATAATTAAATTATCAATTCTTGTAAATGGTTTCTCTAATCTTTTCTAATGATTTGTATTTAAATACTCGTAATGTTTTGATTTCTAAGTTTACCTATATAGGTGTTTTATTTTCGCAAGATAATTTACTAATTAAATAATTTCGCAATTTTGAAGAAAGGTCAGGTCAAGAGTACTCTAAACCGACGAGCATGCATGAAAATATTGATGAATGTTGAGGAAGCGAAAGTTGTATGTCAGGATCGTAGCAAGTGGAAAGACGTGGTCTCTGCCTACTCCGTTGGGAAAGAGGCGTGATTTATGTATGTATGTATTTTCGCAAGACACGAAAATAATCTAGGCCGCCCAGATATTTTATGTATTTGTAAGAAAAGAAATAATACTTCTAACTTCATTAATTAACGAATCTTTTCATAACGTTCGCTGCCTTTTTCTGACAAAGATATTTGAAACACACACAAAAACTCTTGAATAACTGTATGTGTGATATGTCGCTATAATTATATTATACCAATTACCAAGTATTAATTAAGATAAATAATATCGACATAAAATTACCATCACTACAATTATTTTTTATGGGAAAGTCATTGTGGTAAAACTAGATTTTATTAATAATTCATTTTAATATTTTTATACATACTTATGCATTTACAGTTAACTTTTTAAACTAGAAACGAAAGAATCAAAACTATTTTTTAAAATATCATTTTTTTAGATTGTGGTTGAGAAAATATACGTAGTGTAAGTGTATGATGTGAATATTGGCATCTTGACGCTAGTGGGTCTACCAATTCTCATAAGCATGCTATATCTGTCACGTACCGGAATACAAATGATCAAATCACTCCCGACAAATAGAGCTGTCGGTCTATAATGCCCCGTAAAGCTTTCAGCCAACACGTCGAATTTTGTAGGTACTGATAAAATTTAACCGCAGCGGTTAAATTAGAAAAGCTATACTAAATCGTTTCGATTTGGACTAACGACGGTTTAATTGAATTTCAACGGGCAATATCTATTGTTTTAATTATAACACACTGTTGTTTATTTTGTTTATGTGCTTGGGTAATTGATTTTGTTTTGAATTGTTAATAACTAAATATTAACATACTATAGTTATAATTCAATTAGTCATTTCTTGTGAAATTGTAATTTAAAATTAAACGTATTAGTTTTCTAATTATGTATGGCAATTCCATAAAATTATCTAAAATTTAAAATAACAAAAATTTTGTACACTTACGGAATAAATATTGAAGAATCTAGAATAAAGTGTTTACATAATATTATACTAATATATTAAGTTTCTTACGGACGTTTACGGATTACGTTTATGAATGCGCGTTAAAAAGCGTTCAAATAAAACGAATTACAAGTTGTACTTTTGTACGAATACCTAATTTTTCAATTTTTAACCAAAGTATTCGTTATTCTAAAAGAATTTAACGCATTTTAAAAGCATACGTGATTAATAGTGAGGTCTTAGGGTTATATTTAATGAATATTTTAATTTAATCTGCAAACAAAATTGTTTTCCTTTTTTTCCTCGCAAAGATTTGCGTAAGTTCAATGTTTTATTCCCATGGTCATTGGTTACAAAGCATCGTTTAAAAATTGTTCAAAACTTCTACAAAATTAGGTCGCTATAGTTTATTAGTTTATGAAAGCCGTTGTACTAGAGGCAAGTATATTCCACGCGGTTATGTGTAGTACGTAATTGTTTTTTTTTTCGAACTGACTATACTGTTAGCCTTAGGGGCCCTGGAGCCTTTGCAGCTTTTACAGCTTTACCGGGCTTGGGGGCGAGCGCTTAAGGCACTCAGCCACGAAAGCTAAGCAACAACATCCGATGGTGCCAAAGTGGCCGAACCTCGGCTCGGACTGTTGCGCGTATGCAATTAAGTCGCAATCTGACTAATTCTCTATCCGTAATTCGACCTGGGAGGAGGGAAGGAACATGTGTATGTGTATTTAGTGGTATGAAAATTTTTGTCTAATCTAACTAGGCAAAAAAAGAAAAAAAAGGTCCCTTACAGAACCTATGTACCTGTGTATTGTACATGTGTGTATAATGCAGTGTCATGTATGGCTGTGAAAGCTAGTGATTGTAGAGTCACTGTATCGCGCGAGCGGCTGCTTGGCTCAAGGGCTCCATTCCGATGGATCGGACCTAAAGTACGTTATTGTTAAATCGTAGCTCCTGCATAGCTTCTTCTAACATCAATTTAAAGTTACTTAGTTCGCTTCATTTTGGACAAAAATCATTTTATTACTTACAATGCCACTAAAATTAGAATAAACTGAATATAAGCATACACAGTATTTGGAGAAAGTACTAGTAAGTATTAAGTAAAGTAATATTTGAGAGAAGATAAAGACTGTGCTTTGTGCATCATTTATGTCACATTAATTAATTATTAATAGTACTAAAGGTCATTGTTTTTGGCTTTATTAAAATATGTGCTTGCCCTTTTGGGTGTTCTCATTTCATTTTTAACTAGTTGTGCCCGCGGCTTAAATTAATATAAAGATTCATAAAGAATCGCACAATATGTATTATTTATATCAGTATTAGTGGAATATTTTTTTAGAATTTTTATAAGGCAAAATGACTTGCTGAAGTAGGTACCTAGTTGTCGGGCAGCCACAATAAAAAACTATTTCCTATTTACCACTAAATTGATTAAAATATAAATATACAAGGATGATGTAATTTATTCCGTTCCATGCAAAATATCTAATGTGATTTATAGTCACTAAACAAAACGGTTCCGAAAACAACAGAAAACATGTTTTTTGCGATAAAACAAAAAGTGCTGGAACCAGAATTGTATATATAAATTGCATACAAAGGAATATAAAAGGTACATGAATTAAGGCTTCGGAAACAAGCACGGAATCTGGAGGATTCAAGAGGTTACTACAATATTCATGAGCGCAGGCGGTCGGCTATCGAGACACCCGGCCGGAGTACTGCCTGCGAACACTATCTCACATTCGTACCCGTTCCATCAATATAACGAGTCTCTGACCTGAATTGTTTATTGACCACCTTTCTACGTAATATTTTGTTCGCTAAATATGTTTGTTTTATGAGAAATCTTTTGTCACGTCACATAGTATTATACAAAGCTTAAATATATAATTAAGACTAGTTGGGACGGTTGACGTTGTTCTGCTTTTTAAGGTAATTAATGGCTCGATCACAGCGTCACCCATCGAATCTTAAAATATCCATAAACCTTTCCAAATTTACCTATCATATATATGTTTTTTGAAGAATGCTCGGTCGCCTAGATATGTATTACTACACATTATACATGCAACTGAATTTCTAATTTTTTTTTGTTTTTTTTTTTTATTGTTATATTTATTAATTAAAAACAATTTAAAAAATGTTTATAAACCCGATCGAGTTTCTTAGCGATTCTTCTCTATGACTGGGATGTTTTCTGAACCGGTAGTAGTATGTTGACATTCATAAACGCTTTCTTGGGGCCTAAATTGAATTAAATATTTCTATTTTTCCGTTTGAAAGAGATGATAACTTAGTGGTAATAACTTATAACTGTATTAAGCGCCTTACTCATACTACCTACTATTTGTCATGCAGTTGATTAATAAACGCTTCATTGTTCAATTCGAAATATCGTTAAATATAAAATTCCATAATTTATTTGCAAAGGTTAAATGAACATTTTACTTAACCATAGCGACAAAACGGTATGACTTCAATTTTATTTAGGTTTTTACAATCCAATGTACAAATAGCTAATTGTAGAAATTACCAAATATGACTGATTACACTGTTTTTTTTAAATAATTACGTTCCTTTGATATTGGGTAGACAATAAGAAATCATTCTAAATATACAAAATAAATGAAAAAAATCATCTGACTCTACAGGTAATTTAGTTGTGTAACTTTTATTGTATTGTGAATGTGTGAGTGTGAATAGATTTTATTAGGTGCATAAAATGATTAGTATAAAACAACAAAATCTTAATGTTTTTGGTAAACTTAAGATCAATATCACCGTAATGAAAGTAAATTTAAGAATTTAATGTTAACACAAACTATAATATATAGATAACATGATTATAAAGATTTATATACACCCCGCGACAAACTTTATGACCGCTGTGAACATAGGCGTGTTACACTGCGCAAAATACAAATTTAGGTATAATTACAATTATTACATATATTTTAATAACTTATATTTATAACAATTATGTATATAAAAGGTAATGGTTAACTAAAAATAAGATACAAATGTCATTCTAAGTATTATTTATTCGTTTTAGCAATGCGCAAGTTCGTACTCGTTGCTGTGTTCAGGGCGGTCATAAAGTTGATGCGAGTTATACATACTATAATAAAAGGTAAAGTCTCTTTGTTTGTGTATTACTTTGCTTATAAGTCGAGAACCACTGATCCGATAAATATGTTTGTTTTTTAACCATAGTTATAATATACATAGTTATTTTAATCAACATATTCTCTGGTCAGGTTAATGGAAAAAATGTTTTGTTACATTATGTTAAAACAATTTATGATAAAAATATAGTAGTAAATTAAAACGATAAAAATAACTACCTGTACGTTTTCTTGCAATACTTTACCTAAACCTTTTTTTTTAAATTAGGTATAAATTATTTTAGTAGTTCATGGGAGCGGAGCCGTGGGTACAGCTAGTTAAATTATATTTTTGTCAGCAAATTTCTATATAGAAATGTGCCAGTTTGAATTGCACTAAAAGCGCCAACCCACAAATTTGAAAGTTCGCCAAGTTGCATCCACAGAGGGTGCTTGCGGGTTTCACAGTGTAACCCCCGGCCCCACATCCACTCAGCTTATATTCCTTATAATTAGATCAATACTATTACACAATACATTTTTTTTTATCCTATTAATTATGTTGCTGAGATTTGAACACTAACGGTAAAACTGATCCATGCGTGAAATGTTATTCAGCGAGTTAAAAAGGAGCTCTGATTGCGCGTTAAAATCCGCATCGCGGAAAATCCGCGCCGAGATGAGATTATACGTTGAAGTAATAGTGAGGCGGTCACATCTGTCAAAGAACTGACAACCGTTGAAGTAGATAAATTCTTGAATTAATCCGCGTCTTGGTAAACGTAGTATAGAGTGCCCACAAGTTAGATAGAGCTAAGCCGAAGTTCACACACAATGACGAGCTTTGTGAAAGGCCTACCTCCAGTAGTGGACAGATAAGGGCTCATGGTGTAATTCAGTGTTATCACATTATAATACATATGTCTAAAAGACAACCAGATATTTTTTTAGCATTTATATTCACAATCGGTTACTTGCGTGATTTTACGACCAAATAAATGTTACTTATTTGTATAGATAAAAGTATATTTTATTTGAACATCATTAATGATATTAAGATCTTTTATCCAGTAAATATATTCATGTACATTTTAATCCCTAATAATATGTTTTGTAATAATACAGAATGTTATTTAATAATCCCGCGCTATAAAAGATAGCATGAAGCTACTATACTCATTACTACTAACGAAAATTGAAGTAATCTACAAATGCATAGTACCTATTAATATACAGAGACGTATAATTTTACGATATTATTATACATCAGACAATTTTAATCTAAAACTCTCAGAATTACTTTATTTCTTGAACTCAATTGAACATTTTCTAATATTGGCTTTTCCTTTGAAGCGCTTTGTTGAAAAAAAGTTGAGCTCAGAATGTGTTGCAACCTGAGCAAAATTTAGTTGTTGGCGTCTGCGCTCAAGCAAGCGAAGCGACTCCGTACAGGACCCGGGTAATTGAACTAATAAATCTACTCGTGTTACTGCACTCTCGACTCGCTTAGGATCAAGACGCAACCATTAAACTTATGCTCAGATATCTCGACTCTTATTCAGTCAGACAAAGGTATTATATACATTTTAACAATTCAAAAATTTTAACTTTATGATCTACTTATTCAAAATGCCTACGTCGCGCGCGTCGTCTTACTTTCAAGTTTTAATAAAAGCGCCAACTTGATTTTGGTTTTCCAAGTTTGTGCTTAATTCTATTAAGGTATTAAACTCATAAGGGTTTTGATTACTGGACACCTGAAAAAATATAGTATATAAAAATATATAAATTATTGTGATGCACATCTACAATCATCATATAAGTACAAAAAAATATCTATATCCATTTCTGAGAGAAAATCAAAGAAGATCTACATTCTCCAGCAAAAACTCACAAGAAATTGTACAAGAATAAATAAAAACTAGTTGAAACAACAAAACAAAACAAAAAACCTTATCACGGTCACGTGCGTTGACTTAGTCTTTTTATTTCGTTCAACAGTTTCAGCCACACGAATTAACATTTCCATGAGCAAGTATCCTGTTGATCGATCGTGGTACACTTTTGTTGTATTAACATTATATTCAAATGTAATTGTGTTCGCGGAGGTAAAATATATTTGTTATTATTGTCTTCCCATCCGATACACATATTTTATTTTTTGTAGTATTCGATAACGTAACAATACCGTAATTCAATAAACGATTATGAAATTGCGTACTTCGAATGATGTACATGAAAATTATCGCATTTTTTGTTCTTAGTTTATTAATATAGTATATTTATTTAATACAGTACAATACACCTGTTCCGTTGTCGGGAAACTTTGGTGTTTTTCTCAAAGATTTGGAATCAATGGTTTTCAAGAAAACAAAGAAAGAAAAACTTATATTAGTTACAACAACTGAAGGAAATTTAATACATAGAAATGATGTAAGTTTTAATTGAATTCTTATTAGTAGAATAAAAAATGAAGACGCAGTAATATTATAATACTTACAGAATATGATGTCTAAGGGTCAGAAGGCAACTTTGAGAGACGCTCTAATGATGGAACTTGTGGCTTATTACGAAAATAAATATAACCTATTTCGCCATCATTCAAATTCTCTAGGTACCACAAGAATTTATAGAGAGGACGATACTAATAAAAGAAGATTTAACGAAGTTGAACTAATTGACGAAAATTCCATTTTCGACAGCTCTGCAAAAAAGGTAAGTTGAAAGCGAGTTCTTTATTTTTCTTATTTAAACAATGCACGTTGCGTTTTAAAGTCTCTTGTACAATTTAATATACTTTTGCTTAGTTGTATCTCAATCCAAGATTATTCACAATATATTGTAAATTTATTTTCAGAGTACCAGCAATTCGGTTGCCGAAGTTGTGGTCGTATAACATGTATGATAAAAAAACGATAGAAAAAAATTATAGCTATTTACTTCTAAGCCGAGTTATATAATATTTTACAAGTGTATGTAAATAATCTGACGATTTTTTTGTAAATTTGCTCGGAAATTGGCTCTTATTGGCACTTGTTCAACGGCTTGGAGCGAAAAGCACTCTCGGGGACAACTCCATCTGCACTAAATGTCATCTATCAGCGGTATATACCGGATTTTAGTGAAGACACCGTGTCGAACGCAGCTCTTGGGATTAACCACTTCGTATAATTCGATTCATGCAACCTGCTCGATTATGAATGGAGTAATCATTATATATATGCCTATTTAAATAAATAAAATTAAAGAAATATTGGAGGATTATTTTATTATCACTGTCCGAAATGTGATAACTATACTTATAATGTTAACGTCCATTACCAGAGTCTGGTCACTGAATATGTTAAAAAAAAATGTAGGTAAAGTATTAAAGGACTACTGAGTATAAAATACTTTCAGTATAAAATTTATTAAATTAAGGGATACAGGATCTATTATGATTACTTTTAGAATTTTTATCTATTTTTCGGTTTATTTATTTGCTTAAACACGCATCAGTTAAAATCACACAATCAATTTGAATTTAGTCTTCAGGTTAATATAAGTGTTATTTAAAGGAATAATCTAGGTTTAGGGGCAATAATCTAGGATATTTATGCCTCTCGAGTAATCAACCAATTGACAAAATTTTCAAGATCCAAAGCCCTGCAATATGAGCTGTGTACAAAGAGATGAATGAGTCAAGCTACAACTTTATATCATAGACGATTGGCGAAATTACTAGTACAATTTACTAGACATAATTTGAAGTCGGTAAAGGTCATTTTGCTTTTCATTCCGGTAAAACACTTTGTTCCCGCGGAATAAAAATAGTATTTTCATGACAATGAAGTTGCAGGAATGTATAAAATAACATCCCACCGGAAAGATACACTGCACGTGAGACAATTTAATTAAATCCAAATCTCGATAACAGCGTCACGCAGTACATTACATGTGTAACTTCGCTCACAAATTATGTTTACACCATTCGAGTCGACATCTCTACTTATGAAACTTGCTCCATTAAAGAAACACAAAAGCTATTAACATTGTACAATCGTGTTTGATATTTCCCTTAATGATGATATTATGAGTAGGTACTAGGTATTTACGAGTACATAAAATTTATGTGTACAATCACTTCATTTTATAACTATTCTCTAATAGTTACGCGCTTCCTTCGCGAGTTTCATTTCTATGAAACAGTGAATTTTTTTATACTACAAAGGTGGCAACCATGTCTAGGCTGTAAGACATGTAAGGCCTATGGACGCTTGTAAATACCATAGATATCACTAGCGCGTGGCCGAACTTGAAGCTCCCAACCCTAAGGAGCACAACTCATGGTTATTTAGCCGCGATGTTTTGTAGGGTGAAGGTATTCCACCAGTCGAGCTGCCCCAAGTAAAGAGATATCTTCCAAGAAATTTCTCTGTGCCCTACCTCTTGTTGAACGCCCCCTTCCCCAAAGAGCTCTGGAACCCATACTCACCGCAGTTCTAAAGAAATACTTTTTGAATAGTTTATTTATAAAACAGACTAAAATATTTACGTCAATAAAGTTATTCTTCTATTGGCGATATTAGACGGCACGGCACGTCGTGACCATTCATTATTTGTATGAAACTGTATGTCGTATACTGCAATAGGCGAAACTGAACTGCGCGGCACGGCACGGCACGCCACGTTGCGGTCTTTCGTTCTTTATATGAAACTGTATGTCTTAAACCGCAATAGGTGGAACTGAACTGCGCAGCACGGCACGGCGCGTCGCGGCCATTCATTCTTTATATGAAATTGAATGTCGTATACCACACTAGGCGAAACTGAACTGCGCGGTACGGCACGGCACGTCGCGGTCATTCAATCTTTAAATGAAAATATATTTCGTATACCGCACTATGTGGAATTGAACTGCGCAGTACGGCACGGCACGTCGCGGCCAATCATTCTTTATATGAAATTGCTTGGCGCACAACGTACTAGGCGGAACTGAACTGCGCAGCACGGCACGGCATGTCGCGGTCATTAATTATTTATATGAAACAAACTGTATGACGCATACCGCACTAGGCGGAACTAAACTGCGCGGCACGGCACGGCACGTAGTGCGGTATGCCCCATACACTTTCATATAAAGAATGAATGGCTGTGACGTGCCGCGCAGTGCGGTTTCTCCTCAATGATAATACTCATAATGTGCATGCAGCTGCAATGCAGCTGTGGAACTGTCTCCCAGTCAGTGTGTTTCCTCCTTCTTACAACATGAAGTCCTTCAAACATAACGTAAAGAGATATTTGAGCAGACCGCCATAACAGCGACAACTGACGATGGATTATAAATCCCACGGTAGTCGCCGATGTTATTGCATTGCACTGTGCTCACCATTAGGTACAGTGTAGTTACTTTGTAGTCCTACAATAATAATAAAAAACTGTGATGTAATTCATAATCACAAGGCTATCCTTATAAACAGGTAGTTTATGTAGTTATTACACTGTTAATAGTTAACTGGTAACAGTTATACACTGTTAATATTATTAAAAAAAAGAAAAGAAAACAAACAAGGTAAGGGTAATTATAATAAGAAACGTTAGATAGTCATACAAATCTATTCGACAAGTATATTTGAAATAATTTGTAATTCTTGTTCAGCGATTGTATGGTCGTATTACAAATATGTTTTTCAGTAATAACTTTTATTTTAGTTGTGTTATAAAGTGTGCGTGAGGACCATAAAACCTTAGAGTCGCGTGTTTGACCGAGAGGCCATCGTAAAATACATCATAAATGGGCGCACATAAATTTAGAAAATCGAATGTACCTGAGTTACTAAACTGAATAGAAAATGTGTTTGTGTTCGAAATATTAGAATAAAAATCTGCTTAAACAATATTATTCTCACTTACTTGGTTCGAAAGTTGTGTGATTTACGAACGTATGTTAAAATACAATGTAATCCGATCTTCATTTAGGTATGTGATGTCATTCCTACGGGAACGACAAGAGTATAGTAAAAAAACGTTTAAAATAATACATGCTATTAACCTTGTCTTTACGTCGCGTCGTATAATATCTTAGTCTAAGATAGAATAGATACCCACTGTACCTATATTATAAGACATTTACAAGTTGTAATAAAATCTTACCGAAGTTTTTTTGTACAACTATGGTGGCAAACAAGCGTAAGTCATCTAATGGTAAGCTGGTACAGTAGCCTATGGGCGCATTTAATAACCATAAGTATCACTAGTGCGTTGGTGACCTTAAACCGCCCTACCCCAAGGAGCTTTGGAAACCCTACTCATCGTAGGAACACAACATGAGCTTATTTGGCTGAGATTTCTGTAGGGTGGAGGTATTCCAACAGTCAGAATTCCCCTAGTAGAGAGAAATCTCCAAATAAATCTCTGTGCCCTAACTCTCTTTGAATTTAACATTTAAACAAGCCCATAGAAAATTGATATTTTACTAATATTATCTTTTTTTTTTGTATTCAAAACCAATATTTACGGATAGATTTCTTCGAAGAATAAGAAAAGGCTCATAATAATCATCGAGTAAGGCTTTGGCACTGTGCCGGCAATGCAATAAAGTTAAATCTCAGTGGGCAACAGGCCCGACCCGGAAAATAAGGCGAGGAACTTGTTATGATATTACTCTAGCAAAACAATACCCGAAACATGACTATCGTATACGAAAATAATATGAACGTTTGAATAATATTTCCTTTACGTTAACATATTCGGATACGATACGAATTTCATTTTAAACGCGTTTGCCGAATGTTTTTATGTTGATGTAAAAATAGCTGTTAACCCTTTCGATGATAAATAGACATAAAATGGAATCTGGTGGGCCCTCCTGGCGGTGTAAACTTTGTTCCAATAGCATTTCCCTTTGAAACGATCTCACGGCGGAAATTAATCCATCCGGCAAATGAATAGACTGCACTTGTGCGTGAGGGGTGTGATTCACGTATGACTGTCGTTTTTGACTTTTGCCGATTGAATAATATCTGAATCGGCGGCGTTTGTATTTCTTATCGATTGATACTCGGTAATACTGAATATGGATAAGTTAGATATGATAGAAATTGGCGAAACAAAAAAATATGGAGTCTGTACATGTCATTTTAAAAACCTGGGATCTTCTTGTGTTGTTTTTTTATTGTACACGGGTGATAGGGCACGACTATTAAGCTCAACAGCTGACATAGTGTCACAGTTAAGCGTGTCGCGTTCCGGGATCAGCCGTCGTAAATACAGTAATCAAGCGAGTTGATGGAATTTGTACCCGATTGTACAACCAACATGCACATGGTCCTCTTTTGGTTTGTTACGTTTAGGGATCAGCTATTGTATATCCAATGCCGAGAAGCTTACAATACGGCATGCTAGCCACGACCGTCAATGGATTGTCAATCTTTCCAATCTTAACATCTGGCACAAAGCAGTTACCTTGACGTATTACTAAAAAATGTCACCCAAATTTCAGATTGTTTAATTGATGGATTGATTTGACACAGTGAAGGAAAAAGTCGCGAGGAAACAAGTGTTCACACTCGAAAAATGTTCTCCTAGTATATCCGAAAATAAAAAAAACTGTAGACGTTTCAAATCGCAAACACGACGTGGACTGACATAGCGTTTAAGCAGTGTATGAGCCGTTTATAGACTGCTATTAAACAACAAATAAGACAAGACACAGACAAGACAAGTACGGTAGAGAGTATTTTATTTAACAAAGAAGAAAAGATACAAAGTAAGTGTCCCCAACTACCAAACAAGTTAACCTTTATTTTGCCAGTTAACACAGACGTACCTTAATCAAATTATTCCATATAATTAGTTAAGGAGTCGATAGCGTTATAGGCTAATTGTTTATGCGTGACTGCTTCATACGTCGACATTATTAGTGTTTCAACAAGCAGAAACAACGGCAGTTTTATTTTCTTATCATATAGTACTAGTATTGTTTGGTCATTGTTCATTGGTAACAGTCAAAAGTATTTTAATTTATTTGATATATCTGGATATTGGCGACTGTGTTGGATATATATAAGCATCAATATTTCACGTTATAAAAAGCTTAATTTATGATTTTACTCTCACAATTTAATGAACAATAGTCGATACACCTTATACCTAGCTTATAATGTTAGCTGCACACTATGAAATATGAGCATATTTATTAAAATTTGTAGGAAATAATTTCTTGTAGCGACATAGAATTTTTTTCTTTGGAATCTTCTTGGAGTTTTACTATCGTTTACTTGTTCTTGAATCAAAAAAACTTTATCAAAATAATTAATGTTGAGTCCACACACTGTAAGAAAAAACGATGACATTCCTTTTTTTACTTTCTCATTCCATTTACATGCGATGTATTTTTATTCTAAAAGTAGTGCCGACCAAATACAAATACAAATTTAAACGGCCCTAGTGGGAATCCATGCCGGGACCGCCGTGATTTTAATCAGACATCCTAACCGGCCATAAACCAGAGAGGCAGTTTTTTAATTTGTCAAAATAATTTTAATTGAGAACGCCAACAATTCTCGTGAATCATTCGAATATGTGAATTTGAGAGTAAGGGAAACTTGTGATATTTGTCCAGTGCATTAGTGGAATTAGCAATCTCATATCCGTGAAACTAATATTTCTGGTTCTCGTACGCCGGCCGAGAATTAATCAGTTTGAACTGACCGAGGCCAGTGAAAACAACTTCTCTGAGCTAGTATAGCAACTGTAACATCGATTCTAGCTATATACGTAGAAATATAAACTTCATGATATTAAAATTTTATTTTAGTATCTACTAGTATAGCAAATACTTTTCATAACTATATATAAGACTCCCGACTCCCAAATGTGATCCGTATGCCAAAATACACCGATAGCATTTGGTTTCTGTTTTACATTGTAGATGATCCAATCTTCGATATAACTAATGTTGGCATTAATTATAGTGTTATCTCGCTCTCCCGTTTATTCTCTTTCAACGTCAATCTCTTTATTTTAAGTATTTTTATTACAAATGTAGTTGATGATGTAGTTAGCCTTTGAATAATGGTAAAGGTCAGCAACACGCATGTGATGCTTCTAGTATTTCAAGCGTCTATGCACTGCTGTGACAGCTTACCATCAGGCGGACCGCATGCTTGTTTTTAGATAGTTAATAAATGAATTGATTAATTTTAAGATTTTATCCGTTTTTCTTGTTATTTTTTATCTGTTTTTTTTTAACTTCACCAATACAGCCACCACCGCGCACTATTGCTGAGAGTCATAACTCTAATAACAATTAAACAACAATACAATAAAATCATAATTTCATTTATAAAATTTCCATCGATCTTTTAAGAATCGATTATTGTCGATGAACAAAACTCTAACACATGTCATATCGTATCAAAAATAGCCCAAAATTTTAACGATGTAAGTTCAAAGAGATAATCATGCACTATCAAATCTCATTTTCTCACGTCAGGTTTGTTCCTAATCTAATAAAATCCAATTTAACAGTAAAAGTGATTAGTCCTTTTCTTTACTATTAATTGTGACTGTTGAAAGTGAAAATCTATACTATCTATACTCTATACTAATATAAGGAAGCGTTAGAAATTTTTTGTTTATTTGTTTAAACACGCTAATCTCTGGAACTACCAGTCGGATTAGAAGAATTCCCTCTGTATATGATAGCCAGATTCACGAGGAATAGTATAAGCTATCTAGCATTAGGCTCTACACCTCTCGGCTAACCTTAAATATTGATTTTTGTTACGTAAGTCGGAAGCAACAATGTTCCCGAACTGCTTAATCCGCGTGCGCTGGCGTAATGGTTAGTGATACGTAAATACAATGTTCTTCAAAAATATTGCTCCTTAGTATATCTAAAAAAGTTTGCGATACCATATGCCTATCTCTTATACATACGCTACAATAAGGTATTTTGTGACAAAGTTTTATTGAAAATTGAAAAGTGATTTATGAGCATAATTATTAGGCATGGCATATTAATCCTTACGACCGAAAGTTACTTCATCATCAAGACAATTTTATGTAGATAAACTTTACCCTTCATAGTACATTATTTGGACGAATAATTTGAGAGATAATAGAAAATTAAAATAATTCAAAACTTGGTTCGCGTCTATGACTTAGCAGCAGTAACGCGAACGAGCCATATGAGTGTGACGCATGACCCTGGCTTCCGATAAAAATATTGTCTATATTGAAGTATTTTAAAATCTCAATCAGCAATTTTATTTTAATTATACGTGGTTGAAACCGCGGGGCACAGGTAGTTCTAGAGTATTTTAAAATCGTTTGAACATGAAGTTAGTGTTCTAGTATAAAACTTATATTCTATAAATAAAGTACACGAATTAACACACATCGTCAATTGGAAAATATTGCTTCGCTGTCCATTCTCGCAACAAATGTTACTTAACGGAATTAGGTAAGCGAATAATCATCAACTCCTATATGAGCTTACACAGACAATGTCTAGCAGATACTCATTCGATTACGCGGCGCCCGCTTTATTCTAGAGAATTCCTAATTAGGTCATCACGAAATATTTTCTTTTCTTTTGTCTTTTTATTTTTATTTTCGGTTATGTGTATTTTAACTCAATGGTTCATGAAAATAACTACATATAAATATTATGAAGTTTTTATTAAAGTAATTTAGAACCTACAAGTACAATAAAATAAATTACAAAACTTCGTAAATACATAGAGAAGTGTGAAACGTAGTTTTATACCAGTTATTAGGTTGTGAAAAGGCTCAGAAATCCCTTCATTATGTGCATCGTCTAATTGTCTGGTATAGCGCGTTTCTCATAACGATACAATATGTCGGCATTTCCGTTATGAATAGTCGTCGATCAAGTTCTTTGTAGGCTTTAAAATATCATCTAATCTACAATAAAGTTGCCTACATAGCGTGCTTTAATAACATGTTTTATTTTATTGTTAGAAACAAATAATGACCATAATTAGGACATGAAATCGTGACTACAACAGGGTATTATGGTTTTATTACTTTTATTTTATTACATACATTCATCAATATATATACAGTCACATACAATGTACGCATTTCTGTGACTAATGACCTCAATTGCTATTTAAAAGTCGTAAAAAGTTTATAAAACAAACATGCCACATACAATACAATATCTTTATTTGTCTCAATATGGTAATTGTCTTAAGTTAGAAAAACAGTTCCATCATATTATGCCATTTGTGGCGTATAAATTAATAACGATTATATTAAAATTAGAATTCATGCGCATTACAACAAATTATGACATAATAATTTATATTTATTTAGAAATATATATGAATAACGATAAAAATAATTAAATGTCCAAAATAGTCAATAATAATTAATGTCCAATGTCATTAATTATTATTGAAACACAGATTTATTATACAATTATTAAATTAAATAAATGTCATATTATATGAATGTAGATTAAAAAATAGTGTCGTTAAAAAGCATTTAATACTATAATAACATTTAAAATTAAATAAATATTCTAACTTTTTCCTAAATATTTTTAAATTTAACTCTTTATAAGCACTTGGTATTTTGTTCTAGATTTTGGGAGCCGTACAAAAAACACTTTTATACATAAGAGCAGTCGTAGAGCCGCGAACACATAATTGAGAATTATCACGTCTGTTGCGATCAACCAAATCTGAAAGCCGTGGAAAGTATTGAGGATTTTGCTGAGCAAAAAGAGAAACCTCCAAAATATAAAGAGATGACAGTGTAAGAATCTTATGTTTGTCAAAATGTGGTTTACAACTATCAGTAGTTTGAAGCCCTAACATTGCCCTAATACAGCGTTTTTGCAACTTAAATACTGCCTCTCTATCTGTGCAGTTACCCCAGAAAATAACACCATATCGTAGTAAAGATGCCACGAGGCCATGGTATGGGATAAGTAGTGCCCCTGTACTAACTGTTGGGGCTAGTTTATATAACGCATACGAAGCACTGCTAATTCTTTTACTCAAAGCTTCGATATGTGCCTTCCAATTAAGTTTATTGTCAATAGTTAAACCTAGAAACCGGATTTTCAGTATCTCGTGTTATGTTATTCTGATAATTGATGTTTATTTTACGTGTAGTGCATGCCTATCTTTTGCTAAATAATTATTTGTGTTTTATGTAAGTTAATTGTTAAATTACTGTTGTCTAACCATTCAATGGATCGTTTTAACGTGTCATTAATTTCATTTTCATAATTATTGGATTTGTCTGATATTATGATTATTGTACTATCATCAGGAGTACTATCAACACGTAGGGTGTTTGAAATTTTTGTACACCAGGAAAAATAAGGGCCCCAATACACTCCCCTGAGGAACTTCATATTTATTTTCTATACTTTGACCTGTATTTTGATTTCCGTTTAGTAACAATATTAACATTTGATATTTCTATAAATTGCTGACGATTCCTTAAATATGAAGAAAGTAATTCTAGTTCTTTGCCGCGAATACCATATTTATCTAATTTGTCAAGTAGTATCTCGTGATCAAAATAATCGAACGCCTTTGTCATGTCCATGTAAAGGGCAGAAATGGGTACTCTGTTATCTATACTGATCATTATGTTATTAAGAAAGTCAAAGATAGCAATATTTAATTATTTGTTTTACCGAAACCCTTTTTGTTCGTCAACGCACACATTTTTATTTTCAAGAAAGTTATATGTATAGGCGACATTGAATATTTTTTTCAATTACTTTAGCAAAGATCGGTATCATTGCCACTGGACGGTAATTGTTTAAAGAAGTTTTATCTCCTTTTTAAATATTGGTTTATTAATGGATCGTTTTAAACTATCAGGAAATAATCTTTTTTCGAAACATAAATTAATTATAAATGATAAAGTATAGCAAATTATGTGGTGCACTCTCTTGATAATATTTGTGGTCAAATTATCATACCAGTACTCATGGTGTTCTTTAGAGATGTTATCGTTTTTGAGAGTTCTTGAGGTGTAGTTGGTCTTAAAAAGAAAGTATCATTACGTGTGTGACGAGAAAAGACAAAATTTTGTAATTGTTTCGTGCGTTTTAAAGAATCTTTATGTAGATAGATGGGTTCAAGCGACTGTTCCTTCTACGTTACAGCCGATATTATAATATGTAGATCTATGATTTTATGTGACTTAATTGCTGGCTGTGCCTGTCACTTTGTTAGCGTGAAATTTCGTGTATGAGAAACTGTCATAAAAAACAGATAGAGAAAACACGTACCTACACGGTTTAGTTAAATTCGACCTCGGCAATTTAACCGTATTTCGCGAATGTCTCTTAGCAGTCAGCCGTGCCTCACGCTCTTCATCACTTTGGACCAATTGATATTCGACCATACGACATCACTATAAATTTAACCTAATACGTCGTTCCCTACATGTTCTGGGCGCGTAAATTTTTCTTGATAACTCGTTCAACAGCAAGTCTCACCAGACGATATTCCCCTGTTTCCGGGGAATGAACGGTTCTCACTCTTTTTAGAGAACTGGAATACTAAAATAATCCCGTCCTACGCAAATGCAAATTGCAATGCAAAATAATTCTAAAGTAATAAAATATAAAAATTTAAGGTATTGCAATCCTTTGTAACATCCAGTGAATAATAGTGTATTATATTATGTCTACTTTGGTATAATTTACCAAAAATTTTGATAGCGCAAAACCCCAAACAACTACATCTATCGTAGAAATTAAAAACAAAATAGTCATAACTGTTAAGCGAGTAAATATTATACACATTGTTAATAGTTTTGGTTTAATTTCGTATTATTATACTTCACTACACTAAATTTATAATATATATTACAGTAATACATGTACATACATTCCTTTTTTATATATACATAACTTAAACACGATTTATACCTACACCATACAAATGTCTATATATACAAGTATGCATTCTAAATGTAAAAACTTACTACAATCATTCAATAATGTCTTCAAGTTTGGTTCAGTAGTTTCTGCGTGTTTGGCGTACAAACTAAAAGACAGACAGACATACATTTCAAAAACTGTCGATATATTTTCTGTCCTTGATTCTAAACTCCCCGTCGAATATCTTTAATGTGCGGATTTCGTCTCTTTACTGTTTTATTATATGTATAGATAAATATCAATATAGATATTAAATTTATCATAATACTAATAAAATATTAAACCGGAAGAGTTTGGGAATCGTCGACGTGACCACAGAGTTTTTAGGCAAACACTTTGAATGAGACTAATAGATACTTGTAAAGACAATTTAGTGTAAATATGTAAAGAAAATGAAACGCAAGTATAAAAGCCTTTACAGTGTCCACTACGAGACTGTAGGTCTGCCGAATATTGATTCTGTCGCAAATGTGTCACTTTAGCGTATCAACCCTTTGAGCTCCGTCAGCAGTTTAGTTCTCGTATATTTTGAATAAGCTCTCGGAATTTAAACTGCTGACATTCCAACTGCAGTGATGCCCAATTCTCACCAAAAACAAGGCTTAACTGAATTATTGATTCATAATATAAACGAAATTCGGACTGATCGGATATTCAAATGCGATACACATCGCATGCTAAATCATGGACTCATTTGTACCCATTCAGTTAACGAACAATGTTCAATGATGTTCGGGTTCTGTATGGTCTGGCTCACAATTGATAGGATTTTAAACAGCTTATCGTACAGTCGCTTTTACAACTAAGTATGTTGAATTAACTGATGAAGGCGATTGATGTATAAAAAAATCCATGAATAATCTTCATAGAGTATGTAAGAATTTTTTGTTTTCTTTTTTTATACAACTAAGGTGGCAAACGAGCATACTGCCCGCCTATGCTACCGTAGCCTTTGGACGTTTGTAATATCATAGATATCATTAGCGCACTGTTGATCTTGAACTCCTACCCCTACCTCAAGGATCTCTGGAAACCCTGCTCACCGCATGAACACAACACAGGGTTATTTGGTTGCGATCTTCTGTAGACTGGAAGTATTCCATCAGTCGGACTACCCCAAGTAGAGAGAAATCTCCAACGAATTTTCTCTGTTCCCTACCTCTCTTTAAATAGCATAGGCAAGAACTTCCTTATAAAAGTAAAATACAAAGATCCAAAATGTAATTAATTTGTAAAACTGATTCCAATATATATACAATTTTAACCAATCAACATGGTTCTTTCTTTCCACGTAAATCTTTAAAACTCAAGTAAAGTCCGGCTGTAATCCCAAAGTCCCCAATTATTTCTGTCGAGGGTATTAATTAAGCAGTATAAAGTGCTTGGTTGCCGTAATCTAACCACTTTTGTGATATTTAAACATGTTTCATTACGCTTCGGCTATAAAAGCTGTGGCCATTACGAGAAATGGACTGAAAACATCACGCTCGGCTTTGAATCACCATAATTACGGATGTCGGAAATAAATACGAATGTTGTGACATATGCCCGGTTTTTCATATGAAAAATTTTAGTCTTTCAGTAATATTTAACTATTCAAAATATGTGTCATAGAAACCTATCACGTATTATTTTTAAACTCATTTCATTTTATGGCATATAATGGAAAAATTAACCTTAACAGGGAAGTTTCGAAATTACAAAAAACGAGATTGGAATCAAATATTACCATAAATATAATATATAAATTGTTTAAAAAGTATGTGGATAATGTAGTTTTTATTTTCATTGTCATTCTCTCGTCACTGTTTTTTATTGTTATATATAGTACTTTTAATCAGACTGATGGACTGAAATATCTAAGTAGATGCCACTTCGACACCTTACTTACTAAACACTAAACAGTCTAATATTTGGGTTATCCAGTTAATCTTGTCGCGTCGCGTCGTGCCTCGGCCGGTGTGCGGTCTCATTCAGGCATTAGCTCGACTACAAATATAAATATTTTTGCGTCGTTACGCTGTCCGTGTACACAGTAATTAAATTCCATTGGATCACACAAATCTTCCCCCTACATCTCTGTAGCGCACATACTTGATTATTGTTGGTTCGTTACCTGTTATTATATTTTATAATTTCTTTATTAAACGTATATATAAACTTGTGTTATTCGTTTCTTTCTTTAACACTTTAATAAAATAATTGATGTATGACTTAATAAAGGTTTATATTATTTCTTTATTCCGGTCTTTAACCTCAGTGCTGAGGGTCGCGACTACTTTATCCATACAACGCGTTGTTTTTAGTTGTTTCCATCGATCTTGATCTTCGGATCGCTAGAAGACTTTGCTGATGGATAGCTCTAGTTATTCGGTAATATGATTCGACCACTTTTTGCGATCTTCCTCTCTAGCGTTTTCCTTCAATCTTGCCTGTTAACAGCCGCTTTTCCAGACTATTTTGTGTGACAATTTATTTACAAATATGATTATTTTTTAATTAAGTTTATTATCAATTTGAAAAAAATATATAGTTTAACTACTATTACAATTTACCATAAACTGATTATTAATAAGAATGTAATCATAACGAAGCAGAATTTATTCCAAGATCGAACAGAACAATATAAGTAATTATTTTTTAATATAATCGAATATTTTTAGATATACATGTTTAAATATCTAATTCAATTATTAAAAGAGTTCAGTAAAAGTCGAAAATTCATAAAAAAAATGTTTCAAAATGAAGTGAATTAATAATATAAATGATTATATTACATATTGCTATAATGTAATAACACTTCAAAACCATTTCTATTTAGCCATACGTTTTCTTTGCTAAAATTTCCGCCCCTGCCTCGTTAGTGAGTTCTTCCTTATTATTTCCTCCGCGACTGTAATCTGGCCTCTCAGCTACTTCAAACGACTTGTTCTTTTTCTTATGTGTAATTGAAATATATTGCTGTAATATCCGCCGGACCAGAGTGGTGCCTCTCGAGCGCATCAGGTCGAGTTTTCATTACATGGGAAGTGATTTTTTCCACGAGAAAGTATAATAATTCATTTTGGTACCGTCGGCTATGAGGACACTTAAAAGTTCAAGTTAGGAGCTTCGTTCATTTGCGATGTATAAAACATCTACACAGTATAAACTCAGAAAGAAGATATTTCCTTAAAAAACAAACATATTTAAAAATATGTTTTTTTATAATTGACCTTTGTGACTTTTTGCAATGGCCGATATACGAGCAGCTATAGACTTTATAGACTATACAATCTTACATTTTAATAATGTCTGTCTATTAATTGACCGTTTGTGTGAACGAATGTCCATCAATCATCATAATAAAAGTATTGTACAACTTCTCTCAGTTTTCGTCAGTAGATAGGCTTGGGTTCTAGATGAAACGTAGTGACATGTTTAGACTACTTTTGATTATGGTTCTCTAAAGAAGCACTGCTACAAATAGCGGAAAAGTAATAAGTTAATAACAGTACTTAGGTAAACAAAGTTATAAAGTAAGTAGAAAAGTATTGCCTAGAAATAAATTTGTAAACAAGGACAATTTTACATCTATACATATTATAAAACTCAATACCTGTGTCTCCGTTTTATGTTTTTTCACGCTAGAACCACTAATCCGATTTTGTTCTTTTCTTTATTTATAGCTATGTGATCTGGTCAGGTTATATGATATATTTTGTAACACAAAGTAACGTTCAAAATAAGCATGTAACGAGGTCTTCTCTGCTAGTCAGCCGACAAGCTCAGAACATTATAATAAATAAATATGGTAAATATGAGAATAAGAAATTAAACAACTTGGGTTTCTTACTTAGCTTCGATAGCCAAGGTTACCCAGCAATAACGGTGAGCGATTGAACTTCCTGACCTCGGACGTCAGTAGTAAGTGGCAGACGTGGAAATTTTGTAGATGGCCACTCTGGGAAGCTAGATCGTGTATCTGGGGAATCTTCAGCTCCAAACTTGCACCCTTATTAGGGTTTTAAAGATGATTAGTATATGTTTTCAGGAAAGAAATATTTATCGGAGACTTCGTATAGCATGCTGCTCCGTCACGAGTCCATTTTAAAAGGAACGGTGATCGTTAACCGTGCTCAATGATCTAAGATGTAGCCGTTTCTTTTGACATAATACCTCAATGCTTTTTCTATTTTCAAAACTGACCAGTTTAGGTTTGCTTTAAGAAAGATTTTTTGTTATTGGTAATTTGGTTGAGTGGTTTGACATTGCTCATATTGACAATGTCACAGATTATTAAGGTTTAATAATGATGCTGGTATTAAAATTTTGTTTTTAAGAAATAAGCTTGGTTTATAATTATAATTACATGTACCACTAACCAAATTAAAAAACAATAAACAGCCACCTTGGTTTAATAATACACAAAAAAAAAACGCGAAAATAATAAATACAGACAGCGTTATAGCATATACTAAAATCCTTTGGACCATATCACTGATCGAATATGTACTAAGCGGTGTGAAAAATTGGCACACAAGTGTTATAATAAATATATGAAACAGCTTGAGCAAAATATTAAAAAAACCCCAAACATTCCTGGACTCACGTCAGTAGTAGGCAAACTGCACAAGCAGTTATCCGGCTTCCTTAATAAATGGTTCTAAAATAGTGAGAAATGGTACCGTCATCTGCGAAGTTTGCGGTTCCTTTTTCTCTTCAGAATAACTTATTGAATCAGTCCAACATCGTAAGTTACGACTTTTCGAACACCTCATTTTTTAAAACATTATTAGTGTAAACTGTTAGTCTCATAAATTTACATGTTGATACTGAGGAACTACAACAGTTAAATTTTAAAAGGGAGCAGGAGCAGATGACATTCCATCGTTATTTATTATGAAATACGTTGATCAAATAGCATACCCAAATAGTTGTATTTTCAATAAATCACTCGATACAGAGTTATTTCCTGTACAGTGGAAGCACGCAAAAGTAGTACCTATTCATAAAGGGGTTAACAAACATTTTGTAAACAACTATAGACCAATATCGATACTTCTAACACTTGCAAAGGTCTTAGAATCATTAATCTGCCTAGTAATTAAAAAAAAAGCAATTTAAGAAAATTGTCTCTGGTCACCAACATGGTTTTATATCCGGAAGGTCAACCAGCACTAACTTGGTATTGTTGGTAGAAACTTTAATTGAATCTATGTATTGGCAAACAGGTATATGTTATTTATACAGATCTTGCTAAAGCTTTTCATAGCGTTTCACATGGTCTACTACTCCAAAAAATTTCTGCCTACGGTTTTGATGGGCCCATCCTCAAGTGGTTGGGTTCCTGTTTGATGAATCGTTCTTTTTATGTTGGTATAATTTACATTAGGAACATTTAAAATTTTGTCAGGCATTTTATCTTTTAAATCTGCTCTGGAGACACTACTCCCGAACCCAACGGAATTCAAAATAATTATACATACGAGTACAACACCACCAGGGCACTATGGACGATTCAATGCACCCATCACCGACGCATTAATTCTTTAGTCCACGTGAGCGGAGCCGCGGGCAGAGCTGAATAATATATCTTCTATACATATTATAAAACTCATCGTCTCTTTGTTTGTCTGTCCGTTTATATGCTTTTCCCGTGAATACCACTTATCCGAAATACTTGTTCTTATTTTAATTTATTGCTATATTACCTGGCCAGGTTATAGGATATATTTTGTAAAATAAAATAACATACTTAGTGAGCAGTGATGATAATGGTGCGCATTTGAGGCGCTTAAATGGCTTACGCCGAGTTAACCATAAGAGATATATCAAATTAATGTTCTACATAAGTAATTGTAAAAGACATACAAAAAAGTTAGTGACAGCATATGTCTATCTCCTAAAGACATTTTTAAGCATTTTCGTTTTTAAAATAACCGGCAAGGGATCGCCGTAAGTTGAAGCGGAGGCAGCACGATTCGCGCGTGCGCTCGATCGATGGCATTCTGTAGTCCACGCGAGCAGAGCCGCGGGCACAGCTAGTATTTAAAAAACAAAAGAGTATCAACAAGATATATTTAGCAGTATATATTCTAAGAAGACAGTAAATCTGCAGAATATGCGGTGGTATCGCTGATTCAGAGTTGCAGACCGCGTCTTCCTCTTAAACTATTTTTACATTCCTTCAGGCTGATTTATTGCAGGAAGCGATATCTAAGTACACGCAAACATGCGCTTCAGGAAGCTCTTCTTGTAAAATATTGGATACTTTACGTCGAATTTCAATAGACTATCGCTGGCTGAAACAGTTATCATTTCTGTTTCACGTGAACACTATGAAATATATACAACCTCTTATCAATTTTCTTCTATATTAATAGAAAATATGAAATTAGCGTTTTATATGGAAAAAGTAAAATGAATAAATATTATGAAATTATACATTTAATCAATCGAAGTACGTACCATTATTATCTATGCACTTTCACCCTTCATGGGTAGTTCATTGATTCCATTGCTGAAAAAATTGTGGAAACAAGAATCAATAAAATCTTTGAAGGCGGTTTGCACAGCCTCATCGGAATTGAATTTTGTTCCTTGAAAGAAATTGTCCAAATTCCGAAAAAAGTGGTAATCTGTTGGAGCAAGGTCCGGGGAGTATGGTGAGTGTCAGAGACATTTTAACCACAGTTCCTCTAATTTAGCGACCGTCTGTCGTAAAGTATGGGATCTAGCATTGTCCTGAAGTGGCAGTTGGCTAGAGAGATTAACCAGTCTCGATTGTTTAACGGCTAGCTTTTCCATCATGGCTTACAATTGTTGACAATACAAATCTGCCGTTATAGTCTGGCCAGATCTTAGGAAGCTTCAGTGTATGACACCAGCACTGGTGTACCAAACTCTCACCAGTACTTTTTTCTGAGTCAACTTTCGCTTGGGACAGGATTTGGCCGGTTCTCCTGGGTTCAACCACTGTGATGAGCGTTTGCGATTTTCGTATAGGATCCATTTTTGTCACAAGTAACAGTATGATTCAAAATTCCTTCGTTATTGGTGGCGGTTGAGTAATGTAACGCAGCACTCAATGCGTGTTTGTTGATGTGCTTCAGTCAATTCATGCGGTACCCATTTCTCATTTATTGTTTTCCGATTTATTTAAAGTGAATTAAAATTGTTTTATCACTCACACAGAAGCCTGCCGCTACCTCTGACGTGGTTTGCAGTGGATCCGCTTCCACGATCACCATTAATTCTTCATAATCAACTAGGTTCTCCAGCCGCCCACTAGGTTTGTTTCGTAGATCAAAATTTCCAAAACGAAAACGTTGCAACCAATAACATACCGTGCTTTCTTTTACAGTATCTTTCCCATACACAACATTAATCCTTCGAGCTGTTTCTGCAGCGCTGATGCCACGGTGGAACCCATTTTCGTAAATAACGCGATATTTTAAGTTTTCCATTTTTGTGAAAATAATGATGTCAAACAAAAATCAAATGGTGCGAAAACAAATGAGTCACTAAATTCGAAACACAAATACACAAGCCTAAATTTGAATTTTAAATTCCTAACCACATACGCCAGATATCGGAGATCTAGGTGACCAGTTCAACAAAACGCCAATTTCACGTGTAGGGACCTAATATTAATATTGAGCTTCAAAATTTTATTTACCCACGCCAATTAAATAAATAAAATTTATTAGGGAACCAATATCCATACCTAATATTATATATAACTACATTAGTTATCTACTACCTACGTACCTCAGTAGACGTACTTCGTTCTTTCAAGAAAATTAAAAAGTTTATATAAGACAGACAGACATAAATTAATTTATGACATCGTATGTAATAGACATAGTTAAATTATATGTTACTTTTTTAAAACCTTCTACCGACCATAACATTTAGTCGAAATATTTTTCAGGTAAGCTAACTGTGTAAAAATTAATTCAAATAAAGTATACTTTAATAGCTGACATGAAATGACTAAAAGTTACTAATAATATTGAATAGTTTTTGTAAGCACTCGTAGTACATGTCCTTTTGTGTAATATATTAAATAAAAAATAATATAATATAAAATTCTAAAAAACAGATGTAACATTAAAATGTATGTATATAAAAATAAACACTCAGGTAGAATTAATAATATCGTATAATTAAAAAGCTATCACAATTATCATTTTTCAAATAAGAACACTTTGTTGTCATCAAAATAGACCTCCGTCATTACCGACCTATTCATTTGTTATATTAAATATTATTGCATGAATATAACTCAAAGCTACAATCAGCAATACCATGAAACCTTATCGTTTGTTTCGTGAATTCACATGTAATAATTGCTTTAAATAGACTGTTTTGAATAAGTGCAGTGGAGGCAGTTGAAGTTAGACGGCATACTGAATTAATGCCCGGCTATTGGCAGTTATCCATAGCTCACGTATGCACGGAATATCACGTGACTGTGTCACCCCTCCTGACCTTAGGGGTGTAGTTTTATAAGTGCTTATTTAACCTGTAAAACCACTTGTTTTTCCTTATTAGACTTACTTCTTAAGGAAGTAGAGTCAAGTTAAAACAAAAATATTAACAAATTATTGTGGTTAAAATTATATCAGGCTTTAATGCCGTGCTATGTATACAGCATACCAAGCAAATATAAGAACAACTTTATCTGAGATTTACATTTATACAGTATATTATGCAGTTATTGTCACATGGTAGGCACATTTATTATTTAAAAAATAACGTGATGTGTGAAACGTGGTGACACTCACCAGCTCGTTGGATTGACGACATTGTAAAAATGTAAGGTCAGACTTGGATAAGATTAGATTAGAACCGGGACGAGCGGCGTGAAAGAAGAGAGGCTTACGCTCAGCAGTTGGCGATTAGGGGTGAAAATAATGATGACAAAAATAATTATGGATGTTAAAACCTAAGATGTTTTATAATTGTGTCATTGGTTAAACTGGTAGCTTGTACTGTTAGCTACTATTTTTTCTTTTCACTTATAAACGTTATTAAAAAGTATAGCGCTAATTTTTAATAATGTAACAAATGTAAGTATGAAGAACATATATGCTAAAGCGTTCGACACATAAGTAATTAATGTTTTCTTATTACACAAATCGGAAATCGAATAAAAGTAATAGTGCATTTTACCCAACAAGTATGTAATTTTAGCATGTTGTAAGAAACCGTACCTGAGAATGTTTATTATACAACGTTCCGGATGTTTTCGATTCAAAGCTAATCTTGGCGATGCCGATATCGGCAATATGCAATATACGGTCGGATGGCAATGTGTCACGTCAGCAGAGGGCCGGCCGCGGCCGACCGACATCCTAACAATTGTAGTGAAACTTGGAATTGTATGTGGGATAACTTGCCTCTAAAACGACAAGATTTTTTTTAACAAGATAATCGAAAAAAATGCTTCGAAGGAAATATATATATCTATAAAATGAGAGATAAAAATGTAGATGTTGCAAACTATAAAACATCGGTGATACTGCAATATGCACTATGTGAAAAGAATCAGTCTCAATTATTCATTGCAAAATGCTATATGTATAGTTATTTTCACATTAGACCCACATTCTAGCTTGATTTATATTACAATATATCGATTTTACTAACTATATATAACACCATAATATGCATGTCACATACCTAGCAAATCGTTAAAAAATAAAGTTTTCTCTCTCCTGTAAAATCAATTTATGAAAGAACCCGTTTTGCAATATCACTGACGATAACTTTTTTCTCAATTTTTATTTCTTTTTCGTCTTCTCTGTTAATCTTGTTCGAACGACGTATACATACTCCTAAATTTATCTAACATTTGAAAAGTATTCTTACCGATAAAATTTACGATAGTGCAATAAAATACGAGAATTTCGATGTGATTGTTATTTACCTATTGGATTTAAAATGATTATGTGTCAAATTAATATCAATAGGTCCAATTTAACTCACATTAATAATTAATTTAAAAAGTTACATAATTATAAATAAAAGCACAGCTTGGTTGGATCTACTTGTAATAGAGTTAATATCTTATAATATCTTAACATCAAACTACTAATTTGGTAAAAATGATCATGAACATTTTTGTACTTACAGTTCGGCCGGGAAAAGGGTTGATAGATGAGTTTGCCGGTGACAGGTCCAAACTCGCCGTGACACGCATTCTTAATTTTGACACGGATATACTTTCCCGGGTGCCGGCCATTGCTGAAAATCTGCCCTACAATCCACTCAAGGTTCGTATTAACTGATATCATGGACTAGTTGGTAATCGAATTTTACTGGCTCGAGTAAAATTCACAAACAATTTATAGACCTGAACAGTGGGTACAAGTAAACTCGATTTGACATTTATTCATGGTAATCAGAAAATTAGAGAATCAAACAGAAAGGAATCAATAAAATAGAAATAGAAGACGATACTATTGTTTTCCCGCGCTTTCGGTTGAGCATCATCGCCTAGGTAGACGCTCCTGATTACACTATTACAATACCTATAAAAGATGTTTCAATTAAAATAATACCACATGCACCGTGTCTTAGTTCACAACATTGACCACTGCTGTGTTGCGGCGCGAGTTTTTTGCGTCGTAGTTATTTGTAGAATTTTCCATGCATGTTTATCCTAGACTCCTTTCCCTGGTAATTGTCCGAGCAAAGGTTTCGAGCCCGAATACTATAATATTAATGTTCTTAAAACATCTCTAAGGTTTTTGTTAGTTTAGATCTTTCAGATAGCATACCCAGTGAACACGTTACCTTACTTTGACATCACAAGGCATACGCGGGTGGCAGCGTTTTGTTATGTATACATGACATAAAACTGATATGACTATTGGACTCAAAGTAATGGCATACTCTGTGATATTAATATAACATCATACTAATGTAACATCAATATCATACTGATAAGTAAAACTGAGTTTTTTTTTTCGTACATCTGACATAACGATAATATAATACTTTCACCTAACAGACAAGTCACATTTTTAAGTGCCGTTGACATAGTAATAAAAGCGGCATTTCACATTAAAGATAAGTATATGGACTGATATAACAGTGTATCTTATCGTTACATAACTGGGACGTCAGTTTTGACGTCATATATCACATAATATATCAACGCACGGTTGATATATCAATAAAGTCAAATTATTTTATGGTTAGTTTTTTATATTGATACGAGATGGCGCTGCCACGATTTTGTGCTTGTTTTCGTCTTATTTTATACATTGGATATAAGGGTTTATTTTAAATAAGTCCGGTTGCCCGGGCGAAGCCTTGAGGCCCTTTTGAGCCCCAAGGCCCCTACTGATAACGGTATAGTCAGTTCGAAGATAAATATATATATATATATATATATATATATATATATATATATATATATATATATGTATATATATATGTATAGCCCGGTGAAGCTACAAGAGCAGCAAGGCCCCAGGGCCCCTAAGGCTAACTGTATAGTCAACTCGAAAAAAAATTAGCAAATTATCTCTTTCTATACAATAATCAAATTAGATTCGCTATCAGTCAATATACCTACTTATCACATTAGGTATCATATCTACTAATATCTATATAAATAAAATGACTGAGGTTACCTTCGTGCCGCGCCTTACGTAAAAACTACTGGATAGGTTTTGATCTATTTTTTTTTGTTTTACTTCTTAGATATATGATCCCTATAAAGAAATATCACGATATCGTCATACACAATAATTCTGTGGTACACGCGAGCTGAGCCGCGGACAAAGCTAGTTTGTAATAAAAACAATGTATAAGGGTCTGGGAAAATTTGTATAAAAAACTTCAAGATTAACTTTCAAACATAAGTTATAAATTGAAACTGGGTAGGGAGTGGCTTTAACTGAAACAATTCATGGTTTGCGCTGAGGTATTTAATTACACCTATAAATCAAGGAAGCGTGGAGATTGGCCACTTAGCTGTGAATAATGCCTTGATATCTCATACCTATCTATATTTACATTAGTAACTATACCAAATAATGTAATATCCTCTCTTCACATCAGTATATTATTAAGATAATATAGGCAATAAATTATTTTGGCGTTGAATTATATTATGCTCAGAAAAGCGTAAGAATATATTTTTTGTGAATTTGACCAAACTAGTCTGACCTTTATATAATAATATGGAATAAGCCAATATTATCCTACTATACACCAAACCACGATGCAATGATAATTTAAAATGCCATAAACCAATGGTTATGTTTACTCAGCAGGCGTTGGTACTACGAGAACATTTTTCAATCGTTAAATTTTCCTCACTATATCTTTCTTTGTCGTTAGCCGACAGTTTTACTAATTAAATTTAAATTAGTAAAGTATACAAATCCCCATTTTGTTTGTAGAAGCCGAGACATGCACTTGCGGATTTTGTGTCTGTGCTTTAATATTTGCTACATTCCCAGTTTAAACCATAACGTTCAAAATACTACCAATACCAAATAATATTCTATATTAAAGTGATGGAACTTAAGTACATCCTAAGTTTGCGTCTCTATGTGTGTTTGCATGTATGTATATATGTTTTAATCGGGTATCTCGGATGTGTGTTGCCCGTTTGTTTGTGATATTAATTTCATCATTTTTTTATTTATAACTAAGTCAATCTTTGAGCTCGTAGTAACAGAGTTATTGTAGTCGGTTCTTTGCCCAAATTTTATAATTAGCGTGAGTCAGTAGATAAAAATTCAAGCAACTCTTAACCCTATTATTCAATCTAGAGCCGTAAAAGTCGTGTGTGGTATGAAGGGACATAAACCTCACTAATTTGCGATTTACGTGATCTATGTCTCGGGTCTGTTTGTATCCTAATGTATTGGCTGTTTCGAGTTATATGTTTTTTTTAAGTACGTTATACATAATACACTGAAATTTTGTGTTAATATGAAACGTAAGAATATTTCCTACGAAATAAATTTTCATTACGAAACAAAGCTTCCGCGGACTGTTATTGTCTTCACAACTTAGAAAGTAAATTACCCGAACAAATTCGCTCAACGCTAAATCTGGGGCTTATCAGAGGGCTTGGCCGAGATCCTTAAATTGAGAAAGAGCTATCTCGATGAGGCCGAGTGGCCTCGAGGCGTCGACACCTCACCTCTAAAGCAAAGATTAAAAAAGTTTAATTAGTCGGCCTTACACATTCCGAGAAAAAGTGTCTAAGCCTTAAGTATATTTTATTGAGTTTTAGTTACTATTAGGAAGGAAATTTCCTTTTTATTTAACCGTTTGTCTGATCTCATTAATGATTACACTTAATAGGGACATATTAGCGGCGTTAAAATTCGGATCTAGGCTTTTGATTACATTTTAGTGTTATTTATTTTAGATTATATTCAGATTACTAACGAGGATACATCTAATTGCTTTTAATTATAAAGCACTAAATCATTTAAATTCAGTGTTAGCAAATTTAAAATCAAAATTATGAATTTGTATTAGGTTAAAAACTTTACTTCTACTACTAATCAAGTCAGACAAAGCTATATTTACTTATTCATTTATTATTTTTATATCAAACTGTTCAAGAAGATTCCAGAAGAGTAAAATTATATTAAATTTTTTGAAGTGATCTTCGTCTTTCTTTCTCAACCAAGAAGAGTTTAAAGAGTATTAATCAATTTTACAACTATTCTTGGATAGGTAGTCTACTTTTTGTCAGAAATTAAAATCATCTTGCCAAGCCTGACCCGGACGTGACCGACTGCAAATTTGTTTGGTATTAGCGTGTTTAAAGTCGCGTTCTCTGTTGATTTAATAATTAAGTAATTCTAATCTTGGCCGCTAGAGCAAAGAAAAATTCAATATTATATTATTTTTAATGGTCTATAGGAAAGACAGGAAACATAGCACGTTAAAAATATCATCAGTCTGTATTTAGCTACTGTTGGATTGGACATGAGCATAATAGTAGGGAATAAAATATAAATATGTATCAATAAAATGTATTACATATAAAGCAAAATTAAGATAGATGGAAATTAAGATGTATGGAAAATAAGAATATTATACAAATCGCCAAAAGATAAATGAATAAAGAAAAAAGGATTTTATAAGACCTGAAGGGAAGGGAATAAATAATTAATTAGATTAGAAAAAAGGTCTCGGGTTGTCTGAGAGTAGCGTAGGAACTTTAAACAAAAACGAAATAGAAAAGAAGGTGGCTTCCAAGTAACGTGGGAGTACACAAATGAATTATTTTTTTAACGGTTCAATAGTCTTTTGTCGGAATATATAATAACGTGTTAATATCAGCAGTTCGGTCAGATTAAGCAACATAATCGTGTAATCCAAGATGACGTATAAATTTGCATTTCGTTATTACTAACTACTCGAATGGTCTACGGGTCTGTATTTTGAATTATACGACCAACTGTATCTTTGTGTACATAGTCGGTTATACTAATTGTTATAGTTCAAAGTTTTAATAATACGAGCTAATTTTTTTACAATATATGTATAATGAATAATAACAACCACAACCAGTGACCCTAGTCGAGGCTTCTAAATGAATTATGGTAGCACGATTTTTACATGAGAATTAATAAAATTATCAACTCTTTAATTTTTTTTATTCTTTATAATTTTAGCTTTTGGCCACATTCTCACCTGATGAATGATACACACACGTTAAGCCTGGTTGAGAGAACTGGCTCTAAACTGCAGCTGCCGTATCTATAGGTGCTTGGCAACAGATTTTCAGCTTGAGGGCAGTAGTATACAGGTGAGCATTAAAAAATGCCCTACCGCCATGCTAAAGTTTCATTACGATGTTTTCCTTTACCTAAAGCCCAGGCTAAATGCGGGTCCTTACATTGATCCTTACATTACTCAAAATTTATTTCCTTAAGTATTTTATCGACCATTAAATTATAACATTTTAATGTTTTTAAGCATCTATATTCTTCAATTTTCACTATAAGCTAAATAAGTAGGTACCTGGTCGTGTGCTTATAACAGTATAAACATTAAATGTAAAAAAGGAACGTTAATACCGCCGAGCTATCTATAACGCCTTTCAAAACAAGGGTTCCAATTTGCCTCTTCATCCGGATTATTAACAGTTTTGGAGCTCAGCGGTATAAGTCCGGATTAAATCGTGTGTCAATTTGCATTTTATTATGATGCCACCGCTCTTGGGCTTTTACTATTAACATGGCGCCACGCCGCGGCGAGCTGTTGTGAGGAGTGCTTGGACACTCGTATGCGACTGGATTCTGAGGACCATATACATAGTGAAAAAACCGCGTATCAATAAATAGTTCTGGCACAGCGTGGATTAGAATCAAAATTTTTATACGTACACAGAAATTCAGAATAAACTATTTGTTTTGTTCGATATTAAAATTTCAAACAATTCAAATAAGTAACAATTTAAAATTCAAACAAGTAGCAATCACTGGTCTCCGTTTTACTGTAAAATAACAGTACCAGTCGTGCTCCACGGTTTCACTCGTGTTAAATCAATTCGACCAACTCTATTCATGCTTAAGTACTGCTACACTCTTTAGTGCCGTAGCGTGAAATTACACAGCTTATTACCTTCCTGAATAAATAGGTTATAAAATACAGAGCTCAACGAATTTATAGATCTGGACATCGCTTTATAATTAATAAGATATAGTAATAAGATCATATTATCTGTATACATATTATATAACTCAACGTCTTTCTGTCCGTTTATGATCTTTCCACGCGAAAACCAGTAATCTGATTTACGTGTTTTTATTTTTATTTTAATTAATTATCTGGCCAAGTTAAAGGATTTATTTTGTAAGATAAAGTAACATACGAAATAAGCAGTGACGATAATCATTAATCAATTCGAAAAAGACGCCTTTGAAGCGCTTAAAAGGCTTACACCGAGTGTCAAGCCCGGTAAAGCTGTAAAAGCCGTAAAGGCTCCAGGGCCCCTCAGGCTAACAGTGTAGTCAGTTCGAAAAAAAAAAAAAAAAACCTTACACCGAGTAAATCATAAGAGATAGATCAATAAAACTTTAACAGGGCCATATCTGTACAAATTTTGTTTTAAGAAAATTACAATCAGAGTGCACTTTGATATCGATGTAGAGGCTAAAATATGTTTTTGATGTGTAATATCTTTGATGTGTTACAGGAAACCGGGGAAGCGCGCGCTATTTGATTTGACCAATGAGCGCGTGCGGTGGCAAAGAGATAGCTGTGAGATGGTGCCAAACCATTTTGCGTGAAGTTGGTACCACGGCGTACTGTCGACAAACATAGTGTATGCGTTTGTGTGTGACGAGAAAGAGAAAGGGAGAATGAGGACGCATCAGCTGTGCACTAATCTACAGTTCTGTTGTACTGTGTTGTGTATGAAATCTGAGGTTATATTTATATGTGTAAACTATATCAATGATTATCTCTACTATTAAGCGTCTAACATCATTTTTAAAAAATGCTAGTAAGTAATATGGAATTATTCGAATAAATATTTTAGTTAGGATGTTTTTTTCAGCATTTAAGTTACTATTGCGTATTTATGACGATTAGAATATTAAACTTGCGTTATTATAGAATTACATATATTTCCATGTTTAGAATATATTCGACCAATAAATATTACGAATAAATCTACTTCACATATATTTGATCTCAATTTCATAGTAGGATAACATGTTAGATGTTACACATCATATACGACTAATGTAAGGCTTTTTTACTTTTTTAAACTTTCGTCTGTCTATTTGTCGTTCGCCTTCTAGACTATCACCCTATAAATTTGACACAGTGATAACTAATATTATGGATTAACATATAGGATACTTTATATCGCATAAAACGAAAGTATTCCTGCGGGCTAAGGGATAAAAGTTTAAAATTTGTAGTAAAGAAATTCTTGACTGATTTTGATGTTCTTTTTACAGTTGTTCGGCACATTGACTGTACTGTCCTTGATAGTAAAGCACAGCACAATCCAAATATAACGGTGACCAATGAGTGATCGAAATCCATCGGCGATCACCGCTGTCATGATGTTCGTGGCTAGTAATGTATTACTAAAAATGTTTAGTTATATGCCAAATCAAGCGGCGCGTGGCGTCTACACAAGCCCTTATTCCGGTTGAGCGATTCCACCAATATTATGTAGGTTTACGCCGTAGGAAGCTTAACTGATAACATTGTCTATTGTATACGTACAGAGAAGCATTGTAAACGGTATCATCATTTTGTTTAATTTCGGTTTCTGATACACTGGATTATGCGTTTGTCTCTGTCCAACATGGATAATTCAATTCCACGCGAACGAAGTCGCAGGCACAGCTAGTAATTATATAAAAATCTTGTGTTCTTCTGTTAATATTGATTACTTATATACGTGTGTTACCTATTTGTGATTACCTGTGACGACTTGACGGATTGAGCTAATATTACCATATTTGATTATCGAGACGATGGTTTATAGATATGTTAAGATCCGATAGGTGGCGCTGTGCTCGAGCCATTAACTACGGAAAATGGCAGAACTACTTATGCCGGCCTAAATAGTATTTGTATAGATTAGATTGAATATGGTAACAAATAAAGTAGTAGTAAAGATCCCCATAACTTTGAATTTTTGTCGTAATCTTTGCATGTATGGCTAGTATTACGCCAAAAAATTGTATAACATTATAGCTTTGTATTTTTTTAAATGAAGAAATACATTCGTTTCACGTACGTTAACCTTGAATTAGATTTTTTGAAATGTCTTCCTTTAAATTAGTTACCTTACAGTGAAAAACGATACTGTAATTACAATGTAGATATATACACGTTTCAAAGATATAAATATATATATATATATATATATATACTAATACACTCACGTAAAATGACTTTACTTTTACATTCCTCTAAGCTATAAATTAAACTGGTGTTCTTAACACAAAAAATAAAATAACATTCAACGAGTCTGTGACTCTGTGTAAAGCGTAATTTATGCCGTCTGTTCAGCTCGGAAAGAAATAAGAAGCAATTACACGGAATACACATGTTGTCGACCTAGAAATGGAATGGAAAAAACATTTAATGACGTAAGCACGTACCATCGAAGTAATGATGTTATTGAGAAAGTTAAATTATTAAAATCATACATACAGTAATAATTAAAGATTCGATAAAAAACAATAAAAAATTGCATATTGAAGGAAATAGTGACTGAAACTCCTTCCGCTCGGCTAGTCCTAAAAGACCTGAATTTTCTCCAAAAACTTAATCGCATAAGAGTCGCCGAGGACATGCTAAAACGAGTCAATTCCAACCCAACATTCATGAAACGCATTCAAGTTCAAGCATTCATTCAAGTTTGACATGCAAACTAGTTAACAAGCTTCGGAGTGCCGCCTTCCAACTTAATCGAAACCGAAAAAACCACGCCAAAGTCAATCAAAAGTCAAAGTCAGGTGACTGTTTTCTTTGACTATTGCGGTGTTGTGCACTCGGAATTCTTACCGGAATGTCAAACGGTAAATAAGGTATATTATTTGAGCGTTATGCGGCGTTCAAGAGAGCAAATTCGACAAAAAAGCCCAGATTTTGGAAAATTTGCAAAAAATCTTGGATTTTGCACCATGATAATGCGCCTTCGCACAAGGCCATCATTGTGAACGGATTTTTGCCCAAAAACTCAACAAATACCATCGAGCAACCACCTTATTCACTAGATATAGCTCCAGCAGAATTATTTATTTTTCTTAAAGTCAAATTATTCATTCATTCAGTAGAAGACATAAAGGAGAATTCACAACGAGAAGGAAACTCATTTCCAGAAAAAGCGTTTATAAAATATTTTTATCATTGGATTATTCGTTATAGTTTCTGAAGGAGCATACTTTAAAGGCGGTAAAATAAATTTGGATGAATAACTATAATTATGTGTATTATCGATATTTTTCCGGACTTTTCGACAGAGTTGAATTGAAAGTTGAATACAAGGTTCTCATTAAAAAAAGTGTAAAGCTAATAAAGTTTCACATTTCATACATTTACAAATTCGTTAGAAGTGATATATTTTTTCTTAATATAGGTACCATTATTTTATTTAAGTATCCTATCCCATAGTTTGGAATCAACACAAAAATAGTACTGAGTCTCCAAAAAATACAATTCCTAAATTAAGGTTACACAAAAACTTCAAATGCCTAAAAAAAGGCAAGCTATGTATACATACAAAAGTATAAATATGTAATGGGATCTTCATTACATAGTACAAACCAAAGTCGCGTCGCTCTGTCCGTCCCTATGTATGCTTAAATCTTTAAAACTAAGCAACGGATTTTGAAGCGGTTTTTTTAATAGATAGAGTGATTCACGAGGAAGGGTTATATATATAATACATGCATAATATTGTAGAGAAACACTGATAAATTTAGAGGTTTCTAATGTGATGTCGTAAATAAACACATTTTTTGCGCTTAAATTGCAAACGTTGGCTGAACCCCACGAGATAAATCAAAATAATGTACAACAGTATTGTACACCTTAAAAAGTTCTACAAAAAAGTCCGCGATGGTATATGTCTATCTCTTAAGGATAACCCACAATAACCATTTTTTATCGTTTACATTTTACGGGAAAAAATGGCTTATTTACCAAGTGATTTTAAGCAATATAGCATTAATCTTTATCCAATAAAGTACCTTAAATACATTGTCCATTTAATATAGATAAATATGGCCCTTAACAGCATGTAATTTAAATTAATATTTCCGAAGATATTACAGATTTAAAATGCAGGGACATAGCGGTGCGGCGCGGCGGTACCGGCCCTATATACCATGGTCAATTATATGTCGCTCTTTCAAGAGTAACCTCTAAACAAAACATGTTTGTATTGTCTAATGACAAAAAAGCTGTATACGTTGTTTAAGGACATTCTGTAGTAGGTATATTTAGTATCAGCATTGCACCCGTGCGAAGCCGGGGCGGGTCGCTAGTATATAATAAAAACACATGTAGTTGGGAGTACGCCAGCTGTATGCAACGGAGCTTTTAATTTGTATTACTTAGTTTGTTGAAGAAACGACTACTTGACTTAAGAATTAATTATAATACCTACATTAATTAAATGTTTATTATAAATTAGACATTGAGTAGACTTGTGTTATACTATAATATATGTTAGACCATGAGTTTTCCAATGGTCACACATATTCCATATAGGTAAGGCCGTGGCGGTCGAGTGGTTTTGAATGTCAATTCGATGTCTGCAGGTTCGAGTCTCGGCATGTACCGACGAGTTTTTCGGAATTCGCGTACATTAACTTATTTTAATTGGTAAAAGTATCGGCTGACAGTGGAGGAAAATGTCGTGAGGAAACCTGAACCCTTGATAAATGTTCTTTTAGTACTACTGTATGTGGTAAAATATAGAACTGTGAATTTTTCGGCGTTTGAAATTACCAATACGTCGTGGGCTGGCGTGGTGATTAAGCCCGTGTCTTACATCCAGAAGAAGCTTTTGTCCAGTAGTGGAACACTTACAGGTTGATATTATAATTATTATTATAATGCCATACAAAGTAGGAGTAACCATTCACAGGCAGTTTTTTTTTCTTCAAACAAACTAATAACAGATTTCATTAATTTGAGTACGAATAGAAAAACCTCGGTAACCATATTTTTTGACAGACACCAACACCATTGCCCTCGTGTGCGTCATATAAATAACTAGCTAACAGGCCCGCGGCTCCGCTAGTATGGACTACAAAATGCCGTAGGTCGAGCGAATCGTGCTACCCCTTCTCAAATGACCGAAAACAAAAATGCTTATCGTAGGTGATTCTTAGAAGATGGATATAGTCTATCGCAGACTTTATGTAGGTATTTTGAAGATCTACATTTATGTAGAACAATAATTTGATATATCTCGTATGGTTTACTCAGCGTAAGCCATGTAAGCGTTCCATATGCGTGTTTTTTCCGAATTGATTCACCATTATCGTCATCACTTATTTAATATGTTACTTTATCTTACAAAATATATCCTATAAACTGGCCAGAAAACATAGCTATGAATTAAAATAAAAACCATGTAAGTGGAAAAGAATATAAACGGACAGAGAGAAACATTGAGTTTTATAATATGTATAGATGTATGTATAGATTATTATTAAAAGACCTACAAAAAAGTCAGCGATAGCATATATCTATCTTCTAAGGATCACCCACAATAAGCATTTTTGTCTTCCGTCTCTTGAGCGAGGGCAGCACGATTCCGTGTGATTTTTTAAAATATACTTCGAAAATTAGGCATATGAATTATATAGACGTATTGGTTAATCTTAAATGCATGAATTAATCAAGTATATATATGCCCGAATAGGGTACAATAGGGTTAATTAGCCCGAGGGCAATCAATCACATCCACGGCATCACTTGACTCTCCTTACGAACGGACAACGTACACAAGAGTGTTTATAATTAATCGACTGTTGTTTAAGTGAGAATCACCTTATGATGAAGACCAGAACAGTCAACGGAGTAAAACATGGTTGGTACGAAGTAATTACAGATTTATCTATATGTACAATCGATCTTAGAAATAATATCGTATGAAACTATACACTTCGTTTCGGTTACATGACATAAGAGCTTTAAAGTGACTATTGTCGTATACTATATATAGTACTAGTTGTGCCCGAGGCTTCGCTCACGTGGACTACTAAAAACCTTTTTTTATTTTTTGTGCGGTACCCTAATTATTATTATTTTTTAAATAAAATTAGCCTAAATTATACCTTATAACAACAGCTATCTACTATCTATAAAATTGAAGTGTCCGTTTGTAATGTCAAAATAACAGCTTTTTACTAAATGCATGTCAAAATAACAGCTTTTTACTAAATGCATATGAAAATATACAAGGTACCTATATAAAAACCCCATTTTTAAATTTTTTGTATGTGTGACTGTTCTGGGTAATCTCCGAAACGGTTGGACCGATGTTGACGGGATTTTCACTGGCAGATAGTTGACGTTATAGGGCATAACTTAGGCTACTTTTATATTAGAAAAATTATTAGGGTTCCGCACATGAAATAAAAAACATATTTTAGCAGTCCACGCGAGCCGCGGGTGCATCTAGTTATAAGAATAAAACTTACATCGGCCAGGCGCAGTTTCCAAACACGTTACTATTGACCCTTATTTAGTCCTTTAATGTGTACTATTGGTTGTATTATGTAAATATTTCTAATCCTTACCTGTGACAGCCTGATTCCTTGTTTATAAATGTTTCATAATTTAGGCAATGATTGAAAAAATAGTAAATGAATTGTTTTTTCACGATTCTTATGAAGGTATTTTATAGTTTTTTTTTCTTTCAAAAAGCTAGCCAACCCCAGATTTATTATCTAATTATAATTTATTATCATTTTCTTGAAAACCAATTTAATGAAGGATCTGAGGACTTCCAAGATCTTAGTATTATATTAATACCTATATAAACTCCACGTATCATTTAAATACCCTTCTAGAGTCGATTCCCTTGCTTATGGGGTGGGGTATAAGCAACCTGTCATAATAAAAAAAACAAGTCCAAATATACAAAAGGATGTAAATTTTCAAACTTAATCCTACTAGTTAGATTTCTCAGTATTATAAAATGTTGCCTAATATTAAGTGACTAATTAATTTCCAAATGAGATCAGTGGGGTTCAGCGGCTCGAAGCGGAAATCTATTAATTTGACCGTAAAAGCGTTGCCATTACAGGCGAGTCGCCAATTATTCCAATCTCCTTTCTGCCTCTCAGTAATTAAGGACTGCTATATTCACTGATCACAGATAATAAATACGTTCAAATTTCTTTAAAACAATATAAAATGTATGTTTCATTCAATCAATGTTTCATTTCATATAGTTAATATATAAAAATACAATAATCTGGTTACAAGAAAATAATTCTTAAAAATAAAATAATTATAATGATCTCGGTTGACCAGGAAAAACTGATTTAATACTTTTTTGATCTTTTTTGTAATTACGAGTATATACTTTAACTCACACGATTAACTAATTATTTACTTTTTTAAATGCTAAAGTAAAAAGGTACGTACTACGTACTAATTTTGTTTATGTTTTTAAAAGTAAACAGAAAATTTATTAATTTAATTTCAATTTACCATAGTCACAAATAAAATTATAATAATGAACAAAAGTAATGGAAGTCTCAGTAAATATAACTATTTTTTTTTTGTTACTTTACCAATTTGTTTCAACTTTTGCTAAGTATGTTTTATGCCAAAGTAAAACATGTTTAATAAGATTAATTCAAATGTAAAAGCTAAATCTGATAGTTAATAGTATATCCTTTCTACAATTTCACAGCTGGGTTACGCTTTAAGCCAATCGCTACAATTTGATTGCTCTCCAAAAATCCATGAACTGTTTGGAAATCCTAGTCACGGGGGACAAGATGTTTCAATAAAGTTGAAAAGGAAACGCTTAAACCCCTTAGCAAGCAATAATAATTAATATAAGCATTGCTCACAGTAATAATAGACACGGAATGATAACCTTTTTTTAATTAATGTCTTATTGAATTGTCATGCTGCATACCTGCATACCAATTTTTTGTGAAACTATTTACTTAACAAATATTAAAAAAATACACAACAAGTAATGATCTAAAATAAATTTATTTTTTCATGTCCTTTTTATAAAACAATTGCTTACAATAATTTAGCCTTAGTAGTACTTTACAATAAACATTATTTATAGCAACTTTTACTATTAAAAATTATATACACTATCTCGAAACAACTAATAATAGTTTGTTAATACATGACGGCATAAAAAAGCAAAAATTAAAAATTTACGTGATTTTTATTCTCTGGCTCTCTAGAACAAATACCAGTTATTATCAAGTATATACTTGTGGGACTGTAAATAATACGAACTGCGCATACATTAACATTAAATATAAAACATATTTTATATTTATTATTACTAAATACATTTTTTCCTTAAGTACCATCACTATCTATTCTCTGCACATTTTAATACCTATATAATACTGGCGATTTTTAATTCAGTGGAACGTTATTGCTTTCATTTTATAACTATAATTATCTCTTAAACTCTACTCATCAATTTTCACAATGAAGACACAAAAATATTATACCTATTACAATTCAAAATTTAGTATTTTATATACTGTAAGCATGCTTCACAAGGCACTATTCTAGCGAGATTTATAACAAAGTCAACCGAAACAACATCTATTAAATTCGGTTTCAAAGTCCGAATTCGGGCCTGAATTTACATTTTATGGCAACAAATCAATAACATTAACTTTTTGAAACACAAACCTCTACTATTTGAAACAGTGGTTTAACACGCAACTTTAACCAGATGCCACATCAACAAAAGTTATCTAAACAAATTCTATATATGTATATGTGTTAATGTGTACGTACAATGCTATTAAATAAGCATCTCCATATAAATTTATGCTTACATCTAAATTGGCGTTTGTATTGCTTATAATTTTATATTATATTATGTTAACGGTAAACTCAGATTTTCAAGCCAAATCAGTTTTGTCTAGACCAAAGTAGTTAATATGTAATATAATACGTTCTGATAAACAATTTCATACAATAGCCCAATCCGATACTTCCTAAGCTTAAATAGTTTCAAATATATTCTATAGTTCTACACTAATATAATAATATTAACCGGAGCACTCCGATAAACTATGTTAATCTAAAATTCTGACCACCCAGGAGAGCATGCTAGCATCAATTCATGTCGTAGTACTAATACTGTTAATATAGAATTGTACAGTACCTGTTTTTTTACAAAAAGTTGAGTATAGGAAATCAAAGTTTAGGTAGAAGTTGTAATTTTTTATCAGGAGGAACTTGATTACCTTGTCTAGTGCCTAGCGATTCTAATACGTTAGGCGATGTACTAACATCGGCCTAGGCAAAATTAATTTTGACATGAAATCCCATTTGGCCGTAACATGTAAGTATATTCTTTAATTTTTTGTAAACGTTTTTAATTCAATAAAAACATTAAATTGGGGGTGAAAAATTTAAAAGATTCCATCTTATAAACTTTAAGAGCTATTTCATTTCTTTTTATTATAAACATAATTTATATTTGACGGTACAATAACACTCCAACCAGAACTGATATCACAGCATTTAATATTGGTGGTATCACATCATCTCAATTTCGATTTCGTATGTTCAAATATTTACAATATACGGTCCATTATAATTTTGTTTCAGTATTTTATATTTCATTTGCATTTCACTAAAATAATTTGCACAAATTAATTTAATGGCTCACTACATATACTCAGTCGCTTTAAACAACAATAATAACAAAAATGATTAATCTTCACGATTACTATAATCTAACAAAACTATCCGACGCGACGCGACGTAAAGAAACACAATGTAGTGTAGTTTACTCAGTAACAAAAAGTTCCCGGTGAAAGTTGAACAGAATTCAGTCATCCATCAAGGCGTTCAGTCTTCGGAACGAGCAACAAATCTATTTTAACAGATCATCCCCTCACTACATTATCGCTCCCCTTTCGGTTTCAGCTCCCCAACCACTGAGACTCATTTATTTGAGCTCCAAATTACAATTGCGATAATTCCTTTAATTTATTTGTTTTAAATTTTGTGTTAATCTAAGCTTCAACTGCCTATTATAGGTAAAACAGTATTTGATGGGAAGTTTATAAATCTTAACATTATTTCAGGTTATTTTCTAGCCTATATTAACTTTTCAGTCATATACTTGAATGCCTCCAATACTAAATTACGAGACCTTTGTTATATAAATTATTATGTATAAACAAATGTATCTTCTCTTCTTCTTATATGGTGCCTCATTTGTCTACCTAGTCTTAATGCGCATTTCTTGCCCTTATTGTATCATTTTCAATCAACCCATCGTCGGCATGTCCCTCCTAATTGTTCCAATCACGAGATTAGTTGCCTACCACGACTTATTTTAGGGTCTATTATGCCCATTACGGACCTTATCATATGGTCTACCACAGGACGCATATCATAACCATATTACGGCATACCGGTTTTGGCAATTTTCTCGTGGATCTTTGAACTTTGAATATTCCTCTTTGAATTCCTAACTTTATTCATCAGTTTATCGAATGTACAGAAATTACAAACTTGAATTTCAATGGAAAACTGTATTCGGTGGAATTTGCAATAAAATATGTACGAGTTTATTATTCCAAGAGTAGGTACCAACGGCATACCGGATAGTTTATGTTAGCTTGGATCGGTGAGTGTAATCGTTCATTAATCACTACTAGCTGTGCCCTATCACCGCAGCGACGTCACGATCTCATTCGCCATACTGTTTTGCTGGCTCGATGCATTCATACTTTTGGAACATTGCTGGAATAAAGAATCTTATTAGAAAATTTAAATAATTTTAATGTTACACAATATTCCTCTTAAAATAATATTACGTGTATGACTTCTTCGCAGATTTTATGATTCTATTAGAAATTATGCATCCACGATTGCTTTTTATGTAGGTATTCGTAGCGTGGATACAAAACATTGAAACGTAACCCAATAACCGCAATAAAACAAGCGTAACAAAGATTAAATTGAAAAACTTATATAATTGTTGTATTTATAAAAATTGTATATATCGTTTCGAAAAAAATAGACCATTAACTAATTTAAATAAAAAATTAGATACGATTAAATAAGAAACCAATGAAAATGAGCAAGTTTTAATACCCGTTAATATAGAACTAAATCGAACGTGAATTATCTCTCTCAATGGGCCTAAAATTTAGATTATTGCCTATTGTATTCGATGCATATTTTATAAACCTTGACTATTTTACATAATTGCTTTAGCCTTTAATCAATGAAATAGCTTTAATGATACAGAAAATGCATATTAATTTTATAATTCGTTAATACCTTATTTAATTTAAAGCAAACCACTGAAATTTGTAGATGATACAGAAACAATATAAAAATGTAAACCGTGACCAGAATCATTATATACATCTTATTAGTACTAATTGAAATAGTTTTTTTATTTACAGTCCAATCACGAGTTCCTTATTAAAATAATTACACACGCACAGTTAACTGTGTAACCTACCATTTGGAGTTGTTACTTCGAAAATAGTAAATGGTTGTAATCAATGGAATTCGGTTTGTATCGTTTTAATATGCTTGCATAGCATGCGATGCAGAACAATTGTAAACATATAAAAGGGTTGAGTTAAATAAATATCATGGATGTGAATTTAGCGAAATTTTTATTTTCATTAACTACATTTATTTTTACTTTTATATTATTTTACAACTGAAGAATAATATAATGATTATGCTATGTAAACTTTTCTGTAAATCAAATATAATAATATTTCTATTTTATATGTGTAATGGTAACAGTGTTATAAATTCCTACGACCCAGCGACAATCATATTAATGGCATAAGTGCAGTGCCTAAGCCAGAAATCTTTTTCACAACCAAATCATAAATTGCCTTTTAAGAACTTTGTAGCAAATAAAATATGGTTTTTTTATTCAAAATCAAAAGGTGAAAATTAATAGTACGTAAGACCGAAGAATGTGTTTAAAATTAATAGATCTAGCCAAAGATTCCGTTCTTGCTAGTGCAAACTGAATTTTACGTTAGACCCATCACGACCCTATTGTGGTTACCGCAAATTATTTGTAAGTGTACGGACTTGCGATTTTTAATAACAAATTTTGTGTAAAACACAAGACTTTATTACTAGAAACGACTGGCGAAAATGACTTGGGTTTTGAAGTAGCTTTGGTTCCGCATTGAAAACATTTATTACTTCCTACTTGTTCGAAAATAATATTCCAGTCACCGTTGTGGTGCAGTAGTGAAAAGGCACTGTTGATTATCGACCACACTTTTAAGCTACACAACATACTTTTATACAGCAAATAGAAATAATTATTTAAAAATAAAATTAATAACTTACCATTTGGCGCGATTCCCAAGCTTTCATAGCGCTTTTGTACTTTTCAAACTCGTGACACCAATCTGAATACACTTGCTTGTATTCCTGCGATTTGTTAGGCTGTGTACACCTGCCAGAATACGTAAACATATATGTACAAGGTGAAGAGCGCTTGTTCTCCAGATTATAACCCAAGTTACACAAAATAAAATTGGTATTCTTTATAATAGTTGTATTTCAGTTTATATTAATAAGGTTTACAGTGATAAATGTATATTACTGTTGTATATATCAAAGATGTTACGAATATGAGACTTAAGAGTATTCAATCGGTTTCGATTATAGATACGGATTTAAAATAACGTCAGATATCCAATAGTATCGGTAAATCGTTTACGGATATTAACAACATTTTTGAAAGAATTTTACTTAGGAAAACAGGTGTTATTTGAACATTTGTAGGTGAATAAATTAATAGTTAAATAAGTATTTTTTCTAATTTCAATCAAGTCTCATTCAGTGTCAGAATCAGTGTCTCATTCGACACCGTCCCTATCCGTTTAATTATATAAAAAAGGGGATATACATTTGGGAAAATTACAAACCATATGACAACATTACAATAATATCCATTATTTCTAGAATTATCAAATTTATTACGTACGTTTCAATGTGTATATTAGTTTTTTTTTGTTACGAACTACAATAACAATATATATATATAATAACCTTTGCACGTCGATATCTAAGTTATAGGAAACGATAAGCGTGGGTCCAAAGTAACATTCGTACCGGCCACGATCAAAATCAGTGACCGAAAGCAGTACCAAACCTCGCTCGGAAGTCTGAAGCACTCGTTCCCAGCTAAAAAACAAATGCGACGAAGTCAAGTTTCAATCAAATCTAAATTATACAAATAAAATTAATAAATTTTGTAATAAGCAGGTTTCATTAACAATTAATTTATACACATTTATCGTTGTTTTCGTTATTTATTATAGTTTTTTTTTTATTATCTCGTCATGTCATTAGCTCATTTATTTTATACTAACAACACGCCCCGGCGTCGCACGGGTAGCAGAGTAATACATATAACTCAATTGGTTTAAGCGGCGCACGCCGGTAAAGCTCCCAGTCGGTATGACTTTTTCCGACATCTTCAACAATCATCTTCATATTTCAGCGAATTCACAAAACCTTAATAAATTATATACCTAAACCTTCGCCATGAATCACTCCATGCATTGATGGATGTATGAAAATGTAACGTATGAAAATCCTTTCGGTGGTATTTGAATTTATCGCGCTCAGACAGACGCAGCGGAAGACTTTGTTTTATTATATAGTAAGACTATTTAAATAAATAATTATAAACTTCGGTAAATATTATGTTTCTATCATTTCCAATTAGTTTATTATTGTTTTTCATATGCAACTAATATAAATACTCACTTATAATTAATCTTGTAACGTCCTTTCTCTCTAGAATGGTGATACCAAACTACATGCTGTTCCTTCAACGCTTCTGGAGTTTTTCCAAAAGCAGCCAAATGAACACTTTGGCCGTAATTTGCTCTGACTGTCTTCAATGGAGCACTAGCTTCGCATATAGATGGAGTGGAGTTTGTTGCATCGTGCAACAGACCAGGCGTGTAAGGACGACACGCGCCTATTTCTTTGTCCCAACCACAATAAGGGTCCAGAACACAACGCACGCAACTGTCGTAGCTGTTGAAAAATGGATCCCAAGTTGTAGCAAGACTTTTATACCTTTTCAAAGACATTTCAGAAAGTTTTATTATGGCAGTAACAAGGATAAATAGGTAATCTTCTTTTATTTATACGAAATACCGCTTTGTACATTGTATTTATTTTTTCCTTCTTTACTGTTATGCCCTCGTGAACTTTATGTTCGTACATATCCAAATGTCGTGCAGGTAAACCCACGCAAGGTACATCTTACTTATATCAAGCTTTTTCTTCTAATGTAATATTTAATAAGCAAATGTAATATAAAATATGTATCAATTTAAATATCTATTATACTCGTACATACATATAATTGAATATTATTTATTTCACAAGTATTTAGTTTGTTACGTATTTTCGACTTATAATCGAAGGAGATACAAAACTGTTGATCAAAAAATTTACTTGATTAAGTTAAGTGAATTTAATTGAATATTTTGTAAAATAAATTTCATCACCGAATAAAGGGTGAATAAAAGTAAACAGCATGAAAACAAAATTGTTGCTAATGGATAAGAGTTATAATAGATTTTGCTAACCGATGTGAACAAGCCCTGAGGGGTAGCTGGCGAATGCGATGATCGGTAGCAAGATACAGCGCGTGAGTTTGCCGCGAAAGTGCAAGTGCTCGCACCGGCTCATCACCTGCTGCTACCCAAACATCTGCTACACGTGATCCGCCGCCCGCCCACTGCACTATCTTATACACTTCACCGGCAACTAACACAAACAAAAATATATATACCTTAGATAGCTTCAATAGCTAAAGCAGGGATCACCAATTACTTTAATTAGGGGTTCGTTTTAAAAATATAAAAGATTTTCTCGGTTTGATTTAAAGCTTCTCTATCCATCAGTTAAAGTTATTTAAGTGGTCTACTTTTCGTGAAAAACTTATCACTTCGACAGAAGTTCTCATACGAGCTTTCCTTTTTCTTGAAGTTTAAGATTCAGGTTATTGATAAGTTTAAAAATGTCTGATAAGAATTTTACATATAGAAAAAGTATGTTTTGATTACTTCTTGCATAGTAATCTTCTAGTTCTTGTATACAAGTACAGCTAAATAAAAAAAAATACACATGCACGATTTATACTATTTTCTTCGATATTCTTAAGTAAATAAGAAAAAGTTTACTGTTGGTTCTTTTAAGGTCACCCGAAATAAGAAGACATCACAAGATAGGTCGGCGGTCTAAATCCGGATCGCGGTCCACAATTTGGTTTTAATATAAAATCTTCAAACGAGAAATAGTACGTGTGACGATTAGCATCGCGTGAAAACTACGTGGCAGATTTCGATTAGGAGTTTAAAAGATTATAGTATAAAGTCCCTTGAAGTAATAAACGCCATTTATTACTAACTAGGAACCGCCCGCGACCCCATTCGCGTTAATCTATACTAATCTTAAAATCCCCACTTCTACACAACAAGAAAACTTATTGCTGAACGCGTAGTGCGATATAATCGCACATTAAAAAATCGTAGTTTCTTAAAACTTTAATAACTTTTTATTGAACGAATTGATTTTTGATTGTGATATTTTTAAATAAGTCCCAATAATCTAAGGAGTAAAATAATATAAAAATATCATAATCAATCCAGTAGTTTTTGTGTGATGCGTGCATAACGACAAACCTCAATCATTTTATTTATATAAGAGATAGATATGTACTATTCCTTATGAGCACTAAGTCAGCGATAAATATATATATTTTTTTACAATACAATCGCAGCTACTGGCAGATAAAATGCCATCAAACTAGTATAAAGTAAAAGTCAATTGATATCAGAGGCTAAAGTATTAGTAAGAAAACACATGTTTATAAAAAAGATAAATCCGGGGTTAGGTAGCAAAATATAAAAGGGCCAATATCAACCCTTTTCAAGATACTCTAAGCTCCGTGACTATGATTATAGTTTACATTGAATATGGAGCTTAAACATTATTCTTAGTTTGTTTCTGTATATAGTCAAGGCGCTTTTTATTATTTTTAGTATATAAATTAATTAAATACATGTATATTCTTACACAAGAACGATTATTAGATATGAATATGTGCTATACTTTCTAAGGAAGGTTTTTTTTTATTGATTCATACTGCAGTGTTGTTTTAACACCAATAGCAGGGATCTTCTTTTAATGTTAAGATTGCTGTATATTTTAATCAACTATGCCGGTTTTCTACGTGGTACAGTAAACTTTGTTGCGTCACGTCCCTTGTGAGTATTATATGTACTATTAAAGTACACTTACTAACGTGCAGATTGACGTAATTTCTTTGGTTATTTTTCTTTACTTAGGGCAGCCCTACTGGGGGAATACCTCCACCCTACAGAACATCGTAGCCAAATAACCTTGTATTCTGTTGCTGCGGTGAGTAGGGTTTCCAGAGCCTCTTTGGGTAGGGGGTAAAAAGTCGGCAACGCGCTAGTTGATACCTATCGTAATATAAGTATCCAATGCTACGGTAACCACTTACCATCAGGCGGGCCGTATGCATGTTTGCCACCTTAGTAGTGTAAAAAAGTCCTAGCGAAACTTTACTTATGAATTATCCTGTTTAGCATATTTCATAACATAGAAAATGTAAAATTATATGCCCAAATACAAATTTTAAACTAAGTTTATATAAAAAAAATACAATCAGCAACTTCTTTTTTTAATTATATATTGTTTTAAAGTCAATTTTATTGGTGAAACGATCACAGTTGTTAGTAAACGAAAACAGTCCAATAGGTATTGGAAATAGACATGTCACTCACTCGTTCCCGCATAAAAAACTGTGTAAGTGATGTCATCTCCCAGCATATCGACGAACTGTTTATCTACTACAAGGGTTGTTAGCACTAGATCTCGCTTGTAGAATGCAGGTGTATCGCCGTCGTGACGCACAGCCGAGTCCATCAATGGGTGAGATCTACACAAAGAAAACACAGTCGTGGATAGCTAATACATAAAGCTTATTATTTTATCTACTCATGCTTGTACCTAGTAGATATAATATTTTATATGTATTGTTCATATTTTTATAACAAAAACTTATCATAAGCTACATTAGCATAAGTTAATCATATAAACGGTTTAACCATAAAATATTATATTGAAGTTTAAGTTAATACGATATAAGTATTTTTCATCTAGTTATCATAAATAATAAAAACGGTTTTTGTTAAGATCTGGCACGATACTAAATTTGTATATTACACTAATGCAATAAAATAGTATCTATAAAAACAAGTAGGTATACATTTGCCAAGTATTCCAATACAGCTGTTCGCAATTGATCCAAGAAATTTAACCCTATTATATTTTGATATATATGGAGTGAAGTGAGCTGAATTTCAAAGCCCACGAATTACGCGGGGCGTCGTCAATTAAGGCATGTGACCCAATTAGAGACACACGCGTCACGAAACTAATGTGAGGCCTCTAACCTTGCTAAGATTGGCCAAAGGAATTGCGAGATAAAGCTAGGCCCAATCAATAAGTAAAAATTGCTTTATATCTTGTTAAAATTTACGATAATAAAGAAAATGGGTAATGTATAAAGAGAATAAGATAATCTCTGAAAATATTTAAACTTATTTACAGGTACTAATAATTACAAACAAGTACTATATTTATTACTATAACATATAAAATACAGATAATATATAAGTTACCAATGTTGAATTATTAATCGTAAAATTCTAAAACAGAAACTTGTAGAAATTTAGATATCAAACAGTTTTTAAAAAAAACTTGTTTTATGAAGGCAGCTCTAATACGCACCCTTGCTGAAATAAAACGACATGTGAAAAAGCTTACAGGGGCGAGAAAAAAGTATCGAACCAAATAATTTTAAGTCCTCAGAATAGCTTATAAATAAATAGCAAACACAAGCTAAAAGGAGCCACAAACTGCGTATGTTAGTTTTATATAATTATTTTAATAATTAAAATAACATCATGTCGCACGTTCGTTACATGGACGCGCGTAATAGTACATTATATATTTTATATGTAGGTTTGTGACAGAATGGCACATTCGTTTATAAAACCCTTTAAGGTTATGTAATAAAGGTCGTTTGATTTTATTGTATGTCTCTGCGAAAACTCCTTGGAGTTTATTATCAAGAAAATATTGAGACTGAACGGAGTATAGTCTGTGAACGATGATTGGACAGTGCGGTGCTCCCGCGTTCTCTGAGCTGATATATCAATCAAGCTAAGCATTTATATTATTTTGTAATGTATTTCTGATAGTTCTTGGTTTAAACCTTGTATTATTTTAATGTTACTTATTATTGTAAGTGATTGATTTAAAATAGCAACCTTAAAGTTTCGTGCCAGTGCTTCTCTAAGGGAAAGTGCCTTCCGAACTGGTTTTAGCGTCATTTGAGATATTGAATATAATACATATTATAAATTACTTTGAATTATTTACATACTATATCTTAGAACTAAACAATAAGATAAAAATTTAACACGCGCATAACTCTCAATTTTACCCTCTGCTAAAACGCTACAAAACAAGTATACATAAAAAAAATGTCATATTCATGATCAGTATCCTTTATAATAGATGCCTATCAGGAAATTTGGAAAAAAACAATTGCATGTACATACATAATTACAGATTGATTAATATAGATCAATAGTATTGAACAGAGGCGGTACCTGATAAAGTTCAGGACGTTATCGGGAAGTTCTTCGGTGTTATTGACGCAAGTGCCAGGACGAGGCGAGGGAACTCGCGCACGCAACACAGGCAGCCACGCCGAACTTGATGACGCCTACACAGTTACACAACACAAGAAACATAAGAACTACTCGAAATAAAACAACTCTACATTATAGAAGTCCGTCAACTTCCAAGTAGCAAACAACACAATGTACTTAAATGGATTAAATCTACAGTTTTCGGTATTAATTAAATCATGTTTTATCAATTATTTGTAATGTTAGTACGATGGTAGTAAGTAAGCCGTTCTATTGTGCTGAGAGGTCGCGGGTTCGATCCCCGCACATGATTAACTTTTGTGTGATGAGCATAACTATTATCAGTTGTGTGGGTGTTAAATATCTATATAAAATACTAGCTGTGACCCACGGTTTCACCCGTTTTAAATTTATTCGAAAAACTCTTCAAAACGCCGCCGCTAAAGCGCCCGTGTAGCCCAGCCCTATCATTGTTCCATTTCCCGTATTTGCCTACAGATTGCTAGATTCCTTGACGTTCACAATTACCGCTCCGCTCCTTAAGTCCATAGCGTGAAGTTAATTCCTATACTTTTCCACGTGAATCTGGCTATCAGATACAAAAGGAATTTTTCGAATCCGAATGGTAGTTCCAGAGATTAGCGTATTTAAACAAACAAACAATGAAAATCTTCAACTTTATTATATTAGTATAGATATAGTGTGTCAACTGCTTAGAAATAATACAAGCTATACTACATACAAGCTTTATAAATTACAAAACGTACAAATAAATGGGCGTGCGTTAAATTGTGCCCCATATTTATATATCTTTAACATAATAAGTAGGTATATGAAAGTTGAATGAGCTAGATCACTAGATTTACACACACTAGATTCATTGATTGTTTTACTTCTTCAAACTTTACAAAAGAGATAATAAAGAGAAAATAATATTAATAAATATGAGGATATAATATTATACACGCTCATTTCATTCCAATTTACTTATTATTAAAGAATAATCACTTTACCTGTTCCTTAAACCGTCCAGCAAACGCATCTTGTATGTCGTCCATAGTGTAAGTGCAAATAGCAGACCCTACGAGACCGTCGCTAGCGCCTGTTGTGAATGCAGCATAGAACCGCGACGTATCACCAGGCATTTGGTAGACACTCTCTGTAATAAGGGTTTCTACACTCAAAGTTCTCTAGACATAAAAAAGTAATAATATTTTTATTAATCATTATTTTTGGTTATTATACAAATTACATTATGATATTTAAAATCTCTTAAATCTACACAGTGTGAATGGATACTACAAAATTTCTAAAGCATCGAGAAATCAAAATCAACTTTAAACCTTGACATAATTTAAAAAATATTTATTTAAAATATTAAGGATATATAAATTTTATAGTGTCATATAAAATTTTACACGTGTCTCAGTTCTTCCTCTAACAATAATTATAATCGTTTGTACAAATTCGCATTGTGGTCGTTGGACATTGAAAATATAAAAACTCCGTTTAAAATATAAAAACCATTAGATAAAGCTTTCACTTAAGCATTTTTTTATATCCAGCCTGTTTAAAACTGTTCTGTTTTAACTGGTTATACATATAATTCTAAGAGTTACTAGAACGACGCGGACCCCTAATTTAACATGAATTTAACATTAACAAACAAGATTGCTTAAAAGCAATGTTATCAAATGAAAGCCTTCTCAATGTAAACATTAATAAACAATGACTTACGTATTTCATCGAAATAGAATGGAAACTCTCCAGGTATACTGCAATTGAGTCTAGCCTTTAGATAAGTGACCCAGTTTTGGCTGAGGATGTGTTTGCCTCCCGTATCTTGTTTGCAGACCCTGGCTACTCGTGAATATACAGCTTTCCCACAATTCATAAATTCCACTGCAGTCTCACGGAAAAAGAACAGTACGTATTCTCCTACATCAAACGATCCTACAAAATTTGTTTCTGTAACAAAGTTTAACATCAAATTTACTATAAACAATATCAAAAGTTGAAAAAGCATAATAAGGAACACAAGAAGGCTAATTATTTTAATTTATCTTTCAACAATAATTCTATTTAATTAATTTAGCATAATATATGCAAATTTCCAATAAGTAACTATCAAGAGATCGAAGGAATAATTCTACGTTTTAAATTATTGAGTATAAGCTTTTTCATTTACGTCATACCAACTTATAAATATTATTGGCAAAGACAGTATTTAATGTATCACTAAGTGATCCCGAAAGGTGTCGCACCATAGTGAGTTACTATGACATGTTTCCGAAATGTATGCGGTGGTCATTGAAGGTAATAATGTCTTACTATGTCTGAAGAAAGCGGATAGTTCGAAAGCAGGTATATTATATGCAATACAACCATTCTATAATATTTACTTTGCGACAGCATTTATTTTCCAATTGGGCACTAACATATAAGGAAGCATAGACAAAATTCTCACATGCATTTATAATATTTTCTCATTAGCACAGTTATTATTAAAAGACCGATAGTATAAAAAATACGTTTACTTAATTGAGTTTCTTGCTATATCTATTATTCTGATAAACTATAAGCACCTATAACTTTTATCTTATACTCATAAAAGTAAACAGAGAATAAAGGGGATAGTACCCAGTATCCCCCATTACTATTTATATAATGAACATCTCTACGTGTATTTATCTGATAAGACTGATGTTTTGCATATAAATTGTTTAGGGTATATTCTAAAAGTGACATTTTGTTTATAATATGCAGTAGCAAACAGGCATGCAGTTCACTTAATGTTGAGTGGTCACTGTAGCCTATACCGATTTATTACCAAGCTCAGAAGACCGGAGTCTTAATTGAGGTCAGTCGGCAAAAATACGTATGGCCATAGTCCTTTCGCCGTCAAACCTTGCACAGGTTCTAACATTAACGATTATCACAGGGAATTTGTACATTATTCGAGTTTTTCAGCACTTTGTTTTTGAAGCCCATATCATACTAAAAATATTTAAAATATATCTCGACAGTAATTCTAATAAATTCAAATAGCTTTACTTAACTAATTATTATATAGATTCAATTTTAGGATACCTACATTTAATAGATATTTTCAACAGAATAGAAGATTTTATAACGAATAATATTCTGAATAATATTTATTTATTTTAATGTTCACTAAGTAATGTATATTTTACTTTTATTGATGTACGTGACATCGATTTAGAAGGCCAGAATACCAGCGCTTCACTGATAATACTGATATCGAACGATTCAGTGTGGCATTTGTACTAAAATTGGGACCTGTTTGTTCCCACACAACACGTGACTTGTTTTATTATTTGTTTAGTTATGATTGTTTTATATCTATATCTCTTTTTGTGTATAATCTTCATGTACATGTGTTATGGTGGTGTATAAATGCCTCTGTTTTTCTTTCATTTTGTTTTATTTCTCCCATATCTTTTAACTCTAGTCTTATGTACAAAATCTCAACACATAATTTCTGAAAATTTAAATGCAGTAAAAAATTAATTAAACTATCATACTCACTATCCAACCATTTGGAGTCATATTTTAATGTTCTCTTAAAATTAAACTTCTTTTGTCCTGTCCGAAGATCGAAAAGATCGTTGCGAAATATAACTGGGTCCGCCTTTGTAAATTCAGCATTGGTGCCAGCATACAAAGCAGGTAGATCTCCAGGGTTGCCTTCGGTTACCCAGACCGCCGTACTGTTGTCTGCTGGATCATAAGGACACTTCGCCACTCCTAAGCCTACCCCGGGAACGTATTCATGTCGGGGTAGATGTGTGAGATTCAACTGGATACATAAAAAAATGAAGAAAACTGATAATCATTGCCTTTAGTGAACGTGTTCAGAAAGAGCCGTTAAATAAATAAATTGAAGCTAACGGTAAAGGCGATATTGATGTCAAAGGCTTCGGAGACATAAAGGCTTGTGGTGTAACCCGTATGTTATCGAACGACCACCTATAAGCGTAAGTGAATTCAATGACGATAAAGTCCGAAGTCCATAATGATGGCTATAAACCGCCGGAGTTGGTTGGGTTATAAGAGAATGTAAAGGATCAGCGGTTAATACGTAGAGGGACGGATCATTAATATAAAGTGCCTATTTAAAAAAGTTTTAAACAGGTAAAGCTTTGTACTGTTTTGAAGCTTATAAATTCAGTTAAATAATGCATTTTTAATTATTGTTTAATTTGTCTCAACTCGTCCATGACGCTAAGGCAATTAACATTAGTAGTATTCATAAAATAACAATTTATAATTGCTTAATATTTTAGTGTTTTCGTATGTTTTTTTATTATATTGGTTTATTTTATTATAATGACATTCTATAATAATTGAATGATATTAAATCACAGTTAAATGTTTACTAAGAGACATCAAGAGATAATAAAAAAATGACATGGTTCTAAATATCAATTCCTATGTTTCTAATTTTACAATTAAGATGACTGTCTCCAGATTCTAAAACAACGGAATTCTCATAAAAACTTTTTAGAGAACGAGGAACTATATTTCATTCTATTTCATACGTTCCTACCCTTAGAGTCTACGAACTTCCTACAACGGATATGTAAAAATTTTCTTAAATCTTATATTATAAAAGAAATATATCCAAAGTTAGTTTTGACTGCCTGTTAATAATTCTGTCGTGAACTATTAAATTTTTACATACATACAAGTATATAGATAATAACATAAGATGAATAAACAACTACAATTATTTTATTCTCTACATTCAGTATCCATTCTGGGTAAAATTATATTCAAAGAAACTTGAAAGCAATTTATATTCATTTGATTAAGTATATTTTGTTCTTATACTATTTATGTTAAGAATTATACTTACATATATCACCCAGTCTTTAGGACTGTGTGCATTAGTTCCACACACATACAACCGCTCTCCATCACCGAGTGGTTCCAAAACCCGAATGTGATTTCTGCACTCAAACGGCTCCGACTTCCCTTTACTAACACATCTCGCTACGTTACTAGCTTCTAATAATAATGCGTCTCGCTGTGGACAAAGTTCTGATATTAAATTAGTTCAATTTATAATGCTTTACAAACAACGCTTACATATATTAATAGTATACGCGCCTCGTGGGGCTTCTTCACTATACGCGAATTGTATTTACGTAACCACATGAAACCGATCTCATAGTAAATTAATAAAATATGAACCATTACTAATAATTTTTTGAAGAATTATGAAAACTTAATCGTTAAAATGTTTAATTAGAACAGTGAAAAATGTCTAACAAAATTTTAGTTCGTATCAAACCTTGGAAGAAAACAAAGTTTTTTTATGACTAATATAATTTATACGGCTAATAATATAATTATCTGTATACCATGTCTTAAACTTACAATATTCTAAAAATGTCAATACAATTTACGTTCCGATCTCTTAAAAGTGTATCTTGTGTAGAGTTATAATTGTTTTTGACTTTGAAAATATTATGATACTTTGCGAAAAAGGTGAACCGGTTACGTGAAAGTATCTAAATGCATTAAAACCCTGTGCAGTGCTAGAAAAGTGCCATCTTTAAAACTCAGCGACCATAAGCAAGTGGTTCATTTTACTTTGTAAATAACCCTTTGAAATTAATATAAGGGTTCCAGCTTAAATTAAGTGTCAATATTTATAATTTTCTTACCTCACAATGCGATTGACTAATATCAGTTATATTTAATTTGAATACTCGATCCCTGCAACAAAATGAAACATTTAAATTATGAACACAACCATATTTCAAAGAAAGAGGAGTTTAGTTAATTCTCGTAGGACCAATCACGCATGTCGAAATGACATAGGTCCACCAGAGCGCGGCGAATCACAGTTGTAGAATTGAAGAGAAAATATGCGATTTTTTCTTATACGGTCTAAAAGTCTAGATGAACTAAAGTTAGTCCTACTCTTGATTGCTACTCGTCTTTTTATTTCTTTGAAAATAGGCTTTGTTTCGTTGCTTCTATGATGCCCCGTTAAAACATCAAAACGTAATATAATATAATTATTGACTAATTTCGAAACAATTTTCAATTCTTATAAGTTAATTTTACGATTCTGTAAAATATTTATGTATAATTTTTTAAGCAATGCTAGCTCAGTGGTAGTGTGTACGACTTCGCGTCGATTGACGTGAGTTCGAATCCCTGCAACGAGCCTGAGCTTTCGGTGAAGGAAAACATCGTGAGGAAACCATAGCATGGTGGTAGGGCTATTTCTAATGCCCGCCTGGCAAGCTACAACCCTCAAGTTGAAAATCTATCGCCAAAGACCAATAGGTGTGTTCATTTAGCGTGTTATCATCTTGGGCCACATCGTCACTTAACATCAGGTAAGATTGTGGCCACTACGCCACAACCTACAACGATAAAAAAAAATAAGGTTTTGACAGCATCGAATTACAAATAACTACTTCCATGGATCACGTCATGTTAAGTTAAATTCCAACAATTTTCATACTGAACATGTTCCACCAAAATATGACGAACATCCTCAAACACTGTGCAATTAGGCGATATTCGTTTTCTTATTAAATGTAAAACTTATTTGATGGAATGTGTCCTGAGCGAAATCGGAGAGCTAATCTATTAATTGTTACTTTTTTTGGAAACCGTATTGGCGCACACTATACTGGAAAAATAACTTAAGTAGCATAATTTATCAAGTTAGAAAGAAAATGAATGTAGGAGTAAAAATACGACAAATTAATATAATCTAATAATAACTTATTTTGAAATAAGTTCATCACATTTAAAGTCTTTTGTTTTTTATATAACCTAGCTTTTATCATATCTACTATAAATAATAATTAATTCATATTTTTATATATACGTTATCTACCTACCAGCACGCTTTAGCAATAATTTTAGTTAAAAATTTGAATATATATATTTGTATACGAATAACACACACATACAAAAAAGGGCTTTGTAGTTTCTCGAGTAAATTTATTGCAGTTCGCAGCACTAAGAATTTATATGTGTTCCCGTAGGTACACGGAGTGGATACAAGTTTGTGGAATACTTTATTTTGTGTAAACTTTTCTATAGACTAGGACCTACGTTGTTCAAACGGTACAGAAGAATCCAGCTTTGTAGTATTCGTTTCCGAGATCCAAACTACACAATTCCACTTTTTAGATTATATAATTGAAACTAATAAGTGTTAAACAAAGGGCCTTCCTGTATAAACAATTATCGACATTGTAATATGGTGTTAACAAAGTAACAAAATTGTAAATATTATTCAGCAAAGAGTGGGTCAAATGCATAGTTCAAACTATGCAATCAACAAACATATCAATATAATAAAACTATGGTTCTAACAGAAGTATAAATAAATATTTAAATTTACATTTCTTTATTTAATTATTTATATCTTTGCTGGCATTCAACAACGGACTAATCGTTTCAATAGCGATACTCTCCAATAATATCATAAAAAGGAAAACATTTGACAAACACACACAGGAAACGACTATTTTTTTAAATTTTGCATTACTTATGTTAATAATTTAAAACAATATAATTTCTTTCATAGATTCAACTTTTATCATGCCACAGTGCAGAACATGTCCAACATTCGTTCTGCACTGTGGATCGGTGGCGACAAACTAGAGAAATAAGAAACTAGAGTTAATGCTGGTAACTTGGTAAATGGGGCGTTGTGCAGCTTTATGAACAGCCAGAAAATCTCTAGAAAAGCTCGTCTGGCTGTGCATAGAGTAGTGTTAGTTCCAACACTCATGTACGGAAGTGAAAGCTGGATGTGGCAAAAAAACATGAAAGTAGATTAAATGCAGTGGAAATGAGAGCACTAAGAAGTCAGGATCGTAGCAAGTGGAAGGCCGTTGTCTCTACCCGTTGAGAAAGAGGCGTGATTTATGTATGTATCTATGTTTATGTACCTTATATTATGTATTCTATCATTTTTATTATAGAAGAAAATTCTGTTATTAAACAGTTAATCTGTTATTGGATAAATATATATAGGATTACAATTTATAATCCACATGTAAAAAAACAATACTTTAAACCCAGTCAAATACTTAGAAGTTAAGTTTACTTAATTTATTTTGTAAATATAGTCTTTACAATTGTTACAAACCAACATTTCTATGTCCAATTCTATGTAACATTTAATAGCAAACATTAAGCGTATCGAATAATGCATAAGTAAAAAAATGGTTAAGAATATAGTAAATAAGTGTTGACAGGAACGGATGGATAATTGGGTTTCGTGTTCCGAATCCATTTTCTTGGGTAAATCATCACAATACGGCCGACTCGTAGAGTCGCAGAGTTATTAACGGTCAATTGTTAGGTTTGTACATGTAATTAATATGAAACGTTTTGCTATAAAAAATAATTCCCAGATAATGGCGACTATTTACGTAATTATGTAAGTTTACAGTTACCTATGAGAATGAGAAAAGTCTACCTTTATTTCCGTGGCAGCATTCAGATTGTATTTATAATAAGAAGCTTAGTAATCAAATAAGCAATCCGTTATGTTATTATGTTTTTAAATTTTAATATACAGATCCTGTCTGCTTTCCATATCATTATTATTAGTTCCCAAGGATTGTTTCTGTTGGTTTTTTAATTATTTGGAAAATAGTTGCAGTTATTATTCTAATGGTCTATAGTAAATAACATATCGCTGATTTGCGACAAGGTGGACATAACTCAAAAAGAATACATTTTTAACTTTGAAATTGAAACCTGGCACGACTCAATCACTCAATTTCAAATATACCTCTCTCTGCAAGTTTTGAATTAAAATAAATTAAGATTTCACAATTCATTTGCGACAAGGTGGGCATCAATGAAAAGGAATAAATTTTGAGTACAACGATTTTCAACTTTGATATCCAAATCTGCCATTCTCAATTACTCACTTTCAGATATTCGATACCCACGCATAAGGTCGTAAGTTTAAATGTACAGTTTTTCAGGTGAGCTATTTTTGTAAATATGAATGTCTAACTTGAAATGTTAATCATCTTTTGTGTTAAAATTTATACTGTATCAATCATACTGGGCTAAAAAATATTACTAAGAGACAAGAATATTTTTATTTACATATAATACTAAAAAATAAAAAATAAATAACTTACGACCTTATTCTTGTTGCTATGAGGTCGTATCTACTAGTTACGACGTTTTGCACAAATAACGAGTTTTTAACGAAAATCTAAAGAAAATAAAAACTTTATCACTTGTTGATAATGAAAGTAAGGGTAAAAATATATCTTACTTACATAGCACCAACGTAAAGCGTATTTCTCTCTTCGTTCATGTATAGAGTACGATAAAATAGAGTACCGCAACTAAATTCTCGTATGTGATCTGTAACAAAAAACGAATCTATAAAACTTGTAAATTTAGTTTAATTTAAAAATAATAAAATATTCAAAGAGAGGTAAGGTACAGAGAAATTTCGCTGGAGATTTCTCTGCTTGGGGCAGCCCGACTGGTGGAATACCACCACCCTACAAAAGATCGCAGCCAAATAACCATATGTTGTGTTCCTGCGGTGAGTAGTTTCCAGAGCTTCTTGGGATTCCCTAGGCTTCAAGGTCAGCAACGCGCTAGTGATACCTATGGTATTACAAATGTCCATGCTTGTTTGCCATCTATGTAGTATAAAAAGTTATAATTTTGAACTTTGCCGCCTTTGTTATTAAACTTCTCATTATTATGTATGTACATATTCAGTAGTAGAGTACAAACTTTTCAAACAAATGTAAAAACATTATCGCCATCAACAGTAATGTTGTGTAATTTAGTACAAAGTCAAATACAAAGTCGCATTTAGCATCGTTAAGACTTCTTTTGGTAAACCTATGAACATTTTTTTATTGTTAAGTTTTATTTTGTTAGCCAAACTGGAATTACGTTCTTTAATGTTACTTGTAATCGAATCTAGGTCGTAGTAACAAAAAACGCAGACTTTATGTAACTTTATGTAAGTCAATTTGAGTCGATTACGAGTAATCTGTTTGATTGGCTAAAAATAAGATAAAATACATTATCAAATTTTAATAAAACCAACTCTTAAAAGTTTTATTTACAGCGTTTTTCTATTAGAATTCGACGTTGACTGCGAAATATTAAGAGTCTAAAATAAATGTCAAATTGTAATAAAAACATTCAAGTAATCCGAATTTTCGAAGTTGTACTTTTGGCGCGTTTAGTTGAGGATAAAATTGAGAGCTACTCGCGCACCATGTGACGCAAGTGCGACATGATAATCATTAATGATAATAATGTGAATTCATTTTGCTGTTTTTTTTAACTATGTAAAAAATAATTTTACGTATAATCAAACATCATTTTAATTTGATTAAATTTTATGTTTATTTATACATCGTTAAATTATTACTACATGATTTAAAAAAGTCTATAGATAAATTCAAATTATTATCATTGATGGCTAACTGCATCATGTAGTTGGCAGGCGAGATAATAAAAAAAAGTGTTTTTGTTTTGTTACATCAAAGACAACTTCGCTGTAGAATCGAAGGCTTTTTGCTGATATCTCTATATAATTATTTTACAATAAACGAAACAATGATTCAATAATCAAATTACTTTGTAACGTATAATACTAGTTGCGATTTTAGGCGGCATCTAATCATTCTGTAGTTGTAGGCATTCTGTAGGCGCGCCTGTGATTATTGGCAGGTGGTTTCAGATAGACGCGCACGCAAGCTCACGTGACTCGCGCCCCAATCTCGTAACGTTTTACAATTATCGTTGCTTAAATATCGTTATAATTTGGCAAAGTGATGATATTACATTAATTACTTATATAACTTCGTTATGTTTCGTCGTAACACTTACATTTCAGCACCGTTTTAGTTTAAGTACCGACTTCGATATTGCGGGCGCTAGTTTCGTTTACGTTATTTAATCATTTCAAGACGGGTGTACCTAGGCTATTACATTTTGTAACAAAAATAATTATTTATATATAAATTAAATGTTAATGTTGTTATGTTAATCTTGAAAACAGTCCACGCCGCAAACGCAGTGCTGTGATCGTAACGCTGCCTTGAAACCGGCCACTGCTAATAAAAACATTTTTATTTTTATATGTTATTAAATATTCATTGAAAAAATATGGTGTTATTGAGATATCTGAGGAAAAATATTGTGTAGAAAAAAAAATTTCGTTGCTTTTTCATAATATTAACCTAATACTGTTAAATAACTTTTTTTTCTAAGACTTTTTATTTTGCGACATGCGTTATTTTTAGTTATTATAATCTATTAGTTATGAATTATGTAAGCAGCAAAAGATTAAAAAATGAAAGATGTATTGTTGTTTTTTCTTCAATTTTGGTTGTTATTTCTGTTTTTAGATATCAAAACACTATAAAATAATAACTGATTGAAATTATTAAATAAATATATATATATAAATATATATAATATACACATGGAGAATTTACATATGTTTTGAAAATATTTTGCCATATGGTTTATTGTAGAATATTATTAACTAAAAATTAATTAAAACATTGTTCTATTTTTTTGTTTAAAAAAGTTTTTTTGATACGTTATACTGTTTAAATAATATATTAAGTATTATAAACACAACCGCACAACAACACAACAAGTTCAAACATAAAAAAATATCAAAAGATAATAAAATATTCGAAGATATAAAAGCGACAATTATTAAAATTCAAAAGTGGCTACTAAGGTCTTAAATTAATATTCAATAAACATGATCTGGTTTAAATTAAAATATCTGTTTAAACTACAACAATCAACCAACGTGCTTGGTAAATCCGATGATAAGTTAAAAATATATGAACACTTTCCGTAATGAAAGTGTTTCAGAATATACACTTATCACAATTACTCATTTTATAACCAAATTTTTGAACAGTATGCTCGTAAAAGTAAATTGACAGGATACGATAATGAAAATGAATCTATCTGATTTAGCCAATTAATAATTATCCACTCGTATTTATATACGCGACGATACCCAACCGCGACCGAGGCGGCACGCGGCGTGGGCCGCGGCCTGTCGATACCACAACGATTACAACGCTAATGAACGGATTGTTTAACTATCTAACGAACTGTGTTTAGTGATTTTATAGGACACACACGCGTAATGATCCGTTTAACAGTTTTAATCAATTTTGAAACTTATAATAATACTAGCGGCTACGCACGCGTGGACTACAGAGTGCCGTCGGTCCAGCGCACGCGCGAACCATGCTGCCCTCGCTCCCACTTTTGAAAAACAAAAATTCGTAGTCCGTTCTTAGAAGACAGACATATGCCACCGCTGACTTTTTTATGTGGGTCTCTTTAAGATATTATATAGTAAATTAATTTAATAAATCTGTTATGGTTTATAAGCGTCTTTTTCAAAGTCGATTAACCATAATCGTCACTGCTTATTTCGTACGTTACTTTATTTAACAAAACAAAAAAAAAACTTGGCCAGATAATATAGCTTTGAACTAAAATAAAAAACATGTAAATCGGATAAGTGGTTTTCGCGTGAAAAGAACATAAACGGACAGACAGACAGAGAGACGTTGAGTTTTATAACATGTATTTTATACATTTAGATGTTAACCGATACGTGAAACTTAAGCCAGGATTGTGTACTATCGTGATGAAAATATTGCCTGGTATTAGAAGTATTTTCTAATACAGCCTCAAATTGAAATTCTGTCGCCTAGCAAATATTGATGTGTTCCGTCAACTGAACTAAAAAGCCATTCCTCCCCTAGGCTTTGTGCGTTACCATCTCTGAGAACATCGTTACTTAACATCAAGTAAGATTATGACCAAACGCAACCTTTTAAAGCAGCGGGAGTGAACTTTTTTGTTTTATGCCAAAATCACTAAAATTTATTATAATTTTAGTCTTAACCACAGACTAAATCATAAATTATAGTAACACAATCTAAGGCCATTGAAAATCTTCACTAGTTCTAGAAGATTAAACAAAGAAAAGAAGTAACTGGGGATTAATAGTTCTTTATTGATTTTGCTAATCATATTGTGTTAGTAATTAACACATATTTTAAAAAGTAAAATATTTTTATTATTAATTATGAAAAATGTCAATGAGGTGATTTAAAAGTAATTTTCAATATGCTTACTTGTTTTATAGCCAAATTATAGTGATTGCAGACCTGGCATTGCGAAATAAAATAATGAACTGTAATTTCATGTATTTTTAAATTGTAAATCCATAAACGAGTACAGAACGCTGGCACGGACGACCACATTATGCAGATAGCATCGGTTGGTAAAATACCGCAACAAGTAAACTGGCGAAGCAGGTCGAACGTTGAATATTCGCGTGAAAACACCAAACATTCTAGCCGATTTTATTTGCCATAATTACACCACGTCGTGTACATTTTATAGTACACATAAATAAGTGTATGATTATGTTCGTCGTTATAAGAACTCTTATCAGGAATCATTTGCCGAGCCAAAGTATGTATTAACGACTTTATAACAAAAAAAAAACATGTGCATTTTGTACTTAACCTGTTCTTATTTCAAATTTACCTAGTAGATTAAATACTGTTAACTAACTATGACTAAAAACATCCGAAAATAACCTAAGCACTTAAGAAATATTCGTATTATAATACCTCTCTATGTACCGGAAAAATGTAGCTAGATTTATTTGCATTTCAAAACACCAGGAGCCCTAGCTAAGTTGCTTTTCTATAATATTTAACGCTAACAAAAGACAAAAATTGACATATCTCAACGTTAAATCACGTGATCAGGCAAATTTCATATTTCAAATCCATATTTTTTTTGGTTTTCTATTAGCGTTAACGATTGTAGAAAGGTCAGTTGGCTAGGGCCCCAGTATGTTCTGAGCTAGCTTGGTGATAAAGTCCATTCCTACGTTTGTAAAGAGATCTTTGTTTAATAAATTAATAGTGATACCTGTATAGGCTGATATTATAAATGGAAAAATATTCCCCAAAAGACTATTTCCAAAAAAAATATTTTTAATTACGTTTATGTTTTTAATACGTTTACATATTAAATGAGAATATAATTATAATATAAGAGCATAATATATCATGATTCATACAATTTGATGTACCTACACTATCTATAAAAATATATGACTTATAGACGTAGTTTAATTAAACATTAAACGTAATTTAATTTCCCATACATTGTTTTTTACACACATATTCAATTAGGATAAATCTGACAAATATTTGTCAATTACTTTAAAATATAAGAAATTAGGTTAAAGTAGCTATTCATAAAAATCGTCATCAGTCCATTGCAAGAAATATCAAAGAAGAATTATTTTCAAAACTATAACAAAACAAAATTCTAACTTACTATTGTAAATGGCACAATTTCTTATTGAATATGTTTGTCAAGTTATTAGGCTTGTAAGACCTAAAACATTAACTATCTAAAAACAATTCAGATTTAGAGGTTAGGACAAAAATCAGATTCATTTAATAATCTGCCATTCGAGTCCGCGTCTGGAATTGTTTAAAATACGGGCTTTTATGGATCTGTACAGATTATGTGGGTGATTGTCAAGTTTCATCAATTAAGTTATCTTAAATTTGAGAACAGTACAGTTTAATTTATCGATAATAATCTTTGAATCTCTTGTTTCTTCTTCTTCTTCTTTTTCCTAACTTGGCAAGCGGTTCTCCTTATAAAGACCATTGTTGCCATTATCGAGTGTATATAGTTTCCAGTGTTATGACGATTTGTGTATCGTAACAAGATGGTGGCTTCCCTTGTTAGAATATTCTAGGGAGTTTTTGTGGCATCTCAGAATTCATGATCCATGTTATTATTTCCAATTTACTTCACTTGTGCATAATAACCAAACTTTATTGTGCATAACGCCAGCTGTGTTACACACTATAGGGTCAAATAACACAAAACTATGAATAAATATAAAAAACCACTACATGACAGTTTGAGATCCCGCCAAAACTCAATCTTTTGTTTATTTGTGCGATTTAATTGCCATATAAAAATAATTCTTAGGTTTAAAGTATTTTGTCAATCTCACACTGTTACACATACCGATAAGATAAATGGTTACTATCGATGAACATGAACAGTACATTAGTGTCAACCACTTTTGACGCAATATCCCAATACATCAACTTATAATTATGTCCAAATAACAGGACAACGCAACTGCAATTAAGAAATTTTCACTACGCTACTGCAGAGGAAGATGTGTGTTGATAATTATAATTTTTCTCATCGTGTTCTTCACTGGCGTGATTAGTAACATTCTGTAGTATTCTGTGTGCTGTTCTGTATCATTTATTCTAGCTTCATTATAATATTTATTGTTAATTAGAGTACGTTCAGTTGATTGAAGAAGGGTTCGAAACACACTAAATATGTGGACACAATTTCACACACGGCCATTTAATTCCATACTAAGCATAGCTTGTATTATGGTAATTAAACAGCTGATATACTATACATACATATATATATAACACCCAGACACACAACTGACAATTATGCTCATCACACAAAAGTCAGTCATGGGCGGGGATCGAACCCGCGACCTCTCGACTCAATAGTAGGGCTTACTACAACTGCGCCACGAGGTCTGTCGAATGAATATCTTAACTTGAAATATATATATCAATTATTGAAACTACAAGAAATTTCTGCTCGAGATGTATGGAAATAATAAACAATCGTTCAACGCCTATGCTCAGTATATCACGTCAATGTTATACTATTTAGAAAGAATCGAATAAAAATAGATATTATTTAGTAATTTCTACTCTGAAGACTATATAGTTGAATAGGATTGTAAATGTCAATTAAAAAAGTCAGATGAGTAGTGACTTGTTTTAAAATTAGTGTCTAAATCTTCTATACGTATAATAAAATAGAAGTGTATTTTTCTAAATGCATATGAAAGTATATACGAACTTACAACAAAAAAAAAAATTTTTTTGTGTATCTGCCTGTTATTTACGGCTAAACTCCGAAGCGGTTGAACAAATTTTGATTGGACTTTCACTGGCAGATAGATGATGTTATAAGGAGGAACTTTGGCTACTTTTATTTTCAATTCTGTAATCCTTTAATAATAAGCAGAGCCCTGAAACTAATTTCCCTTTGTAGAGACTGTCATTAATATGGATTAGAAGAATATTTTACGAACAAAATGTAACATATTATGTAATACGCAATAAAGACTTTATTCTTAACTTTATTCTTTAATCTCTGCACTTCTTTACACTAATTCAATAGTTTTATTTTAAAAACCTTATAAACACGTTGACATACTATTGGATACTAGGTATAAAGTATTAGTAGGGACAAAAGTACTGATAACACAGTAGGTACGTAGCATAGGTTTAGAACTATCACTTAACAAAACTAACGCATTTTCTCTCATTTTATTTATTAAGGAGCTCTCTGTGCCTTTTAACTAATAGAATTTTTAATCAAGTTGCTTACGACGGCGCCGCTTCTGTACGAGCAAGCCAGAGTAATGTAATTCGACAACGCTATCAAAAAGGCAAATTGCAATCCCTACTTTTTCATTATATACGCGACTGTAACGGAGTACTTTAACAATGCACTATTACTATTGGATTACGTTCCTTCATGGAATTCAAAAGCAATACAGTTTATTTAATATGAAACAATGCTATCCAAACGGTTGAATTTCAACAAAGACATCGTTTACATAACACCAGCTTCACTGCAGCTGACGTTTGACCTGCCATCCGGTATCCCGTACTGAAAGGGGACCTGTCACTATATTCAAAACGGCCCCTTAAATCGAGCGACTGCAGTACAATCGTTATGAAGGCCGAAGTGTCGGAACAATTAAGTTGAAGCGGCGATTGTGAGCGGTGCCAAAGCGGATCTAGGTTAGTGACTACAATATGGACCTGAGTTGAGGTGACGGCAGAAACTGCTCCCTGTACCGCGACCCGTACGATCTCGCCGACTTGGCAACGCATGTGCATCAATCATTATTTTAATAGAAACTGCAATAAACTCATAAGGAGTACATGTGAATGATTAATAATACATTTTATGAGATTTGACTGAAAGCCCAATGTACCCCATCGCTTTTAGAAAATATTTATTAACTACATGCAATTTTATTGAACATTGTAACTTCAAGTACATTTTAAATGTAATTGTACAGTCCCCTAGCAATATGAAACAAAACTATATGTTATGTTGAACATAAAATCTTATCTATAAACTCTTAAAGATGCAGTCCACGGAAGGAATGACTATATCTAAACAAGTAGGGGAGATAACGACGGTTTAGTGCAGTGAGCACTCTGTAATACAGTGCGCGTCTTGATGCAACCTTATGTTGTTACTATGAAACTTTCTTAACAATGTTTTTTGTCTAAATGACAGAATTATAATATTTAAAAAAGATGTAAAATGACTGTAAATATTACTTATACTGGAATGAGAATACAAGTCAAAGTTAATGATGTTATTTATTAAAAGTACTCCAACAGATAGAGGTAGTATACATGGTTAACACAATACGTACACTCGTACACTTAAGATAAGGTTCTTATATGGTAGCCAATTACAGGTGAACACATTTTGTAAAAAGAATCTTCTTCTAAGAAGCTTAGTATTTCATAACTAAAATTGGTTACGCAAAGCAATCAAGTAGAGAATAAAGACTAAACTAGAACTTCTTGCTTGATCTCCTAAAATTAGAAACGTTTCGCGGTACTTTTGCATATTGTACAAATAACGTTGATTTTAAAATTATATTGATAATAATTGTACGTACCCTTTCTAGATCTGTACCATATATCGAAATAGTTCACAGTTAAGTAAAACTTTTTTTACACAACTGTAGTTGAGAGTGACTGCCCGCTGGAACGACGAGCCTAATTAATGTTATGGTAAAATAAATATACCATTTTTTTTTATTAAATGAATCTCAAATCGAAGCTTATAGTAGACTGACATTTTATCTAGTTAATACGTAGGTAATTAGGTAATATAAGTCCAATTGTATACTTTATTCCATATGTATTCTAAATTCACAAGAGGTTATTAATAAAAATATATTTATTTCTGCTTGGTTTATAGTTAATAATTCCAAATTATATTCATATAAGGTAGGTGTTGTGTTCCTTCGACGAGCAGGGTTTCCAGAGCTCCTTGAGGAAAGAGGCTAACGATACCTCTGATGTTACATCTATTCATAGGCTTCGGTAACCGCTTACCATCAGGCACCACCATTTCACCATAGTTTTATAAAAAACAAACTGTGCCCGCGGTTCCGATCGCGTGAATTACAGAATGCCGTCGGGCGAGCGCAAGCGCTAATCTTGCTGCCCACGCTCCAACCCACGGTTGTCACTGCTTATTGTGGGTTAGATGCTTAGAAGCTAGACATAAATATGCTATCGCTGACTTTTGTGTAGGTCTTTTTAAGGTCTACATGAATGTAATGTAGTACATTAATTTGAAATTCTCTTATGGCTTACTCAGTGTAAGCCATTTAACCGCACCAAATGCGTCTTTCTTCCTTAATTGATTCACCATTATCGTCACTGCTTATTTCGTATATTACTTTATCTTACAAAATATATCATATAACTTGGCCAGATAACACAGCTATAATATGATTGTGTATAAATACTTAATCCTCAAACAATCCTACTATAGATTCACTTATATGACTATTTATTTTATAATAATAAATAAATCAATATTCGTTAATTATTACTTGTAACTACACATAATATGAAGTGCAGAAACAGTAGCCATATTAATGTCATTTTATTTATAGTTACGTGTTTAACTAAGCACTATGTAATCCTTTAGACTGACAACAACAAGATTTTAATAGGTTTTTAGATAGCGTGAAATTTGAATGCGGCTGCCTTGAAATGAGCTTCCCCAGTCCTTACTGTCGTATATTGCACTGTATACAGTCACTACGAATTGAGGGCAGTTAGTTATAAGTGTAGCTTGTGATAATAACATAATTGATGTAGTAAAATTAAAAATATTTTTTTATATCAGTTCACTTCCGTTCACTCACCACTGGGTTTGTACCTCTTATAGTGGTAATAAGCTTAGCGATAATCCACATGTGGCAACCCTCGATATTGCTACTTGCCAAAATAAAATAGATTCCGATAATAAATTTGCATTCTGTAGATATAGGAAGTTAGACATCCTGACAACTAATCTGAACAGGTAACTCTATGTATAAAGAATGATACTCTATATCGAGTACACTCTACTATACATTAAAAATGTTAGGGCGTAAGTTGTAAGTGTTGTTTTCACTAAAGCCATTAAGGCTTTTAAAGTTCCGATTTTAAAGTCATTATAATGTAAGTTTATTTTTCATCACCATCCTGGTGATATATATAGACTTGGGATTTATAGAAAATACAATTTCTTGCAAATGTAAAAAAATATTAGCGAAAAAGTAATGACAATTGTAATCTCAAATAACAATGGGGTCGTTCAATTTTAGAAATGTATGAAGAGTAATTAATGAAGTTTATCTACTAGCTCCTATACTGTAAGGGTGGTATAGATTACAATTCAAAACTCATGAGTTAATAATGCATGCATGAAAGTTGATAAGTGTTGACTGTATTGAAATGGATTCAAATGGTGTTTGGTACTTCTATAAAAAGATCCTACAAAGTATATTTGTTTAGTTATGCCTTCGAATATTGGATAACTAATTATTAACTACGTACATAAAGTGTTTATATTTCTAAAATTATTATAAGTATTTATGAAAACAAGATTTTATCTCCAACAACATTGCGTGGGAAGTTGCTGTTCTAAAGGGAAACAATGTTTACCCGATAAATTTAAATGTAAGCCAATTTGGAATATATTGTGGAGGTTTAATTATGCCGTGTATTTAATTATTTTTATAAATAAAGGCCGAAAATAAAGCTACGTTTGTGGACGATGTAACTTTACTGAAGAAAGTAGGTACTGTTATATGGAGGTTTGGGGGTCAGTTTGTCGTACCCACAAAAGAAACTTATGAACTCATCGTGGGCTATTTCAACTCCCAACAAAATAAATATATTTTGCTGATTCGTGAAGAAATTTGCAAGTCTGCCAAGAATATTCGTACCAAATCGTTTTCCTATAATTGGAGTACATGTGAATTTGTATTCAGTAGCGCATCCACGGTGGATGGAATTTCGCCATTTCGCGGGAACCTCGTCCTCCATCATGCGTGTTTATTGAAGTAATTTGTGTAGCCCTGCGTGTAGCTAAGTACATATACATACATACTTGAATTTTATTGTTATGTTTTAATAAACCAACCTTTCAGAGTATGATGTATGCTGCTTTCATTCTGTTGCGTTGTATCTATATACTTAGTTGAACGTAGATATTTATCCAATAAATTTTGCTTGAACTCAAAAAATTGTTTCCGTACAATCATGCAGCGAGATAAATTATTACGGTTGATCTCAAGAGAATACGTCAGTTCACCGTCTTTTAAAGACAGGCCGGCATTTAAAACAAATTGACCCGTCGGGACCTGTTGAGCCTTGATACTATTTTACAAAGAGAGAAGCTGAAACATTTTCTCCGTTGTATACTTAAATTTTTAGAGATTCCTGGCAGGCAAACTCATCATAAAATCTTGTTACGATTCTCGTCCAAATTAAAGTTTATTGTTGTATGGTATTTATTAATTTAAGCGATGGATCTATCCCGACCGGCGCTAATAATTAATCGGTGTTTAACTTATGAATACACAAAAGTCTGATACAACTGATTAGTCATTTCCCTGACAGATACGAGCCAAGTGTATCTGCCGTTCGGGAACAAGATATAATTTGCCTGCCTTAGTTCATTGTAAAATTCTTCAATTCCTCAATAAATTACATGCGCCCACTTACGAAAAGAAGAAAATGTAATTATAAAACCTTCTGCATAACAGTAGGGTATTTTCAATAGCTCACTTGTTTAACTAACATATTAAAGTTAAAATTTGTTAGCAAGTATCTATCGGTGAGTTCCAACAACCGACCTTTAAAGTCACTGTCTTATAAGCGTTGTGTGTTAACATATCTGACCCATAATACAGTAAAACAGATATACGATTATCGTCAAATTATAACCGACTTTCGTTTAATAGTTTTTTTATAAAGCAATTTATTAACAATAGGTACATTCCTTGTTCGTGTTACTTTTCCGACGTTGATTTCCTTACATATCGATAGGACATGGGGCGGGTGCGGGCAGCAACATAGCTTGGAAGTTATCAACATTATGCTTGTTTTCCACGTGTGACATGTTGCCTCTGCCGCCGCCGTACCGTCAGTAGCCAGCCAGTCAGTAGTCTCGTGTCAGCCGCATTTTCACACATTATGTCTGGTTTGCAATCACCTCTAAGGACGTGTTGTAAAATGTACTTAAACTAGGTGAGTTTCCGTCTTCTAAAATGAATAGTCAATGCATTAACTCGAGTTTTAAATTGTAATCTATACCACCTATGCAGGATAGGAGCTAGTACAGAAAATTCATTAGTTATTCTTTATACATTTCTAAAATTGAACGATACCATTGTTATTTGAATTTATAATGGTCATTACTTTTCGCTAACATTTTATTACAGTTACAAGTAAAGTGATTAGATACTGTAAGGAATGTACAGACATAATATTATGAAAGTTAATACGAAAAATATATGTTCACCAAAAAAAATAAACTTGCTGTACGCAAGTGTTTTGTGGGCCTTATGGATGGAAGGTGCCAATTATCAGAAACAAACTGTAACAAACTTTTTTGATTGTAAAAATTTTATTCTGCATCTTCTATACATATTACAAAATTCAACTTCTCTCGTCTGTCGTGTCAGTTTATGTTCTCTTCACGCAAAAACAACTTATTTAATTTAGATGATTATTTTATAAATTATAGTTATATTATTTGGCCAGGTTAAAGGACATATTTTGTTAGATAAAGTAACATAGGGAATAAGCAGTGGTGATAATAGTAAATCGATTCGAAAAAAATACGCTTTTGGGGCGCTTAAATGGCTTACGCTGAGTAAACTATAAGAGATATATCAAATTAATGTACTACATCATTATAGGTCTTAAAAAGACCTACAAAAAAATCTGGAATAGAGTATATCTATCTTCTAAGGATCACCCACAATAAGCATTTTTGGGGCAGCACAATTCGAGCGTGCGCTCGGCCGACAGTATTCTGTAGTCCACGGGTCGAGCGCACAGCTAATATGTAAATATATGTAAATTCATTTATTTAGTATTATACACTATTGTTATTTTGCTGATATTTTGAAAACATTTGTTGAATAACGAAAATTTTAAAAACTAGTGTTTATAACGAAAATTATTACTTTGAAATTGGTTTCGATATTTCATATTACAAATATCGATTTACACATACATATGAAACCCGTTCAGTGTATAAGTCATAAACAAAAATTAATTTTCTAATCTGAAGGCACCAGGACCCAGCACAAAGTTGGCTACAATGGATGTCATGTGCATGATACACGTACAACGGGCTGATACAAAAACCGAGTTGTATTTTAATTAAAACGTCAAAACTGTTGAACCCATTATAAAATTAGGCAATACGAAATAAAGAAATAATCATGTTCTCACACAAAATTTGGAGTATTTTTTTACGATTTTGGATAAAACCTTTTGTATCTACCTCTTGTTGACATATATAGATGAGAAACAAATGCAATACTTTCCGAAAACATCCACACCATTATATTATGAAAAGATAAATTATCGAATACACAAGTTATTATTCTCTTTTAATTTCGATTAAATATATGGCTCTATTGAGAGCTCATTGAGACGCAGCGACGCAGGTTCGACGACCTGGTAAAGGTTGCGGGAAGCCGCTGGATGCGGGCAGCACAAGACCGGTCGTTGTGGCGATCTTTGGGAGAGGCCTATGTCCAGCAGTGGACGTCTTTCGGCTGAAATGATGATGATGATGATTGAGAGCTCTGTATAACATAACACTGCACATGATTTCAATAAATTTAATATGTTTATCTATACTATTTAAAAAACTTACATTAAAATCTTCCGATAAAATTGCAGTACAAAACAGTAAAACTATATACTTACTCCAGTTATATTATAAGTAGACCAAACCATTAATGTTACATCCACGTTAAGTGAATGATATGATATTAGAGATATTTTACAAACATAAACAATATTAGAGAGGGATTAATTATGCAAGTACGTTGAAAGCTACAAGCGCGTGCCAACAACGCCTTGAAAAGGGCAATGAGCGAGGGCAAATAATCCAACTCGTCTCACTCCCTACGCTATACCGTCACTCTTGTCTTCGCGTGCCGAGCTTTTAATTACCCACATCTCAAACCTTCCCACATAATGAGCTAAGAAGACACTTCATAATATTTCTCATATTTTTGGAAATAATCTTACTTTCGTGTAACTCACGTATTCATTTAATATTAATGATTGACTCTTACAAAATAATGCAAGGCATGTTTTATCATGATATAAAAATCTAATTATATTAGCGTTTAAACAAAATTACATCAATTAATCCTAACATATAATAAAATTGAAGTCTCGTTTGTAATGTCAAAATGCATATGAAATGCATTTTTACTAAATGCATATGAAACTATACACAATATCTATAATAAAAAACCCTTTTTTTTGTCTGTCTGTCTGTTTGTTACCCGTAATCTTTGAAACGTTTGGACCGATTTTGATGGGACTTTCACTGGCAGATAGCTGATGTTATAAGACATAACGTATTTTAGAAAAATAATCAGGGTTCAGCCCCTCTTTTAATAGTCCACGCGAGCGGAGCCGTGGGCACAGCTAGTTGTATTTAAATAACAATACGGGAAAGATGACTTATCCTTAACTAATAAGATTGGTTCTCAAGCCAGGATAATACCTTTTTTTACAGAAGCACGGCAATGCCGTGCAATGTGCCTGATGGTGAGAAAATTACAATCCAAAAACAACGGCGACCACGGAAAAGATCCGCAATCCATTGCTGGTCGTCATTGTGATGTCAGCCTGAAAACCTTTCAGCAGCTGGATTGTACACTGGCTGATTCAGAATCGAAAAAGAATCGCTGTGACAGGTTTAACATCATGGTCGCGAACCAGTCTGGTACAGGTACCTTATCACCCCACTTGATTACAGGATATACATCAGCTTATTCAGGAACACGACACGCCTAAACGTACCCTATGGCGGGTGCTACATCAAAAATTTTCATATCTTACCACTCTTACTACCGCCATACCAAAAAATGTCCTACCAACATTAACGTTAAAATTAACATTAAAATAATAATTGCAGTTTCTATATCCTATCAGACTATATTATGCTCAACTGCCGAACAATGGTAAAAGGACACGTAGAAATATGTATTATTAGTGGCTTTGAAAACATTCCGTTCTGTTTCTAAACAAATGTCTTTACTTAGCTCGTTCTCTAAATTTACTCTTCTATAATTGTACATATTATAAAACTCAACGTCTCTCTGTGTGTCTGTCCGTATGTGTTCTTTTCACGCGAAAACCACTTATCTGATTTGCATGTTTTATTTTGTAAGATAAAGTTACATACGAAATAAGCAGTGACGATAACGGTGAATCAAATCGGAAAAAAGACGCATTCCGAGCGCTTAAATGGCTTACGTTGAGTAAACCATACGAGATATTTCAAATTAATGTTCTACATAATTTTAGATTCTAAAAAGGCCTACAATAACAGTAATAACAATATAACAATAATAATAACAATAGTATATATCTATCCTTTAAGGATGACCCACAATAAGCCTTCTTGTCTTAAGTCTTTTGAGCGGGAACAGCAAAAATCTCACGTGCGCTCGAAAAATATTTACGTTATGACAAAGATTAAATTTAATGTAAAAAAATTAAACCTTAACTTACGAAATCGGTTGAGTAAAACAATGTAAAGGAGGATTTAAATAATTTATGTTATTCCAGCTAAAAAATATATCAGGGATTAGTGAAAAGTGGGAAAATCTCGCAGCTTACGGTGGAAGAAGCTAACAAAAGTCGGGCAAGGAGTGCATTGCGGACTCGAAGCACGTACGAAATCCGACACTTGGCACAGTTCACATTCCCATCGCGCTTTACCCATAATATAAGTTTTAAGTTTTAATTACGGCTCTGCAAACGTACGCTGGTGCCGTAGGGCTGTCAGAGTCGCAGTAATTATTTAAACCATTTTTTTTGTGCACCCTTAGTTTATACGTTTGAAGCGACGATTACTTATTACTTGTGAATTATTAATGCTTAGGAATCAATATACTGAGACAACGTTCTCATATCGAAGGGCATGATTCGAATCTTATAATAAACCTGAGCTATGAAAGCAAACATCATAACGCAAATATAAAGTGGCTTTAAAACATATTTTATTGTTTAAGACAAAATAAATTAATAAATCTATAATTATAAATGAAAGAATGTTTGGTGAATATAGTTTACTACAAACATCATCGTCATCGTCATTATATAGAATAAAAAAATATCTTCTCATAAATATATTTTTCTTTGTAAACCGGAAAACTCGTCGTTCGGACCGGAAGTATAATAAACCGGGATATGGCCCAGTGTAGCAAAATGCGTGCCAGCCCTACCATAACAGTACATTTATAAAACCCTAATGATCAGCAGATAGCGAAAAGGCCGCAGTATTTTAATGTAAATTAGTTTTGATTCTTTTCCTTCCACAACAGTTAAAATCTTCTTTGTTATTCATTTGCTTGGACTGACTAAAATCTTTTGTGAGAATATTTTTATTTTACAATTCATCTCGTTTCGTAGATGACGTTAAAGTAGGAAGGTATATTACATCCAAGATAGTAATTACGATGAGCTTTTTATTACAGTGACTCAGTAAAAACTATAAGAATTACTTGCCCTAACAGTAAACAGTGAGTGGACATTATTTTAAATTATGTAATGTTTTATATTTGTTTCGCTTATTATACAATAGATTTACTTAAATATGTTAAAAATAGGGATGAGTAAATAGTTTTACAATCGAATCATGTTATTTGAATTCTTTGAATTATTCGGTCTGGTCAAATAGTTAAACTTATTAGATTTATTTAAATGATTGAATCGAATTATTATATGACGAATAATTCGTAAATTCGAATATCCGCACACCCCTAGTTAAAAACAAACCACGGTCTGATTAATGCCAAAACATCAGTTGAGTTAAAAGATAATCAGCAAACCAAACCAAGATATGATTATTTTATCTAATGTCGATAATGGGAATATGTTAATTGATGGGGTCGATACCGATTTTGTCACAAAGAGTCTAATGTTAATAACTTCAACATACGTTTACTTTTCTTTCAAAATTTGTTTTTTGTCTTTTGTATAATGAAAGTAAATAAAGTGCATAAATCAAAGCAAATGACTAAACAACTAATAAATAATATTGGCTTTCAAAATCAAACGGAATCGTAGCAACAACGAGAACAAAACTGACAAATAAATAAACCATCACCGAGACCCAACTCTGGCAATTTCAACAGCGATAAAACGCGAAAGGAGCGGTATTTAAATTGAATACGCCGTAAATAAATGCTAAATGAGACAAAGGACTGTGAGAGAATTTGCAATCTAAACAAGAATAAAAGGAGTAATGTATCTTTAATGAAAATAGGACGGCTTGTACAGTTAATGCCGGAGGAATAGATGTCCGCCACAAGTAATCACCCATGCAATCAATGCATCTTTGTCAGCGCAGTGGCAGTTTATTGATGCCCTTCTTAAAGAAATCAGCTGGACGGGAGGCAACAAATTCTTCAAAGGCATTATGTACTGCCTCTCGGGTATTGAATTTTTTTCCCGCCAAAGAGTTATCAAATTTGCGGAAAAAGTAGTAGTCCGTAGGCGCAAGGTCTGGTGAGTAGGGCGGATGACGGAGAACTTCCAACCCCAGTTCTTGCAACTTGGAGACCGTCTGTTGTGCAGTATGAGGTCGCGCGTTGTCGTGCAGGAGCAGCGGAGACGAGCGATTGACCAATGCTGGTTGGAGATGTGCCAGCTTCTCCATCATTGTGTTCAGTTCTTCACAGTACAAATCTGCAGTAATGCTCACTCCGTTTGTTAAGAGGCTGTGATGAATCACACCGGCGCTAGACCACCAAACAGTGACCATTACTTTTCTAGGGGTAAGTTTTCGTTTAGGGCATTGTTTCGGTGCTGAACCAGGATCCAACCAACTTGCTGAGCGCTTGCGGTTATCAAACAGAATCCATTTTTCATCGCAGGTAACAATGCGGTTCAAAATTCCTTCATTTGTGTGTCTGTTGAGCAGTGCTAGGCACGTCTCGACGCGTACTTCGCGCTGTCGATCATTGAGTTCGTGGGGCACCCATTTGTCAAGCTTTTTTACCTTGCCAATTTGACGCAAATGAACCAATATTGTTTTGACACTAACGTCGAAAGCTGCTGCTAATTCAGCCGTAGATTGTGTATCATCAGCTTCCACAATCGCCTTTAATTCGTCATTGTCGACCAAGTCTTCAGACGACCGCGAGGTTCATTTTTCAGGTCGAAATTCCCAGAACCGAAGCGAGCAAACCAATAACAGGTGGTGCGTTGGTTTGTAGTGTTAGCTCCGTAAACGTCGTTGATGTTGCGTGCCGCTTGTGCCGCGTTACTGCCACGACGGTACTCATATTCCATAATTACTCTATTTTTTAACGTATCCATGATGACAAAAAAGATTGAAATGCGATGAAAATGTAACACTAATCAATAAACAAATGACTACTTTTGGAAAAAGAATTCCATGTTTTTAAAATAAAATTAATTTGAAATTAGAATTCTTAGCCAAACAAAAATTATTTTGATTTGAAATGGTCAGTACTGCAGAACGGCAATTTCATAGGTACATACCTATTATATAAAACGTAAAATAATTACCAAATTCATATTATGAAGAGTTAAGCACGTTTCACTTTACTTGCCTTGATTTCATAAACTAGATCACTGCATATATTTTATCATAGTAATAAATTTAGTTAAGTAAAAGTGCATTTAGTTAAGGTTTAAATGTTAAGTAACCCTTTTTACCATCTAGCCGCTATTCTAATCGACCGAGTAAAGATTCTCGTATACGTTGGCCTACTTCGTAAATTTAAATATGATTGTATAAATAACAGGTAAAGCGGCAATTAAAGCGACCCTTTATTTGTTATGAGTCAACTCTTATCATCCAGATAATGTTAGATCTGATATAAAAAGTAAACGTTAGAAGCCGAAGTTATCGTTTACACATTTATTAACTATAACATGAGAATCATGCTAATCGATACAAATCATTCGTTTAATCGTTGCATACAAGTTATACAGTATAAAGTTTCATTGAAGAATTTAGCACGTCGAGCTCTGGGTGAGTCATCGTTACATTGATCTTACACGTCCAATATTACATACAATATATTACAAGTTTTAGTATATCCTAACGTAATAATGTTATAGTCGATTGCTTTGTTTTTTTCTTGTTAATATTATAAATTCCACAATTTACTTTCATCGCATTTTTTTTTTCAAATGAAAAATAAATCTTTAATGTAGTGTGTGATGTGAACCTTCTTCTTCTTCTTAATTATGGCTCGGCACCATTCATGCATTGGGCCAATGTCAATTATTTTACATTTTGTCAACAAAGCGAGGGAAACGTATAACGCGAATTAAAGTAATTAAACCGTACCGGGAATTAAACAAAACCATATCAATTTATATCTAAAAACGTTTCAAGTGTTATGACGAATTCAGAATCCTAACAAGATGGCGGCTCCCTTGTTAGAACTTTCGAGGGAGTTTTTGTGGCATATCAGAATTCATGTCCTATGTTATTATTTTCAATCCACTTCACTTTTATACAATAACCAAGCTTTATTATGCAAAATGCCACCTATTTTACACAATACAGGGTCCAAAAAACACAAATTTATGAATAAAAAACAAAAACTACTACATGACAGTCTGAGATCCCGCCAAAAACCTCGATGTGAACCTTCTATATAATGTTGGATAGTTTACATTTTCGTCAGTAATGCAGGGGACTGCGAAACCAGTTTGCTAAACTTTAACCAGATCAAACCAACTATAAATTGAATTGACTGGACGAGAGAATCGAACACGCGATCTTCATGAAACTTAAGAGACAGTCAGTTCACGATAAAGTTTAGTAAAATATTATTTTATTGTATAAACACTGTTTTCAATATATAATACATAGTTATAGATTTCATATTACCGAATATTCATCACTTATCTTAGACAAATCATTTGTACTTAACAATATTTGTCCGGCGTTGCCTTTTTTTAATTCATATATTAAGCGAAATGTAATCTAACAATGACTTTATTGTTTATTCTAATTTTTAACCCCCATCGCAAAAAGGGGGGTAAGTTATAAGTTTAACGTGTATATCTGTGTCTGTCTGTGTCCTCGTAGCTCCCAAACGGCTGAACCGATTTAGATCTAGGTGTTTTGTTTGAAAGGTGACTTGATCGAGATTGTTCTTAGCTATGATTCAAGAAAATCTGTTCAGCCATTTGAAGGTTATCAGCCACAGGTTTGATCGAGTTGAAATTCGGTATTTTGTTAATTCAATCATATTAGATGAACATGGCAATATTCATGATGCTGATGCTGCAGGATCATCTGAAATCTGTAGGATACCTAACTCTCCACCAAGTTACTGCAGATATATAGTGTTTGGACTAATTGAAATAGTTTCAATAAAGTCTTTTATATTTTAAAATTGTAGTATTGAACTTTAACATACGTAGGTACAACACACCTTAAGACTTTTTTTTTTAAATGTCCACTACATCTATATAATATTGAAGTGTCTATTTTTAATGTGGAAATAACAGGTTTTTACTAAATTCATATGAAAGTATATACGGTACCTATAACATAAAGCCTATTTTAATTTTTTTTTTGTCTGTCTGTGTGTATGTTCCGAGTAATATCGAAAACGGTTGTGTCGATTTTGACGGGACTTTCACTGGCAGATAGATGATGTTATAAGGAATAACTTAGGCTACTATTATTTTAGAAAACATAATTAGAGTTCCGCAGAAAATAAAAAACATTTTTTAGTAGTCCATGCAAGTGGAGCCGCGGGCACAACTAGCAATTTATAAAAATAAATCATCAGTCGATAATAAAATAAAACAGATGCCATAACCATGATGCATAACCAGAACATATTTATTATATTCCATACGCAAGTGTTTTCAAGAGGTTTTTTATCTATATCCTATTATCAATCGTAAGGAAAATCGGTCATACTAAATATGAAAGTAATAATTTCATTTTCTTTTAAGTGGTTCAAGTTTATCTTTGAAATCTTCAAGTCTCTTAATATTATATATAATTATTTATGTAAGCATAATTATTTTAAGCATTAAAAGTGGCGGCTTTTTGTTGAACTGGCCACCTTGGTCTCAAATATCTGGCGTTTGGTTAGGAATTCCAACTTCAAAATTATTTCAAGTTTAGGCTTGTGTATTTGTATTTCGAATTCAGTGATTCATTTGTTTTCGCACCATTTGATTTTACTTTGACATCGTTCATTTCACAAAGTGGAAAACTTAAAATATCGCGTTATTTACGAATATGATTTCACCGTAGCATTACCGCTACAGAAATAGCTCGAAGGATTAATGCTATGTATGGGGAAGCTACTGTAAAAGAAAGCACGGTACGTTTTTGGTTCAAACGTTTTCGTAACTGAAAATTTTGACCTACAACGCAAACTCCGTGAACGGCCAGACACCCTAGTTGATAATGAAGAATTTAAGGTGATCGTGGAAGCGTATCCATCGCAAACCACGTCAAAGTTAGCGGCAGGCTTCTGTGTGAGTGATAAAACAATTTAATTCACTTGAAATAAATTGGCAAAGTGAAATGGGTACCGCATGAATTGACTGAAGCACACCAACAAACACCCATTGAATGCGGCGTTACATTACTCAACCATCACAATAACGAGGGAATTTTGATTCATATTGTTAGTTGTGACGAAAAATTTATCCTTTAAGATAATCGAAAACGCTCATAACAGTGAATGAACCCAGGAGAACCAGCCAAATCCTGTCCCAAGCGAAAGTTGACTCAGAAAAACGTACTGGTGAGTGTTTGGTGGACCAGTGCTGGTGCCATACACTACAGCTTCCTAAGATCTGGCCAGACAATAACGATATATCTGTATTGTCAATAATTGCAAACCATGATGGAGAAGCTAGCCGTTCAACAACGGAAACTGGTCAATCTCTCTAGCCCACTGCTGCTTCTCAGGACAACGCTAGACCCCATACTTAACGACAGACGGTCGCTAAATTATAGGAACTGGGGTTGGAATGTCTCCGACACCCACCATACTCCTCGGACCATGCTCCAACAGATTATAACTTTTTCCGGTATTTGGTCAATATCTTGCAAGAAAAAAAAAACAGTTTCGATAAGGCTGTCCAAACCGCTTTCAAATATTTTCAGTATAAAATTAACCGGTTATTTTCAATTAAATACATAATTAATACAGTCAATTTTAATTAGTAATATCTATATAGATGAACAGTTATTATTAACATGTAGTAGGTTTTCCACATTAAAAAAAAAACAGATTTGGATGTTGAAACATGGATAAGTTAAAGGCTCTCATTGATGTGGATAAAATACATCTGTTAGAAGTCGGTGCCTGTCCCGAAGTGACCGAATCTAGGGTTGCCAACCCCACTATATAATATAGTATGCTACTATATTAGGCGTCAAACTACTATATCTCAAAAAAAAAATATAGTAGGCGAAACGACTATATTTTTATTGGATATTGTTTTATTCTAAAATGATTAAGCGTGAAACGAAATGCAGGCTGCAGCCTTCTATGTCTTGAAGTAATTAAGTATGATATATCCCTAATCTGAGCTTTATCTCTTTCTAACCAGACTTGGAGTGTCATTTTCATTTTGAGTATTTGTATTTTTATCTGTCTATCAAGTATTAAAAATATTCCTTTAAGAAATAACATTTTCATTTGAAACCTACTATGTATTTTTTGTTTTTTTGGCATCTACAATTTTTTGTCAGGTACATACTATGTTACTCGAAAATACTATATTTGATATAAAAAAGTTGGCAACCCTACCGAAATCCCAGTTATTCGAACCACAAACTCGTCTACAACTATTCGAGAAACTTTTGACACGCGCTCGGACAATATTCATTGTTTAGACTTGTTTTGAAGGTTTATTTTCGAAAACGTCTATTCATTTGATTACCCTTACGGGCACTTTGAATTATTTGCTGTATATGTTAAGGGCCAAGCCCGATTCTAGACCAAACAATTTTATCCTACGCGTTTCAGGATATACTAGTTTAGCTAAGGAAAAACTAGTTTGAAGGCAGTTGAACTAGGTAAATAATGTTTATTTAAACATACAGTCTTATTTAATTATAGAAAACAGTATTAAATAAAAGAAACATAATCCTGTTCGATTTAAGGAATACCTAATAATCTAGCCAGTAACATTTGGCCAGTAACATTATTTAGTATCTAGTGCTCATCAGCCACGGTGCGGCTGTCTCCCTCTGTTTCTTATCACAGTCAAACCTAACCTAACCCAGCGACATCTTATGAATGATTTATATAATTACTAGCTGTGCCCGCGGCTCCGCTGGCGTGGACTACAAAATGCTTTCTGTCGAGCGTACGCGCGAGTTTTTGTGCCTCAAAAATGCGTATTGTGGATGATCCTTGGAAGATAGACATATGCTATCCTTGCCTTTTTGTGGGTCTTTTTAAGATCTACAATAATGTACAACATCAATTTGATATATCTCTTATGGTTTACTCAGCGTAACCTATTTAATCGCCCCAAAAGCATCTTATTTCCGAATTGATTCATAATTATCGTCACTGCTTATTTCATTTGTTACTTTATCTTACAAAATATATCCTATGACCTGGCCAGAGTACATATCTATACCAAACCATAAATGCTATAATAATATATAATATAATAATAACCATAGATCGGATAAGTGGTTTTTGCGTAATAAGAACATAAACGGACAGACAGACAGAGAGACGATGAGTTTTATAATATGTATAGATATAATTATGTATTAATATATAGATGAAAAACAAATTAATTGTACTTAAAATATATATCTTACTATAAAAAAGAAAACAATGTTCCTGTATACTCTTAATAATTGTTTGCAAATAAGAGTCGCACTGTGCACAGTAGCGAAGTTACTAAGCCGTAATCCATACCGACGTTATTTAAGCACACTGAACGGGAAGCTCAAATCGTGAGAGTTTATAAGGCTTTCAGTGAAGCTAGTCGTTTAGCAAAGTTTAAGTAGAAACCACTACCGCACACGCACGCTTTTCGGGCTCGCTCTGTGTTTCATCCTTACAAATAAATAAACAACTACGTAACAACTGTATCAGTGCAAATCCTGAAAGCAAAATGTTGAAATTGTTTCTCTCGATGCCAAGTAATACGACTCTATAACATACACTTTTTATGCGACATGGAATGTTTTAAATGAGGACATAGTACGTGATTCCTTTTTACACAAACCATGATAATAACATTAGGAGTTGCAGCAGTTTGACCTATTTATAATTAATATTTAATTAGATGTAATATTAATTATATATTTTTAGTAGTGCTGGCAGTGCCTGTTTGAAAACACAGAGCAATCCAAAAACCGGGACGAGAGAAACAATAACCCATCGCCAGAAGTTTTTGGCGGTATCTCAAACTATCATGTAGTGGTTTTAATTTTTTTATTATAAATTTGTGTTATTTGACTCTATATTTTGTAATACAGGTGGCGCTTTGCATAATAAAGCTTAGTTATTGTACACAAGTGAAGTGGATTGGAAATAATAACATAGATCAAGAATTCTGTGATGCCACAAAAACTCCCTAGAAAGTTCTAACATTGGAGCCACCATCTTGTTAGCATCCTGAAGTCGTCATAAGACTGGAAACTATATTCACTCGACAATGGCAGTAATGACCTTCAATAACGTGGACCGGTTGCCAAGTTAGAAAGAAGAAGAAGAAAAAGAACCCGTCGCCAGTCGCTGCTGTTATCGCAGCCTGCGTAAACAAAAACTAGACATGCACTGGCTATTTAATGAAATACGACGCGCATAACTAAATCACTATGATGGCCTTTTCATCACATGCATGGTGTTAGCGATTCAGTCGAGCCGTACATCCCTACAACTCCGCTATCGCCATCTCCTTGCTCGTTACTCTGCAGGGTGCACCATGTGTAGTTGTGGTTGGGTAGGGTGTCTTAAGTCCTTAAGATGTCTTTTGACCTTCTTACATCACCAAAATTTCGTTATTATGTATATTCTATAGATATTATAAAACTCAACGTCTCTCTGTCTGTCTGTCCTCACGCTAAAACCACTTATCCGATGGATTTTTTATATATTATCTGGTCAGGTTATAGGATATATTTTGTAAGATAACATACGAAATAAGCAGTGACGATAATGGTGAATCAATTCGGAAAAAAGACGCATTTGGGTTGCTTAACAGGCTTATGCTGAGTAAACCATATAAGATATATCAAATTATTTTTCTATAAAATTTTAGATCTTTAAAAGACCTACTAATAAGTCAGCTATAGCATATAACTATCTTTTCTACCACAATAAGCATTTTTTCTTCCGTCTTTTAAGCGGGGGCAGCACAATTCGCGCGTGCGCTCGACCGACGGTATTCTGTAGTATTTTAGTTTTTGATACCTAGTAAAATTATATGCTTTATACATACGACTCTATATAAAATTAGCACCGAGTCGTTAATAATTTTTAATAAAACACAAATCCAATCTTTCGTTTCAATAAAGGTAAAAGTTTAAATAAAGTATATATTAAATGTATTCATTAATAATTCTTCAGAAGATAACTCAGGATTTGTAAATTGAATACGAATTGCGGCGTAATAAACGAATCCCTTGCATTTGAATGAGGCTTGAGTTCTCACCTGGCCCCTGATTGATACAGTCTGACGGAAACGGCCCACTGTTTGAGATTCAAGAAAGATCTCGTGCCGAACGTTTACTGTTTTCGCATGAGCGTACGCCTTTATCGAATGAATTAATTTTAGTCAATATCTATGTAAATTGAACATCGAGATGTATTTGAAAATATCTAAGCCTAAGTATTTTACTTTACGTAAGAAAAGAACGCAGAAAGAATTACCTACGTAAAAAGTTGGAACATGAACAAAAACAAAACAAAAAGAAACATATAGGTATTTTTATTTCCTAAATACATTAAAATTTTTGGACACAAAAATGGCAAATAAATGAAATATATTTTATGAATAAAATAAAAATTGTTATTTAATTGCCTTTTGTTGCATTAATTGAAATTCTAACAAGCAACAAGAAACCCATTTCGCAATGTATTTTAGTGTGAGAGACCTTTAATGAGCTAATCCATGTGTATTTAACGATAAAGCGGCGTCGTTTCTAAATTGTTGATCCGCGGGCAAGTCCCGTAAAGCTATAGGTCAAATATTATCTTCTAAAATCTCATCAATCGTAGAAATTTGACGGATAATTTTCACTCACAACTATATTTGTAATTGCTTACTTATTATATTGGAACAATAACTGGAAAAATATGGTAACAGTGGCATCAATAATTTATAGAATGTACTCTATTTACTGCAAAGTAAAATCCATTATTTTTGATAGCGAAGTAATGAAACATTATACAACAATACCAAATAAAATGAGTATAATATTATTTCTACACAATTTGTTAATATTATTCAACAAAAGTCTTTTATTGACTCCATCGACACGAGATTTTAGTCTCTTTTGATTGCCGGGCGACCTAAATAACTGTTTTAAGTACATTTCAACGAAGTAATTAAGCTTTATACCACAACATTAAACAATAAATAAAAATAAAACGTTATGTTCTTAATCATTACTTTGTAATATAGTTAGCGGTATTATTGTAGATAATAAATTAATGAAAACCCAATTCTAACATAACATACACATTCACTAACCTATTCACCAAAGCATCATCAGCATTTCAGCCGAAAGACGTTCACTGCTGGTGGACTTGGTTGGCCTTCCCCAAAGATCGCCATAACGACCGGTCCTGTGCTGCCCGCATCCAGAGGCTTCCGCAACCTTTACCAGGTCCACCTTTTGTCGGGTCTGCCCACGTTGCGTCTTCCGGTACATGGTGGACTCTTTGGCTCCATCGGGCATCCGTTCTATGAGCTAAGTGGCCCGCTCAACTGCCACTTAAGTCTAACTATTCTTAGCGCAATGTCGATGACTTCGGTTCTCCTGCAGATTTCCTCATTTCTGATTCGATCACACAGAGAAACTCTGAGCATAGCCCTATCTATGACCGTTTGAGTGACCTTGAGCTTTTTTATGAGGCTTTTTTATAGTTAAATCAAAAACAACTTTATTCAATTTAGGCCCTAAGAAGGCACGTATGTAAGTCAAACACTACCATCGGTTCGGAAAACATCCCAGTCATCGAGAAGAACCGGCAAGAAACTCAAACGGGCTTATCTTTTATTATTATTTTGTCTTCTCAACTATATAAATTATATTTACAGTCAATAATCATATTATCATATTAATAATTTAGTGGATGGACAGAGAGGGGGTCACTTCCATACATCACTATCATTCACATAATGATCCACCCCATAATAACCTTTTGACAGTAAATCCTGCTTGACATGGTCCTTGAACTCGCTGTCCGGCAAATCAGTAATGTGCGCCGGGATTTTATTATAGAACCTAACACTATTTATTACCCAAAGAAACTTTTATTAGTCTTACTAAATCTAAAACACGGTACAACTAATTTATGTATATTTCTAGTATTAAAACTGTGCTGGTCTTTGACAGTTTTTACGAATATACATCAGTAGTATACATGTAGTTAACAACCACGTCTCAGCAACATATGTAATCACTGGCAACACACACTGTCCAAACACTTTCGTGAATTTTTTGTGGTATCAAGTTACATCAAGTGTCATGTGGTGGTTTTTCTTTTCATTCATAAACTTATGTCATTTGGCCCTATATTATGTAATTTTGGTGGTATTTTAGGTGATGTAGTTTGGTTGTCGTGCACAAGCGAAGTTGATTATAATAAATAACTAGGAACATACATGTTAAGTTATTACAAAGGCTCCCCTGGACAGAGTTTTAACAAGGGGGCCGCCACTTTGTTAGAGCAATGTTAGAATGTTGTAAGATTACAAAATAGTACGCAGTTTAGCTTAAAAGACGTGTGTATAACTAAGGCCCTTGGCCTTAATAATTACAAAAAACAAAACACTTTCGTCTTGAAACACTGTAGTATCTTGGACGAGAAGACGTTAAGTAGCTTCCTAAACGCTGCCCAGCAAAGCAAAGCATATACATGGGACCATTTGTATGTAAATAAATATGACCACCACCAAATATGACCACATGTAAATAAATATAATTAATATTATGATATATTAATTGTGTTAAATCTTGGTGATCACTGGTTAATAAAATAATGGAATATCAATCGGATGTCCGCTATTATTCTGTGCATGTAAAAACCAATTTTTCAAATTACAGTTCTTTCTTTAAACGCATGTCACTCGAAACCTATATAACCAATATGAAAATACTTTTAGATTAATTTAGGATTGAACCTGAGAAGGGTCTATGCTACATATTATTACGTTTTTCTATAGGGTTAACCAGTAAATATAAAAATGTTTTATTTCAATGAAGTTGCAGGTGCCTTCTAGGAAATAATAATAATACCTTACAAGCTATATTATCAATACAACACGAAAACCTGTGCTTGAAAACGAACACGAACGCTTCAAACTTAAAAGCCAAAGCAGACATCTAGATCTGGTACACGATATTGCAAAAATATGTAGTTGACTAGTTCCAGCCAGCTTCGATAGACATCAATAAAGGCTGGGATTACATGGAAGACGAGGCAAGGCTCCAACGTGCTATCCTGCTTAAAAATTTTAGAATTATTCAACTGTTTCTGTCATTACCGCGCTGAACATTAACCAACTGGTTACTTCAGTAGAGAGTCCTACTGCGCTAAGTTCTAGTGAGTTAAAATAAACCCTGATTTAATGTTATATACTGCATCTGTTACCCGCCTGCTTTATTGGGCATAAATAAAGCTTTAGTAATAATTGATAAAAATATCCTATGTTCTATTCCACGACATAATCGACTTGTATGACAAATTTTCTTACCACCCGCTCAAAGCTGCAGAGGCTTAGCATGATTGATAGACAAATATTCAAACAAACGTATTTTCACATTTACAACATATAAAATATATTGTGTACATATTATATATGTATTAGACTAGCTGTTCCTCACGGTTTGACCCGTGTTAAACCAACTCTCCACCGCGCCTGTCGTTTTTTTTTATCTTTTTAGGTTTGGCGTAGCGGCCACAATCTCACCTGATGTTAAATGACGATGTTGCCCAAGATGATAACACGCTAAACCTAGTGGAAGACTGGCTCTCAAATGCAGCTGCCAGAACACACCTATTGGTGCTTGGCGACAGATTTTCAACTTGAGGGTGGTAGCTAGACAGGCGGGCATTAGAAAATGCCCTACCATCATGCTATGGTTTCCTCACGATGATTTCCTTCACCAAAATCTCAGGCTCATTGCAAGGATTCGAACTCACGTCAATCGACGTGAAGTCGTACACACAACCACTGAGCCATCATTGCTTCTGTGAGTCGTTATTCTCACTTCCGGTATTTGCCTACAGCTTGTCAGTTTAAGTACTTGACATTCATGGTTACTTTTCCGCTCCTTAGAGTTGTAGTGAGATGTTATGTACCTCAATAAATCTATATCTATAAAAATGGATGTTTGTATGTGTGTTCCCTATGGACTCCAAAACGGCTGGAGCGCGTTTGAAGAAATTTTGAGACAATCTTCATATTAGCCCAGTGGGTGATCCTACAAAGTTGGGTAGCGATCGGATAAAAACAAAATAAACTGAGCCACAGCAACGCGTTGCCAGATATTCTAGTAGGTTATAAAATAATATATAATAGAATTTTTCAAATCTGTCAGATAGTTCCCGAAATTAACGCGTTAAAAAAAAAACAAACAATCTATTAAACTTTATATTTTTAGTGTAGATTAAATTTACATGCAGTACAAGAAGACACTAAATTACAAGTTTTAATTAAAACTACAATACTTACGTATGAAGTCATTTTGTCTCTTTGTAATGAAAATACGAGTAGTTGCAAGCGTGCATGTTTTATTTTTATCGCAATGGAAGGAGACCCGGCGGAGTTCTCTCACAGTGAATCGTAAACTATGGATAGCCAATTTATGGAGTCAATGCTGTAACCCGTTTCTGCCGACGCAGATTTATTATACCAGATCCTCACCAACGCGACTTCCGCGCGGTCACATCTTATAAACATCTCACAACTTTTAATTCATATAGTTAGTATACAATATTTTATGTTAACAGTTTACTTTTAGACGCAAAAAATTCTTTTGAATCAACCGCACCACATATATTAACTATCTCAGTTTAATAGTAAACACGGACACAAGCTGTTATAGATCGTCTAAAAATATTTTTTCTCGAAGTAAGCTGTAATATATATACATGTATAATTTAAGTACCTATAGACTACCTAAATATGATATCTGTATAAGATTAGAATAAGTATGAGAATACTTTGCCGTAAAACACTAGTAAAAAGTATCAAAATATTTCTTTATTTATTATATAAATTTAAATTAAATATAAATTATTAAAATATATCCTTAATATTTCTATTTTTTATTATTCTACTAAATAACAAGAACTTCGTCCTTATAATGTTTCATATTATTAATGTAAGAAACGGCTTTAATCAATCGTACAATTTATTCCATAATAACAGAAAAATAATAATTTACGTAGTACGTATGATTATCATATATGACATAATACTACGTTTTTTCATCATTCGTATTTGAAGAATCAAAATCCTTTTTATTGTTTTACGGTCCCTTCAATATTGTTATAGCAATTTGTAAGTAATTACTACTTGAGTATCGCAATTACATAGATAATGATACCTATGAACACCGGTGAACCATAGACAATCATAAAATATACACGTCCTCATTTAACTAAGTAATTACTTTATAATGTTGAAAAGTAATTACGAAAATGTATTTATTGATCTCAAAAAAAAATTAACTTGTCGGTCTATACTCGTACATTGTTAATGTAATAACACAAACTTAATACAGTTTTTTGATACGTATAAATCTATAAATTGAACCTCTCTATGGCTTAGACAATCGTCTATGGTAACATTTAATCCAAAAAAATCTGATCAATATAAAAAGAAAAATGTATAAGACACAAAACAAATGGGATTTTATCACACGGTTTCGATTCTGATCGATTTACACTTGAGTTACGTAGTTGAGTAAATATTACAATAATTTTCGTAAGGCGAAGTTTTTACTTTTCGAGTATTAACTACTTATTTGCGATAAGTACTAGCATAAATCCCCGTTAGTAATCAATAGACACAAAACGGGACAGTACGCACGAAATTATTATGAACCTCTTTCATTTGTATTGTGAGCACCAACAAAACTATAACAAAATAAGGGATAATAGGGCATATGGAATGCCACTACTATCATAGATTACTATTATTATAATTCCTATTTCAAATAGACATGACGTAAGTAGAAGAACCGTACACTCATGCCGTACCCACACATAGTTTATATTATCTTATGATACATATATGTGAAGATAAGCAATTTCCCACCTCGTTCTAAAATTGCGCCCTTTAAAATATACCCAGTTCCTTCGACCGAACGATTCGTACATTGACAAACATAGAAAAATAAACTCAATAAAAACCGTCTCTTATGTTGAAGAACGATAAATCGGCAGTTTATATTTAAATTCAGATCCATAATATCTACTACATGCTATAAACAAAAACGTTTTATTTAACGTGTCTTGGGTTCAAGTAAGCTCAACTAAACTTTTAGTTGTATAATAACTTTTATACAAAATTTAACAAAATTTGAACCATGACCGATGCCTATACACTAAACTATGCATAAACACCCGGCGTTGTTATAAAAAAAATCCTACTCGCCATGGAAAGTTATTACACGTTCCACACTCTTCTCTTTATGAGAACAAAATAAATGCTTAGCAGCAAAACCCAAGAAAGGCAGAAAAATAACAATGCCACAAATCATTGAATTGATTTATTTATTTCATCTACTCTTAATTTTTATTTCTAAAGCTGGGAAATTTGTATTATTGACGCGCTAATCTCTGTAAAAGTAAATCAAATTTTAAAAATTATTTTGCGTTAGTTATCCGATATATTTGTTAGTTAATTTAACAAATAACGTTTTACTACTCATGGTATATTTAAATTCATGATTCTAAACAAAACATTTGTGGTAAAAGGAAAACTCAAAGGAATCCACATTTAAACTATAAATTATAATTCTATTTGCATCGTTCATGACATGGCACTAACGAAAAAATATTATTTTTATCAAAATAAAAGTTATATAGAACAGCGATACTCAAAGTGTGCTTCACGGAGCCCTGGTTTTTGGCTAAGTCTCTCCCAGTTTTTTGTTTTGTTTCAGGACCATAAAGCATTTAGTGTTCTAAAATAATTTTATCAATAAAAGTGTTAGAGAACCGCTGATCAAGAACATGAAACATACTTAATTATAACTTTTATCTTTAATTGTATTCCTTTAAAAACAATACATAAAATAATTTAAAATCACGGACAGACGAATTTGTAACTAAACATTTTTTCACTTTACACCGTAACCGATTAAAAAGAAACATACCTATGAAATACAAACGAGGCCTCGGTGGTTCGCTAGCGGCTTTGTATGTCATCGTCGAATGGAAAACAATTTTACAGATCAATTTCGATGTAACCGAGTCCGACAGACTGATATTTACAGACCGGTCTGTGAATACAAGTTGTCGGATAAACGCATCACCGCGGCACGGACCAGATGAAAATATCCGCAGTATAACAGAGTTAACGTTCCCCGGCAACGTCTTACGGCTAAATTAATTTTGTTCTGTGATCAGCGAGGCGTAAACCCCACGATAATCACTTCCATCTCGGGCTTGCTGCCGCGGCCGTACCGTATCCACATCTAGGGAATAATGATGCTATTAATCATTTGATATGTTATTATAGGTTATGCGATCTGATTTAGGATTGTATAAAAGATTGTGCTATGTTCGCAGAACAAACGTAAATGACTTGATCCTTATGTTGAATATTATTTACAAGTTAATGAACACTTATTGTGATTTATTTTAACATGAAAAATGACTATCCCTATCTTCTAAATAATTAATTCTTAATTGGACAAATCCATTTTTTTATGTTTGTCTTTTTTTTTGTTGAGTTTTTGTTTTGTTGTTTTGCGCAGTGGCAGTCTAGCTGTAATGTCTCCTGGCAAGTTTTTTCTAAAAGCAATGATGGCTCAGTGCTAGCGTATACGTGCATGATAAATGTATATTAAGTTAAACGTGATATAAGGCAATTCGTTGTCATAGTTACATGTATAAAAATTGATTGTGACAGATATTTCAATATCAACACAACATCACAATTACTCACATTAATTTAGAAAAGGATACAACACGTGAGAAAATCACCAATATTCAAAAAACACCAAATAAAATAAGCCTGTACTTAACTTAATACATAGTTAGTACAATATCCAACAACAATATTTACAACGTTTAGTAGTAGTAGGAAATTCATAATATGTTTTTATTTATTTATTATAAATATCTGAAAATTGATGAATCTTTTTCAGAGCACGTATTACTAAATATTAATATCTTGAGGAAATACATTTACATTATATTCATCACTATCAATCAAAAATATTTAGTCGGTTACCAATACACTGTTTATTCCATAAGCATGTCATATCACATTAAGCCATTCAAATGAGTTTCAACACAAATTCTACATGACCAGAGATTAAACAAAGTGATAAAGGTAGCATTAACATAGAATTTGTTAGTATAATTAATCACCTTGAAGGTTTTTGTATAATGTTTTCAAATAAAAGAGTGTAATAAATAGTTTACAACAGGTTTTGAAAATGTAATTACAGTAACAATATAACTTTTATATAAATAAGTGGGGCGCACAAAAATTTTCAGGAATGAATATGAAAAAAATACTATGACTGGTGAAAAATAAAATTATTGTTTTTAAAAATATTTTCCCTTAGCGTCAATACACTTTTTCATACGAGTAAACCAATTTTGAAAAATTTATGCCTCTCCTTCGTGGTGACCTCTAAAATATGCATTTTCAACAGCTTCTTCTGGTGTTGAAAATTGTTGACCGTGTAAATAATTATTGATTTTTGCAAACAGGAAAAAGTCGCATGGTGCCAGGATGGGACTGTATGCGAGATGTTCCATAATATGTACTTTTTGCCCTTTCAAATATTCGTTTATCTGTCTGGCCGTGCGAGAACTGGCATTGTCATGGTGCAAGATGATACGGCGTTTTTGGTTATTTTTAAGGAGTTCGTTAAAAATTTGCGGCAAACACATGGTCGTGTACAGTGTCCAGTTTTATTAAAATTTGACGTCCTTTCGTTGAATCTGGTAACCATAGCATTGCAACAAGTAATGCGGCCAGTTTTTTGAGCCTCAATTAAATTGCGAGGGATCCATCGGGGACATAGTTCTTTCACATGCAAATGTTTTTTAGGAGTTATTGTATTTGACTCATGCCTATGCCTAAAAGGATGCTCGATGCTCATGGTAGAACACATGTCCGTCTGTTTCGATCATATGGCGTACATATGGCTGTTTTCGTTGTTTACAGCGGTAGACAGTCGACCATCACGAAATTCGTCACTAAGATTATCACGACCGCGTTGGAATTCTACAAACCAGTTGTAAACAGTCTACTTGCATGGTGATTTATTGTAAAAAGCCGTTTTTAAGGCTAGCGACACTCTGCTGAGGCGTCAAACTACACTTAAAATCGTAATAAATCATACTACGAAAATTTTCGCCAGTTAAATCCATGGCAAGGTAGACACGGAATATTTAAAATGGCGCCAAAATGTATAAACAAGTGACAAATAAATGAAACAAACTGCATTTTAAAACCAAAGAGAGCCTTTTTTCAAATGATGTGATTAGTTTTTAAATATTCTTAATATAAGTGGACAGTTCCGGAAATTTTTGTGAGCCTTAAGACATATTTATTGTTACTTATATTAATATTTAACTCCGTCAGGCTCAAACAGACAACAAACGTATATGGAAAAAGTCAGAGTAAATGACAGGCATTACTCCAAGAAAATTTTATACTCTGCGCAATCTAGACTAATATATGATAAAGTTCAAGAAATCGTGTGTTTGTTTTTTTGAAATTTTTTATATGCTATGCTACACTGGCGAGTTATCGGAGGCGCAGTGGAGGAGTTGGTCAAATAATGTGAACACTGATGAAACTGTGAGGAATAGTTATTTCTTATATAAAATTAATTATCAATAGAGGTAACAATATTTAGAATTACACAGTTCTGAACTTGCCTTAATTGCAGATATAATTCTTAGATACCATACCTAAAAGATAACACTTATTTTCACTTACACCTTTAGGCTATTAGTGAAAGAAACTAGTAGGTACTCCACGTAAGCCACATAAATTAATAATATTAAGTTTACTTACGAATATATTACTTTTAATATTGTTACCACAATCACCACCATCCAATAACCACAATCTTACCTGATCTTAAGTGACGCTATTTGTATATTTATGACGTACATAGTTCTAATATTTTGTCTATTAATAAAAATCGAATTTTCTTTTTTAATATTTTTAACCTCTCAAGTTATTTCATCAGAATAAGTCGTTGGAAAGTTAAAAGTTTTTGTTTAAGCAGTAATAACTATATGAACTCTTCAGAATCTATCACATATATATATAACTCACCGTTTTTGATATTGAATGATTTTTCAAGAAAATAAATCGATCTTTACCAAAATAATTAATATTGGCCTTAATTGTGTTTTCAATAACTTCTTGGAGTAAATTAACTTAGCATTAGTAACTATTTGGCTTAATGAAATTTAAATCATAGAATTATATTTTGAAAACTTTCATTTTAAATGAACGCTTACATCTCACTGCTGAACATGGAAAACATTTTATCACTCTGAGTCGACTTCGATGGGCCGCATATAATAAAATACGTAAAACTTTGAAGATCTTCAACGATTTTTGACAATAATTTACACACCGAATAGAAATATCTATTTAACTAACAAAGATTTTCCCATTTTAAACAATTTATTATTTTAGGTTTATTTACTACAATATGATACTATGATTGGCAACAGTAATACTATATTTATAATTATTGACAATTTAAGTTAATAAGCACAGCAATAAGCACTATTTTATTGATAATTACAGTCAACCACAGCAAGCGTTATTAAAAAGTAATTATTAGATTAAATAAATGTACTCGTATACAGCACATAAAAACATTAAAAATGACATAACATGACATACCTTCATATGAATCTATACATATCATAAATCAATGTCTTTATGTCTTAAGTACGTTTATGTTCTTTTCACCCGAAAACCATTTATCCGATTTACATGGTTATTTTTTATTCACAGCTATATTATCTTGCCTGGTTATAGGATACATTTTGTAAGATAAAGTAACATACGAAATAAGCAGTGACGATAATGGTGAATAAATTTGGAAAAACAACGCTTTTGGTGCGCCTAAATTTTTTAGTCTGAGTAAAACATAAGAGATATATCAAATTTATATTCTACGTAATTGTAGCTCTTAAAAAGACTTACAAAAAGTTAGATAGCATATTCTATCTTTTAAGGATCACACACAATAAGAATTTTTGGGGTAGCACAATTCGCAAGTGTGCTCGATCGACAGCATTCTGTAGTCCACGCGAGCGGAGCCGCGGACGCAGCTAGTAATATATCAACGTTTTAGCTAATATATTTGTCTTTGTTCGTGTTATTAAAAAGAATATAAAAATAAGCTCATGTTCCGGCATTCGGTCGGCGACGGAAGCGTACTATTTAATTAACGACCAGGCCACACCGACTTGAAAATGAACTCTTTTACTTAAACATTTTAAATGTCACAAAAAAAGAACTCCAACTGTTGAACAACTTATAATAAACTTTTAACAATTTGAACAATTTTATATACTTGAATATTTGAATAATTATATATTTGAAGAAAAAAATTGTACAATGGGTGAATAATTATGACTTATAATTATAGTGATATACTTGCCCATAAAATATTCATTGAACTGGTTAGTAAGTAACGATAAACTACTTAATCCTTAAAAACTAGTAACTTAGACTAGAACTTAACTTAGACTTTAATTTTGATTAAGAAATTTTGCTGTTATTTTTTTTAATAGTTTATCTATATATATTATATACATATTATAAAACTCAAATTTTCTCTGTCTGTCTGACCGTTTATGTTCTTTTCAAGCAAAACCACTTATCCGCTTAACATGTAATTTTTTTAGCTCATAGCTATGTTATCTGGCCAGGTTCCTATGGAATATATTTTGTAAAGTAAAACAACATACGAAATATGCATTGAAGATAATGGTGAATCAATTCGGAAAAAAGACGATCTTCGAGCGCTTAAGCGGCTTACGTTGAGTAAACCATTAGAGATATGTCAAATAAATCTACACATATAATAAAATTTAAGTGCCTGTTTGTAATGTCAAAATAACAGGTTTTTACTAAATGCATATAAAAGTCTACACAGTACCTATAAAAAAACACATTTTTAAAATGTTTGTTCCGGGTAATCTCCAAAACGGTGGGACCGATTATGACGGGATTTTCACTGACAGATAGCTGATATTATAAAGCTACTTTAATTTTAGAAAAATAATTAGGGTTCCGTGCCAATAAAAAAAACTTTTTAATAGTCCACGCAAGCGGAGCCGCGGGCACAGCTAGTGTATTATATAATTGTTGATCTTAGAAGACCTAAGGATCACCCACAATAAGAATTTTTGTCTTTAAAATAACTGGCGGGCGATCGCCGTGTGTGGTACAGGGGCAGCACGGCTCGCGCGTGCGCTCAACCGACGGCATTCTGTAGTCCACGCGAACGGAACCGCGGGAACTGCTAGTTATGGATAAAAATTACGTATCTAGCTCATATCAACATAGTTACTAATATCTTAACCATATGTTGTTAAGACTATAATATAATAATTTTATGTATTTATTCATAGAATCGAATATTATTATTTAAAAAAATTCTTCTTTGCGCTTAAAATATGCACACCATAATAAATCACACTATAAGCATGGACTTTATTTGATGCGTGACGTGAGTGCGGGATATACTTTTTCTGTCATCAGTTCAAATTGAGTTCTTAATATTAACAAACAGTAGGTATTTTAATTATCCATAATACACAGTACCTACATATGTCAAATTTCTTCTCACTTATAAAATATGTGCTCATATTCACTTACCATTTACTTACTTTACCATTATGAGTTTATTTTTTACGTTAAACGACATATTATTTTAATCTCATTACATTCCCCTCTCTGTACACCCACTGCAAATAATAATAACTGTAAAATAATTTAAAAAAATGTTGATATACCTACTCGACCGAGTTTCTAGCCAGTTCTTCTCGATGACTGGGATGTTTTCGGAACCGATGGTAGTGTATTGACATTCATGAGTGCCTTCTTAGAACCTAAACTAAACTAAAATTAAAAAAACGAGTTTTAAAGTCTATAAAACGCTATCAGAGACATGTACGAAAAAATTATCACCTACTAAGGTGAAATGTGCCTTTAACATAGATTACTGTCAAAACTTAGCTGTAAAGTTATAGTAAGACATTTTTCATATCTATAAACATATATGATATAGATAGGAACACGTTATAATAATTGCTACTGGTAAAATTTATAGACAAACTGAGGCACGGACAAAATAATAGAGGTCACAGAAATTACGAGCAACCAACCGAGACGGGCCATGATGTTATCAGTCAATGCCCAACGCAATGATTAACTAACGTAACCTGATTCCATGTGATACCCTAACAATACAATATCTTCATTTGTTTGTGTATGAATGCGCACAAATGGCCGAGTTTCTTCCACAATGCCTTTATTGCATAAGATAAATCTGTGTTACAATCGGATTTGTGTAATATGAATATCGAATAAACAACATATGGTGACTCAGTATTTATTTCGCATGATGAGCACATTCGAGACCACAGTATGAGAGTTTTTGAACTAAATAAAACGGCATACAATCTTATTATACTCCAATTGACAATAAAATTTATATTCAAATGTTCTTTTTATATTTGAATGTCGTTATGCCAGTGCTAGGTGCTGGGTACGCACAGGTAAATTACAAAACGCGATGCATCTAAAAGCGAGTCACTATGTCTTGTTTTTCGCTTTGTGAATCTAGGTCGCAATTCAACAGTGTCTTACCACACCGCAATCGCAACATACTGATATTCTTATTATCTTGTTTTATTTAATGTAATCGTAGGAACCAGGTAGCAGTAGTATTTGACGTTCACATTTGTATTTTTTGGGTTCACTAAATGTTTAATTATAAGAATCTTTACTAATTATGGCACGAAATTATTACGGATATAAAAAAAAAATTATATTGTACTTGTTATCATCGAACTTTATTCTAATATAGCTTAAGTGTGCTTAAATCACAAACGACTTTTATTTAACCTCCGACGCAAACAAAAGGGTCTTAGAAGTTTGGCGTGTGTTGTGTATCCGTGTATATCTATGTGTGTTTAGGTATAGGGTAAAAGAATGGACTGTATTTTGGTATAGGTTTATTACTAGTACGAATAAATATTTAACAATAAGTGTCGCCTCACGCGTCGCTCAGCTGAGTGGGCGGCGCAACCGCCGCATGCCGCGGCCGGGAGATGCCCCGGACCGACGCCCGCAGTCCCCGGTGTCGCCCTCAGAGGCGAAAGATGCGCCGACAATGTGTCTGTCTGTGGTATCTGTCATAGCTCTCAAACGGCTGAACCGATTTTGGTCTAGTTTTTGTGTGTTTGAAAGGTGACTTGATTCCCTATTACCTATTATTCCCTATTACCTGTGATTCAAGAAATTATAGCTTAGCTATTTAAAGATTATCAGCTTTTTTCTAGTTGATAAATAGATGTGAGCATCATCCACAGGCCTGATCAAGTCCAAATTTGGTATTTTGTTACTTAAATGATATTAAAAGAATATGGCAACTTTGCTATTAGGTATATTTGGTATTTGCAGGATACCTAGACCTCACCAACTTACAGAAGAGATATCGTGTTTGGGTTCATTGGAATGATTTCAAGGAACAGATTCTGTGTCCGGGGCTTATTAAATTTTCAATGCATCTTGTACATCCTGCTGTAGCACTCTAGTATAATGAACTCACAAATAGACTAAGTTCTGCTACACGGATTAAAATTGATATAACCATTTTATGTAAAGTATTACAAAATTCAAAAACAAAAAGAACAACATCTCATAGCTTACAAAACACAGATAAATGTATTCTTTGATAAATTAAAAAAACAATTTTTATTTTTACCTAGGGTCCTTAGGGTCGTAGCATGAAGTTATACAGCCTATAACCTTCCTTAATAAATAGGCTATAGAAGCAAAAATAATTTTTCAAATTTCACTGGTAGTTTTAGAGATTAATCCGTTACTAACAATCTCTTGATATTTATAATTCAACACTTTTATCACATTCAGGTACATAACATGTATATTGAATATCGCACAAAATACCCTCGAAACAGCAATAGAGTGTTGTGGAGTGCGCGCGGCTGTGGTGCGGCGCGGCGGCGGTGGGCGATACCATCGGGGCCTTCGACGCCAATGCACATAAATCTAGCTTTGATACATTTTGGTAAGAAGCCAACTACGGTGCATCGCACGACCCTATCCGACCCGACCTCCTTCCTACCTTGTAAAATAATGTTTGATGTAAACTCTGAGAAAACTTTTGTATTTTATAAAGTTTCTTTAGAAAAGACTGCAAAAGATTTAAGAACTTGTCCTTTCTACAGAAGAGTAAAAGCAAACTAATGAAAATTTAAATCAAAATAAAAATCCAAAAATTTCATTGGCATATTAAATATTGAAATTATTTTACAAGCATTATACAAGTATCAGTAACCGTAAAGTACTCTTAGTAAATAGCGCACTCTGACTTTTATTGTATTTACGTTTAAAATATGATATACCTAATATAAATAAGTAATTCTTGTATTTATATAAATATATACTAGCTGTGCCCGCGGCTCCGCTCGTGTGGACTACAAAACGCTGTCAATCAAGCACACGAATTGTGCTGTCTCAAAAACGAAATCAACAAATCCTTAGAAGATAAACATATGCTCTCGCAAAAATTTTTGAAGGTCTATTTTGACTATTATGACATTAATTTGATATATCTCTTTAGCGTAAGTCATTCCAGCTCCCCAATCTTTTTTACGAATTGATTCACTATTATCGTCAATGATTATTTCATATTTTACTTTATCTAACAAAATATGTCCTATAACTTGGCCAGATAATATAGCTATGAATTGAAAAAGAGCCACGTAGATCGGATAAGTGGTTTTCGCGTGAAAAGAACATAAACGGTGAGACAGAGAGACGTTTAGTTTTATAATATGTATCTATATATATACTTTCTCGGAAACTGTTCTAATTATTTGGATGAAATTTTGTATTTAGAAGATATTTTACTTTCCAAGTTTATCTTTATATTCTATAAATTGTAAAACCGGGTATAATTTTGGTATAAGCTTTCATAACTCATCAACCACCTTTATCGGGTTATTGTGAATTTGAATTTGCTAACAGTCTTTAATTAATGGAATTCAATTCAGCTGCAGTAATAAAATATTAATATCACCATTCAACGCACTTTAATTATGTCAGAACGTTTAACAACCCTTTCGAATTATTAAAGTTCTTAACATCACATATAAAGATTTCATAAAGGCAAGGCAATATAACTTCTGCTATCTCGTTTATTGCCTCCGTGGCAATCAAGCGAACATTCCAAAGTGTTAATTTATTCTTAAATACTATTAACTATGATTATGAATGGCATTTGTATGATTTTAATGAAAAGTAACTGTAAATTGTTACATAAGTAAAAATGGAAGTAGGTAATTGGTGTTTATTATTAAAAGATAAAAATTTTCAATTACAGATTATACCTTAAATATTTAATTGTCCAATAAAAAGATTTGCCCCATTTAATCTGTACTAGTTTTTAGATTTAAGTGCATACTATTGAAAAGTTACACTTTATATTAATATGAATTTTTATATGTACATAATTACTTATATTAGTTAAACACAGGACTGAAAAATTTAGGAAACGTAGTTTTTCATTTTGTAGAACATTCAAAGTACATATTTTATAAATAAGGAACATGCATCTAACAGGTATCTTCTAAACAAAGTCATTATTCTAAGCATACCAACAGTTATCTATTTTAATGTTTAACTAAAAACTGTGTAAATTGTAGAACTAAACTAGTATTTATCTCATTAGGTATCTCATAGTTTTATCATCACATATCTCTAATGACGTTAGAAAAAAATATATCTTAATCACGTCATAAATCCAAGCCCGTTCCGATTTCAACTATTTTTAATATCAAAGTAAATAAAAGATTAATACAAAGTATCGAAACTGCCTTGAATGTTTTTATTTAGCCTGTAGGTAAATTAAATTATAAGCTTAAAACGTCTTCACGGTTATATGATCGAGAAAATAAACGGTTACACAATTTTTCATATTTCGTTGGGGCGTTAAATTATGCGTTTATCATTTAGGGATGTTTACACGCGGCCCCCACGCTGTATAATATTGAAACGACTGGAGCCGTGCCAGAGGAGCAACATGCTATATCTATCCTACATATTGTGTCATTGTGTACAATATTATTATAATAGATTATGCAACAGTTATTTTTATATAAAACAATTCATCAAGTTTTAATTTAGAGGATTAAAAAAAACTTTTAGGTACGTACACATAATCATATGTTATCTAATATCGTTTTACTTACTGACATGATTTTCATATAACTATTGGAATATTTATAGGCATGTGTTTAATTGTGTTCTAATTTTACTAGATTCAATCTATGTCATGTTTTCGGAGTTCCAGATTAAAATAGATTATTTACAACAATGTTGTTTTAATTAAAAACATTGGGTTTTAATAACTAAACAATCATGGAAATAATTAGTAATATATTTAGTATCTTATTTATGGCAGACTTATATTTATATACTTATATCTTCGGGAAGGCATTTTTTACAATTTACTATACATCAAATAACTTCTAAGAAGTCATTCTCCCTTTTTACTTTATTTTTGTATCGTATTATATATAGATACTAGCTGTGCCCGCGGCTCCGCTCGCGTGGAGTACTAATAAAGCTTTTTGTTTTTTTGTGCGGAACCCTAATTATTTTTCTAAAATTAAAGTAGCCTAAGTTATACCTTATAACATCAGCTATCTGCCAGTGAAAATTCCATCAAAATCGGTCCAACCATTACGGAGACCACCGTAAACAAAAAAAAAGTTTTTTTTTGTCATTGACTTATCAATCATTTTTGTATATTGTGAAAGCTTCCATTTTCAAAAAAATTAATACAAGTACTGTCCGTGCGATATCGATTATTTAAAGCAAGATCAAAACAAGAATATACGTAAATATTGTGTTAGTTAAACAGTAAGCAATTTAAAAAGTTTTTTTTTTATAAATATATCGACTTTTTCCAATAAATATAAAAGTAATATTTAAATGATGTGAAAACAAAAACACTCAGAACCATAAAGTTCAGCTAATAGAAAATATATAAAAATTAACTGATGAATTGCTTAGTATAATGTTTTTTGATTATAGATAGATATTCAACACACAGAGGTGCGCGTCAATATGCTACAAGATTTTTTAAAGTTGCTTTAAAGAGAACAAACCAATTGATCTCAATCATGATAGCTCTCGCAAGAAATTGAAGTTGATCTAACAGCTACTGATTAGTTGATTCCTACCTACTTATATTTATTTCGTTGCTTATACCACGTCTACCGATACAAATACTTTAGGGCAGAACATAACATTACCAGAACTTTCTATCACTAATTATCCCACAAAACACATGTAATGTCACTGTGGTATCCGAATGACATCGAGCAATATCATACGTTATATAAATGACTCATGCCCGGTTCCTGTATTCAAAGAACGATTCATTTTGCTTACGAACGCTAGTACTTTAAACTAGGCGTAAGCCCAAAGCGTTCCTATGAAAATAGTTTCGTCAGCTTAGTTACCAATGGCCTGCTACGTACGGACGGGAGGGGTAAGAGCTAATAGGGCAAATGTGTGGGGATGACAATTTGTTGTGTTTGATCATGAATCATATCAGTTTTATGTCATGCATACATAAAAACGCTGTGACCCACGTATGTCTTATGTAATATTATAAAAGTAGTTTTATTTTATTTAATTAGACGTCAAAACAATAATTATACTATAATGCGATAGTGCTATATGCGATAATTCATATCGCCAATTGAAATGTGGACAAACAACGTATTAATACAGTATTTACTGTTTTCAGTTTCGATAAGGTCTTTATTATTACTGAAACAAAAAAATACATCGAATGCTAAAGGAAATGTTGTTAAATGTTAAATCGAACATTAAAATAAAGAAAGGCAAATAATGAAACATTGAATTTACCCCAACAGTTCTCAGAATGAAGACCTGATGCTAAACAAAAATAACTCGTGACAAGATTCCACGAAAAGGACTTTACTGACACGAGCTCAGATGTCATTATTTGTAACTTCAACGACACCAAACTGTTCAATTTAGTTATGATGTTACCTAATTGAACGAGTCACTGAATTTTTTTTATAAATAAAATTGTTTGGCACGCGTATTTTTTACTATGAATGTTTGTTTCAAAGAATTGACTTTGGTGTATCGTATCGCTTTTGTTAGGAAAGCTTAATATTTACAAATATAAAATAGAATTCAATACGATGATTTTATAGCTAATTACACTCTTTTTGATATGATTAAATATGAGTGAAATGTATATGCTAACAAAAATATTAATAGAGAAGATAATAATTAAATATTTATATTAGAAAATAAATTGTTTCTGAAAATTAGTCAGGCACAATGTAGATGTAAATGCAGACGTAGTACTGATGCACTCTTCCTCTTTGTCGGTTTTAGATTTTCAAGTATAATTTTTATGTTTTGTCATATGAAGGTATCCTTAATATTTCATTGAGTTTATCATTCAAGCTGATTTCTTTTGAATATTGCTGTTTCTTAAGACTTGTGATTATGTAGAAACTAAAAGAAATACATAATAATAAATATGACATAAAGTGGAATATAAACGAGTACTCTAAAAAATGGTTAATTATTATAAGACTCATTTTAATTAAAAAAAAAAAACAGTGTATTTTACCGCATACTTAATCTTCTTTATGTGTACATGAAGACATATTTAATATTTATATTTTTAAATATATATTTTGTATAAATGTACTCTGTATAATGTAATATATTTTTTCAAGTTGAAAGATATAGGTATTTAATAGTATTAAAAAAATTAAACTTCTTGGTTTTTTTAGGCAGCGCGGCTTTACGACATATAGCTCTCACTGCAAAAACTCTATTTACAAAATTAAACAAAAAAAATTTAATACTAGAGCTGAAGTTCCAGGATGTTTTTTTTAAACTTCTTCTTCTTTGTTTTTCTTAGATCAATAGTTTTTCAGTAATTTGATAAATAGTCTAAGTATTTGTTCGAAAACTTTAATTGTTTATAACTTTTACAATTACTTATGTCCTTTTTGAAATTTTCGCAATTTTTTTAGATGCTATTGCTAATTCATTGTTGTACCACACATATTTTAATTTAAACTGGCAAGAATTACAACATTTTGAAACTTGTGATCTATGCTACAATCTATACTAATAATATAAAAAAGCGGAAGAGTATTTTTATTTGACTGTTTGTTTGTTTAAACACGCCAATCCCTGGAACCATCAGTCAGATAAAAAAATGCCCTTTATAGCATGCTGTTTGCACGCGTAGTTTGGGATATAATGGTAAATTAAAATAATTCAAGAGTGTGTCCGCACAATAAAAATATCGTCTATACCTATTAAAGTATTCTAAATCATCAATCAGTGATTTCTTTTCCATTATACGCAGGTAAACCGTGGGGCACAGTCAGTGTATATGTATGTATCTTTATATATATATGTATATAGTTGTTCTGTAAGTGTGTATGTGACTGAACTCCTAAACAGCTGGACCGATATTTTTGTGTGTGTTTGTTTGGGTCTCTGGATGATTTAGAATCACAATTGGACCCGGTAGACGGTGTTGTGTATAGTCCACGGGCACAGCTAGTATATATAAACAGAAAATTCTAAATACAAATTTTACATAAAGACTGTTCAGTTGCATGATAGAACAGATATAGTGGTGTGGAACAACTGCATCGGGAGCCTGTTCTGCTTGCTTCACTTATTTGACTTTATTTGTGGCGTTTGTTTCTCGCAAGGTACATCCGCCCGTTGGAGCCCGTCCAACAGTTTTACACAATCATTCCACTCAACTAAGCGTTGCTATAAACACAACCCGGCGTGTATGAATTGCGCAAAAAAAAACTTGATATAATTGCCAATTTAATGTTCGTGTTATTTTTACAAATATTGAAATTTTATGTTAGGGTGAAAATTGTTTCATTTATTTTAAGTAATAATATTTTATGTAGAATGGAAATATGACACTTTAACCATTTTTTATTTACGATCAGAAGTCGTACTTTTAGAGTGTTCGGTTCACCCAATGATAAAGCGTTTTTAATGGAATAAATGTTACAGTAAGAGTGTATTACTAAGTTGTGCCCTTAATGTTTTTCATACTCCATCTAATTAACAGTAAAATAATATATCGTATCGGATTTGTAAAATTAAATAATATTTTATTTCTAATTAGTTAATCAGGGAGTCAATCAATTGATAAAACTTTCCAAGCTGACAATTTTAGTTCCACATAGTTACCAATAGCCTTTGGTCTAATTGAAGGGACTTTCACTGGCAGATAACTGATATTATAAGGCATAACTTAGGCTTAGGCTAAGAAAAATAATTAGGGACCCGTACAAAAAATAAAAATCCTTTTTTAGTAGTCCACGCGAGCGGAGCCGCGGGCACAGCTAGTATTTAATATTTTGAAGTACATAAACAAATTATTTATAGCATACAAAACGTGTGCCTGATAGGATTTCCTTTCGACAACAAGTGGGTTAAATACCTATGTCTAATCCCTTAGGCGATGGATTTTCGAGAATCCTATCTTAGCTCTCACCTACGCTGTAATATAAGTAAGTACCTCCTGTGCAAAATTTAATGTTTCTAGTTAGACCCACCGGTTTAAGCTATGAATTGTCCAATAACAAGTCTTAAGAATTTTATTAAGTACACAGTATCTTATACGCAGTTCTGTTTCAAATCTTTTTAGTATTATGTGTTGTTAGTTTTATATCCGACGACTATTAAATATGTTCTTTTATACTAATATGATAAAATGATGCACAGTTCAAAAACAAAGCGACCGCCAAGAAGCAGATTTCAACAACTGTTGTCGCCATCTTGCCTACCTGCTAAGAAAGAAGGCTAAAGTCAACTAAGTTAAATCACCGCCACGGAGACTGGAGCCATTAAACAGGTCCGGCGAATGTAAGTATCTATCCGGGATAGGCTACCAGCATCACAGATTCCGATCATAAACCAGCACGAGTGTACTATCAAAAATTATGCGCTACAAGGTCTGCCTATAACGATGGTAAGCCACAATTGGGCCGTACTGTGCCGCGAGTGGCGAGCGGAAAAACCGCTTAGTTATACCAAAATATGTTTAAAATAATCGATAGTCTATGATTATTGGGAAAAATAATATACAATCTAATAACCACTATATTCAGCAATAAAAATAACAAAATCATTATAATAATTACCTATAATAAAATTGTATAAAGATATAAACCCAAAGGTATAGCCAATATCTATTGTACAATACACATGTAAAGGGGTTTAGATAAGTCTCAGCTCATCCATTGTAAGTGTTAGTATTGACAATAGAAGATAGTATTGAATACCTCCGTAATAAAAGCATCCCTCGGCTTGGGATGTCACGGTCGGAACGAATTGTGTAATGGTAGGTTTACCGAGTGTGTCTCGCGTACCGCGACCGCGTACCGGTAAAGTGTCATGTTACCGCTCTTATCATTCCGACAGCGGACCCTGTATTTGAATACCAGAGTCAATAGTCCCCGTTCTTCGGTGACTAGCATTATCATTTCCATTAAGATGTCTAACGTGAAAGCAAATACATTAAATCAATTGTACCGATATAATGTTATGTACTGTGTAAAAGAAATTGAAAAAAGAATAAAATGTGTGTTTTCGTTTAAACTAAGATAATTAAATTGTTTTTATTTTATTTATTTCTAACCAATAATTAAATGATTATTTACAAAAATGTATTTTTACATAAATTTGAAGGTCTTTAGATGTTATTCCTAGCACAAAAGTAGGATAAAATATTTAAGAGCGGTGGATTATCAATCCGAAGTTCCTAAGTTCTTTCTAGAAATGTAATAATATTTAAAATCATGTTTCTAAGAAATTTATTGTAAAGAATATAAAAACAAATGTGTACAGCAGTTCACACGTGTCAGAGTTTACTGTCGCTTTTTCGTTTCATCGAGTTTCAAATCACAAAGGTGCTAAAGAAGTCTTCACTTCAAAACTTGGAAAGTTATCTCAGACTAACAGTAAAATTTCCCGAATTAAATTATATTCACTTTGAAAACATATTTAACAATAAGACATATTAGAATCGAACACACGCATACAAAGAGTTGAATAGTCGATATAATGGACGAACCTGCTATGAATGTAGTAATTTACTACCAATATGGCAAAGGCTATAAATAAATCGTAGACGGTAATAAATTCTAAAAACTACACCTATGTGCACTCAACAAAAATATAAAGGATTTCTATTCGTCATTTACACTGGAAACACTAGGTAACAATAATTTTGAAAAAGGTGTTTTAAACAAATAGTGAATAAATTAACTTTTATTGCCTACTAGCTGTGTCGGCACTTCGCCCGCGTGACATTACGTCTATGAGAAACGGCAAAAAAAAAACAGATATTTAAGTGTACTGTGAATAATGAAAAAATATAAATGTATAAACGTAAATTAAACGCAATTTATACACCATACAATTGTCCATACATACAAAACGCATATTAAATATTACTAAAGACTGTAAACTACAATCATACCAAATTTCATCATATTCGGTCCAGTAGTATCTAAGTAATTGGCGTACAAACTAACAGACAGACAGATAGAAAGACAAAAATTTCAAAAACGTTTAATGTCCGTGATTCTAAACACCCCGTATTATTTTTCTCTAATATCTTTTACGTAAAGAATTTGCCTCTTTACTATTTTAAAGCTTTCAATCGCGAGATAGAAAGCAGTAGTTACCCGCAGTCCATTGCCCATTCCAAAATGATATATTTATTAAATTTTGTATTAGTATCTCATGAGCGACTGTCCTAATCTAATCCTAGAAAGGTTAGGGTATAATGGGATTGATATATTCGATAGAATAAAATTACATTGAACCAAAAATATGATTTTTCGCTATTACATTTTCAGTGATTTTAATGGCTTGAATGCATTGCAGGAGATTCATTAATTCACAGCTATTATTTCACGGATAAACTTTTTTTTTGTAACAATACAAAACAATTTATTATCAACAACGATAAAACTAAAAACATAGTTGAATTTTTTAAACGAAAAGTATTTACAAAACTACTAAATAGGAAATTTGTAGTACACGCAGTGATTCAACTCGGATAAGGGATAACACAGTTAAAGCCACGTCATTCAATCTGAGGCAGGTCTGCCAGTTCGATTTACAGTCTCGAATCGGCTAGGCTGCTTGGTACGTAACGATACACGTTCAATAAAGCTCGTTTAAAACTATATGAGGCAGGGAAACATGACTTCGAGCTATATTGACGTAATTGTAAATGAATTTAAATTCCTGGATAGGTAAATGTAACTATGTTATTGAAATCCTAATACACTTCACCACTAGTACAATCTACAATGATATTTTATTTAGAATAAAAATATTATTAGCGTAGTAAAGTCGTATTTATTTTGGTTCACTTTTACAATATAAATCTAACGCCCGCGACTTCGATCACAAGAAAAATGCTTTTAATGTTCCACGGGAACTACGCGTCGTGTCCCGGCTGTTTTTTATTTTCTATAATTATAGGTTTTATTACTGTTTAGCTTATAGCCTATAAAATTGTTCCTAGACCCTTCCTCGGTCAAGCCCGGTGAAGCTCTAAAAGCCGTCTGAAGCGTAGGGCCCCTAAGACTAACAGTATAGTCAGATCGAAAAATAAAACTTCCTCGTGTTCAGGGTAAAATGTATGACGAATATACGTATACACTATGTCATAAACTTTTAAACAAATGCTGACAATAACTGTTTAAAATTTAAGCTCAATATGATTAATGATGTGGAAACGCATAGGACATGAAAACAATTTTAATTTTATACATATACTAGCTGTGCCCACGGCTCCGCTAGCGTGGACTACAGAGTGCTGTCGGCCGAGCGCACTTCGCGAATTGCACTGCCTCAAAAATGCTTATTGTAAGTAATCCTTAGAAAATAGTCATATGCTATCGCTGACTTTATTGTAGGTGTTTTTAAGATCTACAACTATGTAGAACATTATTTAGATATATATCTTATGGTTTACTCAGCGTAAGTCCCAAAAGCGTATTTTTCCGAATTGATTCACCATTATCATCACTGCTTCTTTCGTATATTACTGTATATAACAAAACATATCCAATTATCTAGCCAGATAACATATCTATGAATTAAAGGTAAAACTATGTAATGATAAGTAAGTGGTTTTCGCGTGAAAAGAACATAAACGGACAGACAGAGCTTTATAATATGTATAGATACAGATATATTATTATGTATTAAGAGCTCGAGAGATTGTTTGTTTGAACTCGCTAATCTCTGGAACTACCAGTCAGATTAGATTTTTCTTCTTGCATATTGGTATATTTATTGGTGACGATTATAGAGTATATCTATCTCACATATTACAAAACTCAACATATAATTATGGTCTAGAATAGGCAAAAAATATCTCACAGACTATAGGGACTTTGTATAAATAACTCACAGATTACAATTTCATGTCGGGTTACATTTTTATAAGTCACTCGTGGGTGCTTAACCGACCCATAGCGGTATCGTATACCTAGCCAGTACCTGGTAAGTAGGTTTATATTAAACATTGATAAGATCACCGGCGCGGCGCGGCTCTGCGGTGAGCGCTGTCTCGAGCCGATCAGCCGACCTCTCCGCCATGTCAGACCACACGCTAGCGGGCACCGTTTATTGTACTAGTAATCTCAGCGTGAGCACTGTTCCGCGAGATTTACTGGCTCAAGCTCTAAATTTACTTTTCAAAACGCTTTGGCTAATATTGTGATTAGTTTAACGTTTCTATTAACTCGCTTTCTTATTGCAGTTGATTTTAAACTAACTTCCCGATGAACTAAAAACTTGAAACTTAAAACGTAGATCAGAACTAGAAGACAATGCAACATTAACTCGCTTACTTGTCTGTTTGGTACAACTTTTGCAATGGATTTTAAAGTAACATATCACATGCCATCCATCTGATTAAAATCGATTGCAAAATTTTAGACACACAAAACTATTTAAATAATTAAAAAAAAGTATTTTGTGATATTTAGCAAGTACTCTCTTGAACAGAATACTGATCATGAATATGCCCTTAATTTTTTTTATTTATGTTTGTGTGTCCGGATTTAACTCAAAATCGGCTTAACCGGTTCTTATGAAATTTTGTATATGGGAAGCTTATGTCATTGATCAAATGATAGCGTATATGAATTTTCAATAATACTTTTAGAAATCGTAAAAAATATTTTTTCTTAATTCCTAACTGATTTTGATTAAATTTTGTACACTGGAAATATGAGTCATTCCATAATTGATGGGCTATAACAATTTACAATAATCAATATTACTTTACAAGTAATCGTAATAAAAGAGTAAAAAAAAAACATTAAATCTCAACTGTTTCTGATCAAATTATGTAGATAGGCAGCATACGTCATTCCATAATTGAAAAGCTATAAGAATTGTCAATTCTACAATAATTAGGAATTGTAAAAAATGGTTCTCCACCGATTTTGTTGAATTTTCGTACATGGGAAGTATAATTGTCATTTCTCAATTAATAGACTATATGAATTATCTAAAATATTAATAAAAATAATTACTGTGAAATAAAACCGCACGGGCCCGGGGGTGCTCCACTAATCTTTATAAAAAATCTATAAAGCCTGGTAAGTTTATACAAAGCGATGTTTAAATTTTCAAAATCAAAATCTTTCTGTTGGTAAAACATATTTAGAAATATTGGAATTCGAAGCAATTATGGCTCTTTAGTAGCGTGTAAGACTTTGCGTCGATTGACGTGAGTTCGAATCCCTGCAATGAGCCTGAGCTTACGGTGAAGGAAAACATCGTGAGGAAACCAAAGCATGGTGGTAGCTTTTTCTGATGCCCGCCTGGCTAGCTGCCACCCTCAAGTTGAAAATCTGTCGCCAAGCACCATTAGGTGTGTTCCGGCAGCTGCACTTGAGAGCCAGTCTTCCACTAAGTTTAACGTGTTACCATCTTGGGCCACATCGTCACTTAACATGAGGTGAGATAGTGGCCACTACGCCACACATAACGATAGAAAAAATCATAGAAAAACTTTTGAAGCATTGTTGTTTAATATCAAATGAAATTTTGGTCAAAGGTTAATCTTACAATTTAACAGAGAAAAGGCTAATTGATTTTGATAGGATCTCTACAAAATAACTCCGTGACATAGGTACCAGGAAAGACAATTACTGCATTAAAATAACATTACTTGAAAACATCTAAAGTATTAAATATAATAATAGGTAATGAGTAAATCGTTGAAACTTTCTAATTATATAAAACAAAAATTATCCATAGAAAAGATTCTTGAAGTACGACTTTTATAGATAAAGAAATATACACATAAATAATAAATGCGAGAGCATTCTAATCACTATCAAACCATTAAGTCTCATTCTAATAAAATGTTGTAGGAATAAAATTATAATAAAAATTGTCGGGAATACTTTATGGTCCGATCACACTAGCTCGTTTATAACTTAATTTAGCCAAGAGCGAGCCGAGTCGATTACCTGCGCGGGCGCACGAACAACCGGTTTGCAGTGATCCTCACCCACCGCGGGTCATGGGACCAACGAGCACCCATGCGTAAAATTTTTTGCTCGAACAAGCGCTCCTATGAATAGTCGTTAAACTTGTTATCTATAATATCTAACAGTTAAGACATTATAGTTATATCATATTTTATGTTCTACAAATGTGGACATTTGTTAGTCTTTTATGAAGTGTTTATTAGTTATTTAATTATTTTTTTGGTGTTTGTTTGGTAATTTAATTACTTTAAGCGCACATTAACTATATTATTTTTTCATGTGTTTAAAATTACCTGTTTGAACTTTATATAAATCTAAAACGTAATGTAGGATATAGCTTCCAGTGTCCACACAAAAGGGAAGTAAATAAATACATGAATAATATCTACGGTGGAAAGGTTAATTGACTAATGTGTATTTTTATTTGCCAAACTTTATATGTTATGGTGATTTCGTAAATATATTTTTATTCACCTAGCTATTATAAAATAATGAATAACTAAGAGTTCATAAACTCTGAAATAATATCGTAAATATTATAATATATAAAATGTTTGCATAATCAGTATTTTGATATAACAAAAACATTAAAAAGGATAATAATATTTTATGATTATGTTTGAGAAACCTTTTTGTACTCTTGTATTTTAGAAAGTACATTTAACTTGTTAAATAAATAAATATGTACTGGTTTTATTATTAGCATGAACTGTTGACCTTTCCTCCCATTGCAGCTTTATCAAACATTACGTATTCTATTATGGAATTTAGTCTGGTCCTTTTCTTAAAAAGTTTAAAGTTAATATATTTTGAAATTCATTAGGTAATATGTGAACGAAAATCACTCACTTATATGCAAAAAATAAATGAACGAACCGAATCTAATTAAATTCCTTAAAGTCTTACTCATATTGAGTTTACATGTTTGAATCCATGCATATTATAATCTGAGAGATATTATATTTCTCTCGATAACGTAACAGTGTATTTACACTTCACAAAAAACTAACATAGGAATTGGCTCAGGACGGCAACATCTTAATCAGGTAATCTCTTAGAAATATTTTCAAAATTGAAAAGTGAACCTAGATATTTTATTAAAAACACTATATATAAAGTTTATTAATTTGACAGAATCGATGAGTAATTCAGAAATTTGTTAACAAATCCCAGTGAATTATATAGGTAAGTATATTCTATTAGACCCATATACCTTAATGAAAAAGTACTAACCGAGTAACAGAACAATTATTACCCAAACGGTAAGTAGTCACACGACAAGAAAGGTTCTTTATGTTACGACAATACCAACACAGCAATCTGGCTAATAGTGGTTATTTAGTTTAATCTGGTATAAGCTATACATATTAGAAAACTCAACTTCTGTCTGTCTGTCCGTTTATGTTCTTTTCACGAACCACTTATCCGATTTACATGGTGTTCATTTTATTTCATAGCTATATTATCTGGCCAAGTTATAGGATATATTTTGTAAGATAAAGCAGATCTTAAAAAGACCTACAGAAAAGTAGCATTAGCATATTAGTATCTGTCTTCTAAGGATCACCCAAAACAAGCATTTTTACCATGTCTTTCGTCTTTTGAGCGGGGGCAGCACGATTCGGCATTCTGTACTACACGTGAGCGGAGCCGCGGGCATAGCTAAAAATACGTAGTTTCACTAATTGATTTTAAGTATATTTTAGGTGACAAAGTAATTTATATCGTGTGTTATTAAAAAAATATCATAATTTTGCTCAAATTGGTTATTCCTGTACACACCATTTCTCTGTTAATTCTTCATCAAAGTAAATGAAAAGAATTAGTTTAAAATTCATGCGCACGTAGTCGCAGGTAACAGCTAGTCCTTTTCTAAGTCTATGTATGGTCCCTGCTATTGACGAAACTATTTGTAAAATAGTTTACAATTAACGTTTTCGTTAAATAAAATGATAAAAAAATCTTATTAAATTCAAAGGTATTTTTTTAAAGAAAATGCTTGAAATATGGTACCTATTCCTAATGAAAATATATTGAACTAATAACATATCCAGGCGCCATCTATTATCAATCTGTTTAACTAACACATTGTTTACATTCTATAATGTTCGAAATATTCGGATGGGTCATCTAGTTATATTTATCTTCTATATAAAATAAATAAAATGAATGAGGTTTGCCGTTGTGCACGCATCACGCAAAAACTACTGGATAAAGTTTGATCAATATTTATTTATTTTAATCCTTTTATAATGGGGCGTTTTAAAAAAGAATTATCACGATATCTTCATAAACAATAATTCTGTAATCCACGCGAGCGAAACTGCGGGCATACACAGTTGATAATAAAAGTGTGGATACACAGTTATTTCGTTTATTCTTTGGTAGAAACACAATCTAAAGCCACTGCAATGTTTGTCGGAGTAACGCTGTCTAAACTATACGTTACGATATCCACGCTCCTCCCAATCCGAACTACAGCTAAACTATCCGAATTTGTGACTATTTTCGTTCCAACGTACGAGTCTAATAGAATACATATAAGTCGCTGTCAAAACCAGATAACATTTTACAACATAAAACATGTTATCTTTTGTAGTTGCCATAGTAATGTCTTCATATATTTTTGTATCTGTTTTTTACCCGTAGCTTATTGCATTTTCCCGTAAATAAATAAAATTATGTGTTTTTCAGTTACGTAGCGTTTTACATTTCAAATACATTTCTAAGATTGCAAGATGTTTTAAATAACTTTATTATTATCATTCCTTTCCTGTAGAAAAAAAGAAAAATAGTAATTGCGTTGTTTTTCTAGCCATATATAAAATTATATCGACTAAAAACTTTTTAATTCATAGTTATATGTTCGCTAAATTAATAAGTACTCAATGTCCCTAAAATATGTTGGCTTTATATTTTGGTATATTAAATGAAGCATTTTAATACGCGCACGGTAAAATTCTTGAATGGATGCGTCAAATGGAATTCTTGCTTTTTACTTCCTAATGACGCCAAATTGTCAGCGTCGCGCTTAGATATCCGAAAAGAATTCGGGACATCTATTCAATAAATATAATGAAATATTTTTCTTAACATTTTTATGTTTTTTTTATCAAACAAAAATGGTGTAATCTGCTCGGAAATACTAATAGCAAATTTATTCTTTATCGTCTTACAATTTCTTTATTATTCTATTATTCTTATTATATCTATTATTAATAATAATATAAATCAGGTAGAATTTTTTGAGATGAACATAAAACTATGTTTTCAGTAATAAAAACATACATAGTGGGTCATTGTGTGGTGCAAGTTTAATAATAAACATAATTTTACTAAGTTAAATGTTTCGATAGACACATTATTCGTAATGTTCAAAGCCACGATCCGAGCGTTAGCGGTTTTTCAATGATTAAAGATGTTTGTGCCGAAGAATTATACCGAAAGCTACATAGTTTTGTCTGTGGTTTTATTATTATGTAGACACTTTTGCCATCACAACACAGATATATTTGCGTTCTGCTCAATATGTATGTATTTAATACTAAAGAGAAAAATAGTACATAAGTCTTATAGTAAAAAAGAACTAACTATACGTTATTAGACAAAGTATTTAAATATTTGGATTTTTTACGTGAACGCGACTGAAAATAAACGAGTATGATAATTAATAACGATTATTTATATTATTTGATTCTAAAGTTCAACATTCAATATAACTATTGTTATGCATCATCATAATTTCATCCGAAAGACCTCCACTGCTGGACATAAGCCTCCCCCAAAGATCTTCACAACGACCGGCCCTGTGTTGCCCGCATCCAGCAGCTTACCGCAACCTTTACCATATATGCATATTATTTCGTAATTTTATGAGACACTAGCGGTGTGCCCGTGGTTCCGCACGCGTTTATTACGCAGTAATTTACATCCCGAAGTTTTATTTTTATTCATATTATTGACAATTCATATAGTCTATCAGTGAGAAATATATTATATACTTCCCGTCCACAAAATTAGATCAGAACCGGTAGAGAATTGATAAAAATGTATTTTTTTGAAATTATGTATTTGCCGTTACTCAAGGTAATATTGAAAATTGTTATAGCCCATCAAATATGGAATAACATAATTTATACTTCCCGTGAACAAAAATTCGTTAAATTCGGTTAATAATATTAACAAACAGTTTTTTTTACTATTTCTAAAATTATTATTAAAAAATCGTATTGCCTATCAGTTTACCAATGACATAAGGTTCCCGTGTACATAAGTTTTTTTTAAATTAAATATTGCATAAGCCGTTTTTGAGTTAAATCCGGACATACAGAAGACAGGGTTTTAAAGGGATATTAACTGACAGATTTATTGATATAGATGAAAATAAATTTTATTGAACTAGCTAGTAGGTACTTTACCTAATTATATATTGTTATTTGACTTCGTAAAGTAAAATTCTTTTATGAATTTTCACTGATAGCACCATGCTGACAGGTATTACAGCCAATACGTTAATGTACTGCGGTTACAATTATTATTCAAATAAAGAAAAACAGGATATCTATATTAATAAATCTGTTCTGTCTGTAAATGTATTTTTCCAAATTTCCCAATAGGGGTATTTCATATAGGATTATATGAAGGACACTGATCACGAATATATAGTATTAAAATATTATTTTCACTGTCTGTCTGTTTGTATGTCCAAATTTAACTCAAAAACGGCGTGCCCGATTCTTATAAAATATTATAAATGGGAAGCTTATGTTATTGGTCAAATTATAGGCTATATGAATTCTCAATAATACATTTAGAAATCGTAAAAAATATATATTAATTCTTAACTGAATTTGATGAAATTTTGTACTCGCCAAGTATAAGTCATTTCATAATTAATTAATGAGCAATGATGATTGTCAATATTACATTTAGAAATAGTAATAATTTTTCATCAAAAAATTTAATTTTCGTCATTTTCCACCGATTCTGATCAAATTTTGTAGATGAGAAGCATACGTTATTCTATAATTAATAGGATATAAGAATTCTCGGTAATAAATAAAGGAAATGTAACAAAAAAAATCTCAACCGATTTTCATGAAATCATGTGTAATACCTTACACGGGAGGTATATATCATTTTTCAATTATTAATTACGGGATAAAAATAATTACTGCGTTAACGCGTGCAGAGCCGCGTGCGCACTGCTAGTTTTTTATAAAGTTACTATTTGGAATAATTTTCTATATATCACAAATCAGATACTTAAATATTTGTATATGAATGTTTACGTTTTTAACACCCAGTGGTTAATGAATGGTAACATTGTTAGTGTGCAGTTAAGTGCATATATTGATTGACAGGAAACTGACATACAACTGTTTGGAATGTATTATATAATTATTTATATTATATTACATAAATAATATGATATAATATAGTACATTTTGAAAATTAAATCGATACTAAAGTGTTAACGGGTACTTATTTTTTTAATATAAGAAATCATTCTAATTCAAACACAAATTGATATAGGTAAGTAGCTTATAAAAAATAATTAATAATATGTCTAAAAATATATGTACATTTCGTTTAAGTAATATTAATAATAAGCTGGACCCGCGGAGGTTCTTGTGCCCATTCCATTAGTCAATAACTCGATCACAGCGACCACACCTATCCCGAAATTTTTCCTGAAAACTTTTTCATGATCATAACGCACAAAACAAAATAAGAATTACGCATATCCATCGGTCGAACCGTGAATTATGGTCTTGAGTTCATAAAAAATAGTTTATACAAAATTTTCAGATTTTCCGGGTAACTTTTCGAACCATTCTTTCTCTAAAAATTTTACTCTGACTATTACTAACATTTTAAAAAGAATTAGCCAAATCGGCCCAGCTGTTCTCAAGTGACGCGCTCACCAACGAACACCATTTCATTTTTATATATGTCAAAAGTTCCAATTAGCCATTATTTACAAGTGTCTGTAAAAATATAGTAGCCAATGAGCATCGATAAAAAATGTAGGTACAGATGCAGGAAAAAACAAAACAAAACTATGTATAAGTTATTCACGATCAGTCATTTTGATCACTAGGCGATGTAGGATGTACGATATATTTCTTATCTTCTTGAATGTTTTATCATATAACTTGTTATAAGAATAAGTAAATATTTATATTAACAGCGAACATATCTACCCGTCCTAAATTTCCTCCGTATGACTATCCGTATGACAATGAACCTAATTTATTTAAAAATTAAAAAGTAATCAAGTTTATATGAATGACTTACCTCTATGATGCCTCACACGATGATGTGATACGGGGCGACAGCAAGGCTGTTCCTGATACGCTGTCCAGGAGTCAGCCAGTGCCGCCGCCAACACAACCCACAAAACCCCAGCAGTCCATTGCCCGTCGCCACCCATTCTGCTTGACAGTTCAACCTATCCACATACATCCACACCTCATTCAGGACCCCAACAACTGATCTCTATTAAGGCTTACATCAAACAAATCCACTGAGAGCTTCTGTTAAGATTTAAAGTCAACAAACGATACCGGAAAACTTGAACAATGTTCATCTGTTTACAATACTCAAAACCAAATCAAAAACGGTGAGATTACGCGTTCCCATAAAAAAAACTACTATTGTATTAATCACTGCAAATAAAACGAATTAACTAGCTCATATCAAGTATTCATTTGTTCGTGAATGTTTACTTAATGCGGCCGGATGAATTATTACTTTTCAAAAAAGTACACCACGATTCTCGCAATGTCGCGTTGTTCTAGAGCAACATACGTGACGTCTGCCACCGACTTCGCAACGAAGAGAACTAAAACTGACTCGCTTCGGACGCCTCAGTCGCGGTCGGTGAGACGCAGCGGCCCCGGCTAGAATCGGTACACAATTCCACCGAAACTTGTAGCTGCCTCTGCTTCCTGGCTCGTGCGAGACAAAGACGGCGCACACCCGAACGGCTCTACTGCACTGCAATAGCTTCGAAGAAACGAGCTCGCTGGTCCTCGCTTAAGGAAAAGTTGTAAGTTAAAAAGTTTTGATAATTTCGCCGATCTCGAACCTCCCATATCTTTGTGGCGGGATTTGACTGCGCATTGACCCTCGTTCTCGTTACGAACTTAACATATTGTAATAAAGGGGATGCTTTCTATTTTACTTAATTTATGTTAGGATACGCACGAAAAACTTTTATGTCTGCAGACACGCAAAAGGAAGTCGGTCGTTTATTTTTTGTTCTACATTTAATAATAAGTAGCCTAACATGTATGAGTCACGAATGTTAACGGTGCATGCCATAAATAACGAATAAAAGTAAAAATAAACAATCAAGATGTCATCAGCGTCGCTGGGTTGCCTAATTTCTATAATTAGCAAGAAAATGAAGTAAGGCAAATGTGTAACAACTGGCTTGGTAATATTATACTGGTATTACTGGTAATATTTATACAAAATTCACTTGAATATAATTTATTACCGTGTATCAAGGATCAGAAACGTTCGATAGAAAACAAAATCTTAATCCGAAAATTATCGAATATTCTTTTAATCTATTGAGTGTGAAGGCGAAAGTCTGACTTATTTTGTTGACAAATTTTTGAAAATTTCGATCAACTAAACTAAAAGTACCTACTGAAAGCAGATTATAACTTTTTGATACGTATTTTATTTTTAATAACACGTTATAATAAAATAATTTGAGTAGATAACATTAATTATATGGAAATAATATAAATGCCTTTTTGATTTTTACCTTTTTAAGTTCCTAGATACAACTAAATAAGGTACCTATATGACATTATATTTCACCACCTGCTCATTGAATCAATACAAGAAATATATAAAATATATGCAAGTTAACTTTACCTTGTATTTCAAGTAGGTATAGATAAAACCAGTAATTCTCATAAGTTTACTTTTTTCGTAACTTACTGAGGGTAACTGCGATAACGAATTCGATCTTGCCACTGCGTCAGATCACGTCAAGTGAACCCCCTTGTCCTAAAGATCATAGATTTTAATTTTATATATTTTAACGAAAGGTAATAATAATTATACCCTAAAACAGATTTTTTTTCAGCATAACAACTTTTTTTTGCTAAATTTTTATTATTATTTTAATTATACAATAAACTAAGGGAAAACCGTAGAAGATACGTTAATAGAATTTTCGGGAGTTATTGTACAATATCTTAATTTTTTAAATACACAAATGAAAATTTTAACATATTCTCAGGTAGATTATAAAATATATTTTTTAGTTAAACGCGTCATGGATTTAAGTTTGATTAGTACATATTTAAGTGCCGAAAGAAAATTTCCCTGCCCACTATTAGCTTAAACATTTTTATTTATTTAAACAAATCAACGGATAAATCGAACAAGAATAACTTTATGTAATAATAGAGAACAATTGGAATCATAATATAGGTTCTATTTTTATTTTGTACTCAATAAGTAAAGCTAATAAATAAATAAGGCAAATAGATTTTACCCTGAACGTAGTTGACGTCTACTCAATAACTGACAGCGGTTATAAGTTTTCAGACAACTTAATATATAACTGTTTATTAAGTTTAACTTTTAGTTGACCGTGATTAAGGGTAACAGGGCTTTATCAATTACTCAGCCTCTGCGGAAAGCAACCCTCAGCCTGAGCGGTGAGCTTCGACTCGCCTTTAATTAATCTTAAATAATTTAATTATGACACAAGCCCTTTAGTTCAGTGTAATTTAGCGATTGTTTAAATTAGTTTAGTTATATATCTAAACACTGACGAAATTATATTTCAGTATTAACGTTCAAGTTTCTGCATGATGGTTTTGATTTTCTAATACCAGCCTGGTTAGCTACCACCCTCAAGTTGAAAATCTGTCGCCAAACACCAATAGGTGTGTTCCGGCAGCTGCACTTGAGAGCCAGTCCCCACACTAGGCTTAACGTGTTACCATAGTGGACCACATCCCCACATATAATCAGGTGGGATTGTAGCCAAACGCTAATCCTATAAAAATCTAAAAAGTTTTTGCTTTCTTATTAAGTTATTTGTCAACGAAGGTAGGCTACTTACCTTGTTTTTGCCGTAAGTTCCCGTTATCATCATAAATAATTACGTTTATTATATTATCTACCGTTTAAATTACGTATTTTTTAAATAATTTTCATTAAATTAAAGGTTTTTTTAAGTAAATTTTTGAGTAAAATCTGATCTCCATTGGTAATTGAAGTTGAGATAGTAAGTAAACTTATATATTTAAATAAATTGAATAATTTTTATCAAGTTCACATTTTCATTTGTGACTTTCAAAAAAGTAAATAACACTTTTTAGACTAGCGCTTTTTGTAAACTTATAATAAATTAACTGTGCCCGCGGATCCGATCTCGTGAATTACAGAATGCTGTCGGACAAGCGCACGCGCGATTGTGCTGCCTCAAAAAAGCTTATTGTGAGTGATCCTTATAAGATAGACATAATTTGCTATAGCAGAGTTTTATGTTGGTCTTTTTAAAATCTACAATTATCTAGTACATTCAACTATACTATAAACACGCTAAACATTCAAACATTCTCACTATATAAAAAGAATTTGAAATGTTACATCACAAAGAAATATTAAAAACAATTCGACCTAATACGTGAAAAATAAAAATTATAGCAATTAATTAAGTTGAATAATTAAGTTAAATATTAAGTTTTATATTGAAATTAACACCTATGAAGTTATGGACGCTTGCTAGTACTTAAATAACTTAAAAGTTTATCTGAGTTGCTCTGAATATATTTCAGAGCACGAATATAGAAAATCCTATGTTAAAAATTATGATAGCAACTAATTCCTAACGCTCCAATACGTAATAGAATCCGCCTTCCCTAGTTGCACCATTTGTTGAATTAATTCAAACTACCTACTTAAAAATGTAATGTAATGTACACTGATTAAGTGGAATATTTGAACCTTAGCTGTAATTTTATCTGTAAAGCGAATTGTATATTCACAGAGAAATAAAAGTATCTTAAACCTTAATATCTGAAACTACCAGTCGGATTCGAAAATTTGCATATGATAGCCAGGTTCCCGAGGAATAGTATAGTCTATCTAGAATTAGACTACACCACTCCGCTAGCCTTAAATATTGATTTTTGTTAAGTAAATCGGAAGAAATAGCGCACTGTAACTGCTTTATCCGCGTGCGCTGGCGTAATAATTATACGTAAATAGAATGTCCTACAAAAATATTCATATACACCTATAAAAAAAAAGTCCACGATATAATATACCTATCTCTTAAACCATATACAATAAGGTATTATGTGACAAAGTTTTATTGAAAATTAAAAAGTTATTTATGGCATATTAATCCTTACGAACGAAAGGTACTTCATTGTCATGACAATTTTATGAAAATATACTTTGCATGCTAATTGGACGAATAGTTTGGGAGATAATGTAAAATTAAAATAATTTAACACTCGGCTCAGATCTATGACGGCGCCAGTGGCGCGAACGGGCCATTGACGTGTGACGCATCACCTTGGCCGCCTGATAAAAATATTGTCTATACTCAAGTTATTATAAGTCGCCAATCAGCTATTTCTTTTAAATTATATGCGGGTGAAACCGTGTGGCACTGCTAGTTTGATATATCTCTTTTTTACTTACTCTCTCTCTCCCTGGTATACTTAGCGTAAGCCATTTAAGCATCTTTTATTTACATTTAACAAAAGCATCCTTTCTTCCGAACTGATTCACCACTATCGTCATTGCTTATTTTGTCTTCATGTAACAAAATATATCCTATAACCTGGTCAGATAACATAGGTATATATCTATGTATTAAAGGAATACCCTTGTAAAGCGGATTAATGATTTTCGCATGAAAAAATCATCTGTATATTAAAATAAATATATTTGAGAAAAATACTACGGGAAGGTTTAGAATCATAGACAGAAAACATGTCGATTGTTTATTTTTTATTTTTGTCTGTATGACTGTTAGTTTGTACAACAATCACGCAAAAATTACTGAAACGAATTTGATGGAATTTGGAATGATTGTAGTTTATAGTCTATAGTTACATTTAGGATGCATTTTTACTCGTATAGACATTTATTTTTATGGGCTATAAATTGCGTTTAAAATATGTAGATATGAATAAGGTATGTTTGTATCTGTAATACTGAAATATATTTTAAATATAGAGTGAAATAATAGCAAATTTATCCAAATTATTCATGTGAAACGTTTAATGCGGCGGGTCAGAACGACTGTTGGCGTGGCGGCACGTCACCACGTCATGCTTCGCAACGCTATATCATAGTATGAAACATCTTATATGGTGTGGTGTTAGTTTTATTGAGCAAAAGATCAAAATTCAACTATATCCATTAATCAAGCCGAGTTCTAGAGGTCACGACCACCATACACATACACACAGATACACATACGCATAGTAACAAACTAAACCTCCACAATGATATTCTTAAAGGTATTTTGATTCATCTTGGTATGATTTGGATAAAAGATACTAAGAAAAAGTTTACGCGCCCCAGAAACCTGTATGGAACGACTATTAGGTTAAAATCACAGCGTAGACGTATGGCAGAATATCGTTCGATTGAAAGTAACCTAACCTAACCTTGAATACTACACTGCATCTCATGAATCCGAGACAATCATAAAGTACATCTACATAATTTTCTTTATCGTCGTTTTTCATACACGAAATTCGACGCGGGAGAAGTAACAGGCATAGCTAGTTATAATATATATTTTCAATGCGATTTTAAAACGCGTCTTATTTTTTCATTATTAGAAACTGCCCTAACTAACGAAGACATCACATCACATCGATCGGCTCATGACGTCATGCCATAATCAGGCCGAAACGTCAGGTGATTATAAAGTAAAACGCGTTCTAGGCCCGCATTAAATATATATTATAATAAAAATAAATATGTACTTAATTCTAAATTAAATTTATGCTAAAGAAGATTTCGAATTCAGTTGGTAGCACATTCATAAAACGAATGTAGATATCTTAAACGTCGCCGCCCCATTTTCATCAGTTCTTCAAGTTTTTCAATAAAAACTTTCAAAGGAGTCCGATTTACATACGGTGTGGATTCATTTATTTTCCAAAAAGATTTTTCACGTAAAAGTGAAGAAGGTTTTCTGTGTCCATTAGAGACGTCAGGCCGTGGCACTTCAGCAATCACTTCCATCGAAACGGAATATCTATCGGCATCGGCCCATCAACCACTCCAATCATGATTTTACAGAGGTAATTTTTGGGTTCCGTAACAATATTCATAATCTTAGATAATTTAGAGATTAAATTGTACTTGTTTCAAATTGTCACTACCCGAAATATATTGTGTATAATATAAGGACATCAAATATAATGTTACAATTTTGTCATATATATATATATATATATAAATCTGATTAAATTAATAGGCTTTCTCAAACAAAAAAAGTTCTGAAGTAGTATATACGAGTAAAACAATGCGTGTAGCCATATTTTAACTATAAAAATGATGGAAGTATTGTATAATTAAAAAATAGGCCAACTATTTCTACAAACACGTCTTCAGATTATCAGAAGTTATTAAAAGGACTGAATCTTTTTTAGAGGAATCGAGCTTGAAACCAAGATGTAATATTGTTAAAACGTCATAATAGTTTACATGTTGTTCCGTCATGAAAATCTCAAAAATAATAAAGATTATAGTTTCTTGACAGCAGAGGTCAGGAAGGAAATATGATCGATGAAGTTGACATGTGACCTTGCCGCTATTAATCTGTAGGAATATCTTTTAGAAAGGAATCTAATTTCTAAGCCATGAAACATGTTTTGTCAGCATATTTATATAAATCATAGTCTCATAATCTTACATAATCTTTAAATGTATGATGTTTAATTTAATGAAAAAAAATTAAAATAAATAGTATAAAAAGTGTAAAGAATGGAAAAATATAACAAAATCTTAAATATTACAAAATATAAATAAAACATAAAGTTGTTGATATAGAAGTAAATCATTGTACGATACGTAACGATAACGAAAGCAAAATATACATGTTAATTAACTTTATGTAACATCTCATATCTACAGTTATTGTGACTAGACCAGAGAGACCAGAGACCTGTTACTTCGGTTGTCACAAGCAAACTGACTTAGGGTCGATTTTTTGATTCATAGTCAACTCAACCAATTGTCACATTTTGTACCAAATGGTTAAAATGTAGAGATGAAGCGTTTTTTGTTACATAGTTAAGCCAACCAATTGTCAAACATGTGACTATTGATAAAAAAAATAACCACTCCAGTGGGACTGGTTAACAATATGCCGGATGGTTAACTCTAGAGCCAACAGCTGTTTCATTAAATTTGTGTGGCATTTAAAGTAGACAATTTGAACAGTTATAACGTTGTATTTTGATTTCGCCGATTCCGTAATGGATTTATCGATCATGTGATACTTTAATTCATCAGAACGTTCTTCAGGTGAAGATTTAGAAATTGAATACATAATTTACATATTAATAAGAATACAAATAATATTTAGTGCCAGTTGTGCAAGATCAAATTCATGCGAAATTACAAATATCAATGATCATTATTATCTTTCAAAGGACACTGTAGTATGGATTGTGAATGAAGTTTGCAATAATCTTAAAATGCAAGTTACCAACAAACATTTTTAAGTTTCGAATTATTGTAAATTTAATTTGTGTATTTTTTGTAAGTACACTAATAATAATGCCTTTTTTTCAGCATAACTCTGAAACACTTACTCTACAGTTTTGACCCATAGGAATCTTACAACAGTGCTCTGGAGATCTGTTCGGTTTAATTCTGAACACAGAAGAGTTTTCACCAAGTAGAAATGAAAATCGATGATAGCAGATTATGAGGTTGAAGAAAATTTTGCAGATACTATATTGATAATAAATATTATGATAGATACTATTTGTATAAATCAAGGGCTTTTAACCTTTGATAAACTAATTAAGGAATGAAAGCATAAAACTATCTAAATAATATAAATATATTAGATTAATATAACAGATATAATATCTCAGAAAGTTGTTTTGAAACGTCCACCAGTTCGCGCTACTACTGTGAATTCCTCAAGCGACATCTCTATTCTCCTATATACAAATATACTCTGTGATAACCATCATTTATTTGGTTACCAGTTTAGCTATAGGCAATCTGACAAGTGGTTAGTGTAACTTTTCATACGAATTAAACATCGGCCCTTAGCGATGTCGTACTGTGTCCGTAGTGAGCAGAAAGTTAGTACAACTACCTGACTCGGGGTTTTCATTTTAAATAGAGATTTTAGGACTCTAAATATGCAAAGTATCCATATATGCACCAGTAAAATCAAATATTGCAATATTCGCGATCACTGTAATCCGCACTAAAATAGCTTTTTCGAAGAATTTTAAATTCTAAGTAAACTTCGACTGTGGAAGAACCATTCAACGTCTAATAATACAACACAGCTCGCGCCTTTTTGCCGGACCGAAGTGTGTAGCCGACAATACGCACTGGTGTTCTAACTCAATTCTTAGAGGTAACAACCTGTGACTGACTGAAATCAGTTACAACTACAGACCTACTTGATCTTGATTGTAGATAGCTATATACTGCTGTGACTAATTAACATCTGATTGACTGCATTTTTTTATATAAATTGTGTTTTCTTTTTTATTGACCATAACAGTTCATAACGGTTTGAAATGCTATTTTTACTCTGCAAATTACGAGATGCAATAAATCAAAATTATTTGAAACTAGCAGACGTTGTTCTGTATCTTTCCCATAGTCAATAACTTGACCATAGCGCCGCCACCTATCCCGAATTATCTCGCTGCAAACTCTTCCACAATGATAACGAACAAAATAAAATAAGAATTATGCCTATCCATCGTTCGAATTGAGGTTCATAGTCTCGAGTTCATACATAAATCCAATAGAAAAACCAATTTAAGTTTTTCAAAATATGTCTTTTCTTAAATCACCTATTCAGTCTATAACAAACATAAAAAAAACAATTAACCAAATCAGTCCAGCAGCTCTCGAGTGATGCGCTTACCAACGAACAGCATTTCATTTTTATTTCTATAGAGATCATTTAAAATAATTGTGAATTATGATATAATTATATTTACTTGTAACCTGACACCAGCGTACAGAAATCTATGAAAAACTTTACTAAAACGTGTATATTTTAAGCAATCGCTTTTACATCATCCTTTCAATTTCTTTAACGGCTTTCCAGTAAATCTAACAAAAAAGAAAAGGCAAAATACAAACACGAGTGTTTAGAAATGAAAAGAAACTGGAAAGTGGTCGCATTCATTAAGTGAGTACTTTAAAAGCTCATTACTGAGTCAAACGTTCGCCATTCAAGCTCGTGCTCTAAACAATCGCCGACGACGATTCGTCATCATTTAACGTGCTATTGTTGTCTTCCCAATTATATTCAAATTCATTTTTTGTAACAAAATGTCAATTAAAATTTCTATTCAGAGCATTATCCGTGGAAGTTATGAAATATTTAATTCAATTAATTCAGAATTCAAAATATCGTATATACTATAATATTACTAATAGGCAATGTTTGTGCGTTCTAACGTAGGAGCTAATTCCGGTAGTACTGATCCGATTCTAAAGATTGTTTCACAAACTGGAAACTACATTATCTATAGGCTATATTTATTTCGATAAAAAATCCATAGTACCCATATCGTGGGTCAGACAGCGGGCCGCAATTAGTATGTTATAAAATATTCTATTTAAATAGTATAATTAGTAAATAATAATAATTAGTTTAAATAGTAGTTCGGACTACTATTGAGCTGAGAGGTAGCTGGTTCGATCCCCGCTCATGATTGACTTCTGTGTGATGAGAATAATTGTTAGTAGTGTTTGGGTGTTAAATATCTATATATGCATATTATATCAGCTGTTTATTTACCAAATACAAGTTTTGCTTAGTTTGGACTTAAATGGCTATGTGTGAAATTGTGTTCCATATTTATTTATTATGTAACTCTAAATTCAACCAACATACACATTTTCGTGGTATTGAACCCGAGGAAGTCTTATCTTTGTCGTACCGTGTAATTGTGGAACCATCTCCCGGCCAATGTGTTCCCTCCTTCTTATGACATCGGGTCCTTCAAGCGTAACGTGAAGAGATATTTACGCAGGCCGGCATGACAGTGGCGACCGCCGATGGATTTCGATCTCTCGGTGGTGGCCATTGTATTTGGATTGTACTGTGCTTACCATCAGGGATAGTACAGTCAATGAGCCGAATTACTAAAAAATAATAATTAAGATAAACAATTTTTACAATAAACTTACACGTATATTTCTACATAAGAAATGATATCTACGCACAACAACACTTGTATGCATTTAAAAAAAACATAATTTGTAGAATAATATTGTGGAGAGGCATCGTACTCACGTTTAACAATATTTACATGACTAATGGCTCGCAATTTTACATAAAAGTGCAAAAGCGAGTGAACTTAGGCACACACCAGTGAAGTGGTCCAATTTGCATGTTTTATGCAAACGTCGAGTGATGCGGTCGCGCTCGTCGCGGACACTGCACGAGCATACATGCACTCTGAAATTTTTATATCCCATTCCCACAAATCGGACACCGCTGATTTTTACGAGGAACTATGTCGTGTGTTTAATAGATTCTTTTTATAGTTTCGTTCTTTGTCATAAATTATGTTACCTAATATTGGTTATTCTACGCTCAAAAAAGATTGTCAGTTTTTTTTTTCGATCTGACTGCACTGTCAACCGCAAGAGTCCTGAAGCCTCAGACGGCTTTTACAGCTTCATCGGGCTGAAGGGTGAGGGCTTAAAGCACTCAGCCGCGAAAGCGAGGCAACAATCTCCAAGGGTGCCAAAGTGGCCGAACCTTGGCTTGGACTGTTGCCGTAGTTGCAAATAAGTCGCGAGCTAGCTAACTCCCTATCCGTAATTTGATCTAAATTAACTATACATATATAAATGTTTCTTTCTTCTGAGTGGAGGGTATATATTTAGTAATCTGTCAATTTGGTCTACACTAACTTGCCAGAAATCATAATATATATATTATTTTTCTGCAATTTAAAAACTGATCTTTTTCCTCATAATAAGTCTATGAAGTACATTTAGAATTGGATGCAAAAATGATTTCACTGAATAGTTAATATTATTGTCTTATAAAAAGTGTGTATTACTGTCCTATACAAAACGTGACAACGGTTCATCCATAAATTACTAAAGAAGAAAGATAGTACTCTGAATTTTTTATATAAAGATTTCATAATGCTGGTCTATTGTTAAAATTAAACGAAAGGACTAAGGTTTTTTGTCATTTACACCTAATTCTTAAGAAACCTTAAGTAATATTTAAGTAGTATAGGTAAAGTATTCTGTATTAAGAGCTATTATTCTTTTTTACGTTTAATAAAATTTGTACTATCATTTTGTACCCTTTGTCTGCTTCTTTTTACAAACGTACCATCAATACACAAATCAAAATATATGTGGATTTAAACGTTTGTATCATTGCCAATGTATTTTATAAGTAATTTAAGTTACATTTATAGATGGGAGCTATGTAACACGGTGTAAGCTCCAAAACAACAAACTTTTATAGAGAGAAGCCATCGCTTGAATACAGCACTAGCTAAATTGCATTGTTCATTTTATTGCAAGTGTGGATAGCGTAGCTCTCGCCAGAATTATTTACTATGCAACAGCACATGCACTTTATTTCATCCAACGATTTTAACTATTGAAATCTTTATTTTATTTGGCACAAGCCCGATGTGTGATATACACTAAATTATTTTAACAGTTTATGTACAACTAATTGAATAAATTGGATAGTGTGAGTGCATTCAAATTTACCGGTTGTATATATGTGAAAGTATTGGTAACAAATGAATTTATTTAAAAAAATAGAACAGGTAATATATATCATATCTGAAAAATACACTATTGTTGTGGAATATTCATTTGTAAATAAGAAAATATAGAACACATTAATTAATCTAAAAAAATAGATTATTGTTTGAATACCTAAGGAAAATTTAATTAGCAATCTTAATAATGCGATTCTAATCACTATTAATTGGTTCAAAATATTAATGTAAATGGATCCGTGCTCCCATCAACAACACATTAGCGCATGTGAGGTGGCATTAAGTGTCATGAATCAATAAAGATTAAGTTGAAGACGCATTATGTTAACATCAATACCTCTGTCATATAACTATCGAAGATTTGAATACAATTATGCAAAAACCGACACAGCTGTATGTAGGACACATGTATGTATCTATGTTATTAGCATTAAAAGTTGAAAGCCACAACAATGAGACTACAAAACGCAAAATATAACATCATGTATATAAACAATATCTAATTCCCTAGTTAACTTTAACTCCAATTCTTTTGTCTACTAAAATACTTCAGAACGTTCCGCTTAATTCGGATTTCTTTTGTAACGTATTTAGGGACAATAGTTCACCGATTGCAAGTCTTCTTTTAGGTATTTTATTTTCAACTATTACGCCATTGTCGACAGAATTGTATCAATACAAAGCTATATACCGAGAGAACATATTGAATTTGTCGAATTAGAAACACACAAAAAAACTTAATACTACTATTGACAAGTTTTAAATGTTAAATGGATCAGACTTTATCTTTTGATAAGCAAAAAAAAATAAAAAATCTTTTAAATTGAAATTGAATGCCAGCTTCAAAAGTCAGTATAATGATATGTATTCAGAGTTCTTATTATTTAGAAACCCACTTTTTATATTGTTTACTTACCTACGTAGCGAAGTACGTTTGCCTACGTAGATAGGTCTTAGCCTCAGGTCTTATGCGTTATATATATATCGTCCTCCTTGAGATGTCCGTCAATGGCGAACCTTGCTATCTCCGATTATGAGATCGTAAACGACTGGCATAGCCAAATTTTGTTTTAATTCTATTGCAGGGCGCACATTGGAAGGAATAATTATATATAGGTATATGATTTTAGTAACAACTGTAATAAGACTGGATGACATTTCTTTAAGAAAAACTTACCGAGTACGTCGGTTATTTAAACCGATATAGCCAATGCTAAAAATCCAATTTTTTTTTTTAAATTCATTTTTAATATGAGTTAATTTAAGTAGATACTTGGCGCAGCTCGAATGGTGGAATACCTCCAACCTACAGAAGATCGCAGCCAAAGAACCTTGTGTTGTGTTCTCCTTGGCTCCTTGGTGTAACTCTTTGGGGTAGGGTGGTTCAAGGTAGGCAATGCGCTAGTTAATACCTATCACATTATTAGCGTCCATACGCTATGGTAGCCACTTACCATCATGCGGGCCGTATGCTTGTTTGCCAACTTAATAGTATAAAACAAGTTGGATTAACACATCAAATGTTGTAAATTAAATAAAAGCAACTAAGTGGAGTTCTGAAACTGATGTATCTACTTGAATAAATTTGAATTAATTTGGTATAAAACCCGATTAAACTTTTAATAGAGTTTTCTTTAACTTGGACAAGTGTTAGTTCATACTCCTGGATATTTTTTTCACGTGAACACGTGATATATATTTTTATACGTATATTTTTTTCTGCCAAAACTCTTTGTAAACTAGGGCACATAATATACTGTTAATGTCCAGTCATAACAAATTAATGATGGCTATAAAATCTATTAAAGTTTGTAATATTGATTTTTAAACTTTTCTAGACTATTTTCTAGACGGTAAGAAAGTACTAACTACATATCATATACAAAATCCTAAACCTAAAATAGACTCTCATAAGAAAGGAAGATAAAACAAAACCAAAAAGAATTTCATTATTTTTCTTAATATTCTACAAAATAGCCATTACTTGTCCTTTGCTGGTTAATTTTTATATACTTGATCGAGATTTATAGATTAATTATCATTTATCAATCAATTTCCAGATTCTTGAAAGTTCCTTCTAAACTTGGGAAAAAGGAACTCATGCTCTTTGGTTGACCCGGTCGTTTCGTCTCATCCACCCTTTTCTTTGATTCTTCTTTGAAAAAGCTTTCGTTTGCTTTCAATTTGTTCCACGTTTCTTCTACAAAATAAACATTATATTGCATATTTATTTCAAAGCCATTTTTCAAACGCTAGTACGTTTGATTTGAAGAGTTATCCGTTACAAGGTGTATTAACTTATGACCTCGCAAGGAATCCTATTATTTTATTAACAGATGTTTTTTTTAAAGTCAATCCATCTTAGTAGAGCAATGTTCCGACCTATAAATATATTTTTATGTTCGTAAATGGCTACATGAACTGGTCTTAATAAATATCTATTGAACTTGATTATTATGTAAAGCTTGTAAATATATATAACTAGCTGTGCCCGCGGCTCCGCTCGCGTGAATTACAGAATGCTGTCAGTCGAGCGCACGCGCTAGTTGTGCTGCCCCAAAAATGCTTATTGTGAGTGATCCTTAGAAGATAGTCATATGTTATCGCTGACATTTATTTGAAAGTCTTCTTAAGATCTACAATTATGTAGAACATTAATTTGATATAGTTATGGTTTACTCAACGTAAACCATTTAAGCGCCCCAAATACGTCTTTTTCCCGAATAAATTTACCATTATCGTCACTGCTTATTTCGTCTGTTACTTTATGTAACAAAATATATCCTATAATCTGGCCAGATAACATATCTATCAAATAAAGAAAAAAAACATGTGAATCGGAATAGTGGTTTTCGCGTGAAAAGAACATAAACGGACAGACAGACAGAGAGACGTTGAGTTTTACAATATGTATAGAAAATATAAACAGAAGTAATTTCATTATATATTTGAGCAATCTGAAACCAGTCTCCTTAGAAATTAGAGATGATTGATAATCGAATTTTAATAAGACGACGTTTTCAGTGTCCTTAATTTTGTTTTATTATGGCAATACTTGAGTTTTTCAATCACAATACAATCTTAAATTACCGTAGCATACCTTAATTTAAAAAATATATATTGGAAAACATCATAAATTCCCAACAGAAACTCTAGAAAAAGCAATCCCAGAAAAATGAGATATACGTATAAACCGAATGTCTAAATAATTAAACAATTTAACGGAAAAATAAACTCTGAATTTAGTTACCTTTTAATGTGATACTGTCTTTATAAGTTCCTCCTGCATCTTTTGGTAAAGCTATTACAGGTAAATATTCTTCAAATGTGTTAGAACAATTCTGATGAATTTTCACAATATCCAGCATTTCATTTTTCATAAACGGCTTGATCATTGACAATAATTTATCCATGTAGCTTGAAGCGTTGATGAAATGAAATTCCTGGAGTCGAGCGAATAAGGCTTCCTAAAATAAATGGACAAATAACTTGTATAGTGACTTCTATGTCTTTTATTATATTTCATTTGACTACTTTCATAAAAATATTTTTGTAAAAATCTACATTACAATTTTAAATTAGTTACCGATCTATGTTCGTAATTGAAGCAACGAGTTTTTTTTTAATTAATAATAAAATTAAATATATTTAAAAAAGGATTATCGATAATATAATAAAATATAATTAACTTGATAGTGAAAATAAACCAATTTATAACATACCTGCAAAAAGTAGAAGAACTGTTGAGCTACGTTCAAATCGAGACGTGATATATGTCCAAGCGTAACTTTATCCATGTTCAATACAACAACAAACCCGGGAACTGTTCCTTCCTCGTATTGCATTAAGTCAAATATCATCGTAAATGCTCTGCAATAAATCTATACTTACATACTATCTATACTAATATAATAAAGCGGAAGAGTTTTTTTGTTTGTTTGTCTGTTTAAACACTCTTGTCTCTGAAACTACCAGTCGGATTCGAAAAATTAGCCAGATTTACGAGGAATAGTTATAGGCTATCTAGCATTAGGCTACACCTCTCAGCTAGCCTTAAATATTGATTTTATTAAAAAAGTGGGAATTAATTGCGCGCGTGCGCTTGCGTAATCGTTAGTGATACGTTAATACAATGTTCTATAAAAATATTACTCCTTAGTACATCTAAACAAGTCCGCGATAGCATGTATCTATCTCTTATACATAAGCCACAATAAAGTATTTTGTGAATATTTTTTATTGAAAATTGAAAGTAATTTATTAGGCACGGCATATTAATCCTTACGAACGAAATACTTCACCATCAAGAAAATTTTATGAAGGTAAACTTTGCCATTTATAGCATGTTTTTTGGACGAATAGTTTGTGAGATAATGTAAAATTAAAATAATTCAACACTCGGCTCGAGTCTATGACCATAGGTGAAGTAACGCGAACGAACCGTGTGAGTTGTGACCATAGATATATCGATGGTTGTAACGCATATCCCTGGACGCCCGATAAAAATATTGTCTATACAAAAGTATTATAAAACATCAATCAGCGATTTCTTTTAAATTATACAGCTATTAATAATACAAGTAGAAGGTCTAGTTCGTGTTCTTCGTATATCTAGTAAAACAAAGGATTGATTATCAACAAAATTAGTCAAATAAAGATATAATATAAATAACGAGGATCGCTTATTTCATTTGTATAGTTTATACGTTAAATTTCATTTAATAGTTACGTCCTATTAATGATGAATCGAAAAAATTTGCAATTTCAAATTAAAAAAAAATATTTCTTTGTATTCGTTTATATCTGCCACAAGATTTAAAAACACACTTTGTAGAAAAATCAACACAATTATACTTTTTGTTCTTTTTTTTTATTTCTATGTGAGATAATAACTTTATTAGTTTAAAATCAAATAAGTATGAATTTATTACTAATAGGCAAATAAGTAATCGTACGTATTTGGCCTAATAAATTATACTCGATTCAATAAACGAAGAATAGGTAAAATACGGTAAAATACATACATATATATATATACACACTTACTTTACCACATCACTATAAACAAACTTATCAGGATCAGCGTCTAATAACTGACAGTACACAGGTCGATATCCTTTGTTTGTTGCTGTACTCAATGGTGTGATTAACCTGGTAAGAAAATTGGTCTCAATATAAAGAAAATACGGTTTTTGTACATTTGATTATTGATTAATTTCAGTACAAAATCTCTATGTTAAAAATAATTCGTTATTCTTATTCAAGTTTATTAGAACTAAATAATTTTGGACACTTTAATAAAGGTGGGGAGGGAATATTACAGTCGTCCAATAAGAGAAGACTAGATGGTTTTAATAAAAGTTTAGCCCGTATGAAATTGTCTCATTCTGTCTAAATTTCAACGTCCTGATGTCTGAACGACTGAAAAAGTGAGAAAAGTATAGCACTGAATATTAATATATATGTAACAAATTTCATTATAGTAATAAGTGTAATATTGGGCACACGAAGTATGAAATACAGTCAAATAATAATGTGACACTTTACATATGAGTACATCGTCTTTTCTTTGTCACCAAGCCCAACTGCTACACCAAGCTGTAAAAGCCGCAAAGGTTCCAGGGCCCCTAAGGCTAACAGTATAGTCGGTTCGAAAAAAAAAACTTTTCTTTGTCGAACTTCAGAAGGCTGTTCTATGTTATCTACAGATTTGCAATAAATATCTTTACTATCTCTTCAGTTCTTTTTTGCTATCGTTTGGTTATTTAAAACAGTAAATACTTCAAATAAATCACATATATAATAAAACTAAATATGTGCCACTGCCAGTTATCTTTTACATTATCAATTAGTTTTGATTTTCTCTTCAAAATAGCTTTATTTTTACTTGCCATGTCTGTAAAGCATTATATAACCATTGATCTATTGTTCTGTTTTGATAAAAAGTAAAGAAATTTCTTGTTGTAAAGTTTAAATCGATACAAGTTTTCGTTGATTCCATGTTATTTTTACAGCTGTGATAAGCCAAAATAATGTCTAAATCTGAAACAAAGAAATGTAATATATAAATAAGTTAACATACAAAAAAATGCATTGAGTGCGTGTTTAACATTCCGAGGGGTATGACCTCTACCAGATCATATTGCTTTAGTAATTATAAAAAATACACCAAAATGTAATAATTTTTTTTAGAAAAAACAGAGAAAGTATCTTACTTGAAACATTTATCTTTCTGTATTTCTTCAATGTTTATTTTAATTCTAAATGGAAAAAATATTTAATGTTCACTATAAATGTAAAAATTACAAATGACACTTATTTTAACCGCATTTTATTATAATGTAAAAATATTCGTTATAAATTAGAACAATTTTATTCAGTACTTGCTGTGCGCGCGGCTCCGCTCGTGTGGACTACTAAAAAAGCTTTTATTATTTTTTGCGCAGGATCCTAATAATTTTTCTAAAATAAAAGTAGCCTAAATTGCTAAACATCATCTACCTGCCAGTGATAGTCCCGTTAAAATCGGTCCAACCGTTTCGGAGATTACCCAGAACAAACAGACAGACAGACAAAAATTTCAAAAACAGTGTTTTTGTTATAGGTACCGTGTATACTTTCATATGCTTTTAGTAAAATGCTGTTATTTTGACGTTACAAACAGACACTTCGATTTTATAATAGGTATAGATATTTTTGACAATATCGATAATCCGTGTACTTCTTTATCGATAATACATACTTACAATATGTAAATACTGTAAATAAAGTATATGGAGAAACCAGATTAAAAGTGTTTGTCAATTCTAGTACGTACAACATTTTATTATCTTTCTTAAACAAGAAAAATAACTTACCTAATAATAAAATTATTATATTTCAAATTGAATAGTATTTATCGTTACTGTTTAGTACCTACAAGAAAAAGCGTAATGTTATACTAAAGGTGAGCCTTGTCATGAATTTTGTTTTATTTTAATTGTTTATTGGTGCTTATTAATCAGCTTATTAATAAGTATAAAACTTATTTTTAAAAGAGTGACTAGCATAGCCTTTATAAATATTTGGACCTCAAGCTTGTATGACGTAATAAGAGTTACATCAGGATTCAAATGTTTATTTTTCTTTTTTCAACTAGCAATTGGTCAGGCCTTCGTACGTGTTAATCTATAATAATAAATCTGTAAGTACGTGGAATTATTTTACAAATTTCCCTATGTCTACATTGTATAAAACACACTGATCACGAATACCCCCTTAAAAAAATATCTCTGTCTGTCTGTCTCTGTATGTCCGGATTTAATTCAAAACGGCTTGACAAATTCTTATGAAATTTTGTACACTCGAAGCTTATGGTCATTGGTCAATTGATAGGCTAAAATAATGTTCAATAATAATTCAAGTTTTTTTTTTATTTAACTCCTTATCGATTTTGATGAGATTTTGTAAACGGGAAGCATTTGTCAATAATGCTTTTACGTAATTAAACGTAAAAAAAGAATTACGAACTCAAATTACATTTGTAGGTATTATTAACACACAACAAATTTTGATGAAATTTTGTAGACATGAAGCATATCGTCAATATAACTTTCACCAGTCTTTAATTTTTTTTTACCTTTCAACTAATTTTGATGAAATTTTGTACACGAGAAGTATGGCACGTTATGCATTTATTGATAAGCTATAAGAATTCTCAATAATATGAGTAACAATACAATTACGGGATGAAAATAATTACTATGTAACAAACGCGTACCTACGGACCCGCTGGGCACAGCTAGTTATAATATAAAGTTTAATAACACTAAAAAACAGCCTATAATAGTCCATATAAAAGTAGCTTTCTCTCAGTTTATTATTTTTAGAATCGGATCAATAGTTTCGGAGACTATTTCTCGCAAACATATTCACAAACTTTACTTCTATAAAATATTGGTGGTATACATTTACAATGTATAGATTTTTCTTGGTTTATATCTATCTATACTAATATAATAGAGCGGAGAGTTTTTTGTTTGTTTATTAAAACACGCAATCTCTGAAACTACCAGTCGGAATCAAAAATTTTTTTTGTATATGATAGTCATATTTACGAGGAATAGTATAGGCTATCTAATATTAGGCTATACCTCTCTGCTAGTCTTAAATATTGATATTTGTTTATTAAGTCGGAAGAAATAGAGCACCCTAACTAAACTTATCCGCGTGCGTTGGCGTAATCATTAGTAATACATAAATACAATATCCTATAAAAATATTGCTCCTTAGTACATATAAAAAAGTCCGCGATACTATATGCTATATCTCTTATACATAAGACTCAATAAGGTACATATTCTGAAACAAAAATTTATTGAAACTTTAAAAGTGTTTTATTAGACATGGCGTATTAATCCTTACGAACGAAATACTACGGCATCAAGACAATTTTATGTAGATAAACTTTGCCCTTTATAGTATGTAATTCGGATGCATAGTTTGGGGGATACTGGAACATTAAAATAATTCAACACTCAGCTCGTATCTATGACTATAGGTGTAGTGGAGCGAACGAGCCGTGAGAGTTGTGTCGCATAACCCCGGCCGACCGATAAAAATATTGTTTATACTGAAGTATTATAAATCATAATTATACGCAGGTGAAACCGCGGGGACAGCTAGTGTTAATACAAGCGTAATATATATTGACAAAAAGTGCTTACCAGTAATATAGTCACTTGGTAGATGCGGCTGCGTTTTCAACCACAATCGTAATTTTTCAATATCTTCTGCTTTTATATTAGGTTGTTTTTCATATTCCTTATCCACTCCAATCCTTGTTATTTCCATGTCGTTTTAATAACTTTACCAATAATACGAAGTAATTTTTATGAAAACTTTTATGAAAATTAATTGTTTATAATATCGATCTTATATGTAAATCAATAAAGCGAAAAAGAACAAACGTCTGTAATGTCTGGGATCAATTGACTAATGAAACGATGAATAACTCTATTTGTAAAGTAGGCAGCGTTATTCCTTTGTGCTTCTTACGGCATTATAGGTACGACATAAAATGAAACAAGGTCAAACTACAATTGGAAATGAAATATTGAAACTCGCCAAGATATTTATCGAACTTTACAGATATCTTTTATTAAAAAAAAGTCTGCGTAATATTGGAAAGAACTTCAGTAATATATACTTTATTAAAAAATATGCACGAACCTTAATATTTTAGATGAATTCTTGAATTTAAAAAATATGTTTTTTCTTAATTTTGAAATTATATTGTGTTAAAAAAGTTTTAGTACTGCAATTAATTATAGGTATATTTTTTTGCGTTTCTAATAGACTTGTCTTCTATGCATATAGGTAATAAAAATGAAGTGTCTGTTTGTAATATCAAAATAACAGCTTTTAACTAAATGCATATGAAAGTATTAAACGATACACAAAACAAAAAAAAAAAAAATAATTTTTTTGGCTGCCTGTCTGTTTGTTCCGGGTAATCTCCGAAATGGTTGAACCGATTTTGACGGGACTTTCACTGGCAGATACCTGATGTTATAGGGCATAACTAAGGCTACTTTGATTTTAGAAAAATAATTAGGGTTCCGCACAAAAAATAAAAAAACCTTTCTTAGTAGTCCACGGGAGCGGAGCCGCGGGCACAACTAGTAATATATAAAAAATACCGTTGTAGAATAAAACTAAACTGGAAATGAACACTTTTGTGCTTAAAGTTTAACACTAATTTTGAATGTGAGTTTTTTTCCGCATCACGTATACACAATCATACTATGAAACATATCGAAGTAACATATTGTATTAGAATATGTACTTGTATTATCTTCATGTTGGGTATGCTTTTGTATGCGTGCTTGCGTGAGTACGTGCATGCGTGCATGTGATGTGTTACCGAGTATTTTAGCGCTGCCAACTCTTATTTTCATTTTGCCGTAGCCTTTTACAAAATTTACCCTTGACTTATTATTGAATTTTTTTTTACAACTACAAAATACTTAGGCACACTATTTCCAATGTACCTATAGCTATTTGCAGCGTATTTATTTATTTTAGCATGGAAAATTTTCTACTGTACAGGTATGTATTGCCTTTAAACATTTTTATATTTAATCTAATTAATTTATTGAATATTTTGTTCATAATACAAGTTATGGATACTTTTAAATTTTCCGCCAAAAAGTTTAAGCTTTTACAATCATCCTTATGCCATTCTCTATTGTGAGTATTGCTAAACATTAATATTATTATCAACAGCACGTACCAGTCAATTTAATAAAGAACAGGGACACTATAAAACCACATACGCTTAGTTTTGTTTTTCCTTGCAATATTTTTTCAAACTAATGCATAAACATAGGTACATACATAGGCATAGGTACTACGCCCCTATAGGTAACAGATTTTGATCGTAATTTTGTTAGAATTTATATCAGTTTTGATAAAATTTCTTACAAAAACATTATCAATATTTGTTTTAGTAGTATTTCCTTGATGAGCGATGAAGCATACATACAAGTATTTGTTTTTGTTTAGTGATGGATTTGTTAAAGAGGCTCTGAATGTCGCGATTTTGTTTCTCGGCATTATTCAATAAATATTTGTTGACAGTTTGCTGATTAAATATACAAAATCCGCATACTGCACGCGCATCAATACTGCAAGGAATTATTATACTAGATTTATTATATATCTCATAGCAACTATTCTTATAAATCAAGCTCAGGCGTTCTTTGTGATGTGCGATGAATGATTGTTTAGTATTTGCATGTTCGTTCACCACATCAATTGAAATAATTGCAAAATCTAAAACGAACGCTGGATTTTGATAAAAGAAAACAGCGTAATGAATATTTTTCACATAACGTGCAACACATATCATGGGTACCTATATCAAAAGTTATGCATCTCCGAAAGGAGCTTACCGCGGAGCACCTAATCGTAAGCCAGGTTCGACAGAAGCGGTCCAAGCACTGACCCCTGTGGAACCCCAAGCGCGATGAAGCACGCTAACTTTAACGCTTTCTTAGAGCTCTACTATTGCGTTTTCCGACAGCTGCATCGTGGCTGAGTGCTCTAAGCGCTCGCCCCCAAGCCCGGTAAAGCTGTAAAAGCCGTAAAGGCTCCAGGGCCCTCAGGCTAACAGTGTAGACAGTTCGAAAAAAAAAAAAACGACAGCTGCACTTGAACACATGTCGCCTTTCTAGGTTTCGCGTGTTACTTAACATTATTACTTAACATAACATAAAATAATATACAATAATTAATAGTATGCGTAATTATAACTTTGAGGTTTATTCGTGTAATTGTAATTATTGAACATGCATCTTATGGTACTTAGAACACTGACGTAGCAAAATACAATAAAATGATACTCATGTTTTATTACTTGTGCGTGAAATGACGCTGAAGTCTATGTTTCACGTTACGGTATTGTAACCCCGAGTCAATATAACTTCGTTGCCTAAATGATCTGACTTGTAACTTTGATTAGAGTTCTCCCTGCATCTCGGATAGTGGACATATCGTAAATGTTTACTGTACGCATAAACTTTACTGTAACACGAATCTACAGTAGGATGTTGTATTTAGAAACCTCCGCGACTTTTTTCTATGTGTTTACTATAAGGACGTTTGAAAATGTTTTAGTTGATACTTGAATTGCCTACATTTATTTTCAAAACGAGTCACTAATAAATAAACTATTATTTGCATGAAATTTTTAAAATGGTGAATTAGTAATGTAGTGGTCCATTTTTAGGAAAATAAAATAATGGACGACTAAATGAAAAACTAAAATAGACGTAGAAACATAATATCTAATAACTCTCAATATTTATAGGGTCTGAGTAAGAATAAATAGAAAAAAGTCACCATTCTCGAAATCTCAAGAATCGTCTAGAATGTACCCGAAATATCGTGTATTTATCTTAGTTCAGACAAGTATCGTGTAGTCATAGGTTCGACGAAGCTCACATACAGAGCCTTTTTGCTTTGTCTGTCAACAAACAATAGGCTATAAATCAAACTTGAACCTCCTTTTAAAAACGATGACGTAAGTTGTTTACAAAATGTTGAGTGTTCGAGCGACTTCTAGAGATTTCGTGATCATCTCATTTGGGTATATAAGCGAGCCGTATCGCGAGCCACGACAGTTCTAATTTCGGAAGTGAAATGGAAACAACAATTGATGTAAAGTAAGAACTACAAGAGGAGAATGCAGGTTAATTCTACAAGTACATTCGAAGAGCGATTCGTGAGTTTGTTTTGTTTAAAATTTCCTTTTTTTTTTTTGTACGAATAAATTGTTTACGTGAAACGGCATTTTACTACCCACAAGTGTAACAATCTTAAACATCCACATTATCATGGACATTATCATTTAATTGTTAAAGTATATTTGGTTTTATATGCTTAATTTAATACATCATTAATCCGTATACGATGTATAAATACTTTTTTTAACAAATTTCTTTTTTTCATGAATATTTAGTGTCTACATTAATTTGGCAACCCCCTGTATACTAAAATACTTCGGAACTTCTGCAGCGTGAAAACTATAGTTATGAGAAGCATCTACTGAAAGGTAAGTAGTACTGAGAACAAACCTTATATTTTTCTGTAATAATTATCGAAATAATAACGTAAGTTATTTTAAATAAAAAAGAACCTATTGTAAACTTTGAAAAATGATATGTCACTTAAAATAAATATGAACATAAGAGGAATTTTTTTTTTTTGCTTTGATATGAATTCCACAAGATTAATCTTTTTCATTACATTTTCATTACATTTCATTCAGTATTTAATTACAACATAATATACAATATATTCATTTTACGAGTTGATATCGAGCCTTAAAGATGAGTCTGTTAGGGCGTTAGCTATTAGATTTGATAAGATGTACTTCCGTCGCTCACATCTTAAATATATGTAGAAATGTAGTTGATACCTACATACAGTTTCATTTGTTTCCTTTAAAAAGAGCGAGCTATGCTTCTACCAATGTCATCGTTTTATTTCGATAGGCACAATAGTTATATTCGAAATTGGCTATAACTTCCTCAATGTTTTTTCCTTATTATTTTCCTAAAATGGAATATACTAGTTACGATTTGCTGACGAAAACATTGTAGAAGATTTTTTAAGCACCTCGAAATCGATATTCCGCCGTATCATTTTGTATTCACATGTAAATAATAACGAAGGTATATAAATAACAACATTCCATCATCAATAAATTTCCTGCTTAAAATCTGATTCATTAATTTATTAATCACGAAATAAACATTTACCCTTCATGATATTATAAATTAATACGAGTAAAAGTTCTCATTGATCTGTTTAATTATTATTCTGTATCGCATAAACATATTTGCGCCCTTGTCCGAATTTCCAGAACATTGACGGCGTATAAACTTATTATCTACTCATGAGCAGTTTATAGACGGTTGAATGAGTCTGCTCACGGTCCAGCAACCGCTTTCAAAGTAGGCCCACCTCTATCCCTACTTTACCCTTACACGTATTAAGGGGCATAACACACAGGCCAGGGGCATTATTGCAAGAGTTTATTAAAATAAATCTTATTCGTTACGGTGATTTTTTTAGTACAATAAGAAGTATATTTAGTAAGTAAAATTGAACATTTCGGTTTTGTTAAATTCGATTATGATTTACTCTCAATGGTGAGATGGTTAGAAAGTTTCAAACACGTAGTCCGTATACCGAACTTGATGAAGATACGTAAGTAATACGAGCATATTGATGAATTAATGCTCGTAACATTATTATAGATTATGGAGTACCGGGAACATGCACAAGAATTTAAGACCATGTGCGTCGGTGACAAAATTTTGCAAGATTCAGGGAAAACACGACAACTTTGGCAGGAACTAGGGCAAATGATAACGTGATAAAAACTTCGACTTTGGCTTTGGATAGGCGTTTGTGGATAGACCATTGTGGTCCTGGAGAAGGATGCGGTGCTAGACAGTTTTTCGGTCAAGCACTGGACCGACGCTTCTAGCAACTCACCGGTAGGTGCCTGGCTTGACAGCCGGAAACGGTTGCATTTAAAATCTGATGCGGCGACTGGGTGACTCCCAGCAAAGTCACTACGGTGCGCAGGCGCAAAGTCACAGGCCCGGGCTCCTCCTCTGCGGGGTTGACTCGTACTACGGCCGTTGGAGAGGCAGGTGGGTCAACGGTCTGTCCCCTTATCGAACCGCTGTACAGTGCTGAGGCATGTGACGAGGCGGACGTGGGGGTACTCGACGGTATCGAGTTCCTCAAGAGTTGCCAAGAAATCTGGCAACCTCAAGGGTACGTTCATCAAGTCTCTGAGGGAGGCGGACTGGACTTTGCAGGAAGTAACATCTACTGCCCTTACTCGCACTGTGGCGAGTGCGACTATCGTTCTGCGGAAGGAGACGCGGAAGCTTCGTCAAGAGGTTGAGGAACTTAAGGCGGATTTTGCCAGTCTGCGTAGTTCGGCGGCACCACCACCTTTGTCATCAGTGCCGCAGCTGCAGTCAGAAGATCCATGCCAGGAACCTGAATCCCTGAAGAAAGCTCTGACCGACGTGTTGGCGGATTACCTGGTGAGCATGCAGCGGTCCTTCCGGCTGTCTATGGGGGAGGTCATTACCGCCCGCATAGAGTCCTTGGAGGACCGTCTTCTGCCCGCCAAGGTGATCCGCCCACCCCTGGCTGTGGACAGACAGGCTCCTTAGGGTTCCGCAGTGTCCAAGCCTGCAAGGCAAAAGACCGCGGGACGCAAACCTCCAGAGCCTCTGGGAATGGAGTGGGTACCGCTTCCATCTGCGGTGAACCCCGTTGCCACAAATCCCGGCCACAAATCCCGTTCCAGTCTTAGGACCTGAGGAAAGTGAAGGATGGACCACTGTGGCCCGTCGGCCAAGAAGGCCTTTATTTTACCTAATTGAAATTACGTCTAAAGAAAAATTACTATAAGTAAAACATAATGCTTATAACTTTTTAGTACAGATTTAAAGAACTATACCAACGCAGACAAGAAGACGGGGACGTCGTTACTCTTCAGGTATTCAGGTAATCAGGTAATTTAACACAAATCAATGCTACTTTTTTACTGTGAAATTTTCTAATAACTGTTACGTCTTTCTAGGATATAAAAGACATTGTATTATTCACGTCACCCCTAAAGATATTAATTCCGGATTTGGTCACTTTACTACATCTGCCTATAACGGAACGATTCCTGAGATGGTTGATACCTATTGTACATATTATCTACAGGTATCAACTAGTACATAATGTAGTACAATTAGTGTATACAAGTTTATTAATGTTTAAAAAATATTACCATAATTAATTTGGATTTAGAAAAAGTTTAAGATTAAAGCTTTACAAGTGAAAGCAATTTGCTCTGTCTAATTTACATTAAACATTAACCATTACTGAGAAGTATTTACTAACAATCGTATTACATATAAAAAATATTTCATTAGATTACGAAATCCCAACAAACAGCACATGAGATATGTAGACGCGATAGGGAAATTGATATGAAAATTCGGACCGCTAAAAGCGAGGAAATAGAGACACAGTTTAGCGAAAACATACAAGATTTACGCTTACTACCAACGAAGGAATACTGTTCAGTGATAATGGCTATGAAGATATTCGTTTATTAGCATTCTGTTTCAATGACGGTCACAATCATTTTATTCCTTTAACATTATTTTTCATAATTTCTTTGTTGAACGGTGAGAATGGTGAGAATTTTTTGGCAGAATCATTCTTGTAATTAAATCACAAAAGATGTTTATAGAATGTATATATTTTTAGATTAAATTCAAGGCTTAGATTTTTACAGCATTATATAGTAGCATATGAAAATCTATTTCAACAACTAGGAGTGTCTCTGGGTATCATAAGTCAAAGAAGGTACTGTTTGATACAATGCTCAAAGAAATAAAATTATTACCTTCAACCGCAAGTTCTTCATCAGTAAATACCCGTCCATCTGCATCACGGTATGACATATTGATTACTGTTTGATTTTATCCTATTCTTGAATATTTGTATCGATTTATTACGAATACACTATTTCACTTTTTTAGATAATATATTATCAAAATAATCCGTATAATAAGAAATGATTATCGAATCGATAGAAAAGGACTACATGATAACGATCACCAATATCCATTCAATTAGAACATTTCTCTCTTACCCGTCTTACAGACTTATAGGCAACGACCCGAGCAAAGGTTCAGACGCTATAAAAATGACCTCGTGTTAGTTGTCACAAATAGACTAGATATTTTATTTATCAAATTGCATTGTCTTTCGGAGACGCTGTAAATCCCATAAAGTTTACCAATATAGCTATAAATATATAGATCGGCAACTCGAAAGATAAAGAGCATAGTATACGCTTGAGTTAGAACGAGATAGGGATACGAGACCATTTTCGTATGAGTTATCGCTCTGTACCGGCCTACGTAAATCGTTATTAAATCAAATCCCGCTTATTTTTGCAAAATCTAAGGTTTTAAAGTGCAATTTAATGTTTAGTAGTCGTGTTTATTTGTTATTACGTGTAGGTACTGTAATGGGATGTAACTCGTATAACAAAGAAATCAACAAAATAATAGGGATACTAGTGTATTTCGTTTTTAGTCTCGTCTTATTCAACCTATTGCCGATATATACTATACTAAATCTATTGTAGAAATGAACATGCAGCTGTTTTCTATCCGATTTATTGGCTAGTCTGTGAGCACAATCTCACTTGATGTTACGTGTCAATGTAGCAGAAGATAGATAGAAGCTAGATCTCAGATGTGAGTGTATTAGGAACACAGTAACATAATTTGTAGATAACCAGACGAATACTGCTTTATCACCATGGTGCGGTTTAGTCAAGATGATTCTCTTCACCATAAGTTCAAGCTTGTAGAGTTCGAACTCACGTCGATCGCACGACGTCATAGTTTTGAATCCTATATTAAATAAATAACTTGCAACATAGCATTATCTAGGTAATCCAAGTCATCTTTACAATAGAATACAAATATAATTTGAATAAAAGAGTGTTTGATTTTAGATTGGTATCTAATTCCTCCTAAAAGAGCTCAAAGATTTTGCAAACGAGTGCGACCAACACTATATCAACTAAATTGTACAACGATATCGTGTTACCGGAATCAGAAGAAACGTAAATATTTGATATATTATTAAGTATATAGGTTTTTATTAACAAATATAAAATCAAAAAAGGTAGTCCTTTATAATGTCGTTACTATGACATGACTCCCAAATACAAATATTCGTACAATAGAATACTAGTGAAAGATAACATAAATTGCCTACAAATTCATACTGAAATAGGGCTGTATCCAAATGTACTTACTACGTCACGATAGACACCTTAATAGTACGAACATTTATGTAATTTTCCTCATAAAATATTTAAGTCCACCCTTTGTGCATATCTAAGATAGCGTATATCATGTCGCAATTATCCTGTCATGAGCTAATAGAAGTAATTTATTTTTGTAAACTTCCACGATATGTATTCTTTCGTATAGGTCAACTCTGTAAATCAATACTAGACACGTCGCTTTGAGCGCTTTTCAAATTGTTAGATACCAGTTAACAAATAATCGGCTTCCTATATTTCAGCCGATATATCATATCGGTTTCGTTACATACATGATAACGTTTTGGTAAGCCAATTTCTAATGCTCGCCTGGCTAGCTACTACCCTTTAACTTACCCTTAAATCTGTTGAAAAAAAGTTCCGACAGCTCTACTTCTACTACCAACCTATTACCAACTTGGCCGACATCCTCACTTAACATCAAGTGGGACTGTGGCCAAACCCTAAAACCTATAAAAAAACTTAAAAAATTGTGCTTATGTCTTCTTCAATAAAATTATAATAAATAAAAACTATTTGTCCTAAATTGGGATGTGCACTTGTCTAAATACTAAAATTAAAACAGCCAGTTAAAATATATTGTGTATAGATGTAAAAAATCCATTACAACATTTATAAAAAATACTCCAAATCGTACATTTGAGACCTTAGGAGGTAGTTACATCACATACAACACACCGTACAAAGGTGACTTTACAAATAGTACCTCGCAATTATCATAATCTCGTGAATGTCAAAATGTCCATTTACCTACAAACGAATCCAATATTTTGTTTTATGTATAAAATACATTTTCCAATAAACTATATTTCGAATGCATCACGAACCACCCCTGCAACAGCACAATGTGTATGAAGTGATATCAACCATTTAATACTTTGTATAAATATAACAAGTGGAATAATAAACAAATACCATCACGAACGTATCGCCTTATTGATCATACTCGTACTAACGCACAGGATGTAAAAGCTTGCTCAATCTGTTCAACCAACGTCGACGTTGGATTTCACTGCACGGTCGTATCTCTTCAGGTTCATCCGGGAACGAAGATGGGATAACTACTCTGTCAATCGTAAGATGAAATAATGTTACAAAAGCTGTCACTATTTTTATGTAGGTGTTTTAGGTAAGGTTTTTAGTATTTAGCCACGATCACACCTGATGTTAAGACATGATAAGGCCCAAGATAGTAACACGATTAGTCTACTGGGTGCACTAGCTCCGAAGTGTAGATGCCGGAACACACCCACCTATAGGTGCTTGGCGACAGTTTTTCAACTTGAGAGTAGTATCTAGCTAACCAGGTAGCTAGCCAAAATGCCCTACCACCATGCTATTATAGTCTGTTTCATCATGATGTTTTACTTCACCGAAAACTCAGGCTTATTGCAGGGATTCGGACTTAAGTCCATGGACGCCATGTCTGTACACGCTACCACTGAGCCATTATCACTTTAGTCAATAGGTGGGTTTTACTTCCAATAATGCATTTTAATCCTTTGGTAATCCATATATTAATTTTAATTTCTTTATTGTAGTTTGTACTAGCAGGGCCCCGCGGTTTCACCAACGTATAATTAAAAAAAAATGGTGATTGATAATTTATAATACTTCAATATAGACAATATCTTTATCGGGAAGCCAGGGTTATGCGTCGCAACTCACACGGCTCGTTAGCGCCGCTCCTGCTAACTCATAAACCCGAACCGAGTGTTCAATTATTTTAATTTTCTATTACCTCCCAAATAACGCGTCCAAACAAAATGCTATAAATGGCGAAGTTTATCTACGTAAAATTTCTTGATGGTGAAGTAACTTTCGTTTGTAAGGATTAATATGCCATGCCTAATTATAATGCTCATAGATCACTTTTAAAAGATAGGCATATGGTATCGCGGACTTTTTTAGATGTAGTAAGGAACAATAATTTTGTAGAAAATTGTATTTACGTATCACTAACCAATATGCAAGCGCACGCAGATAAAGCGGTTCGCGAACAATGTTCCTTCCTATTTACTTAACAAAAGTCAGTATTTAAGGCTAGCTGAGAGGTCTAGCCTATACTATTCCTCGTAAATCTGGCTATCATATACAGAAAGAATTTTTCGAACCCGACTGGTAGTTCCAGAGACTAGCGTGTACAAATAAACAAACAAAAAAACTGTATTCATAATTTGTAAATTCATTCACATTTATGTTAACTGATAACCAACAACGTGCATTTATATATACAGCTCGACTGGACCGCGAAAAACATATAGATATAGTGAAAAGCTCGTCATAGTGGTTCTGTTATGCGTGTCGCGTTACGGAATTAGCCGTTGTATATTCAGTTTCTGCTATATTTACGCAGGCCGGCTTGTATGCGAAGACCATCTGTGGAATATTCATCTTTCGTTGGTCACCACTGTTGTTGGATACTATGCTGACCGTCAGGTACAGTTTCACAACTTTGCCCGGGTTGAAAACCTATAACGAAAAACCCTAAACACCTGAAACGACTGCAATTGTCGGTAGATATTATTCCACCTTGGATATAATCAAAGGATATTTATCGGTCGGTTGTTGTTGGTGATCTTAAACCAAATATTTCTTACCAACGAGTGAAGTATAATACAATTATTTTGCTACGATCGTATTTTATTATAAAACGTATACTTATATAATGTAAAACGTACTTTTTAGTTTCTTTTCGTGGTAACACAATATCTGGGTATAATTTTAGCACAGCTAACGTACTCTTCTTCATAGAACCACTGCTTTTCGAACTGTAGCCACTTTGTGAAGACCTGGAGCATTATAAGAATAATAGCTTATATCGACATTCATAATTTTAACCAACATATGACGCAGCTTATCCCTGATCTTATTACACTATACGCTTTAACCGCATGCTGTTTTTTATCACTGTTTAGCAAATGCTAAAAAAAATTCAGCCGACACCATTATTATAGCTTGTGGGTCAACTATCGAGTAAGGTATTTATTGGTCTAATTATAAATATGTGTTTTACTAACATCGATGCCTTAGACTTTCCCTCGGAAGGAGCAGGCAGAGGCTTCAACATGGTATCAAACGCGGAACGTGGCAAGCCAATTAAAGCTAAAACAACTCCCACTTCTGTTAAAATCTCTTCGGGGCCGGCTATTGCTAACAACATATAATGCAGGCGCGGTGACATCCTATATACAAACAAATAGCTTTTATGATATACACACACATAATAATTTCTGTGAATTTCTCAGGTCCTATTAAAATACAAAAAAGGGAACTTATTATTCAAAATTTTCTATTATTGAGAAGATTGAGATTGATTGAGAGAGAGTCTTCCTTTTTCTATGACACTTCCTAGTAAACACATGACCCATATTTAACATCAACCACACCACAGCATGACTAAATTTTTTGTAAAACCTATGATGTGAATTTGATGTCAAAATAAGGTAACGTGTTCACTGTGTTCCCATTCTCTTAAAAACGATGACGCATGTTGAAAAGTTCAAGGACCGTATAGTGATTTCGTGATAGTTTTAGTAGGAGTAAATAAGCGAGCCGTGTCCCGAGATACGACAGTTCTGTTTTGGACAACCAGGTGGAAACAACAAGCGATAAAAAGGAAAAAATCTGCAAGAGGACCATAGAGGGAGATACTGTAAGTACGACCACAGTACAGTGTACCTACAAAAGTATAGTGAGTTTGAATTTTGATTCACTGAGTACAAATGAATTATTTACATAAAATCTAACGACATTTCCACTACCCACGGATATAATAATATTTATACTGGTCTAGTCTAGTAATTGCTTTCAAATATGCCATACAAATAGAGACAGCAAATATTCAGAGGGATATGTTTAGGTACTATATGATTTGAAATCTTCATTCTATAAAGTACCTACTCTTCAACTAAACATATTTACTTAAAGTTAATGAATAGATACTTTGAGTGTATGCATACCTTAATGAATGAACAATAGGTAACATATATAAAATATCTTAAAAGTACAATAACACATAGAATACTATTTCAATAAAAATCACAAACTTACTGTGAACATTTCACAACTCCAAGGCCCATCATGCGATAATCGAGGTCTCTGTGACAGAATACCTCATTCATAAGAGGCGAGCGGGTATTTAATTTCTTGTCATGACGGAGGCAATGTCCAAACAATACCGCGGTCTCTTCCTTTGACATCTTAGCGACGTACCCAGTTTTCAACGTGTGTTCCACAGCATTAAATATTTCCGATTTAAATATACGATTCGCTTCCAATTCTAATGTAGCAGCAATATATAACATTCCCCAAGTACGTTAAGTATCAATGCTCAAAATTGTAAAAAAAAAATGTACCATTCTATTCTCGTATTATTATCAAAATAGAATATATCGTTCAAAATTCAAGATATAAAATAGAATTTATCTACACAAATGTATCTATACATTCTATAACAATGTTAAAAAGCCCTAGTGGTTAGTTTGAACGCACTAATTTCTGGATTTGTCACATTAGCAAAATTGTTGTTGCATTGTATTTATTGAGGAAGGTTATTAGCTACATAACATGACGTTAGGATTCTTAAGGTTTGGTCAAACAGCGGACGGGGCAGGACGGCGCGGCGACGCGACGTGGATGTCACACTGAGGGCGTGACGATCTTGTCAGCTTCGCGCTGGCCCACTCGCCCCACTCGGCGTGGTTTCTCGAACATTTTGAACAAAATTTTTTTTTTAAATAATAATGCTGATTTAATTTTAAAAAATATTAATTTCTCTATTGTTAATGATAATAATATCAGCCTGTAAGTGTCTCAATGCTTGGGAAAGGCCTTTTACGAAGAGAAGGTATGGGCTTAATCACCACGCCAGCCCACGATTCAAACGCCGAGAAATCAACAGTTATATATTTTTACCACATACAGTGGTACTACAATACATTTCTTAAGCGTTCAGGTTTTCTCACGATGTTATCCTTCACCGTCAGTCGATAAGTATTACCAATTTGAATTAGTACTATTTGAATTTGAATTTGTACGTAAATTCCGAAAAGGTCCGCCTGTCTAAACCACTACGACTTTGACAAGACTAATGAAAATGAAAAACACTTTATTCAATTTAGGCCATAAGAAGCCAAATTAAAACGTCAAAACGCTACCGTCGATTCGTAAAATATCTCAGTCATTGAGAATAGCCTGTAAGAAACTCGATTGAGTTTATCAAATATTATTATTTATTTAATGTAAGTTTTTAAATCGTGTTTACATTTATATAATATAATATTGTTTTAGTAAATGTACAGAGAGGGAGTCACTTTCAAACATCACTATCATTCACGTAATGATCCACCCTATAATAAATAACCTTTTGAGTAAAATCTGCTTGGCATGACCTTTGAACTTATTGGCTGGCAAATTAGTGATGTGTTTAGGGATCTTATTATAAAACCTAAAGCTATTAGCTAAAAAACTTTTATTTGTCTTACTAAGTAATCTAGTATTAGTTACATTTAATTTTATTTTGAAACAGAGAGCACCGTTTTATATATTTTAAACTTAATAACGTAGTACCCAAGTAGTTTAAAGGACCCGGATAAATATTTATCTAAATAAATGTAAGTACCTATTTGATTAAAAGACTTCCGTCCTAAAGCCAACCAAACGATTTGAACACACATACGCAGTAATGTCTCGAACAACCGTGCATCTTTGTCAGATAACGATCGACGTTTCTTCTGCGGTCCCATGTGGTGGAACTTTCTCGTATCACTGCCACCTAATGATTAAGTTTGTTATTTATAAGGTTTACCCCCTCCCCACACCTCTTTAAATGATTATAATAAGTATTATATGACCATAAGAAATTTTGGAAAAGATAAATGAGAGAAACTTTGGTTTTTCTTTATTCAATAAATCATTATACTTTCCTTACTAATTACTACACTAATTAAAACATACCTCTTACCAATTAGCATAGTGCAATATTCTTTTGCTACCAATACACGTAAATCAGCTAAATTGTCACGATATTCATTTTCAAGTATCTCACATATTCTAGTTCGAACTTTAGTTTCCGATTCAATGATCCGATTCGCCATTTCATCTGAAATCTAAGAATAAATCTGTTCTCCTTGCTCTTTTAACAACAATGTGTTTTTATAAAGTACGAACCTGTAAATAGTATTGGCAATAAAGTACAAACGCTCTAATAAATCTCTCAGTTGTCGGAAGGTGAAGTATGTTTATCAACACTGGACTTAATATATTCACTGGAGCTGTATATATTGCTATATCTTTAACATCCTGAAACATTTTGGTATAAACAGTCGTAGTCTCATCCCTAATATCATAATCTTTAATCACACACAAAATATAAAATACCTTAATTATCTATTTCTTATCTCCTGTACACATAATAAGTATAATATAAATCTAATATTGTTTTGTAAGCAAGTATTTTTTATTTACATGGTAAATTGAACATTTAAGAAACCCTCGATACAAGTATCCTATTCATTGAGAGTATTCTAATTTCGTAGGGTGTTAAAAGTGAGAAGGGGACGCATGAGTCACGCGTGCGCTCGACCAATGATATAATATATACTAGCTGTCTTCGCGGCTTTGCTCGCGTGGACTACAGAATGCCGTCGGTGGAGACACGGGCGAGTTGTGATGCCTCAAAAATGCTGATGGTGGGTGTTCCTTACAAGATAGACATATGCTATCGCTGACTTTTTTGTAGGTCTCTTTAAGATCTACAATTACGTATAACATTAAAAACCATAAATATATATGATAAGACAAAACCTGTAAAGTTATAACATCGGATTGCCCAGGTTTCAGTTTCCTCTGATAGCGTCTCCGAAAACGTATCTGTATGAATTATAAAAAAAATAACAATCAATCAATGATGTTAAACAATTACTATAAACATTGTCGTAAACGTATAATTACCTGCTCTATTAAGTCAACATCGTCACGAAATTCTATGGCACCTGTTGGTGCTTTAGTCGGAATTTGTATTGCTTCCACAAGCTTAGGAGGTAAGTCACTGGAATTAGAGTTTTTAAAAGATTTACTTTCAGGAATCGAGAAATTATTAAAAAAAAAATATTTAAACATTAGTCCAATTATATGCTACTGTTTAAATATTACTTTCATTGTTACTTCAATATTCATATAATTATCCTCACAGATTTGTTTATTCCTAATATTATTTACCTACCTTACAAACATCAGAGATTGCGTTGAATCATCCCACGCCCAATGTCCATCCTCATACAAACCACCAAATCCACCTTCGTCCTCTTCATCACCCATTGCTCTAAGCTTGAGTTTTTTAACCAATTTTCACAAAAAATGTAAAAAGTTTTCCTTTCATTTAATAACAAATTATGAAAACCATGAAATGTCACATAGGGAAAGTCATATTTTTTATCCGCCAGAGAATTTCTAAAGTCCAATAAAAAAGAATGGCCAGTATCTTGAAAACAAACCTACTCAAAATAAATTTGTACCTTTTAGGGTTCCGAAGTCAAAAGGAACACTTATAGTTTCGGTATGTCTGTCTGTATGCCCGCGGCTTATCTCAGAGATTCTTAGCACTAGAAAGCTATAATTTGGTATAGATAATAATCACGACGGCAAAGTGGTAAAATAAAATCTTGAAAACAAATATTTGTTTAGGGTACCTCCCCTACACGTAAAGTGGGAATGATTGATCCCATCGTGCGGGGTGTCGTTGGATAGGTCGTTCAAAAATATAGAGTCTAAATTTTTTCAGAATTTTTTGATTCAGGGATCCGTTTGCTAAATATTAAGCTTTAAATTGCTATTTTTTGAAAGAGTCTAGTGTCTCCCTCTCCTTGCCATCTAAATGGTTGTTTCTGGATATGTGGGCTATCCAATAGTATAGGCTACCTAGCATTAGTCCACGCCTCCAAGCTAGCCTTAAATATTTACTTTTGTTAAGAAAGTCGGAAGAAAGTGCGCACTCGAACTGCTTTATTCGCGTGCGCTGGCGTAATGGTTAGTGATACGTAAATACAATGCTCTACGAAAATATTGCTTCTTAATACATTTAAAATAAAGTCTGCTATACCAAAAGCCTATCTCTTAGGTGAAGTGGCGTAAACAAGTCGTGTGAATTGTGACGCACAACCCTAACCGCCCGATGAAAATATTGTTTATATTTCAAAACATAAAGTATTATAAATTATCATTCAGCGATTTTTTTAAATCATACGCAGGTGAAACTGCGGGGCCTAATTAGTCAACGTATAAAATTTATTTGGAGAAGTAATTTCGTAGAAATTCCTTTGGAAACAACTTAACGACCCCTCTTTAAAGGATGATTCAAGTTACACCAAGCCATGCGGCGGCCGGGACACGGTTAGTTATCTATATATATATAGTTATAGTACTTTTATATGGAGTAATTCATGCTACACAGGGCCGGGCCGGGTCACGGACAAACATCTATAGTTTACTTCTGTATGAAGTAATCCATGCTACACCGGGCCCAACTACGGAACCCTACACTGCGCGTAGCCCGACACGCACTTGGCAAATTGTTTACATCTCAGTTGGCAGTTTCTATTATACTGATTTATATTAATAATAACTTTATTTAATTATAATAGAAACCACAAAAATAATTTTAAATTTTTGTTAATAAAATTAATAGAAACAAAATCAATAGATATGACGGATAAAGCCTAAAAAAACTCAGATGACATCATACTAGAAAAAATAAATTCACCAAATTCACACCATATAGCAAGCGGCATGGAATTGTAATTTGTTTTAAAATGTTTATTCAACATAAAAAGTTAAGTACAGCGGTAAATTGAAAATCGCTATCTGCATCCAGTGTATTTGTAAGTTTGACGGAATTTACAACATCATCACTTACAAGTTTGCTCTCAACATCACATGAATATAAAGATATGTTAATAGGTAGTAGTGAATCTAAGTTCAAGTTTTAAAACTTATAAACTGTAAGTTATTCGCATTTTAAAGCGGTCACTAAGACTAAGTATAAAAGGAATAAAGGACATCTATGTTTCGCTTGCTACGTAGTTAGGTACCAACTATTTAAAATTTTGAAAACGTTTATTAAACACCTGTATTACTTAATTTACTACAAAGGATCGTGTGTTTACAATATTTAACATAAATAACTTTTAATAAACTTAATTCGTCACTACTAACAGTAATATTTCTTGCAATAACTATAGCTGTATGTACTTATTTATAATAATTATGTACGTAAAAATAAATGCAAGTATTATATATGTTTATTTTTATATGTAATTAATTATTATACTATTTATATATATATACAGTGGTAGGAACTTTTTCTCCCATAATACCGCTTGTTATATGGATGAAAATTCTTTGTGGTATTAAGCTCGCCAGTATACAACTCAGTTCTATAAAGTTCATTCATAGGTGTAACACACTTATTATAAAGTTTTCTACATTAGTAAACACCTTATTAATAAAGAGTAAATACTCGTTATTATGTATAAGTTATAATAAAAAATAAAAAGACATTTGAAATTGAAATAGTAGAATATACTCGTACATCACGACTGTGTAGCATGATTTCCCATTTTATTTCAATTAACCTGGACTAAAGATTCTTGAAAATCCTTCATATATACATATATAGGTACTAGTACTTATAACATGAGTATCTACTTAAATAATAAACATGGTTTATGTTTCTTACATAGACACTTTAACGAGGGATGGTTATTTGCATTATTTATGTAATACACCTTACTAGAGCGTATTATGTAACACGATAAGTAGGTACGAAAATTGTGAGCAAGTGTGTCACGTGTGTAAATTCATTGAATTCGCCGTCACAGACGATCGCCCCCATAAAGCTTAGACACGCGACTTTGATCGAGTTAGCTCTAGCATATGATCAAATAATTATCCACTTAGCAAGTGCTTCGGGGCTTGAGATGTTCAAAAAGCATCAATTAACGTAAAAGCGAATACATTTTAAACTCATCACCCTTCAGTGTCTGCTCATTTAGTGAAATAAAACAGGATAGAAAAGCATTCGTTCTCGACGGGATACACGTGACCAACATACACCATGCCAAGGGTAAATAAGTACAATATTATCTAATATGTTTTATATATTAAATCCTCATATCGACATCTTTCGGTTGTATTTACTCATTCTTTCAAAGAAGTAATTTTAATAAGAAATAAGCATACACTTTATTTTGTACGCAAACTTTAAACCTCGTCTTTCAACATACAAGGTCTTTATCGTTCAAACGGCCATGTAGTTCTATCGTATCTATTTTACACGCATGTAAACTACATACCGTTAACGGCACTTAATAATAAAAATACGCAAAATTATATATGTATAACTCTATGTGGTTAATGGCCTTTTCTTTATCATAATTATACTCACATAATTATCACAATGATGGTCACTATAAAGACTCGCTTTAGTAGTGATGTTTCGTTATCAGACGGTGCAATATTATTAACGTCTTATTTTTATTTAGTCTAATAATTTTGTGAATCACTCGAATAAAACTAGCTGCGTGCGCAAACTCCAACGATACGATTAGAAATTTAATAGGTCATTAATTGTCTATTTAAATTATCATAAATAGAATACAAACTTCGATGGCCTTTTTTGAAGTGAAAACTTCGGTAGCACCTTTGTGATTTGAAACGAAAAACGACGATAAAAAGAGACAACCATATGGTTGCCTCTTTTGACTCTTTGTCATCAGTTACATCTATGGGAATTAGCCTACGAGAGAAATAGAATAAGTTTACATTATGCACGGTTGGAATTGCATTAACCGTTTAAAATAATGTACCTATTCTATTTCTCTCGTAGGCTAAATCCTATAGGTGTATACATCTATAGGCTGATTTTTATGATTGTGATCGTCGTCGGATTGACCTAGTGGTGTGAGACGACCAGACTTCATACCTATATGTACTCTGTGCATCATTCGCAGTACGCAAGAATGTTCGATAGTTCGAATCCCGCTGATTTTAGCATATTTAAAAAGGATTTTTTAAGAACATATTTTTTGCTTTTTTTCTGAAGGTTTCACTTCTGACACTTGTGAACTGCTGCACACATTTTTTTTATCTTAGCCGAATTTTGTAATTATTTTTTTTTGGCAGTACTCGTGGCGCAGTGATATTATGCGGGTACGATTCCCGCAGACGACTGACATTTGTGTGATAAGCATATTATCAGTTGTATGTCTAGATGTTAAATATCTATATAGGTCAGCTTTGAATATATACACGACGTATATTAGCTGTTCAGTTACGGTGATACAAGCTTTGATTAGTTTGGTATTAAATGGCTGTGTGTGAAATTGTGTCCCCATATTTATTTATTTTTTTTGAATTGAATCGGATGCAAATGTCAGTCTCTGCTTCTTCGTTGAGACCAGATGCTACAATGCGTAGATATTCTGCTTTAAAATCCAGTAAAATTTAATAGAGCTCCTGCATCCTGCATGCAGCTGATTGCATTGTAAGAGGAAATCAAAAACTCGACGATGTGTGTACAAAGCACCGACATGAAGTATTGAAGTCGGTTGAAAAGCACGTACCGACCAGCGAGCGGGCATAATCCTTCTCTTGGATCGGTGTTCAATCTACTCCGCAGTCATAAACCGGTGTTCCGCGGACGTAAACTGTGTTACGTGCCCTGCCAATGTGGGTGATAAATATTATATATTCTTGGAATATACATGATTGATCCCGTACTAAACAGAATATAAGGAATAAACGAATGTATTTATTAGAATGTGAAGTTTACAGTCATATATTTTATACCTAAGTATATAAAATCTTATAGCGGTCTGTAGATTATATGAAAAAAAAAATTGTCCTCTATTTGTTCCTATAGACACCATTTATCCAATTGTGATAAAACCAATCGACGAGTTGTTATGCTTACGCTTGTCAAGGTTTCTAAATTAGTAGGTTGCCCCTCTCCCTTTCAGTGAACGCGTTACCTTAGTTTGACATCATATTCACATAAATTTTATACACATGATGTATGGATGATGTCAAATATAAGTCGTGTGTTTCATGGGCTACTTTTGGCAGAATGTCTCACTCGTAAAGAGAAACAGCTCTAGTATCCTATGAAAGGATACCTATCCGTTGAGACCTCAATCTCAAGGATCACATTAGAAGTTTTATTTCCGCACCATCCAAGATACCCAGTATCCTGAACATAGTGCGAGGCTTTTTTACGCTCGGCCAAGTGTATCTTCTTTACAAGGCTCAAGTTCGACCGCAAATGGAATATTCTTCAAATCTCTGGGACGGTTCCGCCTACAGCGATGGGTTGTCCGCATTGTGCATGATGAAGTCGTCATTAAGTATTTAGACACGCTTCAGGTGTGTAGACATTGCTTCACTAAGCGTGCTTTTTCTTTTGTATCATGGTGAATATTCCACTACAGAAACACGCGGCTCTACGGAGGCACAGGCCTGCGTTAAGGCAAATTGTTACCTTTACCGTACTATGCAAATGTATAATAGTCTCCCAGGCAAGTGTTCCCTCCCTCCTATGATATTAGGTCCTTCAAACGAAGCGTGAAGATGCATTTCAGCATTTCGGCGACTGGTGATGAAATTTCTGTCACCAACGGTCGCCATTTCTTGTGGATTGTATGTTACCTACCATCAGAGGCTGTATTCATTTTACCGAGCCAGTAAAACAAATTTACTGAATGTAGGTATATGTACTGTACGAGGCACACAAATCTTTTCATTTCGAAGACGACTGGAACAAAGTAGTGGGAAAAGCTAGTTGCAATCAAACCGCTAACTTTTTGTTTGATTTTCAGAAGAATCTTACCTATTTTTATTTATACCTATCAACATTTCTGATTATCATTAAACAAACCTCAAAACAATGATGACTGAACATAATTTTACGTCAATAATATTTAAAACAGTAATTGACCTAATAAATAAAATCCGCAATCAAACAATCCGCATGAACAATTACCTGCCTACTTTATTGAAAACATCATAGTTTATTCAGTTTAAAATTCATTCGAGACACGCAAGCATAAATTCTAGTGTCTGCAATTATAATAATAACAAAGTGTTTATTTTAAAGACCCTGCTTATTTTTTCAACCAAGAACTAAATAATTGCTTTTCAGCGAAGAAAAAAAAACCGAGGAATTCCTTGTACCTACATCACAAAACAAAAATGATATATTTGAGACCCCGAGAAGTGATAACGACAAGGAGACACGATGTCTCTCTTGCAATGCGTGACAGTCTCCATTTCCTAAGTGTGGATGTTAGCAGCGATCTCAACTCTACACACATCTCGGAGACTCGTAATCTTTAATAGGGCGCGACGGGTTTTCACGCCCGGTAAACTGTATCTTCTTTACAAGGCTCAAGGTCATCGGGTCAAGGACATCGGGTTCTTCAAGCGTAACATGAAGAGATATTTATGCAGGCCGGCATGACAGCGGATGGACTGCAGATCTGTCGGTGGTCGCTGTTTGTATTATCCTGTGCTTACCATCAGTATTGTCGGTATTGTCAATTTACCGAGCTACTACATAAAAAAGGTAATTTTTTTCCCTTACTCCAGTTCTTTACTACGTAAAAACGATTACGTTTATTCTGGCAACTTTTTGTCCAACTTGCAAGCATAATACGTATAGCATCCAGTTAAGTAATAAAATACTGAATCACCAGTCTGAATGAACAGCTCCTTCCGCTTCGTTTCACTTTTATTTTCAAACTTCCAATCCAATGAATCGAGCGATTGAACCTATTACGAATAACTTTACCTATCTACTCGTGTGTAAACGAGAAAATATTCAGATATCTACATACGGCATTAATAAATCAGTATATTAATCATACAAAATATTTGATTTTTTTACCATTGAAAGATGGATTCAATCATTGATTATTCTAATAATCAGGTAGGTCTCGTTTTTAATCTTGGTATATTTTATTTTCAAAAAAACCTACAATATTCATAATGAAGTTTCCTCTATTTTAATAATAATAATATGTCATTAGCTCAGACAAAGTGGCAATTATACTCGTACCTTAATATTCATTTTTTTAACGAAATAATAGCCAATCATTCAGTTTTCACTTTACACATGCCAATATGCAATGAACGCCAAATCAAATAATGTAGGTATTTAAAATGGTCGACGAGCCTGTCTATTTATTATATTAAGTATTTTGTAGTTCAAATTTTATCATCTTATGAGAACAGAACGAATATTCGATCACACAGGTATACCTAATTTGTCAAAATTTAGACATATTTATTACTCTGACAATATATTTTTATTTATTTTATTGAACACGTTTACAAATAATCACCTGTTCAAATTATGTTAATCAAAGTGGGGTTTAATACTGCGATAACTTTACATTCACTGTTAAATTCGTCTTTTCTAATTGACGGTTCTGCACAATAGTTTCTTGGTGTTGATCTTAAGCTACGGATGTCCAAAAAATCAAATCAAAATCTCAAGAACATTTTGTTCAGTTTAGGCCCTAAAAACGCACTTATGAATATCAATACATTACTACCGGTTCGAAAAAACATCCCTATCATCGCCAAGAAACTCGATCTGGTTTATCGATTTTTTTTAATTTCTTTTTACGGTACTTATATTGTTTAGTTATTATCATTTTCAGTGGGTGTATAGAGAGAATCACTTCCAGACATCACCGTCACTCACGTACTCGGTAGATACCCTATAACACCTTTTCGACTATAAAACTTGCTGATTATCCGGCAAATCGATAATGTGCTTGGGAAGTTTATTGTACAATTACTTAAAAAACATTTATTAGTTATACCAAGTTTAAAAAATTGAATAATTATTTTATATCTATTTTTGGTATTGAAATTATGCCTACAATTTTTTCGAACATACATTAAAGATGTAGATATAATGTATTTCATAATTTACGTCGTCTTGCCAGAGATTGCCACCCTCCAACCGGACATGATTTTTATTAATTCATTCATTTTATACACTTATTCATTTTGCTACACCGACATAAAACAACAACGAAACAGGAAAACAATAAACAAATTGTCCATTATAAATGATTCTTGTCACACTTGCTTGGTGTTCTCAAACACATTAGGCAATATTCTTAGTGGTAATATTTGACACTCCACACATACGAAACATGAGACCATTTTAGCATTTGCACACTTGTTAGTGTCAGGTCTTTGCCTAAAAGTGATAGAGCTAATGAAAAAATGTAAAGAAACAACATTGCTCCAGCTAAATCAGTAATATCCTATCCCGCCCTCGTTCGTAGTCCTCAATGAATATTCATACCGCGATCGACGTGCGTCTCTTTATTCACTGTAAACACGCGTACGTGTCTTTTCCAACTTGTCTTGTATTACGTAAATATCCAATCTATTCTTTTAAATAATTTAACACAACACACTCGAGCAACACGCAAGATACATTCACCGGCAAGTCCTCTAAATTAAGGAAAGTACTCACCTACATACATACGTCACTCCGGAAATTTATGGGTTTCTGAATATTCTCTACTCAGGGGAGAGTTGACGAGGGTGCATCGATCCCGTCCATTTTATTTTGTGGATATCAACGTTGTATATCTTCTAATATTAATGTTAGGTAGCGAGTTTCATATAATAAAATATTTTAAACACCATCCCGATATTTATATCTATTTTATAAAAATAGTAAAATTGAAGTGTCTGCTTATAATGTTTTTTTTTATTGTTATAGGTTTGGCGTAGTGGCCCCAATCTCACCTGATGTTAAGTGACGATGTGACCCAAGATGATAACACGCTAAACCTAATGGAAGACTAGCTCTCAAGTGCAGCTGCCGGAACACATCTATTGGTGCTTGGTGGCAGATTTAAAATCAAAATATTAGCTTTTTACTAAATGCCTATAGAAGTATATAACTAACTTATAACAAAAACCAATTTTTAAAATTTTCGTCTGTCAATTTGTTCCGGTTAATCTCTGGAACGGTTGGACCAATTTTGACGGGAATTTCGCTGGCAGATAGATTATGTTATAAGGAGTAATTTAGGCTACTTTTATTTTCGATTCTGTAATCCACTCAAGCAGATCCGCGGGCACAGCAAGTATATTATAAATTCCAAAGTATATTTGTATGTTTGTTCATCTATAACATTTGAACAGCTGGACAGATTCAAATGAAGGCATAGAAGTCGATCATGTTGTGGTATTGACAATGGAATATTTTTTATCATCCGTCGAAGCGGGGATGGGTTACAGCTAGTTGTAAATAAATATAGAAAGAAAAACAATGAAAATATGTAATAAAATATATTTTAATGACTCAAATACTACATATAGTAGTGTAGGTACATTAAATTCTTAATATTGTCTAACTGCTTTTTTTGGCATATTGAGTTATCCCTGATGCGGTGAAAGTAGGAACTCTACTAACATTAAAAGTTAAGAAATAATAATAATATGAGAGCCAGAAATATAGCACTCCTATAGAACAATACACAGAGATCATCATTAGTGGTAGAAACGGTAAATTCTTGTCAAGACCCCAAGCTACATGAAGAATATTTTCGTAAAAGCATAACAACAAAAACCCGTACACATAGAAAGATTCTATCTGACCAAGCATAGGTAAGCGTAGGAAGCCGCGTCTCTTACCTTTAACTGGTTTCTCATAAAATGCTGGAATGTTATCAAATGCAATCGCTGAATGAGTTAGTAACATAAATATTTTTATTGGTAATAGATATTTCGGGTACAATAGAGGGAATAGGGAATAATTACCAGCTATTGACAAAATTAAAAATAATCTCGCATCTGTTTCACCCAAAACAGAAAGTATGCTGAAACAAAGAATAATTACAGACTTTAGTTCTCTGTACTTTTGTCTATACCTACATGTATTTTTTATTTTTCAAGTGTTGTGCTAGATAGCTGTTTTTATAGGCTATTAGTCTCGAATTTGACTTCTTTTCTAATTTGCCTCTAAATACTTCTATTTTTGGATTCAACTCAAAAACAGTATGACCGATTTCAATAAAATTTTGTACACGAGAATTATATACTATCATTCCCCAATTGATAGGCCATAAAATTATATATTATATTTTAGAAATAATACAATATGAATATTTATTCTCAACCGATTCTAATGAAATTTTGTACACATGGAGACAATGCTTCATTCTCAAATATATACGGTATAAGAATTATTAATTAACCTCAAAAAATCATAAACTAAAATTATGAGACGTAAATACACTTCCATATAAAATTTTAAAGTTCAACTAGATCTATATATTATGGTGTATAATAAAGAAATAACTCAAATTTTGACACTGGCTCCACAGATTTGAGAAAAAGGCAGATGGAGCCTGACAGAACACTAAAATGTCCCTAAAAATTTAAGTATTAGTATTAAATTGTGTCAATTTTTGAAAGGAAACGTCATGTAATGTCAGCGCCCCATATGATTTAATATTATATAAAAAATATGCCGTCTTGTGTGTAATTACACAGTAAAAAGTCTTCCAGAAGACAAAAAAGGGACAAGGAATATTGTTTCATAGGTAACAAAGCTTATTTTAATATTATTTTCGATATTAACGACTACACCACTGAAGTGGTAAAAAAGCACTAAAACTTATGTTAACTACCCTGGCAACATTATTCACACGGTCATACGTGTTGTTATCTGGTTGCCAAGGACACACAGCTAAATGCATGTCCCACTTTTGTTGTTCGTAAGGCTCCATCTGCTTTTTTCTCAAATCTGTGACTGGCTCAAAGTTATTTTTATCAAAACGGTAGGTGTCACTTACCTCATAGGTATTAGAATCAACAAAATGGCTTTTTCATGTACATGCCATCCAAACATGAATGAACAGGTTGCACATATAACCAGGCACCTGTAAGTAATAAATATATTTAAAAAAAAACACTATTCATATTATACATTATTTGTATGTGTAACATCTAATTGCGTGTTTGGACGGGAGTAAAAGTGTTCTGATCAGCGGCGGCCCAGGGGTAGAGCGAGAGGTGCGGTCGCTCCAGGCGTCAGGTAGCAACGGGGGACTGAACAATATAAATTTTTACTGCGCCTTTTGAGAGCACAGCTGCTTATAGGGCAAAATTCAAATTAGGATTATATTTTTACCGATTTTTTTTTTATCAACATTAACTTTATTTCATTAAAAAAAGTTTACTATTTATTTAGTTAGTTTAAAAGTTTATTATATCTCGCTCTACTTTGAATAATGGCTAGGACTGGTGCTGGTTCTAATGGGACGTTGCTACTTGCCATCTCCTCTCTCTCTCACTCCTCTCTCAACATTTATACTGAACGTTTCTCTCTCTACTACACACAATAACTACTTCACGTGTTTAGTATATTAGCGTGGTTTCCTACACTAACTTTATAGGTTAGTTGTGAATATAAGTAAATTTAAACATGAGTCATCATTCAAACAAATTTATTTTATAAAAATGAAATTATTAAATAACATTCATTATATAACTATCAAATGTTTTTTGGTTTTTATTGATTAGGTAATATTTCAATATAAATAATATGATCAAATTTAGATGTTTCACATCTGCCAGGTGTCGCATGACGCCTCGTGGTTTTTTTTAAATACGTGCGATTTTGTTATTTATTAGTAATTACTTATAATAATTTTGTAGGTGATATACCTTAAAAAGTTCATATTTCTGTTACGCCTGTCAGCACACAGCCACCAGAGTTTTACCAACGCGGGTATCATTGATAAACAAGTCAATACAAATGTAACATTAGGTTTTATTGATGGTAAAACTGCATGCTCAAATTCTTGTACTAATCCACCAGTCATTGAAGCTTCTGTTTTCATTGACATTAAATCGTACTTTATCACTAAAATGGGGAAAATATAAATAAATTTTATAGCGTTTAGACGATGTTATTTTATAAACATAAGCTGTCAGAATTTTAAATATAGAACTACAATCACAAAGTCAAATATTGCGAGGAGTCTTTTACTTTGTAATTTTATTAATGGATTTGCAAGATTAGTTTGCATGTTATTCTTCCATTCTTTAATAAGTAATATAAGCTTCCTGGATGATAGAATAAACCTGCAATGATGGCACTTTGAGAACAAATTTCTCAATGCTACAAACGCCCATTACCAGATTTTATTTATAATAATATTAATTATATTATAATAAAATAATAAAATATCAGCCGTATACAGGGAAGGCCTGCAAAGAAAATTGCCAATTTAATAACAAAGCCTCTTCTCAATGTATTGACGTTTTCAAACTCCGAGAAATTAATAGTCCTGTGGTTACTTGTTAATTATAATAATTAGAGACAAATTCCTGCGCGTCCATGTTTTCTAACATTATTTCCTTGACTGTCATCTCTTTACATTTCTTAATAAAATCTAATTTAATTAATATAAGAATCTTGTTTTAGATCGCTATCAGAATATATTTCAAAAAATAGACACTGTTAACAATAAAATGGAATTGATCATATAAGAAAGGCTGGTTGATCCAAACAAATACGGGTCGTTAAAATTAAACAAGGTTTAGGAACGTGCTGAAAGAGCGTAGCTGAGAAAAATTAAAAAAATAGAAAGTAATAGAGGCTTATTATGCTCCAACAAGTTATCTTAGGTATCGTAAAATTATAAAATAAATCAATATAAAGTATTTGCTATTAAAATTATAAGAAATCGTTGCTAACTATATTAATATTGAAATATAAAAGAATTAAAAAATAAAAACTTTAATAATGTTAATATTTATAAAATACAAAAACGCGAACTAGACACGGATGGACATTCCACTAATTTTACCTTTTCATCACAACGTACAAAGTATTACATACGTCAGCTATATTATGAACAAAAAGGCTAAAATAAATGAATGGAATTTTGTATAACAGTTATCTTATTACTTACACAGGTGATGCAATATTTTATCAGTAAAATTGTATAGCGCCCAGAAATTTGGAGCCCAATATGCATGACAGAGACCTCTTTTGAAAGGAAACAGCCTGGAAAGTACCTGTCAACGAGTATCCTTAAATATAACTTGAATAATTATGATGACATGTACATTTTAAATTATGTTTCTCAGACTGATTATAATTATCAAACAAAATATATACTGATCAATATAATTACTAATATCACATTATATATGTTATATTGAAACATTGCCTTATTCCTGAAAATATTTTGTACTTTACACTACATTATTTGCATTCCTTGAGAGTTTCGTCAGACATCAGGTGACAAACGATCGTAAAATAAGTTAATATATCTTCTTCTCACATAGACCTGACTCAAAATAATAGAAAAAAAGGTTAGATAACAACTTTCAAATAACTTGAATTACCTGTGGTAGATGGTCTATGAATGGAGCAAATGAAAATCCAAACACAGTAATAACAACCAATCCTAATTTAAATAGATTTGTTATTGAGAAAGAGTACCATGCGGTACTAACGCCATCTGTTGTTGATACAGAGAAGCAATATACTCGCAGCAAATAAACAATAAAAACTGGTGCCACATAGAGAAATATATGTTTCAAATTCAATAATACTGCAAACCAAAATGCAGCCTGGAGGTAATTGCTCTGTGAACAAATATTTTTTGGTTAGTATCATTCAGTTTCCTCGTGGTTACTTATAAGTAAATTTAAAAGTTAGCCGGGTATTTAAAATTACTCTTAGTCTAGTTGTTTACTTTGATTATTACTTGAAAATGTTACTAATCGATCCTCACCTCTCCACCTCTCTGTTGTTACCATCAGTTGATATCATAATTATAATAATACTAGTTGTTACCTTAAATTCATACGTATCTGTATCAAATTCGTCTTAAAGAAGTAAATGGTTCCTAATCTAAACCATGCGACTCGCTTCGGACCATTTGGACTCATGAGATATACGTGCAAATAGCAATACCCGATCTTCAAGTTGCAGGCATCGTAGGTATTTCGAACTGTACCCGGTTTTTATACTGGATAGCAAAAAGGCGCGTACGCGGCCGGCCCGTACAAATGTCGTATGTATCGGGTATTTCAAGCCGCACCCGGTCCGCATACTAGTAAGCTCTTACCGGGTATGAATAGCTGGACTACTATATACGCTCCTTTGCCTACTCCATATTATAGTCCCCTGGAAAAACCTCAGCAGGAAGCTCATTCCACATCCAGAGCATTCGCGGAAGAAAACTCCTCTGAAACCAGACTGTCCGCGACCATTTAGGTTCCGAGGTATGAGGATAAACTCCCTGCCGATCGCGAGCGGTGCAATGATATAAGGTTTGCATAATGTCAAACAATTTCTAGGAACACCACCCATTATACAAGCGGTAGAAGACGCATAAGGAGGAAAAGTCTCTCCTTAGACTTAAAGGTTCGATACTGCTTATGAATTTGTGATCGTCATCAATTCTCACAGCTCGTTATTGAAGCGACTCAAGTCAGTCAAGCAAATTTCCAGGTGACCCCACCCAGAGATGACAGCAGTACCCCATATGGGGTCGGACTTGCGATTTGTATAACAGCAGTCTTTGCCCCGAAGTACTGTTTTGCTCTATGCAACACACCGAACTTTTTGGAATCCACTTTAACCTCGTCTTCAAAATGACTATGGAACTGAACGTCACTAGAGATTCCAGTACTCTTTGAGATGGTTATGGGTGTGTCCCAGAATTGTGGGACCACAGTAAATAGGGTTTTCTTAGCGGTGAACGTGCAAACTTGAAAGCAAACGGAAACTCTGGATAATTTATTCTCGGTTCCAGACACAAGTTGTTCGTGACTTTTTTCCATAACGGTGCAATTCCAGTGCTGTCATCTGCATAGGAATGAATGCCGTCAGTGGATAGCATATCATTGATATGCAACAAAAACTGCGTTGGAGATAGTAACGAACCTTGCGGAACGTCAGTGTTTATATCAATGCTTTCGGAGCAGCTACTACGGCTCTTATGCGTCTGCCGGACTGAAAGCTTGCAAACCCATTTGCGCAAATCCTCGGGCAGTTCGTAAGATGGCAATTTCGATAGAAGAGTCTGGTGCTAAACACGATTGAACGCCTTCGATATATCTAGGCTAACTGCCAATGCCTCACCTTGACTCTGAACGGCTGAAGCCCATCGGTGTATGTGATACACTAGAAGATCACCAGTCAAAAGACCGTGGTCACGCTGACGGTCGCTGATCAAATTGTGTTCTTCTAGGTATCTTAGGAGCTTTGTGATGAGAAGAGAGGTTATAGCGATAGGCCTATAATTCGATGGGTCTGATCTGTCACCCTTTTTGGGCACAGGATGTACATGAGCAGTCTTCCACGAAGTCGGAACTTGCCTAGTGTGGTACGAAATCGCGAAGAGGCGCATTAGTACAGGACACAACTCAGGAGCGCACTTTTTGAGCAGAACAGCTGGTATGCCGTCTGGCCCACTTGACTTATGAACATCCAGACAGAGCAACTCTCGCCAGTCATCCCTTTGTGAAATACTAATTTCCGGCATGGAGTATTCGCACAACGGGACGGTAGGTGGTACTGTGCTTCCATCATCGTTCATAGTCCAGTTTGAGGCAAAGACTGTCCAATAGATCGGCTTTCTCTTTAGCGCTATGAGCCAAGCTACCATTGGCATATCGCAATAGTTGTATGGACGACTGGCAGAAGATTCCATCGGTCGCTTTGGGTTTAGATTTATCCCGCATTATTGGTTTAATTTTTATTGTCACACTTAAGTATATTTTCTGTAAGTTTATGTAAATCTGTAAATTTATAATTTAAGGTTGGCTTTATTCATTTTGTAGATTTAAACATTGTTTTTAAATTATTAAGAATGTCAAAATTTTACAGTTTGGTCTATTTCGTTCTAAATTTCTACGATAGATGTCGTTGTTTGGTGTTTCTTTGCGCTATCGAGATTTTTATTGAATTATACTAAACAGACATACTAGAATTATACTAAATAGTATAATAGACGTACTAATAAGAAGCTGTAAAAGCCGTTTGAGGCTTCAGGGCCCTTATGGCTAACAGTACAGACAGTTCGAAAAAAAAATGCGTCATTATTCACTGGATATTAAAAGTGAATAAATATAAAATCGATACATGTTATAAAATTGAATTATCTGTTTGTAATATCAAAATAACACCTTTTTTATAAATGCATATGAAGCTATATATGATAAAAAACAACAAAAAAAACAATTTTTAACATTTTTGTCTCTCTGTTTGCCTGTTCCGGGGAATCTCCAAGACGTTTGGACCGATTTTGACGGGGTATTCACTGACAGATAGCTGATGTTATGAAGAATAAATTCTGCGCAATAAAAAACTTCTTAGTAGTACACGCGAACGGGGCTGCGGATTCAGCTAGTTATATACATGAAAATCTGTTACAAAGCACCTACAGATGTAACTGCACTAGAGAGCAAATCTAGGCTCAGAGTATTACTATATTTGACCTCATCGTCAAGTCAGGTGAGACTGTGGCCAAACGCTAAAACTATTAAGAATCAAAAACCTATTAAGAATTAAAAACCTAACAGGAAAACACTATAATTATGCTACAGAACTTTTAATAGTAAAACAATATATAATACTTACATTTATCATTTCTGACATAGAAAACAGAAGGATACCATAAAGGAACCCATTGTACTGGAAATGTATATGATCCACCATCAGCAGGCCTGGACATGACATCAATAATATGAACACCAGCAACTGTATTTTACCATCGCTTAGAAGATTTATACAACTGAAAGTATTTATTAATTTTATATTCAATTATAGATCATACAAATTGGATAAACTGACACAAAAACTATAGGGCCTATTCCAAGAAGCAAACCTGCAGCTAGCAGGATATAATAAATGCATTAGCTAAGACCTAAATTAATAGATAATATGCAGTTATCCAAAGAACCCTTATATTATTATTTAAATAGCTTATCTTATATTTTCTCAACCACTTATCTAACGGTATTTTATTTTTCCTTTAAATATTTTTGATAGATATATAAAACATGATGTCATGCTCCCATGGGCGTAACCAGGTACGGGCAGGGGGAGACAGCTGCCCCTCCTTAGCATGGAGTTGCTAATTGCTAAGTCGAAGACACCCGAAACTAAGAGTAAAATATTTTAAGAAACGTTGCACTAAAATCATTCACAAATTATTTCGCCGCCCCCCTAGCAAGTTGTCTGTAGGCGATCGGTCGGAGTTGAACTGTACCCGTAACAAAGAGTAAATAATTTTAAGAAACGTTAAAAATATTCATTAATGATTTCGCTTCGCGCGCTTTACATTCGCGTTTTACCTACGGGTGTTGCGGACGGCAATTGGATTAACTTGGATATGACTTGAAATAGAATATTACATTACATTGTTCGGTATTGTCCGTAATCATTATGGTCACTCTTGGTTCAATTACGAATGCGCTGACGTTGTTAATCAGAAGCAGGCTGCGTATCGTGAATCAAGGTTGAAGAGAGATCAAATGTCGTGAAATATTAAGATTCCAACAACAGCTCCCTCAAAGCAACTTTTAACAGTACCATTAAGTCCTGTAACAGGTCTTCTTACATTACAACAGAGGCCCAGCGCGTCGTCCGTTTTGGCCAGAAACTAGTGAAACAGTCTACTAACACTTGTAACTGTTGGGGTATGGCTCAATAAATACAGACCTATTTTAATATATCTGTTGGTGATTTTCTAGCATAGGTACTTCATCGCTGGTAGAAGGAGGTGATTGGCAAACATGACGAGGCCGTTGATAGGGCCTTGCACAGTGGTCATTTGTCCAAACTTCGAGCGTAAGGTCTCCCTGACAACCTGTTTACGTATCAGAAATCTAACTTTTTGAATGTGCATATAATATATGTCCTCATTAATGGATACAGTTCGCAGCTCATGCCAACTAATGCAGGAGTTCTATCAGGTTCTGTATTTTCGCCCAGCCTGTTTCTTACTGTCTGGTATATAGATGAGCACACGGTACATGAGTGTTAAAGCTTAAGAAATTGCGGGCAATTCTTGTTACTCTAACAAGTAACATGTTTGAGTTCAGATTTGCTTGTTCTCTTGTAAAAAGCACTCAGCTTTTCTCCTTTAGAATAACTTACTTGCAAAGTGTGACAGCCTCAATATCCTATGAATGTACTACTTTTGGCTTTTTAATGGCTACTTTTATTTTAGAAAAATTATTAAGGTTCGGTACAATAAATAAAATCATTTTTCTGTAGTACACACATGCAGAGCCACAGGCACAACTAGTTTCTTTATAAAACTCAAGTTCACCCATACAATACATATTGTTCGCATCTCCGTGAAGGCTTCGTTCAATGCATTCTTGATTTCTTGGACAGACTAGAGTGATGGACTGTCTGCATATGAATGATAAAGACATTACTAAATATTTAGAACTGCTTCAGATGCAAAGGGACATTGCCTCACTGAGCGTTTTATAATCTGTATCATGGTGTATGTTCTAAAGAGCTGTTTGACCTTATCCCATCAACTTCTGGTAATTTACGGCATGAAAAAGAATATCACCGCACAGTGTGAATGTGGAATGGTCTTCACTGATCTTCACCTTGTTTGTTATGTTTCTTTCCTTCCTATGATACTGGGTCCTTTAAACGAGGCTTGTAAAGGTAATTTCTGCAGGCCAATATGATGAAGACTATTGCCGATGAAATCTGTCACCGACAGTCACCATTGTTTTTGAATTGTACCGCACTTTGACCATCAGGTGCTATAGGATCATATTGCTAAGCAAGTATAAAAAAGTATAACTTTACTTGGCCTCGCCCACCCCTCCCCTTGGCCAAAATCCTGATTAAGCCCATGCCAGTTCCTATGACATACAACTGTAAAAGTTTATAGAAATGATTCCCAAAGTGAGCTATCTATCTACCATTAAGATGTAAATTTTAAATATTAATTAATTTTAGATAAAATGTTAAGTAACAAAGAAAGTAACCTTTTAGACTTATAGCCTAACAATTTAATTGTAAAAATATTAAGTAAAAATTAAAAAAGATATTATTTTATTCTTTACATGTTTTTAGCCTTTGGCTGACATCACACGTAATGTTAAGTGATGATGTGGCCAATTATGTTAACACTCTAAATCTATCAGAATTGGCTCCCAAGTTTAGTTGCAAAAAAACACTTACAACAAATTTCAAACGTAAGGGTAGTAGTTAAACAAATAGACATTAAAAAATGCTCTACCACCATGCAAAATAATTACATGATCACATATTATTTTGTAAGTTCCCATCATTACAATATTTTGTTAACAAACATAATAAATGTATAATGTTTGGCTAAGTTTTAGTAGGTAATAGAGAAAATGTATTCATGAGTGGTCTAAATTATCTACCTCATTATTTTATTTCAATTAAAATATATATCACCTCAACACGCCGAAGATGTAAACAAAATCTAAAGCAATAACGGACAGCCTTAGGAACAGTATGGTCATTTCGGATTTATAATTCAAATTATTTACATCCAACATTTCTGGATCAAACCACAGTGCCACAAACGATAGGCCGTATTCCAACCAGGCAAAAAGCGGAGGATAATCCAAAGTCCATTCTGATGTCGATTCATAATACCACTTTTCAATTGATGTATTATATGTAACGGCGAGCCAGTTACGATGGACCTCAAAATCCGTGGAATGACTAAAATCAGCATTGTTAAAGCATAAATGATGTGATAATTTTTAATTAATGAATTGTATGTAACATTAATTAATACTCACTAAAGAGGAATAAAAAATAATTTAACAACTGTTACTATGGCTATTATCGGGATTATCATTTTACAATAATACTTCTTATCACACTCTTTGCTTATCACACAGCCGGCTCATAAGTCCTAACCTAATAATCTTATAATAAAATTTATAATACAATATTTTGACGTCACAATGCTTACAATAATACTAATGTCAAATAGGACTAGAGGTGAGGAATCAGGCTCTCGAAAAATATTGTCTATGAGTGTCGAAAAGATGGTACTTTGCCAAAAATTATGGTAATTGGTTTTTTCATGACGGAAGTTCCCTGGATGCCTAGAATTGTCTGGATTTAATAGTGTATGGATAAATATTTACCTTTATAAATTCACTCATATTCAACTTACTACTTTGTTTTAATAAAATAGACTCTATATCTTACTAAATCTTCTATTTTGACATAATTGTTTTTTGCATTCACGCAGAGTAACTTCTCTTCTGAAGTCTAATATATGTGTAGTTTTTAGAATTATTTCCTTTTACAAGTAAAAAAGCATCCGTGGATTGAAATCGGCTGTTGGGTGTTTTAGTGTCAGCTAAAGTTAACTTGTTAAAACTCTTTCGCAATTGGCATTGGCATGAGGTATGGTGAATCAATGAGGCATGGTTGCAATCGAGTATAAATCTACTTCATTAATGAAGTCTTATCTTATTTCACATGAACTGCTTAGTTTTGCCCAAAAAACGTCAGCTCCTTTTTTCATCTTTATCTCCTCATCAAATTCAACCCATATTGAGATGAAGATAGAGATGCAAAAAAGAGGTGCCGGTTGTAGTGCACAAACGGTAGACACTTTTATGATATCTATGCTTTCCGGCTATCATGAACACATTACAATATTCACATTTTACCTTAAAACAATCTTTAGAGCTAGAAGAAAGCCACTTACTTAATTTTGGAACTCTCTTCCATTCTGTTTTTTAGCCTTTCTTCCTTTACTATAAATCTCTCTCAAAGTGATTATTCTTTATTGATGAAACGGTTTTTTCGTCGTCGTCGCTTTAACTCATAGTAGTAATTACATAATTTAACGACCACTCAAATATAATTCAAAGAACTAAATTAATACTAAAATACTGAATGATAAAATGAAATCAGCAGAAAGAAAATTGTCTCTGGGGGCAGTCACTCCCGGGACAAAACAGTAACGAGCGAGAGTGGCTGAGTGAGAAAATCAAAACAAACAAATGTTTTTATATCGATATTCGTAACACATATGTACAGTTCGTAACAGGTATCGTTGGAAATACTTGTGACATTTTCTTGCTTTGTTTCTTTATTGCCAATCGTAAATGTATTCCTTAAACTTACGCTAAATGAACAAAATTAAAGGTAAAAATTTCGACAACTATCTAGCGACTGAATTATGGCAAATTCGCGTACCATCCTGGCCTTACGATTGTATATAATACACATGACGAATTTATAGTATAAATACCATAATTATGGTACGAATTGCAGCACTGGATGAGGCATAAATACTTGAATAGGTAAGTACATGGAGTTTTGGCGGTAACTTAAAGTGTCACGTGATGTAGTGTGGTTGTTGTACACAAGTGAAGTGGATTACAATAAATAACTAGGAACATGCATTTTGAGTTGCTACAAAGGCTTCCGGGAAAGTTTTAACAAGGTTGCCGCCATCTTGTTAGAGCATGTTTAAAGATTACAGAATATTTCCCTCGCTTTGTTGACAAAATTTAAAATACTTGACACTGGCCTAATGCACGAATAGTGCCGAGCCATAATTAATAAGAAAAGAAAAGGTATGTACATTGCTTTGAAATTATATTTTTTATCAATGCAATTTTTTCACCTGTGATAAATGAATTTCATATCTGCAAGAAATTATCGTCTTTTATATTTGGCCTGCCTGTCATCAATGGTATGGATCAATAATTATCAAAAGTACTTTAATAATATACTTTATCTAAATTTGTCTAAAAATTAAATGTTACAATAACGATCTCCATAACCAAAATTATATTGATAAAGAATTCCTGAAACACTATACGTAGTCAATTGTTTTGTAAAAAAAGCGCTTTTGTCCTATGGCCGCTTTCAGATTTTTTTTTTATTTTCAGATTTTCTGTCGCAAACTCGTTATATATAAATTAATTTAAAAATAACACTCAATCACGGCGATACACGACAACATCAAATTAACTGTCGCAGTTGTTGACGCAAGTAAACTAATTCTTCAGATTCATAAAATTTACATTTGAGTTCACAATTTAGAACACAGAGTTTGAAAAAATACAACAAATTACCTAAATACCTACTAACAATTTTAAATTAAAAACGATTGTCACTTAATAAAGCAGGTACAAGTTTACTCGTAGCGCCATCTATTACCACTTTAAACCTTTGTAATTACGAATTTATATATATACGACATTTTTTATCAGGTCTGAAAGGGTTAAAAGAACTATCTCAAATTTTTCATTTTTGCCTGAACGTCATATAAAACGCTTCAAATAAATCAAAATCTGAGAGTAGTATCAATGGCTTATTTATAATTTCACTCGACAGATTTACTCTTTCTCTCTATAACACGTATATCAGTAATGTTTGTCTCTTTCGCACCCATAGCTTTGTCATCACACAATGGAAAGATCAAAGAAATGAAGAGATTGAATGAAAAAAAGTGATAAAACTACGAATATTGCGATTTGCTATGCAGTAAAGTGAAATCATAGCGATCACCATTTGAAGCGATGATGACGCAGTGGTAACGAGTACGACTTCGCGTCGATTGACGTGAGTTTGAATCCCTACAATGAGCCTGAGCTTTCGGTGAAGGAAAACATCGTGAGGAAACCATAGCATGGTGGTAGGGCATTTTCTAATGCTCGGCTGGCTAGCTATCACCCTCAAGTTGAAAATCTGCCGCCAAGCACCAATAGGTGTGTTCCGGCAGCTGCACTTGAGAGCCCGTCTTCCACTAGGTTTAGCGTGTTACCATCTTGGGCCGCATCGTCACTTAATATCAGGTGAGATTATGGCCACTACGCCAAACCTACAACGATAAAAAAAAGGATGCTGCTATATCTTACAGGCGTATGAATTCTGCAATTTGCTATGAAGTGAAATGAATCCATATGATAGTGTGATATATTGCAGGCGTATGAATTTTGCCATTTATAATTTTATGTAATGGTTTTATTTGATTGTGCGGTATATGTCAGCTGTATGAAATTTGAGATTTATGTTTTAGTGAAGTGAATTTAAATGATTGTGCGGAATATGCGAGGAGTATGAATTTTGCAATTTGTAATTCAGTGAAATGAATTGTATTATCCTACGAATTGTTTTTGTTAAATCTCGAGAGATTTATTAATAGAAATAAAATAAAATATTATAATAGTGGTTTTTTCATTTATAATTGACAACAAAGACAAAGATATAACAGATACTTCACAGTATTTAAGTCAAGTGAACACATAGTTTATAATATATAACAGGTACATATTTTGTTTTCAATATAGCAGGTGACAAATAACATTTGTTTTCATATGAATAATAGCAGTGATGCATTAAATTTTCATGACTAATCAGAACATGATAAACGTCATCAAATTTTTGACATAAGTCAGAAGGAGATGATTGTCTCAATTTTATAATAATATTGATTGATATTGATGGAATATGTCCGGATCTCAACCAATGTGCAAACATATATTAACTTCCTACCTATCTTTGCCGTAGCACATCAGGGTATAGGACTCCTCCTAATAATGTAAGGACATATACCAGATTCCATTCTCACATTATCTTTCATCAAAATATATCTTCCAATGACTGAAACCAATTTCTTTAAATTTTGGTAATAGATCTGAATAATCTGGCAATATATTAATAATCTTGCCACTTACCATACCTAATTTAGCAAGTTTATGTGCCTTTTCGTTACCCTGTAAACCAATATGTGCTGGTACCCATTGTACAAAGTAAATCATCAGTTTTACTTAGTGAGCTACCAAAATACCTTTGAGGCCAGAGGCGCATCGAGCTAAGTGCTGTAGTGCGCTTTTACTGTCACTACAAATAATAACTTTTCAGAGATTTTAATTTTTAACAAATGAGAGTTCTTCTGAAATTTCAATAATTTCAAGAGACGTAATACAAAAATAATAACTATTGATTTTTATACATTCCTGATATATTGAAATTGCTGGTTTACCGGAATAAGGTAGCTTTGGATCCATAAGCACTCTTCAACGCATCAATATAAATAACATTACATTTACAGTATTTCTGTTGTAATTCTACTATAATATCATATCTTAATAAATTTAATTCATATTGATTTTTTGCTAACTGAATATAATTTAAATCAATCCTAATAACATCTGTAATATTAATATTAGTCACCCAAATTCTTAAAGTAAGCATTTGTAATTGAAGAGAAGAAGCAATACATTCATCTTTAAGATCATTATAAACCTCAATAATAAAGGATGTCCTACTCCTACTACACCTTTGCATGATCAGAACCTTTTGTAATAATTGTAATTCATTAAAAGTCACAAATTATAATATTATGTAAATAAATAGTGATAAAATAATCTGTGATGCAAATTCAAATGACTCCTACCGCCTTGCTATAATAATGATATAAGGATGGAATAAGGATAGACTCATCTGACCTGTTATCTTTAATAATATATTATTTTATTTACCATCCTTAGTTTGAAGTATTTTAATAGATACCACAATAATTAATTATGAACAAATTTTCAAATTCTCTACCAATATTTAACAGCCTATAATATTCTAATATGATACAAAGATGATCTACTTTTTATGTCACTGATTGCATAATCCAAAAAAGTCATTGAATATTTGAATACATCCATGTTCTTGCATGTATTTGGAAAATTCACTCATATTTGAACGGTTAGTGTTTGTATTATTTTTGAAATGTAATTCTTCAAAACCAGAAAACTTTTTATTTAATTCTAATGACTCGAATATTTCTGTTTCCCTTATCATTATTTTTTTCCAAGTCATTGATTTTATGTCTCGCCACCAGTCTTGACATACATCATATTCACCTTCTACACAAATCACACCAGGTTTACCAGGCAAACAGAAACCAGTTAGCTTCAATTCTTTAGCCTTTTTCATTATATCTTCTCTTTTCTTCTTATTATATATATGATGAGAAAATATCCACAGCCTGCAATACTTATCTTTTTTTTCTAATGCAATATCCTGTAATGTATTATTTCTGCTCTCTTCACTTTCTAGTATTAAATTATAATTGTGAATATTATCTTGAAGCCATGTTATAACTGTATACAGGCACACCTCTCCAGTATGATTATGTTTAACATATTCTGATAAGTCTGAATTTAGTTTTGTTTCTTGTTGTCGATTCAATTGATTGCAACGTAAGTAAATATCCGGCTCTTCATTTGGATAGTATGTAGGTAAAGTTATACATACTTCTAACTTACAATCACTTATGTGAAGGTTTAATGTGAAGTCTAAATGATTAGGTACATATTCTGTCTTATTTTCTAAAAAATTGTTGACATCAGCTAGAATATTTTTATTAGTTACCACAATAGCACCTTCATTCGGATACATTGACTTTAACAATTCGAATTCACACAATTGTTGAGACAAACAAGTCTCAAGTGTGTTTCTGGTGTGATTATCAAATGCTGACATTTTGTATTCGTTTGTATTATTATTTTCTGTGTCATAGATTCTGTGTTTATATTCACTGCAGAAAATTCGTCGATAAGTCCATCTGTAATCCATCAAATTTGAAAATGTTTTTTTTGTATAGTGCTTTAATTTCGTGAAAGGAACAAGCAAAGGTATCTAAGACCATGCAGCCAAGTCAAACGTTATTCCTTCTTAGAAATTCCTAGGTAGTTTTTGTGGCATATCAGAATTCATCATGGTACATGTTATTATTTTCAATACACTTCACTTGTGCACAATAACCAAGCTTTATTATCCAAAATGCCACCTCTTTTACACAATATAGGTAAAAAAAACACAAATTAATGGATATAATGGTATATTTATTTATTTAACAATTTAATTAACATGTCAGAGAATCGTGTCTATGTCATTATTTAATAAGAAATCATGGCACCACTGATTACATTAGTATATAGGAGCTCACAGCAACGAGATAACAGATCCCGTCAGGTATTCAAAATACGAGGAATATAAAATTAATGGAAAGATATTAGAGATGACGCCGCACGCTCGCTACAGGTGTGCTTTGTGATCCACGCTAACATATAAGCAGCCAACTACAGGCTTGAAGGATGATTCTAGCTCGAGCCCTCGTATTGTGAAGACCTCCATTAATATTGGATCCTAAGATTGTTCCAGACCACCAACTAAGTCGGAACATTTAGAGGATCATGTCGAACATTTAGAGGACGAATATCGAAAAAATGATGATATTAACATAACAAATTTAATATAATTATGTCATCGAAATAGTGACAGTGACACGTCTGATGATACGTCATCAGAAATTGATGATCAAGATCAGTTTGATCATAAATATTCCGCACTTCCACAATAAATATGTTTAAGATGTAATTGAATTAAAATTGTTTTTATATAGGTATACCATAAATACATAATATGAGTTGGATAGAATCAATGATGGCAATCTCACTTTTTGCTGTTTTGAGTAAAAGATGCATACAAATATACAATTTTGAAATAAACTGTTCTTTTTGACACATCAGTATCAAACACGGCTACTTTCTTAGCAAATTCGTTATAAAAATGCAGTTTAGTTCCAAAGGCGTCAATATTTCAAGTGTTTAGAATCATAGGCAGCGCTAAAGCTCGCTCGACCAACCACAGACATAAGATGGCGCATGTGTATTATATGTACTATAAGTTTTCGGCCCACACAGTACCTACTTTACATCATGGACTTATTATACTAAACGTTTAGTATAATAAGTCTATGCTTTAAATTATAAATACTGAAAGTTCAGCCTTCGGTCTATGGTTTAAAAAGTATACAAAAAAGTCTATGGTGTTCGGCATTTATGCATAGACCTAAAATCAAAAGTTGTGTTTTCCAGTGTTTTCGTTAGATATTTATTAGTATAAACTATAATTACTGTGAAATGTTCTAATTTTACTGTGTAATTATACAGATATACAGTTTCGGTAATCTCGATGTTTATTTCCTTAAGAAAGTGGATATAATCACTACGTTTAGAGATTCACAGAAATAGCTTCATAGGTGTAAAGCTAAATTTTAATTATATAAAACGATGTATCATTGTGGTATGCGCCAAGTCGGAGAGAGGCATGTAGCCTATCAAGTGGACCTTATGGTTTGGAGCAACAGGCTAGATTTACTAGCTATAAGTAACTTTAAAGGTATGCATTTCCCATTATTAGTTGTTCTTGCAGTATAAAGTAAAGTTGATTTTGCCATGTATATACATATATAAACTCAGTAAATATAGTAAGCACAAACAAATATAGGGATACCTTTGAAGTGAAGAACAAAATATAAAATGAACTGTTAGGAGATCCATTATAGTTGAGACTTTAGAATTTAGAGTTCTTATTTATCAAATCTGTAGATGTTATTTAAAACAATAATAAAGTCTCTAGTTCAGACAACTTGCATATGTGTGTGTATTCTTTTATTAATTTTATGGGCTCAACTTTAGAATTGCTACTGTCGAGTTAAGATTCCCAAATTTTTTTTACAGTTAGATAACTCTATAATTGGAATAAATATAAAATTTTAGACTGCGTAAGTAAATAGTTTCTGAGAAATTAATTTTTGAAAATCGTTTTTTGTAAATTTAACAATACAAATATCAGTTCTAAGTAGTTATTCTAAAGTTCACTCTTGTGCGATATAAGATTTTTGAAGATCATAATTTTTCTATACATGTTTTTACATTTTGGGCAATTATTGTTTGATTTACGTTAAATACCTACTTCAACGTTTTGTGCTGTTTTGAGTGACATTTTAATTTTTCTGTTGTTGCGAAAAAATTGGTGAGGTTAGGTTTGAACTGTGACAAACAATTAATTATCTGTTGAAAATTCACATACACATCCTAGGTAAACAAAACCTCAAAAACGAAAAAAGTTAAATTCTCAAAAACCAGATGTTTCTGCACTTTTTTCTTTATAGAGGCATTACTTTATTTCTTATCTACTCATACACCATACATCATACTTTGACTTCCCCCACCTTTCCTGCTCCTTCACATCATCAAATTCAAAGGTAGCAATTCTAAAGTTCAACATCTTTATGTTTTGTTTTTACAAGAAGAGCTTTTTATTGAATAATCACAAATCAATATTTTTATAAAAATACAATCTATATGCCATGCCTAATAGTATCCAAATGAGTTTAAGTGATATCACTATTCCTCTTTACATATACATAAATAATATAGACATATGTTCTAACTGCCACTTAAAAGGGCTCAGCGGAAGAACAGTCTAAATTGGTATTTAGACGCTTTCGATTTTGAACCTTTTAATTGTATTAGGACCTTGAATAAGTTCTTGTTTGAATAGCCTGAAAAGAAATATCGTTTTTCTGATGTGAAATTCATATGCTGCTAGAAAGTATTGGCTACTGACAGGCAATACTTTGAGTGTTTTTTTACCACATACTTTAAATAAAGAATTAACTTTACAAAAAAAAAAAAAAAACAGGGCGAACTTAATCCTAACATATGTATAATTTAGAAATTTTATCTAAGTTTGGTCTTCTCTGACTTTATTATTGGTAATTTCTGCAGTTGTATTTTTACAGGTGAAGTACAAGTCCATAGACTACATTGGCAAAAGGTTTGGAATTTATCACCACCAAAAGAAAATATTACAGTGAGAGCTATGGCATGGAGACCTGATGGGAAGGTAATGTATATTTTATTTTTAATAGTATAAATCTCCAAGAATGTATATTATAATTAATATGTAAATTATATTATTTAAAAGATATAATAGATAAATCCCTCTGTTATATAAAATAGTGTAATCTTCATTATTTGTCATGGTGGTTGGTGGAAGGGGTTAGATCAGTGGAATATCAAATTGAGAATGGTATTTAAAATTGTCCATGTGTTGTGGGTTGGCGCGGTGATTACGCCGATTCCTTCCCTTGGGAAGAGGCCTTTGCCCAGCTGTGGGACACTTACAGGCTAATAAAAAAACTTCATAATTTTATTTCCATTTTTATGATTTTATAACTATTGAAAACAAAATTTGTGGTATTGATTGAATATTATCAGGCTTTAGCAGTTGGATATAGTTCAGGTGCTGTGTACATAGTTGACATTGAAGATAAAGAAATACTGGACAAATATGAATTAGAACAGGAAACTGCTGATGAATTTGATAGTGCTAAGGCTTGTGGAGTGACTTGTATAACATGGACTGTCAGAACTGATACCCTTGATAGTGCATCTGAGTACAATCTATATGTAAGTTTTAAGATAAGTATTAGTTCGTTTTGAACTTGATGTTATAATTTTTATACAAAAATTGCAACAGACTTCAATAGTTCTCATTTATTTAAATTACTAATGATTTTTTTTTCTTTTACTTGTGATTTTACCATGTTAATTGAGTGAATTATCATTTTATTATAATTATTAGAGTCTACTTAGTGATTTGTTGTTTCTCATTGTGTTTAGTTTCAGATTCTTCGTGATATCAATTATAATATTTAATTATCTGATTCCAGGATGATGCATCTATATTTTTACAAAAATTGCCACATATTAGTGGAAATCAAAGCACAGAGGATGTTCCTAAAAACTTTAAAGAAACACAGGATCCAACTCAGCTAAACATGCTCTTGGTTGGGTTTGGTACAGGATATATTTACATGAATATATTTGGCAGATATCCTTATGGTACCATACATTTAGCTCAAGTGGCTAAAGATGAATTTGGAGAATATAAAGTGTTAGACATAAATTTGTCTGATGATTTTAGTATAATGCAAGTTCTGTATGTGGATAAACAGACAAATAATGTTTTGTTTTCCCTCATAAACACTAGTGTTCTGTCAGCATATGCTGAGGAAATATTTAAAGTAGCTAAAAAACATGGACAAATTGTGCAATGTTTATCATACCTTGATCAAACAATGATTTCAATAACAGAAGCGTGGGAGCACATTTTATTAGAAATGGATACTAAGATGGCTTATTATGCCGCATCAGTTCCTGATGGTGGTGTATCTGCTGATTTGTTAGAATTATTAATGTTAGGTAACTATTCATTTGCTATCTTTAATAAGTTTATTAATAGATTAGATATTTTGGAAACAGTTTGTCTTGTAATATTGCAAGCAAATAATACAATGTAACATGAAAATGATATGACAACTCCATAGTCATTATTTATCTAAGTACCTACCTAAAGTTATCATATTACAGGTTCACCATCTGATGAGCTGCAACTGTTTTTATTGCAAAAACTAACAACAAATGATTTAAAAAAGTTTGGTAATTCTGTTGAAATGAGTTATTCAACTATACAGAAATTAGTTTTAAAACAACTGAATGTTGTTGGTCAGAGTCTCACTTATTATCTCGCTGAACTTCGTGGTCTAACAAGAATATTGGACAGATACAAGGCATGTTATTTTTACACATATTACCATTGCTAAGCATATAAAATAATCAATATCTATCTATTTATATTAATAAAATGATTGAGGTTTGCTGAGAAAACTACTGAGTAGATTTTGATTACTTTTTGTTAATGTAGTGTAATGCTTTTCACATTTTATTTATACAAACATGTTACGTTTCTTTTATACTAGACAAACCAGATAAATTATTTCAAAATATATTTACTAATGCTATTATTGACTTCCTTGTTGTCGATTTTCATATAAATCCATCATTCTTTAATTCCAGATTTTAGGCCTTGAAGAAACAGCTGTTACTGCAGCTATACGAGCAAGTTGCGCATTTTTGAATAAATGCCTGGAATTACAACAAGTAATAGATGTATCGATGCGTAATTACAAGGCTTTCTTTAGATGGCTGTTTGTTGTTATAGTTCGATTTTTAGATGAACAAATCCCAAGTGAGATTGTTAAAATAAATCAACAAGAGCTTAGCTACATTGCAGAATTTTTATATAACTTTGATGAAATTCAGACAGAAAGATCTGAAACCCAATCAGATATACCAATAAAGTTTAACTTAGAAAGGCTGGGGCAATATTTACAAGATCAAGAATTAACGATACTACCAGATGATGAGGATAATCCTTGGCATAAATTCCTAAAGGAAAATGCCTGTTTATTAAAGGATAATGATACTATTTTATCTATGACAGAATTTAAAAAATTTTCTTTAGTTCAGCAACAGAAATATTTAAAGAATGCTATACACAATCTTTTTAATGTTACTCAGAAAGATACAGGGAAATATTTTTCTGTGTTATTTAATGTCCGATGTTATGAAGACCAAACAAATCTAGGTGACAATTTAAGAATTACCCAGGTATTTGATTCATCAGAAAAAAGGTTTATGATGGCTTTTATAAATTCAGGGAGTGAAAAGGGGATATATTTTATATCTATAAGCATAAAAGAAAAGGCAGTTTTAGCTACAGCTATGACATACTACATTTCATCAACTTTGTTAATTGATAATGTTTGTGAAAATTCTTGTAATGAGAATATTGATATATTTGATTTGCAATTATATTCATCAGAATATTTATCTATAATTGTTAACCATCCATATAATAGCGAGAGTTCGGTGTTTATTCAAGTACCATTAAAAATATTGTTAGAAAACTCGGCAGAATTTAATGTCAAATCAAAGTCATGTTTATTTCTGGAAAGTACATCTAAAACAGACATAGCACCCCTTTTGCATCAAGGTGTTTACAAGACACTAGATAAGATAGATGGTTATAGATTGGCTGTATCCGGGAGTCGTAAAGTGGCCATTGTTTTGTCGAAAAGTCTAAGGAAAGTAAGAATATTTGAAATGGAAGTAGACGGTGACGATGAAGAAGATGAAACATTAGATACCACACCACAATCTTTGGTTAATAGTCAAGGAACACCTGATAAAAATAATACTAGCAATTAAGGTCATAATCTTTAATTAATTAAAATATACAAGTTGAAAATATGAACATATTGTCTTATTTTTATTCACTATTAAATTAAATGACCAATAATTACATTTAAATAGAAATGTACGAAATATAATTGTTTGGCCAAAAAATTCATCTATACTGTGTTGTACGGAATATTTAATTTACGTAATATTTGAATATTGAAATAAATATACTCGTTAATAGTACATTAGACAAGGGTAAATCAGCAAAATTTCTTACATCAACTCCATAACTCAAGCGCAGCAAAATGGTACTTGCCAAGTGTGTCGCTATACGCGCGCCACCCGAACCCCTGACTGGTGATCTCGATATAGATCGGATCGTATTCTCATAACATCGGATTAAAAAAATCGAATGAATAGTTTTAGAAGTAAACTGACCAAACTAGTGTTATGGTATTTTTTAGCCAATCCTAAATTGATACTATCATATTTTGTAGGTTGTAATGTATTCTAAACATTAAACTAATATAAACAACATTGTTGAAGTACCGCTCAATTTGTTCATGTCGCGTTACACTTATAGAGGGTAGATCATTTTCAGTTTACTTTATTGCGATTTCCTAATCTGACCAGTTAAGTTCATACTGTTTATAGCTGTAATTGTTAAACAAAGTTAGTGTGAACAAGACAGACCGTTATAAATTTTTAAAATTACTACCAAGTCAAATGTTTGGAGTATTTTCATTAAATGCGAGACTGGTGGCAAATGAAAACTGTGCCAAGTGACAGTTAAAACTAAAGGAAATGTAACAAATGATCTTAAACAACATCACAGGGAGACATATATTGCCTTAAATAAAGGTGTAACTAATAGTGGATAAAGCTCTCTGACTCTGCTGTAGCAATACAAAAAAATATTACAAACATTTTCATTTTGGCGGAAATCAATAAACAATTTAAAAACATAGAAAAAGTTCATATATTAGCGATTTCCACGATATTACAGCCTAGATTCAAGAAAATATATTTTACCGAGGTACAATCATGTGCAGCCTTAAACGAAATTACACATCTGTTGAAAATTACCACCAACACACTGACTTAACAATCCATTGCTTGACAGACAAGAAGATCCAATAGGCTATTGAATAACTATGCTAAGTATTTGGCCTAATCTAAGCAATTTGGCTTCGAGATATTTGTCTCTTGTTGCTACGTCAGTCCCGTCGGAACATCTCTTGTGTCTGGCTTCCCATGCACTAACTGAAAGCCGTAAAAGATACGACCCTGAACGGCTGTTAAAATTATTATAAAAGTTGAGATACCGATAATAGGTTTAGTATAATCTCTCAAACTTTTCTTAATAAATAAGTAAAAACAAATTAAGTATTTTATTTACTTCGTACTTCGTATAATGATACGATCTATTGCGATCTTTGAAAGATCGATTCAGGTCGCGAATCGATTCAATGGGTTGCGATTCATTACAATTGAAAAAATCGATTCAATTAAAAAGATCGGGCATTCCTACTCTGAAGTGCGCTATGCGCCACCACATTATTGGTATTTGGAATAAGTGTGTTTTTACTCATTCGGTGCAGTAAACCAAGTTAGCGCAATTGCGCGGCGTAGCGAATTGTGACCCATGTCTATAGTATGTAAAGTATATGACTATCAGCGAGTAGGTGCAAGATGTTTAGAATGATGTTACTATGTGTATGTAAAAAAATGTGGTAGTCTTTCTTTTTTCCAATAAAAAATCGAATTAAAGTTAGCAAACGGTGCTCACATATTTAAACACTAACACCTAATAATTACCTTATATTAAGCCTTTCAGACAAGGAAAAGAGTGACATTTAAGTGAATATTATTTTACCTTATATCAATAATTGTGGTATTTTAGGGAACCGTTATGATAGTAGAACTGTATTGCTTGACTAGTTCAGTGGAATTTCTATCTATGATTCATCTGATTCAAATGTGACCACATAACCCACCCAATTTCTCGAAATCCTCGTATAAATCATAAATTATTTTTAATTGATAACATCAATGGCTCAGTGTAAGTAAATCAGCGTTACGAAGTTTCGACTATCGAAAAATAGGGATAATACCCATATATGAACGATGAGAAATTGTTAAAATCACGAATACATTGTGGGTAGTTCGCGAGTCTTCAACCGCATTCCCCAAGAGACAGGATATTTATTTTTCAGGGCTCTAGAATAGATCACAATATAAAAGTGATCATGCGGTGTTTCATTTGGGTACAAGTTTTTAGGGTTCCGAAGTCAACAGGGAACTGTTATAGTTTTGCCATGTCTGTCCGCAGCTTAGCTCAGAAATTCTTAGTACTTACAAAGCTGTCATTTGGTATAGGTAATAAAGCCAACAATGAGGTAAATATAAAATCCTGAAAAAAATAAATTGTATGATACCTCCCCTACATGTAAAGTGATGTTTTTTTTCTCTATTAATGATAAGGGGTTTCATTAGATAGGTCCTTCAAAAATATTGCAGATGTGTGAAAACCATCTTTTGATTCAGGGATCTATTTGTGTTTGTGTGGTCATGTGCTCAAAGAGAGTATGAAGATTGTCAGGATGAAGCTTTCCATTTTCATTGATGATTAAAAGCAGATGATGATGACCATATATTATATACCTTGTATATTTGAGTGAACATATACTGCAATATTGGAATGCAATATATAGTTTGTAATTTTTTGCATTAAGTCCAACCTTTTGTCCATTTACTCGATTATTTAAAAATGCAATAATTCCATAATAAGTTCACCCTTGCACCCTATAATTATCGTAAGTTAAAAAAACTTTTATGATAAATTAATAGAAAATTAACACAAATTCTACTCCATAAATTAAATATAATAATAATTTAGATTGTTATATACCAAAAAAAAAAAAAAACAGATTAGCTACATTACCTATGTCCTAGTAGTTATATCAAACTTCTCTCTGGTGACTTTATTTGAATGTTCTCAAACACTGAATGAAAATCTGTATCTAAACCTTGATTATCTATACCATATAGGAGTTGTTCTGAAGATGGATTTCTACTGGGTCCTGGAACTGGGTGACTGATACTTGTTGTAGTACTATTGTATACTTCATCCACATCCTCATCATCAATATCATGAACTGGAAAAAATTGTATATTTCTATTAAATAAAACAATTATAGCGGCAAATCTTATACTATAAACTGTCACTCTAACAATTTAGTTTTATGGCACTATTTAAATATACCAATAGCATAAATTATTATGGAGTTATATGCAATTTTTTTTTACTAACTCTGTAAACTTTTAAATTTTGCACTATCATTATTAGACCAGTACTGAAGCCTTTGAAAACGGTAAAAAAACGAAAAAAAAAAAGTAGGATAAAACCCATTGGAAAAGGAAGAAAATATAAGAAAAATGAAAGGAAATATAAGAAATAATTTACGGGCGATCTGAGGTCGGGAAGTGGGGGGGGGTAGTTTTAAGGGTAAAAAACCGGTTCATCTCGATTTCCGGCAAAACTACAAGTCTAATGGAAAAAAGTTAAATGGTAAAATTGTAGGTAATAAAAAGATCTACAACTTTTGTATTAACACATTTTTCACATAAACTCAAAATTTATGTGAAAAATTAATATAACAAAATTTTTGGATTTTTTTACTTTTACAAAAAAAAAGATTTTTTTTTCACGAAACTTGGTGAAAGTTTCCCTTATTTTGTCCCAAACTCACTATATTTTTTCTGTATTTGAAAGATTTATTTTTTCACCTTATTATGACTTAAAATCGAAAAAGCACCCTAATTTTCAATTGAAAATTCTTACATTAAAATATCAGATTTTTTAAAATGTTGACGACTTGCTTGTGTTGGTTAAAATCTCTACTTTTTGGTGGTATAAAAAATACATTACTATGCAAATAAAAATACTATGCAGAAAATGCAAGTTTACTTTAAATCTCATAAATCTTTGTACTCCATATTTAATTTTTCAGTACATTATATTTAACTGGAACTGTGTGTAATAGCTGTGCTTGTTTCATGCGATCTTCATTATAAGTTGATATACTTGACAATTATACTCCAAAATACTTTATTCAGTTATAAAAACTTATATACCTGGAACTACTGATCTTCCCTCATACTTCTTCCAATCTTTTTTGAGTTTGTAGTATAGTAATGCAGAACAAATTATCACAATAATTGACACAATAATAGCAACTAATTTTACTGCATCTACTGGGGAAAATGTTGAACCAGACACCAACATCTCCACTTCATTTGATAAGTATCCTGACCCATCAAGATTTTTTGAAATACAGACATATTGACCAGAGTCTGATGGAGACACATTCTGAAATAGTATTGATTGAACATAAATTTCATAAAAATATACCAGCTATATATTTTCTAGAGCTGGACAAATTAATATGCTATAAACTTTTTACATGTAATATTTTTGTGAGAGAAGAGAATTGCATATAGTAAAGAAACAATATAAATAACAAACTTGAAATACTCAATGAATAAGAAAATGTTTAATAAAGAAAATATAAAAAAAATAGTGGATAAAATTGGCGCTATTTTTACAACCCCTTTTAAATAAATAATACACACTTACATTTATATGTAAACTTCCTGAGAGCACTTCATATTTAAATTTCCTTTCATTATGACTGTTGCCTGGTGCGATAATATTATTTTTGTTATACCATAACATGAAATTGTGTTCAAAGTCATTACTTGTACAATTTAAAATAGCTGTAGATCCTGCGGACACTGTAGTCACTATGGAATTTTGAATCCGAGGAACAGAGTCAGCAAATGATGGCATTTTGAAATTTTCTATTCACTAAATGATGGTGTTGTTATATCATCAGATATTCTAAACTGTATACCTAAGATTTTGACAAGTGCAAACATTCAGTGTCAATGAATGTGTGCCAAGTTTAAAATTATCTCAGAAAGTCACATGTTTAGTCTCACTATAGTTTGTATACACACTACATAATTTGTATGCTCAGTATCTACTACTTCCACTAGAGTGTTTGATTAAATGCATAAAAACTTCTACGCTCAATACTGGTAGCAACATCCAAATTGGGGTCATAACCACATAAATGGGCAGATTAACTTTACTGTATTCTAATTTTATACAAATAATAATCTGTGCTGCCATTTTGAGGCCTATCGCTGCTATGTACCATACGTTTTTGTTGATAGTGCCTCGAAATCTTTCTATACCATTTCTGCAGTGAGACACCATATGAAAAAGCACGTATATTAATAAAATGCTGTCGTATACCCACATAGGTATAAAAACGATGAACCAATTCCAGTGCGTTTTAGATTCCAGTCTGAGGCACAGGAGTATTAGGAATACTAAAAATATAAACCACGTAAATAGTGCTCTGTGTAATATGGCCATTACGATGAATTTCGAAATATATTATGAGAAGCACGTTACGTTATTAAGAAGTCACGTTAGGTCATCTGGCACACTCTAAAAATATGTTTTACGTAAATAACGTATCAAGTTGGCGCTCAACCAAAAATTCGAAAAAGAACACAGAAAAAGAACGAATTGTTTTACAGCATTACAGCATTTTACGCCCGTCAGGAGCAGTTTTTTTAAATTTATTATGGCCACTTTACTGGATAATGGATATAAGACCTTTAAGCCAAGCCTTCGTAGCCTTTTCTTATCTTCTTTTTCCTAACTTGGCAATCGGTCTTCTTTATTGAAGACTATTACTGCCATTATCGAGTGTATATAGTTTCCAGTGCTTTGAGGCTTTATGTATCCTAACAAGATGATGGCTCCCTTATTACAACTTTCTAGGGAGTTTTTGTGGCATCTCAGAATTCATGATCCATTGTATTATTTCCAATTCACTTCACTTGTGTACAATAACAAACTTTATTATGCATGACGCCACCTGTATTACACAATATAGGGTAGCTGTATGAACACAAATGTATGATTAAAAAATTAAAACCACTACATGACAGTTTGAGGTCCCGCCAAAAACTCCTTTCTTATCTTCAAAATTACTTCAAACAAGATGGTGGCTAAGGATACAGAAAAAAAATCGATAACTGAGAGGTATCGATACTTTGCTTTTGATACTAAGAAGATTACAAAAAGTAATTCATATTTCAGTTCTCCAGTATCGATCATTCTTATTGGCATCGATACTTTACAGCTCTACTGCAGTTATTAGGGAATTCCCAACCAAAAGCTAACCATAGCAGTGTTGCCATAAAATTATTTTGTGAATTTGGAAGATTTCTCTTACTTTTAATAATTGTCACTGCAAGATAATAATTAATGACATGAGTGTTTTAGTAATGGCAAAATTAAGTTCTCGATGTCAAATTTTAAGCGTAAAAAATTATCCCTAGAGTATAATTTAAAAATGTTTATTTAATTAGATGTTTTCGATGCTTTGATCGTACGGTAGGTAATTACTTTTATTATGCCGGCTCTACTAAAAAGTGACATCTGAGTCTTTTCGGAAGAATAACGACAACAGTGGTTTCTGTGAAATATGTTACAAAACTATTAAAACTAGTGGAAAAACTTGTAATGTACAAAATCTAAAATTTATAAAATATAGTGATGAAATTAAACGTATATCCGGGTGCTAAAGCATCTGAAACGCGCAACCGATTAACTAGTAACCGACTGAACAAACTATTGTTTATGTCTGACTGTGACAAAAGTGACTGGAAACTGAATTATAAGAAAAATTATACTTTTTAGTCACTTTTATCTCATTACCTATACTTTTAATTAATGTGCATATGTTTACTTTTTCTTATAATTATATTTAAAAAACCTCAATTTAATTAGTTGTGTTTAATTTACCTACATTCATCACACAAAAAAAACTTTGTGTGCTTAAGACCGCACGGCAGAAGTGAAAACTCAGTAAGGAATTCACCATAGTGTTGATTTCTATGAGAATATTCGATTTTGCAAAGTTAATTTTTAATTATATTACATATACATATATTTATGTATTACCTATACGATCGAATCACTCTTTATAATAATAATAACAAAAAACAATATATAATATTAGCACGATAAACCGCTAACTACACACACTAACCTCACAATGTAAACCAAATAATTGTCATTTTTTTTATTACGTACCAATAATAACTATTAAATTAATAAAGACAATTATTACGTATGAATTGAATATACTAAACACCGCGACACAACAGCGAAGAACAGCTGACTGTATCTTTCTCGCTCGGGTACACTCGGCAGTCCCGACTTCACCCGATCGAGCCTGTCTCACCTCAGAGCGTGACGGATCAGCCTAACTTAGTACCTACGGAAATCTGAGTGCGGTGCGCAAAAAGAAGTTTTCATTTCAAATATTCAAAGATCTAGATAGATACCTTAAGGTACTTAAACATACTTTGCTTGGCATCGATGCATTTGATACGATACTAGTACCGAATGTACTTTTGATTCCATACCGTATCCCTAATTGCTGGCTACCTTGTTAAAACTATCTATAAGGGATTTTTTGCGGCAACTCAAAATGCATGTTTCCAGTTTATATTTTTATCCACTTCACGTATGCATAATAACCAAACTATATCACGCAAAATGTCGACAATATTACACAATATAGGGTGAAAAAAAATGGCAGTTCAAGATGCCGCAAAAAAACTCTGACCAGGAGCAGTGAGGAACAGTTAGGGTCAGGGTTACCAACTAGATACCACGAGTGAGTGTTAAATGACATCTTAAAAAGTACTTAGACCGGTTCAGAAAGAGAATTGTATTGAAATTTGAGGGCGCAGCCATGTAATTACTTTTTTGTTTTGTGGGCAACACACATAATAGCATTAAGCCTATTTTATTTTATGCCATACTGCCAGAGCAACAACGTGTGATATTGTAGCATGCCACAAAAGTTAAAAATGTCGCACGTTGTAGCAATAATCTTGCCGTAAAACAGCACCTGGCGGCATGTGGCACGATCACGATGTCGCACCTTAATAGGGCCATCATGGCCGAGCAACCCGCCGTTGCCATTGCCATCGCTCAGGGCACCGAGCCCGCCAGCGACCCCGCCGCGCCTCACGCGACGAACAAGAAGTCCGTCCCGCGCTCCCGCTCAACGGCACCCCGCGCTCACCGTCAAACGCCGTACAAACGGCCATCGTCGCGCTCACGTTCCCCGGGCATTCAAGCCCCGACCCCAGCGCCCTCTGCGCTACCGATGAAAAATCAATTTTCATCACTAGTCCCCGAAGCGGAGACACCGTCGCTTGTAGCAACAAACGACAGCTACTCTCCCGCTAGCCCGGACCCGGAACCCGAGTCCATCGAAATGGACACGGCAATACGAACAGACAACGAGGGCTTCACCCTCGTACAAAAAAACAAGCCCGCCAAACGGGCCTCGCGCTCGCGCCCAGAGTCTCCGGAGACTCAGTCGAGACCCCAAAAAACGCAGCGAACCGGGCTTAATAGCCACGCCCCTCGCTCTGCAGCGCCCTCAGCGCCTGCCGGTACCTTTGCCGGCAGAAAGGCGCGTCGCCCGCCCCCCGTCACGGTCCAGAACAAGTCGGTCTGGACGAAACTCTCGGAAAAACTGAGAGATATGCGTATCCACTACACCCAGGCCAGTAGCACGGCCAACGGTATCCGCGTCCAAGTGACCACCTCGGACGAACACCGTAAATTCACCAGGTTGCTCCGAGACAGCAACCTGGAATACTTCACATACTCCCTGGAGGAAGAACGTCACCTCCGGGTTGTAATCCGCCGCATTCCGGTGGAAATCACACCCGAGGAGGTCAAAATTGACCTCTTAGCCAAAGCCCTCCCTGTCCGCGAAGTACACAGAATGCACGGCGGACAATCAAAAAACAGACCTCTCGACATGGTTCTAGTCATCCTGGAACTGACCCCCGAGGGCAGAGCCATTTTTAATGTTAGGAAAGTGTGTGAGCTCTCCGGAATAGCCGTAGAGCCTCCACACAAGAACCGCAGTCCTCCGCAGTTTCACAACTGCCAGTTGTATGGGCATTCGGCCCGCAACTGCCATCTCCGTCCCAGGTGCGTTAAGTGCCTCGGGGACCACGCGACGAGCGAGTGCACGCGCAGCGAACTATCGCGGCTGTCCCCGCGCCCCGCGCCCCACGCGCCCTACGCGCCCTATGCGCACTACGCGACACACCCCTCCTCAGAGGGAACGTCCCGCAGTAGGACAGCCAAAGCCTCTGCTCACGCCAGAGGCTTTCCCCAGCCTCCCGGGCGCCTCCAGCGCCCCGGTGGCAGCCGCCCCCGCGCCCCGCGCGCCTCCTCCACCCATGCGAGCCCCTCAGGCGGCATGGGGCCCCAGGCCCCGCCCGTAACCTCCCAAGGCTCAGGCCTCCCCGCTATGTAGTCAACGCTTCGGCCTCGACTATATGGCCATGCTTCTTCTCGAGCACGACTACCAAGAAGTGCTAGCGTACGATCAGTGCGGCACTGAGTACGGCATGATTGAAGCAATCAAACGCTTTCCCCAGCTGACAGCCACGCTCCAGCGTGTGTCCCGTGCTGCAGCTTTAAACACACCAACTAGAAATGGCTCGCATTAAGCCTAAACATATCTTTTTTCAACGCGCGTAACCTCCTTCCACAACGGGACTTAGTATCCACCTTTCTTAGGGAATGGGAGATAGACGTGTTTCTAGTACAAGAAACACTTCTAAAACCCAGTAGGCGCGACCCTAAGATAGCAAATTACAATATAGTCAGAAATGACCGTGCCACCCGAGGAGGCGGCACGCTCATCTACTACAAGCGTTCCCTCTATTGCATGCCAATAGACCCTCCCGCACTTACCAATATGGAAGTGTCCGTCTGTAGAATAGGCATGACTGGCCATCCGTCAATCACGCTTGTCTCTGCATATCTCTCCCCGAGTAAAAGACTCCTTCAGTCCGATCTGGAGGCGCTACTTTCACTCGGTCAATCCGTCATAATAGCAGGCGACCTCAATAGCGGTCACACCCATTTCAACAACTCGCGTAACACCCCTAACGGGGTTATACTCGACCTACTATGCGATGTGCTCGGCTTTGACGTCATAGCACCGCTAGAGCCCACGCACTTTCAAGATAATTGTCAACCGACAGTACTTGACATAGCCCTCCTCAAAGGTGTCTCACTTCGGTTATGACTTATAGAAGTCGTACACGAACTAGACTCCGATCACCGCCCGGTTATCTTACAACTCGGGCAACCGTTCGACCCCAGTCCGCCAAAAGTCAAAGTAGTTGACTACGCGATCTTAAATCGCTACCTATCCGATAACGCGACCCTGTCCAGCCTAGCTAGGATCCCCGACGTATTAGAGTCAACAGCAGACGCCGACTTAGCAATCGATTCCCTGGTCGACTACCTCCAAACCGGCGTAAGGGAGGCCTCGAGAGAGGTGCAAGCGGCGAACGAACGCCGTTTTATACTCCCCCCCGGCTTACGAGCGTTAATCACGGAAAAGAACGCCGCGACACGTGCACACGATTCTTATCCGACGAGGGATAACACCCGTAGGTTACGGCGACTTCAGAGAGAGGTTAGAACTCGCATCAGCGAGTACAGAGGTCACCGGTGGGATAACCTCTTAGAGGGTCTCAAGCCGTCCCATCTGGCTTACTGGAACCTCGCCCGCTCTCTGAAGTTAGAAGCTACCGCCCTGATGCCGCCCCTCGAAAGAGGCCCCGATCTCCCACCCGCGTTCGATAGCGACGATAAGGCAGAATGCCTTGCCGCAAGCTTGGAGAGCCAGTGCTCCCCAAACTGCGACAACGTAGACACTGCCCACATCGAAACTATCGAGACCGCCGTTCAAGAACTAACGTCGATTCCCCCCGCGGAAACGTTAACCCCGGTCACGCATGACGAGATTTGTACTGTTATTAAAGGCCTTAAGCCTAGAAAGTCCCCCGGCCCCGACGGTATCAGGAATGAAGTACTTAAACTTCTTCCCGATCAACTCATAGCTCTTTTGGTCTGCATCTTCAATGTAGCCATAGCCCACTGCTATTTTCCAGCCGTCTGGAAAAAAGCTATAGTTATAGGTATTCACAAGCCCGGCAAAAAAGCTTCGCTTCCCGATAGCTATCGCCCGATCAGCCTTTTAAACACACTAGGAAAACTTTACGAGCGGCTTCTTCTGAACCGTCTCAAAACCGTTATAGACATTAAAAACCTATACCCTCCCGAACAGTTCGGTTTTCGCGCCCGACACTCGTGTACACATCAAGTGCACCGCCTCACGGAGCACATCACGAGTAACTTTGCCAAAAGTAGTATCGCCCCCGCCCGTACGCTTGCGGTCTTTTTCGACGTAGCTAAGGCCTTCGATAAGGTCTGGCATGCCGGACTAGTCCACAAGCTACATAAACTAGAAATCCCGGATAGGTTAGTTCACCTAGTTCATGATTTTCTACGCGACCGCACCTTTCACTACCGAGTGGAAGGAGTACTATCTACCGCCCACCCTATACGCTCAGGAGTCCCGCAAGGTTCCATTCTGGCGCCTTGCCTTTTCAATCTGTACGTCAGCGACCTCCCGAAGCCCCCCGGGGTCGAGGTAGGGCTCTACGCTGACGACACAGTCATATACGCGTCAAACAGACACAGAAAAAATCTCGCCTGCGCAGTCCAACGTGCCGTAACCACTCTTGGGGAGTGGTTTCGAACGTGGCGAATAGCTATTAATCCGGTAAAGAGCGCCGCGATTATGTTCGAACCGCATACATGTAAACTACCACGCACGGTAGGACCCCTCTCATTATTCGGTAGGAATATCCCTTGGGCCACCAAGACTAAATATCTAGGTGTCACCCTCGACTCGAAGCTTAACTTCAACGCACACGTTACTATAGTCCGGAATAGGGCCGTCTGGATCCTTTCCCGCTTGCGACCCTTGCTCAGTTCGGTAAGCAAAATGTCCTTAAGACATAAGCTTACACTATACAAGATGTGCGTCCGTCCGATCTTGACATATAGCTGCGCAGCGTTCGCACATATGTCCAAACATAACTTTGTCCGCATGCAAAGAGTCCAAAATCGGTTTCTCCGTCGCCTGCTTGACCCTCCAGCCTTCGTTAGGAACATGGACCTCCACAGGGACATGAGGCTTCCCTCGATAGAAGCCTATGTGAAATATCTCACCAGGAGATACTTCGATAGCGCTTCGAATCACCCCAACCCACTCGTAAAATCCACCGTGAACTACGTCCCAGACAACTCGATCCCCGTTGCCAAACGTTATAAACGCCGTCCGCGAAATCTCTTTGTCGATCCCGACGACGACATCGAGAAAGCTAATAATTACTACGCGTCCGCTCCCGCAACATATGCGTGCTCGCGCCCACGCCCGCGAAACCACCGTTCCCTCCGCAGGGGACGTACGGTTAACTTCGCTCCCGCACACCCGCCACGACCGCCCTCCTCTGCGGCAACTCAAGCCTAGGTCCGATCCATCGGCATGGAGCCCTTGAGACAAGCAGCCGCTCGCGCGATACAAGTGACTCTACAATCACTAGCTTTCACAGCCATACATGACACTGCATTATACATACATGCACAACACACATAGGTACATAGGTTCTGTAAGGGACCTTTTTTTTTCTTTTTTTGCCTAGTTAGAGTAGACAAAAATTTCAGACCACTAAATACACATACACATGTTCCTTCCCTCCTCCCAGGGGGCAGAAACATGTATATATGTATAGTTAGTTTAGATCGAATTACGGATAAGGAATTAGTCAGATCGCGACTTAATTGCATACGCGCAACAGTCCGAGCCGAGGTCCGGCCACTTTGGCACCCTCGGATGTTGTTGCTTAGCTTTCGTGGCTGAGTGCCCTAATCGCTCGCCCCCAAGCCCGGTAAAGCTGTAAAAGCCGTAAAGGCTCCAGGGCCCCTCAGGCTAACAGTGTAGTCAGTTCGAAAAAAAAAAAAAAAAAAAATGTCGCACTTGTATCCGAACCCGATGGATTCTGTGCGACATTTTTATGCGTCATAACATCCCAAGCCTGGGGAAGCTGTAAAAGCCGTAAAGGTTCCAGGTTCCGTAAGGTTAACAGTATAGTCAGTTCGATAAAAATAAAAAAAATATTGAAAAATTAATGTTACATCAAGGAAAAGTAAAAAGGATTTAGTAAAAATGAAGGCGTAAAGACAGAGAAAAATCTCCGGTGATTACAAAAAAACCTGGTGGTACCGGTTTTGCCTATCTCCGGTTTTTCTCCGGTCATTGGAGCAAGCACTAATTGGATTTTACATTTGACAGTTGACTATTGAACTAATTCTTCTATATCAGTGGTATTTTCCAAATAATATATACACTGCAATAAATATTTACTTTCATTTTGAATTAAGTAACTGTGGACAAATTAGGCCGTTGTTACTCCTTAAGTAATGGCTTCACCTTTGGAACAATTTGTTAATAATGTTAGAACAATGTCGGCAGCAGGTAAATATAAAAAAGAATTGTTGATAGATTACTTTATAATCGTTTACTTGTATCTGTATAGTGCCGGACTGAAACCTCCCTGAAAGCGTTACGCTAAGCTACGTTCTACTTCCAAGCAAGCTTTCGCAGGTCGTCGCTCTATCTACGGTGTTCCACAATATCCTCTTCGTAATCATTAGCTAGAATAGTGTAGGCGACAAATAGAGTTCGAATTTAAGCCTGTCCTTGTTTTTGCTATGTATAAATTATTTACCATTATTGTTAAGAATTGTGCTAACATTGTTCTTTTGGCAGACGAAACTTCCCTTATATTCTAAGTGAAAAGATCAGAGGCTAGACATTCAATAGTTTAGGCTATAAATAATACATTGGTTAAAATATTTGAATGGTTTGCTTTTAATTAACTGTTGTTAAATGCAAAAAATAACTATGTAACTTACTTTACATAATGTTGAATGTGTTGACAGTAATATCAAGATAGAAGGGATTTTATATTTTACATTGTGGACCCCAGAGAATGTCATCACAGCTGATGTGCACCTTCTATTGGGTCCACACATTACAACCTTGGTGGCAAGATTAAACTCTGTTTCATTTGCATTGTCTAAGTTTTGCCAGTGAATAGATTATTTTGTTATGTTAGTCTATTTCGCTTTCTTCCATAGTTTTAATATTTTACATTATTTTAGTGTGGGATCACAACTTAGATAGCTACTATATTTACACTACAAAAATAGACTGAGCAATAAGTTTCAGGAATTTAGTATCTTAAATTTGCTTTCCCAATACATAATATTCCTAACATAACATTCCCAATAATAAAATGATATTTACAGGAAACTTTCGAGAATTATGTGAGATTATAAGCAAATCAGATGATGTCTTACAACGTAACAGTGCTCATCTGAATACTGTATTAGAGACACTTGATGTTCAACAACATTCACTGGGAGTACTGGCTGTGCTTGTTTCCAAATTTTCTCTGCTTCAGGTTTGTTAACTTCTATTTAATTATCGGTATTCTGTTTGAACTTGGCATTGAAATATATTACATCAAACATATAAGAAATGCTGGGCAATGGTTTCTCTAATGTAATTTAATAGACCATTTTGTCATATAATATATGCAATATTTTTCTCATCTGTAAATTTATATTAGTATTTCTAGTACGCTATGAAAAATGTCAAATTATAAAACTAAGCTATCACCCAAGTTTGCTACAAGACTGTGTGGCTTAGAAGTTTATTTTGTGTCTGTTGAACTTAATAAATATATAAACAAAATCTTTATTAATAATTTTCTCTGTTAATTATTTGAATTGAAAGCTTAACTACATATATACATTATGTAAGGTATATTTATACCACTTCAATAAATTAAAATACTTATATTTTATATAATTTAAAATACTGTACTTATGTGATTTTAATAAACTTGTCCCCATTGTGTTTACCTTTTTTCAAGTTTAATTGTGCATCAGGTTTATTATTATTTATTATAACACAATGAACAATATACACAAATTGTTAATGTGAGTATTATTACCATGTGAAAATATTTTGTAAAATACAGGTATAGACTAGCTATATAGTCTAGTATAGCCTGCCCTACAAATTACACAATATGCAGAACTTCAACAGACTTCTTTGCAGAATGTCATTATAATCTGTTTAGCAGTTTATGATGAACAAACTTTCAAACAACCATACTTTAACATTTATAATACATATTAGTCTAGATAATATTCATTCATTACATGTCAATATTTATTGATTCTTCACATAAAATAAAAATAAAAGCTTTTTTCCAATATTCAGACTAGTGGAGGAGATGCTGATAAATCAACCATGTTTCAACAGATCCATGATTTCATTTGCAATTGCATCGGGGAACAAGTTCGCTTTTCACCAGAGCTGTGTAAGTTCATTGGCTTTTAAACATGTCTGATGTGCATAAATATTTGTCTTGGTACAATATATTCCTTTTATGTAACGTGAACAGAACACCTTAAACAATATCAAATTAGATACATGCAGAGATGCAAATAAAAGTACAGTGCTATCATACTGTGCCATCATTAGTGCTTATGCACGTACATTAGAAGTTATAGTATGGGAGCTCAATAGGGTATTTTGTGATTTTCTATTTTCCATATATTTTATTGTCACATTTAGTCATAATTTTTATTTTCCAACCTTCATATAATGAAAATTCTTCCAAATTGTTGTCATATTATGGGTTAGCACGATTATGACCTCAAGCTAAACTAATCTTATGCTCTTGAGTATTTCAAAAAGCGATTTTTTTGTTGCATTTTCAAGAGACCGCCATGAGATTGGTCACGTCCAAATCATCAGTCTTTTGAATGGGAACTTCTTTCGTTTTTACTTTACATACCCTCTGAAAATAAGACACGATCGAATTTTATTTTTCCCTTTCCGTCAGTAGAGACACGTGTGTCCAGTGAGGCGGCATAATATACGTATCTGACGTGCTCGAGTATTTCCATGTGACTGTTTTATTTACATTTTTGAAAGCCTGTAGATTTTAGACGCTCCCCCCACCGATAAAAGAGTATACATCATTTAACCTTTTCTTTCTATCATCTAATCATCAAAATCCAATAGTTCCCCACGGAGCTAGAGTAAATCCCCATTTAACATTGTGGGCTCCCCTACTATTATGTTTCTTTGAATAATTACACTCCGTCTTGATTATGTTATGCATAATATCGAGTGTGTGACAAGAACTCTTATTATTTCAATGAGCTTCGTAAAATTTATCTCTCATAATTTTTTCATAACGTGCCTAATGAATGACTTTTATAAATACCTCAATTCATTATGACTTTAACATATCATAGATACATAAATAAAACTTGCATTCCTGGTTTTTTATATTTTCAACAGATGCAGAACTTTGTCACTTATTAACAAATCACCTTGTGGAAATTAAACAACCAATCAGAGGAATTGAAATATTAAAGAAAGCAATTAGGAAGATACAGTTATTTGATTCTCAGTTGACATCAATCCATGCTGATTTATGTCAGCTTTGTTTACTTTCTAAATGTATGAAACCGGCTTTAGAGTTTTTGAATACTGATGTTACTGGAATAGGAGCAGAGGTAGATTTTTTTATTACTTGATATTATATTAAGCATATAACAATATTAGAGACAAATTTACCTAATTAATAAGAATTTGTGCATACATGAAATATATTTTGGCAAGGACTTTTTTTCAGTGTGATATATGCAAAAGTGGGATATGAAAATACTTTTAACCAAATTTTTTTTTTCTAGCTTGGCGGTAACAATGATTCTAAGCACTTTCTACTTTATTACTACTATGGAGGAATGATCTATACAGCATTAAAGAATTATGATAGAGCTTTATACTTCTTTGAAGTTGTGGTCACAGTCCCTGCAATGGTTGTATCTCATATCATGCTGGAAGCTTACAAGAAATATATTTTAATATCACTTATCTTACATGGAAAGGTAAAAAATTTTTGTTTAAAAAAAATGTTTCATAAAGTTGAATATTTATTAATATAAATAATATCAGAATCATCAAAATCTTAATTTTGTCAGTTTGAATTTAATATAAAAGAATAGAATAATAAATTTATCTGTTGAAATAAGTTTTCAAAGCACAATTCCTAACTGAAGTTTATAGATTTTCATCACTAATAAGAAAATTAATAAGTGTACACACGGCGAAATTAGTAAAAAAAAAAACAATTAATTCAATTCATAAAGAGCACATAAATGTAATTTTATCTATACATATAATAAAATTGAAGTGTCTGTTTGTAATGCCAAATTAACACATTTTCACTAAATGCATATGAAAGTATATACAACACCTACAACAAAAAACCAATTTATACAATTTTTGTCTGTTTGTTCTGGGTTATCTCTGAAACGGTTGGACCGATTTTGACGGAACTTTAACTGGTATATTGCTGATGTTAAAAGGAGTAACTTAGGCTACTTTTATTTCGGATAAATAATTAGGGTTCCGCACAAAAAATAAAATAGCTTTTTTGGTAGTCCACGCGAGCGGATACTATGCGGACTAGCGGATAATCTGTACCATACAAAATAACTGATAACCCATTGAATTACTGAAAACGCGCCTGAGGTTGCAATGAGGTGCAATGAGGATGAAGTTTTGCAATTTGGCAACCTCCTGAGGAAGAGATTTTCAACCGGTCGCGCACGAGCTCGTCTGCTTGTGGCTCAATACGCGCACGCACACACAAACTTGTACATAATAGAACTAGCTGTGCCCGCGGCTACGCTTACGTGGACTACAGAATGCCGACGGTTGAGAGCACGCGCGAGTTGTGCTGCCCCCGCCCAAAAGATGGAAGACATTGTGGATGACCCTTAGAAGTTAGACATATGATAGGATTTTTTTGATTAACTATGTAGAACATTAATTTAATATATCTTTTATGGTTTACTCAGCATAAGCCATTTAATCGCTCCAAATGCGTCCTTTTTTCGAATTGATTCACCATTATCTTCACTACTTCTTCCGTATGTTAGCATATCGTACAAAATATATCCTAAAACCTGGCCAGATAACATAGCTATGAACTAAAATAAAAAACATGTAAATCGCATAAGTGGTTTTCTCGCGAAAAGAATATAAACGGACAGACAGACTGAGAAATATTGAGTTTTATAATATGTGTAGATAAGAGATGAAAGAGAAAATCGCATGGAGAAGGTAAACGGGTTTTCTTACGTGACGATTTCTAAAAGTCAACTCCTACTGCAAGCCGCACTAAGGAACTTCGTTTCAAAAATAAATCATTAATTGTGACTATTGTGTATTCAATATACTTGTCAACCCTTTGTTTACATTGTTCTAACTTCAGCTGACAAAAGCTTTAAATGTTGTGGCATGTAAAGTTTAAAATACATTAATGTCAGTACAGAATGTACGTGTGTTTTAAGGTCTGTGTAAAAATTTATATACCTTTGTAGATTCTCATGATGCCAAAGTATACGTCACAAGTGGTTTGCCGCTTTTTAAAACCACTGTCTGTGCAATATCATGATTTAGCTAATTCACAACATGCAGCTGTTAAACACCGAGATACATTTGTCAGGGATAAAAATATGGGATTAGTTAATCAGGTACATTTACTTTATTTAGTATGTTTTTCACTATTACAATGTGTAATAAAATTAAATAATGTAATTAATAAAGTTATACTGCTTTAGACGCGTTATGAAAAAATGATGAAAATCAATATTTATGATGTGCGTGCACATTGTAACAAAAAGTCTAAACTGTGAAGTTTTATTCTAAACTCTGGTTTTATTGTGGTGGAGATTGTCACACTCAATGTTATATGACGATATGGTTAAAGTTTATGATACATTAAACTAACGCCCGCCATACACGTTGCGGTGTACCTGTGTTGGTCGACCGGCACGTCGTAGCGTGTATGGGCACGGACACACGCACAGGTTTACCGTACGTTGTCACTCAAAATATTTTATTTTCTATTTTGCACCAGTCGCTTATGCAGGTCTAAAAAGCACAGGTCTACCTGCGCAGGTAGACCCTAGCGTGTGGGCCATCTTCGTAGGATTGAGTATCAGATAAGACTACCAGAACACATCATACTAATTTCATGTAAATTAAAAGTCATTTTAATCAAAGTATAACTTCTGATGCGCGTACATATGTTCGTACACACATATAATTTTTTAACATTTTCAGGTGATAAACTCAATGTATAAAAAGAACATCCAACGATTAACAAAGACTTTCTTGACACTCTCTTTAAGTGATGTTGCATCAAGAGTACAGTTGTCTGGACCCGCACAAGCAGAGGCTTACATACTCAACATGGTATGTACACAACATAATGTGATGCTAGTATTAAATTATATGATAATATAATTCTAATATTAAATTATATTTTTTAGTAAATTATAATACTATATAATCTCGATGGTGGAATGACTATACTTGATTCATCATAAGAAGGTTTGCACGACACATGTCAAATGTTTATTGAAGTGAAACTTCTTATGCGACTTCCAACGCGTTAAACGTTAAACGTTTAACGCACATTATCGGTCTCTCCTCTTTGTGTGAGCCAGAGCGAGAGAGCAATATATTATCGGTCTCTTCTCTTTGTGTGAGCCAGAGCGAGAGAGCAAATGTCGGTGTGTATGTATATTGCACACTGTTTAAATAAAATATCTTTTAAAATGAGGGTTCACTTCTATCGTGTGTGAATCGCACACACACCTTTTTTTTATTAATGTAGCTAACTTAAATTGGAAGTTGATTTTACGATTATTGATTCTTTTTTAGAGTTAAATAGAATCGATCAATACGAATATGCTTTAAATTAATTGAGCGGTGTGTTAGCTTTGTAAATGAAATAACAAAAATAAACCATAACAACAATTGAGATCGCAATCTGGAACATTTTAAATATTGAATGATTGACGCCAAACAAGATTAATTCTTCCAGTCAATATTATTCGTTGTTTGTTGCTGCAGTAAACATTTAGGAATCACAAAAATATATATTTTTATTCAAAATTAGGAAATAAACAAATAATTAAATGTACAATATTGTTTGATCAATTTTCGATTTGTACGATTAATACGTTTAATTTTTTGATTCATTAATTTTATTATCATGGTCTACTCTAGTTTTAAGTAAAATAGAAAGTAACGCTGAACGTAGTGAGATCAAAACACGAAAATTTGCAAAAAATATTATATAGAGGTAGTTATTTATAATTTCGTCATGCAAAATCTTTTATAACGTTGTATCAGTATCCTATTTTTTTATAATGACAATTTGTAGTCGAAATGCATGTGTTTAGGTTATGTCGTAATATGCACGATCTAACAATCTACGTTCTAGGTACACTTCATGCAGGACTTCTTATGATAAACAATGTATAATTAACTTACATGTAAAGTTTGTCATATGCCCGTAGTCAATTAACCTTTCCGTCATCAAATTATAATTGTGAACCTACTATAAACTAATATTACTATTTCCATTAGATTGAAGAAGGTGAGATATATGCTATGATAAACCAGAAAGACGGTATGGTAGTATTCCTAGACAGCCCTGAGAAATACGCCTCACCTGAGACATTGTGCGTGCTTGAACAACAAATGGCAGCCTGTACAAAGCTCCATCAATACATACAAGATATGGATGAACAAATACAAGTTAATCCACAGGTAATTTACATTACATTAGCCATGAAAATACTGTCATACTTACATTGTTTTATACAACCATAATTACAATAGAATTACTAAGAACTTATGTAATTAAACTGAAGTAGTAACAGCGGGTCGCCTTTGAAGTCTCGAGAAATGCCGTTTCCTTCTAGATATACGCAATACCGCAATGGGTTGTCAAATATTAATTTTTGTACCTAGCTTTTGGTTGCCCCTTTGTTGTTTAAAGTGTGTGTAGTGAGTATCAGAAATACATATAATCTATACTTAATATAATAAAGCGGAAGAGTTTTTTGTTTCTTTAAACGCGCTAATCACTGAAACTACCAGTCGGATTCGAAAAAAAAATATGTATATGATAACCAGATTTACGAGGAATAGTATAGGCTCAAGAAAATAAAAGAAAACAAAGAAAATATTTTGGGGGATAGTGTAAAATTAAAATAAATCAACGCTCAGCTCGGGTCTAGGACTATAGGTGTGAGTTGCGACGCATAACCCTGGCCGCCTGATAAAAATATTGTATATACTGAAGTATTATAGATCATCAATCAGCGATTTCTTTTAAATTGCACGCAGGTGAAACCGCGAGGCAAAGCTAGTTATTAATAAAAATATGTATTACGCTACATTTCATTATAACCAAAAATAGTAACATAGAAACAAAAATCGGTAGACATTTGTCAAAAACGAATGTCAGTTAATTAAAATGTTTAGATCAATTTGTCTCATTAGTTCCCATAAAAAGTTTTTTCGAAAGCTCTTATATATTAAATATGCAAGTGGGCTCTCGACAATAGCGAATGAAATACTAATAAAATGTGCCAAACTCGGTGGTGTGTCCTAAACTAATATGGCAGCTAAGGCTAGTTAGTACCCACCCTTCTCGATTGTTCTCCTGTCTAGACGTACCCATTCCTCAACTATAGTTCTTTGGACTGGTAATAATAGTATTTAATATTGTTGTTTTGCTATTTCAGTATGTAAAGAAATCTGCTGGAAGTCACGATGAAGACATTCCTGGGACAAGTCAAAACTCAAAGACTACTTATTCAATGTAAACGTTATCTTTATAAGAATAAAAATATATTAATCAAAAGTTTTTATTCCCAACTGTAAAATAACAAAAACCATAAATATAAGTAACAATTTTAAAAAGCTTCATGTACTGCTTCTGTAAATGCCGTCATGCTTTCCAATGGAGTTTGCGGTGTGATGCCATGTCCAAGGTTAGCTATATATCTGTGTTTACCAAACTTCTTCGCCATCTTTATAGTTAAATCCTTAATTTCTGCCTGCAAAATAATTAAAACTTTAAGAGTATTTACCACAAGCATAAATCTGTTCATCTGTTCAAATGACGTCATAATATAGTAATTAAGTATATACCTAATAGTTTTTTGTTGAAATTCTTTGATGTTAATTTTTTTGATGTCTGGTTAGTGAACTATGGGTTAAATGGAGAAAAATTTACATGCCTTTTATTACACAACAGCAATGCGGTTTCATCCATGTTAAATTTAGATTATTTTTGCGGTTTCATTTTATTTTTAGGTTCATAGGGTGAAGTTAAATAGCCTAAAAACCTTCAATTAACATGTTACCTAATGGGATAAAACATTTTTTCCAATCAGACTCGTAGCTCTTCAGATCAGCATGTTTGAACAAACAACAAGTAATCTAGTAACTCTTTATAATATTTGTATAGATGACATATTATGCTGTCTGTTAGTGTTCAGTTAAATCAGTTTTTATTTATTTTTTACCTCTACCGTCTATCAAATTGATTAGTAAATACATATAATTATTAATACCGGTGTTTTGTAAAGATCTTGCGGGTCAAGGTTTCCTTGTAATGTAATATTTTCACCAACAATTTTCCTTGCTTCTACAGGATCCACAGTCCAGTCTAAACCGATTGTTTCATATCCTAGTGTTGCCTGTAAATCCAAAGAACTTCCTGCGCCTTTAGCGAACACTGTCTGAAATTAAAAAAAACTTTGTCTTTAACTTTAACTTAATATTTATTTTTAACTCTGTTCAGGTAAACTAAACATAAATACAGTGGATTTTATTTATAACGTTTTCGTTTGTAATGACATTTTGGGTATAGTAACATTACACTTAAGTCCTTTGAATTTAAAGTATATTTCAGAGCGAAATAATTTGCCTTGACTTCGGATGTAATGCCTATTTCGGGTATAGCGACTAAGTTTTATTGAAATATTTGTAACAAGTTCCTAGAAATCCCTTGTAAATATTGCGACCAGGGATGACTGTCATCAAACAAACACACAAAGGATCATTCTTCAATCATAAAGCTTTCTTATCTTTTGTCTACACCCACGGATAGTCAGCGATGTAATAATACGGTTTTGTATATAAATATTCAGGTAGGTAAAGTTAAATCTAAGATTTAGACGATACATGTATTTATTTAATCTTACTCACCATTGGAACTCTTGCAAGTGATATCTCATCAAGTTTTCTTTTAACTTCACTACTTATATCTTTCAAATATGGAGCGGATATTTCTGCAAACTGTTCCCTAGTAAGGTGATCTGCACTAGACTCAAACACTTGCAGTAACTGAGCGCCACTTTTAACCTAAACAGAAATAGAAGTAATATACTTGTAATTTTTTGTTTACTTTTGAATAATTATGCCAGTAATCATAATTTTCTTTGGATTAATCATAAAAGTTACCATTACAATGAAATGAATTCAATAGAATCCAAACAACTCTCAAAAGTCACACGAGACATTCGGTGTTCAAAGTAAAATCCTGTAATTACTTTCCTCAGGACGTCTTTCTGTTTGCTACTTCATTATATAAAAAATGGATCACCAAACAATAAATTCACCGATATAAGTGATAAAATTGGAATGAGTATTGACAAAATTATATTTTATCATTATATATATATATATATATATTATTCTTCTGCAAGTGTGTATGTGACTGAAGTACTCCTAAACGGCTGGACCGATTTTGATGAAATTTTTGTGTGTGTTTGTGTGGGTCTTTGGACGGTTTAGTTTCACAATTGTATCCGGTAAATGGTTATCTGGTCGAGTTCTAGGTTTTTTCATTTTTAGGCAAGCCAACATACGGACAGGACAACGTCTGTCAGGTCCGCTAGTAATATATGTAGGTGTACAAAAATGTAAGTACATATTGAACTGTGACACAGATTTTCATTCTGTTTTAACACTATAAAGATTTCATCGCCCTTGTGATCACAATAAAGGCGGTCCTAATTCTGAATATACACTTGTCAATGTCAATCTATACAAATGAATAAAATTGAAGTGTCTGTTTGTAATGTCAAAATAACATATTTCTACTAAATGCTTATGAAAGTATATACGCAACTTATAACAAAAAACACATTTTTATAATTTTTGTCTGTCTGTTTGTTCCGATTAATCTCCAAAATGGCTGGGCCAATTTTGGCGAGACTTTTTCTGGCAGATAGCTGATATAAGGAGTAACTTAGACTACTTTTATTTTAGCAAGAGTTCCGCGCAAATAAAGTAATAACTATTTTTATCTTTAAAATAATCGGCGGGTGACCGCCGTGCCTGGCAGCGGGTTCACCACACGAGCGGGTGCAGGTTACACGGCACTCTAGTTCACGCGAGCCTAAAGCATAAAGCTATGCAAATCTGGATTTTTATTATTATTTATTTATTTAATTTTTGCTTCCAATAAATAATTAAACCTTACAGAAAATGTGACAGCATCCTACAATGAATATACACAGAAGATATTGTTGTTTTGATAAATTATTCCAAAATTATTACTAAGCATTGAAATAGTGGCTTTTAAGTTATATATACTTGATACTTTTAACCAGATTTTATTTGTTGAATGATGACGTCACGCCGCATTTCTGCAGTACATTGTTATTTAGATAAAAAAACTTCTAAAGATGTAATAATGAATAAATAATTATTATATAATCATAATAAATAATCATATATTGAATATCATATATGTTGAAAATAGTTTCAACATATAAAGTGTATACTTCTGTATTCATTTAGTAAAATAGACATACCTGCATTACTAAATAATCTATAATAACATTTGTCAATAGTCTGAGCAGTTTATGCACATCTTTGGGGTACTTCTCAATCCATTCCTTAGTTTTAGCCATTGTTTTACTTCCACCACCCTCTATCATATAGCCCATCAATGTGAACTGAAATTTTACCCAAAATTATATTAATATAAAATCTGAAATGTTACATAAATATAATCATGTACTCCACAATGTAACAATTTGAATAGCCTTAATTCCTACAAAGGTGCTGGGCCAGATGGGTTTTGATCCCCTTGTTTTTCAAAGATCTTGCAACTTCGTTAGTTATTCCTCTTAAAATTGTATTTAATAAATCTTTAAAAACATTCGTTTTTGCTTCTAAGTTGAAAACCTCATCAGCTATTCCTATCCCCAAGAAAGGTGACAAATCAGCTGTAGATTTAAAAAAAAAGACTGATCATGATACTGAATACAGTGGCTTAGGTCTTCGAATCACTGGTATATCCACACATAGTCTCCACATGTGAGAAATATTCTGTCAGTATTACAACACAGTTTTCTTCCTAAAAGATTTACTACCACCATTCTTCTATTCTACACATTATATTGTAACTAAAGTTGACAAAGGTAGTACTACCAGTATATGGTATCAACCGTATGGTTAATGCCCTATATACTGACTTTAGTACAGAATTTGATAAAGTCAATTAAACATTATTGCTAGCTAATAGTTATTGAGAACTAGAGACTTCCAACATTACTGGATAATGGAAACCTTTTTTACTGGTTCAAGTTTTATCTTGCTCATTGAAAACATGACATTACAGTCAATGGTAATGTGCCATTTAATTTCTCAGTTTTATAGATGATGAAAAAGAAAATAAACATTCACACTACCTTTTATTTGCCAATGATATTAATATTTATAAAATAAAAAAAAACAAACTGGTGCAAACACAATAACATGTTTTTAATTATTTCAAAATGTAGTAATATTCAGTTTAGTATTTTTCCATATTAATACAGATTAACATGCACTGTGTAAAAAAGATTTGTATAACTTACTGGGGCACCCGTGAAACCAATCAATGGAACTTTGCCTTCAATTTTATGCCTTGTCAGTGTAATTGCATCCCCAACATAATGTAGCCTAGATATTGCTCCATCAACTTGTAGTTTATCTATTTCAGAAGGATCTTGAAGTGGTTGAGGAAACACTGGCCCCTAAAAGAATATAGTTTTAGAGTTATGTTTACATACTTTGTTTATAACATATATTATCTTTTAGCGGGGTCATTGTTCATTGGGTTAATAATTGCCCACTTTGACCCTAGTAATCTTTTATGAACATTTATGATCGTATTTGGATTAAAATTTATTTATTATTAACGAAAATTCTAAAAAATATTTAATTATTAATTTCTCAAAGAAAATACAAGATTATTAAAAAAAAACTATAATTTTTTTTCTTTCATTTTACTATCGATATATTGATATTTACTTGATGTTCAGCTTAAACATACATAATATGTAATACAACATTATACACACATACATAATAATATTAATGTCCTGGCAGGCAATATTAATGCCATGGATGGCATAACAATGGATGTTAATTGAAGAAATTTAATATTATTTTACTGTTTTATTACTGACTTGATAAAATTACTATCATGCACCCGATGTGAAGCACATAATATGTACGAAATTCATTACATGGATGCTAATCTAAGTTATTGTCATCATTCCAGCTCCCAAATGCTATAGCTAAATAATCTAACAATTGGTTTATCTTGAAATATTATGGGCAGAAGTAACTATTGCCTATTTTATTCTCGTATTTGTTTGACATCTTAAACCTGTATTTAGGAAGGCCATGTGATGAGTTAAATATCAAATATTATAATGTACTTACTAAACCAGGATGCATTTCTACAATCATGCCAAGAGCTTGCGGAATAACAAGTATGTCACTAAATATTATTGATGCATCTAAATGTTCATATCTTCGCAGCGGTTGCAGTGTGACCTCACACGCTAGTTCTGGAGTCCGACAAACAGTAAAGAAATCGTGTTTTGATCTGACTTCTTGGAATTCCGGTAAATATCTACCGGCTTGTCGCATAACCCATACTGGAATTTTATCTACATCCTTGCCCAAAGCCGCACGAAGTAATCTATCATTTTTTAATTCTGGAAAGTTCTATAAAATAATTTTTAGTTAGCCATATGTATAGAAATGAAATACAAAACTAAGTAATATCTACCTACCTTATTTGTAAGTTCCATAATGGTAGTAAATAATTATCTTAATTTACAGACAATAAAAATATTCAATCGATTTAGTGTATTAACTCTTATTAATATACACACTATTATATAGTATTTAGCTGCATATGTGGTTTATATCGCATGAATACTAAATAGTAGGTACTTATATAGCAGTAGGAAATAATCAGCTGTTTCAATTAAAAAATTCAATACTATCACGTCACGCTGACAAGTGACAAATGATATTTGCAGTTTGCGGTCGTCAGCGGTCAGTGTTACCAGAGAGATCTAATTCCGTAATCAGATAGATATTTAAGGAAAGTTTATTTTCGTTTGGAGAATAAGGGAAAGATACATTAAACCACAAAAATCTGTACCTAGCTCATTAGAAAATTCTTATATATTGTTAGATATTTATTATCTACGCTTAAATATGTACTATTATAATGTGTATAATGATATCGTCCCAAAATTCACCTAGTTTTTATGAAGTTCCAACCAGAGATGAATATAGTCATCACTACGCAGAGAGATGTCAATGGCAGAGAGCGAATACGATCATAGGATTATTGAACAACATTCTTTTTTCATTTTTTGGATTCCCGTTAATTGTTTATCAGCTTACTCTTTATTCTGTGTTATCTCTTTTTTAAATATTAGATCTCCGTATTAGGTACTCGTATTACTCTATTGGCATTGGCAAATGTTTCTGCGAGTCAGTTCAAGAAAAAATATATTGATATTCAATATGTAAAGTCACCGGTAGATGGCGTTTGTTTGCGTAAGTTATTTTTATGTAGGGGGAAGTGGGGTACTTTGATATAAGGGGCACATTGATACACCAACAATATTTCAATATTAACAAACATTATTAGAGACCCGACAAAACTAAAACGTCCATATACATGTCTTAGCTCCACAGCTATAACCACGCTGACCGCTTATTAACCGTTAGCGTTGGAACAGAGTAAGTGTGTTTTTAGTGCGACTAACTAAAAAACACTTAAGTATCTGAAAGTATTTCTCTGTTGTTTTATATGATATAATTAAGATTTAAACTTACGAAACGTTAGTTAATCTATCCAACATTCGGTATTAGAAGTATTTTTTAATGTGTTCGATGGTTTTATTGAATTTTTTATTTGTATTTTTTAATTACCTGCTGGGGCACATTGATACATCAATACGCGGGGCACATTGATACGTATTAATCACATCCATGTAAGCGATACGAATGTGATATTATCGGTAAATACAATAGAAGTCGTATTTATGGATACTGATACTAGTGCAATTATTAATGCTGCCGAAATTGTGAATATCTGCAATTGAAACTGACCCTATATCTACGAAAAAACCTGCATCTAGTAAGTTTGTGTTTGTGTGAATATAAGACAAGCGTTTATTTTGCAGCTGCAACTGCAATACCTGTGCTTTAGCAGTTACTTTAAAGGGAACGTCTCGAACTTTTTTCTTTTGTACTTTTTGAAATAATTTAAACGTAAATAACGTTCAACCACACAGCGGTGGTAATGGTGCCAGCATAAATTGAGATACCTTTAGGAACTTGTCATTACTGAATAGAGCTCAGCTTATACCTGGAACTGTTACCAATGGTGTAAGGTTGACTGTACCTGAACATTTTTATTGTAGTTATTAAATAATTAAATCCATAGTAGTTTCTATAGTTTTGTTTTAAAGAGAAAAGCCTTTGAAACATATAATTTTTCCTTTATTAATAATCTTAAGTCTTATTATAATATCCACCAGTTAAACCTTATTTCCTATTATATATTCGTACATATATATTGTCGTACTAAAGTGCCCCATTCTATGTATCATTGTGCCCCGTACATGGGGCACAATGATACAAAACCCATTTTTTATTAAATTAATTTTATTCTCATTATTATTTAACTTTAATGATTCTTATGACTCATATTATAATATTGATAAAATTTAACATTCAATAAACATAAAATACTAATATTTTATTAATTATTTATGCATAAAATACGACATTGAATTTTTCTGTATCAATCTGCCCCACTTCCCCCTATGTAGTGATTTTTCATAATTATTTTATTTCAATCAGAACTTAAGTATTCACAGATCATTTTTCGATCTTGAACATGAAAGCGACTACTGAAATGAGATATAGGCATATTTTTAATTATTATAGGTGGGAAATCTAAATCGTTTTAAATACGAAATTTAAAACACAAACAATAACCTACATTATAGCTATCTACCATTGGTCTTCTTTGTTGTAATATCGGTCACTTGTTTGGTAATTAATTAAAAAGCAGTCGTTGAAGGACTGGACTGTGTTACAGTACTAGGGCTTATAGATTGTATTAGGTAGATAGATACGTAATGAAAGTATCTGCTAATAAGCAAGCATACAGTCAACTTAATTTTAAGTGGTTACTGGAGCAGTTGGACACCTATGATCAATAAAGAACAAGGTTACACTTTTATTTCATGTCAGTCACTGATAGGTTGCTACCTTTGAAGACTAACTTGGATCGCCTCGTGTGTTATAGGTGTTAAGCATGTATTAGGTACTTGTTAGTAACAGCTCTTCAGATCGGTTAAGCATGTTATGCATTGTGCATTGTTGTGAAATATTGTGACGTTGGTTCAACTTTTCGTATAGGTTCTGCTACTTTATCATGTACTTAGGTTATTTGGCAGTTATAGCGTTCTTTATAAAATGGTTTTTGACATGAACCAGTGAAAAATACTCATTAGGTATACCTATAATGCATAGGCCAATATCTATAAAGAAATAATCTTTCAAACTGCGTCAAATATCTGTCGTATTCCTTGTTATTTTAGTAACATGTTAGAGTCAGGAAAAATGTGGATATCAAATACTAATACAAAGTTTGCGAGATTTCTCTTCTACCTGCCCTCGCGCTTATATCAAAATATAAAAAAAAATACAAATGAGAGGGGTCCGCGATAACACGTCGGTTTTTGTGAAACGACACAAGGCGACCTTTCACAATACGGCCTTTTTTGTATCAAACCTTTATTCCACTTTCGTAATAAACATTATTCGCTTCGATAAAAAATGAGATTTGAGACTTTTAGTTAAATTCTTAAATGATCACATAAATTTTTGATGGTAGGTACTAATTTCCACCATAGACATATTTTTATCTAACCAATATTTCTTATTCCTTTTTTCTATTAAGTAGATATAGGGTCAGTAAAATAATCGCACTTCACCTGTTTTAATATATGTATATCCCAAAATCAGCAGCGACTGACGACGTTATATATGTATAGGTACCTAAAAGTGGGCTAGTTTTTGAACATTATAACATCGATAGATTTTTCTAATATTGTTTAACAAGTTTTCTTTCTTGTGAAAACCATGACTATTAGTTACTATGTGGTTAAAAGTATATGAATATAACTATTAGATATAGATGTCCATTATATGGTCTAGATATCCTGAAGCTTTAATCATTGTGAGGATAGTTGCCCTTAGGGATTAAGAAAGTATAAAAATAAGAAAATGTATACGTATCAATGGCTCGTTAGATTTTTTTAATAATTATATTATTTTTACAAAAACAGATACTTAATAGTCACCGTACATATTAATATCCTTGAGGATTAATTCTCATGTAATCATTGTTTACGCATAGGACTTACATTTTATACAATCTATAGCTGATTTGGTCTTTTCATACCCTTCAAAAAACTCTGTTCTCGATGGAGGCCCATATCTATGAGATATATATATATATATATATATGTATCGTTAGTATATGACGTATACCTTTCAACATTACGAGGTTTCTTGCAACGATCCAGCACCTACGTGAACCAACTCCTTTATTTTCGATAGGTATATTTACGAGATATTCTAAAAATAAATACTAGTTAAAACTTATGCAAACTTCAGCTAAAGTCACATGGGATAGATGCATAAATCTATACACACTAAAATAGAGGCGTCTTTTATTTTCTGTAGGTAGGCTATTTTTTTAAAGGAAATACTGTAAATAACAATATAAACCCTATCAGTGATAACAAAAAAACCACAATAAAATAAACTTATGTAGGTACCTTAAAAATAAAAAAACTCTCTTTGAAAATTTATCTCTACGTTCCACTGGTGGAATACCTCCACCATAAATAAGATCGCAGCCCAATAAAATAACCTTGTATTGTGTTCTTGCGGTGAGTAGCGTTTTCGGAGCTCCTTATTGAAGGGAGGTTCCAGATCGGTAACGCGTTATTGATACCTCTGGTTACTTGTACATAGGCTACGGTAAGCGCTTATCATCATGCGGGTCGTACGCTTTTTTGCCACCTTAGTCGTGTAAAAATACTTAAATTCGCATTCGCGTGGTTTCGTAGGCAAGATCATCGAATTTTATTGTTAAAAGATCACCGTTCACCGCTCCCACATTCACAAGGCGGGGGCTATGCTTTCCTTATGTATTAGTATTAGCTATGATCGTATTACGAGTATGTTTGCAAGAATCAATTTAAATTATAAAGCGTCTATCCTCCTAAGGTATGCAAAATAAGCGCATATAGACGTCGAGTTGCGGGAGCTAAGCCCGTGTAAACCTGATACCTGATCCTCCTAGGACAACTATCCTACTTTTACCATTTTGTATTAGGTAACTGTACCTACCTTTAAGAATATATTAACACTTACCGAACGAGCCTACGGCTGGGCCGCTGTTATATATGGGCTATTATTATTAGTATGTATGGGCTATTGCGCTTATTCAGCTTATGAAAAGCATATCCTGAACGAGATATGCTGCTGTGAGTCGTATATTTCGTGTGTTCGAATACCATAATAAATCTGCATTATTGGTCAAGAGCATCTTTCTGTTGGTAGGTTATTTTTTATTACTCGCTTGGTTTGTTCATACCACTTTTTAGCTTACAAATCTGTCTCCAAGCGCTTAAAGTTTTGGCGTGTTTCTTTTACTTATTTTGAGAGCGAGTCTCATTTTCTGGCTCAGCGTGTATAACCATCGTCGGATTAATTGTTACTTAACATGAATAAGATTTTAATCATACATTACCCATTGTTTTTACCATTGTTATAAGAGAAATAAACACAAAACTTAATTTATGAAAATATAATTATTAGTTTCAAAATAACGAAAGAACAGATAAACATTTATAGCTACATAATATGTAGACATGTACATAGTTACGTAATAGTCTACTTAAAATTTATGAGAGTGTTAATTTGTAGATTTAACTGTAACCCAATTTTAATTTACAAATAAATATTATTTAGTTTATTCTTAGTAAAATTAGCGTTTTACTTCAAATAATAGGCAGCTTTGCTTTTTCAAATCGACCATAAACGAGGCTTGTAGAACTAATGTTTGAGCAAAATGTAAACATTATCAAATTAATAAACTGTAACTGTACTAAAAGTAATTGATAGCTACCAACATTTTTGACGTTTAAACGTCAAAGTAACTTTCCTTGTGATTGAAAAGTTAATTATGTATACTTTCATTAACCTACACGTTATTACGTTATCAATATCTTATGTAAATAGAAAACAGTAGAATTACTTTACACGTTTTTTCAAGTAAAAGTAGGTAATAAATTGAACTACTGTTTTCGAGTACAGTAAAAAAAAACTTCTCATTTCATGACATTCCTCATAATACCTATATATCTACTAGCTACCACAGGCTTTGTAAAAATTACGAAATTATTATTATTGAACTCAAGACGATTTTTATTCATCTTTTCAGTTAGACTTTCCTAGATTAGAAGTTTACATATAGGTAGAATAAGATCATCCAATTAGATCCATAATAGATTGTGAAAGTAAACTCCATTATAGATACTGAAATTTTTAGCGAGTCGTAAACTCGCGTAAGCAAAACTAGAAAATAATTACTTAGAACCTGCCTAAAATATAACACCTAAAATTGTGACTTAATGATATAATTCAATAAGATAGTGAAATAGTGTGGGAATCGTTATTTTTTGTGCAAAAGAACAAAAGGAATAACAAAAGATTACACGCAATAATTTAGAATGGTCCCGTTATATCCAAAAAAGTTGTTTTTTTGTCGATCAAATTAATGGCTTGTGTGTCTGCAATTTCTTTTTTGTTGAAATCCATTCCGTTTTTTGCAATTAGCTACTAAAGTTCGTCGGGCTCAGTGGGGGTGGTTCGACGGAATGAGTAAGAACTGTATTTCGAAGGTAAACAGTTCTTCGGGAATTCTGAAAATACGTTGATTTTTTACTTTTAAGTATGTAATATACATACTTATAAATAATTATAATAATACCGGCCTGTAATTGTTCCACTTTTGGGCAAATAACATTCCCAAGAAAAAATACAGATTTAATCACCACGCTATTCAGTCTATGACGTATTTGCGATTTCAAACACCTGTTAATTATTATCGTTGAGGTTCCCTTACGATGTTTTGCTTTTATTTTCTAGTTTAGTTATATATGTATCTATATATTAATTAATTGTTAATTATTTATAAAAGTAAACAAATTAAGTTATAGAATATTAACAAGGTACATAGTTATTTAACTTTAATATCGTAAATATTAGTTACGTCATGATTTAATAGCTGATAATTTTAACCGTTTTTAGTTATACCCAGTTATTAGTGTGGAATTGGACGAGTCCATGTAGGTAAATTATATTGTATATTCCCATAGCTTAATATGACAAAAAAATTAGATACCTATGTCTTATTAAATAAATTTCATTAAAAAAGGAGTTACAAAGGTTAAATCAACTTCGAGGTATATAAGGATATATACCTATACTTAGTGTACCTATATGTATAGGAACAATTCTTATGTTTCAAACGTCCGTGGAATTATATAGGTATTAGAAATAAACTTGAAACTGTAGGTGCGCTTTTAGAAATAGCTAACCAGTTTATTGATGAAAGACAGTGTAATAATGACAACACCAATGAGCTCCCAGCTTATTTAGACGCTAATTCCAGATATAATGTGAGCGGTGACGCAATGAACATTCTTGACGTCACAATCGTGAAAGTCGTTAGAGTGTCATTTGATGTGGCCATGAATAGACTAAGCCTGATCTGTGGTTTGGCTTAGCCTCACCTTGTCTTTGGTTTGGCTTTCTTGTTTTGGCGTAGCTTGGCTTAGTTCATGCCATTAGGTGTCGTATATCGAGGCGAACTGCTTCTCACTATCATGCAGACCTCTTTTGTTTTGTTAATATTCATTAAAGCATCACCGCCATTTCGTAATTTATTAAAATCTTCTAAGAAGTTCGTATTCAAAATTTAATTTAACTTTAATGTTCATGGATCACAATTTGAAATAGGTAATACAGTTTCATGACTCGTTAATAAGTCGATTCTGTTCGTGAGATAGTTTCGTGTGTAAATCAACGTAGTTTGCTGAAAAAAACTCATCAACAATCGCTGAATGGAAATTAACTTTTTAATCATGTTTTAATGCGAAAGTAATGTAATTATGTATGAAGCAATGATGGCTCAGTGGTAGCGTGTACGACTTCGCGTCGATTGACGTAAGTTAGAATCCATGCAATGCGCCTTAGATTTCGTTGTACGAAGACGTCGTGATGAAACCATAGCATGATGGTAGAGCAATTTTTAATGCCCGCCTGGCTAGCTACTATCCTCAAGCTGAAAATCTGTAGGTGTGTTGAGCCATATCGTCACTTGACATCAGATGAGATTGTCGCCAAACACTAGACCTATAATGGATAAAGAATAAACTAGATACTGTAAAAGTATTTGCCTTTTTATATTCAGGTATTATTGCATAGTGTTATTGCATTTTATGCGAAGTCCAACATTATTGTTTTATTTTCAGTACCTAATATCGATTTAAACCGGAATAAATAAAAGTACTTAGAAGGAACATCTTTATCCTACTTATATTATCAATGTGAAAATTTGTATATTTGGATGTTTGTTACTCAATCACGCAAAAACTGCTTAACAGATTTGGATAAAATTAGACACACAGATAGATTATAATCTGGATTATAACAACGTAACTTAAATTACAATAAAATACAGTTTTGATCCTACTATCCTATATACGAGTAATATCTTGAAATTTGGCACATATACATATATCTTACAATTTGGATTACGATATGGTATGATATCCGGTAAATGGCATGGCTTAACGTCTGTTATCAATCTATGTTTGTGGTTAGTTTATGTTCGTTAGTGAATAATGATTATTTTTCTATTGTTGTTGTCGCTTTAATATCTACAGTTCAAGTGTCTAATTTGGTAAGGTTGACATCCACGCGGACGAAGTCTCGGGTACAGCGAGTAAATAAATAATTTACTTTCTATTTAATTTTTTTGAACTGATTATACTGTTAGCCTTAAGGTCCCTGGAGCTAAAAGAGGCTTTGACAGCTTCACCGTACTTGGGGGCGAGCGCGGCAACAATTTCAAAGGTGCGAATAAGTCGTGATCTGACTAAATCCCTAACCGTAAAATTAGATCTAAATAACTGTAAGTACATATAATACATGTTTCTGCCTTCTGGGAGGAAGAAATAAACATGTGTATATTGCATTTAGTAATCTGGCAATGTTGGTCTAAATTTAACTAGCCAAAAATGAAAAAAAAAGGTCTTTTACAGAACCTATGTACCTGATGATGTGCATGTGTGACCTACAGTGTAATGTATGTGTGTCAATAGCTAGTGAATGCAGTGTAATTGTATCGCGCGAGTCGGCTGCTGGCTCAAGGGCTCCATGCCGGAGGAACGGACCTAGGCTTGAGTTGCCACTGGAGAGGATGGTCGTGGCGAGTACTTTCTTCTGATATATGGCATTGAATGTAGGGTTAATTAAAATCATCTATTGTTAGTGCTCGTTTTTCTAATAGGAAACATACTATTTGAAGGTCATATAGAAGCCAAAGAGGCCATATCCATTATCATTGAAAAAGTTATGAAGAAATAAATACCTAATAAGTTACAAGTATACATGAACAATGACTGTATGTAGAACAGAATTCCTGAATAAATTTCTGCTATTTATACAAGTAAGAGAAGTTAAAATAAATATGTAATAAAAAAATGAAAATTGCTCATTTTGCTTTTATATGACAAATATGATTTGCTTCTTCTTGTGATAATTCTTTTAACTTCACTACTTATATCTTTCAAATATGGAGCGGATATTTCTGCAAAGTGTTCCCTAGTAAGGTGATCTGCACTAGACTCAAACACTTGCAGTAACTGGGCGCCACTTTTAACCTAAACAGAAGTAGAAGTAATATACTTGTAATTTTTTGTTTACTTTTGAATAATTATGCCATTAATCATAATTTTCTTTGGATTAATCATAAAAGTTACCGTTACAATAGAATCCCAACGACACTCAAAAGTCACACGAGGCATTCGGTGTTCAAAAGTAGAATCCTGTAATTACTTTCCTCAGGAGTGCAGTCTTTCTGTTTCCTACTTGATAATATAAAAAAGGATCAATTAATCAAGGATAAATTCACCAATATAAATGATAAAATTGGAATGAGTATTAAAAAAATACATTTTATCTTTATATATATAATTCTTCTGCAAATGTGTATGTGACTGAACTCTTGAATGATGAAATTTGATGAATTTTTTTAATGTGTTCAGTTGGAATCAATGATGGTTTAGATTTACAATTGGACCCAGTAGATGGCGTTGTGCTCGAGTTCTAGGTTTTTTATTTTTTGGCAAGGCAGCGTTTGTGCAGGACAACGTCTGTCGGGTTCACTAGTATTATATAGTTATATATAATAACTAAAGTTATTAATTTAGTAAGGCGGACGGAGATCTCCAGATTAGATACTTATGTGTTACAATATTATCTATTTACTCTAGTTTATAGGTCTATACCTAGGGTTTTGGAAATGAATAGGTATTCTCAGATATATGTAACTGATAAAAATAACACCGATATTTTAATCTATATAGCTCGCATTTTTCAGTATGAGAGTAGGTCTGTAGCCTAAAAATAGCCTAGTTAAATTTTGCTTGATATATAATGATGTCTTAAGAATGTAGTACGTTATCAACAATAAATTGTAACGTACAAATGGTATCGAATGAAGGTGCATTCGGCGCGCGACAATAGCGAACAATTGCCACTAATGCAGGCTCAATTTATTTACGAGCTAGTCGCTAGGGGCGCGGGACGACAAAAACGTAATCCATATTCATGGAGTAGCATGGAGTAGGAGTGGCAAATTATTTCTTAATTTTTATATTTTAACGTGCTTAGTATTTAAGGTTTGTTGGTAGATTCTTACACCATAAGTCATTAAATTAGATACTAAAAAAATATACACAGAGAAAACCTTTTTTTATTCAACTAAAATGGCAAATCGTAGACTTTGGACGCTTGTAATACAAGAGGTATCACTAGCTCATTGCCAACCTTAAACCCCCTTTCCCCAAGGATCTCTGGAACCCTACTCACCGCAGGAACACAATACAAAGTTATTTGGCTCCGATCTTTTGTAGCATGAAAGTATTTCATCAGTCGAGCTGTCCCACGTAGAGAAAAATATCCAGAGATTTATCAGTGCCCTACCTCTTTTTGTTTCGTTATTGTATTATTAACTTGTTGATTGTATTGTTATTATTTCTAACCGAACTTAACGAACGATTACTTGCACTTGATCACAAGAAAAATAAATTTCATTAACATTGGTGACCACCGATAAATTTGTAGGAAGGTCACTGATTTGAAGTGAAAAGGTAGACGGATCAAGTAATTATTTGACAACTACCTAGTTAAGAACCCGGGCGTTGCCGAGGGGCTTAAAAATTGAATACGACTGATTCTTAGATTCTTAAGATGAATGATGGTACAATCGTTTTACTAGTTTAGTAACCTCTTATACCATAAACACAAGTGGCAGACTGTATAACTACTTATATTCGAAAAGTTAAAATTTCTTTAGAATGTCATGATAGAAACCCACTCTGAACCTACATAATATTAAAAATAAACATCTTTGAAACTGCAACTTAACTCGCAATAATAATGAAATCTGGACAGTTTATCAAGATTTATCTGTAACCTCTTTTCCAACTTAGTTTTGCCTGCTAATTAATTATGTCTACTTGTACTTCTTGTTCCAAGATTACCGAGTTTTATCATGAATGACAAAAGTCGATTGTTATTTAAAACATCATTTTTTGTATAATTCATGCTTATTTCACATAAATTATATAACAAACTAATTAAAGTTTGAAGTTGTTGTTTATTTGTCGACGCCCGCGCCAGTGTTATTGAAGTTAATTCTTTTACGCGGATATAAAGGTTGTTCCTTTTAAAAAAACAATAAACGATTATACATGGCAAACTAAGATCAACGACCTCATTTGCGTCTCGGTGTTATTTGTAGGCGGAAAACGTTCGATTCATTGCTAACGCGCTACTCCAAGGTTTTCCTTATTCGCTCGCAGGAGGAGGACATTGACTCAAGCAGTGTAAACAGTTCCTTATCTCGAGCCTGACTGCAACGACTCCGACAAACTCACTGGCAGCTTTTATCTAAAACAAAATTGTAGTTAGTCAAACTCAAACACATAAGTCTATTAAGTTATGATATTGGGTACCTAGTCATCTTTAACACATTTTCTACATAAATACTTACTGTTATTTATATATTTCCTATAATATATGTTAGTTAAATAGGTATTTTGAGACATGAAAATAACAGTCCATATCGTTAAAATCACATTTCGGGAATTGAAAATTAGTCCTTAATTATTGCATTTTGAGATTATTATGAAATTTATCTCCATTTCAAGCTAATTATATATTTTAATAGCGTAATGAATAACTTGATTAAGTAATAAATAACTATTTATTGTGATCATAAAAGACCACTAATTTGAATACCTACTTAGTTACTTAGTTCAGATCATGTTGCCAAAAAGATGACTACTTAATATATTATGTTTTTAATGTGGTATATTTGATATCAGAGGTGAAGTTTATCTATTGGTTATTTATAAAAATGAAATAAAGTATGGGTAACGTAGAAAAATGTTACGAGAAAATAAATGTGTTATAAGTAGAATGTGGGTTTTGTATCGCCTGCCAAGCAGACGAAATAACACACTTATGCTAATATTTTTTTAAAGGAGAGTTGAAACTACCTTTTTGTTGTCTAAAGAAAAAAAAAACCTGTGTGAAAAAGCTGCGAATTATAGTCAAAACAAAGAACGGTTGAAGGGAACCTCGTTAATTAAATTGTAGACCAATGTATATTTCTTGCGGAAGCATGGTCTTCGAACGCCGATTATGATCTCTGGTGAGGTAAACCCGGGTACAGTAGACGAGTCCGTGTTTGATAGCAGTCATTTAGAAAGCAGTTTTTGCCGCCACGGACAGCTGCCCACCAATCAAAATGTGCATAGTGCAGGGGTTGCCGTGAGTTAATTGACGAGTCATGACTATCTCATATTTTTTTGTGGAAGAAATAACAATATTTTATATTGAGGCCTCGTTACTTGACATATATTTCTTTTATAATTAGACATATTCATTTAAATTACTTACATAAGTTATATTTGATATGTGCATGGTTTTTATAAGCATTAAATAACAATGTGCTGTCACTGTTGACAAAGCTGGAAGTAGTACTTATTGTTTTTGTTACATTAATTATTCTTAGTACTAGTTATATAGATTTTATTGATAGTTTCTACATACCACCTACATTTTAATTTCACTCACTAGTACGGATAATATGTTTATTATGGTTTGTATCCATATATCAATGACAAAAACGAATAATCACTATTATTCACATAATGATCCACCCTATACTTAATAACCTTTAAAACAAACCTTTATAATAACCTAAAATAAAAACATCATCACATAACACTGCAATGAATCTATTAGTGGAATATATTTAATTTGTTAGGTAACAAGATAATATTTATTAGTCATATATATCGGAATCAAATTTAAATGTTTTTATATAAAATTATAAAAGTAAAAATAATGGTTTATAAATAATTAAAAGTAAAAATAAATTTAAACCAATTCTCTCATAATATCACGTCTGACGTCAGCTATCTTCTATATACGAGTCCTCGTGAAATGATTAAATTAAGCCGTTGTGCGTGCATCACACAACACCTACTGATAGAGTTTTTTTTTGTTTTGTTAGCTTGTTACTTGGATTTTATCAAAAATAAACATTATCACTATATCTTCATTCATTACAAGTTATTAAAGTTTAAAGAAACTACGATTTTTATAAGCACTCCGTGTTCAGCGATGTGCATAAAATATAGGATTGTTAATATCCAGTCGTGTGGCATAATGATTTGTTTGTTATTTCAAACACCTAAGTATATTGCTTAAAATAGTTATTATTTGTTCAGAACATTGCTTTTCCAGATAATAATAATCGTAAAAGCGAATGATAAAACGTAGGTACAAAGACAATGCGTGTTTGATTTTATTATTTTTTAATTTATGAAGATAACTAAATAAATGGTGCATGATACATTATTTTTAAGAGTTGGAGATATTCTTCTATATCTACTGATATAGGTATCTATTCGTTTAGGTTACAACAACAGCAAATAATATCCGCAACTGTAACCGTTTGTCATATAAATGTTTCGAATAGAGAACGGAGTCGAATGATTAGCAAATATAACTTAACCTTAACTTAAATAAAGTTAACATTGCACACCTACAAATGTTCAAATAATAACTACTTGTTTTCCTTCATAATGCAATTCTTTGAAAATGTTATTAATACCAACTAAAGGTATCGGAAATTATCGACTATCTGGAAAAAATATCAAACCCGTTTCCATAACTGAAAACGATTAAAATGTAGGTACTCTTAAGATTGTTATATCTGCGATATCTCATATCCGTAACATCCCTGGTTCTAAGTATTTACAAATGTCCAAAATTGTATGTTAGGTCCAGATGGCAACTGTTTTCAATGGTGCATCTATATGTAAACTTGCATAAAATACAAAGAAATGTGTTCAATTATAAAATCTTATAAAGGAGGCGGTTGTAATAGATGACGTGCAGCGAGACTTCGCGTAGGCGTTGAGCCGCTTTACAGTGTTACCAGGTTTAATTTTTTAAATGCGTGTATTTTACCTAACTATTAAATTATTACTCGCTAGCCGTGCCCCTTGGTTTCACCCGTGTTAAATTTATTTGATCAACACTACACCGTGCCGTTCCGCCGCCGCTAACGCACCCGTGTAGCTTATCATTGTTCTGAATTCCCATATTTGCCTACATCTTTCCAAATTGCTTGACATTCATGATTTTTTAGAGTCGTAGCTTATAGTTACATAATCCATAATAGCCTTCCTCAATAAATAACTACATAGTATAAAACAAGTCCCGCCGCATCCGTCTGTCTGTCTGAACGCAATAAACTAAAAACTACCGAACGGATTTTCATACGGTTTTCATCAACGGAGAGAGTGATTCATGAGGAAGGGTTAGGTTTATAATTCATTAAAGTTTTGCGTAAATTGGCTAAAATATGACGATGATTGTTGAAAACTTCGGAAAAAATCATGCTGATTGGGAACTTTACTGGCGTGCGCCGCGTAAACCAATAGAGTTATATGTATTACTCTACTACCCGTGCTAGTAGGCAAATCTGTAGCAAGAGACTGTAACAAACAGTCTCTTAGGCTTTATGGAAATATTAGTAAGATACATGTAATCTGATATAATAGATAAGTGGGAAGAGCCTGAGAAATAAAATTAACAAAATAATTGCATATCAACCAGTATATGATTGCATATCAAGTATATTCTATAATATTTTATTTGTAATTTTTCTTTCCTGTACCTACGTACCTACCTGTACTGTTTTTAAATATTTTCTAATTGTAATTATATTACAAAATTGAGTATTATTTATCAATTCCATTATCAATTGAAATCTTAGTATAAAACAATTTGTTGTATCAAAATGAACTATCCTGATTCCAAATTCGCTCCTCTCCTTTCCACAACAGAACCACACTCACATGGCCTTAGGAATCACAGTTTTACGATAACCTCCATCTCGGCACGTATTAAAAGTTCTCTATGTCGTATCTTTGTCGCACAGTTAAACTGTGGAACTATCTCCTGGCCAATGTGTTCCCTCCTATTTATGACATCGGGTTGTTCAAGCGTAACGTGAAGAAATATTTATACAGGCCGGTATGACAGCGGCGACCTCCGATGGATTTCAGTCTCTCGGCGGTCGCCGTTGTATTTGGATTGTACTGTGCTTACCATTAGTCCAGTCAATGTGCCGATCTATTATTAAAAAAACATTCTTAAATGCCTGAAAAGTCAGATCAAATGCTGATGAATGGCAACCCCAGGGCGCGTAGCTTGTTGTTTTTTACTCTTTTTGCCGCCGTACCCTTGCTTCGCTCGCTTATGTACGTTTTTTATTTTATATCTCCCGCGCACGACCTGCATTGCTTACAGGTAAATACTGACCCTACTTTTCCCTTTTATTCGCCACGGGAGGAATTTTATATCTCTTGCATATCAAAAGGTATTTAAATTACGTACATAAATTGTGCTCGTTTCGAATTTCAGTATCTACTACAAAAGGATGAATTAAGTATTATAATTATTGTTTAAGTTAATAATTTAAGCTAAAGTTATTGCTAATTGGATTTTTTTTAGAACAGAATAGAACAGAATTCTTTTATAAACGTAAATAAAAAAGGTTATAGTTTTTTTTCTCATAAATATGATTTTGTTTTTTATTTCAACTGTGTTGAGTAGCAGTGTTATTTGGTGTTACCTTATATGTAAAAGTTATAGCGAGAACTCATAACTCATTTTCCAGTTATCACTATTGATAAAAATATAAATTCTTTAGATCAATAAAAAGTTACCTACTAACAATTGACAAACAAATCCCGAAAGCGACTGGCGAGCTCACGACTCAAGTAAAAAACTACCTATATAGTCAAATATCCTTTGCCTGGCGCGGCCGGTCCGAGTAAACTAACCGCATGTAATCGCTATCACACTGGGCGATTATTCTTAAATCTGCTCGGTTTCCTATAAGAATTTTGTGTGTGCAAGGAAGAAAGCGCCCGTGTGCAACGAGCCTTGGAATTCGGGTTCGGGGTGAATACCCTCGAGCCGGTAAAAACTATTTTCAAGGTTAGTTCAGCGTGGAGGGGACGCGACTAGTGAGTGCAGGGCGAATTCGGCGCGGTGCGGGTGCGGAGTGCGGGGCGGGGTGCGCACGGACGCGCCGAAATGCTGATAGCCCTCCTCCCCGCACCTCTCCCGTCCCATTCTTCTTCGCCTTTCAAGTTCAGGCACTCCTGGATCCTAGATCAAATGAACATTGATTTTAAGCTTCTTATAATTAAGTTTTAGACTAACACTCAATATCATAAATACTTTATTCAGTTTAGGCTCTAAGAAGACACAATACTACCACTGGTTCGGAAAACATCCCAGTCGTCCAGAAGAGTGGGCTAGAAAATTGATTGGGCTTATCAATTATTTTATATACTTATTTATTTTTAACTGTGTAATTATTGTTTATGATTAATAATTATATTTAGTGGATGTACAGAGAGGGAGTCATTTCCAGACATCACTTCAAAGAGTACCTACCTACTTATGGACGAAAATACATTTTTGGAACAATTTTCATCGTAATGAATTTACACTGTATCAGGTACTTTATTTATTACAATAGTGACTGTATTTATGTATGTACTTTGTTTGAAGGTTAGATGAGCCATTTCAAATATTTTTTCTTTCGTTTCGTAATTGTAACCTTTGAATTTTTAAAGGTTTTGACTTCATAACTAGTGTAATATCGCCGGCTATCGGTCCCCTTCGTGTAATTCGCCATTAGTCGCCGTTTGCACTCGGCTTTTTACCTTAATGAGGTCCCCACTGCCTCCTCGTTCCTCGCTATAACGACACGCACAATACACGCAAGCAATACGCATTTTTGTGCAGTTACCCCTGGTGTACACGAAAAATTCTATAATACGCAATACTAACTACGATGAGGCGTGAAATAAACGAAAAAAAATTAAGCGAGATTCTAAAATAGGTTTACTTTCTATATTTCACTTTGAATTGAATATTCCAATGGTTTTGAATATTTTATATTGATATTAAAATTTACATTTTACAGTACGAGACTCTATAAGTAAAATAATGTCTAATTTGTCACATTGTAGCTGATCAACATTTTTAGTGTCGACGCACTTGTTCTAACAGTATATTATATATATTTTCTAGATTGTATATTAATTATAAGTAGTAGAAAATAATTATACTTGAAAGTAAAAATGTATCCATATGATATGCCAAGACAAGCAAATAAAATTCTTTGCGAATAGAAGTTAGCATTCAAATCAAATTCTTTGCAGGGTGTAATCGGACAATTGTATCCGATTGGATACCGACCACCATACACCTGGTGTACCTAACACCCGCCTAAACGTGTCGTGTTCCGGGATCATCCGGTTTATATCCAGTAATTATGGGTGGTAGGGACCTGTACTCGATAGTGTCTCTTTTTTGGTTTTACACGTTTCGGAATCAACCATTATATACCCAGCTACTTTAAAAATAAATCTTCTCGTCCAGAGGAAAAAGATTAGCAAATGGACAGACATCACATCATCGTTACATAAATATTATTATTTCGCTATATCTATAGTAAATTTCTTTTAGTTTGATTGCTAACGTAAACCGTTAAAAAGAGGGTTGCATTTAACCAAAGGGATGACACTTCCGGAATGACCAAGGTTTTCTAATATCCTGTATCAAATACCATTAGCAATTAATTATTTAAAAAAAACACACACACTTTGTACACGATTGTAAGGAAATTTAGAATATAACCAATTGAAAAGAAATAATTACAATGAGATATTTTAAATAAAACGTTGCGGTCTATTATATTTATTGTTTTACCTGTAAATATATCTTTATTTAAATATTTAAAATTTAGTTAGTATATATAGTATATTTTGATACGTAAAGTTGTAATGTGCCAGAAAGTATTTTGTATTCATTTCCATAGTATAACACGTAGGCGCAACGTTATACTTTACGTCTATGAAATTGATATTAAAGGGTGGTAGTTTTTACATACATTGGAGAACAGGTTGCCGAGCTAACCACCTGTCGACTCATCTGTTTTGTAAAAATAGAGGACTCTGGAGATGCCATCTTACTAATACAAAGTCACCGCATGCCGACAGCGATGTGATAATTTCAATTGAAATTAATACGAATTCGTTCTCTCAAGTTGATCAGTAACAGTTACCTAGTATCGCAATAAAATTTATCGTTTAAACTCATCGCTAAATGTCTTCGCGTGTATACATAACGATTAACAATTTTCGCTGAATCAATTAAAAAGTCGTTGATGTCGAATTGGCAATGAATATAAATAAGATCACTTTCTTATTGTGTAAACTTTTCTCTAAAGTTATCGGCATCGAATAATTTTACTTTCGACGATTTTATAAAGGCGAAATTTTTGTTTAAGCTCGCGTCATACATAACAATTAAGTGGCTAGAGGTACAGGATAGTGCGTGCACTGGGTGCGTGCGATAGCGATCTCCGTGTGCCCCACGGACCGCGTCCCGCGCACCCCGCATTCCCCGCGCACCCCGCACTCCTACAAAACAACATTCTGAGTATTCGTGAAGCAGAGGGTTTTTTGCGCGAAGCCCGAGGGTGGCAGAACGCAAGCGATCGCCTGCCACCGCACAAAAAATACTATTAAATAACTCAACAACCGCGAGGGGCGGATTCACGATCGCGATAGTGCTCAAATTATAATAAGCTTTAATTAACGGTTAACGACAAAAATTTTCACCACTGGGTACTTTTCATTTACTTACAACTGAATTGATCGGACCAATTATTTGAAACAATGTTTTAGATAATTAAAACCGTGCCTTGTAAAAAATATCAGAACTGTTTCGGTAAGCCTTATCGTATGCTTACATACTTTCATTAATTATCGATAATTACATCATAAAAATTGAAATGACAATGAGTTGAAAGGTTCCCGAGGTGATCGGAGTTCGTCTCTGTGTCAACCTGTTTGTGCTTAGACGTTGAAAAAATGCGATAAAAACTCGCGGTTTGCTTTAGATGTTAGGAGAGCGAGATTTCCCGCCAACTCGTCCACAATTTATCTGCTTACTAAATATAGTTAAAAAATAAACCCAGTCAAGATACGAGCACAATCTTCGTATATAAACTCTTATCCATCAGACCAAATTCTTACAAAATTAAAATCTTATTAGATACTAGTTGGACACTTCAGGCGGTTAATGTATGTCCGACTGCTAAATCAATATTAAACACTAAACCAGTTCAAAAATTGGCTTTAAGTTAATTAAGATCTAAGTATAGCCATATAACGTTTTTAAACTGAGCATAGATTTGAATAAATTCTAAACACATTCTCATTAATTATACGATTTTTTATAGATAACACGTGGCGACAACTAATCCCTTTCATAATTTAAGGGAAAGTAAAAATTAATTTCAGCATCGTTTCGTTTTACGATGTTTGTTCACTTGTATTTTTGTACTGAACAGTTGCATGAACAATCGTAAATGAATGTTATTTGTAAAGCGATGAATAAGAAGTACTGGATCATTTTCACATTAAATTTAACAGTTTCTATCAACCTTGCGGTAGGTTCGGACAGTCAAGTTTCTCTATGATCATCTGCTTATTAATGTCTATTTTATATATAGGTAGGTAGGTATACTTATTTCCATTCGGAGGAGGGGATTACGTTTTCATTGATACCTGTTCACATCATGGTATCGCCATTAGTTTTATATATAAATATACAGCTGTAATGTTTATGCTTTTTTTAACGATGCTCTGGTTGGTTGGTTGGTGGTTATTCACAAAAATTGAAAAATAATTTGACAATAATTAACAGTTTAGAGAACGCATTTAATAAGAGTCTTTTGCCTGGGGCTTCTTTCACGCTGTCTTGAAAATGATGCGATTTTCACGCCATCTATTGTAAACTGATTGTACTTATTTATAAAGAAACCTACGAGGTTGTGCGCACAACAATTTACCAAATTCTATCGCATTTGGATAAATAGTTTAACCTGTAAGCAGTAAGTACGTACAACCAGAGATTCGTTAAGTAAATTTATTATAATTATGGTTAAAACAGTGGAGGGCTACTTTTTATTATTATTTTTGCAAACATTTTTATTTTTTTACTGCAGAGTCTTAGTCTGTACGCTTTATAAATATAGAGTATTGATATTAAACACATTTAAAATACAACACAACTTAATCTATACATATAATAAAATTGAAGTGTCTGTTTGTAATGTCAAAATAGCAGGTTTTACTAAATGCATGTTAAAATATACAAGATACCTATAACAAAAAACCCATTTTTAAAGTTTTTGTCTATCTGTCTGTCTGTTTGTTCCGGGTAATCTCCGAAACGGTTGGACCGATTTTGACGGGACTTTCACTGGCAGAAGGCTGATGTTATAAGGCATAATTTAGGCTAAATTTTTTTAGAAAAATTATTAAGGTTCCGCACAAAAAATAAAAACTTTTTTATAATAGTACACGCGAGCGGAGCCGCGGGCACAGCTAGTGACTTATATAAAGTGAGTTGCAACTTGAGAGTCCGCAACTTCAGCTGTGGAGCGCTGTGGTCGTTACTTTGGCTTTAATTCTGAGAATGTATCTCTAACGACCAAGTCACGATCTTTAAACATCATCATCAACCTATAATAGTCCACTGCTGGACATAGGCCTCCCCTAATGAACATCTTTAAACATCTTCATGTTGTAATTTAAGATGGCTAACTCACTCGCTCCCGTCACCCTCTTTACAAATCCACCAATTGCACTGTCCGAGTCGTCGGTGTAATACACACAGGCTGACGTGTGTCGTGTGCGTGACACAGCGTAGAGCTGTAGCCTTCTGGACTTGAAAATGAGCACAGACTCGAAGGTTAATCCCTGGGCTTCGTGAACAGTTAGGGCCCGAGACCCTTCCCCAGTCCCATATCCTTGACTGACAAGGGATTTGCAAACATATTAGGATTGTTTACTTTCAAAATCATATGGATGCAATCGTGCAGGTCATAAATTATTTTACATTAATTTATTTTTGCATATAATATTATTTTAGTAAAATATTTCCCTGTAAAAACAGAGCACATGTGAGGGATCGGAAATTCTTTCGTCACTGTGGGCAACAAGCCGTGTCAGACGTAATGGTCCTGGGTTCATTAATCACTCAATTAACGTTTCAGAGTAAATGAAAGAAACATCGCAAATCTCACACAACTTAACGATCATTAATCAACGAGTGACTGATGGAAAGATGATCTGTTTAAATACAAGCTTGCAACTCTCTCGTCCCTATTCGTAGGTCCAGTAGAAATGGCATCAGTCGAAAACAATAGAGATTGTAGTTTAATTCCCTTTAGGGACTATTAAATTTAAAGTTTGCTGTTTTATTAATAACTTTAGTTAGTCTGATCTCGCTTGGGTTTAGTGAAAGGCTGACCAAAACTTGGACGGCGGGTTCTAAAGTGGCCCACCAAGCCTTTAAATTTTCCCACCAACTAAAATATATTTATAACTAATTATAATATATTTGTAAAATATATATTAAAATATTTTTAACTGAAAACTTTATTCATTTTAAATATCTTTATATTTATATAGCTACCAGGCTGTAAACAAGTATTATGCTCCAGATGGTCCGGCAGCTAAAATGGATTTAATTTTTTTTACCCACCACTAAAATTAACCGGAATAGTTTACCGCAATAGTTTCAAGCATGTTTGAAAGACAGTGAGCGATCCTATATTATGCGTAGGATCTGCATTGTTAAGGGCCCGAACAATTCTCAGTGTTAAGTCAATATGAAAGTAAATCAATAGGTAAATTTCAAAAAGATAAAAATATCTGCCAATCGTTCATATTTAAAAACTCCTGTATATATGATAACATGTTCTTTAAATCACATGAAGCTATATAAGTTAATTGAAACTGGAAAGCATAATATTAGCATGAATTTACCTAAGCCCTTTGTATTACGATATCGAGAAGCGGATTCTAACGTTTCTAATGACGTTATTACTGTTTTTTAATTAGTGTCTCTCCATATACCGTTAGCGTTTATTTTGAATTCTATGTTTATTTGTTGCTAGCTGTTAACCGCGATTTCGATCGCGTGGAATTTCAAAACAGATTAATTTGTTAGAAAAGTACCTAATATCTACTTCTTCTTGGACTTTCCAACAATTTCAGCAGAATGAGGTCAGTTTAACCGTAAAGACATCGCGTACTTTTACCACGTATATATATATATACGTATATATATATACCATGTATATAGTTTCTCCATGTCTGTCAGTCTGTCCGCGGTTTAGCTCAGAGATTCTTAGTACTATAAAGCTGTCATTTGGTATGGTTACTTATCACGCAGACAAAGTGGTAAGATAAAATTATAATAAAATTATTTTTAGGATACCTACATCCCCCCTACCCGTAAAGTGGGAATTACTATTTTTCCTCGTTGATTGTATAGTGTTGTGTGTCGTTAGTTTTGTCGTCCAAAAATATTGCGGGTGTGTGATAACCATTTTTCGATTAAAGGATCCCTTTGCAAAATATTAAGCTTTAAAGTTTTTGATAGAGTCAAGTGTCCCCCCTGCAAGTTAAATGGGTATTTTTGGATATGTGAAAAGAAACACGGCATTCATATATACCTAACGAAGTTAAAAGAAAAACTATCACAGCTATGTAGGCTTTACAAGTAAATGAGTAATAATCGACCAAATTAAAAAAATGTACTTGGAGAAGTATTTCGTACAAGTTCCATTGAAAATTACTTAAAGCCACCTTCTAAGTCTGCATAGGTATTGTGACCTAAGATGAGCATGGACTATAATGGTGTATTAATTCGGAAAAAAGACGCTTTTGGGGCGCTTAAATGTCTTCCGCTGAGTAAACCATACGAGATATATCAAATTAATGTATTACATAATTGTAAACCTTAAAAAGACCTATAAAAACCCAGCTATAGCATATGTCTATCTTCTAAGGATCACTCACAATAAGCATTTTTGGGGCAGCACAATTCGGGCGTGCGCTTGATTGACGGCATTCCCCACGCAAGCGGAGCCGCGGGCGCAACTAGTATATACATAAAATTGGACGTTGTTGGTATAGTTATATGACATTGATAAACTCCAACACCGTTTGACCATCAACATGAAAGTTTGTATTAACTTGTTTTTCAAAGAAACAGTTTTTATGTCATCCCTGAACACGATAGGTGGTGTCGTGGTGAAGTTATTAACGACTAGAAACGGCATAACAACGTCTGCGGGACCAGCTAGTAAAGTTTTGTAAAACAACTTGACATAAAAATGAATTTAGTTAGGTCCAGAATTACAGACGTCATTAATGTATAGGCCTTTATTGAAGTACTTATATCTGACTTAGTTGTAGTACACGTTATTTGCTATGCTGTTACACCATTATTTATAATATACCATATTAATAATATACCATATTTATAATATACCATATTAATAATTTACTGGGCATGTCAATGTCGATATATCGCGGTGACAAGCGGAATTGTTTTCATTAAGTATGCATGTACTATTTGTTTAGGAAAATCGCGTTCCACAATTGGAGTTTTGAAGTGAAACTTCTTATGCGACTTCCAAGCGTTAAACGTTTAACGCACATTATCGGTCTCTCCTCTTTGTGTGAGCCAGAGCGAGAGAGCAATATATTATCGGTCTCTCCTCTTTGTGTGACATATTACTTTCAAGGATTTTTGAAATTATAGAGTATTAATTAAGTTAGTGTATCTTTACACATAAAACAATGTCTATTTCGTTATCGAGAATGTTCATAATGTCTGTAAAGGGAACCTATCTACAGAGAAATTTCTTTACGGATTTCTCTCTACTTGGGGTAGTCCGGCTGGTGAAGGACTTTCACCCTACAGAAGATCGCAGCTAAATAATCTTGTATTGTTTTCCTGCGATGAGCAGGATTTCCAGAGCTCCTTTACGGAGTCCATAGGCTACGATAGCCGCTTATCATCAGGCAAGCCGTATGATTGTTTGCCACCTTCGTTAGATGTAAATAATAATAATAATGAAATTAAATAAATCTTTCCTATAAAGTATTGATAATATGTAGTCATAACTATTTATAATTACTTAATATTCCATATCTCATTGCAGCGTTACTGCAGTGTTTCATAAATATTTTGTGTTAATATATTTCTAATTTTTCATGTGTATTCAAGTTTCAGGGCAATAAAATTTTATCGCGATTAACGTTCACGCCAAACATTACGTGCCGGCTAAAAATGGCGGTACATTATTTCGCAACGCGAATGACCTTTCGTGTGGTGGAGCGGCGAATCGCGCTAATATATCGATTTATGCTTATCTTATCGGTTACTATCGCTGGCGTGTCGCTCGCTCGCTTGTGTTAAATGGGAATCAAGTCTCACGTTTGAGAATAAGTACCTACCTAACAATTTGCTGCTGTTATAGCGCATGCGTCGATTGAGACCTTGTATTGGATGTCGCGGACTCCGCCTACATTCAATTATTCGCGATAGGAATGTTTTGAATTGCAAAAATTTGTCTGACAGAAATAAGTACTTCCAATGCGCCCTTGCCTCCAAACACGGGTACGTGATACCGGTTCATTAAATGTATACGTTTCAAATTATTTGCTCGGCAAAATGACTGTACCTACAGCATCTGATAGTAAGTACCTACTGTACAGTCCAAAAATAACGGTGACTGTTGGTGATAGATTTCATTGGCAATCACCGCTATCATGCCGGTCTTCATGCCTCGTTTGAAGGACCCAATTTCAACATGTTGACTGGAACACCATTCCAGTTTCGCACGGTAAGAATTTGCGAACTTTTGTGTTCGAAACAAAAGAAAACGTTCAAAATCATACAGTTTGATTGACGAGGTCGTTTACTTTGCGGAAATCCATCGTGAATAATCGATTGAAAAAAGCCTTTGATACTTCCACTTGGTTGGTATATAGGTACAGTTTCCCCTGTGGTGCTTTCTATTTTACCATAATAAACGTATAGTCAAATTTACGGTGACTAATTTATTTAGGTACGATCTAAATACTTTGTTTGTTAGCGAAAGAAAAACGAATTGAAATTGTAATATGAACGGATATTATTGTATTTAGATATTTATTTATTTTCATGTTCGATTTTGGATCGTAATTTAATATATTTTGCATGAAAGTTAAATGAAGAGACGAATTTTTTTTTTTAATGGATGGAAAGTCGTTGGATTATAACTCTTGTTTTTGTATAGATACTAACAAAAGGTATTGCAACTTTAAGAGATGATATCGGCTTTATTTATCTTCATTGTGCCTCTGTAAAATTAACAGTTAGCTATTATTTAAGAATATATGATATACCTAATACTGAGTAAATCAATGGGAATAGGATATTTACTTACTAAAATATTAAAGTTTCGTGTAGTATTCATAATAGTTACTTAGTACCTATTTTACTTAACAACTTAATTAAGCACTATTTTATTATATCGTATAAATACAGTAGTAACCTGTAAACATGAAAAGCTTGGAATAAAATATATCTTAGGTACGTAGTTATTGAGAACGTAACAGCTGCTAAGTAATAAATTTTCGACTTTCTGAATTTATATTCGTGGGTAGAATAGCGTTGATAATTAGACTGTTTAAAACAAAATATATAATCTGTTAACGAAGTCAGTTTCGCGTGTATGTTTATTTAACTTTTTTTTTCATTAATATTCCGTATTATGAAGAAAACAGTTTTGGGTGCTTATATTCATAGCTCATAGGCATGTGAAAGCAGTTATTTAAACTCGTTTACGGCACAATCCACCTGCTATATAATCCGCGCTGTTTCGCAACTAGCTGGTATCTATGTCATTGCGTTGGAAAGAGACGGGAGACTGAGTGATACGGCCCGCGCGAGCGAGAGGTAACATCACGAGACCGGATTCTGCGAGGACGGAGGGGCTTCGCTATATCTACCTATACCGTTATCTGTTCGCGAATATAGTTGCGCAATGTACACTGGGCAGAATAAGTTCGCACACTGTCATATGAAAGTGTACTTTATATAATTTGAAATCAATGAAGGACGTCATCGATTTTTATAAAACTTTTTTACCGTTTTGTAGGCGGTCGTTGATTGTCCACCGACGGATCATAAATTGCCTAAAAAACCGGCTGAATCGATGCGACATCAATTATTAAATTACATGTTGGCCCGGCTGTAAGCGGCGGTGGACATTTTCGTAATATGGGGTACAGTTTTAGCAGCATTTGCCTGAGGAAATTGATACAATTTTTATAAATAACAACATACAGTATGTGTATGTCAATATCTTTTAACGTTTAATAATATTACCTTATTAAAATATAGGTAGATATATTTAATTCATGAGTAATTAGTATGAAATTTAATTTGATAAAAATAAGTTTCCGCTGCTAATAAGTGCATGGGTACCTAGTGTTATAAACTGTGGAGGTCAGTATACGTTTAATGTTTTGATTTAATAATTACTTAATTATGCGTTAGGGGGATAAGCCAGTAATGTATCTCAATCTATGTGTAAAATAATATAACATACTGAGATAAATATAAATAAATGTAGTAAGTTGAACTTGTAATTTAAGTTTATATAGTTAAGTTAAGTAAAGTTTTAGATAAGTCATAATGGTTGAACGGTTAATGACGGTGGAATATTTATCTGATTTCTGAAGGTTCCACATCCCAGCATATATCGCATTTTTTAGGGTTCCGCGTACATTTATTAATTTGAATTTAGGTAAGTATATGGTAGATAAGTTTATCGGCTGCCTGTGGAAAAAACTGGAACTGTGAACATCTGAGAAATATGTTTCTTAATGGTACATACATACAAACTAGATATAATAGGTTGAGAGGCCACAGATCTATAGATTTCTCGACGTTTGAAATCACCACTTAATAATGTGAATATACAACGGTGATTAAACTAGTATTTCCTTTGTGAGAAGCCTTTTTATCTAGTATTATTATTATTATTGAAGCAATGATGGCTCAGTGGTAGCGTGTACGACTTCGCGTCGATTGACGTGAGTTCGAATCCCTGCAATGAGCCTGAGCTTTCGGTGAAGGAAAACATCGTGAGGAAACCAAAGCATGGTGGTAGGGCATTTCTTAATGCCCGTCTGGTTAGCTACCACCCTCATGTTGAAAATCTGCCGCCAAACTCCAATAGGTGTGTTCCGGCAGCTGCACTTGAGAGCCAGTCTTCCACTAGGTTTAGCGTGTTATCATCTTGGGCCACACTCTCACTTAACATCAGGTGAGATTGTGGCCACTACGCCAAATCTACAACGATAAAATATATATGGGCAACCGAGATAAGCTCGGAGCCTGCAAAAAAAAAAAACCACCTAAATAATACCTATAGGTAAACTTGGTAAGTAAAATATTATCTATCTATCTTAATTTTATCTAAATCGTTAGTGCTGTTTCCAATTACCTACTATCTACCTGTTTCATAAAGTATTTTATTATAAAAACCATTTTCATGTAGGTAAGCATCATCTTCATAAGAAAATTTATGGAGTCGTTTAAGCCTTAAAATCCAGTTCATTGTAATTATTTTGCATAATATGTTTCTTGGTTCTCGAGGAATTTCTAGAGAACAAGGAACGCACAGTATTGCGATTTTTTTTTGAATCAGCTCTTTAACAAATTAATATTAGTATTTTCATACGTAGATGATGGATTTTATTATTTTAGGGGTTCAAGAATGTTGTATTTTTGTTTAGGTAAGATGAAATATATTTATTTAATAAAAGTATCTACCCTCGTTGTCTATACATTTCTGCCATCTAAAAGGAAGATCATTTAAACCTTTTCAATAAAACTCTGTGGACCAGTGTGTATGCATTTTGTACTGCTTCCTGGGATGAAATTTTTTGTCCATGGAAAAAACTGTCCAAATCGTGGTTAAAGTGGTAGTCGGTTGGAGCAAGCTCTGGCGAGTATAGAGGATAGCGGATGGTTTCTAACTGCAGTTCTTGTAGTTTCAAAACTATTTTCACGAGCAGTGTGAGGTCTGGCGTTATCATGGAGCAATAATGATGAAGACCGATTGACGAGTCGGGCCTGTTTTGTTGCGAGTTTCGCCATCACTGTTCTCTACAATAATTATAGACATCTGCTGTTATTGCTTATAAGCTGTAGTTACGCCCCGAAGAGACCACCAAATAGTGACCATCATTTTTCTGTGCGTAAGTTACGTTTTAGGGCATAGGTTTGGCGTATATCTGGGGTCAGCCATTGCTTTGTTCGCTTGTGATTATCATAAAGGAACCACTTTTCGTCACACGTCACAATTCGGTCCAAAATCCCTTCATTTCTCTACCGGTTCAACAAAGTAAAGGCGAGCTTCAACGCGCGCTGCTCTCTGCATATCAGTCAAACAATTCACTGAAAAAAAAGTTTTGATAATTGTAGCTCAAATTTTATCTATTAGTTACAAAATTCGGGGGACTACTAAACTGAGGCCTACTAGTAACCAAACTCAGTTTTGTAAAATAATTTTAGTTACTTTTTGATAAATTTATTTTGTTGGCTGGTAATGAACTAGTTTTGTGGTATTAACAAAACTGTTTATGTACCAATAGCTTAACAGCTTTGCAATTACTAATCAAACTGCTTTGTTTAAAAATAACAACAATATTTAGCTGTTTTCAAAATTTAGTTTATTTAACACAGCTTTGAAATTGCTTAAATTAGCTTAACTTTTGGGTTACTACTAATGAATTGTTTATCAATTAATAACAAAATTTTTATGTTACCCGATCAGATTTATTAAGCTAATGCTAACTTAATTATATAGTTACTTTAAAATAAAATGTTTTGTTACCGGATTGAATAAATTTGGCTACTGCAACCAAAGTTTATCTACTTTTAAATAAAATGTTTTGTTACTAGATTGAATAAATTTGGCTACTTCAACCAAAGTTTATCTACTTTTAAATAAAATGTTTTGTTACCAGATTTAATTAATTTGGCTACTGCAACCAAAGTTTATCTACTTTTAAATAAAATGTTCTGTTACCAGATTTAATTAATTTGGCTACTGCAAACAAAGTTTATTTACTTTTAAATATAATGTTTTAGTTATTAATAACTTAACTGTTTATTTATTACTTACTAATATTGCTTTGCTACCTGTCGCTAGTTGGTTAGATGAATTTTTATTTGTTTTATTAAACTAATTATCACGATTGCCATTAATTTAAATTACATTAAAATAACTTACATGAAACTTCTAAAGTAGAGATCTGGCCTGCGTAGAAATCCTTATGGGAAGTTCTCTAGTCAACATTTCATTTGTTGTTGTTTTTTTAATATAACAATATTAGCCAATTGCAATCGTTTTAATTAGTTAATCTAAATAAAACAAATAAAGAATCAGCTAACCACCTAGCGACAGGTAGCAAAACATTGTCAGTAAATAATAAATATACAGTAAAGGTACTAATAACCAAAACGTTATATTTAAAAATAAACTTTGTTTCAGTACAATAAATAAAAGATTATACCAATTTATATTTTGTTTTTATTGATGTAATAACAAAAATTTACAATTAAAATTGGTATCGCCATAAATGTAGCTAAATCTGCAGCCTCTTCGTTACCCTCTGCAACAAAAAGATTACTCTAATAATTGATTGTAATACAAATGTATAGTAAAATATATTAGCATATTAGCCCAAATAGGAACTTACCAGCTATGTCTTCTATAATTTCTTTTAAAATTCTGTCAGTTCTTTTCATTGCAATCATTTTGGGTCTTGTTATATACCAATTATTACTTAGTTTGTCATCATTTTCAGGATACAAAACCCTGAAGTCCTTCTTCAAAAACTGCAAAAAATTAATTACGTATTGCAAAAGTATAATTAAATACTATATTTATACAATGTATTATATAATTAAGAAACTGTATCACATTATCACTTACTAATAGATGAGATAGTGGTCAGCCTCTAGCCTATCACATATAAAAAGTTGACAAGATGGTGGCCGCCTTGTTAAAACTTATCAGTTCAGGGAGTTTTTGTGACATCTCAGAATTCATATTCCGTGTTATTCTTTGACATCCCATTCACTTGTACACGATAACCAAGCTATATTAAGCAAGATGCCACTAACATTACACAAAATAGAGTCAAACTACGCATGATTACGAAAAAATACTAAAACCAATAGTTACATAAATGACTAAAATCCCGCCAAAACTTAATTCAACCTGCCAGTTGATTCCTACTTTCTTGAAAACGAAATAATAAATAATATTGCGTACCTGCAGAATTATCGATGTAGATTTCAAGACCCCATGATCGTAACTCATCGGCCATCGGATCGACTGGCATCTTTCTCCATGTACGAAAGTCGTCGGTGTTTCGTTTTTGAAAGTAATTTAACATACACCATGAATATCATAACAACAAAGTAATTCAGCAACTGTCGTCGACGGAAAGAAGGAGAAGAATAATATAATTTTAACACTATGTACCAGTGTTTCCATATGAAAATTAAAAACTACCGTGTTTGTAGCTTGAAATTATCGTGTTCAGAACTAGAAATACCGCGCATAAATAAAAAAAATATTATCTTGTTTTTATAATAAAGACAGTTTCAGACAAATCTTGTAAAAATCATGTCTAATACTAAAACTTTCTATAATTTTTCGAAACCTGTTTTTTCTAGTGGTGAAACATATATTTTTAAAACTTATCATATGGTTGGCACAATTTTATTAGGGTTTTCAAAAAACTCTTGAAGGAAGCGCACCGAAAAAGAAAAAACGGGCGATAAAAACATATGTAAACTTTTAAAGTGGTATGCAAAAGTAGATTGCAGTGGTGCTCTATTCTTTCTACCTTTCTTCCCGTGAGAGACATTGCGTGAAGTTAATTAGTAAATAAATCTGTGGAATGCAGTGGTGGAGAAGAGTGTCGCCTAAAGTTACAGGGTCTCAAAAATACGTAAAAATAAATAACAAAATATTAACTTATTGTATTTTAAAGAAACTTCATAATTATTATGGTTGCGATCAAATAGCGCTGAAAAACGCAAAAGCAAAATAATTCACTTAACTATAGAAAAATTTCGCAAAAGGGCGACAAAAATCACCGAATCTAGAGGATAAATCGCTAAGGTAGCAACACTAATAAGCGCAGAAACGCGTACCGCGAGTGTATAGGAGATTCGTGTCGAAACAAGTTCATTTAGTTGAAAAAATTTGTTAATTTATCTACTATTTATTAAACAATTTGAAATAGATAACCAAATTTTAGCTAGGAATGTTTTTAATAACTTAGTTACATATAACTGTAAAAGTTTGTCTTCTAATTGATAATAAATTTTTGCTACAATAGGAAAATAAATTAATAAACATTTAATGGATTTGTTAGTCTATTATTTACTTAATACTTGCTTAGATATAACTAAACATTTTGTATAATAATTACTAAAGTGTTTGCCTATCAGTAATCAAATAGTATTTTTTTACTAAACTTTGTTTTGTATAAAGTAGATAAACGAGTTTAGCAAACCCATTTCATTAAATAATAGCCAATTTTTTATTTAATAGCAACAAAAGTACGAATAGCTGAACTAGTTTGGGAAGTGCAGCAAAACCAGTTTAGCTATTTTAACAAAAGTTTGGTTACTAAGAAGTAAATTTAAGCTATTTTCTGATTAGTCAAACTAGTTCAGCTATTCATTTTTTTCAGTGAATGAAGCATCCATTTTTGTCTTTTATTAATTTTACAGATTTGCTGCAAATGAGTCAACATTGTGGGTATGCTAACGCCATACCATGTCGCTAGTTCTTTGGTAGTTTGACACAGATCGGCTTCCACCATCATCTTCAATTCATCGTTATTTTCCTTAGTGCCTGGTCGCCCTCGTGGTTCATTCTTCAGGGCAAAGTTTTCACTAAGAAAGCAGTTAAACCAATAACACATGGTGCTTTCGTTTGCCGTAATCCTTTCCAAAAACAACATTGACATTACAAGCAGTTTCTGCTGCGTTAGTCCCACGTAGGAACTCGTATTCGAATATTACTTTGATTTTCGCTGTATTCCATCTTAACGTTAAAAGCTGAATGTGAAAACAAAGTGGCCAGTGCGTTAAAACAGCAATTTCATATTTAAGCCACTATTATGTTACAAGAGTAAACTGAAAACATTAATTATAACTCACTATGGAAATTATGTTAAGATCATTGGTTGAAAGATTGTTATTCTCTATAAAATAAAGATGGCTGAAACAAAAACAAATCTAGAATGCAAAATTTTGTATAAGTAGAACGGAATTATAGATATGGCTATATGACTTTGTAATAACACCTATAATAGTTTTTACCAAAATTGATAATATTCGGTTGATAATTTCATTCATTACAATTTTTCATACTACTCGTTCTCTATCATGTTTGAGGTACTCATCAATATTTTTTTATATACATACATATAGGTACTAGGTAGATAAAGCTATGAATTATTTATGGGTTTTTATTTAGAGCAGACAATTAGGATAGCAATTTATAAATTGCTCGATAAAGCTTGATATAATGATGATTATTAAATGTATTATTTAAAGCTCTATTACTGTTTTTAGTGTTTGGCAGAGTTACGTAGATTTATCAGTAGGTAGGTAATACAAGTTGTTAGCGACTTGTTATCTATGGTCCATTTTTGTAAATGTCGTCGACGTCGCGACGGCCACAGGGCCGCGGCCGGTGAGGCGTAAACACCGATTACGAAACTCTGCGGAACAGAAGCCGTTGGATTCGCGCTCCATTACCGCGCACCCGCGCGTTCGCGCGTCAATATGGCCGCCGTACGTACATACGTCCATAAAATGGGGATACCAACCTGAAAACAGTAAAAATCTTCATAAACTCCAAAGTTTGCAATGTAAAACACTGATGAATATATTTTTGTAATTTTAAACTTTTCCATGAAATCAAGGTTTTCTTTCATTAATTGACTATATTACAAGCTTACTCATATCTCATGTGCAGCCATTGGATAATAACAATAATAGTAACAAATTTGCAACATTTTTCTAACGCATTTTCTGAACGTAGCTTCTGAGGTGACATTGTCTTATTATCGTTACTATAAAACATCAAGTTAAATTATCTTCAATATTGGTTTGAACAAATGTAGCCATTTTATCTTCTTCTAAAGTTTCTCTACACTGAAAAATAAAAAAAAAAGATTCCATATAAAATATTCGTGCAACCAGATTAGTTTTGATAGTTGGTAACTCTGCGACAAAGTCAATGGCCTCCACGGTGCGCTTGCGCAACTGCACGCGCGAATCTCAACGGCAAAACAAAGTCTTAGCTATGTTTGTGTGCACTCAAACACACACAGTTTTTGTTACATTTCTGTGCCACTTTAGCGGTTGTGTGTGCTAAACTAGGTTGTAGATACGCCAACAGTAGTAAGTGTTAGTGAAGGGCCCCGCCTTTAGTGGTCGGTCAGCAATGCTGATTAATTTCATGATAAATAGTTGTTTGCATTCAATATTCTCCACTTGATGTACTGAAGGATTTTATATACACATTTTTACGTTAACATGAACACAATGATTGTTTTAAATGTTCTTTTCTAATGATAAGATTTTATATTACTTCAAATTTTTAAAAGGGAAATATTTATGATTATTTCAATTCCAATTGGAATAATCACAAATATTATTTGGATTTCTTCGTACCTACATTGCTTTTTTTTGATACTAAATTTCTAAAAGCGCTTCTTCTTCAATGATAATCAAATCTAAACTGTAGTTTTTAAATTACGCATGCAGTATGTAAACAGGTCAGTTGAAAACTCAATAATAATAAGATCATACGTCAAACTAGAGTCAAATACGTCAAACCACCACATATACCCAAAGTAGAGAGTCAAATAAGGTCCCGTTAAGAACGGTAGCGTGTTGATAGTCATCGACGAAATCGGCACAGAATGCAAACGTGCTTTGGCATTGGCGGATTACCTACTTATTGAGCGACTCACAACTTGGCAGACTTCAAGTGTGAAGAATCTTTGACAAATATCTTCATTGGTTTTTATAAGCTGAGCACAAATTTTATTTATCTGTACAAATGAAATGCAGAATATTCTAGTTTTTAAATGTAGTAATAGTTAGTAATAGGTACCTATTAATACTATTAAATAAGCATTCTTGTATATATGGTATTTAGCTATGTAAGTGGTTTCTCGGAAACGGTTCTAACGTTGGATGAAATTTTGTACTTGTTTAGATAACTTTCCAAGTTAATCTGTACAGGTGTCTTTTTGCAAAACACCTAGCCGAGCTTTTTCGTCTAGATATTATTTAATCATGTGTGATTTTAGTGTATAGATTTTTATAATACCTATTTGTCATAATCTCATGTATTATAAGTAATTATAAAAATAAAATAGAGCAAAGTGATCCAATTTGAACTTTTTTCTGGAAATTTCATTCTGCTCCTCTGCGTCATTTGTTTGAAATAATTGATTTGGTATGTTTGCACTTTGGAAATTATGTATCTACTTCAGTGGAACACTGGAGGTTCGTCATTGCAATTAATCTTCATTCCTGTTACACTCAGTCACTACCACCTACTTTGCACAGTTCGTCGTTCTATCTTCCAGAGACCATACCTACATGTTACATACATTGTTAAGTCATCTGGCCTGGCCTTCATTCAAATACTAATGATTGTGCCTGTCGGTAATATTATTAAAACAAGCAAAAATATTGTTTTAATTCTTAAAATCTATCTTACTGTTTGATGGGTGAATTTAAATAATCTTTACCACTAAAATGATTTTGAAACATGCTTATTTGGATTCAAGGTAACAATATATATTTTCTCGCGATTATTTGGCATATATATATATTGCAATTAAATCAAAATCAACAACATGAGGATTGCCTATGTTCACTGTATCACTGTTTTCTGCGTTAGTCGATTGAAGATTTGATCATTATGTTTTTATGTAGGTAGGTATATAAGACGACGAATTATTTTTTATCAGATACAGTCATGTTTTAAACCAAATTCATAAACCTCTCATACATTGAACAATGAAGAAAGTTAAAAAAAGTGATTTATGTTCATTTCAACGTGATGTTTGAAATCGATTGGGTTAGTATACAGTTAGGTCCTTGCAGTTATAATTATAAAATATTTTCACAATAAGCAAATAAAAAAAAATAGATACATAGAACAGAAAATATTTAAATAGTATTTTAATACAATATTTTTTATTTGGATAAATACCTACTCATTGTAATAGAAATAAACACAACAATAGTACGAAAATAAACAGCGACAATCTTCGCCAAACTATTATCAGTAGCGGAATTACCGTAATCAGATGTTTATTTTAAGAATATGAAGAAAATAAAAAAAAAAAAACATTTGTAATAATGTGTACGACTATCAGTAGGAAGTGTACCATGAAAACGAAACAGTTCAATAAAAAATTAGCGATGTACACGTGAAATACTGGTTGATTCCAGTTTGTTGGGTCGTGATATCTGCCGTATCAGTTCAATCAGCAGTGTTTGTGATGGCGGTTACGACGTTATGCTACGGAGTGCTACGTAAGTGTGTGCTACGAGCGCGCGAACGTGCGAGCGTCCGACAATCAGTCGCTGGGCGCTATCTATGAATTTAGGTCATCGTCGAAATTTGCATGTGCACTATAAAATACCATATAATTAGTTCTATACATCGTTCGGATGCTGTTTTTTTAGTTAAAGCTACTAACTACCTAAGTATATTCAATTGAAAGTATTTTATTGTTGAAAGTAGATGATAAATATATACCTTTCATTATTTAAAATTTATTTTTATTGTTATTTATTAGTACATTAATGTTTTATTTACTAGTTTAAAATAGAAACGGCTTAGGTGTGTCTGTGTATGTTTTTATTTCAGCTCAAATTATCAAATAATTGATTTTTTTTGAGTAATATGTCCTTACATATGAAATTAGCGTTTAATACCTATGGAAAAAGTAAATCGAACAAATATATTTTAAAATATGCATTTAATCAATCGAAATATGTTCCGTTATTATTTATGCACTTTCGTCATTTGATAGGTAGTTTGGACAGCCTTATCAGAATTGAATTTTTCAAAATTCTGAAAAAAGTGGTAATCTGTTGGAGCAAGGTCCGGGGAGTATGGTGGGAGTCGGAGACATTCTAACCACAGCTCCTCTAATTTAGCCTCTAGTTTGTTGTGAAGTATGGGGGTCTAGCGTTGTCCTGAAGCAGATAAATTGGCTAGAGAAATTGACCAATCTCTTCTCGTTGAAAATTTTAACGGCTAGCTTTTCCATCATGGCTTGCAATTATTGACAATGCAGATCTGTCATTATCGTCAGGACAGAGCTTAGGAAGCTGTTGTGTATCACACCAGCACTGATCCACCAAACACTCACCTGTACCTTTTTCTGAGTCAACTTTCGCTTGGGACAGGATTTTGGCCAGTTCTCCTGGGTTCAATCACTGTGGTGAGCATCTCGATTATCGTAAAGGATCCATTTTTCGTCACAAGTAACAATACGATTCAAAATTCCCTTGTTATTGTGACAAAGAAAAACCAAATGGTGCGAAAACAAATGAATCACTAAATTTGAAACACAAATACACAAGCCTAAATTTGAAATAAATTTAAATTTGGAATTCCTAACCAAACGTCATATATTTGAGATCAAGGTAGCCATTTCACCAAGGTACCTACATACGATGGTATGATAAATAAAAATTAGTCATTTGAATCTATTACTAGCATTTTTTATGGAATATTATTTTTCTTATAAGAATGAAAATACGTATCAATATACAATTGACTAAGGAAATATAATCATTCTTCAACAATAATATTTATTCGTAAAAAAATAGGTATCTTTTTTGTGCCATATTAATTAATTAGTACCGTTAATTATATAACTGGATAACTATAAAATACATCACGAATTTTTTTGTAAGTTTAGACTCTTCATCTCATTATGACACGTTATGCATATGGTGCAGCGTCATCGATGCCACGATACAGTGACGTCACGAGTTATTTTAATGCTAAGCGACAAATTGTTACCAACGTCTACGAATTACAGAAACATCATCATCAGCGTTTAATAATACACAGTGGGTATAAGCCTCTCCTAAGGTAGGTACGCCTTCGGATCCGATCTCCGATGAGATTAATGTATAGTAACATAATACAACTTAATATACAGATTAATAGATAGAAACATATAATATAATCCTTTTCATTTGTCCATTTTATAACAACTTGCACCAATTTTTTACCAATAAACAAAATCAGATGGAAAGAGCGAAAATAAAAGCAAATTAATAAAAGTAATACACTAACTTTACTTAATAACATAACTTTATTTATTTATATAAGACATCTCATATTCTTTCAAAATATTTAAGAGTACCTTATATAAGTCCTTTAGAATATATACCTATCTATTGCATAAAGAAAAAAAAAGATTTTTGTACATATATTTCCGTGTATATTATATTATATATATCTAAAAATAAGTTCAAAAGAGAGTATTATATTAATCAATGTAATTATATCTACATATGTACAACATGTATGTTAATTTTATATCCTTGCCTTATTACAAAGATGAAGATGGCATTCGTAGTGTTGCCACACTTGTGTGTTTTGGCATAATGTATATTAGTTTCTTGATTGCATAATGTTAATCGGTTTACTAATTAACGAACCATTTAGAAACGATGTATGTATATTATGATCATTGACCTAAATAATATCTGATATATTGCACAGTTTTTCCTCAATGTATAGAATATTCAATATGTTTAATGAGGATTATAGGTATCTAAATTAAAAACAATAATTTCAGTATTTAAAAAGGCAGTACTACTAATTGTGGTATATAAATAAGTATTAAATAAATCGGAGCTTCTGAATACATTTAATATATTTAGAAGATGAATGTTCTGAGACATTACAAGGAAGAATGTTGTTAATAATAACGCTATATTACGTTATTAGTCACAATTACGAAATAATTTTAATGTTAAGTTTATCCCGAAATATCCGGTTCCATCTTTTGTATTTTATGAATAACTAGTTTTTTGCAATCTCGTTTGCGTGTTTTCCGTTCATGTCCTTCTCAAGGAAATATCATTGCAATCGGTTCAGATGTCTAGTCGTGAAAAGGTAACAAACAGACAGAGTTACTTTCTTATTTATAATATTAATAATGTGAATGCAAACAGGGGCAAACTTAAATAATTACATTTGATAGTAATTTAGACTCATCTATGTAGAAATTCAGTAAAATGTATAGGTATTATAACTTTTGTATTATAATTTTTTTTGTTCTTTGGCAAAATTATTATATTATACCTACATCTTTAATGTTTCCGTGTTTCATGAAATTCAGTGAGATGCGTATTTATTTAGTAGTTATAATATATCATCAACAAGTAGGTACATACGTGCCTAACAGCAGTACGCATTTATTTGGCAACCTTGTTTCATGTAAGGCCAGCGATAAAATAATAAGAAAATATTTTGATAAACATCCTTCATACTAAACCTTTACCGGGTTCATATCAATGATTCTTCAATGCAAATGCTACGTTACTTATGTTAGATTCATCACATGATAATTACGAATATTCTTTTTATTTATTGTAAGCGAGCAATTAATGTTTGAAGTATTAAGAATTAAACTTCGTTTCCGCGTGTAGTGTGCGTCACCTTCGCCTTTCAAAATATTCATAAGTTGTTGTTATACATGCGAATCGGAAGTGTTGGGAAGAGGTCGACGTGCGCTAAGAACTGACACGTGTAACACTTTACGCAACTCAACCTTGCGCTCGCGAATAGTATCTACTTATACAACGACTGATGATCCTAAAGAAAACTATGCTTATTCCCTAACCAAACCTTACAACTTATTTTACCTTTTTGTAAAACGTATCTCCGTTTTTATATATATTGGCTAGAAATGTTTCAATTATTATTCAGTTTTCTAAACATTGAAAAACATGTTTATGCAGTTGCAATATTATTGAAAAATAAAACAACCATTATTGCCATATATCCTGTCAAACTCTTGCCGCTGTCTGAGATTTTAAATTGCAAAATTTATTCAACAGCTTTATTTACATGATTCAGTTGAAAAGATACGGCTATTTCCACAATAGTCTACTGTAGCGATAAATAAATAGCTTCATGGCGAATCAAAGGGCCTCGTCAACGGCAACGGAAGGTCATTGAGACCTTCTGTCCATTGCCCGCTGCCCACAAATGTTAACATTGACGACGGCACTTATGCAAATCGTCGTTGCGCGTGCCAGTCCTACACTACCGGTAACAGATACTCGCAATTCAAACGTTTCTTCAATTTATTATTACATTACATACGTACGCGTTCTTCGTAAAGACCTTCAATTAAGGCGATACACTATTCGTGATTATCTTGTGTGATTTCCTGGCTATAACCTCGTGAATTATGAGGAAAAATATTTGATTGTGTAGACTGGGCTTATGTTCATTGAATTTCATTGGCCGTATTCAAATGCCTTGCGAATTAATATTAAGGTGTATGAGATCATGTTTAAAAAAATATCCGCACAAACAACTTCTGAAAAAAGGTTTTTATGAAGTTTACGTTCGGTTTTCATGTACAAAGATAAATTACATGCGATCTATTTACAACAAAAGGCCAAAAGGGCTATTGCTACATTGATATCCTATCTACATATTAGAGGACACAAGTCGTTAGCACTGAATTTTATTCGTATCTACTCGTGCAACGCTGTTGAATTGGAAATTTTGCTTATTAACCAATTGGAACCAATTTCAAAACGTTCGCATTGCGGAATATTGGAGCCCTTATGTGTAACATGTGGGTAAAATACTATGAATAAACCATGAGTTTGTGAAACCTACCTATCTGTTTTATTTAATTTTTTTTAGTTAAAAAAATCATCAGAGCCTAATATTAACATTCTATTTTTAATTCGAATTACGTACATGTGAGTTTGTAATTGTTTGATTTAAGAAAAAAATATTTACCATTGCCAAAATGTATTAAACAGATTGGAAATGAAGTGATTAAGGCAATCGATTTTAATAGAACCACTTTCGTATTAAATAGGTTTAATAGCTTATATCGACATATTAAATGACCCTGATATTTGATTGTACGGTTCATTACATACTCATTCATACGAATATATGAATATATCTTACTCGTATGTTATAAATGATAGAAAATTTAATATGTATTATAACTACGTAATACATTACCAGTTAGTTTTTATATAACGCTTTTCAATAGTATATTAATTAACAAGCTGTGCCCTCGGCTCCGTTCGCGTGGACTACTAAAAAACCTTTTTATTTTTTGTGGGTACCCAAATCATTTTTCTAAAATAAAAATAGCCTATGTTATTCCTTATAAAAACAACTATCTGCCAGTGAAAAACCTGTCGAAATCGGTCCAATAATTTTGGAGATTACCCGGAAGAAACAGACAGACAAACAAGAATTTTAAAATTTGGTTTTTTGTTATAGGTAGCCTGTATACTTAAATATGCTTTTAGTACAAATGTGTTATTTTGACATTACAAACAGACATTTTATTATGTGTATAGATGTATTACGTTATAATCAAGTTTACGTCGAATAATACTTTTTTTTGCCTCATAGTAAGCAGTGTCGCGACCCAGTCGGGCCAAGCCCGGTAAAGCTGTAAAAGCCGTAAAGGCTCCAGGGCCCCTAAGGCTAACAGTATAGTCAGTTCGAAAAAAAAAAAGACCCAGTCGGGCGCAGATCCTAAGACCTACACCGTTTTTTATTACTGGACATACAAGGGCTCATCCCGGAACGCGTCACGCCCTAGTGTGACGATATCCCGGGTGTTACAACGATTGTATGTGGTACGGTACATGTACATTATACGTGGTACATTTACGTTTTGGTATTTACATGTCGCTAAATAAATTATATGAAATGAAAACTATATGAAAACGTGCAAATTATTGCTTTTGAGAAACAGTTTACAAAGACGAAAAACACTTTTTTATCCTACTAATATTATAAATGTGAAGGTTTATTATTCAATCATGCAAAAACGGCTGAACGGATTTGGATGACATTTGGCACACAGATAGTTTATAACCTGGATTAGCACAGGATAATTTTTATCCCAGTAAAGACCGCGCATACGAACTCGTTGGTAAATGCCGGGATTCGAACCTGCGGACAACGAATCGATATGCCGCCTGTCTAAACCACTAGACCGCCACGACTTTTACTACTACTACAGAAGCTAGTAAACGATAATAATTATTAAACATCTCAACTGACCTACCAAGTGGTTGTACTATTATTAATTAGCCAACTTAGCGGCAGTACAAAGAACAACATTTATCCTAGCGACGACAGCTGAGTCAAGTTCCCATAGAGTGTTTCTGAAAACTTTGTTAGCTCTGACGCTATTTCATTAGGTACATGTAGATAAAGTGGTAAAGCTCACTGTTTGGGCCAAAATGTACGTGGTTGTCAGGATTTCTTATCATAGTAAAAGTTGCTATGAGCTAGTTCAAATTACGCGCGCGATTGCTGTGTCCAACATCAGCCAGGGTGTGTTTGAGAACCCCAGCCGCTCGCGTCGCGGTTTCAATTATTGTCTTAGTTGAGAGTTCATCGCTGCCATTGTTCGTTTACATATAAAATAAGAAAAACTTTGCTTTTAACTTTGAAGTCGTGTTTATTATGCGTTAAAACGGGTGTAAAGGACTTAATATACCAGTGAAGCGTATGGATAATGTTTTGAGAGTGGATTTTGCGGATTGAGGGACTTGTCATATTCGCGCGCCGGCTACAAAGTGCAGCGCTAAGAAATATCCAGGTGAGTGGGCTTTGATGCTTAATTTTTGCTAGGCTGTGTGAATGGGCAACCACGTATAATGTACACTCAGAACCCCAGGCGTCTGAATTGGGAATACTTTACCCATATCCTATACCAACTGAACCGGTTAATTTTTTGCCGGTACACCCACAATGGACATAATATACGCGAAGGGAAGGACACTAAAGATATACGTCTCCCTAAAACCTTATTACTATAATAGATGCTGTGATAGTATTATTAGTTTTGGGGATGATATACCGTATTATGATTACTAAAACTTATAATTATAACCTTATAGTTTAGAGATATTTTCTCTTGACGCATGGTTAAGTGGTGACACAATGTGGAGGTTTTGGCGGTCTATTGTGGTACCTACACGGATGAGATTACGTTTTTACATAATATATGAATACGGAATTCAATTTTAGGAATTCATCTTTACAGGGCCGATTCCATATTCCAGGCAGAACTGTGCCGATTACAGTTTGCCGAAACTTACGATAACAATACTATTTATATCCATTTAAATATCTGAGTTGCGTTCTTGGGGCTAACATTTGATTTAAATATTTCTAACCAAAATTTGAAGCTTGAGCCCAATTCCGTACTAGAAAAGCCTAGCTCGACTTTCTACAGCTTACAGAAGATCGCAGCCAAATGACCTAATAAGTACAGTAATACCCCGACTTACGCTACCCCGTTTTACGCGAATTCGGAGGTAGGTACGCGGTTTTTCATTTTGATTGCCGCGCGCATCAGCTCTTTCGCTCCGCCCTCTCAGTGTTCAGTTTGCGACAGGTTTAAACGTGTGGAAGTTGTATTTTTGCCACCAAACACTACCAGCTTGCTTCAACCAATGGACAAGAGAGTCATTAAAATATTTAAAGCTTACTACACAAGGCGGTCATTTGCACATCTACATGAAGCTATCAGACAAAACAATGAGCTTTCTGTTAAAGACTTTTGGAAGCAATTCAATGTTTTAGATGCTGTAAGAATTATTGGACAATCATGGAATGAGGTTTCACAAAAAACTCTCCATGGTGTCTGGACAAAACTGTGTCCATTTTTTTCACCACTGAAACCCAAGGAGAATCAGTTTCAGATCCTGAACAAATTGATAGCATAATAGTAGAAGTGGTCGATATCGCCAAACAATTAAATTTAGAGGTCGATAATGATGACGTTCAAGAATTGCTAGATTCACACAATCAAGAGCTAACAATTGACGAGGTTATAGAAATGCGTAAGTATGAGCAAGACATTGAACAAACTAATTCGCTAGACCCAGTTGAATCGGTAAATCAAATGACAATTGTAAACTTAACAGAAGGACTGAATTCAATTGAAAAGGGGTTACAAATTTTAGAAAAAATAGATTCTAATGAAAACGCGTATCTACTACAAAACGGGGAATAAAAAAATTACTGGTATGCTACGTGGAAATTTTGCGTGAGAAGAAGAAAAACTTAACTTATCAGGCAACATTGTTAGAATATATGAAGCTTTCGACATCAAAATAACTTCGGTTTAGGTTACTTTATTCATAACAATGTAAATTGTAAATTTATTATCTTACACTTTATTAATCATTTTTCTTCTAAATTATTGTGTTCTTTAAACTCTCGTCCCGATTAAACATACTTTATATGTATTTATATGCAAAGTTGAACCCCGACTTACGCGAATTCGACTTACACGGCAATCGCTCGGACCCACCTACCGCGTAAGTCCGGGGTATTACTGTATTGTAATCTTGCGGTGAGTAGGGTTTCTAGAGCTGCTTGGGAAGGAAGGTTCAAGGTCGGCAACGTGATATGTACGGTATTACAAGCGTCCATAGGCTATGGTAGCCGCTTACCATCAGGTGGGCCGTATACTTGTTTGCCACCTTCGTAGTATAAACAAATACTATGAGGAACCAGTAAAGTTATGAAGCATTTGCGTATATAAGGGCACCCCCCCTATTAGAGTCCTCCCATAATTCTAAGTTGAGACGTTAATATTCGCTGAATATCCATCCTTTAAATTCATGCCATAAAACTATATCAGTGAACTGTAATTTTCAAATGATTGATTTTATTAGCTGCTATTTTATTGTGTGAAGTCTAGTTAACCTTTACGCATTTTAGGGTCACCCTATGTGAAAGCTATAGCTACGTTCGTGTGATGAAACCATAGCCAAAATCATTACAAACAGCTTATCAAGGCATTCAAGGAACGCAATGCTGGGAAGATCCTGATAACCAGAAAGAATTAGTTGCGGCTGTTAGTGAGAGCTCTTACTGTACCCGGTTATTTGAACGAGCATATGTATAATAAAACGGCAAGGCTAATATGACAATTAGAACGGAATTTTACGCTATTACCTATATGCATAACATTTAACATCGATTTCACTAATGATGATCTCAAATTTGTTTTTTATTTTTAGCAGAAAACGAGCGCAAATTGTTGTAGGCAAGTTGCCGGCACCGCGGCACCGTGTGGCGGTTCAAGGCAAGCCCTGCGCTCGCAAAGGGCCGCGTCAGCGTCACGCGCCGCCATTGACCCACTTACACATACCTACGCGGCGTGTGCGCACTCCGTACACTTACTGACGGAAATCCTTCGCGATATCGCCTTGTCACGTACACTAATTTTTCATGTATAATTTAAGTATCAGCTACAGATATTCGCGCTTCCAACTTCAAGTCAATATTAACAGATTTTAAATATTAGAATTTCGAATATCACAAGCATGTTATATCTATAAACTCAGATAATTGAATTACTGGATTATTTAAATAAAATCTAACAAAACGTCTTATTTTTATTGTATCGGATTAGCGAAATGAGTGCTTGCACATTGTAAGTACACATAAATGAAAACACTGGGGCCATTGAGATTGTCCATCAACCGAGACTGCGCTGTTGCCATGCCGCTTATCGCAATGAAAATTTTGGAGCTAACCAAATATCGCGATTGAAGCCTAAAATTCGGCGTGATGTTGATTTACGATCATACAGATTTTATAATAGGGTCTCATTTTTTATTTTATTTTTTAAATGAAACCTATTAATTCACCTATGTGAAGTTTAAAGAAAATATTATTTTTGGACAATATCGTTGTTAAAATGAAGATGGTTTGGCAGTAAATTGTTAGAATAATTCACAGGACTCCATAATTGGTAACATGAGGTAAAAACCATGACAAGAAAAGCTAAATATTTTCATAGCTAATGTTATGTAAAGAAAGCGTACTTAAAAGTTTTCAGTGTTTTACTATATACTTTCAAAATATTATGTTATCATTATTTATAAATATTAACCGTGTAAAGTAAATAGAGGTTCACAAGATTATCATTAATAATAATCACTTGAGTGTTCGAGCGTACTGTTTCAGCAGACCTCGTTTGCTACAGTTGTTTGTGGCGCGCATCTCAAGGCAATGCGTGGCCCTACGCCGCAAATAATTCTGCTATTGTGAAACACTCCTTATCATCCGCCCAGGGCCTTGGTTAGATCATACGAATTACGGTCAAGTTGACGATTTCACGATTAATATTTTCCTATGATAATGTTGTTACCATACGTACCTACACTGTAGTAAGAACTATTAAATTGCTTATCATTATATTATATACTTTAAAAGAATTATAAATACTGAGGGTCTTTATTAATTCTTATTAATTACTGATTTACTTTTCAATATTTCTCTTATTATATCTTTTATCAAACTTTTGTAATTTTAGATTTAAATTTAATTTACAGTTCTTACTAATATAAATACAAATTATATATTTATTGGTTTGTTAACTAAGTATATTTAGTATATAAACTATTCGTTTATGTACCTTAAATTGCCTTAGCGACATCGTTTGCCATTCTGTGACAAACCAATAATTCTACAAAATATTAAAATATTATATTCTATGATACTCATCATTATTCTCATATCTTCCACGTGACATTCGTCACACATGTTGATTTTAAAGGACGCTTAGATTTCATTGCGGCGTTCCATTTCACCATTGATTAAGTGGCAATCCCGTATGTTATCTTGATTAAATTTCACCAGCTAACTATAAGGCTAACTTTGTATGAGGAATAAATCTTGAGAGTCGAATTTTATTGTCAGACTTTTAAAATATGAATACGACATTCGTTATTTCGTCCAGTAGCGTTTTTTCCGAATTCAAATATGTTGGAATTAAGTAATTATATTATCGGCTAGCGGTGAAAGAAAACACTTAAGATAAAATATGTAATGGGACTATACAAAACTTAAAACTTTTTGACATTCAAGTCATTGGTTTGAAATCTCCAATATGACGTGGACTGGCGCATGGTGGTGAGTTCCCACACACCTAAGATATAAGCACCTATATATAGTAAATAGCATATTTATACTTTTTGTATTAGTACTAAGCAATGTAATTATTCTCGATCCTTTTGGATATCAGTCGAGCTGATTTCCCAATGGGCTGTCAGTTCATATGAAATAGTTTATTTTAAAAAAAACCTTATACATATCACATTCAAAATTGAGCCGCCGTGTATTCAGTGAGGCAAATGTTTTATAAATAAATGGCCACGCATTTTGACGTATTAAAATCGTCAAACTGTTTATAGATTCGGTGTTTTTGAACTCGAAAATGTAATTCTTTGGTGTCTGATATGAAAACACATGTGTTATTCATCAGTCCAAAAGGGCATATTCTATGCATTATCTTTGAAGAGGCATGCCAGTGATAAGTGCGTCGGCTGCGGCGTCAATGCACTCCGCTGCATGCCCCTAGGTCAGTTCCCTGTGACTCAGTCACTAATGCACCGTTACATACATAACGCATCGTGATCTTCTCCTTTACTATGTACATTCACTATTTAAAGTATAAAAGCAATGCGAGTGCTTTCATTTACATTGATGCTCAAGTATGAACTCATTATGCGGTACCACTAAACAAAAATGTCGATGTACCGATGTTGAGTTGACAAAAGATATTGTTTTGATTTACATGGTACGAGATCCGAAATGAACCAAATAGTTGCATCAACGGAACAATCGTCGTTACCCGGTGCTCCAGTGACTTAACAATAATATGAATCTTTTGCTTTCTTTACGACTTTCGGTTTCTATTCTAAATGTGAGTACGATGTCAAGGAATTTTAAAAATAACTAGATTTTAATATTAAATCAATATATTAATGAACTAACGTAATTTTTATTAAAAAAATATGCTTACTTAGTTATTTTGTTAAAAGCTTCTCTTCTCTCTTAAAGTCTTCTCTTCACTAAATTCAAATAAAATTATGTTGATAAATATTAAGGTAAGGAAATAACTTGGAATGTTGAACGTCTTAAATATTAAGCCGGTCAAATGCCAAACTTACGTTCCGATCAATCTTAGGATAGGTAATTATTCTTAAATAATAACGTCATTACTATTATATAATAATGAATAATTATTGCAATAACGGACTATAAAATCCGTAAAATGAACTGTTAGTCTTAATTTTAAATATTCCATACGATAATCTATATGTACTCGAAGCTAAAACTTAATAATCCGTCACAGTGTGTTGTAATCTGCGATTAATTATTAAAACTACGTTATATATGTGCATATTTATACATATTTTTATATATTTACATACCTTTAAAATAATATATAATTTAACCCTGAAATCTTAACATCTTAGGTATGTTTTAACAGCAACAAATTAAATTTAATATAGAGGTTAATTCGATTTTACTTATATTCAGGTTTATCTCTATCCTAACATACCGTCGATACATTATTTTATACATTGTAAATATAACTTTATAGTGACAAATACATTTTTGTATAGTTACGTTAAAAGTAAAAAAACGGCTATTTAATAAAATTAATACTATAAGATAACATTTAGAAACTGAAACCTTTTTGTTCAATAATTTTGTTAGTATTAATCATCTATTATGATGTAATCTGCTATGAACATTAACTTGGTACTTTTGTTAGTTATTATTATACTATCTTGAATTATTACGATGCCATCGATTGAATGGCACTCGCAATTTGAATACGATAAATGTTGATTATGTAATAGAAGCCGCGAACATCTGCTGTTTACTTCAGTTCCTCAGATCCCCAGGGGTTGGAGATAGCCCTCAACCCTTCCTCGACCACCGGCCATCGTACATGACCTTTTTATCGAATGTCAAACAAAACTAATGAGAAATATCGGTTACGGAAACCCTCCACTGCACATATCGTATTGGTTAAATATTAGGATTGTTTTTTTTTATTATGTTAACAAAACAATTGAAAATACTTCTTCCCTATTCAACATCCTACTTTTTATATAAATGAAGAACATACATAGTAGTTGTTTGAATATATACTTATTGGAAATCTTAATTTTCACACAGGTTTTTCACAAGCTTTTCTTAATCAGATTTTACTGACGAAGTTGTTTTAGTTGGGAAAGTAACACATTTCGTAGCTTTTCGGTTGAAAACCAGACGCACACCTTGCTACAAACACTTAATAACTTAGAGCTATATGTCATTAATAAACGAATCCATAAATATATCAGTAAATTCAGAGATGCCTTTATAAAGAGAAAGGTATAGAGTAATTTAATTTTTCGCAAAAATCGATGTGTGCCGAAATCCGTAAAACTCCCTAATTCCGGTTTAATCATTTGTGATTCTCCAGCTTTAATAAATTGTGTTTAAAAGGGTTTTTTATATTTGCTTCTTTCGTATGTAGTAAGTAAGTAGAATTTTAAAACAAACTATGTAAATCGTACATGTGTAGTCTGAGAATGTTCAAACCAATCCAGTTTTATAAACGAAATAAACAAATACTATCCGAATCTACAGCTGTAGCTTGAACTTTTTAAATGTCAAACTATTGATTATGATCGCTGTTATTGAAAGTATAGAAACATGCGTTAATGTTTCCTGAATCTATAAAGGTATATGATCAGAGGAACACATACTTATCATTTTTTCTTTTTACTTAAAATCTACCCGAAAACTTTATTATTTTGGATTTTTTCTTATATTTCTGATATTTAAGTATTTATTTGCAAATAAATTTAGTGAAATCGTGACATGTTTTAATTATAATTTAAAGTATAAATTAGTATCTACAATGCATTTTAGGTCTCACTATCTCTGTACAGTGGGTCAAACCACTTAATTGGTTAAGTTTAAACATTATCTTTAATTTATTAAATAGACAGATGTGAAAGTTTATAATAGATTATATTATAGGCTTAGTATCTGCAACAAGCGAATGCATCGTATGCAACGCAGCTTGTGCTCGTTGGCCAATAGCAAAGCACCTTTAGCTACAGTTGTCGATCAGTTCAAAATTTTATAGTAGACGAATAAAACAAAGTTGCAAATAAAAGGAATGTTTAATAAAACATTATCTAATAGGAACCAATTTATAATATAATTACTTTTAGTTTATAGTAGATATTATTACTAGAGAATGATCAAAAGAGTAAAATTTTTGTTCAAGCTTTTAAAAAATAATTTTACATTATTTTTTTGTTAGTAATTAGGTATGTGATTCCTGGCTTACAATAATAAGGAAATATTATAAAGTCTAAATAAGTTTAAAAACAGAGTATACTGCATTGTCATTACGTTGATAAAGGTGGGACGGAAACATTTATGTAGGGTTGCGATTTATTGCGGACAGCTCCGGTCCGCTCCAACCGGTGTCCTTTTGATTTTAATTGGCTACAAAACAGAGACCATTTAGAAAAATGTTGAATGATAACGAAATTCGCAGTTTTTATAAAATAAAGATAAACAAATAAGTTTTTTAAATGTAGAAAAGAACTTAATTCGTAGCTACCTATATTAGATTTTTTTATGCTCAGCTCACTCGGCTCGTAATATGACTAGACTCTACCTAATGGTAATTGAAGTCAAGTCAAAGTAGTCATCAACCGATGCTATGTTCTTGTATCTAGAAATACAATAACAAGTACTAACTACTAGGCAACTGGATGTCGTACACATAATTTAACTATTTCTACTGACTAGTGCAAACATAAGTTAATATGATAGCTGAGGTTCATTTAGCCTCTTTCAGTATGTTGTTTAACGTCCATCTGCGAGGTTTCATGTAGCAAACAGGAGGTTAATTTTTAAAGCTTTACTAAAACGATTAGTTTCCCCAACCTAAGAGCGAATCTTAGCGACCAATGTGGTTATTTAAAATAAGTAGATAATTTTGTTGCAAACTGTAAAACCAACTGGTACAGCTATTTTAATCGACTGGAAAACGATCATTATGCCCTTAGTGTAAAGCTAGTCATAGTGACTGGTTTCGGTGAGTCGTGTTATATCCAGTGTATATCCAACCACCCAGAGACTCTCACAGAGATAGGTTTATAAGTCGGCAGGACGTTCGCCATTTATCTTTTAATGTACTTTAATAATCCGCTGAATTACAGACATTTTGCCAAGCTTGGTTAAAAAAGTATCCATTACTAGAGTAGAAACCACTAACTTCCAGTTTCTAACTTTCAGTTCAGTGTAAAAATTGTTAACGTTCATCACAAAATAATTATGTATATTAATAAGTGACCTGTACGTGTATTACAATTTTTAATGCTATTATTTTGTTTGTGTAAATTAACAACATGGAAACAGAAAGAAATAAATATTACTTATTATAAAAAATACAAGAATTCATATAATATCATAAAATAGCAAAAAAGTTTACACGGTACTAATGTGTAGGTACAAATGAATGTTCAGCTCGTGTTCAGTACCACTGGGCTTATTGCGCTTGTTACTAATTGGAGCCCTAGAGTAATAACTCACAGCGGGAATGTCGTTGAATTCTCGAAGTTTTGACTGAAATAATACAAAAAAATACTACAACGATTTATGTAAATCTATATATATATATAAATATAGACAACTTCACGTTGTCATAATCTGGCAGGCTGTAGGCAAGTACTACGTGAATTGTGAATAACGTAAGCTGTATGTGTGAATTGGTGGCGCGGCTCGTCGGCACTATGAAGAGTTGGTCTAATAAATTTAACACGAGCGAAACTGTAGGGCACACCTAGTAATATTGTGTCCATATTTGTGTACCAATATTTTTTTTCAATGTATACCTTAATTAGTTTTTGACTTTTTACCTATAGTTTCCACAGCAATTTTCATTTCAAAAGCTATTAATTGTCAAAGATAGGTATACCTAATAAATAATTTATATGTGTTATGTGTAAATCTATCTTCCTCTTAGATTCTTTATGGATTGATATACATGCAACAACGGAAAATTACCACTGTTAAAATGTAGTGTGTAGGTTCATTCATTATTATTATATAGTCTTCGATTTATCATATTTTATTAAATATACTGCGGACACTCAGTCCGAATCTAAAAGCAAAAAATTATAAAATGGGATTGCATTATATCCACAATAAATCTAATGACACGACAGCGTCTATAAATCGGAACAGGTAGAATTCGGAGTTAATGACCACGAAACACTCATAAGGAAATAAGAAAGAAGACACTGTCATAGAAAAATCTATCATATGTACTAATAGGATTTGTCGTAATTTACGTTGCGTTGAGTTTTTGGTAGTTTTTGTGCATTTTAGAGGGGCGTCGCGGGGAGCGGAGCCAGTCTGAACCGAGAGGTCGATCGCTGAAAGGGTTGTGTGGGAACGAAGGGCACCTGCGACTACACATGGTGTTCATGTTTTTTATACATTTGCGCAGACATATCTTTCTAATGCAGTTTTTTACTAGCATCCTTTGTCTCTACGTTTAAAATTAGCTAAGGAGTCTGACTATCTTTTTGAATTAGAAGAAAGTGGACACAACATTAATAAAAATATAAGAGTTAAATTTTTCTTATTTAAGTAGAAATCTAACAGTGAAGAATAAGTTTTGTTTCAAATACATCATAATTTTCATTGAATATTTAATTGAACGATAAAAGAATGACACAGCTTGGGATTTAAATAGGTTGGCCTATTTAAATTGAACAAAATATAAATGAACATACGATGTAGATTTTAAATTAACTTAGGTAATAAATTACTCAATGATTTTCATAGTTATAAATGAGTTTGTTCGGTTAAGTTAACAAGTAAACTAGCCCAAGACCGAGGCGACACCATAATTGCTTAACGATGCTTCGACAAGACAAGGGGCGGTTGCAAACTGTCGATTGCAACTGTTTACCACGACATTATCGTGTCAACGTACAAACTCCAATCATTTACAATTCACCATTTCGCGTAGAACGAGTCACGCACGTCCAATATCAGCAGGCCCGTTCATACGTTGCTAATCTTTCCTCGAATAGGTCTTTCGAACTGAAAGGCTTTGCATTATTAAGGTACCTCGGCAGTTGCCTTAGCGAACTGCCCTTATTTCTCGCCAGTATTTATTCATTTTGCAACACATATATAGCCTGTCGGCCGTTTCACCCTCCTCATCGGCCCACGCGTCCTCGTCAATGAATCTTTAATAAGCTATGTTCGTTTAAGGCCGCCAAATTCACGAAACCCCTTGTTGTTTAGGCGCTAACCAAAACACCAATACACGCAATTCCACGAACTTAATTTGCTTAGGTAAAGGTTCTTTCTACGAGGAATTCAGATTGAAATATATTTTTATATATTTGTATTAAGACAATCATTTATTTAACTTAATAATTAGGTATAGGTTGATAAAAAAATGAGTTGCGTTTTATAAGAACACTTTTTGGTTTGTCTGAGAAACAAGGAATCTAATACAAAACAAAATTAGGTATCAATCTACTTACCTTAATTACTTTAGACATGAATAAAAAATTAACTATTAATAAGAACATTGTTATGTAGTATATATTATTTATATTGCACTTAGTACTTAATTATCAACAATATCCTTGATATAGACTGTAGATCTATTATCGCTGTGATTATAATTTTAAAAAGATAAACGGTTTATTGTACGTGTGTTAATCGGATAGTAGTATTTTTTTTTTGCATAAGCGGATAACCCTTCAGTCGCTACCTGCATCACAGCATTAACAATACACGCATTGTACGCAATCCAGGATGAGCAGACAGGGTGGATAGGTATACTGTGTTTTATAGGATATTTTATTTTAGTGGCTTTTGAAAACTTTTTAATAAAGTAACCGAGTTAAATATAGGCACTAGAATAGTTAATTAGAATAAAGACTATGAGCCATATACAAGTAGCTCGTATCGGTTCTTTTTAACGCGTCGCGTTAGTTTACACGATAAAACTGGACAAGGAGAGTTATCTTGATTTATATTCAGTAGTGTAAAAATATTTAGGAAAATATTGAAATTTAGAATGTTAATAAACGAATTAAATCTGTTGCTAGTTGTTACAGTTACTGTTTAAGATCACTCTTAGGTTAGTAATTTAATGTTTTAACTAGTTTCATGAAGTGTGGCTCTAGAACCTCAGTTAAATGGATCACGAGGTTTTGATCGCCCAATGTTGTCTGTATTGTAGTATATTCATATTGTTGATCAAAACTAAACATGACATTGTGTAAAATTACATCTTGATTTTTTATAGAGTATAGGCATAACGAAAAGAACAAATTGTGTCATTAAAATATACTTATAATTATTTCATTTTTTTATATATTGGCTCGGCAAATTGACCGCACTGGACCTGATGGTGAGCACAGTACAATCCAAACACAACGGCGACCACCGAGAGATCGAAAATCCATCAGCGGTCACCACTGTTATACCGGCCTGCACAAATAACTGGATATGCACAGGCCCATCCCGAAAAGCGACACGCAAAAGCTAGTCACTATGACGGTCTTTTCACCACATGCATCAGTGCATGGTGGTCGGAATGCACCACGTACAGGTAGAGTTGGCTTGAGCGTCTCAGTAGTAAAGATATAATTCGACACCTTTTACACCCCATTGTTTTCCGCTGATTATAAAATAATGTTTCAATAACTCTAGACAGAAAATAAAATTTATTTAAAAAATGAATATTATGCTTGTAACTTGTTGCAGGAGTAAATAAAACTGTAATTAAAAACGTAACGTTGGTGCTATATGTGTATGACAAGTGCTATCACACTTTTGTATCCAGAACAAGTATTGAATTTTGGTAACCCTACAAATTTCGGACGTACCTATTATGTTGATGTACATTGCATAGCTGAGTATAAAGAGCAAAAAAGGCAAATGAAAACATTTTTTTTTTTCAATTTGAAAAAGTAATAAAATAGGTCAGGTGCAACCCTTTCGGGGCGTGGGAGTGTATTTTTTGCCAGCCAGACAATTGTGCAAGGTTTTTTGCGTGCCAACAAAGTGTTTGCGATAATTTGTTCCCACAATTCTGTATGATCGTTTCATAGTGATGACATTTAGAGATCTCTTCACTTGATATGAGACAGTTATGGGTACAAAAAAAAGGTTTTAGCTATATTGCTGTTTGTACCGTTCGACGTAATTAGGGGTCGTTCGCATGCATCAGTAATGTAAATGATTGCAGTTTTCCATTATTGGAAAAAATATTATGTTGTAAGTTAAGTAATAAAATGAGTAGTTTGCGTCGTGATGTTATGATATTATGTACCTATAACTTTTGTTAATCAGTCAGATTGATTGGCAGCCGCCCCCCCCCCTCCTAAGCAAGGTGTTGGTAAAAGATCGCTCGAAGGGCTCCCAAATCGAAGATTAAATAATTTTAAAGTACGTTGTATTTAAAATAATTTTCAAAATGATTGCCTTTTTGTGCGTTTTACACTCGCTCCATGGAATCTGTCCCCCCCCCTTTTCCCTGGTCGAAATGCTGGCTACACCCGTACAATTTTCAACAGTACAGTTTTGTGCAGATGCGCTAATTTTATTAATTAATTATCTTCATATGAATTACCTTCAGAGCCTTCAGAGGTCATTTAGTAGCATTATAGATCGATGACAGAGTCTATAATAATGTTTAAGTTTGACGCAATACGCGTAATGAAGATTTAAAGAGGTGACGTAGTGCGTAAGCTTATAAATTATAATTAGTAAAGAAAGGGATATTTTTCGAACGGTTGCTAATTTAAAGTTTATGAATGCTCCTTAATGATAAATAAAAATGCCTTTTATTTGTTTACCACTTTTACGTTAAGAAACTGCAGTTATAGGGAAACACTGTATTCATTGAGTTCTTTTTATCGGATTTAAAAACCATCTAAATAAAATTAATAAACCTTTTTTATAGATGAAAGCAAGTATCTTCGTAAATAAAATTTATTTTAACTTTCTCCTTATGTTAGCTTTTATAAATATTTTGGGACATAGCATAAAAAGCGTCATGAATGTGCCGGTAGCATGTGGCAATAAGGCTCACCCTTGATTGATGATACGATCTTTATAATGACGATTCTACTAATTTGATTCGTCCGTTCAAAGGCGCAGCGAAAGAAGTAAAGGGTTCAGTCAAAACATATTTGCTGAAAGAATAATGGAGGTTTTAGGTAGGGCGCACCCATGGAGTACGGAAGGGAACACCGGAAATGCAACATTCGTAGCGAAATGTCATTTCCGGGACTGTCAAATGTCTGTGCAACTTTATTAAGCCTAACATGTTAGCAGCAAATACAATAATGTAATTTTAGAGATTTTCTTGTAGTTTTTATATTTCATCCAAATTGAGCGAAATGACAGCACTTTACGTAATAAGTAGTGTAAATAAATAACTATGAAGAACAGTGACCATTGCTTTAGGATTATCGACAGTCACTGCTTTTGTGCCAGCCTGTAAGCCCACCACGAAATTACGCCAATTCCGAAACTCTATTGTCTTTACTTGTTCTAAAGCAGTGTGTGTCACCTGCAAGCGAAGCTGGCTTAGATATCTAGAAGTATTATTCGACATTCCTTAAAACATAAAACTAATAATAAAGTACAAAAAAACTAAATACTTGTTACTATACTTATAGGTAAAAGGAGATACAATCGTAATAACTTCACAATTCCAATAAGTTTTTGTTAAGTATTTAAAACAGTTTAAACACAACATGAACAACATCTTAAGTTTAATTAAGCTTATACTACATTTAATATTCAACTAAAACTATACTCTAAGCAAATTCAGAAATAAATCTATATATGAGTTATATAGGTTTATTTATCACTACGACTCCTTTTTTACTACAATTAAATTACAATCATTGTAGAACTTTTTTAAAGATATTTCATGTTGTCTAAAATAATTAGTTACAATTCATAAATATTGAATCGAAAGAGCATTGAAAGTTCACTTTATATTTGAATCATTATGCAAATAATCACGAAGTAGATAATTTTTTTGAACAGTTCTCCAGAAAGCCATTGCTAAATGAGTTACGATGTTATTAATATTCTGTATGGATTATACATATTTATGGATGTTTTTTTCTGCTATAAGATACTGAACATATATATTCACAAAGGATAGATAGGAAATGCGAGTTCGTAATGTGAGTTTAATTCCATAGGACGTACGATTTAACTTGCGCTAGAATGCCAAACTTCATGCTGATTGTAGGACATTTAGTGGCGTCGTATTGTTAAACAGGCTACAAAAACCTCGACGTGACGGCCACGACCACTCTGGCAAGAGTGTAACGCCAAAGAAGAAGAAGTGGACATTTTACAATTTATTAGAAAATCGAATAAAATAGTACATAAAAATAAATACGTTAATATTTTATATGTTTACAGATGTCTGCCAATTTCTTATCTAGCAAATATGTTTGCTCATATTGAAACAGTTTGCCGTGTTTTTACCAGAGTCAAAGTTGAATTTGAGCGTGAGAACAAGCTCGGCGCGATACACTGAAACTCGCGGGGGAGTTTTTGTTCAGGAGGGTTCAACGACTTCGCGTAAATGATGGCTTGGCGCAGCGGTGGCGGCTGTGCGCTGTTACGTTTCAGGGTTATGTAAGGTACCCAGAGATTTTAAATCTTATCAAATTTAGTTTACTTTTAAAACTATATATCTTTATAATATACTTCATTTGACATATACTTAGGCATATTACAATATTTAATTGACAGTTGAAAAAATTAAATAATGATATTGACAGGTCAGATCTTTTATCAAACTTCTATTTTAACGTCCCAGGCAAAGTAACTGGACCTAATATTTTATTAAATGTTCCATTTGCTAATTACAGGCAAAACTCTTATATAGTGCGGGTAAATAAACGTTTCATTGAATTGTGTAAGCAACAATATCTTGATCCTTTCAAAACAAGTATGATTTCGGATAGAAGGTGCTCAAGTCTTGATTTTCTTAATAATCAAGTGCTATGTATATTTTTGATACTAATTTTAACCGGCTAACTAGTTTCCTTGCTGTTTATACATTGTTATTTTAGCTCTTACTCATGCATACAAATAAATATTTGTTATTAGATAAAGATTCGTATGATTACAACTGTGGTACTAATTTGTGAATGTGACAAGAGTCAATCTATACGAAGTGAATGGTATAAAACCTTTGAACTAGTAATCCCAAAATATACTATTAGAGAAAAACCATCGGGTCTATTTCAAAATAAACTTATCACGTTACTTCTGAACTGAGGGCAGATTTTGATTTTTTGTTCGTTGTTTTTGCACAAAATTCCGTTGTCGAAAAAATCCTATATACGGAGATTTTCGCCCCGATTGAATTATTTACATTAGCAACAAAAGTAAACTTTTTTTTTTGTTAAGTAGAATAAAACGTGACTCTGAATTCGGGGCTTTTTAAATAGATATGACACATTTTTGTATCTATATAAGTATTATGTATAAGATATATTATTAGATGTATCTATTTGAGTTAGTTTTAGGATTTTACAAACACCGTACAACACTCGTATGTACTTTTATCCTAGTTATGATTTCTTATTAGAATTGCATTTTTTTATCGTTTATAGGTTTAACGTTATGGCCACAATCTCACCTGATGTTAAGTGACGAGAAGGTCCAGAATGATAACACGCTAAGCCTAATCGGGGAAACTGACCCTTGAGTCAGCTGCCGGAACACACCTATATGTAGGTGCTTGGCGACAGATTTTCAACTTGAGGTTAGTAACTAGCCAGGCAAGCATTAGAAAATAACCTACCAACATGCTATGGTTTCATCACAATGTTTTTCCTTCACCGAAAGCTCATTATTATTTATTATTATTACTTACTTTAAAATATAATTTACATGGGTTACCTAGTAATAAGCAAATATTAATAAGATAATTTTAATAATGTATTTCATAATATTTATGTGAACTGATAACATTTCCGAAACTGTGTTGATTGCATCCGTAGTCTACGATCAAGACTTTGGGTACCTACTTGAAATAATACATCGCTTGTTTCAGCGAAATTAATTAACGTTCATAGTCGCCGACATATCACAGCTGCTTTTTTATGATAAGGGATTTTTCTAACAGGAATGCAGTCTATTTGATGTCAAAAATCAAACAATGAATCTATAACAAAAAGGAAAAAAACTACATTCATAACTGATATTCGTCAACTTCACTCTTTTTACTATAACACTACTTTTTACTGCTTCGTTGTGACTGGAATAGTTGATGATTCTTGGAGATTCCCCAGTCAAACCTTGCACAAGAGGTTTAAAGATTGTAGGTAATGTTTCCAGGCTCAAAAAAAAGAAGGAAATTAAACTGATATGACGTTTTAAGAAAACTTAAGCATTTCATAATAACGAATAGGTATTAATTCAGCGTATTGTATTGCATTAATAGGTGTGTGAAAATCTATTAACTAAAATATTGTGTCTGTACCTAGGAATTGTGGTTGTCTGTATGAGTTTCATCAGCCTATTCTATACAAAATTATATACAATTTGATTGCTCTTCCGTGACTTGACACTGGCAAATTATTACTTACGAAAAACCTAAAAAAAAATTGTAGTTCTGCGAATTAAAATTTCTATATACCTATAAGTTATAATAATGAATGCTCATTCAGTAATTAGTGGTTACAAAATCCATGCCAATGTTCAGGTGCGCAAAGTGAAAGATTTATAAAATAAATCATACCTACCATATGCGCTTAAAAAATATACACAATGCGTTATTTCAAATAAGATAGAAGATTAATGTTCCGGATCCATTGGTTGGGTCCTGTGTCTCGCATAGTACAGTTATCCACGATCCGTCCCACGCTTTTGCACAATTTTATACGCAAAAAAATCCTAAATTTATAGCGTTCTTCTACCTGCTCGTGTGGCTTGCAGAATTTTGATATCTTTTGTGTGAGATTTTTTGCTTTAATTTGTGACAATTATACCGGTATATGACTTTTTACCTGTGTTGTTTTTTCTACTCACGTTCGGGATTCTCTCGAATCTAACGTTTTGCAGGACCGTTTGTTTTGGTAAAGATATCACTGGATTTGGAATTTTTTTAACTACTCGTACCTTGAAAAAATAAAGAAGATTTTCTTTGACGTGATTTTGTTGAAATGAAGTCTTGTGTTAAGATTAGGTAAAATGTTAAAACCTAGTGTTCTATACAATAAAGATAGTTCAAGCTTATGAACAAGTAAAATTGTAATTGTTGGCATTTCTGTGCGATATCAGTCGATGAAGTCCGATATATAGGACACTAGACAATTACGCGTAAAATGTTTCAGGTCCTATCGGAAACAATAAGACATACCTATCTACAGTATCTACACTTCTTCGGATAGGTATAGGTACCTACCGTATTTCTAGCTAAATGATAATTACAAAGAATTCAATGTACCTAATAATGCAAAATTGTTGCGTTAAATCAGAATTTCAGGAAAACTGTTAATTATAAATTATAAAAAATGATTTGACTTTCAACTTCGTTAGGCATTTAGAATGCATAGAAAGATAAGTAAATGTTTTGTAAATATGTAAAACATCAAATATCTTTGTAAAATAATTTATAATTATCTTCTTTTTTATATAAGTAAAGGTGGCAAGCACACGGCCCGCCTGATGGTGAGCAGCTATACGATAGCGGACGCAATGGACCCAATGGACGCTTAGATATTACTAGTGAGTTGTGGACCTTAAATGCCCCTACCACAAGGAGCTCTGGAAACCCTACTCACCGCAGGAATACAACACTAGTCATTTGGCTGCAATTTTCTGTAGTGTGGAGGTACGGGTACCAGTCTGGGTGCCCCATGGCAAGTATAGATAAATCTTTATCTGAATCTTCTTCTTTATGCCTCATCCTATTATTCGGGATCGGCTCTCTTCGTTCTGATGCACCAAGATTCTCTGTCCTGAGTTGTCTTACTTTTCAGAAATAAAATCTAAATAAGTATCTTAATTTCTTCTTCTTCCTATAAAATGACAACGTGTGTGTGTATCTTAATGTGTATCCTAAATTATTTACTTGCATTTTAATGAAATATATGATTCTCAAGCCTGTATATACCAGCCTATAATCGATTATAGACGAAATATTAAATGAATAAATCCATGACTGTCCAGGTAGTTTGATGATATAGCATTTTATAAGAATACGTTGATCTGCATAAAAAACACTCTCTGCATGTGCCATTTAAAAAGGAGAGGAACAAAAAATAGGTTTGTAGGCAAAGAATGGCTGCCAAGACGCCGAGAAGGGTTAAAACGTATGCGAGATGCGGCAAAAAGTTTGATAAAATGGTTTTTATTAGATACACAAGGCACAATTAGTATTGGCCTATTTATTAATAGTAAATTCAAACTGCAGCAGTAGCTGTACTTGTAATTTTTACATTGCAATGTCATATAGATTACATATTATATACATTGTAAATTATATAGATCCTATTATTGAGACGACGAGAGGTGAGGTTTCGATCCCCACACAAGAGTGTTATTAAACAGTATGACGTAGCAGTAAGATAGTTATGGCTGTTAAAAATCTATTTATGTGTGTATATCAGCTATTTAGTTACTGTAGTACAAAATATAAGTTTAGTTTAGAATTAAACGACCGTATAAAAAATATCTGATGATTATCTAATCTCCTTGACAATCATGCGGATTTATTGTGTGCTGAAATGTTTTCTTCGACATTTGTTCAGATAAGTAGGTATTTGTTTCTTGCCTCGTAAACTGGTACAAATATTGCAATTTGTTCTAATTTTACCTTAAAATTCAGAGACCAATTTCTGTGCAATCACTGTATAAAAATCGTCCTTTAAAAATACTTTAAAAATATGAAAATGTATTGTAGTTATACAATAATATACCTAACAACAGTTTCAATATAAACTTCAATCTTCTCTTTATCGACACGTTCAGTATGTTCTGTAACTAATTCAATTACGCGTGAAAATGATAACACAAAACTGACCTAAATATTAAAATGAATTAATAAAAAAAATAACCGCACATGTTTATTTAAAATTTAAACAGCTTTAAACCTTGGGCCAATTTCAAACAGTCTTACAGTTGAGAACGAAACGTACAAATTGCAGCTAGTAATCAAAGTTTTTTTCTTCATGTGTGGAAACAAAGAGCAATAGAAGGGGTATTTTTTGCCGCTTTCACAACATGTGCAATATACGATCTACTGTGTGACCTACTTACCGCACACTTCCTCTGCATTAAAGGGTTAAAAAGAATATCCGCGTATTTTACAAGCAAAAACTCGACCGAGATTTTATTTCCATGGCTTTCTCCTATATAATACTTAATAGTATTAAATTTTCGAGTTTCTTTTGCATTTAAGGTGATGCACCTCAACCACTGAATATTGAGCGTACTGTAGATCCTTTATCTTTGCATCTTTATCATTTGAAGAAGTACCTATACCTATTATAATAGAAATAAATTTACTGATCACAAATATTAGTAGAGGTTTTCTGATAATGTACCTATTGAGTGTTAAACTCACAATATAAAATAAATATCATTAAATATTTTTTTATTGGTATAACTATGGAAAAAATACCTGAATATAAAAATACCACTCGCTGACAATCACACTATTGGTGCGCCAATTGATGAAAAATTTAATAAATATCTATGGAATAGCAAACCATTAAAGTATTTTCTCTTTAATGAATATTAATTAAATATATTAATTATTTTTACACATAGATCAATTAATTAAATATACCTAATATAAATTCTAGGATCAAAGTGATATATTTCCAGCCGGTTTTTGTTCATAGTGATATTTTTCCAGTAGACATATTCGAAGTGGTTAAAGGTTTATTATGTGAAAAACTCTCACATCGCTTGCTACTGTAATGTTGTACTGTTATATTAAAAAAACAAACAATTAAACTATGCTGACAATATTTCTAAAAAATAGGTGATTTTTCTTATTTCGTCATCGCAATAACTAAATCCCTGATTTATTTGCGTGTACTATACCTGTATTTAATTATGTTAAATAGGGACCAAATCAATGTAGAAGTTGCGACGAATATTATATTGAATATTAATTCAGACATTATACCTATATAAAAAGAAATAAGATTTCAGTTCACATTTACGTAATTATCAAAAATACTTAGTATGTGACATTTGGATACACTATATAAATGATATTAAAATCAAACATGCCAATATTTGATTGCCACACTTTTACTTGTCTTTTTTTTTTCAATAGTTATATTTCAGTTTAAGGAGGGGTAGCGTTGTAATTTAAAATGTTGCATGCGATCTCTTTTAAATAATAGCAGAAGAGTTGACAAACTGACAGCTAATTGAAATACGCCCATGTGCAGTGTGTTTTTAGTCAGCGCGACATCCGAGGGCTAATCTCGCGCAATCCCCTTCACATTTTTTGCTACTTCTTTAAAAGGGGTTTCATGTGGAATTATCTGTCGATATTTTTGAATTGTTTCAGTATTGGAAATTTACATATGTAGATACATAGATACTCCTTAAAAAACTTCACTGACAGTTATTCATAAATCTTGAAAATTCAACTGAATAATAAGCATTTAAACACGTGAAAGCGAAAATGCATAATTTCGCCATTTATAAATTTTAGTTATTCTATGTACTTACAGTTCGAAGTTAGATTATTCCTTCTTTGGTGGATTTTAATGAAGAGGTTTCCGCATATGTCCTTGTTTTCATTATATTTTTTTAGGAATGCAACTTTTTTTAATATTCATATATTTATTTGTAGAGTGTAAAAGATCAAATACACACTGCTCTGTAAAAAATATTTGTCAATCTCGCACCCTTTAGTTATTATTTTTGATTTAAACTCACCAGTTTAATGGCTCTAACCGCCAACTTTGTCACGCAGATACCTATCATAATTATTAACTACAGACGCTACGCGATACTCGCTAGGCGGTAGTGATGCGATATTCTCTCGCCTCCTCATGGAGTTGGTGTTTAAGCAAACACGTGTTTTGAAACGTTTAAATTGAGATATTTTACACCGTAGCCGCGTAGGGTTGCATATCTCCCTTATGCCGCTTTGCTAAACATAGGTAGGTGTAACCCTCTCGTTTGAATCCCATTTTAATAGGCATTCTTAATGCAACCCTCGCGGCATTGTTTTTTTATTTCCGGCATTTAATGGAGATGTTTTTCACATTTGACAAAACTGTGTATTATATATATGTATAATGAAGGCGAAAACGGCAGCATTTTAAAGTAAAAAGAACTTTAGGTTCGTCCAATATACCAAGGCTGCATGAAACGTAGAAGGTATCTTATACCAAATACGTCATTCCTGACGGTGAGTGTTTATGTTTCATTTACTCAGTTAATAGAGGCAAGTTATTATATAATAAATGATATGAATATTATGTAGATATATAATAAACTACCAATAACAATGTAAATACATTTGTATATTATATACTATATGTGCTATAAATATATGGAAGTGGTCCTCTGTATATATCTAGATGTAAATTTACATATGTGCGCTAATTTATTCGCGATATCGGTACAAGGCGATACGGAGCGTGCTCAGGCTAGACGTCTTCCGATTGGCTGACGGCTTGGGAGGGCGATCCTCCTTCCTCTCACATGATGCGATTCGCGAACAACTACATAAGCACTCTGGCAAATCGCGATATCCTGCGTAAACACAGCGACGGTTAACAAACCACACAAACACAGTGTTGTTTTCGTATACATTCGTTTATTTTACATGTGTGTGTGACTATCAGGCGAACATGAATATTATACTTTGGTCAAGTGTATTTTTTATTTGTAATAAATTCAGACAGAATGCCATTTGTTACCTGATTTACTTCTTATCAATATTCACGTGTATTAAAATAAAAATTATGATAATGGCATAGTCAGAGAATGCTTTCAAAGGCCGGTTGAAAATGCTGTTACCTATGTCGGTTTTATGAATAAAAATTTTCTGTGATCAATAATGATTCACACGACTAAATAAATTAATTTCTGAGGTCAGTAGGTATAGTAAAGATCCGAGATTTTGAAATATGTTGGCAGTTGATAAGTACATATATTAATAATAATTTGTTTCTGTAAATTCAGGTTTTATTAAGGTTTATTTTACAATATTTTTTATTTAAAGCGAAATATCAGACATCACGAGATCTCCGAAACTATAGGTCAGATCGACTTTAAATTTAGCACAGTGACTCTTTCGCGATGTAGGTCCCTATTCAGGATTAATTTGCATAAAATGATATAGATTTTACTAACTATATAGGTAACACTACAATATGCATGTCAGACACGTAGCGAATGATTTAAAAATATAGTTTTCTCTCTCCCGTAAAATCAGTTCATAGGTACATGGCCTATTTTGCAGTATCGCCGACGATATGTAAACCTTTTTCTTATTGTAAGTAAGTACGTTGTAACTACAATGTCTTTATAGATATGAAATATTAAAGTGTATTAAATAGTTAATTATAACCATTGTTACAGTACCTACGGGAATTGAATACATCAACTTTGTAATATTTATACACATTACACAGGTACAAAACCTGTACATGTCATGGATTCATCGTAAGAAGACTTGGACGACATGTCAAATGTTTATTTTAGAGATGTAGCATAATTCAAATTGTACCTAATTTAATTTTACGATTATCGATTCTTTTTTAGAGCTAAATATAATTGATAATAAAATAATGATTTAAATCAATTGAGTGTGCTGCAAATCAAGCTGTGTACCTAAATGAAATGACAAAAATAAAATATAACAACAATTGAAATCGCAGTCTGGGACACTTGAATGATTGAATGCCTGACTCCAAACAACAAAATTAATTCTTCCAGTCAATATTCTTCATTGCTTGTTGCTGCAGTAAAATGTAGGAATTTACGTACCTGTAAATATATATTCTTACTCAAATTAAAAACGATACTAATAACTAAATTAAATGTAAAACGGCTTCCAGTCAATTCGATTACCTAATTTTCGATTTACTTATACGATTTATTTTCGATTCTTTGGTTTTAATATTTTGGTCCACTCTAGTTTTAAGTAACATAGAAAGTAACGATGCACGTTGTAACAAAAATAATTCGAAAATTCACAAAAATCATTGTATAGAGGAAGTTATTTAAGATTTTATCGTGCAAAATGTTTTTATAACGTTTATCAGAACCAATTTTTTTTAAATTATAATTGATAAACGAAATGCATGTTTTTAGGTTATATCATAATTTCTACGAAGTAATAATTTACCTTCTGTGGATGTGTCATGCAAGTCTTCGTATGATGAGTAAGGTATAAGTATATGCACATCGCGGCATCAATTAAATATCATTTAGAAATACCTAATTATTGAAATTACCCAATTTAAGAAGTATAGTTTAAGATTTAGGGATGTAATAAGAGTTTTGTTTTTTTTTTTTTAATTTTATTTAAATGCTAAGTATTAAAGTCTTATTGCATCAATTTCTTTGGAGATTTCTCTCTAGGTACATGGGGCAGCCAGACTGGTGGAATATCCCCACCCTATAACAGAAGATTGCAGACAAATGACCTAGTGTTGTGCTCCTGCGGTGAGTAGGGTTTCAAGAGCTCCTTGGGCTAGGAGGTTCAAGGTCGGCAACGCGCTAGTGATACCTATGGTAGCCGCTTACCATCAGGCTGGCCGAATGCTTGTTTGCTACCTTTGTAGTATAAAAAAAACAAATGCAGTTGCTGCTGAATTTTAAAATTTGCAATAAGTAAGCAGATAATTTAATGAAAATGTTTTGTTATAAAGGATAATACATAATTCGATTTAAACTATAAGGTACTTACCTACTCAGTTGAAATATATTTGCAGAAATAGGTAGTTAAATGTACCTACACCAAATCCTCCAAAATAGTTCAAATATAGGTTGCAGGTACCTACTTTTATTAATGTGTTATAATTATATCGCATAATCATTTCATAAAAATAAAAACTAGGTAGGTCCAATTGTAAGTAAGTTATTACACTTACTAACTACCTACTATTTAGATATAATATACCAAATGTTTAAAATGTAACATTTAAATAATGCCATAAAAAATTACGATTGCTGAAATATTTCTTATTTTGTATGTAAATTTATATTTTATAATTAATCACGGCAACAAATAAATGCATAACGGTCATGGATATTATATGTGTGAGAAAAAAGATATTCGAAGCGGTCAGTGCGAAACTGCCCACTGGGCTAATGATCGCCTAAACAAAACATTACAAAAGGCCGGCCCAAACATCGAACAAAAAGCGCCAAAACAACAAGGAACAAAGGTGGCGATTTTGCACAATAGCCGCTGTATTAATTACCCTTCTCAAGAACGTCTCACAATGGAAAGGGTTTAATAGGTTTAGAGTAAATAAAAAACCATGAATTCGGGAACTGACCACTGCTTAGTGGTAAAGCCCGTGATTGAATTTGATGTGACATTCATAACAGAATAGTGGATAAAATTGATTGTATTTGAACTATTAGGTGTAGGTATATTTTTGTACTATATTGTTACTGCAATATTACGTCACCTCTTACTTCAAATATTTTTCATAAAATATTATCAATTTCTTTTATAAATCATTTACTCTTCATCCAATAGATATTTTTAATCAATTTTTAAGTATTTATACTGAAAACAAATGTTATTATTAGAAAAAAAAATGTTATGTTTATAACAACCCAACATCGATCTGAGGATGACTTAGACCATCGTTTGTGGTCGTTACACGTATCATCTGCAAATATAATATCTTTAATTAATTTATAATTTAAATATTCTTTGTATTTTTAGTTATTTTAAAATATGTTGGTTATATTTTTAATATTTATAAAATTCTGGTATGCTATTATATATTTTTTTATGTATTGTTATTTAATTACCTACTATTATTAAAACAATAATAAACTTTTCTTGATTATTATTATCATATTTTTTAAGACATTTATTTATTAACAAAATTATTTACTATTCAAACGTTCTATGTTATAGGAAGACGTAACTACCTACTATTAATCTATTACAGACGGAAGTAGCTAAGAAATTTCGGATAAATTATTTACGATGGATTTCCGGAAAGTAACGCCTTCGTCCATCAAATACCAGTAAGTAATGTTTGCTTTTTTCTCTCAGTAATTATAATTAATATTTTAAAAGGTTTATAGTACTTCGAAAGTACGAATCTTGCAATTATATATCTAAGAAATATGAACCTTTTTGCATTTTTTTATATCAATACAAACGCTGCACAAATTGAGTCATCGTTCCTACAAATGTTGCTTTTGAGGGCAAGAAAATGGTTTCAATGTTGAATTTTCGAATGTTAAATACTTACATTTTCCTATATCGAAAGCGCGGCGCAATAGAAAGGCAATTTATTCATAGCTCCAATACTTTTTATGCCATTTAGAAGCAATTATGGCTCAGTGGTAGCGTGTACGACTTCGCGTCGATTGACGTGAGTTCGAATCCCTACAACGAGCCTGAGCTATCGGTGAAGGAAAACATCGTGACGAGACCATAGCATGGTGGTAGGGCTTTTTCTAATGCCCACCGGGTTAGCTACCACCCTCAAGTTGAAAATCTGTCGCCGAGCACCAATAGGTGTCTTTCGGCAGCTGCACTTGAGAGCCACTCTTCCACTAGGTTTAGCGTGTTACCATCTTCGGCCACATCGTTACTTAACATCAGTTGAGATTGTGGCCACTACGCCAAACCTATAAAGATAAAAAAAAAACGCGATGGATCAACTTTTCATGTCAGAAATCTAAAACTATAATCCGTAAATACTGGCTTTACCTATCTAATCAATTACAAAGTGATATTCTGTAGTGACAACCTTACAACTTTACAACCTTACAACAAAATAATACCTTGAGCTCCACGTCGCACATGAGAGTGAAAAATTACATACTTGTCCGAATAACAACTTTTTTATTTTTACATTAGCTCAATAGACCCGGTTTATTCAAAGCCCAATATCAAGGGTATCCTTCAGTGTACGCTAATCTAAAGATTGGCGGACCTTCCACGGAGCGGTACTGGTCATACCTGGGTCAGAGGTGACGAACGGACTAACCAACCCGGTTTTAAAAAGATCCGCCGGTTTTATTATTTTGATCTCAAAAGTATTAGCATACGTAGTATAAAAAGATGAAAAAATTAAACAGATTTTGATGTATTTTTTCTAATAATACTTTATTTTTCATATTTTATATAAAGAGACATCTCAGTACTAAGAATTAAAAAATAATTGAAGCTATTTGGCATATATTTATTTTATACGTCTTATATTATTTTATTATATTTCTAATAAAATTGCTGACGTTTCGACACGAAATAGTGTCTATAAAAAGTTTTCACAGGTAAAAGTAATCTTAAAAATTAGATCTTATTGGTTGCAGTGTTACAGGACTGCATAAGCCTTCATAGCCCCGTTTTGGAATACTAATAACAATCTTAAAAATTATAGAATAAAAAAAAATTAACCACATTCGTAATTTTGCCAACAATAGAATGGAAACACTTGTGTCTAGTGAACTTGCCTAGCTAACCCTTTATAAAATTTGCGACTGGATATTATTTGCTAGCCGTTGGTCACCCTTGACCGCCGTCCCTGACCTCTTGGGAGTGAGAAATTGAACTTAGTTCTAGCAAACTTGACATTGAACTTTTATTGAAAAATTCATGTTTTAGCCTTTGTTTTATAAAAAGTAGGTAAGTAATACTGAAACTATGAAACAAAAAAAATGCATAGTAGGTACCTACTTGCGTACACCTACACACGTAGGCATGAAAATAAATTTATCTGGCGTAAAAATACAATAACTACATACACATTTCTTATCCCGCTAGCCAACATCGTGATGAAGCTAGCCAATGATAATAATTTAAATTCACTTTACTGAATTTTTCGTAGTGTAAAAATAACTTAATGATGTATACATAAACATTATCGTAATTAAATTAAAATCAAGTATTTCAATTCATTATACAAATTAAAAAAATGTTAATTTATATAACGTAAAAATATTTTTACAAAATAAAGTCAGTTAAATGAATTCATATTGTTATCATTGATGGCTGACGTCATCATATAGCATTGTCACGTGATGCGAGCGAACTCTCAAATTTACCAATTTTTTTTATAGTTCTACTATTAGCTTTGTGGCCATAATCTAACCTGATCTTAAGTGACGATGTAGCCCAAGATGGTAACACGCTGAAGCCCTCCCACTAGGCTTTCACTGGCTCTCAAGTGCAGCTTCCAGAACACACCTATTGGTGCTTGGCGACAGATTTTCAACTTGAGGGTGGTAACAAATTAGAAAAAGTTCTACCATCATGCTATGGTTTCCTCCCGATGTTTTACTTCACCGAAAGCTCATGGCACATTGCAGGGATTCGACCTCACGTCCATCTACGCGATGTCCGTACATGCTACCACAGCCAGATTTGACTAGAATGTACCTACAACAAAGGATCACACACAATAAGCATTTTTGTTTTCCGGCTTTTGAGCGGGTACAGTACGATTCGCGCGTGCGCTTGACCGAAGGCATTCTGTGGTTCACGCAAGCGTAGTCGCGGGCACAGCTAGTATTTTATAAAATGGAAAATATAGATTACAAAGTTATAAAATCTATTATTAATATTTTATAGCAAATAAAAAGTATTAAAAATACAAAATTGGTCACGGTCAAACAATTTTATTCGCAACCCCTCCGAATGTCCGGCCGTTGATCACCTCTGACCACTGACCGCTGACCTCATGGGACAGACAACTTGTACAACCATACTTACTAACTTTATGTGACATTGAACTTTGCGAACAGATTTTATTGAAATTTCAATTGAATGATAAATTCACATATAGATGTTCTGGGGAATTTTGATGGTTTTGAATACTCGTTTCGTTATCTTCGAGGGGTGTGAATGGATTGTTTTTATAAAAAGTACTTATCTACTTATCTGTGTACACCCAGATTAAAAAAAAATATTTTGTATTTTATAGTTGATTTATTGAAGGAGGTTATAAGCTATATAAACTAACGCTATGACTTTAAGGAGCGGAGCAGTAGCCATGAACGTCAAGTAACAACAAAGTTTTGAAGCAATGATGGCTCAGTGGTAGCGTGTACAACTTCGCGTCGATTGACGTGAGTTCGAATTCCTGCAGTGAGCCTGAGCTTTCGGTGAAGGAAAACATCGTGAGGAAACTATAGCAAGGTGGTAGGGCTTTTTCTAATGCCCGCCTTGCTAGCTACCACCCTCAAGTTGAAAATCTGTCGCCAAGCACCAATACGTGTGTTCATGCAGCTGCACTCGAGAGCCAGTCTTCAACTAGGTTTAGTGTGTTATCATTTTGGGCCACATCGTCACTTAACATCAGGTGAGATTGTGGCCACTACGCCTAAACCTACAACAATTAAAAAAAAAGTAAACTGTAAAGCTGTGGCAAGTACGAGAAGTGAGAACGATAGGCTACACGGATGGTGACGGATGGTGAACGGTAGGTGGCGCGGCGCGGTGAGGAGTTGGTTGAATAATCTTAACACGCAATAATCTTGATGGTATCCTATTTTTTTATAGGTATTAGAGCAGCTAATTTACGGTATCTTCCCTGCTGGTTCGTATAATCTAGAAACAATGACGACCACCGAAATATCTGCACACTGAAAAAAATGAATAGCTGAACCGTTTGACTAATCAGAAAATAGCTTAAATTTACTTCTTAGTAACCAAACTTTTGTTAAAATAGCTAAACTGGTTTTGCTGCACTTCTCAAACTAGTTAAGACTTTGGTTACTAGTAGGCCTCAGTTTAGTAGTCCCCCGAATTTTGTAACTAATAGGTAAAATTTGAGCTATACTTAACAAAACTTTTTTTTCAGTGCAGTCCATTATCGATCGTGGCTATCATTCTATCGTGTATAATACCTATCTCTTCAACTTACGCTTGAAGGTCCATATGTCCTAATATTGTTAACGAAGTGCTTATTTAATAACTAGATGAACCTGTTGTTTTTTTTTCGCGGAACCTAATTATTTTTCTAAAATAAAAGTAGCATAAGTTATTCTTTAGTCCCGTCAAAATCGGTCCAACAAAATGTTTTTTTTTGTTATAATTAATTGAAAGCTGTTATTTTGACATTACAAACAGACACTTCAATTTTATTATTTGTATATACATGGGAAAATATAATTATTTCATCTGTATGCGTTTAATATCACCAATATTTTTGAGAAAATTGGGTACACTAATAAAATCTACGAGTAAACTATTACTAATACAATATAGTAATTAAAAACTTAGATAAATGGGATTTGAGTATTATTAATATTCAAATAATTGATGCATTATTGTAAAGACCGATGTGATCAAACAATATATCCCTTTGGTCATCTATCTTGGGTGCAGGTTGCAAAAGGGTGCATTATGTCCGGCAATCGGTTGGTCACCTATGACCCGCCAACGAACAAATCTTTGTATCGGTGTGGATTATATTATGCAAATTCTTATAATATGATTCCTTTATATTTATTATGAGAAAAAAGTTGTCTTACATTTTGGTAGGTCCTCTCATTTGATACATTTATTTGAATAAGGTGATTTATATGATATTAATGAATATGCTGATTGATACCTTAAATTAAGATACTTATAATTCTTACTTTTTTCAAAATTATAAGTACTTTTAATCTTTTCGAACGTCCACCTGGCTAACTACCACCCTCAAGTTGATAATTTGTCGCCAAGCATTTAGTCGTATAGGTGTGTGCACTTGAGAGCCAGTCGCTCTAGGCTTAGAGTGTATACAATCTTGGGCACATCGTCACTTAACGTCGGGTGAGATTGTGGTTAAACGTAAAGTAAATCTATAACGTTAAAAAAACTCAAAATTTATTATTTTTTTCGAACATGTGATAACTTGAATAATAATAAATTAATTTAACAATTCCATAGAGGTCGATAAGAGAAATAAGCTTAAAGCAGAGTTATATGGATCAATTAACTAATATACCCACACTTTATAGAACTTGAGACCTCACAAACCACTAAAGAACAAGTTTCAGGAATTTAATATCTTACTTTGACCTCCCAATATATTCTTCATAGTTTAATGTATAAACGTCAAGCTTGATTTTGTTAAAGACCAGCACAGTTTTAATAGTAGAAATAGACATAAATTTGTCGTACCGTGTTTTAGACTTAGTAAGACTAATAAAAGTTTCTTTGGGTAATAGTGTTAGGTTCTATAATAAGATCCCGACGCATATTACTGATTTGCCGGACAACGAGCTCAAGGACCATGCATCAATCACGTTTTATTGTCAAAGGGTGGCTCATTATGTGAATGATAGTGATGTCTGGAAATGACTCCCTCTCTGTGCATCCACTAAATTATTAACTGATGATAATTAACTATAAATGTTATTTAAACAGTTGGAAAAATAAAATAAAAAAGATAAACCCGATCTAGTTTCTTGCCGGTTCTTCTCGATGACTGGGATGTTTTCCGAACCGGTGGTAGTGTTCGACGTTCATAAATGCCTTCTTGGGACCTAAATTGAATATAGTATTTTTGGTTTTGATTTTGGAGAGGTTATATAACGTTTTTTCGAGAAACGCAATTACTTTTCGTTTATTCTGATCAAATGCCTTATCAAAGGGCACCGTCGCGACATTGCAAGTAAAGACAAAGAAAGGAAGGTAGTCTTAAATAAAATTGTGATATTACTTTTGTGTATGACTATTATAACTTAGTACATATTTATACTAATATGTCAGGGACAGCAAAATGTGGGCAAAATAGTTAATTGATCCCTTTACCTAATTGATAAAGAGCTTTCTTTCTCTGCTATAATTTTCATCGTACAAAGATTTTGTAGTTGGCTCTCAAATTAAAATATTTGGTTGCTTTAAGGACATAGGCTCCCATTAAAAGTAACGTGAACTGCAAGGTTAAATAAAACTCGTCGGTTATCCTTTCCATTGTAGGAATTGTTTTATAAATAATTAATATGGTTCAAGAGGTATTGTGTTTAAATATTTAATTAAAGCATTTAACGTTGCGATTTCTTAGTGAATATGCTAATTACGTATTTCGCAACACACAACAATAAGGTTCAATGAACGAGTTGACATGCTTTACTCGTTAATACTCGAGTGTCAGTGCCCACTGATACAATAACATTATAATTGTTTAAAAAACATAATATTTCAATGATGAACGAACGACGCGATGATGGCTCAGTGGTAGCGTGCACGGACACTGCATCGATCGACGTGGGCTCCAGTCCCTAACAATAAGTCTTAGTTTTCGATGAAGGAAAACATCGTGATAACATTGTACCTATCATGGAGATAGGACTTAGCTACTACTACTCTCGAAGTGAAAACATGTCACTAAGCACTTATAGGTGTTTTCCGGCAGCTGCACTGGAGAGCCAGTCCTCCCACTAGGCTTAGCGTGTTTCCATCTCGGGTCACATCGTCACTTAACATCAGGTGAGACTGTAGCCACGCGCTAAACATATAATGAATTGAAAAAGTTCATCAGATTTGTATTTAGTCTGGAGTTGACTATTTTCGACACACCCGGAAGTCGATATGACAGCGAAGACATAGGTATACTATTTATATGTTAATAAGAACTGTGCCCCGCGATTTCACCCGCGTATAATTTAAAACAAATCACTGATGATTTATAATACTTCAGTAGGGCGACTCACACGGATCGTTTGCGCCACTTCACCTATAATTATAGACCCGAGCCGAGTGTTGGATTATTTTATTTTCCTGTATCTCCTAAACTATGCGTACTAATAACATGCTATGAAGAGCAAAGTTTATCTTTATAAAATTGTCTTGATGATGAAGTAACTTTCCTTAGTAAATATTAATATGCCATACCTAAAAATAATGCTTATAAATCACTTTTTAATTATCAATAAAAATATTTCACAAAATACCTTATTGTGGCTTACGTATAACAGATAGGCATATGGTATCGGAAACTTTTTTTTATATATTAAGGAGCAATATTTTTGTAGAACATTGTATTTACATATCACTAACCATTACGCCAGCGCACGCGGATAATACAGTTCAGGAGCGCTTTTTCTTCCGACTTACTTAACAAAAATATTTAAGGCAGCTGAGAGATAAAGCCTAATGCTAGATAGCTATTACTATTTATTCCCCATGAATCTGGCTATCATAAACAAAAATATGTTTTCGATTTCGACTGGTAGTTCCAGGGAAGATTGCTTTTTAAACAAACAATCAAACAAAAATCTCTTCAGCTTTATTATATGATAGTATAGATAGATCACATAATAGATTACTACAGATATACGTAGATTGCCGAACTCTCGATGGTTGCCGCTGTTTTAGGATTGTACTGTGCTTGGCATTAGGCGTAGAGCCCCGTAAGTTTATCGAGATACTGTAAAAGAAAATAGAATAACACACACTGGAAAATATCCGAAAAGCCTGGATAATAACATAATAATAAAACCACAATAAATCATATCAACTAGTATATTTATTAGCTTAACAGCCTAACCCCTAAATATCGAAGTAGGCTAGAAAAGTATTTTTTTTTAATGTAATGTTATGTTTTAATGTGTAATGAGATATATCCAATTTTGGGTCCTGTATTAATGATCGTTTTTATCTGTATTCTGAATATAACACGCCCCCTAATTAGGCACTTATTTCGCAAGAGCAAAGAGATAGCAGAAATCGTTAAATTCGTACTAGATATAATACCTATTACAGACCAGCCAGAATCTGAATTTTCTTTGCTCTCACTAAATAGTAAATTAGGAACAGTTCTCCATAATCCCAGTTTTCACCCTAATTAAAAGTCAGTTTGTATTACTTTGTGTAGTTACGTATTTAATGGGCTACACACTAATCTTAAAGAATTTTTTTTTTGTGTTCTAAAAATATATCATACTAAATTAAAGCGACTGAACACATGATCAATTAATCCGTTTAGAATCGGAGAAGACATTCTTGAAATAAACTGACGTGTCACACTATACGGTACGTACGCGTCCGGAACTTTATCAAACTTTTATAACAGACCTACACAGACTTAAGAAAGTATAGAAATACATTTTTGCACATATAAATTTCAACGGCCTTTACAATAACGAGTTTATTAGTAGGTACTCCAAGGATTTACATGTTTTTAGATGACAGCGTCAACTAGATAATCTGTAGCTGTACGTTAAAATTATAAAGTAAACACAGTTACATATTAATTTATCACTTCAATATAATTCAGTGCCGTTAATGTATATAATTAAACCTCAAGATTTAATAATTTTTGAATGATTTTAACACGTATTAATAATTTTTTTTATTTCGTTTTGAAGTTTTGATTTATATATAGGTACTTATATATTTTTTGTCTATATCACCAAATCCTAACATTTGACAACAATCTCTCCTTATGGGTCAAATATATTAGATACTATCTGTAACCGCGGCTCCGTTCGCGTTGATTACAGAATGCCGGAGTGCAAGCGAGAATCTTGCTGCCCCCGCTCAAAAAACGGAAGATAAAAATGCTTATTGTGAGTGATCCTTAGGAGATAGACATATGCTATCCTAGACTTGTTTATAAGTCTTTATAAGATCTACAATTATGTACAACATTAATTAGATATATCTCGTATGGTTTACTCAGCGTATTTCGTGTAGCCATCTTTTTTCCAAATCGATTCACTGTTATCGTCACTGCTTATTTCGTATGTTACTTTATCTTACAAAATATATCCTATAACCTGGTCAGGTAACGTAGCTATGAGTTAAAATAAAAAAAACATGTAAATTGAGTAACCGGTTTTCGTGTGAAAAACACATAAACGGACAGACAGGCAGACAGACGTTGATTTTTATAAGACGAAGAAGAAGACGAAGATAGATAACACAATAAGTCTAGAAAGCTTATAAGCCCAACGCAGAAATACAGGTCTGCAGAAATGCAAGTCTGAGGTAGGAAATTGGATTTAGTATAGAAAACAAATAATCAAGATAGGTATTTGCCAAACGTCACGTTTCCTTCATATTATATCTATTATAGTTTTTATGTTATAGGCATGTCAAAGTGATGTTTGTAAACGTAATTAATTACTGATATTTATTTAATAAATAAGTAGCACTGAGCACATGTCTCACATGCGCTTCCTCCGCCTTCACGTTATAGGAAGTAGGAAGCACCAGTCTTTTTATTGGGCTTTGTAATTAAGGAAACCTATACTGTAATTACAGGGGTGACGCTAAATATAATTGAACTCCTTTCTTTTTAAACGTGCGTTGCTCTATTTGATTCCCAAGGAAATTCAAGGGCGAGGGAGTGTATTAAAATTAATTTAGTAATGAATTATTTATCCAAAGTTATATTCATGTGCAGTTTAGTTATCTCAATACTAGCTGTGCCCGCGGCTCCGCTCGTGTGTACTACAGAATACCGTTGACAACAAAAATGCTTATTGTGGGTGATCCTTAGAAGATAGATTATGCTATCGCAAACTTTTATTTGTAGGTTTGTTTAAGATCTACAATTATATTAAACACTAATTTGATATACTTCGTATAGTTTACTCAGCGTAAGCCATTTAAGCGTCCCAAATGCGTATTTTTTCCGAATTGATTCAACATTATCGTCACTGCTAAATATGTTAATTTAACTTACAAAATATATCCATTAACCTAGGATTTTATTATTTTAGCCACAATTTTATTTTATTATATTTAGAATTTAACAATTATAAAAATATACTCTTACATTAATTTGTCTATTCGTTGAAAAATGTTTGTTTTGTATCTCTCTAATTTTATAGAGCAATTAACTATAGATTTCCAATTGACAACATTTTAGGAACCGTCTGGTACTCATCAGAAGTAAAAAAAATTCGGTAAACTACTCTGCCCATGTCCTCTTTTTAAAAGTATAGAATTATATACAAATATTTACGTATCTAAATATTTGAGGCCGTTATTGGATGACGTTATAAAAGGAACTCCAGCGTAATCATTCACGTTTATAAACCCTTCGGTTAAAGTTGTGCGTTGTCTACAATTCAGTCAATATTAGAGTGTTATTAAATAAATTATAAAGATAGTTTAAAGATACATTTATGATTCATATTTTAACCATTTAGATATCCTTCTAATCGGTACGAGAATTGTCATAACAGATAAAGCATCATGCGCCATGCGAGTATGATGCATACTGGTAGATGATCTACATTACGCCTGATATACCGGAGAATAATTTCCCTAAAAATGTTTGACCAAATTAGTTATTCAGCGCAGTCTAGTTATATTAAACCAAGGTGGTGACTACCTTATTAAAATTTCTAAACAATCTAATGAGGAAACTGGAAATAACGGAGATATTTACTTCACTTATGCACAATAGTTGTATATAACTTAAAAAAAACTAAATTAATAGAATATGTATGTTAATAACGAAAATTTATGATTTTAGTTCTTCTTTTAATTGTAGCACGACAAAGTGAATTCTTCCTGAAGATATAGTGTAGCAAAAAAAAAGCGAATACCGAGAGATCGATATCCCATCTCCAGTCGTCAATGTGATGCAGGCCTCTTGCAAATGCAAATGTCTCTTGAGGATATATTTGATGGACTCGATATTGTAGAGGGATCACTGGCCCGGAGACTGTTCCACAGCTTAACAGTACGGCAAAGATATGACATAACAAACTTCTTTTTTTATGACGAGATGGAACTTAACGTAAAACTTTAGTACCTGAGCCCAGCGCGTGTGATTCCATTATGAAAGGGAAGAGCTAAAAGTACTGTATGATCATTCAGGATCAAGCAATAAAAAATGCATGTTGTTTTATCTCGCTTAAAACAGACAGATTTCTATATACATACGCACATGTTTCTTGTCTCCTCCTAGGGGGAAGAAACATGTATAATATGTATAGCTAATTTAGATCGAATTACGGATAGAAAATTAGTCAGATCACGACTTCATTGCATACGCGGCAACAGTCCAAGCCGAGGTTCGGCCGCTTTGGCACCCTTGGAACTTGTAGCCTTGCTTTCGCGGCTGAGTGTTTTAAGCGCTCGCCCCCAAGCCCCGTGAAGCTGTAAAAGCCGTAAGGCTCCAGGGCTCCTAAAGCTAACAGTATAGTCAGATTGAAAAAAAAGCCTCAAACAGTGGTATAGCCCTTTTAATTAATAAAAAAATATCTTGAGATATATCACACATAAATAGTTATTAATACACTTCTAATTATAATTTGAATTACCTCATTTTATAAATGGAAATTACGTATGACATAGAAAGTTCTTATCTTATTTAAACTAAACATAAACTTCGATTAGCGATTTGGCCATTTAAAGGGCAATTTGCGTAGAGTGATAACACTATCTTTGTTCTTCAAACAAAAATATAATGTTGTCCAAGGGCCAAAGCTAGGAATATTTGACAAGTTCTAATTAGATTTGTTTCTAGGTGTCTTTAATATTGTTGATTGTTTGACTTCGGTTATGAATATTTGCTTGAAGTGATAATTTCTAGATATAGGCGAATTGGGCGATTTTTGGATGGGTAAACTTCGCGTCATGACATACTTCTTAGCAGTTTACTATATGTAGCTAATATAAGTATGAAGTATTGCGCATGGACTATACATGTGAAAACCAGACTGATGTAAAACATTTTAGTTTACACATTATTAAATTTTAATTTTTGATACTACAATTACTTTGAATGTTCAAATAAAACCATTGTTATTTCATAGTTTTAAGTTTTCACTTCTGTCGTTAGTCTTCAATGGCTGCCTATTTTTTATTATGTTAAAAACGATGTGACGTCTTCACGAAGTCTAGAATAGGAACCTTGACATGGCGTAGCTCATGCTTTGGTTAGGCATTTAAAAGAAGTCAGTAATAACAGACATACATTTAAACGTTAACCATCATATAATTTCGTGTTGCATTCATTTTTTTAGTTCATAATATACACATAAACTTTCACTTCTCCATTTGAGTTTTTTCTCAAACTGCAAGCTGAAAAGTATGTACTACCTACTACAGTAGTGTTTTTGTCTTCTTACAAGTCTATACAATTCTTTTTCGATAATTTGCTAGTTATTCGCACGGTTCAGCTAGTGTAATATATTTTTATATATACCTAATACTTATAAAGCAATATCTATATCCCTAATTATTAGTAATAAATCGTTGTAAAGTAATAAATGAAACTACAGTAGACAAAGACAATATCTACTCATTAAGAATGTTTGCACACTCTACTTGCTTTTGTTGGTAATCTCTCGTAAATATTGTCATACATTATAATTCACACATTGAACCAAATATCTATCTAATTTATACTTACAATTTACCTACTGCTATTTCTTTGTCTATTTCATCGGTAAAAAAATAATTATAATTTTTCAACAATTCATGATCTACTTCGTAAGTGTTACGATTATTAATTAAAATAGACGCCTAGCTATTTCATAAATTATCTTCATTAATTAAAAACTCTAATTTCTTAAAATATTTCTTTATTTGTTGGCATTAGATAAAAACAAATTGAAAGTATAACCTATACTTACTTACACATGTAACTTAATAGGTAGATATATTAAACAGTTATACTTTAAATACCTACATTTAAAAATTGAAATTTTCGGTAATATTAGGTTTCATACATGCAGATTTAATATCGTACCATCTCTGGAATAGATTAAGTTTTCAAATCTGTGACTTAAAATGCATACAAATTCATTGCAGCTACAATCAGGACCATGACGCTATAACACCTGCTCAAATTAATACGTAAGTCGATAGTCAAATCGGATATGTGTATGTGTGCTCTTGCTTGTCTATCGTTACCGTATTATATCGTTCATGGAAACTGTTTTGGTTATTATTTCTAACCAATCCAGGAAGCTCGTGCGTCACGTGTTGCGTCGCTCGCGGCTCGGCTGTCGGCGCCCGCGCTTGCGTTCGCGCTCGCGTCCGCGGCGAAAGCGCTGCATGTTGAGGCAGGCCTGACCGCAACGCGCCTGCACTCTTCATTTACCAGACATACGGTCGGCAACAAAATCTACAAATTATGACTATTTTTTAATCATTTGCCAGTGCAATGACACACATTTTATTACAGTGAAAAGCGCTAAATATCGATATATATATATATATATTTATACTAAATGGTACACACTTAAGTAAAATAGAAATACAAAATCCAATCGAAATCTATTGTCAAGTTTGGGATAATGTACTTGTAAACCTCGATGCAATTAATTAGATTCATCATAATGAGACTTAGGAGTCACATGAATGGAAAACTTTAGGAAATTTACAATCAATAGAAGATTTAAAAAAATAATTCATCGTATTTAAAAACAATAAAGAATTTGAAATCGACATAATTAATAAGAAAACGCTTAATAACTTTGGAAATAAGTGCTTATTAACCAACCCAACGATAATTTATTGCTGTATCTTAAATTAACTGAAAATATTTTTATTATTTTTTATTTACCGGTAGACCGTACAGTGGAGAATCGACATCAGTATGTACATATAAACCTATGTATCACAGCACAAAGTGTCTAACGGTATGCATTGCGTCTATGACGCGCCGCCTACACGCCGCGCAGCGCGGCTTGCATTCGATGAGCTATGACGATCTCATCGTCGTTTTGTTGATACAATCCTTTTATTCAAAACCCAATTATTTCATACTACTTTAAATAATTTTGTACAACCTAATAATACATTAACAACAAAATTCTTTCGTGTACCTAGTATTATCTTATTTAAGTATTTATTTCTATTACCTACCGCTATATACCTACTTTTATATATTACACTGTTATTTCTTTTTGTAAAATTACAATCGTTTTACAAACCAAAAAGTATGAGTAAAATTCCAAAACAATGTATGCTAATCCAAAATTAGAATACTAACTATATAAGTAATTTCCTAGACATGTGACGAAAGCTACAAAAAGTTTTGTAATTTTACAATCTTTAGGTATAAAACCCAACACAAAATGTTTTTCATTATTACAATACCTAAACCTAAATGTTGGCTAAATGTTTTGCCTATCAGTTACTGATAATTGAAATTTTTAACAGTGTACATCGACAGTTTTATTGTAAAAATGAATTCTAACATAGGTCTATCGTCAATTCTAACCATTTAAATATAAACTTTATTTTATTGATTGTTTGTTTAGTTTGTTTATACAAGGTAATTTGGTTAAATTTGAAGAATTTTTGTGATTAGGTATTTCTAAAAACATCAACTCGGGAAAATCACACCATCCATATAAACAGAATTAAGTAGTACAAATTAATATGCAAGGAAACGTGACCTAATTAAATTGACCAATTTTAAAATTATACAATGGCACTTGCCGTCTTTATAGTTAATCGCTAATACAAAGATTAATCATTAATACAAAGTATACCAAGCTAGCAAAGTTACAAAAACGACAAGGCTTTTTCAACTGTCTATTATTTAAATGTTTCTCAATCTAAAAATGAGAATAATATCACTCCTTTCCTGTATAAAATAAACATACCACAAACGTAACAGTGACTAAATAGTAAAATCCGGTCGGCGGAGCTGCAACACTGTTTAGTGAGTTTCGGCAGGGCCAGTGGGGGGTGGAAGGACCAAAGGGCCGGGAGGGGAGCGAGAGGCGTTAGAAGTGCAATGTCCTCGCCAACATCGCGCCAGGGACGCTCCACTCGAGCACTTTTCACTAGAAACTTCGAAGTTTACGTAGATAAATGACGGACATCACCTTGAAATATACATTCTGTGTATCTAAATCACCTCAAGTGACGTTTGAATTTCAAGTGATAGACTAATAATACTCATAGCTCGTCAAAATAACATTTGAACCTAAAAACCAATAACGTTGACATACTTCTTAAAAGTATAATATGTATTTAATTAAAAAAAAAAAATACTTTTTGCGTTTATTTTTGGCTACAGTCTCACCTGATGTTAAGTGAAGATGTGGCCTAAGTTGCCAGAACGCACCTATAAGTGCTTGGCGAGATATTTTTTACTTGAGAGTGATAGCTAGCCAGCCGGGTATTAAAAAATGCCTATCTCATCATGCCATGATTTCATTACGATGTTTTCCTTCACTGAAACGGATTGTAGGGATTCGAACCCACGTCAATTGACGTGGTGTCCGTACTCGCTACATCTAAGCCATCATTGTTTCAAAAACTTTAAAAGCAGCAAACTTTATTTTCATAGTAATTTTAAGTATGTGGAATGAATCTTTTCTAATGACCAAGAATGCACACACCGGCACTGAATGTTATATTATACTCAGGTGCATTTTCTATTAATTATTCTACATTTTGAGTACCCCCAGAATATTTCGGTGTCGTTGACCAACTAAAGGGAAGCTGAAGCCATAAAAATGACCACCAACCAACCCGAGGGTGAATTCATCCTGTTACCATTTTCGTTGATTAAGTAAGTGTATACATTTTTCTTATATGTTTATGTATATATTTAAACCATTTTGTGTTCAAATATTTTTGCATAAAAATTGGTATTATTAACTCATAGCCAACGAAGTAAGAAATAATTTATAGCTTGTACATAATTTTTGATTAAACTAGAAACGTCAAAGAACGTCAAAAACTAGAAAAGTCAAATGTGTGAAATATTCACAGTTACCATTTCTGTCTTCTTAAAGTTTGATCGGAACCAACGTTAAATTTTCCAAAAAAACATAGATTTTTTACAAAACTGTACCTAACGGAAAAATTTAATCGTGCTTTAAATAATTAAAACGTCGACTGTATAAATAGTAACTCAATTTTAAATTATTTACTACATACAAAAGAAGTTTGAAAACATTATCTGTTTACACATAGATAAAATATTATAGATAACACTGTATTACAGTCAAAACGGAATTGTTTTTCGCAATCAGTTCTTATGTAATTATTCTATCGGATGAGCAGTTTGGAGCGGAAACTCTGTACCCAGTATCTTTAGCTTTAATATGCTACACAATACATTGTAGAGCAATGGGCTGCACTAACTAGTTATATAAATAAATTGTATATATACTTAATAGGTTGCGATATCGTAAGTGCTTTTGATATCTACTTAGATTTTCAAACCGGAATCGAGATGACGGAAAACAATAAAACTCTTTATCGCGAGTTTACCCAGTCTAATGATCATTACGCACTTCGCGTTTTATCTCGCGACGTCTAATTGATTATTCGCAATTAAGAAACGATTAAACACTCGGCAGGTCACGTTCGCCAACATTGGACACTGATAACATAGTTTTCCTTCTGTAGAATATGAAAATACTACACTAAAAGATTTATACCCTATATAACTATTTTTTATTGTACTGTAGGTACTGTAGCTACCCTTACTAAACGTATACGAAAGGTCAGTTCTGCATCTTGAGGTGAACTGTTTTTGTAGATGCGTGAAGGAAAAGTCATATTGTTTTATTTCATATACTTAGGTACTTCTTACCTATATTTATTTGTGAATGCATATTGAATAATAATCGATTTTAACATAAAGCCGAGAATTTAGAGGCTTCTACAAATGGCATTCGGATGTAAGACGGCGGACAGGCGCGACTCGTGAGGCATTTACATTAATGTGCATAGACTGGGCGTGCGGGGCGGGGGGAGGGGTGAGAGGTGTCGCTGCTGCAGAGACTTGACCTTGGGGCAGGATCGAGCCGATACTTGCGGTCCCTGACCTGACTATTTCGAGTGGCAAGTGCGGCTCAGCGTCGCGGCCGCCGCTGCATGCAATGTGCATACCGAAATAACCGCTTGGTGCGTCGCTCCGCCCGCACACCCGCACCCTCCCCCGCGCCCGCGCCCACGGTGCACCCGCCCCGCCGCTCGCCGCCACCAGGATGTACTGCCTTATAGCCATGCCTGGCACGCCTATCACGCGCCGCCATAAGGGGAAGATCTGTTACTTAATGCTGACTGTAAACAACGTACCCCTTTGAGCTTGTAACATAATCTCATTGCTCATGCGCCTTCTATCCGTAAATTAAATAATTCTTTAGAATATCACAACCCTGTTTACTACACCGAGTACCTACTAAGTCAATACCAAGATAATATTTTTTCTATATTTCTGGAGTTGTAAATAAAATGTACCAATAACACTATAATTCTATTAAGCTAATCTCATAATGGACTCCAACCCAAAATCAAATTATTAAGTCTATATAAAATAAAAGGTAGGTATAGAAAAATCGCGAACCAAATTAAATCATAATATGTAAATTTATACATTGTCTATAATAAATTGGTAAAAGCAGTGAATATAATTAATTGTTTTATGCATTCTTTAGGTATTACATGACTTGTCCGTTAGTCAATTAGGAAAAGTAGGTAATTACTGCCGTACGTACTACAGTAATATCTGTAATGTAATACCTACTTATTGTATATATTTTAAAATATTCTATAATCATCATTTTTTTTATCCTGTTATTAAAGGTGGTTTCATTTCAAGTGGAAGTCGTTAAGCTCAGAGAGAAAATATACTTCAGTTACTCTCAGTTCGGATATCTGTGCGGCATCAGGTCTATTACACATGTCTCATTCGAAAACCTTGCAATAATATATAATGACGTACATTTTGACATATGTTTTTATGAATTGCCAATTTATCATCTGACAGAAATGTATATTGAACAGCTTCAGATCTCACTGATATCATATTTATTGTCTTTGTTTAAAAAAAAGAATATTATGTACATATTATGTGATGAAAAACACAGACTTAAGCATTTAAGTAAACGTAGATAAATTTCTGAATATAAAAAGTTGAAAATAAGTTAACGGGTATCTTCCTAATATTAAGTCATATCAGCGCTCTAAAGAAGTGCATTAAAACTGTAATAGTGTCATATAATAAAGTGCTAGGGCAGCGACAAATATTTATTCGACATTTTAATGTAAAGTATTAGAGTAAATGGTTAGAGCGTTGGTCCGTGTCCATTTGATGGACGAGGGGAAAGGGTCTGTCAAGGCTGCAGAGTACAGCCGATGCACTTTCACGAGATGTGCCACACAATTATTATGCATCCATTATACACCGCGCTGTGAGCGCCTGCGTGGCGAGACCCGACGCTACGTCTCAATTCGGAACTTTTCTCCTTCTCAACACCTACGTTACTTAGTATTCATTTTCAACTCTTACAATTTCATATTTTACGTCTTTATTATAAATCAAAACGTGTTCATATCATATTATTAACTAGCCGTGCCCGCGGCTTCGCTCGCGTGGACTACTAAAAAACTTTTTTTGTTTTATACGGAACCCTACTTATTCCTTATAACATCAGCTATCTGCCAGTGAAAGTCCCTTCAAAATCGGTCCAACCGTTTCGGAGATTACCAGGAACAAACAGACAGGCAGACAGATCAATATTTAAAAAATGATTTTTTTTTGTTATAGGTACCGTGTATACTTTCATATGCTATTAGTAAAAATCTGTTATTTTGACATTACAAACAGACACTTCAATTTTATTATATGTATAGATATCTGGGTGATTGCGTATCAATATATACATATATCCTATGCTTTGATTAATAAAACATTATCTAAATAAAAAAATTCATCCAAATCGTTGGAGTCGTTTCCGAGAAACCGATTGCTCATTTAATAGTTTATATATTAAGTAACTTTCGAGTAAATAGTGATGATCATACATTTTTTAACACTAATAACATATAAATTTAGAACTTTTCCACAACGACAGGCACATCATTATTTTGTTGTCATTTAAAAATATTGAAATATAAAAGCGTAGTAATTATTAGATTGCCTTCCACCACGTTAATGAGTTTATTGATTGATAATGATAATACACCTAGTGGAAGTTTCACATAAGTCAACGAAAACATAGTTCAGCCAATAATTGTCAGGATTTATAAAAACTTGTATATAGATTGTAAAATATTATTATAATTTATTAAATCAATTACTAATTAAAAAATTTAAAGGACTATGTTTAAGAAATGCGTAAATGCAAGATTATATGTCATACAATTAATGTATAATTTTTGTATTAATATAAATAATAAAATTAGTAGGCGCTTACTATAATCAGCCCTCTGTAGCTCTACACATAGATATGATATCAACGTCTTTGCTACAGGATGGTGCGTATGTGTGTGTGCGTCTGACTAATCTGCTGCGCCCGCGCACCATTCAAGGTCACTGGCCAGCGGTGGCGCGTCCCATAGACCGATTTTAACGTGTCACACTGCCGGATTGGATATAGGGGACATTTCATTCCTATTTCGTACATAAAACAATTCAAGTTTTTATAAACATTCCTATTATTACGTTTTGTTTTTGTAAATACTTGTCGTAGTTCTGATATGAGTAAGGAAAAACAAATGGTTACAGCTTATCGAAACGCCCTAATTCGTAAATAATATACTTTTTAGATATCATTTTACATTCTAAGAGAGTAAGATTAACTCGGGTATAAAGTATTCCTATATAAGTGTATAAGGCGACGAAAAAGAAACCTATATTTATAATATAGAGTAATGAAGTAAGAGTAGAGAAATTATAGAGACGAATTTTATGTTTTCATAAATAAAATATCGGAATCTTGCAACAAACTTTGCTTAAACTTATCTGGGTAAAGACGTTGAATTATTTCCGAGGGCGAGGGTGGACGAGTTCTGCCGAATGACTTTGTAACGTCCGGGAGCGCGGCCAACGACCTGCCCAATCTCCGCTGCATTAGCATAGCGAGCAATATTCATGTCTAGCCAATCCCCTGTGTGCGTATAGATACAGACTCACTACCATTTGCTTCCAACTCACGTGTTAACTTAAATTTTTATTCTTACAGTCCGGTACACAATAGTAATAGAGAATTAATCGACGTGAATTGTGAATTTCGTTTTACTAGTAGGGGCCGAATATGATATGTGTGTGCGTTAGTTGCGCTTACGCCCGCGTCGCAAAGCAGTTTTGTGAATGTGTTGGTACCTAACTGCTGATAGGTTAAATGCCGTCTCACATATTGTTAACTAGTCTCTCGAAACATTACCCTGCTTTATCGCTCAGACACTTTCCTAGTAAATATTATATAGAAATAAATATTATAATAATGAAATGTTTTTCTGTTTCGTTATATTGAAATTTAAGGCAAACTGTGATATAATATCTAGATTTATACATTGTTATAATTTCACCTACAATAATCCTTATATCACTGAAAAGGTATAGAATTCCTAAATGCAGACACGTTGATGTCTTTTATTGCGACAATAATTCACTTATTAGCAAATGCAAAATTTTTAATGAAACTTAATTGTATTAAAAGTTTTCGATTGTCATTCAGTGAACAAACATTACAAATGTGTGTGCATATGTTTGTAATGCAATGATGGGCGCTCGTGTGTGCGTGTGTGGGAGAACGCGGAATGCGGCGACGACGCTGATATAATTTTGGGTTCGTAGTCACATTTGATAAAAAGATCAAGTTCAAAGGGGCAGACAATATAGTAGCGATAATGTGAATTTTATATAGAAAGTTATAGTGATGATGAAAACTACGTAATATCCAAGCGAAGGAAAAAGCTAATTGTGTTAATTATGGCGATACGTCGGATAACAACATTAGGTATCGCATAATGGCTATTATTATTTTATAAAGCTAACTATTATTATAGTTGTAAATTTATAATTATTAAAGATTTTGTAAATAAACCCTACCTCTTATTTCATGGAAGTACACTTAGCGAAAATAGTCTACCTACTCACTCATAAAAATTAAAACGCAATTTAAATAGGCATGTAGCATAGGGTTCATATATCCTTGATTTACTTTATAATTATGATTTTATATCAAATATATAGCGATTCTTATAAATATACAATATGATTGAAACAATAACTGACTAAATTGTTATTATGCAATTCAGTTATTAGATTTGATAATCTGTTTACAACTCGTAATCTAATTCGGTAGCGCCGGTGATTCTCAACAATACGATCAACGTGCTACAAAAAAGAGCAATTGTATAAAAAAAAGTTTACATCTATTTGCATACAGTGTCAATATGGTTGTGAATGGCACTTGTATTCGCAGTATAGTCCGGCTTTTTGAGCTCATATACCCGACCCTGTGTGTAACAATAGCCCGTTTTCGTACCTGCGAAGTCGATTTTTTTTTATAATCATCGTAAAATTTTGTAATTGCGTAATTTTTCCGCATTGTGTAAACCCTTTCCGTTTGTTTATATTGTACCCCTTTTATTTAGCAATGAATATTCTTTAGGCGGCATCTTTGCGGACTTTAGGAGAGTTCTGCAACGTTTTAGACTGTTGTAAAGTAATAAAAATTGCGCTATTATCCGCAGAAAACGTGCGCAAAGGGTTTAATGTGCGGGTAAGGGTTTCTTTCTCTTTTATTTCAAATGATTGTCATTATAACGGTAAATGTTTTCTAAAACATCTCTCCTTGCACCAAATAGAAGGCGTGTTAAGTTAGATAAGTAAAATGTTTTCACGCGATCATTATTTATCACAAATGGTAGTGCATACGTGAGATAAAACATTTTATGGTAAATGCAGTTACACATAAAAGCTTCGAAGACATACAATTATAACTCACTCGTGAACTGATATGATTATTAGTAACGTAATGGTCAGAGACATAACCAATATTGTGTCGTATAACTTTTTTATACCTATAGAGTTTTGTAGAGATGGTCAAAGTCCGGCCAGATCAAACCCACTCTGATCTTATTTTTAGTTTAAGTGCGTGATTAATACACTACTTCACTGACATTATGTCACACATCTTATATTGTATGACAATACTTTGATATTTCAGAAGAATACTGCTCATCTGCAATGCTGCTATCTAAAAAAAAACTGTATCGCGATTTATTTTTTACAGTGGATCCCAATAACATTTTTTCAAAATCACCAAGCTATTTTAACTAAAATGTTATGTTTACGCATGTAGCATACCTAATCTGAAAACAATACTTTACGTGTTTTACCCGACATAATATTATTGAGCATTTCTATAAAATATCACAAAATGGTTACCTACACATCTTATTACGGTTTTGCATGAATGTTTTAAAAAACCGCATTCAAAAATTTTTTTATTGTTGATTTTTAAAACGATTGAATAAAAGACCTAACTGTTCCCAAGAAATAAAACTTTCTACTGAGAAGTTATCCGCAATGGCGCTTACGCTCAAAAGTGCCGATATTTAATTAGTAGTGGGTTCAAAGGAGCGGTTTTTTTTGTATTCAAACGCCTTTCGTTGAGAAGTGCATTTGCGCAAAATATTCATCTCTTATCACTTAACATTTCATTCGTTTGTAATAATACAATAGTTAGCTGTTCAACAAAAGGATCAATATTTTGTTAACTGTTATCTCTTTGTATTTAAACAAAATATATCTATAGAACTACAAATATTCTGCATTTGTGAAACACTAGAGAAATAATATTGAATTATTGATATATTTATTTCGGAGCTAAGTTATCTTTTAATTCATTGATAGTATACGCATCGTTTTTGGCCTTAATGTTTAAAGTAATAATCAGTTAATCGCATGGTACACAAAATTGGTTTCATATAAAAAAAAACAAGCATAGGCTTTCATCCATCACTATGCCAATCAGATATGGGTACAAAGAAAACATATAAATGGTCCCAGTCCATTACGACAGGGTTCGGAAAGTCACAACAAATTGTGGAAAGGGCATAGAAAAACGTTTTAATGTTTGACATGGCCGAGGAAAATGACAAAAGTCAATCTACACATCAATCGCCAAACATTGGAAATTCGGAAGGCAACACGCGACTATTTAATAATTCAACAAAAATCGATCACCACACCACCGATGCCACCACCACCGCCGAACTCGCTGAGCGCGTAGATCCGGACATAGACTTGCTCACATTGTCTTCATTGCCTTACCTACTTACTCATAAATACGGAAGGTATAATTAAATTACCACAATGGTTAGCAAATTATATTTTTTATGTTTAATCACATTATATACATATTATATATAAATATTCAACGACTCATGTTATTATTTCTCTATTTAAAGTGATTCATAAATTATTCACGTTATTAATTTTGTATTGCTGATACATACTTGATCCTGAAGATAACACAATACCTTTATTAAGTGTAGTATTTGATTTTTGTTTTATACATCATCAATGATTAGGTTGGTAAAAATCTAAACATGCATTGACAATTATATTTTTGTACAATCAGATAGGTATAGACGAGTTTAACTACAATTTCACCTGTTGTTAAGACATAATATGGCCGAATATTTTAACATAAGCCTAGAGAGGAGACTGACTTCTAAGTAAAGTTGTCTAAATGCATCTATATATGTAATATCTTTATAAAGGTATTTTGTGATATATTTTCCACTACAGGGTTTTAGCTACTAGCTACGTATGTAAGAATTAGAAAAAAGTTCTATCTATACATCACCTTTTTTTCCCTCTATTTGGCACTGTAGGATTTCAATCTAACAACCTCGGGCTCGTTACCACTAAGCCAATAATTACTCCATAATATGAGCGCTGCAAACCCATCATATAAGCTTTTTTGTTATTTCAGCATTATGAGAGTTATTTTTTCTAGTATTTCATTATATAATTAAACAAATTCTGATCTAAGCTTTAAATAAATAAATATATCTGTTTGTTTAATGAAGTTGAATGATGAATATTCATTTTAGTTAAACTATGTTTTAATGAAAATTTATTCGTTGTACATATATATACCTATATCTAATAATAACTGTTTGTTATATTGAGGTCTCTAGTAATTACCAAATGGAGCGTTCTGAAATATTTGAGGTAAAGTCACGTCCATCGGTCGAAGAGCGTAGGTATGTTGACTTTGGTGTCACGAGTTTGAGGGTGAAAGAAGGAGGGGGTTGCCAAATGACACGTATCAATTATTCACACTAATTTCCCTGGCACATTTGCGTGTAGAAGACAAATAGTTACCGTTCCACGCATCGAGGCCGAGATATCTCTCTATAATTATCATGATGTAAAGGTCCTCGTCCAGTCGTTACATGTGTTTGTGTAATTTAGCATTATAAACATTCTTTCTATCGGAATTAGTGAATATAATTGAATTATTTTAAAGTACATAAGTAAATAGTTACTTGATTTTATTTAATGTGTAAAAGTACGTATTCTGTTAGTTTTCATGTATTAATTTTCGGTTAATGGAATGTTTTGAATTAGATAGGTTAGGTTAATATTATAATTGAAATAAGCTTTATATTAAAAAATTAAGAGTTTGTTTATAAAGTAAATTACTACGTATGTAATATGTAATGTACCTACATCAATAAAAATACATAGTTTTGAATAAGTTATTAATATTTCTGTATTCTTTTCGAAAGTATGCAGGGCCTGGATGAATATTTGTTTTAATCGAATATGTTTTTATAGTAATAAATTGCGGTGTATAAACTGATAAACACTAAATGTCCAGGGGGTAGGCGGTGGTGTGGTGGCCGCGACCCCATACTTCAATTATTCAAAGCGCGTATTTTGGTCACGAGGACGCGCGTCGCGGCCTATGCGGTCCACTCACCGACAACAGTCGCGGAGCGGCGCGGCGCGGCATCGTGTTTTCAACTATCAATACACACCACGTTAAAAGGGGTTGACTGAGGAATTAATGAACTAAAAACATAGTTAGGACACAATACACGTTCCACTATGTCCTCGGGGTCAATGATTTCGTAGGTAGAAAGAAATCACCGATCGCAGTTAAGGTAAACTGCCACTAATTTATGTGTGGCAATGTGGCATAAGGTTTGCGCGAAGGTTCACCCATCTACATAATCTTATCACTAAGCGATTGATACCAGTTTTTCTACCTTTCAATATACCTATTTATATTTATCTTACATAAAAATATCTACTTATTAGCGGTAAAACCTTGGCCTCAAAATCTCCGAGTGGCCTCGACGGCATGTTGTTGAACAATCTGTTTAGGTTAAAAATATCGCAACCGAATAGATAATAATATGTATGTATATTATTTTGGGTTTTTTATCAACTGTTTATTTTTCACGAAGCTAAACCACTTCTTGACTGTATTAAAATATAAATAAATATCATTACCAATTTTTGTATAAGTCTATATATATCACTTATTATTAATATTTGACGAAAGAGTAGGTATGCTGAGTACTAGGATACCAGAATAATGTTCTTATCTGGCTTGTGGTTGTGTGCGAAATGTGTATTTTGTTAGGTATCGCGAATTGGAAACGCCTTCTCGCGAACCGGTTGCCAAAATGAATCATCGTCAGCGCTCGATACGGCAAACGTTTATATATCTATTAATATGTCTTATATACTGAAATAATAGGTATTATTACCTCCTTCTATTTTATGATGTCCTGGTAACAATTCACTCATTCATTTTAATGTTGGAAATAAATGTTTTCGATTTTAATTAGGTCTTTTTTATATTTGTTTTACTCGTCAAATGTAAAAAAGAGAGAGACTATTTCAGTTGGTTGAAACTTAAATATATGAATAAAAACCGCTCAAAAAATTGATATAACATGCGTTAAAAATCTATCATAAAACCTTTTTTTAGGTGTTATAAATATTTATTTATAATAATAAGCCAGTGCAAAATCTCAGTTGTACTAAAATTATAGTGGGTATTATTGAATTTAAAGTAACTGATTTCATCTAAAATGTTAAAGGAATTATCTATACTGATGATGTACTTATTCCGTGCTAGGTAGAATGTATTATGTTGGTTTACATTCAAATGTTTGAATTATTGTTTTGTTTACTGGTAAATATATATAATTGGAGCTATGAATTTAAATCATTACTTGTAATTGTTTTTTCATGAAATATAGTTAAATAGAGTAAAGAAAATGAAGACAGATAATTTGTTTATGTTTAGTATTATTATATATTTAATGGATCATGTTTATGATGTAATATGTTTACGTTATATATAGATACAGATACTAGCTACGCGTTTGTATCGTGGATTGCTAATTAAAGATCTTCGCATTTATGTTCTCCCAGTAAAAATTCGCGAATTTGATCTGGAAAAACTTTAATTCATATTGTGTGAGAGTGTCGGTGATTTCTCTTTATTTAGTTTATTTAACAAGATGTAGTAAATGTGTAAAGCAATTATTAAACAAAAAGTCTCACAATAAATAAATAATAATAAGGCTTCAAAAATAACATATGAATGAACTAATAAAATTTAGTACATAAAAAAGATCAATGAATAAATAGTGTAAACCAAAATTCAAGCTGACCATTTTTTGCAACAATCCGAAACACCTCTTGAGATCTCATTATGTCTTGGTACAATTGTGCGAAATTGACGTAACACCACGCCCGCCAATATTTTTTTCGCAAGCACGCGCTCCTTCTTTGCCATCATTCCTCATTGTTATATCATCATTACGGTTACTGCACCTCAAAAATGGACGTGGTATTATTTGAGCAAGGCTATAAACTTCTTTCTAGGTCGGGGATACCCCTTCATTCATAATTTTTAATGTGCGAATTTCAACTCTAGACATATTTCATCTCTGTCGACCAATGTGTGGTTGATATATTATATACGTACATTTACGAGTATATATTATTACTAGCTGTGCCCCACAGTTTCACACGTCTTAAATTTATTCGAAAAAACTCTACGGCACGGCGTCGTTGTTTCATTTACCGTACTTGCCTATAGCTTGCGAGATTGCTTAACATTCACAGTTACCGCTCCTACTGATCGTAGTCATACAGCCTATATTCCTCATGAATCTTTTTATTCATATACAAATACAACTTTTCAAATTCGACTTGTAGTTCTAGAGATTAGCGGGTTTAAACAAACAAACAAAAAACTCTTCAGCTTTGTTATATTAGTAAAGATTAAGTATACTGTATACTAATATATTAACTACTTTTCATGTCAATTTTGCATACCTAAAGATATCCGCATGTGTGCATGGTGTATAAATGTGTGTGTGAAACATTAGTAGGTATATGTGGCGGCAAAAATTGTATAGGAATTCATAGTTTTTACAAGCGTTATTTTGAGTATTTAAAAAATAATAGGCGTGAAAGTTTACTAGTATATTTGTTTGAGCAAATTTATTTAGAATATGAACAGGATAGTGTGTTATCGCGGCCGAGGGCACTGTTATCGGACGCAGTATGCATTTTATCTGCGCTTACATTTCGTGCGTGTACATTGCGTTTTGTGCGATACTTAGGCGCACGTTCCCGACTATTGCACAAAATGCTGTGTACTTTCGCAAACAAATTATCAATTTTTCATACAATTCACAATACGTGAGACTTGTTGAGAAACATGTGCGTAACGCACGATGATACCGTGCATAGTTGCACGTTGACTAACTATTGTACTGATACGGTGTTATGTTTTAAATTAATTACTTATGACAAAAGACAATACAATAACTTACATTATTTGCAGTTGCATTATATTTTCTATTATCTATACTTAAATTATATTTAGTCAAGAGACTTTTTTTTGTTTGTTTCTTTGAACGTTCTAAGCTCTGGAACTGCCAGTCAGATTTGAAAAAATCTTTATAAATTTTATAGCTTATTTATTAAGGAAAGTTATACGCTATGTAACTTTACGCTATGATCTTAAGGTGTGGAGCAGCAACCATGAACGTCAAGCAATCTGGCAAGCTGTAAGCAAGTACGGAAAATGAGAACAACAGACTACACCGTTGCGTTGGGAGCGCGATCAAGATTGAAACCTTGGGGCACAGCTAGTAAAAAGATAAATTAAGTATTAAAGAAATAATTATATAAAGGATAAAATCAATGCTACATTTTTGTAATGGTGAATGATTTAAAATGATGTTTAATTTGACTGGTTTTAGCTCATTATATGTACAGCGCATAATCACGCTCAGCGAATTGGTTCCACTAATAGATAGCGGTATCTATACCGAGAAATGCATTGCGATAATGATTGATAAGCAAATAACAAATCGCAAGAATTGAGATAAATTTAGTAGGCATTCTCAAGAATATATTTATAAATATAGAGATGAATGTAGTTTTATAATATACTAAATGTTGACCAGGGTTAGCGTTACAACTTACACGGCTCGTTCGCGTCACTACACCTATTGTCATAGACCCGAGCTGAGTGTCGAATTATTTTAATTTTACATTATCTCCCAAAGTATTCGGCCAAATAACATGCTATATGGGCAAAGTTTATCTACATAAAATTGTCTTGATGATGAAGTAACTTTTGTTCGTAAGGATTAATATGTCATAGCTAATAATAATACTCATAAATCACTTTAGAATTTTCTACACATATAATAAAATTGAAGTATCTGATTGTTTCGGGTAATCTCTGAAACGGTTGGACTGATTTTGACGGGACTTTCATTGGCAGATAGCTGATGTTATAAGGCATAAATTAGGCTGCTTTTATTTTAGGAAAATAATTAGAGCCCGGACAAATAATGAAAAACTTTTCTTAGTAGTCCATGCGAGTGGAGCCGCGGGCACATCTAGTTTTAATAAAGCTGTCACAAAATACCTTATTGTGGCTTATGTATAAGAGATAAGTAGGCATATGGTATCGCGGACTTTTTTTATATGTAGGTACTAAGGAGCAATATTTTTGTAGAACATTGTATTTACGTATCATTAACCATTACGCCAGCGCACGCCAATAAAGCAATTAGGGTGCGCTATTACTTCCTACTCACTTAACAAAAATCAATATGTAAGACTTGATGAGAAGTGTATCCTAATGCTAGGTAGCATATATACTATTCCTCGTGAATCTGGCTATCAAATACAATAAGATTTTTTCGAAACCGACTGGTAGTTCCAGAGATTAGCGTGTTTAAACAAACAAAAAAACTCTTCCGCTTTATTATATTAAGTATAGAATATACATACTTATTATTCTTGCGTAAGATTTTGCTAAACTAATCTAATTATGTAATAGAGGTTCATTCTACGTAAAATTGCGTTAGTTTGTTGTTAGATAATAGAAGTTTATATTATATCGGACTGTATCAATATACTTAAAATGATATAATTATTGAAATTACTCACATAACTGTGTATACCTATGTGCATTGGATTAATATTAATTACTATTGTTTTTTTTATACTATAAAGGTGGGAAACAAGCATACGTTCCGCCTGATGATAACCGGCGACCGTAGCTTATGAACGCCTGCAATACTATAGGTTGATATAGCGCGTTGCCGACCTTGAACCATCCTACCCCAAGGAGCTCTGGAAACCCTACTCCCCTCAGAAACACAACATAAGGTTATTTAGCTTAGATCTTCTGTAGGCTAGAGGTATTCCACCAGTCGAGCTGCTCCGAGAAGAGAGAAATCTCCTAAGAAATTTTTCTGTGCCCTAATATAGGATGGTCCTTATTCTAAAACTTTTTTAATTGAAATAGCTATATTCTTAAAGTTTCGCGTCTAAATCTTAATATTAACACGTAAGTACCTCTAGTACTTACTCTCTAAGACTCTCAAGTAAGTCTAGAGAAATGTTTAGATAAAATTTAAAAAAAATCGATATTTGGTCCACTCTAATATGTAAATATTAAAAAAAACCTTCGACAAGTAAATTGCGTTGACAAAAATACGATAATAAGACAAAATAAATATAAACCAGCCTTTATCGCAGTTTAATGTTTAGACTCAATAGAATGATAGTTTACGTAGGGACAAAGGAATCAAGTCCCATTTGGCAACATAGTCATGGGCAATCTTTTCGTGATATAAAAATGAGAAAAAGGGTTTACGTTAAGCCTTTTGATGCGGGTCGAATTGGGTATGGACAGGAATATATTCATCTGCTTCGCTATTATTTGTATGATGGGACTGTCATTTTGTACTTACCATTTGAGTGATATTTATTATTTGTTTATCATATGCCCCACTAATATAGCATAACTGCATAACCAAAGGATGGTGTTAGGGCGTTTTTTAATAATCGCCTAGTTCCCTATAACACTCTAGTAAGTCTAGTTAATAAGTAGTTAGAGTTTCGAATTAGGTCTTTACCGGAATAAAAGTATCGTGTATGTTAATGCTGGTTATAATCTACCTGTGACAAATTTCATCCTTCACAATTATCGTCTCTGGTTATTTTGTATGTCACTTTATCTTACAAAATATATTCTATAACCTGGCCAAACAAGATAGCTATGAATTAAAATAAAAACATTTATATTGGATAAGTGGTTTTAGCGGGAAAAGAACTTAAGCAGACAGTCAGAGGTACATTGAGTTTCATAATTTGTATGGATAAGTAGTGGTAAGGAGTGAGTCCTGTTTCCTACAAATGTATCGTAGGTTGTTATGGGAATGTCTTAAGTTAGGTCGACTTGTTTATTAATAGACAATTATAAATATACCACCACCTTCAACCGATAAGTCGCTAATCATAATAGGGAACCAAGTTGGAACGGCTCATAGATTTAATATACAGCATAGAAGACTCTTTGGACTATACCGTGCTACTATAAAAAAATAAACGGAATAGAACCTATTCATTACTGTGTAACAGAAAGTAAGCACTGGACTATTCAAAGTATCAGACAGGTCTTTATAATATGATGCAATTATAATAAAAATACAATTTCGACCGCAACCCTCGACAACATTGCGAGGGGTGTTCGCGAATAAAACGACCGTAAACTCGTAAACATTCTGGGGCTCAGTATTGACATATGCGTGTTTATTTGACTTCAAATAATTACAATACAATGACGTCAGCAACCTTTAATAGGTATGTTGGGATAAACACATCTAATTTTTTGCGTCTGTGAAGATAATATTGAGTTTCAAAGTTTTTTAAGCCTTACTACAAACACACCTCGGCTCATCTCGTTATTTTTATTTAAAGTATGGCTTCTGCCTATGTGGGCAATGTCAAGTGTGAAAAATACCTATATAACTTGAATAAAAATTGAAATATCGAACTGAGCCTTAAAATCCCCATTATTAAACTCTTTTTGGAGCTTAAACTGGTAATTTAAAACGTAAAATTGAACCTATATTAAAAGACGTCATCATTTCATCATATCATTAGGCCGATATTTTGGTATAATATTGTAGCACGGTGACCCTACAGCGCCGGCCCTAGCCCTTAATCAAGGTAGAACTAGATTGTCTTTCGGCGTTTATTTTCTTGTATTCCATTTTCATTCAGGGCAGGCTCGCACCTCTCAAAAGTCGCCATAATAATTTTATATTTTTCGCTCGGAATTGTTTTTCGCATTTGGCATTTTGGCGCCCCTTGCTACCTGGCGCCTAGAGTGACCGCAACTCTAGCTTTAGCCCAGGGCCGCCGCTGTGAACCTAGATAGTGTTCTCTAGTGCAGTTGCTGGAAAACATCGATATATATTTGGCGACAATTATTAACTTAACAGTGTTTGTTAGCTCATGCATTAAAAACAAAAAAAGGTAAGCCCGATCGAGTTTCTTCTTGATAACTGCTAGGAGTAAGTTATCCGAACCGGTAGTATCTGATGATTTGTTGACATGGATTTGGTCCCATCGTACTCGAAGAGAAAGGGTACAAATAACATTTGCATATAATTGTTTCTTCGATTCCCCTATACTTTGTTCGACGTGTACAAGTTATTGCAAATGACACCTGTAATTAAGCCCCACTAGGCAGCTATCGTATTGTCCATCTATTCGCACCGGTCAACATTGCTTCCATAATGCACGTGCGACGGAAATAACGTATTCATAACATAACACTATTGATTTTGCTAAAAAAAAAACAAACAATCTTCTTATGAACTACTATATAATTTATTTCGTGCTACTTAAATATTATTGTTTGTAGACACAACAATTGTATAAGTACTTATGGTTTAATTTTAAACACGAAAAGCAGGTTTATATTAATATCGTTGTTTAGTAAAGAATATCTGCGCTTGTTGTCATGCAAAAGAGCACGTACTGTATATAAGTCTGTAAACTAGGAATATAAATATTATCTAAATAAAAAAAATCATCTAAATCGTTCGATACGTTTCCTAAAAACCAATTTAATTTATTTTTAAACACTTTATAAGTTTAGCGTTTGACAACAAACCCACCTGATGGTAAGTGACGAAGTGGCATTAGACAGGAGCACGCTAAAGCCTTGAGGGGCTGGTTCTCAAGTGCGGCTTCCAAAAGACACAAAGGTGCTTGGCGACAGATTTTCAGCTTGAGGGTGGTGGATAGGCGGGATTTAGAGAATACCCTACCACCATGCTATAGTATCATCACGATGATTTCCTTCTCTAAAAGCTCAGGCGCTCTGTAGGACTCGAATCTACGTCGATCGACGCGGTTTCTGAACTCGCTACCACTGAGCCATTAACGCTTATATAAAACTAGCTTTTTTATTTTTTATGTTGAACCCTAATGTAACCCTAAAATGAAAGTAGCTTAAGTTATTCCTTATCACATCAGCTATATGTCAGTGAAAGTCCTATCAAAATCGGTCCAACCGTTTCGGAGATTACCCGAAACAAACAGACAGACAGACAGAGAAAAAAAAATTAGTAGGTAAGTACCGTGTACACTTTCATATGCATTTAGTAAAAAGCCGTTATTTTAACATTACAAACAGACACTTCAATTTTATTATATGTATAGATACTATATAATATTGACAAGAATTGCTCGCTTAATAAATATTAATAGACATAATAGTTTTTAGATGCAGTCTGAACGCAATCACTTCCACGTTTCAACTGGTAAAACTTCTGTACAAAATAAAAAGTGGCAAGGAGATATTTTTAATCATAATAATGAAGTTAAAAATATGATTTCAAGAAACGTTATCAGTTATTGCGAAAGTTGTTTTAAATTTATTAGGTAGGCACATATGTTAAGTTTCGTTTTGTATTACGAAACCGAGGCAAGTTGTTTTTTTTTTCAACATATTTTAGCGACATCGACAGCTCGTAAATCCGAAGGCGAAACATTATGTCTCATTAGGGCGGTGTATAACGGCTCATAGCAAGAGTTTGTTTTACTCAATAATAATAAATTATTGATAAAGAATTCATAAAACACGCGTCCAGTTTGAAGTAAGCGGCTTTCGTATAGGCGACTTAGTACAAAATATCACCCGAATACGTTTTCTACTTTCGAATGCATTTTAAAGTATCATTTCGGTGCAACGACCAGCCTACGACGATGGGACGATCTCTCGCGGCTAGCAGATCGAGTCCGCCCAAGGACGTCCACTCAGTCGCAGCCTCCGAAAACTACGCGACCTTATTACGTAACCCAAAAGACATATTTTTATCTATCACCGTGCATTGATAATCCCCTAGCCCAGTTGGTTAGAAAAATGATCCTGTGTAAAAAAACTTCCAAAAGATTCGAGCTCGCGCTTGTTTTATTTTATAGAGGTACGACCAACATGGCAGCGGTTTTAGAAGCAAATTATCTCTGGATATACTTTATAAGATTCTTATCGTGCCATGTTAGATAGAGGAGACTTAAGTGTTGTATAATTTAAGAATTAGGCAAAGAGACCGAGTAATTTTACGTTAAAACTGAGTTCTTTTTTAACCAACGATATCTTAATGCCTAAGCTACTTATATACTTATTATAAACTTATATTACTAAATGTAGCATCTAGACAAATTTATAACACAAATATATAATTATATGAAAATAAAAATATGTAAAAAAATTACATAGATACCTGTTTATTTGTTACACAAGAATAAAAGAAAATTAAACACTTAATAAAAAATATATACACACAAATTACATACCTATTTATAATAAATAATGAGAGAAAAGTAAATTAAATTAAACAAGGATGCCCCGATGGGTCGGGATAAAGTCAGGAATAAGCATATTCGGGAACATATAGAATTGTGACAATCCACGACAAATGCCGAAAGCTCTGGTATGCTCATGTTATGAGTCGTAAGGTAAACCATATGACAAGATCCATTATGGGCATAAAATAGCCTAAAAGAGGCAGTGCTGGGCCACCGACCACCTGGATGAATAAAGTAAGGAGAGACATGACGACGATGGGACTGGATCCGAAAATGACACAACTACGCCATGAATGGCGCATTAAATCTGGTAGGAATGACCCCAAAAGACATGAGAAATAGAATAAATAATAAAAAAAAATAAAGACTAGTGTTTTATCAATTGGACCTCTATTCAGTAAAAATGTTGGTAGAGTTTCTACATCCAGCGCTGATTTTTGCTCTTCACCCAGAGAGTATGCGCACCGTTTATATTACCTAGCTATATCTCATGGTTTCGCTCGTATTAATTTTATTTGATCAATTCTCCACCGCGCCGACGCGCCTACAACGTACCCCTGTAGACTACGTATCGTTGTGGTTCCCTGACATACTTGACTGAACTTGCCAGATTGCTTGATGTTAATGGCTCTGCCTCTTAGGGTCGTAGCGTGAAGCTATATGCATGAGCTTATAAATAAGGCAAAAATAAACTTTCAAATCTAGCTGGTAGTTTCAAATATTAGTGCGCTTAATAAAATAAACTCTTGAGCTTTGTAATATTACACACACAAAATATATTGATAACTAGCTGTGCCCGCGGCTCCGCTCGCGTGGACTACAAAATGCTGTTAGTTGAGCGCACGCGCGAATTGTGCTGCCCCAAAAATACTAATTGTGGGTGATTCTTAGAGGATAGACATATTATGCTCTCGCTGATTTGTTATGGTTATTTTTAAGATCTAAAATTATATAGTACTAATTATAAGTAATTAATTAATTATAATTAAAAGTAATTATAAGTACATTACTTATGGTTTATCCAGCGAAGGTAAACCATTAAATCGCTCCAAAAGCGTCTTTTTCCGAATTGGTTCGTAATTATCGTCACTGCTTATTTCGTATGTTGCTTTATATAATAAAATATATCTTATAACCTGGCCGGATAACATATCTATGAATTAAAGGAAAAACCATATAAATCGGATTAGTGATTTTCAGGTGAAAAAAACATAATCGGACAAACAGACAGAGAGACGTTGAGTGTTATAATATGTGTAGATGAATTGTTGAGTATCTATCTAAAAATAAATATATAAAGCAATTCATAATCTATATAGTATATAAAAGGATAACTATCTGACTGACCGACATATCTGACCTATCCTGGGTAGGACCGTAAATATGTACACGCGGGTTCCTTTTACACTCTAGGTGACACACACATATAATAATAAATAAATAATAATACATAATTGTATAGTACTAAATGTCGAAGATAAATTTTAAATTTGGAGTTGAAAATGCAAAGGCACGTTACATGCCTCAGGGTCTGCGAGACAGGTGTTCGTCAATATTTTGACACCGAAACTTAGCAGAACCGCCCTATTTTTAATTTAATTCTATTATTTTCCTTATTCCCTCGACCCAATTAAAAAATGTTCATAATGTTATTTTATATTTTTGATGATCTAAATATGAAATTTAAAATGTTTAATTTCACAGGTTTCGAATTCGCATAGGTACACAAGTTTTACACCCATTTCATTTGCTTAAAGATTGTACTTAGATCCAAATAAGCTAAAACATGTTTTTCTTGTTTTAAAAATAATAGGTTAATTTATACACAAACTAGCTGTGCTCGCAGCTCAGCTCGCGTGAGCTACAAAAATTGTTGTTACTGGGATAAAAAGTATCCTATGTGGTCAATCCAGGTTGTAAACTATCTGTGTGCCAAATTTTATCCAAATCCGTGATTGAGTGACAAACAATCAAACTCACTTTCGCCTTGATAATATTAGTTAGGATTCATGTTTCTTAATTCAAAAATATCACAAACTTTCATTCTCTATTTTAGCCTTTTATAGGATTATTTTCCAATAACCTAAAACACATTTTTATTGACAAGTAATAGAAAGTTAAATGCGAATTTTTATACTTTTTGCTTTTAAAATGCCGTGATTTTAGTACAATATTTCATCCCTTATTTTATTACTCTAAAGGAATACCAATTCATTCTATCTCATTTATTTTTGTTTGTAGCCGATAGCTTAAATGTTAAATTTAATTCCTCTACTTTCAATCAATATGAATCATTAATAAAGTTTCATAACTATTTATTAAAAAACTAGAAATAGTTTTTAAAGAATTGAAGAAAATTAACTTATCTTATTTAACCCATGAAATTTATGCAAAACAAATATAGGAGGTAAAAGAGCTTTGCAATCTTTTTACGATTTTAAGAATTAAAGTTTTAAGAACATCTTTAAGTAGAATAGTGGCGTAACTCAAAAAATCTACACGTATTCTTATTTTTTATCTTATTTAAAAATAAATAAAAACCTTAATATACTTCAGTATGGTATGGTATGGTATAGTAGTGACAGTTTTGTTGTTTACACTTATTGGAAGTCGCCTAGACATTATTTTACGTAAAACTATGGCAAAGGTTTTACTAATTTTGTAAGAAAATATTATATATTTCAATGACGAGTTATATTCGTAGTACAAACCATCATTTTTCGAATTTTGGGAGTTTGTGTATATGTGGAGGGTAATCTCTGAAACTAACAGTCAGATATAGACATTTATTTTGGAACTTTATAGCCTATTTATCGAGGAAGATTATAGGCTATATAACTTCACGCTAGGACCTTAAAGAATGGAGCAGTAATCATGTACGTCAAGCAATCTGGAAAGCTGGAAAGGATACACGGGTGCGTTGACGACCGCGTCCATGCAGCGAGGTTGACAGTTGTTCGATAAATTTAATACTAGGTCAAACAGTGCGGCTCAGCTAGTGACTGATTGAAGTGAAACTTCTCATGCGACTTCCAACACATTAAACGTTTAACGCACATTATCGGTCTCTCCTCTTTGTGTGAGCCAGAGCGAGAGAACAACTGTCGGTGTGTATGTATATTGCACACTGTTTAAATATCTTTTAAAATGGATTTTCACTTCTATCGTGTGTGAATCGCATCGCACACACACCTTTTTATTATTTAACGGATTGAGAAGCGCATTGTTCTATGAAGGGTGCTATATAATATATGTAAGCACAAAATGTTATCTATTTATTACTCTTAGTCATCGTACTAGGTTTATTCTAAACGTTTATTTAGTTAGTATATCTATTATATTGATCTGTTTAGTTATTTAAATAGTAGGTTTTTTTTTAATACTACAAAGGTGGCCAAAAAGCATACGGACCGCCTGATGGAAAGCGGCTACCGTAGCCTATGGACATTGGTAGGTATAGGCCATAGAGCCCCAAACAGCTTTGGAAGCACTACTCACCGCAGGAATACAACAGAAGGTTATTTGGCTGCGATCTTCTATAGGGTGGAGGTATTCCACCAGTCGAACCAAGTAGAGAGAAATCTCCAAATAAATTTCTCTGTGCTTACCTCTCTTTATTATTATTTAACAGTGTAAAATAATGAAAGAAAATGAAAGTAGGTAAGTACCTATTTTACATTTTGTATTTGCAGTATATATACCCACTCACTTTTCATTAATAAAATTGTTAATGTTAAATTTCGGGACCATTTATACAATGTGAGTGGAATGTATTGTTTCACCTCAGTCCCAGGGAGTTTCGCTACAATGAGCCGCATCCGGGGTCGTCGGGCGTGGACGACTCCGCGATTACAGGACTAAAGTGAATATATTAGATTACGCTAACGTTGCCACGTTGCACTGTCGGTCTGTCATCGCAACAACTAAGATTAAGTAAAAACTGACAATACGTCATACGGTTTTTTCTCTATTATTAGAATTTCGCAGTGTTCAGACCTTCTCTACAACAGCGTGCTAAGTAATAATTATTGCAACAATAAAAAAAATGTATTCGATAGTATAAGGTCTCAATAATTGAATCTTTTTAACAGGTTTTTTAATTCCATAAACACATGAATTAATATTTTCTTATGGATTTCAGAAGGAATTATTTTGATAGTTAACTAAATTAGCTGATTAGAGATTAGCAAATAATTTAACGGTTAGACTAAACAAGTATTAATGTCTTGTTAGTGGACCCAATCATTATTTATATGACATGTAAGTACGAGAAATTGTCTTAGCGATGTGAACTGTATCTTGTTACCAAATGAAACAAAAGAACGCGCTATTAAGTTTTAATGTATTTATTTATATTGTCAATGTATTAGATAAGAGGGTAAAAGCGTCCCCGATAATATGAAAGAATAAATTCAGCAAGGGCGCGTGGCAGGATGCTGGTGACAAATGAGGAGACCGCTTCGCTCCTCGTGAAATTACAATTATCTCTTTGTGCCGGCCACAACCCCTTTCCTCATTATGCAAAGTTAATACATTAATTGTCATTAATATATACGTACTCATTATAATATCTAACATTATTATTACGTTTACAATACCATGATATTTAGGTAACACATTGTAAGGAGACGGCATACTTCGATCATAGTGATCGGTTGTCTCTATGCTAAAAAGTAAACATGATTTTTCTATTTGGTATCAATATAATCCCCTAAATTCTGTTTATCCGTCTCGTCAATTTGAAGACTCAACAAGCCACCATGCGGGATCGCATTATGGCTTTTTTATTAGTTTTTTTTTCTCTATCCCTCGCTTTGCAGTTTTTGTTGCGCGTGCGTCGTTATGGGATAGGTCGTGTGTATTCGCCGTTCATGCTGGTATTATCATAATTAACTTTTATATGTTAATTTATTATACTCAGTCTCATTTATATTAAAATTTATGCGAATGCGAATTGTTAATTAAAATGTATCAAGAAGTTTATTGGCCTCTGTGTAATGTTAGTGACAAGACCAGCGCATCCGCAAATTGCTAAACTAATTACCGGAGCCCGAAGTCGGAATCAAAGGTTATAACTGTCAAGTATCAACAATGGAGCATTTGCATTTGTATTTCCGGCGCAATAGCCAAATTATCGTGAATTTTAACGGTCGTGTGGTTGACCGCTTGTGTTACGAAATGCACATGTGTTTAACGTTGCAAAGTAATTAGCGTGTATCATAACTGTACAGTAATAGTTTTCAAAAGATAAGCGTTTTCATTTTAATTGCATATACATACATCAACATGCTTTGAGGTCTATGGCCGAATATTATTTGTTACTTTATTACATATTTTAACTGTAATCATTTTTATACAGTTTTTTATGTATATTTTTTGTTCATGTTAAATATTCCCACACACATATTATAAATATATTAGTTGGCTGTGAAAATAATGGCAATTGATATTTCAAGCCCTGTTAAATCTATCAGCGATATGCAAATGATCCAATACAAAGAGCGTCAAGTGTACTTTACAGTGGGAGATGACGAGAGTCACTTTGACATTTGCTCGTATTGTTTCTGTTAGGGCATTTATATTCAACCAAACAATGTTTTTTAACGTGAGAAAATGTTTTTTTATTTATTAATTATCGTTTAATATTCATACTTTTTAATATTTGTGCATGTGTAAAGTCTTTGACTTACATAATTTGACTACTTGTTTTTTATATTATTTTATTGTTCTACATCATTTATTAGTATTATATTTTAACATTTCTTTGTAGTAAATCGATTACCCCCTTCTATTTGTTCATTAATACAATAATAAAGATGAATCCTCGTGTCATATCATTTAATAATATTGGTTGTCTTCATAACAAAGATCGACATCCTACATAGATAATAAAATTGTAAATTATCTATAATCAACTATGGCATATCAATTAGAGTCAGTTTTATGAATTATAAAGAAAAAATACGTGTATTTAATCTGGCTTAATTTTTGAATATCTAAAGTTTAATTTTTCATTATATTTTGAGTATCATATGCAGGTTTATAAGTAAATGAAAAATACAAAACAAATACGAAAAAAATACATATGCCTTATATTATTATTAGTATTTTAGTCTTAAAGTCTAAACAAATTCTACCCCTAATAATAGTGATGTTACCCTCGAATTTTAGCGGAAACAACATTCTGTCTAACAAAAAATATTGCACACTATCGTAATCTATTTTTGAGTGCATTTCGCGCTATTTTGGCGTTCCCTCCGTAGGCAATGTGTCAATGACCTCGTTTAACGTCGTTGTTCACGCACTTTTGGGAATTTTTAGGGCAACGTACACAAATACGGCAAAATGTTTCGACTCTGTTTTCGTAAAGTATTACCAGATACCTACTAACTATTAACTTCATATCAATTGAGGATAGTTATAATACCTATCTACGTGTTTTTTCAACTTTTCTACATCGCGAGTGCATTCAAAACAACCGTGTAAAAAGAAAGACGACATAATTATTTAGAAATGATACAGTTACGTTATGCATATTATCACTTTGTATATCTTTTATATACCTAAAACATAGCGTTGATCAAGGGCATCTTTTTTATAGGTAGCTTGGCCCATTGACGGCATTGATGGTAAGTACATTACAATCCAACTATAACTGCGACCATCTAATAGAGATCGGCGTTCGTCCCTGTCATGCCAGCCTAAAAAATCATTTGTATTAATGGTATTTACCTATTTGTTTTTGTTATCAAAACCATTTTGAATTATGATTGTGGTGAATCGAATATATTTGGTTGCGAAGACAGAGCGCGAAGTTGAATCTATGTTAGAGGGCTCTACTGTGGCTCTACACAGAATTTATAGTTTTTATAAGCGGAATTCAGCTTTATTTTCTTGTCTAGGAACAAGGCGGCTAGGCGCGGCACGATGCGGCCGATGCTGTTGAAGCGTTCGCGACGCATACATTGACAGTTCATATGTTCTATGCGCGTGCGCACTCACGCACACATAGTATGCTGCCCTCCTCAACGCGCTGCAATTCGTCGGGCGCGATGCGTCCCGCCGCCCGCTGCCGGTCTCGCGCCCTCTCGCCCGCACGCAATTGCACTGCACTCCGAAACGCTGCGCTGCGTGCGTAAAAAGCGCACGCAAGAGGTGAGGGGCGCGGCGCGGTGGCGGACACACGGGCCCGTTCGTGCGCCTTCAGCTACCAGACACATACTACAGTCATCGCTAGACGCTCGCAACAGCACACCGCCCCCACACGGTGCAGACGTAGTTTAATATCCGCGAATCACTCCCGAACGTGCTACGAACTTTTACAGTGTCAGTGCGAAATACTTGTCATGAATTAGATAAAAATTTTAACTACTGATCAGCTGACGTGTTGGCGTTGGATCTGAAAGAGGTAAATGCACTTTTTGTTTTTACTTACATAAAATAACAATTTAAAGTGTAATTCAGCCTGAAGACATGCTACGATTTTCGTAGTAACCGTAGACGTAGGCTAACTCATCGTAACTTAAAGGATTTTTAGGAGTAGTTTTTTTAAATAATACTTTCGCTTAAAAAATATAAACAGATAAAAAATAAATGTATGAAAACTACGATCGTAAATTTAAAAACCAATAAAAACTAGAAATTTCACCGTAAATGCTTTCATAATTCCCCTAAGTTAGATCGTCACTGGTGAATAAAAGGTAAAAAGTCAATTTGATAGTGTGGAAGGGCTACGAAGCATAATATGTAGATGGGGAAGGGCGGTGCAATCGGGCCGTGGTGTCTCAGCTCTGAGCGCTGAGCGCTGAGCCAGTCATACGCTAACAACCAGCCGTGGACATCGTAGTGCTGTCGGCCGCGCTTTCTGTACGCGTTTGCACGTTACACTGTGAACGCACGGATTATTAGTTTTATACTAGTGCAACATTTCTACTATGTATCCCGTATCTTTATATGATAACTTGCCGCCAGGTATATATTTATTTCGTTGTTTTAATAATTGTATCGTCATTAATCTTGTTGTTTTATATGATTTGTATGTATTTACATATTTTTATTTAATTTAATAATATTTTATTTTAAATCAAATATTGAAGAAAATATTAATTAACAATAAAGAGTATTATTTTTTACCAGATGAGACAGTTTAGTAAGAAGTTTATCGATATTTCCGTATAAAAATTTAATAAATACTTATATTATAGATAGAAATGTTTAATATTATATGAGATTCTTTTTAAACGGCTAAGTTTAATCTTATTTTATTTATTTTAAATATTTTACTAATTTTAAATTTTAATAAGCTTAGTCTAATAGTCAATTTTGAAGAATTTTTTTTTACTGAATGTTACATCAAAGTGCTCGCAGACTAGTGTTTATTTATGTACTTAATACAATATTAAATTTTCTTATTTTTTATTCACAGAAGCTCAATTTAGAGAAATGGAGAGCAACGAAGGTCAGCAGACGTTCTGTCTGAAATGGAATCACCACAAGACAAATTTAGTAGAAATCTTGGAGGCACTAATAAAAGGTGAAACTTATGTTGACTGTACACTGGTCGTAGATGAGCAAATCACATTCAAGGCGCACCGAGTGGTGCTGGCTGCTAACTCCCCTTACTTCCAATCTATACTAGCAGATGTTCCTATGGATCACTGCAGTATCCTTTTTCCTGGAGTGAAAGATTTTGAGATGCGAGCGCTCCTCGAGTATATGTACACGGGAGAAGTGAATGTTGTTCAGGCACATATACCTCGTATAATGAAAGTTGCAGAGCAGCTTGAAGTGAAGGGATTATTTGACATGACGGAACTTCGTCGACATCCTGGAAATACAGAGAGGACCCCGGGTGTGTCTCCCCCGCGTGTGGTACCCGCTGCTCCCTCCAGCGTGTCTCCGCCAGCACCGGCTCCTCCTTCGCGTTGGCCACCTCCACCCGCTGCTCCAGTTCTGTCAGCCGCTTATGATTCTACTGACATGAATCCTTTAAAACGTAAGAAATTATCTAGTATGCTAGCGACCCGTGATACTCCAATTTTGAGGAACGTTCTGGCTCAGACGTCACCTGTGGACTCATCTCAACCTATATCTTTAGTATGTCATCCTGTAAATCAGCAACCAGCGCCACCTCGACTCCATTCTAATGGTTCAGCCCATGAACCTGAGCGTCCGCCAAGTCCGCAACGACCTTTCGACTATCGCCCTCGTCGGTTGTCCTCCAGAGCCTCCTCCCCTCATTATCATCGATCGGATCGTTCTGAAGACGCTCACTCACCTTATACGGAACGTTCGTTTGAAGAAGAACCGCCCCGTAATTTCCACCCCTCTCCACCACCACCGAATTTCCAACACGACGTTCGAGCGGGGTTAGCACCGTACGTTCCACCACAACAAAAACCCGAATGGAAACGTTATAAACAATACACTAGATCCGATATTCTATCCGCAATCGAATGCGTGAGAAATGGAATGAGCGCTTTGCAAGCGTCGCGCAAATACGGCGTTCCTTCACGTACACTATATGATAAAGTGAAGAAGCTCGGCATTACAACCAGCCGACCAATGAGTCGCGGAGTCAAAAGAGAACCTAATGGAGCCGCTTTTCCCTATGGCATAAGTGGAACTGGCGGCAACGAAGAAGGAAATCCTACCACACCACTTATCGATCCATCATTTTTACAACAAGCCTTAGAAGGAGCCACCAGAGATGGGGGTCGCGAAGCTTTGCATGCGATGGCGCTTGCTGCTGCCGCTCATGCGGCTTTAGCTCCACGTACGCCACCTCGATCTCCAGCGCATTCACCGCGAACGCCACCTCCAGAAGATGACCACGTGGAAGACCTGTCTGTGTCTCGACGTCGTGATACAGATCCTCCTGGCGTGATCGTGCCGCCGCGTAACTTTGCACTTGACTGCGGTAGTGAGAGAGATTGAACTGTTCGTAATTGTTTGAAGCGAACTTTCTAGAAGACTGACTTAGGCGTACAAAGCTAGAAGTAAGATGTAACTGGTAGGCTACTGGTAGGACGCGCCGCGCGCGCAAGCCATACCGACCGGGCGCTCCGACCCGCGGCCGGGCTATTGCAATGGGCCCCGCGGCCATTTTCATTCTACCTCTAATTCTTCTCTATTTATTTCAAAGCGCCATCGAAGCCTGATAACGAAATAAAATTTCCGTTAGAAGGTACAAGGTGCCTTATTTGTGATTTTATTTTTGTTCATTACTTCTTTGGTTTTTTTATGTTTTATACATTTACGTCTTTGTTAATGAATAGCAAATTAAGTTAGCTTTAACTAGAATATAATGTTGTCTCAGTTGGACCAGTAATTTGGTAGGACCGAAGGGCAGGAAGGCAGTGCCGGCCACGCCGCCGCGCCTCGGGCGGGTTCGCCTAGACGAGTTATTGTGCAATTTGTTGTCCGCGACTGTGATGTTTATAGACTGAAACGCCGCTACTACCTCACGCTCGCTACAGCTCAACTCTAGTCCACTGCGTCGCAACAGATGCCATAATCAAGACAGTCACATTAGATTTCTAAGAAGGTCTATAAAAACTAACAACTGTCATTTGAATATTTACAAGCGATGTTGTCACTTCACCGCGGCTAGCGACGTATCATGTACCTATACATACGTACCTTATGTACATTCTTTATGTTACGGGTTAAATAATTATATTTATTTGTTTTTAATATGCCATAAATGTTCATTGTTAATACATTTTTAGATATGTACTGTCTGTCATCAGTCCTAATTTAATCTTTAATCAAGCACGATGATTCTTGTTAGAATTAAGTAATTTCAGCAAAACTTAGTTAAGAATGCTCAATGTTAAAATATGTTTTGTGGTAAAATAGAAAGTTTGTGGTTGCAATTCAATGTTATATACGTAAAGAATACCTAGTTTATTTCTCATATGACACCTAGATTAGCTATACGTTCAGATATTTAAAGTGTTTATACTACATACCTAATAGGTACTTACTCTGTGTACAAACTGTCACTTACATTTTATTCTTATACTCTTATTTACTAACATAATTGGGTAGGTATCACTATTATGTGTATTTCTAATAGTTATCTATACAACAATCTATATACATCTAAGTATTATGTTAAATACTGAAAGCAAAATAAAAAAATGAAATAGTTCTATTATTATATTAAGTGGATTTATTAATTACTTATTATTTTGTAATTAATTGGAAGACTGATTTGTTACTTTAGTCTAGTTTGAAAATGCCATAGATACAAATATATCTACTGTAGTATTCGCATACGTAACACTGTAATTAAGTTAAATCACTATTGAGTGTGTTAAAAACTACACTTTGTAGGTCTCCTCACTATTTTGTGCCTTTGTTTGTTGTGATGAAGACGTGGTGTGTGTATGTTAGGACATTCCAGTAAGGGCAACTAATGCACGTGTCGTGTTCTAGACTGCACTGACGTTCGGAATAAACGTTTGATAAGTTACAATTCCATAAAACGTCTGTTACGTCGTATTTGATAATTTACGTCAATTTTGTTAATGAAAAAATGTTTTAAATTATTATAAATTTTCACTTTTGTGCCTATTATATGTATAGTGCATTGCTAATAAAGAAATGTTTGTGCACTTCAGTTACGAAGGATTTGAATTATTTACTTATACATAAAAACAATTCAATTTCTTTGTAACATCGTTTTTAAGTTGTGAATTTAAAATATCGTATGTACTTTAATAATATGTAGTTGATATTGTGTCTATAGGTACACCTAAGTTATATTAGATTGAGTTTGTTTATTTCATCTCTACATGATTATTATAATAAGAACTCTATATTTACAGATAATATAATGTTATAAATATAAATTAAACGTTTAATATGGAATATTTTTTTTTATTAATTGTACAATATCTAACTTTAACAGGTATATTTAGTGATGAAATATCGAGTTTATATTCCGCGTCCCTACATATGTATCGTGAAGTAACTTATTAATCTAATAATAATTCCATATTTATATAATTAATAACAATCGGAGAGATTTTATGGCGCAGTATCACTAGTGTTATTACAAATCTTGGTAGCAGAAAGGAACAAAATGATTAAATACAAAACATGTAGGTAAACCTTAAACATAATCATTTTTTATATAAAAATAGACAAATAATTCCTAATTTTTATTACCGAATAATAAAATTAATTAAAATACAATAATCTAACAAAATACTTGACTAATCTATCTAAAAAGAAAACATTGCTATTTTGTTTTAGGGAAATATTATGGCAAAGTATAGATATCCAAAACATAATTATCACTGGACACGTTAGTAAAATTTAATTTGATTTATAAGTATTGATTTATTGTCCTATCTGCTATTTACCATATTCACTGCTATTTACTATGTCCACCTGTATCGTTTTATAAAACACCTAACATTAAAATCACCTTGGTCAGTTAAATAGACACAATAAAAAATCCCATTTACATCATGCATCTTGCGAACTATAAGTACACGAGAGAGAGGTTTTCTAGTTAGCTGAGATCTTTGTAGCAACTTAAGAATCATTTTACTTGTTGTTTTTATTATTTCTACATAAAAATCAAACTATATCACATAAAATGCCACAAACATTGCAGAATATAGGGTCAATATGGCAAGTTTATGAATAAAAAACAATTACATGACAGATAAATTTCCCGCCGAATAATCTGTTTCTTCTTCTTTTCCTAAATTGGCAACCGGTCTTCTTTGTTGTTCTTTGTTGCTGCCATTATCGAGTGTATATAATTTAGTTTCCAGTCTTATGAGGATTTCAGGATCCTAACAAGATGGTGGCCCCCTTGTTAGAACTTTCTAGGGAGGTTTTGTGGCATCTCAGAATTCATGTTCCATGTTATTATTTCCAATTCACTTCGCTTGTGACAATAACCAAGCTTTATTATGTAAAACACCACTTGTATTACACAGTATAGGGTCAAATAACACAAGTTAATGAATAAAAAATAAAAATCACTACATGTCAGTTTGAGATCCCGCCAAAAACTCTCCGCCGATTAATCGCAACATCCGTTATCTTGTTTGTTGTTTTTTAATTGTTATGGTCCCTGGATACAAGCTCTTTAAGGCTAACTTAGTGCTATATTTCTAATTTTACCATGACTTTAGCAACAAGTCGCGTTGGATTTTTTGTAGTGTCTTAAAATGCATGTTGCTATTTTTATTATTTATATTTCACTTCACTTATGAACAATAACCAAACTGCTACAATTTCGAAAAACTTCAGAAATATTACATTACTAGCTGTGCCCCACGGTTTCACGCGTGTAAAATTTATTCGACAACCAATCCATTGCACTGCCGCCGCCAACACGCCTCCCTATTCTTGTTCCACATCCTGTACTCGCGTACAGCTTGCCAGATTCCTTGACGTTTATAGTTACTGGTTCGCTTCTTACGGTCGTTGCGTGAAGTTATATAGCATATATTAATCCTCATGATTCTGGCTATAATACATTAAAAAAAATCGAATCCGACTGATAGTTCCAGAGATTAAACAACCAAACAAACAAATAATCATACAAAAAACTCTTCAACTTTATTATATAAGTATAGGTAGAGGGCTAAATAACTTAAGATAAAATAAAAACCACCACATGACAAATCAATATCCCGCCAAAAACTTCAATGGAGAAAGTACAGTGCAACTTATCATGAAAAACGTATCTACTTGTCTGTACCTACACTGTCGCCCAGTGATGCGTCTATAACAGATTATTGATGTGAAGTTGAGATCGTTTTATACATAAAACCTCATGACACTGCGATACATGGGGCTTTTTTTTCGAACTGACTATGCTATTAGCCTTAGGGGCCCTGGAGCCTTTACGGCTTTTACAGCTTTACCGGGCTTGGATACATGAGGCACTGTATAAGCGTCAATAGACAGAAAGAAGTTCTAAAATAATGTAACTATTTATATAATAAGTATTAATTACTATATTCATATTCTATGAATAATAGTATAAACATTTATTAATACCTTTTACATATATCGACGATTGATATTTTGTTCTGGTGAAGATACATTAAAAGAGTTTTCGTTTTGTTTCTTATAAATTGAAGTTTAATTTCGATATTATCGCGCCATCTATATTTCTAATACAGAACATAAGTATTATGTTTTCTTGTTAGATGTCGGTAAAGTTCATAAAAGACACGAAGTAAATAATACACTAGTTGACTCTTTTTTTAAAGTAGGTCTTAAATAATTAATTATTGTCTGATTAGAGGAAAAAAAATATTACCATATTTTTTAGGACCTATAAAACCGCAAAACTTTATTTTAAAAGTTTACTTTTCGTAATCAGGTGAAAACGCTGTCAGCCATATTATCTTTGCTGTGACGTCATACGGCTCGAAAACAAACATTTATTTCAAATGTTCATTATGGTGTAAAACTCGATACTTTTTATAAAAATACCAACATGTTGAACGTGGCGCAATCTGTTGGTCTTATTTCAAAACTTTTTTAATACATAGATGTGTATAGCTAGCTAGCTACCTATCTACATAAAATAAGAAAAATAAATGTATAGAATATAATAAAATATTCAGAATTATTTATTGTTTATGTTTAATGTTATTATTTGATAACGTGAAGTCAATGTCAGGTATTATTTGCTTAAAAGGTTCGGATTTGCGCCACCAGGTGACCGAGCTTTCGTTGTGCACGTTACATATAAGATCCGACATGAAATTTGCTTAGAGTCCTATGACGTCACAACATGACCGACAGCGTTTTCAGAATTCAAAATGAAAAATGAAAAAAAAAACATTTTTGAATTGAAAATACGTTGCCATATTACACTTTTAATATTTGAAATCGATAAATATTGGTTTCTTAAGTCAAATACTACAGAAAAAATTTATTTATTGCGTCCAATTTGATACGAGCCAAGAAGTAGTCTATTCTAAGTATGGAGTGTACATAGATTCAAAATTTCTATTATCTTTCGCAAGCATGAGTCATCATACATATAGAATACTAGCGCTTTTCCCGCGGTTGTCGCTCGCGTCGTAATTGAGCTATACCCCATATTTTTTACTTTCTAACTTAATTGCTGAATACCAATTTTCACAGATCTATCTTCAAAAATGACGGATTTTCATACCGCCTTTGGGATTGGATTTCAAAAAAATCCTTTCTTAGTGCTCACTTACAGTGTAAAAGGAACCTGCATGCAAATTTTCACATACCTAGCCCACGTGGTTGTAGCTGTGTGTTGATTGATCAGTCAGTCAGTTAGTCAGCCAGTCAGTTTCTTACTTTATATTTATATAGATAATAATTCTATTATAACCCTAACGAATGAATCATTGATGTTTTCTTAAGACATTATAATACCTATATATATACAGTGTGTTTTTAACACGCTTTTATTAGCTTCATGTCAGGCCTTGTGGCACAGTTGTAGTAAGCCCTACTATTGAGCCGAGAGGTAGCGGGTTCGATCCCCACCCATGACTGACGTTTGTGTGATGAGCATAATTGTCAGTTGTGTGTCTGGGTGTTAAATATATATGTATAGTATATCAGCTGTTTAATTACCATAATACAAGCTATGCTTAGTATGGAATTAAATGGCCGTGTGTGAAATTGTGTCCACATATTTATATTATATTTATATATTATATGAGTAAGTAACAAACAATGTAATAAAATATTAGAGGTCAATTTTAACCTACTTGTAATTACCGTATAGAAAATAAAATTTTGTAAGTATATGTATTTCTCATAACAAAACTATAATTTGGTATTTTGGAGCTGATCTGATGATGAAGCGAGGAGGTGGATAGTGGAACTCTTCAATCGCTACTAGTAAGCTCTTCGAGATTAGGCTCATACGATTCGTTTTGACTAATCCAATAGTTTGGACTTGGTAACGAGGGTCTGGTGGTGGAACTAAGAGATGGATAGTGTACCTCTTCAGTGACTACTAGCAAACCGTTCGAGTTTTTTATTTATTTATTTAGGCATAAATGTTTATATAAAATAACACAATCTATTTCCAAAAGCTATCTATAAAGTCAAAACAGGTTTTCACAGTTCACAAAACAATGATATAAAACAGCAATATTAACACAAAAAAGGCTTGTTTTGTTATCTGGCACATGCTTGTGTGTGTGTGTGTGTGCAACTGTTCGTGCATGTGTGCTAGTGTGTGTGAATATGTGTGTGCGCGTGTATTCGTGTGCTTCCAAGCTCGGTGAAGCTATAAAATTCTTTTGTCTGTTTGTGTATGTATACGTGCATGTTTGAGTGTGGGTGTGTGTAAATATTTGTGTGTGTTTGATTGCGTGCATACTTGTATGTGTGTGGGTCTGTGTATTTCTGCCTGTTTTCGTGTGTACATTAAATTTGTGTTTGTGTGTTTGTATGTGTGTGAGTGTACTTGTGTGCATGCCTGAGTGTGTGTTTGTGTGTGTGCCTATTTGTGTGGGTGTGTGTATATATTCGTGCTTGTGAGAGCGTGTATGCGTGCGTGCGTTCCTTTTTTTTGTGTTGTGTGTTTGTGAGTGTGTATGTGTATGTGAGTGGGTTTATAAGTTCGTAGCTGTGTGTGTACATGGACGTGCGTGTGTGTGTTTATATATTCGTGGCTGTGTGGGTTATGTGTGCGTGCATTTATGTGTGTGCACGTGTGCGTTCTTGTTTGTGTGCGTAAGTGGGCGCGCTTTCGTGCGTGTGTCTTTGCATGTGTTAGTGAGTGAGTTTGTTTGTCTGGTTTTAGTGCTGTGGAGTTTGAAATATCCCACTCAAGCCAAGGTGAAAAAATGCCTAGGGCTGTATTGTATGAAGATGGTTAAAAATGTCGTATCGCAAGTGCCACCTTAAATAAATATTATAACTTAATTAATATATAAATTAAAAGCTAACAAAGCCAACTATGAATGCATTAAGTACCAGTAAAAAAAATGTTAATATTAAGGCTAAAAAGTAAATGTAAAAAGTGCTCATTACAATAAAGAAAACGAGCCCAAGTCCGACTATCTTTGCAGTTTCCATCATGGAGTACCATTGGCAAATTTCCGGCTCCATCTATAGACCCTCGTCATCATGTGCACTGGAAAGCACTCATTAGAACAAAACAAACGAGCCCAAGTCCGACTATCTTTGTAGTTTCCATCATGGAGTTCAATTGGTAATCTTCCGACTCCTTCTATAGACCCTCGTCATAATGTGTAATGGAAGTTGCTCGTGAGAAGAAAACAAAAGAGCCTAAAATTGACTATCCTACCATTTGTCATCAGGGAATTCCAGTCTCTACATCCCGGCTCCATCATCAGATCATCGATATAAGCCAAATTTTATCACAATCGTATGACAGCAAATAGTCGAAAAATGGTTTGCAAACCTGATTGTTACTTACAAACACTTTCGAACATTGCAAGTTAAATAAAAGTTTGAAATAATGACACTCTGTATTATGACGTCGAGGGTTTTTTTTTTTTTTTTTTTTTTTTCGAACTGACTACACTGTTAGCCTGAGGGGCCCTGGAGCCTTTACGGCTTTTACAGCTTTACCGGGCTTGGGGGCGAGCGCTTAGGGCACTCAGCCACGAAAGCTAAGCAACAACATCCGAGGGTGCCAAAGTGGCCGGACCTCGGCTCGGACTGTTGCGCGTATGCAATTAAGTCGCGATCTGACTAATTCCCTATCCGTAATTCGATCTAAACTAACTATACATATATACATGTTTCTGCCCCCTGGGAGGAGGGAAGGAACATGTGTATGTGTATTTAGTGGTCTGAAATTTTTGTCTACTCTAACTAGGCAAAAAAAGAAAAAAAAAAGGTCCCTTACAGAACCTATGTACCTATGTGTGTTGTGCATGTATGTATAATGCAGTGTCATGTATGGCTGTGAAAGCTAGTGATTGTAGAGTCACTTGTATCGCGCGAGCGGCTGCTTGTCTCAAGGGCTCCATGCCGATGGATCGGACCTAGGCTTGAGTTGCCGCAGAGGAGGGCGGTCGAGGCGGGTGTGCGGGAGCGAAGTTAACCGTACGTCCCCTGCGGAGGGAACGGTGGTTTCGCGGGCGTGGGCGCGAGCACGCATATGTTGCGGGAGCGGACGCGTAGTAATTATTAGCTTTCTCGATGTCGTCGTCGGGATCGACAAAGAGATTTCGCGGACGGCGTTTATAACGTTTGGCAACGGGGATCGAGTTGTCTGGGACGTAGTTCACGGTGGATTTTACGAGTGGGTTGGGGTGATTCGAAGCGCTATCGAAGTATCTCCTGGTGAGATATTTCACATAGGCTTCTATCGAGGGAAGCCTCATGTCCCTGTGGAGGTCCATGTTTCTAACGAAGGCTGGAGGGTCAAGCAGGCGACGGAGAAACCGATTTTGGACTCTTTGCATGCGGACAAAGTTATGTTTGGACATATGTGCGAACGCTGCGCAGCTATATGTCAAGATCGGACGGACGCACATCTTGTATAGTGTAAGCTTATGTCTTAAGGACATTTTGCTTACCGAACTGAGCAAGGGTCGCAAGCGGGAAAGGATCCAGACGGCCCTATTCCGGACTATAGTAACGTGTGCGTTGAAGTTAAGCTTCGAGTCGAGGGTGACACCTAGATATTTAGTCTTGGTGGCCCAAGGGATATTCCTACCGAATAATGAGAGGGGTCCTACCGTGCGTGGTAGTTTACATGTATGCGGTTCGAACATAATCGCGGCGCTCTTTACCGGATTAATAGCTATTCGCCACGTTCGAAACCACTCCCCGAGAGTGGTTACGGCACGTTGGACTGCGCAGGCGAGATTTTTTCTGTGTCTGTTTGACGCGTATATGACTGTGTCGTCAGCGTAGAGCCCTACCTCGACCCCGGGGGGCTTCGGGAGGTCGCTGACGTACAGATTGAAAAGGCAAGGCGCCAGAATGGAACCTTGCGGGACGCCTGAGCGTATAGGGTGGGCGGTAGATAGTACTCCTTCCACTCGGTAGTGAAAGGTGCGGTCGCGTAGAAAATCATGAACTAGGTGAACTAACCTATCCGGGATTTCTAGTTTATGTAGCTTGTGGACTAGTCCGGCATGCCAGACCTTATCGAAGGCCTTAGCTACGTCGAAAAAGACCGCAAGCGTACGGGCGGGGGCGATACTACTTTTGGCAAAGTTGCTCGTGATGTGCTCCGTGAGGCGGTGCACTTGATGTGTACACGAGTGTCGGGCGCGAAAACCGAACTGTTCGGGAGGGTATAGGTTTTTAATATCTATAACGGTTTTGAGACGGTTCAGAAGGAGCCGCTCGTAAAGTTTTCCTAGTGTGTTTAAAAGGTTGATCGGGCGATAGCTATCGGGAAGCGAAGCTTTTTTGCCGGGCTTGTGAATACCTATAACTATAGCTTTTTTCCAGACGGCTGGAAAATAGCAGTGGGCTATGGCTACATTGAAGATGCAGACCAAAAGAGCTATGAGGTGATCGGGAAGAAGTTTAAGTACTTCATTCCTGATACCGTCGGGGCCGGGGGACTTTCTAGACGTCGAGGGTTCACTTGTTAAATGTATGGCGGGATGACATATGATCTCTATGAAAACTGGGTGGAGGCGAATGTGTTAAGGAATAGGTTACTTGTGTCAGAGGTGTATTTAATTATTAATTTACCTTGTCAAAACATATAATATATTGAGATTGAAAACATCTACGTTAGATTCCCTAAAATATCTCACATCGATGTTTCCATAATTGTCTATTGTAAATGGAGTTAGGTAATAAATAGAGCAATCTGTAGTATATGAAGTAAAAGCTAAATTCGATTTTCCCATAAAAAAAAGCTCGAAAAACTACTTTACCAAAATTTATCTAAATATTACATGTTACGATAATGATCTCTATAATAAAAATTATATCAAAACTCCAAGTAGGTACCTACCTACCTACACGTATGTCTTTATTTTTGAAATCCTGACCAACTATACGACTTCAACTGTTTATAAAAAAGCGCCTTTGTCAGCACGGTCACTTTCTGTTTTATTTAATTTACAGATTAACATGCGCTAACTCAGTATTTTAGTTATTATTGATTATTATATAAAATTAATTTTAGTAATAACTCTGAACCATGGTGAGATACGTCGAGGTCAAGTTGACTGTCGCAGTTGTTGACTAAAGGAAAATAATTTCCTACTTTATAACATTGTCATTTACATGCCTATAAATAAATTAGTCGTCGTGTACTCCATGCGTATTCGTACTGTGACAGCTATGACGTAAAATCGCATGACATTTATGGTCTATACTGATTGGTTTAAAAAAATCATCAGATAAACGTCAAAAGTAATATGTCAAAAACGTAAACAAGTGTAAGTATTGCGTTAAAAATATATTTATATTTAAATATATAACAAAAAAGTGATATAAAATATGGATCCAGAAGAACCTTTTATTAATTCGGACATATTTAATGTTCATGATATAACTGAGATAGAAGGTAAGATACAATATTTACATATATCCTTCGCTTTCGATATAGATAGTTCAAATAGGATGACGATGAGTAATTAATAACCTATCGTTATTATGTGACAAAAAACATTTCAGATTTCCTGAGCAGTTGTGACGGAGACTTCTTGCAAACCTTGGAGCAAGAATTGGCATTTGTTGACAATACAAACGATACATGCCTGCTCAGTGTTGACACCAAATTTGAATTGACACCTGAAATTGCATCATCCCCACAAGTATCTCCAAGTTATGACACTAGTGGCAACCCGTTGGTATCTCAGTATACTCATAAGACAAAGCAGAGTTTTCAACCACCTCCACAAGGCAAATCGAGACCCATACAGGGTCCTTACCAGAGAAGTAAAAACTTGAATGCACAGATTCATCATTCAAATAATGACCCGCTACCTGATGTTACTCAACACAGTCAAAATCAAGTAGAGAAGCCATCACCAATGATTTTTCAACAAGTAGTCCAAAGTCCTTTCTTTGTTAATCTTAGTCCTAATGTACAACAAGTACAAGAGTCCAAGCCGGCTCTTGTTCAACTTGATAGGTTGACACAAGTAAATCCAGTTCATAACCTTAAGCAGACAAATCAACCACTCTTACTGCAGAATAACACTAAAGGTGTGCCATTAATATTGAAGAGTTCAGATGCAAATTTTTCACCTGTTTTACTACAGTCAAATATAATTAATCCGGAAACACAAACATTGATGTACACCAGTGCACCTATTCAAGGTAATTTTTCTTCAACATATCATTGACAGTCACTTTATGACATTTTATTATCTTATAAAATTCAGTTAAACAGACAGTTGAATGATTTTTAAGGAACTTTTAAGTAATATAAGGTTTTTAAACCCATGTTGTATCCTTTACATTGATGAAGAATATTCTAAATGATCTATAGTTTTAATAATAAATTGGAAACTAATAATTAAAGAAGGAAATAGGCTATCAGACTGTATTAGGAGCATAAGCAATGTAATAGGTGTCCAATTGGAGTAGCTATTTTAAAATAACACTGTACTGTATTTTTAAATCCCACAGATTAAATTTTAAAGGCACATGGTTTTTTTTTCAAAAAACTTAAAAATAGGAGTAATATCTTTACAGTATTAAGATTAGTTCAGACTGGTGGTCATAACTATTTTTAAAATACAACTAACTAGCAACACATGAAATTTCATTTTTCTCTGTGGGAATGGTAAAATGCATACATATTATTTGACATTATATTAACCTTCTGAATTATTAAAGTTTATGTTTTGTGACTTTTGCATTATGAAAACATGGACATTTTTATTATTATGTAATTTATATATTCCTAGGAATATAACAGAATAATTAAGAAAAATTTTGCCATTATTTTGTGCTTATATGTATAATATAGAACTTTATTTTTCAGGAACTACCCAAAATATAACAAATTCAAAGTCTGGGTCAGGGAATAGACCAGTTCACACATTTTTCACAAGCAACAATGGTCATACACTCTTTACTGGCATACCAACTGTTGTTTTAGAAGGTGATAAAATTGCCTTAAATCCTGCTCCCAATATAGGTGCACCTAAGGTAAAAGAAGTAAAACGAAGTGCCCATAATGCAATCGAGAGGCGTTATAGAACAAGTATTAATGATAGGATAGTGGAACTAAAAAATATGTTAGTGGGAGAAGAAGCTAAGGTAAAAAAAACATAAAAAATATTTAAACTATTTTATAAATTAACATTAATGTAAGACTAATCAACTCAAATTCTCAAGACTCAAGTTGAAAATCTGTCGCCAAGCACCAATTGGTGTGTTCCGTCAGCTGCACTTGAGAGCCAGACTTCCACTTGGTTTAGCGTGTTACCATCTTAGGCCACATCGTCACTTAACATCAGGTGAGATTGTGGCCACGACGCCAAAACCTATAACGATAAAAAAAAATTCACTTTTCACCTACAATAATGCACCAAAGTTTGTGGATGTCATCAGTTCAAATATATTAAGCATTTACTAATTATTATCCAGCATGATCAAGTTACAATCTGTATGAAGTACTTTGTAGTGACTCCGTGCAAAACATTAAATATGCCCAATAGAGAGCATTAAGAATGTCTGATGTAGGCTGAAACGTTTGATATAGGCAGATACATATACATATATACTCATAAATATATATATATATATATATATATATATATATATATATATATTTATTTATTTAAAAAAATTGAAATATTATTTTCCAGCTTAATAAATCTGCAATATTAAGGAAAACTATTGAATATATCAAGTACCTACAGAAGCAAAATAGCAGACTAAAACAAGAGAACATAGCACTCAAGATGGTTTGTCAAAAATCCGGTGTCAAAGAGCCTGTATTTGATAGGGCGTATACACCACCACACAGTGACAGCTCATCACCATATCATTCACCACATTCCATGGATAGTGATACTCCGTCATCACCTGAATACAAGGTAATAATCAAATTTATTTTTTGTTACTTTCTTGTGTAATTATGTAACTATGACACTCAAAATAGGGGCTTACATATAGCCCAGCTAACATAATATTAACCAGAGAAAAATGCTATTTGATATTTTTTATGTGTATGAATTATTTATATTGAAGTGTGTTTTTTATTCCCATGGAGTATAATGACAACCCATGTGTTTCTGCTTGTTGTGTTTTTAAAATAGTGATGTCATCAATCGGAACTAATCGTAATACCGTATGAGTAATTATGCCTATTGACAAGTTTTGCCTGAAAAAAACATGTACCCCTCCAAACGTAAAGGCCAAATAAAGCAGACAAAATCGCGTCTCTCGTAGGCCAAACGTTTTTTCTAAGGTTTTTTTTATTTGTTCCCGATAATATATAACATTTTATAGTGTCCTGAATTACGTAATGATAATAGTAAATTATCAGATATGTTGAATAACACAAAATATTCCATTTAATCCCGAATTTAGTATTTAAAATCTTGCGATTCAAATAATTGTACAGTAAAATATACGGTAGCCAACTGTGGTGTTAGAGAGGTACCCAACTAGGTCGGAACCAACTGCAACTTGGGGGAAAAACATGGCAGAGTAATTCTGTTTTGGATTGTCGCGTTTTGGGATCAGCCAGTTTATGTCCAGCTGCCTAGAGTATTGGCATAACAATGACAATGACCAGCAATGGATTGCAGAGATCTCAGTGGTCACCGTTATTTTTGAATTGTAATGTGCTTACCGTCAGTAATAGTACAGCCACTTTGCTGAGCTACTATTAAAAAAAGGTGGCAATAATTTTGCTAAATAAAATAGACACAATGTGTAAATCTATACATAATATAAAGAAATTGAAGAGTTTTTATTTGATTGTTTGTTTGTTTAAACGCGCCAATCTCTGGAACTACCAGTCGGATTCGAAAAATTCTTATGATGTCTGATAGCCAGATTCATGAGGAATACTATAGGCTATACAACTTCACGCTACGACTCTAAGGAGTCGAGCAGTAATTATGAACGCCAAGCAATCTGGCAAGTTGTAGGCAAGTATGGGAAATATGCTGCACGGGGGCGTTGACGGCGGCGCTGTGGAGTGTGTTGACTAAACTTAACATGGGTGTAACCGTGGGGCACAGCTAGTTACGATTAGATTTACACTTTAGGTAGTACAGTATAGTTGAGCATAGATATTTTACACCATTGATCTTGAGTGTTATTTCAGGTTGAAGATAAATATTCAAAAATCGTCATGGGCATGGGCGATCATTCTCGTTTGGCGCTGTGCGCGTTTATGGTAGGACTTATCGCGTTCAATCCATTTAGCGCATTCTTTGGAAATTTTATGTTGGAATCTTCTTCACTTGATTTCTCGACAAAAGTTGATCAAAGAAAAATATTATCCAGTGATGAATTCAGTGAGTAATTTATACTTTTAAAATAGTATCTCGTTTTTTAGAAATTTAAATGGAAAAAATCTGCATGATAAGTACATGATGTTTTGCAAACTTCAACTTTAAATTGAGTGGGTAAAGGCCAAATTACATCAAAACTAGTTCCAATATTTGAGCTATGATGACACAAATCAATTCACTTTCATATTGATAATATTATTATTGATGATAATAATTTCGTTAAAAATTTGTTGTTAAATAAAGTTTTTAATTATTTATTCATATTCTTTCTACTTTTAGGCCAAACCGGTTTCCCCTGGGCAACTTGGATGTTTAACATTTTCTTTATATATATAGTAAACTTCTTGTTAGTTGGAGGCTGTCTCATAAAGTTGTTGGTTTACGGTGATTCAGTCCCAAAATCACAATCTAAAGAAGCTGGACTCTTCTATAAACATAAGCGGCAAGCTGACAATTATTTGAAAAAGGTAAAACTTAATCATTTATTTTATAGAAAATACTCAGAAATAATCTAGTGCTGGCCCACTGTTTAAGAGTTTCAGTACAGTGGAATATATATCCAAAATTCGTAAGTTCAAACTCGTCAATGTATAAACAAATTTTTGGAATTGACTTATATTTACTAACTAGCTGTAGCCGAGGTTTCGCTCGCATGGACTACTAAAAACCTTTTAATTTTTTTATGCGGATCCCTAATTATTCTTCTAAAATACAAGTAGCCTAAGTTATTCCTTATAACATCAGCTATATGTCAGTAAAATTCCCGTCAAAACCGGTCGAACCGTTTCGGAGATTACCCGGGACAAAGAGACAGACAGACAATAATTTTAAAAATGGGTGTTTTATTATAGGTGTTGCGTATACTCTCATATGCATTTGGTAAAAATCTGTTATTATGACTTTACAAACAGACACTTCAATTTTATTATATGTATAGATTTGAATTTAACTAGTTACACTATCGGGTGACGTTCAGGGAATCCTTCGTGAAGAAACTTGAATACTTTGTTGAATGTCAAAGCAGAAAGAGTGTCGAATTCTCAGCATATGATTTCATAAATATGTCGCCGGCTGACGTGATGCTTAAACAGTTGGCTGACGTGATGCTTAAACAGTTGGCTGACGTGATGCTTAAACAGTTGGCTGACGTGATGCTTAAACAGTTGGCTGACGTGATGCTTAAACAGTTGGCTGACGTGATGCTTAAACAGTTGGCTGACGTGATGCTTAAACAGTTTTTGCCCAGTAAGGGGACATTAACAGGCTGATAATATTAGATTTAATAGGTTAAAACATTTTTTTTGTCTTACTAAACCTAAAATGGATCTATGGATTGCCGATTTCTCGGTTGTTGTGGTTATTAGGCAGAGACATTGCCTTCACTTTGCCGCATGGGCGCCGACAGTAGGGGACAGGGGAGTGCACTTGCAGCCCCCTGTCAGGGAACAAAATACATAGAAACCATTAACAATTTTTTGAATTACTGTTTGAATAAAAACTTAAAGCGTCTAGTAGCTGTCCAAATTTGTACAAATCTATACTATAATAAAACTGAAGAGTTTTTGAAGTGAAACTTCTTATACGACTCCAAACGTTAAACGTTTAACGCACATTATCGGTCTTTCCTTTTGTGTGAGCCAGAGCGAGAGAGCAATATATTATCGGTCTCACCTCTTTGTGTGAGCCAAAGCGAGAGAGCAATATATTATTATCGGTCTCACCTCTTTGTGTGAGCCAGAGCGAGAGAGCAAATATAGGTGTGTATACGTATATTGCCCACTGTTTAAATAAAATATCATTTAATATGAAGTTTCACTTCTATCGTGTGTGAATCGCACACACACTTTTTTTTGTTTGTTTGTTTAAACGTTTTAATCTGTGGAACTGCCATTCTGATTCTGACGACGTCCATGTTTAGCCGTGCAACTATTAAAAAACAATTAGGACTACTATAAAGCATTATTATTCTATATTTATTTCAGGGTGATCTTACGAATGCGCAATTAGAACTTCATCGATCTCTAGCAGTTTGTGGTAAAAGTGTTCAATCTGGTGGTCAGGGGCAAGCGAAATATTCAGCTTTAGTTTCGGCGATACTACGACAAATACTACAACGACTGCCGTTCGGATCGTTCCTAGCTCGACGTGCTGGGGATTTGTGGAGTGATAGGTATACAAGTATATGCAACACATTGTACTGAGAACTTACTTAACTTTAGTTTAATGCGCCTGATCTATCTTTACCAATATAATAAATCCCAAGATATTGTTTTTTTGTTTGGACGCGCTAATCTCTGTATTTGTAAGCCAAATTTGAAATATATATTTGGCCCATTTAGCTTTCTAACTGTGCTCGCGGCTTCGCTTGCGTGGAATACAGAATGCTAATCGTCGCGCGTACGCGTGGCTCGTGCTGCTCCCGCTCAAAAGACGGTAGACAAAAATGCTTATTGTTGGTGATCCTTCAAAGGTAGACATATGCCATCGCTAATTTTATTGTAGATCTCTTTAAGGTCTACAATTATGTAGAACACTGATTTGACAAATCTCGTATGGTTTACTCAACGTAACCGATTTAAGCGCCCCAAATGCGTCTTTTTTCCGGATGGTGGTAAAAGTAAGTGGATTTCGCGTGGAAAGAACTTAAACTAACAGACAGATAGAGATACATTTAGCTTTATAATATAGAATAAATATAGATTTATTGAGGAAGGTGACCCGTAGGTTTTACGCGATTTTAATTTAATAGGCATTAATGCAAATAAAATTTCTCAAATAGTTTCAGTGATATGCGCGTTCAAACAAATAAACAATCTCTTGGGGTTTATTATATTAGAATATATGAAATGAGCTGTTTTACTACTAACAGTCCTGCAAGAAGAGCTACGCGACACTGGGCTGCAGAAGTATCGAGCGTCTCCCATCGGCTGGCTCAGCTGGAGATCATCTCGAGCCAGAGCAGCCGAGGAGTGCAGGTCCTGCTCGCGCTGCAAGCTGCCAACTTGGCGGAGGTGTCTGACAACAGGCAGCTGCTGATGGACACTTATGTCACCGTTGCGTTGGTTTTCAAAGACTATATGCCGAAAATTGGTAACTGGCTTTGCGGGTAAGCTTGCCAATTCTATAATATTCAAATCATAATAACGATTAGAAATATGTTTCAATGGACCAGTAAATTCAGATAGACATTGCACAAATTATACCAAAATAGTAAAGATGGCTTTTATTACTTCACTTTTTATGTAGATAGCGTGAAGTACAAAATTTTAATTTTGTATAGTATAAGCAGAATTAATTAGAACAAAAAAGGACGACACACTATTTAAAATTACACAACATACATAACAATAATAATGATAAACAATATATTATTATAAGGCTAAAGTCGAACTTTATAAATTTCAATTAATTCTTATAAAGAGAGTGGTAACTACAGACAACATACATTTAATATTAGTAGGATGATGGATCCACTAAGGTGCATAGGTTCTGTAAGAAACGTTTTCTTCTTTTTGGGCTAATTACTTTAGACCAAAATTGATAGATTACTAAATACATATTCGAACGCTTCTTCCCTCCTCTCAGAGGAAAGTAACCTGTATATATGTTTAGTTAGTTTAGATCGAATTACGGATAGGGAATTAGCCAGTTATTTGCTTGGTAATAATGTAGTCAGACCGAAAAAAAAGAAAAAGGATGATGGATATTGCTAGGTAAAACATCATATAAGGATAAACATAGTTAACGGCAGTCGTCCAATCCGTTCTCACAAAGAGAGTGATCCCAAATTCTTATTATGAGCAAAAGAATCGGTGTACGACATATAGTGAAACAAACAGACATACTGGCGTACCTAAATTTGAAGAACCAGGGTTTTGAAGAAATTTTACATTTGTTTCCTCATAGTGTATGCTTTTCTTATGTCTGAAGAGTCGCAATGTTCTTGCCCAATAGTTATCCATATTTAGATTAGGTTGAGAACAAAACCATGACAATCAGTGTTTTAAAATAAACATGACAAACAAAAAGAGACAGAAAGTAGCACACACGGACTTGTAAGGAACTAAACATTTAAAGTTTTGTAAAAACTAAACATGCAATGTACATTTTATATGTTTACAATGTTTCAATAGAAACATTTTTATAAATAAACATTTTAGTATTATTTTCATTAGGGTACCTGATAGTATGATGCGCAAACAACTTTGGTAACTAAAATCTCCCTAGACTACTTTTGCTGTGATGAAAAGAGCAAAAATGGGATTAAACACTTGTGGTACTATTTAATTATTTCAAGAGCACTTATTGCGAATATTATGTCAGCTGCAAATTGCAGTAGGTATAGTCTATTTATTATGTCCATATAAAAAGATCATTTAAGTTGTTATTTAAGCGATCTTCTGTAGGATGGAGGAATTCCACAAGTCGGGCTGTCCCAAGTAGAGAGAAATCTCCAAGGAAATTTCTCTGACCCACCTCGCTTTGAACCGCCCTTTTCCCAGGAGCTCTGGAAACCCTACTCACCGGTCAACACAAGGGTCTTCTGTAGTATTAAATACACATACACATGTTCCTTCCCTCCTCCCAGGGGGAAGAAACATGTATGTGTATAGTTAGTTTATATCAAATGATAGGGAATTAGTCAGATCGCGACTTATTTACATACGCGCAACAGTCCGAGCCGAGGTTTGGCCACTTTAGCACCCTCGGATGTTGTTGCTTAGCTTTCGTGGCTGAGTGCCCTAAGCGCTCGCCCCCAAGCCCGGTAAAGCTGTAACAGCCGTAAAGGCTCCAGGGCCCCTAAGGCTAACAGTATGGTCAGTACGAAAAAAAGGGTTTCTGTATTTTGTAATTTGTAATATATATATATCAGGTACTATTTACGCATATGTCGGTCGATGAGCGCGGACACGTGTGCGGAGTGGGCAGTGCGAGTGCGGTGGGCGGGCAGCGCTCGCGGGCAGGCGTTCCTACGCACCCGACACTGGACGTACGACCGCTCGCACTTTGCAGCCGCGCTCTTCGCTCGCCTGCCCGACCCCGCTAATCCGCTCGCTTACGCAATGAGAGTGAGTATAATTTATCCATAATCTAGGACAAATATTTTGCAGAAAATTAACAATGTGAATAGAGTTCTAGGATACGATTATTGTGCCAGCAGACTGTTTCGTGACCACCATACACTAAGTGTAACACCAGCCATAGTGGTACGCTTGTTGCGTTCCAGGATCCGACGGCGTATATTCACTAATCAAGAGGGGTTGTTCGACGCACTTTTATTAACTAAAACAGCTTACCTCAGCCTCGGCGGTTTCCAGGCCGCAATTCTCGTAGACCATGTAAAGTGGTATAGGTATAGTGAATTTTGTCGTGTAAAGTGGATGTGTAACGTCTAACCAGGGAGGCTGGATCCACGTCACCACTCTCCAATCTAGTCTGGACCGGCACACTTTATTCGTCACTTTGTCAGAACGTTAACACTAGTCCAAAAGTATTTGAAATCAACGTTTTTACAATAAAACCAAACTTATGTACAATCCACGTGCTCAAAAAATCCTCAAGACTCTAAATTCCAAGGGGTTTTAAAAAACGATCCACTGCACGCCACAGTAATATTCATAAGACTATTTTTATGACACTACATCGAGCGAACGCCGGTGGTATGAATTTTTATTCCTACCTACATCTAACAAGAAAAATTAATAAAAAGTACACAACGTAAAGCTCATGACTTTGCCTATTTATATTTAATAATCTAATTTCTAACAGGGGTAGTAGGGACCTCTACCCGATTGAACCAGTCACAGAGAGTCTATTTTGTTTTGTCCTGTTACGGGATCAGCTATCGATGTTTCCACATTTGTGTGTTGTGATGTAGTTTACTATCCATACGTATGAAAATTATAAACAGAAAGACAATTATCCCAAAAAACAACAAAAAAGAATTGTCAACAATAGAAGCTTCACACCAAAAATAGGTAGTCAATGATAGAGATAGCACCCAAAAAAGGTCGCCTACACCTGGCATCATTTTTTTTTTTGAACTGACTACAATGTTAGCCTTTGGGGGCCTGGATAGGAGCCTTTACGGCTTTTACAGCTTTACCGGGCTTGGTCCTGGCATCAAACTATTCCTTGTTTTTATTTCAATATATATTGGACATCGATGTTTGGGTCGATAATCCCTAGTTCACATTTGACTTTATATTTTTTAATAAATTTAGCCTTATTGATTACTATAATAAATGTTAGGTAATTTCAGGCTTACCATTTAGAACTGTTACAAAAGAGTCTTCATATGTTACTATGCGCTGATGAATGCAGCAACACTCGAGATGTTCTAGATCTCATCAAACTTATAACTGATGATGTATCTACAGAGGCTCCTCACCACACTGGTAAGCAAGATATTTAAAATATATATATATATATATATATATATATTTGTGTAAAACAACTAATAAGTACTATTGATTTAGTTCAATTATTACAAAATCATATTTATACTATTTTATTTCGTGTGCTTCAAATAAAAACCATTCTAAAGTATTTGCACTTCATAATACGTTATCTAGACCAGCATAGAAGTAAAACATGGTCATGTTGCAAAATTTTAAATTATTATTTGTTTTAAATTATTAATTCTTTATGACGTGAGCGCACTGGTGTGTAATGGATAGTTCGGACGGCTGAGGCGACAGCAAGTTACAATTAAAACTTGCCAAGTTAGATATACCATATCAAAGAAACTAACAAACCGTTTTGTAAATGAATTGAAGAACGTACATTCCTACAGCTATAATCAAAGGAACAGCTATGGAGCTTGGCACCCGTTAGATCTCAGCTCTTTTATCGGTGACAACGACTACCCCCCGTTAAAATTACGCCCAGCGAAATGGGAGAACACCAGCTAGTGCAAAACACATTTATATAACATCTTCTGTCTATACATATTATAAAACTCAATGTCTGTTTCCGTTTATGTACTTTTTACGCAAAACCACTAATCCGATTTACATGGTTTTTCATTTAATTCATAGATATATTATTTGGCCAGGTTATAGGATATATTTTTATATGCAGTAACATACGAAATAAACAATGACGAAAATGATGAATCAATACGAAAAAAGACTCTTTTGGGACGATTAAATGGCTTACGCTGAGTAAACCATAAGATATGTATAAAATTAAAGTACTACATAATTGTAGATCTTAAAAAGACCTACAAAAAGTTAGCGATAGCATAATATATCTATCTTCTAAGCATCACCCACAATATACATTTTTGAAGCAACACAATTCGCGCATGCGCTCAACCGACAGCATTCTGTAGTTTACACGAGCAGAGCCGCGGGCACAGGTAGTACTCTATAAAACTAATTAAAACTAAAATTTAAACTATAGTTTTATGACCAATGGCTGCGCACATGTTTTTAATTGTCTTAAGTTAACAACCAATCAAATGCTAATTCACCTTTTACTGGATCATATCTGTGGTCCAATGACCATTTTTAAATTCGTTGTAGGTTTAGGGTTTTTGGCCTGATGACCAGATGTTAAGCAACGTTGTGGCCCAAGATGGTAACACGATTAAGGACTGGTTCTCAAGTACAGCTACCGGAACACACCCAATAGGTGTTTGACGACAGATTTTCAACTTGACGGCGGTAGTTAGCCAGAAAAAGCTCATCAAAATGTTTTCCTTCACCGAAAGCACAGGCTCATTGCAGGGATTCGAACTTACGTTGATCGACGCGAAGTCGTACACACTACCACTGGGCTATCATTACACGTGTTGCGAATAGCAGACACGTTTTTATTTCTAGAACATAGGTACATATTAATTGTAGTTTTAAAAGGCAGTTGTTTTTAGTACAACACAATTTAATGCTCGTACATTGTAAATGCAATGTATAAAAACATGTCGCGTAATACAGGTTGCTGGGATCCAGTGATAGAATGGTGGGCGAATATAGTCGGCGTGGCCGCTACCTGGTTGTTGGCTGATACAAATAAATCCATTGAAATTGGTGACCGGCTGAACATGCTGCCAGATCCGTTAAAAAATTGCGAAGATCCATTGCCTGGGTATAAGTTTTTTACATATTGGTATAGTTCTACAAAATTCATTAAATATCTTGTGTGTATCTAAACTATCCAACGCGACATCACCAATGTACTCGTGTAGCTTATCGTTGTTCTTACTACCCGTACTTGATGTTCATGGTTACTGCTCCGCTCCTTAGAGTTGTACTTACTCAATAAACAGGTTATGAAATGCAGAAAATAAATCCGACTGGAAGTAACAGATGTTAGCGCGTCCTAAGAAACGAATATCTTTAGCTTTATAATTTACTCAGAACGCGCCTTTATACATTAGTGATTGTGGTTTAGAAATAGTTAACATGATAATTCTTTATAAAATAAATATTATATCTGATAAATAGCAGATGAACGACCGGTCGTCATATAAACCAACGAAAGGCAAATGCCTCTTATGTGTACTGAAATTCTCAGGCCCTATTTTTGACGCTGCCATAATATTATACTTTAAAAATATTTTTTAATAACTAATGAACAATAATAATTATTACAACAGCAAAAATAGATTAAAATCCTATTGTTATTATTATCATAATATTAATTAAACTGTAAATATATAATATAAGTAAAAATGAATAGCTGTTTGTTGGTAAGCGCATCACCTGAGAATGGCTGGACCGATTTGATATTTCTTTTTTTAATGTTAGTAATATTCCGATTTAGGTGTTTATTGCAAGAACAATTGGAAAAGTTTCCCGGAAATACTTCTGATTCGGGAAAAACTGAACGTTCTTTTTTCTATCGGATTTTTTGTATGAACTCTTAAGGCCATAACTCATTATTCAAAGGATGGATATGCGTAATTCTTTTTTTTTGTATGGGGCTATAGAAAGTTATTAAGAAAATTGAGTATTGGGAAGGACAGAACGTCTGCCGGGCCAGCTAGTATAAAATAAAATTTGAAAGTATCTATTTGTATGAAACAGGAAAAGACGTAAACCGACGACTGTAGCTGTGAGATTAGAAATACATATGTGTGTCGTGTCATGACGCGTCATAGCCCGCACTACAGTTACGACATGACGCGATCGGACCTAATCGATCTGTGTCATGACACAATGCGTCATAACATGACACGACACAGCACAGTAATGTATGAAACCGACGCGTCTCGTCACCGTATGACACAGTAATGTGTTTTACTGTTACGATTCCGTCACTCAAACGCCATCCAATAAATACATATCTACAAGTCACTCTTTATTCGCTCTTAAAATTTGACTTCATTAAAACTAATTGAGATATGGGTGGCATTGTGTAATTTTTTCCTTTCCGATATAAAGTCTAGCAATTGTCATATGTTGTATGTTAAGACAGGAGTCTTACTAAACTAAGTTTAGTTTAGTACTCGTACAGTCGGCGGGTTTTGTCGCGTGAATTATACAGCTGGCATATGTACATATGGCATATGTAGCTAGAAAAATTTCTATAAAAGCTTGTCTGGCTGTACATGGAGCAGTGTTAGTTCCAACGCTCATGTACGGAAGTGAAAGCTAGGTGTGGCAGAAAAAACAAGAAAGTAGAATAAATGTAGTAGAAATGAGAGCGCTAAAAAGTATGATAGGAGTGAAGTTGAGTGACAGAATACGAAATAGTGTAATAAGAGAATTTTGTGGTGTGAAAAAAGATATAGTGATACGGATTGGAAAAGGATGCTTAGATGGTTTGGGCATGTAGAGAGGATGAATGAAAGAAGATTGACTAGACAGTTTTATAAGATGAGTGTAATTGGAAACATTGGAAGAGGAAGGCCTAGACAAACATTCCATGATCAAATCGGAGAAGTTTTGAAGAAAGGTCAGGTCAAGAGTAGTCTAAACCGACGAGCATGCATGAAAAGATTGATGAATGTTGAGGAAGCGAAAGTTGTATGTCAAGTGGAAGGACGTGGTCTCTGTCTACCCCGTTGGGAAAGAGGCATGTTTTATGTATGTATGTGTACCAGAAATCGCCAGTAAGCAAATCTACTATCACAGGAATGCCTGGAGATTTGCTTACAATAGAATCAGTTTCGGACATATAAAGTGACGATTTTTAAATACAGAATTTTGGACTTATTGTTTTCACTTACCAAACGAAATTATAATATTGATTAAGAATAATTTTAATCAACTGTTCTCACACTCGTTAACGCTTAAAACATCTAATCGATTCATGTTTATAAAACAAAACTGTACAGTCTATAGTTTTGATATTAATATCTATTGTCTTTAATAGTGTAAACATTGCTTTGTGATAATATAATAGCATTGTGCTATTATTTGTAGGGCACTGCATATGGCATACAAAAGCCGGCGTGGGCTGCTGAGCCTTGCCCAGTGTCGAGATGAACGTTCTGTCGAGAGGACATCGGAGACTATTCTCAAGGTGTGTAAACTCGATCGTTAAGCATAATGTCGGCCACGTTGTTCTAAATTACTAAGTACGTTAAAGTTTTTATATGCATATATATTGGAAGACAAAAATTTACAAAGCTGATTGTCCATTTCATAATGAAACCAATTTATTTAGGTGTGCGATATCGCCGGAGCCAGATTAGCGGATTCATTGGCGTACTACTGTTGTAGGAAGCCAACTCAGCTTATGTTGGTAAGTGCTTTGATTTCGCATTGACTGTTAAATACTTAAATATTATTTATTATTATTATTGCATTGGTTTATGTTTTAATTCACGCACATGAATTGTTTTGTTTCGCAGCAATTTTGTTTTGAAGATTTTTTTAATGAAGCTTGTTAAACATAACTATTGCGGGAGTGCATTGTAGTTGCATTGCACTAGTTCCCTTATAATGTGCAATATTACTACAAAGCAATTCTCGAATTAGTTATTCTCATCGCATGGAAGATTCTTTATTTTTCTTTGCTTATAATGTTTTTGTATGTTTGTGAAAGTTTATGTTATAATTTAGTTCCGAACAGTATTTCACATTAAAATAATATAAATACATATAGCCGGAAAACTTTAATAGGTCATATTTGACATCTGTCAAAATACAACACGCAAAAATGCGACAAAAAATCGTATAGTTCAATAAGAATTTGAAGCAACTATTTTAGTTTAAGGTACGGTTTCATTGTGTTTATTACGAACATTTTAAAACAAAAAAATAGTTAATTCGGTCCAACCGTTTTCAAGCGATACGCTTACCAACGAACAGAATTTCATTTTTATTTATATAGATTAATTGATGTAGTATACGAATAACGTAACTAATTTAAATAAAAAGCTAAAGACAGGGCGCTACGGCGCTCATTAGGGGAGGCCTATGTCCAGTAGTGGACTACTATAGGTTGATGATGATGATGTAACTAATTTTGTCGCATTATTAGGTTGGTTGTTTAAGGTGTTGAGATGAAGGTTATCTCATCCTGAAATATCCAAAATTTTAAAGCGACCTATTAAATTATCCCGACTATAATGGATATTTTTTATCAAATAGTTTTTCTTATATACTTTTATAAGTTTAAGGTTTCAACACTTGACCACAATCATTGTTAAGTGACGATGTGGCTGGAACTAAAAGCGTAGCTGCCGAGACATTTGTAGTAGCCTGGTGGTAGATTTTAAACTTGGGGTTATTAGCTAGCCAGGTGAGCATTGGAAAGTGCTCCACACCATGTTCTGGTTTCATAAGGATGTTTTCCTTTATCGAAAGCTCAGGTTTATTTATTATAGGATATGAATCTACGGCGAATGACGACGCTGCGTTTGTATAGTTAGTAAAAAAAATATATTTTATATTGTTACTAAATAGCTAGGAGATAATATTTAATGTTATAATGGCAGGTATATGCACTATATTTGCACAGGTAGCATTAATGTGATAATGTATATTTTCGGAGACACTCGATGGGAGTAAAAAGCGAATTCTAGTCGCAAGTTGTAATTAAAAAGTCATCTATTAATTTTCTTTGTTTGCGACGCTCGTAATTTACAAAGGTACATATATTTTCATAAGTGATATGCTTGGAGTTTCTGTGTGTGATCGAATCAGAAATGAGGAGATCCGCGAATGAACCAAAGTTACCGACATTGCCCTAAGATTAACTAGACTTAAGTGGCAGTGGGCGGGCCACGTATAGGAACACACAGCTTGGGAAGACCCGCCACAAGGTGGTCCGACGACCTGGTAAAGGTTGCGGGAAGCCGCTGGATGCGGGCAGCACAGGACCGGTCGCTGTGGCGACTTTTGGGGGAGGCTTATGCCCAGCGGCGGGCGTCTTTCGGCAGAAATGGTGATGATGAAGTGATATATTTTTTTCTTGCTGTTTAATAACGCATCCACTCATAATCGTTTTTTTATGTAATAGCTCGGCACATTGACTGAACTGTCTATGTAACAGTAACAGTACATCGAAATCCACCGGCGGTCGCCACTGTCATGCCGGCCTACATAAATATCTGTTCACGTTACGCTTGAAAGACCCAATGTCATAAGAAGGAGGGAACACATTGGCCGGGAGATGGTTCCACGTTTCACGGTGAAAAAGACATAGAGAACTTTTTAGTTCGTGCCGAGATGAAAGTTGGTGTAAGACTGTTACTCCGAAGCCCAGCGCGTGTGGTTCTGTTGTGGAAAGGAGAGGAGGGAATTAGATTGAACAGGTCTTCAGAACACTCACCATGATACAGACGATAGAACACACTTAGGGAGGCGATGTTCCTGATGATGAAATATGTATTGTCATTAAAAATGCAACGGCTTTAATGGGAGGTTACAATTGAAACGTTTTATATAGAAAAATATTTTCATCATGATTATAGGATTCAAATTATCTGATTTATCGTTAGTTAGATTCGAATGGGTCAGACACGTTGCTACGTTGAATGTTTTTAAAACCACTTAAAATTAAGAATTTTCATTTTTCAGTATTTCGGCTGTGGTGACCAGGTTTACGAGTACATATTCAAACTTGAATATTTATAGTGTTGTTATAATTTTTTATATGTTTGTAGCTTATGCAAGTGTTATGCTGCGATTGGTTGCTGGAGGTTCGTGCGGGAGTGTGGGAAGCTCTAGCAGGCGATTCCTCCAAACCGGCTCCACACGCTCAGCTGCGGGCTTTTCAACGTGACTTGCATTCGCTAAGAAGACTCTCCCAGAGTTTACCGGTTTGCATTTTTTATTAATAATTGATTACTATTTATTTTACTACCCAGATGTATGTATTTTAGAAAACGGGACAAAGGCTTGACACTGGCTCTTCCTTGGAGCATTTGCAATTTCTAGATGTGATGGAGATTCCCCTGGCACACGCACTACGTACGCTATAAAAATCAACTTACTGTGTTTAAAAAAATTATTAATTACTGATAGAATAGAAATATGAATTTGGAGTCTTCTTAAATTGCCCCCGGAACGGATACTCCAGTTTGACCCTCTCTAGATCCGAAGTATCCACTGCTACAATTATACTGGTCATAGAACATTAGTGGATTTCACTCAAGGCATATCTTGTTCATTTAATTTGATTACCAAGATCTATCAAGCCTGTTACAATATACATTGAAGGTGAATGCGTCAATCCTTTACTGCCCCGGTTGTGGAGCACTGAAATTTGTTAGTGCTAATTTTATTCCAAAAATCTTTGTGGAAAAATCTTAGACTGGCGCAGCGGAATGTTGATTGGATGTTTGCAGGTTCGAAAAGGTTGACGAGTACCAACATTTTTTTTGGAATTCACATATGTACATTTACTAATTTGAATTTGGTAACACTATCGACTGATGGTGAAGGAAAACATAGTGAGGTAAGAGAAATTTTCTTGTATGTAGTACCACAATTAGTACCAAAATATAGAACTGTAGGTTTCTTGGCGTCTGACACGTGGATTATGGACTGGCCTTCTGTCGCTCGAGCACTTTACCCATTAGTTGGACACGTACAGGCTGGTATTATTATATTTATCATAATTTTATTTAGCTATTGTGTCACATTTTGTTTACCAACATTTTGGCTCAGTGGTAGCGTGTATGAATACTGCGTCGATCGACGTGAGTTCGAATCCCTGCAATGAACTCGGTCTTTTGGTGAAGGAAAACATGATGATGATACCATAGCATGGTGGAAGGTTATTTTCTAATGCCCACTTGGCTAGCTCCCACCCTTAAGTTGAAAATCTGTGTCTACTAAACACCTATATAGATGTGTTCCGGCAGCTGCACTTGCGAGTTCTCCCAGTAGGTTTATCATATTATCACCTTGGACCACATCGTCTTCTTTTTCCTAACTTGGCAACTAGTCCTCTTTATTGAAGACCATTACTGACATTATCGTGTGAATATAGTTTCCAGTCTTCTGACGATTTCAGGATCCTCACAAGATGGTGGTTCCCTTGTTGGTAAGAACTTTCTAGGGAGTTTTAGTGGCATTATTATTTCTAATCCACTTCACTTGTGCACAATAACCAAACTTTATTATGCAAAACGCCACCTGTATTACACAATATAGGGTTAAATAACACAAATTTATTAATAAAAAACAAAAAGCACTACATGGCAGTTTGAGATCCCGCCAAAAACTCCGATCACATTGCCATTTAATCAAGTGCTCTAGTGGCCAAATGCTAAACCATAAAGAATAAAAAAATAGATAATAATAATAATGTGTATGTGTCAGTGGGTGACGTCACGCGTGTTCCTGCAGTCGGCCGTGTGCCGGATGATGGCGGGCGCCGCGCCCAAGCGCACGCAGCAGCTGCTCGACGGCAGTCTGCGGCCGCGGCTCAACCGCTCCTCGATCATCTGCGGGAAAGGCAAGTTTCTAAATTATACCTCGTTCATCATAACAAATAACTTGCATGACACATCCACAGAACGTAAATTGTTACGTCTTGACAATTATGACATACCTACAAAGATGCATTTCGACTATCTATTATCATAAAAAAATGTTAATACTGATAAAAGTTATAAAAACATTTTGTACGAGAATATCCTAAATAACTTCCTCTATATAATGATTTTTATAAAATTTCGTATGTTTTTCTTACTACGTGCAGCGTTACTTTCTATGACACTTAAAACTAGAGTAAACCAAAATAACAGAATCGAAAATTAATCATACGAATAGAAAGTTAATCGGATTTATCGAACGCCACTATACATTTAATTTATTAGCTTTTTTTTAATTTCGAATAAAAATATATTATATATTTACGTAATTCCTAAATGTTTACTGCAGCAACAAGCAACGAAGACTGGAAGATCTTGTTGTTTGGCGTCAATCATTCAATAATTCAAGTGTAACAGATTGCGATGTCAATAATTGTTGAAATAGTTTATTTTAATTATTTCATTTCCACAGATTACACACTCCTCAATTGATTTAAACCATAATCGCATTGTTGATTATATATAGCTTTAAAAAAGAATCAATAATTGCAAAATAGACTTCCAATTTAAGTTAGCTAAGTTACTAAAATAAATATTTGACATGTGTCATGCAAGCCTTCTTATGATGAATCAAGTATAGGATATTTTTATGTTACAGAATTTCATTTATCTGCATACAAATATTAGATTTAATCGAGATTCGAGCCCGGGCGCTAGGCGATAGCTATTCCGCGCCGAAGAGTGGAATTTCATATTGCGATTACATTTGTTCATATCTGGTATTAGCTGTGCACGCGGCTTCGCTCGCGTGGACCACAGAACGTTGTCTGTCACTTAAAAGACGGAAGACAAAAATGCTTATTATGGGTGATCTTTAGAGGATAGACATATGCTATCCCTAACTTTTTTGTAAGACTTTTTAAGTTATACAATTATGTAGTACATTAATTTGATTTATCTCGTATGGCTTACTCAGAGTAAGCCATTTAAGCGTCCAAATGCGTCTTTTTTTCGAATTGATTCACCATTATCGTCACTGTTCATTTCGTATGTTATTTTATCTTACAAAATATATCCTATAACCTGGTCACATAAGATCAGATAGGCGGCTACACAGCTGCATTGGAGGTAGCGAGGCGCGGTGGATAGTTGCTGGAATAAATTGAACATGGGTGAAACCGTAGAACAGAACTAGTTAGTAATGTTGATTGGTAAACTCAGATTATACATCCTCTTTTGATGTCAACTCTGATCTGTTTGGTTTATTGTATTATGTTTGAATTATTTTAAATTTGGAATGTCAGTTTTATTTGTCAGATTGAATTGTGTCTCATATTTATTATTCCGTGAAAATCGCTTGAAGAAGTAACATGTCTAGTTATCTGACGTAACTTGTGTATTTTATATAAATTTCATTAATGATTACGTTTTATCAAAAATAAATTTATAATGTTTTAAGTTAAAATAAATAGTTTTCTAATCAGTCCTTAAGTGTCTTTTTGGTTTGAAAGTGATCCCATTAGCCACATGTATGAGGAATATATAATTGTGTTTATAGATCGTGCAGTGGAAGGCGGCGGCGGTGAAGGCGAGCGTGCCGTGGCGCTGTATATGGCCTGCAGGCACTTGCCGGCGGCGCTGCTCGCGGCGCCCGGGGAGCGCGCCGGCATGCTCGCGCAAGCGGCCGCCATGTTACAGAAGATCGGGCACCGCAGCCGCCTGCCGCACTGCTATCACCTAATGAAATCTTTCGGGACGTTACCCTCAGCCCCATAAGTGCCTTGTAATAAAATCAGTTTAAAAACGACTCAAAATGATCAATGTATGTGCTTTAATCAATTTCGAATAAACGATTATTATAAAAATGGTTTTGTTTTATTATCTGTCGGAAATTTTTAGATTATTGTTCTGTAACAGAGCTTGAAATACGGGAATTCTGTAATATTGGTTCTATAATATTAATTATAATGTATCTAAATTATTATGTATTTCAAACCATTCCGCTTTCCTACTCAAGAACTTTACAAATGTGGTCAAGTTCTCGGCGTACGCCAACTTTTTATTGCCAGTACGATTATACGTCACCATCCCAAAATTTTGTTTGGTCTAGAACTCATCTCAACCAAGCGTAGAATCGATATAGTTTGCAAAACCCAAAAGTTGCGAACCAGTTTTACAAGTCATCCAAACATTGTCCTTCCACCATACTTGTATAACTTAATTAATATAAAAAATCTTATATATTCCCTTAATACCCGTATCTTAAAACAAAAACTAAAAAATTGGTTGTCAAATCTAAACTACTTGGATACTGAAATTTTACTACATATTGTTAAATAATATTAATTTTATGTACAAATATTTTGCCTAACCCTATTCGTATTTTTCATGGTTAATACTGTGTATCTGGTACATACTTCGTTTTTGGTATTTCGAAGCACTCTATGAGTTGTTACATACACACTCACATCAACACACACACACACATCACACAAAACACTTCTCCTTTTATATGTTGTTCTATGTAACTATTTTTATTATAATATATGATTTTTTATAACCAGAGGAAGGGACACAAAATAATTTTTAACCGGATCCTATGAACCCTCATAGCTGTACCTAATGTATGTAAGTATGTAATAAATAAAATAATCTATATTAAATTAAAAATAAACATTACAAGGTCCATACTCTGCAAAATATGTAATATTGTTTGTGTTCAATGGTTATATGGCACCGCTCGCGTGGACTACAGAATACTGTCGGGTAAACGCACGCGAGAATTGTGCTGCCTAAAAATGCTTATTGTGGATGATCCTTAGAAGATAGACATAGGCTATTGCTGACTTTTTTATAGGTTTGTTAAGATCTACATAATATGTAGTATATTAAATTTGTATATTTGTTATGGTTTACTCAGCGTAAGCCATTTTAATCGTCCCAAAAGATTATTTTTTCCGATTTGATTCACCATTATCGGTACTGCTTATTTCGTATGTTATTTCATGTGACAAAATATATCCTATAACCTGGCCAGATTACATATAGAATTAAAGGAACAACCGTGTAAATCGAATTAGTGGTACTCGCGTGAAAATAACGTAACCGCACAAGCAGATAGAGAGACGTTAAGTTTCATAATATGTATAGAAGAGTAAAGGGTCGAAATTTCTACCTACAATAAAGATTAAACCGAGTTAAAATATTGAACCGAATGTGATGAAATTTGATATGATGATTGTAAGTAGTATTATAGTATGTAAGGTACTTTTATTGGTATTATTAGGTACTTATTGGTAAGTATTTATTATTTTATAATGTTAACTGATTACATACATAAATCACGCCTCTTTCCCAACGGGATAGGCAGAGACCACGTCCTTCCACTTGCTACGATCCTGACATACAACTTTCGCTTCCTCAACAGTGATCAATCATTTCATGCATGCTCGTCGGTTTAGAGTACTCTTGACCTGACCTTTCTTCAAAACGTCCCCGAGTGATCGTGGAACGTTCGTCTAGGCCTTCCTGTTCCAACGTTCCCAATTACACTCATCTTATAAATCTGTCTAGTCAATCTTCTTTCATTCATCCTTTCTACCTGCCCAAACTATCTAAGCATCCCTTTCTAATTAATTAATTATCCTATTTAATTCAAATCATTATCTTATTACGTCTTTAACTGTTTTAATTATTGGCCAGTTTGTCACACAGAGTACATTTTGTAGTTTGTACAATCTAGAAACATCGTTCAACGTTTCTTCGAGCTAGAATATTTTTCAGTGTGATAGGTAATGTGGCAAATTCCGTTGAAGTATTTGAAATTTGGCACGATCGCGCTCAAATAATTATTTTTTCCTATAAGCAGGTTAAAATTCGAAATTCTGAAGTTCCCTGAAAATCAAATCGGTCAAAGAGTCCAGGATTTTCCAATGTGCCCAGTAGGTACATCGTTTGCCTGCACCTATAAGAATTTTTGTCTCTGCTTTAAACATGGTGACAATATAGTACAAACTAAAGTAAAGCAACAAATAATAAAAACGGTGGTTGTGAGCCTGGCTCACGCAAAGGATCCGGAACCGAATGAAGGTTTTTTGGTAAAAACATTGTGATTGATCGCTTGATAAGTAAGTCGGTGTCAAGAGCACAATCAATTTGTTAAATTTAATAATCGATCATACGAGGTATTTTTGTGATTACAAGAAATATTTGCTCGAATCAATGAATGAACCTTCCGAACATGCGATGCCCCAGCCAATCCTCGACCGGCTAACATGTATTATTCTTGTTTTTTAGAAAACGATCGATTATCCGAATAACCAATGTTTTACTTACACTACAGAATATAATATATATTATATAGAAGTTTGAAATGAGTAGAAAAAGTATTTATTTGGAAAAATGTAAATCAAGGTGTTGCCATCAAATAATCTTATTTGTGTAGTTTTTCGAAAAGTATTAAAATAATACATAATTTAAATACGTAAAATAAAATATATCACATACTTTTCAGCTTTAAAGTGGTGCAAAATTTGATCCAAAAATAAAATCTGACGGCTTGAAATAAAGTCGTGCAATTTTTTTGTGGTACTTGCAATAAAGCAGAACCTCTAAACATTTGGCTTTTTTTAACAGGAGAGTGATTATAAAGTTTTACATGGAGAAAAAATTTAATTCTATTTTTTGTTTAAGTTCTGAACTTTCGGTGAAGAAAAACATCGTGAGGAAACCATAGCATGGTGGTAGGGCTTTTCTAATGCCCGCCTGGCTATCTACCACCTTTAAGTTGAATATCTGTCGCCAAGCACCAATAGGTGTGTTCCGGCAGCTGCACTTGAGAGCCAGTCTTCCACTAGGTTTAGAGTGTTATCTAAACTCTAGATGTTACCACTCACTCTAGAGTGTTATCATCTGACTTAAAATCATGTGGAATAGTGGTCACTACGCCAAACATTTAACGATAAAAAATCAAATTAATTTAAACCTTAATAATATAAAATGAAATCGTTAAACCGAATCCGGATGAGTGTAGTGTTTCGTATCCGTACATAGAAAGGAAGTGGATCAAAACATTGAATACACAAGTTCAAATAACAGAAAAAAGCAAAAAAAAAAACATTATAAAATTAACATTTTAACATAAATATACATGGTTCAATAATTAAGAATTGAATAATTAGACTGTTTAGAAAAGTGTTGACTACTCCTGAAATGTCACTTTGACAGTGACATTTCATAATTTCCATTTTTCATCTCGAATACCATTCCCAACTATAGACTTGAATTTAATATTAAATAAAAATTATTATTATTTATATTATTAAATCATATTGAATATTAAACTACTTGACACTGGCATAATTGTGGTATAACACCACAGGGTAAATAGACCAAAAAAATAAAATAATATTAAATAAATATACAATTATTTGCATATAATGGTGATTATTGTACATATTTTAATTTGATATGACAAAAAAAAGAAAGCAGTAGTTTAGGTATGGTTTGGCAGATTTTTAACCAAAGTATGGCGGCAGGATCATTTATCAAGAGATGGTCACCCTGGTGGTTTTGTTTACAGCAAATGTCAAAGTCAACTCAACAATCAATATTTTGAAAAAAATCATAGATCTATAAAAAATAACGATATATATTTAGCGAGTTATTATAAGGAGTTTTTTTTATGAAAGACTAATAAAATGGTAAATAATTAATATTTTATGATAAACTTTCATCGTACGGTGTCTCTTTAGTAGTCTTTACAATACTTACAGGCGACAGCTGTATCTACTACGCAGAAGAAGGCTGTTACTACCAATAATACTGGAGGAGTTAGAAAGAAATCCGGGCCTAAATTTGAATTATCAGACGAACAGAGACGCGATATTAAAGAAGCTTTCGACTTGTTTGATGTAGAAAATACAGGGAAAATAGATGCGAAAGAGTTAAAAGTTGCGATTAGGGCTCTTGGTTTCGAGCCGAAAAAAGAAGAAATTAAAAAGATGATAGCAGAAATAGACAGGGGTGACGGAAAAGTTTCATTTGATGATTTCTTGGAGTTAATGACTGTTAAAATGGCTGAGAAAGACATAAAGGAAGAGATCATGAAGGCATTCAAGTTATTTGATGATGATGAGACTGGTATATTCTAATAATATTTACATACTAAACTTTTTACTTTTTAATAGTTTAAAAAACTGATTTTTTAAATGTTTTATTGGTGTTGTCAAAATTATACTATAAGTTATAAATTCTAATGTATATAATCTTTAATATATGTATATTGTGTTATAGGATGTTTAACTCCTATTTAGCATGATGTAAAATGATGGTATGGCCTAGAGGTAGTTATTAAAAAATATATTTTTAAATTCGTATGTATATCATTGTTTTAGGAAAAATATCATTCAAAAATTTGAAGAGAGTTGCAAAAGAGCTTGGTGAAAACTTAACAGATGAAGAACTTCATGAGATGATAGATGAAGCTGACAGGGATGGAGATGGAGAAATCAATCAGGAAGAGTTTTTACGTATAATGAAGAAGACTAGTCTATACTAATAGGATAACGTCTAAAGTAATAAGTATTAATTCTTATAAAAAGTATTCAACTATTATATATATATTTTAAATGAAAAATACGGATTATTTAGTAATTTAATATTTTATATAAATGTTGCATGTAAATCTTTATCTATAAATAGTTTAATCCGTGAGGGGTAAAAACGTAATAAAAAAATACCTCAAAATTCAGCATATATGCTGAATAAGATTCCAGGTGGGCTAATTGTCTCACCATTATGAACAACATTTAATAATACCATAAGCAATGTGGGGTAAAACATAATATTAAAAAATATATATATTTATAATTCATAATATTTGTGACCAAATTGTCTAAATCATCACATGTGGTAATAAAGCTACTCATAAAACTAAATTATGTTAATTTTGATAATAATGCCTGTGATGATACATTACATCTTTATTTTTTCTGTTAACATAATTTATGTTAAATATTTATTTATTTATTAAAGGTATTTTAATTATATAATATGGTAGAAATGTAAATTTGTAGCTGGATTGAGGGAGAACCATCCAAATATACAATATGCATTTTTATTCCCACCTCTGTCAGTTTAATATTAAATTTTATTTATTGTAATATTAGTTTATTAAGAGAATAATATTGATATAGAAATGAATATCACATGCATAAAATATGTTTACAGTTTTTACTAGAGATATGTTGGATATTCATATCTGTATTATATAAAGATATTCGAGGGGCAAAAAGGACCATATTCGAAATTTGTTTGTGAATCTTAAACAGATCTTTTATATTCATTTCTTATATGAAATGGGAAAGATAACAATGAAAATCTTGAGCTCTTTTGATTGATTTAAGTTGTTACTAACTTAGAATAAGTATATAGCACAAAAATAACAAAGTTATACTAAAACACACTCAATAGATAAAAAACAAGTTAAAAATCATACTTGTAATTTAATCAAAATTCATCAATAAAACTGACGTAGTACCCTAGCTGTTCTTTGTAACACTCAAATGTAAACAGATTGTATGTATTGTGTGTGTTTAAAAATGGCACATTTTTTCACTTATGCAAGGGTTCACTAACTATCGGACCATGGTCACATGTGCCTACTACGAACAAATGAATCCCAAAAACCAATAATCCATATCTGTGTCTAATTCCACGGATCCACATTTTTAATAATTCGGCACATCACTGGTTTTTAAATGTTATAATAACACAAGAATAAAATGTATGTCTTTCATGCTTGGGTTTAATTTTATATTGCACAGTTAGAAATATGTTTCAATGTGTGTGGAATAAGGACAAAAAAATTATTTGTGATTTGATCACAAATAAAATTCGGTGTAATACAAAATTCTCAAATTTGGTTTAATTGAATATGTTTGTTTAAATAACTGATATGAAAATATTTTTTATGGTTTTTAATAAAATCTTATAAACATGTTCAGCATAATATGCTTGTATGCAACAAGAACAGTCAATTAAAAATGTATATATTGGATTTATCTTGGATCCTCCATCTGTTTCTTTCACATTTACTGCATAGTTTAAACTTTTTTCAGGGATTAGTAAGTAGATTTAGCACTGATGGCACTTACACAAAACTGTGATGCATTTTGTATTTGATAGGTATTATAATTTTAGTTCACTTTTGTGTGTTTAATAAAATATGTTATATGCTTGTTTTTGAACTTTCTTGTCTAATACATGCAATGACTGGTTGAGGTATAAACATTCATCTGTTACTTGGTGTTTAGATATCCAGTATGGAACAGCAGTTAGTCTAGTCTAGTGTAGCATGAAATGCATTGCAACCTATTTAGATCTATTTCTTGTGCATAGTAATTTAACATAAAAACAATGTTATCAATTAATAGTTATGACAATGACATCCTATTTTAAGATAATGATGAAATAGTTACATTTTTGGATAACCTTGTTTTGAACAACATACAAATTATCAATTATTGTTTTATCTATTGAAGATTGAGTTGTTGTATGTATACAGACACTGTTTGAATAATTTAACTATTGTTTATCTATTTCAAAGCTGAAGTTTGCAATACTAGTAAACTTGTTTCAAAATTAATACATCTTTTCAAAAAAATCCAGATTACTTCTTATCAATTATTATCTCACAAATAATATTTGTTATTATAAACTAAAACACAATTAATATAGAAAAATAGAATTTATTGTAACATACCGTATAAAAAATAAAAAAGACATTGAACTTAACAGATCATATTATGATTACATTGCTATTTTTTTAATTCAGATCTTTCAACAACATATCCTTCTGGTTGTCCAAAGTAAGCTTTGTGGCACATCTTTATAAATAAACCAGTTTCTACAACTCCTGGTATCATTTTTATTGTTTCATTCACTTTTTCCCAAATTAAGTCTTGATTAGAAAACATCCAATCTAAGATGAAGTTGCCATTATCGGTGACCACTGGACCAGCTTTTGCAACAGCGCTACGAAGTTTAATTTCTCCTCCATATAAAGAAACGATTTTATTTTTAATAGGAACATATGCCATAGGAATAACTTCAATAGGGATTCCTTTCTTGTATCTATCCCCTAATTTAATAGAATCTTTGGTATAATCTGCTATAATTATGAGTTTTTTTGAACAAGAAGCAATTATTTTCTCTTGAAGTAAACAACCACCTCCACCTTTAATCAAAGTCATATTTGAATCAACTTCATCAGCGCCGTCGATGGTCACGTCTATGACTGGATTCGTGTCGAGTTCTCCCAACTTGAGGTTATGTTTTATAATGAGCTGTTTGGCTTGAAACGAAGTGGGTATGCAAGTTACCTTTAAGTTTTCTGATTCAACACGCTCTGAAAGACGCTGTACTGCATATACTACGGTAGAGCCGCTACCGACACCAAAAATGCAGTCATTAGTGACGAATTCATCAACCGCCCGGCATGCAGCAACTTGCTTTGCTTGTTCCAAAGACATTTTCACTGTCTTTGTAAACGTTGATCGAAATATTGGTCGGTAAATGATGATTATTACTTTTACATATATCTCGAACACACATCAGAGATATTATTTAAAGATTTGAAAGTTTATAAATAAAACATAGCAAGTATGTACCTATACGCTAGCTACCGGTCTGGCTACTGGTAGGGATATTCACTTAACATCGATATATCGCATTTATTCAATGTTTTGATTGCGATATATCGTATTGATTCGTTGTTTAGACAAACATTTATTGTATTCGATATATCGATATATTTATATAGAAACATCGAATATTTGCTTTTTTTTCGAATCTATTAAAAACAATAATTTTAAGACTACTTAATGACTTAAATTTTTAAATAAAATTCATTAAAATAGTGACATCTGTGAGTGACCAGCTTAATTACCTAATCTATCCTGACAGATCGATCGTCCATTCACTTTTCATTATATTTACTTTCACTCACTCTCATTCTTCTTGCATCGTCTTCTGCTGTTTGGTTGGCTATAACGCAATTAAATCATTGTTTTGTTTGTTTATCTAACACAAGTTTATGTAAGACTTTTACTTTCTACTACAATTAATTACCCTAAAATAACTGAGTTAACGCATCATCTGATAACTAGTTCGAAGTTGAAAAGAAATGTCATATTATATTTCTATTATGTTTCTGAACCTAACCTCTACTCATTTGTGGCAGTGTTTTATTTGGAAGATATAACATAATTATATTTTATATTATCATACATTTCATAATAATAAACATATTTCCTATTTTATTTTTAAAAATTCTATACCATTATAATGAATTAAGTAGTTATTGGATATGTTATGTAGCACTACTTACGTGCATTGCTACAAATAATTTCTTTAGTGTATTTTTCATTTACTTTTTAAACGTATAAACAAATTAACTCAATAGTGTCGTGACACTACAGCCACATCTCAGTCATCTCACCACTAGCATAATAATACAATTCTATTCAAGTAACACTAATAGAAAATCACTATTATTATACTACTAGTTTAGCTATGTTACTCTGGTCTCTGATTCTACATTCACACATACAAAATCAAGGACCACAAACTGCGCGTTTCACTGGAAAAAGGTAATATTACACTTTTGTGGAAAGTATTCGATATTGAAAAAATATCGATGTTTTCTAGCGATATATCGATAAACATCGATGCTAGGATCCGTTATTTTACATCGAATATAAATATCGATATTTTTTTAAGTGGACACCCCTAGCTACTGGCTACCAGTATGGCTAGGGTTGCCAGCCCAAACATATAATATAGTATCCTACTATATTAGGCGTCCTAAACTATATTAAAAAAATATGTAGTTGGCGAAACTACTATATTTTTATTGGATGAAAAAAGGAACTTTATTTTATACCAAAATGTTTAATCGTGAAACGGAACCCAGGTCGCAGCCTTTATTTCTTGAAGTAAGTATAATATATCCTTAATCTGAGTTTTATCGCTTTATCACCGAGACTTGGTATGTCATTGTCAATTTGATTATTTCTCATTCCCATTATTATTTGCCTATCGACTAGTAAAATATATTCCTTTAAAAGAAAGGAAACCTAAAATTTTTTCCATTTACTAAATTTTTTCAGGTAATAGACTCAAAAATACTATACCTATTTGATATAAAAAAGTTAGCAACTCTAGGTATGACTATAAGTAGGTATTATACCCAGACGTATTAGTAGGTATAATAAATTGAAGAGTTTTTGGCGGAATCTTGAGCTGCCATATTGTGGTTTTTATTTTAATTCATTATCTTAGGTTCCTTGACCCTATATTTTGTAATATTGGTTGCATTTTGCGTGATATAGTTTGGTTATTGTGCATTCGCGAAAAGTACCTACGCAGTTTTACAGAAAATACCACTTGCTAAAAAAAATTTAAACTTTTTTTAAAAGTGTACAGTTAGCAATAAACGCACAATTTACACAAAAGATAAATTTTCAAGACAATCAATTCTGTTTCTTGTGAGGATCAATAAACTCTGTGGGACCAACTGTGGTTAGAGTACTAAAAATTATCAGAAATCGCAAAAACTTTTCCCATACATTTCATAGGAAATCATCGTGGCTTCGATAACCTTTTGCGAGAGAAGAGACTCCAACTTATTTTTAGGGTTCCGAAGTCAAAAGGAACCGTGGCTTAACTCAAAGATTCTTAATACTAGAAACCTGTAATTTGGTATGAGTATACATATTTTAATCACGCCGACAAAGTGGTACAAAAAAAGAAAATTGTTTAGGGTACCTACACGTAAAATTGTAATGAATTTCTTTTCTCGTCTATGTCATCGTGTGGGGTGTCTATGTATAGGCCGTTCAAAGATATTGTGGGTCTGTGAAAACCATTTTTCGATTCAGGGCTCCGTTGCGAAATATGGAGCTTTAAAGTGATAATCTTTGTTAGACTCAAGTGTCTCCCCCTGCCAGCTAAATAGTTGTTTTTTGATATATGAAAAAACTCATGATAGTAGTATATATAATGAAGTTAAACGGGAAACTATCATAGGTAAGTAGGCTTTATAAGTTAAGGAGTAATATTCAATGAACTTATAAAATGTATTTGGAGAAATAATTTCGTACAAAGCCCATTGAAAATTACTTATAGACCCATCTCTAAAGGATGATACATGTTACACCGGGCCGAACGCCGCGCCGGCCAGGATACGGTCAAATATTTATAACTATAAATGTAAATAAATATAAATGTTTCACCGTGTCCGGGCCCCGCGCGGCCCGGTGTAACATGAATCGTGCTTTATTTTGATTCATACAAAAGTATACTACGTTTGGCCGTGTCCTGGCCAGCGCCCGGCCCCACTCTAGGCCGGTGTAACATCAATTATCCTTAAGTCTCCATATTGTGAGGGGCAACCACGGAACCCTACACTGAGCGTGAACCGACACGCATTTGACAATTTTTTATAAAAGAAAGAAAGACGTCTGGACAAAAATACTCTATTGTACTGCTTCACACGAACCGAAATTTTCTATCACGTATATTTCTATAGTAGATTATTTATGTGAAGGGATACGTAGAAAAAGAAATTATAGTTAAAGATTCGTGTAACTGCTACACAACGAAAAATTTTCACATACTTACTCGTATGTACCGCGCTGAAGTGCGTTATGTGTCAATACATTTGGATTTTGGAATAAGTGAGTTGACACATCCAGCGCAGTAAACCGAGTTAGAGGAAAAAACAAACGAATTATCAAAATAACACAGAACGTGAATTTTTATTTGTTCCAAATTGGATAGTACTAGTGAATAATTACTTGGAGTTTTTGGCGGGATCTCAAACTGTCATATAGTGGTTTTTATTTAAATTTGTGTTATTTGACTCTATTGTGTAATAAAGGTGGCATTTAAGCTTGGTTATTGTGCACAACTGAAGTGGATTGGAAATAATAAAATGGATCATGAATTCTGAGATGTCACAAAAATTACCTAGAAAGTTCTAACAAGAGAGCCACCATCTTGTTTAGATCCTGAAATCGTCATAAAACTGGAAACTATATTCACTCGATAATGGCAGTAATGGTCTTCAATAAAGTTGCCAAGTTAGAAAAAAAAGAAGAATAGTTACTTGTTTATTATAGCGAGACTATGCTTGGACAGAGGCTTAGGCATTAAAGAAACTAAAAATGTTAAGAAATAGAACTATCTAAATATACCATGAAATAAACATTACTATTGTTTAGTGCTCTTGCGATGCCAATTCAAGAAAAAGAAGCATTTATAAATTAATTACGCACCATCGTACACGTAGGTAAATACCTACGTAGGTTGTGTACGTATATAATATAACAATTGAATATTATGCACCTTACACAGTATAAATTATTAGGTTTTTAAAGCTGCGACTACCAAACAACATTACACCGGTTGCCATATCTACCACATAATGCAATCGAAAAGTTAAGTAGTAGGATTTGTATGTACTATCTATAATTTTATAGGTAAAATTATGTGTTTATTATTTCATGGGTTAAATGATTTAAATGTTGCAATAATTCACTTTGATCACGAAGTAATTTCTTTACAATTGACAAATGTACCGTTAAATTCAAGTCACGATCTGTGGATACATGCACTATTTCTTTCATGGATGTGTCATTAAAATTACCATGAGCATAAATCCAGGATTCACAGTAACACATACAATTGCCATCAATAATCTTTGTTTTGGATAAATTGTGCAACATCAACTTTTCTTTTTGTAATTTAACAGTTTGATAGTTAAGATGTTCTAGTTCTTTGGACAATATCTCGATTTTATTGCATAAATTACTTATCTTGTACTTAAGAAAACGGTTATCTTGTTCGAGTTGTAAATTTCTTTGATTGTTTCCATTAATATTTGCTAAAGATTTACTAGAACAAATTATAATTTCTTTTAATTTATTAATTACAGACGATTCATCGGTGTCGCTTACCGTTGAATTAGGTAGTTGCTTGAATCCAAGTTCGATGAAATTTTTCATAGTATCTAATTTATTTTGAAGAGACTTGTTTTGCTCTCTTAACTTATGAATGTTTTGGGATATTTTTGTAGTTTTTTGGTGCAAGTCGGCACATTCGCACTTCTTAAAATGTAGAAGGTTATTTAGGGAGCATTTTTCATTTTCTTTTGCTGTTATCATCGTCTTGGCAACGACTGTGTGAAAAAAAAATGGTTACAGTATTATAGATTCAAACATATATAGATTGATAGATATATCATTATGGTTGGATGGATCTTTGTCCTAAAATATGATATCTATACATCTACATATATCTTTCTTCGATATCTATATCTTCTTCTTCTATACATATTATAAAACTCAACGTCTCTCTGTTTGTCCATTCGTTTATGGTCTTGTCACGCAAAAACTACTAATCCGACTTACATGGGTATTCCTTTATTTCATAGATATATTATCTGGCCAGGTTATAGGATATATTTTGTTACATAATATAACATACGAAAAAGCAGTGATCATAATGGTGAATCAATTCGGAAAAAAGACGCTTTGGGGCGATTAAATGGCTTACGCTGCGTAAACCATAAGTGATATATGAAATTAATGTACTACATAATTGTATATCTTAAAAAGACCTATAAAAAGCCGATAGCATGTCTATCTTCTAAGGATCACCCACAATAAGCATTATTGAGGCAGCACAATTCGCGCGTGCGTTTATCCGACAGTATTCTGTAGTCCACGCGAGTGGAGCCGCGGGTACAGCTAGTAATTAGGTAAATAGTAGATAGGTATGGGGTATGTGGGGTAATAATAGGTAGGCTAAGGTTGTCAATGATAAATGGACAGTTTCTCTAATTCATGCTTTTGTCATAATACCTTCTATTTCCATTATTTGTTTACCTAAAACGATTGAACCTGCGATTGGCGAAGAAATTACAAACAGATTTGCTACAGAGGAGAAATTACAGGCCCATAGTTATAACTATAGGCTGGAATAAGACAAGCAGAAAGTAAAACCAAAGCCTTAAGAAAGAACTTAAGACTGGAATTTTATTTTGGTTGTTGTTCCAGGCCATTCTAAACTAACTTGAATTTTTGTATAGGTAGATTAAAGTCAAAATTTATTTTTATTGTGTATTAAAACTATTATGTCTGTAATAATTATTATCGCATTTATAACTTTACAAAAAAAAATCACTTATTGCAACCTTACCCTAGCTAGTTGTCACTAACGGTTCATCTATACATATAATAAAATTGAATTGTCTGTTTGTAATGTCAAAGTAACAGGTATATATATATATATATATATATTGTACAGATATATATAAATGCATATAATACACGATACATACAACAAAAAACCCATTTTTCAAATTTTTGTCTGTCTTTCAGTTTGTTCCGAGTAATCTCCGAAACGGTTGGACCTATTTTCCCGGGACTTTCACTGGCAGATAGCTGATTTTATAGGCCATAACTTAGGCTACTTTTATTTTTGAAAAATAATTAGGGTACCGCACAAAAAAATTAAAAATCTCTTTAATAGTCCACGCGAGCGAAGCGCGGACACAGCTAGTACAATAATATGTCGACGAATTGCATGTATCCGAAATTTGAACAATATAATATATCTACTTATAAGTTGCCATTGTTTATTCGAGAACTCTTACCACATGCTATTTTGAGGTTATCTTGTAATTTTTTTATTAATTTATTTTTTGATCTCAATAAGGATTTATATCTCAACACTTGCTTGAAAATGTCTTCATGTTCCGTTACATTTGGAGAAGAATTCGTTTTACATGGATTATTATACCTGGAACGTTTTGGTTTCATTTAAAAAACTTATTAGAAGTACTTATTAAAAGCCTACCCATTTCTGCTGAAAAAGCTGGACATGAAGATAATAATTATGAATAGTTAGTTACCACTATCAGAATAGAAAAAATCTTTATGTAAAAGAAAATTAAGTTGTGAACACTGAACATGTGTATATACCAAAATATTATATTTTCAACTCTTGATATTTATTATGCAGTCTATGATAATTGTAATAGGTACCTATATACATACGAGACGACGGCGACTGATACTAGTTTTTTTATAGGTAGGTATTGTTATTTGAAGCTAATTATCGTGTGCAGAAATATCGTTATCAGAATCTTAAAAAAATAACTAAAAAAATATATTTACAGTTGAATTTCATGAGCAATAGCCACTAATGCATCACGCAACTTGTCAAGGTTAATTTCATTTTTTTCCATAATTTGATTCCTTTTATATTACTAAAATAACTGTACTATAGTTTTTTTAATTATGTTATTATTATTGGGATTTACTAAAATTACAATAATTTATTAGTAGGCAAATAACCAACTTTTAAATTTATATAAACGTAATACGGTTTTTACGCGTTACAGTGACATAAGTTGTGAAAAATGTAAACATGGAGCAAAGAGTATACATGGACTAATGAATAATTACTTCGTAGTACTAATTTTGTAGGTGAACTGTGGTGTATTGAAAAATATAAGTTAGGAAATAAAAACTTGTACGGGCTTGTCAGAACTTAGAGATGAACTTTTTTATCCGATCTGGATAAAATGACTCAATTACAACTACGGCCAGTAAAATACATTCGAAGAATATTTAAGGGATGAAGATATTTGTTTAAAATTGGATGTGAATTTGTATTACGGGTTAAATATCGTTTGTACTAAAAGTACAAATTTTCTGTATAGTTTTATTACACTAGGCATATATTTTTCATTGATGAAACATACCTTGCCTTACAATGTCTTTGCAAAAGCAGCAAATATTCGTTACGTAAATGCCAGCTATAGTTAAGCTTGTTTAAATTCCAATTATTTCTTACATCGATATATAAGTATAAAGTTTCTTACAATTTTATATCATAATTTTTTCGTTTGTTTTCCATGAGAAAACTCATTTTGGACTCTAAATTTATCATCAATTGAAACCCTGATCTATATTTACTGGGTAATTTTTCGTTATACTGAATTCGGAAGCTATGATGGCTTGGCATGGGCGTATCCAGCATGCACGCATGGGAATCCGAATGTATATTTTTAAATACTAACTCAGCATTATAGCTGTGCAGCATCTGATGGTACGTTCGGTAGTTTCAGTTTTCAGTCAAGATTTATTTATTTTATGAGTACAAAATTAAATAGAGAAAGGCATAGAACCTACAATTAAATTTAATAGCCAGGTTATATGTATAAGGTAATTAATTATCAGAAGTTATTTCTATATGAAATGTATATCACATAAATTTTATTGAATAATGTGACAGATTTCACCAGACAAATTTTAAAAGCCAAATAATAAAGGCACCAATGAATTTTAATTACTAATGTGCTATATTAATTTGTAGCTTTATTTATGTTTGTAAATATCCTCAAAAATATATTTTTTTAATTCAATTTAACTTATTTTCTATTTTATTAGCTAAATGAAACGTTGTCATTTGAACTACCACAAATATTCTTTCAAGGTAAAGAAAAAACTAATAAAACACATGCCTGACATATGCGTAGACATTAAGTAGGTACGGTATATATTGGGATCATTACACCTAAGTCCGGATGCATGCTAGCCAATTTTCTACCAGATGGTACGAAGCGACGGTGCGGCGCGGCATAACCAACTAGCACGGCGATCTGCTATTCCGTTTGTTCGCAAGACAGTCGGTTCGTGTGGTAACCCATTTCACGGTCGATTTCTGTTTCCACTACTTAAAGTGGGAACGTATATTTGGAATGATATGTTACGTTAGAAAAACGAAAAGTATTTTCTACTATAGTTCTCATATTTATTTTTGTTTAGCTGTTGGTATTTCTTTTTAAGTATCTGCTGAAGTACTTTTTGTGTATGTACTGGTTGATTTTTAGGGTACTGAAGTTAAAAGGAACCTTTTTTATAGTTCGGTATGTTCGTATGTCTGTCCGCGGCTTAGCTCAGAGATTCATATTACTAGAAGCTGTAATTTGGTATGGGTATACATATTAATCACGCTGACAAAGTGGTAAATAAAAAAATGTTTAGGGTAAACTACCCTACACTTAACGTGGGAATGACTTTTTTTCTCGTCTATCACATCGTGTGGGTTTTCGTTGGATAGGTCGTTCAAAAGTCTGTGAAAACCATTTTTCGATTCAAGGATCTGTTTGTGAAATATTAAGCTTTAAAGTGCCAATTTTTGTTTGAGTCAAGTGTGTTTGAGTAGAGGGGGCTCTATCAGCCAATTAGTTGTTACTGTATATGTGAAAAAACTCATGGTAGTAGTATATATAATGAAGTTAAAAGGAAAACTATCAGAGCTAAGTAGGCTTTACAAGTTAACGAGTAGTCAATCTATACTAATATAATAAAACGGAAGAGATTTTTGTTTGATTGTTTGAACACGCTAATCTCTATATATACCAGTTGGATTCAAAAATTGTTTTGTATATGATATATAAATTTTTATATGATTCATCAGGAATAGTATAAGTTAAGTAAGTCGGAAGAAACAGCGCACCCAAACTGCTTCATCCGCGTGCGTTGGCGTAATGGTTAATGATACGTAACTAGAATGTTCTACTAAAATATTGATCCTTAATACATTTAAAAAAAGTCTGCGATAACATATGCCGAATTCTTATACATAAGCCACAATAAGGAATTTTGTGTATTTAAAACTGTGTGATTTATGAGCATTATTATTAGGAATGGCATATTAATCCTTACGAACGAAAGTCACTTCATCATCAAGATAAATTTATGACAATAAACTTTGCATAGCATGGCATATCATGGCATTTGCATAGGATTTTTATTAGAATGTTATTTCGATTCATAGTTTGGTAGATAAAGAAAAATTAAAATAATTCCACACTCGGCTCGGGTCTATGACTATAGATGTAGTGGCGCGAACGAGCCGTGTGAGTTGTTACGCATAACTCTGGCCGACCGATAAAAATACTGTTTATACCGAAGTATTATAAATCATCAATCAGCGATTTCTTTTAAATTATACGCAGATGAAATCGCGGGGCACAGCTAGACAACTTATAAAATGCATTAGAAAAAGTAATTTCGTACAAATTCCATTGAACACAACTTAAAGACCCCACCCCACTCTAAGGGATGATTCATGTTACACCAAGCCGGGCGCCGGCCGGGACACGGTCAAACATCTATAGTATACTTTTGTATGAAGTAATTCATGCTATATCGGCCCGTCTCCGGTACGATATGATAAATGCATCCTTAAGTCTGTAGATTGTGACGGGCAACTACGAAACCCTACACTGCACGTGGCCCGAGACGCACTTGGTAATTTTTTTATTAAAATGTTGATTGTGGAACTGATTATAAAATGATGAGAGATTAAGAAAAATGTTGGATTCTTGTCATTCTAGTATAGACTATTGTTAGTTATATGCGAGCCTGAGAGATCCTTAGACTTGTGACCGAGCTAAATTATAACCGCTAAGTAACTCCGAAGTTCGGAATTAGAACCGGAGAACAGAAATTTCGAAATGAGTTGAAAGGTTCGTTTCTATTACAAAAATAATGTCCAACCTTTTTGTGCTTTAGTTGCTGTGGATAGATACTCTTCAGTTACGGGTTCGTGTCGTTTGATGTGATATGGACGATTCATAAGCTAAAAAGGACATAACCGGATAAGCTAATAAGGACTCTCTAATAAGCAACATATGCGTTAGGTAAAGAGATGATAAAAATTTTTGCACTTCCATTGTCCATAAAAAGTATTTACAAATAATTTGACTTTTTTATCGATTGAAATAATTTTTTTGCTCATTATTGTGCCTGAGCAATACTTTCCTGATACTTACCTATATTGGAATGAAAGGACGTGAATGTTTATTTTTATAAAGGTGCAGTACTAGGCTCCTTTTTTAGGTCAAGCTAATTTTAAACGAACCATATTGCATTCACATTTCAGCTTAATGTGAGAAATTACTTAAGCATTATTAAAACATTTAAAGATATTTATAGTAGTACAACTGGTGGATGATTTCATAAGAAAGATGGTTCAATAAAATGTTAGTAAAAAGATCATTTATGGTAGGTCTATGCAATATGTTTTTTTTAATCAAAAACAGCTTAATGGGAATTGGTTTCTTATGAGCCCCAACCACAGATACGAGTTATGGAAAATAATATTTTTAAATAATGTTTTATGTACCTACTTAGTTACGTACCTAGTTTCACAGTGCAATTGTTATCCTATATTTTTTGCGTAAACAAGCCGATGTCTGCTTAGTGTATGGCTTGATGAATGAAAATGATTCGCCAATATATTCTAAAAGGATCCCGATCTTACTTAGCCGTTATCCGCACGGTCGGTTTATTTCAATTTCCTTCATAAAAGACGCTATTCTCGGATTTGAAGTAGATTTATCATGCTCGGATAAAGGGGCACTTTTTGTGCTTTTCTTGTGCCTGGATCTGACCCGAGATCTGTCCACTTAATGTGAATAATGGTGTACGATGGAAAACGAATGCGAACTCGAACACAAAAGACAACAATGCGAAGTGATTTCAAAACCTGATACAAGAATTTGCCAAGATAATATTTCATATTAAAAGATCTTCTCGTCCATGATACTCCGGTGTCTCACGACAAAATTGTTTCACCAGTGTGTGTTGCTATGATGACTTACGGTACTGAGACGTGATCTCTAATTGTGGGCCTATACTCGGAGTTTCTTTGCGTGATCAAAACAGAAATGAAGGTATCTTGCGAGAAGAATTTCTAGACTTAAGTAAGTAGCAATTCGCGGGTTTGTATAACGGATGGCCGATGGGCTAAAGAGTTCTAGAGTGGCGGTTGCGTATTGAAAGACACAGCATGGATAGACTTGCCACGAGATGGACCGATGACCTGGTGAAGGTGGCGGGAATCTTATGGATGCAAGCAGCGTAGGATTGGTCATTGCGGTGTTCGCTGGGTAAGGCCTCTCTCCAGCGGCGAAAGTCATCCGGCTATGATAATGGTGATGAACAAAAAATAATTAGTACGTTTTTAGGGTTTCATGAATTGATTAGCTGTGCCCGCGGCAACGCTATTACAGAATGCCGTCGGTATTGTGGTGATCGTTGCCCGTCAGTTATTTTAAAGATAAAAATGCTTATTATTTTATTTGTGCGGAACCCTAATTTCTTTTCTAAAATAAAAGTAGCCTAAGTTACTCCTTATAAAATCAGCTATATGCCAGTGATAGTCCCGTCAAAATCGGTCCAACCGTTTCCAAGATTAGCCAGAGCAAACAGACATACAGACAGATAGACAGATGAAAATGTTTTTTTTTTTGTTATTGGTATATACTTTCATATGCTATTAGTAAAAAGCTGTTATTTTGAAATTACAAACACACACTTCAATGTTATTCATTTATATAGGAAATATATAGAAATTGTTTTTACATGTTGCTTTAATAACTTTCACTATATGTGATAATATTTCAAATGTTTTATTAAAAATGTAACAAATATTAATAAGTATATGTAAAGAAGAATCAGAAAGGCTTTTGACTGGTAGTGAGACAATCTACGTGAAATACTGTAGTTGAAATACATTAACACAAAAGCTACATGCTATTTAATTCGATTAAAACAGAATACGGTTTACAATTTCTCATGAAATAATTATATTCATAGCGATCTAAATGTAGTATTGTAGACACGATTGCATCTTGGCTTGGTAGACACGTCCTCATAGCGAGGCCGAGATCAAGACGATATCTGTGGAATGCGAGCCGTCCACGGATAATCGATTCCTTAGAGGCAAAAGCTCGTCCGTGAGGGATGCACTCGAGATGTAGCTACGTTGAGTGTGCTAGTCGGAAGCCTGAACGTTTAGTTATGCAAATACTGAGTACCTACACAGTATATATTTTTTGTAAAGAACGTACCGCTATATTAAATTTTTATTAACTTAGTAAGCACATAGTATAATTCATTTTTTTTTGTTTATTGACAGTGTTTTTAACTTTTTAACTTTAACACACTAAACCTAGTGGAAGACTGGCTTTCAAGTCCCGTTGCCGGAACACACTTATTGGTGCTTGGCGGCAGATTTTCACCTTGAGGGTGGCTACTAGCTGTGCCCCAAGGTTTCACCCGTGTAAATTGGTTCCGCGGCGCTGCCAACGCGCCCTTGTAGCCCAGCCATATCGTTGCTCCACTTCCCGTACTTGCCTACAGCTTGCCAGATTGCTTGACGTTCATAGTTACTGCTCCACTCCTTAGGATCGTAGCGTGAAGTTACATAGCCACGAAGTTAAGCTGATGAGTGCGACGGATGAAAAATGATGATAAAGGTCAACACAGAATAATAATAATATAGCTATAAGTCAAAAGTATATTAAAAAACTCTAGAAACTTTTTTAATATGATCATCAAAGTACCTACGTTAAAAAATGTATACAAATATCATACGTACATAATTGCAAGTGAAAGAATTGAATTACCTTATTGTTGGGTATTATTTATACTCAAAATTTTACGTCTTAAGAAATATATACCAATTAAGAATGTAGACAACATTTCGGACCCAGAGGTCGGAACCACGTAAATAGTTAAATCTACTACTCTAATACAATTTGTAGTAAACCATGATCCCGGCGCTAAGGTCGCATTATCGGATTGGAAAAACTGTCACAAAACAATTACTGTAGCGGGAATATGAATCTTAAAACTATACATGCTTGAGGTTGTATTGGTTTGTATGTTTATACGTGAATACGGGGACAAGTTTTACAATGTTCATGTGACGGCAGGACCTTTTTGTTGGACCTTTTGTATAGAGAATCCGCGATACCCTGGGGGCCGAAGAGCACGATTTCCATTACACGAGAGAGTTTTTTTGAACAGGTCTTTGCTTTTGAAAAATTTTTAGTTACGCTTTAACAGTCTATGTAATAGTAGAAATTTTGTTATATGTCTAAGGGTCTATAACATTTTTTTTTCTTTTCATTCTTATTGTCCAATCTAATATTACGTTAATAGAAATTACTGGCAACAAGAATTTTCCTGTTAAGCCGTTGGTCCCTTTGACTGCTCTGTAAAACAATTTAATAATCTTTATAGTATACCTAAAACAGTTCCTTGTTTAAAATCGAATGTTAATGTTGTTATGTTTTTACTGACTAATAAAGTTTCAAATGCAAGTATGTATATACAACATTTTAACCACTGTAATACATTTTAAGTGCATCGTTGAAACGTATTAAATTATTTAATCTTATTAGAACTGTACTGACGTACCTTATTTCAAACAAGAGTTGTGGCAAAGAACGTGCAAAAATGGAGCGGGGAGTTGGTTGGTACCTATTACAGTATAAGTTTAAGCCCTGGACAGGTTGCAGAGACAGGCTGTCAATATTGATAATTATGTAGACGTTACTAAGTTCGACTCATTTCAGCTGCGTAGGGATTGAGTGGTACTGCCTCGCTGAGCGTGTTCTACTTGTCTTTATCATGGCGAATATTCTGAAGAGTTGTTCGACTTTATTCCCTCTTCTTCCTTTCATAACAGAATCACACGTGCTGGGTTCCGGAGACTAAGCTTTACGTTGACCTGGATCATAATACGGACAAAGAAATTTGCTAGGTCTTATTTTTGTTGTACTGTGAAGCTATGAAACTCTCTACCGGCCAGTGTATTCCTATGTAATACTTGGAGTCTTTCAAACATAACGTGAAAAGACATTTGAGCAGGCCGGCATGACAGCGACGACTGGGTGTGGATTGTGAATCCAACGGTAGTCCTCGATGTTATTGGATTGCACTGTCCTTACCATGAGGTACAATGACGTCACTTGGCTGTGCAACGATTAAAAAATACCCAAGCCTAAAACTGGGTCGAGTAATTTTGAAGTACGCTAAATATTGGTCCACAACAATATGAAGAACATGAATATATTACAAAGATGAGATTCGTACGTGCGTTTTGGTTGGCGTACTGTACAAATGATGCAATACCAGCGAGTCACGTTTGGACAGTATTTTGAGTTGGAAGTTTGGTACCGGCTGCATCTCAGGGAGGCTACCGGTTGTTTACTGAAACATTTCAAACTGTATTTGCACTGAATCTATAAGTACTATCTAGGTAGTAATAAAACCAATCCTTATATATAACTAACTGTGTACGCGGCTCCGCTCGCGTGGACTACTAAGGTTTTTTATTTATTGTGCGGAATCCTAATTATTTTTCTAAAATCAAAGTAGCCTAAGTTATGCCCTTTATCATCAGCTATCTGCTAGTGAAAGTCCCGTCCAGTCCCGTGGTGTTTGGATTGTATTATGCTTTTCATCAGGAAAAGTAACGTCAATTTGCCGAGCAATGATGCCTCAGTGGTAGGATGTACGGACATGAGTTCGAATCCCTGCAATAAGTCTGAGCTTTCGGTGAAGGAAAACAGAGTTTTTCCAATGCCCGCCTGGCATTATCAAGTTAAAAATCTGTTGCCAAATACTTATAAGGTGTGTTCCGGCAGCTGCACTTGAGAGCTGTCTCCCACTAGGCTCAGTAGGTTACCCTCTTGGGCCATATCGTCATTTAATATCAGGTGAACTCTATAAACGATTAAAAAAAAAACTATAAAAAATAGCTTACAGCAACAAATAATTACTTTTTTGGTTATATTAAACTTACTATCAGATGGTAAACAGGTGATGTTTTTAATAAATAGTGTCTGCCGTTCAAATGTAATAATTATATTAATTAAAATAGAATATTAAACGTTTTAAAATAAAAATAGAATATTAGACCTATATAGACGTATATTAGGCAAATAGCTATGTAGATCATCTAAGTTAATGATTATTTTATTGCACAACAAATGATATGAAACGTTAAGTGTGTTTTCTCAACGACAACTCTGTTCAAGTTACTCTCTTCACTCCTTACTTATCATGCGCTCCATGTTTTATGATTTTAATCTTATGAGTGTTTATAATATTTTTATGCTTTTTAGTATGATGTAAGTTAATATTGCATACCATTTTAATTATCTTGACGAGATTATGACAAAGACATATTGTGATACGTTAGTTTAAAATCGATTGCAAAATGTATCAGACAAACCAACACACAGACAAGAAAGCGATTTAATATTTTGTTGTCATCAAATATGAAAGATTCAAGTTTCAATTTCATTGAGCAGTTAGTGAAAAATTAATTGAGACAGACAGAAAGATATTTAATAAAAACGTGGGTAATAACAAAAAGAACAGCCTATTAATACCCCACATTAAATCTAAACATGGTAGTGTTCACCTAAAGAACAAAGGTTAAAGATAAACAGTTTGTTCAACGTTGCGTAAAAATATATTATTTGTATCAGGATATATGTGTAACTTGGGGACAGAAGTCAGTAGGAACATCTGTTAACAAACTTCTTAAACTTTCGCATAAGAACAAAGTATAGAATAGGTGTCCGTTGGGCCTGGGGCAACTTGTCGCGACGACTCTGAGCAAAACTTTTCAATATGAACCTCACTTAATATTAAAATACAAATTTTTGCGTGTATTTTTGAAAGTAACGTAATGTATTTCAAATGACGAATTATGACGAGCTATACGCCATTATAGAAGGAAGGAGATATTTTAAATAGGAACGTAAAAAATAAATAAATAAAATAATTGTTTCTCAGAATTTATGTGTCTATAATACCAATACCTAATAAATTTAAGTTAAACTCAGGTCGGAAGCGATCAGAGTGATTTTCTTCTTGATCTTAATAATCTGCCTTTTCTATTAATAGTCAGCCTGCGTACTGAATGAACTTTTGCGTCCATCTGAGTTGGTCGATTGACTACTTTTGTATAAAAACACATTCATACAGAGTATATTTTTATTCAATAAATTATGTCTCTCTAATGTAAAAAAAATATTGTTTGTATGCATTGTGACGTGTTTTGTCTTATTTTGTAAAATATTACGCAATCTCAATGATTCAATATATCGATATTGTCTAGTTTATAAACCCCATTTGAGTAACAGTATGAGCCCAGAACTGCGAATATGGCGCGTTGCCTTAACCTATGAGGCTGCTTGCAACAATTTATATTTCTCAAATAAAAATGCAAACCATTTTAAAAATAATAATAATATAGATCTTATTTTCAGGTTATATTATTTAATACTCATCTAGCTACCTATATTTTACATATTACAAAAGTTATTATACTGTACTCGTTTAAATGGGTCACTTGTTGGAAATATTTTCGCAACGGTAATGCCAGGTGATTCCGACGAAGCGACGCGTCGAGGGATGCCAACAATCCAGTAAAAACGTTCCTCGTAATTGCAATAATTCCACTTTCTATTTCATTAACATGAACGCTGATCAGTGCTCATCATTATTCTATCTGTTATATATTAAAACTAAATCTACCGTTCTTTTTCTTCTGTAGATAAAAAAATCTAACTAATGTAATAACACTAACACGTTTTGTATTGATTTGTGATCTAATTACCTTTTTCGTATTAAATTTATTTTATTTTATTCTTTGTCACTTTATTTTCTGTTGAAGGTGCGACGTTTTACCTTTAGAATAAAAATTTAAATACATTTTCTTATACCTGTTACAATATATCAAAAGGTTAAGCTGTAAATGTTTAATGTTCACCGATTACTTACGTATGAAGCTGGCCCTTAAGTTAAAAGACAATGATAGCTCAGTGGTAGCGTGTACTACTTCGTATCGATTGATGTGAGTTCGAATCCCTGCAATGAGCCTGAGCTTTCGGTGAAGGAAAACATCGTGAGGAAACCATAGCATGATGGTAGGCTTTTTCTAATGCCCGCCTGGCTAGCTACCACCCTCAAGTACCAACGCCAAGCACCAATAGGTGTGTTCCGGCAGCTGCACTTGAGAGCCAGTGTTCCACTAGGTTTAGCGTGTTATCATCTTGGGTCTCATCGTCACTTAATATCAGATGAGATTGTGGCCAATTCGCCAAACCTATAACGATAAAAAAAGATCATGATTTGCACGATTAGGTATTTAGATTCAGTCAAGTATTTAGATTCAGTCAAGTATTTAGATTCAGTCAAGTATTTAGATTCAGTCAAGTATTTAGATTCAGTCAAGTATTCGGATTATTCCGAATTGTGTTGGCGCTTCGCTAGAACTTATTATGCTCCTATTCGGTTATTGTATAATATTTTGTTATTCAAATAAACTGTTATTATCAGGTCATTAAATTCGAATATCACCTGATTTTACCATCTGATTATAGTTTTAGATTTTATTCTATAATAGTGTCTTCCAAAAAATTCTAAAAAGATAATTCTACGTTATATTTATGATCCGAAAAAATAAATAGACATCAGGAAATCAGCTGCTATAACGAAGTAATAATTAAAAAAAAAACTAATTTATCGCCAATACTCTTTAATCTATATTTTAACAATATAACGAGTAACACTAGCACTACACACTACACTACACTAGTAGATTATAATACATGTGCTTAAACAAAATACAAATGGGTACAAAAATAACTTGAATAATTAGGTTTAACTATATTACTGTGAAAGCTCTAAAAACTATTTTATGTTTAAAATATATTATAAACTTATACATACATTTATTACTTATTGTGTTATCACTATACTGAGAATTAGATCAATGTAGGTACGGTACTGTAAATTTGATTCTAATCTAACGGTACAGCGGAGTTTTTCATTGAGGTATTGCGGTCGTTTTAATTAAATAATTAAAAATGTTGTCCGCGCCAGGGATAACTTCGTTTAAGCAGTCACGCGTGGAACGAGTGTAGAAGTGTATTTTCTGCTCGGCTGCTTGCTACGCTGAAGTCCCTCGGAATGCTCTCCCGGCGTCGGAGAAGTGTACCTGAAAATTCATAATATTTCTAAAAGGTTTTATGGAAACTTATTAGTATTTTTGTCTCCATGTATACTCCATCGTCGTATTTTATATCCATGTAAAATTTTTCTTTACTATTTTCCTGTAATTATTTCTCACATCGGAAATTATATTAAATCAATTGTATTTTAAATTGCAATGGTGAAATTTAGAATTTTTTTAATTATTGCCTACTCTTCACTATTATAGTAACAGAAACAGCCTCTGATCCTGAAAATCGTAGAAAAACTGGAGAGTTTAAGTAAGATTACAAAATTTTAAAAAGACCGATGTGAATACACTTAACTATTAAATATTTAAATACTTTCGTAGGAATTATATATTTCTTCTACTTATTGATCTCTGGATATGATATTATATCTAAACCACCCTAAAGCGATTTTTATCGGTTTTCAGAAATAATAGATCATTGTCGTTTTACATATGCCCACAATCCCAACATTTGGAATGCAACTCTCGATATTCCGGCAAACTACACAACGATTTAAACGCATCAAATACGAATATTTGCGTACGTTTCGAATTCCCCGTGCGTTCGGACACGCAAAACATTTCACCTGCCATAGTTTATTACCTATTCAGCGGACTCGCACAAATAAAATTGTATAATGCATAAGCGAATAGCGGGTTTGATTTACGAGGGAGCAGAGGCCGACCACCCGCGCCCACCCTCTTACTGAGTCACGTACTGAATAAACTAACATTCCTAGGGGCTATTCAAACGTCTGTATACTTTTTAGTAATTCCTAATTGTCATAAAAATATTATTTTACCAAACAAATATTAATTACTTCATCATCATCATTTTCAGCCCGTATTCGCTATGAGCATAGGCCTCTTTTCTTATACGCCACTCAACCCGGCCCTAAGCTAATCTCAGCCAGGTTTGACCCGCGATTTCAACAAAATCGTCAACCCAACGATCTGGTGGTCCTCCGACGCCTCTTTTACTCGTTTACGTGGCCACCAATTCGTCAACGCTTGAGCCCATCTGCTGTCACTCTGCCTGGCATTATGTCCTGCTCAATTCTATTTCAGTTTTAACATTTATAAAGTAAAACGTAAGTACCTACTCAGAGTCGACGCAAATGCATCAGTGATAGCTGGATTGCACGTAAGGCATTCGTTTTTGAAAGCTAAGAAGTAAAACAGGTGATAGAACTCCCCACACTACAAGTATGTCTATATAATGAGAAACAAAGCTTGTTAATATATCGTCAATTAATCATTGCGCTATCTTAGAAAGTTTTTTGAATTGACAGTTTTTATAGGAAAGCCCTAACCAGACATGAGTAAGTACAAGTTAGGTTAACTTTTCAGTATTTATTTTTAAACATGTTTCATTAGATATGTTTGAATCTACAGAGATGACTGTGTCAAAGGAGATAATTTAAATAATGAATATTGATTAATTTAATTAGGTAGGTAATTTATTGTTTTTGTGTGATTAATTACCTTTTACACTTTTAGTTCATTTGCTCTTTGTTAAATTAAAAACCTTGTTATTTGGTCAAACCTTTATTTTGACCCTCTCAATGTGGCTGTTTAAAACCTCCCAAAGGATAGGATTACATGGTTTCGCTTTCAAATGAACATATTAGAGACACTTTACAGCGACTTCTCTGTATCTAAATACAATAATATATAGGTACATGTTATATGGATGGAACGTGTTCATCTTATTTAATGATTGTTTTACGCAAATCAAATTCGATTTAAAAATTTCAGAGAGATTTTAAACCATTCGATTAACATCTGAATTGACAGAACTTGCGGATTTTTTCATTGGAAAAATAAACTTGAACGCCATGCTTGAAGTTGCCGGAATGACAAATATTAGACGAGGTAAAAATATGACACATATTATACATCAAATCTTCTAAATTCAGATACTCTCCCCTAAGTAGTCCTCTCGACAGTTCAAAACTCATAATACTATTAAATTATATGGATAGTAGTATTCGTTGTAATTTTTATTTTTAGGTTAGCATAATGAACTGCATTGCACATAACATTACTAAAGTTAAAAAACGAGTGCAATTGCAAAGGAAGGGCGCTTATAATTATAAACATTAATATCATCGTCGTTTATTTTAATGATAAGAGCACCATATCAAACGGGGAACAAGCTAGCCGGTAAAATAATTCACAGCTTTACGGCACAGTAAACTTTATACAAACGTGTTTAGAATTTTAAATCTTGGATAATCAAATAATTTTAACAAGCGCACCTCTCGTCTGAGATCCTTGGCACCTTTACAACTCTTGTAAATGAAAAACGATTGGCACGCTGATGTAATCACAGCTAATCAGCTAATGGAGTCTGGTACACTGCCGCAACGACTGCGAAGATCAAATCTCGATACATTCAGCTTCATCTACATTTTATCCTCTTTATATTACTAATATAATAGAGTTCTGATAAGACATTTAAAAATATTTTTTTTAAGGGGTGTGTAATTAATTTTCAGAGATGTTCAAATTGGCCTCCGTAATCGTGGTCAAGCGCTGGTAATGGCAAACGAACCAAATACGAGTACATGATAAAAAACTTGTCCTAGTGAATCAATTCGGTGTATCAGGTTTCGGTTTAAGCCAATACACATCTTCCAACCGATGTTTTCAACCTCTTAGCGACCTTAGCCTTAGTTGGCATGACGAGGGCCACTGTTGATAAATCCTAATCTGCAGGGCCAGCCCTATTTCAGAGCAAGGACTTCAGTTTCTTTTAAGATATCTCTCTACGTGAGGCAGTCCGACTGGTGGAATATTTCCACCCTACAGAAGATCACACCAAATAACCTAGTTTTGTGTTCCTGCGGTGAGTAGGGTTCCAGAGTTTCTTGGGGTTCAAGGCCGGCAACGCGCTGGTGATACCTACGGTATTATAAGCATCCATAGGCTACAATAGCAGCTTACCATCAGGCGGCTTGTATGTTTGTTTGCCAACTTTGTAGTATATAAAAAACATCTATGCTGTTAAAGAAAAAGTTCACTAAATACTGTTTTTAAATCATCTCAAAACATATTCAAAATCATTTTCCACTTCCTCGTTGTCCCACGCACTCTAAGATCTTTAAACCCTGCCCAGCTTGTTTGTTTAAACCTATAGGTGACGCCTGGTGTTGTTTAACTTTACTTTACTCGCTATCAGATAAAATATTTGAAACTTTGCCAAGCTTGAGAAAGTAAAAGTAATATAGTTCATAGTTTTATGCCAGTATAGGTGCGTTATGAATAAAATATAAGAACGAATTATTACAATGCGTGCACACATTGTAACATCGTGTAAGTCTATACGATGAAGTTGCTTGCTAAATCTGTTTTAGGTCTTGTGAAGATAGCACACTCGATGTTATGTGTCATATAATAACTCGCGTAAATAAGTAGCCTCATCCATTTTAAGGGTTCCGAAGTCAACAAGGACTTAGTACTATAAAGCAGCAATCACGTCGACAAAGTGATAAAATAAAATCTTAAAAACAAAAAAACGTTTGTGGTACCTCCCCTAAGTCTGCATATTGTGTCGAGCAAATTTTTAGAAACTGTCTTTCTATACATTATTAATGTTTTAGGATACCATGGAAATAAATTGACGCTTCAGCACAACAGCCACAAAGGCAAATTAAGAAAAAAGTTCAAGGTTTATTATAATATTACTTAAATATTCAGTAACCCCACGTTGATATGTTTCACCCAAGAACGGAGATCGAGACTAAGTGCACATAAAAACGTAAGCAATCAGAACGGCAGATGTTTCTTCGCAAAGCACATAAACACGAGAGGCGTAAATTGACAATTAAGCTCGTGTTTCGATATCTTAATAATTTATAGAATACATTTTATAGCATTTTGTAAACAGTTTGGCCATTTATTATAAAAATGGGAATTCAGGGTGCAATCATTTTCTTTTTTATATTTGTTTACCAGTTGTGACCGCTGCTTCGCTCGCGTGGACTAATAAAATTTTTTTTTTTTTATTTTATGTGTGGAATCCTAATTTTTTATCTAAAATAAGTTATTCATTATAACATCAGTTATTTGCCAGTGACAGTCCCATCAGAATTGGTCCAACCGTTTCGGAGATTGCCCGGAACAAACATACAGACAGACCGACGAAAATTTAAATAATGCGTTTTTTGTTATGCGTACCCTGTATACTTTCAAATGCATTTAATAAGAAGCTGTTATTTTGACATTACAAACAAACACTTCATTTTTATTATATGTATAGATAGTAAGTCGTACGGTAATATGCCTTATGTTAAGTACATTACGATTGAAAAACATCACCGGTCGTCTCTGTCATGCGTGAAGCTGGTGTATATATACTGGCTAATACCGAAATGTAGCAAACTTATAATTTAATAAAATTACCCGTCTACTAATATATGAGTACATGCGCCTACTACGTGGGATATAGCTCGTCCCTTTCCCAATTCGTTAAGGACGAGAATGCCAAATAGTAAAAAAAAGATAAAACAACTGTATAATCAGAAATAACAAAGAAATCTGCTTTCATCGTATCGTCGAGTTTAACTTTCAGCGTGTCATGTAATTTACTTTAATAAGCGATTATATGTATTGGTTGCCATTTCGTCGATGCCATTTAAACGTTATTGTTGTAGGTGATGTTAAATTTTATTGCCGATTTATTTTTCTTCTACATGAGAGATTTCGTAATGTTTGTCTTTTTATGTGCTTGTGAACAGTTTGTGTAATCGCTATTTGATAGCGGCTATTTATTTCGGGTCCACGCCGAAGTGCCGATAAACTGTAATGACTTTCCGTGAATGTGCATTTTTTTTAAATAAATTTAGTATTAATAATTATAATGTACAGGGCTCGTACTATATCATATATCGTATATGATTACTATTTCTTACCTCTTTTGGAACCTTATAGACATTTTTTTGTGTAGTTTTTTTAGACAAAGTTGACAGATTACTAAATACATACACATGTTTCTTCCTTCCTCCCAGGGGAAAGAAACATGTATATATGTATAGTTAGTTTAGACTGAATTTACGGATATATAATTAGTCAGATCGCGACTTGGCACTTTGGCACCTTGGAACTTGTTGCCTTGCTTTCGCGGCTGAGTACCTTAAGCGCTCGCCCCCAAGTCCGGTGAAGCTGGAAAAGGCGTCAGAAGCTCCAGGGCTCCAAAGGCTAACAGTAAAGTCAGATAGAAAAAAAAAACATTTAAAGAAACAAAGTAGATTTTTCCTATCCTACTGGAGGCTGTAATAGATTCATGAGGTAGTAATTATTGTAAAATCATTATTTTACAGTCGGGTAAGACAAAGAAGACTTGAGTTTCGGTTACAAAGTAAGTTTTCATCTTCGGAACTATCTGTTCCTTATGGTGAAATCTATAGAGCGTAAGCTCTTAGAGTTATCTCAAACTTAAGTCGAAAGTTCAAATTTATAGTCGCTAGCTGAGTATTTGTTTAACTTTACCTGAATAAAGTTTAAGTCATCGAATTCGACGACTAACGTAAAACTTGTGTATTATACGAATAAATAAATGACATAATAGTGATGTAACAGTGACTATAGTCAATTAGAAATCTAAGATTGCGCTGACTTAGCGAAGTTTGAGCTAAGCTAAGGTTGGGATAAAGACGAGTACGCTCTATAGATTTCATAATTCGTGTATAGCTTACCCATATAGAAGAGAGGTAGGGCACAAAGAAATTGCTTTGGAGATTTCTCTCTACTTAGGGCAGTCTGACTGGTGAAATACTTCCACCCTTCTTCGGCGCATGTAATTTTAAACCCGTTTTTACCACGCTTATTAATAATTTTATAGACACTTCAAATCAACTGTATATCTACGTTGAACGATGATATTATATTTTCTGTTTGGCATTTCCAATCACGTGATGAGTCACCTAAAACGTAGTCCGCGAGTATATTGACAGTATGTTTAAAATTAAATTTATTTATTTTATAATATTGGTCTATTGATAAAAAGTCTTAAACAAGACAAAGATGGAAAAAATAATTCTTAATAATTGTTAATTAACTTTAATTTTTAAACACTGCCAACTCGCGGTTTATGTTTTTATGATAATAAGGTATATGGCGATATTAATTATGATTCACTAACGATCATAGATATTATTGTTTAAAAAAATATATTTACACTATTACAATAATTCACTAAAGTTATTTTAATCTAAGGCGTGTGCGTATAGCTTTTGTGGTGCAGGAGATTTTTTTCTTTACATATTTGCTTGTAGTGGCGTAACCGATAATAATTAAATATTTTATTGAGGATTTTCATACAAGAATTAAACGTTGAGATTCTGAATCCCGGTAGTTAAGAAACGGTTGGCATCGTGGTGTTGCCAGTTATGCGCGAACAAAAGTATCCAATGTTAAGTCCCTCACGATGGACATATATAATATAGATATATTTCTATATCACTATATGTATAGCAGGATGCAGTTTTAACATTTTCACATAACAATGCAGTTTTTTATTAAGAATATCTGTAATGTATCGTAATCAACACCATCGCAGGTACAACTGTGAAATGAAAACAAATGATTGCTGTCATCGTGCCACCCTAGTGTAATAAAGATAAAATATTTGCTGTTACATTTAATTACCGTTAGTATTTATTAGGCAGTAGTAATCATATATCTATGTAAAAGTAAAATATGTATTTTTCTGTAATAATATTCAAATAAACTTATAGATTTTTTAGATTCAACGAGCAGGTGCTTACCATGTTCTAAGAAAAAGCGAAACGTTGTGCTAACGATACTCCGAGGAAGACGCAAACACACTAAGAAATATTTATGGAGGTTTTTCGCTGTAGAATCCCGGTGGAGAGCGGAACGACGCTTTGCCCTCGAAAAATAAGGGAAAACACGTTTCGAATCCCTCGCCACGTATAACTCTTAATACACGGATTATAGAATGGTTTTTTAAGTCTTGGGTGTTAAAAGAAAGATAACAAGGCAATTAGGTTGCGGTATTAGGAGCGAGGCAATTTATTTTTTATAAAGTACATTTAAATTAAGAATTATTTTAGTAAAATAATAATAAACTAGTTTATCATAGTATCATTGTTGTGTACGGGTAATTAATTAATTATTTAAAATAATAAATTGCTGAAACTTGTGCCAACTAGGAAGATTGTAGTCAACTATAGTATAACCCCATCGCACCTAGGTTTGCAGCAAGTGTAGTATCGCTCGACTATAAGTACCGCTCACCGCCGATAGATGGCGGAAAAAATATAGTAACGCGTGGAGTACAGCGAGTGCAGTACAGCCACGTGACCTGAGATGCATCTCGTTGCCGAGGCACCCAACGCGCCATCCCCGGCACATATCAGTTAGCTGCCTTCTGCCTCGGTGAATACACATTGTTTTCGGTTTGTACTGCACTCTTAACAATTGTTTTTTTGCTGCCAAATTGTCTCTTCCCGCAAGTGGTAAATAAAATACCCATAATATATTTATTTAAAATACGTCTCTGGTTTTCATAAATTTTGGTACTAAAATGGTTACTTATAGTCTAACGTAAATATGAAAAATATAAATATAAACTAATCGCATTCAGAAAAGTAAAGAGTACAAAGAACAATACTGAAGAAAAAATGTACAAAGTTCCTATTTTTACTTTCAAATTAATAAATTTTGTATAGTTCATATCATTTTGAAGGCACTCTTGTTGTTTTTGCGTTCACCTGGGTCTCATAAATTCATCCGCGACCATAAAATACATTAGTAAAATCTTGCTTTGAATAATACCCGCCCCGATGTACGTTCTTGTGAGAAAAAAATTCTAACAAATTTTATTTCACATATACCTTTGACCTAGAAAGTGATCGTCAGGGTTGCCAGTAGATCCAAGTTGTTTATACAGCTCGATTCCTATTCGAAAACCAAATCAACTGTATAAACCAAAAAAATTTTTTTGGCGCTCTAATAAAGGGTAAATTTTAAGAAGTGCGATATGATGAATTTTGCCGTCAATGATAATAATGTAAATTATACTGCCTTTTTTATTGTGTAAAAATAATTTAATGTGGTATAAACAAGCATATATATTTTTTACGACAAATAATTATAACTTCTTATACACATTTTTTTAACATTAGCAAACTTGCTGAGGGAATACGACGTTTTAATTTTCACTAAGCTTACATTTGAATTGTTTTTTTCGTATCTAAATACACAAGGCAATCTGCTATACAAACTGAATATATATTATATACTACTTGTATCCATTTATACGACTCGGCAATTCTGGTGATCATGAATTTAATTAACCCTTTATTAGTATATTTATAGTTTAATAGTACGTACTTGAACATTATTTACTAACAACTATGTAAAGATATTTTTGCAGAAAATCGTGTACTTATCAGTGGCATTTATAAAGTATTACCTCTTCGATAAAACTAAAGAGAGTCTTCAAACCAAAAGTACGATCTTACTAGCTTGATAAGTCGACTTTGTACAATGTTTACTTCCCCTTATCTCATAACTGTGGTAAGCGAGTTCTATAAACAAGGTATGGAGTAATGCTAATTAAGTAATGACTCTTCAGGGGATGTAGGACGGGACGCAATGGTTTACCTTAATTAATTAATGATCGTTCATCCTCCCAATAACTTTGGTGGGTATGAATTTCGTTTTAATTAAAGTGCGTTTCAATTTTACACGCTACGTCACATAACATTATAATCCTGAAATCAATGTTTTCAGTATAGAATAATTATTGAATAATTAATTTACAATAAATCATGAGTTTAAAACAGAATTAGCAAGTTCTCTACTACCTATTTTTTGGATTACGAGTACTAAACAAAAACAAAATTTTCTTAATAGGCTAAAGTTAATATTAGGTTCTTACATATGAAATTGGCGTTTTGTTGAACTGGATACCTTGATCTCAAATATCGGGCGTTTGGTTAGGAAATCCAAATTCAAATTTAGGCTTGTGTATTTGTATTTTAAATTTAGTGATTCATTTGTTTTCTCACCATTTGATTTTTCTTTGACATCGTTCTTTTCATGAAATGGAAATCTTAAATATCGCGTCATTTACGAATATGAGTTCCACCATGGCATCAACACTGCAGAAACAGCTCGAAGTATTAACGATGTGCATGGGGAATCTCTACTGTAAAAGAAAACACGGTAAGTTGTCGTTCTGGTCGTTCTGGAAATTTTGACCTGCGAAACAAACCCTATGGACGGCCGGAGACCTTGTTGATAATGAAGAATTAAAGGTGATCGTGGAAGCGTATACATCGCAAACTACGTCAGAGTTAATGGCAGGCACTGGTGTGAGTGACAAAACAATTTTAATTTTGATTAAATATAAAACGATTCTGATTAAATACCGTAGACCTAAAGTATCAGCCATTTCATAATTGATGAGCCATAAGAATTGTTTTAATACTTATTTCATCATTATTATTTTAGCCGTAAGACGTCCACTGCTGGACATAGGCCTCCCCCAAAGATCACCGCAACGACCGGTCCTGTGCTACCCGCATCCAGCGGCTTCCCGCAACCTTTACCAGGTCGTCGGAACACCTTGTGGTGGGTCTGCCCGCGCTGCGTCTTCCGGTACGTGGCCGCCACTCGAGAACTCTTTGACCCCATCGGCCATCCGTTCTACGAGCTACGTGGCCCGCCCACTGCCACTTAAGTCTGGCTATTCTTCGGGCTATGTCGGTGACTTTGTCTTGTTCTCTTGCGGATCTTCTCATTTCTGATTCGATCACGCAAAGAAATTCCAAGCATAACCATCTCCATTGCCCTTTGAGTGACTTTGAGCTTTCTTATGATGCCTATAGTTAGCGACCACGTCTCAGCACCATATGTAATCACTGGCAACACACACAGACTTTCGTCTTGAGACACTGCGGTATCTTGTATCGTGCGTGTGTCTTCTAACACAATAAAGTATTTTTTTGTTATTTCTCAACAGACTCTGATAACATTTTGACACGAGAAATATTCATGTCATTTCATAATTGATATTATAAATCGTCAATAATACTTTCAAAAATCGTCAAAAAAGACAATCAACATATTTTTATTAATTCTCAACAGATTTTCATCAAATTTTGTACACGGAAGAATGTCATCAATATGAGCAAAAATAAATTTACGAGTATTACGAGAATAATTTATTTTAAAAGATAACCTTGTGCCTTGTAAGATATGTGAATTATTTGTTGTGGTTTAACCACAATAGAACATTGATATATATAGTTACCAATTGTGCCGGAGCTCTGCTTGTGTGGACGACATAATGCTGACGGTCGCGCGCGCACGAATTGTACTGCTTCAAAAATGCTTATTATTGGTGATTCTTAGGAGATAGACATATGCTATATGTGACATTTTTGTAATTCTTTTTGAGGTCTACAATTATGTGGTACATTAATTTGATATATCTCTTATAGTTTACTCAGCGTAAGCCGTTTAATTGCCCCCAAAAAACGTCTTTTTTCGGAATTGATTCAGCATAATCGGCACTGCTTATTTTGTATGTTACTTTATTTATCAAAATATATCCAGATAACATATCTATCAATTAAAGGAAAAACCATATAAATCAGATAAGTGGTTTAGGCGTGAAAAGAATATAAACGGACAGACAGACAGAGAGACGGTGAGGTTTAAAATATGTATATAAGTTAATATTTCGTAAATGAGTATTATATACGCATACCTACATAAGTTATATATGGATAATTACTTACTGTGTATTATAAATGTAATAAAACCAAAAAATAGTAAGTAAATTATATGACAATTGACATAAATTAATATTATTTAATATTTACACAAATGAAACTGTCAAGTAACTTCGTAAAAATGGAAGTTTAATAAAAATTTATTGCAAATCTGTTTGACAGAAAATATTTGAAGAAGTCAAGATTGAGGAAGTAACGACATTGTTATTATCGCCTCAATTTTGATCCGGCTCTCGACTCTGAAACAATCTTTGGTATTCACACTTCAATCGGACGCCAGGCAGTAAAATTTCGGTTGTTTCCATTGAGAATTTTCATTTTTAGATATTACCCGTCTAATTTCATATCCAACAAAGAAGCTCTGGGATTCGTAAAAAATACAGTAAGTGGCATAATTGTGCTTTACATAAAAGAATGAGAAATGGCGTAGGAGGTACTTTATAGAATAATTTTTCAAGGCAAAACAATTGACCGTAGTTTACACACAGCTTGCTCGAAACTCAAGAGGGCGGAAGCGAAAATTTCAGCTTTTCACGTTGAATTTTTTGTCGTACTTATTATACCTAAAACAAAGCGTAATGACCCGCACGGCACGCATTTGTTCGCGAACAATCAAAATGGGCCATTTTTCATGTAGAACAATTGAAGGCGGTTTTCCCACACAATTGGCAGCGTATTTTGTCAAGCGGTTGTTGTACGTTACTCGAGAGTACGTAATAAGTGCTCTTTATACGCCCACTGAAATAACTAACTATAGTAAGTCTCTTCATTTAAATCCAGTTTATACATGAACTAGCTGTGCCCGCGGTTCCGCTCGCGTGTACTAGAGAATTATTATTTATGAAGATACCGTGATATTTTTTTTTTATAATAGCCAACTATTTAATAAGTAAAACAAAAAAAATATCTATTAGTTAGTTTTTGCGTGATGCGTGCACGAAGGCCAACCGCATGATTATAATTTTATTATTATATTTATCAGTGTAAGTATACAGGTCCCACCAAGATACTCGCAGGGGACCACATTACCACCTTTTCTCCTCAAAATAAATTAATATGCTACATATAATATTTTTGTGTCTTGGTAAAAAGTCCCCACGACAATTCAATTTCTTGTTGATGAGGTTCTTCATCGCCATTGTCTCTCTCAGTCGTTGTTCAGCATGGAGACGTAATACAAGAACCCTTAAAGCCGCGTTCCATGATGTGTATACAAGTTCTTGGCGGAAAACCTGCGATACTAAAGTATTATTAGACCGGATACGTATGTTGTATTTTTTTTATATGCAGCCCAAAAGGAAGTCATTGGGGCAGTTGAGCTCCAAATGGGACATACGAAACTGCAATCGAGGGCCTGGAAGATCGAGAAAAATTTGGCGGTAAAATGAATTTCATTAGGTAATTGAAGAATTTGAAAGAAATTGATAAGTGTCGCGTAAAAAAAGATGTGCTTAAAATTAAAGCATTTGCTTAGCAATGGATAAAACAGAATTTCATTTAAAAAAGTAATTATATTTTAGTTCATTGTATAAATATAATGTTAAAGTCAAGATAGACTATCGAAGACAACAGAATCTTCCTGGACATCATCGTTACGGAATCACAGATCTTGAGGGCGTAATCAGGGTTAAGTGTGGAGCATTGTGGAGATTTACACGGTCCGACAATCCAAGTCAGAATAATGTCTGCATTTATTGAGGGTTGCCCCCAGTGGCCTCCATCCTTCCCTAATAGCCACCCCAATGTTTGATGTTATCGCTTCTCGTAAGTGACCTGGTAATTCATCTTGAACCTCCTCACGATCTGACAAGCTCCAGCCAGAAAGATCTTCTCTTCAAGTTCTGACTTAGTTAGTAGCCTCGTAGAATCTTAGGATCCAATATTAACAGAGGTCTTCACGATGCGAGGGCTCGACCTAGAACCATTCTTCAAGCCCGTCGTTTGCTTATATGGGTGCGTAGATCACAGAGCACACCTATTGCTGGTGCAGCGTCTCTACTTTTTTTCATTGCTTTCTTTCCGTTTATTTTATATTCATCATTCAGGATCTGTTATCTCGTTGTGCTATCAGACATGATTTCTTTTTAAATAACCACATAGTCTCGATTCTCTGATATACATAATACTATGGAATTCCATATCTACGATTATGTATGTATTATAATTATAATAAAATGATCTTTACTCTATATCTTTTTCTTCTTTTTTGGCCTTTAACCCTAAGATTACGCCGGCCTAGTCGTTTTTACGCATTTTATTGAAAGTAACTAGTAATCAAGTTGTGTACCAAAAGAGTGTCAATACTGTCAGGTTTTGACAATACAGCATGGAAGGCACCCTGATCCTACACGTGGAGACCAAGGTGACCTATCTGTTATTTTCTGTACATTTTATCAATACGTGAGCACATCATAAACCTTATCGCAATTTTGTTAATAACAATTTCACACCAATACACCAAATCGATTGAATTCATTTCTTTTTATAGAATTTGAGATATATTGAAAAGAATTACAGTAACACAATAAAATTGTATAATAATTATGTTAATGACTTAAACGTATGAAAAACAAACATAAAATAATTTAGTGTATTGTTTACGTTATTAATCACCTGGTGAAGAGCGGTGCTTTCACCGATAGGCTATAAAATCTCGCCTCTTATGATTTTGATGGCGGCTCGAGGCATTGCGGTGGAATTTTTCGTTTTATTTTATGACGGCGCGCACTGTCGCGGAGAAATATTGGCTCAGCGGAATAGCTCGTAAAGAAAGCCGTTTTCTTTCCACGGGGTTATGCATCGCAACTATATCTTGGACGCCTTCTGCTTACATTTCATTATTAGGCCTCAGTCTATTTCATGTTTCATAAGTGACGTTTGATTTAAAATGTTTTGTTATACGAGTAGCACGTAGAACTCGCACCCTGAGTGTTTCGTACTGATTACATTACATACGTAGTAAAGAAAAAACAAGTAATGATAATAAAAAATCAATTCTGAAAAAAAAAGATAAACTCTACCATCACGCTTTCTTGGAACACGCTGCCAAAACCGTTAAATACAGGATAATAGAAACACTATACAAATAGGTGTTAAAAAATCTGCTTGTACAATATATTAAAGATTTGTTTAAACTAGAAAGATCTATATAAAGTCCATTACATCTTATATCCAACTTTTTTACAACATTATGAGACCATAGACTATTTGATATTAATGTGGATTTTATAATATAAGCTGTTTTCGAGAGAAAAAATCCTAACAAATGTGAAAAAGGGGCCAAGTTCGGTAGAAACGACGTTCGTAGTAGTCGTTGACACCGATAAAAGAGCTGACATCTAATGTACGTTCTTCAATTAATTTACAAAAGAATTTGTTACTTTTTGATTTGCGATTTCAAATTTGGCAAGTTTTAACATTTATGTTTTTGTTGGGATATTATTACTTTTTGAAAAACTGCGCGCTGCTATCTACTGGTGAAATGATGGAACGCCGTTGTAGTTGATGCATCATTTTGTTTTAAATCAATTAATAACTGTCCTTTTTTGAAGTGTTTTGATAAATTCTTTGATGTTATCGTTATAAAATATTTTTCATTGGTGGAAATCAAATAATGTTTGTTATAATCGTATTTATATTTTTTATTATTATCGAAACGCTCTTATTAAAAATTTATTGTTTTCGCGTTATCACAGTAAAATATATTTATTTATTTTTAATTTATGTTTATGGCCAGTATTCAGATTATAAATTAATTTTATTAATTTTTATATTGAATTATTAGCTAAACTGATTGAATAACTCTGCTAAGTAGTGAAACATTTACAGGCGCGTATCCATCCTTACTCGTAATTGTAATTCTAAAAACGTTAGTTATTAACTATTGGATTTGAAAGAGGTTAAACCAAATTTGTAGGTAGTTTTCGTAAGAGCAAAGCGTTCGTTATAGATTGTGCGGATTTCAAGAGTTTTGCCGGTTCACCTCTCTGAACCTTTACGCACATCATTATTCAAGCTAAGTGGACAGGTCAGATTAGTGGATGAGTAAGAAAAATTCACGAGGCTGCGTATTACACATTCGTAAAGGGAAAATGTAAATTGGCAAGGAAATTTTAGCAGGCATAAATTTACGGTGTTTATTATTTACCTAAATTTACTTTGTACGAGCTGCTCTGTCTGCTTGTAAATATTTGTCTTACTACATCATTTATTATAAGCGTAAAATAGAATTGAAAATGTCAAAATTCAAATACTAACAGGTATTATAGTCCGGTCACAGTTGACATTTCAAATAACAAAAACTCCGACAGAGCTGAAGTTTGGTAGAGACCTTGGGTACACCGGTAGAAATAAAGTACCAAAAGTCCCCATCGACCACATGTGTGCTAAAAAAAGTTATTCTAGGTTAAAGGTCAAAATTTTAGTTTTTTTATTTTTCTTGAAAACGGTCAGTTTTAGGAAAAATATAGTTCAGCAAAATTTGTAGATCATAAAATTATCTTATTATGCAGTTATATATATAGTATATATACCTTTCCAATAAATGATAGAATAAAAAAAACATGTACAGAGGATATCCAACAGATATTTTTTAAACCAAAGTTTAGTTTTATTTTTAAATATAACATGTTACCCAATTATTTACTTCGTTTTGATCCGTTCAGTATCCGAATAAAAAAAAGGTATAAAATATTGCATTTGCTGAAATGAATAGAGTTAATATAAAAATATTATCTATTAATTAAGTTTTTCCTATATAATGAATATCGAAAAGAGACTAACTAATATTATATAATCACCTATATGGCAAAAATGGTCAAGTTAATTAGTTTCCATTAGCTTATCTGAGGTTAGCGGCCGACTTGAAATATGACCTGATCCTTACGTAAGCGTTGCAATAATTACTGCCGATCCAAAGGTAATTTATAATAAGTATAGTGTTATTATTGGAAAAGTAATAAGCTTGGGATCTCGGATATCTTGGTACTTTATTTCGCGTGCGTTTTGGTTATAGCTGGATGAGAAAAATCAAGTAGCCACTAATTTGTTTAAGAAATAATTAACGAAGATAAAGTGAAAAACGATATGAAACAGGAAAACATTTAAAAATAACAGTAATTTATAAAAAAAATGCCAATGGCATGTCGGCCACACGCAGTGTAGGGTTTCGTAGTTGCCCGTCATAATATGCATACTTAGAGAGGGGCTTTAAGTAATTTTCAATGGAATTTGTAAGAAATTACTTGTTCAGGTATATTTTATAACTTGTTTGACTATTACTCGATAACTTGTAAAGCCTATGTAGCTGTGATAGTTTTCCTTTTAACTTCATTATATATACTACTACCATGAATTTTTCACATATCCAAAAACAACCGTTTAGATGATAGGGGGGATACTTCATCATCATCATCATCAACCTATATTAGTCCACTGCTGGACATAGGCCTCCCCTAATGAGCGCCATAGCGCCCTGTCTTCAGCTGTCCGCCTGCAGTCTTTCGCAGATCGTCATCCCATCTGGCTGGAGGGCGTCCTACACTACGTTTGCCGAGTCGCGGTCTCCACTCAAGAACCCGTTTACCCCAGCGGTTGTCGGTTCTTCGCGAGATATGGCCGGCCCACTGCCACTTCAGCTTGCTAATTCTTTGAGCTGATACTTGACTCTAACAAAAATTGATACTTTAAAGGTTAATATTTCACAAACGAATTCTTGAATCAAAAAGTTGTTTTACAGACCCACAATATCTTTGAACTATCTATCCATCAACCACACGAAGAAGATGGGGTATATGAGAAAAAAAAAATCTTTCTCACTTTACTTTTGGGGGAAGTACCCTAAACAATTTTTAATCTGTATACACATACCAAATTACAGCTTTCTAGTACTAAGAGTCTCTGAGCTATACCGCGGACAGACAGATGGGCATACCGAAACTATTAGGGTTAAAGCAAGTCAATGTTTTTGTCAGCGTCTCGAAATTTTTGATGTAATAGAATCTCAAAAACTCGTATTCGTATTTAAGCATTCAACAATAATACGAAAATAGCTATTTCTCGTAGGAAAAAATTTAATCGTGAACTGCTGTTTAAGAATTTTCTCGCATATGTAGACAAAATTAGAACATTCGCAATCGTAGCCTCGTGTAGATTTCTTTCTATTGTCACTTCTAGTTATATCCTTTAATGTTCAAAATAGAATTGTCTCTGGTTAAACTGTGGCTCGCTTATACCCGTTTATAACGAGGAGTAGATAATTCGAGAGCCATTTTCTAAGATTTTGTTTCTTTGTTTACGACAACCGGGCCGACACCGTTTATACGAACAGTTTAAAATCTTAATGTGTGCGTTTCGTAAATTCATATTTCACTGCGGGGCCTTATCTTTTTCTACGAATTTATACAGAATATTATTGACTGTTGAGAATTTCTAGATTTTTCCATATATTAATTTAGTGATCGACAGTAAGTAATGTTTTATACAGGTCTTAAAAATAGTAATAGAAAATATCACAAATACCAATTTTGTGCATACGAAGCAGCTGGTACGAGTTACTTCTTATAAAATATAATATAAAGTGTGACTTGATAAAACCGAATGTTGTTGAATTACTATTTCAGTTTTTTTCGTATTTATGTTTATGTAATTATTTTCTGTTGTGATTAAACAATTTTTTACGATAATTATTGCCAACGTAAATTCCCCAACGTTGGATTCGCTGAAAAAAAAAAACGGAATATACTATGAATAATATGTTTCTCGATCTGGGAATATCCGTATAGGAGATGACTCCTCATCGGGTGCATAAACATTTGTGCTCTAGAGATGTGAACCGGTTCGATTTATGTTAGTTAGTTATGTTTACGTTATTGTTAGAATTCTCTATCCTAGTAAAATATGGTCACAATTGACACAAACTACATCGTCCTATGGAAACGCTTCAAACTTGCGATGAACTATGAACTATGAACAGCATCTAATCCCCTTAAACAAAATCGCACTTAATTTTATTATATTATTAAATAATATATAAAACGGAAAAAATAAATATTTTAAGTCATCACTAATTTGCGTTCTTCCCGCGGAGCACAATGTTTGTTTGTAATAGCTGCTCTAGTACATAATACCTCAATGACGAACACTTTCATTTATACTGCACATTTTACAAATATTTATAGTGCGATTGTTTAGTTCAAGGCCACATTTATATAGATAGGAGTCAACGCCGTCAACGGTCTAAATTTCTATGTGTGGTAACGAGACAACAATGATCTTTCGTTTCGGTAACCCCTTACAACGAACTTCGACTCGATGGCGAAAATAGCGACGCTTTTTCGCTGCACAGAAAATTTAGGGTTTGAGTAACGACAGAAACCACTGCTAAAAAATAGATATTTTCACTAGGATATAATAACCCGTTATCCGCTATTGCACCGATATATAATTTCAATAACTATCTATATTGCGCAACGATCAAGCCTAGTTCACATCACTAACTTGCGCTCCCCTACGCGTGCTACGCGGGGAAGTGGTGCACTAGTTTTGTTTGTAATAGCTGTTCTAGTACGTAGTACATAATACCTCAATGGTACCTATAGGCTCATTATTTATCATTATCTAATGCAGTGATTATATCGTAACGTAACGTAATGAAATCAGTACCAACACTTGAAAAATAAAAAAAATAAAAAGCGTGTAACCGTCACACGCTATTGAAGTAAAACTTAAATGGTTACCACCATCCCGACGGTCACCTCCTCCCCGTAGGTCACCTCCGCCCCGACGGTCACCTCCACCCCGACGGTCACTACTATCCGTGATAAGATATAATACGTTAATAATAGTCGCGCCTAAAGAAGTTTAACTTTAATGGCGTAACGGGCTTTCGTTGTATATATTGCCGTAACGGTCTTTCTTGCATTGTCGTCCAGTTACCTTCTAGTTGCTCCTAAAGAAGTTTTACTTCAATACTAAAGGAAAATACAGCGAATTACTATTAATTGAAGTATAAACAGCGCGTGTAAAACAGAGTAATTTCACCGAATCATTACATTTTGTTTTCAGGCTCCAGAACAATACTACAAAACAAACATAAAGCCACAGTTACGAGAACTCTACTGTTAAATTTACCCACATTTATTTTGCATTTTGATTATTTAACAACACGAAACAATAAAGTTATATTTATATACAGACGTAGGTATGTTTTTTTTTAACAAAACATTTACAACGACCAATACTTATTTTAAAATATGTTTATTTCGCTTTGAATTTAAGAGCCGATTATTCAATCGGATAAATTTATACGAGGAATAATTTTGACGTTTTGACAGCTAATGTATGGAAACTATTTCTCAAATACAGTTATCTGTTGATTGAAAAATTGGCCCATAGTCCCAAAATCAATGTTAATTCGACTATTCATTTGAGGTAGATTTTTTTAAACTGTAAAAAAAATATAACTATTTGACTAAAATTAAAGAAAAATTCGCTTTTAAATGAAGACTCATTATAGATGGATATAATTTGAATTGATACCGATAAATTCAGTTTCACGGAAAGGTTTATTCGTTTACGTAAACTTTGAGATTGGCTCTAACAAGGCTGGGAGAGGCGGAGAGCGCGCCGGTGATTTCTACTCTTAAAATCCAATTTAAATGCATTCCTCTGTGCCACAGGGGCCCCACCGATACGCTCTAGGGGCCAATTAACTTATTCATCCTTAACATTTCATTGCTCAACTTGAATACTATTTTTACATTTTATGTTAAACATTTCAACCTTACGGAACTTGTAAAAAGGGTGAAATGTAATGGTTGTGAACTGTGAAGGTAATCCTCAATGTAAATTCTTAAGTGGTTAAAATAATATATGTTGCCGGGTAGTGTATTAAATTGACTCGAATGGCTTCTGGAGCGCATAAGTCCACATTTCCAACACAATAAAACCTATATATTAACAATATCGAACTATGAGACTATATGCAAAAAAATACATAGTAACTAAATAAAACGAGGGAAATAATAATCAAAAGAAAAGAAAGAATGAAGCAATGATTGCTCAGTGGTAGCATGTACGCCTTTGCGTCGATTGACGTGAATTCGAATCCCTACAATGAGCTTGAGCTTTCGGTGCAGGAAAACATCGTGAGGAAACCATAGCATGGTGGTAGGGCTTTTTCTAATGCCCGTCTGGCTAGCTACCACTCTCAAATTGAAAATCTGTCGCCAAGCACCAATAGGTGTGTTCCGGCAGCTGCACTTGAAAGCCATTCTTCCACTAAGTTTAGTGTGTTATCATCTTGGGCCACATCGTCACTTAACATCAGGTGAGATTGTGGCCACTACGCCAAAGCAATAACGATAAAAAAAAACAAACGGTAATCGCTGTAAGCTCCAGAGATTAGAAAAATATTTTTGGCATTGAACTCCTAGTAACATGCAGTAGTACACAAAATAATTTGCTTATTTATCAAGCGTAAATGTGGTAAGCGTAAGTGGTATTCAATAGTTTTTCATTTTAGGTAAGTGTCACGTAGAATGAATGTAATGATGTATTTGCACATGCTTTACTGTCTTTGTGTTTTGTGCCGAGAAATAAATTATGAACCTCGACCACTATTTATTTAACGATATTATTTACGAATCAGTGTAATACAATATATTCAAAAATCCAAATAATGAAGTTACTTTTATAGTGTCCTTGTAAAGAGAAGATACGCAGTTGGTAGGTATCCTTTTCGTTAAAAAGTCATTTAAAATGCAATTTGAAAAGCCTAATAGAAACGGTCTCACTAAGAATTGTTGCGAAGTGTAATGGGTTCAGGTGAAATTAACGCAGAAAAATAGGAAAAGTTAGAACGAGTTTTGCAACCAAGGTTTTTTGCTTTCACCAAGTAGCGCAGTGATTGTAAACTGCTGAATTTATAATGTTATTTTCGAACTCCGCTTCATCGAGAAGTTTAAAAGCGGTTCATAATTTTACTTGCAACAGCGTAACGTTCAGCACACTTACCGGAGGTTTATTTACACACACATATAAATTTCACATAAATTTATACCTTAATTAATTCTTGAACCAGATAGGTTTCATACAGTGTAATAAAATAACTTGTTATAGTTGGCATCATGAATATGGAAATTATTTTGTATATTATCCAACTTTAACACCATTGTAGGTAACCAACAGAAAATGTGTATTTGCTATTAATCTACTGTTAGAATAATGCTGTTACACTTAAAAAAAACGTAGAAATAATTTTATAAGAAATTGTCGAAACTGTATTATGAGAACGGAGTGAACATAAAAACTGTTTAGCAATACTATTATAGGAAAATAAACGTTGCTTCTCTCCTTTTTCGGACCCTATTTATTTGAAAAGGATGCGATGACTCAAGCAGATTTGCAAGATCTGTGGATCTATTTCTCAGTGGATTACTTTGCAACTCTTTTATACAGTAGGAGGCCAGTATCATCACTACTTAAGGATATTAAAATCCCTTCGGTTTGTGTAAGAAGCTTGTTTTCTTGCTGATTACAGGGATGTTTATCGTGTAATCCAAATACGATAGGATGAATTGCGTCTCTCATGTAACCGCACCACTGATTGAAGACCGTATTTCATAAAGAGGGTATTTCATATTTCACTTTCTTTTATTTTTAATTAACAAGAAATATATAAATAGGTTAATTAAAAAAAAAAACGTATAAAAAGTCTTTTGTCAGTTCTACGTATGAAACTTTTAGTACATGTAAAACATTTTTTGAGATATACCAATAACAGTTGTTTTAATTAAATAATTTTCTGATTGACAAAAATAATTATTATCAGTCTGACCTCTTGCTAATTCATTTGACACATTTATACTGTCCCAAATTGTTTATCAATCCAGTCTCTGTATGTTATTAGTACCGAGTAGATCAGTTATTTTATTGTTCGAATTATAGATACGTGTTGGTAAAAAGTAAGTATACGAAAATTTTGCATTCGTTATTTTTATACATTTGTTGTTTTTTATTATTATATTACGTTGTAATGCATAAATACAGTGTTTTTTTGCCATTTTTCAAATAATATGACGCATTAAACGTTGTTTATAATATTCTTAAAATATTCTTGATAATAATTTCATTGCTGAAAAGTTCTTACTTTATCACATCTGATAGACTAATTAGAACAATTGCTTCCTGTTTTTTAGCTGAATGATTTTACTCGCTATATATATATAATATGTGTAGGATGTATGTTCGCGCGTATTTTCTAAACCACCTAACATAATTGTAGTTATATGAACACGTCACGTCCATCTCGCGTTTTAAAAATTAGGTGATTCTCGAATAGAATTATATATTTGCAAAAATCAAAATTTTTTACTGTTTTTTTTTTCAAAATGTGTAGGCTTAAAAGCTAGCGATTTTGTGTGAAGGTCATTTTTTACATTACTTCAAAACAAGTATGTTAAGTAAAAATTATTATAAATTTTTGGTCATTCTATTGTCTTTTTTATGTTTTGATGGATCATAAAATATTTTTTTAAATGCTCTACTTTCTGAACGTTTAATAAAGCTTTCGTTGTGTTTCTTTTTCTTTAAATAACGTATATACATGTAATTTCTTATAATAAATAAGTGATATTTATTTAATTTGCGGCAGAACTGAGTAAAAAGCAGTTAAACAGCCAAGTAGATTTTGTTTCTTTGCGTAAAATTATGTGCCAAATAACAATACAAATAACCTTGTTTTGTGTTCCTGCGATAAGTAGAGTTTCCAGAGCTCCTTGAGGTAGGGAGTTTATGGTCGGTAACGCGATAGTTATACCTTTATGGTATTATGGCAATCGTCCATAGGCTACTATCAATCTGCCAGTCTACTACGTCATAGTTCACTATCAGAAGGGCTGTATGCTTGTTTGCCAACTTTGTCGTATAAAATAAATAAATGATGGTGATGGTGTGATGTTGTAACGAACTTAAATATTATGTAGTTTACGTACCTATTAAAAACCAATCAATACGAGATAGCATTTGAAAAGTATAATGTGAACATAATATTTTTAGAGGCGTATTAACCCTTAATCGGGTACTGGGAACTATTTTCCAAACTACTATGAAACATAACACCAAAACTCTACTGAAATCATAAAACAAGTTATTTTGTATTCGGCCTGTGGTTAAATTATTAGCACTTAAAAAAATATGATATTAATCATTACTAATATGATGTACTTATTTTCTTTCAGGTTCTGCTTGAAACAATGAATAAGACAATTTTATCAATTTTTGTACTCATTGCTGTAGTTGCTTTGACGGAAGCGAGATCTTGTTCGCATAAGTAAGTGGCTATTTTGGAAAATTAGCTTACAGTTTGTAATTATATTAAAATAAGCATAGAAATTTACAATGTAATTTTATGTTTCAGACAAAATCTATGTGATCATGATGAGAACGAGGTATGTTTTTACTGATTGTGTTTAAAATTAGAATTGTTAAAAAAATCTATGCTAAAAGGTCCTTATTTCTTATTTATTATTATACAATTTTACAATATCAGTACCTGTATTATTACGCTGTCTCTTCCGATATAAGAAAAACTAATTTAGTGGTCATTTATGTATGAACTTTTTATCTTATTTTAAAATAACCATAAACACAATTCAACATTGCCACGCAATTTTTTAAATAATAATTTTAAACAAGTTCTCTGGTACAAGGATATTTCTGTCAATACTATTCACAGATATAATTTCTCTAAATAAATTCACTGTATTTAGGACGTTTTCAAACTTGTAGTATTTTTAAATTTGAAGTTCAAGTGTAGGGCTGATTTTTAATTCGTCGGATAATTGTGACGTTTTGACAGTCATAAGTATGTAAAACCTGTCAAAATTTTAGTCGTCAAGTATAGTTATTTGTTGATTGAAAAATTGGCCCATAGAATAATTTTCAAATATTTACTAACAGTATTGCAGTATTGGCAGTACTGGGCATTGAATTTGAAACCAATGATAACTTGTAGCAATGTTGTAAAATAAATCCTTTGAAAAACATAAATGTGAAAAAGGGCCAAGTTTGGTAAGGGTAATTCGTTTAACTATAGCTGTAAGACTGTGCGTTCTTCAATTCATTTACAAAACTATTTTTTACTTTCTTTGAAGTATGACATTTTTAACTTGACGTATTAATTGTCAATATATATTTACGTTCATTGTCAAGTGTGTAGGTCGAATGTTTTTGAATTATGGAAGGGTCGAAAGTAGGTTAAAATGCTAACGTAAATATATACACACTGGCCGATATCATCCGCTCTGAACTTGGCTGACATACTGGCGTGTGTATAGATGATATACCTACATTATACATGTTATAATAATATAGGGCACTATAATCCGAGAAATTAAAAAACAATGATCATCACAAAAAAAAAACACTCATTAAAAATATTTTCATTTAACAAATAATTCTGATAGTGATAACATTTTACTTATCGTGTAATTGACATTATTGACCACAAATATAATATACTCGATATTTTAATTACATCAATAAGTTGTCTACGTAGTGGGTAGCTATTTGATGAGTTTATTTGTTTTTGTAAATATTAAATTTAGAGCATATCACGGGTTGAGGTTTTTGCTAGTTCTGAATTTGTACGAGGCCCCTTAATATAGTAATAGTTTTGAATACCAATGTAAGAGTTTCAAATTATGCTTAAAGTAAGTAGAAATATTAGGTCTTTACCTATGAAATTGCCGTTTTGTATGAAAAAGGTTTAAACGATGTTTTTCATGTATTTTTTATTTGTATTAATCGAAGTAATCACCCATGCATTCAATGCATCTTTGCCAGCGCAGTGGCAGTTTATTGATGCCCTTCTTAAAGAAATCAGCTGGACGGGAGGCAACAAATTCTTCAAAGGCATTTTGTACTGCCTCGCGGGTATTTTTTTTTTCCCGCCAAGGTGTTATCCAAATTCTGGAAAAAGTAGTAATCTCTAGGCGCAAGGTCTGGTGAGTAGGGCGGATGATGGAGAACTTCCAACCCCAGTTCTTGCAACTTGGAGACCGTTTGTTGTGCAGTATGAGGTCGCGCGTTGTCGTGCAGGAGCAGCGGAGACGAGCGAGTGACCAATGCTGGTTGGAGATGTGCTAGCTTCTCCATCATTGTGTTCAGTTCTTCACAGTACACATCTGCAGTAATGCTCACCCCGTTTGTTAAGAAGCTGTGATGAATCACACCGGCGCTAGACCACTAAACAGTGACCATCACTTTTCTAGGGGTAAGTTTTGTTTAGGGCATTGTTTAGGTGCTGAACCAGGATCCAACCAACTTGCTGAGCGCTTGCGGTTATCAAACAGAATCCATTTTTCATCGCGGGTAACAATGCAGTTCAAAATTCCTTCATTTGTGTGTCTGTTGAGCAGTGCAAGGCAGGTCTTCGCCGTCTTCGTCGACGCGTACTTCGCGCTGGCGATCATTGAGTTCGTGGGGCACCCATTTGTCAAGCTTTTTTACCTTGCCAATTTGACGCAAATGGACCAATATTGTTTTGACGCTAACGTCGAAAGCTGCTGCTAATTCAGCCGTAGATTGTGTATTATCAGCTTCCACAATCGCCTTTAATTCGTCATTGTCGACCAAAGTCTTCGGACGACCGCGTGGTTCATTTTTCAGGTCGAAATTCCCAGAACGGAAGCGAGCAAACCAATAACATGTGGTTTGTATTGTTAGCTCCGTAAACGTCGTTGATGTTGCGTGCCACTTGTGCCGCGTTACTGCCACGACGGTACTCATATTCGATAATTACTCGAATTTTTAACGTATCCATGATGACAAAAAAGATTGAGATATGATGAAAATGTAACACTAATCAATAAACAAATGACTACTTTTGGAAAAAGAATTCCATGTTTTTAAAATAAAATTAATTTGAAATTAGAATTCTTAGCCAAACAAAAATTATTTTGATTTGTAATTGCCAGTACTGCAGAACAGCAATTTCATAGGTAAAGACCTATTATTTCTATCCGATAAATCTTACACATTTTTTTTTTTGTGTGCGGCTGTTAGTGATTTTATATCTTCTGAACGACTTCACTGATTAAGCTCATAATTAGCAAATAATATATTTATTTTATTGAGACGATGGTTTATAGACATGTTAGGATCCGATAGGTTGCATCCTAGTCGAGTCATTAATTACCAGAAAGGTTAGAACAACATCTGTCGGTCGAGCTAGTGATATGATGATGATTTGCATGCATATTTTTCCTTCACATTTTTAAGGTAAATATAAACGTGACGGGTTCAGCAGTAGGTACCTACCTAAAAATTTGCTCCATCTCGTATTTAATTCATGTTTTCGAGGATATAGATAATTTGACAGAATAATATTTAACTTTGATTATGACTTCTTTTTTAGAAAAGCAAAAATAGATGCGATGATTCTTCGTCATCTTCTTCATCATCATCATCATCATCCTCCGAAGAAGACAATGATAAGTGCAACAGAGTGAGTATTCTTTTTGAAATCGCTTTGGCCTTTTCATTTTATATTCACAACATTGCATGCTTTATCCATATCTGGGTTATAAGTTCATTTTTAATCAATTTTAACACAACCTGTTCGATAATTTATAATATAAAAACTTCGTTATCATTTTTATTGTAACTACATATAAAGTAATAATTGAATAATTACCTAATAATAATTATTACTGATCAATTTTATTACACCTATCTCGTTTTTTAGTCTAATGCGACTAAGCCTAATATAAAGAGAAGAAAAAGTTAGTTTATTATATATTTCACAAGCTTTTAGTTCATGTAATTTGTTTAAACTACAATCTACATAAATGTAACTATAATGTGGTTTAATAACTATATTATTAACAAAAATATTTGGTAATTTATTATTAGATATGTTTAATTAAAATGTATTAGATATATTTAGTAAACAGTTTAAAAACAATGATGCTTTTTGCAATTTCTTAGTCAAATAGAAAAACTAATCAAATTGTTTCATGGTTCCAGGAACACGGTAAGAATAAGGATAGCTCTTCATCTTCTTCATCTTCTTCATCATCGTCGTCTTCAGAAGAAGAAGGCAAAGGTTGTGACGAGGATAACGAAGTATACGTAAGTTACTTATTGTTTGCTGGAGTCATTTCATTACTATTATTTTTGAGCTATTTTCGCTCACAGTTAACTTGAAACCTGTTCTGCCATGCCATTCAGTCTTTATTTATGCGGATCGCTTGTTATGGCGCAATCTTTACTTATGATAATAATTGATCCGAAATTCCGGATAAATTATTTACTATGGATTTCCGCAAAGTAACATCATCGTCAATCAAATATTTACTTTTGATTATTCATGGCCACCAATTCGTTAGAGTCTACTTCAATAATCTTTGTGTTTTATGTAATCCAAAGTTTCTTGGATGTTTCAGTGAATTTAAATTTAATTAAAAAAAAAACAAGAATGCATAATTAGCATACTCCATGACATAACAGTTAAAGAACAGGATCAAGGATTTGTTACAATATATATATATAGTTATAAAGTGCTGATAATTGTAATCAGTGTGTGAACTATTAAAATGGTAAATGGTATATATAACATGTAGTATTGTTCAATTTAAAAATATAACTAACAATTCGCCGAAATATAAGGCGACATCAATTCGGCCTTTATACAGTTACATCAAATTTAAGCTTCTAGAATTCTAGATATATTCAATTACTGATATTATTTGTTTTCCTTCACAGCACAAGAAAAGCAACCATCACAAAGAAAGACGGTGCAATTAATTCGCTCTGCCGCTGAATATTTTCTTGACGCAATTCAATTTATTATAATAATGTAAAATATTATATGCGTAAACATTTACCATATTATGTATGTGATTTAAGAGCTTGAAATTATGAAATACTACTGAATTTGGTATATATTATTGGTTAAATACAATTTAATTATACATTTAAAAACCGCGTATCATTTGACATATAATATTAATATAATAGGAATGGGGATCGATATTTACAATTGCATGAGCTTGTTTAAAAATCGCAAAGTAGCGAGTAGAACTCGAGCTCTGAGGATTCCGAACTGATGACATTACTTACCGTACATTACTGTACCGTCTTTTACATAAATATTGTTTATATATTACCGTTATTTTCTTTAATGTATCTCGGTATGTTCGTCTCTCTGTCTGTTAGTGCGCTTATAATTCAAGAACCACATATTTCGGATAATATTTTTGATAGATGTTTTCACTAAAATGCTTTAGGCTATATGTCCTGAAACGTTATGTAACAAAGCATTAGGAAAAAAGTAATAATCATATAAAATCAACCTGTGATAAATAAATATTTTTGTACCATATACTAAACATCTGTGCAAGCTAGAAATATTGAAAACCTTATACACTTAATTTTAATAAGTAAATTAATGTTACAGAAGGAATCAAAAATATTTATTTTTCGGGTTTATACCTTAACTTTTTTGCAAGACCTGAGATCTTCGTGCCAAATTTCAAGATACTATAGGTTTTAATAATTGATCACTGAGTGCAACTTTTAGACTTTATTATGAAAGGCTGTATCTCTTTATTGTGTTAATCTAGAAATTTGCTTTTTTTACAGCAGTTTGAGGTCATAGATCTTAGCATCCGAAATGAACTAAATACTTTAAGCCCTTTTCGAGAAAAAAAAGTCAATGCAATTTTGTTGCATTATAATTTAACACTGGATTGGAAATTCCTTATTTTCGGATTTTTCCATTAACTTTTATTAAAAGTCTTCCCTTCGTGCCAAATTTCAAGATCAGCATGCGGAAAGTACCCTATAGGTTTTGATTATTGGTCACTAAATGCGACTTTTAAACTTTTATTATGAAGGGCTGTACTATTTATTGTGATAACCTAGGAATTTGATTTTTTTACAGCCGTTTGAGGTCATAGATCTTGGGTATTCTGTATTAATTTAAACAATATAACTCAAGTCATTTGAAGAAAAAAATCAAACAATACAATTTTGTTACATTGTAATTTCACACGGAATTCGAAATTCCTTATTTTTTACTTTATTCCTAAACTTTTGATAAAAGACCAATTTTAGTGCCAAATTTCATGAATGTAAATCTGAGGCAAGTACCCTATAGGTTTTATTAATCTAGTCTAGTCAACAAGGACAAAATGGTGTTAAATCGAGATAAAGCTCCTAAAAATATGAGCAACAGCTCATTCGATTCGGAATTACATTAAAAAAAATATATTTCGAGGATATATTACCATATAAAAACTTGAAATTGTTATTAACAAAATAAGATGAAAAAAAAAACAGAATTTAGTTTTTCGTTAATAACTCAAAAACTATATTTAAGGAAATTTGAAAAAAGGACTTTTACAAAAAGATTTTTATATACCTCCGAAAATGGCGCAGCCATTACGGCATTGGGCACACTGCCGCCGAAATCAGTTTAACACATAAAATATTTTTTTTGTAGTATTAAATTTCAAAATATTTGATAAAATATGCTATCATCTGAACACTTGAAGGAATAAAACCACGTAGAAATTTATTGTCATATCAATTTTCTAAAAAGTTATACAATAATAGTTAGTGTAAATAATTGACTTAAAATTTTTTGGCTTCTTTGAGCTTTTCTTATATAATATACTTACATAATATATACAAGATCACGAGACTAAAGTTTATTTTATTGTTTATTATAATTTATCAATCTTAACGCAAAATGAAATATCCAAATATTTCTTAAATATTAATAGTTTTTGAGTTATTAAAAAAAAACTAATTTCCGTTTATATTTTTCATCTTATTTTGTTAATAACAATTGCATTTTTTTATGTTCTAATATATCCCCGAGATTCATTTTTTTAAATGTAGTTCCGAATCGAATGACCTATCGCTCATACTTTTAGGTGCTTATCTTGATTTAACACCATTTTGCATTTGTTGACTAGACTATATAATCATAGACCCGAGTTGAGTATTGAATTATTTTAACTTTCCATTATCTCATAAACTATGCCTCCGAATAACATGCTATATAGGGTAAAGTTCATATAATCTTCGTAAAATTGTCTTGACTTTCGTTCATAAGAATGAATATGCCATGCCTAATAATAATGCTCATAAATCACTTTTATATTTTCAGTAAATTAATGTCACAATATACCTTATTGTGGCTTATGTATAAGAGATAGGCATATAGTATCGCAACATTTTTTTAGATGTATTATAGAGAAATATATTTGTAGAAAAATGTATTTGTATATTACTAAAAATTACACCAGCACACGCGGATAAAGCAGTTCGGGTGCGCTGTTTCTTCCGACTTAACATAAATCAATATTTAAGGCTAGCTGAGAGGTGTTGTAGCCTATTCCTCATGAATCTGGCTATCATTTACTTAAATATTTTATTGAATAAGACTGGTAATTCCAGGGATTAGCGTGTTTAATAAACGCACAATCAAATAAAAAAACTCTTCCGCTTTATTATATTAGTATAGATTAGATATAAAAACATATAAATTCAATAAGTTTATAAATCTTGAAGTTTACACTAGCGAGCCCGCGGGCGGGAAGCTAGTAGATTGTAATATTTACCCAGTTTCGGTTCTTCGAAAGTATAACATACAAATAGTTTGATTACTATATCCATTCGTTTGAACATGACATTGTTTTCTAATGACTAATTTACGTACTTCGTATGTACGTGACTCAAGGTACATGATGCGGCTTATTATGTCACTTTATTGTAGACTCACGCGGGGGTTACAAGTCACAATAATACCTAAAGGTGATAGATGAATACTGCATCAAATCTATGTGTAGATAGATATACTGGAAATATTTTAAAGCGCCGAGCGTTTTATTAATCAAATACCACATACCGACTATTGTGTAGCCGTTTTGCGTGTGGCATTTTTTATCGGGTAACATCAAAGAACATTGGCATGACACTATAACCAGAAAGTATAATTAATATATAAGTAGTTTTTTGTAAATAACAACAGCGCCTTATGGTTTATGTTAAATCAATGTTAAGCTGCAGTTTAAAAATAAATCAGATTGCTTAGGGAGAAGATTGAATGGATATTCGTCAGACGAATTATGTCTGTTAGGAAATAATACAGTCAAGATCTTACGCCTATGCCTATGCAATAAGTTTTTTATAAGTATTATTACATTTTCAGTATTTTTATACTTGACATGAGATTTGATTTCATTTTAAATATAAATACCAAATAAATGCCGTCAAGTAATTTTATTTTTTAGAAATTGTTTGAGTATTTCACTTCATGGAATTAAAAAAGTGATAATTAATGTAGTTATGGTAAAATCAACACTAATTTATTCTAAATAAATATTAATTTATTACATAAAAGCTTCGTTCAGTAGGGCAGCTTTAAATTTGTATACCTAACAAATATTACAAACCTATCTTTTGCACAAACAAAACCTAACGAACGAAGTCGCTGAAGCGAGTCTGTATTGCGGACTCTACTGACGAGAGTTTTGCGATGAACTATAAGAGCTCATTACGGACCAAAATAAACATAAAAATAAATAATAAACCTTAAGTAAGTGCGGCTTCAAACCATCGTTAAAAGAATGTTTTGTATAAATTTTATTACCATTAGGTTGTATGTGGCTTACTTTTGCAAATAACCGATTCAAAGATGGAAGCCATGGATTTCACCATCACCACGACAATCAGCATGCCAGCTCACAAAGTGTTACTTTTAGACGTTCAGAAATTTATACAAATCTATATTTTCCCGACCGTTGGTGGTACAACAATAAAATTTCTTGAGCAACCTTTTTCATTATATTTTTCTTTAGCTTAAGCTATTACTAACTAAATTAAAATGTTATAAATAATGTATGTAAAGCTGAAAAAAGTCTTTAGCCTAGACGCGATACAGTGGGATTCTACTGTAGAATTTATTTAAAGGGCAAGCATATTGATGGTAGGTATATATATAAAGGAGAAAATAAATTGGTTCACAAACAAACATCAATGTTGAATTGTAGTGACCATTGTTGAACATGTATTTTATTCATTCGTCACATTTTATTCGACATAGACGAACATACCGCTTTTAAAATCATTTCTTGTGATATTACCATTTTTTTAAAAGCAATGAATAATTTACCTATTTCAATGTAAACTTGTAATAAAGTAATGGTTTCCGCGTATCGTTAAACAAATAAGCAATGAATAGATAAAGTAGACATTATTCAAGTATTGTCCACAGTCTTATCATATTTGTGCCGCTTGACAAGAAAACGTTCGTCGATAAATGAATCAATAGTAGATTTAAAAATATTTATGGAATTATAAAATGTCATCAGTGTTCGATCGTTTACTCGCGTACAGTATTGTGTTTAATTTGATTCTTTGCGTTTATACCGCGCCATTCTCAGTGCAAGATATATTAGATGTGTTCGGTAGTCCAATAAAGGATTTTAAAGAATCATTTTCGTCGGAGAGCGGGTTAAATAAGACTAATACCGCGTTTGCGCTTAGTTCTACGAATACAACTAAACCAAAAAAAGTTACTATGATCGAAGTACCACCAAATTCAGAGAGTTGCAAACAAGGTACATATTTGGACAGTACAGGTGTGTGCAGGATACCATGGTGATTTAATATTTCATGAAATCATCGCGGCGTAGTATATTTAGTATATTCATCGAAAATGGACGTGAAATTAGTGTTATTTGGAACAATTATTGTACTCTGGTGCCTGTTGGTCCAGACGGAAGCAGGCTTGGCGTTTAATTTCCATGATAAACTGCGAATGGCAATTACTACTACAACTGAAAGAAACGTGTTAACTGGGCAAGTAATAAGAGTACCAGAACTTGAATGTCCTCTTGGACAGAGACGAGACTCTTTAGGGAATTGTCGGAATAGACTGTAAAGGTAAAGTGTTTTATATGACACAATAATCTATATTTTAATAATATTGTGCCCATAATAACTACTCTATAGTAGTGTTGTTGAAGACAAAGATAAAATCACATGTTACATATTCTACGATTCATTTGCCTTTTGTAAGATATCGTTTCCAGATATTTATAAAACGACAATTCTAAGACTTGACGCATTATAATCCTTTGTTTCCACGAAATTTTTGCCATAAATATTTATGTAATCAGGTGTATATTATTTCATGGTTCCTGTTTGGTTCTGGTAACATGTTACTGGAGTATAGTTATAGGCAAGATAAATTCACTTAACTAAGCAATAAATAATTACATTTCAGATTATACTGATCTAGGTCAACTAGATCCATATTGTTTATAATATTGGAAATACGGTATATTACAAAAGCCTTTTAACTAAATAGTTATTTCTGTTGTTTTTTGATGAAGATTACGTAGGAACTGCTTGCTTTCCTTAAAGCGTTATATAGCAATATAATTGAAAATTAAAATTATCATAAGCTATTTATTTCATTGCAGGTTACGACTACAATGGAAAAATAAATGTAATAAAAAAAACAATTTAAAATAGGTTATATAAAATGGATGTATGACAGAATAAAATGTTATCAGTTCTCAGAATTGTACATTTTTGCTTTTCGCTGATAAACTTTCAAAGGTCTAAAGTTATCTGTTTGCTGAGACACTATTCGAGAATCAGTGTACAGGGTATTATCTCAAGTCGACCGAACCAGTCAATCCATAAAAATGAAATTGTTTTTTATTTTGTGCTGTTCAATATTAATCATAAATTTCTGTGACTCCGTTAATGGAAGTTTTAATGGTTTACTGAGCAAACTTCGTGATCCCTTGCCTACAATTGATCAAAATTTTAGAATTGTCTTCAGGGATAGTTCTGAAGACACGACTAGACGAGATCAAATTACTCGTGTCGCTAAAAATGATTTACCTGCGACTTCAGCAACTCTTTCTGAAACAACCACTCAACTTGTAATCACAACTACAAAAAGTGCCGGTAATGTAACGAAAACGAAAATAGAAGGAAAGGAAATTTTTGCTGGGGGGTGTGCCTCAGGATTTATGCGCACTGCAGATGGAAGGTGCAAACCTACCTTTGGATAGTTTTTATTTCTATTTGAATAACGTGCTTTTATATTTACATATATTACAGATTTGTGTATAAATACCGTTGTGATAATTGATTTTTATTTTGTTTATCCTATGTATGTCATAAACAATAAATAATATTTTTTGCAGCAATTCTGTGTTTTTTTTTATGTATAAGTCAAATGTTCATATATTTTTTCTATATATTTTAACGAGTAAATACTAAAAAGTAAAAATAGAAACAAATTTTGTTCTTCTAATATTTTATTACAACGTTCTGACATAATTTTATTTAACTACCACAATTTGTTATTACAATTAGGATTTAACGCTATTCCAAAATAGGTAAAATCATTATATTCTTATTAACGAACAAGTAATATGTAAATGATTAATATGAGATAATAGTAGGTAATTTCTACCTATATATTAAATTATTACTATTATTAATAATTGATACATAAAGTTAATTCTGGGCGATATCCACAATCTAATACAACTTTATTTAATAATTTAGGAATTATAATACCTGTGCTACAAGTATTTACTTCTTCTAAAACATAAGTGTAATATTATATACTCAGTCTAGGTATTTTAATATTTTTTACTATCATTTTAATATAATCAATTTATAGGTATTTTGTTAAATACGTAATTTTATTACTAAAAATACAATAATTAATTCAATTTTGTATTATATTATTTAGAAACGTAAACAAACAAAATCTCCAAACTAGATAAGCAATATTAATTGTCTGAATAGTAATTATAGTTGAAAACTGTTTACAAGTATATGTTCCAAAATATTCTATTAATTTACGTTGCTGGTGTAACAGCGCTCACTTGTAAAGATGGTGAAAATGTTGATGTTGTGGGTGTATTATTATTTATAGAGCTACCCACAGAACCAAAATTAAATTTCTGTAAGTTGGTTGATGATTTATTAACCTCTGTCATTGACGGTTGTGTTATTTTCACTATTTTAATATTTTCTTTATTATTTTTAGAAGACGTGTTACCTATTATATAAATTTGATCATTTTCTTCTTTATTTCCATTAATAATTTGTTCTAAAGCAGTTGTTAAATTAACCTTGATGATATCATATTTATGATTCGAGCTATTTGAAAGGTTTATGTTATCTAAAAATTCTTTGTAAGTTCTCGTATCTTCGTTCCTTGTATCTGGAGGACCTTTTGTATTTGATGAATTACGGTTGTTTGACAGATCTCTATGGTTTGGCGGCTCCATTCTGTCAGGTGGTCGTCTTATGCCAGAATGATCCCAGCTATTGTATGTTTCATCATTTAAGGGTTCTCTATGGTCCGAAAATGGACCACGGTTTTCTGGTATACCCATATTCTCTGGAATATTTAGTGGTCCTTTCATATTATTTCGCGACCCTTCATCATTTGTTTGATGTTTTTTTATGTATGGTGGTCCGCTATTATCCGGTGGCCCTCTGGTGTCTTTTATATCACATCCTCTATCACTGCATGGTAGACCATACTAGACATACTAGATAGTAGACTACTATCTAGTAGATTGTGATTACATGATGGATTATTGCTATACTGTGGTCTCCTATTATTTGGCAGAGATTCCATGTCTGGCATTTCTCTCCTGTTAGGGGGTCCTCTTGTGTTTACTGAGTAGCTGTTCGGTCGTACATCGTTTAATGGTTCTCTATTCTCTGGTAACCCTATAATATCAGAAGGCTTTCTTTTATCATGTAGTTCTCTATTATCTGGAAGCATTCTATAATCCGGGGGTGCAGGTTGTATTGGAAATATTTTATTATCCGGTGGTCGTCTATTGTCAAATGGTTCTCTGTGATCTGGCCTTTTTTGGTTTAAAGGTTCTTTATCGCCAAATTGCCTATTATTGTTATCTGATTTTTTATTCTTTAGTGGACCTCTGTTGTCTGCTGGATTATTGTAATGTATATCTCTTTCATGTGGTTGCGCTGAATATGACAATTTCATATTTTCGGGAGGTTGTAGGTTATCTTTATTATACAAGTAAGGTTGCTGTTTCTCATCTGGTAAGTGTCTGTTGTTACCGATATATTCGTGGTGGTTTAAAGGAAACCTTCGATTATCCGGCCCAGGTATATCTGTTTATGAAAAAGAAACATAATAATATTGGGCATATTAAATAGGCATGCATTTTTTTTTTTTAATGTGCCTTTAATGCAAAATATATATGATGTCTAATATACTATTATATTCTAATGAATATTCAAAATAATTTGTATGTGAGGCGTACTTTTTATTATATTTAAATTACTTTATTGGAATAGCTATACCCCATGGTTTCACCCGTGTTGAATTTATTCAACAAACTCTCCACCAACGCGCCCTTGTGTTCGTTGTATCGTTGTTCCACTTCCCGTACTTGCCTACAGCTTTTTAGTTTGATTGACGTTCATAGTTACTGCTCCGCTCCTTAGACTTGTAGCGCGAAATTATATAGCCTATATTATTCATCGTGAATCTGGCTATCATGTAAAAATATAATTTGTCGAATCCACCTGATAGTTCTAAAGATTAGCATTTTTAAACAAACAAACAAAAAAATCTTCAGCTTTGTTATATTATAGTAGGTATACAAATTAAAAAATATATATCAAAGAAATATTTTTCTAAAATATACATACGCTGGTTTATAAATGAAATTTTACAGTGTTTTGAATGAGAGAAGGCCAATAAATATGATCATTAGGAGGTACGCATTTGGTTTTGGGACTGCTGTGTGATGAGGAGATTTGTAACATAATTGTACTAGATAACTGACGTTTAGGATGCACAAACAAACTAGATTTATTTGTTGTTATGATTAATATGAATAAATTTTCAAAAAAATCTTACATTTCTGTATTTAACTTTCCGGAGTTACAGGAATAGCTTGAAAAAGTAATTGTGTAAACCTCGGATATTCTTCCTGCGTATGAGAATCATTATCCATGCCATTTTGCAAAGTTGTGCTCTCATTTTTCAAACTTGGTAATATATTGTCGTTATCTTCAGCAAAGCGGACATCAACTAAGCTCATAGCATTAGTATCGTTTTTATTAGAATCGTTGTTGTCAGTAATGTTAGGTTGCTTTTTTTGTATCTCATCACTAGGAATAGATAGAGCCGATATATATCTGTTATCACGGTTTAACATTGCAATTTCCCAGCGCGTTTCAAGCATAATTTCTTGATTTGATTGATTGCTGTTATTAAAAGGAGAAGTACCTTCACTAAAAGGTCTATTATCATAAAGTAATCTATCTCGAGGTGGCGGCGGGCGCCGACGACTGTCATCATGAAATGATGTCGGTCTATTATTATGCGGAGGCGGCCCACCGTCATGACGTGGTGGAGGAGGAGGTCTACCGTTATCATGAAGTGCTGGTGGATATTGTGGGCCGCTACTTTGGTGATGTGGAGGTGTAGGTCTATCATGACGAGGAGGCGGCCTACCGTAATTATGAGGTGGAGGTGGCGGAGGAGGTCTATCATTGTAATGAAATTGAGGCGGCGGTGGTCTTCCCTCATATCCAGGTGGAGAAGGAGGACCTCTGTTAGAAGATCTATCATAGTAAGGTGATTGACGGATTTGTCTCTCGTCATAATGGGAAGATGGTTGTGGTGACCAGCTATTATAGTCGTATCTTTTATAGTGATGTTGAGGAGGCTCCTTTTCATAAGGTCGTAGTTCTTCCTCATGATAAAGAGGTGGTGGTGGTGGTCTATGATCATAATGTGGAGATGGAGGTCTGTGATCATAATGTGGAGGTGGTGGTCTGTGATCATAATGCGGAGGTGGGGGTGGGGGTCTATGATCATAATGCGGAGGAGGAGGTGGGGGTCCGTAATCATAATGTGGAGGTGGTGGTCTTCGATCATAATGCGGAGGTGGGGGTGGAGGTGGTGGTCTGTGATCATAATGCGGAGGTGGGGGTGGAGGTGGTGGTCCGTGATCATAATGCGGAGGTGGGGGTGGTGGTCCGTGATCATACGGAGAAGGAGGGGGAGGCTGAGTTTGTCTATGATCATATTTTGATGAAAACGATTGAGCCCCTTCATCATAATTATTATGATAAGCATCTTTTTCATTGAGTCTCATATTTTTTAAATCTGAGAAAATTTCCTTGTTTAATAACAGGTTTTCAAAGTTAGTAAGGTTCAGTGTTGATTCCCAATTTTGTCGCCGATTTCTTTTGACAGTGTTTCTATTGTGAAGGTGTAAAACATCTTCCCGCTGTGATGATCTCGAAAAACTCCGCGGGTCTGATGGAGAAGAAATTACGTGTTTGTAAGACTCACAACAAAAAAAAATTAATGAGTCTCGTTATTTATTTAGTCGGTATGATCATATTTTACTATATAGGGTAGAATCTCTATAAAGAATTAAAATAAAAAATAATAAGGGAGAAAGGCAATAAGAAAAAAAGAGGGTTATAGAAAGTTTATTAGAAAAATGTTAACTTCCCGTATTCGTGATAAAGTATCTGTTAGATTTGGAATGGTAAATAAAAAAGAATGAGCCTCGTTGTTTGAGGATAGTATGGTAAAGTTCTTTTGCTAAAATTTGGGTTCCTATAGATTTATGAATGGCGCCGGCTAATATCACGGACATGATTTGATCTGATATAATAAGGTTTGTTTCTTTGGATTACGATAATAATTTCAGTTTAGTTTTTATAACAGTTTAGTATGTAACAGGAATTTAATCAGATGTTAGTTGACGTTAGCATAATCCTAGAAAGGCAACTGCAATGAATCAAGTGCAGCTGCGGAACTAACGGTCTAGTTTCATCATGTTTTCCTTTTATGAAAGCTGCGAGTAATTTTAGTATTTAAGCACGCGTAGATGCACGCTACCAGCGAGCCATCATAGCTTCTGGTATATTATGTAAAGAAAATATATTTATTTAATTGTATTTTAAGTTTTGTAGGTTTAATATGTTTAGTATGTAGGTTATATATGCTTTATCTATTATTATGATTGATGTCAAATAGTAAAATAAATAATAAAACTAAAGAAAGGACATAAGAATGTGAAATGTGAACTTTGAACGTCGTTTCTTTGTTTACAGGTATTTTAAATAACATTATCTGTATTTAGTTTATTTTAGTAATAGATATTATAATTAATAAAATAAAACTTTGTTTACAGAGCAACACGTTACACTTTATTTCATATGTCCAAACAAATGACTATAGTTTTATATATAAATATAAATTTTCTTCTTAAAATTACATAATCATTTTCTACTTGTTCAAAATAATTTGCGATTAGAATAACATCTTTTGACACTTTTTGGGACTTTAATATCTTGAAAAATACTTTAGTAAAAATTTTAGGTATTGCAATGGAATTTTGGTCCATTATTATATAATGAAACTGATAATGATACTTTATATAACTGGTAGCAATAACATATACGAAATAAGAGTAAAACAGCTTTAAAACTGATAATAAAGTACTTTTAAAGGTTAGTAATATAGATAAAACTGTTAAAAAGATTAAAGGCCAAGCAAGTTACTGACGAATAACCTTGTACCATAAAAAATAAATCTTATCAATAAATATAATGAACTATATAAATAATATATACAAACCTTCCGAACGTTGGAATTCCTGTGCACCAGAAACCACTATATATGAGACACAAAGTATAGCAACAAATTTTAAAAATTTCATTGTTAAATCCAAGAATACTATTGTAAATATATGAACTTTTTTTGTAAGAGACGTGATCTTGCCGTGAGTTATCGAATGACTGATTAATGCAAACATAATGTATTAGCGAATTTTTCTCCAAACCGGTCTTAGTGTGTACATTGACGAATAAGGTCGTAATAACAGTTCAGCCGGTAATTCGGTGTCTATGTGGTATTTCAAGACTGTTGCTATAGGTAATAATAATATCTGTAGTTAGTTACAAATTTACTGGCTAACGTGCGAAACTTTTAGTAATTGGCTCAGAAGCTATACAGAATATTATATATAACTAGATGACCCGTCACACGTTGTTCTGTCCTTCCAAATAGTAATAACTCGATCACAGCAATCTACCCCGTTTTTTTCCTGATAACTTTTTCAAGACCATTAAACAAATAAAAAAGGATTACGCATATCCATCCTTTGAATCGTGTATTATGGTTTGAGTTAATACAAAAATCCGATGGAAAGAAGGACGATCAGAATTTGCCGAATTAGAAAAAAATCCGAGAAACGTTTTAAATTTTTCTTGCTATAAAAAAATAACTCGGTCTATTACCATAATTTTATAATAAATAAATTCTAAATCGATCTAGGAGTTCTCAAATGATACGCATACCAAACGAACAGTATTTCATTTTTACTTAGATTAATACTCATATTGATAGTCACATGTTTAGATGATACATTTTACCTTCTTTTTAATACTAGCTCGGCAAAATGACTATACAGCACCTGTTGGTAAGTACGATACAGTTCACATACAACAACGACCGTCGGTGACATCAATTTTACCTGACCGTTTAATGATATCAATAACTCAACACTGTTTCTTTTCTCAACTATGATAGTGAACAAGCAACTCTAGCAAGGTTATCATTTGGTATCAAAATGACACTAAAATATATTGTAAATTGATGTGAAAACGTAAAAGTAAAAAAGTAGAAAAGCAACAGTTAAAAAACTAAATCCGATCCGATCCGATCCGATTGAAGGTAACGATTGGTGGATGTGTAAAATGTAAATATATTTTTAATATTTAGAAATTGACATATAGGTATATAAATTTCCTTTTTTCAAGCTTTTAATTATATTTTGTTTTTACGAAATATACAAAATACTTCTTTTTGACACAAAATTTTGGTTTCATTTTTACGTCTATTTACGACAACAGATTGTTATCAATAGTTTGGCGAATGACTGGTAGCAAGTTTATAATTCCAAGATTTTCAGGCAAAGGTAAGGTTAGGTTGGTGAGTTGTGGTTATTGGGGAATTGGTGATATCTAGATTTATTTTCTCACTAGCATTACAAGTCTTTCTCGTATCGAAACGAGTGTTGGTCATAATTTGTCAGGAGGATTCACTACATATTGCTTATGTTTTATTTTTCAGTGATCCCAAAGTTAAGGGTGAATTTTTTATAATATAAACCTGATCCGATCAATGTTTCACTCATTCAGTATAACGTGGGCTGTTTTATTAATTTTTTAAAGGTAGTTCGATGTCCATTAATTTTTTTTAAGAACCACAATCACGCTTATACTATGTACAATAATTTTTATGATTATTAAGAATTATAATACATATATATCGGTTTAGGGATACAAATCTTCAATTTATCAGTATCTGCGCAAAATTTAGTTAGGTACATATTACTGACTATGTATTTTGACGTTTGGATGGATACATAAATATCCAAGTACATAAGTACCATAAGTATTAGATATAATACTTACCTACGTATAGGAAACCTAATACAATGGAGATGATTCTTATTGATTAAGCTGAATGTTTAAATAGTCAGTACCGGGTGCATCTAATATCATGTTGGCCTTGCAAGATTCAAGTGTTGACTTTTTTTGCTGTGGGTCTGGTGTGGTGCTGTGGGTATTTACCTATCATTTCATAGATATTATGATAAAAATTACATTTGGTTATAAACAGATAAGAAAATTCTATAATTTTATCCGATATAATTACGGTTGTCAACGTATTTTTTTTATTTCAGAAGTTAGTTTAAGAGACTAAAAGCTGCCTCTGCATTGCCACAAGATGAGATATTTCATATTATATTTTTGTTAATGCTTTTAGTAAATGTTTACTTGTATATGCTGAGTGAACTAGTAGAAAAAAAAAGTCCCGTTATAGGTCCGAGAGATCGGAGCGTTAACCGGCAACTCTTTTTCTTAACTAATTACCTGCCCGCCGTTCACGAGGCGTTTTCACTTTGCTAAGTGTCCTTAATATTTATAAAGTGATGTTTAAATTTAGTGTGTATTTAAACCGTATATATATAAAGTTAGTATTATAAACAGGATTTAGTAATCCCCTAGTACACTACCGTACACACAATCAACCCACATATTTTTTTAGGGTAAGTCTTTTATTACTATCTTTGAATTATATATAACAACTATGCTATATGTTTCTCAAAAAGTAGGCAACTCTACTAAAATATATATGTCACAAGATAATTAAAAATTTATGAAACCCCCGATATAAGTAACCTATTCATTGAGGCCATTCCAATGAACTCAAATGCAATATTACTGCTGTAAGTTGATGAAGGGTTAATTATCCTGAAAATTCCAGATGATGCTGCAGCATCAGCTGAATATTGCCATATTCTTCTAGTATAATTGAAGTAACAGAATACTAAATTTCGACTCGATTACAGCGGTGGGTATTAGCGGCTTTTTTGGGCAACGAAGCGAAACTATCTATTGAGAACGCGGATAGCGATTTACGAAACTATGTATTTTTGAAGCTGGTTTTCCCGTTTTTAAAACTATCTATTGTAGTAGCTAGTTTGATGGCATGTGGTCATTGAGGCTGTCGTGTTTTGATAGAATTATATACGTTACGAAGCTGTCGTTGACACTCTAGGTAATATACAAAATTATTTTAAGTTATTTTTGTTTCGGATTCGTATATTGTAGCTTTTAGTATTTGAGTAACGACAAAAACCGCTACTAAGAAATATATGGTTTTGCTATTTCTAACTAATTAATGTCTAACTATTGCACCAATAGTTTGAAGCCTACTCGATCAGACCCGTGAAAGATGCTCATATCGATCAATACTAGAACCAAAAGGCTGAACAGATTTTCTTAAATTATAGTTAAGAACACTTTCGATCAAGTCACCTTTCAAACAAAAACTAGATCAAAATCGGCTCAGCTGTTTGGAAGCTATGATGCTACGACAGACACACAGATGCACAGATACATACGTTAAACTTATAACACTCCTCTTTTTGCGTCGGGGGTTACTTTCTTATTTATGCGTTCAAACAGGAAGTTTTGCATGTTTATTTGGTGGTGAAAGAGATTATCACTGCATTTTTAGTTTCGTTAGTATTGACAAGCATAATTTTGATTCAATCGTGTTACGTAAGCTAATCATTTTCACTAACTCAAAATTTAATCGTGAAATATAATTTCCACAGTTTTATAAAGTGAAATGTAAAAGCCACCTACCTAATACATAAAGCGGCGACAATCTCATTCAGAGCGACAAATTGAGAACACCTTCCGGCGTCGGAGCGTCACCGTACCGGTACCGCAGCGGCCACACGCCCTGGTAAATAGCTATTTATTGTGGTACACGCTGCGACACCTGTCTCTGTGTACGGCATCTCTGCAGAAACCGACCTATTTCAGACATTTAATTAAACCATGTTTATTTAAAATTAAACTATAAACTTACAGTTATTAAAATTTTGGTCGTTTATGACATGATGGACGTAGATTTTTTGTTACCTTATTTATATATTTCAATATGAATTGTTCGGCTACGTAGCCGGCGAAGTCGCCATGGCTTCTTATATATGTAATTATAAAATAATAAGGATATATCAAATTATTTTTCATATAACATACTGTACGATTATATAAGTACATTATTTTGTAATGCATCAGTGTCGTAAACCTCAGACCTACTTATGTAGTTCAGCATATTGGAATCGTAAGATTTTTATAATTTATTTCATAATTTTCAGTTGCAATACAGCAATCGGTTAAGTAGCACAACATTTTTGTTACATTATATAGATAAAACAGTTTTACCAAACTTATTGTTTAAAGCAATGAGGGCTCAGTGGTAGTGTGTACGGGCATCACGTCGATTGACGTGAATTTGAATCCCTGCCATTGCCAGGCTCATTAGCCTAAACTTTCGGTGAAGGGCAATATCGTGGGAAACCATTGCATGATGGCAGGGCTTTTTCTAATGGCCCAGTCAGTCCGCCAGTCTTAGCGTGGCAACTAGGCTTAGCGTGTTATCATCTTAGGCCACACCGTCACTTAAGATCACGTGAGGTTGTTGTGGCCACAACTCTAAATGAATAACAATAAAAAAATCATAAACGACATATTCGTAGGAACAGGACTCGCTCCTTGTCCATATATCTTGGTCCTTTCATTAAAACATTGTCTTGTATAGACGTTATGATTTCAATAATTTTGTCATAATTATACATATTATAAAAAAAATAGAGAAAGTGGTATGTTATAAAAAAAAAAACTTTACGTAAATGATAAACTGTGTCAAGTTATGTCAATGAAATAAAATTAAGTTTGTTTATCACATCGCTTAGATCTAGTACTTATTTGTATCGATGGCACGCGGTTTCTAGTTAAATAAAAAATATTGTGCAGCTGGCACACTAAACAACCATAATAAGTATGTTTCATAAAAAAAAAACTATTTTTTAATTATAATTATTTCTACTGTTTAATAATTCTCTTGTTTCCCGTAGTAAAGTATCAGCAAAATCTAGGATTTGATTATTGTTATCGAATTTGCTTAACACTTTAATTTCCAAAGAGCATTATTAAATGTATATTAGTACTAAGAATAAGATAAAATAAATTAAAAACAAGAGCACCTGCAAAAACTCTGACGATAGGCAAATGCGGAACAAGTTTTTATGTTAGTTTTGTTGTAAATAAAAGATTACAAATCACTGTTCATCGCTATGACGTAGGTTACTGTTTTTTTGGCCAACGTTAACTAACTATGTTATATCCTAGTTTATATCGTCTGGGATGATGACGCAATAAAAAAAAATTACCTCCAAATTCAAAATAAGATCGTGGACGGTTTAAAACTCTTGGCTATAATAGTATAAGAATATACTAGTAGTTGCATACGTAGCGATGAGTATTTGTTGAAATTTAGTTATTGTCGAGATTTATTTGTTTTTATACAGGAGACGAAAAAATCTATATTGTCTGTATGTTAATTTTAATTTATTTAATACAAGCAACCGCCCGCGTCTTTTTTCGTCATAAATACAAAATAAAAATTATATCACTGATATATAGATTAAACCAAACAGCTTTCTTTAAATAAAGGAATTTTTAAAACCGGATAAGCAGCTTCTGAGATTACCTCCTATATAATCCGATATTTAATATACTATTTTGTGTCGTCATATTTGATGGGGATTTACCATAATCGACTGGCTTTACTACCTTAGCATACGGTTTTGCGATAGCAGTTTGGTTTTGGCGATTTCGAAAAAGGCCTATGACCAGGTGATATGATGATGATGATAATAAATTATAGACTAGCAGTGCCCGCGGCTCCGCTCGCGTGGCCTACTAAAAAAGGTTTTTTATTTTTTGTGCGGAACCCAAATTATTTTTATAAAATAAGTTATTCTTTATAACATAAGCTATTTGCTAGTGATAGTCCCGTTAGAATCGGTCCAACCGTTTCGCAGATTGCCCGTAACAAACATACAGAGACAGCCAGACGTAATTTTTAAAAATAGGCTTTTTGTTATACGGTACTTTCATATGAATTTAGTAATAGAATAAAATACTAGATGTGCTTCGCTCGCGTGGACGAAAAAATTGTTGTTACTGGGATTAAAAGTATCCTATGTTACTTCTAATACCTCCAAGAATATGTGTACAAAGTTTCATGATGATCGGTTAAGTAGTTTTCGCGTGAAAGCGTAACAAACAAATCTACATTCACATTTATAATATTAGTATGATATAATATTAGTATGAAGTATAGATCTTGCAAAATAATATTACTAAACTATTATCAATGGATTTCAACAAAGTAACGCTTTCATCAATTAAATTAGAAACAATTGGGTTTTTGAATTAAAAATGTTTTTGTAATAAATGGAAAGATCATTTATAAGTTTTCTAATAAAACTATTTTTAAAATTTTATTCGCTATAATTAATATCTAATATTAAATTTAAAATATTTTTTTCAATCCAGTGCCAAAAACGCGCTTATCGTTCCCGAACAAACCCGAGCGTGTTTGACGTCACAATATCAATTTCTAGCATTGTAGCACACAGCTCTAATCGATGAAATTCCTTTAACATTATCACGTCACAAACTTGGCGACCAATCGTGGCGCGTTCGTAGTCAGGTGATTATTTTTAAAATTTTATCAATTTTCAATTGTTTATAATTAATTTAAAAAATCTTTTAAGAGTTTTCCAATTGACTATTAATTTAATTTATGATAAAGCTTTGAAATACATTTAAAAAAATCGATATATTTTTTCAAAGACCCATTTTCATTACGTACAATTTTCTTACACAGTCATGTCGACGTCAGTGACTTTGACCGAGGTTAACGAACTATGTGTAAAGATCACTTCGCAGATTATGTTATTTATTGCCAAAGGTGCGTTGGTTTGCTATTACATATTTCTAAGAACATTCACCACAACAGAACAATTCGAAGAAGATCTATACTAGGATATTAAAATAAAATTTAATCGTTTTATCACTATTGTTAATGCTTTAAATAATTTTGTCGCTGACTATTTCGTTATCCTTGTCAAGTCTATGGATATGTTCGGAGGTGTGCGCACACTGCGACGTGACTGCGGCATGACATTTTTGTCCGTTGACTTGTGAACGAACCCGCGACAAAACAGCAACTGTGGCGCTTGGTTTTAATGCCATATTCGTGCTTTGTAGCGTTGCCAGATGTACGATTTAAGCCATATTCATACGACTTTATACATGTTTAACGCATGTACCTACTACACAAACATAAAAATCGCACATAATTATTTAAGCACAAAATTAAATTATCAATGAGTTACTGGACGGGGCCTACTCGGGCCTGGCTCATGAGTATTCATCATCAATAATCAACAATTTAAAATGTAGCCTTACTTATTGAATATAATTTTATACACGCTGTGGCTCGAGATAATTTCAACTTCTAACTAATTAACTGAACTAAGAAATATACTATCAATACTCTGAATGTAATGTTATTTATACTAATGCGTCAAAGTGACTTTTTATAACTAAATAAAGAAATATGTCCCGCGAAACGGGTGGGCACCAGATAGTAAATATGTACGTCAAATTGTTTAAAAAATTTCGTAAATCATTTTTTTTTATTATATTTTTGTTGATACAAAATCCCCGCATGCATAACGTAATTACATTATCGCGTATCACACTACGTTTTTTTTTGGATAATACTATATAATGAAACTAAAGAACGATGGTCAGAGTATCTTCTTCTTTAAACATAAGTTAAAAAGCGCTTTAGTCATAAGGTGACAAAAATCACCCGTGCGCGCAGTGATTGTCAACTACCGTGCGCGCACTCCACTTTGAAGACGTGAAGTCATGATGATAGAAACGTTTTTGTCGCGGCGACAAAAGTTACCCGTGCGCTCTAGCATTTAATGTCAAATTGAAAATATCGAACTATAATTCGTGTTAATTAATAATATAAAGATTATATATATAATTATGACAATAATTATATTATAAGATATAATTTACAGGGCAAATTTTTTGTAATATCTCAATGTTGCTCGCAGATAAAATATACTAACAGATATAATAAACATTTGTCTCATTTAGTTATTATATATTTGCGAAAAAATAACAAATGGACTTGAAAGTGTTATTTTTTCCAAGATACATTCTTATGTTTCTTTTACTTGTTCTTCTAATAAGAAGAGAATAGAATATTTTAGAATAAAATATAATTACAAAATATATTTTTATAATTAATCATAATGTTTACTACAGTAATGGTATGAATTTTGCCACAATCGTCAACGATTCCCATACTACGTGGTAACACTAAAATACAACAAAAATAAATAAATAAGAAAATATAATTAAATAAGTAATTACGATACTTATGCGGCTGGTATGGCTCTAGATATCAATGCCTGATGTAAAGTACTTATTGATTAAAATACCTTTATATTTTCTTTACGTAGTCACTGTAGAACTTTAGATATATGATAAAACACCTATTGTATATAATTATGGTAAGAGTTTTCAATAACCCAAATAATTCTAACTGATCAAACAGTTTCCTAACTGACGATTAATTTAGTGCCTTTGCGATCAGAATAGCTTGCTTTGACATTGCGTTCAATTTGCAACAATCCGAAATCTCAGGCAGTAAACTATCGCTGCTTTGAGTTTAGATTAAACGAACACGAAGTTTCTGACTCTTGACTGCAATAATGGAAACATCTTTCTGTTTTGGATCTGAGGTTTAAATAAACCATATTATACAAGTGATGAAATTAATTCAAATTGTGTTGAATTAAGAATAATTTTATTAATGATCTAGAAATATGTATACTTAGTAGGTACATTTAGAATATATCGTGCAAGTTTTTTGTACGACGCGACGTTTGGATAAGTAGAAATAATTTATACGATAATTATCAATAATTTCGAAATGCTCTTTCTCTTTGATTTATATTTCGAATTCAATTTGTCTACATTAAAATCCCTAATAAACCTAAAACCCTAATAATATCATTTAATCATAATCTATACATATAATAAAATTGAAGTGTCTGTTTGTAATGTGAAACTAACACATTTTTACTAAATTCACATGAAAGAATACACGATACTTATAACTAAAAACCAAAATTTAAATTTTTTGTCTGTCTATCTGTCTGTTTGTTTGTCTGTCAGTTTGTTCCGAGTAATCTCCGAAACAGTAGGACCGATTTTGACCGGACTTTGACTGGCAGATAGCTGATGTTATAAGGCATAACTTAGGCTACTTTGATTTTAGAAAACTAATTAGGCTTCCGTACAAAAAATAAAAAAAGGCTTTTAGTCGTCCACATGAGCGGAGCCGCGGGTACAGCTAGTCTTACTATAAGATAATAAGTACAAGTGAGTTAAAGAACAGTGAAAGCAAAGTGTGTTTATACACCTACGTTTGAAAGACATTAAATAAAGTAACTCTGTGGCGTATTTTTCTGTTTCCAATTGATTTTAAATAAAAGTAAAAACCATATATGTAGAAACCGCTAACAAATGTGTTTTGAACAAATTTATGTATTTATTTTTATACTACAAAAATATAAAAAGAGAAACAAGAAAGTAAGTTTCGTTAGAATATAAAGTTGTTTTGTGGGATTGTTACGGTGGACTGACACAAATAGCTCAATTAAACCGAACCGATGTGTTTCGAGTAAGGCTTGGACAACAAATGGACTAGTCAATTGTCCATGTATCTGTACGGTGTCACATTGTAAATTGGTTGCGTACCGTGAAAACATTTTTTATGGGATACTTTAAAAAACGTTGTATTCATGTGATCAATTGGGTTTCTGTCGAACGGAATATTGTAATGATTGTATTTTCAATCATTTTTTATCTTTTAATTATATATATTTATTTTAACTTAGTTCAGATTTCATTAATTCATTTATTATATTTCGGCTGCTTCCGAAGGCATCATATCTTTAGTTCATTTATTATAATTTAATACAAACTTCTTTTACGATTTATATATTGAATAAGTAGGTCATATACTAATGTTGTATTTTGACTGAAGAATCTTTTAAATTTAAAATATAGAAGGACACGAAAATAATTGAAACATGACATAGGAATTCTGTTTTACGAGAGACTTGCCGATCGGACGTCTATGAAAACACGTATATTATTTTACAAGATTTTTACAAGTTTATTTATATCTTCTTATTCTACATTATTATTTGGATTCATACTTACACAGCAAGAACCCCTCATATTGTAATCGATATTCTAAAGAATTGAAACTATTTATTCGAAATTGTGAAGAGTCAACAAATTTTACAAAACGAATTAAAAACCTGGCGGATACATTCAATCATGCTGGCTTGAGGAAGCAGAAATAATAATGGAGCTGAATGGAGTTTATTGAAACATAAGCGTCTCACGATGCAATTTCATTAACAGATCTTGGACGGATATATTAAAAACCTGGACATTTTTTTATTGGTGAAAGTGTTACTATAATTAATAGATTTAATAAGGTACTCTATTTTTATATATCTGATAATGTAAATGCCTTCGGATTACACATATTAATCTATTTTCCATTTTCATTTCCATAACTTCTTTTAATATATTTATTTTCTGTTACATTATATGTATTTAATTGTCCACGTGACAATTTGGCGCCCAATGTAAATAATACCACTGAGCTAGTCCTTTTCTAAATTCTAAAAACCACTTACACAAGTGAGACGATTAAACGTAAAAAATTTTGGCGAAAATATTTAAATTTCATCTTTTAACTACTATATATATATATATATATATATAAATTGTCATTCATCTTTCAAATCATTTTACATTTCATTATATTATGTTAATACCAATTAGGCTTATTATTATATTATATCTTATTTATTTAAATATTTATGTCTATTTTAAATATGATTTCGTTAAGGATACTTCGATAGGCTTATTACATACTTCAGCGTCTATGCTACATTTTTATTATCTTGGGAACCTTAAAGTTACACAGGAGCTTATTTATATCGACACCTACCCTACGTCGATATATTTTATTGTAGCATCTTGGATGTGAAGATTTGAATGCCTGAAGTGGAATAATAACTACTAGTATGTATTTATTTGATTTTAATTATTGGGGTTATAGAGCGGTTGACTACTCGTTAAATAAGCCTTAGGTCAAAAGTATTTATTTATTGTTATAGAGCGGGTAATTACTCTTTAAATAAGCCAAGAATTCGAGCGGAAGACAACTCGTTAAATAAGCCTAGGTCATGTTAATGAGCAACTTTTGGAGTAGGCGTCATTGAATGTGAACCCTATCCCCTACTGAATGAGTGGTGATATTATGAGAAGTTGTATGTTGTGATGTATGTTAAGGATGTATGAATTTGTGAAGTTTGCTCATCTATATTTATTTATTTATCTTTCTAAATTTTTCTAAGTCGAAAAATTTTTCCGGGGAAAAGGGGAAATGTAATGATTGTATTTTCAATCATTTTTTATCTTTTAATTATATATATTTATTTTAACTTAGTTCAGATTTCATTAATTCATTTATTATGTTTCGGCTGCTTCCGAAGGCATCATATCTTTAGTTCATTTATTATATTTTAATACAAACTTCTTTTACGATTTATATATTGAATAAGTAGGTCATATACTAATGTTGTATTTTGACTGAAGAATCTTTTAAATTTAAAATATAGAAGGACACGAAAATAATTGAAACATGACATAGGAATTCTGTTTTACGAGAGACTTGCCGATCGGACGTCTATGAAAACACGTATATTATTTTACAAGATTTTTACAAGTTTATTTATATCTTCTTATTCTACATTATTATTTGGATTCATACTTACACAGCAAGAACCCCTCATATTGTAATCGATATTCTAAAGAATTGAAACTATTTATTCGAAATTGTGAAGAGTCAACAAATTTTACAAAACGAATTAAAAACCTGGCGGATACATTCAATCATGCTGGCTTGAGGAAGCAGAAATAATAATGGAGCTGAATGGAGTTTATTGAAACATAAGCGTCTCACGATGCAATTTCATTAACAGATCTTGGACGGATATATTAAAAACCTGGACATTTTTTTATTGGTGAAAGTGTTACTATAATTAATAGATTTAATAAGGTACTCTATTTTTATATATCTGATAATGTAAATGCCTTCGGATTACACATATTAATCTATTTTCCATTTTCATTTCCATAACTTCTTTTAATATATTTATTTTCTGTTACATTATATGTATTTAATTGTACACGTGACAATATGGAGAGCGAACATATGAATGATCGTTGTGGTTGGCACATATCTATTTCGAGTGGATTATATTAATTTCAATCATAAATAAATATTGTAAATGTTTATTTAGTTTTTAGATTAAAATTGTAATGAATATTAATGTTCATAAAGCATATAAGTATTAAGCTAATAGTTATGGTTTTATTCAACGTTCCGCTAAAAAGTCTTTTAATTCTATGATTATAAGTGTTTTCTATGTTATGTCGTTAAGTACTTATTACTTGGGTAATTGGGTATTGTGGTAAATGGAAAAATCATGTATAAGTTTTATAACAAACTTTTTTTTTCGCATTATTTCAAAAGTGATTTCAAAATAAAAATTAATGTTTGAATTCAGTACCGAAAACGCGCCAATCGTTCCCGAATAAATCCGAGCGCGTGTGACGTCACAATGTTAATTTCTACTCATTGTAGCACACAGCTGTTACAGTGCTTTGACACTTAATCGATCAAATTCCTATAACATTATGACGTCACAAACCTGAAGATCAATCGTAGCGTTCATGTGATTCTTTTAAAATATTACAATTTTCAATTGTTCATTATTAATTTAAAAAAAAGTTTTAACAGTTTTCCCAATTGACTTTTATCATAATTATGATGAAGCTTTAAAATACATAAAAAATCGATATTCATTTTTTTTTTCAAATACCCAATTGTGACTAAATAAATTTTAATAAAATATTTAATTATTAGATATAAATATATTCGAATATGTTTAATTAAATATTTATATAGGATATAATTATATTAAATAATAGGTGTGCCCCAAGGTTTCACCCGAGTTACATTTATTTAAAAAAAAAAAACTCCCCACGGCGCGGCGCTGCGTCGCCAACTCCACATCCCGTACTTGCCTATAGCTTGTTAGATTGCTTGACGTTCATAGTTACTTCCAGGGCCGGATTAACAATGTCGGGGCCCCTATAGGTAATGCACGTTTCAGGTCTTATTACCCTTTTATAACTAATCTTTAATCTTTTTAATAGTTGAAAGAATTGTAGAGAAAATATGCGTAATTTTTATTTATGATATGATATAATATGTATCCAACAAATTGGGGACTCCCCTAAAGCTCTTTGTGATGGAAACCAGTACTGCAAACTAGAGAAAAATAAAATCTGTTAACATTATGAAAGTGACATGACTATAGATTAAAATTATTACTTGTATCAGTAAGTGTGCATTCACTATAGTATTTTGAAATGTATTGAAATATGACGATGTAATAACAAATAAGCCAATAATATTGTCATCAAGGGTTTATTACATAAAAAAATTGCAATTTATCCTCTTCGAGTTATTTGAAGATTTTTTTATTTTCAAATTAAAAAATCTTGGAGCACGGAGCACTAGCTGATGCGGGGCCCCTAGGCAGTTGTCTACACTGCCTAATGGATAAGCCCTGTTTACAGCTCCGCTCCTTAGGATTATAGTGTGAACTTATACAACCTATATTACTTCTCATGAATCTGGCTATCATATACAAAAATAGTTTTTCGAATCCGATTGATAGTTACAGAGATTGGTGCATTTAAACAAACAAACAATCAAACAAACAATTCTTCAGTTTTATTATGTTGGTATAGATTTCAATTGATTGAAAGAGGTAAAATTAAGCCCATAATAAATTAAACGTAACTGATGTTACTCACGATTCCTTAATTAGGTATTAGGTAGCTATTGCATCACCTATTTATTCATCTTATAATGACACCTCACGACTTAACTGTAGAAGCAGATTTTTTAATACATAAACAATTCCTATAATTACATTTATGCGACTAAATCCGTGCCAGGTTGATATTGTTGTGTCATTTATACGGATTAACTAAAGAAATTGTAAAGAAACCAGAAGTCTGTCTAGAATGTTTTCCAATTAGTTAGGCTTTCTTCCAGACATTTAAGTTCATTTTACCTTTTGTTACATATATTATTCTTAATATATATCTTAGTATATAAAATTCCATAGGAGGTTTTCCTGGTAACACCATAACTCAGTTAATTCCACATCAAAATTAATGATATAAACATAATTTTAAAGCCCCTTATTGACGAAATATATACAAATTAATGTTTTCATTGAATAAAGTGATTAAAATAATTGTAATTAATTGCATTCCAATCTCTATACATTATTTCTTATTGATACTTAAAAAAATCATAGTATTCATAATGGAAATATGCATATTCAAGTAACATGTAAAAGACGCCATCTATTAACAATATGTTTAACTAAGATGACAGCTGTTAGATTTTTACATTCTATAATGTGCGAACGGGTCAGCTATTTACAATACAATTCACACTGATATAATTAGTTATATTAAAGGTTTATTGTTTATTTATTCTACTTCTTCTTTAGTAAATTTGCAATGCAGTAAAATGCAATTAGTTTCGTCTTTTATTTATAGTCCTTTAAATAAGCAGAAACCAAATAAAACAAGTTTCGCTTACAAATCTCTCATTATGCCCCGCGATGTACTAATTAATAAGTATTATATCTGTGCTTCTAACGGCAAATTAATTATTAGTGTGTATAACGAAATGCTTTAACTTAAACATCAAAGCCTTAAAGTGAATAGAGAATTCATAATAATGTTGTTTGTAATGACATAAGCACGCAACGTATCTACCTAGTTACAAAGGTGTAAATCTCGTAGTATCAAAGTGTATCAGGCGTTTTATGTTAAATAATTTAATCTCCCGCCGGCGTCTGGAGTAACAACATGTTTTCACATAATTTAATCAATAATCTTTGTTGAATGTAACAAAATTTTGCGAATACGTGCATGTTAAAATATAGAGGTATTACGAATAAAGATAGCTATTGAGGATCTCTCATAGAATTTACAGTGGCAATAAAAAAACAGTTCACCCTCCGAGGGGTCGTGGAATGGTGGGGTACATTCGAAAAACAATATCGTCTCGACGTCTCAGTCTATCAGACTAAAGTCAATGGCGATTTTCGTAAAAGTGTCACGTAATATGTAAATCGTTCAGGTCACGATGTGGCCCGACTGTCAAAAGCATCCGGTGACTTCGGATAGATCTTCAAGCGATTTTTTCTCAATGATGACTTCACTTTCAAAGGAATAAAAGAGAAAGTTTTCTTACAAACACCTTGATATCTTTTGTTATTGCGCACAGACTGTGGATCAAGTTGCAGATTTGTATGGAACCTGTAACTTATATGAATCCGTTGTATTAAGAGAAACAGAATTTACTTTGTAATAGTCTCAAAATTGAAAACATAACTATCAAATAAATAATGGAACGGACTACTGTCGAATACTTTGTTGTTGTATTTGTATACACGATTTTATATACTTCCTTATGAGTCTAAGGGCCGATTTTTCAATCGTCACATAACTTTTGACGGATAATTTACGGAAAATCTGTCAAACATTCCTCGAACGAAGGTATCTTTTGATTGAAAAATCGGCCCAAAGTAGAGTTACTTATCATTTCTGGGACTTACAGAAGTCAATGTTATTTAAATAATCTATACTAATAAAAATTATAATTGAGTAGATCTCAACAAATGTGATTTTTTGCTTGTTTTTAATGAAATTAATTAAAAAGTATTCGTATAGAAAATGTAAGAGAAATTTAATTTACATTCTAATACCTAGTTTCTTATATATTTCCTACATAGGAACATTAGTAAGACTCCAAAATTGACACCCAACATTAGGAAAAAATGTCATGAAAATTAATATTAATCACCAAATATTAACAAAAAGTTAGTTATTACAGTAAACAATATTTTTTGTTACACGAAGTATCATTTATGAATACCTATGGAATATGTAATTTATGAATTAACTTATTGAAAGTATTAATATTAAAAATTAGCAAATTTACGATTTACATTTATTATTAAATAATAAGTAACATTTTTTATAAAACTTCTACAAAAATGCAATCTCTAAAGTCTTCAATTATTACTATACAATCTATATCAATTTTACTATATTGCATTGTCTTAACCGATATAGATAGATCACTTAGGGATATAAAATATAATCAACTTATTTTAAAAAGTGCTTTGATTTGATGTTTAACAATTTGTTATTTAAGGGAAAACGTTCTAACAATTTTCTTTTCTCTTTGTCTCGCGGTTTCTCGTGTATAATTTTGATTGATGATTTATGATACCTTCTCCAATTATATTTTTATCAGACAGCCATGCGTCACAACTCACACGACTCGTTCACGCCACACTTCTTGGGTCTATACCCGAGTCGAGTGTTGAATTATTTTAATTTTCCATTATCTCCCAAACTGTTCGTCCAAAATATAACATGCTATAAAGGGCAAACTTTAGCTTTATAAAAAGGGCAAACTTTAGCTTAAATATAACTATAAAACTGTCTTGATGATGAAGTAACTTTAGTTCCTAAGGATTAATATTCCATTGCTAATAATAATGCTCATAAATCACTTCAATTTCAATAAATTTTTGTCACAAAACGCCTTATTGTGGTTTGTATATAAGAGATAGGTATTGCTGACTTTTTTTAGGTGTACTAAGGAGAAATATTTTTGTAGGATATTGTATTTACTTATCACTAACCATTACGCCAGCGCACGCGGATTAAGCAATTCGGGTGTGCTGTTTCTTCCGACTTACTTAATAAAAATCAATATTTAAGGCTAGCTGAGAGATGTAGGTAATAAAAAAGTAGCTAAAAGTGTACCTAATGTGTAATAACTTACAGTTTAATAGAATATTATTTTACATTCCAAATCCAAAGTACTATATTAAATTACTTTATTCAGTTTATGCCCTAAGAAGATATTTATGAACGTTACATCCCAATGATTGGGAAGGGTCGGCAAGAAACTCGATCGGGGTTATCAATTATTTTATTTGTTTTTTTTTTAAGTGTTAATTATTTTTTATGAATAAACGAAGTAGAGTTTGTTTATATACTTTCATAGAACGGTTAAGTGTTTTCAATATGTATACTTAAAGACTTGTTTGAAACGTAGCACTATAATGTATATAGTCGAAAGAAGACGAAACACATTTATCCGAAGTGATGTTTAATGGCGCAACAATTTCGCTCGAATCTCTCGGCCCGACATCTTTTGTTTAAATATGCAGCATGTTACCACCGCTGACGTCGCTGACGTACTTAAAATATCACAGCGCGACGTACGCCCGTTAGCATAATAAAGCGAGCATCGCTACAGGCGCAGGGCGGCGCATTAAACTGCACTAACGAGGTGGGCCGGGAATCAAATGTACCATTCGGTACTGTTTTTTCCCATCTCAAATTCTTCTTCTTCTTCGTGACGCTACAAATCGTATTTTAAACAAAAATAGTTCGCGCTGTGTTGAAAAGAATGATCAGTCAGTAAAGTGGGAATCGTGACTGACTAACCAGGGTGCGTCCGTCGTACCTACTCGTGTATCGTCACTTGCGGTGTCTCTTTTTATACACTATCTTCTATCTACAGCTACTATATATATATAAAGATATATATGAAAGGATAACTAAACGCACAGCCCAAACTACCGAGGCTAGGACAGCAAAAATTTGCATGCGGGTTCCTTTTACATTGTAGATGAGCACTAAGGATGAAAAATCAACCCCTAAGGTTGTGAAAAAGGTGATGAAAATCTGTCTTTAAAATATTTTCCTACCTGTGTGAAGCCAGGGCGGGTCGCCAGTAGAACATAAATATTCGGCTTCCTTTATTTATTATCTACTAGCTATTATTCGCCCGCTTCATCGGGCGAAAATTAAACTTTAGGCTGGTTTTCTTCTCACGCTGATCCTCTAAGTTGACCGTCAGCGCGTAGCTAGTCGGCGTCGACCAGTCAGCTGCTCAGATCGAGTAATTTTAGTGTCGTGCTGATTGCCGCGATGTACAGACTCAAACAATACCTAACAAAATGTTAATAAAAATCATTGTTGAGTACTATGCGCGTGCGTTCAGCGCGAAACAAAAAGGCTCGCTAGCCTTGCAGATAGTGGAGGCGTGTCTGCGCCGAAGATCGCGTGATGCTGACGCGCGACGCGTTCATCCGCGTACGGTTCTGCACTGACATTACTCAGAGCCTAACAGTCAGTGTTATTTAGAAAAGCTTTTTACGTAATACGTAACGACCTATCAGGGTCTCCGTGAGAACAAACCAGCCTAGTAATATTTGATAAAACGTATCTTATGTCCCGATTTCATAATATATCGACTTCTATGACAAATTTCATTACTAATAGTGCAACCGTTCAAGCGTTATTGAAGGACAAATGTGCCTATATTTGTATAGTACAATTCATTTTATTTTCTCAAGATAGTTTCAAACTTGATCTTTAACAAAATGAAGGTGTGCGCGTTGTCTTCAAAAACAAATCTCCGTTTTCTCCCCTCCCCACTCTTCAGAACGTCTCATTAGTAATGCGTGACAGCCTCAATATTCTAGGTGTAGATATTCGCAGCGATCTCAACTCGAGGGATTATATCGGGAGTGTCATCTCCTCTAGATCTCGGAGATTCGAAATCCTGAACAGAGCGCGACTGTTTTTCATGCCCTCTCAACTGTATTTTCTTTACAAGGCCCAAGTTCGGCCGTGTATGGTTGTTTGCATCTCTCTGATAGACCGCAAAATACCTCCTAGGTGCTCTAGACAGATTATAGAGATGATCTGTCCACATTGTTAATGATGCAGACATTACCAAATACATCGAGTCGCTTCAGATGCGTATGTGAGTGTTCTGAAAAGCTGTTCAACCTAATTCCCTCCTCTCCTTTCCATAACAGAACCAGACGCGCTGGATTTCGGAGTCACAGTTTTACAGTAACCTCCATTTCGGCACGAACTAAAAAGTTATTATGTCTTATCTTTGTCTTAACTGCCATGTAATATTTAAAGCTAATAAATAATTCAGTAAAGCGCCATTTATGAATACTAATGAAAAATAAAAAAGTTTTTGGTTATTATTTCTATAGAAAATTATATGAAGATAAAATAATTGAGGATAATTTCGTAAACTTTCACTTCATTTCACTATATATTTGAAATATATATCAGTATTACATATACACACATTCCATTTTTATGTGTACATCATAACTTAAACGCAATTTATATATCATACAAAAATGTCTATACGTATAAAAATGTATCCTAAATATACCTACAGACTATAAACTATAAACCATACCAAATTTCATCAAATTCGGTCGAGTAGTTTCTGCGTGATTAGCGTACAAATTTACAAACAGACAGAAAAAATTACAATAACTGTAGAAATGTTTTCTGTCCATGATTCTAAACCGTATAAATTATAATAATAACTTCAGTATATTTTTTAGCAAAGATAAGAAGTATTCAAGAGATCAAGAGTATTCAAATGCTTTATAGTATTTTAGACAATATTTATCCAAATTGAAACAATGAGCATAATAGGATATTCGTGAGATGAACTTCCCAAGTCTGAGGTGCAGAGTTATAGCAATCCCAATTGACTGCGAGATGGCTGCAAACTTCATTCTGAATGCACTTGGCATTGTAAGATAAATTTATTGTTACTTATTTAATTAATAATTAATTTTCATTTCATAAAACATAATTTATATTTCAAGTTTTGTAATTATTTTGTACATTGTTTATATTTTGACTTTTGTGTAAAGGTTAAAAGTATTAACTCATGTTTATACTTAATTAAAAATACACATTTTTAGATATATAACTTGCAGCATAACACAGATTTATAACTTACCAATATCGCTAGGTTTTTATTTATTTCAATTCTTGAGTTCGAGTCTATTGTGATCGCTAAAAAATCACAAAATCATCTATGTAGATCCATTAATGATTCGCTCGCGTGGACTACAAAATGCCGTCGGTATTGTGGTAACCGTTGCCTGCCGGTTATTTTAAATATAAAATGCTTATTATTTTATATGTGTGGAACCCTAATTCATTTTCTACAATAGCATAGCCTAAGTTACTTCGTATAAATTCAGCTATCTGTCCGTGAAAATCCCGTCAAATTCGGTCCAACCGTTTCTGAGATTAGCCGGAACAAACAGAAAGACAGAGTTTTTTTTTTATAAGTACCATTTATACTTTCATATACATTACAAACAGACATTTAAATTTTATTTATTTGTATAGGTTACTAGTAAGAGCGAAACCAAAGGGAATTTCGTAGCTACTATTAACAGTGTATTCTGGCTTACATGTTAACAGTTGTATCTGACGAGATCTACCTTAATTATATTCCCCATGGATATGTATTCTATTAATAAAGTTGATAAAAATATTACAAAAGCAAATAAATATATTTAATACAGTCGTTATAAATAACAGTTAGGCACGCAAACGTATAAAATGACTAGGTTTAGTGACAGAATGGACGGTCTGGGATTATTGCGAGCGTCCACACGCCGAGATTACACCTTGAGCCACGTTTAACTGTGACTTATGATCGCCTTACTCCTGTTCAATCTTGTTGGCGTCTATGAGAAAATACTGCTTGTGCGACGCGCTGCGGGCGGGCGTGTCTAAGTTACTGATATTTAGCCCAACAACGAGGAGAGAGCCAAGAGAAGCTGTTTCACTGACAACGTTTTTTGACAACTAAAACTTAGTCAAAAAAATTTAGTTTAAAAATTTAATGTAAAGTAAAAAAAAGTTAATGTAGTCAAAAATTTAAAATAATAAAAAATATTCACCGAAATCGATTAAGCGGGACATGAGTAAGAAGGGCACTAACGGCCGTTTTCAATAACATAACTGAGACTATGGATAGATCGCTATCATCGATTAGTACAAATTGAATATCTATCCATAGTTTGCGTATATAGTGTACGTTTGCGTGCCATAGTTCAGGAATATGAGTTAGTTTCGTTTGAAACTTATGTATATTGAAACGCATATAAGTTCTCTTTGTATGAACATTCCTATCTTTAGTAAGCTATCCATTCTCTCGATGACAGCCATACACGTTAGATCCGGAATGCTATCCAACTATATTTTATTGAAATGAAAGTAAGGGCAAAAGGATAGATCGAGAGACCTTAAAGAATATTACTATAATATACAAACTATATTTATATGAGACGGAACTATAAAGTACGATTTGTAATGTAATCAGTGCAAACCCTCAGGGAATGAGTTCTACTCGCTACTTATCTGATGTTTATTTATATAGAAGATAATTCAAATACACTTTCGCGTTTGTGCCGGAACCTCATTGAAATATCATATTTAATGCCAGTTAGCATATGAAAAAAAAAGTCCTTAGATATTTATTAATGCTCAGTATAATTATATATTAACATGATTATAATATTTATTAATAAAAAGGAAGCGACGTCATTTGACTTGGGTTCGAATCTACGATGAACCCAAGGTTTCGGTGAAGGATAAAAAATGAAGGAATCCATAGCATATAGCAACTAAGCATATCTACTGCAACATATATATAATAGAAACAAATGTCTGAGAACGTTTTTCATAACTTTAAATAAGAATCAATTTATTTCTCTGTAGTCGTAGAGATATGTCTTTCCTTAAAATACAATTTAATAAAAATGTTCGTACATTGTGAGCTTGTATTGTAAAGCATTTTTCAGTTACTATTCTCTCCTCGCGGTTGCACTATTGTGGGGGGGGGGTTATAAAAATAACAGGTTATAGATAGATCAATTTTTCAATCAATTTTTACTCAGATTTGCTGAATATTTAGCAAAACCTTAACAATTAGTATTTATATACATTACAAAATTCGGATCAAAGCCTTGACCTCTCTATTTTGAAACTATTAGATCAGCTAGACCTACATTATATATAAAATATTGCATATATATTTTAAGATGTCTTTGTCTACACGTCTATTTACCTATACTGTAAAATAAAGCTTTGGCCTTAGTTTAACACACGTATGTGTCCATATAAGCTTCTCAATCAAAAGCCTTTGAGGCTCCTTTAAAAAGTTTAGGCCCAGACACAGGGTGCGGAAATTTACATGTTATTGAATTTTTTCGCCTTCGTTAAGTCTATGTTGTATGTTAAGTCTATGTATCTTTGTTAGAATGATTCGGTTAGTATAGACTCTATTTATTTCTTGCCTTTCTTCATTATGTCGCTGTCTATTTCTTTACCTTAACATTGGACAGGATCTATAGACTCTTTAAAATGATAAAGTTAAAACGTTTGGGATTTTCATATTAAAAACATTGGGTGTGTAACCTGTAGACGCGATTGAAGTGAAATTTCTTTGAATTTGAATTTGAAGACTATACATATTAGATCATTACGTATCTCGTCCGTAACGTAACGTCACGTTACACAAATTTTTGCTTATCATTCCTATTGGTAAATCAGGATTGCCGTCACGAATTGAAATTAATCTACGTATAGGGTAAATGTTGAGTAGTTGTCCAAAATTTTCAAATATTTTTATAATTTCCAAAAAAAAAGATTTTGAAGCAGATTTTTCTTTCTAATGGAAATCAAGTCTATTAGCTACTATGTGGTTGATAGTAATTGAATATAACTATCACAAATATGTTTAATAATAAACAAATTCCAAGTACTGATTTTGAGGATAGATGCCCATTATACCGGTTAGATGCCTTGATGATTTTATCGCTATGAGAGTAGTTGCCCTTAGGCATTAATAAAACAAATTTGATTAACAATACACGTTATTTTAATCTGTAGAAATGACACATTGTATGTACTAATAAGAATCAATAATAAAATAAAAACTTACCTACCTTGTTACAATGTTTTATAATTGCATGTTTTTTACGACCTCTATTTGTTTTAATAGTCACCGTACACAGATTCTTTAATCCTCATTTTATCATTATTTGCGCATGATAGATATATGTACAATATATAGCTGATTTGGTCTTTTTATACTGGGAAAAGCATTCTGTTCTCATAACTACGAGATATTTTGTTGGTTATAAAAACATTTTTGACATTTCACGTAATACAGGTATTAAGTTTTCATTCAGAACTTGAAAAATCTCTGGTATTTCTTATATAGGTTTTTAAAAACCAAAAACTGGTTAAAGCTCATGCAAGTTAAAGCTAAAACCATGTGGGATATATCACTAAGAATATCTATACTCACAAAAAACGAGGCGTCTATTCTTTCCGTAGATACAGATACTTTCTTTTTTTAAACAAAATTCAATAAACAAAACTTTAAAACCTTTACCTATGAGTGATATTGAGACTATACACTTGCAATATAAAATAAAATATAACCAACTAACATTACAAAATGAAAAGTTACATGCTTCCGTAAAACCATAACATTCGAAATTCATATTGTTCGTAGGCAAAATCGGCGAATTTTATCGATAAACCCAAACACATTGAAGATAGCGAGGTAAGCGCTCGCACATTTACAGGACGAGATCTTTACTTTCTTTATAGGTGTTACCTATGATCCTATTATGTTTACGAGGCTCAGTATAAATAACGGGGCATCTATCCTCCTATGGCAACAATCCCACATTTACTCTATAACATTAATAGACACGGTCCATCATTATATGAAATATAGTATGTATTACTTCGTAATTGGCACTTTTCGATTATTATTATTATTACATTCATCGTTCATAGGTATAACGTTATGACCACAATCTCACTTGATATTATCTGACGATGTGGCCCAAGATGGTGACATGCTAAGCTTAGTGAGAAACTGGCTTGCAAGCGCTGTAGCTGCCGAAACACACCTAAGGTACTTGACGACAGATTCTCAACTTAAGGGTGGTAGCATGCCAGGCGGGCATTTTTAGAAAATACCTAACCACCATTCTTTGGTTTCATCACGATGTTTTCCTTCACCGAAATCTTAGGCTCATTGCAGGGGTCGACGCAGAGTCCGTACACAATGCAACTTAGCCGTCATTGCTTCATATTCCAGTGTTTTTTTTTACAAATATGCTGTGGAGTTCTATTAAAATGAATAAATATTTATTGTTACAGTTACATGTAGAATTAATTCACTTAATATGCATAGTTTTTCATGTTTGTAATAACAATAAATGGTCTACTATTTATCATTCGGTATCAAGATATTTGACGTTATTGCAAAACGCTGACGATCGATACGCACTGGCCACGCTTTCATGTCGGGGTATAATCTACGCAACTAACTGCACATTCAATTTAGATTCGTGCATAATGCATGTTGGGTGGGCACCGGACCCTGAGAGCATTTGCTGTATCTAATTACGTATTATGCTTTGCCATGTAGACAGCCGCGTCCGTCGACAATGAATATTAGATCATTCTCTGTGGTCCACAATTCTCGCTTCAATATTGCAACTGATGTTCCACTAGTAATTGCTTTGCTCCATATCTATGTACTAAATGAGGTATTACGGGAGTTACAAATAATACATTATACTTTCTTTAACTCTTAAACAAAGTAAATTAAATTCGGTCCACGATTGCGGTATTCTTAGCCAGGTTTTGTATGACTAGTTCTTTTAAGAAATGCCCAATAGATACATATCGTACATATGAGATTTCTAAAGTAGGTGTGTAGAGTTAAGCTTTTAGACTGCACCTGTAATTTACATGTCCGTAGTAGCCTAAGAGTGTGAATCTTGGAGTTAGTAGGACCTGTGGCCAAACCATCCCCAGAAGCACGGACTTAACATTGCTAAGTAAGACAATTGTAAGGGTTCATGAAATCTCTCATCCAGGGATTGTAAAATAGAAGGGCGTGAGAAGAATAAGTAGGAAAGAAGATTGCTATACAGAAAGGAAACTATGACAATTTGATTTGAACATAAGAATCATAACATCAAATCATTTTAATAATAATTTTGAATGCTACTTTTTTATAATATCAAGGCTAAGTGGACTACATTGTGCCTGTTAGTAAGTACAGTACAATCCAAAAATAAACGACAACTATCGAGAGTTCGGCAATCCATCGACGGTCGTCATTGTTATACCGGCCAGGAAGTTTCTCAACAGTTAGATATTATACACTGGCTGATCGCGTAATGCTACTAATTAGAAGAGAGTTACCCCGTCATGACCTTATCACTATGACCATAGTAGTTGCAACTTAGACGGATACAGATATCCTACTAGTTATTACATCTTAACAAAATTTTGTAGCTATGACAAATTTTGTGGTAAATCTAATTTCACAAAGACATTCGCCAAAATAGAAAGTATATTGAGCTGAGTTACCTAGCTTAACTTTTAGCAATCATAGACTCGACCCTCTATCGTCTCAGAGCTGAAACTGTCGTATTTCCTCATAAGGGTGGAGAAAATGCCGTAATAACTCATGGTTAGTCGTCTCCCTAGTGTGTTGTAAAGATGCCCTTAACACTAGTCTTCATTTTCTATTGGGAGTAATGCATTTATCTGTGATTTACATTTAATACTAAATAAACTTTTTAAGTGTCTTTAAGTTCTTTATGTTATTAGAATGAAATACATACAGAAGTATATATATAGGTATTGTACGTTTTTCTTTAGTGTATTTAAATGTGTTATTAACCACAGTGGATTTACGTTCGTTTAAATATGATCGATTAATGGCCTTTGTCTGTATTAATTACTTAACTCTACTACCTTACTAACTCTACTTACTTAAATCTACGGTAAGTATAATCTATACATTTGTAATATACCTTAAATACCCTGAATATGCTTCTTCTGTTCTAGTTAACTATAATCATAACATCTTTGCATAACAAAAAATAAACTTTGATCATATAGACGATTAAAACGAATTTGATAATATTATACTCATCCATCCAAAATTTTAAATAATCTCCTATTAGCACGTAATCTTAAGTCTAATCAAAACACCAGGCTTTAACATTAAGAGTAAAATGTAAACCAATTGAATAACGTAGTATACTCGTAATACAAACATTTGACAACTATTTTTTTCTCTAAGTATAAAACCGACGTGTGTAACTGGCAATCACTCTTTTTTTGAATCCAGCTAAGTAATGGAGCATCTGAAATGGTGTGGGTCGTTACATCAGATCCCGCGGTGTGAGCACCTAATAGCCTGCTCTATTCCCAACTATTTAGCAGGTGGTCGTTTTCCCACGATTCCCGTGCTAAAGGTTATTGGGTCTGCTTTCACGCTTTTTATTGCCTGAACGCGGTTTGAACTCAATTATTTTTATGGTCGACAAAATTGCTATTTTGTTGCTTTGTCATGATTATAAAGACAAAATTAGATCCGGGATTGATAGGTTTTTTAATACGGTTATTTACACCGTTAGGAAAAGTGATTTGCGGTGAAATTTAACTTATATTGGTACGTTAAATTACTTCCTAGTATAATTAATTGGTGAACCGAATTCAAATGAGTTTATTCTAGGTTTGATTGGTATTGATGGTTGATTTGGTGAATTTAAATCATTAGCAATTTCACCAGAAAATTACTAATGATGTCCAATTAAAAAAAGGTTTAATTTGCCATTTTTTAAAATATGAACATGTTACCCAAAATTTTAAAATATATATTCCTAGTGTAATATTTTAAAAATATGTAATATAAATATATTATAAATTAAATTAAGTTATTCTTAGGTTTTTCTTTACTTCTTATATAAGATACGTCTTTTTATACATTACTTTTTGAAATTTAGTTGTTATGTTCACACGATATTAAGGAGAAGTAAACAATAAAATTGTTTTAACAACATTATTCAGATTAAAGTGATCTTCATTAGAAACATATATTTCTAAATTCAACCGTTTTCCAGAAATTATATTATGGTTTGATCATAAGAGCTGCTGTCATCTCTGGGCGGGTACATCTGGATACCAGCTTGACCCATTTGACTCGGCTCAAAAACGAGTTGTGAGCATTGTTGACGATACCAATCTCCCAGTCTCTAAAGACTACAGTATGGGATTCTTCAAAAAGGGAGTTAATAGGTTTTAAAGGGTCAGCAACGCGCATGTGTTGCTTGCGGTGTTGCAAGCGTCCATCAGCCGTATGCTTATTTGCCACCATCGTGGTATAAAAAAAGATAATTTCTTATAAAGAAGGTACAAATAAAAATTAGAATTAATTAAACAAGAATTATAATTATTTAATTTTAATAAAATAGTAAAATACATGTATTTGAAGAAAAACGATTAAGAGTAAGACAATTCGTGTTACATACATTGTATAAAAGCAAAAACTTGCATGCATACATTTGGCAATGAAGAAAAGTTTTCGTTTCGTTTTCGTTTTTATATTTCGTTTGTTCAAGTTTATACTATATATTTTACACTTTCTTTATACAAGTTTGCTCTCGTAATGAAAAAATATAATATTTTATGATCTGGATTTGAAGAAAAATGGTTTTTAGCTTTAGGAACATATTTGGTAGGAATGACAATTTTTTTCATTGTAGCGTAATTTTAAAAAAAGTAAGTAAGAGTGAAAAAAAAGTCAATTGGCCCAAAATGGTCTTCACGGCCTTGTAGCGGAAACAGTGGATTTATTTACTACTATACAAACTATGAAACTTTTGAAATTATTTGTAAAGAGTTTTAATATGATCTAATAAACGCCACAAAAACAACTTATTTATGAGAGCGTACGAAATCAGTGGATTTAAAAGGTTGGGTTACTTTACAGGATTTTAATGCTTTTCTATGGATATTATGTAATATTATATATTTAGTTTAGTTAATATTTACTTTTTATGAAAAATGTCGTCGGGTAGGTATTTATTACTTAACGTTCATAAATATAGATTAACTTTCCTAATATTTATAGCGTTATTTAATTCTATATTTAAAGAGTTACTTTATATTTTTACGTTTTTGTTTTTTCAACCCTTTTTTATATGATATAGTCTTACAGATAATATATATTGATTATTATTGTAAATTTTTGGTATCTCCAATGATACAGATCGAAATAGCTTTAAAAAAGTATAAAGTAAACGTTTGTAAGCGCGTTGTCAAGGGAACAGAGAAAATTGAATTTGCAGAAAGAGAAAGGAAAAACGAAACAGTTCTATTTAAACGACTGATTTGAGAGCAAACACCTAACGTAGTACGGTGGAATGCAGCCCGCATTTCAATACAGATATTATTGTACTATGTTATGTTGGAATTATAATTTTAGCATGGGTATGTAAGGAAATATATTTAATTGAGGTTTAATGTTTTTTTTTATACTACAAATGTGGCAAACAGGCATACGGCCCGCCTGATGGTAAGCGGCTACCGTAGCCTATTAACGTCTGCAATACCACAGGTACCACAAGCGCACTGCCGACCCCGAACACCCTCAAGGAGCTCTGGAAACCCTACTCACTGCAGAAACACAACACTACGTCATTTGGTTGCGATCTTCTGTAGGGTGTAGGTATTCCGCCAGTCGGGCTGCCCCAAGTAGAGAGAAATCTCCAAAGAAATATATCTGTGCCTTACCTCTCTTTGAACCCACCCTTCCACAAAGAGCTCTGGAAACCCTACTCACCGCAGGCACACCACACTAGGTCATTTGGCTGCGACCTTCTGTAGGATCTTCTGCGATTATTAGTAAAGATAAATTTATACCTGCTGTTCATTTTTTAAATATTCTCTATATATTATTTCTCCAAGGTATTTTTCAGGTAACAACATATCCCCCTAAAAAATATCATTGATGGCATTCCTAGTGAAAATAAACTAAGATACAGGAGGCGTCATCTATTAACAATCTGATTAACTAAGATGACAGCTGGTAGGTTGTTTACATTCTATAATGTAGGAAATATTCGCACGGATCAGCTAGTAATAATATATGATTTTCAATATATATATATATATATTTATATATATACTACATATATATAAATGAGTAATTGAATTCCATTTAGAATGATTTCTCTAGAGTGGTCTATCGATTTTACTCATAAAGTGGAGTCTTTCAAAGGTCTAAAAATAACCATTTAAAATCTCTAAATTCTAATCTCTAAATTACAAAAATTCTGTTCTCAAAAACTTTAAGCGCAAATCTAATGACTAATATAGGATTCCTTTATTATATCCCTCAATTAGAGGACAGAATTTAGTATGTAATGATACTTTATAAAGTGCTTCGAGATTCTCAACTTAGAGTAAAATCGATAGAACCTTCCCGAAAAATAATTCGAAAAGTAATTAAATTACTCATATATAACAACATATATCAAATAAAACAATAATGGCATGAAAATTAATTCAACAAGATATACTCGTATATCATAAGGGTTAAAGAAATGGAATAATAAAATGTAATAGACTCCATTCGACGGAGCTTAAGAACGAACATCGAATAGTAAATGAATCTTAACTAACATCTGTGCTTAATGATAAGATCTCAATTATATGTTTCATTATACTGCTGTAACTGATTTTTTTATGCATTTTATATATATTATGTAAACTAAAATAAAATGTGTTCAAATATTTATAAAATCTATCATGATATAGTTACTATTACTATAGGTTATTTAACAGTGAACAATAATTATTTATTTAAACGACGATTATTATTTTTTTATTTGTTTTCTGCGTATGTTGCCAATTTCGGCAATATTGAATAATGGTGTCAATATATAATATCATACAAATGGAACAATACAATTAAAGTAAATATTCAATCCACCTTTAAATCATGAAAGTTAAATTGAGTCGTAAAAAAGGTACGTATAATCCGCGTCGGGCCTCGTAAGAAATATTTCGGGGCACAAAACTTAATTAGCGTGTTTTCTTTGATTACAGCCATCAGTGCACCGGGTGCTTGGAACGGCGCGCGCCGGGGCTCTCAGGTGACTCGGGCTTTATGCTAAATTACTACTACAATCGGTCTCGTCCAATAAGAACTCTCTCATACACACGGGCCATGTAATAATTTAATTTATTGGGCTAACGAGTATTTCTTCTCATAAAAGCGATAGTAAAGTTATGATAATTTATTGTAGTGACATTAGTCTAAACTTTGATGTAAATAACACGTATTCATTACAACTAGCTAACCCGTGCAAATATTTGTAGTATATTATAGAATGCAAGCAATGTAACAACTGTCATGTTAGTTAAACAAATTGTTAATAGATGGCGCCTCCTAGTTGCTAATTGAATATATTTTCCAACTATTTTCAATTATTTAATTTATTATTTATGTCAATAGCGGGGAATATAAGCTTTAGAACCCTGATTAAATAATTAATTTTATAAAGAATTAAGGGACATCGAGTTGCCACAAGATACACCTTTGACGTATATATACACAATATACACGTAAGAGAATCAATGTTTATGATTCATTCATTTTTATTTAGTGAATTATTATCACAGCGTTCGATGTCGTGAGGAAAATATAGGAATAAATTCTTCACAGTACAATTATTATCACCATAGATCGACCATGAATTTAAAAAGGCCAGAAAAATACATCAAACCTACCGGCGTGTGCTTTATTATTTTTTCACATGAAATATAAATTGGACAATGGTATAATTTAAAAAAGGTAACATATTTTAGAATAATAAAGTATGTCATAATATATATTATTTAGGATTATTTTCAAGATTTTTTTTATGTGTCTGTGTGGTCTAGAGGCTGATTTTAAACTGTGCACACTAGTTATCCGAATATCATACCGAATATCACAGAAAAAAGAATAATTGGTTGCAGGGATTATTTTAATTTGTATTAAAATGTATATGGAGCTCTTAAAATTATTTTATTATCTCGCTTGAAATTAGCACACCGAAATAAACTTTTATATGATTTCCAGTAATGTTAGTAATTAGTAGAGATTATGAATTTTACTTTAAAAATATAAATATCGAACTTTGGTTGCGATCTTCTGTAGGGTAGAGGTATTTCACCAGTTGGGCTGCTCCAAGAAGAGATACATTTCCTTTAGAGTTTTCTCTGTGCTCTACATCTCTCTCTAAATTCTGATAAGATCAGTTTAGTTTACACAACATATTTTAAAATTAATTTCTTAATCTACTACTGATGCGTGCGATGGCATAAGATTGCATTAGGCCACGTTGATGATCCTTGAATTCAATATTAACAACTTATCCGACTTCTTCTTCTTTTGATTATGAAGTAATTATACACACTGAGGCACACTTGAAGTGGAACACAATAATAGTTGATAAAATATCTAGGTAAGTTTCTTTATCAGGGATATTCATGTGGCCAGAAAGCACTAGATAATTCGGTTGTAGGCTGAATTTATAAGGAAAATCAACTCTTATGCGTAGCATTTATTGTACACACACACACACACACACAATAAGTTGAGTTCTAATCTATGACCAACTTGATTGTCGATAGGTACTCTTCTAGTTATATGACGGTTGGGGCCCGACTAATCTGGTTGTTTTTTTCTGTAGATACATAAGAAATTCTAAAAAAGGCTTACTTAGATTTTTTTATAATACAAGCAACCATACGGCCCGCCTGATGGTAAGCGGCTACCGTAGCCTATGGACGCGTAATATTGTAGGTATCTATCACCAGCACGTTGCCGACCTTGAATCCCCTTTACCCGAAGGAGCATTGGAAACCCTAATCACCGCAGGAATACAACACAAGTTTATTTAGCTGCGACCTTCTGTAGTGTGGAGGTATTCCAGCAGTCGGACTGCCCCAAGTAGACAGAAATCTCCAAAGAAATTTCTATGTGTCCTACCTAGCTTTATCAACGATATAAAAAGTTTAAAGTTGAGTAGCCAACAGTGACGTTAAATCTAAAAGCAGCGTGAACGAACCAAGCCATCACAATTGAGCCGAGAAAAGTTGTTAATATTAATTTAATGTGAAATATGATGTCGCTTTCCGTCAGCACCGGTGATGTACCTCACTAACTTAATAAACATTCTGTTAAATAATGTTTTTCATCTCCTCGTTTCGTTAAAACAAATTGCTTCATTTTTGGCTCGGAAGCATTAACAGTGAAATTTATCACCTTTGCGTATGGCGTGTACCTGTTGTTGTCATTAACACACATTTTGCTTGAATTTTCATCTTGTCTCAAAATATAATATCTATATTTATATCTTACAGAGAGCCTGTAACTTATTTTATGACGTAATGAAAACTCAATGTAACAATTTTTTAGATTAACTAATCACATCAACTAAGCACGAGATTATAAACAAATTATAACTTCCAATAAATAAAACTAGCAGATCCATGCGAATATTTTGCATATTATAAAATGTAAACAATTTTACTAACAGCTGTTATATTAGTTAGACAGACCGTTAATAGATGGCGCTTCTTACATGTAAGTTGTTTTTTTTTATATTAGGGATCGTTCCAATGTTTATGGTATTCCTAATGAAAGCGTTTAATTAACAATAATTGCCAAAAACGTTAACTCGTCGATAGCGTGGAACGTAAGATTTAAGATATTTTTTCAATCATTAACGTTTATGATAAATTAGTGTTGCTAAGGCGTTGCTACAAAAACATCTTTCAAAAATTGTATATAGAGAAATAAATGTAAAAAAATATATATTTAAAAGATACACGTAGCCATATACGCGTACGAACAGGTTTTCATACGGTTTTCATCAAAGGACGGAATGATTGATGAGGAAGGTTTTTTATAATAGCTCGGCACACTGACGGTACTGTCTCTGATGGTAAGCACAGTATAATACAAAAACAACGGCGACCACAGTGAGATCGGTATTCCATCGGCGGTCGCCGCTGTCATGCCGGCCAGCACAAATAACTGGATATGCACAGGCAGATCCCGATATGCGACATGCAAAAGCAAGTCACTATGACGGACTTTTCACCACGTACCCGCTATGTCATATGACATCAGCTATTATTTATATTTATTTTTATATTTATCAGGTTATCATATTAAAAAAAGGTTTAATCCCCATTGTTTAATGGTGATGGTACCTGAATTAAATTATGGAGGTTGTGCAATTGATGTGAAATTTTGACTGGCCTTGTCTGTCTAATATAGACGGAGCATTTATGTGCTGCCTGGAATACGACTAATATTTCGTTAAAACAAGGATGCAATAAGCTAAGGTTATAACCGTAGCAATTTGTTAAAACGTGCCCTCTGAGATTCGTGGCATAACTCGGGTAGATGAAATCCAGTGTCCAACCACATCGCGTCACTCCGGGTATCAAATTTACATTGCACACATATTTGCGGCGCCCGTCGCACGGGACTATATTCACTCGGCAATGACGATGCCTAGCGTTTCACTTGGTATGACAAATACACAGATTAATTCCAAAATTTTACTGGGGTAAATTTCAATTATAAGGGATTATTTTAAATAATTTTTATCCGAGTAGATCCTCCTGTTAGTATAAGAAGACTTATAATTTAGACTGAGATAAAGGGCAGGATATAAGAGCATCTGACAGCCAGCCCGGTGGTGCTTCTTTTAGTATCCCTCTAGTTATAAGAAGGGACAGGGGATGGAGCGAGAGTGGGTACAGCGTGCAACCACCTTTCCGCCGAACAGGTGAGGAGAAACTTGTTCTTCTTTTCCACCGTCGATTATCTCTTAAATTTAGAATTATATTCATCCGTTCTGACTAGGATTGAGAAACTGGGCTACGAAGAAGACGAACTTTATAAAAAAAATCCCTCATTTATAAATAGTTAGTCAGGTGACTCTGAAACCAGGTGGAAGAAAACATCGTTTGTTAGTTGCGGTTAGTGGGCACCTCAGTGGGTGACCCCCTTTAAGGGACTGCGTCTATCGGAGGTGCAGAGGTATGTGAAAGCGATTATCGTGCGCCTAGTGCCAAGTTCATGAGTGAGGGGTAGCGGTTTTTAGTGGTTACAATCGCACATAACTCGTCCGTTGTCATCCGTAGCTAGTAGGAACCGAAACGTTTACCTGTAGTAAAAAAACCGATTAGTAATAAAACAAGGATTGAGAAAAAAATTGATTACTGGATAGCAAATAATATCACCAATGTGTCTAATTATATCTTTCCCTGTCCCTTATTTATTGGCTTTTCAAACATAAGTCCTTCACGATAATATGTTTTACGGGTTAAATTATTATTTGTTATTGGCAATGAAAAAATTTACTTCAAGTTTCCCGGCGGTGTTTTTGCACATTTAACAAGTTTTTGTTTCGAGCGCATATTTCTATCATAATTGTAGCGGTATACGCAGATTTGAACCTGTTGTATGTCCAAGTATGCAAAGCTTACTATTCCTTATGAAACTTCAGTTAATTCTAGTATTAAATGAGTAGATCCAACAGTTTGGAAATACTTTAGTATAATTGATAGAGAAAAACGACTGTTTATATAACCGCAGTAAAGCAAAATAATAAGAACTTCTTTTTATAGTGTTTAAATAGTAATGATAAATCCCCAGAAAATGAATTAAAGTCTTGTATTAACCAGAACCGTCGACGAAATTGTTGACAGAAGTTAGCTAATAAGAAGCATGGTTAAACCGTCAACTATATAAAGATCACTCTGTTTAAAACAAATTGATATATGTATGTAAATATCTTATTCAAGTATTCAGAAGTCACAAGGGAAGCAATGCTAATAGAGATGATAATTTGCATAAACACATTCCCAATGATTTGACATCCTCACTATGGCTGCCGTTTGAAATCTCTGACAAGAATATTGTGCGGAATCCCTTACGAATTAACATAGCATCTTGACACGTAACGAATTTCTCGTTCGTGGTGTTTAAACATTAATGGTCGTACCTTCGCTTATAAATTTTAAGTCAGTAACCGGTGCAATGAATATAATCTACATGGACATTTTAATATAGGCGAAAGTTACTCCGCAAGAATATAGAATATAAGAACGATCGCAAAGAAATTTAGCACAAAGTTAGCCTGGGACGAAGAGGAAGGTGTGGGACTAAGCTAGTTTGTTATGAGGTAATTTTTCTTCTATGGATTTCACGCTCAATGGTATTTGTAATTTCTTAAATGTAAAAGTTTCTTATCCTGTAATAAAGTTAAGTTTTCATTGTACGAAACGTAGCGATGCAAATACGATAAGGCAGTAGGGAATTTCCTATCACTCGCTTAGCAAAAAACTTACTAAAATAACACTGTGATTTTGGCATCTTATGTTATAAATAGAAAGAAAGAAAGATTAATTTATTTGTACCAACGACATTTGACAACCATAAACAATCTAAAAATAACTTTACATCTACCTACTAAGAACTAAAAGTCAAATGCCAGTTGCTCCAGCTCAGCATAATGTTGGTTGCAAGCAACCAGCGCTTGTCTTTCGTTGGAGCCGCCCGGTGACATCACAGGACGGACATTCTGACATATAGAATAAGAAATAAAAATAAAAATAATAATAATAATAAGCTTGTTAAGGTTGCATTTATTTAAAAATAGTCTTCGTGAAGAAATATAAGCTTTATAATAAGGCTTATAGCAACAGTAAGTAAATAACAAATTAAAAGCACCCACGGCACAATAATATTCTACAAGGCGACTTCATTAGAAAAGTTTGTTACCCTCAAAGCCTACGTCGCTACCGGTATTAATAAAGTTTTGTTGCAGAGCGCTCGCGCGGTCTGTTGGAAAAGAAACGTGTTAATTATCCGAGTCCGGCACTGGCTATCTGTCACGTGGACAGAGAACCCTGCGGGAATAGAGGTATTGGATGTTATTTTCCCCCGATCCCTGACTACCTTTACTTAAGAGAAATCTTTGATTCGTAAATGTTATTCTGAAAAGTTTAACTTCTTATAAGATTCTATGTCTGATGTCTAGTATTGTCATACGTACAATATTTCAGTATCGTGTCCTGTATTGCTACTTGTACCTTTTTTCATCTTGAAATATATATATATATATATATATACTATCTTCTGCCCGTGACTTAATCTGCGTGAATTCACAATTAGTTCTTAACCGAAATAATAGTATCCTATGTGTTAATTCCAGGTTATAAACTATCAGTGTACCATATTTCATAGAAATAAGTCCAGCCGTTTTTGCGCGATTAAGTAACAAATATCTAAACATACAAACTTTCACATTTATAGTATTAGTAGCATAGCATATCTTTCTGAGAAATATCGAAACTCAGCCAACGGGACCACAGATACAACGATAAAAAAACAATCCCAATTGTATCTATTGTAAAAACGCGGAACACTATTTCTTACCAAATACATAAATAATAACTTTCATTTTACTGATTTGAGTAATTCTTCATACAAATTTTTTATTCCCTATATCAATTCTTCAGGTTTTATTTTCGCGACAATAGATAGGTTCAATCTATCTTTATGCCAAAAATCATCGAAATTGGTTCAGCGGTTTAGGTGTGAAAACGTAATAAACAGACTTAAACAGTTACTTTCGCATTTATAATACAGTTTAGATATTGTATATTTTAATTTTTATTTTACTATAATAATATATATAAATAAAAGATATATTCATTGTCTATGATAAAGCGTCCGGTATAAGTTCCCACACACCCTAATAATGTTAGATTTATGAGAACTTAAATAAGTGATAGGTAAATATTAATTTAAGTAACTATTTTTTATTGTTTTAATGTTTGACTACAATTTCACTTCATGTTAAGTGCTGATGTTGACGTTAAACCTAGAGGGACTAGCTCTCAAGTGGAGCTGCTAAACGCCTTATGCCTTTCACTATGACAATGCCAGCTCTCACACAGCCAGACAGAACAACGATTTTTTGAAAACGTAGATATTATGGGTCATCCTGCATATAGTCCCGACCTGATACCATGCACCTTCTTCCTGTTTTCAAAAATCAAGAATCATTTACGCAACACCAGAACAGTATGTTTCCGAGGTCACCATAGAGGATTTACATAAATGTTTTCAAAATTGATTTATTCACATGTAAAAGTGCATTAACACTACGGGACAATATTTTGAAAATGAATAAATTGATTTTTGACCAGTCATAGTATTTTTTATCTGATTCATTCCAGACACATTTAGTGCGCCCCACGATATGTAGATGTGTAATTTATTTTATTTTTTAGTTTATTTAGATGAGTTCAATTGTAATTTATTTCTAACATAACCATAGTAACGTTAATTTTTGCTTTGTGTTTGTAATATCATATCGTATACGATGAAGAGTTAGTACTGATACAAAATAACGTGATAAAAAAATGAGACAAATAATAGAGTTAACTTCAAAATTTCAAGATTATTTAGGAGGTCAGTCCGACACTGTCTCGAACTTCAATCCCTCGAGACTCTCGGAAAGGTGAGAATCTGCGTGACCGGATGCTTGTCTCAGAGACGTGAGACTTTTGTTAAGCTCTCCATTGCAACGTAATACTGGTGTTAAAATTAAACAAGGTATTAATATCCAACGTTTATTGATATAGAAATATTACTATAGTATTTGAGAGACACACGACCATTTATTATAATTATGATTTGCAAACTAAATCGCGTACTGTTAAGAATATTCAAAATCAATAACCACCGTAGCGCCTAAACTATAATCCGATTTTAAAGAATGAGGTGTTATCCATTCTTTATTATGGTCCGAATGATATAGACTACATTTTAAACGAACAAAATCAATATGACTGGTGTTAGACATTCGGAGATCATAAATGCAAATATCATCATCATCATCATGTCAGCCGAAAGACGTCCACTGCTGGACATAGGCCTCACCCAAAGATTGCCACAACGACCGGTCCTGTGCTGCCCGCATCCAGCGGCTTCACGTAACCTTTACCAGGTCGTCGGACCACCTTGTGGCGAGTCTGCCTACGCTGCGTCTTCAGGTACGTGGCCGCCACTCGAGAACTCTTTGACCCCATCGGCTATCTGTTCTACGAGCTACGTGGCCAGCCCACTGCCACTTAAGTTTAGCTATTCTACGAGCTATGTGGGTGACTTTGGTTCTCCTGCGGATCTCCTCATTTCTGATTCGATCACGCAGAGAAACTCCGAGCATAGCCCTCTCCATTGCCCTTTGAGTGACTTTGAGCTTTCTTATGAGGCCCATAGTTAGCGACCACGTCTCAGCACCATATGTAATCACTGGCAACATACACTGGTCAAAGACTTTCGTCTTGAGACACTGCGGTATCTTGGACGAGAATATGTTACGGAGCTTCCCGAACGCTGCCCAGCCGAGTTGGATTCGACGATTGACCTCTTTCTCGAAATTGGATCTACCTAACTGGATTGTGTGTCCTAGGTAAACATAATCTTCAACAATTTGAAGCGTATAGTCTCTGATCTTCACGGAAGTTGGCGCTACATGGACGTTCGACATAATCTTCGTCCTATCCATGTTAATTCTAAGACCAACTTGTTCAGAGGCTTTACTGAGGTCATCGAGCATCGCACGGAGGTTCTCCATGGTCTCAGCCAAGACTACTATGTCGTCGGCAAACCGAAGGTGAGTGATGTACTCGCCATTTATGTTGATGCCTAGTCCTTCCCAGTCCAAAACCTTGAAAACATCTTCCAGTGCAGCGTTGAACAGTTTAGGAGAGATAACATCTCCTTGTCTGACTCCCCGCCGCAACAGGATAGGTTTCGAGTTCTGATCCTGCAGTCGAACTGATATAGTGGCGTTCTCATACAAACACTTCAACACTTCGATGTACCGGTAGTCTATTTGGCACCGCTGGAGAGACTGTAGTACAGCCCAGGTCTCAATCGAATCGAAGGCTTTCTCGTAGTGCACAAACGATAAACAAAGGGGCCGGTTATACTCTTCGGTCTTCTGTATAACCTGCCGTAATGCGAGTATGTGGTCTACGGTACTGAAGCCCTTTCGGAAACCGGCTTGTTCGGGAGGCTGGAAGTCGTCGAACTTGCGAGCGGGACGGTTCGTAATAACTCTCGAAAACAGCTTATAAACATGGCTCAAAAGTGAGATGGGCCTATAATTCTTCAGTAGGGTATTGTCACCCTTTTTGAAGAAGAATACCACCACACTTTTGTTCCATGCCTGCGGCGTTTTACCTTCGTGGATGACGGAATTGAACAATGTCTGAAGGGCCCTCAGTACTGGTTTACCACCCGCCTTCAATAGTTCGGCTGTGATTCCGTCATCTCCGGGAGCTTTGTTGTTTTTAGTTGTTTGAGAGCCATACTAATCTCGTACAAGCTGACATCCGGTATGTCTTCTGTGTAGTGTCGAGTCAATCTAACTCTTGGGTCTTTAGCTAGATTCGTAACGGGTTTCTGTGTTGATGTGTATAACTGTCCATAGAACTTCTCGACCTCTCTCAAGAGCTCAGGTTTGAATGACACGATTCTGCCGTCTTCAGCTTTGTTAGCTGGCTTTGTCCAATAGACAGATCTCTTGCGAACATTATGGAGCCTTTGTTTCGCTCTATCGCCTCTTTAATATGATTCGTATTAAATTGGCGTTTGTCAGTTTTCAGTGACTTTGAGATCCATCTATTAAGCTGCCGATAAGCATTGGCATCACCTCTAGATTGCAGAATCATCTCACGCCTCTCCTCCATGAGTTTTAGAGTAGAGTCCGAGAGTTTTTTGGCCCTTTTTGTACGGCAATACAAATATAATACAGTATTAAATATAACTAAAATGTACCAGGCAACAGAAAAACAATTTTATACTATAATACATTTCAGCGTTTATGAGTACCACTAGCACTATCTATCGGCAGTTCTGAATATCAATCGTGTAAAAAAACCAAAATCACCGCCTATTTCGTACTTTTTCCGTGATCAGTTACAGTTTTTGAAAATCTTTTTCTTTTTTTCTGAACCACAAGACTACGGAAATAGTGATAGGTATCGTATGGACGTTCGAAAACACATATACGGGTGTAATATAATATATATTAAGATTATTTCACTATGAATACTAATATGTACAGAATACTACAATTCAAATTGGTTACGCCCTGAAAGGAAATACGAGGTGCAAGTTGCATCGACGTAGTGCAATCCGCAAAGTCAAAACGATTGTAGGGGATTTATCAATACTGGATACGGAAATTCTTTTGTAGTGTACCTATGTATGTACGTGTTTAGTAGTTCGAAACGAAATAAATTCTTAAAATTTAGATAGGAAGTATCTAATATATCTATGTACTTTTTCTATTAATTGTAGGCCAAATATGTATAGTTTATAGTATGTATAGACATATTTAATAATAATCTCAAAATTAAAGTTGCTATGTATTACGAACGTCCATACTTAATTGTTTACTGTTTCACTAGAATAACTAAATAAATAGTATACATTCTAAACACATGTTCAAGGCATTTTAAAATGAGCACGACCCTCAGCGATGAAGAAGACGACTAAAAACAAAATAGTTTACAAAAAACTAGTTAGAAAGACATGCTGGTTACTTAGTATCTACTACCGGTAAAATTGTTAGAACAACTTCTGAAGGTACATTACATTTTGCTTTAATTAATAAAATATTTTAATGCACACTAAAAATAATTTATTTACGTAAATATGACAGTAGAAAATATAATTTATGAGTCCTTTTTTGTCGTCAATTACGTAACTACGACTTTTTTGTCGTTGTATTACAAATATGACAGTAGAAAGTATAATTTATCAGTTCTTTTTTGTCGTCAAATATATACCTATTTATATATAGGTTTTTTATATATTTATTTATATATATATATATATATATATTTATTTATAAAATAACCAAAGAACATATTTTCAATACGTAGAATGCAATTTATATTTATTAGGTGGTTAGCGGTGAGTGATATTAATTATTATCTAGTATTTATTGCTTGCCGCCTGTTCCATGTTGTGGTTTGCGGTTTAATTTCATAAATCAGCTTCTTTGTGTCACTGCGGGGCGACAAAAAACTGTGTTGACTTTTTAGAACGAAAGGTCCTGTTAACTTTTGTTTGAACCAAAATTAGTATAAATGAATATAAAAAGGTATAATACCATTATTCCTTAGACATACCTGTTAACATAAATGTTAATATAAGTGCTGAGATGTATAAAAACTATTCGTATTTAGGTTCAGTTCAGTTGGGAAGGGAGTCGATCTCGGATTTTTACGATACGCTGAATTTACAATCGCCTACGAAAGCACATTGTCTCGAACAATCCCTTTGTTTGTTCTATTCAAATGCAATGCTAATACGTTCACAGAATCAAAGCGGACGGATGTTCTTCTTTGCGTCGCGTCGCGTCGTAGAAAACGGAAATTTGAATGGATGAGATGACAATTGTAACGTTTTGTAGGAATCCATGTTATTTTACTTTCAATTCAGGGCTTTAAAAGAAATAGTGGTATGTTTTATTGCATAACATTTACCTAATACGAGTTTATACAATAACGACAATGTTAGGGAACCGATATTCAGGGCAGTTGTGACGACCGCATTAGTGCCCCAGTAATGGCGGTAGCTGTTCCGAAAAGTTAGTAACTTGTGGAATCTATCGGCGGTCGAACCACTTCTTTATGTGCTACCATTATCATAGCTTCTACGTTTTCCGATAAAACGTGTTCGCCTCACTTTTAATGGCCATTTTCACGAAGTTTAAAGAGCCTATAAAATTATTATATTCAATTTTTCCCCTTCAGTAGTTGGGTGAAAATTGTTTTTAGTTTTGGTAGACCAGATTACAAACGATGTTTGATAATACATTTTGATTTACGTTTAACGACATGTTATATAGTTATTTATTCAGGAGACTCGTTTGCCTAAACCGAATCTCGAAAGCGATATAAATGTTAGAATAAAAAGATACAATATTAACAATAAATAATATAATTATAAAAAAAATGAGAAGAATAAATATAAGTAACACAAAGAGTCCGGGAAGTGAAAGTTAAATTATATTTTCACCCAGCAGCTCAAACATGCCGCTTTTGCTGCGAAACAACAGTGAACAAAACGCGATTTTGATTCGAGCGTGAGTCAAAGTAGCTTTTTAAATTTCAATCTTCAGTGCTACGAATTGACATTGTTCCACCATAAATTTGAAACATTCGAATTTTACTGTGCTCTGTCTCTTTCACATGCAAATAAAAAAGTAAGTGAAAAAAACAAACCCCTTCAAAATTCGATTTTGGAATTTTCTATAGTTTTTTGCATCTCAAGGTGTTGAGTCCCTCACTATGCTCAGGATTCTAACTTTGAATCACTCGCTACGCTCGTGAATCAATCATATAATCCTTCGTTTGCTCGGGACTCAAAATCAGCACTCGAAACAAAAAACAACTTTGCACAAATAACTATTTATTTCCGTTCCTACTTATCTGGCAATGATCGGCGTATACCGAGGTGTAGTATGCTGACTGTGGTGACTGAGGTTGTGCCCTAAACCCCTTCAGTCTGTCCCTAAAGTCCGGTTGGGTTCAAATTCCACAGGAACAAAAGTAAAATTGAGACCGGCTATTTGAGGGTGTAGACCCTGGAATATCCAGTTAAAGCTGGTCTCATCTACAAGGCGGCTGCTTTGCCTGCAGTTAGTGGAAACGGCCATTGTAATTTTTTTTTGGCTCTTGATCAACAGTCGTTGCCATCAGACAATACCAGAAAAAGACTCGCAATTGTTAGAACAAATAAGGAAAAAATAAACACAATAAAATCTAGAGGATAATGTAGGAAATAAAAGCAATAAAAACATTTGGACTAAGGATCTGATAAGGATTTAAGGACTGATTTTTTAGAGAGTTGTGCTAGTTAACAGTTTCGTTAAAGAAAAAAATATTAACGGAATTCAATAGCTCATCCGTCGATGATTCTTCTACTAGTGTCGAGTTCAAAAACCGTTACCATACGTCTAGTCGCTTTGTTTGTTGTAGTTTGCTGTTACCTTCAAAATGACCCATATCTGTTCACTATTTTGTAATTTGTATATTGTTGTTTTTCCTTGTAAATCCATTGGGTACATGTTCTTTAAGCCTAACTTCGTACTATTAATGTAATCTTCAAACTTAACTCTAACAATATGGCGGTTCCCTTGTTCAATCTGTCCAGGTAGTTTTTATGTCAACTTAAAAAGATGCATTTCCTAGTTATATTTTATAATGCTCTTTAACTGACTTTGTAACGGTTTACTTCGTTACAAAATACTACTCATCTTGAACTGTACATGGAAAAAAATATGTAATATAATAAACTTTTCACTTAACTACTTTAGTGACGGCTTCCTGTTTTTAAAACTTTGCTGCGTTTTTACTTGGAAGTCAGCGTTTAGGTTCTTCGATTTAAAACAGCTTTTAACGCTGAATAAACTTTTAATTGTTTTTTTATATTGTCTATTTCTCTTTTGCATTATTTAAATATGTATGATACTAATAAATGTATAACCCAAAAAAATCTGTACTAAGCATTTTTTTCTTCACTTGAAGTTTGTGTTAGTGTAGTAAAAATATAATAATAATAAATACGTACAACAATTTCACTCACGGCCATTTTAGTTCCAAACTAAGCAATAAAATATTCGTTTAGGTACACAAAATGTATTGAATGGGTCTCGTTCATCGATCCCTATTAGTTGTAAGTTATTTACCTTTTCAGCTAATCCTTTGTTGGACTATTAATTAATGTACATGTACAAACCTAGTTTAAAACTAGTTCAAAAGGTGAGTAAAGTTACTGGCAGAAGTTACCTTATTATTATCAAGTTACTTTACATGCCTCATAACATTCTATTACTCATCCTTACTCAGAGTAGAGTGCCGATTAACTATGCGGGTGCATTGCAGACTGATCAATAGTCATTTCATTTACAAGTAGAGCATGAACCCAATCTGCAATGTCCTTAACCGGTGACATAGGATTTGCTACGATTAATGTGAATTTATTTCCTTTTAATCTCTTGGTAATCCATAACATCGAATATTGAAGTGTTACTTTCTTAACCTCACATATCAAAGTACGTAAAAATGAACCTTTAGGAGTTTATATTGATTAACATCAGAATTTTTCTTTACAATTTAAATAATTTAATTGTACCAGAAGAAAATTAACTATCATTTGAGGAAATACAGGTATATAATAAAAAATAAAAAATAATGAAAAATCGTACATAATTGGAAAGTGAGATGCCGAATTACTTTGCTCTCTTGTTACTTACATGATACATACAAACTAGATACACAGAATATTTAAAAATGTCTTGATTTAAAGGAATCATTACTACGTATGCTCATTAAAAAGAGAAAAGCTTAATTTGAAACTAAAACAATAAAAGTGAAAGAAGTAAACGATACGCATCGCTTGTGGTCGTTGCACGGAACGATACGGTGTCTGACTTGAGACACTGAGCCACTCGCTCGGTAGTTCCCTTCATTTGTAACGACAGCCAAGGTGACATCTTGAGGGTTTATTATCTGCAATCCGCCCGTAAGATTTTGGAATATCGTGGGGTGAATTCAACACGAATAAATTTAGTAATAACTGGTTTATATAAATCACAGAATGTAGTGGTAACTGTTATCACATTTTCTAGTCCTCATTTGATTAATTATATACATACATTTTGTCATAATATTTCGGCTGTTGCAAACATATGTCGTTCTTTGTCCTAGTGGACTTGTTATTACGCATTCATCTACTACATTTACTGTTCACATTTGTTCATTAAATTAACTTTTCAATAAATGTATTTTGAGCCTTATGCGGTTGCTAATTTAGTGAATTCAGCGTTTATAAAACAAGAACAGTATTTATACTGTGGATTGAGATTTACTGTGGGATGAGATAAAATCAAGACATTCGAATTAACTCGCTCATAAAATTCCGTAAAATAAAAATTAACATTAACTTTCGTATTATGAGTTAAATGAAATATAAAAAAAAACATGCATATATATTATAACTTGGACTTAGTTAACGATTTTTAATAAAAATAAAGTCTGATTTGATTCTCTTATGAAATTCAAAAGAACATCGACGTTGCTATTTCCTTTACCCCCTGCCAACCAATTGAGCTTGAACACGTTTATGCATTTTGCACTTTCTTATATTATTTTTATTCAACATCGAGGAAATGAAGATTCTTTAGACGTTTTCTAATTATAGTAAAAGTTCAATTCAAAAGGAATGGTTTTTGTAACGTTAATAGTACGCCTAATTATACTTATCTTTTTATAAACTTACTACGATTAATAACATTCATATTTTTATAAATTCATTCTAAGTTTTACTTTGTCTATGTATTTTTTTGCATTAGTATATTTTACAATTTAAACTTTATGCATAATATGATTTGTCGATACGTAATATTGAAGAACGTGTATTTTAGGTTTTTGAAATATTATTAAGTCATTATTGTTATTCGATTTGTTCTCATATATTAGGTAATTATTATTCTTTTGAAAAATAATATGAAGACTATAAAATTAAAGAAAAGATAAACTATTTTGTAACAAAACCGAATGATCCCGTAACGCGATAAACTAAAAGATAATCAGTGATGAGTTGATCATTATGTGTATGGTGGTTTTAGGCCAATTATCGAATAGTCACCTAACAAGTTTCACTTCAACAATAATTGAAAATAATCTCACCAAAACTAACTAAGTATTTCTTACCAATACCATAAATATTAATTTTCATATCTCTAATTTGAGAAATATATCTTTATACAGACTTTAATCCTATATTACACAGTCCTTCATGTTTTATTTTCGCGACAAATGTAGCCTATGTAGGTTCTCCACTAAAATTAATCAAAATTAGTTCTGCGGTTTAGACGTGAAAACGGAACAGACAGACAAAGTTATTGTCGCATATATATTAGTTTGGATTTACGATATATACATAATAATAAAAAAATAGCAAATAATTTATACTTCATAAATGTAGTTTTAGAGACGTTTAAAAATAGCTTAGACAAGATGCGTTGCAATATTGTTGTTAGTCTCAGCTTAGGTATTTACGATTCACTTTTACGAGTCTCTTAAACATCTACACTATTATCATTTTATTAATAACAATATTCAAAGTTAGCCAAATATTACATTTCCAGTAATATACTTTTATTAGCTAAGAAATGTAATTGTTCATGAAAAAAGGTAACTTATATTGTAATCTGAACATCGAAAAAACATTTTTTACTTTAATCCTGACTAACAGGCGATAGCTGATGTTATAAAAAATAACTTAAGAGACAAAAATTAGGATTTTGCACAAAAATAAAAAAGCTTTTTTTAGTAATCCACGGAAGTGAAACCGCGGGCACAGCTAGTTGTGTATACACTATAAACTATACATATCGCTACTAAATAACTAGAAGAAGTAATGTATTGATTAAGCTAATAGTATGAATTATCTATAAACTTACATACTACCTAAGTATATGTATGTCAATTATGCATTTACACGGCAGACAATGAGCCGAGCGTATCATGAATCTGTTGGAACCACCTGACGGTAGCATATGACATGCGGATTGTCTTTGTTTGTTCGCTTTAGTCTTGCATCCAAAGAGCATTATCCTTCACAGACAATCGTATGGTGATGCTATATGTGTTATTAGCTGATCGATTTAAAGAACACACTGACTTCGTATAATGTTTACGAAATAATTTTGAAAATAAATGATGTACTAAGTATGTATATAGGCGACATCCTTTATAATATATCGAAATTAAATAAATAAATATGGGGACACACAACCATTTAATTCCAAACTAAGTAAATATTGTATTATGGTAACTAAACAGCTGATATAGGTACTATTATACTATTATATTATACATAAATTACATCCTTACTTAATACATATTACGAGTATAAATGCGAAAGTGAGTTTCTTTGTTTGTTACTCAATTACGAAAAAGCGGCTGAACTGATTTGAATGAAAAATACGCTGAATAATATAAAAATAATATAACCTCTGTAAGAAGTCATAGCTATGTCTAATAAACTTACATACAGAAACTCTTTATTTTTAAAGGAATCATTACCAATGGTGCCTTGTATTCATATTAAACAATAAATAATATTAAAGTATGTAAAACTAATTAAATATTAGTCTTAAAAAAATGTCTATGAATATTTTATGATGTAGTTCATATATTTTCGATTTATTATTTCTGATACTGCATTTTGTCGATAGATGACGATACGAGTACGCCGGAAGTAATAACAGGCGCGCCGATATACACGTGTATGATAACTTTTTCCTTATACATGTTTATGTATTTGACCAGAAGAACACTTGAATCCGGGACTAAAATTTTTTTGTGATGCTCATAGTCCCACAGGTATAGCTGTAATGTAACTTGTTTAATAATCATTACTATTTATTTATTTAAATATCAGCAAATATTGCAACAGTTTAATGTTCATATTTCACTAATTAAGCTAAGCAATTATTACAATATGTTGTATTCTATAAGTACACGTAGACAGTGTAAGAACATTAAGGAAATGTTATCAGTAGCGCGAATAAGTTTACACTTAGTTCATTAAAAGATTACACACGAATGGGTAATTAAACAGCGGATTTGTCCTCTCATCTGTTACCCAGGTTCACCGGGCGGGTTCAAATCCCTTTTACGAAGGTAATTTTACACACGTACGAGTTGTGTACCGTGATGAGCATACTTAATAATCCACGATACGAGGCCAAACTAAATTGATGAATAGTCTAGCAATATTATATTTATTACTAGCTGTGCCCCGCGATAACATCCGCGTATAATTAAAAAAAAAGCTGATTGATGATTTATAACTTCAGTATAGACAATCTAGTCCGGTAAAAATAGACATTTGAAATAACAAAAACCTTGTAGTGGTAGATATCTTGGGTACACCAGTAGAAATAAAGTACCAAAAGTCCCCATCGATCCCACGTGTGCTAAAAAAGTTATTCAAGGTCAAAGATCAAAATTATCGGTTTTTTTAATTTTTCTCGAATACGGTAAGTTTTATCAAAAATATAGCCCAGAAATTGTAAATCATAAAATTATCTACAAAAATGGTTCCTAAAACTTTTTTCCTTAGAATCACCATTCCTAAGATATCGCGATTCTAAAAGTTGAAGGACTTTTGCCACTTTTTTTCTACTGGTGTAACTGGTGCGTTTTCTCTACTAAAATTCAGCTTTGTCGGAGTTTTTGTTATTTGATCACTATTTTTATGCCTAATTTGACCAGACTAATTTTTTTATCGGGTGGCCAAGGTTATGCGTCACAACTAACACGGCTCGTTCGCGCCACTACACCTATAGTTAAAGACACGAGCCGAATTATTTTAATTTTCAATATCTCCCAAACTATTTGTCCAAACAAAATGCTATAAGGGGTAACGTTTATCTACATAAAATTGTCTTGTTGATGAAATAGCTTTCGTTCCTAAGGATTTATTATGCCAAGCCTAATAATAATGCTCATAAACCATTTTTCAATTTTCAATACAACCTTGTCACAAAATACTTTATTGTGGCTTATGTATAAGAGATAGACTAGGTATTGCAAACTTTTATTTAGATGTACTAAGGAGCAATACTTTTGTAGAACATTATATTTACGTATCAGTAACCATTACGCCAGCGCACGCGGATAAAGCAGTTAGGGTTCGCTATTTCTTCCGACTTACTTAACAAAAATCAATATTTAAAAGCTAGATGAGAGGGATAGCCTAATGCTAGATAGCCTATACTATTCCTCGTGAATCTGGCTATCATATACAAAAATATTTTTTCGAATCAGCCTTTCCAGAATTTCCAGAGATTCACGATTTAAACAAAGAAACAATTTAAAAAAAAATTCTGCTCTATTATATTAATAATAAACACTAATTCTATAATTTAATTATATAACATTAATTATATTCTACACTAATATTACAAAGAGGTTAAGTTCGTAAATGTGTTAGAAGGAGGTAATCTCTGAAACTACTGATTCAAATCTATAAAATATTTTACTAATAGAAAGCTACGTTAAGGCTGATGTTTATAGGATATTATGTTTTATTGTTATTAAGTTTTATATTATAATTAAGGCATACGAAGTCACGAGCGGATGCTAGTATTAGATATGGATAATAGGTATAGCAACATATAAATGTATGTCCTGGATGTATATATGTGACTAATCATAAATTTTATCATTTCTATAGTAACCGCATTCTTACTTTTTATTGAACTCCTCTCGTATATAATAATAGCTATGCCCGCGGCTCTGCTCGCGTGGACTATAGAATTATTGTTTATGAAGATATCGTGTCTTTTGCTATAAGGATCAAGCATCTAAGGAGTAAAAAATAACAATCAAAATCTATCCAGTATTTAGTGATGTGCGCACAGCGGCAAACCTCAAACATTTTATTTATATAGATACTTAAAAATCACGTGAAAATCTGTGGTTAAAATATTATTATCAACGACAATACTCTCCACAATCATACATGTCAAACAAAACTGAATTGGTGAGTATAAGCTCGCCGTAGCACTCAGTGGAATTAGAATAGATCAAAGGACATGAAAAATCAATAGGGTAAAGAGCTGGAAATATTCAATTGATCGTTAGTCAAAAAGGGTTTTCGAGGTTTTTGTTGGATTTTCATTTAAAGTTGTTTTGCTTTTCGTTTGCTCTGTAATCGTTATGCGGTACTTAAATGTTTACAAATATAAACGGATAAACGCCTACAATTCTCAATTTGACCGACGGCATTTTATGTAAATATTATTAGGGATTTTTGCATTGTTTTTTCATGTCCGTGGTTTCAGTTCTCCCCTCAACGGGCCGACTGAACGAATATAAATGAATCTTATATTTATGATACTTTTTTCGTTGCCTCTCTTCTTGGTAGCATTTTATTGCTCGTGAAAGGGTACGAATTGTTTTGCTGACAGATTTACGAGAAAAGATTCGGCGTTTATTTTATCTGTGACTGTTCCACTCTCGAGAAAAGAAACTTTGATTGGAGGAACATTGAATACAAATTTAATAAATAACGTTTAAAACTTTTTATGAGTTATGATACCATAGTTATGATACATTTTTTTCCAAAATGTAAGGGTTATTTTACTTTTATTTGAAACGTATTCTCGTGTAAAATTCGTAGATTTTGGAGGAAGAATATTTCTGAATGCCATCATAAAGGTAATGCTAAAAAATGATTAAACGTTCTACATACTATACCGGTATGCCGCGGGCATATGCCGCAGAATTTGGCAGAAGCATCAATTTTTTGACGTAGTGATGGCTCTGTGGTAGCGTACGGACACTGCGTCTATCGACGTGAGTTCGAATCCATACATTGAGTCTAAAATTTCGGTCAAAGAAATCATCGTAATAAAATTATAACATAGAGTATCTGTCGCCAAGCATATATAGGTGTGTTCCGCTAACTGCGCTTGAAATCCAGTTCGCCCGATAGGCTTAGCGTGTGCCACAACTTTACTTCATTGTGGACAAACGCTAAAAATATAAAGAATTAAAAAAAATTGCTCAATTAAATATAATTTGATTGAATAAAAACAAATACCTAGTAGTTACCTACATTACACTCTAATAAACCATTTATTAGATAAAGGATATCTATCTCAATTATTTTTTATAAAATGTTCTTTACATATACATTAATTAAAAGGCTAAGTGTGAGGTATGAGACGAGTGAAGTGTCGCCTATTAATTCGTTCGAAAGCCGTTGTTAGGTTTGAGTGTTTCTGAGCGAGGAAAGGCTGCTAACTCGATAACAAGACACAACAGTTCTCCTAATTGCAATTTATTGCAGGTACTACAAACAAGTCAGTCTCACTCAACGCTCACGTATTTTAAATTAATTTGCAAATTTCGACAAGCAAACTACATCTGTACTGAGCATGGTTCTAGCTAACTCATTTACACCGACAGAAGCTTAATTTGTCTCTAAATAAATGGTAATGAGATTCCACATTGCTGTATCTGATGCTGAGACTGAAATAACTTTGGTTCAAAAATGTTTTCGTTTACAAATTAATAGAGTTTATTTATTCTTATGGACAGAGTATTCGTTTTTAGGGTTCCGTAGTCAACAAGGAAAGTGGTTAAACAATACAAGGGTTCCTCACCTCCCCCACATTTGAAATGGGGATGATTTTCTTTTCTTTTCTATTCCTTGGTGTGGGATGTCGCAGAATAGATCGTTCGAAATTATTGCGGGTGTGAAAACTATTTATCGATTCCGGGATCCATCTGCGAAATATTAAGATTCATGTGCTCATTTTTGTTAGAGTCAAGTATCCCTCCACCTCTCAGCTAAATGGTTGTTTTTGGAAATGTGAATAAAATCACGGCAGTAGTATATATAACGAAGTTAAAAGGAAAACTATCACAGATAAGAAGGCTTTACAAGTTAACGAGTAATAGTCGACCAACTTATAAAATATTCTTGGGGAAGTAAATATAACGGAAAATCTGGTATGAATTCAATTGAAACCCTGCATATTATGACAGGAAATTACGAAACACTACACTGTGCATGGTCTGACACGCACATGGCCGGCTTATTAAAAATATATAATTAGACAATTTTAAAATACATTATCGAAGTTAAACTTCTTATGCGACTTCCAAGCGTTAAACGTTAAATGTTAAACGATTAACGTTTAACGCACATTATCGGTCTCTCCTCTTTGTGTGAGCCAGAGCGAAGGAGCAATATATTATCGGTCTCTCCTCTTTTTGTGAGCCAGAGCGAGAGAGTAAATGTCGGTGTGTATGTATATTGCACACTGTTTTTAATAAAATAGAAAATATCTTTTAAAATGAAGTTTCACTTCTATCGTGTGTGAATCGATTTAAGAACTTTCTATACATACTTGCTTTCCTAGAATTGTAATAAGGAAAAGAAAGGTTGTGTTGAAGATTTACTTAATTTCTTGTTATTAGTCTATAAATCGTGTTTCATTGCAGTTGTAGTCACTATTTATAAATTTTATTTACTGTTTTCGTAACGGGGCGATTTATCCAACCCTGGGTATTTTTTCTGGGTATCGTTTGCCGTCTTTCAATCCGTAATTACGGACAGTACATATTAAGTAGTAACGAGTAGAATAATTTAAGATAAATAAATAGTTACAACTTATTTTCAACATAAGAAATTAAAATTTTTAAATCAAATCAATCATCATCATCACTTCCACTTTTGGGCTGAACTAAAACTTCTTTTTTTAAATGATCATATATAGTTGACTTTGGTATAGAATAATTTTTAGCTGCTTTTCCTATAGTTAATTGTTTACTTCTTACATCTCTTATTGCACGTTCCAAATTGTTTAAATCATTTTTTTTTTCAATTTTCTTTTTATATTTTCGAGCCATCTGGAAAATAGCAAAATGAAAATTAAAAATTGTACAGTATGATTATCGATGTGGGGCAATTGCGAACGTCCGAGATTACCCCACTCAATTCGTCCGCCATTGCCCCACAACGTTAAAAAATAAAAACTTAATATTTTTTTGAGGTAAGAAATAAATAAAAATAAGTATTTGTATCAGAAAATGTTTCTTAAATTCTACTTAACACATCGTAAATAAATTATAATTATATCATTTATGTGTAGCGAGAATTTAACGAATATATACATGTCAAAAATTACATGCAAAAGAATGCAAATATTAAGTAATATTTACCTTGAATAAAATGCAGAACCTGAGCAGCTGACTTATTGCCTGACACTTCGTGTACATTAACCTACAATTCCAAGTAAAAAAAAAACAATATTTTTTTTCCTAAGGTACTGAAATCGTGGTGTCCGGGATTACCCCGCGTCCGCGATTACCCCACTCTCCCCTATAATATGAAGTTTTTGAATAGTAACATTTTTCTTTTCCCTTTTTTACTTTTCAGCAGCCTTGATAGCGATGAGTAATATAATATCAAAAATATGGGAACGTAATTTGTAATTACGAATTCATATTATACTACAAAAGCAAAATAAATGCTATTAGCGCTTTAAATTTCCCAAAAAGAGCAATGTCGTTCCTTAATTCGGAATGCCTATTTTCCTTTGTACGGCGAATATCTCTAGTCCTGTTTATAATTTGTCTAAAGAGCAATTAATTTAAAGTCAACAATAGAAAACTTCGCCGTTGTGATGCATTGTATTCCGCTTAGCCGGTTGCTTTCTTCAAATGGCTTATTCACTGATTTCCTTTATTAGTTTCGCATTGAGATGTCTGAATAGTCTTCGTTTTCATTTTGTTTGATAATATTTTAATCTGAATGGATTTTTTAAATATATTTTGTTTATATTGTATAAAAAGTAAACAACGCCTTATTTTCAATAAATTTGTATAAATATTATAAAGCTCAAATTGTTCGTTTCTTTGAATGCTTTAATCTCTGGCCATTATTTATTATAGCCGATTTATTGAGGAAGGTTAAAGGTTATATAACTTCACGCTACATTTCTATGGAGTGGAGCAGTAACCATGAACGTCAAGCTGCCCGGAAAACTGTAGGCAAGTACTTGAAGTGGGAACAACAATATTCTACACGGACGCATTAGCGGCGAAGCGGTGTATAGACGGATAAATTTATTTCTGGTGAAATCGTGGAGCACTGCAAGTTTTTATATCTGATAATAATTACTTCGCAACATTGCTTTCAGATTTATTAGACAGTATTTTAGGATCAAAAACTGTCTAGTGTATATTTGATTTGGTGTCATATTTAATCGTCCCAATTGTTTATGGAACTATAGTTATATAACTAACTCTTCAAAGCTTACTCACACGTATAAACATTTGTCACGAGTATTTAGTTGGCTGGGATGTATTTTGGCATGGAACGAAGCATATTAACCGACAGTGAGACTAGTCCGCTTGTGTGGACGATAGAAGAACGCGTAGTGCTTATAAAAATCATAGTTTCTTAAACTTTAATAAGTGCTTATTGAATGAAGATATCGTGATAATTTTTTTAAGAACCATGTATTTAAGGAGTAAAATAAAATTATCCAAATATATCTAGTAGTTTTTGCGTGGTACGCGCTCAATGGCACACCTCAATCATTTTATTTATATAGATACAGATAATTGATTAAAACATATTGAATATATTATACAATAAACAGTTTGTTATTTACAGTAATTCAAATGTTTAAACTTTGAGTTTAAATATTGTAATATAACTTATTAAACCCCTTCCTTCAATCCTCAAGTAGTATTGGCTATACAATGGCTTCGAAAGAGGATTAATTTGTTGACAGTAAATTGGATCCTAATGAAGCAAAGGCTCTTTAGGTAAACAAGACGGCCGTCTTGCCTCCTGTTTACATGTTTCAACGGTTCGTTAGCTTTGTTTCAAATCCAATCGCCCGTTTACTATACAACTTCTGTCTGTAGTTATTGCCTAAACTATAACTTTATGTTTTGTATGAGATAGTTGAATATTGTGTTCAATTTCTTACTGTGTTAAATATGTAATTTCGATTGTATTGAAACGTAGTATTTTCATTATCATAAAGTTATAGAGGTATGCGAAATAGAGAAGTATAATCTATACTAATTTAATAAAGCTTAAGAGTATTTTTGTTTTATTGTTTGTTTGAAAGCGCTAAACTCTGAAACTACCATTTTGATTTGAAAAAAAAATGTTGTATATGAATGCCAGATTTATGTTGAACATTATAGACTATATAACGACACGTAACCCTAAGGAGCGGAGCAGAAACTATTAACGTCAAGAAATCCAGATCTGGAGCCTTAACGGCTTTTACAGCTTTACCGGGCTTGGGGGGGAGCGCTTAAGGCACTCAGCGACGAAAGCTTTGCAACAACATCCGAGGGTGCCAAAGTGGCCGAAACTCTGCTCGGACTGTTGCGCGTATGCAAATAAGTCGCGATCTGGGTAATTCCCTAACATTCGATCTAAACTAACTATACATATATACATGTTTCTTCCCCCTGGGAGGAGGAAAGGAACATGTGAAAAATAAAGTCCCTTACAGAACCTATGTAGGTACCTATGTGGTGTGCATATGTGTATGATGAAGTGTCATGTGTGCTAGCTAGTGAGTGTAGAGTCACTGTATCGCGCGAGCGGCTGCTTGGCTCAAGGGCTCCATACCGATGGATCGGACCTAGGCTTGAGTTGCCGCAGAGGAGGGCGGTCGTGGCGGGTGTGCGGGAGTGAAGTTAACCGTACGTACTCTGCAGAAAGAACGGTGGCTTCGCGGGCGTGGGCGACGGCACGCATGTGTTACGGGAGCGGATGCGTAAAATTCGTTTGCTTTTTCTATGTCGTCATCGGGATCGACAAGGAGATTTCGCGGACGGCGAAGTATTCATGTATTTCTTAGGTGGCCTTATCGTTTCCATTCGGTGTCTCCCAGATAAACCTTTGGGTGTCTTCAGCTGTAGTTCATTAAATTTGCTGGTGACAAAAGGAATACCAACATTGCACGCAGTTCCGCAAGCGTTTATTATGCAGTAATTATAATCGTCTCGTAATTAGGCATATTTTGACTAATATTTAATGATTTAACAATTAGGTATGTATGTTGGCCTTGCAGACGTTAATCTGTCTTTTTCAATAGTCAATAAGTCAACCTCAGCGCCACCTATCGCGTTCAGGGGTATCATAAAAATATTCTCCACGAAAAACGCTTAGAACTACCAATTTTCATGGTTATTTGTCTAATCGTTTTGAAGTTTATCAATTTCATATATACCAACATCTATTTATTGTATATATAACTAATACATCAAATAATAAATATATACTTAATAAAATCACATATAAGTAGTAGGTATATATATATATTTTATCTTTACAGGTTTGGCGTAGTGGCCAAAATCTCACCTGATGTTAAGTGACGATGTGACTCAAGATGATAACACGCTAAACATATAGTGGAAGACTGGCTCTCAAGTGCAGCTGCCAGAACACACCTATGGGTGCTTGGCGACATATTTTGACTTGAGGGCTTGGTAGCTAGCCAAGCGGGCATTAGAAAAAGCCCGGCTACCATGCTTTGGTTCTTCATGAAGTTTTCCTTCACCGAAAGCTCAGGCTCATTACAGGAATTCGAACTTATGTCAATCGACGCAAAGTCGTACACGCTACCACTGAGCCATCATAGAAAAATACTATACACATAATCATATTTATTATAATATTATTGTAACAACATACAATATAATAATATGTCAAAACTACTTCAAAATAAAAAAGGTGTGTGTGCGATTCACACACGATAGAAGTGAAACTTCATTTTATAGACATTTTCTATTTTATTTAAACAGTGTGCAATATACATACACACCGACATTTACTCTCTCGCTCTGGCTCACACAAAGAGGAGAGACCGATAATGTGCGTTAAACGTTTAATGTTTATAAACGCAAAAGCTAGTTTTTATTATATAGAGATAAAGACAGGTAATGAAGACGCGCAAGTTTTTTAAATATATGCACAAACATTTGATATCAACTGGAAAGCATTTCCGTAACCGAACGGCTTGAAGTATAAATGATTCGTTGTAAAATTAAGTAATGCAGATAGCAAATTCAAGCGACTACTAGCGAGAATGTCGTAGTAGATCATTTGTGCACCGTAGCATCTCGAAATTATCTTCGAGATAAGCCGATTAAGTTGTTATAATTATGAAGAATATTGTACAGAAATACATTGGTAGTCATCTGAGTTTTAAACGCTACTCAGACACGTGATCATCTTTTTGTCCATAAATGAAGCAAATACAAATATTTCTTTGTCACTGTAATTTATCAAGGATAGGCAGAAGTAATGATGGTTCAGTGGTAGCGTGTTCGGAAACCTCGTCGGTCGACTTGGGTTCGAATATTAAAATGAGCTTTTGGTGAAAAAGAACATCGTGATGAAACTATAGTATGGTGGTAGTACGTTTTCATAATCCCGTTTGGGTAGCTACTCTACCTAGGGTAGCTACCTATAGGTGTGTTCCGATCTTCTACATTTGAGAGCATCTCTCCACTAGGCTTAGCTTGTTACCATCTTGGGCTACATGGTCACTTAACATCAAGGGAGATTGTGGTCAAAGCCTAAGCCTGTAGAGTAACCTGTAGAGCCCGTAGAGAGAGAATAAAAAAATATGTAAGACAAAAGCTTTCTAAAAGTTTTTGTTTATTGTTGTTGCATAATTAATTGTTCACTGCGTTCGAACTCTTATATAAATAGAGCGGAATAACTCATAATATTGCTGATATTTGAAACTGTTTATATAACGAGAAAACTCTGTGAAAAGCATAACTTCCCTCGAGGAACGAAGATTCTTAAACAATTAATTTGTTGTTTACTCTTACTTAAGTTACAAATTACTTGGCATTATGAACTTAAGGTAAATTACCAAACTAAACGTGAATACCTTTCTAAGAAACGAAAATGATTTATTAATTGAATTAATATTTAAATAGGACTGATATCAAGACAACTTCAATTTTAATAAAAAAAAATGTTATAGACCTAGTAATAGCATAGTAACAGAAAGTTGTTTAGAGAATCTGTGACGAAAAAAACAATTTTTATCGAGGAAGTGAAATTTATATTGATCTTTATATATCTCTTTTTTATTCACTTAAAACTCCTATATGTTTTAATATATTATGTAATTTTTATAGTCGTATTTAGAGACCAGTTATTCGAAGTTTTAATAAATGTCAAACTTTAAATTTTGCAGTGTCTAGGGAGTTATTAGATACTTCATAAATCCGAGGTATGAACAATAATGTTTAAATGCACCTAATTAACAGATAGGTATTAGTAACGCTTCCGTAAGAGTCAATTATACTGGTAAATACTCGCTTATATTATATTTATTATTTAATGTTCATTTACAAGCATTTTATTTTTTTAATTTCTTATTTTAATAATATAATATATCTGTCTATGTTAATAAATCTGTAGATATGTCTGCAAATTTAATATTTTAATGAAATTTTGTACACGGGAAGAATAATATGTAAATGTTATACACATTTATTAATTATTTTATTTTAGTCGATATATAGAAAGAGATATATTTCCAGCCAGATTTGTTTATATTTAACCTATACTTTTCACAATCTGTATACCAATATAGTTAAATACATTTTATATTTACGAATATTTAACCATACAGGATCATATGTAACTAATAAATGTAAACATAATTATTTCGTTTCGTCTTAAAAATTGTTTTGAAAACTTATTTCCTTCAGTAGGCTGATAATATGGACTAGGAAGCATGGTCAAATAACAGCACAATAATTAATAGAATCTGATTGCCGTGCGTAAATTAGGTTTCCACTGACGCGAGTGCCACCCAACAGGCATCACTTGTCGAATAAGCAAATTAGCATATAAATCAGAGAACTATGAATCGTGCGTGATTCCTACGATTACTTGTTACATACCATATTATTAATAATATAATTATGATGTACATAACATAGAGTAATTTGACTTGTTTGTAATGCAAATCACATTTTGTATTATGCATGTCGAGGTTCTAATAATTCTATCAAAGGCTTTGTTAATTCGATCGCAGTAAAGTAGTAGCAGTGCTCGTTTATATTTTTTTCTTTTTTTTTCAGTTCCATTTTGATTAGATTAAAAAAATATTTAGGTATACGCAGTAAAATGATTTTTACATAATGTCCTAAGTCAGTAAAATAAATTATCATTATTACAATTAATGGTAACTAAGGTCATCATGTTGTTCGCACGCCGGAAAAAATTTAGGATTTATGTGCGTGTTTTGTGTTACGACAAAAATGTAGTACCTACGTAGTTACGTGCGTAGGTATTTACGCGCGTAAAAAGTTTTTTTTTTTGTTATAACAAGCATACTATTTCGTAAATAAATTCAATATTGTTCCGTCAAAGTACCTATAAATTATAATTAAGGATTTTATACAACATTATATGAGGCGAGTAAATTAACTAAGATTCTCTGCTAAATCGAACTATAAAAGAATAATACGCCAATAATGTTGAAGTTAATATATAGGCTTTATATAGACTTTGTAAGGATTGTAGCAGTCCAGACAGTAAACATCAGTATAATAACACCGATAGACGAGAAACGAATACCCATTAATAGTCGCCATTGTTACACCGCGCTGGGCAACAAACACTACAGTGAAAACCACCAAGTAACTACATCTAATAATATTTAGTAAGCAATTACTGTTAATATCTGGATTTCTCGGAATTCAACTTCTAAGGGTATGAAAGTTAATGCCAAAGTTGAATGCGAAATAATATTTCTAGGTTCAGATTTGTAACTAAATAGCATATAAAAATTATAATTTAAAAACGCTGAACCTAAATGTTTTAGAATATACAAGCGAAGCGACGTGCGAAAGATACACATAAAACGCTAGTTGTTTTCGAAACGGGACTTGTCAAAAAGTCAAGGTTTTATGACTGAATTTTCATCAAAGTGCATTATGACCGCTGACGAGCGGCCAAGACTCTACAGTGTTGAATTTTTATACCTAATCTAATTTAATACAATAATTTCTTATATATTGACAAGCATACGCGTCATATAATTTATTGCAACCATGTGGCATAGAATATATGTTACTAAGATTTTACACAAAGAGCAATCAGTTAAAATATATCGGACAATTCATATCAACTTGGCATCGGACTGAGGCACTTGAAAGTGTAGAATATTTAGAGCAGTAATATTATAAATTCCGATTATAAGTGCTCTCAGTCAATTTAGAGGGTGCACTTGAGAAAATTACGGGAAGGCGGTCTTATCCTCTTCAACTGCCACTCCCAAAGGTTTGAACTCAAATTATTATCTGCATAGCTGTTATATTAAATTATGCTACAATATATTTAGCAAGTGATTTTAGTTTTTATATTTGGCTATTATTAGCCTTCTTAGATTGAAAATGGAATAAGATCCTGCTAGCGGTGTATGAAAAGGAGTAACGTTAACGTCAGAAAGGTAAAAAAATACCCCATACCGCTATTAGCAACCCAACTAAAGTAACTGATGCTCGTAGCTATTCATTAAAACTAAAGTGGCGGTAGGCGGAACGTGTTGCCAAAATGAGTTATGCTCGATGGAACATGGTATGGGCCAGTAGATGCTAGAAAGAGTGGGAGACCTAAATTGCGATAGGAAGTTCTTCCCTAAAAACTATTAGGGAAGAAATGGATGTTGGAAGCCAAAACAGATACCACGGGAATAGTCTGAAGGAGGACTTCGCACTCAAGTGATGTGTTTCTTGTATGAATTTAACATTGCATGGGATTACTTATTCATTTAATTATATTTATACTAAACTATTTAAAGGTTACTATAATAATTCAACTGATTTCATGTAACTTTAATTATTTTGTAATGCAAGAAAAAAGGCTTCAAATTTGGCTATTATTATCATTTAGTAATTTTATACATTTAACTTCAATGTTGTCATAATAAATATGTAAAATTAATTTGAGCGAAGCAAGCAAACCTGAATAAATTCTGAAGTACTCGTATCTCGAATAATTATAATTATTCAAACTGCTCCCTTTATTTTTTACTCAGAAGCCTTAATAAAAATTTGATTTCACGTAATTTAATTCTTATCTTCCCACGGAAGACCATATCGCGGTAGAATATTCGTAAATTATTCATGAGGAAAGTTTGAACGGGGACATGATTTTAAAACCGACATTTGTAAGCCCCGCTAGCCAATAATTCTGGAGCTAAAATGGTTCTTCAAACTATTTTAAAGAATAAAGCTGAGTATTTGCTCACCTTTGTTACGAACAAACTGGTGACCGCGACTTTGTTCACTTGAAAATGCTTTTCTTGTTTCTCGAGAACTGCGTGTTTTATGTGGTTGGAAATTGCACGGTTTTTTAATGATTTTAAGTTACCCTTTTTAAATTACAACAAAGTTATTTTGAAAATTTAATATCTTATCTTTTATAATAAACATTAGTAATTTATTCACCTAAGTTCGCATCCTGGGCTTTGTAAGGATTTATTTGGTGATGTTCCAGTGGGTATAGTCGAATAACTTCTGATAAGAAAAGATAACTATTTAGAAATTCTACCCTTTAAAAAAGCAGACCAAAAATTCAGCTATAATCTTATTGTATTCCGTCACAATTTTTTTTCTATGAAAAAAAAAATACAACAGGTAACTTTAATATATAAGTTCTGCAAGTTTACGATTTGATTATATCTATAAATCATTTAACGCAACTGTTGCAAATGTTTTACACTTTGTTTAAGTGTAAGTGTGTTGGATAGGTTTATCCATAGCAAAGTTAATTGTACGAGTAGTTTATTAAGATGTTTGATTAAACCGTCGCGTTGCTTTCGTATGCTTTGTTATAACAAATTTACGAAGCTAAATAAGAAAGTAAACAAGTATAATGGAGAGTTGGAAGTCATCGTTTACATTTCTACACGAACGCTGTGCAGAGCAAACAGGTTTTCAAATAAACTTACGACCGGCGCACAGTTGAAAGTTAGTTTTCAGTACGAATAGTTAAGGTTAAGCTGGTATTGTGCTTACATAGCTAATATCGGCTAGCTATCAGCTTCAGTCTCTTTTTAAGCAAAAACAACAAATATTTTAACATGCAATTATCCACTTTACACTATAATTCGATATTACTAAAACCACTTTTGAAACAATTTTCAGTTTTACATATTAGTTATATTTTACTTTTCTAATTATAAAGCTTTTTTTAATATCCTTCGAAGTATTTGGATATTATCAATATTTATGAAAATGTTTCGGTCGGTTGGATTATATGTTGACAAAAAAAAAATACTTAAGCGGCGTCTAGAAATTAATTATTATTATCGATATAGTAACAGTATATTAAGAAATCTATTTAATTTTTTGCTGGAAGTTGTTGATTTCTCATGTCTAGAACATTTCGGATAAATTCCTAGTTTTGAGTTCTTTGGTGGATTCAACAAATGTGTAGATTTTAATTCGTTTAAAATGTTATGTATTTCTATCTTATTATAAGTAATAAGCTAAATACTATTTATCCAACTTATAAATTTTTTAATATTTATTAAGTAGATTTAGTTCATATACTGATAAAACGATACTATGTTTTAGTTTAATTTTAGTCCTTTTAAAAATATTTGATTATAAAGTCAATAATAGAAAAGTTTCATTTATTTCCTTCTTGTTGGTTGTAAATTATGAAATTCCCATAATAAATTAGGAAAATTCATGAAACGTAAACCATCAGAATTTTAAAGTAACAACCATTGAAATCTGTATTCTCGAGTACTACTTGTATATTCAATGATACTTGACGTGATTTTAAGGTTTTGCTTACCTAAGATGTAAGGTTTGATGCTAAGAAAAATTAAGAAATAAAGATGATATTTATGTATATTTCCCTTCTTTTTAGGATCATATGACATGACAGCTGACGTCTTCGATAATATCATGAAGTGCAGCGTAATTAATAAAATTCACAATTCAGGCTCTGTGAATCGTTAACCAGGTACATAAAATAGAGATGTTAAATTTTAGAGATGTTTTATTTTATTAAGAAATTCATGATATTCTACGTATTCACTATTCGACAATTCTAATATTCATCATTTATTGTCAGATGGGAAAAATCCATAGGGGTGTCTTATATTCGATGCAATTAGGTAAGCTTAATAAGCTCTTTAATTATGCGACACGATGGTTGGGTATTTTTTATTACTCGGCTGGCTAGCAACCATTATCAGGTTGAATACCTACGCTAAGAATTTAGGGCATGTCTATTAGATATGTGAGATTTTTTACCACGACTCTACCTCTTGGTGAAATTCGGTAAGATGTAATGGGACTTACCCTGCACGTGTTATCACTATATATTTTTTATTTAATTTATTTATTTCATGTGTTCATGTACTTTGCTTCATGCAACTAAATATCTAAGTATCTAAATAATTTCTAATCTAATATTCTCTGGGAATCCCGGGCATATACAATATTTAAAAGAAAATATAATGTATATTCTCTAAATAAAAAACACATTACGTCAGCGTTGACTATTAAAATAAAGACTTTTATCAACACATTTGTTTTCATTTCGCATTTTGAAAACAACACGGTGCATAATTCGTTGTGTGGACGTGTATTAGTGAATTATCTATATTTGATCGAGAATACAGGTAAACTATTTTCTAAATTTAGCTAAATGCTGATTTAATTGATTCTGGGACGTGAATCGAAACAGTGACCTCCATTGTTTTAATTGAACAGTTTTGACCAGGAATACTAGGTGTATTATTTATAATCGATCCTAGGACAGCTATAGCTATAGCTATAGATCCAAACGAATCATACTTGTCATAGTTAAGTAGTTATGTTAAAATATCGTTTTACACTGTTAGCTATAAGGCCCTGGAGCCATTAGGGGCTTTAACAGCTTCACTGGGCTTGGGGAATAAGTTTTTTTTTGGCTAATATGGCCAGATTAAGTACTGCAGCTTTTTATATGCTTATTAATATTTTTTATCACATATTATTGTTATATTACATATATTTAGATTGCGAAAATGGTTAGACGTACAAAATAAAATTATCTAGAATTGTATCGTAGATAATAACTATTGCCCAAAAATAAGCTCTTTAAAGGTCAAGTAAGGTCCGTGAAATTAAGAATTTGTTTAAAAATTCTACCAATACTTACAGATATATGCCTGAGTTTTACGACATGGCAACTTTGCTAAACTAACTGCGCTCACCGCAGGTGGCTGTGTTATGAAAAATATATCATAAAGTTATGATATCACAAAATGTAATATTAATATCTAATTTTACTGCTGTATATTGATTATGAAATATTGCTCTTATTGAAGTTTTGTTTCGCTGAAGCTAATTAACGACAAAGGTGCACTAATGAGAGTGACGCAGCGTGAGACATGAATGTTGATTAGTTGTTAAAAATACATCACTTGGGTGTATGCAAACCGCAGAACTAAGTCAGTGCTTCGTTAGTATTTATTGTGTAAGATTCTCTTAGAAATTTACCTCAGTTTTCGTACACGATTTATTTCAGAACACGGAATATTTTATGTTACTATTATTGTTATGCTTACGTTTTGGTAATTTTTAAATGGTAGTAAAAAAATATTTTTAAGATTACTATACCTATACTAAATATAAAAAAAAAAAACAAAAATTTTTTTTGCATTTCATAGCCCTTTTTAAGGAAGGGTAGAGATGTGCAAAATAGTTTACTAAATACAAAATGGTGTTTATGGTATTTAAATAAAAAATGCAAAATACGTATTTTAAATTATTTTTATTCTAATAAAATACCTTTACTCAGTGAATTCTTTATATGTCTTTTATTAGGTCCTGACGTATGAAATTGGCATTTTGTTAAACTAGCCAACTTGATCTTAAATATCTGGCGTTTGGTTAGGAAATCTAAATTCAAATTTATTTCAAATTTAGGCTTGTGTATTTGTGTTTCGATTTTAGTGATTTAGTTGTTTTCATGCCATTTGATTTTTCTTGGACATCGCTCTTTTCATAAAATGGAAAACATAAAATATCGCGTTATTTATGAATATAAGTTCTACCGCGGCATGAGCGCTGCAGAAACAGCTCGAAGGATTAATGATGTGTATGGGGAAGCTACTGTAAAAGAAAGCACGGTATGCTTTTGATTCCAACGTTTTCTTTCTGGAAATTTTGACCTACGAAACAAACTCCGTAGACGGCCAGAGACCATAGTTGATAATGGAGAAATAAAGGAGATCATGGAAGCTTATCCATTAAAAACCACTTCAGAGTTAACGGCAGACTTCGGTGTGAGTGATAAAACAATTTTAATTCACTTGAAGCAAATTGGTAAAGTGAAAAGCTCGAGAAATGGGTACTGCTTAAATTGACTGAAGCACACCAAGAAACACACATTGAGTGCTGCGTTACATTACTCAACTATCACAATAACGAGGGAATTTTTTAATCGTATAACTTACTTGTGACGAAAAATGGATGCTTTACGACAATCGGAAATGCTCATCACAGTGGTTGAACCCAGGAGAACCGCCCAAATCCTGTCTCAACCGAAAGTTGACTCAGAAAAAGGTACTGGTGAGTGTTTGGTGGACCAATGCTGATGTCATACACTTCAGCTTCCTAAGATCTGGTCAGACGATAACGGCGGATCTGTATTGTGAACAATTTTAAGCCATGATGGATAAGCTAGCCGTTAAACAACCGTGACTGGTCAATCTCTCTAGCCCAATGCTGCTTCAGGACAACGCTAGATCTCATACTTCACGATGATGGTCGCTAAAAATTAGAGGAACTGCAGTTGAAATGTCTCCACCAACCGCCATACTCCCTAGACTTTGCTCCAACAGATTACCACTTTTTTCGGAATTTGCACAATTTCTCGCAAGGAAAAAAATTCAATGCCGATGAGGTTGACAAACCGCCATCAAAGATTTTACTGATTCTCGCTCCCACAATTTTTTCAGCAATGGAATCAACGAACTGCCTATAAAATGGCGAAAGTGCATAGATAATAATGGTATGTACCCCATGTACTTCGATTGCTTAGTTGTATAATTTCATTATTTTTTTTTTCATTTTTCCACATAAATGGCTAAGTTAATATGTAAAGACCTATTATTTAACTGATTTTCACTAGTAATTGTTCAAATATTTCGTCTTTCATGTACCGTCTATATAGCCATTATGTATTATTCCACCATATTAATATAGTTGTTTAACAGGACTAAAAAACTAATTATTTAAGAAACAAATTTTTGACTATTGGATATATCGATATTTATGAATCGAAGTTTTGAATTACATTTATGTATAATTTATATATTTGACATCTAACAAAAACATCGATGAATCTTCAAAGTGGATATCCATAGTTATATACTCACTTGGCAGGTATATCTTTTGCGGTTATTAAAAGACTGAATCCGAATTAAGCTCTGCTGCATTCACAGTACGTAAAATTCGCCAGTAAACAGATGCTAGATGTAGTCTACTTCGCTTTCTGCAATAGCTTAATATCTTAAGGTATTTAATTATGAGTTCTCAGTTTTGTAAAAAATCAGTACATTTTAAGTATTTCAAATAAAATACAAAATATTTTTAGATAAAAGTATGTCAAATACAAAATAAAAATATGTATTTGGCATTTGTTTTTTTTTTCGTTATATGTCTGGCGTAGTGGCTACTATCTCACCTAATTTAAAGTGACCCAAGATGACAACACGCTAAACCTAGTGGAAGGCTGGCTCTCAAATGCAGTTGCCGGAACACACTTATTGGTGTTTGGCGACAGATTTTCAACTTGAGGGTGGTAGTTAGCCAGGCGGGCATTAGAAAATGCCCTACCACCATGCTATGGTTTCTTCGCGATGTTTACCTTCACCGAAAGCTCAGGCTCATTGCAGAAATTCGAACTCACGTCAATCGACGCGAAGTTGTACACGCTACCACTGAGCCATCATTGCAAAATTCATTTGCATTTCAAATACATGTATTTCAAATAATTCACATCTCTAGACTTATAGGCTATATAAAATATATATACATATAATAAAATTGAAGTGTATGTTTATAATGTCAAAACAACAGGGTTTTACTAAATGCATATGAAAGTATACACGGAACATATAAAAAAACATTTTTTTAAATTTTTGTCTGTCTGTTTGTTCCGGGTAATCTCCGAAACGGTTGAATCGATTTAGAAGGGACTTTCACTGGTAGATAGCAGACATTATAAGGAATAACTTAGGCTACTTTTATTTTAGAAAAATTATTAGGGTTCTGCACAAAAAATAAAAAACCTTTTTTATTATTCCACACGAACGGATTCGCGGGCACAACTAGTATATATATATTTATATATTGCAAGCGAGCCGTGTGGTGCGGTGCGGGATATCGGGGGCAATTTTTTTTTTTTTTTTTTCGAACTGATTACACTGTTAGCCTGAGGGCTTACGGCTTTTACAGCTTTACCGGGCTTGGGGGCGAGCGCTTAGGGCACTCCGCCACGAAAGCTAAGCAACAACATCCGAGGGTGCCAAAGTGGCCGGACCTCGGCTCGGACTGTTGCGCGTATGCAATTAAGTCGCGATCTGACTAATTCCCTATCCGTAATTCGATCTAAACTAACTATACAGATATACATGTTTCTGCCCCCTGGGAGGAGGGAAGGAACATGTGTATGTGTATTTAGTGGTCTGAAATTTTTGTCTATTCTAACTAGGCAAAAAAAGAAAAAAAAAGGTCCCTTACAGAACCTATGTACCTATGTGTGTTGTGCATGTGTGTATAATGCAGTGTCATGTATGGCTGTGAGAGCTAGTGATTGTACAGTCACTTGTATCGCGCGAGCGGCTGCTTGGCTCAAGGGCTCCATGCCGATGGATCGGACCTAGGCTTGAGTTGCCGCGGAGGAGGGTGGTCGTGGCGGGTGTGCGGGCGCGAAGTTAACCGTTCGTCCCCTGCGGAGGGAACGGTGGTTTCGCGGGCGTGGGCGCGAGCACGCATATGTTGCGGGAGCGGACGCGTAGAATTTGTTAGCTTTCTCTATGTCGTCGTCGGGATCGACAAAGAGCTTTCGCGGACGGCGTTTGTAACGTTGGACAACGGGTATCGCGTGGTTAGGCGTGTAGTTCACAAAGGACTTTATAAGCGGGTTTGGATGGTTCGAAGCGCTATCGAAGTATCTCCTAGCGAGATACTTCACATAGGCTTCTAACGAGGGAAGCCTCATGTCCCTGTGTAGGTCCATGTTCCTAACGAAGGCTGGAGGGTCAAGCAGGCGACGGAGGAATCGATTTTGTACTCTTTGCAAGCGGGCAAAGTTATGTTTGGACATATGTGCGAACGCGGCGCAACTATATGTCAAGATCAGACGGACGCACATCTTGTACAGTGTAAGCTTATGTCTTATGGACATTTTGCTTACCGAACTGAGCAAGGGTCGTAAACGGGAAAGGACCCAAATGGCCCTATTCCGGACTCTAGTGAAGTGTGGGTTGAAGTTAAGCTTCGAGTCAAGGATGACACCCAGATATTTTGTCTTGATGGCCCAAGGGATATTTTTACCGAATAATGTTAGAGGTCCTACCGTGCGTGGTAATCTGCATGTAGTCGGTTCGAACATAATCGCGGCGCTCTTAACCGGATTAATAGCTATACGCCACGTTCGAAACCACTCTCCGAGAGTGGTTACGGCGCGTTGTATTTTGTGAGCGAGAAAAGATCTGTTCCTATTTGACGCGTATATGACTGTGTCGTCAGCGTAGAGCCCTACCTCGACCTCGGGGGGTTTCGGGAGGTCGCTGACGTACAAATTGAATAGGCAAAGTGCCAGAATGGAGCCTTGCGGGACGCCTGAACGAATGGGACGTGCGGTGGAGAGTATTCCTTCCACTCGGTAGTGGAAGGTGCGGTCGCTTAGGTAATCGCGGACTAAATGTACTAACCTATCCGGGACTTCTAAATGGTGAAGCTTGTGGACCAGTCCGGCGTGCCAGACCTTATCGAAGGCCTTGGCTACGTCGAAAAAGACCGCAAGCGTGCGGGCGGGAGCGATATTGCTCTTAGCGAAGTTACTCGTGATGTGCTCCGTGAGGCGGTGCACTTGATGTGTACACGAGTGACGGGCGCGAAAACCGAATTGTTCGGGCGGGTATAAATTCTTGTCGTCTATAACGACCTTGAGACGGTTCAGAAGGATCCGCTCATAGAGTTTCCCTAGAGTGTTTAGGAGACTGATCGGGCGATAGCTATCGGGAAGCGAAGCTTTTTTGCCGGGCTTGCGAATACCTATAACTATAGCTTTTTTCCAGACGGCTGGAAAATAGCAGTGGGCTATGGCTGCATTGAAGATGCAGACCAAAAGAGCTATGAGGTGATCAGGAAGAAGTTTGAGTACTTCATTCTTGATACCATCAGGACCGGGAGATTTCCTAGGCTTAAGGCCTTTAATGATAGAACAGACCTCATCTGGCGTGACCGGGGTTAACGTTTCCGCGGGGGGAATCAACGTGAGTTCCTGAACGGCGGTCTCGATAGTTTCGATGTGGGCAGTGTCTACGTTGTCGCAGTTTGGGGAGCACTGGCTCTCCAAGCTTGCGGCAAGGCATTCTGTCTTATCGTCGCTTGAGACGGCTTGGACGGCTTGAGACCCTCTAAGAGGTTATCCCACCGGTGACCTCTGTACTCTCCGATGCGAGTTCTAACCTCTCTCTGAAGTTGTCGTAACCTACGGGTGTTATCCCTCGTCGGATAGGAGTCATGTGCACGTGTCGCGGCGTTCTTTTCCGTGATTAACGCTCGTAAGCCGGGGGGGGGAGTATAAAACGGCGTTCGTTTGCCGCTTGCACCTCTCTCGAGGCCTCCCTTACACCGGTTTGGAGGTAGTCGACCAGGGAATCGATGGCTAAATCGGCGTCTGCGGTTGACTCCAATACGTAGGGGATCCTAGCTAGGCTGGACGGGGTCGCGTTATCGGATAAGTAGCGATTTAAGATCGCGTAGTCAACTATTTTGACTTTTGGCGGACTGGGGTCGAACGGTTGCCCGAGTTGTAAGATAACCGGGCGGTGGTCGGAGTCTAGTTCGTGTACGACTTCTATAAGTCGTAACCGAAGTGAGACACCTTTGAGGAGGGCTATGTCAAGTACTGTCGGTTGACAGTTGTCTTGAAAGGGCGTGGGCTCTAGCGGAGCTATGACGTCAAAGCCGAGCACGTCGCATAGTAGTTCTAGTATAACCCCGTTACGGGTGTTGCGCGGGTTGTTGAAAAGGGTGTGATCGCTATTGAGGTCGCCTGCTATTATGACTGATTGATCGAGTGAAAAAAGCGCCTCCAGATCGGACTGAAGGAGTCTTTTATTCGGGGAGAGATATGCAGAGACAAGCGTGATTGACGGATGGCCAGTCATGCCTATTCTACAGACGGACACTTCCATATTGGTAAGTGCGGGAGGGTCTATTGGCATGCAATAGAGGGAACGCTTGTAGTAGATGAGCGTGCCGCCTCCTAGGGTGGCACGGTCATTTTTGACTATATTGTAATTTGCTATCTTAGGGTCGCGCCTACTGGGTTTTAGAAGTGTTTCTTGTACTAGAAACACGTCTATCTCCCGTTCCCTAAGAAAGGTGGATACTAAGTCCCGTTGTGGAAAGAGGTTTCGCGCGTTAAAAAAGATATATTGAGGCTTCTAGGCTTAATGCGTGCCATTGATAACCGATATCTATTTCCCGGCACGGGCCAGGCGCATTAGCGTCGCTGTCATCAGGGGGAAACGCCTGATGGATTCGCCGGGACCGTACTCAGCGACGCACTGTTCGTACGCCAGTACTTCCTGAGGGTCATGCTCGCAGAAGAGCATGACCATGTAGTCAACGCCGCGGCACGTGTTGACGTGCGGGGGGGCCTGAGCCTTAGGAGGCTGAGGGCGGGGAGTGGAGACCCATGCTGCTTGAGGGGCTCGCATGGCCGGAGGGGGTGCGCGGGGCGCGGGGGCGGCTGCCACCGGGGCGCTGGAGGCGCCCGGGAGGCTGGGGAAAGCCTCTGGCGTGAGCAGGGGCTTTGACTGTCCTACGGCGGGACGTGTCCTCTGAGGAGGGGTGTGTCGCGTAGGGCGCATGGGTCGCGTAGGGCGCGTGGGGCGCGGGGCACGGGGACAGCCGCGATAGTTCGCGGGGTGACCTTCGTTGCCGCATAGCACGCAGCTCGGAGGGGTAGCCGACTCACGAGTGCGCGAGCACTCGCTCGTCGCATGGTCCCCGAGGCACTTAACGCACCTGGGTCGGAGATGGCAGTTGCGTGCCGAATGACCGTACAGCTGGCAGTTGTGACACTGCGGAGGACTGCGGTTCTTGTGTGGGGGCTCTACGGCTATTCCGGAGAGCTCACACACTTTCCTAGTGTTAAAAATGGCTCTGCCCTCGGGGGTCAGTTCCAATATGACTAAGACCATGTCGAGAGGTCTGTTTTTGGATTGTCCGCCGTGCATTCTGTGCACTTCGCGGACAGGGAAGGCCTTGGCTAAGAGGTCAGTTTTGACCTCCTCGGGTGTGATTTCCACCGGGATGCGGCGGATTACAACCCGGAGTTGACGTTCTTCCTCCAGGGAGTACGTGAAATATTCGAGGTTGCTGTCTCGGAGCAACCTGGTAAATTGACGGTGTTCTTCCGAGGTGGAAACTTGGACGCGGATACCGTTGGCCGTGCTACTGGCCTGGGTGTAGTGAATACGCATATCTCTCAGTTTTTCCGAGAGTTTCGTCCAGACCGACTTGTTCTGGACCGTGACGGGGGGCGGGCGACGCGCCTTTCTGCCGGCAAAGGTACCGGCAGGCGCTGAGGGCGCTGCGGAGCGGGGGGCGTGGCTATTAAGCCCGGTTCGCTGCGTTTTTTGGGGTCTCGATTGAGTCTCCGGAGACTCTGGCTTGTTTTTTTGTACGAGGGTGAAGCCCTCGTTGTCTGTGCGTATTGCCGTGTCCATTTCGATGGACTCGGGTTCCGGGTCTGGGCTAGCGGGAGAGTAGCTGTCGTTTGTTGCTACAAGCGACGGTGTCTCCGCTTCGGGGACTAGTGATGAAAATTGATTTTTCATCGGTAGCGCAGAGGGCGCTGGGGTCAGGGCTTGAATGCCCGGGGAACGTGAGCGCGACGATGGCCGTTTGTACGGCGTTTGACGGTGAGCGCGGGGTGCCGTTGAGCGGGAGCGCGGGACGGACTTCTTCGGGGGCCATGCATCACCGTGAAGAACCGAACTGTGAATACCTAAACTAAAAATACTATTAACGTCAAAGTACTGTAAGACTTCTACCAGTAATTCAACTAGAATAAATAAAATTTAAAATTTGATTTGGGATTTTCGAGATATCTTAGGAGAAAATATATAAAGTAAGATAATAATAAAATTACTATAAAATACTGTTATAGCTAATGTGAAAATCAATTTAGCTGCGCTGGGTTTAAAGTAATAAGTCAGCAGGCGGTTGATGCAGTCCTGCCAAAATTGCTAATGACCGCGGGTTTGGTGTGCGGTCGCGCACGGTATCGAGCCAAAAACCAATTTACCAACACACTAATATAACATTGTTCTACATGTTATGTAATCATATATGGAACGTGTTGTCTAAAAACGCTAAGAAGAATTAGGGAATAGAATTGACTAGGTAAAACATGTAACGACTTTTCACAACCCTAATCACATAATTATTATATTCCCTGACCTGAAACCTAAAAAGGTATTTCTTCTTCTGCTTATCCTTATCTCACTTATGTAAGGTTGCCACAATATGTTTTCCTCTTGCACTTCTAGCAACTGTCATTTCAGCATTCACACCATTTATACGCATATAATTCCTCACACTATCCTTTCATACCTTCTTCGGTCTTCCTGTATTCATATATCTATACACCTTCATACTTAATAGTCGTCTAGTTATAATATGTGTTCCATTCCTTCTCATGACATGTGCATAACACGCTAACCTATTACTAGCCCCGAGAGAAGGTATTTATAAATTTAATAATAAACCTGGTTCGAGAAAGTTTCTTACCATCTAGTAACGGTAAGAACCTAGATCGAGCCTGTCATTATAATCTTATTATTATTATTTTTCGATCTGTCTATATAACATTAGTCATAAGGGCCCTGAAGCTTTAGACGGCTTTTACAGCTTCAACGGGCCTGGGCGTTGTTTAAGTCCAAGTCCATTCAGGACATCATATAGATGGAATAATGTTAACAAAACACTGCTTAAGCTGGGTTGGTGTAATCGGTTTTCCTTACTCTAAAACATATTATTATATAGTCTTAACTACTGTTAAGTTCCCCGCCACATAAATTTAGTTTTTGTGAAGTAGTTTTCGAATAGCGTTACATTATACTCGTATAGACCAAATTTATTAAAAACGAACTATTACTGTATACGACGTAAATAATCATAGTAGATACATAAATAGAAAAATTATAAAGCCCTGAATACATACTACTATAGAATTCTCCATAAATGTAATATATTATAATAGTTACGTTAATTAATATTTTTTATGTTGACAACCCCAAAAATAAATAGATGTAGCTGACAGAACTCGTTTAATTATAAATTTATATGAAACCTTTAAATATATATTCGCATATAGATAAAATTATATCCAAAGAAAGTACGAAAGGGTTATTAAAAACTAAATACGAAGAAAACTTCTCCATAACGAAAACAAGAGCACAACTTTCAATCGACACCGAAGCATAATTAAATCGTTTTTATAAACCATTAGAACAAAAAACTTGTCTGGGTTTCGAAGAATACCAATAGAAATACACCTGGACTTTAGAACGCATATAAAAGTTTTCCAATTTACAGGAGCTGATTGGAAAATTCTCGCCAGTTTGGGTGTTAATCGAACCTTGACTTTCCTCGATATTTTGAATCAAATTTAGCGCTCACGTTTTATACTTATTATAAAATATATACGTATAATTATATTCTATGAATACTGCCAATTTACATAATTATATTTATGAAATTTATAAAATAATTAAGGTTTGCAAAACACATTTTGCTAGTATAAATTGGGAACACACAAATAATATTAGTTAGTTCACTCATCCCTTAAGCGATTATAATAATTAAAGCGTTTGCGAGTGATTTTGTGTATAAAATATATTTGTAATAATAGTAAATATATTAAATAAAGCTCATCCAATGAAGAAGAATAAAATTTACTAGTGGCAACTATTATGTGGGTATAAGAATACATGGACTCAGGTAGATAAGCCAAATTAAAGCTCTTGCCAATTAAGGTTTACTGTTAACTAATAATTGTATCTTAGTTATAAAATAATTTGAATTTGCAGAGCTCAATTTCGTTAGAATTAAAATCTCTAGTATGTATTTATAGAGTAATTTAACGGCAAAGGGCATTTGTGTTCGGAATGAAGTATCAACCAGTTGCTTTATAATCGCAGTGTTATTTGTTCATTAATTTTCTTATATATCGAATATAATTTGCTTATTTTAAATTTGAGAGTCGTCATCGTTGTAACAAAAATGATGACGATGTTAATTTAAACAGTTTGAAATTTAAAACAAAAGATCAAGTCAAAAACTACATTATTTATAAGAGGAGCAACATTAGCACGAATTATTAATCTGAATGATAAATTTTTCATTGATACTTTCTCAGTTATATGTGGTTATATAAAATATTAGTTTGCTTGCCAGACGTTGTTCTGGCCTTTTAATGGCTTGACCAGAGTGCCATATATCGGATCCTAACACAACTATGAACCATCGTTTCGATAAAATAAATGTATTATGTAAATATGAATTCAATCGGTCAAGTCAAAAATTGTAACTACATAGCAGTTGCACTGTTCTTTAGACAGAACTTTACGGCATCGATCAAGACTGCAAATGGGCACATCATCAAAAACATACACACACCTTCATTTACACTGATTCCTGATCTACCATCCATGCCTTGCAGAATTGTAGTAATACGCATCCCTTGGACGCACAAACACTAAATCATTCATTTACGTCCCGGACTTATTCAGATTGTTTGGGTCAGGAGCCACGTGGGGATCTTGGGCAACGAGGCTGCTGACGTTGCAGCAAAAAGAGCTTCGGGATTGCATAGGGATCCTGGTTACACCTACATCCCCATATCTTTCGTAAAACACATTATAAGTATAGGAAAATCACAAAACATGGCAGTCCAGGTATCAGAGCGAGGCACGTGGGCAACACACTAGAAAACAACTACCTACACTTACTGACATTAAAACACTTTTCAGTTACATGCCTATATCATTCACGCTTAAGCAATTATTCACAGGACATGCATACACGAAACAATATCTACACAGGTTCAAAATTATCGAGGATGCCCGATGCCCCTGTGATAACACCAATACTTAGACACTCAAACACCTTATTGACGACCTTTCTACGATTTAACATATTTAGATTGGATCATGAAATCCTTTACGAAAACTTGAAAGTACCTTTAATCTTAAATGCGTAGTGAGAAAGGAATTGACTATAAAATCATACGTAAAACTTAGGTATTGGCCACCTCATAAATTTTAATAAAATTTAGGTACTAAATGTTTACGCGATATTTGCTCTTTTACATTTTAGAGTAATATAGCATAAAAATTTAACAACAAATTGATTATTTATAATTACTATATATTAATTTTTTAGCTAAAAAAGTATATTAGCCATTACATATTTTCTTTTCATGTATATCATTCATAATCAACATCAATTTATACCATCCATTCACAGTCATTTAGTGGGTGTAACCATAGATGACAAAATGTATTAAATAGCAAATTTCATCACGGTCGAACATCACAGCTAACTTAAATTTACATCGCTCCATATACATATAAGAATCTTAGTTAAAACAATGTTAATAAACTAATGACATGGAAAAAAATAATCGGTCAAGTCGTTCAAAAATGACACGATCACTACGAAACGCACACAAGATTTATATATATAAGATACAAAAACTGCCATAATATTACAAATCTCTAGTTAAAAAGTTTGCTCATGAATATTTCTACTGAGTTATGGACCCGAAGAGGAAGATAATAAAATTTTGGTATAATTTAATTTTTATTGCAAACCGTGAACGGACAAAAGGGGGCTTGGTTTGAATAATAATTAAGCTTTTTTGATACTACGTAGTCTACGTTATTGCGTAAGCGATACAATCATTATTTTTAGCGATAAGTCATTTCCCATACTGTTTTATGTGATATTAATAAATGTCTTATAAAATTCTAAGTCATATCGACGGTGCGGTGGAAAGACAAACTGACTAATGTGTAAATTTGGTCATATGTACATTACTTAATTAGCGTTTCCACCGTCGATATTATTTTGTATTTTCCTGATTACATAATCGAACAAAGTAATTGACAATATTTTATTCGTCTTCATTTTGCTACAGAAATTGAGCATAAGGGAAAACTCATGAAAACCGAATGTATACCATCTCGCCTGTCCCTTTTTAAACTATGGCACTCTTACATACAAACTATAAAACTTTGAGTTAACATTCGCATCTGGAATCTGATGGATAAGAAAAAGAGATCGCAAGATTATAGGCGTTTTTCGGTTGATGCAGCGTGATCGCGGCCACACCCGACTAAGTAACTTCTCTACCGCACACTCGCCACGTCCACCCTCTCCTGTGGCAATTCAAGCCTAAGACCGTTTCTCCGGCATGGAGCCCTTGAGCTAGCAGCCGCTCACGCGATACAATGACACTGCATTCACTAGCTACCAACATGCAATCATTACACTGCATCTCTACATACATGCACACCACTCAGGTACATTTGTTCTATAAAGGACCGTTTTCTTTCTATTTTTGGCTAGTTAGTATAGACCAAGATTGACAAAATTCCAAATACATATACGCATGTTTCTTCCCTCCTCCCAGAGGAAAGAAACATTTATGTATGTATAGTTAGTTTAGGTTGAATTACGGATAGGGATTAGTCAGATCGCGACTTTGTGCAATCGCGGCAACAGTCCAAAGCCGAGGTTCGGCCACTTTGGCACCCTTGGAACTTGTTGGCTTACTTTCGCGGTTGCGTGCCTTAAGCGCTCGCCCCAAAGCTCGGGTGAAAACGTAAAAGCCGTCTGAGGCTGCAGGGTCCTTACAGGTAACAGTATAGTCAGATAGAAAAAAAGGAAAAAAAAGGCATTATTAAAATGAGATTTAGGTAAACGAGTTTGTCACTACAAATTCGAAGATCGAGGAAAAACCGGTATTGGATTAAGTGAAGCGTTACTAAAATAAAATTAACGAGGGGGCTTTCCCGGAGGAAGACGATGGCAGGAAGCGGACGCGCCGCTACTCACGAAAAGTTATCTAAATATATCTACAACGTAATCTTAATAAACTTTGAACGCTAAATTTTATTTACGATTGTTTGCATTTATTTAAGTACCTATGTTATCGTAGTTGTTTATAATATCAAAACCTGTATACTATCACACTCACATAGGGTTTAAATAATTTTAATTCACATTCTTATCGTTAATGTATTTCCTTTTTTCGATATTAATAACAACAGTTACACTAATTTACAATGTATATTATTATGATTTCTTGTTATTACATCAAAGATATTTTAATATTCTTATCAATAGTCAGTGTTAGCGATGTCTTATGTAAAAATGTACGTACGGTCAATATTTTTAGTCGAGTCAGAAAGGCACTTTCTCACTGATGGAATTCTTTGAGATGTTTTCTAGACTATATCGCTCTTGTAGCTTCTATGGACTCGCCGTCGCACTGCATATTAGCTTTTATAATCATTAATTTAACTTGTAAAATACGATACAAAAAAGCCACTGAAATCAACGTTAGGATCATCTCGGGAATGATAACATGGGCCAAGACTGTATAGGAAAAGAAAACATACTATAAACAAGTGGTCTTCTATTGAGAGTGTTAGATTGAAAGTACTTACATTTAGAGCTATAAGACTATAAAATAATTACACTATAGTATAATATTAATTACACTAAGTTTTACTCAAATCTTTGACCAATGAAAAATCAAATAAGTGTTAAATTTGTGATTTATTTATTCATGTTATGATCGATATAAAACATATAACTCGAAACTCGACCGTTTTTACGGATGATTGTTAAAATTAATCGTTTCACCCGTGGCAGCCGTGATGAATGACACAAGGAACGAATTCAAGTTACGTACAAATTGCGAGCATAAATTACGCTTTAATAATTTCGCGTACGGCCTGTTCGCTCTCTCAATCACTGAGTCCCACCAGGTGTCGCTAACGTGGCCTGGTTAAAAATTACAACAGTTCTCATTTTAATTATGTTTTATTATGTAGGTAACTTTATAATAATATTTTTGTTGTATTCGAATTGTATAAAGCAAGTACAATTTCTGTATAAATTAGGTACTTATTCGAAGTTATAGTACTTACACTGTTTTCAATATTCCATTTACTAGTAAAGTCTAGACATGTAGCCAAATCAAATATCAAAGGCAAAAATATGAACCGATGCGGTAGGTCGCTCAGTAGATACTGGGCTACCTGACGTGCACATATTTATTAAATCACTCGTATTGCTGGGATTTCGTATTCTTCACCGTAGAAAAAAAAATTGTCTCGAAAATCATTATGAGTGATTTGCTGGCCTTTAAAAAATAGGTTTAAATAAATTTCTTAAAATACAAACTCGAATATTATTAATGTAAAGTACATATTTTTGGTAAATGGTTTCCTGTATTCAAATATTATTAGAACATTTAATGAAATATCAATCAAATATAAATAACATATCAGACATGACCAAAATCACAAGAATGAAAACGAGAGAAATTTTAATTTAGTGGAAGAAGCAACGAACCGTTTCCTTTTTTATAGCTGGCCAATTGAAACGTTTCCAGCTCTCTGAATAATTCATCTTTCGTTTGAACAAAGACGAAGTGGGCCGCACGGCGATTCTTTGATCTTTTGTAATTGGAATCGATGCTCATATTAAAAAGAGAAATTCTTTAAAGCTACCGATGAAATGCACCGAAGCCATTCTCTTCAAGGCGATTATTGCCAGCGCTGATTTGTCGCCCTTTGAGGAAAACTTTGGCTTTCTTTCCAAGTCTATTATACAACGAAAATAGGTTAGGAATAAAAATAAATAGTAAAATAAAAAGGATGTACATATTCCAATAATAAGAAAATTATATCTTTACTTATATATATATAATACACTAGCGGTATGCCCGCGGCTCCGAACGTGTATCTTACGCAGTAATTTTCTCAACCCGTAATTTAATTTTACGCATGCTATTCATATAGCCGATCAATTTAGGAATATCATGTACTTCACGTGTACAATTTACATCAAAATCGGAAGTAAATTAATAAAAAAAAATTGATTTCTAAATATATTATTATGACGGTTCCTTTAGCCTGTCAATTATGGAATGAGTGCACTTTTTTAATTACTTTTGAAATGTTTTTTTTACAATTTAAATATTATTATTGACAGTTCTTATAGCCTATCAATAATGAAAAGACGTATGCTTCCCGTGGATGAAGTTTCATCAAAATCGGTGGAGAATTAATACAAATTGAATATTTCGTAATAGTTGTTTTACAATTTTTAAAAGTATTATTGACAAATATTATAACCCATCAATCACTAATTGTCTTATGCTTCCCGTGTACACAATTTTATAAGAATTGGTCTAGCCGTTTTGGGTTACATTAAAATAGTTATTCAAAAACTATTTTTACTAAACAAACTTTCAACCCCTTAAAGAGTCTCAGTAGATACAAATTTCAAATCAAAAGACAATGTTCTTTCACCCACCTCATACAAACTTTCAACTCTTATTTTACACCCTTACAGGTTGAATTTCCAAAATCCATACTTACTGAGCGTCTACTACTCTGTCAAAAAAGTACCGGGAAAAGATCAATAATACACAAAATGTTAGTTACGATCTAACTAGATATGATCTAACTAAAAACAGCACTGTATTTAATCTAAATGACAGATGCAAGTCAAACTCCGCACCAAAATGAAAAACAGTTGTGCAGTTCTAACAACAACAAAAAAAAAGGTGTGTGTGCGAGTGTGCAATATACATATACAGCGACATTTACTCTCTCTCTCTCTGGCTCACACAAAGAGGAGAGACCCATAATATATTGCTCTCTCGCTCTGGCTTACACAAAGAGGAGAGACCGATAATGTGCTTAACGTTTAACGCTTGGAAGTCGCATAAGAAGTTTCACTTCAAAACGAACCATTACCGATACTTTTTTGACTGAATGTACATTGAGAAAGGACTATGCTAAATTTCAAGTTAAACAGACCTATAGTTATTAGTTTCGGAGATGTCGTGATACCACTTATCACGCTTTCATATATATATATATATATATATATATATATATATTAATAATATAAATAACATTAACACTTTTAAAATATGCGCATTGCATATACTTCACAAGTCAAGGATATAGTCAAGCTTTTTCATAAATATTATGTTGTTCGTTATACTGTAGACTAGCTTAAACATAACACAATGACACAACACAAAAGATTTAATATTTTTATTAGTTCTAAAGAATGTTATTATGTTTAACAACTAGCCTGCATCTCAAGCTTAATCCTGTATGTTTTGTAGATCGTTTAAGAATATTAGACACGTTATTATATTCCTTAATATTCAGATATTAAGGTATACGAGAAAAACTTATGTAAGTTGTGAAAGGATTTTATATTGCCGTTTATTTCTGTTATATTGGATACGGCAGTATAAGTTAGCTAACTCTGTTAATAAGATCGCAAACTTATGCAATAATTTTTGTTATCGATTACGTAACAAGAAATATGATTGCCAACTGGCATTCGACAGTTGTCAAGATATTTTATGTATTGATGTTTTGGTCTAACCTGTATAATATAAGAGGCAATGTCCTGACTGACTTATCAACGCCCAGGCCAAAGTAGGTAGGGTAGACTGGGTACGATTGTGACAATTTAGGTTTGACCGCCAATAATTTTGTTAATTTACTAATTAGTTGAGACAAAAATTATTTAAATCGTAGTTTGTACATTTATCTACACAAAAATACTGAAATATTGCCTCAAAATACGCTGTATTAGTTATAGCATACAATTTGAAAAAAAAAGGAAATTGTCACAACCGACCACACCCCAAGGACGGTTGTGACAGTGGTTGGGGTCAGTAGTGACAGACGTAAACATTCACAGAAATGGCTTATAATGACTTTTATTGTTAGAAATGTTTAACATAACACAAAATACTTTTCTTCTATATACCGTTTACATGTATATATCAAATTAAATTAAACCTACGATCACTTCTACTCTTATAATTAATAAGGCATTGCAACATCTGATGTTATTATAACCATCTTCTTTAAAATCATAAAATCAGTCAAAGTGTTAACTAAATTTAAATTACCGTAACTATAAAATTACTAAACTATTAAACGTTGTTATAATAGCAGCCATTTTAGAATTAGTCAAAACTTTAAATTACCGTAACTATCACAACATGCTTAAAAGTTAAGATTAAATACTACTTTATCAGATAACGGCACGGTAGTTACACCAGTTTCAACAATATTGTATATATCTTGTGGCTCATATGCGTGTGTGTCCAAAATAGTCTGCAAATTGTTATAAAAAGCTTCAACATTCGTTTTGTTAAACGTTGTAGCTCTTCAAAGGCTTGTAGCTTGAGCTACGTGTACAGATAGTGACGGGTTTCTACTCATGAATGAACGGAACCATTCCTCACCAGCCATCTCATTCTCATCCCAAGTAGCAGGCGGTTTATGTTGTATATAGTTGTCAGTTCCAGCTTCCGTACCTCTTTTGTAGTAAGGCCAAAATATATTTCCGCGCAACGTGTGATATATTTTGATAACAGCTGTTCTTGCTCCTTAGAAAATACTTTGTTATGAGCTGCATATCCCATGCTGATGCTGTTTACATCGTGATTCGCATTAGCTTTATCACGTTTACGAATGTATCGTAACAACGACATGTGATTAATATTATGCATTTCCGCAGCTCTCCTTAAAGAAGTCCCACGTTTTACTTCATCATAAATAAGCATCCTTATATTGACAAATATAAGACGGCACTCTTTCGGTCTTTCGCTAGCGTTATCTGGGCGCCTACAAGCAAAAACATAAAAAAATATATGTCACAACCGTACCCACTACATATGTCACAAACGTACCCAACGCATGCTTCTGAAAACAATAAAACACCATGACTAACCTAAATTATGTACGTAAAAAGTAATCATTTGATATTAAGTACTAATATTTTATTCACAGCAAAAAAATATTTGCTGTAGTATATCTGAATACCAATAAAAGTAAACATTAAAAGAATCTGAACAAAAAAAACTTACTTTTGGCTGTTGAAAAGCAATGTGGCCTCCTGCTTTTGTTTACATCGCGCACCGGCTAACGCAGTACTGGGCAACATGAGTAGACATGCATCGCGCTTCCTTTTCTCCTTACACTCTTCCCCGTATTCCGTATAGTTTCGCGATTATGACGACTGTCACTACCGTACCGTGGCACAACCGTACCCAGTCTACCCTACTAAGGATAGTAATTTGAAATTTTGGAAGGATGTTGACTTTTTGATACCTTCAGTATCGTTTCTCGAAAGTTAACCTATAAGAGGATAAAAGGGGTAGCAAAGTTTTTATGGGAAATAATATATTTCAGGTCATATTTATTGAAACTTGGTATTGATTCTCTTCGCCACAATGATAATACGATTACTTACGCTTTAAGATATTATATCATTTTATCGGAATGATAAAAAGGTCCTAGATTCAAGGATCAAAAGTTAATTTTCGGACAAAACTACGAAACATGCTGCAAGTATATAAATACAAATTAGGTACTAAAATGTATTAAACCTTCGGTTATCAACGTTACACAAAATGCACGTATATCCATAGCAGTCAAGTTATAAAAGAAACAAATTTTGTATACATGAGATTTCTACAATGATTATTATCAGACTATGTTTCCCTTGTTTACCTTAGAATATTTTTTTACTCAGACGGCAGAAATCTACTGTATAAATTCAAGTTATTTCAACAGTGGAAGTTGAAAATTTAATCTCGACCTTTGGTAAGAGAGTAACTTAGCCTAGGAAACTTTTAAGCCAGTTGTCCATAATTGACTGCGGATATTTATTTATACGTTTGGTGGTGAACCAATATTATAATGTTGTTATATGAGTATTATAATTATAATGTTAATACCATTAATATAAAATTATATAACAATAACGGTTAGAATAAAACAGGAGGTTTACTTGCCTATACTTGTACGGGACACCTTATTGATTGCTATGAATTATGATTTAAAATACTGGAAGACTTTATATTTGATTTATTGCTAAAATAATGAGTGCGTTCGCCGCCGCTCGGTCTGAACGATGTTGATGCACTGACTCGATGTAAAACAATATACTAATAAAGCGATGCAACGAGCGAACGCAGCAGAAACTTGTATGGTTGGTCCGTACAATACTAAAAATAATAATAAAGCTCAAGCGTTTTTTGTTTGAATGTTTGTTTGTTTAAACACGTCAATCTCTGGAACTATCAGTCGGATTCGAAAAATTATTTTCTATATTATAGCCAGATTCATGAGGAATAGTATAGGCTGTATAACTTCACGCAACCACCCTGAGGAGTGGAGCAGTAACTATGAAAATCAAGCAATCTGGCAAGTACGGGAAGTGAAACAACGATAGGGCTTACAAGGACGTGCCAGCGGCATCGCGCCACGCCGCCGTGGAAAGTTTGTCGAATACACTTAACACGGGTGAAACCATGGAGCACATCTAGTTCTATATACGTTCCATGCCATATTATGACTGTTAGAAAGAAATATTTAAGATATATTAAAATATTTGTTCTAAAGAAAAACTTTCATGCTATATTATAAAAGCTGTTATCTATATCTATATCCTATTATAATGTAATGCTGTTAGAAAAAAAACTATAAATTATATGCGACAAAGTTAGGAAAGTAATGATTATTTTGGTCTTATTATATCCAATGTAGAATATGATTTCAAAATATAAAATATTCATAATTAAATGATCGCAGAAGCTATATCCAGTAAGACTCTGCTTTTCGAACTTTCTTGAATGTATTCCTAGTTCCATTCGCTTTTATAGAACAAATGAAATACGTAAACATTCACAAGATGGAAGATGTGTTAAAATTCGAGCAATGTCTGAATGCGATGTTCGCAGTTAAAGTTGGATGCTGCAACTCGTTTATAAGGATTGAGAACTATAGACTCGTTTAAACTTATGCCTTACATGTTTACCACGTGGCTATAGTTTTGAAAACTTGTTAGGTATATCAAATTAATAATATGACTTATTAAAAGAACTATAAGGACATTCAACTAAAACTGTAAATCTCAGTCTTGTCACTTATGTAAGTAAATATACAATAGTTAAACTCATATCCTTTAAAATATTGAAATCATAACTTCGTAGATAAAAAGATTTTACAATTAAGTCTAGAATGTAGTCTGTATAGGCAATGTATATAGAACCCCTGAAGCTATCCGGCAATGTATGATATACATCTCTGGTTCATTTTGAATATAACGTTGGAGTTTTTGGCGGAATATCAAAGTGTCATGTGATGGCTTCTTGTTTCAAATTTATAAACTTATGTTATTTGGCCCTATATACTATGTAAGTATGGCGGCATTTTATGCCATATAATATGGTTTTTACCCTAAAATGCGCTATTTAGGCAAAGTATGAAAAAAGGCGTTGTTAAGGCTATCATGCTTGGCCGACTCGGTCTTTGTATAATCGTTCTCGGAGTAGCGATTATGCGACCGTGGCACTCACCGGCCTTGGGTGGCCAGATCACTAGCACTTGTTCGCAAATCCAATCTAACCGAGCATCGTCGGTGTTTTCGATATTCGAAACAAATTGGATATGTATTTCATACTTTAGCTTAATAGTATTTATGTAATAATTTTCTTTATTTTATACATTGCCGGCTACTCTGAACAGCCGGCTTTTCAAACATTACCTATAACATATAAATTTTATTAACATGTATGTATTAACGATCGTACTGGTAGTTTCTGAGACTAGCGCATCCAAACATACAAACTCTCCATTTTTATAATATTAGTATGGAATAACTTGTAGATTGTACAGATTGTATACATTAACAGTACCAGATTCCGACAGATATGTCTGAGCGGAGTCTCGATGGCATAAATTTACGCCAGAATATTTCGGAAAACTCCCATACTCATTTGTTTCAGGTAAATTTCATCGATACAGAAATTTTAAACACATTTTTTATTATAAGGGTAAGAATATTCTTATAGACCACTCCTTAGAAGATATACATATGCTATTGTTGAGTTTTTTGTAGGTCTTTTTAAGATCTACAATTATGTGATACATTAATTAGATGTATCTCTTATGGTTTACTCAGCGTAAGGCATTTAAGTGCCATAAGAGCGTTTTCTTTCCGCATTGAATTACCATTATCTTCACTGCTTATTTTATATTTTACTTTTTATTAAAAAATATATCCTATAACGTGGCCTGATAGCAATTAAACAAAACTTAAAAAAAATGTTAATAGGATAAGTGGTTTTTGCGTGAAAAGAACATAAATGGACAGACAGAAAGAGAGACGTTGAGTTGAGATAATATTTAAAAAAATAATAATTTTGGGTTGTGTTTGCTGCTACTTATCAAAATAATACTTGCCTACACAATGTATAAGAAGTTGGTTGTTCTTTGTAATGTTTACACGTATGTGATCATTTTTACACCTACTCATTATTTATTGCCAATGGTTTGTTTTGTATTTTTTAAAATTCAAATAAATTCGTTTTAATTATGTTGATCCAAAGTTATTGAATGAAGATAAACCAAAAATTTTAGATTTTTAGTAGTATGTATATAATTAAACTGAGGTAAACTAAGTAAAAGCACCGATTGTTTATTAATTTTGATGTTTTAGGAAGTAATTATAAAGTATGTTCAGACATGTTTTATGAAATATTGGTAAACATAAAATGCTGAGGATTTTATGTAATAACTTGCAATAATGTCAATTAATGTGTATACTATACATTTACGAGTAGGTATATTGATTAAAAATCCACTTGTTTGGTTATTTAGACGGCATAATTTAAATAAATACCATATTTAATACTCACAGGTAAGTACACGCTGTATACTCCCCTAGGCTATGGTTAAATCTAAATTCCATAGCTATCACATAACTGGTCAAACTGATTATCTTTATCTGAGAACATGCGGGCCGAGCGCAAATATGTGATCTACTTGGGTAAATAAAGTTACCACAAAATAAGTAAATGAGAAATTGTTGTCAAAGCGCGAGAGTTTTTTTTTTTGTTTGTTTAAACACGCTAATCTCTAAAATTACCAGTCGAATTCGAAAAGTTCTCTCTGTATATGATAGCCAGATTAACAAGAAATAATATAAGATATCTAACTCAGCTAACCTTTAATACTGATTTTTGTTAAGTAAGTCGGAATTAATAGCGCACTCTAACTGCTTTATCCGCGTGCGCTGGCGTAATGATTAGTGATATGTAAATACAATGTTTTACAAAAATATTGCTCCTTAGTACATATAAAAAAAAGTTTGCGATACTATAAGCATACTTGAAGCAATGATGGCTCAGTGGTAGCGTGTACGACTTCGCGTCGATTGACGTGAGTTCGAATCCCTGCAATGAGCCTGAGCTTTGGGTGAAGTAAAACATCGTGAGGAAACAATAGTATGGTGGTAGGGCTTTTTGTAATGCCCGCCTGGCTAGCTACCACCCTCAAGTTGAAAATCTGTCGTCAAGCACCAATAGGTGTGTTCCGGCAGCAACTCTTGAGAGCCAGTCTTCCACTAGGTTTAGCGTGTATCAGCGTGTAGCGGCGATCGTTATCATCTTAGCCCACATCGTCACTTAGTGTGAGTGAGATTGTGGCCTCTACGCCAAACCTATAACGATAAAAAAAGAAGCCTATCTCTTATACATAAGCCACAATAAGGTATTTTGTGACAGTTTTATTGAAAATTGAAAAGTGGTATATAAGCATATTAGGCATGGCATATTAATCCTTACGAACGAAAGTTCACTTCATCACTAAGACAATTTTATGTAGATAAACTTTGCCTTTTATAGCATGTTGTTTGGTAGATAATGTAAAATTAACATAATTTAACACTCGGGTCGGGTCTATGACTATAGGTGTAGTGGCGCGAATGAGCTGTGTGAGTTGTGACGCATAACCCTGGCCGCCCGATAAAAATATTGTGTATACTGAAGTATTATCAATCAGCAATTTCTTTTAAATTGTACGCGGGTGAAACCGCGGGGCACAGATAGTTGATTTATATTAGCCAAAACGCATTGCAGCGGCAGCGGAACGGCGCGCCGCTAAAGTGCGTTTTGACCTTAAATATTACAAAATTAATAAGCACTCACATTGTTTTACACAAGTTACACAATATAAGCTACCAGACTACGATAACAAAATAATACATGATTTTTCCGTATCTATATAAATTGCTGTTTACCAATTTATCGTTTTATGAACCATACCATTTGAAATTATTTTCGGTTTACCGTTTGCATCACCAGATCTTGCCTTCAATAGCGTATTACTTCTTGAATTAAAATTTTAAATCGATTGTCAAAATTTATTTATTCCTATATCTAATAAATCGTAGTATTGTTTTTACCCTTTTTTTTTCGAACTGACTATACTTTTAGCCTTAGGGGCCCTGGAACCTTTACGGCTTTTACAGCTTTACCGGGCTTGTGTTTTTACCCTAGAAATATACATAAGTAGCGATTTTCTTTTTATTATTAAATATTTTCCTCAGACCGACATTATTATGTTTTATTTAGTAATACTGTTTTACTAATCTGTCAAGGCGCTGTATTTTTTCTGAGATATAATATACATAAATAACAGAGAATTACATTCATCTGTTTTTGTATAACTCATTTCCTTCTTTAGGCTGCGTATACATCAGGATGTGCGAGGCAGCTAGGCGGTATGCCAGGAAAAGTACACCAATAGGATTACTTCACTTTCATAGCCAACCTTAGCGCAGCTCTGGTGAAAAAGGACTAGCGGAGGTAGGTATATACATACAAAAAAGCAAGAGATGTGTGCGATGGATACGAGCGAAGAATGTGTGCAAAACGGTGTGGGGAACTGGAGCTACTGGACCGCTACCACTCATCGCATCCTCGTACCACTCAGCTACACACCATTTCACAGCTTCGCTGTAACGCATCCTCGTACCGCGAAAGCTCCTCGCACAGCTTTGGAAGAAACCATCACACCGTTTAACAGCGCTGTTACATATCCTAGCACCGTCTAGCTACCTCTCACATCTCCGGTGGATTACTCAGCCTTAATATGAATACGTATTTATGTATAAAAATTGCATGGTTTAATATGCGCATTAATTAACTATCTGAAATTTTTGTAAGCAATCCAAAAAGGTCAAAAATATCCATGAAGTACTATGTAACTAGGAACGGGAATTTAATATTACGGAAACACTGTAAACAACTTTTTAATACTTCTAAATAGTGATAGCACACCGTCTGCGGTATTGAACACAAGATTTCATTACGCGTAGTGGACGGTATCGTCTTTATAGTGTCATAAACGGGGAAATAACATTAAAAGGGGTTATAAAAACGACGACCTGTGGCATTGCATTCCAGACTTAACGTTCAACATACACGATATTTTGTTTGACCTTTACCGTATAATAAGTTTTTACTCATATGCGTGGTTTAACATATAAGTATCTTCTTAATTCTATAGCAGTGCGGCGATGTTATCAATACATAACTACTGCATACACCTTCTGATTGCAGTTGACTGTTTCATTTTTCAAATCTTCGTTCATCCATTTTTTATTCCTGTACCGTATCGAAAAGGAGCATAGTTACTTATTTAATACTTATTTAGTTTTTTAAATTATTATTATGTACCTTTTTTTAGATTTGTATATAATTTGTACTTTACGTTTATATATATATCTATATATCTAAATTATACCTTCTTATATTTTTTGTAAATATGATAAGTATTCATAGCTATATTATCTGGCCATGTTATTGATTAACGATGATATTATTATACATTAAAAATACTTATACTTTTTAATTTACAGTGATAATTTTAGACAAGTAAAAATTTATCTATTATATTCATAGTGATAAACTCTGTAACCCAAATATAGTATCAGTATTTTTTTTAACTGTATTTGTTTATTGTATAGTTGTATTTTATTGTAATTTAAGTTGTGATGTTATTCATAATAGGTGTCTAATTATTAACAAATGAAATATATGTCTATAATTTTATTTTAATTATTAATTATATGTAACATATTTTTCTACAATATGATTCTGCGTTAGCTATGTACATATGGTAATGCAAATTTAGGCGTGTGTAGTACGAATGCGGCATCGGCAACATTATTAGCTCCAATTAACGCGGTAACCTCAGCACATGTATGGGCAATTAAATGGAGTGATACCTTACTTCCATTAGTACCTTGTATGTTGTTTACATCAATTAACTGGCATGTTAATTTTAATGCTCGCACATGTTGCCCTCTTTGTGTTCGCCAACTTCGCTGCGTTCATAAAGTTTATGTTATTTATTCGGTTGTTGTAATGAATTTATACATTTTTTATTGTTTTTTTTTTTTCATCTGGATTTAATAATGAAGTTACACGTTTATTGTTTTTATTACTTCGCACCATACAAGTTCGCGTTGTTCACAACTATGACGTAACAATACTTTTTTATCGTTTTAAGTTTGGCGTAGTGGCCACAATCTCACCTGATGTTAAGTGACGATGTGGCCCAAGATGATAACACATTAAACCTAGTTGAAGACTGGCTCTCAAGTGCAGCTGCCGGAACATACCGATTGGTGCTTGGCGACAGATTTTCAACTTGAGGGTGGTAGCTAGCCAGGCGGGCATTAGAAAAATGCCCTACCGCCATGCTATGATTTCCTCACGATGTTTTCCTTCACCGAAATCTCAGGCTCATTACAGGGATTCGAACTTTCGTCAATCGACGCAAAGTCGTACACGGTACCACTGAGCTATCATTGCCTCAACACAAACATAAATATTAATAGTTAAATATGTTTTGCTAAAAAAATAGGTAGTCGTGTAATATTGAAAATATAGTATGTTTATATTCGATAGCTAATAATGAAGATGGTTTGGTTATAGTTCGATCAAGTGCCGCTTTCAGCCAAGCCGGTACGAATCCTGTACGTCCAAGTTAACTTGAGCTATCGATAACGGAAAATATTTTGATGAAACCACAGTAAAGTAGAAGGCTATTTTAAATATTATATAAGAAATTTTGTAATGCTCGTCGGGATAATGTAATATTAGGTCTTTACCTATGAAATTGCCGTTTTGTATGAAAAAATTTAAACGATGTTTTTTCATGTAATTTTTATTTGTATTAATCGAAGTAATCACCCATGCAATCAATGCTTCTTTGCCATCGCAGTGGCATTTTATTGATGCCCTTCTTAAAGAAATCAGCTGGACGGGAGGCAACAAATTCTTCAAAAGCATTTTGTACTGCCTCTCGGGTATTGAATTTTTCTTCCGCCAAGGAGTTATCCAAATTCTGGAAAAAGTAGTAGTCTGTAGGCGCAAGGTCTGGTGAGTAGGGCGGGTGACGGAGAACTTCCAACCCCAGTTCTTGCAACTTGGAGACCGTCTGTTGTGCAGTATGAGGTCGCGCGTTGTCGTACAGGAGCAGCGGAGACGAGCGATTGACCAATGCTGGTTGGAGATGTGCCAGCTTCTCCATCATTGTGTTCAGTTCTTCACAGTACACATCTGCAATAATGCTCACCCCGTTTGTTAAGAAGCTGTGATGAATCACACCGGCGCTAGACCACCAAACAGTGACCATCACTTTTCTAGGGGTAAGTTTTCGTTTAGAGCATTGTTTAGGTGCTGAACCAGGATCCAACCAACTTGCTGAGCGCTTGCGGTTATCAAACAGAATACATTTTTCATCGCAGGTGACAATGCGGTTCAGAATTCCTTCATTTGTGTGTCTGTTGAGCAGTGCAAGGCACGTCTAGACGCGTACTTCGCGCTGGCGATCATTGAGTTCGTGGGGCACCCACTTGTCAATCTTTTTTACCTTGCCAATTTGACGCAAATGGACCAATATTGTTTTGACGCTAACGTCGAAAGCTGCTGCTAATTCAGCCGTAGATTGTGTATCATCAGCTTCCACAATCGCCTTTAATTCGTCATTGTCGACCAATGTCTTCGGACGACCGCGAGGTTCATTTTTCAGGTCGAAATTCCCAGAACGGAAGCGAGCAAACCAATAACAGGTGGTGCGTTGGTTTGTAGTGTTAGCTCCGTAAACGTCGTTGATGTTACGTGCCGCTTGTGCCGCGTTACTGCCACGACGGTACTCATATTCCATAATTACTCGAATTTTTAACGTATCCATGATGACAAAAAAGGTTTAAATGCGATGAAAATGTAACACTAATCAATAAACAAATGACTACTTTTGGAATTCTTAGCCAAACAAAAATTATTTTGATTTGAAATGGCCAGTACTGCAGAACGGCAATTTCATAGGTAAAGCCCTATTATATACGCAGTCGGGATGGGACAACACTCAGGAACAGTGTTTATTGTGTGAATAGGCAGCGAGATGGGAAGCGTGACGTCTTTTAGGATCAGTATCTATTGTATTTGACTTATTAACTGAGGTCTTCACTTTCCAACTGTTCGAGCAAGGATGTTAGTATTCCACGGCTCAAGTAAGAATGCTTTAAAGTTTACTTTTTTAATTTTCTTCCTACCGACTATACTGTTAGCCTTAAGGGCCTTGAAGCCTTAGAAGGCTTTCACAGCTTCACCGGGCTTGGAGCATTCAAGTAAGTAGTTGCTTGCTTATAAAGTCACAGAGCACACCTGTTGCTATCGCGCCCAGCCAATAGATAATAGTGCTGGTCAATAGTACAGATTCCACATAGGAAAAACATCGATACGTTTCTTCGACATATATCACGTTGTATCCCATTTATTATGACGTATTGGTAGAGAAAGTCGGTCCTTGTAAGTTAAGTTATAGAGTGAGATATTGAATTGTTTACCAGTTTTTCTGGTCTTTGCGAAAGCGTTGTTGCGTAAGTTGTTATTTGTCAAAGGGAAGTAGCGATTAATTTATTACTGTATTGCTAATTATTGAGATATTAGCATTTAAGAGAGGTAAGTCGACTACAGATAAATCACTTTATACATTTCTCACAACTTGGGGCAGCCCAACTGGTGAAATACTTCCACCCTACAGAAGATTATAGCCAAATAATGTTGTGTTGTGTTCCTGTGGTGAGAATGGTTTTCAGAGCTCCTTGGGCAATGGGGGTTAAAGGTCAGTAAACCGCTGGTGATAACTCTGGTGTTATAAGTGTCCATATTCTAAGGTAACCGCTCATCATCAGGTAGGCCGTAAGCTTATTTGCCACTTTATTTGTTTAAAAAACCACTTATAGGATTATTTCAGAATTGAATACCATTAAGAAGGTATCGTTTCTATTCCCCAATTATTAATTAATATTGCTTGTTTAAAATGTAATCTAGAGGTAATTTAATATTCAGAATCAACAATTATGCTCAAAGTTGGTGGAGTATAGTTAAACATTGCGAACGGGAAATACTAAGTAGGAAGGAGTAAGTAACGCGGCTAATATGTTACCGAGGAGAACAAACTGCCTCGTTTGCACCAAGACCAATAGTCGGACAGTGCATTAGTTAAATGGATACGCTTAACTGTGTAGTTCCGTCTAAGTTACTCCACAATCCTAACAGTAACTTAGATTACTGCTTGGAGTCGAATTGTAAACTATGTCGATTGCACTCGTTTGAAACGTCAATCTCTTCGTAATAATTTATTGAATAGCAATTGTGTTCATAATAATAACTTGCATTCTGGAATTCTGTTATTAAAATGTACAATGAAAATATTGTGAGTTATTATTAAGTGAATTCATTGTCCGTCTGCATTATTGAGACTGTCAATTATAAAATTATGTCAATACATTTTATTTTTATCGTATATCTTTCCTGCACACAATCAGGTATAATATTTTTACTGTATGTTTTCTTTTTGTAGATTTATAAATAAGATACTGTCGCGAAATGTAAATTTGTACGAATAGAAAACGTTAGTTATTTTAGTGAAGACGCATATTGTTTTTTAATGTTTTTTAGGGGCTTTTATGCAATTCTGAAATGTCAGCCCCGTCATATGCAGCATGCTTCTGGTGTATACATAAATAATGTAATAACATGAAATTCAATTGAATGGACTAAGCGCCTAAACAGTGGACGTACCATTCAATATATTTTTAGGTTGTTCATTCTAAAGTACAGTTCAACATTATTTAATGCTATCAGTCTACAACACCACTACTTAAAGAATATGAAGAATATAGACCAGGAAAGCGATAAAATCCCACCTTAGAATACTTACCATTTCAGACCAAGCTGCACCGTAAAACTAACCAACTGCTAAGCATTTAGTTAGTTCCTAACCAAGTATTCTATTTCTGTTAAAAAAAAAAAAAAAACATATTATTTTGCTGTTTTTAAAAAAGACATTGAAACGATATTCAAGTGCATTTGAGGTCAGTACTCTTTAGAAGCATAAGCAGAAATTGGCACTAAGGTCGTGCTCGTAGAGATAGTGGCACTAAATGCAATATTCAAAATGACTCAGCTACGGCGCACTCGGGACGTGGCATATACGTATGTTTTGCTGATTACATTGAGAATACTACTCCCTCCATACATGAAACTTTTTTAAAATAAAATGTTTACGATTTTCATTTTATTCACCAGATAAACTTAGTTATTGGATGTTATGCAGTTTCATGTAAATTGATATCTTTGGTAGAATAATTTATCTATACTTAAAGTTATAAAGCTCAAAAAAGAGATTTTTTTTTGTTTCTTTGATGACTCTTGCATTTTATAGAATATTTATTGTGAAAGGTTATAGGATATCTGACATCAAGCTACGACCGTACGGAGTACGGAGACATACAAAGTGTAGGTCTGAAAGTCCGCTAAGCGAGAACCTCAGACTTACAAGAATAAGATTGATTTGAGCCGAGAACCAAGTAATAGAGCGCGCGGGTCGTGTGGGGACTCCCGGGGTACGGGGGCGGGCTGGCCGCCAAACGAGAACCGAAAAAATTAAACGTAAGTTAACTAACTAACGAATTAAATCTTATTTACTTGACACAAACATACACATTTTTTTTCATGTACTTTTAGATAAATACCTGAGTTATGCAGGTAGGGTGCGATGTTGTGTTGTAATCTTTTACTCATAATCAATAAAAAAATATACAAAATCTCTTTTCAATGATTATACTAATTAATGTTAAGAAGTGTGTTGATTAATAAGTAAGTATACTAACTACTCTCCGTTTGCCTCACTGGAAGATAAAACAGTTTCTTATGGCTTATTCCGCGACATAATACATCTACTATACTATACATTTCATAAGAATACTTTCAGTCAGCGTGGTTGAAAGATAAACATGCAACCAACATACTTTCAAATTTATAATATACAATTTATTAGATTATCGTTCTATTATTTTAAGTAATGTAATAAGTATGTGATTTGGCATTTTTTAATTCCAAAAAATATGATTAAACATGAAAAATTAAAAGATCTTTTTAACCAGTAATGCCGATTAATTGTTAAAACAAATTTGAATTATATACCTTTAATTATGTTTATTTATCCTGTAATAACTTTAATAACTAGAGGTTGTTCCTACTCGATACAGGAGTAACTTTTGATACGAATTATGAATGAATACAACGGCGTAAAGGAAATACAAATTTTATGCCAACTCACCGGTCCTACGTTCTATGATGCTTGTCAGCGCCAATAGTTTTGCGATATGATGTGAATTTTCAAACTTTTCTCACGCACACACAGGTTTGATAAGCGGTGGGTTCTGGAGCGCTTTGCCGATAATGAAACTCCGGTACGCGACGGTGATTGGACGTAAGACTTGCCGGCGTAAGTGCTAGTGGTGACAATGTCAATAGAATACCTACCCTCGCTGAATGAAATATTTATCAACAACAAAATTTAATCAAAATAACTACCAACTTTGAGTTATTAAGTTACACCGCTGCAATGATTAATATTCTATGATAATTTGAAATTTTGAAGTAGATAGGATAAACAACATATTAAATACGAATCGAAACGTTTGATTCGATAACATTGATTGAATCGAATCCGAGACCTTTGAAACAAAAGGGACTCTAAGTTGCATGATGTTAGGACGATATCTGATGTTCGTCTGGCTTTATACTCTAGAATTGAAAATCTGTTATTAAGCTCAATTTTTTTCCCCTTTCTAGTTATAGCTTATAATCGTCTACGGACGTGTCATTACGTAATATATATTAGGGCGGGATGTCGTAAAAACTAGTACATTAGTATATACAAAAAACAAACATCTACTCTTTGATAAAGTTAAAACTAAACTAGGTACATGAATTGGTTTTATAAGTATATTTTACTATTGAAACATAAGTAAAACTCTGAACTTCAAGTTTTTAATTGAAATTATTCCGGAGCAAACCACTTGAAATAACTGCAGTACATTAAAAAAACTGTATTTAATAATAGTTTTTTACCGTGTTCTGTAAACCGTTAATAGGAACGAAAAATACTGTTCCTCTTTTAAAAATATTACTTCGAATGAAAAATCATTTTTTTATTCAGTCGGAGTTATTGGCAAAGGTCGTGCGTTGTCAACCGTACATATTTGTTCACACAAACCAACGCATGCATGAAATCCTATTTTACGGCTCGTATGCTACCGTTTAGAGCGCCTTTTGAATGGGCCGTGTCTGAGTTCACTCGAATATCTTAACCCATATACCGCCGAGCAGTCACGTTGGAAAATCGACAAGTTTACGTCAAATATGTTTGAGTGAGTAAATTAAGGGATTCGTTGTGTACGGAACGGATAAAATCTTTTTTCAACTGAACAAACGGAAGTGCAAAACAATATAATTTATTATCATTCCCTCATTCTTAAGTTTTTTTATGAGTGCCCGTTATTTATATGATACTAGCTGTGCCCACGGTTTTTCTCGCGTAGACTACAGCATGCTGTCGGTCGAGCGCATCGTGCTGCCCCCTCTCAAAAGACGGAAGACAAAATTGTTTATTGTGGGTAATCTTTAGCAGATAGATATATGCTACTAATTACTTTTTTGTAGGTATTTTGTAGATCTACAATAATGTAGAATTTAATCGCATATATCTCGTATGGTTTACTCAAGATAAGCCATTTAAGTGTCCCAAATGAGCTTTTTTCCGAATTGATTCACCATTATCATCACTACTTATTTCTTATATTGCTTTATCGTACAAAATATATCCTATAACCTGGTCAGATAATATAGCTTAGAAATAATATAAAAAAAAAACGTAAATCAGAGAAGATCAGATAAGTTTTGTGTGAAAAGGACATAAACGAACAGACAGACAGAGAGATGTTGAGTTGTATAATATGTATAGAATGACGATTGACGTGAGTTCGAACCCCTGCAATGAGCCTGAGCTTTCGGTGAAGGAAAACATCGTGAGAAACCATAGCATGGTGGAGATAGGTGTTTGACCCATTAAGCGCAACTTATTTTCACCCGGGTAACACCGTGTTTGTTATACAGCAAATCTATACTAATATGTATAATAAAGCGGAAGAGTTGTTTGTTTAAACACGCTAATCTCTGGAACTACCAATGGAATTTGATTGAAAAATTCTTATTGTGTATGATAGCCAGATTAACGTGAAATAGTATAGACTACCTAGCATTAGGCTACACCTCTCAAAAAGCCTTAAATATTGATTTTTGTTTAGTAAGTTGGAAGTAACACCGCACCCAAACTGCTTTTGCCGCGTGCGCTGACGTAATGTTTAGTGATACGTAAATATAATGTTCTACAAAAATATTGCTCCTTAGTACATAAAAAAAGCCGCGATACCATATGCCTAACTCTTATACATAAACCAAATTAAGGTATTTTGTGTTTTTTTTATTGAAAATAGATATATGATTTATGAGCAAGTATTATTAGGCATGGCATTTTAATCCTCACGAACGAAAGCTACTTCATCATCAAAACAATTTTATGTAAATAAATAATCTTTCCCCCTTATAACATGTTATTTAGACGAATACTTTTAATTAAAATAATTAAACAATCGTTTCGGGTCTATGACTATAGGTGTAGTGGTGCGAACGAACCGTGTGAGTTGTGACGCATAACCCTAGCTGCCCGATAAAAATATTGTCTATACTGAAGTATTATAAACCATCAATCAGCGATATCTTTGAAATAATACGCGGGTGAAACCGCGTGACACAGCTAGTAAATAAAGTATCCGCGTTGACTACTAAAAATGCTTTTTGTATTTTTGTGCGGAACCTTAATTACTTTTCTAAAATAAAAGTAGCTAAAGTTTTTCCTTATAATATTAGCTATCTGCCAGTCAATGTCCCGTCAAAATCGGTTCAACCATTTCGGAGATTACCCCGAACAAACAGACACGACAGACAAAAATTTTAAAAATGGGTGTTTGTTATATGTACCGAGTATACTTTCGTATGCATTTAGTAAAATCTGTTATTTTGACATTACGAACAGACACTTCAATTTTATTATATGTATAGATATCTTAAAATTATTTAGTGAAATAGAAATAACATATTATTACTAGCTGTGCCCGCGGCTCCGCTCACGTAGACTACAGAATGCCATCGGTCGAAGCGTTTAAAAATAAAAATAAATTTAGGGGTCTAGGACCACCCTTAACATTTAGGGGGATGAAAAATAGATGTTGTCCGATTCTCCACCCTGGGCGATATGCACGCTAAGATTAACAAAAATCGGTCGAGCCGTTTCGGAGGAGTTCAATCACTTACACCGTGACACGAGAATTTTATATATTAGATGATAATTTTAACTACAAATATACTATTATCGAGACTTGTGCATATTTGATATAATAATTATTAAAGCAATGTAATTTACAAGCTCTTTCGCGTTGTTTGTAAGTCTGTTGGGCGTGTGGTGATTGATATAATAGATATAGAGAAACAGGGTTTGGGCGTCGTCTAGCATGCACCGTGACACCGTGGCACCGCCGCGCCGCACTGGAGCGACGTCCGTAGAATTACGGCGACTAACACATTATAATCTAACCTTTGAACTTGAAGTGACGGGGTTTCATATAAGTTCTCATTTGAATAACATGTCAAACTTAGTAGTCTCAGTATTCACCACTTTTATACACATATTATTTCTTACACAGCCCATCTATACCTTCTTCGGTCTTCCTCTACCGAGTAGTTTCCTATTAGGGAATGAGTTTTTAGAATCGAGTCATGAGTTTCGGTGATTACCTCTTACAAACTTATTCACAAACTTAACCTCTTTAGTAAACTTATTTTTATAGCTAACTGACAACAAACTAAGATTAGATTTCGCAATGAAGCAATCAAGGGATTGATCACATACCATAAGTGCATGCTTGTTAGCCACCATCGTGGTATATAAAACTTGCCGACTGACTACTGAAAGTTGGTTATGACTTTATCTTCTTTATCAAACCCGGCCACGCTACCGCGTGCGGGGCGTACCTCAGTGAGAGGTACGTGATCTTCCCGGGTCAGCGTGGCCTGAGTCGGCGAGACGTCGTATCCGGTGTTCCCCAGGGGTCAGTGCTTGGCCCCCTGCTCCGGAACATCGGATACGACTGGGTGTTGCGCGGTGCGCTCCTCAAGGCGTCAGCGTTGTCTGCTACGCTGACGACACGCTCGTGCTAGCCCGGGCTGTGGCTCAGATTGTTTTTATCCGATCGCTACCAAATCGCTGTAGGATCACCCGCTGGGCTAATGAATATGAAGATTTTCTGAAAATTTTATCAAAATCGCTCTAGTCGTTTTGGATTCCATACATACAAACATCCATTTTTATAGATATACATGTCTTGTCCATTACTGTATGTTAACCAAATTTCTTTAATCGAAATGATAGAAGAAAAATATTTAAATGAGCAAATATTAACTAAAATAATCATAAATACAGTATGTACTTCAGGTAATACAGGTATTTTTCTTTGTTATTAACAAGTTTACGAAATCATATTTTATCTTAAATTGTAACTATCAATTATTTACAAAGTGTTTAAACCAATTAATCAATATTCACTATCAAAGGTATCAAACACCATCCGATTCTGTCGGTAACTCCGTCGAACAGCTCGTAGAAACCGCAAACAATGACGGAAATAATAACAAGGAACAATAACAGATTGAAATGCGGTTAAAACTCGTGCACTCACAAAAGGTCCCGTGGGAGAAACGTTTATTGTTTGACGCATTTTAATGAACCCTACAGTGGCTCGATGAATACAAATGGGGAGCCTTCAGTTTTCATTCGAATATTTCATACATTTATGAATATTTTGTGATTAATAACTTCAGATTAATCTAAACAGTTATAAAATAAAAAACAATCTTAAAGCCTTCAAAACTGAAAAATGAAATTCGTGTATTAAGAATCAAATGTATCTATCTACATGAAATGGATTAAAGTGGTAAACAATTCTGCTATTTGTATTTCAACGACAATACTTATTACTATATGTTACAGCAAAATAAATAAAAAAACTTTTATATATCTAGCAGCTAGACCAGTTATAAATAACACAAATATTTCCTGTTCAGTCGTAAATTATAGCCTGTAAGTATAATAATTTTATGCGATGCCTGTAAGACGAGTTAGGGGTGGCGGACACAATGAAAAATAATTAAAAGTAATAAATCTCTCGGCAGGTAACAAAAACGTGAAGAGCTTAATAAACGTCGCATGTCTGCGGCGGGAGCGTGGGAAACGCCACACGCGCTCATATCCCGGACGGCATTGCGTCCTTATTCTACTCCTCCAGTTCACGTTTTTTTTTTAGTTTAATTGGTACATTTTTTTTAAAGTAAAAACTTCTTTAGCACCTTTGTGATTTGAATCCCAATGAAACAAAAAAGCGACTGTAAAAAGAGAAAACCATATAGGATATCTATAGGATTTAGCCTACGAGAGAATGAGATTGATGTATTCTAATACATTTACATTATGCATGGTTAATGTAAGTCCTGATTTTCATGATTGTGGTCGTCGTCGAATTGGCCTAGTGGTTTGAGATGACCAGACTTCATATAAAGTATGCACGAGTGGTCGATAGTTCAAGTGTCGCTGATTTAGGATATTAAAAAGAGTTTTTAGAAAACATTTTTTTTTCTGAAGGTTTCACTTCTGACACGTGTGAACATAGTTGCATGCAACAGAGAGTCAAATGCCAATTAAACATTTACTTTGATATCCATACTGTTTCCAAGTCAAATGTTTTTGGTATAATATTGCAATTATGGAATAATTTGCTACGTATTATCGATTAAAATTTTACGTATTATCGTAGTATTATCGATTAAAATTTATATGAATGTGCTTATATTTATTTTTTATGGTTTTAAGCCGAGGTCTTAGTCGAGATCTAATAGTTTAAAGAGATGAAGAGACAAGGATAAGTGTGATATATCTTCAAAGGAACTAATATTTTATTGATTTAATAATATTTTATTAAGTCTACGAACAATAAATTCATACGTAATTTATGTTTTATATGTGAGAGAATTAGTTAGTATATATTGAAACTCACTATTCGCGGAACTGAATTTTCATGCCCTATTCTTTAATATTACAGATACTACTGAATACATTGAGATCCTTGACAAAATAATTAAATTTCTAATTAATAATAATTCCTTTATTACAAAATAAGGCTTCGCGTAGGTATCCCCTATTGCCTTCCTGTGTAACACGAGATTAGAATGGACACCTGAAACCACTGCTGAGCTTAATTACCTTTTAATTACTCGTGATATCTTCTTCTGATTTAAGTAATTATAAAACCTTTGTATTCTTAACAACCGATTACTTTTACACTTTGTTACGTTGTTTTATATTAGGTCATTACCTATGAAATTGCCGTTTTGTATGAAAAAATTTAAACGATGTTTTTTCATGTATTTTTTATTTGTATTAATCGAAGTAATCACCCATGCAATCAATGCATCTTTGCCAGCGCAGTGGCAGTTTATTGATGCCCTTCTTAAAGAAATCAGCTGGACGGGAGGCAACAAATTCTTCAAAGGCATTTTGTACTGCCTCTCGGGTATTGAATTTTTTTCCCGCCAAGGAGTTATCCAATTTCTGGAAAAAGTAGTAGTCTGTAGGCGCAAGGTCTGGTGAGTAGGGCGGATGACGGAGAACTTCCAACCCCAGTTCTTGCAACTTGGAGACCGTCTGTTGTGCAGTATGATGTCGCGCGTTGTCGTGCAGGAGCAGCGGAGACGAGCGATTGATCAATGCTGGTTGGAGATGTGCCAGCTTCTCCATCATTGTGTTCAGTTCTTCATAGTTCACATCTGCAGTAATACTCACCCCGTTTGTTAAGAAGCTGTGATGAATCACACCGGCGCTAGACCACCAAACAGTGACCATCGCTTTTCTAGGGGTAAGTTTTCGTTTAGGGCGTTGTTTAGGTGCTGAACCAGGATCCAACCAACTTGCTGAGCGCTTGCGGTTATCAAACAGAATCCATTTTTCATCGCAGGTAACAATGCGGTTCAAAATTCCTTCATTTGTGTGTCTGTTGAGCAGTGCAAGGCACGTCTCGACGCGTACTTCGCGCTGGCGATCATTGAGTTCGTGGGGCACCCATTTGTCAAGCTTTTTTACCTTGCCAATTTGACGCAAATGGACCAATATTGTTTTGACGCTAACGTCGAAAGCTGCTGCTAATTCAGCCGTAGATTGTGTATCATCAGCTTCCACAATCGCCTTTAATTCGTTATTGTCTACCAAAGTCTTCGGACGATCGCGAGGTTCATTTTTCAGGTCGAAATTCCCAGAACGGAAGCGAGCAAACCAATAACAGGTGGTGCGTTGGTTTGTGTTAGCTCCGTAAACGTCGTTGATGTTGCGTCCCGCTTGTGCCGCGTTACTGCCACGTCGGTACTCATATTCCATAATTACTCGAATTTTTAACGTATCCATGATGACAAAAAGGATTTAAATGCGATGAAAATGTAACACTAATCAATAAATAAATGACTACCTTTGGGAAAAGAATTCCATGTTTTTAAAATAAAATTAATTTGAAATTAGAATTCTTAGCCAAACAAAAATTATTTTGATTAGAAATGGCCAGTACTGCAGAACGGCAATTTCATAGGTAAAGACCTATTATTTCCTTTAAATATTCTTATCATATTATTTATATTAGAAAATAAGAATTGTGAAAAAGTCTATGAGGCGTCATGGAATAAGCCTGGCAGATGTGGAATATCAAAATTTAGAATTTAGCGATATTAATAAATAAAAAAGTATTCAGATCTATTTATAAAATAAAATGTCAATGTTATTGAAGTGAAACTTCTTATACGACTTCCAACAAGGTTGCGTTAAAGCACATTATCGGTCTCTCCTCTTTGTGTGAGCCAGAGCGAGAGAGCAAATGTCGGTGTGTATGTATATTGCACAGTGTTACTTGCTTGTATTTCAGCATTTAAAGTGTGTTAGTATATTTGAAAAGTACGTGAGCTAATACTACTGTACACTGTATGCGGCTGCGTATTACAGCTTTTTAGTAAGAAGTCTTATGTAACATATGTTAAATAAAATATAAAATATATTTTAAAATGAAATTTCACTTCTATCGTGTGTGATTCGCACACACACCTTTTTTTTAATTTACTTTTTTGAAATTATTTACCAAATAATTTATCTGTTAAGACAGATTAATTCAATCTCACCGATGTTCACGAATATCCTATAAATATTAGCAGCGTAAGACACATCACTAATAAGTGTGGCACAAGAAACATTTATCCTGGTAATTGACATGTCTTAAGGACTGTTATCAATTTCATTTATTTACAACACATGCAGCACTGCACATAAAAAAACTTTTGTGTGATGAGCATAATTGTCAGTTCTCTATCTGAGTTTAAAGATACATGTATCCACGTGAAGTCGTGGGTGTAGTATAAATCTATATCGTTCCGTTTCCTTTTATTAATAAATACACAGGACTTCCGCTGTAATTCATTAAAATATATGATGAAACGTGAGAACAAAAGAAATTACACAAACATGTTTTTAAAGGATATATTGTACACGAGAAACCTAGTTCGCGGGTTCGATCTCTGCACATGATTAACTTTTGTGTGATGAGCATAATTGTCAGTTCTCTGTCTGAGCTTAAAGTATCGATACATGTATCCACGCGAAGTCGTAGATGTAGTATAAATCTATATCGTTCCGTTTCCTTCACAATGTTTTCTCCAGCGTTAAAACATTGGTTATGTCGTCTAACCAAACTATGCATGCAGCGCTAGATATTACTTATAGAGTACAGTTTTCTCGCGACCAAAACGTGAATAGACCAAGATAGCTTGATAGCATTTAAAAGAAGATATATTTTTTCTACTGTTGTATTTATTCATTTGAACAACAAATAATTTTACTTGACTACTGAATTACGTCCAGAGTAACGCTTCGATTCGAATTATCCGAATTATCGTATTATAAGCACCGCTCTGTAGGTACGTGCCCTCATTGCATAAATGTCGAAGCCATACTAAAGTAAGGTGTATGCATTGCAGTACAGTTCAGTCGAACAGAGTAAGTGTTTGGATCGCGAAATCTAGTACACAGAGTACATTTACATCGATGACTGTTAAGATTAAAGCTGTTTATGGAAGTTAGTTATCTATTACATTATATTATGTGCAAAGCTAAACCGTGGGAAATGGTCATACGCTGCTGTAGTCTTTGTTGTGTGAGAACGATAAATACATAATTTTTATTTAGGTAATAAACATAGCAGCAAAGTACGCTATCGCCTGAGAAAGTGAACATTAACACAAATTAATATGTTGTTGTTCTTAAGTTAGAGATTTGTAGATAACCACATGTGTATTGTAACAAAAACTATTACCGATAAATTTTTAGAAGGTCGCTTGGAATATTATAGCACGTGTTCTTTTCAATATGACTCGACGAATAAATATAAATATGGTATAATGAATTGAAAAATAAATAAAAGAAATGTCCCGATTCTTTTTTTTTGTATTAGTTACGTAAGACTGGTAAAACCATAACAAAACAAACTTGGCAAGTTTTACATGAAATATTGTTTTTGTGAATAAGTTATTTTATTTAATTAAAAAATTCTAATATAATAAATCTGAAGAGTTTTTTGTTTAAATATGCTAATCTACCAGTCGAATTCGAAAAAATATTTTTGTATATGATAGCTAGACTCATGAGAAATAATACAGGCTTACAGCATTAGAGTACACCTCTCAGCTAGCCTTAAATATTGATTTTTGTTATGTAAGTCGGAAGAAACAGCGCTCCCGAACTGCTTTATCCGCGTGGCTGGCGTAATAGTTAGTGATACTTAAATACAATCGTCTAAAACAAATATTGCTCCTTACTACATCTAAAAAAAAGTGCCTATTTCTTACCTATACATAAGCCAAAATAACACTGACACAGTAGTTTATGACAAAAATTTATTGAAAATTGAAAAGTGTATTATGACCATTATTATTAGACATGATATATTTAATCTTCAAACACGAAAGTTACTCAATCATCAAGACAATTTTATAAAGATTAATTTTTGCCTTTCATCATATTTTATTTAGATGCATAGTTTGGGAGATAATGGATAATTAAAATAATTCAACATTCGGCTTGGGTCTATGAATATAGGTGTAGTGGCGCGAACAAGTCGTCTGAGTGTGACGCATAAACCTGGCCGCCCGATAAAAATACTTGAAGTATTATAAATCATCAATTAACGATTTCTTTTAAATTATACGCGGCTGAAACCACGATGCACATCTAGTATTAGATATTTCAACTGTAATCTTGTTAGTCATAAGATTTTGGCGTTTTGTTAGCTACAATCTAGGAATCACGACGAACTCTGGTATGTAGCTTAGCGTGGCTATGAAATGAAATTAGTATGTTTTGTTTATGAAATAGGATAATCCATGCGATTATCTTACCTTACTATACGTCCATGACGTGCAAAATAGTATATGCTAATTCACTAATTATTAACTTTTCGATCAACTATGTTTACTATGTAGTAGTTGCTACGAACGTAGTAACTACTCTATTCGTAGTATTATGGGATGTCACGTAGCTTGTATATTGTATTATAACACTCGTTAATTAATAAATTAGCTATTGAACATGGACAGAGAAAAAAAAGATATAAGTTGTTTATTAGAGAAACACTTCTCTACAGGTGATTCAATAACTAAAAGGTCGACTAAGATATTTGTTTAGTGTCGTACAATTCGTTATTTGTTAGAGTTTAATTATATTACGTATATGGATGTACATATATCAGGAACATTCCCAGAGTAATAAAAAGTAATGCTAAGTAATTCTATGATCTATATGATATGAATTTTATGAGATAATCAATATTTCATCTCCAAAATATAAATTTGTTATTCGAACTACACTGGTATTTAATAAATAAACTATACGTAGTAAAAAGCTCTTCTGTATTAAATTGTTGAGCGTGTTTCTATTTTATATAAAAATATAAAATTCAATATTTTTTACCCTGTAACAACACATGTCACTACAAGGGCAACATTCGGTTACGACAAGTAAGTACATATATAGAGGGGTTGAATAATTTACGAGTGCACTAACTTTAGCCACCGCGGACCCCACTCGCTACAGATGCCAGTACATATATCAAAACGGGCCGAAGGTTACCACTTCGATAAAACTTCGCTGAAACTTATTCAAACGCGTCGGCCGGTGAAAACAGTTTTTAACTTCTGCCCCACTAGGGATCACCCATACAAATAAAGTGTTAGTCTCGACTTGAAAGCGGATTTCTTTTTCTCCTTATAACTTTTCTTGGCAGCATTCCATTAAGCTAAATTTTTTACTTTCAGTTATTATAGACGAATGGGCATTCCGCCAAACTTGTCGTTTACCGTCTGCTAAATATTTTGTGTTATAATGACATTAATCATTTATTATGTCCTGTAATGAAACATTATTAGTCATTTAAAGAATTATAAAAAAATATCCATTGCAATTTCATTATTATTTATTGCCTATAATAAATACCTGTGACCCAGCGATATTACTAAAGATTTGTTTTATGAAAAGCGTAAAAAATAAATGTAGCTACAATACGTTGTATTTTTTTTTTCTTTTTTCTTTTTTTTTATAATAGCTCGGCACATTGACTGTACTGTACCTGATGGTAAGCACACTACAATCCAAACACAACAACGACCATCAAGAGATCGTAATCCATCGGTGGTCGCCGCTGTCATGCCGGCCTGCTTAAATATCTCTTCACGTTACGCTTGAAGGACCCGATGTCATAAGAAGGAGGGAACACACCGGCTGAGAGACCGTTCCACAGCTTCACGGTACGACAAAGATAAGACAAAGCGAACTTTTTAGTTCGTGCCGAGATGGAAGTTACCGTAAAACTGTGATTCCGAAGCCCAGCGCGTGTGGTTCTGTTATGGAAAGGAGAGGAGGGAATTAGATTAAACAGCTCTTCAGAACACTCACCATGATACAGACGGTAAAACACACTTAGCGAGGCGATGTTCCTGCGAAGCTGAAGTGGCTCGACGCAATGGGTAACGTCTGCATCATTAACAATGCGAACAGCCCGTCTCTGTAACCTATCCAGGGCATCGAGGAGGAACTTTGCGCATCCATCCCAAAGGTGCGAACAGTATTCCATACACGGCCGAACTTGTGCCTTATAAAGAAGGTACAGTTGACCGGGCGTGAAAAACCGTCGCACCCTGTTCAGGATCCCGAGATCCGAGATGTAGTGGAGATGACACTCCCGGTGTAATCCCTGGAGTTGAGGTCGCTGCGAATATCCACACCTAGGATATTGAGGCTGTCACGCATTGCTAGTGAGACGTTCTGAAGAGTGGGGAGGGGAGAAAACGGAGACTTTTTTGAGGAAAACGCGCACACCTGAGTTTTCTTGGCATTTAACTCAGCCAAGTTACTTGCTCCCCATGTAGAAACACGTTGCAAGCATTGGTTAAGTTCAATGACAAGTTCCTTCCGTCTCTTTTCTGTTTCTTCCCGACCACATGAAGGCTTGCTATAATAGCACCCATGAATGGTGCTGTCATCTGCATAGCAATGAGTATGACCTAAAGGTAACATATCATTGATATGCAGAAGAAACAGAGTGGGCGAAAGCACAGAGCCTTGAGGAACTCCAGCGTTTATCGACATGAACTGCGAATCACATCCTTCCATAAGGACACGAATTCTGCGTTCATGTAGAAAGCCGGAGATCCAGTTGCAGAGGTTGTCGGGAAGTCCATACGCCGGAAGTTTAGAGAGAAGACCACGGTGCCAGACCCTATCAAAAGCCTTAGCTATGTCAAGACTGATCGCCAGAGCCTCGCCATGCTTATCAATTGCCTCCCCCCAGCGGTGCAGTACATATGCCAGAAGATCACCCGTTGAACGATTCTGGCGAAAGCCATATTGATGATCATCAATCAAAGAGTGATCCTCTAGGTAACGGACAAGCTGGGTGTTGATGATCCGTTCCATGATCTTGCACAACACTGAGGTTACGGCAATTGGACGGTAATTGACAGGGTCAGATCGATCCCCCTTCTTGGGGATCGGTTGCACATTAGCCTCTCTCCAAATCCGAGGCACGACACCAGAGAGGTAGGACAGGCGGTAAAGGCGCGTCAACACTGGAGACAACTCAGCTGCACATTTTTTAAGTACAACCGCTGGGATACCGTCCGGACCACTGGACTTCCGAACATCGAGCGATCGCAATTCTCTAAGCACGTCAAATTGCCTAAATCGTAACTCAGACATTGTGACACCGCAACTGGGAATTATAGGCGGTTGTGCGTTGCGATCATCGAGCCGGGAATTAGCTGCAAAGAGATTGGCAAGTAAAGTTGCTTTCTCTTGCGGCCCGTGAGCCAGTGATCCATCAGAGTACCTCAGCGGGGGCAATGCTGGACGACAGAAATTAGCTTGCACGGCTTTGGCCAGACTCCAGTAAACTCGACTATTAGCCGGTTGACCTATGAGATCATGACCTATCCATGCAATGCGCTCGGCATCCGCTCTAATGTAGGCCCTCTTACAGGCCTTGGTGGCAGAGTTGTACGCTGGTTTTAGGGACTTTATATTGGGATCCTTGTGTGCGCGACCCCTGGCCCAATCACGATACGCAACTTGCTTCTGACTTACAGCATCAGCGCAATCGCGATTGTACCAAGAGTGTCCTCTGCGATTACAGACGATATCGGAAGAAGGAATATAATATTTCATTGCGATTCCAATCTCGCCTGCAATTGCTTCAGCAATCGCTGAAGGATCTTTCCCATCAAAGCAGTGCTGCCGCCAAGGGATGGATGCAAAATAATCCCGCATTCCATCCCAATCTGCTGACGAATAGTGTCAAACTTTACGCCTAATCCTTACGCAGGGTGGAGGCGGAGCGCGTGGCACAGACGTCATAACCAGGCAGTGGTCCGATGTGCCCAAGGGCGCATTAACTGACACAACATACCCAGTTGGATGGCTCGTCAACAGAAGGTCCAGCAAAGAGGGCGCATGACCGTCAACATCGGGAATCCGGGTGGGCTGGACTATCAGTTGTGTCAGGTCATGAGTTAGAGCGAATGCATGGGCAGTTCGTCCTGCATGGTCTGTCTTGGAGGAACCCAACCACGATTCGTGGTGTGCGTTAAAGTCCCCCAAGGCAACCAGTTCCGCAGTAGGAAACTGCTCCTGTGCATCATCTATTGCCTTGCTCAAATACTCAAAGAGCCGAGTATTCTCGACATCCCCGTTATGGGATCTGTAGAGGCACACGTAGATTCGGCTTTGAGTGCCCAGGTCTACGTGTACCCAGAGGACGGAGAAGGAAGGGTCCTCCTTGCAGCGCAGACGGCGACAACACACGTCTGACCGTACATACACACATACTCCGGCTTTTGCTTGAAAGTTCTCCTCAAGCAGGTAGCCGGGGTAGTGTAAGTAAGATGTATCGGCCGGACGGCGGATCTGAGTCTCCGTCAAGAAGAGCATAGCAGGCTGAACCGTCTCAAGGTGTTGGTGGACGGCATTTAAGTTGGAGTGGAGTCCACGGATGTTAGCGAACTCCACATATGTTTTATTTTTCAATCAATTGAAAATTGAATCTAACAGTTTAAATTTAATTATAATATTGTTTTTTTGTTAGTGTAGCAAAATATTAATTTATAATAATTTTAACTGGGCCGGCAGACGTTGTTCTGTCTTTTCCAGTAGTAATGGCTCGACCATAGCGCCACCTATCGGAGCAAGCGTTTGGACAAAACGCATACAGCTCTTAACATAATACAGCATTCAACACATTGAAGCAATGATGGCTCAGTGATAGCGTGTACGACTACGCGTCGATTGACGCGAGTTCGAATTCGTGCAATGAGCCTGAACTTTCGGTGAAGGAAAACATCGTGTGGAAACTATAGCATGGTGGTAGGGCTTTTCTAATGCCCGCCTGGCGGCTAGCTACCACCCTCAAGTTGAAAGTCTGTCGCAAAGCACCAATAGGTGTGTTCCGGCAGCTGCACTTGAGAGCCAGTCTTCCACTAGGTTTAATGTATTATCATCTTGGGCCACATCGTCACCTAACATCAGGTGAGATTGTAGCCACTAAGCCAAACTATAAAAATAAAAATAAAAACATTGTTTAAATATAAGCTCCATCAGTAAAGTAGTTCAGAAGTTATAGAATCACTAACAGACGCAGACAATTTTTTTTATTTATAATATTATATTAGAATAAGTGTTAATGAATTTATTGATAGTTTCTTAACTTTATTATAATTTTGCTGTAGTCCTCCGTCTTCCTAATAGGCAAAAAAAATAGGTTATAAGGAAACATTTGTAAAGTAGATAACTGCGGAAAAGAAATAAAATTATGGCTCTGCAGTGCTACAGCACAGCACAGACTACAGCATTTATAAATACTACACTATCTTCTTTGGACGGTTTTTGAAATTTAATGTGAACCATATTGTTATGGTTTTGTATTGAGCAAGCAAATCCGTCATAGTGACTCTTTTGGTTTGTCGCGTTTTAGCTGCCAAGATGCATGGCTCATGTCGGCATGTGAGAGCTGGAGCACAGATTACTTTTTATTTCTCTCTACTTTAGGCAGTCCGACTCGTGGACCTCCACCCTACAGAAGATTGCTGTCAAATAACATTGTGTTGTGTTCCTGGGGGGAGTAGGGTTTCCAGAGCTCCATAGTGATACTTATGGTATTACAAGCGACAATAGGCTACGGTAGCCGCTTATCAGGCAGGCCGTATGCTGGTTTGCCATCTATCAGATTTAAAAAAATAATTAGAGCTACACCTAGCGATGAATTGTCGATCACGTTTTTTTGGATTTAACTGCGCCTACAATAAGTAAGTTTTTAACAATTATAAGGAAAGATGTAGTAGATACCTGAACAGAGACGACATAAAGAAATATATCAAAAAGATACAAAGTATGATAACAACTAAATTTGTCATATTCAAAAACTTTAACAATTTATTTTGGTAAAAATATTCACATTTATGAACTCTCTGAATACGTTGTCAAAGAGTAAAATATAAGTTTGGGATTTTTGCGGATAACGTTTGAATGGCTTTTGTGCAAGTTATATTGGTAGCTTTTGAATGTTTTTCCTAGTTCGAATTTGACAATGCGAGGTTTTGCCTTGAACTATACGACTTTTATAAAGAGGCAAAGTTTGTATGTTTATAGGTACAGGAGGTATCTCTGGGACCACTGCTCCCGTTCTAATTGGAAGTTACATAATCTCGTAGTGATATAGGTTATTTTTTATTCATATTACGTTTTATATCGTAACTAGCGGTGCCCCGTTTTGGTTTTACTCATATTATTGACAGTTCATAGAACCTATCAATTGAGGAAAGACACGTATTTCCCGTGCATAAATTTAATTAAAATTGGTTAAGAATTAATAAAAAGATGTTTTGTTGGAGTTTGTTACGATTTCTAAATGTGTTATTGAAATTTTTATAGAGTATCAATTGACCAATGATAAAGGCATCCTGTGTAGAACATTCAAAAATAATCAGTTAAACTATTAGGTCCTTACATATAAAATTAGCGTTTTATATGAAAAAAATATTATGAAATTATACATTTAATCAAACGAAGTAGGTATATACCATTATTATCTATGCACTTTCGCCATTTTATAGGTAGTTCATTAATTCTATTGCTGAAAAAATTGTGGGAGCGAGAATCAATAAAATCTTTCAAGGCGGTTTGGATAGACTCATCGGAATTGAACTTTTTTCCTTGCAAGAAATTGTCCAAATTCTGAAAAAAATGGTAATATGTTGGAGCATGGTCCGAGGAGTATGGTGGATGTCGGAGACATTTCAACCGCAGTTCCTCTAATTTAGCGACCGTCTGTCGTTAAATATGGGGTCTAGTGATGTCCTGAAACAGCACTGGGCTAGAGAGATTGACCACTGGATTGGAGAAATTTAAATTGAGCATAATCTTTAATAAAAGGGCTATAAAAACTAATTTGTAAGAAAATAATTTACCCTGGAATATTCCATCAGGAGTAGGAGCATTTTCATTACCTTGTGCTAACTAATTTAAGTTACAGACAATAACACAAGAAGACACACGTTTCAAAATATTATTAAACTTATGTGTATTTTGGTTATAAATTGGAACCTTTAAAAAAATTGTACACCAAAATTGAAGGTTCACGGCATACTTAGCTGCAACTTTCATCTGTATAATGGCTACATTATAAAAAATTTTTGTTGTACGACTAATTAATCACAATCCTCTGGGTTGTAGTAGAATTTCATAATATCCGTATTTTATTAGCAAGCCCGTGGTGGTATACACAAGTTTGCTTTCCTGCGCAACATGCGCATTTGCATAAAAGTCGAATTGGCCTCAACAATGTGTACGCCTGCGGCAATGCAATGAAACTTTTAACTAGTATTGCTTCAAAAGTACACAAACTTTTCATGTTGTTCCCTGTTTTTGTTTCGTAACAATCTTATCTCTTTAAAGAATTGAATGATTCGCATTTCGTTGTTTTGTTGACAACGAATGACACAGTATGTTTTATTTTACATGGACAGAGCTTTTACATACGAATTGATTTATAAGTTTTCCGTAGGACCATAATAGACAAATTATATAAAAAATGCATCTCCTAAATCTTCGACTATAGTGGACATTAAAATAAATTTAAGCCAAATCTCGCTGCCAAAGTAACCGAAATGTGTATTAAATTTATGCGCCGTTTGCATTTTATTACATTTTAATAACCTTTAGGCAAATATAACGCGAAAAAGAATATTACAATAAGTTTAAATATATGTATCACTTTAATGCTTAAAATCGATTTTTTTCAATTTAGTTCGCTAATGTAATGCAACAACATAATTTCATAATTTTTACAGTTTGTAAAAACGTTATTAATTAAGTAAGATTCAATATTTATTGTGTTAATTAATTATGGCATATATATTAGCAACTGTTGCAGACATCATTGAAATAATAGGTCTTTACCTATGAAATTGCCGTTCTGCAGTACTGGCCATTTCAAATCAAAATAATTTTTGTTTGGCTAAGAATTCTAATTTCAAATTAATTTTATTTTAAAAACATGGAATTCTTTTTCCAAAAGTAGTCATTTTTTTATTGATTAGTGTTACATTTTCATCGCATTTCAATCTTTTTTGTCATCATGGATACGTTAAAAATTCGAGTAATTATGGAATATGAGTACCGTCGTGGCAGTAACGCGGCACAAGCGGCACGCAACATCAACGACGTTTACGGAGCTAACACTACAAACCAACGCACCACCTGTTATTGGTTTGCTTGCTTCCGTTCTGGGAATTTAGACCTGAAAAATGAACCTCGCGGTCGTCCGAAGACTTTGGTCGACAATGACGAATGAAAGGCGATTGTGGAAGCTGATGATACACAATCTACGGCTGAATTAACAGCAGCTTTCGACGTTAGCGTCAAAACAATATTGGTCCATTTGCGTAAAATTGGCAAGGTAAAAAAGGTTGAAAAATGGGTGCCCCACGAACTCAATGATCGCCAGCGCGAAGTACGCGTCGAGACGTGCCTTGCACTGCTCAACAGACACACAAATGAAGGAATTTTGAACCGCATTGTTACCTGCGATGAAAAATGGATTCTGTTTGATAACCGCAAGCGCTCAGCAAGTTGGTTGGATCCTGGTTCAGCACCTAAACAATGCCCTAAACGAAAACTGACCCCTAGAAAAGTGATGGTCATTGTTTAGTGGTCTAGCGCCGGTGTGATTCATCACAGCTTCTTAACAAACGGGGTGAGCATTACTGCAGATATATACTGTGAAGAACTGATCATAATGATGGAGAAGCTGGCACATCTCCAACCAGCATTGGTCAATCGCTCGTCTCCGCTGCACCTGCACGACAACGCGCGACCTCATACTGCACAACAGACGGTCTCCAAGTTGCAAGAACTGGGGTTGGATGTTATCCGTCATCCGCCCTACTCACCAGACCTTGCGCCTACAGACTACTACTTTTTCCAGAATTTGGATAACTCCTTGGCGGGAAAAAAATTCAATACCCGAGAGGCAGTACAAAATGCCTTTGAAGAATTTGTTGCCTCCCGTCCAGCTGATATACAGCTGATATACAAAGAGAGTATACAGATCTGTAGGTCGATAAATTTGAAATAAAATATTTGCGTTTAGAATAGCAGGGTAACTTGTTTATTACATATGTTTTTATTTTATATTTTTAAAAGGAGAACATTTAAGAGAAAATAAAATATTAATTTATTTATATAAAAATATTAATTTTAGTTATTCTTATAATTTTAATTTAACAAAAATATTTATATACTGAATACCAATTAAAAGATAATTAGTCAATAAATTGCTATCGCGCTCTATGACCTTCAAAATATGATTCAGTGGTCTATTGTGACACGTTAAGTAAAGATATTATGATCGGAAAAAAGTATGATGCATGAGTATTTATTATTATTATATAACTATCCACTGAATCTAAGGATTATTATCAAACGTTAAAGAGACAAGTTATATTTTAATACTGACTGGAGACGAACCAAAGAAAGTGAACTTCCGAGTACATCACTCTTTCTAATCATACTTTAGAGCAAACACTCGAGCTTGAGAGCTCATTCAAGCAGGTCTTCAAAAATGCTTAGTGAGTCGTGAATACAATTCTTATACTGTCATGGATATTTTGAGTGTACAATTTTTTTTTTATTAAAACAAAGAATTACAATGATTCTGTAATTGTTTATTTACTTTTTCGGGCCAATTCTTCATACTGGGTGGATTATTTTAATCGAGTCATCAGCTTAATTCTATGTCCCAGAAACTTTATTACCGATTGTTTATATTATTTAAAAGAAAAATAATTTATAATATTGCAATAGTTTCTCAAAATAGCCAAACGTTAATAAAATAATCATATTTAAATGACTTAATAAACTATAAATAATAATTGAATCTCGGGTTAAGAAAAACGTACTAATTTAGTATTAAAGAGCAAATTAATAAAACAAATACGCTTTGAAATACAACTGTATCAACAAAATGTTTGTGTTTACATCGCTTGAAAGTAAAAACTGACTATGAAAATGATAAATCCTAATATACTTTGCAGCGTCAAACTTATCAATAAACAATTTTATAGGTATATAAACTAGAATTCTATTTATATAAATTAGGGTTAAAACACGATACAAATTATATCAAGTTCTGATTATTATTTTAATGAACTTCATATGTGTTAGTCTATTAGCGTGGCCCGCCGGGAACTTTTCCAATAACGTCGACCCCGGCTTCCGGTGCGGAAAATCAGGTAATTTAGTTTCACCCATATCTTGACGTTTATTTCATACTAGCTTTTCGCTCGCGGATCGCGTAGACTATAAATACTGATATTATTGAAAATTCATATAGCTTAGTAGCTGTGCGTTTATTATTTTATTTGTGCGGAACTCTAATTATTGTTCTTAAATCAAAGTAGCCTAAGTTACTCGTTATAACATCAGCTATCTGCTCTACTACTATAGGTACCGTACTAAATACTTACATATGCATTTAGTAAAAAATGAGTTATTTTGAAATTACAGACAGACACTTCAGTTTTGTTTATTTGTATAGAAATAATTATGGAATTACGTGTATTCCCCGTGTACAATTTTTATCAAAATCTGTTGAAAATGATTTATTCTCTCCGATTGTGTCTAAATGTATTATGGACAATTCTTATGGCCCATCAATCATGGAATGACTTATATTTTTCGTGAATAAAATTTCATCCAAATCGGTTAATAAATAATAATTTTTTTACGACTTCTAAAAGTATTATCGATAATTCTTATAGCCTATCATCTGACTATAGACATAAGCTTTTGATATACATATTTAATAACATTTCATGACCAGTGTCCCTCATATAGGATGTTTATCAGGAAAATTAAAAAAATAGTTTAAATGAACTACAGAATTATTTATATAGATAACACGTATCTAATAAGTTAACGTTCACGTATTTAATGTAGCGGTATATGTGTTTTGTTTAGGTGCTATCATTTCAAATTATGGTATAGGTATATATATATATATATATAAACTATATTCAGTATATGCTTGTATAACATGCAATAAAAATTAATTATACTCAAACATTTACATACGTGGTAAGTGAAAAAAAACCTAACACAATATCACATTTAAAGAAAACAGTTTTAAAAAAGGGATTATTCATTTGCCACTTTATCTGTATTATTGCCAGTTCCTAATCTAAAGGTAAAAGACATTGTGATGGAACTCGATTAAATTAAGTTACTACGGTAAAAGGAGCGCAATTTCGATTCTCATAGAATTCAAATGAGTTTTTTATTCAAACAAGACGTGGTAGGTAGTGCTGAAACAAACGCAGGTAATCTTTCTGTGCTGAAAAAAGGACGTATTTTAACTTAGATATAACAAATATAAAACTTTTTTTTCAATTATGCCTATTTGAACTGTTCATAATTGATGAAAATTTAAATAATATACCTGTATAGAATTGTATCCTGTAGGTGAGCCTAAAAAAAGGAAACTTTACAAAAAGAAGTCATTAATTTATCATACAATTTTATTTCTAATAGATCTTATAAACAAGCTTGGCGATATACATTTCATTATTGAAAAATACTAAGAAAACTAATTTGCTATGAAGGTATTTTATGATTTATTAAAGCTATAGACGCCTTATTTAAATAGTAACAACTTATATTGTTAAAAATCGTTTTTATAGGAATTTATAATTCGTTTGATATGATTTGTTTACATTCATTTTAGAAAGGATATACCTTTTTTGTTAATCAATATAATTGAGGATAACAAAAACTTTTTTAACAAGTACAGGTATTGACTAATTTCTTATCTACATATAATATAATAATTGTTGTCATTATTCGTACAGAGTTAAATGTGTTTCCGACATAAGAATGTACGTGTTCTGTTATTCTAGAAACTCAATATATTTTTTATTTAATTATGATCTGTTTTGTCATAATTCAGTTAAATTGAACTAATCTTGTATATTCTAATTCATTGTATCTAAATACATTTATTCTAAGTCATTTGACAACGTTCGCATACTAATAGCAAGACCGTTAGCATTATGTATTTAAATAATCATATCCGAATATATCTATGTATGTTCTACCTAATTAGAGGCCGTATTACAGACAAAATGTCCCAATGAAATACTTGTAATTAAAATAACAAAAAGCTATTCATTTATATCTTATTTCAGCACTAAAGTACATACGAATATTATTAACTAAATAATAATTATTTTACAATTATCAACCTTAAAAATACTTAGCTCTACACGACTTCATAAGCGGTTTTAATTTAGGAGACTGTACATGAGGTATTTACAAAACTAATATAGTATCCAAATTATATTATATATTTCTCTACTTAGCTTCTATATGTCTAATGTCGTGAAGAACTCTCAATATTGTGTCCAGATTTTGGCTGTAAGTAACAATTGTACGATTTATTATCATTTACCTAATTAATACAAATGAATATGTAGAAAATGATATAAACTCACCTTTGTAATGCATGTCTCTGTGCATACTGGGGCAAGTCTTCCCCGGATACTGTAACAAAATATTTTTATGAATAATGTTTTAAAAAAATATTTAATAAAACTGAGGAATTAAGATTTAGTTGACTACTTACATTTGTGGATTCCATAAATATTATAAGAAAATACTTGTTTTTATGAAAAGTGAAAATAAATGGTTACCTTCGTTAGATCGAAGTCGATGTTAGTCCTGACAGCTCTGTGGTGCAAAGGCTGGGGCGGGCGAAAGTTGTTGCCAAGAGGTGCTTTAGGGTGCCTCGCATCGCCTTGCATTAGACGTCGCAGACCGTGTAGCTTACCATAAAATTCAAAGACAATTAGTATCCGGATTTGTTAAATTTATTAATGATATTAAGATTATCTAAGACATTAAGTACTAAATGGATAATTAAGCTGGAATACGATTCTTTAGGAAAAAAGTATATTTTAAAGGTAAAAAGAAATCTAATTAATTATTGCTGATAATTGCTGACACATAAACCTGATATTATCATCTAATGTATGTTTGAGAGTAGAACATTAATTATCCTTATCTCTATATTTTATTAACTTTTGCCCGGGAATTATTGTACCCGTTGTCTTCGATGTGAAACGACTCGTACGCCACCTATTGTGTACTGATTATACTAAGACAAAAACTTCGCGGGTGGAATGCATAACAACTCGTCAAAGATTCGTCGCAATCGGATAAATGGTTTACGAACGCAAAGGAACATTCAAACAGAACAACGACTAATTGTTGTGACTCATTGTCTAATCAAGTCTTACATATTCATATTTACATGGTCATATTTCATTACGTTATGTGACACAAGAAAAACGCTAAAAATAAAAAAAGTTGATAATGGTAAATCACGGAAATAAAACAATAAAACAAAACAATTTTGAGAAGGAGGCCAAGAGAAGGATCCAGTTGGGCTGGGCAGCGTTTGAGAAACTTCGTAGAGTCTTCTCGTCGTCCATACCGCAATGTTTGAAAACGAAAGTTTTCAATCAGTGCGTCCTACCCGTAATGACCTATGGAGCTGTGACGTGGACAATCACGGTAGGGTTGGTCCACCAGTTCAAAGTCGCTCAGCGTGCTATGCTCGGAGTTTCTCTGAAGGATATGATTCGTAACGAATAGATCCGACAGAGAAGCAAAGTTATCGACATAGCTCAAAGAATTAGAAAGCTGAACTGGCAGTGGGTCGGCAATATCTCGCGAAGAACCAACAACCGCTGGGGTAAACGGGTTCTTGAGTGGAGACCGCGACTCGGCAAACGTAGTGTAGGACGCCCTCCGGCCAGATGGGATGACAATCTGCGAAAGACTGAAGGCAGATGCTGGATGCGGACAGCTGAATACAGGGCGCTATGGCGCTCATTAGGGGAGGCCTATGCCCAGCAGTGGACTAATATAGGCTGATGATGATGGTGATGATATTATGGCAAATAAAGACAAATGAAATCATTATTAAAAAAAAACTTTATTCAATTTAGGCCATAAGAAGATGATGAATAGAATGATAATATAATGAATAATGATAAGAAGATGAACGTCAAAATACTAGCACCGGTTCGAAACACATCCCAATTAACGGGAAGAACTGGCAAGAAAGTCGACCGGGTTTATCTTTTTTTCAACTGTACGAATATTGTTTACAGTTAATAATGATATTAATAATTAGTGAATGCGCGGAGAGGGAGTCACTTCCAGACATCACCATAAATCACGTAATGATTCATTATTTTTGACAGTAAAACCTGCTTATCATGGTTCTTGCACCCATTGTCTGGCAAATTAGTAATGTACTTCGGGAATTTTATTATAGAACCAAACACTATTTATTACCCATAAAAACTTATTCTTTTTACTAAATGTAAAACATGGTACGACTAATTTATGTATGTTTAGGCCTTTGACAAAATTTGCTTGTCAAAGTTTTTATGAACAGAAATACAATATAATAAACATGATAATAATTACGTATGTAAAATAATAAATACATGTAAAATAACTCCGTGATACTATGTATGTATCTAACTTTTATGTTTAAAATGCCATGACTGATTTTAAGAGAGGTAGGGCACAGAGAAATCCTTTTGAAGATCACAGCCAAATAATCTCGTGTTGTATCTTGTGAGTAGTGTTTTCAGAGCTCCTTGAGGTAGGGGGGTTCAAGGTTGGCAACGCGCTGGCGGCTATCTATCGCGTTCATAGGCTACGGTAGCCTGTTTCCATCAGGCGGACAGTATATTTGTTTGCCACCTTGGTTGTATAAAAAAAATTACAAAGAAAATTAAAAATGTTTAGGTTGTGTTTACATGAACTCATAAAATTGACAATGCAAAGGATGCGCTAACGTGCATATGTCAAACTTAACGTGTTAGTTAATTCGTTTTTCCACCGACTATGTGTAAAACATTATTAATTAACTATATTGGAGCAATATAGATAAACAAGTTAAATCAATAATGTTAACAAAGATTCGAACAAGCTTTTTTTAAATAAATAAAACAATAATTCTATAGTCCACTCGTTAAGTTTTGATTACAGTATGCTATAGTTTGCTGTATTGCTATAGTTTCCTCACGATGTTTGAAAGCTGTTAATATATTGAAAATACTTTTGAATTTACGGTAGCAATATACCCGGGTAAATATAAAGTGGTACTGGGTGTAGTCGATCTCTATTTTACAAATATTCGACATGCAGTCGAGCATGTTTTGCCTTCATTGCAGTGCAGTTGTGATCAAGAAGGGGTGGAGAGCGGTTTCAAGTGAATTGAAATTTCTTTCATTTCAGTATTACTGATGTTTGCTCGCTAAACTTTACTGAATACTCGGTTTTACTTTTTAATATTTTAATAATGATCTCAGGGGAGCCTCTGTATTTACTTACGGACAAACTAATTTATTAGCCAATAACAAACCAATATAAAAAAATATTTTATTATATAGGAAATTGTGTGAATATTTTACTTAATATGATGTTATTTATTTTTATTGTAATATGAAGTATTATTAATTACAAAGTTTGAAAACGTAAAAAATTAGCTAAGAATCACAAAGTCCCTAAAAGTTAAAAATTGTTTACTTAATGGGAACTTACTACTACTATACTACATTTTACTTACTTACTACTATACTTTTTTATTTGCCATTATTTGCTAAAGTGATTGATTATAGTAGTTTATTGTATTCTATATTCTTAAACGATAATTATCTATTGACCTGGTGTAAAGCAATTTACCACTGCGTATATTGATATGTTTTCGAATTCTACGATACTGAGAATTGTATTAATTTAACCATTATGACAGCTTTGTAACATAGAGATACAGAAATTTATAAATTCCCGCTGAAGTTGGGAATCTATCGCCTAGAACTTGTACGTTTATTCTTGGAAATGTATAATGAGCGCTCAAGTTGGAAATCTATCGCCAAGAACTTATTGGTTTATTCTTGGAAATTTATAGTGACCACTCAAGTTGGAAACCTATCGCCAAGAACTTATTGGTTTATTCTTGGTATTTATAATTCCTGCTCAAGTTGGAAATCTATCGCCAAGAACTTATTGATTTGCTTTTGGAAATTTATGACTCCCGCTCAGGTTGGAAATCTATCGCCAAGAACTTATTGGTTTGTTATTGGAACAACACTTGAGTTAAAGGTTTAGCGTGTTTATAATTTAACATTAGATGTGTTTGTGGTCAAACGCAAGCCTGAAAAAAGGCAAAATAAAATTAAGCACGGAGTTTTTGGCGGTATCCTGGTTTGTCAAGTGGTGTTTTTTAGGGTTCCGAAGTCAAAAGGAACCCTTATAGTTTCGCTATGCCCATATGTCCGTGTGGCTTAGCTCAGAGATTCTTAGTACTAGTTACTAGTACTTAGCAGGTACTAGTAATTCTTAGTGCTTCAAAAATATTGTGGGTCTGTAAAAACATTTTTCGATTCAGGAATCCGTTTGCGAAAGATTAAGCTTTAAAGTGCTAATTTTTGCCCCCTGCCAGGTAAATGGTTCTTTTTGGATATGTGAAAAAAATCATGGTAGTAGTAGTATATATAATGAATTCAAAAGGCAAACTATCCTAGTTAAGTAGGCATTACAAATTAACAAGTAATCAACTTAATCAACTTATAAAGTGTAATTTAGTACAAATTCCGTTAAAAATGAGTTAAAGACCCTGTGTTAAATGAATAACCATAATTTATGCTACACCGGGCCGGGGCCGGTATGGATCCCTGACACCGTGTCCGGCCGGGGCACGGATTCGACCCAGTGTAACATGAATAAAGGATGATTCACGATAAACAGGGCCGGGACCAGTGCGTCTCCGACCTGGTGTAGCATGACTTACTTCATATAAAAGTAAACTATAAATGTTTGGCCGTGTCCCGGCCGGCGCTCGGCTCGACTCCGGCCCGGTGTAACATTAATGATCCTTAAGTCTGCATATTGGAGTCTAACTACGGAACCCTACACTGCGCGTGGCATGACACGCACTTGGCAATTTTTTTTAAATTCATTAACTGCACGAATATTTTATAAATCCACGAATTAATGAATAACAAAAATGTATTATAAATGAAAAGTCAATAAATTTCACTCAATTTACACCCAAAGGAAGAAGTTCTGAACTTCAAACTACTATGAGTTCGAAAAAGAAAACTATTACATTGCAGTGTAAAATTACTGGCAGAAAAGTCGAACAGGCTAATAAGTTGTTCTTAATTTACGTGATATATTGAAACGTAATAGAAAGTTTCCTAAATTGTATTAATTATAAATAATAATAATTATCATCATATAAAAGTAAATCTAGGGTATACACAAAGTAATGTAAGTAGCTCAGAGTTATATAATATATTAGTTGCATGTACCTTTAAAGGTAAAAGGTAAGGGTTAAATGTATTACAGTTGCTAACTATAGCCACAGAAAGTACTTTTAAAATACAAATCATACTTTAAACTCGTCTTCACAGCTATATCGTCGTTACACGAGCCTAATCGTCTTTCCTCATACTTTATACTCCGTTCATTCATATTATATCTTTTAATCATACTCTTAGCTTTTTCATAACGTCGTCTCTTTCATATCGTCATTCGCTCTATAGTCTATACAGACAACAAATCATACATAGTTTTACTTTTAATTTATTGAATAGGCAAAGGTAATTTCTTCATACATCCTACATGTATATTGAATGTAGTTTTTAAAATCGAATGGCATGTATCGAAATTGCAATATTGCTCACACAGCAAGGTCTTACAACACGATATCATATCAACAGTGCCCATGCAGTCTCGCTGTGGGGATTAACGGTACCGGCGCACGCGACCATCCCCCTATCTAATTCCCATCACTGTTTACGCTGTATTAAACAATTTCATTTTGATTATAGACTCCGCCTTCGCTTTGATTTATCTGTCCGCTAAACTAATCTGTTTTGTTTAATGGCTGTGTGGACTACTTAGGCTATATAAAACTTGTGTCATTAGAGAAGTTTGTTTATCAGTAATCTTATGTTTATTAAGTTCAATGGTGGTCCACCTATTTATTACATTGTAACACAGTTGATATTGCAAGTAAATTATAATAGATTTCAATGTTATCTAGGGAAATTCTGTGAAAATAATTTCATATTATGAACATACAGCAACATATAAACATCATTCAATGGCGATTTTGAACAGGAGTAAAAATGCATTCTGATGGGACGACGCTACGTGTCATTTGGCTAGCGTCGCGTCTGGTCGGTTCTTTCTGACTCAGCGCTCCCCTTACACCATTTCTATTGAACGCTCCTCTTACTACACACACTCACAACATTGCATGTGTGTTCATGTATAGCAGAATGGTTTTTTATCACATTTATACTTAACCTTGTAAGTAATTCGTGAATATCAGTGAATTTAACAGCACTCTAAAACTTCCAAGCATAAACTAATATATCACAAAAATACATTTCTTTTGTAAATAATTTCATAGAAATAAAAAAAATATAATAACACAGATATTTTTTTTTTATATTTGGTTTACTTTCTTTTATATTTATTCATATTTCAGTATTAAAAATATGATTAAACATAGATGTTTCACCGGCTTCCTCCTACGATCCCTCACATTTTTTAATTAACAAAAAACAAGTTTGAATAGAATGTATTTTTACAAAGATTTTATCAAATTATGTAATGCAAAAACAAGGCAAAAACGACACTTGCAACGCGCCTATATCGTAAAGTCAAAGCGCTAGATTGCAAGCAGTTACTACTAGTCGCTAGCATTTAATTTACCCACTAACAAACGGAAAACATAAACAATGATTTATAATATCAGCCAAAGAAAGCGGCACTTTTAGTTTACTTTTAACACGTACATAATTCACGGTGGGAGTCTTTGTCTAAAGGCGAGGGACGTGAGTTGTTTATTGTAGCGTGAGTACAAATGAAAATGTTATTACACTCTACGCTGGCCTCAACCACGGCTGACTATACTACTAAACTTCATGTAACTGGATGTGACAAAGTGAAAAAAGAATCTCTCTCTTAATTTGAAAAAAAAATTATGCTGAATTTTAATCGGCATAAATGTTAACATCTAGGATGATTAAAAATCAGTAGATATAATAACTTTGAATTAATGTTTCAAGTAATTTGTGAATTAGGTATTGCACTAACTAAGACAAATTTGTTCGTCATTTTGTAAAGAGCATTTAAAGCATGTTTCATTTCTAAAATATCGCTCGAGTCTTTTTAATAAGTATCACTATTATAACTATTTCTAGAATATGATTCAGAATATACGTAATTATGAAGTTTAATTCATTGTAATAAATTACTTAACGTAAAAGTTTACTAATAAAAAATTATATATCAACTATATTTATATGTAGGATTAGTCAATTTCAAATGGTTGATATAACCTTACCTGTTGTTTTGTTATATAAATAGGCTTATTAATTATTATCCAAGTGACTGTTTCAAAACAGGCTGGCGCCGTGGTGGATCCGTCGTATGTCATGTAGTAGTCCGTGTCGGGCAACAGACCCCGTACTGATAACTTGTTAACGGGCATTTCAGCACCTTAACAACATATTATAATATAAACAACCTTATCTATGGTCTAATCTTATTTGGAAATGTCTGTAGGTCTCAAACTATGGTTGATGAAATCTTGATTTTTATTTTTATTTTTATTTACTTTTATTACTTCTCATTAATATAAAATGATCATAGAATTAACCAAAGTTTACCTTCGACATTAACCAGAAAGATAATAATTTACTAGAAAATATTATAATAATAAAAATAGAAATGAATTAATAATGGCTCAGTGGTATAGTGTATGTATCAGAGTTCGAATCCCTGCAATGATTCTGAGCTTTCGGTGAAAGAAAACATCGTTATGAAACGATAGCATGGTGGTAGGGTATTTATAAATGCATCTGGCTGGCAACCACTCTCAAGTTGAAAATCTATCGCCAAGCACCCATAGGTGCACTAGAGAGCCAGTTTTCCCCAATAGGTTTAGCGTGTCACCATCATAGGCCATATCGTCACTTAACATCGGGTGAGATTGTGGCCATACCGCTAAACCTATAAACGATTTAAAAAAAGGGAAGAATTTAAATAATTATTTGTATTATATGTATTTGTACTTAGATTGGCCTACAAATTATAAACTATATGCACAATATTATAATTTCTTCTAGCATAGGAGTGCTCTCTTACAATAGGTATGTAGGTACTTACCACCATACTTTATATTTTCTAGTTCTTCTGTAAGTACTCTTAACTCTGGATTAGACAAATCACCCAGCTAAAAAAGAAAATAAAGCTTAAGAAAGAAGACTTAATGCAGTAATTAAGTAATCCAATAATTTATTATAATAAAAACAATGCATCAAAATCAAAACAAATCATAATAACATGATGACCATGACGTAGGTATCATATATGCCAAAGTACCGAATTGACCAACGAGAAAATAATAGAAAAACTTCGTAGATTTTTGTACAAATAAGTGCAATGATATATTTTTCTTAAAACTAAAATGTAACAACGGGAATTTTAGTTAAAATTGCAGTACATAGAAATAGCGAGCTAGATTCAGTTAACTACGCCCACGAGGAAAACCATAAAATGATCGGGAAACAAAGTCTCCTAAAGATGACAACGCGACGCCAAAAGGGCGCTTGTTTCAACATAATTATTTTTATTTAGGGCGTTAATCGGTTTAGCTTCACTAAATTAGTTCTTTTTTTTAATGCCGCAACGAAATTTTATGTTTGTAGGTAAATGGATAAAATATTGGTTGATCCTTACAACGGATATTTGATTACGTATTAGGTAGTCGCATTATAATTCGTTACAAGAACTTGGTATATGGGTATGTTTATTGTATTTCTTACCTGACAACAAAATATTAAGTATGTAATGATTGTCACGCTTTTCTATGCACTACAATTTAAATTCTATTATCTCTATAAAAATGTTGTGTTTTCTAATGGTATGTACATACATACATAATGCTATATACATGATTTATACTTATAAATAGAAAAGCCCTGCTACCCACAAACTATGCAAAATCATTCCTTTTCTTTTTTGCATATGTTAAGGTACAGAATATTAGTTGATAAATTAATTATAACCAAAGGCTGTTTGTCCCTACAATGACTGGCACTTTACCCTCGTACTATCGTTTGGACAGTTCATAATTTGAAATAATAGCTTTAGTGGTTAATCCAATGCGGCGCAGAAAACACCAATTTCCTTAATTAACTGAGCCCAGGTTTGGCTGGAACTATGAACAGGCGCGGCTTTGTTGATAGCGGGTACCTCGTCGATAATATCAATTACGGAAGTATTCACTGTTTGTAATTGTATAAGAAAAATATTTTGCTACTAAGTTTTAGTTCAATTCATTTGAAATATCTAAGAAACTCTTTTATGTATGAATGTAAGTTTAAAGCCTGCCTTTATATTGATTGATTTCCTTTTATTTGTATATTCTCATTTAATGAAATGATTGCAGTTGTTCTGACGATAATATGACCACGGACTTTTGGTGTAGTAGAAATAGTATTTTGATATAGTAGAGTTGCCAGATTACGGAGATTGATGAATTTTGATGAATGTAAGTTTTCCATTAAGTATTGACTATAATTCACTTTAAAATAGAAAAAAAATCATGTATACTAAAAATTATTGTATTATAGCATAAGCAAATTGATACTGCGAAAGAAGTCAAAATAAGTCGAAAGTCGAAAATATTTAAAAGTATTTGATGTTTGATTCGATCAAGTAAAAATCGTAGCGTAATCTAAAACTATAAATAATTTTGACTTATTATTATCCTTTTTCTCAAATATGTGTTCTTAGGTATTATATTGTCAGTTATTTCATTCATATCTGTATTAAGAATAATTTAATTGTAGCTAACAAGTAACAAATATAAGTTTTATAAAATGTAACCAGAGAGAAGGACTTTCACAGGAACTGGCTTGGAAATAATGATCATATGAATTATGAATGAGAAGGATTATGTTATTAATAAATCTTTGTTTAAAAACAATATCATATATGAAATAAAATCAAATGAGAAGGTACCTGTAGTAGCAATGATATCGAAACAATCCCTTGAGCTTTGTGTAATGCTTCTGAAAAATTTGAATAAAGCTGCGAATTGAAACCAAATATTTGTATCTGAAACAAGATTTATTAAGTAAAATTAAATTGGACATATGAGTTTAAATTTTCGTTATTGGTATAAGTATGTCTTATTAATTGAAATGTCTATTTTAAACTTATTTAAGTGGCTTAGTCTAAATTGATATCTATAAAGACTGAAATTTTGTTAGTAGTACAAAACAGATAAAGTATATATGTTAAATAAATTATTACTTTAAAAGCTTTACAAATGTATATAAATAATATATTTAAATAAGAACCTGTAAGACTTCATTTGTAAAGTAAAGTATTTTTTTTCTCGTAACACAATAAAGGAAGAGTGTGAAAAAGACCTACACATACACGTAAGAATGAGCACATGATTTTGGATTTAACGTGGCTGCCTAAGAATTTGTCACATAAATAAACAGGCGGCACGGTTGAGTTGGTTCACAGTAAAGTCGTTCGTCGGGATTACATTTGGGATTTACGCGTCTCAGAGATAGAGAGAAGCGGGAGGAGTCGCGCCGCGCCGCGCTACACTACGACCGGTGCGTGTGAAAACATCTGTTACACTTTCTTTTCAGACCCTCCCGACGAAATTCTTATAACATTTTAACATTTATTCTCCGTAACATAATATTTACTCGAGTTACTATTTTATTGACATTCTACAATAGAATATAAACGACGCCGAAATTCCATAGGCGCGTATAAACGTCAATAAGGAAGTAAAACATATTGTATGGTAAATATATTTATGGAAAATAGGTATTATATGTGTTTATATTAAAGTCTGCAACAGTTTGTTTGCTATTCTCGTGTGTGTCAAGCAATTAGTGAAACGACATTTAGCCACTTCGGCACTTAGTTTAGCGAGACTGCATGCTATACTTAACTAATTTAATTAGTTGTCTGTTTACAAAGTTTTAGACTAATTATAATCGGGGCGGTAAAAGGTTATTTCTATTCTCACTTCCAGTACTTGCAAACAGCTTTCCAGATTGCTTAACGTTCATAGTTACTGCTCCACACTTAGAGTTCCTCAATAAATAAGCTCTATAATACAAAATAATATGTGTGCAGTAGTTCACGCGTGTCAGAAGTGAAACCTTGAGAATATAACAAATTTGTTCTTTAAACATTATTTTAAAATATCCTAAATCAGCGGAATTCAAACTATCGACCTCTCGTGCGTACTGCGTATGAAGTCTGGTCGCCTCACATGACTAGGCCAATCCGACGACGACCATAATCATGAAAATCAGGACTTGCATTAAACGCGCATAATGTAAATGTATTCTATCTCATTCTCTCGTAGGCTGAATCCTATAGATGTATATATATGCTCGTCTCTTTTTACTGTCGCGTTCTCGTTTCATCGAGTTTCAAATCACAACGGTGCCAAAGAAGTTTTCACTTCACAAAGAATTTTTCACATCTGCCCAGTAGTTCCAGATCTACTCCAGATCTAGCTCGATCTACATCTGCTCGTTCAAACAATATCTTAAGCTTTGTAATGTAAGTATAGATGTACCTCAGCAGGGAATGAATATCCATTAATAGCATGTTCGGAACCAAACTGGTCGTGGAGGCCATAGTGTATATGTATCTCATGGAACTGATATTTATATGAAAGTGGACCCCCAGTGATATTGATATGATGCCTTGTTTCATTTTCGACAGTGAAGATCACTGAATGTCCCGTGTTACTTATCAGACCATTAATCTGTTGGCAAAATTAATACAAGTTATTAGTACTTATATAATAAATCTCGTTCGGCACTTTTGTGACGTCAGATAAAGTCGTCAGCTCATGTTTGTTCTGAAATCATTTGTTTTAATATGTAACACCAATTTCCATTCAATATAATTTAATTGTAGTAATTTTTTTTTTTGCAAATTAAAATATTTATATATACCTATAAACTATTTCAAATACCGTTTCCAACGTGTTCTATTTCGGAAAAAGGTAATTTGTATAAAATAATATATGTAGATAATTTTGTCTTTCATGCACTTTTTATCAAAAGTACCTTACAAAATAACATCATTTTTGTTAAATAGAGACTGTTTTTCTTTAGAAAATAGTTGTTTCAAGTTTAACGACTCCCGTTCTGTATATCCACTAAATGTAATTACTTATTAACTATAAATACACAGTTTAGAAAAATAAAATAATCTTGATTGAGTGTCTAGTCGGCTCTCTCTATAACTGAGATGTTTTCGGAGCCGTTATTATTAAACATTCATAAGAGCCTTCTTAGGGCCTAAATTGCTAATTATGTTGTTAATTATGTAATTATGTACTATTGTTAATTATGGTTTGGGGAGAACGCAAAAAAGCCCGAATTTACAAAAAAAAAAACGAGTAAATTTTGTAAAATATAATAATATAGACTCACTCTGTGTTTGTCTATGTGCAAAAACCGTAAGTTGGGATCGAAGAGAAGTTTCTCCGGTTCTAAATTGACAGGGGATTGCCTCCGGCCCTTGTTGCATAGCGACCATTCCGGATTGATGAGCCCCCAAAACGCTGGACCTTAAACAACGATTAATATGTATCAACGATGTTCACACTTTGGAATTCTACCAAGACTATTTATAAACCATAAATATATACGGGTCCAAATTACACTACATTTAGATTACACAAATGTACGTTGATTTGCTGATGAACCAGCTAGTATGGCAAGCAATTAATAATTCACGGATTTCACTAAAATTATCAGTTCCCACTCCACATCGATCTTTGATAATATATTTATCATATTTAACAATTATGGCTTATTTTAATCTTAATAATAACTATTTAATTTACTTTATTAATAAGTTGTTTAAGTTGGTTTTATGGTCACTGCATATTATATATTTTTTTTTCCCCTCCTTTCTTAAGGCCTTTAAACCTTGGGGTTATGTCGGCTTAACATATTATATATTAAAACTATTATAAATATGCTGAATATTTTAGAAATACTTATGTTTCATTGTTTTTTATTATACGTCAGATTACTGGTTTCCTGCTACATACATATATTAAAATTATTTATAGTTTACAAATAAACTTATAGGATTTCCTATACTATTAAATAAAATACTGAATTAAATTAGAAAAAAGTTAGTGTAATTTAACAGATCTCGCAATGTATCGAATAAATTTATGCATTGCACGACTGCCGTGTACAGTGTTTATAAGCTTCCATAAGCTGCATGTAGTTTGTAATATCAGATGAAACAGAAATACCGTGTTAATTATCGTTGTGACAATGGCCTTATCGCGTTGTACCGGGTCTTATACTGTTTACATATCTATGTAACAAATACCTACCTCTTTTGTTATTAAAGGATCTCTAATTTGTATGTTACACTTTTTTTTTAGTATTGGTATTATTTAAACAATATTTCAAATGTTATTTACGATGATATAGTTAAGTTTACTTTATGATAATATAGAATTAAGAAATAAATAGGACAAAAATCTCTATATTTATAAAGTTCGTTTTCCTGGCTTATTACATATAAATGAATAAAATTGAAGTGTCTGTTTGTAATGATAAAGTTGTTATCTTTTTACTAAATGCAAATCAAAGGTCATACGGTACTTATACGTATTGTAGACCTCATAAAATCGTGGCCAAACTCGAGCTTATGTATCACTTCATGTGAAAACAATAAACATTTTTTTTAAATATAATTTAATATTAGCATAAAACATCTAAAGTCGGTACATAAATACATGATTTCAAAATCTTCCCTATTTCAAAAATATGTACGTAAAAGTTAATAGTAAAAGCTTTAACAGAAATCTTCCGTTTAAAGGAATTCCAACAGATAGGGACGTGCTTTGCAAAAATAGCCAAGTGCTTGGCATCCCATTCATGGTTTTATTATTTATGACTTTGAAAATTGCACTAGTAACCCGCCACACTCGTTGTGGTTACGCCCACTTTATGGGTACGCGCTAAGTGAATTTTCCATTAGTGGAAATAGCATTTTTTTGGCACTGTTTGGGTTTACCGCCGACACAGAACATAATTACGTTTTTAGAAAGGATCGTTAGATGATAGTTTATATATATATTTATAACTGGAATGTAAATATACTCTGTAAAACCAAAGTATTATGATATATTTATTTTTAATAATAAACTAACGGTAGTACATTTATAGTTACCTAAATTACTTTATAGTACTTAATAGTTATAATTTCCATTGATATTACGACGTAAAATCTGTATTATATACTAAACTCGTAAATTTTCCGTGTCAAAACAATTTGCAAGCGTATCACTTAAAAACTACTCGACTAGTTTGAATGTAGGTTTCTGATTAATATAGGACTGAATCTGAGGAAAGATCTATACCGCATGTTATTAAGAATTTCTATGGAGCTTAAGTAATGAACAATAATGATAAAATTATAAAAAAAGTTAGGCAATTTTTTAATGTTTACATGATATATTTGGAACCTTAATAGATCATAAAATAATTTCAGCAAAGTATATAATAGAATTTTAGTTAATCGAGTAGATAATTTTATAAACACATTTATTTATAGGTGAAAAAGAACTATTTAATTTAATTGCCTCGCCGTACGATCATTTTAGACAAAAATACATTGTATTTAAATTTTACTGACCTGTTCACGGTCTTTATAACGTATCTACAATGAAACGAAGCTGCGCTATCATGTACCATTATTGGAAATGGCTCTAGTTTAAATGTCCAATTAATACGACGATAATAATGATTCTGTAATTGGATTTCGCGTAGTTTGTTATTCAATTTGCATTTATTGATACTATAATCGCACTGTAAACGTACTGGATAACGATTATGCTCTTTAAACAAAAATTATCATTAATAATGTAATTACTATTCTATAAAATTATTTGGTTCTTTAATGGATAAATATTGTATTTTTTTTTCTATCTAATGTATTATTTTTTTACCAGTTACCATCGATTTGATGATAAAATAAATTAGCTGGACAAAGAAGAAAAATTGCATTCTTTAACTATGTGATAAGGCGTAACTTATTCAAGGAGAATACAAAGTATGCGGTAACACGCAAGTCGTTATCTCTACCCGAAGGAAAGTGTGAATATTTTTGTTATACAACGTCAGCAATCTTATTGTAGTTCACCTTTTTGTAAATACAGCTCATGAGCAACGATAATGTTCTTGTTGCACTAGTGGAGGGACTGGCTCTGCATTGCAGCTCTTGAAACTCAGCTATAGGTGCTTGGCGGCAGATTTTCAACTTGAGTGTGGTAGCTAGCCATGTGGATATAAGAAAATGCCCTATCACCATGATATGGTTTCATCACGTCACCGTTTCCTTCACCGAAAGTTCAGGTTCAATGAAGGGATTCAAACTCACGTCAACTGACGCGGTGTTCGTACATGCTTACTACTCAGTCATCATCAGATAGGTCTATAAATATCAAAACTCTAAAATTTCGCTTCTTGACACAAGCTCGCGGATCCCCAAATGTGACACACCGAAACCAGTCACTATGACGGGATTTTCATATATATTGTTGACTGTCTCTTAGATAAAATTGTCCTACCAGCTCGAAAAATATGGTAGAATATACACAAATGTACATATTTAACTAGTATCACTTGCTTGTATAAGTTGGGACACGTAAAGAAATTTGAAAACAATTACAGTACATTTATTTCCTACATTTTCACAAATAAGCTATTATTTTTTCAATGAATAATTGACAAAGATATTTAATGTAAAAAAAATATATCTGGAGGGTTGTGTCCATTTTATTTTAATACTAGCTGTTCCCGCGGCTTTGCTCACGTGGACAACACAACAGAAGAAATCGTAATTTCTTAAAATTTTAATAACTTTCTATTAAATGAAAATATCGTGATTTTTTTTCAAGTTATAAAACAAAAAAAATGTTCAATATCTATCCAGTAGTTTCTTCGTGATGCGCGCACAACGACAAACTTCAATAATTTTATTTATATACATACATAAATCACGCCTCCTTCCCAACGGGGTAGGCAGAGACCACGTCTTTCCACTTGCTACGATCCTGACAATATAGATTAACAATAACATATAACTTTATATTTACGTTAACAGTGACCCCAATAATCATGTTTAGCAATCATCTTATATGCACTACACGTTTCCATAGAATGTCAATGGACCTACCGCAAACGCTTCAATGCAACATTCGTTCACATGTCGTATCAATTTTTCTGTGCCGATAACATTTCTACTGGTTTACGTGACGTGAATTCATACGGGCGATCTATCTCGCATTCGTATTACGGTTACTTGCAAAATTCGAATATGTCTATCATATCATTCGATTGCTTATATCCTAGAATAATTATGATATTGTTTTATTTCTCTGTTAATCTATATCTAATACATATTATTAACGTGAAAGTACGTTTATTTGAAAGCTTGTTCATCGGTCAAGCTTAAACGGCTAACAAAATTTGTAATTTAAAGAAAAAAAATGTTTTAAAAGGTAATTATGTTATGAAATAGGACATAGGATACTTTTAACGCCTAGTAATGACGGTAAGTAGCAGCTATCTATATAAATAAAAATAAAATGTTGTTCGTTGGTAAGCTCATCATTTGTGAACGGTTGGGCAGAATTAAATAATTCTTTTTTAACCCCCGGCGCAAAGAGTGATGTTATAAGTTTAACGTGTATATCTGTGTGTCTGTCTGTGACATTGTTGCTCCCAAACTGCTGAACAGATTTTAATCTAGCTTTACTTTTATTTGAAAGTTAACTGGATCGAATATGTTCTTACCAATTATTAAAAAAAAACAGCTATTTGAAGATTATCAGCTCTTTTCTAGTTGATAAATGGATCTGATTTTTCACAGGTCTGATCGAGTCGAAATTTGGCATTATCTTACTTCAATGATATTGAAGAACATGGCAACATTGAGCTAATGCTGTAGTATCATCTGGAATCTGCAGGATACCTAACTCTTTCCAACTTACAGAAAAGTATCATGTTTAGGCTCATTGGAATGGTCTCAATGAATAGGTTACTTGTGCCGGGGGTTTCTTAAATTCTCAATTTACCTTGTTTAACGTTAGTAATAGAAAATTTTGAAGAGTTACCCAGTAAATTTGGAAAACTTTCCTTCTTTTTCTATTGGATTTTTTTATGAACTTAAGACCACAACTCACGATTGGATCTATGTGCATGGTAATACTTATTTTTTTATTCGTTTTAGTTACGTGCCTGGAAAAATTTTCGGATAAAAAAATCGGGATAGGTAGCGCTATGGTCGAGTTATTAACCACTGGAAAAACAGAACAACGCTATAATAGTAGTATAATATAATAAAATCGTAAATATTCCATGTATGAAAGCGCATTACTTGTATGTAGGTAATGTAAAAAGGATCTAGGCTACGTTTTTCTATGGGGTTAAACCAGTTATTGTAAAATTTATTTTCGGTGAACGAAGTTACATATGCCAGCCAGTATATTATAAGTTATAATCCTTGGAATGTGAATAATACGTTGTGAGTATTAGCATCACTAATAAAGCGGGTCTAGCATTGTAAAAATATTAGCACTCGTATTAGAGATATTGATACCGAATTTTCTATAATAAATTACACATTACAGAAAAATTGATATTTTATGAAGCACATTAAAATATTAGAATTTAGTTTAAAAACATATAGACGCTATAAAATTATTTGATGAATTGATCAGAATTTGTAGACATACTTGCCACATAAATTGAATAGTTTCCATAATATACTGAGAAAGTATATATGTATATAAAGGTATCACAAACTAAATGCACGAGCTTACCTGAAATGCCGTCGTAGGTCCACCATTCCTCCCAGCTGACGCCACTCACGGCTGCAATCAGACCAACTCTAATTAAGTCTACACAATTCTCATAATGAACACTGCTCACTACTTGTTATAACTTGTATAAAATGCAAGGTTAAAGTTAAAATTTATATAAATAACCATGTTAAGTTATAGTTTTAAAATACAATTTATTATAATAGGAAGAAGAACTACACAAAGTAAATTTTATTAAAAATAAGATTAGGTTCAGCAAAATATTTTTTATATCGAATTTCGTTAAAACAACGTTATAACACCTAATAATAAATACGATTACTATATATTATTTCTCCAAGGTGTTTTGGTGGTAACGCCATATCCATTTAACTCTTCATTAAAATTAATCATTCAAACATCATTTTACAACTTATGGTCACCGCTATTTATCAAAACAGTTTATAATAAATGATTTCATAAAAAAAATATATAAATGTACTGATTGTATTTCGAACGAAAATATTACATTCAACTAATGAGATATATTTGCACGGGTCAACTAGTACAATTTAATAACAGCTAAGCCTTGACTTTTTATGATGAGAGTTGTACAAAATCAAAACGATAGATTATAATGTGACTATTGTGCTGGCCTACTAAAATGTATTTTTACGCATCGTTTAAAAGACTCTGACCTTGTCATTACGAAGTACAAAGCTACTTTCATGTGAGGATACCTATCATAAGTGCCGGGTAGCTTGAGAAATTTATGTGACTTTAGTTTTAATTCTAGGAGTAAAAATTTGGCGTCATACAAGAGTAATTGATGCTGGATTATAAAAGGTAAACAGGTTTGACTATTATAATAACAAAAATTGCTAATAGAAACAAATCATTGTCATTTATGTATTAATAGGCATCAAAAGATTTTATTTGGGCTGGAAATCATCATTACAGTTCATTGTCCCTTTTTCTTCTCTGAACCAATGAATATAAAATTATTTAGTTGATGGATCAGAAAAACGTTATTCGTTTTAAACAAAACATTTTACTTTGACGCACTGTCAAGCAATGGCTGTCAGTCCTATTGTTAATACGTCCAATAACACTGGCAGTTAAAACATTTGCAATTATGAATGATTTTTTTCGTACTGTTTTAATACGAAAGTAACATGTACTCTTTAGTAGTTAAATAGGCAGTTGATCACAGAGTTTTCCGTACCTAGAGCCCCATATTGGATTCTTGATCAAGTGTATTTTGTGAATTTCTAGACAGTTCACAGTTGTTGTTAACAGATACCTTTGCAAAAATGGAATAAACAATGAAGTGATTTAACTCTGTTAAAAACATTATATTCCACCTTAAATCTACAATAATATTAAGTCCGTAAACACCAGTGGCTCACGGTAGACGGATTTACAGTAGATTAAAATTTCTAATTTGAGCACGCTAAAGTTCTCTTAATTAAGATTATGAGATTATGATACTCATAATAATTTTAACGCAATTAAAATTCAAAAATTCTCTGTCGAGGTTCTTGCGTCTTAATTATTTGTGAAAATCTTTTCCTCATAACAAGGAGTATGATTACTACTCAATTGATTCAGTCGAAATGTTTGATAAAATTAATTTCCTTGTAAGTCTGTAAATCTGAAGACTAAATTTGTGATGGTTGTGTATTTAATTCATGTCTGTTTCATCATCTAAGGTATTTTTTTAATCAGAAATATTGCCTCTACATAATTATTTCGCCTGGTATTAAGTGAAGATACAATACGAAGATGGTAACGCACTAATCCTAGTAAAGGAGTGGGCTCTCGAGTACGGCTGCCGTAATATACCAATAGATGCCTGACATAAAAGGTTTAACTTAAGAGCTGAAGGTAGTATCTAGGCGAGTATGAACTAGTCACGACGTTTTTCTTCATCTACTACATTTTTATGGAGTTAAGTAGTAAACAGGCTTGTAACCCACATGTTGTTAAGTGGTTTAAAACTCAAAAGGACCGCATTTCTGATACCAGTTATAATAGGTTGCCGGTGTACAGGAATAAATAGGAAGGCCTCGCGTATGCGTTGCAGTATTTTCATTTTAGAATTCGAACCCAGGTAAAAAGTCATGACGTCTGAGCCTAAGTTCAGAGTAAGATAGAAACTCTGATTACTCTCAACTGTCCATTGAGAACTGACGCTTCAGTTTTTCTGCCTATCGGGCCCCGTACAAAAATATTCTTGAGGATTGGATAAGGTTATAAATTGTTCTATTGCAAGGTTCACGAAATAAAATAAACAATATGATGCACGCATTTAAATGCATTTTCTAATTTCAATGTACATTTATCGACATTTTGTCTCCTTTAATAAAATTGTCAATGTTATGTTTCCAATCGGTCCATCCCTTTTGCTATTAATATAGTCCAATCAATTAAATTTATGAAATGTAAATTTATGCCGCTTATAAGATTGTAGACATTTATGTTTAACTAAAATAACAAACAAAACATATATATAATAATAATAAGGATTTGCATCCATAAACGTGCTCTCGAAAAACGCAGTAATCTCGAAACTTACTCGAAACGCTTGATTTATGTTTTTAATTTAAATTTTTGCATTCGCCAGGCGAAGTTTGCCGCGGACGCGCTGCCTGCATCGCAAATATATGTTACAGTCGAACCCGGAGACCGTTTCCAGCTTCGATTCGGTACAGCTTGAGCGAACTGTCGACTTTTAATCTTTTAATGCTACTCGACAAACTTCACCCTCGCTGAATACAGTTCCGTTTATTCAATGCAGGTGATACTCGTATAATATTTTACCTAGTCGCATTATAAGGCAAAACTTTACCGTAATAACTTATATACATGTTTGTGAAAAGCTGTATTAGTGTATATACTGTTATTGATGTGATAACTACACTGTGGCAAGCTAAAGTTTTTTATTATACATATAGATTTTGGAAAGTGAATACTTTTCTTCGTGTTATGAGTAAGAACAGCTCTAAGTCCAAGAACATTTGCGACAGTCGAGAGATGAAAACTCATAAAAAGTTGCTGTTGTTATGATTTTTTATATATACCTACGACAGCGTAGGACACTAAGTAGTTGGAAATACACTCGCTAATTATAAAATGTGAACCACCTAAATGAATCACTATGACTGGTTTTCCACCATGGTGGTGATCACGCTCTACCATGATCTCGTCATTTCCTCGTATGCTGTTTAGTAATTTATACCAAGAGCAAATGAAGTTGATTTTCGGTACATCAACGCAAAAGTAATTAAATGGATATATATTATTACTTAAAATTCAAAATTTATTTATAGTAGTACATCTAGGAACAATCCAAAAATTTTACTTCGAATCATTGAGACGGGTGTAGTGTGGAACAAGCTTCACAATCCTGTAAGCACTACGTGCAGCTTAGTGCAACTTGCCGATGAAACTAACACCTGAGACAGTACACGATGCAAACATAGCTATCCATCGATATATATGTACCTACTACGTACTAGATTTCGCGATCCGAACATTCACTCTGTTCCGGTGAACTGCACGTCAAACCGTGCAGCGTACTTTAGTCTGGCTTCGACATTTATACAGTGTGGGTGCGTATGAAGCAGCGCTTATAATACGATAATCCGGATAATTCGAATGAAAATGTGAACCAGGACGTAAATACCATTTCAGTAGTCAAGTAAGTAAAATTATTTGTTGTTCATGTGAATAAATAGGAATAACACAAAAGAAAAAAAAAATCCTTATTTAAATACCACGTCATATACAATTTTTGACTAAAATATGCAGATGTTGCATTACTGAACCGCTTGTAGGTAAAAACGTGTGACACAACACAGATTTGATATAATATTTTTAAAAAGGGTTACCTATTTTGTAATCAGTTTATGGCATTTATTTTTACTACATAATATCAACTAATATTTGATGCATATTTGAGCTTAAATAAACGCATAATAATTCATCTACATTACAATTTTTTTATTTATTTATTTAACTATTAATAAATTTTGAAATAGAGTAAGAACTCCAATCAAGCATTATAAGTAAAAAAGCCGTGTCTCTTCTGCGATGTAAAATCTATAGGAACGACCGGCTTGATATTTATCAGTAATTGAACAAATTGTTTCTGTGAACATACTTCTCTATATTGTTATAGATATATAATGCAACATGCATTACTGAACCGCTTGTAGGTAAAAATGTGTGACACAACACAGATTTGATATAATATTTTTAAAAAGGGTTACCTATTTTGTAATCAGTTTATGGCATTTATTTTTACTACATAATATCAACTAATATTTGATGCATATTTGAGCTTAAATAAACGCATAATAATTCATCTTCATTACAATTTTTTTATTTATTTATTTAACTATTAATAAATTTTGAAATAGAGTAAGAACTCCAATCAAGCATTATAAGTAAAAAAGCCGTGTCTCTTCTGCGATGTAAAATCTATAGGAACGACCGGCTTGATATTTATCAGTAATTGAACAAATTGTTTCTGTGAACATACTTCTCTATATTGTTATAGCGTCAGCTTTTATTAAATGTAGATAACGTTTATGTATTTATACGACAATTATGTCCAACTGTATCACAACCACCACATACCAGGTGTATCATCCACCATAGCGGCACGCTTAGGGCCTCGTTCCGTGATGAGCTAGTGTATATCCAGAAAGTAGCTGTGCCCCGCGGTTTCACCCACGCATAATTTAAAAGAAATTGCTGATTGATGATTTATAATACTTCAGTATAGACAACAGTTTTATCTGGTGGGCAGGATTATGCGTCACAACTCACACGGCACATTCACGCAACTACACCTATAGTCATAGACCCGAGCCGAGTGTTGAATTATTTTAATGTTACATTATCTCACAAAATATTCGTCCAAATAACATGCTATGAAGGGCAAAGTTTATCACTACATAAAATTGTCTTGATGATGAAGTAACTTTCGTCCGTAAGGATTAATAGACCATGCCTAATAATAATTAAATCATTGCAGTGCTCATAAGTCACTTTTCAATTTTCAATAAAACTTTGTCACAGATTACCTTAATGTAGCTTATGTATAAAAGACAGGCATATTGTGTCGCGGTCTTTTTTTAGATGTACTAAAAAACAATATTTTTGTAGAACATTGTATTTACGTATCATTAACTATATTACGCACGCGGATAAAGCAGTTAGAGTGCGCTATTATTCCGACTTACTTAACAAAAATTAATATTTAAGCTTAGCTGCGAGGTGTAGCCTAACTCTAAATCTATACTATTCCTCATGAATCTTGCAATCATATACAAAAATATTTTTTCGAGTCCGAACAGTATTGAGTTTTTGAGATTAGCGTATTTAAACAAACAAAAAGCTCTTCCGCTTTTCGGAAATTCGTATGGCCTTAGTAATTATAATACTTTCCACATTATTACAAAATATTTGTGAATATAGGTAAGATTGAATTCTTATAAGCATTGTTGCGTTTTGCAGACAAAATTGCTACGTGAGGCAAGAGAGAGCTCGCTCGGGAGATGCCAGTCAGCATCTGCTTAGTCTTAACTCTCGACAGACTGGAGTCAACGTAAAAGACGTGAAACTACGGGAATATGAATACGAATGCAGTCGTATGAAGTTTTGATTAAAATATATTACTTTCATATATGAGTAATAATTTACCTTTGTGTGTTTATCATTACACTATTACATAAACAAATTCACCCAGCAGCGTCTGTATTGAAAATAAATATTACTGAAAATAAAATAAATGAGGTAGGTGTAAATGTATAATTTATTAAGGTTTTGTATCATTTGGCTGAAATATGACGATGATTGTTGAAAAATTCGGAAAAAACATGCCGACTGGAATCTTTTCTGACGTGCGCTGTGTAAACCAGTACAGTTATATAAATATATAAAAAAAATATTATATAAAAAAATGTAGGCATATATGCTATGTTACCAGAGCGAAGCCGGGGCGGGATGCTATTAGATTATAAAAATAAAGTTTTTATATCAGAAATGTTAAATAAATTCTAATAATATCAGATTCATTAATCTTTGACTCACGAAATGATGACTTAATAAGTAAATAAAGATATATAATTTTAAAATTGCGCAGAATAGAATTAGTGTAAAGAATGATAAAAATAAAAATTAGTGTAAAGAATGATAAAGATAAAAATGAAAATGAATTTGAAAGCATGCTATATACATAAATTATCCACTTTAGTTAGAAATAATTTAAATATTGAACTACTTGTTTTAATAAAAGTTTACCTATAAACGAGTGTATTTAATGGTCATACATATCAATTACTACAGGTTTGAGTTACCAAACCTTTAGAGTTACATGTATTGATATCGCAATCAATACAAAACGCAAGCAATTCACAGCCGACGAACTCACAAAGAGCATCTACCATGCATCGGAAATGAATCAGTTTCCGTTTTGAGTGTGGCAAATGATATATCTCTATTTATATTTTTATACGGAACGGAACTTTACCGTCTATGCAGCATCGTTCAACGTACTACAACGGAACAAATTTAAACAGGAATACGATGCTCAACTCGCGTAGACACATTGTACCTGCCATCCGTGCATTTCAGATGCACAGAAACTTCTTCAATGTGCAAGATTTAAAAGTAATTTAATTCAACTAATTTGTTTCCCGTTTCTTAAAGTGAATTAGTGCGCAGTTTCATGAAGGTAAGATAAAAGTATTTCGTAGTGATTTTGCGATGCACTGAACTCTAGCAAAACGAATGGGAATGTCATCAATGTATGAAATAAATAAATAAAATCACGTGGAAAATAGGCAATTTCACGGTGCATTGGGTGTTCTTTGCGTGGTTGTGCAACGCTGCACCGATAGCGGCGCTCGTCGACGCCCGCATAACAAAAGCTTCACTGAGGCGAATGATTTTAATCGTAACCATCTGCAGATCTTTCTAGAACACAAAATTTTTATCATCAAAAACATCTTTATTTCGAAATATGTATATATATACGTTGCAACTACTCTGCATTTTATAAATATTTCACTTATGCTATCTTTTATATCTAACAAATTAATTTGAAAGTAAATTAAGGGTAGAATTTCAGGTCATTTTTTTCTATAAGCACTAAACAACCCTTGGCATAAAATAGGTACTTGTAGTCAATTGGGGTTCACGTAAGGGATCAATGGATATTCATTCAAGCATACTTTTAACAAGTATGTCTTCTATTGTGAGCATAATAATGGGTATATTTATTCTGGTCTAATCAATGTACGAGTATGTGTATGCCATAGATCATTATTAATATTTTTAGTTATGGGTACTTTATTTATTTTAGTATATAACTAGGCAGTAAACTCACTTTTGGAATAAATCAGTATATAGTGAACGAATACAATAATGTTCACGTGTTTTATTTTACACGGCAAAATAACGGCCCTGTGCCTCAAGATAAGCTGATAAGGAGCGGCTTCATGTACCAACACGTCATAACCAATCTTACATATTATAAAGCTTAACGTCTCTCTATCTGTCCGTTTATGTTCTTTCACGCGAAAACCACTTATCTGATTTATATAGTTTTTCTTTAATTCATTGCTATGTTATCTGGCCAGGTTATAGGATATATTTTGTTAGATAAATTAATATACGAAATAAGCAGTGGTGATAATGGTGAATCAATTTGGAAAAAACATGCTTTCGGGACTTACGATGAATAAACCATATGATATATATCAAAATAATGTTCTACATAATTGTAGATTTTAAAAATGCCTACAAAAAAATCAGTGATACCATATGTCTATCTTCTAAGGATCATCCACAATAAGCATTTTTGTGTTTAAAAAAACCGACGGGCGATCGCCGTGGTTGGGAGCGGGGGCAGTACAATTCGCGTGTCGCTCGACCCACGGCATTCTGTAGTCCACGCGAGCGGAGCCGTGGGCACAGCTAGTAATATAATATGTCGGAGAAACATCGATATAATTATGGAAACCGTACTAATTACTTAGTATCCGTACTATTGACTTTATCATTATTAGCTGGGGTTCAATGGCAACAGGTGTGCTCTGTGATCGCACGCACTTTATAACAAAGAAACGACCGAATTAAAAGCATTCAGAGCTATCGGATCGTGAAAACCTCAGTTATTAAGTCAACTGCAATAAACACTATTGCTGAGTGACGTCACGCTGGCCCATCCCGGCCACATTATATCTATCATTACATGAGATCGGTAATCCATTGCCTGTTGTCGCAGACGCAGTGAAAGCATCTTATCACCTGGATATACACTGGCTGATCCCAAAACGTGACAAACTCACCCAGTCACTGTGACGGGTTTATCACCATGTGGCATGGTGGTCGTGATCCAATTGAGTACAAATCCCTGCCACACTGTAAAATGTTAATGTTTTTAGGACTCCGAGAAAACTCAGTTTCGACGGTATTACGAAAGACATGAGCACAAAACTTTGACGGGTTGATGTTTAATATTCGGAAAGCATTAAACATAAAAGATGACAGGTTTATTAGAAAGAAGAATACTGAAACAGTAGAATTATGAAATAACACTGAGTATCTATATATTAATATTCAACAGTAGCTACCCTCAAGCCGGTATATAAATTCCACATAATATATAAGTTTATAAACTTACTGGATTGGTTAGGTTAGGTAGAAATTGTGATCATAACAAATTAGGCGTTGAAAATTCATTGTTTCAAGTCCCTAGTATCATAATTTTGCTTATTAAATAGACTTAACCTCAAAAATTCAAAATTAATAGTGTTTGATAACAATTTACCGACAGTTTACAATCTGACTAGATTGCTTATAAACAAAAGGTTCGTGCATTTATGCGGTGACTTATTATCCGAATCCTGAATCATTCGTACTTCAGACTAAAGCATTGCAATAGATAATATTCAACAGACTAATCTATTGGGCTGTTTGGCTATTACAGCGGTTTAATTCCGATTTGAATAGGAATGATAATCAACGTGAAATATGTCACGATGGTTATGTAGGTGTATTTCTACAGCGATACAGCAAGCCGCGCTTCGCCGATGCAGTTGTGTTACGTATGCAGGCAGCATCGCGAACACCACCCTACACAACTACCCCTTACGTAAATTCAATTACATTTGAGAATATCTTTCAATATCTTAAGCGGCTATCATCCGTTGTGATCACTTAACTGTATGTTTTATTGATATTAAATCATCATCATCATCATTTCAGCCGAAAGACGTCCACTGCTGGACATAGGCCTCTCCCAAAGATCGCCACAACGACCGGTCTTGTGCTGCCCGCATCCAGCGGCTTCCCACAACCTTTACCAGGTCGTCGGACCACCTTGTGGCGGGTCTGCCCACGCTTTGTCTTCCGGTACGTGGCCGCCACTCGAGAACTCTTTGACCCCATCGGCCATCCGCTCTACGAGCTACGTGGCCCGCCCACTGCCACTTAAGTGTAGCTATTCTTCGGGCTATGTCGGTGACTTTGGTTCTCCTGCGGATCTCCTCATTTCTGATTCGATCACGCAGAGAAACTCCGAGCATAACCCTCTCCATTGCCCTTTGAGTGACTTTGAGCTTTCTTATGAGGGCCATAGTTAGCGATCACGTCTCAGCACCATATGTAATCACTGGCAACACACACTGGTCAAAGACTTTCGTCTTGAGACACTGCGGTATCTTGGACGAGAATATGTTACGTAGCTTCCCGAACGCTGCCCAGCCGAGTCGGATTCGATGATTGACCTCTTTCTCGAAATTGGATCTACCTAACTGGATTATGTGTCCCAGGTAAACATAATCTTCAACAATTTCAAGCGTATAGTCTCTGATCTTCACGGGAGTTGGCGCTACATGGACGTTCGACATAATCTTCGTTTTGTCCATGTTCATTCTAAGACCAACTCGTTCAGAGGCTTTACTGAGGTCATCGAGCATCGCACGTAGGTCCTCCATGGTCTCAGCCAAGACTACTATGTCGTCGGCAAACCGAAGGTGGGTGATGTACTCGCCGTTTATGTTGATGCCTAGTCCTTCCCAGTCCAGAACCTTGAAAACATCTTCCAGTGCAGCGGTAAACAGTTTAGGAGAGATAACATCTCCTTGTCTGACTCCCCGCCGCAGCAGGATAGGTTTCGAGTTCTGATCCTGTAGTCGAACTGACATAGTGGCGTTTTCATACAAACACTTCAACACTTCGATATAGCGGTAGTCAACTTGGCACCGCTGGAGAGACTGTAATACAGCCCAGGTCTCAATCGAATCGAAGGCTTTCTCGTAGTCCACAAACGCTAAACAAAGAGGTAGGTTATACTCTTCGGTCTTCTGTATAACCTGCCGTAATGCGTGTATGTGGTCTACGGTACTAAAGCCCTTTCGGAAACCGGCTTGTTCGGGAGGCTGGAAGTCGTCAAACTTGCGAGCGAGACGGTTCGTAATAACTCTCGAAAACAGCTTATAAACATGGCTCAAAAGTGAGATGGGCCTATAATTCTTCAATAGGGTATTGTCACCCTTTTTGAAGAAGAGTACCACCACACTTTTGTTCCATGCCTGCGGCGTTTTACCTTCGTGGATGACGGAATTGAACAATGTCTGAAGGGCCCTCAGTACTGGTTTACCACCCGCCTTCAATAGTTCGGCTGTGATTCCGTCATCTCCGGGAGCTTTGTTGTTTTTAAGCTATTTGAGAGCCATACTAATCTCGTACAAGCTGACGTCCGGGATATCTTCTGTGTAGTATCGAGTCAATCTAGCTCTTGGGTCTTTAGCTAGATTCGTAACGGGTTCCTGCGTTGACGTGTATAACTGTCCGTAGAACTTCTCGACCTCTCTCAAGAGCTCGGGTTTGGATGACACGATTCTGCCGTCGTCAGTCTTCAGCTTTGTTAGCTGGCTTTGCCCAATAGACAGATCTCTTGCGAACACTTTGGAGCCTTTGTTTCGCTCTATCGCCTCTTTAATACGATTCGTATTAAATTGGCGTATGTCAGATTTCAGTGACTTTGAGATCTGCCTATTAAGCTGCCGATAAGCACAGGCATCACCTTTAGACTGCAGAATCATCTCACGCCTCTCCTCCATGAGTTTTAGAGTAGAGTCCGAGAGTTTTTTGGTCCTGTTTGTACGGTGGGTCTTAAAGAACTTGGACCCAACCGTATGGACAGTTTCCACGAACCCGTCATTATAATTGTCCACGCTGTGTTAGTGTGTAAATAGTATCTGCACTTTATCGTATATTTCTTTAGTTAGAAAAATGAAGTAAAATATAATGACAAACAATGAAGAATAATTGTTGTCTAAAAGTTATTCACTTTCATTAAGCTGAGATCTAATACTGCATTAAGCTACATATGAGCTAAAATTCATAATTCAAATTTCATTATAAAGACAAAATTCAGTGAAGCGAAGTTAAATTAAAGTCGCATGGGGATTTCTCTGCGGTCCGACGGAGCTTAAGGCAAGCTATGGCACCTGCGACCCCGCACCGACTACGAAAAACACAATCTGTGGCATGGCATGCCTTTTGTATTCTTGTTTATTTTGAAGCAATTTATTTTCATTATGAATTATTCCTTCATTATACAAGATTTTAGATAGCTACATCGTTTAATTTATTAACTTACTTTTTCTTCTTGTACATTTTTAAATTTGTGAAAAGTATGTTTTGTTTTAGTGATACGAGTGTCTCTGTACGACTTTGACATCCATAGCATTATAAATATGTAAGAGTGAATTATCATCATGCTCGTCAGCAGTCCGCACACTTTAGAACTACAGCTTTTTTGCATAAAATTAATACTATTAGTATTTGGGTATTATACGTTAGCCATCACAATCTCGTCGCGCTGCCTCTCTAGCATGCAACCCATATTTCCGCATTTAATCCTAGGTTAGCAATTTAGCAAATTGTGTTTCCAGCCTCTGACTACTCCAAAACATACGTAAACTACCTATTTCAATTTTAATGGATCGGTTTACTTACCGGGCAATATCAGCAAGATTCTCACTTTGAGCACACGACTTCCCAAAAAAGCAGTCTAATTTTTTCAGGGTTCATTTACTATGTGAGTTTTATTTATTCCACTATGGCTTTTAAATGCCTAATGATTTGGATGTATGAGATATCGGTTGAATACTTACATCATCCCTAGTGAAACTGGCTATTTTTTTTTTTTGAAAAATTCTATCGCGTTAGTATGTCTCCATTATGAAATGTGTTTTTTTCTATTCAATTATTACAATATGGGGTATCAAATTAAAGACCTTGATAAGCTCATTCCAAACAAATATAATTTACACTAAAATGTATAAAATAAAAATATATACCTGAATAAAAAAATAAAAAACACTACTAAACTAAACTAAAAAGTAAAAACCAAGTTGTATTAGGTAATCTGTATATATGCTTTAGGCAATGTATAGAATCCCGACGTTCCATATTATCTCGGTCTCAATAGAATGCGTAGGAAATGTTATAAATTACGTGCATACTTCAATACAATAGTTCGTACAAGTCTGGTCGTCACACCGCTAGACTAATTCGACGACGAATATAGTCGTGAAAATCAGGGCTTGCATTAACCATGTATATTCTATCTCATTCTCTAGCAGGCTAAATCCTATAGATGTATGTATTTGTCCCAATCACATGACAATTTGAAGTGCCGCCAAAATCTCTCACGTGATAAGTGTCGAAGTCCCGCCAAAAGCTCCCACGTGATATTAGAAACGAATCTGAGATGTATTTCATACTTTGCCGGTGTCTCATTTGGCATTCTATAGAATGCCTAGGCAATGTATGAAATATGATAGTTTAAGGCATTCTATAGAATTCTTAGGCAAAGTATGTAATAACTCTCTTTATTTTATACACTGCCGGGTACTCTTAGTCATTCTATAGAATGCCGACATTTCATACATTGCCATATATAATTTATATGTCGTTGACTAAACATATATATAAATAAAACTGCCATCGCAGTCGGGGGATCTCTTAGATTAAGAACTTTTCTACGGTCCAGTGTTTTTTTAATTATATATTTTTTAAATTTTATTTTTATCTGTTTATTTATTTCTGCCAGGATCTGTTTAAAAAGTCAAATCAAGCTACCATACAACTGAGGCATGTGAGATTCTAAAGAACCAGACATTATTTCCATATGTATTGCCAAGTCCGGAAACAACGTAAATGTAAACTCAATCGTAAATCACTTTATCGTCACTGCAAAGGCTTATGATTTTACTATAAACTTTAAATAACTTTAATATACAAGGAGGTCATGCAGATTTTAAATCCGTTTGTTGTGTTATAAAATAATTAAACCTTCAACTATAATTTCTGTAGTACTGATATCATAATAAAGTACGATAATTATCTTCTTTACTTTTAACCATGTTACCTGTTTTTAATTGTAAAAATCAAATCAAAAACTATAAATACCATGTAGATAAACAAACCTTACTAAAATGTCTTATGAACAAGAGCAATTGGTTCTCTATTTTTCCTTGGCTTTAAACATGTGTAAATAAAGGAGTGTGGAAACAATAGAAGGAGAGCAAACAGGGTCATAAAACACGTCAGAAGGACGAGCCTATATATAATCAGCTTAGTGATAAATTGGTAAACAACACGCGACGACACAGCTGCTTCCGGAGTCGCGTCGTGTTGTGCCGCGTGCGACGTTTGACGCCTTTCTTTGTGCAATTGCCAACTCGGGAAAATATCAGTACTTTTAATTTATTAAATTAAGGTTATTCATATAACACTACAATTATTTAGAAATTTTTTTTTAACATAATATGGTAAATGTTAGTGATTTACTTATTGATAGGACACGAAAATTGTGTCGGACATTGCAAACACAATACACCAGGTTATCATAGTGGCATGCTTAGCAGGGATCTCTACCCCGCTGGGTCGCAACAACTAAGGGCATGATATAAACTTGTCATAACGGCTCTCTTTTAGTATGTTGCGTTTTGGGATCAGCCAGTGTATGCTGTTGAGAGTTTTATAGGTCGGCATAACGACGACGACTATTGATGGATTATATGATTTCTCGGTGGTCGCCGTTTTTTTTGGAATGTACTGTGCTTACCATCAAGGACAATGCCGTCACTTGGCGGTGTTAATATAAAAAAAAGGAATATTAAAGATCCAAAATTATACCTACATAATAAGTTTATTAAAAAGCAATTCCTGTCTTTCTCCCAAAGCTGTGTCAAATACTCGTCCTTAATATTTAATTATTTACAAGTCTTTGATGTTATGTAGTACAATGATCCTACAAAATTGTATTTGTTATTTACAGGATATACAATTTTGATTACCACATAGTTTCATGATTAAAAATTTTGTTGATATTTATGCGGCTTATAAAAAAACTTGTGAAAGAGCTTTTTCGTATATTTTATCGAAATAGCTCTAACTTCTACGAATTTAAAGGAAAATTATACGATATAGGTAATGAATTATTGGTATAAAATATTATTAAAATAAATTTAAAGGGTAAAAAAAAATATTTATACAAAGTAATATATAAAAAAGTATAAATAGGAATTAAAATAAGTTTACCAGTGAAATTAAATCGATAACCTGAATTTATATATCACTAGCTGTGCTCGCGGCTCCGCTAACGTTGACGACAGAACGCCTTGTGCTTATAAAATCTCGTAGTTTCTTAAAACTCTAATATTTTTTCTAGAATGAAGATATTGTGATAATGGTTCTTTTTAATAAAAATCAAGTATCTAAAGAGTAAATAAAAAATATTATTCTAAATGTATACAATAGTTTTTACGTGATGCGAGCACAACGCCAAACCTCGAAAAAGGGGGCTTTAAGTAACTTTTAATGGAATTTGTACGAATATTTGGGAAGAGTGGAGGGAACTAGATCGCGCGGCAGGTCATGTATACGCTGGACTGACTAGGTGAAATCCGCAGTAGGAGGCCGTGTGTCTGACTGCGCCCGACAGTCTACAAACAGAGAGAGATGGCGGGAGATCGCGCGGAGAGCTGTGTCCGCCTCTACCACCGACGTGGAAGCCTCTATGTGACCACGACCGCTCTGCCAAGAGCGAAACAACAGAGAAGAAGTACGAATATTTCCTTTTTATATACTTCTCTAAATACATTTTATAAGTTGGTCGACTATTACTCGTTAACTTGTAAAGCTTACTTAGCTTTGATAGTTTTGCTTTTAATTTCATTACATATCTACTGCCGTATTTTTTTTTATTTACCAAAAATAATAATTAGCTGGCAGGGAGTCACTTGACTCTTAACAAAAATTAGCAGTTTAAAGTTTAATATTTCCCGAACGGATCCCTCAATTGAAAAATTGTTTTCAGACGATCGCAATATTTTTGAACGACCAATCCAAAGACACCCTACAACATGGGATAGATGAAAAAAAAACAAATATGTATCCCCAATTTAAGTGCAATAAATTTATTGCAATAATGTATATTTTGCATGGTTTCATCCGTGTTAAATTAGTCAAACTCTCCACGACGCACCCTATCGTTGTTCCACTTCCCGTACTCGCCTACAGCTCACCAGATTGCTTGGCGTTCATAGTTACTGATCCGCTCTCTAAGGTCGTAGACTAAAGTTATATAGCCTATACTATTCCTCATGAACCTGTCTATCATATACAATAATTTTTCGAATCCGTCTTGTAGTTCCAGAGATTAGTGCGTTTAAACAAAAAAAAAAAAACTGTTCCGCTTTATTATATTTCGGCCAGCGTCTTTCTTTTATACAATTGATAGATAAATTAATAATCGTCTTTTTATCAGTTAGCATTTTATAGGCTTATTAATATATTTAATCTCACCTGCAAAGGATAATAAAATCTGCAAAACCGCCGACGCTACAGCCGCACCCAGGAGGCTGTACATTGTCTAAGACACGCTCTGTTCTGGACTCGACATTGGAATTTGTTTATAGTGTTCAAGTCTTAAAAATACCTTGTCTCTTGAGTTTTTTCATTGTAAGTGCTTAATTCATAAATTAATATTTCTTCTTATTAACTCTCGGACAGTTTTGATTTGTCATCATGTTAATCTGTAACAATAACAGTATTATATATAGCACTAATATGATAAGTTAATATACAACCTAGGTACCTACTCTTTTGTCATATTATATGTAACTACAGTGGCTCAGTGGTAGCGTGTATGACTTCGCGTCGATTGACATGAGTTCGAATCCCTGCAATGAGCCTGAGCTTTCGGTGACGGAAAACATCGTGAGGAAACCATAGCATGGTGGTAGGGCTTTTTCTGATGGCCGCCGGGCTAGCTACCACTCTCAAGTTGAAAATCTGTCGCCAAGCACCAATAGGTGTGTTCCGGCAGCTGCACTTGAGAGTCAGTCTTCCACTAGGTTTAGCGAGTTACCATCTTGGGCCACATCGTCCCTTAACATCAGGTGAGATTGTGGCCACTACGCCAAACCTGTAAAGATAAAAAAAATAGCAGGAACGAGTCGGTACCCGCGCGAATATTTCGCACATCATCGATATAGAACGTAAATAATCTAACAAACTGATGTCATATTAGTCAAACAGATTATTAATAAATGGCACCTTTTATGGAACCATGTTAATTTTTATTCTAATAAAATAATATTTTAACGAAAATTTTACTGTACTACTTTTCGTCGATAGCAAGGAACATAAGCTTTAACATGATGTTTGAATAATTAACTTTGATTAAGAATTAAAGAAGATATGACGATGCCACAAAAAAAAACATATATAGATACTTTCTCTACATTAAGACCAAATTCATATAATAATGTTAATTATCAATAATAAGCGTTTTTAAAGATTTTTTCTTATTTTCAGGATATGACGTGAAACGACCGTGATGACGGAGATAATCTGTTTTATAAGAAGAAGTAGTTAACAAGCAAGAATTTCCGCATGTTCAGTGGTTACTACAGCAATCTCAAAGATTGCAGCTGGACAATCAATATCAAAAGAACCGCAATCCTGTTACTCCTGAGGACCGAGTTGGAAAGATCGTGTTGGTGCGTGTTAACAACTACAACCGGAACTAACAAGGACTGCTGGTTTGCGACAAAGTGATGTAAATAATCGTAACTGGCCATATATAAAGAAATAAGTTGTTATAAATTAACAAACGTAGTAATATTTATAACAACATCCTTCTTTTATACGTGGCCAGTTACGATTATTTACAACACAAAGTAGGTACGTCGGTGATGCTTTCACAGTTTAAACTTTCACAGGTTCTATCACTCTCAAAATGCGATATAATTTTGTGAAATATATATAATATATAAATATTGTTACATTTTTTTTGCAATAACGAGAACAAAAGAGCACAACTGTTATTAAATAAATTCCGATCTCAGATTGGAGTCCGTAATTTAATTAAATTCTTATATTGAGAACACATTTCATAAAATTATTTTAGTATTTTCATAACAAATAATTACTGTGCGCAATTGTTTGGCATAACATATGTAATAACAAATAAACTTTGGATCAACATACAACAGCAAAACTTATTGTTGAAAAGGTCACAAAGCCATTGTTCGTGCGAGCACTTGCTGATAATGGAAATTTGATATGTCGCGGCTCGTGCCGTAAAGTTTGAATATCGGGCCGCGCTGGTTTGTTCGCTTCATCGTATAAATAAGCGTAAAGTAGTGTAGTAACACGCGAACCGGTCGTTAACCCTGCTTCATGGCGTACTAATGGAGAGGTGAGGGTGTCATTGAGACCACAACATAACCACTTCACCACAGACCGAATGTCTGCCTGAAGTTCTGCCAGAAGTATTGTAATTAACTATGGATAAACACATAGAAATAGAAAGGGTAAACTTGAACTGAATTACTACGGATTACAGTAAATTGTGTTCTTTTTTGTTTATAGTATTGATTTAAATTGTAATTCGTTATTTTAACGTTGTGCGTATTGTCTATGCACCAAACTTAAAATATTATTTGACAAGGGATTTTTGTCATTTAACCTATAACATTATATCAGCCTAGTTGCTTCCAGACTTTTAAAATAACTATTAACCAAATTTTATACCGAAAGAAACTCAGCATTGTCAGGTTTCACAATATAGCTTGGAAGGTATCCTGATCACACATATTGAAACAAAGACTTTTCTCTGTTCCGAAAACATTTTATCAATTTTAATCAATATATTGAGAGAGTGTGATTAAAATAATATCACGGGTATGTTCAAGTAAAAAATGACAATATAAAAGTATTCTGTAATATATTAGATTAGAAGTTTTTAATTAATTGATATCAAAAGGGAAACTTTTATTTATAAGGTAAATATTAAATTTTCTGGCGCATGTAACATTACACGAACGAATATTTAAGAAATAATAAATAACATTGTTGTATGTAAAAATATGGTAATTATTGTTTCATAAATACATGAGGTACATATATAAAGAAAAACGTCGATTTTTTTTATTCTTTACAAAAATACCGTGAATGAAACGAGCGCACTGCAGAATGGATTGTCAGGGAAATATTTTTTGAAAAGGTCCGCTTTTTCAAAGCTACGTCGTCGTATTGAATGCGTTTTAATGAAAAAACATGCGCCGATTCGCAACAGTCAAGGGAATTAAAACCTCCGCGCGGTGCTCGCGATCCTGAATGCATCGGTCGGAATTTTCATTTGTCCAAATAATATTTCCACAGGGAATTTTGCGGGCAATACTTTATTTAAACTGATGTCCATCCCATGGCGTGCTTTTATTGGATAAGCAATTGGCTTAGTTTTGTTTACTGATTGTTGCAAAAACTATATTCTTTTTTTATTGTACTTCGCTTATAGTACAAAACAATAAGGATAGTTCGTTGTAAATAATATATTAGTCTAGAGGATAAAATAATGCAGTTAAATAATAAAATCAATTATGTTTTATAAGCTTTTTAATGCAAATAATGTTTCGTTTTCACGTTCATTTCTGTAATGTTTGGCTTTATAATACAATAAAAAAGTTGATTGATTAATATATTTATGAAATATTTCAAACGATAGATAAATTAAAGATTAGAAGAACATTAGATGTATTCAAAATATGTACCTGACCTTAATTTATTACTGTTGATTGTATTTATGAGAAAATGTTGTTTTCATATTTTCAAATAATAAAATATATTTATATTTTATTTTATCTGTCAAAGCAGTATATAATTATTTAATTTATACCTCGGGAAGTAAATTTATATAATCGTGAAAATTACTATCGCGATATCTATATATAGCTTTGGAAAAATTTCTTCCGCTAAGCAGTTTATTTCGCCAAGAGACAAACATTATTAACCAACCATTATTTTTTTTAATAATTATATTCATGTATCATATATATTGTGCAAAGTGGCGATAATATAAAAAATGTTTACATAAAATTTTGTTATTCTACATATTTTTAATTCATTTTGTAAAATTTGATACAGAGTAATAGTGATAAATAATAGTTTATGACTTTTTGTAAAACAAATAAAGTTTATTAGGGTAAGTTTATTTTTATATATAGAGTGAAAAACTTTCATTTATCTCTGTTGCTGCTTCAATTATTATGTTATTCATTAGACAAAAGACATTTTTATTACATTTAAATCATCTAAATTTAAAATAGCTGTCATAATATTCTGGTTCTTTAGGCATACATATGATTTATTAAGTTTTACGAAATAACAATAATTGTAATTCAGATAATGAACACTACAAGACATGAAATTAAATTACTTTTTTATTACAGAAGTAACAAAAGGATTTCAAAAATACATACTTTCTTTGTGAATTTTCACTCCTTACACTGAGTAGAATAAAAACATATATTTTAATAATAAACACTTTAAAATGTCTGTTGAGATATGTAGTTTCGTGTTCTAATTCGAGAGTTGTCGAAAACTTCCCGCCATTTCGTACATAGCTTCACTTTTTACCCGTCTTCACGCCAGCATGTGCGTGATGCGACTGGAGACTTGTTTCAAAACGGCATATATATTCCTAGTTGCCAGCCTTACAAGTTTTCCTGCGAGACATTTGAATCCAAAACAATAAAAATTACTTAGTTGTGAAATTGAATGACAGCTTTATTATCTTAATCAGAAAGTCGAGTTTTGTTTGAAGTATGATACACTTTAGACATTCATAACTGTTCACCCTCACTGAGTATTGTGGCACAGAAACAAAACGTTTGAAGTTGTAATTTCTCATCTATTGAATTCTAAATCTTCTGCATTGATGAGTAGAATCCAAAACTGAAAATAGACGAATAACGCGAAAACTATGTGAAATACCAGAAAACGAGTAAATTTTTCCAAGCGTAAAAGAGACAGATATCGTTTTTCCTGAAAAAGGGCTCAGCCTACATGATTTTAGCGGTGGGGATGATCTTAAAATGTTTTAAGAAAATACTTACTGCGCCCAGGACAAAAAATATATAAGGCCTAAACATTTTTATGAAACAAACTATTACAAACTCGGTTGTGGCAAGAGCCAATGTCGTCGCATCAATAAAAAAAAGAACCGTAACTGCATAAGAACTCATTAATAAAACATAAGCAAAGGAAGCATCCTCTCAAAGGACCTAACTCCAAGTAAATGTTGTTTATTTTGTTAAGGAAGAAAGCTTGCACACAACTGGGAAGGCCACATGTCGAGGACCTATGAATAAAAGAAGAGACATGTTTCAGACTTTCAAAAGTTCAACTGGTATTTTTCAAAGCGGTACTTACATTTTTCATGTCACAACTTGGTCGTTAGTGGAAAGTTGAATCAATAACTTGTATCTTAGTCGTAGTGACATCTTTATCTTATTTTATACGTGAGGGGAATCGAATGTCGCTCGACTTTTATTTTATAAATTGAATCAAGCGAGTAATTTTTGAAAATTGTAATTGAATTTTTATTGGGATATTTGTATCCTTACGATATCATATATGTAATTTATAGGGATCATATGATTTATTGGGATGCTAGGAAATGTAAACTGAAAACCTGTGGTGAAATATTGCAAATGTGAGATTTATTTCGACTACAAAATCTATTCAGAATCGGTTGAGACCTGTCAAAAAAATATATTTTTTTAATATTTTTTACGATGTCTAAAAGACATATTGATAATCCATCAATCCCATGACCCATGACCCATAATACCAGTATGACTCATCAATCGTACAATGACTTGAATCGATTAAGAATTAATAAAAAATATGTCTTTGAATTTTTTTACGATTTATATCAATTGACCAATGACATATGCTTTCCATGTACAGAATTTTATGAGAATCGGTGAAGTTTTTAATGTCATATTCATGGTCTGTGCCTTTCATATAGTATGTCTATTGGGAAATTTGAGAAATAAATTACACGGAGGTACCGAGAGAAATACAGAAATATTAATACATATTAAAAATGTTATAGGTATTTCAAAGATAGCATGTTGAACTATAATTTCAAACATTCCTACACAATTTTAAATATTAGCTTTATAGAATAGGATGCGTTTAGACTTCGTTTTATAAGTATAAATAAAAATAAAACAAATTTTTTATTATAATACGAATATAGAAATCATATCGAATATGATATTTGAAACAAAAAAGAACAGACAAACAGTGATTGCTTTTTTTTAATTGTAAAATACACTATCAAGTCGTAAGCTTTTCATAAGAACATTAGATCCCGAAGTTTTTAATAGCACGGCGATGTGACGGTACAATTCCTGATGGGAAGCACATTACAATCCAACAACAAACGACGACCATCGTGAGATCCGCAATCAATTGAATCGCCTTTTTCATGCCGGCTTGCAAGCTCCGTGACAATAGGATATCGCCATTTGATCCCAAAAATCGACATACCAAACGTGATGCACTATGACTAGTTTTTTACCATATACATGGTGATCCAAACCTATTCAGGTACAGACGCTTGTTCATTGGATATATATCGGTTCAACCCGAAACGCGCTACGACTAAGTACCTATGCCACTATATAAGGTGTTACACCTGGTATACGGTGGTCGCGATTCATTAGGACACAATTTTTGCGTCTTACCACCCAGCTACCTTGGTTATAAGACTAAGTTTTACAAAGAAAAACTATATTAATAAGATTTTATTAATAAAAAAAATTGCTTAAAATATGTGTGTTTTAATTGCATTCGTTTACAATGGTACTAGTTATACAATATTTCTTCATAAGTCGTTATTACATACGTGTAAGTATACTACGCGAGTAAAATAATATACAGAAGTATTTTATGCCTGTGATGTTTGACCCTAAATTTGGGCAATAAATTATAGTTTACTTTGTCGTTTATGAGGGCAACACACCAAACTGTGTATGGAACATGTGTCACAGATTGCTGCAATAAGGGAAATTGTCTTTTTTATGAACGCGAGTCGACGACGTAAAGTATTAGACAGGGTAACAACTAAAGTAGGTATAATGAAGAAATTTTAGAGGACATAGTTTTTGCTTGACAATTAACAAGTTTGAAATATGAACAGTATTTTAGACATATAGTACACATGTACAATTTTATTTATAATGCATATTTTACATACCTGTTACGCCCCGTATGAAAAAAATAAAATATTGTGGATGTCTTTGTTACTCATTGCCTATAACAGTAGCTACCTACTCGTACTATAAGAAATTTAAATCTAAAAAAACTAATATTTGCCAACAAAGTCGTACGATGAAATAGTTAAACACATTTTTTTTCAATTGTATCTGATTAAAATTTTCTGGTATAGCTTATGTATCTAAGCAGTGTCAGAAGTCAACATCTATACTAACATTATAAAGCACAAGAGACTGTATGTTTGTTTTTGTGCAAACGCGTTAATCTCTGTAACTACCGGTCAGATTTGAAAATTATTTTTATATAGCCTATTTATTAAAGAGGGTTTATATAACTTCAGCTACAATCCTAAGGAACGGAGGAGTAACCTTGAACGTCAAGGAACCTGGCGAGCTGTAGGCCAGTATGGGAAGTGAGAATACATCGATAAGCTAGACAAGTGCGCTGGCGACGGCGCGGCGGCGCAGCGGAGAGTTATCCGAATAAATTTAACACGGGTGAAACCGTGGGGTACAGTTAGTTCTGAATAAATGTTATATTATGAATATTCATATTTAATACGTATGAATAATACTATTATATTAAAATATTTAAATCAACGTATTACATGAAAATTTTAAATTGATTTCAAGATCAGAGAATAATTATCTGATTACTCGTGATCACGTCTCATTTAGCATAAAATGTCAATAGGTGGTCGATACGTCGCGTTGTGTCAAGCTTATTACTATCAGCGATTAAATTTAGGTTTTTTTTTTATAATTTGTACTTACACACACACGCACATATATATATAGTATCAATTAAAATAAAGCACCTATATATGATATATATTATATTGGGTCCTTACATATGAAATTGGCGTTTTGTACGGGAGGAATATAAAGTCTTTTTTTTTTTGCAAAATATATTGAATTAAGTATACACCGTTGTTATCTATGCACTTTTGCCATCTCATAGGTAGTTCATTGATCCTTTTACTAAAAAAACCACGGGGGCGAGAATCAATAAACTCTTTGAAGGCGATTTGAACTGCCGCATCGGAGTTCAATTTTTTTCCTTGTAAGAAGTTGTCCAAGTTCCGGAAAAAATGGTAATCTGTTGGAGCAAGGTCCGGGGAGTACGGTGGATGTCGCAGACATTCCAATTGTAGCTCATCTAACTTAGTGGTTGTTTGTTGTGCTGTGTGTGGTCTTGCGTTGTCGTGAAGCAGCACTGGCCAAAGCGATTGACCAATCTCGGTTGTTTATCAGCTAGTTCTTCCTTCATGGTTTGCAGTTGCTGACAATATATATCTGCCGTAATCGTTTGGCCAGACTTTAGAAAGCTGTAGTGAATGACACCGGCGCAAGTCCACCAAACATTCAGAAGTAACTTTTTCTGAGTCAATTTTCGTTTAGGGCAGGATTTGGCTGGGTCTCCAGGGTTCAGCCATTGCGACGAGTGCTTCCGATTTTCGTATAGTATCCACTTTTCATCACAAGTAATCATTCGATTTAAAATCCCTTCATTATTGTGCCAGTTGAGCATACTTTGCTGTTGACACAGTAGTCGACGCGTGTTTGCAAGTTCGATTCACTCAATTCATGAGGTAACCATCGTTCAAGTTTTTTTTACTTTCCCGATTTGCTTTAAGTGTATTAATACAGTTTTATTACTTACCCCGAAACCTGCAGCTATCTCTCAAGTGCTTTGTCATAGATCCGCTTCCACAATAGCCTTTAATTCTTCATTTTCTACTTTGGTCTCCGGCCGTCCACGGGGTTGGTTCTGAAGGTAGAAATTTCCAGAACGAAAACGTTGAAACCAAAAACGTACCGTGCTTTCTTTTGCGACACCAGCGCCGTACACATCATTAATCCTTCGAGCTGTTTCTGCACCACTAGTGCCACGGTGGATTCGTACTTGTAAATATACCGATATTTAATGTTTTCCATTGTGCGGTAAACGCTAAATTCGCGAGAAAACGCTAATTTCATATGTAAGGACCTAATATATACATTACAAAATAGGTAGGTATGTTATTTTAATTGAAGCTTGAATATAATTATGAACATATAACCCGAATTATCAGAAGTTTTTTTTTTTTTTTTAATTTACTTTAATAAATGTTCCTTGGATTTATCCAGTGTATACTCGTTTCAGAAACAATTTCTTAACGTACATATTAATCTACAGAAATAATTTTATTTTAAAGCACTCCTGTGTAAATTATCATTTTATTTCCTTCTGAATGAGTCTAGGTAGATGGATTTAACGTGGGATGACTATAGGATAAGGCTGAAAATAAATCTATTTTATTCTTCAATTTACCAGTTAATTACTTTAGAAAAAAAAAGTTTCAATCTTTCGTAATTCATATTTACGGCTAGTTATAATACAATACTTATCGCTGGTCAAGCTGATCTGTCTTGCATGAGAACATAGAATTTTAACAGATTTTCCATGTCATTTATGCTAAATTTTATTTTTAATAAGTCCGATAAACAACTGTACTCAGTTCCCACTATATATGAAGCATATCATTTATAAACATTTTTGGCTAACTCTCATGCTTAACCGGATCTCAACTACCCGATGGTGAAATCTTCAGCCTGTGTACTGGCTTTAGCGTGTCGCATTTCAGGATTAGCTACTGGCACTTGCAACTCCCTAATAAATTTTGGTATGGTATTTTTATTTTGGTATAAAGACGGTAACGAGTGATGACGGATGAGTTTTTTTATACAACTGATGTGGCAAACAAGCGTACGGCCCACCTAATGGTAAATGATTACCATAGCCTATGGAAGCTTGTAACACCACAGATATCACTAGTGCGTTGCAGACCGTAAACCCCGCTTCACCAAGGCGCTCTGGAAACTTTATCCACAGCAGGAACACAACACAAGGTTAGTTGGCAGCGACCTTCTATAGGGTGGACTCAGTGAACATGTTACCTTAGTTTGACATCACAATGACATAATATATGTTATATTTACATAAATTATATGTTGGTGATGTCAGATATAGGTATGTATGTTCACTAGGGAGGTATTTCACAATATCAATGTTCGCTTTCAAGACTAGAATTATTGCAGTATACTAGCATCAACGGGACCGTTTCAACGCTTTTACGTAAGTTGTAAGATATTATGACATATTTCACAATGGCACGCCAGTGCTGATGCGTTGTTATTTCTAGTACCAAATGCAAAATGCATTCATAAGCAAACATCGCAATGCAAGGTCTATTAGTATTATTAGTACTCACGAAATGTTTTTAATATTGTTACGACCTGAGTAAAAATTAAAGATTCTCGAAATATGTGGAAATGTCTAGAATCTACTCGAAACGTCAAATATGTATTCGCAGGTACGAAAAGACATTTAAAGCTTATTGGTCCGAGAACGTAATGAAACAAACAAAAATTCTTTTTATGGGAAATTTCCTTCTGTTGAAGGATATTTTGTCAAAAATTCTTAAATATTAATCGTTTTTGAGTTATTAACAAAAAACTAAATTCCGTTTTTTTTCATCTTATTTTGTTAATAACAATTGCAGTTTTTTAGGTGGTAATACATCCTGAGATACATTTTTCTATCGCTGTCGCTTATATTTTTAGAAGCTTTATCTCGAATTAACACCATTTTGAGCTTGTTGACTAGACTATACATAGGTACGGTGCACTTCACACATGCACACCACTCAGGTACATAGGTTCTGGTAAGGGAACTTTTTTATTTTTTTGGCTAGTTAGTTTAAACCAAAATTGACAGATTACTAAATACATATATGCATATTTCTTCCTTTCTCACAGAAGGCAGAAACATATATATATATATATATACATGTTACATCGAATTACGGAGAGAGAATTAACCAGATCGCGAAGCTTGCATATAAGGCAATAGCCCAAGCGGAGATTCGGCTAGTTTAGCACCCTAAGTTAAGCGACAAAAGGAAGAGATCTGCAAAAGGCCACAGAGTAGTGTAAGCAGGAGAGAACGTACGTATTTCCACAGTGTAGTGAACATCTGAATAATGAGATTCTTTCAGTAATTTTTTTTAGAGTACAAATAAATTATTTTCGTAAAATCTAACGACATTTTCACTACCCACTGATATAACAACGCTTAAAGTCACTTTACAAACTTCTATAAGTCCTTATTTGATTCAAACATTTAAATATAATATTTAATTTCCTTTTAGTCAATCAAATGTTGCTTTCAAATGCCATGAAGTGTCATCTCTGGAGATGTTTAATTAAGCTTCACAAATTGAGAACCAGTGTCATATCAAAACCACGAGCGCCGATTTCGATACATTAAAACCAATTGAAGTAGAACTCCAGTTTCTTTATTCGTACACTTACGATGTTACATAAACTGAAGCTGAAATAGCTCCAATTGTTTTGGTGACAACATGGATATTGTGTAGGTAGGACGCAAAGCAACAAAGTGAAAACAAATCAACGATACGGTACAGGCTGGTATGTTTTTATTTTGTCTGCCACGTAATTGAATTTTGTGGTCCGTACGATCATACAGGCTCGGTTTGTGTGCTAGATTTGTTTACAAGTAGATAGGTATTCGAAAAGTCTGAAGTGGATGTACCGTTTATGGATTGAGCCTTTTTAATTTTTTGTTGCTATGTAACAGTTATGTTATTGCTTCCCTTAGACCTTCATAAGCATACTTCGACGACAAGAGGCAAACTCAGCGATATTTTGGACAGGTGTATAACATTAAAATTAATAAGACATTGCTTTCTGAAAACATTGATAAATATATTAAAAAATTAACACTCTTTTATTAGCTTCACTTGTAACTAACTAACAATGTAATAAAATCTTAGAAGTCAATTTTAACCTACTTCTAATTGTCGTATCGAAATGAAACTTTGTATGAATATGTAATTCGGATGAAAACACTATAATTCGGTATCTTGAAGCTGATCTGATGATGAAGCTAGGAGATAGATGGTGGAACACATCAGTGGCTACTAGTAAACCCCTCGAGTTTGGGCTTATATGATTTGTTTTGATAAATACAATAGATTGGGCTTGGTAACGAAAATCTGGTGATGGAGTCAGGAGGCGGATAGTGGAACTCTTCAGTGGTTACTAGCGAGCCCCTCGAGTTTAGGCTCAAATGGTTTGTTTTGACAAGTCAAATAGATTGGTATGGTAACGAGATTCTGGTAATGTAGCCAGGAGGTGGATGATGGAACTTTTCAGTGGTTATTAGCAAACTACTACTACTAGCAAAAAAGTTTTATAATTTTTAGTGCGTAGTTAAAGCGTGTTTTTAATTTTTTTTATCTATTTCAACTTATTTTTTAAATCGTTTTCATTACTTTTATTTATTTTTTTGCTTCAATCCTTTACATTGTTTAACCTAGAACTTTTCTAGGGTTATAGGTTGGTATTAAAACCGTTGCAATATTTTCTATGATCACCGGCCCAACATAATTAATATTAGGTACTTAATGACATTATAATTAAAAACAGCTTGCATCGGTTTCTGCTTTACTTTAATTATTAATGGCATTTATAAACTCGTAAATTGCGATTACAATCTTTAGGATTGTATAATTATATTATTTTATTTAAAAAAAAATGTTTAACATGTAGCATTCTAAAAAATGAATACTATATCGATTAAGCTTAATGAAAGAAAACACACATTAGGAGACTCTCAACTGACTCTCCTCGACTATGGAGCCACTATCTTATGTCATGTGGCATCGCACGTGACATCATAGAGTCACTCTACAGCAGTGGCGCGGCGGCGGTGTTCCTATAAAGCGCAGGGAGCTGAGTGATACCCTGTATTATAGTTCTGTATTAGTAGAACATCACTCTGCTAGCGTGTTTGGTCATTATGTAAAGTTTAAAGGAATTAACTCTTGGTTTAATATTTCTGTTTATTTTATCGACCAAGTCAAGATCATAATAATTCCACGGTCTTTACACTGATTTACTTACTATACCATCATAATTATTGGTTTCATATATATCATTCTTATTTAATTTTTATTTTATTACATTACTTGATTTTTCATGTGGAACATCCAATGCGGTGGGTCAGACTGGCTGTTGGTGTGGCAACGCACAGTGGTTAAGGATTTTAAAAATAATGATTTTTATTTTAAAGGGTAAAGGTAGACGTAAATGGCGACACTCGACGCTGGATACTCGGTCTGTAGATCATGTAAATATTAGATGATATTAAAAGAAAAGCTGAAAAAGAACTTTTTTTACAATGTTGCACCAAATGGGTCAAGATGAAAATTTTGCTATGTAAATAAAAGCAGCAGGACAAATATTCGTGACCCAAAAAGAACATATTAAAATAAAACAACATAAAAGTTTTTTCAATCATAATAAAAGTAAGGTCAACAATTAAAACTATATTTATTTAAATATCATCAAAAAAAATAAACAAAAATGCTGAAAAATATTCAGTAGAAGAGTTCCAAAAAAATAAAAAGATGTAAAAGACGGTTTTTTAATTATGTTGTAATTATTTGGGTTAAAAAGAGAAACTTTTAGGAAAAATTTTTTTTTTTTAATTACAAATCAATTGGCCATATAGATTTAAAAAAATCGCTATGAGCAGATATTACATGCTTATCCGGGAAAAACCCAAATTTAATTCATTTGCATTTTCATTCGAACATATACGTCGACATTAAAAGAAAATTGTAAAACTTACCACCTGCTTCTGTTCCCACACTTGCTAGATTGCTCGCTTACATGAACGGAACGGCCTTTTTATATTTGAAAAATGATCTGTTTGAAAGAGATTCTTTAGTAAGATTATTTAAAAAAATGATCTTCTTAAAGCAAGGAACGGTTTTTTCAAGTGAATTTTTTAATAAGTTTTTGTTTACATATTTATTTTTCATACAAATTGATTAGCATATCCAATCAGAATCTAGATTTGTTCAAATTATATAGATAAACTAGCGATAGAACGCACTTCCGTAAGCGTTTATTATGCAGTAATTATTTTATTTTGTAATTTTAGTTTTACTCATATTATGGACAGTTGTTTTTGCCTGTTAATTGACAAACAACATATATTTCCCATGTACGAAATTTCATTAAAATAGGTTGGTAATTATTATATTTTTTACGGTTTTTTAAAAGTATATTAACGATTCTTAAACCCTATCAATTATAGAATAACCTATACTTCACGTGTTCTAAATTTCGTCAAAATCAATTATGAATTATAAAACAAATATTTTAGAAAACTTATAGCTCTCATCAATCTCAATCATTTTACTTAAATGTTGCTTTAAATAAGTCAACCCTTCTTTTAAAAGTGACGTGAAATAAGAACGTTACCAATAAAAAAAGCGAAAAATTTGAGATCAGAACGTACTTTTCAGTTGAGTTAAAAGAAATGCCTGACAAAAAGAGTAAACACAATGAAAAGTCATCAGTCAGAAGTCGTAAGTATGCAGTCAATAGCTGGTGTCAAAACACTCTTCAGTTTCCATTCAATGCCGTCTGTTTATAAATAATTCAATATTGGCCTGAATGATGGCTTTTCTCTACTATTCAGTGAGTAAGGTTGGCATAAAATGGTCTGCCTATTTAATTTAACATGTAAATAAAATTTACTGCTTTTCAAACCCTGTCATACTTTGTATCTTGATCAATGTAACAACAAATTTCTTAAAAAATATATAGATTAATTATTGGTTTCCGCACTGCTTCAACAATATACCGCCGGTGTACTATAAAAAAGCGGCAATCAAAACAACTCACACAATACAACTCGTGTAACTAAATAAACTAGAAGAGGATGTTAAGGATGAAAGTGGAAGACCGAAGAAAGTATGGATGGACTGTGTGAAGAACGATATGCGTATAAAAGATGTGAATACTGAGATAGAAGTTGATAGAGTAGAGTGGAAGAGAAAAACTTATTGTGCTGACCCTACTTAGGTGGGATATGGGTAAGATAAACAAGAAATTATTATAAAGTTCTGTAATGATATTTAACAGTCTCTAACACAAGTATCTTAAGTATACCTTATTTTGAACTAAATGAATATAAAAATAAAGTAGGGTGTTGTTTTCTCACCGTACCTTAACAAAAAATAAGAGCATTCTCGTTTATCTTGCGTTCTATTTCAAGTGGGGTCCGTGGGGTGATTATCATGAGGGCTGAACTTTGTGCTTCCCTTAGACCTTCATAAGCATACTTCGACGACAAGAGGCATACTCAGCGATATTTTGGACAGGTGTATCATTAAAATTAATAAGACATTGCTTCCTGAAAACATTGATAAATATAAAAAAAATTAACACGCTTTTATTAGCTTCACTTGTAACTAACAAACAATGTAATAAAATCTTAGAAGTCTTAACTTACTTCTAATTGCCGTATCGAAATGAAACTTTGTATGTATATGTAGTTTGGATGACAAAACTATAATTTGGTATCTTGGAGCTGATCTGATGATGGAGTCAGGAGGCGGATAGTAAGTAACACTACAGTGGCTACTGACAAAGTCCTCGAGTTTAGGCTCATATAATTAATTTTAACAAGTCAAATAGATTGGGCTTGATAACGAGATGTTATTATTTTATTTTATCAAGTTTTATATTTTTATTGCATAATTAAAACATGTTCTAAGCTTATTAAACTAGCTCAACTTATTTATTTTCACCTTTCCATAATATAAGATCTATTGAGGTAAATGTGGGGAAATATTTAAGTGGGTTAGCGTGATTAGAACGATTGTCAATAGATTCTCATCTGTTCGACAGCTTTAGAATTTTAGGTATCGTACTGTATTTGAATACATTAACATAGGAAATAAAATTTTAAATACGCCATAACAGATACAATAAAAAAATAAAAAAGGTAATGCAGAAAATTTAGTTATAATCAAAATATTTAGGTCTACTGCTAGTCGTAGAAAGTTTAAAACCTTCGTGTTGTTTTCTTTTATGACTCTTTTGAGAGTATACAAGGCTAGAACGCCGAGACTGGGACTGCTCACGTAAAACATGTCGAACTTTTTAGAATGTATACACGTTTATTAAGTACCTACTTATAGCGTATATTTTCCAATAACGCGTACAAACACAATATTCCTGAAACTATACTGTACTAGTCACCATTGCAGTCTAATTGTTATTTAACATTTATTATGATTATTATATTAATCATTAGCTATAATTTCTATTCTTGTAAAATTTAATTTAAAATTAACACTTTTTTAATGAGGTTCTTTGGTTTACTTAGGCTGTTATTAGGCTTCTTAATTAATTTGCTTTATATTATAGCCAATTCTGGATGCACACTGGATTGGATAAGTTAGGTTGTAATTGAGATCATTTCATAACATAATTCAGCCAGAAACAAATTAGCTAATGAAAATACACATTTTTGAAGATTTTATGCCCGGTTTCTTACTTATATTGTCACTAGATGTGGTCTTTTCACAAGATCGAATCTGAAGTTGACTTTATTATTGTAATTTGTCATTAATACTATTAATTACTATTGATTTATTAATATTATTATTCATACAAAAAAATCAAGGTAAACAAATAGCCTAAAATTGTTTTAATTATAAATCATAATAATTTATTATTTTTCAACGACTATATAAGCGACATATTTGTCAAAATATTGAACATTAAAAAGCTGTTTGTGTTTCGTATCATCGTATGTAGTATCTTTTTTACCTATTGTTTTTCGGTTAAGTTTTATATTCATTAGTCTTCATTCATTCTCTTTGCATAATCCATTGTCCATCCATTATCCACTATGTAAATTGTAAAAAAAATTTGGACAGCGTTTTTTTTACTGGAGATGTCTCAAGATGCTTTTTTAGTAACTACCTGGAAATTACATGTAACGTAAAATAGTAATGAAATACAAATTTGCTTTAATACCGACAATACGTAAAACAGATTTTTTAGATTGGTTTTGATGGAAGCAACGTCAAACAACACTTATCGAATAGATAAACAGCCCATTTTTCAGTTACTATAAACCAAGTTTAACTGAAGTTTATCGTACGACGGTGTGTTCAGAAACACAATTTGATGAGTTAATGAACCGATAGCATTAACGAACAGATAAACTAAAGTTAAAAGTACCTAAGAAATCAGGCATTAGTGTCACAACTAATCATAATCACAAATAATTAGTATAATATAACATCGTATACTTTCTAAATATTTATTACTTGTTTACGTCCTAAATGTATCTATAGTGTCAGTAGATGTTGGTCTTGGCATTTATTTCTCACCAATAATTAACATTACAAGTATTAAAAGTATACGCGACTAATATGAGAAGATCGTGTATGCTTTCTAAAGATTTATTTTAGGTAGGTAGTAGTCTGTTCTGATTGATACAATGCAATAACACTATAGATGCATGCTGGCCTTGCATACTCTCAAAAGTAGCTTCTTTCATATCTCAATCAGTAACCGTGTATGTAAAATATTTAATTTAATTCTAAAACAATACTCTGAAAACAAGCCATTTCGAATAAAAATGTTCTTTTTATTGCAAGTTCAATAGATCTTGCAGATAGTGTGAAACGAAAACACATGTTCTTAGACAGATTTACAACCTGCAGAAAGGCTTTAAATAAGGAAGAAAAGAGTTCTCTTTTGTATTATATTGGCATTTTGAGAACAGAATTTGCTGTAATATGTTTTAGATTAATGATACATAGAAATACATAATCTTACATAGAATTGAATCTTAGAGTGAAACACGTTTTTTTGTTTCTTAATGAATAGAAAAACACAGTCAAATAATAATAATAATATGAAAAAGAAATTCTAAAACAAATTCCGTATTCGATATTTTGATACGACTGGTAAAATTTGCTGAAATAGTTTGCGAATATTATATTATTCTACTATTCAAATACTGCAGACATTGTAAATTCTATTATGCTCTGAATAAAATGATTCGATCGATGAAGTCGCCGTAAGTGATATAAATAGAATAGCAGTAGAAGAGCGTGGCACCACAGAGCCGTCTCTCTTTGGACGGAGTCATTGTGTAACATTTCCGATGCACCTCGCCTGCGAGACTGACTGCTTTACGTGAAAATTTACAAATAAGAAATTCTATACAAAATTATACTTGGCTATACAATTGTTAAGTCTGTGAGTTTGGACGTAGGACGTAATTTTTGAAACGAATTATCTGATTTTGATCTAAAGCCACTGATAGAAAGCTACGTTAATGTTAATTAATCATAAGCTACATATGTTTAAGGTTATTAAGTATTATATTGTAATTAACGCGAACAGTTGCTAATATGAAATATACCTATATTAGAAACTACATTTTATCGCATTATAATAATAATAATATACCTATTTACAATTTCAAAATATCGCTTTTTAAACCTAGCAAGGCGATGGCACATAACAAGCTAATACCCAATAAGTTTATTGAAGTTATATTTGAGACAAAACCATTGTACAACGGATAAATGAGTCGGTTCCAAACATAATTCGATCGAAACTAGTGAGCACAAATCACACCATAGACCTAGGATTATGTTAGAACTTAAATCAGAAATAAGTGCAAATAATTATAAATTACCATTTTTATTTATTTATCTTTAATACCCAACATAACTGTAGCGTCACTCACACCTTTCGGTGAACAAAATATTGTTTCTTCCGTAGATACTAAAATGCCGTAATGTCCCACGAAAAAAAAATATATTCATACTCAAAAAAATACAAATTAAAACAAACTCCCAAATTGCTCTCCGAATGTACTTGTAGAATCATTCCAAATGTACTTACAGAATCAGCCTGTAGGTTCCTCTTGTAGTTCTTTCTTATTTCGCTTATTGTTTCAACTTCGTTTTTAAAATTAGAACTATACTAACTCGCGTTACGGCTTGCTTTTATACCCAAATGAGACTATCACGAAATCTCTAGAAGGTCCTTGAACTCTCAACATGTTGTAAACAACGTATGTCATCGCTTTAAAAGGAGGGGAAAAGTTTTTTCTATTTTTCTTACTCAGGTCGTAACAATGTAATATGATTTATATTAAAACATAGCTTGAATATTTTCACCATATTTATTTTCACAGCCAAACTTGAGTAAATCTCTATTGAATCTCTATTAATGTTTTAGTTTTAGTAGTCAACGTTAACGAATTTTATAGATATCTTTAATAGTGCCATTAATCTTATACAAATGGCTAAAAATATAAAAGTTCCAATGTGTGGAACAACATGTTACGATGATGGCTTTTTGATGTTTTTATGATGTCTTGTCCACAACAACGGATGCGAATATTCCACAGCTATTTTTTTATAACATATATTTTTGTTGTTTTATAATCACAAAAAAATACAAATTTTATTACAAGAACAAGATTGTAGCATTTTTGGCGTGGACAGTAAGAAGTATTAGTGAGATTTATAATAGTTATCTAGCGGTGAACTAGGTGCGGCCGAGTTATTGCTAAGTCGCGTGCTGCCACTTAATGTATCACAATACCTTGGGTAAAACATCTTTGTTTGCCACTATCCCTCTGTTTACTAACTTATGACATGTTTTCAATTCTTAGACCTACGTTTCGGTGCGTTAACTTTTTCGCAAACATCCATATTTGAGTCAATAAATAATGTTGCAAGTCTCAATTTACAAGGTCATTATTATCTATACCAATAATTATTTGAATTAATTTGATAACGTATCGAGGTTTATTATATAAGGTGATATTTTCACGATTAAATTTATTTATTGAATTTAATTTCATCGTAGCACTTTTAGTGATATAATCTGAATCAATGATTATATTTTAATAATTTAAGTATTTTATTAATCAACTTTTTGAAGAGCAAAAAAAAATTATTGGTCATGTAAGTCATGACTAGAGCTACATAAACCACACATTAAATTACCTAATCAAATTGAGATTATTCCAAGTCCAGTAGTACACCAATGCTCTCACTACACAACTGAGTAGATATATGAAATAAACTAATAGTTAAATAATCACAACATCGTTAAATACCAACATCGATTTACAGCACTTGTATTTTTAACACTTGAATATTCATGAACCTATACAAGTAGGAACAAATTGTTATGACGCAAACGACGCAATTATTTATTCAAGCGACAGAAATATACTCATCCTGTCTCGGTGATACATGCAAGTCGACCCGTGTCAAATATAACGGGCAGGTGCAATATTACCAACATTTTTAATATTACGCATCTTTTTTGGTGAAACGTAACTTATAAGACGACGAAATTGTTTATGATATTTTTATAACAAAAAATATTATATTATATAGGTATTTGTTAAATAAGATTTTTTCATAACGTTGAATAGACATTTATTTTTATTGTCATCATCATTTCAGCCGAAATACGTCCACTGCGGGACTAAGGCCTATTCCAAAGATCTTCACAACGACCGGTCCTGTGCTGCCTGCATCCAGCGTCTTCCCGCAACCTTTGCCAGGTTGTCGGATCACCTTGTGACGGGTCTTCTCACGCTGTGTCTTCCGGTACGTGGCCGTCACTCGAGAATTCTTTGGCTACATCGACCATTCGTTCTACACGCTACGTGGCCCGCCCATTGCCACTATTCTTAGAGCTATGTCTGTGACTTAGATTTTCCTGCGGATCACCTCATTTTTGTTTCGGTGACGCAGAGAAACTCCGAGCATAGCCCTTTGAGTGACCTTGAGCTTTCTTATGAGGCTCATAGTTAGCAACTACGTCTTAGCACCATATGTAATCACTAGTAACACACATTGGACAAAGACTTAACTTAAAGATGTTACGTAGCTTCCCAAACGCTGCCCAGCGTAGTTGGATTCAACGATAGATCTCTTTCTCGAATTTGGATCTACCTAACTTGATAGTTTGTCCCAAGTAAACTTCATGATCAACAATCCTAAGCGTCTTTACGGGAATTGGACGTTCGACATAATCTTCGTCTTGTTCATGTTCATCCTAAGACCAACTCGTTTATAGCCTTTACTAAGGTCATTGAGCATTGCACGGAGGTCCTCCATGGTCTCAGCCAAATTTACTGTTTTTTTTTTTATCATAGATAGGTTTATCGTTATGGCCATAATCTCATCTTATGTTAAGTGACAATGTGGCCCAAGATGGAAGCACGCTAAACCTAGGGAAGACTGACTCTCAAGTGCAGCTGTCGGAACACACCTTATAGGTACTTGGCGACAGATTTTCAACTTGAGGGTGGTAGTTAGCCTGGCGGGCATTAGACAACGCCCTACCACCATATTATGATTTCATCATAATGTTTCCTTTACTGAAAGATCAGGCTAATAGCAAGGACACGAAATCACGTCCATCGACGCGATGTTCGTACACGCTACCGCTGAGCCATCATTGCTTTATTGCTTGAGTCGGCAAACCAAAGATGGGTGATGTATTCGCCGTTTATATTGATGATTACCGGAGCCAGGAATTGGGGGGTGCTGCCTCGGACTAGGGGTCTAGGTTTGTTTTGTATCTTCGTATTTGGAGGGAATTTCAACTAAGTTAGGAGAAACTTCAGAGTTGAAATCCAAAACGATGTCAGATAAAATGCTGTGAAATCATACATGAAATAATTCTGTTACAATCTGTATAAAAAACATTACTATCGAATATTAAAGAAATTTCTGGAAAAGTTTAGAACAAAGGATGTAATAATATTAATAAATAAACAAAAATGTATACAACTCCAACTGAGTTTTTTGTTATTTTATAATCGCCTCCAACTTATGTATTTCATAAAAGCAATGCGATTGCAGAAATCACTAGATATCGGCTTCACAATGGCAAATTCGTATTAGGTACCAGCTATAATGATGTACCTAACATAATGTGAATTTGCTATATTGAAGCCGCTATTTAGCTATTTTTGATATCGCTTTGTTCTTGCGAAATACGTAATTAGAGAGCCGGACAATTTTACATACTTGTGATAAAATTTGCTATATAAAGTGTCACAGTGCTTAATCAAACCAGAGATCTCTTATTTTTATTTACTTAAAAAATACATAATAGCTATTCAACTTCACAGAGTTGCTTTTTGTAACGAAAACAAAAGAAAAGCCTCGCTGTCTGAGACAATAAAGAAATTTGTTTAACATTAAGTACCTTTTTATAAAACTGGAGGTTTCATTAGGGTTTTTAAATTTTGATCTCTTGTATTGTTTAATAAGTAAATATCTATGTATATACCTATTTTATACATCCATTAGTATCTAGATTTAATATACGACCGGCATATTAAAATAGATATAAAAGTTAATAGTTAAGTCTGCTAATTGTATATATGTTAATTATTCTTTTCATTTTTTTTATCTACAATACATCGTGTAGTAACAATAATATTGGTAAGTATAATTTAGTAATATATATATGAATTTAATTTCATCATAGAAGCCATCATCATCAACCTATATTAGTCCACTGCTGGGCTTAGGTCTCACCTAATGAGCGCCTTGTCTTCAGCTGTCCGCATCCAGCATCTGCCTGCAGTCTTTCGCAGATCGTCATCCCATCTGGCCAGAGGGCGTCCTACACTACGTTTGCCGAGTCGTGGTCTCCACTCAAGAACTCGTTTACATATAAGACATGGTTACTATTAACTTTCAAGCACACCTATCAGTGATGCTAGTAATGTATAGCTATTAACGTCTCATAAATTTGTAAGGCAATTTTATTTTCTGTGAATTATATATTTTTGATTCCAGCGTAACTTTGTACGTGCTTCCAGAACTTGGTAGTTCCGTAGTTTTTATTTGAAAATTCCCTGTTGAAAAGTTAATTAAAGCCGTAGACGGGTCAGTCCCAGTGAGGCTTAATTTATAGCATTGGCCATTTTCTACACACTGGTGGGAAATCTGAAGTACTTGATATATTTATATGAATTATTATATCCAATTGTATTGTTTCTTATTGAATATTTTTAATTATTTTTGCTTTGTCTATTTAATAATTAATAGATATGAGGTACAGCTAGTTATATATACAGATTAAAAGTCCGTCTTAAAATTATATTAAAACGACATATTACTAAGAAGCTACACAAAAGTGGAAATAAATGTTAACAAGCTCCGTTTTTTTGTAGTTTATAATTATAAATGAAACCGGTATCTGTTTTCCAGAAAATGAAGATACAACAAACATAAATAATTCTTGTTATCAGATACACAGTACGTTAAGAACAACGTTGAGTCCGGTGAACTTAAATTTACACAGTTTTCCTTTGTTCTCCGGCAACTAGAGCCGCCGCCTCACGATATAACTATTTCAAGAAAAGTTACACGTGAGTTATGTTATTTGGAGGTGACATTCGGGTTATTAACACTACACTCTTGAACGTAAAGTCAAAATGTCTAAGTTGCTGCTTACAATTTTTTATTATCTCGTGTATCTACATTAATATAAAATTATTTTATTTTTGCTAAATTATTATGTAGCATGATCTCTGTTGACACGAATCTTGGTATTATATGCATAAAAGGGGTTTTAGTTGAACCATAAATTCGTTAGTATATAAAACGATGAGACAAGTAGATAAAGCATAGCGTGGATAGGAATATGCGAGGAGGGATACCGTAACTTATAAACGCTTTCAGAAAGCACGTGCTTAAGCTTCGATCTATTGCAGCATATATTTATATTAAATACCATAAAAATATGATAAGTGGGATTTATACCGTGTTGTACTCCACCATATTTTTTATTGAAGGTTATGTTTTTTTTTTCAATTAATAAATATTCTCAGTACCGTAATATTTTTTTTTTAATTTTTTTACCGTAATTTCCATCAAACATATTTTAAACACGAATATATCGCGCTCATGGTATTTTGTGTTTGAGCATTAAAATTATAAGATCACGGTAGTCCATAGAATTGATACAGATTATTTGCGCGTAGAATATTGTATGTAGTGTTAATGTAATTAGTTTGTCTAGACTCTAGACAGTACTGTTGAGGTATTTAGGTGCGTCTGGCGTTATCTTTGTTCTTTTTTAGGGTTCTGTGCCTCAAAACGGAAAAACGGAACCCTTATAAGATCACTTTGTAGTCCTCTTTCTGCCTGTCTGCCTATTCTTGTGTCAAGACATTTTTTCACGAAAACGACTTGAGATATTAAGTTGAAATTAATATCATACACTATGGTCTATGACCTTTTATTACTGTAGAAAAATCAAGTTTTCTAGGTTGAAGCAATAAAAAGATACAGGCCTACATAATAGTCGCGATAGTCGTCGCATAGTAGTCGCATAATAAGTCTAATTAGTCGCGATCACTGACCGATTATTAAAACCTATAGCGTACTTACTGTGGATTTGTAGTCTTGAAATTTAGCACAAAGGAAGGTCTTTTAGCCTAATTTAAGGAATATATATGAAAATAATATATTTCAAATTCACCAAGCCACACGAGTTATTACGTCAACATAGTATAGTTTTTTTTTCTCAAATCTATTTAAGTTGTATTAATAATAAAAATTTTAATGTCTATGGCCTCATACTACTATGAAAAATCAAGTTTCTTCTGGCAGACAGACGGATAGATCGAGTAATTGGAGAATCTAAAAATAATATACAAACAATATTTACGTAAAAATCGGTAGCATTATATAAACAGTACTCAACCCTCCGGGATCGAGTTCTACTCGCTACTTATCCGATTTTTAAATATTGGCATATTTAATATATGTAGGTACTTGTAAGGTGACTTCTTTCAAGGCGACTCCATTTTAACATTTCAACTATTACGACGGTCTAATGTTTAAACAGCTTACAATTAGGGTTGCAGTTTATTTGGCAACAGCTTTCTAGATTCTATATCTCTTCACTTATTTTTAAAAATTATTAATCTCTCATTACTACGATTTAATTTTATTTTAATGCTTATTAAAACTAAAATATATTTTTGTTAAAGAGTTGCGTTCTAGTAAAATGCAATTTTGTTCAATTATTATCACTATGCGTAGAATATGTATGAGTTTATTTTAAGTAACTAACTCTGTTATGTTTCTTTGACTAATAAACCGCCGCCGCGACCGCCGATGGATTTCGATCTCTCAGTGGTCGCTGTTATGTTTGGATTGTACTGTGCTTACCATCAGAGACAGTACAGTCAATGTACCTAGCTTTTATTTAAAAAAAAACCACTCGTAGATTCTGACCAGAATTATCTTCTGTAATATTCATCTCAACAGTACAAGGCTCCAACGGTCATTCTACTTTAATATCTTTTTAGTTTCATAAACTCCTTACTCAATTGTGAATCATGTATTAAAAAACAAGAGATATTAATACTCGAAAAATCTTTCAACTAACAGGTAACCATAATACTTTATACTATAAAATAAATATGTATTAGTAACGTAAATCCGCAATCGGATACCATGTGAACTTTCAGTTCGATCCGGTCTTAAATCAAACCGGAGCATATTACTATCGCAGTTTAAATTTATGTGTTACCGAACGAACCTATCGTTACCGAACACCTTTAAAAATTATATTTAGACTAGCTGCAGTGCGGTTCGTTTAAAGGAAATAGCGTCATTAGCTTTACTCATATTTCTTGTTAGTGGACATTTACGCGTACCTTGTAAGTTGCGGCATTACATTTTTTTAAAGTTCGTTATAATGATTTAAAAATCCGAGTTGTACATGCATACTAGATTAAAAAAAACAATCCTGCAAAGAGCCAAAGGCGTATTTATATGTATTAAGATACAAGTGCTATACAGCGGTCGACTTAAAGGGCTTTTTAAAAACTTGTAGAGACGAAGACGAGTAGAAGCAATGATGGCTCAGTGGTAGCGTGTACGTATATTGCGTCGAACGACGTGAGTTCGAATCCCTGCAATGAGTCTGAGCTTTCGTTAAATGAAAACAATATGATGAGACCATAGCATGGTGCTACAATCTACAAGTGTAAAATCTGTCGCTGAGCATCTACCTATGTGTGTGGTTCGACAGCTGCACTTGAGAACAAATAAAAGGTTAAAACATCATACAAGTAACATTTGTTGAAAACTGCTAAGTGTTGGAGTAGAGTCTTAGTATTCCATTTAAAATAGATCCCTAAAGGTTCCAAATGTCTGGTGTAAGCTTTGTTGTACAAAAGCGACAACATAAAATAGAGAATAAGATAAATGTTTTGAAATAATATTCATGTTCTTACATAATATATAAGTTTTTCAGTTAAAAACACTATTTAAAAACAAATCGTAATATATTATAATAGTGATATATTTATAATTATGTAGGTATTTAGTGTAATTTAGTAATAGATGTTATGATTAACGCAAAATCAAATACAAGTTTTGTCATGTTACATGAAACATTTGTATCTAAATTAATATTATGTATAGTAGGTACCATTAATACAACAGTTATGCATAGTTTGATATTATTTAAATTAATAATGATATTGTGTATTGTTAAAGAATCAACAAAAAATAAATACGAGTGAAAGGCAATAAGAAATCAAAATTCAATGCAACGGTGAAAATTATAATTGGCTAACTTGCATTTGACAAACTTTACACCTTAGTAGGCATGAGAGGTATATACTGATCCAGGTATTAATACCCAGTGCCAGCTTACCAGTACACTGACCGGGTGCTGACCGAAATACCCGATACATACCTTAAAGGTATTACGTCATCCGTACAGGCCGGCCGAGTACGCCTATAGTTCGCAATACCCACGCACCCGCAGCTTGATGACCGGGCAATGATATTTTTTATGAGTCCGACTCCGAATGGTCTGAAGTGAGTAGTACCACATGGTTTAGATTAGAAACCATTTCATTCGTTGAAACAAATTTGATACTGGTACGTATGAATTTAAGGAACATATTTGCATAACAATGTAAAGCATAACAATTATTTTGTCATAAAGTTTTTTCATGGTAACGTGTCCTTTATGATTATAAGGATAGAAAATATTATAGAGTGTTCGAATGTATTTTAAAATTCACGGTGTTTTGTGTGCGTCGACAATGTTTTGATTTTTATAATGTCAGTTGTGATTTTGAATTGATTACGTTAACTACTGACCTTCACTTTTTGGCGCATTTATCTTAGCTAACAGAGTTAAGCATGGTAAAGTAGGAAATAAAGATATCTCTTCAATTACTTATCTCAACATATACATTCATTACATTGTATAAGCATGCATAAAGCATAGATGAAGATTACCTACCGAGACCACATCTACCCATATATTATACTTAAAGGTATTTCGATACCTGGTATTTGTACCGGATATTGATATTTGAATGTATGTCTCATGCCTTGTGCCACGCCACTCCATGTGTGTACGCACGATCGCACGTGACATCGCGTTGATCGACATGAGTTCGAATCCCTGCGAAGAGGCTGAGCTTTCGGTGAAGGAAAGAATCGTGATGAAACCATAGCACGGTGGTAGGGCTTTTTCTAATGCCCGCCTGGCTAGTTACCACTCTCAAGTTGAAAAGCATCTATAGGTGTGATCCGGCAGCTGCACTTGAGAGGCAGCCCTCCAATTAGGTTTAGCGTGTTACCACCATCTTGAACCAAATCGTCACTTAACATCAGATGAGATTGTGGCCAAACGCTAAATCTATAACAAATAAATTGTGATAATATCTAAGAGCGTTCTACCCCTGTTCATATAATTATTACCCACTGATAATAATATAAGGCATGTAAAATATCCAAAACGATTTATTTCAGTATAATTGCTTATGTATAAACAAATACACAATAGTTTTACCGCAGTTTTATACGAATGTAAGATTTCCTACAAATGTAAAAGCTAAAGGAATTCGGTACGAACCCGGAGAGGGAGCGAGTACGTCTTCCTGAGTTCCGGAGCACAGATAAACCGCTTCCCTTTCCTGCCCTTTTGCCTAACATCGTGTAACGGACACACCACAAAAGACATAGGCATAGAATACACACCTAATGTTTTCCACCTACGAGTAATAGTGTGTGAGATTAGTATTACACAATAGGTACATGAATAAAAGCAGAATTTATATTATATACATTGGAGTCAAAAGCTGCACTAATTATTATGTTTATTTGTTCTTTTATAATGTTACAATGTCATTTTACCTTATAATACCTTCCAGGCAGAAACATGTGAAGCAATGATTGCTTAGTGGTAGCGTTTACGTCTTTTTAATTGACGGCGTTAATTGACGTGAGTTTGAATCCCTGCAATGACCCTGAGCTTTCGGTGATGGAGCACATCGCGAGGAAATCATAGTATGGTGGTAGGGCTTCTTCTAATGCCCGCCTAGCTAGCTACCACCCTCAAGTTGAAATTCAGTCGCTAAGTACCAATAAGTGTGCTCCGGCAGCTGCACTTGAAAGCCAGTCTTCTACTAAGTTTAGCGTGGCGTTTATCTTAGGCCACATCGTCACTTAACATCAGGTGAGATTGTAGCCACTACGCCAAACCTATAACGATAAAAAAAGTTAGTTAGATCGAACTTTACTAATAGGAAATAGTCAGATCGCAACTTATTTGCAAGTACGGCAACAGCCTAACTCGAGCTTCGACCACTTTGAGCTTAACCTTGTTGGTTCGCTTTCGCGGCTGAGTACCTTCCACGCTCGCCCCCAAGCCCAGTGAAGCTGTCAAAGCCTCTAATGCTTAAAGAGCCTTTAAGGTTAACAGTATAGTCAACTCAAAAAAAAACCTAATACGATAAGCATTAGCATATCGACACTGAGTAGTTAAATGATGATCAAGTTGTAATACGATCCATTTCTGTATCAATGGACGTGGGTATGAATCCAATAAAAATATGGATCTTTTGGTGACGGAAAATATCCCTATTAAATTATTTCAATTTGAAACTCTTCGCCACGAATCCCCAGATCTCAGTCATTTTCTGGGCTTAACCATTACCATCTTATCAGACACCATCAGGCGCTCGACATCACAACCATAGACTGTACCATCACTAGACTCTTCTTTTGTTCTAACATTAACCTAAAACAATAAAATAATTATTTATTTATCATATACATCTATACTGACTAGATCCACAACGTACCTATGCTATGAACAACATATTTTGATTCAGTGATAGTGTGTTCAAAATTTCCCATGCAACGTCTATCGACGTAGCTTCTAATTAGGGATGAGCGATATTAAATAAAATATCGATCTCCAATAAGCATCGACATACAAACATCGATATTTGTGGTGTGACCCAAGTGAGTGAATTTTTTTCTAGTGCTACCTAGAGTCAGTATATATATTGATTACGTACGGAGCCTCGAACTCGATTTCGAACCCATTTACCATAGACAAAAGTGAAAATTTTGACTTACGATGTTTCTGTTCATAACATCGATGTGTCGATGTTTTAGATAACCTAATATCGATGTCAAGATATAGATATTTTCCAACACAAACTCGATGTTTCGAAAACATCGATAAAAATCGATCATCTTTATTTCAAATCCTACAACGATTCTGAGCTTTCGGTAAAGGAAAACATCATAATGAAACTATAGCAAAGTGGTGAGGTATTTTCAAAGCCCGCCGCAAGATGAAAATTTGTTACCAAACCAACAGGTATATTTCGACAATTGCACATGAGCGCTAGTCACTTTAACTTTAGCATATTACGATGTAGCACCACATTTCGCTTAATATCATGTGAGAGGTAAAGCGTTAAACTTGCAAATATAATAAAAAATAAATTATTATACATAGATAATTAATGTATCAGATAGTATTCCGTGACTGCATTCATTCAAATTTGTTTTCGTTTGACAGATCTGCTTGACATTGCGCAAACGAATACATAAAAAACGTCGATAGGCCAGCGTCCGAGTACCGTGCAAGCGTGAGAGTAATTTAAACTCGTATCACTTTGAACCGCGCTCTGTCAGATTAAATGTAAACACTATCTATTTGCAAAAAATACTATAAATTTTTTAAACTTCGTCTTTGATCAATTTATTTCTATTCTTTTCAATTTTAAAAATACATCGGTTCTGTGTTCTATGTACCCGACTTGGACCACACAAAAGGCAAGTTTAAATTCCTTCTAATGCCTACTAAATTTATAGTAAGTAGGGAGAGCAAAAAATACCTTTCATTCCTGCATGGCGCATTGATTATTATTACGATTGTATTATGCTAATCAAATAGACGTACTTCACTATTACAAGTCGATAACCGGTGCTTTCAAATTTGGTTCTACTATTTGTATGAAGCATTCTTACAAGAGTCTCAATATAGTATTTTCTGTGAATTAAAAGATCAAAAAGCGATTTTATTACGTCCGTTTAAAATTTACAAGATTTGTATTAAATTTTTAATATTTGTAGGCATGTATCTTTGATATAAATATATCTATATATTAAGTGATTCGAAAAAATATTTTTTGTCTCGAAACCATGCTTAAGGTTTTCTTTAGGCACTAAAATAGGCCTGTTAAAATATGAGCTCTTAACTTCAATGTTAACATGGGGTGTATCACACTTTTCGATTTCTCTTAGAAATAATAATCGCAACAATAATTTTGTTCCTAATTTTTGTAACTAATTAACAGTACGTCATACAGGGAAGCTCTATACATATTTTTGTAGAGAATTAAACGCTCTACAAAAAAGGTCAGAAGTCATATTTTGATGCTTCTACTATCTTCTATTGCACTAACTACTAAGGTACTCTTTTTGAGTCTCACAATACCGCTGGTTAGCTGGATGAAAATGCATTAAAGTATTTATTCATTCATGCACAAGTCGTAGCCCATTTAACAACATATTCTAACCATACCTACAGAAATCTATTAAAAAACTTACTATATTATCGAAAACATTGTTTCAACGTAATTCATCGGAATAGTTGACGTGGATAATACAAAAGCAAGCTTAATTACTACTCGCCTCTACCCTCTTCATTATTAGACCAATGAGTTAAGCGTCGAACTCGAAGCAATAACTAAAACTAAACACGTTTGTAACAAGTTGTTTGTTGTGTTATCAGCGCCGTGCCAAACGTTCCCACTCGCACTCTCACCGCAAACTTACACCCGCTCCTAATGAAAACTTTGTCCTGAGGTTAACGCTGTCGAAATTTTATACGACTAACATATATTTGAAACCAATATTGTTATATCATATGCTTACTTAATTAAGGAAGACCGGTTCTTAATTGTAACTGTTGGAGTTTTCGGCGACAGCATAATCAGTCATGCAGTTTTTATTTAAATTAACATACTTCCGTTATTTGGTCATATACTTTATAAAAAAATGTGCTGTGAAGTTTGTATATAATAAATAAATAAATAAATATTGGTGGCATTTTGTGTGGTATAGTTTAGTTATTATGTACAAGTGAAGTGAATTAAAAATAATATCAAGGTACATGAATTTAGAGAGTTGGAACAAAGGCTCCCTTAAAAAGTTTTAACAAGGTACCACTATCATGCTAGATAAGATTAAAAAAGTATTCCATCCACCACATGACATTGGCAGAATTGTGTATAAATACACACTACACACGTTGCCATTAAATATAAAGATAAGTGCATAGTGACAGATTTCCAACCCGAAGCTAGTATTGAACCAAATGACCATTAAGGAATACCCTACTACCATACAAACTATAGCTTATTATAGTTCATTAAATAATTACATTGGTTCTGTTGTATTTTTGATTCAACGTTCAATTCATCAAGCTATTTTTTTATACTAGCTGTGCCCCACGGTTTCACCCGTGTTCAATTTCCCACCGCGCCGCCGCCAACGCACAAACATGTGGGTTATCGTTTGTTCTCCCTTCCCTTACTTGCATGCAACTTGTCACATTGCTTGACATTCATGGTTAGTGCTCCACGCTTTAGGGTCGCAGTGTGAAAAGTTATATAGCTTATAACGGTATTATATGAAAAAGAATTTTCTAGTTCCAGAGATTAGCTCGTTTAAACAAACAAAACAACAGTCTCCTAAGCTGTATCATGTTATGGTATAAAGAAGGCGGATACTCTTTCATACGGTTTTGGGCCTGGATAAAAAGAGTGTTGTAATACTTAATATGAAAATGGTGTTAATTATCAAACAATTACCGAGAATTCTGCGGATTTTAGCAATCCGAGAGCCGAGTTCTAAGATGTTTTGTAAAAGTAAGGCCATGTAATAAACTACAATTAAATAAAACCGTATGTTGTAGTGGGCCACCAGATAGGAACGAAGTTCCTTATTATAAAATATTAATTTCAAGTTCTATTCGAGGTATAAAGAAAATAATTATTCGGGTATACATTTTTTATTATGATTTTTTTATCGATAAAATAAAAAAACTACTTTAAAAATTATATTAACACCTTTATTTTATTTACAAAAATACATAATAATAATAGCAAATTGCAATAATAATAACAGTCATCACGTAGACTATACATTAGACACTGTATAGCCATCATACATAGACTATACATAAAAATCTTACGCTTTTTTTTAACGTTATGGAGGTTTTTTGCCGGCTAGGGTACACCGCAACGGAAGGAACTTCGTTTCAAAAACAAACGAGTTTTGAAGTACGGTTGATATTTTTTGATATATAGAATTATATTTATTATTTTTTTAAAGTGAGAGAGTTTTAAGAAACTCACAAATCCTATGAATAGTTTAAGATATTATGAATTACATTATGGAATGAGTTATCCACATCTGCACGGGAATTTTGGATGGAATTCGGAGACTGTTTATGTCAGCACTGAGAACAGACTAAAAATACAGTCGCAATGAAAAGGCTTAACATAAATAGATTTATTTTTCAATTTCGATTTATTTTCATCACGTATTAAAATATTCTATTTTTTAGAAGTTTCATCTGATAATTCTAAATGTTTAATTCTTTTAATTGAATTAGTTATCTGGTAACTGGCGTTGTTCTATTTTTATTGCTGAGTTCATTTACATCAAACGATTATCGATAATCTTTACTTACCCCTTAACTTCCTTATTCATTTTCCGGATTGTAAATTGTGATGATATTTTACAGTTATAAGTACAAAAATATAATTGATTTTATAAACCGTACTTCAAGTAATTACATTCTGGGCACAGAAATACCTGTCTCCTTTAATTCTGAGCGTTATCGCATTCGATCGGTCTAAATACATTTGTACTTAATAAAGTATGTCAAATGCGTCGTTGGGTGGGTGTAAACGTGAAAGTAAATCAGTTGAAACAAATGTGGAACATCAGTCAGAGGGTCGGTGCGGTACCGCCGCCTCCGCCGCCGTCCGTCGTTAGTGGTCAAGGCCTACTGCTATAAATCTCCACTGTACCTCGAGAGACGAGAACCGTGATCGCCTTTATATTTATTATTAAATCTACGATGTAATACTGCCATTACCTTGTATCGTAAACTTGTGAAGTATGCTAAAATTTTTATATCATGCCAAATGTTTAAAACTAAAAATTTAAATTCACGCTTGAGTTTTGTATTCATATGAAAATTCCATGACATTAATTATATGATAGAAAATGATTAAATTGTTTTTGACGTGAAATCTCTACTGGAGCGTTTAGACGGGAATAAAAATGTTCTGACGGGACGTCCCTACGTGCCATTCGGCCAATACGGCGTCGCGTCTGGTCGGCTCTTTCCAACTCAGCGCTCCCCTCTCAACATTTATACTGAATGCTTCTCTTTTCTACACACACTCACTAATTTAAGTGTGTGTTAGTGTATCAGCGTGGTTTCTTATGCTGACCTTATAGGCTACTCGTGAACGTCAGAGAGTTTTTTTTTAATAGATATACAACGAAGGTGACAAACAAGCATAGGGCCCGCCTACTAGTAAGCGGCTACCATATCCTATGGACGCATTTACGTAATACCATAGGTATCACTATCGTATTGCCTACCTTGAACCTCCCTACCCCAAAGAGCTCTTACAACCCTTCTCATCGCAGGAACACAACACTAGGTTATTTGGCTGAAATCTTCTGTAGGGTGAAAGGGGTCTACCAGTTGGATTACCCCAAATAACTATCCGATTTATTTTTCGTTTTTATTTATTAATATTTCAATGTAAAAATATGATTGAATTTAGGTGTTTCACATCTGCTAGACGTCCCATGATCCTTAACATTTTTAAATAATTATTTTGTGATAATATGTACATAATTTATAATTCAAACCATTCCGTTCTTGTTAATATAACAACATATCAAATACACACATTTAAAAGGCTGTTTATTACCACAAAAAGGTAAAAGAATCCAGGATGAATATAAAAAGCCATCACACACTTTGATCTCGAACAAAACAGGCAAATTAATATGAAACCTGGAAATTACTCCGCAATATATCCCTCCCGGTGTGGTCTACACTTGGACGATGATATGCCACGTATACGTATTAATATGTCATACACAGTTTAAATTTATTTTTAAATATCTATAAAAAATAGTACTACAATCTTATATAATTAAATTTGTAAAACTCTTATTATTATTGTCCTATAATACGTGTAACCTTAATAGTGTTTCCTTATTTAAAAAAAAAGCACCTACGTAATATCAAGGATTTGCAAATAAGTAGTTAATACCTATTTATTTGTATTCTTTAACGTATTTATTTACAGCAAGCCCACTTTTTAATGGCATATGGTATGATTTTGAACTATAATTAAATTAAACTTGAGGTCAGACTTGTATTTTCTAAGAGAAGCAGCACAGATTTCTCTCTACTTGGGGCAGCCCTACTGGTGAAATACATCTACCCTACAGAAGATCGCAGCCAAATAACATTGTGTTGTGTTCCTGCGGTGAGCAGGTTTTCCAGTGCTCCTTGGGCAAAGGGGGTTCTAATTCGGCAACGATACCTCTGGTGTTACAAGCGTTCATTGACTTCGGTATCCGCTTACCACTAAGCTGGCCTTAAGCGTGTTTGCCACCTTAGATAAAAAAATAGCTAAGTGAAAACGACGTCTTTTTTCAATAACTAAATATATGTATAAGTTAAAATAAGTCATTCATTTCATATTCTATCTATACATATTATAAAACAAAACGTCTCTCTTTCTGTCTGTGTGTTTATGTTCTTTTCACGCGAAAAACACTTATCGGATTTACATGGTTCTTCATGATTTTATGGTTATAGGATGTATTTTATTAGATAAAGTAACATACGAAATAAACAGTGACAATAATGGTGAATGAATTGGAATAAAAGACGCTTTTGGGATGCTTAAATGGCTTACGCTGTGTAAACCATAAGATTAATATACTGCAGAATTGTAGATATTAAAAAGACCTAGAAAAAAGTCTACGATAGCATATATCTATCTTCTGAGGATTACCCACAATAAGTATTTTTGTTTTCCGTTTTTGAGAAGAGCAACACGATTCGCGCATGCGCTGAACCAACGGCAATCTTCTACGCGAGCATATCCGCGGGCACAGCTGATCACTATTAAATTTATGTCTACCTTGATGCCATATTGTATGATTCATTGTTGGGAAAAGTATCAGAGATCACATATATACCTAATGTTTGACCAAATAAGGGATGATGCATCATTATGACATAACTTTTCCACACACAGGCAGCATAGCAAGCATAGCACACATTAATCATAGCATACACTGAGTGGATGAATTGAGAAGTGATCCCACAGGCCGCAGATAACTGCACCGGACTTTTAATTTTACCCGAGCACTGAACGGTTGCTCTTGCGGTTACTCCCTGATTACAATATGAGTCAATGCAAACCCTGATGCTTTGTTCATAAAAAAAATACTTTAATGTTTGTATACCTTTTAATGATATAATTTGTTTCATTTAGTCTGAGTTTCTAGTGTAAATAAAAGGAAATATAAAATATTATTATCCATTTATTTAGAAAATCAATAGGTCCCGATTTAAAAGTACAATGTCGCATCAAGTAAATTTCTTTTCAAAGTTATTTTTATACGATTTTAAAAATATATAAAATGAATAAATGTAACAATTTTGGTGAACAACAACATAGATTGACATTCATGTAGTATTTTCTCATAATAATGTACGAAACAAGGTAAGAAACCCACGACGAAAGTAACATATTATTGAGACCATTCCAATGAGCCCAAAAACGATATCTCTGCTGTAAGTTCGAGAAGAGTTAGGTATCCTGCAGATTCCAGATGATACTGCAGCATCAACTCAATGTTGCCATGTTCTTCTCACACCCATTTATAAACTAGAAAAGAGCTAATAATCGTCAAATGAAAACAGATTTTCTTGAAAAATTGAAACTAATAAAAACTTGATTAAAATCGGTTCAACCATTTAAGAGCTACGATGTCACAGACAGACACACACACTTATACACAAATACACACGTTAAACTTATAGCATCCCTATTTTTACCTCGGGGTTTAATAAAATACGAAATTCTTAAATGTGTTGTAGAAATAGAGTAAAGTATGAACAGTTAAAACATGTCACATAATTTGGAAGAGACAGAACTAATGTTTTACGTAACTTTAAAAATTTTCGAATGCAATTTTCATATGAAATACAAGAAAATGTAATTTAGACCGTCCAATATTTAAATATATTTCGAATTCAAATGGATATTGCAGAAGCGGGCCGCAGTAAAGTCTGACAATGGGACATATGGCACTCACTAATCATACTTTGCTTTCTGTTTTATTTCGTATTTCCATTACCGTATTTCAAAAGGTATTGACGTATGAGGCACTTTTACGAGGTTTACGTTGTGCTCAGTCAACCATAAATTTTACGCTACTTTGTTCATTGATTCCAAAGTTCAGTAAATATAAACACGTGGGAAAGAATCTTAAGTGAATTTATAACTTCGACTTAGATTACGTTAAAATACTGACATTGAGTTCAGATCAGAACCAATATTTTATAATTTGAAAAATATTTGTCCTAGAAACTTTTAATATTTGAATAAAACCTACGTGTTTTTATTATTGTGTGGTACTGCATGACTACAGAGTACTTGCTTGTGAACTTAGTGAAGTTCAGAAGCTTACTGTGAAACCGAGAGATAAGAATCAATCAAGAGTAAACGGTTTGAAGAACTCGAATGATTAATTGAAAATGTTGCAATCTAACAAAAAGCAAAACTTGTTTGTACAACGTGACGAGGCTAACTAGACGAACGAGTGGAATTCTTTTCAATATAAAAACTAAAATAATCACAAAGACTGATCAACAAATCTTAAATTAGTGAGAGTTGTCAAAAAATTCAATTATATGAACACATTAACTTGAAAAATAAAATATAAAGACACATTAGTATTTTCTTACAATCCGTAAAAGAAACGAGTGACGTCACATTTATCAATTGTCTACTTTACTTGGTCATGTAATAATCACTAATACTATACAATCAGACGAAACCACACCAAAATATAGAAACTCGTATAAGATGTCGCATCTGCACCTTATTGATCGATAACATGGTTATGATACCCTCGTACGGACAACACGCTTGGAAATGCTTCTTTAATCACTTTATACGACTCTCTCTAACCCATGAATTGGCTATTATAACTTAAGGCGTACAGTGGTCTGTTGATTTACAAGCTAAATTCTAATGCTTACTACACCAGTTGTCATAGTTTAGGATCAATTTATGTAATTGTTTGTCAAGTGTTCAGTTTGAATTAGTGGCTTGGTAATTATATTATATAGTAGATGTACTTCGTCCGCGTGAAATATTGTGTATGAAAACAGCGTTAAAAACAGTTATGTAGTTGTACTGAATATTTAACATCGGTGATTTAAGCGTGTTTCGTGTTTTGTGAATATTTCGGGATTGCAAGACGCAGCGTGGTGCTCACGGCTAGCAGTCAGCCGTGTCTCACGCTCTTTACTACTTTTGATCGATTAATATCCTGCCATACGTCTACGCTTTGAATTAGACCTAATACGTCGTTCCCTACAGGTTTTTTGATTGCGTATTTTTTTCTTAAGATCTTGTTCCACAGCAAGAATCATTTAACAAAATTCCCAGTTTCCTGTGAACGACCAGATCTCCCTTTTTTTATAGAGCAATGGAATACAGAGAATATCCTGTCCACTTTCTACCAAGCATTTTACCCAAATGCAATACAGTTCGCAGATTTTAAAAGGAGTAGTTGAACCGTAAAATTCAACGTAAAACCACTTCATAACGCAATGAATCAAAGGCCCTTTGACAATATACAAATAAAACAATTTTCATTATTAATCGGTATTATCAAGAATAAGAACGAGTTGAGTATTAAAAAATGGTTTTGCATTCCTTTGAGCAAAATTTGAGTTAATTAATAATTTTACATTTATCAATCGTTAATATTCAGTGAATAATGAATGGTGCATTATAGTATGTCTGATTTATTTATGTCTGACATATCACAAAAGTGCGTAAATTTAAACAATCTATTAATCAATCTTTTACTGCAATTATTGATATACTAACATTTAATAAATAATCTATTTTGTTTATAAGAAACAATAACATGAATCGAGCAGAGTCAGCAATAAACAACCCAACTAAATGATAATTAATTCGTCCACGTATTAGGTACGGTAGGTCGGATAGTTTGCCAAAAGGCAACCAATGTAAACAAGGCGTAATCTAATGTAATAAATAATGTATGGAAGCTAAATATGGAAGTTATCCATGCCATACGGCATACGGAAAGGCAGGAGAGGGATCGGGGTAAATTTTCATGATCTTGCGGTTTGTGATGCTTGCTTGTTAATATTAGTTTATCAACCCTCCAGCCGCATTGTACACGAAATTTACGAATATGTTATGAATCAAGTGTTTGCATTTTGTGTCATAATATTAGAAACTATGTCAGATCTTTAACCAGATAACTTAATCGATAAACATATTATATTTAAACTTTTTTAGTACATAACTTGAATTGCGTATCTACTGTACTTTAATGAGTAATCTAGGTATTATTTGCTATTATTATATTTATAATAAGATAGAGCAATTTTTAAGATCATACAATCCCGACATTTATTATTCTTATCACGTTGGCGGCAAACAAGCTTTCAGTCCGCCTTATGATAAGCGGTCACCGCAGCCTATAGATGCTTGGTACAAAGAAGTACTATTCTAAAAAATCTTATATTTATTTTTATTCGTCTTGTCGAAAATCTTATTTAAAAAAAAACGTGTCATCGTGTAAAGATTGGCCAGAAAGTGAAATTGTAATCGGAACTGAGTGTTTAGGATGCACCAGACGTACTCGTGTATGGGCATTCGGGGAAGCTCTATACAAGCATACATTAATCACCTGAAAGATTTTTATTATTTTAATCTCATTACACCCAGTATGGTGTATTACTGATTTTCTATGTAAAACATATCCATCAAAAGGGTGCCTGGAAGAGACTGTAACTACAATAAGGTTTTATATATTTGTATTTATTACATAATATGTTCTACTAGACCTATAATTAACGGTGTACACTTACCGCTCCTCTTAATCCGCTCTATTTGTTATCATGTATGTTCCAAGGTGTGAGGATGAACTCCCTGCCCATAGTTTTTCTTAACTTTCATATGATTCTAATCCTCAAACTCAGCAATTTAGAAATATGATTTAGCAGAAATAGATTACTAGATAATACGAAATCACTACGAGGACACTAATTGTAATACTGTTAATACTGCTCGTCTAATTTTTATTTAATACTAGCTGCTCCGGCAGGTGTAGTTCTGTCCTTCTCAATAACTCGACCATAGCGCCGCGCCACAAATCCCGTTTTTTTTTCTCAAAACTTTTCTATAACCGTTAACAAAACAAAAAAGAATAATGCATATCCATCCTTTGCGATAGAAAAAAGGACGTTCAGTTTTCCCGAATTTGTAATTTTTGCGGGAAGCTTTTCCAATTTTTCTTGCATTAAAATTCGGACTATTACGAACATTTTAAAATAAAAAAAATTGCCAATGTGGTCCAGCCGTTCTCAAGCGATGCGCTTACCAACGAAGAAAATTTCATTTTTATTTATATAGGGGGGTATACTTCTTTCCTAGAAGAGAAATTTATTGACATCGCTTTTTAAATAAGTTCCTATAGCTAATAGTAATCCTATTCGAATCTACTGACTTTTAAAAACGGGGCATGTTATTTGAAATAAATAGCTAAAACTAATCTTATTATAGTTATTTGATTTTAATCACAAACAATTAACTTTTCGAACTTAATTAATTACTTAAACTGGTTTTTATAGTCCCGTTTAATTGTGTTTGATTAATACATTCATATGTTCGATCAACACGAGGATTAAAAATTAAATACATGAAGATCAAAAAATTTAACGATTTTCAATACCATTCACGATCTACTACTGACAGTAACAAACTGAAGTTTTGTTATTGTAATCATATCAGATCATATCATATCAGATGGAAAGAACTGAGTGATATAGTATCTTTTTTAATTTTCATTTCATATGATGTACGTTGTTCGTAGTTATGTAAGAAACAATAATCATCGGAGCATGCACACGTGTTCCGTAGCGAATATCTTGAATAGTATACCACAAGTAGCCTCAGACTCGAGAAGATATTGTGCGCCTCACAACCTCACCCCCACACGAAACAATATTGTGAGCGGAAACATGAATATATTCAAAACAGACAATAAAGCGGATTCAAGATTATTAAACATATAAAAAAAGTACATGTACAGCAGAATGTTTTGGAATGTCTTACAATTTTTCTATTAATCGAATAACCTGAATAATTATAAGATATTTATCAGCGTTGGTATTTTTTAATCTATGCTTTTTTTCTTTATCTTCTATATATACATATTACAAAACGTCTCTCTCTCAAATTCTCTTTATCCGTCTGTCCGTTTATGTTCTTTTCACGCGAAAACCACTTATCCGATTTACATGTTTTCTATTTTAATTCATAGCTATGTTATTTGGCCAGTTTATAGGATATGTTTTGTAAAATAAAGTAACATACGAAATAAGCAGAAACGATACTGATGAAACAATTCGGGAAAAAAGACGCATTTGGGACGCTTAAATGGCTTACGCTAAGTAAAGCATACGAGAAATATCAAATTAATGTTCTATATAATTGTTGATCTTAAAAAGACCTCCAAAAAAGTCAGCGATATCATATATCTATCTTCTAAGGATCACCTACAATAAGCATTTTTGGCTTCCATCTTATGAGCGCGTGCGCTCGGCCGACGGCATTCTGTAGTCTACGCGAGCAGAGCTGCGGGCAAAGCTAGTAATATTATAAAGCTCAAGAGATTGTTTGTTTGTAAGCGCTAATCTTTTTTTATGTCAAAGGGCGAAAACAGGCAGACGGCCCACCTGACGATAAATGGTTACCGTCGCCTATGGAAAACTGCAACACTAGGGGCTTTATGCCAAGTTGCTGACCTTGGAGACTGTATTTCAATCCCTTTTTGAAGAGCCCCATGTCATACCCCTGGGGCGAAAACCGAGCTGGGCAACTCATTGCACAACCCTAGCGTACGTGTCAGGAAGGTAATCTCTGGACCTACCTGTCAGATAAAAAAATCATATGCATATGTAGGTTATTTATTAAGGAAGGTTATAATCTATATAATTTCACGCTACGACTTTAAGGGACAGAGCGATAACCACAAATGTCAAGCAGTCTGGAAAGCTGTAGGCGAGTACGGAAAGTCAGAAAACGATAGGCTACATAAATGCGTTGGCGGCATGGCGGTTGAGAGTTTGTCCAAGAAATTTAAACCGGGTGAAAGCTTTATAATATTAAGTATAAATTTATGACTGTGTTGCATCTTGATTCTTGATGCTGTCAATAACATTTTTTTGTTCGTTTCAACTGGCATGCTATATCGATAGATAGCTATTGATATATGTTTAAGACTACAGTGTCGTCTAATCAACTGCATCTAAACGGTTGTCACGTCGCATCTCGCTGAACGGGGCGACCCCACGTAATTTGTTTATTCGTAACGACTTTACTAATGCTTTTCTCTACCTACGGTCTCTATTTCGTTTAAACTTAAAAGTAATCACCATTATTTTATTTACGTAGAATGTAAATATTATAAAAGCATTATAGTAGAGATGTATGCAAATACAATATGTGGGAATACGCTTTTTTGCCGATATTTTTCAATATTACTAATATGCATACTATGTATGTATTTTCAATGTGTTATATTCAATGTGATATAGCTATATTTATATTTCAAAAACTGTAAGGGTCGAGAGTAATAACAACAGCAAAATATAACTAGATCAATATGTATGATAAATGATAATAATATTTTATAGGTAAAATAAAAATACGAATCTATTTTCTCTATTTGGGTTCATTTATCTTATTGGTAAAAAATATCTACTCTATGAGAATTAATAGGTACAATGTACATAAACACAGAATTCTAGTGTTACACTAAAATATGTTTAGGATTTATGTTAAAAATGTATTTATGATAGATGATGGATATCCATACTTATGATGGATATCCTAAAAGTTACTATGGCCCTGAATAATTTGTCTGGTGAAAGTAATAGCAAGTAATACAAATTTAATGCATCCACTAGATCCGTATTCCATATACACGTTATTATTAGGGATGTTACGGATATGTTTTTTTTTATCTGGATATGGATATCTTAAGAGTATTTAATCAGTTTCGGTTACGGATACGGATATTAGACGGTTTCGGATAATTTCAATTATAGATATTACATTTTTCAAATAATTATATATAGAAGTAAAATAGGTATTATTTGAACATTTGTAAGTAAACAATATTCATTTTAGTTTTGATATTTATCTATATATTATGTAACAAGACAACTGACTGACATATCAACTCATAGCCCAAACTACTGGTTAGGATCGTGAGAATTTGCACGCGGGTTCCTTTTACACTGAATATTAAGGAAGAACTTTTAGAAATTCAACCCCTAAGGTGATGAAAAGGTGGATGAAAGTTTGTATGAAAATCAGTCATTTTTGAAGATAGGTCTTTGAAAATATATTTTTTGCAATATCAGTTAGAATAGCATATAAACACACCTGGTTATTATGAATGACAAGAAACAAATGACTTTTAGAAGTTTCTAAGCAATAGCAATACGGGTTGACTTTTTAGTGTTATAGGAGACAGTGTGCTTCTATAACAGGTAGGTTTAAGTAAATAAATAGCTGACAGGTTAAACCAAATACGTTAGAGATACACTTACAAAAGACGCAATATTGTAACAACGTCGACGCATATTTCCGCTTGATGCATTTTTGATGTTTTTCTGATGTGGGTCTATCGACCCTTTCTATCTAAATGTGATGAATATTCAACGTTGAGGTTAATAGAGATACGTTTCCTTTGCGTCTTGAAGTATTTAATTTTAAATTGGTGAGCTCTTTTTAGTTTTTTTTATAATGTTTTTACCACTTTTATTATATGTATTAAGACAGAGATTATTTAACTCAACTCATCAGAGAGTACAATCCTTGTAGTGTAATATAAATCTATTTCATGTATGAATAAACTAACTGAGCTCCATGGTTTCACTCGTGTTAAATATTCGACAAACTCACCACGGCGCGGCGCCACCACCACCTACGCCGGGTGCGGTGTAGTTTAGCTTTATTCTCACTTCTTATACTTGCCTATAGCTAGTCAGATTATGTAATGATTGTTTTATCAATCATTTTTATATTTTAATTATATATATTTATTTCACCTTATTTGATTCCTCATTAATCATTTATTGTGTTTTCGGTTGCTTTCCGAAGGCATCTTGTCTTTAGATCACTTATTATTTAAATATAAAAATGATTGATAAAACAATCATTACAATTACTTAACGTTCATATCCCGCCACGTCCCCCTCTCCTGAGGAAACTCAAGCCTGGATCCGTTCTAATAGCTACCAACAAATAGTCATTACACTGCACAACACATTACATATACACAATGTGTAAAAAAATGTTCCCTGATGGTTTGGTTAGTATCGACCAAAATTGTCAGATTACTAAATACATATACGCATGTTCCTTCTCTCCTCTTAAAGGAAAGAAACATGAATTACGGATAGGACATTAGCCAGTTCGCGTCTTAATTGCAACTTTTTTTTTTTTCGATCTGACTATACTGTTAGCCTTAGGGGCCCTGGAGCCTTTACGGCTTTTACAGCTTTACCGGGCTTGGGGGCGAGCGCTTAGGGCACTCAGCCACGAAAGCTAAGCAACAACATCCGAGGGTGCCAAAGTGGCCGAACCTCGGCTCGGACTGTTGCGCGTATGCAATTAAGTCGCGATCTGACTAAATCCCTATCAATCGATCTAAACTAACTATACATATATACATGTTTCTGCCCCCTGGGAGGAGGTAAGGAACATGTGTATGTGTATTTAGTGGTCTGAAATTTTTTGTCTAATCTAACTAGGCAAAAAAAGAAAAAAAAAGGTCCCTTACAGAACCTATGTACCTGTGTGTTGTGCATGTGTATAATGCAGTGTCATGTATGGCTGTGAAAGCTAGTGAATGTAGCGAGTGATATCGCGCGAACGGCTGCTTGACTCAAGGGCTCCATGCCGATGGATCGGACCTAGGCTTGAGTTGCCGCAGAGGAGGGCGGTCGTGGCGGGTGTGCGAAAGCGAAGTTAACCGTACGTCCCCTGCGGAGGGAACGGTGGCTTCGCGGGCGTGGGCGCGAGCACGCATATGTTGCGGGAGCGGACGCGTAGAAATTGTTAGCGTTCTCGATGTCGTCATCGGGATCGACAAAGAGATTTCGCGGACGGCGTTTATAACGTTTGGCAACGGGGATCGAGTTGTCTGGGACGTAGTTCACGGTGGATTTTACGAGCGGGTTGGGATGATTCGAAGCGCTATCGAAGTATCTCCTGGTGAGATATTTCACATAGGCTTCTATCGAGGGAAGCCTCATGTCCCTGTGCAGGTCCATGTTCCTAACGAAGGCTGGAGGGTCAAGCAAGCGACGGAGAAACCGATTTTGGACTCTTTGCATGCGGGCAAAGTTATGTTTGGACATATGTGCGAACGCGGCGCAGCTATATGTCAAGATCGGACGGACGCACATCTTGTACAGTGTGAGCTTATGTCTTAAGGACATTTTGCTTACCGAACTGAGCAAGGGTCGCAAGCGGGAAAGGATCCAGGTGACCCTATTCCTGACTATAGTAACGTGTGCGTTGAAGTTAAGCTTCGAGTCGAGGGTGACACCCAGATATTTAGTCTTGGTGGCCCAAGGGATATTCGTACCGAATAATGAGAGGGGTCCTACCGTGCGTGGTAGTTTGCATGTATGCGGTTCGAACATAATCGCGGCGCTCTTTACCGGATTAATTATTAAGTTACGGCACGTTGGACTGCGCAGGCGAGATTTTTTCTGTGTCTGTTTGACGCATATATGACTGTGTCGTCAGCGTTTAATTGCAACTACGACAACAGCCCAAGCCGAGAATAGCGCGTTCAAAAAACATTGTATTTAGCTTTATAATATACTAATATTATACTATACATATAAACAATATATTACCTTATAAAAGAAATGCTGACTGCGTTACTCCTAAAATACATTTATCTACAATTGTTAATATAAAAATATCTGATATTTTCATTTTCGGTTAATTATGGCAGGATTTAAAAATATTTCCTAGGGATCGACTTAAAGAAAGTTGAAATAAAACTGAAAAATTAAATATATAATATATATTCAACATAAATAATTTTAGTTTTATTTAATCCATACTTTGATATTATTTTTTTGTAGTCACTAGCGTCCAAAAGCCTCTCAAATAAAGGACCTTTTGTGCATAGATAAAGAGCGATCAACAGTCGTTGACTAAATTGAATTTTGTAACGATAACTTCAGCACCAAATAAAATAATGTGTCGTCAAAAGATGAAGATAATGTTAGTTTCCCCTTTATATTATCAAATTCGTTTCATTATATTGTTATTTTCGTATTTCCAGGAAATTATATTTTAGGAAAAGCGTAGTGTTCAGAAACTATTTAGAAATTATTAACATGGTCGACCTAAATAGTACTGAATTAAAATACGTGAAAAAAGACTAAATGGAAAGCTGGCGAATTCTGTAAGCTAGTATTAGATATCATTTTTAAAATAAGAATAATACCGGTAAAATCTAAAATTGAGTCTATTTTTTATGAAAATATTTATTTGGTTCCATCAAATTCTTTTATCAAATAATAATGAAGGTTTAGCGTGCTGCCGCATTTGTTTTTTTTTTATCGTTTTAGTTTTGGCGTAGTGGCCACAACTCACCTGATGTTAAGTGACGATGTGGCCCAAGATGATAACACTCTAAACCTAGTGGAAGACTGGCTTTCAAGTGCAGCTGCCGGAAGACAGTTATTGGTGCTTGGTTACAGATTTTCAACTTAAGGGTAGTAGCTAGCCAGGCGGGCATTAGAAAAAGCCCTATCATCAGCTATGGTTTCCTGGCGATTTTTTCCATCACCGAAAGCTAAGGCTCATTGCAGGGATTCGAACTCACGCCAATCGACGCGAAGTCGTACACGCTACCACTGAGCCAACATTGCATCATAACTTAATATGATATTATGGTTAAACGTTATTAAGCGTATTTTAGTTATATCCGGCAACTGTAATTTATATGTATGCCAATTTACAGCTTTCTAGTACTAAGAATCTCTAAGCTAATCCTCGAATAGACAGACGGATGGACATGGCGAAACTATAACGGTTCCTGGTAGAATACGGAATCCTAAAAATGGAATTTTGTACATTGGTAAGCGCATTACTTGAGAACGGCTGAACTGATCTGGATAAGTTTTTCCTTAGATGTTAGTAATGGGCCGAATAGGATATTTAGGAAAAAAAATTGAGAATCGACCCTTACAATTGGAATATTTTGTAAAAACAGAAATTTGATTTTTCTATTTTTATCATTTTTATCGAACGATAGATATGCGTAATTCTTCTTTTATTTTGTTCGTTATATTGGGTATAGGTGGCACTGTGATCGAGTTATTGACTATTGAAAAGGCAAAAATACGATAACGGTCCACTAGTATTTAAATAAATATTTATACCGCAGCAATGCAGAACAACGTACGATGCATCCGAGTGTCATAGCATTTGCAAGTTCGCAACACGCCGAATCAAGAGCTGAGTCAACCACCGACCGCTCTCGTATTTACTCGGAGCACGATTGAAAAGGGTCACTTCTCTTCTCTTTACCCAGTCGTGAATTGCATAATTACTGTAATGGGAAAAAGCTGTTTGTTCAATACAAAAACTATTTTTATATTATTATTTGTCTTTGAAGCAGAAGTTCACAAATACAGAAACGCCGTTCAACATCTCTAGGCTTCAACTCGTATGGTACCCAATGTCCTTGCTTCTGGATCATTCCCAGATTGTTTAGGCGTTGAAACTGCTTGTTGGCTCACTTGTATCTCCTCCGAACTCCTCTTGATTTCGACACAAATCTTCAATGAGCTGATCTAGCTAGAATGAGCTAGATCTGAGTCGTCAATCTCACTATCACTTTATTATAAATGATAATTATTTGTAAGTAACTTTTTGATTCATTTTCGAGACTAAACATCTGAATTAATTGCATTGAAATTTGGTATATTTGGCAGATATATTTAGCAAAAATAAGAAAAACGTGCGCCATGAAAAAATCAGATCAAATAATTGAAATATATTATGTAATCTGCTAGAATAGACAGTGTAAGAGAGCTTTAACATAAAGTATTTTCTCGGTTTGTAGGTGAGGTAACCAGAGATCTTGTAAACAAATGGGTGTAGTTAGCCAAGTACCGCAGAGGGCAGTATCCGCGATTTATGTGCGAAGTGCTGGGTCCGCGCCCCACGGGGAGAGCATCGAACCGTGACATAGGTGTTACGTCTAAGTTCCTATATTACAACTACAGACTATTTTCAATTTTCAAGTGAGTTTTAAATTTAGGATGTTCCGTTGTATGAATCAGTAAATAATGAACGGATATGATTTTAAATATGATGAATTAAATATGATGACCTAATTAAAAAGACTTGTCCCTAAAGTAATAGATATGTCACCAAAATGGAATCACCAAACAATATCAAAACGATTACCTAAAAATGTGAATTTTCAACGGCTGACTTGTTTCTGGCACTCGCCGGCTGTTACCTCGGCCTGCTTGCTTCGCTCGCTCGGCTCGTGCATTATGATAGCATTTACAAACTAACCAAACCGATCCAGTGCGCAACCAAGTTTAGCTACAATATAAATCATAAGAAAAAAAAGCTAATAAGCTAATTTAATGGTGACAAATCTATATTTTGATGTGTGATGTGAAGTGATAACAACAGAATTAATATGATGACAAAAATATTTGTTGGTAATAGATATTATAATTAGGGGATACATATTGGTGACGATTATAAACTTTGTTGCCAGAAAACATTGTTGTCATAATGACCTAAAACTATTCGTCTAATACCAAGAAGGGTACTTATGGTACTAATAATACTCTAGTTTAAAGTCTCCAATAAAAAAGGGCAATCGTTTAAGTATATTAAATTCTAATGTAGTAATCTCAATCTAGTACAAATTTATAATTTCTCATTAAATATTTGCATAACAACTAAGTTCTTCATCATCTATAAATATAAAAGGTAATGTATTGTCTGATTCATCGTCGTCGTCGAAATTTGGAAATTATAACGGATATTAACTTTATATTGTAAACATTGCTAAAGAAGAGATTTCTAGAAATTTAACCACTAAGTTAGTATGGGAAATAATATTTTCCGTGTCAGGATCATTCTGTTATTTTAGGTGGTGGTGGTCTGGTGATTTTGTATATCTACAAAGAAGTGTACTTTATCGTATTCTTAATTTCAGCAGCAGCAGCATATGTATATTCCATTACAATAAAAAAAAACTATAAAAATCTTACATAATTATAATACGCGAGCGAACCTGCGGGTGGAAAGCTAGTAATTAATAAATGTACATTTTTAGATTCCAGCGGGCTATACCAAAAACACTAAAATATAATATTAACTAGCCGTGCCCACGGCTCAACTCGCGTGGACTACAGAATGCCGTCGGTCGAGAGCGCGCGCGTGTCATGCCGCCCCCGCTCAAAGGACGGAAGACAAAAAGCTTATTGTGGGTGATCCTTAGAAGATAGATATATGCTATTGCTGACTTTCTTGTATGTCTTTTTAAGATCTACAATTATGTAGAACATTAATCTAATATATCTCGTATAGTTTACTCAACCTAAGCCATTTAAGCGCTCCAAATGCATCTTTTTACGAGTTGATTCACCATTATCATCACTGCTTATTTCGTGTGTTACTTTATCTTACAAAATAGATCCTATGAACTGTCCAGATAACATAGCTATGAATTAAAAATAAGTAACATGTAAATCGTATAAGCAGTTTTCGCGTAAAAAGAACTTAGGTAAAGGGACAGACGGACAGAGAGATTTTAAGTTTTATAATATGTTTAGAAGATATAGATAAATAACTAAAATATTCAATTCTGGTCATACGAGGCCGCTATGATTTGAATGGCGTATTCGATTACATGTGGCAGTCGCAATGTCTGTCGAATGACCAAACATCAATGATCAAACCGATTTCGATCTCCCACTGGGAATAGGAGTAGATTGAAAAATATATTTGTACGTGCAATACCTTTGGGTGTTCAAAATACATTATATAGATTGAAAGTCGTAAGTTAAAAGCCAACTAATTAAGACTGCGTAGACATTCCCCTGCACAGTGTGAGCCAATTACTTGATGCAGTCACTGTATTCTCACAGGATGTCAGCCCGGCGCTACGCGGCTCGGCATTACACTTTTAAATTTAGTAAAAGGCACTTAATTGTACCGTTTCACATAAACTTATATCATTAATGGTATGAAAGCTATTTGGTTTATAAATAAACAAAAAATAAGTAGTAAAATATGTATTACTTCTTAAGTACCTACACTTTTTTTTATATTAAGAACAAACTAGTACCATCGCGTTCTCTAAAATTATTATCCACATACGTTTTAAAATGGGGTGGTGGTTAAGTTTTTCTTAGGAGAAATTTATTTTGTCCAACGAACATTTGAATGTTTATATTATTATAAATGTTTGATTTTTTTTTTCATTCGAGTGCGACAATATATTTAGCTAATTAAATTATAAATATTACAAGTAAATTTAAGAATTATTTTAGGTAAAAATTATTTGATAGCGTCGGTACATATTTATGAAATAATAAAAATTACAATTAAGTTCTGACAAATAGCTTGTGCTTACTGGCATTCCGTTCTATACGCAATCGACATGAGCGGTAGAGCCTTCAGCAAATACAATAGCGATTGCAATGATCCTTGAATGAGACCAATTGTACCGCGAACGGAGAAATGAGAAACGGGTAAATAATAATATCATGTTTATTTTTGTATCGAAGCAAACTATTTCCTCAAATATGTCTTAAAATAAACATTTTCTTATAAACTATAAAGGAAATGATATATTCAATACAGTTTTTCTGTAACAAAGTTGCCGTTAGGAACAAGCAATTTCGTGTAAGGATAATGCTCACGCTTACATAACATGATATTACAATATATTTGCCTGCAAAATCACCTGTAGCAATTCCCACATATTCTTAAAACAGCTTTATCCCGGGATTTGGGCGATGTGTGTTTTTAAAGTCTTTTAGTGCCAAATTATTCTTAGGGAATATGATAAAGATAAAATTTATTTTCATACACCGTACGAATTCCGTATTCTGGTATGTCATAAATAGTTAATTGCAAATACATCTGAGCTTACTATATTATTTTGAAAATTGAATGCCCTAAAAATCTAATTTGTGTATTACATAGTTATTGACTTTTGTTTAAGTTGCTTAATTTCTTATGTATACAAAAAATATGTGTGCAGCAGTTCACACGTGTCAGAAATAAACCGATAGAAAAGAAGGTGTGTGTGCGATTCACACACGATAGAAGTGAAACTTCATTTTAAAAGACATTTTCTATTTTATTTAAACAGTGTGCAATATACATACACACCGACATTTACTCTCTCGCTCTGGCTCACACAAAGAGGAGAGACCGATAATATATTGCTCTCTCGCTCTCACACAAAGAGGCGAGACGTTTAACGTTTAACGCTTGGAAGTCGCATAAGAAGTTTCACTAAATAAAATAATCCTTAAAAAATATTTTTAAATATCCTAAATCAGCGGGATTCGAACTATCGACTACTCGTGCATACTGCCTATGAAATAGGGTGGACAAAAAAAACGTGTTTTTTTTTCTTTAGTTACTATGAAAATATCGTCCAAGATGACAAAAAAATTGCTGGCAAACATATACTTGTAGGGAATTAAAGGATCCACAAAAAAGATCTGATATGATTTCTTGCTTAGATTAAAGTTCAACCTCAAATGGTAAATGATGACTTTTACAATTATTTTTACTCTATCACAAAATAATGGCTCAAAAACTGTTTTTTTTTCTGTCTGCTTGTTTTTATCTTAGATATTTTTTATACAGGTGGCTTGGTTGAAAATTCACTCTCGTGCAAATAACCTGGGTGAGCAGAAATACCTCTACGACATATAATGTATCTAATGAATACTGTATATTTAACTTTCTAAAACAAACTTTTTTTATATACAATAAAGGTGGCAAACAAGCATGCGGTCCGCCTAATAGTAAGCAGATATCGTAGCCTATGAAAGCTTGTAATACCATAGGTATCACTAGCGCGATGCAGACCTTGAACTCCTATACCAAAGAGCTCTGGAAACCTTTCTCACCGCAAACACACAAAAACACTTAAACAGTCGCATTACATGATTATTTTTATTCAATTACATATTACTAAATTATATGATAACGTTTACATACTAAACAAAACATAACACACTAAATAAACTTTATGTCTAACATAAACAGAGGAACTCAACATACTCTGTAATGTAAATTATATGACTATTTAGAAACTGTTTAATGTCATAATACAAAATATAACATCTACTTATAAATATTTGGGCCTACAAGGTCATGGTATATAAATTAATATAAAACAATAACCATATCTAACTTACAAAATATGGTACACGTTGAATACATTCGACCAACAACAACTTGTACATTCATTAGTAGTTTCGTTTTTTTTCATAATATCTTTAGGTATAAGTATAATAAGTCATATATTATAACGTTATGATGTGTATACCGATTGAGCTTTATATCACACACTCTTAGAAAAAGATCGTCTTCATTTCCGCACATCGATCATGCGAGTGACAGGAAAAGGGTCTTCTAATTCAAATAGATTGCAAACATATTCATTATGCGACGGTGTAATTTGCTCAGTTGTTTTAATGTATTATCATCGTAATTAAAGACAAATAAATTAAATCGAGTTTTCTATCTGCGATTTTATAATTAGGTATTTGAATGTTTTTTTTTGTGATAAATGGAAAGATCATATATAAGTTTTATAACAAACTATTTTTTATTTTCGAAATATTGCAAAAGTTATTTCAAAATAAAAATTAATGTTTGAATTCAGTACCGAAAATGCGCCGATCGTTCCCGAATAAATCCGAGCGCGTGTGACGTCAAAATGTTAATTTCTACTCATTGTAGCACACAGCTGTTACAGTGCTTTGACACTTAATCGATGAAATTCCTATAACATTATGACGTCATAAACCTGAGGATCAATCGTAGCGTAGCGTTTCTTAGTCACGTGATTCTTTTCAAAATATTACAATTTTCAATTGTTTATTATTAATAAAAAAAAAAGTTTTAAGAGTTTTTCCAATTGACTATTATCATAATGATGATGAAGCTTTGAAATATATAAAAAATCGATATTCTTTTTTTTAATACCCAATTATGTACTAAATGTAAAATAATTCTTCTGTTCGCATATTATAAGTCTAAATCAAATATAACTTTTGAATAAACTCTTCTCGTTTTGTTTTTACGGATTTATCGAATTTTCAAACTGCTTATGCTTTTGTAATATTAAGATTTAGAATCATAACCGAATCGGTGCGTACAAAATTCATCTCAAGATTGACACACACAACTGGCACAACCATAAAACACACGATTTTTTTCAAACATCATTTTAAATACATACATGGACACAGTTTATAGTTTTATGAAATATTATATGTATTACTTTGTAATTGACAATTTTAAATTCTATTTTAATGTTTAAAAATTACCACGAACGTGCTGTGACGTATTTATAAAATAAATAAATATATACAGTAACTTTTTTATTAAATCTTTTTGATGCCAACTTCTCAAATGGTCCGGTACACCTGAAATTAATTACATAGTGAATCAGTCAAGTAATTCAATTCATGATGACATCTTTTTCATTTAAGAGGTATATGCTTTATATAGGAATTCTGCTCAAGCAAAATTGACGAAGGTCAAATATCGAGCCGACCACAGAACATGAGTACCTAATCCGAGGCTAAGTAATTAATGTAAGTTCTAATTAAAATGGGTATATAAATAAAATAATATTACGGTAATTTTATTTCTTAATGAACAACAATTAATTTTATCTTCTGTAATTACTAATTCAGCTGCTTCGTAATTACTAATTCAACTGCTCAAAATAGTTTGAATTAAACAAATGTAGTTATTTGTAATAAAAAACGGTTTTAGAGGGAAATGCTTGTTCGGATTAAAAAGGACGAAAAAGAAATTGACTTTGTGAATTTTCTGGAGTGCGGCCCGGTCTGTTTCAATTTCACGGGGCGTTTGTTGGGCGACAAAGATGCCCAAAGGTGTCATTTCACAGTGAGAAACCCCGAACTTACGAGTATGAGATAAGACGACAATATTTACTTTTATAGACCAAGTAAATCAAGTGAATTGACCTGTTCATACGCATGGGAGTATTTAATTAAACCGATGTTCTAGCTTATAAATAGACAATTAATTAAGAATAACAATAATTACTGCTTAAGTTTTTTTTTACTAGTGGGTTAGCTGGGAGTCGCTAACTAATTTGTAAACAATTTGGATAAAAAATAAAACAATTCATAGCTTTAAAATTGATTTAATTGTAAATATAGTTTTTTTTGTAAATTTCCAATGAGATATTTAATACATTTTTACAATACTATAGCATAAATATTAGAAACTAGATATGCCTCACGGTTTTATCCATATTAAATTTATTCAACAAACTCTACACCCAAGCCGATAACGTGCCCATTTAGTCCTATCGTTGTTCCTAAACCTAGCCAGATTGCTTGACGTTCATAGATACTGCTCCACTCCTTAGGATCGTAGCATGAAATTATGTAGCTTATATTATGTTTTACGTATCACTTATAAATCTGGCTATCATGAATCTGGCTATCACATACAAAAAGAAATTTTTCGAATTCAACCAGTAGTTCCAGAGCTTGGCGCGTTTAAACAAACAATCACACAAAAACTCTACAGCTTAATTTTTTTAAGTATAGGTAAGTATAGATTTATATTCCTTGTATATTATTTCAATCTATGTTTTTCTTGAATTATACGAATATTTTATTTACGAAAACGAATTATTTATACGTTTGAAAGTAAAGATAAGCAAGTTGTACACGATGTTGGCTAGTATCCACGTCTTAAAGTGTAAAACTATGTGAAAATATTGGCGTGTAGCGGCAATAGGGTACACAATTCCACTTCATCCGATGCCAGTGTCTGAGTGCAAAGACGTGTCGAGATGCCGGACGGGCGCCGGCCTCTGTGAAAATTCAGCACCCGGCGGAAAATATGGCCGCTGATGGAACCTTAATGTTTCCGAGTTGGCCCCGCACTTGCGGTCAGCCGGCTATTCCGATGTCTATAAAAGCTCACTTCTAATAAACACGTAGCGACAGCTCTGACACGTTCGTTTAGTTTCTTATCACAGTTTTGTGTCATTTTATGTCAACACTCCTATATAGGTATCTAAAAGAAATTACAAAAAGCATATAACACGTGATATCGAATAACTATTGTTTTACGTATCACTTATAAAATTTTTTTGACGTTATATCTTCTTTAAGGGGCGTTTTCAAAAAGATAATGAAAGTGATTTTGACGGTGCTCAAGCACATTGTAAAAGAAGTTTACATGGAGAAGTTGCTTGCTAAATGTCTATCTTTAATGTGAATATTCAAACTTACTTCTTTGTTTTTATATAGTAGCAGGGCAGAGGGACTTTACTGCACCTGATGGAAGAAAACACAGTACAATCCAATTTTTTTATTAGCGATTGTTCTTTGTTGGATTGCGAGCGTTTGACAATCCATCGCTGGTCGTCATTGTTATGCCAGCTTGTAAGACATTCGGCAGTTGGATATACATAGACTAATCCCGAAACTCGACAAACGAAAAGAGGGTCACTTTGAAAAGCTTATCGCCATGTGTATGGTGGTCGCGACGCTGTCGGGTAGAGATCCCTACATCACATTTAATTACTGTATACACTGGATGATGCCATAACATGACACGCTTATTCATGCAACTGTTAGACTAGGTATCGATGCAGTCAGACACAATCGTATTGTCCTACCACCCGCCCACTCTATTATATGTAGTAAAGTGTAGTAAAGTATGATTATGTTATAGGTAATTTAAAAAGTTATGTAAATGTGCGTTTTGCGTATAAATTTTATGTTTACAAATTCTTAGTCTATCTTGAAATATAAAAAAATATAATGTTAGAAAACAAGTAGTTATCTGAAAAACAATACGTTACGTTGTGACCAGAGCGTTCTCGAACTCATTAGTGACCGTACGTAGGTACAGACGGATAGACCGACGCGACGAGAGCGTTTGATTGACGCTGCGGAAATGATGCCCGCCCACCACGCCACGCCACGTTATCTCTGAAAAAGCAATACTTCTCATTTGCTGGCTATATTTGATTTTCACGGAAGATAACGTAAACAAAGTTCGTGTTCATTAACCCTTATTTGACAACGAAATTTGTGCTAAAATAAAAATATTTTCTTACGTCAAACCCCCAAGTCAATAATCAATCAAAAGGAAATGTTTATTTGTGTTTGTTCACACAAGGTTAAAGTTAGTTCCGCATTTACAACTGTGGACACAACATTGAATTAATATTAAGAAAGAACTATACTTTTTTTTAAATTATGTATATATATTTATATAATATTTATGATTTTCTATTACAAACATTTTAAGCTTTTTAAAATATTTATGTTTTAAAAATGAAAAATAATTGTATTTACCCATCTTCGTTCAAAATAAGTAATTTAAAAAATATGTAGGATTTTATGACAAATATTAACATAGTTTAGGGTAAAATTTGTCATGAAGAATAATAGATTTATATAGCATACAACAAAATAATGACGTAGGTTCTTTTACTTAGCAGGAGTAAAATTCACAGATACGATTTCCTAGATATGATACCGTGGGGTGAAGTAAACTGTAACAACATGTAGGCTGGAGTAGCCATAAAACAATTTCGTGGAATTAACTTTATCGTCAATCGGTGTGTATAATTCGTAAAAAGATAGATATATAAATTATATCTACATATTTAACACATGAGCAATTAGATATTTCTTTTAACGTTTTATATTAGTACTTAGGTACATAGTATTTTTAAAGATATTTCAATAGTACACATATAAAATGAGATATCTTAAACAACATAAGACAGTGCTAAATATGAAGCTTATTGAGTCGATATAAAATCATAAAGATTTCATCTATATAGATATTATAAAACTCAACGTCTCTCCGTCTGTCTGTCCGTTTATGTTCATTTCACGCTAAAACCACATCCGATTTAGGTGGGCTTTTTTAACGTTCATAACTATGTTATCTTGCCAGTTTATTATATAGGCGTATATTTTATTAGATAAAGTAACATACAAAATAAGCAGTGTCGATAATGGTGAATCAATTCGGAAAATAGATGCTTTTGAGGCGCTTAAATGCCTTACGCTGATTAAACCATAAAAGACATATCAAATGAATGTATCACATAATTGTAGACCTAAAAAAGACATACAAAATGTCAGCGACAACATATGCATATCTTCTCAGGATCACCCATGATAACCATTTTTGTCTTTAAAATAACCGGCGTGCGAACGCCGTGACTGGGAGCGGGGGCAGCACGATCCACGCGGAGCCGCGGGCACAGCTAGTCATTACATAGTATAAAACAAAGTCGCGTCGCTCTGTCCGTCCCTATGTATGCTTTAATCTTTAAAACTACGCAACGGATTTTGAAACAGTTTTTTTTAATAGATAGAGTGATTCAAGAGGAGGGTTTATATGTACAATACATGCATAATATTGTAGAGAAAGACTGATAAATTTAGAGGTTTCTAATGTGATGTCGTAAATAAACAAATTTTTTGCGCTTACATTGCAAACGCTGGCTGAACCCCACGAGATAAATCAAAATAATGTACTACAGTATTGTACACCTTAAAAAGGTCAACAAAAAAGTCCACGATGGTATGAGTCTATCTCTTAATGATAACTCACAAGAACCATTTTTTATCCTTTATATTTTACGGGAAAAAATGGTTTATTTACGAAGTGATTTTAAGCAATACAGCATTAATCCTTATCCAATTAAGTATTAAATTAAATATTTAATACATTGCATTTAACCTTAAATACATTGTCCATATTTCCATCTATTATCATTCCATTTATTATCCATTGTTAATATAGATCAATATGGCCCTTTACAGCATGTAATTTAAATGAATATTTCCGAAGATATTACATATTTAAAACGCAGGGATATAACGGTGCAGCGGTACCGGCCCTATATACCATGGTCAATTGTATGTCGCTCTTTCAAGAGTAACCTCTAAACAAAACATGTTTGTATTGTCTAATGACAAAAAAGCTGTAAACGTTGTTTAAGGACATTCTGTAGTAGGTATATTTAGTATCAGCATTGCACCCGTGCGAAGCCGGGGCGGGTCGCTAGTTGTATATAAAGGTGTATAGGGGGAGAAAACATTTTAGATTTGAGGCACAAAATCCAACCTCACCTTCACGTGATGCACTCTGCATGAGTAACGAAAGAGGAAATGGCGATAGCGAGGTGGTAGAGCTGCACAGCCTAACTGGATCTGGAGATCGCGACCAACATGCATATGGTGGTAACTACGTCATGGAGTTTTGCTTGTTCGCGTCGCGTTTCAGAATCAACCGGTAAATATTCAGTTTCTGTTTATGCAAGCAGGCGTGACAGCATTGACTAGCGATAGATTCTTTTGCTCTAGTCACTGTTTTTTGATTGTACTAAAAAGTTCAGTTAGAAATTGCTACATTTCTAAGTTGGTGTACTGTGTGTTGTGGTGATAAGTAAGGTGTACTGATCAATAACCAAAGATGGGTTTCTCCAGTAACTTTATTAATAAACAATTATAATTTAGTTTTCAATTCGATAATTTATAAATAAAACTTGTTTTTTTTACTTATACAATTTTGTTTTATACTTTTTAGTATCAGTTTTCATTCAATAACTTGTAGAAAAGGCGCCATCTATTTCACTCTAAGTGGAATGCATAAGAAATGTTATAAATGATGTGCATACCTCAATACAACATTTCGGACAAGTCTGCTCGTCGCACCGCTAGGACAGTTCGATGACGAATACAGTCGTCAAAATCAGGACTTGAATTAACCGTGTATATTCTAACTCATTCTCTCGCAAGCTATATCCTATAGATGTATGTGTTTGTCTCAATCATATGACACTTTGATATCCCGCGAAAAACTCCCAAGTCACGTGATATTCGAAATGAATCGGAGATGTGTTTTATACTTTGCTTAAATAGCATTTGGCATTCTAAAGAATGCCGGGATTCTATACATTGCCTATAACATATATATGTTTTATAGGTTTTATCATACTTTATATATATTACATTTAAAAATATATTTTACCTTCTAAACTTTAAATATATTTACAATAATATGTACATTTATTTATAACTTAACTCAATTAAACTTAAAAACTAATTATAATAAAATAACACTTGCAACAGATAATAAAAAGTAATCAAAATATAATCTTTTTGCGGTTGCGTCAAAAACTTTGTATAGAAAGTCTCAGTAGCAAAGTTGTTGGAAGTTCAATCGGACTTTAAATGAGTTAATCCTTTTCATTAAATGTTGATGCTCATTGCGGCCACTGAAAATCTCATTTTGTTGTTAAATAAGAAAATTTTGTGTGCTAATTTATTTAGGGTTTTTTTTTTCATCGCTACTGTGGAATCGCGAATAGCATGGTAATCGATAGGAATATTAATTTCCGAATATTGAGAATACATTTCGAATATCCATTGCAATTTGGAATAATCTATTCCAGTTTCGTATAGTATAAAAATTGTAATGGAAAAGCTCATTAATTATTTACAGTTTGAATCGAATTGAAGTTTGAATTAAACTAACGAATAATTCGAACTTTTAAATTATAAGAAAACCTTACGAATAATACGAAATAAAAAAAAGTCTGTTCGAAAATTATACCTATCTGATCAGAATTTCGAATCGAATTCAAATATTCGTTTTAAAAAGGTTTTAAATTAAATTTCGAATTATTCGCACACCCCTTATCGCTATGCAAATATCTGAGTCCGAGTTTATTAAAAACCCAAAGAAACTATAGGTATTGTATTTTTTTTTTTTTTTTTTTTTTTTTTTTTTTTTTTTTTTTTTTCGAACTGACTATACTGTTAGCCTTAGGGGCCCTGGAGCCTTTACGGCTTTTACAGCTTTACCGGGCTTGGGGGCGAGCGCTTAGGGCACTCAGCCACGAAAGCTAAGCAACAACATCCGAGGGTGCCAAAGTGGCCGAACCTCGGCTCGGACTGTTGCGCGTATGCAATTAAGTCGCGATCTGACTAATTCCCTATCCGTAATTCGATCTAAACTAACTATACATATATACATGTTTCTGCCCCCTGGGAGGAGGGAAGGAACATGTGTATGTGTATTTAGTGGTCTGAAAATTTTTGTCTAATCTAACTAGGCAAAAAAAGAAAAAAAAAGGTCCCTTACAGAACCTATGTACCTATGTGTGTTGTGCATGTGTGTATAATGCAGTGTCATGTATGGCTGTGAAAGCTAGTGATTGTAGAGTCACTTGTATCGCGCGAGCGGCTGCTTGGCTCAAGGGCTCCATGCCGATGGATCGGACCTAGGCTTGAGTTGCCGCAGAGGAGGGCGGTCGTGGCGGGTGTGCGGGAGCGAAGTTAACCGTACGTCCCCTGCGGAGGGAACGGTGGTTTCGCGGGCGTGGGCGCGAGCACGCATATGTTGCGGGAGCGGACGCGTAGAAATTGTTAGCGTTCTCGATGTCGTCATCGGGATCGACAAAGAGATTTCGCGGACGGCGTTTATAACGTTTGGCAACGGGGATCGAGTTGTCTGGGACGTAGTTCACGGTGGATTTTACGAGCGGGTTGGGATGATTCGAAGCGCTATCGAAGTATCTCCTGGTGAGATATTTCACATAGGCTTCTATCGAGGGAAGCCTCATGTCCCTGTGCAGGTCCATGTTCCTAACGAAGGCTGGAGGGTCAAGCAGGCGACGGAGAAACCGATTTTGGACTCTTTGCATGCGGGCAAAGTTATGTTTGGACATATGTGCGAACACGGCGCAGCTATATGTCAAGATCGGACGGACGCACATCTTGTACAGTGTGAGCTTATGTCTTAAGGACATTTTGCTTACCGAACTGAGCAAGGGTCGCAAGCGGGAAAGGACCCAGATGGCCCTATTCCTGACTATAGTAACGTGTGCGTTGAAGTTAAGCTTCGAGTCGAGGGTGACACCCAGATATTTAGTCTTGGTGGCCCAAGGGATATTCGTACCGAATAATGAGAGGGGTCCTACCGTGCGTGGTAGTTTGCAAGTATGCGGTTCGAACATAATCGCGGCGCTCTTTACCGGATTAATAGCTATTCGCCACGTTCGAAACCACTCCCCGAGAGTGGTTACGGCACGTTGGACTGCGCAGGCGAGATTTTTTCTGTGTCTGTTTGACGCATATATGACTGTGTCGTCAGCGTAGAGCCCTACTTCGACCCCGGGGGGCTTCGGGAGGTCGCTGACGTACAGATTGAAAAGGCAAGGCGCCAGAATGGAACCTTGCGGGACGCCTGAGCGTATAGGGTGGGCGGTAGATAGTACTCCTTCCACTCGGTAGTGGAAGGTGCGGTCGCGTAGAAAATCGTGAACTAGATGAACTAACCTATCCGGGACTTCTAATTGATGTAGCTTGTGGACTAGTCCGGCATGCCAGACCTTATCGAAGGCCTTAGCTACGTCGAAAAAGACCGCAAGCGTACGGGCGGGGGCGATACTACTTTTGGCAAAGTTGCTCGTGATGTGCTCCGTGAGGCGGTGCACTTGATGTGTACACGAGTGCCGGGCGCGAAAACCGAACTGTTCGGGAGGGTATAGATTTTTAATATCTATAACGGTTTCGAGACGGTTCAGAAGGAGCCGCTCGTAAAGTTTCCCTAGTGTGTTTAAAAGGCTGATCGGGCGATAGCTATCGGGAAGCGAAGCTTTTTTGCCGGGCTTGTGAATACCTATAACTATAGCTTTTTTCCAGACGGCTGGAAAATAGCAGTGGGCTATGGCTACATTGAAGATGCAGACCAAAAGAGCTATGAGGTGATCGGGAAGAAGTTTAAGTACTTCATTCCTGATACCGTCGGGGCCGGGGGACTTTCTAGGCTTAAGGCCTTTAATAACAGAACAAATCTCGTCATGCGTGACCGGGTTTAACGTTTCCGCGGGGGGAATCGTCGTTAGTTCCTGAACGGCGGTCTCGATGGTTTCGATGTGGGCAGTGTCTACGTTGTCGCAGTTTGGAGAGCACTGGCTCTCCAAGCTTGCGGCAAGGCATTCTGCCTTATCGTCACTATCGAACGCGGGTGGGAGATCGGGGCCCCTTTCGAGGGGCGGCATCAGGGCGGAAGCTTCTAACTTCAGAGAGCGGGCGAGGTTCCAGTAAGCCAGATGGGACGGCTTGAGATCCTCTAGGAGGTTATCCCACCGGTGACCTCTGTACTCGCCGATGCGAGTTCTAACCTCTCTCTGAAGTCGCCGTAACCTACAGGTGTTATCCCTCGTCGGATAAGAATCGTGTGCACGTGTCGCGGCGTTCTTTTCAGTGATTAACGCTCGTAAGCCGGGGGGGAGTATAAAACGGCGTTCGTTTGCCGCTTGCACCTCTCTCGAGGCCTCCCTTACACCGGTTTGGAGGTAGTCGACCAGGGAATCGATCGCTAAGTCGGCGTCTGCTGTTGACTCTAATACGTCGGGGATTCTAGCTAAGCTGGACGGGGTAGCGTTATCGGTTAGGTAACGATTTAATATCGCGTAGTCAACTACTTTGACTTTTGGCGGACTGGGGTCGAACGGTTGCCCGAGTTGTAAGATAACCGGGCGGTGATCGGAGTCCAGTTCGTGTACGACTTCTATAAGTCGTAACCGAAGTGAGACACCTTTGAGGAGGGCTATGTCAAGTACTGTCGGTTGACAGTTATCTTGAAAGTGCGTGGGCTCTAGCGGTGCTATGACGTCAAAGCCGAGCACATCGCATAGTAGGTCGAGAATAACCCCGTTAGGGGTGTTACGCGAGTTGTTGAAATGGGTGTGACCGCTATTGAGGTCGCCTGCTATTATTACGGATTGACCGAGTGAAAGTAGCGCCTCCAGATCGGACTGAAGGAGTCTTTTACTCGGGGAGAGATATGCAGAGACAAGCGTGATTGACGGATGGCCAGTCATGCCTATTCTACAGATGGACACTTCCATATTGGTAAGTGCGGGAGGGTCTATTGGCATGCAATAGAGGGAACGCTTGTAGTAGATGAGCGTGCCGCCTCCTCGGGTGGCACGGTCATTTCTGACTATATTGTAATTTGCTATCTTAGGGTCGCGCCTACTGGGTTTTAGAAGTGTTTCTTGTACTAGAAATACGTCTATCTCCCGTTCCCTAAGAAAGGTGGATACTAGGTCCCGTTGTGGAAGGAGGTTTCGCGCGTTAAAGAAAGAGATGTTGAGACTCCTAGGTTTAATGCGAGCCATTTATAACCGTTATCTATTTCCCGGCACGGGCCAGGCGCATTAGCGTCGCTGTCATCAGGGGAAAACGCCTGATGGATTCGGCGGGGCCGTACTCAGCGACGCACTGGTCGTATGCCAGTACTTCCTGAGGGTCATGCTCGCGGAAGAGCATGACCATGTAGTCAACGCCGCGGCGCGTGCTAACGGGCGGGGAGGCCTGCGCCTTAGGAGGCTGAGGGCGGGAAGTAGAGACCCATGCTGCCTGAGGGGCTCGCATGGCCGGAGGGGGTGCGCGGGGTGCGGGGGTGGCCGCCACCGGGGCGCGGGAAGCGCCCGGGAGGCTGGGAAAGGCTTCTGGCGTGAGCAGAGGCATGGGTTGACTATTGGCGGCGGGACGTGCCCTCTGAGGAGGGGTGTGTCGCTCTTGCCTTGGGCGCGTAGGGCGCATAGGGCGCGTGGGACGCGGGGCACGGGGACAGCCGCGATAGTTCGCGGGGTGACCTGCGTTGCCGCATAGCACGCAGCTCGGAGGGGTAGACGACTCGCGAGTGCGCGTGCACTCGCTTGTCGCGTGGTCCCCGAGGCACTTAACGCACCTGGGACGTAAATGGCAGTTACGGGCCGAATGTCCGTACAGCTGGCAGTTGTGGCACTGCGGAGGGCTGCGGTTTTTGTGTGGGGGCTCTACGGCTATTCCGGAGAGCTCGCACACTTTCCTGACATTAAAGATGGCTCTGCCCTCGGGGGTCAGATCCAAGATAACTACGACCATATCTAATGGTCGGTTTTTGGATTGTCCGCCGTGCATTCTATGCACTTCGCGGACAGGGAGGGCCTTCGCTAAGAGGTCAGTTTTGACCTCCTCGGGCGTGATTTCCACCGGGATGCGGCGGATTACAACCCGGAGGTGACGCTCATCGTCTAGGGTGTATGAGTAGTAGTGTAGGTTGCTTGCTCGGAGCAACTTTGTGAACTGACGGTGTTCGTCAGAAGTGGTTACTTGTACGCGGATACCGTTGGCCGTGTTACTGGCCGAGGTATAATTAATTTTTAAGTCTCTAAGCTTGTCCGCGAGCTTAGTCCAGACCGCCTTGTTTTGGACTACTACCGGCGGTGGGCGACGCGCCTTTCTGCCGGCAAAAGTACCGGCAGGCGCTGAGGGCGCTGCGGAGTGGGGGGCGTGGCTGTTTAGCCCAGTTTTCTGCGCCTTTTGTGGGCGGGACTGAGTCTCCGGAGACTCGGGACGCGAACGCGATGCCCGTTTGGCGGGCTTGTTTTTTTGAACGAGGGTGAAGCCCTCGTTATCTGTGACTATCGCCGTGTCCATTTCGTTGGACTCGGGTTCGGGATCCGGATTAGTGGGCGAGTAGCTATTGTTCGTAGCTACTAGCGTCGGCGTGTCCGCTTCGGGAACTAACGACGCGAAAGAGTTCTTGATCGGCAGCGCAGAGGGCGCTGGGATCGTGACTTGATTGCCCGGGGAACGCGAGCGCGATGACGGCCGTTTGTACGGCGTCTGACGGTGAGCGCGGGGTGCCGTTGAGCGGGAGCGCGAGACGGGCTTCTTGTCCGTCGCGTGGGGCGCGGCGGGGTCGCTGGTGGCCTCGGTGGCCTGTGCGACAGCAATGGCGGGTTGCGCGGCCGCGATGGCCCTATTGAAATCCGTCCATATCGACGGGTGTAGGCTTGTTGCGAACGCAACGAAGCTTTCCAAGTCTGCCATTCCGGCGGCGGCGGTTGGGCGGGCGGGGGTGAAGTTAAACCTCCCTGCCGGAGAGGCAGGGGGGTGCGCCGAGTGAATTTAAACGGCTATCCCGAGCCGTGTAAAGGGACCTGCGGGTCACGGTGTAATGACTCGCAGGAAAGAACCTACCGGGCCCTACGTGGAGGTCCCTATCAATCCCGAGGCAGAGAACGCAGCCGGTATAAATACCTAGCTACGCCCAAACAGACACTCGGGGATGGATGTGTAGCAGGATCGGAAGGGTGGGAAGGAGACACTCAGGGCTTGACTATGACTCTATCAAGGGCCAAGATTCCTGAGCCCGACCAAGTACTATCGTTTGCCTCTGAAGGAGGCAACCGAGGGGCGCTTGGGTCACGCACCCACTTGCTTTAGTTGGCACCGTCAGGTATCAGGCAAGTGACCACTAAAGTGTGGATTTCGTCGAATAGAAACAATTTGCTCTTAAAAGAGCAGTTTTATGGTTGTGCAGCGCGACACAATGGGTGCGAGCGAGACGGCGATACGCAGGTGCGGCGCAGGTGCGATGCAGGTGTGCAGCAAAGCCGGTCGGTCGTAAAACTTCACAAAGGCGGCAGAGAGCGGTCGTAAACACGTCCGTTCCCGCCGGCGGTCGTGATCGGTCCCGGTATTGTATTGTATCAACGCCATCTACATATGAATTTGAAAAAATTGACTACTAAGCATGACTATCGAATTCTAGTACAAATTTTGATTACGTAAAATTAGGTAAATCTAAGTGCCAACTTGCGGTAATAATAGCTATAGTAAGTGCCATTATTTAACCTCGTCTTACAGTGTCTTACAGTCAGCAAACCATTATCTGTAAACATTTAGTTGGGACGCATAAGTACCACTTACGCGCTCTGTCCAAACCCTAAGAAACACAATATTTCTTTGGTCCAAACAAATTGCGGTCGGACGTTAGTTTGATTGTGGGTTATTTGCTTCTTTTGCAATGCCCATTAGCCTCTTCGTATTTCAGAGTTAATTTTTACGTCAAATTTTTTTGGTTTGTCTTTGTTGCGGCGGCTCACTGCGTATTAATGTATGGTTAAAGTTGGGTTTACACGAGATTAATCAAAAATATTAAAAAAATGGACCGTATTCAAATTTCATTGTCAATATAGGCAATGAAATTTGTGATCATATTTTAATCGTTCACCTTGATCAGCGAGATTCAACTAAATTACTCGATTTCACTAAACTTAATCAATATATCTTAAAAAAGACAATACATATTTTATTAGATGTTTTATTTTAAGCTCACAATACAAACATTACTGCGAGACGGTTTTACGAGATCTTTCATTACGATCATTGTGCATCAATTTGAGAAGGGTGAGAAAGGGTAACTCACCCTAATATCTAAACATTAATGAATTAATAGACACGCCATAAGACAAGAATGTTGTATCATATAGAACAAAGGTTGACTTATGAAAAGGGTTTTCGTGATAATTATTCTAATCACAACATAAGAATAATTTTATACTCCTATTAACCCTTTACCCTTCAGCCCAAAATTAAATATTTCTATGCGATGCGTTCCGATATACGCAGTGTACAAAACTGTTGCATCGAATCACACATAGGAAGCGGTTCAGTGGATGCACTCGCATGAACACCGCTAATCGAACACATAATATTAAAACCAGTTTGCGAAATACTCCCATTTTTTAACTGTAGATACCAGTATGTAGCCTTCTTTCAAATACTTATTAATAGCTTATTTTCATCTTTTCACTGTTTGGTGGATGTGAATGGGGCTGGTGGCATCACCGATCAATCCCGTGCCTTTCCTTGGAAAGAAGCCTTGGGAGTTAATTTAAAAGATTGAGATTTACAGGCCTGGTGTTATTATTATTTATAGTAAACTGTAGGTATACAAAATACAAAAATATCTCTTCAGCTACCGCGTCGAGTTTTAAACAATATCTGGGCAAATGAGCTTCGCTTGGTACCTATCTTGACAAAAAATAACCTATCTATGTAAACTTCCAAAGTAAAACTTTTAATAAAGAAATCTAAACCGTTAGATATAACTAGATACAAAATATGTCACTTTTTTTAAATGACCTTATAACCTATGTCACTAAAAAGAACTAATTAAAAAAAAGTTGATTCTATGAATACAAGTTGTCTTTATAACTTAGAATCAATAATCGATTGAAGCAACAGTTGATGCCGCCGTCTGATCCCATTGAGACATAAACAGCAATTTCCGTTAGGGTTCGCAACCGATACATCGGGATCACACGAATGTAATGTATTGTAGGAAATTACATACGATATCGTATATCGTTCGCATTTAGTTCTAAGTTGTGTTTTATTTAACACCCGATAAAGGGATCATGATCAACAAATACGGTCCAATAGCGACAGAATAATTCAAGTTTTGGAAAAAGCACAAATATTTCTTTATAAGAACTTGAGACAAGTTTTGTTCCTTATTATTTAGCACAAATAAAGTAGTATAAATAACGCGTAAGTTTATTATCTATTATAAAAATTGTAACAATATAAATAAAGAGATTATTCATTTCATCTTTATATGTATACTTATAATTAAATACTAACGAGTTGAAATTTGTAAACTAAAAATATTGACTAAGACGCTGAGAGAAGTGAGGCAAACCTGACGTGTTAACCGTGCTTGTCTAATGCTAACAATGAGTAACCGTGATTCTTGGGAATCAAAGTCATTCACAAAGCGCGATGCATAATTAAATCGCCAATATTGAATTTCAATACACATAAATATCTCTGAATTTTTAAACCACTCTTTTTCATATAAAAATTCCAAGCAGACTGAATCGCAGGCACAACTAGTAATATAATAAAATCAATTTATAAAGTTTTAATGTCCTTATGAGTCAACACATATGGTATCTATCCTAATGATCATATACTTATGAAACTAAACACTAATAGTAACTAAAAAGATCAAGTTAACGTTGGAGACTACAAAAATAATCTAGACAAGGCAAATATTTTATAAAACGGTAGTAGATAAACTGTGGAAAACAGAAGCGCGTTCTCTTATCCGCCCGATTATACGAAAGCACGTAGTCCGGATTTGTCCGAGATAATACAAAAACGTAGTATTGAAATTCAATTTTATTAACCCTTTATGTACGTTCTGACATTATAGAAATATATTAAATCAATTAGCGGAATATATTTTTTTTAAATATATATTAGCTCGGCACATTTACGATACTGTCCTTAATAGTAAGCACAGTAAAATCCAAACACAACGGCGACCACTGAGAGATCTATCATCGATAGATCATCGGCAGTCGCCGCTGTCATGCCGGCCTGCATAAATATCTCTTCACGTTACGCTTAAAGGACCCGATTTCGTAAGGAGGGATGTCGTGAGATGATTTCACAGTTTCACGGTACGACAAAGATAATTCATAGAGATTTTTTTAGTTCGTGCTGAGATGGAGATTACCGTAAAACTGTGACTCCGAAACCCAGCGCGTGTGGTTCTATTTTAGAAAGGAGAGAAGGGAATTAGATTGAACAGCTCTTCAGAACACTCACCATGATACAGACGATAGAACATGCTCAGCGAGGCGATGTTTCTGCGCAGCTGAAGCGGTTCGATGTTTTTGGTAACATCTGCATCATTAACAATGCGAACAACCCGTCTCTATAACCTGTCCTGAGCATCGAGGAAATACCTATTATGCGGATCCGTCCCAAAAGTGCGAACAGTATTCCATACACGGTCGAACTTGTGCCTTGTATAGAAAATATAATTGACCGGGCGTGAAAAACCGTCACACCTTGTTCAAAATGTCGAGTCTCTGAGATACAGTAGAGATGACGCTCCTGATGTAATCTCTGGAGTTAAGGTCGCTGCGAATATTACACCTAGGATATTGAGGCACGCATGGCTAGCGAGATGTTCTGAAGAGTGGGGAGGGGATAACCGAAAGTTTCTTAGAGCAGAAAATTGTTTTAAATAGTACCACGGTAAAGTGAGGACACTGTTCCTGATGGTAAGCAGAATGCAATCAAAAAACAACCGCGACCACTGAAAGATCAGCAATCCATCGCTGGAGTGCTGGAGCTGGAGTGTCACTGTGACGGTTTCATCTCAGTGTGCATGTTGATCGCCACACAGTCGGGTATTCCTATCACAATATACTTTATTAGATGTATCAAATGGTATTCGTGTTTATTTATACCCGTTCAGGTAAGCCCAGAGATTAAATCAAAAATAGGTAGCATGGTCAAGTCGTCCCAGGTGCGCGTGGGATCACGTGCTTAGGACAAGTGTGAACGCATAACTAGATTCATAAACCTTTGAACAGTAGTGATAATAATAGTTAGTAAAACAATTACTTTATTTCATCTTTAATTTACTCGTAACTTAGAAGAGCCCGTTATTATAAAATAGTCTTTGAAAACAAATTGCCAGACGCTACTTAAAATTCACGCATAGTTACCCCGATATAGATTGGTTAGTACACATCTGTCAATCATCCCACGACGGCATTTTTTTATACAACTAAGGTGGCAAGTAAGCATACGGCTCGCGTGGTGGTAAGTGGCCATAGTAGTCTATGGACGCTTGTGATACTAAAGATATCCCTAGAGCGTTGCCGACCTTGAATGCCCCTACCCCCAAGGAGCTCTGGAAACCCTACTCATCGCAGGAACGCAACACAAGATTAACTACCCCAAGTAGAGAGAGATCTCTCTTTTACTTTGTTACAATAGCATCGAACTCTGTTACCTACATCACATAAGGCTGGCGCCAACGAATCTTATTAAAAATAAAAACGGATACGATTTAATTTGATGACGAAATTAAATATTAAACATTAAAATTCAAAGTCACGTGCTGGATACCAGTGTGTTACACGTACGGTGCGCCAAGTGCCGGATGTACGCAATATAAAATGTTGAAGGAAAAAGCTTTTACGAGCGGTTATATCTGCCGAGAACTGTAAGAATATTTTACAATCTGTACCGATGTGCTTGTCGTTACTGTGGATACTGGTTTAAAAGCAATATTACTGTATAACTTTATGATGTGAAATTTTTATTCTGGTTCCGAATAATTACTTCACTTCATATCATGATAAGCTAAGTTCGGTGGTCGTCATTATGCCGGCCATTAGAAAAGCCAATAAACTGGATATTCATTGCGATCTTAAATTACGACGAATGAAACTAATCACCATGGCGGTTTTTTCTGTGTTTTGACAGGAAAGTAACAGCTTTAATTTGTGACAGGTCTGACAGGGTTTCATTCAAAGATCAGTTCTTGCCAGTGTTTTTGGCATCTAAACTATCATGTAGTGGTGTTTGTTTTTTATTCATAATTTGTGTTTTGTTGCCCTATATTGTGTAAAACAGGTGTCATTTTGCATAATTTGCATAATAAAGCTTGGTTATAGTGCAGCGTATAGTGCATCTATGCGCTGGACTGACCAGGTGAAATCCGCAGTAGGAGGCCGTGTGTCTGACTGCGCCCGACAGTCTACAAACAGAGAGAGATGGCGGGAGATCGTGCGGAGAGCTGTGTCCGCCTCTACCACCGACGTGGACGCCTCTATGTGACCACGACCGCTCTGCCAAGAGCGAAACGACAGAGAAGAATAGTGCACAAGTGAATTGGATTGGAAACGATAACATTGACCATAAATTTTGATATGCAACAAAAACTTCCTAGAAAGTTCTAACAAGGGAGCCGCCATCTTGTTAGAATGCTGAAATTATCATATACATCTGACTTGGCTGCATGGTCTTAGATACCTTTGCCTTTGCTTTTCACGAAGAAAGGGAATAAATAACTAGGTATACCAAAAAAATCAGTTCTTGCAACTATTACGGCTAAAAAGAACAAGCACGTTTAATCCATATTTGCTTTGAAATATTACTATTACTTTTAGAATATAAAATATAATGTAGCTTTCTGTCAATATTTAGTATCGGATTATCTAAGATCACCTTCTAAAAACTTAAAAAAATTACCTATTTAGAATATAATAGTAGTCTAGATTACCTATTCTGAAATGATTCATCATTTCGCACATTTATAGATGAAACAATTTCGTCTGGCAGTACGTTGGATAATGTATCGCGCAGGATTCCCGATGGCAGACAACTTTTATGTAATTGTCGACGCGTTGCCACGGCTTCTGCGCTGTAATCCGCATTCATTAGTGCCGATGCAATTGTAATGCAACATATAATACCCTGTCTGAGCCCTCTGATCTTATCTGAACAAGAATATTGTCGTAATTTATTAGTCTATAGTAGTATTGTAAACAGGTAAATTTTGTGAGTTTGGATGTAGGAGATAATCTCCGAAACTACTCTGCTAAACTACTGATCCGACTTTGAAATGTCTTTCACTAAGAGGAAGCTATATTATCCTTGCTGTTTTATTGTTATTAATAATAAAATTGTTACATTGTATTTAACGCGAACGAAATTTCGGTCGGATGCTAATGTGTAATATAATATATTATAAATTATATATATTACATTACATCCATCATATAGCAATAGTAATAATGTATTTATAATTTCACTATATCGTTTTCGATAACTAGCATAGCTATGGCTCATAAGAAGCCAATACATATTCTATAAATTTATTTAATTTATGATTGGGAAGATTGTTTCTCATCTAAGTGTAAATACAGTGAAGTGAATTTTGACATTTATAACAATGAAACTTTGAGTGTTGAAACACTAACGAATGAAACTATTAAAAAATAGATGAACATTTCCTTCCATTTTTGTGTTTTTAAATTGTCATAAAACTTGTAATGTCATTTAAAAAAAAAAGAAACGGTGCATCTCGCTAAAAAGCATACATTGAATTTCAGAAATATCTAGGGTTTTAAGGTTTTTATAGTACGCCGACGCGCGACAGTATCTAGTTGAAGCGCAGCGGAGACCAATCATGGGTTTAAATGTAAAATCCATATACAAAATAAAAAGTCCATCGATTTAAATTTAATTGTTAATAACAGAATGTTTTAGCCAAAAATATTCATTCACAAATCATTTTCTTGTAGTAGAGATCACAGTTACTATAACAACTTAAACTACATAAATTCTCATATAGTAAGGATTGTCTTTCTTAGTGAAGCGTCTCTCAGCGCTGCTTCATAATGCATTTATGATTTATTGCATTAGGTGTTTGCGAGCTGATTTTAAATACGTGCCTTCCTCTTGATTAAACAGTTTTCTACATAGGTCCTATATTTATGCTGTTACATTCATTCATGATTAATAACCACATGTAGCCTCATCGTTTTTTTTTTTAAATAACCTTTCCTTTTTTTTAAGATGTAGTTAGCTAGACGGAGAAAAGAAAAAGCCCTATGTTATGCTATAGTTTCAACAAGATACTCAAACATGTTGCAAGGATTCGAACTCACGTCGATCGACGTAATGCCCGTATACGCTACCACTGATCCTTTATTGCATATCCACCTATAACCCATTTAAATTAAGACTAAGAATGAAAAACAGGTTTATACCGCCATAAAATAGCTAACGGATTCTTTTACATTCATGCTGTGATTTTTATAAATATTTTTTATCTTACAATTATCACAATGAACGTCAGTCATATAATAATATGCCCTCGAGACAAACAAGATGTTACATAAACTGCATGAAAGCGAATATCTGCGAAGTGACGGTTTTTATGAATCTGACACGCTGAATCCTGAGATTAAATTCATGCCCCGAGGTACAATTCGCCCAGAATACCATCGCATCGTTCTCACTCTTGTCGAGATGAAAAATTGTACTATTATCTAGATATCTCCTATCATATTTTTTAACCAACTTCAGAACAAAAGAACGTTCTATAATCAATGAATACCTTTGTAATACCGATCAAATTACCTAATATTATTTATGGGTATTGTTCTATTACATACTAGCTGTGCCCGCAGTCTCGCCCGCGTGGACTACAAAAAAAAAAATTTTTCTGTGGAACCCTAATTATTTTCCTAAAATAAAAGTAGCCTAAGTTATTTCTTATAACATCAGCTATCTGCCAGTGAAAGTTCCGTCAAAATTGGCCCAACCGTTTCGAAGATTACCCGAAACAAACAGACATAAATAAATAAAAATGTTTTTTTGTTATATGTACCGTGTATAATTTCATATGCATTTGGTAAAAACCTGTTATTTTGACATTACAAACAGACACTTCAATTTTATTATATGTAGGTATAGATAAAAACATTTTACTAGTATGTATGTTTGTCAAAGAATGTCTCGGGAAATGCTGAACCGATTTTAATTAAACCTTTTTTCCATCAATTAGATATTATAATTTTTAAATTATAAGTATATAATTACTTTATCTAGTATAACGCTCAACGCTTACGAGGAAATTGAATCGGTTTAGGTTTTAAAAAATATTTTTATTTTATGGTTTTTTGGTAGGCCTATTAGTTTTCGATGTTCCCTATGATATTTTTAAAGCTTCAAGCTAACACCGTACAAATTTTATAAAATTCGGTTCAACGGCTCATTCGTGAAAACTTAATATAACAAATACTTTTGCGTTTATATAAATAAGAGTTGAAACTTTGTAGTCGCTATTATTATTTATCTTGTTTTATATTTCCTATAGATCCTGTTAATTTGACCATTGGACTGCTATAGTTTTAAAATGCTGCGGAATCCTATAGCGCACACACGGCTCGCTCTTTGTCCTTTCGAACTTTGTAGTCGCTATTATTATTTATCTTGTTTTATATTTCCTATAGATGCTGTTAATTTGACCATTGGACTGCTATAGTTTTAAAATGCTGCGGAATCCTATAGCGCACACACGGCTCGTTCTTTGTCAGCTTTGCTATTAATATTCAAAGGAATTCATGTTAAAGGAGGTTGAATTTGTATCATCGTAAAACCTAAGAAATAGAAATAAAATTAGCTGTTAAGAATATAATATGACTTGGTTAGATGAATATATGTGGACTTATTATATAAACTGTAGCACTATATATTTTTGCGTTGCATAGCAGAGTATTCTGTTTTTGTTGAAGTAATAGGATGTTGAATTAATTATTTGTCTTCATACCCAATTTGTGTACTCTTTTTTATTCAAACTTTATTAAAGTTGAGTTAAAGTTCACGCTCTGATTAACATATAAATGCATCTTACATTATTGATATTTTATTAGCAACAAAACTATTATATAAATAAATAGCTGTGCCCGCGGCTCCGCTCGCGTGGACTACAGAGTGCTGTCCGTTGAGCACCTTCGCGATTGTGCTGCCCCCGCTACCACACACGGAGATCGGCCGCCAGTTATTTTAAAGACAAAAATGTTTTTTGTGGGTGATCCTTAAGAGATAGACATATGCTATCCTTGACTTTTTTGTAAGTCTTTTTAGGTCTACAATTATGTACTACATTATTTTAATACATGTATTATGGTTTGCCAGCGTAAGTCCCAAAAGAGTCTTTTTCCGACTTGATTCACCACTATCGTCACTGCTTATTTCGCATGTTACTTTATCTAACAAAATATCTCCTATAAACTGTCCAGATAACATATCTATGAATTAAAGGAAAAATCATGTAAATCAGATGTCTAATAGAAGGTTCAGATTTTTATATTTAATAATCAACCTACACATCACATAACAATATGTTTATACATTTGTCATTCATTTATTATTCGTCATTTATGCATTTTTAAGCTACATTCACAATATTAATTTAATTATTGGTTTATGTTATATATTTTTTCCCCATTAATAGGGAAAAGTTTTGAACTTCACAACATTATTTTCTCACGCACACAAGTGTCATTTCAAATAGTCTCTACTCACTACGATGTTAAGATGTCGTATTATAGGAGTTATTGTTTATAGGTAGTGCGGTATATAGTTGAAGCGCAGCGGAGACCAATCATTAATCTATGTTTCTTCTATTATACATTTTTCATTAGGATGTACATGATACGATTATCAATTACGGTATGCAGGTCAATTCTTGTAGCAAGAAACATTGAGTTGCCACAAGCTCATATTTACATAACATATCGACACGGTTATTCGTAACTATGTTAGAATCCGATAGGTGGTGTTGTATAGACCGATCACGACCGCCGGCGGGAACGGACGTGTTTACGACCGCTCTCTCTGCCGCCTTTGTGTGAACTTTTACGACCGACCGGCTTTGCTGCACACCTGCTTCGCACCTGCATCGCACCTGCGCCGCACCTGCGTATCGCCGTCTCGCTCGCACCCATTGTGTCGCGCTACACAAACAAAAACTGCACTTTTAAGTGCATCTGTTTCTATTCGACGAAATCCACACTTTAGTGGTCGCTTGCCGGAAACCTCTCGGTGTCAACAGAAGGCAAGTGGGTGCGTGACCCAAGCGCCCCTCGGTTGCCTCCTTCAGAGGCAAACGATAGTACTTGGTCGGGCTCAGGAACCTTGGCCCTTGATAGAGTCATAGTCAAGCCCTGAGTGTCTCCTTCCCACCCTTCCGATCCTGCTACACATCCATCCCCGAGTGTCTGTTTGGGCGTAGCTAGGTATTTATACCGGCTGCGTTCTCTGCCTCGGGCTAGATAGGGACCTCCACGTAGGGCCCGGTAGGTTCTTTTCCTGCGAGTCATTACACCGTGACCCGCAGGTCCCTTTGCACGGCTCGGGATAGCCGTTTAAATTCACTCGGCGCACCCCCCTGCCTCTCCGGCAGGGAGGTTTAACTTCACCCCCGCCCGCCCAACCGCCACCGCCGGAATGGCAAACCCTTCTGAATTGGAACGCTTCAAAGCGTTCGCAATGAGCCTCCACCCGTCGCTCTGGACGGAATACAATAGGGCCATCGCGGCCGAGCAACCCGCCGTCGTCATCGCGCAGGGCACCGAGCCCACCAGCGACCCCGCCGCGACGAACAAGAAGTCCATCCCGCGCTCCCGCTCAACGGCACCCCGCGCTCACCGTCAAACGCCGTACAAACGGCCATCGTCGCGCTCACGTTCCCCGGGCATTCAAGCCCCGACCCCAGCGCCCTCTGCGCTGCCAATAAATAATTCATTCGCGTCGCTAGTTCCCGAAGCGGACACGCCGACGCTAGTAGCTACAAACATTAGCTACTCGCCCGCCAGTCAGGATCCCGAACCCGAGTCCGACGAAATGGACACGGCGACAGTCAATGATAACGAGGGCTTCACCCTCGTTCAAAAAAACAAGCCCGCCAAACGTGCATCGCGTTCGCGTCCCGAGTCTCCGGAGACTCAGTCCCGCCCTCAAAAGGCACAAAAGACCGGGTTTAATAACCACGCCCCCCGCTCCGCAGCGCCCTCAGCGCCTGCCGGTACCTTTGCCGGCAGAAAGGCGCGTCGCCCGCCCCCCGTCACGGTCCAGAACAAGTCGGTCTGGACGAAACTCTCGGAAAAACTGAGAGATATGCGTATTCACTACACCCAGGCCAGTAGCACGGCCAACGGTATCCGCGTCCAAGTGTCCACCTCGGACGAACACCGTAAATTCACCAGGTTGCTCCGAGACAGCAACCTAGAATATTTCACATACTCCCTGGAGGAAGAACGTCACCTCCGGGTTGTAATCCGCCGCATCCCGGTGGAAATCACACCCGAGGAGGTCAAAACTGACCTCTTAGCCAAGGCCCTCCCTGTCCGCGAAGTGCACAGAATGCACGGCGGACAATCAAAAAACAGACCTCTCGACATGGTTCTAGTCATCCTGGAACTGACCCCCGAGGGCAGAGCCATTTTTAATGTTAGGAAAGTGTGTGAGCTCTCCGGAATAGCCGTAGAGCCCCCACACAAGAACCGCAGTCCTCCGCAGTGTCACAACTGCCAGCTGTACGGTCATTCGGCACGCAACTGCCATCTCCGTCCCAGGTGCGTTAAGTGCCTCGGGGACCACGCAACGAGCGAGTGCACGCGCACTCGGGAGTCGCCTACCCCTCCGAGCTGCGTGCTATGCGGCAACGAGGGTCACCCCGCAAACTATCGCGGCTGTCCCCGCGCCCCGCGCCCCACGCGCCCTACGCGCCCTATGCACACTACGCGACACACCCCTCCTCAGAGGGTACGTCCCGCCGCAGGACAGCCAAAGCCTCTGCTCACGCCAGAGGCTTTCCCCAGCCTCCCGGGCGCCTCCAGCGCCCCGGTGGCAGCCGCCCCCGCGCCCCGCGCACCTCCTCCGCCCATGCGAGCCCCTCAGGCAGCATGGGGCCCCAGGCCCCGCCCGCAACCTCCCAAGGCTCAGGCCTCCCCGCTATGTAGTCAACGCTTCGGCCTCGACTATATGGCCATGCTTCTTCTCGAGCACGACTACCAAGAAGTGCTAGCGTACGATCAGTGCGGCACTGAGTACGGCATGATTGAAGCGATCAAACGCTTTCCCCAGCTGACAGCCACGCTCCAGCGTGTGTCCCGTGCTGCAGCTTTAAACACACCAACTAGAAATGGCTCGCATTAGACCTAGGAGCCTCAACATATCTTTTTTCAACGCGCGAAACCTCCTTCCACAACGGGACTTAGTATCCACCTTTCTTAGGGAACGGGAGATAGACGTGTTTCTAGTACAAGAAACACTTCTAAAACCCAGTAGGCGCGACCCTAAGATAGCAAATTACAATATAGTCAGAAATGACCGTGCCACCCTAGGAGGCGGCACGCTCATCTACTACAAGCGTTCCCTCTATTGCATGCCAATAGACCCTCCCGCACTTACCAATATGGAAGTGTCCGTCTGTAGAATAGGCATGACTGACCATCCGTCAATCACGCTTGTCTCTGCATATCTCTCCCCGAGTAAAAGACTCCTTCAGTCCGATCTGGAGGCGCTACTTTCACTCGGTCAATCCGTCATAATAGCAGGCGACCTCAATAGCGGTCACACCCTTTTCAACAACCCGCGCAACACCCGTAACGGGGTTATACTCGAACTACTATGCGACGTGCTCGGCTTTGACGTCATAGCACCGCTAGAGCCCACGCACTTTCAAGACAATTGTCAACCGACAGTACTTGACATAGCCCTCCTCAAAGGTGTCTCACTTCGGTTACGACTTATAGAAGTCGTACACGAACTAGACTCCGACCACCGCCCGGTTATCTTACAACTCGGGCAACCGTTCGACCCCAGTCCGCCAAAAGTCAAAGTAGTTGACTACGCGATCTTAAATCGCTACTTATCCGATAACGCGACCCCGTCCAGCCTAGCTAGGATCCCCGACGTATTAGAGTCAACAGCAGACGCCGACTTAGCCATCGATTCCCTGGTCGACTACCTCCAAACCGGTGTAAGGGAGGCCTCGAGAGAGGTGCAAGCGGCGAACGAACGCCGTTTTATACTCCCCCCCGGCTTACGAGCGTTAATCACGGAAAAGAACGCCGCGACACGTGCACATGACTCTTATCCGACGAGGGATAACACCCGTAGATTACGACAACTTCAGAGAGAGGTTAGAACTCGCATCGGAGAGTACAGAGGTCACCGGTGGGATAACCTCTTAGAGGGTCTCAAGCCGTCCCATCTGGCTTACTGGAACCTCGCCCGCTCACTGAAGTTAGAAGTTTCCGCCCAGATGCCGCCCCTCGAAAGGGGCCCCGATCTCCCACTCGCGTTCGATAGCGACGATAAGGCAGAATGCCTTGCCGCAAGCTTGGAGAGCCAGTGCTCCCCAAACTGCGACAACGTAGACACTGCCCACATCGAAACTATCGAGACCGCCGTTCAGGAACTCACGTTGATTCCCCCCGCGGAAACGTTAACCCCGGTCACGCCAGATGAGGTCTGTTCTATCATTAAAGGCCTTAAGCCTAGAAAATCTCCCGGTCCTGATGGTATCAGGAATGAAGTACTCAAACTTCTTCCTGATCACCTTATAGCTCTTTTGGTCTGCATCTTCAATGCAGCCATAGCCCACTGCTATTTTCCAGCCGTCTGGAAAAAAGCTATAGTTATAGGTATTCGCAAGCCCGGAAAAAAAGCTTCGCTTCCCGATAGCTATCGCCCGATCAGTCTCCTAAACACTCTAGGGAAACTCTATGAGCGGATCCTTCTGAACCGTCTCAAGGTCGTTATAGACGACAAGAATTTATACCCGCCCGAACAATTCGGTTTTCGCGCCCGTCACTCGTGTACACATCAAGTGCTCCGCCTCACGGAGCACATCACGAGTAACTTCGCCAAGAGCAATATCGCTCCCACCCGCACGCTTGCGGTCTTTTTCGACGTAGCCAAGGCCTTCGATAAGGTCTGGCACGCCGGACTGGTCCACAAGCTTCACCATTTAGAAGTCCCGGATAGGTTAGTACATTTAGTCCGCGATTACCTAAGCGACCGCACCTTCCACTACCGAGTGGAAGGAGTACTCTCCACCGCACATCCCATTCGTTCAGGCGTCCCGCAAGGCTCCATTCTGGCACCTTGCTTATTCAATTTGTACGTCAGCGACCTCCCGAAGCCCCCCGGGGTCGAGGTAGGGCTTTACGCTGACGACACAGTCATATACGCGTCAAACAGACACAGAAAGAATCTCGCCTGCGCAGTCCAACGTGCCGTAACCACTCTCGGGGAGTGGTTTCGAACGTGGCGAATAGCTATTAATCCGGTAAAGAGCGCCGCGATTATGTTCGAACCGCATACATGTAAACTACCACGCACGGTAGGACCCCTCTCATTATTCGGTAGGAATATCCCTTGGGCCACCAAGACTAAATATCTGGGTGTCACCCTCGACTCGAAGCTTAACTTCAACGCACACGTTACTATAGTCCGGAATAGGGCCATCTGGATCCTTTCCCGCTTGCGACCCTTGCTCAGTTCGGTAAGCAAAATGTCCTTAAGACATAAGCTTACACTATACAAGATGTGTGTCCGTCCGATCTTGACATATAGCTGCGCAGCGTTCGCACATATGTCCAAACATAACTTTGTCCGCATGCAAAGAGTCCAAAATCGGTTTCTCCGTCGCCTGCTTGACCCTCCAGCCTTCGTTAGGAACATGGACCTCCATAGGGACATGAGGCTTCCCTCGATAGAAGCCTATGTGAAATATCTCACCAGGAGATACTTCGATAGCGCTTCGAATCACCCCAACCCGCTCGTAAAATCCACCGTGAACTACGTCCCAGACAACTCGATCCCCGTTGCCAAACGTTATAAACGCCGTCCGCGAAATCTCTTTGTCGATCCCGACGACGACATTGAGAAAGCTAATAATTACTACGCGTCCGCTCCCGCAACATATGCGTGCTCGCGCCCACGCCCGCGAAACCACCGTTCCCTCCGCAGGGGACGAACGGTTAACTTCGCGCCCGCACACCCGCCACGACCACCCTCCTCTGCGGCAACTCAAGCCTAGGTCCGATCCATCGGCATTGAGCCCTTGAGCCAAGCCACCGCTCGCGCGATACAAGTGACTGTACAATCACTAGCTTTCACAGCCATACATGACAATGCATTATACACACATGCACAACACACATAGGTACATAGGTTCTGTAAGGGACCTTTTTTTTTCTTTTTTTGCCTAGTTAGAATAGACAAAAATTTTCAGACCACTAAATACACATACACATGTTCCTTCCCTCCTCCCAGGGGGCAGAAACATGTATATATGTATAGTTAGTTTGGATCGAATTACGGATAGGGAATTAGTCAGATCGCGACTTAATTGCATACGCGCAACAGTCCGAGCCGAGGTCCGGCCACTTTGGCACCCTCGGATGTTGTTGCTTAGCTTTCGTGGCTGAGTGCCCTAAGCGCTCGCCCCCAAGCCCGGTAAAGCTGTAAAAGCCGTAAAGGCTCCAGGGCCCCTCAGGCTAACAGTGTAGTCAGTTCGAAAAAAAAAAAAAAAAAAAAAAAAAAAAAAAAAGTGGTGTTGTATTAAAGCCATTAAATACGGGAAAGGGCAGAAAAACGTCTGCCAGACCAGATAGTATTCATCTAAGTTTTAATTACTTTGTGTATTTAGTACTAAACAAAATATCGCTTCTTTAACACCAAAAGCCAGTTCATGAATTTGATTAGTAATGAGTGAACTAAGTGTAGCGCTTTTTTTTAATTTTAATTTATTGCGGTCTTCGTTAAAAGCTCTACTGTATAATACAATCTAACTACTATTTTATTTCCATCTGTTTTTTTTTTTCAATTCCGTTACATTGTTTTGTTCTTGTGCTGGGTTTTATATCAATTTATTAGATTATTATACCAATAACACAGCAATGCAGTTCACAGATATATCAGTTAATATGAACAAGCTATAAATAATTTGTATAGTTCATAGTGACGCAAGAAAATACCTACAAGTGAAAAAGAAAACGCAATTTTTATGAGTCATAAACAATTGTACGGTGATGGGAAATTTTAAGTAAAAAACCTCTTCACTAGTTCGTTATGCGGTAAAATTAACAATAAGCTTCGCCGAAATAAAGCAATCATCAGATAAATAATAACAAAAATTGAAATAAATTGCATTGTGAAAATTTTCAAACAATTTCAAACCTAATTGCTATGCTAATGGCTATTTGCAAGCGACTCGCGTTTGATTCGCACATCCTACTAGTTTCTCGTAAGTAGTCGCCATACAATTTCGCTATGTTTCGCGCAGGACGCGACGCGTCTACTACACGTTTGACGTTAGTCGCACGCTACTATTATAGTTGTGCTGGTCGCATGCTACGCTACATAAATAAGATTTTATTTTATGAAATTTGGGAGTTAACAACTACACCAAATATAAATAAGATTCTTTAGATATTCAAAAAAAAGTATTAAACTTATTATTGTCATTTTCATGAAGTTCTCTACATTTAATATTTCTGTCGATAAACGGTTGCACCCAAATTCTTCTTTTCTTTTATTCTTGTTCTAATAGTAATTAAAAAGAAGAAAATCTGCATTGTTAGAGTTACTTTACATCGTACTCAACGACTCAAAAATGAACGAATAGTCGAATTTGGGTAGCGCTGTATGCGGAAACCTTCTTCATAGCGTGTAGTATATCAATAGGCGACGTATAGTGCGCATCGTACTCGCGTAGCTAGTGATTATCTCCGTGGGCATAGGACCTAAATGTTGGGTAAATTTGCAGAAATGTTTGTATTGTGTAAATTTGGATAATAGTTATTTATTCTGATCGAAATGTTTTCGTTTGAAATACTTATACGTAGATTCTGTTTTTTCATTAAATCCAAGTACTGAATAAAATCAATAGATATAACTCGTATAATATCGAATCAAGAATGAAGTCAACATCTTAATATTCATAAGCATAAATATTCGCTCGGCTCAGCAATTACGCGGCGATATTAAAACTTAATTAAAATTTGTTTATCGCGGCTCGAAAGCGATTAAAACTTTAAACGAAGCTGCGCCGATGTAGACCGCCTTCACGAAACCAGTTTATTTACCTAAATAGTGTTTCTCTTCATTACTAATGCAAAGAAACTCACTTTGCACTATGAATTAAGAAATAAACTGTGAAGTGAATGAGGCGAAGAAGAAGTGAAAACTTTAATAAAAACTTTTCTAATTCAAAACTTTAAATAAATTGGATGCGTACTCATGTAATCGAGTTATAAATTATACTTCTTTGAATAGTCACACTCGATATTATGTGACACATACCATCGAGTGTGACTATCTTCACCACAATTAAACAAGAGGCTTGCAAACAACTTAATGGTGTAGACATTTTCTTATAAAGTGCACACGCGACGTAAAATTTCCCTTAAAATCTTTTTTCATAATGCGCCTGAAGAAGAATAACTTAAAACTAAAGAAAGAAGAATAAAGAAAACTTAAAAAAGGGAGACTCACATATAAATTGTGTATTAGATATACAATTTATAGCTTTGTCTTTCTCTTACTCTCTTCTCTCTCATGTAACTAAATGATCCTAAACGTGACGCGTCATTAAAATTTAATTTTTATTTCTCGTCCAAATATTGGAATGCCGCCTAAGAAAGTTTTACTTGGTTAATAGCCAGTAATTCCAGTTTCCAACTTTTTTGAAAGAGCTGAGAAATGTTTTATAAAAAAGAAATAATTATATACGGTACATGAGAGAGAAGAAACATATAACGTAGAGATAAGGAGAAAGACAGCTACTATAACACATTGCATATCTAATTCAGTTTAGGTTATCCGTGTCTTTAGAAGACACTTATACCACGTGTAAGGTACTGCGTGCGCAATTTTATTATTTGTTATTAAATATTTTATCATAACACCTGAATAAATTATATTAAAACTCTTGTGTACAAAACCGTGTAGAGCTTATACAATTATTTATTTATTTTCAGTTTACATTCGTGTGCGTCACATGGGGCGCATTCTGAATGAAGGGCTGTACGTATTTGTAGTTCACGTAATGTTTGTCCAAGTTTTCTGAGAATTTATGTTAGGGCCGCACGAGGACTGCGTCGTGGGACAGTCTAGTGAAAATTAATTAGTATTTCAAATGGGTTTCAATACACAAACAACCTCATAAAGTAAAGGGTGTTTGGTAAACTTTGCGATACATTTTTTTTACATTTGCTAAGACCACACATACCCTAACATTAGCTGACCTTCATGAGAATTAAACCTAGATTATAATGAGGCACCTTATGACTTATTATTAGATCATAAAGGAAACTTTGTTTTTCTATAGTTTCTTAAGACTAGTTTTAACTCATCCCGAAACCGACAACTATCATGCGTATATATACTATAGTAATAGTATATGTCTATATGATATATTTTATTTATGGGTTTGTGACAAAATGGCACCTGTTGATAAAGCCAAATAAATGTCTTTAAGATATGTATGACTAAAAATAAAACGAAAGTATAGTATTTCTGATAGTTCTTGGTTGAAATGTTTTTTAATGTTAGTAATTATTGTAAAGTGATTGGCTTAAAACAGCAACCTTGGAGTTTCTTGCCAGTTCTTCTCTAAGGGAAAGTGCCTTCCGAACTGATTGTAGCGTTATTTGAGATATTGAATATAATGCATATTATCAATTAGCTTGTATAATTTATATACTGTATCTTAAGAAATAACCTATAAACATACAATAAATTTAAAAATCTAACACGTGCTTATAGGTTTACGTAGCTATATGTTATTCCATTTTTTACAGAAGATTCAAAAGACCAATTATTCAATTCCAAGTCTGACTGAACTATAAATTTTGTTGTAGCATAAATCGAAACCCTGATTTTATTATTTTGATTGGGTACAGACAGACCTCTAAAACACGAAGATGATATTTTAATATTCACCAAAAACCTAGACCTTAAAGCAATAATGGCTGTGTGGTAGGGTATACGGAAACCGCATCTAAAGACGTAGGTAAGATCGACTCCTACATTAAGCCTCAGCTTTCTGTGAAAAAAACTATCGTAATGAAACCGTAGCATGGTGGTAGCACATTTTTTAAATGCCCGCCTAGTTAGCTACCACCCTCAAGATCGCAGCTGCATTTGAGATCTAGTTCCCTCTATGCTTGGCATGTTACTTTCTTGGACCACATCTTCAATTAATATCTGGTGAGATTGTGGTCAAACTGTAAACTAATAATTTAATAAACTAGTTACTTAGCTTTTGTATTTAAAAAAAATGTATATCATTTAAATAAGAGAAAAAGTTTAACATCGTGTACAAAAGTTCATTATTCAGTGCTTGACCTCAGTAAAAGTTGTGACTTGTGACCAAACACGACCTTAAACATCACAACTAGAAGTTATTGTTGATCGCCTCGAGGGAAAGGCATTCTTGTTGTTATTAACTACACTGTTTGTCGTTAATAAACATTATATAGGCTCAGTTATTTGTTAGCTTTGTGTAGATATATTGTATACTAACACAAGCAATTTATATTAATGTTTATGCATAATCTAGTCTGCTTCATGAATTTTCCAGGCGAAGTTGCCTTTAGATAATAGTATCCTTAGGGCAAACACGAAAATTTGCGTGTGTTTCTAAACGGTCTCGTAACATCCAGCTTATATTCCTAGCACGTTCCTATATATTTTATTCTGTCTGTATATTTCATTCTCTTTCTGACTTTCTTACTTTCATTACTTGTTTAGCACATTTCGCCGGCGGCAAAGAATAAACGGTTATCTATAAAATGACTACTTTAAAGGACATGTTTTTAAAGCACAACAGTCATAATTAAAAAACAATCTAGCAAGCTGTAGGCAAGTATTCGTACTGGAAGTTGAACAACAATTGGGCTACGCATTGGCGCGTAGGCGGCGGCGCCGCTGCCTTGGAGAGTTTGTGGGATAAATTTAACACGGGTGAAACCGTGGGGCACAGCTAGTCATTGTATAATTTGCAACATTATGATGCATCTACTTTATAAGATTATGTTTATATTGTGTGTTAATCGAATTCATGAAAACAGGTATTGAGAATTGAATGGCATTATCCCTCCATTAAATAAGTTATAAGTCCTATGCAAATAATGAGAAGTACATAGTTCTACTTGTATTAATATAATATAGTAATCATATTAAATAAAAAGAGTCTATTAAACAATCATCATGATGTGTGATGTGCTACGATCTTATAGCTACAGCATTGTCACAACCAGTTGGGTAATGTCGTAAAAAAACTGAATTATTAAGGGTCACAATGGACTTGCGTTTACATGCCCTTAAAATGTTACTTTGTACACATATGAGACAGTCCAATTTGTTTTACTGACTGCACAGTGTAGGGTTAAAATAGTAATAATTGTGTCATTTCTTTTAAGTTTTAGGGCATATACAATTATGTTAATTATAATTATTCTCATTTACTTCTAAATATTTTATTAATTGCACATAACGAAAATTAATGATCTTTACGTGTGAATAATTATAAAATTAACAAATAACCGACAAAATATATACTTGAAATTTTTTTTTATTCCTTTGTACTAACGTTGATATGATTTGACTGGAAATTGCCTGAAAATCAGTGCTAGATAACTTGTCGCGTATGTTATATACCGAGTCGAAGCCCCATCTCGTCACATAATAAGGAAATGCCTCTAAATGTTTAGTTTTTGTGATGTATATAAGAGGAGATTATATTATTATATGTACATGTGTCTTACATATATTATATGTAAGAGAGGTAGGGCACAGAGAAATGTCTTTGTAGATTTCTCTCTACTTGGGGCAGTCCGACTGGTGGGATACCTACACTCTACAGAATATCGCAGCCAAATAACCTTGTGTTATGTTCCTGCTGTGAGTAGGGTCTCCAAGGTTCCTTGGGGTAGGAGGGTTCAAGGTCGGTATCGCGCTTGTCGATATCTATGGTATTATAAACGTCCATAGGCTCCGCTAGCGGCTTACCATCAAGCGGGCCGTATGCTTGTTTGCCACCTTAGTAGAATAAAAAATAAATTACTACATTGAGCATTAGATATACATATGTATCAATACATAAATGGTTTTGTTATTTGTGATATTAGTTATCTAATAAACTTAAAATACTCAAAGCAAATCTATGTACAGTATATACAACTTTATCTGGCACCACTATCTCTATCGGGCCAACTGTTTCCGACATATATCATATACACTTCATATTAGATGAGCGATGATGTCGTGACTCATCTGCTCACAAATTAACTACTCTGACGAATGCGCCCTGACAAAGAACCAGCCTGAAAGATACCTGACCGATGTACCATTTACTCCTATCACTACCGTTTTTGGTACATTTACAAGAGGCGGAGGATGTCGAAGAAAGCTGGCTATTTTACGTAGGTGCGGTGAGGCTACAGAGTTGATGTATCGCTTCTATAACGTCCACTGTTAATTAGTATCAAATTACAAAGCTAATATTTCCCATACTTACCGATATTTTTTTTTAAATTATGGGTCATGCTTTATGTATGAGAAGCGTAAGAAAAAAAAACGAGCGTTACAGTAGTCGCATATGATGTGTAACATCTGATATGTTATCCTACTATGAAATTGAGATGAAATATATGTGAAGTCTATTTATTCATCATATTATTGGTCGGATATATTCTCAGCATCGAAATATATATAATTATTTATTAAGGCGCGTGATTGCTCGCGCAAGTTTAATTCTAGTCGTGGTGAATACGCAATAGTAACTTAAATCCTGAAATAAAGATCCGCACTAAAACATTTATTCGAATAATTCCATATTACTTCCATTATTACTATATAATGAATGATGATTCTGGTCAGATCCTTAATAGTAAAGATAATTATTAATATAGTTTACACATATAAATATAACCTCAAATTTTACACAACACTGTATAACTGTAGATGAGTGCACAGCTGATGCGTTCTGATGAACACGAAAACAAAAAAATAAATAAATAAATGTATATTTATATTATATTATAAATTTTACTATAAACTATATAATATTTAGCGTTTAGTATGTAGTTTACATTTGTAAAGAATATTTACGAAATACTTATTTAATTGAATCCACATTTGATTCGGAAAGTTTTATTGACTTTCGTCGTAGATTTATCCTAATGGCGCTAACGGATGCTCACTAAAGAGTTCTTTAACTTCAATCCCCGTAATTCAAGTGAGGATTTAAACCTTGGAAGAAAGTAACTTTGGGACAACAAAGGGAGGGCCGCGGCCGTTCCCGTCAGAGTAATTTATACGTGACCGCGGAGCGTCGGCTCGCGAATCCTTCGGGACCGTCCGGCGGGTCTTACTTGCCACTCACCTGCACGCTACCGTAAAACTGAGTCTGAGTCAATTTTTAATTTACTTTTGATACAATTTTAAAAATTCTAATTTGTTGACCATAAATTGTTTGATAAATAAAAATATTGTGGTCGTCTGTTAGTGGTTCTATAACTCCTGAAATATTTGACCCATTGAGCTCATATTTACATATCTAATGTTATATTTATTTTACCGCGATGATGTTGTAGGTTAACAAAATAGATTAAGTTACAAAGTTCCAAAGTTAAGTTACAAATGTTCATTGCATTATTTATTATTATTTAATATTCACTCCAAACTATGCAATATATATTGTTATTCATAAAATTGTAAGTAATGTTGTATCAGACATTATTTAAAACAATGGCAACGGTTTCCATAGCAACGGTTACCATGGCAACAGTGACCATAGCAACGGTTACCATAGTTAATGTTAAGATAGCAACAGGAAATTGGAACAATAATGAACAATAACAATACTGTTACAGTAAATGGGAAGTATATGTAATGTGATAGTTAAAACAATCATTTTGGATAGGATTTGCGTATAATCCTTTCTTAGTGAGCGTGTACATCGCGAAAGCAGTAACTATACTAAATTCCAAGTCAATTGGGTCTATAGTTTAGGAGATCTCGTGATGAGTGGATGAGTGATATTTCGCTTATATATATACTGTAAGCAGTGCCCCATAGTTTCATCTGTATTAAATATATTCGAAAAACTCCTCTGTACGCCGCTGCCAACGCGCCCGTCGTGGTTCCACTTCCCGTACTTGCCTACAGGTTGCCAAATTGCTTGACGTTCATAGTTATTGCTCCGTTGCTTAGGATTGTAGCATGAAGTTATATACCCTATACTATTTTTAATGAATCTGGCTATCATAGACAAAAATAATTTTTCGAATCCGATTGGTAGTTTCAGAAATTAGCGCTTTTAAAGAAACAAATAAATGTCTTCAGCTTTATTATATATTCTATTATATTATTAAGTGTACAGAAATTTTCTATGATACCAAATGATGATTGATGATTACCAAAATAAAATTATTCATATTCTTACTAGCTATGCCCGCGGCTCTGCTCGTGTGGACAACAGAAGAATACGCAGTGCTTATAAAAAACTTTTATTGAGTAAAGATATCGTGATATATTATTTTTGTGTTTTGATAAGGACCATTTATGTAAGGATTTTTTTTATCAAAATATAATACACAGTAATTTTCTGCGTGATCCACGCACAACGCAAACCTGAATCATTTTATTTATATAGAGTAATTAAGTGTAACCTTTTCAAATTTGCACTGTTTGTCGTATAAGTAGTTTTTATTAAAATATAACCAAACATTGTGCAGATATAAGCGCGACGCTAGGGTTTAAGTTTGGGAGTCATAGATTGAAGTTTTTCGAAGATTTAACATTGAACACATGATAAAAAGAAATAGATTTAGTTACGATAAATGAAATATTGACTTTTCATGACCCCTATGCCTCCCATTTGACCTGTGTCTGGGTAGAAAGGTAGGTAAATATAAATGATAAAAGGTACATTCGTAATTTATAAACTATATATATTTAAGCATTACTTCAGCGACCGTCTTTAAATTAATAATAATATAATTTTAGTTCACAAAAACTTAGCTAACAATAACTTAAGATATATTCATCGTATTGCAAGTCGTTACAGTTAGGTCTTCCATTTAAAAGCTTTTTGCTAGATAAACAAGCATTTAAAAATCTATAGCTACTCTTATTATAAAAAGATAAACTTTGTTGGAAATAATCTCCGAACCTACTGATTACAATTCTAAAAAATCTTTGAATTATAGGATTATCTCTCAAGTTATATAGGCTATATTCTCAATATATTAGGTATTTACCTATGAAATTGCCGTTTTGTATGAAAAAATTTAAACGATGTTTTTTCATGTATTTTTTATTTGTATTAATCGAAGTAATCAATCAATGCATCTTTGCCAGCGCAGTGGCAGTTTATTGATGCCCTTCTTAAAGAAATCAGCTGGACGGGAGGCAACAGATTCTTCAAAGGCATTTTGTACTGCCTCTCGGGTACTGAATTTTTTTCCCGCCAAGGAGTTATCCAAATTCTGGAAAAAGTAGTAGGCGCAAGGTCTGGTGAGTAGGGCGGATGACGGAGAACTTCCAACCTCAGTTCTTGCAACTTGGAGACCGTCTGTTGTGCAGTATGAGGTCGCGCGTTGTCGTGCAGGAGCAGCGGAGACGAGCAATTGACCAATGCTGGTTGGAGATGGGCCAGCTTCTCCATCATTGTGTTCATTTCTTCACAGTACACATCTGCAGTAATGCTCACCCCGTTAAGAAGCTGTGATGAATCACACAGGCGCATGACCACCAAACAGTGACCATCACTTTTCTAGAGGTAAGTTTTCGTTTAGGGCATTGTTTAGGTGCTGAACCAGGATCCAACCAACTTGCTGAGCGCTTGCGGTTATCAAACAGAATCCATTTTTCATCGCAGGTAACAATGCGGTTCAAAATTCCTTCATTTGTGTGTCTGTTGAGCAGTGCAAGGCATGTCTCGACACGTACTTCGCGCTGGCGATCATTGAGTTCGTGGGGCACCCATTTGTCAAGCTTTTTTACCTTGCCAATTTGACGCAAATGGACCAATATTGTTTTGACGCTAACGTCGAAAGCTCCTGCTAATTCAGCCGTAGATTGTGTATCATCAGCTTCCACAATCGCCTTTAATTCGTCATTGTCGACCAAAGTCTTCGGACGACCGCGAGGTTCATTTTTCAGGTTGAAATTCCCAGAACGGAAGCGAGCAAACCAATAACAGGTGGTGCGTTGGTTTGTAGTGTTAGCTCCGTAAACGTCGTTGATGTTGCGTGCCGCTTGTGCCGCGTTACTGCCACGACGGTACTCATATTCCATAATTACTCGAATTTTTAACGTATCCATGATTACAAAAAAGATTGAAATGCGATGAAAATGTAACACTAATCAATAAACAAATGACTACTTTTGAAAAAAGAATTCCATGTTTTTAAAAATAAAATAATTTGAAATTAGAATTCTTAGACAAACAAAAATTATTTTGATTTGAAATGGCCAGTGCTTCAGAACGGCAATTTCATAGGTAAATACCTATTATTTTATATTGTTACTAATACGAACAAAGTCGCGGGCGGTTGCTCATAATAAAATTAAAAATTCTTTCGTAACCTGTTAATAATTTAATTACTCCGTTCTTTAGTAGAGTAGATTATACTTTTTATTTAGTTGTTTGTTACAATGATAGCCTTGTCTATTTATCGTTTGTAATACATATTACAGAATTAACTTATCGTATCTATAGTTATTTGTTATTATAAGGAATATTGCAGTTCATTACTCAGAGGAACGTAATCAGTAGTGAATACATCCGGTCAGTGAGCTAATAAGATTTCTACGTCCCGGAGATATAATGTCTTATTTGTGTTACTCGCCAAACCTTTAGGGATAATGTTAACTAGAAGAGATATTATGTGAAAATATTAATTCTATGTTATCTTTATTTGGATTATACCTTTTTTTACCAAATGCCACCTATCTATTTTGAAATGCTTATTTTGACTTGGCATAACCTCAGATTTTATTTTTCCAAGTTATTGCTTATTTTTTTATCTATTTTCAATTCCTTTAAAGATATTGGTCAATTACCGGTTGTAAAGATATTAATTCAAAAGATATTTTCCTTATAACAAAACGTTTTAAAAGTTTTAACCAGTGAAATATAATATATAATGAGACGCTTAGATTTGAATTAGCCATACTCCACACATTTTAGTTTAGTTAATTGATAAATAAATTATATTGACATAAACCACCAGCGCGAAATAAAAGTTAACAATTAAAAATACTTGCAACTAGTGCACCCGGAAATATTTTTGACGAAATATAAATGAAATAAAGAACCTACTCCGAGTTAATACATAGCATTTACAAGTGAAAACTGAAAAAAGGATATTAAAAAAATTGTCTTCGCGGGATGTCTGGCAGATGTGAATCATTGAATCTATTTTATATAGCAAGTGTATGGTGGTCGTTATACCTACCACTCCGCTTTATTACTGGATATATACCGACTGAAACCAAATCGCGACAAACCAAAAGAAAATTACTGTGAGGGTTTTATTTTATTACTATGTGTATGGACCCCTAGCACTCCACATGATTAATGAATATATCTAAAGTATGATCTTTTAACTTATAAAACAAGAACAGATCGAAATTCAGACTTTCGAATCTACCTAGATTGAATGTTTGGTCGATCGAGCTTATTCATCAGCTCCTTCAGGTACAATTGAAGTAAATACACTTAAGGCATTTGTCGACGGAATAAAAGATGGTAACATTAGAGCTGCCGTAGAAGGCTTGGTCGACATCTGACTCTGTGCACATGCTTTGGAAGTAGAACCTGTACGTCAGTAAACGAAGCCTTGTAGAGTTCGGAAAATTGTGATCCCCATACAACCAACCAACGCGTTATAATTTTGGGGAGAAAGGACACCTGCGAGTGGATTGCCTCAAGAGAAAGAGGAGAATGTTCACAACTAGAATACAAACAGCTAGAATATTTTCTGTTAAATCAAGCATCGCCAATACCGCAGATTTTTCAAATACTGAACTACAGTACGTTGCCACGGCAACAGACTGCCTAACCCGCCGCATTCGATGTTCCAAATCAAAAATTATATGTGTATACGCGATTAAAGTGAAAGCTCTTTGAATTTGAACACTATATATTTTAGAACATTATAATCGTTCGTAAATAACGCGCAACATAAATTTATCTTTACCGTGCCCAAAGAACTTTATGAATGAAGTTAAGTTTAAAAAACTTTTTTTTTGTTTCGTTTTATTGTAATCTCACTGATCATGGAAATCCAACAAATAGTTCCTATTTGCATCTTTTCTCGCACACAACGAACCTCTGGTGTTTAGTTTACTTTCTTAATTTCATGCGTCGTTTATTCAGCGTTATGGAAGCGTGTAAGCATTACCTAGTAAAAAAAACAATCTTGTCTCTAAGCTCATAATCTTATGCTAATACTCTACTAACAAGAAGTAGGTATATATCTAGTTAGGTTTCACGAGCAAATTTCAATCTTTTACTAAATAGGCACTTTAGGCCTTATGTATTTACAGGCCTGGTGTATTTATGATAACTACATTTATAATAGTTTAGCATTTGGCCACAATCTCACCTGATTTTAAGTGATTATAGGGTACAAGATGGTAACACGCTAAGCCTAGTGGAGAACTGGGTGTCAAGTGTAGCGGCCGGTTCCGATTGTAATAGGTGCTTAGCGAAAGATTTCAACTTCAACTTGAGGATGCTTGCTAGCCAGACTGCTACCACCTACCTACCACCTACCACCTACCACCATGATATGGCTTCCTCAAAAATTCATGCTCATTGTAAAGATTTGAACCGATGTCCTCGACGCGATGTCCGTACACCCATCTCTTTTTTCTTTTTGTAGATTAGTCCTATTCTAAATATTCTGTACACTGTACATTCACCACTTTCATATAAAGTTGCATTTGACACTGTGTATCGTACCGGCGTTGAGCGGCTTGTTTAATATCACCCGGATCCCCACAAATCCGAATGTTAACGCTGATGTTTCGTGAAAGCAAATCCCGTGGAATTTCCAGTTTGACTGTTTAATCCTGAACGCGACGGAACGCATCATCAACTCTATATCTATTTTATTAGTTATTTTCATATACTATGTCTAAAAGTAAGCCTTTACTAAAAGTGAAATATTCGACTTTATTAAATTAATAGCACCAGGCATACATTTCATCAAATGAATAAAAACGCCTTCACTATATTAACGATACGAAATCTTTCTATCGTTCTTACATCGTCAAATAATCGAAACTGAAACATTTATTACAAACGATGACGTCGACTCAAATAGCTTATACAGCTCAATCGGTCGTAAGAAGATTAGCTACGATTGCTACATACAGAAACATCCCATTTTCCCATTCCCGGTTTGGGCACGCATCAACTTGATTTTACCTCGTTCGTTCGCTGGATCCACGGGTAACTTCTCCCCGAAGCGTCATATAAATAAATTGTTGCCTGTCTTTATTGCTCTCGGTTTACAGATCCGTTTTTCTCGCCGTTTTATCTCTGGGAATTTACTTCTCTTGTGTTCGATTCTATTGTGTTTTCACTTATACCTGAGATTACCATATTATTTACTGTGCGAAAACTTTCTGGTACATGTTGGTCCTGTATAAAGAATAACATAATTTAATTATATTATAATAAAAAAGTATTAAGTCTTTCATACTTATACAATAAGATCGGAGCACGGAGATTCCAAGTAGGAGGGAATACTTTGCCTACATTAATCATCTTCCCTTAGTAAGGTTCAACAGGATACTTTAAATAGTAAATAAACCTGTTAAAATATTTTATTGTGTACGTCTGAACGTATCTAAGAATCTTCTCCGTTATGTTCTATATTAGAACATCTATGAATTATATAAATATATTTACTCTATTTTTAGTTCTTTTCTAACCGGCCAGTTTCTAAAGGAAAAATTGCATTTCGCGCTAAATAAAAATACACTTTATCAGGTGTATTTCTTATCGTATTTTTACACATAGATACAATACAGTACTTATAAAATGGTTTTCCACTTCCATCTATATCTATATCTTCTATACATATTATAAAACTAAACGTATCTCTGTCTGTCTGGCCGTTTATGTTCTTTTCAAGCGAATACCACTAATCCGCTTTACATAGTTTTTCCTTTAATTGATAGATATGTTATCTGGCCAGGTTATATGATATATATTGTAACATAAAGTAACATACGAAATAAGCAGTTAAGATAATGGTGACTCAATTCGGTAAAGAGACTCTTTTGGAACTTGCGCTGAGTACACCACAATAGATATTATATCAAAATAATGTTTTACATAATTTTTGATCTTAAAAAACCTACAAAAAGTCTGCGATAGAATACTTCTATCTTCTTAGGATCACCTACAAGAAGCTTTTTTGAGGCGAAATAATTTTTTTAAAATATAAAAATAATTCATGCGTATCCCCTATTATTTATATTTATTTTATATTTCTATTCAATTAATTATAAATATATTAATAATAAAAAATATAATAAATTAATAATAAGCAGTTAACAATATTTAAATGATAAAATAAACTAGAAATATATAAATAAATATATTATTTTGGCATAGTTTTTAGTTTCAATCTGAAATAGCAGTTATACTCACGTAGGTAGCTACATATATTTTAGGATTATTTAAAAAATGTTAACAAAGAATAAATAAACAATATCGATAAAATATTACAAACCAAAACTATAGATTGCGGAAAAGAATTTATCATGAAAATTACCTGACATCTGATGAATGTAAACTTCCTCAAGTATTTCATAGCTTTTATTTATAATGCCAAGTATTTTATTAGAAATTTGGAATTTTATATAAGGTATTTTCAGGGCTTACCTACTTAAGTTAAATGTATCAGTAAAATCATATAAAATTAATTCGTCACGTAAGAGCCTAATATTTTTATTAGAACTTTAGTACTAGTACGTTTATTTGATAGTTAAACTAACAATCACGCTCAAAAGGCTACTAAACAGAATATAATGAAATTTAGTAAACAAGTCGATTATATCGTGGAATATGACATAGCATAGGTACTATTTATCAATAATTAATAAAGTTTAATTTACGCCCGACGAGTGTTGATTAATAAACATTCTTTGAGTATATTTGCAATTTATAATCCGAGAACGCTGTTTGTACTCTTTACAAAAAATATAATACAATGGCTAAATAAAGTCAAAAAAAATATAGAACGAGTGCTTAAAAATGACTTGAATTAGCCTAATTGGAGAGTGTTATGCAAAATTGTAAAGAGGATTTCATAATAGAGGATAATGTTAATGTCTCTTTTCACAGAACTCGTGAAGGCGGAACTCTGTTGTGGTTCTGTCTATACTCTTAAATAATTACGTGTTATAAAACTTTTTATTGAAACCTTTGATTATGACATGTATATAATCAAGCATTGTAGCAACGAGTGTACAAGAGATCAAACCTCAAGAGATCAGATCAAAGAGAACAGAACCTTAAGAACAGTAGTAACAAGTAGTCAATAGTTTGTATTAGTAAAATAAGAAATATTATAAATAATACACAGATTTGCGAAAAAGGCACATGGAGCCTGACGGAACACGAAAATATGCCTGCCAATTTTAGTATTAGTATTCAATTGTGTCAATTTTGAAAGGAAAACGCCATACAATGTCGGCACCCTGTACGTTTTAATCTATACATATTATAAAACTTAACGTCTCTCTGTCTGTTTGTCCATTTATGTTCTTTTCACGCGAAAACCACTTATCATATTTATTTATTTTTTATTTCATTCACAGCAATGTTATCTGGCTAGGTTATAGGATATATTTTGTAAGATAAAGTAGCATACGAAATAAGCAGTGACCATAATGGTGAATCAATTCGGAAAAAAGACGCATTTGGGGCACTTAAATGGCGTACGCTGAATAAACCATAAGATATAGGTATATCAAATTAAAGTACTACATAATTTTATATCTTAAAAATACCTACAGTAAAGTCAACGATAGCATATATCTATGTTTATGGATGTGTCTATGTCTATTATAAGCATTTTTGTGGCAGTACATTTCGCGCGACCGTTCGACCGACAGCACTCTGTAGTCCATGCGAGCGTAGCCGCGGGCACAGTTAGTATTATGTTAAAAAATCCATCTTGTGTGTAATTACATAATAAAAGGTCTTCCTGAATACAAAAAAGGAAGAGAAAAATAGTTTCATAGGTAACAAAGCTTACATTGATATTATTTTGAGTATTATTTGTAACTGATTACAAAACTGCAACGGTGTTGCTAGATTACAATGGTATATTTTCCTAGAAGATGTAGTAAAATATATGCATGTATGCATGTAGTGTTGGAAGACCATTTTATTTACAACCTAACTAAACTAAAGGTAATATGTGTCACGAAATAGTTTGTTTGTTTGACATCGACCTACAAACACTGACAGAAATAGCGTTATGGTTCCAAAGTATTAATTATAGATTATACAATTTAGTGTACCAGTGAAAAATGTAAAATCTAAAATGGTCGTCAAGTATTTCAAATCCTTACGACAATAGAATCATTAGGCATAGGTATGGTATTCAACAAAAGTAACTAAATTAAGAGAACCAAGAAATATCAATTGATAAGCAAACAAATCAAGACAGCAGAAATAAGTTTAGTTGAAAATTTGTTTGTAAAGGTCCTTGGGATTCTTAATTTCAAGTACAAAATCAGTTTTGTGATGATGGATGATAGATTAACGAATAACTGCTGAAGTGGTAAAAAATCAGTAACACTTATTTTAACTGCCCTGGTAACATTATGCACACGGTCGTACGTGTTGTACGTTGTACCTGGTAAAATATCTTATTGTTATTTATTGATTGTTGATTCTACAGGCTTCATACACGTAATAAATTATAGTGTTGTGTATAAATTACTAGACCAAGGAGAGCCGAAGAGATGGGGAGATGCGACATGCGACGTGATGATTGGAGTTTTGTAAAAGAATGACATAAATCTGGAAAAGAAGGGAATTTCCATTAATTCTCAGCGTACCTTGACGAGGGTCGAAAGTTTAACGGATTATAACAAGTGGCAGCACTAACTGTCACGAACAGACCTGGCCACGCCACGCCTCACGGCTTAATCGCCAAACTTTCCCCTACGATTGGAGTTTTTGCGGAATTGTGGCATTTGTGTGCTCGCACCGTTAATTTATGCGACGGCGAGTGAATTGGGAGAACATTCCGGATTTCACTCCCATTAGGTATTCAAAACATAGTTTAATCGAACTGGAGCTACCATCGAAATAAAATTGTTTTCAAGGTTTTAACAGAGTCTGAAGCGTTTTTTTTTTAATACAAAACTAGCTGTGCCCGCGCCTCCGCTCGCGTGGATTACAGATAAAAGTAGTCTTAAGTTACGCCTTATAATTTTGTGTTTTTTTTTGTTATGATTACCATATATACTTCTTAATGTATTTAATAAAAACCTGTTATTTTGATATTATAAACTACATGATGGTAAAATACATGTTAGCTTGCAAATAGCACGTAGATTTGGTAGGTAAATAGTTCACACTAGTTGATTCTAACATATCGTGAATCCTGTCGGTCGCAACTACTTTACAATGCCACCGATATTTATTTGTTTTATTTTTTATACTACAAAGGTGGCAAACAAACATACGGCCCGCCTGACGGTAAGCGGCTACCGTAACTTATGAACGCTTGTAATACCATAGGCATCACTAGCGCTTTGCTGACCTTGAACCTTCCTACGCCAAGTAGCACTGGAAACCCTACTCACCGCAGAAATACAACACAAGGTTCTTTGGCTGCCATCTTCTGTAGAGTGGAGTTATTCCACCAGTCGGGCTGACACAAGTAGAGAGAAATTTCCCTATGCCCTACCTCTCTTTCAACCTACTTTTCCTCAAGAAGGTGTAGTCCGTCAGGTGTAGTCGTAATTTTCAAAGAAATTTCTCTGTGCCCTACCTCTCTTTACTGGAATACATATATACAAAACCTAATTTAGGCAGAACCATTTCACTTTTCCCATGAAAACTGTATCTTGCACATGACCACCCTACCCTACCTTCTGAGAACGCTTATTAAGTATATTTAAACAGAACCAAAAAGCATTGTTCATTGTTTAATAATTTCAGTTTTCAATTAAATAAATTGGAAAAAATATTAATAAGTGTCATAGTTTTCAATCTAACTTTGATTGTACATGTTGGTGCATCCGTTAAGCGCCATCTATCGATGTAGAGTAGTACTGTAGTACTTCAGAAATTATAATTAAGACAATGTATTAATTACATACCTAATAAATTATCGTAAAATGTTTTTAGACATATTATAATTTTGTATGACTAATATTTAATTAATTCTACGTAGTTTTTTTAGAAACAGTTTTATGATTTGGCCATTATTTTAATTGATGAATTAGCCGATAATTTATTTTGGTTTATTATAAATATGTAGTAAATCATATTTCATTGTTATACAAGTCTCAAGACTTTATTATTTATATTTATAAAAGTTTAGTGTAAATAGATGGCGCCATAGTAGTTTCCTTTAAAAATATGAAGCTTGTATTTAAGTTTATTAGACATAGTATTGACTCTCTACGGAGGTTATATTATTCAGTAGAGAAAGACTTTATAATTTATAAAAGTTTAATTTAAATAGATGGCGCTACAGTAGTTTCCTTTAAAAGTGTAGTGTATTAAACATCGTTCATTCATTCAAAATCGTGTGACAAAACATCGTTCCTGAAACGCTGGCAAGCCACCATGCGTATCCTTATACTTGTCTTGTGCTGGCTAGATCCCCGAAAGGGTGATGCCTTAGATTAACTTTAATACCTTCGTGACATCTGTGATTTCATAGTTTATCTGTTTGTATCGGTAGAGATGTTACTTTGTTAACAATTCGTTTACGCATGTCTTGTACAGATGGCGGTAGCAGGTATGAAATAGTGACATCTACAATTATGTTTGCGTTATTACAACTACTGCGGTTTAAAAAATTGTTCTAGCATATAGTTATTTTGATTTCTTATCAACGGTATAGATGTCTATTAAGTGACGCTTTTGGTGTCTATTTCACCATATTTTGAAAACGGACATTTTATTTATTATCCAATCGCTTACCAAGATGGCGGTAGCAGGTATGAAATAATGACATCTACAATTATGTGGTTGCATTATTACAACTACTGCGGTTTAAAAAATTGTTCTAGCATATAATTATTTTAATTTCTTATTAACGGTATAGATGTCTATTAAGTGACGCTTTTGGTGTCTACTTCACCATATTTTGTTATCCTGAGATTTTATTTATTATCCAATCGCTTACCAGGTAATTTAAACAGCTAATAAATTAAATCATGGGGTCTTAAGAAATCATTGAAAAAATAAAAATGCGTTTAATTTTCATGCGAATGAAGGCATCATTTGTTCAGACGGAAGTAAAGCGTATTTGATAAAAAATTTACACTTTAGCATTAACATTAATAACATGTAATTTGGACTTGTGCTTACATTTGTCAGTGATAAAGGGTAAATATGATTTGCTATATTAGCAATGCTATATGGGTGGTTACAGTAATGGCGCAAAGCGAATGATGTTCTTTGAGGAAACATTCAACAAATTTTAGATTTCAGATACGTTTAAAAACTAGTTTATTCTCTATACGTTTGTTTTCGAAGTATAAAATGTGTGTGAATATAGTTCTAATAATGTCGTGGCAAGAGTTTAGTCTTGCATAAAAAAACCCTTCCAATGGCGTCGCATCAGTCTTTATTAGCGTCTCCTAAACGAGCGTTGTGTAACATACTCGTAGGTACACCAGTTGCCCTGCGGTGAAAACGCGATTTCATATGCAAAATGCTTCGCCCTGATAAATTACCCTATTATTTAAGATTTGACGCGAACGATAGCGATCTTGTGTTTTAACTACGCACGGTAGCTGACGTCAATCCTGCGTAATATTATCTTGGAATAACTATACCAACTGAAAGGTAACAGACGTAATGTTTAAAAACATTAGTGTCCTTGAAAATGACTGACAATACATGTAAATAAAATGCACAACTAAACAAATAATCTGGCTTTTACATTAAACACATAATTATTTAGGAAAAAATTATCAGTAAGGCGTGATTTGTTCAGTCATAACATATTGTAAATAATCCATAAAATAATCGATAAAATATTTTATTTTTATGTAAATTTTTTATGAAATTTGCGGACATAAATTTGTGTTGGCCAATATTTTTATTACTTTCGTTTGAAATTATGCACATGTAGGATATGCCGATATCGACTCTTGCAACTGTAGTTCGACGCTACAACTTGGCTAGACGGGCAGTGTTCACGATGAGTGTCTTCTGTGCTGTTCGTGGATACTATCTATAAACCAGGAATTTACATAGTTAAAATAGTATTTTTGTATTTACACTTATTAGAACTGATTAAAGTTTTTATAAATTTTCTACGTAATCGTTTTATTAATATAATGGTAGAATGGCAAGCATCGAGAAACTACTATTGAAATTCATTCACTAAAAACTTAGCAACAATTATATAGTTACTACAGTATTTAATGCCCATCAAAGGATGTCGGGCTACAAATTTAAAATTCTAAGGTGCATATTTAAGTAATTTCAGACAAAAAATATATTTGAATAAAATAACAATTTGAAAATAGATGGCCGAAATATGGCATAAAAATTTAAGATGAAATTACTCTTATTGCGTACTACTTCACCAGTAATCACTTCTGGGGATAAGCACTCTCTGGAAAAATAACCTCAGATATACCAATGAACACAAAGAGCCGACTGTCAACCTACACCCTACTATCTAGGTAGGAAATATGCCAAAAAAATGAAGGTACGATATAAAAAAAACCTTAGAATCTTAACACAGACTTTACATTAGTACCTACTTAATATGTCGTTGTAAAACCGAATAGCTAATTTTCAAATTTAACTGCTGCACTTTATTATTTTTTTACAAATTATAGTGATGTACACTAATCACCGTCTCGACTAATGTTGTGATACGCTCCAATTATAAGTTTATACATCTGCCTTAAAAAGGCTTAACGTTATCGCGTATCTGGCCGTACCATCAGAGTGAAGCATGACGAACAACCCTCTCGTGGGTGCCGGCAAACCGTTAAAATGAGTAATGACGATGTTCTTTCAGGGGTCGTCAACTGTTTTACTACTATTTACATGCATACATTTTATCTATACTATAATAAAATTGAAGTGTCTGTTTGAAAAGTCAAAATAACAGATTTTTTACTACATGCATATGAAAGTATACACGAAACCTATTACAAAAAACCCATTTTAAAATGTTTGGTCTGTCTGTCTGTTTGTTCCGGGTAATCTCCGAAACGGTTAGACCGATTTTGACGGGAATTTCATTGTTAGATAGCTGATGTTATAGGGCATAACTTAGGTTTCTTCGTAACTTTGATTTCAGAAAAATAATTATGGTTCCGCATAAACAATATAAAAAGTTTTTGATAGTCCACGCGATATTATCTGCGGGCACAGCTAGTTTAAAAAAACGCGTCAATTTATAGATTTTTTATACTTTGGTGTAATCTTGTTAATTTTAATAAAATGTAATCATAATATGTGTCAGCAATTTTATTTGCTTTACCCATATAAATATAATTTACCTAAGTTTTTTTTTAAACAAGCGAGATATTAATTCCGCCAAAATCCTCAAAGCCTCCGCCAAAGATCACATAAACAACCGGTTCTGCGCTGCTCGCATCCAGCGAGTTCCCGCAACCTTCAACCAAGTCGTCGCTTCACCTTTTGACGGGTCTTTCCACGCTGCGTCTTCCGGTACGTTTTGTTACTTTTTTATTAAAGTTCACACTAGATTTCTGACATAATTTTAAGCTCTTTTTTGCAATGTACTATCACCGTTGTTTCGTACTAATAAGACTAATTTTACTCCTGTAAAATTACTTTTGTGGTTATTTTATATTTAAGTAAAAGGTTTTAAACTCCGTTAATCCTTGTCGAAATGTACTTATTAAACTTCTTATATAAATATGAAAAAAGTTGTGATTATCATTTAATTTCATAGTCAGGATACGAAACGCTTATTGATTGTGAGTGGAAAGGCGCGTGCGGCCGGCCGCGGCACCTGCTTCCGCCGATGATAGGGTTAAGTCAATATTTGGACTTACTTATTCTATTATTTTATCTTCTTATTGGCTATTGGTTCTTTAATGTGAACAAACTACTTTCATGTATTGATCATTTTTTATTACATTTATTGTAGTCCTTCCGATACCAAGGAAATATACCTCAGTGGATCGCACGATGAATCGAACTTCTGTTCAAATGCTAAGGATTCTTAGTTCATGTTCTAATATGGTCAAATGGTAGTCTAGGTAACCAGGTAACATAAGAACAAACTAGAAGCTTTTACAAGCCGTTAAAATATACTTAGTCTCCATAATGCACCTCATGGGCTACTCCTAACTGCTCTACTTATTAATGAAATAATATAAGCAGATTTTCAACCTTTATGTAGCCTAGGTAACCAGGTAACATAAGAAAAAACTTAAAGCTTTTAAAGGGGAAACAATATACTTAGGGTCCATAATGCACCTCATGGGCTACTCCTAACTGCTCTACTTATTAATGAAAAAACTATAAGCCGATTTTCAATTTTTAGGTTCCTAGGTAGCCAGGTAACAAGAAAAAACTTGAAGCTTTTACAAGCCGATATAATATACTTAAGGTCCATAATGCACCTCATGGGCTACTCCTAACTGCTCTACTTTTTAATGAAAAAATATAAGCTGATTGTCAATTTTTATTAAACCAGAAATAAAATAATAGTATTTGGCATGTAACGGTACAATCTTCAACTCGCTTCAATAATGGATCGTTCATTTCTCTACGTATTTGATGGTGCGTATGACGTAGTTGACAGGTCGCTTGGGTACGTAGGTCGCAAATATATAATCGACAAACCCGAATCATATTTTTTTCGCAAAGTTTAAAGTGAGACAGTCCTTCTCGCTCCCTTCACACACACATTTGTACGTACGTGTACAGATGATATTGTGCTAATTATTGTAGTATTAGTTAAAATGTAATGCTTTATTTTCTGGAGAAACCGGATTAGAAGTAATAGTTAGCTTCATCGCTTTTCGAAATTGAAACTCCATAGTATTTAACGCAACAGTTTGATAAATGGTATGTACAGTTTAAGAACGGGAAATAATTTAAGAACGAACAAGCTTTTGCTACTTCATTAAAAAAATATGATTTTTCAACCTGTTGCTTACTGCAATGGTTTGAGAACTTTTTGCAGTATGTTTTTATGGACACAAACAAAATGGTTTTAACAAACCAATTAAAAATTAAAATACTATGGAGTCAAGATGTAAACGTCAACTTTGAACATCTTGCAGTATTAATTGATAGGATTTTTTAAGAATTCAAACCATACATCGAAGGTAGCTAAACTGTGTGAATGACAGGTAACCTTATTCACGACAGGAAACATTTATATTTGATCAAAAATCTCACGGATAACAATCAAAGTTCAAAGTTACAAAGAATACTTTAAACGAGCTGCATCGAAAAAAAAAATCAATAAAAGTAAATTTTTATCTCAGATTGATTGGGCCAGCCTGACCCTTTACCGAGTCGGTTCAAGTTTTTTATATAAACTTTCACAAAAAACTAAAACGTATCAGTGTTTATTTGTGACAATTTGCTTTGTCGGTTTGTGCCTATTTACATTTGAAAGGAGTTTTTTGAATGAGATCAACCTGTAACGACACGGTGAATGACACAGGTAGAACGAAAAGACAATATGTTAGGACGCGTTGAAATAGTCTTGATCGTTTAAATTTTTTCATAAGTGATATTTGTAGTTTTTAGTTGGATCTTGATCCATCATATAGTGATTCCTATTTTAATTTATAAACGTGTTATTTGCCGTTGTATTATGTAATTATTTAACGAGATGTAGTTGAGTTATTTCACTGTTAATAATTTCAATTGTAATATTCCAAAAAATATAAAAGAAACTGATACGCAAAACATTTAGCCAAAACTTAAGTCGAGTATTGTAATAATAAAAAACAAAATAAATCGAATTACAAACAATGTTTGTTTTAAGAAGCTGTTCATCGGAAACTGTCAAACGGTTTCGTAAAATTACAACACTTTTTTGTATGTTTCTTCACATGTCTAGGAAAATGACTAGTAGAGTATTCTAATTTTGGATTAGCGTAAATGTTTTGTAATTTTACTCATACTTTGGATTGTAAAGCGATTGTAATTTTACAAAAAAAAAAATACAGTGTTTGCACAAATGAAGTGGATTATAAATAATAACTAGGAACATGCATTTTCAGTTGCTACAAAAACTTGAACAGTTTTAACAATTTTTATTCCGATTTTATGTCATTAAAGTGACGTCGGAGTTGTGGCGTGACAAGAGTTGTGGATGAACACAGTTGCCATGAAATAAAAAGAAGTAATTTTTGACATAAACGACTACTGTAAATTGCGTATTTTAAGACAAAACGTATGAAACAATTAATAAACCTATTAATATTAAATACTTTAAGTTTGTGCTCAAGAGAACTAACTAAATGGTAACATCGCTGCCGTTTCTACTACCATCACGGAACATGAAGGACTCAAATATTTTAGCTCAAAAATGTGAAGGTGTATAAGAAAGTTATTTGTAACGTAAACTAGCAAGTTTTATAACCAGAGATCATATATTTCACTAGCTGTGCCCTACAGTTTCACCCGTGTTAAATTTGTTCTACCTACTTTCAACCGCACCTCTGCCAATGCAGCCGTGTAGCCTATCGTTGTTACAGCTTGACAGATTACTTGGCATTCAAGTTTACTGCTCCGCTCCTCAGGGTCTTAGCATGAAGTTATGTAGTCTATAAACTTTTACAATAAATGGTAATATTATGCAAAAATATTTTTTATAATCCGACTGGTAGTTCCAGAGATAGACGCTTTCAAACAATATCCGGAGCTTTATTAAATTAGTATTTAGTTTATCTTTATTTGTACTTGTACTTGACTACAACTGTCAAGTATCAAGAAAAGCCTAACACGACGGTTTCGAATGTTAAGAAAGACATTTTGTACATGAGTTTGAAGATTCGTAACCGGGATGAAGACATAATCGTCGATCAATCTTAGCACGTCACTGTGAGACGACCGCACAACGTTACCGTTTGAGAATTTTTAGTGAAATGCAGAAAAAATACTTTGTTTTATATCGTACATTAGATGTAATTATTCCATTATTATGATTAAAATATTAATATTGGACGACATTAGAATATAAATGTTTTACATTTTTTATTGTAAAAAAATCATTGTAGTATGACAAAGAGACGACACTGTACCTGATAGTAATCCTAAAGTTATGTTACTAGTGTCTATAACATGTATCCCAATATGAACTAATTATAATTTCGTGATAATTGTACCACTATTTATAGATGGTCACATCATGTATACAGATCATAGTTCACATTTCAAAAAGAGACAAAATATTGACGGCTAATACTGTAGTGTAGTATAGTGCACTACCTGTCATACATTTACAGAACTTTATGAATAACTTAAGCTATCATTGTTATTGAAGTGAAACTTCTTATGCGACTTCCAAGCGTTAAATGTTAAACGTTTAACGCACATTATCGGTCTCTCCTCTTTGTGTGAGCCAGAGCGAGAGAGCAATATATTATCGGTCTCTCCTCTTTGTGTGAGCCAGAGCGAAAGAGCAATATATTATCGGTCTCTCCTTTTTGTGTGAGCCAGAGCGACAGAGCAAATGTACGTGTGTATGTATATTGCACACTGTTTAAATAAAATATAAAATATCTTTTAAAATGAAGTTTCACTTCTATCGTGTGTGAATCGCACACACACCTTTTTTTCATAGATGGCGCTATACGTATCCTTTTATTAGTTTTAAATGTTCTAAAACATCACAAGGAAGAACGTTGATAATAATAAAACCACACGTAACATAATTACGAAATACCTAATTAAAGTTATCACGAATTTGTCTTGATTTTTATTAATAACACTTAAGTATATTTTCTTTAAGCGCGTGTATTAATTCGTCAAGGCAGTGGGTTTTATTTTATTGATGTTAATATTGTTTTTATATATGTAAAATCATTAAAAAGGTCTATGTTATATATTCATTTAATAGATCAGTCTATTTTCCTCTAAAGTTTTATGATAGATGTCGTTATTTGGTATTTTTGAACTATCAATATTTTTATTAAATTATACTAAAACAGACACAATGTACTGCGCCAATATTCACTGGATATTAACGGTTAATATTTTTGAAGTAAAACTTCTTTAGGCGTGACTAGTAAGTAACTGGACGACAATGCAACGGGAGTCCGTTACGGCAATATGGCATCATGTTTCTGTACCATCTGGTTTTTTAAATATATATTTTATTGATTTTGTCAATTAATAGCTTATAAAAAAATAAATAAAAAAATGAGTGAAATTGAAAGTACAACATCACGAAACTTCGTATACAAATACATTTATATAAAAGGTGTAAACAGTGTTAAAATATTACTCGACCGTCGGGATGGTGGTAACCGTCGGGATGGTGGTGACCGTCTGGATTGTAGTAACCATTGAGATGTTGTGATGGTTGTTGTGGTGACTATTGCGACGATGGCGACTTTCAGGATAATGGTGACCGTCGGGGTGATGGTGACCATAGGGATGGCGGTGACCGTTGGGATGGTGGTTGCCGTCGAGATGGTGGTTGCCGTCGGGATAGTGGTGACCGTGGGGATAGTGGTGACAATCGGGATGGTGGTGACCGTTGGGACGATGGTGGCCGTCGGGATAATGGTTATCATATATACCAATCATATCATGCTTGAAGTATGATAGTAATTAAATTATTGTTTTAAAATGTATATATTACTAGTGTTACATCATCACTAAATGCCTTTTTAAATTCTCATATGATGTATTTATTTTTAAATTAATCGCCATCTCTTATAACTTCAAAAAAAATTAACTTCAATCGCGTGTGACGGTTACACGCACTCAATTTTTTTTTAAATTAGTGTGAGAATGGTATTTTAACTAATTTTCAGGCCAGGTATACCTATTTACAATGCTTCTGTAAATGTGCTATTAACCTTTACAGTTTTATAAATCTCAAAAACTTATCAACCTCTGAAATGAATTAAAATACATTATGAATTGTATTTAAGTGACCATCTTGAAACTGCTATTAATTTTCAACATAAGCATGACTTTTTTTTAAAGAAACGTAGTTTTTCTTATTCTTATTATATACTTATTATATTACAAAATCTTAAATTTTAATATTGAAATACTCAGCCCTCATATCTTTTGGATAATATCGATTAATATTTACAATGATATTGTAATTGTAATTTGCATTTGTGTAAAATTCCTGCTAGAAAATAAACTGATATATTTTCTCAGTATTTTATTGCTTTAAAAAACAGTGAGAGCCGTTCGTTCACAGGAAACTGGGGAACACTGTCAGATGGGGCTTGCTGCTGAAAAAGATACTTTAAAAAAATCACACGCTAGAACCTGTAGGCAACGACGTATTAGATTAAATTCACGATGTAGATGTATGGCATAATAACGATAGGTCAATAGAAATTAGTGACGAGCGGGAGGCACGGCTAACTACTAACCGTGAGTGTCTCGACAGTAGAGACATTCACAAAGCATAAAACGGGGTTGAATCGTCTATGTTGAATTTCGGTACACATACATATCGCTGTTTTTCATACGAGGAATCCACGCGGACGGAGTTGCAGAAACTACTAGAAGGTATATAGGTAGTATAATTCCATTAAGACTTCTCTAAGTAGGTACATATAATAAGTAAAATAGTTTATCTTTTGGCGTGGGAGTGTATACGCAAATACGCGTGGGAGTATTACTTAATTTGCTAATACAATCATTTTGAAATGATCACTATCCAATACTTATGAAAAGTAATAAAATGAATTCATAAATGTTCCGTAGCGATATTCAAGATCAGGCATAAAAATATAAATCACAAGCTGTTGATTGGTTGATATTGTTGCACGCTGCGCGTATTGCGGTAGTCTCGGTATCCATTGATTTGAAACGAATAATAATGGCGATGCGATTGCAAGTTTTATGCGCTTGCCCAACTCTTGATCTATTTTGCTTTCCATTCATACCGTTGATTTATGCGGTTCTTAGCAATTACGACGCTTGTGCATATCAATGAACATGAAAGGTGATAAATATTATATAAAATGTGTCAGTTTAATCATAATATAATATAGCATTGTATTCCAATTTACCATTTTACAATTATCGAAGTTCTTTCTTAGCTATATATAGCGAACAAACTTTTAGAGACATATCCACTCCAGTTTTAAGTTTTCTTGTGAATATGATTAATTTTGACTAACAGTTACTCATCACTAAATTTAAATAATTACAATTACAGCCATTTAAAAGTCCTCACAGATAGGATATATCTATTTTAACACACTACAAGCATCCAAGGCTCCGAATGCACAAACACTGCATCGTACTATATTATCAAGTAAGTTATAACAAAACTAGACATAAAAAAAATGGCATATAGCCAAACATAAGTTGGAGTTGGATTGGGTGACTAAGCAAAAATATCATTATTGTTATCCTCACTCACGCAGTTCAGGCAATTCCCAGCTCGCCATAGGAAAGAATTTTGCCGGTAGTTTTTAGAAACGAAGGGAAGCGCTAAAAGAAAATTACTTGACGGAAACTTACGCAGATACTTGGTTGGAACACTGATATCTATTTATTTATTCGTTTTCGGGAAACATACAGATTATTTTACTTACAGCTAATCTTAAGAAACGAACTCATACAATCAATACAATATCATAAGACTTGCTACGTAATTTTGTATATATGTTTATGTTAGAGTTTATACAGAGAGTCTTGTGTCTTATCCCACGTTTACAGCCACAAACAAGTTTTGACACTGGTTTTTAACAAAAGTTATAAAAGACGGCGTATATATGTCTTGATTATAACCTATTTTAGAATTGAGTAGGTATGTCTCAAAGATGTTTTTTTTAATCTTTGTTCAAAACGTCAATCAACTATAGCTCGACTGCCGTAAGCGCGACCCTCCTAATGATCTGCGGGACGCGGGAGGGGAACAAGATTCACTAATAAGCTAGTCTGTTGCCGGCTTTCAGTATATATAATGTACTCTGTTGCCGGTCGGTTGACGTTTGACGTATGGGCCTACGCGGTTTTATTTGGGTGTTTGCTGCACATGAGATTATGTTACCAAGATGCTATTACGAACGCTACGTAAAAAAAAACTATACAGCCTATGAAAAGTAATGCTTTAACGCGTTTTTATTCAATTATATTGTCAACATACAATATTAAATTCATAAAAGTTTCACTGCAACTACGTGTAAAGGACACGCACAATTTTCTTACAATATGATAGATTTTTGAAAAGCATTTTGTTAAAAACGCCAATATTATATTTATTATATGTTGTATTTACCATTACATATCTGTCACAGTTGCAATAACATGTGTAAACGATTGATCTTAAGTTATAGTGTATCATCTCAATACCGTGTATATCCGCCGCTCCACGTTCTGCTAACCATCAGGAGGGTCGCGCTTACAACGATCGGCATATTTTATTATATAGTATTTATGCAAGTATAAATTATATGTTATATATGTTATAAATTATATGTATTATATGTTTGTTGTTCACCTTAGTCTGTGACATGTTATGGTCTTATATAATACAGAGACACCGTTAACACCGATATTAAACAGCATCATGTTATAGAAAACTTGCAATTTTCCATTGTAAATTGTGTATCAGATTAATCATATAAAAGTGTTTTTGTTTATTTATGCACATCTCAAGACAAAAAACTTATGCATATGTCAAAATATTTGAGATTTATTAACATCAAAAAACCTGTTTCAAAGAAGATACTTTTTTGACAAGGTTTCTGCATGTTTTTTGTACAATTATCCTCACAAGTTTGTAACTTGTAATATTATAATATTAAAGGTAAAAACAATAAATAAAAAATGTGGATAAAAGACAGAATATATTGGTTTAAGCTTGGATTTAGACCGTGGGAAAGTGCAACACATCGACTAACAAAGTATTGGTTGATAAATAATATATTTTACTTGAAACTCTACATCATGAAGTAAATTTAAGTTTCTGCTTTCAAAGTATGTGTAAACCAAAGTAAAATAATTGTAATGGCATAATTAATTTTCAGATAAAGTAAACTAATAATCTAAATATTAAATAACACTTTAGCAACTTTGAAAAAATTGTTTGCAAGTACTTAGTTGCAATAAAAAAACCGTTTTGTCTGTATGCCCAGGTCATGGCGGTTTTATAGGAAACGTGGTTGGTCGGCAAGACAGTTAAAGTATATTTTTTAACTCTATTGCTGTCGCGTTGTGCTTGTACGACCGACTAATCCGCGAGAGAGACAACTGCAGCTCGGACTGATTATAAGTTCCTACCTATATGTAAAATAGACGAAATCATGACTTATTACCCTATTTCCTCCTCTTCGACTTTCCTTCAACTAGACCTATTTTTTAAGAATAATATAAAAAAGCCATACAAATTTTTATATTCATCAAATTTATTTGATGGGCGTCTAATAATCACTTTATTAATGGATTTTTTTGGTAATTTTAGAAGGTTCCCAGATCTTATAATAACTGCAAATGTTATATACATATATAGCATGCGACCTCAGAGAGTATAACTATACCATAATTTACTAATTTTATGATAATTCCTATTATCGTGTAAAACAATTCAATTAATTCTACTAAACCACATTTATAAATGTATTAAAAATACTAACATAATGGAAATGTTATAATAAATAATAAAATTGCTCTAAGGTATCCATAGCTCTTGTAAGATTCCCAGCGCAGCGCTGGCTCGAAGAGGCCAAGTCATAAATTCTGTGCATAGTCAGATAATGTCCACACCCGCGCCACTCAGAGGCTACTGTGAAGATATCACATTTCTTTATTATGCCTAATCTATTTTCTATGAGTACCCGTTTAGATATCAACGTTGGCTATGTTCATACCTCATGTTTATTTACATATGTATATATTTTTAATTGTAATAATAATCGTTATATACACTACAGTGGAAGTAGCACAGTTGCATCAAAAAGTTGCTATTTCCATTCTCAAAGACTAAGTTTTTTTTGTAATGAACATATAATGATTTAATTTGACAATTTTTTTTTCTCATAAATTTCATGTATACTTTCATATTACATTTAGTAAATAGCTGTTATTTTCACATTACAAACAGACACCTTTTTAATATGTATAGATATAGATGTTAGCAAGTTCATTTATTACATATTATTATTATTACATAGACTTATTGGTGATATGAAATATTGTTTGTACGTTTTATTGTAATTCACGTAATCCTTCACGACAAAACTTGGGTATAAAAGATGAGGTGAAAGTTTGTATAATACAAGGTAACGACGTCAATTAGCCAAAGGCACTATCAACGAATGCTTTCATTTCTTTAAAATATTTAAGCCGAACCGGGTCTCTAATTGAAAATATGATTGAATTGACTGGGAATTTATATTTTTTATGTGTATACCTACCCAACTTAGTAGTTAAGTTGCGTTAGTACAAGTTATGCTTATGTTGGGGCACTATGTCTGGAACCTCCTCGTGGTGTGCCCCGGGCAACGTCAGTCCTTATGACTGGCGGCTAAAACCAGACCGACGGCGCCCCTTCCCTGTAACCCTCTGCTTACCAGAGGTACCAGAGCTCGCTTCTGCTCGCCCACTTCTGACGGGCCTTGTCTATGACGGCGGAGGAAGAAAACCTCCTTAAAAAATTGAGAGGATATAACGTCTATAAATACGTATGCCGACAACGGCAGAGGAGGAAACCTCTATAAAAAATCAACGATGGACGGGTGGAGGTGGGGGAGTTGGTGCGTTCATTCGCCTCCTTCCCTTCATGTGCCAAACCACCTATGGCAGAGGTAGAGGAGCTCTTTAAAAACCCCAACGCCGGACGGACGGTGGGTGCGGTCAGTAGCCTCCATCCCTTGCCAGACCGAACCGAGGGGAACGGGTCGGAGGCCCGTCTACCCATTGCACTGTTTCGGCGGACGGCCGGTCAGAGAGCGGCTCTTCCGGGCCTTGCCGCCAAGATGTCGTGGTGCATGCTCGCGCGATCCCGAGAACCCCATTAGCATGGCAGACGGTGCACTCTGCAGATTTGTGAGTAGGTAGTACGTAAAAAAAAGTCATGGTTATGTTGAAAATTAATAGTCGTTTTAATTAATTAATGTATTTTAATTCATTTCAGAGGTTGATATCCTTTTGAGATTTATAAAACTGTGAAGGTTAATAGCACATTTACAGAAGCATTTTAAATAGGTATACCTGGCTTGAAAATTAGTTGAAATTCCACTCACACACTGATTTAAATAATTTGAGATGAATTGTAAGTTGATAAGATAAGAATCATTTAAATTTAGGTCTTCATAAATAGAAAATAAATACTTAAGGTATATATTAAAAGGAAACTAAAGGCAAAACATCTGCTATAACATTATGTTGACGAAGAGAAATATGTATAATAAAGAAACTTTTGAAATCTTAAAAAGAGAGTAAAAGTAAAGGGGTTATTACGTTGCATTTCAGATTCAACATAATAATTACTAAGCTATTTGAAATCAAAACTCTCATGGTTTGTGATGAGACAGGATTTGTTTGTGGTTGAAACTTTCACTATTTAACAAAAACATATGCCAACCCTTTATTGTTACTAAGTACGACTTATTAACCACAAAATGTGGATTTAACCGCTTCTGATTGATAAAGAAGAAAATTACATACAAAAAGTATATTTATATACATATAAATATAAAGTAAGGAACTGACTGGCTGACTCATTCACTGAGTGACTGATCGATCAACGCACACAACTGTTGTGTCTAAGCATTTGAAATGTTTAGTATCAGTGCAACATGTACAATAGAAGTTTTCAAGGATACAATTATGACGTTTCGGGTTTCCAGTACATTTGGTTACAGATAATGGTCCTACATTTACTAGCTTAGAGTTTAAAAAGTATCTACTGTGAGAACACTAACATAAAACATACTTTTTCATTAGCTTATCACCCTGCTACAAATGGTGCTGTCTACATTCACTAGCTATCACAGACACACATGATACTGCATTATGCACACATGCACGCCACATAGGTACATAGGGACCTTCTGTTAGGGACCTTTTTTCTTTTTTTGCCTAGTTAGTTTAAACAAAAAAAAACAGATTACTAAATACCCCTCCTCCCAGGGGGAAGAAACATGTATATATGTATAGTTCGTTTAGTTCCAATCATAGGGAATTAGCCAGATCGTGACTTCTTTGCCTACGCGCAACAGTCCGAGCCGAGGTCCGGCCACTTTGGCACCCTTTAGTATAGTTTTAATTAGTTTTGTTTAGTTCATTAGTAATAAGTAAGTATGTTTGTCATTAAAGATTAGAGGGAATAAAAGCAAATGGAAGAACATCATCCAGTGGAATAAATCAACGCCTATAACCGTTACACTCCTACACACTGAAATGTATGATGGAATTAATTCACCACAGTTTATGTGGTGGAGATATATTATCACTACAGTGATATTTGTGTAGCTTAAAAAAGGAGATTAATGTTTATAAAACATCAATTAACATCGATATATATGTACTACGTACTAGTACGTTCTTGAATTAGACTAAGTTTAAAACTGAAATAGACGTATCTCCCTAGTCCTGGCAAACTTTTCCTCATCCTGTTTTTTTTAGTAAGATGAGTCTCTTTTTAACTGCGACTAGAGAATATGTATTTTGATATTCAATCTCATTAGTTTTGTATTATTATATTAAATATTTTGCTAGTTTCATAGGAGGTTTAGGGAGCAGGTTGTAGTGAATCAAAAATCATATTACATGTTTTTAGTTGAACCAAATAGAGCTTAGGAAATCGTTCCCAATTACCACACGTCGCGATCCGAACATTCACTCTGTTAGAGTGAACAGCACGTCAAGCCGTGCATCTTACTTTAGTGAGGCTTCGAAATTTATGCAGTGAGGGCGCGTACGGAGCGGTGCTATTAATACGATAACTCGAATATAATTCGAATCAAAGCGTAAACCTGGACGTAAATACCAATTCAATAGTCAAGTAAAATTATTTGTTGTTCAAGTGAATAAATAGGTAATAATATCGCAATAACACAACAGGAAAAATATTTCTTCATTTAAATGCCACGTCATATACAATCATAGATTATAAAACATGCAGATTCCTTTACGAAATCGCTTATAGATACAGTCTTGACGTGATGATTTTAGAAAGTGTTTTAATTTGTTTAATTGTTTTATAACTATTTTGGTATTTTTGAATATTAAATTTATGTTCTTTCTTTTTAGTATATAGAATTAATGAATATTTGTCAAAGTTCAGAAAATATGACGACGTACGTATCTATAAGGTATAGGTAACGCATAACGTATAACACATAACTATTCATTTTCTTTTCTACTTTTATTTTATTATTTAACTATTAATACATTTTGAAATAGAATATGAATTATAATGAAGCATTATTAGTACAAAATCTTTGTCTTTCTATAATTTCAAATCTATAGGAAAGACCGCCATCTAATTATTATAACAATTTTCAAGTCACTCGATTTTTTTTAAAAGAAAGGCGAAAGTCGTACAAGAAATCTAAGTAATACAATATCTTTATAAATAAATTGGCATGTTCTACGTGATATCAATACTTAAGTCAACAAACTAAGACAAACGTTCTCCTTTACGCAGAAATAATCACTCTTTGAAGAAACTGTATGTAGATTACTGGACGTCTTTATCTGTTCCTAGTTGAAATTATTTACCTAAAGAAAACATAACTTTGTCTTCCCATTACATCCTTGACAAATAATATATATGTTCTCAAAAACGTAGTTATCTAACCACAATTTTGTAAATGCCCGGAAAGGGTATAAGGGTTTAAAATACTAGAAACAAACACAAACTTAGTCATCCCAAGTTTTAGACTTAATAAGTCTTAATAAAACTTAATAATAAAAAGTTTTTTAGGTTCTATAATAAGATCCCTAAACACACTAACAATTTACCGGACAATAATTTCTAGCCAATTTTACTTTTAAAAGGTTATTATAAGGTATATATTATTATTATATACCTTGAATAATAGCGATGTCTGAAAATTACTCCCTCTATGTATATCCACTAAAATAATATAACTATTATTACTAAAATAATTTACATGTTGGTAGAGCTTTTTCTGATGCCCGCCTGGCTAGCTACCACCCTCAAGTTGAAAATCTGTCGCCAAGCACCAATAGGTGAGTTCCGGCAGCTACACTTGAGAGCCAGTCTTCCACTAGGTTTAGCGTGTTATCATCTTGGGCTACGCCAAACCTATAACGATAAAAAAAATGAACTTTAAACATTATTCACAGTTTAAAAAAAAAGATAAATCGATCGAATTTCTTGCCAGCACTTATCGATGACTGGGAAGTTTTCCAAACTGGTTGTAGTAGTGTTTTATCGTTCATAAATACCTTCTTATTACCTAAATTGAATAATGTATTTTTTATTTTGATTTACCTTACAGAAATTAGTACCGATTCTCGTTTTATTTAACCGAATAACAACCGATACAGAACCAAAACGTTTTTAATTATTCCATCAATGTTACTAGTTATTTACGACATACGCTCTCGATCATGTTCTTTTTACAAAACAGTGGGACAGAGTTGTGACTAATTAATGACTATGACCTATGAAAAATAGCCGATGAAAATGATGGCTCTTCTGTTGGATTCATGACTCATCCTTTATTAAGGCAATGAAATGGATTTATAGCGCCCAAAGCAATTTTATGTCAAAGTGCAGTTCATTGCCACTCGACAATGTCTTGAACACAATGTAATTTTATGGTTAAATGAACTTCACCTGAAGTAGAACGCGTTTGGAAAATTTTGAATGGTGATTTTGGTGTGACGCGGGCTCGCACCTTTGTCTTGAGTTTCAATCGCAGTTATGCTTTATTCGACAACAAGAGCGTAACAACTTTCCACTGTCATATCTTCATTTCAATTTGAACGTTCCTATATTTTCGAAGGTTTTGTAATCCCAACGTCTGCCTTAAATTCATTTAAAAATTAAATGTCTCTGGTATATTAAAATAAGGTGGTAGAATATAATATGGCTAGATTTCATTGCGGAAGTAAAAACATGTTTTTGTTTTGATAGCATTAATAAATTACTTTTTTAATATCGGGTTATGATAGGCACCTATGTTCCTAAGAAAAGAGGTTTTTAAAAATGATTGTTCTTATGAATTTTTGACAGTAGGTATTGGATACCTCAATGTTATTAAGTTTTTTCAAGATTATTTATTAGCGTTAATTTTAAACAGGTATTAATTTAACTTTAAACTCTAAATTGTAATATACCTTCGGTGTACACGTAAATAAATTTACCTTTTGATTTCATTTCATCCCTATTTCAATATTAATATCGATTTATAATTTTATTCAATTATCCACGCGACAATAACTCAAGAATTATAATAAGTTTATTCGTGTAATTTGGGATTGTGGGTGTTCAAGGACGGTTTATTAAAAATACCAAATTTCAAGTATACGTTGAACAATTTTTGACTTATCTAAGGGTCGACAGTAGCTCGAAATGGTTCGTGTAAATATACAAACTGGCCGGTGTGTCGCCCATTTCTATCCGAACTTGGCTGACGGAACTACCCATCCAATACTAAAGTTATGTCACTGAAGGCTACATAGTCTAGTTCCGACCCATCGGTATGGGTCCTTGACCCAAGCAGGCGCTCGCGCGATACTGTGACTCTTAATTCACTATCTATCTGTGATAGATAAACATTACACTGCATCATACACACATGCACAACGATGTACCTGACATAGGTTCTGTAAGGGACCTTTTTTTTTGCCTAGTTTGTTAATAAACTGTGTCCTCCCAGGGGAAGAAACATGTATATATGTATAGTTCGTTTAGCGCTCGCCCCCAAGCCCGGTGAAGCTGTAAAAGCCGCAAAGGCTTCAGGGACCTAAGGCTAACAGTATAGTCAGTTCGAAAAAAAAGCTACATCGACCCTAAGAGATATATATGTTTTTCTACTATTATTGTTTAATTTTATATTTAATTAACGCGATCGTATTGACTAGCGGTTGCTACTTTGCACCAATATTTTTGTACCTAATAGTGCATAATGTAGTTAATTAGTCAGTATTTTATATGTTTTTGTTAAAGCTTATAATATGTACTAGTTGGCTAGGTTAAAGTTAGGTAAAAAAGTAAATTTTCGCAGATAGGTAGTAAAATTGTAATATTTATGTATCGTCGCAATACAGCCGTAACGTATTTAATGTTTACTCTTACTACATAATTACCTATCTAACAAAATATTAATAGGATATTTTTATATTAGAGCCCGTTAGGTATCCGCTAACAATCATTATTTATTAGCAAGATTAGTAAATGTAAATAATAATTTAATTGTATTTAATACTAGCGGTGTCCCGCGGCGCCGTATGCATGTGTTACACAGTACTTATTTATTTTTACTCATAATATTGACAATTTATTTAGCACAAGTGGGCCCGACTGATATTCTCCTGACTGAACGTTGGCTTGCCTAAAAATAAAAAACCTAGAACTCGAGCACAGCGCCATCTACCGTGTCCAATTTTGAATCCAAACCATCCAAAGACCCACGAAAACACACACAAAAAATTACATCAAAATCTGTCCCGCCGATTAGGAGGAGTACAGTCACATACACACTTACAGAAGATTATGCTCGTATATAAAGAATTGAGGAATAACATGTACTTCTAATGTGCGATTTTGATCAAAATACTTTAAGCCGTTTTTGAGTTAAATCCATACGTACAAAGAAACAGCCAGACATTTTTTTTAAGGTCTTGTTATTGATATTTGTAATATACTTCTATCGGGAAATTCGGTAAAATATTACAATTACAGACAGAAGTACACATTTATTAATATAGGTTAATATAACCTTGTCGTCCTTTTTTGAACCGCCGGTAGGGAGAAGCTATTTTGTAAAACTTCTTTTAGAATTGCAATCAACGACGTGTTAACTCAATTTTCAGATCACTAAATACAAATACACATGTTCCTTCCCTCCTCCCAGGGGGAAGATACATGTATATATGTATAGTTAGTTTAACTCGAATGACAGAGAATTACGAGTAGTCAGATCGCGACATATTTGCATACGTGCAACAGTCCGAGCCGAGGTTCGGCCACTTTGGCACCCTCGGATGTTGTTGCAAAGCTTTCGTGACTGAGTGCCTTAAGCGCTCACCCCCAAGCCCGGTAGAGCTGTAAAAGCCGTAAATGCTCCAGGGCCCTTAGGGCCTAAGGCTAACAGTATAGTCAGTTCGAAAAAAAAAGAAGAGCGATCTTTAGCATGCATCTTACCTTCAACATCATACAAAAAATAATGCGAGTCGTCACCCAACAAGCGACTCTACTGCATTTTGTAATTGCAATAATAACAATAATATGATTATATAGGCAATACTATAGCTGTGCCCCGCGGTTCCGGATGCGTTTATTATGCAGTAATCGTGTTCCTCGTGTTTACTCATATTATCGACAATTTATATAGCCTATCAATTGAGGGATAACATATAATATTTCACATGTAAAAAAAAAAATCGGTTAAGCCGTGTTTGAGTTAAATCCGAACATACAATCAATAAATTTCATTCTTCTTTGAAATTATCCCAATTCTCTTCTAAATTTCTTATGAAACAATATATAGGTACGTATTAGGTTGGTAAATAAAAACAATTGTCGTATAAGAAATAATGTTACTAAATTTTAGTACAAGAAAATATTATCCTCTAAAAATAAATACTTTTATTGTTATACTGATTAACACACCATCAGAAGGTGTATATCTAAAATATATTAAAAAATAACTTTCAAATCATTCAGGAGTTGTTACCTCATCACTAGTTTAAAAGTGTGTAAGCCAACAGTGTATGAAACGAACGGACAAGAACACAATAAAGCATTTATGTTCTCTATAAAACCCTCCTATGCGAAGAACTCATATTTTATGTGAAGCCGGTGAACCCAATTACGCCTCAATGGTTCATGATCAGAGATGTTTTGGGGCTCAATAAAACCTTATTAGGAGATTTATGTCCACCCTAGGCAGCGTTCATATTATTAATCTTAATTAGATGTTACCTAAATATATTACTAATTAATAAAATGCGCATAAATTTATTTAGTGCTTAATGCGGTCACAGTATCTCTGATCTTGAAGTGAGCATATTAAATTTGATTTGATGTAGAAACGGGTAATTCTTCCTATAAAACTATTTCAAATTTATTTTTATAATCATTAACAAATGTTCTGCATAAATAGCTCTAGTTAGAATACCATGGGAGTTCTACTTTAGAATTCATTCATAATTCTATTGATTAAACGCTTGCAATACTTTCGTAACTGTATTGTGTTTATTATTAAGTAAAGACGATTTATATTAAACTCCCGTTTGATGAAAGCCACGTAAAATTTATATATCACATTAATAAAACTGTATAGTTCGATAAGGAGGCGTGCAATTTGAGAGAGATCATTTGAGAGGTCGTGTGCTAATGCCTCTGCGGCGTTGCAAGAATTTAATCGAAGTCTGCGCTTGTCAATCAATAAACCGAAGCGAGTTGGACCACTTCGAGGTTAACGTAAGGATAGCAAGGATATTACATCCAATTATAAAAGTACAAATTTTACAAGTTATATTTAATGAAATTTGATTGACGAAGGCGTTATTTTGCGGATATCCACCGTAAATAATTATCCGAAATTTCTCTGCTACTTCCGCTTGAAATAGATGAATAGTAGTTTCAGCTACCTACAACATAAAATGTGTAAATTTAAATAAATGTGTAAATGAATGTCTTAAATAAATAAAAATTATAAAAATTAACATGATAATAATATGTTTACATTCAATATTTTCAATGACTCTACAACCGATTCGGAAGACACTGTCCATTAAAGAAGAATCTGCAATACACCTAAGGTTGCTGTTTTAAACCTATCTCTTTATAATAATAATCTACATTACATTACATTATTGCAAGCGGAAGTAGCAAAGAAATTTCGGATAATTATTTTAAATGAAATTATATAACATCACAAAAATAATAATAATCAAATAAATACGTTTTCTTGTTTATTTAGTAATTACATTTATTTCTTTTCCTGTTATTAGAAGGGGTAAGTAAACACTAAGTATTTTAAGATATTGATATTTTCATAATTTTAAGAAAAAATTATAAATGTGGTATGAATGGATATGAACGTCCACAATAATACAGTCACAATATTAATAATATAATGTTTTTTATAATAAGTCGGCGCAAGCTATAATTGGCTGTACTTTTTAGAGTTCCGAAGACAAGGAACTCTTATAATTTCCCTATGTCTATCTGTCCGCGGTTTAGCTTCGACTTTCTTAATACTATAAATCTGTAATTTGGTATGGATACACATATTTATCACGTTGACAAAGTAGTAAAAAAAATCGGGAGGTACTCTTACATGTAAAGTGGCAATGACTTTTTTTTTCTCATCTATCCCATTGTGTGGGATGTCGTTAGATAGGTTGCTCAAAAATATGGCGGGTGTGTAAAAACCATTTTTCGATTCAGAGATCAGTTTGCAAAATATTAAGCTTTAAATTGCTAATTTTTGTTAGAGTCAAGTGTCTCCCGCCCTCTGCCAGCTAAATGGTTGTTCTTAGTTACGGGAAAAAAATCATGGTAAGTAGTATATAATAATGAAGTTAAAAGAAAACTATCAGAGATAAGTAGGCTTTACAAGTTAACGAGTAATAATCAATCAATTATAAAATGTCCTTGTAGAAGTAATTTCATTCAAATTGTATTGAAAATTATTTAAACTTCCTTATTAACTGTAAGTATTTACTACCCATATGTATATTAGTTATGAGAAGAAACGAATATATAGTTGGTGTCCATATTTTTAATGACGCAATATTGTACTTCATGTGGTCTGGATAGTTCCTACTTCATAAGATTATTCATATAACACTTTTTATTTTCTTAAAAGATTTTAATCCACATTTTACTCACGTTCGATTAACGATACCATATGCCCGTGATAAAAGTGACCAAGTCAATAATTTATTGGATATATCGGGCAGAAACTCAGTAAAAATAAACATGAATGAGCTGCCTTATTGGGGCTTGATTTAATACGCCTAATAAAACAGTAACTAACCTTATATAAATTATTAAACAAATAAATAACAGCGGTGGTCATCAAACTTTATCGGTTGGATCGTGTATTGAATTTTTAACTTTGTCTTCTTACACAAATTTCTAATTCTATGTTAATAATTAATATAATAATTATTTTCAAATTTCAAGTGTCAATTTTTTAGAATCAAGCAGTAAGTTAAGGTAAAAGGTTACAAAAAAATATAAAATATATTATATACTTTTATAATAAATACTTACCTACCACATAAAAATAATATTATAAATATTTATTTAATGGACATTGAACGTTACCCGATCGACGTTGGTGCTTAAGGCATTTCATAATTATTTCTTAGCTAAGTTATATTATTTAAGATTTATGTAATAAAGCTATAGGAGGCAATGTCTGATCAAGTTGTGGTCATTAAATTTAAGTAATAATTCTCTACTTAGTAGCAGGCTATACATAAAGACTCATAATTCTTGTTAACATCCTTTGAAACTGGCCACAGTGATTAATGAAACATCTCAAGTGGGTTCAAATAATAACCTTACAATAGTTATGGTTCGAATTTAAAATTAATCAATTACTTCTGTTCATCTCAATTATAACAAATTGAATCCATTTTTTTTTTCTAGTAACATCCATCTATTAGTAGAATAAGTATCTGCTGGTACTAACAGTTTTTGTTTCTATATAATAATCATAGTTTAAGGTTAGATACCACTAGATATTTTAAAGAATGTCGATTATGCTAACAATCAAAATATGAAAATCGACAAATGAACAGCAAAAGTAATAAAATACATTATAATAAAAATATTTAGTACATACCTCTCTTAAACTTTTGTAAAGCTTATTTGCATAAAAAATAATACATTATAATTTGATCTTCAATGACAATTTTCAAATAATTGACATATTATTTGTACCAAAAATTCCAAGTCTTTTTCAAATGCAGAATATGTGTACATAAACTAGCTGTAGAACAAAACAGCTTCTGTCTGAAGTCTTGTATTTTAATTATTGCGTTGTAATTGACAAACGATTTAACAACCACAAAGTTCATTACGTCCTAATCTATCGGAGAAGAATAAAGGATAATGCACATAATGGACGTAACAAATTTGGTTGTTCCCGATCCTTGATACAAAAGACCAATAAATAACAGGGTAACCTTTCGTGACGAGCGGCCGGCCGTGGCCTCGCCACTTAAGGTTTATCTCATATTTGATTTAATACTATTTTTGCTTACTACACTTCTTATTGCGTGTTAACAGATAATCATTATTTATTATTGTAAATCTCCACTACTAATAATTGTAAGACATATCTTCATTGCTTTAGTTTTTGTACCTACGCGACTTCTTGTTACAATATATTTTCTCCTAGCAAACCTGTGGTAGTTTGAAAAATAGCAGGCTGGTAAGATTAACAATTAGACGAATTAAAGGGAAAAGGAAGGTTTTATTAACATTATTATTAATTAACTAAAACAAAGGGATCTTATACCAAATAAAGCAATGCTGGCTCAGTGCTAGCGTGTACAGACATCACGTCGATAGACGTGAGTTCGAATCCCTGCAATGTGCCTGAGCTTTCGGTAAAGGAGTGATGAAACCATAGTATGGTGGTAGGGACTTGTTCTAATACCCGCCTGGCTAGTCGAAAATCTGTCGCCAAGCACCAATAGGCGTGTTCCGGCAACTGCATTTCAGAGCCAGTCTTACACTAGGATTAGCGTGCTAGCATCTTGGGCCACATCGTCACTTAAAATTAGGTGAGATTCTGGCCCCAAAGCTAAACCTATAAAGATAAAAAAATATATATATATACTTAACAAATATGACAATTAACTTGACTGAAAATGTGGAGAACATTAAACCGAGTTTGAAATAGCACATCAGCGCCTCAGCTCCCCATTGTTCAGATTATCACACTAACAATACGTGACAGCCTCAGTATCCTAGGGACGGATATACGTTGCGACCTCAATCTTAGGAATCACATTAGAAGCTGTATCTCCGCAACGTCCAGGATTTTTGGCATCCTGAACGGAGTCTGAAGGTTTTACAAGACTTTACCTTCTTTATAAGGCTCAAGTTCGGTTCTGCTCGGAATTTTGTTTCAATACCTGAAACGGTTCCGCCCAATACTTCCTTAAATTGTGCTTTGTGAATGATATAGATGTTACTATGAATTTAAAACCGTTTTGGCTTCCAAACGACATTGCTTCACTAAGCGTCATTTATCGGATGTGACATCGTGAATGTTTTGAAGAGTTGTTTGAACTTATCATATCATCTCTTTTCCAGCACATAATAACGCAGTCTGGTCTACGGAGCTACAGGTACACGGTAGCTCACATCGTAGCACAAACAAAGAAGTTCGCAAAATTTTACCTTTGCCGTGCCGTGCGGATTTGGAATGGCCTCAGAACCTACGTGTTCCGTCCTTCCAATAATACTTGGATATTCAAACGAGGTGAGAAGAGGCATTTCAGCTGGTCGACATAACACCGACGAGTGTTGATAAATATGTCTCACCATCAGTCGCCGTTGTTTGTGGACTGTACCGGAATGACCGTTGCTGTATATGTGTGCTGCACATTTATTTTGCCGAGCTAGTATAAAAAACCATCCACTAACTTGATTACTGGGTTTGATTTGACTAACAACTTAATTAAATTCGGTACGAAATTTTGCATTGAATTGAAAATCGTACAAACTCAATTCGTGACATGATTTTAGAGTCAATGAATATTCTCGCTTGAGTCGTCGGACCGTTCACATCGCTACAGGTATTCTTCAAAAACCCGTCAAGTTTATTAAAGACTGTATCATTCTGTATTTCGCTGTCTATAATGTAACTGCCCTGTGATGCGGTATGCTGAATCAGTATCCACCCCTTCTCCGTCATAGGGTAAATGTGGGATAGTTGCCCTAGGAGGATATATGCCCCGTTATTTATACTGTGCCTTATAAATATAATAGGCTCATAGCTAATAATACCTATTAAGAAAGTGAAAATCTCGTCCTGTAAATGAGCGAGCGCTTACCTCGCTGTCTGCAATGTGTTTGGGTTTATCGATAAAATTCGATGATTTTGCCAACGAACAATACGAATTTCGAATGTAACGGTTTTACGGAAGCATATAACTTTTCATTTTCTAATGTAAATTGGTTATATTTTATTGTTAATGCAAAATATCAATGGTTATAATATCACTCATAGATAAATGTTTTACAATTTTGTTTATTATATTTCGTTTTAAAAAAAGTGGCATATGTATGTATATATGTATATGTATATATGTATACCTACTGAAAAGTATAGATGCCTCGTTTATTGTTAGTCTACATGCCCTTAGGGACATATATCCTACATTGTTTTAGTGTAAGCTTGCATAGGCTTTAACCAGTTTTTGATTTTAAAATGCCTATGTAAGCAATAACATAGTTTGTTCAAGTGCTGAATGGACACTTAATAGCTGTATTAGGCAAAATGTAAAAAAATGATTTTGATCAACGAAATGGAATTCCATTTAAAACAGAATATTTTTCACACTATAAAAGACCAAATCAGCTATACATTTTACATATACCTGTAGTGTGGAAGTAATGGTTACACGAGAATTAAAGATACTGTGTACGGTGACTATTGAAACAAAGACAGGTCGTAAAAACGTCCAATTGTAAAACATTGTGACAAATAACTTTTTAGTTTATTATTGATTCATAGTAGAATCCTATAGTTATTAAAGTACATATAATGTGTCATTCATACAGACTAAAATAACATGTATTGATCGTCCATTTTGTTTGATTAATCTCTAAAGGCAACTATCCTCATAACGAAAAAAGCATCGAGGCGTCTAACCCATATTTATTTTTTATCGTTATATAGCCACAATCTGACCTGATGTTAAGTGATGATGTGGCCCAAGACGATAGATAACACGCTAAACCTAGTAGAAGACTGGCTCTCAAGTGTAGCTGCCGGAACACACCTATTGGTGCTTGGCGACAGGTTTTCAATTTGACGGTGGTAGCTAGCCAGGTGGGCATTAGAAAAAGCCCTACCACCATGTTGTGGTTTCCTCACGATGTTTTTCTTCACCGAAAGCTCAGGCTCCTTGCAGGGATTCGAACTCACGTCAGTCGACGCGAAGTCGTACACACTACCACTGAACAATCATGGGTATCTATCCTCAAAACTAGTATTGTTTTTTTTTTCTAATATATATGATAGTTATATTCAATTACTGTTAACCAAATAGCAGCTAAAAGACTTGGTTTCCATTAGAAAGAAAAATCTGCTCCAATAGCTTTTTTAAGAAAATATACAACGATTTCACAATGTTTGTTCAACTATCCCACATTTAGATACCCTATATAAACAAAAAAAAATGACTAGTTTTTTTTGGGGCTTTTTTTCAAAACTCATATTTTGATACTCATTTTGTAATTAACAAAATAAAACAAAATAATATTTAAGAAATATATAATTTTAATAAACATCCAACAAGTATTTATGTCACGTGACATTATTCTGGTACTTGTTACAAGGTATGCTGAAGGTTGAGCTACCAATTATTATACTTCCATTATAAAAGCAAAAGGTATTGTCTGTCGGAGCACCTGCAAAAACAAGGTGTTTATCAAAAACCGGAGGAAAATCGCTGTTATTATAATATATAGATTTCACCTTGCTAATTGTTTCAGATCGATATGTCAATATGTATGTTTCGACGTTCACATTTAAAGCTATTATACGAATTAATATTCATAATAATTAATATGCATATTAATATTTAATATTAAAATAATGAGCTATAAGTGATCCAAGAACGCCCTTGAAAAACTATTATAAGACGGGTCTTGATGTATGGATCTGAGTACTGGGCAACGAAAGAGCCGGATGAAAGAAAAACATGGGACAAAGATGCGAATGCTAAGATGGATGTGTGATGTAACTAGAATTGATAAAATCAGGAATGAGTACATCAGAGGAAGAATGAAAATGGAACCAGTAACAGAGAAGTTGAGGGGTTATAGGTTAGCGTGGTATAGGCATGTCATGAAGAGTGATGAAATTCATGTAACTAGAATAATGTTAACTGTAAAGGTGGACGGATATAGGAGTAGTAGAAGATCGAAGAAGATATGGATGGACTGTGTGAAAAATGATATGCGTATAAAAGGTGTGAATACTGATATAACAATTGATAGAGTCAAAGAAGAAAACATTTTGTGCCGAATCTAATTACGTAAGTGGGATAAGAGTAAGACGGATATATTATACAAATTAAGTTATTCACCGGCACTATTATGTTTTAAATATTTTATGTTTTTCAGTAAGATTTCTATGAAGTTAGGTTTCAATTTTCAAAATCATTATCAAAATTAACGTTCGTTAGTAAAGAGTAATAAAACGAAAGGTTTTATTTGATTTTATAATGTAACTAAATAATTTGAAATAAACACGATTAATTTACTATATTTCTTACATGCTATTTTATAATAAAAATATATGAATAACTGAGGAAAGTTGGTGTCTTGAAAAAAAAACATTTAGAAAATAATCTAACTTAAAAAGTGAAAAAATCTGAATACGAAATAGCATCTTAATCGTTATAACTGTTTCCGAGAAACCAACTACATATAGACAAGGATTGCTTATTTAATAGTGTTAGATTTATATCATTTGTTTATGGCAACATCTTTTGTTAAGAAATATTCTTGTTTAACAGAATCAACATTTAAATGACGGAAAAATGGCTTCTAAAGGGTTTGTATATAGTAAAACCTAACTACCTATGTGAATTAATTTTTTGAAGCAATTATCTTAATCTTGCTTTACGTGACCGTTTATAGGTGAATTACTACAAATAATGAGTTAATTATCTAAGTTTTTTATAAGTAAAAAACAGAGGTCGTTCACAATTGTAAATGCGTGACATTAAGTGTGGTGAGTGACCGCGTAAAGTTATTAAGTTAGTTAGTATTTGTGAATGATTCGAATAGATAAACGCTTATGATTATAAAGTATCGTTGATATCTTTGGAGAATGCAATAATGTTCTATACATTAAAATATATTAATTTTGAGCATTTAGTTCATACTACACAAAAATTATGATTAAATTGATATTTTTATACTTTTTTATACTTTTCGCTTTGTTCTGTTAGTAAATTTTCTGACTCCAATAATGAAGGTGTTGATTTGATTTCTAATAAGGAAGATCAAATCGTAGTTACTCATATTCAGTTCTTAGTTTAATACTTTTAAAAATTGGTGTCCTACATGCTCTGCAAAGAAACATAGCTATTTTGAACTTTGAGGTATTTCACAGAATTTTGCTATATCATAAGAGTAAAAACTAAATAATTATTGGTTTCTGCGACGCATCAACTAGCAGATACAGTCGGCGTACTGCGGCGCATGGGCATACGCGTTTCGATGGGTCGGTTTCCATGGCGACTATTTGTTTCCATGCCGTTTTTTCAAATATATACGTTCCAATCATGTGCATCGAGTGATGACAGGTTTCCACGCCACGTCAACTAGATACCGTCGGCCTACAATAAAAAAGCGGTAATCAGAACTACGCCGATTCGCCGTACCGACAAGCAAGACATGTTGACTAGCTTAAATTTAAATAGTCACAACACACTACGATATTAATTCGCAGTATTCTAGGATCTGTTGTTTGTATGTAGCGCGGTATCTAGTTGAAGATCAGCGGAGATCAATAATTATTCTATCAGTAACAACTATGTTAAAATACATCGAAATAAGAATCGAAAGAAATTTATATACACATATTGTTACGCCCATGGGTAGTAAAATGCCATAGTGTTACACGAAAACAATTTATTCGTACTCAAATAAATACAAATTAAAACAAAACAAACTCACAAATCGCTCACCAAATGTACTTACAGAATTAGCCTGTAGGTTCCTCTGATAGTTCTTCTTTATTTCACTTATTGCTTCCATTTCGCTTTTAAAATTAGAACTGCCATGACGCACAATACGGCTCGCTTTTATACCCAAATGTGACGATCACGAAATCTCTAGAAAGTCTCTGAACTCTCAACATGTTGGTTTTGTAAGGACCAAGCACCTTAGGAATAAAAAGAAAACAGATATATAAATCTATCCAGTAGTTCGCGCACAACGGCAAACCTTAATCATTTTATTTATAAAGCTATAAATAAAAAGGGATATAGTAATATTAATTATATTTATAGAAGTCAATATTCAACTTAGATTTCAGTATTTCTACGTAAACAAAACAACATAAAGAATTTTATTTCCATCTTTGCTCAATACAAAATCATTTTATATTTATATGGCCCGAGAATGAAAAGTCGATTTGTTAATATCATACGATAATTTGACATGCTCTGACAGGTAATGTTACATTGAAATTGATTTGTGTTCAAAGTTCAATTAATTTTGACAGAGTTAATAAGCCAGCGTCTTATGAATGTGAAAGATGACCACAGAATCCAATATGATCGAACAAAACGTAATATTTGATAGCTTGTTAAAATCAACCTTACATGTACTGTTTTTAACAATATTTGTTTTTGTTTTTGTTATTTTTATTACTTATTTATTGCATAGTTTCATACTTTTCTGTAAATTTTCAAACTCAAATAAATGTAGCTGTAATATATATCACCTCTCAATTCATAATGTTTTGTAGTTATTTATTCAATTATACTTAACAGCTCATTTCATATTAACCAATCAATTCTTAGTCTACAAATAAATTTACCAATATTATGTATTATGAGATTGTTTTTTAACTTTGAGGCAAAACATTTGCAATTTTGTACGATGACCTTGTCTTATCAATTTCCATGCAGTGGAATTGCAATCCATATGTATTGCATATTTAGAATTAAAATACATGTTACGTAATTTAAACGCACGAAATACCTTATATTTATAAATTAACTATAATATTACAAACATCGTCAAAGGTCATCTACAAAAGCAAAAATAAATAAAAGTACGGTTACCTTTATTTTTAAATTGTAACCAGTTACACATTTTCAGTTGCAATTAGTGAAAAATTATAAAATCCAAAGAACGTAATTACTTAATGTTCAAAAAATAATAGTACAAAAGACGGGTTATAAAATTTCAATTAACAAGTCCTACAGTGGCTACAATGATAGTTGAGACGAGAATAATTATAAAGCTAGAGAACAAAAACTATGAACGTGATACGTACTTAGTTACTGATCAACAATGGCCAGGAGATAACGAGACAGGAACCTATTTAAAATTCCTTCTAATCGAATATGGCTTTTATGGTTGTGTTTAACACAATTATTATATTTTAAGAGGCTTCTTGTGACTTGCACTTTGTGTGTATCCGAGCGTTCCCGCCGGAGGTGTCGAACTGTCGAATAATAGCCGCATTCGATGTGATTGATTAATGACATAGCCGGCGAAAATAGACTGGCTACTTAATTAAATACTTCAAACTATGAACATGGAGATAAAAATGTATGACGAACGCTAATCAATCTATCCTGAGATTCTTAATTATGATAAGGAACTCCTTATCACAATTTTTGAAATAGTCAATTTTCGGCCAAAGGAATTTATAACCAAAATCACCAATATAACTGGCTGCATATAATTTACTTTGACGTCCTGTAACTTGCAAATGTCAACAAAATTATTTGGTATGTATTAGTCGAATGTGTATTTTATGTCAAGTTTGCATTTCACTCTACTAATTCGTATTAAACATAGCAAACTGTTATACAATGGTATACTATCACACATCTGGAAATATAAAAATGCTTAGAAATATTTTAATTGATTATAGTGCTCTCAGGGAAGTGTCACCTTGCGAATATATGAAAACTTATATTGAGAAATGTCCAGATACTACTGAGGATTCAAAACTTTCTTGGATCGTTGAAACTTTCCTAGGTATTCAGAAGCATGGAGTCTTTTTAAAAGAAATAACATCTCGTATTTCTGATGAACTTTCAGAGGAAGATCAAAATTATTTTATAATCATATTTTACGCCCATATATTTCAAATTGGACCAAAAGACATGCAAAATGTCTACAAATGCTTATTCAACTTGAGTAAGCCTTTATTAAGCACATTCACGAAATTCTTGAGTAATAACGAAATTTTGACCTTTATTTTGCAAGTAGCTGAAACTAGTTATGACACTAATTATATTACAGAAAAAATAATTGGACCGCTTTTTGAGTGGCAACCTTACATAAGTGAAATGGGTCATAGTTACGCTGAATATGTCAAAAAAATTGAGAATAGAAAGTATAAAGCACCTACAATTCCATTACAACCTAACGTATTAAGCCGAAAAGGAAAAGAATTACCAACGCTATCACAACATGTATTATTACCCGTAACACCACCAAATTCTTTACGCAATAAAAGCCGAAAAATGCTTACAAAGAGTGCGATTGATCAAAAGCTAAAGCGTATACATGAAAAAAATAAACAAAGAGCTAATAATTTATTGAACAACGTTAAAAATACAAATTATCACTTTGCACAAGTAAAATCTGATAAATATCATAAAAAGCTTTCAAGCAACAAGACTGAAACGGATACAGAATTTCTTTCGACTTTACCAAGATTAAGGCAAAATATTGTTGTTAAAAGTTCACCTCTGCCTATTAAAGAAACTACAACAACTTTGAAAAGAATGCATAAAACAATACAAATAGTGGAAGACCAAGAAATCGAGTGGTTACACAATTTAATAAATTGTTGTAAAAATACTACTAAGGCCGAAGAACTTGAAGAATTTGACAGACAAGAAAGGGAACGAGAGAGATTATTAAATATAGAAAGGAAACATTTACTAGGTCAAATAACACATGAAGAGTCTCAAATCGCAAAAAATAAATTACAAGAATATAATAAAAAAAAATATGAAGAATTTCTGAAGGAAAAAACCCTGTGGATTGCAGAAATCGAAAACTGGAAGAGATCGGAATTAGAAAAAAATCGGAAACACATGGAAAAGCTCTCTCTGATAGAACTTAATCTATTGCAAGCAAAAAATGAAGTTACTGCCAAGAAAAAAGAGAGCGCAGATAAACTTAAAAAAGAATCTGAAATAATGGTCACGCAGGCTATGAAACAAAAACAAGAAGAATTAGAACGTCGAATTAATATGATAAAAGAGATTAAGATATTAGCTATGATTGCAAAGACAGCAAGAGTTCCTAAAGTTATAGATTTGACAGAAACATCTGGGTTAGGTTTATTATGCGAGATGTCAATGGTAGAACTGCAGGAGAGGTTAAGTATGTTAAAAATAGGGTTAAAAGACGAACTTGAAAGAAAAAAGACGTTTATTAAAGATGCAAAACTTGCTGCTAAGAAAGAACTAGATGATACTAAAAATTCAATAAAGAACTATCTTACTGAGCATGCGGCACTTCGGAAAGAAAACAATAAGTCCAAGATATGTTTTGAAAAAACTCAACCCAAACAAATTAGTGACTTAAAAAGAATATTGGAAGAAAAACGAAAACAACGATTGAAATTTTCTAATTGATTTATTCTTCATTAATTGCCTTAAATTAGTATATACATTTCAGGTATTTTTCGGTCATTTTGTGTTATGAAAAAACTAATATATTTTTTAATTTGGTTAAATAAATATAATAAAGAAATATATTTACAGTGTTACTAATTCTACACGTTCGAAATCATTGGGCTTTATAAACTTAATTACAACTCTTATATTAGCATATAGGCTTTTAGATGAAGTTGTCATGTAATAAATTTTATCACTTCACAGAACTACAAATACGTAGAATTGACGTGATATCCGGTAAATTACACTTATTATTTTATTACACACCTACGAATAGTACGCATGTATTCAACTAATTTCTGAACGTATGTGAATGGATTTCTGGTTTTTCAAAATACCGGAAGGAATTAGTTACATTATATTGTTAATTCTGATTGTTATTTAAGAAAATGCGGTCCTAATAAACAAGAGTGGTTGATCCTGTGCAAAATTCGACTACGAAAGCATCATTGTCACACCAGTTTCTGCCACAAAGCAGCAATGCTCACGCTCTTTTATTACAGTTTGAAAGGTTGATGTTGATAACACACACAAATACACGAAGCTTTTCAATTAAGTGTTCATGAGTAGCATCATGAGTAGCAAACTTTAGTTGACTAGCTTCAAGATTGTGGTTCTTTTTCAAAATGATAACAAATAGCTATAGGCCGCTATGATTACTCAATATCAGGTGTTGTGCTTGCCTGTTTATTACACCATACAATAAAAGAAATAATAATAATATCAGCTTGGAAATGTCTCAGTACTAGAGCATTATCTTTTTCCGAGAGAAAATCATTGGAAGTACATTTAAGAGTCCAAATGTTATGAAATATTTGTTGTGATTTGTTTTTTTTTTTAATTGTATTTTTGATCAGACTGCTTATCCGGTATAGAAAAGTTGAATGATTTGTAGCTCGTTATAATGGTCGAGATTCGTAAAACTAAGTCCAACATTAATATGCAAAAATTATTGAAAGTACTTCAGTAGCTATGAAATTATGAGTATTGGAAGAACAGATAACAATTTCTAAAATTATTCTAATGCATTCTATCAGTCATCCTTTATTCACTTAATTATTTTTTTCATCTATTCAACGTGAAATCTTAGAAAAAGTATTATTTTATTATATTAAGAGATTCTAATTACAGATTTTTAATATCATTCGAGAATTTCTATCTCATTTTTTTCATACGTTTTTATTAATGTATATTTGTAGAAAGGTTAATTAAATACATCAGTACCCCAAAAAATAATACGGAAGTTTAAATTGAACTTTTCAGTTTATCATCATAACTCTACATAATCTTAAAGAGGAAGTACAGCAGCAAAAATTATGATATCTTCAGGCGAAATGTGATCGAAGAGCACATGCGAATTGGTTGCTGAACTTAATTAGTCCTGATGGAATTTATAGTGCCGATTTGACACGTTTCATGATATATAGAGCGCGATGACTTCGTTTATAACACAAATTTAATAAATAAAATTGGCGAATAATGAATATCATCAGTGAACATTATATTATAGTGATTATGCCTTTATACTTTATACTTTTTAAAAACACGAATTTGATTTACATTTTGGCACTAAATTAACAAACATTTTTTATCTATCGTAGCTGTACAAAGTTTCGGCACTGTACTTGTGCACAATGCAATCCAACAATATTAGCGACTATCGATAGATCTTCAAATCTACAATTCATCGTCAGTCGACGCTATGATACCGGTCTGATAAAATTACTCTTCACGTCACGTTTGAAGGACTCCGAAGACAGTTCCAATATATAACCAGCATAAGTCTATCTCGAAAATATTACATTAAAGCCCAGTAGAATAACAATAGAAGATTATAACCAATAAACATTACCTTATCAGCAAAGAAAGATTAGCATAATGATCAAAATTATAACGACTTCGAAACAATATTCATAATATATCTCCAATATCCAACGAAACTAGTCAATATAATTTAGATTATAGCAATAAATAAGGCAGGTTCACCTCTTCATTTGTATCTGTGTATAATTTAAATTCTTTAACGCCAATGTTAAAGATTACGCGGTGCGATAGAGGCGCGGGCGCCCGTGTCTCCGCCACAACCACCAAATAAATTTATATTTCCGATCGACACTGAACTGACTCCACTCTTTGTAGATAATTCGTTCGGTAACATTGAATGACTCTATTAACAGCTTCCCTTTTTGGGATAAATGTTGTTTTGGACCAGTTGTATTAGTAACTTTATATGTGTAGTGTCGAAAGAAATAATTTTGACGATTATTTTGTTAAGTGTGGTATGTGAGAATCCACTTTATTTTCACAGTTGGATTGAGTGACAAAATGTCAAAGAGACCTTGGGTTTATTGATTTTGATACGCTAATTGAAATTACTGTTTGTTATTAATTTATATTCATTCCTTTTATACAGTTTTATGTAACATATGAGTTAAATTACCAGTCGATATCTTAAATACTTATGAAATATTTATGATGGAATAAGAATAGAGAAGAAAAAGCATTATGAAGTAAACTTATGTACATCTAGGGCATTAAATATTTTACCATCGTAAGAATTTATGTTGATTCTGAAAAATAAATATTAATTAATTTACCAGACACTATATTTAAGTATTTTGATAATCTCAGAACTTAATTACACCCGTAATTCACTCTAAAATTATCCAAAGACAAACAATAATACTTATTTGTAAATTTCAATATTACAACCACCAATGTGATTATTTTTGTTGATTAGTAATCGAACTATGAATGATTTATAAAAGAATCAAATTAAATATTATACTATTCTAACGAACTATGAATACCGTACGATATTTTAAAAGATTGATCTGATAACAGTGAAACGTCAATAACCACCTAATTGGGAGAAAACACTCTGCCTACAAACACCAAAATCCCGTCCTGAAGAAGATACAAATAAATATTGTAACACACGACGAGATAATTCGACCGATAACTTAATGTGCTTACATTTCGAATGTGCTCATGATTTTATGGGAAACTTTGACTCTATCTTTAAATGTATTATATGTTTCAAATTATAATATAGGTGCCGTTTTAAAATTGTTGATAATGTTTTAACGGTTTGTAAATTAATATTTGATAATTGGATATATCCGGTTGTAATGAGCATTCGATAGATGTACGTGGGTGTTTTTGATTTCATTTTTATTACACTTATAAAAAGCAATTTATCTTTAAAACGTCAAAAGTCTACACTTATAGAGTTATACCTTTTAATAGTAAAACACAACATGACACAAATAATAAACATCAAATGAGCACAATAAAATTTTTTACATGCCTATTGGATATATTATAAACCGGTTCCTGACTTACTAGAAACAGTGCCGTAGATAATAAACGGTGTGGTGAATAAACAAACCAATTTTTGACACATTATTTTAAGTTTGCGTGATGCTATATATAATATGTTCCTTCATCTTAAAGCCAATTTTGGTTCACAATCTAAAATTAATGCTCATTTGATTCTTAGCATCGGTATTATATTGTTGGCCTCTGTTCAGAAGTGTGCAGTGTGGGCACGTTTAAAATTTTATGTTACGCTTGCTCGCTCAATTTGCATATGAATAATATGTGAATTTTATGTGAGAATGAAGTCATATCGAATGATATTTTGCGAAGAAATGTGTTAAGAAAATTAACAAGGGTAAAGACGATCCTGTTTATGTTTGTATTAATATTGTTGCTAAAGATTTTATTGCGTCTTCATTGGGCCATATATTATTAAGATTTATGGCTGTAATCAATTGCAAGGGTCATATGTTTGACTTACTCGCTTCCTATTATTTTTTTTTCATAATAAATTAAGTGCATTAATACATTAATGTTTTATGCACACAATTATAAAATGATTATGCAGTCGAACTTTATGGGACAATTATGGATACCATTACAATTTTTTGCCATGATATTTAATCAATTATTAAAGTGTAAGTACTCAGATATCAACTGTATAGAACTAAGTTACTTTGAAAATTTATCTCTATTTATGGTAGCCCGACTAGTGAAATACCTCCCCTCCACCCTAAAGATCATCGCAACCAAATGAAGATAAATAAAGATTGAAGCAATGAAGGCTCAGTGGTAGGATGTACGGACGTCGCGTCGATAGATGTGAGTTCGAATCCCTGCAATGAGCCTCAGCCTCACCTTTCGGTGAAGGAAAAGGTTGTGAGGAAACCATAGTGTGGTGGTATGGCTTTTTTTAATGCTCGCTAGCTAGCTCCCATCGTCAAATTGAAAATCTGTCGTTAAGCACTAATAGGTGTGTTCCGGCAGCTGCATTTGAGAGCCAGTTTTCCACTAGGCGTAGCGTTTTATCATCTTATCGTATCGATCATACCTTGTTTTGTGTTCCTGCAGTGAGTAGGATTTCCAGAACTCTTGTGGGTTCAAGGTCGGCAACAAGATATCTATAGTGTTGTTACAAGCGTCCATAGGCTACGATGACCATTTACCATCAGGCGGTTCAAACGCTTGCTTGCCACCTTAGTTGTAAATATATATTTAAAGCGAAATTTTAGTAAGTTGTTATTATTGTGATATATATTGCCCATATTATATATAGGGCTTAGCTTCTGCGAGACATTTTAAAAATCAGTAGTGACATTCACGTTATAGTATTCAGTCCAAATTTTACATAATATGTTATTTGGGCAACAATTTAACGATACTTTTTTGAACTGTTAGCTGTTGACTATACTGGTTAGCTTTAAGGGGCCTGGAGCCATTAAAGGCTTTGACAGTTTCATCAGGCTTGGGGGCGAGCGCGGAAGGCACTCAGCCGCGAAAGCAAGGCAACAAGCTCAAGGGTCTCAAAGTGGCCGAACCTCGGCTTGGGCTGTTGCCGTACATGCAAATAAGTCGCGATCTAATTCCCTACAGTATTCCCTATATACTGTATGTGTACTATAATTCCCTATCTGGAAAATTAGATCTAACTATACATACAATACATGTTTCTGGCTTCTGGGAGGAAGGAAGAAACATGCGTATATGCATTTAGTATATATGGCAATTTTGGTCTAACTCTAACTAGCCAAATAAGAAAAAAGGTCCTTACAGAACCAATGTACCTGAGTGGTGTGCATGTGTGAAGTTCAGTGTCATGTGTGTGTGTCGATAGCTAGTGAATGCAGTGTCACTGTATCACCCGAGAGGCTGCTGCCTCATGGTCTACACGACAGAGGAACGGACCTAGGCTTGAGTTGCCGCTGGAGAAACAAACCGCTACGGACATCCGAAGAATCTCAAACTACCCCATACAAGGTACAAAGTTGGCCGTAAGTACACGTGCGTCAACATGATCTTGCAAGTACAAGTGGTATAATTATTTAAATTAATTCATCAGGCAAACCGATGAATTAGAAAATATTAATAAATTATTAATATTTTTAACAGTAATTTAACATAATCATCACGAGTAACCAATAAATCATTTAATTGTCTTAAATTCGGTTTCGTTAAATTATTTTAACTAAATATAATTTCGATATTATTAAATTTCTTATTATATGTTATGAATGAATGATTTTTTAATGACCCAGTCATAATGAGAAGGAGTTTAATAAAATAACAGTCTAATAAAACTACTTCAGAAAGAACACAAAAATAAATATTTAGTAATAAAATTTGTCTGTAGTCAATTTTACATTAATGGTCGCAATTCTTTTAAAGTTAAAGTACGTAACTTGATAATATTCTATGGCAAGTCAATATCAACAAATATGGATATAATGATGTATTTAATAATTATAAAATAAATAATAAACATTACCAAACGTCATAATTATCTATTCCAATAACTTACTCTGAAAATTATTTCATTCCTGCTATGTAGATACTTACTTTAAAATCTAATAACGTGACAATTACAAAATAGAAAACAGATACATCGGAGTACCTATAATAATAAATCAAAACGTAATTTTACTAACAGTTCCGTGGAAAACTTGTAATTTCGACAAAAGAAAAGTAATCTTATTCATATCATTGTAAATTAACACTTTTACGAGCTAAAGTATTGGACAGATAGCCAGAACTCATTGGTTCACACCGTTCCCTCTTAATCTGTATCTTTGGCTCCTCTGTGACAGGAGCACGGTCGTGTTGGCCGCGTAGTTACAAAATATATTTACGTTTCTACATTTTCACAATAGTTTTATTATAAACTAGCTTAAATTTGGATTGTGTATACCTGTTTATGATCACTGCTGCGGTCCTATAGGTCCTAAATCTATACATATAATAAAAATGAAGTGTCTGTTGGTATTGTCAAAATAACAGCTTTTTACTAAATGCATTTGAAAGTATATACAATACCTACAACAACAAAAAACATTTTTTTTTTAGTTTTATCTGCCTGTTTAATTTTTTCGGCTATCTCCGAAACGATTGAACAGATTTTGACTGGGCTTTCACTGGCAGATAGATGATGTTATAGGGAGTAACATAGTCTACTTTTATTTTCGATTCTGTAATCCACGCGAGTACAGCCGGCTGGCACAGCTAGTAGGAGGATTTTTCACAATTAAACACAAATAAAACACAATCTTTTGAACTTATAGATATATTTCTTGATCGTAGGAGTATACCAGTTTTCTGGTTTAAATTTCAATCAAGTTTTGACTATTGCTCTATAGAAGAGAATATTAATAGCATAAAATTATCCAATTTCAAACCAATTATAAATATCAATTAATACTATGAGATTATTAACTATATCTATCAACTTTGCTCTTTTTTTAAAAAAAATTACAGCATTTACTACTTAAAACTATTAATATTAAGTGTAATAATATCTGTTTTAATCAAGTCTTTAAGCGTGTGTAAGCTTCGACTGTAGAAACCGTTTTAGCATTTAGATATTCTTTTATAATAGTTTCTTAATTCTAAAGAAGAAATGTCCGAGTCCGAAGAGACCGCAAACTCAATTTTCCTGCATCGCTAGTAGATTTATTAAGAACAATTTTTAGGTTCTTTGTGCCATATTACGAATTTGAATTATTCTACCGACTGAACAGAACAAAACGTTATTCGTTATCCTAAAATTTTAAAAGAAATAACCTGCTTTTTGCTACTTCTTTCTCCGATTAATATTTTAATTCACACGCTGTACCTAAAGCGTAGTCTTAAATTCTAGTCAAATGAATATTAACATCATTATACCTTAATCTATTTATGGGTAAAATTTAAAACATCAACCTGCGTGACTTAATTGGTGAGATACGGTTCTGCTCGACATATTAAGATAAATCTGTTGTATTGGCGTTTGGACTAAGGCGTTGTCCGCTCGGCACTTCAAACGAGGGACAAAATTTATTGTTATAGGGTCGACGCGCGTACATGCATCCACACTCCGCGACTATCACGACCCAACAACTTTATCGGGGCGGTTCACTATTCCATAACAGAATAACTTTGGCCATACTAGGTGATTTTTATGAATCATCCAAAAAATGTTCTTTACTTATACTTGTTCGACAACATCATGGTTACATAAATTTTGAATTTGGTAGGTTAATGAACACATCACTTGGATTCTGGTGCTTCAGTGTATTAGCTCGCAATATGTTTAACCTTTTGACCGTCACAGCTTCAACTTTAGTGGCTATCGTGAATTCTCCTAAACACTCAAGATTTATATGATTGCTAGCTGTGTCCCACGGTTTCACCCGAGTTAAATTTATTTGAAAAACTCCGCGGTGCGGCGTCGCTATCAAAGCGCCCGTGTAGTTCAATAGTTGTTCCACTTTCTGTACTTGACTTGCTTGACGATCTTCGTTAGTGCTCCGCTCCTTAAGCCTCGTAGCGTGAAGTACTATACTATTCCTCATAGATCTGGCTATCATATACAAAAATATTTTTTCGATTCCGACTGGTAGTTAATAGATTAGCACGTTTCAAAAAACAAATAACTCTTCAGCTATATATTACTAGTGAACCAGATAGACGTTGTCCTGCCCGAACGTTAGCTTGTCTAAAAATAAAAAACCTAGAACTCGACCACAGCGCTATCTACTAGGTCCAATAGTGAATTTAAACCATCCAGACACCCACGCAAACACACACAAAAAAAATCATTAAAATCGGTCCCATACAGTTCGGTAACATACACATTTTCAGAAGGAGTATATATATAAAGATAGTATAGATATAATATTTACTGCTTTAAATTACTATTATTAAAAAACTTGAGAATATAACACATTGGAAGGGAAAAGATAACGATAATAACAAGTTTAGATAGACGATATTCATGAAAGAGAGACAGTTTTTCTATCCGTCATTAGGAACTAATAAACATTGCATTGCTATTGTATAATATAATATTATATAATGTAAAAACAAGATATTTAAGAGAGATGTTTAACAAATTGTGCCAGAATAAGGCTCCGTGCTTAGTGTTGTAAACATTCGTTACCATCTTCAATTTGTTGATGATATAATCAAATATTTATGTATATGATATAAAAATTACCTTATTATATACATATTTATATAATTATAATATAGGTACCTTTTGACAAACAGATATTATGATTGGATTTGTAATTACGTAATTATAAGTGTATTATTAGGTCAGGTTAAATATTTAACCAAACAGCTTAATTCCTTTTTTTATTATGTTTTTTATATCGAAAAACTATACCCACCGTTAGCCAGGGCCCTGAAGCCTCAGACGGTTTTTACATCTTCACACGTGCTTGGGAGCAAGCGTCCACTCAACCGCGAAAGCATTACAACCAGCTCCAAGGGTGCTAAAGTGGCCAAGCCTCGGCTTGGACTGTTGCCGTAATTGCAAATAAGTCGCGAACTGGCTAATTCCCTATCTGTAATTCGATCTAAGCTAACTATAGACTGGGATGAGGGAAGAAACATGCGTATATGTATTTACTAAATTACTTATCTTATTAATTAAATTACTAATCTGTCAATGTTGGTGTAAACTAACTAATCAAACAAAAGAAAAAAGGTCTCTTACAGAACTTATGTTCCTGAGTGGTGTGCATATAGAGTATGCATATAGAGTGGTGTGTATGTAGAGATGCAGTGTACTGATTGTATGTTGGTAGCTAGTGAATGCAGTGTCACTATATCGCGCAGGCGGGTGCTGGCTCAGGGCTCCATGCCGGAGGAACGGACCTAGGCTTGAGTTGCCGCAGGAGAGGGTGGACGTGGCGGGCGTGTGGGCTCGAATTTAACCGCCCGCCCCCTGCGGAGGGAACGGTGGTTTCGCAAGCGTAGACGCGAGCACGCTTGGTCTACAAGGACGGACGTGTAGTACGCGTTGTCTTTCTCGATCTCATCATCGGGGTCGGTAAAGATATTCCGCGGTTGGCGTTTTAGCTTCCGGGGAGTTTGGGACTGGCGTGTAATTTGCGGCGGCTACCATTATCGGATTCGGGTGACTCGACGCTGTGTCGAAATAGGATCTCGCGAGGAATTTAACATATGATGCGATCGAAGGAAGTTCCATATCTCTATGGAGATCTACGTTCCGAACAAATCATGGGGGATTTTTAAATGTGAAACTTCTTTGGGCTGGGTAAAGAAAATACTTGTAATGGAAATGACGCACTATTTGAGTTAAGTTACGTCTCATTGCGAGCTACGCTACATCATTGATGGTACGTAAATGGTATAAAAAGGTATGAAGGCGCTAAAGAACGAGCGAGTAAGGATAAAGACCAAGAAGAATATCAGTGCACAGAGGAAGACCAGTACGCATTAGCACGTAGCTTGAGCATAGGTATAGGCATATGCGTGTCGATGGACATCGAATCCATGGCGACTGATTGTTGATTTGTCGTTTTTCAAATATATGTACGTTGTAAACACAGATTAATGATGGTTTCCACGCCGCTACAACTAGATACCGTTGGCGTAATATAAAAATCGACAATCAAAAGTACGCCGAATCAGCGTATTCGAGTCAGTGTCATGCGGATAATACTGTCTTATTGACAAGCTTAATTTGAAACGGTCACTACACACTACGGTATTAAGTTGCCGTATTCTAGAAGCTATTGTTTGTAGGTAGAACGTTGAAGCGCAGCAGAGACCGATGTTGTAATTATTATGGTATAAACAAATCTTAATAAATATAGCAGAAATACTGTAGACATGTAACTATTGGAAAATAACGTAAATGAATTAATGTCCTCATTTACATGATCATTAATAGCTGTGGTTAATGGACTTTTCGATTCGATATATCGTATCGTATCTTATCTTCTATATATTCTACTTCATACTTTTAATATTAACCTGTAAACAATATATTATCACATCACGAATGTTGTTTTTCATCTTTTTCACCCAAACATATTTATGTAAGTGTCTCCCATGATGCGCTAAAGTAGGTACATCATAGGCATCGCGCAACCATTTGTACTAACATATCCTGTAATAATATGTTTTGTTTAATATATATTTATACATAATATAGTTCAATCTATCTTTTATTCCGCAAATTATTACAGCGCAGGTTTTTACTTTTTTCTTCTTGTTTTGGCACCGCAGAAGCATTTGCCAGTGTCAATGTTTTTATAGCATTTACTTAACATTACAAAATGTTTACAGAGGTTCATTACAGCGAAAGAAATTCCGCGCGATACTAAATTCGTTTGAAATTGCGATGCGGTAAAATTTTTATTAGAGGTATTTTTAAAAGATAAATAAAATGTTTGATACATTTTATAAAGGAAACTGGAAATAATATTTACAGTACGTTAAGCCTTAGCCAGTGATAAGGAATAGGTACATATTATCAGTGTAAAACTAAAGTATCCAACTGACATGTCATTTGTTTTTATGTTTCACGCAACAAGCGCAAAAGGTTATTCCGATTTGTGAGGGATTTTTGTTTCATTTTTAATTTATACTTTACCTTAAGACCTAGATTTTATTTGTGTACGCGAGTTTTTATCGCGCATCGTATATGAGTATTTTATCAGTAGTTTCTTTAAACTGTTTAAAAATTTCTTATTGGCATAATTACTACTGAAAGGTGTTGATTTAATTGTGAATTGTTTATTGTTATAACTGACTTGAGCACAACATAGGTGGGTCAATCAACTATTTTCCCCACACTTGAACGGACATATGATGTGATCGGCCTCTCTCATATCACCGTTACGAACGGGGCTAACTTCTTCCAATATTTATTTAATTTTCGATCATTAAGAATTACTTACTGTATGAAAGATAAATTGTTCATGTCTTACCATCATCATGTCTAGGAAAATAACTAACGCTTTAAATGGGGCCTTATTTTCTACTCTGTACTTCAAAATTATTATCTTTTACTAATTTTCACCCGAGGTCCCGTTCTCATCTTATTTATTTTGAAATTTATTTACTATTTGTACTTGTCAGATATTTATGTCAGATATTTATGTAGTATCTTTATTGTTTATAGTATAAATAAAAAGTTTAATAATGAATTACAGGGATCCTAATTTATGATTTAACGTTAACTATCAGAATTTTTACGGTAGTTATTCCATTATGCTTCTAAACAAAGATACATATCAGACTTATCCAAACATTACTTCTTGAAATGGTCAATTACATGTGATGATTAAATTGAAGAACTAGGTCACAGTTTATACAGAAATATAACCAAATATCCACAGGTGAAACATATGCATCATCGTGGTTTTTGTACTTTCTGTTCGACACTTACCGTTCTGATTGCCGATATCCGGGAAGACATTATTTTCAACAATAGGAAAAAAAGGGTAATTGTTTTGTATGATATGGAAAAGGAGATTATTTCACTCTTGTGAAATGCTTAATTACCGGATCTGAAAGTCATTCTGAAATGATTTAAAGGTTCTTTCAATATGTTTTTTTAACAATCCGTCGTATAAATTATATGTTTAATTTTATATATTATTACCATGAGTATATTTTCTGTTCTTTATGTTCATTAGCCTACATTAATCCATTGGATCCGCCGCTTTATCTCAACTCTAAGTTAATCGGTGTACCTTTTAGCTACAACGGTCACATTTCTAATCTAACCCGAGATAACTTTTTTATTGTCCAATTAACAAAATATTTATGTGTAGGCACCTAAATAGGATAGATATTGGTATTGTTCTTCTTTTAAATTAGGTTTATAGATAAATATTTAATTCCTGTAATAGATTTAAAAAATGTACCTATATCATAAAGCGTACTTTATGCATTTTAAATAAAATTAATGTAAACCTACCAAAACTTTATCAATGAAAACGTGGTCGGTTAGAAAAAAGTTAAAAGTAATTTACAATACACAATAAATCAGTAATCTATACATATTATAAAGCTCAACGTCTCTCTGTCTGTCTGTCCGATTATGTTCTTTTCAAGCAAAAACCACTAATCCGATTTACATGGTTTTTATTTTATTTCATAGCTTTGTTATCTGGCCAGGTTATAGGATGTATTTTGTAAGATAAAGTATCATACGAAATAAGCAGTAAACATAATGGCAAATCAATTTGGAAAAAAGACGCATTTGTCGCGCTTAAATAGCTTACGCTGAGTAAACCATACAAGTTATATCAAATTAATTTTCTACATAATTGTAGATGTTAAAAAAACCTACAAAAATTCAGCAATAGCAAAAGATCACCCACAATAACCATTTTTGTCTTCCGTCCTTTGAAGGGGAGCACGTTCGCGCGTGCGCTCGACCGACGGCCTTCTGTGGTACACGCGAGCAGAGCCGCCGGCACAGCTAGTCATTCATAAATTGTAACTGGAATTCCTAAGATATATTCGCGCTCAATGTTATATATCATTCGAATCTCATGGACCTGAGATAAGTGTGCAGAGTTATGAATAATAAACTTTAAAGTGAGTCCCACTGTAACTGTACTCGTACAAACTTCAACAAGTAAAATTCTTGGTAATGTGTTCTGAACTTTCATTTCAAGTTGACAAAGTTTAAACTCGTCTGTTGCACGTTAATTATATTATCTGAGTCTTTATCATTCATACGTATCAATTATAGTTTTTAAAATATTTGTGTAAGTATAAGTTATAAATGTTTAAAATTTAAGCAAAATTATCTAACCTTCTATAATAATCATTAGGTAAAAAACTAACATGTACTGAATTATTGGTATTGTACCAACAGTAACAACAATAAATCGACACAATTGTTATCAGGCGATACTCGCTTACTGCTGGACGTAACCCTGTGACCAAGGCGTTTAAAGCTGCTTCTTCCTTTCCCAACCCCTTCGTACAGTGATAAGTTGTTTATTTTTCAATAAATTGCATAAAATAAACTTTTTTACATCGAATTCTTTCGCATATTTTAAATAATTCTTCATAGCAAAAAGAGTAAGGACTTTGAAAAACAAATGAAGGACAAAGTATAAATCAATTTTCTTAGTATCCCCGTTTGATGAGGTGCGAGTAACCATCAAAGAATAAAAATATAAAGTATAAACGTTGATATATATTTTTAATTTAGGTAGAAGAACTTGTATAAACTATAACGATATGTGAAATAATAACAGAAACACATTTTAATTTTATAAATTTATATTTCCATATTATTAAGGTACTTGTAGGAATGTAATTTTTGTCTATTACGCAATACAATAAATTTAAGCAATAAATAACACATATACAACGTTTGATAATAATTACGATAATTTACAACTTGTGATCTTATATTTCAATTTGCAGAAATTTTAGTAACCACTAAATCTAGATATAAAAGTGCCAATACAATTGATCATTAACTATGAACATGTAGTTAAAGTCGACAGTTGAATGTTATTAAAGAACGAAAAGATTAACTTTACCTTGATTCAATTTAAATACATTTAATTAGGAACACATATTTCCGTGAAATGTAACATGAATATTGCTTATAACATACTTTGGTATAATCTTTTCATAAATTTAATATGTATATAGAGCGGCAACTAGAAAGGGAAAGAGCATATTATATGGTTGTTTTAGAACGAGATAGGGATACGAGACTATTTTCGTATATGTTATCGACCTACGTAAATCGTTATAAAAACAAATCCCGCTTATTTTTGCAAAATCTATGATTTTAAATTGTAATTTAATGTTTAATAGACGTGTTAAATTGTTGCGTTTACTGCACCTGGATGTAATTGGTTTAACAAAGAAATCAACAAAATAATATGCACAATAGTGTATTCCGTTTTTGTTTCGTCTTGTTCAACCTATTGCCGATAAATACTGTATTAAATTTATGGATCTAATGACACCAACTCAATCAGGATATGCAAAAATCTATAATCGATTTACAATTTATATAATATTCTCGATTCTGTCATATATATTCCTATAGTTGCAAATCTCAGTTAACATAAATATCGATGTTGTGTAAAAAATAATATTATTTAGACGTTCACATTAGGTACCTAACATTAATTAACAACTCAAATATGTACATATTTACATTAATTCACAAGTTATTAACAGGAGTATCAACACTCTAGGCTTTTAATTTACATAATTATACGGAACATAAACATTCGATAGGAATGATAATAGTAATACTTTATTTAGGTATATAAATTTAGAAGTTTAATTCAACGGTCATGTTTAGTTAGTTGCAGTGGTACATCGTTGGAAGCAACCGTTCGCTGCCGACATGGACTAGGAGATCTAGATCGAGTTACATCTTTATTATTCTTGCCATCATCGTCGCTTTCATCGTGAACGTTTATCTCTTCATCGGAATCGGAACGAGATTCATAACCGCGGGCTAACTGTATAGATTGTGCCGCTAAAAGCGCTGCCGCCGCTGAATGAGGTACCAGTGCTTTAAATGCGCTATTTTCTAGAGCAGGATGAGGTTTGAATGCAGCGCCTTCGAATGTAGTTTGTGATAACGCTTTCATCGCGTTGTTATCTAATTGTGCTTGATACGAGGCCTTCAGGGCGTTCGTATCTTGATGCGAGAGAGCCTTGAACGCGCTGTTCTCGCCGCCCATCTGAGGAGTATGGTAGGATACGTGCGCGGGGGACAAAGAACGGGAACGGGATCTGGAAGGGGAGTGGGGGAGGCGGTGCGGGGACGAGCCGCCACCTCGCTTCAGGAGGTTCATGCGCTGATGGCGTCTCCACTTCGCTCGTCTGTTGGAAAACCAAACCTGTCAGTAACGGTAAATAAACATGATTAGTTTTCTGTTTAAACGTGTTAATGAATTCACTATATGTAAATTTAGTTTGTATAAAAATATAAACACGAACTATTAAGTTAAATTTCTAGTTATTACAACAGTATTTACATATTTTACAATATAAATAGATAGTCAAGGTTTTAACAAACATTGATTATAGTTACCTGAACTCGCGCTTCTGATAACGATGTTTTGGAAGCTAATCTTTCTCGTGTCGAAACACATGGGTAATGTGATTTTTCGAATTCTTTCTCGAGTTCTTCTAATTGATCTTGACTAAACGTTGTGCGGTTCCGTCTAAATTTTGGTTGTTCGCCATCAAGAGAGCCCGAGTCATCCCCATCTACATCTGCGGAAGAAAACTAAAATGATAATTTATGAACAGATAGTATTTCAAGAATGAATTAAATAAGAAGGTTCATTTACCTATCAAACCACGTCCTGAGGATAAAAATCCTTGTTGAATAGCATCTGGATGAGGAACTCCTGTGTTTGAGGCAACACCATGAGGTAAAGGTAGACCTCCGGGTGGCCAAACACTTCCACCACCAGCCCAGGGAAAGGCACCATAAGGGGGTGGAGCAGCATATAAGCCATAACCGGCAGCGCGCGCAAACTCCGCCGCTGCCCTCTCAGCAGCTCTGTTTCTCAATATCCTATTTATTGAAGACACACTCGGAGCTGTAGCGTTCGTGCATACACCTGGTAAAGAAAATTGGTCTTTGAGTTATTATTTTCATATAACGCCAAATAAGGCATAGGTACTGCTGAGATATAATGCTTCATACAAATGAATTAATATTGCTGCACATTTTTATCATAGCTTAGCTTTTAGTGAACATTGAGACTGCATATTAAATTATTATAGGGGGCTAGGTATTGGATTATAGTACTTTGTATTTGTTTATTGGCACAAACAAATACATTTGTAATTATTATTTGAAACGAACGCTTTTAACATACATAATATTCTTAAAAAAATGGATGTAGATGCAAACACTAATTATCTATAATAGCTTTTTTACAGACGCCATTGTGTTTACTCACAAGTCACATAGCAAATAAAACAATTTATTTAAATATAGTTTTTCCGACTTAAGCTTAATTACCGACAATGTGCATAAAATGATTGACCAGCAGCGCGTTAAAACCGATGCGTCATTGGTCGCGTTTTAAAATCGTTGGCTATTATTATATATGTAATGCGTGCAGTGAGATCGCGTGCCGCGGCCGAGGCAACCTTGGAGAACCATCCCATGTAATTTTCAGGAAACACTCCAAGCAAGTGCTATAATTTAATCATAGCCTGTCTGAGTGTAATTGTCGTAGATTTCGATGTTCTGCCACAGAGCTACCGCGCTTGAATTTCTACATTTTTTTCAACATAGGCCCCTGTAGGTAACTATTACAAAACATTATATGAATATTTAATAATTTTGTAAAAATAAATTATTGGGTTTTCTTATACAATTTAATAAATAAACATGAAAAAGACGAAATCTTTTGTCTATTGACAGTTGAGTTCCAAACTTTGATACAATCCGGCTGAAGATTCCTTACTTTCAAGTATCAACAACAAAAATTAAGAAAGTCGTAATCCCAAGAGTACCAATAGATTGAAATGAGAACCATATTCAAAGGACATTGAGTTTATGATATTTTTGTGCTTTTAATATACATTATTTTCAAGTAAAATTTACTATCATAAATTGTTAAAATGACATTATATTTCAGCCTTTGTAGTTTCTTTGAGTTACTCGTGGAAACATTATTTTCAAAGTTCTAAAGCAATTTACCAGTGTTTATTTAATATAAATCTATTCCGTTTAACTTAACATTTACTTAGTAACTTGAGACAATTACATCCATCAACAATAATCAATATAATTGCTTAATTGTGCCTTTTAAAGAGGACTCCAAAAGACATTTTCCGATATGAACCTCATTTTGCCAATTTCAACTCAACATAGGATATTAACCACTCTATCAAATCAATTTAATAGAAGCTATTAGATAGGCTTTAGAAGTGAATAATAATTATAATAATAGACGGGGGCTTAAAACTATCGTGATTTGTAAAGATAGATTTAATGCGGTCACCGTTTGTAATGAAGCTCCATTGTGAGCAACTCAGACGCGCGTCGGACCAAGCAATGCTTGACGTATCAAATAAAACACAAAATGGATCTGTTATAATTTACTCAAAACACAAAGCCTTATATAGTATAATGGTAATGATCAGTTGCGAGTCTTCGTTCATTGTTAGCACGTCGAAATAGTATAAAGATGAGCTCCACACAATTTGTTTGCGTCGTAATCGGTGCGTTAAGACGCTTCGATAGGAACGCCTTCTGTGCCGGACTTAAAGTCAAACCCTTGACACGGCTGAGAACAGAGTAATGATGACTAGTCATCACTTACTGACCAAGATCTTTAATTATATCGGGTGCAACATTGTTTAAAAAGAAAACAAACCGTTGAAAATCTGTTAACGTTTTGTGGGAGCTCAACTAAAACGGGTCCCGCCTAGTTAAACTATTTCATTTTCCATTATTTTAAAAACAATAAAAAACGTCGATAGTTTAACAAAACATTTAAATTGTTTCTTCCAGTACCGCGTATTTTACTAGTATTTACGGTTATGATCTTTTAATATATTTTTTGTGATTGTTTTTAAAAATAATTTTGTAGTCTTCAAAATTTCGTTCTGTAGTTTTTGTGCTCATTTATAATATTTTTATCGTAAACATAATTTGTTGTTTCATCTTGGACTCAATAATACATCATACCGTTACATACTTTTGAGAACTTCTTATGCTTGCTGGTAACAATTACTTTTAATTTGGTTCGTCAATCAAACATTAAGTAACAAACGTTTAATAGGTATGGTTTCACTATTTGTTTAAAGAGAGATCATTATCCATCAACAGGTTGCAGGTGGGAATGCGATATCTATTAATTGTTCTTTTAATGATTTGGGATCGAACTCGGGTGCTTACATGCTTAGTCACGGTCATGCAATTTGTTTAAAGTCGTTTAATCATGATTAGTTACAATAGGCTCCGCTTCTATTAAAAGGTGAGCTATCATCGATGAAAGAAGTTGATGTATGTAAAACTTATGATTTAGGAAGCGATCATAACTGTTTTAGATATTGGTAACTTGTTATTTATTTATATTTTTTATGGATTTAAAAAACCCTTATTTAAAAAACATTTAATAAATGCCGGGACTTGTTTCAAATTAACCTTCTATCTGTATAACTGCCGTAGTCACACGTGACACGTAGAGGGAATGTAATACGTATTATAAATGTAATAAGATGAGGAAAAGTTTGATATGATATTTTTTCATGACTAAAATAGACATGTCTAATATCAGATTGAGACAATTTTAGAATTAATTTAATCCCACGGGATCGTAATAAAACGAACAAGTTTAAAAACTCTTACTTTACATCGCACACCTATCTCTATCTCATGACTGGAATGTAACAGGATGATACGATAAATAATAATAATATTAAATTTAATATTTTATAAATCTAATATAGCACTATAATTTCAGGCTGAGAATCTTTAAGAATCAATTTAATCCCCTGGAATCCTAATAAAAAGCAAATTGGTTTAAAAACTCTAATGTTTCTGCTCCAGAGTGTTGTTAGATTGGTACCTGCTTAAAAGCGTGGCATGTCCAAAGATAAGACGCTCCGGCGCCGTCTGGCTATAGAGTGTTTAATCGGGTTAATTTATCGATAATTGACGGAAAACCTTTTTGTTTGTACTGCCGGGAAGTAACAGTAATTGTCACGCCTTTAAAGATTTACGCCCGTTTCTAAATTGAGACATTAACAGTCGGATCTCGAACCTAATGGTTCGGAATGAATTTGTTTGTTTGTTTTACTTTGTTGATTGTTAAAGGTTTTGTTAATTTTGAACTCAAAAGTTATGCGAGTTTTTTTTATTAAAATGATACTTTAATTCTATCGCCCCAAAATTTTTCGTTCATCTATAGATTTAGTGTTGATTAATTTAAGATTAATTTAGTGTTGATATATTAATATCGTTGAACATGAAGAAAGTCATGTATAAATCTAGAAAATCACTAAAATTTATTTTTCATTTCGAATAAATAGTTCATAACATTAAATTGCAGCACTAGTTATATATATTGTATTCATATTTATTTGTTTAACATGCAATATTTATTTGTTATACATTCACAGTGTCAATATTATATTAAATAATTGACTCATTTAATATAATAACTCTTACTATAAGCTCCTGATAGCTTAAATTAACTGCTTGTATTTTATAAAACAAGTACAATAAAACACAACAAATTAGAGATGTCGTTTCTTCCCGAACAATATCGATTTTTAAATCGATTTGAATCGAAATGTAATGAATGAATTAGAAATAAATCGAGGTTTAAAATATCGATTACTTAAAAATCGGTCATTTATTGGAATTACTTTTTGATTTTGTATTTTTAATATAAATTAGGGTAAGCTATAACAGGTTAAATAAGAAATCTGTTTTTCCTGTTCAAGCGAAATAACAGTTTCAGTAACCTGTTCCAAAATAATAGCCTGTTACACTCTAAAGCCGTGAGGTTATACATGGCTACAGGCACTGTCATAATATCAGCGCTGCAGTGCTTGGAGATGTAGGTCCGCAGCCTCGTACTACCTATTTGACCCCATGCAACACTTCTTTTATTGTGTCAATTTGTTATATATGTGTGTGTGTTGTGTGTGTGGTGTTATTGTCGAATAAATGTTTAACTTCCTAACACTAGTAACCATAATAATAATAATAATAATAGCCTGTAAGTATCCCAGTCCTGGCCTCTTCCTAAGGGAAGGTATAGGCTTAATAACCACGCCAGCCAGCACGACGTATTAGCAATTTTAAACACCGAGAAACCAACAGTTCTATATTTTTGCCACATACAGTGGTACTACAAGAAAATTTACTTAAGCATTCATGTTTCCTCACGATGTTTTCCTTCACCGTCAGCCGATAGGGCTAACAATTTGAATTAGTAAATGTTCGCGAATTCCAAAAAAATCGTTGGTACATGCTGGTGTTTGAACCCACCGATATCAAATCCATATTCCACCGTTCTAAATCACTCGACAACCACGACTTTTAACCTTAGATTTAATATAAGTAATAACTAGAGTAGTATGTGGAACAGGTACCTGGTATTTAGTAACAGCTTTTCCACTTTGCAGATAACAGTTCCAAAATACTTGTTCTTTTAACCTGATCCGATAAATACGCCTCACTCCTAATATAAAACCCTATCATGGAAAACAAAAAGGACATAATAATAATCGATCTTTCTTGTAATTTTTTGAGTAATTATGTAAGTGAAAAACTGACATTTCTCTACATGTATTTGGGAACAATTAACTAATAGTAAATAATATAGTAAACAATGATAGTAAATAATGATTCTTATAAAAACAGAAAAAACGAATCTCGGTTTTCTAGGGTGAAGTACCGATTCAAAAACTTGAAAAAATAAATCGATATAGAAGGCCCAAGAAACCGATTCTTAGATAAATCGATTTCAGGTCGCCATGTCCACAACAAATTGACAATCTCAAATCAATAATTATGAATAATCAACACGTTCAGGCATAAGTAGGCATATAATTACAACGAATTGAGTAGATACATGTACAAACCGGAACTACCTAGACGCGAGCATTTTAAAAATCACGTCCTCGCTGAACGATTGGTACCAGTTAACGAATGAGTGGCGTCACGTCGTCTAAATGAATTATTGTTGGCTTTATGGGGAACATAAAGCGATGAGATCGGATGCAATCAAGCGGCTCCCGCGGAGAGGACCAAGTAAAAAGGTGTCCATATCAGCGGGGGGCCGCTCGCAACCGTTGCGCTAAACGCCTACTCGACGCACCCGCTTTTCTACCAATTTCAATTAGCAATGAATGGGTAAAGTAACAATGGTATGTCAGTGTGTAATAAATAACCAACGTAGGAAAATTGTAACACGCGTCTGAATGTTCTATATGATTTCGTAACTTTATCATTATTTATTATGCGCTGAACAATGAAATTAATATACATAACTACATGTATATAGTATCATCGGGCTATGAGCACATACATAATAAATAATATATTATATCGATAAAACGCCGTTAGCATAGTCTTGTCAAGATTCTGTGCCTGATGGTAAGCACAGTACCATCCAAAATCAACGGCGATCACCGACAGATCAACAATCCATCGATGGTCATGCTGTCACGTCGGCCTACGAGCCTTTCGGCAGCTGGATAATCATTGGCTGATTCCGAAGCGTATTAAACCAAACAAAAGACACCTTGAGAGTGTTTTTTTATCGTTTATAGGTTTAGCGTTATGACCACAATCTCACCTGATGTTAAGTAACGATGTGTGTCAAAATGGTAACACGCTAAGCCTAGGGGAAGACTGGCTCTCAAGGGCAGCTGCCGGAACACATATCTGTTTAGAGACAGATTTTTAACTTGAGAGTGGTAGCTAACCAGGCGGGCATTAGAAAAAACCCTACACAAAAGTCATACCACCATATTATGGTTTCATATTAATATTTTTCTTCGCCGTAAGCCCAAGCTTATTACAGGGATTCGAGCTGACGTCTATCGACGTGATGTCCGTACACGCTACCACTAAGCCATCATTGCTTTAAATCTTTTCATGGTATTCGCGATGCATGCATGCATATGTATGATGTTCGCGACCCTGATGGGTACAGATCCTTCTGCCAACCCGCTCCTTTACTAGATATACACCGGTTGGTCCAGGAACGCGACACGCCTAAGCGTGTTAGTACGGTGGACCTTGTAACAACCCACCAATATGTTGCTCTGTGTTCAATCGATTGAAATAGAGGTAAATTTTTTGGAGGTAGAGCACAGGGAAATCTTTTTGAATATTTCTTCTCCAATTGGAGCAGCCCGGCTGGTGAAATACCTCCACCCTGTAGAAGATCGCAGCCAAATAACCTTCTGTTGTGTTCCTGTGGTGAGTATGGTTTCCAGAGCTTTTTAGGAAGAGAGGTTCTGAGGTCGGCATCGCGCTAGTGATACTTTAATTTTACAAACGTCCATAGGCTAAGGTATCCACTTACCATCAGGCGATACCGTACGCTTGTTTGGCCACGTTTGTTCTATAAAAATGGCACTTTATTTTTGATATAACAGCCACGACACATATATTCGTTAGAATTAGCCGACTACAGTATAGTCCTGCTTACAAAATATATTAAAATAAAACTAATTGCCTGCCTAAAATTAATAATTCTCTATAATCAACACGATCTAGTGTAAATAGTCATAATAAATATGACGAATCGATGAATATGATGACATAATAATACACAGTTTCTTTTTTAATATCCTTTGTAACCAAAACCCGTTTTGCCATATTTTTATCTGATATTATGTGACGAATTTATAATAATTCAAAATTGTTTTTTTTTAAACCATCATGCATGGTGGTATGTTATTTTTTAATGCCCGCCAGGCTAGCTACCACTCTCAAGTTAGAAATTTGGCGCCAAGCACCTATAGGTGTGTTCCGGCAGCTGCACTTGAGAGCCAGTTTCCCCACTACGCTTATTGTTTCATCATCTTGGGCCACATCGTCTCTTATCAACATCAGGTGAGATTGTGGCCATAACACTAAATTTATAAACGATAAAAAACGGGTAAAAGAGCTGTAAAATATTGTTAAGAAATTCGAAACCTGTTTAATAAGAGAAGTAAGCATCTATGACATGGCTTTCTAAAGAACCAAGAACTAAAAAGAACGAAAGTTTGTATAATGTGAAATGTTAAACGATAATGTAAATAGTAATTGACTTACGAAGTAGTAGTTTCATTAAAGTTTCTACAGACTAGTTTTGCTTTATAATATTTTGAAATTAAAACATTGATTACAAAATAAATTGGCTAAATTTCATTCATTTCAAATGTTGGAATTGTTTATTTTAAAAGGTATAAATGGAGCATATGTACTTGTATCTATAATTTATAATTTTATTATGATTTAAATGGTATTTAAAATCTCGCACAAAAAATGCAGTACCTTATTACATTAGGTTTTAATTATTTTTATGTATAATGTAAATAAACAGTTATATGTGCATACATTGAAATACAGTTAATTCAAAATTTCATTAACATGGTTATTGATAAATACGTTAATATCTTGGTCATTTTTATACATTTTAAATGAGAATACGTATCGGATTTAATAATGGTATTTTCTCATCAATTGTTTCATGACACTATAATAATAAATTATTATTATTATTTTGTAGACCGTAATTCACCGTAATGCTCCGTACAGACACACTGTATATTGTTCAATTATCACCATTATCATTATGATTGTAATACTTTGGTTATTTGTTATAAAGTTATGAATGGATAGTGAATTGTAGTACGCTCGGATACCGTGTCGTATAAGTGGATTGGAACTCCACGAAGAGCCTGAACTTTCGGTGGCAAAACTAAATAATAGTAACGTTACCACAGCATAGCGGTTAGAGCGTTTTGTAATGCTCGAGTTAGAAATCTGTTATCAAGCTCTTATAGCTCTTCTGGAAGTTGCATATCTTGCCATGTTACTACTTTAGATTACATTATCGCTTTAAATTAGACTAGCTGTACTCCGCTCGCGTAGACTACAGAAGCCGTCGGTTGAGTACAGGCGCGAATAGTGCTGCCCACTCTACCACGCACGGCGATAGCCCACCAGTTATTTTAAAGACAAAAATGATTATTGTGGTTGATCCTCAGTAGTTAGACATATGTTATCGCTGCCTTTTTTGTAGTTCTTATTAAGATTTACATTTATGTTGTAAATTAATTTGATATATCGCTTATGGTATGCGCAGCGTAAGCTATTTATACGCCCCAAGAGCGACTTTTTCGCGAATTGATTCGCCATTACTTCACTGCTTATTTCGTATGTTACTTTATCTTACAAAATATATCATATTGCCTGGCCTGATAACATAACTATGAATTAAAAAAAAAACAGTTTTATCAGATAAGTAAGTTGTGGTTTTGGCGCAAGTCGGATAAGTGGTTTTGCGTGAATATAAACGAACAGTCAGAGAGACGTTGAGTTTTACAATATGTATAGGATAGATGAGACTTTGAGCAAACACTAACCTATGACGTTATTTAAAAATACATATACAGTAAATAGTTTCAGCTTACTATGCGGTTATGGATGCTGTAAGCAATTTAAGATGACTGGAAATTAAATTTAGATAATTATAATAATCAATATATACCGTAATTATTACAAATCCGAAACGTTTCTTAAGATTCCTCCAGATAACTCAAGAATTTTTTGTGGTTTTAAACATTTATACAAATTCCGTGATAAAAGTTGTATGCCTGAATATTTTACATGGACGTTTTTTGATTAATTATAAGTAAGTAGAATTCAAGAAATGGATAGATGGTTAATTGATAATTTTTCTGTTGAATTTGTTTGCACTTGTTACCAGGCATTAATATTTTTTATTCCATTTCATTAATTGGGTATACTTATTATTTTAAAAATAAATAAGAATTCAAGGAAGAAAATTATCTGTCTATAAGCTTTTACCTCAAAATTCCGTAATGACTCTTTTATAAAAATAAAATTGAAAATTAACGAAGTGCATTTTTTTTTTCTAATACAAGTAAGCGTTTATCTATTACAAAATTGAGAACATTTATAAATGTATACCTACTTATTTTTTACGATTACAGAGATTCATTGTGGCTCTTACAAAGCATATTAGGAACATCAATAAAGGAACACTGGACCACAAAAAACACATCAAAATAGTTTTTATCACAGAGCATGCACGCCCGACGATTAAGGAAAAAGCTCTCCAAAAACGAGGTCCGAAACTATGAGCGTGACCCTCTGGGCGACGAGCAACTGTGTTGGTGGGATGCACTGCTGGGAACCAATTTAATACTGTAACAAATCAATAAATGTATCGGTTTATTGGGAGCTGTGTAGAGATCGATTTGATTTATTTCGACCGTACAATCTCAGCCATCAAGACGGGACCTTGTTAGTAAACGTCAAAAAAGTATTAAAAAAACTATTCTTTTCATTTATTGTATGAAGCAGGTATGCTGCATGCATATTTCATGTATACGTATTTTAATAACTTTACAAAATTAAAGTAGTATTTATTAGGTACAATTGAAACTTTTTAAAATGACCTTTTACAAAAAACGATAATCATTTATATTTCGCCGTAAAAATAACATTTAACCAGTAAAATAATAAATTACAAAAGATTTTTATAACCTACTCATAACATTTTAAAGCTCCTGCCGTAAACACACTCGTCATCGGTTTCGCTAATTAATCGGCGCCAGTCAATAATTTCGGCTGCGACGTAACCCATTTATTCTTCGTCTAAGAATGCAATTAATCAAAACGTGGTCAGTAGCTAGAACCGCTCGTAACGCCTCGTAAACCGATATCGATTTGGTAGATAAGTTGCGCAAGCTATTGTCCAAAACTGCCAAGTCACCACTAACAAAGGCGGTAGTGGGCACCTTATTAAAATTTAGCCGGTTACGATGAGCTGCTCTGTTTTCATAACCGCTCTCCCGAAGATGAAAGACAAACGTGCGGGGCTCGTTTTGTATCCATTTTGACATATTTCCATTGTATACAATATTTATATAAATGTAATATGGGTTATTCAGTTATTGTCTTTCGTTACTTTTAATGTTTATTATTTAAAAAAAATAGTTATTAAATAAACATTATTTCCTTTTTAACTGTATCTGTATCATACAGCTCGTAAGGTATCAGATTTAATAACAATAATAATTTATTAGTAAAGGTAAATATTATTTTCACATACAATTAAGAGATGTGTCAAATACAGTGCAATATGGATTTTAACAAACAATATGTGTTATATTTAAATTTACTTATCAGTACTGGCATGCAATAATATTTAAAAATCCCACAATACATCAAGAGACAAACTCATATTTTTACGTTACAAAAAAATGTAGTTTTTTTTTTTGGTAAAGATTAACATTTATAGAGACAAAATTCACTTCATAATAGTGCATTAGGTACTTGTTGCAAAGCTAAGAAAATATAAAATATAGCATCATAATAATATCTAAATCATTATTAATATTATAAAAAATAAATTAAAACGTGCTGCTGTTATAAAACGTACACAGATGAAAGTTTAATCAATTTAGTTAACTTGAATAGGTGAGCACGCAGCCAAGCAGGCACGTGCTCATGACAAAACCAATGCTTTATGTACGGTATCATTTTGTTATGAATTTGATTAAAATTCTTTTACTTACGTTTCTCTATCTACCATAGATCTATAAATATTTCATACATATATTTGAAACAAAGAAATAGCTTAGTACACTTATATTCAAATTGCCTGTTCAAAAGCTTAAACATATTTTATTTCAAATTTAGCAAATCAAATATTTAGAATTTTAGATCTTGAAACTAATAAGATTTTTATTTGTTTTATACTTAATCCTCAGTAACTAAAAATTCCTTACAAACCAGCTTTCTTAAAGATCAATTTTATTATAAACTCGATTATTATATCTATAAATCTTATGATGAATAAATTAATGTTTTATGCATTAAAACTTTCCCATAACCTAGATAGATATCTCAAGTACAAGAGAATCATAATAATAATCGACCTTCTTGTATAAAGAGGTTGCATATGAATAAGGTTTGCTTTTCGGATGCCACCTTTTATTCCAAAACGTTGAATTATAAATAATATTAAATAAAATATAAAAAAAATAACTTAACTGATATTAAAGATAATGCAATTCTGATCGTTCATATTTTGATATTAAAAGCTCCTTGACCAGCAGGTGGTCCGGTGCAGACACCGAGACTATAGTCAAATCTAATAGAATCAATCATAACTACAACTCCGGTCAGGAATTCCAATGTCGAGATGTTACAAAGCGTTCCCAAAGTCATTGAATGGTAACAGAATTAAAACCGCAAAATGTAACAGTAAAATTTTGAACGGCTCAAAAAATGTCAGAACTCATTTAAATAGCCCAGCATTTATTGTAAATATGTGAGCATTTACGCAAGTCAACCGACGTGGGATCGCGTGCAATTTTCACATACAACAGCAGAATCATGTGCGCACTTCACTCGACCAATTATTTTAAACACATTTCAACAAATGACGATAATGTGAGTCAACGAAGGAGATAAGAAAAAAAACACAAGAATAAAAGCAGTCACTGAGCAAAATTGTACGAGCTTTTGTTCGAAAGATATTTATCTCGATATCTCAATATATTTGTGTCTTCGTTTCAATTGTCATTAATACTGACTAACTATAATTATAGGTATACATTATCCAGTAAATTTATGCAAGTAGCATTCCAACGAGACTTTTAGAATATTTTACCTAATGATTATAAATTTTTAATTCATCAAACTATTTAGGTACTACTAATTAGTATTAAAAGTCCATAAATAGCTTTTGATTGGCGTTTTCCTTTTGAAATATTTAATTTTACACCTTAATAAATAGGTACATTATAAAATAATATTTACTCGAAAGTCCTTTCTAATAACGTAAAACCCAAGAAATAAAACTCTTTTAATAAAGTTATATTCCGAAAATTGTGCTCCGAAGGTACGACTCCCCTGCAGATTTAATGACTGTGAACGAATTTAACAACTCAGGTTGGTACAGTATCCCGCATCAAATACGTTATCATCTCCTAATCCGGTACCCAGTGATATCGTAAACCAGAAGTGGTTCTGTCAGCAAAACCTGTTTGAAGCGCGTTTGCACGCATCCTGCACCATACAGGATACTACTCACTATTGAAAATAAGAAACATGGTTTGCTAATTAGTCATGCAGCTTTCAACCTTGTATTTCATGTCTTAAATATCAAATTTAGCTGTCATCTCATAGGGATTATGAGTCGTTTATGGAAATATATGTAATATTTAAAGTCACGCATAGCCACGATAGGTGTCGTAGGTGTAATTATCGCAATTGGCTCGTTGTCCGTTGAGTCAAAGACGCCCATATTGAACAAAATATGTTAATATGTGGTGTAATAACAATGTTACGTAACATGTCATATGAATTTTATTCCATTCAAGATTTGTCTTTACAGTTGTCATAAATCTTTCCAAAATATACATTAAGGAAATTATTGTACATTATTAATTGATATTACCTACATATTTTATATTACAATTCTTTTTTTTAGTTTTAAAACAACCTAAACTTTCAATTATCGTAATAAAAAAACATATTTTTTTTAAATGATTAGGTTCGATTCCCGTCTCGTGTATAAGTTTTTTGAAAATCTATTAATGCAGGTTCGTTATCTTTAAAATCGATGTCATAATTCTCTAGAACATATTTCTCTAACGCTTATAATTTTAGTGTTACCCTCACCAACCCATCTAAATGTTACAGCCTGTATACTATCATGGAACGTCACAAAGTCATCATACAATTACTCAATAATATCATGAATGAATCACCATTTCCTCCGGTTGCTTTTGGAACTGCCTTAACATTTGTCTAGAGATGTTACCTTCAAGGTTATGCACATGGAATAACGTTTTTTGTATACTTTTAAACGGTGGTACTACGTTCAACTAAACAGGTTGCTGGTAACAGAGTTCTCAAAAATAATATCTTTGAAGTAAATACCTTATCCATCAGAAGGCCTTCGTTATTTAATGATCAAGATAACAAACTAAGCCGACGGCGGTAGTAGGTTTGATAAATTATAACCACAATTTACAAATCAACGTTTATTATTTATTAAAAGGTACAGATTAGTTGACACGACAGCGAAACGAAAGAAACAGAAAGAACTAGGTATAATAGTAATGAGGTTGCCACATAAAGAATAGTTTTGCCAATGATTAATGTAAGATTCTCACATCCAATTCATTTTGTAGCGGTTTTTCAACTACTGCAGATTAGCAGTCAAAGGTACAGATTAGTTGACACGACAGCGAAACGAAACAAACAGAAAGAACTAGGTATAATAGTAATGAAGTTGCCACATAAAGACTAGTTTTGCCAATGATTGATGTAAGATTCTCTCATCCAATTCATTTTGTAGCGGTTTTTCAACTACTGCAGATTAGCAGTCAAAGGTACAGATTAGTTGACACGACAGCGAAACGAAACAAACAGAAAGAACTAGGTATAATAGTAATGAAGTTGCCACATAAAGACTAGTTTTGCCAATGATTGATGTAAGATTCTCTCATCCAATTCATTTTGTAGCGGTTTTTCAACTACTGCAGATTAGCAGTCAAAGGTACAGATTAGTTGACACGACAGCGAAATGAAACAAACGGAAAGAACTAGGTATAATAGTAATGAGGTTGCCACATAAAGAATAGTTTTGCCAATGATTGATGTAAGATTCTCACATCCAATTCATTTTGTAGCGGTTTTTCAACTACTGCAGATTAGCAGTCAAAGGTACAGATTAGTTGACACGACAGCGAAACGAAACAAACGGAAAGAACTAGGTATAATAGTAATGAGGTTGCCACATAAAGAATAGTTTTGCCAATGATTGATGTAAGATTCTCACATCCAATTCATTTTGTAGCGGTTTTTCAACTACTGCAGATTAGCAGTCAAAGGTACAGATTAGTTGACACGACAGCGAAACGAAACAAACAGAAAGAACTAGGTATAAAAGTAATGAGGTTGCCACATAAAGAATAGTTTTGCCAATGATTAATGTAAGATTCTCACATCCAATTCATTTTGTAGCGGTTTTTCAACTACTGCAGATTAGCAGTCAAAGGTACAGATTAGTTGACACGACAGCGAAACGAAACAAACAGAAAGAACTAGGTATAAAAGTAATGAGGTTGCCACATAAAGAATAGTTTTGCCAATGATTGATGTAAGATTCTCACATCCAATTCATTTTGTAGCGGTTTTTCAACTACTGCAGATTAGCAGTCAAATCGTGTTATTTCCTTATACGATGTATGTAGTTTACGCTCACCGACAAATAAAACAATTTTATATGTATATAGTAAATTTATGTTCTCTTCCGTATTTATCCCCACCAGATAAATGCAAAAAAAAATATAGCTATCCTAATATCGTCCTTCATGATCAATTTAGCGTCAAAGTTGAATCTAATGCTAAATTCACATTCACGTAAATTTATGTGCTCTCGATACAAACATTCACGTCGCACAAGGTGCTTTAAATATTTTTCTATTGTTGTAACTCTGGTCACGCTCGTGCATAAAACAATATTATGTTAAAGAGAGACCTGTCTAAAAAGGCAACATATTGATTGCTTTGATGGTTGCACATAGTAACCTTAAATCCAATACATAGTATCCTATTACATATCCGTTTTCGGTAAGCCGTCGGCCATTTTACGAAACTATTAGACTATTCGGGGTTGCACTTCAATGGCTTTACCTATTGACCTCCCAAATAGTATTTGACACGAAATACTTAAAGTTCATTAATCAAATATTCAGATCCTTTCATCGTAATTGGATAAAGATTTTGTTACGTCGTAAACAAAGTATCTATATACAATTCGTTGATATTATTTACAGTAGAAAATATCTGTTCATAATTGCCATTGGTTACATAATTTTGTCGAAAAAAATTTAGGTACATCACAGAAAAACTTCTTTCACTATTTTTTTATGAACAATATCTCAAATGTAAGTTTATTAAAAATCTGTTGTTGGCGATATGATAGATATGCACCAATACGAGTATTACCCACCATTAGTTCTTAAGATTTGATACTAAAATATTGTAGGCATTATAAATGATGATCAAAGACGATTATAGACACGCTCTCTATCATAGCCGAGAATAATCAATCATTGTACCTAAATTATTATATTTTAAAATTGCTTCTTCCATATCCAATTTTACTCACTATCCATTTTAAAGACAAGTATTAAAGCCTGTGCTTTCAGTGAAGAATAACATGGTGATGATATCACAACACAGAGATAGGGCTTTTTCTATCACTTGAGTAGGTATGTTCCGGGAGCTGCATTTGAGAGCCAGTTACTTTAGTCTACCATCTTCGGTTACATCGTTACTTGAGGTGAGGTGAGTTCTGATCGAATGCTAAACCTCTAAAGCATAGTATCTGGGTGACCAAAAGGAGGGGGGAGTCTGGGGTTGTCTTGCAAAACAAAAAAAAGGAAACAGCTATCTAGGTAAACGTGGAAAACAAAAAATTATCTGAATACAAAATTTCATCCAAATCCTGAGAAACCAATTACATATATACATGTAGAATTGCTCACTTGATAATTGATAAAAAAGTCTATCATGTTTATTTTTATCACCTTGAAAGCAATCATTATCCTTTTTGAAGTGCTTCGCAATGGTAATGAATGTATAAGATATACACATAAATATAATAATTAAAAAAGTTTCTAAAAGCATCACAATCAACGGTATTATTACTTCCAATGACAGTTGTATAATCAACGTAATTACTGATGACTAATACAATCAGTTGAGTATTATTTTACTAAGTATTGAGTAACTTATATAACAATATTATAGATAACGATATTTAAATTAACATCAATTATTTTAATAACGCGATTTGTCTTTAATTCAATGATCGGGCGATTCGCAAGTGGCTCGGCTATATGCGAGCGCTGTGCTGCGCTCACGCAATACAATCTTTGTAACGTGAGTCGCTCACCGGTATTACGCTCACCGACATTTTATAATAACACACCGACATGCCATTATTATTGTGTGTACCTTCATCGTGGCTACTTCTAAAATATTCCCGGTTTCGATAGTCTAATGTGTGCGTTGATGGATTTGATAAATTAACTATTTCCTTTATATAAAACTAAATCGTTGAGTTTTTTTTGCTGAACAACATCTATCTACACTTTTGGACGGGAGTAAAAGCGTTCTGATAGGACGTCGCTAAGCGCCATTCGGCCAGCGTTGCGTCTGAACAGGTCTTTACGATTCGGCGCTCCCCTCTTAAAATTTATACTAAACACTTCTCCCTCGGGTGAGATCGTAGTCAAGCACTAAAATAATAAAGTTTTAAAGAAATATTGGTTACATCAGTGCGTTCCTTCCTGGTGAAATCTTCACCCAGTTGTGGGACATTTGCGGGCTGGTATTAATATAGCCTTACATTAATAAAATAAGGGCATAATGAAATCTAAAACACTTACAGCCGTTTTCAATTAACTATATGTATCCGTTGTTTCCGTAACTAAAGATTGACAAATCTATCCTTTTATATCAATAACTTATCGATGAATAGCATTTCCTATCAAACGTTTCTATCAGACATCGAGAGGATGGTTGGGCTCTAGTGGGCCAATGAGATAATGATTTACGTTGATTCTTTAGTACATCCGCCGCACACTGATGTACAAGACTAAAATACCAGGACCGTTCTCAAGTAAAAATAAAGCATAAATAAATGATAATAATCAAGCTGATCTTGATCTCAAATTAGGATTTTATTGCGTTTGTACACCTAAAATTAAGATACATTTATTAAGAAATAACGATTACACACGAATCATAAGTCTTAATAAGTAATAACAATAATAATAAAAAATCAATTAGAGTTAGAAACTAAAAATAATCTCATTTGCAATAATAATGAGAAAATGTGTGTGTACCAAATAGACGTCGAGTCAGCATAATTATAATATGTTGATGAGATAAGAACATTAATACAAAACGAACTCAACTGCGTTTTAATATAAGTTTCATATGAAACTGACTTATTATTGAAACGCAAACTATGGATAGATATTATATATACTAATATAATAAAGCGAAGGAGTTTTTATATACCACTCGTAAATTTCTTTCTGTATATGATGGCCAGATTCACGTGGAATAGTAAAGGCTATCTAGAATTAGGCTAGACCTCTCATCTAGAAATAAATATTGATTATAATTAAATAAGCAGGACGAAACCGCGCACTCGAACTGCTTTTTCCGCGTGCGCTGGCGTAATGATTAGTAATACTTAAATACAATGATCTAAAAAATATTGCTCCTTAGTACAACTAAAAAATGTCCGCGATACCTATCTCTTAATCTTATCTTATCTGTGGCTTATCCACAATAAGGTATTTTGTGTTTTATTTTATTCAAAAGTGATTTATGAGCATTATTATTAGGCATGGCATATTAATCCTTACGAACGAAAGTTATTTCATCATCAAGACAACTTTATGTATATAAACTTTGCCCTTTATAGCATGTTATTAGGACGAATACTTTAGGAAATAATGTAAAATTAAAATAAGTCAACACTCGGCTTGGGCGTATGATTATAGATGTAGTGGTTCAGACGAGCTGTGTGAGTAGTGACGCATAACCCTGGCCGCCAGATAAAAATATTGTCTATACTGAAGTATTATAAATGACCAATCAGCGATTTATTTTAAATTATACGCAGGTGAAACCGAGGCCTAGCTAGTAGTTGTAATAATTGGAGATAGCGATCTATCCGTAACCTCAGATATGTTATTGAAAACGGCATTTAGATTTAAGTTGTATTCAACCCATGGACATCTATAACTATCCTCAAACAAGATTGCTTTGCTGTAAGAAATCTGTAACCATTTGGTTTGTATGCCTGATGACTAAGTTGAAACACCCTAGTGTCAGTGTGTATTGCTAACCACACCCGCCAGGCTTTGTCAGCACGCGTTAATACTGCAACTTCACGACAAAAAAAAAAATTGTTGAGGTTGTCTCTAGATCCGATTTTAAAAATTCTCGCACTGATCACTTACTTTTTTTATAGTATGCCTGACTGATATAGGTTTTTTTTTATATTAAATTTTATATTGTAATTACGGTAAATGAACTCGCAAGCTCTTAGTTTCATATATAATGGAATCTTATTAAAACAAAAATACTTCTTAGAATTCATAACAATTTTAGTTATAAATAAATCAAATAGATATGAAATATTAATAGGTTTCTAATCTGTATATGAATTAACAAATAGTTATGCATGACAAATTATTATAGTTATGAATTATTTTCATTGATATAGTAAGTGTAACAAGCGACGGATAAAGACAGTTACAGTGCGGTAAGTCCTGGCCAAGTCGTGATCGCTCCAAGCGTTCACGGCATACGCAACGGTGCGAATATAGCTTCTGACAAATACAAAACTAATCCATAGTTTATTATGAGATAATTATTTATTTACCTTCTGAGATAAGTCGTTCACGGATCTCCCACGCGAATATTGTTGGGTTTTCTCTTTTATATTGTTCAATTTTTGATACAACCGCCGGTGTTGCGACTTTAGGCTTACTGCCCCCTATAAGGCCCGGAGGTCGTAGCGTACCTGCGAATAAAATATTTTAGATTAGAATTTATTTAGAGGAACATTAAAAATAATTATTATCTACTGAATAATAGCAGTGCAGAATAATACTTTGACTAAGGCAGGGAAAATATCAATTTAATATTAAACCCTTAATTTGTCGTAACGAAACTATGTACTCTCAACCAAATGGAAACTGGAAAAATACTTTTGATATTAGGTAAAATCTAGAATCTGGGTGCATTTAGCAGTCGAATATTTTTATTTATTTTTTCATTGTTTCCTTCACTAAGTAACTCTTTTGGTGTAGGCAGAAGGGAAGGAGCACGACTTTTATATCTTTACAAACCTCTTTTACTTTCAACAAATTTATTAATCCTTATTCCTGCATATCTACCGCTTCACGTTTTCGATTTTGAAGTAATTATTAATAAACCGAAGTTAGGTAATACTTTATTTTGCTCAATTTGATATTACCTACATTATTTGAATTAATACGTTTTAAATGTAATTCACTTTGACTATTAATATTAACTTATAAATTACAATAATTATTTTCGCCCGGTGAACTATAAAAACGATCACCTGCTACTCGCTGAAAGGATATTTCAAATCAAATTATAGCCGCAAATAAAAATGCCAATAATAGCGATTCGATACCGATTGATGCAATTTCATTGAGTACTAAACGTGAGTAACCGTGAGTTACTTAGCGCAAGTCAATTCTCGATGCCACAAATTAAACAGAAAACTTTTAATTCAATGACATAAAGGTTATATTTCTAAGTCTAATCGGTATTTGCTAAATGGCGTTTTGTTTTTAAAAGAAAGGTGGACACGGAGGCATACAAAAAATTGATAATCGACCTCAGCGGTAAGAATAACAATGAACGTCCCAAATTAGTATTTATAATTACAGAATCATTGACGTCCGCTAAATGAAAGCAGTGTGCGAGATGTGAATTGTTAATTTATTTTTCGGCTGCTATGTTTTGTATTTGAGCTCGACGATCGTTTAAAAAGATAGACAAGTAAAATGAATGATTTTGCGATATATTTATAATCTTAAATCGTGCCTTCACAACTTACACTTTTGAATCGTATCGTGTGTTATTCGCGGATAAATTCTGTCGTTATTATTACATGGTGTTGTAAAAACTTGTCTATAGATGAATGTTAAGTGTAAAAAATTACATAATAATGGATTCCGCAATTCGAAAGGTTGATGAATGCGTGCTCCAGAACAATTACATAAAAACGCACCAGCGGCATTCCAGCGGGCGGCGGGCGTCCGCGTGACGTTTTTACATCGGGTGTGAGTAACCGCGCTCTTCCATACCGATAACACGCTGAATTATTCAACATATAATATTATTATACTAACTGTATCCCACGATTTCACACGTGTTAAAGTTGTTCTACCAATTCTCCATCGCGCCGCCGTCAACGCACTCGTGTATCCTATATTGTCTATCCTATCTCACTTTCCAGATTGCTTAACCTTCACGGTTACTACTTAGAGGTGTGGCCTAAAGTTATATACCCTATAACCTTCATCAGTAAATAAACTATACAAAAAGATTTTTGCTAAACAGACTGGTAGGTAATTCCAGTGATTACCGCGTTCAAACAAACAAACGATCTATTCAGCTTTATAATATATATTGATTTGATGTTCACACTTTTGTAAACGCCTATTAAAATAAAATTTCACAAAATCCTTTACGTATCTATAAGTTCAAATTTACCGCACATGGTACATCATTATAAAAAACTGTATATTACTATCAATACTAGCCCCTATCAATATTAGCACTATTAGCCCTCACGTGAACAAATTATTTTGTCAAACAACCTTAACTATAAAGCTGATTCATTATAAAAATTAAAGATAGTCAATCCATTAAAATATTTTAATAAAAATTGATATAAAGTGGCGTGATACGTTGTAAGGAAGCGAGTAGCCAAAGCCAAGTAATTATAACAGGCGTCGTGGCGAGCGCAATTGATTCCTGTTTAATGACTTACAACATTTGAAACGCTACGATAACATTTATAAGTCATTTAAAATTCTAAGAATATGAAACAAATTATACCTTAATGAATATTAATAAATATTTACCTTATTAATTCAAATACTTTCATGAATCAAGGGTGGAAAAGCATTGCATTGTGTAAATAAATATATGGTTAACATAAATATTAATTAAAGTTCAAAATTCAAATTTCAATTAAAATGTTCAACAATATTATAATTATTAAAATTGAATACAGGGCGACCAAGATTCACTAGGTGTTTTGAAAAAATAATCCTAAGTATGTATTTTAACTCGGATGTAAAACATCTAATTAATACAAAATTTAATTCAAAACATCAGAGTTGTTTTCTATTAAATAATTACACAACAATACATGACATATACATAATTATATATTAAATAATTGCACTCTAGATTCAGTGCAAATAGATAGTTATTACAAATTTCACTAAATCATCTACAAAAGTTTAATCCCATGAACTGTAGAGTGTAAATGTTTTAGGCAATGTATAGAATGCCTGAAGCTAGCAGGTAATGTATGAAATGATTCATATTTCATACATTGCCTAGGAGTTCTGTAGAATACCAAATGAGAAACCGGCAAATTATGCAATACATCTCCGATTTGTTTTGAAATTCACGTGAGATTTGGCGATGATTTTTGTGTTAAATTCAGAAACTTATTCCGCTTCCGCTAAAAACTCCCAAGTGATATTCGAGACAAATCAGAATCTGTTTAGGCAAAGTATGTACCTAATAATTATCTTTATTTCGTACATTGTCTATAACATACATATTATTTTTACAATAGGTAGGTACTTACCAGCATAATTTCTTATACTTTATATACACAGAAATTAGAAACCATAGAAGCTATCAGTAGATATGTTTTTTTAAATATTCCAAATATTTTCCTAACTGATGAGGCCCAAAATGATGATTATAAAGCAACATATCCTATTATATTATCATTAAAAATAATGTTTGTGAGTTCGTGTTCTACATGTTCACCCGTCGTTCAACCGATTGAGTTTAATCTTTTTACAGTTATTGTTGGTACTTACGTGAAGGTTTCTGACATAGAACTTACAATCAATCCGCAAGTCGTGTTAACAAATTAATGTATTTCTTATAGTTTTCAGAATTACATCCGAGGAAAGATCTAGGGCTGATATCATCATACTTTTCTGCAGGCGTTAGCAGTAATCAAAAAGTTACAATTAAAGAAAAAATAGACAGTCCAATTTTCATGAATGTTCCCGTATACCGCCAAAGGTATTTTCACTTGAACGAATTTTGATAATAGGTCTTTACCTATGAAATTGCCGTTCTGTAGTACTGGCCATTTCAAATCAAAATAATTTTTGTTTGGCTAAGAATTCTAATTTCAAATTAATTTTATTTTAAAACCATGGAATTCTTTTTCCAAAAGTAGTCATTTGTTTATTGATTAGTGTTACATTTTCATCGCATTTAAATCTTTTTTGTCATCATGGATATGTTAAGAATTTGAGTAATTATGGAATATGAGTACCGTCGTGGCAGTAACGCGGCACAACCGGCACGCAACATCAACGACGTTTATGGAGCTAACACTACAAACCAACACACCACCTGTTATTGGTTTGCTCGCTTCCGTTCTGGGAATTTCGACCTGAAAATGAACCTCGCGGTCGTCCGAAGACTTTGGTCGACAATGACGAATTAAAGGCGATTGTGGAAGCTGATGATACACAATCTATGGCTGAATTAGCAGCAGCTTTCGACGTTAGCGTCAAAATAATATTGGTCTATTTGCGTCAAAGCGGCAAGGTAAAAAAGCTTGACAAATGGGTGCCCCACGAACTCAATGATCGCCAGCGCGAAGTATGCGTCGAGACGTGCCTTGCACTGCTCAACAGACACACAAATGAAGGAATTTTGAACCGCATTGTTACCTGCGATGAAAAATGGATTCTGTTTGATAACCGCAAGCGCTCAGCAAGTTGGTTGGATCCTGGTTCAGCACCTAAACAATGCCCTAAACGAAAACTTACCCCTAGAAAAGTGATGGTCACTGTTTGGTGGTCTATCGCCGGTGTGATTCATCACAGCTTCTTAACAAACGGGGTGAGCATTACTGCAGATGTGTACTGTGAAGAACTGAACACAATGATGGAGAAGCTGGCACATCGCCAACCAGCATTGGTCAATCGCTCGTCTCCGCTGCTCCTGCACGACAACGCGCGACCTCATACTGCACAATAGACGGTCTCCAAGTTGCAAGAACTGGGGTTAGAAGTTCTCCGTCATCCGCCATACTTACCAGACCTTGCGCCTATAGAATTGCAGAATTTGGATAACTCCTTGGCGGGAAAAAAAATCAATACCCGAGAGGCAGTACAAAATGCCTTTGAAGAATTTGTTGCCTCCCGTCCAGCTGATTCTTTAAGAAGGGCACCAATAAGCTGCCACTACGCTGGCAAAGATGCATTGATTGCATGGGTGATTACTTCGATTAATACAAATAAAAAATACATGAAAAAACATCGTTTAAATTGTATCATACAAAACGGCAATTTCATAGGTAAAGACCTAATATTATTAGAAAATTTAAATATTTTTGTAGTATATTTCATTAAGAGGCTTGTAGTATATACATCCTTACTAATATTATAATTGCGAAATTGAGTTTATTAGTTTGTTACTCAATCACGCAAAAACGGCTAAATGGATTTAGATGAAATTTGGCACACAGACAGCTTATAATCCGATTAAGTCATAGGATACTTTTTACCTTGGTAAAGGCCCAATTCTGAAGTTTACGCAGACGAAGTCGCGGGCACATCTAGTATGATAATAAAAACAACACAACCGAGTATTATTAGTAAGTATGTCAATATTTTTTTAAATTTGTTATGCTTAAAAAGTGTTTGTTACGTGCCTAAAACAATTCCTCCTTATCGCCATACCAATAATACTTACAAGATCTAAAATGCATCGGTTATTCTATATCTAAGTCGAAACGTCAATAATCAAACCGTTCTATATTGACTGATAGCTAAATCGTTGGAGGCCGGCACGTTGATCATTTCGCGATAATTAAATCGGCTTGTAACGTAATCGCATGACCAAAGCCAATTACTAGTCGTTGTCTAGGCAGAGGCGGATCGTGTGAGGCACATACTAGAGCTGCTCGTAAATATATATTATTTTAGTGAAACTCACGCGTGTGCGACCGGCTCACGCTTGCTGACTTCTTTGAAATTACCGTAGAGAGAAAATTGACTTGTTTCATTTCCTAAAGCTAATTTCAAATAATTATATAAATTTATCATAACATTATATTCGTATCTAACTGGATATTTATTTTACCGAATGGATACACAGAGTAAGTCTTTGCAATTTATTAAAGCAATGATGTTACAATGGTAGCTTGTACAGACAGCGCATCGAGAGACATGGGTTTGAATCCCTTGCAATGAGATTGAGCTTTCGGTGAGGGAAAGTACCGTGATAAAACCATAACATGATGGTGTATTTTCTAATGACCGCTTGACTGGCTACCACTCTCTAGCTGGAAATCTGTCGACAAGCACTTATAGGTGTGTTCCGGCAGCTGCACTTGAGAGCCAGTCCATCACTAGACTTAGCGTGCCACATCTTGGGCCACATCGTAACTTAACATCAGATGAGATAGTGACCGAACACTTAACATATTAAAAAAAATTGACTGTTTATTTCTTTTAGGCACTTTAGGACGTAAACGGTAAAAGTGATATCTAATTTCGTCAGGGAATAATTCATGTTACACCAGGTCGAGTCCCGGCCAGAACACGGTCAAGCATTTATAGTATACTTTTGTATAAATAGGTAATTCATGCTGAACCGGGACGGATCGACTTCCCGGTCGGGCACGGTGGCACGAATACAGCCCGGTGCAGCATGAATCAATCTTTAAGCCTAATATTTCGCAAACCGATCCCTGGATCGGGAAATGCTTTTCACACATCTGCATATTTTTAAGCGAACTATTCAACGACACCCCAAGCTATGGAATAGACGAGCAAAACCATTGACACCCATTTAAGCGTAGGGGAGATACCCTAAAAAAAATGTTTGTAACTTTTTAATTACAGCTTTCTTCTAATAATTTTGAGCTAAGCCGCGGAGAGACATACAGACGGGCATGGTGAACTATAAGGGTTCCTAGTTGACTTCGGAACTCTAAAAAACACAACGGTAACACTGAAAAATATAAGTATACATTAAAAATTATATTTATTAATTGTATTACAAAAGTATTTATAAATAATCATATTTAAAGTAAATATGTCTAACTGGGTCCTTTAACGACACTATTTTCCATAATATCAGAGAGTCGTGTCAAAGTGATTATTTAAAAATAAATCATGTCGTGCTTTGGTACTCAAAATAAGGTGAAAATAAAAGAAATGGAAAGCATATGGAGACGCTGCGTGCTAGCAACTGTTGTGATCTTGTTCAACGCAGCCATATAAGCAGATAACGACTGGCATGAAGGATGATCCTAGGTCGAGCCCTCACATTGTGAAGACCTCCGTTAATATTGGATCCTAAGATTGTTCGAGGCTAAGTACCTACTAAGTCGGAACACGAAGAGAAGATCATTCTGGTTAGAGCTTATTGGATTCAAAATCAGTTAATAGGTCACATACGGGCAGCGATAACATCAGACATGCGGGACTTGAGGTGCATATATAGTGGAGGTTGGAGGCCACTGGGGGTAACCCCAAATAAACAGACATCATTCTCACTTGGATTGTCGACCAGTGCATATCTTTATACTGCTTGCCCTTTAACATGATGACGCTTACAAGATCTGTGTTTTCGTAACGACGATATCCTGGTGTATCAGATAGTCTATCCTGATGACTCTCTCTTTGAAATATATTTTTTATTGTCCCATTTTACTGTGATGAAGAAACTTTAGTAGTGCATAGCAATGTGAACCATATGTATCACTAGCGTGTTGCTGACCTTGAACCTCCTACCCCAAGGAGCTCTGGAAACTCTACTCACCGCAGGAACACAACACTAAGTCATTTGGCTGCGATCTTCTGTAGGCTGAAGAAATTCTACCAGTCTAGATGCCCCAAGTATAGAATTTACAAATAAATTTCTCTGTGTCATATCTCTCATAAACATTTTTGGAAAAAACTTCTCCATTATACAAATGCAATTCATTATTGTAACTTTTATATGTATTAAACACCAAATAATAAAGATGAAGAGATTGTCTGTTTGTTTGAAAGCGCTAATCTCTGGAATAACCGGTCAAATTAGAAAAGTTATTTTTGAATTTTAAATACTATGTATTGAAGACGGTTATTACCTAAATAACTTTACGCTATGACTTTAAGGAGCGGAGCAGTAGCCATAAGCGTCAAGCAATCTGGCAAGTGTAAACAACGAAAAGTTACACGGGTGCGTTGGCGGTGGCACGTTGGAGAGATAGTCGAATAAATTTGACACAGGTGAAAGTTACACAATACTTTTACAACGTCAGCTCTAATTAATATTTTGAATACAATTATTATACAAAATACTGGTAAAGGTTTCTATTTGGTTTTAGGTCAAGACGAGAGTTTTTTACCCGCCACGACCGCCCTCCTCTGCGGCAACTCAAGCCTAGGTCCGATCCATCGGCATGGAGCCCTTGAGCCAAGCAGCCGCTCGCGCGATACAAGTGACTCTACAATCACTAGCTTTCACAGCCATACATGACACTGCATTATGCACATGCACAACACACATAGGTACATAGGTTCTGTAAGGGACCTTTTTTTTCTTTTTTTGCCTAGTTAGATTAGACAAAAATTTTCAGACCACTAAATACACATACACATGTTCCTTCCCTCCTCCCAGGGGGCAGAAACATGTATATATGTATAGTTAGTTTAGATCGAATTACGGATAGGGAATTAGTCAGATCGCGACTTAATTGCATACGCGCAACAGTCCGAGCCGAGGTTCGGCCACTTTGGCACCCTCGGATGTTGTTGCTTAGCTTTCGTGGCTGAGTGCCCTAAGCGCTCGCCCCCAAGCCCGGTAAAGCTGTAAAAGCCCTAAAGGCTCCAGGGCCCCTAAGGCTAACAGTATAGTCAGTTCGAAAAAAAAAAAAAAAAAAAAAGAGAGTTTTTTTTTTAAATATAAATTCGTACAATCATAAAATCATGAGGAGCTATCAATCATTACCTTTAAGGAAGTAATACTTTAAAGGGTACACACACAAAACACAGTCTAATAAATTTCCACACAAGAGTCATTTAAGGACTGTTGGAGTCATTATACGGCACAGAAAGGACTGAATCGAGAGTTGAATAAAATTGTATTAGAGGAATTTAAAAGTAGCCTTTTATATCGGCTGGAAGTAGCACAAACCACGGCCTGAGTTGCATTGTCATGCAACTAATAGATCAAAATCTTAAGCGTCGAAGTAGGCCTGGATAGCATTATTTATTGAATATAATGCAATACACGTTAACGATCCTTTGATGCGGTGATTGATCGATTTTTCCCTTGTAATATTAAACTAGTTTGCGCTTTCTTTGCAAGTAATTAATTACAGTTACAGTCAATAAACATATTTAGTTCATAAGCAATACTCTTGTTCGATTATTATGTTTTAAATAATTAACTACTAATAAGCAAGTTCAATGATGATTGATATGATGTCATGAAAAATAGACAGTTAAGAACGCTAGTAAACCTTTAATAATGTTATTTTAAAAATATTTTAATGATGGAAGTAATCGATATCTTTATAATAAGCTGTGAACACATTTTTAATTTACGTCTCAAAAGTATGATTTTTCTGGGTAATGGATGTCACTGACATGCCTACCTACTTGTACAATGAGCGTCATCTTTAAGCAGGATCCATATCATATTATTTGTCTTTTTTTCATAGTAGTACGGCAGTTTGAGGGCACTGTTTATGAGCTTAGTACAATCCAAACACTACTACGACCATCGTGAGATCAGCACTTTATTGCCGGACGCCGCTGTCATGCAAGACTGAGTCCTCCCGGCTAGCACTTGCTGATTCCGAAACGCCGCAAACCAAAAGAGGTTACTGTCAACGATTTATAACAATATGCATGTTGGTCGTGAAACTGTCGAATATAAATTCCAACCATCCGCTTGATACTGTATTTACCTATACCAGCTGATTCCAGAACGCGTCACACCGAAGCTGTACCTCTATAGCGAACGTTACACCTGGCTTATGGTGATCGCGATTCAGCCAATCTTATTGTTGTGTCCTAACACCCAGTATGTGTTCGAATTAAACCGAGAACATTCGATTCAGAGTTCTTCAAAGTTACATAATTGATACTTCTCAACACTTCGAATCAACAAAACTTCAATTCATATAAACTCAAGTCAGTTATTCTTAGTAAATATTCTTACATTTATTTAAGTGTACTTCAATAATACCCACATAAAGGACTATCATGTCACATTCACACTAAAGTTAAAGGCTTAATAGCAACGACATACCGTATTATTATCAGAAGGTAATTGATCTATACGACATTTTCTAAAAATATCATACCATCGACGTAGATCATTAAAAATTCAAAATTTTCCTTCGTGAATTGGAGCAGAAAAAGTAAAAAGTATTTGTTAAACAAGAATGTCAACCTAGATAATTCAATTTTGATTATAGGACAAAGCTTAAAGGCAGCTTCATTACGTGCACCGACGATCCGCGGACAATCATCTTGATTGGCTATCATTAGCTACCTACCAAATTTATTTAGAAAGGAATAAAATTACCGGTTTAATATGAAATTATTCACTCCGTGATTTTAGTGGCTTTGTTATGATATAATTTATACGGAGTATTGTTTGTAGATTGCATTTTAAATAAGCAGTTTTTGAATTTATTACTTTATAGGTCGTTACACTTCTATATAAATACAAATATTATAATATTAACTATATTCTACATTATTCTATATTCTAACTATATTTCATGATATATAAACAGTATTTATATTGCAAACATGAGAAATGTCGAAATAATGCTATCTTACATTTTGCAGCTTAAACTAAATCAAATATCGTAAAATATTACTACAATTTTGTTATAAAATAATTTTAAAAACATAGGATACAATAAAACTATACACACTGCAGTGTGTCAGTCAAGTTAGGACAAGAAAAGGGCAACACACCGGCCAGTGTGTTTTACACGAACCATTTCGAGCTACTTTCGACCTCTCCATAAGTCAAAGAGTATTCGACCTACAGACTTCACGAATTTCGAAATTTGACGAAATTATTCACGAAGAAACCAATTATAGTTTTAGAATTATTAGAGTCCGAAAAGTAGCATGTTTATCAGTTACTCACTCATTAATAATCACGATCACTTCTAGGTGACTTAGAAACTTGATATTTGGCATCAAGGTAGGTCATTAAGCATATACAAAGGAAACAATTACAAAGCTTAAAAAAGTACAGTTATTGGTTTTAAATGAAAATAGTAATCATAATGATCATCAACTACAACGGTGTTTCCTCCCGCTCATAAATAGATGGCGTTGTAATGTAATAATATGTAATAATAAAGTAATGATATTCCAAAAAATAAATGTGAAAAAGGGGCAAAGGTCGATAGAAGCGACGTTGGAGGTAGTCATTGTGACCGATAAAAGTGCTAAGATCTGACGGGTACCAAGTTCGTAGGGGTTCCTTTAATTATACCTGCAGGAATGTACAAAGGTATGTACAAAACAAAAATATTTTATTCAATTTAGACACTTATGAATATTAATAATAGGTCCTTACATATGAAATTAAAGTTTTATATGGAAAAAGTAAAACGAAAAAAATATACATTTAATTAATCGAAGTATGTACCATTATTATATATCACTTTATAGGAAGTTCATTGATTCCATTAATGAAAAAATTGTGGGACCGAGAATCAATAAAAACTTTGAAACGGTTTGGACAGCCTCATCGGAATTGAATCTTTTTCCTTGCATGAAATTGTTCAAATTCCGAATAAAGTAGTAATCTGATGGAGCAACTTTCGGGGAGTATGGTAGGTGTCAGAAACATTCCAACCACAATCCCTCTAATTTAGCGACCGTCTGGCTTGAAGTATGGGTAGCGTTTTCCTGAAGCAGCAGTGGGCTAAAGAGATTAACCAGCGTCGGTTGTTTATTCTTGTTATTTTGTAGTACAAGTATGGTATCTACCTCATTTAACTGTGGAAGTAAGCAAACTAAACTAAACTAGTAGTAGCGATATCTGTTAAACATGAAACATTGTTTTATAATTATAATGTAATTGCTTAATTCAATATTACTAAAGCAGTACTTGTAACTACGTTGAATGGCTAATACAATTACGAAATAAAATTAAACATGAAATCATAATTAATGATTAGTCTCCGCTGCACTTCAACTAGACACCGCAGTATCTAGAAACAATAGCGCCTAGAATAATATCGTAGTGTCTAGTGACTATTTGAAATGAAGGTTGTCAACGTGATAGTATTGTCGTTATTACACTGACTCGAGTACGCTGATTCGGTGTAGTTTCAATTGCCTCTGATTTATAATACGTCGACGATATCTAGTTTTTTTTATCGTTGTAGTTTTTGGCGTAGTGGCCACAATCTCACTTGATAACCACCTAATTGAAACGGCGCAGAAACCAATCATTATTCTATGCATGAAATATTATATTTCTAACTATATAGGAATTCAAAAATTATCATTCTTCGCTTGACATTGCGTTTAACGGGCAATTTAATACTCAGACTCGACCACGGATCATTATTTATGCGTGCCCATTTCCATGTAGTCAGCTTAGAAATTGTTTAGGCTGGATAATAATTTTGAGCTAAAGCTACGTACGATGTTAAATACGTAAGTGGTTGGACATGACGGCCCTCGGCAGCTCGTAGCCGGGCTTCCGTGGGAACATAACACGTGACGTTACAAAATCACCACGGGCGAACATTGATTGACACCACAACCTGTACTATTCTAAAAAATAACGAGCTCATGCAATAGTAAAATTTATAAAATATAATGGCTTATAGTAGAGTGTATCTTTTACGTCTACCTAAATTAATCGCTACAATCTGTACTTCTATACCAATATTATAAAGCTTGAGAACAACGATAGGCTACACGGCTGCTTTGGCGGCGGTACGATGTCCTGTTTATCGAATAAATTAAAAAAAAAAACAAACCGTGGGACACAGCTAGTTATTTTATGCTGCAATTATTATACACTTCACCTTAACTTATGTGTTGAAAAGTGAATTTATAATCAGAGGTGAAATGCAGCAATAAATATAATATAATATTTTTTTTTAACTATAACTCTACAGTTAAAGGTATGTTTATTATATGTATTAATATAATCGAACCATGACTCAAGTAGAATCAGTGCTTAACTAACATAAGCGACAATAAAACAAAGAATATTTCAAAGAATCATGTCATGTTAATCTTAAATCACGATTTGTTGAATTAGCCTAAAGTCCACCTTTGATTAACCTATGAGCAACGATTAGAATTTAGAGACAAATATTTATTGCTGCGCTTCAAAACTCTAAATAAATAAGTAAAATCTAAAAGTTTCATTACTTGAAGTCTTCGCTTAGTTGGGACATGATGAGTGACAGATTATTTTTGATTTTCATCTTATAATTGTCATGTTGCTAGAGATTTAATTCTAATCAGGTACAATAACAGTCGACTTTTGGTGTAAAATCATATCAAAGTATTTTTTACAATAAACGCGTTAACTAAGGAGTTTATCAGATAACTAATGAACAATACTCATGGAAAATGCGTGCATTTAAAATCTAAGATAAGCCCACAGAATCATGGGACCCGTTAATTAACTACATTATCTCAATAAATTCAGTCAATGAAAAACTTTAATGCTTAGATTCTCCCGTTATTTTAGTACTTTGTGGGGAAGCTGGACTTGAATTTTGTAAATATCACATCCGTCGTGTCATAAATTACTTTTGCAAAGTTTAGCACATTAGTATCACATGTTAAAGCCTACCTACAGGCCGCTAACATAGCGCTTTCTTTTGATCCTTAAGGTTTTTCAACCAATTAACTTAATAACCACGCACTGTCTGCACCAAACTACAATTATTTATGAGATACGCCTATCAACCAACTCCAACACTATAACTACAACCGATCAAGAAAATTCGCCAACTTTTTTGGGCCCGCTGTGCTAAGAAGTATTTCTTGTAATACAGATATGTCTGAATACGATAGATATATGTGAATTAAAAGTGTGAATGAAATGGAAAAAACACAGAAATAAACAAAAAGCAAACACAAAACTACCGCTATTAAAATAGGAATAGGACTTATTCTATGAGCTGTTGCTGAACCAGATGGAGCATCTCGCGCGGTTGATTATAATCGAACGCCATCAAACGTAACTCAACGAACGATTTTACGCAAAAATCTGAATTCAAGCGTGAAGACTAAAATATGAATTCCCATTTTGAAAGTTGGCGTATTTAACTCAAGGAGCATGATAACTAACGCATAACTAGCAACATCGCTACAAATGCAACCCATTTTTGAACAGTAATGATTTACAATTTTTACTGTAAGTACATGTATGTATATTTACAATATATACATATATTTGTATATACGCTTAATAACATATTTTTCATTTCATACACAAGCCTTACTTATAAAAAAAAACATATATGACAATAATTTAACAGATACAACTTAGTAAATAGATTAAATTAAAATATAATAAGAAATTTCAACCACTTGTTTTTCACAATTATCAAAATATTTTTCTATTATTTAAAAATCGCTCTTACTGAATAGTAAGTATATATTTACTTTGTATGCGTCTTTATTAAAATATGTTTAAGGTATTTTCGAATATTTTATCTATTAAATCACTATACAATTATCTTTTTAAACTTATACAGTTTAGATCATTAACGTACCTAACTTCCGTCACGAAGCGAAATCTAACTTCCGTTACAAATTTTTTATCCAGTGTACCGAAGTTTCATTTCAATAAAATATAATAAAGTTTGCAGTAGAGTAAATTTTTAATTTCGATGTTCACAAATGATTAAAATATAGAGATAGTTATAGGATATGTAGTGTAGCTAACAATCATATGACCTTTCGAAATCGTTCGTTCACGACATCTGAATAAATACAAAATGTCCCACATGTTGCATCCTTATAACATGCCCCTTACAATCTTAATTTCGTGTATAAAATAAGTACGACTAAATGTCTGCAATGTCCTAGACGGCTCACGCTTCGATAGAAGCCCATCGTACCATTAAACAGTAATTACCTCCATTAACATTGTTAATGTAATCCAACGTCATTTTAATTACAGCGAGAATTGTTTTGAGAATTCCTGACATTGATATTCCCAGATATTAATTCTACGTTTCTTGTGGTTACGTTATCGCGCTTCCAAAACGTGCGCATTTATTATTCATATTGATACCATTCTACAAGGCTTTGCGAATCGCGATATTCTTTTGTATTAGGAACGTTCAATTATCGATTGAGAAAGCAGTCAAAAACAATGGTGATAAAAACAACAAAGACAGTACAAATATAGGGTGGTTGGTTTGAAGAATGGCTGATTATAAGATAGCTCTCACTTCACCAATCAACATCGAGTTGGGAGCGCATGCTCGCGGCGAAGCGATCGTCGGCACATTTATCCGCACCCCGGTTGCTTATAATTAACACGCAACAAGTTTCATGAATCGATTAGAATCTAAGCTTTCGTCAATAGCAGCTTTCGTCGCAGTAGACTTCGGAGATGCCTTATCGTTGATTAATAGCGATTGAGAATTTTCGCCTACCCCTGTAATTACAATCGAGTTAAACACAGCCTCGATCCCAAAGACAAGTTGCAGGTTTTTTAAATGTTCTTATTAGATATCATTTTAAATTTACACACTTGGGAATAATATAATGTGGTGAATAATAGGTGTAAGAAATAATATGTAATGTTTGTTAAGCTTTAACTATGCAGGAAAAAAGAAAATATATAAATAAATTGTTTTATTTACAAATAATTAAGAGATCACTTGATTTCAGATTAATCTTTGAGGTGAAAATATAGGATACAAAATGACTTTAATAGAACTCCGTCGCGTTAATTGAAACTGGACAAAGTTGAAAAAATCTAGTGAGGTGACTGATAATTAAATACAGCCGGATGTCTTTAATTCATAAGCATCAATTGAGTATTCCAATTATATTTAAAATACACTACATATTTAAAATAAATGAATGTGTAATAAAAGTCGTTTTCCAAGATAATTTGTTAGGACATTGATATTTCCACATTTATTGGTTATTTGAACAGCTATATATTTTTTTATAATTAAAGGTATATTATACGTAAAATTTTGTTTTTAGTTTTCTATAAATTAATTATTAGGTATGTAGTTTTTGTTAATCACAGAAACATGTACTACCTATATGGTACAGCTAGTTTTACCTATGAGTATTATGTCAAAATACATAAAATAAACATCTTTGTTAAATTCGTTTCATTCAGTTTATGCAAGTATTACACATGTGAAGTCTAAATAAATTTATACACTGAAAAAGTGCATAAATTTACTTATTTAATAAGCCATGTCATCGCCGAAGAATGTTGAATCGATCGTTCTGATATGCTATGACATGGCGGTATTTATAATGATTAGGTACTGTCTTTATTGGTGATTATATTATTTGTAGCGCGATATTCTGGATACAAAAACATTATTAAATTTCGAGGTTCCATAAAGTTAAACAATGTTTATAAAAAAATCTTTATATATTATTGTTTACGTAAAACTATTAAGCCACAGGGAGTCAATGATTGGTCGATCAAGTTTATTCTCAGAGATAATAAAAAACAATTCTCAAAATTAAGTAGGTGTCAACATTAAGTTGAATTTTAGGGCATTTCATATCGCTGAGCATTAAATATACCGTTCGTATAACGGTTTATGACTACCTAAATTATGTTTTATTATTGGTTTAGATGTTTACAGTAATTATTAAAAAAAATATTATACTATTTATACATATTAAGATAATTACTATCATATTAGATATAATGAACATATCTAGAGAGAGGAAAATGCATTGATAGCCTAAGCTTGGTAAAATAAGAATTCAGATTCTGTCTCGGCCTTGGATAAGTAAAATAAGGACTAGTAAAAATACTGTAAACTTTTGTTCTATTTTGAGTGCCACTGAATAATAGTAAATAATATTTGCACAACACATTGTATCTGATAGACGGTATAGTACAATTCGTTAATTGTCTACGGAAATATAAAAATAAATTAGTTTGAACTTCGTTTAATAAGACCAATGTAAGATCCGATAGAAATTAATAGCACGGTCACTGAAGAAAGATTGCTAAAATTCACGGTAGAGCAAAATATGGGATTATAATTTTTTATTCGCGTCGAGTTTGAGGCCACTAGAAAGACCTGATTAAGTAAAATCATTACATTCATTCATTTCGTGTGTAGGAGGGATCCTACACACGTAGTAAATGATCCTTTTATTGAATAGTGACGAGTCTAAGTCATATGCCTACACTGCTGTATCAAACATATGTTAATAATCCTAAAGAATGCATTGAAAATTATCAAACTTACTCACCAAGCAATTTGGTTACAGCACCTTGCTGAGACAACACATGGTGAGCTATATCATAGTGCCTCAGACCAAAGCGGGAGAGTTCCAGTAGCCTTTGCTGGGAAAGCAAAGATGATAGTGGGTGCGATGTAGCTCCAGGATATAGCGGCGTACCAGCCCCGCTACCTGCGCCCCCACCTGACGATGATGGTGATACGGGAACTAAAATAAATAGAAAATAAGATATAAATGATCATAGTCAAAACCTTAAACTAGGTTATTTTCTGTCCTATGAACGGATACAAGCATTCAGTCTCGAAATAGAATTTTGTCAGTCGGTTGTTCATGTTTTTATAGTAAAAAGGTGGCAAACAATCATACGGCCCGCCTGATGGTAAGTGGCTACCGTAACCTATGAACGCTTGTAATACCGACCTTGACCCCCCCCCCCCTCTAGCTCAAGGATCTAAACAACTGTAGGTGAAACCCAGTTGCTTGACACTCGCGATTTGATTTTAGGGTTTTACTATATTTATTATGTTCGTTGTAATCATTTTGCTATGCTATAATAATAAATCACGGATGTATACCGCTACTAATAACATTGTTAAATATATTACATAACTCTAAATAAGATTCCAGTTTAATTGGCCATTCAAAATGAGAGATCGATGGACTAAAATAACTATTATCATCTAAGACCAATCCACAAATTTGCACTGAAGTATAATTGCGGTTCTACGATGAATATTAACAACCAAATCGCTCCGAAAACTTAATTTATTACGAGCATTAGATTTCAAATCTTTTATAACTGTTATCCAGATGTCGCTAGAATTATTTAGCATGTTATTAAGATAACAAAATTGTTGCGAAATGAAATTAAACATTCGTCTATAAACATCACATTTAGTTAATTTTGATCGTGTTTTATTTTTCTCTTATATTTCTGAAATATCTAAATAACATGAATTATTTATTTCCTTATATGTAATCTTTTCATTTCTTTATGATAAACACGTAATAGTAGAATAAAAATTATGCTAAATTTAATCTCAATCGGATAACAGCAAGTGATTGAAAAATGGTTTGATAATCTTTAAACGGACAACTTACATACGAAGAGTGCAAGTTAAATAAAAGCTTGAAAAATTGGGTAAGATATAACCTAAAACTCGTATAATCTCAAGTAACTATTTATAAAATATAGAATAGATACATAATATTAATTGATGCCCCTTTTAATATAATTATTTTCCTAAACAACGCGATGAATCAATTAGCTTGATTGAGTTAAAGAAACTTTACATTAAAAAAATCGTTAAATATGATACAATATGTAAACCATTAAATATATATTAACATTAAAATGCTAAAGATACAACCTTCGAAGAGTTTTACGAGTTTTATTCATCTAAAGAGAAACAATAAAAAATTAAGCCATTAAAATATTGTATAAACAAATTACCCAGCCATTCGGTCCCAATTTATAAACCTCGTTTGAATTGCCCACGGTTTTTACATTAATCTCATCATGGGACAGCCTAAAGCTAAACTTTCTATAGTTCGCGTAGATTTGAATCTGTGAATCTTTGAACAGTTAAGTATATTCTGTAGAATCATATATGACTAACTAGCGTTTATTTCATACTTTTTAAATTTTGCGTTTTTTTGATGTTCAAAAACGATGTGGCCAAAAAGATTTTTTTTTTTTTTTTTTTTTCGAACTGACTACACTGTTAGCCTGAGGGGCCCTGGAGCCTTTACGGCTTTTACAGCTTTACCGGGCTTGGGAAAGGCCAAAAAGATAACATCTAGAAGAGTATACGGGTTTTTATTCCCAAATGTGTGTCGTTTGACCCTATATGAATACCATTATTAAGCTTGGTTATTGTACACAAGTGAAGAGGATTAGAAGTAATAACATGGACTATAAAATCTGGCATACCACAAAAACTCATCGGAAAGTCCTAACAATGGAGCCACCATTTTATTAGAATACTAAAATCATCACGAGACACTCAATTTATCGAAATAATTAACCACTCTATAATGGCAGTAGGTAATATGCTTCAATAAAGAAGACTAGATGACGTCATATTAGAAAGAGAAGAAAAGGAACATTTAGAAATGAGAACGAATCTCAAGTGCAGCTGCCGGAACACACTGGTAGTTGCTTGGCGACCTTAAGGATGGTTGCTAGCCAGATAAAGATTAGAATATACCCTACCACCATTCTGTGATTTCATCGGTATGTTTTAATGTAGGTAAGGCTAATTGTAATATACGAACTAACATCGATTAACGAGGTGTCCAAGTACGTTACCACTGAGCGAATATAGTTTTAAAGCTGTCAAAAGGAATCTATTAAAGGCTTATTACAAGTTATAGTTGCAATGATTTCACTGAAAAGCTTTGTGAACTGTCACCTTAAAATCAATGCACATTATCAATTCATGTAATAATAATAGACCGATTCTGCGCTCTTTTAAATTAAGTTGCTATTGAACACGATTGGCGATACACTGATTATGCAGGTGATTCAATTTACCCGTCTATTAATAAACAGGTATACAATGTTTTACTCTATTATTCTATTTGTACTGTAAAAAGAAGGGAATCTATATATTCAGTACTAATACATTATATCACTTTCATTGCCTTAATTCCATTCATCATGTATAAATAGGTGTTAGAGGAATATGTTAGATTTTACCTCTTTAATATCTTATTTTGAAGTTTAAGTAGTAGCTAGCAATTAACCTAGTAGTTAGGTACTCGTACTTATTTAGGTATCTACACAAGTTTTTCTCTTAAACGATTTTATAATTAGTCTTTAGATTAGCTTTAATTCAACAAGCACGCATAAATACGTGGATAGTAGGTTGAGAGGATGTATCACACGCCATAGTAGGCATGGCGCTTTCCAGAATCACCCGGTGTATATCAAGTATTCAAGCGGGGTGGTAGGGTATGGTATCTGCACTCGACTAGGTTGCGACCACCATGCATACCCACGTCACATTGACTCTCTTATGGATTATCTCGTTTAATTTTTTTTTTCGAACTGACTATACTGTTAACCTTAGGTACCCTGGAGCCTTTACGGCTTTTACAGCTTTACCGGGTCTCGTTTCAACAGTGAGGGTCGACCATCGATGGATTACCGATCATTCGTTCGGGACGCCGTTGCTTTTGAAACTTTTTTTTGTTGCTTATCTTTGCCGTGCTACCTGTCTACCTACACAATAAGAAAATTATTAAATGTATAAAGTTAATTAAAAAAAAACGTCTTACCTAGTACCTACCTAGTCTACCTAGTAGTAGTAATAGTAGTCATTTTTGAAGTCGGTTAAATATAAAAAAATAATCGTTTAATAAGCAAAATAGCAATAACTATAATATGTATAATACGTACCAAGACGTATGTACCAAGATACGAAAATTATGGAAATCGCTATTTTCGTGTATGTACGAATTTTTATATGACATAAAGTATCTACTTAAAAACATACCTATTTTTTAATCCACACAGAATGCAGATATGCTAAAGGCTGATCGTAACAATACTTACTTATGAACACATCGTAACACATCCAATTATAAATTAAGCTATTAACTTAATATACTATAATTTGTTTATCAGGTTAAGCATCAAAATTAATGCAAGTGGCATAACTTGTCCATAACTTAACACTTTTTATTAGCAAGTCAATAAGACGATTTCGTCAACGAAAGTTTTATCAAGCTTTCAAAGTACTCAAGCAAATTACATTCTTACGATAATATGTACTAAGAAATATTTTCAAACGCACTATCTGTTCTTATCGAACGTTCACAACTTGACTTCGTCGTATAATTTCTCGTGTAATCGCTTCAATAATGGGAGAAAAAAAGTGATATTATCTGCCCACGGTCAATAAATTAACACCGTTTAGAGCAAAAATGTAGAACCTTAGTGTCTGTCGCTACTATTATAAATAAATTGGACTCGAACGAGAGAGGTTTTAAAGGAGTGTGTTCGTGTGTGTTTTTATTAGGGTGCGTGAGCAGTGCGGCCTTATTAAAATATTTCGAGTGGAAACTGGAAGGACCACTTAGTGTGGTGCACGGGAGTTTCACGCCTGAGCTGATACTGTATTAAGTCGACAAGATAGCTTATTTGTGCTGAGCTCAGGATTAGTACCTATAAATCACTGATTAGAATGTATTGACTGGCGTTGACTCCGGCGCATGATCGTCGTTTTTATTTATCGCCTGTCAGTTTTTTTAACATTAATGGTCTCATTTTATCTATTTGTTAATGTGAAACAATCTATCTGAGACAGTTTGTTTATTAACCATCGGTACTTATGCAAATCGTAACAATTTTACCATAATTATGAGTGAGTTTAAAGTTTCAATTAGTAATATGATCGCACATATTAATTAATGCTGTGGTTTGTTTTTTATTTTATTTTATAGCTGGTTATTAGTAAATAAAAGTGGTTCTAAAGGGTTAATGTACTGATGACTATGATAATAAAAGGTATCGGTTATTCAACAACCTTTAAAGTTCGCAGTTATGCAAACAACAATCAGTTAGCAACATTAGTATAACTACATATATCAACATAATATTTTATTTCAGTTTTGTTAAGTGTGAGTACACCTGCGAAGGAGACATAAACATGCAAAATAATGCGAAGGGGAGAGCGCGCACAACAACTAAGAGTTCGTCCGATTGTGAAACAGTTTTATGCAAAAAATATTGTTCTACTCGTCGCCCTGGCCGCTATTAATGTCATCACGAAGCGGAAAATTACCACCTTTCGTGTAAATTTCAATACAAGATCGAAAGTTGTGCCGCTTGTGTCCCTTTATGATTGCGAAGAATTGCGTTCAAGAACAATCCATACTCTGGAATTATTTTTACAATACACATGAATTATGGATACGGGATGGACTCGATAGCCGTTTTTACACGCTTCTCTGACAAAACGGGTATTTTAGTTATTCGAAATTAATTGTCTGTGAAATTAATTCACACAAATTTGCTCACAAAGAATAATGATATTGGTAAAGAATAAAAAGTGATCGATGTTGGTAGAGATATTACGTAGTGGTTTATTAAATTATTAATTTTACCCGGTGGTTATAACATTTTCTATTGTTTATGTAATTTAAGGCTGATTTTTCAATCGTCATATAATTTTATACGACGAATATTTTTGACGCTTTCACAGATAATGTATGGAAAACCGGTCAAAATGTAAAAAATATTCCTCTAATAAAGTTATGTGTTGATTGAAAAATCGGCCTTAATGCAATTATTTATGTATTATATTTATGTAATTTTTTAAATTATTTATGGAATTATTTTTAAATTTATGCAATTTTTAGTATTGTTTTAATTTAAATTTAAATGAATAACATTACTTATATTAGGTTCTTTTTTTCGAACTGACTATCCTGTTACGTCTTTTACAGCTTTACCGGGCTTGGGGGCGAGCGCTTAAGGCACTCAGCCACGAAAGCTTTGCAACAACATCCGAGGGTGCCAGAGTGGCCGAACCTCGGCTCGGACTGTCGCGTCTGCAAATAAGTCGCGATCTGACTATAATTCGATCTAAACTAACTATACATATATACATGTTCCTTCCCTCCTCTCAAGGGGAGGTGTATGTGTATTGTTGTTGTTGTTGTATGTGTATTTAGTGGTCTGAATTTTTTTGTCTAATTCGGCAAAAAAAGGTCCCATTATTTAGGGTTTAAAGTAGAAATGGAATTAAGGCGGTATTAGAAGGCCTTCAGGGGTGTTATAGTGGCTCTTTAGCTATTATCGGTTCGGTCAGGAAAGTCGTTATATAATAAGCTGAATCTCAGTTCACAACATGAAGGAAGAAGACTTGTGACGACCCTGGTTAGGTGAAGACCAAGAAGAAGTATTACAGTACATGAATACAACGAGCCCAAACACGATAACCCTTCTGTAATTTGGTGAAAGGTGAGGTATCCTGCAGATTCTAGATGCTTTTTTTACCGTTATAGGTTTTGGCGTAGAGTCTTCATTCTCACCTGATGTTAAGTGACGATGTGGCCCAAGATGATATCACGCTAAACGTAGTTGAAGACTCTTAAGTGTAGCTGCCGGAACACACCTATTGGTGCTTGGCAACAGATTTTCAACCTGAGGGTGGTAGCTAGCCAGGCATTAGAAAAAGCCCTACCACTAGGCTATGGTTTTTCACGATGTTTTCCTTCACCGAAAGCTCAGGTTCATTGCAGGGATTCGAACTCACGTCAATCGAGGCGAAGTCGTACACGCTACCACTGAGCCATCATTGCTCCAGCCTTAGCTCAATGTTGCCATGTTCTTCTAATATCATGTGGATTGATGGTAAGCGGCTACCGCGGCTATCGTAATATCACTAACACGTTACCAACCTTGAATCTTCCTCTGGAAAACCTACTCACCGCAGGAACATAACACAAAGTTCTTTGGCTGCGATCTTGGAGGTATTTGACCGATCGGGCTCCCCATGTAAAGAGAAACCTCTGTGCCCTACCTATCATGGGACGTGTTAACGATAAAAATCACATCACTGAGATAGATAAAAAGAAAATCTACAACAGTCTCTAGTTACCATTAAGTTTCGGTCAGACATCATTGAAGGTTAGTTACCTACAGTGTTACGTTACGGCACGTGGTTACGTAGAAGTCATTTGACCTTTTGATCCTAATTTGGCAAAACTTTTTCCTAAGTTACAAATAAAAAAATTGAAGAATATAGTTTTGAAGGTTATTTGGTTGATAAAATATATACTTATATGGAATTGGTTTCTCGGAAATCATTCTAATGATTCGAATGAAATTTTGTATTTTGATAATATTTTACTTTCCAAGTTTACCAGATAGATGTTGTTTTTTTTCAAAACTCTGTGCTTAGCTCTTTCGCCCATTTCTTATTTATTATAACAAATATTAACCAAACTAAAGTATCTATTATTTTATGCCAGTTTATTGAGATACACTTATGTTACTTTATCTTTCCATAAGTAAAAATTTAGATAAAGTGAGGTAAATCAATATGAAAATCAAGATAAACCAGGAGTCCTGTTGTGTTTAGATATGTATAATGATTTCGAACTAGTGGAACTAGTTTAAAAATCCAATTAAAAATACTTATAAGATTGCGATCACGTTCTCAAATTTATATCTATGTGTGTGTGTTTTCATATAAATTAGCCTTATAGTGTCAATTAGTTACGTGCAACATTATTACTTTATTTATACACATTCACAGGCATTGCCTTAATTGAGAGGTGTCACAGAAAATTATCTTGGAAATTAAGCTACACTTCCGCGGTGCTCGTTACGTTTTTTAGGGTTCCGGAGTCATCCAGGAACCTTTATAGTTTAGTTATGTCAGTCCGCGGCTTCACTCTGAGATTCTTAGTACTAGAAAGCAGTAATTTGGAATGGGTTTACATACATTTTAATAACGCAAACAAAGTGGTAAAATAAAAGGGGGGATGTTTTTTTTTCTCATTTATCCCATGGCACGGGGTGTCGCTGGATAGGTCGTTAAAGTTAAAAGGAAAACTATCACAGCAAAATAGGCTTTACAAGTCAACGAGTGATAGGTCAACCAAATTATAAAATGTACTTGGTGAAGTAAATAAAAAGAAAAAAACATTTAAAATTACTTAAAGCCCGCCTGTGATGAGTAACTACGCCAAACATATTGTGATGAGTAACTACGGAACCCTACACTGCTCGTGGCCCGACACGCACTTGGCCGGTGTTTATTTATATTTATGAACTTATGAGCTAATTAATGGAAATTCTTTTTTCGATTTGGTTATTTTTAATTGATTTTACAATTCGATTGACATGCCGCGCGGTGCAGTGCTAGGAAGTTCTATTGAGCCGAGAGTTCGTGGGTTCAATCCCCGCGTATGACTGACTTTGATGGGCATAATTGTTAGTTCTGCGTCTGGTTGTTAAATATATACATATTATGTATAATGTGTATATATATATATACATATATATCAGCAGTTTAGTTATCATATTACAAGTTATGCTTAGTCTGGAATTAATCGGTCGTGTGTGAAATTATGTCCCTATATTTATTTGTTTCCAAAAAATACTATACTTTTTGAAATCGAATACTTACTAAGAAATGTTTTTGTTATTTTAATTAAAGCTAGTTTATTCACTAGGCCGACATAACCCCAAGGGTTCAAGGCCTTAAAACAAGAAAAAAAAAAAAAAAAAAAAAAAAAAAAAAAGAAATGTTTTCAATCAATTCATTAATGTATTTTTTTTTTATATTCCGTAATAATTTTTTTTTCATAAAAAGCTTTTTTAAATGGATCCAGCTACTTCAATAGGTTTAATATCGTGATTAGTCATTATATATATTGAAAACTTGATTTGTAAAATAACTAGAAATAAGTACCGCCTTCAGTTCGTTAAAACGTTTCAAACGAAAATAATATAATTCTAATCTATATTCAAGTTATAGAAGTATCGTATAGTCGCGTCACTTGCAACCCTCACGGTGTAAACAAGTGTTTTTGAGTTACCATTGTACGTGAATATTCTAGCCGACTTTACGCTTCATTAAAACATTTTTACTATTGTCTGCTAATTAAGGAGCATCGTCTCAGTTTACGAAGCTAGCTGATTATTATGCGTGTTTACCATTTAAATGTTAATTAGATTTATTAAAGCACCTGATCAAACACGCTACGATGTTAACGTTGACGTGAATAAAAACATTAATGGTGTGTCTTACGACCTCAGTAGAGTTATTCAATGTTTGTGAGTTAAGCTTGAATTGAATTACTCAAGTCACGATGCGTTTGCTCATTGTGCTGTTTTCAGCTATTCTTCTTATGTGATAGCAACTGTGTTTATCCACAATTATGCCAGCTCGTGTGATTAGAATCTAATTATTCTTGTAATCTTTCCAATGATTTTTTAGTGGTAGCATGTACGGACATCGCTTCGATTTACGTGAGTTCGTATCCCTGCAATGAGCCTGAGCTTTCTATGAAGGAAAACATCGTGATAAAACCATAGCATCTGTAAGGCTTTTTCTATTGCTCGCCTGGCTAGCTACCACCCTCAAGTTTGTTTGTTCACCCTCAAGTGTTTCGTGCAGCTGCACTTGAGAGCCAGTCTTACAATAGGCTTAGTAGCGTGTTACCATCTTAGGCGACTTCTTCACTCAACATCAAGTGAGATTGTGGACATAACGCTAAACATACGAACGATATAAAAAACATAACTCTAACAAGATGGTGGCTCCTTTGTTAAAACTGTCTAAAGGGATTTTGTGATAAATTAAAATACATTGTTATAGTTATGTTTTACAATCTACCAAGCCCGGGTGAAACTGTAAAAGCCGTTTGAGGCTTCAGGGCCCTTATGGCCAACAGTATAGTCAATTCGAAAGAAAACAAAAATGACAATCCACTACATTTGTGCACAAAAAACCAACAACATCACATAATATTCCTATAAAACTACATAATATAGAGCCAAATAGCAAAAGTTTATTAATTGAGATAAAAAAAACACAATATAATAGTTTAAGAACCTGCAAAAAATCTTATGAACTTTTATAATTCAAGATAGGTATTTGTTGGTACTTTTAAAAATGTTCAAATTGTTCTTCTTTTGTACGTTTAGTACAGAGTAAAATTGAAAGATGTACAACATAAAAAAGTAACCATAAATGCATTAAAAAAAAATGTCAGTAAAATGTTTTTACCGTATTATTATTTTGGATGAGGTTACATAATGTTGTTGGCACGCGGGATAAAAATTTTGGAGTACGTATACCTATAATAATACTCAATTTTGTTTATACTTAATAGATTTGGCGTTTGGCCACAATCTCATATGATATTAGGTAACAATGTGGACTATTATAGTGGAGGGTCTGGCTCTAAATTGCAGCTACCGAAACACACCTATAGGCTTGGCGACATATTTTCAACTTGAGAGTGGTGGCTGAGCGGGCATTAGAAAATGCCCTATCACTACGTAATACTATGGTTTCACCATGATATTTTCCTTCACCGAAAGCTCAGACTCATTGTATGATTCGAAACCACATCGATCGACACGATGTTCTTACAAAAGCGTTTCATTGAGCCATCATGGCTTCAAAATTTATCTACAGTATATTAACCATTATTTATCGGCCCTTATAAAAAGCACAATTTAATTTGAGGATGTTTTATATATCACCGCTTATCTATATAATTAGTTGGCTTTATACAAAAATTGCATACATCTTTAAGATGAAAATAAGCTGCACATTATTTAATTGTTAATATCATTTTATAAGCCTTACATTTTCTTATCTAAGTATGTTTTATAAATTCATAGTTCTGTTTGTACGTTTTTTTTCTTCGAATTATTATATCTATTGTAAAAGGCTGATCACGATTAAGACATTAAAAAAATGTCTCAGTATATATGGATTTAACTTAAAAAACTTAGGTCTATTATACGTATTTTAATTTTGTTTACTTCACAAATTAATTATACTTTTATTATATATTTAGTTGCATACTGTTTTTAGACAAACGTTTATTGTCTATTGTATTTCCGCTACTATTTTTAAAATATTATGATATTAGCGACACTAACGCGCTCTAGTGCAGAAAGAACTGTCTTCCAATTTTCAGACATTTATTTATGATCGTTCTTCTTATATCTAGGCTCCATGCTTTTAGAATTTTTTATTTATTTATTCTGTACCGATTTCGATGTTATTTTGTATTCAAGGAGGATGTAATATCGAAACCTATGGATTATAAAAACTATCAATACGTAATACTTTTACAAAATATAAAAGAATACATTTTATTTATTCTGAACCGATTTTAATGAATTTTCGAACTTAAGAGGTCTAAGTCATTCCGAAATTGAAAAGATATTAAAATTATCAATATACCCTGAAAAATTAACAAAATATCAGTAAAAGTTAAACTATAACGAGACATAAACAATAACTACGTATCTAAAAAAAAGCCGTGCGTAGCAGCGGTCATATCTTTTTTTTTCCCTGTGAAGACAAAGTGCTTCTGCTGTAAATTTCTGCTATAAGTGCTATGGTATACAATCATGTTTTCATTATCAACGGTTATACATACAGTATTAGGTACCTATATAATTTCTATACTAATAAATATTTTTAAGTTTTTGATTTGATATTTGTTTGCTACAGAATAGCATTAAAGTGTTATATTTTTATTTGTGAGACCGTATATTGATAGGAGGGTGTAGTAGATCCCTTTTGATTAGATATGGTGAAGAAACTCTTTATACTCGTATAAACATGGTTTAGTTACGAATTATAAGTTATAATTCAAAGAACGATTATAAGTTTCAATAACAATAACATCATACATCTAAGTATAGAAGATATACTTACGTTAGGATATTGTTCTAGTGCCTAACCACCCCGAATCCTAATCCCTGCTTATCGCAACCGATATGCAAGTCAACACCGGGCTCCGTACCGTTTACGTTCCGTACATAATAAAAAAAATATTCTCACCGAATAGTCCGTATGTATTTTAATATGCTACATCAATGGCGGCAAACAAGTATACGGCCCGCCTGATAGTAAACGGCTACCGTAGGCTATGGACGCTTGTAATACCATAGGTATCGCTAGCGCGTTGCCGACGTTGAACTCCTTCCTATACCCCAAGGAGTTTTGGAAACCCTGTTAATTGCGTTATTTGTCCAACAAATGATATTATACCTATTTAGAGGCAAAATAAAATAATAAGCAAAAGTAATTAGGTACTTCTGTTATGTAATTACTTATATAAAACTATAAATTAGTGTATCGTATACATTTATTTATGATTAATCATCGATACGACGATAGAAATGAAACCAAAACCATTTGTCCAATTATTTGCTATCGTCAATCAAAAAGTTACAAAACGCTTTATAGAATACAAATCGTTTGGTGAATATTAAGCAACCTTCACCGGAAACGCTACCGGACTATCTATCGAACAATCAACCGATTAATTAGTTCGATCAGAGTTACAATGTGGACTATGTCGTGAGACGGCTGGTGGTTTTCGCTCACTCATCGCGGCAGCTGAATTCAACGTGATGACAAATGTTGATCCTAGTTTAATATATAACGTTCCATCATGTTTTCATCGTACGTCATCCGATGTCGCGAATATACCAAGATGTTATCATTTACACGTGTATTTAATAAATTCAATTAAAGCAAATCGTATGTAAATATTCTGTGACTTTTACTTATGAACTGAAATTGCATAAATGTTTGTTTAATGGCCGTTTTCAATAACATATCTGAGCTTATCTGAGCTTCGATTAGTATGAGCGTTTCTATATCTAGCAGGCTAGCTGTCCATCCTCCTGATGACAGTAACGTCCGATAGGAAGTACTGACTATCGATAAGTTATTGAAATGAAAGTAAGAGCAAAAGGATAGAATTGTCTATCTTTAGTAACTGATATAACGGATAGATAGGATATTGAAAACGGCCGTAAAGAGGTATTATGTATCATGAGGACAGATTTAACAATTAATATAAAAGCACTAATATAAAAGAATCATCTTTTACAAAAATAGTTAAGTAGTTATTTGCACTACCAACATTTACTAGCTGCAAATATTTTTTATGTTTTACTTCTTAGGTCCTACAGGTATATTGCTCCATACAGGTTCATAATTTTTTGTATTACGATATCTTCATAAACAATAATTCTGATATCGATGATTGTTGAATATATTGGAAATAAAAACATACGACTGAGCGATCTTTACTTTAGAGTACCTTTGTATTACTCTGCTACCCGTGTGAAACCGGGGCGGGTTGCTAGTACTATATAAATTCTATTGTCACCTGCTTTGGTCTGACAAGAGAATAAAATATAAAACCTTCGTGCTGTAGAATTATTATTATACCTAATTTAAGATCAATCTTCTATATAATTAGTAGTTTTTTTTTTGCTATTCGCTTAAAATTTGTAACTTGAGGAGAGTAACTACACAAGCGGGTATTGGAAAATGCTTAACCCCCCTTAATAACAGAAAATAATACACTTCATAAAATTCTAATTTTATGATAATTAATTATAATTAATATACATTCAGGCATAGATTAATTATTAATCTCCGCTATGTTTCATCAAGATACCACGCTACCTACAAACACTAGAATACGGAGACTTATATCCCAGTTTATAGTAACTATTTGAAATGAAGCTTGTCAACGTGAAAGTATTGTCGGTATAACACTGACTCGAGTACGCCGATTCGGCGTAGTTTTGATTGCCGCGTATTCGATAATCCAGGAACTTTTCTAGAGAAAAACCACCTCTAATTTATCATTAAAAAATCATTTCAATTAAAGTTCGCTGAAAATGAGAACGGAACGTGAAAACTACTTCAAATTTTAGTGAAACTGTAAATACTTAGGTATATTAAGATATAAAAACATGAATTCGATGTAACTATAATGTCGCTAACAGGCCTAAGGGCCCTGAAGCCTCAGAAGGCTTTTATAACTTTACCGGGCTTAATAAAAACATTACTATAGGTACTCGTATTATACATTACAATACCTATCTGATTATATATATATATCAAATGATATATTCTGATGTTTGAACAAAGGAACTTTCCAAAACTCCTATAGGTATATATACTCTGTAATTTGAATTTAATTAGGAAATACATTATCACTTGGCAAAACTCAACACTTGCGTATTTATTCTCTTGGTACTAAACTTAATAAACTTCTAGTAATAAAACAAAGAACTATCGATTCCTGGGCTATTTTAATCAGTAATATGTCCTGTTCTGGCGTCATGATTAAGGCCATATCATTCCCCGAGAAAACATCAATATCTTTCAATATCTGGGCTATCCCAGTGGTGTGGCCAAGTAAAGCAAAGCAGTAAAACACGCGCTGCTTTGCTCCGGCAGATTCTTGTAATTACCTACACGTGGACAAATGAGGTACTCCTATTTAGTTCGCAGGAGTGGTCCTGTAGTCCTGATTGAGAATAGTTTGCAGTGAACACTTAATATCAGGTAGACAGTACACCTGTTTGCTACATAAAAAATGAGGGTCATCCGAACTACACGCAAAGTATTTTATTAAAAAAAATTCAATAAAAGTATATTGTTAACAAATTAATTTACTTTGAAATTTAGGTGCTTCAATATTTGCATACCGTGTAATTTATTATATGATAAGTATTAATTAGTGTGAATTAAATTACTTGAGTAAAAAGGTCATATGTTTTGTATTATGTAATAATTTCAATCAAAAATATTTTATCAATAAAAGTTTTTATAGTGGTAGGGCAATATGATGGCGCTGTCTCTTATAATAAGCACAGTGCAATCCAGAAACTCGGTCACCACCGAGAGCTAGGCACTACATCATTAGTCTTTTTTTTCGATCTAACTATACTGTTAGCCTCAGGAGCCCTGGAGCCTTATGGCTTTTACAGCTTCACCGGGCTTGGGATCATTGGTCGTTATTATCTTCCCGGTCTGCATAAATTGTTTTACTTCAATGAATCAAAAAAAAAATTTAGAGTAATATTTAGACGTACGTAGATACTTGTGGCGCCAGTTAGCAAGTTACACAATATGAATGGCGTAGAGATACACCAGAAGACGCTAAAGACCGTGCGAAAAGGACATGATTTAAAAGACACTTAGAAAGATGAAATATTTGAGACCAAATAACACTAACTAGAAATACTTTTAGATAAACCTTATGTAAAAATGTTCAATGTTCATGTACAAATTACTGTCTTATAAAAATCTTCCATGATAAGTACTGTCTACTTATTATAAGCACACGGCAGATAACTTTGACTACACTATTAATTCAGACTACCATTATTCAAGCACCTACTTGTAACTATTATTTCTTATTTCAATTTATGAAGTAATTATAATAAAATAGTAACATTACAACTCTCAAATCTAAGTTAAACTAAAATAAAATTTATTATTCCATCTTGTTTTTTTAACGATATAGTAGATTCCAATCAGATTCTTACGTCTTAAAATTATGCTTTATCTCTAAATTTTCGAATTTGTCATTCGTCCTCAAGATCATGAATGCCAATAGTATTTCAATATTCTACACTAACCGACGGGAAAAGCGCAGCTGACAGTTTCAAACCTTTTTAATAATTCTATACAATATAAAATTAAGATAACCTATATTTATTTTCTACATTTTCCCATCTTTCAGTACTTCGTGATCTTATCATTGACATTGAGAATTTGCATTCATTGATAAGTCATAAATTTATCTGATTATGTTTCTTCAGAACGTTTTAACTTTGAAAAGCTAAACTGTAAGAGAATCATAGAGAGTTTTTATTAGATAATTGTTATCGAATAAAAATAAATATTAGGTACATTTAAATAATTCTGTTTTTTTTAGATCCATAGTATTGCTATCTAATTCCTTTTGAAAATAAAATTGACACTTTATTCAAATATCAATAAATGAAATGGTAAATTTAAAATATTATTTTGAATCTGTGTAAGAAAATTTACTTGATTTTTTTTTGCTGATAGTAAATGTTACTTGCCATTTGGTGACATATTTAGTGGTTGTGTCATACCCGCTGGTGCAGGGGGCGCTGGCTCCATTTTCCAGGAAGCGCAACACGATGCAGGGGAAAACTCGGGTGTAGGGCCACTGCCCGCCGATATCAACATGGTCGAGCCACCGTCCGGTTACTAGTTATCTTTAAGTCGTGCATGCGGCACTAATAAAGTCCACTGAGATCGGATCACGATTTGATTATAAACAGTCCAAATTATTTTTTGAGCTTATGTTCTTTTCTGATAAAGCTACCAGCACCTATATGACGAACGGACGTAAGTTGTCTCGCACGCGCTCGCTTGAAGCTCAGCCAGAACACTGAAGAGCGCGCTTGTCGTGCCGGCGCGCCCACTCGCGCGCCTACTCCCATTTGCACGCCTTGGAAAAAATCTCCGCCACCAAACAACAACAAAAAACTACCTCCACTGTATCGAACTTCCATGAACCTCTCACTCTAACGTTCTTAATTCAATTTCTGATCGCGTCAGAAGTACAGCTACGATTAATTATATTGCTACTTTCCGTCCCGTTCTCAGTTTTTTGAAATTTTAAAACCAAATCAAAGATATTGTAATAAGACTTAGAATATAATCAATAAGAATCATTTTCTTTTAGCGTTTATGATGCGCGCTTAGCACGTTTTGATACTGCAGTACGTTGGAACTACTCCTACTCGCACTCGCTCGGTTCAGCTTAAGCATGAACCGTATGAGAGGGACAGGTGCTCTACCGACTGGTAGAATTACGGTAGTGAGCACAGGTGATCTTTTACCATTTGTTTGTGGGAGGTGTTAATTTACACTTATCTCTTTCTTTTTGATAGCACATTGTGCATGTAGTATGAGACAATAGTATGGTATTGATTGACCTGTTAATTAAACTCGCTTCTAGTTAACCATGTTTAGCATCCTTTCTAATAGTGACCGACTCGAGCGCGCTCCATTCCAATTAGGACGAAAAGTAGATTCTATGTGTTGAAGTTATTACTCGTTGTGAAGGGCTTTATTCATGACATAATTTCATTATTTATGAACTTAATAACCATTAGCGAACCAAAAAAAAAACATTAATTATCTACAAAACTACCCATATATTTTTTATAGTAGAACTAAGTTAGTACCTACAATATTTTTTTTTTAATTTAAGTATACAGTTATGAGAATTAGATTTTTAATTAGCTGAACTTTTTTCTATTCCTGCTTATCTAGACTTGTATTTAATTTGTTACATTTAAACATTAAAAATTGGTTTTAAATATTTTTCTTTCAATATAAACAGTGCTATAAAACAACTAGTGTATTCATAAATAATAAAAATATTATAAATCTTTTTGTTTTATAATTACTTGTAAAAGTGAATCGCCGGAAGGTCTCGACTGGATCACAACTGGCGTTGGTGCACAAGTAGTAGGCGCTTTAGAAATCGTTCTTTTGAATTAAATAAAAAATAGTTATACATGTCGTCTTTGTGTTCATAATTGACATCAATCTGGCTTCGACCTCGTGGTTTTCCGGTTTAAAGTAGACAACAATCACATACTTTTTTAAAGGGAAACATATGAAACCCTAATTATTTGTACGTATTTTATGGATAACATTATTTCTCTTTATCGTTTTTTGTGACAAACTGGAAAAGAGTACAGTGTATAACCCATCGTGCAGATCGATTATTATATCATTCAATGCTCTATTTCTTTGTTGGATACGCAGGGACTCATTATAATAACCAGACTAGAACATTTAAAACAAAAGTGAACTTTGAAATGGACAACCTCTACTTATATTTCTAAAGAGATAAGTACATTGACCGCTACAACTCGAGGCAAGACGATCAAATATCATTTAAATTAATGGAAAGTATAATGATTATTTCTATAATCAACAATCATTTAAGTAGGTACTTTAGGATGGTCGGTATTTTAATAAAAAATATATTTTTATTTTGCCAGTTGTTCACAAGGTTCGAAATAATAAAATTAGTTCTATTCTCCTAGTTTCATGCTTCTTCTTTGCAATTTAAGATTCCTATCTGAATAACATAGGGTTTTAGGTATTTAATAATTTTGTATTCAGGTCAAGATAGGTACTAACTACACAAAAAAAAATAGCAGTCTTCACCTTATAATAGTTACTATTTGTTAGATTTTTTAGTTATTAAAATGTACTCATATGAATTAAATACAATTTCTAATTAGGTGAAAATCAAAAATTACAGTACCAAAAAATTTGTAACAAATTGGTAGGTACTATCAAAAATTACCAAAATAAGGACCACCTTAAAGTACATAACATGTAAATTCGAATTATCATAAAAGAGGTTATTAATTATATTACTAATGTATATTTCCTACCTATTTACATTATAAATACCTATGTTGTTTCGAGTCCTTAAACTGCAGCGTGAAGAGATATTTAACTAGGCCGATAAACACGGCTGTATATTCTCGTTTAAAATTCTTCAAGACTGTCTAAAAATAGGCCAAACACAAGAAGGCCCGCACGGAAAATGAATATGGTAGTTCATGCTCATTTCTTAATAAGCGTTATTATGTCTGTATATTATGTAGAGTCTTATAAAATGATAGACAAAAATCTTTTAAGGCCTAACTATTTAAATGGATTGTCTCGTTGAGACAGTTGTTAGAAGGTACGCTTTGAGAATTGCGGGTCATTGATCCAGTGCTAATAAAACCTTTTTTTTTTCGAACTTATACCTACTTATTACGAGTGAGTAGGTAACCTTGTCCGGTTTTACAGTGTCATTGAACGAGGAAAAACAAGGGCACAGCGTATTGAGTTAACTAATATAATAGTTTTTTATTATAGCTGAATAAAAAAACTCGTCTCAAGTGTCATTTTGTTTTTTAAACTGGCAATGCCCTAGAATTTCATCTGTTTTAAATTTATTCGACTAACTCTCCACAGCGCCGCCAAAGTATCCGTGAAGCATATCGCTGTACCCACTCCCCGTACTTGCTTATAACTTGCCAGATTGCTTGAAGTTCACGATCGCGACTCTATAGGGTCGTAGCGAGAGATTATATAGAGTATAAGTAGTTATAACCTTCCTCAGTAAATAGGTAGGTATAATAAAATATGTAAAACGATTTTTTTTTCAAATTTTACTGTTCCTTCCACAGATTATCACGTTCAAACAAGTATAAGGTACCCATTTGAGTTGAAATTCTTAACATTTCGAATTGTAACACACACAAATATGAGAAAAATAAATTTGATATTATATAAAAATTGTCATGGTAGTAGGGCATTGTCTAATGCCCGCCTGGCTATAACTACAATCTTCAAGTTGAAAATCTGTCCCCAATCAGATGTAGGTGTATTCTAGCAGCTGCACAGGATAGCCAATCCTCCCACTAGGCTTAGCGTGTTACCATCTTGGGCCATATGGAGATATCCAAGATATATATTAGTAAGTAATATTACAAGTAAGGATATATTCAAGTAGAGAGAAAAGTGGAGACTTTTCTCTCTACTTGTCCAACTGGTGGAATACGTCCACAATACAGAAGATCGCAGCCAAATAAACTTGTATTATATTCCTGCGGTTAAAACGGTTTCCGGAGCTCATTGGGGGGTTCAAGGTTAGCAACGTTCTAGTTTATACCTATGGTACCTATTACATGCGCCCACAGGCCGTACCGTACCATAGGTAGCCGCTTACCATCAGGCGGGCCATATGCATGCTTGCCACCTTAGAAGTATATAAAAAATATTGTAGTAAAACGCAAAATCTATAATAAAAGAATAAAGTGGAACCATAGCAATACTACAGGTATTGAAAAGTTTGTTTTCAAGCTCGGCGTAGGTGTATGCTGCCGATATGAGAACTTTATTTTTTGTTTAGTTTAGTAAAACTGGCGCTTATATTCTCATAGGTGGATAACGTGTTTGGTTTGAGGTTTTTATTTTAATGGCCCAACTGAGGTGTCGTACAGCCTCCTTAGACAGAGGCCGACATACCGAGGATTTAGTGCCGAGATACGGCGTGGGTGTCACCTAATGAATATATTTATTTATGTGCCGATGCAGTGCGCCGACTTTTATCTCACGCCGCCGCTCAGAGCCGAGCTGGGACATGGTCTTATCAACGGCTCACTATACTTACATGACTGTAACAATTAACTGCTTAACTACGTATTATCCATTTACAAATGTGTACTGTGGATAATATGTATTTTATTTTAATACAATACAAGTAGTTTACGTCACATTTGTATATAATTACAATAGTAATTAAGCTCTCCTTCGATGACGTCATTAGCGTTAACAAGGTCAACAAAAATGTTAATTTGATAAATTAATTGAAAAAAAATGTGTGTGTGCAATTCACACACGATAGAAGTGAAACTTCATTTTAAAAGACATTTTCTATTTTATTTAAACAGTGTGCAATATACATACACACAGACATTTACTCTCTCGCTCTGGCTCACACAAAGAGGAGAAACCGATAATATATTGCTCTCTCGCTCTGGCTCAAACGTTTAACGTTTAACGCTTGAAAGTCGCATAAGAAGTTTCACTTCAAAAATCTTGGTGTTTTCGTAGAGGCGAGAAGCGAATTTTCAAATGTTTATGCCGAAGGTATTTTTTTTCTTTTCAGAATAACAAATGTCTCAGAAATAATTTTTGTTATAACAAATTATGTACTTGAATTAATTAAATAGGTATATTTTTTATTACTACACTTTATTGTTAGTGTGTCTTGATATTGTAATTAAGTATATACGCGATGAAAATTACTTTTTACACAGGTTTAACGACGAAGTTCATTGACAAAGTTGTTAATTCGCGCAAATCCATCGTAAGTAGTTTATATAATATTCATTTGCTACTTCCACCTGGAACTGATTCACAGTTGTGGTTCTTTTATTTTATTCCTTTTTTAGTAATCATTTATTTTATCCTTAAACTTTTAATTTGGTATTACGCACTAGAATTGAGCAAAATAAATATCTATCTTAAAAAAAAACATAATAATCCAAAGCAAGGTGTGGGAATTTACACCTTACATGGGGTTAGTTTCCTGATCTATCAGTAGATGTAGGTAGACATCTAGTCACAGAGGGTTAATGCTGTCACTTCTACCATTTAAATCACATTTGGCACAACTAGAACAGATTTTTTTATCAACTCATGCAGAATGAGCCCTTTGCCATGGTTCGAAGCAAACCAAACAAAATATGTCTTCAGTTTCATCATTCAAATTCTTCTACTTCTAAGACACCTTTTACTTATATCTACTTATATCTTGAAAATAAATTTTCTAATATTTTGTTGTTCAGCACAAACTGAGACATTGTTGTTACTGTGAGACAACTAGCCTGAAGAAAAAAAAAATAAGTTTTCAGTTATGCAAAAAATGGTATATATGTAACAAAAAAATAACAAACCTTTTTTAGTACTCCACGTGAGCGGAGCCGTGGGCACAGCTAGTAATTATTAAAAGTAATTACTGTTGCAGATGAGATGTGCACCTAACAAACAACAACAGCTCACGATAGATTGGCGAAACACGTGTTATTGATTGTGTTCGTTATTAGTCACATTTGCTACATATTTATTTATTTATTATTATTATTTATTTAATATATTTTCATTATTTATTTAGCTATCAAGAAACATAACGGTTCGGTTCGACCGCATCTCTTATTTTTTATCTTTTCATGTTTTATTTTATATTAGGTATACGTCAAGTTTTAACTAACGTTGTTTTTTTGTAGAAAGGCGTTAGAAGCTGTTAATCAGGTCCAGACAGAAATAGAAATACCAATAATAAATATAATATAATAATAAATACCAATAATATTAAAAAATATTAAATACCTAAACTATTCTAGGCTAAGGCGTTTATGTTCAAAAATAATTCAAGAGAAACCTTTGTTATATACATTTTATTACTTAGGTATGTGGAAAGTTTATTTCATTTACCCTGGGAAGGTGTTGAAAACATCCCTGTTATCTTGCAGAGCCGGGAAGAAACTCCACGGGACTTGTCTTTATAATCGTATGTTTATATTTCTATACCTACATATAAATTTACATAATATAAACATACAAGCTATTAATTACTACATGTATAATTACGATTATAGGTATATAATGGACATAGGCCTCCTCCAGAAATCGCCACAACTACCGATCTTGTACTGCTCTCCTCATCCAGCGGCTTCCCGCAACCTTTACCAGGTCAACGCTCCACCTTGTGGCAGGTCTGCCCACGCTGCGTCTTCCAGTACCTACGTGGTGCGAGAACTCTTTGACCTCATCGGCCATCCGTTCTACTAGCTACATGCCCCGCCCACTGCCAGTTAAGTCTAGGTATTCTTAAGCCTATGTCCAGCAGTGGACGTCTTTCGGCTGACATGATGATACTTAGGTACCTATATGCAATATACAAGCCTATAAATTCAAATATAGTAATAATATATAGTATAGTAATAATATAGTATATAAATATATATAGTATCATAGATTTCAGAAAAAGGTATAGTGTAGTAACAATATTATAAATAATTTAGTTTCCATGTTGTTGTTATAGAAATACAAATACCCAGAAATAATTTCCAAACATAACTTTCATTAACATATGTAATTATCCACCACTGTATGATAATAATATTAACCCAGAAGAATAGTACATGCTCTACATTACCTTTGTAATTCTTATCCAGCCAGTTATCAGTAATATACCTACTATTTACTTAATAAACTTGTTATTTTAAAAGTTATTTTAAATTTGTCTACTTCTTTGAAACTGTTTAACCATGGACGGCAAATTTCTTATGTTTATAATATTTGTGCCTATCTACCTATCACTAGTAGGTACAAGAGGGCTTTTCTTCCATTAATTTGAATGATCTGGTAAAATATCAGCAATTAATTGGCGAATCTTGATACATCATAGTTCGTATTTTTGTAAAAAAAAAAGTTTATACTTGTAAAGTGGCAAACAAGCATACGGCCCGCCGATGGCAAGCGGCTAATCTATAGACGTTTGTAATACCATAGTGCCGACCTTGAACGCCCTACCTCAAGAACTCTGGAAGCCCTGCTAACCCCACGAACACATCAAAGGTTATTTGGCTGCGATCTTCTGTAGGGTGGAGATATTCTACCAGTCGAGCTGCCCCAAGTAAAGAAAAATCTCCAAAAAATGTTGTCTGTGCCCTACCTCTCAAATGAGCCTAGTAAGGAAAAATTTAACCCAACATTAAAACATTAACTACATTAGAAAAAAAAAATGCTAATGTAATATACCTATAAATTTGCGAATCAAACGGCATGGATAGAAATTCTAACAACCTATTAAAAATTCTTCAATTTAAGCTCTGATTGAGTAAGAATTACCATATACTAAAGGAGTAATTGCATGGAGAAAAATCCAAAATTATGTAAAGGTAACTTTATGTCAGGAAGTCTTACTTAACGCGATAATTACTTAATAGAGCCGCTAATGATGTTGCAGTGAATTTAATTCATGTCTAAGTAAGGGGTTGTTCTGTAAATAAATGTCATGAAGAAAATTATTATTACATATTATTATTGCTGAGTGGTAGGGCATGCAAATTGTTTCCGAATGAATCGCGACCTCTATGGTCATGGTACAGGTGACTAACCGGTCACATTGACTCTTTTTCCATTTGTCGCGTTTCAGGATCAACCAGTGCATATACAGCTGCCGTATCATCATCTCTTTGTTTTCGACGTTGTGTTTGTATTGTACCCCGCTTACCTCCGGGCAGAGTGCCGTCACTTTCCCGTGCTACGATAATAAAAAGGATTGAGTTACAATTAAAATCTAATTCATAAAAAGTTCTATGATTAATGGGCTACCTCTTTCAAGTAGTACTTTTGCCATTAGCACCCACTCCACAAACAATAGCATAGGGCACAATGGACTGACGAATCGTTACCCATATTGCATACTGAATCAGGGTTCAACATGGCGCATGCACACCCATCTTAAAAACCATTATCACAAAGCACTCATTTTAAAGACGTACCAATGCACTAAAGAGCTCAAGTTAGAATGGTACTAAATACTTTGACACGCGACATTCGTCGTGGTCCGAAACGACAATACAACGGCGGTGGAGAAGACAGCGCACATTTCCATCATAATGTGTTCAAAATATTTGTGCTATGTGTTTTGGACCACCCATGATGAGGCGAACCGTGATGTCACACGATCCGGGGTTATACCTGTTAGAACAAAACCGTTGAACCTTTTACAATTAGATTTCGTACCTTTTCTACTCCATTGAATCCTCGAATAGAATTAATTAAATTTAGATATAAAAAGTTTTGGAATTTATTAATAACTAGCAATATCCCACGACTTCGTTCGCGTTAATTACAATTTTGTTAATACTAATATAATTAAGCTCAAGATTTTTTTTTAATCAGATTCAGATCAGATTTGAGTTATCCATTTTGGGTTTTGTAGTCTATTTCTCTTCTTCTTTTTTTATAACTTGGCAATCGCTCCTCTATATGGAAGACCATTACTGCTATTATCGAGTGAATATTGCTTCCAGTCTTATGACGAATTCAGGATCCTAACAAGATGGTGGCTCCCTTGTTAGAACTTTCTAGGGAGTTTTTATGGCATCACAGAATTCATGTTCTATGTTATTATTTTCAATCTTCTTCCCTTGTGCAAATTAACCAATCTTTATTATGGAAAATGCCACCTGTTTTACATAATATAGGGTCCAAAAAACACAAATTTATGAATAAAAAACTAAAACATGACATGACAGTCTGAGATCCCGCCAAAAACTCCCTGTAGTCTGTTTATTGAAGAAAGCTAATAAGTATAACTTTACGCTACGTCTCTAAGAAGCGGAGCAGTACCTAACCATAAACTGCACACAATCTGGCAAACTGTAGGTAAATATGGAAGCTGAGAACAATGATCGCATTGACGGCGACGCGATAGAGAGTTGGTTCAGTAAATTTAACACGAATGAAACCGTGGGACATAGCAAATTACAATATAAAATTTAAAAGGAAATGAACTTGCCTAAGACCTCAAAGATAACGCAGAATCCTGTAGTGAAAGAATTCATACTATTTTTATAGGTATTATTTATCGTGTCAGTAATTCCAGAGATTAACTCCTACAATCATACAAACTTTACCTCTTTATAATTGTAGTACCTATAGCAAATGAATCAGAATCAGAGTGGTAGAGACAAGGTTTGACTTCTGATACACCACCGCTACAAATATTTCTGATGTTTTGAATGGTGTCTTTGGCAACATGCACTCGCTCACGAGCTCTTCCAACTCAGTGCCCAGGATTAGCAACCTACTGCTACTGGCATCAGGAGTGCGGTCCTTTTGAGGTTGTTTATACAACGTTAGAGGCTGCAGTGACCAGTTAATATCAGCTAGACAGCATGCCTATTTGCTACTTAATATTATTAAAAAAAAACCACTAACTAATTGAAGACATGTTTAAAATAAGCTTCCGTAAATCCAATAGAGATACATATGTAGATATATTTAATAATAAGTAGGTATATAATTTTACTAAAATAAAAATCTCACTCCATGTGAAAATCCTTTACTAACTAATACCGAGTATGAACAATATGGGCTCAATCCCTTACTAAGAATCAATTAACATTTTAAAAATAAATCATCACATTACTTTACACATCACTTTCGGTTCAGATAATTTCCTCAAATACCTATAAGTATAATTATTATACGGTATAATTTTATGAGATGATGTAAGTACGTAGCAATTTATGGTTGTGATAATTGGTCCTTATCCTCAAAATAATAATAATAACAGGCCATTAGGTACATATAGGTAACTATGCTTAGCTCATTTTAAGCCTTTTGCATTAAACTTAGAATAATTGGTAAACATTCCTCGGCTTTAACTTTGATTAAAATAATTTAGAATTATTTTGATTTTACATTAAATTATCTAATTCTATTTATAGCGTTTAAATTTTTTAGATATTAACTTTCAGACTTTTTTTGTAAGTAATGTATTTTTTAGTTATTGAAAAAAAAACGATAATTTTTTTGGAATATGGTATTTACACTTTTTTATATCCAAATAAAAATAAAAATATACAAATGACGTAACAATCATTGTTGAATTAAATATAGGTATTCAATTCATATCTATGTATGAATAGTATTAAATAACACTAAAAAAATGTCATGATTACTTTTAGTTTCATTTAATAGATTCAGTTAAAACTTGGGAGTTGTGCATTGTCGCCGAACGAGCTGGGAGTCAAGTGCTACGTGTTCGTGTATCAACAATCGAGTATGTCCGCCCAATGGGCGCGCTTCAACATGGGGCGGCGCCATATTGGCCACTCCCCGGTACAAGTGGCGATCACAACGCTCTTCATTTATAGATAAGTAATGTTATCATAACTAATTAAAACTTCAAAGTATTACTATTTCAAAGATAAACTAAAGTATTTTGGAGAAAAGTTAACACTTTTATTTTCGTACTTTTCTGCTATGATATTTTTTTTTAATTTTTCGAGCTGACTATATCTACTTTTAGTCTTAGCCTGTTAGTCCTGGAGCCTTTGCGGCTTTGACAGCTTCACCGGACTTGGGGGCGAGTGCGGCAGGCACCCAGCCGCGAAAGCTAGGCAACAAGCTCCAAGGGTGCCAAAGTGGCCGAACCTCGGCTTGGGCTGTTGCCAATCATGCGATCTGAATAAGGATTCTAATTTACCTATGTAGGTCCGTATAATATGTCAACTGTGTAGGTATATTCTTATTCTACATATAATTTATTTTTTATTATTTTTTATTCAAGCATTTTTGTTACTAAGAAGGTAGATACAATAACGCTATGTTACACTAGCCTTCAACATTCGACATATAAAATAAACAATACCTACTTGTGTTTTTATTGAGCTTTGTTAGTAACAGCTAATAGTTAATATAAATTTACCTAAAACTATGGCCATTAGCTTCATCCGTTACTTAAAATATTTCATTTTGTCAAATATGTAGATACCTAATCTATAGATAGGTAAATTATTATAATAAAAAAACGCAAAGATATATTTACACGACATTCAGTTTATTTTTTTCCCAGTAAAACCAATCAACATAAGTAACTTCTGGTACCTAATATCTACTTAACATCTCTATACTTATACTTACCTATTTCATTAAAATTTCAGGGTTTACACTGCGGATACTCAGACTTAAATTACGGTTTCTTGTTATCATTTACAGTTATAGTATTAGTCTGTAAGGGTCTCACTGCTGGGCATAGAGCTCTTGGGAAGGTACAAGGATTAATCACCACGCCAGCCTACGACGTACTTTCAATTTCAAACATCGGTAAATCAACAGTTCTATATTTTCTATAGTTTATATTTTTATATAGTTCGTTGGTAAGTACATCGCCGAAAAATTCGTTGGTACATGCCGAGGGTTCGAACCTGTGGACATCGAATCGATATTCCGTCGTTCTAAACCACTCGACCATCACATTATGCATTTACAGTGACTGATCAATTATTTAGCAATAAGTAATTAATGATCGTGACTGCCTTGCTTTCTCAATTATGTGCTTAACAATAAATTAAATGCTCCGAAAATATCTGTAATTTTTTTAGCAGTTGATATAGAATGTCGCGGACTCTGTCATGTTACAATTTATTTTGTAGCGCAATGATTAAGAACCACAACCTAGTACCTAATAAAAAACCTAAACGTCTATCGCCGACATCGTAGAGGCGCGCGATGGGATTCACTTTGTAATTTGTAAGTAAAAAGACCAATACATTTTAGCCTTAATAATGCAATTTCTAACTCCATAATTGTGAAACGTTTTTAAATGTTATTTTATTGAAGTGAAACTTCTTATGGGACTTCCAAGCGTTAAACGTTTAACGCACATTATCGGTCTCTCCTCTTTGTGTGAGCCAGAGCGAGAGAGTAAATATCGGTGTGTATGTATATTGCACACTGTTTAAATAAAATAGAAAATGTCTTTTAAAATGAAGTTTCACTTCTATCGTGTGTGAATCGCACACACACTTTTTTTTAATTAGTACCGTGTTCTACCTACTTACGGATAATTTATAACGTTACATGAAATAAAATTGTTTAACAAAACTAAATTATTCCGTAAAAATAAATTAAACAAATAATATAAACAGAATTTCCAGTGTACGAAATAAACTGTAGTCGTGCTGGTATGCCCGCCCGCCTACAGTTAACATATGGCGTCTGGACGGAAGGGGCGCGAGGCGCTCTTGCCTAGACTGCCTACCCCGTGTTTTAACTCGCCTAATTGTTTCCCATTTCCATACATTAACAAAAAAAAGGCCACGCAACTGGCGCTCACGGCCTCGCGTATGTAAATACGCGGCTATGTGGCTAAAGTGATCCCCCCGTGAGGGTAGCAGCCGCGCGGCGACCGCGTCAATATCGAAATTATAAACTTCAAAACGGATATCAATTGTCATGTATAATTACCGTAATGATTCGATGAGAAACGAAATAATAAAACGATCGTAACCGGACCGTTGTACATCGAAATTTTATTCGTAAATAGTTAATATGTTACTTAAGTAACATCTATTATTCAGAAAAGACGTTAGATAGGCCCTCATTATCCTTTCATTTCAATTATGTACCGCTAATTACGAAACTGTTAAATAATTAAATGGCGGTGAGAACCAAAAACTGACAATAGCTCCGAGTAGCGAGTCAAATTAAACTACAGAAAATTGTTAATGTGTACTGTTGAGGTTTTGTGAAATCTTTGGTACAATTCTGTGTAGAAACTCATTGTTCTTTTGAATGCTGTATACTTCAATCAGATGTTCATACCTATAGGTATCTACAGTATCACCTACTTCGTACACTTATGTAGTACGTATACGTATACGTTCTAAACTATTGTTACATATTTCATGTCTTAGTAATATTCATAATACATCTAATCTATATCTACTAAAATTATAAAGCTCAAGAAATTGTTTTGTTTGTTTGAATGAGCTTTGTGAAACTACCAGACACCAGTCAGATTTGTATTTTTTTGCGTTTCGTAGCATATTTAATGGGAAAGGTTATAAGCTATCTAACATCGCGCTATAGTTTTAAGGAGCAGAGCAGTAATCATGAACGTCATGCAATCTGACAAGCTGTAGGCAAGTATAGGAAGCGAGAAAAATTGAAGGCTACACGAGTGCATTGGCGGCGGAGGGTTGGTCGAATGAATTTAACACAGGTTAAATCGTGACTATATTTTCTTACGTTAAAGCATTTTTGGTTAAGATGACAGTTGTTAGAAGGAGATTGGAAGAGCAAAACATATTATGCTGACCCTACTTACGAGGAATAAGGATAAGAAGAAGAATTTTTTTTTTCATTAACACTTATTTTTGCCCACAATCACCCCTGATGTTAAATGACTATGAGGTCTAAATTGGTAAGACGCTAATCCTAGAAATAATACTGACTTTCAAGTGCATCTACCGAGACACGTCAATTAGTGCTTTGTAACACAGATCTTCAAATTAACAGTGGTAGCTAGCTATCCAAGCGAAGATTCCAATTGCTCTACTACAATGTATAAATAAGTTCATTAAGGTTTCTAAAATTAAGGACTTATTCGAATATTGCTTTAAGAATAAAAATTTCATCCTGTCTCGAAGGTCCACTAAGTAAGAATCAGCGTCGAGCCGTGCTGGTGTTGCATGGGACGCACAAAACCCGGGAGAAACTTACTAGGGGCGGCAAAATAAAAATAAATAAATAAAGGAAAGCGGGCCATATGAATAAGAAGTAGAAAATTATCTTAGATACTAATGTTGTGTCTTTTTATTTTCTAAATGTTATGAAATTGCCTACGCAAGTCTATTTAAAATTTTAAGTTAAAGTACATACAGAACATAATACAGAAAGAAGTGCATTATTTAAGTAGGGAAGTATGTAATGTATCGAGGTATTGAATAATTTAACAATTGACGTAGTAATGTCTACACTATATAGCCTATTTGGTAAAAAATATGTCTTGTACCCAAGTGGCAGATGCCCTCGGCTCGATACTGGTGAGATTATTTGAACTTCGTTGCCAATAATAAGAACTTTAAATAAGGTTATTCTAAGATTTTTATTAGACATTCATTTCAGCCAATACTCATATCCAGCGGCTTCCCACAACTTCCACCAGATCATCAGTCCAACTTGTGGCTATTCTGCCCACTCTATTATTTATTATTAAAATACAAAAAGGTATTACCATTTTAATCTTAAAGAAAGCAATAAAAATGGAATAATTCTTAAAAACCTGATCGAGATTCGTGCTCGATTTTCCGCAGCGAAAAAAATGTTTAGCAAACTCTTTTTCTCCTTCTGAATTTTTATTTGGATACCTAAATGCCTAGGTACTACCAATTTGACTTTTATAACCGAATTTTTTTTTTATCATAAATTATTAGAATTTTTAAGAAATAGCAAAATTTCCACTTTATTCGTCATAAATTTCTCCTAATTCAAATAAGTTTTTGAAACATTTTTTTTGCCAAATAACCATATGACAATATATGACTTGTCCGTCAATGGCAAACCTTGTTATATCAGATTATGAACGCGTATATGACTGGCAAATCCAAATTTGGTTTTAAAAACTTTATTGTATGGCACACAAGTAATATACAAAGTCATTGAATAATTCATATTATTAATAATTTATATATCTCTAAATAGTAGATAGATATAAAAGAAAATAGCTCTCCGCGTCTGTCTTCATCATTTCTATTTCTCCGCTTACTTCTTCCAAACCACGCAAAGGATTTTGATGATTTTCACTGTCATTTAGAGATTTTTTACGGTAATTTAGTATACAATACCTACATCCTATTAAATTTTGTATAGATAGTAGATATTATTCAATATTCTGTAATCAAGTCCAGAAAAAAATTATTTTAGTGCCCTTAAATGGTTTACTTACAGTTCATAAATCTTAAAAGATGCATCAAAATAATATAGTAACGAATTGTAGTTCTTCCAAAAGCCTAGAGAAACGTCCGCGATAGCATATGTCTAATTCTTAAGGTTGACTCACAGTAACCATTTCTATCTTCAAAATATTATTTAAGAGTTGTAGCTAATTTGCGAAGTTATTATATATTTGGTTTATATATTATATTATAATAATATTGGTATTGCCAATTCAGTATTAACCCTTATTTAAATAAATATGTTAGTTACCTTAAGAATTTAATGTACCTCCTATATTGAATATCGTAGAGACGTAGAAGACATCACAGATTCAAAATATAGGTATGGAATATTCGTTAACGAACCCGAACGAACCGATTTATTACTTAATTCTAATATTCTATTCTATTCTAATATTCAAAATTAAGTTCATCTTCAGGACGAGCACAGTCGAACAGCAACGACATTATACAATTCGTTATCATACTTCTATCGTCGTTGACGGTTGGGCCTCGATATTTACATGAAAAATCGCAAGAGGCCATGATTTATGTCAGACATCGCTACAAATCTAATCTCTTTTTAAGTGCAACGTAACTCGGATTGGGTACTCCAATTTAACTCTATAAGACAGATACGACATAGCGAATAGAGTATTCTATTTAAAAGTACAGAAACTCCTATATCTCTTAAACTAGGCTCACATATTTGGTCCAACTTGATGCCACATGTACACAGCACGGCAGAAACGTGGTTCGCCAGTTTACCACAAGTCCATCTACTGGTATGGTTAGTGAATAAAATTAGACCAGATCAAATTAATAGCGTCATTTTGGCAGAGTTACCGAATAAAATAAACATAATATTTTCATACTTACCGTACTTTTCGTAACGATAAACTATCAGTATCAAAGCGATAAACTACATATAGACCGAACATGCGTTTTTGAAAATTAGTAAATTGCTCCCTACATTACACTTTACGTGTTAGGTACCCTAAATATTTTTTTCTTATAAAGATTTTATTTTACCACTTTATCGGCGTTATTACATACCATACCAGATACTTGAATTACAGCCATACCAAATTACAGCTTTTATAGTACTATGAAGCTCTGAGCTAAGCCGCAGTAGACAGACGGACATATCGAATCATTTGTGCCTTTTTGATTTCGTAACCCGAAAAAATTAAAACGATGAATTTCCCTCCCGATTTGTTCCCTTATTTTATTGTGTAGGTGTACAACACAATAAAAACGCACATTTGCACTATTAATAAAGGATAGGTATACAAGTAGGAAGGAATCACTAAGTAGTGATGGCATGGTTGTACATATCACTATGTTTTATGATTGTCGGTCGTACAATAGCTCATATTATCTCCACCGTGATCAAACAAAAGCTACTTACACTGTTCTTAATCGTCATTTCACAGACATTTTCTACTGACAGATTTAACTCGGTCCTACATGAATGCTGAAAGTACTACGTATATAATATAGACAATCTTATACGGTCCACAAAAATATCATAAAATCTGTTTAAATTTTAACACAAAGTTTGTACCTACTTATAATTTAACATGGTATATCATATAAAAATAATGAAATATAAATGACATATCAATAATCAATCAATCAATGATATATCAATAATATAATGAACAATTATATTGTTTTCAGAATAATTATTGATGTTTTCTTTTTATTTTAATCGTAAGCTCGGGTATCCACCGAAAATATTTTCAAAACCTGGTAAATTTTTAAAGCATTCATCATGGCTCTGTTCTGTCGACAACCGCCTCAATCGATGCAGTTTTATATTCTACAGTGATCCTGTGCTTTCGGTTGATGAAAAAATCCAGACGTAGCCATAGCATGAAGTTAGAGTAAACTAAACATCTATTGGTGTACACGAACAGTTATATACCTGAGAACCAATTCCCATGTCAAGGCTTAGTGTGCCTCTTTTCGACCAAAACGTCATTTAACATCAGGTAAAAATATGGTCTGACACTAATAAATACCTATATAATGCAATAAAGAAAGACTTAATCTTGTAACGATAATCATTATGATTAATATAAAAATTAGTTAACATATATACCTAGTTATTACTATTTTAAGAAAAATAAAAACCTAATTTGCTTTTGCTGCTTTCGAATTCGTCGGTGTATACTTCAGAATTTGGTCCAGAGAGAAATTAAATATATGTCATTTATCGGGAGAAAAAAATACCCTATATGCTAATCCTGGGTTATAAATTATCTATGGTTCAAGATATCTATAGTTCTAGTATTATGTAATGCAATTTGGGGGAGGGAGGGCTTTTGTAAAACGTTACGATGCGTTACAAGGGCGAGAGGGAGGTTCAAACAACGCGTTACGTAACATTGTTTTTTATTAAAATAAAAAACTAGGCAATTAAAATTTTCCAAGTTCGCAACCCTTTTCGTTTATGTTTTACGGGGAATTCCTCGATTGTATGGTACGTCGTTTTTATTTTGTTTTCCAACATTGGCCAGATCTTAGGAAGCTATAGTGTATGGTGTATGACCAGCACTGGTCCACCAAACACTCACCAGTACCTTTTTCTGAGTCAACATTTGTTTGGGATAAGATTTAGCCGGTTCTTCTGAGTTCAACCACTATGATGAGCATTTCTAATTTTCGTAAAGGATCTATTTATCATCACAAGTAACAATATGATTAAAAATTGTGACGGTGGAGTAATGTAACGCAGCACTCAATGCGTATTTGTTGGTGTACTTCAGTCAATTCATGCGGTACCAATTTCTCGAGCTTTTTCTGTTTTTCAAGTAAATTGAAATTGTTTTATCACTCACTCCGAAGTCTACCGCTAACTCTGACGTGGCTTGCGCAAATACACAAGACTAAATTTGAATTTGGAATTCCTAAAGAAACGCCAGATATTTGAGATCAACGTGGGCAGTTCAACAAAACGCCAATTTCATATGTAAAGACCTAATATTTATTCATTTTTATTGTGTGGTCTTTAAGTATGTTAATTTCCCAAGGTACAGTAAGCTCTATAAGTACTAAGCGTTTGACTTTTCTAGAAAAAAGAAATATTTCCAGTCTAGATAACGAAACACCCTCATCCTCTGGGTATATAGTGCTTCTCATGCGTGTCCATTAAAATACTCAGATGCAGGACCTGAGATTGGAAAGGGCTTTTTTTTAGAATTTATTGTTGTGCCTGCTTTTGTAAAGTTAGTTTATATTTTGTTTGTGGTCATGTATGGGCTCTAGCTACTGAAAGACGTACTGCTTCACGTATCATTTGAAGTACGCTACGTGAGCAATGTTCCCTATCAAGGAGCATCTTGCAACCTTACAATAAGTGCTTAGCTGTACCTATTGCCTCACTATCTCCACTCCAAGTCCGTGAGATTTTTCACTGATATTGTGCCACCTCATCGTGCGTGCTTAATTAATTATAATGGTAATGCAATAAATCACTCTCATCTTATTTTATAAATATAATTAATTTAAATGACAACAAAATATTGTTCAATTTTTTCTTTTTTCTTCTTCTAACGCTACATTACACTATTTTGCAAATAAAGGAGGTGATTTTGTTCGCTTCGCAGTCTGCACCGGCCACAATGGGTCTCGGAACGCCGATATGCATAGATATGCCTCAAACGATGCACGATGCAAATACGTACTCGGCTCACACAAACATATCATGACGCTTTCCAATTTGTTCACCATTGTATGCTACCTCGGAAAATCTAATCACCTTTTCTCAATCTATTAAAGACGGATGCACATAAGAAACAACACTAACTGTCTAAGTATATACAAGACTTAACTTATTTTCTCTATTATCATAAAATTAAAGAAACTAAAATTGCAACTTAATCTAAAATCATTATAATTAACTATCTGTACCCAACGGTTTCACCAGCTAGTAAGTAAATAAACATATTACTTATACTGTTAGTTTTAACGAAAAAAGAAAACTACATTTGCTATATTTAGTCGAATTCACAATTAAACGTCGTAACTATTTACTAAACGATTTATATTTTCTTACGTGAATATTAACGAACAATCTTATAGGTACAGTTTGTTTTTTAATTAGTTACCGCTTTTTTCATAGGTCCGCTTCAATCTTGATAGGCGGCGGTGGTCGTGTGAATGGCCTACGGTTGCTGGCTGTTGCCTCACGCATCGGTCTGCTTCACCGATTATATGCAAATGAGATGTCATAACACGTGAATAATTACAACCAGCCACGAGTCACCCTTTCGGACGAAAACCTCAAATTTAATTTATTTGAAAAGCAAGTTTTACCAGCGAGACATTAGATTGATGTATTTCTTTAGGGTAGATATACAAAAATATTCGACAAAGATATAGAAGCCAATTCGAAAATATATTTTCTTGACCTGTTTATTTTTCTTACATTTTTAACAATAATGAATCAAATAGAATAATTATTGTGCGTTCTTTAATTTAATAAAAATTTATACAATTCAATTCAGACTTTATTCATGTTTTTTTAGAAATATACGATTTCTAAACTTTTCTTCTTCACTTTGCCTTTTCTAGTTTCACATCAAGTAGATTATAGTACCAAAGAACGTTCTTATAATCAAGTTTCAATAAACAAGTTTTTAAACTGTGCCCCGTTTTGTAAATTAAAAAAGTATGTTTGTAAAATATTAAAGCATATTTTGATGGGCAGCGTTTAATTAACTTTAATAAGTTATTTAAATAATTAAACCTAATATATTAGTATAAGCATATTTAATTAAAATACTTCACAACAACAAATACTTTTAACGTTTTCATCGTATTAAAAGATTAGGCATATAGTTTACTAATAGTACTCAAGGTATTCAGCAAAAAGCTTTGAATCCCACATGTTCGTGAATAACAAAGTAAGTTATGTTATTCGTTTTAAATTCAGTTTGATAAAAGGGTTGTCAATATTATTATTTTTTGTATTTTGGAAAAATAAGAAAAAGTGTAGCCTGTAGGTACACGATAAGAGAGAACATAATGCCTTCCCCAAGGAATGTGTAAAATGAAATGCTTTATTACCTCCTTAACTGTTTTTTTTTCTTAATATCATATTTAAAGCACTAATGGCACAGTGATAGCGTGTATGACTTCGCGTCGATTGACGTAAGCCCGAATCCCTGCAATGAGCCTGAGCTTTCGGTGAAGGAAAACATCGTGATGAAACCATAGCATGGTAATAGGGCTTTTTCTAATGCCCGCCTGGTTAGCTACCATCCTCAACTTGAAAATCTGTCGCCAAGCACCAATAGGTGTGTTCTGGCAGCTGCACTTGAGAGCCAGTCTTCCACTAGGTTTAGAGCGTTATCATCTTGGGCCACATCGTCACTTAACATCAGGTGAGATTGGGTCCACTACGCAAAACCAATAACGATAAAATAAAAACTACCATCATGCAAATTCTATTAAAATGCCACTACGCCATTTTTCATGAAAGCTCCGCTGTGGAAATTGCAACCAACAGTCGGGGGGCACCGTGACCAAGCATGCTGAGTTAAGGGGCGAGCGAGTCGTTATGCTAATAAACACATTTTCTTTATAAATGTTTAACTACACTATATACTGCATATCAAAATGGACCTTATGAACACGGCGTTTGATAAGTTTTGTATTAACGTTACAAATAACATAAAGGTTCTTTGGAATAGGTTAATTTTAGAAGGCTGCGTGTTCGATGCCTGTAGACGCAATAGTAGGAAAATGGACGGTTGAATACGTTTATGGTATAGTTCAAATTTAAGATGTACCTTTACGTAGCCGTAAATAAAGTACACGTAGTAGGAACACGATAAAGTCCCTTAATAAGGTTTTTGTAAACAAATGTGGATTGAAGTCGTTGTAGACGAACTTTATGACCCCAATACAAAAGCAAAATAGTTATTGTATAAATACTTTAAGATGTTATCTTAATTCAAGTGTTCCATTTATACTTTTATATTTTGACGACAGAGTTAGACTCAGTTCCTTACAACAAAGAGAAATTTATTTAAATACACATTACATCCAAACCGTTAGCACCTTTTTCCGAAAATGCTCACATTAATATCTATATAATATATATATATATATATAACCACATATAATTTATGTCAGAAACAATAAGAGATATTAAGGTAAGGTAAGATCTGAATGTAGAGATATGACCGGAGTCTGTGGCAGCCCCGGATCTACGATTTTTTCGACCCGGGCAGAAACTTAATAGTGGCGCCCTCTCACTCCAGCATTTGAGATAAATTGTTAAAAAAACTCACAAATATAATATTAGGTCTTTACCTATGAAATTGCCGTTTTGTATGAAAACAATTTAAACGATGTTTTTTCATGTATTTTTTATTTGTATTAATCGAAGTAATCACCCATGCAATCAATGCATCTTTGCCAGCGCAGTGGCAGTTTATTGATGCCCTTCTTAAAGAAATCAGCTGGACGGGAGGCAACAAATTCTTCAAAGGCATTTTGTACTGCCTCTGGGGTATTGAATTTTTTTTCCGCTCAGGAGTTATCCAAATTCTGGAAAAAGTAGTAATCTGTAGGCGCAAGGTCTGGCGAGTAGGGCGGATGACGGAGAACTTCCATGGAAGTTGCATGGGGTTGCAACCCCAGTTCCTGCAACTTGGAGACCGTCTGTTGTGCAGTATGAGGTCGCGCGTTGTCATGCAGGAGCAGCGGAGACGAGCGATTGACCAATGCTGGTTGGAGATGTGCCAGCTTCTCCATCACTTTTCTAGGGGTAAGTTTTCGTTTAGGGCATTGTTTAGGTGCTGAACCAGGATCCAACCAACTTGCTGAGCGCTTGCGGTTATCAAACAGAATCCATTTTTCATCGCAGGTAACAATGCGGTTCAAAATTCCTTCATTTGTGTGTCTGTTGAGCAGTGCAAGGCACGTCTCGACGCGTACTTCGCGCTGGCCATCATTGAGTTCGTGGGGCACCCATTTGTCAAGCTTTTTTACCTTGCCAATTTGACGCAAATGGACCAATATTGTTTTGACGCTAACGTCGAAAGCTGCTGCTAATTCAGCCGTAGATTGTGTATCATCAGCTTCCAAAATCGCCTTTAATTCGTCATTGTCGACCAAAGTCTTCGGACGACCGCGAGGTTCTTTTTTCAAATCGAAATTCCCAGAACGGAAGCGAGCAAACCAATAACAGGTGGTGCGTTGGTTTGTAGTGTTAGCTCCGTAAACGTCGTTGATGTTGCGTGCCGCTTGTGCCGCGTTACTGCCACGACGGTACTCATATTCCATAATTACTCGATTTTTTAACGTATCCATGATGACAAAAAATATTTAAATGCGATGAAAATGTAACACTAATCAATAAACAAATGACTACTTTTGGAAAAAGAATTCCATGTTTTTTAAAATAAAATTAATTTGAAATTAGAATTCTTAGCCAAACAAAAATGATTTTGATTTGAAATGGCCAGTACTGCAGAACGGCAATTTCATATGTAAAGACCTGTTATAATACTATAATAGTACATGCATAATATAATACACTATCTTTGAGCTGTAAAATCACATTTTTTTTTATTTTTGGTCTTTGCAAAGTAAATAGGTGATACTCCAATTATATTTCTCAAAAAATGTATTTTATTTAAGAAAAATAATAGTTTTCATGGAAAAACTATTAAAAAAATATTGACAAATTTTAATTGTCAATAAATATTTCCGTTAATTTCTAACTAAAGGAATCAAGTTTTTAGATCGTAATTTAGACTTGCCAAGTTAGTAATCACATATCAAAGAAAGCAATACAATTGAGGAACATATATTCCTGCAGCTATAATTAACTGCACTGCAATGAAACTTGGCACCCGTTAGATCTTAGCTCTTTTTTCGGTGAAGAAAGCGACTACAGTCGCTTCTACCGAACTTGGTCCCTTTAACACAATAATGTTTTTGTCGGGATTAATATTACGATAGAGATGATTTCAGTGGACGTCATCCCTCACATTTCGAGCACTTCCTTTGCCAAACTGACATACTTTCTTGTTATTATTATTACGTGTTTCAATAGCTTAGCAAAATGATTCTAATAATATACCTGATGGTATTTACATTATAATCTAATATAAGTCACCATCTAAAGGTACCATCAAATTATCATTATTTTCATATTTATTTACTTGTTTAGAATAACGAAATAAGAACTAGACAATGTGTCAAAGGTATAAATATGTTATTACCTAGAGAAACACTAGGTCTAGCAACAAATTTATTTTGTATTATCTGTTTTTAACACTTTGAGTTTATTTTCGTTCACGGAACCATAATCAGTGTATTTATTATATAAATTTTATATAGCATTCCTCACACGGTCCATCCATAACTTTTAGTCTTCCTCTATTTCTATATCGAAATGTTTATGTAAAATATGTTTTTAAACCTATATATGTATATAAGTTTAATATAAAAACATGTTTGCAAGAACATTTCAAAAAATGTTTCTTTAAAACAGTAAATATGAAAATAAAATCAAGTATAAGTAAGTGTCTGCGGTTTCCATTGATATTTAATAAAATGGATCAATTATTACTGAATAATTGCGGTAACTATACAAAAGTTCAACAAAGGTAAGGTCAGGTTTTGTTCAGCAATCCAGTGTAAAGCTCTATTCTCAAAGAGTGTGAAATAGCCAGAGGGTTCATACCCACAATTATAATTTATGTAAGTAAATTTATATTGTTATACCCGTGGGTATTGAAATGCCCTTATATTTCACGTTAACAATTTATAAGTACTCAAAAACACAATTCAAACAAACTCACAATTCGCTCTTCGAATGTAATATTGTCGTAATTAAAGATTCTCCCTCTATGGTTCTTTTTGACTTCTTTAATATTCGCTTGTTGTTTTCACTTCGCTTGTAAAAACAAAACTTTCATGCGATGTCGTTTTTAAAAGAATGGTAACATTCTATTTTTGTCCATTGTTTATTGACGTAATCCGAGCGATAAGGTTTTGTATGTGTGAATAAATGTAATGCTTCCTCGAACCTCTGACTGCATACTCGATGTTTTGACCACATTCTAGACGTTTCCAGAAATTTCGAGAATAGTGAATTTTTTCTACTTTTACTCAGACCGTATCAATATTAATATTACTTGGACTTAAAATGCTTATGAGCAACAATGCAATATACAAAACATTGTAATACCTAGGTACCTAATTTATTGGTCCCAGTGCGGTAAAGTCTAGAATATCGTTATCTTCTGCGATAACATTGTCATCTCAGGCAGATGTATTTTGTAATATATAGTATGTTTTTTTAATGATTTTAATTCATTTTTTTTTAATCTATCCTTTCGGTTGCGGATTAATTTTAGAAAGGGGACGGAAATGTGGTTACAGGAAACCAGAAAAGCGCGCGCTATTTGATTTGACCAATAAGCGCCCGCAGTGACGGAGACATGGCTGTGAGATGGTGCCAACCCATTTTGCGTGAGGTTGGTACCACGACGTACTGTAGGCCAACATAGTGTATGCGTGTGTGTGACGAGAAAGGGAAAGGTAAATAGAGAACGCATCAGCTGTGCACTCATCTACAGTTATACATTGTTGTGTATAAAATCTGAGGTTATATTTATATGTGTAAACTATATTAATAATTATCTTTACTATTAAGCATCTGACAAAGTTTATCATTCTTAAAAAAATGCGAATACGTAATATGGAATTATTCGAGTAAATATTTTAGTGCGGATCTTTTTTTCAGGATTTATGTTAGTATTGCGTATTTACCACAAATAGAATTAAACTTGCGCAAAGAAGCGCGCGCCTTAACATAGAATTACATATATATCCATGCTTAGAATATATTCGACCAATAATGTGACGAATAAATTGATTTCACATATATTTCATCTCATTTTCATAGTTGGATAACATGGTCCGATGTTATCATCATATGAGACTACTGAAAGGCTTGTTTTTTTACTTTTAATTTATATTCCTTTTTGTTTAATTGTTGTTTCGTTATTCGGTTACCTTAGGTGGAGACTGGAACTCAAGTTTAGTTATCGAAACACACCGAGAATTCTTTGATAATATATTCTTAATTATAGCTAATTAGACGAGTAGGAAATATCTTACCACTACGCAGTTGTTGACAGCTACATTGTAGAATTTTATACAACGAGTTTTGTCGCAATTCTGAGTATAATTTTTTCTTTTCTTAACCGTCAACGTTTACAACGGGCTTTGCAAAAATATTTCATCATTCAGAACATCACAATCCAAGTGTGCACTAGGACACAGAGAAATTTCTTTGGAGTATTCTTCATACTTGGGGCAACCCTACTAGCGGAATACCTCCACGCTACAAGAGATCGCAGCCAAATAACCGTTGTGTTGTATTCCTGCGGTGAGTAGGGTTTGTCGCGTGGACAATTAAATTGGTATAGGTTGCGAAAAATATATAATAAAAGTTATGAAAATGAAATGCAAAATTGATTTATATGTGTATTTAACCGAAGGCATATAACATTAAAGTGAAATATAAAATACAGAATACCTTTAATTATAGCCTATTAAATTTACTAAACTTTCACTGTAAAGATAGTTCGCGTTTTAGCATCACCTGAACCAAAGCTGCTAGTAAAAATCCATCTTGAGATGCTTGGGTGTAGGTATGAATTTGGCAAACAAGCATTAGTTATCGATTCCGTTCACTTTTCTTCAGCTGCATCGCCAAGCCAGCAGTAATGAGAGCGTCCGCCAGGTTTTCCATTAGTTTAATAATAATTCTAGACTCTTGACAATTTTTGATGAATAATTTCAAATCCTTAGAATACCAATTACAATACAAGGGGTATCTTGCAGTAACAAAATAACTTTCTGTTTGGACTCCAGATTGGTAAGATTGACTCCAAATAAATATACAATTAGAAATGTAAAATAAAATTATAAAAACTCTTATAAATGACTTCACATGTTTAGCCGTAGACGTCTCATCGGTAAGTCAGAATGAATGATGTCTCATTTCAATTATTTTCAAATCTATTCAAGTCTATATTTTAAATTTAAAAGGTTCTTTCAGCCATAGAGTACAATATTTGTATACGGACTACTTATTTAACGTACCTATATATCAACGTAAAAAAAGTTTGTCATAATATTTTAAATAAGAAATTACCTTATAGATAAGATGCCTTCGGAAAGCGACCGAAAACACAATAAATGAAGTAATGAGGAAACTACTAAGGAGAAATATATATATATAATTAAAAAATAAAAATGATTGATAAACAATCATTACAGGTTTCCTGGGTTCCTTGGAGTAGGTGAGTGCAAGATCGGCAACGCGCTAGTTATACCTATGGCATTATAAGCGTCCATAGGCTATGGTAGTCGCTAACCATCAGCCGGGCCGTATGCTTCTTTGCCACCTTTGTAGTATAAAAAAACTAAAACCTATGAAGTTTAAAAACCACGTCTTTGATTAATTTATTATTAACGTTTTTAAATATTCAACAATCAGAAAGGAATTAAAAATCGTAATTAAGACTATTTACGAATTACACAGAGTAAAAAATCTTCTAAATAGTCACTCGATCACTTGTTACAAATCATAACAAAAGTCGTTTTCCATGTACAGATTATAATATGTAAAATAAACCGGTAGTGAAACAAACTTTAACAAAAGATATCAGAACTTACAACAATGTACGCTATATCTGGTAAACAATAGGAAATTTCTCGCTTATTCCTTACCATTTTACAGGCAATAAGCGGAACCCAAAGTAATTTTAAAACCACTAAAGTACGCGCCTCTTAAAAAAATTTACGACACAAAAGTCGAAAAAACGATGCAAGATGAAGCCTTTGTGGTTAAAGCATTTGATCTGTAATTAGGGCATTTAATACCATAATAGCTTGTAATGATCTCAATCGAATAGCATTGTGTTATTTTTTGTACTTTTAACAGCCTTAATTTCTTATTGTCATGAAAAAATGAATGTTTGGTCTGTCCAAATAGGTATAAAGACATTTTTAATTAGACTAACATATGTCATAAGTTCAATTCAGTTTGCTCCTAAACCATAATGAATATAATAGATATGAGACAATTTGGTAAAATTTTCGTTCGAACTGAAATTAAAATTTTACTTCCGACCATAGGCATCGTTTCTTACTACCTAATTATTTTCAATTTATCCGGATCTTATGCTTACTATAGTTTTATCAAGACTATTAGTAAATCACACTGTTTTATTTCCTAAAATATTATAAAATTCTCAAATATCCGTTTCAAGTGACTTGGTTTCATTTATATAAATAAAAACTTATAAAAAATTATATACATATATATGTATAGTTGTATTTAGGTACATAGCCACTACTTATTTTTATCTTAAACAATCATAGTTCATAAAGCCTTGTAAATTTTAACTCATAAATACATAAATGTTTTATAAAATACTTTAAAATATTACACTCTTCGAAACGACGAAATAGAAAGAGATTGTTTATAAATTACCTACATTTCATAAATTTCATTTGGCATTATTTAGTAATAAAATAATATACTGTTATAAAAAAACGTATTTATAAATGTGTGTCTGCCAAAATTTGTAAAACATAACGCAAATAAAGCTTGACTAGTAGGTATGTATGTATGTCTTCTATACATATTATAAAACTCAACGTCTCTCTGTCTGTCTATCCGTTTATGTTATTTTCACGCAAAAACCACTAATGCGATTTAAATGGTTTTTCCTTTAATTTATAGATATGTTATTAGGCCAGGTAATAATATATATTTTTCTAAACAAATTGACATACGAAATAAGCTGTGTAAAAAGACGCTATCGGGGCGATTAAATGGATAAGCGCTGAGTAAACCATAAGAGATATATCAAACGAATGTACGATATAAATGTAGATCTTTAAAAGTCCTACAAAATAGTCAGGGATAGCTTATGTCTATCTTCTAAGGATCACCTACAATAAGCATTTTTCAGGCAGCACAATTCGCGCGTGGACTTTACCGACAGCATTCTGTAGTCGACGCGAGCGGAGCCACGGGCACAACTAGTATTTGTACAAAAGCACAAGGGTGTTCAACTTATGGTTTTTGCCGAGTACAGGACATATTCGAAAGGCAGGTGTGGTCGGTTTCCCGACGACGCTAATGAACACAATGAAGACGTATTCCTACGAATGTATCCGGCGTTGATCGATTGATTTACTCGCAACCACCGCGCTCGAGCTTTTTGTATTCGAATGTCGCCCGGCATTTGCATATCAGGGAACGGTGAAGCGAATTTTAAACAAGATGTATGGCGGGAGACTTGATGTACTGCCTAGATGGGTTATACCGAGGGGATGCGATCATATTTGCATATGATGAAGCTTTAACAACATTGATTATACGTGCTTTTATTTTCAACATATTTGAAACCAGTTTTAAAGATTTTTGAAGTGAAAACTTCTTTAGCACCCTTGTGACTTGAAACTCGATGAAACGAAAAAGCGATAGTAAAAAGAGACAACCATATACATCTATAAAATTTAGCCTACGAGAGAATGACAGAATACATTAACATTATGCACGGTTAATGCAAGTCCTGATTTTCATGATCGTAATCGTCGTTGGATTGGCCTAGTGGTGTGAGACGACCAGACTTCAGACGCAGTACGCACGAGTGTTCGATAGTTCGAATCCCGCTGACTTAGGATATTTAAAAAAAAAGGTGTGTGTGCGATTCACACACGATAGAAGTGAAACTTCATTTTAAAAGACATTTTCTATTTTATTTAGTGTGCAATATACATACACACCGACATTTACTCTCTCGCTCTGGCTCACACAAAGAGGAGAGACCGATAATGAGCGTCAAACGTTTAACGTTTAACGCTTGGAAGTCGCATAAGAAGTTTCACTTCAAAAACTTTTAACATAACTCTAACATATTCAGTTTCAAATTCGTGTCAAAAGAACAGCTTTTTACTAAATGCATATGAAAGTATATACGGTACTTATAACAAAAAAACTATTTTCAAATTATTTGTATGTCTTTATGTTTGTTCCGTCTAACCTCCGAAACGGTTGGACTGATTTTAACGGGGCTTTCGCTGGCAGATAGATGATGTAATAAGGAGTAACTTATGCTACTATTATTTTCGATTCTGTAATCCACGCAAGCGGAGCCGCGGGCACAGCTAGTCATTTATAAATTAAGTGTGTCATCAAAATGTCATCGATTTTAAGTGCCGATGTACCCTGTAATTATAATACGCTAAGCCTAAATGGGGATTGGCTCTAAAGTGGTACTGCCAAAACACACCTATAGGTACTTGGCGACAGTTCTTGAAATTAAGGGGTTTGCTAGCCAGAGGGGCTTTAGGGAAAGCCTTACCCCCATTGCTTGTTGTTTTCATCACTGAAAGCTCAAGCACATTGTAAGTTTCGAACCTACGTCAATCGACGTGGTTTTCAAACAAGCGACCAACGAGCCATTACCGGGTATTTTTTACATTAAATTGGCGAAGAAGCCTACGGTCCACCTGTTAGTTTTGTTTTGTTTTCAAGCTTAGATGTGATTGGAAAGCTGTGTCATCAGAGTTGAATTTTTGTAAAGAGCGAACGATTGACAATACTGACGAGTTGTGATATAGTCTAGGGAACGATGTTTGTTAACAATATCATACGCTAATAGAGGATGGATGACATGTAACATGTTCCGCCTCTTGTAATTTAACACCAGTTTAATATATCTGTGCATTACCTTCAATAAATATAGTATCAAAATTATTTTTCTACAACGAGTTTAAGGTTATTTTAGCTTACAAATATTATATCACATTTATTTAACATTATTAGAAACTATAATGTATTTAACACATACTAAATTCCTCCTAATTATCAGTATTTTTTAAAGTGAACAAAACGGGAGTCCTAATGGAAAATGTCGTTATACAATGTTTTAGTCTATTTTTTTCTCTATCTATGGTAAATATTGATCAAAATCGCAAATGAGTTAGTATTCTGCTAATTGTGATATATTTTTTCAAGTTTTACCAAAGAAAATCAGTTATAATTTAGGGTCAGCGTAAACAAAACCTCAATAAAAACAGAGGAAAGCTACTTGTATGTGTCAAATTTTTTTAGATGCGTGATTTGTAAAAAAGTTGTTAGATTGTCAAAACCTAATAAAATTGTTGTTCCAGTTTTGTGAACACGCTTGAAAAAAAAATTTCATTATAAGTAAAGTGCTTGGCCACAATCTCACGTGATATTAAGTGACGATTTCACCAAAGAACACGCTAGGCCTAGTGGGAGTACAGGATCTCAAGCGCAGCTGCCGCAACACACCTATAATACGTGCTTGGCGACAAATAGAAAAACCAACAATTTATAAATTTCAATATGTTTATCGAAAAACCTGTGTACAAAAAATTACATAGAAATATACGTCAGTCATATTTAATCATGTGAGTGTCACTGAGCAAATTGCAGTACAAAGTGTGGTGTTTGTGCCAACACAACGATGTGCACTCCCAGCAATTGGCTACTATCTTGATGAGGAGACACGAACATTGTGCAATAGTAATTACTGTTTACTTTCTAGAACACTGATTTTCAAAGTGGAGAGTGCGCCCTACTTGGAAGGCGCGAAGACATATGAAAGGCGCAGGCTCCGTGAGCGGTTAGGACCAGGATTGCTATGGAACCCCGTAACCGTAACAGTAATTGTGGATATCCGAAATAAAAAAATACATCCGAAACTGTAACCGTATCTGATATGTGTTTCGAATTATTTCGGATAGGGGCGAAGTCGAATAAGACAATGTCGAATACCAAAACTGAGTTACAGTTTAAGTATGTAATATGTACTTTCATTTTATTATAAACTAGCTGTGCACGCGACCCCGCTCGCGTGTACTACTAAAAAAACTTTTCTATTTTTTGTGCTGAACCCTAATTATAACACTAAAATAAAAGCATCGTAAGTTATTCCTTATAACATCAGCTATCTGCCAGTCAAAAACTGCAAAGTCCCATCAAAATCGGTCTAACCGTTTCGGAGATTACCCGAAACAAACACACAGAAAGAGAGGTAAGACACAGAGAAATTTAATAGAAGATTTGGGGTAGTTCGACTGGTTGAATACCTCCGCTCTACAAAAGATCGCAGCCAAATAACCTTGTGTTGTGTTCCTGGGCTGAGTAGGGTTTCCAGAGCTCCTTTAGGCAGGGAAGTTGAAGGTCAGTAATGTGCTAGTGTTACCAATGCTATTACAAACGTCCATAGGCTACTGTAGCCGCTTACAATCAGGCGTTTTTTAATCGTTATAGATTTGACATAGTGGCCAGAATCTCAACTGATCTTAAGTGACAATGTGGCCCAAGATGCCTAAGCTTAGTGAAAGACTGGCTCTCAAGTGCAGCTACCGGAACATACCTTTTGGTACTTTTCAAATAGATTTTCAACTTAATGGTGGTAGCTAATCAGGCGGGCATTAGAAAGAGCCCTACCACTATGCTATGGTTTCATCACGATGTTTTCCTTCACCGAAAGCTCAGTCTCATTGCAGAGATTCGAACTCACGTCAGTCGACGCGATGTCCGTACACGCTACCATTGCTTCAATAATTGCCGTATGTTTGTTTGCCACCTTTGTAGTATAATGTCAACATTATAATTAACACAGTTATAATAACAATTGATAATGATTGTTACAAGCATAATTTTCATAACAAATTAATGATATTAGATTAATTTTAATATCACAAGTAATTATGCAAATATTATTAAACTGTTATGTTAATTTAGTGTAGGGACGATTTAGCACCCCCTGCCTATCTGCAAACGTTTAGTAAGTACAGCAAAACTTATCATTATCTACATCGGATATCAGTAGTCGTTCTTTTCAACGATGAGGCATACACTTAATGTAAAATACGAGTTGTAAATTGTTTGTCCTTCTAATTTAAATATGCTTAGTAAATTGTAATAATTAAAATTAGACCCTTAAAAACAAATGAAACAACTAGCGGCATTTGTACGAATCAATGAAATTAAACTTGTACCTTTTAGACTGACACTAATTAATAACTAAGTAAACGCATACTAATAAATACCACAAAATATAATTTATTAGATTTCAATATCAAATTTTAAAGCAAGTAACATTAAAAACAAGTCACTTTTTTACTTGTTGGATCAGCGCTTCACCTTAATCTCCTCTGAGGTTAACTCTTGTACTTACCGCTTCATCATAATCTCCTCTGAGGTTAATTGTCGAACTTACCGCTTAGCGCTTCATAATAATCTCCTCTGAGGTTAAGTGTTGTACTTACCGCTTCATCACAATTTCCTCTTAGGTTAATTGTCGAACTTACCGTTTAGCGCTTCATAATAATCTCCTCTGGTTTTTAGGTTTAGGTTTTAGGTTTTTATGGTAGAAAAACTGTTTTTTTTCCAGAATATTGATAAATTCGGGAATAACTGAAAGTTTTTTTTTGTATCGGATGCTTAAACTCAAGACTATATAACTCACGATTGAAAGAATGGATATGTGTAATTCTTCTTTATTTTGTTTATGTTCATGGAAAAGTTATCAGACAAAACCGGAGTAGGTGACGCTGTGGTCAAGTTATTGACTATTTGGAAGGCTAGAAAAGAACATCTGCCGGGCCAGGAGATTAAAAATCTTAATTGTCTATATTTTATTTAGCGATGTGTTACAGGTTAGGCATGGGAAATGCAGTAATTTTTTTTTTCTACACTTACTATTTCTGTTTTACGCATTAATTATTAGTTTCTACACACTTTGAGCTACTTTCGCATACCTTTCTTCTTTATAATTTTAGTATAAACATATTTTAATAGGTTCGTAAAACTAAGTACTTACTAGTCAACTTATATATTATACCTCCATGCATACTCTCGCTGTAACATAAGTTATTGCGATATTTGCTTAAAAAGATATATAAGTATAGGTAAGTGCTAGAAAAGGAAGTTTATGAGCGGTGCTACTATTATTTATAGAATAGGAACAAAGAGGTAACCCAAAACATAACTTGACCTGAACAGTCAGTAACAGTCGCAACGAGTCAACGTTTTTTAATAATAATTGGCATCAACATCATTAATATAGACACCATAGAGTAAGAAAATATAATAGTGAAAACATAAAATCTAGGGTTTTGGTTATATGTGTAGACAAAACTGTACATAAAAATATAGTTTATTATTTTTTATAAATGTAAATCAATCTACGTAATTAGTTAGATCATAGTTTAATAAAATAACAATTCAATTATTTGGAGTACATACATAGGTACATGTCATACGTTTTTAATAACCTAAACACAAATCGCCATATATATTCAGTGTTATTAAATCATAAGTTCAGATATATATAAATATAAATAGCTCTGTGTGAGTGTGTAAAATCGCTTATCAAAACAAACAATTTCGTTTCAATATACGTAAGCAAAAAAAATATATAGCTCGCCATATTAACATGAAATTGTATATCATCTTCAACCCTTTATCGACAAAAGTTGAATATATTAAAGTTATAAGTCGTTTTTGACAAGCTGCTAATCATATTCAAACAGATTCAAATGTACACCTTGCGATACCTTGATGTCGGTCAGTTAGAATTTTAAAATATTAGACCCAAGGCACATGATAATTTCGGAGGGTTCCCACTCATCTTGAAATACAAAAAGAATCAGACCAAAACACGTGCTCGGACAGGTGTCTCGTGTGTTTCATCCGTTAAGCATTCAATATTTAACAATGTGTCAATAATCACAACAAAATATAGGCGTATTTGAAAAGTAGCAAAATCTAGTAATAACAACAGGTTGTAAATATCACATTGCTGGACACAAACATTTTTCTGAGATATATCACAACTCAAACTCATGTTTCTGAAATAATACCACTACAACCCACGATCCATTGGCGACTTAAAATATTGATTCGTCGATTGAACGTTGTGTATTTTACAACTAAATAATGATATTAAGATAAAATTTTATTTATTGGTATACGTTTAATACCTTCATCGTCAGCGAATATTTTCATTTAAATTTTAATTAGTAAATCTGTGCAAAGTTCGATAAATTCGTTTATACATACCGAGTCTGTAAACCATCCGGTGGTCTAGTTATCAAAGTAAATGAGGTATGTGCGAACTAAAGCCACAATGGATTAAACCATATTCAATTAGCGTTTAGCTTACAAATACTTTCAGCAGAAAATTGTTCAGCATAATGGAACTCAATAAGGAATTTTGCTTCACAAAGTTCGCAAAAAAAGTATGGTTCTTTGACATTCATAACAAAATTGAGTTCATTTAAGACCACAAAATATTTAATTTCATACCAAATACATGAGGATGAACACGATAATGACATACTATTATTTACTGTCTTACATCATACCAAATCTATTTGATTAAGGTTGATTTCTGTGAGAATCTGCTAATATCAAATTAAAGTTACAAAAGATAACCTTGTAATACGTAAGAACACAAGAAGAGCGGAGCGTTTGCTCAAGTGTAATTAAACTCCTATTAAGTGAATACCGTTGCATCGTCGTGCCCAGTCCGTGACGATCGCCAACCATATCTAATTTTTCATCCAAATACATTCAGCGTATAATTTACATGTCCAAATAAACCAGAGCTACCAAAACATTGAAATTTAACAATTCTCGAAGGCCTTGTTAAAACGGTCAAACTAAAAGTTGAATTTTTACATAACATACGTTTAAAAGAAAGGTATTTATTGATGTACCAGATAAACAAACGAAGCAACTGTCGGTAGCCATTGTTTTAATATGTGAAAATATATTTAGTCTGTTCGAAATATAAAAATTGAACCGTTTCTTTATTTATTTCATTTTAATTAGTACATGGCTTGAATGGAGATCTTCATGCGTAACATTATAAGAATAAAAGATATAGGTACGTGTAGTGTAATTGGTTGAATAAATTATCAGTCATTTCAGGCCACTCAATTGTTTTGTAATTACTTACAATTTTACATTGTAAGTCTTACATTATTATTAACATATTATATGCAAATTTATTGTATTGAATTATTTCTTTGTAGACATTTTAATGTAAAAAAAACTCATCCAGTTTTATTCTTACATAATAATTATATCACCTATTATAGGTATAAAATATCAATTCTAACTTGACAATTTTAGTTTTATTTTTTATGTTTACGGGTTAAAAATGTGCTTCTTTATACTTAACTAGGTGAGGCTCACAGTCTCACCCGTGTTAAATTTATTGTATCAACTGTCCTTCGTGGCGCCGCCAACGCACTGGTGTAGCCTATCGTTTCGCCTAAGCCTTGCTTGCTTGAAGTTCATGTTTATTGCTTCCCTTCTGAAGGTCATAGTGTGAAGTTATATAGCCTTCGTCAATAAATAGACTACTTATAAAATTCATAAATAATTATTCAAATATGACTAGCATTTTCAGAGATTAGAACGTCTTTTGAAGTTTAGTATGATGCTTGAGTACTTATAGGTTATTGTAGATATCTCAAATTGCGTACAATTCTACCAGTGAGAGTAATTCAGTTTCATTACAAAAAGTTACATTTATAATTAATGTATGTTTAGATGTAGAAAATATTTAAAAAGTATTAATAACATTCGACACAAGCTTCAATCTATTCAGGTACCTACTTCTAATTATTTCATTTTTTTATGGAACCGTTATGTATAGAATATAAAATGCAGACGTCCAATGAGGGTGGCAAAAGAGTAATAAATGGTTAATTGCGCGTCGGTAGGGGAATGCTCAATGAAAACACGCCAATGGGTAAGCATTAGGGTCCGGCTACATAAGGCAGCCTTGAAGTGTTACATAACGAGCCCGATCGAACATTTAGGTATTCTGATAAAGACTGTACATACTAGCTGTTCGAGTAAATTAGTGAAGTAGAATGGGTAATTGTATGTATTTTGATATAGATATACAAAATATATTTTGGTTTATTTAAGTGAAAAGTTCTTTGGCTCCGTTGTTATTTGAAACTCGATGAAACGAAAAAACGACAATAAAAAGAGAGAACCGTATATACACTTATAGGATTTAGCCAACGAGAGAATGATATAGAAACACATTTACATTATGCACGGTTAATGCAAGTCCTGATTTTCATGACTGTGATCGTCGTATGATTGGCCTAGTTGTGTGAGACGACCAGACTTCATACGCAGTACGCACAAGTGGTCGATAGTTCGAATCCCGCTGGTATAGGATATTTAAAAGGAATTTATAAAGTACATTTTTTTTATCTGAAGGTTTCACTATTTATTTTAATTATATATAGGCTTGCTTTTGACCACTACCTCGCCTGATCTTAAGTTATGATGTGGCTTACGATGGAGCACGCTTGCCTAGAAGATACTTCTTCTCGTGACTTGAAAATACCCTGGTTGTAATTCTTGGGAAATACAAACTCTGGCAAAGAGTTCCACCCTTTAGCAGTACGCATGATAAATGTGCTAGCAAAACGCTTCGTGCGCACTGGTGGAATATCAACCGTATATCGATGACACTTCGCCGTGTCTCTTCTTATCCGATAATAGAAGAGGGATGGGGGAATTAAATTGTGCAATTCCAACGCACACTTGCCGAAATTTGTACATTTTACACTAGTATTGCTTGGATAATGGCAAGTTGTTTACTTGAAAATAATGATTGAGGGCGACGTTATTATTAAAACCTTTTGTCTATGGATACTAAAGGATACAAAGAGAAGATTTTCCTAAAGCGTGTTTTCTTATACAGAAAACTTCTATAGAAGATGTGTGCCTAGAACAAGACCGAAAAGGAGTCGCTGGTGGATAGCATGTATTTAAACTGTCATAATATAAATGTTTTTCAAAGCATTTTAGCAGAACCTTATTCCGATTATGCCTAGATGCTTTATGGCCTTGTAGTGCTACCTCATCGGCGACTCTCCTGATGTGATGCTATAAAGGATAGGGTACAATGGGACCGATATATTCGGTACAATAAAATTCCCAAATACCAAAAAAAGATTTATATAGCCTATTTGGTCTCCTTCAACTCTTTCAATTCACATCGCACTGATATGGTGAAAGCAACTTTTCCTGTTAAATCTTACAATTTAATCTCGCAATCCATATTGGAATTTATTAGTTCACATTAGCTTCTATTTCCATTCTCTGAAAACTTTTGTTTGAATCATTACAAAACATTCTATAACTTTGTAACTTACTAGGCGCTTCGTTACTAAAGCAAGGCGGTTCATTTCAAAGGTAAAAGAACTTTTAATTTATGCTAATTGTTTACCGTGGCTTATGTGCACCTCACCACGAGCTGTTCTTTCAACGTTATACTAATGCTATAGCTAACTAACTATAGCTTTAGAAGAAGTCACGAACTGCATTTTCTTTAATATTTATCTATACTAGTATAATAACTGACGGTCGGTATCGAAAAAAATATTTTTGTATATGATAGCCAGATTCATGAGAAATAGCTTAGACTATATAACTTCACGCTACGACCCTAAGGAGCGGAGCAGTAATTATGAACGTCAAGCAATCTGTGGTTCAACGATACCATACGGGTGCATTGGTGGCAATTTAACACGGGTGAAACCGTGGGGCACACCTAGTTTATAGTATAATAAGTATCTAAAAACAGTATTCAATGTCGGTTTCTTATTATTTGTGAAATGGTCTTATTATCTTATATATTCCAGTACAACAAAAGTGAAGTAATAATAGCATTGAACGAATTTACATATGCATGTGAAAATATATAAATCACTGTATCTACCTAGCTATAAAGATGATTTATTATTAGTGTTTTTTTTTAATTATATTGTGTTCAGAATTAGATCAAACGCTAACGTGTACTTGCGTTCTAGATAACGATTATTACTAAAATTATTGAGATAAATGAATGTAAATATGAAAATAAAACAATAAGTAAAATATAATTTTTGTGTGGTTTTATGAAACCACGATGCAAGTGAAACTTTGAAAATAAAAAATAAAATAATAATAATATCATAAAACTTTATAACTTAGGGCAATATTTATTTAAATCCAATGAATCATTGTCAACTTCAATTATTCTATCAATAACTTCATCTTCGCCTCGAGTCTCACAGTTCCCTACTCTACGGCCAGCTGTAATGCGACATGATATAGATGAACGAAAAACTTTGGGGCGATAGAATAAAAGTTTCACTTACAATAAAAGATTTTAGAAGTAAATGATGTCTCTATCATAGCGTCTCGAGAACAAAATCCAGATCTTTTTATTATTTAGAAATAATACGTAGGTACCTAGTCATTTCCTACCATAAAGCAATTAATGGCTTTGCGTGTAAAAACCCATTACAAACTGGTTATTTGACTGTTCTGGCAAATTAATATTCAACTAATACGAAAATTTATCAAAAATAAAAACGGATTTTATCATTCTAAAAAAAATGTGTAAGTATTTATGTAGATAGACACGTAAAAAGTTATTTATACTTCTTTGACTAAAAAAAACAAAAATAACTTCAAAAAAATTATTACCCTTACCAACAAGAAGATAAATTTAGCCATCAATGATTATAATGTAAATTCATTTTACTGACTTTATTTTGTTATATATCTTCTATACCTACATATTATAAAGCTTAACATCTCTCTGTCTGTCCGTTTATGTTCTTTTTACGCGAAAACCACTTATCCAATTTACACAGTTTTTCCTTTAACTCATAGCTATGTTATCTGGCTAGGTTATAGGATATATTTTCTTAGATAAAGTAATACACGAAATAAGCAGTGATGATAATGGTGAATCAGTTCGAAAAAAATATACTTTTGGGACTTACGCTGTGTAAACCATAAGAGATAAATCAAAATAATGTTCTACATTAATTGTAGACCTACAAAAAAGTCACAGATAACATATGTCTATAGTCTAAGGATCACCCACAATAAGCATTTTTGTCTTTAAAAAGAACGGCGTGCGATCGCCGTGGTTGGAGGGGGGCAGTACGATTCTCGTGTCTACTTGTCCCACGGCATTCTGTAGTCCACGCGAGCATGGCCGCGGGCACAGCTAGTTTAAAATAATTTAACAATGTATGAATAAACATTATTTTTATCAATGATAGCTAACTTCAACATGTACTTGCGTCACACTAAAACCACTTCCGCTACTAAACGCGCCAAAAAGTATATTTTCAATTACAAATTTTTAATAAATCGAAAATTTAGTTCAAGAACTTGTAACGTACGACTTTTTCACCGTAGTCAGTTCTCGCGGTGTTTTTAGTTCTGTTTGGAGAGCGGTACGGAAGCCCGCTACTGTGTGACTCCATTGTACCTCGCACACTCTCAATTGGTTACCACACTTGCTCGTTGCGCGTGACGTTTAAAAAGACGCCGCACTCCTTTGTCACCTGTCTACACTCAACACTGACAATACTATACCGCCCGCCTGTGTGGGTTATACAAGACAAAATAGATTCTAATGTAATCCAATAACAACCGTAATAGAAAGTAGGTTATTATTGTTAAGAAAATTACAATAAGTGAGTAAGTGCATTACACAGCCATAACATCAAATATAATGTAATTTAAATTGGAAGTAAATTCTTCTACTTATTGAGTATTAATTTTGCCTTTGATACTTAAACATGTGGTTTGTATTGTTTTCTAATATTACTGCTATACAATGGACTTTCCTGCTCCAAATGAACAACGACTATTTGTCAACAATGCACGTTAATTCTTCTTCTAGTTAAGTAAGTAGTTAAGTTCTAGTTAGTTCTATATCCAAGTCTAGAAAACAGAGCTTGCTGACAAATAGAACTGCCGGAACACACTAATTAGCTCTTGTTAAACTGGCCTTGTACAACCCGAATAACTCCATGAATACGAATCCACGAATATGAGATGGAGTTAATAATCTGATCTCCAGTATCTTACTCCACACGTATCTTAAAAATTGATTCTCAGCTCAGGAGAAGGGCTATAGTTAACTTTAATATGAAAAAGGAATTTATAATCATCTTACTAGTAATTTTTAGTCCATTATAATATCAAAATATCAGAAATCTAATCTTCTTAATGTAAACATTACGACATGAAAGTTACGAGAACGTCCCGACATGACAATAATATCGCGACAACACCAGAGGGTACAAGTAATACTTGTTGAGGTTAATCAAGGATCCGCTCTAAGCCCACTATTTTTCAATATTATAATGGACTACATAACAAAAGATCTCCAAATCTCTGCTCCTTGGACAGTTTTGTACGCAGCCGATTTTGTTTTTATGGGGGAATCGTTACCGGAAATCCAAAACAAACTCGACAAATGGTGGAAAGGTTTGGAAGGCCTATAAGTTAGTTGCAAAAAGATCAAATATATGAATTTTAGATTCTCGGCCGAAAATAACAAAATCATGGCAGTACCTACTATTAAAAATCCCTTAAAGCAAGAAGAGGAATTTAGTACCTTGGCTCTATAGTCAACGTCCAAGCAAACAAAGAAAAAGACTTACAAAGTTGAATTTAGATGTGCCAACAAGTGGAGATCGCTCTCTGGTGTCCTCTGTGATGTAAAATTGCCTATTAGCACGAAAGGCACCCGTGTATAACGAACCGTTAGACCAAGAATGCTATTTAGTTACGAGTGGTTGTGGTTAAGAAGATGCGATGAGCGAAAAATACATGTCACGGCGATGAGAATGCTGCGGTGGGCAGTTGGAGTCACAAGACTTGGTAAAGTTCAAAGCAAGTATTTCCGAAGAACATTTAAATTTGTTGAAATACAACCAAATACGCGAGCAAGTCGCTTACGCTGGTTTGCAAATGTGATGCGCAGAAGCGTAATATTTAATAATATCTATAATAATATATAAATATAAAATACACACTTACAGCACTATGTAAAAATTTAAAACCTATAATATAATGAAAATAACATAATTTTTTAACTTTACTCTAAGCGTCAACATTCCAGTAAAAAACCTTCAAATAACTAGGATAAAAGCTGCCAAATTAAAGAATATTCAGGGTATAATTTTATGCAGCTCACAATAAACGCGAACCATAAATCATAACATAAAGTTAATCCCAAACCACACAATTGAATACCTTTCAAATAAACTCGCACCTAGTGACATAGGACGAGAAAAAATAATTTACGATGTCAAAAAAAAACATAAACAATGTACGACGATGTGTCAAAATACTTTAACACAATAAGATCATCGTCTAAAACGTCGGTCAAAGTGTGAATAACTCACAAGGGCCCAGTCAAGATAAATGTAACCAAAAAGGTGTCGCTCTATATTGACAAAAAACTCTATGAACTTCTGAAGCAGTTAATAGGGGCCGTTTATAATAGAGCTCAGCGGTGGTAAGTTCCATACAGACTTGTAAGTTTTAATTCATATTTATACGGTGTGTCCGTATTGAAAGGATAGGATGATCTTTTCTAACAGTTGGTTGTCATGTCATCATACAGTTCTAATTTCCTACATTGCATTTAAAAAACATGATCTAGTCTATACTAATAAATCTGCAGTTTTGTCTGTCCTTGTCCAATTATTATTTTTTACTTTCCCCATAGACTTGATTTTTTTAATCGCAGCAGCTTGGTCATTGCAAATGGTCAAAATTGCTCACTCATAGAGCCAAGAATTTTCTCGAATTGCCACTCTCACTATGTCAACGTAAACTGATAAAATAAGTTCTCCAGAAGAGCTACTCATAGGCTATTTTGTTAATATACACCTGAATACGCAAAAATATCTTTGCAACTCAAAATATCAAATTGTGTAAGTTTATAAATAAATAGTTTTTGACTACATAGGTTTTTTTACCCATTTTTTGACTTTGTGGGCATGTTATTATTATTCTAAGTATAACTGTTACTATCACAAAAAATGTATATACCTATTGTAGCTAAAGCGGCATAATTACAATATTTTCTCTTTTTATCGGGTGGCCAGGGTCATGCGTCACAACTTACACGGCTCGTTCGCACCACTACATATATAGGCCCGAGCCGAGTGTTGACTTATTTTAATTTTGTGTTATCTCCCAAAACTATGCGTCCAAATAACATGCTTTAAAGGGAAAAGTTTATACTTAACAAAAAACAATATTTAAGGCTAGCTGAGAGGTCTAACCTATTCTAGATAGCGTATACTATTCCCACGTGAATCTGGCAATCATATATATTTTTTCGAATCTGATTTGTAGTTCCAGAGATTAGCTTCTTTAAACAAACAAACAAAAAACTCTTCCGCTTTATTATATTAGTATAGATAGAATTGATATGATGTATCGATTAATTAATAATTAATTAAAAATTAATTTGTTCTATTCATGTTCATTCATCCACTAATTAGTTTTGATTTAGATATGGGTGGAACATCCATCTTTCACATTTTATTGTCATCTTCATTTATACATTCTATAATTCATACAATCTATAATTGTCAACATATTTATATGTAACTACCTGTGCCCGCGGCTCCGCTCGTGTGGACTACGAAAAAAAGGTTTTTGTTGTTTGTTCGAAGCCCTAATCATTTATCTAAAATCAAAGTAGCTTAAGTTATGCCCTATAACATCAGCTATCTGCCAGTGAAAGTCCTGTCAAAATTTGTCTAACCATTTCGGAGATTACCCGAAACAAACAGAGAGACATACAAACAAAAACTTTAAAAATGGGTTTTTTGTTATAGTTACCGTGTATGCTTTCATATGCATTTAGTAAAAATCTGTTATTTAGACATTACAATCAGACACTTCAATTTTATTATATGTATATAAGGTAAAACCACCAGTAATTGACACTGCACCAATAGTTGACACTCTGACGAAGAAAATTAAATATTTGATACTAAATTGATTTGAAGTCTTGAGTTTGTTAACCGACTTTTATAACTGACTGTACCTATATGTATTTATAACATTAAAAATATATCAGTAATCAGTGATTTTGGCCATCTCGATCTTTGGCTTCCTTTTTTTTCTTAATATTTAATTTTCTTCGTCAGAGTGTCAACTATTGGTGCAGTGTCAATTACTGGTGGTTTTGCCTTAAATATTAGTCATAGTGGTCGAGTGTCGACCGGCGGAATATCGATTCGATGTCTAACAATTTTCTCTGAATTTACTAATTTCAAATATGAAGGCATGTTAAAGGATAATGTTGTGAAGAAACCTGAACATATGTATGAGAAATGTTTTCATAGTACCACTGTGTGTGGGAAAAATACAGAATTAGACTTCTCGGCGTTTGAAATTACGAATGCATTGTAGGCTGACGTTATGATTAAGCTCGTGCTTTCCCTCGGGAAGAGGCCGAAGCCAAGCAGTACGATACTTACAAGTTGGTATTATCTCTACATATAATAAGATTGATGTGTCAGTTTGTAATATCAAAATAACGGCTTTTTAGTAAATGCATATAAAACAAAAAAAAACTATCTATTTGTTCCGGGTAGTCTCGGAAACCGTTTGGCCGATTTTGACGGGACTTTCACTGGTAGATAGCTTATGTTATAAGGAATAACATAAACTACTTTAATTTTAGTAAAATAAAAAAGCTAGTAGACCACGCGAGCGGAGCCGCGAGAACAGCTAGTCTTAGTACAAAATTATTATTTTATCTAAACTAATGTTATAAAGAGGAAAGATTTGATTGTTTGTTTGCATTGAATAGGCTCTGAAACTGCTCGACCGATTTGAAAAATTCTTTCACCACTAGAATCCTACATTATACCTGTTGAACATAGGCGATAGAATAAAAAGTTAGGGATCCGTATTAAAATTTATATTTTTTGTATTTTTTGTTAAATACCCGTGCGAAGCCGGGGCGGTCCGCTAGTTATTAATATTATTACAAACAAAAACGATCACATTATGTTAAATTCCATTATAAGCACATACTATGTCAAAATTAAATATAGGTATATCTCCGTTACAAGCAATTTTTTTAAAGTCTGTACAAATATAGTCAATTATTAAATTAATAGTTCAAATTGTAAGAATATTATGAGTTCGAACTAATGTTACGGACGAACCAATTCAGTATGATAGATATTAGAAGAATTCAAACGTATTTATATTTAGGCATCATATTAATCAATGATGAATGCATGACGCGCTCCTCAATAGCACCACGAGACAATCGTCGATAAACTGATAAAGAAATGGTGCTAATGTAAATAAATGGTCAGTAATATGTTAATGTCTAAGCTCAATTTGTGTGGAGATGGACTTCACATGTTCATAGTCACCAATAGATATTCAGCTCTAAATATTTTTAAGCTACTGAAAAACCAAATACCATACGATTCTATGGAAATTTATAATATGAAATGCGCAGAAATATTAATGCTTAATACAATTATTACGAATGAAACACCACAATAGTAAGTCGTTCTATAGTAATAAGTTTTTGTATATACGTGTATTATTTTTTATAAGTACCTATAGATCAAAAACCTTTATATTTTTGATTCTTACCCATTTAATATTTGTAATTCAAATTTTCGTGAAACACAATTATATTAAGTACTCTTAACTTTTACTTAAGATTTAAAAAAACCGATACCTCATATTCCTATTCCATACTGTGTATCCTAATTTGTTTTGGTATGTATGCGCACACAACAAGTGAGCCTAACAAGCAATCAATACAAAACATCTCACTGCCGTTAAGCCTAAATTTACAGTCAGTAACCAATAACTCATCATATTTGACTGCAATATATTAAAAGACTGTATGGAACGTTAATATTTCAAGGGTATCCATTGGTAAATTAATGCAATGGAATAATAATATAAAAGAAAAAAAAATTGATAAATATAGAATAAAAAAATAAAATAAAACACATTATAATTTCCCAGTTAAAACATAAATTGAGTACACTTTGATATTAGTAATATTTAAAATAAACAATAAATCTGCTGCGGTTTATGTTTCGTAATTTGCATTTATTTATTAAAATAATAATACTCACAAATTCGTGGTCTTAATAATACATTCAACAATAACTTTATGTGAGTTTTGAGTAATCTTACATTAATTGGAGCAGCAAATTTTTATCATATCGCACTCCAATATTATTAGAACTGTATAAGTACTACATAGACATAAAAATTTATACATTATTTAAGATTTATTTTATTTATTAATGGTTCGAACACAGCGCCACCTAACGGATCCTAACATATCTAACCAAATATATTATATAAATATAAACTCAATCGGTCAAATCGTTCAGAAGTTATAAAATCACTAACAGACGCACACAAGATGTAGATTATAAAATAAATCTGATTTTACAGTAGTTAATAAACTTACCATAAAAATTCGTATTCTCTCAGCATTTACAAATCACATGCTGTAAAAGTAACCAGTCTTAAAGGATCAATCCATAACATAGACGGCGGCAATGAAGTTTCTAACGACACGAGCAAGAAATTAAGCTTGACAGTAAATAGTGGTGTAATTCACATCGATGATCGTGCTCACGAATCCGCGTATCGACAGGATAATGGCGTCGATCCTCGTCTACGAAATCGGTTTACATAGGGTCTCATCATACCTGTCTATCGCCCTTCTCTTAACAATCTCATTAATTTTATCGAAATCGCATCTTCTATACTAAGTAAAACTTTTAATATGATAACAGCAATATTTTTATGTTACACTATAAAATAATCATGTACTTTCAATGTTATGACTAGTAGGTATATAACATAATGTCCAGCTCACTGCACTTTAAACACACTTGTTTCTAAGATTTCATTCCAATTATACTGTAGAGCTAGTTGAGCCCGCGGCTCCGCTCGCGTGGACCACTAAAAAAGATTTTTGTTTAACGCGAAAAAATAATCAATTTTCTAAAATAAAAGTTGCCTAAATTACTCCTTATAACATCAGGTATCAGGAAAGTCTCGTCAAAATCAAGATAATTTTCATAAGATAAAACCATATAGTAGTGCCTTAATAATAAAATTTATCTATTACATATAGGAAAATTAGTGGAAGTGTAGGTTACTAATGTTAAAATAACAGCTTTTGACTAAATGCATGTGAAATCATATAACACAACAAAACCAGCAAAACATTTTTTTAAATTTTTGTCTATGTGTTTGTTCCCGCTAATCTCCAAAACGGTTAGACCGATTTTGACGTGACTTAAACTGGCAGATAGCTGATGTTATAAGGAGTAACTTAGGCTACTTTTATTTTAGATTCTATAATACACGCGAGTGGAGCCGCGGGTACAGCTAGTTTTGTATAATTTTTAAATAATGTAAAGCCAACTTATTTACAAACGCTTATTGGATATGACTAATTAAGAACATTCTAAATTAAAGTTATACTACGAATACTTTTCTAATTTCTACCGGACCATGGTTTTAACAATAAAAACCACTTTATATTTGAAGACTTTTAGTTACAATGTGCGCGCATCGTAAAAGCTCACTCTCGTATTTTTTTCATAACGCACATAAAGTAGTATAACATGAAAATTTTTGCCCAAAAATAAAACGATATTAAACTTTTTTTTAATATATTAATTCTATCGAGTAAATCCTAACCCTAGTGGTCCGTTGAAGACTCACTCATCGGGTTCAAAAGTCAACAGCGGCTATCTGTTACAAACACTGTAATATCAGTGGTTACAAATAGTCTAAAAAAGAATGCTGGCCGTATTTTACTACACGTAGACCTTTTACAGTGTAGCACTTATCAATGTATTGATTCGACATTTTTGAGAGGTAGGGCACAGACAAATTTCTTTGGAATACCTTCACCCTACAGAAGATCGCAGCCAAATAACTTAAATTACATAAATGTATATAGATAGACTAATAAGTAATTATAATACTGGGGTGCATTAAATCTTCATTCAATTATTTTTCGCTTTTTAGCGTCTGTTTCTAATGCCTTTTTGTGTTCTGTTTGAAGTAGATTAAATATTTTATTTTGTTTACCAATATCCCATTACCCAGAAGGAGAGTATTTTTTTCGAGTGTATGTAGGTTACCAATTTCGTTGGCACAACTTTGTAATTATTGTTTGTCCACGCCTATGACACTCAAATTATTATTTATATAAAACTAGTGTATTGTATCATTTGCTTGAGTAGCTTGGTTTTGCCTTTTTGTCGATTTGACTATTTTATGCAGTCGGATTTTTCTTTTATAATAGTATGGTTTATTCTTATACCCATATTCCAGTGTAGTCACTTTGCCGTGCATTCATCCTGATATTTTTTTAATGATGTCTCATAATAATTATATTTTTGTATTTAGTATTTAATATATTTTTGATATACCTAATATATATGTACACTATAGTGAGTGCTTATAGTTAGTTCGTATATCACAATTACTTTTATTATAATAATAGAAATGGATAATATGATGTAATATATGTGCTGTTGGCGGTGCCTTTGTTATATAAGTAAATAAACAACACAATTTAATACAATTAAATATTTTTATGATGTTCAACAGTCCACTTACTCCCATAATCACAAACGCATTGAATACTCATTTATCATTCCCTTAACAGCGCAAATTGAATTAAATGTATAAAACGTAATTCGGTGGTATTACAATAATTTAACCGGGATAAATGAAATTAAGTGAATTACGCCAGCGAGTGCGAGCAACCGGATTTAATATAACTTAACCTCTAGTTATCATGTACCAATGAATGTCCGACACTGCAGATCACTTTAGTTCTTAATAGGGACTCGTTAGGATATTCCACAGAGTAAACATTTCACAGAGAAAACATGGCAAGTCTCAGCAAAATAATGTGTTATACAATCTACATATACTCGTATATATTTCGGGAATGTATTATCTGTAGCTGCTAACCTGTAATATTTAACGTATGTCTAACGTAGGTAATATAACCTGGAAATTCTAATATTTTACTGAGATTTTTTTTTTATTAAATTTTACTTATATTACTTTAATTTTTATTACATATTATCTATTTTATAATAATTATATTACTATAGAGAAATAATGTGTCATTAAAGAAGGTTATAGGCTATATAACTTCACGCTATGACCCTAAGGAATGGAGCAGTAACCATGAACGTCACGCAATCTGGAAAGCTGGCAAATATGGAAAATGAGTGAGCGTTACCGGCGTTGGGGCACAGCTAGTACTTAAAAAGTAAAAATAATAAATTAAGATATTTAGCTTCACTGACAATGAATATGTATAGTATCTATAACTGCTGATTACTCTATGATGCTATACCTCCAGCGACGTCGCTTCTCCATGCAATGATTGATGGGTCCCGAAACCCGCGCCGGCGGCTAACTTTGGATTTATCGCCACGACTCCCTCTGCCGACTTACATCCGTTCCGCGATCACACGGATCATCCCGTCCCTTCATGACATTATGCGATGTGAATACGTTCAATAACATTGCAAGTTAATTTACTTCGTGTACTCTATCACATTTTATCACATTCACAAACGATCCTTAAGTTTTTAACTCATATATAATCCTGGAATATTTGGTAAGGTGTTATAGACTAACTGTATCTAGGAAATTTACTATTTTGAAACAATTCAATTTAGAGGTTAAATCTTCATCGTACGATATGGTTAAATTCTACAATAAGTCTGAAATTATGGTGAAGGAGGACATATTAATACAATAGTTCATGTAGGCAGGGTATTGTATTTTTGGTATACGACTAGCTAGCTACTACAATCTTCAAGCCAAAAATCAATGTGTTTACTTTAGAGACAGTTTCCTTTTTATCTTTGCTTTAGAGTGTTACCATATTCTATCATTTCAACAATAATGTCTAGGCTAGGTATAAATAGCTCTACATACTGAATACGTAATGAAACTGCAATAATTAACCACGCAATCTATCCTTCTTTCTTTGTATATGGCTGTCTCATTCTACTCCCTCCACAATGATCCTCTACATAAAAAAATGGATATTGAATTTTAACGGCTCATGGCCTGCGACTAATTATCCAAAGTAATATCTGTCTAAAGGATTACCTGACTGATCATTAAACAGACTAACGTCAACCCGTAAAAGAAGAGCAGATATCCCTAACATTTGGAAAAAAGTAATTTTAGATTCCCTTGATTATTTTTTTATATCTCCAGTGTCATTGTGTTTTCTTACAATTATAATTGAGGAAGTAAAACGTCTGGCATAGATAGATCCCGAAATTCGACTAATTTGTAACAATAAACTATATGTTCATTAACATAGATTTTATCAAAAACAAAAACATTTTCTAAATTTACGCCATACTAAATTCCTTCCACTTCTTCATATTTACACCGTCCGTACAAATATATTATCATTCATTTGTCCCATTATTACACCAGTTGGCATATCACAATTTTACACTTCTTGTACTTATCCCATAATAAGTAGGGTCAGCACAAAATGTTTTCTCCTCCACTCTCCTCTATCAGCTGTCCTCTCAGAATTTACACGTTTTGTACACATATAATTTCTCACAAAATTTGTCCACCTTCATACTTAACACACTTCTAGTTATATGACTTTCAACGTAAAAGGTTTAAATACCGTACAGCATGTTATAAACATTATTATTATATAACTCAATAGTAAGTTCTGTACTTACTGTATAAACTTTATGTAAAATATCGATAACATAAATAGAAATAATATTCTTCAGATAAATCACACGAGTTAAATATTCACCCACACATTAACTCGATAACCGAAGGGGTCCGCAAATGCAGGTATTACCAATAAGATTTATAACATTCATAACAATTATCTCAAAAAACTGTGATGTTTGAACCCTTTTGTTTATAACAGCCGCCAGCCAAATAACGAACAGGTGAAACTAACTCCGGAACGGGGGTACAAATACAACTTTCTTCACAGTTTTTGTTAAATGTTTTTTGTTGGTTGCCTTCAGTAAAATGGTGTCCAGATAAAGGTCGAACTAACACCAGCAGTAATTAGCGGCGATTAATAATCGGTTATCTTGATCACGAGGTCGTATACCGTAATAATCGTTCCAGTTTATTTTTTTATGTTCAGTCATCTAGAATTTTTACTTTCTTTAACAAATTAATTGCATCTTCACTTGGATAAATAATTGGTAGGGAGTTGATCAACTTCGACACGATCAGTTGGACATATTATCGATATTGTAGTCTTTGAGACACATTTCTACTTGAGTACTTACCTATATGTAAACGAATACCGGTTATAAATGATAAGATCAGTGAAGGATACAACCGCGGTGACCATTTTGGCCATTTATTATGAATTAATGACACATTTATTTAGACATTGTACCTACTTATAGGAGTTACTTAGGTTATTTTGTCTGGCTTTCCTCGATTGGAGAGACAATAATATATTATATTATAATGAACTTATAAAAAAATATAACAGAATCGATATCTGGTACCTTAAAAAAGATTCAGGGCAAAATAAAATGTATAATGTTATGAAAGCCGAAAGACCATGCCTTACCTAAGTAAGATATGTCCTAACCACCAATTTTATCTAATTTATTGGCAACTAGCTGTGCCCGCGACTCGGCTTGCGTAGACTACTGAATTATTGTTCATGGAGATGTCGTGATTATTATTTTTTGATAAAGACAAAGTATTTTATGAATAATACAAAAAAATGATCAAAATCTATCCAGTAGTTTTTGCACGATACGCGCACATCAGCAAACCTTTTATCATTTTATTTATATAGATGAAGATAGTTTTTATTTTATTTTATAAGGACTAAGTATCTGAGAAGAAAATGATTCAGATTCCTTTATATACCTAAACGTTTGTTGTGTTGTGTGTGAATTTATAGTAGGTATTTTTATATTTATATTTAGTATATATTTATTTCTCAAGTCATGTCAAATGGTGGCACGATACGATGATAGAGTGGTGGTTCGGGCACGTTGGCAGAAGTTTGAAATCGCTTCTGTACCGATCCTGAACGATAAATCAATCGCAAAACTAAAAGAAGTTCGAATGCGTTGACAAATTTGCATATGCCAACTCTCCGGCCTCTACAGCAGAGTCCACATGGCAGTTAGATGCGTCAAACGTGTATGTAATTTAATAGAAAATATTTTTTTACCACAACAAAATTGATATTTTAGCCAGAGTCATCATCATCATCATTTGCAGCCGAAAGACGTCCACTGCTGGACATAGGCCTCCTCCAAAGAACACCACAACGACCGGTCCTGTGCTGCATCCAGCGTCTTTCCGCAACCTTGATCGGACCACCTTGTGGAGGTTCTGGCCACGCTACGTATTCCGGTACGTGGCCGCCACTTGAGAGCTCTTGGGCTCCATCGACTATCCGTTCTACGAGCTACGTGACCCGCCCACTGCCACTTAAGTCTAGCTATTCTTCGGGCTATGTCGATGACTTAGGTTTTCCTGCGGACCTCCTCATTTCTGATTCGATCACGCAGAGAAACTCCAAGCATAGTCCTCTCCATTGCCCTTTGAGTAACCTTGAACTTGCTTATGAGGCCTATAGAGAGCGACTACGTCTCAGTGCCATATGTAATCACTGGCAACACACACTGATCAAAGACCTTCATCTTGAAACACTGCGGTATCTTGGGCGAGAAGATATCACGTAGATTCCCAAACGCTGCCTTGCCGAGTTGGATTCGACGATTGACCTCTTTCTCGAAATTGGATCTGTCTATCTGGATAAACATAATCATCAACAATTCCAAGCGTATAGTCGCTGATCTTTACGGTCGTTGGCGCTACATGGACATTCGACATAATCTTCGTCTTGTTCATGTTCATCCTAAGACCAACTCGTTCAGAGGTTTTACTGAGGTCCCAGAGTAAATTAATTTAATTTCCCTTGTCCTATTTTTTGGGTAGTAAACATGGAATATATTAAATTTTGGATTTAAGTATATCTGTATGTTTGAATAATATGCATAAGTGAGATACAGACTGCAGCTATCTCTTCGATGTTGCCATGATTATGAAGTTCAGGATTCACTTTCACTATGTGCTGGACCAATTTGGAAATCATTGATTTCGCTCAAGTTCAGAATAAAGTTCGGAGTTTTGTTGTTGGACGATTTTGTATTGCAAGTAATAAAATTATTTAAACAGGCGATCACATACGTGAATTCTTTTTACGTTACATTTAGTATAGGTAACTAAACTACTAGGTACCAGGCATGTATATGCTATGTTTTAATTAGGAAACAATAAGTTACTTCTATTTCATCAATTTCTATAGATTAATATAATTTCATAGTTTATTACACTCATTCACATTTAATGACTATACTATGAACTCAAATGCACTTTTGTCCTAATCAAAAAACAAAAAAAAAATCGTATCTGCTCAGATTAATAATAAAATCATTATACGAAATCAAAACACAATAATAATATGCAAACGAAAACATCGTCTTTGTCTTTCAATAAAGTAAACGAGAGATCTTAATCTCAGATATTATATTATAGTCCTTTATGTTGGAAATCAATTTGTTGGAATGAAGGCATGGTTCGTGTCATAAGTGGTCTTTATCTACCATCGAGAGGTGTCGGCGGTGTTTCGCGCGTTCGCTGCGGAGGACTGCGGGAATGTGACGTCGCGGCCAGATTTCCCCGAACTGCATCACTGACGATTCACCCAGTGTCAATCATGATGATAGAGCTGCCATTATCATCATATCGATTGATAACATATCAACGGAAATATTTTAGAAACCGAATTTAAATAATGCAATTATTTTATAAAAGCAGAATAATTATGAAAAATTTGTAGAATAAGCACCTTTGCTATGGTAGCACGGTAAAATAATGGTTTTCTGCCTGAATGTAAGCATGGCGCAATCCAAAAATAATGGCGACCACAGAGAGATCGGTCCTTTAAATATTTAGTGGTCATTACAGCTGATAGTCATCTACAAATAACCTCAAACAGGACTATTGTCAATATATGTTAAAGAGTTCAATAGCGGATTTTCTGCCAATGGAATGTTCACCTGATGATCAGATTCTAAACCATGTGGCTCATCACAACTTCCTTAAAAACATAAATATTATCTGCTGTCTTAATATTTAAATTAAACTGATGTTTTAGTTTCATCTTCTCGGCATACTGGTAGACTAAATACCTTCGTTTCTTCGTCATTAAACCGTAAAATATGGAATCTAATTTATTTATATAATTTACCAGTTCTAGTTCTCTATCTTAGCTAAATTTAGGCTCAAATCTGCCAAGAGAAGTTGGGACATCATATCATTTCAATCTGTACCTTAAGCTGGATTCAGGTAAACCATTAGGTTGACCACATTCTTCTTACTCTTATCCACTTCATACACTAACTTACGTGCCAGATCCAGTGTGTCTTTAAGTAAAGTTTTCCTTTGTTTTGAATTCATCTGCAAGTTAAATAATCATACATTAATTAATTGATGACAAGAGTGCGTAACGCTTACGCATTCTTGCTATGCGCACTCTTGTTGCATAACCTGAACTTTTTAATAAAACTACATGCAAGTCCACCGGTAAGAATTAGTGCAAGAATTCAGTTGTTATGGAATACTTTTAACAAATAAACCATACCTACATATCGAAATTTTCTCTCCAAATTAAATTATCACACACATTGTAAAACACAAAAACATTTTATAAAAGTTATCAAAATCAAAAAACTTACCTTTCTATAAATATATCTATATATAGATATAGAGTCCAACAATAGGCGGTCAGAACACGTCATCTATTTACCCAGTTTTGGCAAGAGCCTCATTAAATATTTTTTTACTCTATTCTGTTGCTTGCAGTTCTTATCCATAGATTTCTTTCTGTCTTCCTTATCTCGTCCTCTCCAGCGACTAAACTGTCTTCCTCTTTTCCTTTTGTCTAGCTCATTGTCACCGACTACTGACAGGTTACTCAAGGTCAATCACTAGTTGCTACTCCGGGGAACTGAGTTGAAACGCTTAATGTGGCAGTTCTTGTTGCCACTACCGTTCAAACTGGAACATAGCAGAACAAGCACTGATGCTTTATGTCAGAAATAATTAAGACAATGGTGCTACCGCAGCGAAACCTTGCACAGCTTCTACCACTCTTAATTAAAAATAATTAGTGACTTATCGACAATATTTTTATCGATAACCGAGTTCCAAGTTACCCGCTCAAAGAGGATGTCGGGCGCAGTGGAGGCCCCTTGCGGTGCGCAATTGATGCATCGTCTGCTCACTCAATGATACATACAAATTTTATTTATGATGTAATATAGTTATTGGCCATTATATTTGGTTTTTAAAAACTATTATAATTATATGAAAAAGGCTTATCAAGTTTCCACTAACACAAACTATAACAACATTCCACAATATAAGTGTAAACATTTTTATCTAAACATCTGGCACATTCAAGTAAAATTGAAAATACTTATTTTGAGCGCATAATTTAAATGAGGATAGATAGATAGTATATTTATCCTATGTCAAAGGTATTGTTAATCAATATCGGTTATTCATACTAAGCACTTGTAAACATGACCGAGTCGCAGGTGATGTTATGAAGACTGTTTAATTCATGGAAAAACTAAAAGCTCTGTATAAGAATAGTGGCTTTATTAAAAAAAAACTAATATTTGATTTGTATTGTATGAAACAGAAAGTCAGGTTAGGTTGCTATTGACTATTCTAGCGTTACCTATTGTATAATAATATAAAAAGGAGCAAAATTAACACGAAGGTCGAAGAAATCATTTAAAGATTCATAATAACACTTAACAGTCCAGCATTTTGAATTTATTTAGGACTACTGCCCAAAACTACTTATTGTGGGTAATTCTTAGAAGACAGACATATACTGTCGCAGATTATTTGTAGGTATTTTTAAGATCTACAATTATGTAGTACATTAATTTGATATATCTCTTATGGTTTACTCAGCTTAAACCATTAAATTTTAAAACAAATATTATTAATAACATTAAGCGCCCCAAAAGAGTATTTTTTCCGAATTGATTCACCATTGTCGTTACTGCTTATTTTGTATGTTACTTTATCTAACAAAATATATTCTATAACCTGGCCAGATAATACGAGTATAGCTATGATTTAAAAAATAACCATATAAATCCGATAAGTGGTTTTCGCGTGAAAAGGAAATAAGCAGACAGACAGAAAAAGAGACAATATGTATAGATTATATTATTACAGTTTTTAGTGATCACGCTATTTATTATTTGTATTAGAATATGTGTACTTATACTTTCTTTAATTAAATATTTGAGTGTTTTCTGTGAGTGGGGTGCTTGATTGAAAAACTCTTTTAAACATGCACCCCTTATGGATGTAAAGCAACAACTTTACAGGCAATATAAACCAAACGATTGATTTACAATCGTTTTGTTAAAAAACGCAGTTAAATTTTACTTTTACTTGTGTAACAAGCGAAAACGTAACATAATGTAATAATAAAAATAGTACGTTTGTAGCTTCTAAATAATACAGTTAAAAATGATACAAACAATATTCAAATTCTTACAGTACACTATTTATTCCGACTCATTAGCCAGTCAAGCCATATGTGTACTGAAATATTTTTATATGCCGGAACATAATTTGGTAAAAGTTTTTACCGATCGCCACGCGACACCGTTTAAAAGGTATGCGGTTTTATTGTGGTTTCCAAAACTTTGCAAACAAAACACCGAGCGTAATGGCGTCTTTAATGACATTTTGTATATCTATTAAGCTTTTGTTAGGTTGTCACAGAGTGCTACTTAATTGTCACATGTTGGGAAAAAACGAAAATTAGTTATTTCAAGTTAATAATACTCTCTACCTTTCCAATAATTTAAGTATAGCATTCTTGATTCCCTAGAAAAGTATTGTAAATTTTGAAACATTTTTATTTTAATATTTAAAACGTATACATCGTATTCGTATGCTGTATTACATTGTGGTATAGTTTGTTTAGTTATCAAGGTCCATTAAAAGTCCACTTTGTGAAGGTTCGCGGTTACATTCGACACGCGATCCGCGCTTCACGGAAACCTCAGGTAGGCGCCGCGAAGCAAATTTTTAACTTTATATTGGATGACTAAACAAAGGTAAGAGCTACCGCAAATAAAGCACACAACAATAACCCAACGCACCAGAAAACCTCTTTTTGTTTTTCACCTTATTATTAGGAGAAAAAAAGTATAACATATTTAACCATGTTTTAACTCGCAGTGAATTAAATAAATTTGTTCCGTGTGATTACACACACATATTTGCCTCGATGGAATTCGAATGCCTCGAGACAGAGTTATGAGTTTTTTCTATAGTCGAACTGTCGTAAGCGGCGGTAGGTAGGCCAGCGAACCATCGGTAGCTAACTCCGGCCGATATTTCATGCGCAAGTTAGTTCAAACAAATCTTACGGTGTCCCTTCTCATCACGTCAATGCTTTTACGTCAGTGATTACGAATTAAAAAATAAAAATCTTCACTCTCATACATACGAGTACATCAAAAATAGCTGATGGATCGTGTGATCTGAATAAAGATTAAAAATTTATCTACAATTCGCATTATGACAATGTTTATTATGTTGACTAATAACTCGTTTAAGAAAAAATAGTAGTTATAATTTACAAACATTTTCAGTATGGTATTTTGTATTTTCAGGTGCCTACATTCGAAACCGACAAAGCAAGAATTTATAACATTTTATTTCAATTTGTATATATGTAATCATTTTTTATGTCACACAAGTGCCTTCCGCCCACAACTTTATTTATTTAGACCTAATGATAATCTTCGCAAGGTTATTATTTTTTAGTAAGCAATTATTTATATTTGGTTTTCCAGTTAAGAAAATCAATCATAAAATAATTGAAAATGAAGTAAAATAATTTTCATAACTTTTCCGCGTTCTCCTCGCTGGAATTACAAAACAAACATAAAAAAATTGATCTTATCTAAAATCTTTATGAATTTCGAAAACGTATTTAAATCATTTTTATATAAGTTAATTGTCAGACAAAATATTAACGTTAGATTTTGTTTAGGTACCTATCTAGATCTTATTTGCTAGCAATGAATTTATTTATATTATCTAAAATGTCATAATCTGAAAATAACTGGCAATCACTTCAATTTTATTTAATTTTATTATATTTATTATTAGTAAATATATAATTTATCTGAATACTCTATAGACACTTTATATTTGGTATATTATAATGTTTTCATATATTCTTCACTGAAGACAGGTGTTTGTAAGTATTTTAATACAATTCTACTCGTGTGATCGGTCCATAATTCTTCTGTCTTGATCTGATTCTGATTCGGTCTATAATAAGTATCTACAACTGATACAATTCAGCATTATTATTACAAAATAATAAAGAAATAATCGACTGGCTTCCAACGATTAAAATAATTTCGTTCGAGTTTCGATTTATTCTTTTTGTGAGAGGCCAACACAGTATCACGTTACCATAAAATCACCGAAGCGACTATTATTGTACGATCGAGTTTTGTTTTAAGTCTACGTATCCACGCGATGTGCTTTGAGCCCTCACATTTTCTTATAAAGTCTTGTGTTTCTTGACTATAGCGAAAGTTACAGCATTTCATAATATGTTTATAAAGATACCCAGTAGCCTAGGTAACCCGATAACGTGGATATCGCTCTGCCTCCGTTCATTCGGTACGATTAAGACGAAATTGTTTTTGTTTTAATATTTTAATTTTTTGAGCACATATTTAATCGTGCCCTTGTGTGGTGATGACTTAACTTTGATGATTGCGGTGTTGCATATACGTGTTATAAATTAATGAACATGCTTTAGCAAATGAAACTCTGTTACTTAAATATATTTAGGTATTAGTAGCGCACATAAACTATTCTAGTCTGAGTGCTGATAGTGATCGTGGTCGGAAAACTTTAACTTGTCCTAATGTCCTAAATAAATACGACAGTTTGACGGTAATAAAAATAATCTTAGATACAGAGTACAGTTTTGTAATAAACTATGGCTCTAATTGTATCCATGAAATAAGTAAAAGGTTTATAATTAAATCACATACTTTTTGGATTTTGTCTCTGTTTTATTTCGATTTTTGTTGTTCCGGTAACGAAACGTTTATAGAACCTTTAGTCCCATAACTTAATAAGATATTTATGGTACCTCTAATATATTTATAAAAGCATTTAATATGATGATAATGATAATTGCAAAAATAGCTGATAATGAATATTATTTATGAGCAAATAGCACAACTTATCACAGACTATCTATAGCCCGATCATAGTATATAAAATCATGAGAATATAAAACAAATCAAATTAAAATTGTATCAGAACTTCATAAATTTTCGTAATTTAAATGTATTCCTTAAAATTCCTAATTTGCGGTGAAGCATGTTTCACACGTGTCGAATAAAAAAAAATTAAACGGCTCGCCATAATAAAGGTAAACGTTTTTTTCGTTTAATTCAGTAGCTTTTACGGTTGAACAATTTTTACTACCATATATTAGTGTACCATATGACGGGTGTATTTAATTTTATAAATAAATATTCTAAAATATAAATATTAGTTCATAATGGGACCAATGAAAATTAGCTTATTTCTTTCCTACTATTATTTTCACTAAAGTGTAATTTTATTTAAATTTAATCTTTTATCAACGGCTACAAACGAGTCAGATTTCTATTTACGCTATATGTCCATATACTGTATATAACATATAATATGTATCTGTATGACAGAATCCAATACAGACTTTTAAGCTGTTAAAAAATTTGATGTTTAAGAAGTCCTTTCTTAGTACGTACCTACGCCTATAGAGTCACAAATATATTAAAATACTAGCTGTGCACGCGGGTCCGCTCGCGTGGACTACTAAAAGGCTTCATTTTTTGCGCGGAACCCTAATTATTTTTCTAATATAAAAGTAGTCTAAGATATTCGTTATAACCTCAGCTATCTGCCAGTGAAGTCCCGTCAAAATCGGTTCAACCGTTTCGGAGATTACCCGGAACAAAAAGACAGACAAAAACTTTTTTTTTTGTTATAGGCACCGTGTGTACTTTCATATGGGTTTAGTAAAATGGTGTTATTATGACATTATAATCAGACTTCAATTTTATTATATGTATAGATTACTTACTGTCACAAATATATATGTAGGTACTGTTCAAATTTCATATTTTTAGCTTTTGTAATTTCGGGGTTGCTTTTATCTTTCGTCAATCAGAACTATTTTTTATATAATCAAAACATATTACTAAAGTACAATATACTATAAAGTAAGAACCTTCACACAGTACACCATTAAGTAACTACAGGAGTTACTTTAATAGATACTGTTATATTGTCCAAATCATAGACGAAAAAGTATGGTGTTAAAAAATGCAATCAGTCCGCTGATATTTGGACCAGCACTTTTATATGAAAAGAGAGTGGTCAATCCGGGATTAGACAACCTTTAAATATATTGTTTTGAACACTTTATATGTCAAAAATAAAACCCATGTTAGAAATGTAATGTAGAAATGTAACCGAAAGCGTGCGGACACTTTCCCGTTGATTGGGGTAAATGACCGCATTTCCCTTCTTGATGAAAACATTAATAATAAATTGCAATTATAAAGAAAATGAAAATTTTATATTTTGTTATTATTGAGAAATATATAATTAAAGATCATAAAGACTGATTTATTTCAAATTATAAAAGAGTTAAACTTTGGAAGTAATTTGCTCAAAACTGCGTACAGTTGCCCCTCCTTACTCTATTCATAATTATACCTTTAAAAGTAGGTAACATAAAATTATTATTTCAAGGTATTTTGTGAAAAGTTGTTTTTACTAGATTTTCAGTTATGTAATTATTAAACTTTTTTATACTATAAAGGTGGCAAACAGGCGTACGGCCCGCCTGATGGTAAGCGGCTACCGTAACCTATGAACGCCTGCAATACCATAGGTGTCACAAGCGCGTTGCCGACCTTAAACCCCCCTACCCCAAGGAGCTCTGGAAACCCTACTCACCGCAGAAACACAACATTAGGTCATTTGGCAGCGATCTTCTGTATGGTGGAGGTATTCCATCAGTTGGGCTGCCCCAAATAGAGAGAAATCTCCAAAGAAATATCTCTGTGTCCTATCTCTCTTAATTTTAATGTTACTTATCACATAAATGTGTAATATTCATTAAACCATGACGTCGCGTTTTCTGTATGGCGTTTCTAATCACGTGACTCGCAGACCAAAAATAAATCTTTTCTGGATGAAAAATTAAATTAATTATCAATTAATTCTTCTAGATTTGAATCGTTTTTGGCTTTCATAAATATACCAATATTATTAAATAGTTAACTTTAATTTTTAAAATACTTTCAAATCACGGAATACCTACTACAAATCCACCATGGACTTACATTTAAAAAAACAATTAAGCGCTTCGATTGTCTCATAGACAAAATAGAGCAAGGAAATATTCGGGTCCCACCTACCGCGCTGGGCGCTCCCACTGCACGTCACTCTCTCACGTAACCAAATACAGGATGATAATATGTATTATAGGACGCCTTATCGAAGCGTTTATTTTAATTCGATCTGTCAGGGAAAGGATAAAAAAAAATGATTGATTCAGGTCGGCGCTCGCTACTGGGTGCATCGGGCGCCTCGTAACGTGATCATCGTTCAAATGCACCTAGGTACATAATTCCAGAACATTCTTAAAAATATCGCAACTATTATAACTATTGTATAAGAATACTATATAATTACGTCATCATATATCAAATTTGTAACTCAGAGCAATCTAATTATTATTATTAAATAGTACCAAGAAATAGTTAAGTTACAGCACATAATACAAAATAAAATATTCTACACAAGTTAATAGATCTGATTTGTTGAAAATTTTACAGGCAATTTAATCCTTTAATTAACTTACAATATATTCATTAAAAAACACAGGACACGAACATAAAATATAGATAATTATATTAAAATATAAGATTGTATAAACGAGTTATAACCATGGTAAAAATATCTATTATGAAGTAAATGCAAAGTCTATTTCGTAAAGAAAATGTAAAACCTCTGACTCCTTAGCATCCTTGTTTTTTTTACTATCTAGAAATTCATAATTTTATATATTAGTTATAACCAAATAGATAACTTCAAATTAAGTTAATACGTAAATATTGTTGCATAATAATTGTCAATTAATATATTACTTGAAGCTCAACCGGTTAACTAACTTTGTTGTACGAGTAAATGTTCGTGTAACCAACACCCGGGAACGGTGCAGAATCAAGTTTCGCGGCGAGGCGCGCGCGACCGCGCAATTTCCTTACGTTAACGCTGCCTGCGCTGCTCTTAGCGCAAATTATTAGAGGTGCAAAAAACATCGAACCGTGACTGGAATAGGCAACAGGTACCTCGTTTACTAACTGAGGATAACTATTATAGAACATTTATGTTAAATCTAGACTAATGTTATAAACCTCAAGAGATTGTTTGTTTCTGTGTTTGAAGGCGCCAATCTTTGAAAGTATCAGACAGATTTGAAACATTTTTTATGCGTTTTATAGCCTATTTTTTGAGGAAGGTTCTAAGGGTATATTATAGGTTATATAACTTTATGCTACCATTCTAAGAAGCGAAGAAGTAACAATCAACATCAAGCAATCTGGAAAGTTGTGGGCAAATACGGGAAATGAAAACTACAATAGGCTACACGGTTGCGTCAGCGGCGTCGCGGTGGAGACTTAGGGCGGCGCAACATATCATTTAACTCACCGCTTAACAAAATCAGTTAATTACAATTAGCCTCGTAAATGGATTTATCGTAAACGCATTTAGGGGCATCTTGGACGAGATATATAGTGCGTTGATTTAGTTAAACAAAATTAGCGAGTCGGTCTAGGTGTCTCTGCATTTCGGTTCACGTCTTGACGAGTCTTACCCCAAAAGCGCGATAACTTATAAAATTATGCATAGAATGAAATGTGCATAGCTGGATGTCGCTGTTTATTGTCTGTCAAAGTCAAATAAATAACACGAAAATAGTGTTACGACGCGTTATCTTCTATTAGGTATAAGTGAGAAATCTGGTAATAGTGTGACAAGAACCAAGCCACCTAATTTTAGTAACTTGCCAAAAACTTGAATTATGGGCCTGCTTACATATACTAAAATTTATTTGTCATCGTCCGAATATCACTTAAAGAAATTCATATCAGAAATATAAAATAACGTTGGCCACTTGGTAATTAACACTATACTAACAGTTCCACTGACAACTCCTATAACAACCGTTGGGATAAATGAAGGGGTCCTTTCCTCTGTCGCGACGCCTTTTAAAGAAGTCACTTAAACGTATTTAGCGGCGCTAAATATTAGTCATTTATGGCTGTTTAATTTTAACAGTTCCTTAAACATATTTAGCAACTAATTTTACTTTGTGCAAGACGCCAATTTTCTTTAACCACTTTAAATGCGTTTAGTCTTTTTTTTATCACATTTAACCATGTTACGCTAATCACCCTTACTTAATTTAATACGGGTGAAACTATGGGGCACAGCTAGATTAGAATAAAGTAAATTTCAATATTTATATTACAATAAAATCAGAATTAGGTATTTACGATTTACGTAAATTAGCTCTTAAACGTGTTTACTGTATAATGGAGTTAATAGAAAATGTTAACAAATTTTTGCATAAGAACTTTTTAATTGACATGTTGTTCTTTGAAAGTTAAACGTTTAAAGATAAGGTTCTAATTAAATGTAATATTAATTTGTATTCGTTCCACTTTTAGGATCCAGTAATCAGGTAAGATCAGGACTTATAGGGACGAAAATGTATTTCCTGTCATTAAAGTTTGTCCGACAGGTTTTTATAGCAGAAACGTTTGTTGTGGTCATCGATTAGATACAGTGTTACCGTATCCTTGGTTTACCTATCACTGCTACTTTTCTCAATGTGAGAAGAACTTAGAAGTAAGATACAAAAGGTGAGAAAAAACATATACCATTATTATTATTAATAGATTTCACTATAGATCTTAGTTCATTATCAGGTACAGCTGACACATGAATAATTCTTTCCGTAAAAAGTGACATCGTTTTGTATGTAATTAATAATTATTTTTTACAATATCTCACAATTTTTTTTATAACTTAACTCTTCTCTCTAGTCTTGGTGAAAATTTTCATTATTAACATATACAATAACTGCATAATTTTCCCAGATCGAGCAAAATAAATTGAATAACACGTGTATCTCCTACCTACCTATAGGTATTAGGTACCTACCCAAAGGTACCCAAAGGTACCTACCCAAAAAAAAAAATTCTACATCGCAGGAATAAATCGTAAAAATGCTTAAATATTTGACTTTGGCTTTATATGTGAATATTATTTATATATGGACAATACATTTAGCGATATATAATTTATTTCAATGCAAACTACAAAACCCAATGCTCGATCTATACCATACTATCAAACATAACGTTACGTGCTACCACGGTAACAATAAAACGCCCGTAGCTACTCATTATAAACTGATACTCTCTGTAATTTATTAAATTGTCAAAAATTATATTCCGGTAGTCGTTGGCCGGTTATAATATTTTTTGTTTGCTACACCCCCAAAACATAAACCGAAAAAAAGACGTCAGAAGCACGCGACACGCGATCCGTAGCGTCTTTACCAACAAAAAATCACACATCGATAATAAAATCTCTGCGTTTCTTTATAACATTAAACGGCTATAAATTATTGTAATGTTAACTATTAAATCGTGGATGGGTATTTCAAATTATGAGATTTTGTTTAAGTCCTTTGTCCAGTATAAAAACTTTTATTAGTAATTGATACTTTCACTATGAATATGGTCAGTTAACATAATGGGGTACTAAATGAAATGGTCGGTTACATTAGCAATTATCTGAAGGTATCTAATAATAATCTTAATAGAAAAGGATGGGTATTTTCGCAAGAGATGTTGATACAATATAAATAATAATAAAAACCTCTTACTATGAACCTAAATGTTTCTTTTTGTTTATGACTGCTTCTTATGAACTCCCACCAATATTAAGTAATGTTCGAACAATGTCCCATTTCAAACACAATTTGCAAATATTTATAAAAGTTATATGCTCACTGCGGTTTGCTTACCATTTGTTATTTAACTGTTTCATTCATAACCACCCTAAATTAGGAGTGCTTTCATTACATTAAAATTTAAGAGAGGTAGGGGCACAGAGAAATATTTTTGGTGATCTCTCTCTTCTTGGGGCAGTCCGACTGGTAGAATACATCTACCCTAAAAAGATCACAGCCAAATCACCTTGTGTTGTATTCTTGTAGTGGGAATGGTTTGTAGAGCTCCTTGGGGGGTTCAAAGATATTTAACAGTCGAGCTCTAACTAAAAATATTTTCTAGTATGTACAAAGTTATTTCCAAAAGAAATTACTCACGCGGAGTATTCCGCAATGTGGATGCTGTGGTGGATGCATCCTAATATTTTTCCTATCCGATACGTTTTTTATATTTCATGTATTTAACTGTATAGACTCTCTCATATAGTAAAATTGTTTCGTTCGCGTTCATTACTAGCAACGCCATCTTATAGAAAAATTATGTATTTTTTATGAGTGCCATCTACACTAAAAGCTTTGTACTAATTTCATCATCACTCTCGTAACTGCTACTCTGTGGTAACTAACTGTAAAGTACCCTTAATGTTAAAACGTAGTAGATAAATTATGAAAAACAGATGGCGCAAACGTTGCAACTTTTATATGACAGACCTCCATGTGGAAGACGTAGCCACATTACAATCTCAGAGCGTCAGAGCTTACACACAGTTTGACTACTAACCACAGAATAAATACATTTCAAAATTCTAACTCACTTTCTCTATACTTCTCTTATTAATTTGTGGGTTTAAAAACCCACTATTACAACAACTACTTGTACTAAAAACCAACAATTATTAAAATAATGTCATTTTGAGCGCGAAGATGGGAATTTACCAAGCTACCAATACCAATTTACCAAGCTAAATAAATTCTATAACACCATACATAAACTCGCAAATCCTGTTATAAATAATATTACTAATTTGTAACCAATGAGTAAATGCTGAATTAAATTAAAATCAAAAAATACTTTATTCAATTTAGACTCCAAGGCGGCACTTATGAACGTCGAACACTACTACGGGTTCGGAAAACATCCCAGTCATCGAGAAGAACCGGCAAGAAACTCGCTCGGGCTTATTTCCTGTTTCATTGCATAGATTAAAATGATAGTAGCTAGATATGGGGATATACTGACAATTAAGGACTGGGTTACTGTTACAGAAATGTCTTAGTTAAGTTTAATTGTTTAAAAGTCCGCATTATTTCACCTACACTAACAGAGTTACGTAACACTGCGTTATGTGTAGGTACATTTTCAAATTCTGTCTATTATACTGAATACTATGTCATGCTTATTATATAGGGGTATCCTAGTACTTTATAATATCGCGCCCGACACTCGTGTACACATCAAGTGCACCGCCTCACGGAGCACATCACGAGCAACTTTTCCAAAAGTAGTATCGCCCCCGCCCGTACGCTTGCGGTCTTTTTCGACGTAGCTAAGGCCTTCGATAAGGTCTGGCATGCCGGACTAGTCCACAAGCTACATAAACTAGAAATCCCGGATAGGTTAGTTCACCTAGTTCATGATTTTCTACGCGACCGCTCCTTTCACTACCGAGTGGAAGGAGTACTATCTACCGCCCACCCTATACGCTCAGATGTCCCGCAAGGTTCCATTCTGGCGCCTTGCCTTTTCAATCTGTACGTCAGCGACCTCCCAAAGCCCCCCGGGGTCGAGGTAGGGCTCTACGCTGACGACACAGTCATATACGCGTCAAACAGACACAGAAAAAATCTCGCCTGCGCAGTCCAACGTGCCGTAACCACTCTCGGGGAGTGGTTTCGAACGTGGCGAATAGCTATTAATCCGGTAAAGAGCGCCGCGATTATGTTCGAACCGCATACATGTAAACTACCACGCACGGTAGGACCCCTCTCATTATTCGGTAGGAATATCCCTTGGGCCACCAAGACTAAATATCTAGGTGTCACCCTCGACTCAAAGCTTAACTTCAACGCGCACGTTACTATAGTCCGGAATAGGGCCGTCTGGATCCTTTCCCGCTTGCGACCCTTGCTCAGTTCGGTAAGCAAAATGTCCTTAAGACATAAGCTTACACTATACAAGATGTGCGTCCGTCCGATCTTGACATATAGCTGCGCAGCGTTCGCACATATGTCCAAACATAACTTTGTCCGCATGCAAAGAGTCCAAAATCGGTTTCTCCGTCGCCTGCTTGACCCTCCAGCCTTCGTTAGGAACATGGACCTCCACAGGGACATGAGGCTTCCCTCGATAGAAGCCTATGTGAAATATCTCACCAGGAGATACTTCGATAGCGCTTCGAATCACCCCAACCCACTCGTAAAATCCACCGTGAACTACGTCCCAGACAACTCGATCCCCGTTGCGAAACGTTATAAACGCCGTCCGCGAAATCTCTTTGTCGATCCCGACGACGACATCGAGAAAGCTAATAATTACTACGCGTCCGCTCCCGCAACATATGCGTGCTCGCGCCCACGCCCGCGAAACCACCGTTCCCTCCGCAGGGGACGTACGGTTAACTTCGCTCCCGCACACCCGCCACGACCGCCCTCCTCTGCGGCAACTCAAGCCTAGGTCCGATCCATCGGCATGGAGCTAGCTTTCACAGCCATACATGACACTGCATTATACATACATGCACAACACACATAGGTACATAGGTTCTGTAAGGAACCTTTTTTTTTTCTTTTTTTGCCTAGTTAGAGTAGACAAAAATTTCAGACCACTAAATACACATACACATGTTCCTTCCCTCCTCCCAGGGGGCAGAAACATGTATATATGTATAGTTAGTTTAGATCGAATTACGGATAGGGAATTAGTCAGATCGCGACTTAATTGCATACGCGCAACAGTCCGAGCCGAGGTCCGGCCACTTTGGCACCCTCGGATGTTGTTGCTTAGCTTTCGTGGCTGAGTGCCCTAAGCGCTCGCCCCCAAGCCCGGTAAAGCTGTAAAAGCCGTAAAGGCTCCAGGGCCCCTCAGGCTAACAGTGTAGTCAGTTCGAAAAAAAAAAAAAAAAAAAAAAAAAAACTTTAAAATAATTTGAAATGATCACGGAATTAGACACATTTATAATTTATTATAATTTTATAATAATTTATTAAAATTAATATTAATATCCTTGTTCTTTTTCTTCCTTCCTTATTAATTATTAATGGCCTTTGACTCTGTCGAAACTTGGGCTGTTCTGGAATCCTTACAGCAATGCCAAGTAGACTATTGTTATATCGAGCTGCTGAGATGTCTCTACGAAACCGCCACTATGAGTGTCCAAGTACAGGCCTAGCAGTCTAAACCCATCCAATTGCGCAGAGAAGTGAGGCAGGGGGATGTCATATCCTCGAAACTATTCGCGAGCGCATTGGAAGATATGTTTAAAACTCTGGACTGGAAAGGTAAGGGCATAAACATAAACGGCGACTACATCTTACACCTGCGATTCGCTGATGACATAATCTTAATGCCGGAGTCGCTAGAGGAGCTAACCCGGATTCTGGACGGCCTAGCTTCAGCCTCGCGACGTATCGGTCTTGACATGAATTTGGATAAAACCAAAGTCATGATGAATGGCCACATTGATCCAAGACCGGTCGTCGTGGATGGCCACTTTCTTGAAATTGTTTCTTAGTACGCTTACCTCGGGCAGATTATGCAGTTAGGTAAAAACAATTTTGAAAGGAGGCCAAGAGGAGGATCCAGCTGGGCTGGGCAGCGTTTGGGAAACTACGTGGAGTCTTCTCGTCATCCATACCGCAATGTTTGAAAACGAAATTTTTCAATCAGTGCGTCCTACCCGTAATGACCTACGGAGCTGAGACGTGGACACTCACGGTAGGGCTGATCCAGCATTTCAAAGTCTGAGCGACTGCAGCGTGCTATGGAAAGAGCTATGCTCGGAGTTTCTGTGAAGGATAGGATTCGTAACGAATACATCCGACAGAGAACCAAAGTTATCGACATAGCTCAAAGAATTAGCAAGCTGAAGTGACAGTGGGCCGGCCATATCTCCCGAAGAAACATTTCCATCGGGAAAATTTTCATATTTAATGAGGAAAGCAAAGTCACCCAATTGTAATATATGTGGAAAGATCGATGATGTGCAGCACTTACTGATGGAGTGTGCCAAGAACAAGATCGAAAGGGAGTCGCTGGTGAATAGCATGAATTTAAATTGTCAAGATATAGGTGTTCACAGCATTTTGGCAGAACCTTATTCAGATGATGCCAAGATGTTGTATGATCTTGTAGTGCTATGTCATCAGCGACCTTCCTGATGTGATGTTATAAAGGATGGGGTACAATGAGACTGATATATTCTGTAGAATAAAAGTCCCAAAAACAAAAAACAAAAAAACAGATTTTTAGAAGATTTAATACATTCTGAAGCGATGATGCGAAGCGATTTGAAGCGATGATGGCTCAGTGGTAGTGTGTACGACTTCGCGTCGAGTGACGTGAGTTCGAATCCCTGCAATGAGCCTGAGCTTTCGGTGAAGGAAAACATCGTGAGGAAACCATAGCATGGTGGTAGGGCTTTTTCTAATGCCCGCCTGGCTAGCTACCACTCTCAAGTTGAAAATCTGTCGCCAAATACCAATAGGTGTGTTCCGGCAGCTGCACTTGAGAGCCAGTCTTCCACTAGGTTTAGCGTGTTATCATCTTGGGCCACATCGTCACTTAACATCAGGTGAGATTGTGGCCACTACGCCAAAGCCTACAACGATAAAAAAAAAATCTAGATTTATTTCAATCATACTTTTAACATGACAGTATATATGACATCCACACGTCTAAATTAGACATTTCTAAAAGATTACATTCCATGTAGTTTTGCTTTTCTATATGCTAAATATATTGGAGGCCTCCTTTAGGGGCAATCCTTTAGGCGAAAGTAGGGGCAATATTTGTAATTGGTTAAGAGTTTCTCATCAAGTCTGCTTCCTTATAACGCTATATGTATATAATTGACGTATAATATAATTTTGATTTATTGCCCAAGCACTGAACGAGAACATACCAGAACTTTTAGTAAATTAATAATTTTTAAACATTTTTTAGTAAGTTCATTTATTTATATGTCTATTCCATAGAAATGACTTGTCAAGCCACATTCCTAAGTATTTAATATCCTCTGTCTTCTACTACTATCATCCATTTAGTGGCCGTAACTTAAGCGTAACTTGAGAGTCTTCAAACGAAGAGTGAACAGGCATATTTGATAGGTAAGCGTGATCCATCGTCGGTCTCATCTTTACTTAATTACCATCAAGTAAGAAGATCGAGGCAAAGCGCATTCCTATGATCCATTAAAAGAAAAATTAAGTTTTTATTTTTCATCCATCCTTTACTAAAAAACATATATTGAGATGTATTACTAGAAATATGTTATTATAATTCCTTCAAAACTTGCACCATTTCATTTATTATAATTTGCATGTTAATTTGACAGTCAATTATTCCTTACAACCTACATTATTAATTTTCGTAATAAGATAATGTTTATTTATTATTAAATTCATTCCCCGACACGTGTATAAGTTTTCATTTTAAAATCTAAGAATGCAGTTTTACTTATATTTAAAATAGACGTCATGGTCCTATAGAACATATTTCTCTATCTTTTATAGATTCAGAGTTCTCCTCACTGACCATTCTCAATGTTACACCTGCAAATCCCTTCAAAACCGTTGACTGTATTTGTTCAAGAAAATAATAAGGCTAACCTATTATCATATAAATTTAAAAATAAGTAAATTGGGAACATATTTTTATTATAGTGTAGCCAGAAATATGTCAACATGTTAATAATACATTACTTTTCTCTACAATAACTGTTTCATATGACGCAACGTTCGATTTAATTCCGAGAAAACCAAACCTCACTTATAATTTTTAATTCATCGCTCGAGTGTTCTCCTTAATAGCTTTCTTGACCTTTACCATTCTTTGTAAGGGAAATGCGGATTTCAACAACAGGTTGCTTTATTTAAAAAATGTATAAGATCATATCTGATGTGGAACAAGAAAACAGAGCAAATAACATTTTATAAAGGAGTGTTATAATACATGATTATTTTTAAGGTAATTTTTATGTAGGGAATTATTCACTTTTACATTTTAACTGACACTGGTTTAATTTAATTTATGATGTTTTTCTATTAATTTACAAAGCATATTATCTACACGTGTTTCTTACGCAATAATTAGTTTCGTCTCGTAATTTCTTTTTAATCATATTATGGACAATTCTTATAGTGTATCAATTGATGTATGACTTTATAATTCCCATGTATAAAGTTTCATAAAAATCGGTTGAGAATTAATAAATATATACCTATATAATTTCTATAAGTAATATATAATATTCTTATGGCCTATTTATTAATTATGAAATGGCATATGTGTTCGAAATTACATTACGGTCTAAGATTAATGCTATTTTACTTCTCAATGCTACGTAGTAGGTATATTTAAGTAATTATAGTTCAATGGTAATGCACTTGAATTCCGTGGGTTCGAAATTCGAAATTCGAATGAGTCGAGTCTGAGCTTGCGGTTAACGCCTAGGTCCGATCCATCGGTATGGAGCCCTTGAGCCAAGCAGCCGCTCGCGCGATACAGTGACTCTACATTCACTAGTTTTCACAGCCATACATGACACTGCATTGTACACACATGCATAACACATAGGTACATAGGTTCTGTAAGGGATTTGTTTTTCTTTTTTTGTCTAGTTAGTTTAGACAAAAAATTTCAGAACACTAAATACACATACACATGTTCCTTCCCTCCTCCCAGGGGGAAGAAACATGTATATATGTATAGTTAGTTTAGATCAAATGATAGGGAATTAGTCAGATCGCGACTTATTTGCATACGCGCAACAGTCCGAGCCGAGGTTCGGCCACTTTGGCACGCTCGGATGTTGTTGCAAAGCTTTCGCGGCTGAGTGCCTTAAGCGTAAAAGCCGTAAATGCTCCAGGGCCCCTAAGGCTAACAGTATAGTCAGTTGGAAAAAAAAAATTGCGGTTAACGAACAATCGACAATTTGTTCCTGTCACATTTCCAGTAGATGTACTGATTTAATATTGGACTTAACTATTATACTGCACGCCGTACCCTAGGTGTGATTAAAATTATACCGCGTTACTATTTTAAACTGAAACCGCCAGCTTCTTATAGATGGCGCCAAAATATAGTGTTGCATGCAGCACGGAGCAGCTACGTAACCTATGTTGCGCTCACCGCCAGCCACGCGCGCTCCAAGCACCATCCTCCGCCACAGATTAGTTAGTTGCATTTGAACTTGGTAAGTTCACAATGTTTTGTAATTTATTAGTTTCTAGAAATAACTATGTTCCGCAACCGCCCTACCCCCCTTTGTGTATTCATCATACAATAACCGCCCGCTAGTGGACAGACTAAATTACCCGTTTGTCCACAACACGCCATTTGTTGGTTTTTTCTAACCGGATAGTTTCCAGTAAATTTATTTAAAATTAATTTCCACCGCTCCGCAATGCATTAATTGGCCCATGTTCCTCTCCCCGCACTAGGACAACTATTTACCCATTGTACTTACTCCATGTACAATGCACGCCAATTATACGCCAGGGTAATAAATAAAAAAAACATTTCGTGTAATATCACAATTTATTGGACAATTACCTATATTAAAAATACAGAATATTAGCAGTAAGATTAATTATTCTTTGTAAAAAGTGAAAGTTTCACAATTATTAACAATACGAAATTAGAAGAGATTTTTTTATTCACATAGATAGAGTAATTTTATTTTAAATTTAAATAGGAGATTGAATAATTATCTTCTAAAAATATTTTTTTATTTACATTTCAAAATGCCATTTCTAAGATCCAAACGTAAAAGATTTGCAGTGATCTGAGGAATTGAATGACTAGAATTCTGTGTTCTGAACTCCAAATAATATTTTAGTTATAATATAAAAAAACGCATCAACACTTTAAGATTAACCTTCAATAGGGAGTTTTTGGCGTGATCTCAAACTGACATGTAGTGGTATTTTGTTTTACATATGTGTTATTTGACCCTATATTGCGTAATATATGTTTTATATTGCATAATAAAGTTTGGTTATTATGCACAAGTGGAGTGGATTGGAAATAATAACAGATAATCAATTCTGAGATGCCACAAAAACCCCCTAGAAAGTTCTAACAAGGGAGCCACCATCTTCTTAGGATATTAAAATCATCATAAGACTGGACACTATATTGACTCGATAATGGCAGTAATGGTCTTCAATAAAGAGGACCGGTTGCCAGGTTAGGAAAAAGACAATGAACCTTCAATACCTAATTCTAAATGTTATCTGTCTATGAGTTTAAAAATATAGACTTTTACGTAGGGACCATCGATTTAATTGAGTACTTGTTATATTCGTTATGTATAATATTTCACCAGGTAATTATTGTACGAACCGTTAGTTTATAATCAATCTAGTAAGATCGCAAACTGTCAATAGATTGTAAACGAACATTTACATTTTCATAGATTTATAAACTAATTAGTAAGGTTAGGTTTAAACCACGACCATAATAGCGAGAAACAAGTAAGCTGTTAAAAATTTACATTTTGAAAATCCTAGGTATCATGATTTGGCTTATTTAATAGATATAGCTTCAAAATTATTAGTTTCCGTTTACAATCTCACTAGATTAATTTTAAACTAACAGTTCGAACAATTATCCAGTGATATATAGCAAATACATAATTTTCATAAAACACTTTTTTTTTGCAAATTACAACTGGTTACAAAAGTTCACTTCAATAAACACAATCTAGTAAGCAATAAAGATTTAACGCTAAATTTGTAATTGCAATGCATTATTTCTGATAAAGATATACTGGAATGCTTTATAATTGAATATAGAGATATGTATAGGAAATCCTTCTACTACGTTTAAACTAGAAACACGCTAATTTTATATTCAATATAATTTAATTCCTTTAATTATCATATTACTATATGTATTAGTTTAAGAAAGGTTATAATAATATCTGAAGAAAGAACTACATTTTTATTATATAGAAATGTAAATATGTATGTATATATAATATTCAAATTTTGACATCATTTGGCTCCCAATTACAGCCGAGTAAGCCAGTGAATAAGCTAAGAAAATATCATTTAGAGTATAAATATACATTACAATATAATGGATAGACTTGGCTGTTAAAAATGCCTCCGAATCACTGGTATCTTTGTTCCCATAATAATTGAATATTTAACTAGTCTCGCTAGAAAATCTATGTAGGTATATTTATTTAATTCCTGCAATAAAACTTTAGTACTTCATTAATTTTCTTTTATATTGGCACTAATTCTATAAATCAATTCGAATTACAAAATTTACAATGATTATATGAATGTTGTTAATAGATTTTCCTATAAATATTAACATTATTAAATTCAAAATAGAATTATGAATAAACATATAATAAGTACTGTTCCACATTTTATTATTATAATTTATAAGAATATTTTAGACACAATATTATGTAAGGATAATATCTAATCTCAGTTAAGAGAAAAAATATAAAATCCCGTCACACGTAAATACTTTTTATTAAGAATTTATATATGAGTTTATAAATATAGAGCCTCAAAAATGTAGCAAGTAAGATACTCCTTCTTTTATTTATTTTCTATATACCAATGTAGAATTGTATGATAGGAAAGAGACTCATGCACTCTTTAATTCCGAGAGCGACTTTAAATTTAAATATCGCTTTCCAACAAACCGGGTCGTTTCGGTGTATCCTCACAATCTATTAATTGAATGTCGTCTAACTCTTTAGAAGCGCTCTCGACCAATTCGCCCATTAAATGAGTATTTCGATATTTATTATTTTCCACAATGTTGTTTTTATCAGCGTCTTCAACTCTGAGAATTTCGATTTCAACACCGGTTTCATCTTTATCGACCGCCGTCTTGCTGGGGCGGCGGTCTAATTCCTGTCAAGTGGCTTGTATAGTGCCGTATTCATTTTCTTCGTCGTGCAAACTCTTTTCAGCGAGACGGAAGCTTTCAAGGAACTCATTTAAATCGACTAGACCGTCTTTATTGATGTCCATGAGTCGGCAAATATCGACTAGCTGCTCCTGAGTCATTGGGTTTGGCATGTATCTGCCTATCAATTGGCAGGCCTCGGAGAATTCTTCCAGTGTTATGTAACCTAGTAATATTAAGTAAACATTGTAAAGAATATATTATAGTCGCGTAAAATACGAAACATTAACACAAGATACTAGCAACTGATTTTAAACATAGGTACCTGAGTTATCCTTGTCCAGAATTTTGAAAATAGCTTCTAAGCTTCTCTTGTTTTTATACAATGTTTCAACGACTGTAGTAGTGTCGGCTTTCCTTGTAATTCTCTGTAACGAAAAACAGAAACAAACTAAATTAATCAATAATGTTTAATTAAATGTTCATGTTTAATTGTAAAAAAATAACCCTCCTTTTTGCCAGTCGGTTAATAAACAGTGCAATTTACAGAAAACATATACATAGATGCTTTACAATTTAATTAAATGTTTTATTTCTTCAAGTGGGTTTTTCCAATACATCTATGCTCCTATTCAAATATCTTCAATACACTACTCCGTGTATTGTATTAAGTACATGTAGTGGGTTAAACTATTCCAATAGTTATAATATATTAAAACATACCTAAAGATAATCATAAGTATTCTATGATAAAAACATTACTTGTGCATTCTTTAAAAAACAAATAAAGTAACTTACATTGGCGATCAACTCAAAAGTGTCCATATATCGCACTTTTCTAGTCTCAGGGTCTGTACGGACTAGTTTGTCTTTAAGCATCCTCCAAGGTAGACCTAGATGTGTAGTATCCTCCATTGCTTGGCACCAGTCTCCGATTGATATATATCCTGATTACATAAAATTGTTATTATACACTGAAATTTTATGATCGAATTAACTTTTATATGCAATTATGATGATATTTTAAATTTGTTATAGTAATAGTATATCGGCAAAGCGACTTGTCATTGTAACTCATGATAAGGTCATACAATTTACAAATGCAGCGATCACCAAGAAATATTGATTCCATTGTCAGTCGTCGTTGTCAAGTCGCTCTACTTAAGTAGATAGTATGTATTTACGTCACACCAGAAGGACATGATATCATATGAAGAAGGGACTACACTGGGTGGGAGACCGTCCCACCCTTTCGCGGTACGACAAATCATAACATTGCAAAGGTTTTCTTTTCGCTCCTCGTGGTTCAAAGATTGGTTAAAGTCAATGACTAATTATTTCCTTAATTATCTGTTTCTCCTTGATCAGAAGAAAGCTCGTTTCAATATCACAAGTAAAGAATGCTGTCATTTGCATAGCTAATAATGCTATTAAACTATGATTGCTATGTAATTCTAATGTAAAAATTAAAGTAAAGATTTATCTTTACTTGGGGCAGCTGAACTGGTGGAATACCTACAAAATATCGCAGCCAAATAACCATTGTGTTGTGTTCCTGCGGTGAGTAGGGTTTCCAGAGCTCCTTGGAGTAAGCGGTGTTCAGAGTCGGGAACGCACTAATGATACAAGCGTTCGTAGGTTACGGTAGCTGCTTACCATTAGGCGGGCCGTATGTTTGTTGGCCAACTTAGTAGTAAAAATAATAATAATAAAAAGCGTCAATGACTCAAATCAAAGGTATTAAATTATTAGAATGCAGAAAAAAGACAGCAGCTCAAATGTTATAAATATTTTCAAATTATTTTTATTTAACTTTGTTATTAGATACGAATTATAAAACTTAATAGTCATATTTAAAAATTAAAATATTAATTCCAGTATAACGAAAACGAGATCTAGATATATAAAGTTTAAAACCATGATCCTGAAAACAAAAGTTTTAGAGTTTTGTAACTACTTACTAAACATAAATTTGAATTTTAACTTATAATCCGCCTTGTGACTCTCACTAGTAACAAAATTAAGGAAAATATTTAAGTTAAAATGAAATTGTAAGTAAATACTTTGCAAAAGGTACCTGTAACGAATACGAATTTTAATGCCCATCATAAATTAATATTTTTTATAAATATTTAAAAAATCTCGACCCTTATCATAATGACTTTTATGACAAAAATAGACATCTAGTGCTGTAGACACGTACTTCGCGAAGTAATGAAGCTTCGCTACCATAAAAATTTCATCATTTTTAGGGTTCAGAATATAAGATAAGAAAACGGAACCCTTATAAAATCACTTTGTTAACCGTCTGTTTGTCTTTCTGTCTGTCCGAGCGTCAAAACCCTATCAAAAACGGCTTGAGGTATAAAATTAAAATTAATATCAAATACTAAGGTCTACTCCTTACTTTCTACCTCATCCTACCTCACATCCTATCTCATCTGAGTTAAAAATGAAGTATTTAGGTTAACACAATAAAGAAATACGCCCCCTTCATATACTAAAAGCCCCGCACACTAACTGATATATATATATCAAAACCTTCTGAACACTTTCCGGCAACCCACTGTTTTGAAAATGTTACAAAAGGATGTTCGATTAAAGAATAAATTCGAAAATAATGAATTTTACGCAAAACAATTATGTAACGATTTTTTTTTCTCGAAATCAGCTTTCTGGTTGAAATTAATATCGAAAATCATCCTATGGCCTCAGACGGCGAGTAAAAAAAAACTAGTTTCTAGATTCATGCAATAAAGAGATACAGCCCTTCATACTAAAAGCCTCACTCACGGACCGATTATCAAAACCTATACATATGGTAGGTGCTTTTCTGAGGCCAACATTCTTGAAATTTGGCACGAACAGTATAGTACTTTTAGTATAAGTTAAGAAATAAATTCTAAATTGATGAATATCGAAGCGCGTGTGGAATTATTACGCGACAAAGTTATAATTGTCAAAAAGTTATACAATGTACTATACGAGCGCCCGTAAAATAAAAGTTTGCCACTTAAACACCTACCGTCACGCGTCGGTAACGTTGGAGAATGTAGTGATAATATACAAACAATATTTGTGTAAAACATGTAATAGTACGGAACCCTCAGGACGCGAGTTCTACTCGCTATGTGTACACATTTTTAAATCATGTTTTACGTAACGAATATAATTATTGTAATATATAAATCTACCATTTTATACAGTAAGTAAAATAAACTTATCAATAACATTAACTCGTAAACAAAACACAGAAACAGGAAAAATTGTGAAAAGTTTTTTGTGTGTAATTATTAACAAACTAGCTGCGCCGCACGGTTTCACCCTTGTTACCGCGCCGACGCGACGCCAACGCATCCGTGTTATCATCAACCTATATTAGTCCACTGCTGGACATAGGTCTCCCCTAATGAGCGCCATAGCGCCCTGTCTTCAGCTGTCCGCATCCAGCATCTGCCTGCAGTCTTTCGCAGATCGTCATCCCATCTGGCCGGAGGGCGTCCTACACTACGTTTGCCGACTCGCGGTCTCCACTCAAGAACACGTTTACCCCAGCGGTTGTCGGTTCTTCGCGAGATATGGCCACTTTAGCTTGCTAATTCTTTGAGCTATGTCGATAACTTTGGTTCTCTGTCGGATGTATTCGTTACCTATCCTTCAGAGAAACTCCGAGCATAGCTCTTTCCATAGCACACTGAGCGACTTTGAACTGGTGGACCACCCGTGTAGCTATTTGTTATTCTCGCTTCCCGTACTTGCCTATAGCTTGCCAGATTATTTGACGTTTATGGTTACTGCTCCGCTCCTTACAGTCATAGCGTGAAGTAACAGAGCATAACCTTCTTCAATAAATAGTCTATAATATGCAAAAGGATTTTTTTTAATGTGACTGGTAGTTCCCGACATTATTCTTTACATATACACAACTCACAAAATTTGCACGATCTCTTTATAATATTAAGATGTAGATAGAACATTTAGATAACTTTACCTATCTTTAATAACTAGTATAAGACGTTACTATAACAAGAATAGAATTAATAAGTAACTAATAAGTAAGTTTTGATACATAGCTAACATAATATCTTCACACGAGTATCAATCTCGGTGGGCGTATCGAACAAAACCTTGAAACGCCACATTGTCAAATAATATTAAAGTACAATACGAAAACTAATAGAAGTAATACCGCCGCTATCAATAACGAAGCCGGAGACAATGTCAACCCTTCTCACACCTTCGTATCTCAAATGTTCTTATCTCAGAGAATTGGACACGTGTTACGCAGTTAATTTTACAATATAACTAGCTGTGCCTGCGGCTTTGCTCACATGGATGACAGAAGAACGCGTAGTGAATGAAGATATTGTGATTTTTGAAGAGAAAACTTCTTTTGGCGCACCGCACACAGATTTTCGTAGGTACTAAGTTAGGCTGATCCGTCACGCTCTAAGGTGAGAAAGGCTCGATCGGGTGAACTCGGGACCGCCGAGTGTACACGAGCCAGAAAGATACAGTTAGCTACTATTCGCTGTTGTTTCGCTGTGTTTAGTATATTCAATTCATACGTAATAATTGTTTTTATTAATTTAATAGTTATTATTGGTACGTAATAAAAAATATTTTGACAATTATTTGGTTTACATTGTGAGGTTAATGTTTGTAGTTAGCGGTTTATCGTGCTAATATTATATATCCTTACCGAGTTTCCACATCTGCCGTGCGGTCTTAAGCACACATTTTTTTTTAAATATAACGTACTAAGTATTAATGAGTAAAACAAAAATAAATGATGAAATATATCCAGTAGTTTTTGCGTGGTGCGCGCAGCGGCAAACCTCAATCATTTTATTTATATGGAAAAAATGGCTTATTTACGAAGTGATTTTAAGCAATACAGCATTAATCCTTATCCAATTAAGTACCTTAAATACATTGTCTATTTAATATAGATCAATATGGCCCTTTACAGCATGTAATGTAAATGAATATTTCCGAAGATATTACAGATTTAAAATGCAGGCACATAGCGGTGCGGCGGTACCGGCCTTATATACCATGGTCAATTATTATATGTCGCTCTTACAAGAGTAACCTCTAAACAAATCATATGTTTGTATTGTCTAATGACAAAAAATATTTAGTATCAGCATTGCACCCGTGCGAAGCACTAGTTAGTTATACTATAAACACAACTTATGTTCAAATAATTTATAATAGTAGTAAATAAAATGTCGTAATTAATAAAAATAGTTTCGTAGCTACGATAGCCCAGGTGATGATAATTAGCTATCTCAAATAACAGCTGGATTTCTGTCAGCGCCTAATTAATTGGGTATTACTTATTATTCCCTTGGAAAGGAAACTTGTTATCAAGTTAATTTATGTTTATAATAGGTACAGGTATTACCTGTACATACCCACACGCAACGTGGATGTTTCTCTCATTTGGAAAATAGCTTTTTAAGTGTACTAGCTTTTTCATATATTACCAAATTTTACAAGTTTTTATATAACTCGCTATGTAAGTATGTATAGGTCAAATCTTATAACTTAATTTTAAACTACTTCCACTTGAACTGTTTGGAATACTTATGTAACTTCGATGACAATGCAATAATATGATATTATTGAACTGATCTGATGATGCTCTCGGATGCTGGCCATAGCAACGTCTCAACAAAACAAGATATTTTCATCTTGTTTAATTTTGATAGATTTGTCTCGATAAGTACTTACACACTTGCGTCTTTAAAACATAAAGAAAAAAAAAAGAAAAATACTACATAGACCTATTTTAATCATCAGTTCACAGAAAATAAATTTCAAAGTAGGTATAAAAACTACAAACCGCTTTGATCCACATCCATGCTGCGGAACGTTGCTTCTAAAGGTCTACGTGCCATTATAATTTGATTGTGTAGTTCCCTCATAGCTGAAGATTCGACGAGGCCCACTCGTTGGCGGAACGTGAGCCGACGGGTGCGCGACACGGCGGCCGTGTATTGAACGAATTGGCGTTCAAGGGAATTGCCGCAAAGTTTCAAGTAGGCGCCTTTGTTAGATCCAAGTTCATAGTAGTTCGAAGCCGAGAAAATAGTGATTACCTTTAAGTAGAAATAAATATCAAATTCTGTATTTTTGGTGTTCAAAAACTTTATTGCAGATGGATGCCTTTGATCCGAATATTCCTCTTTTGTTCGCAATAATAAGGCTTAACATATTCAAAGAGTCCCTGTGAAAAATGAAAGTAATGAAACTTAAATTATGTTGACAGTTGTAGTCTATTCACAACAATAATATAATATTAGCTATAAAGTATAATTAATGACTATGACGTGTTTTGCCCTTTGTGGTGTGACTGAAAGGTGCGGTTTATTATAATATATTTTTTTATCTTACACAGTAATACACACCATACCATATTCCTATGTGCCACAGTAGGTATTATTACTATTTAAAAATCTAGTTTCAACTTAAACAGGTCAAAATAGTAAATTTTATCCATTAAGGTTGGGCTCGGCATCATAAAGATAGGTTATGTTACCGACAACCCGACTTTATGACTCTGTCACTAGCCAGACCGTTTTGATTTTATTTCTACTTCATGTCTAACTAAACTAAAATGGGCTTAAATATTATATGTAACTAATTAATATCCTGTTTGAAACTAATTAATGTTTCCCTATAGAAATTATAAAGTTATTCAAAACTAGTTATTACGAATTAATTACTAAGTATTTTAAACAACACAATACAGAAATAAATATTAAATTAATAGTGTTTTTATTATCGTAGTTTTTGGCGTTTTCGTAGGTTTTGGCGTAGTGGCTATAATCTTACCTAATGTTAAGTGACGATGTGGCCCAAGATAACACGCTAAACCTAGTGGAAGACTGGCTCTCAAGTGCAGCTGCCGGAACACACCTATTGGTGCTTGGTGACAGATTTTCAACTTGAGGGTGGTAGCTAGCCAGGTGGGCATTAGAAAATGTCCTACCCTAGATGTTTTCCTTCATCGAAAGCTCAGGCTCATTGCAAGGATTCGAACTCACGTCAATGGACACACGCTACCACTGAGCCATCATTGCTTCAAAATTAATTGCCAAAGCACTTCTTTTCTTTTTATTTAATGGCAACGTGTGTTTACACAATTATGCCAATATCACGTAGATATAATATTTTTTCTAATCTGCAGAGTTTAAGCAATGCTTCATCAAGATGGTGACTCTCTTGTTAAAACTCTCCACTAAGTTTTTGTAGGAACCTAAAATTCAGGCTACTATTTATTATTCATAATTCACTTCACTTGACCACAATTACCAAACTATATCACACAAAATTCCATGGATATTACATAATATAGGACCAAATAAGTTTCATCAAGATGCATCAAGATTCCGCCAAAAACCCCGATAGCACTTCACTAATTTAAAAGACAATTGTTATCGCTAGTAATAATCCGATGTTGAAGTAGAATTTAACAGTTTATAGCAAATTAATTACCTAACTACTACATTATCAAAAGATTTTGAACATAACTAAATAGATAATAAGATACACAGTTATGCCATTCATGACGTGTACCGTGAAATAATTACATATTTATTAATTACGGACGCGGTGTAATTAAAGAGTAATCCATATTAATTATAGTGAAGTAAATACAAAAAGCGGGAGTGTAAAACATTACAAAAGAATTAATTACCACAGTACAAACAACAATAATATATTACTATATAATATAAATATTGGATGTTAATTAATTAAATATGCCCAAATCGTAAAACAACCAATATCTGTTTCTAATATTATAAAACTCAACGTCTCTCTGTCTGTCCGTTTATGTCCTTTTCACGCGAAAACCACTTATCCGATTTACATAGTTTACCTTTAATTCATAGATATGTTATCTGACCAGGTGTAGGATTATTTTGTTAGATAAAGTAACATACAAAATAAGCAATGACGACAATGGTGAATCAATTTAGAAAAAATACTGTTTTGGGACTTACACTGAGTAAATCATAAGAAATAAATATGTAGGTACATCAAAATAATGTACTCCATAATTGTCCAACGGTTGGACTCATTTTGCCTCACAACCAACCAACCGTTAAAAGTAATCTGGGCACTTCTCCTGCGTGAATAGAATTCAAAAACAATACAACAGCATAAGCAAAGATCTCAACATAGACATATTTGGCCAGAATTACAAATACTACAGAGACCGTGTTTTGAAACATAAATGTAGTGACTAAGCACTTACGTTATTTGTTTGTATTCTTGTATTCTCTTGATTTCATGAACATTTAAACACTTTTTACACTACTTTTTTTTGCATGTCAGAGGTACCTTTAATTAAGGCAACACTTACATTCTAAGTTAAGCATTTTTGTAATTTTTTTAAGTATTGGTGAAGTGTATGCCTTGATGGTTGCTTAAATAAATAAACCAAAAGATTGTAAATATAATGCCTAGGACACGGAGTTCGCTCGGCATCTTTTTTTTATACAACTACGTTTGCAAATAAACATACAGCCTGTCTGATGGTAAGCGGTTTCCGTAGCCTATGGAGGCTTGTAAAGCCAGAGAGGTATCACACCCCAAAGAGCTCTGGAAACTCTGCTCTATGTAATAACAAAATTTTAATCAAATCGTTAGAGCTCTTTTCGAGCTTCCCTTACGTTATTGGTTTGTAGATAAGTTAACTTACTTATGATCGGATAAGTTATATATATTTCAGTAGATATATTAAATTATAAATATCTTAGTCAGTACATACTTAGCATCTCCCTGAATACCATTATGAACTGCCTGTGAATAGCATCTATAATCCATCACGCACTATATAGTTTTACGATTTAGTTAACGTCGGGTACCTTTATACGTAAAGATATGCTGCTTTAGTAGGAGGACTGTCTCTCAAGTGCAGCAGCTAGAATGCTCCTATAGGTGCTTGGCGACAGATTATCAATTTGAAGGTGGTAGCTAGGCCATGATAAGCCTAACATGTTAACGTCTGATGAGTTGTGGCGTAACGCTAAATCAATGAAAATCAAATGAAGCAAATCCCTGCAATGATCCTGAGCTTTCGGTGAAGGAAACATCGTGAGGAAACCATAGCATGTTGGTAGGGTATTTTCTAATGCCCGTCTGGCTAGCTACTACCCTCAAATTGAAAATCTGCCACCAAGTACCAATAGGTGTGTTCTTAACATCAGGTGAGATTGTGGTAACTACGCCAAACCTATAACGATAAAAAAATATCTAATAAAATACACACATATTATAAATACTTACGTTTCCGTTATGCATTATTTCATAACCACCGGGCTTGCACTCGTGGCTTCTTATGAGAAAGCTAAGCTTGTTTCTCTGCAGGAAAGTAGCTGTAACGTCAGGACCAAAGTATGTCCCAGCGCCACGCAGTGCATTTGCAACGCACCCTCCAACGCATTGTGGATCGGACCAGAGTATATCGAATACCTACAAAAAAATATAATTACACTCAATACTTTTCTAATCAAAATCCTGATCCTCTAGCTACACAATTTGTGTGAACCGGCGGAAAATCGATTAGATGTCCGCAGGTTAGAATCCCAGTATGTAGGTACCAACGAATTTTTCGTAAATTAGTAACGCTATCATCTGACGGCCTCATTGTCCAGCAGTGAGACATGACAGACTGGTATTGTTATCATTTATTGCTTTTATTATTGTGGAATATGATAATAGTTATTAATTTTTCGAGCCTTATTATAACGAATATCCATGTTTTAATCACAGCATTCGTACAAGAATATTTCTGTAAACATATCAACGCAATTTTTTATTAGCAGTATTTATTTAGCAGTAATTTTTATTATTTATAAAGTTCACAGAATTATCAAATCAAACTTTTTCAGAATAGACATGCTCGATTTATAAATTTGTTATATATCAAACTCTTATTATTTATGAACATAGCAAAAACAAAATAAGATTGTATAATCTATATATCGTACTTAAAATTATAAAGAAGTAAGCACCTACAATTTGTGAATTTAGGTGTTGGACTACCATATCACACTCCAAAACGTAATGATGTTGACAGTCACATCAACACGACACGACGCGGACGCGACACGATGAACTTGACATTTCGTATAATAGGTGTACTGTATATATTCAAAATTACTGAAGTAGCACTCATGGTTTAATTCGTTTGTATTGATGCTCAAGATGTAAATCTTGGTCTTATGCTAATATATTATATCAACATTTGTTAAGTTATTCTAAGTGACCCGAGAAGGCACTGTTGAACGTCAAAACACTACTACCGGTTCGGAAAACATCCCAGTCATCGAGAAATACAAAAGTAATACAATAATCTATACACTTATATCAAAGCAATAAATAGTCAAAATCTGTACATCTATACAAAATGTAATAAACCTGAAGTTTTTTTTGTTTGTTTAAACGCGCTATTCTTTGGAACTGTCAATCAGATTCGACAAATTATTTGTATATGATACCCAAAATAATGAGGATTAATATTAATATAACTTTACGCTATGAGCCTAAGGAGTGGAGCAGTAACTATGAATGTTAAGCAATCTGACAACCTATAGTCAAGTAAAGGAAGTAGAACAACCATGGGCACACGTACACGTACAACATACAACGCACACGTTTGCGCCGCGCTGCGCAGAGTTTGTCGAATAAAATTAACACGGGTGAAAACGTGGGACACAGCTAGTTAAAGATATTTGAGAAAAAATACCACAGCAGACCGTATTATGTACAAAATACATTTCAAAAGTTTGGTAAATATAAAAGTATTAAATAAACTTAGCTTTTCCTAAAACGTTAAACTTTTAGATTCAACTTTTTAGTTAATACAGAGTAAGGACTTTTGCATTTTCTTGATAATATCGGTTAATAATTAAAATCATTTTATTTGGATATTCTCAATGGGCTTTTGATTAATTTCATTATGAAGTGGATTTAAATTTAATTTTGCGATTCAACTACTGGTTTTATAACCTACAGATTATAATAACAGTAATAATATTAGCCTATAAGTATCCAAATGCTGGGCAAAGGCTTCTCTTTCAAAGGGAAGGTACAGACTTAATCACTACGCCAGACCACGACGTATGCGCGATTTCGAACACCGAGAAATCCACAGTTGCATATTTTTCCGAAATAAAAGTACATTTTTTAGGCATTCAGGTTTCTTTACGATATTTTCCTTCACTGTCAGTCGATAGTTTTAGCAATGTAAATTAGTAGACGTACGCGAATTCCAAAAAATTCATTGGTAAATACCGGAGTTTGAGCCTGTGGACATCAATTCGATATTCAACATTACCACAACGAACTATATTGTATTGTAATTTGTATTTAGGTAAAATGTCTGATGGAAAATAGATGTGATTTTCTCAGTATTCCATAGCTCTAAAAAAGCGTTAGATCCGTTCATTCGCAGGAAACTGGGAAATATCATCAAGTAAGACTTGCAGCTGATCGAGATAATAAGAATAAAATTACTCGCCCCAGAAACTTGTAGGGAACGATGATTGAATGATTGAATTCAGAGCGTAGGCGTATGGCATAATATCGATCGATCGGAAATAGTAAATAGCGTCAGGCGCGGCTGACTTCTAACATTGAGTACCTACCACGCTGTGTCTAAGGAATCCGAGACATTCACGAAGCAAGAACACAGATGAATAGCCGTTGATTGAGGAATATCATCAAGTAAGACTTGCAGCTGATCGAGATAATAAGAATAAAATTACTCGCCCCAGAAACTTGTAGGGAACGATGATTGAATGATTGAATTCAGAGCGTAGGCGTATGGCATAATATCGATCGATCGGAAATAGTAAATAGCGTCAGGCGCGGCTGACTTCTAACATTGAGTACCTACCACGCTGTGTCTAAGGAATCCGAGACATTCACGAAGCAAGAACACAGATGAATAGCCGTTGATTGAGGAATATCATCAAGTAAGACTTGCAGCTGATCGAGATAATAAGAATAAAATTACTCGCCCCAGAAACTTGTAGGGAACGATGATTGAATGATTGAATTCAGAGCGTAGGCGTATGGCATAATATCGATCGATCGGAAATAGTAAATAGCGTCAGGCGCGGCTGACTTCTAACATTGAGTACCTACCACGCTGTGTCTAAGGAATCCGAGACATTCACGAAGCAAGAACACAGATGAATAGCCGTTGATTGAGGAATATCATCAAGTAAGACTTGCAGCTGATCGAGATAATAAGAATAAAATTACTCGCCCCAGAAACTTGTAGGGAACGATGATTGAATGATTGAATTCAGAGCGTAGGCGTATGGCATAATATCGATCGATCGGAAATAGTAAATAGCGTCAGGCGCGGCTGACTTCTAACATTGAGTACCTACCCCGCTGTGTCTAAGGAATCCGAGACATTCACGAAGCAAGAACACAGATGAATAGCCGTTGATGAATTGCAGTATACCTACACATCTGCCTTTTAATCGCAGTATTTATACAGCTAGTATATAATATAATACAATAATAAAACAGTATTAATAATTTAATGAATCCACAGAGAGTCACTTCCAGACATCACTGTCATTCACATAATGATTATTATAGGGTTGCTATAATAATCTCTTGACAGTAAAACCTGCTTGACATGGTCCTTCAACTTGTTGTCCGGCAAATCAATAATGTGCTTCGAGATCTTATTATACGACCTAATAACATTACTCAAAAAACTTTTATTAGTCTTACTAAGTCTAAAACACGGTACTAGTAATTTATGTTTATTAATAGTATTCAAATTGTGTTGGTCTTACAAAATCTAGCTTGTCAAATTTTTAACTAATATAGTTACATTAATTAGTTAATTAGTTAGTCCGGAAGACGCAGCGTGGGCAGACCCGCCACAAGGTGGACCGACGACCTGGTAAAGGTTGCGGGAAGCCGCTGGATGCGGACAGCACAGGACCGGTCGTTGTGGCGATCTTTGGGGGAGGCCTATGTCCAGCAGTGGACGTCTTTCGGCTGACATGGTGATGATGATGATGATAGTTACATTAAGTTATCAAGGATGTATTGGAAGGGCAAAATTAAGATATTAAATTTCTGGAACTTGATATTTCTGGATCTTCCCACCAAGGTTTTAATGTGCGGACCCCATTGTAATTTTCAATCAAGCTTAATACTCAAGAAGACAATATTATCAACTCAGCCTACCAAATTCCTTTTTACCTTGATACACTACTTTCAACATGCCCAACATTGAGCAAGGCAAATCTCACAAATCCACATCTTGCGACTCCTCCCAAGCTCTAAATATATGACTTAGCAGCGTTGAACCAACGTCAGTTGTTGATTTTGATTTTGTGAAACCATACTGCTCAACATCCAAAATTGCTTGAGCTTTGACATAGCATAATTTTAGCATAATTTACAAAAATCTTTCTAGATAACGGTAGTACATAAATTGGTTATAATTTCCATGAATATTTCTACGACTTGATTTAATACGTAATACCCGAACATATAAATAAATAAAAAAATATCAAACGTGGAGGCAAATTTCCATTACACATTTTAATTACTACTACTAGACCGATTACCTACATGTTTATGTTTTCACCAAAATGAAAACGCGGGTAAGTAATAACTAGTTACAGATAAAAATAAAAGAACAATGAATTTACACGTTAAAAAGTTGTTCTTTAACACCGAATTTTTACGATTTCGACAAAATAGTTATGCTCGTACAATAAAACATAACACAACAGGAATAAACGGCCTTACGAAAACTCAAAAGGATCTGAAAGACGCTTTACGGTGCAAAATTATTGCGGACCACGGCGCGGCGCGGCGTTTTGTTTAGTATAACATATGTAGTATTCATATAGTATTCATATAGTAGTATTCATGGTATAACCGTAATATAAAGCTATCATACTATCTATCTATTCCACCCAGTGTAGACAAACTAAGTCAAAAAGAATGACAACGACCTTTAGATGCCTGCTCGGTTTAAGATAACTTGATGTTAGGTAATAAACTTTTACAATATTCAAACCAACTTTTCTAGAAAGCTACAAAATCGGTAACTAAAACTTCAAATGTACGCTCAATACCTATGTACTATGAATATCGTAATAAGTGTAGCTATATCACAACGTTAATAAATATTATATAACAATCATGCAAATAGTACAATATAGATAACACCTATTTTGAGTTTACATTTTAACAAATGGATACTTGTTATTTAAGCTCAGAGTAGATACGATTCCATAAATGATACAATGAGATCCAATATACAAAAGCCGTATGTATCGTAATCCGATCAAATTTAATCCCAGTAGATACGCAAATGTCAACTATTTAACCGGCCAAAATAATCTGAAACTGATGGTAATGTTAAAATGTTTTATGAGTCGTTATTCATAAATGTTATAGTACTGCAAATACGTCAATACATATATTATGACGTCACTATTCATTAGAGCTACCATTTATCATAATTAATAGTCGGAACATGACCTGGAATTATAATTATTAAACATACTCATAATTCATGTATTTATTACAATAACTGTGTTTTTACAAACTATATAGATACCACTAGTAAAATTACATTGTGTAAAATTACAATTTATGCTGTATATTTTCAAAAAACAATTATGATAATTATATATATATATATATATAATTATAATTTTTATGTATATATATATATATATACATAAAAAATTGCGGTGCCCTGTGACTCCGCTCACTTTTATTTTTATTTTTGTCTCATGATTTTATTTGTATTATTATTATTGACAGTTCCTCTAGCCTATCAATTGAGGAATGACTAATACTTCCCATGAAAAAATATCAACAAAATCGGTTGATAAATACAACAAAGAATATACGATTTCTAAAAGTAGTGTTGACTATTCTTATAACTATGAATTGATGTAAAATGATGTGATATATATTTTTATTAAAATAGGGTTGAGAATTGTTAATTAAAAGTTAATCGCTTATCAATTGATCAGTGACATATACTTCCCGAGTACAAATTCTCATAGAAATCGGTCAGAACGAAAAAAAAAAGGTTTTACTGTATTCCTGATCAGAGTCCTTTATATATGACATATGTTCAGCAATTTGAAAAAAAAATACTTGTAAAGGCAGAACTATAGATTTATTATTATACATTTAGAGTATTCCCACTTCAATGGTATAAATTTTTATACAATGTCTTTCACTCTATACACGGTGGGTGCAGGTAGGGACGGTGTCATGTAATCTCAACGTTTTTCTTGATTTGTATGGCTAATTAATACAAAAAATTCTCTAACTTTCAAGTCTCTTATTTACTCTATTAATGGTTAATTTTTCAAATCACATTTATGCTAATTTGTGATAGAGAAACTGAACATCAATTTCTTTACCTTTAACTATAACTAGTTTTTAGTTGCCTTCAGATGATTTATTTGTAAATAAACGATAAAAACGTCAATAATAAACAACCATTAGAAATCTATTCTTGCACAAATTAAAACGTTTCATCGTTGTGTTACTAAAACCTAAAACAATTTTCAGAGTTAATTTTAACCTTTTTAACAAACTTTTGACTTAAATTTTAATGCTACGATAACATCAAATTTAAGCATGCAGACTAACTGTTCATGATCAAGTAAAAAGTGGTAATTATCAAGTTATATAATAAATATACTTAAGGAAACTGTTGGCTGACAGCCAGTCTATCGTCCTAGATTACAGAAATATAAATGAATTTCTTCAAATGGCTGATACTAGTCTGAATTTGCAAGTAGCGCCGTTTGTGTAAGGCTATTTATGTACATGAAACATACTGCATAATAAATTTGTTAACAAAGTCGTGACTTTGTAGATGGTATCTACTGGATCATTTTAAAATGCTATGCTGAATACGACTTAATTAATAAATGAAACAGAGAATTCAATTATTTGTAACGATTCACAATCTCATAACAAGCCTTTTAAAATCTCTTCCTACACCTTACTTAATTAAATGTAAAAATGAAATTCTAAGAAACCAGAGCAGTCTAATTTAATACTGAATAAATTTCTAATTTTAATTTCAAAGACTCGAAGAGAACATTTTGAATATAAATATATTGTTCGTTTAATAAATAATATACTTATCTATTATATAATAATAATACTATTATAAAAGAGACTGCGAATTTTGTGAGTTTGTCTAATGTGGAGGGTAGTTTCTGGAACTATCAGTTAAATTTGAAAAATACTTATTTGCATGTTGGCCTATTTTTTATTGTGGAAGGTTATTGACTACATAAATTCACGCTACGACCCTAAGGTGTGGAGCAGTAACCATGAACGTCAAGCAATCTGGAAAGCTGTAAGCAATTACGAGAAGTGAGAACAATGACACGGGTGCGTTAGCGCCGGTTTTTAACGACCCCGATGACGAAATCACAGTAGGCAACTCGTCATACCCGTCCGTCTCTTCAAGTCAAGCGTATTTACGCCCACGCCCGCGCAACCACCGACCCGTAGGTCTCTTCTCTCTCGCACACCCGCCACGCCCACGCTCTCCAGCGGCAACTCAAGCCTAGGTCCATTCCTCTGGCTTGGAGCCCTTGAGCCAGCAACCGCTCACACGGTGCAGTGACACTGTATTCACTAGCTATCGACACACACGCACATGATACTGCACTTGACACATGCACACCACTCAGGTACATAGGTTCTGTAAGGGACTTTTTTTTTCTTTTTTCCTCCCAGAAGGCAGAAATGCCTCTTATTCGCATGTACGGCAAAAACTCAAGCCAATGTTCGGCCACTTTGGCACCCTTGAGCTTGTAGCCTCGCTTTCGCGGCTGAATGCCTTCCGCGCTCGCCACCAAGCGCGATGAAATGGCTCCAGGGTCCTAAAGGCTAACAGTATAGTCATTTCGTAAAAAAAAAACATTGTACTTTTATGTAAATAGATTATGCAATTGCACATGTTTGCGTGAGATTGTGTTTTTAATTTATTGCAACATTATTTGGATTTATATTCAGTAAATATATTTTCGTGTTACTTTGCTACTATCTTTATCCATCTCAATGACGATATGGTCCAAGATGATGACATATTAAACATAGTGTGACGACTGGATCTCAAGTACATGTGCTAGAACACTCCTATAGGTGCTAGCACAAGATTTTCAACTTGAAGGTGGAAGCTATAGCTGGAATTAGAAAATGCCTTACCACCATGCTATGATTTTATTTCGATTATTTTTCTTCATCGAAAGCTCAAGCCCATTCTAGAAATTTGAACTCACATCGATCGACGCCTTATTCGTACACGCTATCAATAAGCCACCATTGCTTCAAAATTTTACTATAGCACTGGAGAAATTAACATCAAAGTGATTTATTTAAAACCTTGGTTCATAAAATGTCAGTTACTTACTACTTCAGTTAGTTACTTTAAATAACAGAATAATACTGAAATTTAAAATTCTGTAACTTGCATGTTGTGATGCATATCTTGTTAATAATAACAAAAAAAAAATATTTTCATCGGAAACTAGAATTTCTTAAAATAGAAATGTAGGTTATTTGAAAGAAAAGGTTGAATGGAAGTAAAACATTATTTCTTGAACTCTATAACAGATCAAAGAAAATTAATATTCCTTATATACAAAGACTTATAAAAGATATAACAAGAATGGATTTAAGCTATAACCTTAGATTTAATTGTTTCTAAACAACTACCACTAAAATAATTTTTTGCTAGATTTCTGGTCATCACGAAAAATATAAAAATACAATAAATAAAAATATAAATTATATTGATAGAGATTGCTCTATCAATTAAAATGTTTGATCTCTAAGTTGTTGTGTCAATTTGGGGTCCATTTCCGACATCAGATTGCTGTCAGGAAAAAGTAGGGTTTGGCAGCCAAATAGCAATTGGTTGCAGTTTTGAAATTCGAAGCTTTGCAATTAAATTGGCGTCAACTGGTGAGAAATATTCGATCAGCAAATTATGATTATTCGAGATTTTTAAAATATTTTATATATGGAACCTTACATTATGACATTCGTTACTCGTAAACTTAAACAATATAATAAATTTAACCATTTTTTCTATAATTTTATAAATATGTTGAAAACAAAGTGAATTTCCTATTAATTTATTATTTTCCATTCCACAAAACCACTGATTTTCCAATTTAACCTGTTCTAAATTACAAAGGATTTACAAAATGTATAACGTTAAATATTCAAATTTCACGATTATTGTTTTCCAGGGACCGTTACAATTGTAGCTTTTGTACACTTTAACTACGATAGATTGTAAGATAACCTCTATGAACTCATTTAAATAAATTACAATGTTACAAAACTCTCAGTGCCAGATACTCCGAATACAATTATGCTATTTTATAAGGAAACATTTTAAAGTTGTGTTCATTTTAAAATTTACATTAAATACAGTCTTGCAGCTAAGTATTGCTTATCTATACAAAGTTACTAAAAAGAGAAAATGACGTCAAACTCAATCATACAAACATACGTTTTCTACGTAATAAAATTGTGTGTATTTAGTAAGGCCAACACCTATTTTAATTTCATTAAAATCATGTTTATTCAGACACCGTTAAATTCTTTACATACAATTAAAAAAAAACATAAAATTCATTTACATTATTGATGGGCTAACTTCAACATACCGCAATTTGTCTCAAGATTCTCAAGATACGGACGTACCTCTTAATTTAACAATCTACTAAAGGCGCCAAAAGAAGTATAATTTATAAACCATTTTATAAAACAAATACAATTGTTATGTAATTAGTAGCTTATATTTAAAAAAAAACAATTATAAAATGCATAAAAAATAATGACGTAATAAATTAATAATTAACGCAAATAAACTTATAAAAATAGCTCAATACAAGTAATGGGAACAATATAGTTGGAATCCTTGAAAAACGAACATCACAATAAAATTTTATTTCCTAAAAAATCACATGATAAAATCATAACATTTAAGAATAAACCGTACATTTTATCATGCATATAAACGGTGAATACTAAAGCTCTTAAAGGTTACTAATGTGTTTACAGATATATACTTCTTATAAGAAACCTTTTAGCTTTGAAACGACTATAGTACGGGTGTGAGATCGAAGGAAACGTCTCCACCAGGCGACAAATTATAAGAAGAACCACCCCTCTGGGGCAACATCTATAAAGCGGTCGCTGTAGGTACGCTCCTCAGTTAATCTTGGGACACTCTGCGGGGTTCCGACCCGAGAAAATTGTATTACACCAAGGATCGTTGCTAAAATTGCTTCGAACCAAAAGAAATAAAATAATATCATTGATAGAGCTAATAATGCAGACAAAGCCATTGAATGAGTTCTCGACAAATCGAAATCCAGAATTGGATATGTAATAAATGAAAAATAAAAACGTGAAAATTTTTGATAATATCAGCAACTATATTTATGCATTCATATAAGCAAAAATAAAATTGATTAATTTTTAATTAAAGTCTACTTTACTTTTTTAATTCACACTACACTTACATACACTTTGTATGGTAATTGCTTCACTTTCTAAGGGTTGTTGTGTGATGTTCTATATCCTTATAACCTTTATTAATAAGCTAGTTAACTAATACAAAAATAATTTAGAGATTACCAAGTTCAAACATACAAATTCTTGAGCATTATCTAGTTTTCAAATAATTAACTAACTTCTTAGTCACAGCAAATGTAATAATAAATACGTCAAAAACAATACACCTTAAATTCGTTCAACAACCTATATTAATTGTTTATTAAAAGGCTTAGTATTTTATAGTCAACAAAACTAACTTGACGACTAAAATTCGTTCAATTAACCTTATTAATTGTTTATTAAAAGGTTTAATATTTTTATAGGTATGACGTAGTGTTCACAATCTGACCTGATCTTAAGTGACGATGTGGCTCAATATCATAACACGCTAAATCTAATGGATGACTGGTTCTCAATTGCAACTGCCGGAACACACCTATTGGTGCTAGACGACAGATTTTCACTTGAGGGTTGTCGCTAGCCCGGCGGGCATTGGAAAAAGCTCTAACACCATGCTATGGTTTATTCAAGATGTTTTCCTTCACCGAAAGCTCAGGCTCATTGCAGAGATTCAAACTCACGTCAATCGACGCGATGTCCGTACACGCTACTACTGAGCCACCATTGCTTTTGAGTTATTGTTTGCATACTCGCGAATGTTCTTTATCAGTACAATCTGTTTACAATAGGTGGCGCACGAGTCGTTTCCTTTTGTAGACAATGGGACTGAAGTCGCAAACGTAAGCTAGTTATAAATAAAATGTTCAGTGAACTGTGTCAATGCGTCAGGAATAACACAAAAATATTGTAAATAAAAATAAAACAGAGTGAAATTAAACAAAACTGATTCCATAAAAAAAATGTTACGTAAAACGATAATAAAAGAAATTGCAAAATTTGAAAATGTTCATTTGTTTCTATATACTGAATCCTGTTATTTACTTTTTATGCGCAGTTAAAAACAAACAATAAAATTTAAAAATATAGTCTCTTAAAAAGCCCTACCACCATGCTATGGTTTCCTCACGATGTTTTCCATTACCGAAAGCTCAGGCTCATTGCAGGGATTCGAACTCACGTCAATCGACGCAACGTGAAAATGAACAAAATTAAAATGAAACTCATGATTAATATTTATTCACGCATAAATAGCGGCATTGCGTCGCAACCTATCTCTAGAAGATTCTAGACATTCAAGATTAAATTTTTTAACTATCATTAATTAATACATTATTCAAATACTTCATTTTTATCTGATATGCATTACACGTAGATACACCTCAGAACTTTTTATTTCTCTTGCTCCATAAAAGCTAAACGAACATCTCTTATACTAAAACAATATTGTCTCAGGTACCTGCGTAGTTTAATTAAAACCTATCAACTAGATATAGTAGTTTAGAAACTAATTTTGACTAGTTAAATGTAAAGGATATTGCTCAAATAGATTTAAACGAGAAACTAACGAGAACCGTAAAAGCTATCAACAGCAATGGATATAATAAAGTTTTTATAAATGGCTCGAACTTTATCCATAACATGAACAAAAGAAAACCTTTATTTACTATTAATGTATTTTGTTAGAAAATTCATGAATACATAAATCCATTACATTTATTTAGCTTCATATTATAAATATATATCATTTTAATAATATATGAAAATATAAATTTCTCAGTATCATTATTGAAGAATTCAATAAAGGTTTGATTCCACGTTCAAGAACATTCGAATTAAAAACACTACAAAAAATGAAAAGCGTTACAATAATTCTGGACCGATATCAACTCACTCAAATAGGCCGACATATCGAGCAGCGTTGCCAACCGTACGATCTAAATCGTATTTATACGACCTTTTTGAATCTGTATGTGTATGTTACGGATATGTATTCGAAATTGTATGCAAAATATACGATCTTTCCAAATCTTCATAACAAAATAAACAAATAATAATGGATGCGTTCATTTTGCCGATATAAGAATAAAACAATAACTTCAGACATGAACGAGCAATAAACTTCTTCTTTGATTTTCTATGAACGCATCCAATATTTTATTAAAACCCCTGTCCCACTCGCACTTTTGAAATACTTATAACATACTATCTTGTCAAGTCGCCGCCGATAAGAGAATTCCCCGCGCAATCCATCTGTCTTACTTCAAGGTTGATTTACGTATCTCTAATCCAAGCAATACTACCAGTGCAATTAATGTTAATTTTAATTATACTTTGTTTAAATAATACTTTCCGTCCCAGATTCTACACAAAAATCATAGACGACACTGTGAAATGCCTATGGCAAATATAAATATAAGCAATGTTGGCTCAGTGGTAGCGTGTACGACTTCGCTTCGATTGACGTGAGTTCAAATCCCTGCAATGAGCCTGAGCTTTCGGTAAAGGAAAACATCGTGAGGAAACCATAGCATGGTGGTAGGGCTTTTTCTGATGCCCGCCTGGCTAGCTACCACCCACAAGTTGAAAATCTGTCGCCAAGCACCAATAAGTGTGTTCCGGCATCTGCACTTGAGAGCCAGTCTGGCCACTAGGTTTAGCGTGTTACCATCTTGGGCCACATCGTCACTTAAGATCAGGTGAAATTGTGGCCACAACGCTAAACCTATAACGTTAAAAAAAACTCACCAAAGTTTCATGGCAATCGGATGAATGTTTTAAGAACGTATAAAGGACAAACATACAAATATTCATTTTACACAAAAGAAGATTAAGCCGAGTGTGAAAGAGATACGGTTTAATGTACAAATATTTTGTTTTGTATTATTTCTATCATTTTATATTACATATGAACATGAAGCACTCAACACTAATGGATTCTTTGCGACTACATGCTCTTCCATACGTATTTTTCGTGAATTTCATTTTACGGCTACGGGACAGCCTTGTACCAACCAGTGTTTCTACTGAAGCATTAAGAAAAATGTGTATAGCTTACCTCAATAAATAAATGTTTTAATGAAAACAGTAATAACTTTAAATGTTACATTTAAAGGCAAGAAATATTAGACAGAAAATGTATACTAATACTAGCTGTGCCCGCGGCTCCGCTCGCGTGGACTACAGAAAGCTGTCGGTCGAGTGCACGCGCGAATTGTGCTGCCTCAAAAATGCTTATTGTGGGTGATCCTTAGAAGACTTACGCTATCGTTGATTTTTTTGTAGGTACCTTTAAGATCTATATTTATGTAGTACATTAATTTAATCTATCTCTTATGGTTTACTCAGCGTAAATAATGTAATCACTTAAAAGCGTCTTTTTCCGAATTGATTCACAATTATCATTACTGCTTATTTCGTATGTAAATTCATGTAACAAAATATATCCTATAACCTCTCCAAATAACATATCTATGAATTAAAGGAAAAACCATGTAAATCAGATTTGTTATTTTACGTGAAAAGAGCATAAACGGACAGACAGACGGAGAGACGTTGAGTTTTATAATATGTATAGAATACATTATAACAAACACAAATAATTATCAATTCCTGCACATGAGAAAGAAATTGGCAAAGAACTGACAGGTGGACTTCAGCCATCAGTCGTCGACATTCACTAGTGCCAAGGCGCCGACAATGAAATTATTCTATAAACATTAGATTGAATGTTGAATGATTGATTGGCTTACCTGTTTCCATTCTACTTTGTCTATAGCCTCAGCGCCGGCGGTCGAGCTTTCAATCACAGGCGGACGTAGAAGGGAGACGTACTGCAAACCACGTGCCAAGGTTAATCGATTTACTTAAATACTCGTACAGTCGGCATAAAAATAATTTAATGAAGAGTTAAATACGTATTTTTTTAAATAAATTTTAACTCTTTTGACACTATGATTATGACAATGAAAATAGAAAAGCCGTGTAAATCGGATTAGTGGTTTTTTGCATGAAAAAAACATAAATGGACAGACAGGTAGAGAGACGTTGAGTTTTATAATATGTATAGAAGATACATACCACAAACCATTTTTACATTTACATGTATGGATTTAATGAAATCAAATTCAATTCTTATCTAAGCTCATAAATGGGTATTTTTAATCTCGGAGAGCAATTCTATCACTAATTCAATTCATTTAAATTTAATTATTACCTTATCGCGTTCGAGGCTGCGTATCATATCAAGATCCGTAGTATCAGAGATGCCGCCGTGAACTACAAACACTCTGTTATTGATAATGGTGCCCAATGGAAGCCATCGATAAACACACTCGATCAACTTAAGTAGACGCTCCGCATTATGCTGAAAAATCCACACTTCAATTTGCAATACATTTAAAAATTTAAATGAACTCTTTAATCTTATTGGTTTATTGATAAAAAGCCAAAAAATATAAATCTGGAAAAAAATTTTGTTCATTTCTTTATTATTCCCTTGGGAAAATTGAGTTTTTTTTTCTAGAAAACCAGTTATGAGATTTTTGTTATCAGAAATTTGACGTTATCGTACAATATTACTTATATACACAGTTGAAGTGTTATTTTTATTAGTTTAACTTGAGACCAGTGACTCATCATTCAAAATTATTTCTAAGTGTAGAAATAATGACTTTAACATTATATAAGTCCTGAACAAATTGCATAAGTTTAAACTAAAATTCTAGTAAACTCAACTATGCATAAATACATTTAACCATAGTTTTATTTATTTAACGATGACGTTAAGCACGGTCACATAATAACGCATATAAAAATAGTTCTGGCATTTTTTTTTATTTAAAACAAAAAGTACGTAATAAATGTGTTTAAAATAATATTTCAAAACTTGTCTACTCTTGCCTATGACATCATATTTATATCACAGGTTATGTACATAATAATCGATAAAGTGTGGTCATAAAGAATATACAAGCAAATAAATGCCTATAAATAATCTATAACCAGATATATTAATTGTAAAGCAAGTCTTGAGAAAATATTTTATCCAACCTTATTGTAATCACTTTTTTGTTGGCTATACGTTGTTATACTTGTGTGCTATATGAGTTTTAAAACAAACATCGATTGCTACTGAAATGGAAACATATTTAATGTTCTTTATAATAAAAATTTGATAATCTTAACAACAGCTTCATCAAAACATAGACTTCGTGTAAAACAAAGTTGTATATTACATGATTTTAGTATGTTTATTTCATATACCTACATAGGTAGATACTTTATATCTTAAATAATTTAAGAAATGTAAGGGTAAAACGTTGTGCAATTTAAAAACGGCAAATAAGCACTTACTCGGTATTTCATGTGTACTTCTTTGATGAAACCATATCTGTAATGGATAAACTCAAATATTATTTAAAAAAAAAAACAAAAAACATCACCGACTTATATAGTATCTCATAGTTGTATATTAAAACTGACAATTGAAATATGTTAATGAATCATATTAGACATATATAACAAATGCCGCTTCGTTGGATCTTTGCAATTTCTATTAAAAATAAGCACCGAAAAGAAATATTATTTATGATAATATCGTATTAAAATTTAATCTGTAATTTCTACATTCACTTAAGTTATTTTTATCTCATTGTTATATTTCCACAAAATCCGTCTCTTCAACTGCTTAGAAAATATATTCTGGAATAAAACAATCCAGATTTAACCACACTCGTATTACTGAAGATATTTTATATTATCGGTATTGTATTTTGTATTGTTATTTGGTGGATCAACAAGTTCCAGGAATTTAATATCTGAAGTTTGCCCTCCCAATACGTTCTTGATAATATAATGTACGAGTATAATCGCACAAACTTTTCCAAGCTAGATTTTATCAAAACCAACACCGACATAATCAGTGACCAACATAAAAAGACATAAATTAGTCTTACCGTGCTTAAGACTAAGTACGACTAATAAAAGTTTTTTAGGTAATAGTGTTAGGTTCAAATATAAGTTCCCGAAGCACATTACTGATTTGCCGGACAATGAGTTTAAGGACCATATCAACTGTTTTTACTGTAAAAAGGTTTATTATAGGGTAGATCATATTGTGAATGATAGTTATGTCTGGAAGTGACTCCCTCCCTGTGCATCCACTAAATTTTTAATATGATTATTAACTTTAAATATTATTCATACAATTGAAAAAAAAGATAAGCCCAATCGAGTTTCTTGCCGGATCTTCTCGAATTCGAATGGGAATTTTTTTCCGAACATATGCAAGTTGGCAAGATATCAGTTAATACCTACTGATTCTCCTCTCATCTCCCGCAGCTGTCCTTGACCTGTACTGATTCTAATCATCATGTGATTAGCGATATGTTTACCTAGTTTTTATAAAAACTATATAGGTATTTGTAAACATTTTTAGATGGTAGGACACGACCATTGTATCCGTCTGGACATGGTGGCCGGCTTAGGTGTATCGAATTCCGGTATCAGCAAGTGTATATTAAATAATCGATTGGGGTGGTAGGCACCTTTACTTAACCGGTTTGCGACCACCATACACTTTGTGATAAAACCGTTATAGTGAGTCTCATTTGGCTTGTCGCGTTTCGGAATCAGCCAGCATACATCTAGATGTCAAAAAGGCATTCAGGTCTGCATGACATCGGTGACCCTCGATGGATTTTACACTGTTTACTGTCAATCAAAGTGAAGTTAATTTATTTATGTTATTTAATTTATATGCTACAGTAAATATAAATACGATATATCATTACAGAAAATATACTATGATACAGTAAGCTCTCACCGAGAATTCATAATGAGATCTTCGTGGTTGCCTCGATTTAAGTACACTCCACCCGGAAACGCCAACATGCAAGCCAAAAGCAAAAGAAATACTTCCAACCCTTTTTTACCACGATCCACAAAGTCACCGTTGAATATATATGGATTTTCTGGTGACGGGAGTCCGTTCTGTATAAAACACATTAATTATTAATAATTTTATTAAATCGTCATATAAGCAGTAGCTGAAATAACTGTCTTTGTCTATTATTAAAATTAACAAAAAACCAAGAACAAAAATTACCTCAGTAATCACAATAATAGTACAAAAAATATATATTACGAGTAATTCAACTGTGTTTGTTTTACAAATATTTATACAGACCTATTTTTATAATTTTTGTAGCTTCTTAATTTTCTCGAATTGATAACATGAAATTGTATGAGACTAATTTATAATTAATCATAAATTAGAAATAGATTACATAGTAACTAATTTTAAAGTTTATATTTAAACTATATTCACGTCTAAATATACATTTAGTCAGAAAAGTATCGGGAATGGATCACTTGTTTATGGTACCAAAATTATCGTTTTTTTGTTTTGTTTTTTTTTTATGTTTTTCATTTTGGCGCGAATTTTAAGTTGCATCTGTCATTTAAGATTAAATACGGTGCTGTTTTTAGTTAGATCCTATCTAGTGTGTATTTCCAATTTCATAATGGACAAAAACATCGAAAAAAGAGTTTGTTTTAAATTTTGCATCGCCAATGGAATTTCGTGTTCAGAGACACTGAAACTATTACAGAAGGCTTACAGTGAATCGACTTTATCAAAAACATGTGCTTATCCGTGGTACAAAGCGTTCAAAAGCGGTCGAGATATGCTGAAAGAATTGCCTCGCCCTGGTAAGCCATCAACGTCATCAACTGAAGTCGCAAATCAACTGAATCGCGAAATTCCGACCCAACATTCATGAAACGCATTGTTACTGGTGACTAGGCGTGAGTTTACGAGTTTGACATGAAAACTAGTTATCAAGCTTCGAAGTGGCGCCTTCCAACTGAACCGAAAGCGAAAAAGCCAAGCCAAAGTCGATCAAAAGTCATGTTGACTGTTTTCTTTGACTATCGCGGTGTTGTGCACTCGGAATTCTTACCGGAAGGTCAAACGGTAAATAAAGTATATTATTTGAGGGTTATGCGGCGTTTACGAGAGTAAATTCGAGGAAAAAAGCCAGAATTGTGGAAAAAAATTCTTGGATGTTGCACCACGATATTGCGTCTTCGCACAAGCAACGAATTTTTGACCAAAAACGCAAGAAATACCATCGAGCAACTACCTTATTCACCAGATATGGCTCCAGCCGACTTCTTTCTTTTTCCTAAACTCAAATTACCACTTTGAGGCACCCGTTTTCATTCGGTATAAGACACAAAGGTAGATTCGCGACGAGAAATAAATTAAAACCGGAAAAAGCGTTTAAAAAATGTTTTGATGGTTGGATTATTCGTTGGCGTAAATGTATCGTTTTTGAAGGAGCATACTTTGAAGGCGATAAAATGAATTTGGAAGAATAACCCACACTATGTGTATTATTGATCTTTTCGCGGTAATTAATTATTTTTCAAAAAAAAAACTTATTGTCAGAGTAGTATAAACATATGATGATTATGTAATCATATTTATTTATTATCACGCCATGTGACACTAGGATAAGCCGAAAGAAAAGTGCGTCACAACTTTGAATATTGATAAAACCTCTTTCTTCACATTAATCATTCTTAAACGCATTTATATCGGTTCCGGCTTCAGCCTTCCTCTTTCTTTTTTACGGTCAGTACCTTTTCATTTGATCCTTAGCGTTATTCTTGGTCGTTTGCGTGATAGCTATCAGTATATGAAAAGATAAACAAGCATGATACTATAGATAAACCTGGTAGCGACAGCAGAATCGAGAAACCGGTATAGTATTAAACGCAAAGACAAGCTTTGGATACTGGAGCTTGGATACAAAATATTTCTTGTAACAAATATGTAGACAATTTAAAAAAATCATAAAGGAATATTTAGTTAATTAAAAGAAGAAGACATGTATATTATTATACATTGTTGCAGTGTCGTATGTGTGCAATCTTGTCCGATTTCGTGAATCCTTACAGCTGCAGTGTCGTCCGCAGATAAGTTTGCCGTCTGGTTACGTAATTTGTTACGTTGTGAACGCAACGTTGCGAAACGTTATCCTTCTGAAACCTAGTAATATATGGCATTTATATTATCGCCTGTAAGAAACGGCCGACCTGACCTTGATCTGCGTGTAAATCGACTTAACTGACTACAATGGTACAGTGACCCTTATTGGATGTTATCGTAAGGCATCTTCAGAAGTTTTATAATTCACTACATTTTGTAAAATGTTCCACGTTTTGAACTTTGTCACTTGCTACATTTTTATGCTTTCTTAACTAGATTATTTTGCCACGATTTTACATTATAATCAGAAATATACCTGAAAATTCATTATGGCTACATAATACATATTATTATATACTGATTATAGATCAATAAACACATTATAGATCATAAACTGGTACAGAATATACATTAAAAATGTTACATGTTTTTTTTGGCTGGTTTATCATGCAAATTCATGCAAATATGTGCATAAAGTTAAGCTGTTGTAATATATTCATAATAATAAAACTAGCAAACCAGGTCACGCGTTGCCTAAACTTTACAGGATCACCCGCTGGGCGTATATGAATATTGTTCGAAAATTTCATCAAAGTCGCTCCAGCCGTTTCGGAGTCTATAGGGAACATACATACAAACATGCTTTTTATATATAAGACAAGCTGTGCCCACGGCTCCTCTCGCGTGGACTACTGAAAAAGCTATTTTTATTTATTGTGCGGAACCCCAAAAAAGTAGCCTAAGTTATTACTCGTTAACTTGTAAAGCTTTCTTACACAAAGCTTTATAGCTAAGCCATAGCATAGCATAGCGAAAAAAAAAATTTAGATTTACAGCTAGGCCATAACATTGAATAACGAAAAAAAAACAAATCTATACAGCTACGTAATAAGATAGCACAACGAAAAAAAAAACTAAAAGATTTACAGCTAGACCATACCATACCATAACGAACCAGGGAATCAATTTAAGTTGACTGAAAATTCACAGTACACATACGAACAGTTTTTACTTTCAAACGTACGGCACAAGAGCGGCTTGAGTAAATTCCCATGTCCAACTAAATACAGAGATACTTTATTTTCACCATTTCATGATTAGACATCGTCTCGTAAAAGAATATTGGATCTGTTGATTTTATATTTATCGTAAAAATGAAATATCATTGAAAAGGTAATTGCAAAATCATTTCAATAACTTAACTGCTATTACTAACGATTTATTATTTCGCTCCCACACTTACACGTGACACCGTTTAACAACGTTAATGTATATTTATTACGTCATTTATTTATCGTAAGAACATAATATAAATGCTAACATAACGGTGAATATTAACCTCCTCCTACGTCTAATTATAGCTAGATATCAAATCACAACTCAGCAGTAAATTTATACCAGTCTTACATATCTAAAAGTATTCTGGAATTACAAAGTAGACCCACTAAGTCCAAGCTCCACCGCGTCGCTCTCAAATACACGTAATAAAGTTTTAAAGCCTTTATTTAATAAGTATCATTGTAAAAACAGTATTCGCACAATAATCGTGTCTCAAATATCAGGTCCTTGCATATGAAATCGGAGTTTTGTTGAACTGGCTACATTGACCTCAAATATCTGGCTTTTGATTAGGAATTACGCTTAGGCACAGATTTAGGCTTGTGTATTTGTGTTTCGAATTTAGTGATTCATTTGTTTTGGTACCATTTGATTTCTCTTTAACATCTTTCTTTTCAATAACGCGTAATTTACGAATGTGCGTTCCACCGTGGCATCAGCTTTGCAGAAACAGCTCGAAGGATTAAAGATGTGTATGGGGAAGCTATTGTAAATAAAAGCACGATACGTTTTTTATTCCAATGTTTCCGTTCTGGAAATGTTGACCTACAAAATAAACCCCATGGACGGCCAGAGACCCTAGTTGATAATGAAGAATTAAAGGTGATCATGGAAGCGAATCCATTGCAAACCACGTCAAAGTTAGAGGTAGGCTTCGGTGTGAGTGATAAAAAATATATTACTTGAAACAAATTCGAAAAGTGAAAAAGCTCGAGAAATTGGGTACGGCATGAATTGACTGAAACAACAACCACGCCACACCAACAATCACGCATTGAGTGCTGCGTTACATTACTCAACTGTCAGAATAACGAGGGAATTTACGACAATAGGAAACACTGATCACAGCGGTTGAACCTAAGAGAACCGGCAAAATCCTGTCCCAAGTGAAATTTGACTCAGAAAAAAGCACTGGTGAGTGTTTGGTGTACCAGTGCTGGTGTTATACACTACAGCTTCCTAAGATCTGGCCAGACGATAACGGCAGATCAGTATTATCAACAATTGCAAACCATGATGGAAAAATTAGCCGTTAAACAACCGAGACAGGTCAATTTGTCTAGCCTACTGCTGCTTCAGTACAACGCTAGACCCCATACTTCACGACAGACGGTCGCTAAATCAGAGGATGGTTGGAAAATCTCCGACACCCACCATACTCCCCGGACCTTGCTCCAACAGATTACCACTTTGTTCGGAATTTGGACAATTTCTTGCAAGGATAAAAAATTAATTCCGGTGAGGCTGTCCAAACCGTCTTCATAGATTTTATTGATTCTCGCTCTCACAATTTTCATCAAGAATCAATGAACTACCTATAAAATGGCGAAAGTACACAGATAATAATGGTACATACTTCGATTGATTAAATGTACAAATATTTCAAATATTTGTTATTTGTTTCAAATATTTTTTCGTTTTACTTTTTCAAAATAATATAAAACGCTAATTTCATATGTAATAACGTGAACCAGTCAGTATAATAGAATTCACTGTAATATTCGATACGCTTAGAGAATTTTCTATAAAAGCTATCAGATACATATTCAGTTCTATTTATATTATAAGTTATATTGAGATACTTGTACCTTATTATAATTTCTTCTTCTTCTTACAACATGTTTTCTATGAACTGTCATCTCATTATTCTCACCTTTTTTACACATATCATTCCTCACAAAATCCATTCATACCTTCTTTAGTCTTCCTGTACTTCCATATCCGTCCACTTTCATACCTAACATTCTTCTAGTTATATGAATATCATTCCCTCTCATAATATCGAGCTAACCTATCACCTCAGCTTCTCTGTCACTGTTACTGTTTTCTATTTCATACTTCCTATGTTAAACTCATTCCTAATTTTATTCATAATATAGATAGGTCGCACATCGATCTTACATTCGCATCTCTGCTACATGTAGGTAATTAAAAAAAAAGAAAAATATTTTATTCAAATTAGGCTCTAAAAAGGAACTTATGAACGTTAAAACTCTACTACCGGTTTGGAAAACATCCCAGTCATCGTAAATAACCGGCAAGAAACCCTATCGAATTTATCAACATATTAAAGTGTTTTTAAATACGTGACGATGGCAAAAGCCCTGACGGAATGACACTCATTCTTTGGAAGATGGAACGCTATTTGCGCGGATTTACTTGCACCGTTACATCACCCAACGACTCAAAATAAGGCTGATGCCGCAGTGGTAACGGCGGAAAACCTCAAACGGCGCAAGTATGTTACCTTAGATAGTGGTTACATATTTGAGCCTTTTGGTCTAAACGATGGGTCCGTGGGGACTGGCAGCGCACAAAATTTATAAGAACCTGTCAAGTCGCCTTCTAGATGTATCAGGTGACCAAAATGCTGGCACATATTTCGCGCAGGTATCGCTATTCAACGCGAATTCAAATTCAGTTAGCATTTTGGGCCCTTTAACAACTGTTATTCATTTTATGTTGTTTTTTTTTTGATAAATTATTGTTTTAGGAATATATTTCATTCTAAGGTACCGTAATATATTTAGCCTTAAAGTAGTATTTATTTCCTAGTTATTTCGCCTTTGTTTATTTCCATATTATTTGTTATTGTTTGTGTTTGTTTTTACAGTCATTTAATTATTTACATTTATTATCATTTTAGTACATGTACAGATAGGTAATCATTTGTAACAATACCGTCATTCTCGTAATGACCCATCCTATAATTCTTTTCCCATTTACTTTCGTCCGTCTCTTTCCTTGCCCAGCACTTATCCTTTATTTATCAGTTCAATAAATGGGTTCTATGTGAGTACTTAATTATTAAATAAAGTAATTGCAGACAGTGCCATTCTTAATGCCTTTTAAATCTCGTGGTCAAGGGGCACAAAACTCACATTTATCTTAGCAAATTTGAAGATAAATTTCAGGCAGGCAGCACCTGTGACTTTGTTTACATAAAAATAATCAATAAATACAAATATCAATAAATCAAAAAATATCGGCAATTTGTGTCAAATCGAGATAGAAAGTAGCCTGTCCCATTCAGGACATCCCTTATCCCTTAGCTAGATTTATATAATATCAAATCGGTAGCTTAACAGTGAAGACATTACCGACAATCAATGCAAATTTTAAGCGATGATAACTCTGGTGATGATAACATGATAAAAAGCTTGGGCTCCGGCCTGAACTATCAGTGAAGGAAAACATGGTGATGAAACCATAACAGGACTGTTTGATAGAATCTTGGTTTTTCAGGTTAATTTTAATTAATTAACTTAGATTTTTTGGCGCTATATTATGTAATTTTGGTGGCATTTTGCGTAATATAGTTTGGTTATTGAGTTTAAGTTAAGTGAATTATAAATAATAACTAGAAGCATGAATTTTAAATTGCCACTAAAATTCACTGGACTGTTTTAACAAGAGAGCCCCACCATCTTGTTAAAACTTTCTTTGAACTCTGAAGATTAGAAAAATATTCTATCCACGAGAAATTGGCATAATCGTGTTTTTTTTTTCGAACTGACTATACTGTTAGCCTTAGGGGCCCTGGAGCCTTTACGGCTTTTACAGCTTTACCGGGCTTGGTATTGGCATAATCGTGTATAAACACCAGTTGCCATAAGGAGAAAAAGAAATCATAACATTGTAATGTCTCAATACAGATATGTAACGCAATTTTTTACAAGTTTATATTGTGCACTCCTTCAAATAGTGTTTATAAAACATCAGTAGGAAAACAATACATGAAAATTAACAATATCGTCCGGTGTAACAGGAGGTCCATCAATAAAACGCACGTCGGCCGTTACAGCATTTTTATTACGTTATATGACGCACGCAGCGCACAGTGGTTAAATTTTGAGAAATCATGGACATAGATATAGAGAGTCGAAATTTTGATACTTTTTTACAAGCCAAATAACTACGAGTCCAAGAACTTTTCTTATTAGATAAATTTCAATAAAGTCCTATTATTGTATAGTTTTTAAAATATTTCTTATATCATTTTTCGTACGAAGAAAATGAAGTTTTATTATCCTGGATTTCTGTTTAAATTAAGCTATTTTTTAGTCTATATATATACTCTTACAAAGTAAACTATTATATACACCTAATAGGAATAAACATGTTCAAGCATCAACAGGCGCACGAGTTTTTTTACAATTTTAAAGTAGTGTGTGAAATATTTTTGTCACACAAAATGTAAGTAATGCTCCTTAGGGAAGGGTGGGTTGGAAGAGAGGCAGGGCACAGAGAAATTTATTTGGAGATTTATTTCCACTTGGGACAGAAGGACTGGTGGAATACCTCCACCCTAAAGAAGATCGCAGCCGAATAACATTGATTGTATTCCTGCGTTGAGTAGGGTTTCCAGAGCTCCTTGGGTTAGGGGGATTCAAGATCAGCAACACGCTAGTGATACCTATCACATATGGCTACGGTAACCGCTTACTACCAGGAGGGCCGTATGCTTGTTTACCACCTTTGTAGTATAAAAAAATGTTGCTGTTTTATAAAATAATGAATGAGTAATAGAAAAAGAAGAATGAGTAAGAAAGAAACAAATCGAAATTGTGACACCTTATGTCCATGTTTTTTTTTTTCGAAACTTAACCACTGTGCGGTGCTAGGCGCTCCCTTGCTGTTTACCATGGCCGCCTATCGTACTCTTGACGTAAAACCGTCTCTAATGAGTGACTACGGAAATAACAACACTACGGAAACCGTAAAAATGATATTGTGTCAAACAAAGCAATAAGGGGCGTCTTGTATTGGTTTCCATTATCAAAATGTGTCATTTGTGATTACTTTCTGTAACTGTCATTCTTTCTTTGTGAAGTATCATTTAATACAATATTAATAATGCTCTTTCTTCAAAGTTGTGCACTTATAGGACATAATTTAATTTTGACAACGTCTCAGTTTCAAACATTATGTAGAATATACATTAACCAAACCTTTTTTACATGTATAATAAATGTATAGAAGATTTTTTTGTGGAGCAAAATTTGTTTAATTTTAAATTTAGGGTATCTAAAGAATGATCTAAAATTTAGATGATGGTTATTTTCATGGTATACTAACGGAACCGACGGACGAACGGACCGATTCGTCTAGTATGTTGTGGAACTTTTATTATTAATAGTAATATGCATGGAAGTATTTAGTATATTTATTTAGTTAATAGTTAAACCGCCATTAATAAAAAAATAGGCCTAATATAATAACCACGATCAGGATTTAGGTCAGTGTGAAACATTCAAATTTATCGCTCCATATAAATTAATTATAAGAAATATTTCATGGTAAATGTAAGTTTTATTTATATTAAACTTCTACTTAATATAAATAAAACGAACTGGAAAACTTAAATGAATCATAAGAACCAAGTTAATTTCTTTAAATATTCCACATAATGCCACGATACAATGCTTGGAATTTAAATGATATTAAAACGTAACGTGATTTTTAAATCAACGCTAATATATACAGACACCTTTAAAATTCTCACGCTCTTATAATAACAAAATTTAATTAGTTTTTGAAAGCACAATTTTTTAAGTATTTTTGAACAATAGAAAAGGTTTTGCCGAGTTATTCAATCATGGAGGTGATTTCCTGTCACAAACGTCTGACGCCATAATATATGCCTTCAAAAACATGTACTTTTTTTCTTTCATGACGTAGAAACTAATAAGGTATTAAAAGATTGCTTAAACTTATTATAATAGGTAGTAAATACCAACTTTTTTGTTAGAAAGAATATTATGAAGTTGCTATGAATAAAACTAACTTGTCATCAATACAATTTACAATATAAAAATTACTAAAGTGTGCAGATTGTAGCTTAATGTTGACAAAAGTTGACTACTACTGCGTTAAAAAGGTGTGTGTGCGATTCACACACGATAGAAGTGAAACTTTATTTTAAAAGATATTTAATTTAATTTTATATTTTAATTAACATATGTTACATAAGACTTAAAAACTGTAATACGCAGCCGCATACCGTGTACAGAAGTATTAGCTCACGTACTTTTCACATATATTAACACACGTTAAATGCTGTTCAATACAAGCAAGTATTAAACAGTGTGCAATATACATACACACCGACATTTGCTCTCTCGCTCTGGCTCACACAAAGAAGAGAGACCGATAATGTGCTTTCATATCCCCTCCATGTTAGCGTTAAACGTTTAACCCAACCTTGTTGGAAGTCGCATAAGAAGTTTCACTGCAAAATTACTTTAAACTAAAGTACTTTAAACTCTCCTACATACTGTTTTGTTACAAAAATATTATGAACTTGATATGAATACAATCTAACTTTTATTAACAAAGTTTCCAATAGAGAAATTACTCAAACTATCCAGACTGCGGCTTAAGGTTGAAAATAGATGGATCCGACCAATCGATTTAATTTTATCATAATCTTTCGAGACGTGTTATTTCCTTTCGACTTGACACTGTCGCATCTAATAATATGAAAAGCAATTTACATACATACCATCTTATGTTCAGATTTGCCGTCAATATATTTCCTTTTTATCACGTATTTATTATGTCACTTATTTCAAAACAATATGATTAATTAATATTCACAATGCTCTATTTTATATTTTTAATACAAGTGTTATAATACCTTAATACCAACACCAACTAATACCAACACGTATGTGTCCAACTACTGTAAAAATGTGGAAAGCCTCTACCTGAAGGGGGAACTTTCAACAGCTGTAGAAAAAAGTGTCACGAATTTAGAGACTCGGTCTCAAGAAATATTTTGTAGAGGATTTAATTATCTACAAAACCATGCCCCAATTGTTTTATCGATTATATCTGTTTAATTTTTATAATAAAAAGGAAAGGTTTTTTTATCTTCTATTATATATATATATTATAACTCAACGTCTCTCTGTATGTCTGTCCGTTTGTGTTCTTTTCACGTGAAAAAAAATTTTTCAATTTTAATTTTTATTTTATTTTAATTCCTAGCTATTATATCTGGCATGGTTACAGGATATATTTTGTTAGATAAGGTAACATACGAAATAAGCAGTGACGATAACGGTGAATCAATTCGGAAAAAAAGAACCTTTTGGGGGGCTTAAATGGCTTACGCTGAGTAAACCATACAATATATATTAAATTAACATTCTGGATAATTTTAGATTTTAAAAAGAAGTATTAAAATATCAGCGAGTTCTAAGTATCACCCATCTATCTTCTAAGTATCACCCATAATAAGCATTTTTGTTTTGCAAATTTTGAGCGGGGGCAGCACGATTCCCACGTGTGCTCGACCGATGGCATTCTGTAGTCTACCAAGCGGAGCCGCGGGAATAGCTAGTGTTATAATTATAAGAAATCTTATTTAAGCGAATGCGAGCTGTTTAGTTAAGTTACGGGGCTTAATTAGGTACCACATTTTTTAAATTAAGGATAGGCATGCCGTAACCTAAATTGTTAACGAAGGAATAAATTAAAAATAACGGGGACAAATCATTTTTTTAAATTTGAATGAATTAGTTCTTCCCCAGAGTTTAAAAAAATTTTTTTAATAAACACCTTTTTTCGATTTATTTACTATTGTTTACTACATCGAAGCATCATATAGCATAACAAATAAGATACATCACTAATTATTAATAAACTACACTTTCTGAGGTAATCTTGTTATTAGTACGACATCAATTTAATGAAATAAAAAAGTTGTGCGTGTAGTCTAAGCAATGCTAAATAAAATGTAATTATAAGTCGTTTAATAAAGTTAGCGTACATTTTTAAATACAATTTGATGACTAATGATTTAATTCAATTTTCCTGGACGCTAAAGCGTCCGAGTTTACCGAACACTTTTTAAACCAACTTCCAGACGATCCCACGGACTTTTGCAAACTCGGAAAATCTCAGGGAAACCCGGACGGATGGCAGCCCTAGTTACAGATAGCGTAATTTTCGTATGGAGCGTGACAAGAAAAAGGTTTTTTTTGCCACAGTCTAATGTGTAGGTAAACCTTAAATAAATTAAGTAAAACTGCTTAGTTACGATGCAGACAACATATATACATACAATAGCTGTGCCCCGCGGTTTCACCTGCGTACAATTTAATTATAATACTTCAGTATAGACAATATTTATATCGGGCATCTTTTCATATCTTCTACTGGCATAGACCCGAGCAGAGTGTTGAATTATATTAATTTTACATTATCACAATAAAATTGTATCGATGATGAAGTAACTTTCGTTCGTAAGGATTAATAGTACATGCCTACATAAAAATGTTCATAAATCAGTTTTCAATTTTCAATTAAACTTTCTCACAAAACACCTTATTGTGGCTTATGTATAAGAGAAAGGCATATGGTATCGGGAATTTTTTAGATGTACTATGGAGCAATATTTTTATAAAATATTGTTTTTACGTATCACTAATCATTACGCCAGCGCACGCAGATAAAGCAGTTAGGTTGCGCTATTTCTTCCGACTTGTTTAACAAAAAAAAACAATATTTAAGGCTAGCTGAGTGGTGTAGCCTATACTATTCCTCGTGAATCGGGAATTTTTCGAATCCGACTGGTAGTTTCAGAGATTAGCGTGTTTAAACAAATAATAAAAAAAAACTCTTCCGTTTTATTATATTAGTACAGATTCACGACAATATTTCTTTAATCAAATATTTAGCTCATCCTTACCTTGTGAAATATAACCAACAGATCATCAAGTTTCCCGTGTAAGTCTCCACAAACAGTTATCTGGCTGGATATGGAAGTTGTAGCAACGTTAATATTTGGTAACCTCTTCAACACCTGAGTCGCTTCCTTTAAAATCTGTGCGATGTGCTTTGGGTGTAAACGATGCTGAAAATAATTGTAACCTAATCAAAATTCGATAAATTTCAATAAGCTTTTTAAAAAGCTAAATTTGTTGTCCGATACAACTGAGAGCTCTTACAAGACTAACTTAAAATACTAAAACAATCATCCATGGCAATATTATGCAGCCCGGATAACCTACCAACTATCTAGACATAACTCAGCGGTTTTTAACTCACACACGCATCGCTATCATTTCTTGGCTCATACCGGAATGCATAACTACCTTTAAGTAATAAAAATAAATAAATTTAGTTATACTTATGAAATCTTAATCAATATTTATTTGATTAAATTGGGCCTTAGTAAAGCGCTAAAATTTAACCAGCATTGCTCTACTGCGAAGAAATTGAGGAAAACTATCGAAATCATATTTTTTTTACATGCACCATGATATAACAACATTATTCATGTTCGTAACTATTCCATAAATATTAGTGAAAAATAGATTCAGGGAAAATAATAAGAAGATAGAATAAGTTGCAAAAATTAACAAAATGATAAATATGAATATATCATGGTATACACCATTATATCTACATCTTATACATACATAGATCTTTACATTATATTACATCTTATACAAGATTTATCTATTTATGAACAAGGAAAGCCTACACGCCTAAATGCATAAATAACCTTTTAAGTGAAACAGACTGACAACATGTTAAACAGTAAAACCTAAATTTTGATCAATATATATATATAATATACTTTACTTTGTAATTGGTATTAAACTTACAACGCAAAAGCATAAATAGGTATAAGTCTCTAAATAAAGTAAAATACATTAGTCTACTGCTTTAGTAGACACTAATTGAAACATTTGAAATTCTAAGAAGATCGTAATAATATTTAGTCTACTGCTAAGCTTAATTCTATCCGTGCACTTAGGATGCCTCCCAGTTGGAACCATTTTTAAAATAAGTAGGTTTGGGGAATATTACTGAAACAACCCTTCTTTTGTTTTTATAAATTGTAGTAATTAAGTAATTGAGTAAACTTTGAACAAAAACCATAAACATTTTAAATATAGTTCAAGTTTCAAAATAATATAACATTCCTGAACATTTTTTGCGAAACGTTCATAAAACGTATCAATGTACCTTTTTCTTTCTAAATGCTTCAATCAATAGGTCGATATCCTTCCTTTGCAGCGGGAACTCTATATCAGGACCGCGAGATGGCTTTGGGGGTGCCGTCTCATCTACACCCCCACCCTCATCAGACTCCTCTGAGAATACTTGCTCCACTAGAAAATAGAGAAGTTTTTATTTCCAATTCAATATTATAACAATTCACTTGATATAATGAATAGTTATGAAAGAGTTTTGTAAAGTTCTGAGAAAGCTGGCATTGCCAATTACTTTTCATTCCGTAGCGATTTCTAAAGTAGAGCTGACTTACTATTAAAATTGTTATTACTCACAATACGAGTATTAAAACATTGTTATAGTTATTGAGTTACTTGTTAGTATCTTGTAAAGTATTATCTGTGATAGGAAGTATATATATACTTATATTTATACGTGTGGACAGTCACCGCATCGATCGACGTGGTTTCAAATCGCTATAATAAACATGAGCTTTCCGTGTCGTGATGAAACCATAGCATAGTTAAGAATTTGCTAATGCACACCTGGTTATCTACCATCTTCTATTTAAAAATCTGTCGCCAAGCACCTATAGGTGTGTACCAGTAGTTGTACATGAAAGCCAATCCTCTGCCTTGATTACACGTACCGAGTAGAATGGCAAAACAGTGTTCTCCTCAGCCAAGCACTCGGTCGAATAAATGAGCTAGTCAGCCACTCGGACCCATTTCTACTCACTAGAACGAGCGCCCTCCCCCGGTCTACCCCGCACTGTCTCGTTAGACCACTCGGCAGATGTATCCACACACTACCGGTTCGTACTCCCCACTCTGTACTCGATTCACTGTTCGGTATTTCGTTACAAACCATTGTCCCGCTAATACATAGCTAGTCTCTGTAATACGTCGAAGCTACTGGCTAGATGCAAACTTTAAAAATACACTACTCGCCAGTATCTCTCTCTGGGTCTAGTGGTATTTTGCTGTCTCGCCACTGTACTCGGTGTGTGTAAACATGGCATTGAGCGTGTTATCATCTCGGGTCACATCATCACTTATCATCTTATGAGACTGTGGTAAAACGCTACAGCTATAACAATTAAGAAATACGTAACCTATATAGTAAGCTTTCTTTATAAATCGTATTACTTTAAACACAGATTAACATTTTATTATAATTTAAATACCCTTAATTCTTAAGCCTATAAGTAAATTATTTATGAACTGTACATTTTATGTTTAATTCAGAAAGTACGATTTATTACAATCCTTGATAGGAACATGATTATGTGGACGTATCCGAGGATTTCGTGTCATACTGTTCCGAGAATAGCCGAGACCTAGTTTTATTTGCATTACCGTGTGGCAGAGGTCACTGCAGTTAGTTGAATCATGTCAGTAGTGACATGTGTGGTGATACCGCAGCGTTGCGTGTAGGGAAAATGAAATAAACGGCGTACCCATTGCAGTCCACGGCGAAACGCTCTTGTGAAAACTATGTTGTCCTTATGTTCTAAAGCTGTACGTAATTTATTATAAGCTTTTAGTAAGTAAATTTATTTAAAAGTATTACATTACATATGTGAATATGTTGTAACCGACGACCTTTCATTTCAAAGAATATTAAAATTTTAATTATAATATTACCACTTATAAATTGGGTCTTTACCGAGATAAAAAGTGTACCCTATGTGCTAATACAGTTTATAAACTATCTGTACCAAATTTCTAAATCCGTTCAGCCATTTTCAGGTGACTGAGTAATAAACATCCAAACATACAAACTTTCACATTTATAATAATAGCTTCTCTCGCAACTTCGCCTGCGTGGACTTTAGAATTAGATCTTAAAGATTAGATTGGATAAAAAGTACACATAAAACATCTTGGAGACGTTTTTGCGTTTGTAGTAATGTATAATACACACAGTGACTAAAACCGGAATAAACTAGTTTGCGCTAGCTGCCACGTACCTCGCACGCTCGCATCAGTCGCTTATAAGTAGCGTTAGAAATGTCATGCCATTTTGTTTTTTATTATTTTCTTACTATTATTTCGTTGAGTTATTTGTTATTCACTGATATTATTTGTTGCTAATTGTTGTTACTTGATATTAAAATTGTTATTTAAAAATATGTCACAATTAATATGAATGCTATCATGACATTAATTGAGGCAATGCGTAATGCCATCACTGTAGATGAATGGAGAAATGTTTGCCTGCATGCTATTGAAGAGGAAAATAAATTTCATCTTATAGAAGAGGCTTTAGATACAATGTCAGAACGAATTATCATTAACGTAAATGATTTATTGCAGTGTTTTTCAACCTATTGGTCGGGACCCCCTAGGAGGTCGTCAAGTCTTCTTCGGGGGATAGCGGTCGCAAAGCAGTAAAAAGTACGTAGGTTTTACAATATTTTTAGTAAAAAGGCCGTGCATATTTATTTTTATAACAATACTTCAAATCGTGATTGCAATTGAGACTTAATAATCAAATCATTACCTAAATGGAGTTTATTTCTCATGGAGTTTATTTCTCTTTTTAGTTTTTATGTTTACCATAGAAGGGGCCGGTAGTCTACATAAGTAAGAAGTGGTAAATACTGGCAATAATATTTTTTAAGATTCACTTTTTCGCGCCGTAGTTCTTTTTTCTCTTTATACAGAAGAGGTGAATTGTTTGCGAATTAAATTCATGCAAGCCCTGAGCTGCTAAGTCAGTCAGGCATATTATGTTGTTTTTGAAATCACTGACAAAGTTTTATTATGGACCTGGAAGGGTGAGCTATTTTTTAATTCATGTAAAGGGGTCGTGAATTCATGAATGTTGAAAAATATTGATTTATTGGATGAAAGCGAGAATGAGGATGACTATGAAATATTTGGAGTTGAAGAAATTCATGATAAAGTCATGTTTAATATGTATAATATACAGTATCTACCTATAAAAATAAAAATATGTAAAAAGTATTTGTTTATTTATTTATCTGCCGATCCTAAACTACTAAAAACGCAAAAACGTCTCCAAACTGACAGCTATCTGTGTGCCAAATTTCATCTAAATTCGTTTAGTAGTTTTTACGTGATTGAGTAACAAACATACAAACTTTCACATTTATAATATTACTAGCTTCTGACCGCGACTTCGTCTGCATTTACTTCTGAATTGGGTCTTTACCGTGATAAAAAGTATCCTATTTGTTAATCCTGATTATAAACTATCTGTGCACCAAATTTCATTCAAATCTGTTCAGTCATTTTTGCGTGATTGAGTAACAAACAAATAAACTCACGTTCGCATTTATAACACTAACTTCTGCCCGCGGCTCCGCTCGAGTGAACTACAAAAATAGTTGTTACCGGAATAAAAAGTATCCTATCTGTCAATCCAGGTTATTAACCATCTGTGTGCCAAATTTCATTCAAATCCGTTCAGCCGTTTTTGCGTGATTGAGTAACAAACAAACTTACTTTCGCCTTTATAATATTATGTTACCGGGATAAAAGTATCCTATGTGTCAATCCAGGTTATAATACTATCTCTAATCTACTAATAATACTATCTAATTCTACTAATAATACTGTGCCAAATTTAATTTAAATCCATTTAGCCGTTTTTGCTTGATTGAGTAACAAACAAACTTACTTTTGCATTTCTAATATTATTATATATTACTAGCTTTTACCCGCGGCTTCGCTCGCGTGGACGACGTGGAAACAATATTGTTACCGGGATAAAAAGTTGTGTTGGTGTGTGTGTGTACAAATTTTCATGATGATCGGTTAAGTAGTTTTCGCGTGAAAGCGTAACAAACAAATCTACATTCACATTTATAATATTAGTTTTATATATATTAGGAAGGTTTAAGTAAGTACGATGTGTAAATTATTATAACTAAACATTTACAGACAATCAAAGAAAAAAGCAATGTGTGATTCTATGAAAATTATTAATTAAGCAGAAACATAAACAAAAAGTAATAACCAGAAATTGAATAACAAAATAAGTTCTAGACACGAAAAGAAAACAGATACTTTTCATGAAACAACACCGTCACCTCGCAACTGTTACCTAAGCCGTGAAACTTTCCTATCCTATCCAACTAACGACAACTGTCATAGTTCCTCACGAACTTTATGTGATGTAATTTGTTTTGTCCTTCATAAAACTCAGTAGAATTCGAAAATAAGTTAATTATCTACACAATAATAATAACACTTTTTTACTAAATACATAAGAAAGTATATACGTTAAATATAAAAAAAAAACAATTTTTAAAACTTTTGTCTACATGTTTAATATATATTAGTTCCGGTTAATCTCCGGAATGGTTGGACCGCTTTAGACGAGACTTTCACTGGCAGATAGCTGATGTTATAAGGAATAACTTAGATATTTATTTTAGAAAAATAATTAGTGTTCCACGCAAATAAAATAATAAGCCTTTTTAATAGTCCACGCTAGCGGCGCCCCGGGCACGGCTAGTAATGAGCATTTATTTGTACTATTTCTTTACAAAAATTTTATTTAGTCTTAGTTAAGAGAATAATATAAATAAGCTTGAAATACAGAAAATAGGTTTTTTCATTGTGTGTGGGAAGGCGTGCTAAATCAACTACAGAGGAGTAACTAAAATGTCCAGGTTCAGAAGTCACGACGTTTCATTTTATTCTCTAAGCTTGATAGGAAAGTTTCCAGCGCAAATTCTCTTTAAATAATTTTCCTAAAAACTTCAAAGCTTGGACTTAAGGATTTCTGCAACTGTATCCTCCAACTGGATTTTATATAAGTCACAGAATACAAGCTCGCATATAAGACGCAACCTTAAAAACACGCCAAAATAATGCAGATAATTTTAAGGGTGTAAGAAATGTTTAGTTAAGTTATATAAATAGTACCATAATTATAACTTTTTTCCCACATTTTCTTTTATGGGTATAATCAGTTATATCTTCAAATGCATCATTACTTAATATAAAGTTAGACTGTGGGCAAACGCTTGTTAATAACACTGCAAACACTTACAAACGGAAGCAGTCCTTGACGTGCGCTCAGAAGATGGCCGACCGCTTGTGTCTCTCATGTGACTCAGCAAAGCATTGAAAAAGTTGTATAACTGAAACAAAATTCTTGTTACAGAATTACAACAGTAAATAACAAATCTTACTACAATTGGTATATAAATTATTACTGAACATAATCGTAGTTTATACATATTATAAATAGTATTATAAAAGCTATAGTTCTATATCGTTATAACTATATATCGTTTTTCTTTATACGTTACAGTTTTTCATAACACAAATAATATTCGAAGAACGCAAGTTCTTGTGTGCGATATGATTATATGTGCTTTATTCACACATTATTTTATGTACATAAAATTAAATATTAATAATCACACGGTTATAAACACAAATGTGCACGCACATGGCTGGTTAATGGTCATGACCGATGACCAGCGGTGCATCGTGGACAATAGACATCGGTCATGCGTGCTCAAACTGACTCGGCGAATGAACCTTTCAAGCCAATAAATAATATTATCACTATTGTTATTTTACGCTCTAGACTCTAGAGATTTTTGTGAAAAATAAGTAATAAAATATATGCATAAACAAATGTATGAACTTTCGAAGAAATCACGGCTCTGTGGTATCGGTACTGACATTGTGTCGATCGACATCGGTGTGAATCTCTACAATGACTCTGAGCTTTCGTTGAAGGAAAAAATCACGATGAAACCATACGAAGTTAAAAAATCTATCGCCAAGCTATATGTGTGTTCTGGCCGCTGCACTTGAAAGCCAGTCCCCCCAGTAATAATAGTGTTCTGTGGCTAGTCCTCCAGCTTAGCGTGTTTACAATTTAGGCCACGCCGCTAGATTGAAATCTATAAAGAATTTTACAAAATGGTATAAACAAATTAGTGATAGAATAACATACATATAAAAGTCAAAACCTACCACCACAATTTTCAAATAATATTATACTTAGAATAAAATAATATGAAAATATTGTTTTGTACAGTACCTACGGTAGACAAATTGTTCATTGAAAAAAGAAACTTACTATATAAATTAAATGTGTATTTTATAGAAACAATAACTCTAAAGTATTGCTTGGATTCTTCTATCCGTACAGTAGTTAAAAATGATTTTACACTATGATTGTTCGCAAAAACCCAGGAGAAAATCGAAAAATAAAATATGTAGAATCTGGTATGGCCTACCGACTCACAAGATTTCAAATGCTTAACCTTTCAGCTCTCAACGTCACACAAAATGCGCCTAAAACTGGCATTAATACCATTTATGGGAGTCAAGTTATTAAAGATAATAATAACACAATAATAATAAGTATGCCAAACAAGACTCACGAGTAAATAAGTTATCCGGGCTTAATTACCACTAATCATTTTCATATTATAATAGATTAATATATTTTGTCTTATATTTAATATTATTTGTCTTAGAAACAATTTATAAAGTTATTGTTCCTTATATGGTAAGATAGTTATTTTACCAACGTCTCATGCAGATTTCAACAATATATCTATCATATAATATTAAGAAACTATATTTGTAGCTAACTGTTCTTGCGGCTCCGCTCGCGTGTACTACTAGAGAATGCCGTTGGCATTGTGGTGACCGTCGCTCGCCGGCTATTTTAAAGATAAAAATGTTTATTATTTTATTTATGCGGAACCCCATTTTTTTTTCTTAAGTAAAAATAGTCTAAGTTATTCCTTATAAAAGCAGCTATCTTCCACTGAAAGTCTCGTCAAAATCGGTCCAACCGTTCCGAGATTAGCCGGAATAAACAGACTTACACACAAAACATAAAAAAAGTTTATTGTTATAAGTACCGTATATACTTTCATATACATTTAGTAAAAAGCTGTTATTTTTTATTTATTAATATGTATGTATACATAAGACTTCTTAACATCATTTTAAGCATTCTATTATGGAACATTCTCGTAATAAGCCCAGAGTTTCCAGACATATTAATTTAATTAGATCTTATATGGTGTTATGTAATTATTTTCTTAGTTGTCTATTCGAAAGCTCGTCAACGAAATCTGTCGTCCTAACCACAATTCGCAGAATCACAAGATCCGTTGCGGAGTCAACAGAACCGTTGTGTTCTACAATACCTCTCTACATTAACCAAAATTTTATAAACAGACAAATTTTGTTTTCATGTTATTTATTTCAATTTCTGTTTGTGTCTAATTGATTTTATACTACATGACCCCGTAAATGTTGTTCTGTCCTTTTAAATAGTAAATAAATCGACTACAGCTCGCTCCACCTATCCCAATTTTATTTATGAAAACTCTTCCGGGGCTATAACGAACGTTACAAAATAAGAATTACGCATATCCATTTTCTGAATCGTAAGTTATGGTCTTGAGTTAATAAAAAAAAACAAATTTCAGTTTTTCCAATATTTTCAAATTTTAAAGTTACTTTTCAAATTTGTCTTTCCCTACGAACCTTATTCGAATTATTACTAACTAAAAGAAAAAAAAACAAATCGGTCCAGCCGCTTTCAAGTGATGCGCTTACCAAAGAACAGCATTTCATGTATATTTATATAGATGTGTCTGTTTGTGTATATGTACAAGAAATATAATTCATTATCTGGCTTAACTACTTGGTAGTGCAATGTGCTTGTTTATTTATAACAAACAATAAATGCAATAACTCTTCATATTTACTTAAGCATATATACATAATACATATAGAACGAGTATGTATCTTGATAATTTGAACGCAAGTGTGATCGATTCCTGCACGTCTGGTCACTGTAACTGAATAGATTCAATATTGTTCATTGAGCACAAAGCATATTGACACGACGGATCCGACAGTTCTTGGTTTCGAGAAAATTTGCTTCTTATACGTAAGATTATTTTTTCATTCTTTTATTATTTTATTGAAGATGTATCCTTTTAATCATGATAAATTATGAGATTGTTTTTTTTTTTCAAAAAGTCTTCACAATTAATTTACTTGCTAAAAACCTCTTATTTTGTTGTGGTGACTATGGTCACATTCGATTTCATTCGCCAATGCAGCTTGCGGTAAACATTTAAAATACTAGGTACTACTGAGAATGGTGCTACTGACCATGGCCAGTCTGATAGAACTGACAGTCGTTACTGACTAAGCTCTTTTTTTACTATGGTGAAGATAGTACTCGATATTATTGTTTAAATGATGTATTATAGGTATCAGTGTCATCTAGAAATATATTACAAATGTTGAAATAAATACATGTTTATTATCAATCCGTACTTTATTGCAATAAATTTATTTCGTGTAAATTAACGTGCGTACCCTCTTTTTTGTACTGACCATTGTTTAATTACATTAACCAGTTGTTTAAATTACTCTGTAGTATATTATAGTATACTGTAGTGTATGATATAGATTATGATATATATATGATATAGATTTAGATATTTTTTAATGAGATTATAATCTGTATATCTAAAATATACAATTTTACTAAAATAATTGAGTTAATAATCATCGTTAATATGTATTTATGATTTAAGATAGTATTTTATTATACTTGACTTGTGTATAAGTATTGGTAAACTTTAATTAGATCTATAAGAAATCTATACTAATAAGTAAAGCTGAAGAGTTTTAATGTTTTATTGATTGTTTAGACGCGCTAATCTATAGAGCTATCAGTCGGATTGAAATAATTATTTTTGTATATACTCGTATTAGCCAGATTCATGAGGAATAGTATGAGCTACATAACTTCACAATGCGATCCTAAAATCTATCTATGACGCGACGTGTGACTAGTAACATCCCGCGACTTAGTACGTATTAATTACAATATAAAACTTAATAACGATAGCATAAGACCATCAGCTTGAATGTGGCTTATTAACAGTAAAAGACTATTTAGAATCGATTTAGAATATTGAGAAATTATCTCTTACAAACATCCATCCATCTGTTACAATAGAAGTGTAGTATAATAAATCTATCTAAAATCTTTAATATATATTATATTAGAGAAATAAATAAAGTCTATTCATTCTTCAAGTCAACAACAACAACTAAATAAATAAAACAAAAATAATTAATACCCTATTTTTAGACATACAATATAAGAGGTACCTTTACTAGACAAATTATAATGCGATGAAAATCCGTCTAAGACAATACTTTGAAATAAATAGATTAGAAGCTTTTCAAAGAAATTCGCTCAAATCCCCTCTTGCTATAACAACATTTACACAATTTAAAAGTAAAACCGCTCGCGTCGACTCAAACCACGATAACGGACTTTAATCGCCTGAAATTAAATTTGTCCCCTATTCCGTTGAATTAATATTAATCACGAAAAATCATGTTGATAATCTCTAACTATAATTATGCTATGTATAAAAAATCTCGTATATTCATACTCTTGTTTATTATTCTGTGCTTTTAATACAATATTCAGACCCAATTAAAATAACTTATTTAACGAAATCAGTGTTTTACTATTAATTAATATAATTACGTATGTTTGAATGTGTGTAGAATAAATATCCCAACAAAACATGAATGTAAAAAGGGCTGTTCGGTAGACTGTACTGTACTGTAGTCGTTGCCACCGATAAAAGAGCTGAGATCTAACGGGTGCCAAGTTTCATAGCTATTTCTTTAATTATAGCTGTAGAAATGTACGTTATTTAATTCATTTACAAAACAATTTGATAATTGTAATTTCTTATGAGTTTCATATAATTTAAATTTAATTGTGTATGTAGATCGAATAGCTTTTGACTTATGGAGAGGTTGAAAGTAGCTCGAAATGGTTTGTGTAAAAATATACAGTGTATATTTTCTGTCGCCCTTTTTTTCCTAACTTGGCTGACACACTGCCGTGTATCTTGATTTATTTATACTATTATTTGTATTAAAATAATATCTACTGGAGAATGTAATTGCAATAATAAATTGTACGATACATTCGATCACTTCGTTGTATATTGTATAGATTTTTATGTTAAACATATTAGATACTAGTTTTATACGAAAATGCATTTTAATATCTAAATAATTATTATGTATGTACATCAGTCGGACAGTGCGTTCTCTTCTTTCCATTATATTGAGTCCTTCAAACGAAGCGTGTAGAAGCATTTTAACAGAACGGCAAAACGACGACAACTTTATATGGAATCTGTCACGGGCACTCGCTGTATTTGTACTGTACTTCACTTAGCACCAGGTACTATGTAGTTTTGTAGCATGTGTAATTTTACAGGCGTGTATGTTTTTTTGGAAAAGGTGTCATCAATAAAAATATTATTTCACTTATCTTTAAAATAGGTACCTACCTACTTATAGTCGGAAATGTAATTCGCGATATAAAATGTAAACATAGAAATGTCACTTTCAAAGTGACATTTCAGGGGTAGTTAACATTTTCCTAAACAGTCCAATTATTAAGTTAATTCCAATTCTTAATGATTTAACCATGTAGATTTTTTTTATATGATATTTTTTATATGAAATTTCTTTGTTTTTTATCTATTATTCAAACTTTTATTTTAAAAAACGTAAATGTTTACAGTTTCTGCCTTATTGCAAGTGTCACTAAAAATGCACGCATACATTACATAAAAAAATTTTGTTTTAATCATTTTCAAGCCACTTCAAAGCTAAAGTGTATGTGAAATATTTTGTTTTAGGTGTTTAAGTTATGCGACTAATTTTAATTTTCGAAAAAGCACACTATTGATGTTATTAATTGAATTGGCAACAACACTGATTACATTTTAGATCACAAATTCAATTTTTTGTGCAATTCATTGGGAATAATAGCAAACTGTTACATATATTCTGTAAGTAAATACTTAACTAAATATAATAGTAATAAAATTCATGATTTCATTACTGTTTTCTATAAAAACAATTTAAGATTAGTACATACGCTAATGTTAATATTTTAAATAACCCTTTGATATATGTTAATATGTGAAATAATATTTATAACATCAGAATGATATAATACTACTGTTCGTTTATTTATTTCTATCTTCTATCTAATCTATCTTCGTTTCACAATAAAACATAGGTTAAGAAAGGATCATTTAGTAGCTTTTGTAGCTACATAGACCTTCTCATTAAATATTATCCTGTTATCTATGTCAAGTTTCGTAAAATAATAAAATTAAAGTACCGTCCCTACTGTTGGTATAAAACATTAATTCTCATTGAATATTAATCTTATACCTTAACTTGATCTTGTTCCCCGGCGTATTCGATATTCTGGAATATGGTCCAAGTATAACGCCTACGAATCTCCATACGAGCCAAATATCGTCTGTACCACTGTTGAATCAAAATGGCCGCTTTCATTGCTGCAACAATTAAAACCGTTATTACTGATCATTTGTTAACATAATTAAATAAAATTACAAAATTAAAAATATGTATATAAATGAGTAGGTACATAAAACATAATACTTTCCCTAAAACCTTTTTGAATAAAAAGACAAACTACTACATTGTATAGATCATCAAAAAATGAATAACATAAAATATTAGCCTCGACACTCAATTCACAGTCTGAAGATTTATCTGTGGGTAAATAACAATTTATTTTATTCATAAATTTACAGTAGATATGCGAAAATAACTTTTAAAGTAAGCATTTATTCTAAGAGCGGATTTTATAAGAACAAACGATAAATCTTCAGTGAACAAAACTTATTCCAGATAATTGACTAAAAAAAATATCAAAATATCTCCAAAGAAAAAACCTTTTCCCGAATGATTGATTATAATAATAGGCAATTTTTAATAGTAAAGAAATCCAATTTCATAAATTTTGAGGAGATCCTTGGTGTATCTTCGGAGTCGAAGGTCCGATACCAATGGGACTACCATTGAGTCCAACGAAAAAACACTCATTTACAAAAAGAAAAACGGCTTTGATTCTTTTTTCTGCCTGAAAAATACGAAAAAAGTTTTTAATCATTTGAACATGTTTTTGGTCGGTTATAAAAGTGCCGGTGTATTTGAAAACAGTACACTGAATGAACATCGATTCATAACTGAAGTTATAATTCTTCATGCATAACCCGCATTGACCGCTATTGGCGAAAACTCAATTTTTATGGACGACACCGCTCGCGGCTACCGAATTGTGGCGATGTGGAAGTGTATATGCTAGAGGTCGGATTTCGTCTTTTGGATCGGCCAGCTCGAAGTCCCGACCTCAATTCCATAGAGCATGTTTGGGAGTTCTGAAGCGACAAGTGAGATCAGTGCAGCCGGCTCCGCTGACCATCAGAGAACTAAAGAATGTGATTACCGCGGAGTATGTACGTATTCCGTAAGAATCCATAAGGAATATACACGCTAGCATACCCAGACGAATGCCAGCAGTAAATTCAGGTGGTCACACTCCATAGTAAACATTTATCTGCATTTACATTATTAAACAAAATTAAATTTAAAAAAATTTAAAAATTTTTAGTTAGCGAGTAGGTACACTACTAGCGCTTTAACTTTAACATTATTTTTCGTTAATCTCATTAAAATGTCATGATGAAACTGACGAAAACTATTCCTTGCTTACTAAATTACAAAATTCTGAGGATAAGAATACGTAAAATTATCAAATAAACTATAATAGTAACAATAACAATTGTTCCTCTTAAGTGCCCGTTTTTTTTTTTTTTCAAAAGAGTTTATATATATTTACATTTGAATTCAGAACCTCCTTTTTTTAAGTCGGTTAAACACAGTACGTTAACCTTTATGATTAATAAATCTGTTCACTATAATTTCTACATGGTTTGCCCTAGTTCACAAAATTATACATATTTTTAGGAATAATTAAATATACGCTTGTATGTTGTAATTCATTTTCTCCAGTACTACCAGGACATACATAAACAATGTGACTTCTTTTGTCTTTTTAAATTTAAATGATGAACTAATTTCAAACTAAAATATTCACGTAACTGTAATGTATACACAGTATAGTATTATATAATATATTGGATTAAAATTTGCAATTGCAATGGTCGTGACCTATTTACTCTAAAAAGTTTCGTTGTATTATGTGGATAGTCGATACCTATGTCTTGACTTAGAACTAGCTCTGACCTTTATGATGACAGAAGTGAACATTATCCCATGTGGGTCAATGGAAAACATGAAGTAAATTGCACTATAAAATGAACATTAAGCTTGAAAGCTCAGATATGAGCCACTTAATGTTACTGGTGTAAATAAACATTTGTACCAATTTGTGAGAACTATTTACTATACAAGAAACATTTTATTTTCTTGGTTTTATTAATTCTAGATGTACAAAATGTATATTTATTATAAATAAGATAAATCCCAACATTGTTTTGTATTATTAGTTTATAGGCGTCACAGGAATTTAGTTACATGAATTTTTAATATTTTTAAAGTATGAGCTTTGCAAGTTTGTTTGAGCTAATCTCAAGAACTAACAGTCAGATTAAAAAAATATTTTTACCTTATATAGCCTATTTATTGAAGAAGGTTATATGCTATATAACTTCATGCTACGATCTTAAGGAGCGGAGTAGTAACAATGAATGTCAAACAATCTGGCAAACTGTAGGCAAGTACGTGAAGTGAGATAGGCTACACAGTGCATTGGCGGCGGCAATTGGTCGAATAGATTTAACACGGGTAAAACCGTGGGGCAGAGAATATGGTACTAAACAGGAACCACATATTAGTTTCATGTTTTTCAGAATTGTACGCACAAAAGTTACCATTTGGTTATTAGGACAGATTTAAGGACAAAATACTCCCCATTTGTGACCTCTATTAAAAAGTCCATGCTTCTTTCATGCTTTCATGCTTTAACTAAGCTGTTTGTTAGTAATTAATTAAAAAGTCCGTTTGAAGCGCCCACTTACCAACCTTTTGAACTATAGAGCTATTACGCAGGAATTTTCATTGACCTTTATAAATGTTACTATTTGATCGTAAATGTATTAAGCCGCTTAGAACTTCCTACCGTTATTAGATAAATAAAGTGATGTAAACATTTTCACTTTATACCACTCTGTGAAGAACGTACAATAGCCGTACTAAGTTATTTGAGTAATATTGCTAATGGAATTATAGATTGTCCAGAACCCTTATTTAAAATTCAGTTAATGCCTACTAGTATATTGAGAAAACCAAATCTTTTGTATACACCACTGGTAATGACCGGTAGGTATAGTAAGGTTCGGAATGCATATCTAATACAAGCGAGCGAGCAATTTAATTCTCTAAATGATAATATTGGTTTATTTGGTAGGTACTAGTGTATCCTCTCGAAGTATTAGTTTAGGCTGATATATTTGTTTTTAATAATTTTTATGGTTCTCTACGTGGCTGATATTCTTTCTTTTTGACTTTTACTTTTTGGACTTTGGACTTATTTTTTGATTATTTTTACTTTTGTATCAATTTGCTACAGCAAAAACTTATAAGTTTACCTTTTAAGTTAAAATAAAATTAAAATAAATTTTCTAAAATACGATTTTTTATGTTTATGCATGTAGTGCACGTCATAACTGATGTGAGAACAACATAGAGATACAAAGCAGGTCCTTGATTTACGATTTAAAAAAAACATTTCACTATTTTTGAAATTAAGAAAAGAAACCTTAATGTCATTTGACAACAAATTACAAATATCAACGATAAAAAATTCCACTCGATTTCTTCGAATACCTTTTTAAAGTGCTACAGTGTCCAAAATTGCCCGGCTTTATATAAATTTACATTCAGACCCAATTAAATAGGGTTTTTCCATAGAGCTTAAATTTGAGTGTCACAGTGATAAAGTGGCTGCCCGCAGCAAGCTCCTTATAAATGTTCAAATTTTTAGAATTACTAGCAATTTCAAAGATGTCACTTGAAATAATAGGACAAATTATTCAAACCATTCCATAAACTTTTGTATATTTCAAACCAAAAAACGTGCAGCTTTTATATATAAAGCCCAAGCTCGTAACGTTTATTGGGCATATAAATCGTAAAAATAAGTGGTTAACAAGTAGAAATCATAACAATTTGTATATAATATATACGAAAATTGTCATAGTATGTAATAATGACAAAAGTTTGTTTAGGGACAGAATTAGCAGAATAGGAAAGTAATGATGTTATGATAATTACTTACTTCGCTCCGCTTTAGTCATGCTGACGTCATCTCTTCTCCAGAATTTTAGGAAAGGTGCCAAAGCTTTTATGGCGCATTCACTATTTGGGACCCTCCTACCTAAACGCTTAGGGACTTCCTGCTCTATCTCTGAGCTTCGGCATGATGAGGAATCGTCTCCTTGGGAGCGAGCTCTTCGTCCTCCCCGAAAGCTGACACAGCCACAACCCTCCGCTAACGAAAACATTTTAGGACTCTTGTCCTTGCCGTATTTATGTTTATCTTTTTGTTGGCGAGTACATCTTGACGTTTTTGGACGGGCCTTAGGAATGATGACTGACGTATTGATGATTCATGCACAGAACTACAGGCATGGCCCAACCAAAATCACCGGTTTTCACCTGTAAAGAAACAATGCATTTAATTTTTTCATATTATAATAAATTACTAGGTTCTCTTTGTTTGTTTGTAGAAAATATTCGATGGAACTACTGATCCGATTCTAAAATATTTCGCTAATAGGAAGATATATCCAGGAGTGATATAGATTATTTTAAATTCTTATAATATTTTATATTTTAATTAACGCTGATGTATTATAATTTTGTAAAAACTTGTAACTGGCTGCATATTTCAATATAAATATATTTGTCTTTCATAATAAGAGATTAGTTTTTCTAAAATGAAATAAATAAATTTCATGAAAGGTTACACCTTAAATATTATTTAACGTAGTGACTTATCACTCAATAGTCAATGAATTCAAAATATTCGCCCTCAATTTCAATCCAGATATTACAAATTGTATTCACTTCGTTCTTTGAAATGTATTTAAGTTATGTATTATGAAGTTGTTTGTCATTATCTTATTTTAATTTAACCGAAATATAAAAAATGTATAACTTGGATTTCCTAGTTGTTCAGCATGATTAGTTCTTCTACTTCTTCCAGTATAGAATATTATTAGTGTAATCGCTTATTAATAAATCTTTCACCAGTGTGTGTTGCCAGTGATGACATATGATACTGAGACATGGTCACTAACAATGGGTCTGTTAAGAAAGCTCAAAGTCACTCAAAGGGCAATGGAGAGGGTTATGCTTAGAGTTTCTCTGCATGATCGATTCAGGAACGAGGAGATTCGCAAAAGAACCAAAGTCACCGACATAGCCGATGGCCGATGGGCCCGTAAAGTTCTCGGGTGGCGACCACCTACAGGAAGACGCAGCGTAGGCAGACCCACTACAAGGTAAACGGACGACTTGGTTAAGGTTGCAGGAACCTGTTGGATGCGAGTAGCACAGGACCTGTCATTGTGGCGATCTTTGGGAAGGCCTATGCACAGCAGTGGACGTTTTTATGGCTAAATGGATGGATAGTTGGATGGAATCGGTATTTTGATCAACACAGGAATTAACTTCACACATAGTCATAAAATTCTGTTAAACTTTTGGTATTACATGAAAAATAAAGAAAAATCTACCTGACAGTAAAATCCTTTTAAAGTAGATACAAATAAAATTGCGTTATGGGGAAAACAATGATTAGGTACTTAATTTATTAATTATAGATATGTCGAAATTTGATTTTCAGATATGTAACTTTTCTTAACTATGTAGATCAGAAAGTAAGTAGGGGGTGTCATATTACATCTTTAGAATTGTGACGCCCAAACCAACCACACCTGCACGTGGTGCGCCCTGCTGAGCAACGGACGAGGATATGGCGATAACGGGATGATAAGGTTATTTTGCCCGACTGGGTCGTGACCGCCAAACATGTGGTGAAAAGTCCGTCATAATGACTCGCTTTTGCGTATATCGTTTCGGGATCATAAAAAATCGAGTTTTCAAATGATGTTTGAATCTTTAATTTTGATGAAGAATTAACGGAGTTATAGCATTGCAAGGTAAGACACCTTTGAAAATAATACATGTGATTTTCATGTATTATAATTAACGCAAACAAAGTCGCAGGCTGTTATATTATTAATTATGATTGTATAATACAACTATAGATTTCAGTAAAATCTGACAGAATAAAAGGCACAAACTCGACCAACACAGTCGGTGCTACAAACAGATATAAAAATCTTAATAACTTTCTTAAATATTTAATAGGTCAGAATTTGTAAATATGTATATGCGATAATGAATAAAACGTTAAATAATAATTTAAGACATTAATTGGCATTAGTCGACTACTCAGTGGGCGGGTGTCATCGCGAAGCTGCCTCAGTTGTGTGTAGCGCCAAGATGACTGCACGTAGCAAAAGTTCATGAACAAGGCTGCCGCATGACTAAGCACTCAGCCAATTAGAGACCTCTCACCCTAGCACCGAGAAATCAAATAATATAACGTAAAATACCCGTCATACAACTCCATAAAGAACATCGTAAATTTAAAAATTTGATAAACCTTCGACACAATTAACCTACTCATTGAGACCATTCCAATGAACCTACAAATCTCTGCTGTAAGTTATTGAAGAAATAGATATCCACCTAATGCTGCAGCATTATCTCAATGTTGCCATGTTATTCTAATATCATTGAAGTCACATAATACCAAATTTCGACTCGATCAGACTTGTGAAAGATGCTCACATCAATTTATCAATTAGAAAAGAGCTGATACTTATCAACAGATTTTCAGGTCTCTAACAGATTTTCTTAGTTCATAGCTAAGAACACACTCAATCAAGTCACCTTTTAAAGAAAAATAAATTAGACAAAAACCGATACAATATTATTATGTTTTCTTATGAAAACAAGCTACAATATCTTCCGAAGTATATTGTAGCAACTATATAACATTTAAAATTTCAAAAATTATAAATTTTAACACACACACGCACTTCCTTCTGCTTGCGTCGGGCATTACTAAGAAAGAGTACATTACAGAGAAAGTTTTGTTTTATGTTATAATTTATTATTTTAATTTTTTATATTTATTTATTTTATTTTTATTTCTTATGTTTGTAAAAAGATTATATCTACAAAACTACTACGGCATTACTATTACATATTTTAACATAAAAAGTAGTTATTGTGAAATAACTGTAATAGTTAGACATATGGTATTGCGGACTTTTTTGTAAATATTTATGTCTTATATAAAATCGTAATACACGATATAACGATTTTTTTGGTTTTTTTTTTCACATTTTGGGTTTCATTATCGAAGTTTTCATACGGATCCCTAACTTTTTTGAAAATATTCTGTCGCCTATGTTCAACAGGTATAATGTAGGATTCTAATGGTGAAAGAATTTTTCAAATCGGTCCAATAGTTTCATAGCCTATTCAATGCAAACAAACAATCAAATCTTTCCTCTTTATAATATTAGTTTAGATGTACAGCACAATATTCATAATAGAATGTTCTTATTTTATGTCAGCTATCTGGTTCACGCAACCTCGTACATTTTGTGAATATGGTTTGTTGTTCCACGGGATACATTATGCGTCTTATCTGTAGGCTTTCTTTGGTTTTTTTAATTATAATTTTACCACTACTGTTTAGCCCCTATGGAAAAGTGTAAATTTTGCAAATATATTCAAATTACTTTAGTAGTTTTCAAAAATGCGCATTCTATTATATACACAAATAGATATAGACTAATTAATGTAGGATAAATTCATCAACATCTTGCCAGGGTTGGAAATGTTTACTCGTAGATACACGCCCGATAAGATTTATTATCGAAAACATATTTATGACGAAAAGATCACTCTCTTTATTGTATGAATTCTGATTTAAGTAAACTATTAACTCAATAGCTATTAAATCTACATAGGTTTTTTTTTGTTTTCTTTTCCTTTATATCTACAAAAGGAACTTACAAAACGCAGTATCAATTTGGTACCTGTTTCCATGACACATTAAATACTGAAAAGTTGCTTACATTTAATTATTTTAAACTAAAGTATTTGGCACGTCTGTTAATACAAAATATCCCACAAAATTTTGTAGGGAAAAGCTCATTTGAACGTTAATTATGCAAACTCGTAAATGTAGTTTATTTTACTTGATTACCGCTTCAATATATACCTACATACTCGTATTTATACAAATGGTCAGGAACGTTTGCCAGAAATTATTACATTAACAGCTCCCTTGAATATATTTAAAATTTGTGTTACGAGTTCATTATTTTAATTACTGAATGAAAAATAATAGTGAGCGAAAAGGTGGGTTTATGAATTAAAAATGCCAGCCAATTTAAGGAAGATACTACCACAGATACTACATTATTTTTACTCTTTTGATTATACTTTAAAAAAATAAGTATTTTTCACTTTTGTTACACGTTTTATAACTAACATATTTAATTATCTGTCTGTATCTAATCTATCAACATTAGTAAATATATAGTTCTGTATAGTAAATATATAGTTATGTATAGTTTCTGAAATTTTGTGATAAATAAGGTATTCTAAACACCATTGGTCTCGCATTTGACATTTAAATTTTTTTGTCTGTCTGTCTGTCGGTCTTTCTGGATTTAACGGCGTGACCGATTTATATGAAATTTTGTATATGGAAAGTATAACTTGTTCAGCAATAAGTAGGCAATTTAAATTATTAATAATACTTTCAAAATGATAAACAATAATTAAATAAATTTGGATTTATTCTCAATAATTTTTAATTAACTTTTGTATACTGGAAGTATTCTGTTATTCCATAATTGATAAACTATAAAAAAAAATATCATAAATATTATAACAAATATTACAAAAATAAATCATAAATTATCCATTTTAGAACGCACTTCACTTTAAAAGTTCTAAACTAATTTCAATGTAGTTAGAATGTTAGAATAATATGGGACTGCACTCGAGAATCTGTGTCCTAGATCATCATTCCTCGGATTCAGTCCTTTAGTCACCTGCAAATTGGTGCAAGTAGTTTTCAAGTGACGCAGGTCTAACAGGATTTTTTTCGATATTATTATATAATATGAAACAATTTGATAAAATTAAAAAAGTTTTCAAATACAAAAAACTAGCAGGTTCGAGTCTCGGCATGTACTCGTACCAATGAATATTTTGGAATTCGTTTACATTTACTAATTTTAATTGGGAGCACCATTGGTTGACGGTGATGAATGACATTATTGAATTCTTGAATTTGAGAAATATCCTTATAGTACTACCGTATGTGAGAAGTACAATACTGAGATTTCTCTACGTTGGAAATTGCCAATACGTCATAGGCTGGCTTGGTTATAGAGTATGTGCCTTCCCTCGGGAAAACACATTTACAGGTTGGTATTATTATTAAAACTCATACTGCGCCAAATTAATTATGTTAAGTGGAAAACTTTTGCCAATAGCCATAAACATTGGGGACTAGAATACAAATGTGATCAAATTCTCCTTGGACCAATTAAATTCGTGTCGTAAGGATATCATGTCGAATAACACTTCAATTAACCAAGCCAGACTCATCTGCATATGCTTGCTAGGTACGCAAAGTTAAATAATAAGCCACTTAAATAAAAAACAATATAAATATCCGGATGGGGACTGACAATAAAACAAAAGTGGACGGATATACCGATAGACCGAAGAATGTACGGATGGATAATATGTTTATAAAATGTGTAAACATTCATATGACAGCTGATAGAGGATACTGGAAGAGAAAAACCTGTTGTGCCGACCCTAATTAGCGTGGGGTAAGAGTAAGAAGAATGGGACTGACAGTAGTCGAATTAACGAAAATAAGCTTTTTTATATAAATAAGGCTAACATTTCAAAGTAGAAAAGATGAAGATGTCACTAAGTTCTCAACAGAATAAAACCTTTCTTTTGTTTCGGTACCATATCAAATTGAATTTATCCATACAAGATCGATTCCGTCTCTAATTTCTGGCAGGAAACTGGAATAACACGAAAAGATTTTTAAAAGCCCAAATACGTTATACAGACTGGTTTACATCTGTTATTTGTTAAAAGTATACACATCAAAGAACTCTATGATAACTAAGTAATATTCACCATACTCACTAATATGTAAACTCATTTGCAAAAAAACGGGTGGTTTAGATTTTTTTCTTGCCTGCAAATATACAATACGAAAAAAGTTTTAATCATATGTTACAGGTTGGTTATAAAAGTGCCGTGGTGTTTAAAAATGTACTTTCTAAACTTTTAGTACTACATTTTGTGGCGCGAAATCTCGAAAGTTAATATAGACTCTAAATAACTTTTAGCCAATTCTCATTTAAATATCTCATTTCCTTAACATTTCAAAGTATTGTTATTGCTATTTAGCGAGCTTGAAAATGGTAGATAAAGTGATAAAAGCCAGCATAATTATTGCGCTGCTTGAGGAGGATTGCAACCAATGCTTCATGGCTCACATAGGCTAAATGTTAGTCGACCAACAGTCTAACGGACCTGGCAGCGCAATCAAGAGGCCGGTTCTGGAAGAAAACAATGTACCGAACCACGAGATGATCGTTTTCTGGAGAGCCAAGCATTGAGAAATCGTAAATCTTCGTGTGTGAACCTCAAGGACAACCTCGAAAAGTAAACCATGTGCAAATTAGTCTATAAACGGTCAGGAGAAGGCTTCTAGCGGCCGATATAAGCAGTCATCGCCCGGGCCGCAGCTCTAAATTACTCCGTGAGTACCAAGTTGTCAGGTTTAGGTTCGCTCGAAATTGTGTTTCTTGGATTCAAGAAGACTGGGATATATGCCCTGGGGACAGTGCATCTGGCTCCGCAGACCATCAAAGAGCTAAAGAATGTGATTATCGAAAAGTGGGAACGTATTCCGTAAGAATTCATAAGGAATATACACGCTAGCATACCCAGACGAATGCTGCAGTTAATTCAGGTGGTCACACTCCATAGTAAACATTTATCTGCATTTACATTATTAAACAAAAATAAATTAAAAAAACTTGTAAAATTTTTAGTTAGCGAGTGTACACTGCTAGCGCTTTGAACATCAAAATGTTATTATAAACCTGACAAAAACTATTCCTTGCTTATTAATTTACAAAATTCTGAGGATAATACTACCTAAAATTGTCAAACAAACTATAGTAACAATAAAATTTGTTCTTTGCTTAGGTGCCCGTTTTTTTGCAAAAGAGTTTATAACGCCTATAAATATTATGAGTTTATAGTACCCTATCATAGATGCTAAAAAAGTTGTATTCGGGTTAGGAACATATCTCCTATCAATGTTTTTAAAATTAGTTTTTATTTTAGTTGAATCTTTGTGAAGTTTTGCTAGTAAACTTTATCCAATGTCTTCAAGTTAGTGCTATGACATGTGCCTTAACACATTTATTTGAAAATTGTGTATATTTACTATTTTTAAACTGATTTGACGATATTGTTGTCAAACGCTATTATTTTATAGTTTAAAAAAAGTTCAAATTTGTCTATTCACAACTTCTGATTTTCAGAAATCATACAATGCAGTGTAATGTATACGAGTGCCGATTCCGTATATTAATTATTTATATGTAATAAATTATTAAGAAAATAAGTTTTTAGCAAACTGAAATAACTTTGATAAAGACTTATCTGTTGAGGTTTATGAGTATTTAAACGCCAAGACGCTGTTAAAATTTGTTAACGTTGTTTTTAAAGGGTGTATTATGTATGTTTACTAATAAGGCTGTTATAAGTTACTTTTTAAATATATGTATCCCTAATTATAACTAGCTGTGCCTCTGGCTCCGCTTGTATGAACTACAAAATTAGTGTAATTGTTAATGTAAATTTATTTTAATATACCTATATTACAGGGTTACTTTTTATATAAAAACGTTTATTTTGATCAAAAGTTAAAAGTTATAATTATGATAGTACCGATGGTCTTTTTATCGATATCATTTATATAATAATAACTTTCCATGTATAATATACTGAACGTAACAAAAGATATAAGTACTAAAAACTGGTTCGAGAATATAATATATATGATTTAAAAAAAAAAGGTGTGTGTGCGATTCACACACGATAGAAGTGAAACTTAATTTTAAAAGATATTTTATATTTTATTTAAACAATGTGCAATATATATACACACCGACATTTGCTCTCTCGCTCTAGCTCACACAAAGAGGAGAGACCGATAATGTGTGTTAAACGTTTAACATTTAACGTTTAACGCTTGGAAGTCGCATAAGAAGTTTCACTTCAAAAACATATTAGTCAGGTAAGTGGTTTTTTTACTGATCTAACCAGTAATTTAATGTTAAGAGGTAACATTTCTAGCAGTAGATCTCAATAAATCACACATAGCAATAATACATCACGTAGCAAAAAGCAAATAGAGCAACCCTTGTTGGAAACATAAAACACAGCAAACGATTGTTACGTGATTCGAAAATAAAATCATTTGCTTCGCAGAACGTGTATTTATATAAATTATCCTTATACACTTTGCTTTCGAACAAACATGGAGCAAAATAGTGATGTTAAGTATTTATTCAAACACTTCAATAGTCGCGACTACATTATGTATATTTAAAGAGTTTTCAGTACTTTTGTACTCTACTTCTTGAAAACTATTAGTATACTTTGATAGTGGGCTAGAAATAAAATGTATATATGAATGCATTCCATCCTGGCCTATTGGGTACTGAACGAAAGGTCATTTGAATCGTCTGATTTCTCACAATCTTAACGGAAAGTTTTATTTAAACCTTCGATGTTCGTAATATATATAATAATATATCTAATTGAAATGTTATTTAACACCATATTCTTACACCCCGAGTTTAATTGGTCCTACGATACTTTGAGCACATTTTTTGGCCATAAGTTTTTCAATTACCTATCAGTATTCTTTAACCTTACTTGTATTACTTACCTATTGTGATACACTTAATTTTAGATAGTATTGGATACATTACTTTAAGTAAATATTCAAGTGAGTACACGATATAAACATTATATAGATTAATAATAATAAACGTGTAAACTTAATTCCCTGATCCGAAAAGTCCATAAATTAGATTCAAGGGACGAGAACGGTGCTTCGGTAGCGAAAGCTTACCCTTATTGACTTTCAAAATTAAGTTTTCCAATATATACTGTTTGGTAGAACATTACAAGACAGATATGCAGAATATTTATTAGTTTTTATTAAAGTAATATAATACTATGAGCTAGAGATTGTATATTACGTAGAGAGTATATTAATATATGAGATTGTATATTTATCAAAATGGATATGAGTTTATTTTGTCGATTTCGATGCTATTATTTAAATCTACTTTTCAGACTAAATGGTTGAGGATAGCAATCGGATTTTTTCTAACAGTATAGTATTTATTACTTTAAAAAAGCATACCAAAAAATTATAATTTCGTTAATCACATAATATTTATAAATCGCATATTCAATGTAGTTATGCTATTAAGCATGCACGCTATAGCTCTTATAACCAAAATTAAAAAGACCGGACTCTAACTGAAGCCAGTCATTAATGGGTGGCTATTGCTGAGAACTGATTTGTATTGCCTCGTGTCAGTACGTGTTGTCAACCATACCCTTCGCAGTGTTTTTTTTCTACTTACAATTTACGCGCTATTGTATTGGAAGTTACCGGAATTGTCATGTAACAACTTCAAATGACGAGTTAACTGAAATTAACTGCTAATACTTAAAAATCATTTATTTAAAAAAAAATCTTCCATGATCTGAACTATCATATGTATGACAACATACTAAATTACAAAATAATAAAAAAACTAAAATTTTGCTTAAATATATTTATTTAAGATGGAAAAAAATGTTATGAGGCAGAGCGCTTACAATATCGATCGCGCATAAAATATGATCTCTAGTTTATTTCAACAAAATGTATTTGTCCTTTTTCTAGTAACAAGTGCACTTTATTAAATCATTTAAGATCACAATGTTAAAGTTTATATTCGTATACTCTGTAAGTAATAAAATTTTGAAGCTCATGAATTTGATAAAGATTACTAAAAGGAATTATAAAAATGTAATTTTTAAGCTTCTAGAAAATATTGAAATTGCTACTTTTGACAGCTATCTTACGTGATATTAATTAATGAAGTGCTAAATCTAGAAATAGTCATGTCTCTCGACGGCACTTGATGGATCTTCGAAAGATGACAGATTTTCAGCTTGAAAGTAGCTAGCCTAGGCTATTATTACAAAATGCTTAACCATTACTAAATACATTACAACTTTTCATTGAAAGCTCAAGCTCAACGTAGTATTAACCCACATCGATCGTCGCGTTATCCAAGCCCCCTATCAATAAACCATCAACGCTAACCTACTTATAGTTAAGATTTAAAATACGGAACCCTGCAAACAATAACTACAATACATAATGCAACTAACTCATACTGATACACCTACATAGGCAATACCCTATATGTAAATTTATTTTACAGTCTTCATGAGACTTCAAATAAACGCATCACAGAATCAATGTTCAAAAATAATGGGGAAAGTAAAAATCAAGTGGTCAAAAAATCAAAGTAAAAATTATTACAAAATTTATTAATTAAACTATTTTTCTAAACACTTAGGGGATATATAATAAAGTAGAAGAAATTAGGCAAATAATAATACAATCATTACAAAATCCGTCATCGATAGTGTTCTTACTTAAATATTTAGAATTGTGAAATTACAATTTCAATTATTTAGATACGAGTATGATATATATTAATATTACAAGAATTCTCCTTATTTATGACTAGACGTGGAATATTACATTTTGTTTTTGTTGTTATATAATTAATTTGTCATATGGTAAGTATGCATATTATGAATCTGAAATACCCGACAATTATAATTAACAGAATTAACACGTCGAGAAGTTAAAACAAATTTGCCAAGTGCGTGTCGGACAACGCTCAATGCAGGGTTTTGTAATTACCCGTCACAATATGCAGGCATAGATTTTTTTTTATCGTTGAAGTGTGGGCGTGGTGGCCACAATCTCACTTGATGTTAAGTGACGATGCGGCCATGCTGCACTTGAGAGCCAGTCTTCCACTAGGCTTAGCGTGTTATCATCTTGGGTCACATCGTCACTTAACATCAGGTGAGATTAGAGGCCATTACGCCAAACCTATAACGATAAAAAAACAATGTCGCTGCTATAACTTTATATTACACTGACAATTTAAGAAACCCCCGAGACAAACTAAATTGTTCATTGAGACCATTGTAGTGAGCGCAAACACGATATCTCTGCAGTAAGTTGAGTAAGCATCAGCTCAATGTTGCCATGTTCTTCTAATATAACAGAATACCAAATTTCGGCTCGATTGGACCTGTGAAAGATTCTCATACTCATTTATCAACTAGAAAAGAGCTGATAATCATCAAACGGAGAAACATATTTTATTGAATCATAGCTAAGAACACTCTCGAAGAAGTCAGCTTTCAAATATAAAAAAACTAGTTCAAAATCCGTTTAGCCATTTGGGAGCTACGAAGCTACAGGCAAACACACAGACATACACGCGTTAAATTTATAATAATCCTCTTTCTACGTCGGCCGTTAAAAACAGCTATAATTTCTATGCGTAGTCGTGTTATTTACCTAATAATTAACGATTTCAAAGGGCATTTTAAGCAAAATTAACTGTATCTGTCGAACACGCTTGCGATTTATGTCACCACTTTAAAAAAAAACTTAATCGAAAGTAAACACATAATATTGTTCTCATTGTTCACAGAGACTGTAACGAAATATCGAGGAATTTATTATTGAAATCAAATGGACTATGTACTGATAAATATATTTATTGTAAAGTCCAGTCGGACTATCGTAAGTTAGTAGTTTCGTAGGTCCATTATTTGTATCCTATAACATAAAAGTGGGTCAACGAGTTAAATAAGGACAACGATAGGAAATTTTTAAAGCTTAAACAAGTAGATTATTTAAGATTTGTTTTATGATGACGCAACCAAAAATATGAGATAACACGGTACAATATTAAAAAAATGCTTATTTTATGCTCTAACCTACATTTTAATACTAATATATTAAAATGAAATATTGAATAATGTGAAAATGAATTCATATGGTTAAGTACGTACATACTAAAAACAACATGTTGCCTTCGTTATTTGAAACACGGTTTGTATTTCATGAATCAGAAACCAACGGGCGAAAAAAGAATATATCGCATCCAATTGGTAGAAAAGCAATATTTCGTGTCTAATAATAATTGGTAAATAATTTATGAGAGTTGAAACGGCTTGCTTTACCTACGCAATTACACTAAGACTTGTTATCTAAATAAATATTTGAAAAGAAGTTTAAACCTATAGAAATTTATATGCCCGGTGGTTTTTACTGGCTTTGACAGGTGACTGGTAAATTTTAGTACAAAAATCAGTGCACGGTGATTATGATTTGAGAATAATACCTTGCTATTTAAAATATATTTTAGATTTTTGAAGATACAAAAGAGACTAAAAATGTCATAATTTGTATGGTAGTATGATAAAACATTGTTATTTTTATATTAATCTTTTAAAATTAGATTTAGCTGTACATAAATAAACGCATCTGAAATAAACATATAACTCAAAATGGCTAGCTGTAAAGCATATCTTTTACAACAACAAGCAAGTAGCAATAAACGTTATTGTTTACAATCGTAAAGAGGAATTGCTCGTTCAGAGAAGTAAAAACACGAAGTTTTTTACTGCAAAGATACTGTACATTATCAAGACACACAAAAGATTCCAAAGATTTTTCAAATTAATGCCAATTTTGCAGGGTGGCAGCCAGTGGCGGATCTGCAGTCTTAGCCGCCCTAGGCCGTGTAGCACTAGCCGCCCCCTTCTCAGCTCATTATTTAATAAAACATTTCAAATTTGATGGTATTAAAGTACAGCTTTACGATGTCAATATTGTAATTCAAACTACATTTTTATCCATATCTGTAGTCTTAATATATACTTCATATTAGCTTTAGTGTACTGTTATTAATTGTCATCATACGTTTGCATTTGATAGTATATTTTTTGCTACGATTAGCCGCCCCTAATATCTGACCGCCCTAGGCCTGGGCCTAATTGGCCTTAAGGGAAATCGGCCACTGGTGTCAGCACTAGTATACCGTCCGACTGTGTCGCGAGTAATATACCTACTACCTACATAATAAAAGCCCATCACCATGATTCGCTTTATGCACGTTGCGTTTCGGGATTAACCGGTACATATCCAGTTTGTGTTTACGAAGTTCGGCATAATGCTGTTATTCAACGCTGTTATATCAACTGCCAACTATTGATTGTTGATCGTCTTTAACTAATAACTGTACAACTGTAACTAATAACTAATAACAAGCACATTTTGGGTCACTTTGTCGTGCTACTAAAAATGTATTATTTGTACGCTGTGTTAATATAAAATCCTATAATTTATTATTGACGCTTTCTTTTGCTGCGGAAAGGTTTCCTTTTTAGGATTCCGTAATCAACAAGGAACCCCTATATAGTTTCATCATGTCTGTCCGCGTCAGAGAATCTTATTACTAGAAAGATAATAATATAGTTTTGAATAATAAACGGAGAACTTCGTTCTTCACATTAATACAAAATTAGATTAATATTTTTGAAAATAGCATGTTTAATTTCATTACATAATTATTTATACAAAAATTTTAGACACCAGTGAAAAATAAACACAAAAAGGTTTGATAATTCATGGCCAAGTATAATGGCACCATTTGTCAAGTGGTAATCCTCATATTACCTCTTCGGTTAATGAATGTAGCGTTATTATACGCCCCGATAAAAATTATCTTGTGTAGCCTTTTTTATATTACAAAATTATTGCTGTAACCTTTCATGAAATTAAATTAAAAATCAAAATAAGGTTTCGGTTTGTATACATATAGTCATCAATGGAAACAATAACCGATAGATTATACATTTAGACCGTTTGTCATTCATTTAATATGTTGAAATATTAAATTAAAATAGTTTTATGACATTATACATATTTACGGAATACTAGAAGTGTGCCCGCTTGGATCTTCCATTGGCAACAATAACCCTCTTGGAAGATAAATTTAGGTATAGCACAAAAAAAATCCTTGGAGATTTCTCTCTACTTGGGACAGTCCCGACTGGTGGATTACCTCCACTTTACAGAAAATCGCAGCCTAATAACCTAGTATTCTGTTTCTGCGGTGAGTAGGGTTTCCAGAGCTCTTTGGGTTAGGGGGTTCCAGGTCAGCAACGCGTTAGTGATATTTATGGTATTACAAATGTCCTTAGGCTACGGTAGCCTCTTACCATCATGCCGACCGTATGCTTGTTTGCCACCTTTGATGTATAAAAAAAAACTTTTTTTAGTAGTCACTTGCGTAATATAAGAAACTCCTGAGAAAAATTTCATGTCTCTAGATCCACCGACTTAAGCTGAACATTGTTGATCATTAGCATTAAGAATTTATTTTTGTATTATATTAAGTTTATAATAAGTTTTTGATTTAATTGTTAGATGATGATATTTCTTATAGCTAGAAAACATCGTTCATTACATATAACATATTACCATACATGAAATCCAAATGAACTTTGATCAATTTAGGCATTGGCATTCACTGAAATTATATACTTCAATATCGGTAATGTGCTTTTAAATCATGAATGTTACAGCTAATATTATGCATTCACACTAATATTATAAACACGAAAGTAAATCTGTCTGTTTGTTACCTTTTCACTACTAAAGCTTTGAATCGATCGTAATTAAACTTGGCACAAAGCTAACCTGGAACCTGGAGGAAGACATATTAAGAAAATAATATTATAGTAGTTCTCTCTCATATCTTTGCCGTACTGTGAAGCTGTGAAACTATCTGCTGGCTAGTGTGTTACCTCCTTTCTACAACATGGAGTCCTTCAAGCATGATGTGAAGACATCTGAGCAGGCATGACAGCAACGACAGGCGATTAATTATAGATCCTTCGGTGGTCGCTAATGTTATTGGATTGCACTATGCTTACCATCAGTTATAACAGTGCTATGATAAAAAAACACGAAGACGCTGGAAAATAACTATCAATTCATATAAAGCGTGAAACAACCTTATTTTTAAAACTAATATCATACTGTTTATCAACGTCTCCCTAAGTTGAATACACTTTAGTGAATACGAATAAATGTTAGTAACGTTAAATATATGTGTATTCTTCCATATTGCTAAATTTGTGAGTAGTGAAATACCGTTATATTTCACGTAAACAATTTATTCGTACTCCAAAATACAATTTTAAAACAAATTCACAAATCTCTCTTCGAATGTATCTGCAGTATTACCTTTATGGTCGTCTTGTAGATGTCATATTTTATATTGCTTGTTGTTTTCACTTCGCTTTCGACATAGAACAGTCGTGGCACTTTGTTTTTCGATCTGACTACACTGTTAGCCATAAGAGCCCTAAAGCCTCAGACAGCTTTTACAGTTTCAGCGGGCTTGGATAGTCATGGCTCGAGATACAACTCGCTTTTATACCTAAACGATACAATCACGAAATCACTAGAAGATGCTTGAACTCATAAACATGGTGTAAACAACTGACATCATCGTTTTAAAAGAAGGGGAACGTTCTATTTTTAGACCATTGTTTGTTGACGCATTTCGAGCGATAAGGCTTTGTATGTGTGAATAAAAGTAGAGCTTCCTCAAACCAATGACTGAATACTCGATGTTTCAAGCACATTCTAGACGATTCCAGATAGTTGAGATTGGTGATTGTTTTAAATTTTTACTCAGACCGTAACAATATTTTAAAGAAAATAATATTTTACTGTAGTTCTATACTACTTTAATTCCGTATGTATTCCACATCTGTATATTCATTACATAATATATTCATCATTCATATATTCACATTGGTATATTCGCGATTAGTCTTCAGCACGTGGTTGTTATATACCGCTATACATAATTCTACACAGACGCTGTTCATATGTGGCTTCACCCTAATGACAAATTATGTATCGTAAAAGCACAATGTTGTACCATCACGCCACTTCTACATGTATGTGTCAAACTACAGTTTAACTGGTTGCCCAAAGTGTTTATTCATGCTAGCGTAGGTTTCAAATGAGAAGATGATCGCGTACTTCACTCAATGCTTGTCAGAATTGTACCGCCAGCAACGAAAACAAAAATTTAAGTAATAAACTAATTAATTAAATAATTTAAACGATATTTTTATTACAATACAAAATTAATCATTCACTTTTTGTCATATTTTACACATTATTTACTTACTAAAGAACCATAGAAATGCAATACAAAAAAATATTGTTAGTATATCTAAGTAGGAACATTAAAACTTCTAACGCTCCTAACCTCACAATTTATTTTTCTTTTATGTATTTTTCATTTCTATTATTAATTAATTTTAATAAAATTATAATACTTTGTATTTTATAAATTTACAGCATTATTAGTAAATTGTTTTTCCGATCGTACATTTCTTACTGAATTTGCATTCGAAATGCGATGCAAAACGGCGCGGTGGTTGAGAGTTATCTTTTCATTTTAAATTTTTCAGTAATATTTATATTATTAGATCACTATATAAAACAGTTAAATATCAATAACAAATTAAATATCAAAAAAAATAACAGTTAAATAATAATACATAATAATATTTATAACAGAATAAAACAACAGTGAAAAGATAGTCAAAACTCGGTATATTCCACTAATTTAAAATACTAAAACAATCATTCATGGTTTATTATGCAGCTCGGATAACCTACCAACTATCTAGACGTAATTCATAATAATAATTTCCGGCGATACAACTGTAAAAACTACAGCGATAATCTACCGAAGAAATTAAATTTTAAAAATAGCTACAAAGAGAATTTGGCTTGTACTTCGGCACAAAACACAAGCAAAACGTTCGTGAAGTGTTTATAGATAATTAGTATTGTGTGATTGTTGGTGATTGCTGATAAATCAGAAGAACAGATGTAATTCAGCGGTTTTTAATTCACACACGCATCGCTATCATTTCTTGGCTCATACCGGAATGCATCTCTGTTCCCAAATTCGTATTATTATGTACAGTTCGTTATTTATTTCTTATTTAGATATTTGTAACGCAGCTGTTTTGAACAAACTATTAATCATTTCGAACACGATTTCAGTTCACGAAACGACCTAGCAGTGTCATTTTTATTAATTATACACTCCGGACACCTGAATCCAGCTACCTTGTATTTTCGGATTAAAGGCCTAATAGATATATATAACGAAAAAGCTTTTAAACATTTCCGATGTTAACATCGTTGCAATCAATCGTATTTCGTTAATTGTACACGCTTTATATTATTTTCACTTGCAACTAACAATGTAATAAAATCTTCGAAGTCAATTTTAACCTACTTCTAATTGTCGTATCGAAATGAAACTTTGTATGTATATGTAGTTCGGATGACAACACTATAATTTGGTATCTTGGAGCTGATCTGATGATGGAGCCAGGAGGTGGATAGTAGAACACATCAGTGGCTACTACTAAACCTCTCGAGTTTGGGCTCATATGATTTGTTTTGACAAGTCCAATAGATTGGGCTTTGTAACAAGGGTCTGGTGATGGAGCCAGGAGGTGGATAGTGGAACTCTTCAGTGGTTACCAGCAAACTCCTCGAGTTCAGGCTCATATGATTCGATTTGACAAGTCAAATAGATTGGGCTTGGTAACGAGATGTTAATATAAGACTAAAAAAGTTTTATCATTTTTAGTGCGTAGTTAAAGCGTGTTTTTAGTTTTTTAAACTAATTAAACTTATTCTAGTGAGAATTGTTCCTAATTTGAAGTTCAAATTTTAAATTATAACAAAAAGCCGAGCTAGGTCATTGATTTGAAAAAATTAAAACTGCAGAAAACGACAATTGATGCAGTTTTTGTGTGATATTGTTTAATTTAGTGGTATTAATTTGTAAAGAAGTTTAGTTCAATTCATTTTCCTTAATTATCCTTAATTTGAACTGATTTCAGATTTCAAATTATGGATACTACACCTGAAGTATCCGCGCAAGCCGTAATACTTATTCAGTCTGGACAAAGTCAACAAGACGTTAGTGTACAACTTCACATAAACCTTTCTGCTGTTTAAAGAGTGTACCACAGATACCTACAGGCTGCGACTTCGTTAATTGAACAGGATGACCTCGTTTCCGAGTAAAAACCAGCTTATGAAATCGTCATCTAACTCTTGTTGTCAACTGTAAGACTTTCAAGGAGTAACTGTAAGCGCTAAAACCAGTAGGAGACAACTCAATGAACGTGCTCTAAAGCAATATAAGCCAGCCAATGGACCCAAACTGACACGAGCAGACCGAATAGCCTGCCCAAAGTTTGCGCGAGAACTTTGTAATTGAATTCAACATCAATTGAGCCAGGTACTGTAACTCAATTATAAATCCAAGGCTGAATAGCAATAATGAAGGCTGGGCATGGGGACTTGGCGTTTCATAAACACTGTATTCAAAAGAAAGTGAGATATGGCAAGGGTGGCAATGTGTGCAGTAATGTGTTATTAATAAAAAAAATAGTTTTCATTTTACATTCTCTATATAATTAATAGACTTATTAGGTCGTTTTTACTTTAGACTTAGATTACTGGTTTATATAAATGCTTTATATGCATTATGCATATTTTTATGCATTAATAGCTGTATATTTATAAATTTTACAACTTACTAGTTGTAGGTCGCGACTTCGTAACTTTTGTTTTCAAAATGAAACGCGCTCTGGCTATTGTAAACGGGTTGTACTAATACAGACCATTTGCATGTGTGCGCATAACAATTATCAAAGGAGTTTTTGGTAAGATTTGATCTGTCGTGTTGTCAAGACCATCATCATTTCAGAAAATCGCTGAGAAAATCCGAACATAGCTCTCTCCATTGCCCTTTGAAAGACCTTGAGCTTTCTTATGAGACCGATAGTTAGCGACCACGTCTAAGCACCATATCTGATCACTGGCAACACACACTAGTCAAAGACTTTCGTCTTGAGACTCGTGTTGTATTTTTTTTAATTCATAAACTTACTTTATTTGGTCCTATATTATATAGTATTGATGGCATTTTGCCTGGCATAATTTGGTTATTGTACTACACAGGTGTAGTGAATTAAAAATAAGTATCTGTTCCCGCGGCTCCACTCCACGGCTGACTATAAAAATCGTAGTTTCTTAAAATTTTAATGACGTTTTACTGAATAAAGATATCATTATATTTTATCTATTAGACTAAGTATCTAAAAAGAAAGAAAAAAAGAGATCAAAATCTATCCAGTAGTTTTTGCGTGATGCGAGCACAACGGCAAACCTTAATCGTTTTATTTATATAGAAGATAACAAAAATGTGAATTCAAAGTTGTTACAAAAACTCCCTAGACAATTTTAACAATAGAGTTAAAGTTATCAATTATATAAAGGGTCGCTTGAACTGAAGATTAGAAAAATAACATTGGCATAATTGTGTATAACACACGTTGCCAAAACATAAATACGTAGAAGAAGAAGAACTTTTCAAAGTTGCAAACAAAACATCAATCAAACAAATCATTTAGAAAGAATCGAATCAGCAACAAAGAAACAATTCAATATATTTTTTGTATACTACAAAGGTGGCAAAGAAGCATACTGCCTGCCTGATGAGAAGCGGCTACCGTAGCATATGAGCGAATATAACAGCATCTATAACTAACTCGTGGCCGACCTTGAATCCCCCTGCCCCAAAGAGCTCTAGAAACCCTACTCAACGCAGGAACACAACACTAGGTTATTTGGCTGCGATCTTCTGTTTAATTGATAATATCTGGGTGACCGAGCTATGCTCGGTGTCTTGATAAAAAGGTCATTAGCGTGATCTCTTGGGATTTGTTGCAGTCAGGCAAATGTAACTTATATTATCATATTGTCTTTTATTATTCCTGTTAACAGCTATTTTTTTCTGTTTATGTGGCAATATTGAAACTACCCAAACGCCACCTTTTAGTTATTTTTCTTCCAATAAAAAAAAAAAGTTTAAGTTGATTATCGATAAAGTTGATTATTGAAAACACGAATTCATTTTCATTTTCTGAAAATAAATCCTAGCTAGATCGATTTATCGCCCCGAAACCCCCGTATACTAAATTTCGTGAAGATCGTTGGAGCCGTTTCCGAGATTCAGATTATATATATATACAAAAATTGCTCGTTTAAAGATATAAGATATATATTATTCGTTCTGTATTAACCTTGAAACTTTATTATTAATCCTTTTTATTACGTTGGGATCAAAAACATGACACATTCCTTGCCCATAGGGGTAACATAGAAACAATAGTAGGCGTGTTGTGTTGCGTGAGCTCCGACTGATTTCTTAGCCCGTAGGGGCATCATAATAAATAAGTTACTTACCTAATCATAATTTACGAAGTTATTTATATAACGGGGTTGTAGGGCATTCATATCAGACAGTATCGTGGCTACCATAGGCGTCATAAAACCCGTCCTAGCGGCATGCTTCAATATGACTCTTTCGATTGCAGGCTAGCATGTCGATGATCATTCTCAGAGGAACCTCATATCATGACAGCCGTTTCTGTCCTTGAACTGTACCGTGGTTACTATTAGGTGTAATGTAGTTACTTTGCCAAACTATTATATGAACTTTTATAGTAGCTATTGTATAGTCAAAGTTATATACCGCCTTCGCAGAGTAATGTTCAAAACGTCTGATAAAAACACAGGAATCCCAAATATAATATCCGATATAGTTTAGTTAAATCAAGAAAATCAAAATTAAAAATAGTTTATTCCATTTTGGCCCTAAAGATATGAGTGTCAACAAAGTACCATCGATTCTGAAAACATTCCAGTCATCGAGAAGAACCGGCAAGCTAGTATAATTTTTAAATGGTTTTTTCAGGTTACGATATTCTAGATTTCTGTATGCTTGACAAAGTACCCCATCTACCGATATACATCCGACGATAACTCATAATATTCAAATTCTATGAACTCCACGACCAAAAGTTGGTTATATGTTTTTCTCTCAAAGTAATTTAACCTCTTACCAAGTTTCAACGTAATGAGCCATCTAAATTCAAGAGGCGGTATCTTCAATAGTCGGCTTATAGCTGACTAACTTGGCCCTGGTTATTCAAAGCATGGTATTGTGTTATATTCCACCTATAAAGAATAAAAATAAATGTTTTACCTGTTTCTCTTGTTAGCGTTATGTCAGTTTCCTATTTTTAACCGACTACGGCGCGGCATATTTAAAGAACGGTTATGATTTCAGCAGGCTATGTATGTATTTCTACTCCCGCATATCTACCAAACCAGATATCACAATTTAACGAATGAGGTATCGTTAGAAGTGTCTTCATTGTGCGCTGGTTATAAGCTATGTGACGTCACTCTGAATTGAAAAAAGTCGGATATTGAAAATAAAAATATATCAACACATGTTATTCAGAACGCGATGTTTTTCGTTGTCGGTCTTTAGTTTTGAAACTTATCTAGAATTACGTGCTTTCTTCGTATCTACATTTTAAAACAGTTTATCTGGGATAATTATGAAGAGGAACAAATATGATAAAAAATTAACGAGCAATTCATGAATAAGTATACGACTGGACATAATCTAAGATTTACATAAAATAAGTGTATAGAAAAACTGATTGCTTCGTCTGCTAGAGTTATTATCAGAGTTCAAACCTATACCGGTGAATGGCTAGTATTAACTAAGTTGATTTGAACCATTGAACTGTGACGTAATAAGTTATCCCAATACACTAACTAGTTTAGCGTATGCAAAACTAGTTTGTCGTGAAATCGAATTTGGCCGGTACCATGCTCAAACATCCAGAATAAATATTTAATTATCAACTTCTTACAAGAATTGTGGAATAAGTGGATCCACTACATAATATGTTTAATTAAAATAAAAGGATCAACATGGTTATTTACGTTTAATCTATTCAAAATATTATAACGAGAGGCTTCCAACACTTTGAAGGTTTCGTCGTCAAAAGTGCCCAATTAGGGAGATTACACTAACCTTGACCTCACAATTGCGTATCGTTAGCTCGTCTCCTCTTTGATACGTAGGTAAATAAACTATTAATTATATTATATTTTTTGGTCTTTGTATTGAATAATATAACGAATTTAGAATTGTAATTAAATAGTTTCTGCAACTTTGTGTTCAATGAAAATATTAAACAGAATTCCTCAGGGCTGAACTAAGAATATTTGCCGCCCAGATTCAAGTGCAAGATATAATTTGCCATCGCTAGCCTATACACTCTAATGTTAATTGTAAAATTCTGCATTTCCTCAATACATTACATGATTGCTCAATTTAAAATAATGCAGTAGTTTCCGTAACGTAACTAATGTTTTAAAAATTACTTCAAAAATTTAAAATAGGCATGCAATTTCAAAACATTAGAGAATAGACAAAGACATAACTTTACTACTTTATTTGCTACTCTGTATTCACATGGCCTGATTTCCTTCGAGATACTTCGATAGCGCTTCGAATCACCCCAACCCGCTCGTAAAATCCACCGTGAACTACGTCCTAGACAACTCGATCCCCGTTGCCAAACGCCGTCCGCGAAATCTCTTTGTCGATCCCGACGACGACATCGAGAAAGCTAATAATTACTACGCGTCCGCTCCCGCAACATATGCGTGCTCGCGCCCACGCCCGCGAAACCACCATTCCCTCCGCAGGGGACGTACGGTTAACTTCGCTCCCGCACACCCGCCACGACCGCCCTCCTCTGCGGCAACTCAAGCCTAGGTCCGATTCATCGGCATGGAGCCCTTGAGACAAGCAGCCGCTCGCGCGATACAAGTGACTCTACAATCACTAGCTTTCACAGCCATACATGACACTGCATTATACACACATGCACAACACACATAGGTACATAGGTTCTGTAAGGGACCTTTTTTTTTCTTTTTTTTGCCTAGTTAGAGTAGACAAAAATTTCAGACCACTAAATACACATACACATGTTCCTTCCCTCCTCCCAGGGGGCAGAAACATGTATATATGTATAGTTAGTTTAGATCGAATTACGGATAGGGAATTAGTCAGATCGCGACTTAATTGCATACACGCAACAGTCCGAGCCGAGGTTCGGCCACTTTGGCACCCTCGGATGTTGTTGCTTAGCTTCCGTGGCTGAGTGCCCTAAGCGCTCGCCCCCAAGCCCGGTAAAGCTGTAAAAGCCGTAAAGGCTCCAGGGCCCCTCAGGCTAACAGTGCAGTCAGTTCGAAAAAAAAAATGATTTCCTTTTTTTTTGCTACCCCCATTTGGTTGCTTGGAGTTCGTATAACAACAAAGTATCAAAATTATACGTGTTAATACATTTTCTACTTATATAGGTAACTATGAACATTTTCCCTGTACTTTGCGAACCTATTTCAACACAGCGTCGTATCACCCGAACTCCATAGTGGTAGCCGTCACAAATTACTCCCCAAACCCAAACGCCCCGAAGGCAAAACGGCACCGCGGAACATCTTCACCGACCCCGATGGCGATTTCGATGCAGCCAACGCGTACTACACGTCCGTCCCTATAAACCAAGCGTGCTCGCGCCCACGCCCGCCAAACCACCGTTCCCTCCCCAGGGGACGGGCGGTTAGCTTCGCTCCCACACACCCGCCACGTCCACCCTCTACTGCGGCAACTCAAGCCTAGGTCCGTTCCTCCGGCATGGAGCTCTGAGCCAGCACCCGCCCGCGCGATATAGTTACACTGCATTCACTAGCTACCAATATACAATCATTACACTGCATCTCTACATACATGCACACCACTCAGGTACATAAGTTCTCTAAGGAACTTTTTTTGGCTAGTTAGTTTAGACCAAAATTGACAGATTACTAATTACATATACGCATGTATATAAAAAATATCGTTTCCTGTACAGAACTTAAGTTAACAGTCAAATAAACATGTTTACTTTTAGTAAACAGAGCACCTCGTAAATCGTATTTCTATGTGTTAATAGTTTATTTATCCGTTTTATGGTGGATGATATCATTACCACGTATATTAATAGAAGTAGTTATAATATAATTACATTGTTTCTTAATTTCTAGATCAATATTACATTATTCGACAGTACCGTTAAACACAGGAAAATAACAACACCGCTCAATCATTTTTACTATTGATATATACGTCACACGTTTCCTAATACACGAATAACAATCATTACTAACACTTAACGGCAATCAACAGTATTGTTTGTTATTGTGTGGTTCTTGTTATTACACGAGTATTAGAGTACAAAATAATCATAAATAAGTTATAACGTAGGTATTTATTTACATGAATACTTATATACCGGTTTCCAATACGCATTATAGTTAAGAATTTTTACATATTTATGTTTTCTTCTATCTATACATATTATAAAACTCAACGTCTCTCTATCTGCCTGTCCGTTTATGTTATTTTCACGCGAAAACCACTTATCTGATATACATGGTTTTTCATTTAATTCATAGATATATTATCTGGCCATGTTATAGGATATATTTTGTTACATGAAGTAACATACAAAATAAGCGGTGACGATAATGGTGAATCAATTCGGAAAAAGGCGCTTTTGGGGCGATTAAATGGCTTACGCAGAGTAAGCCATAAGAGATATATTAAAGTAATGTAGTACATAATTATAGGTCTTAAAAAGGCCTACAATAAGTCAGCAATAGCATATATCTATCTTCTAAGGATCATCCACAATAAGCGTTTTTGAGGCAGCATAATACTCGCCTACGCTTGACCGACATCATTTTGTAGTCCATATAAGCGGAACCGCGTGCGCAGCTAGTATTATAATATGCAGATATATATCAAGATGTATTATTTCCGCGCTAGAAATTTTACTTGGATTGTAATCTCGCTATTTTAAATAAAATTTTCGAACGTGAGATTAAACAATTTTTAATACAATATTACTTGAAAATTCTTAATTATTTATTGATTTTTTATTAAAGTAATAACCATTATTTAATTTGTTAATAATTTGAAATATAAAATAATACACAGGTAATTATAGAAATTACATTTATAAGAATATACAGTTACTTAAAACGAATGAATTTAGGACTAATGAACCTTACAGGATTGAAGACGGAGATTTAACTAAGTGATTTAACTAACTTCGGAATATTATGATAAAATTAATCAATTTATACATATACGCAATTTTGATGAAATAACAATCTTATATACCATACATAATCTCTTTGGTGAAAATCACTGGCCACCTATGTGTAGTTATTTTTTTAATATTTTATGTCACTCTTCTGTTATTTGCAACATTGGACGTCTCGCGGGAAGCTTGTCGTGCTATGATTTTTATGATTATAAACGAAGGTTTACATTTAAGGCATTTAGGGATTCTGCTCCTTTGTTAGCAACAGTTACTTATTGATTTCGTGAATTTAAACGTATCACGAGAACCTTAACGATAATATATCCGGCCGACCTACAACTGCAGTAACTCATGAATATGTGAACAGGGTAGAGTGGCTATCGAGAGATTCAGGCTAAACTGAAAATTGGATCATTGGTAGTAAATCTTGTATGATAACCTTTAAGTTAGCAAGCTTGCTTCGCAATGGATACCTCATTCTCTCACCGAAGAGCAAAAATTACGTCGTGTTGATTGGTGTAAATTTATGCTAGAAAAGTTTGAACGCGGTGTTAATAATTTTTTTTTTAACGCAGTGTATCAGATACTAGTGAACGATATTGTGAAGTTTGTGTGCCTCAAGCATTCGGGGAGCTGAATAGCGAGTGACCAAGGAGCGGTGTCCGTGGCATTATTTTAAACCAAGATAACAGCTGCTAGATGCATGGACTATTTGAATACTTTGGGGGTACAAATGTTACCCCATTCTCCGTACAGCCTAGATTTTCATGCAATTCCATGCATTTTTTTTTATTTCTGGAAGAATTTCGGCGGTTATTTTTCGACAACACGCAACATATTTTTTTAAAAATTTCGAAAGCTGGTTCACCCGAATGCATAAGTGCACTGAGGTTGGAGGGAAATATTTAGAAAAGGTATAAATAAATAAACTTTATTCATATTCTATTTCACTAACAATTTTGGAACAGTCCACGTATTTTATAAATTAGCTTGAAGTAAAAACGAAATAAAGGATTTAATAATATAATAAAACGGCCAAGAGCCTGTCGAGACACGCACAGTGTAGGATTCCGTAGTTGCCCTTCAAAATATGCAGACTTAGAAGATGGGACTTTAAGTTATTTTTAGTAGAATTTGTACGAAATTTTCGTTTTTATTTATTAATACTTCTGCCTTGATTTTTTTCTATTCCTACCTATTAAACGAAATCACACAACATTGGATAGCCGAAAAAAACAATCCTTCGCACTTTACGTGTAGGGAGGTACAAAGAAATCATGATTTTTTTACCACTCTGTCGGCGTAATTAATATGTATACCAATACAAAATTACAGCTTTCTAGTATCGAGAATCTCCGATCTAAGCCGCGAACGGACAAAGGGACGGACATGGTGAAACTATAAGTGTTCCTTGTTAACTACGGAACCCTAAAAAGTATACACTCTGGTAATGCAATGACGTACAGTTTTTTTTGCCATTTTGAATGATTTTATATTGGGCACTGTCACGTGTTGTCTACGAAATGAAAATGAACAAACGATTTAGTCATCGCTCTATATTCACTAATGACTGGCACATTTATTATGATCTGTGACAGGATAGAGATATAGCATAAAATATTAACTGCCCTACTATTGGATATTTCAATGGAAATTTATAATTTTAACATTTTTTATGTAAATACTTTTTAGAGATGACAATTTTAGATCAACCAGAATTAATCAAATAATGAAGGTTCCACACAAAAAAACCATTCAGATACCTATAAGTTGTAATTTAAATCAAAATTTGACTTTAACTTAAGGGACAAGTTATACAGAACATCTAACTATCCCTAACAACGAAATTGCTGCAAATCCAGTAGAATCCTTTAATTTGCATATTCATCGCTCTGTTAGGATAAAGGAATGAAATAAAACATCAATCCAAACTTCAAAATTCTTACAAAAAGGGTTGACTTGTTTATATAATAGTTGAATAATACATATACAAACTGTTATGAAAAGAAAAAGAATAAAATGAGTAAACCTTTAAGCTAAGCTAGAAATCCCTCATGCATTTCGGCGAAACTCTCCTTATAACTACATCTAAGACTTCACAAAAGATTACTGATAAATATTTCGGTATATGTGTGTAGGTATACATTGAACTTGAGGAAATATTGTACTTGAAGACACGTGTGCTGAAAAATTCTTCATCCGACACTATGCAAATACAATTCATACTATAGAGCTGGCAATTCATGCGCGAGAAATGTTTTTGTAGCAAATAATAGTAAACGTTATTTTGAATAATTCACTTAACTGAGAAAATCGCTATTAGCTAAATTTGAATGATTAAAAATACGCATTTCGAATAAGTAGGTACATAAACTGTTAAAATTGTGAATTTGTTTTGCCATGGTCGAGTAAAATTAATTTAACTCTAATGAAAAGTAAATAGTATAGAAATAAGCATGTAGTGTGAAATACAGTGAAAAAGATATTGTCAAACTTAAAGCATACTCGCATATTCTACATAATATTTATATGATATGTATAGTTAGATCGAAAGTTAAATTCAATTTGCAGAATTCCATACACGACAACTGCTCAAGCCGAGATTCAGCCACTTTGGCACACTTACGCTAGTTGCCATTTCGACAAAGTGCCTATTGCACCCGCCACAAATCTCCATGAAGCTCTAAAGGCCCTTCAGATCAGCAGTGCTAGTAAGTTGGAAAAAACCGAAATATTCTTGCAACATAATGTTTAATTTCTTAAGTTACTGTTTTTCCTGAAGCTTTAGAAACCATTGTACTGTAAGAATTTGCTCAAGTTTCACGCACACGTAGACTCGCACAGCTTATGTCTACGTCGTGATGTTTTGCTATTCTGACTATCTTGTTTCTTCGTTCCTATAAAATGTCATATGGTTAATCCAATTTCAACGTTTCCCATAATTATCCCAAGAAAATAGTTTTGCTTTTCACTATACCTTTAACGAGTTTCATGAAAATATGATAAACAGGTGAATAAAATTCAGTAATTTTAGTAAAATATATCTTATTTTATGTGAAAAAGCTACACCAATCTATAAAAAAAGGGTTACGAAAATCTAGTCGTTTGGATTTATAGGCTATAAATAAAAATGGCTACACATTCGGTAAAAATATTCTTCATGAATTTCATTACGATAAGTTCATATTGCTTTTTATTTAATAAACAATATTTTGGCTATACATCCATTTAGGAAATCAATTTATGTAATGGACAACCGAAATTCATGCTAATCACAAGAGTTTCATAGCTTAAGTACAGCACACTTATTTATTTCTTTCTTCTTCTATTATAAAATTCTATTGCACCTATACTCGTATATGCATTACTGACCATAAATGCGCATATTCGATACTAATATTATAAATGTGAATGTAGATTTGTTTGTTACGCTTTCACGCGAAAACTACTTAACCGATCATCATGAAACTTTGTACACATATTCTTGGAGGTATTACAAGTAACAGGATACTTTTATCTTGCTAACAACAATGTTTGTCATCCACGCGAGCGAAGCTGCGAGTAAAAGCTAGTATAATATAAATAACATAACATTTTGTCGCTACACTAATCGGTTTTAGGTTCCGTAAAAACGAAACCCAAACAGTTTTGTTGGCCGTTTGTCTGTCAGTCTGTCTGTCCGTGTGTCAAGACCATTTTTTTCTGAAATAACTATACATATAAAGATGAAATTCATATAAACATACTATGCTTTATAGATTTTCTCTAATTTTTATTTGCGTCTTCTATACTACTTTTCTTCATTCTTTGTATTTTTTGTATTTTTTTGTATTTTTATAAATACCTTTATACTGTACTGAAATGATTAGGAAGGACTGATATACTTAATATTTAACTTCAACTTTACTTTTGTACTTCACCTTTGCAAGAGATTTTTCAATTCAATGTAACCCAAAGGAAAATGTCCATTCATGGTACCAAATTTTCTCATGCATCTATATTAAGATATAATAGTATTTTTTTTCATATTTTTTTACTATTTCTCTCTGAATTTAGTTTTCTAGGTGGGAATATTTTTTTTTAATTAAAAAGTAATGTAATTATTACTGCGCAATTGACATTTCTGCAGGCGTTGCGTTCCATTATACGTACTATTTCATAATAAACACTTTACTTTGTACATTTGACCAAGATCACAATACTTTTTCATAAAAATCATACAAAAATAATAAGACTTAGTCAACTCAATGTTTAATTATAAATAACTACATGATTAAAAATAAAATTAATAAATAATTTGTCCTGGATACGTTTCTTTCTCAGATAAGTGTATTTTTATTACATCTTCGCAGTGTACCTACTAATACCAAACGCGGTTAAAACATTTGCCGTGGATTACTTCCTACGTGTATGTAATAGTGACCGGAATTTATATTTTGGCGATGAATGTACCTACATACACTGTAAAAATTTAGGATTTTAAGGTCAAACCACAACTGGGACGTGATTTTTACAGGTTTTATTAACCACTAGAAACTTTCACCAATATTTTATTAATCAGTTCAATCAGGTACTTATGCAAAATATCCTATACTCGTATTCTAGGAAAAACCGATTTTTATTTTTTGAAAGACATTACATAATTGTTATAGTATTTTTTCTATGAAAAAAGAAATTTTCTTTGATTGAACACTGTTTAAACTGTAGTAAAATAATTATACCGCTACATGAAGTGTTTTAAACGCCAACGAAATAAACATTACATTATTTTATTAACTCTGACTTTCGAGTGTATTATAAGTTTTTCAAGAACAACTAATTTTATTTTCAGTAAACATCCGATGTGTGTATTTCAATGTCACTATTTACTTTTTACGTAAACGTGAATTTTCATGACCTGAACATCTGGTGGATATATCAATCAATCTACTACATCGGATGTCATCTGTTACATACTGCAACCTTGAATTAACATTTATTGACGTATTATTTTAGATCGTTCTTTTGCTTTAATTTCCCTTTATTATTCGACCATCAGGAACAAATAAAATAATTATGTTTTCATCAAATAGTCTTGACAAAACTTAGGAAATATTTCATCTGTGTATTTGAAATACCCTTTTTATGCCTTTTATTTAGACACAACAGTAGAGTTGTAATGTTTATGATAAGTATAAACACAATAATTAAGTATTGATGATAATATCGAAACTTCGGATTACTAAGGACGTAAAGTACAAAAAACGACTTTCCAGGAGAAGTAAAAAACTAAAATTTGTTTGTATTGTTTTAGAATATACCTTTTTTATAATAATTGCTATAAGGACTTTTTAAGGAAGAAGTACCTTTAAAAGTTATAATATATAAAGATATTTTTATCGAATACTGCAAGGGCTATAAGACAGATCAAAAGAGCGTAAAAAACTGAGTATGATACCGTTACAAAGCCATTTTCGCCGAAATGTCGTTTAGGCCCTTTAGGTACCTTTAGGTACTCCAAAGCGTTCCCGCCACGACCGCCCTCCTCTGCGGCAACTCAAGCCTAGGTCCGATCCATCGGCATGGAGCCCTTGAGACAAGCAGCCGCTCGCGCGTTACAAGTGACTCTACAATCACTAGCTTTCACAGCCATACATGACACTGCATTATACACACATGCACAACACACATAGGTTCTGTAAGGGACCTTTTTTTTTTCTTTTTTTGCCTAGTTAGAGTAGACAAAAATTTCAGACCACTAAATACACATACACATGTTCCTTCCCTCCTCCCAGGGGGCAGAAACATGTATATATGTATAGTTAGTTTAGATCGAATTACGGATAGGGAATTAGTCAGATCGCGACTTAATTGCATACGCGCAACAGTCCGAGCCGAGGTTCGGCCACTTTGGCACCCTCGGATGTTGTTGCTTAGCTTTCGTGGCTGAGTGCCCTAAACGCTCGCCCCCAAGCCCGGTAAAGCTGTAAAAGCCGTAAAGGCTCCAGGGCCCCTAAGGCTAACAGTATAGTCAGTTCGAAAAAAAAAAATCCAAAGCGTTGATATGTATCTTATTTACTAGTATCGTTGCAAAGAATAAAATAAATAAATTATTTATAATTTACACAAAATGTGAATAATATTTAGTTTTATGAAATAATAGCAACAGTCCGCTACTTCGTACACGTTAATTATAATAATAAAACATAACCTGTTAAACTTTAGCCTGAAGTCGCTTTCTATCAGTGAAAGATATTTTTATAATCGGACCAGTAGGTAATTTCAGAGATCACCTCCAATAAAGATATTCACAAACCATTACCTCTCAATAATAGTAGTTACCGTCTCATTATTTACTTAGCACGGTAAAGTGATGTTACTGATGATAATTATAGTAAAATACAAAAAAAGTACGACCATCGAAAGATCAGCTATCGATCCCCTCTACAAGATATCTCTTCACTTTACAAATCTAACCTAGTTAGTCTTTTGGTTAACCCTTATATTAAAAATTATCAATCAAATTTTGGTATCCCTCCATAAAATATCAGTATCAAACCAAAGTTACCAAGTTTTATCTGCAGCAGTCTCAAGACGTTAATAACAAACTTTTATGTTATGTAGGTACTGTTTCTTTTATAGCATACATTATATTATTTCCTATATTCGCATCTTCATTATTTTCCTATCTTCAAAACAAAATTGAATAGTCGCTTTGTAATGTATTGTTGGCAAAAGGCAAATTATAAATTTGAAGGCAAATAATGCGTGGATCAAACAATTTTAACGTAAGCGATAAATAAAAAACAAGGCACATTGAAATACTGAACTTTTGGTTTATAAAACATCAAAAGGAAAGGAAATTACAAAAGTTAACTCTATTATAGTTCCCATCCTCATTTTTGATTAGTATTTTAATAAATATTTTTTATAAAATTATTATTAGGCTCATAATATGTTAAAGAAAAATGATGTTTTAAAATTAATCCCTTAAATATTACTTTCATATAATACACCATGAGAAATTACAAATATGTTAAACCTACAAAAAAGTGGTTTACAATTATCACAAGTATTAATTAGACCTAAATGCAAAAAACTTTTAAAAATGTCTGATCGCAGTATTATCTTCTAAGTTATGCGAATTTTATAATGGAAAAATTACGATTTGCTAATATATATTCAGATAATAACAGTAACTTATTAAGTAAAGATATTATACTAAAAATTATTGTGTGGTTTCATGAAACCACAATGCAAGCGAAACTTTTTTCGGGCAAAAAATACAAATTATTGAAGAAAAGTGACATACATTCTTTAATAACACACATTAACATATACAATGTTCCGAGTTATGATTATAATCTTTGACTGCACGGCATAAAATTCATTTTTATTTGATACAATGTATAATGTAATGCGACGTGCGATAGACGAACGAAAAAATTTTGGGGCGATAGAATAAAAGTTTGACTTTAAAAAGTTTTCTTAAGTTTGTAGATTTCACATACAAGTGTGAAGCGAATGATCAAAATGTACGTTCGTTAAAGAGGCTAAATTACATTTGTTAAAACACACTAATTTAATTACAAGCCCGACTCTAATTTCTATGAATAAATTTAGACGACAGTAGTTCATTAGGGGTAATTTGTGTATGTAATAAAAATTTATTCGCTAAATTTTCCAAGATAATATTACATAATGTCACATTACATGTACATCATTTTTATAAAGCATATATTACACGAATTTTATATAATACTAGCGGTGCTCTGCGGTTCCGCACGCGTTTATTACGCAGAATTAGTTTTGTTTCGTAATTTGATTTCACTCATATTATTGACAATTCATATAGTCTATCAATTGAGGAATGACATATACTTCCCGTGTACAAAATTTCATATAAATCGGTCTTGGCGTTTTTGAGTTAAACCCGAACATATAAACTGACAGATAAAAAAAGTCATATTAATGATCAACGTCCTTTATAATCAGGCAATTAAGAAAAAAAGTACGTGTACAGACAGACATAACTGCAGATTTATAAATATATATTTTAAACGAGGTTTAAGCTCGCATAGGGCCTGTACCAAAATATATTACAAGAAGACTTTGTTTTATATAAACTGAGTGATGAAATATCAACTAATATCTAATATTTGTTAACGATTATTTTGTTACGAAATTATTATGTTAGACTTAAACTCGGGTTGTGTATTTTAATAGTTTCTATTAGATTACTCCCACACCGCACTAAATAAATATAAATAGGAATTTAAACAAAATAAACTTCTGAACGAATGAACCGTAATTTATGGAACACAGTACTTATTTCGATAGCTCAATCTGGTACCTACAAAAAGTTAACATCGTGGTTTTAGACCCTCATGTGTTTATGATTTATGATTTACTATAGCTGTATCCGCGGCTACGCTCGCGTGGACGACAGTAAAACGTATAGTGCTTATAAAAATCGTAGTTTCTTACAACTTTTTATTGAGTGAAGATATCGTGATATACATTTTTTTGATAAAGACCAAGATCAAAATCTATCCAGTAGTATTTGCGTGATGCATACACAGCGACAAGACTCAATAATTTTATTTATATAGAAGATACACATATCTTACTTTTCATAGAAATATCAAGATATATTTTTACTCAAAAATACATGAATTCATATAGGTCTGAAAATTTACTGATTAAACGGACGGATTCATGAAACAATAAAAATTCGGTCGAATTCTTCTGACACACTGCTCGCTGGTCCGTACATTTCCCTGATGATTTGGCAACTCGCCCCCTCCTATATTTAAATAGTAATCTCACTGAGTCAACGCTCTCGTCGCTGTAACACCCAAAATAAACGATCCCGTGAATACGACAATATTCGACCGAATTCTGAATGGTGACAACAATTAAATAAAGATATGTTAGAACAAAAATGTAAGTTAGTAATGTTTCCTCATGATCCTATAGTAGGGGGGACGAGGCCACTTTATCTTAAAAATACTTCTAATCTTAAGAAAAAGATATTAATTTCATATATATAATTCAAAACCGATTTACTATTGTCATCATTAAGTACGTATTTTTATAACTTTATTCCAGATATAGTTATGTACAGTAATAAATAATATACTGTAGAAAGACAATTTAATTACACTTCACAAAGCTTTGACGTTATTTAGAACACTGAAATTATTTGATACGTTCATTTAATTAAATTGATAAAAGTACACCCTCTGTTATTAACGAAGTTCTTGTTTTTATATACTATATACATACGTATATATAAATTATATCAGTTCATTTTTCTATAATTTAACCGGAAGAGATCACGCATCACGATAAAAAAAATCTTTCAAAGCAGCCAGTTCACTAAAAGTACTTAGAAAATTAATATTTATAAAATTGTTGTTACTAATGCCTATCTGTTCAGATAAGGACACACACAAAGAGTAAATACATTATGATTGATACCATTAATTAATTATTGAAATATGAAATTTAAAAAATTCTAAATATGAAAATCACCTGCGCTGAAGTGCGCTGAAGGCACTAGAAAATATGTGTAATCTTTTTTTCTACTACAAAGGTGGCAAACAGGCAAACGGGCCGCCTGATGATAAGTGGCTACCCTAGCCTATGGACCCTTGTAATACTTTAATTATCACTAGCGTGTTGCCAACCTTCATCCCCTACCCCAAGGAGCTCTGGAAACCCTTTTCACCGCAGGAACACAACACAAGGTCATTTGACTGCGATCTTTTGTAGGGTGGAGGTATTCCGCCAGTCGGGCTGCCCCAAGTAGAGAGAAATCTCCGAACAAATTATCTGAATCTACATCTTTTAAAAAATTCACAATATATGATTGACCATTTTTGGCCTAAAATCGTAAAATACATTATGAAAATTTTATGGAAGCTCTCTGTTACAAATCAAGATGACAGACATGTTTCTGTGTTTATGCTACCTTCACGCGGACAAAATGGTTGGTAATAATATAGTATACACGATAAATGGTATTATCATATGAAAGTGTATAAGGTACCTATGTGTGTTTATTACCTCTTCACGGATAAACTAATTACCGAACAGATTAAGATAAAATTCCACAAGGAAATAACTTGACACCTAGATAAGAAAACAGAGTGTTTAATAATCAACCAGATTCTTTTTGAAATTGTACATCACCAATGTCTTAGATAGTTAAAATAAAATTCATTTATTTAAATACACTGATACAAAAATATAAAGTTTTAAAAATCATTAAGCAGTTAGTTTTCTTATAATTAGTCTAATTAGGCAATTACTTATTAAATGTAGTAGGTGCCACTTTTAGGCGTTTTAGCACTTACAAGCTAATACTGACAAACATTAAACAACCTCTCTTGGTAATGAAATAACTTTTCCGTCCAAATATTCTTGTCCTATTTTCTTAATGCTCTTTGCCGTAGGTCGGGAACGTTGAGTAATTTTACAAATAAATAAGATCTTTGCTAATGACTTCACACAAAATGACCTTACAATATTAATAACCGCGTAATTATCAGAAACGCACAACCTTTAAGTATTTAATAATAACAAAAGTAATAATTATTATCTGTCTACATAGCTTTGTCTATATTACTATTATAAAAAGATAATGTTTGTATGTTATGTAAAGTTTTGTATGGCAGATTCTAAAAATTCTTTCACTAATAGGATTTTTTTTTTTGTTTTAGAACTGACTATACTGTTAGCCTTAGGGGCCCTGGAGCCTTTACGGCTTTTACAGCTTTACCGGGCTTGGGGGCGAGCGCTTAGGGCACTCAGCCACGAAAGCTACGCAACAACATTAGAGGGTGCCAAAGTGGCCGAACCTCGGCTCGGACTGTTTCGCGTATGCAATTAAGTCGCGATCTGACTAATCCCTATCCGTAATTCGATCTAAACTAACTATACATATATACATGTTTCTGCCCCCTGGGAGGAGGGAAGGAACATGTGTATGTGTATTTAGTGGTCTGAAATTTTTGTCTACTCTAACTAGGCAAAAAAAAAGAAGAAAAAAAGGTCCCTTACAGAACCTATGTACCTATGTGTGTTGTGCATGTGTGTATAATGCAGTGTCATGTATGGCTGTGAAAGCTAGTGATTGTAGAGTCACTTGTATCGCGCGAGCGGCTGCTTGGCTCAAGGGCTCCATGCCGATGGATCGGACCTAGGCTAGAGTTGCCGCAGAGGAGGGCGGTCGTGGCGGAGGAGGGCGGTCGTGGCGGAAAAAAAAAAAAGGAAATTACATAATCCCTGAGTGGTATAGGGGTATTTTATTAACTAGCTGGCTCGGAAAATGTTGTTCTACGCTTTCTGGTAGCTAGTTAATGGCTCGACCACAACGCCACATCAGATCTTAGCATAGCTATGAACCATGGTCTCGATTAAATAAATATTTTTTTGTAAATATGAGATGAATCGGTCAGGTCGTTCGAAGTCACATAATCACTAACAGACGCACACAAGATGTTTATATATAATATTAACGCATAAGTACTAAATCACGGGCGATTTTTTACTATTAAAAAGATATTCATTTCAAATGTTATTGAATAAAAATGTCATTACACGTCGAAACTAAAATAAATGTTAACAAACGTAATTTTTGTGTCGAATATAATAAAACTATTAACTCATCCTTATCTCTATTAGCTTACAAAATAATTTTCATTCATCTATTTCAAGACTGCAAATTCTGCTACGCCAAGAAAATGACTTCAATACATTATCTACTCGTATTACAAGCCAAATGTATTAATATTTAGACCTGCAATTGGTACAACTTCTGTAATAATTATAAATAATAATAAACGTATAATTAATAAATAATTATAACTTTATTATGCTTCATTTTATTTTTATTTACAATCTTATATCTAATAATTTATTCTATATAATTCTTACAATTTCGTTTTTTTTTACTAATGTTCATATATTTTCAGTCAATATTTAATACATATTGCATGCTAACGTTTTCTACTTGTTAATTTTTTTAAGCCTTTAATATAAATGTAACCATGTATTCCTCTCTACAAGTTTATTTTTTATAAATATTAAGTAATCCTTCCATTGCATAAATCGAACATCATTTCACTTGTATAGATTTATAACGGATATATTGTATTATTTTATATATTAATATAGACATAAACTAATTTATGTTATTATATCACGTCATAGCTTTCGCTATTCAATAAATTCATGTAACATTTCACTACCTACTTTATACAGAGAATACAACGCACCCACGTCCAGTCTAGTACTTTATGCGTCATTCGTATTTATAAGAATTCTTATTAATTGAATCTATACATAAACTATTTATTGAGCACTTTGTTTACGACGGTATATTTATGAAGGGAGACGTAGGAACAACGACTAAGCTAATTTAAAAAACAGCTACCTCCCGCATAAACAAAACAATAAGAATTAATTAAATGCAAACTCTGGAAATGAATTGATTGGGAGTTTTAAAACGGACTAATATAGGTAGGTACCTCTACCCGGGCACGACTAACTGAAATCACTGGTAATTTACTTTGCATTGATGTATATATGTAGGTACGTTTATCTTTATAAATGTTCAATCACTTGGCAGGGAGCAACGATTTAATAGCTAGATCGGTTTGATAAAAACGACTGATGACAAGTATTTACTGCATTATTTTGTGTATTCTTTTACAAATACTTAAAATTTTTTAATAGCATTTAGACTTTGTCGTTTGTTTTTTATAGTATATGGTTACCTTTTTAGGGTTCGGAAGTCAACAAAGAAACCCTTACGGTCTTATTACAAAAACAAAAATAAACACTTGTTGAACACAACTTTTACTAAGCAGTGTTTAAGATCTAAAACCGTGTTAAGCTTGTGTTTAAAATGTTTTATTACAAAATCATGTCTAACCGATGTATAAATAAACATCTGGTTTAAGTTTTTATGCAAGCAACTCTGAATAGCATTCACTCAATACAATCTCACCATTCAAAAGCGTTCCATTGTATTCACATATTGCGCAAATAATTTGTTTTTATCAATAATATTTTTGTTTATTTCTTCATCATAAAAAAATATTATAAGTAAGGTATGGCTTATTATTATTTAGATATTTTTTGTTAAGGAAAGGTGGTGTAATTATTAAAATATAAAATAAATAAATTTCATATACGACAAAGTTCGTGAAGTTAAACAGAGCATTACAATATGAGTTCATACGTATATACCTAGATTACATTATTTATTATTATATTGTATACTGTCATCAAATCGCAATACTTGAAATTGTTACGAAACAGTTTTATTAATTGATATAATAATGGAAACCAAAGTAAAAAAAATCTATGGAATAATATATAAGAACGTACGGAAGTTTAAATTATCTATTGACGAACCAACACTGCAGCACACATGTTGCTCTTATCTCTCTGGCTCTATAGACAAAGTATTATTATTCTGTGCTATAGACCCCCGACATGTACGCTCAGGTTTAATTAATTATATTATTATTCAGGCAAAAGCTTAGTTAAACCTATATTTATGTGATATAAAAAGCATTATACGCCTAGAATGGAATAACAGGAACACTATTTACTTGTGAATATCTGAAACTACCTATTCAATTCATTGGACATCCTCGAAATCAATAAAATTCACAAAATTTTGTGCCGCCAGCAAATATACTACTAGTTTAGAGAAGCGTTAGACAATGTTTTCTTTATGTTTAAATTTTAGACATATATAAATATTTTGTAATACAAATTTTTTTAAGCATGTGGTCAACCCGTATTCATCTTTTTTGTAACAAAAACGTCATAGTTTCGCCGTGTCCGTCTGTCTGTCCGCGGTTTAGTTCTTAGATTCTAGAAATCTGTGATGTGTGAAATGGTATGAGTACGCCGACAAAGTGGTAAAATTTTTTTTTTATTAGGGTACCTTCCTTAATGTAAAGTTGGAATGAATTTATTTTTTCTCGTCTATCCCATCCTGTGGGATATATTGCATAAGTCATTCAAAAATATTGTGGGTGTTTGAAAACCATTTTTCTATTAAGGGATCCGTTTTCGAAATATTAAGCTTTAAAGTGCTAATTTTTGTTAGAGTTAAGTGTTACAAAATTTACTTGGTAAAGTAATTTCGTACAAATTCCATTGAGAATTACTTAAAGCCTCCTTTTAAGTCTGCATTTTGTGACTGACAACTACGGAACCCTATATGTGCGTGGCCCGACACGTACTTCGCAATTTTTAATAATAGTTCACAAACTTTATCGTCCACTGAGTTCTACTATATCACAGTATACAATATATTATAGTAGGGTACAATTATATCTTTAATTATTTTTATCTAAATAGTATAATGATGTGAAAACACGATATACAAATTTCACAAATGTTGTTATCGCAAAGGTTTAATTTGAAATCCTCAATTAATTAATATACAATGTTGATCAAATTATTGGCAAAATCAGCGTAGGCGTATGTATGTATAAGGAAAATAGTTTCTATCAATCACGGATTAATTGAACACAGTTTTGGCATCTCATCAAAATTATTATGACGAACATGTAAGTGGCTATATCATTAACTTTCCCATAATATATAGTACCTATATATTTATTATCCAGATGTGTACTGTAAATTAATTCCGGAATGTGGCTTACCAGAAATCATTGCTTGAGTTAGTTACAAAATGTATTATAGCGAGTTTGTAAATATTTACAATTCCTACATACTTATTTGTAAAATATTATCCTATGAAATTTTCCTGACCAACCAATTATTTCATTCCAGTTTTTTAGTCTTGTTGTAGTTTATTTCTATGATTTACTGACTTGAATAAGATATCACTGCTATTACCTATGTATTAGGTCCTTACATATGAAATTGGCGTGTTGTTGAACTCGCCACTTTGGTTTCAAATATCTGGCGTTTGGTTAGGAATTCCAAATTCAAATTGATTTCAAAACTTGTATATTTGTGTTTGGAAATTAGTGATTCACTTGTTTTCACATCATTTGATTTTTCTTTGACTTCGTTCTTATCACAAAATTGAAAACTTAAAATATCGCGTTATTTACGAATATGGGTTCCACCTTGGCATCAGCGCTGCAGAAACAGCTCGAAGGATTAATGATGTATATGGGGAAGCTACTGTAAAAGAAAGCACCATGAACACCATGAAACAGCATAATGAAGAAGTACCTTATCGCCTTATCACCTTGATCGTGGAGGCGGATCCGTCGCAAACCACATCAGAGTGAACTTCATGCTTAGGTGTGAGTGACAAAACAATTTTAATTCACTTGTAACAAATTGGAAAAGTGTAAAAGCTCGAGAAATGGGTACCGCATGAATTAACTAAAGCACACCAACAAACACGCATTAAGTGCTGCGTTACATTACTCAACCATCACAATAACGTGGGAATTTTGAGTCGTATTGTTACTTGTGGCGAAAAATAGATACTTTACGACAGTCGGAAACAACATCACAGTGGTTGAACCCAGGAGAACTGGCCACCTACAAAGATTTTATTTATTTTCGCTCCCACAATTTTTTCAACAATGGACCTACCTATAAAATGTCGATAGTGCATAGATAATAATGGTACATACTTCGACTGATTAAATGTATAATTTCATAATATTGTTTTCGTTTTTTTTTTCATATAAAACGCTAATTTCATATGTAAGGACCTACTATACATACACATACAGAATATACGGAGCTGAAATATGGGCTCTCATGGTTGGACTACTTTATAGTCGCTCAAGAAGCTATGAAAAGAACGATAGTATCTAAAATGATATATTAGATACAAACCTAAGGTTATCATCGATATAGCACAAAGGATTAGCTCGCTAAAGTGGCAGTGAGCTGGCCACATATGCCGAAGAACTGATAACCGATGTAGTAGATAAATTCTGGAATGGAGACCGCAATTAGGCAAATGAAGTGGAGTGTAGAGTGAAGGGACACCTGCAAGATGGAACGACAATCTGTGACGTAGTTGGCAATGACCGAAGATCGAATCCAGTAGCGATCCTTCCAGCAGTAAACAGATACAGGCAGAGAATATAATTAAAATAAAGGTATTCTATTAAACAGCAAATTATTTAAACCTGTAATTTCCTAAGCCAAACATCCTCCATAAAAAAATGTTTATTAAGGACCTTACTATTCAAATGGTATTAATCAAATTAATGAAGCAGTATCAATTTGCCGAGAGAGAAACAATGAGTAAAAAGGTTCATCGCGATTCAATGAATGATTATAGAGACAACAAATAACAGATTAATAGTTCTCTCTCCTATTAGTTATCAGAACAGATGACAAATCGATATTAATGTACGCACCGCACATTACAAGCGTCGGACTATGTGTTGGTACTAATGCTGTCTAGTTAATCTACGTTGTGTTACGTATGAGATTATATTTTAAATGCTTTGTCATATAAGTACTATATTTAAATTGCATATTTTATGTATTTACAATTTAGGTTACAGTTTTAACCGTTATTGAAAGTTCATGAAAAAGGTAAATACACAATACCTACCTTTCAAAATCATGAGCTCGTAAAAACCCAAGCGAATTACGATTTATGAAAAGATTCATTAGAACATTGAGTTCATTAAGCTAATGCTTCAATTGATTATGCGTGTCAACTATAAATGTATACATTTAGGTAACATACAAACGTAACTGGATACATCCGTTCAATTATATTTATTTATATCATTCTGAACTGAAACCAGTGCATCTGACAATGACATATTTGAAATCCTGCGAACTGAAATTCGAATACCGGTACATTTGTCGGTGCAATTTCTATATTCAAACGAATATTTTACGTTATGAGAATTCAACCACACATTCCGTTCAATAGACAATATGCCATTTGAGGTATATTTTACCTTTTAAAATCTGATCATACATATAAATCAATATTATTATAAACGATACAGTTTTAATAATGAAGTAATGTTTGCTCAATTTATAATGTTATTTTACAAATATAGCTTTAAATTATAACGCCAAAATATAAAAAGGTGTGTGTGGCGATTCACACACGATAGAAGTGAAATTTCATTTTAAAAGACATTTGCTATTTTATTTAAACAGTGTGCAATATACATACACACCGACATTTACTCTCTCGCTCTGGCTCACACAAAGAGGAGAGACCGATAATGTGCGTTAGACGTTTAACGTTTAACGCTTGGAAGTCGCATAAGAAGTTTCACTTCAAAAAATATTTTTATTCTTCATATTATAGCTACTCAAAATAATTCGATGCTTAAGGCTTAGTGAGCTACAAAACAAACCATAGCCCAAATAATATGTACGTAGGTCTTGATTAAGGAAATTCATGTATCTTAATATCTTTTTCCCACGTTATTTTCATATAATCTAACCCCAGAATGAAAGCGAAACCGATACAGGGTGAAAATCTAAAGAGTAATCTAATAAAGTTGACTTAGAGGCGGCACAGTCATGCGTAGGTGTGACAGATTTATAAAACCGTTCATAATAATTTTCTCTTGTCGATTTTTCTTTTCTGTTCGATACCTTTCTAAACTTCGGTACAAAGAACGTTATTATTTTACCATTAATTTCTTTTTTCTTCACCTTGGAAACTTTTCCAAAAGTATACCGAGATACGGGATAAGAAATCAGGTGTCCGTTTGACTATAATTGATTATCCAACGTGACGGATGACTCAACTATTGTTCTTTTTATTGTATTTTAGAGTAAAAATGGCAGATGACTGGATAGGGATTAGGTTACATAATTAAATTTACATTTTCTTAGCTGATATTCTCATAATATTTATTAAATTAAAATTATGTACTTCATGTTTACAAATAGATGTGCTGTGCCTTAAAAGCTCTAATACGTAAGAACTAGTTTTTTTTAACTTAAGCCCTTTTGGTTCTTAGATATTTACTCTACAGATTTTAAAAATAGAAGCTAGGTCCTTTTTTTAGAAATCTGACTGAACGTAGTAAAACAGCACAGACACATTAAAATACCTGGTTTTAAAGGCTAATTGACTAAGTAATTGTAAAGTTTGTCATACTCACATTAGTCGATTAGCCTTTCCGTTGTTGATATTATACGTTTACATGTAAATAAAGTATGATAATAGTAAGTATACATTTCTGTTTATAACTAGCTGTGCCCACGGCTCCGTTCGCGTTGTCTACAGAATGCCATCGGTCGAACGAACGCGCGAATCGTGCTGCCCCCGCTTTAAAGACGGAACACAATAATTGTTATGGTGCGTGATCCTTAGAAGCTAGCTATATGCTATCTAGGTATCTTAGGATATACAATTATGTAGAACATCAATTTGGTTCACTCAGCGTAAGCCATTTAAGCGCCTCAAATGCGTCCTTTTTCCGAACTGATTCATTATTATCATCACTGCTTGTTAAATAAATTAAATTAAATATATCCTATTACCTGACCAGATAACATAGCTACGAATTAAAATAAAAACCATGTAAATCGGATTAGTGGTTTTCGCGTGAAAAAACATAGAGAGATATTGAGTTATAAATTTTTTATACATTTATCAGATTTTAGTATTCAAAAATCGTTCAAGGCATAAGTTGCTAGCTGATTTTTAGGTAAATAAATAACCGTACAAAGGTAATTCGAAGTTAAACACGTGTGCAGGTTAACGTGACGCGACACCTTTCTGAAATGTAAAAATATAAGTCCTTTTAAATTCTAAATGTCATATTCCGCGTGACAATAACTTACTTTCGCGTGTAGACAGGCTGCACGTGCTCGTTCTCAGAATTATAAGGATACTTCAAGCTTTTCCTCGTGATATTTGTAAACCGTTATGACGGCGACGAGGACTATCGACGAGAAAATCAACTGAAGTACTTTTAACTGAGTTTGTACAAAAAATTCCAAATTGTCCTTCAATGAAATACTGATCGAGATTCATTAGGTGGTGCCTGTACAATCACACAGCCCAGACAGACATGAAAAATCGGTCACCATTGAAATTTTTTATTCATATTTTTTTTATTAATAAATTGAGTCGTGAAATTTAACATAGATTTGAGGTTCTTACATCCGCATAATCATCCTCATAAAGTTGACAGGGCATTTAGTAAACCATTGTTATGATATAGATGAGTTTAAACATTTTCTCTTGTTGTGAATGTACAAACCGGTTATGACGAAATACATTATGTGCTATTTTCAGAAACATCAAGACAGACTTTTATATTGAGTATGCGGCCGAGTCCAGACTGAAATAATAACGCTGTGAATGCGTCCAGCGAAATATTTCTGTTGTTCGTATGAATATTATCTATAAAAAATACTGTTCGGGCGTAAGGAACCATTCAACAGGAAAGGTTTTTAAATGGTAAATTCTTTATTTAAAGGTAAAAGGAATAACATTTCCTGAGGTAAAAATATCGCCTTGTTTCGATCGTTCAAGGATTGCCGCATATTCGATGAGCGAATCCACATCACATCTCACTTTATGCCTCATCAAACACGCTAACTGAATTTGCAGTCTAAGAAATAGATGTAAGGGTAGACTTGGAAGATTATTCTAGCCCGGTCGACTATATATATATACTGTGAAAGTAAAAATACTATATATCACGGAACTCTGATGGTGGATGGTCATAATATGTGAGTAATGTTGTAATTATGTTAAAAAGTGAATTCATATGTTGTAAGTAAGGTTGCCAACCGTACTATGATATATAGTATTGTACTATATTTCGAACCTGCGTACTATATACTGTTGAAGAAATATGTGGTATGCAAAAATACTATAATTTCAATACCGAAATCCAATAGACAAATAATTTATTAAAAAAAAAATTATAAGCGCTATTTTACTTTAACTTATGACTGAATGCATGTATCCAAACTCATTGTGTCATAATGCGTTCCGAACCTGTCCGTAATGTCAAATTGACAGCGTCAAACGAATTTTTGGTCTGCTTTATTTTTGTTTTGGGATTTCGATAGTTATTTTGTATTAGATTTTGTTCTTTCTTTTGAGAAGTTGAAGTCCTAAATAAATTCCTCGCGCCCGACACTCGTGTACACATCAAGTGCACCGCCTCACGGAGCACATCACGAGCAACTTTGCCAAAAGTAGTATCGCCCCCGCCCGTACGCTTGCGGTCTTTTTCGACGTAGCTAAGGCCTTCGATAAGGTCTGGCATGCCGGACTAGTCCACAAGCTACATAAACTAGAAATCCCGGATAGGTTAGTTCACCTAGTTCATGATTTTCTACGCGACCGCACCTTTCACTACCGAGTGGAAGGAGTAATATCTACCGCCCACCCTATACGCTCAGGCGTCCCGCAAGGTTCCATTCTGGCGCCTTGCCTTTTCAATCTGTATGTCAGCGACCTCCCGAAGCCCCCCGGGGTCGAGGTAGGGCTCTACGCTGACGACACAGTCATATACGCGTCAAACAGACACAGAAAAAATCTCGCCTGCGCAGTCCAACGTGCCGTAACCACTCTCGGGGAGTGGTTTCGAACGTGGCGAATAGCTATTAATCCGATAAAGAGCGCCGCGATTATGTTCAAACCGCATACATGTAAACTACCACGCACGGTAGGACCCCTCTCATTATTCGGTAGGAATATCCCTTGGGCCACCAAGACTAAATATCTGGGTGTCACCCTCGACTCGAAGCTTAACTTCAACGCACACGTTACTATAGTCCGGAATAGGGCCGTCTGGATCCTTTCCCGCTTGCGACCCTTGCTCAGTTCGGTAAGCAAAATGTCCTTAAGACATAAGCTTACACTATACAAGATGTGCGTCCGTCCGATCTTGACATATAGCTGCGCAGCGTTCGCACATATGTCCAAACATAACTTTGTCCGCTTGCAAAGAGTCCAAAATCGGTTTCTCCGTCGCCTGCTTGACCCTCCAGCCTTCGTTAGGAACATGGACCTCCACTTCCCTCGATAGAAGCCTATGTGAAATATCTCACCAGGAGATACTTCGATAGCGCTTCGAATCACCCCAACCCGCTCGTAAAATCCACCGTGAACTACGTCCCAGACAACTCGATCCCCGTTGTCAAACGTTATAAACGCCGTCCGCGAAATCTCTTTGTCGATCCCGACGACGACATCGAGAAAGCTAATAATTACTACGCGTCCGCTCCCGCAACATATGCGTGCTCGCGCCCACGCCCGCGAAACCACCGTTCCCTCCGCAGGGGACGTACGGTTAACTTCGCTCCCGCACACCCGCCACGACCGCCCTCCTCTGCGGCAACTCAAGCCTAGGTCCGATCCATCGGCATGGAGCCCTTGAGACAAGCAGCCGCTCGCGCGATACAAGTGACTCTACAATCACTATCTTTCACAGCCATACATGACACTGCATTATACACACATGCACAACACACATAGGTACATAGGTTCTGTAAGGGACCTTTTTTTTTCTTTTTTTGCCTAGTTAGAGTAGACAAAAATTTCAGACCACTAAATACACATACACATGTTCCTTCCCTCCTCCCAGGGGGCAGAAACATGTATATATGTATAGTTAGTTTAGATCGAATTACGGATAGGGAATTAGTCAGATCGCGACTTAATTGCATACGCGCAACAGTCCGAGCCGAGGTTCGGCCACATTGGCACCCTCGGATGATGTTGCTTAGCTTTCGTGGCTGAGTGCCCTAAGCGCTCGCCCCCAAGCCCGGTAAAGCTGTAAAAGCCGTAAAGGCTCCAGGGCCCCTCAGGCTAACAGTGTAGTCAGTTCGAAATAAATAAATAAATAAATTCGTTAGGTATGGAAAGTGGTAGCGATATCGAAAGTGCGTCAAGTTCAAGTGCGCTACTAACTAAAGACTGCAAAAAGTACCAAGAAACATAGTTTTATATAAAAATAAATAAGTGACAAATAATATGTTTGTTTATTTTTTGCTTTTTACATGAAATACTTTTTTTAAGTATATTATATTTTTATAGTTTATTTTGAAAAATACTATATTTTCCTGAAAAAATGTTGCAACCCTAGTTGTGAGGTAGGTAGAGCAAAGAGAAATCTCCTACTTGGAATGACCCGACTGGTGAAATACCTCCAACCTACAGAAGATCCCAGCCAAACAAACTTGTGTTGTGTTCCTGTGATAAGTAGGGTTTCTAGAGCTTCTTATAGAAGGGATTTCAAGGTCGGCAACAGTCTAGTGATGCGTCTGGTATTGCAAGCGTTCACTGACTACAATAACTGATTACCACCAGGCCGTACATATTATATACATACCTACGGAAAATTAAACATCTTTATTAAAAATTAAAGTTTAAAAATACTTATAACAGAAATCGGATGGAACGATTTTCAGAAGTTAGTCAAGAATAAGATTGCAAGTTAATATCATTTCCTGGGAAAGTGCGGTTTGTTTTTCAAATCAAAGTAATTTTTCACGTGTAGAGAATTATCTCGGCGAACATCGAGCGAGTCACAAATTTCATTCGGCAGCGTAAAAGCATACACTTATGCGTCAATGTCGAATCTAAATTGTGTAATATAATACAAAAAGGATATTTAAAACATGAATTAACAATTTTACGTAAAAAATATATATTTTAACTTTAAAACTATTATTTATTATAATTATTTTCTCTAACAAATTTCATAACTACTTCATGAAACCTAAATAGCAATTATTATAAAAAGTGAAATACACGTATTCTAAATTATTTTAAAAGAATACATTCAAAATTTTTATATTCAAAATTTACAAAGGTCGCATGTTTATTTATTAATCTACGTAAAACAGTTTAATATTTTATATAAGGTACCTACACCAATCTTATACGAAACAAAATTTGATTCAGTATTTAGAAAAGTACTCGTTTTCCTGACATTAACATAATGTTTTGCTTTGAATTTCATACTACGACATCACAAAAGTTACAAAAAAAAATAGATATAAAAATCATGTTATAATAAATTAAATTAGCAACTTACAAATTTTAAATAGATGTCTCCGCTGTTTAAATTAATAAAAACAAACCACAACTAAAACAAAAGAAAATACTTCACATATTTTGGAAACGGAATAAAAGTTCTATTAAACACACTGTCACAAAGTTGCCAGTTATCGTTACCTAGAGAGTACGCTCGCAGCGCAACCTGAAAAGCGCTGAAACTACCGACCCGCCCGACAGATCGCTAACGACTGCCATTCTACAGAACTAAAATATTCCAACTCTATACATACTTTACCTCTACATAGTACACACTATACTTGTCGGGATATTCTCTGTGCTAGCGTTTAATTTAAATCATATTTTTTCACACAAAGAACTGCGAAATAATCTATTTTTTGCTGATAATTCAATGTGCTCGTCGTCGTTTCAATTACAAATAAAGTCTTATAAGCAAAATTCATAATGGAGATCTATATTATAGATACATTTAGAAATCACATAAAAATAAACGATTTTGATGAAAATTTTACACAGGAGTACATGATTATCATTCCTCAACTGATAGGCTATATGAATTGTCACTAATATGAACAAAAATAAAATTACAGGGTGAACATAATTATTGCGTAACAAAAGCTTGTGGAGCCACGGGGCATTTATTATATATATATATATACATATATACAAAGTCTTCAAAGGAATATTTCGAAAAAAATACATGTACAGACAGAACTACAAATTTATTAATATAGATATACCATAATATTACATTATACAGTAATATTTTTTGCGTAGACTGTTAATAATATATGTAGCTTAATAGAGCTTTTATATGAATAGCATGAATAGCGTGTACTCGTAGGTTTGTTCATAATTATACAATATGCGAGCTACATACATCCCTTGACCCACCCACATTCACTATCCTTAATATAATTACCTCTATCTAGTAACATTAGTAACATCAGTTACTTTAATTATTAAAATACGGTGTGTAGTATTCACAAAGTTTTTCCCTAATAGATTCCCTAGAAGACTAATTATAGTAGTTTTTTATAATATGTTTTCTTTATGTAATTATTTCACATTATAAAATTATTTTAATTATATTTAAGATGTTTAATTATATTTAAGAAGTAACAGTCAACAGGAAATAAGTCGAAGTACATGTAAATTATAGACCAAATTTTATTGAAGTGAGATCATTCGACAACGATATACTTGTGGACATACCAGTAAAAACAAAAGGAATAAAACGTGACTATTGATGAACAAGATGATGAATGAGATTCTTGCCGTCCTAAGGTTATGTCATAATTTGCACGATGTAACAATCTAAGTTCTATGGACATGTCATGTAAGCCTTTGTAATTCGTATGATGAACAAGGAAATAACTCGAAGTACATATAAATTATACACCGGAACTTATTGAAGTGAAATCATTCGACATCGATACTTGTGGACATACCAGTAAAAATAACAAAAAAGGATTGAAAACGTGACGATTGATGGACAAGACGATGAACGAGATTCTTGCCGCCCTAAGTTTTTCCATCCGAAGACCGATGATAGTGTTTATTTTTCCTATTAGTATTAATTTTATATTTTAGTTTTGTCTGCTTTGTTTTTAAATAGGTTTATTTTTAAGGGATTTAGTTTGTAGGATTTAGTAAGTTTTTAACAGATTTTTTTTTTCTCGTGGGAACGCAATGTTTTCAGAAACATTATGTAATCAAAATGACGGCGGTGTGGTTCGCAACCCATCATGTCTCGTTTCCGGCGGGGGCGGAAAGTGGGCTGCGGAAAGCCGCTTTGCTACTTTGAATGTTAGAGGAGGATTGAATGCAAAAATAGATGAAGTATATCAAACGATGGATGAGAGGAGGATTGATGTTCTATGTGTGAATGAGACGAAGAGAAAGGGTTGTGACACCACTAAGAATGGATCTTACATGGCCTATTGGTCTGGTGTACCCAGTACCAAAAGAGGCTGCCAGGGTGTCGGTGTCATTTTGTCTGCGCGAATGAATGATTGTATGATTGAGTATGAATGTGTAAATCCTAGACTCCTCTGGATAAGGCTAAAAGTCGGCTTACCCGTATTTTTGTCCTAGGTGTGTATGCACCTACAGATGTGGGTGTGAATGGGTCCACAGCAGCCAAAAAGGAAAGGGAGGAGTTCTGGGATAACATGAGAGAAGTTCTTATGAAGTGTAAGGGTAATGAAAGGATTATCATGTTAGGTGACTTTAATGGATGGGTAGGTGTGAAGCGTGATGGGTATGAAAAAGTTTTAGGCACTTTTGGACATGAGAGGGTTAATGAAAATGGTAAAAGTTTGCTTGAGGTATGTTTGGAATGGAATCTTTTAGTAGCGAACACAATGTTTGCTCATAAGAGAATTCGTATGTATAAAAGGGATGAATGTGGTTTAAGAAGTATGATTGATTTTGTGATCGTAGATGAAAGACTGAAAGGACAAGCTCTAGATACTCGGGCGTACCGCGGTGTCGGTATTGATACAGACCACTTCCTTGTGATGTCACGGATAAGTGGTCTTTTCAAACGATGGCGACATAGGAATGTTGAACAACTAACTAATCTGGAACGTGTAAAAGTAGAAAGATTACAAGAGGATAAAGTGAAAGGTGAATATGTTAAAAGGTTGAGAGAACGATTTGTTGATGTGGATGAGGAATGTGAGATAGAGAGTTTTTGGAAGTCTTTTAAGGAAGGTGTAGTTAATGTTGCAAGTGACGTATGTGGTATTACTAAAAGAAGAAAAGGAAGAGTGCAGAAAAATGACTGGGTGGATAAACAGGTGCAACAAGTTGTGGCTGAAAAGAAGAAAGCGTGGCTGGATTGGTTAGCAACAAAGGCCAATAAAAGAGTGCAAAAGGCGACATTAGAGGATGTGGATAAGGCAAGAAAGGTTTATAAAGCAATGAAAGGGTTAGTAAAAAATGTGGTCAATATGAAGAAAGAAGAACGAAAGGATGAGCTTGACAGAAGGCTTTCTGATAATTTCCAAGCTAATATTAAAGTATTTTGGAAATCGATTAGATTGACCCGAGGAAAAACAGCGAACTTGGAGCTATCTAAAATCAGAAGCAAAGATGGGAGTATTATAAAAGACGAAGAATGTGTGTTGAAAAGATGGAAGGAGTATTTTGAAAGTCTGTTTGAAAGAGAAGAGGTACTAGCACAAATGCAAGCACCTCTTGATGTGAACGTAAGTGAACCTGAAAGCGATATTAGTTTGGAAGAAATTATGAAAGCATTAAAAAGTATGAAATCAGGTAAAGCTGCGGGATATGACAGGGTGACTGTCGAAATGCTGAAGGCTGGACAGGGTGTGGTAGCAAGTCAGTTGTACCACCTTTTCAATTTGTGTTGGAAAAACGGTCGGGTACCGGGAGACTGGTGCAAGGCTGTGATAGTTCCATTGTACAAGGGAAAAGGGTCACAACAAGACTGTAAAAATTACCGCGGAATTAGCCTTCTCAGTGTTGTCGGCAAACTGTATGCAAAAGTAATAATTGAAAGAGTTATGTTAGAAACAGATGAAAGAATATGGGATGTACAAGCGGGATTTAGAAAGGGAATGGGATGTATGGATCAGATCTTTTCCTTACGGTGCATTACTAGAAAATTTTTGGCCACAAACCAAAAAGTCTATTGTGCATTCGTAGATTTAGAAAAGGCCTATGACAAAGTGGTGAGGAATGAGTTGTGGTCAGCATTATCTTTGCATGGGGTGAGCAGTATTCTGATACAGGCATTGAAATCCCTCTATAGGGATTCCAGTGCTTGTGTCAGAATAAACGGAGCATACACCGAATGGTTTAATATCCAAAAGGGTGTTAGACAGGGATGTGTAGCGTCTCCATGGCTGTTCAACTTATTCATGGATAATTGTCTGACAGATTTGAAAGAGAGTGACTGTGGACTGAGAGTGAATGAGTTATTTTTCAAATGTCTTCTTTACGCCGATGATCAAGTATTACTTGCATCGTCGGCTAAAGATTTACAAGCGATGGTGACTATTATGAATGATGCCTTGGAAAGAAAGGGAATGAAAGTGAACGCAAAAAAGACTAAAGTTATGGTATTTGAAAAGGAAGAGAGCATGACAGAAGTATGTATCCGGATTGGTAGTGATAAACTAGAGCAAGTGAATGAATTTGTTTATTTGGGATCAATGTTTACTAGTGATGGAAAGTGTGAAAGTGACATTGAAAGGAGAGTTAATGCTGGTAATAAGATGAATGGGGCGTTGCACGCCTTTATGAACAGCCAGAAAATTTCTAGAAAAGCTCATCTGGCTGTACATAGAGCAGTGTTAGTTCCAACACTCATATACGGAAGTGAAAGCTGGGTATGGCAGAAAAAACATGAAAGTAGAATAAATGCAGTAGAAATGAGAGCGCTAAGAAGTATGATAGGTGTGAAATTGAGTGACAGGATAAGAAATAGTGTAATAAGAGAACGTTGTGGTGTGAAAGAAGATGTAGTGACACGGATTGAGAAAGGGATGCTTAGATGGTTTGGGCATGTAGAGAGGATGAATGAAAGAAGATTGACTAGACAGATTTATAAGATGAGTGTAATTGGGAACGTTGGAAGAGGAAGGCCTAGACGAACGTTCCACGATCAAATCGGGGACGTTTTGAAGAAAGGTCAGGTCCAGAGTACTCTAAACCGACGAGCATGCATGAAAAGATTGATGAATGTTGAGGAAGCGAAAGTTGTATGTCAGGATCGTAGCAAGTGGAAGGACGTGATCTCTGCCTACCCCGTTGGGAAAGAGGCGTGATTTATTTATGTATTAAGATGTTTCTAATATAGTGAGTAATTATTGTATATATATACAAATAATACTAACATTTTTTAACTGAAGAGTTTTGATTGTTTGTTTGTTTAAACACTCTAATCTCTGTAAGTACCGGTGGATCACACCTATATATATATACATATATATATGTGTATAATTTCTTCTTTTTCTTTTTTTTCAAATACCAGTTAAGCTCGGTCACCCAGATATTGTTAATAAAGTGGTCACACTGCTACATCCAATTGAAGCACTATCGATCAACGTCAATAAAATTGATGATCAATAGAGTTGCCAAAGATAGTAAATCGTTTAAATATGTGTTAATTACGTAAAACTTTACCGTTTCAATTTATCAATTCGGTGATTATTAAAATAAAGCTCCCAAAATTGCTATGCTGTTCATGGTTATATTTTCTTATATGTTGCTTACCGTGACATTATATTAAAGACAGTGCCGTGAGGTCTGTATGAGATATTTATCGCCCTTTTTGATATTATGTCTGGAATGAAAATAGGGCTACGTGAGATCATATTGGGTTAAATAAGCGGCTTTTTTCATGCACACGTCAAGAAAATTATGTAAAAGGCGTGACAAAGAGATTAACGTAATAAAAAGGATAGGTATAACAATACTCGTATATACTTTTCCACGTGAAACACCAATTTCTAATTATTACTCGTCATAAGATGTTCCCTCCTGTATACCTTGGATATCGCTATTTAAAAATAAATTTAAGTGATACCTAGATAAATAAAATAAAACATAAAATGAACTATATTAAGAAATCTGTAGTTCTGAATGTATACATTACATGTGTATATCTAATGTTTTCCAAATTTACTAATAATAGACATCCTATGTAAAGGACCAGGTATACACCACGGATATGCCATTATTTATTTTTGTTTGTCTGTCTGTTTGTATGTCCGGATTTAATTCGAAAACGGCTAGAACAATTTTAATGAAATTTTGTACTCGAGTTACTTTGTCATTAAATGATAGTATAAAGAACACTAATAAACACAGTAAAATGATAGTATATAAGAATTTTCAATGATACTTTTAAAAACCTTAAAAAAACTTAGTAAAGAAAATTATTTTTACGAAAATTATTTTCGATTACGATGAAATTTTTAACACGGGAATTATTATTCATTTCATTATTAATGGGCTATAAGAATTATCAATAATGCTTTTAGAAGTCTTAAAAAAAGGATTCCTTTTTTTTTATCAATTTTAATTGACGGGAAGTATTTCATTCCATAATTGATGTCTATAAGAATAGTCAATAATATTTTTAGAAATCAGTAAAATCTATTTTGCCGCGCGGTATCGTTAGTAAGAAATAAACTTATGCCTTATTCCTATAGTATTCATGATTTTAAATTTAGTTATTTCATTTTTCTTTTTATAAAATCGTCCTTTTCCACAAATCTAGTTTTTACTATACATAAGCTTATTTGAATTTTATATATTACCTACTAAATACAGATTAGATTGATGAACACTTTTCATTTATACTTAGTACCTATTAAATATTGACAAGATGCGTTTTTTTTTCAAATTTTATATACATCCTATTTCTAAGTATCGATGACGGAGGATTCGGGACACACAGGCTAACAGACGATTAAACAGCTTCACTGCATACATAGATTTTCTCTTATGGAGGTTACCGTAAAGTTCTGGCTCCGGAGCCCAGCGCGTGTGGTTGTGGTATGGAGAAAAGAGAATTAGATTGAACAGATCTTCAAAAATTATTATTCATACTGAAAATCTTTTGCATAAAATAAACATTAATATACTCGGTCTTGAATTTGACCATTTGACATTGATGGTAGATAGTAAAATATCTTAGTCATACGAACGTATGTGTCATGAAATATGTGAACCCAACGGACCCGGCTTAGGGGCCATTTCTACAATACGATCTGGATATTCAAGACGAAATGACATAATATAGCATAACTTTATTGCTCTCGATTTATTTATCAGTTTATAGCTTTTATGAATAATAAGATCTCGAGATGTATAGATCAGTTTATCGCACGTACCTCTAACGGTTGTTTTAATGACACTCGTATCAAAATATGCAATAAAGATTTCCGAGAACGTGAGATTCGGTCTAATTTGTTTTTTATTGTTTTCTCAAACATGGTAGAATACGGTATAATGTTGTTTCAAATCAGATGAAACAAAAACAAGTTTGACCATCATACTAAAGAAATAGTACCTAATGGTTCTCGGTACATATCATAACTGTAAAATATTGATAGAGATATTTTATTTTTCCTCTAATAAATCATCTGAAGTTTGATTATTTTAACTTGAATCATTTTATTATAACTATTTTTCTTATTGACGACTCAATGCTACATCCTTATCTCTACTAAATAAATGATCCAGTCAGTTATTGTTTTTTAAATTATTAGCTAAATGTTCACAATGTTTTTGATCTAATATATTTGATTTGGAATTTAAGATCGGTTTGTGTGCAGTGGAGAAAATCCTTACTACGCTAATTATTGTCACTTAGTAAAATGCTTGGTAGAACTTCTTAGCTATATATAAGCTATCTTTTTTTTGTAAAAAAGAGAGGTGACGTTTAAGTAAAAATTAGATAATAAACGAATCAACTACGTATCATTTATAGAGAGACAATGAGTTATTTTATATTTTATTATTTCCATCATTTTATTTTTACAGTATTGAGAGTAGAGTACCTATGTAGGTAGGTATATTCCTACTTTATTTCTCATAATGGAAAAAGTTTAATCCCATTTACGTCATATGCAAATTGTATGTAAATATTACAAAATGGAGAATTTTCATTTATACAAACTAGAGTTGCTAATGTACTTTTAAATTCGTATACCCAAATATTCGTGAAATAGTAAATTACTTACTAAATTAAATAGGACCAAGGTTAGAATAGTAAAGCTGTACTTATAATTTATTCGTATTGTTGTTTATTATATTAACATGATAAGTGAATGCGAGAAGTTATTTTCACACTACACAATAAGCAGTATTTTGTTAATCATTTCGTTAGTACGTAATTAACGGCTAAATAACCAATACCTCAATTTTTAAATATATAAAAAAGGGAACTCAAATGCGTAGGTAATATACCATAGAGAGTGTTTTAATATACCATAGAGAGTGTTTTAATAAACCATTGAGAGTTTTTAATATACCATAGAGAGTGTTTTAATATACCATAGAGAGTGTTTTAATATACCATAGAGAGTGTTTAATATACCATAGAGATTGTTTTAATAAACCATAGAGAGTGTTTTAATAAACCATAGAGAGTGTTTTAATATACCATAGAGAGTGTTTTAATATACCATAGAGAGTGTTTTAATATACCATAGAGAGTGTTTAATATACCATAGAGAGTGTTTTAATAAACCATAGAGAGTGTTTTAATATACCATAGACAGTGTTTTAATATACCATAGAGAGTGTTTTAATATACCATAGAGAGTGTTTTAATATACCATAGAGAGTGTTTTAATATACCATAGAGAGTGTTTAATATACCATAGAGAGTGTTTAATATACCATAGAGAGTGTTTAATATACCATATAGAGTGTTTTAATGTACCATAGAGAGTGTTTTAATAAACCATAGAGAGTGTTTTAATATACCATAGAGAGTGTTTTAATATACCATAGAGAGTGTTTTAATAAACCATAGAGAGTGTTTAATATACCATAGAGAGTGTTTTAATAAACCATAGAGAGTGTTTTAATATACCATAGAGAGTGTTTTAATATACCATAGAGAGTGTTTTAATATACCATAGAGAGTGTTTAATATACCATAGAGAGTGTTTTAATAAACCATAGAGAGTGTTTTAATATACCATAGAGAGTGTTTTAATATACCATAGAGAGTGTTTTAATATACCATAGAGAGTGTTTAATATACCATAGAGAGTGTTTAATATACCATAGAGAGTGTTTTAATATACCATAGAGAGTGTTTTAATTCTTATATTATATTTCGCGTTTAGCGTTTGCCACAATCTCGCCTGGTGTAAGTGATGATGTGGCCCAAGATGGTAACACGCAAGCCTAGTAGAGGACTGGGTCTCAAGTGGAGCTGCCAGAACACACCTATAGGTACTTGGTGATAGATTATCAACTTGATAATGGTAGTTAACCAAGCTGGCATTAGAAAAAGTTCACCACCATGATATGGTTTCTCCACCATGTTTTCCTTCACCGAAAGCTCAAGTTTATTGCATGTATTTAAACACCATCGATCGGCATACACCATTGGTAATAATACTGTGACCGATGATAAATAATTTGTAGAAGACGGATATGTACATAAAATTAACTATAACTTTAAATTTGACCTTTAATACCTTTTGAACCAGTAGAGTTAGAGATCATTATAGACCTTTTTGTAGGGCGTTAAATTTCCTACAAGAATATGTATGGTTTATTAAGATCGTATTATTTTTCAACGCCCTATACAATTCCAAATAAAGAAAAGAGTAAGTCTTCATGGTATTTCCATTTAAAACTTTGACTGTCGTGGGGGCCGGGTTAATATTAATATTAAGAGCTATAAACTTGGCAGGAATGTTTATTTATAAATTGTGAACCGATTTAGCACTATCATGAAAGAAAATTCGAAAATACCCCGAATAAGGACCACCCTAGTAACATTAGGTGTAACATTGGATTTATGTATCACTAACTATTACGCCAGCGCACGCGGATAAAGCATGTCGCATTACAGCTGGCCCTCGAGTAGGCATAAAGTGAAAGGCGCGAAAAAATGTTTTACTTGCAACGTGGTTTCATTATATCACACAATAATTTTTTGCTAGTGTATTATTATTATTATCTATGTTTTCTACATTCAAAAATGACATTTTTGACACAGATTTAATGGTGATGTACGAACTTATTAAGAAAGATTAAATTTATCTCAACAGATTCTCTCTTCCTCTCTTCTAGCTGGTAGCATGTGTTGCTGCATTGTTTATCTTTTGCACGCATAGGTTTGTCATCACATGATGGAATGTTACGAATAGCAATGTAGCATGGCGTGCGTGAAATGATATCATACTCGTGCGATATGTAGCAGGCGTTTGGAATTTATGTAGACGATATCACAAATGATTCATGATATCATGTGACATATAACCAGTGATGTGTGAAATGGTCTATGCCCATATAATAAAGATAAAAAATGGGTTGGCAACTTGGCTGAGTGCCCTAAGCGCTCGCCCCCAAGCCCGGTAAAGCTGTAAAAGCCGTAAAGGCTCCAGGGCCCCTAAGGCTAAAAGTATACTCAGTTCGAAAAAAAAAAGGGTTGGCAACATTTATGTATACTTTACTGTCAATATTACTATTCAACTTGAACACACTCCGTGACTACTGAATATATCCTGTAATCTATAATATGATATCCGCTCAGTAGTATAATAGTTGCACCGGAGAAAAATATGTATACCACAGACATTGTGGTCATTTTGTTTTTTTTTATGTATAAAATATAATTCAATAATTACTTATAAATTATATAATCAAAACATCCATATTTTTAAAATATTAATCAAAACAAACGAAAAATAATTTTAATTAACGTTTGGTAAACTGTTGCTAACATTAAAGTGAGTTTCTTGTTGACGACTTTAATGACATTATGGTCTTTTTTATACAATTTTAAGGTGGATTGTACCAGGCTAGATGATCCAATTGACTGTAATCAGGTTTCTACGCTTACTTACTGGCTTTGACTTTGTTCATTAGTTTTTTTGAAATTTTATATTTTTTATATTTCACCTTATCGTCCACTGTTTAAAATATTTCATAATTGTTTAGTATGGTGTCAACTTTCTCATTACTCTAAAAAAACTAGCGTATATCTTTATAACCTGCCAATATATCAATCATAAATTGATTATTTTTTAATCTACTTAATAATGATCGTCATGTCTTACACATAAAACAACGAAAAAAAAACAACAAATCACGTTAAATGGAAAAAATAACCACAGCTATGACTGCTAGGTAGCTACTGGTAAAGGCCACAACAAAAGAGATTCCCGGGAAAACTCCGTGTTCAAACAATGCAACCTTGTGTTGCAGCCTTATATTGCAACCTTTGAGTAAAAGTAAAAAAGGCGAGCATAAAATTTTATCTTATGTCTAAAACCGTAAAAATGAGAGGGTAAAGACAAACAAAATCTCTAGTGATTACAAAAAAAACCTGGTCTTAACGATTTTGTCAATGTCCGGTTTTTCTCCGGTGAATTCTTCGGCAAAGCACCACAGACTACATTTATATACTGAAATAAAGCATGAAAGCACTATAACACCTGCTACCACAGACCCGTTAGGGTTATATTATGTTCTGTGTACCACAGCCTGCTACCTCTCAGTAGCAGTGTTTCCACAATGAGGGGAAGTTCCCCTTTTGAGGGGAAATTAGGGTCCATAGGGGGAGAAAAAGGGGAAGACATTAAAAGGGGAAATTGCGGGAAATCATGGGTAAAACCTAGCTTTAAATATTCCGGTAAATTTCGGAACTATTTTTTTATGGACTCTACCGTGGACTATCATGTTGCCGTATAAAAGAAACAGTGACAACACGTGCAGGTGGCGTATACTTACCCTTATTACCATTCTGTTTAAGGCCTAAAATATTATTCTGTGCTAAAATGTATGTGCTGATTGCGTAAACTGACTTGAAATAAGAGGTGAGTATACAGCCCCAAGTTTTACATATTTCTGGTGAGGCTATAAATAAAATACGAATCGTTTAATTATACTTTATTAATACTTAGTCTAATTTTTTTAGATTCACTTGCAGTTGCATTGGACTGTACAAACTTCAGGTGTGGTATTTCCAGCTGACTTTTCATTACTTGTACAGAAGTTGTTCCCGTTCTTTTCAAGCCAGATTTTACACACAGTATTGATGCAACCGTTTCATTATCCAGCCTATTGCGTTTATCTGTTTTGATATTTTTTAAATCACTAAATAGCCGTTCTACGGCAGCATTGGAAAAGGGCAGTGACATAAAAAAGTTTACTAAAATTGGTAGTTGCAGGAATTTGGGTCTGCCGTCAACATTTTTTTTTTCAAACATTTTTTTCCAATAGTCTACAGTATCCATGGAATCGTTACAATCTGCAAGGAGACTTTGATTCCTCCATTCCTTGTCCAGTTCTGTTAAATCTACAGTAATATGTAATGGAATGTGTTTTTTCGCGATTTCGTACAATGATGTAGGTTGCAAATCATTGGCATTTTTCGGGTTTAAAAAAGACGAATCATTGTGCACATCTTCAAATACAAATCGTTTCTTAATTTGTACGATTGCTTCAATATAAAACAATTTTGCTGACTGAAAAATTTTCTGAACTTCACAGTTTTCTTTATTTTCCACCTCTGTTAATAAATGGATTGCATCCACACCTAAATAGATACGTTTCAATTCAAGATGTTCTTCTGTCTGATGAGGATTGATTTGGTTAGCAGGGGTTTGTTTGACATAATTTCTATTGATAAAATTTAACACCAACATTTTGATTAATTCCTCAGATTCAGTCTTCAATTCTGAGAATTTAGGATAGTCAGCTTGAAACATGCAATTAAAATCATTAAACAGTCCAAGAGCATAGTTTACAAAATGCATTTGGCTTTTTATTAAAGGGTTCTCCAAGGTTTGGAGAGTGTGGCGGTTTGCATGTGTTGGATCTTCGAAGCTTAATATTCTCCAGTAACTCTTCAATGGATCCCACTGCTCTAAAATTCTTCGCACGCATGCTTGAAGCGACAACCACCTGGTTTGACAAGCTCTCAATATTTTATGATGTTTGACTTCATGGAAGGTTTGAAACACTTTGAAAGCAGCAGAATTTTTAGGGCTCCTCCCAAAATGATTGTATACATTGCGGCACAAATCTTCTAAAGAGTTGCTTAACTTGGTGCATGCGTTACTCGCCACCAGATGTATCATATGGCATGAGCATTTTGACACAAATACTTGAGGATAGTTTAGTTTGATTAGTTGAGACAGAGTTATGCTGTCCCATCATGACTGCAGTCGTATCAGCACAAAAGACTATCCAATTTTGCAGAGGCACATTATTTTCTTTTAGCGTGTTAATTATTTGTGTGTACAAACCCATAGCGGTCCCGTCAGGGCAATCTACTACGTCGATCACATCTACTTTTGTTACAAAATTTTGGCAGTAACTGACTAGTATTGCTAGTTGCTTTTTGACGCTAACATCAGTTGTTTCGTCAATATAAACGGAAAACAAATGATGATTCAGTTTACTAACAAGTTTTTGATTAAAAAATGGGCGCAAACCATTCCTAATGACATTAGTAGCTTTTTGTTTGGCTAAAGAGATTTGCGATGTGATTGCCTTCTCTGGTAAAGATTTAATCAATTCAATTAAAGGTTCAATTGATGAAATAGGAAGATTGTTTTCGACGATAAATGAACAAATGGCAGCTTCAGTGTTTTTCAGTTTTGTATTTTCTGAAACAAATGTTGTAATACAAGGTTGATTTGTATGAGACTGTAGCCACGTCTCCATATTTTTTTTTGTGAACTTTTCCACCATCATGCTTTTTGAGCTCTGATTTTCCCGCCTTCATAACCACATTGCACACCTTACAAATTGCATTGTCATCTCTATTCCCATTTAACAACCATGCTTTGAACTCAGGTAGCTTAAGCCAGTCATGCTGAAACTTCTTCTTAAATATCTTTTTCATACCTTTTGTCGTAGACTTAGAACTAATCAACTGCTTTTTCTTTTCATTTTCAGTACTGTATCCCTCTTCTTCATCTTCAGTACAGTTATCAACCTACAAAATACAAGATAGATAATGAGTAAATTTTACAAAACTAACTTATATAGGTAAATTATTACAGAATAAGCAAAACTTTATAAATATTATAAAGTCATTTTTAATTATTTTTCGCGCGCTGTGTTTGACACAATGTGATATGGAGCACTGACAGGTCGCGGATGAAACTCCGCAACTAGTTTTAGTTTCGAATCGTTTGTGTTTGCAACAGGTTTCTATGCGTTACTATTCTAAGCTAGCTACATTTAAAAAAAAAACATTTTTATAACCTAAAATTCTAACCTAGATTTCATTGTGCATTAAATTAAGTACTGACCAATATAAAAATGGAAGCACAAACTCACCGATTTTCTAACAGAATTATTAATTAGCCACCGATCCATTTTTCATATATAACAGCCGTCACAATAAATATTTCTAGTTTTGTTTATTTAATGGAGCTCTCAACCACTAAAACCAGCCACAAATTAGATAGAATATTTGTTACCAACATTACAACGTAAAGAAATTAACAGCTAGTGATGCAGTTACATCAAAGTATTAATGTGCAAAGTCGACAAATTTTGTCGATGATTTTGTTGACGCATTTAGTGTAAATAATATTATCATAGTATAGTATAACCAGAGGCGTGGGCAGGCTATAGAAGGAAATCGATGAAGACCTTTTTTTTAGTTACTACAATAGGGCCAAAAGTAAAAACTAAAGCAGAAAAAATTTTGAGGGGAAAAAGCCCTGAGAAGGGGAAATTTGAATTGAGGCGTGGGGAAAGGAAATCATTAAAGTGGAAACACTGCTCAGTAGTCTGTGCTATTGAATTTAGGTTCTGCGTTCTGTTGCCTTTGCGTTAGCATTTTCTTTATTCAATGTTATTTTCTAAACTTGTGAATATTTTATGTTATTTATATTATGGTGAATTAAAAGTAAAATTTATTGGTTTCGTCTAATGTAATTACTGATTCTTATAATGCATCACTAATAAGTAAAAGTATTCTAACGTGTAAAGCAACAAGTATATATTTTGATTTTGACGCACTGGCGCTTATTTCCTTGGACTTGAATAAAATAAAACGAAAAACACGGCGTCGAAAAAAACTGAAGAGTCTGCCCATTCAGGAGCAGAGAGTCGATATAAGGTAATAATACCTTAGGTATGTTTTAGCGACCACTGAATCACAAGTAATATACACAGACTCGTATTTGTGCCAGGTTGTATGGAATGAATACCACCTATTAATTATTATATACAAGTATATAACTAGGTAGGTACTGTAAATTATTTTAAATGTTGAGAGCAATTAGTGTTTTGGTTCCTTTTCCACCATTATACTCTGAATTAGGTTAAATTTATCCCCACAATGAATATCCTGCGAGTTCTCTATTAAAATAAATAGTCTGAATTATTACCTAACAAACCTACAACTATTTTCAGAATCTTGCTAACCTATATATTAAATATCCCTTGGGAACAATATCCTTTGTATGGAATTAAATTAAACAAGCAAGCTATTTTTGCAATTAGTTACAAAAGTAGACATTACCTATAAACTTGATGACTAAATAAAGAGAAAAAAGGAAATTTAATAGAGTATATAATATGCAAACAATACTTGGTTAGTAATGAAGTTGTCAAATTATAAATGAGTCTTTTTTTTCTACTTGCCAATGTTACAGTAGACTTTTTGTTGTAATAAATAGCATGCAAGTTTGTTTAGTTATTTGGTCTCAGCCAATTACCCAGTTTAATCAGTCATATCAAATAGTTTGATATCTCTGATTTATTATATCTGACATAGTTTTGCAAAATTCCTAAAAATTGAGTAAGAATAAAAACTTGTCTACAGCATTCGGAAATAATATAACTTACTAATAAATTAAAAAAGATTAGAAACGATGACTCTAAATATATATATACATATATATATATAATGAGTGTATGTGTATGAGGTAATCTCGGAACTATTGATATGATGTATATATCTACTGATATATGCAATATTCATTAATTTATTGCTTTCCAAAAGAGGACCTCGGCATGGATTTTTACATTTCTAATTAAACTCCTTATGTCAGTTTTACCATTTTAAACTTAAAAATTGTTTGTGTAAGTCTGTGATATTTAATTGGGCTGTAGAGAAAATTTCAAAATTATTAATCCAGTTTTTTAACATTAGTGATGATAGATTGTGACAGTATTGATTTTTATATTATAATATGAAGATGTTGCTTGTGAATGTAATATGATTATTTCAATAAAATATTCCAGATGCCAGCAGCCAGTTTCAGTTCAATATCACAGTTACCAGGAAGTAGTGATTGTGGGATAAAAGATGTTTGGAATCACAATCTACATGAAGAGTTTCAGATAATTAGACAGGTATGCTAAGCTTATATCCACATCTACTCACTGTGTGTAAATAAAAACTTCTCTACAGTAAGGACAATGTGAACTTGTACTATTGCCTGCCACTCTGGCTATACCTGTCTGGCTATTATTTGACAATTGGGTTGAACTCGTCTTACATTCTTTACTGTCTTATTGAAGTGATGAGGGCTTAGTGAATGTACACTGCATTGATTGATGTTGGTTTGAATCATACAATGCGCCTGAGCTTTCGGTAAAGGAAAACAGTATGGCGGTAGGGCATTTTCTAATGCAACCATCCTCAAATTAAAATTCTGTTACCAAGCACCTACAGGGGTGTTTCAGCAGCTGTGTTTTCAAGCCAGTCCCGCTAAGCTTAGTGTGAATAGTGATCTTTCTTTTACTAGCATAATTTCAGGCTTAAGAATAATTTAATTTTAAATTCATTATATTATAAGAATAGTTTTACTTAAAAATGTGTAATTCTTTTGTTATGTTAGTGTCCCATAGTTATGAATAAATAAATAAATAATCTATACTTATATCTAGCTGTGGCTCGGCTCGCTTGGACTACAGAATTATTGTTTATGAATATATTGTTTTTTTTTTAAGGACTATATCCCTTATTGTTACAAAGAAAAGATCAAATTCTATCCAGTAGTTTTTGTGTGGTGCGAGCACAACTGTACACTCCAATTATTTTTATACATATAGATAAAACAGTAATGAGTCGAAATCTGTACATCAAAGATGTTGGAGAAAATATACTGTGGGGTTTAGAATCATGGGCAGAAAACATTTCTACAGGTTTTTGATATTTTTGTCTATTTGTATGCCAATCATACAGAATCTAAGAGACTGAATTTGATGAAATTTGGTATGATTGTAGTTTATAGTCTGGAGGTATGTTTAGGATGGACAAGGACATGTGGACATTTGTGTGCTCTATAAATTGCGTTTAAGTTATGTACATAAAAAAAGAATGTATATATAGTGGATTTCTAATACTGATGATGAAAGGACTACATTAATTCTGTCGCTATATACATAAGTCGCTATATATTTAATGATTGATTTGCTAGAAAATACTGCCGCGCGATGCGCATATATCACCTAAATTTTAAAATTTAATTTTACCTATTTGAACATTTATAAACAAAAGCATATTATTATTACAACTGCTGACCATCTTTATATGTAAACAAAAGATAAAAAAGCTTTTATTATTGAAGAATGAACCTTTACATTTGTTTGATGACTCAGTTGTCGCCAGTCGTAATATCTGCAAGGGATTACTAGGAACTTGTTACAAAAAAGTTCATTAAAACTACTCCCTATACCCGGAGTCGGCGTTATATCGGAAGTCGCTATAGCCAAATTATTTTCCTCTAAATGTATACTTTAAATTCAAGGGACTGTGTTACGGCGTTACAACCGAGGTCGTTATGAATGAAATCCACTGTATGAATCTATATCTATTTACAAATAATAAAATTAAAGTGTCTCTGTGTAATGTCAAAATATTTTTTTTTTACTAAATGTATATTAAAGTATATATTGTACTTATGAGAAAAAACCAACTTTTAAAATGTTAGTCTGTTTGTCATTCACTAAATAGACAACGGGCGTAGTACAAACACCGGTGAAGCCGTCTAAAGCCATCTGTATGCGTAGCGGTAGTATATGTATAAGTTTCTGATTTAGTGAGTAGTGTTACCAGAAAATGTAAATTCACGACATTTTTTTTTAATCAATTGTAAACTGTAAATTTTAAATAAATAGTAAATGTAATTATTGAAATTAAATTATTAAAATCTATTTAATATAAAATAAAACAAAATATACATAAACCTTGATTTTGCGTCAATTTTCGATAATATTGATGTTTTGCCTCTGCACTTAGAGCTGTTGCTTCTAATTTTGAAATGTGGTTGAATCATATGCTGTAATATTTGTTACTATAATCAAAATCTAAATAAAATTATCTAAATGTGTAGATTCTTTTTGTTAAAAATGTAAATATAGAGGGAAATGAAGTGAAATTAATCCAAATTATTTTATCTTCACATAATTTTCAATAGAATTAGTAAACAAAAACATATATATTTTTAATTATTATTCATAGATGACGCTATACGGATTATAGTTTATTAGTTTTAAATATTCTGAGACATTACAAGGAAGAACTTTGATAATATTAACACTATACAATTCTGAAATAATTTTTATGTTAGGTTTATCCTGCAATAACTTCAGGAATTTGGCTTCATTTTTATTTTCATACAAGTATATTTTCTTTAAGCGTGGCTTTTATAAATTTAAGGCTGATCTTATATAAACTGTAGATTTAAATTTGTAAAATTATTAAGAATGTATGTTAACTTTATTTATTACAGTTTGGCCTATTACGTCTAAATTTCGACAATAGACGTCATTGCTTGGTGTTTTTTGCTTTATTAAGACTTTTATTAAATTATACTAAACGCACATGCACACAACGCACAATGTAGCATTATTCAAAAACGATAGGACCGTGGAGAGTTTGTTGAATAAATTTAACATTGGTGAAACAATTGGGCATAGATGGTACATTATAAATAAGGACCTCAAAATGTCCTGCTGCTAGACCCACTCGTTTAGATTGTATGTTATCTCTCAGTCTTAAGTTTTATTAAAAAATATTATAATACAGGTTGTGCAAAAATATCACTGGGTTGCTATGGACACTGAGTTTCCAGGAGTTGTGGCGCGTCCAATTGGAGAGTTCAGGTCTACAGCGGATTATCAATACCAGCTGCTTCGGTAATTTAAATTAACACATTAAAAATATATATTCTTATATCTGGGTAGTATATGCAGAAATCCTGTATTGATTTTTAGATGCAATGTAGACCTTTTGCGGATAATACAGTTAGGTCTTACATTTATGGATGAGAATGGCAAAACTCCACCAGGTTATACTACATGGCAATTTAATTTCAAGTTTAATTTACAGTAAGTATTTTTTTATTTAATTTATAATAGATGTGCATGTGCCTACAATTTTTAAAGAATTAAATGGTCTGTCTAGTATACTTGCTAGCAATGATGGCTCAGTAATAGCGTGTACGGACATCGCGTCGATCGACTGAGTTTTCGGTGAAAAAAACGTGATAAAACCATAGCGTGTTGGTAGTGCTTTTTTTAATTCCCGCCTGGTTAGCTACCACCCTCAAGTTGAAAATCTGTCGCCATGCACCAATAGGTGTGTTCCGGCAGCTGCGCTTGAGAGCCAGTCTTTCATTAGGCTTAACATGCTACCAGCTTTGGCCACATTGTGATCAGGTGAGATTGTGGCCACAACACCAAACCTATAACGATGACAAACTAAAAGGGTATTTGCAAATGAAATCTGAATGAAATCTTAATTGAGTAGAATGGAATCATGTCACCGATATAAAATACAAATAATGACCCTAATAACTTCCATACCTTATTTCATTATATTTAAATAATATTTTTTTAGCAGTTATTAAAATATGTTATTATATGGATAATCATAATAACAAATATGTTTAATTTATATGTGTTTTAGGGAAGATATGTATGCCCAAGACTCTATAGATTTGCTTCAAAACTCCGGATTACAATTTAGGAAGCATGAGGAAAATGGTATAGAGCCCTTGGAATTTGCTGAACTACTTATGTCATCAGGTTAATAAGATGAGATTATTTCTTAGAATCACAATTATCTACAATAATAAAATGATTAAAGTTTGTCGTTGTGCGCGCATCACGCAAAAACTACTGGATAGATTTAGATCCATTTTTTTTTTTTGGTTTTATCCTTAGATACTTGGTCCTTATAAAAAAAAAGGTGTGTGTGCGATTCACACACGATAGAAGTGAAACTTCATTTTAAAAGACATTTTCTATTTTATTTAAACAGTGTGCAATATACGTACACACCGACATTTACTCTCTCGCTCTGGCTCACACAAAGAGGAGAGACCGATAATGTGCGTTAAACGTTTAACGCTTGGAAGTCGCATAAAAAGTTTCACTTCAAAAAAAAACACGATATCTTTATAAACAATAATTCTGTAATCGCGGAGCCGCGGGCACAGCTAGTGACATAATGATATTATTATACTGTAATCGGTAATATCATAAATTAAAATCAACATAATAACAGTGGAAAGGAGAATTGATTAATATACAACGTTACAAGATCCACCGTCCATAGCATAATAAAGTAAAAGTGACAATGACTTATTGTAAACCTTGTTTTTGATATTTGTAACTTTTGTAACAAATACAACTCATGAATCTAAACAATTCTTTAATCAGTCATTCCTGTATGTAATAGAACAAATAAATTAATTCAGTGTCTTTTTTTGTGATTTTACATAATATTTATGCAATCATCATAGTTTTTTTTACAATGTAGTCGATATACAAATAAAAATTATATTGCAGGATTAGTTCTAATGGACAACATAAAATGGTTGAGTTTTCATTCTGGCTATGACTTTGGCTATTTGCTAAAATTATTAACAGATCAAAATCTACCTCAAGATGAGAATGACTTCTTTGAAAGCCTAAGGCTATATTTTCCAACTGTTTATGATGTAAAAGTAAGTTATCATTTATTGTACCTACTTTTTAATGCCTATTAATTTTTCATTATTACTTATTGTGTATTTAACCCCTTGCACACTTGTTATAGAGATTCATGGTTTTAGCATATGCTGTTGTGATTTTTATACCTTTTAGACATCTAACAATATGGCAGCACCACATGCACTACATAATAAATAACGATAAAATAATCTATCTTTCCAGTACCTCATGAAACTGTGCAAGAACCTAAAGGGTGGATTACAAGAAGTAGCAGATCAACTAGAATTAAGACGTGTAGGACCGCAGCACCAAGCAGGGTCTGACTCACTCCTTACGGGAATGGCTTTCTTTAAAATTAAAGAGGTATCCATTATTACTTATATGGTTTAAAAGTTTACGCCGCGCTGTACAGGTGTGCAGGTTAACTAACAATTTTAATGGAACAAATGGCTAGCTGTGTATCTTTTTTTTAGTTCTTCCCTTTCTTCGTGAAAAGAAAAGGCAAAGGTATCTAAGATCATGCAGCCAAGTCAAACATTTGTGATGATTTCAGTATCCTAGCAAGATGGCGGCTTCCTTGTTAGAATACTCCCTGTATTTGTGGCATATCAGAATTCATGGTCCATGTTATTATTTCCAATCCACTTCACTTGTGAACAATAATCAAGCTTTATTATATAAAATGTCACCTGTTTTACACAATATAGGGTCAAAAATCACAAAATTAAGAATAAAAAATAAAAACCACCATATGACAGTCTGAGTTCCCGCCAAAAACAACATTCAATTGTTTTTTTTATTAACTAGCGTTTTCAAAGTGCCTGTACTTTTTTTCAGCTAAATATTCGTATGGTAATTTTGTTGGTATACTTTTTATATTGTTTTTTTTTTACAAACTTCAATTCGTATATTAGGTATACCTTATGTCGTTTATAACATTAAAACATCAAATTTTCCTTTAAAAGGATTTCACAAATGTAATTGTATTTATTTTCTACATCACAAGTCCTATTGTTCAAGCTTCATTTTTGTAGCATAAGCAGTTTCAGTTTTCAAATGATTGTTCTCTCAGTACGTCTATATTAATTATCCTAGTAATACTATAAATGTGAAAATTTGTGTTTAGATGTCTGTTACTCAAAAAAACACAAAAACGGCAGAAAAAATTTGGATAAAATTTGGCACAAAGATAGTTTAAAACCTGGATTAACACATAGTATAATTTTTATCCTGGTAAATTATATATTTTTCGTTTCTTTCTGGACCCAAATCGGAAATCCAGACAGACGGAATCCCAGACAAGCTAGTATGTATATAAAAATGAATGTTTCTTTGTTTGCATTCCTAAACCATTCATCCGATTGTGATTAAATTTTACTGAATCTGTAATGGTTTATAATTTAGTGCGACTACTTTACAATAGATAGCGCGCGAGTCCACTCATTTCGAAAATAAAGGGAACGAAGTCGCGGCCCAAAGCTAGCTAATTATATACAGTAGGTCTTCTTTGTGACGTAGGAGCTCACTAACATTTCATTATTTAAGTCAGTAGCAATAATTAAAAGTAATAATGTTATTTCACAGATCTTCTTTGATGACAACATTGAAAGTTCAAGTGGGCACTTGTATGGTTTGGGTGCTCCATTTTCAGTTAACGTCAACAACTTTCAAGATAATGGGGAGAATGGTAACTCTTCTTGATCGGCGGAATCTGTGTCTGTGACAACTAGTCACTCGCCACAGCCTCGATTATTTCACCTTAAAGAGTGAATCATTGTTTCTTCGTATTGTGTACATATATTTTTGAAATTTAAGGACAACTTTAATTCAGTTGAAACTCTTATTAAAATTTGTAAAGTTTGTTAGTACCCTTATCATTATCAGAATCACATAGAATCATTGATTACAATTATCGAAATGAAACTTAAAAATTGTGACAAAATATTGATTATGTAAGTTTTTACTTAGAATAAACAATAATTATTAATAATACAATTTAATTGGGCAACTGCAACTCAGTGCAAATATATTAATTGATATAAAATTACATTTTTGTAAACAATTTTCCACATTTTAGTTTTAAGATATTATTTTACTAAGATTTCATTCATTTTATTTTACAAAGAAGTATATGGCATAAGCATTTTATATATTTTATTTTATACTATTCAATATAAACCGTTTTTATAGTAAGCGTGTTTTTTTATATCTGAATTCTCAAAAATAATCGTAAGATTAAATTATGAATTGGTTAAACTTAGCAGTTTTTTTTTATAGTAGCATGATAAAGTGACGTCACTGTACTTGGTAAGCACAGTATAATGCAGAAACAATGGCCACCACCGAGAGATCGCTAACTCATCGCCGGTCATCGCTGTTATATCGGTCTGTAAGCTTCTTAGCAGATGGATATGTCGCCAATCATCGCTGTTATACCGGTTTGCAAGCCTTTTGGCAAATGGATACACTTTTTTCAGAGTGTCGTGTTGTGTACATTATAATTTAATTCGGGTTATATATAATTTAATTCGGGTTATAACGTGACTTACTTTTTTCTTTTTTTTTTGTCGAAATAGTAAAGACTACGAAATTGGGATTGGGCAAGATAATTATGGGTTATGACATTGAGTCGTTATTTACTAATGTGCCCATAAAAGAGCGTTCCGATGTGATAGATGGAATGTTAAAGCGTAATGAATTGCCTTCTCAATGTTTTAAAAAACTGTCTAGAGGGAAACTTCCTTTTATACCAAAGCCAATACTACCTCCTGGAGTGGCCTTGGAGATCCAGTCGCCCCAGTTATGGCTAAAATCTGGTTGGCGCATTTTCAAGAAAAGACCTGGACTAGTACGCGTTTCGAAAATCTCACCTGATGTTAAGTGGCGATGTAGCCCAAGATGATAACACGCTAAACCTAGTGGAAGACTGGCTCTCAAGTGCAGCTGCCGGAACACACCTATTGGTGCTTGGCGACAGATTTTCAACTCGAGGGTGGTAGCTAACCAAGCGGCCATTAGAAAAAGCCCTACCACCATGCTATGGTTTCCTCACGACGTGTTCCTTCACCGAAAGCTCAGGCACATTACAGGAATTGGAACTCACGTCAATCGACTCGAAGTCGTACACGCTACCACTGAACCATCATTGCATTGATTTCGCATCAAATACAGTGAGCGTAGTGTGCCAGCAAAATCAATAGCGATAATGAGCAGATGAGGGTAGTTACTAGTGACTGTGCCCTCACTAACGAAGACACCCCACCACCACTTTGGCTATGTTACGAGTTGTATTTTTTTAAACTCGAGTTACTCGATTTAATTTGACTTCTGGCCCGAGTTGACTGGACTCCGTGACTGCACCCGAGCCCAAGTCTCAAGCATATGGTATGGATGACTAGAACGACGCCCGCGACTGGAAAGGTTAGCTGACTAATAAGTAATGTTGTCAGAAGTAATATAGTACTCTGTGGGTAATGTTTACATGTCGGAATCTTAATTCGAAACTCGGTGTCTTTGTAACCGCTACAACAATGCAGCATGGCGCAGGCAGTCCACAGCGGTTTTCTTGTGGTTTCACGTATCTTTTTGGTTTTCTTTTTCTTCTGTATCGTCCAAAATCAGCAACATTACCGATTGTCGAACAGTTAATTTTCTAATAACTATACCCACAGATTTGTTTTTCTCAAATCTGTGACTATTCCAATTTGATTATTAAAAAACAATTTAACGATACCCTGATATGTATGCACGCAACATTGATATGAATGCGAAAATGTTATAAATGTAAAACGTTATTGAATAAATCCCGAACGCTGTCAATCCGTTGCAATCGGCATAGTAGTGCGTGTTGTGTTTCGTTACGTTCCTGATACGTTCATAGTACGATTATCGTTTACTCTAGTTATGTGGACAGACTCCTTAAAGGGTTATTTTAGTAAATAGGTGGATCGAATGCAAAATCGCTAGATCTACCAATAAGTTGGTTGATATCACAACACTGAGTAGGACAGCCATAGAGAATGTAATTAGGGATAAACGATATAGGTAAGTGAATGTCAATGTCCAATTAATATCTGAATAAAAACATCTTTTGTGGCACTACCTTAGTGGGCACTGGGCAGCATTTTTGTTGCTACCTCAGTGTAAGGAATGTTGCTGCGGTGCTCCAGCGGAGGACTTTTTTTAGGAAAACTTGTTTCTGTTTTTCTTACATACTCGAACTCCATTTACATCAGACACAACAAAAACGAGAAAGCATTAATTTTTCAAATAAAACGATAGTTTGAATACATGGATGAATATCGAACATCCCTACTGTTGTCTCTGTGAAAGTTAATTCCTTACATTGTTGGTAGATTCGTTTTTTTCGTAATTTTGAGGGATAAATTTATTATTTGCGAAATTTTGGGGAATTTTGAGTTCTTTTGAACATACCTATTGCAGTTTACACTATACTCGCTAGTTGAAATATAATTTCAGTAATTTTCAATAATAGAATATTATGCCGAATGCCGCTCGATCTCATACTGAATATGTGTAACTATCTGAGTTGACCTCTCGGATTGGACCAGTATCATCCCAGTAGAGGATATAAATGCTGGAACTATTCGATCCGCAACTACTCATCTTTAGACAGTAAAGGTGAGATATACCTATTCCTGTTCCAGAGAAATAACAATGCATAATCCTGTTCCAAAGTAACAGCATATTACATGATACCAACTCTTTCTATTACTATAATTATTGAAAAATAAAGAACTTGTTCCAAGTCATTTAGTTGTATCTCTCTCTAACAAAACATGAATTAACTAAAACTTGAATTGAGAAGATTATATTCCAAACTGAAACACGTAGTATTTAGAAACAGCTTTTTCAGTTAACAGATATCAGTTACAAACTGTTACTTATTTTAAACTGAAATTATTTTGACCTTAAATGAAGAAGAAGTGCAATGCCCTCTGCAAATGCCCCCTGAATACAATTCTTTTTAATAAACTTTTTTAACTAACAATTTAATATCATTTTTTTAAATACATATTTAAAAATATTATAATTTATATAATAAACGTACTTGTGTCTTTTCATTTGTTTTATTTTACGTATGAAAAAAAATGGAAAAAAGTTGCAAATATATCATTTTGGGGAAAAGAAAATATAAATATGGGGAAAATTCATAAATTCAACCTACTACCCAACTATATAATTCTGTGATTCAATATCAATATCTCTAGTACGTCTGTGATATCAATAACGTATTCAAAAACGAAAATTCAGTATAAAAAAAAGAATCTTGAATTTAAAAAAATTGTAGGTACTAAAATAGATAGGTAATAAACAATTATAAAAACGAAGATTTACCCAATATACTAGTCTTCTCAAAATATAAGAACGGCTCTGAATAAGAAGGTACAGTTAGAACTTATTAGTTCTCAGAATAGTCGATGCAAGGTAATTTGGTTCCGTTTTACAATATACGTATTATATGGTTGAAAATTCAACGAAATAGCATTATTTTATTTCGCAGATGCCATTGGCTAGCTTTGTGTCCTTATTAACAACTACAAGCAAGGGAGATTGCGCCATTAAAAATGTTTGGAATCACAATCTTTACGAAGAATTTCAGGTCTTGAGACAGGTCTGTATTCAATATTTTAATTGCATGTATCGGAACACCCACATGACAAAATTATAAAATCAACTCGTACAAAATAAATGTATCTATAAATTATACTATATTAATTTATTTTATTTTAATGCATGCAATTCGAAAAATTCTTGGTACTTGTATACCATTTGTCATTTTGAAAAAACGATCTTTTATTAAATTAATACCTAAGCTGTTTTCTCAAGTGTTAAATCAATATTTTGCATACATGGAATTGTTTGATCAACATGTAATCTTCATGTTTTATATTCAATGTTAGATAATTTTATAAAATTACAGCCTATATAGTCTCCTGTCTCTTTAGTACTTACACTGATATTGATATAACAGTCTCCTGCAGGGATTTTATTTAGTGGCCTATTACCTGGTACCTAAAGATGTCACAAAAAATTGTATTTGCAAAAAGTGGGTACCCTCAAGCAAATAGCAAATGTCCTGGTATTTGTCCAGGGTCCTGTTGTTTGTCAAAAGGAGGACCTTTTATGAGCTTGGTGCACAAAATTTGCAAATGGCACAGTCCTTATTCTGTCTTCCTACCCGTACAATGACTTTATTTTTAGCTACTCTATGTACAAAACCAGCCTCGATTGATATTAAAAGTTAATTTTATTGAGTACCAGCACACTGTTGAATTGGTACAAGACTGTGTACTGTGGTACATCTAACATCCCTGCTCACCTGATGGTGTGTTAAAATATGGTTCCTATTATTTTAACATATTTTATCTTATGACTGAATCTATGTTAACCTACATAGTACTTGAGAAGTCTATCATATTGCTCACCGCTTTATATTGTTATGAGTTACCACTTTAAATAAATAGAAACTTCAAAACATAGGCTAATTTGTACTACTACATAACTTCATCAGAAGTGTTCAAACTTATACCTTGGGCAATCTATGACATAATATTTAGCTAACAAGTGATCGGCTGCCAACCTACTACTTCATTTTCTTTATAAAAAATACAGTTGTTATGAAATTTGGGATCAGATGCTATAGTTTTGACATGTATATTGGAAATTATCTATAATAATACTTCATTTTGGATATCTGGCTTCAATATAGTTAGCCTCCCTAAAACTTTTAAGGTATTTTATGTGTTTCGGAAGTTCCAGCGATTGTCTTGAAAAGTTCTTCCGATCAACTGTTTGGCCACCCTTGTAGTAGTACACCTACATAAGCATACTATATCTATTGCATAAGTATTTCTTGTAGTCTTAAATACAATAATTTATATAGAAAACTACAAAAATACCAACAAAACGTTATAGATAGTAAAAAAATACCACTGGGTTGCAATGGACACAGAGTTTCCAGGAGTGGTGGCAAGGCCAATTGGTGAATTTAAATCTACAGCGGACTATCAATATCAATTGTTGAGGTAATTATTTCAAAATTATTAAATTATTATTAATCTTGATATAATGGAACCAGTTATGTTATTAGTCATTATATAACTTAATAATGAATAAACTAAGCAGAACCAATTTGCTCATGAAAAATAAAATATGAGTTTGACAACAAAGAAGTTTCTTTTCAGATGCAATGTGGATCTTTTGCGCATTATACAGTTAGGATTAACATTTATGGATGAGAATGGTAAGACGCCTCCTGGATGCACAACTTGGCAATTCAACTTCAAATTTAACTTGCAGTAAGTATTGTTTAAGTTAAAGTATTCTGTATCTGTCTAGTTATGCTTAATTTTATATATACATTATAATGTAGGATCTGTGTTGACATCTTTCACAATTTATAAGAATTTTTTATTTCTTATAAAATTTATTCTTAATTGTATAATTTATTAGCATCAACCAATGACTCCGTACATGCTAATTATTGTATCAAAAATTAATTTATCAGATCATGTTTCAGAGATTACCTCATGCAAACATCAAAAATCACAAATTTTACCACTTCATTATAAATCGTACCAGAAACCAATCGTGACTTTGTACATGTTACAATATACAACTAAATAACAATAAAATGTAGCCTATATAACCATCAGCCCAAACGTTACTTTTTATCATTGATGGAATTTGCAAAACTAGATCAGTACTTCCAAAGATACTTCACCAAAAAAATATCTATTTTTTTATATAATATATTATAGATTACACCTATATTTTGAATGTCCATAGTAATGTAACATTTAACTTGCTACAGCCAAACCAGCTTGTAGATGTTTTTGCATTGGTAGCAGCAGATAAATAAATAATTTTTGTTTTATATTTTTCTTATTTTTATTGGCCGATACTTAAAATATTAATTACGTAATTTTTAATCATGAATTTCTGCAATTCCAGACATCTCATAGTCATCCTCATCCTCACTTTCATTTATGTTAATGACAACTCGTTCTGATATTGTATCTAAAGCATCGTCTCTATCGTAACATTTATTTTCCTTTTCAATAGCAGGTAGGCAAACATTCATATACAGTTATGGCATTAATTTTTTTCTCAGCTAATGTCATTATAGGATACGTTATTTATAAGCGACTGACGCGACCGTGCGAGACACGTGATAGCAAACTGGTTTATTTCGGTTTTAGTCACTGTGAGTCACTACTACAAACGCAAAAACGTCTCCAAGCTGATTAATCTGTAACTAAACTTTAGATACAGATTACATAAACTATATTTTGATATTATCAGGGAAGATATGTATGCGCAAGACTCAATTGATCTACTACAAAACTCTGGTCTTCAATTTAGAGAACACGAAGAACATGGTATAGAGCCTTTAGAATTTGCTGAACTTTTAATGTCATCAGGTACTGGATTGTATTTTATAAATCTAGATACTACTGAAAATGATCTAATGTTTAATATATATTTGTGCTGAAATTTATAAATCTTACATATTTAAAACCATCATATCTTCTATTCAGCATTTTCAATTTCGGTGTTTGATTCTTATTTTGAATATGGTATGCTCTATGGCAAGTGCTCAAACAGACGATCAATCGACTGTTCGACTGATCGATAGTCGAACGATTGACTTTCTGGAGTGCTTTCCAAGTCGATTGCTGGAATTCCCGAAAAACATAAGATACATTTAAAGTTTCGCGACAGCTATCTACGTCCAAGCTATATATCCAAAATGAGATATTGCTGGTAATTTTCGGTATACATCTCAAAGAATCTGATCCCAGAATTGAGTCTTTTATATCTGAAGAGAAATAGCCACGTTTGAAAGAAATAGCTCTGTAGCTAACTTGATTGTTTAGATCTACAGTCAAAATCTGTTATAACGACATCGAAGGGACTACTCATATTGAGTCGTAAAAACCGATAGTTGTAACAACCGGTGACAGGTATTAATAGGAAAGGTAATATGTATATTCTTTTGCCAGGTCTTTGTTTGGAATTCCTTTCTCTAGCTTTGAAATAATGCGCGATTTTTCTTCGATATTGATTTGTTTTCTTTTTTGCGACATGTTACAATTTTCACAGTTAACTCAACAATATGTTTTGGTGCGTCTTGTGTAAAGATAAGTAACAAACTGACTTAAGAGATATGACGAAGCGGGCCTTGAGGCTACGGCATGCATGTGCTTTGTTTCTAAGAATTACAAAAGACCCTAAACTTTGTTTACTTTTACGATAATAGCCATTGACTATTATACTGTGCCAGATGTGGATACAGTTACCTATTCAAATTGTTTACAATACAGCTGAGCCGGTCGTTCTACAGATATAATTCTCCGAAAATATTAACCAAATGTGGTCGCTTAATGCGGTATGTCGTAGTAAACAATGTCTTAAAAACCAATGTTTTCGATAAGGCGGTCATATAACATTCAGCCAGGACCTTTGATTTTGGTCAATTTAACCGGTATGTTGTTCTAAACGATGTCGCCATAAACGGTTTTGATTGTACTTATTTGTGCAAGCCAACATTTTTAGAAATTTTTCGCATTCGTCTAATGAACACTTGTCTTGCTTACGTTTAGCACACGGTAATTTCGTGACGTCCAATGAAAATTACACGGATGATACGTAGTGCCATGTCTCAACATTCACAAAAAATTGTTATTCGTGAGTTAGACCTTCATTTTGGTAGAAAAAGCCACTTCATAAAAAACGTTTTTTCTTTTATAATATGCCCCATATCAACGGAATCGTGTACCTACACAAGTGGCCATTGTACATATAAGTAAAAAGAAGTACCTAAAATGTTAGTAGTCGATCACTTCCTATCTAAATATTTTATGGAAGATCGCCGATGTTATAAGTTTGAGCACCCCCGCTCTATTGACTCAAAATCAATATTTTAGTAAATTTTGTACTATTGTAGAATTTTGTAACATTCTGTAGTTTCGTTATTTACCACTTATAAAATACTAGCTGTGTTACTAGCTCAGAATGTCGTCGATCGAGCGCACGCAAGAATCGTGCCGCCCCGCTCAAAATATAGAAAACATGCTTATTGTGGGTGATCCTTAGAAGATAGATATATGCTGTCGCCGACTTTTTTGTAGGTTTTTTAAGATGTAATATTATGTAGAACATTAATTTGATATATCTCGTATGGTTTACTCAGCGTAAGGCATTTAAGCGCCTCAAATGACTGTTTTTACCGAACTAATTGACAATTATCGTCACTGCTTATTTCGTAAATTACTTTATCTTAAAAAATATATCCTATAACCTAGCCAGATACGAATATAGCTATGTATTAAAATAAAAATATGTAAATCGGATAAGTGGTTTTCGTGTGAAAAGAACATAAACGGACAGAACAGATAGACAGAGAGACGTAGAGTTTTATAATATGTTTAGATATATATACGCTTAGATTTCATACAAAAGGCCTAGTTATAATTTGTAGTTATTTAAAACTTACACAATGAAGTTTTGTATTTATTCTTTAGATACTTTAGTTAAATATTGTACCTTTCAAATCCAAGCAGCCCCGGAACTAAGATTATTTCGAACCAAAGCATAATAATGATTAGCGCCTTCCAGACCCTAGCATTTGAGATTTTTAGATCTTGACGGGACGATCTCGGGAATTCCCCTTGCTGAGATATTAAATACGCACTACCTACGAATTTAAAAACTATTTAGGATTCATTCCAAAATCAAATTATCGACGCCGTATAGATGCTAAGTGCTAGTCAAATATTTCTTTTTCAAACATTAATTTAGCTCCCTCTTAATGTCGGTATGAACAACTCTTACCTTCCTGCTTTCCTACCTAGATCCAGGGGCTTACTCTTGAAACTGATTAGAATTTGATTTTGATTCTAATTCGAATTCACTTTTCTTTCGAACTCGATCCTACAAGCGTACTCTTGAAACAAACCGAATCGAAAACTATACTACAGTTTTGTTATCGTTGTTGTTGTTTTATTCTCGTTTATTTTGACGTTAATTTTCATTTTAGCAACTCGATTCATAGCTGACAGATTGTGTCAAGAGTACGCATTTTACGATCCTAACGAAAAAAATCGATCTAAGTTATTTCCGATTCGAGCCTCAACATGATCGTACGCTAGTGTTGAATTCAAGAGTGTCAAATCGAATTTTATTCGATTTCTTTCAGAACTCGAACGCATCAAGAGTAAGGCGGCTGGACTGCATCCAAAGTACGTTCGAGATTAGTTTAAACATTATTTGTATATTTTAGGTATCGTTCTCATGGATAACATTAATTGGCTCAGCTTTCATTCTGGTTACGACTTTGGTTATTTGTTAAAGCTTCTAACTGATCAGAATTTGCCTCAAGAGGAGAATGACTTCTTTGACAGTCTGCGATTGTACTTTCCTACTGTTTATGATGTAAAAGTAAGTAGATATAATTTAATTGTTTAAAGTCAGTATTATTTAGTATTTCACTTTTATAACATAAATGATTTTCTTCTATGTAAGTGGTTAGTAAAAATGTTACCGAATTGGAGTTGTTACGAAATTGAGTTCCACATAACAGTTTACCAAGCATCGTGAGCAAACGAACATTCATATCATCACAATTTCAATACTTTTACAACAATTTTCACAAAACTAAAGGAATCCTGAATAGAATTATAAACGATCCGGTCAATGCTTCAATCCAAATCCAGTAACTAAATATTATCAGGGGGGTTACTCTTGGAACTGATTCGAATTTGATTTTGCTTCTGATTCGAATTCGATCCTACTAGTTTACTCTTGAACCAAACCGAATTGAAAATCAAGATTGAGTTATAATCGAATCATATCAACGTCGTTATCTGTATCCGGTCACAGTACACACACAAGTCACCGTAAATGATTAATATTAATATAAGTCTTTGCTTGGATTCTTTTAATTCTAACATTTTTACATAAAAATGCTCGATTGAAAATCGATCGAAGTTAGTTCCGATTCGAGCCACAACACGATCGTGCACTAGTGTTTATTTCAAGAGTGCCAAATCTCACCAAATCGAATTTATTCGATTCGATTCTGAACTCGAACGCGTCAAGAGTAAGGCGGCTGTATCCGACTCGATCGCGACTACCATGCATATGGCGATAAACCCAACACAAAATGACTCTTTTTATTTGTCACGTTACGGGATAAGCCGGTTTATATCCAGTTACGTCTCGCGCTTGTAGGATAACTATTACAGATTACACAGGATTACAGATCTCTTGGTAATCTTGATCGCTGGTGTTTCTGTATTCTACTGTGTTTACCAGTGCAGGTAAAGTGACGTCACTACACCGTGCTACTAAAGAAATATATGGGGAAAACGTCAGGACGCGACTTTTAGTAGCTTTGTAGTATAGTTGATTAATATTATTTACAGTATTTAATGAAGCTGTGTAAGAATCTGAAAGGTGGATTGCAAGAAGTTGCTGATCAATTGGAGCTCAGGCGGGTCGGACCACAACACCAAGCTGGCTCCGACTCCCATCTCACTGGGATGGCATTTTTCAAAATAAAAGAAGTGAGTTTACTGCTATAATATATGTAGATTGAATACAAGAGACCCACTTATCAAGTAGCATGGGCTGTTAAGAAGCTGCCACTGATTTACTTTTGACATAAATCCTAATAGTGAGTTTGTTTTTTGCTAAAGTTTTAAAAGGATTGTCCGTCGTTGTAATTTCTCCATCCTTTACCACTGCATTATATACAGTTGGAATATATTATCATTCTTTTAAAAAATATTACATAGTCATTTTTATTTTATAACTAGCTGTGCCCGCGGCTTTGCTAGCTCGGACAACTAAAAAACCTGTTTTTTATTTTTTGTGCGGTACCCTAATTATTTTTCTAAAATAAAAGTAGCCTTAGAACATCAGCTATCTACCAGTGAAAGTCCCATCAAAATCGGTTCATCTGTTTCAAAGATTACCCAGAACAAACAAACAAACAGACAAAAATTTTGAAGTTGGTGTTTTGTTATAGGTCCCATTTATACTTTCATATGCATTTAGTAAAAACCTGTTATTATGCTATTACAAACAGACACTACAATTTTATTATATGTATAGACTACGTCAGATGATTTTATGTATAAAAAAACATTCCTTCCATTTCCAGATATTCTTTGACGGAAATATAGAAAGCACAAGCGGCCACCTTTATGGTTTAGGAGCTCCGTTTACAAGCAATGTTAACAACTTTCAGGATAATGCGGAGAATACCAACTCATAATTATTTTAATAAATTATCATTAGTCACATAATCATTAAATACTCGATCTCATAGTCAAACCGTGGGTTGCCACTCTCGAAACATTAAAAATAAAAACATGTCTAAACTGTATTTTCTGGCAATCCCATTGTTCAACAATATGATATATTGAATGAAACATGATTCGAAACCATCGAATACGATTCGCCAATACATTTTTAGCAAACAGTTTTAAATGTTTTATATAAATCTATAATTAGTGTAAAACCCCACGGTAATTAAGACACTAGTCAATTGGTTGCAATTAATTTTATTTCATTATAAATCTGTGATAAATATATATTTTACTGACATGGCAATATCGACGGCAGCAAAGAGTAAATGGTTAGGTATCTTCAAAATCACAATTTTATAGAAGATACTTTTTAACGCAAGATAATAGAATAATTAGTATAAAAACAAAGTTACCTTCTGTTTCACAACCAAATTACTATAAATATAAAGAATTCCGAGTTAAATTATGTAAAAAAATGCAATAGACTTTTTGTTGTTTGCTGCCGTCAATATATATGTTTAGGTTTTAGGTATTGTTTTGTTTAATTTGATTCGTATTTGTATGCGTTATATCGTCCGAACGGCTAATATATATTAAATTTTTAATTGTAATAAATAACATTTTAATCCATTCCACAACGTATGACGTAAATAATAGTTGTAATTCATGTGTGCGGCAACACTGTAGTTAACATGAAATGGGTAAAATAACACATTGGCAGATACCTATGAGCGTATGCAAAGGCAATGCATATCATACAATATTAAGTTCAGCTGTGATTAGTGATATGATAATTTATCGTCAGTTGACGCCCTCATGCTAGCGTACAAATATCGCAGTAAACAGAGGCGTAGCTATGGCAAGCTGGCAAGTGTGTCTTCGTTTTAAGAGCACTCCATCCGAAGGCTTACCTGCTACTTGAAAGGAGGGAATAGTCGCCTCCTGCTCGTACCGGGCTACGCTCATGGCAGTGAAACTCATTATACTCCACAGATTTAGTGTAGTATAGATCGGCAATAGGTTGAATAAGACGAGACCAAAAACGGAATACGCTTGTTGTTTGCGTATTAATTTGTTGATTTTCTTTGTGATACGAGTTACATCCAGTTAAAGTACATGTAAACACAATAATTAAACAAGTCAATTGAACGCTAAATTACTTTTTAAAACCTTAGATTGTCCAAAAATAAACGGGATTTATATTGGTCACTATTACGTAGGCCGATAGCAATACGAAAATGGTCCCGTATCCCTATCCGGTTCTAACACAAGCGTTATGCTATGCTCTTTCTCTTTCAAGTGGCCGATCTATATAAATTATGTCTATGATATACTCTATATATAAACTTGACTGTCGGTAGGTTTTAAATATGAACTATGATGATCATGAAGCCATAGGATATAAGAGTCCAAAACTCCATTTCCGTACTTTTTCGTGCCGTATGATGTACCGTTTGCAGATGACGCTGCACACTTATTCCAAACCTTATCTGTTTAAACTACATTAAGAAACCTTTGTAATTTCAAGTGAGTATGAATGAAGTATAGGTTCTTATATCAAGAATAAAATATATTTTAACAGTTTTCGTATATTTAGGTCCTATATGCATAGTCGAATTGAAAATAATTAAGGTTTTACAATTTTGTGAATGAATTAGAGAGTGAGTTATCATTTCAACGGTGGATAAGGCTAATTGACTAACGAATTAAGTTTGACAAATATACGTTAGTCAGTAAGCCCTTTTCACCGTAGGATTTAATTTTAATTTAGACAGCAGTAACTAGTTTATAAGTTAATTTATAAATTTTCGTGTAGGGCATATTATAAGAAAATTGTAACCATTTTTATTTCAAATAATTCTTCTATTTTATTATCTTAGGTTAAAACCTAAACAAATATTGTTACGCCCGTGGGTAACTAAACCAAAAGGGAATATCACCTCTTCCCAGCGATGCCGCAGGTATACTAGAAAGTCACCTGTTGATCGATTCGTACGAAAACCATATCATTATCGGTCATTGATTAAGGACTGATCTTTTGGATATTGGATAAGGTGTGTATTTATGATTTGTTCCATGACTTTGCATAAGCCTGAGGTTACAGCGATTGGGTACAACATGTCACACATTTGGTGCCCAACACCAGGTCACATAGGCGGTATAGACGTGTCAGTGCTGAGGAATTCTAGTTTGCACAGTTCTTAAGGAGTTCCGCTGGGATACCATTAGGACCACTGGCTTTCCAAGCATCGGACGAAAGTAGCTCTCTGCGTACGTCACTTTGCCTAATACGTATACTAGACATCTTGGCAAGGCCTTTTGTTATTATATACGGTTACTTACTTACCATTGTCGAGCCTGGAGTTAAACGCTAGGATGTTAGCCATTAAAGTTGCTTTCTTGCATGGGTTGTGGGCTTGTATTGATTTGTTACCCCAACAGTTACGATTGTTAGTCGTTTGTTTCACTAGCGAAGCGTAATTATTGTTTAACGTTTCTTAAAATTATATACTCTCCGTTTAGGGTGCACTCCGAATTCGACCGAGCGCTAACCATACCTTACTAGAGAAGGCGAAATAATTTTTGAATGATTTTATTATAACATTCCTTAAAATAATTTATTCTTCGTTTCGGGTGCACTCCGACTCCAACCGATTAGCAAGACCATGCTGAGGGGGCTGCCCCCTGCCCGTACCTGGTAACGCCCATGTACTATATATAGTAATATCCAGACTCCACTTACAGTTCGACCGCTGAGAGAATGTGATCCTGACGTCTGTCACAACAGACGACTGTTTTAGCGTCACAAAATGGCGGCCCATCACACCATTTGGGGTTACCTTTTTTACCAGAAAAAACCAAACCATAACTTTAACTAACATTACCTATCCTACACTATTGACTTAAAAAAAATTAAAAGACATTTAAATTTTCTTAGGATTCACAATGAGAGTACCTACAAAAAGATAATGTATAAAGCTAAAAAATTATTACTTTATTAAAGATAATTTACATTAATATTGCTTTGCACGTTTCTTTATTGGACGAAACATTATGTCAAAATTAAAAAAAAATGCAAAACGTTTAAATTGAACACATCTCGATGTTTTTTTTTTTTTAACAATTTTATTGTCTGGATATGTACGAGTACAAACGTAACAATTAAATGACCTGCAAGATACGAATTATTAAATTTCATGATCTTGAATTGTGAGATACAAATTTTTATTCCAGAGATTTTGTCTTTATCATAGACTTTATCGTTTGGCACAATGACATGTGAATGTCGGTTTTTTGCATTTTTAGTTGATTCTATTCCCGGCACAGATAAGCTTTTTAATAAATCTTTGAATGCATTATTCTTATTTTTAAAAACCAAAGAACGAAAGGAAACTAAGTAATCTTCAATATTTAATGTACTTTTCCTCCATGTCCCATTCGTTTTTTCCGTCGTGTATACAATAAACTTCACACCTGTACACCCAGACATTAAGTGCATATGTTCTGTAAACGACCTTAGACTTAAAAAAAAACATTGACAGAATATAAACTAAAAACATTATATACGCATATTGTTATAAATGGCTGTACACAAACAAGACTACAGTTTACACTGCATACGAATCACGAGCGTAACAGTATGTAAGGAATTTAATTTATAGATAATAATATATTAATATACAATAAAATGTATTTATTACAAAATATGTCAGATAAAATACGTAGGTGTTAACAATTTATCAATATTTAATTCCAGTGTGTGCCTGTGCATAACTTCAATAAAGAATTAATGTAATGAGAGCGTGTCATTTTCAATATTCTATAGCATTAATTCCTAGTATTTCTAAGACGATCTTACGAACCGATAGCTGAAATCATGCTCTAAGCTTCAAATTAAGTATCCACTTAAACTTAATCTCGATTTAAATTACAATGTAACTTCGTAATTTCATTATTTTACCGTAGAAGTACAAACCGCACATTGAAAACGATATTACCACTACCTATACAAAAATTACTAGTCGTGAGTAAATCTTAAACGTACCGTTATTTGCTTTTATCAAATTGGTCTACTTTTAGTTCATATGTTCGAGATTTATGGTTAGTAAAGATATTATGAATAGAGATGTTCAATATGGTAATTGTTTCCATTTTTTTTTATCAGAATCAATATTTGTAATACTATAGTAATATCAATATTAAGAGTTTAATAACATAACTATTTGATAAAAGTTGCTTTTTCGCCTGTTGGCGACCTTCGACAGTGCTATAGCCCGAGGCATAGCTAGGCAGTGCTATACTTTTATGGCGCCCCCATGTTTGCCTATAATGTATATCCAAACCCATAGTCGGTAGTGAGAGTTCAGAACTCGTGCTATCCTACGCTGGCGAAGTGTCCCTAATCAGTTTTTTTTTTAATTTTGGTACGGTTATAGAATTATAATTACACAAAAAAAAAACAACTTTGACCACTATTGCCCTGACATGCGGGTAATAGTAGTCATCATATTTGCAACTCACCCACAATTTTTCTCTAGTGGAATGCTCTAAAATTTTTGAAATTTTTATTACGTGCTTCAGAAGCCTATTCGGAAAGTTGTCCGATCGGCATAAAGTTATTATGCTCAATTATTTTTTATGCATGGTAGAAGACATGTAAGACCGCTAATATATTTATGAGTTGTTTTAGAACAATATTGCCGGAACTTTTCCACATGAGACTACCTGAAGAATCATCACAAATCTTCTGAAGAGTTCTTCATCAACATCAGTGATCTGTGCAGTTACTTATGGGTTTGTAAAAAACCTTGTGGTATTCCTATCATTGGTCGTTCTCAAACCTTTAACTATATTTGCCCTTTTCATCTCGAAATTTTTCCTGAATAATCTTTTTTTTATCTATTAGTGAAATCTAAAATACGAAACGTATAAACTATTATATGACCGTATACTTTTAAATATCGAGATTCAAGAAATCTATGCGCATCCTTCAATATAAAGTTTCAATTTAATGCCCACTCCTAGCTAACATGGAACATGGACACGAATCGCACGCGACTCAGTCTCAACAGATAACATAAGAAAAACAACAATGATTTTAAACTTCACTTTATTACTTATTAAAATTAGAATACAAAATCTTAAAAAAACTGTTCACCCTATTTATCGTCTGTCAGTTTTAAGAATATCAATTTTCATTAATTTTAATCTATCATTTATTATGCATTCTAATTTGTATTTTGCGACATGGAAAGGGAATGTTAAGTTTTTAATCATCAATGTTAAAATAATAAGATACACAAGAATATTAATGAAATAAATAAACATACATTTATATGTAACGCAAGACTTCACGATAATCAAACACTCAGTGACATAGTACCCATACCTTGTTTGTGTAGTAGGGATGTCTAAATTGACACATTTTAAAGTCACACGTTAATTTAGTTTATTCAACAGTTACTCTCATCTCTATTATATATAGATCGACCGCCGTAAGCGCGGCCCACCAATAGTCTGCGGGACGCGGGAGGGGAACAAGACCCACCAATAAGCTAGCCAGTTGCCCGGCAGCAATAGACGTTTTACGTATGGGGAAATAGGCGGTTTTTTGCGAATGCAACACATGAGATTATTTTACCAAGATGGAATTACGGACGCTACGTTTAAAAATATATACAGTCAATAAAAATGAATATTTTAACGAGTTTTTGTTCAATTTATTGTCAATATATATAAGATTAAATTCATAGAAGTTAAGGTACACACAATTTTATTTCAATATAGTACTTTTTTGATAAGCATTTTAATAAAGACAACAATATTGTGTGTTTTAAATGTACTATTTATCATAACATATCTGTCCCACTTCCAATAACATCATAAAATATTGATCTTAAGATATAGGGTGTCATCTCAATACCGTGTATGTCCGTGCTCACCCTCCGCCCCGCGTCCTGCAAACCATCAGGAGAGGTGCGCTTACAGCGGTCGGCCTATAGCTGATATTAAAATCACCTATTTATAAACATAAGAAAGTCAGTGGTTATTATTCTTAATATAATGAGTAGTCGTTTTCATAATGTTGGTTTGCGGAGGGATGGCAACTTCCTCGCGTTTCATTTCTTTTTTTTCTTGTGTTTTTGCGCTGAGTCGGGGGCATTGTCGCCTTTACGTTTGCCCGCGTTTGCACCCTTCCCTGTCACATTGTTACCCGGTGTATTTTGATTCGCATTACCGCTCTTCTTTTTCTTTTCTGCGCGTTCCTTCTCTTCTAGTTCTTGATTTTCACGTTCAATTAAAGTGATAAGGGTGTTGCATCTGAAAATATAATATTCTGTAGGACATATTCTGATCAAAGTACACTGTTAAAACTTTTAATGTAAATCATCTCATGTGGATTTTGGACAGGAGTAAAAGCGTTCTGATAGGACGTCGCGACGTGCCATTCGACCACCAGCGACGCGTCTCGTCGGCTCTTTCCGATTCAGCGCTCTCCTCTCAACGTTTATACGAACGTTTTCCTCTCTCTCTCTACTAAACACACATACCCACTACTTTTAGTGTGTGTAGTGTATCAGCAAATTTCTTATGCTAACCTTATTATAAGTTATTCATGAATATCGTATCGTATTATAAAACTTATAATACATCATTAAAATATATTTCTTATGTAAATGATTACATTAAAATTAAATAAAATTGACATATTATTCTATGAATGAACATCCAAAAGTTATATTATAAAGAAGAAACTGACTGGACATAGACTGGATCTATGGACATCGCGTCGATCGACGTAAGTTCGAATAACTACAATGAGCCTGAGATTTCAGAGATAAAACCATACCATGATGATAGGGCATTTTATAAAACCCGTCTGGTTAGCTGCTATCCTTAAGTTAAAAATCTGTCTCCAAGCTGCACTTAAGAGTCAGCCCTCCTACTAGACTTAGCGCGTATCTGTCTCCAAGCTGCACTTAAGAGTCAGCCCTCCTACTAGACTTAGCGCGTATCTGTCTCCAAGCTGCACTTAAGAGTCAGCCCTCCTACTAGACTTAGCGCGTATCTGTCTCCAAGCTGCACTTAAGAGTCAGCCCTCCTACTAGACTTAGCGCGTATCTGTCTCTAAGCTGCACTTAAGAGTCAGCCCTCCTACTAGACTTAGCGCGTATCTGTCTCCAAGCTGCACTTAAGAGTCAGCCCTCCTACTAGACTTAGCGCGTATCTGTCTCCAAGCTGCACTTAAGAGTCAGCCCTCCTACTAGACTTAGCGCGTTACCATTTTTGGGTCCACGTGAGACTGTGACCAAAATACTTAAATCTATACAGATTTTGTTAAAAGGTATCCTCTCACAGAATAGCAAATACCCAAAGAGACTAATATTATTTCTATTCAACAATATTAAATATTCTTTAAAAGTAGTGTGTATTAATAAATCAATAAATAGTAACCTGCGTTGTAATTCAACGGCCGTTCGCGATTTCAGGAACCAATCAAACCGGAACTGTGGAGCGGCGTGTACTGACGCGCGCAGCTCTTCGTACACATTCTCTTTATCAAAACCCAATTTATGCAACATGCACACTAAAAACCTGCACGAAATTGGAATCCATGTTAATAAGACCATCCTCGTCTGGCAACGCTTCTGTTACCCTCTCTGCTCACAGTTAAGCCTTACGATTTAAAATCTAGCCAACCCATGGATGGCAAATTAATAATGTTGCATAGGGAATAAAATAATCTTTCATTTCATATGTAAACTTAATTAATCAGCTGATGAGGGTATCTAAATAACGCCTGTTTACCAGTTTGTACCCGGCAACTTCATACCTGAGCTAAAGAAAAATAGGCAACCTATATTTTTTCAATTCCTCGTGTAAAATATTCTCTCGGCTAACGCTCGATTTTCATCAATAACAAATCGGGGAAGTCAATCAAAAAGGTTAATTAAATTTAATATTATTTAAAAGTATCGGCCCGGGATTTAGCTAGGCAAGCCATTTGCAATTTTATTTATCAATGTCCATATTATCTATATAAATAAAATGATTGAGGTTTGCCGTTGTCCACACATCACGCAAAAACTATGGATAGATTTTGATATTTTTTTTCTGTTTTACTTGTTAGATATATGGACCTTGTATAAAAAATTAAAAATCTCTTAAAAACAATTATTTTGTAGTCCACACGAGCGGTGCCACGGGCACTGCTAATCTAACATATAATCATTGGCATCATCAAATAACAGATGAGGGCATATATTTTTTATACAGTATCTTAGACTATATGGGATCACGCACTGTCCAACTTCTTGCTAAAGTGAAAACGTGTGAGTATTCTGTAAAACCTGTACGTACCTGTCTTCCTCCTCCACGTAATTTTTGCCCTTATTTGTCCCATAAGAAATCCTAAGTTGGTGGAAGGGCGCTCGGTACCGCGCCATTTTCGCGTCTAACGCTTTCTTTATCGACGCTCTTCGCTGAATTTTCGCTTCACCTCTCTCAATTTGGCCCATAATTCTGTCTATGTCTTGGAGCTCGTGACATCGCTCCCAGAAAACTGCCGAATACTCCATAACCTAAACCATTTATTGTATAAATATATTGCATAAATTAGTACGTCCATTAAATAAAATTCATAACTTACTTCCTCGGGTGTCTTCCCTTCAACGTCTTTTGCAATGTTCTCAATATCATCTCTTCCATACTTCTCATTAGCCTTAATAAACTGATTGAAGTCACGTTTTGTCCAATTTGTAAACCCTAATAATTATTACAATATTAATATATCAATACATATAAATAAAACTAGATGACCCGTTCGAATATTTGCTTCCTACATGTTAGCTAAATAGATTTTCATCGAGAAAACCCAAGATTATTTTTTAATTTTATTTACATTATTTGGTTTTTTGGTCAATAGTGGAGGACATAAACTTTACAATAACGTTTGATTCATTACTTTTGACAAAGAATTAAGCGAGATATGTCTTCGCCACAAAAAAACAACCTTTCAGAAATATATAAAGATTGAAGTGTTACTTTCTAACCTTAATATACTGGCTGTTATCCTGTTACTTCAGTAGGCATAAATTAAACTTTAGTAATTATTGTTATAAAAACTATTTTGTTTTATTCCACGATATAATCGACTTCTATGACAAATTTCATAAGAATCTTCCCAATCATTTGAGCGTAATTGGTGGACAGACATACCTTCACAATTAGCTGATTTAAGCTAGTTAATATTATATTAGTTATCCTAAGTAGTATGTCATACCTTGAGTCAATAGCTGTTCTTTCTCTTGCGTTTCCTCCTCTGTGAGCGCTTCTGCATCATCTATCTTTCTTTGCTCCTCTCTTTGTATTTTTGCTGCATCTTGTCCCAACTCAGGATTGCGAGGTACTTTGTATCTATATTATTTTACATATAAATACTTTTTTTTTTTTAAATACGATATTATAGCAAGTATAGTAATAATAGGTTTTTATAATATTAGTACTCATCTCCCACAGCTGGGTCAATGCTTTTAAATATATTTAAAAAAAATGCTATATTTACCCAAGTGTTTTACGATAGTGGTAGATCTCTTGATCCAACAGCTCGAAGAGTCGCGGTGGAAAGAACTGGAAGTCTTGTACAATCGGTTGCTTAGGAGGTCGAGGCGCCTGCGTATAGTGACAATATATACATGTAGAAGATTTATATCTAAGCAGTTTAAAATAATTATAATATAACATGGTCATTTGCCCTACATGTGTCATGCATATATACAATATTAAAGAAAAAAAAATGTGTTTCTTCAAAAGGCCATGCTCATTATGGAAGTTTTATGGAAATTTTGACCATTGGAATAATACTCAAGGGAATGTAAATTTTTAGAGAAATACTTAACATATCTATATATTATTATCATTTTTTTTTTTGTTTTGTCAACGCTATATCTCTTTTCATTTTTCCTCAAAATTAATTATTCTAATGTCGTTTTAAGCATATGTTCCCAGCTAATGACGAAATGTTACAAGTGATAAATAGTTTAAAATTAAAGTTTTCGTTAAAAAATAATTTAAAAAAAAAACATCAACTAATCGCATTCTTAATGAAAATATATTCAAATAATATATAGACGGCGCCATCTATTAACAATCTGTTTTGACAGTTATTAGTTAGATTGTTAGGAATATTCGCATGGGTATGAGGCTAGTAAGACGAGAGCGTGGACATTAATTTTGTCTTCGGAACATTAAAACTGAACTAAGTTATTATTGTCGATTAAAACAAAACCGTGACAGATAAAAATGAAGAATTAAGCTAAGCAATATAAATCATAATGACGTCACCATATGATGTTCATCATAAGAAGGCTTGCATGACATAGCCATAGAACGTAAATTGTTACTCAGGGAGCGTTCAAGTATTACGTAACGAATATGGGGGGAGGGGGGTCTTCTGAAACGTTACGATGCGTTACAGGGGCGGGAGGGGGGTTTTGAACTACTTGTTACGTAACATTCTTTTAACCCTTCAGAATGGTCGCGTAGAATTTTTTGTAACATAATTGTGACTTTCAGGTAAAAATGGTCATTTAGTGGTGGTACGTAACGTAAAGTTTTACTAGGGGGGAGGGGGGTAAAGAAAAACGTTAGGGCGCGTTACATGGGGGGAGGTGGAATCAAAAACCCTCAAAAACCGCGTTACGTAATACATGAACGCTCCCTCATGCAAATGATGACATAACCTAACAACATGCATTCGATTATCATCAAATAACATTATAAAAAAAAGTTGGTATTGCTAAACGTTATACAAATATTTTGCATGAAAAAGCCCTAAATAACTATACATTTTCTTATAAATTTTCTTAATACATGCAGCGTTACTTTCTATATTACTTAAAAGTATAGTAGACCAAAATAATAACACCAAGGAATCGAAAATTAATCGAATTGTCGAATGTCGTTGTACATTTAATTTATTGTTTTTTTTTTTTACGGTTTTTTTTACGTAATTCCTACATTTTTAGTGCAGCAAAAAACAACCAAGAATATTGACTGGGAGTATTAGTCTTGTTTTTTGGCGTCAGGCATTCAATAATTCAAATATTCCTTCTAGATTGTGATCTTAACTGTTGTTGCAGTTCATTTTTGTTATTTCATTTCCACAGCTCACAGACCCCTCAATTGATTTAAAGCATAATCGTATTATAAATTATATTTAACTCTAAAAAAGAATCGATAATCGAAAAATCAACTTCAGATTTCAGTTATGGTACATCTCTAAAATAAACATTTGACATGACACATGCAAGCCTTCTTATATGATGAACTAAGTATACACACGAGCTTATAATTAAAATATGTATATACATATACAATAGCTTATCTATAAGCTAAATGATGCATAACATTTAAAGCAGTATAAAGAGCTAAATAATTAATACTTATACATAAATTATTGGATGATAATATGAATAAAAACGGTCACCGCCTGAATCCGGTTTAGTTCTTAGCACTATTTACCTGTACTTTGGGCGCCTTCGGCTCCGAGACGCGCAGCGCCTCCCTGAAGTAAGCGTCGACAGCATAATTAGCCTTACGCTCACGTTTCGGGGGTTCTATCCAGCTGCCGATAGGTATCACTTTTTGTTTTTCCCTATAATCCTCCCCTGAATACAATGATTTTAATTAATTTAAAACAATTAGTATGACATCATATGAGGGGAATAAAAGTAAAAACGTCACTATCCATGTTTTGTAAAAAAAATATTGATACTTTAACTTAAGTATGGGCAACCTTTATTGTGGGCCAAATTTTAGGATGTTGACATTGTTAACGAAGTTTCGGACTGCAGAATAATAGGTAGTTGTAAAAATAAAATATTTGCATATCAAGATTACCAATAAAGTGTAGTACTGAATGAATTCATGTAATAAATTATATGAATCGGAATAATATCAAATAAAATGAAATTATTGAGTAGTATGAGCTTGAATTTGAGAAAAAAGATTTTCATGATAGAGATCACTCCTACTAACTAATACCCAACCGCAATAACTTTTCTAAATATATCATGAGATCCAACCTTGGTTAAATACTTCGATCTATTAGTTTTAACATCATACAATACAATAGTTCACATTTATATGTACTCCCATTTGCGCAAATAACTTCTTTTTTTGCTTGTCATTTACAATGTTTCACATTTATGTTCAAGTAATTTAAAATCAATTCCTGGATTAATAATTTGAAATTAATATTATACACGTACCAGCTGATTTCTCTGAACAGTTTTTTGAAGTGAAACTTCTTAATCGACTTCTAACGCGTTAAACGTTTAACGTACATTATCGGTCTCTCCTCTTTGTGTGAGCCAGAGCGAGAAAGCAATATATTATCGGTCTCTCCTCTTTGTGTGAGCCAGAGCAAGAGAGCAATATATTAACGGTCTCTCCTCTTTGTGTGAGCCAGAGCGAGAGAGCTAATGTCGGTATGTATAACACACACACTGTTTAAATAAAATATAGAATATATTTTAAAATGATGTTTCACTTCTATCGTGTGTGAATCGCACACACATTTTCTTTTTTATATTGGGACCTAATCGATTTATTAATGTCCCCGAAATAAATATTCCTTATATGGCCTTTCTACATATCATGGGCAATAGTAGCGTTTTTGCTGTATATATCCCTCATATATAATCAGAGCTCATTACACTTCACACGATTAAAAGATTATGTTCAGTCAAAACTAACAGTAATACCAATGAATAATACCATTAGAGCCATGTAATAGACGTAATACGATTATGTTGCTTAAATAACTCCACTAAGTGTTATGCCGGAGTTTTTGGCGGGATCCCAAACTGTCATGAAGTGGTTTTTGTTTTTTATTCATAAATTTGTGTTTGTTGACCCTATATTGTGTAATACAGGTAGCATTTTATATAATAATTTCATGGATCATGAATTTTGAGATGCCACAAAAACTCCCTAGAAAGGTCTGACAAGGGAGCCAGCATCTTGTTAGGATCCTGAAATCGTCATAACACTGGAACCTATATTCACTTGATAATGGTCTTTAATAAAGAAAAATGGTTGGCAAGTTAGGAAAAAAAAGAAGAAAGAAGAAGAGTGTTATGCCCAATAAAAACATTCAATATCTTTTGATTCTTAATATAAAAATATAGTGATGAAACCTTCAAACTGATAGACCGAGTCCGTGGTGGCGCCGGGCGTGTCCATCGAGAACGCACGTAAGGAAGATTCGCCGAGACTCTCCAGCTTCTGCTTCAGTTCTTCAGTCTACAAAATTAACAAAAAAGTAATAAGTTTTGGCAGTTTCTTCATCTGCCATGTTGTGCTTTTAATTTTAATTCGTTAACATATTTTATTTGGCCCTATATTATGTAATATTAGTGGAATTTTCATGTAATGTAATTTGGTTATTGAGCACAGATGAAGCAGATTATAAATAATAACATGAAACATTCATATTTAGTTTGCACAAAAGCTCCCCGGACATTTCTAACATGATTAATATTCTATACACATGATATAGGCAGAATTATGTATAAACGTGTTGCAATTAAATAAGAACGAAAAACTATTTAGAAAAAAAATCGACTTAAAAATGCAGTAGAATTTGTCCAAGGTTTGGAGATGATTTCTCTTTGACAACACACCCGTAGCTTATATCAATACGCCATCACATTTTTAAACATTAGTCTATATCATGACAACTACTGAACCAATTTTGATGAAACTTGCACTATTCCCTAAGTTGAAGTAAATGTAACCCAATAATAATACATACATACATAATCATACATACACATATAGAATTTTGTATATTTGTTTGGAAGCCTTAATAGATAATCATATATGAATATATTGCAGTTCTAATAATCAGTTAAAAATTAAAAACAAACTAAATATATTAAATGTTTCTTTAGGTTGACTGCTATTAAACAATGAATATAGTCGATGTAATGTGATGGATAAACATAGAACGTAATTGTAACTTAGTATTTAGTTATTTACAAGTATAGATTGAAAAACTAAATTCACATTTCTCTTCATCTTTCGGTCCCCAGAATATGCAAATAACATTAAATATTACAGATTCACAGAAATTGTAAGAAAAAACTATTTCAGAAAATGAAGCGGTTTCTATTTTCTCTTTTTTCTCCTTTTTGCTGGATCAAAACAGAAATAGGTTCAAGGATGAGACGTCTTAGAGATAAGGAATAGAGCAGGCAAGGGAATCACTACCCTCAGCCAATACCAAAATCTCTAAGTCCTTTTAGGCTTGACTAGATACCAAGCACTTTGGTCACTGGAGCATTAACAGGACATGTACATGTCCCCTATGCCGAGTATGCATGGGAAAAGAAGAGACAGCCAGTCTCACGTCAGACGTGACAACACAACTAGAGTCAGACATACTTTTGGAGTGAAAGTGCAGAACTCGATATCGGATTGAACATCTTGGTATGCCGAGGATCCTCCCGGAAGACTTTAGCAACATAAGGCAACTGGTAGACTTCCTAGAGGAACTGGGCTGGCGCGACTAAGTCAGCCACCATCACACAAAATAGGCTCATATAGACGTCAAGTTGCGGAAACTTAGCCCGTTTAAACCTGATACCAGATACTTTCACTTTTATAAACAAACTTTAACTATTCTAAATAGTATACCTTGGTTTCTCCCTTAGCAAGAATTGTATCAATATCTTCATCAGTAATCTGGGAGTCCTTTGACGAGAACACATGGTTGGCTCCATGTCGAATCATATTAAGCATCTCGTCTTTATTTAATTGATGCTTGCTGTCAACCAATCTACCTGATTGGATGACAAGTTTGTCCAACCGAAGCTTAACTTCAGCTCGTTCCACTATCTTCTCTTCAACTGTATTATCAGTTATCAGCCGGAATACACGGACCTATACCAAATAATATTCAATGAAATTATTCTCACATTATGTACATATATTTATTATGAATAACAATATAACTTTAATTATAAAATACTACTATATCCTAAGCAAATACAGAGCAAAAGTAAACATAAACAATATTTAAAAAGTGTGTGGCTCAGTTTGTTGTCAACAAATAACTTTATTTGAAGAACAATTTTAACCTGTCAGAATTTAAAAATTAATCCTCAAATAACGTTGAAAACTTGGCCCTAAATGAGCTATGAGTTTCAATAGTTTTGAAGCGATGATGGCTCAGTGGTAGCGTGTACGACTTCGCGTCGATTGACGTGAGTTCGAATCCCTGCAATAAGCCTGAGCTTTCGGTTAAGGAAAACATCGTGAGGAAACCATAGCATGGTGGTAGAGTATTTTCTAATGCCTGCTTGGCCCTGTTACCAAGTTACGTTAAGTTAAGTTAGTTACTCAAGTTGAAAGCACTAGAGAGCCAGTCTTCCACTAGTTTTAGTGTGATATCATCTTGGGCCACATCGTCACTTAACATCAGGTGAAATTGTGGTCAACAAGCCAAAAACCTATAACGATAAAAAAAAAACAATAAGTTCGAAAAAAAAATAGTTTACTTGTTTCATCTGTCCAATACGATGGGCTCTGTCCATAGCTTGCAGGTCCATCTGTGGGTTCCAATCAGAATCATAAATGATGACTACATCAGCGGAGGTTAAGTTGATTCCAAGACCACCGGCTCGAGTAGACAACATAAAAATAAACTTTTCACTGCCCTCCATGTTGTACTCTTCAATTTGCCTATTTCTGTCTTCGTGTGGAGTTTGACCATCCAAACGACAATACTGAAATTATTACAAACCATATAATGTACCAGAATATAACTGTGATTGTACGTTAACAATAGACTAACTGGGCCAACAGATATTGTTCTGCACTTTCTAATAGTCAATTCCTCAACAACAGCCTCACTTATCACATTTAGGGATAATAAAATAACCTTCTTCATAAAAAAAACTTTCATGGTGATCAGTCAAAGTTGGCGAGTTATTATTTTTATTTTAAAGTTTCGCTACTGGACCCTATATTACTATGTAATATAGGTGGCATATTGTTTCTTTTTTGTACACATGTGAAATGGACTATAAAATAAGTTGAAACATGCACTTTAAGTTAGCCATAAAAACACCCTTGACAGTTTTAACAACAGGGTCAACCATTGTATTTGTGTCATGTTTGAAGATTAGAAAAATACTATGAAATGAGGATTAAAAGATGTTTATCCAGTGGCCTTAACAAAAACAAAATAAGTAATAGTGTAGATGGGTAAGTTTTTGGCGGGATCCCAAACTATTCATGTAGTGGTTTTTTATTTTTATTTATAAATTTGTGTTATTTGACCCTACATTGTGCAATACACGTCGCTTTTTGCATAAAAAAGTTTGGTTATTGTGCACACGTGAAGTGAATTGGAAATAATAACATGGATCATAAATTTTTAGGTGACACAAAAACTCCCTAGAAAGTTGTAAGGGAGCCAGCATCTTGTTAGGATCTTAGAATTGTCATAACATTGGAAACTATATTATCTCGATAATGGCAGTAAACATCTTCAATAAAGAGGACAAATTGCCACATTGGGAAAAAAAAAGGAAAAATATGTTTTTGGCAGAACTCAAACTGTCATGTAGTGGTTTTTCTTTTTTATTCATACATTTGTGTTGTTTGACCCTTATATTGTGTAATAAAGCTTGGTTATTATGCACAAGTGAAGTGAATTGGAAATAATAACATGGACCATCAATTCTGAGACACCACTAAACTCCCTAGAATTTTCTAACAAGGAAGCCACCATCTTGTTAGAATACTGAAATCTTCATAAGACTGGACTCTGACTCTGGACTGAGACATGGTCTTCAATAAAGAGGCCTAGTTGCCAAGTTAGGAAGAAGAAAAAGTGCAGATAGATTTGTATGGGTTTTTAGTTAACTACTACATAGAGAGAAGTTATGCTAGACAGAGCACAATATATATATATATATATGTATATTGGATTGTTGAATGAGCAAAGCACCATAAAATTTCACACCTTGTACAAATATAAAGATAAGAACAAGAAAATCAGTGCATAAGTAATGAAACTAGAATAAGGATAAAAAATGATCTTTGATAATAAAAACGAATATTATAAGGCTCTAGAGATTGTTATTTTAATTAAATGCGCAAATCTCTGGAAGTTCCAGTCAGATTTGAAAAATGATTTATTTATTAAGGAAATTTATGAACTATTTATCTTCACGCTACGACTCTAAGGAGCGGAGCAGTGACCGTGACGGTTAAGTAATCTGTCAAGCTGTAGGAAAGTACAAGTGAAAACAACGATAGGATATGGTGGCGGCGGCGCGGTGGAGAGTTTGTCAAATAGATTTCACACTGATCAAACTGCGGGGCACAATTACTTATACAATATATGGCAGTGGCCGCGGCTCCGCTCGCGTAGACTACAGAATGCCGTGGGTCGAGCGCACGCGCGAGTCTTGCTGCCCCCGCTCAAAATATGGATGACAACAATGCTTATTGTGGGTGATCCTTAGAAGATAAATATATGCTTTCGCAGACTTTTTTGTAGGCGTTTTTAAGATCTTTAATTATGTAGAATATAAATTTGCTATTTTTCGTGTGGTTTACTCAGCGTGATTCAATTAAGCGCTTCAAAAGCGTCTTTTTCTGAATCGATTCACGTTATCGTCACTGCTATTTCGTAAATTACTTTAACTTACAAAATATATCCTATAACCTGGCCAGATAACATAGTTATGAATTAAATAAAAAAACAAGTAAATCAAATAAGTGGTTTTCGCGTGACGAGAACACTAACGGACAGACGGCCAGAGATCGTTGAATTTTTAAAAAAATGTATAGATGAAAAAAATAAACACTTAATATCTCACCTTGTACTGCCTCCATAGACAGTAGTCCTCTAAAATATCCAACATCCTGGTCATCTGTGAAAATATAAGTACGCGAGAGTCCTGCTCGCGTAATTTTGGGAGTAACTTATCCAGTATTGTGAGTTTCCCACAATTATAGACTAAATGTTCATCAGTGGTATAAGGTGGACCGGGCTCGGCTCCATCAAACAAATACGGGTGATTACAACACTTCCGCAACTGCATGAGAATGTTTTGAAGACGCATTTTTTCAACTTTGCCAGCGCCATTAACTGTAATATTTAAACATGAATTTTATACATTTTTGGACAACAATTCTTCTGTACCAATCTCAGCTAACTCAGTCATGAGTGACTCCTAAAACTAAGGTTGCAACATTTTATTTCAGGAAATAAAGTATACTGCTTGTTAATGATATCAGTGGAGACAGAAAAGTAAGTTGATATTGTCTTGAATTATGATCAACTTTTGTTGGCAATTTAATGATTAATGTACAATACCTATAATTAATTCCAGAAAAATCAAATTATGTGAAATAAAGTAACTAACCTAACCTAACATAACTACTATACAAGTACTTTATAATTAAATGCAGGTGAGAACCCTAGCTAAAACTAGTGCTAAAAATTTTAACTGCCACAGCCAGACTATAGGTGATTCATGTTACACCAGGCCGCCCTGCACCTAGCCGAGCAATATAGCATGAATTACCTACTTCATATAAAATAGTTTGACCATGACCTGGCCGGGGCTCGGCCCGGTGTAACATGAATCATCCTTAACCCACACCATGGATCAAAAAGTAAAGGTGTAGATTTTTTAGTATTATAAAATTCATCGAACTAATAAGCAGTCGAGGTGGAAGATGGAGGACCCAAAGCAACTAAAAATTTTACTGTCAAATGGCTGATATAAATATTATTGGTATGTTAAAGTCACACCACTCTAAAGACGTCATGTTGGGAAAACGGAGGTGATTGAAAAAACCGAAAAACGAGTGGGAACGATTGTCTGATACTGTAAAGATACTAACTTACATCCCATTGTGGAAAAGCCAATGCATTATAATTACATTATATTTTTTTTACATACCTATATCAATGTCCTTCATAAGCACTTTTGTGTACCAATCTCTCTGCATTTTACTTAAACCAACATATACTTTGACCTCTTTTTTGGGTTTCAATTTCTTTTCTACTTCAGATTTGAGACGTCTCAGCAAAAATGGCCTCAAAACAGCATGTAACCGCGACACTAATTGATTATCACCAAGAGCTGCATTCGTGTTGAACCAGGAATCGAAGTCCTAATAAAAAGAATTCTGGTTATTTCATTTATTGTCTAACTTTTTTCTCAAAATCTTTTAATATATCAAATTAAACACAAATGCTGATTTAACACTTTTTCTCATTGTCCCATTATAGTTCATTCTATTTATAATATTTAATCTATAGAATCATTGATAATACATTCTAGAGTAAATTTATAGTAATCAATTGAAGAAATATTGGTAAAATCCTTAGATTACTTACATCAGAACTATTGAAAACATCTGGTAAAAGGAAGTTAAGGAGAGCCCAAAGCTCATGAAGATTATTCTGTAGTGGTGTACCGGTCAGAAGGAGTCTATTCATGCTCTTGAACTCACGAAGTAGTTCTGATAATTTTGACTTTTCATTCTTAATACGATGAGCCTCATCAATAACCATATATCGCCAATTAAATTTCTTGAATACTGACTTCTCACGAATTATCATTTCATATGATGTAATGCAGACATCCCAGTTACCAGGCATAAGGGTTTCACGAATAAATGTATTCTAGATAACAAAAAAATATTTAGTTTAAATATACAAATAAAAACAAAGGAGTAAAACAAATTTAATTGTCATTTATAAAAACTATGTTGCACACACAAGATAGGTTTTTACTAAAGATAATGAAGCTATACCCACTTTATTTATCCATAGTATATAGGAAAAATGCTAAGTGTAAATAAGCAATTGTCTCCTTTATTATAAAGGACTAGCAACTGCTCGTGACTTTGTTCTCATTAATTACATTACAAAATTAGTTTTATGATATAGGTAAGTTATTAAGAAAGTTTTAACTATTCACTAGAAACTATTAACTTTTTGATCCAGTATATAACAGAAGATTGAGATATAAAACTTGTATGTCAAACCTATTCAGTACAATGAGGTAAATCACCACTGGCCTAACACAACTTCACATATTAGAATTATTCCATTTATAAATTATTTTATAGGAATGGATACAAAACTTACCCTTGTTTCTTGGTCCCCAATAAGACATACAGCTTTTAAAGAAGGACACCATTTCTTGAATTCATTCATCCAATTTGTGAGAGTCGATTTTGGCACAATAACAATATGTGGTCCAGGAACATTTCTAAGAATATTTCAAAATATTTTTTTATACTTTCAACATCACAAATTAATATTAGAATATAGGAAATTCTTTACTTACTTGAAATTTTTCATGTACCCTAGAAGTGATATAGTTTGCAGAGTTTTTCCAAGGCCCATCTCATCAGCTAAAATACCATTGATTCCATTTTCATACAATGATATCATCCAGTTCAGACCTCTAACTTGATAATCTCTCATCTCTCCATTTTTTATGTAGGGCGGTGAACATTCAAAACGGAATATGTTTTTCTGTTTAATATTTGTTTCAGCCAGTAGTTCTTCATCTTCCTCTTGTTCTGTTTTCCTATGACGATGACTGGAGACAGAGAAAAAATATGTTTTCATAATGTTAAAAATATTCTCATTTTTACATTGTTTACTTTTATACAAGCTCAGTATAGAAATTATGATACTGTTATTATCTCAAAAATAAAAATAATGTTCTTACAACCATAAAAATGTAAAAATCCTGTCACATGTATCTGTTTTTTGTTTTATACAACGACAATGGCAAACAAGTATATGGCCAGCCTGATGGTAAGCAGCTACCGTAGCCTATGTATACTTACCAATCTTGAACCCCACTTCCCTAAAGAGCTCTGGAAACCCTACTCACTGCAGAAACACATACTAGGACTGCAATCTTCTGTAGGCTGTATATATTCCAGCAGTTGGATTACCCTAAGCAGAGAGAAATTTCTCCATGCCCTACATCTCTATCTGACCAAGCCAACCTAACCTGCATGTGATGCACGCTGCTGAGTATTGAATGAAGAAGAGGCGATAGCGGATGGTAATGCTGTACAGCCTAACTGGGTCTAAACCACTATGCATATATAATGAAAAGCACTTTATAGATATTCTCTTTTGTGCATCCCTTTTTGGGATCAGTGGCAACTGGCAATATATTGTTCAAAACTCAGTGTGGTTACTTATGTTTTTGGTTTGTAATGTGCTTACCGTCTGCCACAAATTTCAGTCTCATATTTTTGCAGAGAAACTATTAAAAAAAAAAACTAAAGAGAAGGCCACTATGTGACTGTATCTTACATAGGCTAATCCTAAAAATAAAGTGATACAATAAAGGTAGCGTCTCTTTTAAGTGTTTTACAATGTGTTCAGTGATCATAATCCAGTCAGTAAAAAGTACTGACCTACAACATTTAATAGAATATTACCAACATGACATAGCTTGATCTTTGGAACATTATTACTTTGTAGGAGATAACTTAAAATCACATAATGTGCTTACCCCTAAAATCATTCACAATCATCATAACATAATCAAAATCATTCATATCATAAAAACTAAACATTTACATATGAACATCAATCATATGCCACATACAAGAAGCATTTCATACCATTTCTCTTTAGCATGTGTTAGTTGGTAGTGATAGAATAAGACAGATTGCTGATCTTATGTGGAGAAGATTTATTTACGATGTGGCAATTTGACAAAATTATATACGGGGTTAATTGCAAAAAAATCAAGGTTTAAAGACACTCAGCAATGGCCCTAGCTATTAATCAAGGTAGAGTAATATTGTTTTCAGCATCTTTTGGTTGACTCTTTCAAACCATAAATTGCATTGTATCACATTATAAGAAGTTGCAAAGCATATTTGCTTAATTTCATCTTCTTGAATTCAATTTTCATTTTTATTTGAGGCAGCCCCACACTCCTCAAAAGTTACCATAAAATTTATATTTTTTGCTTGAAATTATTTTTAGTATTTGGCATTTTGGCACCTATTTCTACCTGGGACCTTGAGCGACCTCACCAATCGCTCTACCTCAGCGACACTCACTCATGAGAGACATTCATGGGTAGCATAATTCGAGTTTTCATACAAAATTAAATAGAACAGTGATTTTTCTGAATGCTCAATCAAATATGGTAAGTTGTACATTATTGGCTTACTACAAACAATTTTCCATACAAATTTCATAAGCTAGGTTAATAAAGTGCATCATATTGTCTTAAAAGGAAATATTAATAATACTATAAAAGTCTGTAACTACTGATAAAACAGAATAATAAAAAAATATTAGCTATCTTAAAGAAGCCTATATGAAGTGAGTTATATTTTAACTGATATGAATGAATATACATAATCTATATATTTACTCAATTGAATTCACCTAATTCATTTGTAAATAAATAACTATTTCAGATAATCTACATCAAACTTGGTTATATTGTGATACATTTTCTTTTGATAGTACTTACTCTCCAGCACTGGAAGAATCAGGGTCTTTAATTTTTTTAGGTCTCCCTGCCTTTGGTTTTGGAGGACTACTTCCAGACTTAGGAGTGTTTGTCATAAAATGGGAGAAAATTTCAGTTTGTTTCAGCAGAAACTCGAATCTCTTCGAACGATCGGTTTCAATCTTACTCTCGAAGTCTCCTTCTTTTCCTCTTGATGATGTGGTGTCACATGAGGACCCATTCTGTTAAAAGTAATTGGATATTGAATATAACTGAAGTAAATGACTTCTATTCGTCGAAATCAAATAAAGCTTTGGTGACCACATTCTGAGCGTACTTACTGAATTATCGCCATCTTCGGCGACATCCATCGCTTCTTCACTTTGAGACATTTACGAAAATATAATACTGATGATTTACTAGAAATAAACAACCGTAAAGCTTTCACATGAAAAACAACTAAGCATTTCTTAGCGCTTGACACCAGCCGGGCGCGAAAAGTAAAAAAAAACATTAGTGATGCGACACGAAAAGATCTAAAGAATCGAAAATCGGATCAAACATGGCTAGAAAAAACTATAGTAACGGTAAAAAATAGAAATGATAGCACTATGTATTTTAATAATTCTTAAAATAAGTCACAACAAATTCCAAACTTTAATAGCAACCTTCAAACTCTTGACATTTGCTATGATTTGCTTGATTAAAATGTGTTCTAGGAGCGTTCTCCAATTTTCAGATATAATCGTTCGCCCTATATTTTAGACTCCGTGGTGAGATCAGAAAATTACTAAAACTTCAAATCGACTACGGTGAGTTCGTGAAAAATCGAGTTATCTGTTGTGTTTCTGTATTTTATCATTTTACTGACGATAAAACGTCTATTCGCTTGTTAAATACAGTGATAGCTGGTCAAACGTTCTTGTGTTATAAAATACCGTCAGGTTTCAATCGCTAATAATTATGAGACTAAAAGCCCGCTTCCACTAACCTCGCTGAGTCGAGCCAAATCCCATCCCATCATCATCCCATCCAATCAGAAGCACGTGCACATTGCTTGAAAGGAGAATTTCGTCTCCGCTGAGATTCAATTTTACGCAGCGCGCTTCAAGTAGACGCGGATAAGCGCATGCGCGCCAACGTATTTTTACAAGCTTGACAACATTTAGTAGTTTTCTATTATTTGGGTAGATTTAGGCCAATCAGATTGAACCATTAGTAGGTTACAATGCCTAAATAGAATTTAGTCGATTTTTTTATAATACGAAACAACTATAGGGATAGGGCACATAATATAGAGACAGCACTTATGCCGACACTCCCACTTTCTGGTAACATATTTGTAAACTATTCTGAGGAAACATTTGTAGGAATACAGAACACTTTGATATTGATTTATTTATTTATTGAAAAACGTATTTAGGTATATAAATATTATTGACATAAATTTCAATAGGAAAAATAGATTGTAATTTTATAAACGCGTAGTCGAAATTTAAAGCAGGCTCCTGAATACTGCATAACATTTTCTACAAGGTCGAATTATTGATTTTTTTTTTTTAATTAAATGGTTATCACCAGCCCTACGGCCACTAACGTCTCAACGATCACCACCATCCCATCGGCCACCATCATTCCAACGGTCACCACCATCCCGATGGTCGAATAATATTTTAACACAGCACAAGTGCTCACACGCTTTTATATACGATGATCCGTGATGTTTTACTTTAATTTCATTCATATTTTTTCATTACGTGGGCTTTATTTCGTTTCATAAAGATTAAACTCCAACATATAATGGTTGAAATCGTTTGCAACACGTAAATAATACCTAATAGGACCAGCTAATAACCAACGATGTCACCGAACGTTATTTCGTTGCACGGCAACGAGGCAACGCTTGACGTTATGTGGCGTTGCCCGTTATGGAAATAGTTATTTCATTCGCGTATAAATAAATAGTCATACATTACGTAGCGTATAACAGTTTTCGTAACTATCTATACGTTACATCACCCAAATCTATTATAGCTTTTCTTGGTCCTTGGCCGAAATTAGATTATTAGATAGAATTAGATAGACAAAATTAAAAAAAATATATGTCAAAATCAATTGTAATTGTAATCTTGTAATTGGTTGTATATTGTATATAGTTTCCCGTCTGATACGAAGTAGTATCCTCTTAGTAGTCTGTGGTCATTATTTAAAAAGAAATCATGTCTCATAGCAACGAGATAACAGACACATAGTACATTTGTATATAGGAGAAAACAGATCCCGACAGAAATTCAAAAAACGGCGTATATAAAAATAAATGGAAAAAAGTTGAGATGCCGAGCAGAAGAAACAGGTGTGCTCTGTGATTCACGTACCCATATGAGAAGTCAACGACGGGCTTGAAGGATGGTTCTAGCTCAAGTCCTCGCATTGTGAAGATCTCAGTTAATATGGATCCTAAGATTGTTCAAGGCTACCTACTTAGTCGGAACCCGATGAGAAGATCATTCTGGCTGGAGCTTGTCAGTTCGTGAGGACGATCAAGATCAATTACTAGGTCGCCTACGGACAGCGATAACTTCAGACATGCGAGGCATGGGGGTATATATGGGGGTGATTGGAGGCCACTGGGGGCAACCCCAAATAAACAGACATCATACTCACTTGGATTATCGGACCGCGTACATCTCTATAATGCCTGCGCTTAACCCAGATTACACCCACAAGATCTATGATTCCGTAATTAAGATATCAAGGAAAATCCTGGTTTCTTCGATAGTCTCTCTCTCCAACTTTTTTCTTATTATTATATAAAATTTGAAACCAAGGAAACTGATGATTGACATGTGTCTTTTGGGGGTTGAAAACATCTAATTATTAAGATGAATACAAAAGTTAAACTTGTTGGTTTTATTTTGTATAAAGTGACCTTCCACTAAAACTACTTGATGGACTCTAGCTTTATTTAATTACGCTTTTTGATGATTTATTTATTAAACTGCACAAATAGTCTTCTTTTTCTTCAGCTGCATCAAATCTGGAATAAGTAGTCCATGGAACCTGTAATTTTATTTTTTTGTTAATGTTTTCAATTTTCTTTGAAATCCTATACTTTAATTTATTAGAATGATTATAATAACTACCAAAACTGCATGATATCCAAGAGCCGTTAATTCTTTGATTTTTACTTGAAAATGTCCTGTAGGTTTATCTGTTCCATATATTATTGCATTCCTTCCAGCAATTACTAATACTATCCAATTATTTCTGTCTGGTGGTCGTCGAAGATATCCAAAGCTTTCTTTGGAAAAAGCATCTCTAACTATAACTGGATTTCCATTGAGATCATTGCAAATAATGATATCTGAAAAATATTAAATAACTATTTTAGGCATACAATTGATTATTTCTATAGTGTTATAATTTTTATTAACTGACCCCCTCTTTGGTGATGACATAGGATATGATCACCAATAACATAGTCATCACCACCACGACAATCTTCAAGCACTTTCATCACATCTAGCATCATTCTTTCAGTAATATTGTACTGTTTAGAATAATTTTGTCTTGGTACATAATCTGTATATTTTTTTGCTAAAACTTTAACAGTTTTCTCACTAAGACGGTTAAATTCAGATGAACTACAAAATAATTCAGCAGTATTATTAATTGCTAGAATTTCTTTTCCATAATGGTATACTTGATCCCCATAAGTTTTTTCTAAAAACTCAGGATCTAAAGCTTTCCTTATCAAATCTATAGGATATATTCCTGAGATCCCCAAATAGGATATGCAACACGCAAACGATCTTCCATGAAGAGTAATCTCCTCCCCTCTTTCTGGTTTTCTTAATTCATCCACAACTTTTGAGAAAAAACATTCTTCTGTCTCTGGTATTAAATTAAATGTACTATAAGTTAATACCATCCTTTCTAAATCTTTTATTCTTGTTTTGGATACATTTTTGATTACATTATCAGCAATTTTATTTAAACAATCTTTATGTAATGTCAGTGTGGTAGTCCCTAACAATGCCAGGTGTACGTTACACATAATAGATAATCTCGAAACTTCATGTTGTAATATATCTAGTAACTGATATATACTATTATCTATAGTTATTTTCATGGAGTACCTTATGACTTTTAGTAATGCAGCTAAAGAAACTTCATGGATATTACTGGCATCTTTTTTCATCAAGTTCATTATTTGTGACACAAGCTCCATACTCCTAATTGGAGTTTTGCTTTTAAAGAATCCCATAGACATTATAGCCAAATCATCTGTAGTGAACTTTGAAAAATTGTTTATCAAATGCAATTCTAAATTATGCATATCAAATGGTTGTTTTCTCAATACTCCGATGAAAAACAATGTTTGTACAGTCTGGCTTGGTGTCAATTGTTTAGCTTTAGATGCAAGCTTCCGTAAACTTTTAATGGAAAAGTCACTAACTCTGGTTACATTCAATAAATAAAACAAAGCAGTAAAAGATAATATTTGATCATATGACCAGTTTCTGAGACGGTTTAGACATTCATCATCTAAAGCGGCCCAAACTTCAATATAATTTCGTGTTCTAATAGATGGAGGATTAGGCCATTTATTTAATGCATAAAATAAAGATTGTAGCTCTTCATCACTAGCAAACTTTATATTATCTGTAAGGCAATCTATATAATTATCAAACATAGTATCTGATATACATAAATTATTTTGACAACAGTATTCGCCTAATTGAGGGAAAACGCCATATAATTCCTGTGGAGACTTTCTCGACCAATCATCTCGAATTATTTCTTCAAACCTTTTCTTAGTTAATGATGAGATTTCTATTTCCGGATTTAGATTGATTGCGTATCCTTTGTTCAACAATATACTGTAAGCGTATTTATTTTCGTGTTCTTTAAACATTTTAAGATGTAACCGTTGAGAATTATGAAAATATCTACATTTTTGCAACGATGATATGGGACCAAACAATATAAACTGTTTGCGAATTCGAGGATAAGGAATTCGACAGTGCACTAGTTTCATTATTGTTAACATTTCTTAGTACTTTTGTAGGCACGTTATAACAATAAAGTCAATAAACTTCGAGCTAAAACTTATAAATTAACATTTTATACGATTTTCAGAGGTTATTTCAGTAATAGTACAAGATATAATAGTGTAATCAAGTGTTGAAAATCGTTTAACAATCGATGTAACAATAGCCTTTTGCACTAGTGATTAATCGATAGTTGGATTAAACTATGCAAAGTAAAGTACATACATAATATAGATTCAGATTTTATGATTGTAATAAAAGTTTTGCGACTGACTTTTTTATGGTTCCGTAGTCAAGAAAGAACCCTTATTATTTCGCTATGTCTATCTGTCAGCGGCTTAGCCCAGAGATTCTTAGTACTAGAAAGCTGTAATTTGGCATGGATATATAAAATATTAGCAATCCCCCATGTTTTGTGAAACACCAATCAGATCGAATGACGTCACTTCACGTTTTTCGATTATTTTATATTTTGAAACTATTACATAGCCTAGTTTTATGTTATCACAACCAAAAACCCAAGAGATTTTAGCTATTGATATTGAATAAGGATTTATTAAGGCTAATAGCTTTAATTGGTTTAAAATTGTTTTTCTGACACTGAAACTTGTTGTTCATCAGAATTTCTATTTATCTAAATTTCCATGTAAAAGTACCTACATGAATTATCTACATAAAAAAATACAATTTAGAACTCAAAACGCAGACGCTATGCACCATGCCAGACTCAGTGAAGCAATGATGGCTCAGTGGTAGCGTGTACAACTTTGCGTCGATTGACGTGAGTTCCAATCTCTTGGGCCACATCGTCACTTAACATCAGGTGAGATTGTGATCACTACGCCATCCTATAACATGAAAAATGTCTCTTTCGAGCGTTTTGGCGTTAATTTAAAACTTGTTTTTTAAAATTCAATTTTTAAATTTAACATTATGTTTTGTGCAAAAAAATGTGAATAATAAATACCATTATCATTTTAGAAATGTTTATCAAAATTAGTCATCATGCCTATTAATCAATAGTTTGTTTAAAAAATATCGAATTAGCAAATAATCTATGTTTACAACACTAAAAATAAGAAATTATTTTTGACACTTGTTATTAAACATAGACAGAGAAGGAACTAGACAGAGATCGTGTAACAGGGTGTGAGAATTTGATATCTCGAATAAAATGATAACACCACAGATAACACTATCGCGACAGACTCCTGAGCGGATAGTACGTATGTTATTTCAGTTCGTAGTAAAAATATTCCTAACTCTTTTAGTTGCTCTCTGTACGGAATTGAAATAATTGATCTCTAATTAGTCATTAATTTTAAGTCCTTTAGTCCTCAATGGCTCTCCTTCTTAGTGTAGACTAGGCATAGAACATTTCACGTATCACTGGTTAAATGGCTTGTAATAGGACAAAACACGCTAACTACTTGCATCAAAGATCTATGTCTGCAAATGTAACACATCTCGGGAGCGTAATGTAAATACATGCGGATCAAGACATTACAATAATGAGCATTATTTAACAGTGCGATAGAAAAACGAAATCTGAGGAAGAGATAAAAAATGAAACTGCAGCGATCATAGGCAGCACAACTGCGTTTGAGTGAAATTATTCTTATATAGAAATTAATAATTGAAATTAATATTATATGAGAATAAGTCTCAATACTTACTTATAACCATAAAATAACTTTATATTAGAATTTTTTCACTTGCATACTTTGATTTAAAAAGAGAACATACGGTACGGTCGTTCAAAGGTTCGTCTGATGCGTTTACAGTTTAAAAAACCTAGAGCCATCTCTTAGAACTACTCTTAACTACGTTGTGATCGATGTGAGCTGACACATAGACGTAACTTTGCAAGTGTGTGGCATTTTTTATGATTTAAAGAAAGAAAAACATTTATATTCCAGAAGTTATATTTATTGTAGTATTAGGTTTTTCGTGGACAACTAAAAAGGCTTATTATTTTATTTGCACGGGCCCTTATTAAATTTTCTAAAATTAAAGTAGCCCAAGTTACTCCTTATAACATCAGCTATCTGCTAGTGAAAGTCCCGTCAAAATCTGTCCAACCACTCCAGAGATTAGCCGGAACAAACAGACAGACAAAAATAAAATATAAGATTTTTTGTTATAGGTATCGTATTAGAAATGCAATTATTAAAAAGGTGTTATTTTGTCATTACAAACAGACACTTCAATTACATTATTTGTATAGGTATACATATAGATTTTCAGGTATAAATAACCAGCTTGTGATAATTATTAGCATACAAAGGTATTAATCACATTGAACCCAGTGTTCAGATTGATCCCAACAGCCAAAGTATTGTGGTTTTAAGTAAAACACTTTTATATCTTCGGTCGGTCCCAGCCCTGGTACTGGTATCGGACGATTGTTATCTTCATGTTCCCTTATTGCTCCTAAATATAAGTATTTATCAATCCACTGTGCATACTGCGACTGTGGAAAATTCACAAGCAAATGGTTAATAGATTTTTTTTAAATATTATTCTATACACATAGGTACGTTCTAAGTAGTAGTATAAAATTCTGCAGTTTGGATTCAATATATTTTTTTCATATATTAATTACTATTTCTGTCTTTTTACTACTAGGTATATAGGCCTTTTTTACGACAGTTTCGAAATGCTAAACTGACTACAACTTCTTTAGCCTTAGTAATCTAAATGCTTTTAGATACTTTGCATTTTGTTTTGTCTACTTTCACTAAAACCCTTTGTTTGTTTATTAATATTTACCATTGTTTAGGTAGGTACATAATTTATAATCAGATTTTCTACTTCTCACTGTTTGAAATGTACCTAGGTAATCCTCTAGGTAGCATGCGCATGTTTCGTAATATAGTAGGTACTATTTTTTTTAAATCCTTGTTTTATTTCATATCGTACCTACTTCATAGTAGACCCAATAAAATATCGTTTCTTTAGGAATATATTCATAGCACTCCCATAACAAAGATTGTTCAAGTACAATGTGCTGATTTAAAAAAGAAGTTATAGTTACACAAAACTTACTACATTTTTACGGTCTAATGTACTAGACAATATTGTTTCTTTGAGTTGATCATGTTTTTTAGTTGAGTTCGTAAAAGGCCATGTTTTCTTCTCGCTGCTCAATTCCAACACATAAGAACACCACAGTCTCCAGAATATCTTAAATGTAATGACGTTGTAAAATTGAAAACAGACTTATTTGCTTTTCATTAAAAAAAATTGAGAGGAAAACCTACCTACAGCCTCGTATTGTATTGTATTGTCTTGTATTGTATTGTATCAGTTAATACAACCAGATCTAAGCGAGTATGTAAAACAATCGCGTTAGTTTTATGACTATAGTATTTAGAAATTCTAAATATATATAAATTGTAAATAAGAATCATCATTTTAGAAAAAACTTATTAGTAATTAGAGGTTCGCTGATAATTAAATACATACCTGTTTTTGACATGTCGCATCCGCCTCGAATCAATATGAAGTCGTCAATTTTTAACTTATTACACATCTGATTTTATTTTACAATAAATGCTTAATTAACTTTGAAGTTTACAAGACTAGGTATGTTTTTATGGTTTTACCGAAATGGTCACTTAGATAATAATATTATGACAATAAAAAAATGTTTTAAATTAATCTTAATGATTAATAATAACATTTAAATGGACTGACTATATTACCTTTCTTTTCTTATTTGCATATAATTCAAAATATTTGGTAGGTAAGTTGTTAAAATGAACTTTCAACGATTGTCTTTTGCTCATCTTAAATATTGTTAATTTAAAACTCTTCAAAGGGTAAAATGAAAGCAGTTTTGATAGTTTATTGTCATTTAAGTTATTATTTTCGTTTGGACAAAAAGAGTTAACTGCATTCATAGGAGCTATAATCATTAAGCTTGGAGTAAGGGCTGAAACAATAGGTTTGTTAAGATTGAAATGCGCGCAACTTATTTCTTCCTGATCACATGTACCTAATGTTATTTAATCACTAGCTATACCCGCGGCTCCGCTCGCGTGGTCTAAAGAATACCAACGGTCGAGCGCACGCGATAATCGTGCTGCCCCCGCTGAAAAAAGTGAAGACAAAATGCTTATTGTGGCTGATTCTTAGAAGACAGATTTATGCTATCTAAAACTTTTTTGTAAGTCTTTTTAAGATTTACAATTATGTAGGACATTAATTTGCTATATCTCGTATGGTTTATTCAGCGTAAGTAATTTAAGCGGCTCAAATGCATGTTTTTTGCAAATTTATTCACCATTATCATCACTGCTTACTGCTTATGTAAGTAATACTATCATAAGAGCACATTTCTCGATCATATAAATTATTTTGTGATATTTTCAATATATAGTTAAAAACTAAATTACTGAATGAATACTGAAAAATTTCGTTCAGACTCGAATCAGCATCTGTTTGACACTCTACTGGATAATCATTTGAGCACATCAACGTTTTTCTCTTCTTGCCTTATTTTCCCCCTTTTTAAGACATTATTAATTTGATTTAATTTTGGACTATATTAACTAGTGATAACTTAAGAACGCTCACGGACTTACCGAGTTGGACTAATCGCAGAACAAGTCTACCACTTCTCGTTGTTTCCTTAAAAAGATTTTCAATTAGAACGTTGTCCTGGAAGTCGCCGACGGAAAGTATTCCTCTTACTGTAGCGTATGGCATATTGCAGATTCAAGTAAGTTCCATTTATGTAGATTTAATTTCAAATAATGTTGATAATATGACACTAGAAAAATCTAGTAAAACTCTGCTATTCAACCGTACTTTTGTAAAATTGATCAAAAATATAAAATTATAAACTGATATAATATAACAATTCTTGAAGTATGTACAGACAGAAGTTAACTGTCACTTAAAAACGAGTTTTAATTTTTATATCTAATAATAAATCAATCTATATATATGTGTGTGAATTATTGGTTTCTAGAAAACGGCTCTAAAGATTTGGATGAGATGTATTTAAATAATGTACCTATTACTTTCCAAATTTACCTTGATTTTTTTCCAATGCACCGAGCGAGCGAAGCTCGGTAGCCCAGATATTTAAAGTATCATAAACTAACATAGACCATGTACTAGTAGAGCAATTTCAAACAAAGACGTGACGTAGTCACGTAAAACTTCTTTAGGCGCAACTAGGAGGTAACTGGACGACAATGCAACGAAAGTCCTTACGGCAATATTTGCAACGGAATTTCGTTACGGCAATATGGCGTCATGTTTAAGTAAAACTTCTTTAGGCGCGATTAGGAGGTAACTGGACGAAAATTCAAGGGAAGTCTGGTGGTGACCGTTTAAGTTTTACTACAATCGCGTGTGACAGTTACACGCTTTTAAATTTTTTCAGCCAATCATATATATTTTTTTTAACTATATCAATCATCAAACTATTTTTCTGCAAATCAGAAAAGCGACATATTGTTGCTCTATTTTTCATTAGTGGTCTGTGGATAAGAAAATTTTCAAAAATAAAAAAGTATGATATCGTCTCCAGTACTTGTGCATATTAAAATCATTGTTATAATCTGACATAGCGGCATCTATAAAAAAAAAACCTTTTTTCACAGATTTGTCTTTTCTCAAATTTGAAAGTACTTTGTTATTAACAGGATTATCTTTATAATAGGCTCAGATATGAAAAATACTTAAATCTATGGATATATACAGTTCTACATTTACAAAATATTTTCTATATTTTAATCAAATAGTCTCATTTTATAATCCTTTCAACAAAATAAAACTAAAATTAAATACACACCAGCACTTTATTATGACTTAGGCATTTGATAAAACGTATTTACAATAATTTAATTATTAATATAATATGAATAAATCCAAAACATCGGACCAGCATAATAAACAAAATGTTGACAAAATAATAAGAAAAAAATTTCAAAGATGAAATCAAATTCGAAACCTATAATTTGTCTCATTACCTAACTTTGGTTAAAGAAAATATTGTTACTTTAATCCTTCATTAATATTACTTGCTTCAGTTTTAGAAATAGAGATGTTAATATAAATAATTTATATTCGTTGTTCTTTTTTCCCCCTATCGTCCGGTATCAGCCTGTAAAAAGAATAGGAAAAAATTACACAATTATTACATTTCTATTAAGCATCATTATACTGGTGCCAGATTAGATTAGTAGCCAGATAACGAATGACTCTACATGTTCACCTGACATAATAATTGCAATGGCTTCAGAAGTTTTTGACCAAAAGATACATTTGTTCATTTTAAAAACAAGATTAAAAATGACTCAATAAGGTCTACATCTATAGCATAGCGTTGTATGGCTGCGAAACATGGACTTTAAATCAAAGGTACAGAGACAGGTTGACAGCATTTGAGATGTGGTGAAGAAGGAAGATAGAGAACATCATTTGGCCAGAAAGGAAGTGTTAGAATGGTTGAAGACAATTATTGAGAAACATAGATAACAGAAGAGGACAGAAGAGGACAGATGATTAGACACTTGATACGGCAAGACAAGTTTTAAAGACAATTTTAGAAGGAAAAATTGAAGGATAGCGAGTAAAAGTAAGGCTTAGATGAAGCTTTTCCAACAAGTGAAGGATAAAGTGGGGAAGTAGTGTTGTATCAAGAGGCCAAAAGAAAGGTAGAGGTTAGGGGACTGTGGCAATTGCTCGACCAACAAGAGCTGAGCTATTAAATTAAATAAGAAGAAACTCGTGCCTGTGATTTGTGTGAATAGTAATTATATTACATTTGAAAACAATGTTACTTATTAAAAATCCATCACCAATATTCACTGCACAACACGCGTTCATACATAAATTCAGTTAATAAAAGTGCTATCAAAACTGTGTAAGTAAAACAATTAATTTCATACTTGAAAAGTACCTAGTTTATACATCGAATTATTAATTTAATTTGCAAGTGTATTATTATTTCATTTTTTATTTTTAACTTTGGGTATTGTTATGCAAGGTGATAAAGGCAAAAGGTTATTTCCATATCTTAAATGAAATTTTTTATCGAAAGACGCTTCATCATCGTCTCTACTATTAATAAATTCTCCAATTATTGTTAGATCCTGAAAGAGATTGAGTTTTTTGTACTTATATTAAAATCGTTTTCTATAGCTTATTATTTGAAAGTATACCTAGTTATTTTCATTGTGATTTTATTTATACGTATATGTGTAAAATCTTTATGGAATAAAACATTTCAACATTAGCATGGTGGTAGGGCATTTTATAATGCTCGCCTGGTTAGCTAACATCTTCAAACTTGTGGACAAACACCTACAGGAGTGTTTCGGCAGCTGCACTGGAGAGCCAGTTACCCCACTAACTTAACGTAATTATCTTGGGCTACATTGTGCCACTTCATATCAGGCTAAACGCTAAATATATAGAAAATAAAAAGTTCAACTTACCAAAGCTTCAGTCTTTTTACGTAAATTGGACCTAGACAGCGTTAAAGCTAATTCTGATTGTAGTCTATTCGTGATTGGAACATCATTTGCTGAGTCGAGTAAATCTTCAGGTCTATCTCCGTTTAGAAATTCAAGTTTCGTTGGTTCGCGTCTGTTACTTCCATTGTGTGAATATTCACCTATTGTGACTGAAACAGGTCTCACGTGTTTCTTCATGGTCGCAGTCCCATTAGGAGCTTTTACAAAATAATTTGACGGCGGTTTCGATTGGACATTGGCAGGATTCTTCATTTTGTAAGATTCTAATGACTCCAATTCTGCTTTCTCATCTTTTTTACTTCTTAGCTGAACGATATTAGCTTTGTCGTAATCTGGAGTTGGAATCCGTGTCAGTGTGCCATTTTTCCGACAATTGGGAGCTTTGAGATCGGCGATTAATTTTGAAATAGGTTTCTGTTGATCAGTCTCTGAAGTTGATTGATTTCCATTTTGGTGACCGTTAAGGATTGGCATCTGAAATTAAATGTTGATTTTGCAGTGGTTATTAATATAAAGAAGTTTGTTTGTTTGTAAGGGGTACTGAACCGATTATAAAAACTCTTTCACCGATAGAAAGCTACGTTCTTGCTGAGTGACATAGGCTTTATTCTTAGTATGTTTTATATTGTACTAGCGACCCGCCCCGGCTTCGCACGTGTGCAATGTAGACACTAATATGGGGCAGTGTGAGATGAATATATACCATCGCAGACGTTTTTCTCGATATTTTTAAGATATACAACTCCGAAGAACATTAATTTCTTGTTCGGTTTAGCCAGCGTTTGCGATGTAAGCGCACAAAAATATGTTTGTTACGACATCACATTACAAATCTATGAATTTTTTGGCCTTTCTGTACTATATTATGTATGTATTATACATATAAACCTTCCTCTTGAATCACTTTATCTATTGCTGAAAATTGCATCAAAATCCGTTGAATCGTTTAAAAGATCTAAGCGAACAGACAGCGGAAGCGACTTTATTTTACACTATTTAAAAATATTGTTGTACGCACGCAAGGTAAAACTAATGTTAAACTATTCATTTTATTATATCTGTAGAGCGAAAAGTGGCTTTAGAGTTGTTAGTATGGCTTATCACTATTTTTGGCGTTTAACAATAAAATGTAAAGATGTAATCATCAATTTCTTTGAATGCAAATACTATACGATAAAACCATATGTACTATCGTATTGATAAATGTCATTACATTTGCAAAACATGAAGTAATTTCATAATCAACATCATCTGCTTTGCAAATTAAAAAAAACGTCTGCGAACCAAATAAAGTCACTGTTCCAGAAGTTGCTGAATAGTTATCCAGTAATATTGCCAAACAATGCATATCAATTGATAGTGTAACGGCATGGAACGAAATGCTAATTTATTGTCGAATTAATTGCAACTGAAATATCTAAAACATAAGAAATATTTCTGAGAGTTGAAACTCAGTAATCCGTGCAACAAAAAATTCTGGTGATTTACATTCAAAAATATTTCTCACGGGTGGGTAAATAGATTTGGAAGTAAATGAAGTGTACATGTAACTAAAAGGAATGTTACAATACCAATTACTGTGACTTACACGTATGACTTTATAGGCAGACCAAATATGATTACAAAATTGTTACAAGACTCCCCGTTTTTGTATGGTTTGTACCTGATTCATATAATATATGTAATTTATATAATATCGTATTACACCGAATCTATGTATGAATCAAAGCAGAAATGAGCGTCACAGGCTTCGATCAAGTCACAGGTCAGAATAAAGAGCCGTAAGAAGATGTCGTATTATTTACCTAATTTGTGTACTTATGTGTAATTTATGTACCTACTAAAAATACGACTCTACTTATTAAAAGTTTATTCACTAATATTTATAAAAAAAAGGTCTGAATATAAAAACAATTAATTAATCCAAACAAAATTAATAATACTAAAAGCACGGTGGTTTAAAAGAAAATCAAAAACACAGGCAAATTCGCTGAGACTGTTGTATTGAGAAAGTTTGTTTGGTAAATAATTAGATCACAGTTCGTAATAACCGACTAAGCGTAAACATTGAAAAGTTAGCTATCTATGAGGAAAGATTTTAGATGGATTAAAATATCTTCTGAAATATAATGTGATAGTCTTACAGTCTTAAATTATGTAACGTTTTAGTTCCATCAAACTTGCAACTTTAGAAAAATTCATTATCTGCTGTTGACGTCATTATTATACGCTATTCATTCTTCATTACATTTTTTTTTGTTATTTCTACATTATTATAATAATTATATTACCGGTGGTGGAGGAGGAGGGTTGTCCGTAGCTTCTCGTTTCTGCTGTGGATGATCGTTAGCTGCTATGTTATTGGACGGGGTGTGATCCAATTTCTTCACTGGTAATGTTTGTTTACGATCCTGTTTGTAAGAAAATGATTATTTAGTAAAATATTATAAAACCCCCACGGTTTCACTCGTGTTTTTATTCGACAAGTCCACGGCAGCGGTAACTGTACTTGCCTACAGCTTGCTAGATTCCTTCATACGACGGTCATAATTACTGCTCCGCTCCTTAGGATTATAGAGTGAAGCTATACAGCTTATAAAGTTTCTCATGAATCGGTCTATTAGATACATTTTTTTAATCAGACTGGTAGTTCTTGAGATAAGAGCATATAAAAAAGCAATCAAACGAAAAAATATATGTGCAGCTTTATTATATTAGTATATATAGATTTCTAAAATATCGATTACACTATATTTACAACCATTACATTTCTTGAAAGTTTACTAAATTTCAATATTTGAAGCGATGATGGCTCAGTGGTAGTGTGTACGACTTCGCGTCGAGTGACGTGAGTTCGAATCCCTGCAATGAGCCTGAGCTTTCGGTGAAGGAAAACATCGTGAGGAAACCATAGCATGGTGGTAGGGCTTTTTCTAATGCCCGCCTGGCTAGCTACCACCCTCAAGATGAAAATCTGTCGCCAAATACCAATAGGTGTGTTCCGGCAGCTGCACTTGAGAGCCAGTCTTCCACTAGGTTTAGCGTGTTATCATCTTGGGCCACATCGTCACTTAACATCAGGTGAGATTGTGGCCACTACGCCAAAGCCTATAACGATAAAAAAATATATATATATATACAAATAAGTACCTACAAAAATACTTATCAATACTTATAACCGATCATTGAGCAAAGTCACGGAATAACATATTATCCACTTATTATAAGATTTCCATAAATTTGAAGGTCAAATATCGTTTCTACGTACAACTTAAGAATATAATTACGTCTAACAACTACTTGAGTATAAAAGAGTAATGTTATGAGTGACGTAACTGACGACTATGACCATTATACATGATTAGTCAAGACAGATTAACCAAAAATTATCGTTTTTGGTTTCATTCTTAAATAGCCGTCATTATGAAACTTATGTTAAAAAAACATTAACTGTTTATCTACTAAATATTCTTTGGTAGTTTTCTAGATGATAGAGAACCTAGGTTATACTATAGTTTACAACAAGTAGTTCTACAAAAGCCAAGATTAGCCAAGATAACGTAAATCTAGAAATGCATCAAATACACGAAACTACAAACAAAAATTTCTTCTTTCTTATTGACATTGAACTTTGTATAACATGTAATTGTAGGAAGTGGAATCACGTAAAAAAATATACCTATTAATAATTGTAGTAAAAACAACTTAGTGTATAATTTGAAGTAGCTAAGTATGTAATATAATAAAATAATAATGTACCTAACGCATTACAATTTTAATTTATTATTGATCATCGCGCGGTAGTTCCCTTACATTTAATTCGTTAATGAGTTATCGAGGAAAACCGTTTGCGAGTCATTCCGAGTATATAACGTAGCTATATGAATTCATACATTATCCTTTGAGGATATTAAAAATCTTATGAAACAAATCTATAGAGTAGGTTAGTATATTTTTAAGGTAGATTTTGTTGATTAGGATCATAGATACGTACTTATATTAAATCTATGAATAGAATAGTCGTAATGGTGTCTATGCTGATCATGTCCTAAATAATCGTTTTTTGATAATATCATAATTTATTGTATTATACGTCATGGAGTGATTATTATTTACTTAATTCTACAGTTTTAATTTGTACCAGTCGATAGTTAGAATATGAAATTCCACCTACATACATTAGTCATTATTTTTTTTCATTATTAATTAATTTTTATATTTAGCATATCTTGTTTTGATGTATGATTCATATAGCATACATAATATACTTTTAGGAGAAAGTATGTTGCATTCTTTGTATATCTATCAGCTGGTACAAATACAAACTGTACAAATAATAATAATCTCTACCTCAAGGGTAATAAGTGATAATGTACCTATTTCATTAAAACAAGTGCAAGGTGAAGAATGTTTCTACAACTGCATTTATTTTTATAATGTTATAGTTAAAGAAAAATAATAAAATAAGCAATGTTAGTCAGTCCTATTAGATAATATATATCGTATATCTTATTGCGTATTTCGCAAGAGGAAATCTATAATTAGTACAAAACGCTAAATTCGGATTATGTTTGAAATATTATGGCTGATACGTATACAAATTTTCTATTTTGAAGCTAATTTATGCTATCACTTGCAAAATGCGTAAATAGGAGCGGGCGGGTTGTATATAGTAAGCGAACTTCGAACTAAAAAGTGGTAGTAAATACAGAGAGAGGATCTCAGAATTCTGAGCGTACATCATTAGTATTAGTTGGGATTTGTCTAAATTATAGACTGAACTCAGTAGAAAAAATTATAATTTGAAAAATAACGGACACCACTCAATGACAATATTTAATTAAAGTTGTAACTAGGTAAATGACATGTACAAACCGGAATGTATACATATACCTACGGTATCATCCGGTAATTCAGTATCAAATAAAACGATAGAGCTAAGTTAGAATAAGTTAAATGATTAGCTCATTATTAGGCTCCGAGATAAATATACAGTTTTAAAACTATTTCGCTCTAGATAAAATCACGTTATAGTAATTTGACATTATATCAAAGCTATTCCTATATTTCTAAAATACTTCATAATCCTCTATACAAGATTTAAATAATATTATTTACATAAATTTTATATATTTTCATGGTCATTACATATTTGATAATTGTTGTTTATTCCGACAAACGTCGAAAATAAAAACAAACTTGTTTCCGTTCAAAATAATTTTCCCTGAGGTCAGTATCAGCAAATATTAAATATTTATCGTATTCACTGTTAAACTTTAATGCATAATATTATTTGGGTAAAAAAATAACGTAGGGTTCTAGAAAGAACGTAACTTAGATAGTTATAGGTAATTCGCGTTCCGGTATCAGGATAAATATTGATAAATGATAAAATAACTTCACGAGTTACGTTCATAGATAGGCACATCTAATACGTAATCTATACTAATACTATAAGCTCAAGAGTTTTTTTTATCGAGGAAGGTATATAACTATATAGGCTATATAACTTTACGCTACTACCTTAAGAAGCGGAGCAGTAACCGTGAACCTAAACTTATCTGGCAACCTGTAGGCTGTTAGTCCGGGAAGTAGGTACAACAATAAGCTGCACGGGTGCGTGGCGGTGTGGCGCTCACGGGTGAAACCATAGGACTCAGCTAGTAATATAATATAATTCAAGCTTTTAAATTCCAAATAACCGGACAATGGTTTCTTCTCAAATAATGTCCAACGTTGTGTTGTCCTGTGTTTTAATTTATAAATATTTTTAATAGTGCAAAATTGTAGGTCATTCTACGTTAAAACTCTCACTGTGTAATCGAGTTCAACTGAAAAACCATAAAAATATATAAATTTATGAAACAATACCAAAATTGGTTAATATACTAAATTGGCTTGGCTCATGATGGCTTTAATTAATAAAAGTATGTCGAAAAGTATTTGTATGTTTTATAAGTATTTTGCACGGCTTGTAATCAAACTGGGTGTTATCGTTCGAAAACATTAGTTAATATCAATAGATAACTTTAGTCATACACGAAGATTAAGAGTTATTTCACGATGATCGATATCTGGTAATTTACTAATGCATTATTAATAGGAACAAAGAATTAATTTTTATTATAATATAATTTATACATTGAAGTATATTATGAATTCACTCTGATCGCGATTGTAAATAAGCCGTATTTAACTAAGGTCAGTCGAAAAAAAAAATTTTTTGTTTCGCTCCGTTAAATAATAAATACCTACGTACAATTATCTCATACAAACACAACTAACTTCATAGCACTGGATGATGACCAACGGCTTGGATTTTTTGTTAACCTTATTCATATTAGACATGGTCGATGGTTATTTGCTGCCGACACTAGATAAAATGTAATACATTAACAGCTCAGCGCTACACTTTTAAATGTTTAGACACTTGTATTTATTTAGGTATAAGGAATAAGGACGTTAAGATTATGGAAACCCATAATAAACAAATGTTTAAGGGGCGTCAAGGTCACCAATAACTTTTCTTGAAGTGTGAAAAATCGCGACGATAACTCACTGAGGCGATATCGTATACGATCGCCGAAGTGCAACGTGAGCGAACAACTGAGCCACCAAACGAATTGTATGGCGCACGGCGCCCGGTGCGCGTTCATTGAGATTGTTTATTCGCTGCCGTTATCAGTGCAAAGTAAAATGTAGCGAAATCACAGCGTTTATTCAGCTATACTTTGCGGTTAATAAAAAAATAAAATCGATTGACACAGATTTGTTTAGTAGGTAATAGAAATTGTTTTCCGTTCTGATATATTCGCTCAAGTTCTATCTTACTACATGTAGGATATATTTTTAATTAGTAACCAATTAGGAAGTACATTTACAGATGTATGTTACTAGTTCCGAGAAAAATAATTTTTGCTAGCTGTGCCCGCGACTTTGTCTGCGTGGACTTCAGAATTGGGCCTTTACCAGGATAAACAGTATCCTATGTCTTAATCCGGGTTATAAAGCTGTCTGTGTGCCAGATTTCATCTAAATCCATTTAGCTGTTTTTGCGTTATTGAGTAACAAACAAATAAAGTCACTCTCGCATTTATAATATTAAGTAAGGATGAATATCAGAGCGGCTTTTACGGTCATTTTCTGTTGAATTATTAAAATGATCGTGAAATAGATATTTTTTATCGGATCTACTCTGTAGCAAAAGTTATTGTTGCTTTTAACGATACGATTACCGTGAGTATGCTCCGCTGCTGAATACACCGTTTCTATTTATTTTATTTGAGTACAAATCAATTAAAAGGAAATCAACATGGTCATGAATGAGAGCATTGAAATCACCGTAGAAATAATAATAATTAAAAAAATGTAAAAAAACTCACTTAATAACCAGTGCAATCTAGTTACGACTTACACACTGAATAATTAATGAATTGTGAGAAACTGTGATTTCCGAATTTATTTACCTTATCATTAAGCTCAACTCAAACTATATGTATATCTACAGACAATATATTTAAAATGGTCGTTAATAAAATGCTGTTATGTGACTCCTAATTGTTATTGTTTAAACAAATCGTTATTACCAGTAGCCAACATTGGATATAGACTACATCGATAATAGTCATCAACAAATGAAATGAACACTATAATTTAATTGTACAAATATATTACAAATTTTAAGTATCTATGTATCAGATGAATATACTGTACAAATAAAATCACCCCTTCACTTTGGTGAAAAAAAAACTATTGTAAAAAATTGTTTTTTTGCCTTAACGAAATTCTTTTACCATGTGCAAATACACTTCACAATAATAGTAACGCTCCAATAAACTTAAGTTATGTAAGAATGCAGTAAAAATTCGTGTCGAAATGATATTATTTTTATGAGGTAGTAATTGTTTCCAACTGTAATATTATGTAATAACTATACTAAATAAAAGCATGTAAGTGGTAAATTCAATGAAGCTGCATCCATTAACAGAATTTAAATCGTGTAAAGTCCATTAGTACATAAAACATCATTGTTTGGAAACAGTAAAATTATATCATACCATAGAAATAATTAATTTACTATAGATATATTCCAAAAACTTTAGAGAATCTATACTTTATTTTAGTGTCATATGTACATTCATTTAAATATTAACATATATTCTAAGTTTTTTTAATACTATAATGGTGGCAAATAAGCGTGTTGTCCGCCTGATGGTAAGCGGCTACCGTAACCTATGGACGCTTATAATACCATAGGTATCTCTAGCGCGTTGTCGACCTTGAACCCCCTACCCCAAGGAGCTCTGGAAACCCTGCTCTCAACAGGAACACAATACAAGGTTAGTTCGCTGTGATCTTCTGTAGGGTGGAGGTATTCCACCAGTCAGGCTGCCCCAATTAGAGAGAAATCTCCAAAGAAATTTATATTTATATATATATATAGATGCACGTGTAAATTCATATTTATACGTATCTATAATTAAGTTTAAAAATTACCAAATATAAAAAATATTAAAAAGCAGTTCGTATTTATATATTATATAAATATATAATATAAATGTACGTACCAAAGCTCCTTTGTCGTTGACATCTTCTCTGCTATCTGCTACCTTGTCGTCATTGTTATTACTTAAAAACATTTTCCTATGAACTTTCTTAAATTCGTTCATAAGCGCATCGTGTTGCTTTTTTTGATCGTTGTCAATTGTTTTTGGCATATTTTTCTTTACTGGATTAGGCGGTGTGTTATTTTCAATACTTAGGTTTTTCTTGTTCTGAAGAAAAGTTTTCCTATTTAGTAAAATACATTACATTTAAATTATATATATCATATATCTTTAACTATATACACACTATCACATACAAACTAACATATATAGGTAATATAAATTTACAAAGTGCCATACAATACTTACATAATATTATAAAACTTTACATCTGGCTATTTGTCGTTTTTTCCGACAGTTACTATAACGACTTAAATAATATAAATTATTGCGTGATAAAAAGATATCTAAAAAGAAAATCTAAACATATCTAAAATGTATGTACAATTTAGTAAAATCGTATTTAAGGATTGTATGTATCACAAGCAACGTGTGGATAAATATATTAATTTTGTAATCAGTTAAATAAAAAACATAAAATAATATCTACCATCTTCAAATATTTTTACAATTGACGTCACAAATAAGGAATCGAACCGATTTTAATAATATATTTTTTTATAGAAACTGATTACTTCATCTGGAGAAATATCATCAAATTAACAATTCTCATAATTCACACCTATGATAAACATTATCTTATCTAACAATGACTTACATGTTTCCTTCTAAGTATTTCATCAGCAATGGCACTTGAAAGGGTGGTGGAGCTCGATACACTCGAGGTATCTGAATTTATATCTTTCTTCATAGGCGGCGCAATATTATTACATGTCGATTTTCCACAAGGGGCTGTACTCGTGTGGTGGAGTTCTACTACTATCGTTTTTTTCTCGTTTCCTCTGATTATACCATTCGCAGTAAAAGTATTTTTCTTGGGAGACTGGTTATTATAACTACATTCTATAGTAGCACCATCCTCGGTTAAATTAATTATTGTTTTATTCGAGGGACTCGTTATGAATTCCTTACTGTTTCTCACATTACTTTTACTCTCAAATGTATGTGGATTGTTAGGTATACTAGGACTGTCGTAATCGGGTTCTATGTCAGATGGAGCATCGAAATTATGTATGGCATTATTTTTCCAGTCGAAGTCTAAGCTATCCCACGTTCGTCGTTTCAATCGGTTCATTGTTAATCTAAAATTAAAATAAATAATTAATAACTTCAATTTATTCATGATAAATATTGTAAGCCTTGACCATTCGAAAATGAATAGTAAATTGTGATTGACAAACATGTATGAAATTAAATAAACATTTCTAAACAATGATAATTCGTAAAGTGCTGGTTCTATCACAATCATCGATTTTGTTCGGTGTCAAAAGAATCATCAATTTTGTACGGTAGCAATGTAATTGGTCGATGGTGTTTTTATTACCGGGATTATTTTTAGCTTGCCAAGACAAGAAACTATCAGTTTTAATAAAATGCTTATCGATGTTATGCGAGAATTATTGAGAGCAGAAATAATTGAATTTTTTTACTGAATTTTATTTAAAATGCCATATTGCATCTACTTCAAATTGTCTTCACTCTTCACACTTCAAAATATCTTTACTCACATAAGCAATCGACAAGCACGCATAAAATATTTAAAAGTCTAAAATAAAAACTGATCTAATTTATGTATATTAGATCAACGTTAGTTTAGGTAACTATGTAAATTCCAATGAGATAAAACCATTCTATAAACGAAAAATTTTTATATAATTTGTTCTTGGCATCACAGTTATACTTCAAATAGAATATTTGTATTTGATTGACGAAGGCGTTACTTTGCGGAAATCTATCGTAAATAATTATCCGAAATTTCTTTGCTACTTCCGTCTGCAATGGATGAGTAGTAGTTTCAGCTACCTCCAACATAAAATGTTTGTATTTAAATAAATTTGTAAATAAATGTCTTAAATAAATTAAAATAATAATAGTGAAGATGATACTATGTATATTCAATATTTTTAATGACTATACAACCGATTCGTAAGGCACTGTCCTTTAGAGAAGAATCGGCAAGAAACTCTAAGGTTGCAGTTTTTAAACCCACCTCTTAATAATTTACATTAATGAATATTTATAAAAATTAGCTAGCTTCGGAGGAATCAACATCGATCTGAGGACGCCTCATTGAGAGGTGAAACACATGTCATTGATTGTGGTCGTTTCACGTCTCATATTCAACATAAATATTCTAAAATTAATTTATTTTTTAAATATTATTCATGTATTTGTTATTTTAAAACATTTTTATATTTTTCATGAATGTAGTTATTATTATAAAAACAGCAACCTTAGAGTTTCCTACCAATTGTTCTCTAAAGGATAGTGCCTTCCGAATCGGCTGTAGAGTCATTGGAAATAATGAATATTGTACATATTATCATCTTCATTATTATTTTAATTTATTTAAGATGTTAATTTACAAATGTATTTAAATTTAAACCTTTAATATTGTAGGTAGCTGAAACTACTACTCGTCTACTGCAGGCGGAAGTAGCAAAGAAATTTCGGATAATTATTTATAATATTTGTAATTCAACCTTCTCAAAGTACACAGAAAACACACCTATATTGCAAATTTTGTACTTGGGTATCTCACTAGTCAACTATTCGGTAAACAAGTACTTACTGCTGATTCTTCCATCTCCTACGACACTTTTGAATATCTTAAGGTAGGTACGGTAGATTTATGGCACATTTGCTATAATCGTCACACTACCAATTTAAGCTAATACCGATATTTTACTATTAACTTACCGATCGGCACGATCAGCCGCTTCTTCAGCTACACTGGCAAGTCTACGTCGTAGGGCAGCTGGAGGTGCTAGAGGTACATGCGGTGCAGTAGGAGCCGGACTACGCTCCCCCGCTGCTGATGAAGCGGAGCTATTGTAACCTGAACTTTCAGGTGAAACGAGCTCCGTACCAGCACCTTCGCGCACCACTAGTTCTAGACGACCACTAGCTTTCATTGCCGATATAGCCTAATGAAAATTATAAACATGAAGAGACATTTATAATTTCTCTTAACGACTGCTGCTTGATGTGATTAAATTATAACGTGAAAGTTGTTTCAACAAGGTTTTATATTAAATTTTTATTTAAAAAATTATATTATTAACGAGAACTCGTCGAAAACAGGAAAGGGCATTTACTACAGCTAAATTATCATAGATTTGTGCCCCTACTGGGATAGATAAATAGAAGACGGGTCTTTTTCTCTTTATATTTACAAGGTGCGAAGAAATTAAGACATCTTTGATCTACAAATTTATCCAAACGCTACGTAATTTACAGTGCTATCTGTATAAATCTGTTTCTGTCGGACCAAAATTACTCTTCATATTCATTCAATTAAATTTTTTGTAACCAATTTATTAATCTAACATTATATTACCCCTTTAGTTCTCACCTTCACACAAAATGCGCGTGAAATTGGCATTCATGCATTCATATGAGTCAAGTTATTCATATAAAACAGTACCTTTGTTTAGTAGTTTATTAGTATTTTGATTACATTAAAAAATTACTCGCCTCATCGAAGGATACGTTGCCAAAATTCAAACCATTGCATGATAAAATCTGGTCGCCCGGTCGAAGACCCGCTTCCCTAGCAATGCCTCCTTCACGTACAAATTGTACAAATATTCCAGGTTTCCATTCTGGGCCTTTGCAAATTCTGTAACAAAAATTACAGAATAATTATGAAAATTTTGTTAGTACAACTTTGAATCGTGAAGGATCTCCAAAAGTCATTACGTCAAATAACTATTGTCTAGTCGACTTACATCATATTCCATGAAGATGTTTATACATTTACAAAGGGTATGTTTATACATACAACTCTCTAGAATAAAGTGCCCTACTAAATAAGATAATTTAAATAGGTATACTATGAAAAACAAAACAAAAATATTTATCGATAAGCTGTCTGTGTTAGCCAAGTACTGTACTTGGCTAATACAGACAGCTTTGGTATGCATGCATGTAAGCTACTTAGTTGAGCATCAGTCCGAAATCGTAAATATATAATAAAATCTTACCCGCAACCAAGCTTAGCACCTGATGGAACCAATATAGACAAACGCATATCAGTAAACCTGTCCACATCATGGCAAAGAGTTGGTGACGACGAAACATCTGATCCTAAGGATGCGCCCTCTGATACAAATTGCCATGTCATCGATTCGTGAACTTTTCTGTAAATTAAGTTTAAAAATATATAACGGTGCATCTATAGTAAATCTTATTTATAGTGTTAATACTTAAGGGTTATACGAAAATGCAAGCTCTAATTATTAAATTAACATTATCTAGACTGATATCTAAACTTATAATGAATTGTATTTTACTGAAATTCTGAATTCTCAGAAATTCTGTTTTAATAATACCTTCGAAAAAACTGTTCTCAAAGTCATAAAAATAAGCACAAAAAAATATATTTTTAAAAACAATGTCAGTGACTGAATGTTTAGACGTGCACCACACAAAAATTATCCAATACATTTTGATGAGGTTTTCAAGTCGTATGTAGTAAGTAGTTAGAAGTTAAAAAATTGCGGGCTTTAACAATTATGATAAGTGTACAAATTTAATTAGAATGAAAGGAGTCGAGCTAGTAACTGATAGCTTTTACATTTATTAATGACTATTAGATTTAATTATACATACATATTTAATTTAAATACTTACTCTTTAACCGGCAGCATGCCCACGTCTGCAAACAAAAAAAAAGTTCATCATTATTTTTCTGTACAAATAAAATATTTTGAATATAAAGTGAGAGATTTTTTAGTACTCGCTTGGCTATCTACACTTTCAAGCAGTTATCGGCGTGATCTGGCAAATGCACTTAGAGCCAGGTCCATTAGAAGTGTTTGGCGGGATCTTAAACTGCCATGTTGTGGTTAATTATTTTATTAAGTAAAATAATAATAAGTGACCATAATAAATAAAATAAAAACGCTCAATTACTAGGCAGGTAAGCCTCATTGTCACTTAACATGAGGTGAGGTTGTGGTCAAACGTTAGATTTTAAATCGATAGGAAATAGTCTAATTTAAAATACGATTCATAATTGTTTATGTAAACTCTTAATTGTATTAGAACACAATATTATATTTATTTAACAAATATGCTATTATGAATAACATGTTAAATAATCAAAAAGTAAATAGTGCGTCATTCAAACCAACGATAAACTGGCAAAAATCCGTGACTCATGCGCTAAAATCTACATCGTGTATAAAAGTGTATATTAGTCATTCCGTATTATTTTTATACAAAATGTGTTATTGTGTTTTCTATTGATATTTTTAACATAATATTCAAAGTAAATATCATTTGTGGTTTATAAATGAATAATGTAACTGCAATTATAAAAGTGAAAAAATGTGTTCTAGAACGCGGATTTTATTGTAATTTAGGCTTTAATGTCACGAGCCTATTTCTACCAACTATGGATATATAACATAATTACATATATTGATATATTGACATTGATACGACCGATCATGTGGGTAACAGTAACATACAAAACCTTTATAGTTCAGTTTAAACACCTAAGAAAGCCTATCATAAGAAAGGGACCTAGAAACATATACTTACTTAAATCCTTACGACTGACCGACAGACCGCGTTAACCTTAAACCTATGGGTCTAGAAGCATGAAGTTCCTCATAATAACTTAGGGCGGCACTAACGAAGAGTTTTTGAAAATTCACGAATAAGGGGCTTAAATATGAGTTTAAAAATAGGATGATTCCTGAGATGTTACTGAGAAGAAATCCCATCGAGCACACGAATAGTATAAATATTTTTATGACTTAAACTATGATTCACTTAATGTTCCAACATTTGCAGTTGCCGTTATTTCATTCTTATTATAAGAGATCAGCGTATCAATATGATTGTATTAGGTACTTAAATATAAAATATTCATACCTTTATGAATCTCAAAATATAACAAGGCTAATTTTTTGTAAGAAAACTAATTCATGAGCTTATTTTGTATTATACTGTTTGTTATAAAGTTTTCTCAAATTCCTCAAGAAGATGTCCCGATATCTCAGAAATGACAAAGGATGATATTTAAAACTTGACGATATATTTTTATTAGAACTGAACAAAAATTAGAGCATTTAATAACTTAATTAAAATCAAATTAAAGAAATATTTATATAATTTAAGCCCTAAGATGGCACTTATCAGCGTTAAAATACCGCTTAATACCGGTTCGGAAAAAATCCCCGTCATGGAGAAGAGCTGGCATAAAACTCGATTGTTTTTTTACTGTATAATGTTTACAGTTAAGTAAGTATCCAAATATGTTAGGTAAATAAGAATAGGTACAAAGCGATGTTTCTGGCAGAGACTTATTTCAAAATACATAAACGTTATAAAGTTAACATTATTGCTTCATTTCATCTTCTGGTATTAAGTCATAAAAAATCGATTAGTTCTCCATTTTTTTGTTTCACAAATATATTTTATTAGGGAATACTGATAGTTTTCGATTATTGTTTTTAGTTTCTTAGAACCACAAAGCTGAAGCCGATTTTCTTGAAATAATTATAGTTTATATATTACCAGATAAGGCAATCTGCGAGGTGACAGTATGTTTAAAAATCAATAATTATTTTATAATATTGGTTTATTGATTTAAAGCCTAAAACAACACAAATATGGAAAAAAATATTGAATTGTTTTTTTAAATTTTTAACTCAGTATATAAAAAAATTGTCTGAGTCACGTGATTGAAAACGCCATACAGACATGTGACGTCATCGTGCCATAAATTACTCTAAAATTATTACTAAGCGTTAAAATCGTGGCTTTAAAATTACGTATGTATGCTGAAGAATTTTCATGTCTGAAAAATTCTACTTAAGTCAACTTTGCACATAATATACTTTTAACCTTAGTTTTATTTGGTGAATGATGACATCACGCCGCGTTTTTGCAGCATGTTATTATATCACTTTTAAAGGTCTAATAATAAATATATATTAATTCACGGGTATTAGTGTCAGCATATAAAAAGTTAAAAAACAATTTTCCATAAGTTGTCTACTTCCGGATTTTGTAGAGTTTGTTTACAAAAATATTCATATTTCAAAGAGCAAAATGCCGCTACTAGAAATTTTGATTAATTAGCAAGCCATTATTCACCGCTGATTGATTAGAAGGTTCGCCCACGTGATATAACACTCTGGGGAGATGGGAACCTGATTGCATAACCGTTCCGGTTCCGAAGCTTGGTCGGACATTCATATGAGAACGAAGAGCTTCATGGTGTAAGTTAGCACATTAAAAATGTCTACGTAACAACAAAATTTCTATTAATCTCTCTAAAACAAGTTTATTTTATTCCGAAAGACATTTCGATTGATGTCGCATATTTTAATTAATCATTTTTTTCATTTGAGCAGTAGAATCCATTTGTGATGGAACTGCTAAGCCTCATTAAAATTGGAAAATTATGCATATAGGGGGAAAAGATTGTGTAATACTGTGAAATGGAAAGTCGCAAGCTCTGAAGCTATATATATATGTAAATCTCTCTTATTTGAAGCCAAAGACAATCAAATTAATTAAAAATAAACCCTCAAGAAAATGAAACATGTGGTGAGAGTTTGTAAGGTTGTATGGCTTTATTGTTTTTGATGACATGAAAGTTAGGGCTCTCGATTACAAAATATAAAGAAAAACATGTTTTTATGTTTTTGGAATATATATTCTAAGATGATACTGAAATAGAAGTATCACTTTAGGTATACATATATAATTATTCTGTACATGTGTATGTGACTGAACTCTTCCTAAACAGTTGGACCGATTTTGATGATTTTTTTTGTCTGTGTTTGCGTGGGTCTCTGGATTGTTTAGATTCACAATTGAACCCGGTAGATGGCGTTGTGTGTAGTGTAGTTTGTATATATAGATTCAAAACTTCCGACAAATAATAAAATAAAAACAGACATCGTATTTTTTTACGCTTTTGCATTCACTGATTGATAATTTTTTGTAATGTAAATCAAATTAAGACAGTTTTTCAATTTATTTTATGGTGATGAACAAACGAGTTTCCATAACAGCCAAACTTGCAATTAGAGTGCTAGTTTTTCCTAGCGTTTAATTAGTATGTACACTGTACATATTAATGACTTACATAGCAACTGACCAGCAAGCAATATACATAATATAAAAACAATATTACTTAAATAAAAAAGCAAGAAAATATTAAGTTTCCAAACCCGATCGCGTGTTGTATAATAAGGGATTACTTACGTCTAACTTTAATTTTTAATCTGTACTGGGAAGCCAAATAATGAACCAGTTCTGTATGCACTGCATCGTCAACTCGATATCCGTTGACACTCACCAACTGATCACCAGCCTGTAACCAAAATGAAAAATTCATTACATATTTTTTTTAATATTTGATTGCGGAGAATATTATAAAAAACCTGAATAGTCCTCGAGGTTAGTGGTAGTTAGTAGAGGTGTTCGATTCACGCACAAAACGAACTTTAGTTTATTCTTATTTCTGTACCCGGGTTTTAAATATTTTGTACTGGCTGACCTCTGCAAATATTTCGCACATTATAGAATGTTAACAATCTAACTTACTAACAACTGTCATGTTAGTAATACATATTGTTAATAGATGGCGCCTTGAATATATTTTCATTACCATCAACAGATGGCATTCCTAATGAAATAGTTTTAAAATGACGTTTGAATCGTTAATTTTGATGAAGAATTAACGGACATATTGTCAGGAATTGTTCACGTTGCCAGGAAAACACACATTTGTAATGATGATAACAGTTGTTTAGTTACCACAGTAAAATTAGCTTGCTATGTCTAATTGTGATCCAAATTATCGTTCGCCAGTACAATGCCCCCCAATTTTATCGTCAAGAAAAATTCAACCAGCTCAATATATCCATATAATAAAATTGATTTATCTATTTTTAATGTCAAAATAACAGCTTTTTACTAAATGGGTATGAAAGTATACAAGATACCTACAACATAAAACTAATTTTTACGATTTTAGTCTTTCTGTCTGTTTGTTCCGGCTAATCTCTGAAACGGTTGGACCGATTTTGAAGGGACTTTTACTGGCAAATAAATGAAAGAAAAATAATTAGTTTCCACAGAGATAAAATAATAAGCATTTTAATCTTTAAAATAACTGGCGAGTGACGGTCACCACAATACCGAAAGCATTATTTATCGTTCTGTAGTCCACGCGAGCGGAGCGGCAGGCGCGGCTAGTTCATTTATAATAATTACTAATGTAAAAAGACTACGACTGCTTTTATCACTGCGAAATAAATGACCAATTTTTTTTTGTTTTTAGCCTTTATCCGCCGTTCGTCTGTGGTTTTTCTGAACGAAGATATTAGGATTTCAAGAGAAAGTTCTTCCCTATGCACCATCCACTTCTCTATTCTTTTGTCACATCACTGACCACCATGATTAATAATATAAACAAGAGTTAAGTCTTAATTGAGTACAATCACGGTTAAACCCCCGAGGACTGAGTTAGAACATATCGTGTGTGAGTGCATTCGAAACTTGTACAAAACTATTAATTATTTCTAGGGTCAGAGCTATTACATATAGAAAACCTAACTGTGCCCGTGGCTCCGCTCGCGTGCACTATAGAATGCACACGGCCAAAATGCTTATTGTGGGCGATACTTAGAAGATTAACATATGCTATTGTTGACTTTTTGTTGGTCTTTTTAAGATCTACAATTATGTAGAACATTAATTTGCTATATCTCGTACGGTTTACTCAGCGTAAGCCATTTAATTTCCCCAAATGCGTCTTTTTTCCGAACTGATTCACCATTATCTTCACTGCTTATTTCGTATGTTACTTTATCTTATAACCAGGCCAGATAACGTAGCTATGAATCAAAATAAAAAAATGTAAATCGGATAAGTGGTTATCCCGTGAAAAGAACATAAACGGACAGACTGACAGAGAGACGTTGAGTTTTATAATATGTATATATGAATGTTTTCACATATACACAATGTTTTACAAAATTAAAAATCCGAAAGCTGATATAAGACCTAGTTCACTATCACCGATACAAAAGAATGTAGTTCTATAGCCATTTTTATATTCGTTTCTATTTATTATGCAAATTACTAAACTGATTTTAAGATAACCAATTTAACGCAGCGCCGCGTCAAAGAATATGAATTTGAATCCCAAAATATGCCAGATCTTTTAGTAAAGGAACACATAATGACGCAACTAAATCATTATTTTGAAAACATTTTCGAGTCCTGGCTAGCCATGTTACGCAATATTAAAACTTATTGTCAAATATTTATATTAGTACGTTTTTTTTTAATTCTTTATAGATTAATAGGTTTTGATCAAATTGTATCTAACGTTATATGACGACGTGGCCCAAGATGTTATCATCTGGGCTTAGCTCTCTGAACGGCTTTCAATTACAGCTGCCGGAACACACAGATTTTCAACTTGACGGTGTCATTAGAAAAGTGCCCTACCACCATCCTATGGTTTCATCATTATGATTTTCCTTCACCGAAAGCTTAGGCTCATTGCAGGGATTCGAACTCTCGTTTATCGACACGGTGTTAAAATACGCTACTACTGAGCCATTATCGATTCAAAAATATATTACTTTCCGATAGCTGGACTTGAGATATCGTCACTGAACATCAGATATGATTGTGCGTAAACGGTAGCCCTAACACATTTTTTATATACATATACTTTCTACCTTTTGTAATAACAACGCCATACTTTACTGTGTACTAACTCGTGTTATGAAAGACTACGGTGGCAAATTGTCATAATAGACTATCTGATGCAATGGATCAAAATAAGTGTTTTATACATTTTTCAGCGCAAATTTGTCAACATTTAATAACGTTTGAACCACACACAATGAATTGAGCAAAACACAGCAATAATTATGTAGTAGTTGTTTATTTATACTAGGCACACTAACAATATGTTACTTAATCATTTTCTCTTCAAGTTTACTGGTGGACATAGCACATCTTAAACCGGTGGGTCTAGGAACATAAAATTTTGCACAAAAGTTACTTATATAGCGTAGTTGACTTTGGAAAGGTTTTAGAATTTTATTTAGGACGTTTAAGTTTAATTAATTATGTAAAGATTAAATTAAATTAGGATGATGTTACGGATGGGAAATGCAATCGGGCAAACGGTTAGTATAAAAAATAATATATTAAATTTTTTTTTAGAATAAAGTCAGACAAACACGACATTATTTAATTAAATAATAAATTATATGTATTCTGTAAAACCAAACTTTACTGGAGTATAACTATACTTAGTGAAATAAAACTTTTGTTTTTCTTCTTTGAATATAGTGGTTTCAATTGTAGGCAAGTTATGCAAATCACAAATTTATCTAAACAGGGTCATACTATGACCTACTTTCTTTAGTAGCTGGTTATTGTCAATTTTGGAATTATTTTTATTTATATGGATAGATTATTTACATTTTATCATAATAGAAATCAAGGAACTTCAATCAATGGTACAACGTATAATATGATTATTGCTTTATAATATATACCGAATATAGCTATGACTTCAAAAATAATTGGATATTTTCCATTGCTTTTTATATGGGAAAGAAGAATGCAATTCAAATGATTTTGCTATTGGCAATTGACTATCTATGACCAACCTCACACGTGTGCATTTCTTAACCCTGCATCTTCTTCTATATCAATGCATATTAAATAAAACTCAACGTTTCTCTGTCTCTCTGTCCGCTTATGTTCTTTTCACTCAAAAACCACTTATCCGATTTACATGTTTTGTATTTTAATTCATTGCTTTGTTATCTGGCCAGGTTATAGGATATATTTTGTAAGATAAAGTAACATAAGAAATAAGCAGTGACGATAATAATAAATCAATTTGGAAAAAAGCCACATTTGGGGCGCTTCAATGGCTTACGCTGAATAAACCATACGAGATATATATCTATTTAATGTTCTAAATAATTGTAAATCTTAAAAGACCTAGAAAGAAGTCAGCGATAGCATATATCTTCTAAGGATCACCCACAATAATCATTTTTGTCTTCCGCTTTTTGAGCGGGGACAGCGTAATTTGCGCGAGTGCTCAACCGACAGCATTCTGTCAGCGCAAGCAGAGCTGCAGGCACAGCTAGTTTCTGACTTGGAACGCTTCCGAACCAAACCCTTCAAACCGGAACACAGTAGAGCGAAACTGCTGCTTTGCTGCAGAAGTACGTGTGGTAGTGTTCCTTTGTTACCCGGGATACAAGGTACCCCGGCGCAAGTTACCGCATGTATTATATGCAAGTCTATGAGCCGTTCTAAAAATTATAAAACTTTTTTATCTTAAAAATATTCTAGTAATGTTATAATGATGAACGGTAAATTTAACACAAATCTTTTTTTATATAGGAAGAAGAAGCACAGTTTTGATTCTAGCATTCTAGTACAGAATCTGCTTAAGACAAGGACATCTCAAGATATAAATCTAATAATTTCAATGTTACGTATATATACAATAAATACTTGAATGCTCATTATACTTACGCGTATACCAATACACGTCCTCATAACGTACATTGTGCAGTATAGTTGTATTTGTTTAAACTATGTTAGTAATAAAAATTAAAACCACATACGAGTGTTAAATTTGGACAGTGGATCTACTAGCCCAAAATCGCTTGATTTGTTACATTCGTTGACAAGCACTTTCGTCAAATTCGTCGCAAGCGTGCAAAGAAGCCGGACAAGTCGTTCCGTGGCCCACATATCAAACAACTTTCGATTGGACTTTCGTTATATACAATTCGTATTTTCACTACTGATCGAAAATAACGCCAGACTATAAGACGCCCGGCCCTTCAAAAATTCATGTTCCTTATAGATTAGTATAATATCTTAGCTAAATGTAATAATGTATTTATACATGACACACTATTCAATATCAGTAAAAATGTAACAAAAGCCGATACTAACAATACGGACCATAAGATAAGACAATAGGCATTGATGATTGAAACTATACAAAATCCTAGATTGTATTCCTGTATTTTTCATTGAATAATAGTTATATTGTTTTATATATTAGATATTTATATGTAATATATTGTTTTAAATGTAATAATATTTGTTTTATATAGACATTTATGTTAAAACACCTTTGTTATTTAAGCATTCACATGTTAAGTTCACATAACGAAATAAATTTTTCGCTGTAGACATCTTTTATAAATATACAAATATTTTTAAATTACCGTTATCTTACAAAATATGTGTGTGAATATCATGATTTTATAAAAGTAATCAATTAAAGAAAATACCAGAATACGAAAGAAAACAAGGACTTCTAGGCATACTAGGTATGCCTTGTGTAGGTACGTCTGTTATTAGTAATTCTGAACGACTTGACCGATTGAGCTCATATTTACATAATATATTTGTTTTATCGAAACGATGGGTTATAGATATGTTAGGATCCGACAGGTGGCGTTCTGGTCGAGCCATTAACTACCGCAAAGAGCAAAACAACATCTGCCGTGCTAGTTAGAATACCTATATAGATATCAAATACTGACAAATGACATAATACTGTTTTGGACACGGTTTGGAAAATATACTTGATATTGAAAGTCTAGATTATATGACGAAAAACCGTTTCAAGTCATCGAAGATTACTTTGGAAATAATTACAATACGTAAACAAATTGCATTCTTTAAGAAAATTACATCGCTTCTTCTTCCTCTTGATTTGGCGCTGCAAAAATCACTTGCCAGTGTCAAAGTGTTTAAAGTCTTCGTAGTATTTTTAAACATTCAAAGTTGGTCCAACAAGATGGTGGCTTTCTTGTTAGAACTATCTAGGGAGTTTTTGTAAGATCCCAAAATGCATGTTTCCAGTTTATATTTATAATCCACTTCACGAATGCACAATAACAGAACTATATCACGTAACTTGCCACTAATATTACATAATATAGCGTCAAAGAACCCAAGTTAATGAATTCAAATAAAAACCACAACATGGCAGCTCAAGATCTCGCCAAAAACCTCATGACAATGTTTAATAATTAACTTTATATTCCCATATTTTCATTTAATGATATATATTTAAAAACAACGCACGAATACTGGTGATGATGAGAAATTGGAGCAGCCTGAAGGGGCATGGATATAATTAACTATTTAATTTCAATATTATTAAAAGATTATACCCAGATACATGATAACTTTTCCGTGAGAATTCAATATTTGATTAGGATCTAAGTAAACCAAAGGATATGAAATTTTGAGGACCAAGCTAAAAACTTAGCAATTTTTATACTTACATTAGTCGTATACCTTAAATATACATTTAGTAAAACTACCTTTTTCATATATTTTAGTTAATTAATTAGCTAATTCATTCAACACGGCGGCTTCGATCTCATAGATTTTTTTAGTTTCTGGGCAAAATTACTACATAGCACGTGATGGAAAGTACCGACATTACAATTAATAAACATCAACGATCGTCGATGACAAATTCCATCGATAATCGAATAATCAAATTTCTTTTCGGTCTAATTTTGATAATTTAATCTATGCTTGAACAAAAATGCTTATATCTTCAGCAAATTGTGAAGTTAAAATTATGTTAATACCTTTGATTAAATTAATGTATATAATCATGTGGTCGAATAGTTATGACCGACGGAACATCTAATTCAATGTCCGCAGGTTCTAGTTTAAAACGTACCAACGATTAACTAATTACATTAACAATTACTAATTTACATTGGTAGGTAACACTATATCGGTTTACGTGGAAGAGCAACATCGCTGAACTCGAAGAGATTTGTTCCCATAGTACCACCCATATGTGAGAAAATAAAGAACTATTATGGGTTGTCAAAGACATAAATTAGTTATCACCTAGCAACAGATTATTTTTTTATAATGTTTTCACTGTTGGCAACTCTCTCTGTTACAATTATCATGGTTGGGCTAACGTAAGTTCAATAAAAAACGTTATTTTAATATCTCTTATTTTTCTGTCTCGGTTTTCCACAACAATCCTGCATGCTACATATATAGTTTTCCCAGTGTTTAAAATTGTCAATATATATATATATATAGTGTTCATTTTTTTATAAGCACCATGTTACCTACTAAATATTATATTGAGATGTAATAAAATAAATAATTTTCATAGCAACTGAAATTGATTTTTATATTGGTCAAAGGCTGTGGCAGACTTTAATAAAATATAGAACACGCTGATAACATACTTGTAAACATGTTTTATCGCAATGATGGCTCATTGGTAACGTGTTCGTACAGCGCGTTGATCAACGTGAGTTCGAATCTCTGCAGTGAGCCTGAGCTTTCGGTGAAGGAAAAGATATGGTATGGTATTTTCTAATGCCCGCCTGGCTAGCTACCACCCTCAAGTTGAAAATCTGTCGCCATCTGTCGTTCTGACAGCTGCAATTGAGAGTCAGTTTCCACGCTAGGCTTAGCGGGTCATCTTGGGCCACATCATCACTTAACATCAGGTGAGATTGTGGCCATAGGGCTAAAACGATAAACGAAAGAAAAAAAAACATGTTTGTTTTTTAGTGAATAACTACAGTCATTATGTTGCAATTAAATGAGTTTTGAATAAGGTAAATTTATTGAATATTCATGATCATAAGTTGAATACAATAGGGCATATCGTAGCAGACATCGACCCTTGTCATGATGGACGGCAATAGCGGTTTTCTATTTTAGCGAATGTTACACAAGAAGCTTTAACTCACAAGAGGCTCATGCGCACGCGAACTCAGTGCGGTAGAAAGTTGCACATACAGTGTGAGCTGAGAAAATTGAATGACTCACGCACCGAACTTGTATGAACGGACGTACGAGGTCTCATCATAGACGCATACTATTTCAAAATTGTCATATAATTGCATCGTTTATGTGTTTCCTGTGTTCAAACGTAATAATATAGGTTGTAAGACCTTTTTATTCCTATGCTATACATATTTATCGCGTTTCACATCCTGTCTACCTTTATTATGGTTGTGCTCTTGGGATATTTTCTAAAACCGGTATTTAAGTTTCATTGAATATAGACTGTTTGAAAATCAGATAGAATCGTTTGTATTATTAAAACTAAAAAAAAACCGTACATAAAATTATTATCTCTATCGAGCTATGTTCGGTGTCTTGGTGAAGGTCATCTGCGTGATCTCTTTGATACCTATACTTAATAGGATAAATGCAACTCCATATTATGTACTTTCCTTTTCAAATATAGAACATTTCACAAATAGCAATTATTTCAATGCCTATTATCGACAGTTTAAGCTAGACTATCGCTTGTTTGATAGTGGAAATGACTGTCAATCGATTATGAATATCGATTAATCGATGTTTAATTAACACTACCGGTAGTAAGCTACACTTGAAACAATTGGTTTTTAAACTTGTATATCTATATTTATTGTTAATAATTAAAACTTTTGAAAGAAAATCCAAACCATTATACTGGATTAATTATGTATGGTACTTCAATTTTAATAGAATAAAGATATCAAACGTATATAGAAAATTAATTCATGTAACAGAGTAACTATTAATCTTTTAAAATTACTTACTTATATACTACTAGCTGGCCTGTTGTTCTGATCCGCAAACTTTGTTCTATCCTTTCCAGTAGTCAATAACTCGAGGACAGCGCCAACTGTCGCGTTCAGGGATAGCATAAAAACCTTCTCCATGTAAAACTCTTAGGCCGCTATTATACTAGCGTTTATCTAACCGCGTGTTCATCCAACGTCAAGCGTTGGCGTCAAGTCAACGCACGACGCACGCTCGACAAAGCTAGTATGATAAAGGCCTTAGATCTACAAATTTTCATGGCGATCGGTCAAAGGGTGTTGGAGTTTAGCAATATATTATAAAGCAACATCCATTTTTCATATAATAATATAGATATTTTTCATTGATGGCTATTTACAGAGAGTTAAATAGAGGTAGGGCACAGCGAAATTCCTTTGAAAATTTCTCACTACTTGGGGCAGTACGACTGGTGGAATACCAGAAGATCGCAGCCAAATAACCTTGTGTTGTATTCTTGTGGTGAGTAGGTTTGTCAGGGCTCCTTGGGGTAAGGGGTTTAAGGTCGGCAACGCGCTAGTGATACTTATAGTATTGCAAGCTATGGTAGCCACTTACCATCAGGCGGGCCGTATGCTTGTTAATCAACTTTGCAGTACACAAAAAATACAAAAAAGCTCAAATTTTTATAAATCATAATATCTGTATTTATATAATTAATAAGTGTAAATACAATTAATTCGTTAGTGATCCTTAATACATGAATTCATGAAGACCATTTGAAGTTTAAGCATGAATACAGTTTACCGAAATTTAAATGTCTCAGATTCCCAGGACTCTCGAGATTCTAGTACAATGTGCCTTTTGAATAACTGCGGATGTTTTTGAGCTTCACTAACATTTTCGTAACTTCTTTGTTAAAGGAAGTAATCGTGTGAAACGGAATACTTGTTGCGCATTCTTATGTTTATCTCATTATTATGACGGACGACGATTATGTGAAGCTGTGTGCGAGGCGCTGATTAAACCACTAATTTTTAGTCACTTGTAGAAAGTCGAATTTCCTATTCTTACTGTTGTAAACTAAACTATTATAAAAAACCATCATTTTATAATCCCACAAGTCCTTACAATGATGATAAGATAGATAATGATTATTTTTAAACTACTACCCAGTGAACACACGACTTATATTTTACATCACCCTCGTATCATATGTGTAAAATTATGTAATTATGACATATATCTATGGTGTAAACGTAATGTCAAACCGAGGTAACGTGTTCACTAGAAACATACGTTTACAATTTAAAAAAAAAAACACAAAATTCTTCTTCTTCTTACCCTTATAGTAATGAATATATACAATAAGCTACTGTTAAAACTACGTGTGTTAACTGTGAGCCGTGTAACGTGTAACGACAAATGAGTGCGACAAACGTCTTGTTTTTAGAAGTTATTTCAAGTGTTCGCTATATATAAACATGCTATTTGAAAGAAATCACTAAAGTTAGTAACAAATAATTAGCGGAATTAATTTGTCAGTATTCTTGTGAACAGTATCTCATTATGCAATGTACATATTAAAAAAAAAGCTTTCAAAAAAAATAGACAAATTACATTTTACTACAAAAATATGTGCTGATATAACGATAATAAATCTAATAGCATTTCTTCTTATTTAATGGCAACGTATGTTTATACATAATTATGCCAATATCATGTGGACAGAATATTTTTCTAATCTTCAGAGTTCAAACAAAGATTTAATAAGATAGTTTAGATAGTGGATCTCTTGTTAAAACTATCCACGGAGTTTTAGTGGCTATTTAAAATTCGTACATCCTATTATTATTTATAATTCAGTTCACCTATGCACAATTACCAAATTATATCAGGATAAATGCCACCAATATATCATAATATAGGGCCAAATAATAAATTAAAGTAAAAACCAAAATATGATGGTTCAAGATCTCACCAAAACTCTTATTCTAATAGCACTTATCTATGTTTGTAAAATTATAGTACCTGTGACTATGGCAACAGTTGCGTGAGCATTAGAATAGAACGTCTCTTGCGACAGTAACTCGTTTGTGTTTGTATTTTACCCGCAGAAGCCAGTAACAACAACGGTTAATTATTGTTCGTAGGGTTGTTCACACAAGCGTAATTATTGGGGAATTACTAAAAGCGTGGGAAAGCAAAAAGTGCCGCTCAAATTCAAAGTCTCAAAAAAATTAATAGTTCCTTTATAGACATTGATATAACAAACAAACGCACATATAGGTACACTCAACAATAAGATAATGGTACAGTGGAAAAAACACCGAAAATAATTTGGTTGGTAGCAGTACGACAAATACATGTTTCTAATAAAGTACAGTTGGTAACACTTCTGTCTCATTACTTATATAATACCCTTAGTAATTAAATTTATGTAGTAATTATGTAAAAATATTTCTGTTGGTGGCAGGGGTGTTCGGAACAATGATTGCTCAGTGGTATCGTGTTCTGGCACCGTGTTGATCGACGAGGGTTCGATCCTATAACTAACCGGAGCTTTCGCTGAAGGAAACCACAACATAGCGGTCTCAAATGTCCGCCTGGCTAGCCATCACACTTTAGGATGGTAGACATACCAGGTTCCTGGGTTTTCTACCACGTACCAGACATAAATTATGCTGGTATGCGATATTACCAACATTTAGTATCGATCAAGACCCTTGGTGTTTTATTCACCGAGGAGCTGAAGGAAAGGTCGGGGCGGCGGACAATAAGCCCCTAAGCCTAAGCCCCTGGTATTTGCAATTTTGATTGAGAGTACCAGTTTTTTTACAATTATATAAATTTAGTGACATCTATAATAGCATTAAAGGGTCACTATCTACCATCCCTGCTACACTCAAATTAAAAATTTGTCGCCAAGTACCTACATGTGAGTTCCGGCAGCTACACTTGAGAGTTAGCCCTCCTAGGCTTAAAGTGTTACCATCTTAAACCACATCGTTACTTAGCATCAGGTAATATTGCGCCCAAACGCTAAAATCTATATCGAATTTAAAAATGTATACTAATGACAATAACATTTCTTTCTGCTTACTTACGTAATACCTCTATTAATTAAATTAATGTACAAATATTTGTTTTGGCCTGGTTAGGACTTGCGAATTAGACTTCTGAATGTCTGACGCAGAATAAACCACAGGAGTAAGTATTTCATGAATATACTGTGACGGAATAAGAATACCTAGGCCGATTTATATGATATTCAAAACAGGCTATTATGAAGGTCAAAATTTTTTATTTTTTATTAATTAATAACTGTGCCCGCGGCACCGCTCACGTGGACTACAGAATGCTGTTAGTAGAGAGCACGCGCAAATTGTGCTGCTCCAAAAATGCATATTGTGAGTACTCCTTAGAAGATAAGACATATGCTACTGCAGGTTTATGTAGGTTTTTTAAGGTCTAAAATTATGTAGTACATTAAATCGAAATATCTCTTATGGATTACTCAACCTAAGCCATTAAAGCGCCCCAAAAGCGTCTTTTTTCCGAATCGATTCACCATTATCGTCACTATTTATTTCACATGTTACTTTATCTAACATAACATAGCTATGAATTAAAAAAGAACCGTGTAAATCGAATTAATGGTTTTCGCCTGAATAGACCATAAACGGACAGAGAGACGTTTAGTTTTATAATATGTAGATGATGAAGTAGCAAAGAGGTATGTTCCCAATAAGTTTTTTTTTCGAACTGAATATACTGATAGCCATAAGCCCTGAAGCTTCAAGCGGCTTTTACAGCTTCACCCGGGCTTGGGGGCGAGCGCTTAAGGCGCTCAGCCACGAACAATGTGTTATTGCAGCCTATAGCTATTTATAACTAACGTTAAATAGGACCGCAATCTTAACTGAGTTCAGTGATAATAGGTTACGCTAAACTACTGAAACGCATCAAGAGTCGGTACGTGTTGCGAACAGGGATGTTACAGACATAAGATTACGGGACAGTATATGAATGTGGATTTATGGAATATGGGAGTATTTTAGTCGGTTTCAGTTGTGAATACGAATTTGAAATTATTTCAGATATCCTAAGGTTCCGGATAATTTCAGTTATGGATATTAGGTCTATATATATATATATATATTTGTATATATATCATATGACATCGGGTCCTTCAAGCCTAACTTGAAGAGATATTTATGCAGGCCTGCATGACAGCGGCGACCGCTGATGAATTTCGTAGTTCCCGTAGTTTCCGTTGTATTTGGATTGTACTGTGCTTACCATCAGGGACAGTACAGTAAATGTGACGAGCAATTATATAAAAAAGGTATTATTTTATCATTTTTAGTTGAACAATATAAACATTTATTGAGATATTTTTTTGTTAAATTTGTGTCATTTTCTGGTGATCTACATTGTCTTACCAACCCCGTCCCTATACTAAGTCATTCAAAACATTTATTATATTAGATACGGTTACGGTTTAGGATATTTTTTATTTCGGATATCCATAGTTTCGGTTACGGTTACGGATATCTATAACATCCTTAGTTGCTAACCACCACCCTTTGGAGTGAGACACTTTAGAACGAGCACTGCTGAAATAGTTGAGCAGTAGTGCTTCCACAGGTTCGAACCTTTCAGCAATATATATAATATGTTTATTATAACATCAAATACATCAATGTTATAATAATATGTTTATTATAACATCAATAAGAATTATCGAGTAGTGCTAAATTTTAATTCAGCTTTTATACAATTGAATAAAAAAAGAACTCACCCTTAATCCCTGAAGGTGTGCTTCCGAACTCAGTTCAACTTTCGATATGAAGAAACCGGTGCCATGTTCCTTGCCACCTCGCAGGGAGAACCCGAAAGCTGGCGTGGATCGACGTGGACGGAGCAGCTTGATGACGCGCACACGACGTTTGCCCATCAACACACCGCCGCCAGCAGTTCCTCCTGAACCGGACGTTGTTGTTGACGTTGTCGATGTCGCATACATTTTTATACTGTAATAGATAAAAAATGGATCTAGGTTAGACATTCTAATAAAATAGATAAAAATATATATTATATGTAGGTAGCCCGGCAGACGTTGTTTTGCCATTTCCGGTAATTAATGGCTCGACCAAGGCCCCACCTATCGGATCTTAACTCTGAACTATAGTCTCGATAAAACAATGTATAATATTATGTAAATATGAGCTCAATCGGTCAAGTCGTTCAGAAGTTGCACGATCACTAACAGAAGATTTATATATATATATATATATATATATATATATATATTTCTATACTATATTATTCTACACTTTCTACAGGGTTAAAGTTTGGATGTTTGTAGGAGGTACAACTACGGAACTACGGATACTATATAAAAAAAAAACCATTTTTCCATTTATTATAGATTAAGCGTTTTCACCTGATCTTAAGTGACGATTAGCCCAAGATGTTAATACGCTAAACCTAGTTGGGGAAGTGGTTGTGAAGTTAAGCTGCCGGAACATACCTATTGGTGTTTGGATACAGATTTTTCAACATTCTTTTCTTCAACGAAATCTCAAGCTCGTTGTAGGGATTCGACGAACTCACGTCAATCGCCGCGGTGTCTCTGATGCTACCACTGAGTCAATTATCATTATATTAATAGAAAGCTGCGTTCTTTATGATACCGGCATAGGCTATGTTTTATGATAAATTTTATATTATAATTAACACGCACGAAGTCGCGGGCGACTGCTATTATATAATATTTAAAAAAAATCCATACAAATAATAAAGTTGAAGAGTCTGTTTGTAATATCAAAATAACAGCTTTTTACTAAATGCATACGAAAGGTACACATGGTATACATGGTACAAATAGTCATTTTTTTTTTTATTTTTGCCTGTCTGTCTGTTTGTTTGTTCCGTCTAATCTTCGAAACGGTTGGACCGATTTGACGGCTCTTTCATTAGCCAATAGCTGAAGTTATAAGACTACTTTTTATTTTAGATTATGTAATCCTTGCAAAGAGGACGCGCCGGCATAGCTAGTATATTTTATATATTCTTATACTTGCAAGACAGTAAAGGAAGGCCTTTAAGTTAATAACAGTGGCTATTTAAGTATTTAGCTATTGTCGGTCAGATACAAACAAGGAGATCCCAAGAAGAGTTGATGTCTGGTAGTTGGCCGGTCTTAAAACACTAAGCCAAATCTCAGTTCACAACATGAACGAAGCAAACGTGTTGTGCCAACCCTAGGTAGGTAAGAGCAAGAAGATTTTATAATAATAAAAAAACAGCCATTCTCTTTCAAAGAACCTTTATAGTATGCGAGGTTAATGTAAAGGAGAAATATAGGTAATATACGTGAATAAATTCAGTTAGCTTTATATGTAGATAAATGAATTAAAATATATAACGTTAATATTATTACATACGAGCACTTATTTACTAGACGACATTGCCTTTGTTACAGTAACAAGCTTCGTGGTTCATGGTCCATATTACTTATTAATTATTTTCTTGTTCCTATCTGTACGTAGCTAGTAAAATATGTTTTATATAAATTAATTTAATCATATAGTTACTTTCAGAGAAGATGAATTAAAATATCTGACTTATCTATATAAATAAAATGATTGAGGTACTAGCTACTGGATAGATTTAGATAAAAAAAATGCTTTACTACTTAGATACTTGGTCCTTATACAAAAAAAATATCACGATATCTTCATTCAATAAAAAATATTTAAGTTTAAAAAAACTACGATTTTTGTGAGCACTACGGATACTTCTGCCGTCCACGCGAATGGAGCCACGGGCACAGCTAGTTTAAATATAAAACTGTATCTATTGTCCTATAGAGGGACGTACAAAGGATCTAAGTTACGGGACGAAAAGAGGGGGGGGGGGGCGAAGTCTAGAGGGCAGCCTCCTCGAGCGAACAGTGCAATGACCTCGTTCATTGCCTGCACATTACAGAGAGTCCAGGCCAATTGCTTCGCTGCAAATGTTCTCCGTATTCATGCACACTGCAAGATTTTGCTAAGATGGCCCTTAATTATCGTATATACGTAATATCGATATTCATGATGCAACAGCTCAGAGAGCGTTTATTGAAATGCCAAAACAAGTGTGCTAAGTTTAATGAAATTATAATATTTACAATAGTTTTGTCAAAAACAAATGAACTTGGAATACCTGTAGGAATTGAGCAATTCAATTTTTTTTTTTCGTATATATTTTTATTTGGAAAACATACAGTGTTTAAATTCTAATATGATACGAAATATCTATACCATTTAGCTGTTTTCACATATTGAAATACTGAAATACCTTGGGATATGAAGTATAGAGCTTTTTTTAAACAAAAAACCTAAAGCTACATGTTTACATAACTAATTGAATTTAATTTTAATAATACATATTTTTGTGAAAGTGAAAGTTTCATAGAATTATACACTTGGCCCAAAGTGCTATAGGATTTTGTCCATGTTATTAAATACGTAACTTGATTACAACTTTTAAGAACTGAAAAGCAATTTACATTATTTTGGTATTTTATCGTATTTTAGTATCGTAATTACCTTTGAAACATTGAAAAGTTTTTTATTTTGATTTTATAAATTATTGTTATATATATTTATTTATTTTCAAATAATAATGTTTACGTAGTTAATTATCAATTTTGCTTCATTATGTGGGCTTTTACTATATATCCCAACAGCTACTTTTTAACTTTTACTAGAATACGTTTTACTTTCTAGTAAATTGTATGATATCTGTTTTAAATGATCAGCATGAGGGTAACAGAGTAACGCTGTACAGGTGCAGTGGCGAGGGCGCGGCGCTCAACCGTGAATCCCCGCCGCGGCCGCTTCGATGGGCAACTGTTACCCGTTTTTTTTCTTTGTGAGACTAAGAGCAACGGCCTCGTCCAAATCACTTGCTAATAACTAACAACACAGCATTCTTTTATCTCAGCTCAGAAGGTTATAAAACGCGATTCATTTTTTTTTTCTGAAGATAATCTTCAAGATGTCGTTCTCATACATAGTAATCCTTACGTTAGATAAATTAAATACGATTATCGTATCACCATAATGTCAATCTATTTCATTTAGAACGTGTACAAAAATATTGGATCAATGTTGCTAGGATACAGAACTAAAAAGTTTTACTAGGGGTTCTTAATTTCCGACATGCGCCGAGGAAGCCTTAGGTTACGCACGAATTAAGTTACACTACGACTTTATCACTTTATATGATGAGTCATTTTAAATGGTCTTTGAACTTTATATACAAATCATTCGGAGAGATGATGGTGTGAATGTGCATCTTTACTTTATAGTCAACTTACTTACGACTAGGAATGCCGTAAGACAACGACAGCCTTGGTAAACCGGCTGTAGCACTGACGACTCTTCGTTAATAATTAACCGCCTCCGACCCACAGGTAAAGCATGCAGTCCACAGACTGTATGTTTTTCCGACTGTTGCGTCCTATAGTACCAGCAAATATAAAATTTCTTTTTAGATTAGATCGATTAATTGATTCTATTATGCACAACAAAAAAATATGTACGGTACAATATTAGATATTGTCTGATTTGTTAAGAGAATGAAGTAGAAACTAATAATTTCGATGGAATTAAAATTTTCCATAATATGAACTCCATACAAAATCTACGAGCCGATATACATAGTATTATTACCTACGTAACTAATACATATCTACCTACTTAACGTTTATCATTTATCAGAAACTTCTACCATGGCCTTGTATAATCTTCTAATATAATATCAATCTTATCTCGTCTGTTAGTGATCTTATAACTTCTGAACAACTCAGCCTTTTGAGCTCATATTCACATAATATATTTGTTTTATCGATATGATGGTTCATAACTATGTTAGGATCCGATAGGTGGCGCTGTCGTCGAGCCGTTAACTACCGGAAAGGAAGAAACACGGTTGCCATGCCATCTAGTACTGTAATATATACCGTAGTCTTACTATTGAAGATAGACATATTATGTTTAGATACATAATAGGTTCCTTTATATTTTGTACATGACTTCAGTAAACGGGATTTTTGATAAATCAATTCTAATGAGAATAGAATAAGTGATGAGAGTTTGTATGATGTATTGTTAGTATAATTACGTTCCTTAATTATAGTCGTTAATATAGAATTATACAGGTTAATATTTACGATTACACCTGTTATAAGAAATAAAAATTGTTTTATAACATGAACTCCTAAAGTCTGAAAAATTGTCTACAAATTAAAAATTACGGAACTAAGAGACTTAAAAATATGTGTTTTAACTCTCTATTCAACCCATAAAGAGGATATGATGTATACATTTTACAATGAAGAAACACACCAAACTCCCCATGCACGCAGAATCCTCCTTACAAAATTGCTGCTGAATTAGTCAATATGGAATTGTGAGTCGCGAAAAGCCTGTGAATCGTCTAAGCCGGAGGAGGCCAGGTGTAACATCGTTCCAAACATTCAATCTCCACGCTCAACAGACTACGTACAAGCCACGGACGTTGTGCTTTAAGAATCGTTGATGGTGGATTGATTCACCACCATGTGATTGCGGATCTGGAACTCAATCCAACCACTGTATCGTACAAGAGTGCCCACTGAGAAGATACAACGGCTCTCCGAGGACCTGATCTCTCTTACTAAATACTAACGACGCTCTAAATTGGCTAATGATTTCAACATCTACATAATATTATACTAATATTATATTGTTATTGTTTGTTTGTTTGAACGCGCTAACTCTGAAACTATCGATGAGATTAGAAAAAATCTTTTTGCATATTAAAGTAAATTTATTGAGGAAGGCTTTATATCCTTACACTACGATCTTGAAAAGCGGAGTAGAAACTACGAACGTCAAGCAATCTGGCAAGCTGTGGATAAGTATGGGAAGTTTTTTATTACATATTCTTTATAGGATTCGCGTTTGGTCTAAAATGGTAACACGCCAAACTTTATGGGAGATTGGCTCTCAAGTACAGCTGCCGGATCACACATATAAGTACTTGGCGACAGATATTCAACTTGTAGGTAGTTTACCCGGGCGGGCATTAGAAAAAACCCTATCTGGTGGTTGGGATATGGTTTCGTCATGATGTTTTCCTTCACCGAAAGCTCAGGCTCATTGCAGACATTCCAGCTCACGTCGATCGACGCGGTATTCGTACCCGCTACCACTGAGCCATCATTGCTTCAAAATGAGAACAATGATATCTACATAGGTGTGTCGGAGGCGACACATTTGAGAGTTGGTTGAATGAATTTAACACGGGTTAAACCGTAGGTGTTCAATCATAAAGTAATACTCTATTCCACCATACGATTAAATAAATATAAACGATCGTTTATATTTATCGAATCACGTCAACGATCAAAAAAGTAACTCCACAGACGAAACTGCTAATAGTAACAAAATAAAGAGCATAACACTTGCAAGAAATTTAAATCGAAAAAAAAACAGTATTATTTTACTGGATAAAATCTGTCCACTCATTTTTTATCGTTATTATTACGTAAGTATATTACAATGAAGTAGAAATCTGAAAAGATTAACAAAATTCTGTCATGAAAATAGGAAAAACATTGCAGTTACTATTAACTTTTTATAAGCTAATATAGATTATTCTACAAATTGAAATTGCAAAATGTTTAGGCTAATATTTGGTTCGCATTGAGCATTAGCGTAAAGCATTTTGGTGGACAGGTAATTACTGAAAATGTTTTGGTATGTATTGTCTGACCAAATTTTTCCATTACAATTATTTCACTTTAAATAACCCTACAGTGAAAATATTCTTTATAATTAGTTAGTTATTTGTTATTTAAATACAAATATTATTTCCTATCGTCGATTTAATTTATTTCTCTAGCTTGTTTTGTGATAGACTTAGATACGTAGAACATAAAAGTTGTTTAGTGGGAAAATATTATCAATTACAAAGTAAACAAAGATGAAAGCTTCGTAGAGAAGGCAAAATGAAATCTTTGGAAAAAAGTTGGATTCTCCGTGAATGGATGGAAAGTGAGCTGACGGACGAGACGCGACGGCAAGGCAGCATGCCGCGGCCTTAGCTTCTGTTCACACGTTCCAATAAATCAGCCAGTTAATTTTATTTTCTAAATGAATAATTATATAATTTTCTTCACATAGTTACAAAATTAGCTAAGTTAGTATTCGTTTATTGTTCACTTTCTAGTAATTTAAGTACAACTTTAGTTTTTATTACGTGTAGGTAATAAGACAAATAGGTAAATCGTATAATATATAATATAAACTTATCTTAGTTTCTACTAATCATATTATATATTTCATTTAAAGCTATATAGGTAAGGTATTATTAGTTAATTAAATTTACAGAACCATTTTCGAAACAGCTATACATTTGTGACTTAAAAAAGGCTCATAGGACACTAGAGGTGCTCTGCTGTTTCACATGCTTAAATTTCTGCTCCACTCCGTAGAGACGTTAGCGTGAATTTATATAATCTAGAACCTTCCTCAGTATGAGGCCTATCTAAGGCAAAAATTAGTTTTTTAATCGAATTTAAATAGTACAGATGTGATATAATGTATCTAGGTACAAAAACAAATAAAAGCGACTACTTTATTTAAAAATGAGTTAACAACTTCAGTTGCCAAATCTTTTATTCATCATCACACCGTTAACCGTTCAATGTAAGCACATAACTGATTACAAATTAATGCCATCGCATGTATCAAAATCTATTTATATAAAATAAAGTGATAGAGGTTTGCCGTTGTGCGCGCATCACGCAAAAACTACTGTATAGATTTCGATAATATTTTTTTTTGTTTTACTCATTAGATCCTTGGTCCTTATCTAATAAAAAATATCACGATATCTAAATTCAATAAAAAGTTATTAAAGTTTTAAGAAACTACGATTTTTATAAGCACTACGTGTTCTGTCGTCCACACGAGCCGAGCAGCTGGCACAGCTAAATTAAAATAAATAATTAAAACCTAACATCGCATTTTAAATTGCTTCCGGAGAGTCGTATTCTTACCGCATTTCTAACATGGTCATAATTACGAAATAACAGTTGAACATCTTAATGGGAAAGAGAAGGTACACTTGGCAGGATATGATACCGGTTTTTGTCTAGTGTACTTACAATACTAGATGACACTTAACTATGCCTGAGTACTTTAAACGCTAAACTACAGGAATATTTTCATTGTTACCTTAAGTTATATAAATTGTGAATCATAAAAACCCGTTATCGGGAGAAATGTGTAAGCCAACACTTATATGTACAGATGATCTCAAATACGTAATCTTTTATTTGACATTATCAGGAATATGTCTATATATAATATTACATAGTTTATAAACCACATTGATAATGTAATTTGAAGAACAATGGCATATTTATCTATAGTTTCTCATTGTATATTTCACTTCATCTTATATTATATGACAGGAGTAAAACAAGATTTCATTTAGTTATTTAAATGACTTAAAACAAGCAAAATCTGACCTGGCAGTTGAAGTTAACCGCTGGAAAGTTTACACCGTTTTATCTCACCACTAGTAAAATTAAAAAAATCAACATCGCAACGCTTGAACAATGTCATGTCACTTTAGGAGCACCGAATAAAATGCATTTCCTTACACTGTCTCACTAAAAACTTGTTAATGAACGAGAACGGTTTATCGTCGTTATCCGAATATTTTTATTGTTTTAAAATTTTATTCATGTCCCGTGCACCGACTCAATAAGCGCACACGCGTTGGTGTTGGCGGAGCAACTGGCTGAACTGGCTGGCTTGGAAATATACCCCGGTCGGTAGCGCTAGCCATATAATTATCAAACGTGCGTTCACGGCTGAGAACCGAGACAAATGCAACTAGAAATAAAAGCAACACAAGAAAGTTGACGTCACAATGATAGAAGCCTTCGCGTGCCTGAGTAAGTATTCAATTCGGAACTAATAATTCATGTTGGGCGTGTAATAATGCCTAACTGTGAGTCCCAATTGTAAGGTATGCTTGTAAACTCATAACGAATTTAAATTAAAATCCTTATACATATCATGTTATTGTAAGAAAGTATTATAACATTTATTTTTAAATTATATCTTAAAAAATTCAAATAGTACCTATAAGGTATAAATATACCTAGGTAACTAGCTAGTACATATCCGCGGCTTTGTCATCATGCAATAATTACATTATTATTTACAGTGCAATTAATAAAGATCGTTAATTTGGTAAATCGATAAATCCTATTAAATATTATAGCCATAACCATAGAAAAAAATAAATTTAAGACATAAGAAAAACTGTTCAATTAGGAAAAATTTGCTTTGAAAACTCGTGAAAACATAATGTTATGATCTAAAGTTGAAATAATGTACAAATTTCATTCAAAACTGATGTTGATCTTTTTATCCCCTCTTTCATTACTATCAAAATAGATTCACAATTAATATTTCCTAAATACGGACAATACGTAACAAAAGGAAGCATCTTTCATAATTTCGTATTTGGAATTTCAACAATGTCAAATTTACATTGATCTCTCATCAGTCAGGACATGTTTCTTTACGTAGATAAGGCACCACCATTCTCCTATATACAGATGTAGTCTGTGCTCGACTGTGGATATGGCTACATATCAAATTTTCAATGTCTCAACGAAGAAAATTCTCTTTTATTGCTATAATAATCTTCGAGAAATAATTAAAACTCCTTTAAGTTATTAAATTTTCCCTGCAAAGAAGGCATCTTCTTTGTTTAAAAACGATACACAAATTGATGTATCATCCATAACTATCAAAAATTGTTAAAACAGGCAAGGAAATACTAGGGATTATTTTAACATTAAATAAAAAACCAAATAACCACATTTGAACATATTTAATTAATAGCACAACAACACTAGAACTAAAATCCTTCACAGTTTTAACATCGTTATCATTCGTTCCCAATTATTATTATTATTGTTGTAATTTATATATTATTATGAAAGATATGCTGTCTTCCCTTCTAATATATCACCCGAAAATACAGCCTTCTATAACGATCTAGAACGTTTCACAATTCTTTGATTTCGTTTTAATCTAATATTTACAATAAACATCTATATAACATCAATTTCATCAATAATATCTCTAAAATACATCAAGTTTAACAACAATATTCAATTAGGCGTGTGAAATTATCTTATAGAATCATACGTACGTATCTCGGAGATTATCTATACAATACTGGCATTTCCTGTATTAGTGAGGGTAAATAGTATTGATTCTCACTATACTGTACGCATTATGCGTATTATAGATTAAATTGATAATATAATTGAAGTCACTAATAACTTTACTATACTCCTACGCAGCTATATGTACTTGTCACGTACCATACGTCTGTCCACGCGGTAACGCGAACCGATTGATTAGTTAGACGATCGTTAATACATCTTGTGAACTAAACGGTTAGGTTGATAAGAAATAAGTTTTACATTACCCAAAATAATCTTCTAAGCGAATACTATTTAAAAAAATCATCTAAATAACTGCAACCATTTTAAGTTGGATATAATAACTCCCTTAACCTCTAAAACTCTACAATTCGAATAAAATATGTAAACGACAAGATTAAACTTCTAATTTGATACAAAGACCTACACAGTGTTTTTAAGGTGCCTAGATACTATAATATGCGACAATTGTCCAATTCGATTAATTGAGTTTCATTACATTTAAGTGCAAATAACTATAGATAATCTTAAAGCTTCTACTGACAAATTGCATCTCAATTTTGTTCTAAATTTTTTATTTAGTACTCACTTTATTTTAAGAAGCTATTAAGTAGTTCTATTTACGTGAGACTACGAGCTAACTCACTAGTTGAGAATCACGAAATACATTTTTCTCTAAATTTGAAGGAGCCAACCAAAAATTGTAATCTAAATTCTATACAAGATAGATATGATAAATTTCATTAAATATGTTATATTGACGTAGGGTTAGATGTATGAGTTTTCTTACTGGCAGGTAAAAATTATAAAAAATTAACCCTGACATGATAATGATAATTTAAATAATCATACAAATGTACAATGCTTAGTATCAAGTACGATTTCATTATTTTTTTTTGGAGGTTACTCCTCAAGTATCGTTTTTCATATATATAGCCCGCGATACGTAGCAAACTCGAGTGTTAACAAAAAGAAGTCGTTATATTGCTCCTCTTCTCAACATATTCGCGCATCTTATACTGAACGCATGTATTGCATGCTTACGCACACTTGTATTGCGCACTCAGCTTACTTGTATGCACTGTTAAAAATTTCAGTGGTTACTTTACAAAAAATGTTTAGGCAACTGATAGGCAAAACATATTGCCAAATCGGGTATTGTAATAATAAAAATGTTTTGTGTAAGATTTATACATAAAGGTTGTAAAATTACAACACTTTTTGTATTTTTCTTCACATGACTGGGAAAATTACTCGTATAGTATTATCATTTTGGATTAGCATACATTGTTTTGTAATTATATTCATACTTTAGTTTGTAAAACGATTGCAATTTAGCTAAAAAATTAACAGTGAACGGAAGTATTAATATATTAATAATTTAACTTTGCCTATTGTAATATATTCCAAAACAATCGTTCGTTAAGAGTAAACTCCAGTCGCGCTTCGGAGATGACACGCAACATATTTTTTAAAAGATTTCTAATATTTCTACGCATGTGTAAGTAGGAGCAGTGAGCCAAATTGAAAAAGTGAGCCAGCACAGATCAATGGTGAGAGGCTAATGATGATATGCGTCGACATTTATCTTACTGAAATTTAGTTAAAGAAAATTATCATAAAAATTAAAAGCAACAACATAAATGTGACTAGTAGTCTATACTGATATAATAAAGCGGAAGAGTTTTTTGTTTGTTTGTTTGTTTAAACACGTTAATCTCTGGAACTACCAGTCGGATTTGAAAAACTCTTCATGTATATGATTGCCAGATTCACGTGAAATAATATAGGCTATCTAGAATTAGGCTACACCTCTCAGCTAGCCTTAAATATTGTTTTTGTTAAGAAAGTCTGAACAAACTGCGCACCCGAACTGATTTATCCGCGGGCGCTGGCGTAACGGTTAATGATACGTAAATACAATATTCTAGAAAAATATTGCTCCTTAGTACATATAAAAAGTCCGCGATACCATATGCCTATATCTTGTACATAAGCCACAATAAGGTATTTTGTAACAAAGTTTTAATGAAAATTGATTTATGAACATTATTATTAGGCATGGCATAATAATCCTTACGAACGAAAGTTACATCATCATCAAGTCAATTTTATGTAGATAAACTTTGTCCTTTATAGCATGTTATTTGGACATATAGTTTGGGAGATAATGTAAAATTAAAATAATGCAACACTCTGTTCCGGTCTATGACTATATGTGTCGTTGCGCGAATGAGCCCTGTGAGTTGTGACGCATAACCCTGGCGGCCCGATAAAAATATTGTCTATAATTAAATATAACCGTAGTGGCACAGCTAGTTTTCTTATAAAATAATATCTAGTTTTTATAAGTATATAGCGTCAGTATATACTAGCTATGCCCGCGGATCCGCTCGCGTGGACTATAGAATGCCGTCAGTTTAACGCACGTGCGCATCATGCTGCCTCTGCCACCCACGGCGCGGCGTTTATTTTAAAGACTAGCGACCCGCCCCGGCTTCGCACGGGTGCAATGCTGATACTAAACATGCGTACCTACTACAGAATGTCCTTAAACAACGTATACAGCTTTTTTGTCATTAGACAATACAAACATGTTTTGTTTAGAGGTGACTCTTGAAAGAGCGACATATAATTGACCATGGTATATAGGGCCGGTACCGCCGCACCGCTATGTCCCTGCATTTTAATTCTGTAATATCTTTGGGAATATTAATTTAAATTACATGCTGTAAAGGGCTATATTGATCTATATTAAATGGACACTGTATTTAAGGTACTTAATTGGATAAGGATTAATGCTGTATTGCTTAAAATCACTTCGTAAATAAGCCATTTTTTCCCGTAAAATGTAAAGGATAAAAATGGTTATTGTGGGTTATCCTTAAGAGATAGATATATACCATCGTTTTTTGTTGATATTTTTAAGGTGTACAATACTGTAGTACATTATTTTGATTTATCTCGTGGGGTTCAGCCAGCGTTTACAATGTAAGCGCAAAAAATGTGTTTATTTACGACATCACATTAGAAACCTCTAAACTTATCAGTGTTTCTCTACAATATTATGCATGTATTATTGCGTAGTTTTAAAAATTTAAGCATACATAGGGACGGACAGAGCGACGCGACTTTGTTTTATACTATGTAATGAAGATATCAATGCTTATTGTTGATGATCCTTAGAAGATAGGCATATGCTATGCTATCGCTGAATTTTTGGTAGGTCTTTTTAAGGTGTACAATTATGTAGTACATTAATTTTATACATTACTCAACGTAAGCCAATTAAGCGCCCCGAAAGCGTCTTTGTTCCCGAATCGATTCACCTTTATCGTCACAGCTGATTTCCTATAACCTGGACAGATAATATACCTATGAATTCAAAAAGGAACATGTAATGTGCTTATGTGACAGAGGTTTTCTTTCAAATAATATTCTGTATAATACTGTGTACTTATACCTATTGTATACGCATACACGTCTAGTAGAATAGAATATAGAGTTTTTTGATCAAAATAATTTGTTGTATTAATTTTATTATACAAAGTAGAAATTTTATAGGAAAATCACATATGTCTTCTTCTTATAATTTTTATTTTTATATGTGTGCACAAGGTGCCTACTGTGTTGAAAGTATACTCGTAGAGCCTCACCTACATATAACAACGTATCTTTGTATGTTTGTTTGCCCAGTAGCTATGCCGGCCGGTAGCAGACTTATCGCTGGAACCCCACTAATCTGCTTTACTTTTTTTTAGGTAACTTACGGAATAAGCAGTGTCAAAAAAGAAGCCATTTAGGAAAAAGTTTGGTTTGCCTACAAAAAGTAAGGAATTTCATAGAGGTAGTAACCGGTGGTACCTACTCTAGGGCTAGTATTATATATTTTATTTCCCCTTGTATTTTTCTATAAATAACAGAACGGCACATAGTTATATTCTTTTTATATCATCTCTTCAGAAGAGACAGCCCGAAGTCTAGTTTTTAGATTCCATGCTTTCGACATTTCTAGCTAAAACAAATAATTTTAATCACTGCTCCTTTACACATAAACGAAATTAATGGAAACGCTCCAAGTTCTCAAGATTTTGTAAGTCATTAATGCGCATGCTGTTTCTTTTAAACGGTTTATACTTAATATCTAAAAAGTTATTACTTTGTGGATTCTTGCCGATTCATAAACTTAACAAAAACAGTTGTTCAAAATTGACGGCACACATTTCCTATTAATATTGGACGTTCCAAATAATTTATTAAATGTAATGTTTGTGCATTATTAATACATTTATTGTAAGTATGTTATATAAATATAATATAGGTAGATAGTTGTATTATAACGCTGAGTAAGTTGAGAAGTTTATAAATTAAACGTAACATAAATATTTTTTTCTACGTTTATATATAAAAAAAACTTTGATAGACAAATATTACATAATATCAACTGTTTTAAGGCAATGTTTAATGTTCTAAACAACATGGTTTTTCGAACTATTTTGTATTATGTTCAACCCACAAAACTCAAACACTCGAACTTAAAATAGTTTGACGAAAAAGTCCCTTGATAGTGTTAGCGAAATCGCTGTCATTTTATTAAGCCATGATCGTACATATTCTAACAAACGAAGAATCCCTCTTTTGGTATTGGTGGTAATAAACTTCAAAGAAGATTTATTAACAAAATACAGATAAAGTAGCAGAACATGAATAAGAAATATCAGAATACGAAAAGATAAACAATTACCTACCTAGATAAATGTTCGCCATAAAATATTTAATAGTAATACTGATGTACCTGATATATAATGCAATTATACTATAATTCATAGTATCAGAGAATATAGATTTTATACCGGATTTAGTAAATCAAAACAAATCTTTAGATTTTTTTATATGAGTGGCACGTGAATCTTGCGATACAAAATGTAGATACCTACTTGAGATATTATTACTAACAGATATTGACATTTAGTATGTAGGTAACGATTATATATAAATACAACACAACCGCACCTTAAATCCATCTCCCGTTTACCTTACCATAATATAACTACCTACTATGGGACGACACTTGAACATGGAACACATCAATCTACTTGTGATTTACAATTACGATTTTGTAAATATAACAATAAAAATGATCTTTAACGGAAATTGTTATGTTAATAAACAAATTTCTAATTTGAAAACTGTAAATTTAAAAATATTGCTACTTTTTCACATTCGGCGAAAAATCATACCTGTTTAAAAACAATACAAACTCTTAATTTATAAAAAACACTACCTTACATCTAATTGCTTCAGATATCGTTAATCTATGGTACTCAACAATTAATATATTAATGTTTAAAATACTTTTCTAATGTCATTCCTACAACTAAAGTTTATGTTGAGCAACACTATTTATAGTGAAGCTATTCCATTTAAATCGAACAGTTTTTTTAACCAACCTTCTTAACGTTGATTTACAATCGTCCATTTTATCAGTTAAGTAAATCCGTTAGTGAAAAATATCTTCCTACAAAACAAATATTTGTGCATTTATGCACACGAATAATTTTATACCTGTACAATTTATGTTTCATGATTTTCATTTATTGCTTTACAGTATTTTTTTTTAATTTTAACATTTATTTATAATATTATTTTTCAACTAAGTTCATTACATCTGATTCTATATTTTGATTTTTGTCAGTACATGGTGTTTATGTTAAACATTAGTTTGACATTCATAATAAATAATGTAATTATATAAATTGACTCTATGAGATGGATCATATCATCTCTAAATAGTATCGAAAATATTATCTATGAATAATATTGTTTTAGCACCACTAACCTACCACAAAATAATAAAAAAAAACTGTAATAAACTTCCAATTATATTAAAAGTTCCTATTAATATTAAATATTGCCGAGTTCAACAACTTAGGTTTTGGTTTTAAAAATAAATTTGTAATTGATAATTATGTTTTTTTTTTTAATATTATTATTACTTTTATTTATTTCAATTCCTTTATTTTTATGAGCAACTGTGATAATATATTAAACAAGGTTTCTACAATGTATAGATATTCCAAAACGCAGCATACACCCTCACCTAATTAATATGGTGTAGTATAAATCTACTAAAACTATAAATACGTAACACAAACATTACCAATTATTCATTTCTTAGTACCTATTTAACAGATATTTACATTACTTATAATAACCTTTTTACGGAAACAAATTACATGGGTTTTAAGTGAAATTTAATACAATGGCAACTAACTTAAAACACAATATTATCATTACGTATAACACGATTGTTACACTATCAAAGCTAAACACTTTCTTAAAGAAACACTTTCTTTTAAAAAATACATCGGAACATTATTGATAACAACCTATATGTATAACATAAAATATTACTTCGGATTGAGCTTTAGGTTTATTAACAATTTTTTTGTACGAAAACTACAAATGTTAAGATTTGACGCCTTTATCGTCTTTACCCATGTCCTTAGGTTTTCTCCCATTTGATTCCGTTGTCATAGATAATTTACTTTGCCCTTCGACGATGTTATTTGTCGTGGTTTTCTTTGCTGTACTGTTTACGTTACCTACCTGCTTGTCGGAACTAAGTGAAGAATTGGAGAACTTTGAGGTTGACAACTTTGAAGTGCTCAATGGAGTTGCAAGTGATATAGACGATTTGTCTGCTTTAGTTGGTAAAGAAGTTGTTTTAACTGAATTTGAAGGACAAGACTTTACAGTAGTGACATTTTGCGATATACTGGATGTTACTGGCGAAACATTGGCAGAGCTTATTGGCGTAGTAGGTTTTGTTACCTTCGATTTATTACTATATATAGCTTCCGTTGATGGAGTACCTAAAATATTAACGGAAGATTTTGTAGTTGAGGATTTTTTAATATTATAATCACTAGATGGAATATTTGAAGACGTTGTAGTAGTCCTTAGAGTTGTTGTAGGCATACAAGATGGTACAGACGATACTGACGATTTTGTACCTGAGGTAAAACCTGCTGGAAGTTTGGTAATTTCTGTAAAAGCAGTAGTATTAGAAGGGTTGCTTATATTAGAAACTAAATTATTAATACTTGTTTTTGGCAAATTTTGATCGCTTATGCTACATGAATCACGTTCGACAATTTTTGGCTTTATTGGAGACTTTATTTTTCCAGATAAATCTTTGGAACTTTTAATTCCATTATCATAGTCAGAGCTACCACCTTCAATATACTTTGGTTTCACTATTAACTCATTTAAATTTTCTGTTATCGTATCCTTTTGGCGTGGTAATATTTTGTTTGTTATTGAAATACTGACATCTTCTTTTTTATTATTATTAATTATATTATTCGGTTCGGTTGCTAGATTATACGTTCCTTGATTATTCTTTTGTTGAGATGGTATGGATATAACAGGCTCCAAATTTTTTAATTTTGTGGGTTTCATACTGTCAGTTTGTTGACTCTTTGCCATAATTAAGTTACTTGACAGTTTCGTATCAATTGAAGGAGTCTCAGTTACAGTGGAATGCACGATCGGAGATTTCATTACTTTGACACTACTCTTATCTTTGAATACTGTATTACTCTTAGTAACGCTTACTTGGTGTATTTGTAGTAAAATATTTCCCTCAATATTTTTCGTATTTATTGATTTAGGTAAATATGACTCTGTTGTTTTTATTGCTTTTATTGAGTCTTTTGTTGTTGTATTATTAGCATTACTAACATTAACTTTGTTAAAAATTTCTCCTTGTGTTGGTACACTACTAATACTTTTACTTATTGTATCCTGTAATTGCATAGAAGCAGTATGTTTAGAAAATGGTACAGTATTTTTTGGTTCTCTTTCAAAGTTAGTATTACTAATACTAGCAATTGTTTGAACAATATTTGAGTTCGTTTCGCTACACTTTCCTGCCTTTGAAACTGATACTTCAACAGTAGATAAAATAGGCACTGGTGTTACTTGAACTGGTTCCATGTGCTTATTTTTTTCGTCTGAATGTATTTTGGCTGTTGTAAAAATTAATGGATTAGAACTATAATCAACTTGCTTACAGCCATCAATATCCACAAGTGTTTGAGTTTTAGGTATAAAATTACTTCTAGATGTGTCTAGGCTGCTGAAAATGTTTGTATTCATATGATTATGTATGGCTCCAGTTGTATTCGGCTGAGCATTATAAGTAACATTTTCATGTATATTCTGAGCAGATCTTGGAACATCATCATCAAAAACGTTGACTTTATTTTCGAGTATTATTATATCGTCTCTTTCATTTTTATTGTTGATTTCAGTCTTTGCTTTTAAAATACTTTCATTGGCACTTTGGTCAACATAATCTATTCCTTCCTTTTCCGTCTGCAAAAGGGGTTCTGTAACTGTAACATCAGATTCTTGGCTGAAGTTTGGAATTTTTTTCTTAATAGAGTTTCTTTTGGATTTCCCAACTGTACCTCCAGTTTTTTTTATTTCATTTTCAACTCCGCTTGTCACAGAAGTAGAGTCTGCGCCTTCATGAGATGTCTGTCAATAAAATATAATAATAATATATTTATGTATATTTTATCGTTTTGAAGTGACAGAAAGCTACAATGAAAGTGTTTATTAGTCGACATATATTTTGACGATTTTCTGCGGTGAAGATGAGTTTTTATTCTGAGAATTTTATATATGGAGAAATAAAGGCTTTATTTTTCTATATATAAAACTCTAATAACATGAAACATGTCCGACGTCCAAAAATTACCAAGTCGCGAAAATTTGTAACGTCAACAAGACATGGATATGGTATTTTTGTTATGAGTGTGTATACAACCTGGATTATATGGCATGTAAAATATTTATTTTAAAATAATAAAACCTTTCGCATGGCGACGAGCGGATGCACGTGCGGAGGTCAAGCACCACGTTCCCGTAATACAGGTCGACCGTGCAGCAGTAAAACTGGCGGAGACAATTCTGTTTCAGTTCGTAATGTTGTTAGAACTGCTTTACCCGCAGGACCCCACTCTTCCGTTGGCCGGGACAATACTCGTGCTTTCTACGAATAATATTTGATATTCATTTTTTCATGTTTAAAATTAAAATACTCTTGTGGTCTAATTAAGGAAGATAACTGCATGTTCCAGATTAAAGAAAGTAAAAAAACACTAATCAGATACTTAGGTATTTATAATATATTGAATACTAGCTGTCGTACTACTAGCTCGCGTGGATTACACAATGCTGTCGGTCGAGCGCACGCGCAAATCGTACTGCACCCGCACAAAAGACGGAAGACAAAAATGCTTATTGTGAGTGATTCTTAGAAGATAGATATATGTTATCAGTGACTTTTTTGTGGGTCTTTTAAAGATCTACAAATATGTACTACATTAATTTGATATTTTATTGAGTTTAGCACGTACAAATAGTCTCGATGCGAAAATCTTGTTCATACTATGTTACTTTAGGTCGTTGTAATAAAAATGTGTTGAAGATCGCAGCTAAATAACCTTATGTTGTGTTCCTGCGATGAGTCGAGTTTTTAGAGCTTCTTGGAGAAGGGGCTTCAAGATCGGCAACGCGCTAGTTACACCTATGGTGATTCAAGCGTCGAAGTTGCACAAACTACTATTATCTTGAATTAACTTACTTCCATAATAGTAAGATCATCAGGACCGCTGCAGATTTGGTCGACAGCCATCAGAACCACGACGACAACTGGAAGCACGCCAATAGACCATCCCACAGCATCAGCCCACATCGGATACACGTAATGCCCATAGGAAGCGGGTTTATATTCAATCCAATTGAATACAAGAATAAACTGTAAATATTTTAATATTAGTCTTAAAACTTGTAAATAAAACATTCTACATTACCATCGTAACGAGTAGTACAGACGTTTAAATGTAACTTTCGATTTCGTGCCAAAAAAAATTAGCATCGATATCAGTAAGAAATTGTTTCAATAATGAATATATTTAGATAATCGGTTTGATTTACGTTAGGACCGACTAAATTAGTAGATAGTTTGATTAGTTTTTTTTCTTCGATCTGACTATACTGGTAGACGTAATGGCCCTGAAGCCTCAAACGGCTTTTACAGCTTCACTGAGCTTGGGGTCGAGCGCTGAAGGCACTCAGCGGCGAAATCGTGGCAACAAAACCGAGGCAGTTTGATCAGATCAGGGCTTAGTAAGCAGGTTTTCCACATTCCCAAGTAAAGGGAGATTATCAATAATAACGTAAATGGCTCGTATGATGACTTATAGTCTATCAGTAGGAGAACAAAGTTCATATCGAATAGTTGAATGCAAAAAAAGATCCAACATAAATTTGATATTTTAATACTGATTTTCCGTAAAAGTCGTGAATTGAAACGACGGAGGCGCAGTGATAGTGACACCGCGTCTATTGAGATAAATTTGAACCCTACAAAATGAGCAGTAACTTTCGGTGAAGGAAAACATTATGAGGAAAGCATAGCATAGTTGTGGGGATATTTTCTAAAGCTCATCTTGCTAGATAGCATCCACAAGTTGAAAAATTTGTCACAAAGTACATTTAGCTTCGGTATGTTTCTGTAGCTACACTTAAAAGCCAGTCCCCTCCAAGCTTATCGCTTTACATTCTTAGACAACATCATCAGTTAACGCGCGAGATTATGGTTATGGTATGCGAAAGAATCGCCTTTCGTCTAACGTGTTCCCTCTTTGTTTTGATATAGTGTCCTTCTAATGAGGTTTGAAGAGATATTTTATCAGACTGGCTTGATCTCGACGACTTCTGCTATAATAGAATTGTCATACTGTATCAAACTATGTCACCATTGGTCGCTGTTATTTTTGAACTGTCCTACGCTCACAATTAGGTAATGTACAGTAATATTGTAGATTTAGAATTATAAAAAAAATACAAACCACTAAAGCAGCTGGTGTAATAAGCCGCCACATAGTGCTCCAGAATAATACCCATAGCTTGGACTGACGACCTATCATTCTCTGTATATCGCCACAAAACTTTTCAGCACCGTAAATCCACGCGATGAGTATACATTCTCCGATAGCTATGATGAGTACGGACCAGTTTGCAGCATATTTGTCCATTAATTGTAACCAATACATTCCGCTCTGAAAATGATTAGAGATTAGAGTTATGATCAGAGAATTCACTATTCTCAAATTAGATAAGCATAACATAGGCTTTAAAATGATGTTTGAATCATTAAAATTGTTCAAGATAAAAAGAGGTATGAAATTGCCACAAAATCACCTTTGAGAAATAATATATTGTATTATTTTTTTCATTTATGAAGTAGCATCAGGCATGTAGCCAACCTGGTATTAAGCAGCACTGTAGCCTCTGTATAACCAACCTCAAAAGGACCGCAGTCCTTAAACTAGTCATAATAGGTTGCTACTGAGAACTGAGTTAAAACGCCTCGAGTGCCAGTGCGTGTTGTTACCACACCCTTCGGGCCATAACACAGCAACACGAGTACTGCTGCTTTGCGAAAGAAATTCATGATTCTAGTTATTATTTATAACTAGCTATGCCCGCGGCTCCGCTCGCGTGGGCTACTAAAAACGATTTTTTATTGTTTGTGCGGAATCCTAATTATTTTTCTAAAATCATAGTAGCCTAAGTTATGCCCTATAACATCAGCTATTTGCCAGTGAAAGTCCCGTCAAAATCGATCCAACCGTTTCGGAGATTATCCGGAACAAACAGACAGACAAACAAAAATTTAAAAAATGAGTTTTCTTTATATGTATCGTGTATACTTTCATGTGCGTTTAGTAAAAATTTGTTATTTTGACATTACGAACAGACACTTTATTTTTATTATATGTATAGATAGATTTACTTCACTTGTGTACAATAACCAAACTATATCATGCAAAATGCCACCAATATTATATAATATAGGACCTAATAACGTAAGTTTATAAATTAAAAGAAAAACCACAACATAACGGATTGAAATCCCGCCCCCCACTCCTAACTTTACTCATTCCGTTTATTAATTCAGAACAGTAAGCACTGGCGTCTGTGATACAGTCACAGGGCTGTAATAGGAAAGACTTCAACGTGAGTATGAATTTTCCTGTTAAGTAACATTTACCATATAATACAATAATAACAAGGTGTATGTAATTTTTTTACTTGAAATTATAAAAAAATATATATTACTTTTTTATTAAATAAACTTACGTTGGTAGTGAAGATGAGACCTCCCAGGTAACCAAACACGGCTACTATTAACACTACCCAAACTTTTTCATGGCGGAAGTTCGGAAATCTATCCAAAATAGCCGTGGTCACGGTCTCCATCAATGCAAACTAAAACATAAATGCATGATATTTATCTTTATAGTTATAATAAATATTAAACAATACACACACAGCACAACTAATTATCTTCGTACCTGGGAATCAAGTCCGAGTGTTAGAAGCATAACAAAAAACAAAATAGACCAAAGCGGCGACACAGGCAACCTAGTTACCACTTCAGGGTACACTATAAAAGCGAGTCCTGCTCCTTGGTCAACAACACGATCCACGCCAACGTTTAACTCATGCGCCAAAAAACCAATCACTGAGAATATCACCAGTCCAGCAAAGAACGAAGTCGCTATATTCGAGACCGCCACTATTAGTGAATCACTGCAAAATTAATTAAAGACAGTAAGTATATTACTGAAGAGTCAATGTATTCATAATGTGTTTTGATATACGACTTACATGTAACAGTTGTTAGAGAATTTGTTGTAAGAGGAAAGCGTTATAAGACCGCCCCAAGCTGGGCTCAATGCGAAAAATATTTGCACTGCAGCGTCACCCCAAACCTGATGAAGCAATTAGTAAGTAACTATACTATTTTACAAGTACTTAAAAAAACAACAAGGTGCATGGCAACATAAATACCTGTGCATTAGCAAGCTGACTGAAATCAGGTGTCAGATAGAAAATAATTCCAGTGGCTGCACCGGGTAAAGTGACTCCGCGAAAGAAAAGAATCACCAGTACGACATAAGGAAAGAGCGCAGTAAAATAAACAACCTGCAAAAAATTAAGATGTTACGGCTAATACTTTCCTTATCGTAAATTTAAGGTACCTAGGACACTAGGGGTACCTATAAGTACACTGAATAGTTCCCGTGAAGGTATTTATGTGATACTTGGGTGATATACGTGTCGGTACTAATGAAATACTAAAATCCTGAATTTCTCAGATCTTTAACTCAATAGATTTCAGAGAGAAAAATAATATATTACGTATATAATAGAATAAATTTTGTTCCTATTGGTCGACTGTATCGGATAAACTAAAATTTAAAAAAGTTTTTAGAACATATACCAGCTCTTAAGAAAATAAATTACAGTTTACGTAGCTTCATCAAAAAATAGGTATTGGAAGAAAAACATAAGAACCATTTTTAGCTAAAATAATGCTGTTTAACTAATTTTATATAATATCCGTTTAAAAAGCTATATCATGATTATCAGAAATGGTAAATCAGTCAGTATTCAGCATTTCAACATACTAAAAGCTCACTTCATATTAGCACAAGAGCCTATAGATTCATAGAATATAAGGCAAATACTATCGGACATAAAAGCATAATGAAACACTGCTGTGAATGTTCAAATGGTGCAAATATTCATAGATGTTTTTTTGATGTGAAACTTCTTATGCGATTTCCAACACGTTAAACGTTTAACGCACATTATCGGTCTCTCCTCTTTGTATGAGCCAGACCGAGAGATAAAATGTGGGTGTGTATGTATTTTACACACTGTTTAAATAAAATATAAAATATCTTTTAAAATGAAGTTTCACTTCTATCGTGTGTGAATCGCACACACACCTTTTTTTTTTCTTTTTATTACTCAAACAACGTACTGTAAATATATACTTAGTATTATGTTTGGTGAAACGAAAATTACAAAATAAGAACACCCTAACTAGCGTCATCTGTACGCGGTACAGCTTGTTGAAGTAGTCAAGAAAAATGATGATAGTATGGTTGGGAGAAACTCGTCGATATACATAATAGCTAAACTATTGTTTCTCAGTATTTTTTTAAGTTCATGGGTTGTAATTTCTTATGAGCTTATAAAATCTTCTAGTACCTTTTAGAAGCACTAGGGCGTTACTCAGAATAAACGAGTTGAAACTTACGCCTATATGCAAATAGGATATTATAGAGTGCCGAATTATATCCATCAATCGACTATGCTACGTTGGCGTTTTGTGAAAATAAAATCTTCCTTACATAAACTTCATATCCTACATTACATTTACTCACGAATGTAACAATAACATAATTATTATCTATATTAATAAATCTGTAGTTATATCCTTACATGTACTTTTTCAAATTTCCTGATACATCCTATATAAAAACACTGATCACGAAAATAATATTTCAAAAAATAGCGGGAAGTTTATCCTTTGCTTAATAGTTAGTCTATAAGAACTGTAAATAATACTTATAACCATCATAAACAGAATTTTAAATAATAGTTTTTTATTCATTCTTAACCGATTTTGTTGAAATTTTGTACACGAGAAGTATATGTAATTTTTTAAATGATAGGTTTTGAGAATAGACAATAATATAGGTAAAAATTATTATGGGACGAAAATAAATAGTTACTGTTTAACAAACGCATGCAGTGCCGCGGGGTACCGCTAGTTTACATATATTAGTCTAAAAATATAATCCTTCGCCTTTTAAGATATGTAAGAGACGTACCACCATATTTTTTTTAAAATTCGAATGATGTTCGGGTAATGCTTCTGTCGAGTGACAAATATAATACCATAATCGCCATTTCTTCGTTCGTTATTCAATAGGGTGTACACTATTAAATTATCTATAAAAAAGTGTTTTAATATATAATATGTACAAACCTTTCCCGAAGACTGAACACCTTTGCAAAGGCAGAGAAACACGATGACCCAAGCAACAAATAAACATGCAGCCATATCCCAGCGCACCTGTCCTGTGTCTTCGATACCAGACGACAACCCTAGTACTTTGTTCCTAGAAAAATATGTTCGAGTGAGTATTAGTATTTGTTTATTACAAATACATAATAATTAATGCGTAAAAGTAGGTACAACATTTAGGATTACACGTACAGAATATAAAACACTAGCAATCATAAACGTTACTTGGATTATAAAATTTACATACATACATAAATCACGCCTCTTTCCCAACGGGGTAGGCAGAGACTACATCCTTCCACTTGCTACGATCCTGACATACAACTTTCGCTTCCTCAACATTCATCAATCTTTTCGTGCATGCTCGTCGGTTTAGAGTACTCTTATAAAATTTAATAACAATAATACTAATTAACGTGAACGTAACTTTAAAGAATTTTTAGAATCAGATAAGTACTTCTAGAGATTCCAGAAACAAACAAACATTCAAACTCACGAACTTGACTTCCTTATAATAGTAGTGTAAGTAGATAAAAAGAACATGTCCGAATGACAAGAGCTCGCAAAATCGTAACTACGGAACCTAATGATATGAAATTTTAATAGTGCATTTCTTTGATAAGGGTGTGCTATCTATACTATACTAATGATATAATAAAGCGGAAGAGTTTTTTGTTTGTTTGTTTAAACACGCTAATCTCTGAAACTACTAGTCGGATTCGAAAAACATTTTTGTATATGATTGCCAGATTCATTAGAAATAGTATGGGCTATCTAGCATTAGGCTACATCACTCAGCTGGCTAGCTTAAATATTGATTTTTGTTAAGTAAGTCGGAAGACATAGCGTACTCTAATTGCTTAAGCCGCGTGCGTTGGCGTTATGATTAGTGATACATAAATACAATGTCCTACAAAAATCAATTTCCTTAGTACATCTAAAAAAGTCCCTAATACTTACTATATGCCTATGTCTTATGCATAAGTCACAAAAAAGTATTTTGTGACAAAGTTTTATTGAAAACTTCATAAAGACATCATCAAGACAATTTTTAATTTGATAAACTTTGCCCTTTATAGCATGTTATTTGGACGAATAGTTTGGGAAATAATGTAAAATTAAAATAATTTAATTCTCGGTTCGGTATGAGTATGTAGTGGCGCGAACAAGCCGTGCGAGTTGTGATGCATAACCCTGGCCGCCTGATAAAAATATTGTCTATACTGAAGTATTATAAATAATCAATCAGCGATGTCATTTTAATTATACGCGGTTGAAACCGCGGGGCACAGCTAGTTCAGTATAAGGGTTGATAATGCTGGATGTTACTGGCTAGTAGTAAAATTATATATTATTACATTAATTAATAGAAGACTAAAATAGTTGGAATAAATATCAGTGTAAATTTTAGAGTAGTACACAAGTCAAAAGTCTGAATCTATTTACTTACGGTCCCTAGTTCGATCCTAGAAAAAACACTAGTAAATTCTAAAGAGAAACAAACTCACGTAAAATATTCCTCAGCAGGTGGACGTCTAAGTGCAGTGCCGGCCAGTAAGATTATATTCTGAATATTAGGATAAGTCTGATTGAAACATTGTCGTAAATAATAAGTTCCATTCTTTGCCTCACATTCGTCCGCCTCCTCGTAAGAATAGCAATCTGAAAAATAAAAACACGTTTTATATTTGTAGTTGTTGATATATCAACTATACTGATATATATATACAAATACAGTATTATAATAATACATTTAAGAAATAGGATTTAATATTATTTTTAATTCCAAATAATGAATTATTTATCCTATAGTACCACAGATTTATCAGTTACATTGCCACCTTTGTAGGTGACAAAGCCTACATACGGCCTAATCAATCTCTACTCAAGATTTACACGTCATTGAAGCAGAAATTTAAACATCTTCGTTTGTAAACTAATTTAATTAACAAATGTTTTTTGTAATGCTCGTCTGACTATCTATCACCCTCTAGTTGAAAATTTTTCGCTAAGCACTTATGAGTATATTTCGCCATCCGCACTTGAGAGTGAGACACTCTAAGCTTAACGTGTTCTGTTTCATCGTCACTTATCATGCGGCGAGATTGTTGTGGTTAAACTCTAAAACTTAGAAAAAATAAAAAAGTAACAATAAAAAGTTTTCTTACATTCGGTACTCCAATCTGCATCGCAATTTTGCCATGGCAATTGATAGAAGATACTGGCAAATGACACGACCATATAATAAATTGTCCAAGCGATTATAAGGTTATAATACAGCATCACAATGGTGGATACTATTACCATTCCATAGCCTAAGCCACGGAAAAGAGGACAAAACTTGTTGTATACGGCAACTGGACCGAGAGCTGCATATTGACCAAATGAAAGTTCCATAAACATAAGCGGCAGGCCTGCTATTATCAGCATTACAGTAAACGGTATAAGAAATGCACCTGTGAAAAAAAACTTTCTTAACCTCGTGAACACGCGTGCCATTTTAGGCATAGTCTTCGATATTACTATAATATATATATATATATATATATATATATACCGCTCTGTTCCTCCATATTCTATTCGATGAATCTATATATCCTATTTTTATAAAACTTCATCGAATACACAGTTCTAAATTAAAGGACATTATTTTAAACTATAACCATTGCACTTACACACTTACAGTTTTACAAAGGGATTGAGAAAACCAAATCCGTATGATCATTGAAATTGGGTGTAAGTTAAGTCACATAAAATTTTGTTATTTTAGTCATTTAGCCTACATTTTGATATTTGGTAAATATTTCCATATTTGCTTATTATCAACAAATCACTGTATTCCCTCTCACTCATATGCATAACCTAATATATTGTAGGACGCCTTTAATAGCCATAGGAACATAATAAACTACAAATTAAAAAGTGTCATCACAAACCCACCTCCTCCATTATTATAACAGAGGTAGGGAAACCGCCAGACGTTTCCCAGTCCTACGCTGTAACCCAGCAACGACAAGAGAAAATCAAAGCGTCCCGTCCAGTTACCGCGCTCTGGTTCTGTGTCATCGGACAACTGACTAATGGGAAGTTTCCTCAATTCATCATCGCACTGTAAATATAAATTTTATTTTTAATTTAAACAAGCAAATTTATTGTAATTTAGTTGAACACATTTCTCACCATCGTACGTGAGAATTGGCAAGAAACATTCGCTAAAAACCTTGATCTTCATGCATTTGATAGTAGTAATTTGAAGTCGTCTTCTAGTTTACCCAAAAGAGCCCACCCAAACCAAATTCCTTGAAATTACTTTTAACGGAGGTTCTTATCCGAATGATAAATTATGATACAAGAGTGGGACTCTTGTATGATTGGAGGGAGATTTAATAATGTGCCATCGAAAGGCTGAATCGAATCGTCACCTATGTATTTTTTTATACAACTCAAGTGACAAACAAGCGTAGGGCCCGCCTGATGGTAAACGGATACCCTAGCCTATGGACGCTTGTAACACCATAAGTATCACTAGCGGGTTACCAAGTGTTTTTTTATGCACACTACGTTTTGCCTTCTGTAGAAATATTTAAAACTCTACTGACACTGTCGTCAACTTGTTCCTTAAAAAAGCGTGTTAATATAGCAACACATATTTAACCGCACATATATCTGGATAATCTCAAACATTTGTATGAAATTTTCTCAAAAGGAAGCGTTGCTTTTCAGAAAAATAAAAGTTTACTGAATTCATATTACAACAATACTAGTAGTACTAGACGCAAAAGTACTATGAAAAATCCGATAGCTGCCGTCGACAGCCAGTCGCTAATCTAAAACAAGCGTACGAATCTAAGAGCTCAATAGAAGCCGATTCCAATCGAGTTAAGTACATTAAATATATATATAAAGTATATAAGTACATCGTATAGCTGGTAGGAATACTTTACTGAAATATTAATTGGATTACTTTCGCTTCAGAAAACATCTACCATTACTATTTCAAGAATAAGTTATACAATCAATTGCTAAAGCGCGTTACGGATTTGTCATACATCAGAACCTATAAGGTATGTGCAAAAGTGATTTTAATAGCAAAGGTTGGTGTCATTCATTCAGTCAAGTTAATCAAAGATGGATCATTATTTGAATGTTATTGATGTCTGGAAATGAAATCACTATGTGTATAATTTATGGTATAATTAATATGTGACTGATTGATATTAATTAATAACAAAAACATAACCCTGAATTTATAAAAATAACAGTATAAGCACTTTTGTAAGATTTAGATTTGCCCTATAGTTAAATGTTAGTTGTAATTATATTGTTTACATGCGTTATTTAATGTATGTTCTAGGCTTCCAGCTCTTTTAACACATGTCTCTTACATATCTCTCAATGGTTGCCATTTTATTGGCTTGTAATGTACTTACTAACCATACAGAAAGTCACTCATTTTCTTTAAATAGTGGCATTTGAGTTAAACAGATTATTGATCAATATATAAACAGCGTTTATTAATATAGACATGATATTATAAAAATAAACATCACTCGATGAACCTGGGGTGATTATTTATAAAAGCTAAGGAGCCCACGTTCTAGCGTAGGAACTAAAAACAAATAATGTAGGTGTTATAGATCTAAGTAAATCAAGTATATATAAATATATATATTATACATAAGGTGTATATATAAAGGTTATTGGAGTCTCCACGTACCTATTCTTTACATAGTCATTAAAGATGACTGACGCCATAATGGATGCCTTGTATTACATAATTATAAAACATAGTAACCGGCCGCAATGTCGCTCACGTTTTATTATAAGGTATATTATTAAAAATTACCTATATCAATCAGGGCTAATGTAGTTTTAAATTATTGAAAGAACTTTTAGAATCCCATTAGCAGATCTGGAGATTACATCCTACAAATCCTACAAATATATAAACTTTGCCTCTTTATCATTGTACTATACACAACGATGAAATTACTAATATAACTTCTCGTCACCCGTTGCTCCTACTGTACCTTACAAATTATTAACACATTATGACGTATACGGACTATATCTATACATATTATAAAACTCAGTTTATCTGTGGCGCCTCTGTCGGTCTGTCCCTTTATGTTATTTTCACGAGCAAACTACTTATAAGATTTACATTTTTTTTGGCTAGGTTATAGGGTATATTTTATTAGATAAAATAACATACAAAATAAGTAGTGACGATAATGGTGACTCAATTCGGAAAATAGATACTTTTGATGCGCTTAAATGGCTTACGCTGACTAAACCATAATTAATTCGTTATAAATGTAAACGAATTCCTTATTGTATTTCTCTTTGGTCTATGACGCCTGTTTATGAAAGTTGAATCTTTAATGAGGCAAATTTTGAAAAATATATCTTCATGTGAGTGAAAGACATTATTTTAACATTTTACAGAAATCCATGTAGATAAATTAAACTGATAAAATTAACAGGTAAATTCCAAATAGGTTATACCTACAAATGTCACATCAGTCTGTAAATAGTAATTAAAAACTACTCATGGATATAATTTATTACTAAAACAATATTTAATTAGATAAATTGTTGTGTAGGTATATAGATATGATGGGTACGGTTATCAGGAAAATGTTACCTATAGTTTAACAATGGATATATTTCCATTTATGAAATGCTGCACATTATATTATAGCAATTTAATATCTTAATAAATTATTAAATAAGAAATATTCGCCTATACAAGAATCATCTTTTACCATTGATTGTTTGTATTATTCCAATACGGCTCAAAAGATCAAAATGGGCTCTTCTTACTGGTTTTTCTTAAGTGTTTAAGATATATTGTAATCTTCAGTTTTTATTAGTATTGTAAGCTGTGCCCGCGGCTCCGCTCGCGTGGACTACAGAATGCCGTCGGTTTTGTGGTGACCGTCGCATCGCCCGCCGGTTATTTTAAAGATATTATATTTTTTTATGTGCCCGAACCCTATTTTTGGTCTAAATATAGAAGTAGCCAAAGTTGTTCTTTATAAAATCAGCTATCTACCAGTGAAAGTACCGTCAAAATCGGTTTAACTGTTTCCGAGATTAGTCGGAACAAAGAGATAGACAAAAATTAAAAAAATTGGTTTTTATTATAAGTAGCCTATATCATTTCAAAGTACCGTGTATACGTTCATATGTATTAAGTAGAAAGCTGTTATTTTGACATTAAAATCACTCTTCAATTTTATTTTTTGCATGTATAGAGTATAGATTTACATTTAAATGCGATTCTTTTATAATACATATTTCCTTTGATTTGTTAAAATACTTAACCATTCAAACACGAATAACTATATAAAATAATATTATATGTATGAAATGACCTTAAAACAATTAAAGGTCAACTGTAGGTAGATAGATATACATACGGCTTGGTATTTGAATGCAAAGAAATAAGTTAAATCCTAAACAAGAAATAACCGTGAGCCTATACAGTGAAAAAAATATTCATTAAGGAATTACAATTACTATAGGTACCTAATTCTCCTTTTACCTACCTACATCGAATACTTATCATCCACACGTCTAGCCGTGTCACTGTGTGGAAGTGACCTATTTTTTAAAAGAAAATCATATACTTAAACATATACATTAATTTTTTTAACAAAACCAAAAAAATAGGTGCCGAATTAACTAATTTCAAATATCAAACATGCCTGCCTATTACCACATATGTACTTCAAAAATTTCTATTTAGGTACTCACATCTGAAGATTTTATATCCGATGCAGGAATATCTGATGTCAATGACGAAATTTGAGTTTCCGATGATTTCTCCATCTTATATTCGTGATGAACCTCAACTATTTGAATACGAACTGGTCCTGGATCATTATGACGATGAGCATTGCAACTACGAATGCACAGTGACCACCGGGCATAGCGCTACACATATCACTCCCTACCATTCGTTAATTAACGATAATGTAGGAAGATTAACACTTACAAAGTTACAAAATATTGGCACATCATGGAGATATAACGTTTTAAATAGGAAATAAACCAGAAAGCAGACGAGGTAAACCGTAAAATGTAAAACGCAGGAACGCGCAGATGTCAAGTTTCGCATCGACCGAACTCTGAATGAACATCTAGGTCAATATCAAGCCTCAGCCTCCACCTTCCCCCTCACCCTTCGATCGCCCCTGTGTGAAATTTTCTTACAGTTTATCATAAAATCGAATTCACTTGGACATGAGGCTTGATATAATAATTCATTTATAAAATGAATTAAAAGTGTACTTGTGAGTATCATAAATTATATAAATAAATATATATATATATATATATATCTAGATATATTATTGTATCATAAATATCATACGGTATCTAAAAAAATACAATAAGATCGATATCTCATAAGAATATCGAAAAACTTTCTGTAAAATATGCAATAACTATAAGTACCAACATCAACAACACAACAATAATAACAACAACTACAACTACAAACTGCTATTTGCTGTTGTAATAAATGTATCATACATTTTATTACATATGTTACAATCTTATATAGATACTATATTTATAAATTACATATATATAATCGAATGCTGAATGTATTTAACTAAAATGGCTTCGATTTTACCTATTATAGAGCTAACTCAATTTATAACAGGTTTTATTTAATTACGGATCGCTAAATATACTTCCTTTGTCTGACAATAATCAGATAAATCTGTGGAATAAGTGCTAGCTTATTATATAGATTACTGGCTTTTGCCAGGGGCTTCGTTCCCGCTATCTTGCAAAGACTGCGACTTAAACACCATCTGTTGTAAACTAGTGGTACTGATAAGATATATTTGTGAACATGCTCACTCATACCAACAAAGTGGTAAGATGAAATCTAAAAGACATTTAGGGTACCTCCCTCACACGTAAAGTGAGTATGCATTTCTTTATTGACGGCTATCTCATAGTATGGAGTGTCGTTGGATAGGTTATTAAAAATATTGCGGGCGTGTGAAAACCATTTTACGATTTAGGGATCCATTTTCGAAATATTAAGCTTTAAAATGCTATTTTTTGTTACAGTCAAGTGTCCCCCCTGCTCTATCAACTAAATGGTTGTTTTTAGGTTAGGCTAAGTGAAAAATGCACAGCAATATAATATCTACATATATTGAAGTTAAAAGAAAAAACTACCACAGCTAAGTAGGCTTTACAAGTTAACGAGTAATATTCGTTGATCAATCGTTATAAAGGAACTTGGAGAAGTAAATAAAAAGGAAAATTTCGTACAAATTTCATAGAAAATGATTTAAAACCCCTTTCGAAGTCTGCATATTGTGACGGGCAACTACGGAACCCTACAATGTACGTGACTCGACACGCAATTTGTTCTATATATTGGTAGATATATAAATGCCAAACAATGGGGTTATACATTTAGTATCTCCTTTGCTTCAAATACATGTCCGGAAGCAATAAATGTTTAAACTCGACGACTCAACATACAGTATCAGAATATTAAAAACATATATATATACATATATCTTCTATAGGTACATATTATAAACTGAACGTCTCCCTGTTTATGTTCTTTTCACAAGAAAACTATTAATTCAATTTACAGGGTTATTCCTTTAATTCATAGCTATGTTGTCTGGCCAAGATATAGAATTTTTTTTGTAAAGTAACATACGAAATAAGCAGTGAAGGTAATGATGAATCAATTCGGAAAAAAGACGCATTTGGGGTGCTTAAATGGCTCACGTTGAGTAAACCATACTAGATATATCAAATTAATATTCTACATAATTGTAGAACTTAAAAATATCACCTAAAAAGCCAGTGATAGCGTATATCTTATCTTCTAAGGATAATTTATTTAAAACAGCAATTTCGGAGGAAGGACCTAATATTTTTGTGCAACTTATTGTGATTAATGAATACTGTACTTTTATGTGTTGTTTTCTCAATAGTAAAACAATTAAAAGGGGGATAGAATGATTTTTCTTGATAGGTCATAGGGGTAACATTATTGAAAAGTTTAAGAACAGCTGGCGTAGATAATTATCAAATGGTAGTTATTAGATGTTTACCAGATGTGTAAAACCAAAGAGCAAGTTTATTAGAGAGATTTTAAATTGGACATACGGAGAGTTTGGAGAGTACACAGGACCATTACAAGACTAATAATAATAATAATGAAGCAAAGGAGCGCAGGAGTAAACAACAAAATAATAACAGAAACTATGCTTTAATAAAAACAATTTTATTTAAACCTTATCAACCATTACAAAACATCATTTTCAGGAATGCTTTTTTATAATTATGGTCCCTCAATATGAAACATTTCACAATAAATATTCAAAACGAAATATAATTAATAAATCATGACAAAAAGTCTTTTACAAAATACCAAAACCTGACGTTAAAATTCATAAGAACCGTCCTCTTATATCTCTATTTATATTCTTATAAATATTGTTACAAGCATTTATTTTTTGGCCAGAAGTGTCTTGATGAGCGACTCCAGTTTTCTTGTATCGGCAGCGAATTTTCTGATGCCATCGGATAGTTTGTCAGTCGCCATTTGATCTTCATTGAGATGCCAACGAAACTGTGACTCCGACAAGGATATCTTTTCGATGTCGCTTTGTTCAGACAGTTTGGGATCTAGTACCTGTAAACATTTAAATATTTTCCCTATTACTCGTATGATTCGAAGTATGAACGGTGCGCAACATGTCCGTCTCTCTCTATGCATGTAACAACATCCGTCGCGCAGTTACGTAAGGGGGCGTCCATTAAATACGTGAGGCGTTTTTGAGAATTGTTCGAACCCCCCCCCCTTCCCCCTTGGTGAGATATCGTAAGATTTTCCTCAACTCCCACCCCCAACCCCTAATCTCACGCGAGATTCTTCAAAACTTCTATTTGGACTGTAAACGTGTTTATTGAAGACTAGCAAAGAGTAGTATTTGTGAATATTAACGTAATTTAAAATCACAATCATAAAATTAAATAATGAATATCAAACAAAAATTACGAAAAGATTTATTCTAATTCAATTCATGGAGACTCGTGAACGGCCTCAAGAGTGACTACTGGAACCAACATATCCAAGTGTTTTTCAATAAAATCATCTGCTCCTTCAAAGTAGTTTGAATTATGTTTTATACCCTATAAAAAAATCAGATCGTAATTCCGACTTCGATGCCTATGTCCCTGTTTTATCAACTAAACAGTCGAGCGCTACTTCGCTGCTCTGCGAAGTTCGGACGAATACGACAAATACTATTTTCTCAGATTTGGTCATATTTTATTCTAGAAATATTTTTTCACGCAATTTTACACCGTTTTCTGCGGGAAAAACAATTACGTGATATTTGCCAAGACCCTCTTCCCCCCTTAGTTAGATTTGGAAAGATTTAGCTTGATCCCCTCCACCCTAGAACACCTCACGTAATTAATGAACGCCCCCTAATCGCAAGACCAAAACGATGAAGAAACCGCTAAATATTGACGTCGTAATGGGAAATTTGTATTATGTACTAAACATAATCGATGTGATTTTCCGATGGAAAAAAATATGTAAAAAACCGTTTCCTACTTGAATATTTTACTTTTTTTATTTCTTAAAATATTCGCTATAATAAAACATAATAAGTAGTCTCTGAAATTTGAACCGCGTACTTCGGTACGCGTATTTAAGGTTCAAATGACAAACAACTTTAAAAACAAGCCTTTATCGATATAATATTTTATAGAAAATGATAAACCGAAGAAAGACATTTTTTTTTTCAATTAATATAACTAGCTCATCAAATTATGATAATGAAAATATAATTCGAGAGTTGAAAATTAAACTACTTCACTACATATTTAATAATATTGGTTTATTGATGAAAGACCAAAAAATCAGGAAAAAATTATTGTTTATTTATTTAATTTTTCCTTGGGAAAATTGATATTTTTGCCTGCGAGTCACGTAATTGGAAACGCCAATCAGAAAACATAACGTCATCGTACAATAATTATATACACAGTTGAGTGTTATTCTTGTGCCAAGTAACTCGAAAATTATTACTGTGTGGAAATACCTAGTGAAAAAAAACAGTGAACTTTACACATAATACCTTTAGCCTTAGTTTTATTTATTGAATGATGACGTCATGAATATAATGCCACGTTTTTTTTTGTATATGCTCTATTTAAAATAAAAAAAGTGTACATAATAAAGATGTAATAATGAATAAATATAAATTCCAAATATATAAACATATATTAGTATTCAAAACAACTTTTCAAAAGTTGTCAACTCCCAGATTATAATGAGAATGTAGTTTAATTTCATGCAATATGTATAATAAAAGTTAGTTTACCCTCTTTAACGGTTGGTCCGTGGCAGCCAACTCCTGCAATAACTTAGGACTTATGGTGAGCAAGTCACATCCCGCCAACTCACGAATCTCGCCAGTGTTACGGAAGGAGGCGCCCATCACTTGAGTTTTGTACCCGAACTTCTTGTAATAGTTATAGACGCGAGTTACTGACACAACGCCTGGATCTTCCTTCGCATCGTACGTTTTCTTTGTATGCTCTACAAACCTGAATACACCCACGATACAAAATTATATTCTCTAACATTCAATATCATAGAATAGTGGGAAATATTAATTACTGCAGAATCTATACATATTGTAAAATTCGACGTCTCTCTGTCTGTCCGTCCGTATGTTTTTATTTTCATTCATATTATTCATAGCTACGTTATCTGGTCAGGTTATAGTATATATTTTAAAAGATAAAGTAACATACGTTATAAGCAGTCATGATAATGGTGAATCAATTCGGAAAAAGACGCATTTGGGGCGCTTAAATGGCTTACGCTGATTAAACCATAAGAGATATATCAAATTAATATTCTACATGATTGTAGATCTTAAAAAGACCTACAAAAAGTCACAATAGCATAATATTTATATTCTAAGAATCACCCACAATAAGCATTTCACTTCCGTCTGTTGAGCGGGGCAGCAAAATTCGCGCGTGCGCTCGCCACGGCATGCTATAGTCCATGCGAGCGAAGCCGCGGTTACAGCTAGTTATACATGTTTACTACAGTAAACAATGATGTAATTTATAATCAAATTTATAATAACTCTATATTATCATACAAAAATAAATAGTACAATACAGGGGATAAAGTTGAAGCAATGATAGATACCTTAGTTGTAGCGTATAAGTACTACGGACACCGAGTCCGTCGACGTCATTTTGAATCGATGCAAATCTGCTCAAAGCCTGAACCATTGCATGGTCGTAGGGAATTTTCTATTGCCTGCCTGCCTCATTGCTACACTACACACCCTCGAGTTGAAAATATTTCGCCAAGCACCTCTGGGTGTGTACCGGCACCTATACTTCAAAGCCAGTCATCCCAGTAGGCTTAGCGTATTACATGTTACTCATTTTACATGTATTACATGAATTTCTTAATTTATTTTGGCATGGTGGTAGGGCTTTTTCAGCATGGTGTTAGGGTTTTTTCTAATTATCACTTGGCTAGCTACCACCCTCAAGTTGAAAATCTGTCACCAAGCAACCTATAGGTGTTCTGGCAGCTGCCCTTGAGAGCCAGTCTTCCACTAGGTTCAGCGTGATCTCATCTTGGGCCACATCATCACTTAACATCAGATGAGATTGTAGCCAAAAGCTTAACCAATAAAGAATTAAAAAAAAAAAAAAAAATATATTTACCAATCCAATATACGTCCAACAAATGGTGAAATAAGAGTGACGTTTGCCTCGGCGCAAGCGATCGCTTGATACAAAGAGAACAGTAGTGTCAAGTTACAATGGATGCCATGTTTCTTTTCCAATTCTCTGCAAAAAAATGTTTTAAACGTTTAACGCACATCTGTCTCTCCTCTTTGTGTGAGCCAGAGCGAGGGAGCAATATATTATCGGTCTCTCCTCTTTGTGTGAGCCAGAGCGAGAGAGCAAATGTCGGTGTATGTATATTACACACTGTTTAAATAAAATAGAAAATGTTTTTTAAAATGAAGTTTCACTTCTATCGTGTGTGAATCGCACACACACCTTTTTTTTTAATAATGAGCAAGAATACTTATTACTTAATCAATGCGAAAAAATACCGTTTTTTCATAAGCGTTTCAAATTATTTGAAAGCAAATATTTAGTTACTAAAAAAATTCTCAATAGCTGATCATAAAAAAGTAACTAATTTTTTACGAACTACTGCTATTCTTTCTATATTAACTTTTCTTGTGTAAATGATGAATGAACCAATTGTCCATAATACATATTTACAAAAGCTAAATTTTAATTTGCTAGACGTTGGAATTGGTGAATTGGAATTGGGTGATATATTCACTGATGAGGCGACCAGTATGTTCAAATCATTTGCTTCTTATTTGATAAATATATAGAAAACATTATTTATGCTACGATGCGAGGATACTAGGGTATTGCTACGATGAAGCTGACATTGCACAAAAGCCTCTAAAATTTTAAAATAAAAAAGAGCTATACTACATTATACCTGTCTTACACATAATAGTAATCTTTCATTTCATGCTTCATCACTTTAGGGGTTAATTAACAGTGGACAGCAGAAAAGGTAAAATATGAGTTGTGCCTCCAGGATAACCTTTCTAGTGATGTCTCTACATATACAAATTTATTTTATTATCGTACACAAAAATCGTGATGGTATGTGTAAGTTTTTTTCGACACGGTTGAGTGTCACCTGGGACGGACAGTCCTTGCCTTTGACAGAAGTCCCCATCCCGGCTTCGCCACTGTTAACTAATATATACTATGCATTTATAATACAAAGTAAAACCACAACATTTTAGTTCTCTTGGTTAAGTACCATCGTATGTTTATTCAGATAATGCATGAGTTAAACACCTGCAACAACTAATGAAATTAGCGTTTTTCCGTTTTAGCCATACATATAACTTCACATGAATGTTCAATTCAATGATTTTTGATGAACAAAAACTCTTCAACTGCTTTAAGAACTCCTTTTGTACTATTATAAAATACTAGACGCACTTTTAATAGAATGGATCATAAATGAGAGACTAATAATTAGGTAGTGTTGCTACAAAAAAAAAAGATATCATTACGAATGTAAACAATAATCTATCTAGGCTTAATTTAGAATAATTCCTTGTAAGTATCAACCGGGTCGAAGTGACACGACTGGATCGATAATAAGATATAGATCAAATAACTACATTTCGATGGACTAGAAAATTGGTTAAAAAGATGCTTGTAAATTGTTAAGTAATGAAAATAGTATTGAAATTAAACTGATGGATAGATTTAAATCAAGAACGGATTTAAATCCGGGAGATGACCAGTCTATAGTTCTGACGTTTCATATTGTTATTTACGTTAAACTGAACTAATCACCAAAAGATTTTAATGGTAATTTAATCTTAATGTATCAGTAACATTATTTTGATTAAATTTAAAACAAATAGACACTCACTTAATATGAATACTGTAATAAGATATCCGACAATTAATGAAAATATATTAGATGTAGGACCAATACAGTCAATTTAATTAACAGCAAATAAAATTGTCATTAATATAAATATGCTTACTTCGCCGCTTGGATGCCTTCCCAGGTAGATGCCAATTTGATTAAAATTCTATCCTTTTTAATACCATACTCAGCGAACATGTTAATCAACTTCATCGCTTTTGATATACTAGCATCCTTATCAAAAGACAATCTGAAAGAAATCATAATAATTGCAAAGATTATTACCACGTAATTTATTCACTTTGCAACATATTGTTCGTGTTTTTTAAATTGGAAACTAGGGTGAAGCGATTGTGTTTTGATAACATTTTTCCACTACAGATTTCTAATAGTTAGAAAAAAACCTAGAACCTACGCATCGTCGTCGAATATATCGATAGTTCTTGCGTACTTCCCGCTGAAGATATAATAATTGTAGCTTTCGAGGCTGAATGCCTTCAGCGCTCGCCCCCAAGGCCGTTGAAGCTGTAAAACCTACTGAAGCTTCAACGCCTATTAGGCTAACAGTGGTATAGTCAGATCGAAAAAAAATTGCAACCTTTACTATAGTTAATTCGAAATTAGAATACTAAAGTACTAGTATGTACATAATATTCTCATTTAAAATTGGAACAAAGGGTCGCAAAAATAATGAACCTAACGAAATTACAAATTGTCCTAATATATTCATATTTGTGTCAAACATGTCTTCATATTTTGGAATAATGTTTCTAAATAGACTTTAATACCTTAGTTGTTACTTTAACCACTCATGCCTTGCCTTTTATTATATCAAATCATTAAATTCTAAAATTGTGCCTTCTGTACATAAGACTCCATAAACCTGAAGTTGCCGGAAATACATTTCAGCATCTGTGATTTAGAGATTTCAATTTTCGATGTAAATATACCATTCAAGTTATATTGGTATGTCTATTCAGTAAACAGATGACCTTCATTTAAAATAAACAAATCATTTGTGTGTCATATTTGAATATTAGATTTATGATCTGTGCGTGATGTCAAGAGCATGTGTTTACTGGGTAGAGACGAGATTCATTGTGTCATTCATATTATCTTGTGGTAGTTGAGGTCAAAAGTAATGACGAATATTGAACCCACAATATTTATTTAGTTGCTAGTTTTTGAACACATTGACAATTTTTGAAAAGCTTTTATTTAACTTTCTTTGTTAGTATCAGTCAAATCTTGCAACTGAATTTTAAAACAGTTCTCCCCAACCGATTAAGCCAACCCCATGATATGGATATCAAACGAAAGGAAGAATGACAAGAATACGAAAATAAAATTGATACAGCAGAAATATTGAACAAATTCTTGTGTTAAAAAAGTTTTTTAAATTAATTTAGGTTACAATATGCGATTTATTTAGAACTTGAAAGTGTGTCCCATGTATAACAAATCATTTTTAATTTAAAATCATGTCGATGTACACCAATGTCACCAAATATATTCTTGCTGACTAATTCTTATTACGAGGTCTTACTACAAGGCCTCATTAGATAGATGTGAGCGTAAAATACGATAAGCATGTGTTAACTAAGTGGTAACAATTTTCTAGGTCATTAGTTAACAAAACATCTGCAATACTTATAACCAGCTAATAAGGGCGAAATTAGTCTTTGTAAATGTTATTTTTTTATAACAAATACTTGTAGTTTCAGGAAGGGCACCATAAATTTATAATTAACAAGTACTTATACATTTGAAATTCCACGTAAAAACTAGTCTTCCTTTATTTTATTGTGGAACAAGATACAATTTAAAAACAACGGTGACCACTGAGATATCGGTTATCCAAAAACGGTCGACGCTATCATGCCGACCTACAAAACCTCTCGATAGCTGGATACACGGGTTGATACCAAAACGCGACAAACCAAAACAGTCATTGTGACGGATTTATCATCAAATTCATGGTCAGCGCGAGTGCGCGACCCAGCCGGGTGATCCCTACCACCGCGCTCGATTACTGGACATACAGCGGCTAATCCCGGAACACGACAATCTTAAGGGTCTGATTAAACGACGCGAAAGTTTTCGCACCATCGCCGCGTGGCTCAAGTTCAGGGCCTGCTCCAGTTAGTGCAAATTTGTTTCTTTACTCATTTAACTTAAAAAGTAGTTACCAAATACATAAAGCGTATTTTGCTTTAACAGTGCAACACCTAATAAATACCTAGACACGTATACGCGGAATTTTCTCGGCGGACTTTAAAATTTCTCTCTACTTGGGGCAACCCGACTGGTGGAAAACCTCAACCTTACAGAAAATCACAGCCAAATAACCTTGTGTTGTATTCCTGCAATGAATGGGTTTTCCGGAGCTCCTTGATATAGGGGGTTCAAGGTCGGCAACGCGCTAGTGATACCAATGGTATTACAAGCGTCCATAGGCTACGATAGCCGCATGCTATCAGGTGGGCCGTATGCATGTTTGACACCATTGTAGTAGGTATAAAAAGAAAATAGTGTCAAATAAACACGCAACAAGCGTGCCAGTATCATTGAGGTATTATGTACTACGTACTAAATAAAACCTCAATAGCCAGTATGACGGGTGTTACACATGATGTCGCTAAGTAAAACGTATATGAAGGCATTCGCACCTTACGCGCGTTACTTATGTACACACATGTTTAAAATTATATTGATATTAAATAATATAATACTAATTTTCGTGAAGGCTATAACGTTTCTAAATAGTAAACATAGAAAATGATAAAACGCTGAGTAATCGCCATAAAGATAATTTGAAAAAAAAAAATTAGGCAATATCTTAAAATGTTATTTTCCTAAAATAGAAGTGCTATTCTTGCTTGCTTACCCTTATCTGAATCAAATAATATTATTTATACTTAAGATTGAACTGAAACTACTTAATTTATAATTAAGATTGAATTGAAAAAGGTATATTTTTTATGCTATTAGGAATATTACTTCAATTATAAATTTCGCTCCACCCTATTGTAAATTCCATATATTGTACCTTACCTTGCATCAACTTCGACAGAAACTCTGCCTGGAATAATTTTTAAGATTTCACATCCAAATAGAACACTGAGCATATCTAGAGTTTCAGAAACTTGCTCCTCAATGGTGCTGCAAGAACACAAAAAATAAATAAGTATTTATTTACCATTTATAAAATGTATCAACGAATTTTATATTGTTCCATTGCTACCATATTGACACCCAATATGAATAACATCGTATCTTTAATTACAATAAAATACAACCATACACTAAGCAATTACATAAAAAAACACTTTATTTCAGTTTTACATCCTTATTTCAACCACTAATAGATCCATTTTTACTTAACACAAATTATCATAGTAATCGATACATATCTATACAAATAATAAAATTGTAGTGTTTGTTTGTAATGTTAAAATAACACCTTTTTTACTAAATGCATATGAAAGTATACACGCACACAATTATACGCTACATATAACAAAAAAAAAAACATTTTTTTTAATTTCGTTTGTCTGTTTTTTCGGGTAATCTCCGAAATGGATGGATCGATTTTAGCGACTTTCACTGGCAGATAGCTGATGTTATAAAGAATAACTTAGGCTACTTTTAATTTTGAAAAATAAATAGGGTTCCGCACAAAGAATAAAAAAGGTTTTTTAGTAGTCCACGCAAGCGGAGTCGCGGGCAAAGGTAACTTATATTAAAATAATATTTCATCATCAATCATTCATCGTTAATTAATTCGTAAAAAAATATAATAAAAAAAAATATTGAGTTGAAAGAGCTTTAAATATAGATAACATCCAATTTATATTATAATCATGATGCCAAAAAAAATATCAAAATTTGATTTTATTCATGAGTTTCTAAAATGAGTTACGATTTTATTCATATTAGGTATCGGTATACCGTTTGGTAAGCTCTGACACAATGAGTTGGGGAACTAGTGTTGCCAGTTCTAATGATGTGACAGTGTATCTACCTATTTACCTACTGATTTATTAATGGAAACTTCTAATTTTTACTGTTGGTAGAGTAATACTTAATATGCTTATCGCATGTAAGTACAGCAATTTAATTTATATTTAGTCAATTATATAAATATCAATGATAAAAAGCTGTGGAACAAGTTGCATCCGTATACTGAATTACACACACTGATTGATCTAACATGATGTATTTATACACCAAAAAGAAATGAATTATTAAACAGCTACAAAAATTAAAAAATGAACTCTATTATACAGATTTTACAAGTCAAATGATCGCTTACTCTGGTTCCAATTACTCATATCAAACAAATTTCTAATGATCAATTACTACACTATCCAAGTTAGCCCTACAGTTCATGTTTTTTTATTATATATTTGTTTGTATAAACCAAGAATGTTTAAATCCACGCCCTCAGGTCAGGAAGTGGCCCTTAACCCATTTCTAAAATGAATTGAGCAGTCTTGGTAAAACCGCATTATTCTTTAACATAAACATTTTCAAAATTCAAATTTTAAATATTCTTAACCTTCCAGATTCCTTTCCATATTTAATAGCTTTATCAAGAATATGCTGGTACTGTTCCATTCCCGCAGCAGACAATATCAAGCTGGGATTTGTAGTTGCATCAGTCGGCTTGTACTCCTTCATGGCTGAAAATGAACACAATTACCTATATTATATGTACTTATATTATTTCTTTCTTGTGCCCACAACTTCGTTTACACAAAAAGGTTTTTGTTGTTCCATATAAACTACATATTATAAGCCTGTTTTAGGAGTTAAGTTATCCCTGTCAAATTTCATCAAAATTATTTAGGTTGTATAACTTCTTATATTCTATTATATAAAGTGTTAAATAACCAAAATAACCCATTTGTCTAAGCAAAACTCCCACCATGAGGTTTAGGATATTGAAATTTTCTACTGGGCTTAGTGACCTGGGCAATTAATGAGATCATTTTATTTATACTTATGTCTTATATTGGATATAAATACATATTAAATACCTCTAATAAAAATAATGGATTTTTATCTTTCTTTTTCTATTCACTTTTAAGCAGTTATACAGGGGATTTATAAGGAAACCACCATTTAAAAATACAGGATCTTGTTTATTTTCAGCTGCATATGAATTGTCATATAGCCGCAAAACGATTCATTATGAATCATATTATTTGTAGATTCATTATGAACCATATTCTTTGAATAATATTGAAAAATTATAGCCCAAAATAGTAAAAATTATACCATTTTTAATTTTGATCCTTTGTTTATTTACTTTGTTTACCTGTCACTTCTCAGACCTCAAATTGGCTAATTTTATACTTGAGTTTTTTCATATCCATAAAAGCATAATGTTGTTTTTATTACAATGCTAAATAAAAATAAATATTATCATATAGGTAACACTTTTTATGTTCCTGCTGTGAATAGGATTTCCAGAGCTCCCTGGGGTAAGGGGGTTCAAGGTTGGCAACACGCTAGTGATACCTATGGTATTAAAATCGTCCATAGGCTATGGTAGCTGCTTACCATCAGATGGACAGTATACTAGTTGTAATCTTAATAGTATAAAAAAATATTTAACTCAAAAAATAGAAATTCTATTAATTTCAAACTTACAAAAGTTCTAATTATTGGAACCAATTTAAACAACATTTATTGTGAAGTATTATAGGTTCCAGGGTCATGAATCTGGTTGATAATTGCGTGAGAAGTGGGTTCATTTGAGGTTTATGTGTGTATTTATGGAGTCGACATCGATACAAGATAATATCGTAGACTAGCTGTGCCAAACGCATAGCGCTTATAAAAATCGTGGTTACTTTTTATGAATGAATTATTAATGAAGATATAGTGATATTTTTATTTTGATAAGGATCAAGTATTTAAGGAATGACAAAAAAAAGTTTAAAATCTAACCAGTAGTTTTTGCGAGTGATGCGCGCATGCTAACCTCAATCATTTTCTTTGTATAAAACACTAGCTATGCCCCGCGGTAAAATATTAAATGACAAAAAGAACTAATTCCCCAACTACTCATATTACTGTCAATGAAAATTATTGGCCATTCGATTTTTTCATCAATATCTAAACCTCTAATATACGTTGAGTTATTGCATGGCGTTTGAACAGTTACGTTTACTAGGAAAAGCGCTTTATACATTGAGCAAGTGTATTGCATATAAGATTAAACATTTTAGGCAAAGTGACGCACCAAGGCACTGTCAAGGCCATGCTCACTGCACTAACCTAAAATCGATGAATTGATCTAGCTGACAACACATTTACCATTATAAATAATAATTTATGTGTAGAAAAATATCTACAAATGTAGTTATTTTTAAATGGAATAAATACTACATAATATCAATATAACCTTCGAAATCGCCGGTGTCGGCCACCACGATAGAATGTTCTTTTAACTGGTCGAGAGCACTCATTTTCGTCCGTTTCGCTTGGGGTTCACTAGTCATACTGATTTTTTTACAGCTGCTGCAAAAATGAACGTTAACTATAGGAGTGTGAATACAATTACTGTACTATAACTATCTAGCTAACAGTCGTAACGCCACTTCGTAAGGTGAAGGTGACCTTTTATAAACCTAAAAGAATTGACAGTTGAGAAACAATTTATGTTTTATCAGGGGTGAGATAACCTCTGGCTTATGAAACACAGATTATAGTTTTTAATGTCTATATACAACATTTAAGGATTCGATCTGAGGTTGATTAAATAAAGGATCACTTTTATGGGCCAAAATATTGAACTTAGTATAGTACTTAGTCTTGGGTAGTTCGTGAACGACCTAGGTGGGAAGAGCACTCCTTTAGGTGAACTATGTGAACTAGTTCATTGATAATCCCGCTCTTAGTTCTTTTTATATTTCTTTTAGCGTCCACTTGACTAGACAGTGGCGCTATGTGACCAATCGACTTGTTTACTGTGCGCGCCTTGATATTTCGATAGCGATACTATTTTTCAATTATTTTCTACTATTGTATAATGATTACCTATTATACTAGGAACGAGACTAGTTGTTGACTAATTATTAATATAAGTTATTATATTTTTTCGTTTTTATTTCAATAAATGATTTTATGTGCCATAACAAAAAGGTCAACTTTAATTGTAATAATTCAAACTTTTTAAGTATTCTAATATAATTACGCATTATACTAGGAACTAGCCTAGCTGTTGACTAATTATTAATATAAATTATTTTATTTTTCATTATTTAAATAAAAAATCTTATATTACATATATAGACGTGTGAACTTTTCATGTAATACTTTGTACTTTTAAAATAAAAATAAACTGAATTTGCAATAATCATAAGTATATATTATTTTCTTCATTTATTGTTCTTACTAAAATATTTCAAAAAAAGAACTAGTGTACTAATAGAACGAACTAGTTCATCATTGGATTATGAACTAAATTGAGCACTTTCTGTGGTGACCGGTTAGGCCCAAGACTAGTACTACTTAGTATAGTCAGTAGTATTGAACGTAGTACTGGATCAAACCACTGAATCGATATTTCAACCTAGATAATCAAGATTCGATTTTTTTCTGTTTTGTGAAGAACCATAAAACTATTAGGTCCTTACATATGAAACTGGCGTTTTGTACGGGAGGAATTAAAGTCAATTTTTTTAGACGCTAGACACAGGTGTGCTCTGTAATCCATGCACCTATATAAGTAGGCTACCTATATAACGACAGGCTTGAAGGATGGTTCTAGCTCGAGTACTCGCATCGTGAAGACCTCCATTAATATTGATCCTAAGATTGTCCGAGGCTACCTACTTAGTCGGAACCTGAAGAGAAGATCATTATGGCTGGAGCTTGTCGGATCGTGAGGACGTTCAAGATCAATTACTAGGTCACTTACGGGCAGCGATAATATCAGACATGCCAAGCATGGGATGGCTACATATGGGAGGTCGGAAGCCATTAGGGGCAACCCTAAATAAACAGACATCATGCTCACTTGGAATGCCGAACTGTGTACATCTCTACAATGCTTGCCTTAACCCAGATTACGCCCACAAGATCTATGATTCCAATGAAGATAATATCAAGGAAAATCATAGTGTCTCCGATAGTTTATTCTGATGTCTCTCTGTCATTGACTTTTTTTTTTGAACTGATTGTACCTGTAGCCTTAGGTGCCCTGGAGCCTTTGCGGCTTTTACAGCTTCACCGGGCTTGGTAATACCAAGTTGGTATATGTTGTATATTAATACAGAGCATATAAAGTGATTTTGAAACTAGTGTTACCACTATATTGAAAGTGGCACAAAGGTTGGGAAAAGTTATTAGTGTACTAATAATAATATAAAACTTTTTATAAATTTTTCAACAGTAGTGAAGCGTATTTATCCCAACAGTTTAAAAGATCAAGTAACAGTTTGGAACTGTTACCTTACAAAAAAGCTCTTACTAAATACTACATACCTGTGCACCTGTCCCACATACTAGAATGTGACCAAAAAGTAAATTATTTTAATTTGAGACATGCTCTTCTCTATTCAAGCTTAAGAATATTTAATTTGTTAGAGAGAGATACTAACAAATTAAACTTGGTACAATCTCTTTACTCTTTTCAGAGAGATAGCATCATGTAACATCCTGTTATTTTGGAATAGGTTTTTGAAAGTAATTCTCTGGAACAGGTACAGATTGTACAGGTTTCTTATTTTACCTGTTATTGCTCGCCCCTAGTTTTCATTTGACTATAGTACTGGCACTTGGCAGCATAACAGCAATGTTGCCAAAATGTTCGATACTGCGTGATGAAACGTGCAATTAAAATCACCGTCGTTCAGTAGTTTGTGTAATTATTTTAATTGTTGTCTATTTATATTTTATGCAGAGTTATTACTATATTTTTAAATAAATTAGGAATGACATTTTTCCTTTTTAATATATATTCATTTTTTCTTAGTACCTTTCACAGAGAGTATACCAAAGAGTTTTAACAGTATTAAGTTTCTATAAGTTAGGGTAAAGGTACATAAATTCACGTAATTAACAGTTTGAACTGTATCAACTAATTACCTACATATAGATATTCTTCATAGCAATCTTAGTTACATTGTGTTCTTGGCTGTATGGATTACCCATTTTATCTTGCATGAAAAGACCAATAAAACACAATTAATTATCAGTGAAACAAGTTCATTAATTTAATTTCATCGTTTTAGTTCCAGTGTTCTTAATGTAAGTACGATTGATTATATACTAGCTATGCCCGAGACTTCGTCTGCGTGGACGTTAGAATTGGGCCTTTACCAGGATACAAAGTGTCCCGTGTCTTAATCCAGGTTATAAGCCGTCTGTGTGCCAAATTTCATCTAAATCCTATTTAGCTGTTTTTGCGTGATTGATTAACAAACAAACTCACTTTCACATTTATAATATTAGTAAGGATTTTTACACTTTTTACACATCTAGAATAGGAAAATAAAGCATTAGAAATGGATTGAGAATTCCTTAGCCATCTACGCTTCGCAAATGACATTATGGTGTTTGTTAGAAAAGTGTTAGATCTCGAAACCATTGCTGGTGAACTTGCAAGTGAAAGTAAGAGAGTTGGGCTACCATTAAATACATCAAAAACCATGATACTAACTAATTGAGAACCTCAAGATATCTTTACTAATTTAATAATGCAAAAAAGTTTTTTATTTGTTTGTTTACACACGCTAATTTCTGGAAGTATCAGTCGGATTCGAAAAATTGATTTTGTATATTATAGACAGATTTATGAAGAATAGTATAGGCTAGCTAGCATTATGCTTCATCGCTCAGCTGGCCTTAAATATTGATTTTTGTTAAGTAAGTCTGAAGACGCAACACACCCGAACTGCTTTATCCGCGTGCGCTGGCGTAATGGTTACTGATACGTAAATATAATGTTCTAAAAATATTGCTTGTTGGTACATCTAAAAAAAATTCCGCAATACCAAACGCTTATATCTCTTACATATAAGCCACAAAAAGGTACTTTGTGACAAAGATTTATTGAAAATTAAAAAGTGATTTATGAGCATTATTATTAGGCATGGCATATTACTCCTTACGAACGAAAACTACTTCATCATCAAGACATTTTGGATGCATAGTTTGGGAGACAATAGAAAATTAAAATAAATCAAAATTCGGCTGGGGTATATGACTATAGTTGTAGTGGCGCGAACGAGCCGTGTGAGTTGAGAGACATAATCCTGGCCGCCCGACAAAATATTGTCTTTACTGAAGTATTTTAAATCATCAACCAGCCATATCTATTAAATTATACGCGCGTGAAACCGCGGGGCACAGATAGTTATTATATATATTTATACTATACTTAATCTGAGTACCCAATAGAAGTCGTAATGGCTAAACATTTTAATTCATCACTTCCTAAATAGTACATCCTTAAATAATGTTTTTTCTACATGTCCCAAAAAAGTTTCATATTAAAATTTCGTGAAAGTTTCGTGCATTTACAACGTTCGAATCATCCAATGTTAAAGGAGTTGCATGGCAACTCTAACATTTTTCGATATTTCTAGAAAATTCGGGTAGAAACGGAGGAGTTATGCGGCAATGAACCGGCGTTTATTGTGCGAACGTTTGCTATAGTTCAATCGACCAATTGTCAATCTAAGCAACGTGTTTTTTAGATCGCAAGATTTAGAAGTTACAAATACGTTTTAAAATAAATTTTGAGTGTGAAAAGAAACATTTTGTCTCACGATGGCTGCGATGTCCGTCATAGGTATTGATTTCGGGAATGAATCATGTTATATTGCTGTGGCTAAAGCGGGTGGTATTGAAACTATAGCCAATGATTACAGTCTACGAGGTACTCCGTAAGTAAAATAAACTATATATTTTTGTATGTATTTTTGTGTCTCCATAAACTGCCAAACTTAATCTTTGCAACATTCACTCATACTTTTAGGTAATAATTGCATGTCATGTTCGGATCCTTATTTGGAACTACCATGATTTATAAGGTTGTAGATTTTACTCATAACTTACACCATTCAATGTTTGTCATTCATTGGGAATTTTTATCATACGTAAAAATGTTACTATAAAAATCATCTTTTACTCTGTTACCTACATTTACTGTAGCTTATGCTTATATTTTCTATATAACGATACCATCTGGTAAGTCAGGGTCGTATAACTAAATATACTTATTATTAGCTTTTGGAATTGCAGTTCTGAGGTTATCCATATAGAGTAATGATATAACAACTTTTATATAATGTGTTAATTCAGGACCATTGCTATGAACTTGCTTTCATTTTTTTGTCACACTAGCTTGACAAAATATCTACACATCACCTGATGGTAAATTAGGTGGACAATGATGACTGCTAAGATGTTCTATGGACAATTTTCATCACCTTTTCATTTTATAATCATAAAAGTGAAATTCTCCAGATAACACAATGACAGTTATTTGTTTGACTATATGTATGGTTTTCATAATCCAATGTATCATGTCAAGTGCTCCAACACCCTTGACCTTGAAAGTATCAGCCTTAAATACATTGAAGTGTATAAAATATTCTAACTTTAGCATCTGTTGATTAAATGTTAAGAATGCTAAAAAGATAAATAAGAAAAGTATACTAAACTATTTTAAAGAGTTAGTAGCGACTGTCTACAATTTCATACATGTCAATTTTTAATATAAAACTTAATAACAATAAAACAAATCTAGATCATAATTTGAGTAGCATCTACTAAAATTAATGATATAGTAAGGAACAAACATGTCAAAATTTGCAAATTCTATTTTATATACATGAGTGATAAAGAATATTAAAAAAATAATAATTATAAAACTTCTTTGGAATTTGCATTAAAAGATTAACATTACTTGTATGTTCTAGAACTAAATCTTTATACCATTGACATAGTGTTAAAAATAATTAATATGGAGGCAGGCATTAGTTATGATAAGGTGACAGCAGGGAATGCCATGCCACAAGTTTGACCAATTTTAGACTGGGAATATGTAATACAACTTCAATTCAATTATAACTTTTATTTTTAAATACATATTCAGATTTGTGGATATTGTTTACAACATATTTTTTTTAATTCTCTAACTAATTCATATTTTAAGTCTAGATATTATTTTTAGATCTAACTTTATATATATATATATAATTCCTCTGTATGTGTGTATGTAACTGTAACTCCTCCTAAATAGCTGGACAGATTTCAGTGAATTTTTTGTGTGTTTTATGAGTACCTGGATGGTTTAGATTTGCAATTGGACCCAGCAGGTGGCGCTGAGATTGAGCTCTAGGATTTTAATTGCAGGCAATCCAACGATCAGGCAGGACAACGTTTGTCAGGTCCTCTAGTATAAAAACAAATTTTCATAATTTCAAAACAATATATTTATACTACCTGCACCTTGCAAATTATATATAGAGTTATATAAAGATATTGTTTTATTAGTTACAAGTTCTATTTATCAATCACTATACAATTTAATTTACAGATCATGTGTGGCTTTCTCTTCAAAGAATCGAATATTGGGTGTTGCTGCCAAAAACCAAATGGTGACAAACATGAAAAATACGGTTTTTGGCTTCAAGAGACTCTTGGGAAGAAAATATTCTGACCCGCATGTCCAGAAGGAACTAAAGTATTTCCCATTTAAAGTTGAACAGAGGCCAGATGGTGGTATTGGAATCAGAGTTAACTATCTTGGGGAAGACAATGTTTTTACACCAGAGCAGGTAATTTTATTAATCTTCCACATATAATATAATTCTGCAAATACCTAATGAACTTTAACCATGTAAATATACTTTTATTGTTCCTCATTTTACATGTTTTACTTGAATTTCTTAATTTATTTTGGCATGGTTGGTAGGCCTTTTTCAGCATGGTGTTAGGGCTTTTTCTGCATGGTGGTAGGGCTCTTTCTAATGTTCACCTGGCTAGCTACCACCCTCAAGTTGAAAATCTGTCGCTAAGCACCTATAAGTGTGTTCCGGCAGCTGCCCTTGAGAGCCAGTCTTCCACTAAGTTTAGCGTGTTATCTTCTTGGGCCACATCGTCACTTAACATCAGGTGAGATTGTGGCCACTACACCAGACCTTTATGTAATTCAAGTTTACTTCTACCAAATATCATTAAAGTCAGTTCGATAGTTACATTATATATGCATAGCTTTTTCCACTGACAAAGATGCGTGTGATAAGCAAGGATTTCTTTGTAGAAATTGTACATTTTAGTTGTTGAAAGAGAAAATTTAAATTATATTTGTGAAATCTATAACCTAACAAAAAAATGTATTTAACATGTTAGATAGGAAAAAATAGGTGTTTCACTTTTCTTTTGATCAACCCTTAAGTAGGGTAAATGGAAACTTATACAAGATTAACACCATCTTAAAGATAAAGATACCACACAAGACACAAGGATATATTATTGTAAGTCTAAATCGTCATCAGTTACTTATTCCATAACTACTGAGCTTCCTTATATATCATATTATAAAATAATAGACAGACATGTTAACTTTTAAGTTGTAATAGAACTAAATAAAAGAAGTTACTTGCAACTAATTATAAGTAATTATCTTGTATAATATGTATAACAGTAATATATATATGTATAAAACATCAAATCATATTTTTATCTGCTACAAGTAAAATCTTTATTGGTATATGTTTGAACAATGTTATAAAATATCTGAAAATTCTGGTTAGTAAAATAGGTGGATAGACATGCTGTATATGCAAATTATAATTTATATGTATTTAGAAAAGATATTCTCTATACAGATAATAAAATAAAAAATATTTTGGGCTCTATTTTCAATAATAAATATAAATGTAGAATTGGTAAGTATTTATGTGCCTATTTATGTATGTAAAAAAAAGAATGAAAGGGGTAAATACAGAAAATGTGATCTCATAAAGAATTATCTAATGGTATTCCTGATGCAGTCTATATTATAAGTTATTACTTAAACTGTATGTCACATTAGGAAGAAAAAGAATGTCTGGTTTAAGAGTGTGTAACCAAAAAATACAGCTTATAGCATATACATGTTTTAAAAAAAAGATGGAATTACAATAATAAATCTTCCAGCCATGAATGGTTAACATAATTACAATACAAATCCCTGTATTAACACTTCTTTTTACAAGTTTATTATTAAGTAAGTATTATCAGTAAAAACAAATAGTTTTAATAAAATAATACTATATTATACAACCAATATCTATTATGCATTAATATTATTTTAATTATTTCCAGATCACTGCAATGTTATTCACAAAGCTGAAAGAAATAGCTGCGAGTGCACTACAAACTCAGATTAACGATTGTGTTATATCAGTTCCTAGTTACTTTACTAATTCAGAAAGAAATGCTCTTTTGAATGCTGCTGCTATTTCTGGTAAATATTACATATGTTTTTAATGTTTATTTAACACATTATCATAGTATTTTATTAAACATTTCATTTAAATTGACTACATTTAATTCTGTATCCCACTATACTAACTGGTAAACCTGTTGACCAACAGGCCTGAATGTGCTGCGACTCATGAATGAAACAACTGCAACAGCTTTAACTTACGGGATTTATAAACAAGACCTGCCTGCTCCTGAAGATAAACCTAGAAATGTTGTGTTTGTTGATTTTGGTCATAGCTCCTTGCAGGTAATTTCCTTCATACTTTGTGTCTGTAATATGTGGCTTTTTTAATAAATAAAAAATGCTCTTTAAATAACCAAATAGACTGAACCTTGAGAGCCTGTTTTCACATGTACAGTTTCATGAACATTAATTCTGCATATTTGTCATCCTGAATAAAACTGCTTAACAGGAATTATAGGATTATAGGTATCATTGTTGAGATAATCACTAATGATGGGTTTCATAAAAAATCTCAAGGTTACTCAAAGGGCAACGGAAGGGGCTCTGCTTGAAGTTTTTTATATGATCAAATCAGAAATGAGGGCTCGCAGAAAAACCAAACTTACAGACAGCCCTAAGAATTACTACACTTAGATAAGACCAAAGAGTACTCGAGACTCTGAAGACGCAATGCGGATAGCACCACCACAAGGTGGACAGATGACCTGGTGAAGGTTAGAAGAACTCTTGGATACAAAAAGCGCAATTCCGGTTGTTGTGGTGATCTTAAAGGGAGACCAATGTTCAGCAGTGGATATCATTCAGCTGAATGGATTGATGAGATTGTTATTGACTGTATTATTATACCGTAATGAAATTAACCATTGTCAAATATATGTAAAATAATGTTTAGTTGTTATATAGTTTTATTATATACTGTAGGTTGCAGCTTGTGCCTTTAATAAAGGGAAGCTGCGAGTATTGGCTACAGCAACGGATCTCGACTGTGGAGGCAGGGACATCGACTTGGCATTAGCTGAGTACTTTTGCCAAGATTTCCAGACAAGATTTAAACTAGATCCCCATAAAAATCAAAGGTACAAATAATGATAATACTAAATCTGTGTAAACCACAAAAATCTGAACAATTTAATAAAAAAATGAATTAACATTTCAATAAATATCCAATATAATGATTGGGTTTTCATTGAGAGCTTACCTCTCAAAGGTAAGAAGGACAGTGTTATTTGTCTAAAGGCCGATTTTTATAACACCAGGTAATTTTATATGAGGAATAATTTGGACGTTTTGATAGATAATGTATAGAGAAAATGTCAAAATTTTAAAATAATTCCTCAAATAAAGTTATATGTTGAATAATCGGCCCTAACATTAATTATTTTTTATATATTCTCTAAAAATATTTCCAGAGCTTTTCTTCGCCTCCTCCAAGAAGTAGAAAAATTGAAGAAGCAGATGTCAGCAAACAGTACAAGGCTACCACTTAATATTGAGTGCTTTATGGAAGAAAGAGATGTATCTGGTGACTTACAACGTTCACAGATGGAACAGTTATGTGCTGATACCTTCAACCGTGTAGATAGGACTTTACGAGCAATTCTACACAACGCAAGTAAGTCCATATAGTATGTGATTTAGTGACATATTGTTATGACCTTAGCAAGAAGGATCATACTGTTTATGGTCTGATAAGGAAATGGCTGGTCCATCTTCTGGAATATATTGTGCTTACTTATTGCACAGAGTTTATATAAAAATCTTCCAAGAACAACTTGTAGTTTGTTTTATAGTAATTTTTAAGTAAATCACAACATTTTTAATTTTAATAACAAGTGTACAATATAATTATTTTTTACAATACAATATTTACTTTTTAGTTATAATTTCCATGAATAAATAAAAAGGTCTGTGGTCTTATGGTGGACCATGAAGAGTATACCTACCTACCCTACCGATATATGCTTCACCAATCAATTCAATTATGATGCATTTATAGAAATGTGTAAATGTATTTAGATATATTATATTATAGATTCAGTGCTGTGCAATGGTTTGTAGAATATTATTGATAAAGAAACCTATACAACCATTTTAGAATACAACATTTTTATAATCCTACCATATGGTTTTTATCTATCATCACATCATATTCGTTCATGGGTAGACACAAAACTAGAGTGCCATAGGTGCCATCACTTCCTGTAATTTGCTTCTTACTATTCCTATGGTTTTTATCAATCTATCTCTTGTTCATTCTTCTACTCCCAACCCAAAGACCAAAAATTTTTATTGTGGTACTATACATAATTTCACAAATAAAGGTCGAATAGCTCTGCCCGCGACTCCGCTCGCATGGACTACAGAAAGCTGTCACGCGCGAATTGTACTGCCCCAAAAAGGCTTATTGTGGGTGATCCTTAAAAGATACACATATGCTATCGTTGGCTTTTTGTAGGTCTTTTATTAACAATTATGTAGTACATTAAATTAATATATGTCTTATGGGTTTACTCAGCGTAAGCCATTTAATCGCCGCAAAAGCGTCTTTTTACCGATTTAATTCACCATTATAGTCATTGCTTATTTTGTATATTATTTTATGTAACAAAATAAAACCTATAACCTTGCCAGATAACATTTCTATGAATTAAAGACGTTTTCCCGTGAAAAGACGTAAACGAAACGACAGACAGAGAGAAATTGAGTTTTCTAAACTTCTAAGGTCATTCATAACACTAATTGCCTTATGTCGTTATTGGAATTCAATAGCTGTCTAAACCTTCAAGGTCAACCACATACTAATCCTCTTCATTTTGAAGAACAGTTACTCGTTGATATGTATACTACTACTGATAGACAAGAATGTTCATAGAAAAAAATTGTTCAGATACTGATAAACAACATGTCGAGCGTTCTTATAGATTTTACGTTGCAGAAGAGACAAACCTTTTTTACCTACAATACTTCATTAGAATTCATACTCTATTTCCATAGTTATTAATAGATTTGAAAAAATTAGATAACAACATTATTTTTTATGCGTTTATTTAATTAACCTCAAATACGCACGTCGATATATTTTTAAAACTATGACAAATATTAGTTGATATTATATAGTAAAAAGACAACACAAATTGGTTATAAAATAGTTAAACAAATTAAAACACTACTTCAAGTCTGTGTTCAGTCACATATTTTTACCTACAAGCGGTTTGGTAATGGAACATCTGCATGTTTCTTAGTTTATGATTGTATAAGGAAGGCGTGACATTTTAATTAAGATTTTTTTTTTCTATTTTGTTATTACGATATTATTACCTGTTTTATTAAATTTAACAACAAATAATTTACTTACTTGGCTACTGAAATGGTAAATAGTTCATTCAAACAGAGTGAATGTTCTGATAGCGAAATCTAGTACGTACTACATGTATATTATATATTGATGCAGTCACTTCACTATCTCACTTCAATAACAGTCTTATTTCAGTAGAGATAATATAAATGGAAACAAACAAGTCAAGTGAAATTTTCAATGTATAAATTTAAATAAAATTTCATTGTATTAAGTCAAGACTTAAAATGTAAAAATAAGCTTGTAGTTTTTTATTATCATTATGGCTTAGTGACAGTGCCAATAAATTTAATATGAATCATGTTATTTGCAGAGTTACGCCCTGATGATATTCATTCTGTTGAGATTGTGGGTGGTTCTAGTAGAATACCAGCTGTGAAAGGATTGATTGAACACGTTTTCGGAAAGCAAGCTTCCACCACTCTCAATCAGGTATGCTGAATTTGAACAATATTTAATGAGATAATATACTTTGTGTAAACACCTTAAAAATATTTGAACTGGTAGTAGTGTTTTAACATTCATAAGTGCTTTCTTAGGGCCTAAATTGAATAAAGGATTTATGATTTCATTTCATATCAAGTAGTTCAAAGTTAATGTAAGCTTTTGATTTAATTTCAAATAATAATTCAGGATGAAGCTGTCGCCCGAGGATGTGCATTACAGTGCGCCATGTTGAGTCCAGCTATGCGTGTAAGAGAATTTAGCATCACCGACGTCCAGCCCTACGCGGTCCGATTCGCCTGGGACGCTACTCGCGGTGAAGATGGTGATATGGAGGTAAGTTTGGCTAATTTTTTTAAGTTGATAATAGTATTTTTTTAGAATAAGCTGTAAATTTAAATAAAGTAAATGTATATAGTGAAAAACTCTAAATACAGTACAGTACTGTATAAGATTTCTATATATATAACATAAGAAACTGACTGGCTGACTGATAGATCAACGCACAGCTGAAACCGCTGAGGCTAGGAATGACAAGATTTGCATGCAGGATCCTTTTCCTTTTACACTGTAAGGAAGTATTTTTGCAAATTCAACCCCTAAGGTAGTAAAAAGGGGGTGAAAGTTTGTATGAAACTACGTCATTTTTGAAGATAGATCTATGAAAATTGGTATTTGGCAACTCAGAAAGTAAAAAAGATGAGGCATAGCTCAATTATGACACGAGCGAAGCCGCGGAAAAATCGCTTGTTAGTTAGTTAGCTAGTACTTTTAGCATTAAATTGAAACAAAAATATTATTCGAAAGTATTAAAATGAATGAATGCGGTAGTGATCTGGAAGCGAATGCATTGCTGAGGAACAACCATTTTTGTAGTTACTCTAATATAATTCTGTAGTTATGTCCAACATTTAAAATGTTTTTTTGTGGTTTGAAGTAAATATTTTCTTCAATTTTTATTTACTTGTCAACTATAGTAGAATTTATTACACATCAATCTATAATTCTTTAACTACTCCTTCAAAATCGAGATTATAAAACATAACAAAATATTGCTGTAATAATTTCAATTTATTATAGGTATTTCCAGCGTTCCACCCTGCACCATTTTCGAAGATGTTGACTTTCTATAGAAAGGAACCATTTTCAGTTAGAGCTTATTATTCAGACCAAGTACCCTACCCGGACTCCTTTATTGGTAAGTGTTTATACTTTTTCTTATTATTTTTGTTATACATAAGCATTTTAACTAACTTTTTTATAAATATAGGTCAATGGCATATCAAAGACGTGCTGCCAACGTCAGAAGGGGAGTCACAAAAAGTAAAACTCAAAGTGAGAGTGAACATTAACGGCCTAATAACAGTAGCATCTGCTTCGCTAGTTGAAAAGAAACAGGATGCGTCACAGAACGAGAATATAGACATGGAGAATAGTACGGAGAGTGGGCAGAGTCAGGACGCGGCGATGGACACGAGCGGCGGTACGCAAGAGCAACAGCAAAACGGTCCCGAATCCCAAGAGGTGAGAGACGAGGAAATGAAGGGGGAGCCGCATCAAAAACAGTCGTGGACACAGAGAGTAGGACAGTGGTTCAGTGGGGTACGTGTCGGTAGCGCGTATGTCCAGGCGATTTTGAGGTGTTTGTTGTCTATGGGTTTAACAAAAAATATATATATATATAAATATATATGTATGTGCAGCAGTTCACACATGTCAGAAGTGAAACCTTCAGAAAACATAAAAATTTATGTTCTTTATATATCCTAAATCAGCAGGATTTGAACTATCGACCACTCGTGCGTACTGCGTATGAAGTCTGGTCGTCTCACACCACTAGGCCAATCCGACGACGATCACAATTATGAAAATCAGGACTTACATTAACCGTGCATAATGAAAATGTATTCTATCTCATTCTCTCGTAGGCTACATCCTATAGATGTATATGGTTGTCGCTTTTTCGTTTCATCGGGTTTCAAATCAGAAAGGTGCGCAAGAAGTTTTCACTTCAGAAAAAAGTTAATTTAAAAGTAGATAAAATTAAATTCAATAACCTCCAGCCAACAAACACCACAAATTTGCACTTCCCCCGCCCTCGTTATGAGGCCCCATTTGCACAAAATTTTATTAACGCCTTCAGAAGAGTGCTTTTATTTTGTGTTGTTTTATTAATTGACGTTTTGTCTCTGTGTCCACGCATGTTTTTGTCTCATCCGGAGTTATTGGTTGATTACTTATTAATATGTAATATGATAGACAATGAAGTAAGCTAACATGTGATGAGTTGTGAGGTGCAAATGGGTCACCACACCGCTTGGATATGCCTATACTCATCATTTATAATCTATGATCATGATAAAGAATACTTTCCAAGCAGTGGAGGTGGCGGGGTAGCATATGTTTTAAAAGTTGTGAACTTTTCTCCCTTATTTACAGGACAATAATGATGATAAAAAGGACAAATCAAAGGATAAATCTAAGAAAGTTGTAGTCAAGACCATCGAGTTGCCTATTCATGCGCAGACCAATGAATATAGCTCACATGAGGTGAACAATTATATGGAGCAAGAGGTAATTTATTCTTATATTTTAGCAATTCTTTCTTGAGTATCTTTTTACCAATACATAATAACCATAATTTATTTTCTGGTTGGACAAATCATCTATGCAATAGTTAACATATAAAGATTTAATAAACAAACATATGTTTATGTATATTACCTGTAAAATATGTATTTACAAAAAAAAACACAATCTATATAAATAAAATGATTGAAGGTTATCCGTTGTGCGCGCATCACGCAAAAACAACTGGATCAATTTTGAACATTTTTTTATTATTTTACTCCGTAGATAATATATATATATATATATAACTATATCTTAATAAACAATAATTCTGTAGTTCACGCTAGCGGAGCTGCGGCCACAGCTAGTATGTAATAATACTATTGCACGTTTATTTTTATAGAAAAAATATTTTAGAAATATAATAAGTATATTTATTATACCTTATTCATCATCCGAAGAACTGCATGACTCGTCCACAGAACGTAAATTATTACGCCGTGCAAATTATGACATAACCTAAAAACTTGCATTTCGACTGTCAATAAAATTATCATTTAAAAAAATGTTTGGTACTGATTAAAATAAAAACATGCTGCACGATAAAATCCAAAATAACTTCATATATACAATAAATTTGTGAATTTTTTTGTTACTACATTCATCTTTACTTTAAATAATCAAATTGATCGAACGCCGTTGTACATTTAATTTATTAGTTTCTTTTTTAATTTTTAATGCGGCAACACGCAACGAAGAATATTGACTGGAACAATTAATCTTGTTGTTTGGAGTCAGGCATTCAATAATTCAAATGTCCCAGATTGTGATTTCAATTTTTGTTATACTTTATCTTTGTCATTTTATTTACACAGCTTACACATCCCTCAATTAATTTAAAGCATAATTGTAATATCGATTATATTTTTGCTCTAAAAAAGAATCAATAATCATAAAATCAACTTAAAATTTCAATGTAAATGAAAAGCTGGAAAATCGATCCTGATTAAAAAAAAAACATATTTTTAAAACGTTTTATTAGCATTATTTACACTCCATAATGTTAGTACAGCTAAATGAAACGATAGTTTCATAAAAAAAACATTACTTTACAAAAAAAAATAACCAGCAATGGAAACACAAATTCATAAACAGCTGATGCTCGGAGCAACGAGCACGCCCGGGCGCCGGCGCCCAAGTACTAAACATAATAATCAATCTTGCCAAAACAAACCGCTCCTTTTGCGGTGGCTCGCGGGCGCTTTGACCAATTCCACAGATCAATAAAGCGTTAGACATTCCCAACTTTTATTTTATAAACTTAGTTATCCCTATTGACTGGTCTTTTTTGGATTACCTGTACCTGTATATGCATATTAGTGAGTAATTACAATAATATAGGTAATTATGTGTTAAATATTGTATTTTGTTTATTCAGGGTAAAATGCAAGCACAGGACCGGCAGGAGAAGGAGCGCGCGGACGCTCGTAACGCTCTAGAAGAGTACGTATACGAACTACGCGGGAAGCTGTCCGAGGGTGAGACATTACATGATTTTGTGGCCGACGATCAGCGCAACCGACTCGTAAATCACCTAGATTCCCTTGAACAATGGATCTATGACGAAGGGGAAGATCAGAGCAGACAGGTAAACTTATTAATTTATGTATAATCAGGATTGTTTATAATATTTTTCTTTGCTTTAGCTGTGCCCGCGGCTCGTCTCGCGTGGATTACAAAATCTAAAGCTAAAGTAGCCTAAGTTACTCCTTACAACATCAGCTATCTTTCAGTGAAAGACCCAACAAAATCAGTACAACTGTTACGGAGACTAGCTTGAGCAGACAGACAAAAGTTACAAAATCATTTTTGTTTGTTTGTCTGACTGGTGGAATGCACCCTATAGAAGATCGCAGCCAAATGACCTAGTGTTGTGTTCCTGCGGTGAGTAGGATTTCCAGAGCTTCTTGGGGTAGGGAGGTTCAAGGTCGGCAACGCGCTTGTGATACCCATGGTATTGCAGGCGTTCATAGGCTACGGTAACCGCTTACCATCAAGTGGGCTGTAAGCTTGTTTGACACCTTTATAGGATATATAAAAAAAAGATCGCAGTCCTAATACCAATGATAATAGGTTGCTATCAGCGGTAACGTTCGGCGTTCAAGTACTATACAAAATAAGACCTCGCGAAACACTAAAGAACAGGTTCCAGGAGTATAATATTTTGAGTTATCCTTCCAACATATGCTTGATAGTTTGATGTATATTCGTAAAAACTTTGATAAGCTTGATTTTGTCAAAGACCAACACAGTTTTAATACATAAAATAGACATAAATTAGTTAGTTACCTTGTTTTAGACTTAGTAAGACTTTAGTAAGTTTTTAGGTAATAGTGTTAGGTTGCAAATAAGATCTCGACGCACATAACTAATTTGCCGGACAATGAGTTCAAAGGCCATGTCAAGCCGGTTTTACTGTCAAAAGGTTACTATAGGGTAGGTCATATGTGAATGATAGTGATGTCTGGAAGTGATTCCCTCTTTGTGAATCCATTTAATTATTAATATGATTATTGACTGTAAATATTATTTATACGGTTTGGAAAACATAATTAGAAATAAGATAGGCTAATCAGAAATAAGATAGAATTTCTTATATTATACCCCTTATAATTGTGTGTTGATAGGTTAATTTATATGAAGTTGTTCTGCAGGTTTACAGTGACAAATTAACTGAATTGAAAAAGGAGGGGGAACCTATCAAGCAACGGCGCCTCGAGTTTGAACTGCGGCCCGGCGCACTAGATGACTTCGCTCTTTCAATTCAATTAACTAACAAGGCTGTTGATCAATATAAGTAAGTTTTTTTTATTATTTATATTTAAAAAAAATAAAATATATGTTGTTCATTTTTAATTCTACAGTAAATAAAAAAATTACTACATGTTCATAAAAGTGATTAAATGTAATTAATGACCATCAAGACCTAATCGAGACTCATAAGAGTTTCTACTTGTTTTAGTAATGACTGCACTTTAAATTGTATTCAGGTACCAAATATAGTAAATGATCACCAAATCTTAGCGAGTACATTAATGCACTATTAAGATGTGGCTGGGTTAGATTAGGTTTGACTTGCTCCGACAGTCGATCTGACCTAGTGTGACCCAGCTCTAATGCCCACCATATTGGCATTTTTAGGCGTATGCATATCAAGTAAACGAGCATGGTGGTATGGAACTGTACCCGACTGTCCCAGCCATCATGCACATGATGATGTATTCGTCGCAGTCGTTCTTTGTTTGTCAGGTTTCGGAATTAGTGAGAAGCTTACAGGCCAGCATGACAACGGCGATCGTCTATGGATGCCGTTGTCTGTGCTTACTATCGGGCACTATGACATCTATTTCCTCGCTAAAATAAATAATCATATATATGAGTAAGCCTATTACTTTTCGAATGATTTCTCGAGTGAGGTCTCTTGATTGTTATCTCCACATACCAAATTTCAGTCCCCTAAGTCATGAGACCGAGTCTTTAAAATGGATAAAAATCACTACTTTGAGCTTATTTTCAAAAAATCGGTTTTGAACAACACGCGCCAATTTATCGACTCATATAAGATTTGTTTTATTACATCCTCTAGTTAGTTAGTAGCTAGTATGTAGAAAAAAATATTTTGCACCGTTTGACCTGTTTTTAAATGGAGTTGAAAAATGTCAATTTTGAAATGCCATCAAAAATTCCATTTTTAACCAATTTGCTTTCTACGTGGCTCATTTTTTTTGTTAATGGACATGGGGTTTTCTTGTCTCAAACTTCGTGTCATTTTTTACAATCTACTACTGAACTTTGGTAAAATCATAGCAATTTAATGTTTTTTTTTTTTTTATATATATTTAAAATAAGTATATATTGGACTATAAATTGTTCACAGTTGATGATGGTATTTAGTTGTATAAATTTCAAACTATAGTTATAATAACTCTATCGTAGTTATGTAGAAATGAGTAGAAGAGTTCTTTGAAACACTAAAAAATAAAACGTACTGAGTATTTTATAACTTACTATAACAACTTTGTTGTAGTATGGAGAAATTAGTTGGGGAGTTTCTTGAAAACTAATATATTAAAAAATAAAAAACTTATTTTCCTTCTTGCTTATTATAATATATCTATTTGTATGCTTCTTTCAGATCTGGTGATGCAAAATTCTCTCACCTGGTAGAATCTGATATACAGAAAGTTGTTGATGCGTCTAAAAATGCCTTAAATTGGCTTGAGAACGCTCGCCAGTCGCTAGCGCACACTCCACGTCATCAGCAACCATCTCACACAATACATCAAATTCGTCAGGAGCGGCAGGTAATTTGTTTGCCCTTCATATATTGTTACTGTTGTGACTGTTATGACAGACTTTCCAAACTGATAAAATAAATTCGAGATCAAAATTGTAAACAAAGATGTTGCTCATTCATTAAATAACTTTATTTTGATAGTTTGTGGAAAAGTACTAAAATATTGGCTTAAACATATGAAACAAAATATTTCACGCAATTTCCAGCTTTAAAGTGGCGTAAAATACGATCCGAAAATAAAATATATCTGTTTGAAATAAAATAGTAAAAATAAGAACGATTAAATGAATTGTTCATGAACAAAAAATTTGATGATATTATATTTTACTAGCTGTGCCCGCGGCTCCGCTCGCGTGGACGTCAAGAACGCGTAGTGCTTATAAAAAATTTAGTTTTTTAAACTTTAATAACCTTTTAATAAATGAACAAATTAAATACACAACTACAAGGACTAGAACAACAAAAAATTGATCAAAATTTTGCCAGTAGTTTTTGCGTGATGTTCGTACAACGGCAAATTTAAATCATTTTATTTATAAAGTATTAATGATAGCTATTTATTTTACATAAAAAAAATCTTCAGAGAATCGATTCAGGTTGTGCCAAATTTAAAGGATGTAAAGGTAAAAGACGCAAATGTAAAGGATTATAAAATAAACTTGTTAATAATTAGACTGACTAGGAAAATGTTGACTTCCCCTGAAATAACACTTTGACGGTAACATTTCTTTGTTTACATTTTTGGTCTCGAATACCATTTCGTATTTTAATGTTTATTTTTTTAATTAGCTTCAAAGAACTTGATTGGCTGCCAACTGTTTCTTTTTGACAAAATCGTTTGACTTAGCATGATAGATATTCATACTCGTATATTTACACTATACTAGTATTTTCTGTACAGAGATAAAGTTAGCAAAATATGTTTGTATCAGGTAATCTCTGGAACTATGATCAGATTCTGAAAATTAATTACTTAATCGAAAGTTACATTATCCTGAGTGCTATGGGATATATTTTATTTTACAAGTTTTTAACATTGTAATTAACGTGAATAAAGTTTGCTACACAGTACAGTACAGTACACACAACAGACAGTTTGCTAATATAAAATAAACCTGAGCTGAGCCTGAGCTCCGCGATTTTACCAGACAACCCGCCCTCGGGCTCCACAACCCGCGTTGCGCCTCACGGCCCACCAGCACTATTACGTCATTTTCCTTTTTACCTACAATTTGTATGGTAATAGGCAGGATGACTTATTTTGAAAAGCATTTCTAAAATGATCTTACTTATTTATTATTCAACAAATAAAAAAAACTTTTTTTATAGTAGTAAAGATTGCCATTTTTAAAAACAAGTTTTAAATTGACGCGAAAACGCTCCCATGTGGCATGGCGGTGCTTGTGACGTCACAAGTCATGAAACGGCACCGCGCGTCATTTCAACAATAGTCAACAACGCCAAGGAAATATAATTAAAAAATAATATAGTCGACATTCAGTGTTAGTGGTTATTTTTAATTTCTAAAATATATGTATAGTTAATTCTAAAGTAATATTTTTTTATTAATATAAATATTAAAGTAATAAGTACTCATCTAAACAGAACAAAACTCCCAACAGGTTATTTATGTTCCAAATAATGTGTACAATAAAGAAAACTACCAAATGAGCTTCTCTACATATTACAAAACTCAACGTCTTTTTGTCTGTCTGTCCGTTTATGTTCTTTTCACGGGAAAACTACTTTGATTTACATGTTTTTTATTTTAATTCATAGCTATGTTATCTGGTCACGTTATAGGATATATTTTGTAAGTTAAAGTAATATATGAAATAAGCCGTGACCGACGATAATGGTGAACGGAAAAAAACTCATTTATTTGAATCTTGACATTTTTTTTCCAGGGTTTCGAGGGTATTGTTAATCCGATTCTGAACAAACCCAAGCCCAAAGAGAAGACACCTCCTCCGGCGAACCCGACCGCGGGCGACGGCCAGCCGGATGCCGGAGCGCCTCCTGCGTCCAACGACGCGCCACAATCACAAGAACAGATGGACGTTGAATAAACTTAATAATCATTCATAACACAGTTAAATTGAATTACATTTTTAGTCTCAACACTCAAATAATTTCTTTGCCAGAATACTTTATTTATTTATTTTGGTTTTTCGCTTTGGTAAAAATTATATTTACCCTTGCAATATTCAGTGTGATGTTATTTAGGATTGGAATAGAAATGCACTCTGTTCTCTGTGTTCATTTCACAAACGGATTAAATAAAATTGTAGTCCGTACATATTTATTCTTCATGTATTCAAACGAACAGTTTGAATTATTTTTGCATGGCGCATGTATAATTTAATTATAACCGAATGCCTAGTATTAACCGCGATTTAATTACTTATACATTATGTATTTTCTTTACAAAATATACTGTAAGCTCTGTCGTAAACTACGTACGTCGAGCTATGTTCGGTTTAGTATAATTTTGTTCTTTTTTGCATAATTAGTATAATATTATGTTTTTTTTTTTATTAGAAAAGAATATCTGTTAAATTCGAATAAATAACTATGCAAAGGAAATCCTTTCCAGATTATTGACCTAAACGAATTGCTGGCAATTAGTATTAATTTTATCGTAGATGTGTGGTGGTTCCTTTTTAGTTGTGAGTCAGTTAACATTCAAGTATAGAGAATGACTTAGCAATTCAACGAATGATTTACTATTTTGCAGGGTTCGTAATAATCTAATATAATTAATAACCGACATTTGATGTGATATGTGTATATAAATGTTCGAAAATTGTTAATTAAACTGTTATTTTATAAAACTTTGAAAATTAAATAATTAATAATCTTTATTTATATATCAACTCTATCGTAAAATTAAAAATAAAAAACTTAAAAATGAGTTTATATTGACATACTTTATGAACGCAATATCGAAATTTAAAAATAGAATCATATTATAACACTTATTCTCTAACAATTTTTTTTTTTTACCATTATAAAAAGTTTTGATTCCAAATCTACTTATTTATAGCAGTGCTCGCTATAGCGCATGCGCGTGATGTCTTGGGCTTCGGCGCCATTCATACGTTATGTTGTACTGATTTTCGTTTTTTTTTATTCTTGCTTATTATAATAGGTTCAATACCAATGTATGAGAGTAGGTAAAGTTATGTATGAAACTGCACGTAACTATGTAATAAAACACACATTATGCCACAGTTTCATAAACTATTATTATTGGCTTATTATATTTTTTATTTAAACGAGACATTATCTGGTTCGCAGTCTAGTTCACTTCAGATTATCTGAACCTTATCTATTGAGTGTTTAGACAATAAATATCGATTGATATACATATATCAGCGAACCCTGCTGTTTAGAATATATATGAAAGTGTGCTTTAATAGCAAATGAACTCACCTAAATAAAATCACAGATTATATGTAAATTTTATTAGAAAACATTTGTTAGGTGAATATTTTTTCACGTAGATGTTAAATTTTTTGTGTACCTAAATAATATTATTCAAATATGTATTGTTAACTGACGGTTTGTGAATAGTAGATTAATCTGAGATTGCTCGATTAACTGTGATTCTAATCGATTACTATAATATGATGTATGTTAGATTTCGTATATTACAAAGTTTCCGTTTTCCATCCATATGTTTTTCCTGTGTTTTCATAGAATAACTGGTCGTCTAAAATATATATATTTAAAATTGATTATTTGTATGTACTCGATTTGATTGATATATTATATCTATTCGAGGATGTGCTTATGATGTAATAAATTAAGGTTGATTCTCACTAGTTTTATCAATGATCAAAACACTGGTCTTAGTAGTTAGCCTATTTGAATGAACTATGTTTGCACAGAGGACCGTTTGAAGAACTATACTCCGTTCTCAATCTTGTACAGTTAAATGACAATAATGTCAAACTTGCTGCATTCATAATGTTTCTATACCTTATTCATCATTAACGTAAATTGTTACGTCGTGAAATTATGACATAAACTAAAAACCTGCATTTCGACTATCAATTATCATTAAAAAAAATTGAAACTGTTAAATGTTATTAAAACATTTTGCACGATACGATACTTCCACTATACAATGATTTTTGTTAATTTTCCTTTTTTTTGTTACTACGTGCATCGTTACTTTCTATATGATAAAACTAGAGTAAACCAAAATAAATTATCATAAACAAATTTTCACTGATAAACGTTATGAAAATAATTACACGACAAAATCCTAAATAACTTACCCAATACAGTGATTTTTCTTTTTTTCCCTCACTACGTTCAGCGTTACTTATTTATTTTTTCCTAACTTGGCAGCCGGTCTTTATTGAAGACCATTACTACCATTATCAACTGATTATAGTTCCAGTGTTATGAAGATTTGAAGATCCTAACAAGATGGTGGCTCCCTTGTTAGTTACTGAAGCAACACGCAACTAAAAATATTGACTGAAAGAATTAATCTTGTTGTTTGGTTTGGATTGGTTGGGATTTCAATTGTTGTTATTCTTTATTTTTGTTATTTTATTTACACAGCTTACACATCCCTCAATAATTGATTTATAGCATAATCGTATTATCGATTATATTTAGCTTTAAAACATAATCGATAATCGTAATATCAACTTCCAATTTAAATTATGGTACATTACTAAAATTAACATTTGATATGTGTCATTCAGGCCTTTATGATTTATATTCTTATGATGAACCAAGTGTTGTTTCGATTAGTTTTAAATGTTTCTTTTTTTGTTTAATATTGAGGATTATTTATTGATACAATTTATATTATTCGATAATTAACTATTGTCAATACATAATTTAGAAACCCAAAAAATTATATATAGCAAAGTACCTACAAAAAAAAATTGCTTCGGTTAGTTAGCTCATGACTTTAATATAGGGAATGTTATTTTTTTTTTCGAATTACTTATCAATATGACCAACGGTTTGACGATTAGTGAATGTTACTGTTTTTTAATTGATTTAAAAAGCAACACTTGAATGTAATTTTATTTTACGGGATTGAAAACGGACTATTTAAGCAATTTGAAAATAGTATTGAAACTGTTCTTACAATTTAAATAAACCACCATATTTAAGTAACTTGAAATACTGAGAACAAAAATAAAATTTATTAAAACAAATATGTTAGATGTCACTTTGTCCTATATTGTCATGTGCAAAGTATGTGATCCTTGTTTTTTAAGGGAATTTAGACATTTTTTTAACTTTTAATGGAGAAAATCATTACAAAGTTTGAACAAAAGTACTGCCAGAACTCGGGAAGTAAAACTTACAAACTAACATCCATTCCCATATCTAGTAACTATTGCATTTCTCTTTTCTCTCATTCCTTTATAAAGGTTCGTATATAACCTCGGAAACTGTGAAAACTAGGTACATAGTCCTTGATGGCGAGCAGCTTCCGCACTTGGAAATTACGGACTGTTTTATAACCCCTATATTATTTACGCTATGTATAAAGGATTAATGAAAAACGAGTTTTCGTTAAATGCAGTAAATATTCCAATATAATTGTTACTTAAGTCCGTCGAAGAAAAATGTTTCTTCTAATTTTGTGTTTATTTTTCCTGTACACATACACTTTGCTTATACGTTCGACTCTCAAAAACAATAATGCCTATTATGGTGTTTATGTCCGGGGATTATTGTCTGGCTTTAATCAGTAATGTGTCGTTGTACATAATCATGTAATTCAGATCAGGGATGTAACGATATCGATACTATATATTCGGTAGGTCTGTACGATAATTTATCAACCGATATCTAATAATTTGAAGAGCACGCGAAGCGGTGATATTGCCCTTTCGTCACAGGCGAGAGCGCGGCACGTGAGGAAAGCGGCGTTGTTGCTGTCTTTACTAAGATTTAATTTTGATTGGTCAGTTTTTTGAAGTGAAAACTTCGGACCGCTGTGATTTGAAACTAGATAAAACTAAACAGAGACAAACACGTCTATAGGTTTTAATCTGCGAGAGAATGAGCTAGTACAGTTGTCTATACTAATATAATAGAGCGGAAAAGCTTTTTTTGTTTGATTGTTTAAACACGCTACTTTCTGGAACTACCAGTGGGCTTCGAAAATTTCTTTTTGTATATGATAACCAGGTTCACGTGGAATAGTATAGGCTATCTTGCAATGGGCTACACCTAAGCTAGCCTTAAATATTGATTATTGTTAGGTAAGTCCGGAATATTGGCGTTCCCGAACTGCTTTATTCGCGTGCGCTGGTTTAATGGTTAATGATACGTTTAATACAATGTTGTACAAACATATTGCTCTTTATTATATAAAAAAGTGCGATAGCCTATATCTTATACATAAGCCACAATAAGGTATTTTGTGACAAGAATTTATTAAAAATTGAAAAGTGATTTATTAGGGTTGTGACGCACAGCCCTGCCTACCCGATAAAAATATTTTTTACATATACTGAAGTATTATAAATCATCAATCAGCCATTTCTTTTAAATTATACGCTGGTGAAACGGCGGGGCACAGCAAGTACATTATACAGTTTCTATTAGTCTAATTTTCTGAAGGTTCTACCGCTTGTGAACTTCACACATGTATTTTTATATACTCCTTTTAATATTCAATATCAAATTGCTACTTAACATTAAAAAGATTATCGTCAATTTTGTGCATAATAGAGAAACATACAATAACCCAAAAAAGGGGTTACATACCAGGAGGTATTAAATGAAGTATGTTTACCTCGTTGTTTGTTTTATTTATTACTAAACTATCAGTGTCGCTGATTATTCACTATAATAATCGGTATCATATCGGCAAAATTATGTATCGTTACATCCCTAATTCAGATAATCTAATTTTATATTTTGATTTGATTAATATTTACTTTAATATTCAGAGAACATACTCCTCGCTCTACAGTTTAATGTCCAAAAGACAAAACCGAAACAAATATATTTAAAAAATCAAAATGTTTGATACTATAACAATATTGAAGTTTTCAAAGAAATGATGGAAAGGTGTATGTAATAATTTTGTTCAAAAATTTCAGGGGCAATTATATTTTACTATTACTTAAATAGGTAATAAGATTTTTAGTTGCTGCAAAAAAAAATCACTATCAGCATTTAAGTATTTAAAAAAAACATTGGTATTAAAAAAAATAGGTATTTAAAAAAAGATAAAACTATTACTTAAAAATTCACAAATAATAGGAATTATAATAGGCTTTTTTGTTAGATGATCAATAATATTACTTATTAATACTAATGCCGTAAATCAAGTTATCAAGTTACTTTAATATAAAGACGTAGTCGCCATATGAACAGGCTGTAAATTAATTTATGAAAAAATATTTTTCATGTTAGCGAACATTCCATCGTTAAAACTATCTGTGAGAATCCTATCTAAATTGATTGCACATCGATCTTCATTTGGACTTGAGTTAACATGCACTGCTAATTTAAAATTCTTCGTTCGTAGAATAACGAATTTTTAGATTTTTAACAAACTTAAAATAGGCCCAAAATATTTTTATTTAATAGTAAAATCCTATTTTTTTATGGTAAACCTAGTAACGGGTGCAGTAAAAATCCTTTTTTTGAGTATTAAATGATTTAAATTTTAATAAGTTCCAGGGAAATCTAATCATCGCTTCAGCTTCCTCTTAATGACTGTTTGGAGAAAAAGAACGCGTGTCACCCGTATCACCTATATAATTATTTAAAAATAAAAACTAGTAGTCATTGAAAATTTGAAATCTCTACAAGTTATTGTCAACATTACACGCTACTGTTGAATAGATTTATTTAATATTTCACTGGGAATTATTAAAAATTTAATTCATTTAATACTCAAAATTTGTTTCAATACTGGGCCAAATTATCCTAGGTCTAACTACGAACAAAGAACTAACTGAGATATCGTCCCTGCGCTTAAATATTAAAATATTTTACTAGGTGTATAAAATCTTAACAATTCAAAATAATAACATAAATTTAACTAATAATAAAATTTAAAAGTAACCTAAAAGCATCAATATTGGATTTTGTAAGCGGAGCAACGATATGTCCACGATCAACTATTCCGTACTGTGAAGAAGAAAACACTCCAGTTTTGCATTGCAGGCGAAGTTTCTGTATGGTATGGTTCCATAATCAAAAAACTCATTTCGTTTAATGTAAGTTATAATCAAAGCTGTAATTTAAGTACAAAATTTGAACTATTAATTTAGGTAACAAACTTAAGTTAACGCGGAATTTATTTCGCAGTGCATTTTAGCGTTTACTCGATATGTTATGTTTTCATCATAATTATTCATTGTTGCGACCACAAAAATTGCTATTCATTTTATTTTTCACTCCAGTGTGTATGGTATTTGGCTTATCTACGATATGATATGCATTGGTTTAACTATTAGTTTGTGTATTTTTGATGTTAAAAGCTTAGTAAAAGATAATTTAACATTAATTTGTTTCATTGAAATATTACCTAGTAAATTATAAAAAACGATCAGAAAACATTGAACACTTTTTGAAATGTTTGTCTGTCCGTAATGTCTGGTACGGAAGTATGTATGATTCTTTTATAACTGCCTCACATTTACTAATTTCCACGCGGGCACAGCTAGTATATATATATTTTTATTTTAAATTTTAAAAAATGTGACAACCCTGGCGCTGTCGCCAATGTATTGCGTTGTCGGCTTTTCCGCAAACATCAATGGCATTGCGCCACCTGTATACACTGCCGCGACAGAGTGGTAGATTAATATACTATGCAAAGGTAGGTAATATAAATGCCATTCGAGCGTAGTGTCACTGACGCCCAGGTATGGTAGACGTACCAGGTTTTAAGGTCTTGTATCATTTATCAGGTAAACATTATGCTGGTATGCAATAATCCCGTGTTTGCTGGCGTTTGCTGCAACAACGGGCTAAAAAAGCTCTTCCAGGCTGCGGACGACAGTTTAGTAATGCACCTAACAGCTAACTCACTCCATAAAAAAACCACAATCTGTTTTACAACTCAGTGAAACAAACGATGGTGTCCTCTTTTATTGGCGACTTGGGACCACGTGACCAATCATATATTTTTTTTCTTTATTGGCTCAAAATACATTACCTATCGACGTCAGTTATCAATTTAGATACTTTATATTAGAATTATTTAGATAATTTTGTTATCAATTCAATATCTGCAATAATATTTACATTATATTTTTTAATTTTTAAATGAATGTCAAATATTTTTTATCATATTACTTGCCATTAAAATTTGAGCTGCTCCAGGGGAGGTTGACATGGCTCCCGTCCCTAGGAAAGACGTCATTCTTTGTACTGTATCTTAATGGGCTCAGACAGTCCACTGGTTTGCGTTCCTACACCAGAGCACACATGTGTATGTTTTTATAGGCCTAACTACGGCGGTGTAGAGACACATGATCAGCTTAGGATTTAAACCCCAGCGCTTACCTGCCAGTCGTCCACCAATCTGTCTGTTCTAGGTTAGTTTTTGGTAACGATAACTCCCAAGTACTTAACCTCCGATTAAAAGGAAATTGTCTTGGCATTCAGTGAGGGTTACACTAATTTTTATAGAAACCTTTTCCTTGTAAATGGTACTATAACGGTTTTGTCTGCATTAACTCAACCTCCCTCAACTCATTAACCTTGCACTAATTGTGAATGGCACATAATGTCTTCTGCATGAGGTACGAAATGGTGCTTTGACAGAAACCTCCGACAACTATCACCAGGTCATCAGCATAGCCCTGGGTGTCTATCTTCAGTTCCTCCATCTTAAGCAGGAACTGTTGAACCATCAGGGTCCACAGCAGGGGCAATTAGACACCGCCTTGTGGGCAACCTCTTGTGGTAACCACTTCATTATTAGTGCCATATAATGACTGTTTAACTGTACGAGTTGAGAGCATTGCTTCAATCCACCAAATGGTGGTCGCGTCTACGTTCTTGTTCATAAAGCCCTGAATCACCGATTTTGTTGGTGTATTATCGAAGGCACCCTCGATGTCTAGAAATGCACGCAGTGAAATCTGCTTGTCCACATGCACATGCACGCTTGTGCACATGGGTAATATCATTTTCATACACACCAGCGCCTACTAACGATCATTACAATTTGTATGGCGGAAAAAAAGAAACAATATTTTTAACGACTAAAATAAAATAATTAATAACACACTTCAATATAAATAATTGTGAATATGAGAAACAAAACAAATTTAATAAAGTACAAATAATAAATGTTCATAATATAATATGCGCATACATATTATATAACCGAAACACTTTTTTTATGTGTATATAAATAAAAATTGATTTTTTTAACTATCAGTTAATCGATTGAGTACTAATTATTTCGTAGTACCGAATTTATATCGTCACATAGAAAAAAAAGGTTATTCGTGTGTACACAGCTTGCCTAGTTTGCTAACTTGACGAGTTAAAAAAATTCCTTGCCCTATGCCTTTTCCACTAGTCAATAACTTCAGTCCGATCTGGAGGCGCTACTTTCACTCGGTCAATCCGTCATAATAGCAGGCGACCTCAATAGCGGTCACACCCATTTCAACAACTCGCGTAACACCCCTAACGGGGTTATACTCGACCTACTATGCGATGTGCTCGGCTTTGACGTCATAGCACCGCTAGAGCCCACGCACTTTCAAGATAATTGTCAACCGACAGTACTTGACATAGCCCTCCTCAAAGGTGTCTCACTTCGGTTACGACTTATAGAAATCGTACACGAACTAGACTCCGATCACCGCCCGGTTATCTTACAACTCGGGCAACCGTTCGACCCCAGTCCGCCAAAAGTCAAAGTAGTTGACTACGCGATCTTAAATCGCTACCTATCCGATAACGCGACCCCGTCCAGCCTATTTAGGATCCCCGACGTATTAGAGTCAACAGCAGACGCCGACTTAGCAATCGATTCCCTGGTCGACTACCTCCAAACCGACGTAGGGGAGGCCTCGAGAGAGGTGCAAGCGGCGAACGAACGCCGTTTTATACTCCCCCCCGGCTTACGAGCGTTAATCACGGAAAAGATCGCCGCGACACGTGCACACGATTCTTATCCAACGAGGGATAACACCCGTAGGTTACGACGATTTCAGAGAGAGGTCAGAACTCGCATCGACGAGTTCAGAGGTCACCGGTGGGATAACCTCTTAGAGGGTCTCAAGCCGTCCCATCTGGCTTACTGGAACCTCGCCCGCTCTCTGAAGTTAGAAGCTACCGCCCTGATGCCGCCCCTCGAAAGAGGCCCCGATCTCCCACCCGCGTTCGATAGCGACGATAAGGCAGAATGCCTTGCCGCAAGCTTGGAGAGCCAGTGCTCCCCAAACTGCGACAACGTAGACACTGCCCACATCGAAACTATCGAGACCGCCGTTCAGGAACTAACGTCGATTCCCCCCGCGGAAACGTTAACCCCGGTCACGCATGACGAGATTTGTTCTGTTATTAAAGGCCTTAAGCCTAGAAAGTCCCCCGGCCCCGACGGTATTAGGAATGAAGTACTTAAACTTCTTCCCGATCACTTCATAGCTCTTTTGGTCTGCATCTTTAATGTAGCCATAGCCCACTGCTATTTTCCAGCCGTCTGGAAAAAAGCTATAGTTATAGGTATTCACAAGCCCGGCAAAAAAGCTTCGTTTCCCGATAGCTATCGCCCGATCAGCCTTTTAAACACACTAGGAAAACTTTACGAGCGGCTCCTTCTGAACCGTCTCAAAACCGTTATAGATATTAAAAACCTATACCCTCCCGAACAGTTCGGTTTTCGCGCCCGACACTCGTGTACACATCAAGTGCACCGCCTCACGGAGCACATCACGAGCAACTTTGCCAAAAGTAGTATCGCCCCCGCCCGTACACTTGCGGTCTTTTTCGACGTAGCTAAGGCCTTCGATAAGGTCTGGCATGCCGGACTAGTCCACAAGCTACATAAACTAGAAATCCCGGATAGGTTAGTTCACCTAGTTCATGATTTTCTACGGGACCGCATCTTTCACTACCGAGTGGAAGGAGTAATATCTACCGCCCACCCTATACGCTCAGGCGTCCCGCAAGGTTCCATTCTGGCGCCTTGCCTTTTCAATCTGTACGTCAGCGACCTCCCGAAGCCCCCCGGGGTCGAGGTAGGGCTCTACGCTGACGACACAGTCATATACGCGTCAAACAGACACAGAAAAAATCTCGCCTGCGCAGTCCAACGTGCCGTAACCACTCTCGGGGAGTGGTTTCGAACGTGGCGAATAGCTATTAATCCGGTAAAGAGCGCCGCGATTATGTTCGAACCGCATACATGTAAACTACCACGCACGGTAGGACCCCTCTCATTATTCGGTAGGAATATCCCTTGGGCCACCAAGACTCAATATCTAGGTGTCACCCTCGACTCGAAGCTTAACTTCAACGCACACGTTACTATAGTCCGGAATAGGGCCGTCTGGATCCTTTCCCGCTTGCGACCCCTGCTCAGTTCGGTAAGCAAACTGTCCTTAAGACATAAGCTTACACTATACAAGATGTGCGTCCGTCCGATCTTGACATATAGCTGCGCAGCGTTCGCACATATGTCCAAACATAACTTTGTCCGCATGCAAAGAGTCCAAAATCGGTTTCTCCGTCGCCTGCTTGACCCTCCAGCCTTCGTTAGGAACATGGACCTCCACAGGGACATGAGGCTTCCTTCGATAGAAGCCTATGTGAAATATCTCACCAGGAGATACTTCGATAGCGCTTCGAATCACCCCAACCCGCTCGTTAAATCCACCGTGAACTACGTCCCAGACAATTCGATCCCCGTTGCCATACGTTATAAACGCCGTCCGCGAAATCTCTTTGTCGATCCCGACGACGACATCGAGAAAGCTAATAATTTCTACGCGTCCGCTCCCGCAACATATACGTACTCGCGCCCACGCACGCGAAACCACCGTTCCCTCCGCAGGGGACGTACGGTTAACTTCGCTCCCGCACACCCGCCACGACCGCCCTCCTCTGCGGCAACTCAAGCCTAGGTCCGATCCATCGGCATGGAGCCCTTGAGACAAGCAGCCGCTCGCGCGATACAAGTGACTCTACAATCACTAGCTTTCACAGCCATACATGACACTGCATTATACACACATGCACAACACACATAGGTACATAGGTTCTGTAAGGGACCTTTTTTTTAATTTTTTTGCCTAGTTAGAGTAGACAAAAATTTCAGACCACTAAATACACATACACATGTTACTTCCCTCCTCCCAGGGGGCAGAAACATGTATATATGTATAGTTAGTTTAGATCAAATTACGGATAGGGAATTAGTCAGATCGCGACTTAATTGCATACGCGCAACAGTCCGAGCCGAGGTTCGGCCACTTTGGCACCCTCGGATGTTGTTGCAAAGCTTTCGTGGCTGAGTGCCCTAAGCGCTCGCCCCCAAGCCCGGTAAAGCTGTAAAAGCCGTAAAGGCTCCAGGGCCCATCAGGCTAACAGTGTAGTCAGTTCGAAAAAAAAAAAAAAAAAATTGTCAATAACTCGACCGCAGCGCCACCTATCGCGTCCAGGGATAGATTGAAAAACATCTCATCCCAAACATTGAGAACATTATGCAGTAGAACAAATAGAGATGACGATAACTACTGTTGATGGGCCTTCACTTACTTATTTTGGGCTGAGCCGTAGGTACTTATCATTTGATTCCCAGGGAACACGTTACCTTGGTTTGACATCACATTTACATCATATGTCATAGTTACATAATTTTTACACACGTTAAATATAGGTCGTGTGTTCACTGGTTTATGTACAGTAATTTTGCTGAAAAATAATTAAACCCTAAAAACAATATCTTTAAAATGTATATATTACATCTTTAATTTTACAATTAGATTTGGATTCAGAAAAATATTCTTTCGGCGGTCACTTTGTTGAATTACTGGAGGAATTACTAGGATCAACTTCATTTAGATAATCTTTTGGATTTTTTCTTTTGGATGCATGATAGGCTGCGTCGACAGAGGTATAGATAAAGTAACCTAAAATAAACGCTGCAAAATAATGACATATTATAGTGTAATCTTTAAAATACTGTAATGTTAAAGAATTTTGTGGTACATGGATATTTGTAGGTATATTATTATAAAGATCGAGATAAATTTTGTGAACATGTTCATAGATGTTAATGTCCTTAAATTATTTCACTACCAGGATGCTACATTATCTTTAAGTGCTATAGGCTATGTTCGTAAACTATAATATAGTAGGATATAGGATGATTTTATTATATTCGTTTTACCGTTCAGCGAGACCAATGGCTCGGACGGGCAACCACTAGTTTTACATTTATCATATAAATGAATGTACAATATAATCTACGAGTATGTTAGCTAAGTCTTGAGTCAATAGATTATTTAATAGAACAAGCTTACGTGGTAACCAATATTGAATAGTGGCCGTTATCCTCGGCACCATATTAGGAAGCCCATGGGAAAAAGCACCAGCAAAAGGTTTTTGTTCATGTGGTGAGAGTTTATAATAAATAATACCGCGAATGAAGGCTAATTCCCCGAAATGTTTTCCCATTTCAAATAATTGTATAATGCACAGGTGTGATAAAAGTGAATTTCAGATAATTCTATTAGCTGATACAATATTTTATAAAATGACGATCTGCATAAATGACTTCTATTTCAAAAGTCAGTGAGAAATTATAAAGTTTTATAAGCAAAAAGATTTAACATATTATATGAGTACTAAACTTATATTATTCTAGTAATGTCAGTATCTGTTGGTTTATTGGTCTATGGTGTCTATCTACAATAATGAAACCTGAGATTCTCTTATATACAGATGTACTCTGTGGCTGAGAGTGATTATTTTATGTGATTATAAACTGGCAGCACTGTAGCTTATTTCACTTTTTCTTGTTTAACCTCATTCTATCTACCCTGCATACCTCAGTCTAATGACTATCTTTACTAATATAATAAAGCGGAAGAGTTTGTTTGTTTAAACACGCTAATCTCTGAAACTACCAGTCAGATTCGAAAAAAAAAATCTATGTATGATAGCCAGATTCACGAGGAATACGAAGTATAGGTTAGGTTATACCTAATATTGATTTTTGTTTAGTAAGTCGGAAGAAACAACGCATCTGAACTGCTTTATCCACGTGCGCTGGCGTAATGGTTAGTGATACGGTTTTGCTCTAGGGTTTATGGTCACCACTTATTTCATCACCAAGACCTTGGGTACATTCTAGTTTGTACGGAACTCTCAGGAGTTCTACACGCACTTGTCCAATTTGTTTTTATTTTTATGCCATATCAATTAGAGGTGTATATTCCATACAAACACGGCAATTTGGGTCACTGAATAATACCAACTTTCAATATTGATCAAGGAACCTGGTGTTTTGTTCACCGAGGTGCTAAAAAAAGGTCGTTGTATCTTTGTACAGGGCGGAAGGCGGAATAGAGCCCCTAGTATTTGCTAATTTCGTGCACCAACGAGCTAATAAGAAGGTCCTCCAGATAGCGGACTAAACTACTAAGCCCTGGTATTTGTTATTTGCTTGTGGGTACCAGCTTTATTATTCAGGATTATTGAGCCACCATCTACCATCCCTGCTGTACAGAGAACACGGCAATTCGAGATTTGGTTATGGCAACACTGGTAATTAATATGACAGAAGTCGAAGACTGTCAAAGAGTAGGTATAATAAAATAATATTACGAATTACAAATTCACAAATTTGCCTGTGCGAATACACAGTTTCATTACGATTATAGAGTCGAAGGATAGCGAATGCTTGTACAAGTTGTTTTGTAGACTTTTTAATTCTCTGCGCCAAATTTAAACAATTAAATAAAATGACATCGATTTGTCTTCTAGCTAGTGAATTATTTGTTCCAATTAATATAGAGGAAAATAATATTAACGAAGGTGTCACTAAACTTTTAAAAACTTTGAGACCCACTTGGCCTCAAGAAAACATAGTTTTAAAGGTATTTAGACGTATTATTTAATTACTTACAATATTAAACATAAAATTAGAATAAATTAACTTGGAAACGAACAGTTTTCGAATATTATATATAATAAAACAAGATTATAAATATATTAAACAAAAAATCAAAATTATGAAGACATTATTTGATTTGTAAATGTATATGTATATATTGTAAAAGGATAAATATTTTTTTTTTAATAGTTATTTACAGATGGTATTACAAACAAATTAGTGGCGTGCCAACTAAACACTTCTAATGATGAAAAAGATATAGTCCTTGTGCGTATTTATGGACATAAAACAGATTTGCTTATTGACAGAAGGGCTGAGCTCAGGTAGCATTTTAATTTTCTAAATATAGTGCTTAGTAAATACTGTTAATAAAAAGTATATATTATACTAAGAATATATATAAAATTATATGTTGTTTTATCTAATTCTATTTTACAGAAACATAAAAACATTAAATTTGCTTGGGCTCGCACCTAAAGTATATGGTGTTTTTAACAATGGGTTAGCTTACCAGTACTATCCAGGTGTTACTTTGAATGTTGAAACTGCATGTGATCCTAAAATATGGCCATTAGTCTCTAAGCAAATGGCAAAAATGCACAAAGTTGAACTTGGGAAAGAAGTATGTATATTGTAGAATAAAATTATATTATTTTCTTTCTACATTATTCATTGCTAATTAAAAATGCAGATGATTTTGTATTATTTAAATGAAAAGTTGAATATTTGTAGGGGTTTTGTATGTGTGCATAAGCAAAATGTTATAAATATTGTTTCTCAGCTGTGATTTTCCGTTGTTCGACACCCGCTACGCTAGAGCTTGATGCTAGAGTGGTCATTAATGAGACACATTCAACTGAGTCTCGACATTTAATTTACCTTGCCCCAGGCAGTACCTAAACATTTAATATCATTATGAGGCAAACCAATGTTAAAGTATTATTACTACTATACTTACTTTTTGATTGAGTTTTCTCACAGTATACTCGCATAATTCATGATGGGGCAATACTTAGTAAATATAATAATTGGGGAATTTTGAAATCTATGTGAAACAACCAGTATGTTCCTATAGAGCTATAGATGATTATTATTTTAATTTTAAAATACTTACTTTCCATGAAACTGTGTTATCATACAACAGAAATAAGTACATATTTTCTTAATTTTACACAGCTGGAAACTATTTTAATACCAAATACATTTTATATTTATGATTTTTATTGTATCCAATTATAATTTGTTATCAACACATGACCAGTTCTAGTGAAGCAGTCAATGTGTTGCTAATATCATATATTTAGAAAAATATAAGTAAGATGCCTCAGTGTGTTCTCTTTCATTATTGAGCATGTATATATAAACATACATATATAGAAGTATTGCTCTATATGGAGTAGCAGGGTTGAGGGTTGTTAGAAATTTGATCCACTTCAACCCATATGACAATTGGGCTTGGAATATGGGTATATATATTTATTAACACAATTCCCATGAGAATTGTTACATATCTGGCAACAGCCCAAGCCGAGGATCGGCTACTTTGGCACCTTTGAACTGGTTGCCACGCTTTCACGGCTGAACGCATTAAGCGCCCGCCCCAAGCCCCGTGAAGCTGTAAAAGATGTCTGAGGCTTCAGGGCTTTTATGGCTAACAGTTTAGTGTAGTTTGATCATAGTGAATAAATTTAATGATTTAGTGGTATGATTTATTGGATTAATGATATATTTATTTAAAGAGTATTTATTAATTCTATAAAAAATAGTTATTATATTTTCTAATGCAAATATTCAAAACAAATAATTTAAATTTTCTACTTTATTTTAATTTATTTCAATGTACTGAATTGTGATGCATGAAATATATTTGTAACATTATCTTATCTTCTAAGGTCAAAGTAACTTTATTTACTGAAATCTTCTTTATTTACTTAAGATATTTCTAAGATATCAAATCCTACTCTTTAAATGTAAACAACTTTATGTTTAAGATTACTATTATCATTATATAGATATCTTTGTCTGCGACTTTGTCCGCATATAATTTAATGTATGAAAAACAGTGGAAAAAACCATATGTTTGTGCATGTGTTTCATGCGTTCTGAATGTTTCGGATTCCTGAGACGCATTGTGGTACTCACGGTTAACAGTCAGCTATGCCTCACATTCACTACTTTCGATCTAACGATATTCTGCCATTCTGTGACTTTAACCTAATAAGTCATTTCCTACATGTTTCTGGGGCGCGCAAACTTTTGCTTAGTATCTCGTTGAGCAGAAAGTCTCAGTTAACGGTACTCTCCAGTTCCTATGAACAAATGGATCTCACTCTTATTTAGAGCAATGGAATACTGAGAAAATCCTGTTCACTTTCTGTCAGGCATTTTAACTTAATTTTAATCAAAATTGTAACACAATGAATCACAAGCCCTTTGAGAATTCCCAAGTAAAATAATTTTATATATTAACTAATATTATACAGAAGAAATACGAACTGAGTAGTTCAATATAAAAATGTAAGGTTTTGCAATTCTTTAGGAAAAACTATGTTTAGTAATAGTTTTATATTTATTAACCGTTAATACCCATTGAATAATGGCTCATTATAGTATGTCTGTTGTAATATAATTCAATAAAAATGTCGAACGCACAAACTTATGGACGCACACGAACGCTAGTTTTGTTTGAGCCGAAGTTTCGGACTAATTTTTGGCCGAAACCAAACTTCACTAGTTTTAATATGCATTTTTTATTTTCTAACAGGTTCAGAAAGACCCGATGGTCTGGGATAAAACGGAACAATTTTTAAATTTATTACCTCAAAAATTTTCATCAGAAATAAAACAAAACAGGTAGGTACGTAAATATCTCAATAATGTTTCCTTATTTATTGTTGGGTCCGCGTCACTTCCCTCGACTGAGGAGAGGGGGGGTGACGAGTACCCGGGAGGGGGACGGGCGAAATTTGTATGTGCCGGATGCCCGTCTCGTGACACCCCTACTAATGTACCGGCGACTCGAAGTCTCGAGGCGGAGATGAAGGGTCCGAGGAGAGGGGGGGGGGTGCAATATTGCACCTCAATATCCACCCGAAGCGAATACTTTTCAATGAAACACCAAAATCTTCTTATTACCGGTGCGTTCTTAGGCCGACCAATCTTCGTATTGCTGCTATTGACATCTGTTGGATTGACATCTATCTATAGACGCTAAATCACATGCCCCAGTACAAAACTCGCGAGCTTAAGTACTCCGAGGCGTTACCTTAAAGAGAGCCCCTATCGCCTAGAGAGCTCGGTTCACTATTGTTATCTATTTTTACTTTGGTCGGCCTATTTCCCGCTCTATAATTCTTTATTTATAATCCTTACATACAAGTATTATACATCATTATTTTCCTTATTTTATGCTCTATATAATGCAAATTAAATCTTATTCGTAAAAATTACCATTTTATAATAATTTACAAAAAACCTTAATTTCTATGGGCGAACCCGCCGTCCGGTCTATGTATTTTATATATTACTATTAAACTATTATAAATCTTATTATTATCTTTGTTGCATTCTATTCTGTATCTATAATTCTATAATATTAAACACAAATTCAATACATATTTCAATAATTAATGGTTACTTAAACCGATGAAACATACATCTCAAGAAAATCGTATTATCTAGTACCAACCCTATACATATTCCATACATTGTAAACAAAATATCAAATAATTATATCAAATATATCTATAATAATAACTTATTCGTATATCTCTATTCAATAATTACATATTCGTATGTCGCCAACATCCTCCCCCTCGTGCGCAGCACCAACTCCAGTCATGGCGACATTGCTGAAGGCTGTCCGGAACCGGCGTCACGTTGCTCGTCGCTCGTCGCTGGAACCAGCAGCACCACCTTGGAGCTCGGTCTCTTCAGCGTCCCGCCTGCGGTGTGCACTTCCACTATCCGGATGCGGCCGTCTGGTCCAGTGTGCGTTTTGGTTACCAACACCCCTGGGCCATGTGTTTCGTGGCAGCGTGGAGTCCACGATCAGCACGGTGTCTCCACACTGCAGTCCCTGTTGGAAGTCGAAGTCGCGAGTAACTCTTCTCGTCACGTCGTCCGCCGGGTTTTGGCTAGTCGGGACCCAGCGCCATTCTTGTGGTTTCGAGAAGTCCTCTATCTCTGCAAGCCGATGCGCCACGAACGGTTTGAAAGTCCTCGGATCCGACTTGATCCATGAGAGGACCGTGCTTGAGTCAGTCCAATACGTCCGTTTCTTGATCTTCCAGTCCAGTTCTTCTTCCACCGTCCGTGTCATCCGAGTGCCCAACAGCGCTGCCTGCAGTTCTAGCCGTGGGACGGACATCGGCTTTAGGGGAGTCACTCTTGCTTTGGCTGCCAGCAGTGCAACATGGTAGCCTCCATCTTCTCTGCGCACTCTATAATATACCGCGCAAGCGTAGGCAGTCTCGCTAGCGTCGGTAAACGTGTGCAGCTCCCCCTCGTCGCTTGAGTGCGTGAAGCATCTTGGAATGCGCAGAGTCTCTAGCACCTGAACATTCGCGAGATACTCCCTCCATGCTTCTTGATCACTTGCGGTGACTTCCTCGTCCCAGTCAATGCCGCTTCTCCATATGTTCTGTATGAGAACCTTCCCTTGTATGAGAACCGGTGATGCCACTCCCATAGGGTCGAAGGTGGCCATCACGGCGCTCGTCACTTCCCTCTTGGTAGGTCCTCTTCTTTGCTGGACATCTCCCTTAAATTTCCCTAGGCACGTCCTGAATCCCAATTCGTCGTCCTCCGTGTACCAGCGTAAGCCCAGGGTCTTCTCCTCCTTTGGTCCAAGGTCGATCTCCATCTGCCCGGTTTCCTTGGTGAGGCTTCTTAACACGGAGGGACTATTGGATGCCCATCCTCTCAACTCGAATTTTGCCTTCTTGTGGATGACGTCGACTTCTCTGGCTATCTTGGTTGCTTCGTACTCTGTATCGAAGCTCTGCAAGTAGTCATCCATGTAATGGTTGTGCTCCACTGCACGAGCGGCCTCCGGGAACTGATCTTGATATTCTGCAGCGTTCTTGTTCTTGACGAAGATCGCAGCACTTGGAGAACAAGCGGCCCCAAATATGACTGATGTCATCCTGTATTCCTTGATGGGTCCACTAGCTTGTTCGCCCTTCCATAGGAACCTCAAGCTATCACGATCCTCTTCTCGTATTCGTATTTGCAGAAACATCTCTTTAATGTCAGCCACCACGGCGATTGGTTTCTGCCGGAACCGTAGCAGGACACCGAAGAGCGATTGCAGCAGGTCTGGCCCAGACAAGAGCAGGTCGTTCAGACTCTTCCCTCCTGTTTTGGCTGCAGCGTCGAACACCAGGCGTTTCTTCTTCTTCGTTGGATGCGTGACAGCAAAATGTGGCAGATACCACTTCCGTCTTGAGGTTGTATCTTGATTGGCTTCCTCTGCATATCCATTCTTCACGAGGTTTTCTATTTGACTTTCGTATTCTTTCTTCAGTTCCGGATCTCTGTGCAGCTTCTTCAAAATTCCATGTAATCTCACTTCAGCGGCTTTGAAGTTGTCTGGCAGTTCCTCTTCATCATTCTTCCAGAGGAGTGCAACTTCGAAGCGTCCATCTTCCAAGCGCCGGCTGGTCTTCTCCAGAATGTCCAGTGCTCTCTGGTCCTGGTCTGTGCTTGGCAACTTCGGCAGGACCCCCAGTGACTCCACCGCGAAGTGATCCTTCATCAACTTCTCCAATGCCTCTTCACGGGCTGACACGTGTGCACATGTCACGAAGTTGACTGGTCGCGACGTGCCTCCATCGAAGCCATGCAGCACCCATCCGAGCTGAGTGAAGGATGCCACTGGCTGGTTCTTCTTTCCTTTGCGCGCCGCTCTCGATATGATGAGTTCCCAGTTGTCCTGTCCTATCAGCAACTTGGGGGAATCCTCTTCATAGTGCAGTTGCTTCATCAGCTTCTTAAGGTGAGCGCAGTTCTCTATGGTGCTCTTCTCCAGTCGCTGAGGCGTCAGGTTCATGTCGTCAATGGTGCGTGCCCCGGTGACTGTTCTCTTTTTTGACTGGTGCAGTCCTCTTATCTGCATGTTGAGCTTCATCGAATCCTTCTTCACCATGGATTGTCCACCCACGGTTTCCAAATGAAGCGTCTCCTTGGGTCCCTCGAGGCCGACCTGCTCAGCTACCGTCGAGTCCAATAGGGTGACCGTTGACCCCTCATCCAGCAGAGCCAAGACCCTGGCTTATCCTGCTGGTCCATAAACCTCGACAGGAATCATCTTCAGGTACGCTCTCGATGACCTGGTGCAGTTCACAGGAAGTCTCACGTTGTTGGCCACTTCTTTTTCTTGCTTCGTTTCTTCTCTTCTTTCTTCATGCAGCAAGCTATGGTGCCAACGTTTGCAGGTTGGGCATGGAGGATGACGGCAGGTCTCCTTTCGATGTCGTCCGCTCAGGCACTTGTAGCATAACCGCGATTCCTTCGCGATATTCCATCGGTTCTTCACAGGTGCTTGACGGAACTTCGGACATTCATGTAGGAAATGTCCCTCGCGGCAATGTGGACATGCAGTCTTCTCTCTTCCTCCTTGATCAATCCCCTGCTTTTCTCTTCCTGGTCTCACTTCTTCGATGTGATCAGTCGTCGTATGCGCAGCTTGCCTTCTTGGTATCTGCTTCCTCGTAGCAGCCTCTGGTGTGGCGTGTGGTCCGCATCGGTCCGCCATCCTGTTCAGGAACCTTGCCATCAGGTTCAGGTCAGGATCCCCTTCAGCCTTGTCCGCGACGTAGTCATACCAGCGGTACTTCAATATGGCTGGCATCTTGTCGGTGATGCTCCTCAGTATTTCTGGTGACTGGAGGTATTGTGGCTTCCGCAGTCCTCGTATCGCCGCCACGGTGTTGTTCACATTGCTTGCGAGCAGGCACACGTCGTACGGGTTGTCGCTGATCGGTGGCAGCTTCCTTATTCTGTCCAGTTCTGCCAGAACCAGCGCGTCCGCTCTTCCATAACACCGCTTCAAGGCTTCCATCACTTCCCCCGGTGTGCTCTCGGAGTATAGTTGACTGCGAACTCCTTCTCTTGCTTCCCCCTTCAAGGCTCTTCTTAACCTTGCCATATTCTGTACGTCGGAGAAGAGTGGGGCTGTGTCCTCGTAGACGGCTTTGAATGCCATCCACTCCCTTGAGTCACCATCGAAGAATGGCAGCTGATGCATGTAGTCCGGTTGCAGCACTTGACCTTGGATGTGAACGCTCTTCATTTCTTCAGCAATAGCCCTTGCGAGGTTCCTGTGACTCGTGTCCATATCTGCCTTGGTGTCGGGCTTGTCGGCGGAAGGTGGGGGAATCCCTATGCACCCCTCCTTGGATGCCTCCCCCTCGTGTCCCTTCTTGGAGAATCCTTCTGCAGACTGCTGGACCCATTCCCTGACGTGGTCCACCCGGTCCAATGGCTCTTCTATAATTGAGTCTTCATCCTCTTTATTTTCGGCTTGTATGACTTCTAAGCGCAGCCTGGCGGCTACCGTGGCTGCTTGTGCTTCCCGAAGCTCCCTCTCGGCTAACTCGGCGCGCGCTTCCAGTGCCTTGCGTCTTCTCTGTGACTTCACTGATGCAGGGCGGTTCCTCCTAACGGTGGATGCTTCTTTGTCTTCTTGACCCTGGGAAGTCGTCGTTGTGTTGCGCGTCGTGCCGGTGATGGTGGTCTCGTATGAAGTGAACTCCGTAGTTCCTGAGCCGCTCTGTTGTGCTTGAGTCTCTGCCGCGATGGCTTCTGTGTTTTCAGGCGCCTGTTCCCTCGATGAACCCTTCTGGCTTCTTGTGACTGGCATCTCGTAGTGGTGTTGAGGATCCGGCTCGAAGGACCAACTGTTGGGTCCGCGTCACTTCCCTCGACTGAGGAGAGGGGGGGTGACGAGTACCCGGGAGGGGGACGGGCGAAATTTGTATGTGCCGGATGCCCGTCTCGTGACACCCCTACTAATGTACCGGCGACTCGAAGCCTCGAGGCGGAGATGAAGGGTCCGAGGAGAGGGGGGGGGGTGCAATATTGCACCTCAATATCCACCCGAAGCGAATACTCTTCAATGAAACACCAAAATCTTCTTATTACCGGTGCGTTCTTAGGCCGACCAATCTTCGTATTGCTGCTATTGACATCTGTTGGATTGACATCTATCTATAGACGCTAAATCACATGCCCCAGTACAAAACTCGCGAGCTTAAGTACTCCGAGGCGTTACCTTAAAGAGAGCCCCTATCGCCTAGAGAGCTCGGTTCACTATTGTTATCTATTTTTACTTTGGTCGGCCTATTTCCCGCTCTATAATTCTTTATTTATAATCCTTACATACAAGTATTATACATCATTATTTTCCTTATTTTATGCTCTATATAATGCAAATTAAATCTTATTCGTAAAAATTACCATTTTATAATAATTTACAAAAAACCTTAATTTCTATGGGCGAACCCGCCGTCCGGTCTATGTATTTTATATATTACTATTAAACTATTATAAATCTTATTATTATCTTTGTTGCATTCTATTCTGTATCTATAATTCTATAATATTAAACACAAATTCAATACATATTTCAATAATTAATGGTTACTTAAACCGATGAAACATACATCTCAAGAAAATCGTATTATCTAGTACCAACCCTATACATATTCCATACATTGTAAACAAAATATCAATATTCTATTTCGAAACACATTCTTAACATAATTATATCAAATATATCTATAATAATAACTTATTCGTATATCTCTATTCAATAATTACATATTCGTATGTCGCCAACATTTATATTTGCGTTAAATACGAGATAGTAGAAAAGTAAAGGAAAAAAGTAATCTTAGAATTATTGGACCTTTGGTATTAGATTAATGATCAGTCTCCGCTGCGTTGGAGCGCAGTTGAGATTAATCAATCAAGGTTACACTGCGCCGTGCCGAGGTCAGGCCGTGCCACGGACGGGGCACGGTCAAACATCTATACTATAGAGGAAAGTGGTACAAAATTATATCCTAAGGGAAAACATGTATAAAAAGTGCCTAACCTACTGGCCTATAATTTATTAAGCGTAGAATAAAACTATTTTGTAAGAGTTTATCTTTTTAACATTTTTGTCATGATATTGTTACGTCCGTGAGTAATAAGAGGCCGTAGTGACACTCAAAAGTAATTTATTCGTACTCAGCTAATACAAATTAAAAAAAACAATAACAGAACAAAACACATAAATCGTCCACCGAAAATTCTCACAGAATAACCCTGTAGGTACTTGCAGAATAAGACTGTTTCTCTCTTATTTCGCTTCTTGTTGTCACTTCGCTTTCGAATTTTTTTTAACTGCCGCGTCTCGCAAATCTGCTCCCTTATATATCTAAATAATTCGATCCCGAAATCTCTGGAAGATCCCGGAACTCTTAACATCTTGTAAACAACTTACGTCATCGCTTTTTAAAACGAGGGGAACGTTTAATTTATAGCCCATTGTTTGCTGACAGTTTTAGAAGAATAAGACTTTCTATATGTGTGTTGTTGAACCTAAGACTATACGTCACACGACTGCACTATGATAAATACACGATCTTTCCGGACGCTCCTTGAAATTTCGAGAAAGGTGATTTTTTTCTATTTTCTTTTCAAGCCGTAACAATATAGTAGAGGATCATTTAATACGCCCTAGTGTCTAAAATGACACTAGGATCACATTACCCCGCTGTTACAATCAGGCAAAATTAAAAAACTGAATTGTCAGTTAATGAGGTTTATTTTAATTTTAGCAAAACTATAATCTTGTAAATACAAAGAAATTGTTAAAAAACTAAATTTATTAACTAAAAACAAAATGCCTAAGTACATAATTATTTTCGAAAATAATAATTACTTCCTAAATCCGAAGATATTTCTACTATCTCATGTTTACTCTTTTTTACTTTTTTCTCTCTTAAAGTTAGTCCTGTCTCTTTTCCCGTCGATTTTGTTCAAATTTTTCAAATGTGTCCGATATTTAATCTAATCGTACGATAAGATATCGTATGATCCCTTCAAAGTTTATCTAGATCCGCGCCTACCTAAATCATTGGGCTTTTTCTAACGGCCGCCTGGCTACCACACAAGTTGAAAATCTGTCACCAAGCGCCAATAGGTGTGTGCTGGCAGCTCCACTATAGAGTCCGTTCTGCCACTAGGCTTAGCTAGTTACCATCTTGGGCCACATCGTCACTTAACATCAAGTAAGATTGTGTGTGAGATTGAACAAAAAAGGTATATAACAGCGTACCTTTACTCAATTTAATACAAATCGAATTAAAAGGATGATGCATGTTAAACACAAACTCTAATTATTAGATCTAACAGTGCGGGTAAAATTATCACTAGGATTTATTTGATGTTCTATCCTTCGTACCGATTACGTCGCGGTCGCGTCGCTTTATATTTTTCACAGTATCTTCGATTCACTTACACCTCCTAATCTTTAACAATATTAGATGCAGTTAATTTTAAAAACCTTTCAATGTTTACATTGTGACGTGGATTTATTTTGAAAAAACTTGACTTAATTATTTTTAATTTATCACCTTAAATTGACTGTTCAGAGATCTATTTTATTTTATTTCCTAATAATTTTAATAACTTATAACTCCGTTATTGATGGATATCGATCGGTTACGTTATTTAATGGAGTTTTTAAACTCAAACCAATAAAAAATATTTACTCCTTAAAACGGTAACTCGGCTATAATTTTTATGTTACAATTATGCGTAATCAAAAATGAAACCAAGTTTCTGTTTTTTATACACCTTTCATGGTGTTATTTATTCTTTGCTTAAACGTATGAATATAATTACTTAATTACGTACAAATACTTCGAAATTCTGAAGCACAAAATTATAAACAGTAAAAAAACATATTTTTAACTTTATACATGTTTGTTATAGATTTGTCAATAGCTTTGGATCAGTAACAAAATTAAGGATAGAATTTGAGCGCCTTAAATCACACCTTGTCAAAACACAGAGCCCAATTGTGTTTGCTCATAATGACTTACTTCTAGGAAACGTAATCTACAATAAAAATGAAGGAACTGTATCATTCATCGACTATGAATATGCCAGCTATAATTACCAAGCGTATGACATAGCAAATCATTTTAACGAGTTCGTTGGTAAGTTTAGTTTTATACTAGCTTTTCTACGTTACTTGTTAAGTCTACTTTGCTTGGATTTGACCATCATCGAGGATGAATAGATAATTATAAATCACATTCTTTTTATTAAAGACAAACTAGTCAAGTACTGTTTTGTTATAAACACCCCTATTATTTTCATGTAAGTAATTGTAATGAACGACGAGCTATTCCACTAAATAGAAGTTATTTTCTTTGTCGTCATCTCGAAAAGCCGTTTCAATCGATAATCGCAACATACAATACAACGTTTGGGTGAGACAATGATGGCTCAGTTGTAGCGTGTATGGACATCGCGTCGATTGACGTTAGTTCGAATCCCTGCGATAAGCCTGAGCTTTCGGTGAAGGAAAACATAGTGAGGAAATCACAGCATGGTGGTAGGGCTTTTTCTAATGACCGCCTGGCTAGCTACCACCCTCGAGTTGAAAATCTATCGCGAAGCACGAATAGGTGTGTTCCTTCAGCTGCAATTGAGATCCAGTCTTCCACTAGGCTTAGCGTGTTACCATCTTCGGCCACATCGTCACTTAAGATCAGGTGTAATTGAGGCCACTACGTTAAACCTATAACAATAAAAAGAAACGTTTTGTTCACAGTAGAAATATATTGGTTCTGTAAGAGATCTTTTTAATTTTTTTAGTAAGTAGTAAAGACTTACTAAACCATTAGCAGATGAACCAAATACAAAAATATACCTGTTGTTAAATGTGTATTGTTTTAATAACATCGTATGAACAGTTAGATTAAATTCACGAAATTGCATGTATAACAACAGTCCAAACCGAAACAGGGGCACTTCGGCACTCCTACAATTTCGGCAGAGTGTCATTTGCGCCCACTACAAATATCGTTAGTCAGTTTGAAGAAAAAAAAATGTTTTACTTCCCCTTTCAGTTAAAGACTATCAAATTATAATTTTTATTAAATATTATTTCCAGGACTTTCCATTGAAGATATTGATTATAATAGATATCCATCCAAAGAGTTCCAATTGTTGTGGATAAAAACGTATTTAATGGAGTATTTAGATGTGTTAGAACCTTCAGACGACGATGTTGATAAAGTTTATGAAGAAGTCCAACAACTTGCTTTAGCGTCTCATTTTCTTTGGGGTATATGGTCACTCGTGCAGTATGAGTTATCTGACATAGATTTTGATTTCGGGATGTAAGTATTTCAATATTTTCTTACTTTTTTAATATATATTCATTATTATAGAAACACTTTCTTACCTTACTGGTAAAGCAACTGATGATGTGCGGTTGGTTCTAAATTAAATATTTGAATTACTTGTACCTTACTATAATAAGATTCAAATGAGAAGCGTTTGCGCCAATTTCACTCGCTACATGCTAAAATGGTTCTGCCAGCAACGAAAACATATATTTTTTTTTAATTTACATTCGATTTTTTTTACAATACAACAAAGGTGGCAAACAAGCATACGCCTCGCCTGATGGCAAGCGGCTACCGTAGCCTATGGACGCTTGTAATACTATAGGTATATCACTAGCGCGTTGCCGACTTTGAACCCCCTACCCCGAAAAACTCTTGAAACCCTACTCACTGCAGAAACACAACACAAGGTTATTTGGCTGCGATCTTTTGATTGGTTGTCGGACTACCCCAAGTAGAAAGAAATCTCCAAAAAAATCTCTAAGCCCTACCTCTCTTTAAATATATCTTTAAGTACTATATTATTAAATAAATAATTGACTTAAAGTTTATGTGTTTGTAATATTTTACACCTTATTTCGATGAATACCTCTCATTGAAAAAAATTCAAACATAATACAAATAATTCTTGAAAGTAAATCAAAATTTTTGTAGGAACATTAAACATTCTAATGCTTCTTACCGCACAATTCATTTCGCTTTTATATATTTTTAATTAGTTTATTAAAATATAAGCCTCTATATTTTATAAATTTATGGCTGGTCGTGTGACATACAGCATATAATATTTACATAACTTATTGAAATTGAATACAAATTCCGTTTTTTTAATTATTTATAGTTTTATCGTTTGTCACTGGAAAGCTACATGCCTAAGAGAGCCACTATGACGGGTGTTAAAATTTGTGTTTTTTGCCACAATCTCACCTGATGTTAAGTTACGATGTGGCCAAAGATGGTAACACGCTAAGCCTACTAGGAGGACTGGCTCTTAAGTACAACTTAAGGAACTTACCTATAGGTACTTGCCGAGAGATTTTGAACTTGAGGGTGTGTAGATAGCCCTAGAAAATGCCCTAGCACCATGCCATGGTTTCATCACGATATTTTCCTTCACCTAAAGCTCCAGATTTATTGCAGGGATTCGAGCTTGCGTCGATCGACGCAATGTCCGTATATGCTACCACTGAGCCATCATTACTTCGGTTTGACAGTTATCTTACTTAAAACTAATAGTTCACTTCATATTTTATTAAATAATTGTAATTATTATTATTATTAATTATAATTGTAGGTAATATACATTTCAGTTTTACATATTTATTATGTTTGAGAATATTAATACAAAAAAATATTTTTGATGTAATTGTTATTCTGTTTTTCCTTTCAGATATGCTGAAATACGACTAAAACAATATTATAATTTGAAAAACAAAGTTTTAAAAGAATTTTGTTAGAATTATAAATAGTGTTAATTGTAAGAAATAAATAAAAAAATAAATGAAAGCTCATTAAATTGCACTTGTTACTCTTTGGTATTTCTCTTTTCAATCCTGGCAAGTCAGTCCTATCAAGGATTATTACTTATACTAATTGTGTCGTTTCACCCGCGTATATTTTAAAAGATATCGCTGAATGATGACTTATAATCATTCAGTATAGACAATATTTTTATCAGGCGGCCAGGGTTATGCGTCACAGCTCGCACGGCTCGTTCGCGCGAACAATAACATTCGTCTAATATTCGTCCAAATAACATGCTATAAAAGTTTATCCACATAAAATTGTCTGTGAATCTGGCTATCATATACTAAAAGAATTTTTCGTATCCCGCTGCATGGTAGTTCCAGGGATTAGCGTGTTTAAACAATAAAAAAAAAACTTCCGCTTTTTTATATTATTATTATACATTAAATCTATGGTTTCATGAGTGACGTGTCCTTATGAAAACATTTAAGTACTTCCAGCTTTAGATAGTGACTAATCATGTAGACTGGTATAAGTCGTAAGATTTAGAAGGATAAAGGGAATAGGCGGGTGGTTAAATGATGTATTGATCAATATATAAATAAATTTTACATAAACAGATTTAAATACCTATATCTGCCAAGAAATAATTAGGTATGTTGCTCGCATTATTGCTACAGGCTCCGCGCTGGCTTAATCTATGGCATAGATTATATGCTATCTAATCTTACCTATATATGTTATCTAAAGGTATGGCCGATGGAACCGAGGCCCAAATTACGCTTGTTGTTGTTGACTGAACCCGTATAAATCTTTGCTTCACATCGGACTCCAAATTTCATCACAATGTTCCGTATGGGCTAAGCAGTAATAAAATAATTACAATTAAAATAAAAAGGACTGCCCAGATATATTTATTACACGTAGTTCCCGTGGAACATCGAAAGCTTTTCCATGTGAACACTGACACCAGCTAGTCTGTATTAATAAATCTGAAGTTCTGTGAACGTACATTTTTTTCATTTCAAATTTGGAAAAAAAGTACCTAATGTACAAACCACTGATCACGAATACATAAAAATATAAAGTTGACAGTCTGGATTTAACTCAAAAACAGCTCGACAGAGTTTTATGAAATTTTGGATTAATGATAAGTCTACGCTGCATAATTATTAATAGAAGTTACAAAATCAACGAGTGATATAGGCTATTCTTATTTCATTTTATATTTTAACTTCGCTTGCGTGGACTACTACAAAGCCCTTTTATATTTTTGTGCGGAAACCTAATTATTTTTCTAAAATGAAAGTAGCCCAAGTTATTCCTTATAACATAAGCTATCTGCCTGTGAAAGTGCCGTCAAAATCGGTCCAACCATTTGGGAGATAGCCTGGAACAGTCAGACGAAAATTAAAAAAAGTGTTATTGTTATTGTTACGGTACCTATGTATCGTATACTTTCATATGCATTTAATAAAACCTGTTATTTTGTCATTACAAACAGACACTTCAATTTTATTACATGCATGGATTAACGCAAACAAGGTATGGTTGCTCGGGGGGTGGTAGGTTATCCTAGTGGATCGCGCCAACCATGCACATGGTGATAAATCCGCCACAGTGACTAACATTTGGTTTGTCACGTTTTGGGATCAGCCAGCATAAATCCAGACTGGCATGACAGCAACGGCTGGCGATCTCTCAGTAGTCGCAGTTGTTTTTTTAGCATCTGGAACAGTGCTGTCACTTTGCCATGCTACCTATAAAGAAACTATTAAAATCCTAAATCTTGCGTAATTTGTACGCGCATCACTTGAACAGTACTGAACCACTTTGAATATAGGTTTCAGAATAATACAATATTAAAACACAATAAAGCATCTATGTTATATATCATTACACTTTTCCTTAGGGATTAAGCAATAATTATAACAAAAAAAGTAAAAGACTGTCAACATTTAATCCAAATAATACAATTCGTTCACATGGAACATCAATAGCATATTCACATGAACATCTATATTCTTTTATTTTTATAAATTTTATTTTGCTTTAAAATACTTGGAAAGCTTAATTGAAAGTTAATTTTCATAAGATGGAAATATACAATTAAATAATAAATATAGCAATATTTACTAAAATTATTACTAATCTAGTTCTGTAAAAAAGAATTTTCAATTCATAGAGTGATTTTATTTTTTATATTAAATCTCTTTTAGTATGAACATTATAAAACAAACTAAATGTGGAATAGTTTCATTTTTAATTGTTGACTTTAAAAAGGGATAATTTGATTATTATTCACAAGTAAGGTAGGTCATCACTTACCACTTACATATGGGTCATAAAAAATCAAAAATGGCAAAGTAGGTGTGACCAGTAATTTGGTAATTCAAATAAAACTAATAAATTTCAGGTGTATCCATAGACATTTATGGCGATTGTTTGACTATTAGCTTTGCGTGAAGCTAACAATTATTTGCCATGGATATAATTGTAATTTATTAGTTCTATTTGAATTACCAAGTTATCAGTCCTATTTTCTATGTATTTCTATTTCTATGTACCTACTTTCACCTTTGATTTTATGACTCATTTCATTATAATGTGACATAGCTATGTTTAATATTCTGTGGCATTAAGGACAATAAAAGGGTACAGAATTGATTTTGAAATATTATTTCCATTGAGTAACTCAATCAAGTAAATCAGTTGAAAAAAAACTAATGCTATTTTACAAAAGTTTAACACAAACTTGCCATTATTTCCTAAATATAACATATATCATACTGTGATATATATATATTATATATATATATATGATAATAAAGATCATAAATCAAAATATATTGTCTAGAGAATGTAATGATATATAAATTTATATCCTATGTCAATATTATAAAGCTGAAGAACTTGTATGTTCAAATACACAAGTCTCAGCAACTGTAAGTCTGATTTAAAAAAAAAATATTTACATTAGCTAACTCATTTATTGAGGGATGTTCTAGACTACATAATATCTTGTATGCTACAAAAAGCAGTGGGCTACAAATTTTACTGAGGGTGAAAATGGGGGCACAGCTAATAACTTATAAATAAATTTTATATGGTAGTACACATCTAATATTTATTGGTTACATGAAATTGTTTTTTATTTGTTTAATATACACATTAAAAATAAATGGATGGAAAAAAATCATGAATTCTATATTCCAATAAAATCATTAGAATTATCATTGTAATCAATACCTCATTAGAATTATCACATTTACTAGTAAACATGAGAACCATAATTGATATTAAATAAGATATTGTAGCATATATCATATTTTTTACAATTATGTATACTATTTTTTTATTTAGTACCTGATGGTGTATAAAGTGTTTAAAAAAAATCCAGAAATATGCACCTATTACACTAATACCCAATGTTTTCACCTAGTAAATTATTAAATTCAAAGTTGAGAAAATCTATGAAATCCACTGATTATACAGAGTCCACGAAGTCAAATAATCCAATATCAATAAAACATAATACAGTTTAATATAGGTCTCTGACATTTTCCTTCAAACTCATGCAGTAACTCATCTATGTCATTGTCTAAATCCTCACTCTGGGCCATTTTAGTAACCATGTCACTGATCAAAAATGCACCAATAGTAGCCTCTTCATGGTTATCCTGAATATCAATATTTACCACATGCACCGGTTGATTATATATAGACCTACGCGAACCAAACCACTCTATAACCTGGTCGTACACTCTCTCTTCACAGGTTATAACAACATCGAACTTTTCGGTGGACACTTGAAACTTCTCAGGGTAAGGTTTTATTCTTCTGTTTCTGTCTAACATATGTAATAAGCCGTTTTGAGTATAAAATGATTTATCCTTTTCCATCAAGTCATTGTAAATGTCATCATAAGGAACGCCAAACTCGTAGCAGTTTGGTCGATCGGCAGCAGCTCCTGGTAATTTTACTTTCTCGCCTGTGCCGAACGACTTTACTTTAAAACCTTTTTTAACGAGAAAAGCATGAGCTTCCATGCTACGGTTCATATTAGACGAACAAACTACAGCAATATATAAGTCACTTGTCATCGTAAAGTGCAGCAGAAAAAATATATAGTATGAATACTTCTAAATGTAACACCCATTCAATCTTGTCATTCAACTATTATTACTTCATGTTCCAATATTATAATTGTAGACTTTCTTTTTTACAAATCGTTCAAAATAGTATCGAAAATGAAAACATCAACATTTCCGGTGTTGCCAATGTGGCCAAAGAACAAAGATAATAAATTAATATTAGCCACAGAGTAAGCCAACTCAGCTTGTCGCAGTGTTGCCAAATGACGAAGATGAAATCACAGTGTTGTGGGCTCAAAAATATTGTGTGTATTTAAAAAATACCCTGCTTTTACAGTGCATACTAATGTTAAATGGCAAAACTACATAGGTAGTATGTCGTTGTGCATTTTAGGACCCCTCCATATAAAATTAAAGTTACATCCGAGATCTTGGTGTTTGAGTTTTCGTCGGGATTTGATATTATGTCATTTAGTGGTTTTTAATAGGGATGTTACGTACGGATATGAGGTGTAGGATATCTAAAGACTGATTAATGGGTTTCGGTTATGGATACGGATATGAAATTATTTCAGATATCCGATTGGCTCGGATAATTTCGGTTATGGATATAACATTTATCAAAGAATTTTACTATATGTAAAAAAAACAGTTTTTGTGTATGCGTGATGACTTTTAACAATGGCTCGTTCGTCTTTGCCCTATCCGAAACATTTATATCGGATACGGTTATGGATATTTTTTTATTTCGGATATCTGATAGTTTCTGTTACGGATACGGATCCATAACATCCCTGGTTTTTAATTATTATATGTATATACATTTAATAAAATTGTAGTGTCTGATTATAATGTCAAAATAACAGCTTTTTACTAAATGGATATTGATGATAAGTATACTCGGTACTTATAACAAAAAAAAATTGTTTTTAAAGTTTTTCTGTCTGTTTGTTCCCTTTATTTCCAAAATCATTTGACCGATTTGAACAGGACTTTCACTGGCAGACAGCTGATGTTGTAAGGAATAACATTAGCTACTTTTATTTTAGAAAAATAATTAGGGTTCCGTACAAAAAAGGACATACGTAGGTATATCTATACAAAAGAAATTTAGTTTTAAGTAAATAAATAGACTAGGAACAGAGGAAAACATAATATAGTTTAAATTAAGTATTTATAGTAGATAATTTTACTTTGATTTTTTAGATTAAATAATTTACGAGAAAAAACAAAAAAAAAATTACCTACATTTCAATATCAAACTACCGATATATCGTCCAAAAATAATAGGAAATTATGTCGATACTTCTAAATAATAATATCGATATTTTATCAACAGTACTATATAGACGTACTCTATGGTGATATAACCTATATTTATAACCTCCTATAAACAAATGTACTCTTGTGTTTATAACCGTAAAGACAATGAACCAAGTTTTTAGAAAACTATCTAATAGTTTTATATATCAAAATGTATGTGGTTTGCACACGTGTGCTTCAAACTTAGCGTGGAGTAAACCAACCCTTCCAAGAAAATTTATACAAAAAAATAAAACTATATTTCCACCTCAAGAAGCCGGCGAAGAACCAAGGCCTGCTGTAAAGATTTTTCTTGTTGTTAAAAAAATAATTAAACATATTAACAATATTCACGTTGCATAAATGATAAAGTAATTTGCAGGAATACTGAATCAATTATCACCAACAGAGTTACAGATGACAATGAAATAATACATAAAAATTAAGAATAGCATAGAAGTGAAAAACTTGTATTATTATGTAATTGTCGAAAACTATTGCAGATACATTAAGCAATTCTTTGGTTTTATGTGATACTATTATTATTATAAGTATTAGTACAGCTTGATAAACAAATTAAACATAGTTATTCTCATAAGTTTATTTTGATAGAGATTTGTAGTTTATTTTGTGATAGGTGTACTAATACAAAAATTATTTTCAGTATATATGCCACCAAAAAACGAACATAAAGTACAGTCCGGATAAGCTATGGTACATTGCAAGCTTTGTCAGAGGGATGTCTGTAGATGAAGCAGTTAAACAACTTAGTTTTGTCCATAAAAAAGGTGCCATATTTGTCAAAGATGCTATCTTAGAAGCACAAGAACTTGCTGTGAAGGAGCATAATGTTGAATTTAAAAGTAATTTATGGATTGGTATGTTATATGTCTACATACAAATTATTAAAATACATTCAAACAATTTAAGATTAAGATTGCAGTTATAAATTATTAAACTATGTTGATACATGTTAAATATGTACTTGTAGTTAACTTGAAAATGTTCTTATTTTTTATGTTCTGTAAAGCTATGTCATCCAGATGTATGTAGGTTTTGTGATCTAAGAATATTAAACAATAGAAAAATCAATAATCACAATTTTTCAATAGAGTTAACACTCATCTCATTCTCGGATAAAACTATTGAGATGTTTCTATATTGTATTTAGGAATGACTTGGTGTTGTAAAATTGCTCAGCTTCTGACACCTTGAGACTTCAAAAAGGGGTGTGGTACATACAAGTAAAAGACAACATCTACAAGTTGTAATTAATTCAAATTACATTTATTGTCTTGCTATTATTGCATTTATTGCTCTTGCTTGCTAGCAAGATAAATGTTTTTATTTAGAATTTTATATTACTTAAAAACTGGTAATGGGAAAAAAATAAATTATATTTGCATAGGTTGACAAGTGAATTTACTGTATAAGTATTTGATTCTTCTTGATGCTTCTCAAATGGATGAGAGGTATATATACATTTACATGTAGAAGCAATAGTAGCTCAGTGGCAGCAAATACAGACTCCACATGAATCAACATGATTTGAATCCCTTCAATGAGCCCGAATGAGTTAAGGAAAGCATTTCGATCAGACCATAGCATGTTGGTAGGGTACTTTTTAATTTTGCCTAGCTAGCTACAACCCTCAAGTGGAAAATTTGTCTCCAAGCAACTAAAGGTGTGTTCCGTTAACTGCACTTGAGAGGTAGGCTTATGGTGTTTACCATATTGGACCACATCTCCAATTAATACCAGGTGAGATTAGTGCTAAATGCTAATCCTATAAAGAATGAAATAAAAACATATTTATGTTCATGATATATCATGATAATATAAATGTATCATTCATATTTTTAAATCCTGAAATTAGATTTGTCTAATTTTTAAAAGTATGAAGCATTTGCTTACAAGTTTTTAACCAAATAAAACTGTTTTATTGCAGCGGAATCGTTTTCAGGTAAAGGCATGGTCATTAAAGGTATAAGAAGGCATGCAAGAGGAAGGTTGGGTGAAGTTCGTTATCAATATGCTCATTACTTTGTTCGTCTAGAGGAAGGAAAGCCACCTAAAGATTATTACAAACATAATGCATTGACTCCTCAGCAACAACTTGATACCTGGGTTGAACAAATGAGAAAGAGAAAAATCATAAATTCTTATTAAGTAATATTTAATTTGTTTTAATAGATTAAAAGATTAGATTCATTATCGTCATTTTCTTCTTTTATATAATCACTTATTCTCCTAATTTTGATATTTAGTAGTCTTAATATGTATGTACTTTGTATAATATGTTATTTAACATTCACAATGAACCTCATACATATATATATAAAAATATAGTATTTTTTAATAAAGTTTGGTCAAGAATAGTCACATTTGGAAGATCCCCGGATACTAAACATCAAAATTAATAGTTATGTTCATTTTATAAAATCTTGTTTAATAGTTGAATTGCTAATTGCAATTTGTCACTTTATGTACTAAATTTTTTACCATATTTCTACTCGTTAACTCGTAAACACCTGTTTCTATCGTTTGGTGTAAAATGACCACTTTTCCTCATTGTTTTTATATATTTACGATGATTTCAATAAATAGTTATGAAGAAAAATGGCACTTGTCACTATCTGTGTGTCTTTTTTGCAACTAACTTTTGAACTCATCCATAAAATATTAATTTAGTGCCAATATCTGTTAAGGCTTACATATGACTCGCGAAATTTAAATTTATGATATGTAAAACAGGATTTTCTATTTGATAAAATGCATATCTGTATTTAACTCTAGAAAAATTTTAGAATGAAAAAAATCAGTAAATACACTGGACTAAAAACTTTGCTAAGGAATTTTCAATTTGAATAAAATATCATTGTTTTATTTATTTAAACTCTATGTGCGTAACACATTGGAACATTATTAAAAATAATATGATTAGACTGTTAATATCCTACAGTTAAGCGTAAATCTATGAGGGAAGGCATGGGCTTTTACAAAGATGCCATTTCTATAACATTAGCATAAATTTAAATTTCGCTAGCCGAGTGGGAAGAATGAATCACCTTAAGTAATAACAATTAATACAAAAAATATAAGTCATCTCTTACATGAATACTTATACAAAAAAAATACATACAACAGTTTGTAAAATATATCACTTTAAAATATGTATATGATATAGTTATTCAAAAGACCCAAATTGAATTGTTGGCATTCTCTAAGTACTACGAACTAATACACAATTTTTTTATCATTGCCCAGTACCTATATATACCAATGATATTAAAATAATTTCTAGGACGGAAAGGAAGGAAACAATAATGTAATACTGCTCTATGACAAATTAAAGGTGAAATTATTTCTTGCCAAAGTTTGAGTCATAACTTACATTCACTACACACCGCATAAGCAAAGAAAAAAAAATGCAATTATAAAGAAACAATTATATTGCATGCATTTACATTGCAGCAATTATAATGCAATTATATTACAATTGTTCCCAGTAACTGAAAACGGATTGAATTGAAACGTATCAATGTCGTAATTCCGCATAGGTTCTATTCTTTTTAATTTTCAATTCGTTTTTAATAATCTGGTTTGTCTACCATTCAATACTTTCTATCAGCGGCGGCCCCGGGGTAGAGCGAGAGGTGCGAACGCTCAATGCGCCAAGTAGCAAGAGAAGAGAGTCCAAAATGAAAATTTCGTTCAAGAAAATAAAATTAAGCTTAGCTGCGCGACGCCCGTGCTTCTTATGGTGTGATACAATCATTGAATTGTATATATTACTACGGATACAAAACAATTTATTGTGTGAAAGCGTCGACCAAAGGGCGCCAAAAGACAATCTTGCTCTACTTTGATTATGGGCTAGGATCGACGGTGCTTTCTATTCGTATTTAATTATCATCTATTCGTTTTTATACCATTTAAAGTAACGATTTGTTTTCTTTTTATCCTTTTCAATACGAATTCGTATCTACTATTATCTATCTATACGTAGGTATCTATTATGCCTCTCACCCTAATACAGTTTAATTCATTTCGATGCGAACTCGACATTTTTTTATCTATGCACATTTTTTTTTTCCTATGTTATACAAAATGAAATTCGTTGTAGTAGGAATAATTTTGTTTACAGTGAATTAATTTCAATGGTTATTAAAATAAAGTAGCTACCAAAAATTCCGAATTAAAATAGATAAATTCATTTAATTCGTTTTCAGTTACCGGGATTTAATCACATACGAAGTATTACTAAAATTAAAATCGGTAAGTATATAATCACTGGCATAGCTATGGCATTCAGAGTGGGGGCGGGAGGATTCTAAAATGCATAACAATAAACCACTTTTTATCCGTGACTTTACACTGTAAAAGCAACCCTCTAAACGCAAATAAAACAAATCAATAGCAAATGATAGTTTAGTTCTATAGTAAATTTGTGCTATTAATATATTCGCGCGAATATTTTCGTTTCAGCGTAGACTAACTACGATATGTCCGGATCCCCTAAACATCCCCTTATATACGTACATGTATAAAGTTACAACTACACAGGTCTGGATTAGTCATACTTCCAGCAAAAGCAGCAAATGTTACGGGCCCCTTGCCTAGGATAACATTAAAATGTGTGTTGATATCTTTTTATGTTTGCTCTGAAATTTGTCACTTAATTTCATTACTTTACAAAACCCAAGGGCTTCTGGCAACATTTTCTACTAATCCTGCTTCTGTAATTACAGAATACAATTCTACTAATCCTGCTTCTGTAATTACAGAATACAATTCTACGAAACATGCCAAATTACATCAGATTTTTACTGGGACAGTATGCAGAAGCTGGAACCCATAAAAAGGTACATGAAAGTTATTTTTATTGTTAAGATTTCCAAACACTATACACACAGTTGGATACTTTGTTTTACGAAAATTGACTTTGTCTTTAAGTATAACTTTACTTTAAAATTTGAATAATTTCTGCTGTTAAAATGATCTCTTTCGATAAAATATAATAATGGTAACATAAAACAGTCGAAACACATACAAATATTTGACTGACGAGGATGTTACAAACATATTTACTAGTTAAACGCTTTATATGGTAGTAAAATGAAACTTTTTTTTTTTTTCGAACTGACTATACTGTTAGCCTTAGGGGCCCTGGAGCCTTTACGGCTTTTACAGCTTTACCGGGCTTGGGGATGTAAAATGAAACTACTATTGATTTATTGCAGGCGGAAGTAGCTATAAAATTTCAGATTATTTACGAAAAAAATAACGTGTTAATTTTAATGGAAAACTCACTGTTCGCAAGAACACTTTAAATTATCGCGTTTTGTATACATTATAAATATTATATATTCAAAGCTGGTCTGGAACGGGTTACTTTTTAATTACTGTTGGCGCTTCGGCCCACGAGCCGACTGATGTGTTTTCGTAAGCGAGGGCAATTTTTTGGAACAATTTTTTGTATTATAGAAATCAACTCATTTATGTTCAATAGCTTGCATGTTGTGCACCGTTCAACGCGTATCTATAAAATACTTTATTATTTACTAGATATTGGAGCACAGAAGTTACTAAATATTATTCGTATAAAAATGATATTCGTGGTAAGAAACGAAAGATCATGAATAAAATCTTCAACTCAAGATTTGTGCAACTTTCGAGTATCTAATTGGGGACTCGCAAATGCGAACCCGATGCGGTTTGATGTGTGTGTGTGTTGTCACAATATACCATATAAAACAATTGAGAACATTCGTGTTTGAACAATCCATTCTTTCGGTATCGCGCATCGCTACCCTAATACTATCCCAGTTAAAAATATACTGTATTTATTACTGCTATATCTTGCCTTTCAGACATGTTCTTGTTTTCTTTTTTAATTTTAAATCAGTGTACATCTACTTTACGATTTTTTCTTCGACCTCTTGGATTCGATAAATTAATAATTGCGTTAAAATTGATATCGAGCAATAAAACAGGTCCGACACCAGCTAGTACGCCAAGCTAAGTAAAAACTGTTATTAAACCACGACATGATAAAGTGCATATCATTTAAATCAAAACATTATTACATACCGTATATCTGACATCCACAATTTACAACTTAGAGATAAGACATTCATTATCAACAGATATTATGATTGAATCAGGTCTTTCGGCTTCGGCCGAAAATAGCTTCGCATTTATACTTATTTCTTATTTCTATACTTGTACTGCCCTGCAATATTATGGTATTTGAACACAATATCAACAAAAAAATGTACTCATCAACTGATTGAGCAAAACAAAGCAGCTTTAATCCACAAACGCTAACCATGTATAGTCAAGTTGACTCGAAGCCGAAGTTGTAAAAGTACAGAGTTCTAAGAAACCTTACCAATTACCCAAATGTCATGCCACAGCAATTTGTGTAGTTATACAAATATATATCAATCAATCAATAGACTAATATTGGCTTTGAAAATTATGTTGACGGCGCGGCGTGTCGTACACTACAAGTTATACATCTCATAAGATGTAATATCAAGTATTTTCAACGTGTTTGACGATCCTAAGATCAATAATAACCAATAAATGCATTATAGAAATTGAGAGTTATAAAGTCTTATCTTTATGTAAAGTACTGCAGCCCTATAATCTCTTCAATGTTAATTATACTTATTAATAGTTTGCCTATTTAGATAAGTTATACTTTATCCGTTACTTATATTTTATTGAAATTAAATTTTTGCATATTTAAAATATTAATAATAATGCATTCTAAAACCCTGTCATCATAATACTTAATTAAATAATTAAAAAATTCATACACTTAAAGATGTCCGGGGCTCTGGTTTCTTCGGAACATATCCATATAAAAATATAGAACCTATGACCAGTAGTGTTCCAAAAGCAAATTGCACAGTTAAAATAAAATCGAATATGTAAATTGACGCTATACAGGATATTATTATCGCAACGGACGTTGCGAATCCCTTGAGTATGTTATCGGCATATTTAACAACAACCGCAACTATTAGTCCACCAGCAGCTTGCAATATAACTAAGTACCACACGAAACCATCAAAACCTTTAAAAAAGTTTTCTGATGTTCCTTCTTTAATTAAATATGTACCCGCTCCAAAGGGCAATGAGAGTAAACTTAACTGAACATTTCTCATCCATACCTGAAACAAATGTTAATAATATAATAACACATAGATGAACTTTTATATAATTTATTAATATTAGGGGTTAATGTATGAAATTGCCGATTTTTATGTTGACTAGTGTGAATATCGATACGTTTCATCTATACTTATAATAAAATTGGTGTCTGTTTGTAATGTCAAAATAACAGGTTTTTACTAAATACATATGAAAGTAAATTACCTACATACTATACTTTATAACAAAAAAAATTCTGTCGTACACAAAGATATTTAACACCCAGACACACAATTGACAATTATGCTTATCACATAAAAGTCAGTCATGGGCAGGGATCGAATCTCTCGACTCAATAGTAGGGATTACTACCACTGCGCCACGAGGTCTGTCTAGTTCTAGTCTACAGGTCCACTCTTTCTTCATGACAACGCTCGCACAACGTGCCATCTCAAAACTACAGGAGTTATGACTGGAAGCTCTCCTTTACTCACCATACTCGCCAGTCCTTGGTTCAACTAATTTCCATTTTTTTCCAAATCGTTTGTTACAAGGGAAAAATAAAAGGGCAATTTCATACTTTAACCCCTATTATTATAAAGCTCCAGAGATTGCTTTTTGTTCGTTTGCTTGAATGTGTGAATCTCTACAACTATAAGTTAGATTTGAAAAATTCACGCTAGTATCCTAAGGAGCAGAGCAGTAACCATGAACATTAAACAATCTGGCAAGTTATAGGCAAGTACTTCCCTAAAGATAAAAATGAAATTTGGGAAGTGTTTTGATTTTATATTGTAGCCATATTTTAAGAAAGAATTTCTCGAAATTAAACTTCTAAGGGTGTGCAAGTGGGTGCCAAAGTTTGTATTGGAAATAATATTTTACAGCACAGATTTATTTGAAACTTGGTAACAAACCCCTTCAACACAATTAATGAAATATAGGCATTTTTCAATATTCAACACCTAAGGGTAGAAAGAGGGTAAAGAATGTTCTAGACAAAATATTTTTTGGGTCAGATTTATTCTGTGTGGCCTGTTCTAGAGTTAGTTTTAAAAGCATCCTGCTAGTTTACAATAGTTTAATTAGTTTTAAACAATATAATCTTTAATGTGGTATACAAAAAATATATATTAAATTATGTTTCTGTTGGCAGCTGTGTTCACACAAATCAGGGACACAGTGATTTATATATAAAACATAGACAAAAACATATAAATTCTATTAAAATAAAAATACATATCTTATAGTCTACACGAGCGAGCCGCGGATGGAAAGAGAATAATGTTTAATTTTTAACCTTTGATTAATTAGAACTACAATTTAAGGCTACTGCATATATGGCATTAATAATAGATTATAAGTTCACTTTACGAACCTAACGGACGGAGCAGTAGGCATTAAGAATGTCCGATACGATACGATATATCGGAATATCTATACATCGATATGTTGCCCATGCGGTAAGGTCCGATATATCGTATTACTATAAAAATATGGCTGTTAACAACACATACTTTAGGTTTTAGGGTCTAGGTAGTTGATAGCTTTGTTTTTGATGTCTATATATTAAATTGTAGAGATAGGATATAGATAATGTTTAAGTACATAGTACTATAATGATAATTTAACGTGTAATTTGATACATTTTCAACTATTTGCTGCATATTGTTCTATGTGTTTGTTTTGTGTACTAATTGTATTAGATATGACGATATAACTTCGAACTAAAGTTGAAAATAGTTTATATAATGTTGTTATAGTGTTAGAATAACATATAAGCAAGTATATAATGAGTTTAGAGCGTTTGTTATATTGTAATCTTTGATGTCAACTATTGATGCTGTTTAGTGCTCCCTACAGTTAATTTATATTCTAATAAGAATTAGATATTATTTTAGCGAAAAATACTGTATTAATGTATAAAAGATTAGATGAGACGCCGCCATAGGCTGACGCGCTCACACGCCCATTCAAATACGAGTGTCAATCGCAGTCCATCGCATAACAAGAAGAAAGAAGTCTGAAGATACTCTCGTCGCACACCTCCGAAGAAAGACTGGATCAGTTTTAAGCAAGTTCCTATTGTAAAGAAGATTGATCAGCTGATTTGGGTGTATGTGTTGTAATTTCGTCCCGCCAATGCCCACTCCATACATCCACGCGTCGTCAACTCCCCCCGCAGCGCCAGGCCCCCGTGACCCTCTGTGTGCACCGTATAGTGTTTCCCCTTTACTCACGCCTAGTAGGTTCGATTGTGAGCAGGGACGGTAGTACATAGGGAGTTAGAGCACTCATCAACATTAAAAAGATACCCCTTTGCATTGATATACACTAATTGTATCGCATATCGATTGAAAGGTATGCGATACGGTTACGATATGATATATCGACAGAAAGGAAAGCGATAAAATCGATACAAACGAATTCGATACAGTTACGATACAATACTCTTTCTTGGGCATCCAGAGTAGCCATAATAGTCTAGTAATCTGGCAAGCTGTAGGCAAATACGCGATGTGAGGTGACGATAGGCTACACAACATCCAGCGTTGGTGGTGACGCGATAAGAGTTGGTCGAATAAATGTAACACGGGTGAAACTATGAGGCACAGCATGTTTGATAAAATTCCATAAGTTTTTGCTTTATACATTTTATTTTATATAACTAAAGTGGCAAACAAGCATTCCACCAGCAGGATCGTAAGCAGGTACATAGCCTATAGATGTTAGTAATATTTAGATATTAGCATGTTGTTGACCTTGAACGGCCCTACCCAAAGGAACTCTGGAAATCCTACTCTCTCGTCTCTTTAGAGAAGTAGGACACAGACAATATCTCTACCTAGGGTAGTCGGACTAATGGAATACCTTTACACTACAGATCACAACCAAATAACCTTGTGTTGTGCTCTTGTGGTGAGTAGTTTCCAGAGCTCCTTGGGAATGAGGGAGTTCTAAGATAAGGCACTAAGAAATTTGTCCCTACTTGGGGCTATCCGACTGCTGGAATACCTCCACCATACAGAAGACTGGTGGAATACCGCCACCTTACAGAAGACTGCAGCTAAAATATCTAGTGTTGTGGTCCTGCAGTCAATAGGGTTTCTAGAGCTCCTTGGGGAAGGGGATTCAAGGTTGGCAACTTGCTAGTGATACTTATGGTTCATAGACTATGGTAGCCGCTTACCATCATGTGAATTGTACACTTGTTTGCCACCATCGTAGCATAAAAAAACTTTGTTCCTCACATGTTTTTATTGTAAAACATATACTTACAGATATATCAGATTCCTTGAGTACTTTTTCAAAGTATATTCCAGCAAATCCTGATATGAAACATGCTGCCAATGCTGCACTAAATCCTAATATTTTTGACTGTTCAGAACCATTTGATGACTTTGTAGAATTCTCTTTTTCAGTAGAAGATAGCTGCACTAAAGCTACACCTGCTGCTAACAATGCCAATGCACCCCATTGCCATTTCTTGAGTTGTCTTTTTAAAACAACCACAGCAAAAAATGCAGTTGTGAGTAATTTCAATTGGTATGTAACCTAAAAAATTTACAATTTCATATCATAAAAAAATTATTATACATATACAGATGTCACTAAGTACCTAGTTAACATTAAGATAGAATTCATTAATTTAATGGGTAATAAAAATTTACATACTTGATAAGTAGCTGCATCCAAATTAGATGCAGAGACATAAAGCAGGTTGTTTTGTACTATGTACAGAAATGATGGCACACAAACACGTAAAGTGTCCTTAATATTCAAAATAACTATATTGTACATAGATCTGGTTCCTTTGTGAACACCACCTGACTCTAACATCACAAGCACAACACAGATTATTAATTTCACTAATTCTGCCATAACAACAGCTGAAAAATAAAATTGATATAGAATTATTATTTAATTACACTTAATTGTGGAATTACATTGTCAGCCTGCAAAATCTGTAAAATATAAGGAATAACTATAAATTCAATGTCATTAACTTTTTGAGAATAAGTTATTAGTAAAAAATAAAAAATCTATAATATATAATGTTATATTAATATAGAAAAAGTACAACTTACCAGCTGGAGAAGAAAACATGTCATCCACTTGCCTAGTTCTACCATAGCGCATACTTAGTCCAAGTGCAGCATTTTGAACTGTGAGTACAACTAAGCTCACATACTTTATATAACCTGATAAAATACATTGTATACTTAAAATGTTGTAAATTTATAAGGTTATAAATATATAATAATAATTACCAAATTTCACCCTCCTGTTATGACCATATGATTGAGATTTCTTTTTATCACCGTCCATTTCTTCTATATTAAGTTCTGTCTCGGCAGTTACTGCTTCAGTATCAACAACTTCACCGTTGCCTTGCGTTTCAAGTTCTATATCATGTATTGACTTCATAGGAACTTGACTGATATACTCCCACTGATAAAGTATTTATCAAATCCATTATGTTTGAAATAAAAGTATGGTGTTACGATACACTTATTGGAACTAATCAAGATTAGATCCGAGGATATCAGTGATATTATATACAAGTGATATACGTATAATTTTTAAAGTTTTAACAAATAAAGTTCATTATAATAATCGTAATAATTAATTATTAAGTTTTCATTATGTTGAGATTTTAAGTTCACATTTGTAGATACAAAACGAAACCTTATTAACTTATAGAATATTTTGTCTAATAGAAATATATTACCTTATTTATTGTACATAAATATACGAAATAAATAAAAAATCCCAAAATCTGTTGACGTCGGCAAAACTATATATACATACTGCCAGTGTTGCCAATTTTCCATGTTATTCTAAAAGCTAAACTAAAAATCTGAATACCAAGTCTAGAATTATAAACTCTGAGCAATTTAGAATGTTCGAGAAAGTTCTAGAAATTTCTAAAATGAACTAGAAAATCCTAAAATGTGTGCAATTTATTATAAGCAATTTAAAATGTTCGAGAAAATTCTAAAATTTTTTGGATTGATCTGGAAAGTTCCAAAATGTATACGAGTGTTATTATTGATCTAAAAGAACCAAATCGAAGTGATTTACATCTAAATATTCGAGTGTTCTGGTACTGGAAATTTCGGTGTCTGGTGGTATATAAACGGAAATTCAGTGAATTTTCGTCACCAGCCGCCTGGAAAAAAGCCATAGTAATAGGTATTCACAAGCCCGGCAAAAAAGCTTCGTTTCCCGATAGCTATCGCCCGATCAGTCTCTTAAACACATTAGGGAAACTTTACGAGCGGGTCCTTCTGAACCGTCTCAAGACCGTTTTATAGACGATAAGAATTTATTTCCACCTGAGCAGTTCGGTTTTCGCGCCCGACACTCGTACAAATCAAGTGCACCGCCTCACGGAACACATCACTAGTAACTTCGCGAGAAGTAAAATAGCTCCGTCACGTACGCTTGCGGTCTCCTTCGATGTTGCCAAGGCCTTCGATAAGATCTGGCACGCCGGACTGGTCCACAAGCTACACCAATTAGAAATCCCGGATACGTTAGTTCACATAGTCCGCGACTATCTCACAGATCGTACCTTCTGCTACCGTGTGAAAGGTGAGCTCTCTATCTCACACCCTGTACGCTCAGGTGTTCCGCAGGGTTCGATCCTGGCGCCTTGCCTTTTCAATCTATACGACAGTGACCTTCCCCGACCCCAAGTGGTCGAGGTAGGGCTCTATGCTGACGATACTGCCATCTACGCTCCACGTAGGAACAGATCTCATCTGGCAGGTACTGTTCAGCAAGCCGTGACCACTCTCGGGAAGTGGTTCCGTACATGGCGAATCGCTATCAATCTCGGAAAGAGCGCCGCGATTATGTTCGAACCGAATAAGAGACCGTTGCCAAAGACGTTTAAAACTCTCAAACATTTCCGTAGAGAAATCCCATGGGCCACCCAGACTAAATAGCTGGGTGTGACCTTCGATAATAGACTCAGATTCGCTCCACTTGTCAGTATAGTTCGTAGTCCTATCCCGCTTGCGGCCCTTGCTTAGCTCGTTAAGTAAAATGTCCCTGTGGCATAACCTTACACTATACAAGGCATGTGTACGTCCTATATTAACATATTGCTGCGCCGCGTTCGCACATATGTCAAAAAGCAACATTGCCTGTTTGCAGAGAGTGCAAAATCGATTTTTACGTCACTTATTACATCCGCCACCTTGAGTTAGAAACGCAGATCTCCATAGAGATATGGAACTGCCATCTATAGAGTCATATGTAAAATATCTCACTAGGAGATATTTCGATAGCGCGATGAATCATCCGAATCAGTTAGTTAGAGACGCCGTGAATTACACACCGAATGTAATTGCAGACATTAAATTCCGGTATAAACGACGACCGCGAAATCTGTTTAAAGATCCCGATGACGATATAGAGAAAGCTAACGAGTACTACGCGTCCGCTCCCATACAACAAGCGTGTTTGCGCCCACGCCCGCGAAACCACCGTTCCCTTCGTAGGGGACGTACGGTTAATTTCGCTTCCGGACACCCGCCATGTCCACTTTCTCCTACGGCCACTCAAGCCTAGGTCCGATCCTCCAGCATGGAGCCCTTGAGTCTAGCGGCCCGACACCGCATTCACTGGCATTCATTACACTGTACTATGAACATAATTATATGCATTATACTTAGGTAAATAGGTTCTGTAAGGGACCTTTTTTTTCTTTTCTTGAGGCTAGTTAGTCTAGATCAAAGTTTGGAGATTACTAAATACATATACACTTGTTTAGTAAATACATATACACTAGTTTAGTTCGAGTAATAGGCCTTAGTCAGATCGCGATTGGATTGCAATCACTACAACATTCCGAGCCGAGGTCGGCCACTTTGGCACCCTAAGAACTAGTTGCATTGCTTTCGTGGCTGAGCGCCTTAAGCGCTTGCCCCCAAGCCCGGGTGAAGCTGTAAAAGCCGTTTGAGGCTTCATGGCCCTAATGGATAACAGTATAGTCAGTACGAAAAAAAAAAGATTTTTCGCAATCGTGCTTGCAAGATCAATTTTAATCAAGAGTAAACAGTTACAAAAAAAAAATACACAAGTGAAAAAGAACAAACTATTTGAATGTTCTGGACTGTTCTAATAAAATTTCTTCTGGATTGACATCTGTCGACTATTCGCTGAATCACATGCTTTTTTTTTCGAACTGTTAGCCATAAGGGCCCTAAAGCCTTAAACGGCTTTTACAGCTTCACCCGGGTTTGGTTGCTCTAGTATTTTTTTTTCGAACTGACTATATTGTTAGCCATAAGGGCCCTGAAGCCTCAAACAGCTTTTATAGCTTCACCCGGGCTTGGATGCCCTAGTACTTTTTTTTTTCGTACTGACTATACTGTTAGCCTTAAGGGCCCTGTAGCCTTTAAGGCTTTTACAGCTTTACCGGGCTTGGGGGCGAGCGCTTAAAGCACTCTGCCACGCAAGCTTTGCAACAACATCCGAGGGTGCCAAAGTGGCCGAACCTCGGCTCGGACTGTTGCGCGTTTGCAATTAAGTCGCGATTTCACTAAAGAGACAAGTTTTGAGATTAAGTACTCCGAGGCGTAAAGAGAGCCCCTGCTTTATTCATTGTTTTTCGTTCATTTTTACTTTGGTCGTCCTGTTTCTCGCTCTATATCTATTTATTTTCTATCTTTAAATACATGTATTATATCAAAGTGTTCCTTATTATATATTTAAAAAATACTTACTCATAATAATTACCGTTTTACAAATATTTACGAAATACCTTACTTTCTACGGGCGAACCCACCGTTCGTTCTATGTATTTTGGTAATAACTATAACATTATCACGTAATTCTTTATTCATTATATACTATTCTATTCAATTTCTATTATCCTATATGTCTAATTACGAATTCAATATATATTTATCTTATTAATGGTTTTCTATCGGTATGAAACACACATGTTAAGAAAAATTCCTATTGTTCAGTACTAGCTACATACATTGTAAACAAATTAATACTAGGTAGTCTATAAGTTTCATACCGAAACACATTTCTAACATATTTACATTAAATATCTCTATTCAATAATTACGTATTCGTGTCTCGCCAACAATTTTTATATTGGAAACTACTATCTTTCAGATTTAAATGCCACATCTAATCTAAAGTTATCTAAACTTAATATTATAAAGAGGAAAGATTTGATTATTTGTTTGCATTGAATAGGCTCTGAAACTACTGGACCGATTTGATAAATTCTTTCATCTTTAGAATCCTACATTATACCTGTTGAACATAGGCTTTAGAATATTTTCAAAAAAGATAGGGATCCGTATGAAATCTTCGCTAATGTAACCCAAAGTGTGAAAAAAAAACCAAAAAAAAACGTTATATTGCGTACGCTGCGGAAATTATTGACAATAGAGGAAAGTGATGTAACACGATTTTATAGAGGACATAAATATTTATAAAAAAGTCTGCGATACCATATGTTTAACTATTACAGTTATGTCACGATAACTACTACTTTTTATTAACATACTTTTTATGTTAAAAATAAAATATTCAATAGTAATGCCGGTTCAAACTATGCTTAAAAATAAAATAAATAAACATATATATAAAAAAAATCATTAAAATCTTTCTCTATAATGTACTCCTTAGTAAACCCTGATGCAAAAAGGTATGTGTTATAATTTATAATTATTGATTTTTTTCTTAAATACCCGTGCGAAGCCGGACCTGCCGCTAGTACTATATAATATAATTCAAAGATCATAGGATTGAAGAATGTTCTACTTTGAACGAAAGTTAAAACGCACTTTCGTCATATGCTAGTACCTAAATAAAAAAGTAACGTTCATTTTAGTTGCCACAGATGAACTTTTGCTTAGATAGAAATACAGTGTTCTCCATGCACTGTATACAGTGAATGACAGAAGATATACTGTAATTACAAAGCGTCATACAACACTGTCTGTTTGGACACGTCCGATAGTTTGTTTCCAACGTTATTTTATATAATACTTAAAACTTGAGTAGACCAAAATAATAAAATAAAGGAATAAATAATTTATCGTATTAATTGTTTGAATCAAACTGATCGAATGCCGTTGTTCTTCTAATTTATTAGTTTTTTCTTAATTTCGAATAAAAATACATATTTACATAAGTTATATATTTTTACTGCAGAAACACGCAACGAAGAATATGGACTGGAAGAATTAATCTTGTTGTTTGGAGTGAGGCATCAATAATTCAAGTGTTCCAGATTGCGATATCAGTTGTTGTTATAGTTTATTTATGTTATTTAATTTACACATGGTTGATGAGAAAAAACAGTAGTTGAGAAACATAGAAAACAGAAGAGGAACGATGATTGGACACTTGTTACTGCATGACAAGTTCTTTAAAACAATTTTGGAAGAAAAAATTGAAGGAAAGCGAGGAAGAGGAAGATCTAGATGGACCTTTTTTTAACAAGTGAAGGACAAAGTGGGAGTCGTGTCATATTAGGTCAGTGGCATCTACTCCGACAAGGGTTGAGGTTTTAAATTAAAAAAGAAAAATTTACATAGTTTACATGTCCCTCAAATGATTTAAAGCCTAATTGTATTATTGATTATTGTTACCGTTAAAAATGAATCGATAATCGTAAAATCAAATATTAATTTTAAATCACGCTACATCTCTAAAATTGAATTTTGACATGTGTCATGCAAGTCTCACAATCTACTTACTGTGAACTAATAAGAATAGTTACATACTGTGGTTACATAATATCATCATAGATTTACCAAATACTTCTAATAATGGGAAAGCACTTTGGTGAACTCGCTAAAATTCGGGGACTTATAACATACAAACTATCCCCACACGAACAACGGGCATATGCAGGCGCCATTTCTAATGGTATCCCAAACTTGTTTCGCAGATTCCGTGAGAATGTGTTCAGGGTTGCTCCTCGTAAGTTTGCTTTAAATTCTTGAGTAGTTCAGTCCTTTGTAAGATATATGTAATTGGATATTTTTTACTAATTATAGTTATTTATGTATAGTATATTTTCTATTTAAGCACTACTAATATAAATATTACAGTAATCGTTATTTTTATTTCTTTATGTTATTTACAATCTTTCAGCTTTACAGTATTTCTCTTACAAACAATTCCATTCTTAATTAGATTCCTTTTACAAAATTACTTTTTATAACATACCTACTAATTTATAATATGTTAATTTGTTCTATTTCATTTAAATGTACCTTAAATATATTTAGGTAAAAAAAGAATCATTGAAACTACATTTTTTGCTGCAAAGTAAAATGTTACATTACAATTAGAATATTAAATATAGTAAAGTGGGTATAGAATCCATTCTACTAAAACAAGCCTCCAATAAACTTCATATATTTGTTATAGCAACTAAATTATTTCAGCATTCATCCTTGGATACCTGATCTATGAAGGAGTTGAAAGGGAACACCACAGGCTGTCTCGCAAGAATCCTGCTGATTTCGAAAATGATCAATGAGCAAATTGTCATGTAATAAATTTAATGTAGTTGTTTATTTAATTAAATATTAATCAATTTTTGTTTTATATGTAAAAAAGTAATCTAAATTGTTAGCCTTTTTAGTTACTCCACACAGATTAAAATTAATTAAGGATAATACCTACATACATACATATTACTATCTGCATACATATTACTCTGTTAAAAAAGTATGAGGAAAAGATCCACAAAATGTTAGGTATTTGTCCAAATTTATTTTTATCGCCTTCAACAAATCGTCAACAAATAATCCAATCATCAAAACATTTTATAAATGCTTTTTCTGGAATCGAGTTTAGTTTGCGAATTCTCCTTTGTCTTCTACAAAATGAAAACGGATACCAAATTTGAGTTTAGAAAAAAAGATGTCAGCTGGAGCCATATCTGTGAATAATGTGGTTGCTTGATGATATTTGTTGAGTTTTTTGTCAAAAATTTGTTTACGTTTACAATTTTCGTTCGAAGGTGCATTATAGTGGTGCAAAATCCAAGAAATTTCTTCCCACTAATCTGGCCTTTTTCGTCAAATTTGCTTTCTTAAACACCACATAATATACTTTAATTACCGTTTTACCTTCTGGTAAAAATTCAGTGTACAACACCACAATAGTCAAAAAGAACAGTCAAAATGACTGACTGACTTTTGATCAACTTTGGTGTGGTTTTTCCGATTTCGAAATCGCCATACACACTAGATATGACGCATTTTATTTTATTATTTTTTGTTTTTTTTGACTGACTATACTGTTAGCCTTAGGGGCCCTGGAGCCTTTACGGCTTTTACAGCTTTACCGGGCTTGGGGGCGAGCGCTTAGGGCACTCAGTCACGAAAGCTAAGCAACAACATCCGAGGGTGCCGAAGTGGCTGAACCTCGGCTCGGACTGTTGCGCATATGCAATTAAGTCGCGATCTGACTAAATCCCTATCATTCGATCTAAACTAACTATACATATATACATGTTTCTGCCCCCTGGGAGGAGGGAAGGAACATGTGTATGTGTATTTAATGGTCTGAAATTTTTGTCTAATCTAACTAGGCAAAAAAAGAAAAAAAAAGGTCCCTTACAGAACCTATGTACCTGTGTGTTGTGCATGTGTGTATAATGCAGTGTCATGTCATGTATAGCCCACTGCTATTTTCCAGTTTTTGTTTTTTTTTAGCTCCTTGGTGAATTAAACACCAGAGCTGTTGATAGACATAGAAAGATGGTATTATTGCGTACCAACTGTTTCCCTGGTATATGTTGTAAGACCATGAAACCAGGTAATTGTGCCGAGAATCTAGTATGTCTACCATCCCTTACGATTAATTAGCTCTCGTCAATGCATAATTTTCCTATCTCTGTATGTAAATTCTGTGTATTATGAAGTTTAGCTTTTACGAATTTGTATTACAATATTTAACTGGCGTGCGAGAAACGTAACTAATATGCAATGTTATATATTTTAATATTTCAACTGCGAAATAGCAGTGCTTAAAAATTAAACTTCACTGTGATACATTCTCCTATATACAAATGTACTCTGTGGTGATACATTTTTTTTTTGAACTGACTATAGGTACTATTAGCCATAAGGGCCCTGAAGCCTCAAACGGCTTTTACAGCTTCACCCGGGCGTGATACATGTTAAAAATAGCCTTTATTTATATGCCTACTGTAGACTAGTGTTGTAAAACTTTATCGATTGTTGGTTGATATCAAATACATAATACGGGATATTTTTGGTATACAAGGAAGATTTCTTCTTTTTCTTCCTAGTTTGGCAACTGTTCCTCTTTATTGAAAACCATTACTGCCATTATCGAGTGAATATAGTGTCCAGTCTTATGACGATTTCAGGATCCTAACAAGATGGTGACTACTTTGTTAGAACTTTCTAGGCAGTTTTTGTGGCATCTCAAAATTCATGATCCATGTTATTATTTCCAATACGCTTCACTTGTGCACAATAACCAAGCTTTAGTATGAAAAATTCCATCCGTGTTATACGATAAAAGGTCAAATAATACAAATGTATGAATAAAAAACAAAAACCACATGATAGTTTGAGAACGCCGCCAAAAACTCCAAAGATGTTTTGTGTAAAGTACTTTCTTTAGATTTTTTTTTAATGTGTGCAACCTTCGGAATCATGCCATGGCTGATTTTAACGGCATGTGAACCTTGATAAAGAACACGACGTGACGCGGTGGCCTCTTTTATGCTTGTAAAGTTTTTACGGCCGGTGAATAATGTCATGTCATTATTCGTATTTACTGAAAAACATTCGATTGCTTATAGATTAATTGATTGTTTACTGATAAACAATTGATTACTATTGATTGTCTGAAATACAGATTGTTTTTTCAAACCCTACGGTTGACACTAAGTTTTATTTGTCTCTAACGCTATGTCTACTAGCTATGCCCGTGGCTCCACTTGCGTGGATTACTAAAAAGGTTTTTTATGTTTTGTGTGGAACCTTATTTTTCTAAAATCAAAGTAGCCTAAGTTATGCCCTATAACATTAGCTATCTGCCAGTGAATGTCCTGTCAAAATTGGTCTAACCGTTTCGAAGATTACCCGGAACAAACAGATACCGACAAAATTTTAAAAATTGGGTTTTTAGTTATGGATATCGTGTATACTTTCATATGCATTTAGTAAAAATCTGTTATTTTGATATTACAAATAGATTGGTTACAGATGTGCCGTTTTCACGTATTTTAGTACTTTATGTTGCTTCCGCGAGCTCGCAATACTGCTGTTATGCGATTTGGCATACTTTCTACTAGGTTTTTGAGTCGATGCTGCGGAATATTCTGCCATTCTACTATTAAAGCATCTTTCATTTCACGTAGCGTGATTGGCGGTGGATTAAGCTGACGTATACTTCGTTCCAGTTCGTCCCATGCATGCTTAATGGGGTTTAAGTCGGAATGCGTGCTGACCACCCCATATGTGTGATACCGACTTGTTGAAAATAGGCAAACACTATCTGAGTTGTATGCGGGCGGCCATTGTCTTTCATAAAAACGGCATTCTCGTCCATGTCCACTAAAAAATGAACCAACGTAGTCATTCAGAATTTCAGTGACATATCTTCCTGCAGTTAAAGTTTCATTTTCTATCACCACTAGCTCTGTGCGGCTTTCGGAAGAAATCCCAGCCCACACGTGAACAAAGCCTCTGCCGTATGGTACTTTTTCTTCTATACAGGCTTGGTTATAGCGCTCTTCCGGTCTTCTGTACACTATTTTCCTCCCGTCGTGCTTGTATAAACAGAATCTAGACTCGTCTGAAAACATAACTCTTGACCATTCATTCAGAGTCCAATTCTCGTGTTCTCTACCATAACTCAACCTTGATTTTCTGTAGTGTCTTTCTTGTTTTGGCCATTTGCAGGTCTCAATGGCTTTAAATTTGCTTCAGCCAGACGCCGCCTTACTGTATCCGTACTCAGATTGTTTCCTCCTGCTCGTAAATGGTAATTCTTTACTTCAAAAGGCGTAAGAAAGCTATTTCTTAAAATTGTTGACACCATATTGCGATCCTCCCTCACCGTCGTACACCTTGTTCGGCCAGTTCCTGCTCTTCGAAGATTGGATCCAGTTTCATGGAAACGATGGAGTACTCGCTGAACTGTAGAAAGGGTAACACCGACAGTTTAGCCGTATTTCGCTGACTGTCCTCAGTCGAGAAGGTAAAATCTTTGCAAGCGTAACTCGTCAGACGGATTATGAATTGCTTTAGCTTGCCTATTATTTGACTAATATCTGGTAACCTTTTATTCTATTTTCGTACTTATATAATATATGGCTCGTGATTCGTTACCTATTACTTGTACCAATTACGAATAAGAATATTAGGTACACCTCTAGTTTTTATGATTTATTATTTTTAATGTCTGGTCTGTCTGTGGGCACGGCCCTGTATCTTCATATATGGTTTTTAGCCCTTATATAATCTGTGGTAATTAGAAGAACATTATTTGACGTTACTTCATCCCGCCACACCTGCCGATAACACAACTGCAATGGCGGCTTCTGTCATATTTTATACTTCGCTGTCATGTTGTTTTTAACGTCATTACAGTGTTTTGAATCTGATCGAGTGAAGTTGCGTTGAGGTGTTTCTCCGGGCTTATGGGGCTTATCCTCTCGCGTTTAAAAGTGTAATACGCGTTTAATTTTCGCTATTAAGATTACTTGTTGTGTGCCGCATTGCAAAAGCAGGCGTGGTAGTATTAAGTTGCACCAAATTCCGAGGACGGAGATAGGACTCACAGAAGTGGGTGAAAAATATAAGAGATTTGTTATTAGCAGTTTGCGTTTTCGTGTTTTTTTCATATCCTTTTTTTTTACTAATGAGGAAATAGATACTGGGATACCTACATCGCTATACGAAGACTCTGGTAAGTCGTATAATGCTCCTAATTTTTTACAAGTTATTAATTTTATTTATATAAGTAGTTTACAGTTTTGTATACATAATTTTTTATAAAGATAACACTCTAGCCGCGTACAATTCTTTTATTTTACTCATAACGAATGGATGGCTACTTTATTACCCTTTTTAATTTTTCTTTTGATCTTTTATTTCAGATAATGAGAATGTTTGCCATGATCACGATTACACTGATGTGAGAAAAAGAAAACATGAAGTTCATTCTTACTGTAACCTTCACAGCTCAAAAGAACATCATACAAAAGGTAATTTTTAAAGTGTAACTGTTTTCTCCCCATCATTGTTTATTTATTGTAACAAAGGAAGGAAGCCTGTAGAATATCAATTTTATGTTTGTAGGACGACTCCGGTATATATCAAGAAATGCTACAGAACTAGTTTACATTTATTTGCATAGTAGCATCATCAGCTTAACGTAAAGAAATCCATAAGGATACCGACTTAATGAATTGAGAGCATTGTATAAGCATTTTAATTCATCAACATGTCATGTACTTGTGTGGTGATTTCAAGCCTAACCTAACTTGGGGAAATGATCTTTATGTAGTAATAGAACAGGTTCAGACTGAAACTATTGTTATCATTAAATCATGGGTTTTCCTAAGACATTGCTATAAAACAAAACAAAATATCTACTTTTCACCAAATTATCTAAAACTTGCAAAGTTGGTTTTCTACAAGCATTTATGCAAAATAAGATAAATTGTAGATTTAAGAGTTCACTGTAATATAAAACAACAACATGTATAAGTATTTTTAAATGTCTAAACTTCTACAATTTTTGTAGTTAATGGACATAGGTTTCTAGCAGATGTGCATATACAGAGCTAATACACTAAAAATATGCTGTTCCATATCAACAAACAAAGCACAAGTTGTTTTTTGTGTCCATTTGAAGTACTACATAATATGTCAGATGAGAGTACCAACTTTTATATGGTTGTCGATATTTTATTACATGATAATTAAAATTCTACTACACTGTCGCTATATTTTATATCTGTACTATCGCAGAAATTAACTAGCCACAAAACTATGAGAATTGACAGTGTATAGTTTACATATCTATAATACATACATATAGAGTTTTGTATTGACTTACACTATAACTAACATTTATGTGGTAGAGCACATCTATAGTGTTAATTTGTGAGTGTATGAGACTTAATATATATTCATAATTTGACATCCATAACTGTGTATAATTGTATAAATTTGTTGTATTGTTGATTACATTTTTTGATTTAATCTTGACAACCACTTCATCACAAATATCTTTAATTAATAATATATTTGAATAATTATTATGTCACTTTTTTCACTTCAGATGTCCAGATAGTTCCTAAAAAGCATGAAGATCATTTATACTGCAAACCTCTGAGGAAAATTCAACAGTTACAAGGTAGAATGTTATGTTTTGTGTACATTTTATGACCATATCTCTATACTAGTTATATGTGATGCGATAAAGCTATTATATGAAGAGTACAGTTATCCATTATCTGAAAATGAGTTTTATCTATGTTTTATTATACTATAATATTATAAAGAAGTACAGTTTATGAATATGTTGTATGATAGAAGGTAATGTCCAGAACTACTGATCCTATTCTGAAAATATTATACATTCACAATCTGTTATACTGACATCGAAGGGACCACTTACAGTTGGCCAATTCCCTAGTCTAATTTCCCTACAAGTGAAACTGATAACTAACAGACGGAAAAAAATGACGATTTTCTGATATTCAAATGTTTTCTTTTCCTTTGCAAAATGTTCAAAGTTTCATAAACAACTCGACAATTTGTCTTGGTGCGTCTTATGTACAGATAAATAACAAATACCCAAACTGATTGAGAAAGCCGGCTTTTTTTAATTATACTGCTGCTTTTTTATTATTTTATTATACAGCACATGTATTTTGTTTCTGATAATATTAGGTGTACAAATAAGTTTTAGGACAGTTTTCAAAAAATTCAAGATTTATTAAAAAAGAAGTAAAACACAGTTATTCATCGAAGTAATCTCCATCGCATTGAATGACCTTCAGCCATCTCTCAGGCAATTCGCGGATGCCTTTCGCAAAGAAACTTTCGTCTTGTGAGGTGAGAAATTTAGCGACCCATTTTTCCACTTCTTCAAATGTTTTGAATCGCACGTCAGACAAATCGTTCTGCATTTTCCGGAATAAATGATAATCGGATGGGGCTAAGTCTGGTGAATACGCCGGGTGTGGTACAGGTTCCCATCCAAGCGCTAGTAACGTATCCTTGACCGGTTTACCCACATGAGGCCGCGCGTTGTCATGGAGCAGTTTTACTGGACGTTTTCCTTTACCAGAAAATGGACGTTTCTTCTCAATTTCTTGATTCACTTGCATCAATTGATGACAATAGCGATCGGCAGTAACTGTTTGACCAGGTTTGAGAAGTTCATAATACAGTACGCCTTTCATATCCCACCATATGCACAGCATGACTTTATTACAATGAACATTGCGCTTTGGCGTGGATGTTGTCGGCTCGCCGGGGTCAACCCAATGATATTTGCGTTTCGGATTATCAAAATAAATCCACTTTTCATCGCCAGTCACAATTTTCCACAAGAAAGACTTTCTATGTTGCTTGTTGTAAAGACTCACACAAATGTTAAGACGGCTGTTTTTATTTTCTTGAGTTAGAAAGTGTGGTACCCACTTTGTTCCTTTTCGAATCTTACCCATTGCTTTTAAACGATAAGAAACAGTTTGTTGAGTTACTCCAAGCTGTTCCGAAAGTTGTTTCTCCGTCTGACAAGAGTTTTCATCCAGCAACGCTTGCAGTTCCTGATCGTCCACCTTTACAGGAGGCCCGGTGCGTTCACGGTCACTAACGTCGAAATCACCTTCTTTGAATCGCTTATACCAATACTCACATGTACTTTTAGATATAATGTTGTCTCCAAGAACAGAACATATCGATTCACACGCTTTCCTAACACTTTTTCCTTGATGGAATTCATAGCGAATGCAGTGTCTAATAAATAGCTTATCGGTCTGCATGATTAATTTACAGAATTTATAGGTTATGTTTATGACTCCTTTAGGTTTCGATACTACATATCAAGCGCCATCTATGATAAGTGAGCGGGACCTTTAAATTAATTTAGAATAGCTGTTATGATACAAAATCTAAGTGTCCTAAAACTTATTTGTACACCTAATAACAATAGGTCATAAGCTCCGCCTGTTTTTGTTTACATTTATGATCTGAATATAAATTGATCATTATACTGTACCAGATGTGGATATATTTACCTACTTAAACTTGTGCAATATCAAAATACAATACTTCCTTCTGATAGGTACAGTTCTCCAAAAATATTACTCAAATGTGGTGGCTTAATGCGGTATGGCGAAAAAGCAGTGTTTTTAAAAGGCGTTCATATAGCATTTAGCCGGGACCTATTATGAATTCATAATATAACAGATGTGTTCTAAATATTTTGGTTGTAAACGGTTTTAAATATACTACCTAATTTGAAGCTATATTAACTCTGAGTACTGCAGGCTAGGTTTTATTCTTATTAAGTTTTATATTGATACTAGTAACTGCCCATCGCTTTATTCACGTTAATTACAATGTAAAATTTCAAAGTTTTCAGATTTGCAAAGTTATTCAGAATTAGCTCTTTATAATTGTAGTGTAGATAAGTACATTAAAACGTTAACGAAGTCGCAGGTTATTATTATTGATATTTGGTATCAGTAACTTTTCAATATATTAAACAATGAATTTCAGATACCAATGCACCATCAACGTCTAAATGCTCAAAAGCATGGAAACATAAAGACAAAAATTACTATGGATGCAAATTACATAAAGCCCCAAAAAATCAAAAGGTTTACTGACGAAGAAAAAATAATTGCACTTGCTATCATGAAACAAAGTTTACAGAGTTATATATTTTTAAGAAGAATATTTATACTTCCTTCCATAAGGATTATAAATAAAATGGTTAACAAACTGAAAGTGGAACATGGAATTAGTCCAGGTATATTTAATGCAATAAAAGCAGAGGTAAGTTTTTTACTCACCTATACTAAATTATGAAAAGGTAAAGTTGTTGTGTATTTGTAAGTAATTTTTTTTTTTACACTAGCTCCGCAAAATAACTGCACGTCACCAAATGCTCAGTGCATTTCAACAACAACGGTGACTGCCGGTAGATTACCTACCGACAGACGCCGAAATCATAGTGATATTCATCTACTCTCATGAGAACCTCTCGTTAGCTCTGGATATACACTGGCTGATTGATCCTGGAACATAACACTTCAAAACGTCTCAATATGGCGGCGAGGATTTCACAAATTTTTATATGGGGCGTGTTTCAGCCTGGAATAAAAGATCACTACATGATCTATATATGATATTATGTACTATATATACTATATACACTATATGATACTACTTATTGGATTTCGAAATTATTACTAATATTTTATATGTTATATTATATTATCTAATATTTTTTTACTGATAGATAACTACACTAATCGTATGTGAAATAGGGACAATGTCAATTCACTATTATTACTTTAAAGTTTTTTTTACATTTTCAGGTGTTGGATTGGCCAGAATAAAAAAAATACTGCTTAGTAATATTTGACGAAGTCGCTTTGGAAGCAGCAATAATATAAGAAAATGAAAAAGATAATATCTGTGGTTTAGTAGAACTCAAGCACAAAACCAAAGAATTTGCAGACCATGTGCTAGTATTTATGGTTAGAGGTGCTCTACATAAATGGCAGCAGCCTGTTTCTTTTATTCTTGTGAAGATGCTATGTCTTCACAAGTATTAAATTCTTGAGACAGTGCTTATGAAACTAATAGAAACAGTTTTAATACCTGTGGCACTAATATGTGATCAAAGCATATCATTTCAATCAGCTATAAAAAAAATGAAACTAGATACCAGAAAGGAATAAATACTGGCACATGAAAATACTGGTAAGTTAACAGGTTGAATATAATCACAAGAAAGCCTTAAACACTATGAAAACCCTTATAATCGTGTCAATTCACAACAATATAAAAATTTATTGTTTTCATTTCAGACGAAACAATCGCGATGGGAGGCAAAAAAATTAATATAATATTTGATCCACCTCACCTTACTAAAGGCATAAAAAGTAATTTTATAGAAAAAAATATAAAATTTAATGAAAAAGTGTCTAAATGGAGTCACATGGTGGCTGTCTATGTTACAGACTTTAAACATGCAGAAATGCGTTTACTACACAAATTAAGCGACGAATATGTAATTCCTGGGAAGATAAAAAAATGAAGGTAAGGTTTCATAAAATTATTAAATTGTTATGCACACTTAATAGTTGTTTAAAGACAAATAATATAATTCGGAAAATGTACACATCGCACCATTGTTCTTGGACTATACTTATAAGTTGAAATGCAATCATTTTGTAAAGACCATCTATAAAAATCTCCATCATAATACCCTAATTGGCTATTAACCAGCCAGCCACCCAGATGAACTTATCATCCACAAACCTGATGTCTTACTTTTAGTTATTATGGAGTTTCATTAGACTTTTTTTATTACAAACAAGATTCAACAAATATAATTTAAACTTAAATCAAATTACATGAGTGTTAATTTATTTTCTACAAAAGTGCTTTACAGATGTAATTTTATAGATGATAATTTAAACTTAGTAACTGAAGTAGGTATTATTTTTAACTGATTTTAGAGTACAGGTGGATGCAATTTGTATGACATTGGCTATAAATAATATAACTTAAGAATCAAGCTTAGAATTCTTTCATAGCTTAGTTGTTACATGCAATTGAAAATAAGCACTGATTTGATATATAGACTACATGCATGTTGCATATACATATAGTAACTTATGAAAGAGGCCTAAATATATAATCATATCACTGTTTTGTATTATAATTTAGTGTTATGGCCAAACCTGATGTTGAGTGATGATATGGCCCAAGATGGTGACACGCTAAGCCTAGTGGGAAAACTGGCTCTCAAGTGCAGCTGCTGGGTGCTTGGTGACAAATTTTCAACTTGAGGGTGGTGGCTAGCCAGGTAGACATTAGAAAATACCCTACCACCGTGACATGGTTTCATCATGATGTTTCACTTCACTGAAAGCTCACATTCATTGCAGGGATTAGAATCTGAGCCATCATTGCTTGATTGCATTGATATGAATTGTTTCAGGAAACTAAGATAGTATTAATAATTTAAACAAACTTTTTTTTCAGGTGAAAACTTGCACGCGAGTTCTGAGTAAAACAGTAGCAAGTGCGTTGGCCTATACGGCAGAGTTTTGTAAGTAAGATAATAAATATACCTAAAAAAATAGAAAAAAAACTTATGAAGTAAGCACATTAATTGAAATATTTTAATGGTGATAATTAATTTTAAAATTCATGTTAATCTCTACGCATTTCATTGCTTTTTACTTTTATGGAAATGCTGAAAACTGATACTTCAGTCGTTCATAGTTCATTAAAATTTAAGTTTTTATTTCTTTTTTTTTTTACAGGTCGCTATGTAGACTGGAGAGAACTAAGCAGTACTTTAAAAAACACATAAGAAATTGTATCATTTATTGATGACCTGTTTGATTCTTGTAATGGTTCAGGATTCAACATGAAAACAAAAGGGAAACCTCTAAGGCAAGCGGTTACCGACACATCAATCCATAAACAATTTTGGCAAAACTCCGTAGTAAAATTAGAAAATTTACGTTTTCTAACAAAAGACAATAAGGAGACAACAGTTCCTTCAAAAAAAAAATTACAACTATAAAAAATTTCATACAATTATGGATTTTTTTCAAAGACAAAGGTTTTAAAATTATGCGACCCCGGTATTTTAACTCGGACCCGATCGAAAACTTCTTTGCACAATGCGTGTGTGCGTTTCAGAAATAATGACCCGGACTGTAAAGCGTTTAAAAGCAAATTTCGGTCGTTACTTATTACCAGATTTATAAATTTTCATTCACAAAGTTTTAATTGTGAGGAAACATCGGGTGATCAAATTATAAAATTACAAAAGTTATTTGAGTTCATCCAAGAACACAAAGTTGTTGGTTTAAGTCAAACAACTCCCTTTTCTAGTGAAAAAATTATGTTTCCCGAAAACAGTACAAATATGCAGGTAGAAGCTAGAATAGAACGGCTTAATGTACATTCACGTGCATACACTGCAGGATGGATAGTAAAAAAGTGCGTAAATGTATTCAATTGTCTAGAATGTAAAAGAAATTTAACGCAAAATTCTGAGCCCTCAATGCACAAATGGATAACATGTAAATAATATGAGGATTTTAATAATAAATATAAATTAACGTATCCTGCAGAGTATGTTGTGAGATTACTTTCTTAATTTTCTCCTATTCATATGGCCAGAATGGTTGTGTTATGACTGGTCAATGGGATGTATACCATTATTAAAAACTATCATGGACTATAGAATCATATTTACATTGATAATGTATGTATTTGGGGCACTGGTACTACGAGTAATAATTGCTGTAGGAAATTCTAAATCAGATTTTTCATATATTGTAAAAGAAACCAACCAATATTTGGAATCGAAACCAAATTCAGGAAAAATATCAAGACAAATATTTAATCTAATAAAAACCAAATATTCGTTCAATTTCTTAACATGCCCATATTTAAGGATGTTTTCTCTATTTGAATATTTTGTTCTCACCTCAATTAAATTATGTGTACATGTGTGGTGTAATATTATAAATCGTATTTAAAAGGTGTCGATTTCGTCCGCATTAACGTACGTACATGCATGACAAAGCTTTAAAAATGTTAAAAAGAAATTTAAAAATAAATAACTAATTAAATAATGCAGTGATTGACGTTTTATTTACATCCTATAAATTTTATAAGTATTTAAAATTAATTTTGAGATTTATTGGATAAACAAATAAAAGCTGCCTGTGCCCCGACGAAAAAAAAAACTGCAAATCATTTCTGCCTTTGTGTAGCTATATAATTTAAAAAAAAAGAACTGTCAAACTCTAAACTTCTATTTTGAGTAGACAAAGGTAAGTACTAAGATTCCTCTCTGTTCCTCTACGTACTCTGTGGTCTGTGGGAGTTTGTGGCGGGAGCTTGAACTGCCATGTTGTAGTTTTTACTTTAATTCATTAAATTAGGTTCTTTGACCCTATATTATGTAATATTGGTGGCATTTTGCGTGATATACTTTGGTATTGTGCATTCGTGAAGTGGATTATAAATGTGAATTGAAAATATACATTTTAAGATGTCACAAAAACTTCCTAGATAGTTCTAACAAGGGAGCCACCATCTTGTTAGACTAATTTTAAACGTAAAAAATACTACGAAGAGTTAAACACATTGACACTGCAACCGCTTTTTGTGGCGCCAAATAAAGAAGAAGGTCTGTCTATACGTTTATTATTCTTCTTCTTCTTGTTTCTAACTTGGCAACCGGTCCTCCTTATTGAAGACCATTACTGCCATTATCGAGTTTATATAGTTTCCAGTGTTATGACGATTTGTGTATCCTAACAAAATTGTGGCACTCTTGTTAGAACTTTGTAGGGAGTTTTTGTGGCATCTCAGAATTCATTATCCATGTTATTATTTCCAATTCACTTCACTTGTGCACAACAACCAAAGTTTATTATGCATAACGCCATCTGTATTACACAATATAGGCTCAAATAACACAAATCTATGAATAAAAAATATAAAACAGCTTGAGGTCCCGCCAAAAACTCAACGTTTTTTCATTTTAAGAGTAAAGGTCTGTTTTAAAGACTAAAGAGATAAATAACAACCCTACTTTCTCTGTAAACAATCCATATGTTAGGGTTATATTATCTTGTGTGTATAAGTTCCTCTGGCCGTAAGGCGAGTATATTGTGGAGCACAGAGTAAATTTGCATATAGGTTGTGGAGTAGATCCACAGACGTACTAGAGATCTTAGATCTTACGCGAGCACAGAGTATATTTGTATATTGCTAATAAGAGAATACTACGTATTGCGCGAGCAAGCCACAGAGTATATATGTATATTGGAGGAGTATGCTTAGCTTGACGTCTTTTGAAAATAAATATGTATTTTTCAGGGATGTCTCCTATGTACGATAAACTTGGAAAGTAAAATATTTTATAAGTCTTTCATCCAAATCTTTACAAATTCTCTGGTTAGAACAGTTTCCAAGAAGCCTATTATATACAAGAATTGCTCGCTAATATTATATATAGACATGGAAGAAGTGGACTCGATTATTTTACATTTTCTTCGCGAATTGTGTATGTAAGTATCGTTATAGGAAGCGAAGTAAGGAAGAACAGTTGCAAGAATTAAATAATTTTAATGCCTAAGCCTAAGGGTTGACCAATACAGACTGGTAGCATAATATTTTAGGATTTTCTTAACCAGTAACTATACAATTGAAGTTATTTACAAGTTTATTTATCCTAGTTTTTTATGGATTCAGGAACTGAATAATATAGTGTTTGTTTGTTTTAGAAATTTTGATGACAAGGTTAAAAATATATGTGATATACCAGTAGCGACAATTATAGAGGCAGCATCAACTTGTTTAAATACAATAAATCCAAATCTGAAGGTGCCAAGAAAAATGCCAACTAATATATCACATAGAATAGAAGTGGCTGCCCAGATTGCAACTTTTTGTAAGGTAATATTCTTTTAAGAAAGATTTTTTTCTATTCTTTAAAAAATAACAAGGGAAACTATGAATTCGATTTTGATATTATGTTTTATAATATTTACATGTAAGACAGCTGAAGTTTAAAATGAAAATTGACTGAAGAATGACAAAATTTCCTGTTTTGCTCATCTGAATAACATTAAATTTTACTATTTACAAAACATATGAAGTTGTGTGGCACAAGTTACAGTTAAACTTTTGAAAAAATCAAAGTTGAATGCCTTTATATTTTAATGCATTGAGTACTAATAATTGAGTAGCATTGAAAAAGTTGATACTGAAAGGGGATTGTGATGACATTCAAAATTAGTTGTGGTTTAGAAGATACAGACAGCTCAATCTTAGAAATTAGTTTTATTTCTTAATACACAGGTATTTTTGGTAATTAAATTTAATTAAAGTTAATTTGAATAAAAAATGTGTATTTTTTAATAGCTGTTTTTGTATAGATTAACACTATTTTTAAGTAGTACACTTAATAAGTGTTATTGTATAAATGGAATGAACTAGCCTACTCTAGGAGAGTACTAGTACTACTAGTATCAGTAGTACGAGTACTAGCCTACTACTCTCATATTCTTTTAATTCCTACCATTTTCCACACATCTCTATAGTGTTAGATAACAACTACTACTTATATTGCACATCTAAACATATTAAAATTAATTTTTAGGATTTAGGATATAAAAATGATGTTGGGTATCAAACTTTCTTATACTCCAATGAAGCTGAATTAAGACAGGTGTTCATGTTTTTGATAGAAAGACTACCAAATGAGGGAAGACATGAGACAGGTGTTAGTGCAAAAAATATAAACAAGAAATCATTGTTGCTGAGAGACATTGGTAACAAGATTGCTGATGAGTTGAAATCTATATGGATCCCACCATGTTGTAATATGCCAACAAATAAAATTGGGGATTTCTGTGATCAAGGTACTATATGCATACAATTTTGCTATGTCAAACATTTTTTCATATTTATTATTTTCATCCCAAATTTTTATTAATTGTTTCAAAATATTCTTAAAATATTTTTCTATTAGTATGCCATTAATTTCCAACTATTGTGCATTTCTAGTTGCACAAAAAACTAATAATAGTACATATGTGGTGTAATAAAAAGTGATATTCACCAAAGATTGTAGGTTCTGTCAATTCAACTATAGCTAAAAAATAAACTGCTGTTACATTCGGTATATTTTATTACTATCAGTAAATTGTACTAAATACCTATTAATTACCATACATATTCATGCATTACATACTATTCATGTTTATCATTCTAATTATTATTGTATTTAACAGAGAAATCATCTATTACAAATCATGTTCCTTATACTGACGAAGAGATAGTTCAAAAGTTACTCAGTATTAATGATATGAAAACACAAAGTTTGAGAAGAACTGAAGACTCTGTCAAAGATATAACTAAAGATAGTAAAGAACTAATTACAGAAAATAAAGACATTCATCTTGAACTCAATAAAAATCTTAAAGAACTTAAAGAAATGGCAATTGTTTTGACACAAAAATCAGATACACTCCAGAGTGACAGGAATGTTATGGAAGTTGAATATTCACAGGTAATATAAATTCTATTGGAAACTTGGAATATTATAGTTTTCTTTTATTATTATTTTTTTAACTTCTTGATATAACAGACTTCTAGAACTGAAAAGAGTAAAACCTACTATATTGGTAAATGTTTTGTTTTATGTTCAGAATGCAGTAGTTGACCTTTTTAATAAATGTATTACATTATTTATTTCTAGAGTTCGAATACAAAATGTTAAGTCTTTTAACTTTAAAATGATGGTATAACTTTAAAACACGCCCTTCATTTTTTAAGGATTTATTTTTTAAAATATGCACAAAATAAAACTAAATATAACTATAATAAAAACAAATTTTTATGTCTCTAAGTTATGGTACACAACCATCTAACACTCTTGCAACATTTCAAAATGTTAAACTCAGTGGTTTATTGATAACTATCAATCCGGAAAGTACTTTGTGCAACATTAAGGAAGGTTTTTAGTTTTTATTATAGTGTGATTGTGGGTCTCCTTTATTTTGATAATAAAGATTGCTGTGATTTTATATGTTTTAGGCCCAACGAGCCTGTGATAGGGTTACTGCAGACCTTCAAAATGTAGAAAATATTCTGAAGGGTATCGGAGTAACTGAAGATGACCCTAAAGAATCAACAGAAAGTCTACTTGATAAAGTGCAAAGAAATATCAATATGTTACATAAAAAAAGTGAGGAATTAACTTCAAGAAATTTATCTCTGAAGATAGAGATTGACAAATCGAAAACTAATAACTCCGAGGTATGTATCAAAATATATTAATAACAATGTGTGAGTAGCAATTGAAAACAAATATTTTTAAAACAAATATGTCTTAACAGTCTGAAAGGATGAAGTATAAGAAAATTTTAAGCGAATTAAAAGAAATGGCGAAAAACATGAAAGATGAATGTGATAAAAAGGAAGTCTTCAGAAATCGATTAAAGGTTAATTATGAAAAGTTAAGAGATGGAAATAAAAGGTTTGTACAAAAATATTCATCCATAGTCAATATTTTCAGTATACTCTTCAAATTTAGCACAGCACATTGACTGTACTGTCCCTGATGCTAATGCTCATCAAACATTTACAGGTTAAAATATTGATATTTAATATATTTTTTTCTTTTTCAATAACTTCTAAACAATATTAGAATGATAAATTTATTATTGCTAGACATTTTTGTTATTGCCAATAATGTGCCAGATGTTATTTTTTATAAACAAAAAATAATAATTTCAAACCATTCTAGGATGGCTGTAATTTTAACATTATTTTATTTATGTATAAATAAGTACAAAATTAATTTGACAGACATTAATTCAGTTGTTTACTTAGTAGCCAGACCAATTTATTGCTGTAGTGTCTGGCGGCAATATGCCAGTTGTTATGTTCCTGCTAAACCTACATTAATCTCAATGTTAACGACTGTGTCGAAATACACCATAATTAGTGCGTCTAATATAACGCGTTAGACAAGTGGCTACATCTGGGTCCAAAAGTTATTTCTTAATTAGTTAGTGCGTTAACCGCTTTCAATAACTCATTTATTGAAGTGGTTATTCGAAATGATAGCGCCTGTACGATACGCCGCCATTCGTCACTTAGTGCTGAGCGATTTGTATGACATTGTAATCGGGGATCCCATAAGCATGGCATCATTTGAAATAGGTCTAAAAATTCTATTACTTTTTCATTTGACCAGTCTATTGTCACTACATACTTAGGTAAGCAATGTTTTCTGCCAAAAAAAAACATACGTCTTTACGCGGCGCACAGAATGAGACAGTGTTAATGTAACAAACGCAATTTAATGCGATATACAATGCACTAAAATTCTCGCTTAATATATTTTTATTCAAATCTTTTATGATGAGAACAGTAAAAAATATTATTTAAATTCTTAACAAAGTAATAAAAAATAGCTGAATAAATTATTTGTAAAAAACAGAAAAAAATCAATTTGTAACTGAAATAAATTATTTTATAAAAGGTACAGGAAAAATCGACACTAAATAGTATCAAAATTCTTATTTTTACTTATACATAGTATTTTTAAATAATTACAATCTATTTTTAACTGAAATATGTGTATATTCATTGCAAATTATTGTCGCAAAAAAATGATCCACATAATCGTCATCATCAATAGTTTGTTTATCTATATTTGTTTTCATTTTTAGGAATTTAATTTTATTTTGAGGTTTTTTATTTGATGAGGTAGTATCAACGTGATTTTATATTCTTAGGTGGTACCTAAGCTTACTACTTTAAGTGTATGTTTTCAAGGATTCTGATTTTATTTTTGAGTTTTTCATACATATACTCGTATGAAAATTCTGTTCGTACATTTTTGAATCTATCGTATTTTCGTCATTGAGTAATTAAACAAAGGTAACGCAATAATTATAAGATAACATTTTATAATTAAAAAAAAAAACTCATTTATTCTATCAAAGCTCATCTCAGATTTAGATATCAAAATTCGAAAATGTTGTTACAGAATAACCTTACTGTAGATAACATTTTGAAGTGTGTAGTGTCATAAACTTAGTATAATTATATACGAGTAAAGCTTACGAATGAAAAAGAATAGGTTTTTGGTTTGAGTTATTAATAAATAACTTTATAATTAATTTATTAGTGTAGTAAAAAATATTGCTATTATTAGTTTCTTGATTTTAGAATATTTAATAAACGTTAATAATAACTTGAAAATAATGTTCCTAATTCTAATGATTTTGTACTAATTTACCGAATCCGTTGATTGCATATCTTGGCAAAATAACAGCGCTGTTACATTATTAGGTACTTTAAACGCGTGGTGCTTGTACGTGCGAGTCATTTGACGCTGAACCGCCCCGCGCTGCCTGCGTCTCAGCGTGTCGCTACATGAGTACATGAGCTCATTTCAGTTAGTTCAGAATTCAAAGAAATATCAAGAAGATTTAAACCGAGCTGATAATATATTTACAATGCCAAAGGAAAAGGAACTGAAAAAATATTGGACGGACTTAACCAAGATAATAAATAACTCTAACGATAGCGGGGAACTCGTGGAAGAAATAGTAAAGAAGATCTTAGATAATGACAATGCAGGAAGAATTACAATTACAGATCCAGCAAGATATGGCGTCTTATACCACTTATACCATACAAACTAAAAAAAGAAGGATTTTGATAAAGTACTAAAAAGGGAATGACTGTATTTGAGAGTGAAGGAGTTCGAGGAGAATACTTGTCCGCTATTTATGATTATTTGCTGACAAGTGTAGGCTGAAAGCTTTCTCGGCCGCAGGCTAAATTTATCTCTATTAGAAATAGATTGGCAGATGACACAATTTGTTTCCTAAGATCGTTTTTTCAAACCAAAACTTGATTATTTGTTTTAAAACTAAAGTTTTCAAATATTATAAAGAATAGTTATTTTGATTTTTGTTTTGTGCTGGGATATTCATTCGATAGATTCGGTAGTCTGTCGTATATACGAATGAAACTGAATAGCATTCTCTCAAATAGCTAATTATTGACATCATTGTGATCTCAGTTTGTTAATTATTCAGATATGTTTAATTTTATAATTTTGATTAATAATATTTATCTCTTCCTTATTTTTAAAATCTAACTAAGAAGACTGAACCACCAGTTACGTTACGTTAAATATAAAGACACTTTTTTTTTGAGATATTAACTGTTTTGAATTTTATTTGTTTTGACACTGATAAGTTCATTTTTTCTCTTTTTATTATTAGTCTTAGGTTTCATTTTTCATTCAATAGATAACTTTATTTGAGGAATCAGTTTTATATTTTGCCAGGTTCTCCATACATTAAAATTTTCCCCGTATAAAGTTATCTTACAATTATTTGACGATTAAAAAATAGGTGTTTAATATAGTTGACTTCGTATACATATGGTTCTTTTACTCTTCATTAACGGTCCATGTTGAAACGAAAAATGGCCGAATTTAAAATGAGGCCGGATTGCAAACAATACTCGCTATCTCTTATCCTATGATGACGACAGCAAGGCCGACGCACGACTGTAGCCTCGCGTTATTTGACGTAACGAAAACACAACGGCGGTCCACTACCGCAGGAACCTACTCAGTTAACCGCTAGACCTGTACATTGGGACAAAATAACATAAGTTTACAAAGACCACCACCATATTAGAGATTAAAACTCCTGATAATAAATAGAGCCGAACCTAAAACGCAATTATCTATAGAATATAGTTTATTGTAATTTTAAGAACAGTGAAGCTGTAAAGAACTAATGATACGGTGACGTCACTTGCCACCTGCAAGCAATCACAGCTAACTGGCACAAGGATTCTTTATAGAAAATAAATAAATCCATAAATACTTTAATAATAATTTTAAATAAACTTTTCAGATCTATATACACTAAACGCATTATGGAAATCATTTATAATGTTGATAAACAAGATATGGAAATAAAGAAAATATTGGAAGATACAAGGCAACTACAGAAGGAGATTAACTCTTTGGAGGGACAACTGGATCGATGTTTTTCTATTGCCGATGAAACATTATTTAGGGTAATAATCAGATAATAAATCTCGAATACCTTACCTATTAGGGATGTAACAATACATAATTTTGCTGATACGATATCGATTATTGTAGTGAATAATCGAAAGATTAGTAATAAATAATGAAGTATGTAGCCTCCTACACATTTTTACCCTACTGACGGAGGGTAAAGTTGTTTTGGTGATAATATTTTTTAAATAGATGTGCCCGTGGCTTCGCTCTCGTTGTTCACTAAACAGGGTTATTATTTTATTTGTACGGTACCCTAATTCTAGTCCTAAAATAAAAGTAGCCTAAGTAGTAATCAAGTAGTACTTATAAAATCAGCTGTCTGCCAGTGAAAGTCCCGTCGAAATCGCTTCAACCGTTTCCGAGATTAGCAGGAACAAACAGGCAGGCATTTTTTTTTTAATTTTTGTATTAACTATCATATATACTTTCATATGCATTTAGTAAAAAGCTGTTATTTAGACATAATAATAAGTAGGTATTTGATAATTATTATATTCTTAACAGAGACTTGGGTCTCTGTTCTATGTGGGTCTAATGTCTATGGATATCTAACAATTTGAAAAGTGCGCGAAGCGCCCATGTTCTCCTTTCGTAATAGGCGAGAGAGCCGAGCGTGGAGCTAGTGGCGACATTGTAGTCTACCTGAAAGGCTCAGTATGTTTGGATTTACAGGCAAACTACAATAGACAATAAATAATCATTAAAACATATTATGATGGGTTTCTTGTCATTCCAGGATGCCAAAAAAGATGATCAAGCCAAGAAAGCATATAAATTACTAGCTTTGCTACATTCTGAATGTAACACTATTGTGTCACTTGTGAATGATATGGGTTTATTACAAAGAGACATTGTTGACTTAGAAGAAAATATCAAAACTGAAACTGCTAAGAGAACAGAAGATACACTCAAAAAGATTCAACTCGATATAGCAAAATTGCAACAAGAAAGTTGAATGAAAAGAGAAACTCAGCATATTTTGCAATAATAAAATAAATAAATAATCTATTGTTTATTGCAGTTTTAATTCAAGTTTTTTTTTTCTATACTTTGTCTTCTTTTTGGCAATATTTCTGGAGGTATGTAGTTTTCATCAGTTGCCTTTGATATTTTTTTAGTAGATGCAGACTTGTCAATCAGTTTCTCTTTTTCTTCAATTTCAAGGTTTATTTTATCTTCATTTTCAAAGAACCATAACTTCTGCTCTTGTTCTTGCATATCCTTTTGTTGATCTTGCATATATTTTATACGGCGAGCTCTATCTAGCCGTTTTGACTGTTCTTCAAGTTTTATTTCTCTTATTTCTGCCCATGATTGATATAGCTGAAAGGAATATTTGATTACAATTTCTTATGTACAATTATTCAAAAACAGTGCAGATGCAATAACCCATTAATAAGTGTGAAATAAGGTAAAAAAAAAATATGTGTGCAGCAGTTCACAGTGACAGAAGAAACCTTCAGAAAAATTAAAAATATTGATGTTCTTCAAACATTTTTCTATAGTGGGATTCAAACTATTACTAGATTCACTTGTGTCTACTGCATATGAAGTCTGGTTGTCTCACACCACTAAGCCAATTCGACGACAATCACAATAATGAAAATTAGGACTTGCATTAATCATGCATAATGTAAATGTATTCTATCTCATTCTCTCATAGGCTAAATCCTATAGATGCATATGGTTGTCTCTTTTTACTGTGGCTTTTTCGTTTCATCGAGTTTCAAATCACAACTGTCCTAAAGAAGTTTTCACTTCAAAAATGTGTGACATGGTATTTCATTCTTCCTATCCACTCCAGTGGTTACATTGTTTAATAATAGTTTAAGTACTACAACATTTTTTTAATGCTAAAGTGATTAGACTATATTTGGATTTAAATTAGTAGCACTTATTGAATTAGCTAACTATTCACCTACAGTTCAGCTGCTGAGAAAATGGTTCCTAACGTCTGTCACAACAGATGACTGTTTTAGAGTCACAGAATGGCAGCTCATCATGCCATTTTGGGTTACAGTTTTTTAACAGAAATTCATGATTCCTTACTTTTCAGAAAATGATCAGTATTTTATCTTTTATAAGTTTTAAAAATTTTATATTTCTGGTAAAAACTGGCAACCCCAAATGGTGTGATCATCCACTATTTTGACTTACTAAAACAGTTGTCTGTTGTGACAGACGTCACAAATCCATTCTCTCAGTGGCTGCACTGTAAGACCTGTGCAGTAGATAGATGATTATGATATGAAATAAATTTTACCTTGTTTTGAGCTTTTATATCATTTGTTTGAGTTTTGTTTATAGCATTTTCAATAGCATTAATTAAAGACTTCTCTAAAGTGTGTGTAGTTACTCTCTCAACTTGGTTCAGTAATGATACACATTCTTGTACATGATTCTCTTTTGATTCTAAAGTAATTTCTTTCTGTAGTATATCAATCACTTCATGGTAAACTTGAAATGATTTTATTTCACTTAGTTCTTTACAAAGTGATAACAATTTATCATATTTCTTATATACTAACCAACCAATGATCTGCAAATTATTATTAAGAATATCACTTTTTTGTTGTGAAATCCATGCTAATGTTTTACCTGATAGTAAGTATGAATCCTTGATGTCAAAGTGATCATCAAAATATGGGTTACGTAGAAATTTTACTCTAATTTTTATTTCTTCCACTTTCTTTGGTTTATCTTCTGGTGGAGCTAATTGAGGAGGGCTGTATGAGAGTATATATTTATAACAACTATACTGACACAAGGTGCAAGTTAGTTCATTTGTAAAGTCTTCTTGAAGCATCACCAGTGTTGCAACATCTGCAGCCAATTCATATTTTTCTTCTTTCAATAATTCATTTAGTAATATGTTAGCACTGTAATGGTCTAAAAAGACTCCATAGTTCAAAGGTTCTTTTAATATTCCTACCAATTCATCAATATAACCGTAATTAATGAAATTTCTAATAGTTGCATGTGATGTTGATTCCAACATGTTTCCAGTTTCTGCAGAAAGCCTCAGCTTATGCAGTAAATCTTTGAGTTCCTCCAAGTGTAGTGGATCCTGTATTGCGTTAGCGAATATATCGATATCAATTGCACTAACAGTTCCTTTAGAACCATAGTTTTGATCTAGTTGTATGTAAAAATCATTAAGGTTGACTTTGGTGAGTACAGGCGATGAAACTGATTTATTCCATGTGTCAGTGCATTTATATTCATTTGTCAGAAATGATCTTTCTTGAATTGATGTAAGAAAGACTCTCGGTTTGGAGTACAATTTACGTATATTCCTTATCATGTTAATTTCTACAAACCACAGTTAGTAGAGGTCTCAGTCACAGTTCCTAAAGCGGATGGCAAATGTGAATTGACAGCAGAGACAAAAAATATTGACAGTTTCAGTAGGGTCGAACAGTAACGACCAGGGATGTAAAAAATAATCGTTTTTATTTATATCGATTTCTTTTTCCTTGAGATCGATTTTTATATTAAATTATTTTAATTATAATAATCGGCTTTTTAATAAATAATATTACACATTTCAATATTTTTTCTAAAGTTTCAATGCGACGCCCGCGACGGATAAAAAATTTAAAATGGTACTGAACATCTGTGACATTTAAATTGAACGTTTAAAGATTTGTTTTATATTTTATTTTTGGAGACCATAAGGTTGTTGTTTTGTTTTTACACCTTTCGTTTTATTTTATTTTTATTCTATTCAAATGTAAAATGGTATTGAACATTTGCCAATATTTGTTTTAATATTTTTTTAGTGATTTAACTGAAAGAATAAGGAAAAATTTGCTTCATATTGTTACCCACGGGCGGGTAGCAAAAGCAATTTATTCGTACTCAGATAATACAAAATAAAAAAAAACTAAAATGGTGATTCTATTTCTATTTTATTTTTATTCAAACCGTAACAATATTTTTGTTTTTGAGACCATAAGGTTGTCGTTTTGTTTTTATGCTTATTGTTTTATTTTGTTTTTATTCCAATAAAATGTCGGATATAGTATACCCCTGCTGGTCGGATCCCTAAATTTTACCTGTTGTACAATCGCTAACGAAAAGCGTCTTTCGTTAATAATAATTCATAGGTTTTGTATTATTATTAACAAAGGATGTAAAACCTAGTGTTCCTTGCGGGAGAATAGATACATTAGGCGTCGACAGATTCAGGCTGAACTGAAGATTGGATCACAGGTAGTCCACCATTCCTTGCAAAAAAAGGGATAAGCAGTTGGAGCAAGGTCCGGGGAGTATGGTGGGTGGGACATTTCAACACTGCCTGCAAGTCCTGCGACCAAAACTGGACACCACTACAGATGCACTGTAATTATGCTAGATTTACTGTAATTTCATGTTATTCACTGCACACTGTATTAGTAAAAATACAGTGTATGATAACACTATATTTTAATCTAGCCGAAAATGCATCTATTGAGACGAAAATGAAAGTTACTTTTATTTGTTAGAACATGACGAAAACTTTTTACTTTCGTTCAAGTAGAAGATTCTCCGATTGAATTTTATATTATATAGTATTATCCAAAAAATGTAGATATCACGTGATAGTATAATTCCGATTTTATAACGCGAGAATTTTGTATCAACAGAAAAGGGTTTCAAATTTTGTTTTAGTAATTTTTTATAAAGAGGTTGATATAATGAGTGTAATTGAACTAAGCGATAATGGTATTTTAGAATTTAGTAAAAGAAAGGAATATATTCAATAAATACAAATTCAATCATTTAAATATATTTTAGTATGCACTGTAAAAAGTACGGTATTTTTAACTTCGTCATCTGGCAAGACTGCCTGCGATAATCATCAATCGCTAGCAGTGTTACCGTTTTTGGTAGTTTTACTACTTTTGTAGTAGTTTTTGGCGGCTTTAGTAGATTATTTAGTATGTTCAAAGAATTTAGTATATTTTGGTATTGTTATTATATTGTGAGTGAGGATTCAATGCAAAACGCTCAAAGTTGATTTTTATATTTTGTATCTAGCATTACTGCATCACGGCTGTCTCTTTGATTAATTTTTATATTTCTTGGCACAATGTTATGACTATGTCGCTCTTGAAAACCTGCTACATTAATTATGAAATAGGATATTAGTATTAGGATTTAGGATTATTAGTATACTAGTAATTATGTTATTATTAGGATATTAATGTTTTGAATGAAATAAGGCAGGGGAACGACGATTCGCACGAACCACAAACAATGTAATATAATACTAGCGGTGTGGCACTAGTGGCTCCCCGCACATTTGTTATTATTGCGCAGTGCTTATTTACATCCTGTAATTTTATTTTTACTTCTATTATTTATAATTATAGTCTATTTATCAAGGAATGACAATTATTACCAGTATATTATTCTTCTTCGTTTAGGATTACTAAAAGTATTATTGACAATTCTTATAGCCTATCAATCATGGAATGACATAATTCCCGTGTACAAATTTTCAGGAACATCGGTTAAGAAATATTAAAACTTGTTTGATTGGATTTTTTTACCATTTCGTAAGTTACTATTTACACTTATTTTAACCTACAAAATTAATAAATGACGTATGCTTTATATATACACAATTTCATCAAAATCGGTTGAAAATTATTATTTTGTATTTTTTTATAATTTTTAAAAGTATTATTGACAGTTCTTACAGATTAGTTCTCAAAGTGGTCCAGGTAAGCCTCCAGGGGTCCACGGGAGACTTGACAAGTGTGTACATAGTCAAAAATAGGGGTTCACAATTCGTAAGCGGGGATCCACGAAAATTTATTTGCTTTCGATCGTGAAGAAGTAAAATGTTGACTTGAATTCACCAATCAATGTCATGTAATGCGTTTGTGCATTGTGCATGCATGTTTGTGCATTGTCATCAATGTAATGCAGATAATATTTTAAGAAGCTGAGCGACTGTTACATGTAAAAACTTGCATATTCCATATTCAGTACAACGTGTCGAGACCTGCAAAGCGCCGCCGCTGTCGCCACCGCCATCCACAACGCTTGTTCAGACATGCAAAGGGACGAAATACGACTTTAGGTGTGTGCTTGCAGTCTAGCATGAACTTGTTTAATTCTTCACCAATATATTAACAATTATCGAGAATATTTTTTTGCATTTTTTTACAATTCTGAAAGAAATACTAAAAATTCTTATAGCCTATCAATTGACTAATGACATAAGTTTCTTGGGTACAAAATTTCGTGAGAATCGGTCACGCTGTTTTTTAGTCAAATCCAAACAAAGCCAATAATCTCTAATAAATCCAAACAAAAATGGACAACCAAAAAATTTAATGACATATTCGTGATCAGTGTCTTTTATATATTATGTCTATCAAAAAATTCGATACAAAATGTATGTACAGATTTATGAATATAGTTTATATTTTTCATTCATTCAACGATTTGCTCACTAGCCCCTAATACTTTATGTATTTGAATATTTGAGAAAGCTTATAATGAAAAGTACCGTGCAGAATGGCAAACAAAATTCTAAATTTATATACTATTTCTGTCAATATAAAAAATTAAGCCATTTTGCAAAGCCTGTGGTGTTTATATGGGCTTTGCTATTTTGTTTTGAGTAGACTAGACTATTAAAGAACACCTATTAAGCAATTATTAATATTAGTGATTAATATAAGTGTAAATTATATAAAAAAACTAACTTATACTATTTTATTTTACTGCCAGCTTAAATTTGATAATTAAACCTATTATTAGGTTATAGGATTATTATATATATATATATATATATATATATATATATATATATATATATAGATCCTATTATAGGATATTAAATATTGATAATTTGATAAATTAAAATTAAATTAAATTAACACCCATAAATTAAGTTTTGTTTTTTGACAGATTTAGGTCATTGTGGTTGGTAGATTTTCAGACATTTTAGTAGATCGCTGGATTTAAAAAGGTAACACTGCGCGCTACATAATAGGGGTGTCCACTTAAAAAATATATCGATATTTATATTTGATTTAAAATATCGGATCCTAGTATTGATATATCGCTAGAAAACATCGATATTTTTTCACTATCGAATACTTTCCACAAAAGTTTAATATTATCTTTTTCCAGTGAAACGCGCAAAGTTTGTGGTCCTTGATTTTGTATGTGTGAATGTAGAATCAGAGACCAGAGTAACATAGCTAAACTAGTAGTATAATAATAATGATTTTCTATGTGTGTTACATGAATAGAATTGTATTACTAAGATAGTGGTGAGATGACTGAGATGTGGCTGTAGTGTCACATCACTATTAAATTTATTTGTTTACAAGTTTAAAAACTAAATGAATAATACACTAAAGAAATTTGTAGCAATGCACGTAAGTAGTGCTATATAACTAATCGAAAAACTTTTTTTTTCGAACTGATTATAGGTACTGTTAGGTTTAGGGGCCCTGGAGCCTTTACGGCTTTTACAGCTTTACCGGGCTTGGGGGCGAGCGTATAAGGCACTCAGCCACGAAAGCTTTGCAACAACATCCGGGGGTGCCAAAGTGTCCAAACCTCAGCTCGTACTCTTGCGCGTATGCAAATAAGTCACGATCTGGCTAATGAATAACTACTTACTTCATTATAATGATATAGCATTTATAAGAATAAAATAGGAAATATATTTATTACTGGCGACCCGCCTGGCTTCGCATGGGTGCCATGCTGATACTAAATATACCTACTACAGAATGTCTTTAAACAACGTTTACAGTTTTTTTGTCATTAGACAATACAAACATGTTTTGTTTAGAGGTTACTCTTGAGCGACATATAATTGACCATGGTATATAGGGCCGGTACCGCCGCACCGCTATGTCCCTGCATTTTAAATCTGTAATATCTTCGGAAATATTCATTTAAATTACATGCTGTAAAGGGCTATATTGATCTATATTAAATGAACAGTGTATTTAAGGTACTTAATTGGATAAGGTTTAATGCTGTATTGCTTAAAATCACTTCATAAATAAGCCATTTTTTCCCGTAAAATGTATAGGATAAAATATGGCTATTGTGGGTTATCCTTAAGAGATAGACATATACCATCGCGGACTTTTTTGTTGACCTTTTTAATGTGTACAATACTGTATTACATTATTTCGATTTATCTCGTGGGGTTCAGCCAGCGTTTGCAATGTAAGCGCAAAAAATGTGTTTATTTACGACATCACATTAGAGACCTCTAAATTTATCAGTGTTTCTCTACAATATTATGCATGTATTATACATATAAACCTTCCTCTTGAATCACTCTATCTATTCAAAAAACCGCTTCAAAATCCGTTGCGTAGTTTTAAAGATTTAAGCATACATAGGGACGGACAAAGCGACGTGACTTTGTTTTATACTATGTAGGGGGAAGTGGGGTACTTTGATACAAGGGGCACATTGATACACCAACATTATTCCAATATTAACAAACATTATAGAGACCCTACAAAACTAAAACGTCTATATACATGTCTTAGCTCCACAGCTATAACCACGATGACCGCTTGTTAACCGTTAGCGTTGGAACAGTGTGTTTTTAGTGCGACTAACTAAAAAAAACTTAAGTATCTAAAAGTATTTCTCTGCTGTTTTATACGATATAATTAAGATTTAAACTTACGAAACGTTAGTTAATTTATCCAATATTGGGTATTAGAAGTATTTTTTTTAATGTGTTCGATGGTTTTATTGAATTTTTGTTTAATTATCTGCTGGGGCACATTGATACATCAATACGCGGGGCACATTGATACGTATTAATTACATCCATGTAAGCGATACGAATGTGATAAATTCGGTAAATACACAAGAAGTCGTCTTTGTGGATACTGATACTAGTGCAATTATTAATGCTGCCGATATTGTGAAGAAAATGAAATATCCGCAATTGAAACTGACCCTATATATTTACGAAAAAACCTGCATCTAGTAAGTTTGTTTCCATTGTGGAAGATAAGACAAGCGTATATTTTGCAGCTGCAACTGCAATACCTGTGCTTTAGCAGTTACTATTTCTTTAAAGGGAACGTCTCGAACTTTTTTCTTTTGTACTTTTTGAAATAATTTAAATATATATAATGTGCCGTAATATGTTCAACCACACAGCTATGGTAATGGTGCCAGCATAAATTGAGGTACCTTTAGGAACTCGTTAATACTGAATAGAGCTTAGCTTATACCTGGAACTGTTGCCTATGGTGCAAGGATGACTGTACCTAAACATATTTTATTGTGGTTATTAAATAATTAAATCCATAGTAGTTTCTATAATTTTATTTTAAAGAGTATCTATAGTCTTTGAAAAATATAATATTTCCTTTATTAATAATCTTAAGTCTTATTAAAATCTCCTCCAGATAAAACCTTATTTCCTATTATTTATTAGTACATATATATTTCCGTACTAAAGTGCCCCATTCTATGTATCATTGTGCCCCGTACGTGGGGCACAATGATACAAAACCCATTTTTGATTAAATTAATTTTATCGTCATTATTATTTAACTTTAATGATTCTTATGACTGATACTATAATATTGATTAAATTTAACATTCAATAAACAATAACATATAATATTTTATTAATTTTTTATGCATAAAATACGACATTGAATTTTTCTGTATCAATCTGCCCCAGTTCCCCCCAATGATTATGAAATGTACATGATAATATAAAATATCATTATGTTATATCTTCAATATAAAACACTGTCATAAATGAATAGAGGTTAGGTTCGGAAACATAATAGAAATATAACGTTACATTCCTTCTCAACTTCGAACTAGCTATCAGATGATGCATTAACTCAGTTATTTTAGAGTAATTAATTGTAGTAACAAGTAAAAGTCTTACAAAAACTTAGATAAACAAACAAAACAATGATTTAATTGCATTATAGCCAACCAAACAGCAGAAGACGTTGAAAGAAGAGTGAGAATGAGTGAAAGTAAATATAATAAAAAGTGAATGGTCGATCAATCTGTCAGGATAGATTAGGTAATTAAGCTGGTCACTAACAGATGTCACTATCTTAATGAACCTTATTTAAAATTGAAGTCATTAAGTAGTATTAAAATTATTGTTTTTAATAGATTCGAAATAAAAAGCAAATATTCGATGTTTCTATAAATATATCGAATAGAATAAATGTTTGTCAAAACATTGAATTAATATGATATATCGTAAGGAAAACATCGAATAAATTCTATATATCGATGTTAAGTGAATATCCCTACTACATAATCAGAGTGATGTTTTGAACTTTCAAAGTATTTACTTTTGTGTTTGTTATGATTATATTCCAAAAAATTAAAGGATAACTTGATCATTTTTTTCTTCTAGTTTAACATAAACACTGCGTAAGTAGATTGTATTCTTAAATTGAAAAAAAAAATAGCAATTTCACCTAGTGTGAGTAACATGCAACGTCTTTTTTAAACATTTACACGCAATCATAACCTAAATAATAATTATTGCGTCAATTGTAATCATACTCTATAATTTACCATTATTTCTGTATCTGTCATGTTAGTTCTGCTTATTGTTATGGCATATAATTAGTCCTTACTGAAAAATAAATCTTAAAAACATGAATCACGATTCAACGAAGCGTGTTTTATATTTCCTAGTGATTGCTGATATACTTCACTAGTCGAGATATAGATTACATTTGGACAAAATAATCATGGTTTAAAAAGATGCACATTATCCTTCGAAACAATGATGTAAATTCACATCTGCTTATTATTACGATCCTAGTTGCTTGCATAAGATTAACTTCCTGTAAGTGCAGTCAGATCGCGACTTTCAGTCAGATCGCGACTTTCAGTCAGATCGCGACTTTCAGTCAGATCGCGACTCTCAGTCAGATCGCGACTTTTTCGCATGATCGGCAACAGCCCAAGCCGAGGTTCGGCCACTTTGGCACCCTTGGAGCTTGTTGCCTAGCTTTCGTGGCTGAGTGCCTTCCGCGCTCGCCCCCAAGCCCGGTGAAGCTGTAAAAGCCGCAAAGGCTCCAGAGCCCCTAAGGCTAACAGTATAGTCATTTCGAAAAGCTGTAAGTGATGATGTAGAAAAGTTATAACCCGTAAAGGTAACCAAAACATGCTTTAATATGCAGTTCCAGAGGAAGTGAAGAGTTCTTTACCTTTTTAATGTTTTAAACTAAATCTAAAGCTTGGGAATATCTTTTCCATTTGCCATTAATTTTTTTTTATACAGCTAGATATTAGGTAAAATTTACTTTTGGAATTTTATGTTTCAAAGATATACTTGTGTCTGGAAACACTACCTTATTCATTGTAAGAAGACTTGCATGACACATCCACAGAACGCAAATTATTGTATTGTGCAAGTTATGATATAACTTTAAAACATGCATTTTGACAATTAAATCATAATTCTATCACTTCAATTCAACTTATCATAAAAATTGTTGATACTGATAAACATTATAAAAACATTTTGCACAATATAATCCTAAATAACTATGATTATGACCTATGATTTTTGTTAATTTTCGTATTTTTTTGTTACTGTGTGCATTGTTACTTTCTATATTACTTAAAATAACAAAACCAAGAAATTGAAAATTAATCAAATTACTTATACGAACCGACAATTAATCGAATTGATTGAACGCCTTTGTACTTTTAATTTCTTAGTTTCTTCTTTAATTTCAAATAAACAAATGTATTTACATAATTCTTTCATTTTTACTGCAGCAACAAAGAATATTGACTGGAAGAATTAATCTTGTAAATGTCAGGCATAATTCAAGTGTACCAGATTGCGATCTCAATTATTGTTATAGATTGTTTTTTGTTTTTATTATTTAATTTTCTCAACTTAAACATTCCTCTAATGTTTTAAATCATAATCATATTTTTGATTGTATTTAGTTCTAAAAACGAATTAATAATTGTAAAATCAACTTACAATTTAAATTATGCTACATCTCTAAAATAAACATTTGACATGTGTTGTGCAAGTCTTCTTATGGTAAATGAATACATAAGTGTGATCTAAATAAATGATGACAGGTATAAAAATAATGTCATTCAACTTAAAAACGAATAAAAATGTAGTCTTATCAATTATATTTTTGTAAAGCATTTGCTATTAAACACACTTCTCTTGTAAAGTTATTTTGATGTTGATAAATTGGTTAATTTTGTAATTTATTTGCAGGTCAAAATGGCTAAACAGTGGGGTCAAAAAGCTGAAGAATTGGAGATTTCTAATAAAGTTGCTGGTTTGGGCTTGAATAAAAAACTGATTGACCAGAGTAATGATTCAGATGATACTCCTGATAAAGCTAATCCTGCAGAATCATCTCTTTTGATGAAAATTATAAGACAAGGTTTAGTTGAGTCTAAATTAGATATTGAGATTCAAAGGAAAGATCCAAATTCTCCACTTTATTCTGTAAAGACATTTGAAGCACTGCATTTAAAACCAAATTTGCTGAAAGGAGTTTATGCGATGGGGTTCAATGCCCCTTCTAAGATTCAAGAGACTGCTCTACCAACACTGTTAGCTGATCCTCCACAAAATATGATTGCACAATCTCAGTCAGGAACAGGAAAAACAGCTGCTTTTGTATTAGCTATGTTAAGTAGAGTTGATCACACAAAGAATTATCCACAAGTATTGTGTCTTAGTCCAACGTATGAGCTTGCCATTCAAACTGGTGAAGTTGCAGCCAAAATGGCAAAGTTTTGTCCTGAAATTAAGCTAAAATATGCTGTAAGAGGGGAAGAACTGCCCAAAGGAACTAAAATTACTGACCATATATTGATTGGGACACCAGGAAAAATGATGGATTGGGGTGTAAAGTTTGGTATGTTTGATTTGGGTAAAGTAAAAGTATTTGTTTTGGATGAAGCTGATGTAATGATAGACAGACAAGGTCATCAAGATCAGTGCATTCGTATACACAAATGTCTACCACCAACTTGTCAAATGATGTTCTTTTCTGCGACTTATGATACTGCTGTTATGGAATTTGCTGAAATTATAGTACCTAATCCAATTATAATAAGATTATTGCGTGAAGAAGAATCACTAGATAATATTAAACAATATTATGTGAAATGTAAAAGTCCTGAGGAGAAATATAAAGCTATTTGTAACATTTATGGAGTGATCACAATTGGACAAGCTATAATATTTTGTCACACTAGAAAGACTGCTAGTTGGTTATCAGAAAAAATGTCAAAGGATGGTCATTCAGTTGCAGTTTTATCTGGGGAACTGACTGTTGAGCAAAGAATAGCTGTACTTGACCGTTTTAGAGCTGGTCTTGAAAAAGTTTTGATTACAACAAATGTGTTATCACGTGGCATTGATGTAGAACAAGTAACACTTGTTGTCAACTTTGATATGCCCATGGACATGGATAGAAAGGCAGATTGTGAGACATATTTACATAGGATTGGACGTACAGGAAGATTTGGAAAGGCAGGTATTGCAATAAATTTAATTGATTCACCTCAAACAATGGATATTTGTAATGAAATTGAAGCTCATTTTGGAAAGAAAATCCAGTTGCTTGATATTGAAGATGCAGAAGAAATTGAAAAAATTGGAGCATGAACTAAATTGGAAATTATTAGGGCCCTGGTGTGGCACTGGGCAAGCTTTTGTGCCTGGCTTCAGTTTGGTCCAAACGACCTTTTAGGAGTTTGTATAAATTTTCATATACATAATCATTTTTTTGAGCTTAAAAATTATCTTTGTTGTCTATATAAGTACAATTGATTGAAGACAATCGTTTTTTAAGAGCACAGCATTGAGATAAATGGGGCATAGAATAATCTTGCTTTGATGTCATGCCCCAGCCATTTTGCTATATTTTTATAAACAAAATTTAAATTAATATTGTTATTACTACTTAACTAAAGATAAATAAAACAGCTTGTAACCGGTTTTGATGTTTTATTTTCTTTGGCAATGTTTCATATTTGTTAAAATGTCGTACTAACACTTTCATTACCAAATCTAAAATAATAAAGTTTATACTATCATGCCAGTATAGTATTATCAAGGTGTCTTCATAGCCGTATCAGATTGACGCTTATTTCCTTTGTTTCAAAGTAAGTTTAAACATAGCAATAATAGTAAGTTACATGTGTAATCAAGACATAAGACTAAGCTACAGTTTAACTTTAATGTAATATAGATAAATATAAATAAATTAGAACTATTTAATACACCATACCCACACTATACCATACAAACACTAGCATTGCACTTTTTTATTTGAATAAGAAGAATTAACAAGATTTGTGTAACTTGTTAATTTATGTTACATATTTAACGTGCTCCTTGTCCAGCTGGTTCAGGGTTTGTTGCTCCTGATATCATGACGAAGATTGCAATAGGTACGATGTACATCCACTAAAAAAACACATTTGAAAAAAGTTGAAACATTTGAAGAAAAGTTTATGTTAAAAATGTCTACTTATATGTTTTTCAATTTCAAGAATTTAAGCTGAGTATGTGAATGTATATTTGATAAGTTTACATGATGCCCATGAGCCATTTAATGACCTAAAATAAATATGCCTTTTAAACCTAGAAAACTTGTGTCCACTAAGTTGGTATTATTGCATGTTAACTTTTGGAAAGTATATAATAAAAAAGTAAGTTAATCATTCTAAAAATTCGCGGGTAGAAAGTAATAATACATAATACTTATCAGTGATATATCTAAGTAAGCTGTCATTTTGTCACGAAAGTGGCAGTTGGCACTAGTAAAAATCAAGCAAGTGAAATGGCGATATGGATGATAAATATACATATTATGGTAACCAATGATATTATATATAGAAAAGAAACAGATGTTACTGGCGCGCGCAAATTGAAGTCTCAAAACGGCCTAATTGTGATGTTTTGCTATTATAGATATCTCTTTAGATGCTGTTTTTTAATAATTTCAAATTGTCTAAAATACCTTTCCCACATTCATCAAAAGTATTTAGGCTAATACCATTGTTTTCAGAATTGGATACATTAAAAGAATACTTACATATTTAGCTAAGAAAGATCTATTATCTTTCAATTCACCCTTTTCTCTGGCTTCTCTTTCACGTTCAAGTTTTTGTATATATGATGCAGTGTCAGGCCTAAAATATTCAGATAATAAAGTAAGTTTTTATAATGTTTTTTTACAGCTTACTTATGTAAAGACTATAGGTGATTTTCAAGCACGTTAAGTTCTACCCTCAGCTATGTATTTAATTTGCAGTTTGGTACAAATACCCAACATAGAAGTAATTTTTATATATAAAATGCACAATAATCAAATAAATACCAACATTTACTAGTGTGTATAATTTCGATAACGAAGTTTCAGTAACATTATTTATTAAGGATAGATCATGTTATTTATATAATAACTTATCCAGACTTATAGCCTTATTTATAAAAATCAACTAATCATCAATTTAGCAACCAATTAAATAAGTATTACATAACATCTTAAATCATGATTAAATATTTTGTATTTATAAATGTTGCTTAAGCACGACTTGCCAATTTGACAGCCATTTAAGACTCTACTAAACAACTGATTATACATAATAATTAATGTTTATGAGTAAGAATTTTGATAAATTAGCCATTAACTGTTACTGTTATTCAATAAACGTTTATAAATTAGTCACTTAATGTACTACCTAATAGTAAATAAAACAAACGAATAACTCATCGCTCAGAAATACAGAATAATATTGTACAGTAACCCATGTAAGTACACGTGTATACACAAGTGTATAAACGTTATTTACAATTTACATAGGTACTTATAATAAAACAGTAAACAGTTGAAATCTGTGCATTAAAGATATTTGAGAAAAAATACTGCAGGTGGGTTTAGAATCATGGACAGAAAAAAAAGGTGTGTGTGCGATTCACACACGACAGAAGTGAAACTTAATTTGAAAAGATATTTTATTTAAACAATGTGCAATATGCATACACACCGACATCTGCTCTCTCGCTCTGGCTCACACAAAGAGGAGAGACCGATAATGTGTGTTAAACGTTTAACGTTTTCACGCTTGAAAGTCGCATAAGAAGTTTCACTTCAAAAAAAAGTTGTGTGTGCGATTCACACACGATAGAAGTGAAACTTAATTTTAAAAGATATTTTATATTTTATTTAAACAATGTGCAATATACATACACACCGACATCTGCTCTCTCGCTCTGGCTCACACATAGAGGAGAGACCGATAATGTGTGTTAAACTTTTAACATTCAACGTTTAACGCTTGGAAGTCGCATAAGAAGTTTCACTTCAAAAAAAAGGTGTGTGTGCAATTCACACACGATAGAAGTGAAAATTAATTTTAAAACATATATTTTATATTTTCTTTAAACAATGTGCAATATGCATACACACCGACATCTGCTCTCTCGCTCTGGCTCACACAAAGAGGAGAGACCGATAATGTGTGTTAAACGTTTAACATTTAACGTTTAATGCTGGGAAGTCACATAAGAAGTTTCACTTCAAAAAAAAGGTGTGTGTGCGATTCACACACGATAGAAGTGAAACTTCATTTTAAAAGACATTTTCTATTTTATTTAAACAGTGTGCAATATACATACACACCGACAATTACTCTCTCGCTCTAGCTCACACAAAGAGGAGAGATCAATAATATATTGCTCTCTCGCTCTGGCTCAAACAAAGCGGAGTGACCGATAATGTGCGTTAAACATTAAACGTTTAACATTTAACGTTTAACGCTTGGAAGTCGCATAAGAAGTTTCACTTCAAAAAGGTGTGTGTGCGATTCACACACGATAGAAGTGAAACTTCATTTTAAAAGACATTTTATTTAAACAGTGTGCAATATACATACACACCGACATTTACTCTCTCGCTCTGGCTCACACAAAGAGGAGAGACCGATAATGTGCGTTAAACGTTTAACATTTAAAGTTTAACGCTTGGAAGTCGCATAAGAAGTTTCACTTCAATAACACAAATGTTGTATTTTTCACGGATATTCATGGATGGCGTTAAGTAGTTTTCAATATTCTGATACATTACACGGAAGAAAGTTGGTACTAATAACACTACATTATTTTTATAATAGGTTTATCCCTAAATAAAATTATCACGAATTTTACTTGATTTTTTCTATGTTGTTTTAAAGTTCTATGATAGCTACGACAAATGTTGTTGTTTAAGCAAAGCGCGCCGGCGGCCGCGCCTCCCAGCCAACTCATCCATATCTCTCACTAAACCGTCTGAGCTAACACTGAGTCAAAGTGTGCTGCTTGCTTAAGAGACATCGGGTGCAGGGTGTGGGTTGCGCACGTTTAACGATTCACTTGGCGCGTACCATTTTGCTGCACCATGCCGCATATTTGAGTTAGCTCAATGCACCAGCATAGTAAGCTGCGCTTGAGTTATTGAGTTGAAGCAAGAAATTTTACTCATCATGTCTGGCGCCATTATTTACTGGATAATAACTGTTTTATAATACAGCATTAAAAAATAGACCTATAAAATATAATCATTTATGAAGAGTTATTTAACTGATAAAATACATTATTTTATAATAGTGTCTACACATAGACTGTATTTTAACTATATATGGTTTTACAAACAACAAATTTTGGATTTGTAGAAATCTATGGAGCTCCTTTTGGGTTAAAAGAGTTGTATTTTGTTATATATAATTTTACTGTATTAGTAAATATCTTGCCTATAAATTAAGGTATTGTCCATATTTCATGTTATTATATTATACGTATTTAAAAAAGTGACTGCTTTTACGTTCATTGAAATGCCAGTAAGGGCTTCTTTAATATAAGTAATAATACTGCATGCAATATTTAATGTCATGATAATACTATATAATTTGTTTCATTCATGTACTGTTGTTAATATGTTATATTAATTGAGATTACATAAGTATGTACTCACACTGGAGCTTGATCAACTGAACGAAGATAGAAATTGGAGTTTAATTTGTATCCATTAGTACCCTGTAGTAGAGGTTGTGAGGAGTTAGTCACTTGGAAGCTAATTGCTGTTACAGCACCATTTGGTAATATCCAAGCGTTAATAGTGTCTGAGAGACCACTGTCAAGGAAAGCTTTGGCTTTCATTGATGATAGAAATTCTGTTCCTTTGCTATTTTCAGCAGACGTTACAATTGTCTTCAAAGTGTAGAATCCATTTACTTCTGATAACCTCTGAAATGATATATAAAACTATATTGTAAATTAAAAGACCTCAAAATGGACAAATATTTAGTAATTAATTAAGCATTAAGGAAATTTTATGCTCTCAAAGGTATAATGACTTGTTTTTATCAAAAGGTCTCCAAAATATGTAATTCCTTTACTTAATGTAACAAATTGGTGGCTAGATTTCTTTAGTCTTTATGGTGACTTATTATACAGGAACAGGTGTTGGGGTGTTTTCCTGTAACTTAAATATCAAAATATCAATAGCCCTAGGACCACACAATTCCATCTTCCAATGTGAATTTGTAGCCATTACTGAGGCGCAGTGCTGAACAGGAAAGTAGAGAACCAAAACATATGAATTTTCTCTGATGTCACTGTAGTGTTATGAGCCCTGGAGAGTAAGATGCACGAGTCTGGGCTTATCAATGAGTGTCACAACGCATTAGAAAGGGTTACAACTACCAACTAAGTAGCCCTACAGTGGATCACTGGGCAATGACGCAACAGATGAACTGGCAAAGAGAGGTTCGAGCAGTCTATAGGTACTAGTGAATTATTATGATTATAAAAACATATGAGATAAGATTTTCCTAGCGTGGAATACTAAAAATGGTTTTTTATTTATTGCATGGAACCCTCATTCTTTTTCTAAAATCAAAGTAGACTATGTTATGCCTTATAACATGAGCTATCTGCCAGTGAAAGCTCCGTCAAAATTGGTCCAACCATTTCGGAGATTACCCGGAACAAACGGACAGACACTTTAATATTATTATATGTACTGATAACAATATTATTAAACATATAGTTTTATAACATAGAATATTTTTATTCTAAGTTTAAACTTATATTGCAATTACTAAGGTTTTAAGTATACCAACCCACAAGTGCCTGATTATTTTATAATGTTATGTTATATTCTTGTGACGTATTTAAATTATTTACTACATCTAATATAAATATACATACTATTTAAAATATATATCATTGGGGGTATAAATATATATATCAAGTATAAACAAAACCAGATGAAACTTAAAAAGCAGGTGAAGTCTTTTATTATTTAATTTTAAATAAGCTGTGTACTTTATCATATACATTTTTTATAACATGATAAGTCTACAATGGTTAGCCGTGATTGGCATAATCTCACCTTTAATTCTTCAACATGTTGTTTGGAGAATTGTATTTGGTCAATAATAGAAGCACCAGCTCTCATACTCTTTAGTGAAATGCTTCCTCGATGACAATGTTTCTCCCCATTGCAGACCAATGTGTGTTCTATTTTTATATTAAGCCAACCATCGTAGTCTATACAGATCTAAAATTATATAGAACGCGGGTGTAATATCTTGAAACAAATAAAATGAGGGATGGACTTTACTTTTATTGCCTAAGTGGACAGGTAATACAATAAAACGATGATCGAATTTAGATAAAACTTTCGCCAATGGAAGAAAATTAAAAAAAGCTATGTATAAGTCATTACCGAATTGTGAAATAAAACACTGATACATATTACAATAGAAATATATCGCTGCATGTTGAACTACAATGTCACAGAGTACGTAGAGCATAGATTAATATGAATATGACGTAGAGCACAATGTTGAACTTTTAGTATTTTGACTAGGCATGAATGATAGCTATTTAAAAATAATTGTCATTGCTATGAAATTATATTTTTTATCACTGCTATTTCACCTGCGATAAATAAATTACGTATCTGCAAGAAATTATGACTCTTTTTTTTTTTGGCCAGTCATTCATCTACGGCAGCAATATTTATCCTCATTTTTATTTATGCAGTAGCTAAGTATATATATATATTAATTAGTTGTGTAATATATCTAAAAGAGAACTATTGTTTTGAGAAATACTAATTCTGCTGTGCGTTTTCTGCTAAAGCGTGCTCTTTTATCTGTCAATATGTACCCTGCCCTAGAGAAAACTCTTTCGCATTCTATTTTGTATCGGGGACCCATAAACGTACATACTCGCAGACGCATATTATCTTCAATTTCCGTATTCAGAAAATAAGTTTTTAAACAAGCTTCTACTTTCTCAAGAAAGATTTTTGCCACACCAAATATTGACTTATATTTTAAATAATGGTTGTGTTGTAAACTATTATTGGTTTTTTATTATTTTGTTGTAAGGCAGATCTCTTGAGGAAGTTGTTAATATATATTTTCAGGAGTTTTGCAAATTAGCATTAATCGTAATTCACCAATCAATACATGGAGTCAAAATTATCATTCTTTGAACTCTTTGATCAACCTAGCTTAATGTAGTGATGTGAAAACACAGAATACCCACTAAGTATTTTGTGTGGAAACTACCAAAGGACGAACATCAGTTACAATGTTACATATAATTAGAAAACAGTTATCCTTACTATTTTGTGTTCACTGAAAGCGATTCATAATTGGTTATTACTATGTAAAGGTAATCCTAAGGCCATATTCAAATATTTGCTACAGTTATTACAGGTCTCAAAATACTAGCTAATAAAATAAAATTTCTTTTTATGTCAAACCAAGTCAGCTATTCTCTTTTATAAGAAGTAATAATTTAATGTAAAGTACTTAAACTAATATACTTTATCTTTTGTCTAAAAATTAAATATTATAATAGCAATCTCTATAAACAAAATTATATCGATAATCAAAGCCTGAACCAGTATACGAAGTCAACTGTTTTCAAAAGAGAACTTTTGTCGTAAAGTCCGTTTTCTGATATATATTTTTATTTACTGATTGATAGTCGCTAACTCGTTATATATAAACTAATTTTAATAATAACACTGAAGAACTGCGAGACACAACAACATGAAAAGAACTGTTGGCGACACATGAATACGTGATTGAATAGAGATATTTAATGTAAATATGTTAAGAAATGTGTTTTGATATGAAACTTATGGAATAATGGAAAGATCAAGGAAGTGAAGTGATTGAATGAAAAAAAGTGATAAATCTGCGATATTGCGATTTCTGCGATTTGCTATGAAACCAATATATTGCAGTCATATGAATTTTGCGATTTGTATTTCTGTGTAGTGGTTTTATATGATTGTGCGATATATGCTATATGTATAAAATTTGAGATTTATATTTTAGTGAAGTGAATTTATATGATTGTCCGATATATGCGATATGAATTTTGAAATTTGTAATTCAGCGAAATGACCTTGTGTCATCCTACGATTTCTGCGAATTGTATTTAAGTCAAGTGGACACATGCTTTGTCATATATAGCAGGTATTTTGGATTAATTATAAAAATAAAATAAAATAAAAATAAAATAAAATAAAATAATATTTACTTCAGATGAGCAACATCCATATTTGGTTAGTAACACAAAAGAAAAAAATCTTATACCTATGTTAGTAGACGCTAATATTTAGTAACAAGTTCGATTCCTGAGATACAATTCCTAATAAGATGACAAATAATAGAGGAATAATATAGCAGGTGACAAATTATTTTTGTTTTCATATGAAAAGTAGCAGTGAATCATTAAATTCGTGCCTAGTTTTGACTAAATTTTCCTCAAAACCACAGATAAAAATAAATACATTATATTAGAGATGCCATACCAGGCTGCCTACTTCAATTTTAGAAAATCAGTAGTAGATGTGCCAAAAAAAAGGTGTGTGCGATTCACACACGATAGAAGTGAAACTTAATTTTAAAAGATATTTTATTTAAACAGTGTGCAATATACATACACACCGACATTTTCTCTCTCGCTCTGGCTAACACAAAGCGGAGAGACCGATAATGTACGTTAAACGTTTAAAATGTTGGAAGTTGCATAAGAAGTTTCACTTCAAAAGTGCACACACAGTATTCAATATTGAACGTAGGGCTCGATTCAAATGTTGGTAAAAAACATTTTTCAATATGGTTTCTAAATATTTCGAAAAATGGGTTGATTTAAGGGTAATTTTGGTAGATAAGTAGAGTAGACTAGTAGGCAAAATCGGTATCTACTAATAAGTTGGTAGATATGACAACGCTGTGGCAAAGATTGTCAATTGAACAATCGCAACGATGTGGTTTACTTCTTCTTAAAATTTTAACACGATATATTAGGATGTACTGTTGATGGAATTGAAATATATTATATATCTATCTATATATAATGTAAATGTTTTATTCACACATATTAATGATTTGTATTGAGTTTCATTATTAGTATATAATAGGAATGTTAAATGTTGCTGTTTTGTTTTGAATACAGTTAAGCAATATAATTATTATCGAAAGGATGACATAAAAATAGCGTAAAAATTTATAAATCAGTTTTTACAATTTACCAAATTTTTCGGTTCGGTTTTTTATGGACTTGGACGTTGGACGACGCAACTGAACAACGGCGATCGATTCAATGGCATTCGTTAAGCGACCGCCGACCGGTAAAGAGGACACACGTTTTGTAATTAAGGCAACGATAGAAATTATGAAATGTACTTTTCGACAAACTTTCTATTGAAGCTATTATTTGAATTGGTAAAACTTTTGTTTACATTTATGACCTAGATTTTTTTTTTAAATGAAACGTAGAACTTATATTTCTACAGCTATGGAACTTGGCACCCGTTAGATCTCAGCTCTTTTATTGGTGACAACGAATACCCCGCACGTCTTTCGTTACCGCACTTTTTCAAATTTGTGTTTTTTGGATTTTATTTTCAGTGACAAACAATAAATATTATGAAACATTATTATTTTATTTAACAGAAAAATATAAATAGAAATAAAATTTCAAATTTACTGGTTTCCTTACCTCCGATACTATTTCATATTAGTTAATATTTTAATTTCTTCATTTTATCTGAATAGAACAAAATACACTTTTCCGTATGCTTGCTCTCCACCGAACTATGACAAGAGAAATTTGTCGCACGGGAACGAATGGCAATTGCTCTCGCATACATCCACAGCCTTAGGTGTAGCCTTGCCCCTAACCCCTTCGCGGCCTGAGGATCGTCCGACTCAGACGAACCATTGAGAGGACGCATAAACATACAACGCGTGTCCATCTTGTGCCAATAGACTTTCGTGGGCAACAGACTTCCCGATTCAATCAACCGCCCGCAGGTTCGCTTATTTGAGCTGCTTTCACTGTCCAGACCAGAGTTCTTCGAGGTGATGGAGTTAAATCCGCTCTCGCTCTCAACAGTGGATTATGGAAATAAAACATTATCTAGTAATAATAATAACATAATCATTAAGAAAATTGTATAATTTTTATATTTGTAAACACACAAAGACCAAACCGAAGAAATATATGAGATAAAACAAAAAACAAATCCATTATTAATTTCCTATCCGTAATTCGATCTAAACTAAAGTGAATGCAGGGTCACTGTATCGCGCGAGCGGCTGCTTGACTCAAGGGCTCTATACCGGAGGAACGAACCTAGGCTTGAGTTGCCGCAGGAAAGGGTGGACGAGGCGGGTGTGTGGGAGCGACCAGTCGACTGGATTATGACTTTAGAGCAAATATATTTATACCTTACAATCTATGTCTACCACTTTCATGTTGGATATGGTCTTCAATCCCAAACGCCGGATTGGGGCGACGAACTATGCCACACCAGCATAACATGTGTAACATAAGAAATCTTCCATTTGAGAATTCAGTCGCAAAATCGGTCACTTACATAACGTGCATGTAAAATTAGTTGGTAATAATCACATAGACTTCTTTGTTTTTTTTAGATAACTGTAACGATATAGGTACTGTTACGAGACGGACGTCACTCAGGAACCGTGTTTATTTATAGTTAACTTAATAACAGGTCTTCACTATCCGACACCTCGAACTAGAATGTTACTAATTCACGGCTAAAGTAGGCTAAAGTAAGAATATCCTAAGTCGGTGGTAGATTGCTTATAAATCGCGTGCGGTCACAGAGCACACCTGTTGCTATCGCACTAGTAATAAGTCAATAGTACGAATACTAAGTCATTAGTACCGTTTCCATAATTTAATCGACGATTCTCCGACATATTATATTAAATAGTATGGTATTTGATATGACATATAGGTACAGAAAGCCAGTCCTTGTAACATAACGTTATCTTAAACTTTTTAATTATTGTATAAAAATTGTACGACTGTAATATGTTTTAGGTACTTCTAGATTATAATCATATTATCATTACTATTAGTATAATTATTATATAACTTTGAGTTTTGTACAAATAATTATTTTTAACTCTATTTATAATTTCATGTTTTTAATTCATATAATAAGTACACAATGAAAACAATAATTATCATAAACAATTGCATGAAATGTTTGCTTTTATGGTATAAAAGAATTAGAAAGAAATTTAAGACTATATTTTCTAAGATTTTCAATTTCATGAAATGAACAAAGAATGTACAACGAAATTGGCTATGTAAAAAATACTTATCAGGCGAGTTAATAACCGTTTTTTTAATAATATTGTGCAAAAAGTATTTAGCTATATAGGTAGTAAAGTCATGATACTATATGAACGTTATTTTTAAATAGATAAAAAAGGAATAAGAAAAACATTATATAGGTATTGTCGGAAGTCGGCACGCATGCCAAAGGAGTTCGTCTTATTAGAGCTTGCAAGTTCTCGTGTACCAATCAAAGTTCTTAATTCCTTGCCACGGCACGCACCTGTGGGATTACAATTGACTGTTGTTCCTTGTTGGGGTTAACATATATGTTTTTGTTCGTTTATTTTCTGCCTTTGTGTTGTGAGACGAAAAATAAAAATCTACTATTTTTTTTTAATTAATAAGTATTCCAGTCTGTAGGAATTGGTTATTATTACGTTAATTACCTATTCCAGAAAAAAATAGAAGATTTCTGTAAACTTCTATAAATAAAATTACGCTTTTGGAAAATGTATCCTTTAAAGGATAATAAGTACTTAGATAAAATTTGCATGAAAGAAAATATCGTCATATTTATTGTTAGTTTAGACCTTGATATACGTTGACTGAAGAAATAAAAAATAATATCACACAGACAAAGCCTCGGCTAGAATCTAGTAATATGGAGGTATGCAGATATGCTACTATGAGATAAAATTCGACGCCATGTTATCTACAATTATAAACGATCTTAAATTAAAATAAGAAAAATTTAATTACTATTTATATTTTCTTATCTACATAGGTATCATTTATAAAAATATTTTATAAATATACACACATTGGCAAGATTAGCGAAACAAAAAAGTTGAATAACTTTATTGTATTGCTAGTTGGTTTTTGTTTTGTTTTATTTTAGAACGAATTATATCAATATGAAATAAAAAAATAACCGAGTGTTTGGCGGATCTCAGTCTGTCGAGTAGTGGTTTTTAGTTTTTACTCATAAATTTGCTTTATTTAACTCTGTAATGTAATATTAAAGCATTTTTCATAAAATGGCAAATAACAATTTTGCACAACTGAAGTGGATTAGAACTAATAACATGGCTCATGAGTTCTGAAATGTCACAAAATCTTCCTAGAAAAACAAGGGGCCTACAATTATGTTACAGCATTAAAATCATTACAAAACACTTTTTGTAAAACGAAATAATTTCCACTTTGTAATATTCAATGGCGAGTGTTGGTTGGAATAAGAAGATTAACAATAATTCTCACCTTTAATGCAATTGTTACTTTATGATTATTTACATTATTTAGAGCGAAATTTCCTTAATTATTTTTTATGGGTTTGAATTTGAATTTCGTAAAAATATTCATTAAAGTACAAAAAACTATTTTAATCATTTGAAATACCTAGTCAAGACCTTCATTATACCCGTCCTGAGTCCAACTGAGATTGTCAGGTCACTTGAGTTGATCAAACCTAAAGATAGATCTCCATTATAATTCGTCAACCTTTTTTAACGATTTATCACATATTTCAGTGATTTAGTGGTATTTTATGAGAAGACCAGGAAAAAGTAGACATACCTTAAGCAGGGATGATCGTTTCATTCGGCTTCGCCTACGTAGGGACGCATGTCTAGTGCTCCGGCCATACGCAACGTCTTGCTTGCGCGCATGCTTGCGCAAACTGGCTAGTTTAGTTACTTTAACCAGCTAATTAATGTACTTCATAATTATAGATCTTAAAAATACCTTCAAAAAAGGCAGCGATAGCATATGTCTATCTTCTAAGAATCAACCACAATAAGCATATCTGAGGCAGCACAATGGCGCGTGCGCTGGTTCGACAGCATTCTGTAGTCCATGCTAGACCAGCTGCGGGCACAGCTAGTATATATATATGAACGAAATAGCAAACAGGCATAATTTCTACTTGTTAAGAGGTCACTGCAACCTATGGATATCTATAACTAACCTTTAACTGAGTTCAACTGGCTGGATCGTCCCGCCTCGTGTACCAGTGCGAGTTGCCGACCTCAGTTTTCAGACTGGAAAACAGTAGTCCAAATATTGCGCTACCATCATTGAATCTTTCTAAGGTTCCTTAATTTTTAAAGTTTAAAGAGTATTCAAAAAAATATATATCATGATCATAGCGATGATATTTAAGCGATGATGGCTCATTGTAGTTGGAGGACTTCGCGTCGATTGACGTGAGTTCGAATCCCTGCAATGAGCCTGATCTTTCGTTGAAGGAAAACATCGTGAGGAAACCATAGCATGGTGGTAGGTCTTTTTCTAATGCCCGCCTGGCTAGCTACCACCCTCAAGTTGAAAATCTGTGTCCAAGCACCAATAGGTGTGTTCCGGCAGCTGCACTGAGAGCCAGTCTACTAGGTTTACCTAGTCTGATCTATGATGATAATACTTTAGCCGCTTTGCCATTCTATTATATTTTCAAGGCTACGTCGTTTTTATCTAACTACTTGAACCCCTGCTGTTATAAAGTACCTACTCGGTTTTAGATTATTTTGATTATGTTTCGGTAGTAATTTTATGTTTACAACTATTATAACAATCATAAATATATTTAGATATAATAGATTGTCAGAAATACGTTTCATACTTATCTATACCTAAATCAACTATCTGGGTTTGTTAATTTTTGAAATATTATGTTTACGTTATTCTTTCTTACTTTTATGTTCTTAAATTGTATAACATTTTCAAATGCAAATGCGGATTTTGTGTTTTTAATTTTTTAGAAATTAAATTAAAAAGTTAAAAAGTTTTTTTTTTAGTAAAATTTAAAAGATTGAATCTTAATAAATTTAAGAATAATAATTAGTCTTATTTTATTTATGTCTTAATAGCCATCTTCATGCTGTAATTTAGAATGGCTAGCTCAGTCGCTCCCATTCGCACGCCTGCATAACCATATGCTGATCATGTTGTCGGATTCAATTGAAAATGAGTAGGCGAGACCGAGACATAAGTCGCAACTAATAAAAGACTAGTTTAGCTCCAGACGCAGATGAGGACATCAGTTATCACTGGTTTCGTATAACGTGAGGATATTTTGTGTAATACTTATAATTGTATCACCACATTCACCGTTGTAAGTAGTATCCTCGAAGGTATGTTATTTGTTTACTACTGTCTCCACTTCTTCTATTATACAAATGTAATGTTTGTGAGTATGTTTGTAAGAGGTAATCTTTGGAACTGCTGAACCTATTCGAAAAATCCTTTCAGTGCTCTAAAGCTACGTTAAAGCTGATGGCTATATAATAGGCTATGTTTCATTGTTATTTATTTTTTATAAATTATTTAATGTGTATGAAGTCGCGGGTTGTTGCCACTTGTTTATAATATTACTAATAATGTAGATAGTTAACAAGATACATTTATAACACAAGAGTTTTCTAAGGTGGTAAAGAAGCGTACGGTCCGCCTGATGGAAAGCGGTTAACGTAGACCATGGACGCTTGTAAAACTATAGGTATCACTAGCGCGTTGCCGACCTTGAACCCCCCTACACCAAGGAACTCTGGAAGCCCTACTCACCGCAGGAACAGAACATAAGGTTATTTAGCTGCGATCTTCTGTAGGGCGGATGTATTCCACCAATCGGAATACCCCAAGTGAAGAGGAATCTCCATAGAAATTTCTGTGCCCTATCTCTCTTTGAACCCTCCTTCCCCAAGGAGCCATAAGGAGTCATTCACAACAATAAACTTAATCAATAAATAATGTTGATGATAAAAAATAATCGCGTAAAACAATATAATAATGCTTACATAATATTACACGATTATGTTTATAAAATCCTTAAGACCATATATTTTATCAACAAAAATTAGATTCTCTATATAAGACGATCCCGAGTGTTTTGAATTACATATTATTAATTCTGGTCGTTGAAGCAGTAGTTGGACAGCAAATAAAGTAAGGTAATGAATATCATATTATATGTTTATTTTTTAAATATAAGTTTGTGTATTTAAAACTCAAATACTATTAATTGTAACACGTACTTTTGGACATAACAATGTAATGAAAAAAATTTGCAATTATTTTTATCGTGTTTCTTTTGTTCTGTGATAATAATTGCAATATAATATACTACTTTTTATTCACCACCAAATAATATATATATATGTAGCATAAAATTATTAATTTCGCAAAAGCCGTGATGTTCCGTTATTCCTGGTACCCAACACACTCGTAAGTACCACAGAACAGTGTGTGATATGAACCCATAATAGGATAATATATTTTTGAAAATTTTATTTTAACTATCAATAGGGAAACACTAGGGAGAAAGAACCATTTAAACAACAAACAGGTATCCAATGGGCTAAATAAAAAAATGTGATCCCGTGCGGTATTATATATGTTTCATAGAAGAAGCATTTCGCGAAACTTCAAAGGCGGTGTCACGCTGTTATTATACTACGGTATTAAACAGAATACACAACTAATTATCCTTCATCCGTCACCTGGACCTGCCGTAGCTTCATCGCCATAACTAATTTTTCCACTAAATAGCAATCTGTAAGCTGTTCCTGTTTGAAAGGTGTGGCTGGGAATACGCGATGGCACACAATTTGTCCTTACTATCAGTTTATGTTCTACTAGGTGAATTAAGTTTTTAAAGGTAGTGTAAATGCGTGAATCCCTATTATAATATATAATATTTTAGTTGTTTAACTATTTTAATATTTGTCATTCAGTAACTTAACTTTATTTGGTATTTTCGAAATTTAAATCACTCAGACAGTTTTAATACATATATTTGTTTATCACTTTAAATCTAAATATAATAAAATTAACTTATACGATTATATATGGGTAAGTGCGCCCTCAGCCGGCCGGGCTAACACCACTGGTAAACATTTGGGCTGCCATCACCTAAATTCACGACGTCGAACAATAACATAAAAATCCCCGGACATTTGGATTTTTACCTCGAGCTTCTTAAAAAAAGTTTTCAATCAAAAACAATCATATCAATTATTTCCTTTTTTATTAATTTAAACAGCAGGCTTGATTCTTACTACAGCAAAACGAATGAAAAATTTAACTAATTACATAATACACTATACACTACACTACTCCTTCTGAGGTAATTTGGAAGAAAAATAATTAGTAACGCTCATCTTTTATGGCATCAAATTAATTACAAATAAAAATTATCTATATGGTCTAAGTAATACTACATAAAATTTAAATCATAACCTTTGGTCTACATTTTTAAACTTTTTTTTTCTTGCTAGTCAATTAATGCGACTTTTCCTGAACGCAAAAGTGTTCAGGTTTACCCAGATACTTTTAAAAACCCGTCAGGACGGTTCCCGGATGCTTTTAATGCTAAGCCATATCCGGGGAAACGTAGACGGATGGAAGCCCTATAGTTAAAAATAATTTTTAACTCTAATTGTGCCATGCCGGGCGAACCGTGCTGACAATCCAAACTCGTATGCTATGACGCTACAGTAGCTATAGGCTGTAGTAGCCACTTGACATCAGATCAGGTAGACTGCATGCTTATTTGCTACTTATCCTTATGACAGAACATGTGCTGAAAACAAAATAAAAATATCTCGGACTATAACATATGGAGAATTTAAATCATCAGCACCGAGGATTATTATTCAGTGTATAATAATTAATTAAACGAAGAAAGGAAAACAAGAGCACGATAAGAAGTTTATTAATCTATTACATTATAACTATAACCCGGGGTCTAATTGTTTTCATAATTTTTTACAACTATTCATATCTAGATAAACTTTTGATCTTTCCGTTAATAAACAATATTGTTTTTCTCTTTATTTTATTTTGTGTTTGGCCATGTCACTCTAGTGATTACCACAAAACAAATATTAAGAGGCCTCTAAAAGTTTAAACTTAATACTCATAAATTCTAACGGTTTCTGCCTGACATGACCAGTGCCACTATGGCAGGCCTAACACAATATCAATCAATGAAATCGTCAATATTTTCGTGTCCTACCATTCAGCATATTGCATAATGCAGTAATACAATGCATTATTATAATACACTGTACCTTTTAGCATGTGACAATGAGGATAAGAAGGAGTTAACAGTTAACATAATAAACATAACAGTAAACTATTATTATTTACAACTATTTGATATAATGAAAACAACTCCTAAAATTTTATCCCGCGTGCCAACAACATGATGAAGTGATCTATGATAATAATATGAATTCATTTTACTGACGTTTGAGTGTGTAAAAATATTAAAAAAAAAAGCACATTTTTATAATCAGTTCATGTGACTCTTCCGTTAGATTATCCACTTTTTACGTTATGCACGGGAATTTCGGGTCGCAGGGATGTAAAAAAATTTACGAGTTGTGGTCTCTTAATTCGGTTTTTGCTGGACCAGTGTCACGTCACGATATCGCTCGACCTCAAGTACCTGCCCTAAATTCTGTCTTAGCAAGAAACTGTTTGAAAACAGTGCGAGGTGCGTGAAAGGAGCGCCGCACTGTTGATGAAGACCAGAGTATATTCGCTGACGGGAGACGATGCCAAACTCTTAATACAAAATCTCCAGTCACTATTAATTCACTTTCACTATCTTACAATAGTTTTCTTATTTTCTTTTATTATTTCTGTCTTTCTTGTAAAGCCGACGATAACTGATTATCCAAAGTGGCTACAGCAAATTTTCTCCCTAATTTTAAGAACCCGAGGGTCTCATGAGTGCGGACACGTGGGTGAAGTATTCTTCCATGCCTTTAATTTCCCATAGCAGTTCTACATCGATATATATGTATACCATTTTTAACCAACTTCAAAAAGGAAGATTTTTTTCAATTATAGATACTGTATATTTTTATGGATGTTCACACATAACTTGTTTCTTTATTGACTGATTTGGACGAATCTTTTTTTTTGGAAAGGGTAATTTCAAGTGTGGCCCAATTTAATTTCATTGGCATTGGAACGTCTACTTCAAATATACACCAGAGAACTCGTCCAAATAATTGAAGTTGGTTTTCATTTTATATTGCTATTTAATTCATATCTTATTATGTTTTAATTCGAAACATTATTTATTAATACAAGTATTTATTAAATACTGTAGTAAAAACTTATAACGTGTCACAAGAACATCACTATTACCTACATATAAATGTAATTGTTTTATGAGCTAAAAAAAAATAATATTTCAAATATTATAATCATTCTATTCTAAGATTATAAACACAATTATAGTCAAACCTGTCTATCTTCATACGTATAAATTATGCTATGCATCGCTAATATTAATATATTATTTACAGATTTTTACATAAATAATGGCCACCAAGAAGTTCGCTGGACCATCTCCGTATGTTTTTAAGAACACCTATCCTGCTGACGACTACATACACACAGAGTTAGTAATAAAAGTAAAAAAATATTAAGAATTTCTTTAAACTCTTTTTAATATCGCTATGTTTGGGAGATTACTATTAAAGCATTATTTTTGTTTCGAGAGTTTAGATTTATTGAACTATTATATTCTTGTAATGAGCTTTTCATTTCAATTCTTCTTTGCTTTTGGGTGCTTTTAAGTTTAAAGTGCATTTTCACTTACAAAATAACATAAGGAACCTAACATAAGTTAAATTGGTTAGGTTAGTTAGGTTACTGTGTTAAGTAAGCTATCAAATGTTGTGAATAAGATAATTTAAGAGTTTTTCAAACTAGTTTAATTGTTTTCCTTAATTTTTTTTTTAACTATCAAATGAATTTTTATTTCAGATATCTCAATAATGTTACTTTAAACCACAAGGCCAAGAGTCAAGCGCCTCCAGTAGTCGGTGCTATTTTTGGTCTTGGCCGCGCAGGCTCCATCCATTTATCTAATATCATCCAAAACCCCCGTGTTATTCTGAAATACATTGTCGACGACCGCAGCGAAATATTTGCTGAGTTGAAGAAATACTGGAACCTCGATGACAGAACCATATTTTTAACGTCCAAAGATGCTGCACGTGTCTACAAAGATAATGAGTAAGTTTTTGCTCTGTACGAATGAATTCTTACCGTGTTAGCTTCATTTAAATCATTTATAATATGTGTTTGTTTACTAACTACCTTTTCTACTCGAGCGAGTATAAACGTTTCTTTTTAAACATGCACACTCTAAACGCGTTGTCCACATGTTTTTTTTTAGTAAACGCTTTTACAGTAAGTACTATTAATTATGTCCAGATAGTAATGTGCAGGATAATAATATATTATATAAATCCGGCGTCTGAATGATAGAAATTGTTACACCAACTGGCACGTCAGTCAAATTACCCAGGACTCTATATTTCATTTGACTTTGTATAATCAGTAAATATATTAGATTTAGTAAAAATACTCATTAATAAATTATTAATGTGATAACAAAAGGTTATACAAATAATCATACGAACTTTATTAACATATATTAAAAACACCTATGAAAATAATCAACGAAAGGAGACATCCTTATTTTCGTCACTATAAAACAATGTAAGCTTTAGCTTAGAGTTTTCTACGGAAAAATAACTAAGGTTATAAATAAACAGTAAAGATAAAGAATTAGCGTTTAACGATATATAATTTTAGACAAACTTGATATCACAATCAGTCTTCATACTCATTTGTTGATAAATTTGATTACATACATCATTCTTATAAATTACAGAGTGAATGTTGTATTCATTGGCTCCCCAACTTGGACTCACCATGAAATAGTCGTTAACTCTATCGCTAACAACAAAGATGTGTTCTGTGAGAAGCCTATCGCTGAGAACGTGGAAGATACCAAGAAGTGTTACGAAGCCGCTAAAGCAAAGGGCCGTATTCTCTTCGCCGCCTTCAACAGACGTTTTGACCCTGCCTACAGAGACCTTAAGAACAAAGTTCGCAATGGAGAAGTTGGTCACGTTCAGATCTTGAAAGTTACAGCTAGAGATTCCCCTCTCCCTACCATTGAATACTTAAAGGCTTCAGGTAATTTATTCAACTTACGCACACAATTAGGTTTAAGTTACTTATAGTCGAAAGTACCTTACATATAGTGAAAAGTCTTCAAAATATATTGCATCGGTGTTACTGTTCCAGGATCATCAGGATCGTATATTCAGTTACGTAGAGGCGTTTGCCGTGATATTAGTAGGTCGGCATGACGACGATATTACATTGGTGCTCTTGTACAGTAATATACTATCAGTATATTAAAAGGCGCTCTGCAATTATTTTGTCGAGTCAACGTAGAAATATGTAATAATATTTATTTATGATAATACAGGTGGTGTCTTCCACGACTGTTTGGTGCACGATTTCGACATGTCCTGCTGGGTGCTTGGCGAGCTACCCATCCGCGTGCAAGCATCAGCCTCCGCTCTCATTCCTGAAATCAAGGCTATCGACGACTTCGACACTATTGCTTTCTTGCTCACTTTCCCATCTGGCGCTGTAGTTCTTGGTGACAACAGCCGTTACTCTGCATATGGATATGATCAGAGGCTCGAAGTTTTTGGAAACAAAGGTAAAGGGTTTGTAGGAATTAGCTTGTTTAATTCTATAATTAGTCAATTAACCGATATAGGTATTATTATTGTTTGTAAATAAGAAAATATTGAATACGTTTATACATTTTCTCATAATCATTTTGACACCCCTATAAGAATATGTTCATAGCGGGAGATGACTGATTAATGCTCCGTTTACAGGCATGGTCAAGGTTGAAAATGAAAGACCTTGCCATTCGACGGAGGTGGTGCTCGGTCACGAGGGAATCAAGTTGAAACCTATTTTCTACTCATTCCCGTCCCGTTACAAACTTGCCTATAAATATGAAATGGAACACTTCTTGGATGTTGTACAGGGTAAGTTGTAATTAACTATTTGCTATATAAAAAAGTTATCCATCTGATTTACTTACGAGTATGTTACCGATATAAAAGTATGTAACTATGATCTTTAAGTAGTCTCTTTTCCGAATTTGATCAAAACCATTTCAGTAATTTTTAAAACCTCAGAATATTTCATATGTTTTTTTCTTGATTTGTAACAGAAAAGCTCTTTTTCTTAGTTATAAAATAAAGTATCTTCAATATAAATGCCATCCCTATTTATTTTCTTTATGGTAATTGATAAAACTGAAACATTTTTTTCTAACTACGGGCCTAAATAATAATTGTTATGTTTGTAAGTTAAAAAATACAAATTTTAATATGTACTTTGTTTTACCCCTTAAAATAGATTAAAAAAAGGTTGAATTAACACGATGACATTATTGTTCGCACAAACTTAAAAATAGTTTACAAACAAAGACAAATCAAACTAACAATCTAACATCACTAGCTTTTAATTCCTGTGAAACGGTTTTAAACTTTATTTACCGCCTCATTATAGTCACGAGGGTTGTATTTTCTAAGCATTACCATACCGAGAACTTACATTACACAAAGAAGCTTACTGTCATAAATTTACTTGTCTTTTTTATGAAGGTCTGTAGCTTAAATTGCTAGTAACAATGAAATATGTCTATAAAATTATACTTTATCGTTATAAAATTTTCTTAAAGTCATGGTTTTATTTTTAACAGACGGTGTCCCCATGGATGTTACAAGTTGGCAAACTTTGGCTGTAAGCAAGATCGCTACTGCGGCTGAAGAGAGTGCTCGTACTGGCAAGGCTGTTGACATTGACTGGTCAGGAGATGATATCCCGGCTGAATACTCATAAACGACTTCATAATCCTCGATCTACATATGATTTTAAATTTATTATTGTTATTATATGTTTCGTTTTATTGTTTTGTTTTGTGTATATAATAATATTTTCTTTAAATAAAATTCAAATAAAATGTTTTCTTTTAAAAGCATAACTTAAAAAAAAACGTACTAAGGCAAGATTATGATGCCAATGTAAATAGTTACAATCTAAAATCAATTCTTTCTTAGGAATTCGGGTCCAGATGAAAGAATTTTTACATGCTACCCATACGGAGTGAAATTAAACATGAATACTTGCTTTTACCTCTGACGTGGAACATTCCGCTTCAATACACTCACTTTGAACATAAGAGAAATTTCGAGGGTGTAATCGGATTTAGAACATATCTCCTTGATCTTCTGCCATAATGAGATAAATGACTAATATAACTGTAGATTTAATAAAAAAATTATTTGTGAAGTGAGGGCAGTATTTTTGTACAGGCCGATAAACAAAGTTTATCGTAACCAATAAACAAAAGGTTTCAGATATAAGTATGCAAGTCTTAATTATATTTGTATTGGTAAAGGAAATAAACATATTTTATGCGATATGTGGTATTAATTTGAAATTTCTAAATCCGATATCTAATTTTATTTTTAAGAAAAAAAAATCACATATATTAATACAAATAAATAAAATTGAAGTGTCTGTTTGTAATGTTAAATTAACACTTTTTTACTAAATGAATATGAAAGTATATACGATAAATATAACAAAAATAAACAATTTTAAATATTTTTTTCTGTCTGTCTGTTTGTTCCGGCTACTCTCCGAAACAGTTAGACCGATTTTGACGGGACTTTCACGGGCAGATAGCAGATGTTTTAAGGAGTATCATAGGCTATTTTATTTTTGAAAAATAATTAGGGTTACACGCAAATAAAATAATAATGCTTTTAATATTGCATCAGTACGTTTTATTATTTTTATATATTTTTTGTACCCAAGTACAACAGGCGTATTTTTTTTTTATCGTAGTTTGGTAAAGTAGCGTCGCTTTACTTGATCGTGAGCACAACGCAATACAATAACATCAGCAACTACCGTAGGTTCGCCAGTGATCTCTGTCATGCCGGCCTGCTTAAATATTTCTTCACGTTATGTTTGAAGGACTCCATGTTGTAGGAAGGATGCAACATATTTACCGGGAGACAGTTTCACAGTTTCATAGTACGGCAAAGATAAAAAGTAGCAAATATCTTCGTTAGTGCGAAAATAAAGGTAACCGTACAGTCCCGGAGCCCAGCGCGTATGGATCTGTTATGAAAGGAAGAAGGGGCAATTAGGTTGAACAGCTCTTCACAGCACTCGCTATGATACGGACGGCAGGTATAATTGAGAGCCAGTCCTTCCACTAGGATTAGCGTGTTACCATCGTGGGGCACATCTTCACTTAACATCAGATGAAATTGTGGCCAAACATTAACCTATGTTAATACACATAAACATGTTATGTAATATAATATCTAGACTAATAAAATAAAGCGGAAGAGTTTTTTTTGTTTGTTTATTTGTTTATACACGCTGAAACTACCAGTCAGACTCAAAACAATATATGTGTATATGATAGCTAGTTTCACGGTGTATTGTATAGGCTATCTAGTGTGTTCTCTAGTGTTATCTAGTAATTGTATTGCGAGGCACATCTAGTGTTTTTATAAAATGATTTGTGCATTCCTTTATTTTAATCCGATTTGTTTACACTATTCTTACTTTTTGCGCTAACGTCAGATATTTCCAGAGTAAATTACCACAAATGTAATTTAGCACTAGTTGAAGTAGATAAGCGCGAGTAGAATTATTTATCCAATGACGGCGGCCCACTCACTGTCACGGAGACAGGGGTGATTCACTTGAACGCTTTTAATAAGAGAATTTAATAATGAGAGATAGCGATTTATCTCACACGTTTCAAAAGTTTCACCACAAAGTGAAGATTACGCTATGAACGTCATTTTGTTTTTTTTTTTGTCTCCATATCCAACAAGCTATTGTGTTTGCTTCGTAACTAAAATATAACAATCATAATACATTAATTACCCACTTAATTTACATTCTAAATTAATGAAAGTTGGTGTTCTTTTTAGGTTTATCGAAGTGAGCTTAACCACAAATGTTTATAAAAAATCCTCCGGTATAGGTCTTAAAATAAACTTGTGCTTAACATTTACTGAAATAATTATTTATATCATAATATCATTTCATTAGCAACAATTTGCAGCTTGCTCTTATATTTTTTAAAGTTAGTTTTATTTATTTCCCTTCGCAAAATATTTTTTACAGAAGTGGAAAAAATATATTTTGTATTACTAAGAAGGCTCTCTAGTTATATTGCATACCGCTACAAGTGGAGATGTTATTTAAATTCATATTAAACATAAATAAAATATATACTTAGGTTTTTGAGGAGGTCGAGTGGCAGTCCCCCTCTAGGATTACCCTCTTACCATTTTAGGCCACATTATTATCACTAATCGAATGAGATTGTCATCAAACGCTTAACCTATTAAGTAGAGTAAAAAAACAATATTTATTGAATCGGTTTCACTTCTCCACTGAGAGTTCAATCGTATAGATAATGCGACCACCTCCTCCGTGGTCTGAAGGCCAGTGAATTTGATTTTAAATACGCAAGTCATTAATTTGATTGCTGTAAGGATCTTATAAGCTCGTAGTTGGTCTATTCTTTGTGTTAGAGGTAGACCATTTTCTAGTATCCTTTTGGGTAGCTACTACTTTCAAGTCGAAAATTCGATGCCATGAACCTATAGATTTGTCCTTGAGAGTCATTTCTACCACTAGGCTTAGTGTGTGTATTTATAATCTAAACGCAACTCTTATGTAATGTAAATACTAATATAGACTAAGGATAGAAGAAGAACATTATATAGATCTATATTTATAATTTAAACGCTACTCTTATGTAGCGTGTGCGAGGTTTTCGTGAGTTACGACTTAACTCTTCGACGTGCCTCTAATTGAAAAATGCAGTTTCTCTTTTGCTCTTCAATTTGTAATTCAACTAAAGTTATATCTATTCTATATCTTCTATACTCTATACATATTATAAAACTCGACGTCTCTTTGTCTGTCTGTCCGTTTATGTTCTTTTCACGCAAAAACCACTAATCCGATTTACATCGTTTTTCCTTTTATACATATTTATGTTATCTGGCCTGGTTATCGGATATATTTTGTTACGTGAAGATACTGGTAATGGTAAGTGACGATAATGGTAAATCAATTCGGAAAAAAGACGCTTTTGTGGTGATTAAATGGCTTACCCTGAGTAAACCATAAGAGATATATTGAATTAACGTACTACATAACTGTAGATCTTAAAAATACCTACAAAAAAGTCAGTAATAGCATAAGCCTATCTTCTAAGGATTACCCACAATAATCATTTTTGAGGCAGAACAATTCGCGCGTTCGCTCGACTGTCAAGCATTCTATAGCTCACACGAGCGGAGCCGCGCGTAAGTCTACTTTTATATAACTATACCATTTCCTCCATTTAAAACAGATTTCAAATTGGAGATTTAAATTTTAAACAATTAATAGTTACTAGCCGACCCGTGCGAATATTTCGTGTATTTTTTTTTTATCGAAGCACGGCGTAGTGACGTCATTATACCTAATGGTGAGCACAGTGCAATCCAATAACATCGGCGACTATCAAGGGATGTACAATCCATCGTCAGTTGCCGCTGTCATGCCGGCCTGCTGAAATGTCTCTACACGTTATGTTTGAAGGATTCCATGTTGTAGGAAGGAGGTAACACGCTGGCCGGGAGACAGATCCACAGCCTCACAGTACGGCAAAGATAAGACGTAGCATATTTCTTTGTTTATTACATTATATAACGTTAACAATTATTATAACGAACACCTGTCATGTTAGTTAAACAGATTATTAATAGATTCTGCTTTGAATATATTTTCATTAAAACATCAACAGATGGCATTCCCAATGAAAATGTTTTTTAACCATTTTTTAACGAAAACATGAATATATGATTTTTTTTCGAACAAATGTAAAACGGTATTTAATTTCAATTTCCAAAATACAGCTATCGAATTCATTAATATCTATTAACAAATTTAAACAGTTACTACTGTACCGCTTACATAATACAGGATTAGATATTTCAGTCATTATTGAAGTATCTATATACGAGTATAGGTGAGCGTGGTATAGGAAAACGCTATTACATCGGACATGTTCAATTACCGAGTGGAAGATAGGCTGCAGCAGATAGTTATTGACTGCGCTGCACTGATACCGTGCTACAATCACTGTGACACGTTAGGAAAAGCCCGTACACACAAACACACACATATATATTGCATATGCAATTAATGCATGTATAGTCGTTTCATTTTGTAAACAACGGGAAGGAAGTCGCGCCCAAAAGCTAATATTAAATGTATCGTTAAATTATAGTTAGTTTAAAAAAAATTCTTCTATACATACATATAATAAAATTGAAGTGTCTGCTTGTAATATCAAAATAACAGTTTTTTTACTAAAAGTATATATAGTACTTATAAACAACAAAACCAATTTGGTTTTTTTTTGTCGTTTTTCCGGGTAATCTCGGAAGTGGTTGGACCGATTTTGACGGGATTTTCACTGGCAGATACCTGATTTTATAAGGAGCAACGTAGGCTACTTTTATTTTAAAAACATAATTAGGGTCCCGCACAATAAACAATAACTATTTTTATCCTTAAAACAAACTTCGGGCGACGGTCACCACAGTACCGATGGCATTCTGTAGTCCACGCGAGCGGAACCGCGGGTACAGCTAGTATAATACAAACGAAACTATCAACTAACATATTGTAATATTTCCGAAAATATTAAAAAAGTAACATAACTATTTTTCTTGTATATTGAAACCAAAACTATTAGAAACATTTAACTTATGGATATCTCATATAAAATTCTGAGTAGGTAATAATACCTTTTACAGGCGTAAAGACAATTACTTTGAGTCGTGTAGAAATATACATTCATTAGAAATTCGTTATTCGATCCCCTCAGACATTCTAGTGGCAAATAATACCGAGCTCTGTGAGGAGTAATATTCGACAGGTGTAAAATGAACGTGTGGTTCTCTAAGAAACGTGCGCGATTGCTATCATTGTGAGTTTGTGCCATCACAATGAACACTTTGATGAGCGTTTATTCAGTGTGTCTTCCATCCAGCGTACCTTCAATTTGTAACTTTTATTACACAAATTACGTTTCACAAAAAGTCTATAGAAAACGTAACCAGTATAAGTTTAGAGAAAAGAAATTTCATTAACCGCATGATTTGACAAGAACATCGTGATTGGATGGGAATTTCGCCAAAAACAAATTAAGTCCAACCTTTAACCTCTTTAAACAATTTACAATACAATTTGGATTTAGTTTAGTTAATGCTATTAAGTAAATAAGGTTACAAAATAAATAAATATATTCAAGCAACCCTTGGTTCAGCTTATATAGAGTATTATTAACATTCCGCGTCTTGGTTTCAAGTTTAACATGTGTATGTGCGCGACATTGAGGAGTCATGTAAAATAAAATATTTGGGACATGAATTTTTCATTGAGGAAATTAGTGACAATATGTATTATTCATTTATACCTATTTAATATATATTCTTTTTATAAATCAGTTCCTTGTGTTTCTGAATTAAATATCAATAATGTGTTACTGAAGCAGTAAAAAAATCGTATCTAACGTTCGTATTCAAATTAAATGTTAACCAGATTATTAAGATTAATTTAATAATATATTAATAATGTAATATGTTTAGTTATAATAATTTAATAATATCGTATTTGGAGTTGTTGTTTAAATGAAGCTATAAACCGTGATTTTGAGTCGTCATGCTTTTTAAAGCTCAAAACATTTTAACTAATTCCACTCAGTTTTAGTCTGGTCTAAAGACGGGAACTAACTTAGTCGGGTATATTTTATTTTGTCTTATATTTGTTAGCGTTTCATCAATATACTTTTTGTACAATATAAATTTTTTTCGTAGAATTATCATGTAATGCTGAAGTTACAATTATTGATTGGCATTCCGTTTTATAGCCTGTATCTTTATCTAGGTATACTATTACCTCGTACTTTCTCGCTGATAATTTACTTTGTTTAGGTAAAGTTATTCTATTATTGTGTATCTACATAGCCTTATTTATATATATTAATATATATACTAGTGGTGCACCCGCGGCTCCGGACTCGTTTTGTTACTAAGTAATTAATTTCACCCGTAATTTAATTTTTACTCATATTATTGTCAATTATATTGTAGTATGTCAATTGAGAAATAACATATAATTCCCATGTTCAAAATTTCATCAAAATCGGTTGGGAAATTTTATTTTTTACGGTTTATCAAATATGGAAATACGTATGCTTCCGTCTACAAAATTTGACCATAATCGGTTGAGAATTGATGAAAAGCTTCCCGTATACAAAATTTAATAGGAATAGGTCAAGCCTTTTTTAAGTTAACTCTGGACATACAAAGAGACAGACAGGCAGACAAAATTATATGTATAGACAAAACTATAGGATATATAGTAATATATATTAATGCACTTAAATTTTTTCCTTGCATAGATTATTATAAAAATAATAACTCAAAAAAACATCAAGGTTTCTTAGACTACCTATACAATTATACAACACAAATTTCATCCCTTAACTTAGGTGAAGAGTTAAAAAAACTGGTTTTTATATCTAATGAGTATGTGTGGTTCATTTCTGGTTAATAATTATCATCAAATCTATAAAGAAAAAGTTTTTACACTTTACAAAGTTTCAGCCATGTTTTATATCCATAATTGGTGAATTTTCTAAAAAACGGAAAAATGTGTTTCTTTATTTTTATTGAATAGTACGCTTGCTAATTTCAGGTCAATAGACATATTACGTTTTCATAATTATATTAGAAAAGTTAAAAAATATTTTTACTGTACAATCTTTCAATCCCTATTTATATCCCTAGAGGTTGAAGTTCCCAAAATCCGTTCTTAGTGAGCGTCTACATCGCGGAAGGAGTAACTATGCTAAATTTCAAGTCAATCGGATCTACAGTTTCAGATATGTCGTGAAGAGTGGTATCTTTTACATATATATATACATATATATTTAATCTCGTACTAGCTTTTACCCGCAACTTCGTTCCAATTGTCTACGAAATGAAACGATTCGCGCGCCACCTGTTGTAAACTGGTTACATTAATACAGAACGTTCACAGGCATATGCACAAAAACCCACTACTCGCTGGACTCGACAAATTGGATGAATGTTTTAGGAATGAATAGAAACAAACAAGAAGTATAGAGATTAATATACTGCCTTGTATGTACGAGTACGTCGCAAGTTCTTGAAATGCTTTATCTCTTTATATACACACTAACAATCACTCGCAACGTAGTTCGCGATAATTATAAGAAAAAGTTTAGTAAAAATAAAAAATAGGCAGTAGTATTAGTGAAAAAGTTTTTAGAATTAAAATAGTGAATCAAATAGTTCCAGAGATTACCTCTCACAAACACGTTCACATACATACTTCACTTCTTTGTAATAGATTTCATTTTCGTATATTTTTAATATCCATTATTTTACATATATTAGTGACATTAGATCAATATAAGCAATTGAAATAAGTCGCTTCCAGAATTGATTAATTGAGAACTCTTAATCTATTGTTTCTCGTAAGACTATACAACTGTCTTATTAAAAACATCGGCTACTTGATCGTTAGTTTCGATTCCTTTGATGATAATTCAATATAAATACATACCTATGCTTATAAATAACCAATAGCGCGGATTCATTTTAAGCGTCCAGTCAACATTAAAAGGTTAATCGTTCACATAAAACACGGTACAATAAAGAACGTTTCGCTATTCATGAGGCATACCGAGCCAGACATCTCGCGTTATTATACTCGTAAAGTTCGCCCTTTCCTTGCATAATGACATGACGAATTGCGTTCGCGATATTTCTGCTTCTTTATATGATAAAATCATTATAAGCCAGTTATAGCGAAGGCGAGCTAGGGTGAAAATGTTTTTCAGAATACATTCTAACTAAATACGCATCCAAAAAGTAAACGTTGAACCGTTAACTTCTGTCTGGTAAAAATGAAAAACATTGTGCCTATAAAACTTTTGTTGCGCTGAAAACACTGGAAACGCGTTTGCCGAGAAAATTTAAAATAAATTTGGTCATGGAGATAATGGGGAACGCGAGTTTCGAGTAATAGAGAACGTGTGGCTGGCAAGCTCTACACGGGTGAAAAAGTACAAAAGTTTAAACTCAGTTTCCCGGGGGTGGCGCGTCGCCACGTATAAATCGAGCTTTGAACATAATTATGAATATTTTCTATGTTTTATCTATATAAAATAAATACCTTATGTCCGTTTGCGTCGTTAGGCGATAAATAAGTATCATATTTCCTAATGCACGAAATAATCGACTTCTATGCCAGATTTCAGTAGAATCTTTCCAGCCGTTTAACTGTGATTTATGGAGAAACATCAGACAAATGTACTTAAAAATTTATAATATACTAGTAATCACCCGCGAATTCGTATGCGTTACTTTCAACATAATATTTAATAAAAAATAAATAGCCTATTATATAACGAAGCTTTCTATCAATGAAATAATTTTTAGAATCGGATCAGTGGTTCTAGTGATTAATTTTGTACAAACATTTAAACAACTTTATTTATTTCTAACTAGATGATACTCACGACTTGGTCTGTGGTGTTTATTATATTAACAATATATTTTATGCACAGCGCTGAACGCGCAGTAATTATACAAATCGTAGGTTCTTAAAAAATATTTTTTTTTATAAAGTCCAATATCTAAGGTGTAATGAAACAAAAAAATATATCAAAATCTGTCCAGTAGTTTTTGTGTGATGCGCGCACAACGGCAAATTTTGTTTATGTAAAAGATAGATAATAATATAATAGATACTAGTTGTGCCCGTGACTCCACACGCGTTCATTCGTACCGTATTCGTTTACTCGTTTTCGTCCCATCTTGTAAATACGAGCCAACAGATATCAGCTTTAATATATTTTATTCTATTTAAAACATTTAATTACTGCGTTCATTTTACTTTAATTCTGATTCATATTCTCCTTCAAACTAAAGTGCAAGTTGAAAGCTTAAAAAGTAATAAAGAGTTTCTTCGACTCTTATTATTGTGAAGTTGAGTTCCTGCAAGAATTCAAGTTCGTTAGTATTTTTTGGCTTCATGTATATGTATTGCAGTTTGTTCGCACTTTTTTAGTAAAAGGAAGTATTATAGAATATATTCGTAAAATTATTAATGAGAAAAAACTTCTGGTCACATAACTATATAGTTACCATTCAATAAGTAATTTAAACGAACATTCAAATCGAGATTGAGAACATTCATGTATAACCAGACTCGGACAAGAATGGAGTGTTTCTTTAATAATTTCATAAAAATAAACGAGCAAATCTCCTCCTCAACGAAGTGGGTGCAGTTCGTGCCTGGAATAAATTTCTTCAAAGGGATCGTTTTCAATTTCATGGCTCAATCTTCGGGATCTCAACGAGAATATGTAAAAGGGCATTTGTCGGTGTCAACACAATATAATGAGCCCCTCTCGCATTAGATATGATTATGATGATCTCAAATATAAAATAAACCAAGATCTATGAAATTCACGGCAGTTCTCTTCCGTGAACTGATCAAGTTAGTGTAACATTTTAATCAATTATTCTAATCAGTTGTTTCAATTACTGTTTAACTAGATAATATATATTTTTATCAAATAAAACCAACATATACACTATTTGCGTGTTTTATAAATAGATTGTAAAGTAGAAATTGTAACTATTATTGATAGCATTATCTTAAATTAATATTTGTCATATTAGAAATGCCCAAAAATACGGATAAACAAATGGCGTAAAATGACAGTAATACAAGAATTCGAAAGGTGTCTTTATTTAAGGATTTAACTCTTCTCACAAAGAAGTATTTTGAATCTTAATTACCGCCAACGGGTAAATACAATGAGACCAATTTCGTTGACTGTGTTATAATAGGACTATATCATAAATGTATAACTATGGTTTTGTTTACATAGTATTATGTAAATGTATTTATTCATGTTTTATAAGTGAAGGCTAAAACACCATATATACAACGTAAGGGATTTGATAACTATTTCGAACTTGTTTATCCTAGCTCTATTAAATTACTCCAAAATATTATCTCATAAAATATTCCTCCCGCGAATGTTTCTTTTCTTCTATCTAATCTTGTAAATGTTGTTGTGAGAAGATATTATGCTATATATTGTAAATTGTGAACAAGTTCTTTCCGGCGGCTGCGCGTATTGTTAGAGTTGGTATTAAGCTTGATTTTGATTTTACGTTTTCTTGTAAAAATTTATGTAGATTTATTGCTTTTCGTTAGTTCATCTAAGAAGAATTGTGATAATAATATGTAGCAAAAGCTATTTTTAGGAAGTTGGTTTACAATACAAATAAAACTAGATATAAATTAATTTATTAATATGAACGTGGTGCGTGGTCAACTGGCAAACAGTTTGTGTTGTGTTCTACTGTGTAAATAGAACTGATATGAATGCAGTAAATAATTTATCCGAAATTTCTTTGATACTTTATTTTATTTATTATACTCACCAACACAAATTATGATATAAATAAAATTAAAATGCCGTTATCTGTCTGAATCTGTAGATATCTATCTATCTCTTGTAGGTACCTCCGTCTATCAGTCATCCGATTGATATTCTATATTGTTCTTTTGAATTTTGTTTGGTGTAATATATTGCAAAACAGTAAGAACTTAAATTGTTATAGGAGCGAGGGATGTAAAACGGGATGTATTTATTTGAACTGGGTAGCTTAACAGGAATATTAATTTTGAATTTATTCGTGATTTGTGTTTCGTAGTAAGTAGCAAAGAAATGAAGGATTAATTATTTTCGATGGATATCCGCAAAGTAACGCCTTCGTCAATCAAATATGATATTAACTGATCATTAGGTGTAGTGTGATCGCCTTCTATTCAGATAAAATAACATTACCATCTCTTTTTGCATTATTGGTATAACACGGTACGGATATTTTGTATTGTAATGTTAAGATAGCAAATGCTGAAACGAATGTTACGCTGGCCTTGTGATGAAATAAGCCATCTGCTCCTTGCACGTTTATAAGTTCTTTTCAAGGATAATATATTATATTGTAAGTTGCTATGGAAGTATAAAATTTATTGTTTATTAAAATTGCATTTGCAATGTTGGAATAAAGAATAATACTGATTTTTTTTTTCACTTAAACTTGATAAACGTTAAACTATGAAGTGTAATTATGTTTAAGTTGAAAGTTTCATACAGATGAATATTATAAATGTTTATTAAAAATGATATTAAAAAAAAATTGCCATAGATGAATTTCTTTGGATATTTCTCTCTACTTGGAGCACACACACTTGGTGTTGTGTTCCTGTGGTGAGTAGTGTTTCCAGAGCTCCTTGGGGGTTCAAATGCGGCAACGCTTTAGTGATACATAGGAGTATTACAAGAGTCCATAGGCTACGGTGGCCGCTTACCATCAGGTGGGTACTTGTTTGCCACCTTTGTAGTATAAAAAAGTAATCATATTTTTCTTTACTGTTGATAACAATTATAGGACTGTTATTCTGAAGGTTAGACTTAAACTTTACTTTATTACAATGTCGACGAGAATTCCACAAAAATGTAGGAGTAAATCAAAGTTATTAATTTTCAAATCACATTTACGAATTAGATAATGATTTTTTGTATATTGTTGCTTGATTTTAGCGTTATGGCCACAATATCACCTGATGTTAAGTGCAATGTGGTCCAAGATGGTGACACGATAAGCCTAGTGGGGAAACTCGCTCTCAAGTGCAGCTGGAACACACCTATAGGTAATTTGCGACAGATTTTCAAATAGAGAGTGGTAGCTGGCTAGCTAGATTAGAAAATACCCTACTACCATGCTATGATTTCATCACGACGTTTTCCTTCACCAAAAGATCGGATCTCATTGCATGGATTTGAACTCATGCCAATAGATGCTGTGTTCGTATATGCTACCACTGAGCCATCATTGCTCAATTACGTGTATTAAATGTATTAATTTATAAGAACAGTTTGAATTCAAAGCACCATCATTTGAGTTTGATATAATTGAAGATGAATGATTTAAAAATTAATAAAATGGATAAACATGCTATATTTTATTTTGATTTCATTATGTATATCGCATATATCGCATTTGTACCGCAATGCGCTTGAAATATGTTTTGAGTTTTATTTAAATTCATTTCTTTACGCCATTTACATACCTATATTGGTATAGAACAAAAAGACAATAGTTTATTTAATATTATTTTTAATCAAAAGAAGACTAGTTATATTTTAATTAAGAATATACATATGAACAATCTTTTCATAAGTTAAAATCTCGTAGACCGGTATTAATTATTTTAGTATAAATACATTGTTATTACCAAAATCCAACACAATTTAACATAAAGATGAAATCATTATGTCTTTGATATGAAACAATAACGAGTTAGGGGAATAGTGTTGTCGCCCGAGACTGACCCTTTGTTGCCATATGAGTGACGGCCTTCAGACTTCTCGGTTCGGTTATCATAGCCTTTGGGCGTTATCAAATAACAGATGGTATTATATCATAATGCATTACATTTTTGTTTTTATACACGCTGTATCTATTTATTAAAGATTGTTTGTTATTTATAGTAATAAACTGCTCGTAAATTCAATTTTTATCTTTGGCTGAAGTTCTTTAAGTACACCTTCGTATAATAGATGAACTGAAAACTGTAAATATTCAGATACGAGTAGTAATGAGTACTCCCTACTATTAAGCCGAGAGGTCGCGGGTTCGATCCCCGCCCATGACCGACTTTTGTGTGATGAGCATAATTGACAGTTGTGTGTCTGGGTGTTATATATATATATGTATTGTATAGTATATCAGCTGTTTAATTACCATAATACAAGCTATGCTTAGTATGGAATTAGATGGCCGTGTGTGAAATTGTATACAAAAAAAATAAAATAATTACGGGCTAATTTTCAATCTGTTATTTTTGGTCGTATAAGTTTTGTTGTAACGAATTTAATGAAATATGAAAATACTTGTTTTTTGTTTACGAGAATGATGTAGGAAACATTCATGCAGTTTATTTGGTGTTAAGTGGCCAGCGCAGCTTACAGCTATGTATAATCAACTTCAAACAAGACTGCAGTCCTAACTGTGGTCAGATGCTGCTTCTGTGAAGTGAGTTTGAATGTTTCGTATACCAGTGCGTATTGCCAACCTATCTGTATAGGTTTCACCGTACTTAAGTTATTTATTTATTTTACTCCTTAAAAAAATATACACTAGCTTTTAACTTAATCCCATTCGCATTTTGTGAAGATTCAGCTATGTGACAGTTAACCTTAACTGGGAACGGATTCTCAAACGCAGCTGCTGGAACACACCAATAGGTGATAGATTTTCAACTTGCGAATTATAGCTAAAGCAAGGCAAATATTAGAAAATGCCCTAACACTGCGTTTTGTCAGAATGTTTTCCTTCACTGGAAAAGCACATTCTTCTAGTAGAATTTGAACTCTCGTCGATCGATCATCATCGCTTCAAAAGTATAAAGTGGGAAAGGTATTTTTAAAACTCTGAAACGATTATTTGCTACATATATTACATTTTCGTAAAATATTTAGAAGTAGTTGCGCTTCACGGTTTTACGCGTGTTAAATTTATTCGACACCGCGCCGCCGCCAACGCATCCGTGTTATAGTCTCTCTTTGTTCTCACTTTTCATACTTGCCTACAGCTTGCCAAATTGCTTGATGTTCATAGTTACTGCTGCACTTTTTAGGGCCGTAGCGAAAAGTTCAATAACCTATAACTTTCGTCAATAAACAAGCTTTGAATTGCAACATGTTTTTCCAAATATGACTTTTAGTTCCAAAGACTAGTGCGTTTAAACAAATAAAGGAAAAAAACAATCCTTTGAATTTTATAATATTAATATATAAGTATACCTAAATAATTAGTTTATTAATAAACAGTACTAAAAATGCTAGAATTCAGGAACACCTTTTAATAAAGGTATCGCAAAGGTTTCGAAATTGTTTGAATTTATTTAAAACAGGACGATAACAAATCCTCCTCTGCTTTTGATATTGAAGTTGCGAATTGTTTTAACGGAACATTCCGCTATTGAAATAGTAATAACGTTTGTTCGCATTCAAACGCGAAACTATTGCGGTGTTCATGGGGGCAACAGGGAACATGTCTCGACACGGTATAAACGTCTCCCGCGATATTGTCGCGCCTTGTTTCCATACCTATTGACGTATTCGCGTACATTGAACATAAAAGATAAGTACTATGGAAAATTTCGTATTCTTTGTTTTTGATCTTGAGGTCGTATGATAAAATTATTTTAAAAGTAGATATACATAGGCTTATTAAATTCCCGTGTATAACGATAACTGTATCGTAATATATTTAAACGATAACTGTACCATAATATATATTTTTTTAATGATAATAAAATAATATCTCCATGTTATGAACAATATAATGTAGTCTAACAGGATGTAGATTACTTATTTCTTTTGAAGATTTTCTCTATACGATGTCGCCGACATGGCTGCATTACAGGTTACTGATAGTAACTACAGTACAATCCGAAAATGGTGACCACTGATTAATCGAGGGTCTATCACTTGCCACTGCTGCTATGTCGGCCTGCATAAATGCCTTATATGGTTCGTTTAAAGAAGGTAAAGGCTATGAGATGGATCCAAAGCATCACGGTACTGTAAAGTTTTTATTTACATTCAAGACTCACTACAACAATTCATCAACATTCCACAAAGTTTAACTTACCTGAAAAGCCGACGATGATGCCGAAAAACGACAAAATGCGAATGAATTGGTGATTTTGTTACCAAACGAAATGTTACAATGAACAGAAAGATCCCTTATTATATATATTATAATATAAGTTCTTAAGCGATTTCCCATTGACACGGTATCTCCAAAACTATTTGGTCTATTGACATAAAATTTCACATGCAAAATCCGTATTTTTTTTATATAATTGTCAACTGATTTTGATGAATGCTTATATGGGAAATAATTCCTAAAATAATAAGCTATATTAATTGTCAATAATACGTGTAAAAATAAAATTACGATAGGAAAATAATGACTGCGTAAAAAAGGCGTGCGAAGCGGCGGGCATTGCTATTATTTATACCTACTTATAATAAAACAGTGAGTCGAAATCTGTATGTACGTTTTTGAAATTCTTGTCTGTCTGTTAGTTTGTACGCACATAGAATCTATTGGACCGAATTTGATGATATTTGGTAGGATTGTAGGTTTATAGTCTGTAGGTAAATTTACGATTTCTTACACGTATAGACATTTCTGTGTCTAAATTGCGTTAAGTTATGTACATATAAATAAGGAATTTATGTATATGTAATACATTTTAAATATAGAGATAAAAAAGAGGAATTATTTAAAATTAATTCAAATTATTTCAACTTCACGTAATTTTCAAGAGAAAAATCTTATGTAGGTATGTATTTTTCATGGATATTCATAGATGGCGCTTAGTAGTTTTAAATGTTCTGAGACATTACAAAGAATAATGTTGATAATAATTACACTACATTATTAGGAAATAATTTTTATGTTAGATTTTTCCCGAATTAAAAGTTTATTTGTTCTAAATTTCTACGATGGATGTCGTTGTTTGAAGTTTTTTGTGCTATCAAGATTTTTATTAAATTATACTAAAACAGACATACTATAATATAATGCGCCATTATTCACTGGGGGATTTTTTCAGTATTACACTAGTCTAAAAAGAGTGATCTGTTCGTTTACACGCCCCAGAAACCTACAGGGAACAACGTATTAGGTTAAATTCACAGTGCAGAGGTATGGCAGAATATCGATCGACCGAAAGTAGTGAGTGTGAGGCAAGGCTGACTACAAACCGTGAGTACCACGTTGCGTCACAAGAATCCGAGACATTCACATAGCACGAAACACGGTTAAATCGCCGATGTTGAATTTTAGTACACTTACATGTCTCTTTTATCGCTGTTTTTCATACACGAAATACCACGCGGAATAAGTCGCAGCTACAGCTAGTATTATGTATAATAATAAGTAAATGCTTGATTTACTGAAGCCAGAAAGAAGTTCACTTAACTATACCGACTTATACTCGTACTATATATAAGTATATATATATATTACTTAACCGAAGTCAGTTCCTGACATACACTGTGTATGGTAATTTTACGGTTAAGTTCACAACGACTAAGTCACGGTCTTAATAGCCATCCTCACGTTGTATTTTAGGATCGCTAGCTCAGTCGCTACCTGGCTGACCTCACCGGGGGCTTCAGGAATCACAGATTTCGTATAGCGTTTTTTTTTTATCGATATTGTTTTGGCGTAGTGGCCACAATCTCAGCTGATGTTAAGGTGGAAGACTGGTTCTCAAGTGCAGCTGCCGGAACACACCTATTGGTGCTTGGCGACAGATTTTCAACTTGAGGGTTGTAGCTAGCCAGGCGGGCATTAGAAAATGCCCTACCACCATGCTATGGTTTCCTCACGATGTTTTCCTCCATCGAAAGCTCAGGCGCATTGCAGGGATTCGAACTCACGTCAATCGTAGCGAAGTCGTACACGCTACCACTGAGCCATCTCACTTCGCCACTGCGTGAGAATAATTCGTGTATCATAATTGTATCACTGCGGTAAACGTTATTTGTCAAGTAATTTTATTTATTTGTTACTATGGGTTATAATACTACCGATAAAATAGATAAGTAACTGTATACATTCATAATAATATGAGTTTTTCTATAAGCAGTTATTAACTGAAAAAAAATAACAATTGTAATCAATAACGTTGATGATAAAAATAATGGCGTTTAACAATAATATGATAATTTTATAGTTTTACATAATTATGTTATTATATTTATAGGACCTTTAACACCATATTTTTATCAATAAAAAAAAAGATTTAACTGGAAGGATTTACGTCATAGAGGTACTGTATATAAGACGATCTTGAGGTCTTTCTAATTACATTTATTATTTGTAGCCGTTGAAGCAGTAGTCGTCTGTCAGCCAAATAAACTGAGGTAAATATTAAATTTGATATTTTAATTTTTTATATATATTTGTGGGTATCACTAACAAGTATTGTCAAGCTAGCTTGACAACTTTAGTATCTAACGTAAACTTTGTCTGAATCTGAATATTGCTTTTAATGTATATTTATCATTACTGTTTAGCATCTAAAAGTAAAAGCGTAATGATATGTAGTCTAAATTTTGCCTCGAATAGGGGCAAACTTTCCTATGTTAGCCTGAAAATTAATTTCTAATAATTTCGTACTTTTTAAAATTACGGGTGCTTAATTAATCTAGCTAATCTGCGTCAATACCTATTACGCACATTATAGAATGTAAACAATCTAAAAGCTGTCTTGTTAGTTACACAGATTGTTAAGAAATGGCGCCTCGTACATGATAGTTGAATATATTGTCATTAGGAGCACCATCTGTTACACACTTTTTTTAAAATACCTTTGATATATAATATGTATAGATAGGAAAACAATTATATAGGAATTTTTTAATTCATTAATTTAACTAAAACATAAATTTTAAGCAATTTGTATATATTTCTCTGATAGCGGGGAACGTAAGCTTTAAAATTTTTTGAATCTTTTATGTATTTTGATGAAGAATTTACAGAGCTATGGCGTTGCCAGGAAAAAAATACATTTGAGTAATAATATGTGATGATAGATATATAAAGCGAAAAAAAATCAAAAACAATCCTATTGTATAACTGTCATACCTCATTTACACTCTCACGCGAGCAGCGAGACGAGCTGCGAGGCGAACCACGAGACGCATATGTAATCGATGTGCCCGTGGCTCGCCTCGCAGCTCGTCTCGCCATTCGCGGTGCTCGCGTCGGTAGCGGTTTTTTGGGCACGAGTCAAAGGGGCTCATAGTTGATAGTTCAAAAATAACTGAACGCGTCGCGAGAGTGTGAACATAAATTGATTAACTTGACGAGCGAACGAGCTGCGACCGAGACACAAGGCGAGCCGCGAGGCGCGAGTGTAAATGAGCTGTTTAGTTTTCGTCAAACAGCGGACGGCACGGGACAGCAACGCGACGCTCTGTGTAGTTTATATAGAAGACGTTATATACAGCGTCGCTTCACCATTTCGTCCCGTCCGCTGATTGACGAAACCCTTATTCTTTATACCCTGTTTATTTTGTTAATATAATACTCACTTACGTCACTTACTCAGTGTACACATGACATATCCCACACATCATGTGTCAAACTAAGGTCACGCATTCACTTGGCACTGTTTAGTGCGGATGCTGCCAAAGATGGTAACACGCTAAACCTAGGAAAGGAACGAATTGTTGAGAGTTTGAAACAATCAATAAAGTTTCCTTCATCTATTTTATCAAGATTGGAACTGGGTCTAATTGTTTTGAGTTTTTTTGCAACTATTTATATCTGGGGTGAAGTTTTGACCTGCCTGTTGACATAAACAATAAATATGATTATTTTTAGTGACTTATAGATTTTGTTTATTCATTCTGTCTATCAGTGCGAAGGTTATGCTTGGTAGATACATTTTTATATTTAAAATGTACAAAATTGTACGCCGCTATATTTAATAAAAAAGACAAAACTAACTTGGTTGACGAGATTACCTAAGAATCTGTAGTATATGAAAGATTAGTTGTGCTCTGAAATTTGAATTATGTGTGGCGTATATTTTTTTGCATTGTACTCGTATTATTGAAATATACCTTAATAGAACGTTTCCAAATAAAGTAAACGTTATAATAAATAATGCTATTATACCAGTACCTACTAAATATATATAGCATTATTATATACGCTATATAATGCCTCTTTAACATGAGATAATGAGGATAAGTGTTAACAGTAGTTATTTAAAAAAATCCTTATTAATTTTATTGATATTATGTTTATAATAAAAGTCATGGAGCCCAGTGGTTTAGATTGGCGGAATATAGATTTGATGTCCGCAAGTTCGAACCCTGGCAAGTCAAACGATTTTTCAGAATTAGCGTACATTACTAATTCAAATTGGTAACACTATCGACTGAAATATCGAAGAAAAACATCGTGAGGAAACCTGAACGGTTGAGTAACTACAACTGTATGTAGGAAAAATATAGAACTGTTTGTTTCTCGGTTCTGAAATCACCACTACGTCGTGGGGTGGCGTGGTGATTGAAGTCCATACCTTCCCTTAGGAAGAGACCTTTGCCCAGCAGTGAGACACTTACAGAATGATATTATTTTATTCATATATTTTTAAATATTTCATATACCGAATACTCTAAAAAATAAAAATAAAGTATTTATTTGTTAACAGTGTATTCAAACGAATTTACACATATAATGGCCACCAAGAAGTTCGCTGGACCATCTCCGTATGTTTTTAAGAACACTTATCCTGCTGACGACTACATGCATACAGAGTAAGTAATACAATGTAGAACATCATTAACAATTTCATTAAATTCTTTTCAGTATTACTTACTATGTTTTTGAGATTACTAGTGAAATATTATTTTGTAGATTTAGGACCGATTTTTCAATCGTCAGATAATTTTATACGAGGAATAATTTTGACGTTTTGACAGATAATAGAAAACCTTTAAAACTGTACAACCTGTAAAAATTTAAAAATGATTCCCCGAATAAAGTTATTTTTTGATTGAAAAAATCGGCCATTATTCAAATTCTATCTTACATTCAGTTTGTCATAATTGCGCTACAGTTTATAGTGCTTTTTCATATACAAGTTTACAAAGGATACGTACATAAGGAGCCTAAATTATAAGTTAAATTGACTAGGGGGAGACTTTTCAATCGTCAGATAATTTTAAACTAGGAATAATTTTGACGTTTTGACATATATATAATTTATGGAAAACTTGTCAAAATCGAAAAAAAATTCTAATTAAATGAAGTTATCTGTTGATTGAAAAATCGGCACTAGGTTGGTTAGGTAATTATCTACACCTATTATAAAACTCAATATCTCTCTGTCTGTCTGTAAGTTATGTTCTTTTCACGCGAAAACCAATGTTCCGATATATGTTTTTTATTTAAATTCATATAGCTATGTTATCTGGCCAGGTTATAGGTTATATTTTGCAAGATAAATAAACATACAGAATAAGAAGTGACGATAATGGTGAATCAATTCTAAAAAAAAAGACGCGTTCGGGACGCTTAAATGGTTTAAGCTGACTAAACTATACGAGATATATCAAAATTTATCATAATTTTAGATCTTAAAACGACCTACAGAAAATTTAGCGATAGCATATATCTATCTTCTAAGGATCACCCGACAAAAAGCATTTTTGTATTCCGTCTTTTGAGCGGAGGCAATAATATTCGCGCGTGCACTCGACTGACGACATTCTGGAGTCCACGCGAACGGAGCCGCGGGCATAGCTATTATTACATAAAATAAGCTATCAAATATTGTGAATAAAGTAATTTAAGAATTTTTCATACATGTTTAATTGGTTTCCTTAATATTTCTTTTTTAAACTATCAAATGAATTTTTATTTCAGATATCTCAATAATGTTACTTTAAACCACAAGGCCAAGAGTCAAGCGCCTCCAGTAGTCGGTGCTATTTTTGGTCTTGGCCGCGCAGGCTCCATCCATTTATCTAATATCATCCAAAACCCCCGTGTTATTCTGAAATACATTGTCGACGACCGCAGCGAAATATTTGCTGAGTTGAAGAAATACTGGAGCCTCGATGACAGAACCATATTCTTAACTTCCAAAGATGCTGCACGTGTCTACAAAGATAAGGAGTAAGTTTTTGCTCTGTACGAATGCATTCTTACCGTGTTAGCTTCATTTAAATAATTTATAACATGTGTTTGTTTACTAACTACCTTTCCTACTAAAGCTAGTATAAATGTTTTTTTTAACATGCACACTGTAATCGCATTGTCCGCAACTTATTTTAGTAAACGCTTTTATAATTAGTACTATTAATTCTGTCAAAATAATAATACGCTGCATGTATTATTAAACTATTTATTAATCCGGCGTCTGAATGGCAGAAATTGTTACACCAACTGTCAGGTCAGTCAAATTACCTAGGACCCTTAATTTCATTTAATATTGTAGGATCAGTAAATATATTAGATTTAGTAAAAATAGTCATTAATAAATTATTAATGTGATATAAAAGGTCTACGTAAATACATAGTCATACGAACTTTATTAACATATATTAAAAACACCTATGAAAATAATCAACGGAAGGAGATATCCTTATTTTCGTCACTATAAAACAATATAAGCTATAGCTTAGAGTTTCCTACGGGAAATTGACTAAGGTTATTAATAAATTGTAAAGATAAAGAATTAGCGTTTAACGATATATAATTTTAGACAATTTAATAATTTACTAGATATCACAATCAGTGTTCACACTTACTTGTTGATAAATTTTATTCTTTACATCATTCTTATAAATTACAGCGTGAATGTTGTATTCATTGGCTCCCCAACTTGGACTCATCATGAAATCGTCGTTAACTCTATCGCTAACAACAAAGATGTCTTCTGTGAGAAACCTATCGCTGAGAACTTGGAAGATACCAAGAAGTGTTACGAAGCCGCTAAAGCAAAGGGTCGTATTCTGTACGCCGCCTTCAACAGACGTTTTGACCCTGCCTACAGAAACCTTAAGAACAAAGTTCGCAATGGAGAAGTTGGTCACGTTCAGATCTTGAAAGTGACAGCTAGAGATTCCCCTCTTCCTACCATTGAATACTTAAAGGCTTCAGGTAATTTATTCACCTTACGCAAACAATTAAGTTTAAGCTACTTATAATCGAAGGTACCTTACATATAGTGAAAAGTCTTCTAAATATATTGCATCGGTATTACTGTTCCAGGATCAGACCGTATATATTCAGTTACGTAGATGCATTTGCCGTGATATTGATAGTTCGGCATGACGACGATATTACATTGATGCTCTTGTACAGTAATATACATATTATCATACGCTCTGCAATTATTTTTTCGAGTCAACGTAAAAAGAATATTACATATTTATGGGAATGCAGGTGGTGTCTTCCACGACTGTTTGGTGCACGATTTCGACATATCCTGCTGGGTGCTTGGCGAGCTACCCATCCGCGTGCAAGCATCAGCCTCCGCTCTCATTCCTGAAATCAAGGCTATCGACGACTTCGACACTATTGCTTTCTTGCTCACTTTCCCATCTGGCGCTGTAGTTCTTGGTGACAACAGCCGTTACTCTGCATATGGATACGACCAGAGGCTCGAAGTTTTTGGAAACAAAGGTAAGAACTTATTAGAATCCGCTTATTTAATTCTATAATTTTTCGATTAGCTGATATAGGAATTATTATTGTTTGTAAATAGGATCATATTGTTGTTGCCCTGCCAAAAGAATACGTTTATTCCTTTTCTCATAATCATTTTGACACTCGTATAAGAGTATGTCCTTAGCGGGAAATGACTGATTAGTGTTCCGTTTACAGGCATGGTCAAGATTGAAAACGAAAGGCCTTGCCATTCGACGGAGGTGGTGCTCGGTCACGAGGGAATCAAGCTGACACCTATCTTCTACTCATTCCCGTCCCGTTACAAACTTGCCTATAAATATGAAATGGAACACTTCTTGGATGTTGTACAGAGTAAGTTGTAATTAACTATTTGCTATATAAAAATGCTATAGGTATAGAATATGTAGTAACTATAATTCACTATCGATTTTATAATATTCATAAGGATTTTTGCAGTAAAGGCAGTGATCCTGTAAACTAATTATAACTTCAAATAAATATATTTGAAAATCCATTTGGCCAAATTTTAAGCCATGTGACTGTTTTATTCCCTTTTCACACATTAAAAGGATTTTTTTTAAACTTTGAAAATAATTTTCTTGATTTATATCGGAAACATTAAATATGATTCTTTTTTGATTTTTGACCAAAACCCTAAATAATTTATCTGTTGTTTAAAAAGAACGTTACTTCAACATAAAATAACATACATAGGTAGGTACCTTCTTTATGAAAAGATTTATTTTGTATGCAGCTACGGGCCTTAATAATATTTTCGTGTTTACTCTTAAAAAATGATAACAGTACATACACATTTTCATACTTTGTTTTACCCCTAAAGTTAGAGTTATTAAGAGGCTGAAGTAACATGATGACATGTTAATTCGCATATTCATAAAAAGACTCTACAGATTAAATAGACAATCTGAATTCAGTAGCCTTTAATTTATTTCCATAAAACGGTTTTGTCTCATTTACCGCCTTAAAAGGGTTGTATTTTTAAAACATTTTCATACCGAGAACTTAAGTCAGGAAAGGGAACTTACTGTCATAAATTTAGCTGTATTTTTTGTGAAGTTAACTACAGCATAAATTGCGAGTAACAATGAAATAAATTCAATGTATCTATAACATTATATTTTATTGTTATGCTATTTTCTTAAAGGCATTATTTTTAACAGACGGTGTCCCCATGGATGTTACAAGTTGGCAAACTTTGGCTGTAAGCAAGATCGCTACTGCGGTTGAAGAGAGTGCTCGTACTGGCAAGGCTGTTGACATTGACTGGTCAGGAGATGATATCCCGGCTGAATACTCATAAACGACTTCATAACCCTCAATCTACATATGATTTTAAACTTATTAATGTTATCAGTGTTCAACTTTATTGTATTGTATTAGTATATGTATATATATAATAATGTTTTCTTTCATTAAATACACATTCAAATAAAATGTTTATAATTATTTATCAACATAAATTTAAAAGAATGACGTATAAATTCCAAGATTATGATGTTAATGTACATAGTTACAAGCTAAAATCAATTCTTTCTTTGGAATTCGGGTTCAGATGACCGATTTTTTACATTCATGAGTGAAATTAAACATTCCGCTTCAAAATACTAACTATGAACACAAATACACTAACTATGAATTTAAAGAATGTAATCAGGTTTATAACATATCTCCTTGATCTTTTGACACAATGAGATAAATGACTAATAATATAACTGCAGATTTAATAAAACCCTGTGAAGTGGAGAACAGTATTATGATGCAGGCTGATAAACAAAGACAAAATAACAAATTACTAAGGATGTGGAATTTCGGAAACCCACAATAAAGCTTAAATATAGAAAAAGGATCCGAAACAGGTTTGAGTGCTATCAGATCCCCGAGGTATCCTAAGAGTAGTATAAGCAATTTGTGAAGGCAGGGAAAATCTATATTGGACTTCAAAGACATCGCATATTGAATTTCTCACCTTTGGTGCGATGCATTAAATCCCTTTGCTTCGACCATACATGGGCGGTGTGCCGCGACAAAGAAAACAGTTGCAGCCACTGCGGCAATGCACACATGTGGTAGAGATGCAAGAAGGGGCTGGAAGGGTCCTAATGTTCAAACACTGCGTAGATACCATGGCGAATCGCGCCGAACCGGTGGATTTATGGCCTGAGTAGAAGAAAAGCAGTTAGCTAGCAGACCATCTCAAGTTCAAGGCGCCCAATATGAACTTTACTAGCCGTCGTTCGGAGCACTAAGATCAAGTTGGACGACAGGATTCTCGTGAAGAGGGAAACCGTAACAAGCGATCTTGACTACTACAGAACGGAAAGCACCAGGGCGGTCCCTAACATGTAGTAGTTAAATGGGGTCCCGGGTTATGGCAAACACATGAATGGTGAGAAACTTTGAAGCGAAGCAGGATGCGATAACGGTAACCATAGCTGAGGCGATCAAGGATCTGAAGGATTGGTGGATGCTTACGTATGACAGCCATGCAAAAATTGCGCACCATGGGCTCTTGATCCTGGTAAATCATTTCAGAGAGCCCCATAAGTATTCATATTAAATGGTGGACGAGGTAACGAAACATAGGAACAAAAAAGTACTGTCAAACTCAGTGTTAAGACATCAGTATAAAAAAATATGTATTTAGGATTTTAAATGTAGACTTGTGCTATTAATATAATAATTTATTTTTGTGTATATTTTTGTGAAACATTATGTAATACTTTATATTGTTATATCGATATTATTACTTGTTTATTTTGAAGATATTTTCTGTATGATGTCGGCTACATGACTGCATTATAAGTCATGAAAAGTATAGAACGATAAAAGAAATATGGTGATGACTGATTCATTAAATGAAATTATGCCTATTTACGTTTCAGTTAAAGGATCTAAAATTATAGAAAGGAGGGAAAACGTAGACTATGAGACGGCCTGATATACATTGAAGACTTAAGAAAACATAGATTTTAAAATAAAATTGATTTAAGTTAACTAAAACAATTCTACAACGTTCAACAAAGTTTAACTTACCCGAAAAGGCCCAATTAAAATCTAATGATAAAGTCCGAGTGAATTGGTGATTTTGCTACCGACCGAAATGTCACAATGAAGAGAAAGAGCCCTTGTTGATGAAGCTGTGTTCGACACAGAGAAGGGGTGAGGTGAGACTGCGACCCTTCTGATTACACAATGTTGGCTTTCATCCCTTGTGCAAGTCGCGCACCGGAAATCTTTTGTGATTCGACTTCGGTTATTGTGGTACGGCATACTAATATGAAGAAGGTGACGTCTGTGAAATATGTGACGAGAGAGAAACCGCATGAGCCACGTTAATCAACATGTACGTAATAAAGACAAACATACTTGAATACTTCGCGACTGCCAGATCCGATTGATATTTTACATACTTATGTTGTAAACGTGTATGAAATGAAAAAACAATGTTATTTGAATATATTTTCCAATTGTACTTGACATTTGTTTTATCTTTGAACCTTTAAAAATGTTTATTAAAATTTTCTCCTTTACGATTAACTTTCTTAGATCTTTATAGATAACAATATATTGACTATATAATCATCGCCTACATTACATTCTTATTGAATGTACTGGTTTCAAGTGTAGTTTCATGGTAAAACTATTAAAAAATATCCTGAAATTTTCCGAACCTTTTTATGCGAATTTCTTGGTTGATTTATATTAATAATCACGCCTACATAAATACGTATGCTGAAAAAAAAAAAGATTTAACTCCTTATAATTATCTAAATATAGGGCTTACTTACCTATTCTATCTTCTAAGACAACTATAAACTTTTCATTGCAATCTTTGTTTTGTTGCATATGACCTACATATATTAAACTTTACAAAAAAAAAAAAAAACAAATGAGTTTTGTACTTTATAAAACATCCGGTGCCAGTTGACATGATTTTTTTCGACAATCTTCTTGCGTTGATTACAAAAATATTACCATAAAATAATTTATTGATTACCTATATGAAAAATTTTACGATTCGTTGCTATTTTTTTTTTGTATTTTAGAGTTTTTTACTATAGGTGACTCACAATAAGTACCTTATATAATTTGAAGCTTTTTTTACATTATTGTCGTTTACAAGATGTTGTGGTTAAAATGATATGAAACAATGACAACTATAGGTTTATGGTGTGGTACAGTCGCGAAGAGGTTTACGATTTGACGCAATTACCATCTGTGACTGTACCCCGTGAAATGATTGATGATGAATGATAATGAATTTCTGATGAATAGTTGATGATCGTTGATGTCGCCGAAAAATAAATATTAGATCGAAATATAATAATAACCTTAAAGATATGGTAAGTACACAAAACATAGTAGAAAACTATACAAAATGATACAAAATTATAGATAAATACTTAATAGTGTAGGTATAGATTAATGATTGGTCTCTAATAGCTTCTAGAATACTGCAATGAAGCTTGTCCAAAAATCAATAATTAATCTATGAAGACGGATAACAGAAATAAAATAATGGTATATACGAGTTTGTAAGCCAAGTTGCCAAGTGCGTTTCGGACTACGCGCAGTTTAGGATTTCGTAGTTGTCCAGCACAATGTGCAGACTTAAGGATCATTCATGTTACACCGGGCCGGCGTCTGGTCGAGCACCGGCCGGGACATGGTCAAACATTTATAGTATATTTTTGTATGCAGTAATTCATGCGACTCCGGCCCGGACCCAGCACGGCTCCGGCCCGGTGTTACTTGAATCATCCTTTAAATAGGGGTCTTTAAGTAATTCTCAATGGAATTTGTACGATACTACTTATTCAAATATATTTTATAAGTTGATTGACTATTCCAGTTACTCGTTACCCTGTAAAGCCTACTTACTTCTGATGGTTTATCTTTTGACTTCATTATTTATACTACTAACATGAATTTTTTTACATATCCAAAAACGACCATTTAGATGGCGGAGGGGGGGGGGGAAATTTGCACTTTAAACCTTAATTTTTCATCAACGGATGTCTGAATCGAAAAATGATTTTCACAGACCCACAAAATCTTTGAAAGATCTATCCATCGACAAACCCCACATGCTTGGATAGACGAGAACAAAAAATCATTCCCACTTTACGTGTAGGGGAAGTTCTCGAAAGGTTATTTTTCCAGATTTTATTTTAACACTTTATCGGCGTCATTAATATGTATACCCATACCAAATTACAGCTGTCTAGTATTAAGAATCTCTGAACTAAGTCGTGGACAGACAGACGGCATGACAGCCGCAACCGCCGATGGATGTTAATGTCTCTGTAGTTATAGTTGTATTTGATTGTACTGTGCTTACCATCAGGGACAGTAAAGTCAATGTGCCAAGCTACAATAAAAAAAAAGACGGACAGAGCGAAACTATAAGGGTTTCTTTTGACTTCCGAATCCTAAAAATGACTTCAATTCTTTTAAAGTTACTTATAGTTATAATTAAGTTTGTTAATTTGATATCAAGTAGCTTAATATTAAATACAGTATATATTATTAAATATAGTATATATAAGCCTGTAAATTATTAATCCGCAGGTTCTAAATGAACTACACGATTAGCAGACTTTGTACCCAGCGGAATTTAAGCGAACAACATCGCATAGTGAGTGATTACAATACTCGTATCAGCTACGTTGGTATAAGATGCAACTCTTGGTAGAAGTTGTTTTATAGGAACAAGGTTAAGGAACACCTTATGAAGTGCAATGCAAGGATAGTGTCTACCACTTGTGATCGTTCCAGCCAGAAAATGGCACTGATAAGGTTAGGTAACATGATACACTAACTGACGTCGTAATTTTAACAGCTGTAGCGTATTTTTCAATTCCGTATGAAGTATAGTTGCCACGATCCAAAGGGGCTCGAATAGTCCTACAACTCTAAAAATGTTATATCTTTAGGACTATTCTTGCTAGCACACATATTATGTGCGTACACAATTATACGGTATAATTTTACTATTAACTAGCTGCGTCCGTAACTGCGGACGCGTTTATTACGTAGTAATATGTACGTCTTGTAATTTTTTTTCCTATTGTTATTTTTATAGCCTATTACCGGAATGGCAAATATTTCTCATATACACAATTTTATTATAATCTTTCCAACTATTTTTGCCTTAAATTCAGCTATACAAACGAAAAGGCAGATAGATAAAAAAAGTGAAGCCTATAAGATAGTTATCTAGCACAACATTTGGAAAAAAATTACATGCACTGATAAAACTACAGGTTATTATTATTATATGTATAAATGATTTTATATAAAAAGAGAAAAACTATTCATAAAATCAGATACGTGAAGATTAATTTGATAAATTGTCATCAAAATAATTTTATTAAGTTTTACAAGTTCTGCGAGTATCGGTATTGGTATATACAGAGAAACAAAGTACGTCTTTTGTGGGATGACAGTGTAGGAGCTCGGTTTATCAAGCGCAGTGAATAGGTACTGTGGCTAGAACAAGATTAAATTTGTGCTGCCCGCTGACTTCATGATCTATTAGATTACGACAATGTAGTTGATACATTATACTTACTATCCATATGGATTTAATTATTGTATTTGTAAGTTTATTATGTAAATGATTGTGATAAAGTTTTACGGCTTAGCGGGATATTTGTGTTCGATAATATTCGTGAAGATAAGTAAAAAAAAGATCGATTGGTCTAGTCTTGATCCGAATTCAACAATTGTGTTATCCGAGTTAAATAATTATTTTTGTCAAGGTATGACCAGTGACGTCATGTCTTGATGGTTATTGGTCGTCTTGTATTCTTCATTACAATGTACTTAACATCAGGTAGAGCGCTATCATTCTATCAAGCTTGTGTCACGTTTTACCATATATTTTGGAGTATTAATATATATATATATATATATATATATATATATATATATATATATATATATATATATATATATATATATATATATATTATTAAATTTGAGAGCTAACTGCGATATTTTTATAACGTATACCTGATTATATATAATATATAATACCGTATACCGTATGAAAGTTTAAATATCTTTACTTACATATCTCAAATAAATTTTAGACAGCATATAATTGATTAGAATAATAATAGAAACTTTTAACAAAGATAAACCCCAAAAAACACCATACCAATTTTAAGAAGGATGACTGTAATCCAAGACTAACTTACATACTCAGGCAAAGGATTTAAGCCAGTATGTCAGAAGCTCGCCCGGAGTGTGTCGCTCTTCTGATAAGAATACGTAAGGGCATAAAAATAAAAGTTCACATCGAAGGAACAGGGAAAATGTCGCGGAATAATATTTGGGATTCCAGTTTTATTTGAGTGCAGACCCTCTGCGAATGGAGACAGAGATTTCCCGAGATGGTCCTATCAAACATTTATGGAGTAGCTACATAAAAGGACAACACTTAAGAACAGTTTCAATAAGTGTTTGGAGTAACGCGACCGTATCTAACGATATTACCTACTCTCTTGTAACGTTTTAATATCCGATTTGCCGTTTAAAATTTTATGTACGAAGATATATTAAAACGAACATAAAAATATATAATGCAGAGTAGCTTTTGGCTTGATATTTTCAGATATAATAACAACGGAACATTGTTAATGGATAATAGTCTCTCGGCGGGCGCCAGTTCTCTTGAGTTTTACATAAATACCTAGTAAATAAATCTAGATAAGTTTAGAAACTAAAAACTAACTACAGAAAACATTGCGCTCAAAAAGTACACAATATTTTTGAAATGTGCTTATTATTTCTTTTTTAATAAATAACACTACCTAGTACACTGTAGTCATTTTAAAAAGTCAGCACAAAAAATACCTACATGAGCATTAGCTATAGTTTTACAATACTACCACTTAAATTAGACTCGTGATTTTGTTTTAGGTTTTCTTCCAGGCATTTTTGGATGCTACTGGCTACCATTGGCCTTCTTTTTATTATTGAGAAGAATGGAGGCTATCATACAAATGTAACCTCGTTGGTTATAAGTAGATGCTGTTTTTTTTCTGGGCAGATTGGAAGTCATGATTTAAATGAGTAAATGCAAATGATGATTTTGTTTCCCTAGCGGAACACCCGCGTCTCTTTGTTTTTTCTCAAGCTTACGATGACTATTTTATTGTATTTCTATATACAAGCTTTATAGATGAAACTTTGCGATTATTTTTAATATTTAACGCTCCCGTAAAACGTTTCCTTTTGGCTTCTTTGTCGCATCGTTCATATAATATTTATCGTAGATGTAACAAAAAAAATTCCATTTTAGGCAAAATGTGCAAATAGTTCGAGTTCGACGTTTGAATTTCCCCTGTGTAAATGTTATTACACTGGCACTAGTGTGCAGATGAAACATGCTACGATTACGGCGGCGTTTCGTCACTTGGTCAATTAGTTGACAAATAGAATTATATACCTAATAATATCGAAATAGATTAAATGAACGATTTTACTTAAAAATATTATTTTATTTTGTATATTTATTTTTATTCTTATTGATTATTATCAAAATATCCGGAACCTGTGCTCCAAAATTATTATGACCTTGTAAGGAAAAATTTACGCATTAAAAATAATTACTATGAAGCAACTCATAATGGAGAAATTTTCCTCCACTGGCCAGTTTTGGAGTTGTAAATTTTTAAATAGAATTACGAGGGAAGTCAAATTAAATTTAGAAGGTGTCTATTAATCACTGTCACGAAGTCACCTGTGACCAAAAGAAGTGAAAAAATTCACTAAGTTACCACAGCAAATAATACTGAAAGGTAAATAAATAAACATTTGAGCTTAATGCGATTTGATTGACATGCTCATTAAAATTTGTATTTTTTTATAATTGCCTAACTTCAATAATAAGGTATACTAATACCAATTTCAATAATTTTTATTTGTGTTTTACAAGCCTTGTTAGAAAAATCATATCGTTGGCTTTAATTACAACCATTTTATGGAAGCACTGTTCATTAAATCACTGTTATATTATTACATCAGGGACTGTGTATTAAAAAGTATAAATTGAACATTCGAATGTAATATATGAAAATTAATTCGTACTCTGGGAATGTGTAAAATGATTCAATAGAGGGGTTGCGGAAAAAATAATCCGTGTGTCGTTTTCTTTTTGCTCGTAATTCCATTCGTAGGATTATCAAGCTCCATTCTGATTATGATTAAGCGGCATCACAACAAAAGAAGGTAAGAAAGAATTAAATTAAAATTACAATTTGTGAATTCTTACTATAGCTTCATGGTTCTCTGTAATATTATTTAGATATAAATTATATATAGATATAAATCTATACATATTATACAACTCAACGTTTCTCTGTTCATATTATTTTCACGCGAAAACCACTTATCCGATTTAAATGTTTTGTATTTTAATTCATAGCTACGTTATCTGGCCAGGGTATATTTTGTTCTATAAAGTAAGATACGAAATAAGCAGTGACAATAATAGTGAATCAGTTCGGAAAAAGACGTATTTGGGGCACTTTAATTGCTTACGCTGAGTAAACCATAAGAGATATATTAAATGTATGTTTAACATTATTGTAGATTTTAAAAAGACCTACAAAAGTCCCTCATAACATATGCCTATCTCTTAACCATCACTCATAATAAGCATTTTTGTCTTTAAAATAACAGGCGGGCGACTACCGTAAGTTGAAGCCGCGTGCGCTTGACCGACGGCATTCTGTAATCCACACGAGCGGAGCCGCGGGCACAGCTAGTTAGATAGAAAATGAAGCATGTGATAAAATTACCAGACATTTCTTATGGTTTATAATAAGGTTGATGTTATAGCAACTAGCTTTTAAATCCCATTAGCTTATGATATAAGTTATATCTTTAGTTTCCCCGATCTCATAAATAAAGGCTTGAGCAGTTACTAGCGGATGTTACCTACGTAGTATTTCTAGACGGTTCGCTTCCACATACAGGTGGGTTTTACAGCTGAATTTGCTATTTAAATGTATATGTTAATAGTTGTATTCAAAATAAACATTTATAGATGATGTAAAAAAATATATATAGTTTACTTTTAAAGAGATGAATGATTTGCTTTTAATGTATTAAATTAACTTATTAAAATACCTTCAATCCAGGCTGTAATGAATCGTGACGTAATCCGTTAGTAATTTGTTTCTAAATGTTAATTTAACGTACGTATAGTGAAATCTAAGAAACGTCACCATATATTTTAATGTATTAATAATTTTTTTATAGTAGAACGGCAAAATGAAGTCACTGTGCCTGATTGTAAGCACCATAGAAAACAAAACAACGAAAACCACAGAGAGATCGGCAATCCATCACTTGTCCTCTCTACAGCTGGATATACACTAGCTGATCCCGAAACGCGACAAACCAGAGAGTCACTGTGACGGGTTCATTCCCATATTGTGCATGGTGGTCGCGACAACTCCGATTTTAAAAGACATGCTGAATAACTTTTCTTTTGTAGCTAACTTAGTTTTTTCTAGCTTAGCAGAATTCCTGTAGTAGTAATAGTAGTATATTGCAATTAAAAATTTAATTTATAAACGAATTTTGTGTGTCCTTATGGCGGTCCAAAAATACCATGGGGAATATCCCTTGGTTATTGTATACTGATTGATCACGTTATTTGGCAAATCTAAGTTATGGACAGGTTCATGTATAATGGTGCGTTCTGCGTCTGGTTTAAAATGGAATGTTCAGTTACTTCGCATATGATGATATTTTATTTTCTTTCTCATATTATAGGTACATTTTAAAATAACAGAGACCATTGATAAACTTAGTATTATCACAGCCTATAAATCCACAGTATTATCAATTAAAATACAAATCAACTGATCATAAATTAAAAAAAATGTTTATCATGTTATTTGTTTTGTGCATTAAATTATAAACTCTTTATCAAGCAATGTTTAATAGAACTATATATTTATTATCTCAAGGTCGCCCAATTTCAATATACTTATCTTTTTGTTTTGTTTATATATATTATTCATATAGAGTATATGATTATAAACATTTTGCAGTTGATTTGTTTTTAATATTTTCCGGTAAATAGGAAGAAGTTATTTCGAGTAACTGAGGGATGTTTTGTTCTACTAAGTTTTTATACGGCACGGAATGGCGCGGCGCGGCGCGGGGGACACATAACAAGCACCTGTGCCCTCATCTACATAATGTGGACAAGTCATTGAACCCAACATCGTTGGACAGTTTCATAAGACTCTGTATATGATATCTAGTTTTATTTAAAGTTAAATAGTATGTGGAGATAATTATAGGTTTATTAATGAGTAGGTTTTTTTAAGAATAGCAATTATGGGTGTTTCATTCCTTTACTAATAATATTTGTAAAGTTGATTTATATCGTAATTATACTATTATAATTAAAAAATAATCTATATTAATATTTAATCGGTAATTGATAAGTGAAAAGGCTTAGTTAGATCATGTCAGATAAGCAATTACATAGGGTGCTCATTTTTATGCTCTAAGGATTCATAGGGTTCGCAATAGAAAATATTCTCCAATTTTTAAGTTTCGATTTAGTATTAACCCGTCCCTCTTTGCAAAATTCAAAGTGTATACAAACTTTCGTGTCTAAGTCGTTGACTTTTAAGGAGTTTTTTGGTCTGGAGCCAATATTGGGTGAGGAATCAGGTCACGCTTACCTCAAAAATCTACTCATTGGAACTGAATCAACATGTAATTTGAACTCCGTAGGATAAGAGGAAGTTGGTCAAATTTAACTTGTAAGATTTGATTACAAACAGACACGGGGATAGGTGAAACGAAATAAAAAAGATTTCTCTCTACTTGGAGCATCCCGATTGGTAGAATACCTCTACCCTACAGAAGATCGTAGCCAAATGACCTAGTGTTGTGTTCCTGTGGTGAGTAGGGCTTCTAGAGCTCCGTGGGCTAGGGGGGTTCAAGGTCGATGATATCTATGGTATTACAAGCTTCCATAGGCTACGGTAGCCGCTTACCATCAGGTGGGCCATATGCTTGTTTGCCATCTTTGTAGTATAATAAAAGCTGGTAAAATATAGACCTTTAGTATAAATAACAAATGCATATTTCAAAAGTGCCCACTACATAATGTTTTTTCAGCATACTGCGTCCCGATTGAAGTGGAAACTTTGTAAACATTGAAAAATCAAATGGCCCTCAAATATTTACACTTGATCGTGTGTGTTTATTGTGTCGTAACAGAAAAAACGTCGTGAAACGTAACAACAGTTCACAGCTTCTTTTATGTGACGCAAAGGAGAACGCAAATAAAATCACATTTCAACGGATTATGTTAGGATATTTTTTATTAAAGTTATTGTTTTGTTTTAACAGCATTTAAGGGGTAAAGATGTGACTAATATCTATACCTATTTAAACGATTAATAAATCACTTCGAAATTAAATTCGATGGTAAAGAACGAACAAACTATGCATATTATAAAAGTAACCGTCTCTCTATGTTATTTTCACGTTAAAACCACTTATCCCATTTACATGTTTTTTTTAATCATAGCAGTTTTATCTGACCAGGTTATAGGGTATATTTTATTTAAAGTAACATATAAATAATCAGTGACGATAATGGTGAGTTAATTCAGAAAATAGACGTTTTTTAGGCGCTTATATGGCTTACGCTGAGTAAACCATAAGAGATATATCAAATTAATGTAGTACATAATTGTAGATCTAAAAAATACTTAAAAGTCAGCGATAGCATATATATATATATATATCTTCTAAGAATCACGCACAATATCATTTATAATCAATTCAAATCAACAGCATTTATATCTTCTGTCTTTTGAACGGAGGCAATACGATTCGCGCGTGCGCTTGACCGAAGGCATTCTGAACTCCACGTGAGCTAAGCCGCGGGCACAGCTAGTTTGTAAAAAGTCCGTAAAATTAGATCCGATTTTCGCCCGTGACTGATATTTGTTTGATGGGCATAATCGTCAGTTGTGCGGTTGGGTGTTAAATATATATTTATTTATTCATATTTGGGAAACATACAGACTATTTTACTTATAGCTAATCTTAAGAAACAAACACATACACAATTAAGTTTCCACAAATATTGTTACAAACTGTACGCCGTAAAGTAAAGTATACACAATACTTAGAGCAAAAAAACATTTTTTTATATTTTTGTCAGTTCTTCTGTCTGTTTATTCCGGGTAATCTCCGAAACGGATGGACCTATTTTGACGGGACTTTCACTGGCAGATAGCTGATGTTATAAGGCATAACTTAGGCTACTGTTATTTAAGAAAAAATGTTAGGGTCCGCACAAAAAAAAAATGTGTGTGTGCAATTCACACACGATAGAAGTGAAACTTCATTTTAAAAGATTTTTTATTTTTTATTTAAACAGTGTGCAATATACATACACATCGACATTTGCTCTCTCGCTCTGGCTCACACAAAGAGGAGAGACCGATAATATATTGCTCTCACGCTTTGGCTCACACAAAGAGGAGAGACTGATAATGTGCGTTAAACGTTTAACGTTTAACGCGTTGGAAGTCGCATAAGAAGTTTCACTTCAATAAAAAAGTTTTTTAAGTGGTCCACACGAGCGGAGCCGCGGGCACAGCTAGTTTTATTATAAATTGAGAATTTAGTCATGAAAGGTATAAATTAAGTATAAAAGGTATCCATTCGCGTTGTATCTGATTTAGAAAAAGCGAATAGCAATTCTAATGCAGGTCCTCGTTAACCGTGAAATGAAGCTAAAAAACCATTTGAAACAAAACGCTGTTGTTGTAGTTGCGGTTTCAATTAGAGTGGTCAGTGCGGTGGTGTTCGTCTAATTACGGGTCTCGTGGAGGTAGTCACGGTTGCACACCGCAGAGCCTGGCTCACGTACTAGTGCAAATAATCCCTTAATGAACTGTTAAAATTATACAAATAGCTTTTTTAAATGAACGTTTGACCACAACAGTAGTTGGCAAGTGGTTTAAGATGATAACACATTAAAATTATTAACCTGGCCTAATAGATTCTTCTTCTTCTATATCTATATCTACTATACATATTATAAAACTCAACGTCGCCCTGTCTGTCTGTCCGTTTATGATATTTTCACGCGAAAACCTCTTGTCTGATTTAAATGTTTTTTATTTTAATTCATAGCTATGTTATCTGGCCAGGTTATAGGATATATTTTGTAAAATAAAGTCACATACGAAATAAACAGTGAGGATAATAGTAAATCAATTCGGAAAAAATACGCATTTTAGGCGCTTAAATGGCTTACACTGAGTAAACCATACGAGATATATCAAATTAATTTACTACATAATTGTAGATCTTAGAAAGACTTATAAAAAGTCTGAGATAGCATATACCTGCCTGCCTGCCTGCCTGCAGTTTTGTCTTCCGTCTATTGAGAACGAGCGAAGCCGCGGGTTCAGCTAGGTTTTTTAAAATTGTAGTTCCATATAGTGGCTTCCAAATATAACGGCAACAACAGAGAGATCTACAATCCACCCTTAGCCAATTTTAAATTTGGTAAGATGTTATTGCTCTGGTTTATCAATAAACCGTGAAACGTTTATCGGGTAATACTAACTACACATTATATTTCTCATAGAAAATAGTTTGTAATCTCCGCTATTTTTTCCCATGTACTCTAGCCATTAGACCACGGTAGTAGTTATAATTTATTATTGTAAAGTGAAAGTCAAAAAACAAACTCGAAAATCAGACTTAAATAATTTTTAATCTTACATAAATATCATTATGGAATTCTTATTCATATACCCCTTTATATCATATTATGGGTTTTGCAAGCTTATGTAATAGTTTAACTAATTTGTTACAAATCAATTACACGTCACATACAAACAAATGTTATAAACAATTATCTAAAATATATCTAAAACCATTGTAATCTTTAATATTCGTATCCATAAAGAACTGCACTTGAACTGTTAGGCAAAATAACACAAAAGCATATTAAACATTAAAATAACTGTAGCTTGTGATAGATCAAAACGGCGTGAGAAGATCTTTACATCGAATTGCAAAGAAAAAGTAAATTTCTAACCGACTAAATGCATAAAGTTTTATATGTCACAAGATAAATATACACAAAACGTTAGTTTATAAACTATCTAGTCAGATTGTAAACTGTCGGTAGATTGTGAACGGACACTAATAATTTTGAATTTTTAGGTAATGCCTATTAAATAAGCAAAATCATGTCCTAAAATGAAAAATGAGAATTATTAAAGGCTAATTTGTTATGATCATAGTTTCAGTCTAACCAGTTATTATTATTATTATTATAATAACCTAACCTATCCAATCCAGTTATTTATAAACTTTTGATTAAATAAGGTGTATATTAAATATACTATTATAATATATATATGTATATATATATTATAATATTAAAAAAAAAACTTGTTAATGGCACAGTGTGTATAGAATATTTTCAGTTAAGTATTATTTATTTATGTGCTTGTATGTATGTATTATAAAAAACCTGCTTTATATTCAGTATTAATCATATATCGCTTTATATATTATTATGAACCCTGGTATTTTACATTTCTTTTCTTTATATATGCCCCCTTTATTTTATTTTATATTAAACGTCTAATACATATTGAGCCTTAAGTAGTATTGAATTATTATTATTATTATTTATTTAATTAATGTAGTATATTTTGTTTTTTTATTTAATCTTATATTGGACGCACCGTGACTTGCTCTGGGGTTCCAGCTGAAAATCAGCGCTGAGTGCCCCGTGGCACTTCAGCATTTATGCTGAGCTGGACGCCTTTTCCTAATAACTGGACACGCTACTTGACTATATATAGTACTGTTGCAGTCAATATTGTTGTTAATGTATTTGTTTGTTTTGTTTTTTATATGTATGTAGAATTTAGTTTTTCTTCTGTGTACCGTTCCCTGTTTATCTTTACAATATCTGTATGTATTGTGTATTGCTGTATCTTGTATTTTCAATAAATGTTTTCTTTCTTTCTTTCTTTCTTTCTTTCTTTATATAATCTAAGTTATAAGCCTACGAAAATGTAATCGTTAGAGTACAAATTTTTGTATCTGTTCACTATCTACGGACACTTTACAATCTCACTAGATTGTTTATAAACAAACACTTTGATCGATTATCCGGTGACACGTATAATAACTATAATATGATTATAATATAAAATATATACTTAATATTAACATTAACATTAACTTACTATTTGCAGATAAAGTAAGAAGAAGATTATGGTGTTTATAATTCTTTAGTACGTATGAAAATGCCAATTTTCTATTAGAACTTTGAATATCTATTTTGAGAGTTCAGTACTAAATAGAGTTTTATAATTTTCTTAAATATTATTATTATTATGTGCTATTATCACAAATTTAAACTTAATCATCATCGACACAACTCTGTGTCTTCATCATTAGCTGCACACGGCACATTAGGAGCGGCTAAAAATAGTTTTCCCGTTGCGCACGCGCATAACTGGTAGACTTTCATGCTTCTTATACCTTTATGGGGTTTTTCTGTCGCACGGACCGTCTTCAAATTATTGATGATTACATTTGGTGCGTCAAGTTTTATCTGAAATAAATAATTAAATTGTTTAAATAATCTTTGTTTGTGTAAAAAATGTTTGTAAAGCTTAAAAACAATAACGAGGTTCTTTATCTTCCCAATGTTTTATTTCCAGACAATTTTATTAATATAACCCATTGTAACTTAATAACTTCTGACGTGATTTGTTATGAATCCTAAGCGAATCAAAGTTAAACGAGGGCACGAATATATATTTCCAGTCATGGATAAGAGATACTACACCAAATCCTAAACAGATTATAGTAACTATAAATTTAGAACTGCACGTATAGAACCCGCGCCCTATATGATTTTCGCCAGACATATGCTAAACCAGAGACAGTCAGAAGTACTGTTGCCACTTCATCTACTGCATACTTTCATTACGGCTGTAATTAAGCTTGAATTGAGCCTTTAAGTCTCTTGGTAACTGGATGTATATTGGCTGATCCAGACCAGCGATCTCTAAAATCTAGCCAAAACGCGACAACAGTAAGGCTCTCTAGAACCTTCCTGTCATGTACGCTAGGGTTGTGGAATGGGTTTCCCAGCACAGTTTTCCCTCAGAGCTATGACATGGACTCTTCAAAAAGGGATTGAAATACAGTCTCCCAGGTCGGCAACATGGTTGTAATGCCCCTGGTGTTGCAGTTGTCCAAAGGCGACGGTATCCATTTACCATCAGGTGGGCCTTCTGCTTTTTTACGCCCTTTGGCATTAAAAAAAAACAAAAGACAGACACTGTGACTGGTTTCTCACTATGTGCATGGTGTTCATGACCCAGTTGGTTACAGATCCTTACAACCCCCCTTACTAAATATATGCATGATTATACTGGATAGTTCCCAGACAGCCTAAAAATAATGAAACATCTAAATATCTCGAGATAATCACATTTTCACGGCAGGGACGATAATATTACGTTATACAATACTAGCAACTTCATTCTTCAACTAGCGACTCCATTCGCTTTAAATATAAAATTAAATTTAAAAAACAATAAAAAATAGTCTACATCTCCAGAGATAATGTTGCTTAAATTGTAGAAGAGCTTAAAAAAATTGTAGAATCTGACAGTGGTTTCAGAGATTACCTCTTACAATAATGAGCCTGAGTTTTCGGTAAAAGAAAACATTGAGACAAAACCATGGCATCGTGTTTTATAGTCTAATTTTACACATGTACTGTGCTTACCATCAGATACAGTACAGACAATGTGTCGAGCTACTATAAAAATGACTGTAATAATATGTGACACTTACAGTACCAATAAGAGAACTTAATTTAATGTCATTGTGTGAAGTCATGTCTATGCTGCCAGCTCTACTTTCGAAATATATTGATTGCGGAGCTCTCAGGTCTAGTCTTCTTGTAAGAGACTCTAACCTAAAAAGGAATAAATTAATTACAGGTTTTTAAAAACAATTTGCACTGAAAAATACAAATTAATCACCATATGTTTTTTTATACTTTTTCGGGAAAATGACTTTACAACACCTGATGGTAAGTACGGTACAGTCCATAAACAACGGCGATCGTCGGTGACACAAATTTCATCGGCATATATGTAATGCCGATGTATGCAAATGCCGGCCTGCTGAAATGCCTCTTCACACCTTGTTTGAAGGACCTAGTATCATAGGAAGCAGGGGAAGGTTTGGCTGAAATACTATTCCACGTTTGCACGGTACGGCAAAGGTTAGTTAGTAGAGTTAGGCAACTTCTTTGATCGTGCATGATAAGCACTACTGTGTCACAACTGCAGCTCCATAGACCAGACCGCATGGTTCTGTAGTGGAAGGGAGATGACAGGATAAGGTCAAACAATTCTTACAAGGTAAAAATTCATTATATACTTAAAGGAAACAAGTTTTCATATTAGCTCGGAGTACTCTCCACTTCATAGTAAATACTAAGTACAATACAAGAGAACAGCATCGACTGTCTGCTAGACGAATGTAAATCAAGGTCTATAAATACCATGTTAATATTTACTAACGTAATCTATACATATTAAAAAACTCAACGTCTCTCTGTCCGTCTGTTTATGTTCTTTCCACGCGAAAATAACTTATCCGATTTACATGTTTTTTATTTTAATTCATAGCTATGTTATGGCAAATAAGCAGTGACGATAATTGTGAATCAATTTGGAAAAAAGGCGCATTTGGAGTACTTAAATGTCTTACACTGAGCAAACCTAAAAAAAAGTCATATATAGCATATATTTAACTCCTAAGGATTACCATTTGTTTTCCGTCTTTTGAGCGAGGGCAGTACGATTCGCAGGTGCGCTCGACCGATGACATTTTGTAGTCCATTCGAGCGGAGCCGCGGTCACAGCTAGTTATATATATATATGTATACTGATTGGCCTGTCCCATTTTTGTAAAAAAAAATTGCTTGAAGTTAAGTCGTAGATAAACCTCTCTACGGTAGTCCACAACTTACAGAGATTATAAATAACGTTTCCACATCATATTCTCTTTAAAAAAAAACTACGTAACTTAAGATTAAAACTTAATAACTCACTGTAAGTCTGACCCAGGTGGAGCTCGCATAAACGGAGACTGAAGCGCATTTTTCACTACCAGGCCACCGACTCCATCTATGGTAAAAGTTTCAGCGAATACCCGAACCTCATCTCTTGACGCTTGGAAGACGCTACCGCCACGAGCATCTCGCACGTTAAAAGAATGTCCATTAAACTCTATGTTGTCTCTCTCTATAACGAAATAATAAGATATTATCGAAAACGGATTGTAATTAGAACTTCCTTTATTAAAATTTCTGTATTGTAATTAATTTTCTCCAAACTGGTGTTGAAGAAGAAGCAGTAGCTGCATGAAGAAGATATATCTATAAATATTTCTTACCTACTAAGTATAGTTAAATGTTTACGATTGTCGATAAATTATTATCTCTATAGTCTAAGATGTCTGATAAAAAATGTGAAAGTTTGATTACGCTAGATCAATAAAAAAAATATTCTGTTATCACCTACGTAAAATTCATTATTGACAAAAAAAGGTAACTAAAGTAGCAGCCCACTGTATACTATCATAATAGTTCATCAATAATTCTTCTTGGTTCTGCACAAAGATGCAGTCGAATACAATATAGATAGCTTAGACAAATAATCTCACCTGCCTATTACGTTTTAGTAATTTTTTTGCATCTATAGATATTAGATAAAATGAATGCGGTTTGCAAACGTTTTACTTACTGATCAATAGTTTCGAATGTGCTGCATGATTAGCTTCAGATACAAGTATGGTAAAGTTACGATGAGAGTGCAGTGTGATAGGATGAGCGATTTGCGATCTAATCATTGAAGTAACTAGGTTATCTTTAACCCAAGCTTGTCCTTCCAAATGTATGCCTCCTTTAACTATTTTTATGGGACCCACACCATTCTGAAAAAAAAGCAGTCAGTGACTAAAATAAGTAGAAAATTTTCAACATCATTTACCAGCAAATAGTAGCAACCAATGATACTAACCATACTAAGCTTCAAAGCACTTATAATCCACAAAGTCAATGTTACGTTCAGTAAAACGAGAAATATAAGGAAAACTAAAATCCCATAAAGGGTGTTTCGTCTCCAGCCTTTTATGAAAAGAGCTGGTCCACATCTGCTATTGTAATCATTTTCGGAGGTAGTAGTACCAACGTTTGGTGGCTCGCCAGTCGGAGTGCATTCCCATCCTCGTACAGCACTCGCACTTGTATCCGCTACGCTCATGTTACTTGATTTCTACATTAGATTATTGGATTCCTGTGGTTCTGTAATAGAGGATTACAGCTAATGTCAATTAGATTCCAACAAAGCGGATATACGAGATTAATACGAGATCACAGCTTATCTATTTTACGCTATACATAACCTTTTTCGAATGTATATTTTTAAAGTTGATTCAATAACCCTCCACGTTTATAGTCAAATAGGTCAGTAGGCAAATTCGCTAATGTCAAGTGTTACAATTACACGTTTTTTAAAATAATGTACTAATCAAAATAATTCAACCTTATTTCATAAAAAAATAAAAATAAAAATGCTTGAAAGCGATGTAATTTATGTGTTTGCCCGTATTTGTAAGCCTTTTACATACTTTATAGGTTTACCGTTTAATCTAACCTCATCTGAAGTTAAGGATGATGTAAAGTAAGATGGCAACTCTTTATGGTTAGAGGAGGACTGATTCTTAAATGCAGTTGCCGGAACACACCTACAAGTTGCTTGGAGACGGATTTTCAATTGACGGTAGCTAGCTAGAAGGGCCTTAAAAATGCCCTACCACGACTTTTTCCTTCATCAACAGCTCAGCCTCAAAGTTTATCAAAGCGGTATTCGACGTCGCTACCACTGAGCCTTTATCGCTTCACAAAATAAAGCCTAAAACAAAACGAAGAATGCCATGAATTTCCTAGGAATAAATATTGAGAAATACTTATATAGTATTCTGTATTGAAGTTTATCTTTACTAAAACCATAGAGGTATCAGTGGCGGAATATAAAACAACAAAGTGCAACTTATGTAAAACCGATAAGCTCAGGTTTTAGGTGAATACAGATGTAGTGCGCATAGTTCTAAGTTCCGGAGCCCGTACGGTCGACATGCAAACGACTTTTTTCTCTCTTATTTGGTTTTTGGAATGACTCCGTGTTTGTTGTGTATAATGTTACTTGCAGATTTATTTATGTATTTTTAATTTATTACATATCACTTCATAGCACATTTAACATCAAAAGATTTGTTATGATTGATAAACAAGTAGTGGAAATGTGGAAAGTGGAAGTATCAGTATCAAATCATACTTTTTGTGCAACGGTTAAATACAGTAATATCAGTAAAAAACAGTTAGTAAAAATCAAAAATATATTTATTTTTATTTTAAAAATAGTTTCCTTGTAATTGAATGGAAAACAAGGAGATAACGAGGACATATTTTGCGGATAAAGTACACTAATGAACGCCGCTGAGAGCGCGCATCGACTAATGAATAACACAGAATCTTTTCGAAAACCACCCATTAAATAGGCAAAATGTAGTTAAAAACGTTTGTTACTACGAGTAGTTATGTCTTTCGGCTTAAAGATACCGTACAGCGTTAAATCTTTTTTTTTTTTTTAAACTACGAATTGTAATTCATCAATTACTTGTCACTATACATATTATAAAACTAACGTCTCTCTGTCTGTCTCTTCGTTGATGTTCTTTTCACATGAAAACCACTTGTTATCTGGCCAGGTTATAGGATACGTTTTGTAATACATACGAAATAAGCAGTCACGATATCTATTCATGTAATAAATTGAAGTGTCCGTTTGTAATGTCAAAATATCAGCTTTTTACTAAATGCATATGAAATTATACAAGGTACATATAACAAACAAACCCATTTTAAAATTTTTTGTCTTTCTATCTTATTGTTCCGGGTAATATCCGAAACGGTTGAACCGATTATTACGGGACTTTCACTGGCAGATAGATGATGTTATAAGAAGTAACTTAGGCTACGTTTATTTTAGAAAAATAATTAGAGTTCCGCTCAAAAAAATTAAAAACCTTTTTTAGTAGTTCACGCAAGCGGAGCCGCGGGCACAGCTAGTGGTGGATAAATACGGAAAAAGACGCATTTGGGACACTTAAATGGCTTACGCTGAGAAAACCATACGAGATATATCAAATTAATGTCCTACATAATTGTAGATCTTAAAAAGACCTATAAAAATCTATCTTCTAAGGATCACCCAAAATAAGTATTTTTGTCTTCTGTCTTCAGCAGCAGACAGCATTCTATTCACGCGAACGGAGCCGCGGGCAGTTCTAGTATTGCATAGTTACTTCTTTTTACGTACCTACCTATTAAAAATGTTGAGATAACATTATTGCAATATTGCGAGACGATATTAAATAATTGAAAAAAAAATGTATAAATGTTTATTATTCTTGCCAAAGCTGGTCTATAATATGAGTATGTATATGAACTATCAAGGCTTTCATAGTGGCGCTTTTCAGTTTCACACAATAGGCCACTTTGAACCTACAAAGGTCACGATTATATTCTATATTGGCTGTGCCCGCGGCTCCGCTCGCGTGGACTACTAAAAATGTTTTTTATTTTTTGTGCGGAACCCTATTTTTCTAAAATAAAAGTAGCCTAACTTATTCCAACCATTTCGGAGATTAGCCCGAACAAACAGACAGACAGACAGAAAAAAATTGGGTTTTTTTGTTATAAGTACCGTGTACACTTTCATATGCATTTAGTAAAAATCTGTTATTTTCACATTACAAACAGACACTTTAATTTTATTATGTGTATAGAAAAGAGCCGTTAATATGGGACACTTGACGTTAATAACTAACTTGACAGATCTTTTTGAAATTTTATAAGCTCACACTTTTATTTTCATACATTTTGCAGGTCCTCTCCTAATGAAGAATTATTGATATTTGTTGAATTTTTTTTAATAGGTAAAAAGTTATAGCAGTAGCATTGAGCTTCGTCTTAATAAAGATTTTATAATATTTATTAGCTGAAATTAGTAAGTTTTACGCATTTATACTCCGATATAATAATTGTATATACAGAACACAAAATTATATACATATTAGATAAGGAGAGTTACTTGTGGACATTGCAAAATGCTTAGACATTTATCATTCTAACATATCTTTACCCAAAGCAAATAAAATATTGTTACCTTATTGTTATATTTTGATGAAATAATCTTACAGTAAAATTGTACAAAACAGAAATTTATATTTATATTGTTTTTTTTTTTAAGAACTCAATACCCTATAACTAACTTTTCGAACGATAAATAAGCGAAATTGTTTTTTTTTACCCGAGAGTTTTCAGGAAGTTTCCAGGAAAAATTGGGGTAGGTGGTGCTGTGATCGAGTTATTGATTCTGGACATGGCAGAGCAATATTAGACAGAACAGCTAGTAAAAAAAAACTAGATATCATGAAAACTATATCGTTTGAATGATCGCAATGAAACAGATATAAATTCATTCATTACAACATTTTCTATTGGTTTTGAGAAAGATTTGTTTTAGGAAATAGCAAATTGAAAGTTTGTGGGAATGATGAAACCTACTAGAATTTTAGTTTCTATTTCAAATAAGTTATTTATTGATTAAATGTAAAATGTGAGTTTATATTTAGGTTAAGTATTATTATAGGAGATTTTTTATTTTAACGTAAATATTTTTGAGTTTATCATTTTGTGAAATACATTATAAATTGCAAGATGTCGATCAACTATACGGTAATGGGTGATAATTTATCTTGTAGATTTTGAAGTAAATAATAAAAATAAAATAACATTTCATATTGATTTGTCTTGTGAAGTTAATAGTCGGCAAGTGCGATTCTAGACTTAGCGTGCTATTATTATTATTTTGTGTACGAAATTTAGTGCGAATTTATATTATAGTGTAAACGAACAAAAAATGTATTACGAAATTACAGTGCTAATCTCAAAGCTCTCTTACCAGCAATTATGTTGAAAAGTAGTATATTTTTAGCAGTTAATAGGTAGATACTAAAATATAAAAGTAATCAGAAGTTTTGATTGATCATCATCATCAACGTCACTTTTTTAACATTTTACTTAAGTACACTTATAAAGTTACCACAAGAGATGTTCACCGATGATTTACTATAAAATCAAAGTTAAAGCTTCATGGTACTAGATGTAAATCAATGATACCTAATTTTTATATAATTCTAATTGGAGTGACATGAAAATTTTATAAAATAACGATACGGGCGATTGTATCGAGCGTATATTGTGACTGAGACTAAGTTATTTCATAGGTGGTAGATGTAGCACTTGAAATATCTGGTGCGGAGCGAAGTGAGCCGGCGTGCCCCAGAATATAATATCAGGCGCTGAAGTGGCCCGCGCGACTCTGGACGTCGCCTGCCCTGAGTGTGCCCATACCGCCGCCGCTGCGTCGCGGCGCGCCGACGACCCTTATAATAAACGATATAGTGCGAAAATAGAAGCGGTACGAGTATCGCTCTACTCTCCGCGTAAATAAAATACCGACGGTTGCAGCACTCCTGTCTCCCGCTAGCCGCGTTTCTGTTTTATGAATGTCCGTAGTATAGATATCGATCCGGAGTCGATGAGTTAAAAATACACGGCATGCTTTATTTAGCGTCGACGTTTTTGTTCTATATTTTCTAATAAAATATCCCAATGATTTTTAAATTACAGCTTACTTTTAATATTCACACAGCTATTACTTATATCCTGAATTCCATATATATCAATCACACACAAATTTCACACACTTTTAGATTTACTCAATTTGAATGGAGGAGCGAGCAAGCGGCTCCAGCGTCATAACGACACTGGCAGAAGTATGCGCGAGCGACGCCGGTGCCGTCACGTTGCTGTACCAACCTCGTTTTGAAGTTCTGCATTTTTAATCAGGCGCCCGTCTCGCGCGGGCCATAACTCGGCAACGTTGTGGATACAGCTGGGCTCCTCTCTATTAGTAATTCCAGTTAACGTGTCATTAACTGACGTGTTCATATAAACTTGTAAATAATTGAATGGGACTCGATCCTGACAACCTTATTTGTACGGTCTGCGGGAATGTGCCCGTTTATGATTTTAAGAAACTCATCTGTATAAATTAAATTTTGTTAAGAACGATGATTTATTTGTTATATGAATATATTTATCTATAGTTATCTCTGGCTATCCATAGGGGGAAGTGGGGTACTTTGATACAAGGGGCACATTGATACACCAACATTATTTCAATATTAACAAACATTATTAGAGACCCGACAAAACTAAAACGTCTATATACATGTCTTAGGTCCACAGCTATAACCACGATGACCGCTTGTTAACCGTTAGCGTTGGAACAGAGTAAGTGTGTTTTTAGTGCGACTAACTAAAAAATACTTAAGTATCTAAAAGTATTTCTCTGCTGTTTTATATGATATAATTAAGATTTCAACTTACGAAACGTTAGTTAATCTATCCAATGTTCGGTATTAGAAGTATTTTTTTAATGTGTTCGAAGGTTTTATTGAATTTTTTTTTTTAATTATCTGCTGGGGCACATTGATACATCAATACGCGGGGCACATTGATACGTATTAATCACATCAATGTAAGCGATACGAATGTGATAAATTCGGTAAATACACAAGAAGTCGTCTTTGTGGATACTGATACTAGTGCAATTATGAATGCTGCCGATATTGTGAGGAAAATGAAATATCCGCAATTGAAACTGACCCTATATATTTACGAAAAAACCTGCATCTAGTAAGTTTGTGTATCCATTCTGGAAGATAAGACAAGCGTTTATTTTGCAGCTGCAACTGCAATACCTGTGCTTTAGCAGTTACTATTTCTTTAAAGGGAACGTCTCGAACTTTTTTCTTTTGTACTTTTTGAAAAAATTTAAACATATATAATGTGCCGTAATATGTTCAACCACACAGCTGTGGTAATGGTGCCAGCATAAATTGAGGTACCTTTAGGAACTCGTTAATACTGAATGGAGCTCAGCTTATACCTGGAACTGTTGACTATGGTGCAAGGATGACTGTACCTAAACATTTTTTATTGTGGTTATTAAATAATTAAATCCATAGTAGTTTCTATAGTTTTATTTAAAAGAGAAAAGTCTTTGAATATTATATTTTTTCCTTTATTCATATTCTTAAGTCTTATTTCTTTATCCATCTCTATCTTTATCCACCAGTTAAAACCTTATTTCCTATTATTTATTAGTACATATATATTTCCGTACTAAAGTGCCCCGTACGTGGGGCACAATGATACAAAACCCATTTTTTATTAAATTAATTTTATCCTCATTATTATTTAACTTTCATGATTCTTATGACTGATACTATAATACTGATTAAATTTAACATTCAATAAACAATATCATATAATATTTTATTAATTTTTTATGCATAAAATACGACATTGAATTTTTCTGTATCAATCTGCCCCACTTCCCCCTACATATAATAAACCTGAAGTGTCTGTTTGTAATGTAAAAATCGTCTATTAAACAGCTTTTTAATAATTGCATATGAAAGTATATGCGTTAAAAATCAATTTTATAAATCTCTCTCTGTTTGTTCCGGCTAATCTCCGAAGCGGTTGGGCCGATTTTGACGGGACTTTAACTGGCGGATAGCTGATTTTATAAGGAATAACTTAGGCTACTTTTATTTTAGAAAAATAATTATGGTAAACCGCCCAAAAAATAAAAAAATACTTAGCGTAGTCTACGCGAACGGAGCCACGGGCACAGCTAGTATAAAATAAATTTAAATAATTGGTCTGCTAAATTTATTATTTACAATCCATGTTATACGTTTAACAAAAGTATTTAGAAATACTTAGTATATAAATGTTTATACTTAATATTACTAGTTTGTATATCTGCAGGAAGCTAATCTCGGGAACTACCAGACCAATTTGAATAATTATTTTTACTATGCATGGAGCGTTTACTGAGGAATGTTCTATAATATCAATAATTAGAGGAGTAAAAATTTTACAGGGTTGAAATCGCGCCGCAAAGCCAGTTTAATATATTTATATTAAGCTGAAGGATATGAGTAATTTTATGTATATAATGCAGCGATTAAAGAAATTACTCATTAAATATGAAATGCGATATTTGTTTACATATATTAAAAATTATTACAATATTCTTACTTTAGTTTTTATATAGTTAAGATTATAAATATACAAAAGGAACAATTAAGAAAATATTAAATAAGTTATGATAGAAATACAAAGAAAAATAGTAAAAATGAGTCAATGTTTATCAGTGCATACTTTAGCTTTAAGGACATTTCTCCGATGAGGGTCATACTGTGTATATTTTGTTTACGCGACATTTCTAGCTTTGACGACAATCTAATGTTTTATGTTATTTTATTTATATATAAAGCTTTTATTACGTTTATACATATATATATACTTGTGTATAATTTAATTTGATTTTGTAAACGTAAATAAACCCGCTGAAACAAAAATAAGAAACCTATCAAGAAACGTTTTATATTTTGACTTTTATTCCCTAGCAAAGGAACACAAAACTACTAGACACTTCTCTTCAGGGTCTTATGGATACAGCGATGAAATCATATTGGATGTCAGAGAATGTTTTCATAGAAGTTTTATTGAGCTGGTAAATGTGCGCCCGGGGGCACAAACACGATGGCACTTTTTTAGATAAGTAAAAAAGGAAAGTCAATGCGTATAAGGTTTTAGGATTTCTTACTTAATATTTTATAAACTATATTTTGGTAATATTTCAGGAAAGTGTAATACTGGTTCATCTATTATTTGAAAAAATATTACAATGAGATTGTAATATTTTGCATGGTGGTAGGGCTTTTTCTAATGCCCGCCTGGCTAGCCACCACGCTCAAGTTGAAAATCTGTCGCCAAGCACCAATAGGTGTGTTCCGGCAGCTAGCCTTGGGAGCCAGTCTTCCACTAGATAGTATGTTATCATCTTGGGCAACATCGTCACTTAACATCAGGTGAGATTGTGGCCACTACGCCAAACCTATAACGATAAAAAAAAAAAGTTTTTATTGATTTACTCGTGATATTTCAGGCCTAATGTCGAAAACTGACTATCGTATATTGTTGGTTGTTGTTCTACTTGGATTTCATGATTAGGTGTATGCATTTCCATTATTTTGCTGAACTAATATACAATATTATTTAAAATAAAAAACGTTAACATATAAGTATAATACAAATAGGATGATGTAGAGTTTGTTTCATTTCCGTTTAATTCAGGCAACGCGCGTTCCACTCTATGATGTTTTAGGAAACAATCCCCATGATCCCCACGTGATGCTGCATAATTTGGAACGCTCATAGACAGAGCTACGTGGCTATTACAAATTTAAATAAAAATCTTTTCACCGAAATATGAAAATAAATATATAGAAGATTTTTAAAACTTCAGAGCTTTATTAAATAGTAATTGATGGAAAATTAAAAAGCCTATGTTTATAATTTTTTGGAAAATATTAAATTTGAACTATCCATGATATTTAACTGTAACGGTACTTCTTTTACAGTAATAGACGTACTGTTTTTACAAGCTTTTATTTAACTCACTAATGTTAGTATGTATGGGTCGAATCTTGCTAATAAATTTTAAACTACTTCCACTTAACCGTTTGAGCTGAAATTTGGAATAATCATGTAACTTCGTTGACAGTGTAATAATATGACATTGCAAAAAAAAATCTTCGTTGTGTATAGGTTTATTGGATTCGTCTCGATAAGTAGGTACTATAAAACTTATTTCATGATAAGTGTCTATAAAACCTTGTTTTTGTTTTTAATTAAATGACAATTTTATTCTTTTTAAGATACTTTTTATTAGTTATTATTTTTGAATAAAAATTGATGTCAATAAAACCAAGAAGATGTCTATGCTCCCGAAGCAAAAGTTCTCTCCATCATACCTGCGTCACTTGAAAATTGAAAAACTTTCGCAATGCCTTTCTCATGGAAATAGTTCGCGTTCAGGTTTGACTGAGTTGTCATTGTACGGATTCACAGTTTCTTTGTAATTATATTTCTAATGGCTTCTCAAAGAATTGGATAACTACAATGCTACAATGAAAATATTTTATAAAAAATGAGAAAATTATAAAATTGTTAAGGTACACATCATGTACTGATTTCTTAGGTTGTTCATGAAACAACATATTTACTTATACATTTTTACTTGACAAAAAATATCTTTCTAAACAAATAAAAAACATATATAATGATATTATCGTTAATTAATCAATTGATTATTTACAATTGACGAATAATGAGTCGAAAGAGCTTTAAAAATAGGTCTTATGCAACGATGAAGGTAAAAACATGAAGTTGATATAAAAAAAATGCAGCTCTTCTGGCTAAATATTATTCATACTGGGTAACAGTATGAAACCAATCGATTCCATGTGTGAGGTTACATTAAAATTATTCTTAAATAAAGAAGTGTTTTAGTAATTGTTAAGTAATAACTAATTTTCGTAATTTCATTCAGTATTCTTAACTAAAGCAGATCAAATTATTCGTATTATAGAGCGTAAAAGACGTAACGTAAATAGTTTATATAATATAAATTGTTAATAGTCTAGTTAGAAACGATCCAGCTGAAGTATTTATATTCCCGCTATCAAAAAGTGCACAGATATTTAAAGGATAGCAAAATGCAAACCCCCGCGATAGCTCGTGTAAATCCGCATGAAATATTGATACAGTTTCGTGTAAACGTGTAACAAATGCGGTAATTTAAGGCACCTGGTAACGCCGAGCGCGCGGTTCGCGACTCGTACTCGCGCACTGCTCTATGTTGTGCACCATTTTTAAACTGTTCAATCCATGTTGATTGTTAATGCTAATTTTATTTGCCATATATTTATTATTTTATAGTAAGTAGCATGACAAAGTGACTGTAATGTGCCTGATGCTAATGATGGATATACTATGTATGATGGTTAATCCTGAAACGTGACGAACCAAAAAGAGTCCCTATGATGGGTTTATCACTATGTTCATGGTGGTCGGACCCAGTCGGGTAACTTACACATTTTTTTTTGTCACATTATGTGTATATGTCACATAAGCGTTGAATTTTGTTGTGATTTATGCATAATTGATTCATTTATTACTAATATTATAAAGAGGAAAGATTTAATTGTTTGTTTGCATTGAATAGGCTCTCAAACTACTGGACCGATTTGAAAAATTCTTTCTCCATTAGAATCCTAAATTACCCCTGGTGAACTTAGGCGATAGAATAAAAAGTTAGGGATCCGTATGAAAATTTATAGTTTTTGAATTTTTTGTTAAATACCCGTGCGAAGCCGGGGCGGTCCGCTAGCTTATTATAATGTTTATTATTAGTAGTAATTGATCGGCAATATTAAATGCATATATTATTTTCGTAACGAAAAAATTTTTTACTTATAAAAGGCTAAGAAAATAAATGGACTTGCTTTTTTAAAATATGAATCGTAAAGTTTAAAAGAATTTTGACTTAATATGATACCTATCAAATCTGGTCTTAAAATCTTCAATGATTTATTTTTTGTATTTTCTTACCTCTCATCATAGTTGTTTATCTCGTTTAGTTACATTCTTATCTGATATTGTGGACCTCTCCATCGGGCGTCTTATATTTGTTCTCTCTTGTATTTACAAGACATTTGTGCAGGTTGTATTCACACGTGTTGGTTTAGGATTGATATTATTGGATAAAGTGTCTGACGAGTCTTTACGTTGAACGTCTAGTATATGAATAATATAATTTTATAAAGCAGATAAACGAATACCTGTATTATTAAACTGGAATTTAATTTCTTGAAATCAATTTTCTAAACGTTTTATGCACTATTTGGACCCAAGCTTATATCGGACATAGCAACAGTCTATATCGGAAAAAATATAGTTTTTATAATTAACGTATTAAAACACAAAAAAGGTATTATTCGTATTAAAATGGTATATTCTTGTATATTATATAAGAAGTAATAAATTCTAATAAATATATTTCAAAGCTTAAAATACAATTTGTATATTATCAAATAACAAAATTTAGGTGCGACTTCGTTATATTTACTTGAAAGCCTTATGCCGAGTTAAATGGATAAATAAAATTCCCGAAAGTGGGTAGTGTCATTTGAAAGAGTCCACTAGTAATGTTGCAATCATCTAATGAATGCTTCCGGCCAGATAAGCTTCGATTAAATGGTCTCTTTATTGCTAAAGGAAAGGAGTGCTCCCTTTATGTGCACATTGAGATATCTGTTATAGGTGGACTGATATTATTGCTCCAAAAATAAAAATAGTGAAATTGGAAGTACACATAGTCTTATTTATGTAGTTATTTATAATCGTTGTCAGCAATTATATGTACTGATAGTTATAATGTATTGATGTACTAGACATTCACATAATTCGAAGAAAACTCACAATACAGATTACTCGTACATGCGGGATGTGTTTCATATCAAATATATCACAAAATTTAAAGCTTATAAATCTTTTGAAATGCTTCTCTGCCTACTAGAATATGAATTACTTTGTATAATTTGAATTAAAAAATAAGTGAGATATTACAAAAATAACATAAAAGGTGTGTGTGCGATTCACACACGATAGAAGTGAAACTTCATTTTAAAAGTTATTTTCTATTTTATTTAAACAGTGTGCAATATACATACACACCGACATTTGCTCTCTCGCTCTGGCTCGCACAAAGAGGAGATACCGATAATATATTGCTTTCTCGGTCTGGCTCACACAAAGAGGAGAGACCGATAATGTGCGTTAAACGTTTAACATTTAACGTTTAACGCTTCGAAGTCGCATAAGAAGTTTCACTTCAAAAATTCAACTATGTTATGTTATGTAAATTTGTTATGATATAGTAAAAACGAATGAAATAAAATATTTTTGTTTTGGAATAAAATTTGCTTGATCTCAATACAAACCAGTTGTAATCACAAATTATGAATAGCAATATCTTAACCGATTTCCGTGACATACAAAGTAGATCGGCGGTTAGATCTTAGTGACTAGTTGTAGATGTATGTAGGTAACACTTCACAATTTATCGCTTGCATATCCTTTCAGCGGGTAGATAATGACCGCAGTAAAACGTTTAAGCAAGAAATAACTGCTAGAAGCGGTTATTACGATATTATGAATGGCTTCCCTAACCCCGGCAGCTTTGCCTATCGCATATCGCGAGTTAGTAGGCTTTTAATATTGCCATTAAATAACAAAATACATATTTTTTTAAACGTTAATTTGATATATTTTCTTCATTAATTATAAACCTCGATAATGTGTAAATGTATAGAATTTTTGCTTATAAACTTATGTCCTACTAATATTATATCACGCAAAAACGTTTGACAGATTTGGATAAAATTTGAACACAGATAGTTTATAACCAGGATTAAAACATAGGATATAAGTCGCAGGTAGAAGCTTGTAAAAAAGATATTCGAATAATACTCACTAGAAAATAAGACACAAATACATAAGTCGATAGTAAGATATGTGAAAAAAGAAAATGTTTAGTAGATTGTCATAATTAATGACATGACATGGTTATGGTATTAAAAAAAGCTTACCTATTTATATGATGTATCATGACTTATGTGCTCAGCTTCCTCCGTTTTCAGCGTCTCGCTTTGCCCCGGGCGCGGGCGGTGGGAGTAATTAGCAGCGTTTTCCTTCCGTTCGCCCCAACAGTTGCTTCGCGGAGCCTTTACGTAACGACATGTAAGTATGCTGCATGCAACACTTTTGTCTTTATGTTAGGGTTACTATAATGTTGTATTATTTGGACAATGTGTATTTTTGTATTTATTTATTTAAATATACATTTTTATTTATGACAAGCATTGGCCTATGACTTCGTTACAGTTGTTTTTAAATAAAAACGACTTGCGCACCACCTGTTGGGCAATAGTTGTACAATTTTAGAAACTTTTATGGGCTCACCAGACTTTTATCACAACCTACCTATAGAAATGCATAGTGGACAAGTAAGGAAACAATCATTTTACAGATAAAATGTATTTTTTTTTGTTATTTATTATTTACATAATGAAAGTTAACGCGTATTCCGGTATTTAGTTTCAGGTGAATTCGTATTTTATTTGCGATTGAGTTTCAAAATACTTCCATATGATTGTTATTAAGTTTATATTAAATTGTGTTTATTACCAGAAAGCTTGTAATTCGCGAGTGAGAAAATGTAACATATTTTTGTTATTGCTCATCAACTATAAAAAATAACAAAGAAATTCTAATCAGTCCCTTTTTCATACAAAGAGCTCACACGAGTGTTTTCCATTTATATTTTGAAAGCAAAGACCTTTTCACGTTGTTATATGAGAGAATTCGTCTAATTTTTGAGAATACTTTCTTGTTCATATTCAAATTGTCATCGTCCTTTAAATTCCTCATAATCCGACCAATTCTGAATCGTTGAGCGGTGGCCGGGTCGCTGTAATCAAGACGGCTTCAGTTGGATTTCATCTTCTCTGCCAGACGAGCGGGCGAATGTAACATTTTGTTTCTGAAAGATGATAAAAGTTTATAAAAACTTAATCTAAAAACAATTTGAACTGAACAAATCTAAATATTTTATGTTTAAAAAGATTTCTTTTATATCGTTTTATGGCTTTAGTCTTACAGCTTAGCAGTATATTAAATCTAGTGAAACTCGACATGGGGTATGAATGTGTTGCGCACTTAAAAAAACTCATTACAGACGCCAACCGGGGTGCGGACGAGTGCCGTCTTTGAAGGTCCATGCCGCTGCTGCGGTATTATTCCAGATTATACCAGCTTCCATACAAATGAAATCTCGCTTAAACCCACTGTAATTTCGAAACGAGTAAATAGGGCTCAAAAGTTGTTTTACTGCATTCGCATTTTTTAGGAAGTTTTAAAACGTGAACTTAGGGCTAGTCTTCGTGCACAAACGTTTTCTTTAGAAAAATATTGATTAAGTGTACGGGAACCTTAAAATTGTGTTAAATATTTCGATGAACTAGTGAATACTTTGGACGTGATATTTGTAATTATATTTATAAAAATGGTTTATTAGAATTAAGTAAGAACAATTAATTCAATATTAAGATGTTTATCTATACCTATAGATTAAAGCATTAAAAGTATTTTAATGCAAGCAGTATTTTAAGCATTATAAGTATTACGTATTAAATACCAAAGCAAAGGTTAATGTTGAAAGTATCAAGAAGCAACTTCAACGGCTTGATTTAAAAAAGTTATAAGCAAAATCTTTCTAAATACACCATATCAAGCATAGCGTTAGATAAATAATTGAAACTGTTCACGTAACTTAGTTCGGTCAATGTGAAGTGGAGCCTAAGTAAGCAGAGTCCGCTCCGAATAACCATTACATATTTAGTTACTATGTCTCCAGAGACTGCGTTTGCGGTTTTCGCCATTAGCGCAATTGAGCATTCGACCTCTATGGACCCGATTTTCGATGCTAATATTTTTCTTGGCTTTTATCAATTGAATTAATTGAATTTCGTAGTCTACACATTACTTGAAATATATTGCCTGTTCGCACGAGGAGGTTAAGGTGAAATATCGATGGTTTGTCGGTTGCGGTTCCGACTCGTATAGATGCAGATGAGCTAACTATTTGTTTTGCCTGATAGCTGAGGCTTGATTAAATCGTGAAACATTTAGCGAGGTTAGACTGTAAGTTCATATACTACTAAAGCTATTTTTGAAAATCGAATTTATATACCGAGCAAATAAATTCATTTAGTTTGTGGTAAATCTATACTTATAAAAAGATTATTTATTTATTTGAACGTGCTAAACTCTGCAACAACCAATCGCATTAAAATAAACTTTTTCCATTTTATAATAAATGTTGTCATTCTATAAGTTTATTCTACGCATGTTATTGACAATTCATACAATTTGTATACAGTTTTCTTCAAAATCGGTTGTAGTTTAATTAAAAAAAATTTAAGGTATCTAAATTTATTATTATGACTGTTCCTATCAATTATGGAATGATATACACTTCCCGTGCACAAAATTTCATGAAAAACATTTAAACATATTATTTTAATATTTAAAAAATATTATTTGCTATTGTTTTAAATAATATTTTTTTAAATATATAAACAAATGTTTTATACTTTCCGTGTACAAAATTTCATCAAAATCGGATAACATTTTTTTTACTATTTATTTTATTTGACTTAAGCTTCCCGTAAACATAATTTTATAAGAATTGGTCAAGCCGTTTGATTTATATTTAAATAGTTATACAACAATTATTTCCATCAAACAAACTATCAACCCCTATTTAAAAAAAGGAACAGTAATGACACCAGTAGTTATACGATTAATTTTAAAATAAGTACAAGTCTTACTATTCAGGAGAGTTAAAATCAGTGTTTTCTCCTATGGATAGTAAAATAGAAAAATTTAATATATTTAATTAAAAGTATTGTATACTGTAAGTATGGTGTCTCTGCCCTATAAATTTTATTATTTTGAAGTCATCATTTCGTTAACCCTTTAAGAAGGCGCGGTCAGCGAAATACAGCGAGAATTGTTGGAGTAGGTATCTCTTTCTATAGTTCAGCGCTGGGGGCGTTTCACTGAAACTGGATCCAATCTTCGAAGACCAGGAACAAGGTGCATGACAACGCAGGAGGATCGCTATATTGTGTCAACAATTTTGAGAAATCGCTTTCTTACGGCTGTTGAAGTAAAGAATCATCATTTACGAGCTGGAGGAAACAATTTGAGTACGGATACAGTAAGGCGGCATCTGGGTGAAGCAAATTTAAAACCATTAAGACCTGAAAATGACCCAAAATTCGAAAGACACCACAGAAACTCAAGGTTGAGTTATGGTAGAGAACACGAAAATTGGACTTTGAATGACTGATCAAGAGTTATGTTTTCAGACGAGTCTAGATTCTGTTTATACAACCACGACGGGAGGGATTTTGTATGTATGCGTAGGCGAAACGTTATAAATATTGTTACGCGGCTGCGATCGGGAGTCGTTCGCCACCCGCTATACATATAGCGGTCATTAAATAGACACACGCAGCAGAGTCTCGACGTTTCATTTACCACGCCCCAGATTTTGATAAATACCGATACACGTACCGATAAACCGTATGATATTAGATTTTTTAAAATAGTACTTTGTACTTCCTTAGTAATATCTTGAAGAATTTTTAATATTTTGTGTTACTTTGAAAGAATTTGTTTTTGATAGTTTTTAATATGTTACAAATTAATAATTAATGTATATATTGTTCGTGTGTAATTAATACAAATAAAAATTCAAGAAAACGTACAAAGGCGGGCAGGCGTAATTCTCTATTTAACATCCTGAATTTCTTTTATTGCCTTGATTTTTTAGGCAATCTCATAGGCTAACACGGGGCCAGCGTTCAGTCAGTGATTAGGACAGATAAATGACGGACATTACTTGTAATGAATGTTTAGGTGGTCGTAATCGCATCGCGCAAAGTGTCGGCGCCATTACTTCACAGCTGCTGTTGCGGACATATTGCCTCAAGCACCATTTACCGTTTTGGCGTGGATTTATTCTTCCATGTGTACGAGGGACAGTTTTACAGGTTCAGATAAAAATTTAGTTGTTTTATATGTATGGTTTTATTTGAGGGTCTCAGAGAGCGTGATTTCTTTGTTTCAAATAGGAAGCGTCAGGTTAACATTCAATAAAATAAATCTTATTACGAATATGTTTAACTTATACATAACTAGCTGTGCCCGCGGCTCCGCCCGTGTGGATTACAAAATCGAAAATAAAATTAGCCTAAGTTACTCCTTATAACATCATCATCCACTTGCCAGTGAAAGTCCTATCAAAAGCGATCCGTCCAACCGTTTCGGAGATTAGCGGGAACAAATAGATACACAAAATTTTAAAAATTGTTTTTTTTTTTTTTGGTGTAGGTGGTGTGTATTATTTTATATGCATTTAGTAAAAATGTCTTATTTTGACATTACAAACAGACACTTCAATGTTATTATATGCGTAGATAAGATAAGTTTATATAATATTTCTGTTGTATAATTTAGGTAAAAATTGAGTTACTAAACCACATAATTGACGAAAATTGCCAAATCGTCGTATAAGGAGAATAACTTAGCTGCCCATGTATAAATATTCTGTAATGGTGTGATTTTCGTAGTACTACTATAGGAACACAATATATTTAAGTATTGTGGTTGATTCTCTTGATACTTTGGTTTATAATTAAAATAAGTATGATCAGAGCATAGTCACGATGCTGTTTTGCATTTTGAGGAAGTGTCTTTCCATGGCTACATAAAAAAGAGGACGAGGCAGGCCTCAGACTACTTGGATGACAAATGTCCAGAAGGTCATAAAGCATTCGGCCTGTCAAATGAAGATCTAGCGCAAAGAAGAGAATGGTGCCTCTTGATAAAGAATGCCGATCCCATATAGCGGAAGAGGCGAGAAGAAAAAAGAAGTTACACTAAAGACTCTAATTTCTGAAAGATAAAAGAAGAATTTTGGTAACAAATACTGTAAAATGCTCGATTATCTTGAAATTTTCGTCATATGACTAAAAAGCTACTTAGAAAATCCGTAAGATGTTTTTTCACTGACGTTTTTATCGTTATAGGTTTAGCTTTGTGGATACAATCTCACCTGACCTTAAGTGACGATATGGCCCAATATAGTAATACGCTAAGCCTAGTGGGAGGGCAGGCTCTCAAGTGCAGTTGCCGGTACGCACGTATTGATGATGCTTGGCGACAGATTTACAACTTGAAGGCGGTAGCTATCCAGTCGGGCAATAAAAAAGTCCTACTACCATGCTATGGTTTCATCACGATGTTTTCCTTCATCGAAAGCTCAGGCTCATTGCAGGTATTCGAACTCACGTTGTCCGTACACGCTACCACTGAGCCATCATTGCTACACGTGACTATAATTTTTGCATTGTGCCTGTGCCTGATAGTGAGGCGGACATAACAATCCAAAAATGATGGCGATCACTGAAAGATCACTGAAATAATGGTCATCGCCATCATGCCGGCTTTGCAAGCCTTTCGGCAGCTGGATATATAGACCAGTCGATCCCGAAACGTACAAACAAAGTGGATACGGTGGCGGCCTTCCCCCCCAGCTTGATTTAGTCGCGTACATATCTCTACCACCCGACTTGATAACTAATCCCCAACTGATTCTTATTATTATTACATACGTGTATGTATCATTTTGTAAGCAGTTTTAATCGACGAACTCGCAGATTATATTTAAATTTAACCCTCCCTATAATTGGCAGATGCACACGATGAGGGTGGAAGCAGTTAGTATTCGGCAGGTGTGTCGATGGAGGAGTCACAATTTCCTGCACTTAACAGCACAGGAAGCAATTTTGATGACTCATCAAACGACGGACACCGTTTGACGGCGCGTCGGCTTCACTCAATTATTACTTGTTTTTTGTTAATAATGGACTAATATTACATACCGTATTATACTTAGTAGCTGTCAGTATACATGCGCTTTATAAATTTCTACAATTTTCGAGCTAGCGAATTGTATAGAATTGGTTTTATATACATATAATTATATAACTACAAACATATTAAATTTATAAAATATATCACCAGCTTCTACTTTGCTTGTGACCTGTAAGAGGTATAACTATCATAATATAAGTGTCTAGAAAAGTAAAAATCTATATTAATAGCAAAATGAAATGTTATGCACATGAACCATCATTTAAGATATATTTATTTAGTTTAAAAGGATGTAAATTTACATCTTACATATTTTTGAATAATATTTTTATAATGTATATTCAAATTGAAATGTTAATTAATTGTAACAAATCTATAAACAAGTTTTATTTATACATCTAAATATTTACAATTTTTAACTCGAAATAAAAGCCAAGGCATATGTGGATATTAGATTAACACCACATTAATAAACATTTAATTTTTGTGGATTGCGCTGAAAAGACAACAACAAGATATTAGGTAATTTTTAACACGCTTTTATATTAGCTTCACTTGTAACTAACTAACTAACTAACAAAACAATGTAATAAAATCAATTTTAACCTAATTCTAGTTGTCGTATCGAAATGAAACTTTGTATGTATATGTAGTTCGGATGACAATACCATAATTTGGTATCTTGGAGCTTATCTGATTATGGAACCAGGAGGTGGATAGTGGAATTCTTCAGTGGCTACTAGAAAACCCTCACTTCCGGCTCATAAGATTCGTTTTAAGAAGTCAAAAAGATTGGGCTTGGTAACGAGAACTTATTATAAGACTAGAAGTTTTATAATTTTTAGTGCGTGATAAAAGCGTGTTTTTTTAAAATTTAATTAACAATAAGGACCACCTTATTCTAATAACTTTTCTGACTTGATCTAACCCTTTTCACTTATCGATTACCGATTAGATTTTTGTTATAGATTATGTTTTAATTACGATTACCGCTTTAATTACGATATAAATCAAAATTAGAAATATTATTATCTATAAATGCAGATCCAATATTAGTAAAGTAAAAAGAAAACAATTACTAGTAAAATATGAAATGGAAAGATGTCCGTTCAACTTAGTTCTTTGTGTAAGTAGTCTGCGACGAAAGTGTACGAATCGTCAGTTGATTCTCGGTAGAGAGACACGGATGGAGCGACGGCGCGGCGGGCTCGTCATCAAAGTTTGGGAATTGTGGCCATCTGCCGCGCGCCGCGACGCTCCCAGATTACCATGGAGAGCTTCGTTTAATCGTTTTATTAATACGCCGACAAATCGTTTAACCGCTACTTGCTTCCCACTGCTCATTCATAATGTTTCCCCTTGGTAAAATATTTGTCTTTGAAACTTTTTCAAAGATTTTGGACTTCTCATTCGTCCTGAAGGACTGTTATCTAAAATGAATTAGGAGTACGTTGGGAGAATGTCAAAAATAATTAATTTGTACCAACAATATATTACATAACAGCCTTGTGTGGTGCTAAATCATTATTTATACTTACGAATTAGACAGTAAATAACGTTTTAAAATGTATATGTTCATATTAGGGTTGTTGCTGATACAGATTTTTCCCAGATCAGCGGAAGCTGCTCAAAGGCACCTCACCTTTATTTATCACGCTCACTCATGACGTTGTCTTGTGACTCGCTCGAGCACAATGGACACAGAGCAGTATTTGACACTCATCTAGTTATATAGTATTTGTATATATTGTAAGAGTGTTTTGTTTGTTTGTTTACACGCGCTAATCTCTGGAACTACCAAATGGATTTGAAAAAATATATGATAACCAGATTCATGGAGAATAGTATAAGCTATATATTTTCATGCTACGATCCTGACGAACGGAGCAGTAAGTATGAACGTTAAGCAATCTGGTAAGCTGCATGCAAGTACAGGAAGTGGAACACCGATAGGTCTCTTCTATACGGGCGCGTTGTCGGCGGTACCGTGTAGAGTTTGTCGAACAAATTTAACACGGGTGAAACCGTGGGGCACAAATAGTCACTAGATATACATCGGCTGATCCCGCAACGCAAGGCAGAAAGATCTTAATAATTTTTACAAAACACTGGATGTAACTATTGATAGTTTTACAAGCATTAAAAATTCCAGGTGGTAGTTTGTGATGTAGTTTCTTTAGGCAGGTTGTCACTGTAGTCGGCTGGCCACAACCAACTGCCTGTTATAAGACATCGTAAATAATGAGCATTAAAAGCTTCGGTTTATTTACAGGCACTACGTGCACGATTTATTTATGAAACATAAATAACCAGGAGAAAGTTCTATGGAAGCTCCGTCGTTGGTTTTTCATATTTTTTGTTATAAGTCGTGAATAATATTCCGCTTAACAGTTCTGATATAAAGGTAGTCGATTTCTACCAAGACCAACTAAAATGAGGTAGTATCAAGATTTACGTTAAGATAATGTAATACACCAAAAAAAAAAAAACGTTTTAAAAACCGAACTTTTATTTAAAAAATTTCGAACTAAAATGAAATAGTTATAAGAGAACCTCATCTTTGGTCACTGATCAAAGACGGTAGGCAGTAAATACATACTAAATGCCATTTACATAAACTTATTAAATAATATTTCTTTAAAAGTTTGAGACTTTTATCCTTTTTAGTATCAGAATTCATTTATAATCTATATATTTTTACTTATGCGTACTTACTTATCCATGAAATATCTCTATATCGTATTATTTCTCAAAGATATGTTTTTGTTGCAACGCTACATATCCTTTAATTTTATATCAAAACTAATGATACAAACATTGTTTCAAAGCTTATGTTCTCCACTATTGACGAGACAAAGATAAATAACTTAAAGTTAACACGTAGGACTCTCCATCTATTAACAATATGTTTAATTAACATGATAACCATTAGTTTGTTTACAAGTTTACATTATATAATATGCGAAATATTCGCACGGCGGTCAAATAGTTTAATTTTATTTCTTTGTGGCTATTAAAATTTGAGTAATATTTCTTATTCTTCTCATTTCCCTTAGAGTATTGTCATTGCATGGTTTTTTCCCTGACAGTTTAGAGCGAACACTCCACGGCTTCAGTGAAAATTAGCAGAGGTTTTTAATTTTGTGAGTCAGATCGTGGATCCTAACATTGTCAAACAAAACTTCTGTACAGCGACGAAATAAAATGAAGAATGATCGCGAAGAAAGAGTAAAAGCAATATTGAATGAAACATTTGAAGAATAACGATGATGACAGAAAAACTGTAGCAGAATCTGGATATAGAGTTTCCAGTTACATCGACAGACGTTAGTTCATCATCTAGATATGTATAGTTCTTGCCAGGACAAATCCAACGAGCCAAAACTCGAAGGGGCTATCTTGTTTGGCTTGGCTCGTGAAAGATGTTGGTTTAGAACCCTTACATTCCGATGCAACCTAAGTGAAATACAGGCCACACAGATGTTCCTAATTGTCTAACAGAACAAGTTGTTAAAAAATGGTTTGCAAATTTCAAATATTACATACTTACATACCAACATTATAAGTTAAATAAAAGCTTGTAAAAATCATAAACTAGATTTAGTATCCTTATCAAGATATAAAATTAAAATGATAAACTACCTAATATTTGACTAATCATTGGCAACATTCTAATTTAATTCAAATTTTTGCTTCTATCCTTCTTGTTCTTATTTCTATTTTGATTTTATCAATTTAGTTTTAATTTATTTTGATCTACATAATTAAATCGCATCTCAATTAAAAATACCGTTTTAGCATTTCACTCTTTTTTATATGGCTTTACATTTTACTTAGTATAAACAGTTCAAGAAAATTATATACAACAATTTCAGATGTTTATATTCTTTATCAAAAAACGTTTTAATAGATGGCGCTTCTTACATGTTAGACGAATATCTTTTTAACGTATTTTTTAACGAAAACATGAATTTTACACTATTTCTTGTTGGCCAATAGTGGGGATAATAAACATAAAAATGATGTTAAAATTGAAAATGTTATGAGAATTGAGAGAAAAATGACGTTGGCACAAAAAAAACCTAATAATATATACAGATTGAAGATGTTTATATAAAATTAGCTTCTTATTGTATGCGGAAGCTATAACAATATTAATTAAAATTTCACACAATTTTTTATTAAATTAAAAAACGGTAGAAATAAAACTGTTAGTACACTCGTAGTTATTAGAAACTGGGATATAACTGAATAGCGTGAATGGCAGTGTCGGTGTTACGATATGTGAAATTGACACCCGCGTCCAGCGCCATTGGCTCTGATTGGATTAGGTTCGAAGCGCTGTCGGTGCACTGCTGCCAGTTCAAACGTAAAATTTTACGTGACCACTTTCGAAATGTCGACTTTCGTGACACAACTGCATACTTGAAAGCTGATCTTGGAAACGTATTATGTAAATGTTGAATAGCTCTTAGCATCCATTACTTTTTTATAACTTATATTTATAATTTTTGAATTAGTTTTCACAAACATTTGGAAGTATTTGCTCAATCTTCACTTAGCTCCGAGCGAGACTGATGACAACACTTTAATATATAATGTAGTGCCATTTAAAAATTATTGTATAGTTTGACGTCTACGCTAAGACCAAAATAAATTAACACTTCCCAAAGTAATGTATTGTAATGATTGTGGATTATTTTATTCTTTTTACATTTAATTTTAGAAGAAAGTACCTCGATGAAAATATACATGTCACATTCAAACAGGGTCGTATACAAAAGCTCCAACATTGATTTACAACTACACCTAACATTATCTGGTTTTTCTTTTACTACAACGAAGTATTTGATTGTACTATATTTATTGCTGTGAACTATTTTTATACACTTATTTGTACTATAATATTTTCAATATATTTAACTAGGTTTGACCCATGGCTTCACCCGTTTTAAATTTATTCGACGAAAGCCGCCGACGCGCCCGTGTAACCAGATTACTTGACGTTCATAGTTACTGCTCCGCTCCTTATGGTCGTAGTGTGAAGTTATATAACCTATACTATTCCTCATAAATATGGCTATCATATACAACGTCTGATATAGTTCCAGAGATTAGCAAGTTTAAAAAAACACCTCTTCTGCTTTATTATATTATACAGTATATAGATTTGAATGCATATTACAATTATTGTATTTAATATCTAAGATGGAACAACAATGTATGAAATAGCAAAGTGCTCATTATTACGGTAAAGTATCGAGAAAACTTATACAGGACTAGCGGTGCGCCCGTGACTCTGCATGCGTTTATTACGCAGTAATTACTTACACGTCTTAATTTTTTACTCATGTTATTGGATATTCATATAGTATAGGAACTAATTGAGAAATGACATAGATTTCCCGTGTACAAAATGTCATTAAAATCGGTTGAGAATTTTTTACATTTCTTATAGACTATATAATATAGACTTATAGAGTATTATAAGTGAAAATTTAATTAATTAAATATGATTTCTAAAAATATTCATAAAGCCCATCAATCATGGAATTACTTATACTTCCAGTGTACAACATTTCATAAGAATCTGTCAAGTCGTTTTTGAGATAAAACCGGACATACGGACACACAGCAAAAAAATTCTTTAAGGTCACATTCGTGACCAGTGTGTCCTTTATATAGAATGTTTATCGGGAAATAAAAAAAAAACATTTACCGAAAAAACTAGTTATTTATTAATATAGATATTTAATTTCATATATAATAAAGTCTTTGAAACAATTAATAGTTAAGAAAGACGTCTATAAAGAAACAGAAATTGAGGCATTACGGCAACTTTGATCCTCTTACGTAGATAGTTTCATTGTAGAAATACTTTATTCCAAGACAATTGAAACACTTCTTTCTTAGAATTGTTATATACATTTAAATTAAATACAATATATAATGCAAAAACCTTTAAGAATTTAGATAAGATTAAAATATTTAAAGGTTTATATAGTCGTATGTCGTAGCGCTGGTGTGATGACGTCATTCGATACCAGTGTAATTAATTTACGACAAGAGGGGTATGTTCATAATTTGATATCATAACTACTCTACTGCTCCGACTGAGTAGAGAGGTATATAAAGCGTGGCACAAGGAGCGAGTGGTCCCAAGGCCCTTGAAGCTGTAAAAGCTGTAAAGGCTCCAGGGACAAGGCTAACAGTATAGTACCAAATTAAATTTCTTGGATTTTCTTGTTGTTAGATTGGCACAACTGTTTTTTATTTTGGTGCGCAGTTTGAGTTACATCTATCATTTAGATTAAATACAGTGCTGTTTAGTTAGATCATATGTAATGTGTATTGCGAATTTCATAATGGACAAAACATCGAAAAAAGAGTTTGTCTTAAATTTTGTATCGCCTATGGAATTTCGTGTTCGGAGACACTGAAAATGTTACAGAAGGTTTACGGAGAATTGACTTTATCAAAAACATGTGTTTATGTGTGGTACAAAGCATTTAAAATCGGTCGAGATGTGCTGGAAGATTTGCGTCGCCCTGGTAGGCCATCAACGTCTTCAGCTGAAGTTAACATCCCAAAAGTGAAGGAAATAGTAACTGCAAATCATCATTCAAATTTTTAGAGAGATAGCCGCTGAGCTTTGGAGTGGCACCTTCCAACTGAACCGAAACCGAAAAAACCACGTCAAAGTCGATCAAAAGTCAAATGTATGTTGACTGTTTTCTTTGACTATCGTGGTGTTGTGTCATCGGAGTTCTTACCGGAAGGTCAGACGGTAAACAAAGTATATTATTTGAGCGTTATGCGGCGTTTAAGAGAGCAAATTAGACGAAAAAGGCCATATTATTGGTAAGAAAATTCTTGGATTTTGCACCACGATAATACGCCTTCGCACAACGCAATAATTGTCAACGAATTTTTTACTACTTCATGGTACCCGTTTTCATTCGATAGAAAACATAAAGGAGAATTCGCAACGAGAACTAAACTCAATTCTGGAAAAAGCGTTTAAAAATTGTTTTGTTGATTGGATTATTCTTTGGCATAACTTTATCGTTTCTGAAAGAACATACTTTGAAGGCGATAAAATAAATTTGGATGAATAACTAACATTTTGTTTATTATTGATCTTTTCCCGGTACTTTTTTGACAGAGTAGTATATATCGTATATAAATTGTCAATATAAATGACTTTGCAATTACTACTATAGTTCATAGTACCTAACTGTCTTCCATTGAGAGCAAAAATGTCTACGAGTAAAATTTATTACAGTAATAGATTGCAAACAAAATAATGATTGTTTAAACAGTTTAATTTCATAGTTTAAGCTGTTCAATTATATATAATTTAATAATTATGGGTTCATTTTAGAATATTTTCTCTACCCTTGAAAGAAGCTGGCATGAGAAAACAATACTTTTCACAATTACAACTCCGTATTATAACTCGTGATTTTTCACAAATCATTCCAATAATAAATTAATTGTCTTATATCACAACTAAGTTTAGTTAAGCACATTTAAGATACCTAACTAGCTTCTTGACATACTTTTTTATACCTATAATACTTTGTTTCAGCAAGTATGCAAAGATTGCGAGTTACCTGAAAGAACAAACATTTTCTCTTTGAACCCGGCCATCTAAATCTCGTAAGAACGTCGTAATATCCACATCTCATTACACATTACTTTGAAGAATTATGACTTGGCAAAGTCCTTTATTGGAAATACCTCCACGAGCCTGAAATATTGCTATGTCGTGAAGAGCTCAAATTTCTAATTAGAAATTCTTAGGAAAACTTATTAAGTTTTTACTTGTTGCAACGGTCGTAATGAAAATGCCACCTTGTCAGTTGCTTCATTACAGGATCCTAAGTGTCGGTATTCATTTGATATTAATTAAAATTATTTACACGATCGTCATTGTGCTGAAAGCCGCCTTACTTGCGTAGGTTAGAATGTTTTTTATTATTTGGTACATGCAAAATATCGCCTGTCTCTAATAAATAGCTGGGGCCATCTTTAAAACTATGTATATAAAATCCATAGATACATTCAAAGTAAGAAAATAAACTCTGTTTGGAGCCAAAACAAAGTCTTCCACGTTTAATAGAAGAAATAGAAAAAAAAACCTAAAATGGATATTTAAAATAAAATGAAAATTAACGAAAATTTTTGTTTTTATTAGATTCTCAAAGCATAAAATAGTCGCGGAATATATTGATTGTGCCATAAAGTACGGGAATGCATAGAATAACGGCCGGTAGGTTTGTGTTTGTACTGGAGGCCGATGTTTGGATCCCTCGTTCATTTTTATGAGTTATGGTAAGTAAGGTGGGCACTCCGATGTTTGCTGGCTTCAACTAATTGTTTACTTAAGTTGCATGACTTTATTTGAAGTAAACTAGAAATACAATATTATTAATTTTCGTTTTCGAAATCTAATAATAATATATAAAAACAGAGTTTTTAACAATTAATGTACTATGCATATTAAACATACATAATTTACATATTACAATACATAAATGTATTATAAAATGTGTAAAGTAATCATTTATAGTTAAACAAATTAATAGAACTCATTGAAAATAATTATTTATATATATTTGTAATTAATGTATGAATGTGTACCTAAAATATTTATTTAGGTACAATAATTTAGATTAAACTTATGCTAGAATAAACACTTAAAAGTTGAACATGCGAAAATAATTTCCTTTCAATATTTACGTGAACAGTTAGAAGTTGGAGCGATACCTTCTTCGCGTCGCGTCGTTACAAGAGCATTAGTCGTCGCGGCAAACAATTACATTACCCCTGCATGCATAGTTTGGCACGGGACCAATGTTGACTAGTAGTCGTTGAACATACATAACTATTCTCTGTTGTTACTGTGTCCTCCTTAACAAAATTTTACTTTAGAATTCTCTGTACGAAGCTAATAAAGGATATGTTTGCTATCATAATATTTTAGCAAACTCGTGCTTAAGACAAAAGTGAATTCGTTTTTATCTGTAAAATATATTTAAATGTCACAGTACAATCAAATGTTTATAATTCACGTTAATATATATAATTATCATGTTTAACATTATTATTTATTAAAGCGAGTAAAATTGAGTTGAACGGGTAAAAATAAAAAATACTATAGAAAACATTTACGAATATATCTAATTAACGTAATTTATTTTTAATGTAATGTAATGAATGATAATTTGTAACATTTTTGCTTTATAAATGAAAGAATGAAATAAAGATCGTGTTGTATATAAAACAATAAGATTATAAGGAAATGGAGGAGGAAATCATTTAGATCTTTGTGTTGGCAATATCGAAGAGACAGACCGGGGGAGTGCGCCCGCCGGCCATCATGATATTAATCGACTCAAAGCTGATTATGCAGTTGTCTCAAACGATGTCCTTTCAGAATTCCAATTTAATTTTTTAATATTTCCATCTCCTACAAGTAAGATTTAGTTTCTTTTCAATAGTCCATGGTTTGATTATTAGTTTATCGTTATAGTCGATAAAGTCGTATGGTTTGTTATATTTTTTTAATAAAAAATATATATAGTAGGTATGTCTAAAAGGAGCCAGAGGATAAATACAATTTCCTTTGCCATTTTTTCTTATTCAAAATATATATGAAACAGATAAATCTACATATTAAATAAAAAACATTTTTTCTTTTCGCGAGCCATCGCTTTATCTGCATTCACACTTTCATACGTCTCGACGTCTGGAGTACACAAACCAAATGATTTCTAATAACATGACTATTTTTAACATATCATCTCGATATAAATTTCTGAGTACTATGTCAAAAATTGACCTCTGTCAGGGATATTAGTTAATGCTGGTAATAAGGATGTGAAGAATGACAGCAGGTGGATAAATGTGTACTAAAAAAACGTTGAATGAAAAAACACATTAATTATATTAGTACCTTATTAATTGGAGTTTTAATTGAGGATGTAAATTGACTATATTATCACTACTTACATAAAAAAAAGAAAACAGTATATGAATATAATATTGAATTACTAAAAATTTGTTAAAGGATTTTTCAATAAGTTTGTATATTGTGTCCTTTTAAATAATAAACTCTTTGGCATAGAGGTAAAAAAATCAAATAATTAAAAACATGACAAATAAAAAGAAACGAACGTTCTAAAAACTAATATAATTAAAAACCAGACTTGTTTTTAGTTAGTCAAAGTATTTTATTAAACTGATATAAGTTAGAAGTTTGACTTGACACGATGAATTGTTATGAGTTCCTTGCTAACGATCTTATTCAATTATTAGAGAATCCTACAACCGGTGTGATTTAGAACTGGGCGCAGAATACGGCTCTCAAGCGCAGTGGTCGAGCGCACACAGCTCACACATAACAGCCGGCTTAACGCTCCAAGCTCGGATCACAGTGGGGCCACAAAAAATAAGTTTTTTTTCATCGTCATAAATTGGGCTTTGTGGCATTGTGCCTGATCTTAAGTGACGATGTGGCTCAAGGTGGTAGCTTGCTAACTCTAGTGGAAGACTGACTCTCAAGTGCAGGAACACACCTACTGGTGTTTGGCAACAGATTTTCAACTTCAGTGTGGTAGCTACCAAGGCGGGCATTAGAAAAAGCCCTACCACCATGCTATGGTTTCATCACGATGTTTTCCTTCACCGAAAGCTCAAGCTCATTGCAGGGATTCGAACTCACGTCGATGAAAGCGATGTCCAATACACGCTACCACCGAGCCATCCTTGCTTCAAGATTAAAGAAATAGAAGAATTTATATATACAGAATCGTATAATCTTAGCCTGTGACTATTGTGTTTATTATAATTCTTATAGACAAAATATTATTTTTTAACATTATATCAACATTGACCATCAAATATCTTCCAAAGAATATTAATTAAAAATAGTGAGTTCCCTAATATAATAGATGCTGCTGGATAATTGAGATTTGATAAAAGCATGTAAAATTTTAATAAGCTATTTCAATATGTATTTTAAAAACTTTTATAGATATTTTATGGCTCAATGGCAGGATCCACTGAGAATGTGTCGGCGGCATGGTGCGGCGGTCAGTAGACAAGTGCTCGATTTGCAAGAACTACTCTGTAACAGCCGAATATACCTAAACTATATCTACTGTTAATACAACTGTTACTTTATTTAATTTATTTAATTTTGTCATATAATATTAAATCAATAAGAGACAGTTTACAATGTAGTTATGTTACTAGCAATACGTATGTATTACTTAAAGTTCAAGGTAATTTATCTGTTTACTCTTATCGCAAAAATTAGGGAAAACCCACCAGTTAGCAAAAGAGTAATTGAGTTATGTTTTGTATTATATGTTAAAGCACGTATTCGTTCAACTGATATATCTATAGTAATTGAGTTATGTTTTGTATTATATGTTAAAGCACGTATTCGTTCAACTGATATATCTATAGTAATTGAGTTATGTTTTGTATTATATGTTAAAGCACGTATTCGTTCAACTGATATATCTATAGTAATTGAGTTATGTTTTGTATTATATGTTAAAGCACGTATTCGTTCAACTGATATATCTATTCTTCTATACCTACTATTATTGTAAAGAGAAAAAGTTTGTGTACATATTTGTAGGAGGTAACTTTTTAAACTAATGAACCGATTATAAAAAACTTAACGATATGATGAATAATGATTTTTAAAGTTATTTAATAATAATGTCCATTAAATATTTTTATATTGTATATCTAAATATTTATAATTTGGTTGTAGGCTGTGTTTTTGTTATATTGTTATTAATTTTCATGTTGTAATTAACTTAATTCCATTATTTAATCAGATAAAAACAATCAGATTTCCGACAATGTCACTGACTTTTCAATATATTACCTGTTCCTTGTCTGAATGCCACATTGTAGCCTGCAAACTTTATGCGTCGCGTTGTCGGTGTAAATATTTTATTTTTTGTTACCAGAATGATGAGAAATAGTTATTTATTACTTTACTGTTTTAATTTCTGACAATTTTGTCAATTATAGTTTTTCCCCATTTACCTGACAGAAGGCGAAAATTCTTGATATAACAGGAATCCTGTCGTCTGGTAACCCTGCGTGTGCGAAGTCCTGAGAGGCAGTTAGTTACAATAAAAATATATTTTGATTATTAGCTGGCCTGGCAGATGTTCTGTTCTTTCCGGTAGTTAATGACCGGATCCTATCATATCTGATCCTAACATAGCTATGAACTATCGTCTTTATAAAACAAATATGTGAATATGAGCTCAAATTGTCGTTCAGAGAGTTACACTATCACTAACGGTATTACTACACAAGGTATTTGTGTATAAGAACATACATAATAATATTTACAAAACAAGTTATAAATGTAACTCGAATAAATTGTAATTGATTACCGGTAATCAAATTTCTGTTTTAGTAAGGATACAGCCCTTGAAAATTTTAATTAATGCGTCTAATGATTGATGTGAACTGAACGATATAACAATCAATCTATACTTATAATAAAAGAGGAAGGAGTCGAAATCTGTACATTGAAGATATTTGAGAAAAAATAGTACGGGGAGTTAGAATCATAGACAAAAAATATTTCGACATGTTTTGAAATTTTTGTCTGTCTGTTTGTTTCTTAGTTTTTACGCCAATCACGCAGAAACTATTGAATCGAATTGGATAAAAATTGGTTTTATTGTGGTTTATAGTCTGTAGGTACATTTAGGATGCATTTTAACATTTATAGTTTATAAGCGTATAAGTTATGTACATACAAAAAAGGAGGTATGTATATGTAATATATTTTAAGTATAGAGTGAAATGAAGGAAAATTAAAGGAAATTACTCCAAATAATCTTATTTTAATTTAATTTTCAATAGAAAACAATCAATCAGTTCCCTGGCTTGTTCCCTATTTGGGGTTGCTCTCCTGATACTTCTCCTCCACTCTGCCTCTTTTGCCTTCCTTTATGTTCAAAACCTGTCGGGTCATTTGTCTTCGCTTCTGCGCATCACGTGCCCAAACCAGCTTAAGCGGCTTTCTCTTTTCTTGTATTTCAACGACTTTAAAAGTTCCTCGAATATACTTGTTTTGGATTTTATCAAGCCTTATGGCGCTAGCTGCCCATCGTAGCATTCTCATCTCCGTGACATTCATTTTTTGTTCATCACATTTCCTTATCCTCCAACACCAACCAACCAAACCAACAGAACCATATAGAATCGTGGGTCTAAAGGCTCGTTTATACACAATGCTTTTCGTTCTAATTGGCAATTTTGTATCACAGAGGACACCAGACAGCGATCTTCACTTGTGCCAGCCCGTCTTGTTTCTATTTTCTAAATCTCTTTCCGTGTTTGCTTTAACGTTAACTATTGATCCAAGATACTTAAACTCCTCTACTTGCTTCAAGGGGATTCTTTCGATAGTAGGTACTACAAGCCCGTTTAAGCTGTAAAAGCCGTAAAGGCTCCAGGGCCCCTAAGGCTAACAGTATAGTCAGTTCGAAAAAAAAAATAGTAGGTACTGCCTGGGTTTTGTTATTGTCACCTGAGAATATACAATGCATATATTCGGTCATTTTGCGACTAACTCTTAGGCCACAGTCTTCTAAAGCCTTAAACAAATGGAAAACAAACTGGCTTAATTTTTTTTATTTCGTGCTAAAATTTTGTGATAGACGTCGTTGTTTGGAGTTTTTGTGCGTTTACATTTTTATTTAGTTATAATAAAACGGGTATACTATAATACGCCATTATTCACTGGATATTAATAGTTAATCATTATAAATTATTAAATAAACTCGGCTTTCCTTAAAGTTTTGCTAAACTACGCAGCTCTTATGTCTTCTGTATAATGCCAGTTAATATCTAAAATGATTATACATGGGTATTATCAACGGCCTATTGATTCATCGTGTTACGATTTGAATTAAAATTAAATTCCATGATAGAAAGGGAGCGGTATTTTCTCAGTATTCCATTTATAGGAAACTGCGGAATACCGTCAAGGGAGACTTGCTGTTAAACGAGATTATTAGGTTAAATTCAAAGCATAGACGTATGGCAGAATATCGATTGATTAAAAGTATTGAATGTGAGGCAAGGTTGACTGCTATCCGTGAGTACCACGCTAAGTCTCAGAAATCCGAGACATTCGTAAAGCTCGGAACACGGATAAATCGACGATACACACCTACATGTCTTTTTTATCGCTGTTTTTCATAAACGAAATTCTACGCGGACGAATTCGCGGACACAGCTAGTATATAATAGTATATATAATAAAAGCGTAAGCGAAAATAAAATTAAAGTTTAATATACAATTACCTAAAAGAGTAGTAAAGTAGAATTTTTGATGAAAACATACGATTGTATCACAACATTAATCAAATACGTATATTAAATAAGTATGTATACAACGCGACTGTGACATAAATGCCAATTGTCGAATTGTGATCCGTGTTTCGGCATTTATTGCATAGCACGTCTATAATTTGCATACGTTTGAATACTAAGTACCGGTAACGTCATGGTTTCAAGCTACTTTAATTGAACAGTTCGATTTACATTTATTAATTGAATTTTATAACTATTTTATAATTCAATAAAAGTTATTTCATTAGGCGTTTGAAATTGTTTCAAACAACAGTAGTTATTTACTTTGTCAGTAGTTTTTTAATGATAAAGATGTAGCACACTGTGTGCCCACACTGCACATAGGCATGCCTTAAATCTGGTGTTAATTGGTCACTGCAGTCAGTAGTCATCTAGCATTCATGAACTTCAAACAGATCTTGCGGACTGCGATAGGTTACTACTCCAGGTTTGACGTTGGGGCTTCTGCAATCGGGCCTTGCTCACTATTCTTTTTTGTTTCCGTATAAAAGTATAACTTGTCATTGTGTATAAACATAATCATATCTCATCTCTTTAAATATAATATATATTTATGAACTTTTTTATGAATCAAATACTTGTCAATATTTATTTATTTTTAACTAGCTGCGCCCAGAGCTACGCTCGTGCGATCTAAAAAAAAAGGTGTGTGTGCGATTTACACACGATAGAAGTGAAACTTCATTTTAAAAAACATTTTCTATTTTATTTAAACAGTGTGCAATATACATACACACCAACATTTACTCTCTCGCTCTGGCTCATACGAAGAGGAGACACCGATAATATATTGCTCTCTCGCTCTGGCTCACACAAAGAGGAGAGACCGATAATGTGCGTTAAACGTTTAACGTTTAACGCTTGGAAGTCGCATAAGAAGTTTCACTTCAAAAATGTTGTTACCGAGATAAACAGTATCCCGTGTTAATCCAGATCATTAACTATCTGTGTGCTAAATGTCATTTAAATCCGTCAAAAGTTTTTGCGTGATTAAGTAAAAAATATCCAAACATATAAATATACAAACTTTCACTCGTAGAATTGCCATAAAACTTAATTTACTAGTTAATCAACAACAAACCATAAGAAGAAAAAAATCGTATTATTCGATGTGAAAGAACATGTTTTAAATATAAACTTTTTAAATACTTCCGCTTCCGATTGAAAGGATGTAAAAATATATTTGAAGACTGATTTTCATAAAAAAATATTGTTTATGTTAATGAGAGATTAGTAGAACTACATAGATACATTTTTAATGATATTTTTTCAAGTATGTATTCACATGATGAATAAACTTAGGACCAGTTAGCTATGAGATGTGTGAGAAACTAAAAAAGAATTATTTATTACTGAGACGTCTTGAAGATTCCCAATCACGACAAAGTGCTAGTAAGTTTTCAGTCACATACAATTTTTTTCTAACAAATGTAACTTGAAGCATTTCGTTAGTTGTCTTTTCTTTCTATTCATTTTTTCAAGTGTATAAAGTTTGTACGTTGAAGTATTACTAAAAATCTCAGTGGTTTTATTTGTATGAGTACAAAAGTGTCTAAATTATATAACTATGAAAAATGTTATGTCGGTGTTTGAAGGCTTTATGCAAAAAGTATTCCAGTTTGTTTTAAATCACATCTTGAAGTCCCAAAAACGGTAGTTTTTGAATACGGTAGTGTTGAATGCGGTAATCCCTGGAACGACCAGTCAGTTTTCTAGAAGTCTTTATATATATATATATATATATATATATATATATATATATATATATATATATATATATATAGTCTATTTATTGAGGAAGACTAAAGGCTATATAGCTTCACGCTATGACCCTAAAGAGCGGAGCAGTAACCGTGAACGTCAAGTCTTACACAAATACAGGATGTGAGATATATTTTCTTACGGTAATGAGAATATTGAGATTTGTAAAAGGCACAAACTTAACTTTAACAACTTAAACGAAAAGTCGATGTCGCTAACAGAAAATACTTTAAAAACGAATACATCATACATACAAAAATATTAAAATTAGAGGTTTCCTTTTGAAATATGAAAGCAAAAGGGGAGGTAAAATTGAAACTGGTGTCATGACTTAGTATGCATTGGGCGGTGTGACGTGTTCGATCGCCCCGCACTTCTACCGATGTTTCGGTCACGTTTTTCCAATTGTTTTCTGACGACGTGTATCATTCTTTTAAATCAGATTTCATGATTTATCGTCATGTCGTTTACCGAGCAGCCCTTTAATATGTGTCTATATTATAACACTTATATTTTTAACGTATATCTGTTCATATGTTAGCTTGGAGATATCGTATCGATCAGAGTTTGCTATTAAAATATATGCTCCTTTATCTTAGTATAAATATTTTCTAATAATTATTATATTTTTGAAATTACATGTGATATCATTGTAGTTTAGTTTGGCTTGTTATTCTCGCCAGAGCCACCTTGTTGTCAGTCTGGTCTGGTTTGAAAATTGATATTCTGAATACCCGACAAAAATAAAGTCATTCATCAATATGCAGTGGGCAGTGGGATTATTTACCACAGTGATAGGAAAAAAAATGTTGGATTAGTGTATTACGATAAAAATTAGAATTCCAACAGAGATTAGAAAAAAATATTCTGCGAACAAATCCATTCCTTTCTCCATTCTAAAATCCATCATGTTCGTGGGTTTTTACGGAGTGTGTCAGGTTAATGTAGTAGAAAATATGGAATATACAGTGGAAGGTACAAGAATGTATGCAAGGATATCTTTGCAATAAGCCAACATTTATTCTATGTCTGATCTAGTGAGAAGAAAACGAGAAAACGTCCAAAAGGAGATGAATTCCAGGCTACTGTAAACATGCAAAAATTGAATACGAAGGTTTTATTTAATGAAAATGCTTACTATACGATTTAAAAATATTACGAATTATAAGCCGGATCTTGATCTGTATTGTGGTGGTTTTTATTTTAAGTCAAAAGCTTTAATATATTTCACCATATTTATACCATTTTGGCGGTATTTTCAGTGTTGTAGTTTAGTTATTGTGCACAAGTAAAGTGGATTAAAATTTATAAATAAAAACTAGGAACATGCATTGTAAGTTAACTGTACAGTTAAAAGTAAAAGTTAAGTTATAAGTTGTACAGTTGTAAAAAGGAAGCCGCCATCTTGTTAGAGCTATGTTTGAAGATTACAAGAATAGTAATCTATTCAAGTGACGTTGGCAGAACTGTAGATGAACACAGTTGCCATTAAATAAATAGAAGAAGTAAAATAGTAAGCAATTTTAATAACTAACGCGTAAAGTCAGGGGTGAATGTTAGTACAATGTAATTTGCGAGTCACGTCATAAGACACACTTATACGTTTCATTTTTAGAACAACATTCAGTCTCAATTATGCAGAGCATGAACGATCTACAATAACATCTTTAGTATTCATGGGTCTGGATGTGCGGTGTGACATTTGCAATTTTTGTATCATTATGAATTCAGATGTAAGGGATCGCGAGGAATGAATTATGTGTGACAGGCGAGTGAGACTGTGATGTATATTATACTTGAGATTGCGATTCCTTATTAAGTTTTATTATATTTAGACTCTTTAGTAGTTGGTGAAGCTTTTCAAATATTATTAAAAGGTATTTAATTTTGTTATTTAATTAATCAATTGTACAAATGTACACAATTTAACAACTGAACAAAAGGGTTAATGTCATAAATTAAAAAAAATTAACTGCTAGAGTGATCTTTGGAGGTAAACTCTTTTTAGGTACCGAAGTTAACAAGGAACCCTTATAGTTTCACCATGTCTGTCTATCGGTCCGAGGCTTAGCTCACAGTTTCTTAGTAATAGAAAACTGTAATTTGGTATGTATATACACATTAATTACACCGACAAAGTGGTAAAATAAAAACATAAAAACAATTTTTTTTTGGTTCCTATACGTAAAGTGAGAAAGATTTTTTGAGATTTTTTGAGAATGATCCCATGGTGTGGGAAGTCGTTGGATAGGTTCTTCAAAAATACTGCGTTCAAGGATCCGTTTGCAAAATATTAAGCTTAAAAGTGCTAATTTTTGTTAGAGTCAAATGTTCCCCATCTGCTAAATGGTTGTTCTTGGATATGTGAAAATTTCATGGCAGTAGTGTATATAACATACTTAAAAGGAAAACTATTACAGCTAAGTAGGCTTTACAAGTTAATAAATAATAGTCTACCAACTTATAAAATGCCCCTTTCTAAGTCTGCATATTGTGACAGGCAACTACGGAACCCTACACTGCGCGTAGACCGACACGAAATTTTTCATACCTAATTCATTAGTGTCGTCATCTTAAGGTGAATAACGTAACAAAATGTATTTATAATTCCAGCAAGATAACGTATCCATGGATTTTAATGATACTCAAGAGTCCTGGAGCGCACTAACTCATTGATACAGAGAGTACCTATACATTTTGCGATGTAGAAGGATTTTATCCTCCTTCATATTGTACGAAATAAATGTCGGATACTTAATTTCTAAACTACTACAGTTTTGCCAGAGTAACATAAATAAACCTAAGAAACTTAGATGACACATTTTTTTCTGATATGATTTATGTGTTTTTAAAATAAAAACATTGTAGGTACATTTATTACTGCCATCAAGTTTAAAACGTTGTTTTTGGTCATGAGTCATATGGGTCATTTATAAGGCGAGGTCATTATTTACAAAGTTTTAAATACAGTTTCACGCAGCTATCCATCACTTTGAATGTCAATAATATGTATCAGTCGCCATGGTAAAGTTAGGGAGTATCGATCATTTGTAACCTAATTTCATGGAGCACAAAGTAGTTTTCTTATAAAATATTATTTCTTTATTTTCATGATAAAGTGTAAGTATAGTGAAAACTATGCTATTATAGACTTAGGTGTGACATTAACGTTTGAGTGAAGGATTTTGATGTTTTTTAGATAATTTAATTTAAAAATGACTACGAAACGTACGATTTCTGCGAATTGTAGTAAAAAAAAATGCGTTTTTTTAACCAAATTATTATACTGCCTGAATAAAATAACTACTCTGCACTTTATGGTAAGCATAGTTATACTAACAATTAAAAAAAAAGTGTACGGTCCATTCGAGTTACTGATCTGTGTCGTTTGTTTTTAATCGGTTTACTGTTAAATAATGCATGATATATTATGATATAAATGTTTAGGGTTTTACATTTATTTCTCAATACAAGTTGCATACCTCTTCTGAGTTACCTGCGTACTGAGTTACGAGTTCTGACACTGCATTTCCACTGTCAATTTCTGCAAGTTTTTTTTTTTTTTTTGGAATTCTTTGTATAGAATACAATAATAAAACCACGTATTATTTGATATAATACATAAAATTAAATTAATTTAAGTTTAATAAACATCTTCAGTACCTGAATGAAATCAGAATTTCTAGGAGAGCTTAATCCTGACTGAAGCTTTGTCTAACTTTGCGGTTGCTATTGTTTTAGTTATAATGGCTCTCTTTGGCGGTCGGGGAATTATTGCTAATGCAGTGTTCATTTGTTCAACATAGTTTGTGTTATACTATCATTTTACTTGATGTATTAGCATACTATTTTATATGTTTTTTGTTTATAAAATGTAACGCTAATCAAAAATTTCCTATATCCATTTTCTCAAGATCATATTTATTACTATTGTCAAATCATTTGTTTTTTTGAACTGACTATTCTGTTAGTCTTAGGGGCCCTGGAGCCTTTACGGCTTTTACAGCTTTACCGGGCTTGGGGGTGAGCGTTTAAGGCACTCAGCCGCGAAAGCTTTGCAACAACATCCGAGGGTGCCAAAGTGGCCGATCAATATATGTGATGTCGCGTGGACAATTAAAATAGGTATAAATATCGGAAAATATAATATTAAGAGGTTATGGAATGAAATTCGAAATAGATAAATAAGTGTATTCCGAAGGCATTAACATTAAGTGAGATATAAAAAACAGAGTACCATTTTATAGTCTATTAATAATAGTAAAACCTTCACTAGAAAGAAATAGTCCACGTTTTGAATATATCCGTAACAGAGCTGCTAATAAAATTCCTTCGTGTGAAGCTTGTGTTTAACTAGATATCCATTCTGTTCCAATTTTTATAACTGCATCCTCAAGCCAGCATGAATGAATGCGTCCGCCAGGTTTTCCATTCGTTTCAGAATTTCGAGTAAAAGGTTTCAACTCCTTCGAATACCAGTGAATTCGAGAGGTCTATTGTTGTAACAAAATAAGTTTTATAGACTCCAGATGGGTATATGCGAGTCAAAACAATAAATAGAATAGTAGTTATAAATAAACTTATACAAATCTGATTTAAGATTTAACGTTTTCTTTTCTAGCGATCCGTGTCTCTCTCGTAAATCAGAATGAATCCGTCATTTTTCAATTATTTTACCGTCTTGTTCGATATTTTAAATTTGAAAAGTTCTTCAGCCAAAAATACAATCTTAGTATACGACCTACTTATTATATATATATACGAACGTAAAAGAAGTTTGTTATACAATACTTAAAATAATAAATTACCTAAAGATAAGATGCCTTCGGAAAGCAACCGAAAACACAATAAATGAATTAATGAGGAATCAAATAAGGTGATATAAATATATGTATATATATACATATATATTAAAATATAAAAATGATTGATAAAGCAATCATTACAGTGAGTATAACGGCGGAGGTTGCGGATTTTATTATTGTTACAACTGGCTATATCAGTGGTCAGGTTTGTTAACCTTCTCAGAACATGAAGAAATAGATTCCTATATAATATATAAAAATCTTGTGAGCGTCTGTTAGTGATCGTGTAACTTCTGAACGACTTGACCGATTGAGCTCATATTCACAAAATACATTTGCTTTATCGAGACGTTGGTTCATAGGCATATTAGGATCCGATAGGTACCGTTGTGGCTGGGCCATTCCCTACCGGTAAGGGCAGAACTAAGTCTGTATACAGTATATATTTTACTAGCTGTGCCCGCGGCTCCGCTCGCGTGGGCTACAGAATGCCGTGGGTCGAATAGATGCGCGAATCGTACTGCCCCCGCTCCCTACCATGGCGATCGTTCGCCGGTCTTTTTAAAAGCAAAAATGCTTATTGTAGATGATCCTTTGAAGATAGAAATAAAATGTCGCTGACTTTTTTGTAGGTCTATTTAAGAACTACAATTATGTGGAACATTATTTTGATATATCTCTTATGGTTTACTCAGCGTAAGTCCCAAAAGCGTCTTTTTTCCGAATTGATTCAACATTATCATCACTGCTTATTTCGTATATTACTTTATCTAACAAAATATATTCTATAACCTGGCCAGATAACATAGCTATGAATTAAAGGAAAAACTATGTAAATCGAATAAGTGGTTTTAGCGTGAAAAAAACATAAACGGACAGACTGACAGAGAGACGTTGATCTATATATGTATAGAAGATGTTAACGAACCTATTAAATCTAACGGTGTTGTTGAATGACAACTAGGTGTTCTAAATCATCCTTATTTCCAGATTGTACATTTTGCTAAATAACAAGCGAGGAAATATCGAGAGCAGGGCTCTTTTGACCCGAATAGGCCAATCTATAAACGGTGATAATCCCTTGACATTGACTAGCGTCTGAGCGTTGTTTCATAAAGTGTAGGTATTATATATACGTGCGCCCGCAAAATAAAAGTTTGTCACCGAAACACGCCGCGTCGTCTGGCTTCGAAGATATTGGAGAATACCTATAAGAATAATATCCAAATAATATTTATCTAAAATATGCCATAGTACGCTATCCATTTGACGCGACTTCTACTTGCTACTAATTCGCCCTTTTTTCTGTTTAAAACCTACGTTTAGTCTAAACATATCTTCTTAAGAAGCAAAGTGTGCTGTATGTGTGCTGTCGAATTTTTTTAATAACAAAATAGGTTCATAATATACTTAAATAAAAGAGTAAAGAGTTGAAATCTATACATTAAAGATATTTGAGAAAAATACTACGGAGGGGTTTAGAATCATAGACAGAAAAACTTTTGAATTTTTTTCTGTCTGTATAATGTTCTGTCTGTCTGTTTAATCTGTCTGTCTGTATTTTAATTTGTCCGCCAATCACGCAGAAACTACTGAACCGAATTTGATGAAATTTGGTATGATTGTAGTATATAGTTTGTAGGTACATTTTTACACGTACCATACGGTTATTTTCTATAATTTTCGTTTAAGTTCTGTACACGTAAAAAAGGAAAGTAATACTATAATATATCTTTATCTATACATATTATAAAAGTCAACGTCTCCCTGTCCTTTTATGTTCTTTTCAACCAGTTATCCGATTAACATGGTTATTTTTTTAATTTATAGCTATGTTATCTGGCCAGATTATAGGATAAATTTTGAAAGATAACGTAACAAATAAAGTAAGCAGTGAAGGTAATAGTTAATCAATGCGGAAAAAAGAAGCTCTTAGAGCGCTGAAATGGCTTACGCTGAGTAAACCATAACAGATATATCATTAATGTTGTATATAAATAGTAAAAGTTAAATACCTATCTTCTAAGGATTAACCACAATAATCATTTTTGTCTTTAAAATAACTAGCAGATGCCGTGTGTAAGTAGCACGGGCAGCATGATTCACGCGTATACTCTACCGACGGCATTCTGTAGTGCACGCGAGTGGAGCCGCGGGCACAGCTAGCATTTAAATATTCATTCAATCATTCAATAATATTTCATCTCAAAGTTACGAGTTATCTTATACACATATGTAAGTTTACGTACGTGTAGTAATCGGTGAAAAGCGACTAATTATATGAAAGGGGTTGGTGTTACATCTTGTTTTACTATCTATAATAATAATCTTGTTCTTAGTATGCCCCAAAGCGTATCAAGCCTACGCCTCGTCGGACAAGCCATACTGTTCATTTGTCGAGTCTAACTTCAAGGCAAATTTAGTTTGGATAATCGTGAAGCATTTATTTATATATGTAATGGACAACATTTTAGTTCTAATTAGAATGTTTACATAAGTAATTTCTACACAATGAAGTCTTAATAATGCAAAGAGGCAATGCGGCTAGTCTCCTAGCCGCGGCGGCGACTTGGAGTGCATCCACTACGTGCAGTTTTATATTAATTTATTTTCATCATAATATATATTAAATTACTGTGACAATAAATAAATAATTTTTGATGTTAAATTGAACTGGTTAAGTATATAAATGACAGTCTTAACATTTTAACGATTCTATGAACGCTGCCTTGAAAACCGGCCGCTGATAATAAAAACCTTTATTTATATTATTACAAATTAATTTTGAATAAAAGGTTAATTATAATAATAAAAGCTTTTGAAAAATGAAGTCCATTAAAAAAAAAAAAAACTTATTTTTTCACAACGTGAACCTATTGTAAATTTACAACTTTTTTGAAGTTTTCGTTTACACGTCAAGTTAAGTTTCAAGACGGCAAAGAATAGCTTCTTAAACTATGTCGGTTCGTGAAGACCCTTTTACAACTACACTTAATGAGGTTATCGAAATGCGGTATTTTTAATGTTTTGAATTATGTAAGCACCAAAAAATGTGGTTGTTGTTTTTCATCCAGTTTGGTTGTTATTGCTGTTTTAAGATACCAAAATACTATAAAATAATAATTGAATTGTTTGAAATTGTCAAACATTTTTTAGATCTGATTACGAATCCAACGAGGTATTGCAATAAGTTTAACTACCACTAACAAGAATTAACACGTTTTTAACTTGTTGACTATACAGGCATTTAAAAAATATGTACCTAATATGACATTATTATACAATGTACATGGGGATTATTGTAATATATTTCGATAGTGGTTTTATTTGTAAATCACGATATCAAATAAGTTAAAGCATGGACTCGGAATTCAATGTTAATAAATTTGATATATAATAGTCGTTTTGTGAGATCAACAAGGGATATATTTTTAATATGTTGATGTAGTGAAGTGGGTTCCCAGAACGGTCACATATGGGCCGCATTCCTCGACCTCCAGGGATAGCTGACTACTGATTCTATTTTCCTACGTAAGCAATTGGAAAAATATGTTATTCTCAAAGTCTCGTTTAGAAAAGAATATTGATGTATGTTTTATATATAGATGAATGTTTGTGTGTACTTATACGTTCCTAAATCATCCGATTGCGATGAATCTTTGGTGAGTTGTTGTGCGCATACCAGGGAAGTATCTGTATTAGTACGAGTTTACAATATGTGGCAAGCGAGTCGTTTAATTTTGAAGACAACGGAACATTTTTAGTTCTCTACGTCATATCTTTGCCGTAATGTGAAACTCCCGGTCAGTGTGTACATGGATCCTTCATGTCCTTCCAACAACATGGATTTCTTCAAACATGACGTGAAGAGACATTTAAGAAGGCCGGCATGACAGCGGCGTCTGGGGATGGATTGTAGATCTATCGGTAGTCGCTGATGTTGTTGGATTGCAATGTACTTATTATTAGATACAATTTCTTCACTTTGTCGTGCTACATTAAAAAAAGAAAATGAAGTCGCTAGCAAAAACTAGATCCAACTGTCATCTTAATGAAACTTCTATTGTAGTTTAGTTAAGAAAAGGAGTTCTTGCCAACAGGGCTTTTTATACTACTAAGGTTGCAAAAAAGCATACGGCCTGCCTGATGATAAGCGGTAGGGTGGAGGTATTCCACCAGTCGAGCTGCCACAAGTAGAGAGAAATTTCTCTGTGCCTTATCTCCCTTTGAACCCCACTCCCGACCCAAGGAGCTCTGGAAAACCTAGTCACCGCAGGAATACAAACAAGGTTATTTGGCTGAGATCTTCTGTAGGGTAGAGGTATTTCACTATTCAAATATCCAAAGAAATAAGTTAATGAAGGTCAAGCAAGTTCAAGGAGATACTCCTTTAAACACGACCGGCTGTCCTTACATCACATTTTAGCATTTCCTCCACATAGGTATTTGGTAAATTACCAATGATACAAATATGAATATAATTAAAACTAAAGAATTTTTAAAATCGAATCATTAAGTAGTTTAACAGATTACATCTTAGAAACATACTCACAAGCACCTCTTTACGATAGTAATACAAATTTATTATTTTAAATAACTTTATCACTTAGACCCGATTTTTCTGTAATAATATAACTTTATGTTATCCATCAAAACGTCAAAATTATTCCTCAAATAAAATTATTTGTTGATTGAAAAATCGGCTCTTATTACAATAAATAGTATATTTACATATATCTCAGTGGTTAATATATGAAAAAGTGAATATAACTTTTAGTAGATATAAAATTCATGAATAGTAAACAAGTCTGTTGTCACGTACAATAAAATAAAAATGAGATTATGTACTTCATAATATTCGGGAAACATCTTAGCTACGGACACAAAGTAGTATGGCTGATGGATTTTATGCAATTTTCCCTATCTATCACATCCAGCGCAGCAGCGCTCGAACCCGTCGGGATTATGTTCAATCTTTTCGCAATACTAACAGGCTAAACAGATTGAACGGTCCGCCTGCTGCTGATTTTTCCGCTTTTAGATACTTCGATGCTTGTTAAATAAGTATCGTTTAACGAATAATCTAATTTTCATTAGCAATGTTTAAAAAAATAATGAGTGATAAATTTTATTATTGAAATATCACACAGCAGTTCACCCGTGTCAAATTTATTCGACGAAATCTTCACCGTACGCCGTCAATGCACACGTGTAGCTAATCATTATTAACACTTCTCGTACTTGTCCACAGCTTGGCGGATTGATTAACGTTCATCATTACTGTTTCGCTCCTAAGGTTCGTAGCGTGAACTTTTCTCAATAAATAATTTCGAAAATATGAAAAAAAAATCTCTACTTTACTGGTAGTTCCAGAAATTCCACGTTAAACATTCAACTCCGTAGGATAAGAGGAAGAAGGTTAAATATAACTTGCAAGATTTGATTAAGACAGACATCGGGATAGGTGAAGCTTGTAAAAATTAACAATCTTCGAGCTTTACGATATTAATATGGATTTGTGTATAATACTTTAAAATAAATTAAAAGTCTTTGTGTGTCATATAAATAACTTAAACATATTCAAATTTATTATTATGAAGCAAAGACTGTTATAAAATGTGTACAAACGAGCGCCGGCACGTCGCGTCGGCGCTCACTAGCTCGTAGACCGGCTCATTCAATTCAGTTCTGGAAAATAGAAGTGAGAAATGAGTTTTTTAATAATTTGTAATCATCATTTCGTTGCAATTATAGCGATTTGAAAGTCCACTTCTTTATTTCTTGTCATCAAATTTTAAATGTATTTTTATGAAATGTTTTTTTATTATGTTATCTTTAAACCACAAACTCATTCGAGAATCGAGTATGAGTTTTTATTGTATACATAAAAATTAAAAAAATATGCTAGATTCTTTGATATTAAATGGGAATAGTGTCTGATGTAAACACTTAGTATGGAATAAGACTATCACTCTAGTGTAGCTGTGGCAGATCGATAGATATACATTATTATACAATATTTTTTAAATTATATATTTATAATAATCAAATATTTATTAAATTACAGATTTTTTTAAATTACGAATTGCCGGCTTAATCTGTTGTTTACATGAGAAACAGCAGCGTTTGATGGTTTTCAATACAAAATACATCAAGCTGAAGCCAAATCTTGTTGTCAAATCATAGTTTTTTGTTTCTTTTTTTTTTGTTTATTTTAATGTAACCTTTGACATTTATCGCATTATTGTAATTGAAGTAACGTCATTTTTGGGACAAACATTTAAGAGTAGGTCATGATATTTACTCCACGTTGTTGGGACACGGACTCTGCTGATGTTAAAGTCGATGTCATTGAAATTTAGTATAATTCATTTTTTTTGCATTTGTAAATTTTTAACGTGTTCTTGATATCTATTTTTATGCTTCGAGGACACCACGGAACACCACTTGCATGCATGTAGAGGCTTGAACAAATACGTCACAATGAATTTTCAGACTATCGTTCTCAGGTGGTCCTTGATTTCACCGTAAGGGTGTAGAGTTTAGCTCTAAATGTAAAAGTATTTATCGACGAATCGTGCTCTCTAATAATAATCGGGAAGGCTTCGTATTACTTGATTATTACTTATTATGTTATAGATTACTTATATGAAGCTATGATGGCTCAGTGGTAGCGTGTACGATTTCGCGTCGAGTGAGGTGAGTTCGAATCCCTGCAATGAGCTTGAGCTTTCGTGAGGAAACCATAGCATGGTGGTAGGACATTTCCTAATGCCCGCCTGGCTAGCTACTACCCTCAAGTTGAAAATCTGTCGCCAAACACCAATAGTTGTGTTCCCGCAGCTGCACTTGAGAGCCAGCTTTCCACTAGGTTTAGCGTGTTATCATCTTGGACCACATCGTCACCTTAACATCAGGTGAGGTTTTTGCCACTACGCCAAAACCTACTCGTATAACGATAAAAAAAATATTATAGATTTTATTCAACGAACTTGAGTCGTATAACTTTTAAAGCTTAGTTCACAAACTTTTTACTCGTACTCAATTTACTTCGAGTAAAATTTATTTTACTGAGTAAAACTCAAGCGTTACTTACTTAATGTAGTTCTGTTAAAGCACATTTCAACCTCTAGTTAGAACATTATGTTTCGATACAATATACGTATATACGTAAATACATTTTCCTCAGTGTTGTGGTGAATATGGTGAATCAATCCAATGTATAATTGAATAAGTAGTGATGCAAAACAAGATTATATTCATGTTGAGACGATATGGGGAAACGTGCATAGAATAAATTTTTGTTCATAGTAAGCATTTTCAATTTGAAGGCTCAATCTTTGTGTGCTCGGGGTGAATATGTAAAAGGGCATTCGTTGATGTCAACAAAGTGTAATGGTTTCGTGCTACTGCGCGCTTGATCTACGAGTCAGAATACAGGCCGATTTCAAATTGAAAAAATATTATCAATCTGTACCACGTCTGGATATGTATTCATACTTCGATTAACCTTTTTATTACGCGTGGCATCAATCACACTTTATAGAAAGTAAAGATGAAGCTGACACACTGATTAGCTCTTCAATTTGTAAGCAGCATGATACATTAAAACTTTGTCATATAACTTTTTTTAACATTTTCAATGAGTTTTTACAATATTAAATCTTGATTTCTTTATTCGAGTAGTTCAAATGACAAATCGCTTACACAGGCGTGGAGAAAAATGAAATAAGTGTACACGTATAAATGTTCGCAGTATAGGCGGGAGCGACTTTTGACAAATTATTTAAGAACGTGTGTTAGGGAACGTGGCCCTTTATATGGATGATTGATAGTGTTGATAGCGGCCCGCCAAACGATTCATTTTTAATCTTTTCCTGCTCTTTAACTTTGGCCTTTTGTAAATCTCGGATTAACGCGAAATATTGAAGAAGTCTGGTTACACGGTACCTTTGTAAAATAATACTCAATTTTACGATTACACATTAAAATTATGATATTGGTTAACATATCGACTTCAAAAAAGGATGGTTTTCTGTTCTCAATGTAAGTTTGTGTATGTGCCATTTTTTCAGAAACTACACGACCGTTTTTCTATTTTTATTCTACTGGGGTAATCTATATACTTATAGTAAGGTTTAAGTATATAAAATATTAAGGTACCATTCTTATGTACTTACTGTACATATGAACTTGTGTGTATACTTTTATATATAATAATTGTATGTTGCTTTTTAATGAAGACAATTTTTTTGAAGGATTATTTTCATATTTACATATTGTAAATTCATCCAATGGTCAGTATAGTGCATAGTAAAAACAGCAGCCATTCATAAGAGGAGACGACCCATCGTCATGAAAATACCGTGGATATAACATCTTTATCAGCTACCTACAGTCCACAAGAAACTCTAAGGTTGCTGTTTTTACAATAATAATGCACATTAAAGAATATATATAAAAACTAATATATATACATGTATTTATATAATAGTTATTCTATTTTTTTACACATTAGTGAAAAATGGTGTCCTTAGTCATGTTATTGTAACCATATTTTTTATACCTGTCTATTTTGATTTCAAGTACCTGTAATTGATTGGGAAAATACTGTTTCCAAACGATAAAATGTTGTTTGTTGTTTTGTATTTATTCAAAACTTGTTACATTACATTGTTACAAAACAATTACATATTATTTTTCTTACAGAGTTCTTTGACGTATCATCGTAATCATTTTTTCTTTACTAGTACTTTCTAGTACTTGAAATTTATTGGGAAAATAATGCCTTGAAACGATAATATCGACTGTAGAGGCATTGAAAATATTGAATATAAACATATTATAATCTTAATTATTATTATTTTTATTTATTTAAGACATTCATATACACATTTATTTAAATTCAAACATTTTATGTTGTAGGTAGCAGAAACTACTGTTCATCTATTGCAGGAAGAAAGAGGAGAAGAAAAAAAAAATTTTCTTTTATTTTTATTATTTTTAAAATCTATACAAATATATATACTTTGGTTTGCTTTCGTAAGCATAAAAGTAGTCATCTCAAATTGGTCAAACCTAGCGAAGTAATAACTTCGGTATTTCTATATAATTCTCAGCTATAAGAATCGAATGATGGACACGAAATAAATCGAAATTAATGAAAATATTTTCTTGTCTACCAGATGACTAACTGTACAGTTTTATAACGCCTAAAATGTTAATAGATCTCGTAATTAAAACACTTAACATTGTACTTTATTTGAATTGGACTTTATCGGTGAAATATTTGCAGTCGTTAGGTTTTTCTCCCTGCAAGCTCTGCTCACACGTGACCTCTGTACACATAACGCATATTTCACATTATACGAGGGATATCCATCATCTTTATATCGGACACAGTTACGACAGCCGCGTAAAGGTTGTATGGATATTAAACGGAATTAATGTTTCTAATATTTCCAAGTGTAAAGTTTACTTACCTAAACACAAATACATATAAAAAAAAACATTTGCCTCATAATAGTCATTGAAAAATTGTAAAAAGCATTCTAAAAGTTAATAGTAGCGGGTAAAGCTAGTATTCCATAAGTATGAACCAGCAGATGTGAAACTAAATTTCTAATTGATCTAATCAGTATACCTTTCAGATTAATTTCCTATTTATCTGCCAAAGTTAAGATAGCGTATCCGAATATTAAGCGAAATATTTAATGACGAATTTCTTTGTTACTATATTAGATGAAGATATGCAAATTACCTTGGGAACTGTCCGAGGAACAAATTATGAATAAACAATTAAGAAATAATAATTTAACGACTAGCAACAACTTGATGACGAGTAATAAATGTAAACAATATTAATATTATAGTTTACAAAAACATTGCTATGTAGTTACAAAATTAATTACAGACAATAATATTTATTTTTAAAGCTCATCTGGCTGTACATGGAGCAGTGTTAGTTCCAACACTCATGTACGGAAGTGAAAGCTGGGTGTGGCAGAAAAAACATGAAAGTAGAATAAATGCAGTAGAAATGAGAGCGCTAAGAAGTATGATACGAGTGAAATTGAGTGACAGGATAAGAAATAGTGTAATAAAAGAACGTTGTGGTGTGAAAGAAGATGTAGTGACACGGATTGAGAAAGGGATGCTTAGATGGTTTGGGCATCTAGAGAGGATGAATGAAAGAAGATTGACTAGACAGATTTATAAGACGAGTGTAATTGGGAACGTTGGAAGAGGAAGGCCTAGACGAACGTTCCACGATCAAATCGGGGATGTTTTGAAGAAAGGTCAGGTCCAGAGTACTCTAAACCGACGAGCATGCATGAAAAGATTGATGAATGTTGAGGAAGCGAAAGTTGTATGTCAGGATCGTAGAAAGTGGAAGGACGTGGTCTCTGCCTACCCCGTCGGGAAAGAGGCGTGATTTATGTATGTATGTATGTATATTTATTTTTCCAATATATTTTATAAATGCAGTTGGATTTTAACGTTTATAGTTTTTTTTATGAAATGGAAATCTTTTATTTTTATTTATGGTAATGTTTCAATAACATTTTTTAAGTGGAAACAATTCTACTATCGCATGCCGCATTACAGCTTGCTGTAGAGTAGGGAGCTGTGAGACTCGAGAAAATGAAGTTATTATTATTTTTTTATTTTTAAAGTTTTACTTGCATGGTGGTTTCATAAAACCACACAATATTGTTGATTTTAATGAAGATTTAGATCATAGTAAAAATATTTTATTTATTGCAGATGATTAGGTTAGATCAAGACTGCCCAATTCATTTTGGAGTTTGGCTATTATTTCGATTTCATGTCAGCTGGCGGGACACCTCGTTAGTAGTATTATTATTTTATAGGCCACCTATTGAATAATACTTGCTTACAGTCATGATATAAATAGATAGATACTTCAAATCAATAAAGCTTTCCGTTACTTATAGTTTAATAATAATAAAAAAGTTATAAAGCACGACGTCTCTGTTGAGCGCCGTTGTTGTTGGCGGGCAGATTCAAATGCCTTGACCGGTCACCTTATGACCCGTGGGCCTGGGTTTGGGTAGCCTTGGGTAAGATGATTTTAAATTAGAAATAATTTGTGTCAAATATTTATTCTAAAGCGAGGTTAATTCATTATTATTTATGAAATTTTGCGATAAAAGTTTGCCTCCAATCTGGTATTCATTAAATATAATAATATCAGAATATTGAACAAAGAATAATATCAAAGAGAAAATTTTAACAAAGTTATTGTTGTTTACAAAGGTCATACAGGTGAGCAACAGCGCATGTAGTCCGCCTAAAGCCGGGGCCAAGCCGGGAGAAACCAGCGCCTCTCGGGGGAAATCAACACAACAATTACATCTCGAAAGCTACTTCCAATAACACGAGGCTAGCTTTTAAATCGGCGGATACAACTTGCTACATAAGTGAGCAGCTCTTATAAAATCTATATAAATGATACTTATCTCGGAATGAAAGGTATTATGTATTTACGAGGCTGCTCAGTTCTGTAAGTCGGTTTGTGATAATACTATGAATATTCAGAGGCTTCGGTTGTCCCTGAGGATGGAACCCTTCCAAGCATGAGAGAGGAATCGCGGATGGTGAGTTTCAAAACAATATGATATTATCGTTGCGTTTAGGCGGTTCTAATAAGATTTACCTCAATATTAATGCGCATCGCGGCGTCCATTATTTTAAGGTATCAAAATACAAGCCACATTCTCTTGGTACCATTTGATGAAATATTTGATAATAGTATTATAGATGTTAAAATACAAATTGGAATTTTTGGAATCACTATCCTTGTGATAATAATGAATGTTTTACCTGTTCACTTTTATGGTAACAAAAGAACAGGGCCATTGCTACAGAACAGTTGTGTCATACAACCTTTACCCCTCCATAAAAGTGGCGAATGATTAATTGTTTTTCCGACCTCTTCAAAACATCGTCTTATTCTTTTAAATACTTCCGTTATTTTCCAACCCGGTGGCGGTTAGAGGGTGATTTTCGACTATAAATGAATATTAAATTATGGATTAGGAGCAAAACATATTTTTAGTCTTCGTATTTTTATCTTCCCCTTTTACTTAGGTGAAATATAAAAGAGTTAATAAGTAGGTATCTCTTGCTATAGCCATTAATATATAAATAATTATTGTTTAACACTTATGTAATAGTTATATGTAAAGTTTTTGTAGGATATCTAGGTGCGGTTGATTATTCGACCGAGTGAACGTGTGAATTCAATCTAACTGGGCTCACGCGCTCCCGACCAAGGCGTCGCTTTGAACAGGGCCACTAAAAGCGAATCGCCGTAAACAAGAATTAACGCCAAACCTGCATCGACCAGTGCACTCTCCTTTATGGTGACATGATAAAAGCTTCCCGTTTTGAGTGCTGACACTCTTCGTTTCATGTTAACAAATTATGGTGTTCATCAAAAATATGCATTTATGAGAGATGATCACAACGTCCTTCATCTATACACCCAATTATTGTTAAGCACTGTAAACGTAATAACGCAGAAGAGATATTAAATAAAATTCGATAAATTTAAGTCTGACGGCGGGTTGTTTAGATATCTGGCTTATATAAAACATAAAACTACTACAGACATCAACAAAAATCAGCCCATCAATAGTCGTAAAGGGGCGTCGTCACTGTTATCCACCGCTGTGGACTTCTGTACCCTTTTATCTATTTACCATACAATACGCATAGTATAGCCAAATGAACGTTGTAGATATTATTTCGTTAACGCATGTATTAACGAAAACAAATAGATAAGGGAGGCCGACCGAGATTATTCAACTGACAATATCATAAGCATAGGCTCAATAATCAAATTTGATGTTAAGCGCGTATGAAAAGCTGATAAGTATTTCAAGATCATTTATTTCTGATAGGTATCTTACAAAACTATACCATTATGTTGTTTTAAAATTAACTTAGAGATTCTAACAAAAATATTTTGCTGAGTATAAAAGGAGTTAGTAATAAAGTGACAAACTAAAAGTTATTTTGCGTTAACAAAAAGAATCAAGTAACATGTTAGTGCAATTGTTCCGTACAACAATGACAAAGATGACAAACAAAACACAAAAAAAGAAACAAAACAAAGAAAAAAACATGACAAACATGATAAAACTAACTATACTTAGTTATAGAAACATGTAATTTTATCTTACATTCCAGAAAATGGGTCTTAAAAAAGGATGTATCCTTTCTTTATTATTTAACTGATAGTACTATATGGGATACTATACTATATACTATAATGGGATTACCTAATTCTTCTTCTGTCGTGTCGATCACCTATTATAGTGGTTCTGACCAGTATTCGGCCACCTTTGAGCTTTGAGAGAAGCTACCGATAAGTCAGCATCTATGCATGAATGAGGACATAGAACACATGAGAGGAGATGTACCATCGTTTGGGTATTACCAAATTCACACAGTACTCCGCTCTCTGTAGTTTAAAACCCCCATTAAACCACGTTGTACTTATAGCAGTCCACTTGAGTTGGAAGTAGGTTTTTGGAAAATTAGTGAAATACCTCCATCTTCAAGAAGATCGCAGCCAAATAATCTTGTGTTGTGTTCCTGCGTTGAATAGGGTATAGCTCCTTGTAGTAGGGCGGGCCAAGGTCGGCAAAGAGATAGTCATACTTCTGGTCTTACAAGCTTCCATAGGCTACTGTTAATTGGTTACCATTAGGTGGGTCGTACGTTTATTTGCTGCCTTAGCTGTATAAACAAATATAATCTAAAGTACTATAAATCTAACATCTAAGTATGTTGTCGTATATTCTCTTAGTGTATTACAGTATTTAGTACGTACTATCAGTTAGAGTAATATATCAATATTGGTAAAAACATTATGAATATTATCAATATTATTATGGAAAACATGTTTGTAAATGTACTGTCCATTCTTGACATCGGAAAGGTACGTAGGCCCGAGCGAGGTCATGTTTTATCACTAATGTATCGCCGGGGAATTGTCAGTGGCGCCTTCTTTTTCTAACAAGACGGGTATTAGGGAAAGACCGCTCGGGGCTTGCAGAATATTTAATACGTAACCCCGTTAATGAACTCTTGAATGTGTTTGATACCTGTTTTAGTAATTATGTATAACATGAACATCGGCTTATAGTATTTAACAAACCTTTTTGTTGTATAAATAGAACTCATTTTAAATAAACGATGATAACTACAGTACGATATATTTTGTTTACTACTTTGGTATCTAGTCCTTTTTATGAAAGACCATTCCTGCCATTATCGAGTGATGTCTTGTGATGATTTCAGTTCTCTAACAAAATGATGGCTCCCTTGTTAGAACTTGGTAGTTTTTGTGTTATCTCAGAATTCATGGTCCATGTTATTATTTCTAATCCACTTCATTTGTGCACAAAAACCAAGTTTTATTATGACAAATGCCACATGTATTAGACAATATAGAGTTCAAAATGAAAATTTATGAATTAAAAAAAAAACACTACATTACAGACTAAGTAAGATTCTGCCAAAGACTCGCATAAGATTTGTCGTACAAATATGAAAATTATTGTATTATATTATATTTATTATAATTTAATGCTAGTACATTTACCATGCGCATCGCTAAAGAGTGGAACTCTTTGCCAGAATTTATATTTCCTGAGAATTACAACCTGTGTATCTTCAAGCCACGAGTGAATAGGTATCTTCTAGGCAAACGTAGACCGCATCATCACTTACGATCAGATGAGTTAGTGGCCATCGTAAGCCTATTTAAAGTTAAAAAATGTGTTGCCAAAAATAAAATAAAATCATAAATAATTTCATTTCAAATTCCAGAAACTGGAGCTTGAAATAGATGTATTTTTTTTTTATTTGATTACGATGAAACAAATAGGACTTTAATACGATTTAGAAAATATTTGAGAATATATATATATATATATTGTATTTAAATTTAATAACAATTTTAATATCTTATCCAATTCAAGATACATATTATATTTGCGCTTATAATTATAGCCAGCTTAAGTTCTCAAGGACCACATCATATTAGCAAATTAAAATAACGTATAAATATTTACTGTAGACAGGCCTCGTGACATAGTGGCAGTAAGCCCTACTATTAAGCTGAAAGGTCAAGAGATCGATCCCCGCACATAGCTGACTTTTGTGGGATTAGCATAATTATTGTCAGTTGTCTGGCTGGGTATTAAATATCTATATTTGTATGGTATACCTATCAGCTGAACGGATTTGAATGAAATTTGGTACACACATAGTTCATAACCTGGATTACCTGGATACTTTTTATCTCAGTAAAGACCCAATTCTGAAGTACACGCAGACGAAGTCGCGGGCAGAAGCTAGTATATAATATTAACGACTAAAGAAGAATTATATAACTAAATAAATGTGAAATTTATATATACCAACAAAAGTCGTTATAGTAGAGTTTGTCCGCTCATGGCTGTTCTTTGTTGTAAATAGTGATTTACAGTCAGTCATAAAATTTACCGAATATATAATTTTAGGACACAAAATAAATTTATTACACTAATTTCTAAACTATATATATATATATATATATTATGGTCTAACTATATAATATGGTCCAGCGGACAAATCTTTCATATTTTTACTAACAAAAAAAAAGCGACATTTGACAGAATCCATAATGGATTATAATTATTATTGTACTTATTTACCACACAACTACGCATTTATGTTATACAAAATTCGAAACTTTAAAATTTGAACTCAAATAAACTTTTTAACCAGCTACTACTTGCAATATCAGCAATACTTATAAATCCAAAAACTTATGAATACGACTCCCATTTGTTTTTTTTTCGAAACAAAATTGACATTTTTCTTCACTATAGTAATATCTGAAAACGGCCATCATAGCGTGCCGCTACTGTATTTCTCAAATTGACACCAAACTTCCGCAAGTGAATTTTAAAACGACACGCATGATATTAAGCAAAACCAGGAATATTACACAACATAGTGTAAAATAACACATATATATGAATAAAAACAAAATCAAGTACACGATGGACTAAGGTTCTGTCAAAAACATCTCGTGCGCGCTTAATTTTGATAGCGTTTGCACCTTTGCACCAAAATATTTCATAGTATTATTGCGTGTGAACTAAAATTGAAGTGGCTTGTTTGAAATTCATGCGGTGGAAGGCGTCAAAGGTTTTATTCACGAAGCGTCATTGGCACGTAACTTTATCATCGGCAGTCACGTCGGCCACCGGGAGTGCTCACTGCAGCAGCTTTAGTAAAAATTCCATGTTCCATACGGTTTTCTAGTTATAGACTATATAATTAATAATGCGCCTACAATTGTCTTTAGAATTTGTATTTTGAGGGTTATCATGTTAAATTATTATTGAAGCAAAACTTCTTTAAACACAAAATAGGAGTGACTCAGATCATTTTTCGAACGAAAATAATATTTTTTTTTAAAGGAAATAAAGTTCAGTATAATCTATAGTCAAATTGATATAACACACAATTACACAATATGTAATATAAAGTAACTAAAATTCGCCGCAGCGATAAAACATTATGTCGTCTAATCAAATTATTAAAACATACAGCGCTAAATCGCTAGTTTTCTCGCGACCAAAACGTAAATAGACCAAGATCGCGTGGCATTTAAATGAACAAATATTTTTGCTATTGTGGTATTATGATATTATTATCTATTTATTCACTGGAACAACAAATAATTTTACTTACTTGATTACTGTTTTGTTTTACGATGAATGATTTTTACCAGGTTCACGATTTGAATCCAACTATCCGAGTTATCGTATTATTAGCGTCGTTCCGTACACGCCCACACTGCAAAAACGTCGAAGCCAAACTAAAGTACAGTGTATGGATTGCAATACAGTTTAGTCGAACAGAGTGAGTTTTCGGATCGAGAATTTTATAATTATTACTTAATATTGTTGTTATTATAAAATACATATTCGAGTTAGTGCACATAGTTGTTAATTAAATATTACGTACTCCTTTACTTTTAAAATTAAAGAAATGTACCTAGTTTGCTTGGATTATAGATTAAGAGCCGTAGTTCTTTATATAAAATTAGGTAGCTAGTGCCCACTCACTTAGTTATTTGTAGTGTTGTTTATTAATTGAACATGTCATAGCCAATAGCATGCAATCTGGAATCGTAAAACAAACTTAAACTTTCACCACATCCTTTACAGCCTTGGGTATTGAATGTGAAAAAAATATTAAAAACGTATTTTTAACTTTCTACCTGAATAGCTAAATACCAAATTTTCATAGATATATCTTCAAAAATTTTTAAGGAAGGAAAAATTTAAGGGAAATTCGTACAAAATTTTATCCCCTTTTTCACAACCTTAGGGGTTGAATTTCCAAAAATCATTCCTTAGTGTTTACCTACATTATAAAAGGAATCAGCATACAAATTGTCACGGTCCTAACCCCCGTAGTTTGGGCTGTGCGTTGCTGAATCAGTCAGTCAGGACAAGTAATGTAAAGGTACAGATAAAAATATACTGTTTAAAAACTGTCCAAAAATATTTAAATATCGCTTGTAAAAAGTTACGAAGTATTTTCTTGACTTCATTTAAATCGTGGGTACAACAAATGATTTATTACTACGCCAATAAATTAGATAATATTTAAAGAACTTAAATTACAACATATACTTGCGGTTGTCCAATCGAATCCAATTTATTACTTAAAGTTGAAGCGCCGTGAATCGCAACAGTTCTGAGTGAAAGCTTAAAGTTTCACCGAGGCAGTTACGCTCCCCTTTTGGGTGATCAACGTAAATTATTCCCCCAGAAGAAATCTCTAAGGGCTGAATGACGGATAAGGGACGAGTCGTTTTATTGCCTAAACCGGCTCGCGTTTGTAGCCGTCCTAAAAATCGAGGCCCGAATGTTAATTCCGGGATAATATTATTAAATACCGAACCGTCACTGATTTAATTACGTATTACGGCCCTCAGGAAAAGACATTCGATAAATTAATGAATAATGTTATTATAATGTGCTAACCTTTTTTTTATTAATTCCTTTCGATGACGTCGATCAGACAATGACCGGCCATGTTTTAATAACCGGTATCCTAAATCGTTTAGCTATTCTGTATTCTAAATGGTTTATGGGAGTAATTTCCCGCGGTTGAAAGGCGTTGTAAGTGATAATTAAAACACCGTTACTGCAGCTGTTACTGGCATTATTTTAGTGTTTTAATATTACTCGTGCTATCATGAAAAAGCAATCAAGTGCATATAATGTACAATTTTATCTCATGTACGGTCTGTCTACGTTAAACGCTTATATGATAAGGGATAATGCTTTAAAAAGAGGACGTACATTTTTTACTCATGTTTAAAATCAATGTTAGGTCAGTTTTAACTGTTAAACCGTTTGCTTCGCTACAGTAGTAGAAGATTAAGGTTGGATAAATTTTCAATAAAAAAGTTATGCCGGTTAGAAACTGTTATCTAGATGAATACTAATTCTTACATTAATATCTAGTAAGCTCATATGGTACTATATTGTAGAATGCCCAAATTAAGCAGTGTGATTTAGAAAGTGATTCAAAAAATAGAATAATAAACCTTTTTATACTAACTTTCATTTTAATTTTAATAATTAATTTACAGTAAAATTTGTAATATAGCGTAATACTGTTTGTTGTTATTTCTTGACACCTCGTATCATTCGAAGTATGCAAGTCACACCGGCTGCTCCTTCCTGTCTTGTTCCTTTCCCTATGCATCCATGCTTAAAACGACAAATAATTACGTGTATTTAAATAATATTCCGAAAACAAGTGAAATTTTAATTTGAATACGGTGCCATAACATTTGATATTCGTTCTTAATTCGCTTACCAAAAAGGATTTAAAAACTCATTCCCCTGACATAATCGACACGAATTTTTCATGTATATTTCTTTCACTCGCAAATCCAATTTAATTAAGGCGAGGAACTCGCGGTTAAAATCCTATTTAAGCTGTTTTTATTACCACCCGTCGGGCAAAGACGGTTCGCCACCGCGCTCGAAGAATTTGAGCGCACGCGAGGATTTCTCTGGCTTTTATCTTAGCAGTCCTCACTAGAATGGTAAGCGATCTCAATGCAAATTATTTGTTTTAAGGCATGTATGCGGAATTAGATTTTGAAAATCAACTGATTTTATTAGTGTCATCTTGTTTTATTTTGAATCAGTTGTACTTTTATCATATTGATCACAAGTCTTATTAAAATTATATATTTATGTAGGTATTATTGATTAAATCATAATTATAGGTTATAGAACTTAATATTGTTTGTCTAAGAACAAATAAAGATAATTATGCGAGACTGAAATGATACAGCTTATTAAACTGTCTTCACATAATTATGCAGGTATAAAAGTTTTCTATTTTAAATACACACTTTTTTTCTCTTAGGGACTAACAGCTATAATCTGACTATATACCGTATAGTTTACATTTTTATACGAGTAAATTAGATTATGTAGATATATAAAAAATGTAGTCATACTAAACAACTAAATTCATTACTTTAAAGTACCTGATAAATATAAAATATGTATGTTCTTGATTTATAAATGACTTTGGAATGTTTCGAGTTTCACTATCATTTACACCTTCCATGTAATAGATACACATCTATATATAATATATATTGCATCTTTCGACCGCTTTACTTCAGTTTGGAAAAGATCCTGTCAATCCCTTCCCGGTTAAGCTGATCTTTAAATATTTTTTTTATAAGTGGCTAACCTCTTGCAAATATAATAGTGCATATTATTATGGGTTTTTATTGATGTTTCCAACATTATATAATTTAATGTATTTAATAAATTATTATTTTTAATACAAAATAACAGTTAATATTTCAAATTTATGTCGTAAATAATTACTTATGTTTCTCTCTTGTTTTAATGATATAAAATAAAAGTTTAATAATACGGCAAACATTAAATTCACCAAGACCAATTTTAGGTTTGAAGATTCTGTATTTATATTATCTGATATTTAGCGCATCGATGTTCTGTTTTACAGAATACCATATTGATCTATATTGCCTTTCGATAGAAAATACGATTTTTAAGTTAAGGTTGCTACACCTTGTATTGTCACAGGAAAATATTTTGATGATATTAAATCAATTTATTAAATAAATATTTTTGACACAAAAAATTGTTGATATATTGTATGGAAATTAATAATATAATATTTATATTTGCATTTGCACAATTTGCAAACAAATGTATTCTTTGAACTATCAGCTTTGTGTTACATGCGAAGCTTGGAAGAAGATTAGTGTAGAGTTCTGCATAAATACGATATCTTTAAACTTTAAATATTACTAGCTGTGCCCGCGGCTCCGTTCGCATGGACGACAGAAAAACGCGCAGTGCTAATAAAAATCGTAGTATTTGAAAAATTTAATAACTTTTTATTGAATTTAGATATCGTGATATTTTTATTAGATAAGGGTCAAGTATCTAAGGAGCATAAAAAATGATCAAAATCTATCCAACAGCGGAGTCACTGGCACAGCTATTAGTAAATAATTATGTTAACTTTATATTAAAATCACAGCGAGTACTTTTATTTTACATAGCTTGTGTTTACTTGAACTTATGATCTGTAAGACATCAGTCGTCGGTAAAATAAAAAATGCATTTAATCACCGCATCACATCACACACATGCATCACAGCATTTAATTATCTGGTACATTATGAAATAACTTGAAATATGTAAAGACTTGTTCATTTAATTTTGTAATCGCAGCCTTTGTAAAAAGGGCGCAACTTAAAAACCCCAGACACAAGTTAATGAGCCGAATACGATATCTCTGCCGTAAGTTGGTCAGGAGTTAGGTATCCTGCAGATGATTCTGCAGTATCAGGTCAATGTTCTTTAACCGACTTCAAGAAAGGGGTTATCAACTCGACACGTATATATGTAATATTATTGGAATTGCAATATAACATATGACAATCTATTAGGGCTTCCGAACAAATATACACAATTTTATAGGAGTATGTAGGTATGTTTGTCCACGCATTCCTCAGAAACTATTAATCAGATTATGACCAATTTATTGGCTTACATTTACTTCAACTTAGGGAATAGTGTAAGTTTCATCAAAATCGTTTCAGTATGTTTCAAGATATGAACTAATACGTGTAAGTGTTACGGTCTGGCTTATTGATACGAGCTACGGATGTGGTGTCAAAGGGAAAACATACCATAATATTGGTCAAATTCTAGTGCATGTGAGAAAAAATAATCAGTTTTTTTTATTTGATAGGGAGACTTCTTAAATGTTGGCACTTTTTTGAATATCATTGAAGTAACAGAATAGTCAATTTCGATTCCATCAGACCTATGGAAGATGAACATATCTATTTATCAAATAAAAAACTTGAAACAGCTGAACTGATTTTCTTGAATCATAGCTAAGAACACTATCGATCAAGTAATCTTTTAAACAAAAAAAAGCTAGGTCAAAATAGGTTCAGCCGTTTTGGAGTTACGATGCCACATACAGACACAGGTAGATACATACGTTAAACTTATAATATTTTAACTTATAACTGTTTGCGTCGGGGGTTAAAAATCAAGATTTACCTTACGTCTCAACGTCACACAAAATGCACGTAAATTTGGAATTAGTGCCAACCATGGCAGTCGAGTTTTTAATAAGGAAAGAATAAAATAAATAACTAATATTATCTTTAGAAACAAATAATATTTATATAGTTTACGCCGCGGGTGTAGTGAGTACCACATAAATAAGAAAAAGTGTTAATAACAAATGTTGTATATTATTCGTTTAATGAATAATTAAATGTAGGCAATACAATTAATATTGTACATTAAAAAATTGTTACAAATTTAGATGTTTCCGGGCCATTGGTAAGATTTTGAACCGAGGCCAGCGACTCCGTGGTAATGATCCGAGAGTGCATGCATAATTTACCAGCAAAGAGCTTGTTTTGTAATGTTATTAGTCGGTAATCTCGCCGGAAAACAGCTAGCAACATTATTTTGCGCCGGCTAAATTATTAAAATAATTTATTATAGGTATGGTACGGAAACCATTTGAATTTAAATTAAATAATATTTATTTTAATGTTGTTTATAGCTGTAAAACATTTGCAAGAGAAAATAACACTTCAAGTAAATATGGTACTTAACTATGTACTATAAGTTTTAGTTTTATGTGTTACCTGTGGAGCTAGTAATGGACTACTAAAAAATGTTTTTTATTTTTTGTGCGGAACCCTAATTATTTTTACTTAGTTTTTTACCTACCTACCAATTACTTCATTGAGAGCTGGTGCGCCAGCTGTCTCAGCGGAGGAACTCCAGCAGCCCATGTATGTTGCTCTTGGTAAGAAGACTTCACATGTTTGTGCTGTTTGTGGTTCGTTGTACCAAGAGGTACAAGTGCACGCAGCCTTTTTAAGGAACTTGTGAATCGAAAGGTCTTCATCCTTGCGACTGGACGTCTGGTCAATACCTCGGTCAGCGTTTAAGCATTGCATATAACGTGGCAATGTGGACACTCTTCTGGCTACGTTTTCTTCTGACGGCGAGTTGGATAGCAACCACTACTTGTAGTTTTTGATTATTATTTCAAGCCCGGTGAAGCTGTTAAATCCGCAAAGGTTTCAGGGCCCCTAAGGCTAACAGTAAAAATAAATAAAAGATATATATATTTTTTAAGTTAAGTCCATTAAACATTTCTTATTATATTTATAATCAGAAAAATATTGATCTTTAAAACATCTGAGAAATAAGAAGCTTTATCAAGAAACTTGCTTGAATTGAAATATATTGCTTTTGAGACTTATACGTCTTGGCAGATTGTCTGCATTACATGTGATAGTTAGTTCAGTATCCAAGACGAGCGTCGTCCGGCGATAGAATACGTTAAACACAACTGGTACATTGTGGTAGTTATTTTAATATACGTGATGAAGATTTGAATTCTGCAATAATAAAACGCCCCGAGTAATCCTGCAGAAGCGAAGCGCGAGGAATACTCGTAACTTTAACAGTAGCCGGTCTGTTTTTGCAATGATAATTTAATCACGATGTAAGTGAGCCGACGATTCTTATTACTGTCTTGAAGATAATAAAGTAACTTAAAGGTTGCCTTCTCAATGCGAAAACGTTTATAACGAAATTTAATTTCTATTTTATTTCTATCGGGTCTCTCTCGAAGTGGATTACATTCTATTTCAAAAGCTACTAGCCGTTTCCGATATTCATTGTCAGTTATATCACTGAAAGTCTTATGGTACAGACTAAAAAAAAAACTAAATATATATTAAATTTAATTTTTGAAATAATTACTAATTTTTTATATGTGCACAATTATTGCTATTGCATAGTCCTTAGAATTAAGTTTTAATTTTCAATAGCTTTTTTAATATATTTCATTTAATTTGTAGAACTCCCTTATTAAAATTATGATTTATTTTCTTTTTTAATGTAAGTACTTATAGCAATAACAAAACGTTAACTTCAATGACTGAAAATGTATCGTACTTCTTGATATTACACCTTGTCGTCTTCTTATACCCTTACACCAAGCTAAGTCGGTACAACGTGCTTTCCTCTTTCATTTTCTATCAGCAGTCATCTTAGTAGTGACACCTTGTATACTACATATTATTTAAAAAAGCACATGAAACTACTGCTAACTGATTATTTTGGCATATTTTTATTTAATAATATTTTTAATTTATTAATAATGTTTTTTTTTAGTATCCGGTTAATCAACATTTGCTCCATTCCGCTAATCAATGGTGCTGTTCGAATTGTGTGTTTACAAGTGGTTGTAAAGGGAATGGTTAACCTGCGCTAACCGGTGACTAATTACATATCTATAGACATACGCTCATCTCAACACTGCAGCGTTGGATGAGAACCTTGTTTTCGGTTTTACGCATCCCAACTGTCGCACGTTTGTACCGGTTTAGCACACAGGGCTACTGCTTTTCAATTGTTCTACACAGTGATAGAACTATTCGCTTCTGTGGATTGACTTTATATTTATCTTCAACAAATTCTAGATTATTCTCTTCGAAATTTCCGGTACTCGTATTTTGTGGTATCATTTAACAAATATATAATCTACGTTTCATACTTGTTCATTTGATTATCTGCAGAGATCAAAAGTCAAGTTACAGAAATATATCTATGCTGATATTATCATGCTCAAGAGATTGTGTGGTTGCATTGTGAGATTGTGTATTTTTTCATTTAATAGCTTATTTAGTGAGGTAGTTTATAGATTGCATAACTTCACGATACGACCTTAAGGAGCGGAGCAGTAATCATGAGCATCAAGTAGAGCTGGCTAGACGTAAGTAAGTACGGGAAGTACGTATAACGATAAACTACACGGGCGTGTTGGCGGCGCGGGCTCAATAGAGAGTTGACCGAATAAATTAAACACGGGTGAAACCGTGGGGCACAGCTAGTTAAGTGATATAAATCATTTATAGAGATATATTCTATTTACCTGTAGAGACGCAGTAATATTTTTTTGATTAAATATATGCACATTATGTTAGATATTGCACGTAATTACAACTAACCGGATAATAGCATTAAATTGTATCCAGTATCGTGTAAAACGTCGCCGTCGTCCACACGGCCGTAATATACTTTGAAAAGTTACCGTAATCAGCCGGGGCAGGGTTAAGATTGCTCCGCGGAGTGCATTAGCTACGAGACAATTGAATTAAAACAACGATATCCCCAGAGTTGGCATTGTACCAATTAACTATATCCACAGCTATTGAGTTACCGCGGTACATTCACGCCTTTGACTGAAAATGACTTTATTGATAGTCTATCTAGTTTTCTGTCGTTTGCAGCATTTTGTAGGTCCATTACATTTAATTTAAACTTAAATTTTGAATATTTTTTTTTAATTCTTGATAGGTAATGTATAAACCGATTTTATGATTTGACTTTTACTCCTTTTCTACATTACTTTACATATTAATATAAATTGGAACGTATATTTCTTTATAAAAATATTATTTTAAAAGTTATGTTAAATGATACTTTGCGTATGTTATGTGTATATATATGTATTTATTTCTATTTTAATTATTTAGTATACTAAGTATGTATTTACATATATTATTTTTCTTGATTTGTACTTTTGTGTTTGCTTATATTTATTTTTATTATTTTTCTAGTTGCACTACTAAAAATAATATTCTTTTCACAATACCGCTGTTTAACTGGAAGAATTTTTTTTTCCATTAAACTCGAGATTGTACAAAGTAAAAAAAGTACAAAAAAGAATTCATTCATTAATTTAGCTTCCATTTATATTTTTTTATATAATCATTACTCTAAGATTTTGTGTTTGCTAGCAGTACTTACACCATTTTCCTATCTACGTTATATAATATACTTACCTACTATTATAAAGAGGTAAAATTTGTATGTTTGTAGGAAGTAATCTTTGGAAATACTGATCAGATTTCAAAAAATATTTTCTGGTAAGAAGTTCCATTATCGTGGTATCGTGGTCGTGGAGTGGAATATCGATTCGAATTTAGCGGAGTTCGCGTACATTTAAGCTAGTAACACTAGCTGACGGTGAAAGAAAACATCGTGAGTAAACTTGAATGCTTGAGAAATGTTCTTTTAGTACCACTGTATTTAGGAATAAAATAAAACTGTTGATTTCTTTGTGTTTGAAAACGCCAATACGTCGTATACTGGCTTGGTGATTAAGCCCGTACCTTCCCTTGGGAAGAGGCCTTTGCCCAGCAGTGGGATACTTACAGGCTGATATTATTATTGTTATACCTGATATCACTATCTCTATGATATTCCCGATAGTCCTATAACACTGCTTCTTTTATATTAACCCCGACGCAAAAAGAGGGTTGTTATAAGTTTAACGTGAGTACCTGTGAGTATGTCTGTGGCATCGTAGCTCACAAGCGGCTGAACCCATTTTATTCTAGTTTTTTTTTGTTTGTAAGGTCACTTGAGTGTTCTCAGATATGATCCAAGAAAATCTGTTCCATTTGAAGATTACTCTTTGCTAGTTGATCAACATCTATCACAGGTCAGTTCGAGTCGAAATTTGGTATTTTGTTACTACAATGCTATTAGAAAAACATGGCAACATTGAGCTGATGATGCAGCATCATCTGCATACCTAACTCTTCATCCACTAAGAGAAAAGATATGGCTCAAGGTTTTCGATAATTGGAATGGTCTCAATGGGTAGGTTATTTGTGTAAACATTTTAAATTTACCTTGTTCTTATAAAATTTGATAACGTAGTTAATGCGAATGAAGTTACGGGCGGATGCTAGTTTCACATATTTTATCAATTCACTACTACCCTTTGTGATAATATTTCCGTTTATATTATAATTCTTCAGCATTAAAATTATTTTTAATTTTTTATTTTATTCGTTATCATGAACAAGTTACATTTATAACGTGAAAATGTCAGTACGTTTTTTAGTCTCATACAGTTTTGACAAATTATGTCAATCTTTAGGTATAATTGTTTATGAGTGTTTTCCATAATAGTTGATTGAATGTACACGGTTGTTTTCATATCAATTCTCAGCTGCGACAGGTTAAAGAAGCCGAGAACGCTTGTCTTGTGCAGGTGATAAATCGCACACAGCCATCACATTTTACTAACGAGACAAGGTGTCGCTCCGTCATGCAAACATATTCAAGTAACGATTGTTACCGCCGTGTCGGGAATGTGACGTTTTTGTCGGTTTCACGTAGAAGCAAACTTTTTCAAGCAAAAGTTGATAGCTCAGTTGGGGAATAGGAGGAATGTTTTCGTCCGATTCATGGTATGGAGAATTTTCAGCGTGGTTCAGTAGGCGCCGTGTCGTACAACTGCACCGATGACAATAAATATCGAACGCGACGAGCCATGAAATCGAATAGGCTCCGTCTGTGAGCGCTTTACAATCAGCAGTCGGCTGTCGCGGCTCACGGCTCTTCACCCGCCTCGCGCCCCGCTCCCCTTACTGTAACTCAGTCACGTTCACATTCATGTAAACTTACGCTAGCCTTATTTATAGACTAGTTATTGATAAATGCGGTGATAATACTTGGTACTGGGATTTTAAATAATCTATAAGTAGGTAAATATTATAAAACTCAATGGCTCTCTGTCTGTCTGTCCTTTTATTTTCTTTTCATGTGAAAACGATTTATCCGATTTACATTTTTTTATATTAATTCATAGCTATGATAACTGGCCAGGTTATAGGATATATTTTGTAATATAAAATAACATATGAAATAAACAGTGACGACAATGGTGAATCAATTCGGAAAAAAGACGCATTTGGGACTATTAAATGGCTTACGCTGAGTAAATTATACGAGATATATTGATTAATGTTCTACATAATTGTAGAATACCTACAAAAATCAGTAATAACATACATCTATCTTCTAAGGATTACCCATAATAAGCATTTTTGTCTTCTGTATTTTGAGCGGAGGCAACATGATTCGCGCGTACACTTGATCGACAGCATTCTGCATTCAACGCGAGCGGAGCCGCGGGCACAGTTAGTAATATTATATATGGAGACACAATTTCACACACAATATTTAAAAAAATCACAAGAGCTAGTAAATTAAAGAAAATAACAAAATTTAAGTTTAAAATAACTAGGTAAGTGAAATTCTCTAAACATATAATAAAGTAAGAAACTGATTGACTGATTGATACATCAACGCATAGTTGAAACCGCTTGGGCTCGCTCTGAATATGAGCACTTCCTTTTAGACTGTAGGTAAATACTAAGAAAGGATTTTTGGAAATTCAACCCCTAAGTTGGGGAAAAAGGGGATGAAATTTTGTATGAAAATCTGTCTTTTTTGTAGATAGATCTATGAAAACTGTTATTTAGCAATTCAGTTACAAAGTAAAAAAATATACCCTATAAATATAGCTATACCCCATAGCTCAATTATGACGCGAGCGAAACCGCGGGAAAAGCGCTAGTAAATCAATAAAAGTTAAATAAGTGATTTAAAATTTGCCTGAAAAGCTTTTTATGTATAGTTCGATAAGCAAATTTTAAATTAATCTTAATAAAGCATTTATATAATTTTCAGTCTTGTCAAGTATCCTATTTTTATTTTTTTTATACTACTAAGGTGGCAAACAAAGTTACGGACCGCCTGATGGTTAGCGGTTACCGTAGTCTATGGACGCTTCTAATAAATTCTAATACCATAGATATCACTAGCGCGTTGCCGACCTTGAACCCCCCTTCCAAAGGAGCTCTGGAAACCCTACTCACCATAGGAACACAACACAAAGTTATTTGGATGCGATCTTCTGCGTGGTGCAGGTATTCCACCAGTCGGGCTGCCCCAAGTAGAGAGAAATCTCCAAAGAAATTTTTCTGTGCCCTCTCTTTAACAATGATAAAATTGCTGAGAAGATATGCGTAAAAATCAATGAACCAGTTAAAGATTATTGATAATTTAAGATCATTAAATACTTGAGCAGCGGTTTTACAATAAGAACGGCATGTGTCTACGTCTCAATACATTTTAAACATTCGCACGCAGAGTGTCGGAGTAATTTGCGGTTGTGACGCTCTCCCCATCCCCGTGTCCCCTGACGCGTGTTCGATTAGAGTACAAGTAATTCCGGAAAGGAAATTGAAATCTTAAAGCAATGCCCCACGGACTTTATGTTTCTCTAACTGAAGGATAAAATGAAAAACAAACAGTGGTAGCTCCAATATACAACAAGAAATTATTTTTGTATTATTCAGAGAACAAAATGATCTTGAGTTTTGAAGTTACTCGAAATAGGTACTACATTTGAAAAGGTATTTCTAGTTTTTTTTTAATTTACAAGACTTTCCATTATTGTATTTTTGTTTTGTGAACGTGTCTACATAGCAAACATTGTTTTTTAACATATATTGTAGAAATATATCTATCTATATTTGTAACATGAATCAATATATCCTTCATGAGACTCTATATTTGAATTGTTTAACCATAACGATTAGCGTAAGATTCATCGGCAACATTTCGTATTGATTCATTGTAGAACATAAGTGACATCAGAGTCTATACTTTTTTCAATATAACTTCAGACATTTATTCTTATATTGACAAATACTGAGGCAAAAGATCACCACGTGGCGTAATAATGAACGGTATTGGATTGACAAGCACTGAGTTTATTCCTGGGAGGTAGGACATGCAAACAGTGTCCTACTGGATCGTGTCCACCATACACCACGTGTAGTACTCATCATTGTGGCACGCTTAGGTGCGTTGTGTTCCGGAATCAGCTGGCGTATATCCAGTAATCAAGCGAGGTGGCAGGGACCTGCCGCCTTACTCTTGACGCGTTCGAGTTCTGAATCGAATCGAATAAAATTCGATTTGGTGAGATTTGGCACTCTTGAAATCAACAATAGCGCACGATCGTGTTGTAGATCGAATCGGAACTAACATCGATCGATTTTTTTTTCGTTACGATCATTGCGTTCTCTTGACGCAATCTGACAGCTATGAATCAAGTTAAATCAAAAATAAACGTCAAAATAGACGATAACAAAACAAAAACAACGATAACAAAACTCTCGATAACTATCTTGATTTTCTATTCGGTTTGGTAAAGAGTACGCTTGCAGGATCGAGTTCGAATCAAAAGTGAAATCGAATCAGAATCAAAATCGAAACAATTTCAAGAGTAAATAAATGCCTACATGGTGATAACCCGCCACAGTGGCTCTCTTTACGTTTATCGTGTTTCGAGATCAGTCAGTGTATATTCAGCTGTCGAAAGGATTGCAGGCCGGCATGACAACAACGACTTTTATAGTAGCAAGGACAAGTGACTGCAATTTGTCTAAGCACAATACAATCTAAAAACAACGGCGACATCTAAAAAAATCGCCACGTCATTATAAATGGTATTGGATTGACAAACCTTAAGCTTTACCGTTCCATAACTCCTTAAAACTTTCGTACATACTAGATACCAACATATTAAATAATTAATTCGAGGCAACAAACCAAATTTCGATTTCTAGTTTCTAATCATAAAGTTTCTATACATCTGTGTGCTACGCCCAAGTTTAATGCTGCATTCACAAATAGCGATGCAGTAATCGGGTGTGGAGTAATGAACACAAGCCCGGGGCCCGGGAGTTTAATTTTCCTCTTCCGCGCGACTGTCCCGGCCGGCCCGTGCTCATTAATGCCGCGACAATACCTAGCGCCTCATCATTTGCAACGATGCAATGGGCTGCTACGCGCTCCCTTGCCTTCGGGAGACGTCATACTCCAACAATAAGGTCGCTTTGATACGTATTTATGCATTATTAATCTTTCACATATATGTTTACAATTTACAATTAACGTGAACCATATCCTATAAAGCAGCATTGAAATGAAAAATATCTGAACGTAATATATACGGCGAAGTATTATGCTATTTAATTTAATGTTTTATTGCCACGGTTACCAATAAAAACTGGCTGATTTTTGGAATTTATACTTCTTTAGGCGTGCTATGAAAAAATTATGAGAGTGAATTTTTATTCATTGTAACTAAAAATGTACACCATGTAGTTGCTTGCCAAATCTCTTGTACGTGTATTATTGTAGTGTTATTTATTATTCTGCAATATTTTTTCGTATGTTTTAGTCGTTTTTATTATTTAAATATTTATATTTTTTTGTATTTTTAAGTTTTGTTATTTAATTACTATTATTAAGATTTTACTTTTCTTAATTATTATTATCATATTTTGTTTAAGACATTAATTTACACTTTTATTAAGAATTTTTATTGCTTCTCAAACGTTTTATGTTGTAGGAAGATGAAACTACTATTGACCTATTGCAGGCGGAAGTAGCTAAGAAATTTCGGATAAATTTATTTACTGTGCAACCATCAACTGTGAAAACAAAACAGTAAAGACAGAATCATATATAAAGGACATGTAGTAGCTAAATTGTTGTTAGCAAACGGAAAAATATTGTGTAGTTTTATGAAACCTTAAATCATTGAATCGTTTATTCTATTACTATAATATTATTATTCTATCAATAAGTTCATCTTCACCTCGAGTCTCACAGTTCCCTATTCCACGGCCAGCTGTAATGTGATATGCGATAGATGAACGAAAATATTTGGGGCGATAGAATAAAAGTTTGACTTAAAAATATACAAAATACAGTATTGTCCGATAAAGCGAATCAGCTAAATTGCCTTGCACTCATGCTAAAGATTCGTTTGTAGGTGAATTCTCATTCACAGTTCATAGCCTAACAAACAAGAGCCTAAGTACTATTGAGTACAATAATACGTAGTTTGTGGGAGAGTGTATCCACCACATTAGTCTCATGAATGAATCATTGCGATCGGGTCTCCGGCCCCGGTGCTCGTATTCGATTAGCACGAATAATTCTGAAAGGGAAATTGAAAAGCTAAAGCGATGCCCCGAGGACTTGCTCTTTCTGTTATTTGCGGCTAGCTGCCGCAGCGATTGCGCGGTGAATACACAAATAGATCCACTCAGTTAACACTATATTCACATTTGAGATTCAATATATTGCTTTGAATATTTAATTCATAAATTATGTGACATGTGTAGAGACATGTAAGAGACGTGCTTTCAGCCAGATATTCGACTTTTTAAGCGAGTTTTGTTTTTCTTAAAATAAAACTTTTTTTGAAATTATTTCATAAACTTCTAGTACCCATTTTGTCCTTAAAAGTTATTAAAAAATCGCTAGCCATTATTTTTCAGAGCATCATTAATGAAGCATAAGCATAAGAGACCAAAAAATAAATTAAAGGTTTTTAACAAATAATTCGCTTTGTCTTCGAAGCTAGTTGTAAACAGTAAGTAGTTGTGGACGGGTCTGTTCGGTAATCCGGCCTTAATTAGCAGTTGGTTGAGCGTGGTTTCGAGCGGACACATTGCTATGTAGAACTACCAACTTGTGTATAAAAAGTAACTCATATTTTTGTAAAAAAAATACAATAATAAACTGAATAATATATTTAAAAAAAAAAACTAAATCTGGTTAATTATTAGAATTAAGATTGCTTGTATATCGTATAAATATATACCTATAAAACAAATATTGTACAATGGTACATATAACTTTTTACTTTTTTGTTACTTAATAAATTTATGTAAGTATAAACACAATAAAATGAGAAAGGAATCTTTGAGACTGAAAATCTGACCGAAAGTCTATACTACTATTATACAGAGGTAAAGTTTGTATGTTTGTTCCTACAAATACCTGTGTAGTGATATATGCTACTTTTAATTGTTATGTTTGATATTATAATTAAGGTGAAATAAAATGCAGGCAATTGCTAGTACTGAATAAATAAACAGATAAGGACTGAAGTTGGAAACATATTTACAAACTGAACAATTACTCTTTTACATTCAATTGTTGTTGAGTAATGGGTTACTTATTATATTAATATTTTAAGTATAATATATCAATTATATTGTAATAAAAAGCTAGCAATAACGGTCAATAAAAGATTAAAAACTGACGAGAACTTTTATCTCTTATTTCACAACCCTAAAGAATAATTTGTATAAAACTGTACATCACGTTATATTACTTTCAAGAGAGGAGTATAAAGACACATTTACACTTTACTAATTCCAGATTTTTCTACAACTGTTTTACGAATTAAGGATAGAAGTAAAATTTTCATATTTCCCCTTGATTAGTTTCGAATATGCGTTAATAAATTAATCAGACTTCTTTTATGTATGATGTTTATTTTATGTAATTTTACTTTCATATATATGTATATATTGATTCAGTTGTTTTTTTAAATTTAGTTTAAGTTAGTGTGGAAAAATAATAAGTATAGTCGGAAACTAGATAACCAACATTTGAGTTCGACGAACATTAAGTTCAGCACCTTTTGTGTCGCCTTTATAATGTAACGGAATAACGTGTGCCGCATACAATCCTGCTTTTATCACGTTGTTCCCGGTTCAGTGTGTAGCGAGAATTCATAATTACTCGAAGAACAAATTATATTGATAGGGTTCTGTTACACTTACCAAATTGTTATAAATATGTTGTTGTTCTAGTACTCGTACATAGTAGTATATATAGTATAGTATAGCACAGTATAGTATATTTTAATTAAAAAAAATGTGTTTGTGTTTTATGCCTCGTATAATAATAGAAGTCATAAAATGTATCATACTGGCTCAGTGGTAGCGTGTACGACTTCGCGTCGATTGACGTAAGTTTGAAAAACCCTGCAATGAGCCTGAGCTTTCAGTGAAGGAAAACATCGTGAGGAAACCATAGCATGGTGGTAGGGCTTCTTCTAATGCCCGCCTGGCTAGCTACCACCCTCAAGTTGAAAATCTGTCGCCAAGCACAAATAGGTGTGTTCCGGCAGCTGCACTTTAGAGCCAGTTTCCCACTTGGTTTAGCGTGTTATCATCTTGGGCCACATCGTCACTTAACATCAGTCGATATTGTGGCTACTACATCAAGCCTATTATAACGATAAAAAAGAAAGGGTTAAATTATATATTGGAATAATTACAACGGAACGTGATAATTAATCACCCACAATATGCATTTTCATCTTTAAAATAACTGGCGGGCGACCTGTGGGAACGGTGGCAGCACGATTCGCGCTTGCGCTCGACCGACGACATTCTGTTGTCTACGCAAGCACAGCCGCGGGTACAGCTAGTTAATTATAATTATCCGAGATAATATATGAAGATGTTATATTTTTAATTGGAGTACAATAGTTGAATCTCAAGTAATCTCAAGTGTACTCATGAGTGTTACAACGGTGGAACTATTTCACTGTCGCTAATACCACTCTAATTGGTGGTCAGAAGACTATTGGACTTGAAATGGCAAAGCCAATGCAATTACGTACCCGCCAGGACAGAGGATTAACTCAACTATGATAATTATAGAAATAGCCTGTTTATTTTTAATGTATTTATTTCATTTATAATTTGTTTGTTAACTAGTTTTGCGATATATGTTATTTGGCAGTACCTCTAACTTAGTTTTGTTTGTTTGAAGAGACTTTGTTGTATTGTAATCTATACTTATAAAGCTCATAAGTTTGTGTTTTTATTACGTGTTTAAAATGCGCACAACTAAATACCAGTTAGATTTGATTATTTTATAGTCTATTTATCGAGAAAGGTTATAGGTTATCTAACATCCCGCTACGACTCTTAAGAGCTAAGCAGTGACCATAAATGTTAACTAATCTGGCAATCTGCATGCTAGTATCGGTAGTATTCGTTATCGGATCTATGAAACAGATATGTACATCCAAATTTAATGAGGGTGAATCCGCGAGGCTTATAGTGTGAATAAATAATAGCCACATATTATTCGTTAACTAAATTTATCATGTTCATTTCATAGAAAATAAATCATGAAATAAATAATAATGTCTTTAAAAAAATGTTGAGATTATATTTAAGATTGTATTTGAATAAAAATAATATAGGTACCTAATGCACCAAAAAATATATTTGATTGACGAAGACGTTAATTTGCGGAAATCCATCGTAAATATATTTGCGAAATTTCTTATCTACTTCCACCTGTAATAGATATTTTTTAATAAATAAAAGTGTTAATGAATATGTGTGTGTATGTCTTAAACATAATATGATTATTATCTTAATTATTATGATCATATTTTGTTTAAAACATTCATTTAAACATTTATTCATTAATAAATTTATTTACTATACAAACGTTTTATGTTGTGGGACGACGAAACTACTATTAATCTATTGCAAGTAGCTAAGAAATTTCGGATAAATTATTTAGCACTAAAAACACAATACAGAAAATATACCTATGCAAGATATTATAGCAACTTCTAAGAAAAATAAATTTCAAAATAATTTTATTAGTGAGAACAATATACTATTGATATTAAAAATTTAAGTTGAAATAACATTCTCCCGATAGGTACAATATAACCCGAAGTAAAGTCATCTCCAACATGAAAGAAACACATTGAAATTCTTAAGGGGAAATATTACTTTGCAATCGCGAAATTCTTCCCTGAAACAACTCATGGGGAGGTAACGTTCATTTCGACAAAAGACAAGCAATATTCCGTGCACAAAGGAAAGCACCCGATATATTCAATGCAGTGACACAAGAAACGGCGGCACAAAGCGGTAACAAAGCTCATATTGAGAGTTACGTAGTTCGTGGTGAACGCTCGCAGTCGCTGACTTGCGAACATGTAAGTTAAAAACACAATCAGTTTACAATCTATTGGTTTAAAATTTTGTAATAAGGTTCTTCATATCAATGTTTTTTTTTGTTAATCAGGTTCTCTTTTTATGTACATATGAAATCATAATAAAAAACATCGAATATTGTCTAAATAATGTCTTGTTTAACTATAGAACAAAAATTTACTCGTTCTATTTTAATTTATTAAATAAGCTAGTTTAGCCGCTATAAAAGAGTTTTTAATTTTTTTTTATATACATTATATTTATTGTCTAATTATATTTGTAATATATATCATATATACATAATACGTTAATATCTGTTGGTAAAACTGAGAAGGACATAACCAAGTTTTCTTTTTCACGAACGTCAACTAATCAGTCGAACAGCGATAAGTTTTTTGGAAGTTATTAAAGTTATTTACGCATGCGTCTGCTTTATGCGCCACCCCTTGAAGCCTTACGACCGCCTCCACTGTAGACGCATCATCTGCAAAATGAACTTTCAGATCTTAACCATAAAGGTCCTTACTGTGAAGACTCTTCATCTCATGATAGTATTGAAGCTCGTATCATTCTCAGTTCTAAAGCCGTCATTATGTTCTTGTAAGAAGAATTAAATTTTCGTTGCGTATTCTCCCGAATATTCGCTGCATCCTCCTTTGAACAATTCATTTATCATTCAAAAAAATACGAACTTTATTCCTTTAGCAATGAGGTCGACAATTGTTTAATGCTGTTTATATTCATTGAAAAGTAAAGTGAGTAAAGAGTACAGAATTCAGTCGGCTGCGAACCTCGAAGGTGAGAGTACGAACCTTACTGACCGCGAATGTGTTACATTCGTAACTTATTTCGTAGCGTGAAACGAATTCTTGAATTTTATTTTAATTTATTGTGCTATTATTATCAAAAATGTTGCTTGCGTGAGAGGCGGGCTAATGTATTATTATTACTTCATAAACATTACAAATGAATTTATAAAAGTGTTGAGTAAAATAAATGACCTTCCTGTTTTCTAATAAACGGAAAGATGCTTGTAGAAGAAAATTAGAAGTGAGTAATATTAATTTCTTGAATAAAGGCCTACCATGCTATTCGTTTAGCGACTTCAGTTGAGAAAGCTGGACGTTTAATTTATAACAGGATTAACGTCTCTATTAAATGAATAAAAGTGTATACAGAAAATTTGCGTTTTAGTAAGCATATTTCCTAAAAACATTATTAAAAATTAATTGGTTTAGTAAATTACGTTTAATTGGTTTACCGTATTTTGTAAATAAATAAGCGTAATTTTAGATCGTAGTTAGTGCAGACGAGCGGGTGGAGAGCCGGGTACTTAGGCGGGCGATCCAAGCATATTTGCCGTTACGCCGACATTCCCCAGTTAATTAAAGCCCATTTGTACACTGTCTTGCGAAATATAATTTATGAAATGGGAAAACGTTTCAACGTTTGCAAAATATTTTATTCTTGAAAATATTCAGGGCTGGCACAAATTTTCTTGTAGAGAAATCTAGTTTACAATTTTGAATAATATTTAAACCCTGATAAATTTTTGAATTACGTAGGGCTTAAATATTAAGAGAAAAATATAAAAATGTTTTATATATAAGTAACATTAGATGATGTATTGATATATAAGTAAATGCCTTTACTCCACCTCCTTGTCGAATCCAAATAAGCCCGCCTCGATAGCAGGCTCCGCCTACTCGTAGATTGTAAATAAGTGCTTATGTATACATCTTTATATACTTTTAAGTATACAACATATTTTCCTGCTTGATTGTTCAGCTTTACATAAGGTTGTGTAAAGAATTAGCTATATTACCTATACATATAAACTTTATAATGTTTAAGGCAACCTGATTTTTATAAAAAAAACATTAGAAACTTACCAAAAGTTTCATGAAACTAGTTTTGGATTAATTTATTCATAACTTAAAAACATTTTTAACGTGTTTTCAGTAACAGCTGAAACGTTACATAAATCGTATTAAAAAAGAAACGATATTAAAAAAAATAATTATGGAATTAAATACTTTGAAATCGGAAATAATAAAAATAAGTTAAATGCTTACAAATAGCTTCCACACTAGACATATCAGACAGTGATAAACCAAGGAAAAATGTTGCTTATATTGTATAAATTACAGTTCTCGTGAAATACGACAATGTTAAGAAACAGAATCAACAGAGCGGGCGAAACTTTCACGGCTAAGAAGTTGGAACTGTGTATACATTGTCGGGATGAACAGTGAACTCTAACAAGCCGACCATCCGAAGTTGTTAAACTGAGCCCAGTGAGTGGCGGCGGAATAATTCAACCAAAGCGGTCACTAACAGCGCAGACAGTTTCGAAGTGTTCGTGGCTGCACCGAATGAACATATACGCCAAGAGTATGGAGAGGTGTCTCTCTGTATGAAGACTAGCAAGTTGAGTTAAAATATTGATGGTATACTTCGGATGATGGAAACACAGTCGTTGGGCAGAAATCGGCAAACCTCCGTACCAAGAAATCATATTGTCTACACAGATCACAAAGGAAGGAAGTGAGTACTTTGATGTATTCTTTATTTAATTTCGCTTAACTAAATCCGTCAATCGTCTCTAAAATGAAAAATTACTTTTAAAAATAGTTATTGAAGGATTTTGAAAAGGAAATATTTATTTTGACATTTCCATTGCGGTGATAATAATAATATCTGGCTTCCGAACGTCAAACCCTTTAAACCATACAAATGAGCCCTATTATTTCTCTCAATTTATTCTAACAAGCAACTTACAGTCAAAGGTTCTTCGAAGCGCGGAACTCAATGGCCGTGAATTTTGTGATTTTCATTAATTTCTACTGAAAGCTAAGTTTGTTTCTCCTAATTTTGTTTTATTGAATTGAGTCCGAAATTTTCATAGACATACCGACTGTGTACCACTGATTTTAATAGTATATGAAAACGTAATTTTCATTTGGTTTTATATTGATAAAATAAGTTTATTTCACTAATTTTATCATAGGAAATATTTTCTTAATTGGAAACTACAAGTCAGTATGCAAAATAAGAACCTTCATTAAAATTTAAGTTGTTACAAATGAATTAAATTGTAACTGGATGGATCTGTAATAAAATATAACCAACTTTATATATATTATACTTCATTTATTTAAAATAAGTATATCATATTGTTAAATCTCGCCGAAAGTAATTTTCATATAAATGAAGTGTAGAAAGTTTCTAACCACAGTAAGAAAGCATGAACGTAGTTAAACTTTTGTAGAAACATTTAATATCACTCCTGACTTTTTATTACGTTTTCTGTACAATCACTAGTTCATTTGTGTTTCATAATAGTGTACTAGATTTTTCATATTGTTCTCAAGATACTACAAAAATGAAATCTCTGTCCTTGTTGTAATGAAAATATAAATAAAATGCGATATAATTAAATCCGCGAATTAAAAATCAAAAGTATATTTAGTCGTCATTACGAATGTAATATATTGTTAACTTGAAATAATAGTTATAGTTCTACCATATTTTAAATACCTGTCGTCTCACACTTCATAAAATAATAGAATGTCGGAAACCCGTTTATAAACATAATAATTTCAAAAAAAGTGTATGGAGGTTACCTTTTATAGTAAATATACTTTGTTTTAATTGTGTATCTAAATTAACATTTTTTACATGAATTATACTCTCTATGTTTTTGCTATTCTATTTCAAGAAATCATAAAAAAAGCTTAAACTCATCTCAAGTATATTTGTTTTGACATGAATGTCTTGTCATTATTTTAAAACGTAAATTATAGCCAATAAAAGTATCATTATGTATGTAAATATAATAAGAATTTTTAAGTCTAACTGGTAGTTCTAGTAATTAGCGCGTTCAAACAGCCCTAAAAAAACCATTTGAGTTTGTGATAAATGTATATATATAATTTTTCCGAAGACCGTTAATTTTTACGAAATATAGAGGAACTTTTTTGAATAGCTCATAGGGTCCTCTATTGACGAGTAAATTTGGACTATCTGACATCCCATAGTACGAGTATGTATTTCATATATAGATTAAAAATTAGTGAAAGTAAGAAGAATAATTGAGAAGACAGCCAAAATCATTAAAATCCTTTAAAAGTTATCAACACATGTGGCGTTTATTTGAAAGTGTTTTTATAAATTATTATCAATAGTCAAATTACAATATTTAAATAAGAGCTTTCTGTCTATCTAACTAGAAGGTTGGGGGCAGACACCGAGAGATTCGTTGAATGTGTTTCGGGAAAGGACAGTGGAGTTGCTTGTACATAGTTTCCGTTAGTCACATTTTCGCAACAAGGTATTCACATTTAGGGGACTGGAAAGTTAGCGTTATCGCATTTAAAATAGGACGACAAACGTATCTAACTTTGTGTGGATGCAAAATATATACAATGAACAGGAAAAACCGCTTATGTCGTTCATTTTATTCACGAACTTCTTTTAGCGATTTATGTTTTACTAGCTGAGCCCGCGGCTCCGCTCGCGTGGGCTACAGAATGCCGTCGGTCGAGCGCGAATTTTGCTACCCCTGCTCAAAAGACGCAAGTAAAAAATGCTTATTGTGAGCGATCCTAAGATCCGTATGCTTTCACTGATTTTTCTTTTAAATCTACAATTATGTAGAACATTAATTTGATATATTTCGTATGGTTTACTAATCGTAATCTATTTAAGCGCCTTTTTTCCGAATTGACATAATCATCACTGCTTATTTCGTATGTTACTTTATCTTACATAATATAACCTATAACCTGGCCATAAAATATAGCTTTGAATTAAAATAAAATAAAAACATGTAAATCGGATAAGTGGTTTTTGCGTGAAAAGAATATAAACGGACAGACAGACAGAGATACGTTGAGTTTTGTAATATTTATGTATCATAATTGTTCTCGTCTTACATTTTTTATTCTGAAAAAACATTGAATTACGTAATATAATAAGAAAATCGAAAAAGTTTAAGTTGAATTAATAATATTTTTCAAATCGAATTTAATGAATAAGTAATGTATATTAAAGGCATCAAATATTAGAACTACTTAGAAAATATATAAGTAGGTAAACAATTATAAGTATTGGAAACAGCACTTCGACCTTAGATCGAAAGAAAATGTTAATTCGGTACAGAACGCTACAGAGAGAACCTTCTCATTTACCATGGTCCATTAATGTGAAAATGTTCAGAAGTCAAATTGTTATTGCTCATAGGTTGCGTTCCGGGCACATGACCCCTGAATAAATTTTGCTTGTTCAAGATATGCACACGTGTTGATGGAATGTGTTCGGAACAAAACAGTGACGGAAAGTCTGATAAGACGCCTGTCAAAACCTGACAGCATTTACGCCCTTTTTGTATACAACTTTTTGAAGCAATGATGGCTCAGTGGTAGCGTGTACGACTTTGCGTCGATTGACGTGAATTCGAATCCCTGCAATGAGCCTGAGCTTTCGGTGAAGGAAAACATCGCGAGGAAACCATAACATGGTGGTAGGGCTTTTTCTAATGCCCGTCTGGCTAGCTACCACACGCAAATTAAAAATCTGTCTCCAAGCTCCAATAGGTGTGTTCCGTGTGTTCCGGCAGCTGCATTATCATTTTGGGCCACATCGTCACTTAACATCAGGTGAGATTGTGGCCACTACGCCAACCTATAAGGATAAAAAAACAACTTGATTGCTAGTTACTTCAAATAAAATACTTGAAAATGACTAGAACGACGTAACCCAGAGTTAGAGGCCAAAAACCAGAAAGAAAGCTTTCAGTTACAAAAGTTGTCTTTATTAACTTTTAAATAAACTACTGATATGAACTTGAAAATGATATTTCTTCCATGCACAATAGATACACGAAATTATAAATATTAACATCTTTTTATAATTAAAATCGGTATATTACAATTACTTCGTTAAGCGCTACCAATTATTTCGAAGTATATATCGATGAACGGTATTTAATTTTGTAAAATGTATTCTAAAGGTATATCGTAAAATAATTTATATGATGGTAGCGTATTTTCTAAGGTCCAAATAGCTATTATACTTCCTTCAAGTTAAAAATCTGCCTTCAGGTGCCTTCCTTAGTGTAGGAGTAACCAGGATTTTGGTTGTTCAGGGGAAGGGGGAGCAAGTACAGTCTAAAAATAACAGCGACCGTCGGTGACAGATTTCATCGACAGTCGTCATAGTCATGGTGAAATGCCTCTTCATGCCTCGTTTGAGGGACTTGCTACATACGCACACTTACCACACGCTCACTACCAACACCTTGCTTTAACGCCCCCCTCTGCCAGTACCTGGTTATTTCCATGACTAATAGGTTTGTTCTAACAGCTGTACTTGAGATACAGTTTCGCTTTAGGTTTAGTGTGTTACTCCACCATAGGCCACATCGCCACTTAATTCAAAAATTTAAAATATAAGTTGTAAATTCGTGTTGTATGATGGAAAGACATTTTCCAATATCCACATGGCTACCATCTTCCAGTTCAAATTCTGTCGCATGCACTTATAGTGTGTTCCGGCAGCTGCACTAAAGAGCTAATCTCTCTCTGGGTTTATCGTGTAAAATTAGGCCATATCGTCACTTATCACTAAACGAAACTGCAGTCAAATGCTACTTATCACAACTATACTAATATTATGAAGTGCAATAGATTATTTTTTGTTTGTTTGCTCCAACGCCCTAATCATTGGAACCAATAGTCAGATTTGAAAAAAACATTTTGCATTTTAAAGAAGATTATAGGCTATGTAACTTCACGCTACGACCTAAGGAGTGGACCAGTAGCCATGAAAATCAAGCAATCTGGCTAGCTGTAGGTATGCACTTAAAGTAAGAGCAACGATAAGCTACAAGGGTGCACTGACGCCAGTGCGGTGGAGAGTTAGTGGAATACATATACCACAAGTCAAAGCGTAGGGCAAAGCTAGTAATGTATAAACATAAAAAACAATACATAAAGCTCTCTTAAAGCCATCCGATTACTTACATATTCCTTCGTTTGCGTTACCTAACTGGTCTACCTATAAAGATCACGGATGCAAGTTCATTTTCAACAAAGGACCAAATACATTTGTAATCGGATTATCTACTCTTAGGGTGGCAAATGATATCCTGCATGCTCTACAAAAAAGTTGATTATCTACAAATATGCATGAAGCCTACACGGTGAATCATTGATAGACTGTTTTGAGCTTGAAAAACATACTTAAAATAATGGGATCAATGTTTTATCGTAAAAGAGATACATAAACCAATATCCAGGTGTTATCGGTTCTGATGAATTTGTATGCAATGCACAGGTCCATCGACAAAAAGATTTGATATCAAATTTAATAGATAATTTATATTCGGTGACTATTTCTCTCAAGAAGGGTAAGGACCTAACGAGATACAGAAAATAAATTTCTAATAAGTGATATATCGATATAACTTGGTACTTCTCAAATTATAATTTTGGAAGTGTTAGTAATAATCAAATTCAACGTTACAAAGTAACGTACTCACAGTCCGTGACGTGATTTTAACATATTCAGAGCCGGTCGCGCGACACGTACCGAACTCTACCCAGTAAGAACATTATAAGTACGGGTAAGTGTACAAATTGATTTATTGAAGTTGAGCGAGTTCTGGAATTGCGCCTGAGTATTCACAGTCCTTTGCGTTATACAGATAAAGTGGAAATAAAAAGAAACTTCACAAACAGAAATCCCCTTGTTGCGAGATTTACGAGTCGACGCACCGCCAGTGCAAATAACTTATGTACCAACATGTAAATTTTCTGTTACGTGAAAACAAACACTTGTGTTTATTGTTACTGTATATAAAAAATAATTTTAGCTTGAAGCTTTTGTTTTGTTCATTGTTCGAAAGAAATGTTTGAAAATCGAAATACATTAGTGATCAATTTTAACAAATGCAACTGTAGGAAAGTTTTAAGTAAAACCGACAATTTGCTTTATGAAATCTGAATATATAGGTGGTATGATAGTAAATGTGGATATTTTCGTGATAATTATATTAAGACACGCAAAAGGCTTTTTAGGAATTGTGTATCTATTCGAGTAATAATGAACTTACTCGGTATGACAATAAGTCATACAATCAGTAACTATTAGAAACTCTGACAAGATATTACTTTTGTAATACCTATACTAAATATATGGAAAGACTAAGTCAGAGCCAGCGTGAGCTTATGAATAATAAAAATTAAAAAACCTTTCATCATCATTATCATTGCCCACTTCTGAGCATAGGCCTCTTCTTGTACGCCAATCATCCTGGCACTGAGCTAATCTCATCCAGGTTTGACCTCAACTTTAAGAGTATTTTTGCACCTACTGTCAAAGACCTATGAATGAAACCTATATGCACTAACAAAAAACAAATTCTGTCTAACGAGACGTGAACTTAAAGACGAAATTGTACAAGCTACAAATAAAAAAAATTAAGACTTTACAGATTGATGACGTACGAAGAAACTATATTTCGTATAAGTTTTTAAGGGTATGAAAAGTATTCGTTTTAAAGACAGTCATGAAAATTCAGGTATAATTTCTCGTTTCATATAAAATAATTATATATTATGTGTTTAAAGAAAAATCAAACAATCTATGAAGTAAACGTACAAATAGTAATTCTGTGTGGGTAAATTACCTTTACAAGAATAGGTTGCCGATAGAAGCTAGTAGGTATGTATTGAACACAACAAAGTATTTAAGCAGGTAGAGAGTAGAATATAATGTTGTTATGACGCCATGTTTATTCATTGAATTAACATATCGCAAATGCAAGAACAATTTAAACGCTATTTTCCGGGAAATTTCTGTTTGTCAATTAAAATATTTGGAATCAGGAAATCATTGCAGTAATGTTTTATTTGATTGCATTGAAAACTTCACAAAATTTGCAATCAGTTAATATTTTCATTGGTGAAGTACTAATATTTATTCCATTGGAGTTGATTAGTACCTATCGTTATAAATTAAGGTTTTAATTATTATTTTTAAGATTTAAAACAAATGATATTTAAAACTGGTTTAAAATAAAAAGGTTATTATAGGGTGGACCATTGATGTGAATGATAGTGATGTCTGGACGTGGCTCTCTCTCTGTGCATCCACTAAATTATTAATATAATTATTAAGTATAAATGATACTTGTACGTTAAAAAAAATTAAAAGAATAAAGATGGACTTGATCGAGTTTCTTGCCGGTTCTTCTCGATGACTGGAATATTCTTCGAACTGGTGGTAGTGTTTTGACGTTCATAAGTGCCTTCTTAGGGCCTAAATTGAATTAAGTATTTAATTATTAATGTAGCTACATTAAGGATTGTTTATTAATAATTAATTATTACTTCCATATTTCTTTACAGAATATTGTAGGGGAATATTATCATTATTTATATTTATTTCACAAACAAAAACCGTTCATACGATAAGGTGCAGGTTAAAAACTATGTCAGCCCCATCGAAACATAACCATAGTATCCTCACATCGCAGCATCAATAATGTTAATTCTTATTTAATAAAGAGATACAATAGATTTAAACAGACTAACCGCCGCTAAATCAATGTACGTATCATCTAATAAGTGTTTATTTTTATAAACAGAGTTTACTAATCTCTTATATTATCATTTTTGATTAATCATAGAATATATACAAAATCAAAGTTTCAATAGACAGCAATGTAACATGTTCCAGAATTACAATGCAGTTGTCGATATTCAGAAAGCAATTGTTCTGCTCGTCACGTTTTTATGACTGAAGCTTGTTAACCCATACAAACACAAAATATCGATCTATTTTTCTCGCGTACATTACCTTCACATTTTAAACCATAAAACAAATTACAAATGTCCATAGTGTAAAAATGCATCCTAAAAAAAAATATCTTATATACATATTACAAAACTCAACATCTCTCTGTTTGTCCGTGCGTTTATGTTATTTTCACGCGAAATCCACTTATCTGATTTACATGTTTTTTTATTTTAATTCATAGCTATGTTATCTGGCCAGGTTATTTTGATTTTTAGATGTTGTTTTAATAATAGATGAGTTAGATTTAAAAAAAGGCAGTGACAACATTTATATATCTTCTAAGGATCACCCACAATAAGCATTTTTTTCGTCTTTTGAGCGGGGGTAGCTAAATTCGCTCCTGCGCTCAACCGACGGCATTCTGTAGTAGTCCACGCGAGCGGAGCCCCGTGCAAAGCTAGTATGTTATATACGAGGACCGCGAGAAGGAACAAAATTAAACTCAACCCTATAATAACACCCTTTCGACAATAACACTTGCTTTACATGATTCTTGAATTTATTACCCGGAAAATCGGTAATGTGCTTAGGAAGTTTATTGTAGAACCTAACATTATACAAACTATAAATTACAATCACACCAAATTTCATCAAATTTAACCCAATAGTTTCTGCATATTTCTCGTACAAGCTAACAGATAGACACAAACAAAAATTTCAAAAACTGTCGAAACAATGTCGTCTACGTACAAATGACAAATGCACAGATTTAGATACTGTTTCATCATAAGCATAGTTGAATACAAATAACAATAAATTATCAATTTACACTACGCTAACTTGAAAATATTGGTTTTACATCGGAACTATTTAGCGTAATTTAAACATTTAATCGGCCAATGTTAAAATTACATTAATAAATTAAGCTTGATTATTTATTAGTAATTTCTTTATGCTGAAATTAAGACAAAAATGAAATTGGCCCAATTTTCCAGTTAGCTTAGTGTAAAGTGGTGTCCTATTTTTATTTACTTATATATAAAATACGCATAAAAAACTCAGTAGGTATTTAGGAAAACGGAAAAAATATTTTCATTGTAAAGTTTATACAATTACCATTTTCTGCTTATTTTTTTTATTTTTGTTGAATATTATGAACGGTCTTCGCATTTTTATACTAAGAATAATTCAGGTAAAGGGTGCAATTATGTATTATTTCTTTACGACGCGGACCCGGTACATTTTATTGAATTATTCACATCTTATGGGTCATATAAGTGATAATTTGGTAACACTAATAATAGTAAAATAATTATTCGGTGACATATACAACATAGTGTGTATATTATTTAGAATATTTTACCAATATAGAATAAGAAACGAAAATTGTTGTGTTGAGAGAAACATATTTATATTGCGCAATCACAGATCAGTTGTTGGTATTCCATCGGAGGCCCCAGAGAGCGGACTTCGTATCGACTGAATTATTTACACTCATGTTACTCTTACGGTGGGAATGCCAAAGCATACGGCGGCAAATGGTGTCGACAAATATTATTTTCAATATTTTAACCATTTCCTACGTATATTTATGTTACATAGTAAAACAAATTTGAGTTTATTTAGAAAAGTAATAAAAATGAAAATTTTGAATCGAGATTTTCGCAATGTTGTCATTTGTTGTGCCTTCACCTAACCTGTTCAACCATAGAATAATTTCAGGTATAGAGAAAATCAATTATGTTTTTTATATACTTTTATTAATGACTAGCTGCGCCTGCGTGGGTTACAGTATCTAAAATAAAAAGTAGCCTAAGTTACTCCAATATCAGCTATCTGCCAGAGAAAGTCCCCTGAAAATCTGTCCAACCGTTTCGGAGATTACCCGGAAAAAACAGACAGACAGACAAAAATGTAAAAAATTGTCTTAAGCATTATATATACTTTCATATGCATTCAGTAAAAAGATGTCATTTTGACATTACAAACAGATAATTCAATTTTATATGTATAGATTTAGTAAATAATCTCATTTATTTATACTAGTTTTTACAACAAAAACACGTTGAGATATTAAATCACGTTGGACAAAATACAATCGTATTGTGGATGCAATACATGAGTGTCAGCATTCTTATGTATTTATGCTTAATATAATGCTATTATTTTCCCCCGCCAGTTTATCTGGTACGTTCGATTATGTACAAGATTAATTGTAAGGTTGTAAGCTAAGAGAAAATATGATAAAATATTATTCTTAATAAAACCTTTTAAATTACTCTACTAATATTGACCACGCTTATAGTAGTTATAATGTCATTTTGTAGATTATTAAGTGTCGACCCTATCCAGTCTGCGTCCTGTTGATATAGCGTTAACGATAGGTGAGACGAGACGTTTCTATGCTAAATTTTGTGCGGATTTCAACTACCTGCTATAACTTTATATCAACTAACTAATCCACTAGTATATTAACATATAGATATATATTACATCTATTACTGAATATCTTAAATAGCCAGAAATTAATGTACGTAGACGTAATGTACGTGTAGACTTTTAAGGGAGATAAGTTATATAATATAATTATTTAACAAAAGTTTGTTCGAAAAAACGAGTACATAAAACTATTTTTTAATTATTAAATAATTGTTTACTGCATTATTAAAATAAATAACATCTAATAATAATATTTTAATCATATTCTACAATTACTCAAAAATTAAACATTTCAATTGAATATTAAATTAGAAAGAAATCTTAACTACTATATATTATGTTGTTTGCCTAAAAAGTGCTACATATTTTTTTCAAATTTTATACTTTAATTATTACCCTTGTTAATATAATAAAATTATTATATTTAATTGTTTTATAATATTTATTAATATTATATGTCATTGTTCATATTCTATGAGTTTCTTCTGTTCTGAATCAACAATAAAGTTTAATTAAAGTACTCTTATTAACAGTAATGGTAAGTTTTGAGAAAAATCAATTGAAGTAAGACTTAAACGTTAAGTGAACAAAAGTGACTAAGTTGTCGTTATAGAGTGTATGTGCTAGAGAAGGCGGGCAACTTCAGTGGGAACTAACTTTAAGTGCTGTAGTAAGTAAAGCGTCTGTGGCGAACGCGCCTTCGCGAATTACTTCCAAGCGATTTCGCGCTTTCGAAATGACGAGTTAACTTATAATACTTTCAAACACGTAAATAACTTTGTTTTTATTTAAATATTGCCAGCTGATTATTATAGAGCAGTTATAAACTAACTTTGCCCCATCTAGATATTTAGTAGTTTTGGTTTAAAGATTAACAAATTAACTTAGGATCACTTAGATATGACACAACGCGCTCATCGATACAATAGAACTAATAAATGAATCAAAATATAAAATCTTTTAAAAATATAATGTAAATATGAGTTGTATAATATCGAAAGCGGTAACACTTTGCCGATAGTTTTGAAATTTAATAAAAAGAAAAAATTATAACTGTATCCATTGCGAATATTTTATTCTTATCTTAAATCAAAGCTAATATACCATTTATGAAATAGCACGTATGTTTGTCTGCCTTTTCAAATAAACAAGTGATTATGTATTGTAATTTTTTTTGTTTGTAAATCATGACTTTCGTCGTTAAATGAATTGTATGCACAGAGCAGATAAAGCAAGTTATCACTAAAACAATGTTTGTCAAAATGATGATGCATTTATAAAAAAAAATCTATCGTGTGCAAACTTGTACCTTGTACTGTTGATAGATGTTTACATTTGCCTTGAAATATCGTACGTTGTATTCATAACCTTAATATAAGACCAAATAAATAACGCCTTGTTGTTAAAATTATGCTCTAATGTTCATGCCAAGTTTTTTAAGTAAGGCTAGGCTTCGTACCGATGTATGCTTTAAATAATTATCTTTAAAGAACGCTTTGATATAGAAAACAAAATAGATACTAATAACATACAAGTTATTTATAGTTTTCTTGGTCGAGAAAACAATAAAACTGTTTTTAGAACAAAAGTTTAGGTAATTGTATGAGATGACAACTCACTTATTGAAATAGTGGCTGTACGGAAAGACACGATGTCGATCCCCTTCGAGATGGAGCGTTATTTTATGATCGTCGCGCCGGCAACAAACTTCAGCTACCGCTTTATGATCCTAATTTATAAGTGAGCGTTGTTCAGTGTGTTTACGACTCTTTCTGGGAGTCTCCCGCGAGTGCGTTCATCTCGATCGCAACAGAGGGATTGCTCAACCATCTGGGATTGGCACAGTTTAGATACTAAACTAAATTACACGTTATACTTTGTTATTTAATAATTTGCATTGATTTTTAGCATACTGGTAATTGTAACCGATATTTTAGGGTTTCATACCTAAAAGAAAAACGGTACTCGTATAGGACCACATGTGTCAAGACACTTTTTTTCGAAAACGACTGTAGGTATAAATTGTAATTAATATCATATACTAAGGCCTATGGCCTCGTACGTAAGAGAAAAAGATTTCTAGGTAAACGCATTAAAAAGATATGACACTTCATAGTTAAAATACGAACCTATTATCAATACCTATAGGGTACCTACTTTTCGCAGATCTACAGTCTTGAAATTGGGCACTGAAGGAGGTCTTTTAACAAAATTTTAGGAATAAATCCGAAAATAAGAAATTTCTAATCACGTTTGAAATTATAATGTAACAAAATTGTATTAAGTATTCTTTTTTCTCAAAAGGACTTGATGTGTATAGTTGAAATTAATACCGGATAATAAGATTTATATGACCTCAAACTGCTGTAAAAAAATCAAGGTGAACACAGTAAAAAGATACAGCCTTCTCAATAAAAGTTAATAAGTCGCACTTAGTCATCATCATCATCCTTTCCTAGCCGATTACGGCTACGGCGACTAGCTCGTAACGAGCCTAGTCATATACGCAGGATATATTAAGGTGCATAAGTGGGCGCGCAGAGAAACACGGATCCGTGTTCACGGTCCGTTTCCTCCCTGACCCAATAGAACGGAGACCGCTACAATCAGAGGAGGAGCGGATGCAGTGTTCTGGTTAGCTATAATGAAACCCCTATAGCAACCTTATGGCATTCACACATGCCCTGCTACCTCGCCACCAAAGATGGGCTGCTTAAAAGCCGAGGTAGACTTTGAGCACTAATTCGGGGGATAACCGCAACTCGGAAGATGGACTCCGAGCCCCTCTACCAGGTTTAGCCCACGAGCCGACGTGGTTTACCGGGGTATGGCCGCTGCATGCAGGACAGCTTCTTGGAGCCACTGGTGAGAGATTGTGTACTGTCGACGATATTAACTGTGCTACATCACCTGTACCACAGGTCGGCCGACATAGCCAGACGCTGACAATTCACTCCACCCCACTTAGTGAGCAATTATTAAAACCTATAGGATACTTCTCGCATACCGACAGTCTTGAAGTTTGGTACGAAAAGAGGTCTTTTAACAAATATTATAAGAAAAATGAAAACAAATCATGAATTTATAATGCAACAAAATTATATTAAGGTTTATTTTTCCTCTCGATAATGATTTCCGGTATAAAATTGGAATTAATATTAAATATCAAAACTTATGATATCACACTACTGTAAAAAGTCAAGATTGTAGGTTAACTTTATTTTAACATTACATAAATATTATTGATTCCTCTGTAACATTAATTTACTTATCGTGGTTTAAATATTTAAGTTAGTTATAATGTATAAGATTTTACATCTTTCCAGTTTATATTGAAGTCTAGTATATTGTACAAAAAGATTTCTTTATCACCTTTTTGTATTGTGTTTTGTTGTCCTATGTTTAACGCATGCAATGATCTTTGTTTGCAAACCATAGCATAGTGGTAGGGTATTTTCTAATGCCCGCCTGGCTAGCTACCACCCTCAAGTTGAAGGTATTCATAGGCCACCATTGTTTTTGATCTTCTGTTTGTAATTCTTTATATTGCGAGAATATAAACAAAAAATCTGTTAAAAGAGACAAATTTTATTTCCTTTTAAACAATATAGAACACAAAAATATTAACATGATAGATTTATTTCTACACTATTTAATTTAAGAGCATAAATTAATTTTCCATTTCCCGTTGACGTTTCGCTGAGCCGACCGACATGTCTCTGAGGCAAGATATTAGCCCGTACATGACGCCGTGGTCGTACGACGATTCGCTACAACTATATCTCTCTATTATTTTGTCACCACCAAATTCAATTTAGGAAACAACTGAAATATTCGTAAGCAGTTAATTCCTACTGAAAATAATCTGTTAGCTAATTACGTATTTGACTACTACTACATTTTTTTTTACTTTATTTAATTTAGGTACTTGAGCCCAGTAAGAACATGTCAGTACCATCGTACACAGGTAACTTAGTGTACTAATAACAAACTTCCATAAAAGTCTTGTCTTCTTCACTTGGAGGTATAGCCGAGATTTTATGAAAGACCTCTTCATCCATTACATTGATTTTAAAATGCTTTATAATAGATTTTTTCTAAAGGATGTTCCGGCCACATTCTGACTACAATTTTATCATAATTAATAAATCATTTTTAATATAAAAATCCAGTTTTGTGGTATTGTGTGATACTCATGCAATACTTTGCACACTCTTTTTAATGTATAATGTTATGCATAGATTTAGTAATGTTCATTAAAAAAGTTTTTTTCTTTGCCAAAATAAATTGTAAATGTTAAAATCCCTGAAACAAAAGATGTATGAATTTGAATCGAATATTTATGAAGGTGGAAGTACAACCTTTAAGCGAAAGTACAAGTTTGAATACAATTTAAAAGACAGAATGCAACATGCAAATCCCATTCAAGAACATTTAGCGAATGTTCGTTCAAATACAACCAGATAGAATTGTGCGCCTTAACATTGTTCTATTATGAATAACTATGTTTAGATTTTCTTGACATTTAGTTTACAAAAAATCTCACGCAAAACGCGAAAAACACAAATAATAAGACAGATTCATGACACTAAAGTCAGATTTTCCTGTCCAAATGTTTAACTTTCCGTTGCGGAGTTGGTGATTTTAATTTGTAAGAGTGGCATAATTAAAAGGCCAGTTTCTAAATTGTGTTTAATATCTATATGTGTATGCTGTAATAATAGTTTGCCAATGTTAAGGACAAGGAAACCTTGTCCTTGGTGGGTGAGAATGTTAATTTTTGTAGTGTATCTTTAATATGTAATGAATAATGTTTAAGTATCACCTCATTATACAAATAAAACAAGTTGGTTAATAAAAAAGAAAAATGTTATGTCGGTGTCAACTTCAGCTTTGTGAAAAAACACGCAAAATTGTAATATTCTCGATTCAACGGATTTTAAATTAAAATCACCACTCCGCAACGGAAAGTTAAACATTTGGTCCTTGGAGCCGGATTAATACAAGGATTCATACAGAAAATTCCTACAAATTTGAGGCTTCTGATGCAAAGTCAGAGCCAAACATCTAAATCTGCCTATATTTAGATTCATTGTACTTGTGTACTAAATTCTATAAATTGACTGGAAAATTATATAACATTTCTTTAATTTAACTAGAAAGAAGTTCTTAGAATAACTACATTACCTTTAAAACTTATAACCAAACCCAATAACACAGTTGGCCTAAAGCCTCGTCACAAGGGAAGGCAAAGGCTTAATGACCACACCATCCCACGACGTATTTGGCGATTCCAAACGCCGAGGAATCTCCACTTCTAAATTTTTCCTACATATAGTGGTAGGGCAAGAAAATTTCTTAAGCGAACAGGTTTCCTCACGGTGTTTTCGTTCACCGTCATGTGAGTGTGTTACCAATTCAATTAAGTAAAAGTACGTTGGTACAAATACATTCCAGGGCTCAAACTTACTGTCAACGAATCGATATTCCGCTTGTAAACTAATCAACCACCACGACTATGTTATATAATAATATAAGTAAAATTAAATCAGTTTATCTGTTGCGTTTTAAAAATTTTTAGTACATTGTTATACAAAAGATGGACGCTTAGATTATTCTGGTTATGTTTTGTTGGCTTTAAAGCAACGCATATTGTATATTCCTGCGATAACTCCAAGCAATCTGCATCGCTCTGCCGTTGCGGATTTTGCCAAGTCGCAACTATAAACTGTAACAAAGTATTGCGGTATGTAATGTACTCGGTTCGGGTTGCATTGGTTCAAATATCCGACGTTCGGGAAGGCTCACCGACACGAAGGAGGAAGGAGATTTCAATGCATTTGATTTATGTACCCCATAATGTAGCGCTACACTGCATTTTGCTGCATGCAACCAACAAACGTCGTCTCTACGATTAACCTCCTCCGTACGTGAAATACTGACTAACACTTCATCAATTAACGTGTCTTTGGTTATTATTGGACCAGACTTTATCACAATAATGTTTATATAATCAAATGTTATTGACAACTAAAACTTGTTTTTTTTATACCACGATGGTGACAAAAAAGCATGCCGTCCGCCTGATGTAAAGCGATCACCGCAGCCTATATGGACGCTTGTAACACACAAAGCATCAAATGAGCTTTTTTAACTCCTTAAAAACCTATTCATTCCTATTCGAAGACCCCCATACTGTAGTACCATGGGAAAACCTCAGCAGGGAGCTCTATCCATATCCGGAGCGTTCGCGGAAGGAAACTCCTCTGAAACCGGGCTGTCTATGACCATTTAGTTTCCAAAGTGTGAGGATGAACTCCTTGTATATGGCGAGCGGTGCGATGATGGAAAATTGCCATTGGCATCATGTTGAACAATTCTTCGGAACGCATTATACAAACGGTAGAACACGCACAATAAGGCAAGGTCTCTCCTCAGATTTGAAGGTTCGGTACAATTTGTGATATTGGGATCGTCAACGATTCTCACAGATCGTCTTTGCGGCGCCACGTCTGTTAGTGTAAGAATATGAAATTGATTAAATATTTACTACACTCACTAATATATCTAATTGTTACCAATACGGAATAGTTAAAATTTTGAAATTTATTAATAATATTACCATATTTAAAGACCGCGAAGTATGGAAACTAGCACAGAAAGAAGAACGAAAATTATTGGTAGCAGAAAGAAAGATACAGATACTTATAGATATCATGGGACCGACGAAGAGAGAAGATCGGAAATAAAGAATCCTTAAAAACTTGTTTATTATAAATCTAGATGCCGAGATAAAACCACAGTGTCTGTACATATTAAGAGAATGGGAGAGGATCAAGCAACCAAAAGAACTTAACTGAATAATTTACTGGACGGAGACCTGTAAGACGATACAGGTATAGATTTTTTCATGATGTTCAAAAAAATCTACGAAAACTCTAAGTGAATGGGTGACTGAACACGGCGGAGTGTAGAGAGACATTGCATCTTTTAGTATTTGATGACAAGATTCTCTTTGGGTCGCTGTGCCATTGCAACTATATACATACTAGCTTTTCCCCAACTTCTTCTGCGTGTTTTCATGCTGTTTTTCTCCAAGTTCTAGACTACCTCTATGCCAAATTTCATTGCGATGCGTCCATAGCCTTTGTAGTGAAAAGGTAACAAACAGACAGATGAACAGAGTTACTTTCGCATTTATAATATTAGTGAGGATTTCCTAAAATAATTCCTTAAGGATAAAAGTTCACAGATTTATCAATATGTAAAAGAAATAATAGATTACTTAGAAATGTTAATTTTTATTCAAGAAATATTGAATAAAACCTACGAACATTGTAATTAATATAAAACAATGTTACGATTTCTTCAATTTTGTTTAAAAAATTACGTTCGCAGGCTCCTTAATAGATACAAAGCGATAGTCGTTAGAAGTATACGGTCTTTAGTCTTCGAAGCGTCATTGGCCAAATTGAAAACATTATTTATGGATCTTCCACAACCTTAGCTTACGTAAGTTATAGGAACGTTTTAATTGCAGGGTATATTGCTCATAATTTTACGTTTGGAGAATGTGCTAGTTAACATTTATTAAATTTTAATGTTTTGTATATTACGTGTATCTTTTGTCAATTGTATTGGTTATCCAGTTCATTGGACCACAGAGTGCAGGATATAGTGGACATACCCTATACACGTGCAACCTCTTTTGCACTGCATGAGAATTTATGTTCAATGACTTTAGTATCTTTATAAATATTACTTGGGTGTTTTTGGCAGAATATTGGTTTGTCATGTTGTGATTTTATATTTTAGTTAATAAACTTACATTATTTGACCCAATATTGGTGGCAATTTGCGTGATATGTTATAGTTTGGTTATTGTATTCAGGTGAATTGAATTATAAATAATAACTTAAATCATGAATGTTAAGTTGCCACAAATACTCTTTGGACATTGTTAACAAAAAACCTACCACCTTGTTAGAGCATTGTTTTAACTCTTGAAAATTAGAAAAATAATTTATCCACGTGAGATTAGTACAATTGTTTATAAATACACGTTGCCATTAAATAAGAAAAAGAGGAATAGTTTTATCTAAGTACACATAAAATAAGATTCAAATTTGTTTCGAGATATGAATGACTATAATACAGATTAGAACAATATTACATCCACGTGATATTGGCACGATTGTGTTTATATACAAATGTATACAACAACAAGAAGAAGAAGAAATACATGGTAGAGAAAAGAGTCAAATGGGTATAACGCCATTCATTATTCTATCTAATAACTTCTTATACAATATATACACGCAAACTGTGTAATAAACACTTATACGGCGTGTGATCTGTCAGCATCGCTGCGTATGGTATTTGTAGCGCAAAGTACTGCGTTATTCAACTTAATAGCCATTAGTTTGGTTCGTTAGCGGAATATTGCTAACGAATGTGCGGCGGTGGCGCATTCCGTGTGCCGCGCGTACTCAAGCGATTAATTAGCGTACATTGCTCAAATATCCACAACAAAGTAATAATACCATGTGAAACATTTGTAGTGTAACGGTATATCAGTTCTTTAGTTTAAGTCATTGCTTTACAAGGTTCTTGAATTCGCGACCCCATTACAAGTAATAACAGTCAGGCCCCCACGTCCATAATAGAAGTTTGTCAGTGATTTTAAAAATGACATAAGTCTGTCTGATTTAGCAGCTGACGGTATGCATGAATTTAATTCGCAAACGGTTGACCTCTTCTGGATGAAGAGAAAAGAAAATTCCAAAGCTGATAATTTAAAATTATTATTGCCATTCGCCACTTCCTATTTATGTGGACTATCATTTCCTTCGAGTGTAACATAAAGCCTAATAAGACAAATAAACTCTGTTTAGATAAAATATAACATAAAAATATAACAAAGCGGCATAAAAATAATTTAAAATCATTTATGAATATTACTAACTCTATCTATAGGCAGTTTAAAACATCAGTCGTTTTTTTTTCATAGTCTGGTTACAGCTTTATAAAGTTTTTTCTACACTATTATCAAATACAGTAGGTAACTATTGTTTGTACTTTCATGTTAATGTTAAAAAAGAAAAACAGTTAGTTCTCACAGGTGTAAAAGGGTTTTCACGTAATAACTGACGCATATCGAGGTACCTTTAAATTCAGTCTTCTTCTTCTTCGTGTAGGTACAGAACGTATTTAAAAAAAAAACGTAGTGCCGTGACGAAAATATTGGCCAGTCAGTGAAGTCTCCCTGAATCGAGACTCAAGTCATACTTATTTTTTTTATTTTTATTTTTTATCTTTTTTATTTATGTAATGCAATTATGTAGTTTGCATATATTTAAAGTTGTGAAATAATCACACAAATACGCACAGTTTTATTACACAAAAACTAAAGATATGTAAGAATTAAAATAAAGTATGAAAGATATGTATATGAACTAAAGCGTGTTTTTTTGTTAAAGATTTCATAATACATATAATGTCATTGAATATAATCTTGAGAGAGGAAAAGTGGTTTTATTAAAGAGAATCTTGAAACAGGAAGTTCAGAAGTCAAGCTGCCGTGATCGGGATGATTAATATAGCTCATTTGCGGTGCTCAGCTACGGGCGAACGTCTACGCTACGGACTACGCGCTACGGCTACGAGTCGTTGCTACGTGCTCGACTCTGCTTACATCGTTTACGCTTCCGCGCCAGAATTTATTGTATTTCACCCCATTTCAACCTGTTATCTCTATTATATATTAATGTTAATGTTATTACCGAGTGTAAGGTAACGTCATGTTCGTTTTTGTTCACTTTATTTCCTATGATCATACACAATAAATTAATAACAAACTCATGTTCGAACCCATACCGGGTAGTAGGAATCGACAGTTGTTTTCATTTGGATCACTACCGTCATACACTAGGTGTATCTCCCGCCATAGCGGCACTCTTACAAGTATTGCGTTTCGGGAACAGCCGGTGTATACCCAGTAATCCAGCGGGGTGGCAGGGAACTGTACTTAACTGGATCCCGAGCACCATGCACATGGTGATAATCTCGACATAGTGACTAACTTTTGGTTTATTGCATTTCGAGATCAATCTGTGTATCGCCGATGGGCAGTCGAAGGAACCGATCTCACAGTGGTCGCCGTTGTTTTTGCATTGTACAGTTGATCTCTTTTTTTAAATCGCCTAAAATAGTTATGCGTAATGATTAACCAAGCGTCAGTTTCTAGATAAACATATGTTAGTAACATGTAACTCTACCACTCAAAAATACTCAACCGAAATAGTAACACGTAATAAGTACAAATTTAATGTAATATACTCAGCAAATTCGAGTGACAATTGAACTAAATTTGTCAGTGGGTTACTGCGGTCATTCGACTATTATAATTTCACTTTAACTAGTCAGTTAAGAGCAATGGAATATCGATCGGATGTCCTTGGTATGTTCTAAGAATGTTTCGATATCTGCGTACATTTACTAACTTCAATATCCATCCATATACATTAAGTCTATTCAGTTAGTAAAATCATTTGCTGCTGGTGAAGGAAACGTCGTAAGAAATCCTGAAGTATTAAAAAATGTTCTCGCAGAACAACAAAAAATTATAGATTTCTCCATATTTAAAATATTTTGTGAGCTAACCTGGTAATTAAGGCCGTATCTACCCTATGGAAAAGGAATTTATGTTCCCAGTAGTGGGATATACAAGTTATTAGTTTGGCAAGGCTAGTTACCATGACTTAATCGCTAATAGGCAGCACAGTATTAGTTCTAATCTATTCATTTACTGGTTGTGCCTGCGACTTCGTCCGCGTGGAATTTCGTATATGAAAATCAGCGAAAAAGAAAAAAGGATATGTAGGTGTATGAAATTCAAAATCGGCAATTTGACCTGCTTTGTAAATGTCTCGGATTTCTGAGACACAGCGTGATAGATACTAAAGGTTAGCAGTCAGCCGTGCCTCATATTCTTCAATACTTTCGATCAATCTATATTCTGCTATACGTCTACGATATGAATTTAACCTAATACGTCGTTCCCTACAGGTTTCTGGGGTACGTACATTTTTGAAGTGAAACTTCTTATGCGACTTCCAATGAGTTAAATGTTAAACGTTTAACGCACATTATCGTTCTCTCCTCTTTGTGTGAGCCAGAGCGAGAGAGCAATATATTATCGGTCTCTCCTCTTTGTGTGAGCCAGAGCGAGAGAGCAAATGTTGGTGTGTATGTATATTGCCCACTGTTTAAATAAAAATAAAATATCTTTTAAAATGAATCTTCACTTCTATCGTGTGTGAATCGCACACACACTTTTTTTTCTTAATGTCTCGTTCAGCACAATCACAACATGTGTTAATAGTAATTATTAGATTAAAGTAATTATTACATGAAAGTTATATATACAGAAAATGAAAACATGGGAAACACATAAGCACTATAACATAAATAAAATAGAATTAACATAAGTGTTAATACGTGTAATTGTAATAAGTGTTATTATTATAAGTATAAAAGTCTTAGAGTATTTATTCGGTTTTCTTCTCTAATGTTTAATTACGTAAATATAGTTCTCTAAAGCATATATTATATGTTGCTTAATAGCTCTTCAGATTTTTAATTTTTTTTTTTAATAAGTACCCTTGTATAATTTTTCAGGTATATTAATTACATTTTTATAATTAGTTGAAAATAATAAAACATTAAATCATACAAAAGTATTCAATACACCAATTTATACGTCGATTTGTGATACTTCAATCGATTTATCTGTAAACAAGTATGAAAAAGACGGCAGAGCAATCAGCGAGTGGGTATTATTCGCGTAATTGGTTTCTAATGCCACGTAAAACCCACAAACGTGTTGGGAGACTGGACCGAGAGATAAAGTGTACCCTTACATATTTCACTACCTTTTTTTCAGCTGTTCCTTTTATTTAATTTTACCAAAATTATAAATATTGATATTAAATATTACAACGTGTAAGTAATATTTATACATATGAGTCATCAGAGCAGTCCTTGCAAGATAAAAAATTATGATTACTTTCATTCTATTTTTAGTCTCCGAAGCAAACACAGTGTTTTTATTAATTTCATGTGGTGTATCTGTGTATTTGTATCTGGCATCGTAGCCCCTAATTGGCTGTACCGATTTTGATCTAGTATGAGAATGTTCTTAGGTATAATTCAAAAAAATCTCTTCAGCCATTTGAAGATTGTCTGCTCTTTTCTAGTTGATCAATGGATATGAGCATTTCCACAGGTCTAATAGAGTCGAAATTTGGAATTCTATTACTTCAATGATATTAGAAGAACACAGCAATCTTGACCTAACGCTGCGACGTCATCTTAAATCTGTATGATACCTAACTTCTCAGCAACATACAGCACATATATCGTGTTTGAGATTTTTGGAAAGGTCCCAATGAATAAATTACTAATCGGTTTTTTTGTTCACCTTTTTTAATCCTTTATACGTTCAGCGTTTGACCACAATTTCTGCTGATGTTAAGTGACGATGTAACTTAAAATTGTAAACACTCTAAGCTTAGGAACTGGTTAGAGAGTGCAGCTGCTAGGACACATCTATAGATGCTTGGACAGGGATTTTCAACTTGAGAGTAGTAGCTAACCAGGCGGGCGTTAGAAAATATTCTACCACCATGCTATTATTTCATCAGGATGTTTTCCTTCGTCGAAAGTTCAAGCTCACTGTAGTTTTCAAACTTAGTCGATTGACGTGATGCCTAACTGTTCTACCATTAAACTTCCCGCTTCTTGTGTTTTAAGGAATTTAGTATAAATAATGCTTTGCATAATATGTAACAGTTTTGAATACGATGTTGAATACTAGTTGTGTTTGGCACTAAATCAAGATAAATTTGGAATATATGTACGCGGAACATGTCTTTTGCATGAAGCAAGTATTCCCGCTGAAATAAACATAGAAACGAAAGAATACAGAAAGCAAGGTCTAAATTTAAATTTAATTTAATTTACGTGCATAAATAATTAATAGAACTAAAGCCGTTTACACAGTTTTAATTACATACGTACTACAAGTGTTATTATGATTAAATCACAGGTCTAATATTTACTAACATAATTATCACCTAGTTACAGAATATTATAATAATAGTTAGCGTTTTTTGTGTAACTTCTGAACGACTTCACCGTCTGAGCTCATATTTACATAATATATTCATTTTACCAAGACGATGGTTCATAGCTATGTTAGGATACGAAAGGTACCGCTGTAGTTGAGTCACAAAAAAAGGTGTATGTGCGATTCACACACGAGAGAAGTGAAACTTCATTTTAAAAGATATTTTATACTTTATTTAAACAGTGTGCAATATACATACACACCGACATTTACTCTCTAGCTCTGGCTCACACAAAGAGGAGAGACCGATAATGTGCGTTAAACGTTTAACGCGTTGGAAGTCGCATAAGAAGTTTCACTTCAAAAAAAGGGGAAGGCAGAAAAAGCTAGTTAAGTGTCATAGTTATCGAGATTTAATAAACAATATGATGGATTTTAACAAGTTTTCGTTGACTTTTTTCACGTGACTATTGACTGTGCTCAAAATTATTTATTTTTTTCGAAAGATACATATATTAATACATTTAGTCAAAAAAGTACCGGGAATGGATGATTTGTTTATGGTTCCAATTTTTTTTTGTTTTTTTGTTAGATTGGTACAACTGTTTTTCGTTTTGGCGCGGAGTTTGAGTTGCAACTGTCATTTAGATAAAATACAGTGATGTTTTAGTTAGATCATATCTAATGTGTATTGCGAATTTCATAATGGACAAAAACATCGGACAAAGTGTTTGTCTTAAATTTTGTATTGCCAATGAAATTTCGTGTTCGGAGACACTGGAAATGTTACAGAAGGCTTACGGTGAATCGATTTTTATCAAAAACACGTGCTTGTGAGTGGTACAAAGCGTTCAAAAGCGGTCGAGATATGCTGAAAGATTTGCCTCGCCCTGGTAGGACATCAACGTCTACAATTGAAGTTAATATCGCAAAAGTGAAGGAAATAGTGACTGAAAATCCTCATTCAACTTTGAGAGAGATCGCCGCTGAATTTTCTGTCTCACAAGTCGATCCGTATTATTTTAAATAATCCTTTGGGTATGGAATATGTTGCCGCTCGGCTAGTCCCAAAAGACTTGAATTTTCTCCAAAAATACAGTCACATAACAGTCGCTGAGGACATGCTAGAACAAGTCAATTCCGACCCAACATTCATGAAACGCATTGTTACTGATGACGAGACGTGGGTTTACGAGTTTAACATGCAAACTAGTCAACAAGTTTCGGAGTGGCGACTTCCAACTGAACCGAAATAGAAAAAACTACGTCAAAGTCGATCAAAAATCAAAGTCATGTTGACTGTTTTCTTTGACTATCGCAGTGTTGTGCACTCGGAATTCTTACCGGAAGGTCAAATGATAAATAAAAGCGTTTAAAAAATGTTTTGATGATTTGATTATTCGTTGGCGTAAGTGTATCGTTTCCGAAGGAACACACTTTGAAAGTGATAAAATAAATTTGGATGAATAACTAACATTTTGTGTATTATTAATCTTTTTCTGATACTTTTTTGACAGAGTAGTATATTAAATAATGTTATTACTTATTGGGCTAAATTCAACTGTTCAACTAAATAAAACTGTCGATTTTAAAGAGTTTTTTTTTTAATTTTCATTGTACGTTCACGACGTATGCATCTTTTATATTATTTTCTCGTGTACTCCTGCTGTTCCGAAGATGCTCGTTGGAATAAAAATTTTCAGAGTATAGCGCCGCTGTCTCTCTTGAATCCTTGCAAATTTATGACCGACGTTCGTTGACGCCGGCCAGTATACGAATGTCGGATAGAGACCTGCATGCGTCTTGTAAATTCGCTGCATTATACATGCAATGGAATCTCATATATAGTTGATCGTATATGTTTTACAGGTTGGAAATTAAAGTTTCTATAGCCTATTATTTTACTCATGAGAATAGATTTATAAATACCCTGTTAAAAATATAACTTTTTATATTGTAATATTCAACTGATTTTTCATTATTATCCAAAAAACCAAAATAGTATGTAACGATATTAAACTTTTGTAATAACACAGACCTGTAATGTACATTCCATGTGTTTTTTTATATCTCTACTGACTTTTGTATCTATAGTCAAAATATAATTTTATTGCAATATCGAAGTTATAAAACAGCTTGTTCCGCAAAACGATAAAGTGAATTCTGTGAATATAAAAGTGCATTTTATACGTGTTGTACGAAAACCGGGTGTTTTTAATGGCAACAACACGCGCGGTCCCAACCGCTGCGGGCTGGATTCGCCGTTGCGTCGGTCACTGTCGGTGTCCACGCGAACTACCATGCGACCTACAAATACGAATGGTAAAACAGAATCCATGAACGTTCTAAGAATTTATTTACTTAGATATAACGTTTATTTATACATCCTTTATGTCATGTTTCCGTTTGTTACTACTATTTATTAACGTTGCAAACTCGATATATTTTTTGTTGAGTATCTTTGCATGACACTACAATGCGAAAGCTACGTAATTTATTATAAACTAGCTGGTCCAGCAGGCGCTTTTCTGCCCTGACTAGAAGTCGATCACAACGCCATCTATTTCGTTTTTTTTTGCTGAAAACTTTTGCAGGTTTGTAATCAACAAAACAAAATAAGGATCAATCATATGCATCGATCGAATTATTAGCTATGGTCTTGGAACCCAATGGAAAAAAGGAATTTCAGATTTTACAACATTTTAATTTCGCGTTTAACTTTTTAAATTTTCCATTAACCTTATCATATTACTAACTCTTAAAAAATATATAAGCCATACTGGCCCAGCCGTTGTCAAGTTATGCGCTTACCAACGAACAGTATTTCATTTTTATTTATATAGACTTACTAAAAGACCTAGAAAAAAAACCTAAGTATACTAATTATGTCCGTATCAAATGAATTAAATCTTAATATTAATAATGTTGAGCCTTACATACTTATTAAGACTTTTCTACTGTTGTAAAAGTTTCGATTATTTTTCTCAAGCTGGCGCATAACGTAATTCCTTAAAAATATATCTAATATTAATCTAAATAGTAGTAAAACATGTACAAGGTTTGAATGTGGAAGCACCACCGCCCCACGTACATAATTCTGCTGCAAACAGTTAACTCCAAAAATTGTATCCCGCGTACCAACAACATCATTTTAATCAAATAATTTTTACATAAATAAAACACAGCCAGTAATACGAATTTACATTATTATCACTCATGGCTAAGTCCATCACATAATGCGCGCACGTCTCAATTTTGCCCTATACTAAGCGCGTCAATAGAAGTTCAATAACTTCATATAAATGAACAAATAAATAAATTATTTTTTAACTAAAACTTGAATAATACAACTATTCATTCTTGCAGATTATATTTTTTTATAAGAGAAAACTCGCAACATTTTAGTGTATTTATTGTTTGAAACAAACATTTTTCTTTCAGGATACCGTACGCTGACAAGATCACTCCGGAGGCAATCGTTGACAACAATGCAAGCCGGGATACAAAGCCAGACTCGATCAGGAACAGTTATAATAGCCAATTCAAAGTTGGTATCTACGGCTGGAGGAAGAAATGTCTTTACATTCTTGTCATGGTTCTTATGTTTATGATGTTCATTAATCTTGCATTGACACTTTGGGTTTTAAAAGTCTTGGATTTTAATTCTGTGAGTATTAAAGAAACGTGAATAATTTTACGTAACTTTAATTTTGCGTCTTATTAAATAGAGCTACTGACAAACAATTATTTCAATTTTATATAAATAGTACGCCACTACGCCAACCTATAATGATAAAAAAAAATACTTAATAAGATATGAGCTATCTAAGGGAAGATTACCTTGGATTAGTTTAGAGATTTCTCTCTACTTGGGGCAGTCCGACTGGTGGAATACCTCCAACCTACAGAAGATTGCAGCCAAATAACCTAGTGTTGTGTTCCTGCGGAGTAGGGTTTTCAGAGCTCTTTAGAATAGGGAGGTTCAAGTTCGGCAACGCGCTAGTGATACCTTTGGTATTACAAGCGTCCATAGACTACGGTAGCCGCTTACCATCAGGTGGGCCGTATGCTCGTTTGAAACATTTATTTTATTTAATATATTGTAATGTACTGTATTGTATAAGTATTTAAGATAATATAGAGTCCAAAAAAACGAAATAAAATTGATAATGAAATAAGGAAGATTTGTATTCACAAAAAGTTAGGACAACTTAACACATTACAATTTTTTTGTTGCACAAGAAATTTCACTTAATACTTGTGAAACAATCTATTTAGTGGCCGAGTTATTTTGTAACGGATAAAGATAAAGTTTGTCATCAAATTTTACATTGTAATGAAATCTATTTCACTGTTTAGCAAAGGCACGTAGTAAAACACGGCCTTATTTCTTTCCTGTTAAAAGGCAGTGAAAAATTTGCCGTTTTACTACGCATAAAGTCTCATTAACATATTATTAAAGTTCTTCTTTCTAAGAAATTAATGTTTTTATTTGAGACCGTAAAATTACATTATTATTTTAATTGCATGAACTATTAATTACATCTAGTATTTTGTAAATATTAACAAATTTTTTTTTTTTATATTGTATCATAACCTTGTTTTAGGAAGGAATGGGTCAATTACGTATTGTTCCAGGCGGTTTACAACTATTGGGGCAAGCACTAGTCCTAGATTCTCTATTCGCATCAGGTATCAAATCACGGAGAGGAACACCAATTTCCATAGAGTCCTCTAGGAATTTTACTGTTTCTACTCGTGACGCACATGGATTACTTCAAAGTAGACTGTTTTTAGGTACGTGACTACTATAAATTCTTTACTGACCATATATACGTATATACAAATTATATAAATGCGGTGTATACAGAAAATTTACATTAATATCAGTATTTAAGAATGTTTTTCTTTTATACTCCAACGCACACAGAGGGGTAAGTTTAATTTGTGTAGCTGTGTGTCTGTCTCCCAAGGGCTGTACCGATTTTGATCTTGTTTTTTTTTTTTGTTTGGTAGATGGCTTTATTATCGAGAGTTTTCTTACCTATGTATGATATAACAACATCTGCTGTTTGAATATTATCAGCTCTTTTTTAGTTGATAAATGGATGTGAGCATCTTCCATAGGTCTGATCGATTTAAATCTTTGTATTCTTTTAGTTCAATAATACTAGAAGAACATGACAAGCTTGAACTGATGATGTAGCATCATCACCATAATTGGAATGGTCTCAATGAATAGGTTACTTTGCCGGGGGTTTTTAAATTTTTAAAGTTATACTTCTAGGCGCGTTGTGAAAAGACGATGAGAAGTGAAAAGTCTACAATATGAAGTTTCTTGCTAATCCTCTTGTTTTATTGTGTTGATGTTATTCACATTCGATGTTATGCATCATGTTTGTTAACGATTTTTAAATATATGTACTGGAAATCATCCAGTTAGAAAAGGTATTTAGTGGACAAACGAGTAATTTGGTCTGTGTACGAGCGGGCGTTTATTGTGAGCAGCTATTGTATGATGAATACACATAGGCGGACCTTGCGGCTGCGGTATATGAACAATTATGTGAAATAATAAAAACTCATACAACGTGTACTCACCAAGGTCAAAGGCAGCAAACTGATGTAAGGGGGATGGTACTTGGAGCGCGCGGGCGGTGAGCGCAACGTGGCTACCCCGTGCTGTACGCAACACTATAAATTTTACCGCCATCTATAAGCTGATGGTGGTAGCAGTTACCAATGTAGTTACGCGTTATAAATTGAACCATACATAGTGTACTGCGCGTGGTATAATTCGTTGATAACAATCTTCCTAGGAGACAAAAGTTTCATCAGTTTAATACTTTCCATAATTATGTACGCGCCCAAACACATCGCATAACATCGAGTGTGACTGTAAAAGAAGTAATTAATTATTTTTTTCTTTATTTTATTGTGTATTATATATACTTAACAATTGATAATGCTATGGCTTATTTTGGCTCAGTCTAGAGCCCGATTTCCTTCTAATTAACTATTTCTCACGCGTCAAATATATCTTCATGATAAACATCAATATGTTTAGACAGTTTACTTGTAATATTTTTTCTCAGATATCTTATTTTTCTTCTATTAATTTAATGGCAACTGTATTCATCCAATCTGCCAATATCACGTGGATATGATATTTTTCTAATTATTCTTGTTATCTTCGAATGTAGCTCTAACAAGATAGTGGCTCCCATGTTAAAACTGTCCAGGTAGTTTTTGTGGCAAATTAAAATGCATTTTCCTAGTCATTATTTTTAATCCACTGCACTTGTTCACAATAACCAAATTATGTTACGTAAAATGCACGTAAATTACATAATATAGGGCAAAAAACATAAGCTTCAATTTAAATAAAAACCACCAGATGACAGACAAAAACAGTTTTTTCTTAATTATATTAAATTTATTATATCATTAATAACAGTGTAAACTAATAAAATTATCTAGGTCAGGATCGTCTTGAATTCAACGTAGCGCGTTTGGAGGTGAGAGACTCGCGAGGAGCACTGTTATTAGGAGCAGGCCAAGATTCAGTCACTATTGGCGCTGACACACTGACTGTATCTAGTCCAGCTGGGGTTGTAATGCACACCGCTGCACAGACGTCACTCGTCAAAGCACCTCCTTCGAAACAGTTGATGTAAGTTTCTCAATTATTATTTACATAAACTTCTTACATTAAAGCAACGGTTCTCAACTGGATGTTTTGGCAAATTTAAAAGTCGGTGTAAGTACATGACAAGTTTTCTGTGGAGTTACACAAATGTCTTTTTTTTATATTTACAGTAAAAGTAACTAAAAAGATCTGATATAGTATATCAATCTAATACCTATACTATCATTATAAAATAAAATAAATAGCTTGAAGTATAGTAAGCTTGTAGAAGGCAATCTCTTAGATTTTTCTACTAATCCGATTGTAAAAAATATTTCATTAATGGTAAGTTTCATTATCCTGGAATGACATAACTTTATTTTATTGTTATTACCTATTTATTATAGTGTATTTGATATTATTATTAACGTTGGTTGCATTAAAAATAAAAGAGTATATTTTTTTTAATATTTGCCCATCAATCACGCCGATGTGGCTGGACGGATTCTAATGAAATTTTCCATAAAAGGCGATTATGTCGTGGAATAGGACATAGGATACATTTTTATAAACTGCGCCCAGGGAAGCTAGTATAAGAGTAATATATATATAAACACGTTCACGTAAAATACACTTAAATAAAATCAGTATTTACAGTCTGATAATTAATCTGATAATCAATCTGAAATTAACGGAATCGCAATTAAACGGGAAATAAAGGATTAAGAAACACTGCAGTAAAACTAAGATATCTACTTATATAATAAAAATGAAGTTTTTTTCGTTTGATTTTTTGTTTGTTTAAATGCGCTATTCTTTGGAACTTCGGATTCGAAAACTTCTGTTTGTATATGATAGCGAGATTCACGAGGAATAGTATAGACCATATAATTTCACGCTACGACCCTAAGGAGCGGAGCAGTAACTATGAACGTCATGCAATCTGGCAAACTGTAGGCAAGTACGGGATGTGGAACAACGAAACACGGGTGCTTTGGCGACAGAGCCTTGGAGTGTTTGTCGAACAAAACTAACACGGGTGAACCCGTGGGGCACAGCTAATTCTTAATAATTTGATAGCTATTTTTATATACGAAATAAGTTAAGAAAACTAAAGTATTGATTACTTCTGTTTTTATTCAAAACTCGCATCCCTTAGTTTTAAGACTGGTTTTCATGGAGTTCAAGACCTTTAATTATGAGCCACGTAGAAAGCAAATTTACGTTTTACTCGATAATTTTTATATCTTATTTTCAAATTTGACAAAATGTTTATGTTCTAGTGTAGAAGTAAAATAAAAGAAAGTAGCTTGACTTTTTGTAATACATTTTTCCATTTGTTAGGAAATATGACTTTCAGTCTTAACTTTGTATCTATATAACGCATATCTATTGTGTTACTGGATGTACTAACTATTGAATAAATTCATGAACAGCCTAGAGTCATCGACTCGATCCCTTGAGATGCATGCAGCGCAAAACATAGCTTTGGAGTCGCGTGCGGGTGACATTAGTGCCAGTTGTCTAACCACTTTCAGACTCAGATCTGTCGCCGGATCGGTAAGCATTCAACTTTAAACTTTGTCTCAAACCACATATTCCTAATTTCGAACGGATCATACAAAAGTTGTAAGAGATTATTTTTTACATACGAGATTTAAAAGAATTTTATTGTAACAAGCGGGCGCCCGCGGCCCCGCACACGTTTGTTGCAGTAGTTATTTTTATCCCGTAATTTTACTTTTACTCATATTGTAGGCGACGTGCCATAAATGTATTTTATTTAATTATTTAATAAATGAAGGTACGCAACAGAGACGAACGCAAACGACACCGGAGGGGCGGAAGTGCTCGCGAAGTAAAAAATAGCTAGTCAGTCGTCTTGATAATCACTTGCGCGCGGACGTTTGCGTTCGTCTCTGTCTTCTAAACAAAATCGTTAGTTATTATTTCTACACCCGCAACACTAATTGGTCTTCGAACCGGATCTCTGGATGTTCCACACACCACCTAAAATGGTCAAGACTAGAGATGCTATAAGAAGAGAGGATATGCAAAAGGCAGCGCAAGAACAAAAAGACGGTCAACTTGTTCGAGATGAATATAAAGTTGAACACTCAGATGTATCGAAAGAAGCTGTAGGAACCATTGAACCCGGGAACAAGATGGAAGAAAACCAACCTGGACCGTCTACAGCACAAAGTGTTCAAATATCTATTCACAAAAAGTTATCAACTTCTTCGTCTACCTTGGCTAGAAAAAAAAGGCTGGAACTAGAAGCAGCTGAAGCAAAAGCTCGCATTACGATGGAGCTGATAGATAAAAAACTTGAGGCAGACCTCGCAGAATTGGATGAAGCGGGTAGTTATCGTTCATCACAAGAAAAAATACCGAGTGAGTATAATGACCGTGCAGTGGAAACATGGCTAAATAGTAGTCAGCAGGAGGTGAAAACTCAGTGCGTCACTCATCGTAATACAATTGACGACGTATTGTGTCCGGTACCGCAGGAATCGAACCTGCACCATATGGGGGCAACCGGCCCACAACCGCCTGCTACTGAAATTGCACTCGAGGCACGCTCGCCACCACTACCTCCTGGTGGCACTGATGGAACCGTGCAGGCCTTAGCGAGTGCACTGAAAGACCTTGCCGCTGTATCTGCTGCTGGTGCCAACCGTTGCAATGACAGAATGCTCAGCCGTTTATGTACCCCAAGAGACTTACCACCGTACTCTGGTGATCCGCTTGAATGGCTACAATTCAAGCAAGCATATGAAGAATCGTCTCAAGTCTGCAACTTCAGTGAACAAGAAAACCTATGGCGTCTGAGGAAGAGCCTTCAAGGGCCTGCCAAGGAAGCGGTAACAGCACTACTCATTGGTGCTACTTCCGCTGATGTTGTGATGTCAACCTTGGAACTTCAGTTTGGAAATCCCGATGTAATAATTTCTAGAATTTTACAAGATATTACAAAGTTACGTCCGATAGCACAAGAATATCAAAAGGATATTATTCCCTTTTCAATAAAAGTAAGAAACTGTGTCGCAGCAGTGACTGCCATCGGCTGTGAAGATTATTTGAAAGGAATGAACATTGTATCTGTCATTATCTCAAAATTACCGATTGTTCTCATTTCCAAGTGGACGGATTATTGTTACACGTTTATCAATGACAAGAATAAACCAAAACTTCTAATCTTATCCGAGTTTCTAAATGAAGAAGCTGTAAAAATAACGAAAGCCTCAGTGAACTTATCCTACACACAAAGTTATAGTAAACAAAATTACAGTGAGAACTATAAAAATCGAACTTTATTTGTAAACAACGAACAAAGTGATAATCGTAATAATGATACGTGCCAGTACTGTCGTATTTCAAAACATCCATTGCACGCTTGTAAGAAGTTTAAAAAATCTCTGCGCAAAGACCGATGGGCCTATGTGAAGCGACACGGAATTTGCTATAAGTGTCTGACGTCACAACATAAACAAAACAGTTGTCCTGCTCCCGCTTGTGACGTTAATGAATGTGGATTATCGCATCATCGCCTGTTGCATTACACGGTGAATAAAAACTCCGTGCCGTACAAAAGCGTAAATATTACTGACGTAACCCAAATAGAGACTAATATTGAAGCTGAATCGCAAGTGGAAACTATTAATCACCTAAAAGTGAACAACTGTAGGATTCTGTTAAAAACTGTACCGATAAACATACACGGGCCTAACGGTACATTCCGTTGCTACGCTTTACTCGATGATGGATCCTCAGTGACGTTAATAAGCGACGCGCTCGCGTCGAGAGTCGGTTTGCGCGGCAATAAAAACAATCTATGCGTGTGTGTGGTGCATGGGACAACAGCACATTAGTGTGCCAGACTCAAGTGCTTGACTTTGACTTATCTAATTATGAAGGGACAAAATTTACTATTCGTGCGCGTAGTGTAAAAAATATGAACTTACCTAAGCAAAATATGTCTGAAATAAATTTTAAAAATTATGTACTGTTGAAGCCAGAAATAAAAAGTTCAATTTGTGATGGACAATATAAACCGGAACTTTTAATAGGGCAAGATAATTATGATTTGATGTTACCTTTAGAAATAATTAAAGGTAAACCTACTGATCCCTTCTTCACCCGCACTCCATTAGGATGGTGCATGCATGGGCGCATGCGCTCATCACTGCCGGCTGATGAAGAATCCAAGTTACATTCTACACTGTTGTTATCAGAAGAAGAAAGCACCGAATCTGAGCGTATATTACGAGAGATACAAGATGAGATGCGTCAGTTATTCGCGATTGAGTCTATAGGAGTTACCAGTAAACCCAGACAAAATATAGAAGATGTCAGGGCTTATCAACATCTAGAACGTACTGCCATATTGAAAAACGGTCGGTGGTACGTCGGGCTTCCGTGGAAAGATACAATCAGTAAAATGCCTGACTCATACGATAATGCTTTGTTCAGGTTAAAGGGTATCGAAAAGAAGATGAAATCGAATCCAGGCTTCGCAGTGCGCTACAAAGAACGAATTAATCACCTACTCAGCAATGACTATGCATCAGAATTCACTGAAACAAAAAACCCTGATAAAATTTGGTATCTTCCGCATTTCGGCGTTGACAACCCTAACAAACAAAAGCTACGGCTTGTATTTGACGCTGCTGCAAAAAATAAAGACTTATGCTTAAACGATTATATTCTGAAGGGACCCGATCTTCTCACCTCACTCTATGGAATTATGTTGAGATTCCGCGAAAATAGAATAGCTGTAACTGGCGATATTCGAGATATGTTCCTAAGAATAAAAATATTGGAAGAAGATCGAGAGGCCTTTCGATTTGTCTGGAGAGAATCACCTGAAAGACCTGTAAAGACTTTGGTTATGAGTAGTCTCATTTTTGGAGCAAACTGTTCGCCTTTTATTTCACAATTTATAAAGAACAAAAACGCCAATAAATTTGAGGCATCCATGCCTTCCGCAGTGCAAGCTATATGCAAACAACATTACATGGATGATTATATCGACAGCTTAAAAGATGAAGCGACGGCAACAAAACTTGTTAATGAAATCACTTACATTCATAAACAAGGCGGATTCGAAATAAGAAACTGGACTTCAAACGTTCAGGCCGTATTGCAAGATTTACCCAGCGAAAATTTAAGATCGACAGCTGTAACATTCAAAAATGGAGAACAATATGAAGGAGAACGCACCCTGGGTCTAATTTGGTTTCCTACCGACGACTACTTGGGCTTTGATGTATCATTCAAGCGAATTCATACCTCAATATTAACCGGACAGAGTAAACCTACCAAAAGAGATATTCTGCGTGTTTTAATGTCCGTTTTCGATGTGTACGGATTTTTGTTTGGTGATACCAATCACTATTATAGGAAAAATAATATTGCAAGATACGTGGCGAGCTGGAATCGGTTGGGATGATATAATGCCTGAAAAAATACAAATAAAGTGGTTACATTGGGTGAATGCGATGAAAAATCTCGATCATGTTTCGCTTGCCAAGGCACTACGCGTCGGCCACCAGAAATGTATGCCGCCCGGAGGTTACTCGAGAGAGCGAGATGCATGAATACAGTGCAAATGCACCGAACATCACCGCCGCACCGCCGCCGCCGCACGAAAAATACTATACAAACTTACAGCTGCATATATTTTGTGACGCATCAAGTCAAGCGATGTGCGCCGTCGCATATTGGCGTTGGATCAATGATGAATGTAAAATACAAGTTGCCTTTGTATCTAGTAAATGTCGAGTCGCGCCTGTTAAATACGTATCTATGCCGCGTTTGGAATTACAAGCTGCCGTGATGGCGGGAAGATTAGGTGATGTTATAAACAGTGAGCATAGAATAAAAGCCGTACGAAAATATTTCTGGTGTGACTCATCTACGGTGTTACACTGGATACGCAATAATACACGAAATTACAAACCGTACGTATCACACCGACTTGGCGAATTAGATGAATTAACAAAAAGTGAAGAATGGCAATACATACCTACAAAATTGAATGTAGCCGACATCGCCACACGAGAATCCTGTAAAATAAAAACATTAGAAAATGAGTGGTTATATGGGCCGTTATTTTTATATGAAAAAGAAAAATTATGGCCTAAAGAATCCGATATACAGCGACCAGATGTTCAGTATGTAGACCTGGAATGTATAAACAATATTTATGTCACAAATACGTACTTACCTGCTGTTCCAGAACCTGAAAGGTTTTCTTCCTGGCTTCGACTGCTGAGATCTACGAGTGTGGTACTAACCTTCATAGAAAGATGTAAAAAACTTACAAGTTGTGTAGATGGTGCGATGATGGAACGCGCTGAGAACATATTGTTGAAGTACTCCCAGATGAAGTCTTTCCCAGATGACCTGCACAACCTGAAAAATAATAAATGTTTAGACAAAAGAAGTAAATTATTTAGTTTGACACCAATACTTGACGATTATGGTATTATCCGATTGGGGGGCCGTATTGATGCTGCACATGAGGTACCTATCAATGTGAAACAGCCTGTGATTCTCGACGGCCACTGCCATATCACTCACCTGATCGTGAAGTACTTCCACGTTAAAGCATGCCATGGTAATCAGGAAATGGTTGTTAATGAACTAAAACAAAAGTATTGGATAATTCGACTGCGGCCAACGGTAAAATATATTAGCTCGAAATGTATGTTCTGTCGAATAAAGAAGGCTCAGCCATGTCCACCAAGAATGGGTGACTTACCTGAAGCGCGGCTTGCTCATCATCAGCGCCCTTTTACTTTCACCGGAATTGATCTGTTCGGACCCCTGGAAGTAACAATCGGTCGTCGTCGAGAAAAGAGATATGGTGTTATTTTTACCTGCCTTACAGTTAGAGCCATTCATATTGAAATAGTCAACCGGCTCACCACGGATGCACTTATAATGGCTCTTCGACGCATGGCAGCCAGGAGAGGTTGGCCACAAAACCTATACTCTGACAACGGTACGAATATGAGAGGCGCTGACGCGGAGCTGAAGAAATGTATACAAGAACTAGACGAATTGAAACTGAAAGAAGGAATTACGACCTATAGTATGAGTACTAAATGGGTTTTTTTACCGCCAGCCAGTCCCCACTGGGGAGGTGCTTGGGAGCGACTAATCAGAAATATAAAAACATCTCTAAAAGTTACCTTAAAAGAAAGAGCACCACGAGAAGAAACTCTCACCACTTTGATGGCTGAAGTGGAACAAACTGTGAATAGCCGTCCTCTTACTCACGTTACAGTGGAACCAAATTGCAAAGAGACACTTACTCCAAATCATTTCCTGTTGGGTTCAACGTCAAACCTGCCTACTTTAGGAACATTTAAAGAGATAGATGTTTGCTTAAGAAAACAATGGCGTATATCACAAACGTTGGCAGATATGTTTTGGAAGCGTTGGGTACGAGAAGTTCTGCCTGATATGCGCCCAAGATCAAAGTGGCATGCGGAGCAGAGACCTTTGCAAGTAGGAGATCTTGTATTAATTGTTGATCCTAATTCCCCCAGAAACGCGTGGCCGAAAGGTTTGGTTCAGGCTGTACAAGCCGGAAAAGACGGACGCGTATGAGTCGTCGACGTGAAGACGAAAGTAGGACTTTTGCGTCGGAACACGTCACGCGTCGCGCGTATTTCGTTGGGTGATGAGTGCTGTGCCAGCACTAGGGGGGGGAGTGTAGGCGACGCGCAATAAATGTATTTTATTTAATTATTTAATAAATGAAGGTACGCAACAGAGACGAACGCAAACGACACCGGAGGGGCGGAAGTGCTCGCGAAGTAAAAAATAGCTAGACAGTCGTCTTGATAATCACTTGCGCGCGGACGTTTGCGTTCGTCTCTGTCTTCTAAACAAAATCGTTAGTTATTATTTCTACACCCGCAACACATATTATTGACAATTCATACAGCCTATCAATTGACCAAAACATAAGATTTCCGAGTACAAAATTTTATAAGAATCAGTCAAGCTGTTTTTTGAGTTAAAACCGGACATAAAAACTACACAGAATAAAAAAGGCGGACTTTAGTATATTATTATTAAAATGGCAACGGTTACCATGGTAACGCTTACCGTAGCAAAAGTTAACATATCAACAGTTCTTCTTCTTCTTCTTCTTATTCTTGTTTTGGCGCCGCAATAAGCACTTGCCAGTGTCAATGTGTTTGTCTTCGTAGTATTTTTTATATTCAAAGTTTGTTCAACAAGATGGTGGCTCTCTTGTTAGAACTATCTAAGGAGTTTTTGTGACATCTCAAAATGCATGTTTCCAGTTAATATTTACAATCCACTTCACGAAAGCACAATAACCAAACTATATTACGTAAAATACCACCAATATTACATAATATAGGGCCAAAGAACCTAAGTTAATAAATTAAAAATAAAAACCACTACATAGCAGCTCAAGATCCCTCCAAAAACTTATATAAACAGTTACCAAATAGATAAAATAATAATAATATATACAGATTACAAAATAATTAGTAAAATAATCAAGGTTTTTTAGACTTAGACAATCATACAACACAAATTTAATCCCTTAATTTAATTTAGGTCAAAAATATAAAAAAATCTGAAATTTTCAATTGTAGAATGTATGTGGTTCATATCATGTATCACGAAGACTATAATAAAAAAAATTCACCATACAATATTTCAACCCTTATTTTACATCCTTAAATGAGGATTTTTTATAAATTGAGGAGAATGCGGGCAAAATTTCAGGCCAATAAACATATTATGTGTGCATAATTATAAGACAATAGTTATACATAAGTTATTTTTACCAAACAAACTTTCAACCCCTATTTATACACCCTTAATTGATGAATTTTGATAGATGCTGATATGATGATGATGATGATTTGATAGATACACGTGTTTCATTTTTTTATTAAAAGGTCTACTAAGTACACAATTTCAAGTCAAAGGACAATGTTTACACCGCATACACCCTTTTTTCGCCCTTAGAAGTTGAATTTCCCAAAATCTGTTCTTAGTGAACGTCTTCATCGCGAAAGGAGTAACTATACTAAACTTTAATTCCATCGGACCTATAATTTAGGAGATCTCGTGATGAGTGGTATTTTGCTTTTATATATATATAGACTCTTGTGAATGTAATATATCAAATTTGAAGACGTTTCTTAGAAAATATATTTTTTTTTATTAAATATAAAAAAAGTTTTGTCAATGTTTAAGTCGATGTTTTTGAAGCAATTATGGCTGAGCTTTTGGTGAAAGAAAACATTGTAATGAAACCATAACCATTTTCTAATGCCTGCCTGTCCTATCTAGCTACTTCATCAAGTTGAAAATCTGTCGCCAAACACTTATAGGTGTATTCCGGCAGCTGCAGTTGAGAACCAGTCGCCCCACTAGGCTTAGCTTGGGTCACATCGTCACTTAACATCGGACGAGATTGTGGACAAACGTTTAACGCAAAACACAGAATAAAAAATGTAGTGTTTTAATTTAAATGCACTCACAAATATTTATCCATTTTATTAAGTTGTTAAACGTTGTGTTAAGTATTTAATTCCAATTTCAGATACGCTTAGATGCGCCTAGTATATATATGCCAAAATTAAAATCTGCTTTACCGTTACCACCGTCAGCTCCACACGGCCATGATCCTCATCATCAAAATATTTATCAACTATGTGCATGTGCAAACGGGAAACTGTTCCTGGCACCACCACACGGCGCTTGTGCTGCCAGAGAAGAAAGTCTCATATGTCGATGATGAATTTAATAAAATTTCTCTATGTTCGAGTCAGCTTTAAATGTGTTGCTAATAATTGAACAGTATGGTTTTAATTTCAAAAAACCTTTATATTAAACATCAAGGTATCCGTTTAGAATAAAATAATTATTATATATGTCACCGGATAATTGTACGAACCGTTAGCTTATAAACAATATAAACATAGTGAGATTGTAAACTGTCGGTAGATTGTGAAGGGACACAAAACTTTGCAATCTAACTGTTAAATTTTTGTAGGTACTAATTGGATTGGTTAGGTTGGGTTAGATTAAAACTGTGATCATAACGCAAGCGCCGAGTGAGTGAAGCGAGAAACAAATTAACCGTTGAAAATTCACATTTATCAAGTCATAATATCAAGATTTTGCTTATTCAGTAGAAATAGCCCAAAAAATTCAAATTTATTAGTCTCCGTTCACAATCTACCCACAGTTTACAATCTGACTAGATTGTTTATTAATTAACGGTTCATACAATTATTCTATGAGATATACATAGTATATGTATTGTTAATAGGTGTTCAAAACGTGTTTATTACTGTATAGTATATATATACATAATAATATAAATAATACGCTAACTTAAAAAAGTTATATCAATATAAAATAATGTATCATATTTATGTAAATTAGATGTTTGCTAATTTATTATGAAGACATGAGACAATTTGCTAGTCAAATTAAAAAGGAAGCTTGCTAATTTTAGTGTACATTTTCGTAACCAGTTATAAATATAAATCAAAATTATTGTCTTTAATTATTTTATCGTATTGTTTCTATTAAATGTTATAATAAATATGTAATATAAAAATTAAATTGGGAACCTACAACGACATTCAAAACGTATCAAATCTATAATAAAGACTAGTGCCTTTTGGAATCCCATTTAGGGTAATCTCTGGTTGATCAATTAATTTTATCAATTAAATTACCGACAGTGTCGATGTTAACTATACAAGTATGAATATTTATAAAAAGCTATTTATATCATCGATTATTATCCATGTGTATACTATTCTTGATTAATTATTCTTTAACATGTATACAATGTATTAGTTACAATCGTACATTTAAATAAATATAAGGTACGAACGAAAATCTAAAAAAAACTGTTTTTTTAACATTTTTATCATGATTGTGATTATTCATGTAGAAAATTCTCCATAATATAGAATAAAAAGAATATACAGTTCGATTTGTTTTACACGAATGATTCGTGGATTGTGAACGGGTATAAACAAAACTTCTTTTTACTTTGAATAGGTATAAATAATTACTGAACTAAAAAAGTAAATCTATATACCTAAATTTTCAAATCATGGCTATAATAAACATTGTAAATGGGCCAAGAGGTTTATTTGCCCTGAAAATATTATGTGAGATATATATTTAAAGTATATATTAGATTAAAAAATCTGTGTCTGTGTTATATAGGGTAATGTCGAATATTATTAGGGATCAGTATCTAAAAAAAATGTAAAATTACTTTTGCATAGAAAACATCTTTTAGAAAAATTAAGCATTTTATAGCTAACACCCTGTTGCAAGTGTTTAAATGTGTATGTATCTTTAATAGTGTATGTTTGTTAATATTGTTGTAACAATTATTTGTAGAAAAAATTAAGTACATAAATATGGCTATTATAATGAAATTGTTTTGATAACTTATCCCACTGTTTAATTATCTCGCTTTTTGTGAAAATAATGCAACAAAGGAGAAACAACACGGCACTCAGTTCTTTAACGTAAATTTGTTTTCTACCCCAAAGAAACGCACAGCGAGTTCAAAGGAACTTGCGCAAATAATTCTGGAATATAACAGCATTCTTTCTTAGCTTTTACCTTTTTTACACGGGACATTATAACTGTGATAGAAACAATAAAATAACTCATATAATAAGTTTACTTATTGCTATATGATTGTAATTTATTGTAATGTTCAATCACATAATCCATAAAACGTTATGTAACTTAACGTACACCTAAATCTTATAACGCTCATGGCTTTCTAATATATCGTGACTGGAAATTAATAATAATTGTAAATTATCAAACTATCAGCTATATTAATAAGTATATGAAAGGAGATCTTTCATCCAATCAGCCTTTTTAGTTTTTCAGTACACTTTTGCACGTATTCATAAACATTACTATGAAAATCTACACAAAATCTGACACCTGAGGGCCAGGACGACGCTATGCGTTAATAAATTTTATTTGTTTGTTTCTCCTTCTACAAGAGCGAATGAAGAAAAAAGTAATAAATGATAGACAAAAATAATAAAATTTTCTTTAAAGTTGCTAACTATAATATTATGTAGTACAATTCTCTTTCAGGTATAAAATATCCAAGAACTTGATAATTGAATCCTACCTGCAAAGTGACAGAAGTTATTTTATTATAAAACGAAGACAGAGTAACTTCAAAACTTTCATCATTTAATTTGGGTTATGCAGAATGGGCAAACGGCGCAAACGAGATATACTCATACATTTTGCTTATTAAATTGAAAATTTGAAACCATTAGACACTTTACAAGTACCCTGACTGACTAAAATTTCATGTAATTTCAGTTTTCATGGTTTGAAATAGCGAGGTGATTAATATAAAAGTATTTTTTTGTTATGAATATTGTAAATTAAATATTACTCTTGTAATTCTTCGTAGACTTTGTTTATAATAGGATGATTTAAAAAATGAATAATTTATGATAAACATGCGAAAGCCAACAATTTCAAAATAATCAATACCTAGACATATTGTGAAGCACAATGAATCTCTTTGTAAACAGTCACTGTTAAGTTTAATTAAAGATTCATGATAAATTGTCGCAGGAAGCTGCATTCTGCGCCACGTCTCGCACGTGAATAACGCTTGTTCCGCGCACACTTAAATAACTTAAGCCAGTAACCTAACAATAAATTCATGAGCCTTCAGCTCCTTTTGTTTGGGCCCGCGGTGTTTCTACGACGCTAATTGGCAGGAAGGCCTGCTAAAATGATCACAAATTGCTTACCTGGTTTTATAATAGTAAGGTATAATGCTTGATTTAATACACTTTGCATATAGTACACGTTTATGTTTTCGGCTTTGTTGTAACAATGTATAAATAAAAGCACTTTCGGAATTTCAACGTTACGAATTTGATTTTGTTAATCTTCATCAACCGAATTTCATACAGTACATTAAAAGTGGCTTTTGTCTTCTTTCTACTTTCAATGTTTTTTGACATCAAAAGTATGTTTCTCTCACTTATACATAAATATAGCTACGTCTTTCTTTCTTTTGGATAGAGTGAAAATGGTTATCACAACGTCAAGAGTCAGCATAGCGCCGCAAGAGACGTTTCCATTTGCCTCGGATGGTTACTTTCGAGATATACTCGCAGTAGGAACTGCCTACGTCGGTTTTAATGTGATTGCATTGGCGCACTCCTGTCTTATATGTTAATTTTCGCTCTACCAAGTTAACTACCAGAAGTTAACATAGTCGTTTTCTCATCACAAGAGTTGGCAAAGAATGGTGTGATACGAATCTTCACGGTAAGAATATTGTGGGATGTATTGTATGTAAAGTCGAGTTTTTGGTTCACTGACTAATTTGTCGGGAACTCGTTCTATACATAATATTTCGAGGATTCTTCGCCAGCACACTTCCAGAGCGTCAATCTTTTAACAGCAACGTCCAATTCCCCGCAGTATAAATAACTATTGGGTAACGATACGAGGCACGTAAAGGCAAAGAAATTGCGCTTCATAAGTTTTATAGTAGTATTTTGCAGATTACTTTTAATAAAATGATTCATTATTATAGTTTCAAAAGCTTTAATTATAGGTTTCGTATAATACAAAGCTGACTGACTGAAAATTAAATTTTAAAAGTTGGTAATATCACCTTCAATTGCATATTAATAATATCACTCCATTGTCTCTAACCGCGTTTAATTGAATTTCGCAGTCTTTTGGCTGGGACATAGTCGTGCGGGAACTCTTAAAGCTATTTCGAAGACACTTCACTAGTCGCCGGTACCCATGAGCGAGAGGAAATAAAGTTATGATTTATTTACTAAAATATGATTTCGGGGGCTAACGTTCTAAGCGGAAAGCTTCGATGGTCTGCGCCTCTTTTAGCTGACAATATAAATAACAAAATGAGACAATCCAATATAAGTAAGCAAGTAGTATATATAGGATACAAACGATTCCATTATTTTAGTATTTGTTATAGAATTATTACAAAACTGTTTCTGGTAGTGAAGGTTACTGTAACAGTGATGTTTCTTTGTATGATAATAAAGTAACAAACAGTCATAGATTCCACGGACACTAAACTCTACATCTACTGCGAACCACACATTGTCTTCTTCTTTTTTTTCCTAACTTGTCTACTATTATAGTCCTCTTTATTGAATACCATTACTGCCATTATCGAGTGTCCTGTCCTATTATGATTTCAGTATCCTAATAAGAAGGTAGCAGCTCCCTTGTTAAAACTTTCTAGGGAGCTTTTGTGGAATCTCTGAATTCATGGTCAATATTATTATTTCCAATTCACTTCACTTGTAAACAATAACTAAGCTTTATTATGCAAAATGCCACCTGTACACAATATAGGGTCAAACATCACAAATTTATGAATAAAAATCAAAAAACACAACATGATATTTTGAGATCCCGCCAAAAACTCCCACACATTGTCAATCATATTACAACATCAACATATTTAAAAATATATTATCTCATAAACTCAGAAAAAGAATCAACAAAGGAGTATTTCAAACATTATGGTATTTTTGTATGTGATATGCGGTCATATGAAATTCTAAAATTATGTCGGTATTATTAGCATAGCAATTATGTTCACTTATTTATTTAATAATGATAATATCCACTTGGGTTGTGGGTATTTTTGAATGACTGTAATAAAAATGTTAATACCAAATAATGATGAAGTAATGATGGCTCAGTGGTAGCGTGTACGACTTCGCGTCGATTGACGTGAGTGTGTATCCCTGCAATGAGCCTGAGATTTCGGTGAAGGAAAACTTTGTGAAGAAACCATAGCACAGTGGTAGGGCTTTTTCTAATGCCTGCCTAGCTAGCTACCACCCTCAAGTTGAAAATCTGTCCTCAAATAGGTGTGTTCCAGCAGCTGCACTTGAGAGCCAGTCTTCCACTAGGTTTAGCGTGTTATCATCTTGGGCCACATCGTAACTTAGCATCAGGTGAGATTGCGGCCACTACGCCGAAAACCTATAACGCTAAAAAAAATGAGAAGAACAAAGCAGACGAAAAAAATCATAGACATTACTAAACTTATTATTGAAAAGTTAACTATATACATTTAATCGTAGACTCTGGGCTAAATTTCAAGAATATCCTAACAGTAACTTCGCCACCTATGTGGACGAAGTCGTTATCGGCTTTATATACAAACGGCAACATAATCGGTATTTAATTTTCGTAACGATATTGAAAACCAGTTTCACACGTCGATATCATTATAACGCTTTGATATCGATAATGCGTTTAATATTGAACGATCCTTCTGCTGGGTTTTTAAATAGATATGAAATTTTGATCAAGTTCTAACGCCTACTTTACCTGCAGTATCCGCAGGAACGAGAAGTCGGTATATGTGAGACCGAATCAACTGAACGAACGTGTTGCAAGTTTCAAGATAAACTCTACTTGCATCTAATGAGGGCTCCACCGAAGGGTTTATTTTAGAACGATCTGTGCCCCATGATTTCATCCGTATTAAATTTATTCGATCAACTCTCCAACACGTTTTTTCATACCACGGTGGTGGCAAACAAGCATACGGCCCGCCTGATGGTAAGCGTTCACCGCAGTCTATGGACACTTGCAACATCAGAAGCATCACATGCGCGTTGCCAACCCTTTAAAACCTATTAACTCCACTTTTGAAGAATTCCACACTATACTTTCCTGAGAAAACCTCAGCAGGGAGCTCAATCCACATCGGAGCGTTCGCGGAAGAAAACTCCTCTGAAATCGGACTGTTGGCGACTATTTAGGTTCCAAGGTGTGAGTATGAAAACTCTGCCGCTGGCAAGCGTTGCGATGATGGAAGATAGCCGTTGGCATCATGTCGAACAATTCCTCAGAACACAACCCATTATACAAGTGGTAGAGCACGCACAAGGTGGCAATAGTCTCCTTAGAGAGTTTCGATACCGCTTGTGAGATTGGGATCGTCAACAATTCTCACAGCTCGTTTTTGAGCAGAGTCGAATGGGCCAAGCTGGTTTCTAGGTGCTCCAGAGATGACAGCAGTACTCCATATGGGGTCGGACTTGATATTTCCACGTCGCCGCCAACACATCCATACCGACTACAATTTGTTCTCGACAAACAGAGAGACTTTGAGTTTTATAATATGTATAGATATAGATGACAAAGTGATGGCCCTGTGCCTGATGTTAAGTACAGTATAATCCAAAACATCGGCGACCAATAAGAGATCGGCAGTTCCTCGGCAGTCGCAGTAGCAAGTGGGTAAATTATAAAGATAGCGGCAAAAGTCACTTACCAGTCGTTTTTTATTAATTCTTTAGAAAATAAATACTGCGTAATAAACGCATACGGAGCCACTCCACGCGTACTCCACAAGTTTCCCCATTATTATTTCAATTATTTTTTATAGTATTATAACAGTAAAAACTATAAAATCATGAAAAAGTATAATTCCCTCTTGCTACGCTAGAGCCATATTGGTAGGTTTTTTCATTTTAATTTAGTATTTACAGCTGGACATTTTTCAACTTGTACCCCATATAAGATAGTTCTCCTTTACCTAGAGGTAAGACCAAGTATGAAGAGTAGACCCTCCATATAATGGATATACATCGGCCGAATCTGCAACGCGACACGCATAAGCGTGCCTCTATGGAGTTAAAATCGTAATAATCAAATAATGTAATATTCAATTATCATTTTTACATTACTAATGGTTTTATTATTATTCATAAGTAAAAGTATCTGCTTTATTCATTTGTATGAATAAGGATTTTATATACGAATAGTTTTATAGAAATGAATATATAATAAATGTATGGTAAGTCGGGTCAGCGGTCGGTAAGCACGGATCTGCGGGAGGAGAATCGGCTGCAGTTATCAGAACAGTCTGACACTCAGGTCGGATTTCTTAGCTTGATTTGATGGGGGTCGTGCGTGTTCTGTCTCGATTAGCTCTCTCACCGACGCGACAGGGTTTCATTACGACATCCGGATGTGACTTCTTAAATTATTACATTTAACCAAATCGAAATATAACGTTTTTGTATAGAGATTATCTACTCATATACTACACACAAAAAAGTACATGTAGTTTATATTTGCAATATATTAGTTCAGCGATTTTTTGAAGTGAAACTTCTTATGCGACTTCCAACAACACATTATCGGTCTCGCCTCTTTGTGTGAGCCAGAGCAAGACAGCAAATTTCGGTGTGTATGTATATTACACATTGTTTAAATAAAATATAAAATATCTTTTAAAATGAAGTTTCGCACACACACCTTTTTTATATTGTAAATGTAATTTATAAAATCATAAAATAATTTTATATCGAGTTTTTCCTTTATCTGATTTACATAATAGGTTTGGGTCTCACATATGATAATACAATTATATTTCACTGTCAGTAAGCAGATAATTCATTACATATTTTATCCTGTTAAATAGGAACACATGTATTCATGAAATAATTATTTATGTATATTAATTTGATGCGCATCAAATATAATACATATCTGCTTTGTCATAAAACTTTTTATATTGTTTTTTTTTTTCCATTTATTTTGGAAATGTAGCAAAGGGTAAATATTATTAAAAGGTTTAAAAACATTTGCCACGTTTATTACCATTTTTACTTTCGTTCATTTTAAAATGCGCAATCATATTTTTTTATATTTATATGTTTTGTTCTATATTTCATTTTTTTTCAAGTTTAGTAATACAGAGATTTATCAGAAAAAAAAACAGTAATTAAAAAATAATAGTACGATATTTAAGTAGACGAAATAATAAAAGGTAAAGCAGGCCGGACGTAGACAGCGGTCACGTGTCCTGTTATGATTCAATTGTCCCCGGAGCCATTGGGCAGACCGTCTTCAGCCGACCTGCGTCATCCCGACCTCGACCACCGTCATCATGGAAACGTCAACTACCTTCCAATAAAATTAACACGTACTAGACTGGCACATTAAAACGCTGCTGTTAAATAACTTCTAAGGTTCTTTGATCCTCCGTTTTGGTTTACTTCGTAAAATAAACATTAAGCTTTAGTGTATATGAGATTAAATTATTATTAAGTGTTTGAAATCTAATATATTATCATTATAACAGTCTTTACGTTCAATATACGGGTATATTACCCGTATGGATATGTTGAGGTTTTATTATTTATCGAAGTAATTGGGGATAACATTTATTTATCTATCTAGTCTAATCTAATAATACTAATGAGCAATTCTTGTATATATATATATTTAGATGTACTAAGAAGCAATATTTTTAGAACATTTAATAGAACATTGTATTTAATCAATCTGGCTATCCTATACAAATATATTTTTTCGAATCCGTCTAGTAGTTTCAGAGATTAGCGTGTTTAAACAAACAAAAAACTCTTTCGCTTTAATATATTAGTATAGATTTATTGAAAACTTTACGCTACGACCTTAAGGAGCAGAGCAGTAACCTTGAACTTCAAGGAATTTGGGAAGCTGTATGCAATTACGTGAAATAAGAACAACGATAGGCTACATGTGTACGTTTTAATAAATTTAACGCTGATGATGATACCGTGGACATAGCTAGTTATTTAAATAAAGATAAATAAATTTTCTTCTACTTCTTGTTCCACCTAATTAGGGTCGGTACAAAATGTTTTCCTATTACACTCTCCTTCATCAACTAACTATATCATCTCAGTATTTACATCATTTGTACACATGCCATTTCTCACACAAGCCATCAATCCAAACATTATTCGGCCTGTCTGTACTCTTGTCTTACTCTACAAAAATAATTTAAAGCAGCAATAAAGCAATATTACAAACAAACATCGACATTTAACAGGCTGAAATAACTGCATAATAGATTTATACAGGAATGTAATCTAATGTAATGTAGGTAAGCTACGGAAGCTTAGCGGAGCGGCGCAACGCAGCGCGTGAATTCGGATTCCAAGCAACTATCGCATCCAAACTCCCGGCTAGCTGACGACTGCATAACATCTATCAATAGAATAGAGTACGTAAATAAACACTGATAGGCCACCGCATATATCTATTTTTTTGTTTTAATGGTACTACTACATACATGACATTACAATACATTGTTAGTCACTGACCATTATATTTTCGGGTCACACAAGTCGATGTGTATGGAACAAGATCAGCGGCAGGAATGTATCACATGCGTCAAGATAGATTCGTGTTGCGCTTACCAAGGCGTTTTCGCCAACTGGTTTTATTTCAAAACTAGCTGACCTGTGTGAATATTTTGCACTATATCTTTTATACATATCATAACATAAAACTCAACGTCTGTCTGTCTGTCCGTTGTTTTCTTTCTTTTCACGAAAAAACCGATTATCCGATTTACATATTTTTTAGTTTGATTTATAGCCATGTCATCTGATCAGGTTATAGGATATATTTTGTAAGTTAAAGTGACATACGAAATAAGCAGTGATGATAATGGTGAATCAATTCGGAAAAAAGACGTATTTGGGGCGCTTAAATGGCTTACGCTGTGTAAACCTTACGAGATATATCAATTTTATGTTCTACATAGTTGTAGATATTAAAAAGACCAAAAAAGTCAGCGATAGTATACATCTATCTTCTAAAGATCGCCCATAATAAGCATTTTCTTCTTCCGTATTTTGAGCGGGGCAGCACTATTCGCGCATGCGCTCGACCGACGTCATTATGTATTCCACACGAGTGGAGACGCGGGCACAGCTAGTAGAATATAAACAATCTAACTAATCATTTTAGTTGATGGATGGCGTTTTGAATTTATTTTCATCAGTATCAACAAATGGCATTCGTAATGAAAACGATTGAATTCGAAATCGAAGTCATTGAAAAACTAATGATACCTATAAACAAATACTAAACAACATTTAAATTTATAGGTAGACAACAGAAGCTTCCTTTTTTATAGGTATACAAGTACGATGGCAAACTTTGTATGGATTTACAGGCCGGTACGGCAATGTCTTGAGCTAATATAAAAAAAAAATACGGCCTGTTTGATGGTAAGCGCTATATACCTAATAAGGCTATAGACGCTTGTAACACCATAGGTACCACTAGCGCGTTGCTGAACTTAAACCTTCTTCCCCAAGGAACTGTGAACCTCTTCTCACCGTAGGAACACAGGACAAAGTTATTTGGCTGCGATCGTCTGTAGGGTGGAGTTAGTTCACCAGTCGGATTACTCCAAGTAGAGAAAAAAAAGTAGAACTGCATAATTATAACATTTTGTAATTACCAGACAGTATAAAATAAATTCCATAACGTATAAAATATTATAGATCAAATAGACTTAGAGAGTAAATAAACAAATATAAACATACATATTATATTACAAAGATTAAATAATAATAAATTTAATTATATATATATATATATATAATCCAAATTATGCAAGTTTCTACTGTACCACTAATCCGCATTGTACCGACGTGCTGTGTAGGTGATGTTTATGCGAGGCATTAAACTTCCGACAGCGTCTACCGTCTCCAACCTGCAACTACAACGACAAATTTTATAGCATTCTTCATTTAAAATTCCTACCATTATTAACTACGTGCACATTGAAAGAATTCATTATTAAAACACCTCCGAGAGTACGACTGTCTTTTCTTAATTTGCGCGAAGATTTAAGACGCAATACGTGCTTACTCGTAGAAATGTGAAATTATATTCAGCCCCCCTCCTCCTTCCAATGTAGGCAACATTTGCATTTTAGCTCATCAACAGAGTATATACAAAATAAGGTCCTAGGAACGGATTAGTTTCATTGTAGATTCATTACGTTTATTGCTTCCTTTTTATCTTATTATGTATTCAATTTTGACTCCCCACTTTGTATTACAACAAAACGCTTGCTCGTGAATGTCATATATAAATAAATTAGTTTATTTCCTCTAGGCGTCAATTTGGCTCACGCTCCTGTCACAAATTGTCGGCGTGGGTAAATGCAGACTATTAAGGAAATACAGCAATTCAAGCAGCCCTTACCCTACATTACGGCGCAATCTTACAACGGCAAAATTATAAGCATCACCTTCTTATGTCGTGTTTAGAAGCAATAACACCTACAACATGTACCGGCAATAACTGAAAGGATGTAGTGTTTTGAAAATTTAATATAATTAGATTTAAACTTCTTAATATGAGTAGCATTATAATTAGGAATGTAAACAGAAGGCTAAACCTCTAATTTTTCTAATGTTAACATTCGTTAAATTGTTTTTATATCGATCATTATCACGATTGATATTATATCAATCGATCATTATCACACAATAGAAATATCATTATGTATTATTTCTAAAAGGTGCTTTTTCCTTACAAAGCCATATCTCCTTTAATACTTCATGAAAAATAATGATTCAAATATCTCTTTAAAGCTTTTGTACCCGGCTATTGCCGAAATGTGGCCAAGTTTTTAAAACTTTGTCCTTAGTAATGCCATTATATTAATGCTAATAAAATATATTCAAGGCGTTATCTATTAACATTTTTTTTAACCAACATGATAGTTGTTACTTAGATGTGCGAAATATGCACATGTCAACTAATTTTACTTAGATATATTAGAAATTTCAATAATTTAATTAATGTAATTGGACCATTGAACGATAGTTTACTTGAGAATAAAATTCACTTAATTCTGACAGTTGTAATTGGACGTGGATCTTATTACTATGATTTCTGTTATAAAACGACACAAAATAGTTGGATTATACAGCTGCGATAACAAAACATAAATAAAAGAAAATTGGAATTGTAGTTTCTGGAAAAAAAACGCGCACATACAAACTTTTCGTTTTTGACTTGTGTCAAAATTTTGTTAAACATTAAAAAAGTAAGTATTAACCTTTCGGTTCTCAGCGTCACAAAAACGTGCGTAAAAATGGCTTTAATGCCATCCATGGCTGTCAAGTCATTAAAGTTAATTCCATTGAACCAATATTTATAATTCACTATGTGAGTTGAACTCAACAGAGCAAATACTATTGTGAAATTTCACGCTGAATCCAAACATCGTAAATAAACACCAAACACTACATAAATGAATATATGTAGGTGTGTTCGATCGACGTTTTTCAAGTCTTGGTTTGTTTTATAGTTTTGGTCGGTCCGTTGTTACGCAAATAACTACGTAACGGGATTGCAAAATGAATTCGTTTAATTCATCGTCAAGATGTGAATGCATTGAGATTGAATACATGATATGTACATGGCTTCAATAAAATTGATACTTAAGACCAGATCAACTTTTTTCCTTATATAAAAAGTAGTTTTTGTTTTTCTTAAGCAGATAAAAATTTTAACAGACTCATCGTGAGCTTATATATTACCAAATACCAAACATCTAAATCTAAATATATCATTTATGTTTATCGATTCAATGTATACGACTATTACCTATATACTAGTCTTTAGTCTATAATGAAAAGTATTATAATAGGTCTTTATCTATGAAATTGCCGTTCTGCAGTACTGGCCATTTCAAATCAAAATAATTTTTGTTTGGCTAAGAATTCTAATTACAAATTAATTTTATTTTAAAAACATGAAATTCTTTTTCCAAAAGTAGTCATTTGTTTATTGATTAGTGTTATATTTTCATCGCATTTCAATCTTTTTTGTCATCATCGATACGTTAAAAATTCGAGTAATTATGGAATATGCATACCGTCGTGGCAGTAACGCGGCACAAGCGGCACGCAACATCAACGACGTTTACGGAGCTAACACTACAAACCAACGCACCACCTGTTATTGGTTTGCTCGCTTCCGTTCTGGGAATTTCGAACTGAAAAATGAACCTCGCGGTCGTCCGAAGACTTTGGTCGACAATGACGAATTAAAGGCGATTGTGGAAGCTGATGATACACAATCTACGGCTGAATTAGCAGCAGCTTTCGACGTTAGCGTCAAAACAATATTGGTCCATTTGCGTCAAATTGGCAAGGTAAAAAAGCTTGACAAATGGGTGCCCCACGAACTCAATGATCACCAGCAAGAAGTAGGCGTCGAGACGTGCCTTGCACTACTCAACAGACACACAAATGAAGGAATTTTGAACCGCATTGTTACCTGCGATGAAAAATGGATTCTGTTTGATAACCGCAAGCGCTCAGCAAGTTGGTTGGATCCTGGTTCAGCACCTAAACAATGCCCTAAACGAAAACTTACCCCTAGAAAAGTGAAGGTCACTGTTTGGTGGTCTAGCGCCGGTGTGATTCATCACATCTTCTTAACGAACGGGGTGAGCATTACTGAACTGAACTGGCACATCTCCAACCAGCATTGGTCAATCGATCGTCTCCGCTGCTCCTGCACGACAACGCGCGACCTCATACTGCACAACAGACGGTCTCCAAGTTGCAAGAACTGGGGTTGGAAGTTCTCCATCATCCGCCCTACTGACCAGACCTTGCGCCTACAGACTACTACTTTTTCCAGAATTTGGATAACTCCTTGACGGGAAAAAAAATCAATACCCGAAAGGCAGTACAAAATGCCTTTGAAGAATTTGTTGCCTCCCGTCCAGCTGATTTCTTTAAGAAGGGCATCAATAAACTGCCACTGCGCTGGCAAAGATGCATTGATTGCATGGGTGATTACTTCGATTAATACAAATAAAAAATACATGAAAAAACATTGTTTAAATTTTTTCATACAAAATGGCAATTTCATAGTTAAAGACCTAATATTAATAAGTTTCTTTAAAAACACTAAATTTAAGAAAGTATTGAGTGTTCGCATAGTAGTGGGAATACATAATCAATATTATCATAGTAGTAAATTACTGCGGGTTACTGATGTAATTAAATTATATAATATTAAATTTAATATTAGCTTTGCCGTTCGCTTACGGTTCACTCTCTAGCGTCTAGCTTATGAAATATATCCATAAACTGTGAATTTAATGTTAAGCATAAAGCTTATAACATAAAAATAATGATATCGTATAATGTTGAATAGCTGTTGCGGTACTTTAGTTTTCTAAAATCTGTTTCTAAAAATCGAGGCACAGTGATATTACAATATAAACGGATTTTAGATATGTATTTCTTTATCTGCTTGAACCAGGCTGTTGCACTAACTTGTTTTCTGTAAGTACGAAATATTGCACTAGATGTCATTTCGGCGACAGGATACGAGACGGGCAAATGCAATCTTTTGTTTCTCTTGTTCTAAAATCATATCGGGGGTCTAATATCCAAATGTAGTGAAGTACATACTGTGCTAATATCAATTTTGCATTATTTTTTTATTATTTTCAATATTTTTTAGATTAGTATTAGCTTATAAAGGTAGCTTAAAATAATTAATATTTCTATTATACATATAAGGATAAGAGAATAATAATTTTAAGAGAGGTAGGCCTCAGATAAATGTCTTTGGAGATTTGTCTCTACTTGGGGCAGCCCGATTGGTAGAATACTTCCACCTTACAGAAGATCGCAGCCAAATGAACTTGTGTTGTGTTCCTGCGGTGAGTAGGGTTTCCAGAACTACTTGGGGTCCTTGGGTTCAAGGTCCGCAATGTCCATAGGCTACGGTAGTCGCTTACCATCAGGCAGGCCGTATGTATGTATGCCACACTTGGGATATTAAAAAAAAACAATATAGTAGTAAATAACTTTATCTTAAATATTGTAGTTAATTTAGTGCAAATTACGATATATTATGTTTTGTGTACTTTACGGCAATAATATTATTAATAATTACAATATTTACACACATAAGTAATCATTTTAGCAGCTTATGTATTGGACTTAATTGAAGAGTATAATGAACCTAATTTCACTTTAGTGATTTTCTAGTTAAATATTGAATTTTAAACTGTATTTTAATTATGAACATTTCATTCCTACTAAGGTCAACTAAATGTGTTTATCGTACTAGGTGTCTATCATATTTTGTAATAATGTATAGCATTTATTTGATATGCTTTTGCGCTGGTCACTTATACCAACCTGCAAGCCCCTTAGGTATCATACACACAGGACAATCCTGAATCGCGACACGCCTAAGAGTGCCACCACTATGACGGATTTTACACTGACAATCGCCGTGTCCTACCGCCCAAATTGACGGTAATGTCCCTGATGGTAAGCATAGTACAATCCAAACACAATGACGAGATAAGACATAGATAACTTTTTAGTTCGTGCCGAGGTTGAGGTTACCGTAAAACTGTGACTCCGAAGCCCAGCGAGTGTGGTACGGTGTACTGGTACTGGAGAAGAGTAGGGAATTAGATTACAGCTCTTCAGAACGCTCACCATAATACAGACGGTAAAACACGCTCAGCGAGGTAATGTTCCTGCGCAGCTGAAGCGGCTCGGTGTATTTGGTAACATCTACATCATTAATAATGCGGACAGCTCATTATTTGAAGATAAGTAAAAATAGTAGATAATGTATGAATTTAAACAAGAATCCAAGGATTTTTGTAGCAACTCAAACTGGTTCTATTATTTATACCCCACTTCACTTGTGGACAATAACCAAACTATACCACGAAAAATATCACCAATATTACAGAGTCAAATAACGTAAGTTTATGAAAAGCTCGCCACATCACAGCATCACTTACTTTAAGCCTATCTTCGTACTATTTATATAATCTTCAAACATTCAACAACAGTGCGACAATCTTAAATATTTTACTTTGACAGTTCCTATATATATTAATAATACAAACACACATTAATAACGCATGGTATGTGTATCAATATAATAATATTTCATATTATGTTCAAACTTATTTACTTCTGTTTTTATAACTGTGGATTTTTGAAGCAATAAATGCATTATAATATTATTAACATATCATTAGCAAGTGTACCTTACGGGACAAAAATATAACTTGAAGTACATACTAAACATAATATTTTTGATAAATTACGAAAGCATTAACGTGAATGTTCCTTTACAATTATATTCGACGTTGATTAGCCTGAATAATATATAAAATGAATTTTTGTGTTATATTACTTATCGATCAAGTGAATATTAATCAATTTAATAATGTATAAAACGAATAAAATGCATCAGATACAGCGGCTGTCATTCGTCTGTTGTAGCGAGTTGAGGAACTTTCTCTCTTCACTCGGAATCGACGCGATGAATTATGCATGAGAATTAAGTTTGACGGCAGATAAACGTCCGAAAGATTTATTGCCCGATATGATGTGTAGAAAACAATCCAACTTGTTTCCAGTTCCTGAATTATGGGTGTTGTTTTATTGTGAGCACGTCAAACGCTTGCTAAGTTTTGGAAGAAGTTTTTCTTTACTTACACAGTAAAATTTCTGATTCCATCGTAGGTAAATTTGAATTACTTTTAATTAAACAAATTATTTTCTATTTTGTCAGTTGAAGTAGTAAAAATAATACATAAGTCACTTTAAATATGCAATATTGTTTATAAATCATTACAACAAAACGTTACATAAACACAAAATCGGTACTGTGGTCTGTGTATCCTTTTATCAGAGTTACGCACGCTCTTACTGGGCCGTCTCGGAAATTTAACTTCGTTAAGAATGAAATATGTCCCGTCGTTATTCCACGGCTTGTTGCGCGAATACTTACATTTCGAGTTCTCCACCTCTAGTTTTCTCATCAGACCCAACGGAAATAATTTCATTCGAGACTGAATTATGACAAAACTCCTTCGGACATTGCCGCATCCGTAATGAGAATGAAGTCGAGATATGTCGGTGATTTATTTTCACATGCGCTGCTGCCCGGTGCACGATGCTTTTTTCTTGTTTGTTTTTTTATTATTTCATTACCCTTTATTCTATGTCAGATTTTAACATTGTGCGTTTTTTATTGATACGATTATGTTCGGAATATCTTCCTCCTAAAGTTTATACTGCGTAAAGGTCAATACTAAGATATGTGCATCTTCGAAGTTGTCTTATGTTCGTGATTGCAAATGATGGATAGTTTTTGCATGGCGGTAGGGCCTTTTTAATGAACGCCTTGCAAGCTACCAAGCTCCAAGTTAAAAGTCTGTCACCAAGCTCATTTAGGTGTATTTTAGCAGCTGCACTTGAGAGCCAGCCCATTTCACTAAGTTTTGCGTGTTACAATTTTGGGCCACATCGTTACCTAACATCAGGTGAGATTGTGGCCATACGCTATACTTACAAATAATTAAAAAAAGGAATTTCATCACTATATTTTCTCCGGCGATGTGGTGAAAATCAGACTAAGGCTAAAAACCTTAGTAGTTTTTTATTAATCATATATTAAACAACAAAATATTTATATTAAAAACTAGCTGTGCCCGTGGCTCCGCTAGCGTGGACTACAGAATGCCGTCGGTATTGTGGTGACCGTCACCCGCCGGTTATTTTAAATATAAAAATATATATTATTTTATCTTTGCGGAACCCTAACTATTTTTCAAAAATAAAAGTAGCTTAAGTTACTCCTTATAAAATCAGCTATGTGCCAGTGAAAGTCCCGTCATAATCGGTCCAACCGTTGCCGAGATTAGCCGGAGGAAACAGACAGACGGATAGACAGAAAGCCTAAAATTTTAAAAATTATTATTTTTTTCTTTATAGTTACCGTATATGCTCTCATATGCATTTAGTCAAAAAGGTGTTATTTTGACATTACAAAAATAACACCAATTTTATTTATTTGTATGTATTAAATTATTTGTATAGATTGTATTAAAAATTGTATTGTATCGTGTAATTGTTTTGTTGCTCACTCAACACTCAACTCACTTAATAAAAGGTAGATAAATTATTGATTGTCAAATTCAATTATATTGTATGTATAGAAATTGAGCTCTTATTCTTATTAACATCGATGCGTCTAACATCAAAATCGAATATTTAAAATATTTGCAATTTACGTACCCGGGGAGTAATAAACTGAGTAAGTAAAGTGAAATAGTAGGTAGGTGGGTGGTACAAGGAAGTATTTAATTAAATCCAGCGGCAGGGGCTTCAGGTCGCTTTACATCACCGCCACTAATCACAGGTAGGCCGTCGACACGTTCTCCTATTTGAATACCGAACTGCTATTTTGTAAGTGCCAGAGAACTCATTAGCTGTTTGCTTAGTGATTATTTTTATGACGAGTTAAGAGGTTTAAAAGTACATAGTTAACTTTTTTTTACGTTTATACGTTCAGCGTATAATACACATTCTATTGGAATAAAGAACACTTTGATACTGATTTATATTTATTGTGAAAAACGTACATTTATATTCATACTAGCAACCACCCGCGACTTCGTACGCGTTCATTCATCATTATTTCAGCCGAAAGACCTCCCGTGCTGGACATAGGCTCCACCCAAAGAGTCCAACAAGGACTGGTCCTATGGTGCCCGCATCCAGCGGCTTCCCGCAACATGTACCAGGTCGTCGAACCACCTTATGGCGAGTCTGCCCACGCTGCGTTTTCCGGTACGTGGCCGCCACTCGAGAACTCTTGGGCCTGCCCCATCAACCATCCGTTCTACGAGCTACTTGGCCCACCCACTTAAGTCTAGCTATTCTTAGGGCTATGTCGGCGACTTTGGTTCTCTTGCGGATAACCTCATTTCTGATTCGATCACGCAAAAAAAACTCTGAGCATAGCTCTCTTCATTACCCTTTGAGTGACCTTGAGCTTTTCTTTGAGGCTCATATTTAGCGACCACGTCTCAGCACCATATGTAATCACTGGAAACACATGCATCGGCAAAGACTTTTGTCTTTCGACACTGCGGTATCTTAAATCGTAAGATACCTAACAATGTTTATTAACACGATAGATATATTTAATAAGCCCTTAATATCCTATTAAAAAATATTTAAATAAACAGGTACCTACGTGGCTTAGTATACAATCTTGTTCATAAATGTAATGTCTGTGTGTCCGAATTCTGTGTTCGTGCATCGGTCCCCGTTTGAACTTAAACTTCGTACGGATATTTTTGGCGCTTACATGAATGTTGGTGGCATAGTTACATCAAAGTACAGTAGGTGGCGCCGTGTGAGTCGATTCAACAAATGTGTGTCCTAATTTTTTTAATTTGAATTTTATCAAAGTACATGTAAATTCTACACAAGAGCTATTCCTTTTCACTTTCATTTATACATTCATTTGCAATTATTGATCCTTATTAGCAACAAAATGGTGGTCCAATAATAATAATAGTACTCATATTTGAAAAATACAGTACAGTGTCACATATTTGAAAAATAAATCGAGGTGATTTTCCTCTATAGTAAGAGATTTATATAAAAAAGTAAACATAAATGAAAACCCTATAAAATTAAAGGATAAAGTAACTTCTTATAGATTAAATATTTTTTAGAATTGAACCATACTTCCGGAGAGTACCTTCTATATTATTGCTTGAACTTTTTCTTTCCTAGTATGAGTTTAGTTATAATAATATTTTGAAACATCATTATTTATTGACAGTTGGTATGTCATCGATGTTTTCAAACATATTTTTTTATGTATTTTCAATAACCTTGAAATATGGAAAAAAATATTCTTCATACCTTAAATTATGGCGAACGTGTGACTAGCTCTTATGCAGAAATTTATTTAGATGAAAAATGTTCAAAAGTACATCAAGAAATTACGGAAACCGATAGTAAACATCGACTGACAAATAAGATTTACGAAGAACTAGAAAGTGATGTATCAGAATGGACTTCACCAAGCGATTTACTAATTGGTATATTAGATTTAAAGCCACCATTTACATCAAAAATTACTAGAGGGAAAGCACATGAAGGTATATTGGCCATAGGAAACGATATTTCAGAAAAAGAGCGAGCGAAATTTTTAAAATATTTAACTACTTTAATTAATGAAAATGATGCTGCTTGGAATCAAATCCTCCAACAGGAGAGAGCAGCAGTGAAAAAAAAAGTAAACAATATATACCAAAATATTTTTATAAATAAAAGTAAAATAATGACAACAGAGATAGCGACATTTTATGAAAAAACTCTTCAAGAATTGGAAGATCATTTAAGATCAGACCTACGCAGAGTATTACTTAGCACGCGTGCAAGTATAATTAGTGATTTACATAAAGAAATAAAAGAAAAATTAGAAAACGAGAAAAATATTCTAGAAAAAGTTTTGCAACAAAGATACGAAAATGAAATTCTTAAAATAAAAAGATACTATGAGCTACTTTTACATAATGAAATATACAGAAAGAATAAAATTATTAACCATGCTATGATTGAAAGAAATGATGCGCTTAAAGCTTTCTGTAGACAAGTGGAAGCTGATAATATGACTAGCACAATGTATGTGATGTGTACAGAAAGGAAAAAATGTAAGATAAAACAATTCATATTAGAAAATTATCAAGATACTGAATTAACAGAAAAACTTCAAAAAATCAAAGAGAAGCAAAATATTTTAGATACATTTGCTAAAAAAGATATTACTTTAAGTGAAATAAATAGTGAATGGGAGGAAAAAATGAAAAAAATACTTCAATTGTTTCTTAAATTTATTAGTTTTAGTCTAAAACTTCTTCCCGAACAGACAACTTTTTTGCTTGATTTTCAAAAGATGGTTGTTTTACAATTGAATGAAATATATAAAATGCCTAAGAAGTATTCTTCTATCTTAATACCTGAAGAAAATTTACATAACATTTTTAAATTTGAAGACCCTCAGGTAGACACGTCAGTTTGTGACATTGAACCTTTTGTGGTTGTGGGTGATACATCAGATGTTCCTCCACCCCGATACGGTAGCAGAGAAACTATACCATCCGATGTAGATCTTCCTTCAATTAGACTACAAAGACAGTTCGTTTATGCCAAATGTCATAATTTTGAAGAAATAAAAAATGTACTAGAGAAGGAACGCTGTAAATGTTCTGATTTAACTGCCAAAGTTCCAATTCCCACACCTTCTTCAAGCGAAACTCCAGAACAGAAGAAAGAAGATATATGTATTGACTGTGAGTCTTCTAATGAACTTTTGTTGGTTGAAAATATACATCGACTTCACGAATGTCCTGTCAGAGGGTGTAAGGATTGGTTTAAAAGACAATCATTTCCATTCTTAGAAAACTACTTAGATTTCACTGAAGAAAACTTTGAAAGAGTAAAAACTTTACTAGATCAACCAATTAAGGAAGTAATCACACCAGAATTGATTAACCCAAAGTCAATAGTGTATTCGGACTTAGTTTTTGGCCCAACTAATGAACCCTATCACACTATGGAAACACAGTATTCTAGCCAAGAGGAATTAAGTAAAATAAATGTTGAATGTGGCTGTATTGATATTAGTAGACCAAAGTTTAATATTAGTCACCAGGTAGAAGGATCTACAAGTAAAGTTTCACATAAGCTTTGCCAAGCGTCAGATTCTGCAAAAATGATTAATAAGATAATTATGAAACGTCAAAATTCTTTGAAGCGCCTTTTACAAGAAAACCAAAATTTGCTCAACATGTTTCATGATGAATCTTTTAGTTTCGAATAATTTTTTTACATAATTTGTTATCATTTATTTTATATTATTGGTTAATAATAATTTATTGGAAATTACTAAAAAAATTAAAATGTCAGTCATTAAAGCAATGTTAACCTTTGATGATTTTTCAGTTACTGTACTCTATTGATAATAATCATAAAGATTCATATAATAAGTCACTAATAACAACCACCATACTAAAAAACTTGAAAATAGAATCGATACTGATGAGTGATGAATATATTATTTCTTTTGAATTTAATACTAACAGTAGAGTATATACATATATTTTTAACTATCAATGGTTTTATCATAATTATAAAAACAAACGATAGCAAATCTCAATTACAAGTCCAGTTTTAGTGATAAATAAGTAGCACAAAACATCTCCGTTTTCCCCCCTACCCGCCCCCTCGAAAGGGGCCCCGATCTCCCACTCGCGTTCGATAGCGACGATAAGGCAGAATGCCTTGCCGCAAGCTTGGAGAGCCAGTGCTCCCCAAACTGCGACAACGTAGACACTGCCCACATCGAAACTATCGAGACCGCCGTTCAGGAACTCACGTTGATTCCCCCCGCGGAAACGTTAACCCCGGTCACGCCAGATGAGGTCTGTTCTATCATTAAAGGCCTTAAGCCTAGAAAATCTCCCGGTCCTGATGGTATCAGGAATGAAGTACTCAAACTTCTTCCTGATCACCTTATAGCTCTTTTGGTCTGCATCTTCAATGCAGCCATAGCCCACTGCTATTTTCCAGCCGTCTGGAAAAAAGCTATAGTTATAGGTATTCGCAAGCCCGGAAAAAAAGCTTCGCTTCCCGATAGCTATCGCCCGATCAGTCTCCTAAACACTCTAGGGAAACTCTATGAGCGGATCCTTCTGAACCGTCTCAAGGTCGTTATAGACGACAAGAATTTATACCCGCCCGAACAATTCGGTTTTCGCGCCCGTCACTCGTGTACACATCAAGTGCACCGCCTCACGGAGCACATCACGAGTAACTTCGACAAGAGCAATATCGCTCCCACCCGCACGCTTGCGGTCTTTTTCGACGTAGCCAAGGCCTTCGATAAGGTCTGGCACGCCGGACTGGTCCACAAGCTTCACCATTTAGAAGTCCCGGATAGGTTAGTACATTTAGTCCGCGATTACCTAAGCGACCGCACCTTCCACTACCGAGTGGAAGGAGTACTCTCCACCGCACGTCCCATTCGCTCAGGCGTCCCGCAAGGCTCCATTCTGGCACCTTGCTTATTCAATTTGTACGTCAGCGACCTCCCGAAGCCCCCCGGGGTCGAGGTAGGGCTTTACGCTGACGACACAGTCATATACGCGTCAAACAGACACAGAAAGAATCTCGCCTGCGCAGTCCAACGTGCCGTAACCACTCTCGGGGAGTGGTTTCGAACGTGGCGAATAGCTATTAATCCGGTAAAGAGCGCCGCGATTATGTTCGAACCGCATACATGTAAACTACCACGCACGGTAGGACCCCTCTCATTATTCGGTAGGAATATCCCTTGGGCCACCAAGACTAAATATCTGGGTGTCACCCTCGACTCGAAGCTTAACTTCAACGCACACGTTACTATAGTCCGGAATAGGGCCATCTGGATCCTTTCCCGCTTGCGACCCTTGCTCAGTTCGGTAAGCAAAATGTCCTTAAGACATAAGCTTACACTATACAAGATGTGTGTCCGTCCGATCTTGACATATAGCTGCGCAGCGTTCGCACATATGTCCAAACATAACTTTGTCCGCATGCAAAGAGTCCAAAATCGGTTTCTCCGTCGCCTGCTTGACCCTCCAGCCTTCGTTAGGAACATGGACCTCCATAGGGACATGAGGCTTCCCTCGATAGAAGCCTATGTGAAATATCTCACCAGGAGATACTTCGATAGCGCTTCGAATCACCCCAACCCGCTCGTAAAATCCACCGTGAACTACGTCCCAGACAACTCGATCCCCGTTGCCAAACGTTATAAACGCCGTCCGCGAAATCTCTTTGTCGATCCCGACGACGACATTGAGAAAGCTAATAATTACTACGCGTCCGCTCCCACAACATATGCGTGCTCGCGCCCACGCCCGCGAAACCACCGTTCCCTCCGCAGGGGACGAACGGTTAACTTCGCGCCCGCACACCCGCCACGACCACCCTCCTCTGCGGCAACTCAAGCCTAGGTCCGATCCATCGGCATGGAGCCCTTGAGCCAAGCATCCGCTCGCGCGATACAAGTGACTGTACAATCACTAGCTTTCACAGCCATACATGACACTGCATTATACACACATGCACAACATACATAGGTACATAGGTTCTGTAAGGGACCTTTTTTTTTCTTTTTTTGCCTAGTAGAATAGACAAAAATTTCAGACCACTAAATACACATACACATGTTCCTTCCCTCCTCCCAGGGGGCAGAAACATGTATATATGTATAGTTAGTTTAGATCGAATTACGGATAGGGAATTAGTCAGATCGCGACTTAATTGCATACGCGCAACAGTCCGAGCCGAGGTCCGGCCACTTTGGCACCCTCGGATGTTGTTGCTTAGCTTTCGTGGCTGAGTGCCCTAAGCGCTCGCCCCCAAGCCCGGTAAAGCTGTAAAAGCCGTAAAGGCTCCAGGGCCCCTCAGGCTAACAGTGTAGTCAGCTCGAAAAAAAAAAAAAAAAAAAAAAAAACCCCTACCCGCTCTTCAAAATGTCTGTCTAGCAATGAGTAACAGCCTCAATATTGTGACTAGGTGTGGATATTCGCAGCGACCTTGACTTCAGAAATTACATCGAGAGTATCACCTCGACTATATCTCGAGACAGAACCCTGAACAGGGTGCGACGGGTTTTCACGCCTGTTCAACGGTGTCTTCTTTACCAAGGCACAAGTTCGGTCGTGTATGGAATACTGTTCGCATCTATGGGATGGATCCGCAAAATAGTTCCTTGATACTCTGGACATGTTGCAGAGTCGGGCTGTCCGTATTGTTAATAATGCAGACCTTACCAAATACATCAAGTCGCTTTAGCTGCGCAGGAACATCGCCTCGCTGAGCGTGTTCTACTGTCTGTATCATAGTGAGTGCTCTGAAGAGTTTTTCAATCTAATTCCCTTCTCTGCCTTCCTCAACAGAACCACACACGCTGGACTTCAGTTTTACGATAAGCTCCATCTCGGCACAAACTAAATAGCTTATAACTTAATAACCACCACCATCTCCCATCACCAACCATCTCCCGGCCAGTGTGTTCCCTCCTTACGACATCGGGTCCTTCAATCGTAACGCGAAGAGATATTTATGCAGGCCGGCATGATAGCAGCGACAGCCGATAGATTTCCGATCTCTCGCCGTTGTGATTGGATTGTATTACCATCTGGGACAGTACCGTCAATTTACCGAGCTACAATAAAAAAGGCAGACAAGAGCCGTCTATTCAATTAGTACTATTTTTGTCGCTTATTACAATTATATAAAAGTAAATAAAGTTGTTGAACTAATCCGTGTTCAGTGTATGGCCAAACAAATTGGAAACACTTCGCTTCTTACTATGGAAAGCTAGGCGACCTGGATATCGAAGTTTTCACTAATATTTTTCACAATTATATGATAATGTAATACATAAGTATATAAATTCTAAATAATAATTGAGTAATTCTAAAAAAGTACATTACAATGTAAGGTTCGAATGCCGAAGTATCATCGTCACACTTTTTTCTGCCGCAAGTCAGCAGTGTTTATGCTACCGTGGTACAGTCCGTAAAGTGAGACTGGCAACACGCTCTGGTACAGGAGGTGTTCCAACTCAGTCTTTAGGAGTAGCAACCTATTATGACCATCCCCAGGACCTCGGTCCTTTGAGATTGGATATATAGTGAGACTGAAGTAACCACTTCACATTAGTTTGTAAAAAAATTAAGCGTGAAGCTTTAACTGACAGTTAGGGTGAAATCGCTGACGATGTTGAGTGTTTGCCTGAATCGCGATCACCAGGTGTAACATCCATAATGCCATAGAGCAACACTTCGGCGTGTGGCGTTTCGGGCTCAGTCGGTGTATATCCAGTAAATAAAAAATACTTTATTCAATTTAGGCCATAAGAAGGCACTTGTGAAGGTCAAACACTACAATCTTTTCGAAAAACATCGTAGTCTTCAAGAAGAACCGGCAAGATACTCGATTAGGAGTATCTTTTTTTTATCCGACTGTATAAATAATATTTAGAGTTAATAATTATTATCACAATAATAATTATGATATTTATAATTTAGTGAATGCACAGAGAAGGAGTAACTTCCAGACATCACTATCATTCACATAATGTGATCTACTCTATAATATAACCTTTTGACAGTAAAACCTGCTTGACATGGTCCTTAAATTAATTTTGTGGCAAATCAGTAACGTGCTTTTGGATCTTATTATAGAACCTAACACTATTACCTAAAATACGGTATGACTAATTTATGTCTATTTCTAGTATTAAAATTGTGCTGCTCTTTGACAAAATCTAGCTTTTCAAATTATTTCCGAATATACATTATATTATCAATAATGTACTGGGAGAGCAAAGTTAGGATATTAAATTCCTGGAACATGTTCTTTAATGATTCGCGGGGTCTCATGTTGTATATTGCTCGAATTGCCGGCTTTTGTAATTTGAATATGGTGTCTATATCAGCTGCAGAACTCCAAAGCAAAATACCGTAAGACATTAAGCTATGGAAGTCAGCGAAGTAGTAGACCAGTAGTCAAGGGAGGTGTTATACTATATCTGTACTCGACTGAGTCACGACCACGATACACATGGTAATAATTACGTTACAGTGACTCTCTTTTGTTTTGTCGAAGGCATAGAGGCCGGCATAATAGCTGCGACCCGCAATGGTTTTCATCTCACGGTGTTCGCCACTGTTACCGGGCTTACCATCAGGCAAAGTGACTGTACTTTGACGTACTACTAAAAAACAAAACTCATTGTAATATATCATCAATCCATCACAAACTCCAATGTTTACATCACAATAATATAAATTACACCGTTAGCTAAGAATAATGAGACGGTTGCGAGCGGGTTTATTGGACGTTCAGGTAAATTTACACGAGACCCGTAACAACTTAACTTATTAAGTCGTCACAGTCTCGTCGCAAGACTCGCAAGCGAGAACGTAATGTTGAGGTCTAAAGATGTGTTTATATAATGAACGGTGAACATATCGTTTAGTACAAGCAATGATGAAACTTCATTAATTAAAACTATGTACTTACATTGTTTCATTTGTAACTTTACTGTTTTGATTAAACATGTTGGAATACTGTTACATAATATTTGTAAAGGTATCTTTTTCTTTGTAATTAATAGTCATCCTACTACTGTTTGAAATATTTCTTATTACTTTTACCGCCGACGCTAAAAGAAGGGTGTTATAAGTTTAACGTGTGTATCTGTGTGTATGTGTGTGACATCGTACCTTCCAAACGGCTGAAGCAATATTGATCTAGTTTTTTTTGTTTGAAAGGTGGCTTGATCGAAAGCGTTCTTAGCCATGATTCAAGAAAATCTGTTCAGCCGTTGGATGATTCTCAGCTCATTTCTAGTTGATAAATGGATTTATTGTAAATATCTTTCACAGGTTTCTAATCGAGTCAAAATTTGGTATTATTTTACTTCAATTATATTAGAATTAAATGGCAACATTAAGTTGATGCTGTAGCATCATCTGGAATTTGTAGGATACCTAACTTTTTAACAATTTACAGCAGAGGTATCGTGTTTTCTCATTGGAATGGTTTCAATGAATAAGTTACTTGTGTCCGGGCCTTTATTAAATTTTCGATATACCTATCGTCTTAAAGTTATGCGTTTCTAGACATGTATTGTAACGCGAATTTTTACGATGCACGCGCTCGTGTAACCAGAAGTCTACACTATGAAATTGCTTGCTTTTTTTATCGTTATAGGTTTAGTGTTTTGGGTGACTGTGGAGTCTCACCTGATTTTAAGTAACGATGTGGCCCAAGACGGTAACACACTAAACCTAGTGGAAGACTGGCTCTCAAGTGCAGCTGTCAAATCACACCTATTGGTGCTTGGCGACAGATTTTCAACTTGAGGGTAGTAGCTAGCCAGGTACTCAGGTCCTCAGGAACCCCAGGTTGCCAGGCAGCCTGGCTAGCTACCACCCTCAAGTTGAAAATCTGCCGCCAAGCACCAATAGGTGTGTTCCGGCAGCTGCACTTGAGAGCCAGTCTTCCACTAGGTTTAGCGTGTTACCATCTTGGGCCGCATCGTCACTTAACATCAGGTGAGATTGTGGCCACTACGCCAAACCTACAACGATAAAAAAAAAAAGGTACCCAGGTCATTCGAAATTCCCTACCACCATGCTATGGTTTCCTCACGATGTTTTCCTTCACCGAAAGCTCAGGCTCATTGCAGGGATTCAAACTAATATACGTAATATTGCTTCTTTTGGCGTATTTACTAGAGGGTAAGACTGAAAGCTGCGCGCGCATCTAGTTACAAATGTGTGACTGTTGAAGTTAACCGTCAACGATAATAATGTGAAAACATTTATTTTACTGATTTAAAAAAAAACTGTAAATTATTTTTACTTTATTATCATTAATGGGTAACTTCATCATCTTGGCATGCTGGATAAATTCTTTGTAGTTATTTTTGTTTCGTTACGCCAAAAAAGTATAGAATCTTACGCGCGTACATAAATACACACAAATTATTTTTTATTAAACTAGCATGTCAAAGTAAATTAATAATCAATTCCGATCCTTTCAGTTTTCATTTTATTTAGTTAAGGTAAATGTATTTATCTGTAAATAAGTTAAAGCTTGATTGCTTCTCTAATTTACATTGTTTTCTCGTCATTTGTGTTGCAAACTCGATAATAATAAAATTCATATTTCATTATCACGTCTTGAATGTCTTATGTTTAATTAAGTGGATATTGAATATTCCTTTGTTATTTCTTATCAGCTATTCGTTTTCGTTTGCTTTTATAAGATTAAATAAATGCATGAATGAAAATTACTCGAGTGTCGTCTATTACAATAAATTTACTTACTGAGCTTATGAATACAAAACTTAGCCGAACACATAGAAAACGTACCTAGTAATTTTGTAAAGGTATGCGAATAGATCATGCATAAATATTTAATTCTGTCTATATATTATTTTTCCAAGTGATATTTCATGTCATCATCAGAAAGCGGTATGCTTCGATCCTCCGCAAAATGCGTGGTAGCTCCAACAGCATCCTGAGCACGTTATGTGGTAGGTGGGATTGTCCAATGCTACGTCTCTGAATCGGACTTCATACATCTAAGTATGTACTACATACTACGTGGATAGTGTGTTATAGTTGTGATAGTGTATTATTATTAGTTAGCATTATTTTTGAATTGAAACTTCTTATGCGACTTCCAACGCGTTAAACGTTACACGTTTAACGCACATTATCGGTCTCTCCTCTTTGTGTGAGCCAGAGCGAGAGAGCAATATATTATCGGTCTCTCCTCTTTGTGTGAGCAAGAGCGAGAGAGCAAATGTCGGTGTGTATGTAAATTGCACGCTGTTTAAATGAAATATAAAATGTCTTTTAAAATGAAGTTTCACTTCTATCGTGTGTGAATCGCACACACAACTTTTTTTTATTATATTTTTTCTACTATTATTATATTTGTAGTACGTATGTATGGATTCTTTGTGGTCTGAAATAAAGGTTTATTATTATTATGGTCATTTTTATTTTTAGGTCTGATTTATTATTATATCTGAATACGTCTGTCTGTCTATTTGTATGTCTATATTCAATTATCAAAGTTAGGAATAAACATGGTCGACAATCGTTTCTATACAATGGACTAACCGTGCCTCACGGTTACAACCGTCTTAAATTTATTCAATCAACTCTGCACCACATCGTCGCTCCGCCACTAGCGCATTCGTGTAACCATCATTGACCTGACTTCCCGTACTTGTCTACAGCTTTCCAGATTGACGTTCATGGTTACTGCTCCGCTCCTTAGGAGCGTAGCGTGAAGTTATCTAGCCTTATAATCTTCTTATTGTATTGTCAAAATTTATGGACAAGGACGATAATATAAATTTATTTGATTTAAAACATTTCTCCTTTTCTTTCAGTTTTTTTTTTGCTTTGAGAATAATTAAAAACCAGAGTATAAAAAGTAAACGTATCTACGTTTCTAGGCAGGAAGTTGTAACAAAGTCGTAAACTGAATTTACAAGCGTAGCTAAGGTTTCGAACGCTATTGATTAAACACTACATAATATTATCTTCAAAGCAATCCATTTTGCCACGATTCAATTTTATTCCATAATCAGTTCATTATTTTAAAGGTTCTCGAAATTATTTTATCCCTTTTTAAATAGATTTGTATTTTAAATTAATTGATTTTAAGAGATTTAAATCTATACGGCTTAAAATCCATGACAAAAATTATTTCAAATTAGAATACACAAAATGGATCCGTTTCATAATATATCTTTAAAGAAACCACGTAAAATTATGAAAGTTAATCCAACAAGATATGAAGGTACTCAATTACTTCATAATAATAAAAAATATTGGAAAAATGTTTTTCGTGAAATAGACAACCCAATCAAAACAATGGTAAGTTGTACAGTTATACTAATTAATTTGTTAATTTTTTTAAATATTTCATCATTATTATGGAAGTCTACATATAATAATATATTTCATAATTAATTTATATACTTAGAAAACCATAAACATACAAAGAATGATGTTAATTTAACTTAATGGAAATATAAACAGGAACTACATTCTAAAGAGTAAAATTACATACCATAAATTCATAATATGTCTATTGTAAATCATTTTCACTAGGAGAATTAATAAAAAAAAATCTTCTCTTATGTTTCCTAATTCCTCTTCTTGTAAACTCCCACTGTAGAAAGACATCGTATGTGAATTCTATTTATTTTCGGTTTGTACGTATTTTATTAATTTATTAATGTCTCAAATTTATTATTCCAAGACTATGAAAGGATGTTTAGTTTTAAGTAGATTAATAAATAGGCTATACCATACATACTTATAATAAGTATGTTTAATTTACTAACTAATAAAAACTTTTTTTTTATTTTTAAGACAGATGAAAGTACGCAATTAGCAGATATACTTCCGTCCCAAGTTTACAAAGATGTATGCGCCATCTTACAACTTCCTTTTGTAAACTCTGTTAAACATGACACTGAAGAAATTAAAGGTATCTACCACCGTATTAAATAATTTCATATACATTTCTACGGAAAGTTTCTCTTATATCCTAAGTTTTAATAGTTAATAATAGAATCGTGATATAATATTGAGGAAAGCAATTTTTTTAAAAATATAAAGTCCTTCTTGATTCTACCATTAACCAATTTAAATGTGTGGACATCAAAACATTATTATTGCAATTATTGCGTTTATATTTTTCAGGCGTATTGCCGCGTCGGTCCATTAAAGAGCCTATGCTATCACATAGAAAATATATTATAATTGATAGAGAAATGGATTCGGATACTGATGTGGAATTTTGTCCCAGGTGAAGCATAATTATTAATGATAAAACGTACTATATGCATTTGATAATTAATATTAATAATGTTTACAACTATATTTGCGTAAACAATACATATATTGCATTAGATCGATAGCTATTGATACCATAAATATTTATGTAATAACTATCTGTGACCCGTGTTAAATTTATCCGACAAACTCTCCACGGTGCTGCCGCCAACGCCAACGAGTATCACTGTTCCTCTTCCCGTATACTTGCCTACAGCTTGCCAGATTGCTTGACGTTCATAGTTACTTCTCCGCTCCTTAGAGCTGTAGCGTGAACTTATTTAGCCTATACTATTCCTCATGAATCTGGCTATCATATATACAAAAAATTTGATTCCGCTGTTAGTTCCGGAGATTAGCGCGTTTAAATAAACAAAGAATCGAAACAAAAACTCTTCAGCTTTATTATATGAGTATAGGTTAAAGTAAACTGGAAGCTGGAAACTGGAAAAGCGAAGATGTTATGTATGGATTGAGCCAAGAATTATATATGTGTATACAAGGTGTAAATACTGAGATGACAGTTGACAAAAGAGAGTAGTAAAGGAAAACATGGAATAAGAGCAAGAAGAAGAAGATGAAAATCTGTTTATGTTACTTTCCTAAACCTCCTTACCTCAACCTAAAAATATTTTCAATAGCAAACTGAAAAACGAATTTAACCAAACAAACTTGTGTTACCTAAATATTATTCTCTTTCATAATAACAGTGATAGAAATAACGTGGAATATTATCGCCTAATCCCGTATGAATATAGATTGCTTATAAACATCTTGCAACGTCGCGTCGCACCCATTGTAGACAATCACCAACCAGTCGAACAAGCTTATTTTCCACCAGGTTTTTCAACGTCGTGACGCTTAACACTTTAAACTAAATAACCAAACATTTTAAGAATTAATAAGTAAATTCTAGGCGAATATGATAGGCGAATTAAAAACGTTTAAAAAAATATTATATGTTATGAAATATATTATGGAAAACAATCTAACAATATCACAAAATCACAAAATCATATAACAATATCACAAAATTATCTTGCCTGTTCACTCTTGGTCCCATACCGAAATACAGAAGTTCAGACTCAAGATTACCACTGAGCCATAGAACCCAAAACGTATTGATCGCATTCCCCGCATTGTCAGGGCTGCGTTCCATGACGTATATAGATAGATGAATCCTGCAGAAAATCTACAAAACTAGACTGGGATTACGCAGGGCACGATTGCCGTGTGCTATGTGACATGGATCTCCGAATAGGTCCAATAAAACGGCAAGCTAAAGCCAGGTTGATTGAGTAAAAGGCGGCTGGATTATTTTGACTGATATATAAGAAACTGACAGGATGTCATTAAACAAAAAGACGTGTGACAAAATTGGGGAAGCTTTTGCCCTACAATGGGATAGAAAAGAATCACCATTAAGAAAAATTATACTATATATATATATTGCTGAAATAATCGTGTCTTAACACTACGCTACGGGCACGAACGTACTTAAGTAGTTTAGTATTTAGTTATTTTATAAATGTTATAGTTAGTTATTATTTCAGTGATGATGATAATGATGCACTGAACGTCCATCGGACACTGCTGAAGAAACCAGAACGTGAACAAATAACATGGGCCACACATTACCTCGAACCCGAGAGGGAAGATGAGAAGACCTTAGTAAAGAAAGCTGATGATCTTACTGACAGGGTACATTTGCCATTTGCCTAATACGATAGTCATCGACAACGTTTATCTAAAACGAGCTTATCTAAAATCCTTACCTTCACCTGATTTTAAGTAAATTACAGTCAAAGAACATTGACGACCGTCTTACAATGAACCTGAGTAGTCGTTACAGAAAAACATCCTGATGTAACTATAGCATGGTCGTAGAATATTATCTAGCGCTCGCCAAGTAACAACCCTCAAGTTGTCTAAGCGCCTATCAGTATGTTCCGGGCGCTGCAGCTTCAAAACCTATTCCTTTTATAGGCTTATGTGGTACTATTAGGCTATAGGCTACATCGGAACTAGACTGAATGTGCTCGAACACATGCTTATTCATATATAAAGAATATGAATAATCAGATTGTTTATTAGAGTTCTGTGTATAAACTGGAAAAACGGAACCCTTATAGAATCACTTTGTAGTCTGTTTGTAAGTTGAAATTAATATCGGATACTGAGATATGTGGCTTTATATAGCTGTAAAAAAACAGTTTCTATGTAAACGCTATGAAGAGATGCAACCTTATAACAAGTAAAAGTCCCACTCGCTGACCGATTATCAAAAACTATAGAGTAGTTCCCGGGGTCTTGTAATTAGATACGAAAAGTGGTATTTTACCATAAGTTAAGAGAATTTAGAATTATTACGAGACAAGTTATATTTTCTTTTATTTTTACACAGTTTACTAATGCTAACGCCCACAAAATACGAACGAAAAATATTTACATAAAGCACGGAAATCCCAGGGCGCAAATTCTACTCGCTATTTATCCTACTTTGTTTTCTATTAAATTTGTCATTATCATAGTGGTAACAATGCAGTTATTTTTTTATTTATATTAAATCCTTTTTTATATACATAACAAAGATAATCTGCTACGTATGAGATACATTTTTGTGATTGCGTCAGTAAGCCATGTAGCATTCATAGGCCATTGACACCGACACGAGCACGCCAAAACGAATCTAGTTTTGTGCCAATTTACAATTAGTAGTAGAGAGTTAGTACTCTCAACTACTTTGCTATCACATCGTTTATCTAAATAATGTATAAATTGTGATTTATTGAAAATGGATGGAAAGTGTTTTATACCGGATTTTCATGCTTATCTGTTGAATTAATATTGTATACAAAGCTCGAGATTACAAAATGAAATAAATAATCATTTGATTATTTTGTACAGATCGCAATAGAATTTTGCGAATATATGAAACAACTTGGCGGGGACCAACAATCTCATTTGTTTACACCAAACGCCATTAAAGAACTTTTTCAGGTAACAATCACATTTTTTTTCTTTAAAATCAGACTTTATTTTATAGAATTATCAGACTATTGATCAAAAAATATACACACAAACGAGAAATTTATTTAATTTAATACCCTATATGTTAGACCATGAAAGTGAATTTGTAGTGTTTCAAAATTCTTATGATATATTTAATAACTAGAACAAAACAGCTGAAGGGATTTAAAGATTTAAAAAGATAAGTTAGATTATCATTTACCTTTGTCGGACGATACGATCATACGATGTGATGATAAGATTTGATTATTTACGTATGGTATATAATACATTCAACAATTATTCATATGCAAATAAATAAACTACAAAGAAAATAAATATTTAATGATGAGATAAAGTGACATTGAAACTTGAATATCGGTCGTATCTTCTTGTTTATTTATATAACTTGATTTATGTTATATAGTATTATATTAGTTTTTTATTATTCTAATTATTCGAAAGATTTTTTACGAATAGTTAAAAATGAATGAACGATGAATGAATTAATTATGAATGAATGAATTAATGATAAATGAATGAATGTATGATGAATGATGAAGGAATGAATGATTGATGGAATGTGTTAAATTTACTGCTGGTTCAGCAGTAACAGATGAGCTATAACGTAATTGGACGTGTTATCTCGGTGTGGTATCTACATAAGCTAAACGTTCCAAGATTGTTTTGTACGTAACATAGTGAATTTAACTTCCTGTTATTTTCTAAACTCTTGTGACGTGTTTTGATTGTGGTATAAAAGTTTCAAATATTCATCACGGACTGTTTTCTTTTCTATAAACATTCCTCAAGTTCATCAAAAATAAGTATCTAAGTAAGATTACTTAATAAATGATCTATTTAGTGTATTAACGAACAAATTTGGTGTTTAAACAATGTTTGGCACCACTGTGCATATAAAAGAACCTAAATACAGTATTTACAATAAGCGATTTTATAAAATTATTCTTCACTAATAAATACTGTTTATTTAATAATAATTTATCATATTATTTATAAGAGTGTTCATTCACAATCTTGTAATTATTCACATTTTCTTTAGGGTCATAATTACCAAAGTTTTTATATCGGTGACAATAATTATCTTTAAGCTTAATCATAAAATTCATACACACTCTTGGTTTTGGTTCCATAGCAGATTATTAATATGTTGTAGATAAATCATCAGTTTTTAATAATAATAAACATTTATTTCAGATCACAAAGAATCCATACAGTTAATAATAGTACAAAAATATAATTAAAAAAAATAGTTCCTTCAGCAAATCACTGACGCACTACAAAAACGCGGCAGCCCTACACGCACTCGAAAAGCGTTCTTATACTGCAAACTGTACGCAGAAAAAAAAATGCGACGAATAAGAAAATTATATTATTAAATATATCAAGACTTTATGTTCATAATATTTGAATTCGCTTCATTAATTTCATGTACATTAATTAACATATTTCAAATGAAATTATATTTTACTTTCAGATAGAATTCGACACTCATGTAGCTCGCGGTCTAAGGGTAATTACAAAAGAATTACCAGCTATCGAAGAAAAAACCGCCAAAGTCACTAATAATCCAGAGGTTCGATCAATTTAACCTGTGTATTGACGAAAATTCAACTTTAAATATATACGGTTTCAATTACGGTTTCAATATAATAAATTTAATTCTTTAGAAGTCATATAGCGCTGCACTCGAACGTGAAATATCTAAGGATATTAAAGCGGAACATCGTCCGAAACGGCTAACAGCTTTTGGGAAAAGTCTTCCTCTACGTGAACAATTTGTACCACCTAACAACGATACGAAAAAATTGTGGCGATCTACTCGTCATGTGCCCAGTGATCTTGTAACACTGAAGACTGTTTGGGAAGGGATCACAAATTTAAGGTATGAGTATTATAATTATATTTATTTCTTGATTGATTAATATAATAACGTCTAATAATTATATGAATCTAAAGCAAAAGCTGCTAATCGATAAAAAAAAACACTTTGAACGAATATATGAAAGGTTTTATGATGGTGAAGGAAATATAAGTCTGCAAAGTCTACACAATATATAAATCGAGTGCCATTATTCTGCCTTAGAGACCGTATGTACAATGATACTTAGTGCTAATGTGTCCGAACACTGCTTCGATCAACGTCTGCTCGAATCTTATAAAGCCTGAGAGGATTAGTGAAGGAAAACATGGTGATGAAAGATTAGATAATGACGATTGCAGAAAGGGAAAAGTACACTTTACACATAATGATAGACATAAGGACACTTTGAGACAGAAATCAGTTTAACTATTTCAGGGGCATAAAAAATACCGCTACATAACCACATTTGCACAATTTAACTTCATATGTTTCACACAAATTTTACAGAAGTGTCAAAGAATACTGCCGCTGGATGATCGAGCACCCGGAGTACAGACGGCCTCCATACTTGAACAGCCTGGGAATGTTCGATCCAGCAGTGCTGAAAACGAGGCTTACTTTAGAAACTGAGAAAAATGCAATTCCAAGTGTCGTTCGTAATGGTCTGACTCAAAATGTACTATCTCTAGAATAGAGACTGATATGATATTTCATTTCTTTCTTTCATTACGTAAATAATTATTATATTGTATTTCATAATTGAAATTAACAAAAGAAAACAAAATGGTTAACAAGTTAACAAAGGTAAATAGTAAATAAACGCATAATGTGTTAATTTTTTTTATAGGTATTATTTTGTACCTAAATGATTTACAAATCACCAATTGTTAAAGTTCGCCCTAATATATCAAGACATGAATTTTAAGAGTTATTCATATTTGTGTTTACCATTTAGGCAAATGTTTTCCAATCGTTTTTTTTTGTAATCGTGTTTATTACACATATAAGTACATAATAAAGTTTTATTATATTTTATCTTTTTAATCTAAAATAATACACGTGAGGAATTACGTAAGTAAACTATGAAAAAATGTATTACTGTTGTTTCGTCTACTTTTAGAACAAAATCTAGACTACGGTCTAATATAAATCATAAAATATCGAAGAAACAATATAGTTTAATAGTATAAACAATATAGTAAGTACTAACACGTCAATAAAAAACTACAGTCAAACTTAGCCCAGTGTCTTCTCTCGGTTTTAACCTATGTATTGTAGATAAAAGATAAGATTTCATGCGTTTTATTTGTACGTATAAATGATAACGAGTATCTAGACTTATATAAAACAAGAAGACTGTTTGAGTATTTAATACTTAACACATTTCTAACGTTTAACTACACTATCGATACCAGACAAGTAGCAATCAATATGGAAGCACGTCCCAGTGAAAGTGATGAAATGGAATTTGATATTGTATTAAATCGAGAAATAGGACAATTTGGAAAGTATCAGATTTTTAATTTGGCGTTACTTGCGCTTCCGGGAATGTTTAGCGCGCTTATGGCCGGGGATTACGTGTTTACAGCAGGCAGCCTGCCGTACAGATGTACCGTGTCTGAGTGTGATGGATCTGAGCCAGAGTACGCGCCACAATGGATATTGAACGCTATACCGACAACTACGTCAGGCTTCGATAACTGTAATCGCTATGCCAACGCTACTGATAACGCAACGATTTACAACATTCAAGACATTTGCCCTGCGATTTTATTCGACAGAAACACCACAGTGCCATGCGATAGTTACGTGTACGATAGAACCAACACTGTCGTTTATGACTTCAATTTAGAATGTCAAGAATGGTTAAGAACTTTGCCTGGTACATTGAACAGTCTCGGAGGAATGGTGGCGCTTTTGCTAGCCGGATTCGTATCCGACCGCTTCGGGAGAAGAATGTCTATCGTTTTGTTTTCGTTTAATATTGCATTGGTGGGATTGGTGCGTTCGTTTTCAATTAATTATCCAATGTATGTTGCTTTACAGTTTTTACAGACGGCTATAGGAGGGGGAGCATTTAGTGCTGCTTATATATTGGCAGCTGAAATAGTCGGTGGAAAATATAGAGTGCGCACTAGCGCCACGATGTCAAGCATGTTTGCAATAGGTCAAGTAATTCTTGGATTGCTCGCGTGGGCTGTCCCCGACTGGCGCAAACTTACCTTGGTTTTATACATACCGGTATTTGTAATAATTTCTTACTACTGGATACTTTCAGAAAGCCATCGCTGGTTGTTGAGTAAAAATGAACAGGAGAAAGCTAAAGCTATTCTAACACGTGCAGCTCGGCTCAACGGAAAGCCTAAAATCCCAGAAAAGTCTATGAATTTTTTACTGACTGTGATACCGCTACAGATAGAAGCAAACAAACAGCTGCACAAGGAAAATCTTTTCCTTCGCGTTTTAAAATCGCCCATTTTATTGCGTAGATGTTGCACCACACCCGTTTTGTGGATCACGACAGTATTTATTTATTATGGCTTGTCGATAAATTCCGTGAATTTGTCAGGGAATATGTACCTTAACTATATAGCGACAGCGGCTATCGAGATTCCTGGATTTTGGACTGCTGTTCTTGTGTTAGACAGAATTGGCAGGAAGGTGACTTTATTTTTAGGTTTTTTGGTGTGCGCTATATGTAACACAGCTTTTGCTTTCACGCCAAATAATATGTATGGTTTATCTTTAGGATTATTTTTAACGGGAAAATATTGTATTGGCTTAGTAATGACGTCTCTATATCTTTTTACTGCAGAGTTATATCCTACTCGATACCGTCATTCGTTTTTAGGTTTCTCGTCTATGGTTGGACGGATAGGATCAGTTGTATCACCGCTAACTCCACCTCTCATGGCATATTGGAACGGCATACCGTCTATGATGTTCGCAACAATGGCATTTATATCTGCCTTGTTGGTCCTTACACAACCAGAAACAAAAGGTCTCAAAGTACCTGATACTATTGAAGAAGCAGAACAAATTGGTAGAAAAAAAACTTAATATCCTGAACAAAATGTTTTTTGGAAGATTAATAAAAAGGTGCTAAAGCGCCTTCCAGTGTATTTGGTCAATATTTAAAGTTTGTAACGACTTCTATGCGCAAGTTTATGCTCTTTGGTGTAAAATCCATCTGTTTCTAAGCTATCTAATAGATGACATTAAAATGGCATTTCTTACGTTCGTACATAAATCACGCCTCTTTCCCAACGGGGTAGGCAGAGACCACATCTTTCCGCTTGCTACGATCCTGACATACATCTTTCGCTTCTTCAACATTCATCAATATTTTCATGCATGATCGTCTAGAGTACTGATGACCTAACCTTTCTTAAGAACGTCCACAATTTAATCGTGGACATTTCTTCAACATTTTTTTAGTGATAAAATTGTTTTGTTCTGTTGTTTTAAATTCTTATATATTATAAGTATTTACTCAAATTATACTTAAAAGTATTATGTTTTTTTTTAAAATAAGTTTAATATAAGTTATTTTTATAAAATTTTGTACCTAGTTATTTTTAAATGTCATATTTAATAATTTTCAATAAGTGTAACTGTATTTCGATGAAGTATATTTTATATTAGGTAATCTATATTAATAAATCTGTAATTCTCTCTGTACATGTAATTTTTTTCTTAATTTCGTGATAGAGATCCATTATGGAGGACACTAATCACGAATATGTCTTCTATTTTTTCTACCTGTCTGATTGTATGTCCGGATTTTACTTAAAAACGGCTTGACTGATTTTATTAACGGCTTGTAATTTGTACACGGGGTTCTTATGTCAATGCTCTAGAATAGGCTAGAAATCGTTAAAATAGATTTAAATAAAATTAACCGTATTCGATGAAATTTTATAAACAGGAAGCATATAACATTCCATGATTGATAGGTTATAATAATTGTCAATATACTTTTAAAAAATCATAAAAAAAGAATTCAGAAAATATAAAGATTTATTCTCGACCGATTCTGAAGATATTGTGTACACAGGAAGTATGTGTCATTCCGTAATTGTTAGGTTATAAGAATCGTGAATACTATTACTTTTAGATATCACAAAAAAGATTACTTTTAAATAGATTTTGATGAATTTTTCTACGCGGGAAGTATATGTTATTCCTCTAATGATAGGCTATAACATTTGTCAATATTATCAGTAAAATAAAATTGCAAGAAGATAATAATTACTGCGTAATAAACGCGTGCGGTGCCACGAGGCACAGCTAGTTCTAATATAAATGCCTGCCATCTTTTATATTATTACCGAACTACTTGAAATTATGCTTGAAATAACGTTATAAAATGTTGTTTACGACGGAGTATGTAAAACGTGTAACAGATGACGCTTCTCTTAATTGTAAGTATTGTATTAGAAATCGGTCACGAAAACACATTATCGGTCTGTCCTCTTTGTGTGAGCCAGAGCGAGAGAGTAACATATTATCGGTCTCTCCTCTTTGTGTGAGCCAGAGTGAGAGAGCAAATGTCGGCGTGTTTGTATATTGCACACTGTTTAAATAAAATATAAAATATCTTTTAAAATGAAATTTCACTTCTATCGTGTGTGAATCGCACACACACCTTTTTTTAATAAATTATTTCTTGGTGCATAACACAACAATATGCTTCTAGCTTTATCTACTAGATGGCGTTAGTAATATTTCTGGAAGTATGTTGCTGCTAATGTCATTGGAAGTATTCAACAATTTGTTAAATTGTTGGTGATTACGCAACAAGTATTTATTTTTAAGGATATTCATAAACTATATTTTATAATTACTAAATATATTATAAGTTAATGGCATTTTTGTATTGCCATTTAAATATGTAATTAAAGTAATATTGTTTTACTAATAGCTTAAAAAATCCAATAGGTATACATAATTCTACTTTAAATAAATATATTACATTGAAAATGTCTACTACCTTTTATTTTATTACCAAACTGATTAATTATTTTAAATAAACTGTGAACCATGTTATAGAAATTCATTTATCTAATCCATAAGAGATGACGCTTTTCACAGAAATCGACTACGTAAACGAGGAAACAGGGAATTTAGAGTAAAGGCATAGAAATACGTAGAGATACGTTTGAAGTTTCGATGTTTATGAGTAATAGAGAAATCATAAGGGCCCTGAAGCCTGAGACGGCTTTGACAGCTTCACCCGGGCTTGGGGGCGAGCGCATAAGGTATTTAGCCGCGAAAGCAAAGCAACATGCTCCAAGGATGCCAAAGTGGGCTCGGCTTGGACTGTTGTTAGGGCTGCCAACTTTTTTATATCAAAATATATAGTATTTTCTAGGCTATTACCTAAAAAAATATAGTATATGGCAAAAAACAAAAAATATATAGTAGGTTTCAAATGAATATATGTATAATTTTTTAAAGGAATATTTGGCTTTTTTTATACTACTTATTTATTATTTTACTATTTATTGACATGTAATGATGATAATGATAAATACTCATATTGACAATGGTGGCATACCAGGTCTCGTTTAGAAATAGATAAAGCTCAGATTACGGTTTCTTTTTGCTGCTTTTACAGCTTCACCGGGCTTGGGGGCGAGCGCGGAAGGCAGTCAGCAGCGAAAGCTAGGCAACAAGCTCCAAGGGTGCCAAAGTGGCCGAACCTCGGCCGATCATGCGAAAAAGTTGCGAGCTGACTAAATCCCTATCCATAGAAATTCGAGCTAACTAACTGTACAAATATACATGTTCCTGGCTTCTGGGAGGAAGGAAGGAACATGTGTGTATATGTATTTAGTGATTTGGTAATTTTTGTCTAAACTAACTAGCCAAAAAAAGAAAAAAAAGGTCCCTTACAGAACCTGTGTACCTGAGTGGTGTACATATGTGAAGTGCAGTGTTATGTGTGTGTGTCGATAGCTAGTGAATGCAGTGTCACTGTATCGCGCGAGCGGCTGCTGGCTCAAGGGCTCCATGCCGGAGGAACGGACGTAGGCTTGAGTTGCCGCTGGAGAGGGTGGTCGTGGCTCAGATTACGGATATATTATACTTAGGTACTACAAGAGGTAAAAGCTACAGCCTGCGTTCCATTTCACATTTCTTATGACATATCGGGTCCTTTAAGCGTAACGTGAAGATATATTTCGAGATCACCAGTCGTATCAGTTTTATGTCATGTATACATAAAAATGCTGTGACCCACGCATATTTTGTGTGTGATGTCAAATGTACTGAGATGTTATTTCCCGCTTATATTTTTTTTGGTCATTTATTTCTTTCGGCTTCTATAATCTATAGTTTCGTTAATTATTTAAATCAACTAGTAAAAATAAAAGCAGATACTTATTTAAACCGTATGTAGAAGAGTTCTCATATCTCAACAATACCTATATAAAGTTCTATCAATTTTATACTGATTACTTAAAGATTATAATTACAATTTTGTGTCACAGTTTTGCCTACGTAATAATATAAAAATAATTTAATTCACAAAAAGCTTATAATTTGGATATAAGCTTCTTGGTAATATATGTATATTCAAAAACTTCCATTCAAAGAGTTTTGACTTTTATTACATAATACACAATTTTTTCTCAAATCTGTGACATAATAAATGTCATTTTATATGACAAATAACAAACGTAACAGATTTATAGATACAAGTCTGCGGTTTCATTATGCCTTGTGGTAAACGTCCCGTTATTAAAAACTGGGATAAACCTAAGAAAATAAGGGTCATAACTCCATCACGTTATGAACAAAACGAGGCGTCCGTTAAACAACATTGGAAAAACGTAATCAAATCATTGGAATTGTCTTATAAGGATGACCAGGTATTCACAGTGCCGTGCTTAGTATTGACAATAATATAACATCATTACAATAAAATATTATAGTTTTTTTTTATTATATCACGGCAAAGTGACGTCACTATGCCTGATGGTAAACACAGTAGGTACATTTAAGTATAACGGGGACCACTAAGAGATCAGTAGTCCATCGCTGGTCGCCGCTGTCATACCAATCTGCAAATCTTTTTGCACACTGGCGAATCCTAAAACGTAACAATCCAAAAGATAGTCACTGTGACAGGTTTATCACCACGTGTATGGTGTTCGTGACTCAGTCGGGTACAGATGAACACCCTGCTTACTTACTGGGTACTAGACGAGCTGATCCCGCTTAAACGTACTGTTAGTGCCACGGGCTATAGCGGGTATTACACCTGGTGTATGGTGGTCGCTATCAGGTCGAACACTATTAATATTCACATACATGTGTGTGTGATTTCATTAGTACATTATAATTCCACCAGAACGATACGGTCGTAAGAACATTTTTTCCTTCACTTCCCATTGAACACCCGACCTATATTTGACATGATCCTCACATCATATATGTAAAAATTATGTAATTGTAACACATACGATGTACATATGATGTCAAATCAAGGTACCGTGTTCAATTGATAAAAGTATACGCTTATTTTAGGATTCAAATCAGTGTTCTCTGTTCAGTGTACACGACCATAATCATGATCTGAGAAACTGTTTCATTATTCAACTTTGCCTGAGAATAATGAATTTCTTATATGTAAATAGAGTTTGAATAAAATCCAAAGTGGGCAAGAGTTGATTCACAAAAAAATATTTAGTCGTGTAACCGTCACATGCGATTGAAGTAAAACTTAAATGGTTATACCATTATCCCGACGGCCACCATCGTCCCAGCGGTCACCACCATCCCGACGGCCACCACCATCCCAACGGTCACCACCACCCCAACGGTCACCATCATCCCGACGGTCACCACCACCATCCCCATCAACCTCTTACTACTCTTAGGTACTCTCCGAGTTACCTCCTAGTCGCGCATAAAGAACATCCACGAAAGAAGTAGATTGTCATAAAGGGAAGAGATTTCAGAAGTGGGATACATGAATGATGACTAAAACAAAATAGTATTCCAATAAAACGGAGTCGGATAAAAAATGTTCAACGCTTTAATAAATACAGAAGTGAATGAATGGATTACTTTCTAAATCACTTTGTACCATCGGAAACCATCAGTCCTGCACTATGTTACTAATATCTTTTATTTAAAAGACTTTAGATTTGCTCTAGACCTATAGAGCTCTTTCTCTGATTTCGATTGCTTGAAAGCCGCACCGAGTATTTTTTATCATATTACAGACCGCTGGAGTCTCATCTAGTGTTAACACTACTTGCCAGGCAAATAGTATAACACGCCTTATTTCCTTGTTATTGTTTCTTTAAGATCTCCTTCATGAAAAGCTCAGGGTCATTTAGGATTAAACCCTATAAATAGGAATATAGATAAATTGTGATTATATAGACAAATTGAGAGATATCACACACATCTCAGGTAGGACGCTGTCAGCGGTACCTATTTTAATGTATCCAACACCATTTGCTTTAAAAATCCGCCATGGCTTAGAGAACTAACAACTACTTAATTATAGGTACATTTAGATACGTTCTAAAAACTTCGTAAAATATTTCTGAAAATTATTATCCAGTTTTGGGAGTCCCAAGGAGATGCTGTACGTAAGCTTGTCGGTCCCGTAATCTTTCACAGAATAGCGAAAATTTTCGATTTACCACTACAAACATCGTCCTATGATGTGAAATCAGAAATAAGTTCGTTGGAGCCATCCGAGAATTACTATACAACTGGGATCGCGAGAGAGGTAAAACTGCTTTAGTATTAATAATTATTGTTCAAGTTATTTGTTACTAATTTAAATAATAATTATTATTTTCCTTTTTAAATTGTTTTGCATATTAAATTCTAAATTTATATAGTTTACCTGAAATTACTGTAACACTACGAATTTTCAAAAATAAGTAATATATATTTCAAGATATGGTAACTAATGTTCCTGACTTTTACTTATATTATTTTCATGTGTTTTTATTATATTAGTGTAATGACTGTATGTTACCTAAATAAATAAATAATTTTAAGTTTCTACATGTTTCGAGGGTGAGAACCATTTTTTGTATTCGTTTCGAAATGTGAGTGCCGATTAATGAAGAATAGCAGCGACTACGATAGGATTTCAGTTTCTTCCGACTGTTCCAAAAATGATTTAATATAGTTGGATAATATGTAACACTGCATGATATTGAACAGTTTTACAAGCGTCACATTCATAATTAACTATAGATTTTCAGATCATGTGATCGCATATTACGGGACTGTTTATTTTTATGCTCATCATAATGCGGTTGGTACAATTGGTTGCAGTACATGTGTATGCATTGTAAACAAATTTACCGTCAAGAAACTTCAAAAACTTTATGTGTGACAATTTGATGATAATAAATAATGTCCAATAACATGTTGTGATAAGTTTGATAGTATCACAGGAGAAGTGAAAAAATATTAAAATTGAAATATTGAAATTGAACTTTCACCTTGAATAACTTTTGAAGGAGTAGATTTGTCGTAAAAAGATAAAAATACGTTTTTTGTGGTATTATAATCTTAATATACGAGTAAGTGTAGGTACCTACTCTGAATCACCAACGTTTACAAAATCTTGCATAGTTATAATTACAATATATTCTCCCACACGACAATTTATTTTTATTTATCTTACAATTTTAGACATCACCTCGTCATACATATTCTCTTAGTGACTATGAGTCATTAGCAGAAGAACAACAAGAAGAAATTGAAGACGAACAATCAGAACAATGGAGTGTCTCATCAGTTGCTCATACAATTGAGGCGAAAAAATCGTCACGAATGAAATCCATATCAGTAATTAGATCAAAATCTGTAACATTGTCGAAAATTTTCTCCAAGTCTAAGTCGTTTTCGAAATATTTTTCTAAAACCCTTATGAAATCTGTGTCGAGCAAATCGAAACACATTGGATCGGAAATTTTAACTACTGATGAATCCACTAATTCCCAAGACGATTTGGAAGTCCATCTCAGCAGGCTATAGTAAGTAGTGTATTTTGCTACAAAATAAATAATAATAATATAAATTTACAATATCATCAGTTTAATCAACAGTAGATTATGTTGAAGTCATAACAATACATTTATAGTGACGCGTATTTTTTTAATAGGTAGATCAAGCAATCAATGTAAATAAAAACAAAGAAATAAATAGCTGCAAAAATAATTTAAAGAACAGTAACATTCAGACACTACTTATTTACAAGAAGAAAGCTCAACATTTCGGTGATTCTGCCAAAACGTACAAACGAAAAAAGTTGAGCAAAGTAACGGAGGTGTCACTTTGCAGATAATAATATATGATCATAGAAGAGAGTAGAATTTAGGAGAGCGTTAAAAGAACCAGATCACTTAAACAAAAAACTAAAAATATTAATTTACTTTTTAATTTACAGCAAGTCAACTCCATACGCTAAAAGAACAAAAAATCCGCATTTTGAAATGCTATATTGCAATGAGTCTGAAACTGACATGATTAAATGGAACTCTAAATATAAACAAAAGGCGTTTGAAGTTTCCGCATCCGATGAGTTTAGTAAAAAAGCTGAAATTATGACTAAAAAGGTCATTTTCATTCTATTTATTTTTGTTCATTTTATAACAGTGATGATCATTATAATTTGGAGATCGATTTTGTGGATAAAATTTAAAAAAATATATGTGAATTCGGTCAATGTACTAAATAAATTTTCTTCTCTTACCCTTATCCTACTTAAATAGGGTCGGCACAACAGGTTTTTCTCTTCCACTCTATTCTATTAACTATCATCTCAATAGTCACCCCTTTTAAACGCATATCATTCTTCAGACAGTCCGTCCATACCTTCTTCGGTCTTCCTCTAGTCTTATATTAATCCACTATCATACTTAACATTTTTCTAGTTATATGACATTCATCTCTCCTCATGACATGTCCATACCACGCTAATCTATAAACCCTCAACTTCTCCGTAACTGGTGCTATTTTAAGACTTTCTATCTATGTACTAAATAAATATTTTCCTGTATTCAGTTCAATTCGTTTTCACTACATGTGTTGTATGTTTGTGGCTAGTTTATTATTTAAAATAATTTTTCCAAAGTACAATACAGATTTATATGAAATATGAAATTTTACATCCCCTACAGATTGCTCTGGAGTTTTATGAGTGGTGGGTAAATTTGGGAAACGTGGAATTTAAAAGTGAAATTAAAAAGCCAGAGGACATAGAAGACTTATTCCAAGTAAGCTAAGCTAGTTATTGTTAAGTGTTATCCGCTATAAATATTTAATGATAAGTTAATTTGAGTTTTCAATTTGTCAGGTTTGGTTCGATGAACATGCTTCGCGTGGACTTGTGCTGTATCCGAAAATATTACCATGTGTTCTTAAAACGATTGCTGAGTTTATTAGTGTGCCAAAGGTATGCTTATATTTAAAATCTATACAAGTAATATATTAAACCTCAAAGGATTGTTTGTTTGATCGCGCTAATATCTGAAATTACCAGTGAGATTAAAAAAATGCATTGTATAGCTATTTGCATATGTATTGAGGAAAATTATAGGCTATACAACTTCACACCACGACTCGTAAGAAGCGAAGCAGTAATCATGAACATCTAGCAATCTGGTAGTTAAACAAATGAAGTCTGAAGGAATGATGATTGACGTGAGTTCGAATCCCTGCAATGAGCCTGAGCTTTCGGTGAAGGAAAACATCGTGAGGAAACTATAGCATGGTGGTTTTTTCTAATGCACGCCTGGCTAGCCTCAAGTTGAAAATCTGTCGCCAAGCACATGTAGGTGTGTTCTGGCAGCTGCACTTGAGAGCCAGTCTTCCACTAGGTTTAGTGTGTTATCATCTTGGGCCACAACGTCACTTAACATCAGGTGATATTGTAGCCAAAAAAAGTTGAATAAATTTAGCACAGGTGAAACAGCGTAACACAGGTATATTTATATTATCCTATGAATATATTGCAAGTCAAATAAGACCATAAACGGAGAAGTAAATATCTTTTGGACATATTATTCATCAGTTCTAAGTAATCTTGTACAAAGATTTGCTAAATTTGCTAAACGTGTACCGTGATCGTCTGCTACTGATATCTTGATGAACTGATATATGTTTGATTACATATGGAACCAACTTTCAATGAGAATAAATTGCTAATTGCGAATGAATCCAGCGAGAGTGAAGACGTACAAATGTCATGTGAGCTCACCGGTCCTACGTCCTATGATACTGGTCGGGGCGACGATAGGGTTACCATAAGATGCGAGCTTCCAGGTTTTTCCACACGCACAGACTGATTTGATAAGTGATGGACTCGTGGTCAATAGCGAAACTTTGGGAGGAGCTAGGTTTTGCACCGTGCTTACGCAACGGTGATTTGACGTCAATTCCAACGAAAGGCTGACCGGTGCGAGTGCCGATGGTGACAATGATGTGAATGATGGATGTGATATTTACCTAGGACAATATGAATAAAAATAAACTTTAAGTTTAACGACTTTAAGTTTTTAAGTTACACGGGTGCAACAATATATTGTATGAAATGCAAGATTGCCATTGCGAATCCCCTGAGAGGCGATTCAAACGCTTGTCATAATTAAAAAAAAACATATTCATTTATTTAAGGTTTGGAAGTTAAACCATTACAGGGTTACCATTATGATTTCTGTGCCAAAAATAAAAGAGATTTTGATATTTCATTTTTGAATTCCAGGCGGCTTGTCCAAATGTTCTCAAGCGGCAAATAGCTTATGATATTCACGCTGAGATTAGTCCAGCTCATACTGTCGCTTTTGGTACTTGCCTACCTCAAAACATGAAGCATCTACCACCAAGGAATAACACGAAGACGCAGTGGCGTGGAGTCCAAATTCCGGAGGATCTCCGCTCTATGGCCTGTGTCTGGGATGACGTGCAACATCTTACGTAAGTCGTTAATGTAATGTTTACTGAGTTTGAGTAAATTTCTAGAGTCTCACCTAATTTTACTAAATACAATCAGATATTCATGAAACTGCTATTAATATTATGTATTATTATTGGTATAAAAAGCACGCTTTCAATTCGTAAAGAAGATAAAGATGACCATTAAAAATGTTATAATTAAAATACAAAACTATTATAAACAACATAATGACACAAATCTGTCCTTGTTAATCTGTCCTCAAATTCCTTGTTACCAATTCTTAGGCGATATAAAATAAAATCAATCCCTCGATAATTATCAATGTTCTATACGAACCTAACGTTCGTATAATTTGTAAAAGTGACTTCGACATTCTTCGAAATATCGTGTAACTTCTGAACGACATGACCAATTGAGCCTCATATTCACATAATATATTTGTTTTATCGAGACGAAGGTTCATAATAATGTTAAGATCCTATAGGTGGCACTGTGGTCGAGCTGGAAAGAATATAACATCGTCTGTTGGACCTACTAGTATATTATGTAATGTTAGATGTCCTTTTACTTAGATAGTTATCTATTGCAGATCAACAAAAGCGTTCCACCAATGGCTAGAACAGCGACCACATCTGCCCATGCCACCGTGTCTAAAATCTCTTGGCGCCAGTGGTGATAAAAAGCAATCGTTGTTCCATCTGATTATGTCGTCTACCAAGATAGAAGCGGATCACCATCGACTCAAGACCTTGCACTACCGGTATCTCAGTTCTCGCTAGAATTAAAAGAAGTGCTTAGTAAGCTCATGAATCAATAGTTACTAGAAAGGAAACATGATTTTATTGGAGTTTAGTCATTTACAATAACATATTGTATTAGAATATTTTTTTTTCGGTGAATGTACCTTGTACTTTGATATGATTACATTTTTGTGAATGGTATATTACATATTTAGACTGAATTTGTATTGTACTCGATCGGAGCCAGAATAAAGCAAGATAAAGCAATAGCTGATGTCTATAAAATAAATATGATTGTAATTTCACTTTTTTTATTTTTATTTTATTCATTAACAGTGTCGTACATTATTGAGTACATTGTAGATTGTAATAATAATATGTCTGTGTCATTAAAATTACTTCGTTCTGTTATGGGGACTTATTCGGCAACCAAATAAAAATAACAAATTGGCCTGAGGCCGGGTCCGAAGTCAGTTCGCTAGAGAGCGATTAAGGACGGTAGAAAATGAAGTGTATAACAGTAAAATGAACAAGAAACAATAACATACACTTAATATCGCTGATGCAAACAAAATCATTGTCGGAGTTTACAGTAGGAAGCTCAGAGGTCAATGGCAAACAAGCATACGGCCTGTCTGTAGTAAACGTCTACCGTAGCCTATGGACGCTTGTAATACCATAGGTATCACTAGTACGTTGCCGACCTTGAAACCCCATATCCCAAGGAGCTCTAGAAACCCTACTCACCGCAGTAACACAACACTAGGTTATATGGCTGCAATCTTCTGTAGGATGGAGACTCCATCTTTCGAACTACCCTAAGTAAAGAGAAATCTCTCTGTACCTTACCTCTCTTTAAACCCCCCTTCCCCAGAGCTAATAAAGTAAACATTATTAAAAACTTTATTTCTGGTAAATTGAAACAAAGAGGAAACGTAAAGTCATCATAAATCGAACGCGATAATTACACATTTATTGTAGATATGTGTCTGTGTTTATCAATAACGGATAACGATCATATTATTTTTTTATTAATTCATTTGCAATCGAAATCGCACAATTCTAGTGTACAAACATCGGTGTGAATAGTGTCTTCAAGAAAATGAAATACTAAAACCTAAAATTTATTTAGTTTGGTTATAGAATTATTAAATAAAAATGACTGACACAAATACGCAGAGTCCCGGAAGGAAAGAAATGTTGGAGGAAATAGTGAATAGAAAAAAAATGGGTGACAAAAAATTTCACTCCGAATCGTCACTTCAAAATTATACTGAAGACGATGAAGTTTTTAATTCGGATACAAATCAAGACCCAGGGGTGAGCTATAATTATACTTTTTTAACATGAAAACTTCCAAATATAATTTAACTGTGAAATATATTACCCATCTTAAAAGTAAACTTAAAAAAAATTTATTATTAAGACCAGTTTTTCAAAATTTTTAAAGCGTTGTGTAAATCTAACAAGTACGCAAATAATTAACAAAAACACCACATCTCCATGTCCATCCTATGATAATTTCAATTTCAAAACTTTAAACTAAATACTTTGGTAATAACTTTAAACTTACTTTTTCCTTTCAGGTTCTTAATAAATCAGTGAATAGCATACAGAGTACAGAGGATCAATCAGAGCGAAAGAGAACAATGTCGCAGCCGGGACCTGTCTCAGGAAGTTTACTGACTGCATCAGCTGCGAGAACGGCGCGACGGCGACCCCAAAAAAATGTCATGTACGCACCTGATCTTGAAAGAAGTGTAAGTAATTTTTAAGAAGTTTTACAAGGATAGCTAAAACAATTATCTACCTCAACTGTGGATATATATATGTATCTCACTTTGTAACAAATGGAAAAATCACAATAAAAGAACAAAATGTACTTCGTGAAACGCAATTTCCAGTGTAACAATTAACTTATTTGACTCTGCATTTTACGTAAATAATCACTATTCCTTTGAGATCTGCTCTTAGTAAAAACTCAAAGAACTCCATAAATATTACTTTTTTAAAAATTGTGTCCCAGACAACTAAATACTCATTCATAGCTTACCTTTTATATTTATGTAGTGCAGACGTTTATTTTCTATTGATGTTACGTAATTAATCATCTAATCAATATAGATTTTCTATATATTAACCATCTAGGATACTTGTAGCTAAAACAGAAAATACAGACTGCACTATACAATTTATCACAAAATTACAGATCTGGTTAACTGGATAAAATTTGATACGTAATCTATTCCTACTGCTTTTTACTAAAGGTTATTTTCTATCTATCCAATAATCTATCTATCTGCATTTAATCATACTGGAGAATATAAATTAAGGTAACTTCTGTTAACCAATCTTCTCATATTTCTATCTTCAATATGACAAATCGCCTATATATTAAAACGATTATTGAAAACGGTCATAAGACTATCACTTTCTATCGCTAGCGGCGCCGTGTACTTGATATGAACATTAAAAATACACGTCTTGTCATATGATACTGTTTATTATCTAAATAATTATAATATACTAGCTGTGCTCTACGGTTTCACCTTTATTAAATTTGTTCGACTAACATTCTTTCGCGCCATCGCCAACGCACTCGTGTAGCTTACATTCCCGTATTTGTCTATAGTTTGCCAGATTGCTTGACGTCCATAATTACTGCTCCGCTCCTTAGAGTCGTGGCGTGAAGTATATAACAATAGTTATATAACTATACACTACTATAACACGGCCGTGTGTGTGCCGGGGCCGTGTGTATGCCGGCTTAGAATCGCACCACCCCATCTCATCCTGTGGGTGTCGTAAAAAGCCACTAAAGGATTATCCGACGAACGGGCAGCAGCGTCCTTCGAGTATATATCCACGACCATACTGCGATCGCCAACCCGCCTGCCAAGCGTGGCGATTATGGCAAATATGATGATAGTGTATGATGAAAACAAAACCTAGACCCCTAGTCCCCGGCGGCCCCGCTATTCCTGACTCCGGTAGCGGTCACGGTAACGGCGGGGCAGGGGGTACCTGGGGGGGATACCTGGCAGAGATCCGGCTACCACAACCGACGAACACTGGCCCTGGCAACTTATAACACGCGCACACTGCGAACTGACGAGAAAATTGTGGAACTTGAGGAAGAATTGAGCAAGTTACGGGGGGATATCATAGGTTTATCTGAAGTCCGAAAAAAGGGGGAGGACACGATAATCATTAAATCTGGTAACTTGCTCTATTTCCGGGAGGGCGATCAACAGTCCCAAGAAGGTGTCGGGTTTATCGTCCACAAGTCCCTTGTGAACAACGTGGTTAAAGTCGAGAGTGTGTCGACTAGGGTAGCGTGCTTTATACTCAGAATAACCAAACGGTATTCGTTGAAGGTCATACAGGTGTACGCTCCGACCTCGGCGCAATCTGACGATGAGGTGGAGGCTATGTATGAGGATATTTCTAAAGCCATGCATAGCTGCAAAGCCCACTTTACAGTTGTCATGGGGGATTTTAATGCAAAACTGGGCAAACGAGACGGCGATGAACTGCAAGTGGGGCAATTTGGAGTAGGAAACCGGAATCATCGGGACCAACTACTGGCCGGCTTCGTGGAGAAGGAAGGCCTTTATATGATAAACTCTTTCTTTAGGAAGCGAGAACACAGGAAGTGGACCTGGATGAGCCCTGACGGTGTAACGAAAAACGAGATAGACTTTATCATGTCGACGAAAAGGCACATATTCAATGATGTCTCTGTGATCAATGCGGTCAAAACCGGAAGTGATCACCGTATGGTAAGAGGCACATTGAAACTTAATTTGAAGCTCGAAAGATCTCGACTGATGACGTCTACGCTCCGCCCAGTACCGATCCAACTCCAAACCCCCGAGAGCTTTCAGCTGGAGCTCCATAACCGTTTTCATTGCCTAGAACACAGCGTGGACAATTATAATGACGGGTTCGTGGAAACTGTCCATACGGTTGGGTCCAAGTTCTTTAAGACCCACCGTACAAACAGGACCAAAAAACTCTCGGACTCTACTCTAAAACTCATGGAGGAGAGGCGTCAGATGATTCTGCAGTCTAAAGGTGATGCCTGTGCTTATCGGCGGCTTAATAGGCAGATCTCAAAGTCACTGAAATCTGACATACGCCAATTTAATACGAATCGTATTAAAGAGGCGATAGAGCGAAACAAAGGCTCCAAAGTGTTCGCAAGAGATCTATCTATGGGGCAAAGCCAGCTAACAAAGCTGAAGACTGACGACGGCAGAATCGTGTCATCCAAATCCGAGCTCTTGAGAGAGGTCGAGAAGTTCTATGGACAGTTATACACGTCAACACAGGAACCCGTTACGAATCTAGCTAAAGACCCAAGAGCTAGATTGACTCGACACTATACAGAAGATATCCCGGACGTCAGCTTGTACGAGATTAGTATGGCTCTCAAACAGCTTAAAAACAACAAAGCTCCCGGAGATGACGGAATCACAGCCGAACTATTGAAGGCGGGTGGTAAACCAGTACTGAAGGCCCTTTAGACATTGTTCAATTCCGTCATCCATGAAGGTAAAACGCCGCAGGCATGGAACAAAAGTGTGGTGGTACTCTTCTTAAAAAAGGGTGACAAAACCCTATTGAAGAATTATAGGCCCATCTCACTTTTGAGCCATGTTTATAAGCTGTTTTCGAGAGTTATTACGAACCGTCTCGCTCGCAAGTTTGACGACTTCCAACCTCCCGAACAAGCCGGTTTCCGAAAGGGCTTTAATACCGTAGACCACATACAAGCATTACGGCAGGTTATACAGAAGACCGAAGAGTATAACCTACCTCTTTGTTTAGCGTTTGTGGACTACGAGAAAGCATTCGATTCGATTGAGACCTGACCGCCACAAGGTGGTCTGACGACCTGGTAAAGGTTGCGGGAAGCCGCTGGATGCGGGCAGCACAAGACCGGTCGTTGTGGCAATCTTTGGGAGAGGCCTATGTCCAGCAGTGGACGTCTTTCGGCTGAAATGATGATATAACTATATAGCTTTCTCAATAAATAGACTATAAAATACAATCTGACTGGTAGCTCCAGAGATTATCGCGTTCAAACAAACAAACTCTTGGGGTTTATTAAATATTGAATTATTTTCTGACTATAATATTAATAACATTAATTTCTTTTTTATTCTATTTAGGGCCGATTTTTCAGTCGACAAATAACTTTACTTTAGGAATAATTTTGACGTTTAGACAGTGGAACAACTGTCAAAATTCAAAAATTATTTATCTATTAAAGTTATCTGTTGATTGAAATATTGGACGTAAATGTTTTATTTAACAAATTACGAACTGCATTATACACCTCATAATAAACTAGCTATCTAATTAAAAAAGAAGTATAATTTTTATTATTGCAATCGCTTATTCACGGGAATATTGTAGGATACGCAATATGATCTTAATATTATGGACTCTTTTACAACTTTATAAGTTGCCTAGTTCCTCGAAATTTGTCATAACAATTATTAAGCTTTCTCCACAATGTTTTTCTTTACCTTAAGCACGAACGAATAAATTGAAATTTATATTTATAAATTATATGATTAAATTCCAAAAACAATTTGTCTTCTTGCCGAAGCTCAAAACCAACGGATACTGGTTAGTTATTCAACTGATCTCAATTATTGGACCACCATTTATAAATTACGATAATAAAAATTGACACCTTTAATTAGAAAAGAAATTAAATATTTATTCATGTAATAAATATAATAACTTAATAAATTAATGTAAATATTAATTGACAATTAAAACTTGCCAAGTTAGAAGTCCGATTACAAAGAAAAAACAAATTGTTTTTTAAATGAATTCAAGAACGTACATTCCTATTGGTTTAATTAGAGGAACAGCTATGGAACTTGGCACCCGTTAGATCTCAGCTCTTTTATCGATGACAACTACTACCCTGAACGTTGTTTCTACCGAACTTGGCCCTTTTTTCACATTATCTTCTTTATTGGGATTTTCCTTTACGTAAACGTGTTACTAATAAATTCAAATTAATACATGTTTGTGAATTCCAAAGAAAATTGTTTACCTCCTTACCGAGGTTAAAACTAGCGAACACCGGATTGCATATGTACTTATAATTACATATGTATTTTGACTTAATTGCCTTCATCATCATAAATGAAAAAAAAATTAAGTCGCCATATCAGATATGGTAGTTCGAGATTTGATACACTAATCTTTGATATGGTAATTTTCCAGTTTAACATTTATATCGACCTATCACGATATATTTATACAGGCAAAAATTAATCTTCTTTTTATATAAAAATCAATGTTTGTATGTATGTTCTCTATGGACTTCGAAACGGCTGGAGCGATTTTGGTGACATTTTTAGACAATCTTTATATTAGCCCAGCGGGTGATACTGTAAAGTTTGGTAGAGATCGAAAAAAAAAATCTGATCTACAGCAACGCGTGGCCAGGTTTGCTTGTATGTGATAAAATTCTTCTTTGTATTATATCCGTGTAAATTTTACAATCTTTACCATGAATTTGTGGAGGAATTGGTCTGTGATATCTCCATAAATTTTGTTCTATAATAAATATTAATTGCATTTTATTAACAGTGGCTCTTTGACTCATCAAAATGACTTCAATTTAAAGAGAGTAAAGAGGCAAATAACGGGAGTCATCGTTGTTATGCTGATCTATGACTACCACAGCGTAAGTCGTTATTATGGCAGATTTTGTTTTTCAGATTGCGATTACAATCTAGTCTATTTAAATTACATTTACTCTTCAAAAGTTACTTTTGAAATAATATTCTATATTTAACCATCGCATTATTCTTTTTGTTAAATACAAAAACTGCGTACCTACGTACGGCAAACAAATTTCCTCCTTTTTACCATACAGATGGAACGTTTCAGCTTAAAGTAATTATCGTGGTATCGTTGTATTAATTGCTGTAGAATTGTTTATTTTTATTAATTCACTAGCTATGCCCCACGGTTTCATCCGTGTTAAATTTATTCGACTAATCCACCACGCCGCATCATGCTACGCGACGCCGCTAACGCACCCGTGGATCCTATAGTTCTCACTTCAGTATTTGCCTACAGCTTGCTGGATTGCTTGACGTTCATGGCTACTGCTCCGCTCCTTAGGGTCGTAGCGTGAAGTTATATAGCCTATAACCTTCATCAATAAATAAGCTACAAAATCCAAAAGTAATTTTCCAAATCGTACTGGTATTTCTAGAGATTAGTGCGTTCAAATAAACAAATAATCTTTTGAGATTTATAGATAATATTAGTATAGATAACAGTGATTGAATAAATTTATAAAAAGTAAAGAGTACTTATAAGACATTATTTCTAAACCCTAAATCAATAAATCTGATAGGAGAATAAATATTTGCTTAAATAAACAGCAAAAATTATATTTCAATTATTTAATTGAACATTTATTTTAACAATAATTATTTAATGAATACCTAACTAATTAATCTCTTCATATCAATCACATGATTTTAGATTCCGGATTACATATCAGTCTTAAAACTTAAGTACAGGTATGCAATACTGATTAGGAACGACGTATTTACTCTTAATGATTAAGTACTGTGAAACTTAAAATTTAATCAATTTTGATTGTATGTAATGATTAACGAATAAATATTACTTCATTAATATTGGTTGAATATAAAATTATATCTTGATAAATTCTCGCAGTCCATATAAATACAAACAATGTGCGTGTCACTTTCAACATGCGACTTTGCCATCGGCCATGGTACAACATTACGTCACAAAAGCCTAGTCTTCTATTTTTATATTTGTAGCTCGAGTAGTTTCAACTCTGCGTTGGTTTCTTCTTTGTCAGGGCTTGTTTTTTTTTTAATTTAAAGTATAACTCTGGTTTTATAACCTTTTTTTTAATTAGCACGAAATTTTAAGTTTCGTAATGTTAGCATAACTTCAAGTAAAACACAGGAATAAGTTCGGATCTTTTGTATGCAATAGGTAATTTTTATCTACAAATTTATCTACAAGCCCCCCATTGTAAGTAGGTATCCGGAAAACCTCATTAATCCCGGGGATACTATAACAAACTATTTTATATTATCTATAAAACAAATGTTTAATTTATAAAAAATCTAAGGCGATGCTGTCCAAATGAAAGAGCTAAAAATATTATATCACTTTTAGTATTTGTTATTGACAGCATATCAGTTGGGCCGCGGCGTGTGGCGTTTTTATTCTATAAAACAAGCAATTTTATAAATATTTTCCACAGTAAAAATTGATACGGTGTGTATTGAAATATGCCGATTTGTTAGATTTTGTTCCAGTACTCTGCATAAATGTAGTTTTACATGTCGTTCCATTCTAGTATTCCATTTTATAAAACGTTTTGCACTTCGAATCTGGGGTTTGTTAAATGCCATGTACGAAATTATTGTCTATATAAAAAAAAATAGAATTTGATAATCTCTCTTTGATTCAAATTGGACTTTCCCAACACGATAAGATTATAGTTATCTTTATAATAAATAAATATATAAATAATTTGTTACTACTTTCAATATTAAATAATTATTATATAGTCAAAGTTGGAGAAACAGCCGTAGGTAGCGTTTTGAAAAAATACAAAATTAATTAAATCACGAATTGTTCAACTGATTTCTTAGGCGACTAATTACAGACTAACCTTCTTACACTCTATGGATTAAACGTAAGCTATGTACTCGCATCTCACATCATACGATTTCCGGTGCGTGGGCAAGCGGCGACATATCGTCAGTATAACAATCTTTGTTGTTACAATGCTAGGAATACAGGGCGATCAGGATGAAGTTGCTGTCATAACTATATATAGTTGATATGTTTTGCAAATATGTTTACTCGTTTGCTTACTTTTATTTTATAATTTACAACGCTCATTATTATAATATGATTTCCAATGTATACATGTCTTTATCTGATATTATTTGAAACAATGAAAGTAGTACATATTAACACTGAAAACAAGTTTTTTTTTCATATCATGTGACATATAATGTACTTGTAATAACTAGGTAAATAATAGTGAAATGTATTAACCCAAATTATAGGCAAAGCGGCGCGACACATTGTTATTTTGTCCTGATAATATTTTATTGTTTTCAGGTAACCTTAAACCTATAAATAAAATGATAATAATCAGATAACGGTTTACAGTTGTTACTGCTTCTTCATTGGCCTACCTTTTCTATTTTTAATATCATTACATTTGGTTATATTATAGGTAGATCATAATAAATGTAGGTAGGTAATATATCAATGATTACATTTCTCTAAAAATATTTTTTTATCATGATATACCAAGAACATCATTTTAGAAATATTATTTGTTTTTAAGTTTTACAGTTCCTTAATAATATTACCTATTATATTCTTCTTATTTATGGAACTTATACGTTACTATCTGTGCCCGCGGCTCTGTTCGTGTGCATTACAGAATGACCTCGGTCAAGCGCACGCGCGAATCCTGCTGACCCCGCTCAAAAGCCGAAAAACAAAAATGCTTATTTTGTGTGATCCTTAGAAGATAGATAAATGATATTGCTCACTTTTTTGTAGGTCTTTTTAAAATCTATAATTATGTACAACATTAATTTGATATATCTCGTATGGTTTCCTCACCGTAAGCCATATAACCGCCGCAAATGAGTGTTTCTTCCGAATTGGTTCACCATTATCATCACTGCTTATTTCGCATGTTACTTTATATTAAAAAATACATCCTATAACCTGAACAGATAACATACTTATGAATTAAAAAAAACATGTAAATCGGGTAAGTGGATTTTGCGTGAAAAGAACATAAACGGACAGACAGAGAGACGTTGAGTTTATAATATCTATAGATAATTATACGTAGTCTGGCCTTAAGTTCTGTTACAAATTAAAATGCATTTACTTTTTGTGAAGTAATGTAATCTTAATAAAACGTATAAGTATTTATTGAAGTACCGACAATAATTAAAAATTCTACTCGAAATAGCCACCTTTGGCTTTGATACAGACCCTTATTCGTTCTAGCCATTAATCTATGTATTTACTTAGGTACTGTTTCCATGGGAAATTTAGCCACTGCTTGCTCTAGAGATTTTTAAGAGATATAATAACCCAAGGGGTTCTGATCTGGGCTAGACGAGGGCCATTCTTCAAAGTTGCTTTAAGCCAAGCTTGTGTAGTTCGTGCCTTGTGACCAGATGCAGAGTCTTTTGGTAAAGTCCACGATACATTTTTAAAAGGTAAGGCGTGTATGATAGATTTTACAACACGACCGAAGACGTCCGTCTTGATACACTTTGGCTGAAGTCTTCACTCATTTTTCTGAATGAAAAATGAAGTTTAGATTCTATCATTAGACACTCCCACTAACTGACAAATAATATTCAGTTTTTTTGTTTTTGAAACAATATTTATGGCTAGACTAGTTATTATACATAATAATTATTTTTATATAACGTTTGTATTCCTTACATATTTATAATTTTTGTGAATGCAAATCCATTATAAAAAAAACAAAGTTAAAGTAAGTAAATCAACCCAAATGTCAAAAATCCTAATTAATTATGATAAGTTATCATAATTATCCGATTATAACTGAATATAATATTTTTTGTAACATTATTATATTCTATTCGTACGTAGATAATGTTACCGGAAATGGTTAATATTCGATGAACCTGTTTTTCCTTGTTAACAAAGTGAATTTATTTTCAACCTAGTCCATAGTTTAAACAACTAATTCCTGTATATGAGCGCAATGGCCTGTAATGATTTTTTTGCCATGAGGATTATGTGGATAAGCCAAAATAATTTAATAGTTGTCGATTTAGCATAAGTATTCATTGACATCAATAATTGTCAAACATGCATTACAACAACGTTTTTAATAATCAAAATATAATAAAAAATCGGTTTTCATAGGAATTAAAGCAGATTACTATCATTATCAAAGAAACAATAAAATTTAATGATTCAACAAAATATAGCTAATTAATAGTTTTTTCTTATAAAAAACGTATTGTCTGTTTTAATTTGAAATGATATTGTACGTATCTGCATACATTTGTATAATTTGACATCCAGGTTAAGCGTCCATTCCAAATTTTTCTTTTTTTTCCCGACTACGAGGAAGTCAAAAGTAGGGTTATAAGCATCTATTCCCGCATATCTTCTAATCTACCTATCATAAATTGACAAATGAGGTATCGTTAGAAGCGTCTCGATCGTTAGCTGATTATAGCTGTATGACGTCACAATTTCAAAATGGCGCCCTCAATGGGGACAAAGTACTGTTTAAAAAAATGTTAATTTGCCATGTTGAATATTAAGTGAAAAAGCTTAAACATTTCAAAAATATAAATCGTACTTTTTAAAAGTGCAATTTTTTCGGTAGTTTTGTTTTAGTTTTAAAACTATTCTTGTTAATATCTGATAAGAAAAACATGTTTGAAAAGCTCCAGTAGACTAGCAGATTTATTATTGCCTGCCATTGTTTATTTTTTAAATTTAATTTCCAATCAGTTTGATTTAAAATATTATTTAACTCGTTCTTGTACAAGTGTGGGAATAATTCCCATTACTTTCTCCTTTCATGGGCCTTTGCCCAGTAATGGAATATTTATTATATATTATATTGATATATAACAGGCTTTATATTTTAATATAAAATTCGACAGACGTTGTCATGCTGGAACATTGGCTTGCCTAAAAATACAAATAAAACCTAGAACTCGGCCACAGCGCCATCTACCGAGTCTAATTGTAACCATTCTTGAATAAATATAAAGATAAAAAGATCGACACATATCTAATTGCTATAATATCATTAATTTCCACTTAGGTTATTCATAAAATGGTCTTCTTCTTCTTATTAAATGACAACTTATGTTCATACACAATTATGCCAATGTCACGTGACAGAATATTTTTCTATACGTCAAAGTTCAAATAATGTTTGAACAAGATGATGGCGCCCTCTTGTTAAAATTGTCCAGGGAGTTTTTGTGGTAACTTAAAATTGTTGCTTCTAGTTATTATTTATAATTATTTTACTTCAACTTTTGCACGACAAACTAAATTATATCACACATAATGCCACTAATATTACATAACATAGGGTCAGATAATGCAAGATAATGAATTAAAATAAAAACCACAACATGACTGGATCATGATCCTGGCAAAAAATCTAATAAAAGGTAAAAACTATATTAAATTTTTTTTTATTAAAATCGTTGTATTATATTTTAAAGCATAAATATCTTCTAAGATTATTATTCATTTTCATGATATAAAAAAATATTTGTTGTAAAAGATACCTACACGTGGGTACAGTTCCATAGTGTTGATCAGCGGTGAGCAACGGGTTGTGTTTGTGAGGCGGGTCACTCTCGCGCAACCAACTGTAAACCTTTTGAGTCCAGCCGGCCGCGAGTCTCCCCTTCAAACCCATCCCCGACAACAGCCACCCTCGCACATACCTGCCACGAGTACAGGGCAGCGTGCCGCCCCAACGCCTCGCCTAATGAAAATTCAATCTCTTAATTTTTTTATTTCCATCGACGTCATAAATACTCAATCTAAATGTTCGTCCAGTGCCTACGATATACATATGATAGTCAACATAATCATACATTAATCTTTCATTTACGTGATTTGATAAAGCATACGTATTTTTCCAAGTGTATATTTTCTAAATATCAATAGAGTTGTGTGCTGTTATCGATATTTCACGTTTATCAGGATTGGGAATGAGGTCGTTGGTAGTTGATTAACTTATTACGCATTGCGCTAGTTGTCTTAACGGGGAAGCAGAGATCACTACTACAATTTAACTAAGCTGTTATTTTTTAAATATGCGTAGCCAAAACATCGCTACATCTCAACGTCATTCTTAAGGCGAGACATAATACATGAATGTGGTTTTTTGGAAAATTATATGCGAATTACATGGCTTCCTTCTATGATGAAAATATTATTTATATTTATAACTAGGAACCACCCGCGTCTTTGTTCGCGTGAATTACAATATAAACATTAATAAGAATAAAAAATAGGAATGTTTTACTATAGTATTCAGAAATAATTTATCTTATTATTAGTTAAATAATTTTCGGAATCAGATCAATAGTTCCAAAGACTACATTTTAAAATCAACATATACATAAAACCCTAACGATATGGTCACGATCGGTCTGTGATGCTCTAAAGGTTCCCTAAATTAACTTTTTAAAGTTTTTAAATTGTTTTTTAACTTAATTTTTTATAAAGTTACATTTTCAAGTTTTCCAATTTAAAAACGGTTTATGAATGTACAATATGAAATATGATATCCATATCATCTGTACTACCTATCTATTCTGGTATTATAAAGAAATGAACTTTTTTATGTTATGTCCTACATATCTGGAACTACTAATGCGATTCTAGAAGTTCTTTTACTAACAGGCTACAGTAGCTTACATTATCCCAGAGTAATATAGGCTATTTTTAATTATAAAAGTTTATAATGTAATTTACGCGAAAGAAGTCGCGGGTGGTTGCTAGTATAATATGTAGAAGGAAGGCTCATTAATAACTTTTTATATAGTACGAAGGTGGCAAATGAGCATACGGCCCGCCTAATGGTAAGCGGTTACCGTAACCTATGGACGCTTGTAATACCATATATATTACTAGCGCGTTGCCGACCTTGAACCCTCCTTCCTAAGGAGTTTTAAAAATCCTACTCACAACAGAAACATAACACATGCCATGGATGACATTAATGCTAATTTTACGCGTGTTTCTGTGACATTCAATCAAGATTTTAAAAATTTCTCAAATTCTATAATTGATTTTTATTTATATTATCTCTCATCATGCAGTTATGGTCTACGATTGAAATTATATGTATTCTGAAATTTTTAAGTTAATCTATCTATGTTAAGAACTTTTAAATAAAAAAACTTCATAATAATATTATATCTAAAAATTATTTAAGAAACCAAATGAAAGTAGCTCTAGTTGGTAAATAAATAGTATACATACACACACACATACATACACCTTTAATTGATTTCTTTATATTACTTATATTTTTTAGTTATGAAAAATTAAGTATATAAATATATGAAATTAAATAAAACTATTCGTAAATGGCTAAATTATCTAATAAAATTATCATTTACATTATGGTATACAAGCTGTGAAGTTTGTAAATAGCTATAAATAAAATGTTTGAGGTTTGCCGTTGTGCGCGCATAGATGTTGATATATTTTTTTGTTTCACTCCTAACATCAGAAAAAAAACCACTATATTTATTCAATAAAAAGTTACACGTCCACACGAGCGGAGCTGCGAGTACAGCTAGTACATAACAATATAGAAAAAATAATAATGTATGACAATCACTACATCTACTTGAGCGAATGTAAAAACAAAATTGCGCCTAGACGAAGTGGGCGGGATCGCCCTGTAAAACGAAAGTGTTTGTGATTTGTAAAAACTAAATAGCAATCACAAAACATAATTCATTACATTGGTTATCTAAATGATATAAAACGATTTTCTTTTATATTATCTACATAACAGCCTATTTAAAAAACTACAGCTATTTTAAAAGTGTCAACATTGATAAATGTAATCTAAGGCGTTCTGTAAAATATTTATCTTACGTAGTAAGCTTAATACAGTTTTGATACTTATATAACTTAAAATTACGAACATTCATATAAATAATATTTATGTTATTTATAATATTAGCACGTTTCATGACTTGTTTCAATCACTATCAGTGAGAAATCCCAGGCTCTTTTTACATTGATGAGTCGTCATCAATTAATTATTTGTTGTCACTATATTTTTTTTGTTCCTGTGTAATTTTTTTTATATGTTAACATAATAAAGAGATACAGACAGCTCTTTACATTAAAAGTTAAAATTTTTATTCACTGACCGATTATTCAAAATTTGGGTTCATATATTTTACATTGAATGAAATTTCTAATTTTTCTTTTCAGCTAGTATTAACATATTATTCTATATTACACGTATCGTTGACATGATACTGGCAAAAAAAGGAAAATATATGTGTTTTTAAAATACTACATATTTAACTTCTTCTTTTTATTTATTTCGTGGGATCGTGTGGTTTATACGAGTACACAATTCTACCAATGTCACATGGATAGAATATTTTTGTAAAAGTTCAAACAATGTCCTAACAAAATGATAGCTTTCTTGTTAAATTGTCCAACGGGTTTTTGTGGCAATTTGCGTGCACTTCAAAAAACTTCCGCTATTTAACTTGCATCCTTTATTTTTTTGTACAAAGCAGGGCGGACCAAATTTCACGACAGTGGAACGCGAAACTCCATTATGGGATTATAGTGAAATACACGGCTGCGCAACGTCGCGTCGATCGAGAGAAACGAGCAACTAATGAAGTTATTAATCGGATTTTATACGGCTTTTCATGTCCACGTTCAATATTTTTTATCTTTGTTTCTGATATGCCTGAATATTCTTCTTGAAACCCATTATAGTTTCAAGCAAATAATTGCTACTAGCTGTGCCAGCGGCTACGCTCGCGTGAACTACTAAAAAAGTTTTTTCTAAAATAAAAGTAGCCTAATTTATGCCTTATAACATCAGCTATCTGCCAGTTAAAATCGGTCCAACCGTTTCGAAGATATCCAGGAACAAACAGACAGACAGACGGACAGACAAACATTTTAAAAATGGGTTTTTTGTTATAGGTACCGTTGTATACTTTCATATGCGTTTAGTAAAAACCTGTTATTTTGACATTACAAACAGACACTTCAATTTTATTATATATATAGATTACATACTACATACTAGATTATATACCACATACTATTATGGCATTCATTGACATAAATTGTGAAAAAAAGAAAATCTCGTTTTCAGTCCCACAATAAATAATTAAACTTATTTCAAAATACCTGCATAAAATTGGAAATAGAGAGTTATGACCATATTTTAATAATGAACTCTATTCATCTAACTGGATGGGATCATTTACAATTATAGTAACAAAATACCCTTGTGTTGTGTTCCTGCACTGCGTAGGGTTTCCAGAACGTCTTAGAGAATGGCTGTTGACAACGCGGTAGTGATTCCTCTGGTGTTAAAAGAAATGAAGCAATGATGGCTCAGTGGTAGTGTGTACGAGTTCGCGTCGATTGACGTGAGTTCGAATCCCTGCAATGAGCCTGAGCTTCAAGGAAAACATCGTGAGGATACTATAGCATGGTGGCAGAGCTTTTTTTTCTAATGCCCGCATGGTTAGCTACCACCTTCAAGTTGAAAATCTGTCGCCAAGTACCAGTAGGCGTGTTCCGGCAGCTGGACTTAAGAGCCAGTCTTCCACTAGGTTTAGCGTGTTATCATCTTGGACCACATCATCACTTAACATCAGTTGAGATTTTGGCCACTATGCCAAAACCTATAACGATAAAAAACAGCGTCCATAATCTACGGTAACCGCTTACCGTCAAGCATGCCGTACGTTTATTCGCCAACTTAGTTGTATAAAATAAAAATTCGTTTTTTCATCAGTTTGAAATTCGCTGCAGAACAATACGAACCATTGTAGGTAATGGGATTATAGTGAAATACAGGGCGGCATCGATCGACAGATACAAGCGACTAATGAAGTTATTAATACGATTTTACATATTTTTTGTTTTTATTTTTGAATTCTTTATTGTACTATTCGGTTCGTATTCTGGCTAGTTTTATCCCGCAACGAGGTATTTTCTTCCAGCTCGCTATCCAGCTGTATAGTGGAAAAAATACCATAGTGCAATTAGAATTCTTTAAAAAAAGAGTAAATACTGTCATATAATTATATAATACTAGTGGTCGCTCAGAGGTCGAAATTCGACCATAATTCATTAAAATTATAAGTTTGAACATTATTAAGATTCTATTGTCAAAGACTACATACTTATATACTTTTATAATCACAGATTTCGCCAAGGCTACACTGTTAATTTGCCTATTTTTTTCGAACAAATTACATGAAATATAAAAAAATGATTAAATTAAAGAATACCTTTTTTAATAATTTTAAAGTAATTTATACATATGTCAAAGAGAGAGATCAGAATAGACTGTCGAAGACAACAGGATTTTCCTTGATATCTTAATTATGGAATCATAGATCTTGTGGGCGTAATCTAAGTTAGGTGCAGGTATTGTAGAGATGTACAGGGTCTGACAATCCAAGTGAGCATGATGTCGGTTTATTTGGGGTCGCCCCTAGTAGCTTCCAACCTCCTCTATATAGCCACCCCATGCCTCGCATGTCTGATGTTATCGCTGCCCGTAGGCGACCTAGTAATTGATCTTGAACGTCCTCACGATCCGATAAGCTCCAGCTAGAATGATCTTCTCTTCGAGTTCCGACTTAGTAGGTAGCCTAGAACAATCTTAGGATCCATATTAACGGAGATCTTCACAATGCGAGGGCTCGAGCTAGAACCATCCTTCAAGCCCGTCGTTGGCTGCTTATATGGGTACACAGAGCACACCTGTTTCTAGCGCGCGGCATCTCTACTTTCTTTCCATTTATTTTATATACGCAGTATTTTGAATTCTTGTCATGATCCGTTATCTCGTTGCTATGAAACATGATTTATTTTTTAAATAGCGACATAGACACGATTTTCTGACTTATATTAGTTTATTACGGTTATGTTTGACATTCAGTAAGACTATAGACAAATAATATTAATCTGTTCTCAATTTGACACTTTAACAATAAGCAAAAGGGTATATTATATGCATGTGTGTCAAATACATGGTAGTGTGTGTAATGTTTTATTTATTGATTTTATGTATTTTTTATGAATTAAATTAAATGAATTAAAAAAAAATATTAGGATTCGGCACTCCTTCTCTATATAAACTATAAGTGTGCGAAATTTCATTCTCCTCTGGGCGCGCAATTTTCGTAAAAAGGGGTACAAAGTTTTTGCTTCACGTATTAATATATAGATAATGATATATTTTCTATCAGTATATATGAAAATTGATGTTGATATATCTATTGATAAAATCAAACACCGTTAACCAATCATGAAAGTTGGTAGATCTGTTTTTTTTTTCATGGAGAACGCTTTTATGCTATCCAGATCGCGATAGGTGGTGTTTTAGTCGAGTTACTTAAAGGGGCGAAACAACGTTAGTAAGACTTGTATTCTACTATGTATGTATACCTAAATAAAATCTGAGGACAAAAAGAAGTTTAGGTAATCTTGGAAAGTAAAATGTTATCTAAATAAAAAATGTCATCCGAATCGTTAGAGCCGTTTCGAGAAATAAATCGCTCAATTAATAGTATTAGATTATAACATCGAACTACCATAATTAAAGTTTTAGAATAAGTAATGATTTTTTCTAAATTTTCAGGAATCAACGAGCGACAAGCCCACGACGAATGGAGGGGATTCTGGTACTGCGACACCCATAGGTGAGTATAAAATATAATTTTCAGATATCAATAGTAACTTAAATATTTAAAGCGTAGTGATAAGGCTACTCACATTATGCTTGACTAGGACGGCGGATTTTTGCCGCGCGGGTATACAACTGAAATTAGCAGAAAACCGCGAGTATCATTTCAGCTGTGACAGTTACCGGAGTGATGCGTCGGTTCGTTTTTGCGGCATTTACGCTGAGTAAACCATAAGATAACATAATTGTAGTTCTTAAAAAAACCTACAAAAACGTCCACTATAGCATATGTCTATCTTCTAAGGATCACCCACAATAAGTATTTTTGGCGCAACACAATTCGCTTGTGCGCTCGACCGGACAGCATTCTGTAGTCCACGCAAGCGAAGCCGCGGGTACAGCTAATCTTCTTATATATAAAAATCTTTTGTTTGTCTGTTATTGATTCTATAACTTCTGAACAACTTGACCGATTGAGCTTATATTTACATCATATTTTTATTTATCGAGACGATGGTTTATAGATATGTTAGGATCCGATAGGCGCTGTGGTCGAGCCATTAACAATCGAAAACGACAGAAAACGTCTGCCTGCACAGCCTATATAAAAAACCTGTATATATGGATGTGCGTCTATATCAGATTGATAAACTCTTAACACCGTTTGACCAATCATCGAAAAAGTTGGTAAATCAAAGTTTTTTTTAAGGTAATAGTTTTCATGCTGTACCTGAATGCGATAGCTGTCTCTGTGGTCAAGTATTTACTACTAAAAAGGGCAGACCAACATCTGCGGGACCAGCTAGTATATATATAAAACTGAAGTAGATATTATATGTATATAATAAAATAGTTTTTATAATATTTTAAGGATGATTCATATTTTAACATGGTCTGGGTACTAAAAGCGCTCCTAGCGGACACGAAGAGGAACTAAAGATTTCAGCACAGAAATTTAAACAATTTATTATCTTATTTGAAAATTATCTAAACGTGTACTAGACTCTCTGATTTCAGCATTGAATATAATGTGGATTTTACTTCTTATTCCGTTTCCAGGTGACAGAAATAGTCCTCTGCCATACTTCAACTCAAATTACCGAAATGGAGACGTTAAATCTCTAAGTAAGTAAATCATTCTCTTACTATGTGTCTATCCTAAAATTTTAAACCTAAATGTGCTATTCTTTACAATAATAACATTATGTACAGGAAATATCCTTTACACAGAGTTGTACGATGTGACTAATTGTTTCACCTACCTGAAATTACTATTTGTTTTCTTGTTAATGTACGATGATTAGTTTTATAAAATTATAAATTGATTAAAATATGCGTTTCTAAAATATGCATTATATAAATGTATGCAAATATCAGAAGAGAAGTACAGTAATTTAACTTAATGATACGGAGGTACACAGTAAACAATTTTTATTTCTCTGTTTTTTTTTTAATTGTATGACGGCAAAATGATTGAACTGTCCTTGATGGCAAGCACAATACTACCCAAATACAACGGCAAACACCAAGATATCGGTAATCCATTGTCGGTCGTCGATGTCATACCGGCTTGTAGGCTTCTCGACAACTGGACATATACTGGTTACTGCTCCTCTCCTTAGAGTCATGGCGTGAAGTTATAGAGCTTTATAACTTTACTCATTAAATAGGCTATACATCTATCCTTCTATACTAATATAATAAAGCGGAAGAGCTTTTTGTTTGCTTAACTACTAGTCGGATTCAAAAAATTTAATAAATTTAATTTAATTAATTATGATAGCCAGATTCACAAAGAATAGTATATAGGCTATCTAGCAATCCGCTACACCTCTCAGCTAACCTTAAATATTGATTTTTGTTAATTAAGTCGAAATAAATGGCGCACCTTGACTGCTTTATGCGTGAGCACTGGCGTAGTGGTTAGTGATACGTAAATACAATGTTAAAAAAATTGCTTCTTAACAAACATCTAAACAAAGTTTGCAATACTATATAGCTATATTTTATACATAAGCCACAATAAGGTATTTTGTGACAATTTTATTGAAGATTGAAAAGTGATATATGAGTATTATTATTAGGCATGGCATATTAATCCTTACGATTACTTCAACATCAAGACAATTTTATGTAGATACACTTTGCCTTTTATAGTATTTTATCTGAAAGAATAGTTTGGGAGATAATGTAAAATAATTTAACACTCTGCTGCAACGAGCCGTGTGAGTTGTGACGCATAACCCTGACCGCCCGATAAAAATATTGTCTATAGTCAAGTATTATAAATCATCAATTAGAGGTTTCTTTTAAATTATACGCGGGTGAAACAGCGGGGCATAACTAGTAGGCCATAAAAAGCATAAATATTTTTCAAATCTGACTGGTAGTTCCAGAGATTACCTTCAAACTTACAAAAATGCACAAACTTATTATGGATTACGAGAAAACAATTACAAAACTTATACTTTATTCTTACATAGCGTCTTTAACTATCAAGTAGTAAAATTATCCTGTTCATGAATACTTTTATCGCGATATCTGTTATTACAGGAAAGATATAATATCATTTATACGACCATGTTAGTCAGTCAATATACGAGTACATACATTTGATGACGAACCATATACATTATTGTGTTTTAAATAATTAGCTGTATTTGAAACATTCGCTATGTGTGGTAAATGTATATTCTTTGTATATTACAAATCATATTTGTATTCACCTTCTTCTCTTTCTGTAATAGTTAATCATTTTCGCGTTAAGACTACTTAGACTTCGTGCTATTTTATATTCTTATAAAATTTCGTCTATCAGATTTCTTGCATACTGCACTTCTTTTTTGTTCGTCTGTTTTAGTTTTTTAATTTCGTTTTTGTTGTTAAAAATGTTTTTTTTGCAGATAGCTACCGTTTGTATATACCTACCAATGACATGAAGGGTAGTGCGACTCCTCGGAAACGGTCCGTAGCTACAATGGACGCACAATCCATACGTTCAGTAGAGACACAAGCGCCACCGCCTACGAGTCCTGAAGACAATAAGAAACAAACCACGTGAGTGCCTTCATCATATTTAAGGCGCTGCTCAAACGTTGAACATTTTTTGTGTTTTGTGTCGGATACAAGCTACCAGTGAATATTGTTCTCTCATAATATCAATATGAAATCAACCAGTACTTGCACGAACGTATATAATTTTTGTGTCCAGTTGCTACAACTTGACAAGAACGAATTATCAAACAAAAAAAATATGTGTGCAGCAGTACAAACGTGTCAGAAGTGAAACCTACAGAAAAAAATAAAAAAATATGTTCTTTAAAAATCTTTTTAAACATCATAAATCGGTGGGATTCGAACTATCGACCACTCGTACGTACTGCGTATGAATTCTGGTCGTCTCACACCACTAAGCTAATCCGACGACGATCACAATTATGAAAATCAGGACTTGCATTAACCGTAAATAATGTAAACGTATTCTACCAAATTCTCTCGTAGGCTAAATCCTATAGATATATATGGTTGTCTCTTTTTATTGTCACTTTTTCGTTTCAATCAAATCAAATCACAACGGTGCTAAAGAAGTTTTCACCTCAAAATTGTTCGGTATTATAAACTAAATTTTGTCAGTTAAAGACACAAGCAACATTAATAAATTTCCATACAATTCGCGATTGGATAATATGTTTAAAAATTTAGTTAATTTTTTAATAATATTGGTCTATTGATAAAAACTCTAAAACAATACAAATGTGAAAAAATATTTTTATTTTTCCCTTTTGTTTTTCTCTGTGATTTACGTGATCTTTCAATGAATATACACAGTAGAGTGTTGTGATACCTATGACAAGTGACTATAATATTATTACTAAGCGTTGAAATAATGACTTTAAAGTTATATGTGCTACATAAATTTTATAGCTAAAATTATAGTAAAATCAACTTTACACATAATAACTTTAACCTTATTTTTATTTATTGAATGATGACGTCACGCCACGTTCCTGGGGCATGTGTTTACTTAGATAAAAAAAATCTTTTAAAAGTGTACTACAGAATATAATATAAATATTATTGCATTACATGGGTAATATTTTCATCACAAATATTTTTCACATGCATGTATTTATTTCAGGAAGTATGTGTCATTAATAACAAGTTGCATGTACGCCGTGCTGTTAGTGACCTTGGGACTCATAACTTATCTGGGAGACTCGTTTGTGGAACCTTCAGTATCTGTGGTAATTATTATACCTTACTATCTAACATATTTATAGTCACTAGTCAAGTAGCGTTAACTCCAAGTCGTATTTTTTAAGCCTAGTTGTGCTATATTGTAGCAAAGTTCTTAGCTTAGTATTCTTCTCATTCATATTTAGTAGATACTTGTATTTATACACAATTTTACCAGTGACACGTGGATACAATGTTTTTCTAATCTTCAAGGTTCAAACAACACGCCAGCAAAATTGTGACTTCTTTTTTCGAACTGTCCTTTTCCTTTCTTTTTTGTGGAAACTCAAATTTTCAATTTCTAGTTATAATTTATAAACCACTTTACTTGTGCACAATAACCAAATTATATAACATAAAATGCTACTAATATTACATCATATATGTAATAATTAGATAAGTTTATGAATTAAAATTAAAACAGACAGATTAAAAGCTCGCCTAAAACTCTAGTCATATCCTCAATTCAATTTGTGAGTTCTTTTTAGTAGTTGATAATTTTAGTTTATAATATTGAAATACATTTTTTTAAAATACTACTGAATTAAATGAAAAAATTAACGACTTTGAATATAGGCTGAACGATGAGATTAATAAATATAACATTGTTTTTTTTTTTTTTTTTGCAGATGTATTCTATAATATTATGTAGTATCGGATTTTTGTATCACATATATTTAATAATCGACATAAATCGGTACAAATCGATAGTTTTGAAAAACATGAAAACGAAAGGATTATATGAAGACAAAATAGCTGAATATTTCAGAAAACAAGAGGTATGTTCTGTTTGTTAAATTACTTTAATTTAGAAGTCAATAAAAGTAATATTGTTAACTTTTTTGATTGTTAGTGTAACTTCTTTCTTTAAAAAATGTATAGTAACTACACTGTGCCTGGTGGTAGGCTCAGTACAATTCAGTAAAATAGGCAATAACCAAGAGATCGGCAATCCATCACTGTCATAGCGGCCTGTCTGCAACTGAGTATACCCCGGTTACTTTCGAAACGCGACAAACCAAAAGAAAGTCATTGTGACGATTGTTGCGATCTAGCTAATTCCCTATCCGAAATTCGATCTAACTAACTATATATATATATATATATATATACCTGTCTCTCTCCTCTGGTAGGAGGGGAAGAGACAAGTGTATATATATGTATTTAGTAATCTGTCAATGTTGTCTAGATTAACTAGCCAAAAAAAGAAAAAAGGTCCCTTGATAGCTAGTGAATGCGGTGTCACTGTATCGCGCGAGCGTCCACTTGACTCAAGGGCTCCATTCCGGAGGATCGGACCTAGAACGTGGCACGCTTAAGCATGCCACTTTTATGGGTGTTATACGTGGTATATGGTGGTCGCGATTCAGTCGTACACAATTGTCGTTTCATGCCACCCATAAAAAATAGTTTTTATAAATTTGTAGAATTACTATTAAAATATTATATAATTTTGATGTGCATGATTGGTAATCAATCTGAAATATTTTAGTGATGTCAGTTGAAAGTTTTTAAAAGAGCGACGAAACATTATCTTGACACACTTGTCATTTATGATAAAAATAATAAATCATTGTATGATTAATATCAATGATTGAGATTACCTTTAATAACTTTAAGGAGAAATGTAAGCGCCAATCAAATATAAAGTATTATGGTAACTAAACAACTGATATACGATACATATATAGATATTTAACACCTACACACAAAATAAAAAAAACTCATCACACAAAAGTCAGTCATGTGCCGAGATCGAATCGGCGACCTCTCGGCTCAATAGCGGGGCTTGCTAATACTGTAAAAAGCGTCTTTAATAGTATTTGTACATTAGACAAAATTTATTCTAGGATGAATTTGGCATGCCAACGACATCCGGTGACCGCACTCCCGAAGCGTACAGACCACCTGGAGTTCCTCCACCGGTCCTCATTCCTGTCAAACACCTATATTGTTTTAGTCAAGGTAGACATTCGGGCAGCTTCTATCTCAAATTGGGCGCCGCCGGTAAGTTTTCTGAATATTAATGCATCAACTTCGTTATTAAAATACTAGCTGTGTCCGCGACTTCGCTCACGAGGATGACAAATGAAAAAAAAATTTCTTAAACTTTAATAACTTTTTATTGAATGAAGATATCGTGATATTTTTTTTTTATAAGGACCAAGAAGGATTTTTGAAATTTGAAATTGATCAAAATCTGTTTTTCATCAACAGGTTTTATTTGTTTTTCGTAAACTTTAGATGTAATATTAGTTCAAAATAACGTCATTACATAAATTACCTGTTAACTAGCTGCGCCCCACGTTTTCACCCGTGTTAAATTTATTTGAGCGACTCTCCAGTCTCCATCGTGCCGACAAGAACGCACACGTGTAGCTTATCATTGTTCTAACTTCCTGTACATGGCTACAGCTTGCCAGATTACTTGACATACATGGTTACTGATCCACTCCCTATGGCCATAGCGTGAAGGCTATAAAATGCATTTTTTTTATCGTTCTAGGTTTGGCATAGTGGCCACAATCTCACCTTATGTTAAGTGACGATTTGGCCAAAGCTAAACCTAGTGGAAGACTGGCTCTCAAGTGCAGCAGCCATAACACACCTATTGGTGCTTGACAAAAGATTTTCAACTTGAGGGTGATAGTTAGCCAGACGAGCATTAGAAAAAGTCCTACCACCATGCTATGGTTTGCTCACGATGTTTTCCTTCACCGAAAGCTCAGGCTCATTGCTGGGATTTGAAATCACGTCAGTCGACGCGAATCCGTACACGCTACCACTGAGCCATCATTGCTTCAATACTGGTATTCTTAATGGTAGTTCCAGAGATTAGCGCGTTCAAACAAATCTAGATAAAACAAATAATCTCTAGAGGTTTTTAATTTCAAATTATAATTAATATAATTTAATATAATATTTTATTTCACAGGTTTCGCTCTTGGTCACTTAGTACACTCAGTTCTTCTATTAGCTGTACAGATCACTTACTTTTTCGACGATGACGTCAACAATGAAGATTGTGTAGACATCCTTCAGGTCGTGTTAGACGTCATGTCTCCCTGTTACTGCTTCCTGCAGTTATTTTTCGTCTTTAAATATTCTAATGTTATCATCCTGCGTGCACAGGTGATTACTACTACAATTAATTGGCTAATTGGCAATTAATTATGTGGCTATAGTAAAAAATAAATTAATTATAAAACAAATTTTCTTTTACTAAGTGTAAAATACTTTTACAAGAAATAATTTGATTTTTCAATTTTAGGGCTTGGCGCGTTTTGCCTTTATGCATATGATCGCTAGCAGTCTTTGTTTTTGGGTTTCGGCCATAGTACGCGAAACTATTTTGGCCTTAACACTTTATGCCAACTCTGTGTACGGGAACAACAATCAAACTAACAATGAAACCTACGTTGGACGTACCGACGCATTACGTATTGGTATGTATTATTCGATTTATTATGTAACAATCAAATGTATCATGAATCGTACAAAACATTAAATTAATTATCATTGAAATTAAATGAATTAACTAACTAATTAACATCCTATTCTGATTTACTTAAATTTTGTCTCTACTATCATATTTAAAGTTTAAATCTTAAACATGAAACTAGCAGGAAAAACCATAGACTGATTGTTTATTTATAGCACATATAATCTAATAATACTGTAATATTATTGTCATTTTAATATATTTTATTTTAAAGAAAAAAAAAACAATAATATTGACACGAAGGTCATAATTGTAATTGTGTTACGAATTATAATAAATTTAGTTTTATAATTTTACTTTTTTGTATCCTTTCAGAGATTTTATCTCTTGGTAACTCTCGAATAATTGACATTGGAAGTCTTTACAATCCGGAATGCATTGGGTCACAGGCAGTTACCACGATATTTGAAAATTTTTCTCCTTACTTATACCCTTTCAGTGTGGAGTTTAACATTTTGATTGGTAAATAAATATGCTTATATTTTATATTCTAACGAATATTAAGTACATAAAATGCTAACTTAATAGATTATACTGAATTGAAAAAAAAATATTATCATGATAATTTTATACTTATAGTATTTAATAGTATTTAATGTTTAATGTATGGCAGGGGTTGCATTGTACTAATAATTTTATTAACCTGTCGTGTTTAGTTGCTGTTTACTATATAATCTGGAGTAATATTGGACATTGTGATAACGAGGACACGAGTACTTCTGAACTAAACTCCACTTTGGATGACAACAACACCATTTGCAGGTTAGTATCAATAATAAGAGTAAATCATAATCACTATGAATAAATACATGGTTTGTCTGAAGGGAAAATTGTATCCATTTAAAATATACATTTTCTTTTTATAATTTTTTAATCTGACTACACTGTTATCCTAAGGGCCCTGAAGCCTCAGACGGCTTTTACAGCGGGCTTGGGGCGAGCGCTTAAGGCACTTGGCTGCGAAAATAAATGTTATTCTTAAACTATCATATAAATCAAGTATACATAGATTTATATATATAATAGGATAAGATAAGATATAAGATATAAATATAATAGATAAGATAAAAATACAATAAGATCCATATAAATTCAATTTATAATGACCGCAATGCGTTTAAATATTGCGTTTTTCGTTAACGTTTCCACCTGGTTACATGAGACATGACAAAAAAGTAAAAATAACAAAAAATACCAAAAAGAAAACATGAATAATATATTCTACTCCATAACTAATCTAATAATGAACAGTATTTTACTGGCATAAATCACAATAAATATTTTTCAATAATTTAAGGTAATTCTTGACAGATAAATTGTAATACTAATCGGTATTTCTTTTTATAGAATTCCGACAGCAAACGAAGATAATGATTTTACAAGCAACATCGTCATCCATGCAGATTGTCATGCGTCCAATAAAGGTCTATTCCTCGGGCTGATTATCACAGTGATCATTACGGGAATGCTTATTATTGCCGCTGTTTTAAGTAGCGGGTAAGTAAAGTCCTCACCAGTATTGCCGTCTTTTGGCATAGATTTTATTTGAAACAAAATACTGATTAACGAAAAATGATAATTGTATTACTCGTAGTATATGTAATGTTCATATTATTATTGTATACAATTCTAGCTGACCCGTGTGAATATTTTACATATTATAGAACGTAAACAATCTAACTAACAATTGTTATGCTAGTTAAACGGATTGTTAATAGATGGTGGCTTGAATATATTGTCGTTAGCATCAACAGATAGCATTACTAAATAAAAAGTTTTTTAATATATTTTTAACGAAAAAAATGTATTTATTATACAACTAAGGTGTCAAAGAAGCATACGGCCCGCCCGATGGTAAGCGGTTACCGTAGCCTATCGACGCTTGCAATATCTTAGATATCACTGGCGCGATGCCGACTTTGAATTCCACTACCCCAAAGAGCTCTGAAAACCGTACTCACCGCAGGAATACAACACTAAGTTATTTGGCTGCGATCTTCTGTAAGGTATTCCACAAGTACGGACTGCCCCAAAGTAGAGGAAAATCTCCAAATAAATTTCCTATCTGAACTAATAATATTCTATAAAATGTCCTATTTGTCTATGTTTTGTCAATACTCGAAAATATATGCTTTAAAATTGTTTGAATAATTAATTTTAATAAAAAAAAAACTAACGGAGATACATATGACGTTGACAGGAAAAACACCTTTGAGAAATAATATGTCACGGCCATTTTATTCCAAACTAAGCAATACTTGTATTATGGTAACTAAACAGCTGATATACCATACATATATAGATATTTAACACTCAGACACACAACTGACAATTTATACTAATGATACAAAATCCCATCATTATTTAAGAAATATGCATAATGATTAGTATTTAAACTAAAAATACCCATTTTAAATCCGAATAATCATTTTTTTCAGGAGTTTTGCTGAGATTGGCTATCTTCTAAATGATTGTACAAGACTAGGACTGCATATACTCCTACTATTCGGTACTGTCATAGCATTTAATCAACTGAGGAAACTGGATATCAATGAACATCCTATTTCTCTTCTGGACGACGTACTTCTCTTTATATGCTTACCAGCTTTCTTTATGGAAACAGTGTTTTCAATGATCGCTACCATAAGTATTCTGAACATAGTGAAAACCACTGACTATGTCGTAATGGTAAGGATTGTTTATATTCTAAGTAAATCCTGTAGTGTTTATAAATACGGTTATGCTTTCAAATGTATTTTAAAAAAGATTTTCATGTCTGGTCTTTTAATATTTTTCAATAAAAAAAAAACATTATGAACTTTTGCTGAACACCTTTTTAGCTGTTCGATTAAAATTCTCGAATCCGATTCTCTCCGGTTACTCTGACTATGGAATTTATCTTTAAAGCCCTCTTTTTCAGTTTAAAAGTAAGGTTCATCACGCTCAGCATATGGAATTTTAATGGACCACGAATCATATTATGTAATTTTAATTTCTAAATATACGAGTATAATATATTTTTGGGTCAATGAACTAATATACACATAGTTAAAAGGGATTGGATAATTTACATTTTCGAAAAATAAACTTAACATTTCTTTTATTCTGATCAAAGGCCCTGTCAAAGGGCACCGACGCGCCCGTGCACATTAGGCAAACAGAATGGAAGTTACATGAAAAATCCCATATATGTGTTCCCTGATAATATTCTTGAAGGTAACTCGTATATGCATTTTGTAAGGGTCACAAATAAAAGGTTTTTCTGTAAAAGTGTTTTGCCTTATTTTCATTTTGTATTTATTACACACAATATAGTATGTCATTCCGTCTTGTTATATAATAAAAATTTAACCTCAAGTAGCAAGTAAAAAGTTCATTTATAATGAAAGTTCCCAAGTTAATGTGGTCTTCGGACAGAAATATTTTGTATGGAACGGGTATTTTTTTATCGTTATAGGTTTGGCGTTGTGGCCACAATCTCACCTGATATTAAGTGACGATGTGGCCCAAGATGATAACACGCCAAACCTAGTGGAATACTGGCTCTCAAGTGCAGGCTGCCGGAACACACCTATTAGTGCTTGGTGACAGATTTTCAACTTGAGGGTGGTAGCCAGCCAGGCGGGCATTAGAAAATACCGTACCACTATTCTATGGTTTCCTCACGATGTTTTCCTTCACCGAATGCTCAGGTTCATTGCAGGGATTGGAACTCACGTCAAGCGACGCGAAGTCGTCCACGCTACCACTAAGCTTCATTGCTTCAATATAATGTTAATGTTCATTTCTAGGTTATACAAGTTTTGATCCAAACACCGCTCATAATGGACGGTCTCCGACGTTGCAGTAATACCAAAAGACTACGCCGCAAAAAGCCCGGTCGAGAAGTGCTGATGTTCTTGCTCATCACAAACGTTGTCATGTGGCTCTTCTACACCTTCTCATACAAATCTCCTGAGAGCCTTGATGAAAGATACGCTTATTACGGCAAAATAGCATGGTCGATATTAGGCCACGTGAGCTTACCCTTAATAATGTTCTACAGATTCCATTCCAGCGTTTGTTTCGCTGATATATGGAATTCAGCATACAATCCCGGCTCTGATCATTAAATTATAATTAGCTAACTCGTGCGATTATTTTGCACATTATGAAATGTAATCTAGCTGTCATGTTAGTTAAACAAGCTGTTAAAAGATGGCGCATCTGACATGTTAGTTGTATATATTTTCATCAACAGATGGCGTTCCATGGAAAACATTTTTAATAAAAGGAAATGTTAATTTTTAATTACGCGTTAATTGTGGGGAACGTGAGCTTTTATTTGAATCATTAATTTTGATGAAGTATTAAAGAAGAAATGGCGTTACCAACAAAAAAACCGCTTTGAGAAATCATCTATACATATTATAAAACTCAACATCTCCCTGTCCGTTTATGTTCTATTCATGTAAAACCACTTATCCGATTTATATGTTTTTTCTGTTATTTTAATTCATAACTATGTTATCTGGCCAGCTTATATAGAATGTATTTTGTAAGGTAAAGTAACATACGAAATAAGCAGTGAAGATAATGGTAAACCAATTCGGGAAAAGACACATTTGGGGCGCTTAAATGGCTTACGCTGAGTAAACCATAAGAGATATATAAAGTTAACGTTCTACATAATTGTAGTTCTTAAAAAGACCTACAAAAAATCTGCAAAAGCATATATCTATCTTCTAAAGATCACCTACAACAAGCATTTTTGTCTTCGGTATTTTGAGCGGAGCCAGCACGATTCGCGCGTGCACTCGACCGACTGCATTTTGTAGTCAACGCGAGCGGATCCGCGGGCATTGTTAGCATAATATATAGCTTAAACCTTTCATAAACACATGTTTATTGATTTTTTTGTCACGTAGATAATAGTACAAATAGTAAAATCACAGTTTCCTTAAGACCTATGAGCCAACCTAAGCGCTCCCGCAAATCAAACTTTAGCAACCACAAGCTCGAGGGAAGTTACCAACACAACTTTGCGGCTTTTATTCAATCTGATTGTACAAAGATATCTTAAAACTTTTAAATGACCAAACGGTAATTTCATTACCTATATTATTTAACAATACTATATTCACAATTTATATTATAATAGTTCATAATGTAATTAATACAACAATTAGTGTAAATGTATATAAAATAAATGTTATTAGAACTAAGAAAATTGCTGTAAATAGATATATCATTATAATGTGGGTATGTATATTTATAATTTATGTAGACATTTCTTATTACATTAAAATATCTATAATGTATGATGTTTGATTTATTTTATTAGTACATAAATTACGTCAGTATGTTCAGCAGAAATAATGTTATCAGTTTAATTTTTATATTATGGTTATCTACCCGTAGATAATTTGTACAGCTTACAAGGTTCTAATGTTGCCCAGTGCTGAAAATAACAAATTAACGTTAATAGGACCGAGCCGAGGGTATCTGCCATCCGGATGAAAAATATAATTTTCCACCTGTAGATATAACTGATTTTAATTGTAAAATCTGCATTTCCTCGAAATATTAGATGCTTATCCACTTTAAAATAATGCAATATTTTCTATATTGAGCTTCATGAAAAAAGTGAGACACATGTGATATGAATAAAAATGTAGTTTAGGCTTTTTTAGCTTTTACTTAAAATCTTTTAAAAGAAAACTTAGCTAATCTCAAAAGAACAGACAAAGACATAACTTTAATAATAGCATAATCTACTCCTTATTCACATGACCTGATTTCATTCTTTTTTTTGCCACCCTTAGTTTTTTGCCGCCTGGAGGCTGTGCACCCCTTGCACCCCCGACACGGCTCGGCCCTATACGTTAGCATATGAATATAAGAAAGTGCATATGAATACATAGCTTAAACATCCTTTCATAATCATACATATTATAAAATTCAACGTCTTTTTCGGTCAGTCTGTCCGTTTATGTTCTTTTCACGCGAAACCCACTTACCCAATTTGCATGATTTTTTAATTTATTTCATAGCTATGTTATCCGGCCAGGTTATAGGATATATTTTGTAAGAGAAAGTAACAAACGAAGTAAGCAGTGACGATAATGATGAATCAATTCGAAAAAAAAAGACGAATTTGAGGCACTTAAATTGCTTAAGCTAAGTAAACCATAAGAGATATATTAAATTAATGTTTTAAATAATAGGCTAGTTGACTCTTATTTTAATTAGGTCTTAAATTATTAATTATAGTCTGATTAGAGGAAAAAAATATTACAATATTTTTTAGGACCTAGAAAGCCGCAAGACTTTATTTTAAAGTTTATTTTTCGTATACAGGCAAAGACGCTGTCAGCTATATTAGTCTTATCTTTACTGTGACGTCATACGGGTTGTAAACAAACATTTGACATTTAGCAAACGTTCATCATTGTAAAAAGCTCGATACTTTTATTAAAATGACAACGTTTGCTAAATTTAGTTGTTGGGTAGCACGATTTGCGTGTCCACGCAAGCGGAGCCACGGGCACAGCTAGTATTCAATAAAGGTTTAATTATACCACATTACTTATGTACTATTATTCTTTATTATCCGAGAATACCTTCAAACGATGACCTACTTTTTATAAGAAAAAATAAAAATAAAGTTATAAAAATAAAGTTGTATTAACTTAGAAACTCCAACTACCATGTTATATTCATTTTCTACAGGTATGATTTGCGGTTTCATAGGTTACATATGACCACAAAGCTCGCATCAACAGAACGCCTTAGTGGACAGACTCAGAGAGCCCGTTAATTAATGTTGCGGCCCCATAATACAATTACGGAATATTAGGTTAAGTACTCGGACGGTCCAGAAACGGAACTAGCGTCGCACTTAGCTTGTATGATGCCATCATACAAATTAGTTACCTGATGCTACCTGCCTCCTGAGAACGTATTACAATGCCATAGTGTTACCTATAAACACAATGAGGGATTCTTTCTTAATTAAACATAATTTATATATTATCTTATAAACCTTACTATTATAGTTTCATGACTAGAAGAGTTTGAAATATATATTATTTGCTGTGTAATAAGACAAGACTATTGTGATCATCTGGATTGCGACCACCGTACACCAAACGTAACACTAATCATAGAGCCACGCTTAGGCGTGTCACGTTCCGGGATCATCCTTTCTTTTTTTTCGAACTGTTAGTCTTAAAAGCCCGGAGCCAGGCTTTGACAGTTTCACCGGGCTGACTAGCTTTTATCATTGACCTCACCCACATGAAATACCTGATATCATTCCCCTCTTTTTAACTCTCGACACAATAAAAAGGGGTGTTATAAATTTCACCATTATGTGTGTATCACACATACGTGTGTATCACACATAGCGTGTGTCTGTTTGTGGCATCGAAGCTTCCAAACGGCTGAACCAATTTTGGTCTACTTTTTTTTTGTTTGAAAGTTTTCTTAGCTATGATTTAAGAAAAATTGTTTAGCCGTTTGAAAATTATCAGCTCTTGTTGATCAAATGATGTGAGTACCTTTCACAGGTCTGATCGAGTCGAAATTTTGTATTCTGTTTACTTCAGTGGTGTTAGAAGAACATGGCATTATTGGGCTGATGCTGCATTATCATCTGGAATCTGCAGGATACCAAACTCATTAACTTAAGCAGAGTATTTGGGCTCATTAGAATGAACTCAATAATAACTTACTTGTGTCGGGGGTTTATTAAATTTTCAACTTACCTTGGATTATAAAGGTTGATTATAGCAAAAACTGTAAAATAGGTACGGATTTTTTATTCGTAACTGAGTGACAAAGTATACATTTTTATTCAATAATAACGATATTCTTCGTAAAATTCCAAGCCTTTTGAAACTCATAAATGTTCATTTTTACCTAAATATTTTTTATAGTACATCACATAGTACATAGTACATCACAAAAGTAAATCATTAAGTTTCAGCTTTGTATTGATCTCTCGTTAGTGCAAATTTATTCTTTAAATTATAATCTAAATTTAGTTTCATTTTCAAACGAGCATATGGGCATTTTGAAAGATTTTTATAAAAGTCTCCAAGGTTAGACACTTAAATCTTTAATCTACGAGCATCAATAGACTATGTGCTCTATATTTAATCCATTAATATATGAAAACAACCTCACAAGTCAATAAAATCCGTGGCTTCAAGTGCTATTTAAACTCGTATTACAGTAGTTGTATTAAACGTACGAATACAGATTTTTTTTCCCAGATATTTCTATAATTGTTACCTGATAAGTATCACAACAGCCCTGGAACTTTTATAACCCATCTCTAAACAAGACTATCTATATTTGCATGACTCATAAATAGTGGTTATTCTTCCCTGTTGTCAATTACATACACAAATAATTTCATATTTCAACGATTTTATTTCAGAATATACAAAAAGTAACATTTTTCCTTATGTTTAATGATTGTGTATGCTATTATAAAGCTAATGTGCAACTTGATAGGTATATATCGCGACATATTCACTTAACCTAGCTACTTCGAGATGCAGTACCTTTTCGACGTCAATTTAAGGACGACGATACCTGTAGTATGCCAGTCGACTGCACAGTAATTATATTTGCTTATAGCTCAGCATGTTGCATGCCGATACTATCATATAAACATGACCTGTTTTAATTATATTGTATTCTGATACCTGTTTAAATATGAAAATGTACAGAGAATGTGCAAAATATTTTCATTATTATTTAGAATATATTTATAAAAGGGTTATTATAGATAACAAATTTCATTTTTATCAACCCTATGTGTTGTAACCTCATCATCTACAACGCGACACATTAAAAAACTCACACCGGTCAAAATATGTTTTTTTTATGGTACTTATAAAGCAATAAAAAGGTATGAAATCCACTTATGTTAAGTATAACATCAATTTAATAAAATTTGTCAAATGCGTGTCGGGCCACGCGCAGTGTAGGGTTTCGTAGTTGCCCGTCACAATATACAGAGAGGGCTTTGTACGAAATTACTTCTCCAAGTAGATACATTTTATAAGTTGATTGACTATTACTCGTTAACTTATAAAGCCTACTAGTTTTCGTTTTAACTTCTTTATATGAAATTTCTCACATTCCAATTACAACCATTTAGCTGGTAGGGGTGAGGGGTACACTTGACTTTAAAAAAATTAGCACTTCAACGTATAATATTTTGCAAAGGGATCCCTGAATCGAAAAATGGTTTTCACACTCTTTAAGTGTAAGGGAGTTACCATACACAATTACTTTTTTCAATAATTTATTTTACCACTTTGTCGGCGTGATTAAAATATATATCCATACTAAATTACAGCTTTCTAGTACTAAGAATCTCTGAGCTAAGCCGAAGACAGACAAACCGACGGACATAGCGAAAGTATTTATAAGGGTTCCTTGTTGACTACGAAACCCTAAAAACAATATTAACTTTAATATACTCAAAAATATAAAAATACTTTTTCAATACCCGCATGATTAACCAACATAGTTTGAAAATCTGTGACCAAGCATCTATAGGTGTGTTCCGGCAGCTGCATTTGATAGCCAGCTCCCACTCTAGGCTTAGCCTGTTAGAATCGTAATTTACGTCATCACTTAACAAGCAAATGATTAAAAAGTCGTTTTTCCATGTCTAAATTACAATATTGTAATGTGTAGCAACTACTTTTACAACAACAATTAACCTCAAATTCAAACCTCGATTAATTTTATTAAAGTTAAGTGGCTAATAGTTTTCCTAAAAAAATAGCTTTTGACATAAAATTTTACACATGTTTACTACCTTATAAATTACTTTTATTATTTATTGAATTTTAAATTCCTTGAGACTGACCCAGTGTTGTAACATGTAAATCATTAAAATTAGTTATATATACCTAATGAGCGCATTTTTGTGGCATGATTTAATTAACAGTGTTAGCATAAGACAAAAGAAAAGAGAAGGGAAGCATTCGGTTAATTAAGAATTGGAATAAATTTGTAAATAATATAGCTTGGGTTATTTGGGTAACTCCTCGCAGAAGGATGGGCGTAGAAATAAAAGTAAGGTACATTTTATTGCCTAAACATCTAGTTGAAAATCTATCACAAAACACCATTCTGCTTCCTACGCGTATAATGCTACTGTTTTCGACAGCATCTACAATTACAAATCTGTTAATAACATATCGATAGAAACTAATATCCCAAGATTACTAAATTTACACATTTAAACATAAGTATTCATTGAAGAGTGTTTCTCTGTCTGTAGAAATTAACATTCAAGCTATTCTTTCAGAAAAAAAAAACATTCTATAAAAATTCTTTTAAATATCCTAAATCAGCGAGATTCGAACTATTTACCACTCGTGCGTACTGCGTATGAAGCCTGGTCCAATCCGACGACGATCACAATTATTAAAATCAGGACTTGCATTAACCGCGCATAATGTAAATGTGTTCTATCTTATTCTCTCGTAGGTAAATCCTATATGGTTGTCTGTTTTTATTTTCGCTTTTTCGTTTCGTCGAGTTTCAAATCACAACGGTGCTAAAGAAGTTTTCACTTCAATATTCTTGAATTTTATATTATACTAGCTTTTGCCCGCGACTTCGTCTGCGTGGGATAGTTACTTTGGGCAGCATTATGAATATTTTAGGATACTTATTTTGCAGATAATACACATACAAACTGATGTAGTTTACTGCAAATAGCTTATTTTACATATATATAGTAAACATACAGATTTATTTTGACTTCGAAAACACTAAAACAAATATTTATTTAATTCTTATCAAGTGCTATGCATTTAACATAGTTTCATAGTTTTATCTTCGACAATGACGAACTTCCATACAAACTTTCATGCCCTATTTCAACCCCTTCAAGCCTTTTTTCGGGATATCGGTAGCCTATATTCTTTCCCAACATCTAGTCTACGTCTGTACCAAATTACATCAAAATCGGTTCTGTGGCTTAGGCGTCAAAACATAACAGACAGACAGACAGTTACTTTCTCATTTATAATATTAAGTAGGGATTTATTGTCAAAGATTACATGCTATATAATTTTACGCTATGACTCTAAGTAGCGGAATAGTAAACTTGAACGCCAAGCAATCTATAAAACTGTGGGAGGAAGTGAGAACAATGACAGTTACACGGGTGCGTAGGCGGCTCGGTGAAGAGTTGGTTGGAAAAATTCAACAACAGTGAAACCGTGGGCTACAAATAGTTAGTAAAAATACACAATCAATCTGGAAAAAGATTGCTAAATAAGTTTTCAATAAGTTCATAAAGCAAGTGAAGTCTATTATAGACTAAACTTTAGTTAAATAGTTAAAACTAGTCTCAAACACTAATAGTGTTTTTATATCAATCATAATGTTTTACAACAGTAGCCGACCCCCGTATAGACATAAATTGAGATCTTTTTAAAATTCCCGTTTAAAAATACTGCATATAACGTTGATATTAAAAGTTCGCTCAGATAACAGTGCTCTATTAGCGTGTTACAAAAAAACCTTTATTTTTGCAACAATTTTATATACAATGTTCATTAATTAAAAAATAAAAGCATTTTGTGCATGCTAACGGGCAGGAACTGTGAACCTTTTATCAGACTGTAATTTGCAATATATATATATACAGATTGAAAGCATCGATATGATTTTTATAGGGCGAAATTAAAAGAACATTACATATATCATTAGGTTGTATGACCTCAGAATTGTTAAATAAAAAAACGTAAATCTTAATTTGTGAAAAAGATAATGAGAAAACATATGTTTTTTTTGTCATTAATGTTTGGCATAGTGGCCACAATCACACCTGATGTTAAGTGACGATGTGGCCCAAGATGCTAACACGCTAAACCTAGTGGAAGACTGGCTCTCAAGTGCAGCTGACGGAACACACGTATTGGTGCTTGGCGAAGATTTAATATAAGCTCGAGGGTGGTAGCTAGCCAGGCGGGCATTAGAAAAAGCCCTACCACCATGCTGTGGTTTCCTCACAATGTTTTTCTTCACCGAAAGCTCAGGCTCATTGCAGGGATTCGAACTCACGTCAATCGACGCGAAGTCGTACACGCTACCACTGAGCCATCATTGCTTCAATTGGTTGTGTAATCCACAAAAAAAAGAAATGATCCAAGAATGTACTGAAACAAAAAGTGGGTGCGTGTACTTATGTAACGCATTGAAAGTCAAAAGTCATCCATATGAGTTTTAATATACACGAAATAAATCTGTTGATATAAAATAATAAAAATATGGAAAAAATATTTAGTAACAATGCTAGCAATATGTCAAGCTGTACGGCAAGAACAATAATAAGCTTAACGAGTGCGTTGGCAATAGCGCGGCGCGGTGAGGGTTGGATAAAGGCGCGATAAAATTTGAAACCGTGAAACCGTGGGGCACAACTAGTTACTACATATAGTTTAATTATAGTATTTAGGTATAGTTATTAGAACACAATAGGATATTACAATGGTCTGTAGCAGACTGCGGTCACGCTTCATGTAGTAAGCGTGGATCAGCGCTCGCGCACACCGGAAGGGAGTGACGCGTGCACGACATCGCACCGGAAGCGTCCCCAAGGCCCGTGACCTGGGATCGCGCAAATGCGCTTTGTAACCGGTATACAACACACGAAAGTGCTTCATCACAGTACCTTTAAACATCAAATGTGATTTTAAATAATTGACAGTGATTTTATATGCTAATAACGTGAACAACTCTATTACTTAATTTACGAAAAATAACTTTGTAGCAATTTACATTTTAATATACGTTACAATGATTTTTGATTAAGAAAAAAAAAATAATAACAAAAAAAAAGGTCTACCAAGTATATTATTAAGCGATTATTTGTCTGATGTGAAGGAAACTTTATTGGAAGTGTAACAACAACGGCTGTGAAGAGCACTCGACACCGCATTACGTGAATTCGTAGCCGCCGGTAGACATCAAGAGGCAATCGAAGTCTTTACACCGGCAACATTCTTTCAGTGGCAAGTAATTTAGTTGGTTTACTGTGCACTATTAAACAACTCATTCAATGAACACGTAACTAATTTAAATGAAAATTTTCTGTGGTTCCTCGATTGAGGAGAGGTAGGGCACAGAGAAATTTCATTGGAGATTTTTCTCTACTTGGGGCAGTCCGACTGGTAGAATTTTGTTATAGAAAATCAATACTACAATAGTATGGTGAATGTTAAATTGAACTCCAAAATTATTCCTTAAAACATTTCAAAAACTCTCATAAATATTATCTATACAGTTGGTTTAATAATTGCAAAAATACACGATTCGATGACATAAAATATTATGAGCTCTACGGTATAAATACTCAACTATAGAGAAGGGCATAATTATAACGGAAAATATAGAAAAAAACAAACTAGAAAATATAGAAGATAAACTCAATATGACACAGTAATGTTTGCTCTAAAAGCAGTTTACTGACCGACACCAAAATCAACTGACATCGTCACATTGAATTACTTATTTCATATAATACAATTTCTTATAACATACGTAAGATTATATATCGCTAGGTTGTTTTTATCATTTAAAAAATATAATAAAAACCAGTATCATACCAGTATAAAACTATTTAATTAACATTTATTTATCTAATATTGTTTAAGTAAAAACTTAGTAATGTATATAATCTCAATAAATACACTATTAATACGTTATAATAATTATAAAAAGATTCGTTAATTAGTAAAAAAATATAATTATATTAAACGGTTTAATATTTTTTTATATAATAGCGACTCTAATAAGGAAATAGTATATATTTTGAAGATAAAAAGTACTCTATCCCAGTGAAATTAAACAAAGTATATACAATTTACATCAGTTTAAATCAGAATAGAAATATATAATTATTAAAAAATTGGTATAAATTAACCTACCCCTTTTCGGACACTTTTATTTGAGATGTATCTTTACAGATTTGTTAAGGTTTATCTGGTTCGTCAATTTTACTATTCTCTGGATAGTTTGCGCTCATCAAAGACGCGATACCGTTCATCTGGAAAATTGCCAGAGCCCCATGAATATTATTAAACTCTTCGATAGTTACACCTATATTGTTGTAGTTTAATAAACTTTACGTTTAAATTCCCATTATTATCCAAAGTAATTAAAATTAATACGATATTATTTTATTATATGAACAAAAGTTTACATATAACTAGGATATCAATCGGGTCATACTGCGTACTTAAATTGTTTATAATTATTTAATTACATTTATATAATGACTGAATTATCTACAAAGTGTAGAAGATGAAAGACGTTGACATAATTTCTCTTTTAATCAGGTAAAGTGGTAAACGAGGTATTATAATCCGTTAACCGTGTACCGGTGTAGCACGTGTCACGCTCCGACGGCCATATTTAGAGATATGTGACGATCCAACGAATGCCCAGTGAACCGGCAGAGGATGTGAGTTATTAAGTGGTACACTTTCAGGTGATCTGTCGAGTGAGAGAATCGCGTCCACCGCCCCCTCCCTTCCAACGACCGTGCTCGTCGGCTGTCATGAAGTTATAACTTGTAATAATTTTACCAGATGAGAAAAGTACTTCACTTAATTGTGGAAAATTCGATAAAGTAAAAATTCCAAGCTGTATTATATAACATAACAGAACCACACGCGCTGGGCTCCGGAGCCACAGCTTTAAGGTAACCTCAATCGCAGCACGAACATAGAAATTTGCTACGTCTTATCTTTGCCGTATTGTAAAGCTTTCGAACTGTCTCCCGGCCAGTGCGTTCTCTTCTTCCTATAACATGGAGTCCTTCAAAAGTAACGTGAAGAAACATTTGAGCAGGCCGGCATGACAGCGACGACTGACGATGGATTATAGATCTCATGGTAGTCACCTACGTAGTTGGTTTGCACTGTGCTCACCATCAGGAAAAGTGTCATCACTCTGCCTTGCTGCGACATAACAAAAAGTTAAAACCTGACAGTACTGATCTTCTTTCAGTACACAACTTGATTGCTAGTTTCTTTAAATAAAATGCATGATAACAACTAGGCCGACGTCGGTAGGTCCTATAAAGTACTGAGTGTCGTTTCAAATAGTAACTTAAAAATGAAGGTTCATGTGTTACGTATACAATCTTAGGTGTTTTGGACTTTCTACCCATCTGTGCATAAGAAAATTTTGAAATCATAAGACGTAAAGTTGAATGAGAAATATGAAATAAAAGTTGGTATAGTCATAATAAAACAAAATTTAAATACAAATTTCTCGTTATTCATTAATCTCGCTATAAAGATTTTATATTTTTTTTCTTACGTAAAGATTTATGATATCCCCTTCACATCTATCCCTTTGTTTGAATAAATAAGAACACATTGAACAACCCGCCACTCTATAACTGCTTGAATGCCCTCTAACCTATTTTAATTGTTAATACAAATCAATATCAAGCGTGTAATTAATTTATTTTATAATGAATTTGAATATTTCGCACATTATGAAATGTAAACAATCGATCTAACAGCTGTCATATTAGTTAAACAGATTATTAAAAGGTGCCCCTTGATATTCAAATCTTGATATTTATTAGCATCAAACTTTTTTAACGAAAACATTAATTTTAAACTATTTCTCTGTTTCTTCCATAGCGGAAAACTTTAAAATGATGCTTGAATTGATGAGGAATTAACAGAGATATGGCATTTTGAGAAATAATATATATGATTGAAATATAATTTAAAATACCACATCCATTTGTTTGTCAGAGCTATAATCTACTTAGTTTATGAATGTGTTAGTACAGTGAGCGGCTCATCCATTTGTAAAGGGCCTCTGATGTTATTCATATCATATCAAACGTTTAGCGAGCATTACACTGATTCAGGATGATTTATCTATTAAATCTAATTGATAGGGCAATGAATTTGTCATCGGAATGCCTGGGATTTCAAGGTCATTGATAAACTAATTAATCACTTACCTTTATAAATAACTCCAGATTATAATATATATTTTTTACAGAATACATCATATGTGGCAGAGACACAATCATGAAAAGTACTTGATAAGTCAAATGATGAAACCAAAATTATCTGTTACAAATTATGACTCGCATCGGGAACGGATACAGTACTATTCAGAATCAGAAAGTAACTGTACTATATTGCAACACTTAATAGATGCCTTTTGATTGAATAGATTAGACGTTGAAATGTATAATAATATATTACTGATTACATCCACTGATGAGGCGGATAATCTGTTGTTATTAAATATATATGGGGCTGACAAATGCGATTTGCACAAAAGCCCCCAAATAAATGATCTTGCAACTACATGAGAATATACTCTTGTTTTTGATTTTAATTTATATTTATATTAGCGGCTCCGCTCGCGTCGTCTCTAGAATGCCGTCGGTCGAGAACAAGAGCGTATCGTGCTGTCCCCGCTCATAAGACGGAAGACAAATATGCTTATTGTGAGTGACCCTTAGAAGATAGATATATGAAATTACTGACTTTTTGTAGGTTTTTTTAAGATCTACATTTATGTAGAACATTAATTTGATATATCTTGTATGGTTTACACAGCGTAAGCCATTTAAGCACCCCAAATGCGTCTTTTTTCCGAATTGATTCACCATTATCGTCACTGCTTATTCTGTATATTACTTTATCTTAAAAAATATATCCTATAACCTGGCCAGATAACATAGCTATGAATTACAATAAAAACATGAAAATCGGATAAGTGGTTTTCGCGTGAAAAGAATATAAACGGACAGACAGACAGACAGAATGTATTGATAGTTTATAATTTAGCTATGATATAAATAGTTAAAAATGGGTTCATTTTCTTATTAAGAAAGGCAAATAAATTAATGCAATTTTTGGATGACATTAAGCTAGAAATTTCTAAATGTGAAACCGTCGTCTACGATGCACCGGATGTTCTAACAGTATAATTAAGTTTTCTACCACAAAGCGATAACATTATAAAATTGCTTTCATGGAAAATTAACTACTAAAAGGGAACAAAACTAATGTGGTTGTGTATCAGAGGCTGCACCCGGAAGTGAGTTCCACTGGCTCCTGTAAATCAATATCCGGTAGACACGCTTGTCACTTGCTTCAAGCTCCATTTAAATAAAATAGCTCTAACTACTTTCTTAAGTTAGATGCAGTCTGAAAACACTCGGCGGGTGAACTTTTAAACGGCTGTATGACTGTTCAAGTTATTCTTTTATCTTGGCTATAATTTTTGTGAATGTTCGCAAACAAACGGTGAGAGGAGAAAAAATATGATTACATATATCTCGTTAGATAAAGAGAAACTTTATTAGCCACTTTACTAAGTAGTGATTTAGCTCAGTTATTTGAAATATTTTTTCATTACTACAAAACTGTTAAGTTTTATTTATATTCTACCACAATTTATAAATATAAATATACATAAAAGTAAAAATTGTTCATAAACTTGGATATGTGAGAAAATTTAAACATTTTTGAAGTTGAAAATATGATCAATATTTTGAAGTTAAATACATATTACATAATAATTATGGTATGCACGTATTTCGGATCAACCAACTGTGTTTCATTAAAAGTTTGTTATTGAAAAGAACTTCCAATACTCCTAAAGTTTAAAACATGTCGACTGAATTTTCTTGCAATGTTCATTCCTAAGCACATAAGTAGCTTCTACAAATTACATTTTAAATTTCCGTGAAGATTTTATTGGCTCATATTTGAAATTCAAGTTATTTTCTTCTTGACTTTGTTAATAACGTCCAACAGTTTTTTTTTTTTTGTATTAATTTTTACGTTTGTTTTTACCTATTAATTTTTATGTTTAATTATTATTAATTTTGATATTGTACTTAACGTGTACGAAGTTGGATGTACACTTATTTATTTTAATTAAATAGTAATCAGTCAACTAATACACGAATATATTTGTAATACTCCATAATAATCTATATACGCTTAATTTTTCTTTTAGAGGCATGAGAGCATATGTCGGTATAATGAAGATTTGAAGATAATCGAAAGAGCGCTCTACAGACGATTTATTGGCAGCGCGACCGTCCGGATAATAACGCCTTTAACAACGCTTCCGGGCGCATTCAGCCACCATGCAATCGGCTAGTTTACTCGCTGATTATCTCTTACAAAATTGTTACGACAAAGTGGGCCATATTTACTGGTAGTAAAGAAACTCTATTGATTCTAATTTAAAAAGTATACATTTGTACAAAAAAATCCACGACGTACATAAATTTCAAGTTCTTCACTATCTCTCTAGAATAATTTTATAAGATTAGTTAGATAACATCACATGAGACAATTAATAAACAGCTAACGTTTAATCATAAGAACGATTTTGAAATTCACTTGATGTATTGGGCAAAAAAAGAATTGACACTGGCAGATACTTTTGCGCTCTCAATGAAAAAATAAATTTATTTATAAGTCAAATTGGAATGGAATCATACCATAGTAAATCAACGGAATCCAATAAAATTTTGTTTTATTTCATAAATTTTACTGCCAGGATCAAAGCGCATAATTCTTTCCACCCAGAAAATGCACTGGCCACGATAACTGACCACATAAATCATTAAATATATACCAAGGTATGATAATTATATACGTTTCTGTTTAATCTCCATACTAGCTAGTAGCCCATCCGCTACACTTGACGTAATTATTTTTATATCGTTATAAAAAGTATCTCATGTCGTAATTCCACGACTTATCAACTTCTATGTCAAATGTTATTGGAATCTCTCCACCCCTTTAGCGATAGATGAATAATTTTTAGATTATAAAACTAAATATAAAACATTTAGTATTAAGTTAATTTAGTGTAAAAACACATAACATGAAATGGTAACAAATTTTAATTATATGCACATTGGACGAAAACTTCGAGAAACATTCGCATTATACAAATTCAATGTCGAGAACTCAGACCAAAAGGTAAAAAAACAATGATCTGCTGATATTAGCAATAGGATGTCATGTCACGTGATACATTTACATTACACATATACGTTATTTATAATCCTTTCGTAAAGCAAGCAAATGAATAATAATATTTTACAATATTATATTTTATGTTTATAAAAGAAAAATAAATTCAGGAAAAAGGTTTTAATTTAAGATTAAATAAAGAGAATAGAAACTTTGTCTATAAACTATTCTAACGTCTCGTTTCAAACGAAGCACGGGTATCGCACCTTCTTTAAGTCACACTGTTCGCTTGTTGATAGACTTTCGACCCAACATTAAGAGTTTTCTCTCTAAACCTTTTACAGCCGAATCAGTAGTAGTAGAATATGTATTTACAAAACACTACAAAATAATAATATGTATAAAAAAAACAACAGTAAGTTGTTTTTAAAATTTACTAATTGAATTATAATATCGACGATGGAAAGGTTAATTGACTAACGAGTATAGGCTGTTAAATTCACGTTAATTAATTAGTATTTCCACCGCCGATACGTTTATTAAATCATTCCTAGACTATTAAAACAAAATAGGTTTCGTAATAAAACAAAACTGAACTTAAATCAATAATTTCAAATATATTTTCCAGAATCACATTCTTTGTACGATTTTCTTGTCTTTATAATGTATGTATGGTGTAGTACTACTGACAGCGTATACTTTTGTAACTGTTCAACAAAAATGGTATCTGTTGTGTGAGAAGTGAGATATGTTAAAAATAATTTCTGTCGTAAACATATCCCAGTGAGTTATTTTATTTTGATGCGGCTTTTTCAATATGGCAATCTGCTTAATGCCGTAAAGCAATAGATCGACATTGTGTTGATAAACATGACAAAATAAACCCATAATAAATATGGAATAGGGTTTCCAATCAAGTCAACTTCGCGTACCCCGGTCCGCGTTCGCCGCAGGAAACTCATGGAGCTTCAAAACAATAGACATGATATAAAAATAAATACTATATTAAACTGAAATATAATAATTATAGTATAGAATATAAAACAACAATTACAATATAGCTCATTACTTTTCAGGTCTCCACTAATTCTAATAACGTTTTTTTTTACGTTCAAATATTATTATGAACAAAGATTTGCTTCAATAAAAATAATATATTTGCGCGAAAACAAGCAAATGAATATTTATCTTCAAATTATATTATTATTTGGGATGTAAGAAGGGTCAAATAACATCTTACGACTTCAGACACAAAACCACAAACACCATGCTGAGTAATGAAGCAGAAAATGGCGATAGCTGGGTGGTAGGCCTGTTCAATCCGAGTGGGTTGCGACTACTACGCATATGGTGAAAATCCCGTCCTAGTGATTTGCTTATGCACATCGCGTTTCGGGATTAGCCGATGCATATCCTATTTATATTTAAGCAGGCCGCACATGACAGCACCAACTGGCGATGAATTGTTGATTTGGACTGTGCTGTGCTTACAATAAGACACTTTGTCGTGTCACTTTAAAAAATCAGAGGAACACTTTTGAAGTGAAAACTTCTTTAGAAAAGTTGTGATTTGAAACTCGATGAAACGAAAAACGGACAACAAAAATATACATCTACAGGATTTAGCCTACGAGAGAATGAGATAGAATACTTTTACATTATGCACGTTAATTCAAGTCTTGATTTTCATGGTTGTGATCGTTGTCGGATTGGCCTAGTGGTGTGAGACGACCAGACTTCATTCGAGTACGCATGATCGAGTGGTCGATAGTTCGAATCCCGCTGATTTAGGATGTTTAAAAATATTTTGATAGAACATTTTTTTTGTAGGTTTCACTACTGACACGTGTGAACTGCTGTACACATTTTATTTTTATTTATATAAAAAATACATTGCCATAATAGTAGAAATCGAAACCGTAGAAATTTTCGTAGCGTCGTAGCTCGTAGCGAGAGCGGGGGCACAGGGGCGGAACACCGGGCGCGGCGCCCTGCATATCCCGCCACAATATTATAATACAGGCAACTAGGCGTCGCGTCGGCTTCAAGACAAATTTTTAAATTACTTTCCATCCCTACAAACTGTTATCAAGTCTATTTTCATCATCTTAATAATAAATAATCATCTTCACGTCGTTGATGAAATATTAAACAACGAACTTCAATTTGCGGGTAATCAATGGTTATTGGCGTCTCATGAGAAGACTTTGATACAAATGAACATGATACAATCATGCTTAAACAGCTCGATGGATGTTAATGAAATTTGGTAAAGAAATTAATTATGTCGTGTAATGTGATATGGGATACTTTTTTATTTTATATCATCTAGCGAAGCTACACGATACATTACAATTACAGCTAGTCAAAATACCACTGTTATAAAGAGATAAACATTACGAAAATGTTTCTGGGAGGTAACCTCGAGAAGAACAGATCCAATTTTTAAAAATCTTTCTGTAATCGGAAGCAGTTTTGTCTCTGAGTATCGAGATTTTTTTTATTGCTGAATTTTATATATTGTAATTAACGCAAACGAAGTCACTGGCAATTGTTAGTATATTAGAAATGTGATAGTATGTTTTTAAATGTTTTTCTTCCAATCACGCTTAATGGCTGGAGTCTATGTTTGGTATAGAAGTCGATTATATCTTGGCAAAGTGAGCCGGCAACAGCTAGTATAAGAATCTACATTTAAAAGTACACACGCGTAGCATTTTTTCTTTTGTATGACTTGTCTGTGGGATATAATGATTACTGGGAAATAGTTATCCTTTAACGCAAGTTGTGAAAATGTTCTGAACTAGTAGTATTCTGAAACAGGCTAATTTTTAGAGCAAAACAATAAATTATAAAAATATTTATTTGAATAAAACTAAAGCCGTTTAACGGAAGTTCAATTATAATAGCAAATAATGAAATAACTAGCATTAGCAAACAACGAAATTGACAACAAACAACAAAAAAAACTATAATTCGCGCTCTCCTTTTATTAGTTTTTACTTTTCCGAACACAGCAGTTATCATCTCTGAAATTTTTATAATTCATTTTTTCATTCATTTCCCATAATATGAATTATGAATTATTATTCCAAATAGAATAACTTAAAAAATATTACAACTATAGAAAAGCCTAACCGTATTGTACGTTTGAATATTTCAGGTAGCGGTCGAGTTTTAGTTCTAATGGGAACAATGCTTACCGCGCCTAAGATAAGGGAAACTACATCAAGATACGTAAGAGCCCACTTCGAAACTTCGTGTCGGCTGTCGTATAAACATGTTTAGTCATTTACATGCCTTCTGGATACAGTATATCATGTACTCGTATGCAACTTTTATTTTTTATTCCAGATAATATATTTTCAGAACTCGCTATTTTTTATACTATTTCTAAACCTCTACAATGCAGACTGAAAAAACATTAAATCTTTTTAGATATATTTAAATATTCTTAACATTTTTCGTCACTTAAATGTGAAAACACTTTCCATATAAAAGACAATGTAGGTAATACTAATATTACATTTAATATATGTTTATTAGTATATGTATTTGAAGTCAAACTTTATGTCAATAGTACTTTTCATATATTTTATTTTATATAATAAAATGACTTTATATTATATATCTAAGTTTGCAATAGTACCTTTGTTTTTGGTCTCATTATAAAATTCTTAACAAATTAGAAACAGCATTTATTTACACAAATATATATTCGAATCAGTATTTACATAATTCAGTCGGCTCCGGTATGATTCCGTGCTAGTTCTGTAATACACAAAATGAACGTATCCCAAGATCCCGCTTACAAATTGAACCGCGTTGGAGGTTTATTCTGTTAGGACCCTAATAATCCACAATTATCATTTCCAAAAGTTACCTTAATTCATTAAAACCATGCACATATAACATTATTTAATACAATTATTGTTAGTCATTATATAATTTATATTAAAAATATTTCAACGAGAGCTACTTTTGCGAAGTAAAACATTTTTCTAATACATAACTTTTTTTTTTTACTACAAAGGCGGTAAACAGGCATATGGCCCGCCTGATGACAAGCGGCTACCGTAGCCTATGAACGCCTGCAATACCATAGGTATCACAAGCGCATAAACTATGTATGCGATGTAACTATATATCACAAGATTATAAAAACCCAAAACTCTTTTATCATTTTCATAATAATTACATATGTTTACTTAACTATTACAAATTAAACTGAAAGCATAATTTATGAGTTATTGAATAAGACTTTCAGAATAGGGTATCTGTGGTCCGTTGGGGCTAGTGGTCCGAATGAAGTGCGCATACTAATTCGTGGTCGTTGGAGAAGCATTCAAATGGCAGCACAGCCTAGCTTACTGGGGATATGTGAGTTGAAACCCAAGATTTAGTTTACAACTAAGATTATGTCTAGCTACCTCTGCTGTGGTCAAAGATTAAACATGTAATCTAATGTAACCTAATTTGCGTATTTCCTCTTTTTTGCGGTTATTATAGGTTTTAGCGTTATGACCACAATCTCACCTGATCTTAATTGACGATGTAGCTCAACATGGTAGCACGCTAAGCCTAGTGGAAGACTGGCTTTCAAGTGCAGCTTGCTTGAACACACCTACTGATGCTTGAATAGATTTTCATCTTGAGGTTGGTAGCTAGCCAGGCAGGCAATAGAAAATAGTAGTGTACTGTAAGTGTGTATGTGACTGGACTCCTCCTAATCGGCTGGATCGATTTTGATGAAATTTTTAGTGTGTATTTTAGATGTATTCAAAAATGGTTTCGATTCACAATTGGACCCGACAGGTGACGCTTCGATCGGGGTTCAGGACTTTTTATTATTTTATTTATTTGCTGGCAACCAATTTTCGGGCAGGAAAACGTCTGTCAGGTACTTTAGTATTTCATAAAATATTTCATCATACAATAATTTATCGTTGAATTTATCTAAAAATTATTAAAAAAAGAGAGAAAGGTGTTAAAATTTGTCTGAAAATAATATAAATCGCACCTTCCTCACACCAATTAATAAAAACCTGGCCCTCGAATAAATTACAATTTAATTCAGTCCCTCTCGAGTCTGTACACAAATAATTAGAATTGTAAATTAGGTAATACATAATTTGACGATTTCACCAAAAGTTCTCTTTTTCGTTTTGAAAACAGATAAATTAATTTACTACGAATGAAATTTTATGAAATCATTCATTGTTTTATTTTTATACTAGCTGTGCCTGCGAAATTTCGTGTATGAGAAACAGTAAAAACACTAGATATGAAGGTGTACTGAAATTAAAAAAACGGCGAATTAACCGTGTTTTGAGCTTTTTTAATGAATGTCTCAGATTCCTGGGACACGGGTGTGGTACTCACCGTTAGCAGTCAGCCTTGCCTCACACTATTCATTATTTTGTGTCAATCGATATTCTGCTATATGTCTGCGCTGTGATTTGATCCTAATAAATCGTTCCCTAAATATTCTGGGCACGTAATTTCTTCTCAGTGTCTCGTCCAACAGCAATTCTCCTCAATCTCCCCGGAGCGCCCCGGAAACTGGAAACTACTCTCACTCTTTTTTGGAGCAATGGAATACTAAGAAAATCCTGTCCACTTTCTACCAGTCATGCTACCCAAATGCAAGTTGCAATGTAATCCGAAAGTTTCATTACAAAAATATAAGGTTTTGCAATCCTTTAGAGAAATCTAAGTTCATTTAATTGCGTATTGTATTATGTTTGTTTTATTACGATTTAATAAAAATAGTGATAGTGCAAAAAATACTAAACAATGACATCTATCGTAGAAATTGAGAACGAAATAAGCCGAACTGTTAAATTATCGAATAATATAGATATTGTTAATAATTTCGAATGAATTTTGTATTATTTTACTTTATTATACTATATTTATAAAATTACATGTCTTTTATATATTTATTTTTAAGTTATATATGTACATATATATAACTTAAACGCAATTTATACACCATACAAATGTCCATACATATAAAATGTCTCCTAAAAGTTACTAGAAACTATAAAATTCATTCATATCAAATTCGGTATAGTAGTTTCTGCGTGATTTTTAAACAAATAGTGTCTTATGATTATATGCCGTACACCAAAATTAAATTACATGGTTCGAATCATAGTGCAAGACGAAATTAGTGGGAGACAAAATTTTCCTTCTCGAGATTTGAGGCTTTGTGTTAATTGTGTGTCTTACACTCAGATTAAAAGAAATATTATGAATACAAATATTATTCTGTTATTTAAGACTCGATTCTATGAAGCCTTTGATTGGAAATTTCTTTGAGGTAAGCACCGCAAAACATAAAAAAAATGTCAGATAAGTGTATCCCATAAGCATGAATGCCACTAAAATTGACATAATAAAGGATACATATGAAGTCCAATGATGATATAATAAAATAACATTCAAATATTTGCTCAATAAGCGTATGAACATTGTGGCATATAAGCACATTTGTTTAAAGCTTTTACCTGTTGCTCGGCGTCGTGGTGGCTTACATCTCACTCGTTTTCTTTTCATATGCATTTACGTTTTAGATTAAAAGACCCAATCACCACCCCAACTAATCGGACAATCTCGGATATAACCGGCAGGATTCGCCGCTGTTGCTGTCAAACGATTGGCCAGCGTTTGAATGGGGTGAGTGATGACGCGTTCGAGGGAAGTTTTCGCGCTGGAAAATCAGTTGTGGTCGCGGGGCTGAGCGGTGAGGCCGCGAGCTACCACCGTACTTCAAGCACCACTTGCCTCGAGGGTAAGTAAACACTTCATTCGATTAAAAAGCAATTTCTCTAGAGATTTTTCTTATATATTTGACTAAACCAATTTTACAATACTTACAGCGAGATATGAAAGTTAATAAATAAAAAAAATTAATATAAAATTACTTTCCAGAGAATAAAATTTTCTTTTTAGAATTACTTACGGTAAATAAAGTATATTTTTTCTTTATTATATTATTTTGTCTCCGCTACCAGTTGGATAACGAATTCAATAAATATAATATCTAAAATTCTTAGTAACATTTTATTTGTATAAAGTAATGTAGTAATTTAAAAGAAAATGGTTTATTGTTTAAGTACGTGCTTAAATTTGTTTCATAATTCAAGTTGAAAAGTATAAGCATTTTGCATTTTAAAGGAATTTATTTTTATCTAGTTAGAATAATATGTTTACTGTGCAAATATATGCAAACATGAAGTTAAAATGAATCAATTTCTCAACCTAATTAAAACACACTCACTGCCACTGATAAAAACTGCATAAAGTAATTTAAAATAACACTTTCATAGATAATAATTATTTTATATTAAATTTTTATCTACATAAATACAATGTAAAATTACTTTTATCCAAAATCTTAAATTTTAAGATAATCCAAAAAAGTCCTTCGTCGATTTCTTTGAAATTTTGACACAACGTTGCACTCAAATATACGCGTTCAATATGATAATTGAAAAAAAAGGAAACAAAAACACAACAACGCGTGGTCCGTTACAGGTAGTCGTAACTAATGTAAGTAAAAATCTCCCTATGAAAATTCATAAATGAGAAAAAGCTTTACCTAAATTTTAAACAGACAGAACTTGATAACGTTTTCCTGTATATATTTATTTATATATTAAATCGTTAATGTCTAAATTAAATATAGTTATTTAAATATTAACAATAAGTTCGATGACAAATACTTAACAATTATTAATTAAGAACAGCTATAGAAAGCGTTATTGGTTTAATTATGAAAGCGGACATATTTCCAATAAATAAAGACATCAGCTTGCTCGATATACAGAGATTTCACTTAACAATAAGTTAATTAAGTTTACGCTGCGGTCCAATTTACTTAACCAATTTTATCGAATCTACCATTTATGTAAATATACCATGTAATATACCATTCATTTAAATACGTATTTAAATAATCCTACATAGGAAATGATTCAATAATGGCATTAAATTGTAAAAACACATTTTAGTTTAACTATAAGTAGTAAAAAGCAGTTGGTTTGTTTTAAATATTTTTTTATTTTTATCAAAGCCATAAATCCATACCACGTTAGAATAACCAATGGTACTTGAAAATTACGTGTGTTTTAAAAAATTAAAAGTATTTTTCAATTATAGTTAACATTTAAGAATTATATTGATTAACCCAACACAACTAAACTCTACCTACGTTCGCCTAAGATACATGCCGCCCACGCGCATTTAACAGGAACTAAATAAAAAGTAAATAAAAAATAAATAAATAAAACTAAATAAAAATTTAAATTACGTATTTAAATTCTGAAATTTAAAATCTTAAAACTATAAATGATAATAGTTTTAAGTACATACAAAAATCCGATAGAGAAAAGGACGTTCAGTTATTTCCGAATTTGAAATGTTTCTTTCTATAAAAACCTAATTCGCACTATTACGAAAATTTTGCAATTAAAAAATGTCATATTGGTCCAGCCGTTCTCAAGTAATGCACTTACCAACAATTTCATCACTTCATTTTTTATCATTATAGGTTTGGCGTAGTGGCCCAAGATGATAACACGCTAAACCTAGTGGAAGACTGGCTCTTAAGTACAGCTGCCGGAACACACCTATTTGTGTTTGGCGACAGATTTTCAACTTGAGGGTGGTAGCTAGCCAGGCGGGCATTAGAAAAGGCCCTACCACCATGCTTTGGTTTCCTCACTATGTTTTCCTTCACCGAAAGCTCAGGCTCATTGCAGGGATTCGAACTCGCGTCAATTGATGCGAACTCGTGCACACTATCACTGAGCCATAATTGCATAATCATCATTGATTTATATAGATTATGATTTTTTTAATCTTCTATACATATTATAAAATAAAATCCCCCGCCCCGTCGCTCTGTCTATCTGTCTGTCTGAACGCGATTTTTCATACGGTTTTCATCACTACCAGTACCACTACCTTCATGAGGAAGGTTTAAGTGTATAATTGGTTACGATTTTGTGTAAATTGGCTGAAGTATGACTATGATTGTTGAAAATGTCGGAAAAAATTAGCCGACTGGGAGCTTTACAGGCGTGCGCCGCGTAAACCAATAGAGGTATATGTATTACTCTGCTACACTTGTGAAGCCTGGGGGGATGCTAGTAGTTTAAATAAAACACTATCCTAGTACACGTTAGCCTCCAATGATTAATAAAAATAAATAAAACAATTGCAATTTTCCGTAATGTGAAAAAACAGCTTGACCGATTCTTATATCTTGTACACGGGAAGCTTATGTCGTTGGTCAATTGATAGGCTATAAGAATTTACGATAATTCTTTTAGAAATTGCAAAAATAATAACAGGTATTTACTAAATGCGCATGAAAATTATATGATAATTATATCTACTACAAAAAAAAACTATTTTTAAATATATTTTTTCTGCCTGTCTGTTTGTTGTGGGTTATCTCCGAAACGTTTGGACCGATTTTGACGGCAATTTCACTGGCAGGTAGCTGTTTTTATAAGGAATAACTTTTATTTTAGGGTATTTAATAAATAGGGTTCTGCGCAAAAAAAAAGCCTTTTTAGTAGTGCACGCTAGCGGAGCCGCGAGCACAGCTTTCATTATACCATATTTCATTAATACCGTATAAAATTAAATACAGTAAACCTTCATAAAAATATTAAATTAATTAATATCTACAACACGTAACAAAATGTAATAATAAACAAAGGTAATACTTCTAATAATAACGATAAACCGTGTTAAATTGCGTAAGTAAAAGATTATCATCTGATATATGTCATCCTTTTATTATATATTTTTTTAAACTTATTCTGCTTCTTATGAAATCTTCTTCTTATAGTTATCCGCTTATAAGATTCTCGTGACCATTACATTATTGTTTTTTAAATATCAACTATCGGAACTAATTATGGAATAGTCCACACAGAATTAATCTAACCAGAAACATTTTTTATTTTCCACACGTACTTTTTAAACCCTTTGTAGATTGAATTTCGAGAAATCCCTTGTTAAACATACTCCTACAACATAAAATCAACACCGTTGTACTTTTAGTATTTATATTTTTAGTAGTTTGGACTTTTATTTATTTACAGAAGATTTATTTGCTACGTCCAACTGATTTCCACAAAGTAATGCCTTCGTCAATCGCATGTAAAAATAGTGATAAATACCACATACAAGTAGTACATGAGGTTATACAAAAATCATAAATATACAAAATTAATAATGTAATATCAATAAAGCAAAATTAGAAAATAAATGCGAAAAAGAAAGCGATGAACACACTACAGGCGACAAGTATAAACACCTACCCAATTTTAGATTACGCTATTGTAAAATATATTTACATAACAATAATGAACTCAAACTTATTTTAAGATGAATATCAGCTTAAATATTAACATTAAACGAAGAAACTAGCACCCCATAAATCTCTATTTTTTTTAAACTAGTAGTTTTAACTGAGGATGTAATAACGAATTTAAGACATAATAAAATCAATTGTCCTCTTTATAAAAGAAATCTTAAAACTTTTCTTCTCAAATCTTATTATACCTACACAATATTTTCCTACACGATAATGAATAGTAATAAATTTTAACCTGTATTGTTAAAATAACACAGCTAGTATAAATCAAAAACTCAATTAGCATTACAACATATGGAAAATAAACTCAGTGCACATGATATTGAAGCTCAGTATCAACTAACAATGTAGGATATCGTAAAATGTTTTATGACAAAGGGAAATTCCAGCTTTTCCATCGGTCCAGTCATCTAGTAATGAGACAGTAGGCCATGCAGCCTCTCCACAACCCACGGTACACAAACTCGTCCATGTTTGTATTTTCACTCGTTGAACACTTAGGCCTCAGTTTATTATAAAGCTTGGGACATTCCGTTTTGAAATATTAATTAGAACGTAACTACAAATCTCGAATATATTTGATTATGTATTATATTTACGGAATTATTATCATACATATTTGAACTCTTTTTTATATTCTGACATTTAGTAGATAACATTTTCATTAATTTAACACCATAAACAAAATAGTCGTTCAGGATACCGACCTTATACTACTCACCTACTAGTTCAAATACCTACAAAAAAACTGAGAAGAGGTAAAATCAAAAATTACTTTTTAAATATTACGTAAACCTAAAAACGGTCCTAGAACTCATGAAGAACAGAACAGTGAGTCTAAAACTTAATCAATAAAGTGAAATACTTTATCAAGAGTTGTATTATATTTCATCAATATTGTGCTTATAATACTTAAAATCAACTGTGGCACTAAGAAATATATCAAAATAAAGATATCAGGCGCAGATTAACCACCTATGTACGTAAATGTGGTATTCGTGACAAAGTAAATATATGACATATTTATTTTACTTTGCCAATATTTGTATTTGATTGGCTTTGCTACATTTCGTGTTTACTTTTTAATGAGTTTTGACGACTCAACGTCTTACGTATGATTTGAAACCAATCTAACTTTTTCGCAATATTTTTTATGGACATGAAATTAAAACAAACAAAACCAGATTTTAAAATTGTAAAACCTAGTCTATTTCTGTATGTACCTTTTGAAATGTAGTAAATTAATACAAGTATATGAGACATAGACAAAGAAAAACATTAATCTGTGAAAAAAGTTTTATCTTCAGAATTATACAAATAATAATAAATCACACATTCAACCTCACCACGCCTTAGAAACGTCATTCCTTTTTCTAATGTTGTCACTTCCGACTCATATTTGAAAAAGTTTGTTTTTAATAGATTTGTTTGGATATACACGTACCAGTGTTATTTATGGCTTTCATCCAACATATATTTATATTCTTTATTTGAAAGACTAAACATTTTAATTTGTCACGGATGGCTGCAAATCGATGTCTATCTGAAATGTTCTCATGAGCATATATTTCAAATAAAGCGCTAATTGCATTTGGATAACAGGGAATAAGAAAACTGAATTTTCTTTCTTTAATCTATATATATATATATATAAAAGCGAAAAACCACTCATCACAAGTCTTCGAAAGTATAGGTCGGATTGACTTGAAATTTAGCGTAGACCTTTCGCGATGTAGACGCTCATGCTCGTATTTTGGGCAATTCAACCTCTAATGGTGTAAAGTAGGGGTTGAAAGTTTATATAAGGTGGGTGAAAAATCATATTTTGTACTTAGGCTTTTTAATAAAAATCACGAAACACGTGTATCAGCATTTATCAAAATTTATCAGTAGAGGGTGTATAAAAAGTGGTTGAAAATTTGTTTGGTAATAATGCATGTCTTTTGCATACATAATATGTCTATTGGTCTATTGACCTGAAATTTTGCACGAATACTCTTCATTTTATGAAAATTCATTACTTTAGGGTGTAAAATAAAGGTTGAAACTATTAATGGGATTTTTTTTTGTTTATAGGTTTGATGATGACTATTAACCTCACATAGTCTACAATTATAAAATCCAGTTTTTTTATTTCTTCACCTAAATTAAATTGATATTTATGTTGTATGATGGTATAGGTAATCTAAGAAACCTAATTTTTTTTTAATACTATGAACGGATTTTACGCAAATCCTGATGATGATGGGCCATTAGATTCAGCTCGAAACAAACTGTGAGAATTGTTGATGAACCCAATCTTATAAGCGGTATCGACTCTTTAAGTATAAGGAGAAAGTTTGCCTCCTTGTGCTTGTTCTGATTGATTGTGATTGTTTTCTAAGGAATTATTCGACATGATGCCAACGGCTACCTTCCACCATCACACTTCTCGCCATCGGCAGGGAGTTCATCCTCATTCATTGTAACCTAAATGGTCTTGGACAGTTCAGTTTCAGTGGAGTTTTCTTCCATGAACGCTTCGAATCTGGAATGAACTCCCTACTGAGGTTTTCCCACGGGACTATAGTATGAGGTTCTTTAAAAGGAGAGTTAATAGGTTTTTAAAAGGGTCTTACCTCGATACAACAGTTCGTACAAGTTTGGTCGTCACACCGCTAGGCCAATTCGACGACAAATATATTCGTGAAAATCAGGACTTGCATTAACCATGTATTTTTCCTATCTCATTCTCTCGCAAGCTAAATCCTACGTTTATACGACATATGTTTTTGTCTCAATCACATGACACTTTGAAATGCCGGCATTCTATAAAATACCTAGGCAATTTATGAAATATGTCTGCTAACTTCAGTCATTCTATAAAATGCCAGGATTCTATACATTGCCTATAACATATAAGCGATATTAACTCTTACCTCGTTTGAAACTTCACACATTCCAATAAAACAAAACTATCCGTTATTGTAGATCCATTTATAAATTAATAAAGGGTAACCAAACAATATATAGTGGTGTAATGATCGAATTCGGTCATATCTTTGGTGAAATTACCATTATGGACACGTAACATGACAATAGTCACAAAGCGGCATGTGTCGAAATAGAGCAACGGACGTCATCTACGTCCATAGTCATTTGTGGAGTCAAATGTAGTGACATTTGAGAAGTTCACTGTGCACTGAATATTTCATTGTTATCCCAATAGCTCACAGTTCTCTAGTTTAGTGAGTTTTGTATTTAGTGAATCAGTGGCGATTAGGTTGTGTAAAATAACATATCTGGGTGATCAAGCTTCTATAGCAGTCATATATATATATGTGTAATAAATTCCTTTCATTTGTTCAAAATTTATTAATTTTTACTAAATTTACAATTTAACTCATTGTTGAACAAAACATTTTCTTATGTTGTTCAGGGTAATAATTCTGCAATAGTTTTTACAGTATAAACTGTTATAGTGAACTAATTATCATTGGAAAAAAATAGACACAAATAAAGAATATATTATCAATATAATTGCAATAGTGTTAAATAAACGGGATATCAAATGCTTACAAAACTATAATTAAGTATTAAAAGACGTAGGCTGGTTCTGGTTACATTTCGTAAAATCCGCAGACGAAATAACGATTATGAACGTTTATAGGCGAGCAAGCGGCTTACCTCCGACCGCTTAACTTTGTAAGTCTGCCACAATTACTTGTACGATCCCTTAATAAGACGACCGGTAAGGAACATTCTGAAAATTTTTAAGATTTTCCATTGCAATGGAGCGGCTAGTTCGTAAATGAACTCGGTTACACGTACGCTTCCGATTTAATCCTCTTAATAAATGTAATTGCGCGTGCATTCATGGGATAGTTTTATCAAAAATACTACTACTGTTTCGTTTTATCTTTATAGTTATTGTATTGCATTTACTTTGAAACGTTTTAATTTGTGGTCTTATTGTTTTTTTTTATAATATTTTTTTTTATTGGATATCTACTCAAATTTGTTGTTACATAGCTAAAAATTTGCCTACTTTAAGCCATCATAATTATACATCAACAGCAATATATTAATAATAGTTAGAAGTATCGGAGTAGGTACACTATAGCTCGACCCTCCTAATAGTTTGCGGGACGCGGGAGGGGAACAAGATCGACTAATAAGCTATAAGCTAGTCTGCCGACCGCCGGCAGCAATAGACATTTGACGTATGAGCCAACGCGATTTTTTATTTTCGTGACTGGTACACATGAGATTAATATACCAAGATTCAATTAGGGACGATATGTTTTAAAAAACTATACAGTCAATCAAATTTTTTTTACGCATTTTTGTTCAATTATATTGTCAATATATACATTAAATTTTAACTTAAAGTTTAACTACAACTGCGTGTAAACGTTACACACACAATTTTCTTTCAATATAGTAGTTTTTTATTAGCATTTTAATAAAGTCTAAAATATTATGTGTATTAAATATATTATGTATTCTTAAGACATAGGGTATTATCTCAATACCGTGTAAATCTGTGCACACCCGCAATCCCGCGTCCTACAAACCATCAGGAGGGTCGCGCTTACAGCGGTCGGCCTATAGTAGGTAATGTGAATTCTGTTAATGTTAATAGAATTATTTAATGTTCAAACAGTGAACTAATCGTTTTCATAAGCCGCTTTCGTAAGCTTTCGTATTTAATTATGTTATTACATGTGTCAATAAATTCTAAGTACATAGGTATGAATTCAAAGATTGTAATATTAATTTAATAAATCAAATATAGTTCATCCAATTTAGGTTTGAAAAAGTTACTCATGAAAGAATTCATCGAAAAAATTTCATAAGAAAATCGACTTTTATTTAATACTAGCTCTGCCCGTGGCTCCGCTAGCGTGGATTACAAAATCTAAAATAAAAAGTATCCAGTGAAAGTCCTTTTAAAATCAGTCCAACCGTTTCGGAGATTAACCGAAACAAACTGATAGACAGAGAAAAATTTTAAATATTTTTTTTTTTATTATAAGTACCGTATATACTTTAATATGCATTTAGTAAAAAGCTATTACTTTGATATGACAAACAGACACTTCAATTTTATTATATGTATAGAAGATTTTTTTATAATTACAAGGGTAATAAATACTACTTTAGATTGAAATAAGTTGTCGAACAGCTCAACGTGAAGTGTACTTTCATTGTCCTCCTCGAATACCGTATTATTGCGAGTGAAACCAAATAACCTTCCTTTTATATCAGTTTTATATCAAGAAGCTTATTGTAGCAGCAGCTCACTGCACCAATAAATGAAATTGATGCCCGCTGAATGAAGTCAATAAAATATGATATATTAACTTTATAAATCCGATTAATTTTAAATTCATTGTTCGTTAAGTAAAATTGTTTACTTAGAAGTTTTATATGGAATTTTTATGAAAAAATTAAGAGGCAGACGTTTTGAATAAAAAAATATCACAAAGATATTTTATCTAAAAACTATATCAGAATTTGTAAGTACCTCTAATTGGTAAGTAATAATATACACCACGCACGCACACAAATGCTCATTCATGCACACATATACGCACATAAACGCACACATGCGTAAGTTTCCTTTTCAATTAGCTGAATGGTTTGCTTATCAATATATTATGTAGTTTATATTATACAATGTCAAAGTTGTGAACTTTATTAAATTAATAAAATTTTCTTTTTAAATTAAATAATTATTAACCATTTTATGTAATTTGAAAATGTAGTTATTAACTTATTATATACCATGATACTTCGATATGGTCATCTGATTGTTCAATATTGAGAATCTATACATATAATAAAATTGAAGTGTTTGTAATGTCAAATATTGTCAAACAATGTCAATAACTGCATATGAAAGTATACACGGTACCTACCTATAAAAAATAACCCTTTTTTAAATATATGTCTATCTGTGCGTTTGTTCCGAGTAGTTACCGAAACGGTTAGAGCGACTTTGACGGGGCTGTCACTGGCAGATAGCTTATGTTATAAGGAATAATTTAGGCTACATTTATTTTGAAAAAAATAATTAGGGTGGCGCACAAAAAATAAAAAAGATTTTTTAGTAGTCCTCGCGAGCGCAGCCACGGGCACCTCTAGTGTATGCTATAAATATACAAGACATTGTTATAACCAATCCGATGCTATTGACCAAATGATAAACACAAAACGTCTTCACTTCAAATGTGCAATGTTTTATGATTGAAATATCTTCCAGGACATAGGATTTATTCCTACAACTATGTATGTTAACGATGTACAAGGGAATAAATGTCCAACAAAATGTTACAATTCTTCAGTGTTAAACTATTTATTTTGTGTCATGCCACGCGCTTTGTAGGGTTCCGTAGTTGCCGGTCACAATATGCAAACTTAGAGAGGGGGCATTAAGTAATTTTTCTCGTAACTTGTAAAGCCTACCGACCTCTGATAGTTTTCCTTTTGACTTCATTATATATACTACAACCATGTTTTTTTTTTCACATATCCAAAAATAACCATTTTGCTGGCGGGGACACACACACACACACACTTGACTCTAACAAAAATTAGCACTTTAAAGCTTAATATTTCGCAAACGGATGCCTGAATCGAAAATTTTCACACACTCACACGATGAGATAGACAAAAAAAATGATTCCCACTTTACATATACATATATATTCCCACTTTACAAGATATACCCTAGACAATTTTTTTCACGATTTTTTTTTTACTACTTTGCCGGCGTGAAGAATCTCTGAGCTAAGCCGCGGACAGAGAGACGGACAATACCGAAACTATAAGAGTTCCTTGTTGACTTCTGAACCTTAAAAATGACGTCTTGGGTAAAACCATTTATTTTATATTCCAACCCAAATAGTGCATTTTGAATAAAGAAAGTGTAATGAGGCGTGTTTAGTGGAAGAAATAACGTCAAAGGTTTCGTTCCTTCTATGAACGGATAGCGTGATCGCTACCATTCTATATGTATCGTATAGACATTTCTTCCTCTACATAGAAGTCAAATTTTTATTGAAACAAATTAATATTTGCTCTATACTAAATTGTATTTTTTGTTAGGAGAACAAAGCACATTGTTTATTGATACACTAAGCTTTACAGCCTTAGAACAAGATACCGCATGATTGATCTACATTGGCTTATTTAACTCGAGACATTTATTTTTTGATTGGTCAATGAAAACTGACATTCCCTTTAGCATCTATAGGTGTTATTTAAACCCCAAGTCCCTGAACCATATTTTTACTGTTCCCATTCACTCATCTATTAAAATAATCTGACTTTATCACTAATTATCATTACTAATAAAATCTAGATATTACTTCTGGTAAAAACCACAGGTCGTTATATATAATTAAAAAACAAAAGATTAGCTGACGGTACCAGTTATCCACTGTAACCATTTTAAACGGCCTCCCTAGTTTATCGGGTGCGACGTAAGCAGTGTCATCAACTGTTCCAAATACAATCCTCCTCAAGCAATTTCAAAACTGTTCAAAATCCACTAAATTCAAACCAAAACTTCTTAACTGTGAAAAATGTTACCATTTTTCAAATATTGTATGTTAAAATAATAATTTAATAATTTCATTAAAATATATATATAAAATGAAACAATGTAATTTTATAAATAATAATCTCCAAAAAAAATTACCCACACTACCGACTTGAAGAAAGAAAACTTCGAAGTTGGCATCCTCGGTCGCAAGATCAGAAGTTGCAATGAACGTTTTACCTACCTACCTACCTACACGTTTTGTATTCAGTGAATCGCAGTTCACAGATGGTTCTAAATATTGTATGAAACACTTTTTTTCCTTTTCATTGTAAAATAATTCGAGGTTTATATCAGCAAATTCATGAAAAATGGAAAACAATTGAATTTTCTCTGTAATCTATGTTATGATTTAGGCATTTTTATATCCGTGTGTAATCAGTGAAGCTGCAGATTCTTGGAATTTTTAATTTTATCCTTCTCGCTGTTTCTTATAAAAAAATATCTAACTATAAACTACGAATACCTACCTAACTATCTTGGCTCGGTGATCCAAAATGAGTCTTGGCTTCCGAAACGCCAGCACGCCACTTGTCCCGATCCTGCGCAGTTTCATGCCAATTGTCGGCTAGAAACTGACGCAGATCAGCCTCTATCGTGTCACGTTAGTGATACCTGGACCGACCAACTGGACAACGACCAGTTGCTCGTCCCAGATATAATCTTTTGACTGCTCGATCCTTCTCATTCTCTATAAGTGACAGGACCAGAAAAGTCTATGAGTTTTTGTTTCGCTTGCGATGTTGGGCTCGGTCACTAAACGATAATTTTGGCGGGATCTTGAGCTGCCAAATTATTATTATATTATTTATTACTATTATATTACAATATTATATTATTTAATGACATTTTGCGTGATATAGCTTTGTTGTTGAGCATACGTGAAATGGATTATAAATATAAACTGGAAACATGCATTTTGATTGCCATAATAACAAGGGAGCCACCATCCCGTTAGACAATCACTTAAAAGATTAGAATATACTACGAAGGATTGAAAACAAGTGTTTCTGCGGCGCTGAAACAAGAAGAAGAATTATAAACATGTAACCTTTGTTCTCGAGATTACGTACAAACAATGCTTATTTATAGGTTTAATACATGAGGTTATTATCTATTATAATACACAAATATCTGGGGTTTCAAATACGAACAGAAGTAGTTAATCCCGTTCATCTGTTAAGATTAGAATATCTGTTGCAATGACTAGCTATTGTCAATGTGCTGTGACTCTCGATCCAATTTAGCCTCCAAACCTGCCATTACTGTGGACACTTCGACAGAACAATAAAAATGATATTATATAGAATGAAGAGATCCCGCTCAGGAATATAATACGAATTTATTTATCGCAAGCGAAATTGTTAACAAAAACCTCGGTAGCACCTATTTATTTCAAGACTTGAACAACATAAAGAAGTACAGTATTTTTTTAAAGTTGCTTTATCGTTTTTATTACATTTCGGGTTCAGCCAATGTATACGCGACGATCATTAATAGATTGCCATAGATCTCGATGGTTGCCGCTGTTTTTGGGTTGTACTGTCTATACCACCAGGAACAGTGTCGCCACTTTGTCGTGCTACTATAAAAAACGAAAAAAATAGTCTTATATTACCGTTGAAACGATGATGGCGCAGTGGTAGCGTGTACGACTTCGCGTCGATTGACGTGAGTTCGAACCCCTACAATGAGCATGAGCTTTCGGTGAAGGAAAACATCGTGAGGAAACCATAGCATGGTGGTAGGGCATTATCTCATGCCCGCCTGGCTAGCTACCACCCTCAAGTTGAAAATCTGCCGCCAAGCACCAATAGGTGTGTTCCAGCAGCTGCACTTGAGAGCCAGTCTTCCACTAGGTTTAGCGTGTTACCATCTTGGGCCACATCGTCATTTAATATCAGGCGAGATTGTGGCCACTACGCCAAACCTATAACGATAAAAAAAAAAGTTGTATCTCGCCGAATTATTTGGTAGTCATTTATCATAGGGTCATCTGGCCGAACATACTAGACCTATGATACCCAGTCTGAATTCTAAGAAAACAATATTTTACTAATTATTAGACTAATAAGTAACGATAAAACTAAAATACAATCACAACACCATAAAAATAAACAGTAACTTCGTTTTTGTGGACAAGCTGAACGCGGACTTTGACATCACGCTTGCTTTGTTTATTTTTAAATATATATTTTGCCTTATTTTAATTGAGCATAGAAGGGTTTAACTTTCTATAAAGGTTTGATGTTCTGAAAGAAACATATAAGTAATATATTATAATTGCTTGATTAAAACTATAGTAGAAGTTTCACTGCTTTCACAAGTTTTAATCAGATGAATACTAGATATTGATAATGGGAGCTACAAACATGAATGTACATACATACACGGTGAAAAATAATTGGCTCTTTTCTCGAAGTGTAGGTACTCAGTCAAGGGCGTACTATTGTTACATACTAATACATAAATAAATGAAGTATTTGAAAACAATGAAAATAATATAATACGGTTGCTTGGCACTTTACTGACTTTTTTACACTCACGGCAGCATTCCGAAAGCGTAGACATTTTCGCGACTGATGCCATTTGGTTACTTAAAATTAAAATGCTATCAGCTAGCCGGTCCGCGCACCTTAGTATACGAGTATATTTATATTGTTATCAAGATACATGATATATAGATTATTAAGATAATTCGATATACATTGTCGCGAAAATGAACTAGATACTACATAAATATTTTGTTAATAGAATAATATAGAATAAAATGCATCTTTATAGGAAACAATTACTAATAATAACCGGTGTAATTTATTTAGTTCTTTTCCCGAAATGTACGTACTCAGTCCATAGTCTACAACTATATAAAACCATGTAAAAATAAATTACATAAGTAGAAAAATTAAAATTAATTATTATAAATTAGATCGAATTTGTAACAATTACTACAACATAGACGCTAAGGCGGTAATATTATATATGTTGTAAAAGGTAGTGCAGGTTGAAGTGTGGTAGGTTGATATTATTAAGCACATGATTGCAAAACTCCGGCCACCGACTCGCTTACTGAACAAACTACTCTGAAAATTACACACGCCACACTCACGACCTCTACCGGCCTGTCTTTACACTAAATGCGATGCATGATGCGGTTTAGAAAACCCACGTTAATAAAATACGAAGTATATTATTATTTAAATAAAACACTGTTAATAACAAATATCAAAATATATATTATGCTTTAATCATTGATATACATAAAACCCTGTATGTCAATGGCTTCAATATAATTTATCGGCAAAAACTCTGTTAACTTTACAAAAAAATTATAGATATATTATCGTTACCTACCTATCAATCAAAATATTAGGTCTTCACAAAGTTTTTTAGTAGGTAATGGTGTTACTTAAATATAAGTAGGATATTTATCTACGTCAAAACTTTTATACACAAAGGGGATTCAAATGGGTAGGGTATGGGTAGGACAGAGAAATATTCAATGTTATCATAATATATTAAAGTTGTGTTAGATTTCTAAGCCGAGTATCTGTTTCCTTTTCTAATATTTTTTTTTGTTAATAAAATCCGTTAAACGTTCCCACAAAGTGGAAAATCCTTCGCCGTTAGGTCGCGACATTAATTTGAAGCAAGCAATAAAGGGGCAGCATGATGTCTTCACCACGCAGACGACGCCGGGCGCACCGGCCCGCTCTGTGACGGTCTTAAACGCCGCTCTGTAAATTTCTCAATAAAATCTCTGTCTCGCATCAAGATACGGCAAAATAATCCTTATAAAAACCCCGTAAAATACACAACTGAACGCAAACTGTAAACGAGAGATGTGCACTTTTGTAAATGGCGTTAAACGAGGAAATAATTTACTTTGATATGATTTCCGTCCATCCTTTCGGTTATTCGAAATGATAGCTTAACGTTCACTCTTTAAGTCTCTATTTGAACGATGATCGCTTAGCAAATACAATTTTTGGCAATTGATTTTAGCAAGGAGATTAACGCCGTGACTTTAGCTTGCCGCCTCGCCTCGCGTTGTTAAATGTAAGCTAACCTTATTAAATTAAATTTAGCGGCATTATAACAATCTCGACCTACTCTCTCAATGCGATGATGGCGGTCGTTTATTTATTCTCCGGCTTAATCACCTCATTTTTACTATCAATAATTTCTTACATTAATAAGTGTTGGTGTAATAATTACGACCTCATAGCTTCATAATATTAACTCAATACGTTCATTGAATTATTGGGATAAAGTTTCGCAGAGGGTACGGTTTGTACAGATTAAGTAAGAAGGCCCAAAAACAGCAATACGCCTTTATTGTAATCGTATTTAAAGAAAGGGAAATGTTGATTTAGAACATCGCAGGTCGTTCCAACATTACCGGCTTAGAATAAGGAAAATGGTGAGATTTGTTAAAAAAAAGGCAAGCTTTTAACGTCGCCTAAGAAATCGGTTATTAAAACAGATTCATAATATATAAGTAATATGACTATCTGGAAATGTAATAGAATATGAAACAAATATCACAAATAGGGTCTGCCTAAATACTCTGCTGGTGAAGAGAAGAGGTAATAACGATAACGGGGTGGTACGGTACTCGTACTCGACTAGACTGCTCGTGAAATGTTAACAAATGGAAAAAATCCGGTCGTACTAAGATGCGACTTGCTTCTGAATCAGCCGGTATACAGACAACTAGCGTTGCACCAGCGGCTCCGAACGCGTTTATACACAATAGTTATTTTCAACCCGTTAATTTTATTTATACTCATATTATTGTCAAATTGAGGAATGACATATACTTCCCGTGTACAAAATTTGATCATTATCAATTTAGAATTTTTGAAATTTGTTTTTTTTTATTCTTTTTGTTTACGATTTCTAAAAGTAATAATAAAAATTGTTATAATCCATAAATTATTCAATGACTAATAGTTACCGTGTAAAAAAATCCATCAAAACTGGTTTAAGTTTTTTTTTTATAAATTCTAATAGTATATTGCAAACTCTTATAGCCTATCAATTGACCAGTGACAAAAGCTTCGCGTGTATAAAATTTCATAAGAATCGGTCAAGCCGTTTTTGAGTTACATCCGGACATACAAACTGACAGACAGACAGACTAAAATTTTTTTAACGGCATATTCGCGATCACTGTCCTTAATGGGGAAACTGGGAAATTACATTTACAGGCATACTACAGATTTATTAATAAAAATTAACGTATACATTGTCAACAGCGGTTGCTAGTATATCATATCTTATCTATGTTAATAAATCTTTAGTTTTGTCTGTACATGAATTTATTTCCAAATTTTCTGATTGACGTCATATATAAATGACACTTATCAAAATTTATGTTTTAAATTATTTATTATTATTATTTTTTCTTTTTTTTCTATCTGTTATACTGTTAACCTTAAGAATCTGGAGCCTTACGGCTTTTACAGCTTCACCGGGCTTGGTGGTTTATTATTAAATTATTTGTTACCATGGCAACGCATGGCAAAGTTTACCATATAATAAAAAAAGGTTTCTTAGACTACCTAAATAATCGTACAACACAAATTTCATCCCTTAATTTAATTTAAGTAAAGAATAAAAAAAGCTGAATTTTGTAATTGAAGATTATGTTTGGTTAATAATGATCATCATATTTATAAAAAATATTTTTTTACCATTTAAAGTTTCAACCCTTATTTTACACCCTTAAGTGATGAATTTTTATAAATTGAAGAGTATGTGTGCAAAATTTCAGGTTAATAGACATATTATGTATGCATAATTGTAAAACAATAGTTACACATAAATTATTTTTACCTAACAAACTTTCAACCCCTATTTATATACCCTTTAATGATGAATTTTGATAAATGTTGCTACACGTGTTTCATTATTGTTATTAAACATGTCTAACTAAACACACAAATTCAAGTCAAAGGTCAATATTATTTCCATACAAATTTTCAACCCCTACTTTACACCCTTAGAATTTAAATTTTCCAAAATTCGTTCTTATTTAACGTCTACATCGCGAAAGGCGTAACTATGCTTAATTTCAACCAATCGGACCTATAGTTTCGGAGATCTGTTGATGAATGGAATTTCACTTTTATAGTAGGTATATAGATTATCTATAGGATTTTTCTATGATATTTCCAATTGAAGTCCATTTACTCAATGAATAAATCGGGGCCCCATAACCCCATTATAGTTATTACTGTAGAAAACAGTATAGGAATTGTACAAATCTTTTGTTATATTCAATACGAATTAAAAAGTTATTATTTGCAGATAAGCTACTGGTGTTATTCTAATCGATTGCAACCGCCTCGTACGTACAATATGCCGGTTGTTACATAAAAGTTGTACGCTACTAATACGAGTATAGCCTGATAGCCTGCAGGGTTCTATATGATGCGAATTTCTCTCGTAGCCTTGTAATAGCCCATCGCGGAGCTTATTATCCGACACCATCTATTGATATCGGCTTTACAGGGAAATCTGCAATAGGTAATAGTCGACGTTAAAGTTAATACTATCCTTTCATCTTTACATTACTATTTTTTGAACTCCTTGAAGGATATTATTAATAATGTAATATATTGCTATAGTTTATTACATACTAGCTGTGCCCGCGTCTTCGCTCACGTGGACTGCGAAATTATTGATTATGAAGATACCTCATTTTATTTTTATTTGATAAGGACCATATATTTAAGTAATAAATTAAATAAAGATCAAAATCTAGCCAGTAGTTTTTGCGTGATTCGCGCACAAAACCAAACCTCAATCATTTTATTTCTATAAAAGATTACTTAAAATTATGTGTTTATGCAAAGATTTATAATTATGTTAATAAATATAATGAACTAAACTATATTCACTAATTAAAGATAGTGCAATTTATATTGATAAATGTATCTTACAGGCTATAAAAGAGTATTAAAGGACTTTATAACAATTACCGGTAGCTTAGTCTTTATATTGCTAAAATAAGGAAAAGATAGCAGGCTGGACATAAAAAACTCAACGCTACTCAACAATACAAGGAGCCTTTATAATGTATTGCCAACCATCTCAAAACGACGTCTCAAAACGTCAAACCAAGAGCTTAACAATAAACGCCCATACATTTGTCACTTATTGGACTTTTATATGAAGATTCACTAATCTATCGCCTAAGGAAAGCAATCTGCCACTATATATCTTTATCCTAGCTCGGCAAAATAACCGCAACTCACTTGGCTCTAACGCTTGCTGATACCGAAACGCGGTATTCTGAAAACAGGGACAAAGAGATAAAAATATTAATTAATAAGATACTGGTCGACACATAATACACGGTAGATAATAATTGCCATTTCATTGTGTTAGTAAAGCTGATCAGTTGTTTTACTCGACGAAATATACAATGTTTTATAAGTCACTCTTAATATACTCTAGTTTATGCTAATCGATAGAAAACTTATAAATGTTTAAAAAACAAACAATGTATTTATAGTAATATGCTAATGATTCAGAAATATGTATAACTTCCTAATTAAAACGAAAGCTTGGCATACTTCGGACGAACTTTGTAAACTTTTAAATAGTACAAGAGTTTATTAAAAATATTTCCTCTAAATTTATATAATATTAGCTGTGCCCGCGTTTCCGCTCGCGTGGACTACAGAATACTGTCGGTTGAGCGCACGCGCGAATTGTGTTGCCCCCGCTACCCCACACGGCTATAGTACGCTAGTTATTTTAAGGATTAAAAATCCTTATTGTGGGTGATCCTTAGAAGACAGACATATGACGTAAAATCTAACAGACAGGCAAACAAAAATGACAAAAACTGTCAAAATGTTTTCTGTCCATGTTTCTAAACCCCCGTATCATTTTTTCTCAAATATCTTTAATATACAGATTTCGACTCTTTACTCTTTTATTATAAGTATAGGTATTCAAGTTGTATCTTAAAATTAGGTAGTTGCTTTACAATCATTAGCATAGGATATAGACTTGATGTTAACTTTATCCAAGTTGATACTCGAACCAAGTTGGAAACTAAGGGAACAAGTGAAACAGCATAGAGTCACCGGAGTACAAGTAAGTTACAGAGCTGTAAATGGAATGAGAGATCACAATTAAATTTAAGCATTCTGTTAAAGTCACAAAGCCAACGGCACATAACCTAGAATCTACATATTTGTAAGTTAAGGACGCAGACTAACCGGATACAATTACAGACAGCAATCCACCGGCCATTGGAATACATAGAAATATAAGCCTTTATCCGTAATGGAAAAGCTGGAAAAGCTCTCTCATTATTGCGGGTGGACGGCGACAATGCTTCTTTAGTGCGCACTGTTGCGGCGAGCCTGCCTCAGGCCGGCCGGCACAAGCCACGCTTTGAATATTGACTTGCAATCAAGATAAAATTCTTATATATATCTTTCAACATCGTAAACGTGCTTTTATAACCCTTTATTCATTGACGTCTTAATTTTTAAATAACTAAGTCTTAATAACTAAAAATCAATAGGATAAAAAATCTATAAATATTATAAGACTCAACGTCTCTCTCTGTCCGTCTGTCCGTTTATGTTCTTTTCACGAGAAAACCACTTATTCGAATTACATGATTCTTTTTTTAAATTTATAATTATATTATCTGACCAGGTTATAGGATATATTTTGTTAGATAAAGTTACATACGAAATAAGCATTGAAGATAATGGTGAATCAGTTCGGAAAAAAGACGCTTTTGGGGCGATTAAATGACACGCTGAGTAAACCATACAAGATATATCAAATTAATGTACTACATAATTGTAGATCTTAAGTATAGTTACAGACAAGTCGGCAATAGCATATGTCTATCTTCTAAGGATCACCCACAATAAGCATTTTTGTGGCAGCACAGTTCACACGCGCGCTGGTCCGACAGCATTCTGTACTTTCCTCCCGAGCGGAGCCGCGTGCTCAACTAGTTAATAATAAAATAAAAACGTCCAACTTTTCTTTATTTTGTAGGTTATCCATAAATACAATTTTAGAAAAAATATTTTTAAATTTTGAGATGGTTTGTTTTTTTTTCATTTATTTTGTTTAGGAGCTTTTAACAATAATCATACCAGCACTATCATAACCTAATGAAACTATTATAGAATGACAATAGAAGGTTTTACTAAAATATTTAGTATGGAACATACCCATGCCTTGTTTATTTAAATTAAATTTAAAATATTGTAAATAAATCTGTCAATTAATAAATATTGATACTTTTTAGTATAACATTTTTCCAACAATTGTTCGAAACGGTTTTATAACTATAAATTGTTTGTAATTACAAAACTAAACCATATGGTTATATAGTTAACTAAACCCTACATAAAGGTCTAAAGCTCGCTGAATTGTAGTGACGAGACGTAATTGATCTGCCTGCGAGTTATGAGGCATTAGCACTAACACACCTTTATCATTAAATTACCTTTACGAAATACGATCCTCGGCTTCAGAACATTAAGAGATTTATCCTGCGAAATAAAATAGACAAAATAAATGTACTCTTAAATAAAGTATATGATAGAGAGATTGGACATAAATTTAAAAACACCCTAATAATTTTGTTTCTCTTTAAAGTTTACTGTCATCTTAAAAAGACATGAATATTTTAGTACAATTTAATTAATATATTATATCTCTCTACAAATATAATTTTAATAACCTTTCTATTCAATATAAAAGACATAATGCATATATATATTATGGTAGGAGTATATTACTAAGTTTAATGGCATTATTTTATTTCAACACGTTTCGCTATTCCACTTTTATAGTGTGGCTCCTCATGTGAAAACCTATAGACAACTAGAGTGGTTAATGCGTCGACTGTAATATCAATAAAGCGGGACGAGGTAAGGCGAAACAGGGTGTGGTGATCACCTGTTTTCCTCTGCAAAGTGTCGCTTGTGTGTCGACTTTCCTCCGATACTTAAAATATGGCACGTCATCCTCTCGGCTCCTGTTACTCGTTTGTTCAGCGGGATTTGTGACGCGACGTTCTTAGGCGAGTATTATTTCTGTAATACAAACCTGGGACCATGTTTATAATATGATATTTGTTAACAAAAGTAATACTGGCAATTTTTTTTTTATTGTACGTTGTTTTTTTTTTATTATTAACATAATCTCTACCAATTTATATAGCTCAAGTGAGACAAGAGATTGTTCCTGTTCGTTTGAATTAAATCCCTAGAGAGTTATAAGTCGGATTAAAAAAAAACATTTATAGTGAATTCAAGTTTTATACTAAAGTAAATTACGTAAGTATATTAGGAGTATATTACTTCACGCTACGAGTCAAAGGAGCGAAGCAGTAACCATGAACGTCAAGCAATCTGGAAAGCTGTAGGCAAGTAGGGGAAGAGAGAACAATGATAGACTATACGGGTGCATTGGCAAGAAAAGCAACTTAATTCCAAACGTATAAACTAACTATAATTCCGTCCCACACGAAGGTAAAACGCCGCAAGCACGGAACAAAACTGTGGTTGTACTTTTCTTCATCTCTATTGAAGTATTATAAACCCATCGCACTTTTGAGCAATGTTTATAGCCTTTCGACTTGATTGAGACCTCGGCTCTCCAGTGGTGCCAAGTAGACTACCACTACATCGAAGTGTTGAAGTGTTTGGATGAAAATGCCACTATGTCAGTACGACTGCAGGATCAAAACTCGAAACTTATCCTGTTGCAGTGGGGAGTCAGACAATGATATATTATTTCTCCTAAACTGTCACCTCTGTACTGGAAGATTTTTTCAAGGTTCTGGATTGGGAAGGACTAGGTATAAACGGCAAATACATCACCAACCTTCGGTTTGCCGAAGAATGGAAGAGAGGGGAATGGAGAGGATTATGCTTGGAGTTTCTCTGCGTGATCGAATCGGAAATGAGGGGATGCGCAGGAGAACCAATGTCACCGAAATAGCCCGAAGAATAGCTACACTTAAGTGGCAGTGGGCGGGCCACGTAGCTCGTAGAACGGATGGCCGATGGGGTCAAAAAGTTTTCGAGTGGCGGCCACGTACCCGAAGAAGCAGCGTGGGCAGACCCTCCACAAGGTGAGCCTACAAAAGGTTAGTAAAGGTTAAGGCAGCCTAGTAAAGGTTGCGGGAAGCCACTGGATGCGGGCAACACAGGACCGGTTGTTCTGGTGGTCTATGGGGGAGGCCTATGGACGTCTTTAGGCTGAAATGATGATGATGCTGAACTATAATTATTGCTTACATACAATCACGGATAGCTCGAAACAAAATAAACAGAATAAAGTTCTAACATATAGCTGATGTAACCTATATACTAGACAAATTTCGCACGTTGGTGGCTTTACTGTGTTGTGGTATAAATATCATGTAAAAATGATGGTAGGGCAGTTTCCTGGCCGGCTTAACTTTAAAATCTGTCAACGAGCACATTATTTCGGTATATATGTCGATATAGCAACAGTTTCACGCCTAAAACGGATATATTATTCTACTTTTAACCTAACTTTTTCTCGACTCTAGTTTCGATTTTCTCGTACGCTTGTCATGTTTGCCCATTTAAATATAAATGTTGGAGATTTATTCCCTATAAAGAGGGTGATAAAAGCTTACAATATCAACAGACTATGCCAAAGTATCTCTGAAGTTCTTACTCTGCTTACAATCTTTTGCGGACGTAAAAATTCTATTTCAATCATTTTTTAGGAAAAACATATTACGTCACGGATTAATTACGTAGTTTTCGAGTATCTCTATTCTACTATAATTTTTGTCACACACCGCCATTTATTTCGTAACTAAGAATAACCAAAGAGTTTATAGAGATACACGATTATATTTTTAACACCCAGGCACAGAACTGACTGACTATCGTCTTTATTCAATAATTGAGCCAACTACCACTGCGTTATAAGGCCTGTCTAAAATTTCATATCACTATCGAGTGAAGTGTTTAAAAATCAGTTCTTTTAGCTGAAAACGAATGCTCAGGTATTAATAATAAATAGTTAACACTTTTGTTATCTCTAGAACTGATTTCTCTTTAAAATTACTAAGATTTTACAGACAGGTCACAAGAATCACTTTGTTCACTCTTCTATGTTTTCAAAGTAATCTACGAATGTATAATCTATATGTAATATAATTATCGAAATCTCGTCCTATTTAATCAACTGCTCCACTATTGGGCATAAAGGTAATAGTGCGACTAAAAATGCGTCTAACGAACCTTCGTTATATTGGTCAACGGTTTAAATTGTCAAAAATTATGTAAGAAAAAATAAATAAACTGTAAATTAAAAAACCCCGGACACACATGTAATCCATTTATAGAGCCCATTCCAATGAGCCCAAACACGATATCTCTGCTGTAAGTTGGTGAGGATTTAGGTATCATGCAGGTTCCAAATGATGCTGCAGCATCAGCTCAATATTGCCATGTTCTTCTAATATCATTGAAGTAACAGATTGATCTTCGATAGATTTCGATCTCTAGGTGGTCACCGTTGTATTTGGATTGTACTGTGCTTACCATCAGGGACAGTACAGTTAATGTGCTGAGCTAATATTAAAAGAAACGGCTGAACATAGCTTGAATCATAGCTAAGAACACACTCGATTAATTCACCTTTCAAATAAGAAAAAACTAGATCAAAATTGGTTCAGCCGTTTGTAAGCTACGATGCCACAGACAAGCACACAGATACAGACGTTAAACTTATAATACCCCTCTGTTTACGTCGGGGTTTAAACATTGATTATGATCGCTATATAAGCTTGTGAACTGTAAGAAATGTCTGAACAAGTCTTGCTAACAATACGTCTATTTCACATCCTTAAAAAATGTACTTATGCGCTTTGGAAACACATTTATATATATTTCAATGCATTTAGGTATTTAATACGTAATTACAACTTTGTTGCAGCGGCTTATTTCCATTTTTAATTGTGAAATAATGCAAAATGCGTTTGCGACAATTTTCTCGATTAGTAGGTAGTTTTAAATATTTTTTATTTAGTGAGTGTAGGAATTCTTGTTTCATGTCATCGCCATTGTCACTTAATCTCCATCGTCGGCCGCACAGCTCTCAAACTCCACTCGACACATCGTGACACATTTAGCGACCATGCGTTCTGGAACACCCTTGAAGTCAGTGTGAATATTAATTTTAGTCAATTCATGGACCTCAAGCCTCTGTCATCTCTGTCAGTGTCACCATTACCAGTAGCATTGTGGTATCGTAGTCGGGAATCAGTGAGATCGCATAGACTAAGGCAGCCCAAACCCTAGCCCGCCGAGCCATTTAAATTTGCCCTCCAATTATTATTAAAGTATATTTAACTGAAAACTTTATTCATTTTAAATATCTATCTATTTATATAGGAAGATTCATATATATTGATGTAAACAAGTATTATTTCACTAAGTGGCCCCACCAGGTAACTCACATTCGAAGTTATGGCCCGCCTCTAAAATTAGTTGGGCAGTCTTGGCAATAGACCTTTTGTTTTTGTTCTCGTTGAATTATTATTTGTCTTGCAACCCGCAAATTTTTCCTCTTTCACAAAAGAACACCCAAAAATTATTATAGACTCCATCATCTCCTCATATATGTAGTTTAGATAACTATACGGATCAGAGTATATTTAATTTTATTTTTATAATTAGGTAACCCATTTTTTAACTAGACCGGACGTTAACTCAATCGAAACTTACTGTAAAAGTTACTCGCCATACGATAGGCACATAGTGATGTCTGGAAGTGGTAGAGAACGCATAGTCACAAAATTATTGATATGTATATTATTTGTATAATTGAGAAAATAAAAATTATAAACTCGATCGGGTTTCTTTTCGGCTCTTCTCGAAGACTGGGATGTTTTCCGAACCGGTAGTAGTGTTCTGAATAAAATAGCCTAAATAGAATAAAATATTTTTTGACTTTGATTTTTTGCTAATCATATCTATATAAATAAAATGATTGAGGTTTTCCGTTGTACGCGCATCACGCAAAAACTACTGTATAGATTGAGAAAATATTGTATTTTGTTTTACTCCTTAGATATATGGTTCTTATATAAAAAAGAACACGATTTTTTCATAAACAATAATTCTGTAGTCAGCACGAGCGGAGCCGCGGGCACAGCTAGTATGTAAATAAAAATTAAATTCTGTTCGTTGGTAAACACTTCACTTGAGAACGGCTGGACGAGTTCAGCTAATTTTTATTTTAAAATGTTCGTAATAGTCCGAATTAGTCCGAAAAGTTCTAATTCGAGTTCAACTGAACATCCTTTTTTCTATCGGATTCTTGTATGAACTCAAGACCATAACTCACGATTCAAAGGCTTTATATGCGTAATTCTTTTTTTGTTTTGTTTATTGTCATGGAACAATTATCAGGAAAAAAACGAGTTATTGCCTATAAGGAAGGGTAGAACAACGTCTGCCGTGGCAGCTAGTGAATAAAAAAACAATATTATAATTATGCTTATAACATTATAACGTTGAAATAAATATTATATTTCACAAAGCTCGAATGATTGTACTACATACTGTGATAATATGAACTGGAATTGTAAAGCGACGTTACCTGTCATACATAGTGACATGAACACATGCGTCAGTGGCGTCACGAGACCGCATGAGACCTACCACAATGAGGCTGCCTTTGTGCTCCATTTCCCTATATAGTACACGCAAATCTGTTCAGTGTTAACTAGCTATATAGCAGTTATCTTTATACACGATCTATATTTACCGTGTCACTGCTCACTTTATTATCTATAATATTATCGTAGTACATTTTTATACGCATTAAACAAGTAGATAATAAGGTATGGTATTAATGCCTAATAATAGTTTTTATTTATTTATAGTAAAATGCCTTTCATCTAATAGTATATAACAACCGGTATATAAAGTATATTTTCTTACAGGCCACGTATAAGTGAGTCTGGCCTAAGTACTGCCAATTTTTTTTGGAAACCTTTTTTAATAATACTTTCAATTTAAAAGGGTTTTTTTACTTACTCCTATAGTTAGTCCTGATAGTTGGAAACCACCAGAATATACTTTCGTGTTTTCCGCAATTGCATATGGCATATGGCAACCCTGCTACAGATCCTCCCACGGATTGAAAATTGGCTATAATAACTATATTGGCTATATTAACAAAGACCGGCCACACAACGCACCTTCATCTTAGCTGAACTGACATAGCGGTATTATAACATTATCATATGTTAATTTAAGTGGTTATTTTTCATATCAAATTGCTGCCACCCTTCGCTCACCAAATCCTGTACATTCATAATTTTATGACATTGATGATTCATGTATGAGGAAAACACGAAAATAAGTGTTTTTCTAAATTTGGTCATTAAAACATTTTGCCATTAAATTTCGAAAAAAAAACACGCGGTCGTTTCCTAGCGGGAATTTGTTGTTTGAATTTATTATATATTCAGTTTGAGTGTGGCCAGGTTAGTAAATATTCCACTTTTCTAGGTGTGAGAAAAATGTTGACGACTTTCAATGGGTGTGTGAAAGGAGTAAAGACGTGCTAATTTGTGATTCAACATTTTTATTCAAAATGTAAAATAATTATTATATGTCCATTTCAATTGCTTCATTTGTGCAAGACAAAGGAGTACAAAAGGAGGTTTTTCTAACATCGTATCCTAATCTTATATCGTTCCTTAACCGTATGAATGAACCATTTTTTTATTGTTGTATCTTTAACGTTGTGGCTACAATCTCACCTGATCTTAAGTGGCGATGTGGCCCAAGATGATAACACACTAAGCCTAGTGGACAACTGGCTCTCAAGTGCAGCTACCGGAATACACCTTTTGGTGCTTGGCGACAGATTTTCAATTTGAGGGTGGTAGCTAGCCAGGCGAGCATTAGAAAAAGCTCTACAACCATGCTATGGATTTCTCACGATGTTTTACTTCACCAAAGGCTCAGACTCATTGCAGGGATTCCGTATACAAAAGTACACATCATTATAAAATTACAATTTCAAACACTTTCAATTAGTCAGAAATAATTAATATAAGTTATTAACATTCATAACACTTTTGATATAATAAATATCTACAATTTCAAAGTAAATTACACAGAACTGATTTCATCTTAATTATTAACTAAACGCAATTGCTTAAAAATAACTCCGCAATATCCAATTTAGGTTTAATTTTCAAACCATAAATTCGGTTTAGCTCCCCGGAGTGGCGCGTCGCGCTGGATTGAGTCGCGGACTCTCCGTAAAATTGCAGTGAACATTTTTATCCCTTTGTATTGTTATTGAACATTTTAAGAGATAATCTTAGCAATTTTACGTCTCAATCAGCTGTGTTTACCGTTATTATATCCGCCAATGATGTTGTGGATCCAAGTAAAATTCGTTGTGATTGGAAAATTCAAAGCCCGTTACAACAATTCAAAATTCACTTTGTTTATGTATAAATGTAAATATTCAATAATTAACGCACATTATGGTATCATTTTTTTACTACTATTAAATTTTAAACTAATTTAAAATATAATTAATTTTCGCAAATAACTGTTAAAATAGGATATGGAATATCTATACTTATTGTATATTAGAAACTAAACTGTCTGTCTGTCCGTGTATGTTCTTTTCACGCGAAAACCACTTAACCGATTTACATGGTTGCTATTTTAATTCATAGATATGTAATCTGGTCAAGTTATAGGATATGTAATATTTTGTAAGATAAATTAACACGAATTAAGCATCGACGATAATGGTGAATAAATTCGAAAAAAAGACTAATATGGTGCGCTTAAATGGCTTACGCTGAGTAAACCATACGAGATATATCAAATTAATGTTCCACTTAATTATAGATCTTAAAATGACTTCCAAAAAGTGAGAAAAAGCGTATATCTATCTTCTAATGATCACCCACAATAAGCATTTTGTCTTCCGTCTTTTGAGCGGGGGTAGGACGATGTGCGCGTGCGCTTGAACGACGCCATTCTGTAATCCACACGAGCGGAGCCGCGGGCACAGATAGTATAATAATATTACACACATTTCACACATTATCATAACTTTTATGATAAAGTCGACATATTTTTTCTATTCCCCAACTGATTTCTACTTAGGAAATATAATAATTTACCAGATATATATAAGAGGATGTATAATAATTAAGTCGAGGTAGTCTAGGAAAATGTGCTAAAATGTTTTGCGCCTCGCGGCAAATTAAGTTTGCGAACACAATTTTTCCGCAGAAAACAAATTTACTTACATCTCCGCTGTTCCGCGCCTCCTTATAACCAGTACTTTTCATGTTTACATTTTTCAAATAAATATAAGCTTTTAAGTTGAAATATATCTATATACATATTTTAAACTTGATGTCTCTCTGTCCGTTTATGTTCTTTTCACGCGAAAACCATTAATCCGATTTATAAGATTTTTTTAATTCATAGATATGTGTTATCTGGCTAGGTTATAATAGGGTATATTTTGTTACATGAATACGAAATAAGCAGTGACGACAATGGTGAATCAATTCGGAAAAAGACGCTTTTGAGGCGCTTAAATGGCTTACGCTATGTAAACCATAAGAGATATATCAAATTAATGTACGACATAATTATAGATCTTGAAAAGATCTACAAAAAAGTCAGTGATAGTATAATATGTCTATCTTTTAAGGATCACCCACATCAATAAGCATTTTTGAGGTAGCACAATTCACACATGCGCTCGACCGACAGCATTCTGTAGTCCACGCGAGTCTCCAGCCAAAGGTGCAGAGACTACTATAAAATGTTGAAATAACAATATTTAAGTGTAATATAATGTTATTAACCGTTCATTATGGACATTAATTAGGTACATCATTCAATTTAAATAAAACCTCGAATTAAAGTACCTTATATATAAACATATGAACTATTTAAACGCATAAAATATATGTAAATAAATCTATGAAAGTTTTAAAAACACAAATGTAATTTAAACACAAATAGTATAATCCTATTATTTTTCTTTTTAATTTGTTAACATTAGTAAACAATAAAGAAAAATAATTCGAAAATCCGTAACTAATTAATGTAGTTTAGTTAAAATATTTTATAATAGAAGAAGCGAGTTATAGAAGAAATAATGTTGTTATCTTTTTTTCTATTCATATCCTCACCTCATCCTCAAAGTATTTTTATCTTAAATATGGTATATAAAGTGTATAGGTTTTAGATATGTATATACTAGGAATTCTAACCACAAATTTCAAAGTTCATTTGCACACAAAATTTAATCCCCAGGTATCGAGTCAAATCTCATCGGCGCGGAATGCAGAGTTTCTACCGACTACGCAAACGAGGTTACCAATCATTATTTTTAAGTGAATTAAATAAATTAAAGTAAATTGTTCCACTGGTACGTATTAGTAATAATCATAAATGTATTAGTAATAATCATAAATGTATTAGTAATAATCATAAATCTTTAATTTAATGTTGTAATTGCTTTTTATATAATATAATATTCTATCTCAATTATTATTGACCTCGGTATCAAATATATATTTTATTTTATTTGATATTCGAGACGCCCAGAAACTTAGGCGTTTAAAGGGATTTACGTTATATAAAGACAATTTCATCGGCAAAGTAAATAACATAAACTTAAGAGAATAATAATTGTTCAGTGAAGTATAACTATTATGATACTAACTTCATGTAAGTTATCAGAATTTAAATCATTTTTTTAAACTTATATCTTATTTTTTGGCGTTTTTAGTAGAGGGTGACAGAAGCGCGACATGATGAAGTAAGCAATCAATCAAAATAATGTGAATTCATTTTCCATTTTATTTTTATTTTACGTTATTATCATTAATGGTTAATTTAATCATGTTGTTGTCACGCAAGATACAATTTTTTTTTTTTTTTTGTTTTATTATACCAAAAAAGTATAAGTACACACAAATATGTTTTAAAATAACAATAAACTACAACTTGTGTTAGTTAAACTTTAAACTTAATAAATTTCTCTGTTATCTCTCAGTTACTCACGAACTGAATTAAGAATAAACAGAGTTCAAAGATTCAACGTGAAGTTCATACATTATCACATGTGCAATTGATAAAAATAGTTCGTTGTGAATGTACAATGATTTCAATACACTCGTCCGCCATAATTACTTTTGCCTTTTTATTGTCATCTGACAGAAGGTTTACATGTTTTATTATATTCTTATACAATTCACATAACTTATGCCAAGCCTCTTATTGTTCAGTGTATAAATATTTCCTTAAAGAAAGTTAAATCAGGTTCGAAAACCGCTGATGAAAAATTTAATCCGAACCGCAAAAAGGTTTCCCTTAGCAAGTCTTCTAAATCTCATTCTATTGCTGTGAAATATAAAATATACTTGAAAAATATTACTTTTATCAGCTGATACTTCATTATAATCTTACGTATCTATAAGAATAATATGATTACTTGGTGAAACTTTGCGTAATACTATATTACTAAGTTATGTTTAAGTTCGCAGGTTTATTACGAATTTTATCTTAAAGTTAACTAATGCTTTAATCTTAAAATGGCTATGACTTTAGCAATATTTGAAATAATTTACGATTAATTATTACTTCCTTCTACTTATTACGATTTACGTCATGGCGGTTGTGTTGTTTTCTTTGTTATAGGATTATCATATCCTCTGCCAGGAATAATAAATTATAAATTAGACGCAATGTACTTAAAATTGAAAATTATACTGGGTTGTTATAGAAGACAGCGTCGAATGTTAGTTTTAAAAACTGGCCGTAACGACCTCTACCACTTAGGTACTAATAATATAATATATACTTATACAATAAAGCTAAAGAGTTTTTTTGTTTAAACACTCTAATCTCTCTCTTGAACTAACAGTAGGATTCAAAAAAAATTTTTTTATATGATAGCCGGATTCATGAGGAAATAGTAAAGGCTATATAATGTCACCTTAGGACTTTAAGTAACTGAGCAGTAACTATGAATGTCAAACAATCTGGCAAGCTGTAGGCGTCTTAAATTTTGCATGGCTAAAGGAATTTTGTGTTCAGAGAAACTGAAAATGTTACAGAAGGCTTACGGTGAATCGACTTTATTAAAAACACATACTTATGATTGGTAAATAAAGTGTTCAAAAGCGGTCGAGATATGCTGGAAGATTTTCCTCGCCCTGGTAGGCCATCAACGACTTCAACTGAATCAACACAAAACATCACAAAAGTGAAGGAAATAGTTACTAAAAATCCTCATTCATGTTTGAGAGAAATAGCCGTTGAACTTTCTGGGTCTCGAGAGTTGATCCGTATCATTTTAAATAATCAAGTGGGTATGAAACATATTGCTGCTCGGCTAGTCCCAAAGACCTGAATTTTCTCCAAAAACTCCATCGCATAAGAGAGACTGAGGACATTCTAGAACGAGTCAATTCCGACCCAACATTCATGAAATTCATTGTTACTGGTAACGAGACGTGGTTTTATGAGTTTGACATGCAAACTAGTCAAGCTTCGGAGTGGCGCCTTCCTACTGAACCGAAACCGAAAAAACCACGCCAAAGTCGATGTCATATTGACTGTCGCGGTGTTGTGTATTCGGAATTCTTACTGGAAGGTCAAACGGTAAATAAAGTAAGTATATTATTTGAGCGTTATGCGGTGTTTAAGAGAGCAAATTTCACGAAAAAAGGCAGATTTGTGGAAAGAAAATTTCACAAGGTCATCATTATGAACGAATTTTTCACCAAAAACTCAACAAATTCCATCGAGCAACCATCTTATTCACCATATATGACTCCAGCCGACTTCTTTCTTTTTCCTAAACTCAAATTACCACTTCGTGGCACCCGTTAGAAGACATAAAGGAGAATTCGCGACGAGAACTAAACTCAATGCCGGAAAAAGCGTTTAAAAATGTTTTAATGATTGGATTATTCGATGGCGTAAGTGTATCATTTCTGAAGGAACATACTTTGAAGGCGATAAAATAAATTTGGTGAAATAACTAACATTTTATGTATTATTGATCTTTTCCCGGTATTTTTTGACAAAATAGTAGTTTAAATGTAAAAATACGAATCATAAAACATTCTGGAAGCCTTCACCAGTAAATGCCTGTCCCGAGGAAATCAAGTCGTTATTACTAACACACATGAGCTAACAAACCAGAGTTGCAGTCACGTCGTGACATTTAAATATGAATATGTCGTTCCAGTTGCTCCTCACACGAGCCGGCTAATAATCTATGATTTTTCCGCACATCTGCGCCCGCTTTCTTTGCATAAAGCTGCGCTGTAGCTGCTACGACTTTGCGACTTTTGCCTTCAACGAATAGCAATTAAGAACTAACGGAACATCGATTTTCATATGTATACTTCGCCAAATAATCAGGTAACAATTATTCAACCGCTACGTATCCTGTTTTAGTTACTCGATGTCAATAGGATTAACTAATCTAAATATATTTATACTAATATTATAAACCGCAAAATATGTTTTTGGTTATTTGAATGCGCTATTCTCTGGAGCTACTAGTCAGATATAAATTGCATTTTATAGCTTATGAGGCGCGCCCAGGCTTCGCACGGGTAAAAAAATATTTCATCCCATTTTCACCACCTTAGAGAAATAACAACTACTGGATGTTTCAGAACTACTGGGCTTTCAGAATTATTTACACTGTGAAACACCTGTTACATTGGCAAGCATAGACGAGAGCGTTTCGGTATTAGCCTATGCAATGTTATGTGCAGGCCGACATAACAAACACGCGCACAAATGCGTGTGCATACGCTCAAACGCGCACGTACATATAAAACAAACAAAGACTCAAAAACACATATGACACAACATACACACACCACTCATTTACCAAAACATACATACATGTATTTTTTATTACTTTGTTAGTACTTTACAAACCTCATTAGGTTTAGGTGTTTAGGTGTTAGGTACTTTAATATGTGAAGTCCAGTGTTATTTAATAGTATTAAAGACATTTAAATATTTTCAGTACTTATATAAAAATAATTTGAAATATTATATCACAAAGAACAACTAAATAAACATTTAAAACAACTCCAACTAATATGTTAAAAGTAAAAATTATAGCAACCAATTAATATAAAATTAAGTTTTATTTTGTAATTAACACCTATGAAGTTACGTAAGGTTGGTAGTATATAAACAAGTTATATAAAAATCCTATGTTATAAATTATGATAACAACTAATTCCTAATGCTCCTATACATAATAGAGTCCGCCTTCCCTAGTTACCACTGATTGTTGAATTAATGCAAACTGAAAAATGTTATGTAATAAACATTGGTTAGGGTGAATTGTAGCTATGTTTCTCTGTAAAGCGAATTGTATATTCTTAGAGAAATAAAAATATTTTAAACGTTAAATTAAATTAGTAAGAATAATTTATGTAAACGCTGTTGGATTTCCTAAATAAATAAACATACAAACAATTAAAGTGAAAATATGTACTTTTAGTAAGTCGGTACAACTGATTGTCGAGGTGACAAAAATAAAATAAAATAAGAGGATGATAACATGAAATAAAGTGATTCCATCCAGGGGGAGCAAGGCGATAACCTACTTACTGATCCGGCGTATTCTATTTGCCTGTAATAATCGCGATGACAATCTCATATTACATAAAAGATTTGCCCTCTTTTCGATCGAAATGCGATTTTCTCCCTTCAGAGTTATTGCTGGTTCGTCTCAAATTTTTGCGCTATTGAAAATGGAGACCTGCTCTATTGTATGATATTTTTGAATGTATACGAGTGAATAAGGAATTTTAGCACCACGGGAGACTTTGTTAGAGAGAGATTTAAAAATAGCGAGTGTACATCTATTAAGGACTTTGTCTAGAAGATGACTTTGTCTATTATAAACACATAATATATAGTATATTTTTTTAAGCCAAATAATTAAACAATTATTTGGCGTCTTTTCCGTATAAAGATCTGTTTATGAGAACATGACACCGACAATTAACGTTTTAAAATACCTTTTAATTAACAACTTTCCATTTAATATGATCCGAGTATTTTGAAGTAACATTCGGAAGGGGTGTTAACTATGGTTCGTTCTAAAGTTTTGAGCTCTTTTTAAGCAATAACACACATTTTTTTATGATTATATTCATTTGTTCATTTCTATAGTAAAACGAAATATAAAAAAAAAAACATTTTGTAATTATAATATTAGTGAATTAATATCATAGAATTACTCTACCGGTTTGTGTTTATTTTCTTACATAGATTTTTTTATTATAAAAAACATGACTTATCAAATAAAACATGAATTAATCAATAACAAAAATTACGTAGCTACAATTGTTACTGCAATTTAACAAGGATCAAAATTTCCGAAATCTTACTAGAATATTGGGTGCTTGTCAAACAATCCTCTCTCCTATTTGTGCTAATGCGCGTAGACACACGTTTACTATTGTACTTTCCTAACAGTATTCAAACGAAACTAAGCTGATGCGTTATAATAATAAAAGCGATATCGCGTCGTGCATGTAATATACTAGTTAACAATTTGGCAAGATAACGTTAAAGTAAGGGAATTCGGCATTTGACGCTTTTGCAGCGTTAGTCCCGGGAATAAGTTTGTTCATTACGAAAGGGAACAATGCTTGTAGGCTCGACGGCAATGGAGGAAACGTGCGCCGACGCCGCGACAATAGGCCCGCCCTCCTTATCACGCCGGAACGCGTCGGCCCGCCGCCGCTACCGCCGCGCGTCCCGCTTCACCGACACCTCGCCACCTCGCCGCGTTCCCCGCTGGGCGACGCCTCGCACCCACTACATCTACTTGACGTATGAGCACTGAATAAATGGGAAAACTTTTAGCTGCCGTTATGGGAGAACGAACAATTGGTCATCTGTTGCACGAGGGAATGCTTAAACGTGCCTTAATCTTGTACGGCAGATGGACAAACACTTTATTAAGTTTATGTTCTTTTGCTTACAATGCTACTTAAATAATACATAAATATTTTATATTGGCTTAAAATTCTAGTAAAAATATTCTCAATTGATAACATTTTTCGAGATCCAGAATTATCCTTCCTTGTCAAGACTCTGTTGTGCCCATACAATTTTTATAACCTACTAGCTTGCTGGTCCAGACCAGCAGACGTTATTCTGTCCTTTCCGGTGCTTAATAGCTTGACTACACCACCACCTTTTGAATCCTAACGTATCTATAAAATATCCTCTCAGGAAAACAAATATATTATGTAGAGTTGAGCACAATCGGTCAAATCGTTCAAAAGTTATAGAATCACTAACTCACAACCTTTTTTTAAAATAGGATTATATTAGTGCCGAGTTAAAGAGTTTATTTTCAATGTTTATTAATTATTTTCTCATTGAAGATCAAAAGTTTAATTTCAGGTGAAATATAATGATAATACTCCTGATATATTATTGATCTTTTCCCGGTATTTTTTGACAAAATAGTAGTTTAAATGTAAAAATACGAATCATAAAACATTCTGGAAGCCTTCACCAGTAAATACCTGTGCCGAGGAAATCAAGAAACACAAAATTAAAATTTAAGCTATCCCGCCCGCCTTACTTATATGAAAAATTATGCACAAATGAATGTACTTATGTGTACTTATTTTAATATACTTTTCCACGACATTTGTTATAAAAAATATTGTTGTAGCCCTAAAAGTATTTTAAAGTTAATTAAAATTCAAGTCAACTAAATTCGTAGTAAGCAGCAAGACCACGGTGCCGCGTCTTCACCGGTAACGGTTTCAGGAGGTAGTCCTTAAATCGTTTGTTTACTAAGCGAGGACACTGCCTAATTAATTAATTGCCCATCCATTACGTAATTAAAATTAGGGTGAGTCTATTCAAGTATATATTCTTATTTTACTTAGTTTTATAACTATCTTTATATGAAATAATATAATTTTAAAAACTTTTGTACGTTATGTATTGAATGAATGAAATATTTAAAACTGTACTGGATTTTATAAAATGTACTTTAAGTTATTGTACTATTAACAAAATTTCGAAGAACAAGTAAAAGGAGTGCCACAAGAATAAGAATGAAGAATCCGCATATGATTCGGGTTTCGGGATGATGGAACCGTAATTAAATGAACTGGTTCGTTGTCGACGAAACCTGCAAAATGTGCGGCGATCTACGACATTGCACAAGCACTAAGAGAAAACTAGAAAGTTCTCAGGAGAAGTTAAATCAACGTCTGCAATAAAGCTGTATTTTTTATTTAGAAGTAAATTTTTGCTTTCTGTTTACTCGGTATCAGTACTCAGTTATTGTTAATATAGATAATATGAATATTTTCAGGTAAAAAAATATCCACGAAATAGCGTTTCACATACTTACAAATTTATATTAATTTATTAACTAAATTTAATAAGAAAAAAAACAATACAACAACAATATAATCAATTTCATATGAAACCGAGTTAAAATTAATTAATGTATCTAGTACGCACTGACTATATTAATTTTCCTCTTAATTTTATACTGTACACATTAATATGAAAAGGGCTACGGATTAATTTTATGATCCCGTGTTCTCTTCATAGTAATCTCGTTTGTTTATACTCTAATAATTCTTATGTCTAGTACTATTTGTCCTAATTTATAATAAAAAAAATATCTAAATAAATGATGAAGTTTATTTAAAAAATTTAGCTAGGATTTCATGCAACTGTGTAGTAAGGACACATTACAAAGTTTGGATGTATAATTATTCGGATATTAAAGCGATAATAGGAAGACAATAAAAATGTATTTGAAAATATAACAATTGGTTCTTCTTCATTGCATGATTATGGAAAGGTGCCTTTTTTGATTTTACTACTGTATTTATATATTTTTCTTATTTTAACATAATATATAAGTTACCAAAATTGGTAATTTTCATATACTCGTATTGGCGATCTTTAGGGTTAAGTTTATGAATGTCTATCATTTGTAATCTAAAATCACGCTTATATATCACCAAATAATTAATGGTTGTAAACATTCATACATTTGTTTGTAATTTAGATATGTAATATTTACATTATTTATATTGTTCTTTATGTATACATCCATTGTATAAATATGAGTCCCGAATATTGTGGTTTAGGTTATGTTGAATATGCAAGTGCTTTTTAATTTGAAAGGTGAGTGAACACGCCTTACTCGGACCTATTGTGTTGTAAAAGTATTGAAATTGAACGAGTACTGTCCATTTGGAACCAATATGAGAGCCGACAATGACCGGCTGTCCATTCGTTTCTCACACTATGAATATCGTTTTTTTTTTTCAATTTCGTCGCGTTTCACCTTTCTCGTTTCCATTTGATGATTTGTGTGGGTAGCTGATGAGTAAATACTCAATTCAATATTATTAACACTTAATAACTACTATTAAGTAACTACTTAATAATTACTCTTTTAATGTAATATTTGCGTATTTATAATAAATTAGCTAAACCCGGCCATGCTTCTCTGTGGCTCAGTCTGATCTTAATTATTAGGAAAGTAAATAAAAATATTCTAGTGAACATTAATTCACCGAGAAAAGTCATCATTCAATTTAATACCCTACTTATCGTAAGTATTTGCCATATTTTGAAACAATTGATTGAAACCAGTTATGAAAAAAATGTGATACAAATAAACATTTGTCATTTATAACAGTTTTTATGTAAACCTCGCGAAACTTTCCGAAATAAAAAGTATATAAAAATACACTTTTATATATAAATTCGACGTTGTGAGAAAATTTCAAGTCAATCCATCGACTTCTTTTCTAGTTTTATACGAATAGAAACATACGGAAGCTGAATTTACATAAATATGTATATTATATACAGATTAAACAGACAAACAGATTAATAAGATATAAAATTTAGTTAAAGACTCAAATACATTACACCTCAATCATATAATCATCATCGTCCTATTAAGTCATGATACCTGATATGCACGTGATAACACAATAAGTCTTGTCTATGGGTAAGCAATTGACTTGCATTGATAAATGGCATATAGCAGAAGCATGTTAATAATAGTTCCATCTCAGCGCAAATTGCTATGTATGATCGCTATTACCTGTCGAACTGTGATCATCATTCGCAACCACTATTACACGTCACAGAGCATTAGCATAAATGCTAGCATCTACGTATACGTACGCATAATCGGACGATTATCTGTTGTTAGTTTTGACTAAATATTTTGTAAGCATGTTAAATGAAGCAGAATAAAAAGGAAATTGTACAACTACCTTGAAGTTATAGTTACTATAATATAAGGTAATGTATAACATCATCGACCAAACCATTTCGTATAAATACAGTTAGCATAACTATTTTTTTACCTCTTAATAACAGTCATATCTACTAAGTATATTACACCCAAATTACAAACAACATTCATCTTTAACTTTAACACCCTCATTAAACAACTTGGAACTTTGAAGATCTCAATCTCTCAATTTGAAAATCTGCCGCCAAGCACCAATAGGTGTGTTCCGGCAGCTGCACTTGAGAGCTTCCACTAGTAGAAGAAGTAGAAGTCTTCCACTAGGTTTAGCGTGTTACCATCTTGGGCCACATCGTCACTTAACATCAAGTGAGATTGTGGCCACTACGCCAAACCTATAACGATAAAAAAAAAACTTCACTAAGAGTAAAACTGTGTGTGCCATATAAAAAAAGGTGTATGTGCGATTCACACACGATAGAAGTGAAACTTCATTTTAAAAGACATTTTCTATTTTATTTAAATAGTGTGCAATATACATACACACCGACATTTACTCTCTCGCCCTGGCTCACACAAAGAGGAGAGACCCATAATATATTGCTCTCTCGCTCTGGCTCATACAAAGAGGAGAGACCGATAATGTGCGTTAAAATTTTAACGTTTAACATTTAACGTTTGGAAGTCGCATAAGAAGTTTCACTTCAATAACGAATTTATTTACTTATTATGTTTATCCTAATATTATTGAAGTGAAACTTCTTATGCGCCTTCCAAGCGTTCAACGTTAAACGTTTAACGCACATTATCGGTATCTCCTCTTTGTGTGAGCCAGAGCGAGAGAGCAATATATTATCGGTCTCTCCTCTTTGTGTAAGCCAGAGCGAGAGAGTAAATGTCGATGTGTATGTATATTGCACACTGTTTAAATAAAATAGAAAATGTCTTTTAAAATGAAGTGTGTGAATCGCACACACACCTTTTTTATTTATAATGATTAAGCAATCTAAACAGAACATATTGATAATCAATAATTCTAATGTAAAAAAATTATTGCTGTCATCGTAGACCTGAGATACGCTACGGTTATCATAAATAATATGTAATATTAAAACCATTGAGAGTTTTCCATATCTGTTTGCATTTTCGATACATTACGTATTCAGCAGGCATGCATTAGGTAGCACTTAACTTTTTAAATTTGAATAAAAATATAATTTCATAGATATTTGAAAAGCCCGACTATTCATATTCAGTAAGTATGGTTCAAATCGTTGCTGTGAATGCGTTAGAATGCACTCGCACGTGTCTCTCACAACATCTGATTCAACAGCGATATGCTGAATTCAGAGCGTGCCGTCATCCAATTTCGCGGGCTAAATTGTTCATAACGGAAGTTCATATCCGGACGTCGAGCCGCCCAGCGCTTCGGGCGAGATTAGGCGGTAATTACCATTTCCTGTGACACAGGATGCAGACAACGTTCACGAAGAAACGGTTCCTCCTGAGAATGGTTCCGTATTCGACGCCGCAGGAAGGAAAAATTGTCACAACAATCACCTAACTTTCATCTTTATTTCATTCTTGATTAACTATTGTTTTCTATGGTAAAGTACAATGATCGGAAAGAGCCGATATATTGCCACTAAGTATCGCAATAAAAGCCCCTCGGGAAACACATTTGCGAAAGTATTCTTAAACAGAATACGGGCATAAATTGAGTGTATACTTTTATTGAACCAGAAAATCTGATTATGTGAGAGTTGAGTGAAGCGCCCTGTAAAAGCTGTATTCGGCGTATGCGCTTCTACGCTGCCGATATGATTGAATAAACGAACACGGAGCATCCTAATGAAACATACTGAACATGTATCGAATCACTTAGGTGCGCCGAGCGCTCCTTCGCTTGGTTCTTGTGGCTTGTCAACAAACCGTAGGTGAGCCGTGAAAATAAAATTACAGCGAAATTCCGTTTTAAGAGTGACAACAAATTGAATTAATTGTAACTTTGGAGCTCAAGAACAGATTTTTTTCAGCTTCATTTTACAGAGCACAATTTTATGCAGGACCCATAGCATTTTATGTTGCGTTGCTTCAAAAATATTTACGTTAAATCCTTTCTTAAAAACCACAAAGGAGAGACTTAATTAATTAATTTACAATTATGAGATTTCTAAAATTATTGCGTTACATAAATTTAAGTTTATTTTTTTTTTTGTTTTAAAACCTGAGAATGTTGCGCTGTCCCTTTTTATGTATGGATTTTCAAATTTAGTATATTCTTGTGAAATACGTGTATTTGTGAAAACATATTCCCGTTGATTCGAAGAATTTGAAAGTTCATGCAAAAACTTTATTTTTAATACTTTCTGTGAAGTCACAATCTAGACAGAATCGTCGCTGTCATCTAGACATGATACTACCACAAAAATCTGTAAGTATCTCTATATACACTGACTCATCCCTAAATGGATGGCTATGAAAGTTTTTTACTCGGCCGATAGCCGTGTAAAGGATATAAAAATAAAGTAATAAGAAAGCCATTTTGTATGAACATAAGATAAGGAAAATTAAATATGTAATAATTAAAAACTGAATAAAAAGAATGGATGAATTCTATAAATAATTTCTAATGTTCATAGAGGGTTATGCATTGTTTTTTTATGTTTAATTAATTTCCCATTATATCCTTTTAAAACAATTCGTGTATTTATTTTCAATCATTTTTCAGGTTAATGTTGTCGCAGTATAACATGTTCCAGCGACACAAACAGTTAAACCTGCGCCTGACGACAAAGCCCTTTGATTTAAACACATCCACTATTTCTAACTGAGTACTGGAAAAACATAAGCTTTTATTTCATATGTTAACTATTGTACAAATGACTAAGCTAATGACGTGGTCAGAACGATATTATAATTGAAAATCAAATCGATTAATTATTAGTTTTAACTTCGATGTTATACATATTGAGTAGATATATATATATTTATTTATATAGTAATTTTCTGAGGATAAATAAATTTTATCATAAATGTGATAGTTGCAGATATAATTTGTATTTCAACACTTAGGGCAAAATATAAAAAAGATTTATTATATATGTGATAGTTGCAGATATAATTTGTATTTCAACACTTAGGGCAAAATATAAATAAGGTTTATTATAAACGTGATAGTTGCAAATGTAATTTGTATTTCAACACTTAGGGCAAAATATATATAAGGTTTATTATAAACGTGACAGTTGCAGATATAATTTGTATTTCAACACTTAGGGCAAAGAGATAAATAAGGTTTATGATAAACGTTATAGTTGCAGATATATTTTGTATTTTAACACTAAGGGCAAAAAGAAGAATACCACTGACGAACGCTGGTTTCTTTCAAAAGGGAAGATCGATCTAAATAAAGATGTCACTGAAAAGTACTTTTAAGGGCAATTTTCTCAAAGGTCACTTGCCCTCCACAAACATAAAATAGACCCCCACCTAATATTATATTATAACTTGCATTCTTGTTTTAAGAAAATGAACTGCAAAAGAGAATTATGAAGAAATGATTTCCTTTTTATTTAGAAGATTTTTTTTATCTTATATACATTGATTACAATTTTAGATCTTACTTACAAAATATATTTCTCTCCATCACTTCGTAATGCCAATAAGACTAAAATTAATGTTTTGGATGTGGACGTGTATAACAGCGTTTTGGCAGAACCGACATCGGACGCTTCCAGAATGTGTAGTTCTTCAATTATTATTATTTTTAACTAATGATATCTTCTTTCGGAGAACTTGATATACTCTTATGTTTATTTTAGTTGGTTAAGGGCCTATTTTTCATTCAACCAATAAATTTATTTAAAGAATATTTTTAAAATTTTGACAGATATTCCATAAACTATCTATTAAAATAATTCCTCAAATAAAGTAATCTGGCAATTGAAAAATCGGCCCTTATACTTCATTTTGGTAAATAGTAGTAGTTACGATTGGACTGGTATATCTATAGTGTTTAGAGACCTTAAATAAAATATTTAAAAATATATATTATATATTACTCATTTGAATCGCTTATTCGTATGTACTATAGTTTTCCATTACCACTAGATATTAAAATGACAAAAAGGTATATGTGGAGAAAAATATATGACACAGATTCATTCCTCTCCGACTTTTGCAAGTTTTTTTTTAAATAGTAGGGCTGCAAAATGACGTCACTGTACTTGTTGCTGAGCGCAGTACAATTCAAAAACAACGGCGACCATCGAGAGATCAGCAATCCATCGACGTTCATCATTGTCATGCGAGGTTGTAAGCCTCTTGCAGCTAGATATACACTGGCTGATCCCAAAACACGACAAAATAAAAGAGTGTCACTATGATATATTTATCACCATGTGTATGGTGGTCGCGGCCTAGACGGGTGAATATCCCACCACCCTGCTTGATTACACGCTTAATCCCGGAACGCGATCCTGTCTGAATCTATTGTCGTATCCTACCACCCAGCGACCCAAGTACGTATATACAAGCAAGTGATAAGTTCGTAGTTAGATATTACATAAAAATCGTGCTTTATCAATTGCTTTATCAAATTAGCGTAGGAATGACAGACTCAGTAACTTGTAATCGTCAAATTTCAGTGTCCGGATCAGTTCGGGCAGTCGTCAGTGTAGATGTTACCATGTACCATGTTATCCTGGTAGTTATAAAAAAATATTTTGGCATATTAATCGAATAGATTTACTGTGGCTCACGCATATACTGAAGGTAAGTTAAAAACTTTATAAAATATATATTTTATATATTAAAAGTAATTTCATTAGATAATACGTGTCTGTTAAAGAAAGTCTTAATAATGGTGTTAACATTAACAAAATTAAATTAGTATCATTACATAGTATAAAACAAAGTCGCGTCGCTCTGTCCGTCCCTATGTATGCTTAAATCTTTAAAACTACGCAACGGATTTTGAAGCGGTTTTTTTAATAGATAGAGTGATTCAAGAGGAAGGTTTATATGTATAATACATGCATAATATTGTAGAGAAACACTGATAAATTTAGAGGTTTCTAATGTGATATCGTAAATAAGCACATTTTTTGCGCTTACATTGCAAACGCTGGCTGAACCCCACGAGATAAATCAAAATAATGTACTACAGTATTGTACATATTAAAAAGGTCAACAAAAAGTCTGTGATAGTATATGTCTATCTCTTAAGGATAACCCACAATAACCATTTTTTATCCTTTACATTTTACGGGAAAAAACTGCTTATTTACGAAGTGATTTTAGCAATACAGTATTAATCCTTATCCAATTAAGTACCTTAAATACATTGTCCATTTAATATAGATCAGTATAGCTCTTTACAGCATGTAATTTAAATGAATATTTCAGAAGATATTACAGATTTAAAATGCAGGCACATAGCGGTGCGGCGGTACCGGCCCTATATACCATGGTCAATTATATGTCGCTCTTTCAAGAGTAACCTCTAAACAAAACATGTTTGTATTGTCTAATGACAAAAAAACTGTAAACGTTGTCTAAGGACATTCTGTAGTAGGTATATTTAGTATCAGCATTGCACCCGTGCAAAGCCGTGGCGGATCGCTAGTACTAAATACAATGCAAATCAAATACTTTATTCAATACTAACTGTGCCCGCGGCTCCGCTCGCGTGGACTACAGAATTATTGTTTACGAAGGTATCGTGATATTTTTTATAAGGACTAACTATCAAAGGAGTACAAAGTAATTGATCAAAATTTATCCAGTAATTTTAGCGTGATGCGCGCACAATGGTAAACCTCAATCATTTTATTTATATAGATTAAAGAACTATCAGATTTGATTATACCTCGGTATGTAAATCTATAAATTTCATAACATAAATTTATAAAGCTGGACAGTTTGTATGTTTGTACGCGCCAATCTCAGAAATTACCAGTCCGGTAATGTTTTTTTTTTTTATTAGATATAGCTAGTTTTTTATGTCGTTATAGGTTTGGCGTAGTGGCCACAATCTCACCTGATGTTAAGTGACGATGTGGCCCAAGATGATAACACGCTAAACCTAATGGACGACTGGCTCTCAAGTGCAGCTGCCGAAACACACCTATTGGTGCTTGGCGAATGATTTTCAACTTATCAAAAATGTTTTCAAAAAACATCATGTTTGATAACTTATCAGTTTATCAAAAAAGGATCTAGGCTATAATTAAGCCATAAATTTAGCTTATAATTATAGCAATGAACTACTAGGCATACTAGTATTTAATATGGATTATAATAACTATTAAATATTTTAAGTGTTACTTATTTATAAATTATATAATACTTAATATGAGTAGTTAATTAAATATATTTGATAATTAACATTAATCGTTTGTTGCAATTATCTTTATCATTACTTGAAAAATAAAATGAATAATATTTAGGTATATCTTGAATATTTAAGACCAAAATGTACAGTGCCCGTTGAACAGTGTAATAAACTGTCGGATTTAAAACACGCTAAACCTAAAAATGTCACTAGCTTCCAACTGATAACAACTGTTAACTTAACAACTGATATTTAACTTAACAGTGGTAACTAGCCTTTTATAGACTAACTAAATAGGCGGGAACCAAACAATGCCATACAACCGTTAATGTGTTTAATTACGATATTTTCCTCCACCGAAAGCTTAAGTTGATTTTAGAACTGGACCCATTTGGGTAGAAGCGGTGTTTGAGCTCCCTACAACTGCTAAGAGAATACCAAAAACAACCATTGTAATAAATAAAAGGTTCTTTTACGCAGTAGAACGCAATAATGTTATACTCTAGCAGAATAAATTATGAGGTACAATAAATTAAAAATGCTTATTATGTGTGTAAGGTAGAAATATTTTATTTTATATGAGTTTTCTTTATTAATACCCTTTGTTTTACTTATAACCTGTTATAAACTTCAGAATTATAGTCAAAAGATTATTTTAAATAGTAATTATAAACAAACATTTCAATTTTCCTTCTCCTCACCTTCTGTGTATTTATTTTGTATTACCTGCTGACAAATGAAAATACGTTGTAAAAATAATATGTAACAATGTAAATAAACATATAATAAAGTACGTACATAGATTGAGCTAACGAAACTAACAAATGCAAATTGAAATAGATCACGACATAAGGTGCTAATACGTAAAGAGCGTTCAATAAAGTAATTTATCTTTTTATATACTAAGTTTATATATATTATATATATATACTATTTACTAAATTTTGTTTTATAAGAAAAGGTGCATTATATGTATATACTCGTATTAAATTAAAACCTCTAAGAACTCGTTTGATTAATATTTATTTTATTAATAACAACTTCGTGGCCTCATGGCGGGAAACCCTACTATTGAGCTAAGAGATCGCGGGTTCGATCTCTAAGGTTTGTGTGATCAGCATAATTGTCAGACTGAGTTTGCATGAAAACTGAGTTTTGTGTGATCAGCATAATAGCCAGACTGAGTTTGCCATGAAGATTGAGTTTTGTGTGATCAGCATAATTGTCAATTGTGCGTACAGGTTTTAAATATCTACTTATGTATATCGATTAGTATATTAGTTATTTAGTTATCATATCACAAGCTTTCCTTAGTTCGAAATTAAATGGCTGTTAGTGAATATTTATTTTAAGTAGCTATCATTAATATTTTAAATATAAAAGTATGTTTGTTTTTCAATCAAGCTCGTACAACTAGACGGACGGTCATCAGCTTTGCCTTCGATTATAGCGTGAATAGAAATAGGATAAACGACGCGTTTTATAGCACCATAAAAAGTCTTGTTATTAAAGCTTAGTTATTTGTACAGTTTTCGTTTTAATTTAATTTATATACTGTTATATCAATTGTTCATAAATCCAAAAATTGTAAAAACAGTTTGTAAATCAACAAATTTCAGAAATTTACGCAAACAAAGCTGCCGACAGGAAGTTAGAATTCAACAAACACTTCTTTGTTGTTTCTTTCACATAGTTGGTTGTACTGTCTGGTGCTAAAACTGGCTGCTGCTGGGACTGATTCTGGAACTAGCCACATGTAATAAATCAGACCCGAAAACTATAATTTACTATACAAACTTTCTTACGCTCTGTCTCCAATTTGGGGTTGAATTAAAAAAAACGCCGATATATCTTTTTCATTAATTGTGTTAAATTGTGTTAAAGTTTATAAATACCAAAAAATAAATCTGAGCTGAAAAACAGTTTTTCACATAGAAACTGACATCCACTTTCATAGCATTAGGGACTGAACTCGCGTAATCCTTTCTTAAACAATGCCTATAATATAAAATCAAACACACACCGGATTTCACATTTCTAAAAATTGAAAAACTGGAATTTAACTTATGTTTTAAAATATAATATCATATTTCATTTTAGAATTCAAAGAGTTATCCTCGGATATACTTGAGAATGGCAAAAGAGGACTTGCATAATATTGAATATTTTCTAGAGAGTGAGATATTGTTGGATATTGGTATACCAGCATTTACTTTAATGTTTCTTGGAGGGTTTTGTTTACGTAAATCACAGAAAGTTTAAAGTGCACCGACACAGCAAAGCATCAGGTGCGATACATTCACGCAAATATTTTATGATAATACTTAGAATGTTAAGCACTAGGCTTGTCTCCGCTAAATATCGATAAAATTATATTTGATCAGCTATGTTTTTCAACTTAACAAATCTGTAAAATGTATTTAATTTCTTTGAACAAGAATAGTATTTTATATTATATTGTTCGTTATAATACAATGAAATATAGAAGTCATTAAGGCTAGCTAAGCCCGCGGCTCCGCTTGCGTGTTTTACAGAATACCGTCGGTGAGTGCACGTGCGAATCGAGCTGTCCCCGCACAAAAGACGGAAGACAAAAATGCTAATTGTGGGTGAACCTTAGAAGATAGACATACGCAATTGGCGACTTTTTGTAGGTCTTTTTAAGATCTACAATTACTACATAATTGTATTTTTTATTACATTAATTTGATATGTCTCTTATGGTTTACCCAGCGTAAGCCACTTAAGCGACCAAAAAGTGTCTTTTTCCGAATTGATTCACTATTTTCGTCATAGCTTATTACGTATATTACTTTCTCTAATAAAACATATCCTATAACCTGGTCAGATAACGTAGCTATGAATTAAAAAAAGAACCATGTTAATCGAATAAGTGGTTTTTGCGTGAAAAGAACATAAACGGACAGACAGACAGAGAAACGTTTTTTTATCATATGTATGGATTAAACTTATAAAACTATATTTTTTACGAAGATGGTAGTTGCATTAGAGGTATTTTTTTGCTTTGTTTTTAAATGTTTATAAATTTATCGATACTGCTATTATGCCATTATGAATTAGCCCATTATGAAAAAACGTAATCATAGATAGCTCCCGTCAATTACCACTATATATAAACTTGAATACAATCTCGTATTATTTCTAGGTAATACGCTTCCAAGCCATAAAACAAACAGACAAACACGAAACAGACAGAATGAATTATTTATTTAAAGAACTCCTAATAACAGTGTTTTCGAAATGTAAAAACGTATGAATAGTGTGTATTTAAATTATAATCCGATAAAACCAGATAAAACGCACTTCATATTTGAAGTGAAACAATGTATGTACAAAAAAGTAAGTGAAACAGTTCTGTCCTTGGTCTATCTGTTGTCTAATGTTAATAAACATTTTACATAATTAATTTTCTTTTAAATTAGTTTTACTCATAAAAATGCAATTAAAATATATCCGATATCGAGTAGTTAGAAGGCAGCGAAGCCCGGTCGAGAGAGGAAGGGCGTCGCGTCGCGTCGCGAACCGGCCGCATCCACAGCCAAACGGTAAACACTTTGCTGTAATCTCGAGATGAGAAAACTTTCAGTTCTCTTAATTCAGAAACTTATTCAACAATCTAACAACCTTAGAGCGAACCGCCCGGCGGACACAACACAAACAAACTCACCATTTTATATCTTACACTTTTTATTTATACATCAAAATACATAACCTTTTATATATAGTTTAAATAAATAGTATTGAGAAGCATGGAAGAAGAAAACACGTTGTGCCGACGCTACTCAGTCGGGACAAGATTATGAAGATTTTTATAAGTAACGATCTACAGGATTTTTATGTATTAATTGAAATAAATATCTGAATAAAATTACCACTATATCCTCACTAATATTATAAATGTGAAAGTAACTCTGTCTGTCTGTTTGTTATCTTTTCAGGCCTGTGTATCAATCAAAATGAAATCTGACATAGAGGTAGCCTAGAACTTAGAGATGGGCATAGTATGAAAAACACGCGGATAAAATAGCGTAAAAAACTAGCAAATTAATAAACAATTTCCAAATTTTGACTAAAAATACATTTATGTAAAAAATAACATAATTACGGTGTGACGCAGCTATATGCGAGGGTGTGATAGTATAAACTATAGATACACTTAAATATATCAAACAATTGACATTGTGAAGAGTTGCTCTTAAGCGGAGTAAACTCGTCGACGTAGGACAAACAGGCATTAAAGGATTACCGGATACAATACGTAACGCGACTGCATAGTCACCGCCCCGCGCCGCGCTGACATCTTAGACATTATGTATCTCACCTTATCTTAGCGTTCAATTTAGTTTATTTTATCCGTGGACCTCGTGTCTCAGTCAAGTTTGAATTACGTACGAAATGGTTGCTTGACGATTTCGTAAAATTATAGTCACACGATCATAGTTTGTAAACGGTTGCCAAACGGCGGCAGTAATATTCTGTTAAAGGCAATGAAAAAATATTCTAGAAAAATATCTCGCAAGCATTTGGATATAGACAGGTAAGTAAGTATAGGCAGATATTGGTTTGAAAAAAAAATTAACATAAATTTTTAGACTTCTTATATACATAGTTGATTATGTACGATTTTAGAATAATATACATCCACTAATAATAAAGTTTTATTATATTTCATAATTTTTAATACTAAAACACATTGAAATATTTTTTTATTTTAAATAATGTATCTATATAAGATCAATTAAATTGATAATGAAATATTAGATATACTTCTGTACATTTATAAAAGCCATTATAATAGTATATGGAAGTGATTACTATACTATCATTAAGTTTTACCGATTATAATACAGTCGACCGAGTCAACCAAACAATTCCGCTCAGTAATAATAAATGACTAACGGCTTTATGTGACACTCATTGTACACACATCTTATTAGTAATCTTTATGAGTGTATAATACAAAAGATCTCTCTAGCATTCAGTGTTACATTTAATTTTGTTTAGTTGACGTATTTCGACGAAATTCTATAGCCGAGGACATCAAAATAATTATGTATATGTAGATGAGTCCAGCAAACAGAAGCCCACTTTGCGAAGCGACCGAAACGCATCCGGGCGTCACCATTACGGATATGGACACAGTTCACGAAGAAAACGACAACGACAGGTACGTTACACATTTTCTATATATTAGTAACTCAATTATTAGATTCTTTGTACGATTTTATTTTATATACGAGTATATTAAAAAAAGTTTACTTGTATATTCTATGGTATTTTATAACTAATATTAGCTTAACGATTAATAATATTATTATATTATTAAGTGTGCTTAGATGTTTATGTTTAGGTTGTTAATATAATTTCGTAGTATAATAGTTTATCGGCTTACCGGACTTTCATTTACCGGACTTTATGATTAGACTTAGCTTGATCTAAATTACATTGATCTGCTTTCTGTAATTATGAAATATTCAAGTATTAAAATAAACACTGCAATGAATGGAATTTAAATAATTGAAAATAAGGCGTTTAAAATTAATGCATGTGTATTACATACCATCAGTCCCATAAACAGGAGATGAGATTTAATTAAAGTTTATTTTGTACCTAATTACGTTTCGTCTCAATAATTAGTTGTATCTCATGTTAATTTAGAATTTGTGGTAAGCGTTTTATATTTCACTACAATGTAGGTACATATATTATACATAGTTTATGATATTATCAAAACGGGAAAAAACCACTGTCTTTATTTTTCTATTCCAAATATAAAGAATGTAAATAACAAATATGGTATACTAATATTTTTTCTGTAATTGAAGTTCTTTGGCATTTATCCCTAAGAGTTTAGTCAGACCAGTTTTTTTCAGTTTTTGTCCGACTTTATTTCAAATAGCTAGCAATCTGGTTGTATACCGAAAGAGCGTTAGCACTGTCAGGGAACAAAAATTTGATTATGACCAGTTTCGTCCTACAATCCTCGGATTGATTAGTTTTTAGGGTATCTAATATTTCTAGGTTTATAAATATCAGTGTCTTCATCTAATGTTAAAATCAATAATATAATTTTAGCCAGCAATATAAAATTAAGTAGGTATTCTAAACTCAAGATAATATTACCTGTTAATGTTAGAGTTTATTACAAAAATAAGTACTTACTTGATTTATAGGACATTCTTTGTATTCTCTGTATAAACATCTGTTTATTATATTTACAAGTGTCGATATTCAAAATAAACCCATATTCAAAATAGGATCTCGGACGCTAAGCTTACGGAGACATTTCCGGCGAAGGAATGCACACGTACATTTTGGAGATTTTGCGCTCAAACTCACAGTCGAATACAACTGCAGATCAAATGTATGATATTAATTGTAAAAAAAACATAGTGACTAACTATTTTTGAAGTACTAATATAAATATAAAAACTAATATAATAACTAAATATAAAAAAAAATACCAAAATTATTATAATTACTGTAATTATACCTTTGTAGCTGATGTTCATAATCGTTAAAAATATCTCTCGTCTCGTCTCTAAAAATTTCCGGAACTTGCCACTTACCTACGTTAAGAATTGTATTTATAAATTAATTACGATATTTGAAAATGGAAATATCTGGTTTTAAAATGCAGTTTTTTATCTATTTGTTACTTGTTTTACATTTTAAGTATTTCTATTTGAAATGAAGTAAAAAGTTTAAAGTATTTCAATTAAGATGTTTAAAATCATCGTTACTTGTAAAAAATATAATGGACTAATGCCTAGTAAACAATATACATTTTTACAAGACTCTCTCTATAGAATAACTGGACCAAAGAATTGCATACACAAAGGGAAATTTCGATGCAGTCGGAAAGACCTTCAAAAATATTTATAACGCTTGATAGATCGTTCTGTTTAGTAATATATAGGCATTATAGGCACCCAGTTTTCGTCATATATATATTCTAAAGTGGCACCTCCTGCATAAAAAAATCGTTAGCTCAAGTATTATTATAATCAGCTTCAATAATAGGGCGTTCGTTAACTGTAAAATTTCCATTTTAAATAGAACAAATCAAATATTTTATTTAAACTAAAATGATATATTTAATTAGTCGTGGTACTGACCATTATTGTCGATGTACTTTTGCCGTTGTAAGGCCATTCCTGGTTAAATCCTGGAGACTGGAATCGATGAACTCTTTTTAAGGATTTTTTAACCACCTCATCGGATTTTAAATCTTTCCCTGTAACAAATTATCCAAATTCGGAAGAAAATGAATATCACTTGGCGTAAGGTCTGATAATTAAAGTTAGTGATGGAGAGCTTCCAGTCGTAACTCCGGTAGTTTTGAGATGGTCCGTAGTGCGAGCGTTGTCGTGAAGAAGAAGTGAACTAGAACAATTGACAAATTTTGGTTGTTTGACAGCGAGTTTGTCCATCATCATTTGCAATCCTTCACAATACACCTCTGAAGTAATCGTTGTACATATAAAAATGCTGTAATGAAAAATGCCGGCACAGGGCCACTATATACTCACCAGCCGCTTTTGACTCAATTTTCGTTTAGGTCATGGTTTGGCTGCCTTCCTTGTGTCCAACCAGTGTGACGGACGTTTTCGATTATCATACAGAATCCAAAAAAAGTGTCAATCCGCTTCAAAATCCCTTCATTGTTGTGCCTAGTCAAAAATATACAGCAAGCTTTGACACGATTTTGTTATTGTTGTTCAGTGAGTTCACGAGGCCCCTTTTCCAAGGTTTTTCATCTTTCCGATTTGATGTAAATGAATCAGTATTGTTTTATCACTTACGTCGAAGACTGCTGCTGATTCCGGTGTGGTTGAGATGAATCTGCTGCAACTACTGCTTTCAATTCATCGTTATCGACTATCGTCTCCAATTGGTCATTTTGAGACTCATTGTTGAGATCATAATTTCCAAAACGGAATTGATTAAACCAAAAAAGTATCGTGCATGCACTTGGAGTATCTGGTCCATACATGTCGTTGAAATTGCGTACCGTCTGTGCTGCGTTGGTGCTACGACGAAACTTGTATTCGAAAATAATGCGAATTTTGACTTTTCCATGGTCACAGAAAAAGCGATATCAAAGAAAAATCTAACAGCGTAAATACAAATAAACAACTAAATTTTAAAAAGAAATGTCATAGCTATATTATAAAATTAATACGACTTTGGAATTCTAATAAGAATGAAAGATATCGGTATTCACACTAGTCAAATATTAAAAACCGGCAATTTCCTAATAATCTAATACTATTTTTAATATATTCTTCTATAAATATTATTTGTGTTTAGTTCTATAATAAAAAACCCAATATTCACTTTTAATGCGTCTATGTACAAATTAATATGTAAAGATCAAATATTTATATATTTGATCTGATAACGATGGCTAATTAATATCCTTTATGAAGCTTGTATCATTAATTTAAATTGAGCGTATTTAATATAATATGTTTAATTTAATTTATGCTCTTATACTTTCATAGATCTATCTTGAAATAATAGAAAAACACGTATTTTTTTAACTAGGATTACCGATATTGATGACGCCTATTTTAAAATTATCGAATCTACATATAAACCTTCATCTTTCTTTACACTCGGCTTTGAAAGTTAATTTTCAATTTTCCTGCCTTAGTAGACTATTACGTCACAAAGTAAGCCTATTAACTAAATTCATGATTGTATATTCTGTCAATTTGATTCTGCGTTGATATCTCGTTAGTCTGAGCTTATGGTTATATTACGTCGGTAAATAGATTTATCAGTGCCAAAGGGTCTAAGATGCAAACTTAAAAAGTATGTCTGAGTATAAAGTAATAACAATTGTGTCCGACTGAATCGCAACACCAGGTGTATGCGTGACATGATTACACATGTTCGGAAATCAGCCCGTGTATATCCAATAATCAAACAAGGTGGTAGGGATCTGCACTCAACTGAGTCGTGACCACCATACACATGGTGATAAACCCGTCATAGTGACTTTCTTCTGGATTGTCCCATTTCAGTATCAGTCAGTGTATATCCAGGTGTCAAAAGACGACAGCATGAAATGAAAACAGACTTGTTGTTCTAAAATTTTTTTTTTTAAGTGAAAACTTCTTTAACTACCTTTGTGATTTTAAGCTCGATGAAACGAAAAAGCGACAGTAAAAAGATAAAACCATATACATCATAGGATTTAGCCTATGAGAGAATGAGATAGAATACATTTACATTATGCACGGTTAATGCAAGTCCTGATTTTCATGATTGTAGCCACCGTCGGATTGTGCTTAGTTGTGTGAGGCGACCAGATTTCATACACAGTACGCACGAGTGGTCGATAGTTCGAATATCTCGGTGATTTAGGATATTTAAAAATATTTTTTAAAGAACATATTTTTTTCTAAAGGTTTCACTCTGACACGTGTGAACTGCTACATATTTTTTTTATTAATATTAAGTTTATCCCGTTTGAAGCAATGATAGCTCAGCGGTGGCGTGTATGGACATCGCGTCGATTGACGTGAGTTCGAATCCCTGCAATGTGTCTGAGCTTTCAGTAAAGGAAAACATCACGATGAAACCATAGCATGGTGATAGGGCATTTTCTAATGCCCGCCTGGCTAGCTACCTTAAGTATACTATTCAGGTTCGCCTTCCGGCGCAATTAATTGACCTTTCACCACTAATATTTTATTATTTATCTGAGCAGTGATGAATCATCTTATTCGGACCTGGGGCGACTTCGCGAGCGGACCCGAGCTATGTTGGGTACTCCTGCAGAGCCTCTTGTACAACACTCTCATTCACAACCTAACAGCCGCAGGATGTCCAGTGATATCGAATCCAAGCTGGCTGCCAACCTTAACACGAGGTATAATTTTATAATGCATATCAGAAAAAAAAAAATTCTTATTGGGAAAATGTTTTGTCCCCATACCCTCTTTCTTATTTAGAAAAGATATGACTAATCCCAGTGTTTGGAAATTACGTAATTTTGTTTAATATAGACTCGTGTTGTAAAGTCGTTTTCTTGAATGGTTTATACCAGCGGAATATCGATTCGACGTCCACAGGTTCGAACCTCATCATATAGTAACGAATATTTTCGGAATTCGCGTTCAATTACTAATTAGAATTGATAACAGAATCGGCTGACGGTGAAGAAGCACAACGTCGTGAGAAATCCTGAACACTTGAGAAACTTTCTTATAATATCACTAAATGTGGGAAAATTTGTTGAATGTGGAGTTCTGGACAACAAATCGTAGACTGATATCATGATTAACCCCGCGCCTTCCGTTGGGAAGAGGCCTTTGCCCGACAGTTCGCAGACATTGACAGTCTGGTATTATTGTAATATTTTTACTGACCCACCTTTATAATTTTACCTACTTAATAAATTTACGATACATTACTAATTAGCTTACCATGTCAGGTAATGTCATAATATACGATACGAAATAGAATGTGTTTTATGAATTCAAACCTTTATAAATATTTCATAAAGCGACATTTTTGTAATATTAATAACCATGCTAAATAGATTAAAATTCACTTCACATACACATGTTTGCGCGTACCATTACGGCAACAACCAATGGAAGATTTTACACACACAAATTCCGCTTGACATTGCCAATATACCATCAAGTGTAATATTATTTTGAAAAAAATATAGGTCAGTGAACCTCTACAATGAGCCAGAGCTTTCGGTGAAAAAACATTGTGATGAAACCATAGGTATGATGATAGAGTGATCTTCCCGCCTGGCTAGCTAACCAACCTCAAGTTAAAAATTTGTCACCAAGCAACTATAGATGATTGCACTGCATGTCTGCACTTGAGAGCCAGTTCCCCACAATGTTTTTTCACCCAACATCAGGTCTGATTGTGGCCAAACGCTAAACGTATGAAGTTACAAGAAAAAACATTCTACACAAACATACAACAATTATATTGGGGACAAATTAATTACAAGAAATACATTTCATATAACTTAATATATAAAAATTCTTATACTTTCTATAATACATATATTTGTATTGTACAGACGTCCATCAGCTATAATAGCAGCATTCCGAAGACCTTCTCAGGCACTTGCGTTATGTGCAGCAACGCAACGCCGTTTCCTCTCAGAGCTGGCGCCGCACTCGCGAGCCTCTGTCACTTCCACCAACCACGATACATCGCCTTCGGCTGCAGAAATATTGGGACAGTAAGTTAATCTACTAAACATTTATTTAATTAATTTTGATGAAGAAATAAAAGAGATATGACGCCACAAAAACAACTTTGATAAATAATACTATAATATATTTTCAAAAGCTGAAATTGACAATATAAACAAAACACTTTGAGACGTCTCATTACACAGTGGTTAAAGTTTATCATTGGGTGTGATTTCTGTTCCCACACTAGACCTGGTTGAGAACGTAATATTTTTAGTTCTGCGGTTTTTATGTTTAATATCTATAATCAATATAACACCAAAAGATATCATAGTATAAATTTGTTATTATGTTAACAACACTTTTTGGCGCGTTTACCTTAGCTGCCAGAGCTGAACATGGTTAAGTAGGAAGGAAAGATTTCACATCAATCACTTTTATTATTCTTCTTCTTTTTCAATCTTGGCAACTCAAATCACTTATTTCAACAGACACATCACATATAATACAACGACGCTCGATATAATAAGTTCATATTTTTCATTTTTTCTCGCTAATTATTGAAACTACAACATCAACGTAAACCTAATCTACTGTACTTTATTTACACTATATTATGTTTTTTCTCTTTTAGTTTATTTATTTGCATATTATGCTAAAACGAAATGTAATTTTGTATATAAAAAAATCTATATTCTGATAGGTACCTTAAATGTACTTTACCCACTGTTGTTTTCTTGTTGTTGTTAAAATATCGATATATCGAGAATCCGATATTTTAAAAAATCTCAACACCTCTAGTTTTAGTGAGGGTCACTGTTGTCAACCTTCTGAGTTAGTGGCCAGGTCTGGCAGCCATAGGTAAGGCATGGCAGTATGCAAGTATTAAAGACCGTTCTTTTTTCCGAGATGGACAGATTTTTTTTCATGATTTCCCTTAGAGACCAGTATCTCTGCGAGGTGTTGTTCACGCGCCTTTCTACTTCTTTAGTCGATAAGTTTTGAACAGTTTCTTTTTAACTAATTTACTGTCGGCCACAAGTCCTTTACAGCTTCACCGGCCTTGTAGGAGAGCGCAGAAGGCATTCAGCCTAGGAAAGTAGTACTAACAAGGTAAATGAGAAACCCATATCAATATGCCAGGAAATTCGACATCGCGTTTCAGAAAATAACAACAACAACATCGCCATCTGTTATCACAGAATGAAAAGACAAAATAAAAAAAATTGTGTATATATTAGACTTAAATATCATATTGTTGCGACGCTGTAGAATGCTTCAAGCGATCCCGTGTTCCCTAATTACGGCGCCGGATCGTACACTGTGGTGTTTTATTGAGTAGGAGTATCACATAGCCACTCGCTTCTCCGAGCGGGTGTGTACCCATGATGGGTTTCTTCACGTTAAAAAAAAGGATAGGACGGTGTGAGATGGGATACGAGTGTCAGGAACCTCAACGGGGTGCACCCCGAGCCATGGGCGTAACCAGGTACGGGCGGGGGGGGATACGAATGCGCTGAAGCTGTCAATCAGAAGCAAGCTGCGTATCGTGGTTCAAGGGTCAAAGGAGATCAAGTGTCGTGCTAATAAAGATTCCAACAACAGCTCCCTCAAAGCAACTTTCAACAGTACCATCAAATCCTGTAAGAGAGCTTCTTACATTATAATAGATACCCAGCACGTCGTCAGTTTTGGCCAGAAACTAGTGAACATCCGACTAGCAGTCGTCACTGTTGTAACTGTTGGGGTATGGCCGTTTGGGCAACTATCGCTGCCCCACTGAGGTACTCGCCCAAAACACATCCAAGAAAGCTACTTTCATGGTTAACATCATCGCGGTTAACTACACATTCGACAATCGTAGCTCCCAGCCGCCTACAATACCAAAAAGCGTTGTCACAATGACTACTATACGTATTAGGCAAAGTGGTGTGCGCAGAGAGCTACTTTCGCTCGATGCTTGGAAAGCCAGTGGTCCTAATGGTATCCCAGCGGTATTCCTTCAAAACAGGGTAGCTTCCTTACTTTGATATTGGGTCCTTTAAACGAGGTTTGAAAAGGTAACTTCTGCAGGTCGGTATGACGGCGACTACTGTCGATGGAATTTGTCACCGACGGTCACCGTTGTTTTTCGATTGTACCGTAGTTTTACCATCCGATGCTATAGGATGATATTGCCAGGCTAGTATAAAATAAGTTTAACATTATTTTGCCCTTGTCGCCCAAGGGGGGGGGCCCTTGGCCAAAATCCTGGTTACTCCCATGACCCGGGCAACGTCGAGTCGCGTAGGACGCTTCTCGGCCAGCGGTTAATACATGATGTTACAAATTCGTACATTTTCTATAAAGTTGCAACTCTCTCCGCATTGTACTTTATATTATACTGAAATAGAGACCTCTCTCATTGGTCAAAAGTGGCAACACGTTTCTAAGTTAACACAATAAAAAGATACAGCCCTCCATAACAAAAGTTTAAAAGTCGCACTCATTGACCAATTATGAAAACCTATAAGGTACTTCCCGCAGGCCTTCCAGTCTTGAAATTGGACACGAACAAAAGTTTAGGAATAAATAATAAAATAAGGAATTTATAATCCCGTGTAATATTATATGCAACAAAATTATATTCAGTTTTACTGTTTCTCTCTATAATGGTTTCAAGTATAAAATTTAAATTAATATTAAATATGATCTCCTGAAGACCTATGATCTCACACTGCTGTAAAAGTATTTAGATTCTAGGTTAACGTAATAAAGAGATACAGCCCTACATATATAAAGAGGTACAGTCTAAAAGTCGCACTCCCAAGCCAGGTGAAGCTGTCCAAGCCGTAAGGCTTCATGGCAGTATAAACAGATCAAAAAAAAAAGTCGCAATCGGTAAGCGATTGTCAAAGCCTATCTCAAGCTACATACAATTTTGAAAGCCCTCCTACAAGTTATGCATATAATGTTATCCTTATAATAGTAAATAATGATCCGGGTCAACTTTTTGAGCATAAAATTTACAAGTACATATTACACGTATATTTTTAACATAACGTAAATATTTTTGATTTCTTCTGTAACATAAATTATTTATCGTTGATTAAATATTAAAGTTAGTTATAGTGTATAAGGTTTTAGATCTTTCTATTTTACACAGATGTCTAGTAAATTGTACAAGAACATTTCTTCATCACCTATTTGTATTGTGTTTCTATTAACATATGTTTAACAGTTTTGGCAGCGTATTTCAAAGCGTGCAGGTTGTGATTTTTTTCAGAGTTAACTTTATATTATCATTATTTGTTTTTCCTTGTGTTTTGTTACATAACGTTTCAAAACATAGCCTAAAACCTTTTTAGTAATAACATGTGTAAAATAATAAAAAATATTCACTGAAATCTGTTTAGTGGTTCTTGAGTTATAAGACTTATTAACAAGACTATTTTTTAATTTTTCATTAGTACTTATAGTTATGTTCTTTACGTTTTAAATACTTATAGAAATCAATTTAAACAAACCCCACTATTATATTACAATCTTGAACGTTAACATCACAAATGTAGAAGCAAAACTTCGAGACCTGTTTAAAAGTGTATTCAACCATACGGCATTATGTTGTCGTCAGTATTATGCCGCTAACAATGCGAGAAGCGTACCGCGCGTCAAACACTATTCAAAAGCGCACCCTATATTTGTTAATAGACAGACAGACATACAAAGCCTATGAGAGCGTTCAGTGAAAACGTGACCCGATAAGCAAAATTAAACAGAAAATGTTTTATGATATTTTTATACATTTTAACCGAATGATATAACCGTGTGAAGACTTTCCATCATCAATAATTCAGGTATCATCCTATTTTTACCCCCTATTTAAAACCTTACAATTTTCTTAGTGCTAATCTACGTTATACAGGAACTACTGTGAAATATTCATGCTTATACAATGCATATCTATCTATATGTATATATACATATAATAAAATTGAAGTGTCTGTTTGTAATGTCAAAATAACTGGTTTTTAACAAATGCATATGAAAGTATACACGATACCTATAACAAAAAACTCACTTTTTAAATTTTTGTCTATCTTTCTGTCTGTCTGTTTGTTCCGGGTAATCTCCTAAGCGATTGGGCCAATATTGGCGAGACTTTCACTGGCAGATATTATAGTGCATAAGTTAGGCTACTTTGATTTTAGAAAAATAATTAGGGTTCCGCACAAAAAATAAAAAACGTTTTTTAGTAGTCCATGCGATCGGAGCCGCGGGCACAGCTATATACTAATATAATAAAGTGGAAGAGTTTTTATGTTTGTTTGTTAAAACACATTGTTACATTTTTTATTAAAAATATTTTAATATATTACATTTTTTCATTTAAGCGAAGCATTGAGCAAGGCTTTATCGGCGTTGTACGCCAAACTATTAGTGGTTTTGGGTCTGGCTTTCCCTGTCACAGAAGTCATAGCAAACGGTGTTCCTGATGGATACTATCAGGTAATATTTTGTAATATATTTGATTAAAGTTATTATTTTGGATGCCATTTGTCCTTGAAGCCCAATTATACCGCCGCTGTTTACGCGCGCATTGTAAAAAGAACAAAAGAAAACTTGAGCTAATATTGCGCCTATGTTTATTCCAATTATTCTATTCTGTTATTTTAAGGCTCATTGAAAAAGGGCCCGTGCTAACGAGACATATTTTCTTTAAATAAAAGTGATATTATTTTAAATAAAATAAAATGTATTCTACCTATACATATGTATTTAAAAATGTTCCATTTTTAAAATGGAAGTATATTGCATACGCTCAATTAATAATAATTGACGGTTACATATCGTTTTTTTTATTTTCAGGGATTTTATTTATACCTTTATTTGGTATCAGTTTTATTCGTGGTATTTCAATACGTTAACATCATGCGTCAAAAAGCTGTCACTATGATAATTCACAATTACGGTAAGAACTTCATTTCCGAATGTACTAAATAAAACAATAGGAAAACAAACAATATGCAATGAAAAATCTATTTAAATAATTAACCGTATTTGCTTAACAAAATGAGGCATTAAAATCACATCATATTTGCATAATTACAGCTGCCAAGGACATTACCTTCTTTAGTTTGCATTCTAGTAACGTTTTAAGCTATTTGTATAAATGTGCAGGAAAAAAATATTTTATGCAAACTTACTCATTAAGAAACGACAACAATGGTTTTACTTTACGTATTTTACAGAAGGAACTGAAAAGGATGATAAAAGCGGAAAAATGACGCCTGGAAATAAATCAAAATTAAAAGAGAGTATTTCACGATATGGCAGTTTCTATTTGAGACTTGGTGCTATTGGTAAGGAGAAATAAGCTTTTTAGATTGGTGATACTTTAATTAAATATCGTAAATTAATGAACAATTTAACTGACTTCAAAAAAAGGAGGAGGTACTCAATTCGAATGTTTTTTTTTATTGATGTTCAGTATTTTTTTTATGAACGGATTTAGATTATTTTTTTCCATTATTGGACAGGGGTACCTCTAGGGTAGTCCTATTTTAATTTCATTGGCATTAGACCTTCGACTTCGAAGATACACCATGAACCTACTCAAAGTAATTGAAGTTGGTTTTCTTTTTTGTTAAATATTGTCTTGTCTTCACAGCTTTTGGTATTGGCTCTATGGTATACAGTGGGTTGGAATTCGGAGAATATTTCGAAATGACGGATCGATGTCGCTCAATTCCATCTGTCGTAACACCAGCACTACGCATGACACTAACATTAGCACAGATGCAGTTCATATTTCTCACGAATAAGGACATCGAATCGGGAAGTTACAAAATTATCCAAAGATTCGGCTTCATGCACATGGTTGCAACGAATTTATGTGAATGGTTGTACGTTCTCGTCGAGGAGACCAAGCATGAGATACATCACTTGGAACACGCAATTTTATCGACGGACAATACTACTCATAACATCACCGAAGAAGTTTCTTGTCGAAGATCCAATATTATGGGCACTCTCCTACAAAATGCTTCACCGTTTCTCTTCCCATGTACCATTGAATACTCATTAATTTGTGCAGTTATATTTTATGAAATGTGGAAAGAGGTAGGCAAGGCTATAATCATTAAACAACATCTAACAATACAAATTTAATTAAAATTCATTTTACATAATAATGTTACAGGTCAAATGCACTCCCGAAGATTTTGAAAAGAAATATTCTGCTCCCAAAAATAAATCACGCAACAATTCTGTTACACCTGAGAAAATTTTGCAACAATTTGGTAATGTTGTACCTATTATACTCAACGTTCATGAATTCATTAACATTTTTGTTACCCTTAACCTTTTGGCTAAGTCTCAAAATAAGTCTAGTTTAAAATTAACTTAGTATACCCATGTTTCATATTTAAATTTCAACCGCCTAGGTAGGTCATTAATCGAGTATTCATTATTTCAGCTGGCATGCTCGGTGTAAGTTCGCCTCACGGTAGCCGTAACGCCTTGCATCACTTTTCCGTCGACTGTTCTCATGCACATCGTGGTTTATTTGCTGGTATTCTGATAATTGTCCTCACCATCATATCTCTGATAATGTTTTTTGTGCTGGCCAACAATCCAGCTACCGTCATTGTTAGTAAAGATATATTTTGATTTACCTTTTTGTCCTCTTTGACATACATTTAATAACAGTAATATTTTCAGGATGCCATATTTGAAGTGAATATATGTGAAGTAGTTTTGTACACATTAACAATATTAGCAGCGGCTGCAGCTTTCAAACAAATGAGAGTGTTGCAATATAAGAGAAAATCTCAAGGTACTATGAGTTTTGTGTTATAAGAATATTTTGCAATAATTTATCAAGTAAGACACTTTATGGTTATCATTTCAAATTTCAGCGGTCTTAGGGTTGGACACTTCATTACTGATTCTTGCTCAAACTGGAATGTTTGTGTATTGTATGTTTAGTTTAATTGGATGCCATCACACGATGTATAGCAGTAAGAGTTCCGGTTTAACTGGCTTCTTCTCGGAATTTTTATCACTCAACCAGGTGATTTATTTCAATTTATTATCTTTTTTAAATTCATCTGATTAGATAAATGGTTTTAACGATTAAAAGAAACTGTCATGATCATCTTAATTTTTGATGCACAGTATATATCTAATAATTTATGTTTTGTAAACCTCCTATACGAATATAGCGAAAATGAATTAGGAAGTTCATCTTTGATTCCAGACTATTCTACAGTCACTGTTTATAATTGATGCGTGGTGGCGCCGTTGCAATACGTCTGAACAACGAAGGGACAAGCCTGGAAGACAACTTGTCACTTTCCTCCTCGTTGCTAATATGGCTATGTGGTTTATCAACACTCTTGAGAAGGTATCATATTTTTACGTCTTTATTTGTAATTAATATGCCTTATCAGGCTAAGAACAGACAATAATCTGTCATCCGGACTTGTTCTTAATAGATTTATTCCAAAACGAAAATTGTAATATATTATAAATTTATTAGCTGGATTACATATTATTATATGTGCATTTAGTAAATTCGCAAGAAAATACTACATTTAGGAAATTAGCTATAATAATAATAACTTTGTTTTCGGAATGTAAACCTGAATCTACAATTTAGCTGTTTTGATGGGTAGAACCATGAAGGCGATATATTTTATTTTACGTTTCATTTCACCGAGAGTTGATCAATAACTCTTATTCCTAATTGAAGAACTTTATGTAAATTATATATATCTAAATGAAAAATATTGTATGGCTTAATAAATATACAAAATATTAGATAATTACATTATAGCAGTATTTATAATGCGTGTAAAGTTAACATTAACATTTGACATTCGTTCAGTTCTTTTTTCGATTTGTGTAACATCTAGTTAGAGTTAAATATAAGTTAACGTGAAATATACTAATTTTAGTTAAACTAACCGATAATTTAAAAATCGAATGGAGCTGAAATTATACACTAATTGAAGTCAATTTGTTACAGAATCGTGCGGAGTTTAGACCAGCCCACTTAGCATTCTATGGTCCATGGGCTTGGACGATTATCACGCATGTGTCAATGCCTCTTGCTATCTTCTATCGGTTCCATTCTACCATCTGCCTCTTCGAAATATGGAAGAACTGTTTCAAAAACAAGCCGATATATTTGAATGTATAATGAATAATAAATTGACTGGAAAATAAATATTTGATGAACCAATTGGCAAAACAGAAAACCATAACGTTGTTTTATTTTAATGGATTTTTTGAAGTGGAACTTCTTATGCGACTTCCAACACGTTAAACGTTTAACGCTCATTATCGGTCTCTCCTCTTTGTGTGAGCCAGAGCGAGAGAGCAAATGTCGGTGTGTACGTATATTGCACACTGTTTAAATAAAATATAAAATATCTTTTAAAACGAAGTTTCACTTCTATCGTGTGTGAATCGCACACACACCTTTTTTTTATTTGTTTAGTATCTTATATTTAGGACCTATTTTCTTCTATCTGTATACATATAACAATGTAGCCAAAGGTAGTCACATATAACGAAGTACCCCGCTGCATATTCATATATTATATTTTATTATCAACTTCTAACTTTGCTGCATGATTTCTATACCTTTCACGAAGAAAGGAAAAAACTAAAAGAAAAAAAGATATATATTTGACTGGTATGCTTTACACTTGGAAACGAGTTGTTATTTTTGAGTTGTTTTTTTTTTTTGGTAAATCAAATCTTGATATCATAGATTGCATAATAACTTGATATTTTAAATTTATTTACAATGATGAACTGATTCTAGACACTAGTTAGTTCGAAAGCTTTTCAGGTGGACAATAATATTTTAAATTATTTGTATTTTTCTTTCAGATTTTGAATATCGATAGAATAGCCTGTTTTTATAATAATATTTCTAATTGTTACTATTACACTGCCATTTACTCCAGCTTATGATCTATATATTAATGATTGTATTCCGCGCCGCTTCAACTAGATACCGTCAGCGTAGTATAAGAAAGCAGCAACCAAAACTACTCCAAATCGGCGCACTTGAGTCAGTATCATATCGACAATACTGTCAACTTCTGACAACTGTAGACAAACTTCATTTCAAATAGTCACTACACACTATACGATATTAAGTTGCCGTATTCTAGGAGCTATTGTTTGTATGTAGTGCGGTATCTAGGCGCAATGGAAACCAATCATTAATCTATGCTATGATCCTATATTCAATGAGTGTTTTTCATTAAACGCATAGTCTATATATGGATATGAAACTTACACAAGTTCTGCTACTCTGAAACTTAAATTGTCACTTTAAGATCAAGTGAGATTAAAATCGTTAAAAATTAGGTGTCTGAATTTTTATCTGAAACTCAGATATACTCATGAAGGTTATTGAAATAAAAGACTCATGAATTCTAATTGCACTTATATTACCGTACAATCCATAAAACTATTATCTTTCAAGTATAATTATTTTTTCTGCTCTGTACACTACATTGACTTTACAAGAATTTACATACTCAGGAAGGTACTTATTAAATTTAACTTTACTTTTCGTCAATAGTATTTGTTAAGAACACTTCTTGGTATTACATTCAATCGATTATAACAGAAAATTACTGCAAATGTCCCCGAGCGTTTCGGGGACAGTAGCAGACGCTGTAGGCTCCGTAGGCCTTTCTCGAAATTATCACAGGAATACGTCTGCCATTCACCCTCCAAGCTCGACCTCGGCTTATTAATAATAATAATAATGTATCATGATCCAATTAATAATCGTCAATAGATTGATAAATTCTCTCACTCATGTACTCCGCACCTGGGATGGAAGTAACGAACATCACCAGTTAGACGAAAGTCGTCCAGAACAGTAGCCATTGCCTCAAAGTTCTTTGGTTAGAAGGGCCTATGGGGCCTACAGCTCTACCACTGTTCCCGATACGCTCGACTACAGCCCTCGTAAAATTACCGCTGACACAGAACCATTTTTATTTGACTGTGTTTTATAATGAGCTGAGAAGCTTGGACTTAGGGGGTGAATGGCAGTCGCGGATGCCACTGCCACTGTCATAAGCTTAACGACAGCCAATACAAAACGAATAGATATATTTTTCTATGTACACGTTTTTTCTATGTACACATGGCAAAGTGTCACAAAAGTGACCTGATTTTAAGCACAGTACAATCCAAAAACAACATTGACTATCGAGAGATCTGCAATCTATCGACGTTCGGGTACAAATTTCTACTGTACCCCGCTTGATTTCTGGATACACCTACACCAGCTAATCCGGAACGCTATGGCGGGTTGATACACCTGGTATATGAAAGTCGTTGTCTAACCGAACAAAATTTTCGTGTACACAACCAAACAAATTTCTTTTTTTTTTACATTTAACTTAAAGACGAAATTTGGTCCAACTATACGCGGAACTCGAAATAGCTTAAATATTTATTCATTATTGTTTTTTATTAGAGTTTACTCCTTACGAAACGATATAAGGCGCACTGTATGAAAAAATGTGAGGAGTGAGCAACACAACATCAGGCAAGCAATTTTTAATCTGAGTAGCATGGTTGAGATTTATTCAAGTCTTTTTCGTTTGTTGCGAAAGCCGCTAGACGCGAATCGACCGTTGCGATGAGCGAGAATATATAGGTTTATATATATCGTTAGTTATGAAAAAAAAAATCAAGTGATGATAACAATAAATCACAAGAACACGAGTATGCGTTACCGGTTAAGTCATGCAGCTTATGTTTTTTTTTATTCATTCTATATCATAAGAGATGCGTTTTATTTACTCATCTTGGCAATATTTGGGGGATTAACTTTCAAGTGCAGTTGCGGGAATACACCTATAGGTGTTTGGCGACAGATTTTCAACTTAACGGTGGTTGCTAGCTAGGCGATCATTAGAAAATGCCCTACCATCATGCGATGTTTTCCTTCACCGTAAAATCTCAAGAACATTGCAAGGACTCGAACTCACGTCAAACGCGACGTCCGTGCACGCTACCACTGAGCCATCATTGCTTCATAAACTAAATCTAAATACCATATACCATAGATAAATGATAATATAGTCAGGAAGGAACCTGCGTGTAACCACAACAATATGCAAATAAATTCAGCTTATATCATAATCCACAAATTTTCCATTAGACTGCTTAAATATTTTATAAATCCCATGATGATTCATGCCTATATTTTATCATGCCTATATTTTATCATGACCACATCACTTGTTTCAACATAATTATGACGTCATACAAAGCAGGTACAATGGTAGAACTTCCAACGCTAAACGGCCTAACTCGCGTCAAGATAAAGATCCGAGATAGTAAGAGCATTAACTAAATTTTAGCCACCTGTCTCAGATACTGTAGATCATTGTGCTAAACCGGCTTTATGTGTGTTATAATAAATTATACTATTATATCAAACATCTGAATTGAATTTATGGAAGACGTAATACAAGAAGATGTGGAATGGTACGTAAAACTAAATTATTAACTGCTATTCTATTCTACTAGGCACTAAATAATTTTGTTAAAACAGAAAACCAATTTTATATATAATAAATGTGCGTCCGTTAGTTCTGAATCCGTAACTTCTGAATTTCTTGTTATGCTCATATTAACATAATATATTTATTTTATCAAGATGATGGTTTACAGATATGATAGGATCCGATAGGTTGCGCTGTGGTCGAGCCATTAACTACTAACTAGAAAGGGTAGATAGAACGTCTGCCGGCCCAGCTAGTCTACGAATATTATAAAAATATTCGTAGTAAAAGTAAAACAACCAAAATTAAGTACGAAAATGAGTTCATGTGGTGGTTTTTATTAATTTATTAACTTAGGTCATTTAACCCTATATTATGCATTATTAGTGGCATTTTGCGTGATGCAGTTTGGTTAAACGTGCATTTTGTGTTGCCATAAAAACTACCTAGACAGTCCTATTAAGGGAGCTACAATCTTATTAGACCCAACTTTGAAGAATGGAAATGACTACGAAGTTAGGCTTAAAAACATTGACACAGGAAAGTACTTCTGTGATGCCAAAACACGAAGATGTGTGAAAATAAACATTATTATTAGTTAGAAGACATTTTTTGCCTAACAATCAGTAAAACTATTTGGAGAGTTCCATAAAATATTAATTATGATCTATTCCAATTAATCATTTTATTAGGACAGGAGACTCTAAAGCTGTATGTTATGAACATGGATTACACCACTATCATCCGATTCGACAAATTAGTACAACATTGGAACGAAAAATTCGACATTGCCGGTAAGTTTTTTCATTATACATGTAGGTAACTAATTCGATGAACGTAAAGCGTGTACTAAATCTGCAGTATGCAGATTGTCTACCCATCTTTTTAACACAATATGATGATAGGCATAGTTAGATGTTTTGTTTATTTGCATCTGTATAACTTATGCTTATTGAACAGCTTCTTAATTAATCATATTAAACATTATTAAGATCGACGTGAGTTCAAATCTCTCTATTTAGCCTTAGCTTTCGGCGAAGGAAAACATCGTATTGAAACCGTAGCATAGTGGTAGGGTATTTTCTAATGCCCACCTGGCTAGCTACCATCCTCAAGTAAAAACTGCACCAAACACCTATAGGTGTGTTCCGGCAGCTGCACTTGACAGCCAGTTTTCTCACTAGGTATAACGTTTCACCATTTTGGGCTCGTCATCACTTAACTTCAAGTAAGATTATGGTCATAACGCTAAACTTATAAACGATCAAGCAAATGCCCCTAAGTTGCTAGAGGTATTCATTAAACAAGTCGTAAATGAAATGGTCGAACTTATTTGACTTTCTAGATATGTACTTTAAATTCGGATCGTCTATGTTATGTACTTAGAAGTGAAAAATTTCATAAAAATACTCAGCGTCCTTGCATCATAGTTTCATATGTGAAAGACGACACGAGAGTTCAATATTCGACGCCGAATAAAAAATACACGAATAAAAACTACGTAATTCTATACAGTCATAACACAATACAGTAACTTCAGTCATGTAAATTAAAAAATATGTATAGAAGGAAAAACTAATTATTTCATGTAGAAAATTCATGAGACGCATTAAAATGTATGAGAATTACTCGGTTATTATATTTATAATTGTTACCTAATGTGTATTTAAATTATAGTTTAACAGCAAGCCATAAATGTTGCTAATCTGTTTAGACTTTGTCTTAAGATGAAATGAGTTCACTGTATATGTTTACCGTATAATGAGACTCGAACAATATAAAGTACTTACATACATTATAGATAATAACGAAATATGATCTCATTTAGCCTAAATAAATCGCAATTTTCTCGTGGTGTAGGTATACCTTTTTTATTTCAGTAATTAATTATAACAAACTAGCCTCCTGCATGCTAATAAGTAATTAATTCCAACTTAAATTGCTAACAACCCCATATATAATGTCTATTAAGGGTAAGACACTCGCTCTCAAACAGCTTGACCATTTTAATGAACTCACCGTGCCCGTACTCTCGATGTGCTAAATGGCCTCTACATTGACATGGTGATGACGCCGATGTTCACGAGTCTCTCCAAACTGCTGAATGATTAACAATATCAATATTGAAGACCCGAGCGTAAATTATGTGGAGGTCTATATTTTCAACTAGCTGTGCCCACAGCTCCGCTCACGCGTGCCACAAAAATTGTTATTATTTTATTTGCTACCCGAATTATTTTTCTAAAACAAAAGTAGCCTAAGTTACTCCTTGTAATATCAGCTATCTGCCAGTGAAAGTCCCGTCAAAATTGGTCAAAACGTTTCGGAGATTAGCTGGAACAAACAGACAGACAGACAAATTTTGTCAAAATTGTTCTTTTGTTATAGGAACAGTATATGCTTTCATGTGAATTTAGTAAAAAGCAGTTATTTTGTCATTACAAACAGACACTACAATTTTATTTATTTGTATAGGTAGAGAATGACAATTTATGTGATTTACCTAATTACCTATCTCGCAAGAGTAAAGGGATAGTAGAAATGGGTAAATATCGACATCAAAATGGCAAAATTAGATTTTGTTTAGTACATTATGGCTGGTAGATAATACGAATTTGTCAATTTTGACCCGATATAAAGATATTTCTGTCATCGCTATGTTCTGGCAAAATACGTAATTAGTGCGCCAATTAAAGTGTTACAACATGTATATTACTGCTTATCCCACTAATATCATAATTGATGTGAATGTTTGTATGTTTAGATGTTTATAACTCAATCTCGCAAAAAATACTTAAACAACGTAAAAAAGAAAATAGGCACTGTGTTTCTTACTGAGACCAAATCTTCTATACATATTATAAAACTTAATGTCTCCCTGTCTGTCCGTTTATGGTCTTTTCACGCGATAACCACTTATCATATTTACAAGGTTTTTCCTTTAATTCAGAGATATATCATCTGGTCAGGTTATAAGATATATTTTGTTACATATAGAAAAATACGAAATAAGCAGTGACGATAATGGTGAATCAATTCGGAAAAAAGACGGTTTTAGGGTGATTAAATGGCTTACGCTAAGTAAACCATAAGAGATATATCAACTTAATGTACGATATAATTTTAGATCTTAAAAAGACCTACTAAATAGTCAGAAATAGCATATATCTATCTTCTAAGGATCGCCCAAAATAAGCATTTTTTAGGCAGCACAATTCACGTGTGCGCTTTTTTTTCCAAACTGACTAAGGCTGGCTATACTGTTAGCCATAAGGGCTCTGGAGCCTCGAACAGGTTTTACAGCTTCACTCGGGCCATTCCACGTGTGCGCTTGACCGACAGCATTTTATAGTCCACGCGAATGGAGCCACGGGCACAGCTAGTATATTATAAATTGTATATTTATAATCATTGCTTGTAACCTAAAGGAGTTACGTATATATTACCTAAGCAACATTATTGACGTCGTGAAATATAAGAAAATTTACTACTTTATTTTTACATAGATATTTTCTATGCTAATTAAGCACGGTGTAATAGATAAAGCGAAGGAAATCTAGGTAGGGGCCAAGGGGGAGCGATGCATATGGCTTGTTAGATGAGTCGTCTGAAAGTGACACCACGAACGCTAATTACTAAGAGGACGTCTTCATTGCCTAACAAATACATATTTAGTGCAAGAATATTAAATCCTGTATTTATTATGATTTTAGATTTTAATTAATTTTTGTAAATACGTATGTTTTAGAATAATATTCTTTATATAAATAATATTTCATGTAACAATACAATCGAATATGATAATCCATATGTTAAGGTTATAAAAAGAACTGACACTCAAATTAGCTGTCTGAAATCACGATTAAGTACTTAGCATCAGTTTTTTAACTAAGCGGCATTTAGCTATACGAGCAACAAAATAACAGCCTATAATTTTGTCTCTTTATCTTCCTTCACCAAAAACTCGATTATTATAAAATGGAAACCCGCATCGATTGAGTTAAGCGTCCGAACGCGCTATAGCTGAGCCATAACAGCTTCAAATATTGAATGTAGACGACATATCCAAAGAACAGCAGGATTAGTTTCATGTAAATTGTTATTGATCATTTAAACTTCATTTAACACTGCAAAATACATCGATAAACGTTCAAATAAAATTGTATATATTTTATTTTTTATTCATACAACTGTATACAATGAGCTGCATATACTGTACATTTACTTTAAATATTCAAAAAATGATGTCACAGGTTAATGTGTTCTTATAATAACAGAAGAACATAAAAGTAAATTCAACGTAAACTTGTAAGAAAGCCAACCGATTAGTTACGATCTAAAAGTCAATAACCCCAAACCCTAACAACAGTTTAAGTAAATATGGAAACTGTCAGGCATGTAAATTGAATGTAGGAACAATAATAACCGCTTCAATACTTCAGTCATTCATTTTTCATGTGGATATCAGTATCTGATATTTACATGAAAAGTATATAATAAATAACAATTAGCGAAAATTCTTAATGATTTTTTGATTAAATATAATTTCAATTAAGTGAATAAGTATAGCGAATAAGTGTATGCATCGCTAAATATTTGGGATCAACCGTATGTTTGTATTTTGTGCTAATAAAAAAAAACAATAAATAGTAATAGTTTAAAAAAAAAGATATAATTTAACTACTTATGTTTAAGCTTAGTAATTAAATTATATTCTTCGTTGACTATAATATTATAGTTTTATTAATAAGTAAAATTGAAGGAATCTGTCAGTGATTTTGAAATAAAGACTTTTGCCTTAAGTTCATAAAGTCAGTAAGACCAAAACATGCTTTATTAAAAATGTTGTTTGTTATTTGTCCTGTCTGTATCCGAAAAGGCTGATCTTGAAGGGACTTTCATTGATAGATAGAGAACTAATCACGCAGGCAACTTTTTAACGACTTGATTGACCATCTGGCAGGGTGTATGAAACGCGATGTTTAGTTAAAGAATAATAAACACTAATTCTGTAGTACACGCGCGTGGAGAGAAATATAGGACATGGAGAAATCTCTTTGGAAATTTCTCTCGGTTGAGGCAGCCCGACTGGTCAAATACCTCCACCCTACAGAAGATCGCAGCCAAACAATCTTGTGTTGTGTTCCTGTGGTAAGGAGGGTTTCCAAAGCTCCTTGGAGAAGGGGTTCAAGGTCGGCAACGCACCAGTGATACCTGTGTTATTACAAGCGTCCATAGGCAGGCTTACCATCAGGCGGGCCGTGTGCTTGTTTGCCACCTAAAATATATGTAATAAAATCATTTCGAAAATTAATAAAAAATTAACCATTTTCTACAGTTAAACCAATTTTTTTATTAAAGTTTAATAAATACATAAACAAAAATAAAATATACCTACCTACATACGATTACAGGTTACACTGACAACTTGAAAACTACTAATGATTTACACACACATGTTTATAACACTTCAGAACTTCGTTCAGAACGTAATAACCTCCACGTACTAACAGTACACAATTCGCTTTAAGAGTAACAACAACTAATATCGTCTTTAATACAATTTAATAAGAAATCTGAATATTAAAACTTTCGTTAATCTGTATAAAGATTTTGTTTGATAAATGGTTTCTTAATTGATGCGGTAAAACAAAATCTATGGGTAAAAATAAAGAGAAATCCAATCAAAACGGGGTAAGAGAGTGGCGTGAGAGGTCTGAGCCTCTCATCGCCGTGCCTGAGGATGAAAGGTGAGTCGGTGGATGGAGGTTCATTAAAACACACTATTAGTCGATAAACGCCGCGACCGTTCGAACAACTCGCCTGTAATATTGTACCGACACCTGTTTGACTTAATAAATGATTTGTTTCGAATATTATACTCTGATTTAGATCTAATCAAAAATATTAAAACAAATAACATCATACTTTGACAATCCATAAACAAAATTTCATTAAACCGCAAACATTTTCGAGGTGAGCAATTTGTACTGTTTTGACTCTTTAGGTGGTTTTTTTTTTTGTCGGGATCTTACGCTGCCATTGTTGTGGTTTTTATTTTAATACATTAACTTAGGTTCTTTAACCCTATATTACGTAATATTGGTGGCATTATTTATTTTTTGTTTGTTTAATTTGGTTATTGTGCATTCGTGGAGTGGGTTATAAATAAGTATAAACCGAAAACATGCATTTTGAGATGTCACAAAAACTGCCTAGAAAGTTCTAACAAGGGAGCCACCATTTTGTTGGACCAACTTTGAATATTTAAAAAATACTACGAAGATAAACACATTGACACTGGCAAGTCCTTTATGCGGTGAAAAATCAAGAAAAAGAAGATGCCTCTTTAGGCTCATCTTAGCTGTAATAGTATATGTATATCGCACCTTTACAATTATAGTGACCTAAGTGCAAGTACCATTAATTTAAAGAAAAGAAAATGCAGTTGAAACTGTTCGTTCATTTTACTCTTGATAACATCTTATCTTTTTTCAGAAATACAATAATTCTTTACATTTTAACCTAACTTTTGATTATTTTTATGTAAAACTTGTATAAATAAAATGACTGAGGTTTGACGTTGTTCGCGCATCACGCAAAAACTACTGGATAGATTTGATCAATTTTGTTTTACTGCTTAGATACTTGGTCCTTATCAAAAACAAAATTATCACGATATCTTCATTCAATAAAAAGTTACACGTCCACGCGAGCGGAGTAGTGGGCACAGGTAGTTTTATATAAAATACATTTATTTGGTTTTATATGTTGTTTTCTTATTACTTACATATTTTTTTACACTTACGTCATTGTAAAAGTCGAAAGGTGCGATGTGTAGATTATTAGATGGTTTTATTGAGGGAAACTATAAAGACATACTAACCAGTCATAATCGTAGAAGTGGTACAAATTTATTATATTCATTTTTTATGTACGTAGGTACTAGTTCTAACCCTTTTTTTTTAGTGCACTATATAGTATATTTAGTTGAGTATACGTTAGCGTTATACTTGAGTATTAGTATATTATAATTATTAAAAAGAACTGTCGATTTGTACAGGCAGTCGATGAATATCTCGACTTCACCACGTATAAACATGACAATACTAATTAAGAAATATTCAAGAACTAAATGAACTAAACCGAATTACAATTATAATGATAGCAAAGTTAAAAGCATGGTTAAGCTGATTTTTTTAACAATCTTTATAATACGTGCCAGTATTAAGTACATATTACATCATATTATTTCAGAGAACACCCTCCACACTCATTGCCTCGGTTAAGCGTTGTATTACCGGCCAGTAGCAACTCCAGCTCTGAAAATATACCTGTCCATATTCCACAAAGAAAACCTCTATCTCACGGCGAGTAAGTAAAAATTGTTATTCATATAACACTTAGTATACTACATTTAAATGTTGTCAGTTTCATGAATAGACTGACCTATTTTGCTAATTCTAGCTACTTTCGCTTTATTCATGTTCGCTTCCTCTAGATTTTTGTATCGTTGTAGGTTTGGCGTAGTGGCCACAATCTTACCTTATGTTATTTGACGATGTGGCCTAAGATGATAACACGCTAAACCTTCTTAGTGGAAGACTGGCTCTCAAGTGCAGCTAACGGAACACACTTATTGGTGCTTGGCGACAGATTTTCAACTTGAGGGTGGTAGCTAGCCAGGCGAACATTAGAAAACGCCCTACCACCATGCTATGGTTTCCTCACGATGTTTTCCTCCACCGAAAGCTCAGGCTCATTGTAGGGATTCGAACTCACGTCAATCGACGCGAAGTCGTACATGCTACCACTGAGCCACTAATTTAATTGCTTATAGGTAAATTGTGTATACACAATTTCAATGGTTTTACGTAAATATTAGATTACAATATTTAAACTAGAACTCTTATCCTACAACAGATGAACAATAATTAAATTAAAATAAAAAACCAAACTACAAGTACCTAGATGATGTCTTCCAAGTCAAACTCGCAGCCAGAAGGTAACGTACTAGGGTTCACAGCCGTACGATAATTATTGTACATGTACGATATTTACATGCCTTCATACGATGTACGATAGCACATTATTATCGTTCGATAATTTGAAAATATATAAAAAAGGTCATGCGGAGTGGAAGGCAGAATAAGGGAGCTAAAAAAAGAATTAGAATAAGGGCTATGGCGTTTGCTAATTTTGTTCATCGTTGAGCTAAAGAAAAGGTCCTCTGGAGCGGATCACAGTAAACTATAAAGCATTTTGCGAAAATGTCAAATTACTTGGATAAGTACGATAATTGTGGTCCAATATACGATAACTCTACGTTGTTGGTGCGATAACCATCGCGCTTCAAGTTGTGAACACTGAATCTTACCTAGAAAGCTGACCACATTGCCATGGTATATAGCAAAGCTTATTCTTTGACCGAGTATTGACCAGCCCTTTGGCCGCGAGACGCGACGACCAGTCGAGTTACGAGTTCTTTGAAAAGGCTGCGCGCACTTGCCAAGTAAGCAATGATGGCTCAGTGGTAGCGTATACGAACACCGCGTCGATCGGCGTGTGTTCAAATTTCTTCAATGAACCTAAGCTTCCCTTGAAGGAAAACATCGTGATGAAACTATACCAACTTGAAAATCTGTCGCCAAGCACCTATAGATGTTTTCCGGCAGCTGCACTTGAGAACCAGTCCCATCACTAGGTTTAGTGTGTTACCAGCTTGGATCACATCATCACTTAATATATGGTGAGATTGTGTCCTAACGAACCTTCAAAGAGTAAAACAAATCTTACCAAGGGCAGCACACTTGCGCGTAATAAGACTCTAAGACTATAAGATACCAAAAATTAATAACACTTATACATTCATGCTTCGTGTTATCAATTCTCCAAATTAATTTGTAAGCATACGTATTAAATTATTTTCAATTGAATATTTCGAAATATTAAATTAATTAATGTAATATATCAAATTGTTTCAGTGAATCAATGACAGTGGTCTTGTCAGCGTTTTACGCAAAACTATTAATAGTTTTAGGAATAGCATTCCCGGTAACCAGCACTATACAAAATGAACTCTATACAAATATAACTACGGATGTAAGTACGCTTTGTAAATTGAATAAGGGTTTATTCATAGTTTAATGAACCGACATCCAAGCACTCCTCGATGTACGTAATTACGAGTTACGTCGAACAACATTTTGACACAATTCCTCAAACAAAAAACCCTTTTCTCGATATGCATTATGCACTGCTACTTAGCAAGGCAAATTTACTTGTCTCGCGGTCGACCGACAGACCAGAAAAATGTTTATTTTCATTGCGATAATATCAATAAATCAAAAATATCTAGCCCATAAATACCAAAAATAATTACTAATTCTATAAACTTGCTTTGAGTAATAAAGAATAAATTTTATATAATAAATGCAGTATAAAGTACTAGTTTTGTAAGGAAATTTATGATTATGAACAAAAGAGACTCGACTTACGTCATGTATTTCGAGAACCTAACATGCCATAAGTACGAGGACTACTTGTGTTACAAATTGTTGGTTTCTATGATTTTTATAATTATAAAAACTCTTAACTATTCTTAGATATTTTTAACCTGTCGTAATATGGAAATCACGTTAGTACTAACAAACTTTATTTGTCTCGTTGCAAGTTAAAAGTTTCTTCGGTCAGTAGAAACATTATTTGAATTTTAAATTTTAGATTTTTGCATTAAAAATTCAATCAATGTATTAACAGATGTAGATATTTATTTTATTTTTAGGTATTCACTATGTACTTGTATATAGTAAGCATGGCATTTTTGACTTACACATTCTATCATCTTCGAAAGGCCAACTTTAACAAAGATGGTAAGTTTATATTTTATTTTATTATTTAATATACAGAATAATATGTAAGCAGTAATATTTAGATTTTATATTTTACATAAGGATTAATGAGTATCTTTAAGCTTAAATATTCAAAATCCAAATCAAAAAGTACATCATCCAATTTAGTTCTTGAAAGAAGGCACTTAGTCTAAACACTACCAAGGGTTTTGAAAAATTCCCAAAGGAGCCAGCAACAAGAATCTTGATCGGGTTTATCTTTTTTTGTCACACAACATATATTTCCTACTGTAAAACAGCAACTGTAATAATAGTGTGGCCAACATTTCGTATGAGTAGGCTAAATAAATTCATCTGGTTTATATGCCAGACTACTTTTACTAACCGGTAACGATTTCCTCTAAAGAATCGACAACATATTTGTTTTCAATATATCGTGTTTTTGTCTCGAAGAGTTACTTCACCTCTACAAACCATATATTTATTATATTTTATTTCTAGATAAAAGGAAACGAACTAGATACGGCAGCTTTTATCTGCACATGGGTGTGGCTGGATTCGGCGTGGGATCAATCATCTACTCTTGCCTACAGTTCGGCGGATATTTTGATCTCTCTGGCGACTGTCAGCTGATCATAGTCGCTATTAAGCCGGCACTTCGCATCCTGTATCTAATAGCACAAACTGTATTCATATTTTCATACACTGACGTAAGTTTTTATCTGTGGCCATCCTAAATACCTGTCACATATTGTTCAAAATCTCTAATGAAGAAATCACGTTTAGACTCTAACAGTCTTTTCAAGGGTGATACATCATACACATACGTAAATACATATATTAGTCGCTAACCAGTTAGTAAATAATTGGCACTTCGTTTCCTGTTTCGAATTACATTTAACATGAAATTTAAATTGGATCAATGGGTTAACACCATCCTAGTGATTTCTTTAATATTACGTCATCATACTATGCTTTGAATGATTTTACCATTAAACTTGGTCCTATTTTTACACAAGTCTGGTTTTCACGTTTCAATTTTGAGACGGAACTCATAAGCTTGTTACTGATATTTTTTATGTATAATATTATTCATTATCTATTAAAGAATAAACTCTGGTTGTCTAATCAGCGGACAAACGCGAGGAATAAGAAAATTGGGTAAAAGGTCATTCTTCGAAAATTTATCATAATTTTAACGATTACCTACTAACTTAATTATTGGAATTGGCCTTTCTAATTATTGGAATTAGCATTATTTTACATATTGAATGAATAGCCACATACCGGCTTCTCTTTGAAAAACTATAAGATAGGGAATGAGAATCTTCTTTTATAAAATGAAAAATAAAACTACAAGACGAAACTAAATACTGGGAGATAATGCGTGCGGAGCTGCTCAGCACCGATATTATATATTTATTTAATTAGTGTCTCGGAAACCGCTCTAACGATTTGGATAAAATATTGTATCTGATCATACGGATGAAAAAAAAAATCAACAACTACAAAAGAAAAGCGTAATCGGAGGTACTATATAATGAATTTTACTCACCAATACGGCCAAGTCGAACTGCTTAATACAGGTCTTGGTTTTATTGCTGATTGTTGATTTATTATGCGATTTATGCGATGCGGTTTATAATTTCCAAGTTCTTAATGCGATTTATTAATTTTCTTTTTTTACTAATTTTCTAGTCCTCTTTTTGCATAGCGACCATTTCAAGAAACGAAATTGTATCTAATGGTTCATACGATCTCCTTATAATGGGAAGGGGTTTGGTGTGAAATAATAAAAAAAATAAACCGAAAGCAGTGTACACAGTTTGTGATAACTTTTTATTTTCAAGTCTACCTGGATAAGTGTTCAAAATACAGAGCTAAGCTCAATCGTCCAGCTATAACTATTTTATCTCAGTCCAGCCAGCATCATCGAATTTGAAGAACGATGTGTAAAATATTAATTAACTTACTATCTTACAGATATTAGATCCAATGAGAGGAGTAGTACTAGATAGATTCGGATTAATGCATCTGATAGCCACTAACGTCTGTGAATGGTTGAACGTTGTAGTTCAGGAGACAAGAGATGACATTATCGCTGTTGCCTACGACAGGCCAACGTTGCTACGATACGCCAACATAAGTGGCCATTCGAAAATCGACATCAACGACCAACTTGACAACATGACAATTGAAGAAACCCAAATTATACCCAGTAGGAACATCAGTGATGACCTCATTAAAAATATTACAATAAATTACCTAAATTCGACTGTAAAGAATGATGTTTGGATATGTAACGTGTCTGATATGATAACTCCTCTTATAAGAAGCGTAAACCCTTACTTGAGGCCATGCGGAGTCGAGTATAGCCTTTTGTGCTCCGTCATCATAGCTGTGATTTGGAATGATATATGCACTGTTCCTGGATCGGTAAGGAAAACCCATATTATAAAAAAAAAACTAATATATAAGAGATTGAAATTGTTTGTTTGAAGGCGCTAATCTCTATAACTACAAAACAGATTTGATCTATATCTATTTCTGTACTATATAAATTTTCATCAAAATCTATTCAGCGGTTTAGGCGTGAAATGTTGAATTTACGTATTCAAATTTTTGTAAATCAAATTAGATGTATGTAATTAATGGAATATGTTAAAACATGAAGATTTTGTTGGCTTGATACTCGTGAGCACGCAACATACAGTTGCTTGCCCATGGGAAAAACTTATTTTTTTCTAAATGTATACCTGTTACTTGAAGTTTTTGTCCTTGAGCTTTGTTTATCGTTATCGCAAATGCTGGTTTCAGTGAAAACCACACTCTCTTAAACTGGAATGGCAAATCGGTCTAATTTATTGGAATACGGAAATTAAAGCATTGTTTCCGTTTGCCGTGACGCATGACGAACCTTCCGCTTGCGATGCGTAGAGGCTTTGGCAGGAAATATTTTATGATTTTGTGGTCACGATACCTACCACACCTCTCTTTATTACTGCATATTTTCTGTCTGAACCCGGAGCGCGATAAACCCTGAAGAAAATCAGTGACTGGTTTATCACTATGTGTAAGAAGGTCGCGATCCCTATCACACCGCTTTAATACTTCATATACACCGACTGATCCCAGAGCGCGACAAACCAGAAGAAAACCAGTGATGGGTTTATCACTATGTGCAAGGTCGTTATCCCTACCACACCGCTTTATTACTACATATACACCGACTGATACAAACCAGAAGAAAACATGTGATGGGTTTATCACTATACGCAAGGTCGTTATCCCTACCACACCGCTTTATTACTACATATACACCGACTGATACAAACCAGAAGAAAACATGTGATGGGTTTATCACTATGTGCAAGGTCGTTATCCCTACCACACCGCTTTATTTCTACATATGCACCGACTGATACAAACCAGAAGAAAACATGTGATGGGTTTATCACTATGTGTATGGTATAGTACTTATAGTAACGAAATGTACCAAAACTTGGCGCGTCCTTAAAATTTCACTCTCAATTCTCGTCCAAGAAATTTCACTGCACAAATAATTGAAATCATCCCTTATTGTACCGCCTTGAAGAATGATTTCTCAAAAACGCAAAACGCTCTTTATTTCTTACAAAAATAAAAAAATATGAATTTTCATGTCCCTAATTTAAGAAATGATGGATTCTTAATACAAATTTTCATCCCCTATTTCACCGCTTCAAGTTTTATTTTCGCGACAAAAGGTAGCCTATGTCCTTCTCTAAGGTCCAATCTATGTCTATAACAAAATTCTTAAAAATTGGTTTAGCGGTTTAGGCGTGAAAACGTAACAAACAGTTACTTTCGCATTTATAATATTAATGGTCTGGATTGGATTTATAGACTTCACGCTATGACTATAAAGAGCGGAGTAATAACATAACATTAAATAATTAGAAAAGCTGTAGGCAAGTACGGGATGTGAGAATAACGCTAAATTCAACACGAGTGAAACCATGGGGCACAGCTAGCATAATAATAAAATATATACTTTTCTTATATATTAAACTTGGATCAATGCTCGTCATTTTCAAGTATAGTGGACTTTAGTAAATATTAAAAAGAAAGAACATTATATCGAATGAATTTTCAAAGTATGCAATAAAATAATTTATAGAAACCCGGAAAGAAACCTTTGGCCGAAAAAGAGACTGTAAAGCAGTGCTGTACTCCTTTGAAATCAAACAACCATTTTTCTGTTGACTGTGGAAGCGCTCATAAAGGACTTTTCATGGGTATTGCCGTACTTGCTGGAACTATAGTCAGTCTTATGCTTTTCAATGGACTATTCCAGAATGAGAAACACGTGGAATTAGCTCTACTCCAAGTAAGCAAATATACTTATAAACTGACCAATAATTTTATTAAAAAAAAAAACATCGGACATTGCAAGTTCAATGTTAACCAGCCAAAATCTCAGAATCTACACTAAAATTTTAAAAAAAGAACATTTATGTCTAAACTCTGGCATGGAATAAGGCGCCATTATTATCGTCGGTAACATTTTATTTTCCTTCAAGTCAGATCAAACGATGTTTGTAAATCAACAGCTAAGTATAGGATGCATCAACATGACCATAACTAAGTATTGTAGTAATGAGGGTAGTAAGGTAACACTCATCCATATTGACATTGTAATATGTTTTAAATGAAAAATATATAATTATAACTGCCGATTTTCTGTTGTTATTCAAAGTAACACTGCATTCGAAAAAACAATTAGTTTATGAATAAACGATAAAGAATACTATTTGAATACAGTAATTTGTTACAGATTAATATTTGGGAAACAATTCTTTTTATATTAATGACTATTGGTTCAATGGTATGCATTCAGCGGATGAGAACTTTACCGCTTCGCAGAGCTGTATCCAACTTACCTCTGGAGCATGCTCTGTTATTGGTTACCCAATGCGGAGTATATCTTTATTATTTGTTTCAAATCATCGGAACCGGCTTCCTTTTACAACGATATTCTGAAGGGACGAGAGCAACAAGGTAATCGTCATCATTATTACATATTATAAAACAAAGTCGCCCCGCCGCGTCTGTCTGTCTAAACACGATAAACTCAAAAGCTACCGAACGGATTTTCATACGGTTTTTATATGTTGTTCATATTATAAACAATAGTTTCACGCAGTTTGACTACACAAACAGGATAATTTCACCACTCTGCGCGGTAGTACAAAGCTCCTGTCAGACTCTGCTCGTTTTGGACGCTTGGACTCGGAGGTGTGCCGGCAGTGGACGGCAAAGACCAGGTCGACAGCTAGTCACTTTCCTTCTCGTCGGCAACTTCGCGTTGTGGCTTTTAAACAGAGTGAAAAACGCCAGAGCAGAATTTCATCCATTACAGGTAAAAACAGTGCGTCTTAAACTTTGATTTATAAAAAAGTATATATAATAAGATTATTCATACCACAGCACAGTAAATAATTGCATGTAAATGTCAGTAATAACATATTATGGTGCCGAGAGGTAGCGCTAACTATGGACCTAAAACTCAAGGTCATTCGAAAAGCAATGGCTATTCATTGTTACTACTATGCTCAGAGTTCTCTGTGTGATCGAATTATAAATGAGGAAATCCGAAAGTCACTGGCACAGTCCTAAGAATTGCTAGAATTAAGTGGCAGTGGGAGGGGCACATGACTTATAGAATGGATAGGCGATGGGGCTGAAGAGGGCAAGCTTGTATCGGAAGACGTAGCGTGGCAGATTCGCCACGAGGTGGAGCGGCGACATGGTGAAAGTTACGGGAAGTCGCTATTTAAGAGAAACGGACGATCGGTCGTTATGGCAATCTTTGGAGAAGACCTATGTCCAGCAATCGACATCTTTCGACTATTTATTTTGTGTATATTCTTCAAATAATAACAAAAAAATGTTCACTGTTTGAATAAACCACCAAAACACAATTTATAGCAAAGTGACGTCACATGTTTGTTAATAACGTAGAGGGAGAAACAAATAGAATCAGTATTATTACTTTCTATTTCACTACTAAATGAAAACGCAATATATTTAAAAATTAAGAGCACATGAAAAAGGGCTATGGATTTGGTATATTTGTCGCTGTAACAACCATAAACCAACTGTTCAAATAAAAATTAAAATAAAAACTTATGTTTATAAGTTTTTTTATTTTTTGTTTGAAGACGTTAAAAATAAATTTTTATTCAAGCATATGTCATCAGTGTCGAATTGTCGTAAAGAACGAACGATAGACAACACTGACAGGATGTGATATAGTCGGAAGAATATTTGTTAACAATATCATTCGCTAATAGAGGATGGATGTCATAAGTAACATGTTCGGCCTCTTATAAATTCACACCTTTTTAATTTATCAGTTTATTACCTCTATTTAGCTTATTAAATAGCTATTAAATATAGCATAAAATTTATTTTTCTGCAACGTGTCGTAGTGTATTTTATCTTAGTATCGTAGTGTATATTAGCTTATTACGCGCACGTTTATTACGCAGTAGTTATTTTTAACCCGTAATTTTACTTTTACTCATATTATTGACAATTCATATAGCCTATCAATTGAGAAATGACATATACTTCCCGTAAACACATTATTAATTAAAATTTCTAAAAATGATATTGAAAATTTATAGCCTATCAATTGATCAATGATATAAGGTTCCCGTGTACAAAAATTCATAAGAATCGGTCCCGCTGTTTTTGAGTTAAATCCGGAGATAAAAACTACACGAAATTAAAAAAAAACTGTCTTCAGTATATTATTATTAAAATAGTAACAATTACCATAGCAACGCTTACCATAGCAAAGGTTAACATAATAACAGTTATCATACAGATAATACAATAGTAAGAAATATAGATTAAAAAAAATATTTACAATCATATAACACAAATTTCATCCCTTAATTTAACTTAGGTGAAGAATTTAAAAACACCTGGATTCTTCAATTGGAGAGTATGTGTGGCTCATGTGTGGTTAATAATTAACATCAAATCTACAAACAAAAAAAATGTTCACCATACAAAGTTTGAAACCTTATTTTACTGATGTTTTTTTCTAAATTGAAGAGTATGTGTGCTAAATTTCAAATCAATGGACATGTTATGTGTGCTTAATTATAAGAAAATAGTCATACATAAATTCTCTTTTGCAAACAAACCCTTTTCAACCCCTATTTATACACCGATTACTGATGAATTTTGATAAATGCTGATATATTTGTTTCATTATTTTTATTAAAAGGTACACAATTTCAACTCCACAGGCAAACTCGCAAGGCAAACGAAAGGCAGTCACCAGTCCAATCTGTTTTCGATCACGTGCCACAAGCTCACAAAAATACTTTATCCATCTGGGTTTTTTGGATAAATAGTTCATTATTTTATAGTTATATTAAAAATATAGAAATTATTTTTATTCACAATGCACGCAACTGTTACTAATACTAGTTTTAATAAGTTACAAATGTAGATAATATGTAATGTTATCATAGAATAAACTTCCGAAATAAATCCCTGTTATTTATAAAAATTGGATCAATTTATGTAACGAAAATCCATTATAAAAAGTAAAATGTGGACTAATAGCTTTCTTTGGCTCTTTATGACTCATATATCTACTTCACCCGAAAGCAATCCTGATAACTATATAAATAATTTTTATCAGTACCTAATCTTATGAGTTTATTTGTTTTGACAGATGGAGTTTTATGGTGTGTGGGCATGGACGCTGATAACCCACGTATCAGCTCCTCTGCTGGTCTGTTATAGATTCCAAGCTACAGTCTGTTTCTACGAAATTTGGAAGAATTCGTATAAAATGAAGAAATATTCTAAAAAAACTTCTGATGGACATGAATTTGAATTAAAAAATCATCTAGCTTAAATGAGTGCCATTTTACTTTCTTTAGAATACTTATTTTTAAAAACCAACTAATCTTCTTTATAATGCAATAAGCTTTAACACCAAATTAATAAACATATTCAGACATTAGACAACAAAAATACTCTATATTGCGTTTCCCCAAATGGAAATATAATAGTATGAAAGATAACTATTATAATTATGTGATATGGTATAGAGTGCGTTACACACGATGAACATATTATAATATATTATGCTACGATATCGCAACAATCAATATTACACCATAATATGGTATCAAAGACGGCTAAGATACGTTAATATATGAAATCATTTCAGTCTCTTAAAAGTTGTGATTAAATATGAGTAACAGGGCTTTATTATTCGATTTATTAGACAGCTCATTACACGAGGATTCTGATTTTGAATTAGATATGTAAATTACTACTAGCACATTCTAAAAGATGTGGCCATAGGATGCGGTCGTCGTAACGTAGGTGAAAACCTAGCTAGTGTTGATAAAACATTGATTAACTACCAATTAATCAATAGACTATTAGCAAATCCAGTAATCAATAGTTGGGATAAAACTATCTATAGTTTATTTATAAAACACAATATCTGGGCGACCGAGCATCGCTCGGCGTAGGTACTGCAAAAAACCTATCTAGATAAACTGAAAAGTATAAGATTATCTAAATAAAGAGTTTCGTGCAAATCATTACAGCAGTTTTCGAGAAATCATATTATGTATACAAGAATAGCTCACTTAACAGTATTACATTCAAAAAAAATTGTATTATTATTCGCCACTAAATGTCGGGAAAAGTCATATTTTTCAGGTTATTATATAACTTGATTATTGAAAATACGGATTCATTTTCATTTTCTGAAAATAGATCCTAGCTAGATCGATTAATCGTCCCCGAAACCCCTTGATACTAAATTTCGTGAAAATCGTTGGAGCCGTTTCCAAAGATTCAGATTATATACATATATATATATATATATATATATATAAATATATACAAGAATTGCTCGTTTAAAGACATAAGATAATACGGGATATTTTTGTGATTTTAACAGAGATTTGAGCGAATGAGCTTTTTTTAGCTCATCAAATTAGTTTTGTTAATTTTGTTTTGTATTTTATTTTAAACATTACCATTCAAAAATGTGGACTGATATCGCTGATCGCATATATTTTATTTGTATCTCCTCTAAAATATACATAACAATAATTAAAAGTGTTTTATTGGTCTTTTTACACTTATTTAATTAGAAGTGTATGAGTATAAGAGGTGTGTATGAAAGTGGTATTACCCATGTCACTTACAATTTCTAATTACTATAATAAAATAATGAGAAATTATTCATTTCTGTTAATAGAAACATTCGTTAGCTGTACATAATAATTATTATGCAAGCATATAAAATACTAGCGACCCGCCCCGGCTTCGCACGGGTGCAATGCTGATACTAAACATACCTACCTACTACAGAATGTCCTTATAAACAACGTTTACAGCTTTTATGAAGCATTAGACAATACAAACATGTTTTGTTTAGAGGTTACTCTTCAAAGAGCGATTTGACCATGGTGTATAGACAAAGCCGGTACCGCCGCATCGCTACGTCCTTGCATTTTAAATGAGTAATATCTTCGGAAATATTCATTTAAATTACATGTTGTAAAGGGCCATATTGATCTATATTAAATGGACAATGTATTTAAGGTACTTAATTGGAAAAGGATTAATGCTGTATTGCTTAAAATCACTTCGTAAATAAACCATTTTTTCCCGTAAAATGTAAAGAATAAAAGAAAAATGGTTATTGTGGGTTATCCTTAAGAGATGGACATATACCATCGCGGACTTCTTTGTTGACCTTTTTAAGGTGTACAATACTGTAGACCATTATTTCGATTTATCTCGTGGGGTTCAACCAGCGTTTGCAATGTAAGCGCAAAAAATGTGTTTATTTACGACATTAGAAATCTCTAAATTTATCAGTGTTTCTCTACAATATTATGCATGTATTATACATATAAACCTTCCTCTTGAATCACTCTATCTATTAAAAGGAAGCCACATTTGTGTACTTTTTAACTAAGCTTAAAACGGATTGTGGTTTTTCTATGGAGTGTGTGGTCTTATAACTTAAAAACTTAGATGTGTGAAATTCACGATTATTCAATCGAGCATAAGGATGTTAATTCTAATAAATATTCAGTATATCATAATATTTGGATTTGCATACAATCGATGTTTTAGCAACTCTATATAGCAATGCACGACAATGCACTCGTGAAAGTAGCATCACCTGTGGCATCATCGACACCCCTCTGCCCGCACCGAGAACAGGTCACAACATCTTAAGATTAAATAACTATATCACTCTGTATTTTAACACATTTATTAATATATATTATCTTCGCCGTGTCTTATAGTCCATGGGATTGTAAGGCGAGTGCTATTTTATCTCAAGATAAAATATTATAACATCTTCGCCGTCTGTAGGTACGCACTTAATAACAAGACATAAGTAACCGCGTGAATTAAAAAAACGAACAAGAGATATGCCGCGAAAGCAAAGAAACCCAATGTATTACTTTAGTTTATGAAGGAAACTTTTGCAAACTTGGAACAAGTTCGAGCTCTATCAATGCTATTTTCATAATATTTTTAATATAGAAAACACAAGGCACTTGGGATCTTGTACCGGAATTATGCTTCAAATAGAAATATTTTATTCCAAAGCCATTTTCAAGGAACATATCGCCTACCTTCGTTTGCATCATAATCCCATCCATCAATCTTACTTATCAACCTGTTGAAGATCAACTTAATATCCCTTTTCGGGCCCTACTAACCATCATCGGCTTAAAGATTAATAGTGGAAGATTTTTTAGACTCTAATTATTAATTCCATTTTTTATAATCTTTGATTGCGTAATCGTACACAAAAAACGAGCCGAGCGAGAGAACGCTATTAAGGTATGCATCCCACTCTACTGCAGTGACCACACTTTTGGTACTTCGTGGTACGAAAAATGTACAATACGAGTTACTCACTTATTATCAAGCTTTACATAAATACTTTTTTAATTACTAGCTGTGACTGTGGCTCCGCTCGCGTAGTCTACTAAAAAGCTTTTTTTTTGCGTCGAACTTTAATTATTTTTCTGAAATAAAAGTAGACTTAGTTACTCCTTATAACATCAGCTATCTGCCAGTAAAAGTTCCGTCAAAATCGGTCGAACCGTTTCGGTGATTACCCGGAACAAACAAACAGAGAAAATTAAAAATATATATGTGTGCAGCAGTTCACACGTATCAGAAATGAAGCCTACAAAAAAAATAAAAAAATGTTCTTTAAAGATTCTTTATCAGTAGGATTTGAACTATCGTCCACTCGTGCGTACTGCGTATGAAATCTGGTCTTCTCACACCACTAGTCTAATCCGACAACGATCACAATCAAGAAAATCAGAAATTGCATTAACTACATATAATGTAAATCATTCATCATCTATCTCATTCTCTCGTAGGCTAAATCCAAAGATGTATGTAGTTGTCTCTTTTTATTGTCGCTTTTTCGTTTCATCAAGTTTCAAATCACAACGGTGCTAAATAAGTTTTCACTGCAAAAGACTTCAGTGTTTTTGTAGTCGTTTATTTTCCTTTGTTAATAATTTCATTTCTTTATCATGTCATTTAGTACTAGTGATCTCGTTTAAAAAATTTAGTTTAGTTTAATAACAAATCTCAATATCAATCTTGACATCTCAATATCTTCAAAAATATAAGAAACTTAACCATCCAGCAAAGTTGGTGTATATAGATAATATGGTGTATGGCGAGGAAAGCAACCTCTAATTTTTTATATCATCCACTGAACTCCATACAACCTATGCATACAACAAAACAAAATAATAGGTCTTTACCTATGAAATTGCCGTTCTGCAGTACTGGCCATTTCAAATCAAAATAATTTTTGTTTGGCTAAGAATTCTAATTTCAAATTAATTTTATTTTAAAAACATGGATTTATTTTTCCAAAAGTAGTCATTAGTGTTACATTTTCATCGCACTTCAATCTTTTTTGTCATCATGGATACGTTAAAAATTCGAGTAATTATGGAATATGAGTACCGTCGTGGCAGTAACGCGGCACAAGCGGCACGCAACATCAACGACGTTTACGGAGCTAACACTACAAACCAACGCACCACCTGTTATTGGTTTGCTCGCTTCCGTTCTGGAAATTTCGACCTGGAAAATGAACCTCGTACTCCTTCGAAGACTTTGGTCGACAATGACGAATTAAAAGCGATTGTGGAAGCTGATGATACACAATCTACGGCTGAATTAGCAGCAGCTTTCGACGTTAGCGTCAAAACAATATTGGTCCATTTACGTCAAATTGGCAAGGTAAAAAAGCTTGACAAATGGGTGCCCCACGAACTTCATAATTCAATTCCCGACACACTACAGGCACTACAAAATGCCTTTGAAGAATTTGTTGCCTCCCGTCCAGCTGATTTCTTTAAGAAGGGCATCAATAAACTGCCACTGCGCTGGTAAAGATGTATTGATTGCATGGGTGATTACTTCGATTAATACAAATAAAAAATACATTAAAAAACATCGTTTAATTTTTTTCATACAAAACGGCAATTTCACAGGTAAAGACCTAATATTTTATACTCTGTGCTGAATAGTTAGTCATATTACAAGATTCCCTCTCCTAAAAGTTGGAAAACACTTCTCAAGTTTGATTGTCGGCAACACTGCTAACTGCTATTGACTACTGTCAACAACTGTCATTTAAAATTGTACACATAACCTTTCGGTAATTATTATTTGATATAAAAGTAAGATATTCATATAAAAATATGGCTTCTGTAATGGATGTCGACGAAGAAGAAGTCGAAATGGCTTCATCTAGTAGTGGCAAAGGAGACAAAAAGAGATTTGAAGTTAAAAAGGTATCAATAATTACGCCTAATCATTGTAACTTTCTTAGTATATTTCTTTGTTTAAAAATCTAATTTTTTTTTATATTTGGTTTCAGTGGAATGCAGTTGCATTATGGGCCTGGGGTATGTTTTTCCTAAAATTTCATAAGAATATAACACTTATTAAAATCACGAGTTATTAAGAAATACACCATTGTATTCTATATTTAACATTAACACTATTTAACATTAAAACTTAACATTAATTATTACCTCTGATGTCTGCTACAACTTAAATTGACATTCTCTTTTCAGACATCCCTTGATACCAATTTATTTTTAAACTAACCCATCATTATAATATTTATATTGATGTATTTAACTTGCTACCTAATCACTATTCAGTAATAATAATAATTAATATTTACAACTTTTCATTTATAGATATTGTGGTCGACAATTGTGCTATTTGCCGTAATCACATAATGGATCTATGCATAGAGTGCCAAGCTAACCAGGCATCCGCTACTAGTGAAGAATGCACAGTAGCCTGGGGTGTTTGTAATGTAAGTTTTTCAATAAATTAAATAAAGGTGCCGTAACAGAACTCCAATAATACACAAAAGTTGATTGTGTTATAAGAACAATTTGAAAGTTAATTTATTTTTACTGATTACTTAATATATAATTATTCTCTTTTTTTAAATAATCCTTTTTTTCAGCATGCCTTCCACTTTCATTGTATTTCACGCTGGCTCAAAACTCGACAAGTTTGTCCATTAGACAATAGAGAATGGGAGTTCCAAAAGTAAGATATTTTTTACATATATTTAATTCAGAATCTTGCGACTCACATTCACATAGTTTGGAAAAGTATATAATTTTACATTTTATCTATAATACTGACCTGTAAACGCCATACTGAAGCTTGGTTTCTTTAACTTGATAACTATCTGTATTCACATATTTTGTGTAGTTATGAGAAAGCATGGGTTTAGTCATGACCAAAGCCTGCGACACAGAGGCAGTATTAAGAAAGAAATATTTATTTACATACTATGTAGTATAAATTTTTCAAAAATGGACATTCCACTCATTTTAACTATTTAATCACATTTATCTTTTTTTTTCAGGTATGGACACTAAACCCGCACTAAGAAGTTCTGCCTCAATGGGCTTAATATGTCAATATCTCATTAAGTTCTTAATAATAAACAAACTCAAAAATACAAAATTTTTCATTATTCATTTCAATAATTTGTTACTATAAATTAAGATTTCTTGTAATTAGATAAAATTATATAAAAATAGTAAAAAATTACAGCAAATTTGACATCTTTTTTTTATAGGGTTACATTAAAATTGCTATTTTATATTCATTGGTTTATATTATTCACCCCACAACTAACATATTTAACTATATAATATGGCTCATTCCATTTGTCTGTAAATTCAGCTCAAACAAATTCGTAATGTATTATTTTGAATGTAATTGATATATAATTATTACAATCTTAAATTAAATTATTTTTATGTACAAAATTGTGAATAAAACTTGTTCAGTTTGCAAACTCTCAAGTACTCATCTAAAATGACGAATACATATATATCACACAGAAATTGTAGCTTGCTAATAGTGAAAGTTTTTTTACTATGATGGTGGCAAACTAGCGTGTCGTCACCGCTGCCTATATACGCTTGTAACACCAGAAGTATCACAAGCTCATTGCCGACTTTAAAAAAAACTATTTTTGTTGACATTTGTGAGTTTGGGATTGTCAACAATTCTCACAACTGGTCTTTGCACTGAGTCAAAAGCCCAAGCTGGTATCTAGGTGCTCCTGCCCAGAGATGACAGCAGTACTCCATATGGTGTCGAACTTGCGCATTGTACAACTGCAGTCTTTGCCCTGGAAAGAAGTACCGCTTCGCTCTGTTGAGCACACCGAGCTTTTTGGACACCAGCTTGACCTTATCTTCCAAGTGGCTACGGAACTGGACGTCGCTGGAGATGTCGACACCCAGGATCCCAAAACTCTTCGAGATGGAGAGGGGCGTGTTCGGAAATTGTGGGACCACAGCAAATGGGGTTTTTTATTTGTGAACGCGTATGGTGGGGTTGAATCTGACTTAATTATCCCGGCCCCAGTTCTTCGAGATCCTGGATAATTTATTCTCGATTTCAGACAAGTTGTTCAAGATTTTCTTCCATTACGGAACGAGGGATGTTTTTGTACGGCCCGTGTTAAGTGCGGCTCCACTACTCTCGTCTGCATAGCAATGAATGCCGTCTATGGATAGAAATAGCGTTGGAGATAGTACAGAGCCTTGCGGAATTTAATGCTTTTGGAGCAGCTACCGTCTACTACGGCTCTTATGCATCTGCCGGGCAGAAAACTAGCAACTCATTTGCACAAACCCTGGGGCAGTTCGTATGATGGCAACTTCGATAGAAGACCCAATCAAACACCTTCGCTAAATCCAGGCTGACTGCCAATGCCTCACTTCGACTCACATTCGCTGAAGCCCATAGGTGAGTGGGATACACTAGAAGATCAACAATCGAGCGACCGTGACGAAAGCCATACTGACGGTCGCTGATCAAATCATGTTCTTCTAGGTAACTTAGGAGCTTTGTGTTGATCACAAGCTCCATCCCCTTAGATTATAGCGATAGGCCTATGCTTCGATGGACCTCATCTATCGCCCTCTCTGTCACTGAGTGTACATTACAGTCTTCAAACGAAGACGGTACTTGCCTACTGTGGTATGAGATCGCGAAAAGGCGTGTGTAAGCACAGGACACGACTCAGGACCGCACTTTTTAAGCACCACAGCTGGTATCCCGTCTTGCCCACTCGACTTATGAACATTCAGTCAGAGCAGCTCCCACCAGACATCCCTTCGTGAGATGCTAATTTCCGGCATGGAGTATTCTCACCACGGGACTGTGGATGGTATGTTGATCCCATCAACATTCATAGTCGAGTTTGAGGCAAAGAGTTCCCAATAGATCAGCTTTCTCTTTAGCACTATGTGCCAAGTTACCATCGGCATTTCGCAGTTGTGGGAAGGACGACTGGCAGAAGTTTTCTGACTGGCAAGCGACCAGAATGCACGCCTCCCAGATGGGTAGCTTGCTAGCCGTGCACCAATACTGCCGACAAAGTCAATTTAAAATCTGATTAGTATTACCTATCTATCTACAAAATTTACTTCTTTATAATAGTAATATGGATTACTCAACGGGAGTACCGTTTTTCGTTACAATTTGTCAGTAAGTATTAGTACCAGCTAGCTATCTATAATAATGCGGAAAAGTTTTTTTGTTTGTTTATTTAAACACGCTAATTTCTGAAACTACCAGTCGGATTCGAAAAAGTATTTTTATATATGATTACCAGTCTCGCGGTGGTACATAGTATGGGTTATCGGGCATTAGGCTACACCTCTCAGCTAGCCTTAAATATTGATTTTTGTTAAGTAAGTCGGAATAAATAGCGCACCCTAACTGCTTTATTCGCGTGTGCTGGCGTAATTGCTAGTGATATGTAAATACAATGTTCTACAAAAATATTGCTCCTAAGTACCTACATGTAACATACATATATACATAAGCCACAATAAGGTATTTTGTATAGGTGTAGTGGGGCGAACGAGTCGTGTGTGTTGTGACGCATAACCCTGGCCGCTCGATAAAAATATTGTCTATATTGAAATTGTTGAAGTTATATTATAAATCTTCAATCAGCTATTTATTTTCAATTATATGCGAGTAAAACCGCGTGGCACAGACAATATAATCTGAAAAGAACAAATTTCAACTGGTGTTAAATATTATAACATTACTTTCGTGCAAGTGGTTTCGGCATAGCATGATATAATTATACCAACCTGTTTTACCTTACGGTTTTATTTATCTTCTATATAAATAAAATGGTTGTGGTTTAACTATCGTCGCATCGTGAGCGCATCATGCAAAAATACATTGATATATTAGATTGGATTAGGATAGATTGATTTTTTTTTTGTTTTAATATAATAAAATAATTTATAATATATAAAAATAATAAAATATATATATCACGATATCTTCATAAACAATAATTCTGTAGTGCACGCGAGCAGAGCCGCGGGCTCACGAAATATCTATATAAATGAAATTATTGAAGTTTGCTGTTGTGCGCACATCAACACAAAAACTACTGGATAGATTTTAGTCATTTTATTTTTTCTTTCATTCTATATTTAAAAATATATATCGCGATATCTTTATAAACAATCACTGTGTAGTCCACACGAGCGGGGCCGTGGGCACAGCTAGTATATAATAAAAGAAAAAGAGTATAGGCATCCTTTTTTTCAAATCTTAAAAAAAAAAACTAAAGGTTTTTTATCAGTAAATTATGATATAATTTGCATCATTTGACTGTTTTTACATATTATAATGTAACTTAAAAAATCATTGTATTGATATTCCTATTTTAGAATAGAGTTCAGAAGAATATAAAAATAGTCCACAGATGTAGTGTACTCCTAGATTTAGTATACTTATATTAAATCTATATAGGTACCATCAATGTATATCACCATAGGTATAAGGTAAACAATGCCATCTATATTGCATACATATTATAAAACTCAACGTCTCTCTGTCTGTCCGTTTATGTTCTTTTCACGCGAAAACCACTAATCCGATTCACATGACTTATTTTTTTTAAAGCTATTATCTGGCCAGGTTATAGAATATATTTTGTAAGATAAAGTAACATACGAAACAAGCAGTGACGATAATGGTGAATCAATTAGGAAAAAAGACGCATTTGGGGCTCTTAAATATCTTACGCTGAGTAAAATATGAGAGATATCAATTTAATGTTCTACATAATTGTAGATTTTAAAAAAACCTACAAAAAAGTCTGCGATAGCATATATCTGTCTTCTATTGATAACAACTAATAAGCATTTTTCTTTTCAGTCTTTTGAGTGGAGGCAGCACGATTCGCGCGAGCATTGACCGACGGCATTCTGTAGTCCACGTGAGCAGAGCCACGGGCACAGCTAGTTTTAATATCAATTTTAACCATAGCAATGAACTGGCTACAAATCAAACAAAATTTTAAAGGAATCTTGAGGGAATTTATTGTAGTTTCACTGAAATTAAAATATTTCATACGGTGTATTATGTCAACAATACACAAATTGTTTTGTCTTACATTACTCCCATTAGGAATATTAAAAAAGCTAGTATTGTCACACTAGCAATACATTCAACAGCTTATAATAATTATAACCGATGCACTAAATACGAATTATTTTCTAAATAAATACCTAACAGAACCCAATGTTTATATATTTTATGTACATGGATCTTACGTCTTGTGAAAATAAATAATTAAATCTAAACCAAATCACGATTTATTATTGAATGCGTGGAGCATTACTGGTATATATGACAACTATTGTAATGCATAATAACTGCTCATAACATATCGCCGTACTACTTTCTCAATCACACATTTAAAAATATTATATATTAAACCTTAAATAGAACACTTACCAATCCATTTAAACCCACATCAGGAATTATCGCTTAAGAGTTCTGATAATTTCATTATTAGGTGAGATCACATTTACAGAGTTATTATAATATGTATAAACTATATTTACATATATGAAAAAAAAATGGGATTGAGAAAGACGAAAAAATGCTAATTTATTCTACTTACTCCCATAGATACACAAAAATCTGTTCACTTGGATGATAGTAAGTTTTTAAGCAATGCCCGCATAACAAAAGCCTACAGTAAAGTTCATGAGCAGTAAATGTCTTTATTATTGTTCAAATTAATGTACATATATAATCAGGTATATACATATAAGTGACCATTCTCTATAGGAGAAAGAGATCCTGATGTTAAAAATATTAAGATGAAGATCCAAATGTACTAAATTTAGGCATCATGGCCCATAGCTGTGACTGAATCTCCTATCTCTAGACAATTCGTAATTACCTACACGAGGCACAAGCATACCATTATTCCTAATAACATTTAAAGTAATACATGGCAGTTCAAAAGTGCTTCTTTATAATATTATTTTACAATAATTCTACAACTTCCGAAAGAATTTTAAATCTTAAAACTGCCATATATTGAAGCTTCCAGATTAATGTTTTAGAATATTTATATGCTCACCAAATTATTATGTACATATACATACACTGTTCATGATTATTACATTAATTATAACAAAATTATACAAAAAATGAAATTGAACTGCAGAATAATTAAATATTTAATTAAACTGAAATTATGATAAACAAATAAAATATTCAATTTAGTAAAATTTAAAAATATTTTCACTAATTCACTTTCCTCAAACAAGTTGTAATCACAGATAAAACGAAGAAAATAGAACGCAATACTTTGTACATACATTATCTTAATACTATTCATTCATCCAATACTCAATATTATACACAATAAAAAGCAACCTCATGATCAACTTATAGGAGGATTGTGAAAAATTGCAAAATCGAAATTTATTTGTGCTAATAAAATAATAAGTAAAGACAGTTTTAATAAATATTGGAATCATCGAATAATCTGATGCCTATCACACAATACACAAAATTCAGAACTTTATATCACAAAATAAATACTAGATGAAATTATTCTAGTCAGTGTCAATTTAACTAATAATTGATTAACGGTGGAAAAATAACCATAAGGTAGTTGCGGCTGTCAGTCTGCTGAAATAGCTGTAGGCAAATCTATAGTACGGCTTTCATTGCCAAAAATTAATCTTAAGCGTTTCATTGGGGGCAGTGGATGCACAGGGTTATGTTTACGATGCCGTTCTTTAGAACGTCGTCGTTTTTTCAGACGCCGGGCTGTCTCAGGATCAACACCTTCTAACCGAAGTACTTCATATTCAGGTGCCTCAGCAGGCCCTCCGCAATCCATTACCTCCTCAACTACGGGAGATCTTTTCACCCGTAATGTTAATTTCAAGCCTCTACGTGGTGGTGTACAGGGACACTCACTACTTTTATTAGAACTGTCTATCAACCAAGGTGGTGCAGAATCACTTTCTTTTCTAGATTCTTCAGTTCTACTTGAAACATCCACTTTTTGAATATTATTCAGTTTACCATCTGTTAATTCAATAGGGTTAACATTTTCTCTAAACTCAATCTCACTTTTCAAGCATGCATTATCAGTCACATTGTTATCTTCATTACTTTGTTCTAGAATATTACTGTCCAATGTCACCTCTTCCTTAGCATTAATTGATTCTATTCTTTCTTGTGGAGATTCTTTTGTATCACATTCTTTATCTTTACTGCCTAAATGGATTTGAGATATACTACTAACTACAGAGTTAGAATCCAACTTATTATCACTCTGATTGTCATGTGTAGACTCAGTTTTTATGTCTGTTTGATTTGTTGCTACTGTGTTAGGCAAATCAGCTTCTTCTTTAGGAGTGTTAACATTTCTTTCATATTTACTTTCAGAGCCTCCTCTGGAAACATTTCTTACTTTAGGAAAACTGGGGTGTGTATAAGTATCTAATAGGCGCTTGTGACTTCTCAAAACTATACCAGAATGTGAGTCCCTACTACTACGAGAACTAGTTGTGCTACAACATCTTGAAAGTGCTGGACGTTTTGTATTATCTGAAGAAACTATGCCATTAATGGCACGGCTACTCCCAGTGCGCCTTCTTAATCGCTCACCTCTTCTAGAAGCAGAGGACTCTCTGCTCCCCTGTGCCTCAGTACTCCCTGGCCCATCTATAACATCTGCTATACAACCCTGAGCTATTAATAATTCTGCGTCATATTTAGTCAAACCTTTCTGTTTCATTTCTTTCATACTAAGCGGAGATACAATTGGGTTTTGCCTACTGGTTATTCGAGATTTGTCTGAATTTTTATTATTTGAAGATTTTTGAGTTTGTTTGGCTTTTGTTCTATTAATTCTATTATCTGTTTCTCTAAATCTGTATCTTGTAGGTTGTTCATCGATGTGTGCACTATGAACTGAAAATGCACCTTTTCCACGCCTTTCACAAGTCTCACATTCACAATAGCAATTACCATTTCCAAAAAAATCTTCACCATAAAAACAAGTAATTTCCTCTCCAACTTCTATATCCCTTAAAACACGAACAAAAGCTTTGCCACGGTCAGTGGCTTCAAAAGTACAAGTAGGTCTACAGTCATGATTGATGTATGCTGCAGGACCTAGCCACAATTGAGCACAATTTTTTCTACAACTATACATAACAGAGAAATCATTTTTTCCTGGATGTAATAATTGTTTTTCTTCTTCTTCTGTCATTTCAGCTATACAACCAACTAAAAAATCAATTCTTTCATGTTTAAAGAATTTTTTTGTTGTAGAAATTTTTGCTCCTACTCTACCCTCCAAAGAATATCTAAAGCAAGGTTCAATAACAAATCCCGCTTTTTTGTCGAAAATTCTTAAATAACGATATATCTGTAAAAAAAGAGGAACATTGATAATATTAATATATGAGTTATGAAATATAAAGAATCGAGATAGTAGCATTGGCATTCAATTTATAGTACTAACATGTTCACGAAGTTTGCTTTGTTCATGTTTATTTTTACTAAAATGTCGTGGCATCCATTCACCACTGGCTAATTTTGAATAAGCTTTGTTGTAATCTTGGGTCTGAATAAATTCTTTAATAATGCTCTTCAACTGCTCCTTATTTGTTTTCAAAGGTCTATAACGAATATTCATTTTATGTGTCGTAATGCCAAGATAAGGGTCTACAATAAGTGCCGTAGCCAAGTCGTCGTACTCCGATAGCTCGCGGGGAGTCATGCCCATCGGCTGCATTTTGTGGAGCACTTGCCTCCCTGGGTATGACGCGGATCCAACAACCATCCTGGATTCCTGAACAACAAAAGACGCTAGATTTGTATCGAGCAATTATACAAATACGTGCGTACTTCTTAATATGTAAGGCATACTTATTCTTATTACGTGAAAAAATATGGCTCTATTTACTCATGAAGATAAAAATGCAAATGTTTTACCTAATCAATTTATTTTCTAACTTTTATAAGGACAAACATGGCGGACGAACACGAATCCCAACCAACGACACGTCAAAACTTTAACAATGTTATTTGACCACTTCAAATTCAATTTATATTGAAATAATAATTGAATAATACAGACAAAATACTCTACTATTATATACACTTACTTAAATCATTGAATATAAGTGAATTTCATGATTAAATCCATTAACAACTTCACTATCAAGAAACACTCGAGATGTTACTGATAGGTTATTTACATTTAATAAACATAACAATTTTGTGATTTTAAATTATTTTTCTTGATTCCATATTTTATTATTGATAACAAAAAGATAAACAAACTGGTTTATTTCAAATTAAAGACCAAGGAAAGCTGAAAAACAACCATGTTTTCAAGTAAACTCATTCATACTATACCACATTAAATGCGTTTAAAAAGATTGTTAAATCGCTTTTAAATATTTTGTTCTTTATATAATTTCACTGTAACCTAAACTAATAAAAATGTATTATACAAACGACAATATAAATAAATATTCATTATATTATGATATTAAATTATTAGGGAAGTTAAAATCAATTTAACATATTTTACGTTTTTTATTTTTATAACGAGCTTTATAAATGTTCTATTTCCTAAAAGACCCTACCCACGACGCAATAACTCATGTTAATCATTACACCACACGTTTCCCGTATTACTAAAATTAAACAGGCAGCTATTAAGTTGTATTTGTGGGTATTAGATTTAAATCATTTTGCTGCTGTAGTTTATTAGCGAGTATGAATAGCTAGCGGTAAGAGAGACGTCATCAGATGACAGCAAAAGGATCAACAAGAACATTTATTCTAAGTTGATGGGTTAAATTTAGTCTTGAGATGTTTTTATAGTTTCGGCAGGGTATAAAGTAACCTACTATCTCACCTTTTCAGTATGGATGACCTCAAGCCGTTAGACCCTAATATTTTTAGAGATTTTCGTGAAAATATCTGGATGGGTTTAAAGGTATACAATGGTTTCAGGCAAGAGCCAACACATATGAATGAGACCGATATGCGAGAGTCGTGAGACCGTCAAGTGCTTGGGTTTTTTCCAAAACTCATGCACATCTAAACAGTAATAAATGCGTATGAGAATGTTAACCCGATGGTAATAAGCAACATGGACGAGATGTTACAATAAGGAGTCTTTAATCAAGACGGTATCATCTAATTTTATCTCTTCATCAAAACTCTTCTTTAATTTAAGATCTCGGCTCTTGTTGGTGGAGCAGTTGCCAATGTTTCCTATCCTCTGCCTTTCTTTTGACCTCGTGATATGACACGACGCTCACTTAATCTTTCAATTGTTGGAAAAAGCTTCCTCTAGGTCTTCTTCTTACTCGCTTTCCTTCAACTTTTCCTTCCAAATTTGTTTTTAAAGAGCTTGTAGTGTTGTAGCGTGTATCGAATCAACTTTTCTCTTCTATTTTCTATGTTTCTCAACAAAAATCTTTCCTTGTCAACCATTCTTAAATCACTTCCTTATTTGTGATCCTATATGTCCAACTGATGTTTTCCACCCTCCTCCAACTTCACCTCCAACTCCACCTCTATCCAGTATTTTTTGCGTGATGCGCGCACAACGGCAGATTTCAATCATTTTATTTATACCTATAGATTAAAACAGTCAAAAATATTTTATTGTTTAGCTATGTATTTCTACAAAGTGCTGAATTATCACAATGTATTCTCCTTATTAGCAGTTTTTAGTACAATTTAGTTGTCTACATTTGAAATTACTCTATTCTGTGGTCATCATTATTTGTCCTGTATCCGTCGTGTAGTGGTTTTGAAGCACGAATCAAAGAAATTCATACAAACATCCGTGACACCCTCCACAAGTTCGTTGGCTGTCCAGTTTACGTTCAACCGCAGGATCCCTCTTCGTACTCTGTGCACAGTAGATGTGGATGCATTTTTATTGGACTTAACAGTACATTACGCGAAGATAAATATGCCAAATATATCCTGATCTATTGAAGATACCTTCAAACTTAAAGTGAAGTAGTTTTTTTTAATTGAAATTTTAATATAATACTTTTATTTTTTTATTTAAAAAGTAATTGCTTCTTTGTTGTGTTGGTATTTGTAAAATATTTTTAACGGCTTTCAAAATTTAAATACTTGTTGTATGAATAATAAAAGTGTGTATTCTATTTCACAAATTTGGAGACCGCTAACTACTATTTATATAAGTCATGTTTTATTTTTCATCTATACAGATGCGTTATTATCGGGAGGTATGTTATGTAAGGAAAAATATCACGTTTATATCAAAAGTTTTTTACTTTTTCTTTTGCATGTATATTTTTTAATGATTAGTATAATATGCAGCCGCAATCGCTTCCACGTGCGACATCCATTACATTTAATCACAACTACTTAAATGAAAACCAAACCAACGAACGAGTGGAAGTGGATGCAATGGACGAATAGAGCAAATACCTATGAATGCGCATTAGGACACAAATACAATGTTTTTCACAATTAAAAAAAACATAGAATAAGTATCTTTTGTAGGAAAAATATAACTTTTCAGAAAACGAAAGGTAGCTTTCAATTTAAGATTTAAAAGTTCTGGCAACACTTTAATTTTATACTGTGATTTCTGCTTTATCTGTACGCACAGACTACTGATGCTTGGTATTGCTACGCCTTGGTAGATACGCATGTACAACGTATACCACAGAGTACATTATATATACTGATACTAGGGATAACATACGTAGTAACTAGTATCCTCTATAGCCTTATTAGTCTCAGCCTCCTATATACAAATGTACTCTGTGGTCTCAGCTATAAGTAAAAATCTATGTATTAGTCTGTGGGTACAACCTGGTTGCGTCTCGTGATTGGTACACTGTGTCGCGCTTGTTTTAAATATTTTGAAATAGGTAGATACAATTTTACTATGTTTTGTATAAATTAATCAAGATATAAAGTTGTGGTGCGTTTACATACATTAATTGCTATATTTATTATTTTTTATATTAATTTTAACAATTAAATACAGTTAACTTTGTTTTAAGAGTTCTCTATCAAATTTTGATATCACTTATCTCATTTATAGAATTGTGACTTTATCATTTTCATTACTTACATGTTGAAGTTGAATTCAGCGTGTGTTCATTCAAGTTCACGTAATTATAACTTGACAGCTTGACAGTAAGTAAGAATTGTAATAATTAAATATTTTTGGTTATAAATTTTTCCTAAAAATATATTTTTGTAAATGTTCTACATACACACGAATATTAAATTTTAAATTATCCCAAAATTAAAGTTTGTTTCAATTGTGTAGTTTAAATTGTTTTTTTGAGATAATACTGTAATGATTTCCTATCTTCCTATCTAAACGTTAATAAAATTATGGGATAGTATTGTTTTGTACACTTTTTACTTGAATATGTAGTTATGGAATAATTATTCAGTCACCAAATTGTAAATGGTATCATTATTTTTATGTGTGTTGTTGTTTACTAGTAATAAAATAAACATGTATAAATATTGAACAATATATGTATCGCAAAACTTTACCATAATTTCAGTTTCAAAAAACACTTCCTATAATTATTACTAAGATTATTCTTATATCACTATAAGATAGCCATATTATACTTGTTGAAAATATTAGATGATCATAATGAAGTTTTATAGGGTTGGTAGTACTAACCACTATGCTTAGTTTGAAATCTAAAATCCAACACAGGATATTTTGATCCTTACTATATTTAAAAAAAAAAACTTAAAATATCACTCTTTAAGGAAATTGTAATTATTCTTTGATTATTAGGTTACTAGATGTGCCATGCTGTTTCACCCATGTATATTTTAAAAGAAATTGTGGATTGATGATTTGTAATACTTCAGTAAAGACAATATTTTTATCGGGCGTCCAGGGTTATGCGTCACAACTCACATGGCATGCTATAAAAGGCAAAGTTTATCTACTTAAAATTGTCTTGTTGATGAAGTAACTTTCGTTCATAAGGATTAATATGCTAAGCCTAATAATAATGCTCATAAATAATTTATGAAAAATACCTTTTTGTGGCTTATATATAAGAGATAGGAATATGGTATCGCAGACTTTTTTAGATGTACTAAGGAGCAATATTTTTGTAGAATATTGTATTTACGTATCTCTAACCATTATGCCAGCGCATGCGTGTAACCTAATGCTAGATAGCTATTCCTTGTCAAACTACCTATCATATACGAAAAGAATTTTACGAATCCAACTGTTATTTTCAGAGATTAGTGTGTTTAAACAAACTAACAAAATACTTAGCAGCTTCATAATATTAGTATAAATAAAATTATTCTTAGTTGACTTCAGGATTTAGCATATTTCAAAAATATTGATCTGTGTACATGTAATATGTATGTTTCATTTATTTATTTTGCTTTGTTATAGGTAATAAATTAAAAATGTCTCACTCATCGGGATCTGCAGGAAGTCTTAAAAATGGAATCATTGATTTCACTGCTGGATCTTTAGGTAATTAATTTTTTTTCAATTATAATTTGTTACATAATTGTGTTTGTGTAAATTGCTTAGTTGTGATTTGGTTATTCCATGAACTTTTTTAAATAAATATAAGAGACATTTGTAATAAAGACTTTTCTTTTGACCTCTACACATTTGTAGTGTATCGCCTAATGCTAGTAAGTGAGCAAATAGTTTCTGGGGAACCAATTACATATTATATATATAATAAATTGTATATACATAATAAATATTATGTGGAAATAGTTTTGGATGTAATTTTATATTTAGATAATGTTTTACAGTCCAAGTTAACCAAAGGTTTATTTTCGCAAGACAGAGCTAATCCCAGTGGCCTAGATATTTATCCATTAATCATAATAATATATATAATACTCTTTGCTTATGAAGTGTTAAAACCGATAAAAAAAATTAAAGCTTATAAATGCACTCTGAAATATTTTTTTCAAAATTAATAGTTAATACTTTTCTTTAGGTGGTGTTGCAGTGGTGTACGTAGGTCAACCATTAGATACTGTGAAAGTAAAAATGCAGACGTTTCCTCACTTGTATAAAGGAATGTATAACTGTTTGAAACAAACATTAAAGAATGATGGAATAGTCCGTGGATTGTATGCTGGAACTACACCAGCAATATTGGCAAATGTTGCAGAAAACTCGGTACTCTTTGCAGCATATGGGTATTGTCAAAAATTTGTTTGCAGACTTAGCGGAGTAGAGGTAACTTATTTAATTACATTTATTGTTTTCATTTCGTTCTTCTTGTTGCGTATTTTTAGCTGTTGGCAGTTCACTAGAGTTGGGTCATAGTGTGCATAATTATAAACCAACATTATGAAGAATCATAGTTATTTTCGAACTATAGTATGGCACGTTTTTATTTAAAATGTAGTGTGTTTGATCAAAACGGCATTTCAAATAGTGTTTTTTTTTAATCTTTAACCTTGCACTCAAGAGCTTAAGAGCAAATCGCTCTAAGTTTAGTGTTACAAACTTCACCCTAATCGCGTCGTTACTTAACATTAGGTGATATTGTTGTCAAACGCTAATCCTATAAAGTATTTACAAAAATTCCAATGAATTCGAAAACAAGTAGAGAGAAAAATAAACAACAAAAATAATCATTCTCGATCAATATTAGGAGGTGGTAGTGAAAATATGTTGTATACAGAGAAACTTCGCAAAAGAACCTCGTAATGAACGCATGCAAGATTTTTTTTTTTCAAAAAGCTGTAGGTATATATCTCAGTTTCTTCAGAACGCTAGTAATGGCACGCAATAGGAAATTACCCTCATGACACTTAAAGATATTTAAATACGCATAATGTAATGCAGTAGTCCTTATCCGAACATTCTACAAGAGTGGACTAAGACGAAAAATTCTATAATTTTGCATAAAGTAATTACGTTTAAAAATGTTCTAGTAGATGTTTGATTAAATCAACCTGATAAAAAAATCGATAGAAACTTTACGACAAGCGAATTTTTTTTCCTTTTTATTGTGTACTAGCTGTGCCCGCCGGTGTAATGGGCCATTACAGATTACAAAAACTAAAATAAAGACTTATTATTTTATTTGCGCGGAACCCTAATTATATAAACTAAGTTACTCTTTATAACAACAGCTATCTGCCAGTGAAAGTCCCCTCATAATCGGTCCAACAGTCTTCGAAATTACCCGGATCAGACAGACAGACAAACATTTCCAAAATTGTTTTTTTTTTATATTAGGTCTTTACATATCAAATTGGCGTTGAACTGAACTGTCCACTTTGATCTCAAATATCTAGCGTTTGGTTAGGGATTCCAAATTCAAATTTATTTCAAATTTAGGCTTGTGTTTCGTGTTTCGAATTCAGTGATTCATTTGTTTTCGCACCATTAGATTTTTCTTTGACATCGTTCTTTTCACAAAATGGAAAACTTAATATATGGCGTTATTTACGATTATGAGTGCCACCGTAGCATCAGCGTTGCAGAAGCAGCTCTAAGAATGAATTATGTGTATGGGGAAGCTACTGTAAAAGAAAGCACGTTACGTTTTTGGGTCCAACATTTTCGTTCTGGAAATTTTGACCTACGAAACATACCCCGTGGACGGCCGGAGTTGATGTGAAGAATTAAAGTTCATCGTGAATGCAGATCTATTGCAAAGCACATCAGAGTTAGCGGCAAGCTTCGATACGAGTGATAAAACAATTTTAATTCACTTAAAACAAATTGGAAATGTGAAAAAGCTCAAGAAATAGGTACCGCATGAATTGACTGAAGCACACCAACAAACACGCATTTAGTGCTGCGTTACATTACTCAAACGTCACAATAAGAAGAAAATTTTGTATGGAATTGTTACTTGTGACGAAAAATGGATCCTTTACGACAATCGGAAACGCTCAGCACGGTGGTTGCACCCAAGAGAATCTACCAAATCCTGTCCCAAGCGAAAGTTGACTCAGAAAAAGCTACTGCTGAGTGTTTGGTGGACCAGTGCTGGTGTCATACACTAAAGCTTCCTAAGATCTGGCGAGACGATAACGGTAGTTCTGTATTGTCAACAATTGCAAACCATAATTGAAAAGCTAGCCGTTAAACAACCAAGACTGGTCAATCTCACTAACCCACTGCTAGGGACAAACTACACAAGTAAACTACTACTATTAGTACTAAACATGGTTGTTGCTGCTATACGCCACGACAGAAGGTCGTTAAATTAGAGCAACTGCGGTTGGAATGTCTATGACACCCACCATACTACCCCAACCTTGCCCCAACAGATTACCATTTTTTTGTCGGAATTTGGACAATTTCTTGCAAAAAAAAAACATTTAATTCCTATGAGGCTGACCAAACCGCCTTCAAATATTTTATTGATTTTCGCTCCCACAATTTTTTTACTAATGGAATCAATGATCTACCTATAAAATAGCGGAAGTGCATATATTATAATAATGGTACATACTTCGATTGATATTAAATGTATAATTTCATAATATTTTTTCGTTTTACTTTTTTCATATAAAACGCTAATTTCATATGTAAGGAACTATTATAAGTACCGTACCCTATATACTTCCATATGCATTTAGTAAAATGCTGTTATTTTGACATTAGTAACAGACATTTCAATTTAAACTTAAATTTTAAATTTAATTATAACGAGAAAGCTTAAACCACACTAAACTTATATCACAAAATTTATATATAATTAAAGTTCCTACGTAATGATATTGTTATTTTTTACTTGTATTACGGATGAAAAGTAGGATTCATTTTGTAAAAGTGGATGATAAGGTAAAATGCAAACTTTGGCAAAAAACAATAACCGTGACTGGCGACGGAACATCAAATATGTTATCACATCTGTCAAAACTGCATCCTGAAATTACCAGCAAAGCCTCTATTAATGAGCATAATCAAAGCCAACAAGTAGACTTTATTACAGTAATCTGGATCATATAGCCTGTTACAATCTAATTTCAAATTACATAAAAAAGACCATAACATCATTAACGTCCTCAACAAGAAGCTTGCTTTAATGCTGGCAACAGTATACCAAACGTTTTCTATGTTGGAAGATTCCGGTTTTAAAGTTTTTTACCTATACAATTATAGGAAACGAGTTACGATATTTTTAATCTATACATATAATACAATATTGAAGTGTCTATTTGTAATGTCAAAATAGCAGGTTTTTACTAAATGCGTATGAAAGTATACACGGTACCTATACAAAAAACCATTTTTTATTTTATTTTCTCTGTCTGTCTGTCTGTATGTTCCGGGTAATCTCCGAAACGGTTGGACCTTCACTAGCAGATAGCTGATGTTATAAGGTATAACTTAGAAACAATATTAAGGTTCCACACAAAAAATAAAAAAGGGTTTTTAGTAGTCCACGCGAGCGAAGCCGCAATTCAAAAATTAAACAAATATTATTGTTTTCGTGTTTGTGTTAATAAATATTTAAAATTATAGCTATTTTAAGTATATAATGATGATACAATTGAATTTTGTTTTATATATAAAATATTCAAAATCACCACAACCTCCGGTTATTCAAAACAACCGGAGAAAAAACACCGGATATTTTTTTTTATCCGGTGCAAACTTCTAATAGCAATGCTTATTCCTTGACCGAGGTATTGGTCAGGCCTCTAGCCAAGAGACGTGTCGACCAGTCGAATTGTACTGAGCTTACCTTCAGGGGCAGTGACGTCAATTAGCCGAGCTACAGGAAATAAAAAAATGAGAGGATAAAATTATGATTTTAAGCTCATTCGATTATTATTAAATTTTCATAATAATAACTAGCTGTGCCCGCGGCTCCGCTCGCGTGAACAACAGAATTATTGTTAATAGATATCGTGATGTACTTTTTTTTTAAATAAGGGCCAAATATCTAAGGAGTAAAACAAAAAAAATATCAAAATCTACCCAGTACTTTTTGTGTGAGTGATTACTACTGCAAACCTCAATAATGTTATTTATATATAAAATAATATTTTAATAGCACACATAGCAGGATTTAAAGCTTAAATGTAATCTTATTTTACTGTTGTTAATTACTAAGTACGTCTTTTTTTCTCTTAACCTCTCAGGTGTTATTTGTTCATATATGTTTTTGTTTTTATTTTACGTACTACATATAATAGTACAAGATCCCGCTGCGGGATTGGTGCACTCATCGACTCCTCGTCCTCGTCTGACTAATGATGTTACGCGTTAACTCTCTTTCACTCTACCTTAAATATTTATTATCTTTAACAGCCAGTAACCCTTATTTGCGGCCAGATTTAATTAAGCAACTATATATGATAATTAATAGAAAAAAATTAGCTTCAATTTGACCTATAATTAATAAATATAGGCTATGAACGTATAAATTTATCGAAATCATACCTGTTTACACCTGGCTGCAAAGAAGTGCGGCCAAGTGCGCAACGGCAACCGTGATTTTTTAGAATCTTCATATTAATTACCGTGATGTAGACGTTATTTTATTTAAATAATAAATAAACGAAATTTTTTACCAAAAATCAATTAAAAATAATTTAATTAAAAATAATGGCGGCCAAATTTTGATAGGCACCCTAGTAAATATATATTCTCTTAATTATAAATAAACATAAAAATTTGGTTTTAAACAAAAAGTCGATGAGTACACCAATCCTGCAGCGGGATCTTAGACTATAAGTAATTTATTGCCATTTGAAATGCGTGTTATGAGTGTTTAAACATGAATTTATGTATGTGCATGTATATAAAAATGATAAAATGTAAGTTGTTTTTGCGTCTAGAAGGGTTCAATTTATACGTTGATTGTTGTAAACATTGTGAAATATATATGAGCCATTATAAATTGAATCCAGTTTCGCAGATCATAATATATATATATATATATATATAAGATAGAATATAGATAGATTACATCATCCATAATAGGAGTCGTCGCAAACTCCATTCATTGTTAACTTGAACTTTGTTTTGATAAAAACTGTACCCGCGGTTATCAGTTGGCACGATAAGTTGGATGTTTTAATTTATTTCAAATCGATAGGTTGTATGTCTCATATCTAGCTCTAACAGGTTCGTGTTTAATTCTGTATATGGGGTGGAAATAAAATATCGGTGTCAACGTTGTAGAATGTAGCTTATTACAATCTTACAGTGCTTTATCTGCGTGTTCATTTCACATCACGTTTAGAATTTGATATTGGATTGCAGAGTTATTTTCATTCTAATAGACGCGTTTTCATTCTAATATAATGGAATCTGCATTATTTATGTTGCAGAATGTATATCTATTAGGTCTGAATCAGAGGTATAACTGGTTGTACAAATGATACAAGTTTGTATCACTTGTACAAATACAAAAAATACAAGCAAATAACTCGGGTTTTAATTGTGCTCGCCATAGTGTCCATAGACTACGGTAACCGCTTGTGCATAACCAGGCGGGCCGTAGGCTTGTTTGCCACCTTAATACTATTAAAAAAAACAATTAATTAAATTATAACATATGAATGACATATCAATTTGAAATAAGGCTTAAAAATAAAATTTGTAACAGCCATTAACATATATTCTACCGATAGATAGGAACGCGTTCATAGAAACGATTTGTTCAAATACTGATAAACAACATGGCGGTCGTTCCTATAGATTTTACATCGCAGAAGAGACAGCTTTTTTACCTACAATACTTCTTTATAATTCATACTCTATTTCAAAATTTATTAATAGGTACATCCGCGCTTGATTTACAACACAGTTCCACAGTCTAAAATATTATGTAGTTATTCCATCGGTGGATGATTATTATTATTATTTTTTTTTCGATCTGACTATACTGTTAGCCATAAGGGCTCAGGAGCCTCGAACGGCTTTTACAGCTTCACCGGGCTTGGGTGGATGATTATTAATTTATGTGCTTTTTGTAGAGGGTGGATCAGTTGTCAGCACTGGGTAATGCATCGGCGGGCTTCCTTGCCGCTTTTTTCTCCTCTTTCACACTCTGTCCAACGGAATTGATCAAATGTCAACTACAAGCCATGCGCGAAGTCAGCGTGCAGGGCTCGCAAACAGCTGTACGATGATCATTTTTTGGGTATTTCATTTAATATAGTTATTATTTGCATCTTTATATTTTGAGAATAAATGGATAATCTTGTAATATGATTTAGGTGGTTATAAATAACAAATAAATATTATTAAAATCTGTAAGATAATTAAAATAAATATAATATAATCCATATTGCCGATCCTAGTGCATTACATGGATATGCTAGTCTATTATAATTTACTGCAGAAAATGAGGCATGCGTAAATATAAATTATCATACTAAGTGGGTCGTAACAAGGTTACCAGTCGGTGCAGTGGCTTGATAATGACGTACATATTTACTAGTATATAAATTAAAATTGTTAGCTTTCTATAGAGGCGGATTCAGTGAGCTACAGGGCCAAATTTTCGTAGAAAGACCCTAGGATTTTGTATGATAATAAAATAAATCACTTTTCTCGCTTTAATGTGAGCAAATTTAGAGAACACAAAAATAGAAAGTCGTTCACATGGAAGATCCTTCTGGATTTTTACGTTCTGCTAGGCGCGGGATCCTCAGAATAACAGACTTCTCCTGAAATGCAGAGTTTGTAGCACTTGCTACTTCTGTTATATAACTAATCCTGTCCTGGGCACACATTATAGTTCCTAACAATTCTTAAAAATAGGATAATTTTATATATATACCCATGACAACGGAGATGTAAGTACTCCATATTAAAAACATAACTGATAAAATTATTTACATTACAAATTAATAATTGTGACTTGAAACTTATATTCTATTCCATAATGTAATGGTAATGTAACGGTTCACAAAAAAAATTGCCCAATAAAAACAGAATCCTTTCTCGTTTCTTTGTGGATTTGATTTAATAATAGTCAACTACGAGTACCGTTTAAGAAAATTTAAGAGAACTCATCGATTTTTTTAAATATACACCATAAATCAGGGTTCGTATTTATCAATATCTTTATACATTTATTAAAAAAAAAGGGTCACTTGCGTCTCTTACTACCTTGCTGGGCACTTAGAGCGACCGCACCCCTCGCTCTACCCCAGGGCCGCCGCTGTTTTTAGAAGTGTGGTAGATCTAGATCTAGCACGGTATCCTTCCAGATTTTAACTTATAGCTCGCATATATCTCCACCACATCATTGTTCATTTATTCAGCAATATCAGAGGCATCGATCAACAGCCATCCAATAGTAAAATGACCCCGTTCAGTGAAGACGGAAAAGTAGCGTTTTCATGACTTATTATGCATTTAAATATGTATATAAAGTTCTTGTTTCTCATTATACTTTTTATTTTCAATTCTTATTTACATATTCATAATTAAAAGAATTATCTAAATCGTTTTGAGCAAAACATAATATTTACTACGGTCATTATTATAATAATTAATAGGTACTGTTATTGTTAATTGCTTATCTAAAATTATTTTATCTATGACACTCATTTATTATCACATATAATAATGTTTTATGTTAGTGTGTCAATATTTTGCGAATATATATTAATATTTATACTACGCAGGTTAAAGTGACGCCATTGCAACTAACACAGCAAATATTTAGACAATATGGAATACAAGGCTTATTTAGAGGTCTTGTCCCTACAATAATGAGGGAGATGCCGGGATATTTCTTCTTTTTCGGCGGTTATGAAGGTAAATCCTTTATTAAATCTATCTTATAAGTAAAAATTATCTATAATGTTATATATTACTTATTCAAAGGTGTTTGTTCCTGGCAATAACAAATATCCGTTAATTCTTCATCAATATTAATGATTTAAACATCATTTCAAAGCGTATGTTCTCCGCTTTTGAGAAAAAAAAAACAAATATGTAGTTTAAAAATTTAACTTTTCGTTAAGAAATGAAGAAATGATAAACTTTGTTGTTATATCGTCTTAGCTTTTGCCTATTTTTGAGTCTGAGGTCGCCATTTCAATCCCCGTTGATGACTGACTTTTGTATGATGTGCAAAACTGTTAACTGTGGGTCTGAGTGTAATTATCTATCTATATATACATATAATGAAATTGAAGTGTCTGTGTGTTTGTAATGTCAAAATAACAAATTTTTACTAAATGCATATGAAAGTATACACGCTACCTATAACAAAAAACCAATTTTTACAATTTTTGTCTGTCTGCCTGTCCGTCTGTCTGTCTGTTTATTCCGGGTAATATCCGAAACGGTTGGACCTATTTTGACGGGACTTTCAGTGGCACACAGATAATGTTATAACTTACTACTTATTACTTAGGCATAATTTAGGATATTCTTATTTTAGAAAAATAATTAAGGTTCCGCACAAAAATAAGTAATATATAATTATGTATAGTATATCAGCTGTTGAATTACTATATTACAAGCTTTGCTTAGTTTGAAATTAAAAGGCCATATTACGTGAAATTGTGTCTTGCATATTATTATTCTTAAATTATATTAATTTAAAATGATACCAACAGGTATATATTTTTATTTACCTTTTTAAATAATGGGCTTTTAAGTTGGTAGAAAAATTATTTGGAAGGACTATGTTTAAAAAAAGAATGTTAGAAATCACAGTATCCAAGTAACAGTCACTTGAAGTACAAACTACGGCCATCTACGAACACCATCAATCCAGCCCGCGACACAAAGCCTTACGTGCCTGGTAACTGGCCTACCCAGCGCCAAAACAACTACGACGGCATACGGCATATGGTTCACTCGCCGAATAGTCTCGACATGAAAATATGTTGAAAATACAATACTTCAATTTTCAAAACTGTAAAAGTATATTAATCTAGTGAGCTAGAAAAATTTTGGCTCTTGGGGCTTTGTTGAGCTATCAATCTGGCCCTTAAGCTAAAATGTTTGGTGACTCCCGACTCGAAGAATAGTATGCGAACACTAAACAGAACTCGTCGTGGAAATCGTAAATTATAGATTATAGTTATTTACATACAGTTCTACGTTTTAAAACCGCATCCTTTATATTTATTTGTTTATGTTTAAATTATACAAAGTAACGTGAAATCTGTTTTTCTATTGATAATTTAAGGAACAAGAGAATTGCTCGCTAAACCTGGTCAATCGAAAGATGATATAGGTTTTATCAAGACTATGATCGCTGGAGCAGTTGGCGGATTAGTTTTATGGACCGTGATATTTCCTACTGATGTTATCAAGTCCAGGGTTCAAATATCAAATAAGAGTCAAAAGTTCTTGACAGTTGGCTACGAGATCATTAAACAGGAAGGTTTGTTATAATATTATATAATTATTCACGAGATAAGCATATATTTTTATGCAGCCAATAGGCTATATTATATATTACTGTTTCATGCCATTTTATGAAAGAAAATGTGTAGGTCTAAACGCAAATAAAACAAAGGTATTTAAAATGAAAAAAGGATCCATTTTTCGTAACAAGTAACAATACGATTTTAAATTCCCTCGTAATTGTGACTGTTGAATAATGTAACGCAGCACTCAATGCGTGTTTGTTGGTGTGCTTCAGTCAATTCATGCGGTACCCATTTCTTGAGCTTTTTCAGTTTTCCACTTTGTTTCAAGTGCATTAAAATTGTTTTATCACTCGCACCGAAGCCTACTGTTAACTCTGACGTGGTTTGTGATGGATCCGCTTCACGATCACTTTTAATTCTTCATTATCAACTAGGGTCGGCCGTCCACGGGGTTTGATTTGTAGGTCAAAATTTCCAGAACGAAAACGTTGGAACCAAAAATGTACCGTGCTTTCTTTTACAGTAGCTTCCCCATACACAATCATTAATCCTTCGAGTTGTTTATGCACCACTGATGCCACGGTGGAACTCATATTCGTAAATAACGCGATATTTTAAGTTTACCTTTTTGTGAAAAGAAAGATGTCAAAGAAAAATGAAATGGTGCGACAAAAAATGAATTACTAAATGCGAAATACAAAAACACAAAGCCTAAATTTGAAATAAATTAAAAATTTGGAATTCCTAACCGAACTCCAGATATTTGAGGTGGCCAGTTCAACAAAACGCCAATACATGTTGTCAATATATCCATTCTTTTTACCCACGCTACTGAGGAGATAACATGAGAAATAAATAAGTAGCTGGGCCTGTTTCCAGCTTTTCTTTCAGTCTGTCTTGTTTCTTCATGTTAATGATTTAGGGCCGATTTTTCAATCAACTGATAACTTTATAATTCTGAGGAATAATTTTTAAATGTTGACAGGTTTTCCATACATTATCATTAAAAACGTCAAAATTGCTCCTTGCATAAAATTATCTGACGAATGCAAAATTGGCTCACCAGATAAACTCTTTTTGGTTGTTGGGTCTATCATTTTCAAGCAAATAAAATATTCAAAGAATATAAATAATAGGTTTATACCTATGAAATTGCCGTTCTGCAGTACTGGCCATTTCAAATCAAAATAATTTTTGTTTGGCTAAGAATTCTAATTTCAAATTAATTGTATTTTAAAAACATGGAATTCTTTTTCCAAAAGTAGTCATTTGTTTATTGATTAGTGTTACATTTTCATCGCATTTCAATCTTTTTTGTCATCATGGATACGTTAAAAATTCGAGTAATTATGGAATATGAGCACCGTCGTGGCAGCAACGCGGCAAAAGCGGCACGCAACATCAACGACGTTTACGGAGCTAACACTACAAACCAACGCACCACCTGTTATTGGTTTGCTCGCTTCCGTTCTGGGAATTTCGACCTGAAAAATGAGCCTCGCGGTCGTCCGAAGACTTTGGTCGACAATGACGAATTAAAGGCGATTGTGGAAGCTGATGATACACAATCTACGGCTGAATTAGCAGCAGCTTTCGACGTTAGCGTCAAAACAATATTGATCCATTTGCGTCAAATTGGCAAGGTAAAAAAGCTTGACAAATGGGTGCCCCACGAACTCAATGATCGCCAGCGCGAAGTACGCGTCGAGACGTGCCTTGCACTGCTCAACAGACACACAAATGAAGGAATTTTGAACCGCATTGTTACCTGCGATGAAAAATGGATTCTGTTTGATAACCGCAAGCGCTCAGCAAGTTGGTTGGATCCTGGTTCAGCACCTAAACAATGCCCTAAACGAAAACTTACCCCTAGAAAAGTGATGGTCACTGTTTGGTGGTCTAGCGCCGGTGTGATTCATCACAGCTTCTTAACAAACGGGGTGAGCATTACTGCAGATGTGTACCGTGAAGAACTGAACACAATGATGGAGAAGCTGGCACATCTCCAACCAGCTTTGGTCAATCGCTCGTCTCCGCTGCTCCTGCACGACAACGCGCGACCTCACACTGCACAACAGACGGTCTCCAAGTTGCAAGAACTGGGGTTGGAAGTTCTCCGTCATCCGCCCTACTCACCAGACCTTGCGCCTACAGACTACTACTTTTTCCAGAATTTGGATAACTCCTTGGCGGGGAAAAAATTCAATACCCGAGAGGCAGTACAAAATGCCTTTGAAGAATTTGTTGCCTCCCGTCCAGCTGATTTCTTTAAGAAGGGCATCAATAAACTGCCACTGCGCTGGCAAAGATGCATTGATTGCATGGGTGATTACTTCGATTAATACAAATAAAAAATACATGAAAAAACATCGTTTAAATTTTTTCATACAAAACGGCAATTTCATAGGTAAAGACCTAATATATGATAAACATTTTGTATTAAATGTTGTATATGGATACCCTTGATTCTCAAAGAAGATATCAGTATTAATAAACAAACACACATGTATTTATTGGTGGCATGAAGCATGAAGATCTAGTGACACGGATTGAGAAAGGGATGCTTAGATGGTTTGGGCATTTAGAGAGGATGAATGAAAGAAGAATGACTAGACAAATTTATAAGATGAGTATGAGTGGGAACGTTGGAAGGGGAAGACCTAGACGAAAGTTCTACGATGAAATCGGGGACGTTCTTAAGAAAGGTCAGTTCAAGAGTACTCTAAAACGACGAGCGTGCATAAAAAGATTTATGAATGTTGAAGAAGCGAAAGATGTATGCCAGGGTCGTAGCAAGTGTACGTGGTGTATGCCTACCCCGTTGGGAAAGAGTCGTGATTTATGTATGTGTGTATGTATGAAGCAAAATAAATGAATATATCAAATAAATTTAATTAATTAAATACCATTGAGTAATTCTCACGTGATTTCTTAATTTTAATGTAAAATAATATAAATCACAACACTTTTCAGGTGTTTTAGCTCTATATAATGGGCTTAAACCAACACTGGTAAGAACTATCCCTGCTACTGCAGCGCTGTTTGTTGTCTACGAGTATTCAAAGAAGTTTCTGCACCAGTCATTTGGTGATTGACAAAAATAAATAAAAAACGTAGTATAAATTTTATTTAATGTAAATGCTACTTTAAATAAGTATTTTTAGGTGTTTACTTTTACATTGTTTTATGAAAATAGAATAAAAATGTTAAATTTATTAAGATTTGTTTTTATTATATAAATGTAAATTGAAAATTTTAGAAACCACGATACAATTCATGGAGACCATTCCAATATACGATATCTCTGCAGGAAGTTGGTGAAAAGTTAGGTATCCTGCAGATTCTAGATGTGTTGCAACATCGGTTTTATGTTGCCATGTTCTTCGAATATCAAATTTCAACTCTATTATTAGGCCTGTTAAAGCTGCTCACATTCATTTATCAACTAGAAAAGACCTAATAATAATCTTCAAACGGCTGAACAGATTTTATTTAATCATAGCTAAACTTATAACACCCTTCCATTTGCATAGTGGGTTAAAAAGATTTAAATTAAAACTATGAACGCAAAAGCTGAGGAATTGTTTCCACTCAGTTTGTTAAGTTAGATATTTAATCTCTGGTTTCAAATAATATACTCTGTGAAATTATTCGATGCATGTTCACAGAGTGCGTAGAGGGATGCATGATGTATCGATTATGACGCTTTACATGTACCGACACGCGCTCCAGAGCACAGCCGAATCCGAACGAAGCCTCGTTCGCGTACGTTTACCTTTGGAATAAATAGAGATGTAAATTATTTGAAATGTAAATGTAAAATACTTATTTTTATTTTGTATTTGAAATACTGGAACAAAAACTATTTTGTATATTATTTTGTATTTTGTTATGTTAGTAAAATACAAAATACTTTTCTTGAATTTTTATTACTTTGTATTTCTTTTGTGATTGTTTCTGCCTATGTAAGCAATCCAATGTAAAGTGTGACAAATATACGTTTTCGCATTGAGAACAACTAATAGTTATCTTTTACTACGTACTGAAAAAACGAAATACAAAAATATGAAGAGAAAAATAGAAAAAGCCAGGTATAATTTTTCTGGCATTATTGCTTTAACTCCTTCTTGGTACTAAAAGCGCCATAGTTGTCAAAATAGTCAAGCATGAGACTGTTTTGTTGTTGGTTTTTGAATGAGAATAAATTGCTAAAAAATAAATTGTATGAAATTTTTTGAATAATAGTAATTCATTTTGCCTATACTCATCATTTGCTATATAGATCTTAATTTCTACTGTCTCAACATCATCAACCATAAGATATTTATGAAAATCTTTTATCAGGTATTCGGTCGTTCCCGAGTCTATTATAAACTTAATTGAATTAGAACTATTGACATTAATTTTACCAATATTATGTTTCTCCTCTTCTTTTTCTCCAAAAGCTGTAAATATCCACTGATCACATGTTACTATCTCATCATCCATTACGCAGGTTGCTTTACTAAATGCACTTCTACCTCGTCCTCGTATAATTGGCCTTTTGTACGAAGACTTTCCTCGTGCTCTTCTATTACCTGGTCCTCCTCCAAATGATGATGCATGCCTTAGTCCTTGCCCAAAATATCCTTTACCTTGCAGATATTGTCCAACTCCCTGTCCTCGTTCATTTTTGTTTTATTCATATGATTTGTGACCTCTTTTGCCACATGTATAGCATGAGAATGCTTACTCTACTATGTATTCTTTATTTCAGCATCCAACAACCTTACCTTAATGAATTGACTTATACTGCTATCGGTAGACATAGTTTCAATAAATGTTATAACTGCTTCATACTCAGGTGGCATTGCAGTCAGCAGGTAGCATATCTTATCGTCTTCTTCTATTGTACTTCCTATTCAAATCAATTCACTTATCAAGCTGTAAACGTCATAAAGAAATCTTGTAATTTTTTACCGAACGTAACTTATTAAATATACTTTTCTTTCGAAGAGCTGTTCTAACACCTTTATTATTCCTAGTATAGTTTCACATTTTTTATTATTTCTAAATATTTATCACTGAGGCACTGTACTATAATGCACTTTTCGAAGTTTTTGTCTTCATCTTTCTGTATTTCATTTATAGTATGCTGAAGTTCCTTTTCCTGAAGTATCATTTTAGGCGGCATTTCCAGTTCGAGAATGCATCACCTTCCTTTAAGATTGGTAATGATTTTTCCATATTGGAGACGTATCAATATTCTTGAGTTGCGCAGTGGAAACGTACTATTGGGATTTTAAATAAAAAAAACACTGGACATTTTTCTATAACATCATAATATATTGTTTTTTAGACATAGACAAAACAGACATTTTTACATAACCAAAAATATCTACATCTTAGAAATAACGAACACGTGCAGACGAATCATCTACTACACATAGAATTTTAAAAACTGAAAAACCAGCTTCTAAAATAGATAGTTTTGGAAACCGTTATCAGTGTTCAATATATACTGTGAGGCGTCGTCTCTATGTATAATCCTCAGTAGTTTTTTACCAAGTTTTGCTCCTGTTGAACAACTATTTTCCCATGGTAGAATTATACATATGCACATGTACATGCTACATGCACGGAACATGAAAAACGAAATATTTGAACAATTACTAGTCGAAATCAGTTAAATAATAGAAGTTTAAAAGTATTTTAAAATATGGATTTTGCATTTTGTATAGGAATACTTTTACTAAACTATTTTGCATATCTCTAGGAATAATGTCCACACCTACTCGTTAGCGTATGTTCATTAGCTTTCGTTCGCGTTCGTTCACCCTGTCAGTACGCGCCATTATACAGCAAATTCACTCTGAGAGCGTGCGCTAGTGCACGCAGTTGTGTCTTAACTTCTACACCGTAAGGCTGTATATCCACTGAGTGATAAGTCGCGGGCGACTGCAGCTGCAAACCCGTTTGTAAAGAGAACGCACTACAAAAGATGTTTTCGAACTGACTATACCGTTAGCCTTAGGGGCCCTGGAGCCTTTACGGCTTTTACAGCTTTACCGGGGTACAAAAGATGCATTTTATTCGTTCTATAATGAGATACGGATAATGAGATACACGACACAAAAACAATTCATTACACATTTTTAAACAATCCAGGGAGTTATTGTTGCAATCTAAAATGCATGTTCTGAAATATTATTTATAATCCACTTCTCTTGTGCACAATAACCAAGCTACATAACGTAAAATGCAACCCCAATTATATAATATAGAACCAAATAATACAAGTTTATGAATAATAATAAAAATCATCACATTGTAGATAAAGATTGCTCCAACAACTCGAAGTGTATAGTTAGTCTTAAAGTATTCAAAATTATGTCTTGTGTTATTTATTAGGTTGATAAGCAATAATAGTATTATTTTAGCAGGTTTTTCGGGATGGTTGGCAGAATTTGGCAAATTTTAATTAATCTTATCCATCTGTGGATAACTCTCGTAGGTTACGAAGACTTCAGAGAGTGGTTAGGTTAGGTTAGTTCAGAGGTCAGCAGTGAGACAACCTCGTAGAGGATCTCAGGCCGTCCCATCTGGCCTACTGGAACCTCGCCCGCTCTTTCAAGTTAGACGCTTCTGCCCCGATGCTGGCTCCCGAAAGAATCCTCGGTCTCCCACCCGCGTTCAACAGCGAAGATAAAGCGGAATGCCTTTCTGCAAGTCTGGAGAGACAGTGCTCCCCAAACTGTGACAATGTAGACATTGCACATATCAACGCTATCGAGTCCTCGGTTCAGGATTTTATCTCGATCGTGCTCCGGTCACGCTTTATGAGATCTGTTCAGTCATCAAAAGCCTTAATCCTAGAAAGGCACGTGGTCCTGACGGTATCAGGAATGAAGTACTTATCCTTCCTTACTCTTCCTGATCACCTCATAGCTCTTTTGGTCTGCATCTTCAATGTAGCTATCGCCCACTGCCACATTCCAGCCGCCTGGAAATCGGCCATAGTGTTAGGTATTCAGAATCCCGGCAAGAATGCTTCGCTTCCCGATAGCTGTCGCCTGTTTAATATCTAAACACACTAGATAAACTTTACGAGCAGTGTCTTCTGAACCGACTCTAGACCGTTATAAACGATAAATACCTATATCCATCTGAGCAGTTTGGTTTTCGTGCCCGACACTCTTGTACAAATGAAGTGCACCGCCTAGCGGAGCACATCACTAGTAACTTTGCTAAAAGTAAAATAGCTCCATCCCGTACGCTTACGATCTTCGATGTCGCTAAGACCTTCAATAAGGTCTGTCACGCCGTACTAGCCCACAAGTTACACCAGCTAGAAGTCCCAGATAGGCTAGACACATAGTCAGCGATTATCGCACAAACCGTACCCTTGCGTCTGCTACCGAATGCAAGGAGAATGCTCTATCCTCCACCCTCACATTATTATTTCCTTATCTATATTATAGGAATCAGATTTAATCAGTAATATTAATTAAAAATCACAAAATATCTACTGCAAGCGAACTCGAGTAAATTTCTTTTCACTTGAATATGAGTTTAACAAATTCACGCGAGTAAAAAACTGCTTGAGTCGCATCACTAACTCTACCATTCTGTCAAATCGCAAATAGCGTTTATCATAAATTGTCAATTTGTAATTTCATGTGGATCATTGTTGCTTCTCTAGAAAGTACGTTTGTGTTATTCTAAATAAGCGAAATTTCCAATTTTGTCCAGTAAAATAAACGCTTCTGACAAGGTTGGTTTAAAACATGAAACTTATTTTGGCGTGTAAGATGGCGTCTTTCTAATTACGTACTATATTATATTCTTTGTTTTGTTTCATGTAGATGCCAAACATAAAATTGCAGTCTTCGGATAATGAAGTCTTTGTTGTTGATGTAGAAATAGCTAAATGCTCTGTTACTATCAAAACCATGCTGGAAGATTTAGGCATGGAAGATGACGAGGAAGAAGTTGTACCGTTACCAAACGTTAATTCAGCTATTCTGAAAAAAGTAATACAATGGGCAACTTACCATAAAGATGACCCACCGTTACCTGAAGATGACGAGAACAAAGAAAAGAGGACTGACGACATTTCATCTTGGGATGCTGATTTTCTTAAGGTTGACCAAGGGACTCTCTTTGAATTAATTTTGGCTGCTAATTATCTAGACATCAAGGGTCTGCTGGACGTCACTTGTAAAACAGTCGCTAACATGATCAAAGGCAAGACTCCAGAAGAAATTCGAAAAACTTTTAACATTAAAAATGATTTTACAGCAGCTGAGGAAGATCAAGTCCGTAAGGAGAATGAGTGGTGTGAAGAGAAGTAATATGTATAAAACTGTAATTTATATAAATGTAACTTAGTTTTTGAAAAATTAATTAAATTTTTTCAGTTGTTATGAAACAAATGAAAAAAATGATATATACTTTGAAAAAAAAATCTAATTCTTTTATCAATGTATTATTGGCCATTCTCATTGTTTGAAATGGAGTTTGCCGTTATTAGTTATTTGTAGCTATTGATTATAGCAAAAAAATTCAAGTACACATAATTTCCTTAGTTTCTTATTGTTATTTTCCAGTTTGTGTAATTATTTCAGAACTGAAAAGTAGTATTTTGTTTTGCTACTCACGATGTTATTAATGACAATATTGTTTTTCATTCAATCTAATTACAGTATGAAGTAATAAGTGATTTGTTTTTAATTTTTGATCTTGCTGTGGTGCAAAGGTCTTCTCAAACTGTAAATAATATAGACCCACTTTGCAGGTATACTGCACATTGCCATATACTCAGTATTATTATGGAAATTTATTAAACTTTATCTTTAAAGTTTTTTCTAAAATAGGGGAAAAATTAACAGCAGAATTCTTTATATGGATTATCAACCATGTTGAACTATGTTATATTATAATATGCATACATATTTCTAAATCCAATAAATTATAATGATTCTTAAGCTATGGTTTGTCTCCTACTTACTATACAGTATGGTCTCAACAATCATCAGATGACAAATTCAAAGTATATATATCAACATGCTTTGTTTTTAGGTATGTTATTTATTTAGTCCTACGTCATCCACTCTGACTTAAAATTAGATTTAATGCAGGTTTCTAAACACCAATATGATTGTTATACATTACTATCCAAAAAAATTGTGAACCCTGATGGTGAAGCTTAAACACTTGTTAATTTTTGGAACCATTAATGCTCAGTGTTTAAAAATGGTTTTTTCTCTAAATATATATTATCACTATGTGCACGTGTCTGTTCCTACCAAGGCAAAGATATATATATATACATTGGTTGATCCTGAAGCATCGCATGCTTACGCAAGTTATTATGAATGTATTTTCAGTATAGAGCAAACAGAGATATCCTAATAAATAACAGACTAATAATACAGATAATTATTTTTATTAAATGAGATACACAAGACAACCTTTTCAGGATTACATAAACAGCATTCCTGCACAGCTCTTAGTTCCTATCATCTATGGAGTGAATTATCAAATTTAAACAATAATCACTTTAGGCCCTTACAAAGGACTGTACCTCAAAACACTACCGCCAGTTTGAAAACCATCCCAGTCATTGAGAAGAGCCAGCAAGAAACTTGATCAGGTTTACCTAAATATTATTTTATAGTAGTTTCTTTTAAACTTAATGTAATTTTTTTAACGTAATTTTTTTATCGTTATAGGTTTGGCGTAGTGGCCGCAATCGCACCTGATGTTAAGTGACGATGTGGCCCAAGACGATAACACGCTAAACCTAGTGGACGACTGGCTCTCAAGTGCAACTGCCGGAACACACCTATTGGTGTTTGGCGGCAAATTTTCAACTTGAGGGTGGTAGCTAGCCAGGCGGGCATCAGATAATGCCCTACCACAATGCTATGGTTTCCTCACGATGTTTTCCTTCACCGAAAGCTCAAGCTCATTGCAGGGATTCGAACTCACGTCAATCGACGCGAAGTCGTACACACTACCACTGAGCCATCATTGCTTCAAAATGTGTATTATTTACAGTCATTTAATATAATTTTAGGTGTACAGAAAAAGAGTTGCTGTGCCTCTTGTGAGACTGTTGCCTTAGACAGGTTCACTAAACACCACCTTGAGTTAATATACTGGATTGTATCATTGTATTGATTATCTGAGTCAAAGGCTCACAAGTAATGTAACACTTGTATCTGTTAGTGTTAGAACATTGATTTAACATATTATGTGGAGTCTAAGCAACTTGCAGGGTTGTAATAGCTGCATTTTGATGTGGGTGTACAACAATTTGGTACATAAATTAATTCTACCCTCTTATCCATAACCACATATGAGCTTCATTCATTCACACGAACTACCTTGTATTTTGGTTTACTATGGGAACCACAAGGAACCTTTTTTATAAACCAAAAGTGGCAAACAAGCACATTATTATTTCACTAGTGGGGTTGTTCCAAGTAGGGAGAAATTTCAACTATAAATATGGATACATATAACTAGGAAGGTTTGCTTGCTAACTAATTTAATATCACTAAAACCTTTATTTAAAGTGAAATATTAAACAAAAATGGGTTGACAAATTTATTGTATAGGAACTTTATCGTAAACATTTAATTATATCATAAGCTGTCGTATACATAATAAAATATTATTAAAGTGTAAAAAGGTAAATTAAACTATGCTGTATGTAATGTCCGCGTTAAGATAACTCTCAGGAATAAACAATTTATCAAAACAATCAATTATAGGACTGTTGAATCGCCCGAGGTAAGATCCACAGGAGGCAGCACCAAGTATGAGACCAATAAAGAAGGCCACAAAAATTATTAGGATGACTATGTAGTGATATTTGTTTTGTGTTGCCAATATTTCCTTACATAACCATAAAAAGTCACATAGTGAGCTGAAACAAAATTGAAGTAATATTAGCCTGTAAACGATACCTGATGAATTCAGTTCATCTTTCTTTTTTATACTTTATACGTCTAAAATTATAAATAACAAGAAACGCTAAGGTTTCACTATTATCTCACCTGATATTAAGTAAAGGTGTGACTAAAGATGGTAAGGCATCAAGCCTAGAAAAACTGAATCTCGAATACAGCGGTGTGGACAGACCTTTACTTAGGAGCTTTGTGATAAATTTTCTTGTACGGCAACAGCCCAAGCCGAAGTTCAGCCACTTTGGCACCCATCAGCTTGTTGCCTCGCTTTCGCGGAGTACCTTCCGCGCTCGCCCCAAGCCCAGTGAAGTTGTCAAAGCCTGTAATGGCTCCAGGGCCCTTAAAGCTAACAGTATAGTAAGCTCGAAAAAGAAAACAAATGTTCAACATGAGAGCAGTAGCCAACTAACCACCAAAGAAAACTAGCTTTAGGGAACATGTTAGCTGGGAGACCATTCCACATTCACACGGCCATGGCATGGCAAAGGTAAGAATTTGCCAACTTCTTTAACATAATTTCAATAATTATGATTAATCCATAATGTAACCAGAGATGTTCATTTTAAATTCGTTGTATCAATTTTGAGGATAAAAGAAATTAAAGGAAAATATACTACAGGCTGTAACATTGAGATAAGTTTTTTTTGGAAAAAATAATTAAGTTCGATTCCCGACCCGTGTATTTGATTGAATTGATGTCATGGTTCTTTAGAACATATATCTCTATCTTTTATAGTTTCAGAGTCCCCTCACTGATCTACCTCAATCTTACAATCTGTATATATGTAGAACAAAAGGAGTTCTTATATCTTTAAGTCTGTTAATAGGTTTACTTTATATTATAACTAAGCATGTGGTAAAGTAACAATTCAGTGATACAAGCAGATGTAATATTATAATGAACACAAGCAAATTTTAACGTATAGATAGATAGATCTGTGTTTTTTAATACAAATAAGCGTCAATACGTAATTTATCAATTGTAATTTACAAAAGCTTCAACGTTTTTATTTTACTGACATGAGATAATTTTTCTACTAGTGCCTATCTGCGTGATTTGTATGACCCTAGCCGACACTTATATTAACAAGTTTCAATATTTGACATTATTTGTTAGGTAGGTACCTAACAAATTTTATATTATTTACGTAACATTCATTTATGTAATATATTTAATAAAGGATTATTCATGTTACACTGGGCCGGGCGCCAGCTGAAACACGATCAAGCATCTATAATATACATTTATATGAAGTAATTCATGGTACACAGGGCGCCCGCCGGCCCGGGACACGGTCAAACATCTACAGTATAATTTTGTATCAAGTAATTCATGCTACACCGGGATAACATGGATAATCCTTAACTGTTACTGTCTTATTTACGATAATCACATATACCTACCGACCTTATTAGCAACCTGCCCGATTTCACACGGGTAGCAGTGTACCTAATACATATAATTCTATTGGTTTACTGGGCGCACGCCAGTAAAACTCCCAGTCGGCATGATTTTTTCCGAGATCTTCAACAACCATCGTCATATTTCAGCCAATTTACACAAAACTTTAATTAGATATACACCATAATCTTCCTAATAAATCACTCCATACATTGACGAAAATACATTCGGTAGTTTTTGAGTTTATTACGTTCAGACAAACGGACGTGGGCGGGGGACTTTGTTTTATAATACGTAATGATAAAATTCTATACATAGAGATAGCAATAACTAATCCTTATTACATCCTTTTCACCTACCTACAGCATCTTGTGTTGTCGTAGAGTAATTTATCAGTTTCATCTAAAAGGCGTTGTAATTGCTGCTGAGCTAATGTAATCACTGGGCATTTCTTATGTAGTATATTGGCTATTTCCACTTCGGGATCCAAGTCGCAAGTACAGCCAGGAGAATCAACAATCTCGTCACTCCTAGGACTTGGGTTACTCTCATTAACTTGTGTATCAAATTGTGCATTGTTCACGTCGGTTTCCTTCATTCTTCTTCTATCGTTCTTATACGTTTTCCTAGCATATCTATAAATATTTTGTACTCTATAATCTTCAGAAGCCATCTTGAGATAAAATATATATTATTCTGATGTTATAAATTAATTATTTTAACGCTTTAAGAGAAAATTACTCATGGATAATGTCTGACATTATTAAAGTCAACTACTTTTTTTTTAGAACATATTGCTCATAGATCTATCTATATCTGTGAGATTGCTAATGACAAAGTCATAGATTGATGATTAATCTCCGCTGCGCTCCGACTAGATAACGCGTTACCTACAAACAATAGCTCCTAGAATACGGCGACTGTCGTGGTGTTGGTAGGGACTATTTAAAATGACACTTGATGCGTGAAATATAGTGGACTATTTGAAATTACGCTTGTGTGCGTGAAAAATAGTGTTGTAAAGTTTTAAATTGTACCCGCATAATGGGACAAATTATTTTATACAAACCAATAATAAAATAAATGTTATGAATGTAGCTTAAAAATACACAAATGAATGGAAAATGTATGAATATATTGTATGATGTATAGGTTGATTATTTCTATACAAATCATAAAATTGAAGTGTATGTTTGTAATGTCAAAATAACAGCTTTCTACTAAATGTATATGAAAGTATATAAGGTACTTATAACAAAAAAAAACATATTTTTTTTGTTTTTGTTTGGGTGTTTGTTCCTCCTAATCTCGGGAACGGTTAGACCGATTTTGACGGGACTTTCACTGGCAGATAGCTGTTATAAAGAGTAACGTAGGCTACTTTTATTTTAGAAGAATATTTAGGGCTCCACAGAAAATAAAATATATAGCACAGATAGTTATTAAATTAAAAAAAATACTTATAATGTTATTTCTACTAAAATTTGAATAATACTCGTACTAGCTGAATAATATTTTTTTTAATATTTTACTGAACACTATCACCACGTGTGCTAAACCCCGTTTCCGGATTATAGTTGATTTATGGGAAACGGACACCTTGTATACGAGTTCAGAAAAAATCGTTGAAACATGTCGAAACTAGAATTAGCAGAATGGGATCAATATTCCACTGGTCTTAACCACATTAACACTTCAAAATTTTTGTTAATGACGACACCGTAAAACGAACAAAAAACCTTCATTCAATTTATAAGATGATAACAAAAAAAAAACAGTTTAATGCCACATAAATATATTTCGGTAAATGGAATAACATACATCTAATCATTACTACATTATAACTATATATGTTGACAAGGATATAAATATTACATATATATGTTCACAGGTATATTTCACTTTTTAAAAGTAGTAAGTACATGTAATGCATACAAGTTGTAATATATTTGGCACAATTAATAAATGTATTTAGTGTACAAAAAGACACTTTTATGATACACTATACTTAAGAGCTACCACACTCTGACACTATACCACAAAAAAAATATTAGAATACTTAAGCATGCATTATGTTTTCCTCCTTAAATTGAGAAATATAAGTATATTTATTTATTTTTATATAATACGTTATGATTATGTATATGACAGTATTAAATCTATAATCTTGAAATTCGTAAATAATATTATGAGAAATTGTACCTTCCAAGTAGCAAATATTACAAAAATACATGCCTCATTTTGTAAATATGAGATGTTAAACATTATTTTAATATTTCGCTTTAGAGTTTTTGAATAGTATTTTCAAAATATTTTTCTACTATATAATTAGTATAATAAAAATAGATTAATTTTACAAGATTGCCCAATTTGCATTTACGGTCTCCCTGAACATCAAATTTTATTGTTCTTATTCAAGGACATTTTTGATTAAATATTATTGTTCATAATATAACTAGATTCATGTAAGATGTAAGTGAATTATTACAAAATATATTATAAACAGTACAAAATATATAATAGTAGCAAATATTACAAAAATACATGCCTTATTTTATAAACATGAGATGATAAAATTTATACAAACAAAAACAAAACAAAATTTAAAAAATTCTTAATTAGCGGGACTCGAACTATTGACCGCTCGAACTGTGCATACTACAGTGGGGCAAGTATATAGAAACGCGTTTTATCTCATTCTCTCACAGCTTAAACCCTATAAATACAATTATAGTTGTCTCTTTTTCGTTTCATAAAATCGAAATCAATCCAAACCTAAAAAAAGTTCTCTACAAAAAAAAGGATTTTTTTTTGATAAAAAATATTGTTGACAATATACTTAGATTCATATAAGATATAAGTGAAATATTACAAAAATACATGCCTCATTTTATATATATGAGATGTTATACCTATTTTAAAATTTCTTTATAAGTTTTTGAATATAATTTTCAAAATATTTTCACCTTAATATTGTATATAAATATTAAATATATATAATTAATATCGTATAACTATATATATACACTATATAATTATTGTAACATAAATATATTATTTTTAAAAGTTTGCCTAGTTTGCATTTACTGTCTTCCTGAACATCAAATCTTATTCATCTCATTCAAGTAAAAATAAAAGGAAATTATTGTTGAAAAATAAAAAAATCTTGTTCCCAATATAATATGTAGATTAATATCATATGTAAGTAAAATATTACAAAATATATTATAAAATTACAAAATATAATGCTGATTTTATATTAACTAAATATACTTAATATTTCACTGAAGATATTATAATATTGAGCTTACAATATAAAATGCTTTATAGTCAGACCTAACTGGTAACTTACGAGACTAGAATAGTAAAAATTTTAGCACTTGTAAAATAGGAAATCAATTGTGACTTGAGAGCAAACACATAATACAAAACAAAAATATTTTTTACACAAATTCTTATCTAAAATTAAAAGTAAGCAACATTGAAAATTATCACATTCTAAAATTGTAAAATTCTATTAAAATTTAGAAAATTAAACAATATATCACAAAACATTGAAAATGTATATAACACAGTCCCTGAAATATTATTAACACAGCACATTATTAAGGAATATTCAAATTTATAATTAGTGCCTGCTAATTAAATTAATAAATGCGAACTACAGCCACAAAGCTAATTTAAATTCTCAAGTCTTTCTTTGAGGCGAAAATATATTTTCAAACTGGGTCTCAATATAGTAAAGAGCATAATAAGAAGGACCAAAGTAAAACTAATGTACCTCAATGTATCTCCAAATGACCACCAATGACTGAAGAGACCAAGCAAAATTGTAATTACTCCAAGTATGAAAGTAATCAATCCTACAGAGGCATGTAACAGTTTCGTATAAATTGGTGCAAGATATTGCTTCAATTTCAAGCTATAGAGGGCACCAACACCTCCGATCATAGTAACAGACATGAATATCAAAGATGCTAACCCAAATTTAGCATGTAATGAAGTAAAATGCGCCTTATCATTTATTATTTTGTTAGACATTATGATTATGAAACCAATTATAATTATAATCCCACCTATGACTTGTAAGACCCAATGGCGTGCACTGCGTAGACGTATTGGCATCCACTCTGTAGCTAAGTCACCTGGTGAAACTGCATTTACAGCAGTTGTCATGAAAATAGTCCACTGTAACAATCAAAGGTAGATTTGATGAAATTATATAGGGTCAAAAGTAGTGATGCTGCCTCTATTGTCTTTAAAATCAATCAAATTCTAAATTACAAATTACTTAATTCTATTTAAGCCCCAAGAAGACACTATTGAATGTCAAATCACTATGACCGGTTTTGAAAACATCCCATTCATCGAGAAGAACCGACAAGAAACTCGATAACGCTTATCTTTATAACCAATATTTACATTTCATAATCATATTAATAATTTAATGGATTCACATAGAGGGAGTCACTTCCAGACATCACTATCATTCACATAATAATTCATCCTATATTAAATAACCTTTTGACAGTAAAACCTGCTTGACATAGTTCTTGACCTAATTATCTGGTAAATCAGTAATGTTCATCAGGACCTTATTATAGAACCTAACACTATTACCTATAAAAACCTTTATTAGTCTTACTAAGTCAAACAGTACAACTAATTTAAGTCTATTTCTAGTATTAAAATTGTGCTGGGCTTTGACAAAATCAAGCTTATCCAAGTTTTTACGAATATACATTAAATTATCAAGAATGCATTGGGAAGGCAAAGTTAAGATTAAATTCCTGGAACTTGTAATATTCATGAGGTCTCATGTGGTATATAGCTGAAATTGCCACTTTTGTAATATGAATATGGTGTCTACCACAGCTGCTAAACCCCACACCAAAATACCTTAAGACATTATACTATGAATTAAGCAAAGTAGTCTAACCTAGCAGTGGCAATATCTGTTAACTGGCGAATCTTACGTACTGCGAATACAGTCAAACTTAATCTTCCCGCCAATGTTTTAATGTGCAGACCCTACTGTTATTTTGTATCAAGCGTAATACCCAAGAAGACAGTGTTATCAACTAAGCCGACTATTCTGTAAAAAAAACTAAAGCAATGTATTTCTCTCTAACTTTATCAAATTGTTCTGCTTTCTCTACAATTACACAAACTACAGTTGAACTTTAGATTACATAACCCTGATTTTCATGGTGTAAGAGGGTGGGGCAGAAGGGAATTGGGATGGGTGATAATCCTCTGTGAATAAAAAGCAAAGCAGTTACGTTTTTGAGAAATTTGGAGCTGGACACTAAGCCTTGCAAAATATTAATTCTCAACAACTAACTTGCTTTTGGCTCTCGTCTGCTCCCGCAGCTCGCTCTCTTTATTCACTCGACTGGTATGTCACACACATAACCACACTTACAACATAACCTAACCAATCCAGTACACAAACAATATTATTATAACAGCTTAAGTAAACCAAAAAAGATCACTCAAAAACTAACCAAGGAATAAAAAAAAATATATTTTAAATTAAATTTTAAAAAACTAATATTAGAGGTACTGGTTTATCTATACATGTTATAAAACTCAAAATCCTCTTATGTTCTTTTCACACGAATACAAGTCATCTGATTTACATGATTCTTTTTTTAATACAGAGTTACATTATCTGGCCAGTTTATACAATTTAGTTTGTTGGATAAACTGACATACGAAGTAAGCAGTGATAATAATGGTGAATCAATTCGGAAAAAGATACTTTTGTGGTGTTTAAATGGCTTACACTGCGTAAACAATAACAGGTATATCAAATTAATGTACTACACAATTGTAGGTCTTAAAAATACCTACAAAAAAGTCTACAATAGCATATGTCCATTTTCTAAGGATCAGCACAATAAGCATTTTTGAGTCAACACAATTCACTCAACCAATTGCATTCTGTAGTCCACACGAGCAGGGCCACTGGCACAGCTAGTATAATAATAATAAGTATTAAATAAAAATAATATTAGCATGTAATTTATAAAAAATATTTAAAAGTCAATAAATGTTCAGAATCTATGCAATTATACTAAAAAACGGTGATTTTCTCAAAAACTATTTATTTTCACAGTGCCTATAAGTATAAGTGCCAGTATATTTAGCCTAATTATATAGGGATCTAACTGGAAAAAAACATGAAGTTTCAATTTGACAGTATGTAAGCTAAAAAATCTAAATACATATGTTCACTGTCCATAAAAAAACAATTGTACTTTATAAATAAGCCAGCATCAATTCTAACAAACAAAATATAATATAAAAATGTTTGTATTAGCCATCTATAATTATACAATAATCAGAAGAAGTTTTAAAATAGCACCAGTCACAGAGAAGTGGAGGGGTGGATGGGCTAGCATGGTATGGGCATGTCATGAGGAAGGATAAAAGTCATATCAATATAAAAAAAAAATTTATGAAGGTGGACACATATAGGAGTAGAGGAAGGAGGTATGGTTGGACTGTGTGAAGAATGATATGCATATAAAAGGTGAGAACACCGAGTTAATAGAAAGTAGAAGAGAAAAACATTTTATACCGACCCTACTTAAGTGGGATAAGGGGTAAGAAGAATAGTGATAAAATAACTGCTAATTTATATACTTACACCCAAAGACATTAGCGTTGGATGAAAAGAGAACAAAGAAACGCCTTCTTTAAAAGAGCAGTATGTGATTATCCCAACAAATATTACTGCACATGTATTACTGATGAGATTTAAATAACTAGGCTTTGCACTAGTATTTGAAGCAACTAAACGTGCCGATTCAGAATTTCTTTCCGACGTCGCCATTTCTTCTATATCGGCCTCGTTTTGTTCATGTAAATTATCCATAAAATCAAGAGGAAGAACCAGATATTTATTCACTGGTAAAGTAGATATGTATTATACTCTTTACCAAGTATAAAATCAAGGTAGCTAACAAGCACTGTGGTATCTTCAAAGTGAAATACGACGGCCTAGTGTTTTCAGTTTTCACGTTTCAGTTTCAGAAGTTCAGAACTATTTTATGTTTTATACAAGTAGTACAAGTATAATCGACATGGTTTATGGTTGATAGATCAAATTTCTTAATTTCCCCATATTCATATTTTCTTTTCCCCAAAATGATATGTTTTGCAATTCTTTCCCCATTTTTTTTTTCAAACAGATTATAAAACAACTGGAGAGACATACAAGTGCGTTTATTTAAAAAAATGATATTATTAAATGTTTTTTTAAGAAAATAATATAGTTATAAATGTTAAAAAAAAATATTGATTGTATTCAATACCTCTGTCTGCATATCCTCTTCATTTAAGTTCATAATAATATCAGTTTAACAAGAACAGGTAATTTCAAGTAGGTAAAAGTTTGTAACCGTTATTTGTAAACTGGAAAAGCTGTTACTAAATACTACGTACCTGATCCATATACTGGGGTTTGACACAAAAGTAAACTATTTCAGTTTGGAACATGATCCTCTCTACTCAAGTTTAAGGATCTTTACTTTGTTAGAGAAATATACAAACAAATATAACTTGGAACAAGCTCTTTATACTCTTTTCAATCATTGTAATAGAAAGAGTTGGCATCATGTAACAGGCTGTCATTTTGGAACAGGTATATGGATTTGTTATTTGTCTGAAAGAGGAACAGGTATGTTCGAAAAACTCAAAAATTCCCCTTACTTGATTTCAATTTCCCGAATTTTTCCCCAATGATTTCAGATCCCCAAAATTACTAAAAAGAAGGAATTTATTCCCCAAAATTGCGGATGCGATCTACGGACGTGTGACCAGTGACGTCTAATACAAAATAATATAACATACATATTTCATATATATATATATATATATACAAATAAGTCCCCTTCCTTATATTTAAACATTATTATGCCTTTAGGGTAGATAACGAACTACATACTTACAAATCCGATTTTCGCAAAAGATAAAAAGATTCTTGTTAAATGGAGTTAGGTTGCTTCGTTTTGTATTGTTTTGTAGGATCTCACGTTTGTTCCTCAAATATTTTACTACCAAACGTCTCTCGGCTTACATCGTAAAAAGTATGAGTTGTACTTATTAGACAATTGTATATAAACAACGTCATTATCAGACAGATCAATATCCGATAAATCCGATAGATTATCTACTATGTTTTGAAGCGTTTTTCATCAAATATTATATTCGGCAAGTAATTTTTAAAAGAAGACATGATCTAAAACAATTTTAACTAACATTACAAACAAAAAATTTAAAGTTACAAAAATAAATACCTACATTGTATATATGTGGGGAACTATTTTCCCACTAACATGTATACATTTTTATTAAATCGAATCACACACAAATATTCCTTTTTTACATTGAATAACATAACTAGTTTCCAAAGAATATAATAAATTTGTCAATATCGAGTCAAAAATCTACGTATCAGAATGTTTTCTGAAGAAACTTTTCAAAAAAATCCCGCGTAAATCACTAAATGGACCGGTTTTTCAATCGCGATTTTGTCATATAATCTGACGTTGACGTTTGACGTGATGAAGAGTGGGGTTGTTAATAAAATAAACCAATAACTACCAAAATTCTATTGGAACAATAATTACTGTGTGGGGAGTTGCTGTTTAGTAGGATTGTAAGGTGGGAAAATAGTTTCCAGTACCCGATTAAGAGTTAATGAGAAGTATATATTAGCCAATAGTGTCATTTTAAAGGAGCTCTCTTTCTCTCTCTCTAATGCTCTTGAAATGGTAGATGTGGCTAATGGGATCACTTTCAAACCAAGAAGACACTTAAGGATTGATTAGAAAAATATTTATTTAAAGTTAAACATTTTTAATTTATTTTAAATGAAACGTTAACATTGTGAAATATATATAAAATACAAGAGTTATGTGAGATAACTAGACATGCTTCTTATTCAAAAGATTTTCACGGAATTAATCAAATATGACAATTCTATCTGAAGAAATAAAAATAACATTCCAAATTTAAAGTAATTCAAACATAATACATAAACCAAACAGATCAGAGTTGACATCAAAAGAGTATGTATAATCTGAGATTACCAATCAACACACCCCCTTAATCTCAGATATACATCATACCACCAGACAAGTACAGAAAACCCAAAAAATACAAGAAAAACACAATACACTATAAAGGAAGAGGATATATCAAAAATTCTATAAAAACTTTCTCTGAAAAATTCCGTTTTGAATTCCGTTTTTAAGCACTACCTACACTAAAAGGTTTAGAATAAATATCTTCTACATTTCCTACACCTACTAAGCCCCCTACAATTTCTCCTATCCCTCCGATAGCTCCTAAACCACCAATACCTCCTATAACACCTTCGCCACCTGTTCCACCAATACCTAATATACCACCTACTTCTCCTACTCCCCCTATACCTCCCAATACCTCCTATAACATCTTCGCCACCTATTCCACCAATACCTCCTATAACACCTCCTCCTATACAACCTAATCCTCCTATAACACCTAATCCTCCTATAACACCTTCTCCACCTATAACACCTAATCCTCCTATAACACCTTCGCCACCTATTCCACCAGTACCTCCTATAACACCTCCTCCTATACAACCTAATCCTCCTATAACACCTTCTCCACCTATACCACCAATACCTACTATACCACCTACTTCTCCTATAACACCTAATCCTCTTATAACACCTTCTCCACCTATATAACACTTAATTCTCCTATAACATCTTCTCCTCCTATACTGCCTATACCACCTACTCCTCCTATAACACCTAATTCTCCTATAACACCTTCTGCACCTATAACAACTAATCCTCCTATAACACCTTCTCCTCCTATACATCCTATTCCTATTCCACCTCCGATACCTACACCGCCTCCTATATCACCTATATAACCAATCTCACACACACGCTTCCACTGCGTGAATCTCTACTACGCCACAGCTGCCTCCACTACGCCACAGCTGCCTCCACTATGCCACAACTGGCTCCACTACGCCACACTTTCTGCAACAACTTTTGTTTCTTCTTCATTTGTTTCATCAGCATCATTAAAAACATCAACAACCTCCTCTATTCTATCCTCATTTGCATTCAAAAAGTCATCAAAATCTCCTTTATTTTCTTTAACTTCTTCATTTAGATTATCAACAAAATTCACATTCCTCACGTATCATCTTGGTCGCAGTCTGCTCATTACTTTTCAAAATATTTTCATAAAACCGCAGCAGTTATTTTCAAAGTAATCTTTTGTTTCCAGCTATGGTAGTTCTTTTGCTAACAATTGTTTGATGGGAATGTCCATCTTTGAAAATTTTTTACGCCGCTGTCACTTTTGTTCAAAAAATGGAAAAATATAAATATTTCTGGATATTCTGGGCCCATAACCTCTTGAAATGGTAGCTAATGGCTAATGGGATCACTTTCAAACCAAGAAGACACTTAAGGATTGATTAGAAAAATATTTATTTAAAGTTAAACATTTTTAATTTATTATAAATGAAACGTTAACATTGTGAAATACATATAAAATACAAGAGTTATGTGAGATAACTAAACATGCTTCTTATTCAAAAGATTTTCACGGAATTAATCAAATATGACAATTCTATCTGAAGAAATAAAAATAACATTCCAAATTTAAAGTAATTCAAACATAATACATAAACCAACCAGATCAGAGTTGACATCAAAAGAGTATGTATAATCTGAGATTACCAATCAACAAATGCCTCTGCTACAGAAATCGTGAACCTGACAAGAATCGATGTTAAAAAACCTGACTGCGCCCAGAGCTACGCATCCAAAGAAAACAATAACGTTTTGTTGCCAGTTTACTGTCTCGTATTCTCCTCGAACCTAACGCAGAATTCTTCTAAAATTTGAGTTTTAGAATATATAGCTTTCCAACATACCTATTTATTTTGTACGACAGATAACTAAACAAAAACTATTGTCTATATAGGGTTATTAGAGGCATCGAATAAGTTTTTTTGACAACCTTACCAAAATGTGCACTTAAGACAGTTATTAATGCATATGCATTTTTTTCAAATTTACTTATAAAAGATACAATAATAATATAGAAATTACCCTATATGACCAAGTTACAGAACCTTTATGAAAAACAAGAATACCAATCAAATCAAGCTTCCACTAAAAGCTGTTTCATTAGATTTACTTGGTTTTCAAGACAGGATTTTTTTGTCTTTTGTCGACTTTATTTTGGTAAAAATTATATGTACCACTGTACCATGTATGCCAATAAATGTACACTAATATTAAAAATCGTAACTTTTGAAACCTATTTTTACCTATATTATGTATTAACCTGCGTCCTGCTAACACTTTTTGGAATTCAGTACTGGCAGCACCAGGTACAGGTTGAAACTTGTCGCGGAGAAGGTTGGACGTACGATTTGGATTTCCAATTGCTTAATTTGCTTATGCGTTTTACTTTGTGGTTTTACTTATATCGTACTTCGTAGAAAACGTGGAAGAAAATTGTTTTTGAATTAGTATATTTATTATGTGCTAATGTAGATGGATAATAATGTGTCTTAATAGTGTTTGTAGTTTTTAAAATATATTTACGTACTTTATTGAATGTTTTTTTACAAATCAAACCCCACTCAACATGTTGTGGCAAGTACCTATATTTTATTTATATTAAACATTTGCGTTTTTTTGTTTCCTGCTGAATAACATTTTTTTAAAAATTGTTAAGTAAGTTATACTTAAGTTTTAATTTGAATATTTCCCTTGTGATTTATTTACTTTAGCATGTAATTAAGACAAAGTAAGTACAAAAAACAAATGTCCATTCAATAGCTTTTTATTTACAATATTATATATCCAATCAGCATGTTTTGTAATTTCCATAGTTTTAATAACAAATGATTACAATTTACAATTACCTTACCATCAGTAGAATGTACATACAGTTGAGAATTGGTGACTGGAGTTGGATTACTATTTACTTTCTATCTCTTGTGTGCAGAATAATTTAATGTTTATGCTGTGGAGTGAGTAGTTTAATCATTTCAGAGCAATATAAATTGTTGAGGCACAACTATATTTGTATGAAGTAAGTTTGTGATATTACATCTGTGCATTCAGGTATACTTCTATTACATGAATACAATCAAAAGAAAAATAGAGGTTTTGAAGATAGCATGTACAATATTATGAGTATGAATCATATATGACACATGCCAAAGAAAATAAACTAATCTTAACTTTAATATTTAAAATTGCTTATGTTCACAAGCATTGAATTGTGTAGTAATAATAATTACTTTCCAGAACACTTTTTTTAGGTCCATGAGATTTACACAAGAATTATTATAATAATTACATTTTATGCCAAAAGATATGTTTATCCTCCCTCCACACAATGGGCAATTATCACTTGCTTAAATTATTGTGCATTTTCACTAAATAATAATATCTGCTGCCACTGATGCACCTGGATTCACCCTTGTTCAATTAATTGAACCAACTCACCACAGTTCTGCCACAGACACATGTGTATAGCCTGTAATAGTTCTCACTTCCCATACTTGGTTACAGCTTGCTTGACATTCACGTTTAATGCTCCGCTCCTTAGGGTTGTAGCATAAAGTTATATAGCCTATAAATAAATAGACTATAAAATATAAAAAAAATAAATATTTTTTCAAATCTGACATTAGTTCCAAAATTTACAAAACAAAGCCTCTTTACAAAACTTGAAAAACGCAAACAAAAAAAATCTTGAGCTTTATAATAATAGTTTACATTCGTTGATTAATACTTCTAATTGTCTATCTACCTTCAGCTTGCCTTACATTTGTAGGCCACTAAAGTCCAGAAATGCACCAGAATTTGATGCATTAGTTATGAGTTAATTTGATTGCAATATGTACTTGTGAGAGTTTAATCATCAGGTATTTGATTCTAAATTATCTTTTAATAGCTTACTTGTATAAATAAAAAAGTAAATGGTAAGTGCATCACTTCTGAACAGCTGAACCGATTTGGCATTTGTTTAAAATGTTAGTAATAGAATATTGAGGTTTTAGGGAAAGGCAAATTTGAAAAATTGTGCTTGGATTGAAATTGGATTTTTTTTATGAGCTCATGATCATAGCTTACTGTTGGAATAATGGATATGAGTCATAATTTTTTTGTTTTGTTTTTTTTTTTGGTTCTGGAAAATATTTCAAAACAGAAAAATCGAGTTGATATAGTGTGATAATGAATGTTTTTCCCGTTTGTCTGGTATGCATTCCTATACCATTCGTCTAATTTCTATGAAACTTTGCTGAGTTATTGTGCGCATACGCGCGAGGATTCTGTATTTGTAGAATAATTATTCAGAAGGTGGCGCGCGAGTCGTTTTATTGAAAACAACGAGTGTGAAGACGCGCGTTAAAGTTATTATTATTATTGTAATAGGGATCTGATATATTCATCCCAATGTATTCATTCTTATACTCCAAATTCACCTAAACACTTTAGACACACAAAGCAGGTATTGCATTGTGCACTACGAATTAAATACCCTCGGATTAAAACTTATTAAAATCCCGAATTAAGGAAACAAAATAACGACACATTAACATCCCATTATCAACCTAAACATCCGACCAACGAAAAATTCCGGATTAAATTACAATAAAATAATTTGATATGATATGATTGAACGAAAGGGAATTCCGAAACATGGGATCTATGACGTAAGAGAGGTAGGGCAAAGAGAAATCACTTCGGAAATCTCTCTCTACTTGGGTCAGCCCGGCTGGTGAAATATATCCACCCTGCAGAAGGTCGTAGCGTGTTGTGTTCCTGCTGTTAGTGGCTTCCAGAGCTCCTTGGGGAAAGGAGGTTTAAGGTCTTAAACGCGTTAGCTATATCTCTGGTGTTACAAGCGTCCGTGGGCTACGGTAACGCTTACCATCAGACGGCCGCGTAAGCTTGTTTGCCACTTTAATTGTATAAATAAGCCATTGTTCTTACCATTCGACCTACACAACAAACCTTCATAAATATAATTATGACACCTAATCACTCAGATACAAAATTAATACTTATCAGTAATGTTCCTCAAACCAGTCCGTACTAAGCGGTAATCGAAGCTCCAAGCTATTGACGCCGCGTTACGAAACTCATTCTATTGTATAATAATAATTATATTATGTTCTATTCTGCATAGATAATAAATTTACTAACGAAAACGTCATTAAAGAATAAAGTTATGTGAAAAAATCAATTTTGACAGCCGTACGATAATTATCATACAAACATGGTAATTTAATTCCACACGTATGTACCTACTACAAGTGTGCGATAACGTAACATCATAGGATGCGAGAAATACAATAATTTTAGAGTATTTGTAGCAAAAAATGAAATACATGGTCACAGTTTCATGGTACCGGCACTGTGCAGACTGCATTAAATTTGTTGAATTTATTCTACCTTATCATTTTTGTAATGACGATCACATTATTTTCTGTTGTAATGGGATCATTTACAGAAATTTTAATAAAAATACGAAAAAATTGTGTTCCTGGTGCGTTTTGAGGCAGTTTTGATGATGCTAACATTTTGTCTATTGTCTTACTTGTATCAGCATTAGTCGTCATTTTATAAGATTAGTGTGTTATACGCTCATCAGTTCACCTCAGCAAAATATGTAGTGCAAAACATTTTAGTTTGTTAATTAATATTATGACAGACAAAGAAAAGTACCATACTATTTCGCATTTATTACGCAGTAGTTATCTTCGTCTCGTAGTTTAATTTTACTCAAAGTCATATTATTGGTAATTCTTTTTGTCTGTTAATAGAGGAATGACATAAGTATGTACTTCTCGTGTACAATTTTATTTTTGCAATAATTATGTTTTACGATTTCTGTAAGTACCTATTATTGACAATTTTATAGCCTGTCAATTGAAGAATGACACAAGCTTCCCGTGTACAAAATTTTATATTAAACAGTTAAACCGTTTTTGAGTTAAATCAAGACATACAGTCAGACAAAATAAATTTTATTTTATATTCGTGATAAGTGTTCTTTACATGTATATCGGAAAATTTGTAGAAAAATACGTATACAGACATATTATTAATATATAATACAGATCCTACGTCAAAAGTGTAATTAATACATGCTACGTTTTTTTTTTCGATCTGACTATACTGTTAGCCATAAGGGCCCAGGAGCCTCGAACGGCTTTTACAGCTTCACCGGACTTGGACATACTACGAGTATACTATAGTACCTATGTATTACCATAGAGTTATTACGCTAAGAGTGTCATAGTGTCATAATAGTGTCATAATTATTATAACGTGCCGCTCAAAATTGTAGCTAAATAAATCTGTGCGTAAGCGACAAGTTACACTTGCCAAACCATACACAAACGCACGAATGATATTGTGATTAAAATTTTCACCAAAAATAGTAATTATTATTGCCAATACATACATATGCCATTATGAATCCTACATATTACCGTCCCAATAAAACTGTCGATCGGACCTAGTGTGTAAACGAGCAGTAAGGTATACAATGTATAGCTGTCTTTTCCGTTCTCTCTACGTTATATCATTGTTCTCTCTCATATTATTGTAATGAAACGAGCCTAAATCTAACGCGTCCTTGAAATTTCGCTCTCAATTTTTGTTTAATTATAGAATCGCCATCTAAGAAGTTTTACTTCAAAAAGTGGGGTAAAATACTCTACTACCGATAACTAGCAACATTTCATTGTAATGATCGAACCTAATACTGGAAATAAAGAAAAATCATCAAGATAAAGAATAAAAAAGTTATCAAATAACTGTAGATTCGTGTTATTCTGGCCATTAATAAAATAATATATTACATTAATTACGTAAATATAGCACCATATAGGATTTGATGACACGTGTACTCTGTTTAGAAAATATTACACAATGTTGCATCATTCAAAATCCGTCCCTATCAGCCCGATAGAGTCGAGTCCCTTTCATGTACGCATGTCGTTGTGAGCTGTTTTGCTTTATTTTTATTATATTCTCGGTTAGTTTGCCTCCCGGCTGTATCACGCCGCGCTTGGCACTCGAACCGGTGTGGTGACTCATAGATCCTAAAAGCGCAATAGTCTTAAATGTACCTACCTACGAGCTATATTATACGTACGATTGGGTTCGTTGGCTGTGTCTACGGCCTACCTGTTATTGCGAGTATCATCTTAACATTTCAATGTCAATTTACATTATCGGCTATATCTTAAATATACGCTTTTTATACTTTAAATGTTTGTACTTTTAATATTATTTTCAAACTTAAATAATTTGACTTGGAATACGTAAAAGTATAAATGTTTTTGTTGGTACTTACATTTAATAATTTATAAATAAATAAATTATAGCGTTAATACAACCAAATTTTACTTATTAACAAATGCTTTCATGTGGAAGAGTTTCAGGCGACTTAAGGCAACTTAAGTAGTGTCGACTTTTACCATGGATTTTCACATACTTATATGCTCAGCTTAGCTATCAGGGTTCTTTAGAATGGTCCATTACTAGATATATCCGTAGGAAAGTCATAGACCTTTCCCGGACCTAGATTCAAAATGGAATCAGATGATCATTCTTTCACAGAATAATAAAGTAAAGACGAGAATCACTGACTATGTTAAAACATTATAATGTTGTATTATTAATACTTACAAATAACTAACTACCTGCCATACAGTTTCAAACTCGAAACTACTGATTTTTTTTAAGATTTAAAGAGATTCGTCCCTCCCACGTCGATATTGTTAAATCTCGTAATCATTAAATATAGCTTACGTCCATGAATGGTACTTCAATGTCATTAGGAACTTGCAAATATCCAACCGATGTCTATCAGATGAACTATGTATATCATCTATTTGTTCATGAGCACGACCACTGAAAGTCGATTAGGTTGTATGTATGTATTAATTAATTAAAACAGATTTCGGGAAATATTATTTTATATCAATTTTATAACTAAGTGTGAGTAGGTATAATATAAGCATATCGTTACTGTTTCAAGGTTCTTGAGTAGGTACGAGTTCGATGTTGCATTATATTAATATCTGACAAATTGTTATACATTGACTTCGGTACTCTTAATTACTATTAATAATCGTGACGTAATATTTCATTGTAATTCTGATAAAGTCATAACTTTGGACAGATATTTCATCTTCATGACATATATAATTATTTCATTTCATCATACATCATTTAGTACGAATTATATGTAGGTACACATTATCCTACGTACAGAGCAAGGGTATGAAAATAATAATAATTATGAGTCACTGGTAAACTTTTATGAACTCTTATAGCTTTGTTATCAAAAGTATTAGGTATTATAAAGAATTTAAGTTGTTTTTATTATACATATTTCTAGATGATTTTAATGGTAAATTAGCACTTTCTCCGTGGCTCCGCGCGCGTTCGTTACGCAGTAATTGGTTTGGTTTCGTCCTGTAATTATATTTTTACTCATATTATCGACACTGTATATATATTGTTATCAATTGAAGAATGACATATACATCTTCGGTCATCTCGTGTAAAAGCATTTTTTTACGATTTTTTAAATTGTTAAGCACAGTTCCTATAGTCTATCAATTATGGAATTACGTACTTATGGTTCCCGTCTACAAAATTTTACCAATTTTACCAAAAACTTTTTTTACGATTTCTAAAAAGTTATGACAATTATTCTTATAGCCTATCTATCATCAATTGTGGATTGACATATACTTTACGTGTACAAAAGTTCACCAAAATCGGTTGAGAATTAAAACAAATATATTTTCTTGTAAGTTTTCTTTACGATTCCTAAACGAATTATTGAAAATTACATCATTTGACCAATAGCATAAGCTTCTGGTGTACAAATATTCATAAGAATCGGCCTAACTGTTTTTGAGTAAACATAAAGACAGACAAATATTTTTTAACGTTATATTCGTGATCAGTATCCTTTACATATAAGATGCCAGTCGGGAACTTTGAAAAAATAAATACATATACTCACAGACAGAACTACTTGTTAATATGTTGATAAAAAATGTCGGAACATAATTTAATAAATTTCATATCAGTTATATTAATTTTGTATTTTTTTTTATACATTTGTTAACTTTTTATTATATGTTGAAATTCTCATTAGCTTGTTATTTATATGTTTGCGCGCAGAAAATTTATGATAATATCAGAATGTTTATCTTATCAATTTACTTTCACCGTGTCCTTGTTACATTACTTTCTTCCTGTCAATAACTCTTGATAATCAAGGTGGCATTAGATAGTCAGTTACGAATTAAAATGTGCTCTTTCCAGTATTCACACAAACTTGATACCAAATTAGCAATAACTATTCAGTAAATACCATACATAATATTGAAATTATAAATAGAAACCTATTAAATATCTATATAAATCAAATAAAGACATACATTTTGTACCTAAATTTAAATATGCTTATTTTAAATTTCAGTTCTTCTAAAAAATATTTCAAGAACTTCCCTTAGCAGGTATTTTTACGAAACAGTTGGTACCCTCGCCTAAATAGGAGCAATTCGCGGTTAATGGAATGTTATCTGAAAATTATTACAAACGCAAATGTATTTTGTACAAACTGTGAGAATTAAGAGGAGTTTTGAAAACTGACTGTGATCAATAAGTGCGTCGCGTCATTAATTCTGTCTAATGTAATTGAAGAAATCGTCTTCTTTAGAGGCAGTAAGCACTTCTTAAACTGCCGTTGACCAAGCTCGGTGAAGCTGTAAAAGCCGTAAAGGCTCCAGCGCCCCTAAGGCTAAACGTAGGGTCAGTTCGAAAAAAAAAAACTGCCGTTGAATTTAGCACAGAATACTTGTTTGTATAACTTTGTGCCTAATGTTCCTTTTGATCCATTTTTAACGTTACATATTTATTATTGAAATGCATCAAAATGCGTCTACGTACGTACGATGAATTGGTTGAACACCGTAAGAAATTCGGAAATATGAGAAGTTTCACTACTTATCAATACATAGGAGTCGAAATTAGGGAATTCTGCTGTCACTTTTTTAGAGTGTACTAGCTGTGCCCGCGGCTTCACTCGCGTGAACGACAGAAGAAATCGTAGTTTCTTAAAACTTTAATAACTTTTTATTGAATGAAGATATCGCGTTTTTTATTATAAGGACTAAATATTTAAGTAGTGAGTAAAACAAACAAAATCATCAAATACTATCCATTATTTTTTGCGTGATAAGCGCAAAACGGCAAACCGCAATCATTTTAGTTATATGGAAGATAACTAGTTGTGCCCGCGGCTCCGCTCGCGTGGAGTTCTAAAAAGCTTTTTTATTTTTTTTGCGGAACTCTAATTATTTTTCTAAAATAAATGTAGCCTAAGTTATTCTTTATAACATCAGTTATCTGCCAGTGAAAGCTCCGTCAAAATCGGTCCAACCGTTTCGAAGATAACAAGGAACAAACATCTGACAAACAAAAATGTTTTTTAATTTTTTATAGGTACCGTGTATACTTTCATGCATTTAGTAAGAAGGTGTTATTTGACATTACAAACAGAAACATCTATCTTATTTTATATATATAGATATGCATACATACATATTACTATGTATATAAGATGAGATCATTAACAAAATGTAATCAAATATAAAGTAATACCAATTACATGATTATTTAGCTGTTATTTGTATCGTTTTAAAGCTGTGTATAAAGTTGGTTTTACCCGTGTTAACTGTATTAGATAAACTCGCCCTGTAGCCAGCCTTATCGTTGGCCCACTTCCCGTACTTGCCTACAGCTTGCCAGATTGCTTGACGTTCACAGTTAGGTCCTTCGATCCTTAGGATCGTAGCGTGAAGCTTATACTATTCCTCATTAACCTATTTAGCTATCATATACAAACATATTTTTTCCGAATCCGACTGACAGTTCCAGAGATTAGCGCGTTTAAATAAACAAACAAAAACACTCCTCAGCTTTATTGTATTAAGTATAGACTAAGTATAGATTGAATACAAATCAAGCTCATAAGTTGTCGCGCATTTAATGATTTTACGGCTTATACGACGTTTTCCAAGCCAATATTTTGCTAAACGTTTAAGTCATCATAGCCAAACTATAATTATACGCCTACAATTATTATAATCTGATGTATTTCCTCCTTGGTCTAACGAATAAGGTAGGTAACTGATTAAATGACAGAAGACAATTTGGACTAATCAGAACAAAGAAAAGCTATTCTTCTTGTCTAAATATAAAGTGGGCCAATTTAGTAATTTAGGCGATCTAGTATAAAAAGCACTAGAATAATATTACACACAGAGTTTATACACTAAGAGTGATAGTTTCATAAAACGTGCCGCTCAAAGTTGAAGTCAAAACGAATAAATGTGTGCGTAAGCGACACGTGATCTTACTCTTACCAACACAAACAAACTCACGAATGATATTGTAAGTGATTAAAATTTTCACCAAAAATGGGGATATTAAAATATACAGTGAGTGTTGGTCTCGTTCATCCTATCGTCATTTAGATTAAATAATAAAGGCAATAATTGATACTGTTAATTATTGATATTGACAAACCAAAAGAAAATCAATTATGAGAACTATGTGTATGGTGGTCGCAATCAGTACCCGGACCACTTCGCTTTATTACTGCATATACACTGGTTGATCCCGTAACGTGACAAATCAAAAGAAAATCAGTGATGAGTTTATAACTATGTGTATGTTGTAGTAATTATTATTAATAATTATTGCCAATACATACATGTGCCAGTATGAATCCGACACATTTACCGACCTGTCGGTCTAATCTAGCGTAAACCAGCAGTAAAGTATACAATGTATAGTTGTCTTTACCATTCTCTCTAGGTTATATCATTGTTCTCTCTTATATTATTGTAATGAAAAGAGCCTAAATCTAATGCGTCCTTGAAATTTCACTCTCAATTTTTGTTTAATTATCGAATCGCCATCTAAGTAATATCACTTCAAAAAGTGGGGTAACTAGCAACATTTCATTGTAATGGCGTCTGTCAATTTTGCAAATATTCTTTTACTGTTTTTTATTTATGTTTAATGTAAAAATATGAGCTGCCCGGTAGTGCTTTCCCGTGAAATAGGATATTCAAATGTTTCTGGTGATTATCTGATGAGCTGTGACGTTTCGTCACTGCGCAGTAAGTCATATTTTGTCAAAATTGCGGGAGCTGTTTGCATTATGACTTCGTTTTTAGCACTGACGTGCCAAGGGACATAGGTAGCCTTCACAGGCTAACTTGAAATGGCTTGAAATGGCTGACTACTGCCGTTCTGAGTGTTTTTATTCTATGATTACACACTTATTTAACTTATGCATGTATGACTATTGTCTTGGTATAACGTAAGAAATATTACTATATGTACTTAAAACTTTTGAATTATATCCCGATAATTAGAAAAAAATAAAACATTTTTTTAAATAAATCATTAAACGAAATATAAAAATACTTCACAAAAACAGTATTATTATAACTGCATATTTAACTTTCAAGTTTCAGGTTTTCAATTATTCAGTTGAACTAAGTTTATGCGCAAGCAATAGATACACCTGTGGTTTAAAGTACCTACTTTATTTATTGCGTAAATACTGTGAAATGTCGAATTACTTTTATTTTAACACGGCAGAGTGATGGCACTGTGCCTGGTGGTTAGCATAGTACAATATAACAACGAGATCAGTAAGCTATAGCCGGTATCGCCGGTCGCGGCTATCATGCCAACCTGCAAGCTTCACCTAAAACGAGCTAAACCAAAAGAGTCACTTGTCAAACCTGCTTGTTTACTGGATATACATCGGAGGATCTTGGAATTATTATCAATATAATTTCTTTTTACAATTCTTACAGGTCAGTCATTTTATGCGTGATGGTGGCGAATTCAGTGGTGAGGTCGCAACCAATAGCTTGCCAGGACGATGAGCAGTGTGCAGCGGGACAATATTGTGATATCTCAGTTAAGATCTGCCGCGAGTGTCTAAACTGCGAAGAATTGAAGCGAGAGTTGCCATCTCATTTTACTCCTTCCACTTGTATTACATCTGTTTCAGATTGTGGATCATGTTTAAAAGGGTAAGTGAAAAAGATAATCGTTAAATTAAGTAGATTATTTAATCCCAATTGTCTCTGTTTGTTTATATTGTTTCTTTTTATCTAATGGCAACTGTGTTCATCAATAATTCTGCCAACGTCACCTGATTAAAATATTTTTCTAATTAATTTTGTAAACTTCAAACATAGCTCAAACAAGATTGTCGGCTTTCTGGGGGTTTTAATGCTAGTTCCTAGTTATTATTTGTAGTACATTTCACTTATTATATGTTCAATCACGTAAAATGCCGCCAGAATCAGGTGGTTCTGGATCCACCCAAAACTCCCCGTTTGCATTTAATATTTACAATCGCTAAAAATTGAATAAGAAAAATACCTGTAAATTATACAAAATGTACTGACATTTTAAATCAGGTCTAAGTAGTTAATTTAATTGATGAAAAGCTAAGAGTATAGTGTATGTTCCAGATTAGTTTTGGATCACCGGAACGATGTTAACGTGTGCGTAACTCCTGACGATCAAGATGGCGCTGTGCTCCCCGTGTACGCCTGGGCGTTGATCGTAATGGGTATACTGCTACTAGCTCTGGTGGTTGTGATCGTTGTTTACGTGTTGAGAAATCCAGACTCGTTCAAAATACTCGCTTGTAAGTATTTAATTCATAAATATTTCGAATATTTGACACTGATTGTTTTCACTATATAGATAATACGATTTTCTTTCTTAACCAATGACATTTTATAAAAAGTATCATTTTTCTTAACAGAGCTTTGACCCCTATGATACTATGGTGTTGACCCGTAATAGCATGTTCAAAATAATACATTTTTTTAATTCAACTCAACATATTGGTATCCTAAGAAAGAAAATTTGCACGAATTTTGCAATACAAATACATGTATTGATGCATCAATACATCCTAAATAATATATTGTAGTTGTTCCTGGTATCGGATGCCCAGTGTAGATAATTGATATGGTATTAAAATACCATTTATTTCAAACTCGAGGGCAGGTAATCAAAAACAAGTTAACTAGACAATTTATTCACAGCGAGTGTCCACGACAGATTGATTACATTTACTTAAATATTAATTTACAATTAATAATAATTATGTTTTCTATGCGGCCCGATGACCGCGCCGATAGGTTTAAAGTTTAAATATTGGCCTATCTTTAAATAACCTTTTGTTCCTTAATGAGCTGTAATCACTTAGAGGAGCGTTTAGACGGACTAGCCTACTATCGTATTACTTAGGATAGTAGACTAGCCAGTGACTCGCTACAATATCATTGATAGAACGATTAATAAAATGTGTTAGGTACAAAATTCACGTGTAATATTATATCTAAATACTTACTGTCTGATGGATTAATGAAAAATCCAAATGTGGTTGCGATTGATTATTTATATTAGCTCGGCATAATTACGATATAGTACCTCATAGTAAACACAGTACAATAAAAAAACGCGACACAACACGATCTAGTTAGGTATATTCCTACCCTACCTCCCCGCTTGATCTTGGGATCCCGAAACGCAACACTCCTACGCATGCCACAATGGCGGTGGCGATCCAGTCGTGTTCTACCACCTAGAAAAGTAAAGGAAAGAATAGTCTAGTCTTATTACCAGACTACTTTTTGGGTAAAACCTCTTATAGAAATATGCATATTGCATATTTATTATAATAAAGTTTAATTTGAGACAAGTACACTTCTAGAGCCAGTGAGTTGATAAAAATGTAGTTTCATTATTTATTAAATTCGATTGCTCTCAATTGTTTTCTAATTGTTCGATTTCGTACACATTATTATTATATTTTATGTATAAACTAGCTGTGCCCCGCTGTTTCACACGCGTATAATTTAAAAGAAATCGCTGATGATGATTTATGATTTACAATACTTCAGTATAGACAATATTTTTATCGGGCGGCCAGGGATATACGTCACAACTGACACGGGTCGTTCACGCCAGTACACCTACAATCATAGGCCCGAGACGAGTGTTGAATTATTTTGATTTCACATTATCTCACAAACTATTCGTCCAAATAACATGCTATAAAGCGTAAAGTTTATATACATAAAATTATCTTGTAGATGAAGTAACTTTCGTTCTTAAGGATTAATAATATGCCATACGTAATAAATGCTCATAAATCACTTTTCAATTTTCAATAAAAAATTGTCTCAAAATACCTTATGTATAAGAGATAGAGGCATATGGTAACGCGGACTTTTTTTAGATGTACTAAGAAGCAATATTTAAGTAGAACATTGTATTTACATATCAACCATTACGTTAGCGCACACGATAAAACCAGTTAGGGTGCTCTATTAATTCCGACTAACTTAAAAAAAATCAATATTAAGGCTAGTTGAGAGGTGTACCCTAATGTTAGAAGCCTATACTATTATTCCTCGTGTATCTGGCTATCCATATACAAAGGAATTTTTGGAATCTGACTGGTAGTTTCAGAGATTAGCGTATTTAAACAAACAAGCAAAAAAACTTCCGCTTTATTATATTAGTATAGATAATCTGCATATGGAAATATTTTATTGTTATCTTGTTGTCAGCGACACGCACCTCGTTCCGAAGTCCGGGCTTACGAGCTGGCGTTCCGACAAACATACCGGATGCTCCACCACCATACAACCCACACTATGAGGCCGTGCGTCCGGAGTCACCTTCCAACTACCCGCTACCGCAAGTTATCGCCACACGAGACGAAGGTTTATTTGAATTATTACTCAATTTATTAACTTCTATTTAATAAGATACTGTTAGGTCGTTTGATTTTGGTCGGTAGTTCGTTGGACTGATTTGGTTATGAATTTGCATATAAATCTGATATGTAAGTGATCTACTCACTACATCCCTTACGAACTGAAATACTAATGTTTACCTTACATTTTTTTTGTAATTCACTTCAATTGTGTACAATAACCAAACTACATCACGTAAATATGATATAATACACGGCAAAATAACATAACCTCACCTGATTGTGATTGTTTGTTCAAATAAAAAAGCTTAGTTTTAACATAGAGAAAATAAAAACTTCTGCTATAAAATGTAACCAATGGTGGATTCAACACATAAACACTAACTAAAGCGACTATATGTTTATGAATTAAAAATAAAAACCATCACATTGCTGATCGAGATTCTGCCAACAACTCACATTTCTCTTCGCTCTTTAGAGTAATAAACTATAGCAAAATACAACAGAGCATAATTAAATAAAAATTAATAACTGTATACTACTAGCCTACGGTATAGCATGTTCTCTTGACTAAAATCACGAGGGTCACAGGTTTAGATGCTAAATATAAAAATATGTATAATATTTATTACAGTGTAGTTAGCACTTAGCAAAGCGTATGCAACGAAAAATAATATGTAGATCACTCGAATGCCACTTCTATATTGAAATGGTGCTAAACGATCATTACGCAATAAGTTTATATGAAGAAGAACTAACAAAAAACTCTATATTTATTTATTTAGTATTCAGAATTAGTATTTCTTTATGTCTGTACAGCAGGTGAATGCATAAGTTATTATACCTATGTATAGATAGTTAAGTCTAGTATACTAGTTGTGCTATGCGGCTTGGCACGAGTTTGTTACGCAGTAATTATTTTTGCCTTGTATTTTTAGTTTTACTTATATTTTATTCTTACAGTCTTAATACTGACCAATGGCATAAGCTTACAGCGTAAAGAAATTCATAAAAACCTTGAAACAGTTTTTTAGTTAAATTATGACCTACAGAGACTTTTTTTTAAATGTTCCCATTTGTGATTAGTGCCCGATACAATAGACGAATACAATGAAATAAAAATAAAAAACGAGGAAAACTACTACTAAACTCGAACTAAACTAAATTCGAAAAAGATGTATAATTTTTATTACTCAAGTTAACATATTGATAACAATAAATCATACCAATATGCCATACCTATTTAAGATATGGTTTTATTCTCAGAAACTTCGCAACCGTTCATTAAACGCGCACCGTCATCGCGCCCACAAGACCAGCGTGAGTCAGGCGATAATCAATCCGCGATCCCTTACGAGTTGCCAGCCTATTTACGCCATCAACAGCCTCACAGGTATGCTACAATATATTTCGTTTCTACGTATCATCAATACATTATTTAGCTACTATTATTTTATAGTTTTTCAATGATAAAAGAATTAAAAAAATACACTTATCACTTTTAAGGTACCTTAGTCGTTGTTCCTCAGAACTAAAATACAAATATATTTATTAGGTTAGAAGTATTAAAAAGAAATATTGATCATATGTTTATATTGAAATATGAATAAATGAAAAAACAAATATTTAGACAGTTATTTATAAATAAATAAAATGGTACGTCGCGAAGTCATATCCGACCAGGCACAATGCTGCCTGAATGGCAAGCAGCGACGTCCCATCAGAATATTTTTAATTTCCCGTTCCAACGCGCCATCATATGTTTCAAATTTAATTAATCAAATATAATTACTTGTATTGAAATAAGGTGTACATTTAAATTGAATAATTATTGTAGCCCCGAGTCGGTTACACCCCCTGAAATTGAGAGCGACGTCCAGGACAACCAGTTCGTAGTGCACGACGACGAGACTATGGAGAGCAACTGGACCAGTAATGGCAACGAAGTTAAATCATTGTGAGTGTATTTACCTTTTATATAATAATACTAGTTAGCAATAAATTTCGAAAAAGACGGTTTTTTTAATATATTTTTCCGGTTTTAATTTCCTTTCATTTATAAAGCTAAGACTTAAAAAATGTAGTGAAATAATGAAACTGCTTTGTTTTTATTATTAAATTAAGTTATCATTCAGGTGATAAAAGATTCTAAAAATAACATAAATCTAACACAAACTGTTACGTTACACAAGCGTTAGTTCGTTCATTCGAGTCATTCAATGATCCATATAAGCTTATATATCCAAATAGCCAAATCAGATCCAAAGAGCTATGAAATTTTTTGAAATATTTTTCCAAGGTCGAACATTTTCTAGCGTACTCACAAAATAAATCGTAAGCAGCTTACAAGACACGGATTATTTGGTTCGTTTAGTCGCGAACAACACAAAAATTAGTTTGATACCGGTTTTTAAGTAAAAGTCGATTTACCGGTTTTTACAAAAAACGGTTTTATTTTGGATTTTCTCCAAACAGTTAATATCTCCAATATTTATGTGTAACTATGAGATTACATTGATAACAAAGAAGAGTAAAAGACACCTTGAATATTCCCGCCAGAATTATATAATACCGTATATTTTATACGAGTAAAAAACAAATTTTAGACAAAATTTACATGTAAATCATTTAGTTTATCCACCTTTAATATCTAATCAAAAATTTAACTATCCAAATTAGAACTTCTCTTTTTAGCCCCGTTAAGATAAAACATTGTTTATCTACGAGTATTAAGAGTGGGTGTTAGGTATATATAATTCTGTAAATATTATTAATTAATATTTCTGCGCTCGTTTCTGGTGACATGAACAGCAGCGGACATAGCGGAACGCATGAGGAAGGAGCCGCCGGCGAGTCCGGCGCACTCCCCGCCGCCAGCTCCATGGCGCTCGCTCTACGCGACGCTCTGTCCGGTCAGCCGCCTGCTAAGAAAATGCGCACTGCTCAGGTACTTAAAAATACTTAAAAATTGTATTCTTTTTTTACACAACTAAGTTAAATAACCAAGCGTACGGTCTGACTAATTGTAAGCGATTACCGTAGCCTATGGACGCTTGTAAAGGAATCACTACTGCCGACCTTGAATCTCCTTCTCCAAGGAGCCAGGACAGTTTTCTAAACAGATTTCTCTGTGCCCTACCTGTCTTGTTAATCTTTTCAAAAGTTCCTGTATATGTAGGATCTCTCAGATCATTATTATCTATAGTGATTTTATTGATATGTATTGGTACATCTATTCAAGTGATATACCTACTCTATAACAGGTTTTCGTTTTCATATATTAGGAGCCATCCAAAAATTACGTCACACGATTTTCATGATTTCTGGACCCCTCTATCAGGTCACAGGTTTTTTTAAATTTATTATGGCCACTGGATACATGTCCTTTAAGCCAAGCCTTCATAGTATTTTTAATCTTCAAAATGAGTACAAACAAGATGGTGGCTCCCTTGTCAGAACTATCGATAAAAAAGTTTTTGTGGCAACTGAAAATGCATGTTTCCAGTTTATATTAATTATAATCCATTTCACGTATGCACAATAACCAATCTATATCAACCAAAATGCTACCAATATTACATAATATAGGGTGAGCAAACCTAAGTTAATAAATTATAATAATAAACTCAGGTCACAGATTGTCATATTTGTGTGACTCCATCTCTGGTGTGACGTCACATATTTTTCAATTTCAAATATAGAAATTATTACATTAAATAGTTCTTCCAATAAAAGCAATATGTGTCTATTTAAAATCTTTTTTCATATATGAAGTGTCCAATGAATGATGTAAACAATTAAACATATCATATAAAATAGCGGTGGCGGCGGCTTAAATTAAAGCCTCAAAGGCGCTAAATTGATACAAACATTTAAACCTTGTATTTAATTAAATTTATAGAGTTGGTAATATTTTAAAGGTTTTCGTTAGAATTGAAGTTTCACTTTTAATAAATTATTTTAAAATGTATACATGTGACGTCACGAAGCTTATGACTCGTCCCCCCCTTTCTTTACACATGATGTAACACTTTGTTGACGTAATTTATGGAATGTGCTTGGCAGTGTGCGATACCATTCCATATTAAGTGCAATTATTGTGCTAAAAATAGGATTTGTAGTTATTTTGTAGAAAAAAAACCGTGACTAACAACAGGTTTTCATTTGCAGTCAATTATTGTGTAAATTTTCAGGATTCAAACAACAACATGAATAGAGAGTCGAGTACTTATAGCGATAGTAATAACGTCGCTTACCCGTCCACCTCGCACAGTCAGACTGCTGTCGTCATCAATGTGCAGGTCAACAACAACAAATGATGTTTAAAGTTAAATATACATCAACTTTTTATACAGTCTTCCAAAAAAATGACTATTAGGAAATTTAACGAACAGATATGTTTGAAATTCCCGTCGTGTGAAATGTAAAATTGCCATTCTATATTTTTGATGATTTCCAACTAGAGTGTACTAACTTTTTTTTTTTTATTTTGAAGTTATAACTGACAGTTTACAATGTACGGTTCTAAATGAAGAAATTGATTATGTTTAATTGGTGAATTTGTAAATTTTGTGTTAAATTAAAATAAAATATAGTATGGTTATTTTAATTATATTTGTCCGCTCAAACGGTTTATTAAATTTTTATAAAATAAAATATATTAATATCTATAAATCGTTTCTCATAATTTTAAGGAAATTTGTAATGTAAGAAAGCATTATTGGTGCTATATATATCTTGTGAGTGTTGTTTTGGGGGTCTGTATAATTTAAGAAATATGAATTTGATCTCGAAATGTCTCGGGAATTCTGATAGTACTTATGTGCATTTCCCGAGTTGCCTTTGCATTTAAGTATATTGTATATTTATTAATGTTTTTTATGGTAAATATCGAAGATTACTGCATCCAGTAATACTTTTAAGTAACTGTAATGTATTGATTTTATATTAATACTCGTATGTTGATTCTATTCTTAGTAATAATTATATACGTGTAATACTTAGCATAATAATGATTCATGCTCATTAAAATTTGTCATTTTATAATTAATATTCGACAAAAGGATACAGTCTCGGTTACAAACTGTAGAGGCGCTGCTCATACATTTTGTTTTCTATAAAATGTTATTGCGTGTAATCTGTTGATTTTTATTTTTAATGTTTTAATTTAATTTTATGTATTGGTATAATCTAGAAAGATTACTCGAAGTATTATGTTTAGACCGAGGTGTTATCTGAGTGATAAGTTATGTTAATACCTCAGCCATCACAATTTACTCCATAACAAATAACCTAAGATGTGTAAGCCAATTATTACATTTTTGATTTATTTTGTGAAGTAGTAGTGTTATTAGGAATATGGTAATATACATTTCGTTTTTTATTTTTATTTTGTATCAACTCTACATATTTATTTAATGTTCATATTTTTTTCTTTATAATAGGTTTCGTACATACTAACACAATATAAGCAATGATGGCTCAGTGGTAGCGTGTACGGACAACACGTTGATGGACGTGAGTTCGAATTCCAGCAATAAGCCTAAGCTCTCGGTGAAGGTATTTTCTAATGGCCGCCGGCAGCCGCCGCCCTCAAGTTGAAAATCTGACGGCAAACACCTATAGGTGTGTTCCGGCAGCTGCACTTGAGAGACAGTCCTCCCGTTAGTCTTAGCGTGTTACCAATTTGGGCACATCGTCACTTAACATCATGTGAGATTGTGGCAAAATGTATAACGAATTAAAAAAAAAGTGATACTAACTTACTTTATACGTGTTTTCAATGACAAATAAAATATTTGCCTGTTGGGATCGTTGATTTACTACAATTTCAAATATATTTAATTATTCCGTGTTAGCTGTTGACGTAGAACGGAGTTATAAGGAACGACAAATTTTATATGTCTTATTTATAGTTTAAACTAGCTGTGCCCGCGGCTCCGCTCTCGTGGACTACTAATTTTAATTTTACAAATAAACACTTCAATTTTATTATATGTATAGAATTATAAATATTTAAATAAATAAACATTAAATTGATATTTTAGTTAACGTATTTGTTGTGCCGCACAATATTTTAGAGAATACAAAATGTTTTAAATAACACGTATATAATGGTAATTTTAAAACTGCATTTATTTTGTGTTTTTAAAGTCCGTCTAATAAAAATGTTAATATGTTCGATTTAAAAGATTATACCAATGTGTCTGGTTTTCGTAGTAGTTCTTCTTTTAGTTAATTTATCGGTTATCGTAACGTAAACCTTATCGTCGACGATGCATATATTTAATTTTTATACCAGACGTAGTAATAATATCTAGAATGTAATAGCGTCGATTGCAGCCGAACGAATCGAGCGCGACGCACCCTCGCTCAGTCTTAATGGGACCCAGTGCCATAATTAATGTTATATCGTAAATAGATAAATAGATGAGAATTGTCTGATTGTGTTAGATCTTTATCCACAATCTCAGTGTATGTAATTTAGTATGTATTTTTTATTAAAGCAGCAAAACTTTTTGCGTATTTTGAAAATTGTAGGGTAAATGTAATTAGAAGCAGCGAAGAGTCGACACGGCGACTGCTAGACGTTAGCTGCCATAGACTGATTTTAGCAACTAATCAGGCAGCAGGTAACACGGCCGCAGGTTGATTATATCAATTAAGAATGTTGTACGTTAGACTTTTATTAAAAAATAGTATCTCTATTTGTAAAATGAAATTTTAAAAACACTGAGTAAGGTAAAACCACCAGTAATTGACACTGCACCAATAGTTGACACTCTGACGAAGAAAATTAAAATGAAAAAAGGAAGCCAAAGATCGAGATGGCCAAAATCACTGATTACTGATATATTTTTAATGTTATAAATACATATAGGTACAGTCAGTTATAAAAGTCGGTTAACAAACTCAAGACTTCAAATCAATTTAGTATCAAATATTTAATTTTCTTCGTCAGCGTGTACTATTGGTGCAGTGTCAATTACTGGTGGTTTTACCTTAGTTAGTTGCCCGCGGTATCACCCACGTAAAAATACTTACATCAGCGCAGATCAGCAACAAAGCAATGATGCATATAATCACTGTAACTACTGGTGTATTGCTTATTAACTCGAGATCTGATGGTTCAAATTAGTTGCTCTTTTAAAAAAAATTAAATCAGCACGACTCGACTGGTCGAGTATAAGATGTATTGTGGGTAAAATATACTTAAAGGTATGGAAATTTAAATTTTCTAATTATACGATTTTTTAAGTTTTCTTGTAATTTAATCATTATGTTATCCTTTTGTGGTGTTTTGTTATTTTTTTTGTTTTTATCTTTAATATCTGGGCAACCGGGGCTTTTTAAAAAAAAAAACACCTATCTAGGTAAACTTGGAAATTAAAACATTATTTTAATATTAAATTACATCCACATCATTACATCTCTATATAATCAACGATTATTTTCAGCCCTGATAAGAATTGATCACTTAATAATTTAATCTTCATTTAAAATTGTCGTTTTTTTCATTCGTATTGTATACCAGTTAGTTTGATTGATAATACATTGAACTATCAACTAGCATCTGTCTGCCGTCATCAAATTCATCAAATATACATCAATCAATCATCACTACATCAATCACTACACATAAGAAATCGCCAACACCCATACTAATGAGTACTACATTCTCCAGAAACGCGAATTCTTATTTACTTTGAACTCGGGAACTCCCAAAGTTAATTGTTCCGATTATTGCTATTGGCGTTTCGCGCCTTCAAAGAAATATAATGCTTCATGTTGCGTTGAGAATAACTATTGGTAGCATTTTTTTATTAGATATTATTGGCAGACGATTTTAAAACTCTAATAGGTATTGCTTAATTCAGATTACTAGTAAATAATTGCTCAATTTGTAAATTTTTAAGTAGCAAAATAGGTAGTTATATGTCCAAAATGTAATCGTTAATAACAAAAAGTGGGTAATTGAAAAAGGACAATAATGATTATGAGCTGTAAAATTATGCAGATATTTCATATTTTTCGAGATTTTGAAATTTTGATGAATAGTAGGTATGACAACGATATTTTTATAAATTTTCAAGAATACATATTTATATTTTTAAAATTTTTCGGTTATGTGAAAATCTACAAGTTTTATTATAGAGGTATTAGTCCGTATAATAAATTGTAATAATTGCATGGGACGTTAGTATATACGCATGTGATACCTTGTACTCATTTTTCGAGTTTTACTATTGAATTTGAAATTAATTGTAGTATAGAATATTAAAAAGTGTTCTATTGTTTGAGTATGAGTTTACTGTGATGCACTAATTATTAGTTGCACTTACTTATTATGTATCAGTAATTTGATTATTTTGTTAATAAAATTGTCACACTGCAGTGTGATATAGAAATATTTTCGAATATTTCTACTAGTCATAAGTTAGCAAATAAATTTTTTTTGGAAAATATATTATTTTTATTTCCTACAAGCTGTGTCCGCGACTCCGCATATAACATCAACTATCTGCCAGTTAAAGTCCCGTCAAAATCGGTCCAACTGTTTCCATGATTAATCGGAACAAAGACAGACAAAAATTTTAAAAATTGGTTTTTGTCGTAAGTACTATATAGTATAGGTTACCTACTTTCGTATACATTTAGTAAAAAGCTGTTGTTTTGACATTACAAACAGAAACTTCAATTTTCGAGGTTTGGTGATTAGCGTTTTTTTTTTAAATGGTAGAAAGAGTAAACAAACAGTCACTCTATCTGATATTAAATGGTCAATAACAACGGAAACCGTCAATGAGATTCCATCTACAGTCGTCACCGTATTGCCGGCCTGCTGAAACGCCACTTTACGCTTCTTCTGAAGTGCCCAATAATCATAGAACCGTTTCACATCGACACGGTTACCAACACCTTGCTATAAGAGGGCAGCAGCCCATGCCCCCACCTGGCTACATTTATGGTCGTATACCAGTGCCTGTTGCCACTTTGTTTATTCTTTGGCGCGGTACAAAGCAGCGTGAACATTGCGGTGGTGCTTCTGCAGTCGAATCTTGCAAAAGATCTACCACTATTTAATGATAGCTACATATTAGACATTTAATGATTGCACTTTTTAATAGAGTTTGAGCGGGATTAGGCACCTTCTGTTACACGGACGTATACAGAATGAAAAAAAAACTGTAGTTGGAGAGAAAGTACCCTAAATATTGACGATAGTAAATTTTACAGAAAGGAAACATTCCTTTATTTTTAAAAATAATAAAAGTGCATTTAAAGATTTTTCGTAAAGATTTATCTCAGCCGGAACACGAACGGGTAAAATTCCGAAAAAATAACATTCTGTACTTTTGTGATACCAATTTATAGGGAAAAAGATCAATTTCTTCTAAGTAACATAGCATTTTAAATTAAAGGCCAAGATAGATAAAAGGATAGGGTTTTTGTTTAAAAACTTTTATTGTACCTATTCGCTGCATTAACCTTTTACGTAAGTAAATACCGTACAGTACATTTCATTACTAAACTAATTTTCTATATCGGTGATTTCTAAACAAATTATCAATCACACACACAACATTTTTATTCATGTACAGACATGTGTAATGAATTCGACGTATAATTTAATCGCATTGGCCACATGACAATACTGTAAGGGTTATAAAAGAAATTGCATATTACAGAGAAGGCTAGAATTCTGTCAGATTATGCAGAGAGAGATAGCCTAAAATCCGAACTTCTTTTATCAGATTATTTGGTCTAATGACACTAATTTCAGTAATAACGGAATTTACATCGCCGCAACAATCATTACTGGTCCACTGTAAACCCATGCGTGTTCGCAAGCCGAATAACCAAGTAAGATTTTCATTCAATTTTCGGTGTGGAATAATTAAAAACAGAGTTGTATTAGTATATTTTTATGAAGGACACCTTAATAAGTAAAAATGTTTTGTAATACTGCAGCTTTTACGGAATAGTTTGATCGATACATCCACCGAAGAACAGCTGCGCAATATTGTTTTTCAACAAGATGGTGCTTCAGCCCATAATATGAGAATTTCCACTGACCAAAATAATATTTTTGGTCAAAGATGTATTAGCTTCAACGGGACTATTAGATGGCCTACGAGATCTCCGGATCTATCGCCACTATATTTTATTTGTGGAACCATGTAATAAATTTGGTGTATAAAAATACTACGGGTCAGTAGAGAAATTAAAAACTGAAGTTCAAATTATTATTTTTAATGTTCACTATAACTAGATACAAATGCATATTTATAAGTTAATATTTACTTTAGTTCGTAAGTAGGTCAATATTTTTTTTTCAACAAAACTTTTATTTTTATATCTTTCTTGGGTCTGCCTCTAATTTATGGTAGGTACTAAGTTATTTAGAAGAAATTGATCATTATCATTGACCCTATCGTTTGGTATCATAAAATTATAGAATGTTGTTTTTTCGGTTTTTAGCACGTTTGATTCTCGACCAAGACAAGCCATTTATGAAAAATCTGTGAATGCATTTTACTTATTTTTAAAAATAAAGAAATGTTTCCTTTCAGTAAAATTTGCCATCATCAACATTTAGGGTACTTTTTCTCCAACTAGCGTCTTTTTTCCATTCTGTATAATACCTACACACCGGCAAATTTATTTAAAAAGCCAAATACGTTTTAATTTTGAAGTCTGTCATATTCAAACTTATTTTCTCATTTAAAATGACACCTTTTAGAATTAAAATGAAATCACTTTATTCTGATGTGATCATAGATATTTGATATATGTATGCGTGATCTATGGATATGATAGTCTCTGCCAGAGACAAATAAAATTTAGTCTCTACCGTATCTTCTTACCAAAGAATATACCTACTAGCAATCTGTAGTCAGACTCCCTCCATCGATCACTGCCAAGTTCGTACGAGATCCCAACCAAACATATCCTTTAACCTATAACCTGCATTATTGATCCTCCACCATATTATATCACTGTATTTTCTAAAATTTGTCCTATTGTATCGTTCTCTGTTTCGTTTATATAGTTTTTTCCTTCCATCAACTTGATTTTAGAGAATTCTGCACTCATCTCTAAACAATACTTTAACCTATTGGTACGAATTCCAAAGTCGTTGTTTGGGAGTAAAAGTTAGTCTGGTTAGTACGATGATGTACGTTTGTACCTCAAGTTTGAGTCTTGGTAGGCATGAAAGCAAGCTTCTTTGAATCTCCTACGTACCGTACGTTCATAAAAAACACCTTGAACTTCCTCGAGCTCATTCCTACTTGGAAGGCTGTTGACGTTGGCGCTTACGTACACAAAGCTGAATTAAAAGATCATTCCTGCTTAAGTACGTCTTTTTCTGCCTTGTTCCGGTCATCTCACAAAATTATTAATCTCCTGAATCACTGAAAACTGTGAGGAATTGTTGAAACAAGTCGACCTGAAGGCTGGAAATCATTCCGTAGGTTTATCAAAATCATCTTACACTATTAAATACATTATTTGAATGAAGAAACTGATGAGGTGGCATCTACTCAAGTCGTTGCAACCGTCATGTTCATCAAATATGTCATACAAGCTAGATACCAAAATACTTGAGAAGGTTAAGATTCCGTGGTAGTTTATTTTCATCGAAGAAGTAGAAAACGGTTTCGATAATGAATGGTTTCTCTATTTGAGGCCCTAAAATATGCCGTTTATGCTAATGTAATGTCCCCTGTATAGTTACAAGTTTGATCGATTTATCATTTTTATTAAATGTAATATAATAATAATACTGCAATAGACTTTCATGTATGTTGATGATCCTAGTCTTCACTGACGTAGTGGTACGCACTTACCTAGACTTGACAGCACTCTACGCGCTACCAAACGAAATGAATTTCAAGATTCATTTCATTTTCTCGGCGATTGCCGCAGAGTCGACGCGACGTTAGCGCTGACTGGCCGAGTAATAAATACAGCTTTTTTATCGTTTCTTTCAATTCTCAGTAGTATTAGTAATGTGATTAGTGATAATATAAACTACTCGTAACTTTTATTAAATACTTAAATTAATTGGTGTGTGATTTATAGAAAGTGACTTAATATATTCTAACTTTAATTTTCAATTTTATATGTAGCTATAGAAACGAAAAAAATAAAATAGGTAAAATGTTACGGTAAGTAGAATAAATACATATACATAATAAGTCTTTATATATATTATAATCCTTCAAAAGAAATTCGTAAATTTCAAAACAATACTCGGATTTCGAAACAAGTTACAACTTGTTCAAGTTGGCTTCGCGCTCAGAAGTACAAATGTACAATGGGAACGCGGTGCATCAGTCACAAAGTGTACCTTATTTATACTAAGGATAAAGGATAGCAGTTTTGTTTAAAGTTGAGAATTGTTTTATACTTTAAATCATAAAATTAAATGCATAATACATATCTAATGACCAAAATATAAGTAAGTGTTAATAATAATATTGTATCTCTATTCTCTATAAAGGTAGATAATGGGATACTATTTATAAAATCTATTATGTTTTAGGTATCTATTTAAATGTTACATTAATAAAATTATGTTATATTTGGTTTTACATACAATTACTACCTACCTAATTGTATTGTTCAATATATTGTGTGAAACATTATTTTCATTTACATTATTTAACTAATATAATGTATAGAAAAAAAAGTAATTCAATACAATTATTATCCTGCGCGCAGTTTGTATTCGGATTACTAATTGCTGAATTTTTTCAAAAAATATAATACACATAATCATTGTAAAATATATTTATTAGCTATAAGTCACATTATAGCTACAATATATAGTTACTTTGCTATTTTCAGTATTTTTTGTTACACACTGATTGCCGTGGCTGTGGTCTATGGTATACCCTTTGGATGCAATGAAGATGCGCAATGCTCAAATGGATACTTTTGCGAGCAAGTCACACATCTCTGTCGAGAATGCTTACAGTGTCGTGATCTTGGGAGAAACGAGCCTAAAACTTTCGGGAATAATTGTATTCGATCCGGTACTGATTGTGGAATTTGCATGAACGGGTAATTAAATCAGAGCTTTATTTAATTTATGTTGAAGTTGTTTTTACGATTATCAATATTTTTTAAAGCTAATTATAATCGATAATACGATGATCCTTTATATCAGTTGAGGTGTGTGTAAGCTATGGAAATGAATGAATAAAATTATATTAAACAACATTTGAGATCGCAATCTGAAACACTTGAATTATTGAATACCTAACACTAAACAACAAGATTGATTCTTTCAGTAAATACTCTACGTTGCGTGTTGCAACTGCAGTAAAAATGTAGGAATTACGTAAATACATATTTTTATTCGCAATTAAAAAATAAACTAATAAATTAAATATACAACGACGATTAACATGATTAATTTTTGATTTCTTGGTTTTATTTTTTGGTCTAACTCTAGTTTTAAGTAAAATAGAAAGTAAAGCAAACAATCTAGAGGAAGTTATTTAAGATTTTTTTGTACAAAATGTTTTTATAACGTTTATCAGTATTACATTTTTTTAATAATGATGATTGATAGTCTAAATGCATGTTTTTAAATTATGTCATAATTTGCACGACGTAACAATTTACGTTCTGCGGATATGTTATGCAAGCCTTCGTATGATAAGCATAGTATAGTATGTTTTACCATCGTAGGCCACATTGTCACATACCATCAGGTGAGATTTTGGTCAAATCTACAAATTATAAACTGTTCTCAAAAACGTTTATAATTTTTCTTACCTTAAAATAAGTCGATGGAAATCTGCCTATTGTCATCTTTTGCTACTTGTCGTTACAAAAAGTATTACAAAGCACCTGGCATCACGAATACCTACACTGAAAAAAATGAATAGCTGAACTTTGCTGCACTTCCCAAACTAGTTAAGAGTTTGGTTACTAGTAGGCCTCAGTTTAGTAGTCCCCCGAATTTTGTAACTAATAGGTAAAATTTGAGCTATACTTAACAAAACTTTTTTTAAATGTTAATATGGTGACACCGATAATTGTCCATAAAATATAATTGTGTTTTTAAATTCTCATAAAATAAAATGAATGTTTTGCTTTGAGAAACCGTTACAATTTTTCGTCATTATTTTCACGCCCGGCCAGTGATCAGTATATCTTATATACTTACTCGTAATATTATAAAGGCTTGTATTGCACATTGAGGTATTAAGTCTACAGTACATAATAGCTCAGTGGTACTGTAGCGCTATTTAAAAAATATTTAACCTCCTTCAAGTTAGTTTTTTATTAAAACTTAATTCTTATTTCCCAGCTTGGTATACTACATCGGCAACATAGATGCAAAGTGTGTTACAACAAAAGAACTAAATAATATGAACATACAAATATTTGTCTTGTCAATAGCAATTTTAATTATTTTAGTAATTGCTATAATATTCATAAAAGTTTTAGTGAATACCGATTTTCTTCAGATAACTTACTGTGAGTACCTATAGCTTTTTCATTTTTATATATATCCTTCATAACATAGATCGGAGTAGGTAGAGTATATTTATTTATCTAAACATCGAGAAAGGAAGTAATATAGAGCTGCTAAATAGATCTTTCTAAGATCCCTGAATGATAATTAATTACATTTTACATTCAAGACATTATTTTTCTATATGTAAAACAAAGCACTTCAATTTAAACAGTTTTACTATGAAACCCTAAAAACGTAATACGAATTTTCGAGATAATAAATTGTTGCGAATGTATGTATTCAAAGTACAATAAATAATTTGTATTTCCTTTAATCCATAGAATAAAAACGGCATTATTGTCATTCTAAGATTACTTTACCTGTTTCGATCTGTTATTATAAGCAGGTTAGTCTTTTTTATAGGTAGTGGTAGGGTAAAGTGACCGTGAACAGTGCCTGATAGTAAAGCACAGCACAATCCTAAAACTGTGGCGGCCACGAAGATACCAACAATATACGCCGCCGGCCACAGCTCCCCGCCGGGCGTTCCGAGTGCTCGGAACACGCGGAACAGCTGGTCGATCTCGCTGTCACCCGGAAACAATGTTTTCCCACTCGCCTAAAAGTAGTGTTTCCAACCAGCCGTCGCTGTCATGCCGGCCTACGTAAATAGAAACTGAATATTCAACAGCTGACATCGAAATGCGATGCGCATAAGGGTGATTCTCTCGTTTCGTGCAAATTTGAAGAATAAGAGAGAATTTTTTTTTTGTTTTTTTTTTTGCTCCTTTGTGGAACATAATGAACATCTAACATAATAGATGATATTATACTAAATTCTATGTAAAATTAGCAAATATATGGATATACTAAATTCTTCAAGGCATGGTAATGAGGAATGGAAAATGGTAATGATACATTTACTTTGGTAATGAAAAAATGATGTTGGTAATGAAAACTTAAATTAAATATCTTTATCAAATCAGCTCTTTAATTATAGTAATAATCATTAATTCCATTTCGAGTTATGAATTCATTTTTCTCAGGGGATACCTTTGTGTTGCTGTCATCCTCAATTTGTTTTTGGATATTAATTAATCTTAATATCTTTCACATGTTGACTATGAGTTATAATTTTATCTCGAACTGTAAACTTCCAAGTTATTCCAAAGTTTTTGTGTTTTTTTAAATTTTCCTTGTTTTTCATGACGATGTCACTAAATACACGTTTTTCTTTCTTTATTAGGCCACTGAACCCTTCCGCTAAATTTCTGAATATGCACTCACTAAATAATATTTTTTTCTTTACTTCTTCACGTTTGTAATTATCCACAGTTTCAATTATTTTATCCACTTTTTGTTTTGTGGAAGGTACGCGTGTTTGTTGTATTCCGTTTTTCTTTATGATCTTTGCCATTGCCCTATTCACTGCTTCTCTCTCTTTTTCAATTTTTTCTTTTTCTTGTTTTAGTTTACCTATCTCCTTCTTGTGAATATAGCGCAGTTTATTTATCATATCGTTTTTTTTTGACACAATTTGCAGTTTGTGTTAGGTTTCTCTTGCAATTGGTGAGATGACCATTCTAATGGATTCTGTCGAGGAACGAGATTTGCATTATTTTCTCGAACACTTGTTGGAGGTGTGCCCTCAATCGTATACTGTTTTTTTCTTTCTTTCGACATATCGTTTAGTGTTTTCCTTCCATTTGTTCCTTTGGAGTTTCTTTTCTCTTGGTGTCAGCCACACTCTTAATTTTGTTTTGTTCTTTTCGTTTTCAATATCTAATTCTTTCTTTTTCTCTCTGTATTGCATACTTCTTGGGATCATTTTTAATTTCTTCGTATTTTTTTCTTCTTCGTAATTTTGCTTCAGCTATCTTATCTTCACGAGTTTTTTTAGTGTTTACTTTATCCATATTCGTACCTGTAGATAACAAATAAATTCACAAACAGACCTTTCAACTATAAATAATTGTAAATGATTTAATTTCGTTAATCATTACCATAACTCTATGATCATTACCATAATTCTATGATCATTACCATAATCCTATGATCATTACCATTCTCCATAATAGTGGATGGTAAATTATGGTGATGAGAATAATGGTAATGATATTTTTGTGCTTATTTTAGATTAATTCCATAAATAATAGGAAATACATAGACTAAATGTTCAGAAAGTATTTGAACTCAATAATGATTAAACCTGTTAGCATCCACAATACAATAAACATTATCAGTTACCTCAAAATAATATGAATGGTAATGAAAAACTTACGTAGCAAACGTAAAAATCTCATCTTGTTTGTGTTGTAGTAAAAATCTGCAAGCAGACACCCCGCTCTCTGTTCACTGGTCGACTAAGTCGGGATCGTGTGCGTAGGGAAGGGGGGGAAGGAACTCCACTAGGTGTATCTACAGGTTGATTTTGTTATTTGAAGTTGAATGAACGGTAATGAGTATTTTTTTTGGACAAAATTATTTTATCCCAGTGAACGTAAATAATACTCGTAAGGTACTTATTAAATTCATAATCTTATTCCTTAATGCATACTTTCAAATTATTAAAACAACAGAATACAGGAAAACATCAAAATATTTTGTTATTAATTTACAATTCCCAAAATTCGTGTTCTGACCGATGCGGGTAATGATTTTTAGGCATGTTTTTTTTCTTTTTAACTTACTTATTAGCTAATCACCTAATTTGTTTTGGATGGAAAATATACCTATGCAACACATCTAAAACATAAAAAATGTTTGGTGGTTTTAGATTATGTAGTTCTGTTTATTTTTTGATGAACATGTGATTTGCACGAAATGAGAGAATCACCCATAAACGAATCACTATGACAGGCTTTTCACTGTATGCGTGGTAGTCGCGACTCATTCGGGCTGTACACCTGTAACTGAAACCATATCACCATTTCCTAGTTCGTTACTCAGCAGGGTGCAACATTAGCAGGTATGGTTAGCTTGGATGTCTCAAATTTTCATGATGTTATTTGACTCCTTTACACCTCTTTTCTTTATCTTCAGTTTTTGATAATCCATTATGGTTTGGATCTTTTTTTATATACAATTAAGGTGGCAAGCGGTGGCCTGATGGTAAGCGGCTACCGTAGCCTATGGACGCTTGTAATACTATATGTATCACTAGCTTGTTGCCCTAGTCACCGCAGACACACAACAAACAAAATGGCAGAATGTTAATTTCTGGTATATAGAATACCGAGCGGTGAAGTTTTATATCACCTACACATCACTCACTCGATCACTTATACATTCGAGTTGGTAAATTTTCCAATGAAACATTAAGAGCACCTCGCAACCCTACTGTATTTGTTTTATCACTATAATATGTATTTTATTTATTACTTTTCCAGATTCACTTACGAGGATATACTCGACGAATTATAATAAAATGAAGCCAAAAGGACCGTCAGTTCCTGTTTGCAAAAATTGAGATAAATTTATCGTATTCAGTATTTGCAATTACTGACATGGTGTACCTTTTAACATTAACCACCACATCAGAAAATGGTGTCGACTGAATAATTAAGATTGATTAGGTAACTAAATAAAACGTTTTAATTAAAATTATTCTTTATTATTTTATAATTAAGTACGTGACCTTTAGTGCAATATGAAAAAAACTATATCATTAAAAAACATATTATTGATGTTACAAGATTGTTAACAAAGATAAACAGCTTAGATTTAGCTGTAGGTCTTTCTAATGACGCCGTAACTGAATTAATTTAAATACTGTTTTTTATATAATATGTATTTGTAAAGACACAGTGTGTTCAATCTACGGGTGCTATGAACAGCGCTACAGCATTCAGCAGCGCGGTCTCACAGTCGAAGGAGCTCGCGAGAGGCGCGCGCGCGTACAAAATTACTTCTTCTCGATTTTCGTTACTGTACACGGGCACTTCTATTGTGCTCTCCAAAATCAGTTGGTTACCTTTGTGCTGTAAAATGAAAAGATAACATTATTATGTTATTATATTAACACTATGTAAATGTCTAGGATTAACATCAACTGTTAAATATATTTTATTATTATTTTTGGACAAACTTCGTGCTACAGATCAGAAGATTTGTATTTTGCTTTACAAAACTTCTTTAGACCGATGGACAAACGCACTGTCTGGCAGATTTCTTAATATTACCAGCAAACTTTATTATTATTAACACAATATTTAAAAGAACAATGATATTTTAAGTGATAACCCACGTAATAAATCAGTAAAAATAATACTAACTTACACCTTCATGCTTCTTACGTGAAAATTATTCATAAATATCTTTAAATGAAACCAAACTTAACACAAAATAAAATCAACTCGAACACGAGAGCCTTGCTACCTTACTTATATATAATACAATCTATCGCCCGCAATTAATTTCGGTTATACGTGTCTGTTTCATACATATGATAACTACGTACTTTCCTAAAGATTGCAAGATTGGTTGACGTTTATGGTCACTGCTCCGCTATTAAGGGTCGTAGCGCGAAGTTATATAGCATAGCTTCCTAGATAAATAGGCGATAGATAATATTTTTTCAAATTCGACTGGTATTTTCAGAAATTAGCGTGTCCAAGCACACAAACAGAAACAATAGTTTGAACTTTATTATAGAACTATATATACCTATATCATATGTTAAACCATATGAATATTAAATATCTACTGCATAAACCATAATTAATCGTTTTATGACATTCGATGCATAATCATATAAGTTAGAGCTAGTATTTGCTAGTTTTGAAGCAATGTTTTGAAGCGTGTACGACTTCGTGTCAATCGACGTGAGTTCGAATCCCTGCAATGAGCCTGAGCTTTCGGTGAAGGAAAACATCTCGAGGAAACCATAGCATGGTGGTAGCTTTTTCTAATGCCGGCCTGGCTAGCTAACACCCTCAAGTTAAAAATCTATCGCCAAGCACCAATAGGTGTGTTCCGGCAGCTGCACTTGAGAGCCAGTATTACACTAGGTTTAGCGTGTTATTATCTTGGGCCACATCGTCATTTAACATCAGGTGAGATTGTGGCCGCTACGCCAAATCTATAACGATAAAAAAAAATTGAGTCCTTATGCTTCTATGATTTAGATAATATGTTTAACATGATGTTACAGACAAAGTTGAATTCTTGACACAAAAAGAAATGTTTAATAAAAATCATCATAAATAGTTCCTTCAAGAATTATAAACTAAACTAGAGCCACATTGGATAAAAATGTACCTAAATAGGACGGATTTCAAAAACCTTTTTCCGTACGACATTATTATACAGGTGTATATATATTTTAATTTTTGTTATTAACATTCTAATATCCAAGTTGTGCGACTGATTCGAGTAAAATGTACTATAATAATGAGCGATATCAAATAATTATTAGGTAATGAGCGATAACCCATAAACTGTATTTCGATAATTGTGAACCCCTAAAACTCTTTGTTAACATAGTTTATACTTTATCGAATTTACGCTTAACTATAATGGACGAAATTCTAAAATGAAAGCAATGGTTTTTTTTTTTAAAAGATGAATTTTTATTGGTGCTATTGCCTGTGTCGAGTGATGTGTACGTACGGTACGCAATAGTAGCGGCGGTGCGGGCGCGTGCGGCGGCGCGGTCCGCGCGGCCGGGACCAGAGCGCCTGGACTTCCCGCTCCTGTCTCGCCCCACTCACACCCGCTCAACATCAACCCGCGCACCACCACACCTTCGCCCTCTTCCACTGCAACAATCAGTTATAGGGTTTCCGAAATTATCATTGGTAACTATTGATCTGTACCTTAGCGAAGAGTCGTACAAAATGATCCCCTTAACTAAGGGAAAACATATCTAAAAAGTACCTAAGTAGTAGTTAATGCAGACACTATTACCAGGGTAGTCCTAGTCCTAGTCCCACAACTACCAGACCTGACATATTAATGGCGAATGTTGTATGAAAAGAATAATAAATTACTATTCTTCTTATAAGAAGTATCAAAGTCATAAAGTTTAACTTTGAAGTTTCATGATCTTACGTTATTTAATATTCATTTGACAGCCGCTACCAGTGAACGCTCTAAAGCGCTAAACACACAGGGAACGGGTGCGGATCGGGCGCGGTTCGGTTCTTTTCTCACGAGAGCCGCAGCTTTTGTTTATTTTATTTTGTGACTTACAGACTAATATTACGTAATATTACATATATAAATATGTATAAAAAAAGAGAAGAAATAAATAATAAAACAGCTAATTAAAAGCCTCCACCTATGTATAACTAACTAAACGCCTAAATAGTATTAGTAGTAGTAAAAAAAAAACAATAATAAAATAAAGTTTGAGTGTCGCTATTACTTCAGTATACTTTAGTTAACAAACGTTTGACTGTGTAAGCTGGTGCAGAAGAGATCTTCAAATACTAGCTTATGGTCATGTATAACGCCTAGGGGTCTTTGATGTAAGTTACTCTGTTGATTACATTGTTATAAAAAGAGTAATAATGGGCTGTAATTAAATGTCTTGAGAAAGTTATGTTAAAACATTTAGCTGAAGTTTGATGCCTGAACAGTATTCTGCGAATTTGTTAAGATCTTCCTGCAGTTTCTTCATAAAGTTTCTGCGTTTATTTATAAAGTTGTCTTGATGATGAAGTAACTTTCGTTCGTAAGTATTCATATGCCATGGTTAATAATAATCCTCATTAATCACTTATTCATTATCAATATTCTTTGCCAGAAAATACCTATAAGAGATAGAGATAAGCATATGGTATCGCACACTTTTTTTCTGCAGTATATTGCAATATTTTTGTAGAACATTGTATTTACGTAAAACTAACCAGTACGCCAGCGCACGCGGGTAAAGCAGTTCAAGAGTGCCTTTTCTTCCGACTTACTTAACAAAAATAAATATTTAAGGCTGAGAGGTCCAGCCAAATGCTACATAGTCTATACTATTCTTCATGAATCTGGCTATCATATACATAAGAATTTTTCGAATCCGACTGGTAGTTCCAAAGATTAGCGAGTTTAAACAAGCAAACAAAAAATCTCTTCAAGTTTTATTATATTAATATATAGATAAACAGTTATTAGTAAAATAAAATCAATAATATTTGTTGCATATAGTCTTTTAACATGTAACAGGATAATGAAATATGTACGTATAATAAATAAAATACAAAGGTAACCTACCTGAATGACAATTCCATTTAACCGTAAGTTCGAGTGAGTCGAACGAGCACTGCATTAGCGTCGCAGAGCGAGCCCGCAGCGCCCATATCACGCGCTCCGGATGCAGGAACGACCGCAAATCTACTTCTACAATTTAAAAAAAACTAGAAGCATTTAGCGTCAAATAGCGGGTACAGAGATAGAGACACAAGAGCTCTTTCTCTTTTGATCTTCATGTTTTTTGTATGTCAATTTTTCAGTTCGCAGTGAAAGAGTAAGTAATATCCCTCACTCTTTTCGTTTTTCCGTCTACGTGGTATCATAAGCCAAGAGAGCGTTTAAGTCAGTATATCTGACAGAAGTGAACATTAATTAATCAATAATACTATAATTAATTCTAATACTTTACTCGTCTTTATGCTTGGTATCGCTCTTGCGCTAACTTATCCTACTCTATCGTTCTATCTATCTCTCTCGGTTTAAAACAAAGTTATTTATTTTTTCTCTTTGGCCTTTACCTAATTTTCGTCCTTTTGCGTCAGAAACGTTGGAAGTTTATTGTTATCACGTCCAAAGAATTTTCACTTCAGAAAACAAAGGAGAAATTTCTTAAGAATAAATTTTGATCTACACAGATGTATACCTTTTGGTATGAATGTGGCACTTCCATCCCAGGTATCGATGCGAGTGACAGCGGCTCGAGCTCTATAAGAGAACTCTCTTATATAAGCGTCGGTCGAGTCCGGCCCAGGCCACAGTAACTGCCACTCGACAGGAACCTGACAATTAATTATTATTTAGTTGTTAACAATTATACGTACTATTTTTATAATGAATTTCATAGGGTAACCTGATTGCCTGCTTAAAGAGCTGACTTTCTATCTTCATTATTAAGTGAATTAAATTAAACTACGTTTGAACTGATACTTGAATATATCTAAAGAACCATAAAATAAACAATTGACGAAAAACTGGACTCTCGGATACGGAACTCCCCTTATTTTTGTTGTTACACCCGTGGGTAGTAAAATGCCGTTAGATATTACATACGTAGAAAAATAGTTGTACTCAGTGAAACAAAATTCAAACAAACTCACAATACTGATCTTCTTTATACTGTGGTTGTACTTACAGTATCGTATACGATACCATATCGATATCTCTTGTTAATATGATAGATATCACTAGCGCGTTGCCGATCTTGAACCCCTTTACCCCAAGGAGCTCTGGAAACTCTACCCACTCACCGCAGGAACACAACACTAGGTCATTTGGCTGCAAGTTTCTGTAGGATGGAGTTATTCCACCAGTCGGGAGGCCCCAAGTAGAGAGAGATTTTTTCTGCATTTCCCAATGAATATTATGACATTTTTATGGATAATGAAAATAGTCAAAATCGGTGGTATTCAGCAACAATGCGTATCTATATTATTTAGTAATAAAAAGTAAGTAAGATATTAATATTTATAATTTTATATGTATATTTAAAACCAACTGTGTAAGAAAATAATGATATTGATGATTGAGACCTTGTGCAGTAGGGCAGGCGCTTTCATTGCGTGTGTTAGTGTTCTCACGCAGTTGGTGAGCGCAGCATGCAGCGCACGCGCACTGCGCGCTGCCTCCGCGCACTCGCCGCTGCACACGCATCCCCACCACCCGTCCGCGTATGCAACCTGTTGTACATGCGAATACAATATATCCCTTAATAGAGTTTACCTGTTCGAACTAATTTAACCACGACTTTGTATTAGATTGGTACTGGATAAAAATAAAATAGATGTTGCTAATGTTTATTGTGGAATCTACGCTTTTTTTTTTTCGAATTACTACACTGTTAGCCTGAGGGGCCCTGGAGCCTTTACGGCTTTTACAGCTTTACCGGGCTTGGGGGCGAGCGCTTAGGGCACTCAGCCACGAAAGCTAAGCAACAACATCCGAGGGTGCTAAAATGGCCGAACCTCGGCTCGGACTGTTGCGCGTATGCAATTAAGTCGCGATCTGACTAATTCCCTATCCGTAATTCGATCTAAACTAACTATATATATATACATGTTTCTGCCCCCTGGGAGGAGGGAAGGAACATGTGTATGTGTATTTAGTGGTCTGAAATTTTTGTCTACTCTGACTAGGCAAAAAAAAAAAGAAAAAAAAAGGTCCCTTACAGAACCTATGTACTTATGTGTGTTGTGCATGTGTGTATAATGCAGTGTCATGTATGGCTGTGAAAGCTAGTGATTGTAGAGTCACTTGTATCGCGCGAGCGGCTGCTTGGCTCAAGGGCTCCATGCCGATGGATTGGACCTAGGCTTGAGTTGCCGCAGAGGAGGGCGGTCGTGGCGGGTGTGCGGGAGCGAAGTTAACCGTACGTCCCCTGCGGAGGGAACGGTGGTTTCGCGGGCGTGGGCGCGAGCACGCATATGTTGCGGGAGCGGACGCGTAGAAATTGTTAGCTTTCTCGATGTCGTCATCGGGATCGACAAAGAGATTTCGCGGACGGCGTTTATAACGTTTGGCAACGGGGATCGAGTTGTCTGGGACGTAGTTCGCGGTGGATTTTACGAGCGGGTTGGGGTGATTCGAAGCGCTATCGAAGTATCTCCTGGTGAGATATTTCACATAGGCTTCTATCGAGGGAAGCCTCCTGTCCCTGTGCAGGTCCATGTTCCTAACGAAGGCTGGAGGGTCAAGCAGGCGACGGAGAAACCGATTTTGGACTCTTTGCATGCGGGCAAAGTTATGTTTGGACATATGTGCGAACGCGGCGCAGCTATATGTCAAGATCGGACGGACGCACATCTTGTACAGTGTGAGCTTATGTCTTAAGGACATTTTGCTTACCGAACTGAGCAAGGGTCGCAAGCGGGAAAGGATCCAGATGCAGGCGAGATTTTTTCTGTGTCTGTTTGACACGTATATGACTGTGTCGTCAGCGTAGAGCTCTACCTCGACCCCGGGGGGCTTCGGGAGGTCGCTGACGTACAGATTGAAAAGGTAAGGCGCCAGAATGGAACCTTGCGGGACGCCTGAGCGTATAGGGTGGGCGGTAGATAGTACTCCTTCCACTCGGTAGTGGAAGGTGCGGTCGCGTAGAAAATCGTGAACTATATGAACTAACCTATCCGGGACTTCTAATTGATGTAGCTTGTGGACTAGTCCGGCATGCCAGACCTTATCGAAGGCCTTAGCTACGTCGAAAAAGACCGCAAGCGTACGGGCGGGGGCGATACTACTTTTGGCAAAGTTGCTCGTGATGTGCTCCGTGAGGCGGTGCACTTGATGTGTACACGAGTGTCGGGCGCGAAAACCGAACTGTTCGGGAGGGTATAGATTTTTAATATCTATAACGGTTTTGAGACGGTTCAGAAGGAGCCGCTCGTAAAGTTTTCCTAGTGTGTTTAAAAGGCTGATCGGGCGATAGCTATCGGGAAGCGAAGCTTTTTTGCCGGGCTTGTGAATACCTACAACCGGGTGGGAGATCGGGGCCCCTTTCGAGGGGCGGTAGCTTCTAACTTCAGAGAGCGGGCGAGGTTCCAGTAAGCCAGATGGGACGGCTTGAGACCCTCTAAGAGGTTATCCCACCGGTGACCTCTGAATGGAATCTACGCCAAGATAACTAGCTACCTTAGGAATAAGTTGTTTATAACAAATCTTTTATATTTTATTTATACGTTTAGTTAGTATAGTTTAGGTTAGTATTTATTTATTACGAAATGAAATAAAGTTAGCAGAAAAAGCTAAAAATGACTTTCATGAAAAAAAAAAATGATTATGATTTTTTTTACTATTAATACATACAATATACCTACGCGAGATAATACTTTTCAAAATAAAAAATGTATAAACAGACTTAAAATGAACATTTTAATCTAGTTAAAGGTATATTCATTTTGTAATAAAAACCTTTTGGATTGGGTAATCTCCCTTTAGAAGTGGATTTCCGGACATCAATTTCTTCCATAAAGCCAAAAGGGACTTCAGGCGTGCCACGTCGTCACCTTTTTTATTATAACTAACCGAGTTCAGCTCTGTAATGTAACACAATTAATTAATAGTTAAAACACAATTCGTTTTTGCACGATTCTGGTGCATATTCTAGTGACCGTCTGGAGTACTACCACACTCTAGTAAAAGGTCGTTTTAAAAAAACTAAATAATATATGTAGTCATGTCGTTTTTAGTATTTAAATTCATCTAATAAATTGAATGAAAATCCATCGCGTAATTGTAAGTAACGTCGACGGTCGGTGCAAATCTAGACAAAAGTAATTCATTATGTTGTATTATTAATTATATGTTTACTGTTCAGATTTTTGATGTAAAGCATCTAATAATGGCACATTTCGGCGAAAACAAAGGCTCTTTCCGACTTAGCTCTCCTCTCTCGATATTATACTGAACTCTTCTCCTCGATTCTACATAAGGTAAAACCACCAGTAATTGACACTGCACCAATAGTTGACACTCTGACGAAAAAAATTAAATATTTGATACTAAATTGATTTGAAGTCTTGAGTTTGTTTTTATAACTGACTGTACCTATATGTATTTATAACATTAAAAATATATCAGTAATCAGTGATTTTGGCCATCTCGAGCTTTGGCTTCCTTTTTTTCTTAATTTTCTTCGTCAACTACTGGTGCAGTGTCAATTATTGGTGGTTTTACCTTACACCCATTACTTCTGAATATTTATTTTGTATGTATCCATATAAAATACGTGTGCAGTATAACAATGCGTTCCGGGTGCTAGTGGTGCTAGTGGGGCGGGCCTGCCGCGTGCCTCAGGGATATTTGCCGAGACAAGAATTGACGGTTTTCATGCCATCAGAATGCGTGGTACTTCCAACAGCATCCTGAGCATGTTATGTGGTAGGTGGGATAGTCCAATGCTATTTCACTGAATTTGACTTCATACATATACAAGTACGTACTACATACTACGTGGATATTGTGAGTTATACCTATAGTATTATTATTAGTTCGTTTTAATTTTTTATAATATTTTTTGTACTGAATCCACTGTGTGGATTCTTTGTAGTCTGAAATAAAGCTTTATTATTATTATTATAAAAATATGATTAAATTAAAAAGACGTTTCACATCTGACAGGCGCCCGTCCCTTGTAACCACACAATTGTAAGGTCTACAGATTAATGATTCGTTGTGAATATTTTGAATGGAGAAACCTTGTAATCCAGAGATAATTTGTTTGGCAGCATTTTTTTCCCAAGCTATACGACAGTTGGCCGGCAGTCCCAGCAGCTCCGGGGGATCTATACTGGGTATTCCGTCGAACGCTGACGTATAATCCTGTTTTATAAAATACCTTGAATTCAAGACATCTGGTAACACTTTTGAATTTTTTAAATATAACCAATGTATTGGAGCCTCGATATTTACAAAGGATGTCGTGATCTTAATACCCGTAAAGGTAAACTCTTAATCGTTTAGTTTGATTTGTTTAGTATGGCTAGGTTAAAAACAGACAATCCAGTTTGCTTTAAATTCTTTTTTTTTTAAATAAGTGTGAGTTTCTTCACGGTATTTTTGTGTATTCGTTCGTCGGTTCATATGTAGTAAGCAGGTTTTGCACATACGTAGGTATGTGCAAAAGTTCATAAATGACCTACGTAAGTCCAGAAATGTAGACATATAAACGGAGGTTGGGAATTAAACTATCTGCGTGAAGTCACAGCAGGTGATTTATAAAGCTTGAAGTAGACACTAATATTATATAGCTGTAGGAAGAGATTGTTCTGTTTGTTTGTTTAAATGCGCTAATCTTTGGAACTACCAGTCAGATTTGAAAAAAATCTTTTGTATTTCACAGGTTATACACTGAGGAAGGTTGTATGCTATATAACTTCACGCTACGACCCTGGGGAGCGTTGCAGTAACCATTGACGTCAAGCAGTCTGGCAAACTGTAGGCAATTACGGGAACTGAGAATAACGAGTGCGTTGGCGGCAGTACGGCGCGCGGCGTCTGTCTCAATAAGTTTAACACAGGTGAAACCGTGGAGCATAGCTAGTGGATATATGAAGAAGAAAAAAATAAAGTAATATTAAATATGTTTCTGTAGATAAGTACCTGTAAGCATGTGGAATATGGTAAACGCAGCTGCAACGGATGTAGTCGCCACTGCGGCGACAGCGCTGCGTCGGACAGGCAACGCGCGTGCAGAGCGCGCACCACTCGCACGTCACCTTCACAATAACGAACAATATTACCTGAATCTTAACGTTATTCATTATATCTTTGGAAGCCAACGATAGAGACCGCTAGATCCATCTGCTGGAGGTAACTATTATTTTTAATTTTGACATTATTTAACATCATATCATTATTGCTATGTTAATCAACTGAATGCATATGATTAGAATAATTTTGTAATGCAAGATATTAAGGGTGTTTTTTGTTTTATTATGTATAACTCTAATGGTTTCCAATATCTGATATGAAACACTGTAAAAAGATAGAAAATAAATTATATTATGTCACAAAAAAAGACGCCTTACTCTTGACGCGTTCGAGTTCTGAATCGAATCGAATAAAATTCGATTTGGTGCACTTTGGCACTCTTGAAATCAACACTAGCGCACGATCGTGCTGTGACTCGAATTGGAACTAACTTCGATCGATTTTTCCGTTGAAATCGAAAAATGCATACTCTTGACGCAACCTGACAGCTATGAATCGAGTTTACAGTAACAAGACAACAACGATAACAAAACTCGATTTTCATTTTCGGTTCAAGAGTATGCTCGTAGCTTCAAGTTCGAATAAAAAGTGAAATCTAATCAGAAACAAATTCGAATCACTTTCAAGAGTAACCTCCCCGACCTATAAAATAGATATAGTCGATACAATGAAGTAAATCCGTGTTCACCTATGGCGGCGGGCCGCGCGGAGTAGAGCGCAGCGCAGAGCGCACGCGCAGTGGCGCCGGCGCGGCCGCCCGCAGCGCGCACCACTCTCGCGCTCGCCCACACGTCGCCCCACTCCCACGCGTACCACCGGCTCCATCCTGCACAACGACACAATCACTCAATCCGACTGATGCCGTCATCTTATTTTGATATCTTCAGGTTTCTATTTTATAAAGTACATTTTTAAAAATACTTCTTTTAATTGCATTATTTCAATCTAATCTAGGTACTTGTTGTTCGAAAAATATTGTATTTTAGCATTAAAAACTACTTGCGGATGTATAAAAGAGGGGTTTAGGGAGTCTGGAGTCACCTTAGTCTACGTCTAGGCTGCACATTTTATTTTAGAGGCGGACCATAATTTCGAATCCTTGTTAACTGGCGGTTCACCTAACGTAATAATACTTGTTTACAGCCATGGTAGATTAATATATAAATAGACAGATATTTAAAATAAATAAAGTTTTCTGTTAAATATAGTTTATTAAGTACATAATTGGCGGGTAAATATAAATGCCGAATATTATCCGCATTATGTAACCGTTCTTAAAAATAGTAGTATACGGTAAAAACGTTTATGATACGGATGATTTGTTGTTGTAACTTCAAATTGTCGCCAATTGATTAATACTATTGGCACTTACTGTTCTTACTCTCTATGAAGTGAAGTCACGGCCGACAACTAGTTTACCTTTGTGCGAAGTTGAAAATGTTGAAAACGCTCGTGCAACAATTACTATTCGAGGTGTACAGTTTTATTTTTACTTTATTAGTATATTAATAAATAATATAATTATAAGTAAAGTTATTGCAAGAGTTGTACCTTGCGGTATGTAGGCGCGTCGCTCCTGCACGATAGCATGGAAGAGCGCGAGGCAGGCATGCGTGCGTACTATCACGCTCTCTGCACTGTAAGTACCCCACGCGGAGAGCGTGCCCATTATGTTATTCTTCACACCCTCTGGTGCCTAAAAATATTTTAATATGTCCTTAGTACATTTGCATTTACGATAATGCCCTAAAGTATAAAGTGCGTTCTAAATTAACATTACTAAGGACCATAGAATAGTCAAGCAGGTTTTACTGTCAAAAGGTTATTATAGTGTGGATCATTAAGTGAATGATAGTGATTTCTAGAAATGAATCCTTGTCTGTACATTTGACTAAAATAATCTAATTATTAAATAAAATCCATTTCCACTGTAAAAAAAAAAAAAAGTTCGGTCGAGTTTCTTGTCGGCTCTTCTCAATTACTGGGATGTTTTCCGAACCGGTGGTAGTGTTATAACGTTCCTAAATCTCCTTAGGGCCAAATTGAATAAATGATTTTTGATTTTAAGAGCATTAAAGATTAATTTTCGAGTACTCTTAGCTTACGTATCTTGTACTCATACATATGCGTTTAACATTATCCCAAATTAACTTCACAATATTTTTTTACTAGGATTTTTATAGGTTTACAATTGACACAAAAGAACTGTTTATACAAAACTATAACAATGTAATTTTTATGTACCCACCTCTAGGATAACATTTACACAGGCACGCGATATCACTGGTGGTATTTCTCTATCCTCACAAACTATCCACAAGCGAAAATCATCGCTAAATTGTTCTACCTGAGAACAAAAATTAAAACACTATTTATTATGAGTAAAATATTTATCTTATAATGAACTTTTTTAAACATTAAGTTTTACACAATGATTATTCATTCATCTTAAGAAGACTTGCACGACACATGTCAAATGTTTAGAACTAAATATAATTGATAATACTATTATGCTTTAAATGAGATGAAGCGTGTGTAAATGAAATAACAAAAATAAAATATAACTATAATTGAAATCGCAATCTGGAACACTTAAATTATTGAATGCCTGACTCCAAACAACAAGATTAAATATTTCAGTCAATATTCTTCGTTGCTTCTTGTTGCAATAAAAATGTAGGAATCACGTAAATATATTTGTATATTCGACATTAAAAAGAAACTAATAAATTAAAAATACAACGGCGTACGAATTATCGATTCGTACGATTTATGCAATTAATTTTCGATTCCTAGGCTTTATTATTTTGGTCTACTCTAATTTTAAGTCATATAGAAAGTAACGACGCACGTAGTAACAAAAATTCAATGGCATTTAAGCTGTACCTAAAATAAAGAGAATCAATTAGTAAGCTTGTAGGTTGTTTTTACGACATAACATTTTGTTAATATAACCTTAAACTAATAAATAAATAAATAGTTCCGTTTTTATGAGGTTTTGAGTTCTAAATTGTATTTATTTAATATACATAATGCATGTATTTACTTACATGGAAGTTTAAAAAAGTAGAAATTCTCCTGAAGAAAAGTTTTTGTTTGACTCACGAACCATTCCCAATGTCAGAAAATTTTAGACGAATTAAAGCTACTAGCCTTATTCAGTTGCTAATATCTCTTGGGTTTTTGGTTGTGACAACATCATACTAAGCAATTTAATAGTTTGAAACCATAAAATAATAAATAAAAAAAGGGTGCAGTGACGTCATTCGCTCTGATTGGTGTTTCACAAAACATGGCGGATTGCTAATATTTTATGTTTTTATTTTAACAAATGTATATTTATTTCGCTTTTAACATAAATACAAATACATCTTCCCATTGCACTGGTTAGCCGGACGGTGAGATAGTTCCGTTTCTCCGTGTAACGAAAATACTAAAATATATATGTTCATTAAAATAATAAATACCGGTTTATTAATAAAATCTCCGAGGAAATTCTGCAAATCGATTGTAAACGGGGACGCGCCGACGATAAGGACAAGCCATCCTCCGTCGCGACTCGCTTCTACTGCCGCCTCCCACGCATTCCTTCCTTCTTCTATTCCGACCTGACACAATAATGGACATAACATCATATAATAAAAATAATTTACCAATAGCTTAGACGATACATCGTTACTTAGTCTTTCCTGCAACTCATCTCTTAGGCTATCTTTTGGGGTGTAAGGGGCGTCAAATAACATCTATAGCACTGAGACGCCCAAGCCAACCTCACCTGCACGTGGTGCACCCTGCTGAGCAACGGACGAGGTAATGGCGATAGCGGGGTGGTAGGGTTTTTTTGCCCAACTGGGTCGCGACCACCATGTATGAGGTGTAAAGCCCGTCATAGTGACTCGCTTTGGCCAGTCGCGTTTCGGGATCAGCCTGTGCATATCCAGTTAACGAGTGACTTTCGGCTTGGCACGGATGCTGGTGGGATTCTCCAATGGCTCATTGCCTGGGGGGGCTGCATTGACCCGGCGGCCAGGGAGACCCGTAGAAACGGTTTTCCCGCTGGCCGCCCGCGGTATAGTACAGAGGCCCAATCATGGATAACCACCATGAGAGGCTGCCTCACCATGCCGCGAATAATCTCGGGTAGGCTCGTCGTGCCGGTTGGTGACCGGATTGGGGTCCCGGCGACCTATTCCGGGAGGGTACGGGGGCCCTTCCGTTCGCCGGATCAGTGTATTTCTCTCATGTATTATAAGGAGTCGGCGTATCACGCTGGTTATCTCAATGCTCAGTTGAAGGTCACTCGCTCTTCACGTTTTCTTCCTTCTTCCTTCAAACCCAATGGCAGCGCAAAATAAGCAAGCAGGTTCGACAGCGGTGTACAACCCCCACGCCGCATTTACGGTGGAGTTCGCTAACATCCGTGGACTCCACTCCAACTTAAATGCCGTCCACCAACACCTTGAGACGGTTCAGCCTGCTATGCTCTTCTTGACAGAGACTCAGATCCGCCGTCCGGCCGATACATCTTACTTACACTACCCCGGCTACCTGCTTGAGGAGAACTTTCAAGCAAAAGCCGAAGTATGTGTCTATGTACGGTCAGACGTGTGTTGTCGCCGTCTGCGCTGCAAGGAGGACCCTTCCTTCTCCGTCCTCTGGGTACACGTGGACCTGGGCACTCAAAGCCGAATCTACGTGTGCCTCTACAGATCCCATAACGGGGATGACGAGACTACTCGGCTCTTTGAGTATTTGAGCAAGGCAATAGATGATGCACAGGAGCAGTTTCCTACTGCGGAACTGGTTGCCTTGGGGGACTTTAACGCACACCACGAATCGTGGTTGGGTTCCTCCAAGACAGACCATGCAGGACGAACTGCCCATGCATTCGCTCTAACTAATGACCTGACACAACTGGTAGTCCAGCCCACCCGGATTCCCGATGTTGACGGTCATGCGCCCTCTTTGCTGGACCTTCTGTTGACGAGCCATCCAACTGGGTATGTTGTGTCAGTTAATGCGCCCTTGGGCACATCGGACCACTGCCTGGTTATGACGTCTGTGCCACACGCTCCGCCTCCACCCTGCGTAAGGATTAGGCGTAAAGTTTGGCACTATTCGTCAGCAGATTGGGATGGAATGCGGGATTATTTTGCATCCATCCCTTGGCGGCAGCGCTGCTTTGATGGGAAAGATCCTTCAGCGATTGCTGAAGCAATTGCAGGCGAGATTGGAATCGCAATGGAATATTATATTCCTTCTTCCGATATCGTCTGTAATCGCAGAGGACACTCTTGGTACAATCGCGATTGCGCTGATGCTGTAAGTCAGAAGCAAGTTGCGTATCGTGATTGGGCCAGGGGTCGCGCACACAAGGATCCCAATATAAAGTCCCTAAAATCAGCGTACAACTCTGCCACCAAGGCCTGTAAGAGGGCCTACATTAGAGCGGATGCCGAGCGCATTGCACGGATAGGTCATGATCTCATAGGTCAACCGGCTAATAGTCGAGTTTACTGGAGTCTGGCCAAAGCCGTGCAAGCTAATTTCTGTCGTCCAGCATTGCCCCCGCTGAGGTACTCTGATGGATCACTGGCTCACGAGCCGCAAGAGAAAGCAACTTTACTTGCCAATCTCTTTGCAGCTAATTCCCGGCTCGATGATCGCAACGCACAACCGCCTATAATTCCCAGTTGCGGTGTCACAATGTCTGAGTTACGATTTAGGCAATGTGACGTGCTTAGAGAATTGCGATCGCTCGATGTTCGGAAGTCCAGTGGTCCGGACGGTATCCCAGCGGTTGTACTTAAAAAATGTGCAGCTGAGTTGTCTCCAGTGTTGACGCGCCTTTACCGCCTGTCCTACCTCTCTGGTGTCGTGCCTCGGGTTTGGAGAGAGGCTAATGTGCAACCGATCCCCAAGAAGGGGGATCGATCTGACCCTGTCAATTACCGTCCAATTGCCGTAACCTCAGTGTTGTGCAAGATCATGGAACGGATCATCAACACCCAGCTTGTCCGTTACCTAGAGGATCACTCTTTGATTGATGATCGTCAATATGGCTTTCGCCAGAATCGATCAACGGGTGATCTTCTGGCATATGTACTGCACCGCTGGGGGGAGGCAATTGATAAGCATGGCGAGGCTCTGGCGATCAGTCTTGACATAGCTAAGGCTTTTGATAGGGTCTGGCACCGTGGTCTTCTCTCTAAACTTCCGGCGTATGGACTTCCCGACAACCTCTGCAACTGGATCTCCGGCTTTCTACATGAACGCAGAATTCGTGTCCTTGTGGAAGGATGTGATTCGCAGTTCATGTCGATAAACGCTGGAGTTCCTCAAGGCTCTGTGCTTTCGCCCACTCTGTTTCTTCTGCATATCAATGATATGTTACCTTTAGGTCATACTCATTGCTATGCAGATGACAGCACCATTCATGGGTGCTATTATAGCAAGCCTTCATGTGGTCGGGAAGAAACAGAAAAGAGACGGGAGGAACTTGTCATTGAACTTAACCAATGCTTGCAACGTGTTTCTACATGGGGAGCAAGTAACTTGGTTGAGTTCAATGCCAAGAAAACTCAGGTGTGCGCGTTTTCCTCAAAAAAATCTCCGTTTTCTCCCCTCCCCACTCTTCAGAACGTCTCACTAGCAATGCGTGACAGCCTCAATATCCTAGGTGTGGATATTCGCAGCGACCTCAACTCCAGGGATTACATCGGGAGTGTCATCTCCACTACATCTCGGAGACTAGGGATCCTGAACAGGGTGCGACGGTTTTTCACGCCCGGTCAACTGTACCTTCTTTATAAGGCACAAGTTCGGCCGTGTATGGAATACTGTTCGCACCTTTGGGATGGATCCGCAAAGTACCTCCTCGATGCCCTGGATAGGTTACAGAGACGGGCTGTTCGCATTGTTAATGATGCAGACGTTACCCATTGCATCGAGCCACTTCAGCTTCGCAGGAACATCGCCTCGCTAAGTGTGTTTTACCGTCTGTATCATGGTGAGTGTTCTGAAGAGCTGTTTCATCTAATTCCCTCCTCTCCTTTCCATAACAGAACCACACGCGCTGGGCTTCGGAATCACAGTTTTACGGTAACTTCCATCTCGGCACGAACTAAAAAGTTCGCTTTGTCTTATCTCTGTCGTACCGTGAAGCTGTGGAACGGTCTCCCAGCCGGTGTGTTCCCTCCTTCTTATGACATCGGGTCCTTCAAGCGTAACGTGAAGAGATATTTAAGCAGGCCGGCATGACAGCGGCGACCACCGATGGATTGCGATCTCTTGGTGGTCGTTGTTGTGTTTGGATTGTAGTGTGCTTACCATCAGGTACAGTACAGTCAATGTGCCGAGCTATTATAAAAAAAAAAAAAAAAAAATCTCTTTGCATGTGACCAATACTATCGGTGTAAGTACACTAATTAAATACATTTTCGAATAGTATTGCGGTTTTAATTTTATTTTATTGCGACATTCTAGACTCTATTTATTTTTATCTACTCAGGAAAAAAAAGTGCTTATCTATTCAATAAATACGTGATGAAGAGATCGATTTAGAAGTGCATGAATACCTTATATAGTACAAAATTAATGAAAAAATATTCCGTAGAGTTGACAAATATATAAAAAAATGGGTTACAAGGATTCTTCTAATTGAAAAGTTGCATTATAATTTCATGTCTTTGCATATTTTTTACAAAATTACATACATACATACAACGAGCTTATGCATGTAAGATATTAAATTAAATCATGTTTAGTGATACTTGGCAGGAAATATTTTGTCGCTTCTTTCTAACGCGCGTAAGTACTCGTATGCATGTCATTTTTTCAGCTTCATTAAAACATTTTAAAACTTGAGTCTCGATGATTTTATGTTCTCTTACTGATTTCTATGTACATGTTGTTCTAAAATGATTTCATGGAAAATAATATGGGTGTAGCCAGTATTTTGGCCAGTGTAGGCCAGTTAAAGCAAAACTTTTCTATATAAAAAAAATGATTGAGTTTTGCCGTTGTTCGCGTATCATGCTAAAACTACTGGATAGATTTTTGATCTTTTTTTTGTTATACTCACTAGATACTTGGTCCTTATATAAAAAAAAAAAACAATAATTATATAGTCCACGCGAGTGGAGCCTTGGCACAGCTAGTATTCAATAAAAAAATAATAGCTTGTCAAAATTATTTATTCTTCCTTTCAACCGAGCGCTTGGCTGCAATGGCTGCCATGCCTGCCCGTACTTGGCTACACCCATGAAAATTATTGATTTTCTAATAAATATTTACACCATAGCACAATTTACATATAACATTTGATAATGTGAAAACAAAATTATCTTTTGAATTAATTTTATAGCCGCAAGCACGCTTATGTATTTATGTAAATAACCTGCGTGATTGTGTGTTTATGTGCGTGTGCGGCGAGCTGGTCGGCGCCATGACCCGCTAACACGAGTACGGGACGCAGTCTCGTAGCGCTCCGGCCCGTGCTACACAGTCTCGCTGCGCGCTCTATACCATCCCCGGTTACGACGAGACCACCACCTGTTTATACTCAATTACATGAGCGATGGTAACCACACCGGATGATAGTAGTACATAATGCATATGTGTAAACTAATTATGTGTAACATAAGTCAAATTCGTCCTCTTTCTTTATTTTTCTAATCTCTCTATTTTCTTCTTTCACCTTACTCCACTTAAGTAGAGTTGTCACGTCATGTTTTCTTCTTTATGTTTCGATCTATTTTAATTTTACTCATATTGTTGATAAATCATACAGCCTATCAATTAAGGAATAATAGATACTTCATACTTCTCGTGTAAAAAATTTCATCATAATCGGTTGGTAAGTATATTTCCGATTTTTAAGCCTTAATGATGAAATGACATATGCAATGTCAATGTCAAATGTACAATGACAATGTCGACAAAATTTCACGAAAATCGGTTGAGATTTAATAAAAAAATTCTATTTTCGTTTGCTTTTTTTACTACTTCTACAAAGTCAAAAAAGTATTAGGGATAAATTCCTTTATATGGTATATCTATCGGAAAATTTGGAAACATGCACAGCCAGAACTACAGATTTATTAATATAGACATAACTAGACCACACTTGAAGCAACGGACTTATTCTTGTTTTAATTACAGGCAATTGCGACCTTCTCTCATCTGCGATCTTCTCTCATGCAATGAACACCTTTTGTCGGGTATGCGCTACAATAACCTTACTTTAGCCATTTATGAGAACATTATTATTTAAGTGGATTTACTTTATAATGTCTCTTTTGACAAAATGTTAACAAAACCCTGTTTGAAATGTATAGAACGAATAAATAGATATAGGCAAAACTTCGCAGAATACTTTATAACTCTTGAACTCTTTCAATTTTAGTAAGAACTCATTTTACCGTATCCCATTTATTGTAAACTTTAGTAATAACATACCTAAAATTAGATCAACGAAAGCGACAATAGCTCTGTAGAGGCTGCCCGGACGCATCGTAGATACCGCTACTACGGTTTCAAACGTGGACAGCTTTAATCTGCTCATGATGCTCAGATTACCCGACTCTTGGAATTCTTTCCAAAGATCGCTATTCTGTACTGACATTTTATTGTAGAGATCTTCACATGCCACCTTATACAAACAAAATTATTTATAAATATAGCAAAAATAGCGATATTACGTGCGCCTTTCATTAAAAAAATTGTTTCTGAAACAATGCAAGAAATGATAATCGACATATCGATTGTTAAACATAAATTGTATTGTTCCAGGAAATTATGTATTTACAATAAAAAAATCTATACCATTTTTCGAACTGACTATACTGATAGCCTTAGGGGCCCTGGAGCCTTTACGGCTTTTACAGTATACCATGAAAATATCTTTGGTAGGCTGGAAAAATATAAAGTTTTTAAAACAAACCTTCAACTTAGCCAATTTCTTAACGCAATCGTCTTGAATCCAACAGAAAGACTTTTTAATATCGCTTATTATGTTGGAATCTTCTATGAAGTCGTAATTGCCAATAAAATATTGCCAAAGCTGGAATATAATAAACTTTACATAAGATTCTATGAAGAATAGAGATACTCTCAACTGTTACACCTAAATGAGGCCTAACGAGTTACCTTGTCGGGCATTATATCATCGTAAACCTCTTTCAGTAAGTGTAGTACTACAATGTATTTATCATTTTTATGTAGTCCTAAAAGAACCCTTTCTGTAATTCGTCTGGTGAAATATTTCACCACTTCTTTAGTGTTTCCCGGTGCTTCTCCCTGAAAGAAAAACGTTTTAGAAATATTTATACGGTACCAAATTTTCTTTTACTTCAAGGTCGAGGTTAGGGTATTGTCAAAATTACGTTTATACGGGTTAATAATTCAGTCGCTTGCTACCGGGGCGTTGGCAGACTCGATCTGTTCGCGCGATACGGTAAATCTACTTTTAACTTATACTTAGTTGGCATTCTACATAAAACTATGATCCGGGAGTAGACAACATTGGATAATTGTTTCAAATATTTTATATGTTGAAAATAATACCCACAAATTAATATTTATTCATTTAAACAATATAGGAAAAAAAATTGTAATTTAAATAAAAAAATATACTGCAAAAACGCGGCGTGACGTCAACATTCAAGAAACAAAACTATTATTCATTCATAGTAAGAAGACTTGCACGACACATGACAAATGTTTATTTTAGAGATGTAGCATAGTTTAAATTGTAAGTTGATTTTACGATTATCGATCCTTTTTTAGAACTAAATACAATCGAAAATACATTATGCTTTAAATTAGAGAAATGTGTAAGCCGTGTAAATTAAATAACAAAACTAAACTATAACAATAAACATTAAATAAAAAAACATTTTCTTTTTTCAGATTTGTACTGTTTTAAGCTTTTATCAATACACCGATACTATAAAATAATTAATTTTAAAACGTACTGTCAACTCGCGTATTATACATGTTACTAATAAGTTATACACACTTGTATATTACTTACCGCCGTATTACGTATAGAATCTGCAAATATGTCAAGGACTACGTCAGTCGGCAGTGCGAGCAATGGGCGACGTGTGGCCAGCCGCTTCACAGCGAGCGTCAACAGCGCTGCGCGTCGTGCGCTCGGCGCGTACGCATCGCTCGCCGCTTGATGATCGAGCTCTAGTGCGCGTGCCGCTTCCAGAGCTTGTGTTATTGTAGAATTCGTTTCACGTGTTCCCTTTAGAGACGCTAGGATGTTCGCATCGTGAAGAATGTCCGCGTTGCCGGAGAGGTCTCGCAGGAGATTCTCCTGTATTTTTTAATTTTTTAGCTTAATTTCCAATCATCAATGTTGCATTTTATCGAATCAGTAATTGTATATCCTTTTATCTTTTTAATTTGAGGTGGTTTCAAACTGTACTCAAAGATATCATTAACATTTGTAGTCTAAACTAGAGTTGTTATTTGCAGTGGTGCATTACAATATTGTTCTTCTTGTGTTTAGTTTATGAAGAAAGTTTATTTTTGCATATACAAAGAGCGATTGTCTTTTTATACCTGTAACTCATGTTGTTGTTTTTGCAACGTCGCTTTCTTTAACTTGATTTCTTTAGACTTCTCATTAACTTCGGGATTTTGCTGCTGTAACGCGTAATTAACTAATTGATCTGTAAAAAAAAAAACATCATAATTACACTAGCTTTGCTAATCCTCATCTTAAAGCCAGGTAAGGAACCCTCCTGTTTTCGAAGAAAAAATAAATACCTTCTACAAAAGTTTTCTTTAATTAGTTTTAGGTGCCTTTTACCTATACAGTTAACCTTGAAAGGATTTTGAATGAAATCGGTATGAAATGAAGGTATTGTGTGTTTTCTTAATTTGATTGGCTATTATCAGGTACGACAACTTTTGTTATAATTTTAAAACAATTTTAATTTTTAAAAACAACTCTCAGACTAGGTTTCCTACAAAGATATTGTAAGCTTTTTCGTTCATAACAGAAGGTAGACTCTAAAAATATAGGCGCTTTACGGTAGCTGTCAATCCATCTTACTCTGTCATAATGTAACCTATCTTCTTACTCGCTGACACCACTAATTTGATCTATATTAACACAGATTTGGGAAAAGGCAGATGGAGCTTTCAGAATAACAAATGTGAGGCCTGCTTTTAGCTGCGTGTCCTTAATAACCAGATAAAAGACTGCATAAATATGTACGGCCGTGTGTGAGTAATGATGCCAGAGTCGTGAAAAAAAGTTTTAAGAATTTGATGTACCACTCCAGGAGTGTAGCAGTTAACCCATCATCCGTCATCCAAAACTATTTTTGTAATCGAAATGACGTACCGCATTGACCTTTGCATACCAATTTTCAACTGGATTAAACTAACTAAACTTATATCTGGCATCTTGATTTTTTCATTATCAGTTAATATTTCTTGGTTTTGGGCAACCAGGTGTATATTTTATATAAATATTTGTTGTTTATGTTTTATGTAAGGTTTGACTGTAAATATGTAATTGCAAACGGTTGTAAACGCTGAGCGGTCCGAGCGCTTAACATACATTATTAAGTAATAATATTACATCTATCATTGAATTATATATGGGGGACCAGTACTCGTCAAAAAATGTTTAGTGTGTTAGATTCGTATAATGTAGCATACAAATCTAAGCGAGTACGTACCTACAAGTCCATCAAGTCTGCAAGTGAAATGTATTGGAGCAACCCTAGCTGCGTAGTGAGGAGGCAAGCGAGACAACACGCTCTCCTCACGGCAATGTAACAACAACCTCGCCCCGCTTGGCGTTAAGGATGCGTTCGCCGCAACCGGTAATCCGTATAAAAGCTGTGACCATGACTCGTGGATTGTGGCGACCTCTGTGATAACTAGTACGCGATTCAGTCTGAAATTATTTAACGATAACAATATTGAGATACTACGTCACTGTACTTTGGAGTCCGTATTCAATAGGTACATTTGAATAATATTATCTGTATAATTTTTGAGTCTCTAATAAGATTATTTGAATAATTATTTATGTTTTATAAAATTATTTTTTAATGTAAGGTTGTTTATTTATTCTCTATCTTCCTAGTTCCTTAATAAATAAATATTAAACTAATATCTTTGAAAATTTATTCCTAAAGGAGATCAAAGATCCCGAGATTTAACCGATGAGAAATCCCATCGCTCATATGGCTAGTAAATTTTTAAATATACATAATTACAATTTTAACACTTCCCATGTTATGTAAATATTTATTTCTATAACTTCTTTATAATAAAATACGAAAAACCCCACTTCTTCTAGCTATATCTGCGTGTGTTTTTGTTTTTAACAGAATATAAAAGGGTAGCGAAAGGAAAGGAAATTTACTACGAATTTGTTCATATAGACTTTTCTAATTCGAATACCGAAAAGTAATTTTAGATGGGGAAAGCCGAAGAGAAAAGCTCAAATTTTATATGTATTTACACAACATACCGAACTGCATACTGCACAGCGGTCATTAGCTTGTCACTGTTCTGTGATACAAAGTCACATTGCTTATTCGAGAGGTTGTTCTTCAGCCAAGCGAGACCCTCGCCATCGGGGTCAACAAGTACAGGTATAAAGCCACATTTATGATCTTCAAGATACTTTAAAAATAAATATATTTAAAATTAAATATAATTCAGTCCTCAGGCGAAGGCTTTTGGCCAGTAGTGTTTTTATTACGTGTACGTTTTGTGCATATATAAATGCATACTTATAAATGAAATAAATTTTGTTTAGGCTAAAATGATGCATAGGCCAATTCTACAATACAGAACTATACATAGTTCATTCTTTCCTCCTCTCTCAACGCCGCGACCGTTCTGTTCGAGTTTAAATCTTAACGGAGAACATCAACGGCGAATTTTACGCGTCAATATTGTTGTATTGTGGCTGAATAACTTGTCGAAGAAGAGGAGGCCTCCTAATTTTAAGGCCAGTAATGTTTTGGTGAGTTCCCTAGTTCCGTTATCCCTTAGTATCGTTGTGTGTAAGTACTTGGCAAAGAGACTCAAATAATAAGCACAAATTTGGAAAATCACAGATCACCACTCATAACATTAACATATAAAAAAATCTAAATGTGAAAATTTATCGATAGTGATTATGAAATTTTCGTTAACTTTTTCAAGTCTTAATAAATAAATAAAAATTAAACGCAAAAGGGTTCTCATTGTTCACCTGGTCAATAAACATAGCATTTTTAATTGCCGACAGGTCTGAAGGCAATCCTTCTACATCCCACCTCAATTGTTTTTCAGTTGTCGACAAAAAGTCGATAACCGAGAACGACGAATCATCGAAACCGATAAGTGAACTCCATTTCTTTAAATAGTCTCTGAAAATAGCAGTAAATTTGATATTACAATGCGTTTCACATAAGATGATAATTGTCAAACCGCCATCTTGCTTCACATTTCATTGCAACTACAGTATAAAATGTACAATCAGAAAAACAATAGCATATGCAGATTATGCCGTATATCACGTGACCAGCCATAAATTTATAAAATACAAAGGCTTTTCATATTTTTGTTACTGGCTGTACCATTTTTGATAAGTAATGCGTGAAGATGGGCTGTTATTTTATCGACAGAAATTAATGTTAAGTACCTGGCTTGAGGTTCCGTCACATCAGGCAGGTAGACCAAGTAGGCTGCGGATAACAGTGATCGTAGATTCAGCTCCAATATTTCCTTTGATATAATTTCCAACTGCAGGAGATACAAAATAAAATTGAAAGTAAAGATATATGTATTTATAAATACAGCGACTCTTACCTATGATAATTTTATTAATTCATCAAAAGAGTCCATACTTAGATCGATTATCGCATTGTTCCGATGCTGTAATCCCTACATCCAACTTTCAAAAACAGGTTAACCTGGTTGGCAAGTTATAACCATTTTGTTACTCACCGCTGCCTATTCGAACTGCTTCTTCCCTTGCAACACTAACAAAGTTCTCGAAATAAATTATTAAGGAAATCCAAAAAGTCCAAAAACATGTTTCCTGTCAGTAATTGTGATCTATCAAACAGGAAGTATATACCATTGCTCGATTAATATGCTATAGAATAGTCGATAATATAAGTAAAAATAAAACTACGAGACGTAAATTATGACTGCGTAATAAACGTATGTGGAGCCGCGATGGCACCGCCGGTTGGTATATAATTACATCGTTTTCCCAGGCCGTGTACTCGTGTGCGAGCTGGTCGAGGAGTTGGCGGGCGGCCGCGATGGTCCGCGTCGCGTTCTCCAGCCGCAGCTCCAGAGCGGCCGCGTCGCGCGTGTGCCGCCCGAGCTGCTCCTTCAGCGATAGCACTCGTTCGTCCACTGTCGCCAGTCCACTCGACAGAGCCGACAGCTGACTCTCTGCCTCTTGCAAGTTCCTGTTCGATATTCATACTCAATTAAATACCACACCAAATCCACGTTAATACTTTGAGCTTATTGGAATTTACAATGGCCATCAAAAAGATAATGGTACTGTAGAAAAGTGTGCAAACGGCTAAAGCAAACTGATTTTATTTCGAGAAAAATAAGATTAGTGCGACTAAAACTCGCGCACAACAATATGACTTAATACTATCGTTCATCTTTAGAGGTACAGAACGATAGAAAGAAAACTACTAATTAAAACTTTTGTTTTAAGAATTAGTAAATAAATAAGCAATGTTGATGAAAATTAGTAATTTTAATAAATGTAAAGCTATACATACATAGTAAAAATATTAGCTATACACTACATGTAAACTACCGCGAAACGGAGCACAGTAAAGCGAAAAGGATGATAATTGTCTAGTTAAGATGGTGTCAAGTAGAAGGACAATAGAGGTGGTTGAAGGTTCACCTCTGTAGAGCAGCTTGTTTTGCTTGCAGCGGCTTGACGCGCGCCAGGGCCGCCCCGTAGTGCAGGTTGGCGAGCACCCACGCGGCGAGCGGCGCACACGCAGCGCTCGCTCTGCGCGCAGTGCTAGGCTCGAACGACGCCCCGCGTCTCTCTAATAGCTTTTGCACGCTCTCTATAGCCGCTGGACTTATCTGGCTTGCATCTAAGCACCTACAAGTGTTTCGAAGAATACTATATATAGTACTATAGTGTTACTATTTACTGAAAATTAAGCATTGTCTTCGTACATATATATACTAATCGACTATGACGATTGCTTACAGGTCAAACGAGCATCGCATTTTGTGTGAATTAAAATATAATCACGATTCACGAAAGATAAATTTGTGTAATTTATAACTAGTTCTATTATCAATAATCTATCTACTGTTAATAACTTAAGGTAGGTAACTATGATCTTTACAATTTTATCTTTGGTAACACACTCTCGACTAAATGATTAATATAAATTCCTGTAAAAAGGGAAATCTTAACCTTAAACTCTTAAATCTCTATTTGATAATTTTAACAAAATATGTTTTAGTTACGAAAAAAGCCTGTTCATGTGGTATTAAGTTCTATGATTCTATTCTATTCTACGATGCTAATAATGAAATATTTAAATAGTTTTACCGAATATCTTCCTTAACTCCACGCTTAGAAAGAAAATTTTTCATAGAGTGCCACGACGTATCAGCAATACCCATAAGCCGCAGGACCCCTTCGAGTACGTCGCGAACTACATCAGGCGGTGCACGCAGTGAACGCACCTAACAAAAATAATACAAACACAATATGTCACTTGTTAAATTGTGATTAACCTCTGGAATAACATGGAGCTGGCTGATCCGTACGAATATTCCGCACGTTATACATTCTATAATCTAACTAACAGCTGTTATTTTAGTTAAACAGATTATTAATGTATGGCGCCGCCAACATATTAGTTGAATATATTTTTATTATTAATGCCATCAACAGACAACATATGTGATGAAAAAATATAACGACAAAATAATTTTAATCTACTTTTTGTCAATAGGGGTCGTCCATTAATCACGTGATGTTTTTATCAACTTCGCCTCCTGGTGGTAAGTGGTGAGGTTTTAGACTAACCCCCTCTTACCCATAATCACGTGTATTTTACTGGTACAAATTATCTTAAAAAATACAGAACATTCTGGAAAATTAAGCACCGTGATAAAAATGTCCAGTCGGACATTAAGGTTGCAGATTGTTTCTGGTTGGCATAAAAATAATAAAGGAAGGTGTAATCATGTGATAAACATATAATTGTACTGGTACATGAATATATTTAATGGGCATTGCCATCGGACCACGGATTAACGAGACTTATTTGAACACTAACACTTGCAAGATGTAAGTGAGCGCGCGTTCAACGAAAAAATAAATATACGTGACATCCCACTACACTCCCCGCGCCATTTTGGTATTTGGTGATTTTTCCGAGCTACCTTTTTTAATGCTACAAAGGTGGCAAACAGGCATAGGGCCCGCTTGATGGTAAGCGGCTACCGTAGCATATGGAGCTTGTAATACTATAGGTATCACTAGTGCGTTGCTGACCTTGAACTCCCATACCCCAAAGAGCTCTGAAAAAGGGCACTATGTCTGGAACCTCCTCGTAGTGTGCATCGAGCATTGTCAGTCCTTATAATATCAGATCGACGGCGACCCTACCTTTATCAGAGGAGACCGCCTTGGCTCGCCCACTTCTGACTAGACTCGTCTATGACGGCGGAGGAAGAACATCTCCTTAAAAATTGGGAGAATATAACTTCTATAACAAATCGCTGTCGCCTACCTCCACCCCTACGAGACTTACGTGATTAATGGACGATCCCTAGTAAGGGAAAATTATGTTTGAATAATTAATTTTGATGAAGAATAATATATAGTGATTGATCCTCTTCTCCAATTAATAGGTAAAAATTAATGATATATATTTAATGGTCCCTTTTATTGGATGTTATGATCCACTGGCTGTGTTGTGTAGGTTAAAATACATTTTCCTGATTGTATAAACGCTTATCTTTGGCCATACCTCTATAGAGTATTGAGAGTATTGACAAAGTAACGAATATGTGCTACGAGAATTATGTATAACGAAACTACCTACTGTAAATGAATTAGTTTCATAAAGTTCATTACTTACTTCACTAAGCGACTCTGGCCGTATGTCTCCGACTGCAGCCCGCGCTGCCGCTATGATTGGTTCAACTGACGCTAATTCTGTTTCTATTTCTTTTTTTCTAAAAAGGAAATATAATTATGATTTCCATCAACGGCTAATGGTAAAACCAGTTGTTATAAAGCCAGTGCTGGTCTGAAACTACAATATTTCCAGTATATAACTTTTAAACAATTAGAATATGTAAAACAAAGTGTTTATCTGATTGTAGCTCAAAATGAGAATGAAGCTTTTAGGGTCCCCACCAAATTTTATTGCCTTGCCTAAAGAGAAACTGAATAATGGATATGCAATAGCTAACTCCGAAACGTGACACACATAGCCGAATGACTAGTGATGTCCTTTTTATTATATACATATTGATCGCTATTTCCTCATTCGTTACTTAGGAGGATGCACCACGCGCAGTGAGGATAGGCCCTATTATTATTTATATTATTTCATTATATCCGGCTTACTGAGTTTGCAATGTTTCATTTTCGATTTCAATGTTTTTCTTCAGTTCGTGCATTTCCTCCTTCTTATCCGTGGTGGCTCGGACGGTAGCGCTGATCTGATCCAGCGCTTGGTTCGCTTTAGCTTGTTTGTCGGAGAGCGCAGCTTCTTGTTGCGCCGCCTCCGCTTGCAGTGTTGCCACTTCGCTTCGAGCTCGTCTTAACGCTTCCACACCGGCCTGTTATACGTATATATCTGGTTTTATTGACGATGACCCATCCACATAAAATATTCTATATCTTTGCTCATTCAATTTGGTATTTACCTTAATTTAAAATTGTTAATGATTTTTTATAGAATAATCAAAATATTCAAAATCCAGGGTGGTATTTAGATATTTTATAATAGTATTATAAATAAAAGTATAAAACAACAAAAAAACTTAAATACAATTAATATTATAAAATTATAATAAATAATAAAACTTATTTACCATTAGGTCGATAACGCCTGAAAATTTGCACCGGCGTGAATATCAAATATTAATGAAACATAAATCAGTAAATATTTAACTTTATAAAACATACAAATGGATTTATGTATTCCCAGTTGAAGCTTTACAGTACGAAAGTGTGCCCAACGGTATCACTTAACCTATTGTCCACCATAACGCACCACCGCCGATCGTGTAGCCTAACTAGTCTATCGTCCCGTACTTGCCTACATCTTGCCACATTGCTTGACGTTCATAATTACTGCTCCACTCCTTAGAGCCGTGTCGTGATATATAATCTTCTTCAATAATATTCCAAATCTGAATGATAGCTTCCAAAGATTAGCGCTAACAAACAAACAATAAAACGAACAATCTCTTCAGCTTTATAATATATTAGTACTACAAACCGATAACATAGTTTGTCTCTGGACCAGCATCGATTTCTTCTTTGTCAAAATATGATAGAAAGTTTTAACGAAGTTTATATATCTGCACGGCGCTAGCATCCAGTTTTTATTGAGACTTTTATATATTTTCACAAATTCGTCCAGTGGAATTATTTGCAATTCTTCCTTTAATATATTAGATACGTTCTCCTTCTGTAACCTAAGAAAGCGAATATTTAAACTATTTGAAAATAGATGTGTAATAATAACAAAAGATACGCTCAAAAAGACGGCATGTAAACATAAAGACGAAACCAATTTTGATACTTGTTGGACCTGGCTACTAATAAAATTTCTGTATTTTCCGTACCTAGTACGTCTACATGTGCTTATAATAAAAGTGATTGAAGTGTAACTAAATAACATACACCTATAAGTGTAGGAAAAGTATAAATAGTGAGTGATAGGTGCAATAGTGCTTCACCAAATATACACTAGTGAGATAATAGATACGTTGATACCTCTGTATAATAAACGAAGGCATATCATGTAATGTGACGTCAGACCAACCATCCTGCCATAGCAGATGGGCTTTGTTGTATAATAAGGGATATTTTTCCATTAATTCCGAGAGTTCGTCGTGGTCTTTATCTAACCAAATGACTATTCCCAACTTTTGGTTTACATCTAAAAATACAATGCACTGTTTCTGAATTTCATCAGCGTATGAATATTGGATAGTTTCTTATCCTTTACACTGAAAAAACTACCTATCATTTTTATCCAGAAGTCTACTAAAAATATATTTTCTAGTACGTATATTATACTCATTATACAACTTGTTCCAATTATTATTACTCTTCGAGGATAAAAATAGACAAATGATTATGTAAATTAATATGGCGGTAAGATATTTTGGGATGCACTAATCGAAAGATTAAGAGAGTGACTGTAGAGAAAATATAAGGCTTTGGTAGGACCAATACCTGAACCAGAAGATAGTTGGTCGCGATGTAGAGCCTCAATTCTGGCGAGAGCTTCACCTCCTTTATAAGATACAACGTCTTCGCACAGTACAAGCAATGCGCGTGATCCTTCCAAGCACATACCTAATGCCTGTTTAAATATAAAAATTATATTTGTTTATATTGGAAATAAATGTACACGTGTAAAGTAATTATAGGTTAGAAATTTGATTTAAAGGGGAAAACTTAACTTTAGACTTCTCAGTAAAGTTACAAAATACAGAAAAACCCAGAATATTAAAAAAAATATTCAAGAAACAATTTATTGGTCTTCAGTACGCCATGGGACTACAGAGGCAGACTAAATTGTTCGAGCTTCTTTGGTATGTCAAATAACATCTTAAGGACTGAGAGACAAACCTTACCTGCACATGATGCTCCCTGTTGAGTAACAAACGAGGAAATAGTGACAGCGAAGCGGGTAATGCTGTACTGCCCTATTGGGTCGTGATCATAATGCATATGGTGAAAGGCCCACCATAGTGATTCGCTTATGCGCATCCCGTTTCGGGATGAGCCTGTGCATATCCAGTTTCTATTTATGCAGACCTGCACGATAGCGGCCGGTGGCGATGGATTGTTGATCCTTCAGTGATCGCCGCTGTTTTCTGGATTGTACTGTGCTCACCACTATTTAAAAAGCAGCTAACATAAGGCTACGTAGTCATTTTGGAGCTACCGCCTCTGACACGACAATAATTCAATCCTTACGTTTTTAATATGGGAAGTGAGTTGAGAGTAATTGTTGACAAAGAACACGGTTGCGGGTAGTTCGGCTGCGGTGAGCAGCGTGGCTGCGCGCCGGCCCACGCCCGCACTGCCCACGCATACGACAATGTTGCCATTTGTCTATAACAAACCTCCAATACATTTCTTGCTCTTATGTATTACAACAGTTTTTATAAACATGTAAGTTCTTGTTTACCTATAATTTGAGGGTTAACATAAAAGGCTAAAAAAAGGCTTAAATATTCCAAAAGGTTTAAAGGCTATAAACGCTAAAACATAAAAAATATCGCGTAAGTATAATTGAGTTTAAAAACAAAAAAAAAATTATAAAATTTATAAATATCACATCCGATCTGTAGAAATCCAAAATAATAATAAAAAACAATAGATTTGTTTCTCGTTTCATAGTCTAATGTGAGTTGCAATTGCCATTAGGATGCTCAGAATGTTTATATCTAATTAAGACTTATACTCGTTTGAAATGTATAAATTATAGTTTACGGTTTTTTTCTCGTCTTATTCTTAGTGATAATATTTATCTATAATATCAAAATAGCCCTATATTTTTCCGAAAATAAAATGAAGGCCTTCTCACCGTTTGTGCTATAGCTTTGGATAAAACAGCCAATTCCATACACGTCTCCGCGCCAGTATCACCGAACACATTGTACTCATGTCCTGATACTGAAATGAGCAAATAATATTTTTATAATATGTACATCCAAAGTAATATAAGTTTCATTTGTCCGGAGACTATTTTGCAGATAAATTGAACAAATATGAGGTTTTAAATATAAAAATTTTATTTATTAATGTTATTAATAGGAGGAACAAATATCTTACAACATTGGTTGATGATTTTTTGTGTCTTGTAATACCATTCCTCTCGACTAACGGCCTCCAAATAAACTCCTTCAGTGCGAAATTTGCTTGAGAAATATATAGATTCACTATCAATTTTCAAATACTTCTTAGAAATTGAATTAAAGATTTCCTTATCTTCATTAGTCACTAATCGATCCTTAAATAGAGCACAGGCCTCTGCACTGGCAGCCTAAAAGTAATTGTGAATGTTGAAATTTAAGCATTATTTCACGTTTTAGCCTTTTTCTGAAATAAATCTCGGCCCCGGGTTGCTCATATTAGACACATTAGGCCGCGCTCACTTTGCATGCGTTTTTGTATGAAATTCGGTCGTGAGAACACGTATGAGAAAACGCACGAACGATCCCGACCCTTCAAGTACTATGGGAGTTCTCACAGTGATTCAGCATGTTATTTACGTAGCCATCAAAGCAGGCCATGGTTAAAATATACGGAGAATTATCAAGATCATCATTTTCCAATTGATTTGATACATTAGAAGAGAATTAGAGTGTGAGAATATTCCACGGTCACTTTCTTCAACATAGCTACCAAATAAATATATATAAATCAATTTGTAGTGTATATTAGTGTTTACTGACGGAGGAAAATGGTAAGTGTGCGCACTCAATTCGTATGATCTTTATTGTACGTAAACGTACAAAACAAATTCGTACCCAAAATGAGCGCAGCTTTAACACCAGTTATACCTTGACTAGCTGTACCTCGCGGTTTCGCCCGCGTATAATTTTAAAAAATCGCATCAGTATAGACAATATTTTTATCAGTCGGCCAGGGTTATATGTCAATTATTTTAATTTTACATTATCTCACAAAATATTCGTCCAAATAACATGGTATAAAGTTTATTTACATAAAATTGTCTTGATGATGAAGTAACTTTCGTTCGTAAGGATTAATATGCCATGACTAATAATAATGCTCATAAATCACTTTTAAATTTTCAATAAAACTATGTCACAAAATACCTTATTGTGGCTTATATATAAGAGATAAGTATATGGTATCGCGGACTTTTTTAGATTTACTAAGAAGCAATATTTTTGTTGGACATTGTATTTACGTATCACTAACTATTACGCTAGCGCACGCGGATAAAGCAATTCGGGTGCACTGTGTCTACCGACTTACTTGACAAAAATCAATATTTAAGGTGAGCTGAGGGGTGTAGCTTAATGCTAGATAGCCACTGTAAAATCTGGCTATCATATACTAAAATAATTTTTCGAATCCGACTGGTAGTTTCAGAGATTAGCGTGTTTAAACAAACAAAAAAACTCTTCCGCTTTATTATATTAGTATGTATTAGTATCTATGGATTAGATACAAAGATGTGTGTTGCTAAAATCTACAAATAACCGTAAAACTGAAACGTGAAATCACGACAGACGGACACGAATTCGTAACTCTGGTAAAAAAGATAACTTTTTAAGATCATTCAAACAACCGCATAAAAGGGAGAAATAATTACTCTACACCATTGTTGGAGTACTTTAAAAGTTATCAAAAAGTATTCGTAGTATTTGAGTAAGCTATTAAAAAAAAACCTTCTTATAAAACATACCATCACAACGTCTTTTTCATTCAAGGGTGTGTACCATTTCACGTTTTCACACCATCTCATTAAATGGTACGCGTTCCATTTGTAATGTGTCTGAGAGTGAAACGTGTTAGTTACCTGTTAAGTAAAGGTATGGACTCATATTATTATTATCGATTTAAAAATTGTATTTTTTTTAACAGATCTTTTAATTTCAGAAACTATAAATAGACATTCGAGAAAACACATTAAAATATCAAATTTACAAAACAACGAAGCACGATGAGTTTTCATTAAAGCAGAATGTTTTTATTGTTCAAACATTTCCATGGTTTTTTTTTGTTTTATAATCCAGTTACGCTTAGCTTATGGTTAACTTTAATTATTTATTGAGGAAGTCTCTGGTAAACTGTCAACTATATAATTTCGATCATTCGAAGTGATGACAGTCGACATGGTTACATTTGAGATGGCGAAAGTTCGAGATGGTAACAGACGTTGTTTGCTAAACCACTTAGCTTATTGTGGTGGAGAGTCATACTTGATGTTATTTTTTAAGATTCTGTATTAGTGTCATCTGAGATTAATTTATGAATGTTGATTTTTTTAAATCATATTATTTCAAATAAATTAATTTCGAGTAAATAAAAATTATTTATTATTATAGTAATTATAACTTCTAACGCGCGTACGTATAACACCAAAGTTTTCGGTAAGTCATCGAATGGATGGCTAGAACTTTGCTCAGGTAATGCTAAGCAAATACTAAGCTTGCGACTATAAATTCGAATTTTGAACTTAAGGCTGAGATAACTCTTAAGTACGCTATATAGATTTCACTCTTCAACATCTCTGAATCTCTCATCACCTGTTAGAAATAATTTATTTATACCAAGATTACAGGTTGCAAATTTTTAGGTATTAGAAGAATAATTGATAAATGTAGTTATGATAAATATATAGTATCAATACCTCTTTAAACATAGACACCATTCTTGCAGCAAGAGACGAAACATCTGATAGCGGTATATTTTTGTCGACGGCTTGTTTTAAATAATTTATAGCCAGCTGTAGTAACTCCTCTTCATCAGGCTCACTAAAACATTTTTAATTTATTCGCTATACTTAATGTCCTTTAAAACACGATAAAAACTGTTGTTATAAAAATCTATAAGATAATGAGTAATCCTAGAAAAAATGCATGCGTTATTAAATAACGTGCAAATTAAAAATTGTATACAAAATTTTATCAGTAGTGCTGGTAGTAATTTGTTTCACCCGTTTTATATAAATCAGTGAGCCTATCGTTGTTCTTACTTCCCGTATTTGACTACAGCTCGCCAGATTGCTTGACATTTATGGTTACTGCTCCGTTCTTTAGAGTCGAAGCGTGAATGTATAGCGTGTATAGCCTATTATAACCTTCCTTAATAAATCTTTACATATTATAAAACGTCTCTTTGTCTGTCTGTCCGTTTATGTTCTTTTCACGCGAGAACAACTGATCTGATTTACATGGTTTTTATTGTAATTCATAGCTATATTATCTGACCAGGTTTTAGGATATATTTTGTAAAATAAAGTAAGATAAGATATAAGAAGTGACGATAATGGTGAATCAATTCGGAAAAAAATACACATTTTTGCGCTTGAATGGCTTACGCTGAGTAAACCATATGAGATATATCAAATTAATGCTCTACATATTTGTAGGTATTAGAAAGACCTACAAAAATTTGGGTTAGCAGCCTCTAAGGTTCACCCACAATAAGCATTTTTGTCTTCCGTCTTTTAAGCGGGGCAGCACGATTACCGCGTGCTCCTAGATCCTAGACACAGCTAGTAAGTTATAAAATGCAAAAAAATATATTTGGAATAGTTCTTGTTGTGTATATTGTGGATAGTTCTTGGAATTGGCACGTTCAGACAAACAAACAAAAACTAACAATCTCTTGAGCATTATGGTATTCGTATAGATTTTGGAATCCTTTCTTTTTATTCTAGGGTAATAATATCCAATTAATCAAGTGTTGAATTTGAAACAGTAGTATTTTCCATAGGCCTGCTTTATATATAGGTAATTCAAACCACGACCTTTCCCAAGGATTGCGAAATAATCCGCGCACCAGGCCTGTATATGATTACATTATAACTGTTTAAGAGATAGAGCAGAATAATTAGAACATTTTAAAAATTTTAACGACATTTTCATATTTATTTGTGTATATATTTTTTGGCTTCGTTCCTCTTTTCGTATTACAAATATCCACATAACAAGACACCGCAACTACCTATATCACACATCTCATAATTATTTATTTGCCAATTGATAAACATAGTTCGATAGTTCCAAAAACCCAGATTCTATGGACTTACTCGTACCTTATAAACACTAACAAATGGGAATTTTATTGCTTGTCTCTTTAACACACGGACATTGTTCATATAACAAAGGTATTTTTTTTTCTGCGACTACCAATAAGTTTTGTGATTCGTCACGGTATTTTTCGTTTACAATAAGTAAATGATAACTTTATCAGAGTACGTCCTAAGTATAAAGACTGTAAGTTTTTTTTAAACCCCGGTGTTGTAAAGAAGCGTTCTGTCCGCCTGATGGTAAGCAGTCACTACAGCTTTTCGAATTTTGCAACACCAAAAACATCATATGCGAGTTGCTGACCCTTTATTATAGCCTGTTCACTCCACTGTTGAAGAACCCCATACTGTAGTTCTTTGGGAAAACCTCAGCAGGGAACTTCGAAACCGGATTGTCCGCCACAATTTAGATTACAAAGTGTGGGAATGAACTCCCCGCCGATGACTAGTGATGCGATGGTTGTTACTAATATTGCGTAGTATTTTTACATGTTAGACAAATATAATGTTTCAGTGATCATACAAGACTAACAGAAAATCGACCACCGACCTCTTCCAGACCGCAATTTTATGAAAAGGTGTAATCCGTAATATCATAAAAATAGTGGGATAAAATCGATACAATGCTATATAGAAACGATATTCAACTTCGTGAATTTAACAACTCGATAGATAATACACGGTTTATTATACAGATAATGTAACGGTACCTTGAAACATCTTGCAATTTGTTCAAGCACACATTGACGAAGCTTTGCCGAAGTTACCTATGTACGTACAAAACTGGCATGTCGGATGACAGAGGGCGCCGGATTAGACTGGAGCCGTATTGGCGAGAGTCTACTGTAAAAACCAAATAAAAAAAGGGAACCAACGTGAGAGCTGTCCATGAGAGGACGGCTGCGAGTCGCGGACACAGCAGGGCGGCGTGCGCGGCCGTCGCCACCACACGCACCTTGTTCACAGAGCACCACACCGCGCCCGACCTACCCTCCTCGTCGCTTCCACGACACCAGAAACCACCACTCTTCATCACCTGCATACAGGAACGGATTTAGTTTAGACAGAACCCATCCGATACAGCGCCTTTTTGCTTTATAATACATTTAGTAACTAGGCAGTGCCCCACGGCTCCGCACGTATTTATTACGCAGTACTCATAAAACATCTCCATATGTCCCTTACTCATACACCTTGTACAACTTTTAAATAAAATCGGTTAAGAATTAATGAAAAAAAAAAAAGATTACGATTTCTAAAAGTATTATTGATACTTCTTGTACTCTATCGGCTAAGGAATGACATAATGATTTTGATTTAGTTCAAAATATTAGGGGTCCTTACATATGAAATTAGCGTTTTGTTGAACTGGCCAACTTGATCTCAAATATCTGGCGATTGGTTAGGAATTCCAAATTCAAATTTAGGCTTGAGAATTTGTCTTTCAAATTTGGTGATTCATTTGTTTTCGCGCCATTTGTTTTTTCTTTAACATCGTTCTTTTCACAAAATGGAAAACTTAAAATATCGCGTTATTCACGAATATGAGTTCCACCGTGGCATCAGCACTGCAAAAACAGCTCGAAGGATTAATGATGCGTATGGGGAAGCTACTGTAAAAGAAATCACGGTACGTTTTTGGTTCCAAAGCTTTCGTTCTGGAATTTTTGACCTAAGAAACAAACCCCTTGGACGACCAGAGACCATGGAGAGAGAAGTTGATCATGAAGATTTAAAGGTGATCGTAGAAACGGATCCATCGCAAACCACGACAGAGTTAGCGGCAAGCTTCGGTGTGAGCGATAAAACAATTTTAATTCATTTGAAACAAATTAGATAAGTGAAAACGACAACGACAATCGAAAACGCTCATTACAGTGTTTGAACCCAGGAGAACCGACCAAATCCTGTCCCAAGCGAAAGTTAACTCAGAAAAAGGTATTGGTGAGTGTTTCGTGGACCAGTGCTGGTGTTAAACACTACATCTTCCTTAGATCTGACCAGAAGATATCGGCAGATCTGAATTGTCAACTATTGCAAACCACGATGGAAAAGCTAGCCGTTAAACAACCGAGACTGGTCAATCTTTCTAGCCCACTGCTGCTTCAGGACAACGCTAGACCCCATATTCACAACAGACACGACTAAATTAGAGGAACTGCGGTTGGAATATCTCCGATACCCACCATACTCCCAGGACCTTGCTCCAACAGATTAGCACTTTTTTCGGAATTTGGACAATTTCTTGCAAGAAAAAAAACTTAATTCCGATGTGGCTGTCCAAACCGCCTTCAAAGATTTTATTGATTCTCGCTCCCACAATTTTTTCAGCAATGAAAGCAATGAAATACCTATATAATGACGAAAATACATAGATAATAATAGTACATACTTCGATTGATTAAATGTATAATTTTATAATATTTTTTCGTTTTACTTTTTCCATATAAAACACTTATTTCAAATGTAAGGACCTAATATTTGACATGTGCTAAATCTAAGCGAATTTCAAGATTTTATGTATCGCTGAATCCTTACAGATTTGCTCCTGCGCACGAATAAATATCAATAGACTTATTCGTGTACAACCACCACGCGTTCTTCTCGGTATTAACATGTTGAGCCGTGAAAAACAATCACTATTTCAAATTACGGTTCTTAATTTAGAAATTAGCGAAGGTTTGTACATAATAACCTGTAGTAAGAATGCGTGCACGGGTACGGAGCCCCAGGCGTCCTTCCGCGCCCGATGTATAGCGCGCACGAACAGCGTGGTCCCTGCACCGGTACGTCCGCGGCCGCCCGAGCCCATACGAACTGCATTATTCTAATACAGATACGTGAATACATGTCGCATAGTTTTCTCTTTATAAAATCTATAAAGTCTTACTTGCTTACGTCTTACATCTTCAATATAAAGCAAAGTATCAATTAAACAGGATGTAGCTTTTCATAGCAATTTAGAGCCACTTTAGCTGCGTAATGACATTACCTCGTTAAACGTGTTGTATACTCTCGTGTCATGGTGAATGTCCTGAGGAGTTGTTTGACCTAAATCTATCACCTCCATTCTACTATAGATCCAAGCGAACTGGTCTAAGGAGCCACAGCTACACGGTAGAGCTCATCACGACACTAACAAAGACATTCGCTAATTGAAGTGCAGATTTATTATGGTCTCCCAGTCAACGTGTTCCCTTCTTCCTATGATATTGAGTCCTTCAAAAGAGGCGTGAACAGGCATTTAGCAACCTTGCACGACATCGATTACTTACGATGAAATTTGTGTCACCGACGGTCGCCGTCGTCGGTGGACTGTACCGTGCTTACCCCCAGATGTTCTACAACCATTTTGCCAATGATTATAACAGGTAAATATGGTCGGTTCATTAATGGATAATTCTTCCTAGTGTCTTTTCGATGACTAGAAATTTAAACTCAACTACAAGTGTGAAAGAATGGTTGGTTTAAGCCGAAATGGAAGAGAGTATTAGTCGATATCGACTACAATATAAGTCGATATGAATATTAAGACATGATATAAGGTAGCTTTTTCGGACAGCGCGTTGACCGACGTAGGTTGGAATCCTACAATGTCTTAGCTTTCGGTAAAACAAAACCATAGGTGTATTGTTAGGGCATTTTGTAAAGCGCGCCTTGCTAGTTACAATCCATAACTTAAAAATCTGTAACCAAGTACATAGTTGTGTTCCGGTAGTTGCATCTGAAAGCCACCCCACTATATTATACGCTTAGCCTATTACCATCTCATGTCTCATTACTGCTTTGAGATTGTGCTTAAAAGCTAAATCTATTATTTTGTATACACATAAAAAGGAATCTCTCGAATGCCTCGAGAGCTATTGCTTGGCAGTGTTTGTGTGTCATTACACACAAGGAGGTATCTTCTGTGCATCGCACACGGCTGGCACAAGGACGCTAAACATAAAATTATAAAAAACGTTAAAAATTATATTTTTTTCACAAAAGTATACCTTTTTTAATATGTCGATAATATCAGCTGGTTCCAAAACGGGCGTGCAATCTATTGTAATTATATTAGAATTGCATTCTTTTAATACGAACTCTGCCATAATACTGAAACAGGACAATTCATTAAACGATACCTGGTCGCAGCACAAGAAACAAATCTCTTATACACACGATTTAGACTTACTTTTTAGCACAACCGGCGGGACCCACAATAATTAAATGAGATTCATCGGAGCCGATACATGATCTTAAGATCGGATCGATTGCGTATAACCTTGTAGACATGTATAATGATTCCGTGACCCACTCACAGACATTAAGCGGTATCGGTGCCGGAGGGCCCAATATAGATAATAACTAAAAAACATTTTTTATTACTACAGAAAATGTGTAAATAAAACGAAATATCGTATATACAGACATAATCTAATAAAAACTCATTATTTGTGTTTTTAAACTTAGTCAGTTTAAAAGTTGATTTAGCTTTTAATGCACCATACCCACATTATGTGTTAACGATATTTCTTGTATAAAAGAAAAAGATTCACCTCATCTCGGAAACTCTCAACAATATTTTCTTTTAAAATAGGGATCACACTTTTTTCTATAGCTAAATAGACGATATCTTCAGGAGTGGTGCGTGCGGAGTTCACTCCCGAGTTTTGAGCTATATATTCGAATTTTGCCAGTATCTGTTTCACCAATGTTATGTTGTACAACTTTACTATAGTATCGGATCTGTGTGCGGTGAACCATTGAAGGCATTTCTTGACAGTTTCCAGTAGAACTGGCACCGCTAACTTTATGACCTCATCGTCAAATTCAACTTTTTGCGCCCAGCCTTCTAATATTTCTGTATCACAGCTTACGTCATCGCTACAAATAGATAAATAAGAAAGCTAAAATCCATTAACATTTATGAGTCAGGATTTAACATAGGAACTAATATTATATTTCACGACTGCAAATAATCTTTTTAGTCGGCTTCAAAAAAGGAGGAGGTTATCAATTCGAATGTTTTTTATGGATGTTCAACCATAACTTCTTTGTTTATTAACCTATTAAGATGATTCGTTTTTCGTTGCGAAGGGGATACCTCAAGGGTGGACCTGGACATTTTAATTTAAATGGCATGGGACCTTCTACTTCGAAGATACACCATTGCCCTCCTCAAAATAATTAAAGTTAGTTTTCTTTTTTGTTAATAATTGTCTTGTCATAAATTACATTTAGCTTTGTAAATTGAAAAGTACAAAACTTATTCAAGTGTAGCATAATTTTCACATTTCTGGTATTAATCTGTACTTAATATAGATGATTACGTGAATCTATAAACATAAGCTAAAACTATATTGTAGTGGATTTATTAATCATTCTACTATTAGGAATGATACAATATAAACCTCAATAATATAATTCCTAAACGCGACACTGTAGCGGGTGACGCGTGCTCCAACGTGTGCGTTTCAAAGATAAAGTTCACGTTGGCTCCGAACTGTATGCGCCAGCCTGAAGGCAGCGTGAGTAGTCGGTTGTCGTCCAACACAGAATTGAGTGCTTCTATCCACTCGGGATCAATGTCTCCATCGCATACCACCCATGACCAAACGTCTGGAATTTTTTTATACTCACTTTTAGCAAATTAACTTAAAACGTATCAATACTTAAAATAATAAAAAGGAAGAGTTTTTTGTTTGTTTAAACAGGCTAATCTCTGGAACTACCTGTCGCATTAGAAAAATTCTTTTTGTGTATGATAGACAGATTCACGAAGAATAGTATAGACTATCTAGTATTAGGCTATACTTCTCAGCTAGCCTTAAATATTGATTTTTGTTAAGTAAGTCGCAATAAATAGCGCACCTTAATTGCTTTATCGGTGTGCGCTGGCGTATTGGTTAGTGAAACGTATATACAATGATCTAGAAAGATATTGCTCCTTAGTACATTTAAAAAAAAAACCACGATACCATATACGTATCTTTTATACAAAAGCCACAATAAGGTATTTTGTGACAAAGTTTTATTGAAAATTGAAAAGTCTATTTGAGAGCATTATTATTAGATATGGCATATTAATCCTTACGAACGAAAGTTACTTCACCATCAAGAAAATTTTATATAGATAAACTTTTCCCTATATAGTATGTTATTAGGAGTTAATGTATAATTAAAATAATCCAACACTCGGCTCGGGTGTATGCCAGTAGCAGCAATGACGCGAACGAGCCATTTGAATTGTGACGCATAACTCTGGCCGCCCGATAAAAATATTTTCTATACTGAAGTATTATAAATCATCAATCAGCGATTTCTTTTAAATTATACGCGGGTGTAACCGCGAGGCACAGCTAGTTATACTAATACAAGTAATTTAAGACAATTATTACATTAATACTGTATCATTTAGGCCCAGTTACAAAAATTATTGATGCAAAAAGAGGTAACAATGGCTCAGTGGTAGCGCCTACGAGCACCGTGTCGATGGACGTGAGTAGGAATCCCTGCAATGTGCGTAAACTTTCAGTGGAGGAAAACGTCGTGATGACACAATAGCATGTTGGAAGGAAATTAATTTCTAATGCCCGCCTGACTAGCTACTACAATCAAATAGAAAATCTGTCGCCAAACACCTATAAGTGTGTTCCGGCAGCTGCACTGAACCATTTCTCCCAACATTAGGCTTAGCGTGATACCATCTTGGGCCACATCGTCACTCAATAATATATGATGTATACCATAAGATAAGTAATATCGAATCTTTGTACATTATTTTATAGCCACCAAACTGTCACCTACAGTTTTTAAAATTTCTTGAAGTTCGTTCGTTACTACGCACTTTAATATAAACTTGTTTCAAAAAATCTTGTTTTCACTATATACGATTGCTTATAAAATTATATATTCTATGACAAATCGATTTAAAAAAAACTATATTGTGACATGTATACCGAGTGAGCAATAATTTACCTGGAGATTGATTGGATATTTTTAAAGCTGTAGCAGATATAACGCCGTCTGTCCATTGCCTGGTGTCGTGGTCGATGCTACCGAGAAGCCAATCACGATTCATCGCCTTTGGGCTTATCACGTACTCGACAATGTTCTTCCCTTGTTGTGTTAACGTCTGAAACGTATTCTCAAACTTCAAGAAATTTATTCCAGAGTAGTCTAGTCTGATTCTAGATTAATTCATAGTTAATATAAATTTGAAGACACATACACGCACGCACTCTCACACGTACCATTAGTGTTACCATTTAGTATAGAAACGGTGGACTTAATACTATTACTATTAATCATACATATTTAGAAAGACAAAAATTAGTTAATTCGAATTAGTTACTAGTTACTTTCGACGGCCTGTAAAATGGTACTTAAACAAAACTTAATAGGTGTGGACCTTACTATTCTTCTAAAATATTACTTAATGGAGGTAAATATGATACATACCGTTTTAAGTAGTCGCCTTATTGTTGTTTTCCCGGAGCCCGGCGGCCCAACAATAACTACGCCCATCCTTTGTTTTAATTGTTCGTACAATTCAACACATTTTTGAATCTAAAAACCATTCATTAACGTTGCTTTGATAATGATATATTTATAGCCAATCCTGTTAGCGAACTATACGGATACGTGTGGACAATGCCGACCCGAGGTAAGTTTTATGCTGGAGCGAGATCCGTTTATAGCGCCCCACTTGGTTGCTCCTAATATATACGAGAATGTACGGGTAACACTGGAACTTGGACTCATATCGCAAGCGTCTCAACAAATAAACTCATTCATATGATAGCTGCATGCTTAAAATTGAAATATAGAAAAAGAAAAAAAATACTACTTAGGCGCCCCCTTGGTACTCCGTTCACCCTTCGGTAAAGCCCGCCCCAATACAAATGTACTCTGTGGCCCGCCCTGCGTGTGAAATGTATTCGGGAACCAAATGTCAGTATTAGATATTAAGAATTGTCTTCAATATGGAAGCGGTAACAAATATTACAAAACGTCCGTACAGAAGTTTTCCAGAATATAGATTTAATATGTATATTTTTTTTCACATGACTGTATTGTAAGCCTTAAGGGCCCTGAAGTCTCAGAAGTTTTTTACAGCTTCACCGGGCCTGGGAGCGAGCGCTGAAGGCACTCAGCCGCGAAAGATTTGAAATGGATATCATAAATAAATAAGTAATTGCCTAATAAAGTTACACTAAAAATCTTAAGTTATTATAAGTACAGTTGAACAAACCTGTAATTGATTTTTGTTTAATTTGAGACTTTCATACGAAGCTTCAAGCGCAATGTTCATAGTATTTGAAATAAAAGGTTCTATTTCGACATCAGAGAATACGAGCGACAAAATATTTTTAAATCTGTAACAATAATAAATAATGTTTAATAAATACATATTTACAAATAAATTTCTTTACAGGCCTATTAATTTAGTGTTTAATGTACATTTTATATCTTTAACATTGTTATTAATATATTTAGAGTATTTTTAAGTATATATACCTACAGAAATATTTTGCAAAATTATATTGAGAAAAGTTTTTTATTTTCATTTTATTTACATGTTTTTTAATACATCTAATAAGACAAACAAGCGTACATTAATAACGTGAATAATACAAAGTTACCGCTGAGCGTCCCACGCAGTTAACTTGGATAGGTTGTTGAGAGCGAGCTGCTGCGCGGCGAGGGCGCGGTGCCCTGTGACGTCACCGGCCGCCATGGCACCACCACAACTGCTCACAGCGGCCTTCAGTGCTCGCAATCCCCAATCGTAATGCCTCTGACCACTTAACAATCCGCTGTCAATTTAATTATTGTATTATTTATACATACTAATAATAACTATATATTTATATAGTATAATAAAATTGAAGTGTCTGTATATAATGTCAAAATAACATCTCTTTAATAAATGCATATGAAAACTACATGCAAGAAACAAATTCACTTTGTATCAAAGGATATTATAAAAGAACCTGGCCATAGTGAAGACGTTGTTTAAATCTTTGGCGAGAGCGTCTGCATCAGGTATAGATCTAGCAGCTAGAAGGTGAGTAGCGAGCTGGTCTCCGGGCGGCTGCACCATGGCGACAGGTCGCATCACTCGCTCCAGTGCTGGAGGTAAAGCCCTCCGCCCGCCGTATCCACGACCGACGGGATTCATTGTGGCAGCTACACCGCACCATTCGGACACTGCTACCTGACAATTTACGTCATAGGATAGGAAGATATACCAATATAATAATAAATTTGAACCTAAGTTAAACTGTAACGGCTTTACAGAATCAGTGTACTTGCTTCCATTTACATGTATAATTCAACATTTATTATTCTCGTAACAGGTAGGTATAACATGAATCAATAACAATACAAATTATTAACTTATGCAAAGATAAATTCACTCATCAAACTTGCGTTATTTTGCTTGCAAAGGAGCTTGACAACAGATTTACAAGGTTTATAAAGCTTGGCAACATAAGCTCTAGAAAATGATCTACCTCTGCTTTGATAATATTATGATGTTTTGCTTCATTGACAATCAGGTTCATAGGCTACGTCTCCCACATCCTTCGGCGCGGTGTTTTCTAGAGTGCTAACAATATACCATGTTCGTTTTCCATACACACTTGAAGAAATATCTAGATATAGCATACCTGTTTCCCATTGAGTAATGCAGTGGGCGTGGACCCTGGCGGACGCTGGTGCATGGCTGTTAGCAATGAGGCGAACTGATGTGAGACCGCCGCCAGCGTGTCTCCTGTCAGACGGTTGAACTCGTCAAAGCAGCCCCAAGCTCCACTTCGAGCTAAGCCAGTTAGCAGTCTTCCCATGCATTCTGCGTCCATCGCCTAGAAACATTACAAATGTTTTGTTCCTTTACGTACTTTGCTCCTCATCGCCATAGGCTTAAACTTCATATTCAGCGTGTACAGCACCCAGGCGGCAACTTAGTAGGGGCGGTAAAATAAAAAATAAGAAGGTAAACAAAGGAAATTCGGCCATATGAATAAAGAGTAGAAAATTTAATATATTTTTCTGTTCTGTATTGTTTTGAAATTACGAAGCAATTATAGCTCAGTGATGGCGTGTACGACATCGCGTCGATTGACGTGAGTTCGAATCCCTGCAATGAGCCCGAGCTTTCGGTGAAGAAAAACATCGTGAGGAAACCATAGCATGGTGGTAGGGCTTTTTCTAATGCCCGCCTGGCTAGCCTCCATCCTCAAGTTGAAAATCTGTCGCACCAATAGGTGTGTTCCGGCAGCTGCACTTGAGAGCCAGTATTCCACTAGGTTTAGCGTGTTATTATCTTGGGCCACATCGTCACTTAACATCAGGTGAGACTGTGGCCACTACATCAAACTATAACGATAGAGGTTCTATTTAACATTAACTACGTTTTTATTCATATCGCACTATGACATGTGTCTGACTTTTTCAGGTAACTTAACACAGAAAGTATTGCATTTGCATTTTGGCCAAGCATTTAATGTCCCCAGGAAATGTAAAATTGTATAATTAACATTAGTTATGAATAACTGAACATACTAATCTTTGTTATGCTCTACAACTATAGGCTGACCTTTTTTTTTTCGAACTGACTATGCTGTTGGCCCGGGGGCCTTAACAGTTTCACCGGACTTGTTGGCGAGCGCTTAAGGCACTCAGCCGAGAAATTTTGGGCAACATGCGCAAGGGTGCCAAAGTGGCCGAACCTCGGCTTGAGCTGTTGCCGTATTTGCAACATACGCGACCTAGCTAAATTCCTACGCGAATTCGAGCTAACTAACCATGCATGTAAGCATGTCTCTTGCCTCCTGGGAGGGAGGAAGAGACACGCGTACATGTATTTAGTGATCTGAAAAATTTTCTGAGGCTAACTAACCACAAAAAAAAAGAAAAAAAAAAGGTCCCTTACAAGACCTATGTACCTGAGTGTGAGTGTAAACTATAGGCTGACCGTTGTAAGCGCGACCCTCCTGATGGTTTGCGGGTCGCGGGTTGCGGGTATACACGGATATGCACGGTATTCAGACAATGCCCTATATCTTAAGATCAATATTTTATGCATGATATTGCAACTATGACAGATATCTAATAATTATAAATAAAATAAAAACTAACTATTGAACAAAAATTGCACGTGTAATCTTTGAACGCGTTTGAAGTAAAACTTATTTGAATTTATTAGTAGGTACATATATTGACGATATAATTTACTCACAACGCGTTAAAACATTACTTTTGATTGACTACATACATAGTTTTTAAAAACACAGTCGCTCATATCATCTTGGTAAATTAATCTCAGAGGTAATATATTGGCACTCAACTTCTTAGTCTTCTACTCTACGACTCGTGTCTATATTGATGTCTTGTTTCGTCTCGTGTCTAGTCTATATTGATGAATGGTATATATTTTGTCGAGCATGCGGAATTTATCAAACTTTTTTTCTGCGGTTTCGACTCTTGAACTAAGTTAATTTTAAGTAGGTATATTCAGCAACTTTTAAACATTGAAAGAAGATCAAGGAACTCAATTCCCGTCCTGATGTGAACATGGATGTTTTTAACACTCCAAAATACCTACTATAATAAGATGGATTAAAGTAGAACCTAATCCTTGACATCTTTTAATGTAGTACTAATGCAACGCAAAATATTTTTCAACCTATGTTACCTACCTATCGTGGTTGTGGTACCTATGTTAAATAAACATAATTATGCATCAAATAACATAAGTCACATAGATGATATGCAACATTAACAAAAATACTTGCTGAGAAATAATTTGAAGTTGAAAAACATATCTTCAATACTGACCTCGTCGCAGTTGAAAATTAATACCAAGCGGCCGACTAGACTACCCAAGGCTTTTACCGATTCAGTTTTCCCAGTTCCTGCTGGACCGAAGGGGTTACCTACGAAGCCCAGGTGTAGGGACTGCAAAATTAATCATTAGTCGTTTTTAATATTAATACCATTGGACTCGGTGACTGGTCTTGGCATATTATAAAAAAAATATGTTTCATGATGAACAAATTGTTTTCTTAAAGGCTTAAACAATTTAACACAAATTAGTTAGAAGCGATATTATAACATTATGATTATTTTTGATAGATTAATATATAATAGATTAGAATTAGAATTAGAATAGATTAATATTGATAGACTTGGAAGAACTTTTCGCAAACGATGAAGTAAGATAAGATAATTATATTATTACTTATACATAATTCTCTCAGTTTCGTACATTAGGTACAACTAACCTGTATGGAGTAAGTAAGAGTAGATCTCTTACTTATAAAAATAATAATAATGTAATTATAGTGTTACGTCTTTACCTATGAAATTGCCGATTTTCAATACTGACTAGTGTAAATATCGATATCTCTCATTGTACTTAAAATTCCAAAGTAATGTTAATATTATCATACAGCTATGTATGATATTTGTTTTTAAAAATGAGTTATTTGTTTTCCCGCCGTTCGATTTTTCTTTGATATCGCTGTTTCTGTAATTGTGCATTATTATAACAGGTAACATAAGAGAACGCACGATATGTTTTTTTTGGTTTTGTCGCTTTCGTTTTGAAAATTTTGATCACGGCAATGAGTTCCGTGATCAACTGGAGACAAAAGTCGATAGCGATGAATTGAAAGCCGCAGTGGCAGCAGATTCATCTCAAACCAAGTCGGAATGGCTAAAGTGCATCGACAATAATAATCATTACTACAAGTAATGAAATATATACTTACGTTCATGAAAAAAAAGTTTGACTTTTTCTATATAAAACGGTAATTTCATAGGTAAAGACTTATTATTACTTTATATACATAATAATCGTACGCATTTCACGACTAATTATCAAAAATGTTGCTTGTTAGATAGCAATAAAATGTAACTTTTAGGAAATAGTTATGTGTGCTAATTATTAGTTTAAGAGACGAGAACAAACGAAATCCGAACATTAGGTACTTAAGTTATCTTAATTTCACTAACAGTAAATAAATAGATCGCGAGGAATTTCGAATTCCTTCTATAAATAATACATCTACGAAGGGTACTCATCTTATAGATATCTTCTTATCCTTTACTGTATACATATATGTATATATTATTTTCATATCACAGTTCCATACCAAGAAAGTTATTAGGATTATACATTTTTATTATTTAACTAAATTCAAATCTATACTCACTCGTATGTAACTGAAATTTTGGCCGATAAAGATTTCATTACATTCATAGTTCACTTTATTATTAACCTTTTTGGTAAATTTAATTTATACAAGGTTTTTATGAACTTTATTTTATGTTATTTTAAATATTATAAAAGGAATGAATATCGTAATTAAATCCTCTATACTGTTATTATTATGAGTCTTAAATAAAGGAGACAACAACTAAACTGGATCATGTTTATAGAATCAAATATATGTATAAGTTTTGTACATATGCTTCCGTAGTGATATTGCTGCTATGAATAATGCGAGTTTAATTTTAAAGGTTATCATTAGTAAGACGGTGATGCTACACCAGTTTGTCTCTTATATATTTCGGTTTATATCCGAGAGCCGAAATAGTCACCACAGTTTGTACCATCGAATTGAATATTTCATGTCCGCTATTAAACAATATTTAATTATATACTTTACCTGTGTCAGTATCAAGAAGCATTCGTCAGCTGTCTCTGTGCGCACGAATTGTCCAGTAGTTACACCCATGTACTCGTATGAATATGATATTTGAGACAGACCCATTTTTGCTACGACTTCCTTACTACTTAGCAAATAGAATCTACAAAATACATATTAAATTACTGAACCTTCTCGCCATTATTAAGTCGATTGGATGATCCTTCACGCTAGTTTCCATGTGTTTAAGATCAAATTAGTTAATCGTGACCGTCGTGGCAGCACTTTCACAATATAGATACATACGTTTTGAAACCTTGTGATGATGAAACCATAGATTGCTAGAAGAGCATTTTCTAATGTCCACCTGGTTAACTACAACCCTCAAGTTGAAAACCGAACGCCAAACAAGAGCTAATTCAGCTATTTCTTTAGGATTTAACGTGTTACCACACTGAAAAAAATGAATAGCTGAACTAGTTTGACTAATCAGAAAATAGCTTAAATTTACTTCTTAGTAACCAAACTTTTGTTAAAATAGCTAAACTGGTTTTGCTGCACTTCCCAAACTAGTTCAGCTATTCGTACTTTTGTTGCTATTAAATAAAAAATTGGCTATTATTTAATGAAATGGGTTTGCTAAACTCGTTTATCTACTTCATACAAAACAAAGTTTAGTAAAAAAATACTATTTGATTACTGATAGGCAAACACTTTAGTAATTATTATACAAAATGTTTAGTTATATCTAAGCAAGTATTAAGTAAATAATAGACTAACAAATCCATTAAATGTTTATTAATTTATTTTCCTATTGTAGCAAAAATTTATTATCAATTAGAAGACAAACTTTTACAGTTATATGTAACTAAGTTATTAAAAACATTCCTAGCTAAAATTTGGTTATCTATTTCAAATTGTTTAATAAATAGTAGATAAATTAACAAATTTTTTCAACTAAATGAACTTGTTTCGACACGAATCTCCTATACACTCGCGGTACGCGTTTCTGCGCTTATTAGTGTTGCCACCTTAGCGATTTATTCTCTAGATTCGGTGATTTTTGTCGCCCTTTTGCGAAATTTTTCTATAGTTAAGTGAATTATTTTGCTTTTTCGTTTTTCAGCGCTATTTGATCGCAACCATAATAATTATGAAGTTTCTTTAAAATACAATAAGTTAATATTTTGTTATTTATTTTTACGTATTTTTGAGACCCTGTAACTTTAGGCGACACTCTTCTCCACCACTGCATTCCACAGATTTATTTACTAATTAACTTCACGCAATGTCTCTCACGGGAAGAAAGGTAGAAAGAATAGAGCACCACTGCAATCTACTTTTGCATACCTCTTTAAAAGTTTACATATGTTTTTATCGCCCGTTTTTTCTTTTTCGGTGCGCTTCCTTCAAGAGTTTTTTGAAGACCCTAATAAAATTGTGCCAACCATATGATAAGTTTTAAAAATATATGTTTCACCACTAGAAAAAACAGGTTTCGAAAAATTATAGAAAGTTTTAGTATTAGACATGATTTTTACAAGATTTGTCTGAAACTGTCTTTATTATAAAAACAAGATAATATTTTTTTTATTTATGCGCGGTATTTCTAGTTCTGAACACGATAATTTCAAGCTACAAACACGGTAGTTTTTAATTTTCATATGGAAACACTGGTACATAGTGTTAAAATTATATTATTCTTCTCCTTCTTTCCGTCGACGACAGTTGCTGAATTACTTTGTTGTTATGAAGAGTATTCTTTATGCGTTTTTCAAGTGCCTCTGTTTTAATATTCATGGTGTATGTTAAATTACTTTCAAAAACGAAACACCGACGACTTTCTTACATGGAGAAAGATGCCAGTCGATCCGATGGCCGATGAGTTACGATCATGGGGTCTTGAAATCTACATCGATAATTCTGCAGGTACGCAATATTATTTAGTTTTCAAGAAAATAGGAATCAACTGGCAGGTTGAATTAAGTTTTGGCGGGATTTTAGTCATTTATGTAACTATTGGTTTTAGTATTTTTTCGTAATCATGCGTAGTTTGACTCTATTTTGTGTAATGTTAGTGGCATCTTGCTTAATATAGCTTGGTTATCGTGTACAAGTGAATGGGATGTCAAAGAATAACACGGAATATGAATTCTGAGATGTCACAAAAACTCCCTGAACTGATAAGTTTTAACAAGGCGGCCACCATCTTGTCAACTTTTTATATGTGATAGGCTAGAGGCTGACCACTATCTCATCTATTAGTAAGTGATAATGTGATACAGTTTCTTAATTATATAATACATTGTATAAATATAGTATTTAATTATACTTTTGCAATACGTAATTAATTTTTTGCAGTTTTTGAAGAAGGACTTCAGGGTTTTGTATCCTGAAAATGATGACAAACTAAGTAATAATTGGTATATAACAAGACCCAAAATGATTGCAATGAAAAGAACTGACAGAATTATAAAAGAAATTATAGAAGACATAGCTGGTAAGTTCCTATTTGGGCTAATATGCTAATATATTTTACTATACATTTGTATTACAATCAATTATTAGAGTAATCTTTTTGTTGCAGAGGGTAACGAAGAGGCTGTAGACTTAGCTACATTTATGGCGATACCAATTTTAATTGTAAATTTTTGTTATTACATCAATAAAAACAAAATATAAATTGGTATAATCTTTTATTTATTGTACTGAAACAAAGTTTATTTTTAAATATAACGTTTTGGTTATTAGTACCTTTACTGTATATTTATTATTTACTGACATTGTTTTGCTACCTGTCGCTAGGTGGTTAGCTGATTCTTTATTTGTTTTATTTAGATTAACTAATTAAAACGATTGCAATTGGCTAATATTGTTATATTAAAAAAACAACAACAAATCAAATGTTGACTAGAGAACTTCCCATAAGGATTTCTACGCAGGCCAGATCTCTACTTTAGAAGTTTCATGTAAGTTATTTTAATGTAATTTAAATTAATGGCAATCGTGATAATTAGTTTAATAAAACAAATAAAAATTCATCTAACCAACTAGCGACAGGTAGCAAAGCAATATTAGTAAGTAATAAATAAACAGTTAAGTTATTAATAACTAAAACATTATATTTAAAAGTAAATAAACTTTGTTTGCAGTAGCCAAATTAATTAAATCTGGTAACAGAACATTTTATTTAAAAGTAGATAAACTTTGGTTGCAGTAGCCAAATTAATTAAATCGGTAACAAAACATTTTATATAAAAGTAGATAAACTTTGGTTGAAGTAGCCAAATTTATTAAATCTAGTAACAAAACATTTTATTTAAAAGTAGATAAACTTTGGTTGCAGTAGCCAAATTTATTCAATCTGGTAACAAAACATTTTATTTTAAAGTAACTATATAATTAAGTTAGCATTAGCTTAATAAATCTGATCGGGTAACATAAAAATTTTGTTATTAATAGATAAACAATTAATTAGTAGTAACCAAAAAGTTAAGCTAATTTAAGCAATTTAAAAGCTGTGTTAAATAAACTAAATTTTGAAAACAGCTAAATATTGTTGTTATTTTTAAACAAAGCAGTTTGATTAGTAATTGCAAAGCTGTTAAGCTATTGGTACATAAACAGTTTTGTTAATACCACAAAACTAGTTAATTACCAGCCAACAAAATAAATTTATCAAAAAGTAACTAAAATTATTTTACAAAACTGAGTTTGGTTACTAGTAGGCCTCAGTTTAGTAGTCCCCCGAATTTTGTAACTAATAGATAAAATTTGAGCTACAATTATCAAAACTTTTTTTTCAGTGCATCTCTGACCACATCGTCACTAAACATCACTTGAGATTGTGGTTCAACGCTGTAACTTAAAATTTATAATACAGCCATTTTTATACTATAAAGGTGGCAAACAAGCACACGGCCCGCCTGATGGTAAGCTGCTACCGTAGCCTATGGACGTTTGTAATACCATAGAACTCAGCACCGCGTTGTCGACCTTGAACTCCCCATTCCCCAAAGAGCTCTGGAAACACTACTCACCACAGGAACACAACACCAGGTAATTTGGCTGCGGTCTTTTGTAGGGTGGGAGGTATTCCACCAGTCGGACTGCCCCGAGTAGAGAGAAATCTTCAAAGACCTAAGACCTAACTCTGTGCCCTACCTCTCTTAAAACTTAACCCATAATAGCATATTAAAAAATCTGTCATCAAGAATTTATCGATGTATTCTGACAACTGCACTCAATTACCACTCGAGTATTTATTTAGGCTTAGAGTGTTACTGACTTCGGCGTCGATATCATTTGACATAGAAGGATATTAGGAATAGCCCGTGAAGCGAGGACAAAATAAATATGGACCCGGTCATTGAAACCACAAACATAAATTGTGATTGTACATGGTTATATGGTAGTCTATTTACAGCAAAGTAAATATTATATTTAAAAAAACACTAAAAATATGCGTCACCTGAGTTGCTTCTGCCAGAGCCATTCATTCGTCGATGTGACATTATTCTCAATCAACATACGTATGACAGATATATAGAAAGCGCATTGCAATATGAGAGCTTGCTTTTTATACCGTTCGCAGTCATCTTCGACTTCGGCTGCAGCATAATATAAATTCTCTTTCTCGACGCTAGTCTTCAGTTTATGTAGTTCTTTAGATTTTATAGCCTGTTCCGCTTGTTCGGTAAAACGTATGTTTTGCACGAGGCAAAGTATTTGCGTCGGTAGCGAAAAAGGATCTTGTTCTTGCAGTGAGTTAGCCACGACACATTTGAGCGCCGAGTTTTTTAATGATGAGCGCATCACGATTTCAAGGTTTTTTAACCATATCTGTGAGTTTTTATGAGCATTGCAATTATACTAGATGTAAGACATTTCATAGGAACAAAGTTAAATGTTAATTCTTATAGGATTTTAACAATCAATACAAAGTGTTCAATGGAATGTAGAATAATATGGCATATTCAAATAATAATAAAATTACAATCTCTAATAATATAATGATCACTGTAATAAACTAACAATATATAGTCTACATTTACAAATTGTATTATAAATACAATCGAAGATATCTGCCCGTTTTTATCTACAAGTATTTTAATACACTGAGGTCAAAGAGATTGTAAGTACATACTTAGTAGTTCATTCTTTGATTCGATAAACTTAAGTAGATAAAAATTGAACTGTACATAGGTACCTAATATTTTGTAGTAGTTAGATGATAAATAAAACAGTCGTTATTCAAATATAATTAGGTTTAAATAGTTTACATACCCTTATTCTATTTAATTTATTTTTAAGAAATTATCAAATCCGCTATGTATCGATATTATTTTCAATTTGGAACTGAAATCTAAACACATTTTTGACTCGATGTTAGGATATTTCCTAAGCTATAAGTGCTACAAGTTCTTAAAAAACCATTAGCTTTTTTTTATGATAACAATTACTGCATAGTACATTTTCCGGGCATGCGTGAGTAGTCTAAAAAAATAAATGAAAGAAATAACTTTTTTTAAAATGCTGATCAACTCCATTTCTTGCAAAGATCATTTCATTGAATCGAAAGAAAAAAATCGTGATAGCAGATATTGATAAAATTTTATCAACCGAGCCCCATTGCCGGGAGACGTCCCGTTAGATTCCCGCGCAAATATGATGCGTACGTGACTGACCAGGAACTATGCGGGGTGAACTGAGGGACGGGTGTGTGTAGTGATGCCACCCTGGCGCGTATGCTGGACACAGTTGCATAGGGGTTGCATTTTATCGGAGATCGGTGCTCCCGCGTCACGCGAAGTAACTATTCGTTGATATTAGTTTTATTGTTTTCTGTTTTCGTCTGTATAATAGGATATTTTGAAAGATCATATAAAATATTGTACACACCTCAACGGCACAGTCGATATCAACAGGATGGTCCAACTGAAAGGTTTCTCCATAATTACTGCATAGCGCTGTGATAGACATATCTCCTGGTCCTAGTTTGACCCCAGTCGTACCCGGGAATAATTTTTTAAGGTGCGTTTGCATAATAGCCTCCCTTCCTTCAGCGCCGGCTCGCGCTTGTCCAAGTAATTCCAGTAAGTCGTCATCACTTAAGAAGTAAAGACGTGGGAATATGGAACGTTTTTCCTGGAAACCCCGTTAGTTATAATAAAAATTGCGAGCAGAACAAGATTTAGCTATTAGGAATCTAAATCTCGACCTGAGACATAATAGGACTGATATGGAATTTCATAAGTTTACAGGAGAGCCAAAAGAAAATTCTTTATGAATTCGTGTAAAAATTTTTGTTTATTTTAAATTAGACTAACAAAAATAGTATAATATTGTTACGGTCGGAGTAAGAGAAAAAAATAGAAAAAGAATCACCATTCTCGAAATCTTAGGAATCGTCCGGAATGTACCCGAAATATCGTGTATTAATCATAGTGTAGTCATAGGTTCGACGACGCACACATAGAAAACCTTATCGCTACAACTGTCTGCAAGTATATTCGGAGAGCGATTTGTGAGCTTGTTTTGTTTTAATTTGTATTTCTCCGAGTACAAATAAATTGCTTTCGTGAAACACTACGGCATTTTGCTACCCATGGACGTAACATTATTTAAGACCAGTCTTGTGTCTTTGTATCAGTATAGTAATAAAACTAGTTATAGTACATAAGAATATTTTATAAAATATATTTTTTGGTGACATCCAACCTTATGCTTTTACAGAGTTATAAAAAGACAAATGCTTTTAATTCTCTGTACTGATCCAACTTTAAGCCTGCAATTTTTTGGTAAATTCAATGAGTATAAGCTTATTTAAGCTTAGGTATCAACGATGTTGTGAGAATTTGTAGTTGTTATGTACTGCATGATTATTAAGCATGAATAAAAACCCTCATATGGGGAAATTTTATGGATTTACACGTGTAATTTTAAAATAACTAACGATTTTTTATAGAATAAATAATATTCAACTCCGTTTTTTTTTTTTTAGTACAGAAAATTTGATTCAAAACGTAAGTTTTTTCGATTAAATGACTCATAAAGTTATTAGAAATAAGAAACAGAATCGAAATTGAGACAATAAGATCAGAGATATGGCCAAAAATGTAGAGCTCTAACGCTACTCAAAAAAAAAATGTAATAACTTGAAAGATATTAAAGATAGACCCCGCCTTTTGAGGGTTTTTTCGATAATATTTCGTAAATATTCAGAATAATTCGAGCGGTCACTTGCGCATGGGCGACATTGCATAAAAGTTCATTTTAAGGAAGTATGTTATTTTATTATTAAAACTATAACTGAAATTAATTGTGAGATATTAACAAAATCTCAATCATAGATTTGTATGAAATTTATTATTAAATAAGTGCAACATTATATTTGTTTCATTTTATTAAGTTTAACTTACACGTATCCAGCTGACTATAGGTTTGGATTTTAAAATATTGCAGAAATCAAGATTTACTTTACCTAATATAACAAGTTACGAACTGTTATTTTTTCTGAAAAATTTTAATATTAGTAAATTATTTTGAGAATGATATACCTATCAAGATTAAATTAACATTTTCAAGAGACCATTCCTGATAATAACGTCTTATAATGACTACCCACAATGATACAAGTAATGTACTTTAATGTTCATCTCACGGTATTAGAACTGATACGTACTTACTCTCTTTTCTATGGATACGCAGATAGCACATATGTTTCGTATTTATAATTAACAGGTCTAATGACTATTCACAATATTACTTCATAAGTTGCATTGCAAATGCCAAAACAAATTCGCATCCTTAACAAAATGTATAAATTGGTACCTAATAGTGTATCCTGCCACAAAGAGGTACCAAAAAGTAAGTAGATAGATATTTTTTATTAGGAAGAAAGTAACAGATGCTAGATTTATTAAATAAGTTTAATCTAGGTAGTTCCACTCGAATCTACAAAAAAAGTAAATACGCGTGAACTAAGGGAAGTACTCTTTCAGTTGTTTTAATAGACCAACATTTACAATATGTGAATGTCTTCGCATGTAGGAATATTCAAATAAGATCAGTTTTCGTCTTGACGCTACAAATATACTATAGAACAGTTGGAAATTGGCAACTGCTTTTGCTTTCTAAGTTTTGTTGATGACTGTACCTAGTGGTTTACTGTGTTTGAATTTTATTTTATACAAATCTGTTTGTTCTTCTCTTAACAAGCACATAGCATTTTTTAAGCATTAAAATTTTAACATTTTTAATATTCCAGTCCTTTAAAAGATTTTGAAGTCAAAGGAATTTCTAATAATACCAGTTTGTAAATGTCCCGCTACTGGGATACTATTAGAGATAAGGCATGGACTTAAACACCACGCCAGCCCACGACGCGACGTACTGACTATTTCAAACGCCCAGTAATCTATAGTTCCATATTTTGTCCCACTAACTATGATACACTGATACCGAAGGAACAGTTTTCGAAGGGTTCAGGTTTCCTCACGATGTCTATCAACTCGACTACCTACCACAATTTATTCATAAAAATTTCACGATTTATACCTACAAGAAAATTTGTTACTTACATCAATATATTGATTAAGAGCCGTCTGACATGTAAGTAACTGTTCCAATATAGAGTCAAGCATAGACTGGAGTCTCGGGGATTGCAATAGGGCAGACAGCCTCGGGTCCGCTTCGACAATACGACTCACTTGCTTAAATCCCTGATCAACTTTCCGGAACTTCAAGCCCAGTTCACCGTCGTCGTTCGAGAGTATAGGTTCGAGATACAACCATCTGTAAAAACATCACTCGTATAATTATACTCTATATCAATGGCGTAACTTTGTTTTGAGCCACCCATAACATAGGCTGAACTGGCAAATTTAACATCAAAAGTCTCAAAAAAATATATTTGAAAGAATATATTGTCGTGATAAAACCGAACATAAAATAAAACACGGGTTATTTACAAGTGGTGTTACTGTTCTATAGAGCAGGCGAGATGATGCCCCACTTTAAAAAAGGGGATTCCCCAGTTAGGTCACAGATTAAAAATAGTAAAGTTTTAGTTTATAAATATTTCGATAAGAGGTTTGTATTTATATCGACCAGTTAGGATATGCCTGGCCAAAAACACGGAAAGAAAATGCTTACTTTTTAATATTATATGATTTAGTCATTGCTTAGCAAATCATTATTCAGGATGGATAACTAACATACAAGAAATTATTAGTATTTAAAGGATTATATTTTGCATTCTTCTTAGGTACTACACGAAGATTTATGCTAAACAATTTACTATAAACATTTGATAAAGGGATCAATATTACGATGTTATACAACAATGAGAACCTGTTTTAGAAATGTAACACATTAACACTTATTGTAAGCACCTAATAATGAGTGCCGACTGTCTCAATGAACTGGTTAACTGGACTGAGATAATACTTGCCAACAGTACAGTTAATGCACAATGAAGACCTCTTATTTCTCACAATAGCTCCATAATAAAAGTAGGATAGCCCTTTTACTACGGCCTGTACTCGCTTATTTCTGCGAACTACGAAACTATGAAACTACGAAAATCGTAAATTTGATTCCCACTAAATGTATAGGTTTGGTTGTTAGATAGCAAAAACTGTTCTATCTTGTACGTCTAATAAAAAGTAAACTATTTACCAAAGTTCATTAAGCCCGTAATGTGGCTTTTTTTAATGTTTATATACTGTTAGCCTTAAGGGCCCTGATGCCTCAGAAAACTTTTATTTTTTCACCGGGCTTGGGGGGGCATCGTGAACTATAGCTTCCAATAAGTACACTTTGAAGATATAAGTTTCAATTCTACAATAGGACTAAAAATTTTAGTAAAGTTTAGTAGTAAAGAACCAGTATATTTATGTATTACTAACTTTGGCCACATTGTTATTTTATAACTAAAAAAAATGAGGTACTATATTTAAAAAAACATCCTATTGACTAAATTTCTAAACTTTAATTTTCAACATTTATATAATACTAATTATTTAGTTTATGTAGGTAATCATCCCTACAATAAATTTAAATTAAAAGAAACATTTATTATCTTAATGCTTTCACTTTATTAATAGATTACAATTTGATTTTTAAAATAAAAATATTAAATTGAAACTTATTATTATATGAGGAAGTTATGACCTACTGAAATTTGAAAATAAAACATTAGTTAAGATGAAACATTTATTAACAATTAAGTATTGGTGCCTCGATATATGATTACTTAATACGTAATTATAATTATAATATATGTATGTCAAATGCAACAATACTTATTTAATTATTAACTGAAGTCGGTGTCGATTTCGCTCTCTCCATATTTTGACTATACCTTATCAATATTACAGTAAAAATACCGTGTTCACATAAAAAACATAAGATAGGCTCCTAGACAAACACTAAATATTATATTAAAGAAATACAGAGGTATTGACATCAAATTAAGAAGAAAATATGCTGAAGTAATTTACTAATAACTATAAATTAATTCTGATTAAAAAGGCACATCAAAAATACACACTATATTAATATTAAAGTAAAACAGTTAAATTGAAACTCCACCAAAAAAAAGTAATCAAAATCTCACCTAAGTATTACAAATATCTTTGGAATAGTAAATCAATCGTGATATGTCTTATGGCTAACTACTACTGTTATATAGTAATGTCTTTACATAATAAGTAATAATAACGCTTCTTAGTTTTTGTATTCACGTACGTTTGTTGTGTAAAAACATTTTAATGAATTTTTGAAAGGGATACAATAAATGCTATAGACAAAAAAGGTAAAGTTCCATAAGTACGTAGTTAAACTACATATTTATTATTTACTATATTACACAAGAATTATGGCACATATGGAAACAGTTAATGTTTTGCACAATATCTGTTTTAACACACACTCATTAGACAAGATATAATTAACACTCCAATTTATTTATGTTGTACAAGATCGGTAATTATCTGATCTTTTGGTAATTTCGGATAAATAATAATTCATTTGAGTATTCAGATTACCTATCTCTTTTTCTAGTAAATTAAGTTGGCTGTTATGGTCGTTATATAAATCTTCCATATTAGCCAAAAGTTTCAGCTGCATCTGTGTATCACTAGCGAGTTTGGTGGCTCGATTTAATAATAACTGAGCTCGCTCCCTTGTATTCGAAGTTTGACTTACGCGCTCAGCGAGAGACGAATTAGTATGTTTAAAGTCCTGCCTTAATTGTCTAGCTTTTTGTTCTGCACCTTCAGCGCGATACACTACATCATTCGCTTCTTGTTTGACTTGCTCTGCATCGCTTTCTATTTTTAGTATATTTTTCTGCAAATCTGAGAGACGTAAACGTAATCCTTCAACGTCTTCTTGTGTTTCATTTGCTTTTTTCTGAGCTAATTCAGTTTCCATGGCTATCGGAATAAGATCACTCTTAGCTGCTTCGATGTCACTATTAGCTTTCTCGATAGCATTTTCTGCTGCATCCTGAGCAGCTTGAGCTTCGTCCAGTGCATTGAGTACTTTATTCGCCATTTCTAAGGTTAAATTAGCAGCTTTGTTGACAGCAGTAGCATTCTCCTTTAAGGTCTTTGCTCGTTCTAAGTCAGGCTTTGTTTCTGTTATAATATATTCAATATTGGTTAATTGTGATACTGAGGAATTTATTCGTTGAGACAATTCAGTTATTTCTTTAGGCTCTATCCGTATAGATAAATTCAGTATATCATTTGCCAAGGTTCTAACATCTGCAGGAGTACTTGATGTGTTAGATAAGAATTCTTTCAGTTCGACAGTAAGATCTTGACTTTCATTTGTTGTCCTCTCGGCAGATAATTTAAAATCATGGGCTTTATTGAATAATTCATTAGCACGTGAGCGAACTGCCACCGTATCTTGTTTTACTTGAGATATTGATCTGAATAAATCTTCAGCAGTGAGTTCGTGTTCTTTAATTCTATGTTCGGTTTTATTTGCAAAATCAAGTGCTTGGTCTGCTTTTGTAACAGCACCTTGATCACATGATATACCACCGCATTTTCCACATCCTGCACCACCACAAATGTCACATGTGTCTATTTCTTGGCCACACATCTTTTCATTCAATTTCGGAATTTGAGACTCTAAATTCGATAACTGCTCTTGAATATCATTTAATTTTTTGTCATTTTCATTCTGCGTGTTATTAAAGTGAGTATACTGCATTTCAATTAGACGGTCTGTGTTTTTAATTTGTCGGTCAGTATTAGCAATTACTGTTTGCACACTTTCTGCTTCGTCGGAAGCTTTTACAGCTCTTTGTTTGGCTTCTCGAGTCAAATTAAGAGCTCCTTCCAAGTTAGCCTCTTGTAATTTTGTAGCATTATTAGCCAATTCTTGGGTTTTTAATTTTAAGTTTTCATTATTTTCCCTTAATCCATCTAAAGTAACATTTCCTAAATTAATTTTAGATGTAACTTCGTTAAGATTTCCATTGCTGTCTTTTACTTTTTTATCTGCTTCTACTAACAGACTTTGTAAATTTGTTACATTTGAAAACAGTTCTTGTACAGTAGATTTTCCATGTTTGGCACTTTCAAGTGTATTTTCTATATCAGATATTTTTTTTGTCATTTCATCAAAATCTCTAGTATAAGCACCCGTAGCTCCAACCACTTTAATTTTACTAGCATTTCCAATGGCGTATTCTGTCTGTGTACGTAAATCATTAATTAAATGATCCCAGTTATCGAAACATTCTCCGCAGGCGTAACATTGTGGAGCTTCACCTAAGTAACCTCTTGCACATGTATCACATTTATATCCGCCAATGCCAGGTTTACAAACGCATGATCCATTTTCACGCATACACTGAGATGATACAGATCCGTATAAATCACATTCACATTCATGACATTCTATATTAGGATCACCCCAATAGTTTTCTTGACATTGATCACACTGTCTGCCACCATGGCCTGGTTTGCAATTGCATTTACCTATAAAGGGATTACACTGGGGCGATAGAGATCCGATAGGATCACATTCACATGGATCACAACCAGTTCCAAGAGCTATCCTCCAATGATTTTCAGTACACTGATCGCAATTGACTCCCTCTACATTTTTATAGCAAGGGCATTGACCGGTGACACCATTACAATTTCCTTTAGTGAAGTTTGTACCTAATTCCGAGCAATTGCATTTATAACAAGCTTTCTCTAGTGCATTGCCGTAGAAACCTTCAGCACATTGTTCACAATGCTCGCCAGCAGTGTCATGTAAGCACTGCAAACATTTACCAGTGTAAGGGTCGCAGTTACCGGGTTTTGTAATATCTATATTTTCATTACATTCACACTTTTTGCAAGTACCTTTTACTGCATCGCCATAATAGTTATCGGCGCATACGTCACAAAGCGGCCCAGCATAACCTTCTTTACAGTCACAAACAACATCTTTTGTCTCTGGATCTAATTCACAGCGATCTGCGTGGCTATTCTTACTTGTGTCGCCCTTAACACCAGGACAAGGACAAGGTCTACATGGTATGTCAACTCCCAATCGTGGATCACCATAATATCCTTCTACACATCTTTCACACCGGTGTCCCTCTGTATAATCTTTGCATTCTTTACAAGCTCCTGTTTTATCATCGCATTCGATAGCATGCCCGTTACAGTCACATTGTTGGCAATTAGGGAAATTGAAATATCCAGGTTGGCAAAGATCACAAGCCCGACCATATGTATTGGCTCTACATTTACACTGCCCACTTGTAGCATCACAAAAGTTATCTAGTGATCCAATACTGTTGCAATCACAACGTTTGCAACCAAATTTACTAAAGCCATAAGTTCCTGGAGCACAGCGATCACACCTTGCTCCTACTATATTTTCGACACATTGACAATATCCTGTATACTGGTCACATTGATGACTTTTAGATCCTGTTGGATCACACTGACAAGGCTGTGATCCCCTACGTACGTAAAATCCTATACTAGCATGGTATTTTTTACAGATTTCCGGAATATTATCTTTGCTAAGATCGTAATAGTAAGAATCTCCACAGTTATATCGGTCGAACTCTTCTCTCATAGTAGTTCCATTGACTAAAAAGGGAAGATCATCAAAAGATGGTATAAGAACGATAGAATCAATTAAAATTGATGCTCTTGAATTAGAAGTACGGCCGTCCTGTCGTCCTAAGTAGATGTGAATTTTAGTTTCCTTATCTTTTTCTAAGCACACTGCGGGTCTAATTAAGACACTGCGTTGATTAGCCGGTAATGACGTAGAAATAGTGTCATCTTCTGGTCTAACGTTTGCACATGGTGAATCACTATCAATAGGACCCGGTCTTTTTACTAAAATCGTAGCGTCTTCCCAAGTTGAGGGAGATTGTGGTTCATATCTCAATAAGATGTTATAATTCATACTGGTTTTTAGGTCTTTTATAACAAATACCAACGTGCTACTTTCTGGGAGCTTCATAAAACCAGGACCTGTCCACGTTTCTTTCCTACCATCTGGGAAATTTTCTCTTATGACAACATGGCAAATTTGACTTTGAATCGCATTGTCGTCTATTTGGGAATCACACTGGCTCGATTCACCCTCGATAACAATTGAATCAAGAGCCCCGACAAAAAAGTTTTGTATAGGTTGATCGCAACGACGTCCAGTTACATTTGGGCGACATTTACATTGGCCAGAAATAACATCACAATCACGATCTAATGAACCTCCCATATCACAGTCGCATGGTAGACAACCATCGTCACTGTCAGACAATCCATAAAATTCCGGTAGACATTGATCGCAATTTCTTCCTGTAACGTGGCGTTTACAGAAACAATTCCCAGTTGTAGGGTCACAACCTCTTTCATTAATGGTACCTAAACTATCACAAGTACATGATTCGCAACCATCAGGATTGTTTAGAGTGAAATTCCAAAATCCATCTTTACATCTATCACACCTAGGCCCATCAACATTAAATTTACAAAGACAACGACCAGCGGTTTTGTTATTAGCAATATCGGTTTCATCGTCACAAAGAACTTCCTTATCTGTCGTTCCATCTGGATCACAATCACATGTTTTACAGATTTCGGAACTTTGTATATCTAAATTAGGGTCTTTATAAAATTTTGGTTTACACCGTTCACAATTAACTCCCATCGTATTATGTTGACAATTATCACAAACACCACCACTTATTTTTCCAGTTTTATTGTAAACAGCAGGGTCGAAATGGCATGTTGTAGCGTGATTATTACATGTACACCTTTTACAAGCATTCGAAGTTTTTCCAACGGCTGGTTGCCAAGGAAGATCGTTGTAGAAATCTTCACAGTATTCACAATTCAAGCCCCGTGTGTTATGAGTACACTCGCAACGACCATGTACCATATTAGTCTTTGATTCGACACCAGGCATAGGTAAGCATCTACTTGCGTGCCCATAACAGGAACAAGATCCACGTACTGTCATTTCATATATAGCATAGTAATATTTTTCTTGTATCTCGGCTCTATTGTCCAATTTATCGTCTCCCAAAGTGTGTAATTTGGTAAAATTAATTCGTAAATTAGTCATTCGCAGTAAATTTTGAACTTCTTCAGAATATGGATTTGTCACGTTTATGTTTGGAGGTAAAACTCTAAATATCACCTCACCTTCAGTAGAGGGTGAAACTCCAGAATAACGAGATTCACATACAACTTCCGTTAGTGATCTTTGAGTATGGTGTGGCACAGGAAAGTCTTCACAATTGTGAGCAAAGTATCTATAAACACGCCATGTTTTTCCAAAATCAAAAGATCTCTCTACCAACATAGCCGCTGGACGGAACGTTTTGAATTGTATTATCAAATGAGTAAGGTGAAATTCAGCTTCCATGTTCAACTGTATAGTAACATTTTCTTTACCATTTTCAGACTGCCACCAGGATTTCGTTCTCGTTCCTGGATAGTATTTGTAAATAATATTTTGTATTCGATGATTCAAACTTGGGTTGTGCAAAGTGTTGTTTGTGGAATCACACCAAAAGCATTTTTTCGGTTCCAAATGTGATACTATACAATATCGTTCGCGGCCGTGCAAGCCGCATGTAGATGAAGCGAAAAGTCGAGATTCACGACCGATGAGGAGGTTGCCGGTTGCAGGATAACAGGAACTTAGTTCACAAGCACGGTCGGTCAAACGAGGATCGGCACGAAGACGGTCGCGTTCACGGCTGTATACGGCGCAACAGCCGACGATAAATGCCGAGAGAAACAAAGCGCGCAGAGCCATAGCGCGGTCCGGACTCCGTGCGCGCCGCTCACTGCACTATTGGGTAAGCTACTTCGAGCCGAGCTCAGAGCTACACTAGCACTGTCGCAAGTCCCCCGCTCGCGCACCCGTCCCGCTTTAAAACGTAACCAGGGAGGGATCCAGTGAAATGCGTCACGATATTTGCTTTTTATGTTATAATTTATAAACATATCATTTTATTAAAAATGTGTATATATATTTGAATTATGTCAAAATTAACCTCTAAGGATTAGACTATTTATTTATTATTAATTAATTTGTATAAATGTAAAGACTAATTATATTAAAAATAAATATAAATTTTGCACTTTATATTCTTTATGTCATTTTTAAAGTAGGGATAAGGAAATATCAATATTGTAAAGCTTTATACTTAAATATATGACACATAAAGTATTTTAAAAATATTTATACATACACATCTACTTATAAAATTCCAGATAAACATCCGTTACTAAATTTGTTGAACGTAGTAGAGCAATCACAATGTTTTTTAATAAAAATTAGGCATTAATAAAATTTATATAATATTAAGTTAAGTAAACTGTCCAAACATTACTAAGAAATTTGCTGGAATCACTTTTTTATTGTATTTGTTTATGGTCATTTATCCTTAGTTGTCATTTTTAAATACCTAGAGAATACCAATTATACATACCACATAGGCTGTTGACTGCAACGATATTAATATACTATATATGTAACTACTAGATAGAGCGTTTGACGCAATCACTTCATTGGCGAACGCCAAAAATAAGCATAACAGCATGTGGTTCCCGAACCACACACTGTTTGCCTACTATGCCTAATTTTAATTAAATATCAAATTACGAAACTCGAGCGTGAGTTTGACTAGAATACTAGTTTGACTAGAAACTCGTGAAAATTCACGAGTTTGCACATTAGTTCCTTTAATTGACTTTTAACTTGCATTATCTCTAGGATTATTAAAATAGTAATTTTTCCACATATTATTTAGTATGTTATCTGTTTCGTTCTTAACATGCGCTAAAGAACATAAAAAGAAGAACATAAAAATTACAATTCTATAATATTTTTTTAAAATTCTTAATCAGCGGGCTTCGAACTATCGACCACTCGTACTGTGCATACAACAGTGGGGAAACTATATAGAAACGCGTTTTATCACAGCCTAAGCCCTATAAATACATTTACAGTTGTCACTTTTTTGTCTCATAAAATCTAAGTCACACCGTTCCAAAAGAAGTTTACTGCAAAAATATACCTATATAAGCGCATGCATCCAAACGTGTGCGGAACAAATCTTTTATTCTGATACACTATTCTATACCTTTATTTCGATGGCTGTATAAACCATTTACTCAAGGTGAGTAACTGACTACTTAACTGGGGACTAGTGACGAAACCGGTTTTGAAAACAAGCCATTCCTGAGTACAGCCCTCTAAGAGGCGACGACCGCACCCGCCCGCGCGCTCAGATATGCCGTTCGCGTTCTCCGAAACAGGCACTAAGCAACAAAAATAACATTTCGGGATGCGCTTTTGTTTTGGTCATTATTAGACAAGTTCTATTCTAGTAGGTATTGCAGACGGCTGACGTTTAACATTTTGTTATCAAATACCGTTTTAAGTCAGTTCATCATAAGTAATATTAAACACGGTACCTTTTTAACGGTACCTTTTTCTAATTATTTTTATTGATGTGTTTTGATTTATTAAACAACTAGATATACGCCTCGGTTTCACACGTGTTAAATTGATTCGACCAACTCTCCACCGCGCCACGCTGCAAACGCGGCGCACCCCTAAATCTTTGATGTTCTTTCTTTCCGTACTTGCCTATAGCTTTCCAGATTGTAATTTGCTAAGTAGTGTCGTAGCGTGAAGTTACATATCCTATAACCTTCCTCAATAAACACGCTATAAAATTGTAAAAATATGTTTTTAATCTTATAGGTAGTGGCAAAGATTAGCGCTTTCAAACAAACAAACAAACGATCCCATGAGCTTTATATTATAAAGTAAAGATTTATGCAAGCCGAATTGATCTGGATAAAATAAAAATAGAAATCCAAATATGTCAAATACAATGGAGAGTATTTTTTATATTTGCGATTCGTTAGGTCATGTAACAGATACAGAGCCATCGGTCTTCCGCTCAACACATCCGCCGCGCCGTTGCTGATAAAACGTTTGCGATCAAAATGCCAAACAGACTACGAACAAAAGTTTTGAAATACAACACTCTTAAGACTTAAGAAGGTTTTATGACCAATAAAAGTCTAGAAGTCTACGTCTAGATGACAGAGTATATAAAATGAACTTGAGAGAGTGAGCATTCCATTCGCTTTACTCTTCAAGGATATATACTCATCATAAATATTTTTTCTATTAAGAATCCTAATACCTAAACAAAATGTGTTATTTACCATTACTATCTTCGATCAATAATACATTGATCGAAGATTACTATACTATTTCACGCATTGATCGATTTAAATCTATGATTTCACTCCGTTATTGAACTAAGACTGGACCCCTGGTAGGTATTTAAATGACTGCCTGCAACTTTACTTATAATATGCATAGGTATAAAACAATTGTGACATTAAACAAAGTAGGTAGGTACCTAATTATTTCACGTACACTTTTATAAATAACTTTTTATCTAAATAACTTGTATGAAATTCATTACTTTATCCAAGTTAATAAAGTAGCTGGCATAAGTTGTTGAATCCTAAAATAACTATCATTTGATCATATTCATTGGTACCATGACTGTTCTAAAATAAACGGTACATTAACATCGTTGATATTACTATTTTTACGTAATTTAATTGATACATAATTAAAAAAAAATATGCTCAGCCTCTGTAGGTTTTTTGGTCTAACTTTAAATAACAAGTAGAGCGTTGTTTAGAATGACGTCATAGTATGGCTGTTTAAAATAACAGCCAGCGGCCCCTTTAACTAGTCAGATAACTCGTTACAATTTCAACAGTTTGTCGATAACCCTGTATCAGTGTCAAGTTGACTAGGAACGGTATTCTAAAAAGTTTTTATGCTTGTATATCTAAATTAACCAATGTAAATCTATAGAGCACATGTTCCGTGCGCTATAAAGATATTTAATTGCAAAACACATTACGTGGACCGCAAACTGTTGCGAGATATACACTTGTGAATTTTAACTAGGTATATAAAAAAGCTGCGCCCTTGCCCATATGGTGCACTAACATTCTGTTTTCCCGTATTTTGATCGTTCGCGACAGTTTCAACTCTCAAAGTTAATCTACCTACCTAATTTTAGAGCATTATAGGAGTCTACAGAATTATTAACGATAACCTGAGAAATCTACCTGATTTTTATAGTTGGTGGATTTCAATAATTTAAGAAAACTAATGCATTGAGAACAAATTCAGGTTTATACCACATTGAGACAATTACACATTTTTTTAATTGATTTGCGTTCAAGTTTTCTATACATATCATAAAATACAGTCCCCCCGCCGCGTTTGTCTATCTGTCTGAACGCAATAAACTCAAAAACTACGGAACGGATTTTCATTAATGGACGGAATGATTCACGAGGAAGGTTCAGGTGTATAATTCATTATGGTTATGTGTAAATTGGCTGAATTATAACTATGATTGTTGAAAATGTCGGAAGAAATCATGCCGACTGGGAGCTTTACAGGCGTGCGCCGCGTAAACCAATAGAGTTACCTATATGTATTACTCTGCTACCCATTTGAAGCCGGGACAGGTTGCTTAAGTATATATAAAAAAGAATGTATCTATACCTATAAAACACTGTATTATATTTGAAATATATAGGTAAATGAAGTGAAATTATAGGAAATTAATCCAAATTATTCTCTCCTCAAGTAATTTTCAGTAGAAATAAACTGGCTTGATATGTTTATTATGTTCTAAAATTCTATGATAGATGTTGTTGTTTGGTGTTTTTTGCGATATCAAGATTTCATATTCACATGATTCACATGGTCGCACGTATTTTTATCTGGTTGCAGGATATAAGGACATACAGCTAAATTCAAGTCCCATTTTTGTTGATCGTAAGGCTCCATCTGTCTTTTTCTCAAATGTGTGTCGCCGATGATGAGTTTCAGTACACCTACATTTAGGTATCTGTTTTTTATCGCTGTTTTTTCATATACGAAATTCAACGCGGACGAAGTCGCAGGCACAGCTAGTATATGAGGTATTTAGACAACATGACTTATTTATTATCTTCTATTTCCTAATATTTTATATGAATTGTACTGTTAACGGAATTCGGTAAAATATTAATAATTATCCACAACATTAATGTTTTCAGCTGATTAATTGATCTAGAATAGAATATGTATATTTATTACACTGTGAATGAACGCTTTCCAAACGATAAGAGTTCATACTCAAAAGGCGGTTATGATGTCAAAGTTCAAAGTGATAAACGGCGAGCTACGTAAGATCTCAGCTACTATTACCACGCTGTTGCTGTACTATGACAGTACTTATTACCCGCCTATATCTTAACATTTAAATATCATATTATTCTCGTGTACAAGATATTCGCGAAAATATATAGACATGCTGTGCCGCTCCCTGGCGCCCTAGGTAAACTATAAGATACTGTTATCTATAATCTACATTTTCCATAATTACAACCAATCAGTAAAGAATCTCTATACTTATATATTTCTAAGTAATAGCTACTTTATTGAATTAAATACAAAAAAATTGGAATTTCTATTTTCTTATTTATTTTAATTAGTACACTACACAATCGGTTCTACAAATATATTTGGCTGCATGATATCTATTCGCATTATGATCTATACGGACAATTAGTTGTTTTTGCAGTTTAAGCTATACAAAATCATCAATCAACTGGATATGCAGGAACAGAAATCTAAAATTATCAATGCAAGTAGGTGTTATAAATAAGGACAACCAGGGATCGTTAAAAGCTCTTCGTTATTATATTATCCAACCAAGTTTAGAGTGTTATGGGAATACAAATTTTCGTATTATCTTTTTATTTTCATATTACACTTCAGTGTTCATAACTATTGAAAGCCTTGAAATATTTAAATTTTTCTTACTTTTTTGGTGTCAAAATGTGTAAATGTAAATGTAAATTAAATGAGGCATAAGGTATGAAGACTAAAATAATAGATATATATAGATAACATAAAGTCTTATTTACGCAGGTATGTACATACATGTGTGTAATATTAAAATAATAATAAACAATAAAATCATTTAACCTAAATTATATTATAAACGTAAAGAACAAATTATATACAAACCTTAAAAAAGGTAATCAAATACATAATAATAATTTAAAAAAAACTACAAATAGTGGATGCTATCAACCTCGCCGCCAGATGGAAATGTATCCAGAAGGCTGGCCACATTGCCACGTTGTAAGGCAATGCTTATACGCTGACCTAAATATTGGCTAGTCGTCTGGTCGCGAGACGATTCGACCAGTCGACTCGCTAGTTCCTTAAAGGGCTAAGCGCCCTATGAGCCCTCGGTCCTAGAGTTTCTACTCCAAACGGCACAAACATGTAGCTCCTACCAAGAGCTTCACACTTGTGTAGCTTGAAGTCCTTCGCTGGGGCAGCTGCTGCACCAGCACTCAATGTAGTGCCTAACTGGAAGATGGGACGGCGCCAAAGTATGCACCCCCGTGGCATCCCATACCAAGGGTCAACCCATCTTCCAGGGCATAAGCGTCATACCGTCGGGTCTTTTACCATCGTCACGTGCTAAGCCGATTGGTTCCATAATTTCTGGCACAAGTCCGTTTATCTAAATTAATATTCAGAACGGACATTAAAGAATTTTGAATTAACGTGTTAAATTTCTTCAAAATATCCGGGAATTTCCAAAACGGAGATGATCGCAGTACGTACGTGTTATGACATTGAAACTATGAGTTCAGATGACAACTGAGTATTTATTGAAGTACCTACAACACATATATAATTATGCCCAACTACCCACTACAACAGTAGATAAGTAAATTTAGGAACAAATAGACAATACTTAATAATCAAGTAAGCGATTTGAGAGCCAAGTGCACTTTTATTAAAAATATACGAATATCGTCTTTAGCTTTAACATTTTAAGAGAAGGAAGAGAATACAGTCAGATTAACTTAAAAAAAATATTACACACTGTGATACTAGCTTTCTTATTTTTTCTTACAAAGGAGTGCATAAGTTTAAAATCGGTTTCATTAATAATGCAAATTTTCAATCTGTGATACACAGTTACGACTACTCGTATTAACGAGTAGAAACAGTAACAACATTTTTTTTGTTAAAACAGCTCTAATTACAACGTACAAATAATTTCGTAGTTAGTATAATTTAAATCAAATAATACAAGATATATCTCATCTAAGAAACGCTTGTTTTTATTATTTCACTTTTACTTCACTATAATTGTATAAGGAAGACTATTTTCATAAATAGGTACATAATTAAATCTCAGTACGTCTTTGTTGACTCGCCTAATTTTGTTTTGTGTTGCAAGCTTCAATCTAAGTACAATGACCTCACGTTGCCGAGATAACTATGCTAGATATAACATACCTACTTATCATTTTTAAGTATTATGAATTAAATCAAGACTTTTATGTTTTGTACTTGCTATGGCAATGAAGATCATAATATTTATAATTTAAAACTAAACTTTTGTTCTAATAAGAGTATATCGTAACAGTATGTCTACAATGTAGCGTAAAATTATTATAACTATCAAATTGTGGAATTCTTTATAAAACCTAACTTTTTTACTAGCTTTTCCGCGACTTCGTCTGCGTGTTTACTAAGGTCCTTCTCCGGTTCCCAAGCTACCTCTGTGCCAAACTTCATTCAGTTTAGTTTTTCGTGAAAAGGTAGCCAACAGACAGGTATACAATTACTTTTGTATGTATTATATTAGTGTAGAAATGTACCTCTACAGTATGTACGATATTTTAATATCTTACTTCATTAATTTATATTGTCATTATGAATATGGCAATATACTGCATAGAGCCATTGGGTTATTATGTTCAAATACGTAGTACATAATAATAAGTACAAGGAATATGCCGGACTTTATTTTCCTCACTAAATTACGGTAATACTAGAACTAGAACATCAGACGATAATGATACTAATTACATTGCTATTGGTCAATATACGTGCGTTTTGCGTTTAGCAGTTAAAGTTGTGAATATCCAATCAATATTCTATGGGGCTTCGATTCGATGACAACGAATTTATTTACGAATTATTATTTTTTTGGAAAACTTTCAGTCTGCAAGCTACACGTCAAAATCTAATACTGTCAATAGGACTAATAAAACTGGCTAACCACTAAACGCAGCGCTCTGAAGCGATCCACAATGGAGGGTCAGTACACATTATGCCAGTTGTAGTTACGTTCTGTTCGACAAGAGTGCCTAGCTTTTAGCATTCCCTGTCCCATGAAATAAGTGAATAATGAGACCTTATTTAATTACAGTAACATGGCAAAATAATGTGAAGGCAGGTAAGCCTTGCTAAAGAAATCGAGAAGTCAATACCGTTAAACCATAATCGTTTCTACAAGTAATTATTACATATTTAATTAGCGTTTTATATGGAAAAAATTAAACAAAAAAATATTAGAACTTTTACATTTAATCAATAGAAGTATGTACCATTATTGCACCATCGCCATTTTATAGGTAGTTCATTTATTAAGTTGCTGAAAAAATTGTGGGAGCGAGAATCAATAAAATCTTTCAAGGCGGTTTGGACAGCCTCATCGGAATTGAATTTTCTTCCTTGCAAGAAATTGACCAAATTCAGAAAGTGATAATATGTTGGTGCAAGGTCCGAGGAGCAAGGCGGGTGTCGGAGACATTCCAACCGCAGTTCCTCTAATTTGGCAACCGTCTGCGTGAATTATGGGGTCTAGCTTGAAGAAAAAGTGGGCTAGACCGATTGACCAGTCTCGGTTGTTTAATGGCTGGTTTTTCCATCATGGTTTGCAATTGTTGATAATACAGATCTGTCATTATCGTCTGACCAGATTTTAGGAAGCTGTAGTGTTTGACACCAGCACTGGTCCTCCAAACACTCACCAGTACCTTTTTCTGAGTTAACTTTCGCTTGGGACAGGATTTGGCCGGTTCTCCTGGGTTCAAAAACTGTGATGAGCGTTTCCGATTGTCGTAAAGGATCCATTTTTGTCACAAACAACAATACGATTCAAAATTCCTTCGTTATTATGACTGTTGAGTAATGTTACGCAGAACTCAATGCGTTTTTGTTGGTGTGATTCAATCAATTCATGCGGTACCCATTTCTCGAGCGTTTTTACTTTCCCTATTTGTTTGAAGTGAATTAAATATTTTTTTCACTCACACCGAAGCTTGCCGCTAACTCTGACGTGGTTTGCGATAGATTCGCTTCCACGGTGACCTTTAATTCTTCATTATCAACTAGGGTCTCCTGATATCCACAGGGTTTGTTTTGTAGGTCAACATTTCCAGAACGAAAACGTTGGAACCAAAAACATACCGTGCTTTCTTTTATAGTAGTTTCCCCATACACATCAATAATCCTTCGAGCTGTTTCTGCAGCGCTGATGCCACGGTGGAACTCATATTCGTAAATAACGCGATATTTTATGTATTCCATTTTGTGAAAAGAACGATGTCAAATCTAATGGTGCGAAAACAAATGAATCACTAAATTCGAAACACAAATACACAAGCCTAAATTTGAAATAAATTTGAATTTGTAAATAAGATGGATTAAGTTCAAGGTGGCCAGTTCTACTAAACGCCATGTCATATGTAAGGACTTAATATTATGTATTACGTAGTACATAATAAATAAACGCCACAAACACAATGCAACATAGTACAAAAAAAAATTACAATTCCATACATTACAATACCTTTTTTTTGAGGTTCAGTTATCCGAAAAATTATAATATTCTCAAAAATATATACTGTATAAATACGAAAACAAATTGTGTGTGAGTTAAGCTATAAAACCAAGCTACAATCTATTAAAAATTATAACGTAACAATTATTAACGTAAAGTATTCTATAGAGAATAGATATCGCTTTATAAAGTAATTACTATAATATTCAGTTTGATAACCAAAAGCATAACAGTTTATGCTTAAATAATTGTACAATATAATTCGTAACTGATAACAGCGATGAAAAAGAGCAAGCAATCTCAATACGTTCTTCTTAAAATTAAATAGAATAATAAAAACTTGAACAATCAATTCAAAACTCGAAATAAAAGACCAAACTGAGAACCTAATGATCGTTCGAAATAGACCGCACATCTGTCGCGCATATGTTGATCGTGGCGCGCGAATCCTTTGGACTACATTATTACTGAGTAAAGCATTGTAAACTGTAAACACCAACAATGAATCAAAAATACTTTATTTTTATATTGTACAGGATCGACAAATAGTCTTTTTTTTTTCTAAAATGCTTTACCATAAACCTTGTCCACCAAGTTAACCACTTTTTGAAAAATGGAACTATTGATTGCAACATCTTAACAATGTGATTATCCAAGTATTGACACTTTAATTAGTATCTTCGATATAACTTCGATCGATTTTTTTCGTTAGGATCGATAAATTCTTTCTCTTGACTTGACTTGACTTGAATCTGACAGCTATGAATCGAGTTGCTAAATCGAAAATAAGCGTCAAAATACAAGATAATAAAACAATAATGACACCAACGATAACAAAACTCTATCTTGATTTTCGATTAGGTTTGGTTCAAGAGTACGCTTGTAGGATCGATTTCGAATCAAAAGTGAAATCGAATCAGGATCAAAATCGAATTCGAATCAGTTTCAAGAGTAGCCCCCATGATACTAGTTTTAAATTTCGGTATTGTGTTTATTTATAAAGTATGTCAATATAAACTCATTTTGAAGTTTATAATTCGAATTTTACTACATGAGAGTAGATAACATATTATTACTTTATTAGCGGAGACGGGAAAAGCATAACATTATAGTTGGTCAACAATATGCTAGATACCTGCGTTGTGCATGATGGGCGGCACGTGCGACCGTGCGTGCGGCTCGCAAGCGCGCCTCCCACGCAACACATGCGTCGCTACCGCTCCCGCTGACACTGCCACCGCTTACCGATGAGACTACCCACTGCTGCTCCTCAATCTGATAACAATATTACAACTATGAATAAAAAACAACTAGCTTTACACTAAAAAAAATCCATTTTTACCAGGTTTTTTTTTAACACACTATGTTAGTATGTATGGGTCAAAATTTAGGACTACATTTTTAATTATTTCAACTTAACCGTTAAGGCTGTACTTATGTAATTTCGGTGACAATGCAATAATTAAAACATTAATAAATGTTTATCAATAAATATAATGCATTACTATTAATTGACTAGAAATAAAAATTGTATTGCCATATTTATAAGATGCAGACATTAGAAACTTGAGACAAGCTTACCTTTGTTATTATCTCTTTATAGTCTTTAACTATAGCAATGGGCTTCTTCGCTTTATCATTGTAATAAAGTATGGAAAACCTGGCACCCGCAAACCAAATTTCAAGTTCATTTAAAGCACCTCTTATAGCTGCATCACTGGACGCCGTGCTACAAATTTTCTATAAAAAGAATATTTATTAAAATTGTCAACTCCTTAAAACTTCAGCTTAGTTCACTGGGAGACTCATTTGGTTGCGCCTGCTCATTTGCGTATGAGTCTCAACAACTTTTATAGAAAATATAATTACCTGTAAAGCCTTTATATTCTTCCTGATATTAGAAGAAACGCCAAGTAATTCCTTGACCTGAAGTGCGTCATGATCTTTAGAATCTATTTCTAAGAGGCTAAATACTTCTCTCCAATCACGTTCCGTGAAATCAATTCCTCGAAGGTACTTTAATAGTGGTGTTAAGTCCTGGTAGAATAACATAGAAAAGCTTGAGGAATATATTATTAAAAAGTTCGTATTAGAATAGACTGAATCTATACACATAATAAAACTGAAGTGTCTGTTTGTAATGTCAAAATAACACATTTTTACTAAATGCATATGAAAGTATACACGGAACCTATAACAGAACTAATTCTAGATAGCCTATACGTGATTCCACGTGAATCTGGCAATTATACACAAAAATATTTTTTCGAATCCGACTGTTAGTTCCAGACATTAGCGTGTTTAAACAAACAAACAAAAAAACCTTCCTCTTTATTATATTATACTATACATTATATATAGTATAGACGAGAAATTTATTTCAATTTGATTATTAGCATATTTCTGATAGATTGTATAAATGTTAGGCATAGACTAAACGAATATATGTATATATATAATAACTAGCTGTGCCAGCGGCTTCACTCGCAGGGATGATCGTAGAAGGGTGAAAATTTAGGTTTGTATGTATTTTTGTATGCTGTATCATAAAAAAAATAAAAACAAAACAATTTGTCTAAAAAATAAAAATAAAATTAGGGGTGGACCCCACCCCTATTTAGGGGGATGAAAAGTAGATGTTGTCCGATTCTCCACCCTGGCCGATATGCACGCTAAGATTCACGAAAATCGGTCGAGCGGTTTCGGAGGAGTTCAATCACGCACACCGTGACACGAGAATTTTATATCATCATTACATAGTATAAAACAAAGTCGCGTCGCTCTGTCCGTCCCTATGTATGCTTAAATCTTTAAAACTACGCAACGGATTTTGAAGCGGTTTTTTTTAATAGATAGAGTGATTCAAGGGGAAGGTTTATATGTATAATACATGCATAATATTGTACAGAAACACTGATAAATTTAGAGGTTTCTAATGTGATGTCGTAAATAAACACATTTTTTGCGCTTACATTGCAAACGCTGGCTGAAACCCACGAGATAAATCAAAATAATGTACTACAGTATTGTACACCTTAAAAAGTTCAACAAAAAAGTCCGCGATGGTATATGTCTATCTTTTAAGGATAACCCACAATAACCATTTCTTATCCTTTACATTTTACGGGAAAAAGTGGCTTATTTACGAAGTGATTTTAAGCAATACAACATTAATCCTTATCCAATTAAGTACCTTAAATACATTGTCCATTTAATATAGATCAATATAGCCCTTCACAGCATGTAATTTAAATGAATATTCCCGAAGATATTACAGATTTAAAATGTAGGGAAGTGCGGCGGTACCGGCCCTATATACCATGGTCAATTATATGTCGCTCTTTCAAGAGTAACCTCTAAACATAACATGATTGTATTATCTAATGACAAAAAAGCTGTAAATGTTGTTTATAAGGACATTCTGTGGTAGGTAGGTACATTTAGTATCAGCAATGCACCCGTGCGAAGCCGGGGCGGGTCGCTAGTATTAGATATACCTACTTGCATATACCTACTTTGAGGAAAGGTCAGTTCAAGAGTACTCTAAATCGACGAGCATGCATGAAAAGATTTATGAATGTCGAGGAAGCGAAAGTTGTATATCAGGATCGTAGCAAGTGGAAGGACGTGGTCTCTGCCTACCCCGTTGGGAAAGAGGCATGATTTATGTATGTATGTTGCATAATGCACGGAAACGAGATGATATCATCCTAAGAGACTTTTATAAGTATGTATGTAGCTACTAAAAGCACTATATTTGTAATGATATCATTCTAAAGTCGTACATAGGTGTATATAGTATGATCTACACAAACAAATAAAATTGAAGAGTGTTTTTGTAATGTCAAAATAACAGCTTTTTACTAAATGCTGAGTAAACTATAAGAGATATATTAAATTAACGTATTACATTTATTGTAGATCTTAAAAAGACCTACAAAAAAGTCAGCGACAGCATATATCTATGTTCTAAGGATCACCCTCAATAAGCATTTTTGGAGCAGCACAATTCGCAGGTACACTCGACCAACAGCATACGGTAGTCCACGCGAGCGCAGCCGCGGGCAAACTTATATAACAAAAAGTTTCGATGGATTGTTAAGTTGGTTGTTGTTGAAGAGTATTAGGAGTTACAGACATTTTATTTATTTTATATTGTTTTCGTTTTCAAAGTGTCATTATTAAATATGTCGGTGCGTTATTGAAGTGGAGCGTCCGCGTCGCGTCATCATGTTGATAGTAGTCGGCCATCTTGAAAAGGGACTTATGAAAACGAGAGCCGTCAGCGCACCACGTTTGCGACGAATCGCTATCTATTGTCTTAATCAAAGTATTTTAAACGAAATTAATGTTGATTGTGTGATTAATAATCGAGATTTGTGTTAGAAGTTTTTTTACGTGATTAAAACAATTTTCTTCTGAAGGAATAATTTATTGAGTTCCGATTCCCCGATTGCATATCCACGCCATGACTCCTGATGAAATCCCTCCTGTGCTTTTAAATATTTAAAAAGTCATTACACAAGAGGCTAGAGCATAATCCGTTCAATTTTTTATTGGGTGACAATATTACATTTATTTTTAGACTTTGTAAAGTATATAAATAAGATACAGATGCCTTAAAATAAGTAAAACGTAAAATCTTACGGTATATTTATCTAATTCTTGTTGTATGAATAAAGTGATTGTTGTATAGGGTTCCAATTGTCCTTTCCACTTCGACACAAACTCGTCAAGCAAATGAAGTTTCTTTTGAAATATGGCCCAAGGATATTCGGCGATTGCTTCGTATTCTTTAAAAAAATGAAAAGATAATACCCTTTATTACTTTCTACGAACAGTATTCTGTATATTTGTAGGATCTTTATATTCATATTATATGATCTTTATATTTTAAGGATATGTTTCAAGACGACGTTCACCTACTTTTCCTGTTATAATACAAACACATAAGACAGTAAAGGGCAAGAAAATTCAACTTATTCTGCAAAAAGTAGAGATCGTAACTAGTAGAGCTACTCATGTTTATATCATCATCTATGTGTAAGTTAACTAACGTGAAAATCGAACAAATTCACCGCTTCTGTTAGCTTACTGATTTGAACCACTAATAATATGAGTAAAGTAAAGAAGAGCGAATATTGTAATGAAAAGGTTGCTATTGCCTTTATTTTACAGTTAAATATAGGTGACAAGCACTTAAGTCCATGTATTCACCACATAAAACACGTAATCGTATACGAGCCGCTCTAACTTACCCATCCGGAGTAGCGGACTATCTGTAACTGACATAATATAGGACAGTAGGAAGTCCAATTTTTGAGGTTTAGTTATGGCTACTTAAGGTCAGGTAGAGACCATGTGTAACCTTTGTTATTTCCTTTACATAAAAACGCTAGTACCTAATATAGTTTTTGAAATAAAAGGTAATATATATATATATATATATTTAAGTATTATTATTAACTAAGCTAAATTAAGTATTTAGACTTTATATTCATTATTTTGTCAATTCTTTTTTGTACTAAGTTTTTTTTTTTTACAATACTATTGGTTAGCTGGAAGAAAATGCTCTGTGGCATTAAGCTCACTAGTGTACGAACTAAAAGTACAATAAAGTATTTATTAAATCATTGCCTTTACCTTCATTGTACGTTTTAAAAACGGTCCATAGAGCTACATATTCATTAACAAGGTCTTTTCCTTGTTGCCATATATCCGACAACTCAATCTTCATGTTGAATTTTTCACATTCATTACTGTAATATTATATATAAATGACAATTTTTTTAAATTAAATATCCTATAAGTTTGTGGGAAATTTCTATTGATTTATTTTCTATTAAATAAAAACAAGCGAGATGGAATTTCGACAGATAGTCTGTCTCCTGCAATGAAATTCAGAACAGAGATAATCCCTGGCTAGTAATCACTTTATAAATCGTATTTGTCATAATCTCTCTTATGTTCATGCTATAACATCGACGGTGGAAAGACAATTTTTTAATAGCAGCACTGCGTAATTACGATATTGTGCCTGATGGTATACAAAGTACAATCCATAAATAAAGACCACCACCGAGAGATCAGTAAGCCATGACGGTTTTCCTTGTCATGCTGGCCTGCATCCTCTTGGGATCTGGATCTCGAAACTTGACAAACCAAAAAGGGGTTTCTATTACAGGTTTATTACTATATGTATGTAAACCCACTATTTTAAAATCGTTATAGTTTTAGCGTTGTGGCCACAATCTCAACTGATCTTAAGTGGCGATGTGGCCCAAGATTGTAACACGCTAAGCCTAGTGAAAGACTGTCTCTCAAGTGCAGCTGCCGGAACACACCTATTGGTGCTTGGTGACAGATTATTTTCAACTTGAGGGTGGTAGCTATAGCCAGGCGGGCATTAGAAAAAGCCTTACCACCATGCTATGGTTTCATCACGATGCTTTCCTTCACCGAAAGCTTAGGCTCATTACAGGGATTCGAACTCACGGCCATCGACGCGATGTCTGTACACGCTACCACTGAGCCATCTATGCTTTAAACTGCATTCATTCAAAATAACACTTTGGCTTTAACTGAAAATCAGCGCTAGGGTCAATCGGAACAATGACATCCACCTTATGCTGAGTTGTACACTATTTGCAGTGGTACTGCGGCATATGGAATAATATGATTACAATTTATTTTGTCGTTGTTTGTTAGTGTTTAACTTTTATGTGATGTTTATTTTGTCTGTAAAAACTGTGTGCACCAATGATACGTCATTCGTGTACCTTTATGTTCTCTGCAATAAACTTATTTACTTTCTTTTTTCTTCCTAAGCTGCCATCGGGTCTTAAACCTGGTAAATAGTGATCACGATTCAGTCGGTAATTGTCGTTTCCTACGACCCAGCAAATAACTTGATAACAGAAAAATTTACTAATGTGTTAAGTTTGTTATATGCACGTTAGTCAGTAACCTTTCCACAGTCGATATTATTTTATAATAGTTTACTATTTATATATACATATAATAATATATAGTATAATAGTTTCATACTGCTGTTATATCATATACAAAAATTACCGCTCCTAATTCAATGAGTATTTTAGAATATTTATAGAACAATGGAACTTTACGTACAGTAATTCGTCTCTATCGGCAACAAATTTATCCCAGTTTACGATAGCGTCGAATACAGAGCGACATCTGTCGACCATTTCCTTCCGGTCCACACCCTGTGTATCTTCTAGCCGACTTTTAGCCTGAGTCCATCTTGTTACCCAGGCCTCGGCGCTCGTATTTAGATTTTCCCATTCGCCTTGCAAAGTGGACTTTACTATTTCAGCCTATACCATAAGCATAATGAAGCTTTAATATATTAAAATGTAAAGTGGTATAAACAACTCGACCACCATGACTTTCCTATATAAAAGAAGATAAACACGATCGAGTCTCTTGCCGGCTTTTCTCGAAGAGATCTCGAAGAATCGTTAGTAGTATTTTAACGTTCATAAGTGTCTAAATTTATGTAGATTGTTATATATACTGTTCTAAAATTATATTATTAGTGCAAATAATTTGTATCTTTGTGGTGTAATCTATTATTAAACAATAAAATGATAGTTATGTAGAGACGCTAAAAACTAGTTTTGATTTAACTAATACTGATAAATTTTAAAAGCTGTAACTTGTAGTTGTAGGTAATCAGTTGATAAATTTTCAAGAATTTTCGAAATGTTCATCGTCATAATATGTTTGTGAAAACGATAAATAATTAATGAAACATAAATACCTGGTTTTCAAAAGCTTGCTGTTGGCTGAGCAGTAATTCACGAATTCTTTGCCATTCCTTAACAGTGCCTGCAGTAGTGGAGTCGCCTCCCCAAGTACGAAGCATGTGCCCTTTCCGTTTTAATTCTTCTATTGTTTTTTCCATCTGTTTTCAACAATATAGTTTATCAAACAGTTATAACTTTGATCGTTGCCAGGTGGTAAGGTCCGACAGGATCGCGACCACGATACACCAGATGTAACAACAGTCATAGTGCCAAGCTTATACGTGTTGCGTTTCGAGATAATTAGGTGTATATCCATAGGCTACCGCACACACACAATATTATTGGAAATAATTTAAATATAGTTATACAGGCTGTACCCTCTCTTAATACGACATGTTAATTGATACACAAGTAGAAGTCGCTGACGATTGTATGTTTACTCAATATGTTATGACTATAATTGGCGATAAACACCTGGTGTTTAGACTAGACGAATTGCGACATTTGTATTAAGTTATAAACAGCCACCCGGTGTTTACAGGATCAGAGATTATATATAAAATAATTGTAAAACCTATCATCATTCTACAGTAAGCCTGCTTACGAATCAGTTGTATTTTAATTTTATATAAAAACCCTCGGCGCCGCCCACTACATTTAACTATATTAACCATATTATTGTATATTTGCAGGCAGTATTGTTGACATTGACAATATTATTGCAGATTTCTAGAAATTCTGATTCCGATCCAACAATATCGAGAGGAGGCTGGGGTATTGGCAATAATGCTGGCCTGTGCGATTGCGCGACAATATTTTGGTTGAGAAAAAGATTTCAGAGCAGACAGATGATTAGCCGCGATCCAAAAATGGAGATCAAAACAGTATCTACATGGAAAATACTGTTTGGAAAACAACATTCAATAGATAAAAAGTGTAGAGTAACTGCTTACTTTTCTTCTGGTGTTAATGTTTTTTTATCGTTATAGGTTTTAGTGTTGTGTCCACAATCTAAGCTGATCTTAAGTGACGATGTGGCCCAAGATGGTAACACGCTAAGCCTAGTAGAATGATTGGCTCTCTAGTGCGGCTACCGGAACACACCTATTGGTGCTTGGCGACAGATTTTCAACTTGAAGGTTGGTAGCTAGCCAGGCGGGCATTAGAAAGAAGACCCAACACCATGATATGGTTTCTTCGCGATGTTTTCCGATGCGATATTCGTACACGCTATCACTTAGCCCTCATTGCTTCTTCATTCATTTTCGCATCAGCGTATCTTGTTTCGACTAGTAAGATGATACTAAAGATAATAATTTTTGAAAGCAGTTATCTTTCATTAGATATTATATAATTCTTAAAATCATCTTCTGTAAATTTCAATTACTAGATTAAAATGATTTATAATCAACCAATCTTTAATGCAACGTTTATTTCTTGAATGCCTTTTTTTATTCAATAAAGTTAATACAGTAATCAATGCAACTACTTTTCTTGTTTTCTCGATTTTATAACACTTGTACACGGATTAAGCTACAACACGTTACTGAGTCAGTTTCTCATGAGCGGGGATCGAACTCGAGACCTCCCAATAGTAAGGTCTTCTACCACTGCGCCCGTCACAAGGCCTATTAATAGTAATTATAATTAGCAAAACTTATTAAATTATAAAACCTCGGGCATCTTCTCGCGCAGGGCTTGCTGCTTAGCGCTAATATCTGCTAATTCCTTGGCATTCTTTGGCATTTCCTTACTGTCCAACATAACAGTTGCATTGGCTACAAAGGTATCCACGAGCGCATTGTCAGCTCGGCAACTCGCCTGAAGCGAGGACATGAGACATGCCCATAGAGACCGAGTTTGAGATTCAAATTCCCTTCTTAATGTACCTGTCCCTATTGATATCCATTCTATTTTTTCATCTTCGCTGAAAATTAAAAACTTATTAAAATAATTCGATCTTCTTAAACATTTTTTTTTTCAGTTGACTATTCAGTATCATCCCAGTTGAATTTCGAAAGGCTTTAACTAGCCTAGCAACTTATTAACACGGAAATAATAACGATACTGATAGATATATAAGCATAAAAAGTATTTAGAGTTTTTGACGTTATTTTGTCGTGGAAATCTACACGGTAATATTACAAATGCGACACTAACTCTGTCTGTGTGTTTATTACATTTTCACATCTAAACATCTGAACTAATCGCAATCAAATCTGGTTAAAAGGTAGCCTGGGACCTGGAGAAAGACATAGTACGAAAAATACTCAGACGAAGATGTTATGCGGAATGCGGGAGAAGATATAGTTATTTTGGGAGAATCTATTTACAATGCGGCCAGGATAATTTACTCTGTCGCTACAAAATATGAAAATAAAGAACAATTTAAAATACATAATATGTATATTGTAATTATACATGTATGTTACAATTAAATTAATCAAGCGGTAAGTTTTCCACAAGATGTTTTTATTCGCATAAAAATATAAAACTGTCTATTTCTTTGCGTGTGAAATCGCCAATAAATCGTGAACTGGCGTGGTGCTTAGGAAGACGCCTCATTGTTCAACAGCGGGACACATAAAGGCTGGTATTATTATAATATGTAATCTTAAGTAAAATACGTACAACGTCATTTTTGCTACCGTCTGGCCATAAGCTTTGCAAGCCTTGAAATTATTCTCCCAGTCTTGGGCATCACGCAGAGTGTCGATGCACAACGCTTCTAAATCAGGTACACACGCGAGTGCGGCGCGACGTGTCCACTCCGTACAAGTACGCCCCACTGATGATAAAGCCATTTCCAGTTGATGCACTGCCTTATTACCTAGCCAACTATGCCTAAGAAACAGAAATAAAATGTTTACGATCTTCTCTTGGCTTTAATGTTGTATTACAAACATTAATGTGACATTTTAACGGCTCAAACAAAACGTTAAACATAGTCTAAGTATTATACCTATATATTTTATAAGTTTTAGAGTTTAACCACAATTTCACCTGTTAAGTGACGATGTGTCCTAAGATGGTAACACGCTAGGCCTAGAGGGACTGGCTATCAAGTGCATCTGCTCGAACACGCCAATATGTTCTTAACGGGCTTAAAAAAGCCCTACCACCATGCCATGGTTTTATCACGATGTTTTCCTTCGCCGCAAGCTCAGGCCCATTTTAGGATTTAAGCTTACGTGCATCGACCAGATATCCAGTTATTCTACCACAGAGCCGTCAGTGCTTCATTATACCTTATTCACCATAAGAACGCTTGCATGACATATCCACAGAACGTAAATTGTTACGTCGTGCAAAATATGTCATAACCTAAAACATGCATTTTGACGATTTACTATATATTATCATATATTTTTTTGATACTGTTAAACGTTATAAAATATTTTGCACCATAAAATCCTAAATAACTTCCTCTATATAATGATTTTTGTGAATTTTCTTACTACGTGCAGCGTTACTTTCTGTTACTTAAAACTAGACTAGACCAAAATAATAAAACAAAGAAATCAAAAATTAATCAAATTAATGGAACGCCATTGTACATTTAATTTATTAGTTCCTTTTTAATTTTGAATAAAAAATATATTTACGTAATCCTTAAATTTTTACTGCAGCAACAAGCAACGAAGAATATTGACTGGAAGAATTAATCTTGTAATTTGGAGTCAGGCATTCAATCATTCAAGTGTTCCAGATTGCGATTTCAATTGTTGTTATAGTTTATTTTTGGTATTTAATTTACACAGATTAAATACCCCTCAATTGTTTTTTTATACTATACGGTTTTAAAGCATAATGTAAATATCGATTATATTTAGCACTAAACACAATCGATAATCGGTAAAACAACTTCCAATTTAAATTATGCTACATCTCTAAAATAAACATTTGTCATGTGTCATGCAAGCCTGATTATGACGAAACAAGTATAGCTACATTTTTTTAAATAATCTCTCTATGGAAAACAACTTTTTCTTTTACAACGATTGTAAGAATGTTAAGGCAAACTTCTTTACGAAATTGATCACTATAACTTTGATACTTATAACTTTATGGAGTTTTAAATATATAAGAGTTAATTTTGTTTGCTTCATGCTATATAGTTACTGACTTGTCAACGATCTCTGCAAATATACACTGGTCTCCAGTTACGTTATTTTGTAATCCGACAAACTGTACAGGTAATGAAACAAGCCTTCTCAGTTGATGGTAATGTTGTGCACGAATCTCCTCTATCGGTGGTTGAGGTCGTACCATATGACCGCTAAAAAATATTACAATTAAATTTAAAAACGTTATCAGACATTTAGGAGAGTTCGAAACACTATCCTATAAAGTCATTGAGAATTTTGATGTCACTCAGGACCAGATTTATGACTAGGATTTAGGAGGCTCCGAAATCTATGAGTATGAATTTTGCACGCAGAATATAAAGGCATAATATAATATGCAGAATATAATTAATATTAATATGCGGAATGCATATTATAAAACTTAACGTCTCTCTGTCTATCTGTCCGTTGATGTTCTCTTCTGATCTGACCAAGTTATATGTTATATTTTGTAAGATAAAGTAAAATACGAAATAAGCAGTGACGATATGGTGAATCAATTCAGAAAAATGCCGTATTTGGGGCGCTTAAATGGCTTATGCTGAATAAACCATACGAGATATATCAAATCAATGTTCTATGTAATTGTAGGTCTTAAAATGATCTATATATGTATCTCTAAGAATCATGTAAAATACACATTTTTGTCTTCCATCTTTTGAGCAGAGAGCAGCACAATTCGTGCCTGCGCTCCACCGAGCGCATTCTGTAAACTACGCGAGCGGAGCCGCGGGCACAGCTAGTAAACTTATAATATTATGGAGGCCATTCTCGCGTGGGAGTCCAGCGAGCAGAAGCCCCTGTTGTCTTCCTGTAAACCTGGCCCTGTTGTCGCTTTTTAAATGACATAAAACTCTAACAAAAAATTTTTTTTGAGGATTTTTATCTGTGTCATGTTGTGGTTTTTATTTTAATTCATAGATCTATGTTATTTGGCTCTATATTATATAATTTTGGCGGTATTTTACATGATACCAATTAGTTAGTGTGCCCAAGTGAGTAGATAACATTTTTTGTTAAGCGTTTTAATATAAGTAATAGAGAATAAAAGAAAATAAATATCCTATATTATATACTACGCACCGTAACACTAAATCGACATTGTAATGTGGGAAGTGTTTATGTAAATTCAGTAACGTTTTTATGTATTGATATTCAAGGGCCTTGTAAAGTTGCCAGTCCCAGTGCAATCGCCAGGTCTCTGTGTTTTTATATCCATTACTTTCCACCTAAAAACCAAAACATGCATAAATAATCTTAAATACGTTTTTGAGAACATCGTATAATTATTATACATCAGGCCTTTTTCTAATTAATGATAATTGTCATACCGTTTCAATGATATTTCGTATATCTTTGACACCTTTTTTCCATTCCGACTGTTTGGATAAAAGCTCTGTGTCCATGAGCTTTTCGACTATATTTCTAATAGCCAAATGTTGACTTGTAAGATATGTGTTCTGAAATAGAGAGATAATTTAATTTAATTTTTTTTATACTAAAAGAACCATTGTTTTTTTTTCAAATTGAAACACATAATTTTTTTTTAAAAAACCTGAGTATAAAAGGAGGTCTATGTTTAAAATTTGATAATTGCATATTTTCAGAAAGGCTGCAAAATAATTCTTTTTTAAAATCGGTTATTAATCTCAGAATCACATAAAAATATTTTTTTCTTACCCTTTACTCGTAAGTATTTGGGAAGAAATCGCCATGTGATAGTTATTAATTTTAATATAATAAAAAAAAAACCAAACGCAAAGAAAACCTAATGCTTGTTTGCCAAATTCATACACACAAGCTTCTCAAGACGGATTTTTACAAGCAGCTCGGTAGGGGGTATATTTTGTTACATAAAGTAACATACGAAATAAGCAGTGACGATATTGGCGAATTAATTCGGGAAAAGACGCATTTGGGGCATTTAAATGGTTTACACTGAGTAAACCATACGAGATATATTAGATTAATATTATCTTGAAAAATAATTAATGAAAGATGCTTATGTACTCCGTACGTACAGTGAATCGTAAATTATGAAGAACTAGCAATCGCCCGCAACTTTGTACACGTTAATTACAATATAAAACTTAATAGCAATTCAAGTTATATCACTTAGAGCTTTCTAACAGTGGAAGCACTTCTAGAATCCATTCAGTTTTTCCAGAGATTACCCTTGCAAACAAACAAACTTTAACTCTTTAGTATAGATATAGAATGAAGTTCCGATTGATAAAGTTATATTTAAGACATTTACTTGTGATTCCAACTTCAATATGATTGTCTTCATCTTTTCAGTGTAATTTGCCAACTGGTCCATATCATCCCAATATACCGCCTTTTGGTTTTTCACTAACGAGGATAGTTCCAAAGCTGCTTGCAGCATCATAGTACGAGTAGATGGAATCATACGCTCTCCTAAAGTATTGTGAAATGATGCTACCTAAAAGGACGTAATTTTATTTTATAATTACTAATCCTTCACCTTGCATACATAGGAAGGACATGCTTTCTATAATTCAATCTAAAGATAAAATCTGAAATATGATTTTGGCTTTTAGGTAATATTTGAGAGCATTGCTGCATATGAAATCCTAATACATGGTTAAATGGATACAGACATGTATGACAAGTAACCTTATAAAAAAAATTGCGATAAATTGACGAAAATGAACATGAATGCTATATACGGCGTAAACTGTCTGTGAGGGTCACGTTCCCTTCATAGTATGATAGATGTATAGCAATAGCGATAAAAATAGTATGTAAACAGCTTGAGAATGAACTGATACGAGACCTGTTGTAATGCTCGAGCGTGGACCAACGCTTTAGTAAGCGAATCAAGCGTAGCGAGCACAGCAACCGGAGGTGAAGGCAAACTTAATGCGCTCATTGCGCGGCACTCGGCTTCTACCCATTCAAGCCGTTTGTTGAAATTAACGACCATCATTTTGCTCGCACCGCTAAACTCGACCACTGGCTTGTCAGTGGCAAGCTTAAGAGTGCCGTTCTTCACTTGAGCCTGTAAAAAATTAAAGGAATGACAAAGATAACATCTTAAGACTTGATCTCGCCTAACGAATGAGCAAATGGCGATATTAGAGTGATAGACTTGATTAGCCTAACTGGGTCGCGATCAGTACGCATATGGTGATAATCTCGTCATAGTGATTCGCTAATGTGTGTCACGTTTCGTAAACAACCGTAAACAATTTCTATTAACGAAAGCCGGCAGGACAGCAGCGGTTGACAACGAATTTTTGTGTTCATGGACCGGTTGTCGACGGTAGAAGTGTGGAAGTATTTGGAAGGTGACGGACGGAAGTGGTTTACTTTGTTCTTCAATAAATTGTTACAAGAGGCGATCGCTGACGAACGGTGCTGTATATACAGAATTGTAACAATTATAGGGGAATAAAGCTTATGTTACACACGATGAAAGAAGAATTTAAGAGTGGAAAATTACGATGGTATGGACATGTTATGCGAAGGGACGAACGTCATGTGGCCAAAAGAACAATGGAGATGCTATCATCCGCGGTCGTAAAAATAATGCAAGAAGAAGGCGCCCTAGAAAGATTTGGATTAACTGTGTGAAGGAGGATAATATGCGGGTACGGGGAGTGAGTGCAGAGATTACGGGTGATAGGCTGAAATGTAAGAAGACGGGCAGTGCCGACCCCACATAGTGTGGGATAAGGGTAGGAAGAAGAAGAAGGATCAGTGGTCGCCACTATTTTAGGATAATGTTGTGCTTACCGTCAGGCATCCGTCATTTTGCCGTGCTACTATAACAAAGTAGTACTATTACTTCTATCCTACATGGCTTTCATTTCTATGTTAGGGTAATTAGTAACAAATAGGTTTACAATATCAAAAAAAATCTAAAGGTTAAACAAACTTGCTATTTATCTGAGCTGATTATCGGGCACAAGTAACAGTATCAGACACTCGTACTCCGATGAAGTATTAATGTAAAGATTGTATATACCTGTAATTCTCTAGACCAGTCATCATGCAACTGAGTGTACATAGTTTTCAGATCTTTCAATAATCCAGTTGCAATTGTCATCAACTCGGAACAGTTGTTAAATTTCTTGAGATGTTTATTGGCACATACAAGAACTTCCTTAACCTATAATTAATTAAAAAATTGAGAAGGACTAACTATTTCTTTAATCCGTCCGCGATCTCATTCGGCATATATGCCCAATTTGGAGACAAAAATATTTTTTATTGCGTCATCATCCCGGCCGGGTTTGATATCCTTAAATTAGTTTTAAATAGTTGAAAGGAAAAATTATTTTGTTAGGATTACAATGCCAGATTTAAAATACTCACTTTTGCTTCCATTTGTTTTGCCCACTGGATTTGATGAACCATTGGAGACATTTCGGGTGGTTTGTGCATTTGGACGTCCACTTCGTCTGCATCCAATTGAGTTTTGACTGTCTTCAAGAATGCTATGAGTGAGGAGACTAACACTTCTAATTCATTATTAAGAGCTTGCTTCACTAGTGGTCTCTCTATCAATGCTTGGTATCTCATAAATTCGTATAATGTCTGAAAAGCAATAGGAAAACTATGACTATATGCTTCTTATAAAAATCATATTGCAAAATCGTGGACTTATCAAAAGTAACAATAAAATTTAAATTAATATAAAACATATGCAATAAGTATTATAAAGAACTATAACTTGGTAAAATATACCTGTCTTGTAGATGTACTATGAAGTCTAGGTTTCAACTTTTCAGCTATTTTTGTTTCTGCAGGACGCAAGCCAACAGTATACTTAGAAACAGCTGCTTCCCAGGCTTGATTCCGACCGTTACACGTCCATATGTTTATATCTATAAAATAAGCGAATATATTAAAAAAAAAACAATTTATTTAAAATTTCCAAGTATAAAATATAGCATGAATTTTAAAGAAATAAATAATTCGTATTAAAATATTTTGATATCCTGTATACTGAATATTGTGCATTAAAAATAAATAAGCTACAATTCGTTGCCAATTGTAACAAATATGATATAGATAGCAATGCCTACCCAACATATTCCCACACATACAGCACGTTTCATGTTTCGTTATTTTAATATACTTTTTCAATCTGACCATACTGTTAGCCTTTTTTTCTTACGACACCCTAAAATCAGATTTCGCGATTTGACTAATCCCTTGTCCGTAATTCGATTTAAACCAACTATACATATACATATACATGTTTCTTCCTCCTGGGAGGAGGGAAGAAACATGTGTATATGTATTTAGTAATTTGTCTGTTTTGTTCTAAACTAACTAGGCAAAAAAAAATCCCTTACAGAACCAATGTACCTGAGTGGTGTGCATGTATGTAGAGATGCAGTGTAAGGATTGTATGTTGATAGCTAGTGAATGCAGTGTCACTGTATCGCGCGAGCGGCTGCTGGCTCAGGGACTCCTTGCCGAAGGAATGGACCTAGGCTTGAGTTGCAATAGGAGAGGGTTGATGACGTGGCGGGTGTGCGGGAGCGAAGTTACCGCCCGTCCCCTGCGGTGGGAACGGTGATATCGCGAGCGTGGGTACGAGCACGCTTCGTTTACAAGGACGGATGTGTAGTACGCGTTGGCTTTCTTGATTACGTCATCGAGGTCGGTAAAGACATTTCGCGGTGGGCGTTGTGTCTTCGCGGCGCTTGGGACTGGGGTGTAATTTGCGGCGGCTACCACTATAGAGTTCGGGTGATTCAAGGCTGTGTCGAAATAGGATCTCGCGAGGAATTTAACATATGATTCGATCGAATGAACTTCCATATCTCTATGGAATGTGTTTTTATTTGTCTGAGTCATTATTCACAATAATAATTATTATACAACCGCTATAATAATTTATTATACAACCTAATTATTATTTGGGTTTTATTTGAATTATCAATCACTTATTTGAGAATATAAAGAAATGTAGACAAATATAGTAGTAATCCATTTTTACACCTTCATAGCAAGAATCTATGTTTGGATGTTAAACAAACAACGTCACTGAGTAAAAAATATAAATAAGAATTACTTTGAAACGGTTGAAATAAAAGATTGGTCTGCAATTCAGCTTTCTCTTTTGGCGTAAGTAATTTATTTAGTTGACAATGTACGGATCTGATATTATGAACCTGAAATTAAACAAAATGTAAATTGTTTTATTTATGCTGACTTTACTTTTTTATCAAATAATAATTAAAATATATTTAATTATCTTCGAGTCGTGGTATCCATAAAATACTGTAGTAAATATACTGTACTGTGCTGTACATTGAAAAATATACAAAATTTATTCAAAACTCCTCTTCGAAAAAAGTTTCTCTGTTTGTACTGTACTTTATGCCTCACCGTCAGTTATTTAAAAATGGGACATTTTTGAAGGAACTTCAATATTACTTTAATAAGTTTTCAATATATTTTATGTATAACTAGCTGTGCTCGCGGCTCAGCTCGCGTGGATAACAGAATCTAAAATATAAAGTAGCCTAAGTTACTCCTTATAACATCAGCTATCTGCCAGTGAAAGTCCCGTCAAAATCGGTCCAGCCGCTTCGGAGATTACGCGGAACAGAGAGACAGACTGGCAGACGACAAAGAAAACTTTTTAATTATTATTTTTTTGTTATAGGCACTGTGTACTTTCGTATGCATTTAGTAAAAAGCTGATATTTTGACATTACAAACAGACATTTACATTTTATTATATGGATAGATAAATGTTCAGTCAATTCCTTTTGAATTTGACCTTAAAATTTTATAAAATAACCATAACATTATAATTTATATTAAATGATTAAAGACTTACCTCCTCCAATCTGTTTTGAACATTTATACAAAACGATGGTACATAAGGCTCCCCATTCCAAGGATGAAGTGCATAGTTCGTCCAGTACGTTTCGGTCAGTGACTTACATGCACTTGTCCACGTACGTATAGCATTCAAACTATCCGACAACATTGTCAGTATTTCAAAATCTTTAGAATCATCTTGAACGTCCCAAAGGTTAATTTCAGAACAATGTTTACGGATTATCGTACATATTACGTGCCCTTAAAATAATTAATTTGAATCATCTATTAAGCCATTATCAAACCTACTTAATTCTAGTTATAACAAAATACATAAAAATTAAATGATGATGTGATTGATGTACAGATGAATATATAACCAACTATTATGAACTATTGCCTTATATACCTTGAACTTGATAATAGAACCAGTATGAAGTATATTACGTAATTGTAGAAGTCTAAACTAATGTTATTACGAATATCAGAATTAGCACCAGCATCCGCGGATGATCAGTTTCGTTTTGACATCCGCATCCGCATTGGTCGATACTGATATTGCATGTACATGTTTAAAGTTCGTGCGGCTTACGGCACGTGCTTCTTCGCATCTTCGACATTTCACAATCGAAAAATTCTTTTTTCAATATAGGCCCTAAAAAGCACTTATGAAAGTCAAACACTACTACCGGTCCGGAAAACATCCCAGTCATCGAGAAGAAACGGCAAGAGACTCAATCGGGCGTATTATCTCTTTTTTTATTCTTTTTTTCCAATTTGTATAGATAATATTTACAGTCAATATCATTTTATCATATTTATAATGTAGTAGATGCACAAAGAGGGAGTCACTTCCAGACATCACTATCATTCAAATAATGATCCACCCTATAATAACCTTTTGACAGTAAAACCGGCTTGACATGGTCCTTGAACTCATTGCCCGGCAAATTAGTTATGTGCGTCGGTATTATTATCGAACCTTATTATAGAAATTGTTTCTTATTATAGAAATTGTACTGCAGTTATCTGTAAGGCACGGCTATTTACCACTACGTAGACCTCTAGTCGCTTTCTGCCCTATGATATAAATATGGCGTATTACATAGTAAGGTAAAACCACCAGTAATTGACACTGCACCAATAGTTGACACTCTGACGAAGAAAATTAAATATTAAGAAAAAAAAGGAAGCCAAAGATCGAGATGGCCAAAATCACTGATTACTGATATATTTTTAATGTTATAAATACATATAGGTACAGTCAGTTATAAAAGTCGGTTAACAAACTCAAGACTTCAAATCAATTTAGTATCAAATATTTAATTTTCTTCGTCAGAGTGTCAACTATTGGTGCAGTTTCAATTACTGGTGGTTTTACCTTATATTATAAGTTTTATTAAAAGTTTATAAGTTTGGATGTAGGAGGTAACCTTTCATATATGGAAAGCTACGTTGATCAAGTCGATGATTATAGGGTGTTTTTTATCGTTATAGTTTTAGCTTTGTGGCCACAATCTCTCTTGATCTTAAGTGACAATGTGGCTCAATATGGTAACATGCTAAGTCTAGTATGAGGACGAGCTCTCTAGTGCGGCTGCCGGAACACGCCTTTAGGTGCTTGGCAACAGATTTTCAACTGGAAGGTGGTAGCTAGCCAGGCAGGCTTTAGCAAAAGCCCTACCACCATGCTATGATTTCATCACGATGTTTTCCTTCACTGAAAGCTCAGGCTCATTGCAGGAATATATTATTATTGAACCTTGTATTATGACTAACGCATACAAAGACACGGGCGGTTACTTGTATATTATAATATCCATGCTTCTGATGGATATTCAAAGGTAAGTAATGGTAATACAGCCATTAATAACAACGAAATAAGATTGCTTTATATCGCCTTAATACTACGTACCGATGATGTCAAATATATGGATCATTCTGTCTTGAGAAAATATTATAACAGTTGTGCGCCAGACGTCGTCCAACAAACCACCGATATTCTCAGTAGCCTCTCTCATTTCAGCTAAATCGCTTGACTGCATTCTCCTATTGGATAGAAAAAAATGGATCATTAAGATATTTATCTTTCTCATAAGACACTGTACGAACGGGAAATTATCTAACGTGGTGCTGGGTGGTAGGACATGGCATTTTGGTCCGAGTAGATCGCCATAAGGGCAGGCTTAAGCGTGTCGCGTTCTAGGATCAACTGGAATACATCTAGTTATATAGAAATCTATACCCGACTCGTTCACGAGCACCATGCACATGTCGATAAACCCGTAACAATGACTCTCTTTTGGTTTATCGTGTTCCGAGATCAATCATTGTATGTCCGGCTGCAGAGAGTCTCGCAGGCCGGCATGACAGCGACGACCAGCGATGGATTGGCGAAATCACGATGGTCACAGTTGTTTTTGGATTGGACTGTGCTTACCATTAAGCACATTACCACGGTACTATCTATATCTTCTATACATATAATAAAACTCAACGTCTCTCTGTCTGCCCATTTATGTTTCTTTTCACACGAAAACTACTAAACCGATTTACATGGTTTTTCCTTTAATTTATAGCTATGTTATCTGGCCAGGTTATAGGATACAATTTTTAAGATAAAGTAACATAAGAAATAAGAAGTGACGATAATGGTAATACAAATCGGAAAAAAGACGCATTTGGGGCGCTTAAATGACTTACGCTGAGTAAACCTTACGAGATATATCAAATTAATGTTCTACATAATTGTAGATCTTAAAAAGAACTACAAATAATCAGCAATAGCATTTATCTATCTTTTAAGGATAACCTACGATAAATGTTTTTGTCTTCCGTCTTTTGGGCGGGGGCAGCACGAGTCGCGCTCGTGCTCGACCAACGGCATTTTTTAGTTCATACAAGCGGAGCCGCGGGTACCGCCAGTAAAAATATATAATGTGGTACACGTGATATAAGAAATGAAAAGACCTGTATTCATATATGTTTAAATAAATCGTATTATAACTCGAGATTTTCAGTGAGAAAGTGAGTCTCCTCGTAATATACCTATAGGGTACACATTACTGTTCTCTGGAGTTGAAATGAATATGTTAAATTGTTGTTAAGTTGTTTAAAACGCGTTCTGTACATAAGCCACTTAATAAGTTTTGCTATTTTATGAAAATACGCACCACAATTATAACGTAGATACACGTGAATTAATGTAAAGAACTGGGCCAAAGTAACACCTAGGGTTAAAGGCCAAAAAATTATCTTTTTAGAATAAATAAAAAAAGTAATTATCGTAACTTGTCTTATTTTCAACGCCGAGCGCTGCGTGATACGATTTACTTAATTCTATAGTAAGATTATATTAAACGCTTTATAAGCACCGTCGTTTTATTCAGATAAACACGTGCTTTTGACGTGCTCACATGTATTGTGAGCGTGAGTGTGTAATAAAATTAAGCCAATGAAGAAATCTGCACAGAAGTCGTTCTGTGATTACGAATTTTGAATAATTTAGGCAAATTGAATGCATATTATATTAAACATCTAAACATAATACACTTTATTCAGTTTAAGACATTAAGGCATTAGGCAGACTTATTAAGGCATTAGGAGGAATACACATAGACATAAAATATTTTTACTCGTAAATACGCAAAATGCGCCTTGTCAAAAAAAAAACAAGTGTTTTTAAACATCCTTACGAACACTAATGTTACAGGCGCTTTAATATCACGTAACGCCTGTCTGTACCTCAAACCTCAACGCGCGTTAAAAAGCGATGTCCGAACGTAAAACAGTGCTTCTATACAAACATGTGACAGATCTGTGCAGGTCAAGGATTAAATGCAATATGCATAGTTAGCATAATTTTGCAAGTTGATCTCTATTTAGCAAATAAAATTATGATCAATATTGCATCAGGCAGAACATTGAGTTGTGCAAGCACATAAGCGTAAACATAAAAACCTCATTTCTTCATTAATTTCGTCAAACAGTTCGCATAACACTGCAGCCCCTTCTCGCTCTTTTTGACAGGATTGTCTTTTTTCAATCGTTTTCCAGTATTCCAGCTCATCTTCAATAGATAATATTACTGTAACAAAATGAAATACAGTTCATATTATATTAAGGTAAAATCAAATGAACTTAAGAAAATCGGTTTGCACCCGGTTTACGAAGTTTCATTCAGCACATTTGAATAACACTGTCGCTGAGATGAATACCAGTAAGAAATTCGATAGGGCTTATCAATATACAATTATTTTTTGTTCTTGAATTATTATCTATTTATATTAGTAATTCCATTGCTTTTCGAATGATTTCTCGGGAGAAGTCTATTGATTTTGCTCTAAGTTGAGAATCTCGAAGTACCTTATAAAGTATCCACACATAGAAAATTTAGCCCTCTAAGATCCAGAGGTCATGAAAACGGGCCTTTCAAAGCTCTAAAAATCACCAAATTGAGCCTATTTTCAAAAATTCGGTTCTCATAGACTTCGAGCGCAAATCGAATGATTAATATATATATAGGTAAAAAAAAATTCAGTAAAATGGCAATTTTCAAATAGCCACCAAAATTCAATTTTCAACCGATTTGCTTTCTATATGGCTCATTTTTTTACTCAATGTATGCCCTTTAAGCGAATAACTCAAAAAAAAAAATATATTTCATATCGCACACATGTTGCTTCAAAATTGGTAATTTCTGAAAAATCGCTAATTTCGATCTTCCAATACGCATTTCTATCAACCACCAATTTTTCAATCTCAATTTAAATCATCAATCTCACCAAAATTTTACTGAACGTAGTGTTTTATGTCTATAACGACCCGTGTCAAAGGATTTTCTTGGTCCAAACTTTTGTCATTTTCTACAATCTGCAGAACTTAGGTAAAATCGATAAAAAAATATAAAGTTACATTATACATTCGCATTGGCGTGTCGCGTTTCGGGATCTTTATCGGAACGGTATTCGGAATTCAGAGTCTCCAAAATTGTTTGGAATAACGATTTAAAATACAAAGACATACCATTTGTACAGTCCTGATCTTTTCCATACGTACAAATCTTTAGAATGGATTCCAAATCTAATAAACTTTTATATAGTTTATTTGAACAAAGATCATTTCCCTGAAATATAATAATATAAATCAGTTAGGTACCTACTATTGGTTGTTTAAGAAAAATAATATTAAGTTATTATTACAAGCCTTACAAAATACGGGTTTATCTAGCTAGTTCCTTCCTGAAATTATACAAAATTATAACATATTCGAGAATATATATTTTTAATTTTAAAATAATACCGCTATAAGTGGTGAATAAAACAAAACAATATTAAAACAAGTCAATTTTATTGTGGCTTATTGTTTTTTTTCTGCATGTATTATGTATATAATGCTTGAAGCTAGCAAGCAATGTATGAAATTATTCATATTTCATACATTAAATGCAAAGTTAACCGCATGTCCCCTGCGGAGGGAACGGTGGTTTCGCGAGCGTAGGCGCGAGCGCGCTTGATTTACAAGCGCATGGATGGATCTGTAGTACGCGTTGGCTTTCTCGATCTCGTCATCGTGGTCGGTAAAAATATTCAGCGGTCGGCGTTTTGCCTTCGGGGCGTATGGGACTGGTGTGTAATTTGCGATAACAACCACTATCGGGTTCGGGTTATTTGACGCTGTGTTGAAATATGATCTCGCGAGGAATTTAACATATGATTCGATCGAAGGTAGTTCCATATCTCAATAGACGTCTACATTCCGAACTAACCTTGAAGCATCGACAAGATTAAGTAAAAATCAGTTGTGGACTCTTTGGAGCTGACTAAAGTTATGCTTGGACATATGTGCGAAAGCAGCGCAGCTATATATAGCTATACACATGTATTATATAGTGTAAGCTTATGTCTCTGGGACATTTTGCTTACCGAGCATAATAGAGGAAGCAAGTGGCCCAGGACCATGGCGACCCTGTTCCACACTATACAGACATGTGGATTGAAGTTAAGTTTATTGTCGATGGTGACACCCAGATATTTAGTCTGGGTGGTCCAGGGGATTGGGGTACCGAAAAGGTGGAGAGGTCTGAGTGTCTGTTTTAGATGTCCAGGATTAAACAGAATCGCGCTACTTTTGTCGGGGTTGAGAGCTATACGCCATTTACGGAACCATTTCCCAAGAATGGTTATGGCGCGTTGAATACGGACTCCGAGTTGAACTCTGTTCCTGCGTATGGCGTAGACGACTGTATCGTCAGCGTCAAACCTATCTAGACGTTGGAGAGACGCGAGATGTCACTGACGTACAGACTGAACAGACAAGGCGACAAAATGGAGCCGGAGCGTATGGGGTGGAGTGTGGAAAATACTCCCAAGTAATATTCGAAACGAATGGGAGATGTATTTCATACTTTTCTGGCATAATATGTAATAATTCTTTTTATTTCATACGTTGCCGGGTACTTTTAGTCATTCTATAAAATGCTTAGGTATTCTATAGAATGCTGGCATTCCATATATTGCCTATAACGTACTTAATGTTTGTATATCCAAGGTTCTTCTTTAGAGCATCATGTCGAAGTCTGATAGAAGTTTCAGTTCGTATAAGGTGTCAAGTTTTTATCTAAAGTATCTAACCTTTACCATTCTAATACCGGATTCACACATTTGCCACTTATCTACCGCAAACCTTTATGCCCCATCCACACGCTTGCCAAACCTCGGAAAAAATTAACAAATTCAAACGTATGGCTTGGCTTGCTACCGATCCTAGCTAAGTCGGTATTTGATGCAGAATGCACAAAACTAAGGAGCTTGCAGTAAACGCTTGCGATGCGTCCACACGTTTGTGACGTTTCTGTGTAGATAGTAGGTATCGCTTGCGCGAAATCAATAATAGATAAATAACTGAAAAAACCTGGTACGGGTTCAGTGAAGATTTTACTATTTTCTGTTTATCCAAAATACACAGGCACACTTGTAAACGTGTGGATACCGATGTTTGGCTTGTCTATTTTATCCAAGCGGTTGTAGAGCCCGAACCACACGTTTGCCATTTGCCACAAACTTCAAACCTCTACAAACACTTAGATAAAATAGACAAGCCAAACATCGGTATCCACACGTTTGCGAGTGTGATAGTGTATTTAGGATAAGCAAGCATGAAAGACGTCGACCTTGTGTCGGTTATAACATTTGGTTTAATCTACTTTTCTTGTTAAAAGAAGCAAAACTAAACGAGGAAAAATAATAGGTAGGTCGACAAGTACTGAGACACTGCGTTTGAAGCAATGATGGCTCAGTGGTAGCGTGTACGACTTCGCGTCGATTGACGTAAGTTCGAATCCCTGCAATGAGCCCGAGCTTTCGGTGAAGGAAAACATCGTGAGGAAACCCATAGCATGGTGGTAGGACTTTTTCTAATGCCCGCCTGGCTAGCTGCCACCCTCAAGTTGAAAATCTGTCGCCAAGCACCAATAGATTTGTTCCGGCAGCTGCAATTAAGAGCCAGTCTTCCAACAGGTTTAGCGTGTTATCATCTTGGGTCTATGTCGTCACTTAACATCAGGTGAGATTGTGGCTACTACGCCAAACGAATGTCATGAATGACTTCATTTCCATAAGCTAATGCAATAATTTAATCATCATGGCTACACAATAGTTTATTATTATCATATCTATAAACAATGTGCTGATAGGCTACAAAAACACGTTTTTCTTAATATCCATACCACTACATATTTTTGGTTTGTTCCTTTATTTTGCTTAATTTTTTAACCAACTTCAAAAAAGGGAAGAGGTTCTATGGTTCTCAATTTAACTGTTTAAATATTTATTTTTTATTTGATGTTCGGGTATAACTTCTTTGTTTATGAACCGATTTAGATGACTATTTTTTCGTTGGAAAGGGTATACCTGAAGGGTTATGTCATTTTAATTTAATTGGTTTTGGACATTCGAATTCGGAGAAAAAGACTCCTAAAAACCATTGAAGCTTGGTTTCTTTTTCTTAAAAATTGTCTTGTTTTAAGGTTTATTAGTCAATCCTGTGTTGAAATATAGGGAAATATATGAATGACTTCAAAAATGCCTTACATTGGATAACAATGGAAAATACACTTGTTTCAAAACTTGATAAAACGATTCAGCAGCACTGCTTGATAATGTAATAATGTTGATATTCTTTATGGCATCTTCTTCCGTTAGCTTAAGTGCACGAGTTTTATAAAATATAATAGATTTATCTTTATCATCTTGGACCTGAAAAATAAATTCATACCGAATGGTACGAGTCTTTTTTTGATTTTTTATGTGTCACTGTTAGGTATGGAATTTTTAACCTTTATTAAAATCTTTAATGAGAGCACAACACGGCAATGTATATTTTATATAGGCATGCATTATATTTTTAACTTTTGTTAATATATAATGTTGATATTTTTATCTCTTTGCAGTACCTATCCAATGGTGGTAATACGATTACAGTTTGTATAATATGGAATGGCATGATGTCCACCTGATTAAATTAATTATGTCAGCCTTATATTATAGGAGACTGACACAATTTAAAATTCTGAATCTTTATATTTACATAAAATAAGTAGAAATTATGATACATGTTCAAAAGTACAAAATGGAAATTTTTGCACAAACAAGTAAGTATGCCAATGTTTCTAAATCTACATAAATAATAATGTAAAAGCTTGTTTGTTCAATATCTTAAATTTTCCAAAGTTCTTCACCTATTGCTCTGAAATTTTGAGAAAGTATTGCATTGAAATATACATTTAAAAAAAATACCACAGATACCTGTGGCCGGGTATACTTTTCTCTTTAAGGAATAATATCTTAAAAATACTTGCCTTATTATGAATATATACTGTGTTATCTTGAATATAAGTTTGTATTAACAGTGTTTGTGAATTTTCAATGAAGTCTAAAAATGTATCCTCAGTATTATCATTTAAACCTATCTCAGATCTATTATAATATTGTTCTGAAATGAAATTGAATATTTTTATTTTATTATGATTATATATTTTTTTTTCAGCCTATTATACAATAAAAACCCACAAGAAGCTATACATTCCACAATTACCATATAAAACTCTAACAGGAAAACTGGTTGGCAAATAATCTAAGAAGGATTTGACTATTCTTATGTTTTTCTTTCATTTATCTATATCATTAGTTTTTGTTAGCTGGATCTATGATAACAGCAGGGCAACTGGACAATTTTAGTAATTTTAAAAGGCTTCTAATTTTTATAATAGCTAAACAATGAAAAATTTAAAACAATAAATGCAGTGGAAGGAATATATTGCATATTATAAAATATTTGCTCTAATGCCTTTATCCAGATATAAAACAGAGGAATATATTTTTATGTACTAAACACCATCACTATTCCTCCTAAATCAATAAACTCTTTTTTTAATTGAAGGAATATTATTTGCTTCCTCGTAGGCTTTTTTTACATATTATTCAAATAAGCTTTGATCCAATTATAATGATTTTCAAATATCTGAAAGTGAAGTTTTAAATTTACATACCAATTGTAGATAGAATAAATTTCTTCACTGACATATTATATTCGTGTCTTCTACGGTATCATTAGTTAATCCAGATTTATCTATTATACACGTCAATAAATAAATGAATCTAGGTTACCAAGACATTCAGAAACAAACATTAAAATCATGGATTTAAAACAACACCATTCGTATTTCGTAGAAACTTTGTTGTTAGTGAAATTGTTGCCATGGTAACCTAGCATCAGGGATGTTATAGTAGCCCAGTAACGCTGGTACAGATGTCGAAAAAAGTTGGTACTTGAAAAAAGGTGGTCTCTCAAGCAACTAGCAAACGCCAAGGGCCTTTATTTTATTGTTTTTTTTGCCCCGTACAACGAAACGACGACCTTTTTTAGCTTCTTGGTGAACAAAACACCTAGGGCATTGATCGACATTGAAAGTTGGTATTATTGCGTACCAGCATAATGTTTACCTGGTAAATGGTAAAAGATCAGCAAACCCGATGCTTGTACCAGAAATCTGGTACGTCTACCATCTCTGCTTAGGATGAGTAGCAGAGTTGTCATATCTACCAACTTTTTGGTAACCTCCAGTCTACATATCTATACTACCACTATGACCTAATATATAAATCTACCTATTTTCAGAATATTGAGACACAATATTGAAAGTTATTTTGAAGTGAAAATATTTTAGCACCGTTGTGATTTCAAACTCGATGGCACGAAAAAGCGACAGAAAAAAGAGACAACTATATACATCTAAGGAATTTAGCCTTCGAGAGAAAAATCAAATAGTGCGAAAACAATTGAATCACTAAATTCGAAACACAAATACACAAGCCTAAATTTGGAATTCCTAAACATTCACCAGATATTTGAGATCAAGTTGGCCAGGTCAACACAACTCCAATATCATATGTAAGGACCTGATATTAAAAAGGCACAAGCGCCAAATCTTTTATATTTATTTTAATATATTCTACAAATAAGTTGGAGTATTTCTTATAGCATCGGGTCGCAATTTGATATGTTTTATAATTTTCACATGTAGATGGTTATCTCCTGCAGCTTTTCCATTCTGTATACAGCCAACAGCTTTATCAAATTTCTCTCTCAAAATATTCGAGCCTACAACGCTAAAGCAATAATGATGAAAAAACAAAACTTTGCCATGACCGCGTCAGTACTAAAGCTATTCACAACTTCTAAATATACCGCCCTGATTAACAACACACGAATATGCACGCACGAATAGCTGTTGCTTCACTCCCACCGACACCATATATCGGACCACTGCGCGCTCTCCAAGAGAGGCCCAACTTTCCCACCAAATACAAAGTCACCAAACAGCCTTAAGTTTCCCAATCCAGAATGATGCGAGCAATTGCAAACGTACCTTTTGGGCCCCACACTCGAACTGAAACTATCGGCAGTAGAACGGTTTCATGTGGGGTGGCTGTTGTGGGAAAGATGGGTACGAGTCCTTAACCTTGTCAGTCATAGACCGGCTGTGGGTCAGCCCACGGCGGTAACGCCCGGGCAGATCTTACATAATTCGTTGCCGCAACAACCGAGCGTCTGTCTACGAGAGCTGAATCAGGTACTCGACTTACGGGATCCCGTCTAAATCAAGGGGGGTCTAAATGGTCTAAATCAAGGCTAAAGTCGTGGCCTATATGCGAGCTGTGGCGAAAACCGTGGTGCGTACGGTGCCACCGAACCTCCCCTCATATTATTGTCCCGTGGGGGAGTGGTACCCCGCCCCTGGGGGACAGTTTCAAACAATACCCCTGATAGAGTGGAGACATTTCCTGTAGGCAGTGGCTGCAACGCTTTCAAGAAGGTTCACGAGCGCTAGCGAGAAACGCCTGCGGCTCCATCCTTGTCGTTCCGTCGCAAAGCGCGTTCATACATAGCGCGCGGTTGTGTCTACCCGAGCAGTTGTAACAGGGTGAGGCGACCCTACAGTCCCTCTGCAAGTGCTACGCCTGCTTGGGGGTGCTTAAGGAACCGGGCGCATCCTGCTACCCGGTGACCAGGCTCCCGGCAGTAACTGCAGTGGTTATCGGAAGACGTCACTTATTGAGGATTCTGCAATAGCTGCAGTAGAACTGTAAAGTATCGATACCAATGAAAAGTATCAATACTGGTTTTAGTATCGAAACTAAAGTCTCAGTATCTAAAATACCTGGCAATATCAAAACTATCGAAAAATTGATTCCTTTTCGTATCCCTAGTGACCACAGAATGCATTTGTATCTGTCATTTGTTTATAGGCTAAGTGATGGGCGATTGTTTAAAAAAAATTGAATTATTCAAATGATTGAGTAATTACTGTTCGATTAATCATTCGTTATTTAAATATTGTTTTTCATTCGAGTGATCATTCGCGATTACAATATTTTTTGAAGGAAATAATTCATTCGAATGGAATGGATGAATTAATCATCCCAATGATATTAGGTTTATTTAGCAAGTGAGACATTGCTTTTATGCATGAGTTGCAGTAAAACTATCATGACGCAAAATTTTTGCATTCTTATTGGTCTACGATGATCGGATTTTCATGTACCTTTTTTCGGAGTAGATATTACAAAATAATATTGCGATATACTACTATGATTAATAATGTTTTCTTTTAACACGAACGTAGTTTTAGGTTGTGATTTGATGAATAGTTTTCAAAAGTTATTGTTATATTTTATTTTTATTTGTACTAGTTGTGCTATTAAAGTTATTTTACTTTAATCGTTCTAGTAGCAGTAATGCTATAAAATTTTAAGTGATTTATGTTTGTGAGTAACTATAGAAAATTGTTGATTATACTAAATATGGTTAAACCAAGAATTTCCTTAAGTTTTTAACGGGTTCTTAACTGAAATTCAATTAATCGTTCTCAAATGTTATTGTTTTGTATTAAATTTTTATTTATTTTTCATTGGTAGTAGTTGTGCCAATAAATATATCACTATAGTTTGTTAGGATAGCAGTGGTGCTATTTTTTTTTCTTTTTTGATAACATTATGACTTGTTAATTACAATAAAATATTGTCAAACTAAGATGATCCTAATTTTAATTTAAAAAACCTTTACATAATGTTAAAAAAAAAAAAATAATATATAATAATTTTATTATTAATTGCAATGAAAATATATTTGACAGTTAATTGACAGCATATAAGAGTTTTTAATATTAGGAGATTCGTGTGAATAAACATTCACACACACACACAGCTTGCGCATTTATAATATTAGTAAGATTTTCATTTGAATACTTTTTTCAATTGAATAGATGTTTTCTACATAGAATATTTCAAATGACTGCCTTTTCGAATAATCATCAAATGAATCATTCGCATTCGCTCATCACTATATAAGAAAACTATCAACTAGTGGCCTGAGCCAGCGCTTTGGAATTTGGATTTTCGGATTCGCTATTGAAAATATGTATTGTTTACAAAAATTTACAATGAATCTAAATAAAATAATAGCTCTAAGATCTGTGAATACTGTAAGTTTGTTACGTTACTATTTTTACTAGCTCAAGTAATCTCAAAAGTTTATATATACCATTTTCAAGCTGTTCAAAGTAATTGAAAAGCCAACGTTTTATTCGTTAGCCCCTACAATCCTTTTCTACATAGTTTTCTTTAATAATTATCAACTCTTTATCATGATTAATCCGGTTCAAATACTTCGGAATAAATTCCCTATCTATTTTAGAATCATACACAATTTAGTATTCTATGTAATATAAAATGTAGTAAGAAGTACATTACAATAAACAACCCCTAAGCAAATAAACAAAAACTAAAAGTAATCATTTATTATTTATTTATGTTTTTGTAGTTTGTTGTGACATTTAGGAAAAGGAATACTTAAGAATTTTATTGCTAGTATTACATAACAACTGATAATACATGTATCTCTCATTTTTACAGTCTTTTAATGCAATGAAGAAAATACAAAATTACAGTGATTCTTCACAACATATGGATATGACTTATAAGGAGATACCTTTGTATGATGTAGAGAAACCGCAACCACTTGAGAAACGCAAAGCAAGGTGACAGTGTTTTATGTAATGTGGTATGCTTACTAGCAAGAGTAAAGTGATTTCACTATAGTTTAGTAGTGTACAGAAACAAAGTCAACAATGAAGTTGCAATAATTTCCTGTTAGTGGTTATCAAAATCAAATAAAAAATACATTATTCAATTTAGACCCAAAGAAGGCACTTATGAAGGTCAAAACTCTACTACAGGTTTCGAAAATATCCCAGTTATCAAGAAGAACTAGCAAGAAACTTGATCCGGCTTATTTTTTTTTCTTTTTTCTCAACTGTATAAATAATATTTACAGTTAATAATCATATTAATAAGTTACGGATGCACAGAGAGTGAGTCACTTCCAGACATCACTATCATTTATAAACATCCACCCTTATTTACCTTATAACCTTTTCATAGTAAAACCTGCTTGGCATGGTCCTTGAACTCATTGTCTTTGAAATCAGTAATGTGCATCGGGACCTTATTATAGAACCTAACACTATTACCTAAAAAAGCTCATTTTTTTGCGAATATACGTTAAATTATCTTGAATGTATTGGTAGGGCAAAGTTAAGATATTAAATTCTTTGAATTTGTTCTTTAGTGATTCGCGAGGTATATTGCTCGAATTGCCCGCTTTCGTAATATTAATATGGTGTCTACCTCAGCTACTGAACCCCACACCAAAATACCATAAAACATGCTATGGAAGTAAGCAAAGTAGACTAACCTTTATAGTAGTGATAACATCTGTTAACCGACAAATCTTATTTACTGTGAATGCAGCTGTACTTAATCTTCCCGCCAAAGTTTTAATGTGCGAACCCCACTGTAATTTTGAATCAAGCATAATACCCAAGAAGATTCCCTTCTATAATGATTTGGAAGCAGAAGGAGGAAATAAGATCAAACAAATCTTAATAACACTTATGATACATATGTTAGAACAAATCATTTACTCATATTTGTTGTCATTATGTGCCTTACTATCAACCACAAAGTTGTGTGGTTGTGCAAGTTGTTCTTTTTATCCTTATTTAATAAAGTTCTCGAAACTACTAAAGAGTACCACATATTATCGTTATATAAATACTGCTAGAACTGAAGTGTATGCACATATGCTGTTTGTATGCAAGTGCATAAAGCTTACTTTATAGATGACTCTGATTTCTTGTTATTCAGACACAACACAATTTTCTTCTATTGGTATCACTGTAATTCAAGTTGTATATATAATAATATTCTTAAAGTTTAAAAATTCATTATTTATTATAACTTATACTATGAAGTCATATCTGTAATCCATTGGCATTCGTCGCTCTAATGCTGGCATGCAAATATTTCGACAACTGGATACACATGCACTGGCTGATCCCAAAAATGCGACAAACTAAAAAAAATATAACTGACTGGTTTATCATCATTTGCATAGTATTCGTGACCACTCAGCTTGATTACAGGATATACTACTGAATGATGATAAACAAAATGTTCATCAAAATAGATTCTATCGCCTTCAAAGTATGCTCCTGCAGAAACAATATACTTACGCCAACGAATAATCCAATCGTCAAAACATTTTTTAAACGCTTTTCCGGAATTGAATTTAGTTGTCGCGAATTCTTCTTTATGTCTTGTACCGAATGAAAACGGATGCCACTAAGTGGTAATTTGACTTTAGGAAAAAGAAAGAAGTTTTTTTTTTTTTTTTTTTTTTTTTTTTTTCGAACTGACTACACTGTTAGCCTGAGGGGCCCTGGAGCCTTTACGGCTTTTACAGCTTTACCGGGCTTGGGGGCGAGCGCTTAGGGCACTCAGCCACGAAAGCTAAGCAACAACATCCGAGGGTGCCAAAGTGGCCGGACCTCGGCTCGGACTGTTGCGCGTATGCAATTAAGTCGCGATCTGACTAATTCCCTATCCGTAATTCGATCTAAACTAACTATACATATGTACATGTTTCTGCCCCCTGGGAGGAGGGAAGGAACATGTGTATGTGTATTTATTGGTCTGAAATTTTTGTCTATTCTGACTAGGCAAAAAAAGAAAAAAAAAGGTCCCTTACAGAACCTATGTACCTATGTGTGTTGTGCATGTGTGTATAATGCAGTGTCATGTATGGCTGTGAAAGCTAGTGATTGTACAGTCACTTGTATCGCGCGAGCGGCTGCTTGGCTCAAGGGCTCCATGCCGATGGATCGGAACTAGGCTTGAGTTGCCGCAGAGGAGGGTGGTCGTGGCGGGTGTGCGGGCGCGAAGTTAACCGTTCGTCCCCTGCGGAGGGAACGGTGGTTTCGCGGGCGTGGGCGCGAGCACGCATATGTTGCGGGAGCGGACGCGTAGTAATTATTAGCTTTCTCAATGTCGTCGTCGGGATCGACAAAGAGATTTCGCGGACGGCGTTTATAACGTTTGGCAACGGGGATCGAGTTGTCTGGGACGTAGTTCACGGTGGATTTTACGAGCGGGTTGGGATGATTCGAAGCGCTATCGAAGTATCTCCTGGTGAGATATTTCACATAGGCTTCTATCGAGGGAAGCCTCATGTCCCTGTGGAGGTCCATGTTCCTAACGAAGGCTGGAGGGTCGAGCAGGCGACGGAGAAACCGATTTTGGACTCTTTGCATGCGGACAAAGTTATGTTTGGACATATGTGCGAACGCTGCGCAGCTATATGTCAAGATCGGACGGACACACATCTTGTATAGTGTAAGCTTATGTCTTAAGGACATTTTGCTTACCGAACTGAGCAAGGGTCGCAAGCGGGAAAGGATCCAGATGGCCCTATTCCGGACTATAGTAACGTGTGCGTTGAAGTTAAGCTTCGAGTCGAGGGTGACACCCAGATATTTAGTCTTGGTGGCCCAAGGGATATTCCTACCGAATAATGAGAGGGGTCCTACCGTGCGTGGTAGTTTACATGTATGCGGTTCGAACATAATCGCGGCGCTCTTTACCGGATTAATAGCTATTCGCCACGTTCGAAACCACTCCCCGAGAGTGGTTACGGCACGTTGGACTGCGCAGGCGAGATTCTTTCTGTGTCTGTTTGACGCGTATATGACTGTGTCGTCAGCGTAAAGCCCTACCTCGACCCCGGGGGGCTTCGGGAGGTCGCTGACGTACAAATTGAATAAGCAAGGTGCCAGAATGGAGCCTTGCGGGACGCCTGAACGAATGGGACGTGCGGTGGAGAGTACTCCTTCCACTCGGTAGTGGAAGGTGCGGTCGCTTAGGTAATCGCGGACTAAATGTACTAACCTATCCGGGACTTCTAAATGGTGAAGCTTGTGGACCAGTCCGGCGTGCCAGACCTTATCGAAAGCCTTGGCTACGTCGAAAAAGACCGCAAGCGTGCGGGTGGGAGCGATATTGCTCTTGGCGAAGTTACTAGTGATGTGCTCCGTGAGGCGGTGCACTTGATGTGTACACGAGTGACGGGCGCGAAAACCGAATTGTTCGGGTGGGTATAAATTCTTGTCGTCTATAACGACCTTGAGACGGTTCAGAAGGATCCGCTCATAGAGTTTCCCTAGAGTGTTTAGGAGACTGATCGGGCGATAGCTATCGGGAAGCGAAGCTTTTTTGCCGGGCTTGCGAATACCTATAACTATAGCTTTTTTCCAGACGGCTGGAAAATAGCAGTGAGCTATGGCTGCATTGAAGATGCAGACCAAAAGAGCTATGAGGTGATCAGGAAGAAGTTTGAGTACTTCATTCCTGATACCATCAGGACCGGGAGATTTCCTAGGCTTAAGGCCTTTAATGATAGAACAGACCTCATCTGGCGTGACCGGGGTTAACGTTTCCGCGGGGGGAATCAGCGTGAGTTCCTGAACGGCAGTCGCGATAGTTTCGATGTGGGCAGTGTCTACGTTGTCGCAGTTTGGGGAGCACTGGCTCTCCAAGCTTGCGGCAAGGCATTCTGCCTTATCGTCGCTGTCGAACGCGAGTGGGAGATCGGGGCCCCTTTCGAGGGGCGGCATCTGGGCGGAAGCTTCTAACTTCAGAGAGCGGGCGAGGTTCCAGTAAGCCAGATGGGACGGCTTGAGACCCTCTAAGAGGTTATCCCACCGGTGACCTCTGTACTCTCCGATGCGAGTTCTAACCTCTCTCTGAAGTTGTCGTAATCTACGGGTGTTATCCCTCGTCGGATAAGAGTCATGTGCACGTGTCGCGGCGTTCTTTTCCGTGATTAACGCTCGTAAACCGGGGGGGAGTATAAAACGGCGTTCGTTCGCCGCTTGCACCTCTCTCGAGGCCTCCCTTACACCGGTTTGGAGGTAGTCGACCAGCGAATCGATGGCTAAATCGGCGTCTGCAGTTGACTCCAATACGTCGGGGATCCTAGCTAGGCTGGACGGGGTCGCGTTGTCGGATAAGTAGCGATTTAAGATCGCGTAGTCAACTATTTTGACTTTTGGCGGACTGGGGTCGAACGGTTGCCCGAGTTGTAAGATAACCGGGCGGTGGTCAGAGTCTAGTTCGTGTACGACTTCTATAAGTCGTAACCGAAGTGAGACACCTTTGAGGAGGGCTATGTCAAGTACTGTCGGTTGACAGTTGTCTTGAAAGTGCGTGGGCTCTAGCGGTGCTATGACGTCAAAGCCGAGCACGTCGCATAGTAGTTCTAGTATAACCCCGTTACGGGTGTTGCGCAGGTTGTTGAAAAGGGTGTGACCGCTATTGAGGTCGCCTGCTATTATGACTGATTGATCGAGTGAAAAAAGCGCATCCAGATCGGACTGAAGGAGTCTTTTATTCGGGGAGAGATATGCAGAGACAAGCGTGATTGACGGATGGCCAGTCATGCCTATTCTACAGACGGACACTTCCATATTGGTAAGTGCGGGAGGGTCTATTGGCATGCAATAGAGGGAACGCTTGTAGTAGATGAGCGTGCCGCCGCCTCGGGTGGCACGGTCATTTCTAACTATGTTATAATTCGCTATCTTAGGGTCGCGCCTACTGGGTTTTAGAAGTGTTTCTTGTACTAGAAACACGTCTATCTCCCGTTCCCTAAGAAAGGTGGATACTAAGTCCCGTTGTGGAAAGAGGTTTCGCGCGTTAAAAAGAGATATGTTGAGGCTTCTAGGCTTAATGCGTGCCATTGATAACCGATATCGGGGGCGGCTGTCACCGGGGCGCTGGAGGCGCCCGGGAGCCTGGGGAAAGCCTCTGGCGTGAGCAGGGGCTTTGGCTGTCCTACGGCGGGACGTGTCCTCTGAGGAGGGGTGTGTCGCGTAGGGCGCATGGGTCGCGTAGGGCGCGTGGGGCGCGGGGCACGGGGACAGCCGCGATAGTTCGCGGGGTGACCTTCGTTGCCGCATAGCACGCAGCTCGGAGGGGTAGCCGACTCACGAGTGCGCGAGCACTCGCTCGTCGCGTGGTCCCCGAGGCACTTAACGCACCTGGGACGGAGATGGCAGTTGCGTGCCGAATGACCGTACAGCTGGCAGTTGTGACACTGCGGAGGACTGCGATTCTTGTGTGGGGGCTCTACGGCTATTCCGGAGAGCTCACACACTTTCCTAACGTTAAAAATGGCTCTGCCCTCGGGGGTCAGTTCCAAGATGACTAAGACCATGTCGAGAGGTCTGTTTTTTGATTGTCCGCCGTGCATTCTGTGCACTTCGCGGACAGGGAAGGCCTTGGCTAAGAGGTCAGTTTTGACCTCCTCGGGTGTGATTTCCACCGGGATGCGGCGGATTACAACCCGGAGTTGACGTTCTTCCTCCAGGGAGTATGTGAAATATTCGAGGTTGCTGTCTCGGAGCAACCTGGTAAATTGACGGTGTTCGTCCGAGGTGGAAACTTGGACGCGGATACCGTTGGCCGTGCTACTGGCCTGGGTGTAGTGAATACGCATATCTCTCAGTTTTTCCGAGAGTTTCGTCCAGACCGACTTGTTCTGGACCGTGACGGGGGGCGGGCGACGCGCCTTTCTGCCGGCAAAGGTACCGGCAGGCGCTGAGGGCGCTGCGGAGCGGGGGGCGTGGCTATTAAGCCCAGTTCGCTGCGTTTTTTGGGGTCTCGATTGAGTCTCCGGAGACTCTGGGCGCGAGCGCGAGGCCCGTTTGGCGGGCTTGTTTTTTTGTACGAGGGTGAAGCCCTCGTTTTCTGTGCGTATTGCCGTGTCCATTTCGATGGACTCGGGTTCCGGGTCTGAGCTAGCGGGAGAGTAGCTGTCGTTTGTTGCTACAAGCGACGGTGTCTCCGCTTCGGGGACTAGTGATGAAAATTGATTTTTCATCGGTAGCGCAGAGGGCGCTGGGGTCGGGGCTTGAATGCCCGGGGAACGTGAGCGCGACGATGGCCGTTTGTACGGCGTTTGACGGTGAGCGCGGGGTGCCGTTGAGCGGGAGCGCGGGACGGACTTCTTGTTCGTCGCGTGTGGCGCGGCGGGGTCGCTGGCGGGCTCGGTGTCCTGAGCGATGGCAGTGGCAACGGCGGGTTGCTCGGCCGCGATGGCCCTATTAAAGTCCGTCCAGAGCGACGGATGCAGGGTCGTTACGAACGCTTTGAAGCGTTCGAGCTCAGATTGGTGTGCCATTCCGGCGGTGGCGGTTGGGCGGGCGGGGGTGAAGTTAAACCTCCCTGCCGGAGTAAGAAAGAAGTCGGCTGGAGCAATATCTGGTGAATAAAGTGGTTGCTTGATGGTATTTGTTGAGTGTTTGGTCAAATATTATTTCACAATGACGACCTTGGGCGAAGGCGCATTATCGTGGTGAAAAATCCAAGAATTTTCTTTCCACAAATCTGGCCTTTTTCGTCGAATTTGCTCTCTTAAACGCCGCATAACGCTCAATTTATATACTTTATTTACCGTTTGACCTTCCGGTTAGAATTCCGAGTGCACAACACCGCTATAGTCAAAGAAAACAGTCAACATTACTTTGACTTTTGATCGACTTTGTCGTGTCCTACCACCCAACATTGTCAAATCCTATCACCATTATACTTACATTAAGTGCATACTTGTCATATAAATTACAGTATAATCTCACTAATCCGGCACTTCGATAGATCGACACGTCCAATAATCCGGCACCCCCCGCCCACGCCTCCCTTTCCCCTCTATACCTGTGCGCTTTGAAAGCAGACCTCAATTAAGGATTATGTATTTCAAAACTAGTTAATTACATATGTGCCTACATGTTAATTCAATTGTTCCATAATACATTATGTACATACATTTAATCTCTCTATGAAATATGTTATTTTATTTATTACCGATGACTTTTTCAGTATAACCCAGTAATCCGAACATTCCAATAATCCGGCACCCTCCGGTTTTTAATAGTGCCGGATTAGTGAGATTACACTGTACTAGTTTTTAAATAAAATTACACGTAATCTGTTCTTTAATAATATAATAAAGCGGAAGAGTTTGTTTGTTTAAACATGCTAATATCTGAAACGACCAGCCGGATTCGAAAAATTATTTTTGTATATGATAGTCAGATTCAGAAGAACTAGTATGCATAGGCTAAGTAAGTCTGAAGAAATAGCGCACCCTAACTGCCTTATCCGCGTGCGCTGGCGTAATGATTAGTGATACGTAAATACAATGTTCTAAAAAAAAAATTGCTCCTTAGTACATCTAAAAAATTCTACGATACCATACGTCTATCTCTTATATACAAGCCAAAATAAGGTATTTTGGGACAAAGTTTTATTGAAAAGTGATTTATGAGCATTATTATTAGGCATGGCATGTTAATTCTTACTTCATCATCAAGACAATTTTATGTAGATAAACTTTGGCCCTTATAGCATGTTTTTTGCACGAAAAGTTTGGGAGATAATTTAAAATTAAAATACATCAAAACTCGGCTTTAGTCTATGACTATAGGTTGTAGTGGCGCTAACGAGTCTTGTGAGTTGAGACGCAAACCCTGGCCGCCCGATAAAAATATTGTCTGTACTGAAGTATTATAAATCATCAATCGGCGATTTCCTTTAAATTATACGAGGGTGAAACCGAGGGGCACAGCTAGTAATCTTATATACATATAAAGATCTTGTGTGCATCTGTTAGTGATCATGTACCTACACCTTACCTTACCTAAGTTCTGACTAATTATATTGGTTTAGTGCCATGAAAGAAAATCATAAAATATAAACCCAATAGGTGGTGCTGTAGTTGGCCACAGCTCGAGCCATTAACTAATTTTATTATATTAATAGAGCCCAAAATCTATATCTTCTATACATATTATAGAACGTCTCACTGTCTGTATGTCTGTTTATGTTCTTGTCACGCGAGTACAACTGATAACGCCGAGTAGAGCCGCGGGCACAGCTAGTATAAGTACTTAGGTGATTAAACAAATAAATACCTACCTCTTATTATGTACCTTTACCAAATAAATGGTAACCTTGTAATAAAGTAAATGAGTAATAAGCGAATGATTTGTACCTTCATATAATATGAAATTGTTAATAATAATATTTAAATAATATTATCAGTTGTTTGTGTGATGTTATTACAAGATAAACTTGAGTTATATATTGCCAACATGTTAGTTGTTTTCAAGTGAAATACTCCTTTTCCCGGGTAGTAATAAATTAATATAATATGCTTATTATCTATACTAATATAACAAAGCGGAAGAGTTGTTTGTTTGTTTGTTTAAACACGCTTTGGAACTACCAGTCGGATTCGAAAAATTATTTTTGTATATGATTGCCAGATTCACGTGGAATAATATAGGCTATCTAGAATTAGGCTAGACCTCTTAGCTAGCCGTAAATATTGATTTTTCTTATTAAGTCGAACGAAACCGCGCAACCGAACTACTTTATCCGCGTGCGCTGGCGTATCGGTTAGTGATACGTAAATACAATTTTCTCCAAAAATATTGCTCCTTAATACATTAAAAAAAGTTCGCGATACTATATGCCTATCTCTTATACACAAGCCACAATAAGGTATTTTGTGGGTTTTTTAATGAATATTGAAAAGTGATTTATGAGCACTATTATTAGGCATGATATATTATGATATAATATATTAATCCTTACGAACAAAAGTTACTTCATCAAGACAATTTTATGTGGATAAACTTTGACCTTTATAGCATGTTATTTGGACGAATAGTTTGGGAGATAATGTAAAATTACAATAAGTCGACACTCGGCTGGACCAATCTACGACTATAGATGTAGTGGTGCTAACGAGCCGTGTGAGTTGCAACTCATAACCCTGACCGCCCGATAAAAATATTATCTTTACTCAAGTATTAGAAATCATCAATCAGCAATTTATTCTATTTATCTATAAATATTATATATTTATCTATAAGCACAGAGTTCTAAGTGTTCCTTTAGCACTCTTTTGATCGTAGTTCAGCTTAACCCCAACTGAAGTGCTAATATTTTTATTTGCTTACGGACACGATTTGCTTAGATTGGCGTCCGCACTGCTTTGATGACTTCAAGTGTCCAACTGTGCGATACTGGCCTATCCTTTTAGAGACTTCGAAGCTCAAACTTTCACTATTTCGTTTGGGAGTACGATAAACAAACCTATGAGTTGTAGCAGGAGTTTAAAAACCTCGGTTGGCTCGTAATTGCAGCGGCCACCTTTTGTATCTACTCATTTTTTTAATGGGACAAAATAATTTTATTTTTTATTTTAAGATAGTGCGAAAGTTCCTTAGTCAAAATTAATTCAAACATTTCTGGCCAGAGTTTGAACTTTAAATTAAATAAGGATGTGACAGAACTTATGACTTTTTATTTTGTTATAGAAAGATAAAGAATAGGTGTCTGTCATGAATATTCCAGCATATTCCAACGTTCAAATTACCACAAACCCAAACACAAGCACCGAACTATACACACGTAAATATCACAATGCCTACAAAAGTATCCTTATAATCTTATTTCACAACATCATCATCGACTTCTATGCCAAATTTTATTAAAATTTGTCCAGTCGTTTGATTTTCATTGATAAATAAACATTTAAACAAACGTATTATTACATTTTATAATATACTAGCAGTGTCCGCGGCTCCGTTCGCGTAGACTACAGAATGACATCGGTCGAGAGCACGCGCGAATCGTCCTGTCCCAGCTCAAAATAGGGAAGACAAAAATGCTTATCGTGCCTGATCCTTAGAAGATAGATATAATCTATCGCTGACTTTTAAAAATCTACAATTATGTCGAACATTAATTTGGTATATCTCTTATGGTTTACTCAGCATAAGCCATTCAAATGCCCAATATGCGTCTTTTTTTCGAATTGATTCACCATTATCGTCACTGCTTATTTCGTATGTTATTTTATATAACAAAGTATATCCTATAACCTGGCCAGATAACATAGCTATGAATTAAAGGGAAAACCATGTAAATCGGATTAACGGTTTCCGCGTGAAAAGAACATAAACTAACTGTCCAACAGAGAGACGTTAAGTTTTAGAATATGTATAGATTTGTTATTATTTAACCCGTTTGAAAATAATTTAATTTTTAACTTTTCAGGCTTCTATACCAATCACGCAAACGGGGCATGCTCGAAAATGATCTTCTTCTTAGTACTTTTGCAAAAAAATATTTAGAGAGCTTCTCAGAAGATCAAACTATGATGTACGATAGACTTATTAATTCCCCGAGTAACGACTGGGACATTTTTCACTGGATCGTTGGGAAAAAACAAACACCTAAGGAGTTCGATACTGAAGTTATGGATCTTCTGAAGAAACACGCTAGAAATGAAGATAGAACTGCTTTGCGTCAACCTGACTTACATTAAATTTGTACTTCCAATAAAGCAAATTCTAACATGATTATTAAATATGGTTTTGATCTGTAGTTTGAATAGACATGTTTGTGGTCTAATAGTTTTAAAATGTTATCTTTAATTTATTATATTAAAACTATTATATTAAAAAATTTAACTGTTTTCAATTACGTCCCAAACTTTATAATTATATTAAATTAATATTTAATAAATAATAAAAAAAAAAAAATAAAATAAAAAAAAAAATAAAAAATAATAAAATTAATAAAATAACTTTATTAAATTAATATAGTACTCATTTTAACCCCGGTGCCACGCCACGAAATTTGATTTTTTTTTTGTAAATTTTATTGTACACAAAAATAATTCTTGATAAAGATTGTGTAGAATAAGCATTTATTCACGACAAGTATTAACATATTCATTTAAATGTGTATGGATGTTCGGTGACCTAATGAGACATTTCACTCGACCTCACGAGTAGCGCGGCAAGGTGCTACGCACTCGAAGTGTTATAAATTAGAACGATGCGCATATCGAACCACCAAATAATTCTTCGTGCGTAATCTTTTATTTTGATTAAGTTTAACGACGTTATCGACGAATATTTTATAATTTGTGTTGATTATGAATGAGTACGTCAGAGGTCAGCCCACAATCTTATCTTTGTTCAACTGTTTAAATGTTTGTGCTTTAGATCCAACGAAGTCAGTTAACTTCAAGCTAGTTATCGATATAGTATTATAAACGGTGGAACAAAAAATATTGAACGGAATTAAATTAATTAATTCGAATTCTTAATATATTCTAATACGTGCAAATTGTGTTATAGTTTAGTGGTTTACAGTGTTTTATCAACATTTGTGAAATAAAAATGGCTATTCGTCGCAATACGGTAAGATTATTCACTCTTTTCTAGTGCGACTTTAAACGTTACAACTTTACATTTTTCATAACGTGGTATCTATACAGGCTCTTAAGTACTATTAATCCATTATTTTAAACACAATATTTAAGAGAAAATAAGAGTTAGGTACACATAAACTAAAGGTATTGAAAATTTAATAGATTTTATGGTTGTACAAAACCATACGTTAGAATTTGTGCGAATTATTTAGAGTTTTTCTTTGATTGGAATTTAGTTTTAGAAGAATTTAGTTTACTTAACAGCAAATCTTTGATTATAGTAAAAATCGTTTCATTTTGTTCTCCAGCGCTTAAATAATCCATGCATTAAGTAAATAAGTAAAGGGTATAATGATAAAAGCGAGTAATTAAATTAATTATATGAATATTTAAATATTCATGGTAACAAAAATATACGTCACGCTATATAGCACAATGGACTGCTGTTGTTATTTTAGATTTTCCTATTTTAATATTTTTAAATCACAAAAAGCTAAGGTTGAGCTTAGATACATAATGTGTTGGTATGTGTGTATCAGTGGAGGACTAAGCCCCGTCGTGGGTATGAGAGGTAGGACACTGAGAAATTTCTTTGGAGATTTCTCTACTTGGGGCAGTTCGACTGGTGGTATACCTACATCCTACAGAATATCGCACGCAGCTAAATAACCTTTTTATTTCTGTTGTTTCTGCGGTGAGTAGGGCTTCCAGAGCTCTTTGGGGTAGGGGGTTCAAGGTGCAACGCGCTAGTAATACTTATGGTATTACAAGCGTTCATATCCCAAGCCCGGTAAAGCTGTAAAAGCCGTAAAGGCTCCAGGGCCCCTAAAGCTAACAGTATAGTCAGATCGAAAAAAAAAAACAAGCGTTCATAGGCTACGGTAAAGCCGTACGCTTGTTTTCCACCTTAGTTGTATAAAAAAGGCCCGAAACTAAATAAACCTTCGAAGTTGTTGCTTGCTTTCCCCCTAAACCTAACAATTTCAAAATAAAGTTAAATATTTGTGGACAAAACCAAGTGGGTGATCTGTTTTTTTAAATAAATGTTGCGTTTCTGTGAATTTCATAAAAAATGGCCTGGTCCTGGAGAGGCTTCTAAATTTCGAAAGGCCTTCTAGAGATTTGGAAGTCCTCCAGGAACAAAGACCTTACTTAATCCGTCACTCGTGTGTTTGTAACCAAAACTTCATTTCAGGGTTTACTTAAATGGATAATTGAAAACCAGCACAAGTTGCAAACGGTGCGATGGTGCAGCTCGTCTTTGCGTTACAAGGAATTGGAAGAGAACGCGGCGCAAGCTCAACCCGAACACGTGTTGCCCCCCACGAGTACGCCGGCAGTTAGGCCACGCCTACATATTACGCCGGAAATCTCGTTCAAGGTAAGCAAACCTGTATACATAATTATATTAATATATGAAAAAAACAATACGGACGAAATACTGCTATCTATGCCTTATCTTTATTACGACGTAATTTAATTGGCAAAGTTATCGTTTAAAGTAGATTGATCTCCGTGATTTAAAACTAATCATAATTTGCAAATAAAACCGCCTGCAACGTGCCGATAAGCTTTATGACAAATTTTCATATTGACGAATATAATAGGAGACATGATTTTGCTTTCATGCTTATGGTTAACTAGCTGTGCCCGCGACTTCTCTCACGTGGACTACTAAAATACCCTTTTTTTCGAAGCCCTAATTGTTCGTTGTTCTAAAATTAAAGTAGCCTAACTTATTCCTTATAACATGTTGAAAATCCCGGTGAAAGTCCCGTCAAAATTGGTCCAACCGTTTCGGAGATTACCCGGAACAGACCGGTACCCTTTTTACTTTCATATGCTTTTAGTAAAAACCTGTTACTTTGACATTAAAAACAGACACTTCAATTTTATTAAATGTTTTCATAATATATAATACTATAATATAACAAAGCGAAAAAGTTTTTTGTTTGTTTGTTTAAACATGCTAATCTCTGAACCACCAATCGGATTCCAAAAATTGGTTTTGTATATGATAGCCAGAACCATAGGGAATAGTATTATAGCCTATGTAGAATTAGGCTTAGCTAGCCTTAAATATTGATTTTAGTTAAGTTTGTCGGAACAAATAGCGCACCCTAACTGCTTTATCCGCGTACGCTGGCGTAACGGTTAGTGATACTTAAATACAATGTTCTACAAAAATATTGCTCTTTAGTACATCTAAAAGTCTGCGACACCATATGCCTATCTCTTATACATAAACCACAACAAAGGTATTTTGTGACAAATTTAAATTGAAAAGTGATTTATGAGCATTATTATTAGGCATGGCATATTAATCCTTATGCACTAAAGTTACTTCATCATCAAGACAGTTTTATGTAGATAAACTTTGCCCTTTATAGCATGTTATTTGAACGACTAGTTAGGGAGATAATGTAAAATTAAAATAATTCAACACTCGCTCGGGACTATGACTATGGGTGTAGTGGCATGAACGCACCGTGTGAGTTTTAACGCATAACCCTGCTGCCCGATAAAAAAATTGTCGATACTGAAGTATTATCAATCATTGATTTCTTTGAAATTATACGCGGGTAAAACCGCGAGGCACAGCTAGTTATGAAATAAATTATTCCTAGTTTTCAATTTGTGATAACAAAAACGATAGATTATTAAATTCGATTTAGGTTTTTATATTTTATATTAATAAAATGTTTATTCAGTTCTTATTTAAACGTATTAAATGAAAACACATAATTAATATGCTCTATTATAAATATCTATATAGAAACCTTTATCATGTTTACGTCTCAGAACAGATTGATGTCCACTTACTTCTAAACTACTGCCATAATAATAATAATTTTATACGTCATAGGCCAATCGCATGTTTTATGCGTTGACAAACATGGATGTGATTTCCTCTTATTTATTTGAAAGTTTCTAGCTGATAACAACTTTTGCAGTATGACGACCTGCAAGTAAGACTCGCAGCTCCCTACCAACTGCAGCCGAAGCCTGATGCGAAAGATCTCGGCTTCGGAAAATACTTTACGGATCATATGCTAAAGATTTACTTTCACAAAGAACTGGGTGGCTGGCAAAAGCCAGAAATAATGCCATTCGAAAATTTAAGTCTACATCCAGCCGCTAAGGCTCTTCATTATGCTATACAGGTAAGGAAACAGGCTGACAGACTATTTATAAATAGTATTTTTTAGTAGTATCAACAGCCTTTGGCCTTTGAAGTTTTTTTATCCTATAGCTAAGTAAATAGTCAACAGACAGTCGTGTACTTTTTGACAGTCAAGATAATCTTACGACACAGTCACAATATTTAATGATTGGAGTTATGTTTCCATTTTGTGTTTATGAGGCAAGACTTATTTATAATATGAATATATACCTAATGTGAACAAGTTCATCTGATGTTGTTTGGTTAGTGAAGCTTATAGTTACATATATATAATCATTCTCAAACGGGACTTGTTTGACATTGGGTAGGACTGTAGTCTTACATTCCTACCACTTGAGGATTGGAACGCCTAGTGTATACGACTGTGTGTAATACTTTTCCATATCTGTATTAAAACTATTATAAAGAGATACAAGTTTGTGAGTATATTTGAAGGATGTAATCTCTGGAACTATTGAGCCCATTTTTTTTTCACTAATTAGGAGCTACTTTATTCCTGATTGCTTAGAAATTCTCCATATCACCATAAACTAAAAAATTCTATTTGTCTGTTCTTTGTGATACCGTGAAACTTTGAAACCATCTCCCAATGTGCTATCTGCCAATGTGTTCCCTTCTTCTTACGACATCGGATCCTTCAAGCGTAACGTGAAAAGATATTTATACAGCGCAGCGTGACAGCGGCGACCACCGATGTATATTGCCAATCTTTTGGTAGTCGCCATTGTGCTCGGATTATACTGTGCTTACTATCAGGGACAGTTCTGTCAATATGCTGAGCTAGTAAAAAAAAAGTTATAGGCTTTTTTCTATTGTTATTCAATATCATACTGTAATTCAAGTGTATGAAGCCGCTAGCGGTTTCTAGTTATGTTATAAAGCTGTTCAATTATTATGATTCAACGAGCTACTTTCAGGAATATCGTGTCCGATTGGAAAAAAATCTTCTTGCATTAGATAGTCTGTTTATTGAGAATGGTCTAGGCTATATAACTTCACGCTAAGGCCCTAATGACCTTTAAGCAAATAGAATACTATGTAGTGTTTATTTACAGCTTTTTGAGGGACTCAAAGCTTATAGAGGCGTGGACGACAAGATTCGTTTGTTTCGACCAGACTTGAATATGGAAAGGATGAACCAGGCAGCCCAGAGATCTGGCTTGCCAATGTTTGACGGGGAAGAACTGATAAAATGCATACAGAGGCTTGTTCAGATCGATCAAGAGTGGGTGCCTCATTCTGAAACATCTACACTTTACATTCGACCAACGCTAATAGGTGTTGAGGTGAGTTTTTCCCTTGTATCTATATTGTGCCAATGATGTTTATTTAGCATACTATGCTATATATGTAGCTATATATGTACACTGTGTTATATGAAAAGTGAATTTTGTAGCTTTAGAAAAGGTAAAATAATATATGTATGTAGTATATAACTTTCATAAATTACATTAATATGTAGTATATTTAACTCTCTTTAAAATTTCGTAACAAGATGGTCACGCGCGGCCAATTTTGAATAGTTTGTTTAAAAATGCCTTTTTACGGTTTCGTGCAATTTTTGAGTAAAGCACGGGCGGGTTTTACTTTTCTCATGAACTCTTAAATAAGCCGAGAGCTCATTTGTTTGTTCATTTTATATAGGGTCTTTGGTGCATTTTATTTTCGTAGATATTTCTATCAATAAAATGATGGAGTATTTTTCAAAGAGTAGGTATTTTGTTTCACATCTGTTTCAGGTGTATAATTTCACGGTCGTTTCAATTTTGTTTAAATAAATATGTTTAAACTTACGGCGACAACGCGAAATAACAATTGTCGGTCACGCCAAACTTTCTCTAGCCAATCATAGCCAATTACGTGGCTCAACTGTTCAAATAGGAAGAGAACACCTTGTTTTACTATACCACGCATAATTATATTTATCTTATTTTAAAGAATCGTGGTGGTGTAAGTTCAATGCCAAATAACTTCTTCTTCTTCTTACCCTTATCACACTTACCTAAGCAGGGTCGGCACAACATATTTTTCTCTAATTCTTTAACTATTATCTTAGTATTCACTCCTTTTATACGCATATCATTGACACATTCCATCCATGCCTTTTTCGGTCTTCCCCTACGAACTGTGATTGAATAAATATTATCTCGGAATATATAGATAAATACGTGTTCAAGTACCTATACAATTAAAGATTATATTATTATGATATCTTGACCGCCGTAAGCGCGACCTTCCTAATGGTCTGCGAGACGCGGGCGGACTACCAGACCGACCAATAAGCTAATCTGTTGTCGGCCGCCGGTAGTAACAGACGTTTGACGTATGGGCCTACGCGGTTTTATTTTTGTAACTGCTCCACGTGAGATTATTTTACCACAATGGAAATACGGACGCTGCATTTCAAAAAAACTATACAATCAATCTAAATAAATGCTTTTTATTCAATTATATTGAAAACATACAATTAATAAAGTTTCATTTCGACTGCGTGTAAAGATTTCACGCACAAGTTTTTTCACTATAGTAGTTTTTTTATTACAATTTTAATAATGACAACAAGACTATATATATTAAATATATTATTTATAATTAGATATCTGTACCAGTTGCAATAACATGCATAAACTACTGATCTTAAGATATGGAGTATCAACTCAGTACCGTGTATATCCGTACACACCCGCCGCCCCGCGTCCCGCAAACCATCTGGAATGTCGCGCTTACAGCGGTCGGCCTATAATTAATTGATAACATCAATCACTATTATCACTCTTGCTAGGGATTTTAAGCGGTTAAAAGTAGAATTTTAGATGATAACAATAAACGGTCTAAATTATTTACATTTATTTCCTAGTAGCACGAAATTTAATGTTTTTTTCCTGTGTCTTTGCGTATCAGTAATAGAGATAAAGAATAATTTCCTGGCTGAAATTCGAATGAATTTGTTAAATCTTAACAGTCAGTCTACTTCATAAAATCATATTTATACAGTAATAGCGTACCCCACACGGGTAGAAAAATATTTTATAGACGGATTTTCATGCACACTTTCATCCCCTTTTTCACCACCTTAGGGGTTTACCAAGTTCGGTAGAAACCACGTTAAGGGTAGTCGTTGTCACCGATAAAGAGCTAAGAAGAGCTAACGGGTGCCAAGTTCCATAGTAATTCCTTTAATTCTAGCTGAGGGAATGTACGTCCTTAAATTCATTTACAAAACAATTTGTTACTTTCTCTATATGTATTTCAAGTCTTAACGGCATATTCATGATTAGTGCCCTTCATACAGAATATCTATCTAGAAATTTGAAAAATAATGACAGAACTACACATTTATTAATATATATCCAGTTTCTAAATCCCTGAAAGATACGTTTTACGAAATATGCTCGAAGAACTTGATCGTTCCGTTACATGAGGTCATGCGCTTTAACTGAATTTGAAAATGCCATTAGGTATTTCTTACATTCTCTCAACATTCCGATACCTTTAAAAATATACGCTATCAACATTATAATAAATATGAATGTTAAAATGATAATTTATCAATATCTGCTTGTCTGTCCGTGTCTGCAATACGTGGAAACTACTTATAATTCTACCCTGGAACTACACTGTACTCGATTCCTTCCGAAAAAAAGAGTTTTCTTGGATGAGTAAAGAGAACACGTAAATATAGCAAATAGGTAACGTGCCTCGAGCCATTGAAGATTTTCCTTTGACATAATACGAACTGTAAAACGAGAGATTGTCGTGATTTCACAACCGACGAGAGTCTTTTACAATTCTTTTATAGCCTTTGTTTGGCTTTAAATTGTCCTTGCCTTGGTTCATGGTGAAGGATGACATTTGGCATTACCACAGATTTGATAAAAATCTGTGGGCATTACAACATAGCTATATATTTTTAATTTACCAAGAACTTTGGAAGTACTAATGTTGACAGTCGGTTTTATAAAGTAAAGTCGAGCGGAAATAAAACATAGGTACGCTCAGACTGGGCAACTCTTGCAATTATTAAGATATTAAAAAATGCATGTTCGTAGTTATTATTTATAATCCAGTTAACTTGTGCACAATAACGAAACTACATCTCGTAAAACGCCGTCAAAATTACATAAATTATGAATTAAAATAACAATCACCAGACGACAAATCAAGAACCAAGACAACCAAGTATACAATCTGAGACATCTGAATCACAAGATTCTTAAAAAATAAATCGGAAGATGATTGTTCAAATTGTTAAAAGGATACATGGTACATCTAATATGGAGCAACTGTTCTTAGAAATTGGCACGGTTATTGTAGATTTCAAAACTGTAATAAACCAAGCGATGGTCTTTTTGAAATATTTTTAGTAATTATATGTCAGAAATATAAATTTCACGCGAGCAATGTGGCTTTTATAAGTTGATTCCCAACAAAAACATGCTGTAAAAAACGTGCCAAGTCTCGATTGAGATGACCTATACATATTATAATATGTCTATAAACAGTAAAAAAAATTAAAAGTTTTACAATAGTTTATGGAGTTATCTCGATAAGAATATGATCATTGCAACTTTTATTATACGTCCAGCGAGAACAAACAAGGATACTAGACTTTATACTTGCTATATCAGCAGAAGAAAGACTTTTATCATGTTAAACTTTTCTCGGTACTGATTGTTACATGTAAATAATAGCGGAATATGATCCTAAAGCTAGTTTTGTATGGAAATGTTTCCGATCCAACAATGGAGTTGCAAAGAAATTGTAATTTCACAATTTATAAAGTTGTTAACCAATGATTATGAAAGTAATTGCAAGTTAGCGTGCATCTGCTTAATATCCTTGTATTTTTTTTAATACAACTATTGCGCTACAAGTAATTGCAAGTGATTAAAAATGTCAAGATATCTAGTCGGAAAGAAAAGGTAAACAACATGTTTAAATGCTTCTTTAATTGACAACGTATAAATGATGAAAGAATGAAAAATATATACTATGCGATTATATGTGGTAAAAGAAACCAGCGCTGCCTAAAAACAAAGTATGTAGATTATATGGAAAGTAAGAAGTAATCAGCGCGGTAAGCATGCGAGAGAGATATAATACATCGTAGGAACAGAAGATAGTTGTATCTTTTCTGCCTAGTCCAATAGAAATAAGGAGCCAAAACTATTTAATTATGTATGTTAACAAATTTATACCTACTTAGTGTATCTAAATTGTGGGTAAATAGCCCTTTTCACCCATCATGAATCTATTTGTTTGCAATGTCATTAAATGTTCAATAACATTTATTTATTTAATATCGTCTCATACACAAGGTCAATATGGAAATAACTATTTTATATTGAATAATTTTACTTATACCTATGATTCGCGTGTTATTTCATCGTTCTAATAACAACTATATCGGTCTATACTAATACTCCTATAATATAATAATTAGAAAAAGCTTTATTCAAATGTCGCCTCGGCGCTGCTTTTAAGTTAGTATAATAATAATATATTTTAATCTATAGAAGGATAATTCTTATCAACACAAACATCTTTATAAAATACTAGCTGTGCCCGGGGCTCCGCTCGCGTGGACTATAAAAGTTTTCTTATTTTTTGGGAAGAACTTTGGGCAGAATAATTTTTCTATAATAAAAGTAGCTTATGTTATTCCTTATAAAGTCAGCTATCTGCCAATGAAAGTCAAAATCAGTCCATCCGTTTCGGAGATTACCCGGACAGAAAGACAAAAATTAAAAAACGGGGTTTTTGTATAAGTAGGTACCGCATATACTTTCATATGCATTTAGTAAAAATCTGTTATTTTGACATTACAAACAGACACTTCAATTTTATTATATGTATAGATATACATGAAACTGCAGTTCCATTGCGACATTTCATTTATTCCATATCTGAACATACACGGTAACTCCCGGCACTGGACACTCATTCCGTAAATCGAGTATTACCGTGTGTGTATACACTGCAGCGACATCCAGTTGCACATGAAGTGTCACTGTCGGTGACTCGCTACCGTGGAGATTGGTATTACGCGGTGTTTTGGACACTTGAGCCCGGACATTGACTGTAAAAAACCGATTGCGACACAAGTAATTGCTTGTCTAGACGCAATCGAAACAAATGTCAAGATTAGTGTCAAATGTGCGTGTCGTCGTGTATCCTTAAAACTCTCTACTGTAACACAACGTGACATATTTCAGTAAAGTTTTAATTCTTAATTTAAAGGTGTGTCAACACTTGTGACATTTAATCGTGATATCATTCGAGATCGTGGCAGTAATTCCTAAGCCGTTCACTTTAATTAACGTACCAAGTCTTGTACTGATGCCACGTATACAGTTGCAAGTATAATAGTAGAGATCAAAAGAAAATGTACTAATAATAACAAAGAATTTTCGGAAAAAAATATTTTTGACAACGATCAATATACATACTTAAAATAAACCTGATAGCTTAACAAATGTAAAAAAAAGTTATTTACTATCTATTACTGCTACTTCAACTTTGACTAAAAAAATAAAGTCCTCAAGAGCTAGGGCCTATGAGCTAGAGAACGCCCAAGAGAACGAGGGGTTTATATAATTAAAAAAAACAAGTTCTCCTAAAAATGCTGTCAACACTAGAAGTAGCACCGACAAAATTTATCTAACATCGATGTTTTTAATTCGCCATTGATATCGATTCTAACATAGCTCTTAAGGACTAGGGTCCATACTTTCATATTTTGACGATATGATGATGATGATGATCTTCTTAGCCGATTTCGGCCACAGCGTCTGTTTATTGGCTTTTCGAGGGTGACGATATATTGGTCAATTGTCGATATAATCTTGCAAAGTGCTTCGGACATACTAATCATCTCACAGTTATTATTATATTAAAATGGTTGAACATGTGTATAGTTAACTAAATAACTTCCTCAGTAAGAATTAAGCACAGTGCTCATAAATACCTGTGCTCTATAAAGAAGTAGAACATATTTTAATGTTTACATGTGACTAGACAGCGACCTTTTATTAATTACTTCATGTTAAATAGTTTTCATATAGTTCGATTACAAACATTAAATCCAAAGTATGCATGACTGATTGAGTGATGTCAGTAATTTAAATCCTAAATTTTTCTTTGATATGGTTTGGAAATTATATGTTAATTTTATTATTAATATTTAATGTGTCTTCATGAATAAAGACGTTAAAACGCGAAAAACCACTTTGAATGTCAATTAAGATTCAAACTAGCTGTTCATGTTTTCGCTAAAATTAACATTTAATCAAAGTTTTATTATATATTTTAATACGTAATACAAATGTATTTTTCTAAATAGAAAGACAACAGAATTTTTACACTGCGTTTTAAAGCTAAGTAGAACAACAATCTCCGTTTTTCTCCCTCCCCACTCTTCAAAACGTCTCGCTAGCAATACGCGACAACCTCAATATCCTAGGTATGGACATTCGCAGCGACCTTAATTCCAGGGATTATATCAGAGTGTCATCTCCGTCACATCTCGGAGACTCGGAACCTTGAACAGGGCGTGACGGTTTTTCACGCTCGAACAGCTGTATATGCTTTATAAGAATAAAGTAAATTAACATTTACAATACCTAATAATACTAAATAAAATGCTAACATTGACCTAATATACCGCTATCGCACAGTCTGTTATATATAAATTCATAGATATAAATCTAGGGGTACATTAGGAATTTGCATAGCAAAAGAGAAGGATAAAATATGGAAGTAAAAATAAATTTTAGCTAAAATTAACTGTTCCACGTAATGCGCGATTTTGCAATTATAATTTAAGATTACTAGACAAATGAGGGTTGATATGTCATTCTCGAATGTTATTACAAGACTATCGTTGTTATTATCAGAAGCAGGTAAACAGCTACTTAACACGCATTTCTTGACAATCTATTAGATGTAATTGCACGACATTCGTTGGAGTTATATTAATATTTTTATAGTAAAGCATTATTAAGATACGCGAGTTCCAAGTGTCCACTACATTCGCAAAGGTGTAAAATAATCGTAATCTAGCATCCAACAATATAAGGAAAATCTTAAATAAATAAAAAGAAGTCAAGTCATTGTATGAAATCTTATAATATAAATAAAAAAAAACAAATTAATAAACACTTTAAATAATATAATGAAATGACTGGAGTTTTAAATGAAAAGGAAAAAAAGAGACTGGTGATTCTGAATTTAAATTTAACATGGTACATATATTTCTCAAGTGTAATTTTTAATTTTGTATACTTATTAAATTTAATAATGTATTTAATGACTGTTATAATTGCTTCATAAAATGTTACGTTAGATCTTATTATTTGAGTCTTACAGGTGTTTAATTGGATGGCTATTTATTGCTCACAAAAAGCCTTGTGCCTCGACATCTTTTTTAAAATATGCAGTAATTAATGTTTTGCGTAACGATATGAATACCTACATACGAGTAAATGAACATTTTTCTGTGACTATCAACACAGGTGATAGGGTTTATATTTAATTCACGTAACACATAAGTTTTCTACATATCAACAGCCAACATTTGGAATCATAGCTCCGGAATCGGCGTTGCTTTTCGTCATCCTCAGCCCGGTGAGTGCATACTACAAAGCCAGTGGCGATGGAGCTGTCTCGATATTTGCTGATCCGAACGTGGTACGTGCTTTTCCCGGTGGTGTCGGCAATAGGAAAGTCGGTTCTAATTACGGGCCTACTATAGGTGAGTAAAAACCTTTATATGTTTTGTATTTAAGATAAGTCGATAAGTGTCTTTAAGAAACAATAATTTCCAATTGTAATGTAATAGAAATCGAAAGCCCACAAAGATAGCACGATCTCATTTACTAAACATAATTATTAAATTACCATCTGTGCCTCACGGTTTCTCCAGAGTTAACATTATTAGGCACTCTCCCACGGCCCTCTCCGCAAACCCGCCTGTGTAGGTACTCTTAGGTAGTCCTATCGTTGTATCACTTCCCGTACTTGCCTACAGCTTGACAGATTGCTTGACGTTCATAGTCACTATTTCGCTACTTAGGGTCGTAGCTTGAAGTTATATACCTTATACTATGCCTCATGAATTTGGCTATCAAATACAAAAAGATTCGTTCAATCCGACTGGTAGTTTCAGAAATTAGCGTGTTTAAATAAACAAAAAAAATTCTTCCGCTATAATATATTACTATAGTTTTCTTGTTTTAATTAATTTAAAGAGCTTGTCGAAAAGTTAGATATTTAAAAATTACGTAGTCTCGTTGCCGCTCTAAATATTTACTTCAAATTTGACGTTATTATAATAATGTTTTTTTTTTTAATGTGAAAACTTCTTTAGCTCAGTTGTGAAATGAAACTCGATAAAACGAAAAAGCGACAATAAAAAGAGACAACCATATACATCTATTAGGATTTAGCCTACGAGAGAATGAGATAGAATACATTTATATAGATTACATTATGCACGGTTAATGCAAATCCTGATTTTTATGATTGTGATCGTCGTCGGATGGCCTAGTGGTGTGAAACGACCAGACTTAATGCGCAGTACGCACGAGTCGTCGATAGTTCGAATCCCGCAAATTTAGGATATTTAAAATGTCATTTTTAAAGAACAATTGTTTTTTTCTCATCGTTTCACTTCTGACACATGTTTTTCTCTATTTTTCCTTTACTTGCTGTATGTATGCCTTCTTGGTTTTCCTCTCTTCTTAAATTTCTCCTTCTATTATAGTTTTTAATAGGTCATCGTGTCGAGATATTATATCGATTTTAATATACCAATAATATGCTGTGTAGCAACTGTTTTTGTCTAAGGATCTATAAACAAACTATTTCATATTCAATTTATACTTCCAGAGGCAACGTCTCGAGCCGCAAAGTTGGGTCATCAGCAAGTGCTGTGGCTTTTCGGACCTAACCACGAACTCACTGAGGTTGGAGCAATGAATATTTTCATGGTTTTCATCAATGAACAAGGAGGTAAGTGCATCGGATGCACTGCAGATAAGTGTATTGTTTCTTTTTTAGAAGTTCCAATAACAATTATATTGGTCTCAAACCGATTATATTTAGTATATATTTTGTGTGTAATGTTTTAATGACAAGCAAGTACATTAGCTTATTGGGTGTATACTACAACCAGTTACATTTCATCTGTTCATGTACTTGTGATCGTAATGTTGTTTTTAATATAATTAAAATAATATATAATCATACATTTATTAACTGGATATCCGTATAAGTAGCCGATATTGTCACGTTATCTGGTTCGACGTCGACGCTCTGACCCTTTGACCGGTAAATTCTTGTCTCATATCTGAAGCAACAAATAGGGTCAGTAACATCACTTTTAACGCTTTTTAATACAAATATTTTTATTTAACTTCTACAGATAAACAGTTGAGCACTCCGCCATTGAACGGGCTTATATTACCCGGTGTTACGCGCCGTTCAATCATTGAGCTAGCGAGCCAATGGGAAGATATAGTAGTTAAGGAGGAAGTGATCACCATGGACAGGATCGTAGAGCTCAATAATCAAGGAAGGGTAAGTTATAAAGAGGACCTCAATCCTATACATATTATAAAACTAGACGTTTTGTCTGTCGTTTTGTTGTTTGTCTGTCCGTTTATGTTCTTTTCTCGCGAGAATCACTTATCAAATCATTATGTTTTTTTTTTAATTCATAGCTATAATATATATTTTGTTACATAAATTAACGTACGAAATAAACAGTGATTATAATCGTGAATCAATTCGGAAAGAAGACGCTTTTGAGGCGCTTAAATGACTTACGCTAAGTAAACCATAAGAGATATATCAAAACATTGTATTACATAATTGTAGATCTTAAAAAGACTTACAAAAAATCAGCGATAGCATATGTCTATCTTGTAAGGATCACCCACGGTAAGCATTTTTCTCTTTAAAATAAGCGGGGGCTTCGCCGAGAATGGTAGCAGGGGCAGCACGACTCGCGCGTTTTCTCGACCAACAGCATTCTGTGGTCCATGCGAGCGGAGCCGCGGGCACAGCTTGTCAATCAATAACTTGTAAACAAGTCTACTATTTCTAAAAGGTCTTTATTTGAATTCCTAATATTGTAGTTTGTAGTGAGCGTAACATAGATTGTTTTCCTTTCAGTTACTTGAAATGTTTGGCGCCGGCACAGCGGTGATTATAAGTCCAATAAGCAGGATCGGATTTCTCGATCACAATATCAATATTCCGACAATGAAACAAGCACAACCAGTGTACCAACGCGTCAAGGACACGTTGTTGGCGATTCAGTACGGTCACATAGAGCATACATACGCGAAAGTAATATCATAGTGATTATTGCGGGGTCAAACCCAGTAACGTGTACTACGAAATAAACATTAGACTTTACATTTACAAAAAATTTAGTGAAAGATACTGTGAAATTATATTTACTGCTTACCACGCTAGCGCGAAGCGTGTATGAAGCAAGTATCAGAAGACTTAGTGACTAAAAGTGAGAACGATAACTAATGAAAACATGAATTATAAATACGTTAAGGTTACATTGGACGTAGGTAATGCAGTAGGTACGTCGTAATGTTATGATTTGTTACAGAATTCATTATCGCAAGCGGTTTCATAAATAAAGACGCTTATTTATTTTTCAACGACCGTACACTAGTTTTGTAAGTTATTACTAATTTGTACTTTGAATTTGTTTGTGTTGGGATTACATTTTAAATATTAGGGACATTATAATGTTGTCAGTGTGTATCAGCTTAAAAATACAAAATACCACATAGCAACTAAATACCGACTATATTATAAAATTATACAGTAAAAATGTTTTCTTTTTTATTTTATTTCTGTGTGCCGTTAATACTGGACAGAGTTTAAAAAATTATGTGATATTACTGTGTAATTAAATGTTACTAATAAATGTGTAAGCTTATTCTTCACCCGATAAATATACATTTTCTAATGTTACGAATAATATGATACCTATAATAAATTATTCCACTTGTAAATATGTAGACAGTTCAAAGGTTTTCAATTGTAATTGAATTACTTTATACATTACTATTTAGTCTCGGGTCAAGAATTGGCTAAAATAATTATTATAGTTTAGTATGTTTGTCCTCTAGTCTAAGTTAAGAATCTGTTTGAAGCGGAAAATATTTATAAATATAGCGTTATTAAAACTGCGTTTGTTTGTTTATTTATTATAACACTGCATTGCATCACTATGTGTACCATTGAGTCATACTGTCTTGTAATAACACATAATGATATTATTAATGTGCAGCCAGATCGCGACTTATTTGCAATCGCTGCAACAGTCCGAGCCGAGGTTCGGCCACTTTAGCAACCTCGGATGTTATTGCAAAGCTTTCGTGGCTGAGTGCCTTAAGCGCTCGCCCCCAAGCCCGGTGAAGCTGTAAAAGCCGTAAAGGCCGTAAAGGGTCACTAAGTTTACAGTATGGTAAGTTCGAAAAAATAAAATAAAAAAAATGTGCACTTTAATAAGGCAACAATATTTTCTATCACCAAAGTTTATAATCGTCACTAATATGTATTACTAAACTAGTTTGTAAACTTGTAAACTAGTTTCACCCGCTTATAATTTAAAAGAAATCGCTGATTGATGATTTATAATAATACTTCAGTATAGACAATATTTTTATCGAGTGGCCAGGGTTATGCGTCAAAACTCGCACGGCTCGTTTCACGCTACTATATCTATAGTCATAGAACCAAACCGAGTGTTGGATTATTTTAATTTTACATTATCTCCCAAACTATTCGTCCAAATATCATGCTGTAAAGGGCAAAGTTGACTTACATAAAATTGACTTGATAATGAAGTAACTTTCGCTCATAAGGATTGATATGCCATGTTTAATAAAAATCCTCATGAATCACTTTTTAATGTTCAATAAAACTTTGTCACAAAATACCTTATTGTGGATTATGTATAAGAGATAGGCATATGGTATCGCGGACTTATTTAGATTTAGTTAGATGAATATTGTATTTACGTATCACTAACCATTACGCCAGCGCACGCGGAATAAGTAGTAAAGTGCGCTATTTATTCCGAATTACTTGACAAAAATCAATATTTAATAGTGCTCTCAGCTATTGCTGAGAGGTGTAGCCTAATGCTAGATAGCCTATACTATACCTCGTGAATCTGGCTATTATATACAACATTTTTCGAATCTGATTGATAGTTTAACGAGATTAGCGTGTTTAAAAAAAATAAAATAAAAAAACTCTTCTGCTTTTCCATATTAGTATAGATTAAAGATGTGACACCAAAATCGAATCACAAAACAATATCAAAACCATTACCAATAACTTCTTCAATGGCATTAGTATCTGGCGCTCGCCGGCCGGGCCGCCTCTGACGCGCAGTTTCTTGTCACAAGCCAAACCTAACCTAACCCAGTAAGATCTTCCTTGAATTGATCATCTAGATTATGGATTTGATCAAATCTACGTTTTATCATCTCACTTTGGAGACAATTTTCTTTAATATGATGACAAAAATATTTGTTGGGAATAGATATTATAAGTAATTAACGTTCATTTAGGTATTTGGAGATGGTTAAAAGTACACCCCTTTAATATAATATTTGTGCATCTACTCGAGCGGTATACAAGCTTGTAATGGGGATTTACACTGTTGTATTTAGCTTTTATTTGTTGGGAGTCGCACGGAGCATGCGATGCGTATAGTGCAAAAATTATTGAGATCTTTAAGACCCATTGACGAGTCGGTCAGGCGGAGTTTGAGTTTCGGTCAATTGGACTCGTTCAATCATGATCGACACAGGACTACTTATAACATACTAGCTGTGCCCATGACTCCACTCGCGTGGACTACAGAATACAGACGGTCGTACACACAGGCGAATCATGTTGCCCTCGCTCAAAAGTAAAAAACACAAAAATGCTTATTTTGGGTTATACTTAGAAGATAGACATATATGTACTATCACTGACGTTTTTGTAGATCTTTTTAAGATCTACAATTATTTAGAACATTAATTTGACATATCTCGTAAGGTTTACTCAAGCGCATGTCATTTAAGCGCCCCATATCGTCTTTTTTCCAAATTGATTTACCCAGTATCGTCACTGGGTATTTCGTATGTTACTAGGTATATCTAATAAAATATTACCTAACCAGATGACGTAACTATACATTTAAAAAATAACCATGTAAATAGGATAAGCGGTTCTCGCTTGAAAAGAACATAAAGTGATAGATGAGAGACGTTGAGTTTCATAATATGTAGGTATGTATATATATAGATAGATTAACAAACTTACTATCGTCGACCTTCATCCAGATATTATTTGCGTTAGTAAATAATAGATCCTTACATATGAAATTAGCGTTTTATATGGAAAAAGTAAAATAAAAAACAAATTATACATTTAATCAATCGAAGTATGTACCAGTATGCACTTTCGCCATTTTATAGGTAGTTCATTAATTCCATTACTGAAAAAAATGTTGGAGCGAGAATCAATAAAATCTTTGAAAGCGGTGTAAACAGCCTCATAGGAATTGAATTTTTTCCTTGCATAAAATCGTCCATATTCCGAAAAAAGTGGTAATCTGTTGGAGCAAGGTCCGGGGTGCATGGTTGGTGTCGGAGACATTCCAACCGCAGTTCCTCTAATTTGGGAACCGTCATCGTGAAGTATGGGGTCTAGCGTTGCCTGAAGCAGCAGTGGTCAATTTCATATGTAAGGACCTAATAGATACTTTCAAGTGTATTATATATTGATTAATGTAATTGCATCATCTAATCGTATTATAAAATATATTTCTTATGTTACGTGAACAGAATTGAGGAAAGTAAATTGAATTGGCAAAAACGACGATTTGTGTTAAAGTAATACAAAGAATTAGTCAGTATAATTTATTATGTTAAAAGTACATAAATATGTAGACACTAACTTGTATGTTCGGTAAATAGAGTACTTAGAATATACCATACACTATTCTGGCGGTAAAGGCAGATCTTCATCGAAATCCTCGACATTTCTCTTTTTATTTTCGTTACGATGTTTGAATCGACCGGTTGGTTGAAGACCACCTTGACTTGATATTGACTCAGCTGAGTATCTGTAAATTATTTACACCGTTACGTGTCTTTAAAATATAATTATTTTATTTTCCCATTATTAACGAAAAATTTAATTTCGGCATTAATAAATAAAATAAAATATTAATAATTTAATTGATCTTGCCGCAGTTTAGTAGTCAAATTAAAATTATATAATGTGTTGCGTCTAGAAGATAGTATATAATAACTTATTGACATACATTACAACATTGGACGATAATTTTTAATTCGAAATATACCTATAGCTGAAATACATGGGTCGGTCACAAAAGTCAAAACAGTAAATATCTCCGACATACTACAAAAGTGCGTTGTTGTAGTGTACTCGCAGAGCAACCGCCAACGCATTACGCCTGATCTATATTCCTATCCATATCATGGTTTAAGTCTTCGGTTAGGTACCTACTCGTGAAAGTGAAGTGGTTCAGCCCGAACTCAAAACTAGCAGTAATAGTCCTTGAATAGGATTGGGATGCCAGTATTGAAAAGAGAAGTCGGCGGTTACAAAGTGGTTGACGTAGGTACTTAAATTATACTGTATTGTAAATGAGTACCTTATTTTTTATATAAAAATCATAGCCTCTCGATTATTTCGCAAACATGATGTAGTCGCATGACTTGTTTATTTATATTCCATTATAATACAACATAGGGTGTAAATGTGTGTAACATAAGTAAATATCAAAATTTAATGATCATTATTGTTCTAATGTAAATAAAAGAAACTATGGCCTTATTTAAATATAGTGGTTACGGATGAGTTCATCATTTGTTTACACGGTATATTGTAGATTCATTATGATCCGCTTCATTTGAATAACTAGGTCGAAAAATACAGCCTTAAGTTAGATTTATTTTTCAAGTGTATTGTATATTTATTGTAACTGCTTAGCTCCTATAAAGACCTCTTACTCGGACCACAATTAATATTCAATAAACATTTTGTTTTGATTTATGTTTTTTTTTTCAATTTGTCCTTTTATTACTTACTAGCTGTGCCCCGCGGTTTCACCCGCGTATAATTTAGATGGAATCAGTGATTGATCATTTATAATGCTTCAGTATAAACAATATTTTTATCGGACGGCCAGGACTATACGTCACAACTCACACGGCTCGTTCGCGCAACTACACCTATAGTCATATACCCGAGCCGAGTGTTGAATTCTTTTAATTTTACATTATCTCCTAAACTATTCGTGCTAATAACATGCTATAAAGGGAAAAAATTATCTACATAAAATTTTATTGATGATGAAGTAACTTTGTGCGTAACGATTAATATGCTATGCCTAATAATAATGCTAAAAAATCTATCTAAAAAGGCTATCATTTACTTTTTCTAATCCGACTGGTAGTTTCAACAAACGTGAAAAGAAAATTGTGTTTAAAAAAACAATCAAACAAAAAACTCTTCCGCTTTATTATATTAGCATAGATTACTTAGTAAATAATAAAAAAAATTGATAATTTCCTGATTTAAGTCTTATCTAAAAACTACATTCAAAATGATGTTGATGATGATGATGTTTAATCAAATATGCAAACTACAAAAGTTTTAAAAATAATCTAAAAATTACAACTTTGTTATAGGTATCTAATAAAACTGTTTTATTACATCATATTTATTATTGTATATAATTATTAAGGCCCTTGGATACACGTCCTTTAAGCCAAACTTCATACTATTCTAAGTAATTTTCAATCATAGCTCTAAGAACATGGCGGCCCCTTGTTAAAACTGGCCAGGGACTTTTTGTAGCAACTTAAAATGCATGTTCCTAGTTATTTATTGTAATCCACTTAACTTGTGCACAACAACCAAACTACATCACGTAAAATACCGCCAAAATTACCTACATAATATAGAGCCAAAAACTCATCATATTTATGACTCCCGATAAAATTGCTACTATAACTATATGTCTTATGCGACATTACCAAACAGTAAATAATTTTCCTTTTAAATAATTCTAGATCACGTTAATTAATTTTGTAACCCTTTTTAATGGTGTAATTGTACATATTAAAGTTAGTATAACACTTAAAACGTACATGGCCGACAATGACGCGCTTCCATCTCTAGAATGTCTAGAAGCAGCTGTTGGTGGCGGTTGAACAGTGTTTTCGGTTCGGGAACCAGCTTTATTAAGAGAGAACAAATCAAGAACATTAATGATAATTAATCAATTAGTTATTGAGTAAATTACACCTTTTTTAACAAATACTCATAACACAGTAAATGTAATAAACAGATAACAAATTGCTATCGCCCATAGATTGCCTTATGTAACATGTGCTGGCTTCTCAATTCATTTCGCTATTTTAGGAAAATACGTACAACGCCTTATTGCGATAAAGATATTCATCACGTACCTATTTATTGATAGAATGTGTGCAAAATAAATCAGACAAGCAAAATCTTGTTAGGCGCCTTGGCTTCCAAGATATTTTATCAATAGGTACTTGGTAATTCCAACACCTTTTACTGCACAATCGGATTGCTACCTATTTTAAATAAGTCATGCCAACAATAAAATTGGCCGAAGAAACTCTTAGGGTTAAAGCCAAAAAAATCTTGAATTTAAACTTGTTCTGGCAGCACTGCAGAGGTAGCAACTTTTCCACGTAATAACGATGCGCAAAAATTAGACTGCGCTGCTGATTGGCGCAGATTTGTACAGGGAGCAGTGGTTTTAGTAGCAAAGATCTTAATAAGGAAGATATCTCCAAGTCCAATACAATTGTTTTATGCATAAAGGTATTTGCAATGTCAGTTTATAAATTCTATATCTGTACAAATGTAGGTACCTCTTAGTTGATCGATTGGTGATTGGCTTGTTCCTGATGACCCACTGCTTGCTGATGTTATAGAAGACACTGAAATGTTTAAAAAATATTAATTATGGAATTCTTATGAACTTTATATATAAAAATGTATAATAATAAAATTTTTAACACCTAATTACAATACTGATAATTATACCTTTAATTAATAAAACAAAAACCTATTATAAGACTCGTGGTGCTGTGGTATTAAGATGTACTATTCAGTAGAAAGGTTGCGTGTTTGATCCCAGTACACGACTGAATTTTGTGTGATGGGCATAGTTCAGTTGGTGTGTCTGGGTGTTAAATATCTATAAATGCTTAGTACATGCTACGTACATGAGCAACTTAAATTAGCATTTTCATTTAATTGTCTATTTACTGGGAATTAATATAAAATAAGATAAATACATAATACTAATAGTTCTTTTTTTAAGGTTATTCTATTATACCTCGTTCTTGTTGCTTAGCTTTGGCTTGAGCTCGCTGCAATTCACGAGTCCACATACTTGTTTCTGATAGTCCTTGGTCACCGCATAGTTTTGTAATTAATTTTAAACCTGGAGATGCGGAATTATAAAAATAAACAAACTTTATGAAATAATGTCATTTTCCAAATGGCTCACTTGGAATACGAATATATATATAAAAGCATTGTGACGTATGAAGTGACATTAGGACTTGTGTAGACGGCGCCGCCGGGTCTCTATGCTGTGTACACGGTGTCGTGGACGCGCCGAGGCCACGCCACGGCCGCTTAATTTGCCATAACACTGTACATTTTTAGTAATACATTGCTAGCTACAAACATCATACGTGCTTGATTTATAGAGTAAAAGATCAAAATTCAACTATGTGTACGACGATTTTCGTCTGGTTTGTCGCATTTAGGGATCACCCAGTGTGTACTTAGTAAAAAGTGAGATATTAGGGACCGCAATCACCATATACATAGTAATAAAATAATTATCACATAGTGATTTTCATTTGTTTTGTCGCGTTTCGGTATCACCCAGTGTATATCTAGTAAAAAAAGGTGTGAGTGCGATTCACACACGATAGAAGTGAAACTTCATTTTAAAATATATTTTATTTAAACAGTGTGCAATATACACATGTACACATGTACATACACACCGACATTTGCTCTCTGGGTCTGGCTCACACAAAGAGGAGAGACCGATAATATATTGCTCTCTCGCTCTGACTCACACAAAGAGGAGAGACCGATAATGTGCGTTAAACGTTTAACGTGTTGGAAGTCGCATAAGAAATTACACTTCAAAAGCGGAGTATTACTGTAGTTAAACTCAACTTGTTAATTATGCCCACATGTATAATGTTTGTGGCTAACAGAGTATTACTAAAAACGTACAGTGATATGGCAAATGAAGCGGCGGAAGTAAGCGACGCCGTCTACACAAGCATTACAGTAGATATACAAAATTCAGCACGGTGGTTAAATGGGTTGAAAATGTAAACTGATCCTTAGAATAGAATAACTGGCAGAGATGCAAAATTACCATCTATGTATGGACCTAAGTGGTTTGAATGAAAAGATTCACGTTAGGAACATGTCGTGTGACGGTGTGACTAAAACAGATAGCTTACTAGTATTTTGTGTGACCGAATGCCAGTTAAAATTAAAGGAAATAATATCTACAAAATACCTAGGCACTCCACTTTACAGAAATGACTAGTAAATGAAATGGATGAACAGAATATGCACGTGACTGCAATGAATATGCCACATGCTGCACTGGTTTAGTGTTGTTATTCAGATGATCGGAATAAAAAGATCGATATATTTATTCAATATTCCAAGTTGCGAAAATCCACCAAAAACTCGCAACTAGCATTCGCTGGCGCTGTGCATATATTGGAGTGTGACGAAGATTACATGACTAAACTAGTGCTATATGTGTAAAAAAAATTCTCGACGTGAAGGACTCGCAATAAATTGAATACTAATTATAAATACGACCTGTATAAAAATAGATGAGCTAAACGAAATCTCGAAGAAGGTAATTAAATGAAATACTAACATTGAATATTGTCAGGGAAGCGAACATTCATTTTCTTATACAAAGTGAGTGCTTCCTGGTACCGCCCACTCGAGCGTAGACACGCACCCATAAGCAAGCCCCATTGCGGCTGTGATAATTAAAACAAAATATAATAAAACTTCTAATAGATACAATGGTATCTACTCGTGGGAAGGATTCATAAGCAAACCGAATCCTATTCTCCACCAACCGCAGACTTTTGAAAAAAAAAACAAAAAAAAACATATACTGAGTTTTTTTATATACCAACTAGCTGTGCCCGCGGCTCCGCTCGCGTGGACTACAATAAAAGCTTTTTTTTTAATTTTTATACGGAATCCAATTCTTTTTCTACAATTGAATTAACCTTAGTTATTTCTTATAACATCAGCAATCTGTCAGTGAAAGTCCCGTCAAAATCAGAATAAAGTACCCATGCAAAAGTTTAAAAATAGGTTTTTGTTATTGGTACCTTGTGTACTTTTAGATGCATTTAATAAAAATGTATTATTTTGACATTACAAACAGACACTTCAATTTCATTATATGTAATAGATGTATAGATATGGTAGCAAACAAGCATACGGTCTGCCTGGTGGTAAGCGGTTACTGTAGCCTATAGACGTCTGTAACACCAGAGGTATCACTAGTTGCCGACCTTGAACCCCCCTCCTCAAGGAGCTCTGTAAACCATACTCACCCCAGGAACACAATACAAGGTAATTTGGCTGCGATCTTCTGTAGGGTGGAGGTATTCCACCAGTCGGGCTATCCCAAGTAGAGATAAACTTACAAAGATATTTCTCTGCACCCTACCTCTCTTACACTGACCGAGTGAGCTTCTACTGACATTATTGTCTATGGATCTGTTTGCCTTTTAAAAATATCCGCCATTCGCCGGTGATATGTAATGAATATCATACGTTGGTAGGCTGGAGACGTGCAGCACGGCGATAATATTGTAATGCGACATCTGGAGGTGATTCACTTGCAAGCCATTCTAATGCGGAGAGTTCACAGGGCCACACGGCTTCCACCTAAAATAAAAAATATCACATCTTTCAGTGATTACTTGCATGATCAATGGAAATTAACCTATCCAGGTATCCTTCACCTTAGTTCGATATGTACGAATTGTTAAATTTCATGGTCTTCTTGAATTGTGAGATACAATATTTATTCGAGAGATTATATCTTTATCATAGACTCTATCGATTGACACAATAACATAGTGAATGTCGGTTTTATGCATTTTTTGTTGGTTCTATTCCCGGCACAAGTAAGCTTTTTTTAAAAATATGTGAATGCAATTATTCTTAATTAAAAAATAAAAGAATGTTTTCTTTAAGTAAAATTTTCTATCGTCAATGTTTAATGTACTTTTCCTCCATGTCCCATTAGTTTTTTCCACTTTGTATATAAATAGGAAGATCAAATAATAATAAAGATCAAAATATTAAAGGCTGATGAACTCATGTATTGATTATTTGCGAAAATCAAAGCCTTACATCTTGGTAATGATGTTTAGCTGTCTGCGTATCACCCATCTCACTGTGCAGCTGCGCCAGAGCACAGGTCACGCTCACATCCCAGCTGCCGATCAAACTAAGCCTGGAAAGCAAAATTAACTTATTGCTCTATACGGTATAAAATTAAACTACGTCAATTTGAAGATTTTTAGCCGTTTTGTGTTCTCATTCGTTATAAAATTTATAAAGCACCTAATTATACGGCCGTATCATATGGCGACGGACGGTGGTTTCAAAATGTTATACTACTTTATTAAAGCCAGTCAAGTTCATTGTGAGTTGTTGAAATAATCTTAAAGTCTTCATTCATAAGTCTATTCATAGGTATGATTCTATAAATTTTTACATTACCTCTTTATTCCGTGCCTTTACATTTACTAGCTTTGCCCGTGGCTTCGCTCGCGTGGACTACTAAAAAACCTTTATTTATTTTTTGTGCGGAACCCTAATTATTTTTCTAAAATATAAGTAGCCTAAATTACTTCTTATAACATCAGCTATCTTCCAGTGAAAGTTCCGTCAAAATCGGTCCAACTGTATCGGAGATTACCCGGAACAAACAGACAGACAGACACAGAATTTTTTTTCAAATTGGTTTTTTGTTATTGGTAGCTTGTGTAGTTTCATATGCATTTAGTAAAAATGTGTTATTTTGACATTACAAACAGACACTTCAATTTATTATTGTATAGATAATATAATTATTTCTGTACCTATTGGTGATCATGTAACTTCTGAATGGCTAAGGACGTAGTATCATTGTTTTGTCGAGATGGTTGTTTATAGATAAGTATTATAGGCTTCGATAGATGGTGTTGTAATCGTTATTATCATAATTATTTTTTATGGATCAAAATGACACATATTTACAATATAGGTAAACAAAGTTTGGTATAATTTTTTTGTCGACCCGATATTATATATGGTGCTGTTGATGAGTTATTAACTAACGGAAAGAATACAACAAAGTCTGCAAGGGCATTTAATAGAGTTATTAAATCATTATACTACGTAGAGAGCCATGAAGTATGTTACCAATGATCAGCAGTAGAAGAGTCCGAGGCACGAGATCGAGCGAGTCTCGCCAGTCCGGCGGTGGCGAGCGCACGCAGAGTTGCACCCGCATTAGGCGCGCTCCGCAATCGCGTCCACCGAGCCTCGGCTGCCTCCGCATTCCTCTCATCGCTGCGTTCTAACGACAATGCTACAAACACATTCAGTTATAATATTGTTTCGATCTATATAAAAATACTATTCAGGAAATATCTGGAAAGTCTAGAATCTACAACAAACATCGAGTATGTATTCGTAGGTAAGAAAGGCATCGCGGAAGACGCACACACTGAAATCTAACGGTCCGACTACGTAAACAAACAAACAATTTCCTCAAAATAGTAAACTTCCCCTCCTTTAAACGACATCGGCATGCTTTAAATGGATCAAGGTCACTCTAGAAATTTCTACTCTTCGTTTTTGTTGGATATATAAACGAGACGGATTCTAAGGAAGTCTGCAAGGGGACTATAACAACAGACTGTATTCACGATTTCTCTGAATGACGACTGCGACTGAGAACACCTGAATAGTGAGTTTGTTACACTCTCGTCGTGCTGAGTACGAATATATTATTTTCATGAAACCACACAGAATTTTGTTAACCACGGGTAATATGATATTATCAAAATCAATTGAACAGTTATTGATGCGCCCAAGTAGTTCACCTTCATAACGTAAGTAAAAAACAGTCAACTTCCATCCAAGTGTTGGACTGAGCCCCTAAGGCAAACACAACGATATGAGTAACAGCGGTTAAAACTTGACTGTTCTCCGTGAGTTTGAAATTTGTGATTAACAATTGTTCGCACAGGTAGAGAGCAGTGGCGGTGTTTAGTTTCGTAGGCCAAGCTACTTAAATTCATTATGTTATTAAGGCAATATAATAATAATATACATTCATCTAATTCTACTACGCAATATAAGTATATAGTATTTAATTCGGGTTTAGAATGCATCTTAGTCATCTTATCTTTTAATTGCGTGACGTTTCGGCCTGGTTACCGACTGAAATGTTGCGATGTTTTCGTTATCGAGGGTAGTTGCTAGTAACTACCTTCTTCTGCTCAATGTCTCTAGAGAAGTTCCAACTACGTATTTTAAAGTTTTTGTGGTCGATTTTTTTAGTCTTCAGATATATTATTTACTAGCTGTGCCTCACGGTTTCACCGGTGTTGTATTTATTCGACCAAGTTTCCACTTTGTCATAGCCAATGTACCCGTGTAGCCTATCGTTGTCCTCACTACTCGTTATTGCCTACAGCTTGCCAATTTGCTTAACGTTCATGGTTAGCGTAATTCTGACTGGCAGTTTCAGAGATTAGTGCATTTAAACAAATAAACAAACTCATAAGCTTTATAATATTAACATAGATGAAATAGCTTATCTATTTAAAAATAACGTACACACCTAAGTCATGCATGGCAATGAGGTCCGCGGGATCAAGGTGTGTGGCGGCGGCAAGTTGAGCTGCAGCGTCTCTCCATGCACTACTAGAAGCGGGGGTGGAACCAGGCGCTAACATGTCGCCGAGCACGCTCCCTTCAGCAACGCGCGCGCTCGCTAGCGCAGCACTCACTCGCGCCGCACACGAGTACGGATCGTCTCGAGAAGCCGATTCTGCTAATGCGCTAGCGTCAGACCAGTTGCCCATCTATATTATTATTATATTCTATTTTATTTATTATACCGCCACGAGTTACGTCACCAAAAGATAGCAAAAAAAACAAGGAATTAAACAGATTGTAAAGGTGTATGTAGATATATATCTATAGACAAAATTGCATTATTATTATTTATTCAAGCTATTCTGCAGTTCATTTCTAAGCGTGAATCCTAATGTCATACCGAAAAGAGCGAAGGACAAAATACTTATCCACTATATTATATTGAAGCCGAGTATTCTCATTAACAGAAATTCAGCAAACTATTGTTACAGCCTTTAATCAAACCAAATCTATTATAGCTTGACCGCTATAAGCGCGACCCTACTAATGATGTGCGGGACGCGGAAGAAGAACAAGATCGACCAATAAGCTAGTCTGACGTCTGTTGCCGGCCGCCTGCAGCAATAGAAGTTTCACGTATGCGCTTACGCGGTTTTTTTTATGCTGCACATGAGATTATTTTACCAAGATGGAATTATGGACGCTGCGTTTTAAAAAACTATACAGTCAATCAAAACTACTGCTGTAACGCGTTTTTATTCAATTTTTCACAATTTTTATCTTAAATATGGTAGTTTTATGATTAGCATTTTAATAAAAACAACAATATTATGTGTATTAAATATATTATTTATACTAACATATCTGTCCCAGTTGCAATAATATGCATAAACTAATGAGCTTAAGATTTAAAGTATCATCTCAATACCATGTATATTCGTACAAACCCGACGCCCTTCATCCTGCAAACAATCAGGAGGGTCGCGTTTAACAGCGGTCGTCCTATAGATATACCATTTTGCTTAGTAGACATGCCAAGACTACACAAAATCACAAAACTAAATGACTTTCAAACGGTAAGTAAAGATACAAGTAGTTAAATATTTTATTAGAGAAAAGAACAAAGTGGAGTGGTAAAAAAATCAGCGCAATTGAGGACAGAACAAAATAACATATTCAACTTCAATGTTAATTTAATAAATGGACACTTTACAGGCGGAACTCACAGCATAAGCAACAAAAGCAGCGTCAGCGTTAGCTTCTGCTCGTAATACGCGGTCATCGGGGTGTGCTCGAGCCACTGCCTTTAGCCGCTGCAGCGCTCGTTGCCCGGCTGCGGTGGCCGGTGCACGCAGCGCACGCAACCCTGCAAGCGCACCGCCCAGCTCGAGTCGCGCCCCCGCTCCACCACCGCTGTAACCACGCAGTGCCCCTACACACCACGACATACCCCTGTAATAAATATATTAAAATGAGATAACACAATCTCTCACGTAGTAGGTACCTGTAAACATTACAAAATAATTAACCGTAAACAACATCCACTATAGCTGAAGACCGCTCGAATCTCGTATCCTTACAGTCTCGTACTGTAAGTTGTAGCGCAATTCCAAACACTATACATTGTATTTCAGATTTTAAATTATACAAAAAATACAAATATTCCGTTCTGATTAAAGCATTAAGTTTAATCCACTTACCTATAGTTTTAAAAAGCTTGGTCAAGCGAAAGCGAAAAACAAGTAAAAAAAAAATGAGCGAGGGTCACCTGCCTGGAGATACGTTCACATCAAATCTTAGGTAGCAAATAAAAATACATACTCACCAATTCGGCCACCTCGAACTCCTGAATGGCTGGTGTCGGTTTTACTTGATAATGGCAATCGTGATGCGATGCCTCCGTTATTTCCAGATCTATTATGCGATGTGATGCGGTTATTATATGCGTTGCGATGTAAGATTGCCAATTTATTTTTCTTATTATTTTCATTACATAGCAACGGAAAATATATAATGTGTTTTTTTTAATGTGACTGACGTATATTGTGCATTCGCGTGCGGGAGCGAGAACAGCGCACAAACGGCAGACGATTGTACCTGCATCGTCAAACGTTTGATCCACTAACCACTTCTGGAGACGAAGTACCCAATGGCTCATACGAGCTCCGTAAATGGCACCTTGGATTTAATGTGAACACATATATATAAATCTAAAGCAGAGTAAACAAAGGTCGTAAGCCCTAACATATACAATTCGCCAGATAATGTTTGTTAGGTGTGTATTTATGGAATAAATATTTATTACCTACTTATAGTCACTTCCACAAAAAAATCCCACGATGATCGTGTATAATCTACATACATACGTGATGTTGGTAATGGTGATATGAAGTAGACAGGAAAAAAAAAAGTGATCATGGATGCGATCGGACGGATGAAATAACAATAAAATAATCAAGTCAAAACCGCAATCAGTTGTTAAACAAGTCCTTTTTTATTATGCCCTTGGTTAACATTTGTCTACATGACGAAAAGCGGCGATGTGGCCGGTAATACCAAGCGGTAATGCTAAGCTTAAAAACAGAACTGTCTCTCAAGTGCAGCGGCCAGAATTCATCGACATGTGCTTGGCCACAGACTTTTTATTTGAAAGTGGTAGCTACCCAGGCTCTAATATAGTAGCATACACCTTTTATATAAGAATATGAAGTAAAATTGTACTCCAAAAAATTATTGAAGCAATGATGGCTCAGTGGTAGATTGTATGACTTCGCCTCGATTGACGTGAGTTCGAATCCCTGCAATGATCCTGAGCTTTCGGTGAAGGAAAACATTGTGAGGAAACCATAGCATGGTGGTAGGGCTTTTTCTGATGCCCGCCTGGCTAGCTACCACCCTCAAGTTGAAAATCTGTCGCCAAGCATCAATAGGTGTGTTCCGGCAGCTGCACTTGAGAGCCAGTCTTCCACTAGGTTTAGCGTTTACCATCCTGGGCCGTATCGTCACGTAACATCAGGTGAGATTGTGGCCACTAAGCCAAACCTATAACGATAAACAAAAAAAATATATATATTATTATTTTTATTTATTATAGAATTTGCAATTGCATTATTTCCGTAATACACTAATTATTACTAATTAAACGTAAATTCGAATGAAGTGAAAGTATAACAAAATGTAACTGCTACGAAGAGTAGGTAACCGTGTAACATCAAATGTAATTAATAAGTATAAAAGGTACACAGTTTTAGACCTACCTAACAGTTTCTATAGAGGCTAAATTACTACTGGTTATTCAGTTGAAACCTCGAAAGCTTTGCCTTGGCATTCGTTGTTTAATAGAATAATTAATTTTTGTAACATGTATTGAAATTATACATATTTGATGTGCATAATTGTCGTGGAAATATCGAGACAATAGTATTATTGTATTAAATATTAGGTCGGTATTTATGATATGATATAATGATAATGATTATATATAAATGATATATAATGATATATGATAATATAGTACTATAATACTATTAGATATATAACTAATATAATACTAATACTAGCGTATTAGCGTAGTAGAAGCATGGAAATTATAGCTACTTTAATATAAATTGACCTTCGTTAATTTATTTTTATGTCATTGTTATATCACGGGTGATATATCACGAAACAGTTATATTTTACAGCTGGTGATTAACAGCAACACTGAGCCACACCGAAGCACGGCGACAAGTAGACTGCAAGAGAAATAATTTGTCATATTCTAAACATTAATGAAGGGTTAAAAAAATACAACTGAATAAAAATCTAGCGTTGTTAAGAAAAAGATTGGCATGTGCCGCTGAAATGTTGTTGCGTAGCTTTGCCATCGCACGATAGAATTCTGCGCATTGTAAATTCCTATTGTAACTTGGCCTACGTGACTTTAAATAACGCTCGCACGATATGTAACAAGATTTTCGATGCATGTAACTAGCATGAGAAGTGATTTATTTTATCACTTGTTATATAACAAGTGTTACTTGAAATGTTCCATGCCTAATAGTTATTAAGTTACCCAGAGTCATCATCTCTAGCAGTAGGCTTAGTGAGAGCGGCGGCTGCGAGACCGAGACAGCGCTCGGCGACGGCGGCAGCGCGCCTTGACCACTGCGACAGCCGGTCCCCGCGAACCACGTCGCGGATCACACACTCGTACGCATCGTTCTCCTAAAATATATTAAAAGCTATTCTTCGCGATTTCACTCGCGTTTAATTTTCTCTATTTTCGTCGAGCGGCCAACTTGCCGGCTCTCGTTACCCTGACCCCGCCACAGGGCTTACCCGCATTATTACTTCGTTTCTCTTAGCTTACTTTCTTACTTACACTTTGTATAGTAATTGATCCACTATCCAAATATTAGATAGCTTATAATCTTCCTCAATAAATAAGGTATAAAATGTTAAAACGAATTCTTCAAGAGTACTATAAACCGATGAGCATGCATAAAAAGATTGATGAATGTTGAACAAGCGAAAGATGTATGTCAGGATCGTAGCAAGTGGAAGGACGTGGTCTCTGCTTACCCCGTTGTGAAAGAGGCGTGACATATGGATGTATGTATGTAATACTGATGAGCTAGTTAAAGTCTCCTAAAATTAATGTAACTTGTCGGTTCATAAGTTTTGGCACATCCTTATTTAATTTAAATTTCAAATACTGGTCAGAAATGTTTGGATTGATTTTGAATAAGGAATTTTCGCGTCATCTTAAAATACAAATCAAATTGATTTGATTTTGTTCCATTCCAGGAAGACAGAGTCGCGGTTATTGCACTGCACCGTTGTAATTAGGCGCCAACCAAGATTGTTAAACTTCTGCAAAATTGAATAATAAATCGAACATTTGTTTATCGTACTATCAAACGATTTAGTGGAGATTCGAGCTTCGAAGACCGTGAAAGGACGATATCGTATAGTTAGAACACCAGCGTTCTTCAAAGTAGTGCGGACTCGTATTCAACGAATCCTGTTCGCAAACAAAAAATGTTAGCCCTTTTTAATCAAGTTTTTCATAAACATTCTACTACTACACTATATTTGTTTTCACATATATTTTACACAAACATCAAAAGTCAAACACACACATCGAAAGTTTGTGATAGAGCTCATGACCATACTAGGTATTTTTAGGCTTAGTTATATTGGAACGCCTTACGTCGTCTATAGTTATGTCTTGGTGGAACGTTGGTGGTTCAACATCCAGCATTGCATGAAAAGCGGCTTTACCGCCCTCCGGATCATTCAAAGCAACTGAGCATAATACAAGATGAAGACCTAAAAACGTAAACCAGATGAATTAGAATAACTTAAACCAAATGAATAAAAAAAAAATTGTTAAAATTCGTAATCTCATCGCGGAACTTGCCTATGTTTTTAATAGCAGACCAATGTTTCGAAACAATTTCATTCTATAAATGACTGCCGTGTTCAACTCGAATGTCTAAATATTGACATATTTGCCTGCACTGTTATTAGCTTTTCAAGATCGAACTTCATATGATTATAAGAAAAGAATGCAGCCTGAAGGATGAACAATATATATTTTTATACTTCAAACTTTTTTGTTCCATTCTTTTTTGGAAATATCTTAAGTTAAATAATTTGTCACAAATGAAATGTACACACCTGTTTGAAAATCTCCTTGTTCATGCATTATGTGTTGAAAATTCGTAACAGCATCGCGAAACTTTCCCATACGTACTAATAGTAAACCAATGTTGTGCATCACTTTCATTCTGTAAATAAACAAAGATAAGTCAAAATTTATTTCGTAAAAGGCGAGGCACATTTTAGTAAAGCGAATATAATGATCTAGGTATATATAATTTAGTACATGAGGGGTAGTAAGGCGCCTACAGTTGTAGGTATCTTTATTTAGTACAATTTTCTAACCCACCACTTGTTTCACAGTAATACACTATAGTTACAGTAAGTTAATGCAAATAACTTTTTGAAGTGAAACTTCTTTAGCACCGTTGTGATTTGAAACTCGATGAAACAAAAAAGCAACAAAAAGAGACAACCATATACATCTATAGGATATAACGTGCGAGATAATGAGATAGAATACATTTACATTATAAATGGTTAATGCAAGTCATTTTTTTTAAGGCCTTGAACCCTTGGGATTGTGTCGGCCTAGTTGAATAAACTAGTTTTAATTAAAATAACAAACAATGAAGTTGTATACCGAAAAGGCATCAGAACTAACATGTTTAGATAATATAGCATGAAAGGCACCCTGATCCCACATTTTGAGACCAAGGAGCCCTACCAGTCTTTCTCTCTCTGTTTTGTTCCGGACACATTCCATCAAAACGTGATGCTCTTGAACTTTATCGCAATTTTCACAATTAGACGAAGTACGTTTTTCATCAGATAATAGAATTTATTCAGGGCCATGTGCCCAATGCAAGTCCTGATTTTCATAATTGTGATCGTCGTCGGATTGGCCTAATGGTGCGAGACGACCAGACTTCATATACAGTACGCACGAGTGGTCGATAGTTCGAATCCCGATGATTTAGAATATAATAAGTATATATAAAAAAGAGTTTATTTTTGTTTATTAAAGAACATATTTTAATTTTTTCAGAAGGTTTCACTTCTACCTCGTGTGAACTGCACACAATCTTTTTTTTAATTATATGTTACATGTATGTTCGTAATTTCGAGGTTTTGCTGAGACGCTTGAAGACAAAGAAGCAATACGATATTTCGAAATGTGATACTACAATTATTAGGGAATAGCATAACAAAATAATGTGATTTCTGAATGCATAATTTGTCAGTTCATGACATACGCAATGATTAACCGATTAACCGATCTAAGGGTAAAAATGAAAACATTAGATACTAAGCTCAGAGGTTTGTTAAAATAACAGTACCTTAAATCCTTCTCTGCTGTGGGTGTTTGATCTAACGCCATTCTGTACAACTTCAAAGCTTTCGGATGTTCCCCCATTTTGAAATATATGTTTCCCATATTTACCTATAAATAATTAATAATAATTATACACACAATGCGATAACCGTGCCCCCGGCTCCATACAAGTTTATTACGCAGTGAATTCTATACATTTCATAATTTTTCTCTTATTTTATGGTTATTGAAAGAATGATTAATAATTTTTATATCTTATCAATTTCAGTATTACGTTAAATTCTTGTATGAAAATTTTCATCACAATAGGTTAACAATAAATAATTAATTTTTATGATTTCTAAAAGTGTTATTGATAATTTCATACAATCGGTAAATCCTGAGATAAAAACGTGCAGACAGGCAATAATTTTTAAAATGGCAAATTCATAATCCTTGGCCTATAAAATAAATATTTTTTAAAAATTTGGATAAAAAATCATGTACAAAAATAACTACTGGTTTATTAATAGATAATTTATTCTTGTAGTACAATAATAAGGATTTACCTTAAGTCGATTGGCGTGAGGAAACAACTTATTTCTAGTCAGCAACTGATAAGTATTTAATGCTTCTGTATACATTTCATTGAGCGCATATTGTCCAGCTAGGTTGCAGAGTACCTGATATGAAACAATTTCAAAAAATAAAAACAATGACAAAATCATGTATTATCTACATATTTCTAACATATTGGAACTATTTGCACTAACTATAACTTACTCTAAATTGTTTCATTTTAGTTTACGCATGAACCGTATGGGGGTGTTTATAGGGTCCAGACACCCCCTTAGTCTACGATGAAATGCTAATATTTGCAGAATATCTACCACTTGTATTCGTGCCGTTTTACTATATAACTAAAGTGTAATTATGAATTGATTAATTTTTTATCGTTTAAGGGTTTTTTATGGTATGAAAATACGGGCAAAGCAAAGTTTACTTTTGCGCATTTTAGGACCAATGTGAGAACTATACTTATTTTAAAATAAAAAATTATGTTTGAATTCAGTACCGAAAACGCGCCGATCGTTCCCGAATAAATCCGAGCGCGTGTGACGTCACAATGTTAATTCTACTCATTGTAGCACACAGCTGTTACAGTGCTTTGACACTTAATCGATGAAATTTCTATTACATTATGACGTCACAAACCAATGATCAATCGTAGCGCGTTCGTAGTCATGTGATTATTTTCATTATTATTAAATAAATTTTTAAGTATTTTTCCAATTGACTAATATCATGATTGTGATGAAGCTTTAAAAAAGCTTTAAAATACATAAAAAACTCGATATTCTTTTTTTTTCAAATACCCAATTAATGTTTTTTATTTATAATGTCTTATATTACTTACTGCAAATGTTAATTAAGGCATTTTTAATTATTTACCGTAGATCCTATGATATTTGCAAAAACTTACAGCAAATGTTAGATCCAAATTGTGCGTGTCACCTAGATTGGCTTGTTCCTGCATGCGTATCAATTGTCGTTCCAATGATGATGCTTCTTGAGCCTTTGCTAACGCCTAAAATATACAGCGAACACTTCTGTGATATAGCCATTATATTCTGATATATTAAACATAATGTATTGTTTTATTTTTAGTTTATTTTTACCTGTCCCAAGTCGTTCTCACTTTTAGGAACGGCATCATCGTCAGGGTCTGTTCGTGCACTCAACATACAAGAATCTTCTACCAATGCCACAATACGTGATTCCATTTGCTTTATCCTGTCTTCGATACTGCGCAAAGAAAAGAGCATTTTCAATATTTTGATCGTAAGCGTATTTTATAACTATACTGGCGATGTTTTTTTTAATTATATAATAGCAAATAGGCTTGCTGTCCAGTCTATAAGCATTATACAACCAACTTCAAACGACCGTAGTTCTGAGGTCCATTATAATAGATGACTGTTCCTGAGGACTAAGTTGGAACGCCTCGTGTGCCAGTGCATGTTGCCAACCAGTACGAGCACTGTAGCTTTGTTGCAGAAATAGGCAGGGTGGTGGTGCTTCCACAGTCAAACCTAGCACAGACTTCTACCACTAAGTCTTGAGCTATAATTTATGAAACTGAGCTACTGAGCCACTGCGTGCTTCCTGAGCACGTTATGTGGTAGGCGGGATTGAACAATGCATGCATTTACATACTACGTGGATAGTGTGAGTTCTACTTATAGTATTATTATTAGTAAGCATGATTTTTTTATTTAATTTTGTGTACTAATATTAACTGTATGGATTCTTTGTGGTCTGAAATAAAGGTTTATTATTATTAAAGACTATAGAGCTGTTCAAGAAACGGAATAGCGACTAATTTTTAAAAACTAATTTGTCAACATTTCTGTACAATACGAAATGGTAGCTTTAAGTAGGTACCTACACATTACAGTACGCTTCAAAACATGTAACGAACCGTCGAGAGATGACAAACCATTGACAATAGCAATCATTACCCTGGTTTGTAAATAATGCGGTTAAAGTCACTGATTGATGAATATCATCATCAACATCATCATTTCAGCCAAAAGAAGTCCACTGCTGGACATAGGCCTCCCCTAAAAATCGCCACAATGACCAGTCCTGTGCTATCCGCATCCAGCGGCTACCCATAACCTTTACCAGGTCGTCGGACCACCTTGTGCCGAGTCGGCCCACACTGCGTCTTCCAGTACATGGTCGCCACTCGAGAACTCTTTGGCTCCATCGGCCATCCGTTCTACGAGTTACGTACCCACCCACTGTCTAGCTATTCTTCGGGCTGTGTCGGTGACTTTGGTTCTCCTGCGGATCTCCTCATTTCTGATTCGATCACGCAGAGAAACTCCGAGCATAGCCCTTTCCATTGCCCTTTAAGTGACCTTGAGCTTTCTTATGAGGCCTGTAGTTAACGACCACGTCTCACCACCATATGTAATCAATGGCAACACACACTGGTCAAAGACTTTCATCTTGGGACACTGCGGTATCTTGGACGAGAATGTTACGTAGCTTCGCAAACGCTGCCCAGCCATATTTTAGTTGTGTATAATTGAATTCCTTGAACTGCCTTCCCTAGAACAATAGGGATGAGGTTGAGTACCTGGCATCTTCTCGAGTGGGACGCGATACAGGTGCTCGTGGTGCCGAGCTGTAACCAACCGCACGTAACGCTGTTACAGGCCGAGCAGTAGCAGTGCCCGTGCTTGTGCGTAACATCTGTGCCGAGAAACGAAATAAAACAATTATTTCATAGTGTCCAATTAATTATCTGCAGAGAGTTTTTAACGAGATTCTGATCTGTCATAATGTGGAGGCTCATAAACATATGAGCTTGCTGAACTTATTATTATTATGTAGCCCTATATTATGTTATTTTGACGGAATTTTACGTGATGTAGCTTGGCAAGTGGATTATAAGTAATAATTAGGAACATGGATTTTAAGTAACCAAAAACAGAAACAGTTTTAACAGAAGAGTAGCCATTTTATTACAACGATGCTTGAAGAGTAAAAGAATAACTAGAAAAATATTCTATTAACGTGACGTTGGCAGAATTTTGAATGAAGATATTTCCATTCAACCAAAGGACGTCTACTGCTGGACAAAGTGTCCCCTAAAGATCGCTACAAACACCGGTCTAGCGCTGATCGCATCCAGCAGGTTTCCGTAACCATTCACTAGATCGTCGGTTCACTTTGTGGCGCGTCTGGCTACGCTGCTCTTAGATCCACAGTTGCCATTAAATTAGAAAGAAGAATTATTTCCAAGATCAGAACGTTGCGTTGGCGTAGTTTACACTTAGATATTTGAGTCAATGATCTCGTGATCACGGTAATTGGCGAGTTCTCCGGCCAGACGGCCATATAAACTAATACCTATTGAACAGCTATAGGTACATATTGAATTTAGTTTGTGTTTGTCTGGGATGCTTTGCGTAATACACTTTTATATTAGGGTTGTGCCTCATATCATTATTGTTTTCATGTATATTGTTTATGTAGCTATTTAAACCGTCAATATTACAAAACTAATGGTGAGTTAGTTAGAATATTGAGTAGCATAGGTTAGACTAACTAAAAAAGGAAATTGTTCATACCCCCGTTCCCATCCTGCTTGGAACTTTTTTTCCAATCCCAGCAGTTCTTAAAGTTTCTTGGAACGCTTCATCTTCTCTTAAGTTGCGAGTGTCGAGCGCGGGCGCTACGTCGTTGAATCCCGAATACAACTCATCGTCATCGTCAAGAACCATCGCTGTACGAGGCTTCGAACCTGTCCCAAGGCGGGATGCACTGTAATATCGTGAACTCAACATGTTTCCACTTCCACAAAAATTGATTCAATATAAATTATAATTTAAAGTACACTAATCTATAACTTTAGAGCACTAAGGTTTGTGTTGTGACGCCGTTACCATGGAAACTATGTCAAAAAAGTTAAAATACGTAAGTACTTAATCTAAAAAAACTTTTTACCATTTTATTACATACTAGCTATCTCCCGCAACTTCGTTCGCGTATTACTTCGCATAGGTTACTACTACTACTAGGCTTAGTCGTGAAAAGATAACAAACAGACAGACGTATGTTGCTTTCACATTTATAATATTAGCATGAATTATGCCTTTATATTGTGATACTAGCTGTGCCCGCGGCTCTGGTCGCGTGGACTACAGAATGTCGTCGGTATGGCGGTGACCATCGCCAGCCGGTTATTTTAAAGATAAAAATGCTTATTATTTTATTCTTGCGGAACCCTAATTCTTTTTCTAAAATAAAAGTAGCCTAAGTTATTCCTCATAAAATCAGCTATCTGCCAGTGAAAATCCCGTACCTAAAAATCGGTATAACCGCTTCCGAGATTATCCGGAGCAACTAGACAGGCAGACAAACAATAAAAATGTTTTTTTGGTATAACTTTCGTATATACTTTCATATACATTTAGTAAAAAGCTGTTATTTTTATATTACAAACATACACGTCAATTTTATTTATTTGTATATATGAATTATCTATTATAGTTATAAAGCAAGGAACTGACTGGCCGACTGATTCATTTCTGACTGATCGATCAACGCACAGACCAAACTACTGGGGCTAGGACCTAGGCTAGGCTAGAAAATTTGCATGCAGGTTCCATTTACACTGCAGATGAGCACTACACTAAGTAAGGATTTTTCGAAATTCAACCCCTAAGGTGGTGAAAAAGGGGCGTAAAGATTGTATGAAAATCCGTCTTTAAAATATTTTTCTACCCGTACGAAGCCGGGGCGGGCTGCTAGTATTAATATAAATAGATCCAACACGCGTACGCTAAAGTCAATATTTAAAAGCAAGTTATTGTCATTCCCATTCTTATGTTTTACTTTTTATTTTACACGTACTCACACGCCGCGAAAGCTGGGCAACAAGCTCCAAGGGTGCCAAAGTGGCCGAACCTCGGCTTGGGCTCTTGCCGATCATGCGAAAAAGTCGCGATCTGACTAAATCCCTATCCATAGAAATTCGAGCTAACTAACTGTACAAATATACATGCTCCTGCCTTCTGGGAGGAAGGAAGGAACATGTGTATATGTATTTAGTGATTTGGTAATTTTTGTCTAAACTAACTAGCCAAAAAAGAAAAAAAGGTCCCTTACAGAACCTATGTACCTGAGTGGTGTACATGTGTGAAATGCAGTGTTATGTGTGTGTGTCGATAGCTAGTGAATGCAGTATCGCGCGAGCGGCTGCTGGCTCAAGGGCTCCATGCCTGAGGAACGGACCTAGGCTTGAGTTGCCGCTGGAGAGGGTGGTCGTGGCGGGTGTGCAGGAGTGAAGTTAACCGCCCGTCCCCTACGGAGGGAACGGTGGTTTCGCGGCCGTGGGCGCAAACACGCTTGACTTGAAGAGACGGATGGGTATGACGCGTTAGCTACCGTGATTTCGTCATCGGGGTCGGTAAATATGTTCCGCGGCTTACGTTTTGCCTTCGGGGCGTCTGAGACTGGGGTATATGTTGCGGCGCATGCTACTAACGGGTTCGGATGGTTTGAAGCTCTGTCGAAATAGCTCTTCGCGAGAGTTTTGATGTAAGATTTGATGGAAGGAAGTTCCATATCTTTATGGAGGTCTTCGTTTCGAACAAACCATGGGGAATTAACTATTTTGCGTAAAAACCGATTTTGCAACGTTTGTAAGGGGCTAAAGTTTGATTTCGCCATATGGGCGAATACTACGCAACTGTATGTTAAGATCGGTCGGATACAAGTCTTGTAGAGTGTAAGCTTATGTCTAAAAGACAATTTACTTACCGAGCATAGCAGAGCAAGCGAGCCAAGACCATAGCAGCCTTGTTTCGGACTCTACGGACATGTGCCCTGAAGCTAAGCGTATTATCGAGGGTGACACCCAGGTATTTAGTCTGGGTAGCCCAGGGGATCGGGACACTGAAAAGGTGGAGGGGTTCAAGTGTCTTTCGTAGTTGTCCGGGATTAAAGAGAATCGCGGTACTCTTATCAGAGTTGAGAGCTATGCGCCATTTACGGAACCACCTGCCGAGTTGGGTTACGGCGCGTTGGACGCGCGATCTGAGGTGAGTTCTGTGCCTGAGTGAACTGTAAATGACCGTGTCATCAGCGTATAAGCCTACCTCGACCCCAGGGAGACGTGGGAGGTCGCTGATGTACAGATTAAATAGACACTCGCATTCAGTGGTCGACACTCGACACGTGTGCATCAGCTAGGTCCGATCCTCCGGCATGGAGCCCTTGAGTCAAGCGGCCGCTCGCGCGATACAGCTACACTATATTCACTAGCTACCAGCATACTCGTACAATCATTACACTGCATTATATACACGCATGCATTACACTCAGGTACATGGGTTCTGTAAGGGACCTTTTTTTTTGGCTAGTTAGTCTAGACAAAATTGACAGATTACTAAATACATATACACTTGTCTCTTCCCCTCCTCCCAGAGGAGAGAGACAGGTATATATGTATAGATAGTTAGATCGAATTACGGATAGGGAATTAGCTAGATCGCGACTTATTTGCAATCGCTGCGACAGTCCGCGCCGAGGTTCGGCCACTTTGGCACCCTCGGCATTGCTTTCGTGGCCGAGTGTCTTAAGCGCTCACCCCCAAGCCCAGCCCGTTTGAGGCTTCAGGACTCTTATGGCTAACAGTATAGTTACTTAGAAAAAAAAGTGCGCATCAGCATTTTCCGACACGGAACGCCAATACATCAGAAGCATTCGCTGATGCAAATAAAGTAACGCGCAATATAATCCAACAATGATATCAATTAATAAAAAAGTATTTGGTTAGAAATGCTGGAAGAGCTCTCATCTGTCCACGAGAAAACAAATGGAGAATACACATCGCATTAGATCGCAGTCAAATGACGTAGTGTTGTGTTCCTGCGGTGAGTAAGGTTTCCAGAGCTCCATGGGATAGGAGATGCTAGGTCGGCAACGAGCTAGTGATACCTTTGATATTACAAGCGTCCATAGGCTTGTTTGCCATCTTTGTAGTATATAAAAAAATATTCTTTTTTACCCCTCAGCATTTCGTTTCCAAATAAATCTTTAATTTAATTTATTTTTACTACAACCACCCAAAACACGTGTCTCAGCTACTTAAGAACTATTCGAAGCGAAAAATATTTAATTAAAGGATGTAAAAAAAATTGAATACTTATTTAAAAAATATATATGGGAAGGAATCGCTGATGATTAAAAATAAGAATAAATAAATTAAAAATAATGTAAATTTTCCGTATTTTTCTTTGGGTATGGGAGAGTTCTTCCAGTTTTTCTTGCCAGATACTTTTTGTTAACAATAATCTACATTGGAATTTATTATTGTCAGATTATATCGCGCTTTTCTTGCTTGGTTTGAATCAACCGTAGGTTTAATATACTATACATCTATGGTATCAACGAACGCCTAGAGATGTATGTTTCGTGTCGCCCAATTTCAATGACACAACAGCGCAGTATCGTGAATGAGTGCGAGTGTGGGCATGTGCAAGAATACTTTTTATTGTTATAGGTTTGGCGTAGTGGCCACAATCTCACCTGATGTTAAGTGACGATGTGGCCCAAGATGGTAACACGCTAATAAACCTAGTGGAAGACTGGCTCTCAAGTGCAGCTGCCGGAACACACCTATTGGTGCTTGGCGACAGATTTTAAGCTCGAGGGTGGTAGCTAGCCAGGCGGGCATTAGAAAAAGCCCTACCACCATGTTATGATTTCCTCACAATGTTTTTCTTCACCGAAAGCTCAGGCTCATTGCAGGGATTCGAACTCACGTCAATCGACGCGAAGTCGTACACGCCACCACTGAGCCATCATTGCTTCAATGATGACTTGACTTGGCGATGATACATGCTTTAGCAACTTAGTAAGCCACTAGTTTTATCATAGTAATCGGTGTTAAACTTTGAGAATCATTAAAAAGTACTTCATTATTTACGAAATTATTGTTATTTTAACATTTAACGATGATGGCACAGTAGCAGCGTGATAACACCGCGTTTATCGGTGTTAGTTCAAATTCTACAATAAGCCCGAGCTTTCGGTGAAGGGAAACATCATGATAAACCATAGCACACTGGCAGGGCTTATTCTAATGCCCTCTTGGCTAGCTACCACTCTCAAGTTGAAAATCTGTGGCCAAATACATGGTATCCTCTCAGTAGTCAGTGGTTGCCGGCACCTATGAGGGGTTTTCGGCAGCTATACTCGAGAGCCAGTCCCTTCGAAGCTTAACATGATTAGCATCTTGGGCCACACCTTCACTTAACATTAAGTAAATTTGTGGTTTTGTGGTCAACCTAAATAGTAAAAAAAAATTGATGATAGTTATTTTCAGTTTGACATCAGTACCTAATTATCTTCAATCAAAACCCAGTTTGCATTTTAGGAAAAATATTAATCTGTTATATAGAAACACATAAATAAATAGAACTGTGTTACAAAAGATACATATGTATCCTTTATATAAATAAAAGAATAATTGTTTCACGTACTATATTTATTACATGATCACTAAATTCATTACAATCAAGTTCCACCTCATTGATTTCACATCGATCAAACAACTTATTAATAAGACACGTACGTATATCGTATAGCCAAAGGAAAACGATTGACTAAAGAAATGACACATCACATTCGTAAACAATCAATAACCACTCTATACAAGAGCAGCGCTGATGGAAGACACTGAATAAACGGTTTCGTTTCACACAAAAACAAAGTAACTAGAATTAAAATAACGCAAAAATTGATCTTAACTTAAACCTAAATATAAGACAATAAAAATCAAAATAAGATGAATTATATATGAATTCGTCACAAATAGACCTACTCCTAACTGAATCGTTTGTAGCTCCCACTTACGACATTCAAAAGATCGGGTATAAAAATAAACGTATTTCAAAAACTTTGTTTTATCCTCATCGAATGCATGATAATGATCTCATCTATGTACATCGTACATTTTAAGTGGTTAATTTTATATTTTTTTTATGTTATTATCATGATTTGTAAAAATGTTACGTTAACTAATGAGTAATAACAAGAAATTAAACGTGACCCTAACAGACTAGTAAGAAATGCAAGGATTAATAATATTTTTGTACAATTTTCACTTATCATTAGGATAACACCATATAAAAATTAATTGAAAGGTTTATATTAACGTGGATATGACTTATGTTTTAACAATTCGTAATTAGATAATAAATTCAATGTTTTATATAATTTTATGTACACATGATTAACAATTACACTGACAGACTCTATCGTACATGTTAGACGCGGGTTGCGGTTACGGCACCATAAGATAACTAAACACTTCTTTAAATATAAGAGTCGTTCTGATACCCGAGTCGCCTGGCTACCTTACCACCGGCCAGCTGCACTTGGCTTAGCGTATTACTATCTTGGGCCACATCGTCACTTAACATCAGGTGAGATTGTGGACACAACACTAAACCTGTAACCATAGTAAAAAATCAAATTAGGTGTAACCGATAATTCGGCAATAAATTTTTTCAATAGATTTCAATTTTATTCATAGCGAATTCGGTTATTAACTTTTGGTGAAGCTAACAGTAAAATATTCGCCTTGGAAACAATTGTTTGTTTTTTTTTCTATTGACAAATTATCGGTCAGACTTTGTCGCTTTTGATTTTATACGACTCATTTTAGGGGGTTTTTTCAATTGTTAAACTATATAATACGTTTATTTAAGGAAAAAATTTGTATTTCATTACTCTGCACATTTTGGATTATCTGCTTAAGAGATGTAAATTTATCATATTTACAAATATCATTAGCTCAGCACACACACACAGTTTCTCAAACTAAATCGAGGATTTTTTTTTAAAGATTCAAGGTATTTTTACTTTTTCTAGTCCAAATTATAAATCTAATAACTTCTCACCTATGTGGTCAAGTATTCTTGGTTTTTAATCTCAGTTTAAATGTGAAAGAAGTATACTAAGAGAGAGTGAGAAAAAGAGCAAAACCATGATCTATTAGATAGTATTTTTTTGTACAATAGCAATTCGCGAATCAGCAAACAGCGAATTATGTATAACTCGGTTTTCTTATACATCTTATATGTATTACACCTTGAATCGTAATCCGTTCGAAAGTTCAAGTGGTATTTAGTGACCTATAAAGATGAAACTTTAACTACACAATACAAAAAAATACTAAATATCTAATTTGTTGGCCGATTTAATGAAGGCATGTCCTTGTCCATACATTGACATCGGTATAAGAGTTTTTTGGATAAGTGAAAATAATAAATAATACATATTAATTTCCTTAAATAATAGTTATTTTCGCTACTGAGATATTCCGATTCTGTAACTGACGTATTGGTAAAATTAAAATCGTAATATCGCTGCCGTACAGGAAGAATTAGATAAGTATCAAAACCAAACTTTGTAAAAAAAATTTCAAGTAAAGCTTCAGTAGGTATGTTTTACGTACAATAAAATGTATTGTCGGTGTTTTATATATTGTAGTACACTAATACAATGTTTATCTTAGGAGTATTTTACTGTCTCAGTAACAAAACTCGAGCTGTTTTCATTTAAGGTAAAACCACCAGTAATTGACACTGCACCAATAGTTGACACTCTGACGAAGAAAATTAAATATTAAGAAAAAAAAGGAAGCCAAAGATCGAGATGGCCAAAATCACTGATTACTGATATGTTTTTAATGTTATAAATACATATAGGTACAGTCAGTTATAAAAGTCGGTTAACAAACTCAAGACTTCAAATCAATTTAGTATCAAATATTTAATTTTCTTTGTCAGAGTGTCAACTATTGGTGCAGTGTCAACTACTGGCGGTTTTACCTTATGTGAAACAGTCTAATGTTGTTGTTATATATGTTGTACACTAATACAATGTTTATCTTTGACTCTGCTATTGTCTCAGAAACAAAATTCGACTCTTTTCATTTATGTGAAAAGTCTGATATAAGTATTTATATGTAGTACACTAATACAATGTTCACCTTCTGAGTCGGTTACTGTCTCGGTAACAAAACTCAGCCTTTTTCATTAATGTGAATAAGTCTAAAAATAAGTTGTCTATTACTCGTTCATCGTGAGAAGACTAGCACGACACATGCCAAATGTTTATTTTAGTGATGTAACATATTTAGATTGTAAGTTGATTTTCCGATTATCGATTCTTTTTAGAGCTAATAATCGATAATACGATTATGCTTTAAATCAACTCAGGTGTGTAAGCTGTGTAAATGAAATTACAAAAATAAAGTATAACACCAATAATTGAAATCGAAATCTGGTACACTTAAATTATTGAATGCCTGACTCCAAGCACAAGAATATTTCTTCCAGTCAATATTCTTCGTTGTTTGTTGCTGCAGGAAAAATGTAGGAATTACTTAAATATATATTTATATCGGAATTCAAAAAGAAACTAATGTTAATTAAATATACTACGCCGTTCGATCAATTCGTTTAATTTTCGATTCCCTTGTGTTATTATTTTGGTCCTCTCTAGTTTTAAGTAACCTAGAAAGTAAAGATGCACATAGTAACAAAAATATTTGAAAATTGACAAAATTATTGTACACGGGAAGTTATTTAGGATTTTATCGTGCAAAACGTTTATCAGTATGAACTTTTTAAATGATAATTGATAGTTGAAATGCACGTTTTAGGTTATGTCATAATTTGCACGACGTAACATTTTACGTTCTGTGGATGTGTCATGCAAGTCTTCGTATGATGAATAAGGTATATTTTTTCCTTTCTGACGTTTTGAAATTAAGGTGCGGTTACCGGATGTACTTTTTAGCATATATTTGTGACGAACTAAGATGTCAAAGCGTGGTTAAGACACAACGTACTGTAGACTTATGATAAAACAATAAAGTCAATTTCGCGAAAAGTGTAACTATCTAATTCTCCCTCTAAGGCAGCGATAGATAAAATTTGTAAAAAGATTTAAAGATATTATAAAAGTTATTTTTCAAGGCTGCTTCAAGTTTTTTTTTTTAAGTTTTTTATACTTATAAGCACCAAGGAGTCATTGAGCAATTGGTATTAAAACGCTGGTTCAGGCGGTAAATTGAAAATTGACTCAATTTAGAAATAAAACCGTATACGGTTTTCATAAAAAAATATTATTATTTCTATTAATTCAATAATGTTATCGACGGTGACCAATTTTAATTAATTATTACTATTTTTTATTATGCAGTTTATAACGACGTAAGTAGGTACTGTGAATCATCCCAGCGATGGGCAACCACGAAACACCAAGCTGCATTAAACGAATAGAATAAATACAAGATACACTTATAGACTTTTGTGGTGTCCGTTTTGTTATATGAAGATGAAAGGCATACAATTCGATATTTTTGTGAACATCATATAAAAATAATCACTAAAAAATAGCATTAATTGTTTAATAAAAAAGACGTATTTCATTGAGAATATAATGATTCCTGATAAGTCCATACCAACTTATTCATTGTTTTCAAGGATATTCTTATAACAGTTGGTGGTAGAGGGTTTTGCGATTAATTCCGACAAAAATTATTTGATTTTAGATTTTATACATTAAAAAACCAGCCTATTTATATTTTCTTAATCAATATCATTTTCACGTAACCTCATTGGGACCTCGCGTACCAAAGGTTGGGGGGAATCGCTGCCGTAAATGAATGAACTATATAAATCTGTAATATGTTATTAGGGTCACAGTGATCACTAACTGACAGCACCAATGTGTGGCCAATGTTTAAATCATTTAAAACCCAAGCACATACACCAAAGTAACAATGCACAACTCGATGAGATATATATTACTTATTATATCATAGATTTTTTTTATTTTTAAAATTTGTAAAGCAGTCAACCTTAATAATTAATATACTTATCGTTTAATTTCTAATTCCGTGTGGTAATTTTATTTGTTTAATAACGGGGCAAGAACATTTCTTAAATTTTTTCGCAAATATATTATAAGATTTATAATTTAAAGCGTTCATAAGTTTTGAGACTCGGTGCAATTTAATTCGACCTCTGAACTGATTTCGTGTAACGGAATTAAAAGGAAGTAGTTTACAATGAATTCGTTTCGCGTGTAGTTCGTTCAGCGGCTAGATTTGTGTAGAGAAACGTGGACGCGGTAACTCATAGACATCGCCGTGCACCGAACGTGCGATTGCCTTGATGCTGGCCGCTATGTCCTGTGGCTCCTCCTATAACAAATGGTATGCTCAAACCCGTTCTACGTTTTCCTCATCTCAAACCCTCTAGATATGCTATTATATTATTAAAGTGGAGATTTCTTTAGCATCGTTGTGGTTTGAAACTCGACGAAACGAAAAAGCGACAGTAAATAAAGACAACCATATACACCTATAGGATTTAGCTTACGAGAGAATGAGATAGAATACATTTACATTATACGCGGTTAATGCAAGTCCTGATTTTCATAATTGTGATCGTCGTCAGATTGGTCTAGTGGAGTGAGACGACCAGACTTCATATGCAGTACGCACGAGTGGTCGATAGTTCGAATCCCGATGATTTATAGAATATTTGCAAAATATATTTTTTTAAAGATGTTTTTTTCTAAAGTTTTCACTTCTGACACGTGTAAACTGTTGCACACTTTTTTAAATTATATATTTTATTACCATACAAATACAAAATTTAACTCCTAATAACATTTTTAATACATATCTGGCCAAATACCAATTGCCCGGGTTTATTGCACCCATTGCATGCACAGATGTATGGTTGTCGCTTTTTCGTTTCATCGAGTTTCAAAATCACAACGATGCTAACAAAGTTTTCACTGTAAAAAAATCTATATTAGTGTACTAACATATTCATCATCTATGTCCCGTAGTGAAGGACGTCCATTAGGGAACTTTGGCATGTTCATGGGTAATGAGCGGGCGAAGTCTGGAGCCGCGCCGCCGCGCGCCCGGCTTATATGGATGCCTTCATCATTACTGCCTTCTGAAATGATATAAGCAGAGGCGGATTAAGCCTAGCTTTTGACCCGTAACAAACATTCCTAGGAGGTCTTTTATTTTGTATGGTAATAAAATAAAACACAACTTCAATGTGATGATGTGTCATTAAATGTGAGCAAATTTAGAGATATTTTTAGTACCGAGTAGCACTCACACCCTGAGGTTTCCATACTGATTACATTAAATTTTGTAGTATAAATTATTGTACCGTCTTTTAAATAAATATTGTTTGCATATTATCCTCATATTCACCAACGTCTCTCTTAATCTATCCGTCTGTCAGTGTGCTTATAACTCAAGACCCACGTAAATATTTTTTATTATTATGTAATGCTCTTTTTTTAATTTTAGGTTATGTTACGTAACACAACATAGGAAAGAGCAGAGACGATAAAAAAATACAACTCGAAAAAAAAAACACTAACAGCACGCTTTCTTAGAATAGCTGCCAAAATCGTTAAACATATGGCAATAGAAACACAATACAAATAGGTGATAAAGAAATCCTCTTGTACAATATACTAGACATTAGTGTAGACTAGACAGATCTAAAAAAGTACACCTTATATAACTAATTTTAACATTTAAGCCACAATGAGTAATTTAATGTTACAAAATAAAACTAAAATTATTTTATGTTTACGTGAAATAACTATTATGAACTGTACACTCAACAAGGCGATCCTCCTGATCATTGCTTACTATTATATGGATAGCACTACCGGCTCACCCACGGTTTTGAACCGCTGGTACGCTGACTATACCCGTAAATAATATATTTAAAGAGAAATTTTTATATAAACTTTCAACCCCTTTTTCACCACCTTAGGGGTTGAATTTCCAAAAATTCTTCCTTATCGCTCACGTACAGTGTAAATGGAACCTGCATACAAATTTTCACGGTCCTAGCCCCAGTAGTTAGGCTGTGCGTTGGTCAATCAGTCAGTCAGCCAGTCAGTTTCTTAATATATATATATATATAACTCGTAAGAGGGATTTCAAAACTGTATGTAGTTTGGAAGTACCCTATTGGTTTTGATAATCGGTCAGTGACTTTTAAACTTTTAGTATAACCAGCTGTATCTTTTTTAGATAATCGGTCAGTGAGTGTGTGACTTTTAAACTTTTAGTATAATCAGCTGTATCTTTTTTTGATAATCGGTCAGTGAGTGTGACTTTTAAACTTTTAGTATAATCAGCTGTATCTTTTTTTGATAATCGGTCAGTGAGTGTGACTTTTAAACTTTTAGTATAATCAGCTGTATCTTTTTTTGATAATCGGTCAGTGAGTGTGACTTTTAAACTTTTAGTATAATCAGCTCTATTTTTTTATTGCGTTAACCTAGAAACTTGTTTTTTTATTGCAACTGTATAGGTAGGTCCTTCAAGCTGTTTTCACACGAGATTGCAAATTAATTATATTCAGATTTGTTTCTTAACTTTATTCAAAGTCCCCCTTTGTGCCAAATTTCAAAACTGTGATCTGCGGGAACTACCTTATAAGTTTTGATAATCGGTTCGTGAGCGGCATTTTAACTATGAAATGCCGTAACTCTTTAATGCGTTGACCTAGAAACTAGATTTTTCAGCATAACAAGGCTAAAAACATTAGTATACGATATTAATCTCAACTTTATACCGCATGTCATTTTCGAGAAAAAGAACCTTGACACACGAACGGATAGCCCCGAGTACATGGTAGCCATATTTAACCAAGCGCGGATGTAAGAAGGGTTGGGGTCATGGCACACCCAAAACTAATATAATTTTCAATTATTGTAGAAAAATTTGTTTCCCTTTTATTATTTATAATATTTATGTTTAATGTTGAATCTACGAAAAACTTCAATTTATGACTCCCACTAAACTTAATTTTAGATCTGTGCCTGTATTTAACAAACAATTACAATGAGCTTGTTTGTTGGGTTTTGGTGAAGCCGATCAACATAATATAATTAGGACCAGAAAAAAAGAGATTTTGTTCTAGTGCCGAATTATAATCAAAGTATACGAAGTGAGTCCTCTTCTCTACATACGTATTATAAAACTCAACGTCTCTCTGTCTGTCTGTCCGTTTATGTTCTTTTCATGCGAAAACCACTAATCTGATTTAAATGGTTTTTCGTTTAATTCATAGATATGGTATCTGGGCAGGTTATATGATATATTTTGTTACTTAAAGTTACATACGAAATAAGTAATGACGACAATGGTGAACTAATTCGGAAAAAATGCTCTTTTAGGGCGATTAAATGGCTTAACACAGAAGAAACCATAAAAGATATGTCAAATTAATGTGCTACAAAATTGTAGTTCTTAAAAAGACCTACATAAAAGTCAATAGCATATGCCTATCTTCTAAGGATCACCACAATAACCATGTTTGACGCAACACAATTCATGCGTGCGCTCGACCGACAGCATTCTGTATTCCACGCGAGCGGAGCCGCGGGCACAGATGATAGTATATCATTATCTAATAATAGAGTAGGTCTACTAAGAGTATTATTTACTATTATGAATCAATATTATGAACATAGTGACATTATATTTGATTACAGTAAAATGCCTTCATTCTAGTCTTATTGATTTATTAAATAATCTCTGATTATGTACTCACGATCGGAATCATAATCGTCTTGATCCGAAAGAAAGTTATGATGATCGTCTGTGCCTTCTAAATCGAAGATATCTTCCGCTTCGAGCGAATCTTCTTCTGATGGTAAATTTCTATTAGTCTATTGAGAAGAAAACAAGCAATTATTTACAAATAATATCAACAAACTTAAATCAATGTTACTTAGATCAATGGCTTATATGCGGTGCTACGTGTTCGGTTGAGTAAAAAACATTAATTTTATCAAAATGCCCTGTTTTCGATTCGTCTAAAATCTAAAACTTTTGCAAATACATATTTATTTGTATTTTCTACCATCGATCCTTTACTAATTACAAAAGTCAATAATTAGTTCAAAAGTCTATAACATATACAACATATTGTTAAAGCAGTTTAAATAAATAAGAGGATTACACAAGTTATAAATCACTTGACCTATATTTCAATAATGTCACAGTAACCTTCTCCTCTCATTCAAGAACTAAATCGCGCCACTCTATCTTCTCTGCTCGCTCTTCGCTCCATCTCTCTCCTTCATCTCCACTCGTCCCGCTCTATACTTGCAACAGCGCCATTACACAAATAGAAATAAATATTTACATTACGAAACATTAACCATGACAACTATTTAATATAACTTGTTATTTAATAATTTTTACGGTAAAGTTAATTATTGAATAAAAATCATTAATATAAGGCATCATAATCAAGGCGTTGACAGTAAATGTATAATAATGCCATCGGAATTTTACCTTTTTGAAGTGAAAATTTCTTTAGCACCGTTGGTATTTGAAATTTCATGAAACGAAAAAACGACAGTAAAAAGAGTAAACCATATACATCTAGAACGTGCGAGAGAATGTGATAGAGTACATTTAAATTATACACGGTTAATGCAAGTCCTGATTCTCATGATTGTGATCGTCGTCGGATTGGCCTAGTGGTGTGAGACGACCAGACTTCATACGCAATACGCACGAGTGGTCGATAGTTCGAATCCCGCTGATATAGAATATTTGAAAAGAAATTTTAAAGAACATTTTTTTTTTTCTGAATGTTTCACTTCTGACCTGAGTGAACTGCTGCACACATAATTTATATTTCAATGTAAATAATTTTTTTTTAATTATTGATCAATGTTGTGCTTACCTTAATGATATTATGTGTTTTTTTGACATCTTTTAACGAGGACAGTCTTCTTCTCTGCAGTGGAGGTAGCTGGGGTGACGGAGGATCATTATCCAAGCTGTTGTCGACTCTCCAATCATTATCGACATTATTTTGCGCCTTACTTATAATACTGAAAACAATTTTGGTGACACTTTTAAATGTGTACAAAAGTAAACTATCGTGCTATCAAAATAAAAAATAATTTATTCCATTTAGGCTACATGGCGGCACTTATAAAATTTACAACAGTACACCGGTTTAGAAACAGCTCTGTTATCGAGTGCAGCCGACAAGAAACTTGATCGGGTTTATACATTTTTTTACTGTGTAATTCTTATTTACAGATAATAATTATACTTTTGGATGTCTTTATGGCCAAACTTTACTAAAATGATGTTATTTTTGGCCCAAGATGGTAACACGCAAAGCCTAGTGGGAGAACTGGCTTTCAAGTGCAGCTGTTGGGAACACATCTATAGGTGTTTGCAGAGGTTTTCAACTAGAATGTGATATCTAGCCAGGTGGACATTAGAAAAAGCACTAGCACCATGCTATGGCTGTAGCATGTATGGTCAATTTTGGTTGCAGGGATTTGAACTCCCAAAAATCACACAATTTATTTATTAAAGAGGGGGAATCATTTCATGACATCACTATGATTCACATAATGAGCCACTACAATTTAACATGTAAGGGCTCAAAAGCAGATCAATAAATAAGCCACCTTAAATTTACCTTAAATCCACCCTTGTCGGTTAACATTGATTGCCAGTAAAATAATTAAATAAAACTATTTCTTTAAAAGTGTTGTGGGTGATTATTTCCACAACCTCTATGTACAGTGTCACCAGATGACAAATTTATTAAGTAAATGATTAAAATAGTTTTCTCAGTTTTGAAATTTAATTTTATGATTAATTTAATTTTTTATGACCACCTATTACAATACTTCATAATAATTCACTTACCTAGCTAAGATTTTGTGATCCCTTTGTGCCCTCTCTTTGTATGCCTCATATTCTGCATACTTTTGTTCTCGGAATTGTCTAACAGTCTCCTCTAGGGCTTCGAGCTCTGACTGTAGCGTTTGATTCATTTGTTTACTAAGTGTTCCGATCATCTGGTGGCTTGGAGGCCACCTCTTGGTTTTTACTATGAAATTATTTGTGTCAACATTTTCTTTCATTTCAATATCATTTGTCACTTCTGGGACAAGTAGATTGAAAACTGGTGAAAAATTAGTAGATTTTTTTAAATTGCTCACTTTCTCTGGTGTAGTCTGAAATAAGACAATCAATAATGAATGTAATGCATCTAAAGCAGTGGTACCCAACCAGTGGTCGGCAAGAGCTAAAATATGATCCCAAATGTTTCAAATTTAATTGGTGCATTGGTGTGTAGTGATGAGAGTGGATGGCTGGGGTGAAGATAAGTGATGTGTTAAAAGTTTCAATTAAATTTTTATTATTACATTACCTTATATAAAAAAAAGGTTATAAACCACTGATTTAAAATCAATGGTATGCATAAACTTATAATACATAATTATTTATATTATATATAATACATATTATATATGCAATAGTTGTTAATAAATAATAAAAACAATATCAATATTCTAGGTGGACACTACAATTGTGTAAGACTGGATAGTGTCCATCATACACCAGGTGTAGCACCTGTCATAGTGGCAAACTTAATGTGTCGCATTCCAAGATCAGCCAGTGTATATCATGTAACCAAGTTGGTAGGGATCTGTACCAGACTGGGTCACAATCACCATACATATGGTCATAAACCCGTTACACAGGCTCTCTGTTGGTTTGTTGCATTTTGGAATCAGTAAATCCTGCTGTCGAGAAGCTTCCAAGCCAGCATGACAGCAACTACCACCAATGGTTTGCCGATCTCTCGGTGGTCACTGCTTTTAGTTTATAGTTGTACTGTGCTTACCATCAGCTACAGTACAGTCACATTGCCGTGCTACAATAATAAACTGTTACTGTTTAATTTTAATGCATATTTTATCTATATACAAGTGCTTTTTCTATAATTTTATTATTTATGTCATCTAGCTACATATTGAATGACTATGATAAGATAGTTTGGCAAAACCTATATTGGTTTGAAATAATATCCCAGCAGAAAATCTATATTTATTTGTTCCACATTTCATTTTGCAATAATATATTAATTAATTTGAAACAGTAAAAACAAAGTTATATATAGTACATGCAAACTCAATTTGGAAATATGTAGTCTTATTTGAATTCATAATTTTTATTATAGATGTGTTAAAATGTATTAACATTCTAACATATTAATGTTAAATGAGTGCTCACTTGAACAGCCTTGGAAATAATTATTTTGTAAGGTTCTTTTTTGTCTTGTACTGTAGCGTGAGTGGCTTGCCCGCAAGCCAAACAGGTATGTATTGTCCAGCGGCCTATTAATCTTGTACCCACTAAAGCTTGTTGGACCACTTGAATTTTCAGCATATTACCTGGACATGATAGTAACTTCTGTAATAGAAAACAACATAAAATTAAGTTTCGAAACTGACAATAATATTTCAATCATTTACTTAATAAATTAGTCATCACAGTACATAGAGGCTGTGGAAATAGTCACCCATGGGATTGTTTTGATTTTATTTAGGTTGTGAGGGTTTCCACCATTATGTGGTGGGTATTCTTCCATTTTTATGAAGTGTTTTCCTTCAACATTCATTATAAGAATGGCTAAGGAGTGGAACTCTTTCCTGGCATATATATGTCTTGCCACCTACCTATAACTTGGGAGCCTTCAAGTGAAGAGTGAACAGGCATTTGATAGGTAAGGCACAATTCATTGTCAGACTCATATTTACTTACCATCTATAATACTACATTTTAAAAAAACTTTTTCCTTTCCACAAGTTGTATATATAAGGATATAGCAGCTAAGTTTATTTAACTGATAATGTTTTCGACTTACAGTATTTATTAATCAGTGCATAATAAGTCACATACACACTATGTACCACACTGTTGTTAGATTTATATATTTATAGCACTGGATATCTGGGAAAATCTTCACTTAAATATCTTTACTTTACATCTTGCAATAACTAAAAAACATTAGGTTAACTTGTAAATTAAAAAAAATATCTAAATTCAAAATTCATCCTAATTGTTACTAATACCATTAGGTATAATATGTACCTAATACATATATATGTATATATATATACCAAAATTGCTCAATAGTATTACATATGGACCCATTATTTGAAAGTTTGCAGACTTCATTTAGATTCATATAAAAATTAGATTTGTATTTGTATTAAAAAGTTATATTAGAAATTGCACAGTATATAATTGTTACATGATCAAACCATCCAAATAGACATTGATAATTACTGTAAATTGTTTGTAATTCACAATAATTAATAATCTACTACATATACTAGTGCAGTGTTTATTAAAGTCTGACTTAGAATACATTATAAAATTCAAGGTCCCTCTTAAGACAACTTACTGAGGCTTTAAATACTACCAAATAATAATAATCTTCGTCTTCTTCGTCTTCAGTTAGCAATTAGTCCTCTTTATTGAAGACCATAACTGTCATTATCGAGTGACTATAGTGTTCTGTCTTATGATGATTTCAGTATCCTAACATGATGGTTAATAATAATCAAACGAAAATAACATTTGTTTAGTATAAACAAATAACCATAAACATTGCAAGCAGATAATACGAACGTATACTTGTCGGTTTAGAACCGCACGCTCAATAACTGCAAAAGTGCAAAATGCAAATAGTACATAATAGATATTTAAACGGCATACTGATGCCGCATGCGTGATCAGAACACATAATGTTTATGCTCTAATTCATAATAAAGAACAAAAAAGACTATAAATCAAGGTCGACACATGTTTACTGACGGTACCTGGCTGAAAAATATATCCCTTTGTTCCGTCGATGTGAGTCCCAGATTCTCGATGTCGATAATATCTTCATATTTATCACTTTCTAGTGTTACATTTAAGCATTTACAAACACAGAATGCCATAGTTCATAAATGTAATTTCCACTTCTTCAAAACAATATAAAAACACTCGAAAATTGTAAGACAATATGAACTCTACGGTAGTACTTTCATAAATAAATGCGTAGGTACCTATTGTATGTATAGACATCCATGGATATCCAGATATTTTTATTTTTATTCATACAAAATCACGTTCTCAACTTCAGCTGATTGTCTTATCAGTAGTTTCTCTTTCTCACAAATAGGCACTTTATGTTTACATATAACGTGTGTGAAAGAAAAAAAGTGATTTAACGATACCTCCTAGAAAATAGTGAAGCGCATGGTCCTTGAAAACGCGCGCAATAAATAATATATGTTAATTTGTCTGTTTTAGAGTAAGTTTAAATGTAATAAATACTATAGAAATATGCTTTTCGATTTAACTGTTTTATTTCTAGTCAATTAAAAAATTACTGGTTCATGTAGTACATACATAAATCAATAAAGTAAAGTAAATTGGATTGCCAGTCCAAAAAAAAAAAAGAATACAAGTGTCAAAATCACTTTGTCAATCCAACAATCAATTGTCAACATTGTCAAAGTCAAATAACAACCTCAAAGTTGTATGAAGCAAGTGCTGTAGGTACGTGTACGTGGCGGATAACTTATATGTTGTGAATTCGTGAAGACTTCTTTGTTCTTTATGTATGATACTGTACTGATATACGGAGCTCACCTTAAATTAATATAGAAAAAAAAAAACTATCGCGAATTTCTGTGAATAAAGTTAAAATGTCTAAAAGAACTCAACCGAATTGGTCTCCGCCGGTTAAGAGAGACGATCGGCCAGTGTTAAAGCTATATAACAGTTTGACTAGACAGAAGGAAGAATTTATTCCAACATATGGTAATCGTGTAAACTGGTATAGTTGTGGGCCGACTGTATACAATGCATCTCATATGGGACATGCCAGGTAAATTTTGATACTCTTTTTTTATATATTTATTTTATTAAGAGTAATTTTCATTTATTAAGAGTTATCACATACTGGTTAAAATGTAAACTACGTTTAATTTGTACTGTGATAATCAGTTGATAAGCATAATTCCTGTGAGAACTAATACTTATCTTCACCTGAAAATCCTACGACTGCTTCAATTATATTATAAAACTAAAAAATATAAAATTCTACATGTATGTAACAAAAGATGATTTTATAATTTTACAAGATAAGCAAGGATTTATAATTAATTATTTATTAATTACAGATCATACATATCTTTTGACATTTTGAGACGAGTGCTTTCAAACTATTTTGGATATGATGTACTCTATGTAATGAACATAACAGATGTCGACGATAAAATAATCAAGAGTGTCAGACAGAAATATTTGTATCAGAAATATTTAAAAGAACCAAGAAATTTGAATGATACAATAGATGATGCAATGTGTGTTATAAATTACTATGAAGTAGAAATAAAGAATAGCAATGACCCAGATAAAAAGTGCTTAATGCAAAAAACATTGGACAAGTAAGATGTGCAAAGTTTCTAAATTTATATTTATGTAGTTTCAAAACTTTCTGTAATTTTACACTTGACTGTACAGTTTTAAATTATATTGATATAAGCTTAGGTATATATTTCTTTGTAAATATTGTTTAATTATAAAAATATATATAGAATATTTACTAGGTTGAGTTGGGAATTGTATATTAACAAGAATTGGTACAATCTGGGAGTTGTCAACTTTTGAAAAATTGTTTTAGTTATTTTGTATGTTGAAAATAATACCTGTGAATTAATATTTATTCATTATTACACTTTTAAAAGTAATATAACAAAAACATCATAAATCAATAAATAAAACTAAGGTTAAAAGTATTATTTACAAAGTGAACTTTACTATAATTTTAATTACGTAATTTCTTCAGCATATTAATTTAAAGCCACTATTTCAACACATAGTAATAATTTTAGTCACCTATCAGAAGATGTTGTCATGTTGAATGTGTTGTCAGTCAACTGTTTGTATTGTTTGAATGATGATGTAATTTTTTTTGTATGGCTTTACCAATCAGTTGACTCACAGACAAAAAAATAATTTTCTGAAGGAAAAATAAATAAATAAACAATCCTTTTCCAGACTTGTATTGTTTTAGGCTTTTTATTTATATACCAATACTATAAAGTTATTAACTTTAATTTTGAAACATACTGTCAACTTGTGGATTTGTAAATTTAGAAACTAGGCCGACATAACCCCAAGGGTTCAAGGCCTTAAAACAGGAAAAAAAAAAAAAAAGGTGTAAAGGTGTAACTTTACAGAGATAATATAATCTGCACAATCTGTATTAAGCATTAATATGTTGTCTTTAACATACTTTGCAAATGATTATAATTTTTCATTCGAAGAGGAAATCGTATAAATACTAAAATATTATATTATTATTATTATATTTATATATAATATATGTTCGGAATAAAACTCCGCTAGGCTCGCGAGGGGGCGGGCTATGACGCGTGGGCTAGGTTCGGCTCGCATCGCACTGTTCTGTGCGCCAGAGCATTTTACTTTCGTTCAGACGTCTTGAGAGCCGGGCGTTTTTTCGTTTCCGTAGCCGCCGCGTGAATCCCTAGGCCGACGTGCTTTTGATTTATTGTTTTTATGTGGGAGTCCACCACGGACCTGTAGGACTCTAGTTCGGATTCGCGTGTTGTGATAGTTACGTTCGAAATATTTCGGATTCTTTTCGGACGTTGCTGCCGCCTTAGCAGCCTACTTCCCCTATTATTGATTTGTTTTATATATACCATCCACACGAGTTCGAGTCTTTGTACTTAGCGTGTTTGAGACTGGATTTAAAGTAGTGGTGACGTGGTGAAGAAGCAAAACGCTGTGTTGGTAGTGACGTTTCTTGGCAACGTTGACAGCCGGTCGGATTATTCATAGTACTTCTCATACACTTACATTAAACCTCACAATCTATACATGCATAACGACTGACCTGGAATCGAAAAGTTCGTACTGCTCTGGTTACTTTGATATAAGTTTCTAATATATAGTATTATATTGATTGAATATAAACGGCATACATGGCAGTAATCGTTCCTTACCCTCTCACGATCCTTTAGCACGCTTTCACATTAGGGTAAGGAGATTTTGTGATTGACCGTGAAGTCGAGGGCTCAGGCCTAGGGCTCCTCTACAATATATATTTAGTCAAATACATGTATTGGAACAGGTATAGTTAAATAAAACAATATCATTATAATAAATTACTTTAAATAAAAACTTAAAAATTTCAGTATTGCCCCAGCCATTCAGATCTTGAAATCAGCTATAGAATCAAAGGATGATGAGAAAATTAAGAAAGCAAGGTGTGATTTACTAGAAACTGCTAAAAGTCCATTATCAGATTGGTTAGATAGTAAATATGGTAGCACAGTCACCGATAATGAAATCTTTATTGAATTACCTCGATATTGGGAGAATGAGTTTCACAAAGACATGAAATCATTAAATGTAAGTTGCATATAATAATTAAGTTTTTTGATATATTTCACTTTACATAATAGTAAGTATAAAAAAATACTGAGCAAATGTATACAAGAAAGGTTATCTATTGTGAATATTGTGATTGCCAAACCAACCTCTCAAGAAACCGACCTCTTTATTTATTGAAGGTATTGCATTCCAAAACAAATTTGCAAACTATTTAAATAAATTATATCTCAATATTAGTTGATTCTCACAATATCACTAGATACTTGGGTTTCTGTTCACTATTAAGTTCTTCATATTATATTTATTTTTAATTTAATATATGCATTATTTTTAAAGGTTTTGCCACCAGATGTGTTAACAAGAGTAAGTGAATATGTACCACAAATAATAAAATACATAGAAAAAATAATTGATAACAACCTGGCATATGAGTCAAATGGATCAGTTTATTTCAATGTGAGTGAATTTGACGGCAGAGAGAAGCACCACTATGCTCGACTGGTTCCCGAAGCTTATGGTGATACAAAATCATTACTAGAAGGAGAAGGTAAGCAATAAAAATAGTTTATGTAATGATTCCTTGTGTGAATCATTCAAGTTGCCAAGCGAATGATTTAATACAGACTATTACTGCTATTGAGTAAATAGTTATATTTACTGTGCAATAGTAAATAGTTTAAATAAATAATTCTGGGATGTATTGTTTCTTATATAACAAAAGCAGATAGAAGTTTTTAAGGTATTATTTTTTCCAGATACAAATGATAATAATGACTATAAATTTAATAGTTTATGTTAACCTTTTTTAGGACAAATGTCCAATTTTATATTTAGTTTTCTAGATTTTTATAAATTAAAGTAGCTTGAAAATATCGTGAAACTGGTCAATTTTACCATGAAATTGTATATGTAAAAAAATAATGTACGTATATTTCTGTTTTTCATTTTGATAGTGGTACAACCAGAGAGAGAGAGTACAACATTTCATTATCATCCAAAACTCACGATATTTTCCTTCACCATCATTTGATGGTGTTACCAATTTTATTCATATTAAAAATATATGTTGATCATTGTCATATGTAACTCATTTTTGAAGCGTATTCAACCAATTGTCAAATAATGCTAACAATGTTAAGCAAAAAATAGGATCAGGTTATTTGCAAAAATCTATAATTTTGTAGGTGTGTTAACGGAGGATGTGAGTGAGAAGCGTTCAGCAAACGATTTTGTTTTGTGGAAACGCAGCAAACCCGGCGAACCTTCGTGGCCATCACCCTGGGGTCACGGTCGGCCAGGTTGGCATATAGAATGCTCAGCTATGGCTTCTGATGTGTTTGGATCGAAGTTAGATATTCATACAGGTGGAGTCGATCTGAAATTTCCACATCATGATAATGAATTAGCTCAAAGTGAGGTATGTCTTATTTTAGCACTATATCTGTTAGTTAACATTTTGTTTATTAAAGAGATTGCTCATGTAAATGTGACTTACAAATTCATTAGTGACAAAAATCAGTTGTTAACTGGGTATTGTCATCAGTCAGTAGCGTATTTTAATATTTGAAAAAAAAAAATCTTTTTGATCACATTTGCTCAAAGAATGCCTTTACGAAGCCTGTATACATTGTTCGAAAGTTAAAAATTACGCGTCATACAACGGAATGTGCCTTAAAATAGGCACTCTTACCTAAGTATCTATTTTACCACATACTCCGTTGTATAGCGCCGTGCTAATCCTTTACTGTTTTTTTTAACATACATAAAAAAAAAATACGAATTCCACTAAGGAGTTTCACATTACGAGAGTAAATAAGCTGAATGATCGAACCTCCTTGGAAGCGCTTTTGATCAATACATGGCCATTTGCAAATGCGCGCCATTTTCATATTAGAAACGTCAAAAATAGTTGCGACTTTCCAACTGGTATTTATAAAATTATACGTGTGAAATTAATAATGTCAGTCAGTCTGTCAGTTAAGCTTTCAAATCAGTAAATTTCACAGAATTACAAAAATTGTTCAATTGTTACTGTTAATTTCCAAGAGTAGTGACTAACCTATCTGTATTATTTCTTCTTTATTAAAAATAGTCTAATGAAATAGTTTGTTTCATTACCTACCTATTGTTATGTTTTCTCGCAAATGTGTTGAAAAATGTTGTGAAATTGGTTTTTACAAACTCGTGACTATGGGAAGCCATCGTATTGGTCTCGGGCTTACCTACATTGATCTACTCGTTTGTAAACACTAACTTACAGAACTAGTATCATAAATAACTAATTTATATTGCGTCGGACGCTATGTCATACTCATAATTTATTTATGTACTTGTAATTGAATAAGAACGCAAAACAATTCAGAATTAATAAATTACTAAGTTAATACTCACTGCACTCATTAATTGAATTTCAAAGTAGAATTAGGTGGTATATAGGTGAATCAATTACATAACAATACACGTCATTAGCCACGTTTGTTTTTCTTGTTACTTAACTGAATTTAATCATATTTATACAGGTCGTCCTTAGGTATCCCAAACGGAGATTGAAAATAACATGGTATAATTTTATTACAGGCACATTATGATGAGCCGGGTTGGGTAAACTATTTCCTGCATGCTGGTCACCTTATGATCGCAGGCTGTAAAATGTCCAAGTCATTGAAGAACTTCATCACCATCGGCGATGCGTTGAAGCGGCATACATCGCGGCAACTGCGTTTCGGTTTCCTGCTGCACGGCTGGAAGGAGACACTCGACTACTCAGATAACACTATGGATATGGCGATACAGATTGAAAAGATGTTTAATGTGAGTTATATGTTGAATAAAGTTATAATATACTAGCTGTGCCCAACAGTCTCTTACTCATGTATTCTCACTTCCTGCACTTGCCTACAGCTTGCCAGAATGCTTAACGTTCATGGTTACTGCCCCGCTCTTTGGATTATAGCGTGAAGTTACATTGCTTTCCTTAATAAATAGGCTATATAAAATGGAAAAGTATTTTTCTAATGTGATAGGTAGTTCCAGAGATAAGCGCGTTGAAAAAAATATCAACAAAAACAAATCTCTTTATTTAGAGCTTTATTATATTAGTATAGATTATTATAGGCCGCCCGCTGTAAGTGCGACCCTCTTGATGGTTTGCAGGACGCGGAGCGGCGGGTGAGCATGGATATATGTGGTACACGGTAAGACAATACCCTATATCTTAAGATCAATATTTTATGCATGATATTGCAACTGGGTCAGATATGTTATGATTAATAATACATTTAACACACATAATATTGTTGTCTTTATTATAATGATAATAAAAAAACTACTATATTAAAAAAAAAAAGGTATGCGTGTAACGATTACACACAGTTGAAGTGAAACTTCCATGAATTTAATAGTATATATTGACCATATAGTTGAATAAAAACGCGTTAAAGCATTAATTTTGGTTGACTGTATAGTTTTTTTAATTCCATCTTGATAAAATAATCTCATGTGTAGCAGTCAGAAAAATAAAACCGCGTAGGCTCGTAGGTAAAGCGTCTATTGCTGCCGGCGGCCGGCAACAGACTAACTTATTGTTGGGTCTTGTTTCCCTCTCGCGTCCCGCAGATCATTAGGAGGGTCGCGCTTACGGTGGTCGAGCTATAACTTGATCACAAACAGACGGACAAACATGCAGACACAAAATTATTAAAAATACGTAATTGCATTCTGGTAACGTGTAAATAACCATATGAGCTTAAGAAAGTTTTTATTTTGAAACCAGATAGACACTTAAATTTCTATAAATAGACGTTTTATATTTGTTATTTTTCGCGGACCCATATTGCCAATGTTCCCGACCATCAACGATAATTCGCTATATTCTGTATACATCTATAGAAATGTATATTGAAGCAGTTAAACGATTAGTTTAAATTGTTTCAGGAATTCTTTTTGACTGTGAAAGATGCGCTACGTAGTGGCTATGACGTGGGCTGCGGCGGCGTCTGGGGGCCGGAGGAGCAAGCACTCTCTGCTAAACTCACTGCAGTCAAGGAACAGGTTCATGCAGCACTCTGTGGTTAGTCAATAAAACAATATAATAACAATTAGTTACTGACTAATTGAACGCCAGATTTAATCAATTTGTCAAACCAGAAGTAGACAACTTCTCCAAATACATTTTATAAGTTGATTGACTATACTCGTTAACTTGTAAAGCCTACTTACCTCTGATAGTTTTCCTTTTAACTTCATTATATATACTAATAGCCGTGAGCAGACAGACGGACGTAGCGTAACTATAAGGATTCCTTTTGACTTCGGAATCCTAATTAACATTTAAAAATTAATACCGATAATTTATCATATAATAATTTCCGACGTCTATGTGTTATGAAATGTGAACACTACTTCAACCTCGTCAACCTTGACGTAATGATAGATTTGCCTGTCAGTGTCGTCATCGATTAATTACTTACTCAGTTATCTGAACCTAGTCGCCATTACCACATGCTCACGACTTCTTTTTGAAGCGATGATGGCGCAGTGGTAGCGTGTACGACTTCGCGTCGATTGACGTGGGTTCGAATCCCTACAATAACCCTGAGCTTTCGGTGAAGAAAACATCGTGAGGAAACCATAGCATGGTGGTAGGGCATTTTCTAATGCCCGCCTGGCTAGCTACCACCCTCAAGTTGAAAATCTGCCGCCAAGCACCAATAGGTGTGTTCCGGCAGCTGCACTTGAGAGTCAGTCTTTCACTAGGTTTAGGTCACCCGCCACGACCACCCTCCTCTGCGGCAACTCAAGCCTAGGTCCGATCCATCGGCATGGAGCCCTTGAGTCAAGCAGCCGTTCGCGCGATACAGTGACTCTACATTCACTAGCTTTCACAGCCATACATGACACTGCATTATACACACATGCACAACACACAGGTACATAGGTTCTGTAAGGGACCTTTTTTTTTTCTTTTTTTTGCCTAGTTAGATTAGACAAAAAATTTCAGACCACTAAATACACATACACATGTTCCTTCCCTCCTCCCAGGGGGCAGAAACATGTATATATGTATAGTTAGTTTAGATCGAATGATAGGGATTTAGTCAGATCGCGACTTAATTGCATACGCGCAACAGTCCGAGCCGAGGTTCGGCCACTTTGGCACCCTCGGATGTTGTTGCTTAGCTTTCGTGGCTGAGTGCCCTAAGCGCTCGCCCCCAAGCCCGGTAAAGCTGTAAAAGCCGTAAAGGCTCCAGGGCCCCTAAGGCTAACAGTATAGTCAGTTCGAAAAAAAAAAAAAAAAAAAAAAAAAAAAAAAAAAAAAAAAAAAAAACTAGGTTTAGCGTGTTACCATCTTGGGCCACATCGTCACTTAACATCAGGTGAGATTGTGGCCACTACGCCAAACCTATAACGATAAAAAAAAGAACTATAAAATAAATATTTATTATCAATTTGTTAGCGTCCCACTGCTGCGTAAAGAGGCTTCTTCCCGAGGGAAGGCACGAACTTATCATCACGCCAGCCCACGACCTATTAACGTTTTCCTACATACCGTTGTACTATAAGAACATTTTTCAAGTGTTCCGGTTTCCTCATGATATTTTCCTTCAGCGTCAACAGATAGTGGCAACAATATAAATTAGTAAAAATATGCGAATTCTGAAAATTTCTGAAAACCAGTCGACGACCACAACTTTTTTAATAGTAAGGTTGTATATTACCGTAGATAACGTGGATACGCGAGCTGCATTAGACGCATTACGCGATTTGGTTGGCGCCGGGCACGTGTACTTACGTGAGACGTCACCACGTAACTCTCCGGTGTTGTCTGCGACCGCGCGGTACGTCACTGACGTACTGCATATCTTCGGTGCTGTGGAAGGGCCCAGGGGAGGCATTGGTTTCCCTGTCGGCAGCTCAGATGGCGGTTGTGTGAGTATAAATTGTATACAAAAAAAACATGGCAGATTTTCTGCAGCCAAGTGCGTGTCGGGACACGCGCAATGTAGGGTTCCATAGTTGGTCGTCGCAATATGCAGACTTAGACCCCTTCTAAGCCCCCCTGGCTTTTATTAATTTTCAATGGAAATTGTACGTAACTTTACTTTTTTATTACTTCTTTAAGTACATTTTATAAGTTGCTCGACCATCAATTGTTAACTTGTAAAGCCTACTTAGCTGTGATAGTTTTCATTTAACTTTGTTATATATATGAATGCGGTCGTGAATTTTTTCACATATCCAAAATCAACCGTTTGGTTGGCGGAGGGAGGGAGGGGGACACACGAGTCTAACAAAAATTAGCAGTCTAAATGGGGATAAATGAGAAAAAAAAATCCCCTTTACGTGTAGGAGGGGTACCCTAGTAAATGTTTTTTCAAAATTTTATTTTATCACTTTTTGTCGGCAACTTTCTAGTACTAATAATCTCTGAGGTAAGTCGCGGACAGACAGACGGACATGGCTAATCTATAAGGTTTCCTTGTTGACTACGAAATCCTAAAAATAGAGGTGACGAGCAGTTTTAATAAAAATGTAAACTAGCTCAGAAATATTTTATTTCTCTGATACGGCTCATTAATTCAATTTGAAAGCTTGGCAGCTATAATTTTATATTGTTGTGGACATATTTTGTACACAAATATATCTACGCAATTATTTCGTACTCTATGAATATAAAATATAGCTTCTGTTAGCGACGCCAACGGAGTTTTTAGGTGTTTCTAAACGTGTTTTGTAATTTTTTCATAATTACTGTGTATGTTTTATCATAAATCCTTATCAGAAAATTTACAATGCCGTAATGTAATACATGTCTTGTGAAAAAAATGTTTACGTGTTGAAGTAATATTTGTGTTCTTTTGCTGTATTTAAAAAATATTTACAGATTTTTGACTACATATCTATCATGCCATCAAGGAGTACATCTGGCTGTTTCTTCTTTCACTATACATGTTTTTCATAGGAGGCATTCCGTGACATCTAGGTTAAGATGTTATTAAAATATCCACGTCTCGTCCTGGCCCCGGTGATACATGCCTAACATCTGCTCAAGCGTAAAATAGTATAAAGCCATCGGACTTCGCATAGGACAACACTTCTCTGGCCTGTTTGCCGTCTGTTAGACTGTCCCATTTCGTATCCTCCGTAATCGGCTAATTTTCAGGTGTACCTTTTTCTGATTTCATCCAGCAAAAAGGATGGGAAATAATTGGTTCTGGACCCGACACTATAGTGTGTCAGAACATATCTTTACTAGTTCATCTGCTGCGTCTTACTTAATGAGCCGCTGTCTCCTTTAATCCATTGAACGGTTTTGTTATTGTATGTATACATGACTTAATTTGAGGACCTTTGTTTTGATAGCCATAAAGTCCAATAAAATTTTAATTGTTTACATTTCTTAAGATTATCGCAATGTAGAAAATTTGTTCACAAATGTATTCTAATATTTGCCTTCAATGGTAGGTAGTTGTCAGTTTGATTCGAATAGGAAATTATGTTATAGCTTGAGGAGACAGTGATGCCGTATTTAGAAGCGCTAAGTACGTTCCGCGGACGAGTGCGCGACGCGGCCCGCAGCGGGCTCGCGAGCGAAGTGCTGTCGCTCTGCGATCAGTTGCGAGATAACGTGCTGCCGGAACTCGGGGTCCGGCTTGAAGACAAACCAGGTATATATCAACTCAACAAGCACCTTTTTATATGGATCAGCTTTTGCTGGAGACTCTAATCACGTTTTGGGCTAGTTTTAAATCATTGCTACAAAGTTCGTATGGGGAAAGCGAATATCGTAATATATAGAAATTTATAATTTTGATTGTTAATATTCTACAGAGTACACATATCTTGTATATTATAATGTTGGAACATTAAAAAGTATAGATTTTTTTAGTCTTAATAGGTTTAGAGTTTGGTCCCCGATCTCATCTGATTTTAAGTGAAGATGAGTCCCAAAGTGGTAACACTCTATAAACCTTGTGGGGGAACTAGCCCTCAAGTGCAGCTGGAGGAATACACCTATAGGTGATGCTTGGCGACAGATTATAAACTTGAGGGTGGCAGCTAGTCAAGCGGAAAATAGAAAATATCCAACATCGTGTTATGGTTTCATCATGATGTTTTCCTTTACCGAACATCGACGCGGTGTCCGTACGCGCTACCACTAGGCCATCGTTGCTTGAATTATTGTTATTGTTTTATCTAAATCCATAGTAAATGGAAAATTAAATGGCGGAATACTTAAAACACATTGGGTTAATTAAGCTTTTATCATAATACCACCAGTTATATTCTATGATAATCCTGTCCCGTGAATCACGCAAAAATTAAAAACATTCCCAACATAAATATGCAGCTTAAGCTTAATTTGTTTAAAATTTAGCTTGAACGAGTTGATTTTAGGTTTTTTTGGAACCAAATATGAGACAATTAATGCGGAAGGCAATGATACTTCAACTGCGTTAACGGGATTGTCTTATCTTATTGTAAGAGTAAACTATAATATGTCTTTAGGTGTATGATAAAGCCCACCTTTTTATTATTTAGACCGCACTGTAGTAAAACTTGTGAGTAAAGAAGAATTAATGAAGGAAAAGGAAGAAAAGAAGCGTTTAGAAGCTGAAAAGCAAAAGAAAAAGCAGGAGTTGCTCGAAGCGCAGCGCGCCAAAGAAGAACAAAAGAAAATACCTCCGAGTGAAATGTTTAAGAAAGAGACGGACAAATATTCCAAGTTTGATGAAAAGGTAATTCTTTGAATTATTGACTTAAGATTCCTACTTAAGGACTTTTCCGAATATGTCTGAAACACTATATGTGATAATGATAGATTTTGGTAAATTAAATATATATAGGTGAGTAGGGTTTCCAGAGCTCTTTGGGGCAGGGGTTCAAGGTCGGCTACGCGCTAATGATACCTATTGCATTACATGCGTCTATAGGCTACGGTAGCCGCTTACCATTAGGCGGATCCTATGCTTGTATACCACTTTTGATGTACTAAAAAAAAAGTGGACCGTCTTAGCACATTATGATGTGCACACATTAATCCAATACATAAGTAATGTATGTAAACTAGATATGGGACGCTAAATCTTAAATGTGACCAGTATCTTGCTATATATCAATAATTTTGATAAAAACTGATACAAATTTAATCGGATTTCGGCGACCACCGTGAGATCGGCAATACATTAATAGTTACGATCCAGTGAGACAGAATCGTAGTCTCCTAAGCACCCAGGTGCCATATTTAATTAGCTTAATTGTTGTAGGGGCTTCCTACACACGACCACGAGGGCAAGGAACTAAGTAAAGGTCTAGTGAAGAAACTTCAGAAGTTACAGCAAGTTCAAGAAAAGAAGTATAACGAGTATTTAACACAGATTAACACATGCTGACAAATTAAATAATAATTTATACTATTATTTTTTTAAAATTATTACAGTATAACTCGAAACGAGTTCCTTTAGGAAATACAGTGCCTCTTTGCACATTTCAATTAAAAAAAATTGTATGTTAGTGAAAATTAATTTAATTTATTTAGTTCGATCTCTATTACCATTTATATAAATATACTCAAAATAATCAATAGAATTTGCTTTTTTATTTGCAGTATTTTGACATAGCACTAATTAATAAAGCGATATTTAGTTTTATTTATTTATTTACAATGTATTTTCGAGTGTGTTGTTGAGAGTTCACTGCGATTTTTAAATTAACATGTTCAATTATACTTTTTATTAAAGAATTTAAAAGATTGATACTTTACTTGAATGATTGATAACGTTCTGTACTGAAGAAAATACGAGTCTCAAAAAATGTTCAGTTCATGTTTCAGTATTAGATTTAAGGCTTATTAGATTTCATATTCAAATAATTCATATTACTTCTATTCGATTAAAATAACCTGATTTTAATGATTTTTGGTTTGTTTTTATTTTTAATCCCCCCGTAAGTTCTATCAATCAAATGTCATTTTGCAGAAAACACAAATCAATTTGATAATACAAAAAACACCGATTATATCGATTTAAATAAACATTTAAAATAAGTTGCCTCGATTTCGACTGTTGACAATGAAAATGTTCTACCGACACGTATAACGCTTCAGTGAGATATTTGTAAAGGCAGTCGCCGCGTGCGCCGCGACCAAAAATACTTATAAAAAGCAATACAGTAGTTTAAAAAAGATAAAAAGGTGAGGTAAACAATCTGGGAACTGTTTTTTTTTGTGAGTTGTTACCGACAATAGTGTTTTGGAAGGGTGGCACAAGTACCGCACGCGAGCGGTGTCCGCCATCTGCGAACGAGGGTTTCTACAAATTTCTATGAATTAATACATTTTAAAATAATAATTATGCGGGGAGGGAGTTATGTTTCAACATGGTTTCAACTAATACGTATCTTACATTAAGCTGATTAAAATCTTTGTTAGAGTTTATGTTAAAGAGTATGACAAATAATGTCCAATAGATTTTTAATATTATCTATGTCGAAAGTAGAATAGCTTTTCCTCCTTCAGCAAATACAGAGTAACAACTAGATGTGCCCCACGGTTTCATCCGTGTTAAATTTATTGGACAAACTCCACGGGACGGCGCTGCCACCAACGCTTCCTTGTAGCCCTATCAAGTTTCCACTTCTCGTACTTGCCTACAGCTTGCTCCGCTCCTTGAGATTGTAGCATGAAGTTATATAGCCTCTACTATTCCCAATGAATCTGGCTATCACATACGATATTTTTCGAATCCAACCGATAGTTACAGAGTTTAGCGTGTTTAAACAAACAAAAAACTCTTCAGCTTTATTATATTAGTATAGATAACGAGATATAATGAGTGTTGAAAAACATTTCAGACACTGAACAACAAGCACACGACAGTCATTAATTAATTGTAGTGTTGACTAACTCGTCAAGTAACAGGTATATACTCTTATATTATTTAGTCAGATCGCGACTTAATTGCATACGCGCAACAGTCCGAGCCGAGGTTCGGCCACTTTGGCACCCTCGGATGTTGTTGCTTAGCTTTCGTGGCTGAGTGCCCTAAGCGCTCGCCCCCAAGCCCGGTAAAGCTGTAAAAGCCGTAAAGGCTCCAGGGCCCCTCAGGCTAACAGTGTAGTCAGTTCGAAAAAAAAAAAAAAAAAATCTTATATTATAGGTACATATATGGGAATAAAAAAAATAAGCAAAGAGCAACGAGTACTGGTAAGTTGGCTGGTGGCTGCAAAACACTCCTATCCTATAATAACGGAGGAGTGAACAGCAAACATATATAAAAGAACTCATCCAGTGAATATAAATAAGGATATGATTACAGATTGCAAAGTTGCTGCTTTCGCTCGTCAATATTCTTTATTAATAACGTACCTACTTACAATTAGGTGCACTGTAGTGATTTCACAAACTTACTATAATTAAACTGAGATTATGAAACACAACGGCTTTTGAACGAATTATAGTTTTGCTCAACACTAAACGAACTACTTAGTTAATTTCTTAAGTACCTTTTTATATTTAATTAGAAAGGTATCAACTGTAAGGTATTTTTTCAGCTTTGCATCAGTTGAAACGCTAACTGCGACGTGCCAAAGATATATAAGTACCTATCTACTTTTTTTGGTTACTTTTATACGAGTCTTTAACAATAATCAAGGTGAATATTTATATAAAATAGGTACTTAGTATTAAAAAACGTGGGTTCGTATATTTTTTATAATTTGTTTACATTTAAATCAGTATTGCAATGAATAATTTAGTGAATAACGGATTTTCCCAAGGATTTGCGTTGAACTACTTCTATTTCGATGAGAGTTTGTAGATTTGATAACAATCGATTTATCGTGGTCAAATATAACAATAGGTGCGGGTATCGCATAGGGAGCTGAAATGTCGCAGAAATAGTAGCCCGTACGACCGCCTGGCGTTATGTCAATCAAAGACATTTGAATAAGAACATTGTTCCTTTTCCATATTCCGTTGAGATCACGCGATAACATGATTTCTTTATAATGAAGTCAACGAACTGAAAGTTACGTTTTTACTAGAAAACTATGAATCCAGAAACTCATTATTCGTGTCGTAGCATATTTCGTGGTTGGTCATGTAGAATTGAAATGTAACGGTCGCACCATAGAAACAGATTTCCGACCCAAACATGACAACTTGCACAAATCAATAATAGATTATGTAAATTTTTATTTATATTGATAAACAAAGACTACTTATCTTGATTTTTGTGTGCCTATGTGATAAATTTGAAAGTAAAAAATTGTTAAGTAGCAAAGTACAGTCAAATATATTATTATTTAATTTAATAAATATAATTCGAATAATATCTTTTTGGAAGTTTAATTGCTACCATAATAAGATTTATGACATGACCAATTAAAAGTTTTTACTTTACAAACTTTGATCTTTGGGGTCTCCCTGCGTAGGCAATATTTTTCAAAAGAATTATTGTAAGGAGCAGTTAGCAAGAGTGTCCCTCAGATGGGGGTAGCAATTATGCCATGTTTTTCATCGCGACCCCAGAAGCTCCAAGAGCTAAAAGAGAAACCAAGTTTGCGCGCTCATTAATTATTTAAATCTCATTAAACTAGGCACCTAATTGTTTTTCTTTTCGCTGTTTTATGCATTCAGCTACGTTATTTATAAACCCTTGGACAATACGGAAATAAGATAAATAATATTTAAATCTATAAACATTTAAAACATTTATATAATTTTTCTGGGATGCACAAATTCTCTACCAGCTTTTCTGGGATGCACAGGGATAGTGTATGCGTGAGTAATGATAGTGATATCTGGATGTGACTGTACATTTACTAATAATGATAAAACTGTAAACAATACATATATAATGTTTTTTTTTGTTATTAATAAAGTGTAAACTCGATACAGTTTCTTCCAATTCTTCTCGATGACTAGGATATTTTCCGAATCGGTAGTAATGTGTTGACATTTATAAGTGCCTTCTAAAGGCTTAATTAGAATAAGAAATTTTTGTTTTTGATTTTGAAGTGTGTGCATAATGTTTAATAAATAAGTTTCGTAAATATTTCTTTGATCTTGGTAAATCCTACGTAATAAATGTTTGAAAGTATGCCTAGAGTTAGCTAATCGCATGTAAACTGGAAGCAAATTTCAGATCGCTCTGTTGTTACGGCGAAAGATCGGTTATGGATTTTAGTATGAAGATTTGGTATATCGAAAATTAAAGTCTAGGAAGATCTTCTTATTCTATTGCTCTTATACGCGAGATGTGTTTTTTAATACAGAATTTTTGAGATCTTTCAAGTATGGGGAAAAGAACTAAAAGTATTTTTAAATTGCTAACAATGCCGAATAGGTAGTAGCCATTACAATCTAGCTCTGTATTCAGACGCATGGCGATACTTCCGTAGATGAATGATGAACTTGATACAGGTACCGAGTAGTTAGTCAAGTTTAATTAAACAAAAACATCTGAGTTGTTTAAGCGACGTTTTCATAATCTTGAAGAGGAAGAAGAGAATGTATTTATATATGGAGAGGAAGAATATTTTTCAAACGCATGACAGATTGAAGAGAAGCAAAAAATTTCCTTGAGTTAGATTACTCAGGATAACTGAATATCGAAGATGATATGAAGATTTTTCACTGTATCTGAATAGGGAATGGTAATGAAGAAGAATCAAACAATTCAAAACAATTTTATCTGGTTGTTTTGAAGTTCACGATTTTTTTTAAAACTTTATATTAATCTCTGTCAGTCTCTTAGTTTAATGGTATAAATCTACAATAATCCGGAAAATATATCAAAGCATTTTATAAAAAATCCAAAGTCATTTTCAAACCTCAAACCATTTAGTAGGACAGGAAATTATATTGCCTTGTTGTACCTACAGTTAAATGTTCGCGTTGACGGTAGCTTCCTATTGGATAATAAAGTCTGCCAAGACCGCTTGTCTCTCGCAAATATTTGAAAATTAGGAAATTAAACTGCGCGCTGCCACATGAAAGGTGCGGAAACTCGCGCTCGCGAACTTGTTCATAAACTCCGAGACTGCTTTTGACGGCTACTTGTTTAATTTTTTATACCCACAACTATAATTTAAATACTAAAGCAACACACCATACAATATAGTAAATCTGTTTATCTTGTATGTATCTAAAAGAAATTAAAACAAACACAATTATTATATTCAGAATATGCCCACCTACGCACACCTTACAAATATTACAAATCGGGTTGGTTATCTAGCAGTCGATAAATGCATGAAACATTATATTTATTGTAATTATATATTTCTTGTTGATCGACAGAGTCTCGAAATAACGGGCGGTACGCCCCCCCGGGACGGGGTGGAAGGTGGAGATCAGTCGGCCGTGTTTTAATTGCTTTTCACTTAGCAACCGCTCATGGACAGAGATGGCTCGCGAAAATGAAGAAAAAAATCATTACATCAACATCTTTTGAAGATTGCCCAGATTTAGGACGTTTAGAGAGACAGCGAGTTTCTTATATAACAGTTTCCTCTTGTTTTTCCAGCGCGTCTCATTTCCGGAAGGGGGTCGCGAGGCGGTGCGGGCTCGGGTGGCTAGGGGCCTAAGTAATTTTGCTTAAGAACTCTAAACGTAATTAGTGTAGGGCGTGCAAAGGGAAGGGCTTGAAAGTTGGAGAGGGTTGCGTCCCGCGCCTTGCCGCCTCCGCGCGCCGTCTGAATATTTGATCCTGCTCGTCTCGCGATAATATTTGCCGGAACAGCTTTTCGTAAACATACCCACATTTCCCTATCTAAGTACTCATTCTTTCATACATTCCGTTTTCAAGTTGTCGCTCGCTTTTAATTGGAGACGGGCGGTATTATAAGTAGACTTTTGATAGAATTAAAATCGCACGCCGCGTCGCTCTCAAATACACCTACACACAAAATATATTTAATATTTGAAGTTTTTGATGAGTTATTTTTTCTTCGGAGAAAATCCTCTTTAAAGACTTATACAGAGTTTTTTTCGCATGAAATATACGTATCGGGTGGGCTTATGTTATTAAATGATTGTGTTATAATTTTATCGTTTTCAATGGAGTATTATTTTTATTTTATGGAATTTTTTATTTATAATAATTGAAAAAAAGTAATTTGTTTATGTCTTTATTCTCGTGTATTGCAAATCTTATTAATGAGTAGCGTGATATTATAAAAATTATTGCTCGAGACGAGGTAATAATTTACAAATTCAAAGTGGCTGTGAAACAAGAGAGGGAATTAGAATTTGTAATTAGAATGGAGCAACACCGCCTCCTCGGTACTCCTACAACATTTGATTAGCAATTATGGTAATTTCGCTCACGAGTACGATAAGATTCACCTAATTTGTTACTTATATTATAATCGTGACATAAAATATTACTGTTGATATTAACATTGTTTATTATATCTTCATATATTTACGTTTGTAACAATGGAAAAGGCAAACATTGTATCTAATTAACTAGATCATATCTCCTTTTCTAAGGTTATGTTTCATTCGGTTTACTTTTAATAAATACAAATACTTGTTAGTAAGACCAAGGTTTCCTACATATGATAAATCATAATTATGATCGCTGCTACGTAAATGTAAACAACCACAATTAAAGAGTATTGTAAAAACTTACTTTAAACATTAGGTAGTATATATTTTACTTTACATGTTATTTGATTAATAAATTAAATTAGAAGAAACTTTCTTCAATTCATTATAAGTACTTAGGTTAACGTTTGATCAAAATCCCACCTGATGTTAAGTGATTATCTAGCTTTAAGATGGTAATACGTTAAAACTTAAAATAAGGTACTGGGTTCAAGAGTTACTGCCGTACATCAACTATGGGTGCTTAACGACAGACTTACAGCTGTACATTTGTAGCTGTAGCTAGTTAGACGGACAGAACAAAATGCTATACAACAATTCCATGCATTCATTAAGATATTTTGTATATTTGGAGGCTCATTGTAAGACATGAACGCAGAATTCGAGCGCACTAAGCCACTGTTAAAAAAAACCATAATTATACATACTCTTTATCGACTTATTAAATGTAACTTTACTTGAAAAAAGAGGCTTATATTCTCGAATGACATATACCAATTAACGTTTCAAATTTGATTAAATGCAGTTTTTTAACTTACATTGTACACAGTAGTTAAATAGAAAATGAATTAAAATATGAAAAAATAAATAAAAAAAATAGCCGGGACATACAAAGGGGAGATGGAATTACTCCATAACAGTCCGTAGAGATCGAACAGCGAGACAGTTATTTTTTCTTGCACCAAGCCACATTTACTATGCAGTATGCAATTTAATTAACGGATCGGCTCGCGCTTTACCCTTTTGTATCTTAACCCCCGGATGAAAAAAATACTCACCCATAAAATAGAGGACGGGTACGAAAAAAAGGAGCGTATGCAAATTCAGGATAAAATATAGCCCGTAAATGCCACCGTTTCTAAAAGAATATTAGAGACGTTTTTCAGTGGGTGGATGGGGTACCACTTTATACTTTGTCTCCTCTCGCTAAGTACTGTTGCTTTGGGTGTCCGCGCCGCGGAATCTGCCTTAATTTGCAACTGCTGTATCGTAATAAATCAATCTGTATTACGCTTCCTATCTTATTTATTAATGCCAATATTAGAATAGTGCAATTTCTATTCATTTTGTTAGTTTGTAAGTGCAATTGAAGTTTTTTTTTTTTAATTTAACATTTACTGTATTTTGAATATGTTTGTAAAGTTATTAAGATTATGTTTTTTAACCTACTTTATGTATCTATTAAATTTTTTCTTAACTTTTTTGTAAATACTGCTTGGATTAAGATCAGCAAGCTATGGAGAATTAATTTTACGATTTTACTTATTTTCATTACCGCTATTAACTATTTTGCTTGTAAACATTTAATTGTGTTGTAATAAGCTCAAGTATAATGATTAACATTAAATAATTAATATACGAGAGTGTTTGTTGCTGGTTTAAAAAAACTTTTTTTCCATTAATAAATAAATCGTACCTATAATATGGCAGTACGATAATAGATATTTATAAACATACCTAATAACAAACTTAAAAAGTAAAGTAGTTCAATCAGTTTCATATAGTACTTAGAAGCATGGATATTCCTAAATAAAAGAAACCTTGGAAATTAATGAGAAGTTAGATACCTGAAGAGGAATGACTTAATAGGTGTTTTAATTATTGACGACAGAGTGGACGCGACCCTGCAGGAGCCAACGAAAGTACAAGAAAGAGACAACATCAAATATTTAGCCAATAATGTCGGCTGCTCTCTCGCTTGTAATTAAAGCGTTCTTTCCTTTTTTCAGTGGCCTGATACAATATTCAGCATGAGAAAGAAGCGCTCCGGTGGCGGGGTGGCGCCTCCATTGTATTCACTAAGGAAGATAAATTAAAAAATATAATTACAAGGCGGCCGCCATAATTCTCGGCAGGCGGGTTGTGGGTGGCAGGCGGCGCGTGGTCGGGGAATAGTGGTGGAACGGGCGCTCCCGGAGGAGGCTTCTTAAATATTTGGGGATAGCGCGTACCTACGCATTACGTAAATTAATGACACGGATTCGAGGAAGGATGGCGAACGCCCGCGCCTCTCCACTCGCCGCTGTTTGTTTTGTTTTAATGTACGTTGTTAACGACGTTATTAAAAGCGAATTATAAGTACGAGGAACGCTCTCTGTTTTTGGGTAGGCCACCGCCAAGATTGATTCAACAAATGACTTCTACTTTCACGTTATTATAAGAATCTGAACTTACATACACTTTAGCTCTGGGTATCCCTTTTAGTATTACAGCTGAATTAGCTCAGAGAATGACCCAGTCCAGTAAAGCTGTAAAAGCCTTCTGAGGCTTCAGGGCCCCTAAGGCTAACAGTATAGTCAGATCGGAAATACCCAGAGAATGACCACAATTTGAACGTCAGATGAGTTTGGATAAAAAATACAAGCGCTATGTGAAAACACTAGAAATTAACCAATATCAACTTATTTTCAAACCGATGATAATTATGATAATACTAAACTAAACAAATTAGAATTCAGGTAGAGTTTGCGAGTTTAGATGTCTACGAGGTAACCCGTGGAACTACGGCGATCCGATTCTAATAATTATTTCATTGATACAAAACTACATTCAGGCTGATTGATGATTAGGTATGTTTTATTGTGTACCTACAAATCTTATAATCTACCGAGTGAAACTACAGGCAGAAAATTAGTACCTACAGAATTTTACACAACTTAGAAGCAAACATTTGAGATATAGGTACTATTCCCGAGAAAAGTAAATTCTATCAAGTATTCTATTTCAATTTTCTATAATGCATAAGTAAATTGAAAAAATATTTAAATTACTTACTGCTAGTTTATTTTATCATCTTTGTATGTATTGACACTGAATGTAATTTCTAGTATCATACTTTGTGGTAACTTTGTAGAATGTGATTCATAATTTATACAGTTTGCAAATTTTTACTCGCAACGATGCGTATTTAAAATATACTGATTCGCGTACTAGATATTAAATGTATAGAATAACGGTGAAGTGTCTGTTTCATAGTAAATAACACAACTTGTTATGTTTAAATCAAAATTATAACGTAAAATGATAAAAAATTGACACAAAAAATAAATTTTTACTAAACGGAACTTATTAACAAGAAAGTTCATTATCAAAAATTTGGTAACTAAAACCGACAGAATTTCTTACTTTCACAGACCTGATAGATCATGAAATATAGACTTATTTAAGAATCAGAGAACTGCAATTTGTTTCGTAAACAGTGCAGAGATTGGTCATGTCTCATGTGTGCATGTGAGCGCGCATGTCTCCACACTCAACAGCTCAACAAGTGTGCCCATGTGCTCGCCAGCTAAATTCACAAGGCCGCGGCCGCCGATGTCGAAACGGATTATAATATCCTACTCAACGTCAACTGCTGCCTACAGAACACGGTGTAACTTGCCGTTTAATAAACAGTCACGATTTGTGAAATATATTTTCAAATTATTATCTAATGACGTCAATAAGGAAACATACCTACATTTTAAATGTCGATAGTTGAAAAGAATGTTGAACAAATATTTATTTCGTTAAATCAAGGTTCCTACTTTTGGATTTGCTTCTGGAACCACTGATTCGATTAAAAAAAAAACAAAGTAACGGAAAGCTATGTTGACAAAGTATGACAGTAATTAAACTATCTTTAATTGTTATTACCTTTTATTGTTTTTGTTTTATTGTATTTTTACCTTTTATTGTACCTTGTATTTTAACTTGTAAAAGACAGGCATAGTTTCAATTCTAGAAATATAATATACCAAAAAAACTATCTTTAAGACTTTACTTTATAAGACATAAGTATAGGTAATTGTGTTCGGTTCTACAATAAACTTCCTAAACACCAATTACCGATTTTCCTGAAAATAAGTTCAAAAATCATGTAAAGCAAGTTTTATTGGAGAAAGGGTTATTATAGGGATCATTACGTGAATAATAATAAAGCCTGAAAGCGACACGCACTCCATAATCGACAAAAAAATTCATTAACTGTAAAGAATACTTGAGAAAAATAAAAAATTGTGAGTAAAAAACTTCTCGATAATAATTAGTGTGTTTTCCGAATCTGTGGTAAAGTTTTCTTCTACATTCATAAGTACCTTCCCAGGGCCTAAAATGTACAAAGCATTCTTAATTTTGATTATAACTTGTTACTATGTTTGGTTTTGAATTATTTTCTCTATTCAATCCTATTGGACATGATTGAATGTAATATTATTATTTTTTATGCAAGTTCAAAACAATAATTACAAAATAGCAAACCCACGTTGAATTTGAGAGCTTTTTCAGTCGGCAGTAACTATGTATATCAAGTTAATATCATAAAATAAATATTGAGTTTTGTTCTCATGGATAAGAAGTATTTTTATTTTTATTGTATTTTATCTACAACACGTCAAATTGTAGTCTGATCCTTTCACGTAGGTTGCATGCTACCTGTGTAACACGGTTGAAGCCAATGGTTGGTGTTATACATATATTTTGTTACACTGTAAATACACTAAGCCAAGACACATTTTAAATTAATCATCTTTTCAATTTTGTATAAAATTACTTTAGATAAAAAATTGCAAAAAAAAAAACAATTTCTAATTATAATTTTATAATCCTGACGGACTTTAATAATCTATGTATATAAATAAAAATTAAATACTGTTCATTGGTAAGCGCGTCACTTGAGATGGCTGAACCGATTTGGTTGTTTTTGGAATGTTAGTAATAGTCCGACTAAAGTTTTTAGGGAAGGAAAAATTTAAAAGAATTGAATTCAATTAACCTTAAAATTATTTTGAAATTACATATTTAGAAAATTTTGGAAAAAATAGAAATTGCTTTTTTTATGAACTCACTACCATAACTCACGATATGCTTAATTCTTATTTTGATTTGCTAGTTGTGGTTCTGCAAAAGTTTTTAGGAAAATAAAATCGGGATAGGTGACGCTGTGGTCGTATTATTTATTGATTATTGGAAATTACAGAACAGCGTATGCTAGGTTAACTAGTGCAACATGAAATAAACATTCAACCATATCTACATTCTTTATAGAAAAAGGTCCTGACCGACGCGAAAAGGTAAAATGTAAAGAAGTAACTACTATGTGCTGTTACAAATATGAGATTTGGACAGTATCTTCCTTTTGTGAACTAGAGGTGGAGTGAGCATCTTTTGAAAAACAATTTTGAAGAAGTAAAAGAGCTTAAAAATTTGTATTAATTATTAACCAAATTTATAGTTAGAAAAGGCTGTTAATTATACCATTTGTAACACATACAACTAATAGTGGCAAATCAAGCATACGGTCCGCCTGATGGTAAGAGGCTACCGTAGCATTTGGACTCTCGTTACACCATAGGTATCACATCACTTACGCGTTGCCAACCTAGAACCTTTCTCACTAAGCTCTAGAAACCCTACTCACTACAGAAACTCAACACAAGGTTATTAGGATGCGATTTTCTGTAGGGTGTAGTGATGGAGTATTTCACCACTCAGGCTGCCCTGAGAGAGGCATATTTAGAGAGAAATCTCAAAAGAAATTTATCTGTACCCTATCTCTCTTAGAGTGACTAACATTTTTTTATCGTTATAGGTTTGGCGTAGGTCCCACAATCTCACCTGATGTTAAGTGACGATGTGGCCCAAGATGATAACACGCTAAACCTAGTGGAAGACTGGCTCTCAAGTGCAGCTGCCGGAACACACCTATTGGTGCTTGGTGACAGATTTTCAACTTGAGGGTGGTAGCTAGCCAGGCGGGCATTAGAAAAAGCCCTACCACCATGCTATGGTTTTCTCACGATGTATTCCTTCACCGAAAGCTCAGGCTCATTGCACGGATTAGAACTCATGTCAATCGACGCGAAGTTGAACACGCTACCACTGAGCCATCAATGCTTCAACGTTAAAGTATGTATGTGACTTATAAATTTTATCATACATCCCAGACTATCTATGTTTGTATACCTAAGATATAGTGTATTGATATCACTAAATGTAAAAGTAACCTAAATGTTATGGTATTTATATTTAAAATCGATTTATTCTTTCAAATTGTCGCAAAATAAGATAAATGTCGAACTGGAATTTACTTTTTTTTTCTAACTGATATGGCCGGTGTTTTATTTTGGTCATACAAAAGGAATTTCTGCTAATACCTTTAAATAAAGTGGTACCGTAAAAATATGTAACTTAAGAAATTAAAAAAAAAAACACTGATATATTGAATATAAGCTTGTTTTTGAAAAGTTTTATTAACTAATAAAAAAAAATCATATTCTTCTCAGCAAAATCGACAAGAAAACATCGACATATGTAAACATCATGTGTCATTGCTAACTAATAACCAATTATGTAGATAGTTTCTATAACATGAAATCCAATTACAGTTTTATATGTTTAATAATAACTTAATTAACACAAGTACAATAGACAACATTGTTGCTGTGTTGTCAAGAATGTAATCACTGTGTTTATTAGAAAACAGATCCTTGCTTATAAATACTGTTTGAAAACCAAAACACGGGCTAAGTTTTACTTGAGTGGATCACTTAGAATTATTATTAAAGAAAGTGCAAACTGAGGAGTTATAATATAGATTAAAAATCTTATATAAAACTGAATACAACGTAATACATTATAAAATAAATATTTTTCTCCAATGTTAAAATTCATTGATGCGTTAAAGTAAAGAAAATACACCCTTAAGTATTCGTTGAACAGCGTAGTTCGAAGGGCCCTCAAAAGAAAACTTATTAATTTTCGTCATTATGAATTCCGCGAACGAAACTCGAACGTCTAATTTCAACCCTAACTTATCAAGACGCGAATAAAAAAGTTCACCCCCGGCGCACCCCACGCTCACCCCCTTGTTTAAAACGCCGACGAAAAAAGAAGCACATAAAAATGCATGAGGCCTTCCTCGTTATAAGGAAAGGGTAGCGCACCCCCTTAACCCCCACGACGGGAGGTAGCTGTAAAAATCGTCTCTAATTTAAATTTGGGAAGTTTCGCGTTGCATGAGGCGACACTGATGTCTTGATAAATGTGAACCTATTCCACTAATTTCGAGTCTGCGACCCTAGGAACTTTTAATTGGGTGGACATTCATCTCGCGAGATGGTAATTCACCAGTCATTAATTTTATCCGAGAGAATGTCAAGCTCGGAGTAGGTGCGTTTAGATAAGCATCGCTCATTGTTTCCGGAAGGTCCCGACCACGCTGATAGCTGGGAACAAAGCTTGAATGCGATGAATTAGATTGTCTTCGTTGACAAACCTTCATTTTACTTGGTTTAATTATCTTTTAGTATAACGTACGTTTATTTTTTTCTTTTCTTCTTATAAATTCGTTGTGAATGAAAGACCACGATACGCCTTAATAGACAAATATACAACTGTATTGTAACTTTCATTACTACAAAAAGATAATTATACGAAAAGCTAACTGCTATTAAAAATTAAGAAGCCTATAATGGTTGGCCGTATCGAGGGAAAGGAAGTCACTGTGCCTCGCTTTTCAGATAACCAGAAGCGAGTGACCGAGACTCAATTCCATGTCAAACTATATCGCGGTCCCTCTCTGTAAATGCATTGCATATTGCTTGTTATAGGTATGACAATGTAAGTTTGATTCAAAATCAAAGCGGGCCTGACAAAAAGACTCAACACGACGTATTGACAAGCGTAGTGTTTTATGACCAATACAGTCTCTAATTGAAATAATAAAAAAATAATGAGTTTAATTCACGTAGAATTTCTGATTCGAATAACAAGATACAAAAGACGCGAAACTGGCAACTCGTTGAAAAAATGTTCGGGATTCAAATGTTAACGTTTTTTATAATCTCTTATCATCAGTTACGCATTACACGTAGATACGCTCAAAACTTTTTTCTATTTTTCCTACACCTAAAGGCTTATACGTGGTTATAACGTGGTACTTACGTAAATAAGCTTGTGTTGCCCTATTGTAATGCACATAAAATGTCGCTAATTCTTTTTTTAATTTCTTTACGGACGTAAGTTTTATGCTTATTTATTAACTGACTGATTTGTTTAATAATACTACATTAACAATTTTTATTAGTTATATGTCTTTCATTTGGTTTCATTTTAAAGGTCGACTATGTCAAATTAGGAACAAGTTATGTCTGTTTGATAATTCATTTATTAGGAAATCCTACAGCTATTACATCCTCTTGCAAACTAACTTAGTCTACGCATTAAGTCAAAACAGGTTTTCACATATTAGGTATTATTCTCTAAGGTAATAACAGAAATAATTTAAAAATAATAAAATACTAAATGCCCCCGGTTATGCATGTATACTATAGTGAATAGGTGATTGAGTGTGTATGAAGCTCAGACCAAAGAATAGTCTAAGGTATGAAGTGTCAGTCATGTGTGTACGTGTGATATGAGAATGATGACTTGTGTAATTGTGCGTGAACTATCTGTGACATGTGTTGATAAGTTTCGATTAATTTGCACGATTTTATTTCCAACGGATTTTTATTATAGAAATGTTAAAAATATAATGTTTTGAATAGTGTTTATTGTAGATGCATGGCGTACGGCAAAGTAAAGAATTTTGTGCATAATAAGAATTCACTCTAGGAGTAATACCTATATTAATTAGTATCCTTCTTGTTCTTTTTATTTAGTGGCAACTGTGTTCATCCATAATACTGCCAACGACACGTGAATAGAATATTTCTTCAATTCTTATTTAAACATAGCTCAAACAAGATTGCGGCTCCTTGTTAAAAAAACTAAGAAATTTTTGTCGCAACTTAAAATACACGTTCATAGTTATTATTTATAATCCACTTCATTTGTGCACAACAACCAAACTACATCACGAAAAAATTACGTCAAAGTTACATAATATCAGGCTAAATAACATCACTTTATGAATTAAAATAAAAACCACAACATGACAGATCAAGATTTGGTCAAAAACCCTAGTAATTAGTCTTCTTCTTCTTTTTCTTCCTAACTTGGCAACTGGTCCTCTTTATTGAAGACCATTACTGTCATTATCGAGTCAATATAGTTTCCAGTCTTATGACGATTTCAGGATCCTAACAAGCTGGAGGCTCCCTTGTTAGAACTTTCTAGGGAGTTTTTGTGGCCAGAATTCATGATCCATGTTATTATTTCCAATTCCACAATAACCAAGCTTTAATGTGCAAAATACCACCTGTATTACACATTAAAGGGTCAAATAAACACAAATTTATAATAAAAAATAAAAACTACTACATGACAGTTTGAGATTCCGCCAAAACTCTCTAGATTATTAACACGCTTATACTCGTATTAGCTTCACTTGTAACTGACTAACAATGTAAAAGCTACTTGTAATTGTTGTATCGAAATGAAACTTTGAATGTATATATAGTTCCGATGACAACACTATAATTAGCTGACCTGATGATGGAGCCAGGAAGTGGATAGTGGAACACATCAGTGGCTATTAAACCCCTCGAGTTTAGACTCATATGATTAGTTTTGACAAGTCAAAGAGATTGGCTAGGTAATGAGATATAATTAAATGACAAAAAGTTTTATAATTGAAGTGAAACTTCTTATGCGACTTCCAACGCGTTAAACGTTAAACGTTGAACGTTTAACACACATTATCGGTCTCTCCTCTTTGTGTGAGCTAGAGCGAGAGAGCAAATGTCAGTGTGTATGTATATTGCACATTGTTTAAATAAAATATAAAATATCTTTTAGAATTAAGTTTCACTTCTATCGTGTGTGAATCGCAAACACACCTTTTTTTTTTAGTGCGTCATTAAAGCGTGTTTTTATTTTTTAAACTACTTAAACTTATAATGTATAGATCCATATTAATAGCCTTTGAATTTGTTTTTAACTTTACAGTAATAAACTTTCAGTTTAGCTGTACTCTGTGTACCTACCTACACACCAAACACAATTCTTGATCGACAATTAACTGTAAATCTAAATTTACATTAGACTTCGCATGACTTTAACATCATTGTTGTTTTTTAAGCTTCTTATATTTATTATCTTTTATCGTTTTCAATACATATTTGCATCATTTGAATAATATTCGTAGACGCCAATAAACTTTCGCCAATAACTTAAGTAATTAAAACAGAAGCCAAGTTTGTTTCCAGCGAGCAATTAAAGTATAAGCGTGGTGGGTATCGCATTTTATTCTTCTTCATTAAATCGGGACAAAGCAACCGCTCGCAAACTTGGACGGGTGTAATGTTATTCATTTGGGAAAGTCAAAGGTTGTATTTACAAAAAAAAAAAATAAGTCGCCGGAGAGCGGACGGTGGCATTTTTTCCATTCGGCGCGTTCCATTAGCGTGCCTTTGTTTGGCGGGAGCGCGCAAATTAATTTAGCTCTCCCGCCATTTCCTCGCACCCCTGCCCGCGAGCCTGCCTTCCCCCTACCGCGCCCTTTTTTGTCTACGCCTTGCTCTACGTATCGTTTTCTTCTTTATGGCTCATTAGGCAGCGTTGTCGCCATTGTTTTTTTGTCTAACCCACAAGATCTAATTATTATGATCAGCAATATCTTTTGGTATTCTTATCCTGAGTAACTTATTCATTGTAGAAGCCATTTTACACATATGGCGTCCTTAAAACAAACTTGAAGTAAGAAAATATATAATTTATATTATTTAGATTAAGTACAAGCTATTTATTATGCCATCACTTCGCTTGTCTCATATTGCAATGGATTCCAAATATTCATACGTGGGGAGCTACATTTTGAATTATTACTTGGATTTAATTTGTAATTTGTAAAGTTTTATTTAATTTTCAGTTTTTTCAATACTTCTTTGGCTTTTATACCTAATCGTGATACGTATCACCGCAACTATGCAACCTAGGTCACTTTTAGACCTTTTTGGGCAAACTACTATAGATATCATGGTAAAAAAATCTGTGTTCCGCAGTACCTACACACGCTTCAGAAGTGAAACCTTTAGAAAAGAATAAAAAATCACTTCTTTAAAAATTATTTTAAATATCCTAAATAAGCGGGATTCGAACAATCGACCACTTGTGCATACTACGTATGAAGTCTGGTCGTCTCACACCCCTAGGCCAATCCGAGGACGACCACAATCATGAAAATCAGGACTTGCATTAACCGCGCATAATGTAAATGATTTCTATGTCATTCTCTCGTAGGTTAAATCCTATAGACATATATATGGTTGTCTCTTTTTACTGTCGCTTTTTCGTTTCATCGAGTTTAAATCACAAAGGTGCTGAAGAAGTGTTCACTTCAAAATGTAATTTTTACTCTATAATGTAATGATACAATATTAAGCTATAATAACTTAAAATACACATATATTCCATTTGAGTTATCTCAATGCGATGAATATATATATATATATATATATTAACTGTATCCCACGGTTTCACCCGCGTTTAATTTATTCGACTAACACTCCACCGCGGGCTCGTGCCGTCAACGAACCCGTGTAAGCTGTCTCACTTTCCGTACTAGACTACAGTTACCTACAATTCCTGTCAAATTATACTTAAATACCGTGGACAACAGTCAACATAATAATGTTATAAATAAATGTTGTATATATGCGAATGATCGTATTTTCACGAATCATTTAAATATAAATTAAATAAATATAAATGAATTGCATTACGATCGCCAAGATACGTGGTAAAAAACTTCACCACTGAGGTACGTACGATGGCGGTTTTACAATAATATTAATTCGAAATTTCCTCACCGACTCCATTGATTGATTTGGTTGCGCCAGCGCTGCCTATATATTCTTTATACGCGCGTCCTGTACCAACCACATAGTGCAGCCTACTGACATCCTGTTCCGGCAGCCGCGGCCGCGACCCACAGTTTTTTAACCCGTGCGTGCCCTCGGCTCAGTAGCTCGTGCCGAGTTAAACAACCCTAGCGTATTCATAGACCGATGCGTCATATGCGTCGCGGAATGCTCGTACGGGGCTAGAATATGTGCCACTCATTGCGTTATTGTAACAATCATGTTATTAAGCATAATTAAAATAAATGTAAAAAGATTAAATACTTATAGGTTTCTTTAAATATTCTTTAATCATATAAGGCTTTACTAATGAGTTCACATAAATACGGAAATCGTATACTTTTTGGGTCAAAGATTTTTCTTCAAAATGTTGTTACGATAATTATTACTCTCGTATTGGTTTTTCTTATTGTCCAATTTTGGTTATTTTCTTTTCTGTTAAGAATGTAATGAGACATCCAGAGGTACCATATTTATAAACAAGTATAAAATATTATTCATAGGGCCCGGGATTTCAACAATGGAAGATATTTATATAATTTTCTTTGCTTCAAGATTTAATTAAATTCCCAGTATCCTATATTATACCTATTTTTAGAGTAAAGTGCTCGTCATTAGAGAGAATAAAAGAAATAATTTTATTCGAAGCTCAGACCTGGCCGACTGAAAATTTATAATTAATTACTTAACAGACACATTTTAAATTCTTAATTAAGCAATCCGTACTTTCTCCCGCCTATAAATTAGATCGAGTCGTTTCCATAGAGACTACTCATCCTTTAAAGCGGGCCGGGGGGCAGGGGGGGACTTTACAAAAAAATATAACTTAGGGTGAGTAAAAAACCGTGGGGTGACTCAGCCGGCCGCTGCACCCCACGACGAGAAATCTACGATCAATATTAACTCTTTTTTTCAACGGGGAAACTCTGAATTTTTAAGTCGGAACGAGTTTATATTAAAGAAATTATGCGTGTGCCGAACTCATCGGACACGCTCGTCGTCAATAACATGCGGAACAACTAATATTTGTAAAGAGTCGACCATACATCTCGTGGCGCACGATGCATTCGCGATTTAAGATGTCAAGGTCGACATATACCTAGAGTAGGTCCAATATCACTTATTTTAAAGAAAGCACTCATGAACGTCAAAATACCAAACATACTAAATACTATAAGTAATTATAGTAATATGAAATTTGTAGAATACTACACATATTTATTTTTTTATAATAATTTAGTTTAAACTTTTACCTATTATCCAATAATTCTCCCAATTGTTTTCATCAGCAACAATTGTCTGTTGAACATATTATATATATATTTATATAGGGATGGTAGAAGTAAAGACCTACCTTCTTTTGACATACAAGGTTCATGACTCCGATACGTTCTAGACTACGAGTTGCGGTAATCAGTCTCCTGTGTCTGTCGTCATCATACCTTTCAATTACATTCCATAGATGAAAACCAACAGTACTGTATAATTAATGGTTAGACGGTGAATAAAGTTTCTTCAGAACGATAAATATGAGACAATCTTTCTACCTATCTCGGTATAGACATGGCCTTATACGTTACATTACAAATATGTATTTATTATATTGTTTCACATTTCAAAAAAAGCTCCCACCGTAAGTCATACGTACATCCTTCAAACCCTTCTGATTTTGATAAAAAGCTGATTCGTTTTTATTTAAACTATTTTTATAATGAACTATAAAAAACACCGTGCATATATAATTCGAAAGAGTGAATTAATAAAAAGCTGCATAGAGCCCGGTGTGTGCCTACAAGCTCACATGAAAAAAAAAACATTCATTAAAAAAGCTATTTATGACAGCGACCATTATCGTCCAATAAATCAGCTGCCCGCTCTTCTGTTTTTCGATAATGATTCTATTATTATGGAAAAGCGTTATGTAACTGTAACATTTTTTTCTCTAGCTCAGTTAGTATGGAATAAGTTCCACAGATCTTTGGGCTATGTGATGTTATACAAAATGAACTTGTTTTGTAATTTTACAAAAAAACCTATAAGTTTTGATTATATAATATTATAAATTAATATCTTTAAATGACCTTTTTTATTGTATTGTTTCCTTTCTACAAAATAAACCTTAGTAAAAATAACTTTAACAGTATGTCATGATTCATGAATCGAGTTTGATGAGAATAATACTCTTCTGTCATTTTCAAATTATCGAATCATTAAAAATATTGCATTATTTAGTATAACATAAAAAAAACTTAAAATTTGTCTATATTATGCTGATTTTTTTAAGTACATATTAAATATAAAGCCTCTAAGTCTAATTGAAGATAATAGAAACTTAAATATAAATATAGTACTACTTAGCACCTCGGGAAGAGCACTCTTTGCCCAGCAGCGCGACACTTACAGACTGGTATTATTAGTATTTATTATTCGCACCCAATAATGTATTCATCATAAATTATTCAAAGATATGACGTCTGAAAATTGACTTATTAGAGAAAAAAAATACATTTTTAGTTTATGCGACTTATAAGTACAGATACTCAAAATTCTACAATCATCGAAACATCGAGATAATTAAGTACCTAGCTCAAATACAAAATAATAATAACGTTCAAAATTATTAAGCTTTAAAATTAAAATAATAATCTATAATGAGTTCAATTAATATTCACAATAAACGAAAGATTTACAACATTTACATACGTACTTATTAAAATAAAAACATACTCCATTGTTGTTAGCCGTACGTGGGTTTTTATGCGTGTCGAGGCGACTCTGTGCCCACTGTACGGGTTACAAATTGTGGGGTGAAAGGGGTAGTTTTTTTCTAATCGACTTTTCTAACAGTAATAAACGATATTTATCTTTCTTAATTATAGCTCCACAGGGCTCACTTTGTTGTTTAGAAGCTTGCCGCATATTTTGCTACGACCATCGTATTATTATTGAATTAAGAGAATAAATTTGTTGTTCCTTCTATTATATTGATTACAATATTCTGTTAGTAATGGTACATTTTTTTAATTAAAATCAGCGACATATTAAGCATGTCAATAGTTACATTTATTAACACCGCATTCTCATCGACGTTCTGCGGAAAATTTGTAATTAACAACAAAATATAAGTAGGCCATTTTATTATATGTGTACATGGTTAAATCGTGTTATAATCAGTCCGAATTAGGTCACCGCTGGGCATAAACCACCCAAAGGATCACCACTATATCTGATTCCCGGCTTTACGATTCGAATCTCTTCACAAATCAGATTTTGACAGTCGTCGCACAATCTAGCTTCAAGAATGGCATATATTTCATTTACTAAGACGCGGTCTCTATCAAGAACTCATCTACGCCAGTGATGGTCGGTTCTTCATTGTCGCTTATAACACAGTCCTTAAAGTCACTCCTTTTACCAGTAAATCCTGTCATTACAGTTTATGATACCGAGACGTTGACACTTACGGTGAACTAGTCTATAACTAAAGAGTCATTTAGCGACTTACGAAAAGAAGTACCTATACTTTAGACCATTTCCGGACATTACAATCCGCAATGAGATAATACGCCGAATACTGCCAAATAAAATGAAATAAAAATTATACATGCATAATATACGATGTAAATTTTAAAATGAGTTACGAGGGCACTGATCCTACGAGGCGCATGCGTAATAACAACCCTTTTTTACCCTTTTGCTTCCCTGAGTGTTTTTTGTAACCGTTTTTGTAAAGGGTTGTATGTGGGGTACCTGTCACGCGACTGTGTGGTACGGTAAATTTTTTCTCTATGGAACAACTTTTTTTCTATAAAGTTTTTTCTCCCGGTCCGTGCGTCGAGAACAATAGTGAGTACATTGACCTTTAACAAGAGATCAGCTGATGGTACAATAGTACACTTGTATAAGCCCTATTGATTTTGGTAGAGCTCAAGGTCGATACGAAATTAAAGTGATTAAGGACTTTCGGGGTATGTGTGAAAAAAGAGATGGTTTTCTAACTACGCATTAGTGACTTCTTGTTTTATTTGAATATTTAGTTTTGCTATCTTCATAGTAGTTAGGATACTGCTTAAAATTAACATTCCAGGATTTCATCATATAAGTACTTAAACATTTTAAATACTTACTACTGTACTCGAGAGAAGGCACGACCTTATCACCTTGCCACCAGTCACGACGCTGCTGCTACGAATACTAAGAAATTGATAATTCTGTATTTTGTCACTAAGTAGTTGTAAGTACTACGAGAACATTTCTTAAACTTATGGGTGTCCTCGGGATGTTTTCCTTCGTCGTTTGTGTAACTATTTAAATTAGTGAATTAAAGTGGATTCAGAAAATTAAGGATAAGTAATAAAATCCATATTATATTTACAAAGGCGCGAAGCAGCGTAGATACATCGGATCGGTTTTATACATAAAACATAACTTTTTTTGATACGCTAATTGAGTACCTATATAAGCAATGAGCAAGACAGAAGGAAATAGTAACAAACTTTGAAGGAAACACTTTTATAAGACAATGAAAAACTACATTATATACTAGCTGTGCCCGCGGCCCCGCTCGCCTGGATTACATAATTTAAAATAAAAGTAGCCTAAATTACGCCTTATAATATCAGCTATCTGCCAGTGATTGTCCCGTTAAAATAGGTTCAACCGTTTCGGAGATTAACCGCAACAAACAGATAGACAAAAATTGTTTCTATGTTATATAAGAACCGTATATTTGACCGACTCTCCTGATGTGATGTTACAAAGGATGGGGTACAATGGGACTGATATATTCGGTAGAATAAAAGTCCCAAAAACAACAACAAAAAAAGTACTGCATATACTTTCACGTGCATTTAGTAAAAAGCTGTTATTTTGAGATTACAAACAGACAGTTCAATTTTATTATTTGTATAGATTTAAACATAGCTGATTTTTTAAATTCATTAAAGTAAAATGTATAAACCAAATTTTACTTTTATTTTTTGGGTTAAGAGTTTTTTTTTAATCTGATGCTGTGTAGATAAAGATGATATGTATGATAAAGATATAAACATCCTAGATAGAATAAGTTCCTTGAAATATTATTGTAATTGTATGATTTTTATATGTATACTGTTAGCGTATATTATATTAAATAAAGATAAGACGGTAGGTATAACTTAAATTTATAACAACGCATATATAATTTATAACACATTTAACATTAGGCCGGATGGTGTCATATTCCTTAAAGTTCGCACCCGCTCATTTTTTTAACAAACTGGGTAAAGAATGAATCAGCACCGGTACTCGGGTTGAGTTCCAGTAACCCACATTGATCAAGGTGTTAAGGGTTATCAGGTTCCAGCCCGTTATTTTGCACACTCTCGCAATGATCATGGCATTATTGAACTCTTTTTAGATCTACAAAAAAGTTGCCCCTTTAAGTAAGTGGTTACCTGATGCGTTTTTTTTTCCTAAAATACTGCAACATTGTATATACATATTTGTCATCTCATAACATATGCTTTATATTTTTCGTGCTTTTATTTGTTAATATAAGTTAATGTGTAGGTCTACTCTAGTCAAATCATTGCTTAAATGATAAATTTACACATCAAATATGATTGTTATTCTCTTTCTAAAATCATTGTCAATTGCCTACGTACTATATAGTACTGTTGTAAATTGGTGTAATCTTCGTAATAAATTAAGAACTTCACTGACCAAGTGAAAAGCCCTAATTTATTGACTCGCATCGAAGAGTTACGTCTCGCGAGCGATGCATGTGTATATATGATGCGTGACTTACACCCATACTTTGATCAAAAGTATGGGCTATATGCGTGTTGTTACTCAGATGCTTTTGCCGTAGTTTTAGAAGGTTTTTGTATCGTTGATGGTAGATGGTAAAACAGTAAGCCTAGCGAGAGGCTGGCTCCAAAATACAGCTGTAGGAACACATTTTATAGGCGCTTGGCGACAGATTTTCAACTAGAGGGTGGTGGTAGCTAGCCAGGCGGACATTAGAAAAAGCCCTACTACCATGCTATGGTTTCATCTAGACATTGGCAAGAGATTGGCCTAACAACGGGTAAGTCGACGGATAATCGTTTATCGGCAGTATTAAAAGGTTTTTTTAACACCATAGGCCTCTGCAATCATTTCGTTACCCCAAAAATATAAAATACAAACATATATAGGTAAATATAAAAAAGGTACATAATGTGATTACACCTTATTAAACACTAGCTTTTCCCGCGATTTAGTCTGCGTGTTTATCAGATCATGTCTTTTTTCAGGTCCCAGGCTACCTATCTCTATGAAAAATTTCATTGTGAGCGGTTCAAAGATTGTGAAATAGTAACAAACAGATAGACTTATTTTCGCGTTTATAATATTAGGGTGGATACTATAATTTAATGTATAACAAAGTACTAATTAAGTGAATAATCTCTATATACAACGGTATTTTAAAACTCAACGTCTTTCTGTCTGTCTGTCCGTTTCTGTGTCTGTGTTCTTTTCACGCGAAAACGACTTATCTGATTTACAGAGGTTTTTTTTAAATTCGTAGCTATAATATCTGGCCAAGTTATAGGATATATTTTGTTGCATACAGTTACGTACGAAACAAGCAGTTACGATAATGGTAAATCGGAAAAAGACGCTTGTGGAGCTTGCGCTGTGTAAACCATAAAAGATATATCAAATTGATGCACTACATAATTGTAGATCTTAAGACCTACAAAATATTTAAAAGACCTATAAAAAAGTAAATAATAGCATATGTCTATCTTCTAAGGATCACCTACAATAAGCATTTTTGTCTTTAAAATAAGCGGTGGGCGGCCGCCGCAAGTTGGAGAGGGGGCAGCACTATTCGCGCGTGCGCACGACTGACTGCATTCTGTAGTACACGCGAGCGGAGCCGCGGGCACAGCTTGTACTATATTAATACACCTTAAACCAGAATATCATAATCTGTTTCATTTAACTCGCTATGTTAGCATGTATAGGTCAAATCTTGCAACAAAATTTTTAACTACTTCCACTTGACCGTCTGAGCTGAAAATCTGAATACTCGTGTAACTTCGATGACAATGTAAGTAGAAATAAGTTACATTTAAGTTGATCTAGTAATGGACGCGGATGCTGTCCATAGCATCGCCTCAACTAAACAAGATTTCCTCGTCGCGCTTAGGTTTGTTGGATTTGTCCCTATAAGTACCGGTCCTAAGTAGTGCTCAGAGTCTATAAAAGTTTGTTTTAAAAAATAATATACAGATTATCATAAAGATATCTTTAGGTTAAAACAAACGCCTTTTTTATTCTTATACAAGTTACACACTACTATGTTACACAAATAGTAAGGTGCCGCACTGGAAGCTTTGTTCACGTTATGAAAACATGGGAGAAAGGCCATTACAAACGGATTAAATGCAAACAGACCGACGCGACGGCTACTGCGGTTACACAAACAACTAATGAATAGCAGACACAAACATTATCTATTGTTAAATTTCTTTTGGTCGAAACTATTAAATATCGCAAACAGTATTATACCGGTGTATTGAAACATACTGATACTTGGGATTAAAGGATTAAGCCTCATGATAAATAACTTAGTGTGATTTTTTTTTCTTAGTAATCTTTTCTTTGTAACTCTTTCATGTCATCAACCGCCATCAACGATATTCTAAACTTAAAAATATTATGACTATTACGTAGTCAACCAATAAGTAGTTAGATATACAATGTACGAGTATAGAAGAACTTCATAAAATTAGCTATACAGTTCACAATTTAAGAAATAATTTATTTAAGAGACGTGTTTAAAAAAATAAATATCAAGTAAAAAATCAAATTATATAATTTATTTATTCACTAAATTTTTCCTGTAGGTACATACATAAATAAATGTACATGTATAAATTCGAAGAGCTTATGTTCAGGTCAAACATAATATTTGTAATTTAACTTGCTTTTTAATGGTTATGTTAATATTAACTTTAAGTTTTATAATTTAATAATACTAAGTAACTTTTGATTTTATAAATATACAGTATGTTATATTTATAAATATGAGTATGTAATTGATTTGTCGGAAACGGCTTTTACAATTTGAATGACCGTTCGTATTTCGATAATGTTTTAATTTCCAAGCTTTCCTAGATATCTCGTCTCGTCTTCTTATAAAATGGCAACACAATTCTGCCAACGTCACGTGAAAAAGATGTTTTTTTACAATACTCTAAGCATAGTTCGGTCGTCAAGATATTAGATGAGTACTTATGATACAACACCTCCTTATTATAATTTTTCTATATGTAAAGGATTTTGAGTTAAATATAGTGGAAGTCTGAATATCGGAATTCGCCGTCCTAATGATATAAATATAGTTTATTACAAATACCTACTAAAGTAATACATAATGGAAAAAACCTAATAGAAAATAATATAGTTTATATTTCACAAACATGCAATTTTAGGTTGCAGTATAAATATTATAATCTTATATAATACATCTGATGTATCCTATTTGTACGTTTTCTATTGCTTCCTCGTGGCTGGACCCGATGAACGTGTTTCCATCGGCATAATGTGGGAACAGTAGAGAATAGAGTCGTCTAGTTCCGGAATATCACAAGTAGGAAGTACAGGAGACACCAGCATTTATTTCTTTCAATGAAGAGTTTACATCTTCTTGTCTTATTCTTAACGCTCTGTAGGACTTTAATACATCTACTAACTAAGTATAGGCAGCATACTTCTAAGTTTTTGTATCAAACCCTGGTGCCAAACTATGTCTAAGGCTTATGCTACATCAAGGAATATAATGTAAGCGTGAAATATATCTTTGTAGTAAAAATATTTATACAAATAATAAGAAAATGACTTGCGAAATAACCATGAACGTAACCTATTCAATCATTTGAATCGATATAAGAGTTTCATGTGAATGATTCTACATCGAACAAGTCCCATAGATATGATTATTAATGATATTGTACAGATCTACGTTCTATTGTTGGTACATCAAAAACCATGATGGAAAACGTAATTGTGATGAATAGAAATATTGAAAAAGGGGACATTTAGCGTAAAAATCAATAATCAAAGGCATCACGACAATAGTTGGCGGTTACCCGTATTCACTATCAAAATAGATGCTGCGTAACCTCGCGCGGGTGGATTTTTTATTGCGTTACTTCAGACTCGAGTGGTGGGTTCGAACCGTGTCATTGGTGACACTCGAAATATTAAGACTACTTGCACACAAATATATTGCACGAATTTTCCGATTCAAGTTTATTAGTCTTCAATATAAAAACACCTGAAAGATATTTAAAAAGATGCATTATTTATTGTTCATGTCATTTTATCCTGTAACATAGTTTTTACAAGGTTATAGATTGAACAGAACAACGTTTATTTTTATCGAAAATAAAATCACAAAGAGAAAAAAAAAGATACAACACGTGAGACGATTTGACATTTTACCCATAAAAATAGTTTACAAAAAATATATGTAAACAAATGAGTCAATTTAAAATTTCTATTTCTTTCATTTTTATTGTTAAATTACGTAAAGAGTTGTCTGTTGCTGTTGGCAAATTATAGGTAATATAATAAGTTAAACGCGATTTATTAATAGAAAGAAAAAAACAACTAGAAGGGTAAATAGAGCGTAAACATTAATCGCTGTGTCAATAAATGTATGTATAATTCTTTGCACAGTGCACACGTGTACAGTCTCAAGTCAGTCAATAATCACAATGCATCGCAAAAGCATTCATATAATTTTGCTTACCTAAGTTTGTGACACAATTGTCAAAAGAAATACATCGGTAGCTAAGAAAATAGTGGACGTAATAAAAGTTTTTGCAACAATCATAAACGTATAGCTAGTATAAAAATATTACTTTGACGTTATGTTCATGATGCATCAATAAATGATTTTGTTTTTTAACTAATCTGCTTCTTTTTTGTATAACATTACATGACATCATCTTTTTATCCAGTTTTCCACATAAAATATTTCATTTATTAAAAAAAAAAACACATAGACACTTCTATGTTCAAGCCTGTTGTTTTGTTAATTCAAACTACAAAATACATTTAATGGTAGATTCAATATTAAAAGTGATAAACTTATCGAAGTTATCGACTATTTTGTACTATATTTAGCTATACTAATATTTCTGTTACTATTAACTTTATACTTAATCTATGTTTACCTGGAAGAAGGTTAGAAACATTAAAAACAGAAATTATAGTACTTATCAAACACAGTGTGTTGAAAGAATAGATAAAAAATTAATAGTTGAACCGGGAAACCAAATGCGATGGGGCTATTGAAATGTATCTAAGCAAAAAATTATAAGTATAATTATATATCATTACCTACTGTGTCTGCGACTTCGCCCGCTTGGAATTTCGTGTATGAAAAACAGCGATAAAAAGAATAGATATGTAAGTGTACTGAAATTCAACATCGTCGATTTAATCGTGTTTTATGCCTTTTAATGTCTCAAATTTCCAAGACACAGTGTGATACTCACGATCAGCAGTCAGCCGTGATCACGCTCTTCACTACTTTCGATCGATCGATATTCTGTCATACGTCTACGCTGTGAATTTAACCAAATACATCGTTCTCTACAAGTTTCTGGGGCTCGCAATTTTTCTTAGTATCTCGTTTAGCAGCAAGTCTTATTACCTAACGGTATTCCCAAATTTCTGTGAACGAACGTCTCTCACTCTGTAGAGCAATGGAATACTGAGAAAATCTCACTCACTTTCTATCAGGCATTTTACTTCAAAGCAATACAATCCGAACGTTAAAGCCAGTAGTAGTTCAATAGCGAAATTTAAATTAAATCCATATCGTATAGCAATGAATCAAAAGGGCTTTTTTCTTTGGTTCGTGTTTTTTTTTTTTTAGATAAGAAAGTTGGTATTAATAAATTCAATAAAAATAACAAACAATATTTAAAAAAAAACTGATCGTTGCAGATATTAATCGTACAGAAAGCCCATTGAATTCAACACTGCAACGTATAGTGCATATAATTTATTCTTATCAATGTAGAAACAAAAGCCACAACACCTGTCACTTACTTGGCAGTCGTAATTAATAGAGCTTCGTTTCCGCTGGCACAAAAACAAATTAATACTTTTATATTGAAAAAAATATATAATAAAGCCGAAAGTGTTCCTCGCAGCAGATTACGAGCACGTTATTAATTTATACGAAAGATAAAAAAATGCAACCCTCACACGGAAGACAAAAACTAAGCGCGCGACGCGCAAAAGGGAAAGGGTGTCGTCTCGCCTCGGCTCGCGTGCTGCTTTCTGTTTTTTAACCGTATTCTGCGGTTTGTTTTTTCTCTTAATGTGTTCCTGTTTTTTAAAAACACAATAGAATCGTTTTTAAGAGCGTCATATTGACGCGAGCGCGAGCGCAAGGCGCTATCTGTGGTGTTTTTTAGTATATCTTATATTTTTAAATCCCATCGCTTCGGGTAAATTGGAGATGCAGAAACTTTTTAATATTTAGTCATGCTAAAGGGGGAAGTTGTTTTTGTGTAACACTTTATATACGTATATCAAATGCCGGGTAGAGTAGTAATCTGGAAAGCACGAGCAGTAGACATATGGTTCGTTAGACAACGACGAATTTTTTTCTCTAAGACAGGTGTTCTTTTCGTTTGGTTAAATTTGCTTATTAGTTACCTTGCTTATATGTACGACTTGTTTATATTTCCTGTACACAAATAAAAAATATTACACTTCAATTTCACTTTATAGATTTAATACAGATAAAAACATTATGTGCATGAGCTCTCTAAAAAATTTGCATATATGAATTTATATGCCATGGAACTATAGATACTTTAATGATGATTAAACAGCTAATAAGTAAATACTTTTGGTATTAAAATATGTAGTAAGGCAACAAGTCTTTAGTCATTTATTATTCACCTTCTATTATTTCATACATATCAAAACAGCATATATGAGGGTTATCTCATTTATCTGCATTTATGATGCAGTTTTAAATAGAAATTTTAATAGTGAATTGTTTAAGACAGTATTATTGCAACATTGTGTGCATGATGGGTGTGGGTACTTAGGCGTAATTTATGTACAATTCTTTATTTTTATTAAAACAAATATTACACTTTCCATGCGAGCTGGTTTATGTTGTCTGGAGACATTGATGATAATTTTACATGATAATTAATTGTGCCATTAACGAAAATATTCAGGAAATAACGAGTACCGATAAAAACAGCATCAATAATGTTTGGATTTGTAAGTGCGCTATAAAAAATGAGCCATGAAAATGCCATTAAATATTAAAAGTGGAGAAACAGAGAGCTTAACAAGAAATAAAACATCGTTATAAGAGGCTAGGAGACGACGAAGTCGCCCCCGGCGTAGCGTGGAGCGGCCTGACGCGGCCGGGCTAGCTATCGGCGCGCCTCAGTTAATGCCTACTTATACCTTATTATATAGCGGAGTTTGCGTTGAGGAACAAAATTAATTGGTTAAAACTCCTCTCAGTATCCAGGGCGGGCCGCCCCCCGACTCCCTCTTAATTCCGTCCTTCCCCCGCAAGCCACCTCGTGCCGCACCCCGCCAGCTCCTTTGAACGTAACCTACCTAGAGAAAAAACAGAAAAGTATAAAGTTCACTACCCAAGCGTTGTAACTTAATTAAAAATAAGGTATTTCTTGTAGCAAAATAAAATAATTATTTTAATGTCCTAATATGTCCTAACTGTTTTATGTACCTCTATGTATAACAATAATACTTAAAATACTGTTACGACCTGTATTAAATCGCAATATTCTTGAAGAATACTGCGTTGTTCAAACATTAAAGAATCTAGAATTCTACAAAATCAACTTTCATGTACAAATTCCTACAAATATCTAGCAACCACCGGTTATTGTATGTGTGAATAAATTTTTTACCACTGTATACTGCATTTTTCTTACCCGTCAACGTAATAATACCATATTTTTATAAACTTTGCTCACATTATATTCATTATTGATTTTGGATTATTTATTGGCTAATAATTCTTCCCCTATATTTTTATCTAAAAGTTGAATTATTAAGAAGAAATAAATAAATTCTCTTTGAAATAAGTACTCCCTGATTATGAAAACTGCAACACATATTAGAGTCCGTCACATAGAAATGGTTTAATTATGATATAAAAATAGTTTGTACTGCACCGGCGCGGTAACTTTTGAAGTTTATAATTTAAGTTATTAGAACATGTAAGTAAGTATTTAATTAAATGATTCAGTGAATTAAGATATTAATTTTATTGAAACTAACTGTCACTAATGAGAATTATATAATTCTTATATTCTTAATAATATTCTTTCGCTATAAGCGATAATTCTTTCGCTTTTAATTAGATATGTCTTAATTTTTACATTAAGACAACTTTCAAGTTATTCGTAAGGTGGCAAAGTAATAAGAGCAATGGACCATATAAATTTTATTTTTATTATATATATAATAAGGCCTTTACGTCAGCCTAGTTGAACGAACTACATAGTTTTAATTAAAATAACAAACAATGAAGTTGTATACCGAAAGGGCGTCAGAACTACTAGGTTTAGATAATATTTATTAATTGCATATTAAAATTATTTATTGCATATATTTAATAATACAAGTATTCGAATCTAGGAAAAAAATGTTTGAACTTAAAGTCGTAATATTTAACTTCTGGATCGTTATTACATGAATAATGTTTTGTTATTGTGTGATTTATACGTACTAATTAATGTTTTAATCTACTATATTAATTTAGTCTAATGGTATATAAAGGTATATAAAGTCTAATGGTATAAAAAGAAAAATATGATTTACGCATTTTGCATTTTTTAAATCTTGTTTTTGTTATGAATTTCTAATAACCTTTTACTCAGTCTCGTACAATATATCATAATACTTAATTCCAATTATTATAAAAATCGCGTAAAAATAACATTTGTATTAGTTTCCGAGTTGCAAGTGTTGTTGTGTCTGCCGGTAACGAAGGGCGAAAGCAAAGGGTAGGTCTAGCGGCAAGCGTAGCGCGGCGCGGGGTGCGGGCCGCGGAGGGGTTCGTTGCCACTTCTCCAAATAAATTATAATTCGCCCGCTCTCGTCCTCGCCGACCCGAACGTTTCGCGACTACTGTTTCAAAGATGCCTCTAACTTGGCTATTAATCCTGATTTACTTTATAGACAAATAATTACATTAGACACGTTTTGTTTACGCAACTTTGAATTTTTTGGATATATTGAACAATATATTGTTCTTATTAGAACACTGTTAGTTGCATTCATGAATACCGCAAATTGATATTCTGTACAGCCATGAGATAAATACAATATGCACCATCCTCCTGTGGATGCTGTGTTCGCGTAATCTGTCTTGTGTTTTGTTAATAGCTATGCCACGTTACAAAGTGCTTTTTTGAAAAAATGCGTTTATAAATAATGACTTCTATTGTACATAAATACATACGTAATGTACTTTACTCTAAATATAGGTCATAATAGCATATATTTCAGCTTTGTCGTAGGCATTACAATAATTAAATAATTGAGAATACAAACGAGTTATTGAAGTAAACGTGGGGAAACAACAATTATGTAGCAATGATGGTTCAGTGGTAGCGTGTACGACTTCGCGTCAATTGACGTGAGTTCGAATCCCTGCAGTGAGCCTTAGCTTTCGGTGAAGGAATACACGTGAAGAAACCATAGCATGATGGTAGGGCTTTTTCTAATGCCCGCCTGGCTAACTACCACCCTCAAGTTGAAAATCTGTCGCCAAGCACCAATAGGTGTGTTCCGCAGCTACACTTGAGAGCAAGTCTTCCATTAGGTTTAGCGTGTTATCATCTTGGGCCACATCTTCACTTAACATCATGTGAGATAGTGGCCACTACGTCAAACCTATAACAAGCAGCTACAGTACGTGTATATCTCAGCATTTATCTAAATTACCTACATTTTAGCAAAAATATTACTTATCCTAATCGCCGAAAAATAAAACATAAAACTTTACATTCAGCATCATACATTTTCGTCCATAATAACCCTTAAGGTTACTTCAACCTAGTTGTCTTCACGGATTTTATTTAAAGTAAGCAACAATCAAATTGTACCTATAGGTATGTATATCGAAAGAACTTCAGTACTGCCAGGTTTTGACAATATAGCGTGGAAGGCATCATGATTACACATATGAAAAAGGCTTACCAAACTTTATCTCGCTGTTTTGTTTCTGACACATTCCATCAATGCGTGATGCATAACTTGAACTCTATCGCATTCTTCACAATTAGGCGATCGAAATAACAATTTAAACAAGTTAGAACACGTTTATGATCTAACTCCTTTAATTGCATATAACACGTAGATTATGAAAGAAGTAAATCAACTTGAAAAATACACGGTGTATATTATAGGGTGAGGGGGTGAAAAGGCCGGGGTGAACGATTAATTTCATAAATACCAACCGGATTCCGGTGCGTTTGTCTTCGGAACTACGACGAGTATGCGATGTCGTGCGTCGCGTTAGAATTACGACTAGGTACCTATATCTTTACCTATTGCTTCATTCTATTAGGCACCTATAGGTAATGGCATGGTCAGTCGATTTGTACAAATAACATGTATTAAATCTAAAAAAAAACATAATCCAAAACGTTATAATTAGCTTGTCATTGATTTACGAGTAATGATTAATTAATATCAAGGCGACCGAGCTTTCTTCGATATCTTAGATAGTAAACTATGATTTAAATTATTATTTACATTTAATTACAATTCTGATTACATTAGTTACAATTCTAATAATAATTTGGTTGACTTACTTTTTATGATTAATCATCTTTTTGTTAACGTTTATCCTAAGAATAATATTGATTGATTATTAAATATTACATTCTTGTTTAGTTTCTCTGAGAAAGATTCCTTAGCGAATGTTGTATACACGTACGAACCCATTTCTATTATTATTATCATTGTAATAATGAATTAGTTTATTGTTTTAGTTATGAAAACTGATTTAAAGAGTAACTGTAAATCTCGTTTTATTTTTCATGGCTGTGACTTGACCCTTAATCTTAGAAATAATCGATAACAAAGATACAGAATCCGTCTACGGGAACGAGAACCATAATTACTCGTTGATCCGTTATACAACGTTAGAAAGTTAATCACTGATATTTGATATTGAATCAATATTGTTTCTAACACGGGCTTTAAATATTAATTAGGTATGAATTCTCTACATTTGTAGTTATTCCACAGACAACTGATTTGTTGTATTAGTTTGTTTCTTTTCATGTCCTCCAATATAGGATTCGTGATGCAATGGTGGCCCCTGTGCTTGAAGCGAAAGTTTGCGAATTAGATCTCACATGTAATGAAGTGTTTTAGTATTTCTGTATAGATGGTGTAATATCTATGTATGTAGAACAGCAGTTTGGTTATCATAGTACAAGTTTAGTTTAGTTTTGAACCTATGAGCCCTTTATGAGACTGTTCCCATACGTAAACAGTTATTGAAGCTGGCGTGGCGCGGGATACTCTTAGAACATGCCGTCACAGACCGTGATGCCCGAGCGAGTCGACTAATTCACCGCAGTGGCAGCGATGCCGTAATGTGGAGACATCACGACACTCCTAAATACAAACAGACCAACAGTTTGAAAGCGGTGTTCTCGAGATCAATATTCGCCCTCAAACTAGACTCTAACTTCGAGGCGGCAAGAAAACAGTGACGCTCAGCAAAGTTATTAACGTATTAATGAATTCATTTGATTCTAGTTTACAGAGCGACTCGTGTAAGCCTTTTTCATATGTATAATCATGATGCCTTCCATGCTATATTGTCAAAACCTGGCAGTACTGAAGAAGTTCTTTCGATATACCTATATATCTATAGGTACAATTTGATTGTTGGTTACTTTAAATAAAATCCGTGAAAACAACTATGTTGAAGTAACCTTAAGGGTCATTAAAAATCATAATAAAAAGAAGTCCTAGTTCAAATCCATGATGTTGATATCTCTGAGAGCATAACATCATAGGACAGGCAATTTTTGAGCAGACTAATTTCAAGCATTCTTGGCATCGGTTAGGCATGAGACTTAGGTGTCATACCTGTATATGCCTATATACAATCCAACTTACAGTCTCTCATACGCCGATGACAGGGAAACCTGTTAGCTTAAGAAATAATAAATATTTTAATACAAATAATAATTTTATCACTTTATAAATTATATTCTACTCTATACATACGTATACATATCTACTATATCTATACATATTATAAAACTCAACGTCTCTCTGTCTGTCTATACGTTTATGTTCTTTTCACACGAAAACCACTAATCTGATTTATATAGTTTTTCTTTTAATTCATAGACATGTTATCTGGTCAGGTTATGGGATATATTTTGTTACATTAAATAACTTACGAAAAAAGCAGTGACGATAATGGTGAATCAATTCGGAAAAAAGACGCTTTTGAGGCGATTAAACAGTTTACACTGAGTAAACCATAAAAGATATATCAAATTAATGTATGACATAAATTTAGATATTAAAGAAAGCTACATAAAAGTCACTAATAGCACAATTCGCGCGTGCACTCCACCGTCAGAATTCTGTATTCAATGCGAGTGGAGTAATTAGCGGAGTAGTTATAGTAGTATGTAAAAATTATACAATTCAACTTATATCACGATAAAATTTTCAAAAATTATCATTTTTTATTATGTTGTTACGGATAGTGTAAGATAACTAAATTTTATCAGCATTTTTGTAAAGAATCTATCTGTCGTTGTATGTGTTGAATGTTGCTATGTGTGAGTTAGTCGTACGAACACGTTGCGAGGGCTACTGGCTGCGGGGTCCTCATTATATTAGTGCGACGTGACAACTCATTACTTACGACCGATCTTAGATACATTACACATTTCTCTCTCTAGCTGGATATATTTATATCGACAAATACGCACTAAGTACACAGATTTAATCTATACTAATATCACAAAGCTGGAGAGTTTTTAATGTGCTAAGCTCAGGACATACCCCCCTTTTTGAATAATCATTTTTGTGTTAAACAGCAAATTTGTTCAGGAAAGTATTTGACTATATAATTCTCGAATCCCTACAATGAGCCTGAGCTTTCGGTGAAGGAAAAGATCGTTTTCTAATGCCCGCCTGGCTAGCTACCACCCTCAAGTTGAAAATCTGCAGCCAAGCACCAATAAGTGTGTTCCGGCAGCTGTACTTCCACTAGGTTTAGCGTGTTACCATCATGGGCCGTATCGTCACTTAACATCAGGTGAGATTGTGGCCACTACGCCATACCCATAAATATAAAAAAAAAATATCACAATTAGAATTCTGAAAAGCGGAGTAGAACTTTAACGCAGTTCGAACAGCTGGCCACTGCTAGTGATCATACTGTGATAGAACTAGTGTTTTAAAATTCACAAGTAAAATTATTTATTTTATTGTCCGATTATATTATATTAATGGATATTTTTTCGGAGTTGGTATTTGTAGTTTAGCGAGTAATAGTAGAACCTTATACCAGTTAGTTCAACGATCTGGATCTCTCTATTCTATTTTTCGATTAGGTATTTAGTAGTCTGTTTTCATTATAAATGTAATTTATTTTACATTCATCACTAGCGCGTTGCCAATCTTGCAAGGCCCAAGGAGCTCTGGAAACCTTACTGACCTCAGAAATACAACACAAGGTTATTTGGCTGCGATCTTCTGTAGAGTCGAGATATTCCACCAATCAGGCACCCCTTGTAGAGAGAGATCTCCAAAGAAATTTCTCTGTGCCCTACCTCTTTTTCCCCAAGGAGCTCTGGAAACCCTACTCAACACTAGGTAAAAAAAAACACCTATCCTTAATTTAAAGTTGTAATGGTTTACACTTTCTTAGTAAGAACGAACGAATTTTGTACTTTTAACGATTGTAGCATAAAGAAAGAACTCGACGTGAGTTGTCGTGAGAAGCCGTCCGTAGAGGCTTACGGATTCGCCCTTCGGGCGCATAGATATATGTTAATGAACAGATTGTACATATTATTTACAGAGTAATTAGAGTTACACTCATGTCAGATATGTATCTACATTGCGCATGTATTTTTTATTTAATGTAACTAATAGCCCAACTTACTGGGACTACTTATAGGTAGTAGTGTAGATATTTGTTGAATAAAGTATAAATTCTATCGATAGGTTTCTTTCATTGCTAGACTACTTATTTACCGCTTTATAGAAATCATCGTCCAATATTTCATGGTGTTAGGGCTTTTTCTTGTCTTCGTTTAGCTAGTGAAAACACACAAATTGTAATTTTTTCGTAAAAACATAGCCATGTATTTTGGCAGTTCTGGCTGCAATCGTCACTCTAGGCCTGGTGAATGCTATCATTAGACTACCTAAATAAAAATAAAAATATTAGATAAGGCAACTGTAGTAAATCTTAATCATTTTTGTTTTATATCGATCTTTAGCAGTGGTTCCCAACCTTATTCAGACCAGAGACCACTTTGATTTATTTGTAGTTAGCAGGGACCATATGGGTCAAGAAAAAAAATTGCGTCGGTTTAAAAACAAAACTATTCCGAAATGAATTCACGTTTTTTAACCAACGATTTTTAACGTTTTTCAGTAATCAATATATATATATATATATCTTACTATATTTAAAACACAATTCCCCGCCGTAAACCTACTGTCTAAACGCCGTTGTCTAAACGCGATAATCTCAAAAACTACCGAACGAATTTTCATAGGGCTTCAATGGATGGAGTGATTCATGAGAAAGGCTTAGATGTATAATTCATTAAGGTTTTGTGTAAATTGGCTGAGATATGACGATGATTGTTTAAGACGTCTGAAAAAATCATGCTGACTGGGAGCTTTAGTGGCATGCGCCGCGTAAACCAATAGAGTTATATATATTACTCTGCTACCTGTGCGAAGCCGGGGCGAGTTGTTAAATATAAATAGATGCACTTAAATAGGTAATTTATAAAAATGTTTTATATTGAAATTTCGAAAGGATATTTTATAATTTTGTAGATCAGCCGTGGGCGCTATAGTCAAGCGTAGAAGTTTAAGGTTGCCCGAGGCCTTCTGTACCTATCTATTTTATGGTTTCACCACAATTTCGCTTAAGGTTAAGTGACGATGTCGAAGAACGCTGGCCCTCCCCAGCGTTGTTGCCACAACACATTAATCGGTATTTGGTGATATATTTTCAACGTGATAGCAAAAGATAGGTGACCACAGGAGAAAGCCTGATTTTATCATGATGTTCTCGTAAAATAATCTGGAGTAATAATAAACTGTTAACAAGAATGATGATAAAATGAGCATAAAGCTCTCCATTTATCGTAAGTAGAAACTATAGATCAGTGGTCTGACGCGGCCTTCAGTTGGTAAGTGTTTTTTATTAATGATACAAATAAGAATTAACTTAATCACTTATTTTTCACTAAGTTTATTTATTGATTATATTCCTAATGTATTATATAATTAATCTAATTAGTTTCTTGAAAACGGCTCTATAGATTTGCATAAAAAATATATTTAGATAATGTACTTACTTCTCCTTTCTACGTGTTTTTGCAAGGCACCGAGCAATGCTAGATTGCCAAAATATTTAATTATTAATTCACAAGGTTGTAAGCACTAATTATGTTTTCCCTTTTTTTTAAGATGTTTATGGGTTTAGCGTTATGGCCAATCTAACCTGATGTTAAGTGACGATGTGGCTTAAGATGACACGCTGAGCCTAGTGGGTAGACTGACTCTCAAGTGCAGCTGCCGGAACACTCCTATAGTTGCTTACCAGCAGTTTTCAACTTGAGGGTGTTAGCTAGCCAGTAGTGAATTAGGAAAAGCCATACCAGCATGCGATGGTTTCATCACGATGTTTTCCTTCAGGCTCATTGCAGGGACTCGAACTTACGTCATCGACGCGATGTCCGTACATACTACCAGTGAGCCATCATTGCTTATATATTCAATCATGGTTTTGAAATTTATTGTCTATTAGTAAGCAAAGGAAAAAAGAAAAAGAAAAGATATTAATAACAAACATCAGTTTATTTTAATATTTATGTACGTATTGGACATTGATAAAGAAATACATATATTATTCTTAATACAATATTCATTTCACATTTATATCTTAATAATTTATTTTTGTACAGTTACGATTAAGACATATTATGTTGAAGTTAAGTAATATTATTATAACCTGTATTCAATCTATGAGGTAGATTAGTTGAGGTAATTTAAAACGATATCTTATTCAAATTGTATTTTTAAAAAAAAACGTGTATCTGCTCAGGCACAATGCCTGTACATGGCACATTGCTAACTAATCGCTATAAACAATATTAAGTAAAACAATATAGACTACAACAGATAATTAAATAGGAACTCATATAAATTGCGAAAATTGTCACTCTTTATCAGTGACCTTAGGTGGTTTCTCGAAGATATTAATTAACATTTCAAATCAATTTTATAATTATATGCCGTCGCATTATATAATTATTAAATATGAGAAAATATATTTAAAAAGGCTATGGTCCTCGTATTAGTATAGGTATTTATTGTAGTGGCTGGTCGCCAGTACAAGACCGTAAAAAAATAGTCCAATAAAACATCAGTCTCAAAAAGTATTTGTCATGTAACATTACTTGTTCACCATCACGAGTGACACTCAATTCTGGCGTTTGTACGTTATCTCGAAGCAGATAAACAATAGAAAATATTCCAAGAACTTTGGCTCTTTACCCTGACTTTAAACCGTAGCCAAATGAGGTAGATAATGGCACAGTCGCCCAATATTACACTAACTACCGTAAACATAGGTAAACATTGTAACATGTAATTACAACTTCTAGTTATATTTATCATAAAATTTGTACACATGTATATTTGTACCAAGAATTTCTTTGGGAAAAAATTATATCGTACGCTTACTCTTTCAGAACATTAAGATGACTACATCGAAACATTAAGCTTATCTAAAGAGAAAATAAAATAAAAATAATCAACAATTATTACGGTTTAGACGCATACATTAATCGTAAGATAATGTACACCAAAACCATAGAATAACACCTTAAGTTTGCTAAATCAACACGAAGAAAATAAACGTTATGCCTAGTAGGAAACTAATACCCGTAGAATAAATTGCAATAACGCACAATACTAATACCGTCCACAATGTGGTTCTTCATAATATCTAAATAACACACAGACTGTATACTCTAAGAATTTACCATTCCAATAGCTCTAATATATACAGATTTGTAATAAATATTTTATAGGACACCTTAAACGCTATTGAAATAATTTGGTACGTTTAATTCAAAGAGTAAATCGCCTTTAAATTTGTTCTATATTTCTACAAACATTTAGACCACATTATTAATCAAAATACCGCTTACGGTTTCAATTCATATAATTTCAATAGACAAATGTCTAATGCCTACAATACTAATTCTACACATATATACACTTACGGAAAGTTGAATCATATCTCTTAGTCGCGGAATAAATACCGTAAATACATCCGCACATCTACAAATTATAGATAAATAATAAATATATTTTACAATGAAAAGACAGCCGTATTTACAAAAGCACGTTGCGCCTTGCCGTCGGCTTTGCCCTCGTCATCATTATCAACAGAACTAACTCATTTTACATACTTATAAAATGTAATCTCTTACATAAGCTTTATAAAATTTATCCAAAGTAAAGTACTACTTACATCAAATTAAACAAATTGATTTGACTACTACAAGTAGGTACCTAAATATAGAACACGAAAAATTATTTGTCTATGAATTATATTAAATATATAATCAACATTATCATTTCGCAACGTGATTTTTTACTCTTTGTCAATTTGAATTCTACACTGTGAGATAATATTACAGAAACTATTATACTTTGAAAGACATCAAAGCCCAAGAAGGTAAACTGCCAAAGAATCCTCAACAAATCACGTATTCATAATTTTTGCAGAAAGAAACTATTTATATTTTCGTATTTTGAAACAAAAAATCAGCGTCAATAAATAAAAAGTATCATTATATAAATCTTTAGCTGTTTTACGAGTTGCAAAGTAAAAGAACAAAACGTTTGTGTTTTTACTGTAGCTACCTCGCCTTGCGATTATGCAAATAGAACGACAATAAAGTTTAAATTGTAACAGGGATGAAAAAAGTGCTTTTTATGACAAATATTGCGAATACAAAATCATAAAAACGAATGGACAAGACTACCTAAAGAGACCGCCAGTAGTCTTACTAAGAATACAAAAAATGTCTCGAACAAAAGACATGGTCATTGCAACAATGTTTAGTAGAGCAGTAATTATTGTTATTTTGCAAGGAAAAACCTTGAGCAAATATCTCGGAACTATACCTACGTATCTAACGTTAACTGAAGCAAATAACGACGAGGGTACGGGGAAGGCGACGCGGGATCTACATGGGAGGAACTCGTATACCGGCTCAGCGGCGCGCAGCACTGGGTGCGCGGCGACTACGCGGACTGCACTCGCAGGTCGGTCGGAGAGTCCGGGGTGGCCGGTCTCCGCGGCAACGATAAGTCCTCGGGCTCCGTCTGCTCGGGCCATTCGTCCCAACGCCAGTCGGGACCGACAGCCACGGGAGGGCTCGGTGCGTCCGGCTCGCATCCGACGCCCGCGCACCTATGGAGCGCAGCCGCCTGCCGTCGCCTAAATCGTGCACCGCATCTACATGCGAAGGGAGCATCACCTTCATGTACGAGTGCGTGCGCTTTCAACTGATTTGAATCGGAAAAGCGCGCCGGACAACGCGCACATGCATAAGGTCGCTCACCTGTATGAACGCGAAGGTGTCGCCGCAGGTTTGCGACCTGTACAAAATGTCTTGGACAATGCGGACAACTGTACGGTTTCTCTCCGGTATGAAGACGCAAGTGAGTCTTTAGATGATGATCACGTGTAAATCGCTTGTGACACTCACTGCACTCGAACGGCTTTTCACCGGTGTGGGTGCGCTCGTGATTCTGTAGAACGTGTTTATAGCCAAACGAGCGTGAACAGACTTTACAGGTAAAGAGTTTGTCCCGAGGTGGGTCGGTGGCGCCCGGTGAGGAGCCCGATGACGGTGGCGACGGCGGGGCCGAAGTAGCGCACTCATCGAGTTTAGGTGTTCGTCGGCGCTTGCGCGCACGTTCAAGTTCTGGTGGTGGAAGCAACGGAGCCGGCGGTGATGGTGGCCATGCTGCCAGTAATGCGCCCGAATAGAGTTCGGCGGGCAGCCCAGCCACCAGAGCGGCAGCTCGGGTCGCAAGCAGCCTCTCCGCCAACATCGGCAACGATTCTTGCCGCATAGCTGACAGTGGTCGTACAGACACACCTGGACAAACATACGATGAATATAAATAAGTTAATTTTAAATGCATATACAGAGTTTAGTAAACTAGTAGAAAATACTAATGAGCATTGCAGTTTAAAAGAGACGATATATTGAATGATAAAACGCATCGGTTTCGTCACGATCGCTTCCGTCACAAATTATATAGTTTCGACCTAAACAAACAACGCGGTTGACTGTCGAACCTATCGATAGCATACTTATAAGAGAGAGCAAACAAAAAATAAAGCAAAAACTGAACCAGACGTTGCGAAGGAAACATTTGGTCGCAATCACGACGTTGCCGCGCTGCAGGTCGCTTCCGCCCCGACTTGTTGCGCAAATTGCCAACGCAAACCGACTCTCTACCATTTGACACGAACTCTCATAGGTAAAATTAATTAGTATATAACTATAAGAATTAAAGTAAGAAACGCGTTTGAGAATGTGATGCTTATCATGGGGACAGTTAGTACCACAGTGAGGGTCGCGGGTGGCGGGGCCGGGAGCGACCAAACCACTTACCTATATAATGGAATTAATTATTCCTCAAGCGGCAAACTCCGCCCGCCTGCTCCGCCCAAATTATATTCAAATATTAATTTCGTTGAAGAAAAGCCTTTTTGAGAGCACTTAATTAAAATTAGACAAAATCATAATTGAAAGTTCTCCTCGAGGCGTGAAGAGGCAGTGCGCGGAGGGAGCTCTTTACATTATCTACTTAGCCGTGGAATTAATTCCCGGGCTCGAGCCCCGGTCTCGGATATCGCGTTTAATTGAAAAAGGCAAAATATTTTGTCGTCTGTGAGAGCAGCCTCGAGGTTCTTTTAAGAATTTTATAACAAAACCTTTACACACTACTTACGATTAAGAAATAAAGTTTTCTAACGCGCAAATGTTAACGTTGTATGTCAGGGGTGCTTAAACTTATAATGTCGGCGATCTACCACAAAATATTTAGGGAGCAAGTGATACCAACTAGGACTGCCAACCTACTCTACTATTACAACTATTATTTCAAACGCGGATATTTTTCTTCAGATATAAATGACAAAAATTCAGGAAATTATCTGTAATATCTCATTTTGAATATGTGGCATGAATCTAGTTAGCCGGCGTAAAATTATCAAGGTATTTTATACTTTTCGATAAATCCCGCGATCGAATTTAAAACTCTACCGATCGACAGTTTGAGTACCCCCTGTTTTATAAAGTTAATGTATATACGAATAAAATAATAAGGTCCTAAGATAAGATAATTTTGAAGTTTATGATTAGTCGTCTGTCTGATGCGACACGTACCAGCGGCTTATCCCACAACTTTTTAATAACATTCCTCAATGTTTTAAGGACGAGCGGCGCAGGACGAGCCACGCTCTTGATGTGATCAGAATTATAACACCGAGCTTAATGTTAAACTTTAAACAAGTTAATACTGTTATTGAGGTCCTCGAAAAACCCGTACTATTATTATTATTTTTAAACAGCTGATATACTATACATATATAACACATTAACACCTAGACATACAACAAAAAATTATGCTCATCACACAAAAGTTAGTTATGTACGGCGATCGAACCCGCGACCTCTCGGTTCAATAGTAGGGAAGCGGAGATGTAAGATGCTCGAACTTGCTAGAATTCCTAACGCGACGGTAATTAAAAGCAATGGTATATCATTCAAAACTTTTTTGATTCCCATCAACACCGAAATCAAGAAACTCGGAATGACAAAATTATTACCTCACAGATCTTTGAAATAATGTAGTAATGTTACATATTTAAATAAGTAAGTAGGTGAAGTGGATTGTTTAAAGACCTAAAACAAAAATAAATTTTAATTTGGTATTAAGAATGTTTAAACAAATATTTGCTTACTTTGAAATGTGGTCTACCTGTTTTTTACTATAAATTCATTATTAATTACCTCAATAATTGTGCTAACCTACAATAAAGTGATTGAATGGAAATATCACAATGTATCATTTTTATTTGTCGGTCGGGCCCGTCGCGTCGTGTGACAATGTCGGTGATAAATTTTTACAGCGCACCGCACCCTTCCTAGCGTAGCTTTTTATGTGCTAAAGAGTTGTAATTATCCCCTTTTTATACGCCATAAATATTTGTCAATAACCCATACTCAATACTTTTATGGAGTCGCCTGCGGCTTGCTACTCCATAACTCATTATTACGTAAGGGTTCAACCGATAACGGACGTGTCAATGACATCCTTATTATTGTGAGAACAGCTTCTGGGATTTGCATTTACGTACACTATACCTTCACAAATCTGTTTGTTCTTTTGCTTAAAAATAGAAGTATCTCAATATTCGAAAAATAACTGAGTATACTTCGTTTATTGACAATGAAAACAAAAAAAATATACTATTATATAATTATACTAGCTGTGCCCGCGGCTCCGCTCGCGTGGATTACAGAAAGCCGTCGATCCAGCGCACGCGCGAATTGTATTGCCCTAAAAATGCTTATTGTTGATGATCCTTACATATATGTTACCGTTTTTGTAGGTCATTTTAAGATCTATAATTATGTAGAACATTGATTTGATATATTAATTTACTCAGCGTAAGCCATTTAAGCGTCCCAAATGAGTCTTTTTTCCGAATCGATTCACCATTATCATCACTGCTTCTTGCAAATTTTAATTTATCTTACATAATAAATCCTATAAACTGACCAGACAACATAGCTATGAATTAAAATAAAAATGGTAAATGGTTTCGTGTGAAAAGAACACAAACGGACAGGCAGACAAAGAGATATTGGGTTTTATAATATGTACCTATAGAAGATATAGATTGTAACTATTAATCTTACATCAAAACTAAACGAATTTACTACTTGTTAAATTACTTCTATTAAAGACTGCTACACATTATTTAGAGTATTTTATGTCGATACACTTTTAAAAGTAATCACAAATGTACAAAGAGATTGTATTAAAAAAATATTGTATTATTAAAATAAATGAGTTTTTTGATTACATCGGAAGGAGATAGTAGCCAAAAGAGTTGGAGGTGTACACGTTAGTTGATCCGTAATGACCTAATTTTATCGAGGGTCGTATAATAGGATTAGCCTGTCGCTATCGAAAAGTACGTAAATAAGCAGTCGCTCAGATTAAAGAGTTCCTAAGGTTTCGATACTTTTTTGGTTTGCCGGTTGGCATCCTCGGTGCAAGTTTAACGCAAGTATCAACGTTACCTATTTGACTTTCCTAAATTACACTACATTCATATGGCAACAACTTTGAAAGACTTCTATCAAAATGGGTATGTTTTATATATTCTATAAAGGTGGAAAACATCGTAATGAAACCATAGCATGGTGGTAGGGCTTTTTCTAATGCCCGCCTGGCTAGCTACCACCCTCAAGTTGAAAATCTGTCACCAAACACCAATAGGTGTATTCCGGCAGCTGCACTTGAGAGCCAGTCTTCTACTAGGCTTAGTGTATTACCATCTTGGGCCACATAGTCAACTAAGATCAGGTCAGATTGTGGCCACAACGCTAAACCTATAACGACAAAAAAAGCCTACGGTCCGCCTAATGCCAAGTGGCTACCGACCTTGAACTCCTCTACCCCAAAGAGCTCTAGAAGCCCTACTCACCGCAATAACAGACAACTAGATAATTTGGTTGCGATCTTCTGTAGGGTGTAGGTATTCCACCAGTCGGACTGCTCCAAGTAGAGAGAAATCTCCAGATTAATGTATCTGTGCCCTACCAGTTGGAACCGATTACCATTTAAATTTTATTTCTAGCTAAGCCCCACGGTTTCACCCGCATTTAATGTAATACGACCGTCTCTCCACCGCGCTGCCGTCAACGCATCTATGTAGCCCATTGTTGTTTCCACATAGTATATACGTACTTGACTACACCATGCTAGATTGCTTTACGTTCATCGTTACTGCTCCGCACCTTAGAGTCACAGCGTGAAGTTTTATAGCCTACAATATTTCTTAATAAATAAGCTATAGAATGCAAAAATAGTTTTTTGAATTTGAATGGTAATTACAGAATCAACCGCGTTCAAACAAATAAACAATCTGTTCGTCTTTATAACATTAATTAGTATACAATAAAGATAAACATATTAGTAGTAGCTTTGTATTGTCCTTACATGAAGCATTAAAGTCAATTTTTTTATTTTCTTCCTATGTTGGTAATTGATAATATTACATCACAATATCTATTCATATATTCATTTTGTCCCAATGTATAAACGAAGAACAGCTGATATCTTTTGTGGATACTCAATGGCTTAAATGACTATTCGGAGATACTAAGTAAAATTAACGTCCGTTTACCAGCTGTAGCTTGTGGAAATCTAGCGTATTTTATAATCCAGTCGTTAAAGCTACGTATAGACATAATTCCTACTTAATTCGAGTAGGCAATAGTACAAATAAATTGGTTAGTGATCTGAACAATGATTTATTTGATACAAGTGTGCAAAAATTAAAACTTATTCTAAATTCATGTGTCTTTGGATAAGATTTTTGTGTTGTTCCATCTACTTATGATTACTTATCTTATGATTGATCTATATATGGAAGTTTATAAATTAATGTTCTTCATTCTGTCTACACATGTAATTAAATTCTATACTTATGTAGCTGTAAGTTTTCCTAAAGTATTGAGACAAAATAAAATAATATTTGGGATTTCTTTATTAAATAATACTTATTTATGAATTATTATAAATAGTTAATAGTGTCTATTATAATTCAAATATGTACATTAATGATTGATTCTCTTCTTACTATTAGAGTTAATTTAATAAAACTATTGGTTTAATACATCGCTCCAGTTTTCTAATTTATTATAATAAAATACCATACATATCAATGAGTTAGTTGTTGAAGTTAGATTTCTTCGAATCCTTACTTTGGATACGGTATACTCTTCAACAAATAATAATAATAATAATATGCGGTTAGAAAAATACAATTTTACAGTAAAATACAACCGATTAAAAATGATATTATAGAATACGCAAAATTGGAAGCATTGTGTAATAACACGAAATAACTATCATGGATACTCGGTATTCAAAGATAATAGAATGAATAAAAAGAAAAAATATAATAATTTCCTAGAGTACTTAATTAAAATGTACGTAATAATCACTTGAATGTAAAACAAAAATTAATCGTTAGCACTAATTGTACTATTAAACCCTAAACGTCCTGATTAACTAATTATCATTTACTTGATTAAATAAACCTAAATGACAATATTAACAAAGTATTATAATAACCAGAATTACTTGTATCTATAGATATTATAAAGAAATAAAGTATGTAGTTTAACGTAATAAACAATGTAGAAGATTTTTTGCATTACTTACTTTAAATATCATAAACCGCAAACTTACACAACACAATGAGGTCCAATTAAACTTGTTCTTTTTTTAAATAAAAACTTCTACGAGCTACGATTTTTACCCGTATCGTAGCAGCGGCGGCGTAGCATGCCGCTACGCACTTTACTACCGCCTACGGTTCACTGAATCTGCAAAAGCTCGAATGCAAATAGACATGTGTGAAGTGTACAGCGCTATGACAGCCAATCACGGCGCTCGGTCCACGCATGGCGCGCGGCGCTTACTTTCAAAACTTTTACACATATGCACTTTCACAAAATCAGCGAACCTAATAGCATCAATTAATCATACATAAAAATTCCACAAACCTCTTGAATTCTGGGTTGACTGCAACGACAGGGCCATCTCACAACAGTTTCACGGTAAATGCATTTATTTATCTTAAGCACTTAAGTCTATCAGCATGAGCTTAATGATCGCTCTAATCAATAAAATTAATATATAAGTAACGTTTTGAAGTAGACCGATCACATGTTGTTACGGTGCGGAGTTGCGATTCAGAATGATCCGTTTTCCACGATGCGAGCACGCTCGGTGTGACCTACCACAACACTGGCGATAGCGGTGAGCGGCGAGCTTTCGTCCGGCCGCCCCACCCCACCTCGCTGTAAACACACCCCCATGCCCGTCCCCGCCCCCTGCGCCCGCACTACACCCCGTCATTCTCAGTTGCACTCCACGTGCACGCAATGCATTCACTTTTTATGGCCGCTACTACATTATGTTCCGTCTTGACGTTGTTTTTTAGCCCTCTGAAACGAGCGCCACATAAGCACTTTTTATGTTTTACGAGCGGCTCCCGAACGCGAACGGGGCGGGCGGCGCTGTCTTTGTCTATTACTAATTTGAGAAAGTCCTTGATGTTATTTATTATATTTAGTTTTTTAATATTTATTTAGATAAAATTTATTTTTTATTTATATTTTACATACATTTTGAAAATAATTGTTCATATCAATGTAATTATAAATATTTTTTGTATATTACAAGTCATGTAGAATAAACAAAATATTGGTTGTGGTATATGCCACCTAAAAATAAAAAAAATAGTCTCATTTAAGTTTTATAGCAATTTTGAAAAACCGAAATATTTTTTTAATATTTTATCAAAATATGATAATTAACACAACCGGCTCAACGCGACGTAAATATATTAGTTACAATACAGGTTATATTATATCTTTATAGGTTTAGCGTTGTGGCCACAATCTCACCTGATGTTATGTGACGATTTGTGTCAAGATGGTAAGCGCTAAGCCAGTGGGAGGACTGACTCTCAAGTGCAACTGCTGGAACACACCTATTGATGCTTGGCGACAGATTTACAGACAACTTGAGGGTGATAGCTAGCCAGATGAGCATTAGAAAAGCCCTACCACCATGCTATGGTTTCATCATAATATTTTCCTTCACCGAAAGCTCAGGCTCATTGCAGGCATTCGAACTCACGTCCATCGACGCCATGTCCGTACACGTTACCACTGAGACATCATTGCCTCAAATAGGTCAAATAGGTTCGATTATTTTACTTATAATAGATTCTGAATGGTGGTGCAGTCATGGTAACAACTTAAAAGATTTATTATTTTGAAGTTTTTTTTAGACTACGAAGGTGGGAAACGTGCATTGCATACGGCCCGCCTGATGGTAAGCGGCTACCGTAGCCTATGGACGCTTGTAATATCATAGTTATCAGTAGCACGTTGCCGACCTTGAACCCCCTTCCTAAGGAGCTCTGGAAACCCTTCTCACCACAGGGTATTTTGGCTGCGATCTTCTGTAGGGGGGAGCTATTCCACCAGTCGGGCCGTCCCAAGTAGAGAGAAATCTCCATTTTGAGATTTCTATGTGCCTTATCTCTTTTAATATTTTTATCAGCGTTTTATTTTTTACATCTTGAATAATTTAATGAAAATGTACATAATTTTGAACTTGTAAATTACACATACAATTTCAATAATAGAAATAATATTAAATACCTACTCATTCCATCTTTTTAGGTGATTTTAAATGTTTTTTTTAGGTGATTGTGTTAGGTTCTATAATAAACTTCCTATGCGCCGACTAACGATTTGCCGAAGTTCAAGAACCATGTCAAGCAAGTTTTATCGTCGATAGGATATTATTATATTACGATTATTATATATGATATCTGGAAGCGATTCCTTCTCTTTACATCCACTGAAAGTGATAATAATTGTAAACAACGTTAATACTTAAAATATATATAATTGTTGATAACCTGATCGAGTTTCTTGCCGGTTCTTCTAGATGACTGGTCTGTTTTCCGAACAGTGGTAGTGTATTATATGGTAGTGATATAAGTGTATTAAACTTGTGTGTTACAAGTGTCTTGTGGCCTAAACTGAATAAAGCATTTTTGATATTGATATTGGAGTTTATTACAATTCATTAATACATTAGAAATATTGAAATAAACATTTTAGAAATGTAATAATGTATGTAGAGTAAGTAATTTCACTGAAGTTTACCGCCATTCGGTCTGGCTCTGGAATAATCGTCTTGAGGCAATTATTAGCTCAAAGACAACACGTATAAAGAGCATAAGTGTCGCGTCGTGTCGTGTTGTGCCGGTGGACCGCGTAAATTAAGCGTTTTTATTGCACCCGCCGCACTATTTTTACCACTTCACTATTTTTACCATTTTTGTGGGAACACGTCACTCCTGCCCACGACTCAGTTTTTATCCCAATGGATGACGACATCAATGAGTAACTGAAAATACATAAGACTAATAATAGACTTTTATGGTTAGACAGTTGTCTGCGTTTTAGTAGGGTTTGTATTTATTTTAATTTCTATTACTTACATAATTTTACTCTAATGAATGAAGATAACTGGTAAATATTAGTAGTAATAATATTTTACTATTATAAGAATATTTAATGTTTATTTTTTTACAAATCATTTGTCAATACTTATACATAGTTAATAGTAATTTATATCAACACATCGATTGAAAAAATGTTCTAGTAAAAGTCAGTACCATTATTTAATCAATTTTTCGACACATTATTTATATATTATCCCATTTTAACACATAATTTTTGTCGCGTTTTGAGATCAGCCAGTGTATAGAGGCAGGGCCAACTGCTAAGAGGCTTACAGCTCCGCATGACAATGATGATTGTCGGTCACTCGGTGGTAGCCGTTATTAGATAATACTTTGCTTACCAACAGGAAAAAACTCCTTTCACTTTGCCATGCGAATATACAAAATAGATATGTGTGCAGTCGTTCATACGTGTCAGAAGTGAAACATACAGAAAGAAAAAGTTATTAAAAATTATTTTTAAATATTCTAAATCAGCGGGATTCGAACTATCGACCACTAGTACGTAGTGCGTATGAAGTTTGGTCGTCTCAGTCCACTAGGTCAATCCAACGACGATCAAAGTCAGGACTTGCATTAACCGTGCATAATGTGTATTCTATCTAATTCTCTCGTACACTAAAGCTTATAGATGTATATGGTGTCTCTTTTAATGTCGCTTTTTAGTTTCATCGAGTTTTCTAAAGAAGTTTACACTTTAAAAATTACTGAGTATGTTGTAATCATTTAGATTAAGCCTTAGATGTGTAGTTCTTATTAAATATAGTTCTTATTAAATTATCAAATGTTTATAATACAATTGCATTAACAAACCAATTGAAAATTATACACATGAAAATAGTTTAGTTAAAGTAATTATTGAGAAGAGGTAGCTACTATTATCTATCTCTATAAATCAAACAAAAGCCAACACAACACGCTGTTCTATTCACAACGCTTAGCTAAAAAGAGTCTTATTTTTTAAGAGCATTGCTCCCACCTGCTGCTGTCGCGTGCCTCAGAAAATATTTTGAAAATCAGCTTTATACCAACTGATTAAAGGTTATTTTAGTGCGTTCGAGTGAAGTTTTTTACATAAAAAAGTCTGTTTCCGTCTCCATTTACCGTATTGCACCCTTATGCAGCAGGATGTTTAGGTCTGTTATCTCGCACACGCCAAGACACCTTGCCTTAGTTTAGACAGTGCCCGTCCCGTACCTTCTCTAAGCCCGAACTTATAATTTGGCGACAAAGGGAACGTTGTTTCTTGAATATTTGCAGATAAATAGTTTACCAACAAGGCAGGTGTTTACAAGATGTTATCTAACAAGTTATCGTTAATTAAGGCAAATATTGTCAAAAGAACGAATTTAATTTGGAAGTTGCAGATCGCATCGCCATGTGAGTATTTATTACCTTGCCAGTGACATTTTATTATCTCCAAAAGCGTCTCTAAGATTATACAAAAGTTATAAGTAAATAATTTAAACAATTGTAAAGACTTCTCTACTGTACTGGTGAAGCAAAATAAAAACATATTAATGAGATGTTAAGAACTCACTTTAGAGTCAGCTGACTCGCTACTGACAGTCAGTACTTAAATCATTATTTTTTTATTTTAACACGGCAGTATGACTGTACTCTACCTGATGGTTAGTACACTGCAATCCAACAACAACATTGGCAACTGCCGAGGGATCTACATTTCATCGTCAGTTGTCGCTGTCATGCCGGCCTGCTCAAAGGTTACTTGCTAATGTTGTGCACGTTACTTTTGAAGTACATGTTGTACAAAGAAAGGAACAAACTGGCCAAGACATAGTTTCACAGTACGGCAAAAATATGACTTCATGTCGTAAACATTAATCGAGTCAACCTGATATAGTTTTGAATTTTTTTTCTTTTAATCTTGTTTACGAACAAACGAAAAATGAATACCAAATTATTTTTTGTAACGTCCCGTATCTTTACTTATCTCAAATGGAATATAGCGTGATGTAATATTATTAATCTACAGCTCAAAAGAGAACCAGCGAATTTACTTGTTTTTTAGTGAAATGGAAATCTGGCAGTATTACTTTTTGTAAAGTAGGGTGAGAGTGCTCCATCTTTCTGCGCCATACTTACTCATCAAAGGAGGCAACTCTTTGAAGCAGTCAAACCACAATTAAACCTTGCCGTAGAGAATTCAAGGACGCATCACTTTACCCTTAAATACAAAGGAATTCGGCAAACACTTTTATTTTTCTTTTATTACGAGAGTGTTATTCGCAAAAGCGCGTTGTTTTGAACACGATGCGATAAACAAAGAAACCCTTTCAATCTTCTGTTTACGTAAGCTATTGTTCTAAAATACACCCTTTCTCTCATATTTTCACTTTCATAGTATGATAGTATTTGCATTGCATTGCATTTAACATAAGATTAAAATATCCGAATGTTCACTTTAGGGAAAAAAACAACAACTTCAAGAGTATCTTTTTCAACTTGAGATAAACAAAGCCAATTTTTAAAAATAGTGATTATTACTAAACATGTTTCCTCACATGTATTATATTATTTGTTTAGTTATAACGATATTTGTTACTTTTGTTAATATAGAAAAATAACCAAATTTTTATAACCGAATAGCTATATATAGATAGATATCTTCCTGTACGTTTCGAAAACTCATCACTGGGTAGGCCAATTCTAAAAGTCACTTCTAGATTAGCAATTATTACTCTAGTATGGTAAACCAATTTACTTAATACATAAATCATTTAAAACTGGAAAAAAATGCATAGGTAAACAAATTTTTCATAATCGTGCCTAATATTGATTAGATACTCGAATCATAAACTAGTGTAATTAATAAAAGCGAAAGTAAACAATAGCATCTGGAATAAAGAAGTCCGACATGGGCAAGTAGTTTGTGTCCTATTGCGTTATTATTTATTTGAAATAAAAGATACTTTATAACCAGTTTTGCAAACTGGAGCACAACTAAATTTTATGACGTAAAATGGAAGCTATTGTCTAATATAAGATAAAGCCTTGCAAACTTTTTGCAGGAGTAGTTAACAATATCAATAACAATAGATATTATATGTCCAGAAAAATAACTAAGGTTGCCGTAAAAAACAAGGTCATATTATAAACGACGCAAAAACGAAATATTGGAAGTTACTAGTAGGAAACAATAAACTATTTATTGTTTCGAAAGCCTTACGCTTATATTTTAATTTCGAATGATAATTGCCGGTAACCGTGATTGCCTAACACATACTTATTAATTGTATATATACAATAGGGACTCCCTTCCGTGTGAGCGACAGATGTGCGTTAGCGCCGCGGTACGAAATTACAAAAATTGTGAATATTTCATTCACATTATTGCTCGCTCGGCCGTTACGAATCAATCGCACACAATGGACTAGAATTTTAGCCAGTTTTTTTATATTTGTGTGTGATATTAATGGAATTTTTCTGGTAAACCTTGCATCATATCTGGTTTACCTTTATTATTTAGAAGGGCGGTTGATCAAGAATCAATAACGAATACAACAATCTTGTGATTGATTACAAACTTGTTTGCTTAGATTGACACTTCAATGAGGTGATTTTGTGAAAAAAATATATTGACGGTTGTGCTAATTATTGTATTTATTAAAACGTGTCAAAGATTTTAAATTAACAATGTATTTACAATGTGTAGTTTCAAAGTACCTAAAATGTCGTTAAGTTACGGTGTAAAGCGAAATGAAGGTTTGTAAAGACAGATGTACCTTTAATTTTACTTATTCTTTTATCCGAGCACTGCAAAATTACTGTACATATCCTGACAGTAAATAAAGCATAGCTCAAGAACAGGAGGAGGGTGGCCAGAGATATTGGTCTATAATCCAATTAGTGCATAAGCTACTAAATCGGGATATACACCAGCTCATCCGAAAACACGACGTATCGAAGCGACGATCGAAGCTCATATTCGCTATTGACTCGTTTTTATTCAGCTGGATCCACCACGTGCAGGTGGGTAATAATACTTAGGTATTTCAAGATATTTGCTAATCGACCCCTCAATAGTCGAATAAAATTATTGAAAAGAATCTCTATAATGTATGTCCGTTACATCATATTCACCCTACCCTGAACCGTTCTTAGTTAATATCGTGCAGGTGAGATCTAAACAAAGTTAAAGAAAAAATAAGATAAAATATCACCTCCAAAGGATTCGCATTGAATATTTATCCGGGGCCGCGTAGCCCTGTCCGAAAGCCCTTTGTTCTCGACGGCCGTTTAAACTTTTGATTCTGCAACTGGCAACAGTCAACTGGACCCTCGTAATCGATCAAACGGCGCGATATTGGATTTATGACTTGTGAATTTATATCCACTGCAAGTTGTAATACGGTGTTAATTCCGATGCTCAGAATTGGTCAGTTCGAACGTTTGAGTTCGATCAGGTGGCTATTCTATGCTTGCGTCACGGGCTCTCCCCTTCCGGGTGTGATGAATAATTCCCTTTTTCTTCGAGAGAAATAAAATTGTCCTTGCGAACTATCCCGATACGCACCGTCGACCGCTCCGCATAAATGTGAATTATACCCTACACTATCAGAAGTCCTCTTTTTATTTCGACGCTAAGGCTGATCTTATATTTTATCTAAACTGAACATTGCGGTGGGTTACACTCTTACATATGTATGTTATATACCTGTCTAATGATACATATATGTGCTACGTTGATATATTGAACGTAGATGTAGGTTCAAAATGCTCTCGAAATCAGAATACGAAATAAGTTACTAGAAAACACTCGGTGTTCTTACTACGATAAGGCTATTTGATAAAATTTCTATACATCATACAACGCCCTCTTCAATGGGTACATATCTTCGTAAATCTAAACAGAGAAAACGATAACGCTATACATCGCTTCGTTGGAGAAAATCATTGAATTCGTAATAATAATAATGTCAACGCTTTGGTTTACCATATCATAAATTCACGAAAGGCACGTCTTTACAAAATATCGTGTTTGTTTATTATGTAAAATGTTCATTTGTAACCGTTAGCGTTTTCACTCAACAAAGGATTAATGTTATCTTGTAGGTATTGTGAGGCAACGGTCAGGCCGAGAGACGCGGTCGGGTTTGGGGGACGGGGGGACGTTAGCAAACGAGGGGCTAGGAAGCGGACATAGCTCGATCACTCCTTCTTTCCATCCCCATTCATAATGTCTTTCAAATGTCTCGCGAGCTTTGTGTGCCCGTAGCGCACTCCTTCCACGGCCGCCGAAGCTGTCACCTTTTGTGGCGATTCTTCTCGTCCGCTGTCAAACGCCTTGCACAAATTCAAAAACAACATCGACATCACTTCGACATACATTTTTTGTTATGTCCCTGTGCAAACGTTAGATAAGTTTAACCTTGGAAACGTTGTTTGTCGCAAACAAGGGACGTGTCCTGTTGCTTATCTATGCTTATTGATCAATAAAGGTTAGTAGAAGATTATAAAGGATGAAAAAAAGATTACATCCAAATCTCTTTACCTCAAGAAACATTCGATTTAAAATTTATCATATTTTCTTTTTTATGTTAAAAACAAGATTATTTTAATGTCTTTAAATGAGAGACAAAAGTACAAAGAGAAAAGTTTCATAATCAATAACTTAACTTTGATTTTTACTAAATAATATGGACTGTTATTCACTTAACGTTTTTTTTTTAAATTTAATTAGCGTTTATATGATTTTTCACCAACCAATAGGTAGAGTGACAGTGTTTTGTGTTCTTAACATAACAACGCGGTGAGATGTCAGGCAATACAATAGGTTCTTAACTTGACATTATTGTACAATTTAAAAAAGCCATAAGCAACGAGTAGGATCACGCCGCGCTGCGCCGCTGCCCGACTAGAGCAATCGCGTGCTATTGTGATGCAACGAAATGCATAATTTGTCGAGCACATGCCAGTTGTTATCTAAAAAATGAATAAAAAGTGACCTTCAAGCGATCATGTAACGGTGATCTATCGGGTGATGTCTATTGAATATTTTTTGACCCGTGGACATTGAATAACAAATACAACGACCGTCCAGGTGCTACTTCGCATAATAGATATTATTTGATCCAATAGTTAAAAAAAAAAACACTTTTTTTGTATTTTTTTTTTCATACATAATACTTTACACATAAACATTTGAAATATTCCACATTGTTATGAATTGTTTCACTTATGTTATATTACAATTTGTTTTTCAGGCTACCTCCTCTAATTTTGATATCTATACTATAATAATATAGTAAAGCTGAAGAGTATTTTGTTTAATTGTTTGTTTAAATGCACCAACCTCTGGAACTAATAGTCGGATTCGAAAAAATATTTTTGTACATGATATCCAGATTCATGAGGAATAGTATAGGTTATATAACTTTACGCTACGACCCTAAGGAGCGGAGCAGTTACTATGAACGTCAAGGAATCGGGCAAGCTGTAGGAAAGTACGGGAAGTAAGTAGAACAACGCTAAGGTTACTACTACACTACACTGAAGCGTAGGCGGCGGCGACGCCGCGACTTGCCGCGCATTGGAGTTTCTCAAAAAAAATTAACACGCGTGAAACCGTGGGGCACAGCTAGTTTGTACGTATAATTTAGATGTCTTTATATTCTATAAGGCCAAATGAATTTTAAATGTTATAAAATTTACTATACAATTGAATTGTTTTACAGATTAATTATTGTTTATATATAATAATGGATAATATGTAGACCATGAATGGGATCTATTCCAGAAAACGGCTTCTGGACTGGGCGCCACTTTTTAACTGAAACATGTGCAAAACAAACGTCCAATACTTACAGCTTACCTGTTTCTTATCATTTAGCACTAAGTAGATATAAGAATCGTAAATTTATGAAAACAGTATATATACAATTATATTCTCGCGTCTCTTATCATGTCAGATAAAATTATGTACGTGGTTTTAAAATATCTAATTAAATTATATATTTAATCAGATATTTTATGTGATATATTTAACCAAAATGTTTCCCACACTTTTTAGATAATTTCGTATTATCAAAAATGTCAGAGTATGTAGAAGTATTCCGTACAATATACTACGTTTTAATGAAAGTATAAGTATTATAGTAATATAAATTATTATTTGTTGTATAACGGGAAAGTATTTTTCTATGGGGTTGGCATAGCAATTTGCGCCCTGCCGTGATAAAGGCTTGATCATATTCAACATATTTAACGTCTTTATGATAAAACTGTTTTATTTATTTATTTATAGTTTAGTGTTTCTCCACAATCTCTCGTTGTGTTGTTAAGTGCTCATATTGCCGAAAATAATCGCATACAAAGCTTAGAAATGAGATTGGCATCAACTGCAGCCTCCAGAATACACCACCATCGACTCGGTGTCCGAGCTCTATGCTACTAAGCAAAACTAAGCTAATCATCGTTTAAAATGATATAGTACCTGAGAAGTAAAACATAAAAATAGGTATATCAAAATTTATCAAGTAGTTTTTGCGTGATGCGCGCACAACGGCAAACCTCAGTCATTTTTTTTATATAGAAGATGTAAGGTAGATAGATATACTTTCAATCCAGAGATTTTAAGTTGTGCTTTAGTCCATTGGTCTATGCATGATGGTATGGATTGTGGTATCTTATCATATGATGCTTATCATACCTTTATATTACATAATACATACTTATTATGCGTAAAGTAATTCACTACGATCACTCGTTACGTGTACAATATGAATAGAAATCTCATGCTAAATAAAGCTGTGGTAAAATCCATGAGGGACACGGAAAAAGGTTAAATATGTTTAATTTTTCAAATATACATAAAGAGATCATGATGTGTAAATATTGTCAAGACATCAGTGGTCAAGGTGGACGAGGACTTACCTCTCGGACACAGCAAATCCTTTCCGATATGTTGACGTGGTGTGAGTGGCCGACAGTCGATATTCAACCTTTGTAACCCTCGGCTTCTGCCTCTGACAACACCTTTGACGCAATCTACAAAACAGCCCTTGCGTAACCTCTTATTACAAAACAAACCCTCTTCGGTTTCTACGTCGTATTTCAAAAGCAACTGATTTAGTTGCTGTTTCTATATGTTTATATGTATAAAAGGTGCTTAGTAAATACATATTTTATTAAGTTTAAAAAGTACATAAAATTAATACTAGGTTTTTACTTTAAAAAGTGCATCCAAATTGGTAATGTAGTTTTTAATCTATGTGCATTGTAACAGAGAAAATTTACGATTTTCAACTGCACTAGTTACTTTCCATACTGAAATAAAATTCACAGTAAATATAATGAAGTATATTTGATATTTTGTAATTCAATAATAGACTACCAGTTTAAATATACAATATGCAAAATAAAAATAGAGCAACATATGAACCATATGGTAAAGTCAAGAAACTAAAATATTACACAAAAATAATTTACATAAATTTATTATTATATGCAGCGCTCCTCACTAACTTGGCTTATGATAACTCATTCTGCTTATTAAATAAAGTATTAAATTTGATAAAATATAAATTTTAAATATACATGAAGGGTTTAATGAGTTTCAAGTAAGCTAGAGAAGTTTGTAAGTATATACAAGGAAAAGTGATACGCTATCTTCTCTACTAATTCCAGTGGAGACAAAGCTTAATAACATATGTGATAATTAAAGTACATATCTATAAAATGTGATATGTTGCAATGAATAGGTATGTAAAATAAAAAACATATTTAAATAGTTAATATGATTACAAAATCATTATTTAAACAAGTTCTGAGTAGGAACATTCACTATAAAAGCGTTAATACGTTAGACGAACAAAACTCACTTAAAAAGTTTTTGCAAAAAGATCAAAAAAATTATCGGATTATTTAAAAACGAAGGCCAGCTGCAGGACAGTTTGCGGACGGCGCACTTTTTTTCCATACACGTAATTCTGCAGCAATCCATCACATATTGCACCATTCACATACACTTCCGATTTGTAAAGTCCAATTTCATTTCATTTCGGACGTATCTAATTCAAAATTCATTAATCTTATAGCCGGCGTTAACATAAAAGATACCAAATCGATCCACTTGTGTATGGTCAGTTGGCGTCAGGAAATTGTGTTTTTGCCATTTTTTATATTATGCATAACTACCTGCCTAGTTAAAGATATTGGTGTTGATATCATAAAAAGTTAATAACATAGATCATATCCACAGAGCTTGTTGCGGAGTGGCAGTATTGTACTGTTGAACTGACAAGTCGTGGATACGATTTCCTTACAGGACGGATCTATGTTTGATAATTTGAATTAATTCTTGGGTTTATATGTACCTTTTGAGTTTATATGTACCTATTTATAGTTAGGTATGTTCCTATGTAGTTTGATAACACTCTATCCTTAGTCTGGTATCAATGGTCATGTGAGAGATTGTCCCTAAATTATATTTTTATTTTATTAATTAATTCATGTGTATAAAATAATAAACATTTTATTAACTGTGCTCCAAATACTTATTGTGGGTGATCCTTAGAAGATCGACATATGATATTGCTATGATATATGACTATTTTGTAGGAAATGTTAAGATCTACAATTATGTTGTACTTTAATTTGATATATCTGTTATGGTTTACTCAGCGTAAGCAATTTAATAAGCGTCATGAAAGCGTATTTTTTCCTAATTGATTCACCGTTATCGTCATTGCTTGTTACATTATCTAACAAAATATTTCCTATAAACTGGCCAGATAACATAGCCAAAAGCCAAAAAAAGACATGTATTTTGGATAAGTGGTTTTTGCGTGAAAAGAACATAAACGGACAGACAGACAGAGAGACCTGAATTTTATAATATATATACAGATTAAAATATTAGATTCTTTGAGGGTACTGTTTGCAGAATTGCTATTATTTTTATTTGTGATAAATAGAATAATCCAAAGATTTGACATTTCAATCATTTCTGGTTTTTAACAAAACGTGTTCCATCTAAAGTGACACTAATTCGATAGTATTAGAACATTTTATTCGAAAAAGAACAAGATACACATAAACAGATTTACTATTGTGTGGGCGGATGTCACTCAAAATAAATATCAATAGGCTTCAATGGCCATTTTGGTCACAAAAGACTATTTAAATACTGGAACTCTATATTTATATTTATATATTTACATTTAGTCTTTAATACTATGTTTTACTTTATGTAATAAGTTACTATATTATTTAATAATGAATAATATAGTAAGTAAAAGTACGTAACTTAAGTATTAAGATCAAGTAATAAAAATTGTTTAAGGAGTTAAACGTTGGCTAAGTCGTGATACCAGGCTTCCCGCATCTGAAATAGTCGTCACAACCTGACTTTTATTTTTATTTTGCTTATACAAAAAGTCAATTTATTTATTCTGTTTCCAAACCAAAACTAGTTGTAGGATTACTGATATAAACTATACATTCAGTCAAAAGAGTATCGTGAATGGATGATTAGTTTATGGTCCCAAAATTCAAGTTTTTTTTGGTGTTAGATTGCCAAAATTGTTTTTCATTTTGGCGCATAGTTTGACTTGCATCTGTCATTTAGATTAAATACGTTGCTGTTTTTAGTTAGATCATATCTAGTGTGTATTGCGAATTTTTGACAAAGAGTTTGTCTTAAATTTTGCATCGCCAATAGAATTTAATGTTCGGAGACACTGAAAATGTTACAGTAGGCTTACAGAGAATCGACTTTATCAAAAACACGTGCTTATGAGTGGTACAAAGCGGCGGTCGAGATATGCTGGAAGATTTGCCTCGCCCTGGTGAGCCGTCAACGTCTTCAACTGAAGTTAACATCGTAAAACTAATGGACTGAAAATCCTCATTCAAGTTTGAGAGAAATAGCCGCTGAATTCTGAGTCTCACGAGTCGATCCGTATCATTTTAAATAATCACTTAGGTATGAAACATATTGCCGCTCGCGTAGACCCAAAAGACCTGAATTTTCTCCAAAAACTCAATCACATAAGAGTCGCTGAGGGCATGCTAGAACGAGTCAATTCTGTCACAACATTCATGAAACGCATTATTACTGGTGACGATATGTGGGTTTACGAGTTTTACATGCAAACTAGTCAACAAGCTTCGGAGTGGCGCCTTTCCACTGAACCGAAAACGAAAAAACCAACCAAAGTCGATCAAAATCAAAGTCATGTTGACTGTTTTCTTTGACTATCGCGGTGTTGTGCACCCGAAATTCTTACCGGAAGGTCAAACAGTCAATAAATAATATTATTTGAACATTATTCGGCGTTTAAGAGAGCAAATTCGATGAAAAAGGCCAGATTTGTGGAAAGAACATTCTTGGATTTCGCACAAGGCGATCATTGTGAACGAATTTTTGACCAAAAACTAAATAAATACCATCGAGCAACCACCTTATTCACCAGATATGACTCCAGCCGACTTTTTTCTTTTACCTAAACTCAAATTACCACTTCGTGGTACCCGTTTTTATTCGGTAGAAGACATAAAGGAGAATTTGATGATTGGATTATTCGTTGACGTAAGTGTATCGTTTTTGAAGGAGCACACTTTGAAGGCGGTAAAATAAATTTGGATGAATAACTAACATTTTGTGTATTATTGATATTTTCCGGGTACTTTTTTGACACAGTAGTATATATACCTACTATACCAATATAAAGTGGTAATGTTTGTATATTTGTTGAAGATATTCTCCGGAACTACTGATCCGATTCACAAAAGTCTTTCAATAATACATAGTGTACTTGTTATTGATATTAAATTTAATAATTTAATTAACGTAAACGAAGTCGTGGGCGGTTGCTAGTGTGAAAATGAAAAAATGAAATCATACGTACATAATGTACAATCACGGAGCATTCCGTTCAAAGCAGACATCTTGGTAGAGTTAGAGTTGGTTAGAGTGCTAACGTGAGATTAATGATCTTTCATGTAAAATTCAGATCTCACGAAGTGAATAGAAATACATTATTATAAAAATCTTATGAAACGACTATATGATTATATACATATTATCGCTCTAGATTCGATATCTAAAGATGATTTATTTTCATGGGTCTAGCTCGTATATCCTTATAATGTTCAACATATTTCCTGTGAAACGTATTCACAAATTTCTAAGCCAGTCTGTGCCATTCAGTCTGTAATAATTGCTAATTATAAACCCATCGATAATAATGTAGTTAGTCTCTTAATATGCACAGAATGTTAAAACTATAATTTGAATGAGCTACTTTTTTTGTTATTAGTTGGGACCGCAATCATCGCAGTTATTGTTTTTTTCAGTAATCAATAATTCGGCTACAGCGCAACTTATTACGTTCAGAGATAGCATAAACGTATATACCATCGTTTTTTATCGGTCAATCTCATATATATTGTCGTTGCCAACCAGTGTAGTGAACCTTTGAATTCACATCCTAGCATTTTTACTAAATGGCGCCGTTCAAACAGTAACCTGAATTATTTTCAGCCAGTGCGACTAATACAACATTTAGCGAACTGGCTGACTACACTTAGCTACACAAAGAATTGTGACGAAACAATTTTTTGATGAATTTGAACTTGGAATAATTACTCATCACAAGAGTCCTAACACAATTCTGGCTTTCTCTAGTCAGTCCTCGTTACCTGTTTGCTTTTGAATTACCTACTAAACTTTAGTTATTCCCTTCTATTTAACAAAATTTGTATTTAATTTATTTTTATTTAACATAATATCTTTATATAAGAAATTTAGTGTAAATTTATTCTAGGTTAGGTAAGTTCTTTGCCTAAGCTGTGTAATTGATTAGCTAAAGAAGCCACCAAAGATTCAGACAGCTGCTTCAACAGCGGCGTTTAGTAAAAATGCTAGGTTGTTAATTTAGAGGTTAATTAAGCTAGTTTGCTGCGAAATATATACCAACATCCAATTTTATATATATATATATATATATATATCGATTAAAGAGACCCCGAAAATATTAACCTAAACCATGTTGTAAATGTTATTAAAGTGAGTTTCTCAACTATGTTCTGGCTAAAAAATTAAGTAATGGGTAGTTTAAGTACCTATAGAAGTATCATAAATTGTACAATTATTTCTCAGTGAAAACTTTTTGCTTTGGGTCAATATAAAGCACAAGAATATTATATTTCTCTCGAAAGAAAATATCCCATTTCCGCATCTTCGTGGCACAATGAATGCGCCTTCAAACTATTCAAATAGAGTACAGGCGTTGGTAAACCCAAATAATTTTTTGCACAACGAATTAATGGATAACCAAAACCGATGCAAAATAAAAAATTGTGCTTATTAAATGTTGGTTTCGCGTAATAACACGTTGGTGGTTTTTTCTTTGTTTCCAAGAGGTGCGCCGAGATATCCGGTTACGGCCGTTAAATATTTTGCCTCCCGATGAAAGGGAAACTTGGTAGTTTTTACGTTCAAATTTAGTTTTTGCTCTACAAACGCGGAAGTCGAGTACACTTATGCAAAAATTCGGGTTTCGGAATCGATTTCGCTTTTAGTATACCCTTCAGAAATAATCGCAACATTCAATTACGTACATTTCTATTCATGTAACGAACGTTACGATAATTGCAGCCATTGTTACCGTTCGATAACATTTTATTAAAAGATTTCTTTATTAAAAATTTAACATATTCATCGAATATCTAAATTTTGCTGAATTCAAAGTAATTTGCAAAGGAACATTTATCAAGTCCACAAAGAGAATAAAACCTCTCTCAAAAGAGGCCTGCTCGGGACAGATTTAATTTGTTGCGAAGGCTTTTATAATTGGAACATAAAGATTGCGAGTAATTAATTTTCGCAGCGAGTCAGAAGCAAGGAGCACGGGTATTGAGTTTGAGCGGCCAAGGCAGCATCACCGTGCCTAATTAATATTAATGACCTCTGGAGGCGCTCGATGGCGACCGCTCTCACTGGATCTTCCTTTATCTGACACCTACGCGGGGTAGCGTTAATTTCTTCGAAATAGTTTTATCTATATGACACGGTCGAGCTTATACTACAATTTTTATATATAAGAAAAAGTCGGAGGTAGGTACACTTGATACGTTTAGAGATGTACGAAAATGGATGTGTTGGTAGATGGACGGGCGGAACGCAGTGACCGATGAGACGGCGCTAAAAGCCGGACGGAAGCCGTGGACACCCGGCTTCGGTTACGAACCGTGGGATCCGTACCAAACATTTATAGGGCTGGTTAATAAAATTGTGCTTAATAAAATTGTGGGATACAAAATAAATATTACTAAAAATATCGATCAGATCGTAAAGCGGTTTCAAAGCAATATAAATACAATTAAATGAGCAATTCTTGTATATATATATTATATATTTATTATTTATTAAAGAAATCATCCACTCTTAAATCAAGTTAACATACATACATAAGTGGGTTTAGCCAAAGACGATTTCATTATTATTTTAAAAATTTAACGATTTGACTTAGAAGCTGCTTTAAAGACTTGGATGTAATTTTGTATTAAGATAATGTTTTACTTTACAACTTTACCTACGTTAACGTTTTTATTTTTGCAAATCACCAATCTAAACTTGATTATCAAATATTATGTGTACAAAACGTGTACAAGTATTAAGTGTAAAATATCATGTATACAAAACGTGAAAAAGTTAACCGTCTAAAATCAGTCTATTATTTTCCTTATTACAGGCTTTTACTTATTATCATTCAATTAAACTTCATATAAAATATTGAAAATAAAATTAATATCTCATTAACAGTTTCTATAAGTAAACACAAAATAGAAAAAGCTTAAAAAGCTTCTTATTTTCAGTCGGTGACGCTATTTAACCTTAGGTATATGGTCTACATTTCAAAATCAAAATTTATTTTATTACCTGTAATAAGTGATTTATAAAATAAACTTGAAATTGTAATTAAATATAAAAAAGATACAACAAGAAGTTCAATTTTAGTTTATGTTACATGTTAGTTAATAGTCACATTTTTACCTTAATAATTAGTCTCATAATTAATTAGTAGAACAATGTAGCCGGCGCCAGTGATACCGTGTTACGGAAAGGAATTTAACTACACCTCTTTCACTCCCATAATTGAATAAAATTAAAATAAAATATTTACATGCTAAAGTCGTTTCGGTATAAAGGACAGCCCTGCCAACGTAGTAAGGAATGAGTGTGGTGTTTCGCGATCTCTCCATAAAATTCATATAAGAACCGTCACACCCGTCGCGTCGCGTTGCGTCTCTATGTATACCTTCTGATCATAAACATAAACCACTTCGGTTATTCTTTTTTGCGCATGTTCTAGTTTCCGTTCTGTCTTTCATATCATTAAGCTGAATGAAATTAAAATTTAAATCAAACGGATAAAAATAAATATTTAGTATCACATTATAAATCTTTATGAATGATACTATTTAAAAAAAAAATGTTTATTTTATCCCTATGTGTTCCTATAAGTACCAGCCATCCGAATGCTGTGAAATGTTCATGAGTTGTTGTGTTTCTGTATTAACATCATTATTTTACAACAGGTGATGCGCGAGTCGTTTAAGTTCGAACGGAACGAAGTCACGGTCACAACTATTACATTATAAAATAGTTATCACATAGTATAAGTTCGCCTTATGTCTAACAGTAATTAATATAGCTTAAACTAAACTTACCTATATTACAAAAGTTAATATGTTAATACATTTTAATGAATAATGAGAAAGCAGACAAGCAAACATCTTAACGTTTATTTTTCATATTACTACGAAGGTACCTACACATATATTTAAATAAAGTACTAAATAAGTGCATGTAACCATTTCGCGCCAGTTCATAGGTACGTACAAAAAGTGAAGCAAATGTAGGTAAGAAGGTTATAATCGCGCTTAAAGTAGGTTAAGCAAAAAGTGGCATGTGTTTTATTGAAAAAAATCCTTTGAAAGGCACAATCTGCACGTGTGCAAGTCACTTGAGCGCAGCCGGTTATACTTCGCGTGCGTTACCCTATACTCGTAAGATTGACAGTACATAAACACCTCGAAAATTGTACTCTTGATAGAATTAACCAAAAATTTATAGGGCTAGAACTATATTTACTTTTATTGTTTTTTACATTTAAGCAGCTTAAAGCCATTACAGAGCGTCTTAAATATTGACACAAGATAATGTATAAATATTGGCTTAATTTAATTTGAAAATTGTTTTTCTGTTGTTTCTATTATGTACGTACTTAGATGAATAATTATATTAATAAATTCTTAAATTACTTATGTGAATTACTTTTTTCTGTCGTTCCCATATTATCAAATAAAACAGAAGTGTTTATATACCTATTTGATTTTTAAATAAACACTTTCCTGGTAGCAAGTTGGACACCGAAACCGAATTTTAAGTAATATTTTTTTTGTAAGTCTGTATTTTATGACATAATTTAATTTCAAAACTACTGACGCTATTTGCTTCAAATTCTTTTTTATAGTTTCCCGGCAAATTGTCGATACTATCCCTGATGGGCACAGTATAATCCAAACACAATGGCCACCACCGAAAGAGAGGCAATCCATCGGCGGTCGCCGCTGTCATGCCGGCCTGCATAAAAATCTCTTTGCGTTAGACTTGAAGGACCCAATGTCGTAAGAAGGCGGAAACACACTGGTCGGGAAATGGTTTCACGGTACGACAAAAATAAGACAGAGAACTTTATAGGTAGTTCGTGCTGAGATGGTAGTTACCGTAGAACTGTGACTCCGAAGCTCAGCGCCTATGGCTCTGTTGTGGAAAGGAGAGAAGAGAATTAGATTGAACAGCTCTTCAGAGCACTCACCATGATACAGACGGATATATACTATATAAGTTGCTGTATGAGATATTCACATAAATATCAGGGTTTTATTTCGGAATTATGTTCTACAGTATGTAGCAATAACATTATTGATTCATTTATAATTAAAACTTACTCATATATATAAGTAGTACTCGTTGCATACATTTTGAATAAAAATAATGTCTACTTAAATCTTTTTCAGTGTAGCTGGATTTCATTACTTTTACTTCTATATTACTAATTGTTATTTTGAAATATGAAATGGTTCTAAGCTTATAATTATCAATACATGAAGTAAGTGAAAGATTCAGTGTAACAGACATAAACCTTATAATGAGATACAAAAATAATGAATCGAACAAGTTTTTTTTTAAGAGATAAAATTTCGATTTCTTTTCTCTGATGCTTAGTAGATGCTAGTACTTCTTAGAATACTTCAGATTTATGAAAATATTATTTCATCTTTGTAGAAATTTTACTAAAAGGACCAAAAATAGAATTTCTGCGTTTCTTCGATTTAGATGCATCCGTAATTTAAATATTACTTAGATATTCAAATTATACTCGTATACCTACTTAAAATAATTTACCATGTCATAATAATTCTTTGTGTTTTTGATACTTTAATTACGTATAAAAACATTAAGATTTTTGGTCGTATATTTTTTACATTTTTTTTTTGTTTACCATAGAAACAGCGGTTATGTAGTATGTGATAGCAGTGTGTGGTGTTATAATTACAAGCGGACAGATCCGATGTAACAACCTAGTTAACCAATAATGGTCTGAGAACTTACAGTAGCGGCTACCGTAAGTTGGTGTTCAGTGTATTATAGTTTATAATCATTTATATAAAATACAAGGCATGGGAAATCTACTTTAGAAGTTCTTCAGAAATTGTCAAATTTGATAAATGTTGCATGCACTCTCCTTATGATGATTCTCTGCGGTCTCGGTGTGCAGCGAAGCGATGGTTTGCTTACGTTAGTCGAGGCCACTAGAGTGTGAAATCACCCGTTTACGAACCATTGTGTGACCATCTTCACATGTGCCGACAAACGAGTATGTTTTAGGCATCAGTTATTCTGTTAACAGTTATTACGAATTTGCGACTTCGCATATAGATATTAAAGTAATTGAACATCTATCTACTTGAAAAAATGACCACAATGGTAGCAAGCTTGGTTTGTAGAAGAAAGAATAACAAGTTGTTCTGCAAAGTGTACTACTACTCTTCCTTTTACGAACTACCTATTATGAAGTATTATTTTGTATATAGGAAATTAAATTTACAATCTGATTCTATTCTCTGTCTATATAATTCGGTATTTATCTTTTTAAGTATGATTAAATACCGTATAATATAAAAACCGTCTTAAGAATAGAAGTAGGCAACATCATAAGTGATATACTTAAACAATACTTGTTGTAATATTATTATATATAGTTACGTACATATTATGTAACTAATTTCTTTATGTTCTCAATCCAATTAGGGTACAAGTAGAACCAATAATCTATGAAACCAATGTTCACCTTATCAATTAACCTTTTCTACAATTTTTTAAATAAGTTGTCTCCATTACAGTGAAACTCACTCAGGTAGATATAACATAAATTCCAGTCTGTCGCATAATAAAAAAATGCGAATGATCGTATATAACTTTAAGGCCTTGCCAATTAGCATTTAGTTCTGAAAGTCTAATAAGTCTATATTCATGTAAGTGCATTGGTATATATATATATATATATGACGTAACACGACATACAGCATCATGGTACAAAAAAATCTAGATTTACATCCTAAATTTGTACATAAATATGCAAACTTTAGCCAAATAATCGGAAGAAATTACAGAAAAGTTGATAGAGTTACAGAAATTCATATAGGTTTTCAAAATTTCCTGCGAATTTTACGTTTTCTTGATTTTTTACATAAAATATGTATTTTTACTTATATTTTATGTATTTGATACACAAAAGTTGTAAGGAAAAACAATTATATCAATAATATTACATGTTATAATTGTAAAATTGCTTAAAAAGTATTATTTTATCATAATATCTGTAACTGTAGATATTTTTATGACAATTTCCACTTTATCGTATTCTGTTATTACAGGAAAAATTAAAATAATACAAACCCTTGAGGTAATGCCAAAAATACCTATAGATTTTGCAGAAGTTAAAATACATTTTAAATGGGGTTTTTTACATGTTGGGTGTGGTGATTACCGTGTCGTATGTGTATTTTACAGAATTATTGTGTATATTTACTGCTTACTGTAAAAATCAATTAAATTAAGTCTTTTTACAAAATACTATGGAAAATTAAGTTTAAGGTTATAATATTTTTACATATACATGTATAATATAGTACACACATTGTCTGATATTTTATATCAATTTTGGAGTTTTTAGCAATATTTTGTACTTATAAATACTTTAAATTGAAAAATACCATAAAAATGTGTAAGTTCGCCGAATATTAAGGCTATATGTACAGCTTTATGTAATTTCACAAGTTGTTACGCGGTGATACCACTCGTTCAGAAATTGTTCAGTAACTAAAAATTACTGTTAAATGTAGCTTTACTTACAGTACTGTAAAATTACATTAAATATATGTATAAAGATTACATAAACATAACTTAATCTTGGCCGTTGTGTACATTTAAGAAACACATTACAAATGAATAATCAGTTGGAAACCAGAAACCTTATGCATCGAATACGACAAAGGACACAATCGAAAATGCAAGTGTTACAATAATACTTCATTTCCACTCTTCCCGGATCGGATTCCATCACTTTTTCATTCGCCTTCTCGATTTGTTTGCCCGTCAAATTCAAGTTATAAATGATCGAAGCTGCGATATAGATTTTTATTTTAACACATTTGTCCTATATTCATCGATGTGATATGCAAATCTAAACCGTATTTCCATGAAGCTGAAGTTGGAATTTGCTAATATGTATCATGTAGGTAGGTATATTAACATAATATTTGCCTCCATGTAAATGTGAATATGTGTTTATTTTATTTAACTAATTAATTGTTTTAAGGCTTATTATGTAGATACTATATATCATTAAACATTATTTGATTATATAGTAGGTAACGATATATGATCTAACTACCATTTTTTTAATTTGAAGTATTTTTTTTAAATAATTGCTATAAATAACCATGCTCTCGTAATCATGCATCATTATATTTTTATACATTTTTTAAATAAAATCAATTTAAAGTTATCTAAATACAATATGACCAGTACTTTTTGTTAACTGAAAAATGATATCTATCCTTTTATGGATTCATCCGAAAAAGAAGTAATTAACCCGAGTTTTTGTGACTACCCCCATATACATTTGATTTATGTTAAGGGCCGTTCGTAAAAGAATTTGCGAATTTTAACCATCGCTGCAACGACCAGCGTTGCTCAAGTTTGAGAAATTATCATATCCCACTTATTTATATATTTTGCATAAATCCATAAATTTAAGCTTGTTGGAATGGAATATGGGAATTTACTATAAACATCGTAACGTGATTTCAATTTTCGACAGAGGAGAATGGATTTGTATATTCTTCAATGAAATTATTTGTTTTATATCTTAGTCTCTGAATTTTTGTATCTACGGCAATCATATCCATGCTGGAGTATTAGAGCTTAAAATTTTCTTATGAAAACAGAAACTGGAATTCAAGAAAAAAACTTTCATATTATAACCAGCTGTTTCCAGTGACTACGTTTACGACACCTAATGTACAATGGTTGTACTAATTCTGACACTTTCATAGGTGTGCACAAAACATCTCACCAAAGTTTTATAGCAATCGGATTTATGGTTTATAAACGCATAGGAAACAAGCAAGGAAACATTCTTTTTTTATTCCTACATAGATAAATTAAACCAGATTTTTTATAAAACTATATTATTACCTACCATTGTATTATTTTCTACCACATAATTAATGTTGTACATATCAACAAATGATATTCATTAGTAATAAAGACTTTTATTTACATGAAGGGAGAATTTCTCAAATTTGAGAAACACAATTCGACATCGTCGGTTTCTTCGAACTCTATTCGGGTGTACAGTAAAAAGCGCAGGTATACAACGAGAGTGAAAGGGTCGATGCAATTCGAGAACAAGCCCAGTTTCACTTTGGATCCTTGGATACTGACCTTCACTGAATGTTTTTGTCCCAGTGCGGATTAGATGCGGCGCATTGATTGTTGCCAATTTTAAGTAGAAACACGTGGGAATTTGGATTTCGATTAGATCTTGCATTGCATTATTTGCATTCAATACGCATAGATTTTATATGATGAGTCTATTATTATTATATTGCTCGAAGGGAATTCAAATCGAAGAATTTCGAATACGTGAATTGAATGTTTCATTTAATGATTAAATTTACAATTACTTTTCATTATAATATTATGAAAAGGAGAAAAAACTAGAAAGTACCTATGTATGTGTTGTGTGTGTTTACAGAAAATGGCAACAAGTACACAATATGTACCTAATAGGTACAATGAGAAGTGACTACCGCGCAGTTTAAATAAAAAATAATAAATTATATTTTACTATTTCAACTATATACATTATGTTACATGAAATAAAATTATTATAATTTGTATTCTCGTTGAAATACGAATTTAAACTTCATATTTAGTAGATTAACAATTAAAATACGAGTGGAAGATAATTATAAATTAATTATTGTGCATGTGTATCATATACGTATGTGCAAATATCTCAAGTTAAATAAGACATAGAAGTTGCAAATTAAAAACACTATTAAGTTACTTAATAGTTATAACTACAGCTGAGTATGTCTCATTCTTAGAGTACTTACGCTGTCCCATTGTTAAACGTGTATTAGGTACCTACGTAATAACTTTATTTTGAATGTAAACTTTTCTTGACTGCTATTATTATATTATTATTAGCTGGTGGCCATAACGTCGTTCACGTGAATATTATTAGTTTTTATCGTTATATGTTTGGCGTAGTGGTCACAATCGCACCTTATGTTATGTGACGATGTGGCCCAAGATGATAACACGCTGAACCTAGTGGAAGACTAGCTCTCAAGTGCAGCTGCCGGAACACACCTAACTATTGGTGCTTGGCGAAAGATTCTCAACTTGAGGGTGGTAGCTGGCCAGGCGGGAATTAGAAAAAGCCCTACCACCTTGTTATGGTTTCCTCACGATGTTTTCCTTCACCGAAAGTTTAGGCTCATTGCAAGGATTTGAACTCACGTCAATCGACAGGAAGTTGTACACGCTACCACTTAGCCATCATGCTTCATTGCATCATTTTATACTTTTATTGTTCTATGGGGAATGTACTTCTTATCTGAATTAAATTTGGCCCTTTTGCTTTTTAATTTTATCATTAGGTACTGCTTAGCCCCCATAGAAAACCTTAAGGATACGTAATTCTTCCTCGGGTTTAATCCTTTATCAATCTGAACACTAAATTTAAATTTGTTCTGTAGTTTTCAAGTAACGTGTGTTCTAAGCACCAAAAATTTACTATTATATGATGAGATTATTTATTAAGTGTTATTCGATGTAGTAAGTCGATTTTTAGGAACAACTATAATAGTGCAATAAGTATTCATTTATATAAAGGTTTCTGACGTGGTGGTGGTTCATGACGACGCGATGCGACCATTGAAACTTGTTATGATTTTGTTTTTTTTAAACTAAACTATGATTACTAACAGGTGTTGTTCATTCATTTTGTAAAGCTATGAAAAAAAAAGTGTTGAGATAGAATTGTAGTTGAATTAGGTGAATAATAAAAGTCAACATTGTTTATATGAAGAATAAGAAATATAAACACGTTCTTATAGCATGTTAGAATCCAGAATTTATAACTTGTCTTACTAAATCAAATCAAAATCATTGCTTTCGTGTATTCATAGATCAATATCTTGTCTATCCTTCACAGAAAAGGATCGTTTTGTGCAAACACAGTCTTATACCCGTAATCAAACCGATAGATCTATTTGTAATAATTTCTGTGAAGAGAACTAAATAAATATGTAACATTTTTTTCCTCAATTTAACGAATAATAATAAACCCTTTGTTGTATATAATAAAATTATATAATATATCATAGTTATGTTATAATATATTAATCTATATAATGTAATTATATATAAGACTTCTAGTCTCAGTTTCGGTTCTTGCTAGATTTGGTCTGGATTCTCTGAATAGTGAACAACAATTTCAACTAATGTTGAACAAATTGATGGCCAACAAAACTAGAACACCAACCAAAAGTTTTGTTTTCGAACTGACTACACTGTTGTCCTGAAGGGCATTGACAGTTTCATCAGACTATGGACGAGCGCAGAAGGCACTCAGCTGAAAAAGTAGTAGCTAGCGCAAAGGTACCAAAGTGGCCGAACCTTGGCTTGAGCTGTTGCCCTGCATACAGTTCGGCGAATTGAATCTAACTATCAATAATTAGATCTAACTAACTATAATAATATTTAGATACATTACGGTGGCCCAAAAAAGTTTTTTTTTGCCACAACCGAAAACAAACAGAAATATTTGTCTTCTAACATTCTGATATCATAAATAAACTCTCTAACATTTCCGCATCTGATTTTCGAAGGTCCCATAATATGGAAGTTTATAAACAAAGAATAAATCAACATCAAGCAAGCAGTACTCGAACTAGTTCTGATCTTCACATTCCAGCAAGTGAAATTAAAGCGTATAGAGAAAATATTATTATAACAATACAAAACATTTACGAATTTAGTAACAGAACGAAATTATGTAAGTATTAGTAAATTACCTACATCGGTTTAGCAATCACCTTCCACAGCATTCACCTTCCCACGCAACCTTACCTTACACGTGTTTTTATTCAAATGCCCGCACGTCAAATCGGAGCCCTGACGTAGGTAAAATTTAAATGTTTGAAATAAACTTTTATTTGCGCAATTTTTTTTCTACAATATTTATTAAATACGTTATACTTTCTAACGCATCGTGGGAATGCAGGTGGGGAAGGGTTCTACCTACGCTTGCATTAGTTCATAGTTTTTGCGTTCTCTCCGCTCCGGTTGCACAAAAGTTAACTTAGCCCTTTGTGGACACGTCAGGTGGAATTCGCTTCAACTAATAGATAATTTATGGGAGTCAGCGCGATACATCCAGAGACAACTTTTAAAATATTAGGGTTGTTTGGGTCCCATATTGTACCTACAATATATCTCCGTGTTCATATTTAAAGATATGGCGAGATTGCGGCATCTCTTTAAAAATATGTTAAAATACATAAAAAAATATATATTAAAAAATGATATTTTCCCACTTGAAAAAATATAAATTAAAAAATTAAATAAAAATCTAATATAAGTTGGGTGCAGTGGGTCTAAGCCATATACCCGATATAACGTAATCTATATTAATAAATCTGCAATTCTGTCTGTGCATGTATTTTTTTTCCAAATTCCCTATGCTATTCCTTATATTCCCTAATTTTTCCCCTACATATATGAAGGAGAATATACCATTAAAAATATTTGGTCTGTTTATATGTCCGAATTTAACACAAGAACAGCTTCACCGATTCTTATGAAATTTTATACAAGTCTATTTTACACGGTCATATGATAGGCGTTATGAATTTTTAATAATACTTCTACAAATCTAAAAAAAAAGTCATGACTTTTTAACCGATTTTCATGTAATTTTGAACACATGAAGTTTACCTGAGAAACGTGAATGAGTGACGACAATAAATTTAAGAAGGATTAAAACTAAATATTCGCAACACGTTTATTACGTTACTAGCATAAGTATAATCCGTTTAAATAGAGACGTATAGTGTAAAAGTATTAAAGCTGCGCTGACATGCATTTCAACAGTTAAACCGAGCAAAGTGTCCCGCGTTCTCCCGCCTGTAATCCCAATGTACATGCAAAAGTCACGTCAGATCACACGCACGACACGCTTTTGCCTATATTGTAACAAATCTATTACCTAAGGCAACAAAGGTAAATTTTAATTGTCAACAGATTATCGCTAGTACCCCGTTTGCAATTATATGACGTAATATTAAAAATATTAATTAGTTTGTAGATTTACATTCATCGGAACACGAATTGGACGGTATAAATGTTGGCCTGTGCATTTCTGTGTAAAATAAAAATATCTTTTGACATTATACGCATTAAAGAGTAGGTATAGGAAGGTATTGTGTTGGCTGTAAAAGTCTCCGATTCTATATCAGAGGAGCAAAGAGCAAACAAATAAAAAAAACCTGTAGTTTATACTTTTTGCAAATGTCCGAGTTATGAGCAATTTGCACAAAATCATGTCTACAAGTTTCCAAATGTTGTATGCTTAGTTCAAGTCACTATTTTAGAATAAGTTCAACATTCTACTGGCTGAAAACAGTCGAGAACTTAGCTAATGTTAATGGTTAGTTGATGGTATCGCAGTGGTCAACGACGTTATGAGCTACACGAGTAGGTACCTACAAGTTGTTTTATCAAGACTAATGTCTCCTACTATAAACCTTGATGTTTACGCGAAAATAGTAACATGGCATCGCAACCCGTTTAAAAAGGTTCAACATTCAAATTTGTAACGTACTTTTTGTATTCAATGTCAGAAGTAACGCATTACACACGTATACCTACACTAACTTTTTTTCTACACCTAACGGCTATAAGTACACGCCTTGGCCATTACACGTGAGTAACATTCAGCATTCACCGAAATAGATTCAGGTCGTCTGAAAGAAGCCCAACCGAAGACAGTTTCGCCTTTCAAAGCTCTAAAATCGTCATAAACTCGCCATAAGATTCCAAATAGTTATCACAACAATGAATTCAATGTCTCACATCGAAAGCTTTTCTCGATATCCAATTTTCTCATTTTTATTCTAATCTCTATAGAGATTTCAATATTTATTGTTTTCGTTTCAAATCAATACTTACTTCATATTCGTGGAAAGCTATAGAACATAAATAATAAACCTGGCTTAAATCTCCTTCAGTATAAAATAAACTTTGGAGAACTTTTGGTTCAACAAAGTTTTGGATGATGTAGGGCGTCTGGTAATTTGATTACTTGTTTAATCTTAAATATAAATTTGTTTTTCCAAATTATTTTACATAGGTATATATCGTAAATTCTACCATAACTATCTACCATTTCTCTTGTATGGTAACAAAAATGACTATCATAAAAAATATTCAATATCATTGTAGCTTAATGCACTAAAACGAAAAGTAATGGAAATAATTTCACAACCATTATCACCTTATGTACACTCTTAATAAATACTTCAACAAATTCGCCATTATGATAAATCATCTACCTATAATATATTTAACCCCATCCATAACCCCTCGCGGAACATCAATTAACCCAACCCTTTCACTCTCGTCGTACCGCCCGCCCTATGTAAAGTCAGTTCGCGAGGCCACGGATTTATTTATACCCTAACCCTTTCATCCAATCAAAACGCACGCGTAGAAATAAAAAACATAACTATACAAGCATAAAAAAGGTAAAAGACGGCTGGGCCCGCTGCGTCGAGAAACGAACGGCGCGCGCGCCTCTGCAGGGATCTAATAATAACCCTTTCGAGGTGGAAGGGTTATCAACCAATCCAATTTAAGGCGGAGCTGTATCATAATAACATCAATATAACTAGTTCTATATGTTTGTATCTATAAATACTACTACGGATTTTTTCATACTTATTATGTTATTTTTAGCATTCTTATATAAATATAATGTACGTGTGTATATATATATCATTCAAAAGAATGCTTCGCATCCGTCTGTCACATTTACAAGGCTGTGAATACATCGAAATTTGATGAATACTCGTAAAGTACTCTTTCTACTGTAAAATGAATCAATAAAATACATATTTTCAAAGTGCGATTGGTCAGACAAAATGTTCCCGCATACGTCCCAACGACTACAAATAAATTGAACGCAGTCGCCCTCTTCTGTCAATTGAAGATGACCGCTTAAATTTCATTTGTACAGTCCTGAACAGAATATAAAAAGAATGACCGTATTTGTATTATATAAGAAGAAGAAGATACGTAAGAAGTTATACGTTTTTGGTTTACCACAACAAAAAAAACTCTTAAAATTGTATCTCTTGTGCCAACATCATGATGAAGTTCGCGATCAATGATAATAATATAAATTCATTTTACTTAATTTTATATAAGGATATATGTTATATACCTATAGGTTGTATATAAGGTTAACGGGAATAATTTTTAAACAATGATAAAATTAAAAGTCTAAAAAATTAATTCACTTTACTATCATAACTTCATCACGTAAATGACGCTCGCGCAGCTCTCAATTATTTTACCCCATATTAAACGCGTCAAAAGTAGAAATAACTTCAAAAGCTCAAATTATACTTTATACACGACATAGTTTTAGAGAATAATCAAATAATATTTGATATTTACATAATCAAAACGTTTTCCTGAAATATATCATTTTACATAGTATAAAACAAAGTCGCGTCGCTCTTGCCGTCCCTATGTATGCTTAAATCTTTAAAACAACGCAACGGATTTTGCAGCAGTTTTTTTTAATAGATAGAGTGATTCAAGAGGAAGGTTTATATGTATAATATATGCATAATATTGTTGAGAAACACTGATAAATTTAGAGGTTTCTAATGTGATGTCGTAAATAAACAAATTTTTTGCGCTTACATTGCAAACGCTGGCTGAACCCCACGAGATAAATCAAAATAATTTACTACAGAATTGTACACCTTAAAAAGGTCAATAAGAAAGTCCGAGATGGTATATGTCTATCTCTTAAGAATAAACCACTATAACCATTTTTTATCCTTTACATTTTACGGGAAAAAATGGCTTATTTACGAAGTGATTTTAAGCAATACAGCATTAATCCTTATCCAATTAAGTACCTTAAATACATTGTCCATTTAATATAGATCAATATAGCCATTTACACCATGTAATTTAAATGAATATTCCCGAAGATATTACAGATTTAAAATGTAGGGAAGTGCGGCGGTCCCGGCCCTATATACCATGGTCAATTATATGTCGCTCTTACAAGAGTAGCCTCTAAACAAAACATGTTTGCATTGTCTAATGACAAAAAAGCTGTAAATGTTGTTTATAAGGACATTCTGTGGTAGGTAGGTACATTTAGTATCAGCATTGCACCCGTGCGAAGCCGGTCGCTAGTTATATCTATAATGTGAAATAATATTTTCATTCTAATTATAAATTAAAAACAAAGTAAAGTGTACCAACTGTGGACCCGATTATAAATCAGACGTCTAAACGCCAAAATTTAATACATTCAGAATAAACTAGCAAACAAAGAGTAAAATAGGAGAACTTATCTAGGTATGTATATACTTATTTTAATGCAATACAATAAATCTAAAGATTAACAAAACAGTAACTTATGACTAAAACTGATGTGCTTGTTTAAAATATGTACTTATTTGAAATTTACTAATAGAAATCAAATGTTAATTACGAGCGAAAACTTTTTTATATAGGTACTAGTTGTGCCCCACGGCTTCACCCGTGTTATTTTTTATTTTTTCGAACTGACTATATTGTTAGCCTTAGGGGCCCTGGAGCCTTTACGGCTTTTACAGCTTTACCGGGCCCGTGTTATAATTATTCGACAAACTCCACGGAGCGCGCCGAAGCTATCGCGCCCGTGTAGCTCTATCGTTGTTCCACTTCCCGTACTTGCCTACAGCTTGCCAGATTGCTTTACGTTATACTTACTGATTTGATCCTTAGAGTCGTAGCGTGAAGGTATATAAACCTATACTATACCTTACGAATCTCGCTATCATATACAAAAATATTTTTCCGAATCCGACTGGTAGTTCCAGACATTAGCGCGTTTAAACAAATAAACTCTTCAGGTTTATTATACTCGTTGTTATATAATTCGAAACGGTTTTGAATATTTAACAAAGCTCATAGTCATCAGTATAAAATTTTAATATTTCTTATATTAAGTTATAATTACCTGCCGACGTTTATCGTTTCCATCCTGTATAATTAATTAGAATACCGCTTCTGAGAACTCTAGGCGCGTATACAAAATTTGTTAATAGTAATGAGTTGTTTTTTTTTACTGTAGCGTATTTTAAATGTTATTTTAGTCTATCAAATCGCCCACCATCTTTCTTATTAAGAAGGAAAAATATTCTCTGTAGACAGTTACGTACTCGAATGTACGCGCAATTTATAGGCATATATTTACAAATTATCACTTATTCCGTTCAGGGTAATTCACATTTTATTATAGCTCTACCCTTGTTAATAAAACCTCAACATAAATTACAATCATGTTATGATATCGACGTAAACGATGATTAAAAAAGCTATTAAAGTTTTGTGATTAAAGGGCAAATGTGTAAAAGAAAACACTATGGGGGAATTAAATTAAATTGTGCAATTCCAACGCACACTCGCCGAAATGAATCCGATAAAAAGAACAAGGTAATATCTGAAACTACTGATCTAATTCTGAAAATTCTATCAGTACGTCCATCCAGGGTGGCAACAAGCTATCTATTATTTTCTTGATATGAAGATTTATAATGTAATTAATGCGAATGAAGTAACAGACTGTTGCTAGTTTTGTTAGGTTGTTATAATTTAAGGTGATCGCAGCCAAATAACTTTGAGTCACAGGCAACGGTAACCGCTTTGTAGTATATAAAAAAAAGTATAAACTATAATTAATAGTGCCTATAAATATACTATATAGGTTTACTTAATTCAGGTATATATTTAATCCACAAAATTATTATTTTTCTTGAACTTACCATTACATGCGAACCAGTAGTTTCGTCGATCGAATACACAAACCTTATAATGAATTAACTCAGTAAGCAGGATATGTAAATTAAATTAAATTATACAGAAACGATGGTAGCGATGTAAAGAAGAGAATCCATAAACACTAACTGTCTCTACGCAGGGCTGCCGAACCATTATTAATGCCAATCTAAACCACATTTTTTTTATGGTTTGAAGCAGCAAGCAGGTATACATTGCTCCTGGTATAAAAAGGTCACTGCAGTTTATTCTATACGTTTCAAATAAGAAGATACCGGTCTGTCAAACCGCTATATCTGTCAAACCGCTATACCTATTGCTTCGCATTTCACAGTAAAAAATATATGATCGGAAGGACCACAATTTGTACAAATTATGCTGTCACGTGAATGTTCATCTATACATATAATAAAATTAAAGTGTCTGTTTGTAATGTAAAAATAACAGATTTTGACTAAATGCACACGATACCTACAACAACGAAACCCATTTTTAAAATATTTATCTGTCTGTCTATCTGTTTGTTCCGGGTAATCTCCGTAACGGTTCGATCTATTTTGACGGGACGTTCACTGGCAGATAGCTAATGTTACAGGGCATGAATTAGGCTACTTTGATTTAAGGAAAATAATTAGGGTTACGCACAAAAAATAAAAATATTTTTTTAGTAGTCCACGCGAGCGGAGTCGCCGGCACAGCTAGTATATGTATAAAACAAAGATTTTTAGATTATTATTTATTTATTTAGATATTTTTATACGGATTTTATTACAGTTAGAAATTAGAAAATAGATAAAAGTAAAATAAAGTTAACGTTTCTACTTAGATTTACTTACAAAAATTGTTTGTAATGCGTATCTATTATTTCCTGTGGCATGTGCCCATATAATGGATAAAAAAAAATACAGACGGTAAGTTAATTTTGTATTTCGAATAAAAATATATGATTTTTTATGTTATGTTTTTTTTAGCAATTCCTACAATGTTATGTAATGCGTGAAATTGACACGAATCTGAATATCTCGTCACTTGAAACGCATAGTAGGTATTTATTAATCGACCTAAAAAAGGACCGCAGTCCTAACTAGGACCAATGAATCATGTGTTAATACTTCTGAGGACTCTGTTGAAACGTCTAGTGTGCAAACGTAACATCTTCCTCTCCGCCTGTCTATCCGTAGAACGCTTGTTTCTCAAAAAAACACATAATCGGTTTACGTGTATTTTTAAGAAAAATATTACTGGCCAGAATTTTATTTTAGTATTAAGTGACAGATAAGGAAAAGGCAGCGACAATTAATGTGAAACAAAACGGAAAACGTTGAAGCAATAATGCATACTTTGTTTTTTCGATCTAACTACACTGTTAGCCATAAGGGTCCTGAAGCCTCAGGCGGCTTTTACAGCTTCACCGAGCTTGGCAGTAAGGCATACTATCGCTAAACAATAACAAGGGAAAGTCGACGAGACAGCTGTTACAACTAGTTTAGTTATAAATGGAGATCTAAATAGTCCAATTATATTGTTATTAGCTACCAACAGAAAAATTATTTCGTAAAAAACTTTAGTGACTTGTAAACTGTAACACAATTGATTGAAAAATTGTTACCGTAACTGGTAAAGAACTTTGAATAATTAATGTAACCTCGGACAACACGGTACACAGCTCCCAAAGCAACTATAACAGGGGCACATAAATTATCCCCTATGTTTACAATAAAATAAATCAAACGAGTTTTTCTTTTTTTTTTGGAAATAATCGTAATAATGAGGAACTTTTAAAACATCATAAAGCGGTGTATAAAAGCGCTAGCTTTGTTGTAGATAGGGGCGTATTCACACTAAACTGCGACATCATGAGGGCGATTGTTTCATTTCTAATTGGTTAAGTACTACGACCTAATTGCTTATGAACACGAAAGTTACAAATATGTCTCCTGCATGTATTATGAAACAATAACATGGATAGCGTATCTAACTAGGAACATTGTGGGGTTTTCGCCTTGGAGCTCAAGTGTCTTTACATCTTAAATAAAATTATATTAAGAAAACCTTTTTAGAAAAATTATCTGTTTTGTAATTGTTTTCATTTTATTAGTTTGGTTATTGTACACAATTGAAGTGGATTACAAATAAAATTCTGAAATATCACAAAAACTCCCTGGAAACTTTTAACACGTGACCACCAATTTGGAAGAATACTGAAGTCACCAAAAGAACTTGCACTTTATAATACTAATAATTACCAACTTTATAATGGTAGTAATGACTTGAAAATTAATTGCCAAAACAAAGAAAATGAAGAAGACATTAAAAGAAAAATAAAACAGCCTGATTGTGGTGTGTTTTTAGCTACAACATTAATCATGTGAATATTATAATATGTACTTAAGTTCACGGATAATAATAGATACTCGTAAATAAAGAGAAATTGATACAGCAATTGCAGCATTCATTATCGATACCAATGACAATAAGAAAAAAATATAAATTATATTGGTGACTTCTCTGTTGAATGTTGTTGATTCAATTTAATCAATGGACATTGTTCTTTGTACATCATAAAGATATGTCGCTCACGCAAAACAAATTAAACGTAAATTAATGATAGATCCGACAGGAGGTTTATGCTTATGTCGGACACGACAAACCAGTTTATCAGGGTGTAATCTGAGGCGCATTAGTCAAATTAACACAGCATAAAGTTTGGCGTGCCCACTGGCGGCACTGGCCGCTGATTAGTCGGCGGTTGGTGGTTGCGGGCGCGACTCTGTCTAATTGACCTAAAAGTGCTGAACACGAATCGGTCGGAATTACCTTTTACAAGCGTCGAGGGCTGTCCGAAATGTTTACTCTCTTATATAATCATTACATTACATGATAAAATTTACATATTACATAGCTATCGTAATTCCTACTCTTTGCTCGGCGTTTTTAAAGTTATGAAATAAATGTATATATCACCGGATAATTGTTAATACAAACTGTTAGTTAATAAACAATCTATTCAGACTTTAAACTGTCGGTAGATTGTGAACGGACACTAAAATTTGAAATGTAACGGTTACATTTTTATAGGTCAATAAACTAGATAGATTAGATTGGTTAGGCCGAAACTGTGATCGTAACGCACGAGCCGAGCGAGCAAGCAGGTCGCGGAAATGGTCGGCCATTGCCAGAAAATAAATTAGCCGTTGACAATTTAAAATCTACCGATTCTCGCACAGTAATTGTACTGTTCTTACCATCAGGTATAGAGCCAATGTTAGCCCTGCTAATAAAAAAAAGTCATAGACAAAAATTACACTAAATTTCGTAAAGAATTATTTCGAGTTTTTGGCGGACTCTCAAAATGTCTTGTAGTGGTTTTTGTTTTTTATCCATAAATTTGTGTTGTTTGACCATATATTGTTTTACAAATGGCATTTTGCATAACAAAGCTTGCATTTTGCATAATTGTGCACAAGTGAAGTGGATTGGAAATAGGTAATAACATGAACCATGAATTCTGAGATTCCACAAAAACTCCCTAGAAAGATCTAACAAGGGAGCCACCATCTCGTTAGGATACTAAAATCACCATAAGACAGGAGACACTATATCCACTCTCTAATGGTAGTAATGGCCTTCAAGAGGACTAGTTGCCTAGTTAGAAAGTAGAAGAAGAACAAGAAGACAGACTGTCTCTTTATTTTATCTAATATATAAACATAGTTACTAGGCTAAAACATTGTAACGGCTTCAGCTTCATTTTAAATAAATTTAAGACTTATCTTATTAATCGTGGAGCAGTAAATCAATAAAATAACATATTGTAATTGAGGAATTTTTGGCGGTATCTTGATCTGTCATTTTATGTTTTTTTTATTTTATTTATAAAGTTATATTATTCGGCGTTATGTTAGCATGTAATATTTGTGCCTTTTTACGTCATGTAAGTAGTTTGGTTATTGTGCACAAGTGAAGTGAATTATAAAAATTACTAGGAACATTCATTTTAAGTTGCCATAAAAATAACCTGAACAGTTTTAACTAGGAAGCCGCGATCTTGTCAGAGCTATTTTGAAGATTACAAGAATAATAAGAAAATATTCTATTCACGTAAGGTTGGCAGAAGTGTGGATGAAGCCTGTTGCCATTAAATAGAGAGAAGAATCAGAGACATAACCCTGATAGGACTCTACAAAGCCGACATGGTAATGCGACGGATTGATAGTCCCGCGCCCACTAACCCTAATCAAATTAATGGCGACTGAACACTGATTAACGCTGGTAGCAACGCAATACATTTCCATGCCGCGCCGCGTTGTGTCCTCCTCGCGAAGGTGCGCCCGATTTATCGCACCTTCCAGTCCAATCAACTAACTATGATCATTCAGTCTATACAACTTTATTAGGAGCAAACTAGCCTGCCTAAATTAGGTAAACCAAAAATAGGTATAATTCACTACCAATTTATTGTAATTTTGTCTTATTGATACTTACCGCTACTTGGACTGTCTTCTTCTCATATCGAGAAACGGTAGTTCTTGCAGCAAATGATGCTAGTATGCCTAGTAGTAGTAGTTTATTTCGTTGTGAAGTAAATGCCTATAGGAGTCGGAATCGAGAAGAATACAAGTAATCTATCAAATTACTGCATTGTGTATATTATATTTAAAACAAAAAGACCAATTTTCCCAACCACTATCAGCGTAATAAACTCAAATTTACTTTAGATCGTTACGACTTCAGTCAAACATCCTGAAAGTTAGATCACGAAAAGTTTTCACTGCTACTTCTGGATCTAAATAATTACTTAATCTCCCATTGGTACTTGTTAGTTATTCTGTGAATTGTTCCTTTAACAGCAGAAATGGCGGCAAACTTAAAACATGAACTTTTTATTGTGTCAACTTTGTTAAACTTGATTAAAATCCATCCCAGTTGAATAGCACGCGGACACGTCCGATGTGTAATTTTCCTTTGAAAGAGAACTTCCGTTTTAGCTCCTCCCCGGCCTAATGAAAGATTACTTTCCTTCGCCTAAAAAGGCTTTTAAGCAGCGCCAACGAAATGACCGAAGTTTTATACTTTAATGACTTAGTGCAAAATTTGCCGATTCTCGAAGAAATTTTAAACTTAGATTAAGATTTCGATGTTTGAAACTGCGAGATGTTCTTGGAAGAATTTACCAAAGCTTACTTTAATAAGAAATATGAATTTTAAGTAATCTAGCCTAATTGCTTTTTAATTACTTGTTATGAATAAGAAAATAATGACGAATTTTAAAGTTACTATCTGATTTCCAACTCAGATTAGAGTCAAAGATATTAAAATTTATTTTAAGATTATTACTTCTACATTAATTGAAAATAGGTATTATTGTATATTTATTCATAATAATTAAATGATAGAATATTTGATTGAATTTATTTCATATTAAATTTTTTTCTGAACAATTTAAGACATTATTATACCGATAATGAAATATGTAAAAGAAAATAAAAAACTGTTAATAAATTAGACATACTATACTAGACATACTTAATATATAAATAAAATGGAAATCTTTATATACGAATCGTTAAATATCGCGACAATTTAAGGAAAGATAGCCATAATAAAATCTATCAAGTAAACAGGGAAAAGGAGTGTCCGAAGGCGCTGCGTCGAGACGCTGCTGTGAGTAACCAACGGGTCAAACTAGTCGCGGTACTGATCACACATCTTACTTATTAATTGGCAGGACCCTTCTCGTGTGGACTACACGAAGGGTGCAAAAACTCGTCCTCCCAAGCCCTGTCAGCGAGGGAAAAAATCAGTGAGCGATCGTCCCCTCGCGACCGAGTCCATCATATTGATTGAGGGTGGGACTGCCATTGGTCAGCGTCCCCCGCGCCCGTTCATTTATTATAGAGAATATGATGCTGCGCCACATTACTTACATCTTAAAAAGCGAAATCATCACAATAATACCTAACTATATATCTACTTAAAAAAATTATTATACATAGATATGCATTTTGTGATACATTATTATAACTATATTAGTAACTATTAATGCTAAGTAAAATTACTATTAATCAAACAGAATTAATTAATTATATTTATAAACATTGTCTAATCAAAATATATGTTATTTTAATGTTTTGACTAAAAGCTTTGGACCGCGACTTCGCTCCCGTTCGTTCCCAGGGCTTGAAAATGCCAAAGCTTCCACGCCATCTGTTGTAAACTGGTAGTACTAACACAGAACTCTTTGCCGGCGTGAGCACGATTCACTAAAATTTCATCGCAAACGGATAAATAATTAGTGTATAGGGTACAAAACAAACAAAGTACGATATTTTTTATATATAAGTACCAGAGTGTATATAAATTATGGAGAATAAAAAGAGTCATTCACGTAAAATTGTTCTGAACGTTCTAAACTTATATTTGTTTGAGAACAATAACACTTGAAGCCGATATTAACCTGCAATAAGTATTGTCTATTAAATGTTAGACTCAATATTGCACGTCTAATATCAAAATATGAATAAACTACACTTAAATGTAGGTACCTACTTCAGGTAATACAAAAAAATAAGTATTTAAAACTAATTAATGAGTTTAAAATTATTGCCACATGAACAAATATGCTGTAGAAATATATTTTACTAGCTAACCTCCAAACGCGACTTTGTAGGCGTTAACTATTATATAAAAATTAATACCAATAATGTATAGATGACCTATAACCATCATCCTGAATGTAACATTCTATCTTTGAAAGAATTTTTAGAATCGGATCGGTAGTTTCAGAGATTACGTCCTATAAGCAATCTTACAAAAATTGTACTATATAATAGATGATGATATAATGTATGATACACAATAAAGAAAATATTACAAGTTTTAGCACAAACCAATTCAAAAACTCCGCAAGTTTAATACGATCAGTTAAAAGATGTTCTCAAAGGAATCAAAATAAACGTGAGATAAAAAAAATTGATTTAAAGTCGAATGGACGCGGTGACATCTTGAACGAGAGATAACTAGACAGTTAAATTCTTATTCTGGTATCATCCATCGATATAGGATTCTACTCTATTACAATTCAGACGGTTTGTCGTTTGTCGCGGTATAACGAAATTCAAGGGTAGATAATATTTTATAACTACTAAATAATAAACAGTAAAAGTATGTAAACATTGAAACATCTAATAATGTCACATTCAATCCGAGAGTAAATAAGTTTTGGAAAATTTTTGTAAACACTTTATATGTTGAAAATAATACCCGTGAATTAATATTTATTCAATGTTACACATTAAAAAAGTAAAACAAAAATATTTTTTAACCTAAACAAAAAAAAAACTTGCCGTTAAAAAGGCGGAGTGACGTCATCATTCGATAAATGAAATTAAGGTTAAAGGTACCTATTATGTGCAAAATTGAGTTTACTAGAAATCAGTTATAAAATTTCTTCAGCACATATAATTTTAAAGCCCCTATTTTAACGCTTAGTAATTATTTAAGAGTCACTTATCTCTATATTCATTGAATGATGATGTCACATTTTCTGTATAGAGCTTGTAATCACTAACTCACAGCGAAAAAATTTTTTTTTAAAGATAACCAATTTTTTTCCATATTTGAATTATTTAAGCTTTTTAACAAAAGACCAATATTTAATTAACTTTCAACTCGCGGTTTTTTTTAATTAGAGCAACATCCTGTCTTCAACATTCTAATTGTCGTATCGAAATGAAACTTTGTATGTATATGTAGTTTGGATGATAGCATTATAATTTAGTATCTTGGAGTTGGTCTGGTGATGAAACCAGAATAGGTGGATAGGTGAATAGTGGAACTCTTCAGTGGTTACTAGCAAACTCCTCTAGTTTAGGCTTATATGTTTCGCATTGACAGATCAAAGAGACTGGTCTTGGTAACGAGATGTAATTATAAGACTAAAAAGTTTTATAATTTTTAGTGCATGATTAACGCGTATTTTTTAGTATTTTTTAACTATTTAAATTTTTTGTATAAATATTGATTTTATGTACGTACGTATAGGGCGATGTGTTACTTTAAAGATTTACTTAAATAATAATAAATGTTCTCACTTATTTTATATTTATATCGCGATTTCTTTATATCGAGGTTCGATTTAGAGATTAAAAGCTGTGAGGGCGAAGGAAAAGTTTTATTCTGCTTAAAATATGTAGAGAAAGTGAAAAGTAAGGGGGGTGGTGGAGGCCCCGGCGCGGCGGTCAGTGGAGGGATGATGGATCACCGAGCGATCCGTGCCAGAACCTCTCTTTTCTTCTGTTCTCGATTACACCTACATATACCGGCTCTATTTTCGATCGCTTTATTTAAGATATACATGTTATACAATAGATACATTGTTATTAATAATTATTATTGATGTGTAAATTTTACTTAGCAATGTAATGATAGCATTTTTTTCCTTATTTAGCATCCTTATTTAATAGTTATGTAGAAAATGTATGAAATTTTATAAAGCATAAGATTTAAAAAGCAGCCGTTTTTTAGTTTTTTTTTTCTTATTTAGAGATAATTATGTAGAAAAAGCACGAATCGTTCCTAAATTGTATAAAATTTAAATGACTTCTCATGGCTTAAGACTCGAAATAAAATTTATTCATCGAGTGAATATTATCCACTGTAACAGCAAACCAATAGTGGTGAATATAAAACAAAAACACGTCAAAAACTACTGTTATTATTCCTCATATAAGAGAAAATTTGCAGTGGAGCATGATTTGTGCACCGTCAAACACCTCAGTTATGTTGTGTGTCATATGTGGGGTTCAGGGATGCGGTAGTCGTGTGGGCGCCTCCGCCCTCGCTACCCGTTGCCTAGTAACCGTTTGTTTTCGCGCCGCCAGCCGGTACTGGGCGGGAATCGGGATAGAAGGGGTAGGCTCCATGATTGATCAGCCTATCCCGCCACCGAATGCCTACAGCTACACATTTTCTTTACCGAGACGCTCAAGGTTTGGTGTTATTTTGAATGTGATTTATTTAATTTTTTAACACATATATTAGGTTTAAAAGTGTTCTATTTTTTAAATAACTGTTGGCCTATTCAGCCTTTTAACGGTCACCAAACTATCAATAGAGTGATTAGATAAATAATTATAATAAGTTGTTACTTGAACTTAAAGGAGTCTCTGCTCACATAACCATAATACCAGAACGTATCAGGCACGTAAAGACACACGACACGCACTACTATGCCCATTGCAAGGGATCGTCAGCGTTCTATGCCGTATGCAACGGGTATCACGGCCGTTCGGAAGACATTGAATAACGCGTGCATATCATATACATATCAAAGTATCGTTGAATTATTGTAAATTTTTATATAATTAAATTGTTTTTTTATATAGTTATAGGTTTGGCGTAGTGGCCAGAATCTCACCTGATGTTAAGTGAGTATATAGCTCAAGATGATAAGACGCTAAACCTAGTAGAAGACTGGCTCTCAAGTGCAGCTGCCGGAACACACCTATTTGTGCTTGGCGACAGATTTTCAACTTGAGAGGGGTAGCTAGCCAGGCGGACTTAGAAAATGCCCTACCACCAAGCTATGGTTTCCTCACGATGTTTTCCTTCATCGAAAGCTCAGGCTCATTGCAGGGATTCGAACTCACGTCAATCGACGCGAAGTCGTACACCCTAGCACTGAGCCATCATTACTTCATTATAATGCTTAATAATGCTATGATTTTGTACGAGAAAGAAGAAACCGACAAGAACACCATGGAGGGCCACCTGCGCACACCGGTTCGGTATGATCGTATGTCATGCACGAACCGTACCGGCACATGCAAAATATTCTTATCGGGAATTCGTTGCCGGTATGGTCATGGCACGCTACGGTCTTGTTCAGTGACGGAACGGTCTAGTGGGCATAGGCTCATACTAACTCATACAAACTTTTTTTTTTTGCATGTGTCAGTACGGTTTCGGTCATCGTATGATATGTTCTACTGGACAGAGTTCTTAAAGCTCTTTCACCACATTGTAATAAGCGACACTAAAAATTGAATTGTAGAAGAATACAGAAAATAAAACTAAGAGTTTTATACGTTTTCGTATTAAATATAAAAAAGAAAAACATATGTAAACATTGAACACATTGTAAACATTGTACTTACTACATACTTACATAAAACATTTTACCGATGGACCTTTGTGTCAAATGCGATTTAAATTATATCGTGGAGTTGATATTTGTCTCGAAATGTACTTGTTTAGCAGAAAATATAAAGTTTACTTTACTTATCTATTCTCTTAAAAAACATATGAAATATTTTTTCTTAACGCTCTTAAATAGTACAAGTAGCCACATAATTATATTATTAACAAATATTTCAAATAGTAGTGATACTTCATAATGGCCTTTCAAAACACTGAATAGCCTTAAAAAATTGGGTTCTCAATTTGTATTAGTCATATTTTGCGAATTATTCATAAACGTGTCATTTTATGGAAGTGCAGGCAGTGGGGTTTTTTATGTCCACTGCCCTTTTTTCAAATGTTTCACCATTGTAACTTTTATGAAAATCGCAAAAAGAGTTTGTCTGTATTCAAATTCGCAGAAGCTTGCGATGTCTACTTTGCATAACGGTTACGATCCTCTTTGTTAACACATTGTCAAACTAGCAAAATTATAACAGAAATACAATAATGCATTTCAAACTTGATTGTTTAACATGTACATACCTCGTTTATTTTACAAAGAAATCTTGCAAAAACTCAATGTACCTACTATGTTTTATGATATAAAACAAAAGAGGGTAATATATCAATCTATACTATATTTAATAATATAATAAGCCTGAAGAGTTTTTTTTTGTTTGTTTGTTTAAAAACTCGCTAATCTCTGGAACTACCAGTTGGTTTTTGAAAAATTATTTTTGTATATGATAGCCAGATTCATGAGAAATAGTATAGACTATATAACTTCAAGCTAAAAACCTAAGGAACAGAGCAGTAACTATGCAAGTACGGCAAGTGGAACAACGATATGGTAACACAGGCGCGTTGACAGCGCGGCGGCGACGTGGAAGTTTTGTCGAATAAATTTAACATGGTGAAACCGTGGGGCACAGCTCTTCCTCTCTCTCACGTACATTTAAACCTTTTATTTATTTAATTATATTTTTACTTATAGAATACTTAAGTCTATAATAAACATGTTTGTTTGATTGCTTAAAAACTCTAATCTCAGGAACTACAAGGCGGATTCGAAAAATTCTTTTTGTATATGATAGCCAGGTTCACGTGGAATAGTATTAGGCTACACCTCTCAGATACCCTTTAATATTGATTTTTGTTGAGTAAGTCGGAAGTATGAGCATTATTATTAGGCATGGCAGATTAATCCTTGCGAACGAAAGTTACTTCGTCATCAAGACAATTTTATGTAGATAATCTTTGCCCTTTATAATATGTTATTTAATAATACAAAATTAAAATAATTAAACACTCGGCTCGGGTATATGACTATAGGTGCGTGGCGCGAACGAGTCGTGTGAGCTACGACGCATAACCCTGGCTGCCCGATAAAAATACTATCTATACTGTTGTGTTATAAATAATCAATCAGAGACTCCTTTTAACTTATACGCGGGTGAAACCGCAGGGCACAGCTAGTAAATTATACACCTAAACCATCCTCATGAATCACTCCGTCCTTTAATGAAAACTGTATGAAAATCCGTGAGTTTATCGCTTTCAAACAAACAGACAGACTCGACGGGGGTCTTTGTTATATAATATGTAATAATTAAGAAAGTAGTATTTTGGAAGTGTATATAATTTGTATAGTACATCAGGCACTATAAATGCAAAAACAGTTTTTATCGTTTTTCTCTGTATTTTTTTAATAGGCCCTACGTAAGGCATTTTGATAAAAGGCGATTTGATTAAAAAGAAATATTTTCTCATGAAGGTGCTCTAAACAATTGTTTTTTATTTCATAAAGAGATTGTAAATACACCAGATACTATAGAATAAAATAATTGTATACTAACTATTGACTAATAAAATTACACAAAGTCCTTTGAGTTACTTTACTATATCAATGTCTGTCTGTTTGGTAAGGATGCACGTAATAAATATCTAACCAAAATATTAGGATGAAGTTATCGTTAAATTATTTTATTTTGGGTTAAACTTCATAAAAAATAATATACTATGATATACAAATTTGAAAAGAGGTTTGACCATAAACAAATTATACAACACTTTTTTTAACCTTTTATAAGAATAATTATAAAATGCTATAGTAAAAATTAAACTACAATTTCGATCTATTATAATGGTAAAGAAAAGACAAACTCTAACAAGTTGTAATTAGAAAACCCTTAATTGTGGTAGTTGACATCCTTTAGTTGGAAAAAAATAATTGTACTTAATTATAGACGTGATTCCGAGGCAGTAATTGTAATCCACGACATGGTAACGTTTGATTGTGGTATTTTTGAAACATGAAGAAAATTACTTCATGTAGATACAGTTTTATTAAATAACTAAACAGACTCAATAAAAACGTAGCGCTGTATAAGACGCACAGCGCTTATTTTTATTAATGTAGAATAATAAAAAAGTGATAAATTGTAATTATAAAATGTTTATACCAAATGTGAACAGCGAAATTTTTGTAAACATTTACAAATTAATTAAACTGTGACACAATTTAAAAATATTTTATTTTCAACAGGTTCTCAATCTATATTCTATTATTTTCTTACTAATGTTGGTAAGGAACGAACTTATATTCAGTTCGTCTTATGATAAAACATAGAGTGGACGTATTACGACGTAAAGAAAGGTATCAAAGCTGAAATATCAGGTCAAGGGTCAAATATGAAAAATTATAATCTAAGTTAGTCACTTGAAAAATGTAATAAAGCAGACATATTTCCATGCATATCTTATGAAGAAATTCCACCTAAGGACGCGAGGCGCGGACGACTACGGCCGGACCGGACGCCAGTACGCCAGTTCGCCAGTACGCCACCCGAGAGGCGCGTGCCACTCCAAATTACTGCTATTATTTTATCATCCCTCCTAGTTACGTTTTGAATATTAATGACATTCCACAGCTTTTTATTTCATACGTACCGTTCTATTAAGCGACATTTTCTTCAGACTGTACAGGCAGCTTATTACCGTATATATATAAGGTAAAATGTAATATGATTGTTTATAACATAATATGTATTTTTAATTATATCAAATGATTTATATATTAAAGTATGTGTATTACATAGGCAGGTAAGACAGTATTTTTCTCCCTTTATAAATAACGGATGTGTGCCGATTAAATTATGATAATAAAGTTATAGACGAATACCTAATGTTAACAAAGGGCTCGGTTTGATACAACCTCACTAATTAAAACATTCAATTACCGGAGTTCGACGGAAAATCATAAAAAAACCCTGACCCCAAACGGCTGCAATAAGGTAAATTTAACTTTTTATTGAAATCTATAAAAAACAGAACACGCGCCTACGAAATCCGATTAAAAAAGGGGTAGACGTGTGTCTTTACAAAAAACGTATAATATCGTATAACTCTAATTCGAAAGGATACTGATAGAGCTATTTGGACGCCGTTATAGGCTCAAAATGGTCGATTGTTTCGATATCGATTAATTGGATCATACGGTAATCGATAACCTTTCTGTGGCAATGTGTCTTTCCATCTGCCCTTTAGAATTTTGATGTTTTTTTTTGTTAAAATATGATAAAATTGGAAATCTTACTCGTAAAATTAATTAGAATTTAAACAAGAATAAACACCACATACAATTTTATTCCACTTATTGCTTTAGCAAGGCCGTAACTGTAAAAAATTACACTAATATTGATTAGCAAACTTCAGTAATCAACCCGTGATAGTCGGTTTCCGATATAGCTTTTATACAATTGCGCTTACTGTATACAAGGTCGGTTGCGAACTCTGCAATCTGTAATAGTTAACTAATTGGGTACGAATGAAAATTATATTCTTGGTATTATATATTGGTATTACTATATCATAATCTTAACAAAATAGAGTTATATATGATATAATCCACGCACAAAGATTTGAGAAAATTGAACAACGTAAAATGTAGATTTTTTTTTTCATAAAATAAACTAAACAAGAAAGTAAATTATGTAGGTAAGTAGAACGATGGACCTTAGCTTGAAACTTGAACAGGATATAAATAGCTAAATAGTTAAATAAATAATAATAATTGGACTTGTATATTTGTTATTTGTGTAAATTAACGCAATGTGTTGGTTTATCACATTCAATAATCCCTAACATCCAACAGGTGTTAGTTAAAAAAACACTTTGTCCACAGAAAGTTGTGTCAACCGTTACAGTCTACAGTTTTTTCGGCTAAAAAAACTTAACCGACACGATATTCATAATACATATTAATATAATACTTTTACCATTTTTTATGTCAACCCTTTTGAAGTACTCAAATATCGAAACAGTAAAAAAGGGTTAAAGAAATAGTTTGGTAAAAAGTGAAATTTTTAACCTTGCTCGACTTTGATGTTCATAGTTCGTTGGGCTTTGTTTTATCTACTTTTTGTTTGTTTGTGTGTGTGTGTGTGTGCAGACATATGTTTAAATTCATGGTGCATGTCGTTCGCAGCTCAATTACTTACGCGTCCGGTAGACAAGTGCAGTGTAAGCGCATAAAAAACCCACAATAGAAGGGTTGGGGAAGAGTTGTATGGCATAACATCCGTGTAAACATCGTATAATTGCACATTTCAGGTAAAAGGGTTCGCTTTAACAAGCCTATTCAAAGTTTGCATGCTAATGCAGACTCATTGGGTAAGGTTAGCTTAGAAATTAAACATTTTTTATGCGGGAAAGTGGTGTTTTTGTTTGTAAAATTTTGATAATTTTTATTTGATCTTTATTTTAAATTACAAATTCTGTGTTCGTTTAAATTTTTTGATTACTTACTAATAATATTAATTTCATTTATGATAATATATAAAAGATATTTACGTTTTATTTAAAAATCGCATACAAAGTGACTGAATTTACCTGCCATCAATAACCATATTAATTTCTAAGACCACATGACTATTTTGATATGTCTATAGTTGGAATCATAAAAGTGGAACATAAATCGTTCAGTGACAATAAATAAAAAACGTAAAAAGCTACCTACTAACAATCAATCCCTATCCTTTATTGCGGCCGATTGTAAACTGATAAAGGGATGAACAGCATAGCTGTCCGCGTAACTAATTTATAAATGATTGAGATTTCATTTTTTTTTTCAGTTTTAGGGGAATCGTTTTACCAATAACTTATCCTCTTAAGCTTTAAAATTTAAATACAGTCTACGAATATACCAAAAACAAAATACTTTATCTCTAACAATACACTTTACAAAACTACTTTATCATAACAAGATTCTAATTTGACCATTGCGTTTTGGTACAATAACTTATTTTATAATTAATATAAAACTACAACTAGTGGATCGCATCCAAATCGCCTCCAGAAGGAAACGTGCCCAGAGGGATGGCCGCATTGCCACTATATGGTATTTACATTTATTACAGCTTATTCGCTGACCAAGGTATTGTCCAGCCCTACTGTTCACGGTCCTAGGGTTTCGGTAGGTTTTATATAAATATTGTTTATTTAAGAAATTATTTTTGTCTTTAAGTCCAGGAATTTTAAATAAAAAGGTACATACTACTCTGCTAATGTTATTATGGTATACATATTAATGTACTAATGATAACTAACTAATGATAAGAAACTTTTAACATCTTAATACCTGTCATATTTTTGATAATGAATTATTATTTCATTGTAGTATGTTTTTCATCCTATTGTATGTAAACTTTAATTGTTCTTTTAATACGTAAAATCATTAATTAATTATTTTATCCGTTATTGTAAAAGGGTTCGAATTCACAACTGTCGTTTTCAAAAAGGATTTTTTCCTATAATAACGGCAATCGATAGACGCGAACCAGTGATTACTAGTTTCAAAAGCACCCCTTTCTGACCCACTTTTTACCAGTTTTTAACAATTTTTCTATTCCCTCTTCAAAAAGTTCCCTTTGAAAGGCCGGGCGTGAACGAGTTGATGATATTACATTTTTTATGAAAAAGGAGAGAAATTTACGAACAATCTACTGTATTAACAACAAAAACAGCGATGCTGTGTGCTTTGTGTGAGTTTTTTGCAAGTTCGCGTGCGCTTGCGCGTCGGCGGCCGTCCGTGCGAACCCTTCCCGGTTCGCGGATTGAACTCGGAACCCTTCCCGCTACGATAGGATATGTGCGCGAGGGTTGCCTTATATGAAGCCGGTGGCTTCCTGTACTACAATAAAGACACAAGGTCTGTCATGTTCCTATTAACTTACGCCGTTTCGTTTTTAAATTCGTTCGGCTGGTATTCGCATGTGTGTGCCGCTCGACAGCTGCATCTGTTTTTATGTACACTCTAATATTTTTTCACAATACTCTAACACACCCTTGAAACAGTTTGCGCAATCGATGACAAAACTAAATATTCCGCCCGATGATTTCCGTATTTTTGGAGAAACCGAGCTCTCTCACTGAATGCATTATGGTTATTATTACAAAAGAATTATAAATTTATACAGTCATAGTACACAGTTCAGTATAATTGTATAATATTCAATGTTATTTCGATATAATATATACTATGTATTTATTAATATAAATATTCCAGAATTTATAAATAAATAAAAAACAATGACAAACAACTTTTAGTGTTTCATAATTTCTCAATAAAAAAATCAAATCTGACTGGTAGTTCCAGAGATTAGCGTATGAAAACAAACAAAAAATCTCTTGAGCTGTATTTTACTAAGTATACATACATACATAAATCACTCCTCTTTCGCAACGGGGTAGGCAGAGACCACGTCCATCCACTTGCTACGATCCTGAAATACATATTTTACTTCTTCAACATTCATCAATCTTATCATGCATCCTCGTCGGTTTAGAGTACTCTTGAACTGACCTTCCTTCAGAACGTCCCCGGTTTGATCGTGGAACGTTCGTCTAGACCTTCCTCTTCCAACGTTCCCATTCACATTAATCTTATAAATCTGGCCAGTCATTCTTCTTTCTTCCATCCTCTCTACATGTCCAAACCATCTTATATCTAAGTATAGATACTATAATTATTATAGGAAAGACGTGTATATACGTAGTCATTTAATGTTATTTTTAAGTTTTTCTTAATTCACTTTGCTTTTATTAAGGTTATTGCAAAAACGGTAATTGATAAAGACAACATACTCAGAGTAAAATTAAATTTGATTAAAAAACTACTATAAAATATGTATAGTTATAACAATTGACGACCAGCAAAAAAGCTTGTTTTAATAAGGTATTGTTAAAAATCAGGACAAGGTTGTCACCGATTAATATCAAGTTCGAAAATAGTAGTCATTTGTGAAATAAATCCATACATAAGTGATCTACTGAATTAATGTGATAAAATCTGCAACAGTATCTCAACATTCGATCAGTGTATTTAATTCGACTAATTTATAAACTTTTAACAGGTAACAGAATAAAAAACGGCTGTATTATTATCAAAAATGTGTTGTAAGATTTTTTTATAATCGAGACTTTTTTAATATATATTTTTTTATCGTTATAGATTTTACGTAGTGGCCACAATCTCACCTGATGTTAAGTGACAATGTGGCCCAAGATAATAACACGCTAAACCTAGTGGAAGACTGGCTCTCAAGTGCAGCTGCCGGAACACACCTGTTGTTGCTTGGCGACAGATTTTCAACTTGAAAGCTAGCCTAAAACTTGGTAGCTAGCCAGGCGGGCATTAGAAAATGCTCTACCACCATGCTATAGTTTCCTCACGATGTTTTCCTTCACCGAAAGCTCAGGCTCCATGCAGGGATTCGAACTCACGTCAATCGACGCGAAGTCGTACACGCTACCACTGAGCCATCTTAACTATATTTACAATTTTTTATATCACACTACCTGATGATAAGTATGATACAATCCAAACACAACTATGACTACCGAAGCCAATTGTCGCTGTCATGCCGTCCTGCAAGCCTCTCGATATGAACTGTTTTATCCCGAAACGCAACATATTAAAAGAGTGCCACTGATACACTGGCTTAGTGTAGCATGAATTACTTGATACAAAAGTATAGTATAAATGTTTGACCGTGTCCAGACCGGCGCGGCGCACAGCCCGGCTCCGGCCCGGTGTAACACAAGCATTCCTAAGTCTGCATATTGTGACGGCCAACTACGGAACCCTACACTGCGCGTGGCCCGACACGCACTTGACACTTTTTAACCGGATAACATGGAATTATTTTGAAATAAGTATAATACAAGTAGGTTTTAGGTTTACTACTTATTTTCATCAATAACTTAAATCTCTAGTATGATGACACTCTAAAGGTCGAAATAACTAATGCTTAGGTTAGGAATAATGCAATACGCAAAACTGACACGGAGTATCTGATTTTGAGCACGTTGTAGGTATCCCATAAACTTTTTAACCTTACTTCTTACGACATCGGGTCTTTCAAGCGTTATTTGAAGAGATATTTATGCAGGATGACCGCCGATGGATTGTCGATCCTCGGTGGTTGCCATTGTGTTTGAATTGTACTGTGCTCACCCTATAAAAAAGTTAATTATGTATTGTTTTGAAGTGATAATAAGTAACAGTTCTCTTGGTCGCCAAACCGAGAGACGAGGATTCGAATCCCGCAATAAGCCTGGGCTTTCGACGAAAATGATGAAATTGTTTTTTTTTTTCGATCTGACTATACACTGTTAGCCTTAAGGGCCCTGAAGCCTCAGAAGGTTTTTACAGCTTCACCGGTCTTGGAGGCGAGCGCTGAAGGCACTGAGCCGTGAAAAATTATTGCACTGACCTACGCTAAAATTTGCATCCAAACACTTATCGCTGTGTTGCGATGACTGTAATTTAGAATAAATCTTTCTAGGATTACCATGTTACCATCTTCAGTAAAGTTATCAGCGATAGAAATAAATAAAATTGAAGTGTCTGTTTGTAATGTCAGCTTTTTACTAAATGTGTACATGAAAGTACATACGGTACTTATAGAAAAAAAAAATTAAAAGTTTTGTCTGTCTGTCTCCCAAAACGGTTGGACTGATTTTGACGGGACTTTCACTGGCAGATAGCTGGTGTTATAAGGAGTAACTTGAATACTTTTATTTTAGTAAAATAATTAGGGTTTCGCGCAAATATATATCATTGGGAAAAATGCATGGCGTTTTTCTAATGCCATGCAATCATAAATCTGGCATAGAAACCACCCTCAAGTTGAAAATCTGTCGCCAAGCAACAATAGGTGTGTGCCAGCAGCTGCACTTGAAAGGCCAGTCTTCCACTAAGTTTAGCTTGTTATCATCTTGGGCCACATCTTCACTTAACATCAGGTGAGATCGTAGCCACTACGCCAAACCTATAACGATAAAAAGAAAAACAGGCACAATTTCCGCGTGCGACTGTTCAACGGCATTCTGTAATCCACACGAGCACAGCCGCGGGCACAGCTATTACTTATAAGCAGGTGAAGTTGTGATCAAATGTTAGTCAACAACTAAATAAAAAAAAGCAGCAATGAGAGAGCTGAGAAAAATCACGTGTCCAATGTAACATATTTACTTCACCCCAAGTATAAATTCACAATGGCGACTGGTAATATTGATTATGCAAAGCAAAGGCCCAGGATGCAACTGCCCGCGTTTTGCGAAGGGATGCTAAAGGGCGGCTGGACGCATGAGACCCCTTCATATACTTAACTTAACAGATTGTCATGCTTAAACATCGACAAAGCATTCTAAGGAAACTCACTGATTTCTTACATTTCTCCCTTATTTATTATTTGGTTCCACACTTAGTTCATTATAATAACATTAATGTTTAAATTACACTCTACCATAATAATATAAGTACATATTTCATATACACAGTGAAACAACCATACCTTTTATGTTAGGAAATCACCAAAACGGAGTGTATCGACCACGGATTTTCTATTTCAATGGTAACCTATCAACATCGTCATTAAGTCGATCGAAACTTCGAGCTGTTGAAAAGATTATACTAGATATAAAGTTTACATGATTGAATAAATATGAAGGCAAATTTGGATTCAGACGACTAGCTTACGCACCATGCTTCGTCATCATTACGCGGATGAGCAAGTACATTAAATGAACGAACAATCGAGTTCATTGGAAACATTAAATTAGGCTAGACTCGAAACAGAATAGGCAGTACCTACATTAAGCTATAATCCGGTTGTAACAAATAATAAAAGAATTCATTATGAGTTTCGTCCTACACAAACGAAACGGCTACATCAGAAGACAATGAACAATCGGACCCACCTCGGGGTAACGTTAAATCGAAGATGTATTAGGGTACCAAAGGAAAATATCGATTGAAAAGACACAATTAAAGTTAGAGTTAGGCGAGCACGGCGTTTGTTGTCTCACACGTACGTATGTGTTAGTTCCGTGTTAACCCCACAAAACTTTCATCTCTGGAGACCCTTCGCACGAATGTGTGCGATGGGAGGGCCGGCCCTCCCCACGAAGGGAGTAAAAAGTAGTTGTGACTTGTTCACCTCTTTCACTGTCGCCCTTTGCGGCTGAAGTTACTTGTGTGTGTATTTTTATTATATATGTAATAATAGTAACGGTAAAATATAGAACTATATGGGATTAATGAAGTTAGTAGTAACAGTATAAAGTAGTGTTAATAGCGCATTTTAATTTAAGAATCAATGGCGCCGGCATATTATGTACGATTTAAACTTAGGCAAATGTAGAAAGAAATTTAACGAATAATAACTTTTCATTATTAAATATAATCACAAACTTAACTCCTTGTTAGCAATTCTAACGTAACTAAAAAAGAAAGAGCACATCTCTAGTACGAAACGGTCGCTAGGACAACATATTATTAACAAAAATTCTCTAGTAGGTAAATTGCAAGGCCATAAATACATTTAAACTATTAATGATATTTGTAACATTAAATAAAGAGCTTAAATACTACTCGTATAAAGGCTTCTAAGCATCCGTCCCCTACGTGCATTAACACTACTAACAATCAATATCGTTATGTACATATAGACTGTATAAGCAATACAATTCATAAATCGTTTTTTAAACCTTTTTTGTTTCTCAAACGAAATTGATTTAGTCACGTTCATTAAATTTTATCAATAAATAAACTAATATAATAATTTCCACATCAATAAGTAGTTATTTTTAAAGTAAAACGAACTAGTTATAAAATATCTAAAGTATCATACAAATCAGATAATAAGTACTTGACGAAGCAATAAGTTAAATTATAAATAGCTTTTGCACACGTTTTTGATACTGGCTGAAGAGAATAACAATAATAAAATATTAAGTTCTTGTATTAACAAGAACTCTGTGATCGCCAATAAACAAGTACTATAAAAAGTATTTCTACTTTTTTTTGTCGTAGCACTACAAAGTGACGTCACTGTACCTGAGTATAGTGCAATCCAGTAACATCGGCGACCATCGAAAAATCTACAATCCATCGCCACACGTCGCTGTCCTGCCAGCCTGCTCAAATGTCTCCTCACACTATGTTTGAAGAACTCCACGTTGTAGGAAGGAAGGAACATACTGGCTGGGAGACAGTTCCACAGCTTCACAGTACGGCAAAGATAAGACGTAGCAAACTTATTTGTTCGTGCCGAGATAAAATGTCACATATAAGATTGTTACAGGTTGCATAGTAAAAATACCTACATGAAATAAAATTGACAAATCCGAAATCAAAATTGCCTAGATATCAATATTCTTTGATGGTTACATTTCATTATCAATACTAAACACATACAGTCATTAAAAATAAATAAACATAATACAAAAACATGATTCGACAAACAACCTATTCACTAAAAGAGGTCGATAATCGATAAAAAATTCGTTCGTTCTTGCGCATCTATTGAAAACTGTTTTATCCATAGAATTTATCGTCGGTTAGCTTATAAGTACACAAACAGTCTTTAAAAGTTCATCTTTACAAGACGTGGAGTCACGCCTGAGGCATTTGTGACAAACTCTAAAGCACCTATTGGTTAACGAAATCCAAAGGGTTCGTTTAAGAAGCGTGTCATGAAGACCATACGTGTATATTATATTGTAAAAGCTTCACCTGCGACGCGACGTCTCACAGCATGGCGCACACCGCGCAATAAAAAATCCCTTCCAGACATAAAATTGTGCTCGTGCTCATCCGACACGCAACAATTGGACTAGACTGCGGGGACACATTTTTAACTTAAAAAGTGTATTTTATTTTTAAAAAACTCTCATCCCCCTATATTACAGATAATTTAAAAAAGCCATAATGCGTCTCCGAACGACGCGCGCGCGCCGGCTGAAGATTTGACGCGCTCGCGCATGTGTTTATAATCGTCCCCTAGTAATTTCACTTTTTTACAATTGCTACATTTTCACACAAAAAACGTATTGCGAATTTAAAAGCGTTTCTGCCGGACAGTCAATAAAAAAAAGTACTGCATTTTTTTACTGTCATTATTGAACGCTTGGAAGTTACAGTATTGGTAAGGGTCCAACGGTTTTTGTGACCCTTAGGGTTCTTTCATTGTTACACAAGATGGGATATATCTCCCTACATAACTTAATGTCTTGGCCAGCGTAGAATCTAATGTAAATTCGGTACAAAAACAGGAATTTAAATAAGTGTAGTGTCCCGGGAACGAAGAACCCTCGGCATAAATGCGTTATTAATACCAGCCCTCTGATGACAGAAACACGCACCGATAGGGATCACTTACCTGCCTACTGTTTCACTGATAACTTGTCCAAATTATTAGAATGGACAACTAGTTGCGCAATGAGGATAGTTTATATTGAGACACATCTTTTATTAGAATCTTTTGGGAAAAAAAACATGTAGTCTCATATTTATTTATAATAAACTTTAATCTACTCTTGACGTCATATAGTTAGTTTGTATATCTCCAAATATTTGCAAAAAGTAAGTTAATAGTATCCTTCTGTATATTACTTTCAGTTAAATAAATTTATATAAAATGGTTCGTTTAAATATAACATAGTTCACATAATGAGAATAACATAAATATTTGATTTTGTTTAGAATTCCTCCGTGTATCTTTAATTGAGCGTTGTTAGGTTTTGGATGTATTCATTTTTAAAATATTATGAATCATGTACCTGTATATTTATAGCTTATCTAAATTATTTTGTGCCTGTTGCATAATAGGGTATAGGTGCCAACTTAAAATAAGCTTGTATATCAGTTGCCCAAATTTAAGTTGCTCATCGCCATTTCCGTCAAGATATATAAAAAAAGTAGAAATCCCAAAACTGAACCTTGTGTAACCCCGAACTAGTTTATTTTACAGCTACTAACGTTATTAGTTATGTTTACTACTTTTTGTCGAATTTTAAGACACGACGATAAAATCCGTAAGCGCTATTCGTAATTCCAATACTCTTTAGCTTGAATAGTTGTTAGTTTGTTTATAGTTTGTGGCTTACGGTATCAAGAACTTTTTTAAATCAAAAAATATTCCTAAGTCGGTGTTGTAGTTATTTTGCGCTGGGAATGTGTGATGCAGGGCAGGATGCGAGGGTTGAGTCGGACCAACGACCGGCGCGGCGCGGCGCGGTGTCTGGCGAGACGGATGGCCGCCGCGCGGGGTGGCCGCAGCCACAGGGGTGCCCAACTAGCCACTGCGTGAATTGCACTACTGCTTCGGGGGTGTATTTACATCAAACACTCGTTACGAACAACCTCCGCATATCATCATCCACATTTCCGAGTGGCGAGCTGCAAGCAAGTTGCCCATGTATCTCTTGGGATTCGCTTTTTAGTTACCATGCGTTATCAATCAGTTCCAACTCATCTCCGAACACGATAATGAGTTCGATAGAAAATTACCAAGGAAAACTCGGACTTTCCCCTACTTAAAATTAAGGTAAGTTACAAGAGACAGGTCATTGCCTATATTTATTGCCAGGTTGTATTATAGAATATATATAATAATAAACATATGTTATATTAGTAATATATTAATAGACGTTTGTTGTAGATACTCATATGTTAAAACAATACCACTATCAGCAACTGTGACGGTAGTAACGGAGCCAAAATTTAATTCAAGTTACAATTAAAAAGGGGTTAGTAAAAAAAGAATATTTAAGATACAAAACAAATTAAGAGAATAATATTTAAAAGCGAGAAAATAAAAGTAAATGCTATTTTCGAATTTAATTAAGTGTTCAAACAGGACTGCAGGCTGAAAGAACGACAATCGCATAATTAGCACGTGCAAGAGAACTTCTAGAATGTTTATAGGGTAAACGCGTGTTACCAACTTACCAGCCATACCTTCAACAACGCGAGAGGACCGGTGTTATATAAAAAAAAGGAGATACTTTCATATCCTATTTTACACAGGTCAAAATATTAGAACTACATTTGAAATAAAAAAGAAATAATGCTCTAATATTCCTACATGTAGATTTCATTATCATAATATGTATATATTTTCATGATAAACATAATTTTACATGTAACCTAATTGATTTATATTAATATACTTTAGCACTAGAGTTTTAGTATCACAATAATTTCGTTATTACAAAAAAAGTTTTGTCTTTGATTGTTTTAATTATATACTACGGACTCATCCTAATATTATTAACACACAATGTACAATTGTACAAAATCTAATATTCTTAAAGTTTGGTTGTTTCATTACGTCATTCGTAAGATTAATAATGATTTTAATAATAAATGTTATTTTTGTTTGATTTTGTTAAGGTTAGTCTATATTTTTTTCTTCACAGGATGTATGTACATGTAAATATTCACATAGTGCGGGATGAGGGTTATTCGCCCTAACCCTTTAGTGCGGTGGGTACTAGGGGCGGTTGGAGGGCGGGCAGCGGAAGGGTTGCCGCCCGCGTCGCGTCGTCCAGGCGACTGGGCGGCGCGGGAAGAGCCGGCGCGGCGCCCTCCCCCCCTCCGATCGCACTTTTACGACGAGCTTTTTTATCGTGCGTGCTGTCGTTTTTCCTTTTCTATTTTTTATGTTTATTTCCCCGAAACCATAAATTATGTTTGAAAGGAGGGAACACTCGGACGTAAGAATCGACAGGAACCGGGGTGATGTCGAGTAAGTTTTCTGTTTTCGTTTTTTTATTTTTTTTATGGTGTCTCGTATATGCCGTGCGTAGGGTGCATGCAACGTCGTCATAGCAACTGCATCAAATTAAGTTAGTCCGTTCAAAATGTCCATAATTTACGAACTCTTAACGAGCGACACAATGTTTATTGGAACAAGCGAATATTTGTTGTAGTAACCTGATCTACATCAGTAAACAGCGCTTGTCTTATTCATTTGATCCTTGTTTGCGAACAAACTAGAGAGATGGACGCCAAGCAACTGTTTGCTCGTGAGAGCAATACTTAATAATACATGGAGACATTTTATATGGATACTTTACATATATTTCTATAATGCGGGTAACAATTTGGCCATATTAATAATCAGGTTAAATATAGTCACTGTTAAAGGTAACTAACTGCCATTATCTATTAGTATTTGATAATAACACCATCTTATAAAAAAATGTTTCATTGCTAGACAACAAGCCTCGAGAGAGAAGGAACAAGCTTAATAATCTCGCCAATCTACTACGTGTGGACAGTTTTAAATACAGCTATTTTTTATTAATATACCTATTTATCTACGTACTGTTGTAATCATTTTGACAAGACTGCGAAAGAGTATGTTTATAGGGATTAGGTACCATGTCCAGACGATGTTAATAGGGCATGAATATGGTTAGCAACATTTGTTACTCCCATCAAATGCGAAACTAACACGTAGAATGACGTAAAAGCGAGAAGCTTGATATTTTGTCCTCCTTCGATCTTAACACGCGACATTATTTTTCCGAGGATGAAGTAGAAAAGAAACTACTTACTTACGGTTTTTTGATATAATTCTGTTTTGATACACTTTTCAGTTCACCTGTTTTTCCAGACACTAAAGGTCGAAACCCAGATCTTGATCGAATTTAACTTTACTGAAAGTTGTGAAACCTAGTTTGGCTTTATCTTCGACGAACATTGTTTAAGGGTAAATTAAAAGCTATACTTTAAAAATTCGAAAAGTTACAATTATTTTAATTGCCCTGATAATTTTTATATTCTAAATTTATTCTTAGGACGACATAACTCTTAATTTAAAGAGAAAAATCTTTATGAATCGTATAAATATAAAAAAGTCTTCCTGAATATTACTTAAAAGTTTGAATACGTTTATAATTTAAGAGTCATTACTAAAAATTCAAGTAGAAATTTAATTGTCGATCAACCGCAAAAACTCAACAAAGCCAAGTTGTATCCACTTAATTGCTCACCCTTTGACTGTAAAAAAAACACGCCATATTGCGTCCAGCATGCTAACCACCGCGAAAAAGAAATTTACGAATAAAAGCTGTAATAGTTACACGGTGCATTTAAAATTAGAACCCTTTAGGGCGCCACACCGCCAGACAAAGGACCGAATAGCAAATTGCTGGCAGGTAGCGATGGCGAATATGCCCCATTGGAGTTCCAATAATTACTAAGGGCTCTAGTTTAATAAATGGCTCTTTTTCTAAATTATGAAGGGATCGATCTGATCGCGCCATACGGACATACCTGCAGCGAACCCTTCGCCCATCACGGAATGAGTTAGACTCTCCATTACTTTTGTTTGCAGTTTTTTTTAGAAGAACGTTAACTGACACGAGCTCTCGAAACTAAATGTAATGATTTATTCATAACTACTCACAATAGAAGTTATATATACCTAAAATAAATAGTTAAAGTATCTATATTAATTTAATAAAAAAATGAAAAGTATGTAGGGATTGGTAAATTTTAAGAAATGTAATAGGAATTAGATTAAAACTTCAATTGGTTCTTATGATATTTATTTATTTTATTCTGTGTTGAAAGTAATTACTTTATTAAAATCACAATCGGAACGAGGAAAAATTATTATTTCGTTTTTTATTTAAAATGTGTTGTCATCACATGGTATAGTTTTGTCCATTTCCCCACGTACTTTCTTTTAGATAACAAGTTCAAGAAATAGAAGAATAGACAAAGAATCAGTCAAGAATAGACAAAGAATTGAATTGTAAGCAAACCGAGACACTATATGATACTATACGAAACACAGTAAACGATTTGAACGAAGGAAAATAATTCCTAAGGATAAGCTTCTGTTTCGTTGTTTAAATAAAACAGTTCAGAATGTGTCTGTAAGGGTATGTCAACAAACCCCTTTTGCTCGAAGGCAATGGAGTGAATCATGATGACTTGTAATTCTCATGTTTTCACTGTTAAAATCGTATTTCCTGAATTTGCTATTTATCGAAATCATCGAAGCGAGTACAAGAGTTTTTCTAATGTCCCCTGTACAAAGATCATGTCCCAAACACAAACCTTATTTAAAATGAATCCCTTGGCGACATCTACCTACACAGCACATACGATCTCTTATGGTGTAAGTAACAAGATAGAGGCTTAACCTTTTTATTTCAATTATTTATTAAAATACTAAAGTAATTCTATTATATTAAAGTACATACTTTTCTCTTTTCCAGGGCATGCTTAAATTCGATCGATTTTATAATTTTTAATTGTTTAACACTGCTTTTAAGTTGTAATTGAGGTAATGCGATCTCAGAAAAAGAAAGTTAATTCATTAATTCTCAAGAAAATTGCATGTCATTTATTGTTTTTGTTAAAAAGCTGTTCTACAAATGCACAATTTTATTAATAATGCCGTTCACTTGTCACTTGAGTCAAACTTTGCGGAAGCTCACAGAACGCTCTAGTGACTATTAACAACGCTCCTATTAGTAACAATCCTTTACCGTCTCAAGCCTTTCACAAGCGATAGACCAAAAATATTGTTCAATATTTTGGCGGCTTAAACAGTTTTTGTCATATCATATATTTGTCACTAAAGAAGAAAAATCCTCATGTTAGATAAAGGAATGTTTAATGCCATCATTTATCTCAGTTCAAATGAATAAAAAAATAAACATACTTAAAATTAATGAACTTCGATGTAGCAATTCGCTAATTGAATTTGAGATCAAAACGATTAAATATGTATTCTACATATATGTACCTACTTGGGATTTATACAAATTCATCAATGAAATCAATTGAAAATGATTATTTTTACAATGTATGTAAGTACTGTTAAGATCCTGGATAGATACCTAATGATGATTTCATTGCTTTCATCAGTAATGGTTATTGTTTTAATTGAATTGATATCCACAATATCTACTAAACTAGCTTCTCTAAGCGACTTCATCCGCTGAAATTCTAATAGGGTATATTATAAATCTGTTAATTAGTTATTGCATTATTCATATTGAAACATATAGCCAGAGAGGTAATTTTTTAAGCACATGTTATTTTAATAATAATGTAATAGGTGGCCATTACTATGAAAATTTTTGAATTTTGTATGCTATTTTGAGTGGCAGGTGTTTATAGGGTTTGAAAAAAATATTCTCAAAATTTAATCTTAATATTTACCAGTGCCTCTTAGTAATTTAAGTTTGTTACATAAGCCAAAAATTAAGCGATAATATTTTTTTATTCCTGCCAAAGTAATTTTTCAAAAACTTCGAAACTGGTAGACTATCTATGGTATAGTGAACCTTCTATTTCTTAGAATTGTCACAGATTTGGAGCTATTATTTATAATTTTAGATATTCAGTTAGATGCACCCTATAAGACCCCAGAGCATAAAAAGGTAGGATCACTCTGCTATTTTAGTAGTATTATATGTACCTATACTTTGAAGCAATGATGGCTCAGTGGTAGCGTGTACGACTTCACGTTGATTGACGTGAGTTTAAATTCCTTGCAATGAGCCTGACCTTTCGGTGAAGGAAAACACCATGAGGAAACCATAGCATGGTAGTAGGGGTTTTTCTAATGCCCGCCTGGCTAGCTACCACCCTAAAGTTCAAAATCTGTCGCCAAGCACCAATAGGTGTCTTCCGGCAGCTGCACTTGAGAGCCAGTCTTCCACTAGGTTGAGCGTGTTATCATCTTGGGCCACATCGTCACTTAACATCAGGAATATTGTGGCCACTACGCCAAACCTATAACGATAACCTAGTATCACCTAGGTATCACCTAGTAATCGAATTTCATGTATAGGTATATTCTCAATTTATCTTCCTATTAGTGTAACAGCAACTCATAGATTATACAAGATATCTAATTATAAATAAGTCACAACGTCATTAAAATACTTTATAAAGGTAATCAGTAAATTAGAAAAATCTTATAGTCACCTTAATGCCACATTTTGAACATTTACCTTGAGTGGGTGACCAAAGCAACAAAACTGGACACAAATACTGTTCATTAATAAACGTCGAGCAGAGACTGCCAGAGACGTTTGAACTAACATCACATCATTAATATTGAGCAGGACTCGTAGGCGGAGCTCGTCGAAAAGGATAAATTTCATGGAGAGATGCTTTCACCCTTTACGACTGGAATCTATTTGTCAATAAGAAAAGGGCCGCATTGAACTCACGAAGAGAATTATCTCCCATGTACGTACTCAATAGTTTTTTCTTGAACCTACTTAGAGAAATAAGTAATAAAGTCACTATAAGTAATTTCACGCTTGTCTTCCTGTAGAATAAGTCGACATTTTGACTTAATCGATATATTTTTACAAAGTAATAATTCAAAACGTAGGTAACTCGGTAACTTGAGAAATCAAATTTAGTGATTCCTTATACTCGTGCAGAATACATAATAGGTATGCATAGAATAGTCTGAAAACTTTTGTTTTACTGCTTACAGGAATAGCAAATAAAAATTAAAACCATGCGCCACAGAGAAGAAACGTCACGGGCTGTTTCTATTAACGAATGTCGTTTAAGGGGTAGACAGAACGAGATAAGTAACGTAAAAGAGTAAGATTATAAAAATGTATAACTACATATCTATACTATAATATAATAAAGCAGAAGAGTTTTTTGTTTATTTGTTTAAACACGCTAATCTCTGGAAGTACCAGTCGGAGTCGAAAAATTAATTGTATGTGATAGCCAGATTCGCGAGGAATAGTATAGTATAATATTCACCTCTTAGCTAGCCTTAAATATTGATTTTTATTAAGTAAGTCGATTCAAATAGCGCACCCTAACAGCTTTATCCGTCTGCGCTGCCGTGATGGTTAGTGATACGTAAATACAATTTTCAAGAAAAATATTACTCATTATTACATCGAAAAAAGTCAGCAATACCATATGCCTTGAAAATTGATATATGAGTATTATTATTAGACATGGCATATTAATCCATACGAACGAAATTTACATCATCAAGACAATTTTATGTAGATAAACTTTGCCCTTTATAGCATGTTATTTGAACTAATCGTTTGGAAGATAATGCAAAATTAAAATAATTCAACACTCGGATCGGGCGGATCGGTAGTGGCGCGAACGAGCCGTGTGAGTTGTGACGTATAACCCTGGCCGCCCGATAAAAATATTGTCTATACTGAACTATTATAAATCATCAATCAGTGATTTCTTTTAAATTATACTTGGGGGAAACCGCGGGGCACAGCTATTATCCAATATAATCCTATTATTATATACCTGATAGGCAGGTACAGGCAAGACAAGCAGCTGACCTCTAGCTAAGTGTTGGTAAGCGCATGGTAAAAGTGCAGATGTATAAGTAATGGTCTCCTAACCAACATGTTCTTTTCTTCCTATGATATTAGATCCTTCAAACGAGACGTGAAGAGACATTTCATCAAGCCGGCATGACGGCGACGAATTTCAGTGTAATATGTAATTGTAAAGTTGTAATGTAATACAACAAAAAACTTTGTAGACTTTTCTGGTACTTACTATCAGGTGCTGTAGAATCATATTGTCTAGTAGATAAAAAAAACTTATAATTAGTTATCCTTTGCTTGCCTTTCGGGCCAAAATCTTGGTTAGTTACGCCCATGCACACATATACTTTATAACCTGGATTAACTTATAGGATACTAATCCCGGTAAAGATCCAATTCTGAAGTCCACGCGGACGAAGTCTCGGGCAGAAGCTAGTAATATTAGAAATGTGAATATTAGAATGTATACTCCTTAATTGGAACGATTTAAGTGAAATTTGGCATAGAGGTACATTATATCAAGGAAATTAAGATAAAATACTATTTAAATGCATTAAGAAAAAACATGACCAACGAAGCGTGCCGGCAGCGGCTAATATATTTTAATAATCTCAAAATATTGCACTTTAATAATCAAAGAATTAAACCCATGTCTGTCGGTATTTAGGTACTATAACTCAGGTTTAAAATTACTCTTTAACGATATTTCAGTTACTCATACTACTTATAATTATGTATAAGTATTTCCTGAGACACACTAGAATGAACAAAATATTGGTTCCAAACTCTAGAATACCTACGTAGTACCTAAGTAAATTAATACCGTTAGTTAAAGCAGATCGTTATTATTAAATGTTGATTATTATTATCTATTTGTATGTTAACAATGCATTTATACAATTATCATTAGTAATAAATAAGAATTATCACAACAGTGTATTGTTTTGCAATTTGTAACGAACAAGATTTGTTGCTCAGTATTTATTGGAATTCCTTCGATGTTGATAACGATATCATACCTACTCGAAGAGTCAGGAAAACAAAAGAACCGCGATATACACTTTGTGAACAGTACAAGTAACAAGATATTGTGAGATTCATTTATATGGTAAAAGCATATTTACTTTTTTGAGTAAAATTTTGTCAAGTACAATATATTGAGGTTGTTCTTACTCGACAACAACGCCACCTATAGTGTTCAGGGATAGCATAAAAACCAGGAATGTAACGAAACCGATACGATATATCGGCCGATATTAACGGCAGGCCGATGTATCTGGATTGCCGATTATTTATCAACCGATATCTAACAATTTGAAAAGCACGCGAAGTGACGATTTTGCCCTTTATCGCAAGTTTTATGCATAACAGAGACACATACAATCACCCAAAAAACTTTACCTCCGTCATGCCTATTAAAAACCTTATTCGTGAAAAATCACTTAGACCTATCAACTTTAATGGAAATCAATTAAACGGTGTTGGTGTGTATCAATTTCATATATCTATACAAAGTAACACAAGAAATAAACAGTGACGATAATGGTGAAACAATTCGGAAGAAAGTCGCACTTAGGGCGCTTAAATGTCTTACACTGAGTAAACGATAACAGATATATAAAATTAATGTACTACATAATTGTAGATCTTTTTAAGATCTACAAAAAAGTTATGGACAGTATATGTCCATCTTCTGAGGATCACTTACAATAAGTATTTTTATCTTCCTTCTTTTGAGCGGGGGCAGCAAGATTCACGCGTGCGCCCGATAGACGGCATTCCTAAGTCCACGCGAGCGGACCCGTAGGCACAGCTAGTATCTAATATACCAACATCGATATCATATATATATATAGAAGATGGGTAAAACTATATTTGTTAAAGGTGATTTGAGGTTGCGGACGAATTTAAAAATAAAATGTTTAATGGTGTACAATAACTCGAATTGTCAATATAACTCCATTAGTTGAAGTGAAGGTTTTTATCGGAACATGTTAAAAGAACAGATATTTAATACATGTAACAGATTGGAACTGTTATCTGTAAATTTAAAAAGCTGTTATTACTGTTATTACTTGTATTAAATCTATGGTATACTGGTGTTATTTCATATTATATCCCTATAAAAGTGTAAGAGGCTGCTATTTTGGAACAGGTTACTGAAACTGTTATTTCTCTAGAATAGGAACAAGAGGGTTTCTTTTTTTACCTGTTATTACTCACCCCTACAAAGGAGCTAGTTGCCTCGGCATCGTGGATCGGTCAACCCATTAGCTTGAACGCGGATATGGTAGAGTGCGGCGGGTGCGGCGTGACGGCGCGGCGCGGCGGGGTCTCATGATCACTCTGCTCATGTTAATTTATGTGCTTTGTCGCTTTGTCCATTCAACAATACCCTATTTATAACATTCTACTGCTGGACACCTCGATTAACATCTACGCATACTTTTGGCTTTCTCTCGTTTTGTGCAAAATCACAATGGACTAACCGGACGGGCATCTGCCATTAATGGTTTTACGTAAATCTTATTTAACAAAAAATAACACTATTCATGGTGTTATTTTTGTTATGGTATGAACTATGAAGTAGCAAACCTGCATGCAATCCACCAGTTGTTAAGTGTTCACTGCAGCTTATAGATTTTTATAACCAACATCAATAAGAACCGCAATATACATTTCGGATTAGAACACAGCACACAGCAACACACTGAGCAGAGGACTGAGCACATACATATGCGACAAAAATAGATTAGGCTGTGATGCTTCGGCAGTCGAACTTTGCACAGGTTCTAACACTTTTTGATTTACTTTTATTAAATTTAGAACATTAGTATGGTTAACTTTATAAAATTGCAAAAAGCACTATAACATCGAGTTATTTTGCAAACAACAATAGCAAAATCAGAACTTTTCTTCTTTATACTTATTTATGTTTATTATTTGGGATATATCTACTTGTATGTTCACTTTGGTATAGGTATGGCTTAAGCATTATCTGCGCCGGAGTACAACGATCGGTTCTGCGAAGCCATTAAAATTTTCACCATACGCTGAAAACTTTAACTGTAATATTGGAGACCGATCACGACCGCCGGCGGGAAAGGACGTGTTTACGACCGCTCTCTGCCGCCTTTGTGAAGTTTTACGACCGACCGGCTTTGCTGCACACCTGCATCGCACCTGCGCCGCACCTGCGTATCGCCGTCTCGCTCACACCCATTGTGTCGCGCTACACAACCATAAAACTGCTCTTTTAAGAGCAATTTGTTTCTATTCGACGAAATCCACACTTTAGTGGTCACTTGCCTGATACCTGACGGTGCCAACTAAAGCAAGTGGGTGCGTGACCCAAGCGCCCCTCGGTTGCCTCCTTCAGAGGCAAACGATAGTACTTGGTCGGGCTCAGGAATCTTGGCCCTTGATAGAGTCATAGTCAAGCCCTGAGTGTCTTCTTCCCACCCTTCCGATCCTGCTACACATCCATCCCCGAGTGTCTGTTTGGGCGTAGCTAGGTATTTATACCGGCTGCGTTCTCTGCCTCGGGCTTGATAGGGACCTCCACGTAGGGCCCGGTAGGTTCTTTTCCTGCAAGTCATTACACCGTGACCCGCAGGTCCCTTTGCACGGCTCGGGATAGCCGTTTAAATTCACTCGGCGCACCCCCCTGCCTCTCCGGCAGGGAGGTTTAACTTCACCCCCGCCCGCCCAACCGCCACCGCCGGAATGGCACACGTTACTGATTTGGAACGCTTCAAAGCGTTCGCAACGACTTTGCATCCGTCGCTCTGGACGGAGTACAATAGGGCCATCGCGGCCGAGCAACCCGCCGTCATCGCTCAGGGCACCGAGCCCACCAGCGACCTCGCCGCGCCACACGCGATAAACAAGAAGCCCGTCCCGCGCTCCCGCTCGACGGCACCCCGCGCTCACCGTCAGACGCCGTACAAACGGCCGTCATCGCGCTCGCGTTCCCCGGGCAATCAAGCCACGATCCCGGCGCCCTCTGCGCTGCCGATCAAGAACTCTTTCGCGTCTTTAGTTCCCGAAGCGGACACGCCGACGCTAGTAGCTACGAATAATAGCTACTCGCCCACTAGTCCGGATCCCGAACCCGAGTCCAACGAAATGGACACGGCGATAGTCACAGATAACGAGGGCTTCACCCTCGTTCAAAAAAACAAGCCCGCCAAACGGGCATCGCGTTCGCGTCCCGAGTCTCCGGAGACTCAGTCCCGCCCACAAAAGGCGCAGAAAACTGGGCTAAACAGCCACGCCCCCCGCTCCACAGCGCCCTCAGCGCCTGCCGGTACTTTTGCAGGCAGAAAGGCGCGTCGCCCACCGCCGGTAGTAGTCCAAAACAAGGCGGTCTGGACTAAGCTCGCGGACAAGCTTAGAGACTTAAAAATTAATTATACCTCGGCCAGTAACACGGCCAACGGTATCCGCGTACAAGTAACCACTTCTGACGAACACCGTCAGTTCACAAAGTTGCTCCGAGCTAGCAACCTACACTACTACTCATACACCCTAGACGATGAGCGTCACCTCCGGGTTGTAATCCGCCGCATCCCGGTGGAAATCACGCCCGAGGAGGTCAAAACTGACCTCTTAGCGAAGGCCCTCCCTGTCCGCGAAGTGCATAGAATGCACGGCGGACAATCCAAAAACCGACCATTAGATATGGTCGTAGTTATCTTGGATCTGACCCCCGAGGACAGAGCCATCTTTAATGTCAGGAAAGTGTGCGAGCTCTCCGGAATAGCCGTAGAGCCCCCACACAAAAACCGCAGCCCTCCGCAGTGCCACAACTGCCAGCTGTACGGACATTCGGCCCGTAACTGCCATTTACGTCCCAGGTGCGTTAAGTGCCTCGGGGACCACGCGACAAGCGAGTGCACGCGCACTCGCGAGTCGTCTACCCCTCCGAGCTGCGTGCTATGCGGCAACGCGGGTCACCCCGCGAACTATCGCGGCTGTCCCCGTGCCCCGCGTCCCACGCGCCCTATGCGCCCTACGCGCCCAAGGCAAGAGCGACACACCCCTCCTCAGATGGCACGTCCCGCCGCCAATAGTCAACCCATGCCTCTGTTCACTCCAGAAGCCTTTCCCAGCCTCCAGGGCGCTTCCCGCGCCCCGGTGGCGGCCACCCCCGCACCCCGCGCACCCCCTCCGGCCATGCGAGCCCCTCAGGCAGCATGGGTCTCTACTCCCCGCCCTCAGCCTCCTAAGGCTCAGGCCTCCCCGCCCGTTAGCACGCGCCGCGGCGTTGACTACATGGTCATGCTCTTCCGCGAGCATGACCCTCAGGAAGTACTGGCATACGACCAGTGCGTCGCTGAGTACGGCCCCGCCGAATCCATCAGGCGTTTTCCCCTGATGACAGCGACGCTAATGCGCCTGGCCCGTGCCGGGAAATAGATAACGGTTATAAATGGCTCGCATTAAACCTAAGAGTCTCACCATCTCTTTCTTTAACGCGCGAAACCTCCTTCCACAACGGGACCTAGTATCCACCTTTCTTAGGGAACGGGAAACACTTCTAAAACCCAGTAGGCGCGACCCTAAGATAGCAAATTACAATATAGTCAGAAATGACCGTGCCACCCGAGGAGGCGGCACGCTCATCTACTACAAGCGTTCCCTCTATTGCATGCCAATAGACCCTCCCGCACTTACCAATATGGAAGTGTCCATCTGTAGAATAGGCATGACTGGCCATCCGTCAATCACGCTTGTCTCTGCATATCTCTCCCCGAGTAAAAGACTCCTTCAGTCTGATCTGGAGGCGCTACTTTCACTCGGTCAATCCGTAATAATAGCAGGCGACCTCAATAGCGGTCACACCCATTTCAACAACTCGCGTAATACCCCTAACGGGGTTATTCTCGACCTACTATGCGATGTGCTCGGCTTTGATGTCATAGCACCGCTAGAGCCCACGCACTTTCAAGATAACTGTCAACCGACAGTACTTGACATAGCCCTCCTCAAAGGTGTCTCACTTCGGTTACGACTTATAGAAGTCGTACACGAACTGGACTCCGATCACCGCCCGGTTATCTTACAACTCGGGCAACCGTTCGACCCCAGTCCGCCAAAAGTCAAAGTAGTTGACTACGCGATCTTAAATCGTTACCTAACCGATAACGCGACCCCGTCCAGCTTAGCTAGGATCCCCGACGTATTAGAGTCAACAGCAGACGCCGACTTAGCGATCGATTCCCTGGTCGACTACCTCCAAACCGGTGTAAGGGAGGCCTCGAGAGAGGTGCAAGCGGCGAACGAACGCCGTTTTATACTCCCCCCCGGCTTACGAGCGTTAATCACTGAAAAGAACGCCGCGACACGTGCACACGATTCTTATCCGACGAGGGATAACACCCGTAGGTTACGGCGACTTCAGAGAGAGGTTAGAACTCGCATCGGCGAGTACAGAGGTCACCGGTGGGATAACCTCCTAGAGGGTCTCAAGCCGTCCCATCTGGCTTACTGGAACCTCGCCCGCTCTCTGAAGTTAGAAGCTTCCGCCCTGATGCCGCCCCTCGAAAGGGGCCCCGATCTCCCACCCGCGTTCGATAGCGACGATAAGGCAGAATGCCTTGCCGCAAGCTTGGAGAGCCAGTGCTCTCCAAACTGCGACAACGTAGACACTGCCCACATCGAAACTATCGAGACCGCCGTTCAGGAACTAACGACGATTCCCCCCGCGGAAACGTTAAACCCGGTCACGCATGACGAGATTTGTTCTGTTATTAAAGGCCTTAAGCCTAGAAAGTCCCCAGGCCCCGACGGTATCAGGAATGAAGTACTTAAACTTCTTCCCGATCACCTCATAGCTCTTTTGGTCTGCATCTTCAATGTAGCCATAGCCCACTGCTATTTTCCAGCCGTCTGGAAAAAAGCTATAGTTATAGGTATTGACAAGCCCGGCAAAAAAGCTTCGCTTCCCGATAGCTATCGCCCGATCAGCCTTTTAAACACACTAGGGAAACTTTACGAGCGGCTCCTTCTGAACCGTCTCAAAACCGTTATAGATATTAAAAATCTATACCCTCCCGAACAGTTCGGTTTTCGCGCCCAACACTCGTGTACACATCAAGTGCACCGCCTCACGGAGCACATCACGAGCAACTTTGCCAAAAATAGTATCGCCCCCGCCCGTACGCTTGCGGTCTTTTTCGACGTAGCTAAGGCCTTCGATAAGGTCTGGCATGCCGGACTAGTCCACAAGCTACATCAATTAGAAGTCCCGGATAGGTTAGTTCATCTAGTTCACGATTTTCTACGCGACCGCACCTTCCACTACCGAGTGGAAGGAGTACTATCTACCGCCCACCCTATACGCTCAGGCGTCCCGCAAGGTTCCATTCTGGCGCCTTGCCTTTTCAATCTGTACGTCAGCGACCTCTCGAAGCCCCCCGGGGTCGAGGTAGGGCTCTACGCTGACGACACAGTCATATATGCGTCAAACAGACACAGAAAAAATCTCGCCTGCGCAGTCCAACGTGCCGTAACCACTCTCGGGGAGTGGTTTCGAACGTGGCGAATAGCTATTAATCCGGTAAAGAGTGCCGCAATAATGTTCGAACCGCATACATGCAAACTACCACGCACGGTAGGACCCCTCTCATTATTCGGTACGAATATCCCTTGGGCCACCAAGACTAAATATCTGGGTGTCACCCTCGACTCGAAGCTTAACTTCAACGCACACGTTACTATAGTCAGGAATAGGGCCATCTGGATCCTTTCCCGCTTGCGACCCTTGCTCAGTTCGGTAAGCAAAATGTCCTTAAGACATAAGCTCACACTGTACAAGATGTGCGTCCGTCCGATCTTGACATATAGCTGCGCCGCGTTCGCACATATGTCCAAACATAACTTTGCCCGCATGCAAAGAGTCCAAAATCGGTTTCTCCGTCGCCTGCTTGACCCTCCAGCCTTTGTTAGGAACATGGACCTGCACAGGGACATGAGGCTTCCCTCGATAGAAGCTTATGTGAAATTTCTCACCAGGAGATACTTCGATAGCGCTTCGAATCATCCCAACCCGCTCGTAAAATCCACCGTGAACTACGTCCCAGACAACTCGATCCCCGTTGCCAAACGTTATAAACGCCGTCCGCGAAATCTCTTTGTCGATCCCGATGACGACATCGAGAACGCTAACAATTTCTACACGTCCGCTCCCGCAACATATGCGTGCTCGCGCCCACGCCCGCGAAACCACCGTTCCCTCCGTAGGGGACGTACGGTTAACTTCGCTCCCGCACACCCGCCACGACCGCCCTCCTCTGCGGCAACTCAAGCCTAGGTCCGATCCATCGGCATGGAGCCCTTGAGCCAAGCAGCCGCTCGCGCGATACAAGTGACTCTACAATCACAACACACATAGGTACATAGGTTCTGTAAGGGACCTTTTTTTTTTTTCTTTTTTTGCCTAGTTAGATTAGACAAAAATTTTCAGACCACTAAATACACATACACATGTTCCTTCCCTCCTCCCAGGGGGCAGAAACATGTATATATGTATAGTTAGTTTAGATCGAATTACGGATAGGGAATTAGTCAGATCGCGACTTAATTGCATACGCGCAACAGTCCGAGCCGAGGTTCGGCCACTTTGGCACCCTCGGATGTTGTTGCTTAGCTTTCGTGGCTGAGTGCCCTAAGCACTCGCCCCCAAGCCCGGTAAAGCTGTAAAAGCCGTAAAGGCTCCAGGGCCCCTAAGGCTAACAGTATAGTCAGTGCAAAAAAAAAAAAAAAAAAAACTGTAATATTTTTGTACGTTTAGCGTAATTTCTAGAATATTTTAAGCTATCATAATCTAAGGCGTACCTATTTACTAACTTGTACATAAAACAGTCTTATCATTAACCCTTGCATATGGCATCATAACGTGTTCAATTTGTTATAAAGACTGTATATCCCAAGTTTATAGATCTTTATATGAAAAGTCTGTTACTGTTCGTGTACTTCTGGACGACTTGACCGACTGAGTTCATATTCACATTATATATTATATTGAGACGATGGTTCATAGCTATGTTAAAGTCCGCTAGATTACGCTGTAATCGAGTTATTAAGTAGGTACTGGAGCGGGTAGAATAAACCTGGCCGGCTAATAATAATATATGTACAATGTAGGGATGATTATGATTCCGACATCTTCAACAATTATCTTCATATTTCTGCCAATTTACATACAACCTTGATGAATTATACACCTAAACCTTGCTCATCAAAACTCCATCTATTGATGAAAACCGTATGAAAATCCGTTCGATAGTTTTTGAGTTTATCACGTTGAGACAGACAGACGCGGCGAGGGGACTTTTTTTTATAATATAGTATAAGATGTAGTATCTGTAAGTGGCCCACTGCTTGGCAAAGTCCTCCTCCCGAGCGAAGGCACAGTCCTAACTTTCATGCCCGCTCATGCCATATTGGTAATTCAAAGCTGAAGCATCGAGAAATTCAGAGAAGTTCAATATTTTTCCCATGTAGGGGAGAGTGGGCACAGTGGGCCACTTTTTTATGTAGCTGCTGCACTTCTAAAGTTTATCGCTAAATCATTGTTTTCTCAAATTAAATCCTTCTTTAAAGGAGTTATCCTACCTTCATGGAAACAGAAATTTGTTGGCAAAAATACATAATATGTCAACACTTCTTAAAAAAATAATTGGAATAATATCCACTGTGACCCACACTTAGAATCGATGCATAAGTGACAGCGAATCAACTGAATATCAACTATGTAACTAACGTTAAAATATTAATGTTAAAAAAAGTCTAATTCAAAGTAGTACATTCTTTGCTTTCTCTTTTTATTGCTCAAAAACTTTGGCTGTGGTGAAATCTCTCAATACCTTGCATCGCAACTGTGGCAATGTCTGGCATGTTAAGTATTTTGTCAGATTAAGAAAACTGGCCTCATCGTCATCCCATTCCCCTTCTTACCTATAACTTTGGCTACATTATAATACTTCCCCTTTTATCTCAAATTCACAAATTGATCGTTGACCTAAAGTGAAATGATTCAGTGTGATCCAACAGATATAATCGAAAACAAAAAAATCTCTTAAATGCAAAACAAAACAAATTACAAATAATATATAAGAAATACCAAGCACCAAAAATACCTGAATATTCAGATTTCTTACTCATTTGAAGATAAAACAAAATTAAAAAACGTACTCTCGCTTTGCTATCGTGTCGACGCCTAAGCCCCTCTTCTGGAAAAACAATAACCGTATTCGAACGCATAATATATATGGAGCAATATAAAATAATCCACTGCTGCCCACTCTCCCCTACATTATACTTATAGCTTCATCCTTTCCCAACCCTCCTAATGGTCTCCGGGACGCGGGAGGGGAACCAGACCGATCAATAAGCTAGTCTGTTGCCGACCGCCGGCAACAACAGACGTTTGACGTATGGGCTTGCGTGGTTTTATTTCTGTGACTGCTCCACATGAGATTATTTTACCGAGATGGAATTACGGATGCTTCATTAAAAAAAAAAATGTTCATATGTCATGTAAAAAATTATACGCACTTAGATAATGAATACAGTGAACTGACATATTTCCATGTCGACGTGATGAATAGCAATAATCTGCCTAATTTATTAATATAATATATACTTCTATAGCTGTGTATTTTTAATGCTCATGAAATGGAATTAAACCTAAGGTTAGCAAATTTTATTACAAATTTATTGATTTTCAAGCAAGTCAGCATCGTCCACAACGGCTTTTTGTTTCTGCGCGGACGCCAACTCTCCGTGTACTCTTATTCTGTACACACAGGTGTATATAGGGTTACCCCAATTAGACAGCACTCGCATTCTGATCATTTTGTACCCTTTTGGCGAATAATGAAACACCTCATAGTACTGAATAGGTTTTCCTTCCTTATCATATTCAAAACTTCCAAAGTTATGTGGATGCGGATCCGTGCGTAACTCCAAACCTTCAATTTGAAATAACCGCGGCGCTGTCGATATTTCTCTGAAATATTTTTTTAATTGGCACGTTTCCGATATTTAAACATATATACAGAGACATAAATATACAGAAAGATCATTTATATATTTTAGATTAGTGTTGTCATATTACTCATTTTCGTTTTAAATTTATCACCTACGTAAAAAACTCTGTTCAACGTCATGTGTACAATAAAATGTTAACAAACTTTCTTCTCTTTTTAAAAACCACTACAACAATATTTTAACCTTCACTATTTTGACAACTGTGGCACTCTTAACACAAAAAAGTAGTTATAACGATAGACACACAAAATCTATAGCCCTTTCTTTTTTGCTCTTCAAATTTCATGTAGCTCTTTCAGTTGGTAGTGAAAGAGTAAGTAATATCCCTAACTCTTTTACCTATTATTCCCTCCAGGTTTAAACACTTGTTTTGTTCTAGTAAAGCAACATTACAATACTTTAAAACTACATTATTTTTCAATTACCAGTGGTTTTTTATTCTAACCTCGTTGGTGATATATGAGTTGGAATGTGTTCTAAGCTGAAACCGGTTATCCGCACAGTGCCCAGCAACCGAATAGTGGCATCTCCTTTTGAACCTTTAAACGCCCAACATTGACCAGGTAATGTTCCTGGGCGAATCATAGCATGCGCACTTAGGCACCCCTTACATAGGGTAAACTCGAGCCCGTGAAGTATCCAACTGATCGGTGATTGGTTTATTATATGCTCTATTGTATCGCCAGTGTCTATGACTCTACCACCGGCGTACTCTAGCGCGTAATCAGCCATCTATATTGAACAAGTACATGATGTTAAACACTGTATAATAAAAAATAACAACGACTACAGAGAGATCATCAGTCCAGCGCCAGTCATCCCGAAACGCGAATGAAAGAGAGCCACTGTGAAGGGTTTATCACCGTGTACATAGCGATCTCGACTCAGTCTTATTCAGATCACTACTACCCCTTTATACTGACAAAAATACACCGGCTGATTCCGGAGCGCGATACGCCTTAGAGTGACACTAGGTAGGTAAAAATTCACCTGAAAACGCTAATTCCGTCTCGAAAACAGTTTTATAAATTTTTGTCTGTCTGTTTGTTAGTTTGTAACGCCAAACACACAGAAACTACTGGACCGAATTTGATGAAATTTGGTATGTATGTATAGTCTAATGTAGTATATAGTAACATTTAGGATGTATTTTACACATACTATGGACATTTCTACGGTATATAAATTGTGTTTAAGTCATGTATATATAAAAAAGGTGCGTGCGATTCACACACGATAGAAGTGAAACTTCATTTTAAAAGATATTTTATATTTTATTTAAACAGTGTGCTGGCTCACACAAACACGAGAGACCGATAATATATTGCTCTCTCGCTCTGGCTCACACAAAGAGGAGAGACCGATAATGTGCGTTAAACGTTTAACATGTTGGAAGTCGCATAAGAAGTTTCACTTCAAAAATGAACGTATATTACATATACTGTTATATAAGTGAAATGAAGTGAAGTTATAAGAGATTACGATTATGATCACGTAATTTTCAAGAAAAATAAACTGGCTTGATTTTTCTTTTTTTTATTCTATACGATAAATTTCATTGTTTAGTGTTTTCTGCGCTATCAAAATTTTCATTAAATTATGGTATAAGAGACATACTCAAAATAACCGGCGGGTGGCCGCATTGGGTGGGAGCGGGAGCAGCAGAATTCACGCATGCGCACCACCGACGGCATTCTTTTGTCCACGCGAGCAGAGCAAATAATTAAATTCTACAAAATGGTGGTATGTTACAGCAAACCTGTCTATCATAATCAAGCACGTCAACAGCTTGGCGATTTTTGCTTTGTAATGAAGGTCCCAGCGTGTCCTTGGCCCTATCTGCTGCTGCCACTATACCTGGCATCACGGCTGACATACGTTCCATTTCACCTTTTAACTTTTCGTGTTTATTAATCACCTGAAAAGGAAAGTACATAAACTACAAAAGATTTGGTACTATTGATAAATAAGGTACCTGTGAGCGCAAATAACCATGTGACATCTTCTTCTATCTATACATATTATAAAACTCAACGAATCTCTTTCTGTTTGTCAGTTTATGTTCTCTTATCTTCTATCACAAAACAAAAAAAAATAGAATGTAAAATATTAGAAGGTTAGGTTATGCGTCACAACTTACACGGCTCGTTCGGGCCACTAGACCTATGGTCATAGACCCGAGCCGAATGTTAAATTATTTTAATTTTGCATTATCTTCCAAACTATTTGTATTAGTTACATGCTATAAAGGGCAAAGTTTATCTACATAAAATTGTCTTGATGATGAAGTAAATTTCGTTTGTGAGGATTAATATGCCATGTCTAATACAAAATACTAAAATAATAAAAAATACCTTATTGTGACTTGTATATAAAAGATAGGCATATAGTATTGCGGACTTTTTTTAGATGTACTAAGAAGTAAAATTTTTATAGATCATTTTATTTACGTATCACCAACCAATACGCCAGCGCACGCGGATAAAGCAGTTCGGATGCGCGGATTCGTCCGACTTACTTAACAAAAATCAATATTGAAGGCTAGCTGAGGAGAGGTCTAGCCTATACAATTCAACGTGAATCTGGCAATCATATACAAAAAGAATTTATCGAACCCGACTGGTAGTTCCAGAAATTAATGTATTTAAATAAACAAGAAAACCCTTCCGCTTTATTATATTATAGATTTAGTATTAAAGTAACTACGTTCCTAAATTAGGTACACCTATTTGTCACTTTCAACAGTAAACTTTCAATAAAAGAAAACAAACCTCAGATAAACTATGTCTCAGCTGCATGATAACATATTTGATATCCGATAAATCGCTATCAGAACCATAAGATGGTCCCCAATAATTAAAATAGTACTGCTGCAATATCAATAATGTTGCGCACACGAAAAAACTGAAATATTTGCCAACATAGCTTCTATTCTCGTGATTATAATAATCCATCACTGAGTTACTAATATCATATGTATGATTTATAATTCTGGTGTATCTCTGCGATGATTTTTTAAATAATTCAACTCTTTCTAATACTGAGATGATCTGTTTCGATTTATCTTTGACAACGTCAACTAAAAACTACATAACTCACAAGATCATCATAGAATAAGAACTTTTTTTTTATATAATTTTTTATCTCACCTGATGGTGAGTAAAGATGAGGTCGACGATGGATCGCGTTTACCTGTCAAATGCCTGTTCAATCTTCGTTTGAAGACTCCCAGATGGGTGAGAAAACAGACGCAGGCAATAGGTTCCACTCCTTAACCGTTCGTATAGGGTAGGACGAAGCGAAACGATTCGTGAAAATTTGGGCACTGTCCACCACTTAAGGGTGGAAACTCTTGCGACGCCTAGTTGTCCTGTGGTGAAACGGGTTGGGCGGAATTAAGTCATGCAATTCCTGTGCGCACTCTCCAAAGTGTAACCTGTAAAACACTAAGGGGCAAGCTACCTTACGTCAATGCTTAAATATAAGCATTTTTGCCGTCATCAGTGCTTCATCGTCTACAAGTCGGCAAGCTCGGCGCTCAATGGAGTTCAAAGCGGTTAAATTGTTTTTTTTTTCGTAAAACAGACTTCACGGTTTTATGTAACACCGATAATTTATGGCGTGTATGTTAACACGCACACAAACATGAATCACGAACACAATTTGTTTAGGTATTCAGTGAGTATGATTGAATTAAAAAAATATTGATTTATTTACTTCGAAATTTGAATATAAAAAGGAATTATTAGCCCATAAAAGATAGAAGAGCAGCTTTAATAAATGCATATCTTAACAGATTTAGAACGCTTAAAAGAAAACAACATCTTATATTTACGCAGTATTTTATTAAACGCGGAACAACAACGTTGTTAGAACTGATTTACTATAAAATTGCAGGGAAATTTATATAGAGGTTAGCTGCAGAAATCCCCAAGTCTACTTAGAGACTTTTTGATCTGATAGAATTAACGTGTAAAGAATGCCGCACGCAATTTTATTTAAAAAATAGATTTTTGTGTCCTATAGGTACACTATAAATTATCTTTCAAACTTGAAAAGTTTGGACTTAGGGATTTCTGCACGTAGACCTTCATTTATTTTCCTGTTAACAATGGGTGTAATTTTATTTAAAATTAGAGTCTGTTATATTGATTTTGTAGAAAAAAATATTTGCAATAACCTGTATAAAACTGTAGTCGGGATAATGTAATAGGTTTCATTTGACGCCTGTCAAAATGGTCTACGCAGGGATGTGACAAAAAAATTGGTTTCGATGTTAACCGATTGCAGAGATTTATTTTAATAAAATAGTATTATTACAAAGAAGTATTTTAGTTTAAGCTGTGGCATTACGTTTAGATGATATAATTAATAAAACAGAATTATTAAAATGAGCTATAATCACTGCATATTTAGTAAACATACTTTAATTTTGTAAAGTGTCGTCATGTTATAGAATCAATTTTTTCGAATAAAAAATAACTTAATAGGTAATACAAATTACATGAAATAAGAACAAAATAATAATAATTTATTAGATAAGATAATCATAATCGATTATACTCGGTTTCAAAATGGTTATAAGCATTTCCAACCCCTCGGAAACAGAAGAAACAACGTCGAGACATAACATTGTACGATCGTCAAATTGGAATTTTAATATAGAAATACATACTTTTTTCATACCAATTAACAAAAAAAAAAATTAAATATGATGCTTTTAATACTCAATGTAATACGAATCACGTAGTAAGTTTATCGCATTACGTGGTTGGTTGCTTAACCCACGATCAAGGTTATCGAATTGAAATATTTGAAAAACGTAAAAGGAAACCAATTAAAGTATCCCAAGTATAGTGGTGTTGATATATCTATGCTTTTTGTTGTTGAGCCGCGTATTCGATCTGAGCCGTGGCGACGGACTTCATGGAGTCGTGCGCCTGGTGCACGTTGGCGCGCCAAGCGACCAGCACGTCGCGCAGCTGCTGCCACTGCGCGTGTCCGAACGTGCGGTGCATCGTACTAGACACTCTCACTAAACGCTGAGCCTGGTCCATCCGAGCGCAAACTAGACGAGTTTTTAACACTGAAATAAATTTAACTACTATTAAATTACTCATATTTTATCTAATAAAGTGTAAACTCTATAAAACGAACTTCTATTTAACGAAAAACTCCTTAAAACATAGAAATCTTGGTTTTTTGATTTACATTTTTAAACAAAAAATTGAAACACTTTATACAGTATAATAACTACATCAGTAGCGAAAATATGCGTCATTATTTACACCCCAATAACATTAATTTCTTTGCCTACTGTAATTAGGTACCTACTAGTACCACGTTCATCTGTAAGCATGAAGAATATTATCAAATAGATTGAAAACAAGAAACTTTTCGAGCGGGAAAACAAGTTATTTTATGCAATTCCATATGCTTATAATGGTGAATAAGTGTATGAAAATGTTATTGATTTATTGTAAAGCTACTTAAACAAGGATAATAAAAATAATTGTAACCTTCTATAATGAAAGCTTCAACATCTTTTTCCTCGATCTGAAGCTCCGAGGTGATATCATCAAAAGGAATTTCCACATTTGACTCGGCCATGAGCATGAATGTCAGTATTCTCATTTTCCTAATGTTCTGGTCGTGATTGAGACCTGAAGCGCAACATAAACATAAAAATTATAGAAATAAAGTAATGATTAAATATTCATTAAATAGCCAAGTGGAAAATGTTTACCTTGGGATTGAACAAACTCCTTGTGGTTATTATAGAATGTTTGATAACTGGAAAGCTTTTCAGACACAAAAATATTGAGCAGATCATGGATAAGCTCTCCTTCGAGGAACCGTACAGGTTTTAATGCCAGTAACGGGTCCAAAAGGAATGTAGTTGGATCAGCCAGAGCCGTTGCAATACATTTTATAGCATCTTCTCTAGCATACGAAGCATTCTCATCGGTGTATGTGCCCAAGAGTTCAATCATAACTTTTGATGCTAATTCACTGGAAACAATTTTATTAAATTATTTATAATGCAAAAATTGTTTTGATAACCTTACTTTGTGTATTGAGAATAGGATCCACTGATAAACAGGAAACAAAATTTATATCCTGCAGTTTAATGGATTGGATCTAATAATAAATGAGGGAAAATACATTTATTATTATATTGTATATGTATTATTATATAATAAAACTCAAAGTTTCTTTGTCAGTCTGTCTGTTTATATTATTTTCAAGTGAAAACCACTTATATGATTAACATATTTTTTTAAATAATTTATAGCTATGTTATCTGTCTAACTTACAGGATATATTTTGTTAGATAAAGTAACATACGAAAGAAGCAGTTAAGATAATAATGAATCAATTCGGATAAAAGGCGCTTTTGGGGCACTAAAATAGCTTACACTGAATAAGCCATACGAGATATATCAAATTAATGTAACACATAATTGTAGATCTTAAAAAAAGCTGTGAAAAAGTCACCAATAATATATATCTATCTTTTAAGAATCATCCACAATAAGCATTTTGTCTTCCGTCTTTTGAGCGGGGGCATCACGATTGACGCGTGCGCTCTGTAGTCTTTTCGGCATTCTGTAGTCCATGCCAGCGAAGCCGCTGGTACAGCTAGTTTATTATATAACATAAATTCATACTATTGGAAATATATAGAATATTTTGTATGTAAATTTACTTTAATAAAAATAAAATGTTGTTTTTTTTAACTAATATAAAAACAAACTTATTTATCCATTTGTACAGTGGGATGATTTAGCAATGCAAAGGTAAATTGAAGCTTAAAAGGTAACAATAAATACATTAAAATTAAAATATATACGTAAATGACAAAATTCTAAAAAAAGTTAGGGAAAAAAAAATATTGTACTATCAAACCTATTATGATCCTTCAATACTTGATGTAGCAATCGATAAAGCTTCTGCATTTGTTCATTAGATGGTTGGCAGTTTGTAAATTGTTTCCTTAGTTGATCAACAGATGAGAACACTTCCCGGACACAACCAACACGAGCTGCCAGTTCAATCACATGGTAGTAAACATGGTATCGTAAAGGGGAGTTACTTTCCAAGTTGTTGTATAAGCGCCATAGACTGTAAAATTAAAAACTTATTTATTTAAAAATTGGTTTGTAAAAACCCGTAATTCTTAATGTATTAAAATATTAGATAATTGACATAATATATCTGATATATCATAATGTATAAACCGTGATTTTAATTCTATATGGTGTTAATGTGTTCAAAAACATTAACACAAGAGTTTGGATTACAATATCAAGAGTTTTATAATAAAAGTTAAAAAAGATACAGTCTTTAAGGTATAATGTGTTAGTTAATCAACACTTCACAAACTAAAATTATAATATATTTTTTTAAGGCTGATTATAATTTATATTTAAGTGGAACATCACGTTTAAGTAGGGTTGCCAAAAATTAAGAAAAAAAAACGAATCTAAACCAACACAATACTTTATTCAATTTAGGCCCCAAGAAGGCACTTATGAACATCAAACACTATTACCAGTTTGGAAAACATCCCAGTCATCAAGTAAAACCGGCAAGTAACTTGATCGCTCTTAACTTTTTTTTCTTTCAAATTCTTTTACAGTTAACAATTTTTTGTTATCTTTGAAAGTTTTAAATCTAGCTGTTATAAAATCGTAATTTAGATTTAAATAAATAAAAAACTTTTTTTTTATTAATTTTATAGACAATCTGTTTCTCTCTTCTTGCCACTTCAATTCAATGCCGATCTCTGAAGCTTTAAAGTGAAGTTTTTATTTTAAAAAATTGGCATGAACCAAGAGTAAATAAGTTTTTTTTTTACTTGTGGTAAGCTATCAAATGGTTTTAAAGTACATTTTGGCATTTTTGAACAGAATTTTTTTTTGAAGTCATTATTTGTGGATTTTCATTCAATCTATGCTACTATACTTATAAGTTGTATGTATCAAAAAAATGTTCAGTAATTACGCATATGGGTCCTTCGTTTTACACATCTTAGTACATATTAGAAATTATTTTATGCAAAAGTATAAAGTATTGTTATAAAATATGGTTGGCAATCCTACCTACTAGTGTCCAGTCTAATTTACTTTCAAACTCTACCTCAACCTTGTCTATTAGCAATTAATTATAATATTAATCAACTGATCATAAATTTCCTATTAAATAAAACTTTATTGTTATAATATTTCATGTAACTTACGATTGAAGTGCCACCACACCCAGTTTTGGCCCTGGAGCTTTAGTTAGTCTCTGACTGAATGCCAAAATAAGGTTTTCCCCTCTTTCTAGAGGAATCTGAAAGGTTAGGAAAACAAAATGAATATATAAAAAAGTTGAGTAAATATTTATGTAAATAAAATCCATCTATACTAGGAGCAGAAATGCAGAAACTAGAATTAATTTTGTTTTAACATACATCCTTGCCTCTAAGGTAAACATGTAGTTTAACTAAAGACTATCTTATAGTAAGTCTTACTTCTTACTACTTACTTCTTCTTCTAATCAACATATCTAACTAAATTGATAGCACCTATAAATCATATAAAATTGATGGTGGCAATGTAAGTCTGACTGATAATTTGGTAATTCATATAAAAGTAATAAATTTTAATTTGTTTTTGGTGAAGCTAATAGTAAAATATGCACCGTGGATATATTTTATGGGCTGATATAATTGAAATTTATTAGTAAAACTAATAACCAAGTACCAAGTTTTCAGTCAAACCTACTTTGCCACCTTTGACTCATATATGTTTTAACAAACTTTGGATATGCTGTACTATTAAAACTACTTCACTATCATCCAAAATTTATTATAACTAATTTATTTATTTATAAATACAAATAACACTGTATTAACTATAATAAATAGAATATTTTATATTACAATTATATTATGTTACAATATGTACAAGTGGCAAACATCAGCTGAAATGAAGACAACATATTCCTGACAATATATTGCATGGAATCATATTTTATACAACATATACATACACTTTTTAGAAACAATATGCTAATCTATTGGTTTACCTCGAAATCTATGTGTATTGCAATTAGTGTCATAGTTGTAATGAAAAAAATGAACTAAATCTATTCAGGTATTATTCACAAGATCAATAAAAATGTACTTACAGACACCATAATAGAAACAATACTGTTTAGGATAGCTTCAATGTCTGATTCATTTGCTTCTTTAAAACAGGCATCGCATACCCCCACAATCTTATGAAGATCATCCTCTATACCCTTAGGAGATTTCTCTTCTGATATTTCTGCACCAAGACCTTTAAAATATTTTCTCAGTTCTAATGCCTAAGAATAGGGAATAAAAAATATTATATAAATACATAAATTTACAGAAATCAACGTCATGTACGTGTTCAGTTTGGTTGTTGTTGATAACTCACCTGATCTTCAAGAGATATATCCATAAAAACAGCTGGGCCCTGCATTTTAAAATTCTAAACTATAATCCTGTTTCACAAAACTTTTCTGAGTTATTTATAACAGAAATAACCAAAATACATGTGCACAAGAATTCTTGCTTCTTGCAAACACGACACTAGGGAAGTCCTAAATAGTGTTCATTAAAAATATCAATTGTCATATGTCTATTGATTAATCATTGGTCTTTACTGCACAATGCAATAATGATAGTCTAGCTTAAACAAATGAAAGTAAGAATGGAAATGATCAGGTACTAATGTAATTTGTTATATTTAAAAATAAATTATACGTTACCGTTGAAAAAAATCGACTAACTATTTTATATCAAAGTCATTAGCAGTATCGAATAATTGATCGTTGGGATAAAACAATAGATAGTTTTTTTAGCTCCTTAAGTTACTAATTTATGCAAGTTGCGGAACACGCCGATGTCCTTTTTTCGCTGTTGTCGTCTGAGCTGGCATACATTCTGTAGTAAGGAACAATCGATTGTCAAACGATAAATCAATAGTTATAATTTTAAACAGTTATTTACTACCGGATTTGCACATAATCGATGTTTTAAAAAAACTATTACTTGTGCGTACGAGATAGACTTTGTGTACGATCTACATGCCTAAAATGCCTAATGCCCATAGTGATGTACTTTTGCGGAGAACGCCCTTGAACAAAAACTAAAATAAAAAACAAATCTTTCATTAAACTTTCAGTGTAACCACTAAAAAAATATATTATTCAAAATGTCTAAACTAGTTTACATTTGACTAGAATGAAAATACAATAAATATGTGTTAAAACAAAACAACAACCTTATGGAAGCAATTACTAAAATATAAAACAAATCTTTCTTCACACTTTCAGTTTAAGCACCAAAAAAAAATTTAAAATAATTATTGTCACGAATGTTCAGTAACATTTCACATTTTTTAACCGTCGCAGGGCGTCGCATTGATAACGTTGTTTAGAAAAAACGTGTGATTTATATAATTAATTTATTAAAAACCGATTAAAAAAAATCAATTTAAATAAAATCAATTATTTTTTAACATCAATCTATACCAAAAAACATTGTGTACAACTTGAATTTTACACAGTTTATACACACAGCTATTATATCATTTATTATTCTGTGCTTTATTATTATACACTTTTACACGTTTGTGTTGTCTAAACATGAAATATGAATAGTTTCATCAAAATAAGTGATACGCGTGTTACGATAAATGGTACAAAATTAAAAAATAATTTGCCATATATATCATCCGGTATTCCGTCACTGGACTATATTATTGGTAAAAACACATTTATAACCTCTTCTATAGTAATTAAAATAACATTCTTGTATTGGAAACCACAACGACTGGTTGTTATTATTTACATTATTTTCAGGTGGTGGCTTACCTTCGGGTAGTGTATTTGCTGTTGGTAAGTTGTTAAAAATTACTGTACAATAGTAAAAATAATTATCAAAATATTTACTTGTATTTCTGGTTGGAATTTTGTTTCTTTTATATCTACGATCGTATTAACTCCTTTTATCAATGCCTGTGAGTCATCAACTTTAGATTACATACTGTCGAGTTGAGACTTAATATTTTTTTACAATTAGATCACTAGATATATAACTAGAGTAAATATAGAATTATACTCTAGAAATAAAATAAAAAAATGTTAACTTCTTATAACAATTGAACTTCACAGATGTGCCGCAAAAGGGTTCAAACAAATAAATGTTAGATTTAATTTCAAATGCATTACATATATTTTTTTTATTATTCTTATAAACTTTACAGAGGAAGACGTTCTGGCTAACTACAGCAGAGTCCTGATAAAATATTTCTTGGCTGAAGGTGTTGCATGTAAACATGCTCTATTTATTGCATCTGCCGATGAAGATCCAAATGATATTGTAAGGTTTTCATATCTTTATTGTTTTATTTTGTTGCACAAAGTAAATACAAATTGATATTGTTTAACAGATGTTAAATGTTATTCTATTTGACTAAAAAAATGGCCTGAAGGACCTTTATAGTCTTACTGTGCTTTATGATGTGGGTAGAAAGCACACTCAGTCGAAATGGAACATTTATTCAAAATTTATTGTACAACATGAATTAGGTAACAAATTATGCAATTAGTTTCACATTGACAAAAGATAGATATCAGTCTCTTGTCTATGAACACTGGGCACAAGCATTGTCATGTTGTATCTAAGACCGAATATACTCATTAAAGTAATTAATTATAATTTGTATATTCATTTATGCTCTACCATAAGACAAATATTACAAAGGGTTTTATTGCAGACTGTAATCTTTTCCAGGCAAATTTTGGATGTATATGTTTAAGAGAGAAAATCTGAGGTATCATGGTCGTAATGAAAACAACAACAATAAAAACAATTAAATACAACCTTTATGTTGTAACACAAATCATATATACTACTAGCAGTTGCGAAACTTGTTTCATGTTAATATTCAAATGGATAGCATAAAAACCTCCATGAAAAAAAATCAGATCTACTTACTTTTAAAGTCGAACACAAACAGTCAAAGGGTGTTGGAATTATCAATTTCATATATTATATAAACAACCATTTTTATATCATATAATATCTATACATATTATAAAAGTCAATGTCTCTCTGTCGTTTATGTTATTTTAATGCAAAAATCACTTACATGTTTATTTTTTAATTCATAGCTATGTTATCTGGCCAGGTTATAGTATATATTTTGTCAGATAAAGTAACTATATCAGTGATGGTAATAGTGAATCAATTCGGGAAAAAAGACACATAGGGGTGCTTAAATGGTTTACGCTAAGTAATGATATCTTATATCTCATATAATATATCTTATATGAGATATAAGAAGATGATATTCTACATAATTGTAGATCTTAAAAAGACCTGAAAAAAAGAGTCAGTGGTAACATATTTTCTATCTTCTAAGCATCACCCACAGGAAAGATTTTGTCTTCGGTCTTTTGAGCGGAAGCAGTACGATTCGCGCGTGCTCTCGGATCGACGCCATTCTATAGAACTCACATGTGTTTTTAAAAAAAAAAAAGGCCATTTACTATATACTTGTATCTATATAAACAAAATTATTGAAATTTACCATTGAGCACGCATCACGCAAAAAATTCTGGATTGACTTTGGTCATATTTTTTTGTTTTAACCCTTAGATAAATGGTCCCTATAAAAAAAAATACGATATCTTCATAATCGATTATTCTGTAGTCCACCCGAGCGGAGTAGCGATGACAGCTAGTACATTATAAATTTGTTTCTTGAAGTTAAAATTCATTGTTTAGCAGAAGAAATATTATTAAAAACAACCAATTAATTTGGCCAAGATTATATAAATATGATACAAATTATATTCTTTCAGATCAAAGAGCTGCCATTACCATGCTCTGCACCACAAGATGATGAAATGACAAGCATGTCAACAAATGTTGATAAAATGAAAATTGCATGGAGGTATGAAGGTCTCAGGCAGGTGGAGTCATCATTCGGCAACAGTAATAACTTTGGCCATCATTTTGATTTGAGCAAGCATGTTGATAGTGACACTATCAGAAGTAGTGATATAACATATTGTAATCTCAATACATTGGAAGACAGTGTAAAAGGTACACATATTTTATATTATTGCTAGGGTCTGAGTAAAAATAGATAACATTGCCCATTGTCGAAATCTCTGGAATTGTCTAGAATGTGCCTGAAACATCGATTATTTAGTCATAGGTTTCAGGAAGCACTATGTTTATTCACACATACAAAGCCTTATCTCTCCAACTGCGTCAATAAACAATGGTCTAAAAATAAACGATGACTAAGTTGTTTGCAACATGCTTCCGAGTTCAAGTATCTTATAGTGATTTCGTGATCACCGTATTTGGATATATAAGCGAGCTGTGTCGCGAGCCACGACAGTTCTATTTCCCAAAGCGAAGTGAAAACAGCAGCGATATAAAAGAAGACATCTACAAGAGGACCATAGAGGGTAATACTGCAAGTACATTCGAACAGCGATTTATGAGTTTGTTTTAAATCGGTATTTTGAACTACGAATAAATTGTTGACGTGAAATATAACAGCATTTCACTACCCACGGGTATAACATTATAACCGATTCTATCAATCTGAAGTTATGTAACACAATATTGTTTTGAAAATAAAAAAGACTATTATTTTGAAGGGGGTTAAGTAATGTTGCAAACATTACTTAAACCTATTATTCTATATTCGTATCTTAGCTCGTATTATAATACCTGTACCTATTACGAATATATTAGTTACAGTTTATGAATGAAAATAAAAACCACTATAATATATAAAATATTAAGATCCAGTCAAAAACTACAATATTTCTTTATTATATTGTTATAATAGTATATTTTTATATTTTAGGATTCAAAAACAGTCTATATTATAAGCTTCTAAATGAAATTAAATTACTCATATCAAAAGATGATTTTAAAACTCGAAATCAAAAGAATAGCAATATTCTAAGGATAAGTATACAGGGTTTAGGATCACCTTCGTGGATGGCTATGGATTGCGGCGACGATGTTAACATATCTGATTATGGACAAGATTTGATGAAATTTATGTATTGTTTGAGGGTTATCGTGAGGGACACAAATGCTGTTGCGTTTGTTACAATTCCATCACACTTATTTGAGGTACCTATTTTATGTTAAAATTCTATGTTCCATGAATCTGTATGATGACATGCTTTAGAATTAATAATTTAAATATATAAGAATCTAAAATTACGCTTATGCTTCTTTATTTTTGATAGTGCTTAGATCTACTGCACCAGATTCTGAAATCCTTTTTCCTAAGACAAAGTAGGAACTTTAATCACACGTCAGCTCACGGCGCGACGTTGTAACGATTTCCATCACTAAGAAATACTTCTATAATTTCCCTTTAAATATTAAAAAAAAGGATTACCCTTCAGAAATATTTGAAGGTATACAAATTCCTAAAAAATATTTTAAAATTATTATATACGAATTTGTATGTCGTTTGGGCAATCGACTATATGGTCTAACAACTGAATCATGACTTTATATTGTACACAATACAATTATTTACGAGATACGCGTCAGAAAGGTACTTCAAATTACAAAGAATTAATTTGATTTTGCATAGCAGTGATGTGAACCAATAACAAGTTTTAAAACCTAATTTTACCGATTAATTTAGCCAAAAAACCGGTTCTTAGAAGATATTTGGATATTCTTTTATTTTCACTTAAAGAGCTAAAAAATGAAGGAAAGTAATGAACCTGCAGTGTTTTTTTTAATATTATATTTATACATTTAAGTCAATTCTGATAAGTGAAGCATATTTGGTTGACAGCGTCCTCCAGAAGCCTACTCCTTCTGGATGAAACACATCTATATCCTGCTGTTGAGAACATGTGCTTGTGAAATGTTGGAGTTGTTTTAATGGTCGAAGTCGTTCACGAACCTCACAAGACTATTAGAGTCATTCAATTATTCAAACAAGCTTCTTTAGCCAAACAGATACAAAAATCTGAAAAGCTTTTGAAAGATCTAATCCAAAACTGAATCTTTTCTATCGTACTGTACTGGGTTATTTTGTTGGTTTAGTCGAGAACGACACATTTCTTTAAATAACCGGGTTTATCAGTACTTACTAAAAAATCATATTTTTTTTTCGAACCGGTACACATCTCCGCTGTATAGGAACACAAACCGAGTAAACCATTTGGTTAGTGTTCATTAAACATCGATAGTAGGAATGTAAATTATTAATTTTTGTGTTTTTTTTTTATGTTTTAACAGAAAGGTGCACAATATGTTGCTGCTCTGTAGCTCCATCGTCCAGACATTATTCAGTCTGGTAAAAAAAAATCGATAATCCCAACGATACTTTTTTTTACAAAACAATCGATCCTATCGGATTTTAAAAAATTTTATGTTTAATGAACACTGCATTTGGTAGTACCGTAATTTTACGAGGGTCAACAGTGGACCTACCTACAAACCCAACCCATCCCACGCTCTTATTACTATAGGTAGTAATACAAATGTTTAAAACCTTTCAGGATGAACATATTATGAAGAGAATTCTATACTCAATCGATAATGGTGTAAGAATAGAGTCTTTTGCGGGATCTAGCCGCGAAACAAATCCTGTATTCAAAGATTATCATGGTTTATTTCACATAACGAAACTATCTTCCCTGTACTCTATGGTGCCGTTTGTTCCACCGAGTCTTGATCTCGCATTTAAACTGAAGAGGAAAAAGTTTATAATCGAAAAGCTTCACATACCGCCTGGTAAGCATTCAGTAATATTCATTCATTATTGAGGATGAAAATAATAATTGGCTAAAAAAATAACGTTAATTATTTCAGAATTAGAAGAAACAAGCGAGAGGGAGCAGGATGACATCACAGATATACCTCGTGTAAGCTGTGGCGGATACAAGAAGAAAGATATTGATTTTTAAAAATATTTTTTTAAATAAAATATTTTATTATAATAATGTTTAATTAGTATTAACTTCAATGTTCGTAAATAAATTTTAAAACGGGGAAAAGGAGAACTTAGTTTAATGGTTCCTAAATCAAAGTTGTTACATTGAGAGCAATAATTGATTGTACAAACTTATCGAAAAGTCTCGAGCTTTTAGCTTGACCAATCACGTTGTTAGTTCGATGCCATAAAATCATTAGGCCATCAATCATAGGATTATTCGATTCGATCGGTTATGAGAAACACATAATATGAAGTAAATATGTTTTATAATAATCAGTTTTAATATTTGTTAATGCAAATGTCGTTATTTGTATCCTGTCATCATATGTATATATCATATGTATCCTCTCAAGTGTTTAGGTTTTTTATGATATCCTAGACTGTCAGCCAATAATGTCACCCATTCAAATTAGGAAATGTGCGCGAATCTCTAAAAATTCGATGGTACATGCTGAGACTCGAACCTGTCTACATCGAATGGATATTCCGCCGGTGTCAACAAATCGACCATCACGACTACTAGTAGATGATCACGAAGATTATATTCGATTGCTCGCCCACACAGCGCGCCTCCTGGCCTTTTTAGGTGTCTAGACTTCACTAGTGATGAAGGACTAATCAACTATGTTTATTCGAAACCGAAATGCATTCCGGAGGTTTTGACTGAGAGTTAAGGAAACTTAGACTCTATAATATATTATATATATAATTGAAAAATCTTTGATTTCTTTCGATTGTTAAAATATTTCAGACTGACCCATCGCTAAAAAGTTATAGGGAATTAAGCAGTGGTAATCGGTACTAATATTATGTTTTTACGTACACGAACATGAAAATTAAGGGTAAACCGAGAATACTAAAGACCTATCAAAATGTCCTGCCCACTTAGATTGCTTGTAGTGTAACGACTTTTCTAGAAACATAGTTATAGCGAATCAGTTACTAAATGTTTTTACCTCTTTGACTCATGATTCTATAGTAAGGAATAAAGGGCTTTGAACTGCAAGCCTAAAATATCTCCAGCTGTCGTTGAATATAATAACGTTTAAGTACCTACACGTAAGTTTATTACTCACTATGAATGACTTACGAAAGAGTAACTTGTGCATTAATTTTAAACAAAACTGCCTTAATTATTAGTCACCCCACCTGTTCAACAGAGCGTATCTCCCTAAAACCGGCAAATCTATTGTACCAATGTTTATTCATATACTAGCGATAAGTACCATAACAGCGTGGTGATCTGTTTTTCCGTAAAATATTTTACAATACTTAAATACTTCAATTGTATAAAAAATGAAGTGCAGAACTAGTTCTAGTGCAAGAATAGTGTTTGGTTGTTTTAATACAGTGTTTTTTGTAAGTAATGTTCACTATTAAACAGTTTGCTTCTGAACTAAGTAGTAACTAGACGTTTATTTTTGAAAATATATCAAGGTTTTACTAGTTTTCAAGATTATTTTCCCACAGAACGTGGTTTCATAATTGAGAGTTTGTAGACGGATAAATGACAAAACACGTGGAAAAAAAATTGGCCACTAAATAACTTGTCCTATTATTTACATATTATTGTAATTTAAGTAATATCCTGTTAAGGTAAAATACCCAGTAGATGACACCTTAATGATTTATTAGTATGTTTATTGACATAGTTTGGTATGAAATCATCTTAGAGGGAAATTCTAAATGTTAATAGTTGCACAAATTATTCCCCTTCCAGAATGTGACAATAATTGTAGCAATAAAACTAATATTTATTTAAGGTACTATGCTAGTACTTGACACCTAGTGAAAACAAATATATTTAGTAGTTGACACTTTTTATTTTCAGTAGGTTTTACATAGGTATGCTTATATTAAGAATTACACAAAAAAGGAATGTAATGAAAGTAGATACACAAATCACTGGAATAAGTACAGGGAAGAGTACTTCACCACTCTTCCCTGTACCTAATCCAGCGTTTTGTATCAAGACTTCTTTTAATACTAAATTGATTTGAAGTCTTCAGTTTGTTAACCGACTTTTGTAACTGACTGTACCTATATGTATTTATAACCTTACAAATATATCAGTAATTAGTGATTTTGGCCATCTCGATCTTTGGCTTCCTTTTTTTTCTTAATATTTAATTTTCTTCTTAAAAGTGTCAACTATTGGTGCAGTGTCAATTACTGGTGGTTTTACCTTACTTATACTTTTTTCTTTTTTTTTAAAGATCTGCGGTTTTTTAGAAGTTGTCTGCGGATTTCTGCTGCTATGTGACTCCAAAAGAATTCTGATGTCTCGGCTATTAGCAAGTCCAGAAGGTGGCTTGTTGAATCCACCGTTCTATTATTTGGCATTAGCTTTACTGGCTTTCGGTCTCGCAATGTGCGCAACTGCTGCACTCGGCTGCTGGGCGACATACCTCCCAGGATATTTAATACTGACCTTTGTATGTTTTTCATATTAAATATATTAATTTAATGAAGCAAACTAAAGTACTAGTCAATTTAGATCTAAATATTAACTCGGTGCATAAAATTCTATTGACATGTTTTTTTAGTTCCCAATATTTTGTTCTTTTTAATTGTAACACGGCAAGTGACTACACTGTGCCTGATGAGCACAGTAAGAAAGGTTGGGAACAGAGAAATGTCTTTGGATATTTTTGTCTACTTGAGACAGTTTGACTGATGAAATATCTCTGACCTAAAGAAAATCGCAGTCAAATAACCTTGTGTTGCTTTCCTGCGGTGAATAGGATTTCCAGAGCTGCTTCGGGTAGTGCATTCAAGGTCGGCAAAGCGCTAGTGATATCTGTGATATTACAAGCGTCCATAGCCTACGGTAGCCGCTTACCATCATACAGATCGTATGATGCAAACACATACAAACATCTCGGCAGTTGGATATATATCGCGACTGATCCCGAAATACGACAAACCAATATAGAGTCACTGGTTTATCACAATGTGCTGGTGGAAGTGACCCAGTACAAAAATATCCTAGCACCTCGCATGATTACTGCATATACACCGGCTAATTGCGAAAAAGAGACACATCTAAGCGTACCACTATTACCGATTTTACACCTGGTGTAAGGTAGTCGCGAGATTATAAGATTGGCTACATTAGCCATCTTCGGGCGCACCAGCGCCATCTCTCAGACTAGGGGTCTAAAGTGGTCGCCATGGCCGAAATCGGTCGGAACAATCATCATCATCATCAAGGTAGTCGCGACCCAGTCGGACACAATTGTCATATTTTACCACGCAGTATTCTAAGAAAATAAAATAAAATAAATACGCGCTTGCATAACTGTGATTAATAGATATATTTCGAAAGCGTAGATGTGTCGTGAAAGGAATATATTTGACTTATATTAAATATATACCCACTCAATATGAAATATACCTATAGTAACAAAATTTTGTTTTGATATTTCCTCCATAATAATTCGCATTTTTTTTATAATTTTAAGATTGGCGTAGTGGCCACAATCTCACCTGATGTTAAATGACAGCGCTAAACCTAGTGGAAGACTGGCTTTCAAGTGCAGCTGCCGGAACACACCTATTGGTGGTTGGCGACAGATGTTCATCTTGAGGGTGGTAGCTAGCCAGGCGGCATTACAAAATGCCCTACCACTCTGCTCTGGTTTCCTCACGATGTTTTCCTTCACCGAAAGCTCAGGCTCATTGCAGGGATTCGAACTCACGTCAATCGACGCGAATTCCTACACGCTACCACTGAGCCATCATTGCTAAAATTCTTTTGACAATATGAATAATAATTATATAAGGCACCTATAAAAGGATCATAGTCTTAAGTACCAAGTACAAGTACCTACCATAATATTTAAATCATTGTAACAATTAATATATTATTTTGTATGATTTGTTTACAGTATTTTTTAGTCGTGCTGTGTTTGTTGCTGTGCGAATGTGCTGGCGGTGTGATCACAGCGGTGTGGCCTCGATGTCTCGGTCTGCAGAGCGCTCGCGGCGGTGCGGTTGCTGCGCTCCAGACTTACTATGCTGTGCCCGAGTACGAACAATTCACTGCTTCTATGGATTTAGCGCAAACTGAGGTCAGTTTATTGTCTTTTTTAATACAATTATGATTTTAAATAAAGCGTACAGCCCGCCTTTTGGTAAGCGGTTATCATACGGACGCTTATAACACTAGAGGTTTCACTAGCGCTTTGCCGACTTTAACCCTCCTTCCCCAAGGAGCTCTGGAAACCCTACTCACCGCAGGAACACTACACAAGGTTATTTGACTGCGATCTTCAGTAGGGTGAAGATATTTCGCCAGTCAGGCTGCCCCAAAAAGAGATAAATCGCTAAAGAGATTATTATATTTGTAAACCTGACACAGGATACCTACTAATATCTACTATTCTTTTTCATATTATTTAAATACTTATAATAGGTACTTAGGTAATAATGAACACAAAGGGGGTTAAGGTTTATAGTAATTTTCGATATGATAATGTTAGATTTCGAGTTTTCAGACACCCAACAAATGAACTCCTTGTAATATATTTTTTACTTAGGGTCAATTTTTCAATCGTCAGATAATTTTCAAATAATATTATACGAGAATAAATTTCGATGTTTTGACAGATAGTGTATGGGAAACCTGTCAAAATTTAAAAATTATTCCTCAAATAATGTTATCTGTTGATTGAAAAGCGGCTCTTAGTAAGAATTTCGCGATAAGTACTGCGACTGGCCTTATACGAAGCTTTGATGACCTTTTTTTTGTTCTTACGGCCGGTTAAAAATAATCGAATGTCTAAATATGTATTTCAAATAAAATAATGTTTTAAAGTGTTTCAAATCCAAATCTAACATGTTGAAATAAAAATTGAAGTGTCTGTTTGTAATGTCAAAATAACACCTTTTTACTAAATGCATATCTGTCTATTTGTTCCGGGTATACTCCGAAACAGTTGGACCGGTTTTGACGGGACTTTCACTGACAGATAGCTGATGTTATAAGGAATAGATGTGTTGTATATGTTAAAAAATAATTAACACTTCGCGAGCGCAGCAGTGGACACAGCTAGTGCAAAATAAAAATACGTATTTTGCATTTCAAATCATTCACATCTTTAGTTTTAGGGCATCCTATGGATTCATCAATGCCATTTTAGAGGAGCTATAGGTCAGTTCTTGTAATCTGGCATGCCTTTTTTATTCGAACACGTCGAACTCCTGGTTGAGTTATAATAATGACTTGTAAACATCATGTTTCAGTAGTTGAAATCATAATTACAGCTACAATGTTGCGGTATAACGGACGCGAGAAATTATGATATGTCGGTATGGCAACTGAGAAGACTGGGTCCACGTGGTATGTCCGTACCGCTAAGCTGCTGTGTGCAGCACGAGGCCAGCACGTCGTATCTCAACCCGGTGCCCGTTAACGCGTCCAGATGCCAAGAAATTCAACCCAATCCTACATTTAGACATCGACCAGTACGTGCACCTTTTGTTTTTGATTTGAAAACAACCTTATTTGTTGCGATCTTCTTGGGTTTCGGCTCCACCGGGCATCCCTTTTTAGTGGCCATGCTCAGCAACAATATGAGCGACTTTACAGATAAGAATCAGAAAAAGATCATCCAGCTAGATCACTCCGTTCTAAAGCCGGCACAAATTTTGTATTTATGTAGTAAATAAAAGAAAATACACAAATTGAATTCCCAATAAGAAATTGTTATGCATTTCAGGGTTGCCTGGAAAAATTAGAAGAATGGTACGAGAGACAATATTTAATATTGATGATGGGTCTGTTTATGTTTGCCCTTGTCAAGCTTGGAGTCCTACTGAGTACTGTATTCTCATGTATTCGATACAAGAAACACAGAAGAGTGATACATTCAATCACCGTTCAATCTGTTGATAGCAAAACAAAAGAAAACTATTACGCTAACGATATGAACCGAGATGAACCAATAACTGCCAAATATGTTCAACCAAATAATTTTTACAGTCCAAGAGTGCGTAATCCAAGAATATTCGCAAACAAGCCGAATGACATGCTGTGAGAATTAACAACGGAGATAAATTCTTTAGAGAGAAAAATTGAAAAATTCTCAGATTACTTATACAAGCAGCAAGCTGATTCCATTATTTGGTGATAATATGCAAATGTGCCATACGATCATAAAACACCGGCCAATGAGTCAGACTCGCGCACCGAGGGTTCCGTCCGATATCCAAAATATCGTTCGTTAGAGTTTTTGATATGAATTTCAACTTGATACCACAACGCACACCTGAGAAAAAGGGGTACGGACAACGAAGTGATCCTATAAGGGTTCCTTTTGAGGTACGGAACCCTAAAAACACCAATTGAAACATTAAACTCTAACAGTATTACAAATCTAAAGTATTTATTCTCCGTAAGCGTCACAACGACTTTTTCTGTTAATATTAATTACTATGTTAGTTATAAGACATTTTTGGACTGATTATAAGTTTTTTTTAATAAATAAAAAGACATAATAAATAAAACGTCATAATTTTAATTAATACGCAATATTATTTTCAAAAGAACATTCAAAAATTGGTCCTAAATTTAAAACATTGTTAACAATGGCTCTGGAATGTCGCTATCATCCACAATAATTGGTTTCTTCTGGCTGCTTTTTATATACAATTATAAGAGAGCTGAGGACATTATTACCCACAAATGACATGATGTCTAAGTCGTTTCCAACCGATTCCATAGAAGTGAAATCAACTTGTAGATAATAAGTTGTTTAACAACCATTCTACATTATTTACACATATGTATTTGAAAAGATTGAATGAAGTTATATAATAAACATAGACAAATAAAACCCCGAATTATAACTTTCAAAAAATAATAATGAAGAAAACCAACAGCCCACTTCTGATTCCAGAATCCCTCAAACCCCATATTTATAAAATGATACAATGAGATCCTTAACAATAATAATAATATTATAATAATTGATGATATATTTATCTATTGACCGTTGAGACCGACATCACAGTATTAATCAACTATATTTCTTAGGTACAGGAATGATCTTATTTCATAATGTTTAGTTAATAAAAAATTTACATTTCGCACTATTTCTAATAATATAAAATATCGGGTCGTTCTCAGGCGGATACCAACGTCACTGATAAGTGATAATTATCAATGTTTTCATTCAAAAACCTATCATACATTTTCCTTGTAGACGTATTAGGAATAACATTTATACACTGGTGACGTAATCACACGTTCAGTAAGTAACTAGCCTCCTAGACACAACACTAACGATGTTGAAACTTTCAATAAATCATTTATACAAATAAATTAAATTGAAGTGTCTGTTTTGCAATGTCAAAATAACAGCTTTTTACTAAATGCATATGAAAGTATAAACGATCCTTAAAACAAAAATAAACAATTTTTAAATTTTGTATCTATCTGTCTGTCTGACTGTTTATTCCGTCTAATCTCGGAAACGGTTAGACCGATATTGACGGTATTTTCACTGGCAGATATCTGAATAAGAATTAGGGATCCTCACAAAAACAATTCTATCTTTTAAAATAACCGGCGGGCGAAGGTTACCACAATACCGACAGCATTCTGTAGTCCACACGAACTGAGCCGCGGGCGCAGCTAGTATTAAATAGATATTATGATTACGATGTAAAATTACACTACGCGATAATTTTCCTAAAGTTATGTGTAATGTTAATCAGGTTATATTCAAAAATGTATGACAGGTTTAACACAACAGAACCATTAACTACATGTGTCACAATACACGTACGTACCTATTGAGATATAAGACAGATAATAAATAAATTAATAGAGAATTCATCTTGTTTAAAGACGTAAAAACTATTGCCCCAATTTAATTTAGCATTTTCATAAATAAACTCATTATAAAGTAAATAAAAATATGGATTGTCTTTTGTGCTTTCCTTACAAACTATAATATAATGATCTGTAATAAATATACATTATCCTAATCTGCAACTACATTAAAAATTATGATATATCATAGAAGAAAACGTTTCAGAGAATATTCAGAGACTTAATAACTATTATACTGATCTTATAATTATATTAAACAAATATTTTAAAAATAATATATTATTTACAAAAAGGATAATTAACAATTATAATAGAAATTATAAATACTATGTAGTGGATACTTTTCATATTAACCAGTGTAGACAAATAATGTGGTCCAAACGATTATAAGCTATTTAAAAAGATCATGCCACCTGTACTAATAGCCGTTAGCACAGTTCGCCGACAATTGGCCACATTAAATCCTGTTTAATAACTTTGGTCATTATTTATATAATTATGTTATTTATATACGTTTATCTAGTTCAGATATATAAATATGCTATAGAAGACAAATTCACCCGAAAACGATTCATATAATTGACTATAAAATGTGTCAATTATAGCCGGGATAATCTAATTACTAATAGGTCGTTTTTGACACATATCAAAACACACTACATAAGGATGCAACAAAAAAATGCGGTTCAACGTTGATAGATTGATAGTTGATGGAGATAGATTGATATAGTTATTATTAAGAAAATAAATTAGCAATTTTTTAATAAATATTTTGACTAGCTAAAATTTTGTAAAGCGTCGTCACGTTTTAAAGGTAATTTTAAATCATTAGATAAGATAATAATAATCCATTACACACAGTATCAAGGTGATACAGTCCCAACCCTACGGAAACATAGACGTAATAACATCTTGACATAACATTGTACAATCGTCAAAAGGAAATATTAAAGCTGATTTTTTTTTTCTTTTGGTACTAATTAACTAAAACAAAATGAAATATGATTATATAATACTAATTGTTTTAGTATACGAATAAAAATTATATGATTGCTTGTTTGTTGTCTTGTCGTCGTGAGTAAACACGCGAACAAAGTTACTGCATCGAGAAATATCAAAAGCGACCTATTACGTAGTCCCGACTATAGTAATTGTATACCGAACGTAACGTGAGATGTGACGTTCATTTGAGTATAAGGATATCGTTTAAAAAGGAATTGTCTAGGGAGTTCAGTAATTCTTGTGCGGTGAGATTGCTTGCGTCCGTGGAAGGCATGTTGTCGAGGAAGTCCAAGTTGAAGTCTGCAGTTTGCCCCGTAAAGGAAGACGTGTTGTGGAGAGAAGGGAAGGAATGTTGTGTCGTGTTACCGTTCTGCGATTGCATTGGTCCGTTTTGTGGCATCATAGAATTCTGCATGGAAGTGTTCTGCGCGTGCATGGGACCGGCCTGACCTTGCATCGGATTGCCCTGCATCGGGCTGCCCTGGTGGGTGTTCATGCCGCCCATGCCACCCTGCTGCATGGACATACTCTGTGACTGGCTCATGTGAATGTTGGGTATCTGTAAAATTTGGAGGGAATATTAAAAATCTAAGGAATTTATATAAGATCTTTGGTATCAAGATATTTTTCAGCTACCCTAATCTGAAATATTCAACCCTGAAGTGTAAATCGTCGCTCATAAGTACGATACTGACATAATTACGTTTATTCCACAATTATTAAAACATTGACTGTTCATTTTTTTGTCTCTATTTATACAGCTATGCTTTATATTTATGTGTTTATATTTATATGTATTTGTTTCTAAAAATGTGGCTGTTTAATGTTGTTTCATTTATATGTTTCGTTTTTAGTTTCTTTAAAATTACACTGAACTGTTTGCAAACTGAGTTCTAAAACGCGTTATCATACTTGACATTGGCAAAATTGTCTACACAGGCAGAAGTCATAATAATAAAAAATATGCAACAATTCATTTTAAATACTTATGCTACTTGTTGAAGTCTTTCCCGTCACACTGGACGTTGATAACAAAGTGAATTGGCACACAATAGTTAACCAAGTATGCCAACTATAAATAAATTAAAGAAGTAAATAAACTATGTGAAGAAATTAGATATAAACTTTACCTGGCCTTGAACACTCATCATTTGATTTTGTTGCATGATGAGATGTGACATAGGAGACTGCTGACCAGACGATCTATAAAAATAATTTAATTATAAATATCGGTACAATTTATCAAAGTCAATTTTAGTTAAACGTCTTGGCCGGTTAACAAAAAAAATACATTATTGTCTATACTATTTATAAAATTCAAGAGATTGCTTGTTTTTTTTTATTTGTTTATTTGAACTCGCTAAACTTTATAACCAAAAGTCATTTAAAAAAAAACAATTTTTGGAGTTTATAGCTCATTTATTAGTGAAGCACTCCAAGCTACAACCCTGAAGAGCGAAGAAGTAGTCATGGACATCAAGCAATCTGGCATATATGGTAAGTGAGAACGGCAGAGGCTACATAGGTGCGTTGGCTTGGGAAGCGGTGAACACAGTACCGTTGCTGTTGGTGCTGCATGAGCTGTTGCTGCTGAAGACGAGCCTGCATTTGCATTTGCTGTTGCTGCTGCTGGCTCATACTGCTTCCCATCCCACCGATACCGAATCCTGAACAAAATACAACATTATTCAAATTATATCGACTGTTATTCACTCTTTCTACAACACGGCAATACATTATTTGGACAGGTGTTAAAAAGGTTAAAAAAATACCCATTCTCTTCTTACGTAAGGATCATTTTAGAAGTTCCTTCCGTAGATATTTGTTTCGATAAGAAATTATTGATTGATTGACAGTGAACTTATTTGCTTGTGTTTTACAAGCAGAAAAACGTTGCATTTCAAAAAGAGATCTTAGAAAAATACCGAGTAGAGAATACAGAAGAAATGTTTTTAAGCAAGCCAATCGACTTCGTTAAATATCAATTTATATGCATAATCAGTCTGTACATAAGAATGGTACCTTAACATTTTATGTACTATTTAACCTATCCATAAGTGTATAATTATAATTACTCTAGTGTAACAATCAAAATCATTCGAGTAGTTTCTGAGAAAATCGCGCACATATTAATATTCTAGGGGAAAATAAAACTTAATTTTTTTTATGTCTATTACAATAACAAATATTTCCTTGTATCTGAAGGTTAAGAATGAAAACGTGATTTTATGTTTTCGTTAAAAAAATTTAGTAAATAGCTAATTGGATGTGTGTGAATGATGGAAGAAATGATGGTTCAATCGATCGACGTGTGTTCGATTCCTTACAGTGAGCCTGAGCTTTCGGTGAAGCTAAACATCGTAATGAAACCATAGCATGGTGGTAGGACTTTTTGTAATGCCCGCCAAGCACCGTGTGTTGCCGGCAGCTACACAGGCTACACTTGAGAGTCAGTCTCCCCACATCGTCACTTAACATCCAAGAGAAATTGTAACAAAGATTTTTTAAATGTGCCTACCTTGATGGTGATGAGGAAACTGTTGTCTGGAAGCGGCTTGGGCTTGCTGCTGCATAAGTACGTGCCGCCACTCGGGCGAGTATTGTCGCGGATGCTGCGGGAAAGGTCTAGGGGCGGTGGTCGGTGCGCGCCTTGGCACGCCGGGGCCCATGCTGCCCACGTTGCCCCCCACTCCGCCGACAGGCGCGGTACCGAGGAAGCGCGGCTTGTACTCCGGTGGCGGCGGTCGTATCTGCTGTTGTTGAGCGCGTAGCATTTGCTGTTGCTGTTGTTGCAGCATCTTCGCTTGTTGTTCGCGCGATATGCCCGCCGCTGCGACGCCTGACATGTTAATATATACATGTAATACTTTACAGTTTGACTTTTTAAAACCAAAATATGATTTTCTTCCTCCACGTCTAATTCCTGAGAATTAGGAACACAGGTTATGTCCTCGTACGTTTAAAAATTTACATTTCATTTGTACTCCAAGCCACCAAAGAAAAAGTATCACTGAATGAATAGACAGCATAATCTTTGTCTAAATTATTGTTTTTTATTGCGAACTCATCACCATGAGTTTTTATGATTAAATTATTTTAAAAAGATTTTTCTTTTGTGTATTATAAATAAACCAGAAATACTTAAAATCTATAGATAATCTTCACAATAGGTTAGATCAAATTACATTACATTATACAACTGTTTTTCCCAAGTATGATGAAATGTTATAAACTGCATGTTTTTTCCTTATTATTATACAAAACTATATTAAAATTAAACATTAACACAAGCTTAAATGCAAATGTGAACTGTCTTTTCATGTCAGTATGACAATCGTTTAACTTTTTTATTTAACGTATACGAAATATAAGCAATTTGTAGACGGAACCCGTGACCTACGGCGCGACGCGGCGGCGGCCGTAAGCTTATTAACCAGTACAAAAAACGCGACAAACCAGTTTTTATACGGATTTATTCCATACGGTAAAATAAATGTTAGCAAGAATAACAAATCAGAACAGAAATTCATACACCACAGACAGACAGTGTCTCATCCCGAATCTTTTTAATGCGTTACGTTTGGCCATGAGACAACGAGATAAGTAATTCTTGTTGAAATCATGCGGAGAATAAAATATTTATTTTAATGATACTAAAGTAATGCAAATTAATATTCAAATTCATATTTGTTGTTAGTTAGATTCCAAAAAAGTATTACGTTGAGAGCCACTCTAAGGTTACGTAAATCAATAGTTTTCATTAAAATTAGTTCCGTTAGGTGTAGTTCCGTAATTTCATCGAATGGAACAGCGTGATTATCTATTACGTAATAGTACATTAATATCGTTGATTCTACAGCATTTTAAATAGGCTTCACTAACAGTTGTCGAAAATCATGTGTTCGTGCGTAACTCATTAAAAATTTACCATGTACTCGCAGGGTGTCGTACTCAGCCTTAAATCCAAAAATGTATAGTCGCAAGCAATTGCTTAGCTTAACCTGACCAAAGTTCAAGCCATGGAATTCGACCAGATAACAGAGACTATAAATTTAAAACGTAAAGGCTCCCTACACACTATGCTGGCAGCATACCCGGCTTGCCGTAAAAAACGTGCCCCCTAGTTATAAGTTTTGATATAACATCGATTATTATCAAAATCGATCGTATCGATTGTTATATAATAAAACAAACAATTAATCAATTGACTATCGATTATTTTTTAGTACCGAATCTCATATCCAGCCGACCGAGAGACGACATAGAAAAATTCGTGTGTTCTGGGGCTTGCGTATTCCTATATATATATATATATATATATATATATATATATATATATATTGATTTTCAAGAAATTAAGTTTAAATATTATTTTATATAGTGTATTTAAAATTGAATCATTAGATTTATATGCTCGTCCAATATTTTTATTGCTCAATGGTAAGGTATTTATTTTTACGACGTAAGAATATACTTATTCAAATCAGTACGACAAAGTGCCAACTTACATGGGCAGTCAATCTCAAAAAAGCACACTACAAAATCTGTTACATACTAAGAAATTTCACATAACCATTGTTTTATATATTCTATACGCTTCTTCATTATGTGAACATGATATACTCGAATAGTTCAACACATTCACTACCTACAAATCGTTTTACGCACTACGGCTGGACGGATTTTGATGTTTTTTTTTTGCGTGTGTGTGTTTTTTAGGAGTCCCTCGTTGGTTTAAATTTGCAATTGGACCCTTTCGAGAGAATCAAGACATATTCTTCGTATCGTTTTCGTGTATAAAACTTTACTTAAGACTGTGGTAGTCTTGGCTGACTTGACTTGCACGCAACGCAAAAATTGCAGCATTATGTGTAATACTGGCTACATCCTTGCAACGGGATACATATAATTACACGATTGTGTATATCTATCTATATTTGTATTAACTAGTTGACAAAATTCTAGCATATATTTTGATTACTGATATTAATTAATCATAAGTATCGCTATACCAAAAATAATCTTACCAAGTGGTGCTGGGACAACGCCAGGCACTGAAGACTGTTGGGCTACATTGGATGGCCGCGCTCGCATTGCCTGCGTGAAGTTTATACTTTGCGACTGTGAAACTGAATAAGAGTCGCACCCGCTGTCTGTAAAAAAAAGCACCAATATATTTATATGCATGGAATATTTGATCATGGCATAAAAGTATCCAAATATTAAAATTTTACAGTGACTATTACAGATATCATTTTACCTGGTAAAAGGCAAGAGAGGTAAAAGGTTTGTGGTTTAGACTGGTGGGTGACAAATATATATAATTTTTCATGTTTCTACTTGCATGTAAACTATTGTAAACTGGTTGAACACAGAAACCTTCACGGTTGTGCGCAAAGCGTTTTAGCTTTTTGTAACTTGAAACTTACAACAATAAGTTGAAACTTCAACGCATTCAGATAAATGGTAAAGGCAATTAAATAGAAGATATAAATACAGAACGAACAAATAAAGAAATATCGATTTATATGAGTACACTAGCTGTGCCCGCGGCTCCACACGCATGGACTACTAAAAAAGCTTTTTTTTTGTGCAGTGCAAACAGACACTTTAACTTTATTATATGTTGTAGCACACGTTGTTCTGCTCTTTCCGGTAGTTAATGGCTCGATCACAGCGCCACCTACCGGATTCTAATATTACTACGAACCATAGTCTCGATAAAACAAAATTATTATTTGAATATAAGCTCAATCGGTCAAGTCTTTCAGAAGTTACACGATCACTAACAAACGCAAGCATAATTTTTATATATAAGACTAACTGTGCCCGCGACTCCGCTCGCGTGGACTACAGAATGCTGTGGCTCGAAAAGACGCGCGAATCGTAGATAATCGTTGTATAGAAGATAGATATTGTCTCAAGTTTTTACTCATTATTTTAGATAAAGCGAAAGTTCTTTTATACACAAATTTCTAGTAATATTTGATACTGGACACAGAAACGGTAAATTGAATATAGAAAGTAACGGAATGCCATGTAATCTGATTACCAGAATCAGATTTGGTCTATATAAAATAAAGCCTTTTTCGAGCACGTGATTTTAACTGTTTAAGACGAGATTTATATCTAAGATAAAAAAGATATGTCTATACAGTGGATCACACTTCAAGCTTTTCTATTGAGCTCAACAAAACCTTGTTTGACAAGGTTGGAGGACCACGTAACATCGATTAAAAGATTGAGCACAGATGGCTCTGCAACATCGTATTATTAACAATGTCTTCTGAACGAAATTGATAGAAAGTGAAAGTCTGTCTCGGCTCAGTTACATTGTTGGCTCAAGAGTCGGGGCTCGCAATTTGAGAAATCTATTGCAAATCTATTATTTATCTTTTATTCTGAAAATCAATTGTATTTATTTTAAATTACAACTTTAATTAATCCAAAAACGATTAAAAATTCGTCAAAAATTTGACAAATAATTTTCATACAATTTAATTAAGAGATAATAATTATAAATACTAACGATTGCTTAAAATGTTATGCATTTAAATAGGCTACAATTGAAACCGTATTAAGTTTGATAATAACGTTGCTTAAATACAACCAGCGCACATTATGTAGCAATTAAAATGTAGTGCATAATCTACTGATTTGCAAAACCATTGCAATGTTGAAGCGAACATGTTTATTTTGCGAAATTCGGTCGAGATGTAAGATGCATTTGTAACAAGATACAATAAAATCGTCAACGTAATGTCATCGTCATCGGAGGTGCGCATACTCGCAGATCGTCAACCTCGGACGCGAGACCGCGCCGCCCGCGCCATGCCAGTCGCCACTCCCGCCCACCTACACTCTCGACGAGCGCGACCAACAAATTTATTTAAAACACGTGTGATATCACTTAACGTAACAACACAAAGATGCTGTTCTATATCTTATATCTTTAAACGAACAATTTGTTGTTCTATTCGTGTTTTCAATAATCAACTAATCAGTTCATATTTTTTTATTATTCTGTCGGTAAGATCGAAAAATATTATTCATATTTCATCAGTATGTAATTCGTATTTAAATATAATTTCTAAAAAACAAAATTTACAAAAAAAAGCTCGGTCATCCACTTGTTCATATTAATTCAACTACTCTCACGCAACTAAATACTTCATATCTACTATGAATTGAATTTGAATAATATCGCATGAATTTCTATAATAAACTATTTGTTTTATCTAGTTTGTTAAGTTTTTGATTTCAATTGCAATGTAGAGGTATTCGAATAATAAATGTCCTTGATATGAGGACACACACATACATTATAAAGGCGAATTATCAAGCCGTCCAATATAATTATAGTTTTTAAATAACCGGTCGGAATTAAATAATTATTTCGGAGTGGTATCAGTGTAAATTATTGTGAAATACCCATGTTTATGAAATACGTTACTTGTGCATAATTGTACGCCGGACATCACTTTTGTTTTTATGGCTGATAATAAAATTATAATCATCTAAACATTATAAAACTCAACATCTCTCTGCCTGTCATCCGTTTATGTTCTTTTTAGACGAAAACCACTTCTCTGATTTACATGGTTATTTTTTTAATTCAGCTACGTTATCAGCTAGGTTATAGGATATATTTTGTTACATAAATTATCGTACGAAATAAGCAGTGATGATAATGAAAATCAATTCGGAAAAAATACTCTTTTGGAGCGCTTTACTGGCTTACGCTGAGTAAACCATACGAGATATATAACATTAATGTTCAACATAGTTGTAGGTTTTAAAAAGACCTACAAAAAGTTACCGATAGCATATATCAATCTTCTAAGGTTCACGAATCACCCAAAATTACTGACACGAAAAAAATTACTGCGTAATTTATATGACTGTTATTCTTAAAAATCTTACTTTGGTGATGCTGTGGGGATGGGTTTCCCTGGTGCTGAAAATTGGCGTACATGCCCTGTTGGGCCGCCACTGAGACGTGTCCGCCGCCGCCCCCCGCGCCGCTCACCTGCAAATGCTGCGCCGCCGACACCTGTCAACCAACAATCACACCCTTACCATAAGCCAGTCTGTTTGCGATTACATTGAATAGAAACTCTCATTGTTTGCAATATTCTGTAACTATTAACTGATAACTGCCTATAATGGGGAATTTTTCTTTGTGGGTGGCCGCGTTAACGACGGCAGGGAAAAAATATATAAAGATGACCTGCATAAGTTGATATGTACAAACCTTATTTCAATCATCTATATCTATACATATTATAAAACTCAACGTCTCTCTGTCTGTTTGTCTGTTTATGTTCTTTTCATGCGAAAACCACATCCGATTTACATGTTTTTTATTTTAATTCATATCTGTGTTATCTGGCCAGGATATACGAGATATTTTGTAACATAAAATAACATACCAAATAAGCAGTGACGATAATGGTGCATGAATTCGGAAAAAGACGCATTTGGGGCGCTTAAATAGCTTACGTTGGGTAAACCATAGGAAATATATCAAATTAATGTTCTACAAAATTGTAGATCTTAAAAAGCTCTACAAAAAAGTTAGCGATATCATATATTCTAAGAATCACCACAATAAGCATTTTTGTCTTCAGTCTTTTGAGCGAGGGCAGCACGATTCGCGCGTGCGCTCTTCGTCGCGCCGACGCGGACGGCATTCTGTAGTTTACGCGAGCAAAGCCGCGACAACAGCTAGTATTTAATAAATGTTAATAACCTATTATATTGTAACAGGTAATGTATTATATAACTGCTTTCTCAAATTCAACACACTATAATAAAGGTACTCTCTTTGTTACATTTATTCGAGTATTTCTAAGTAATTCTAGATACAATATTATTGCTGTTTGTTCACAGCCCTTAAAGATAGGTAAAATAATATACATATACTAGCTGTGCCCGCGGCTTCGCTTGCGTGTAATACTAAAAAACCTTTTTTGTTTTTTGTGCGGAAACCTAAAAAAAAATGTCTAAAAATATAATTTAGGGGTGGACCACCACCCTTAACATTTAGGGGGATGAAAAATAGATGTTTTCCGATTCTCCACCCTGGCCGATATGCACGCTAAGATTCACGAAAATCGGTCGAGCCGTTTCAGAGTAGTTCAATCACGCACACCGTTACACGAGAATTTTATATATTAGAAGATGTACGAATCTGTACTTGAGTCTTGTCGGTTTAATACATTTTAATGTTTACACCAACAAAGTTTTTATTAAGGCCTATAATTTGAACAATTGTTTATTTTTTTATACAAGTACATTTATCCTGATGAGAAGTGGCCCAAGATGGGGAACTGGGTCCCAAGTGCAGCTACCGAAACACACCTATAAGTATTTGGTGAGACGATTTTGGTGGTAGCAAACCAGCCGAGCATTAGAAAATACCCTACCACCATGCTAAGGTTTTATCACGATGTTTTCCATCACCGAAGTCTAAGGCTGATTGCAGGGATTCGAACTCAGGTCGAACGACGCGGCGTGTTCCGGCATCGTGTTAGCAACTATTTCCTCTAAGCTTAGCTTATTAACATATTCGGTCACGTCGTCATTTAACTGGTGAGAACCAAGTAAATATTGAAAAAAAGGAAAAATAAATTACAGTGATCTTGTATAGAATATCAAGTATTTTAATCATGAACGTTATAAGTGAATTTTAAACGTTACGTAATTTTCGTTTACGTGAATACTTTTAAAAATGGCTTCCATTTCATGCGAGTAGTAATTATGTAAATCAAGAACCCTTATCAAAGTTACATAAACGTTAAGTACATCTATTATACATAGGTATAAAAGCATATATATAGTATATAATAATACGTAACATTGATATCGCTATATTATATAGTTATTTATGAAATATATATTTTACGCGGAATCGTGTGTTAACTGGTTTATCGTGATCTTTTAAAACTATATTTTATTTATAATAAAACAGGTGTCCATCCGACTTAATCGCTAAACAAGTATCGTAAAACAAATGTATTGAGGCAGCGAGAACTGTTATTTAGTATTAAGAATAAACTATTTCTTTAAATCGTCAGTAATGACATCATTATACTAGTTTGTGAGCTGTTTACGTAATGCTGCATGTAGATATTGATACAAAAGATGGATTACCTTGTTTAGGAAATCAAAAGCAAATAAACATTTCTAAGGTTTTGTTACGTTTGGAAACTTATAATTGAAAACAATTTTATGATACTGTTTCAATTTGAAAAATTACTTTAGTAAAAAGGAAAAAAACATTTGAATTTAAAACAAAAACATATTTCCACGAAGACTAAAAAATATGGAATAGATAAGCACCAAAGATGATACTTTTTAAAATCTTGTAATAATTGCGAAAATACTAGATCCTACTACTCAAGAAACATAATAAATCATTCCTCTATTTAGAAACTTGAAAAGATTTACTCATTTGTTTTCACTTATATTTTATAATGAATATGATAAAGAGAAAATACCTTATACAGAGCAACCTCAACCATCGTGTGCGGTAACCAAATGATACCCTATATATACATGACGACATAAGACAATGGATGACAGATGCCATTCGGACGGACAGATGAACACATCATCACTCTCGTCTCGATGCGATGCAAGGCAAACCTGTTACGAACATAAGTCATCATGCACCGCCCTGTCTGAACTCACGATTTTGTTATTCTCTTACTAAAGCAGGCGTTAAGCTATATTAGGTAAAGCAGTATTTTTATCCTTTGTTGTACCGCGACTGTATACCCGTGGACCTTCTCATGATAAAAAGATTACAATCATGCACTAATTACTACTTAGTTTATATCTTATCGGTCAGACGGGAGACAAACTTGCCATGGTTTAACCAGACCAGACCAATTACTAACTACCGTACTGCCCAAATGGGAATCGAGCCTGCGACCTCTGTAGTTTAAATAGCATATTCTCGAATACTTTCGAAACTTTCGAATCGCGACGTTTGCGTAAGAAATTAGTGCAACAAATTGTATTCATAATACAAACGAATGTGATGTATTTTAATTTGATTAAGCAAAATTGTATTATATTATTTTAGTCAGTTATTGCTTGTTATGCGCCATATAAGATACAGTTTCATTAGTGACTAGCTATTGCCCGCGACTTTGTTTCCCATTGTCCTGGAAATGAAAAGAGTCGCGCCACCTATTGTAAAATGGTTGAACTAATAAAGTACCTTTGTGGGTGTGCGCACAATAATTCACCAAAAATTAAGTTGACACATATCTAGACAAATACAAAATCATACCCAAACCGTTAGAACCGTTTCCGAGACACCAATTAATTTTATTTATTTATTTATACATGAGAATTGCCCGCTTAAGAGCATCTATATCTATACATATCATACAACTCAACATCTCTTTGTTTGTCTGTCCGTTTATGTTCTTCTCGCGCGAGAAACATCCGGTTTACATATTTTTTTCAAATTCATAGCTACTGTATCTGGCCAAGTTATAGGATATATGTATTTTGTTTTATAAAATATAGTGAAAAATAAGTAGTGACGATAATGATAAATCAATTCAGATAGAAGTCGCTTTTAGAGCGCTGAAATGGTTTACGCTGAGTAAACCATAAGATATAATTCAAATTTATATACTACATAATTGTAGATTGTAGATTAAACCTACAAAAAGGCAGTCATATGTCTATCTTGTAAGAACAATCCAGATTAAGCACTTTTTGTTTTTAAAATAACCGGCTGGCGACCGTTGCGATTCGCGCGTGTACACGTCCGAAGGCATTCGCCAATCAGTCGGTTCGAACTTACTGTGGGGCATCCTGGATTTCAATTAGATGTTTATTGTTTTCTTTTTATATGGGTTTTTAAATTAAAAATATTTGTCTTATTCTTTTTTATCTCATAACTAATGTCAGTTACTAAGTAAAATTATATTTTCTATTTATAAAAAAATACCTAAACAATAATTCTGTAATCCACGTGAGCGGAGCCTCGGACACAGCTAGTTAAATATATATTTTTAAATGTTACAACTTCCGCAACCAACTCAGTACGGTGACCAATCCGCCGGCAGGAGCCAGTTTCAAAGAATACAAGATATTAATGCACGTTGATGAGAGTGCGTCCCACATAGCGCTAAACCCGCTAACTCGTGTGCCTAGTAGTATTGTTAAACCAGACGCGGACGCTGTAACGGCACTTTTGATACCCAACTTTGTTATATCGTTTTTTATAAGAATATCTTAAGGATTGTCAACGGTTTCAGGTAGGGAACGGGTAACTCATACGTTATAATATAAAGAATATGAATTTAAATATGGGAAAAAGCTGGGTTCTATCATTTTACTGATACATATGTGAATGTTTTAAAGTCAAGATTGCATGGTGATTCATCAAATAGAAAATCGATTATCAATTCCAAACATTCTTAATTTTAATATTGGAGTTTTATAAAATAGACTAACTGTGTCTGCGGCGTCGCTCGCGTGGACTACAGAATGCTGTCAGTAGAGCGCTCGCGCGCATTTTATTCAAAAAAAGGCCAAAAAAAAAGGGCTTATTGTGATCCTTAGAAGATAGACATGCTATCGCTGACCTTTTTGTAGGTCTTTTAAAGATCTGCAATTTTATTATGTAGAACATTAATTTGATATTCTTCTGGTTTACTCAGCTAAAGGCATTTTAATCGAGCGTCTAATTAAGCGTCTTTTTTCCGAATTGATTCATCATGATCGTCATTGCTTATTTCGAACGTTACTTTATGTAATAAAATATATCCTATAATCTGGCCAGATAACATGGGTATGAATTAGAGGAAAAACCATGAAATCGGATTAATGGTTCGAAAAATCGGAAAAACAAACAGACATAGAGACGTTGAGTTTTATTACTATATAATTATATAGAAGATATAGATAGGAGAGTTCTAAATGAACATACAATAATTGCTCTTACATTTAATACTTAGCTCATATCTTTAGTTTCGTATAAATAGAATCAATGACAATAGAACGTGAGTGTTCCTGAAAGGACATATATAAAATAAGTAAGTTAGAAAAACCTGAAGAGGTTATGACCTATGTACTTATTTTTTTAAATTGAAGAATCTATACTAACATATATAGTTGTTTATTTTTCTGTTTTTTTTTTTAACTGCATTATACACACATTCACAACACACAGGTACATAGGTTCTGTAAGGGACCTTTTTTTTCTTTTTTTGCCTAGTTAGATTAGACAAAAATTTTCAGACCATTAAATACACATACACATGTTCCTTCCCTCCTCCCAGGGGGGGCAGAAACATGTATATATGTATAGTTAGTTTAGATCGAATGATAGGGATTTAGTCAGATCGCGACTTAATTGCATACGCGCAACAGTCCGAGCCGAGGTTCGGCCACTTTGGAACCCTCGGATGTTGTTGCTTAGCTTTCGTGGCCGAGTGCCCTAAGCGCTCGCCCCCAAGCCCGGTAAAGCTGTAAAAGCCGTAAAAGGCACCAGGGCCCCTACGGCTAACAGTATAGTCAGTTCGAAAAAAAAAAGCAATTATCATACAAACTGAAGGTCAGAAAGTACGCTAAGCGAGAACGAAGTAATAGTAAGGGCGTGCTGTGGGAGTTTTGTATTAGTAAATCAAAATACATATTACAAATTAAACGCGAGTGAATTCGCTGGGCACATCTAATTTAACTAGCTGTAGCCGCTGATACAAAATGCCGTCGGTCGAGCGGACGCGCGAATCGTACTGCCCCCGCTCAAAAGACGGAAGACAAATATGCTTATCATGGGTCATCCTTAGAAAATAGACATATGCTATCGATGACTTTTTTGTAGGTATTTTTATATATATAATTATGTAGAACATTAATTTGATATATCTCGTATAGTTTACTCAGAATAAGATATTCAAACGCCCTAAATGTGTATTTTTTCAGAATTTATTCACCATTATCGTCACTACATATTTCGTATGTTACTTTATTTTAAAAAATATATCCTTACCAGATAACATAGCTATGAACTAAAACAAAAAACATGAAAACTGGGTGGGTTTTTCGTGTGAAATGAACATAAACGGACAGACAGACAGAGATACGTTGAGTTTTATAACATGTATAGCAACGGCTTTGCACTCACGAGTATGATGTGGTTACGGAGCACAACAGATGTCTAATTAATGAAGTATACATACACGTTGCTGAATTATTATGTTTTCAGTAACTGGAATAACAATATCGAAAGCGCCCATTTTCCTTTATAGGTACCGATATAATATTAATCCGTTACTGTAATTCCCAATATTCCAAGCGTAACACCCGAACTCACTTTACCCTTTTGCAAAATCATTCGTATTTACCAAACACGTAACTAATTACTCATATATTTATAGAAATAAGTTATTTACAGTTTATAGCGCACTGTATTGAAATGTAATTTGTACGGCATGGGCATGGGGTAGAACACTAGGGAGGCATCGACCGTTTTGCTTGCCACCCTGATCGCCCACTATATTCGAACGCGAACCACCCACATTGCTGTAAATCCTATCTTTCTTATAAGAATGAAGTGCTAAATTTATCTCTATGTATTATTAATACTATTAATTATTTAAAACAAAACTTAATACAATCGTTTACGCATTTTAAAACCGGCTATCATCATAATTTGATACGTTTTAAAATAATTCGATACTCTAAAACCTGATTTTACATCTATACATATTATAAAATAAAGTCCCCCGCCGCGTCTATGTCTGTCAGTCTGAACGCGATATACTCAAAACTACCGAACGGATTTTCATACGGGTTTCATCATTAGACGGAATGATTCATGAGGAAGGTTTAGGTGTATAATTCATTACGGTTTTGTGTTAACTGGCTGAAATATGACTATGATTGTTGAGAATGTCGGAAAAAATCATGCTTCATCAGCTTTACAGGCATGCGCTGCGTAAACCAATGGAGTTATATGTACTACCCTGCTACCCGTGCAAGGCTGGGGCGGGTTGCTAGTAATAGAATAAAATAACAATTATCAATTAATTATCACTATATATATGATGATAATATATGATGTATTTATTGAAATAAATTCATTATTTTGGATAAAAATTTCTTCGTGTTTTTAATGCGTTCCTCGCACCGCTGGAGGTGAATATTTTTTTTGTCTTTCCGTTTGAAGAAAAAAATGAAGTGCTCCGAATGGTTTACCTACTGTCGAGCACACCACGTACAACTGCCAATGGGAAAACATGGTAATTAAAGGTATATTTCACACACTTCTAACGATTGGTCTTGCGCAGACGAACCAGACACTGGATATGTTTAAATTGAAAAGGCAAGTCAGCTGGAATCATTAGTATTCTTGGAATCAGAATATCCTCTATAATTAGAACTTTCCTATGATTATTTATCGTTGCTTCAATTACGTTGTTCATCAGCTTCGTAACAACGAGTCTTCTTCCTTTGGATAATTTCGGTTGGATCAAATTGCGTAACATGTTTATCACCGAACCGACATTTCTGCAAATTTTGCAGCGGTAATTCTGGCAAATCCTATGAAGTCAGGAATTAAATTGGATAATTGGCGACTTCATCTGAATCGATAGGTAATGGGTTCGATCGACTTCAATGAATGCAAGTGCCCAGGATTTGACTTAGAATTTTTATGTTGAAATCCTCTACGTCTTTGTTTTTCGTTGCCAAAATGACTCGTTCGCTCAACCAAACAGAGGTTTTGTAATTGTACACCAATATTCAGGAAAATATTCGCCATAAATTATTCTTTCGAATTTATAAATGGACAAAAATTAGATGGAAACAAAATGAGGTCAGTGGAAACATCAACCTGAATTTTTCCATTGCCAATTTCTAATAATTGCTTCGAAAACACCACAGTCGATTCGTCATTTTGTAAAGCGTTTCGCATACTCATTGTTAATTTGAGAGTTTCACGTATGACAAATTCAATGACTTTAAGCAAGCGTTTATTTCATCAGCAGTTGATCTTGAAATTACTGGCAGCGTTTGGAGAAAATCGCTGGTCAGCAGAATCATCGTGCCTCCAAAGAGGTCCTGATTATTGCGCAAATCTTTCAACTTTCAATAGAGTGCCTCAACTTTGCTCGTTTATGCGCCAGCTTACACTCATCCCAATGATTATTTAGCAATACTGTAGTACTTTCGCCATTGCAAAGTTTTTGCCAATGTTGCACATCGATTCATCTATCGTTAGCAAATTCAGTGGCAATTTGAGCGCAGAATGAGTTTTTCGCCATATTGTCTTTGTATTTGTTCCACAAACAGAGTGGGTTCGATGGAAAATACGTTGAAATGATGATGTTGATCGAACTTGATGCACGGAAAGCGAAATTTTTAATTAAAAGATGTGACAGCAGAACTTTCAAACTGAAAACGTTAAATGTTAAACGTTTAACGCACATTATCGGTCTCTCCTCTTTGTGTGAGCCAGAGCGAGAGAGTAAATGTCGGTGTGTATTGCACACTGTTTAAATAAAATATCTTTTAAAATGAAGTTTTACTTCTATCGTGTGTGAATCGCACACACACCTTTTTTTATTGAGATTTTCATACAAAAATACCATCTAAATTTACGATTACTGTGATTTCACAAAAACTTTGGCCTTAAATTACGAACATAACAAATATCGGGTCACGCGCAGTTTGGGGTTCCGTAGTAGCTCGTCACAATAGTATCTATCCTATACTATACTTTTGTATGAAGAAATTCATGTTACACCGGGCCGGGGCAGGGACGGACGCCGGCTGGGAAACAGTAAAATATTACTTATAAAAATTACTTTTCCAAATACATTTTATAAGTTTATTGTCTATTACTCGTTAACTTGTAAAGCCTACTTACCTCTCATAGTTTTCCTTTTAACTTCATTATATACCTGTATATAATTTGTTATTTAGTCAAATTTACTGCTTTACTTACATTAACAGCAATAATTCACTATTTACATTAGTTAAAATAATGAATTATGCCTTTATAAAATCTACTCGAAACCGATATTATTTTAAAATTATTTGTCACTCATGTTTTCATACATTATTTTTGTATAACAGATGTCTATTTAAAAAAATCATATCTTAGGGAATACTTAGGATATATTTTTCTGGACCGCCATCAGTTCTGCTATAAGCCATTTCAAGATTATCCATTCATTACCGGTCATTCTGTATATGACTACCATGCATTTTTCACTTAACCAAAAACAATCATTTAGCTGGCAGTACACTTTACTCTAACAAAAATTAGTAACTTACAAGCTTAATATTTCGTAAACGGCCTTGAATCGAAAAATGGTTTTTACAGACTCACAATATTTTGTACGATCCTTTCAACGACATCACCACCCGATGTGATAGACGAGAAAAAACAGTCCACCTTACGTGTAGGGGAGGTACTCAAACTATTTTTTTTTCAAGATTTCACGATTGACGATTGACAAGATTTGACGATTTCAAATTACAGCTTTCTGTACTATTAAATCTCTGAGCTAAGCCGCGGACAGAAAGATGGACATACCGAAACTATAAGGGTTCCTTTTGACTTCGGAACCCTAAAAATCAGTCAAATCGGTCAAGCCGTTCTCAAGTGATGCGCAATTGATTTTTATTTACATAAATGATACATTTAATAAAAAAACATTTCATTACATTGGAGAGACACGTGGTGCGCTTGTGCCCTGAGCAGGAAGCTATCAGGACGGGAGCTTGTTTTATTTTTTTCATTCATACTCTCATCAAGTGACATCGACCGCGTCGTCTTCACTTTCATATTCAATAGGGAAAGAAAAATATGAACGTCAGTCTAACCCACTAAAATAACCAAATACAATTACTTCTACATTATTACGAAAATTGTATGAGTTTAAAACGTATGTACCTACCAGTGAAACATTCAAAAAATTTCAATGTGTCAAATATTATCAAACAGTAAGTATATTTCAACATATTATGGTATAAGACGATATAAAAAACTAGAAAAAGCATTCCAAGGCCTTCGCCTATACGACAAATTGTATATTTTCAAATACGTATTCTGTCGCACACAAATAAACTTCATATAAACACATACAGTATAACAAATAATGCATTTTTAAATGAATACATAATGGATCTGACCAAATTAATGTCACGGTCACTTACAGGAAATTGACAAAAATAATTTACCTAAATTTAATTCTAGTAGCAGCAAGTTACGAAAATATTGCTTCCTGACAGTTACTTAGATTTTAGTTGTATGACATACTAGCTGTGCCCGCGGCTCCGATCGTATGAAGTACAGAATGCAGTCGGTAGAGCGCACGCGCGAATTGTACTGCCCTAAAAATCTTTTTTTTTTTGGGTGATCCTTAGAAGGGCATATGCTATCGCTGACATTTTTATAAGATCTACAATTATATAGTACGTTAATTTGACATAACTCGTATGGTTTACTTGACTCTGGTCAGATAGCACATCTATGAATTAAAGGAAAAACCATGTAAATCGGATAAGTGGTTTTCGCGTGAAAGGAACATAAACGGACAGACAGACAGAGAAACGTTGAGTTTTATGATATGTATAAACTGATACGTGCGACTTCGTTCACGTAGATTTTCTCAAGAAATTAATGAATATGAAGAAAGATCCTTTAAATTTAAAACTACTATATCTGCGGTTCAATTTTAAAATATATTTATAAACCGCATATATTACGCACATATTAAATACTATATCCGTTTCTCCATGTATATCAATCATTTTCTAAAGGCTCCCTAAAATGCATGCTTTTGTTTTTTAATTTATATTTCGATTTTTAACGTAGAACATATTAGCGATTTACCAAAAATTGCTGCGTACCACGTATTTAATTGAACCCGTACGGGACCTGAACGAACCTCTAATTAGATATTTCGCAAGAGCAAAGAGAAATGCAGAAATGGCTAAAAATCAGATTCAAAAATAGCAAAATTCGTATTATTTACTCAACTACAATGTACCAAACATAATCTTAATTTGCCATTATGAAGCCAATAATTAGCATTTTATGTTAGGGGTGAGCCTGAGCGGTTGTAACAAGTAATATAAGCAACCTATTCCACCTGTTTCTGTTACAGAGAAATAACACTTACAAAGACCGGTTCGAAAATAACAGCCTGATATCTGTTTCTATTACTATAATTGAAAATAGTAAAGAGCTATTCCAAGTCACTTTTATTTATATCTCTCTTTGACAAAGTAAAAATCCTTAAGCTTGAATAGAGAAGAGCATGTTCCAATTTGAAACAGTTTCATTTTGAGTCACACACCAGCACGACGAACAGCTTTTTCAGTTTATAGATAACAGTTCCAAACTGTTATTTATTCCTTTAAACTGTTCCGATAAATACACTTCACTCCTATTTATATCTATGCTATCGCTTTACTCTTGTGAAATACGTAATTAAAGGGCGGACGTGACATATTTGTTAAATATTATTTCGTAAAAAATGTACCTATAAAATATTGCAAAAAGCGACAACACGTGACGTATGGGGCCCTCAAAGGACCAAAATAAACTTTTGTAGGAAGTTTCTGCTTTACATCTTTTGGTCTGGAGATTCGTACATAGTAGGAGTACGTATACAATTTGGTACACCTGTATGTACAGTCTATACCTGAGTCGGCTCGACCTAGGAGCGCTGGTGCAGTCCACCAAAAAATTACTGAACGATATATGTTTTGTGTTTTTTCTTAACTGTATTTTAGGTAGGCACCGTGTATAAATTAACCCTTTATACTATGAACTAAACACAGCATTTCACTAAAACCAATTACGTGCCATAAAAAGATTTGGTATTAAGTTGTATTGAGTGAGGTGCCAGCGATTGCGCTCCTATGTAACAAAGTTCAGTACTACGATAAGAGGGAATTACGTGAGTTCGAAAGAGAGCATTCTACATGGCCCGTCACGTGACACAAAAGGGAATTTTTAAACGGGATAAAAACGTTGATATTATCGTTCATCCTGCATACAGTCCCGGCCTGCGACCATGCGATTTCTTGTTTTCATAAATCAATAATTATTTACGCGGTCTACGATTTTGAACACCGGAAGAGTATAAAAAACATGTTTCCAAGATCACCACGGAGGAGTGGAATAAATGTTTTCAAATTTGGTTTATTCGTATGAAAAAATGCATTGACACTAAGGGATCACGTTTTGAGAAACAATAAATTGGTTTTTGAACAATCATAGTACTTTTTTCTTGTTCATTCCAGAAATTGTTTGTGCATCCCACGTATATATAAAATTAATTTACTTGAGTATCTTCAAAGGGCTTTTGAATTTAAATTAAATTTTACGATTGAACTAATTACTTTAACTTTATTGTATTGTAGTTTGCATTTGGGTAAAATGCCTGGTAAAAAGCGGACGGGATTCAATTGCTCTGAAAAGAGTGAGAGCCGTTCTTTCACAGGAAACAGGGAATATCGTCAGGTGAGACTCGCTACTGAACAAGATACTAAGAAAAAATAATTATAATTCTACTATATACAATATGTAATAACTTTGTATAAATCATAGGACGTAGCAATGCAGGTGCGTCATTGAGTTCTGGTTAAAAGGAATACTTATTTTAAACCATAACATGTGGTCTTGGACACATCTGCTTATTCGTTACATACATGCTAATAGCAACGGATACTGAGAGTAATTCAGAAAGTAATTATTAGCAATGTTTTAACTAGTTTTTTTTTTATGTGGCTAAAATAATTTGCAATCTTTAATGTATTTAAATAAACGCAACACTCTTCATTGATTTGTTATACAGTCAATGTGTTGATTATCTCAATATTAAAGACGTTTCACTGGGAAATCTATATACTAATACATATTATAAAACTCAAGTGACCGTTTGTTTGTTTGTGTGACCGCGCTAATAACTGGAACTACTAGTGAGACTATCTTGGGCCATATCGTTACTTAACATCACGTGATATTGTGGCCAAACGCAAAACTAAAAAAGAATTAAAAAAAAAATGCATTGTGGTAGATGGTGGGTAGGTAAACATCTATAGGTGTATTCAGGCGTTGCACCTGAGAAGCGGTCCTTCTAGGCTTAGCGTCTCACCATCATCGCCAACACGTAAAAAATATAAATTTTTGTTCATTTAAACGAAAAAATCAGGTTTGATGAATTTCAAAAATGCCAAAATAATGTTACGTCAGACAATTTTCTCGTAACCCCTATACATTTTGTACATACTGGCCCTATTCGTTTGTATGATACTTTTTAAATATTTTTCATTAATATTTGTAAACCTATTTACATACTATATTGATTTGTTAATATTTAAAGAGAGTATAAAATACGAGCAGGTATGCCGTGCAGCTACGCGGCCGACCGCGCCGCTCGTAAGTTTTCGAAACTTACAAATGTTGACATGTTTCATGACAGTGATGCAATTGAATAACATCGTTTACTATTAATTCAAAATAAAGTTTGTTAATTTCTTAGGTGAAATTTTACCACCATTTCGAAAATATTGTCCTATTAAAAATTACTAGCTAAAATAGCAAGTAACACAGTGGTAATTATTTTATGCATAATAATAATAGTGGCAAATCATGTAAGTGTGATGCTCTCACTAGCGTTGGGCTATATAATACATAAGGCAACATGACTATAGAAGACGTCACTGTCGCCTCGCAACTAAACATGGTAAGCCGGGTGGCAGCGCGCGCACTCTCCGTGCCCTCCCCGGTCGATACTACGCCAGACTCCATGTTTTTTTTATATTCTCTCCCGTTACCAATCGCTTTACAAAAAACATACCCAATAATTACAAAACGCTATTGAGTGCATGTAAACGGTTTTCAAATCATATGCATTTTTAAACTTTTGATAGATCACAAAAATATATATATGAAATTAATGATTGCCTTACGTCAGTACTCAAATAATTAAGATGCAGTCTTCGAAAATTACCTATAATTAACTGTTAATAATAAATGTTAATGATATAATAATAATACGATAATTGAACACCTCAAAAAATTAAGCAATTTTTTTAATGCCAAATGTTCATAATATCAGAAACGTAATTTCTGTCATACGGAAAACGATAAAAAAGGGTTTTTATACCATGTCGAAACATCAGTATTTTTACATTATGTATTGTTTAACGATAACGGGATTTACGTCGTTATCGTGTCAAATCAGGTCAAATAGTTATTTATACCAAAGGATTGGTGACCGTCTTTTCTGATTTACGCCTCAACATGTTAGGTACCCCATAGAATTCGCGTACGTTGACTTATTCGAGTTTAATTACTAAAATAACATTATAGGCTGATATTTAATGAAACCTGGATGCTCGACAGATGTTCTTGTATTACCGCCATCAAGTGGTAAAATATAGAACTACAAATATCTTTAAGTATTTTCTTGAGTTCCTACTTTGCCCTTAACGCATTTCAGGTTCTTTTTATTTAGAATAATTTATTTAAATTTTACTTTATTTCCTTTTCCATCCTCCGTGTTTTGGATCTAACTTGCTATACTGTACTTCCAGTTTAATTTTCTATTACAATTTGTTTTAATATAGAGTGTTATTTTTAACCAAAAGCTTCTAATGTAAGTATTACTGCTTTAATTACACTATCTAATGCATTCTCTAATATCTATAAGTTTGAAATCGTCAATACTCCGTGGGTCGCTGCTTCGATTAACTCTGTGCATTCCCTCGAGAAGAAGCCTCCCGGTCGTGGGACATTGACCTACAGATCAGGTCAGGTATTATTATTTATTTTTAAAGATTTATCTTCCTCAATTCGAAAAAGACAGGTTTTTGACCTCAGTTTGGTCCATGGATGGCAAAGGACCTAAATCAAGTGGAAAAGTTCTTGAGTTTGGTTTGTATTTTCATACGACATGACACGTGTTTAATATTCCTGTTCTATTTTATTATTATTAGAACTGGGTTGACATAATGAATGAAGTATGAAAACAATGACGTACCTGTAAGTTGTGGTGTGGTTGAGTTAGGTGCAGCTGCTGCTGTTGAGTCATATGCAGGTGTTCGATGGGAGGCGGCGCAGGTCGCGGCCTGTACCCGTATCCGCGGTACCGCGGCCACTCGCCGCCCGCCGCTTGCTGGTGTTGCTCCGCCATGTGTTTCAAAGTCTGCGCGGCCGGTGACATCTCACTACCTCCATACGATCTCGGAGCCGATTCGCTCTCGGGAGATTCAAAACCGATTCCCGCACCATTATATTTACCACCATCCAAATCAAAATCTTTCATAAACTCAGGGTATTCCGATATCTCAGTGATGAGGTCCTCGAAAGTGTCATCGCCGTCGTCCTCTCCTATGAGATCGGCCAGCCCTGGGAACGCTGACGCGGCGTCACGCTCTAAGGCCGCTGCACATTCGTCAAGACCTACAAATTCATCGTCCGCGATTTCGGATTTGCACTCAGCCTTGCATTCTCGTTCGCAGTCGAGTGGGGTGGACACTCGCGGCGGTGGCTGAGATGGTGGTGGGGAATTAGATGTTTTCACGGCATTAGCGAGCGCTTTCACGGTCACGTTCGTTGATATCTGCTGCGGTTGCGAGTCAGCAGCGGACGTAGTAAACTCCAGCTGCTGGACTATCTCGACGGAGAACTTGGTGAGCGCTTCGCCGGGCATACCTCCTCCGCCAACGCCGCATTGAAGTTTCGCTGGAGGTTCATAGTCACCGCAACCGAACTTTTGTTGCTAGAACAAAATAATAAATTGCTTAATAATCATCATATACACTGTAAGTGCACAATGATTTATATTACTTTCCTATTACCCCAGCCGCGGTCTTGACCCTCATGACGTCATCAGCAACAATGTATTATAATAGTTTTATATATTTTCTATTTCTGACGACCTAGCTTGTAAAAAAAGTGCTTTTAACTGTAATATGCAACTTAAATATGCGTACTCATTAGATCTATATGATTTATAGTAACATATAAGTAAATCACTCTAGAATTGTTTATTTATTTAATCTAGCCTGCACTATTTAATCTATTATACCAGGCTTTCGAGCGCACTTGCCTACTTAATTTTGTCCACTTTGCGCGGACTTCAAAAGTCATTTTTTAAAAAGTAATTAGTTCTTATGTCGTGATATCCTAACTAAACAGCACGCGTCAAATTTGTTTAACTATTTAACTTTTGTTAATTCGTAATTGGGTCAGTCACCCTTACTTACGAGTGACTGGACATTTTTCGAACTTTTCACTTATTTTGATCAAAGCGCACTGTCGCGCCCGTGCGAATGAAGGCAAACAGAATGTGAAAAACCCATCTAAATATTTTCAGGCAAAATTCTTGAAGGTAACTTAGTATTTCGTAAGGGATACAATTAAAGATATTTTTAAAAGTGTTTTGCTTTATGGCTATTTTGTATTACACACGATAAACAATATCATGCCGTCGTGTTCCATAATAAAAATTAATCGCAAGTGACAAGTATAAGTTCATTTATAATGAAAGTTAACAAGTGTTCAAGTTTTCAAGATTTTTGAGAACGTAATCAAGTTTCCCTTTGTGCCTAATAATCTATATCTATACATATTATAAAACTCAACGTCTCTCTGTCCTCCGTTTATGTTCTTTTCACGCGAAAACTACTTATCCGATTTACATAAATAAAGTAAGATACGAAATAAGTAGTGACGATAATGGTGAATCAATTCGAAAAAATATTTTTTTGGGGCGATTGAATTGGCTTACGCCGAGTAAACTATAAGGGATATATCAAATTAATTATCTACATAACTGTAGATGTTAAAAAGATCTACTAAAAAGTCAGGGATAGCATATATCTGTCTTTTAAGGATCACCCACAATAAGCGTTTTGAGGCAGCACGATTCGCGCGTGCGCTTCACCGACAGCATTCTGCAGTCCATGCGAGCCGTGCCACGAGCACAGCTAGTCTAAGATACTCATTGTGATATTACTTTTGCGACTATTATCAATTAGTATATATTTATAATAAAATGACAGGGACAGCAAAGAGTGGATAAAATAGTTGATTGACCCAACTACGTTAGTTGTGGATTCTATACATGTCATAGAAATTTTTCTCAAAGACTCAAATCACGATACGTTAAAGACATATAAACACAAAATTTTAAAAACGTCAAAAATCTTCCATTTGTATTAGTTCTCTTCGTTGTGGTACTTTCGGTTTAAGTTAACAATTTTATCATGTGAGCGGTAAGATTAAATATTAATTCTAAGAAGTTAAATACCTAGACATATGAACGAAGGAAGTAAGACTTGCATGTTATTTGTAAACTAACCACAAGATAAAATGTAATTCAAACAAAAGCAAACGATGCAAGTCGCACTATAGTTTCTACCTTCCTAACCTTGTGAGGTACCCTACACACTGTGTCATGGAAAGTACTCGAGTAAACAATGTTATTACGAAGTACATATGTACATATAATGAACGTAGCTAGTAAACTAAATAATTTAATCACGTGTGTGCACGTCACGTAAATACCTACATAGATGTAATATTAATACTCTGTAAAAACTCATTCGTTATTTTGTATGTCATCCGCAATTAAGAAAACATGTTTTGTCGTTTATAGGCAAACAAATAATAAAAAAAAATCTTTATAAAAAAATATAAACAAGCTTATATTCAATATTCCATCTGTAATAACATGAAAAGTGATAACTGTCCGCCATATTGAATTCAGTGCGACGTCATTTTATTTTAGTAATCCTCTTAGCTAACCCTTTCATTAGACACAAAAACTGCATAAAAAAAAACTTCAAAAATAAGTGGTCTGCCATCTTTGGGAATCCGCCATATTGGATTTACAATGACGTCACTTAGCTAACCAAGCATTGTCATACAAACTATAAATTTCAGCTCTATCGGTTGGGGATAACTGTGTTAAAATTCAATTGCAAGATTTGGCCCATACTAACAAGGCAAGTTAATTAGAAGTTTGTAAAAAGGTGCCATATGTAAGCCCTGTGATACTCAGGACCTGGACAACATCTTCCTTTGGTCTATCAAAATTATTGCGGGTGTGTGAAAACCATTTTTCTTTTCAGAGATCCGTTTGTGAAATTGAGTCTAGTGTGTCCCCCACCCGTGCCAGTTTATTGTTTGTGTTTGGATATGTTAAAAGTTCACGGTACTAGTATATATAATGAAATTAAACAGCCATACGAGCAACTTACAAGATAACGAGTAATAGTTGACTAACTTATAAATTGTACTCGGAGAAGAATATTAATAAAAAGGAAAATTTCGTACAAATTCTATTGAAAAGTACTTAAAAAGCCCCCTTCTAAGTCTACATATGTGACGGTCAACTACGGAACTGTACAATGCGCATGGCCCGATACGCACTCTGCCGTTTTTTTTGCTATATTACATAATTTCAGTGAGTATTAATTATTTGTAACACGGATATACCATCGCGCATATTTCGATACTGCAAAAATATACAGGGTTTATAACTTAAAAAGCTCATCAAATTTCTAATCGCCTTTAAAGTTTCAATCTATAATAATATAATGAAGCGGAGTTTTTTTGTTTCTTTGTTTGTTTAAACACGCCAATCTCTGGAACTAACACTCGGATTCGAAAAATTCTTTTTTATACGTTAGCCAGATTTACGTGGAATAGTATAGGCTATTTAGCATTAAGTTACATCTCTCAGCTAACCTTAAATATTGATTTTGGTCAAGTAAGTCGCAAGACACAGTGCATCCGAATTGCTTTATTCGCGTGCGCTGGCGTAATGGTTAATGATACGTAAATACAATGTTCAACAAAAATATTACTCTTTAGTAAATCTAAAAAAAGTCTGCGATACCATATGCGTATATCTTATACATAGTCCACAATAAGGTATTTAGTGACATAGATTTAGTTGAAAATTGATAAGTGATTTATGAGCATTATTATTAGGCATGGCATATTAATCCGTAACGAATGAAAGTTACTTCATCATCAAGACAATTTTATGTGGATAAACTTCGCCTCAGCATAGCTCGCCATAGCATGTTATCTGGACGAATAGCTTCGAAGATAATGTAAAATTAAAATAATTCAACACTTGGCCTTGGTTTGTGACTATAGCACCAGTGACGCGAACGAGCCGTGTGAGTTGTGATGCATAACCATGGCCAACCGATAAAAATATTGTCTATACTGAAGTATTATAAATCATCAATCAGCGATTTCTTTTAAATAATACGCGGCACAACGGCACAACTAGTAAACATATAATACTATAATTACGAAACTAATACTCTTAAAATGTCAAAAGAAACTTTGAAGGGAATTTAGGCAATATTATAAGAATACGCTGAAACAATAAGTCTGTTTGTATTCTAAGAAAATTAATTTAAAAACTAGCGGTACTACGCGTGCGTGACATTTTCGCGCATGTGCCCTTATTTGTCCGTGGTGCAAGATTTTTAATCTGGAGCCCTATTCTATACATTAATTTCAATAGTGTCCTGAAATAACAAAGAGACATGATTCAAAAACCTTTAAAAAACATAATACGTCAATTTCATACCTTTTTGACAAGGAGGCATTTTCCGCTCCTATGGGAATACTCCGTTACTAAGTAACGTTCGGCCAAACATTATTATATTAGTTAACCCTTTGCCTGTTTGCCTAGATCCTGCTGTGAAAAAAATGTTGGCTATACACCCTTGGAATATTCTGTTACAAAGCTACGAAAAATACTAGATTTCTGAGTATAATGATAATTTAAGTCAATTTTCACTTAACCCCTCCGCGATCTCATTCAGCATTTATGCCGAATTTGGAGGCAAAATTAATTTTTTATTGCGTCATCATCCTGAACAGATTAACTACATGTTTAGGGTTACGGTTTCGGCTAAAAAAAATATAAAAATTGTTTCGGTCGGACACTAGTAAATAGAATATATTACTATTTTTCCCGGGATTTCGTTTCCGTTACACGAAAACAAAACAACACGCACGCCGTCTGTTGGAAATTGATTATACTAACACATCGCCTTCCGATGAATAGTTTGGAAACGCATAGGTTACACATACATTTTGATACATATAGATGCATACAAGGAATAAGGTCTGTCATCGTTCAAGATTAGCTATTTTATCTTTTTCTGCGCAGACCGAAATTATTGGTGTAGGTAATTCTATACATAGTATTTTGTCCAAAATCATGGTACAAAACAAAATGTCTGAAATTTTATTTAAACCTCATCGGTAACACGGGAGTCCCTATAAATAATATGTATCAAAGGAATAAACATGAAAAACAATAATTAATTAACTCGCTTAACTACGTGAATGTTCTACCTTCATCATATAGTGTTGCCAATGGCTTACACATTAAACAGATAACACTTGACCATGGATAAAATAATTAGCCAATGCAACACAAAGACCTTATACAACTTCGTGTTATAATGGCATGGCTGCGATAACGCGTCATAAAAGCAATATGTGTAAATACTCTTCAGTGATTAATACAGATGTTGTAACGTCTAAGTATGTTGTAGTTTACATGTGTGCCAGTTTATTATCATTTCGTACAAAGTAATTACAACAAGCTATAAAATCACAAGTTTCCCCAGGACGATTTTATTAAGTAGGACAAGGATGTTCTGAGCGTTCACATCATGACAGCGTTACGCTGCATGATAAAATACATTATTTATCTACAAGGATTCCTACTCAACGATAATAACCATTTATTTATTCGAAGAAAAAAAAGGTTGTAATAAGTTTATTGATTTGTTGGAAACTACCCTTATAAAATTAGTTGTGTGTTAATGTAGTTCTTTACATCCTGGTTAGGATAAAAATATTGTAAGATATTTTTGGAGTGTTTTCTTAAACTGTCATGTATTGGTTTCTGTTTTTATTGATAAATTTGTTTTGTTTGACCCTACTATATTGTGTAATACAGGTGGAATTTTGCATAATAAATCATTGTGCACAAGTGAACTGGATTGGAAATAATAACATGAACCGTGAATTCTGAGATGCCACAAAAACTCCCTAAAAAGTTCTAACAAGGGAGCCACCATCTTGTTAGGTTACTGAAATCATCATAACACAAGACACTCTATATTCACTCGATAATGACAGTAATGGTATTCAATAATAAGGACTAGTTGCAAAGTTAGAAAGCGGAAGATATTTTTTAATCTGAATAAATTTGTTTTATTTTTTTCCAGATATTATTAAATAGGCATACGGTTCAATTTAGGTCAACCAGTCACCACAACCTACAACTCTCTACAATTAACTTCGAATAGGACTGAAGTCCTAAGTGAGGCCAATCATTAACAGATTGTTACTTCTAAGGATTGAATTTTCTTGTAAATTCAAACGCCTCGTGCTAGCGCGAAACCCTTAAAATTGGAACACGTGAGCGCGGCAGCGAGATTTCCCTGTTTGACGCAGAATTACACGTGGCAGTGGTGCTTCCGCAGTAGAACCTTACACAAGCTCTACCACTGTTTTTTGTGATATAGTATACAGTAGCAATCGCACGCGACTTTGTTCTCGTTAAATACAATTTAATATTTAATTAATAAAATAGCCCACAGCACTCAGGAATAATATAGCTTCCTATTAATGGAAGAATTTTTTAAATCGGATTAATAGTTCAAGAGATTACCGTCTACAAACATACTCACAAATTTAATCTTCTTTTTAATAGTACCTAGTACAGATGAATAACACATAACAAATAATTATACAACATAATATCTATAACAAAAAATCATATAATAAAATAACATTGCAATGTGTTTAGCGGATATACTTCCTTAGCCTACCTACGTTATAAACAGGCCGCGTTGCACCAATCCGCGACGCTTTCCAATATAATTGTAAATCTGAATAACTTTACTGGTATGTATGAAATAAATTTAAGAATTTTTAGTGAAATAACTATTTTTTGCAGTTAATCACATTGATTTCGACGATTAACATATTGAAATGATTAAAATGGGTGCACTTAATAAACAAGCATTGGTCAGTAAAGGCGACGTTTCTATCGAGAAACGTTGAGGGTGAATGCTGCTTGCAATGCAGCTTGTGTAAAGCAGTGTGGCTTATATTTACTTATATTTTAATATAGTTATAATGAATTACAACGAACTATTTTAAAGTTAAATCTTTAACGCCTTTAACAAATTATGAGTGGATACGATAATCTATTTTTAAAATATAGCTTAATGAGTTGATAATATTGAAAGATCTGTTACTGTAGAAAATCTGAAGATAATATATAAGATAATAATTTTTCTACTCTCTATTTACAAAAGATAAAACAGAAAAGCAAGTCTCATTTACTTATAATTAATGCAAAATGTATCTTTTTATCACGCTGTGTTTGATTGCATACTGCTGTAATCTATCTGGCGATGTGGATCTGCTTAATTAATGTATCGCAAAGAACAATAATCTGGAAAATAAATCAATTAGAAACAACGTTACATAAAAAACTGGACCAATTATATCATACGTTGAAAAAACAACTACTTCATTGCATACATGAAAATGCAAGTACGAAGTGTGTCAGAAAAAAACATAAGAGCGGCGCGGCGCAGCGGTGGCGATGCTAGGAGGTCGTCGCGTCGCGCGGTGAGTGGCGCGAGACAATGCGAGGCGTTTGTTGTGAAACCCGCGTAGTTTGCACAACCACAGACTGCCCTATTCTATCTTACCTACGTACACGTACACGGCTACATCTACACGATCTAAAGTAAAACAAAGCATATTTAGAAAGCTTTCATTAGCTACATATGAATAATGAACTCATATGCAGGTAAAAAAAACAATAATTCTTAATTTTCTTTCTATTTAATGGCAACTGCATTCTGCAAGGACACGTGAATAGAATATTTTTCGAATTATTTATGTAAATCCAACTTAGCTCTAACAAGATGGCTTTCTTGTTAAAACTGTCTAGGGAGTTTTTGTCGCAACTTAATATGCACGTTCCTTATTATTTATAATCCACTCTTCACTTGTGCACAAAAACCAAACTACATTACATAATATAGGGACAAATAACATAAGTTTATGATTTAAAATAAAAACCACAACATGACAAATCAAGATCTAGCCAAAAACTCAAATATTTCTTAATATTCAAAATTTACTGACGGGCGACAACTCTTAATAAATATGCCTTCACAGAGAGCGGTGAAGGCCGTCCAATGGTGTGAAACAGTGAACACTGTTTCTGAGAAATCATATTAATTGATTTTATTCAATTATTTATTTAAATAATAGAGTAGCAAGTTGAGATATGTCGCGTGTTGAGTAAGCGTTCAGTGATGAGGGACGGGATGTGGTTTCAGAGGGTCAAGTCAATTGACGTCGAGCAACATCCGGCGAGTCGGCGCTACGGCAGCACGTGCTACTCTACTAATTATGTCTACCATCTTTCACGTGTTGTTAATCTACGTTCGTAATAATTCATTTATCAAAATATATTTCAAAAATGTGTTTCATTATCAATAATTACTTTATTAACTCGGATAAGTCAGTATTTCTTATCTCGAAAAACAACGCAGACGTGTGGAGTAATTGTAGTCGTAACGCAAACGAGGAAATTATCGTACAACTTTCAAGGCTGTATTAGGTGACAATATCTTAATGTCTATGATTAATGACGATAGTTAATATCTCAATACTTAAACCTTACATTACTTCATATACATTTTTATAACAATGTACTATATTTTCCATAAAGTTCTTATGCTACCCAGAATGATGCAGATATTGCCAATTAGATTGAAAAAGTGCAATTGGTTTTCTTAGAGCTAATGGGTCCAATTGGGAAATATTTAAAATGCTTGAAAGAAATTTTTAAGAAATTTATACACCATATTAGATAACTTATATTTAAATTTGTCTTACAGAACTAACAAAAGCACGTAACTTCTAATCAAAATCATTAGCACTTTCATTATAAAAGTAGGACATTGCGTACCAATTACAACAATTGTAAATTAGAAACAAAACAATTTGGCTTTTAACAAAGCTTAATAATACAATAAATTTATTTAATTTTAATAAATCTCATTCATGTCATTATTGTTCCGCATATATTGTACTAGCTGTGCCCGCGGCTCCATTCGCGTGGACTACAGAATACCGTCGCTAAAGCACACACGCGAATCTACTTGCCCCCGCGCAAAAGACGGGGATATATATATATATATATATATATATATATATATATATATATATATATATCGGTATCGGTATCGCTATTGGTATTTTTAAGATCCACAGTTATGTAGAGCATTAATTTTATATATCTCGTATGGTTTACTCAGCGTAAGTCATTTAAGTGCCTCAAATGCGTCTTTCTTCCATACTGATGGACCATTATCGTTAATGCTTATTTCGTATGTTCATCTTACAAAATATAACATAACATATAATAGGAATAGACAATAAGCCCATCAAAAAAGTTAAGACATTCAAATATTTAGGCAACATAATTAAGAATGACTCTAGTGTACACCTCATATCAAGACGTGTTAAAAAGAAAATAATTAAAATGTATGTATGGAGCCCAGCTTTATATGGTTGTATAAACGTGGACGATGACAAAGGGAGATTAGAAAAGATTAGAAGCATTCGAAATGTGGTGCTGGAGGAGGATGGAGAGAATTAGATGAACGGGAAGGAAAATGAATAAACAGGTATTGACCGTGGTTAAAAAGAGAAGAAAATGAATATAGGAGGGCAAAATTGTTGGTGCATTTGATTCGAACCGATGACCTATTAAAACTGTAATAGAAGGAAAATTTGAAGGGAAAAGGAAGAGACGAAGACCAAGGACATAAATTCAGCAAGTGAAGGAAATATAGGCGTCGTTTCGATTCAAGATGTCAAGAGACAAGCAGTTTGTAGGCAGAGCTGGAGAGAACGACAAGAGCAGCACCGATCTTAAATTATATGTACATATATAATATTATGATTTACAAAATTTTGAAAATCAAAGCGTCTTACCACATGCACAACGCTGCTGTGCAAATTACTAGAGATAGCCGGTAGATCTGGTTTGCGGTCATTCTTTTTAGCTTGACGCTTGGCCTTGCCTTCGAGAAATCGTTTCTGCAAGGCGCTTGTCTCCAAGTTTTGTTGTTCGCAAGCGCCGCTGAATGACTGGTCGAATCTTGGGACACACTCCGACTGCCGACGCCGATATGTCTCTATTCTTCGCCTACAACAAACAATAATTTTAAATTCGACATATATTATTTAATCGCATTTATATAACATACAATTAACCATATAAGTATAATTAAACTAAGCTTAAACAAACCAAAACATATTTTTTGTGTACCTACAAATTAACCTCAAGTTCATATTTCATCGTTATATCAGTGCATAAAATAATTTGAGGTATATTATAGGTGTGCAAGAAACAATATTTCAACCGATGTTCAGTCAGCCGCACCTCCGAGCGCGGCCCGGTGTGGCACGGCGCGGCGCGGCGCGGCGGTCACCTTGAGCAAATGTTAATGCGAACAGTCTGACGGTTTTATAAAAAAAAATCATTACAAGCTTTTCATTTATTCATCAGTATCATTCGCTTACAATGAAATGCTCAAGGTTACTGTCAGACGCACTCATACGTAATCCATACTTCGATATTGAATACTATTTACTGGATTTGCTAATCGCCATGCCGTGCCGCCGCGCCGTGCCGCGCCACGCCAGGTACATCGATGTTAGAGTTTGGCTCGAACCCCTCCCACTCCCTCTAAACTCACGTGAGATTTTTGAAAATACGTATTCTTGTGTAAATACGTACGTAGTCTGAATCAGAGTGAGAAAATCGAACATTAAAAGCCATAAATAGGAACTACTAAAATTCATAAAAGAATATTAATTGTAATTCAGTCCACGGAGACTACTGGAACCAAAATGTCCAAGTAATTTTCAGCAGAATCATCGGCTCTTTCAATCTCGCCCTTATTTAGTCACTAAACCGTTGTCGCCTTGCACACAGAAGCTCAGTAACACGACGTGTTAAAATCCGTGAGGGTAGCACTTTGCGCGCTGGTGCACTTTGGATCGCACGCAGGTACTCTGCAGGTCTTGTAGATAGATACCGAAAAGTAGATGCCGTAGGTACTGCATTATCTCTTTTCTAGAACACGACATACACTTGGGCAATAGAGATCATAGGGCATGTTGATGAAGGCGTGCAAAGGTTTTTTTTTTTTTATCGTTGAATGTTTGGCATAGTGGCCACAATCTCACCTGATGTTAAGTGACGATGCGGCCCAAGATGGTAACACGCTAAACCTAGTGGAAGACTGGCTCTCAAGTGCAGCTGCCGGAACACACCTATTGGTGCTTGGCGGCATATTTTCAACTTGAGGGTGGTAGCTAGCCAGGCGGGCATTAGAAAATGCCCTACCACCATGCTATGGTTTCCTCACGATGTTTTCCTTCACCGAAAGCTCAGGCTCATTGTAGGGATTCGAACTCACGTCAATCGACGCGAAGTCGTACACGCTACCACTGCGCCATCATCGTTTCAAGGCTTAAGCAGTAGCTGGTAGCAGCAAAACAATCGAAGGGTTACTGTGCTACTTTGTGGCCTTCGCATATTACTGTACATATGGTACAGCAAAATAAATGAAATACCTTGCTGTCTAAGTAAATAGTATGTACAGAAATATGCGATATATTGTTTCGTATTTAGATATAACACAGACTTTTTGTATGAGAATGTCATAGAAGAACTACATCATTGCATAATGTAGACTACCACTATGATCAACATTCTTATGAAATCGCAAGAATACTAGCCCATAGCCGACGTCACCATTAGATTTTACCGTTATACAAATTGAGGCAGCTACAATTGTTAACACGGACTAGGGACTGGACACTCGTTAGCACTTGTGACAAGCGCAAATATATTTAGAGACTGTTAAATATTAAGTCATAGATAAGATGTCTACGATTTATTCACGGTAACAGACCAACCTAAATTTAGGTCTGCAATACTTGCGGGTCACAAAAACTTTCGTAAAACTGTTCAAGCAAAATGTTTTACATGTATGCTCCGCCGGTTTGATATTCCGTACGTGCTAAACATGAAAAATAATGGAGCAATTAGATGTACATAATAAGTCAATCTCATAAAGACCAAGAGTTCCATATAGTTAACGAATACTTCGTGAAAGTATATTACACAAAGATGTTGTCGTTATGATCGCGATGTGATTACGTAATCGTTTTATGTATACAAGCCAACTCGAGCGTAACAATATTTATTTATTTAGTAAATTTACAAACCAATCGGCGTGTTGCTGTAAATATACGTCACAGATAAAACAGAATAGGTAGGCGATTAATATCTTATCGTTGTGTAAATTCCGTTCATGAGCGTGATCTATGTGTGATGTTTTAAAATGCGCATAGAATATGCGGACACATCATTAATACGATGAATTTTGTCACGTTAAAATAATTTGTACATATTTGATTATTTTGTATACCTACCAGGCGACATTTTTAATATGTGTAATTAATTAAAAAAGATTCGTTTTCAAATATAACCACATAATGATGTAATAATATGCTATGTTAATCTGTACGAGAAACATATCACGAAATTTATGAATTAATACGAACCTAGATAAGCTTTTATTATAGAAGCATTATCTTAAACGGATAGTGATGTAATATCTCGTTTATTCATTCTAAGTTATGTTTAGAAGCGGAAAAGTATACATGTTTAATTTTAAATGGAAATTTAAATCAGGATAACAAATATGACGAAATGTATTTCGTATTTAGTCAAAGCTGACAGACAAACTTTTAGCTCCTTAACGCTTGCCAAACAGGCTACGGTCTACCGTAGAGATTTAACTGTATAGGTGTTCCCGCGCAGGTTGATCAAACGTCGTAGTGTGTTGCAGGTACAGGTTCACAATACGATGTCTTAAAAAAATAAAAAAAAGTCTATTTGGTACCGGTCGCCTGCACAGTTTTAAAAAACTGTACAGGTATATTGCTAAACAATATACGCTCCAGTCTAGCTGCACAGGTAGACCTCTCCGGTAGACCGTAGCGTGTGTGGCCGGCTTTAGGCATAAACAAGGCTGTGAGACGCTGACAGTGTCGCACACTTCGCGCTGCGCCGCAACGCTGTATACCTCTCATCTACACTCGTAGGCGTTTTTGTTTAGTTCATTGACCAGCCTAGCCGCCACGGTTGTCGCGCTATGCAAACAACGACTTTGATAAGTCCTGATTGTATGTTATACGGTATGTCACTGACATCGCATACTGGGACCACGACATAGTTTTTTAAACAGCGAAAAGTTTTCTGATTTTAATCAATAATATATAATGCTAACCTTCTATAAGACGCATAAAACCCAATAAATTTAAAACTTTATTTCAGTCGTATAAAGTTGACTATAATATTTCCAAATCTATAAAGTTATTTTACTTTTGAGATTAAAATATTATAAGACCAGTTCATCCCTTCGCGCCGTTTACGTCTTATAGTTTACAATTACAGAGAGCACCCGAATAGAAATCGGGATCTTGCAGAATAAAATTTTAATATTCTAAAAGGTTGATTAAATAATATCAAAAAAGGAAATAATGTCTACTATCTATAGCCACTCCTCTAGGTCGAATCGTCAGTTTCGGTCAATCAGATAAAAATAAGCAGTTTAGGTTGAGAATTTTTTTCTGTTTTAGCAAACTAAAATTATAATACTTCTGTTCTAACTAGGAATGTGTTAACTGAACACTGATCGAAGACAAACAAGACTAGCCACTAATTTGAAATCGATCACCATCGTATCGCAGAACTTAAGTCATCGTGATGAAACCATAGCATGGTGGTAGAGCTTTTTCTAATGCCCGCCTGGCTAGCTACCACACTCAAATTAAATATCTGTCGCGAAGCACCTATAGGTGTGTTACAGGAGCTGCACTTGACAGCCTGTTCACCCACTAGGCTTAGCGTGTTGTCATCTGGGCCCACATCGACACTTAAGATCAGATGAGATTGTGGCTTGTGACCACCTATAACGATAAGAAAAATACAAACATAAAATGAAAAGGAATCTCAAAATGTATAACTATTAAGAAATGTCAATAATACGTTGTTCGCGAAGGGTTTAGAAGGCCGAACCGACGAACAGGGTGTAGGTACCCTATAAATGATCCCATTAACACGGGGGATTGTCCCTCGCTCGCTTCGCAACGACTCCTTCAATATTGATCGCTAAAACCTAGCATATACTACCAGCGTGTATTAGAAGAATATGTTCTTCTTAAAAAAAAGTGATTATGGTAATCTAAGTATTTAGCGAGACAAGTCGTGAAGTAAATATACAGTATAATACCTACGTATATGCTTATTACAGTGTGGTTTAAGGATCGTTGACATCAATTCAATACGGTATATCAGTCAGACTTAACAATTACCTTTATTTAAGAACTAGCTATGCCCGCGGCTCCGCTCGCGTGGACTACAGAATTATTGTTTACTAGCTGTGCCCGCAGCTTCGCTCGCGTGGACTACTAAAAAACCTCTTTTTTTACTAAAATAAATGTAGCCTAAGTTATTCCTTATAACATCAGCTATTAGCCAGTGAAAGTCCCGTCAAAATCGGTCCTTACTCGGAAAAAACAGACAGACATATTTTTTTTATAAATATGTTTTTTGTTATAGCTACCGTGTATACTTTCATATGCATATACTAAATGCGTATGAAATATAATAAAAATAAATATAATATAATAAAAAGCTGTTATTTTGACATTACAAACAGACACTTCAATTTTATTATATGTATAGATGATATCGTGTTTTTTAAGTGTCATATATCAGAGGATTAAAACATAAAAAAAATATCGAAATCTACCCAGTAGTTTATGCGTGATTCGCGCACAACGGCAAACCTCAATCATCTATACTAATATAATATAATATTAAAGCGAAAGTTTTTTATATTGATTGATTGTTTGTTTGTTTAAACACGCTAATCTCTGGAAATACCAGTCAGATTCAAAATATTATTTTTGTATATGATTTTCAGATTCACTTGGAATAGTATAAGGCTATCTAGAATTAGGTTAAACCTAATCAGCTAACCTTAAATATTGATTTTTGTTAAGTAAGTCGGGCGAAACTGCGCACCTGAACTGCTTTATCCGCGTGCGCTGTGGCGTAATGGTCTGTGATACGTAAAATCAATGTTCTACAAAAATATTGCTCCATAGTACATCTAAAAAAATCCCGCGATACTAAACGCCTATCTTTTATACATAACCCAGAATATGGTATTTTGTAATTTTTTTATTAAAAATGTAGTAGTGATTTTTGAGTATTATTGGCTCGGCTCGGGCCTATGACTATAGATGTATTGGTGCGAACGAGCTCAGCTTTGTGAGTTATGACGCATAACCCTGGCCGCTTGATAAAAATGTTGTTTATACTGAAGTTATAAATCATCAATCAGCAATTTCTTTTAAATTATACGGGGGCAAAACCGTAGGAACAGCTAGTTTTATTTAAATTGAACATAGATGTTGCTAATTTTTTTTTAATAGATAGGTGATTCTTTTATTTTTCTCGAGAATATATACTTATACCTTAGAGACATGAGATACTAAAGAACGAAATCGAACATTTCTATTGAACCAATATATATTTTAAAATCATTTTATACATTACTAATTACTTTAAAACAATACAATATAAATATGAAATAATAGATCATGAACAAGATTTAAAAAACAACTGTTTTATTACTTTAATATTCAATTATTACTATACGTGACGTATTACTTCAAATATACGTATACATTTATTTCTATTATATAAAAGAGCATTCTATATGTGTGTCTGGACATTTATCGAAATTACGGTTATTGTAAAAAAAAAACACTCGTTAGATTTGTAAATAAAACGTAGGTCGCCGTTTATGCAGCAGCAACTGGCTATTCAGTACCGTTAGCCTTACATCGAGACTCCAACATAATTTCACTCAGTGCAAACCACGACGATGCACTAACCTCCTGACGCACACACACATACAAGACTCATTATTATTTTTAAATAGGTTATAAAACAGATAATTATATGTATGTTAATATAATTCTTGAATAATATGTTTTTTTTAATTATCTAATAATGCATAATTTCTATAGTGATTCGATGTTGCGACGACGTAACCGGTTTACGTTACTTTTAAAAATCAAGCTACAATATAATAGATACAAATTACGCAAAATATACATATGTATGGAAATATTTAGATTATGGTTCATGGGCTCAGTTATCAGTAAAGGAAAACTATCATGATGAAACTATAACATAATGTAGTTAGTGCTTGTGAGCTCATGCACAGGAAAGAAACTATTTGTTTCCTCATTAGACACAATAAAAAAAACTGTTTTTGCTATTTATTTATTATTAAATTTAAACTAATTTATATCCAAAAACATTAAACTTACATTAATAAACGCAATGTAAAACCAAAATCGTGCTCTACATCCACTTGCCAATTGTCAACTGTTCGTTAAGTATGTTGATTACGTAAAGGCGAAGCTTGTTTTAGTATGTTGATAAAATATTAAAATCATGGGAAATATGCCGAATTACGTATTACGTTATTTTAAATCTCCGTCAAGTAAATAATGAAAATAAGAAAAGACTTTAAGTAGTTTTTTTTTTATTAAGCGTTTCTTTATTCTGTAAACTAAACTTTCTTTAGCCACAGCAAAAAAAAATGACGCTTTATATGGTATTTTGTTAATAAGAAGTAAAAAATCGAACATTTCTATTCCGAGAGACAATATTATAATACAAATTTGGTTGCCCTAATAGAAAAAAATCACGTAATTTAAATTCAGTCTTTTCAAAAGGATGTTCCCAAATATTAATACTTCTATTATTATTAATATTTTTAGATCACATAATTAGTCCCAATTATCAGGCATTTAGAAATAATAGGTTATCTTTTATCCTTAATCTATCTGTCAGAACACACCAGTACTAATATTGTAATTTGTAATGGATATTTTTTTTTAATGCTAAAGGGACAAACAGGCAGGCAGCCCACCTGATGGGAAATGGTTACCGTCGCCTATGGACAACTACAACATCAGGGGCATTACAGCCATGTTGCCAACCTTAGAGACAGTATTTCAATACTTTTTGAAAGCATGGGGCTTTAAACATAGCCCATGTTTAACCCTGGGGTAAAACCATGCTGGGTAACATATTCCACAATACTAGCGTATGTGGTTTTGGAGTGTGAGGATGAGAAGCCAGCCAACGGCGTAAGGTGCGAGTTTGGAATGGTGATAAGCACACCCCATATCAAAGAGTTCTTCAGTATTCTCCATTGTTCATGTGGTAGAAGACACAAAGAGACCTGAAGTATCGGCAAAGTTGTAAGGTGTTTAGATCGCATGTTTAGCTCAGAATTGTCAACAATTAAGATATTCTAACAATGATTTAAACAATGGTTTCATTTTTAATAAAAAATAATGAATTCTATAGAATTATTAAAAAAAATATATTTTTGGGTGTCCATGAAGTTAATATTAATATTACGCAGTTCTCACATAATTTTATTTTAATTCATATGATTGTCAATTCATATAGCCCATCAATCATGACTTATATTTCTCGTGCACAAAATTTCATCAAAATTGGTTAAGCAACAAAAAATATATTTTTTGGGAAATATTGTTTTTAATTATTTCTAAAAGTATAATTGAAAATTCTTATAAACCCACTATCATGGAAATACATATACTTCCAATGTACAATTTTTTATCGAAATTGCTTAAGTAATAACAAAACAATACTTTTTTATGATTTCTAATAGTATCATTGAAAATTCTTATGAACTATCAATTGACCATTGATATAAGCTTCCTGCGTACAAAATTTCATAAGAATCAATCAAGCCATTTTTGAATAAAAAAATCTTTATATAGGATGTCTATTAGGAAATATAACAAAAATCTACAGATAGAACTATCAGGTTTATTAATATAAGTACAAAATGTACAGTATAGTAGTAATTATATTATGAAAGTAGAAAGTAAGAGTAGGAACTATTAATGATATGAAGGTGACTTCAATATAAGCTTTGTAGTTTAAATATAATTATATAAAAAAATATTTGATGAAAAATTAATTTGCTTCTATTTACTGAAGGTCTAACTACAATTTACTAAATGTCTAATAACTGACCCTGCAAGAATGAAATGTAATCCTACTTTTAAAGATAGATATATTAAAATGACTGATAATATAATCTAATAAGAGTTTACATAATGTATCTTTAATCATGACTATTGATTTTAATGATGACGATTGATTGATGATTGACGATTGAAGATGATTGACTTTAATGATGACTATTGGGATAAGCATACAGAATTGAATGTCATCTCTTCATCATTGCTATGATTGATGATGTTTTGTTTATGATTTTTTTTTCATTTTTACACATTTATTAATTCCATCATGCTTATACACCGATTCTGAACCGGTTTTTTATATTCCGAAGGCAAGTAGTTTTTATTTTTTTGACCTGCATAAGTCAATTTGTTCTTAATCAAAACTATATTTTTGTTTGACACAAATACAACAAATTCATCAAATCTATTCCAAGCACTTTTTGTTTGTTAGATTCTTTAGGTAATTAATATAAAGCCCAAAATATCCTGCATATAATGTGAATAATATATTGTTGGTAATTGATTGAATGAACATCAACTACGAGAAATAAATAGAAAATGCGACTTTCTATATGCAAAGTAATCAAACATATGATTGATTATGTATTTAATATTATTCAATAAACCCATTTTCGATATTTCTGTATATACTCTATTATCGCTATATATTTCCCTGTGAGGAAATATTCATATATTTTATGGTATAGTTATAAAATAATTAATTACACTCACCTTAAACGTTCCACAACAGCTTGTCTTTTAGGTGGCAGAATCATTTCCTCCATGGGTTGCAACATGTTGGGCGGGTGCTGGGCGGGCGAGGCGCTGGGCAGTAAGCCGCCCGCGCCACCGCCTCCCACCAGGTGCTCCACGGTGGCGACTAACTTTTTACCTCTGTCCCCTCATCATCACAAAGTCTATGCTACCGTATTACACACTCAAGTACTGCAACGCAAGTGCGATAACACTATGAGAAAATAATTACAGCTCGTCCTTAACAATCGTAACGTAATAATCATGTTGCCACCACAGTTTGCAATTCCTATACGAAGTACCTATGTTTATTACAATTTAACTGCAAGATTACACTTTCAAGATAACAAATGACACGCCAATAATTTATAAGAACATTGAAATTATATGAAGCACATCAGTTGATAACAATATTTTGGAACAAATTTCGAAGTCAACACTAACGAGACATTACCAAATAAGTACTTATATCACAAGTAAAAGTGAATATTCACAATACGACTTAAGATGAAATGTACAGTACACCAATAAAAGTTACTTTCAAAATTTCAAAATCGTTATTATATCTTATAAAATAGAAAAACAATTCAATTCACTATTACAATACTGTGTACGACCAAACCACAGACCAAACCAAACGCCAAACATCAACTCAAGTAGTAGCAGGGATGCAAACCAAACAAATTAATGTTTCCAAAATATCGATGTTTGCCATCGATGATTCAAATTGCACAACATCGATGAATCAATGTTTTTTAACGAAGTTTTATTTGAGTTTAGTTAAGGCCTTAGGCCACCCTAGAATTTTCGAAAAATCGTTTTTTTTTTAATTCCAAATGGTCCCTTCGGACCTCAAAAATGATGTCCCAGAAGATTATGGCCGGGAAAAACCTTTAGGTACTCGGTTTTCGAATTTTAGTACAAGGCCGTCTGGTCCGCAGTGAGCTCCTTTTGTGAGCGCTAGGTGGGAAGGTACGTTAGGGGAGTAGAGCAAGTATACGGCAGATGCTATTGAAAATATTTATTTCCTGACTAGTCTAGATGAGTTTAGACTTGTCGAACGTCTCTTTCAGTTAGTTGGGCACAGCCAAGCATTTGAGAAGGACGCTAGTCGACAAACACTTGTTTTCCTCGATATTTCTGTGAACTTTCATATTTCTTTTTCCCTGTATAATTATTGAGGTTTTACAATGAGTGATAAAGTGGTGTACAGTGCGAAGAAAGGAATAAAAACGTCGTTTTGCAATAGAAAGAGACCAAAAATATAATTATAGATATATGTATCAATAGACGACAAATGTCCTATTGGAGAGGATTCATGGTGCTCATGGCAACGCGCTAAAGCTACAAATACTTTGGCTGAGTACAAACATAAGCCAGCTCTTGCAATTGAAGTCTATGAAGCTATCAAACCAATCTATGAAGAACTGACCAGTGAAGATCTTCTAACTCGGTGCATCGGTGGTTACACACAAAACAATAATGAAAGCTTCAATTCCACTGTGTGAACATAGGCCCCGAAATCCATTTCGAGTGGTAAAACAATCTTGGATGTAGCCACGGATATTGCAGTTTGTGTGTACAATGACGGGTTTGTTTCAATTTTGCACATAATGGAGGCAATGAACTTGGAAATCCCGAAGCCCGAACAGCTACGAAATGTGCCTGGAGATCGACAAACAGCGCATAAAGCTTGCAGAAAGATCGCTGTCCGACCGGGTAAAAGAGGCAAGAATCGCTTCAAGATCAAGCAGAAAAGAAACGCAAGAGCAGGAAGATAATATGGAAGGTCAATTGTATGGTGCAGGCATCGCAGATTAAAGGTATTGTAAAATATTCATGATTTTCTACTACTCAAAACTTTAAACGCGTTTATCGCAATACTGTATTTTTCAAGTTGGCCGGACTCGTAACTCAAGCAATTTTCAACCGATAATCTTGAAATTTTTAAAATGTCTTGAAATATACATTGTCTATGGAAGTACGTATAGTATAAGTAGAAAGGATTTTTTTTTATATTGCGTAGTTCATTTGTTATTAACAATTATCTGACAATTTTTTAGGCAAGTTTTTCACTTTTCACTTTAGAAGGGCGCCATTTGGCCAAAAATCAATATATCGCAAAAATCCTACGTACTTCTATGGCAGTTACTATATATAATCGAAAAATTCATTTGCTCATTATTATTTGGAAAATTACAGGAGCTGTTAGTCCGGCCGTGGACCCCGAGAAGAAAAAAACGTCGTCGCAAAAACGCTGCACAGCCGCCATTTTGTAATAAATCGCTTCAAAAAAATTATTGTGAGCAGTCCCTGATGTAGATAATAAAATCACGTTTCTGTTATCTCGATTTATTTTGTAGTATTTCTGAAAAAAAATCCCCAAAAAGCTTATTTTTTTCAGCCTCTAGGGTGGCCTAAGGCCTTAAGTGTTTTGTTTAAGTTAAAGAACTAAAGTATTGCCCTTTGGGAAAGGAAGCTAGTATTTGTTTCTTATAATTCGGAATGGGATTACAATGAATGGCACTACTATTCAGTTAGGTTAATAGTAGATTATAACTGTAGCAGAATATATATATCACAGAGTATTTAAATTTTATGTGCGAAGACAAGGATGAAGAGTAATTCCAGTGAAATGTGAATGAGTGAGTAACGAAATAATTTTAATTTAAATTGTGTGACTATATTATATGGCAGGATCCTGCTGTTTTGGCAGGACCCTGCTATTTGGGCAGGATTATTCTTCTAATTTGAACTTGAGCAGATTCCTTTAATATTTTCGTAAATTGTCAGGACTGTGTTAATGTATTAAGTTGTGCATAAACACAGGGTTTTTTTTATCTCATTATACTATTAGCCTTAAGGGCCTTGAGGCTTTTGAAAGGTTTTACAGCTTCACCGGCCTTGGAAATGCAGGCTAAAATTCAATATTGGAAACCTGAAGATCAAAAAGATCACAGGATTTCGCGGTGTTCCTAGCAAATTGTTTGTAATGTATTCAAATATGGATCTCAATTTGCTACATATTCCTGAACAAGGAACTCTATTGGTAAGTCCCATCCGTCATACCTTTACAAGGATGTGGTTGTAACAAATAACATACACTTTGGAATATGTAACAATATTAGACAATTCTACTATGATAATAAAAAATAGATATATATTTGACACAATACTTGTTTTACACTTGACATCTCAAATCAACATTTAATGTTCTATTTATATATAAATAAAAACATACAATGATATTTAAAGATATTACATTACTTTTATAGCAAAGTCTCATTACTTTTATAACAAAGTCTCTTTGCTTCAACAGATTATTCCAATTATTGTAGCTTAATTAATTTCTTACAATTTAAGCCTTGGAAGTTGTAGAATTATTTAAGATTAACATCTTCTGTATATATCTTGTATTATTATCTACAGTCATAAGTATAACCTATTCTATATGTGTAATAATTGTTTTTGATCTTCTCGTCTAGAATTTTTAAAAGAAATATTGTGTTTTTTTTGCCCATGTTTTGTTTTTTAAACAGTATCTATAAGCAAGGATCTGTCTTCTTATTAATAAACACAACTTTGATTGCCTTAAAAAATCATCTCATTAAAAGTACCATATTTTTATTAGCAATTAGTATTTTTTTCACACACACACTTTATTACGGTAAAACAAAAATTGACTTTCAATACATCAATGTTTTATTAGACATATTTTAATATCGATATTTGTGTAACTCAAAACATCGATGTTTGCGTAACTATATTGCATCAATAATGTGTTCATAATTCAACGCTGTCAAGTACTTTTTTAATTTTATTATGGCCACTGGATACAACTCTTTTAAGCCTAACTTATCAATGTTTTTAAGACTTTTCTGATATTCAATATGACTTCAAGTAAGATGGTGGCCCCCTGGGTAGAACTGTCTATAAAGGATTTTTTGTGGGAACTCAAAATTCATACTTCCAGTTAATATTCATAAACTCCACCTCGCATATGCCACTTCACGCAAAATGCCATCAATATAACATAATATAGGGTAAAAGTTAATGAATAAAAATAAAAATCATAACATTGCAGTTCAAGATCCCACCAAAACTCAGCTGTCAAGTACTAATTTAATTTATTATGCAGTACTGTTCACCAGAGGTTGCCACTAAGCGTAAAAGTTTACCAAAAAATTGTGTTCTTCTTCTTCTTACTAACTGGCAACCGGGTCTCTTTATTAGATCACTATTTTACATGACACTGAGATTCCGCCAAATACTCGTGCCATAAAAAGTGCTACATTGTGCATTCGGCATTCAGTTATTTTGCAAAGTTGCTAATAGTAGCTAAACTAGAAAGATATCTTATTAACATTTTAAAAATAAAATATCAAGTAATATAATGAAATTCAATTAAAAGCAACATATAAATCAAATATATATTTTAATAGTACCATATTTATTGCGATTTAAGAATGGTATGTAGGTATTTATTACAATAATATTTGTTAAAATTGGTAGTCACACTTATAGACAACGTTTCGTTCTTAGTTTTTTTTTCACATAATGTTTTGACTATTTTTTATTAATTGTGTTAAGAATAACAAAACATGTGAGTTAAATTATATAATTTTGGTGAGAGCAAAAAAAGGCTACTTTTACAATTTAATTTCAGAATCGTGTTCTATTCTGTACTCAACACTATTTACAGCACACAATTTAATTATTGTATGACAACTTAACGGCTCGTTACCATCTCTTGTTCATATTTTTTGGCTCATTTTGAAGATTGTGAGCTACACATATCAGCTGTGTAGCTCAGCTCAGCTATGAAATTAAATATTCGCAAACTTCAAAATGAGCCATAACTCGTTATTTATACAATGGCAACCAGAGGTGGATAAATTTACATCTTCTTTGGTGGCAACGAGCTGTCAAGTTGTAATATTGTGTGCTGTCGGTCGGCAGTCAAAACGTAGAAGAAGAACCTGGTATGTAAGAAAATGGTAATCTCTATTACAACCTGAACATTTGCGCTAGAGATGTGAAACTCAGGTGTGCGCGTTTTCTACCAAAAAATCTCCATTTTCCCCTCTCCTAACTCTTCAGAACGTCTCGCTAGCAAAGCTTGACAGCCTCAGTATCCTAGGTATGGATATTCGCAGCGACCTTAACTCCAGGAATTATATCGGGAGTGTCATCTCTGCCACATCTCTGAGACTCGGAGTCCTGAACAAGGTGCGACGGTCTTTCACGTCCGAACAGCTGTATATGCTTTACAAGGCACAAGTTCGGCCTTGTATGGAATACTGTTCGCACCTTTGGGACGGATCCGCTAAATACCTCCTCGAAGACCTGGAGAGGTTGCAGAGAAAGGCTATCCGCATTGTAAATAAAATAAAATAAAATAAAATAAAATAAAATAAAATAAAATAAAATAAAATAAAATAAAATAAAATAAAATAAAATAAAATAAAATAAAATAAAATAAAATAAAATAAAATAAAATAAAATTTACTTCAGATGAGCAACATCCATATTTGGTTAGTAACACAAAAGAAAAAATCTTATACCTATGTTAGTAGACGCTAATATTTAGTAACAAGTTCAATTCCTGAGATACAATTCCTAATAAGATGATAAATAATAGAGGAATCGTACCTCCATGCTATGGATTTCATGATGGAGTTGGAGCTGGCCCTCACTCTGCAGAGCAGCGAGGCAGATTTTTGTCTGATGATGGCATGAAAGCCATCAACGTGTGCCTGTGCGAACATGCCAGATGCACTGCAGAAACGGGGCAGCCCCATCAACATCCTGAATCCGTTATTATATTGGACCCGCAGGGCGCTGATAGCCCGCTGAGTATAATTGGTCCACAGGCTGCACGTATAAAACACTTGGCAGTAAGCTTTAAAAAGCGTCACTTTGACTTGCTTGCTACAACGTGCAAACCTGCGTACCAACACGTTACATCGGACTGCCAGCGCCCTACGTTCCCTTTCAATATCCACTTGGTCATTAAGGTCGTCGGTTACATAATGCCCCAGGTACTTGAATTGATAGACTCGCATTAACTCATTACCGTTCAGTTTTATCGCAGGCACGGTTTCGGGGGATTTACCACCGTCGGCCCTAAAGACCAAGAACTCGCTTTTCTTCTCATTATATAATAAGCCATGCGCAATGATGCAGACGTTACTAAGTTCATCGAGCCGCTTCAGCTACGCAGGGACAATGCCTCGCTGAGCACGTTCTACCGTCTGTATCATGGCGAGTGTTATGAAGAGCTGTTTAACCTTATTCCCTCTTCTCCCTTTCATAACAAAACCACACGCGCTGGTTTTCGGAGCCACAGCTTTACGGTAACCTCCATCTCGGCTCGAACAAAGAAATTTGCTACGTCGTATCTTAGCCGTACTGTGAGGCTGTGGAACCTTTTCCCGGCCAGTGTTTTCCCTCCTTCCTACAATATGGAGTCCTTCAAACATAACGTGAAGAGATATTTAAGCAGGCTATCGATGGATTATAAATCCCGCGGTAATCGCCGATGTTATTAGATTGCACTGTGCTCACCACCATGTACAGTGTAGACGCTATGCCGTGCTACGATATAAAAAAACGCATTACATATCTTTCCCGTGTACAAATTTTAAGCAAAATCTATTAAGAATTAATTTTATTTTACGCTTTCTAAACGTATTATTGACAATTATTATATCTTATCAATTATGGAATGACTTGGGCTTCTCATCTGTAAAATGTTATCAAAGTCGGTTAAGAATAAATAAATAAAATTAACATATTTTTTACGATTATTGACAATTTTTGCACTTCTGACGTTAAATTTATGAAATAACGTAGTATACGATAAAAATGCATATTTGTATTTCCAATTTACACTTAACAACGGCTTAACCGATCCCTATGAAATTATGTATACGGGAAGTTTATGTCATTCGGCTATTGAATTGCTATAAGAATTATCAGTCATACTTTCAAATCTAAAAGAATATTTTTATATGAATCATCTAATGCATCGGGTCAGACCGGCTGTTGGTGCGGCTACGCACAGTGCTTCAGGATTTTAAAAATAGAGAGATAGGCATCGAAAGTCAGAATTTAGATCTCAAACAGTGGTTCAGGATTTGAAAAATATAGACATAGGCATCGAATGTCGAAATTTCGATCTAATTTTTGCTTTATAGAGTAAAAGGCCATAATTCAAGTATATCCATTAGTCAAGCGGATTAGTAGGGGTCACCACTAACTTACACATTGTTATAAACTAAGCCTCTCACAGTGATTTTCTTATGGTTTGTCGCGTTTCGGGGTCATTCGGTGTATACTTAGCAATCAAACGGGTCGCGACACCCATGCACCCGACACCCATACACATCTATCATCTTTATAAATAAAATTATATAGGCTTGGCATCGTGCGCGTAAAACGTAAAATCTTCTGGATAGATTTAGATCATTTTTTTTTGGTTTTCTTATTAGATACCTTATCTTAAACCTTGAATCTTAAACCTTATCTTAAAAAAATATAACGATATCTACATTCAATAAAAGGTTATTAAAATTTTAAGAAACTGCGTTTTTCATAAGCACTACGTGTTCTTCTGTCGCCCACGCGAGTGGAGCTGTGGGTACAGACAGTACTGTATAAAATAGTTTCGATGTTTCACATCAGCCAGACGTCCCATGACGGCTTAAATTAATTCTGAACAAATTTTGATGAAATTTTGTACACGGGAAGTATATATAATTACTCAATTGATAGACTATATTAATTATCAGTAGTAAGTAGTAAATAGTTTATAAGTATCTGTATATAGCTTAAATGATTGTACTTATTTAATTTTGATATAATAAATAAAAGAAAACCAAAATATATATATATTATTATGATCTGAGTAAATATAGAAAAATAAAACATTATTCTCAAAATATCTGGAAACGTCTAGGATCTACTCGAAACATCGAGTATGTATTCACGGGAACGAAAAATCATTATTAATTAAAATCATTATTTAGCCTATTTTTCGTATGACATAAATATTTCATCAATTATAACAGACTTTCAATTGTTTACCTATTTCTGCCTATAATATGAAAAAAAAAGTTGTAATTTAGTATATAAATTCGTCTAAGCCTTTCCAAATAAGAAGTTGTTACATTTTCTCTAAGCGACACATTGTCATGTTACTACATCCACGCCGACGATGTAGCGGGAACATCTTGTAATTACGATATATAATATTATTATTAATATCACGGTATTATTTTCAACATACAACTTTTAAAATTTGTCTACTTCTGGATTCATACAAATAGTTTCAAGTATCAAAACATGTTGTTGCTTATTATTTACGTAGTGTTGCTTACATCTACTTTTTAAATTTCCTTACAATTACCCAGGTGCAATAACTTATTAGACACACTATACCAGAGTTATCCAGAACTAAAAACGTATTAAGAAACCAAAAAATGATTTAATTTTCAAGTTAGTAAAAAAATTCTGCAAAAATTAACTGTTAAATATATCAATAAAATAAAGAAAGTAATTAAAGTAAAATATACAAACTCGGAAGTATTTTAATTACCTCCTGATTTTTTTTTTAGACCAGTTTCCTGTTTTTTTTGCTCCAATTTCTGGATTTCGAAATTTTAGTCTGACAATACTGGCCGTAAGGCTAACAGTATTATCAGTTCGAAAAATACGAATAGAGTTTTTGGCGGGATCTTGAACTGTCATGTTGTGGTTTTTATTTTAATTAATTAACTTGCATTCTTTGACTCTATGTTATGTAATATTGGTGGCATTTTGCGTGATATAGTTTGGTTATTGTGCATTCGTGAAATCTATTATAAATATAAACTGAAAACATGCATTTTGAGATGTCACAAAAACTCCCTTGATAGTTCTAGCCAAGTTTTTGCCTGAATAGTAGTACAATTAGTGAAACCTGGCTAGTTACCAACCTCAAGTTGAAAATCTGTCGCTAAGCACCAATAGGTGTGTTTTACTACTACTACTAGGTTTAGCGTGTTATTATCTTCATATAGTCACTTAACATCATGTGAGATTGTAATAAAAAAAACATGAGCTTCCATGTTGTTCTCAATATCTCACACAATAATAATACATACTTTGTCTATAGAGCCAGAGAGATACAAGCAGCATGTGCGCTACAGTATTGGGTTCATCAACAGGTTACTTAAACTGACGTGAGTTCTTACGGTCTTACTTATAAAAATCAACTAATCATCTGCTTAGCAACCACTTAACTAAGTATTACTTAATGTCTTCATCGATTTTTTAAAAATGTTGGTTTGGTTTAATAAAAATATTTCGTAACAATTTCATGTATTGCGATTTGACGACAAATAACAATGCAATAATGTAATATAAGTAGGTACGCACGAACTCAAATTTCTCTTTACGAACTTTGTCGTATATTAAATTAATATATTTCGTATTTTAACAATTATACTACCTTCGCTTAATAGAAAATATTAAAATAATAATAAGTAATATCCTATTTACAATATTATTATTTTTTATGATGAAAATCTAAACAAAAATATAATTGTTAAAACAAATTACTTGCAGAATATCTGAATACAATGGAACGCCTTTGAATGGCGAGATCCTATTGCTCTGTGTCCTATTGAGAGAAGCTATTCAGAGTTGCCAGCATAAAAAATTAAAACCAGATGTTTAGCTAGAAATCAGGTTAGACACGCTTTTGTAATAAAGCATTTTAAAGACACGTTCAAAACTATTTTAAATCTTAAACACTGTTTATTGAAATTCGTGTTCAACACTTGTTTATTTTTGTTTTTGTAATAGTAAGACCGTTAATGTTTAAACATATTGACACTGGCAGGTGCGTTTTACTGCACCGAATGAAGAAAAAGAAGATAATGCTAATCGTAGTCTGTGATACGTACTCTGTGGTCTGTGATTAAACTCAAGCAAATTTGCTTTGCTTGTGATTTTCACATTATAGTATATCTGGATCAAATAGTAATCCAAATAATTCCTCGTTTTTATATATAATATAATAGTACCCAGTGTTCTAATATTAATGACCGTATTTCGTTATATATTACGAATTATTTAATATTTTTCTCATAAAATATGTCGGCGTTGCGTGCAAAACTAGGTTTTTCAATATTGTTTTCAAGGAGATTTTTGAATTCTTCAAAATATATTGCATCTTGTAATGAAGCTACTATTAAATATAATGGTATGCAAACCCAAATATCACTTGTACAATTTATTCTATGAGTATAAAGCAGAAACGTTGCATTTAAAATTATTGTGATTATAGCAAACCTTAATAATGGGAAATACTACACTACTAGAGCTGAACAACAATCTAATTCTGTCAAAGGAAATACTGAGAAGAGAGAATTTCAAGCTGAAACAAGAATGTTATTAGATATTGTAGCTAGGTCACTGTATTCAGATAAAGAAGTGAGTAATTTTCCACATTATTCTTAAATGTTGCACCGTTAGTTCAATAAATGTTTTTTTTTTATCTATTCACGATTTTCGGGTTGGATTTAGAATCGTTTGGCACAAATTCGGGGTTGAAAGTGGTTGAAGTTGATAGAGAATTGGTCCCCGATTATAACGTAATTATTTCCATTACAAGGTGATCCCATTCCCATTAGGCGTTTTCGAGAAAATTAATAAAAACCATCTTAACCTCAAAACTTACAAAACTCGGAAATTACATATAATTAGTGATGTCAGATGAACAAATAATGATTGTCACAAACTGTGACAAAGTTGTATGTTTTTTAGTTTAACAAATTACTAATAGCACATATTAAAGAAGTTCATAATAGTTGGCTAGTAAACAATTATATATATACATAAAAATAAAAACAGTAATTAAACAATTCACTAATATAATAATTAGTTTTGTTAATATATTTTGGTAACTCTTAGAAATTGTTACTACATTTCCATAATTTTCATGAGCAGCTCATAGCTGGCAACTTAATATATGGCCATTTGACTTGGTTTTGTTTGCATCAATTTTCCCTCACAACTGATTTACGTATTCTGGACATCACTTATCTGCCTTCCCAACTGACCTTTGCATATTCTACGGACATCGATTGCCGCTTTCCAGACCGATCAGTGCACTTACAATGCATGTCAATTGCTGCTTTCCTGACTGACTTGTTTATGCACTACGGACTTTGATGATCCGAGGATACTAAGGTTTATTAAAATTTTTAGTAATTCGTCAACTATTGGTAGCGAGGACCGACCAAAGGAAGTGACGAGCATGTTAGGTTTCTCACGATATATATAAGCATGAGACAAGCGTGCCGCAATAGCGATTATTGTTCTATGTAAAGTCCCATCAAAACCTTAAATTTAACTTTAATCTTTAACCTAACTTTAATCTCTGATCAGGAAGGTTATTTCTTCATGGGAAGAGTGTCAGGGGGAAGGTGGCTGCCCCCTTCATCATCCCTGATCCATTTCTTGCCTTTAAGTTTACCAGAGATTTAACCCAATGTTCTACTATTATTTGAATAACATCGACAACTGTCAATAATATTGCACAATTCAATTTATTGACACATAATATTTTTAATGTCTACATGAATTGCCTTGTTGAATACTTCTAAATACTTTGACAAGACGGGCTTTTTTATACTACAAAGTTACAAACAAGCATGTGACCCACCTGATTGTAAACAGGTACTGTAGCCTATGGACATTGTTTAATACCATAGGTATCACTAGCATATTACTGCTCTTAAGCACCCTACATCAAGGAGCTCTGTAAACTTTACTCACCACAGAAATACAACACAAGGTTATTTGGCTGTAATCTCCTATAGGGTTGAGTGAGGTATTCCACTAGTTGGGCTGCCCCAAGTAGAGAGAAATCTCCAAGGAAATGTCACTGGAACTTCAATTTAACAGCATGTTTCCTTTAGTGCTAATAATTAAAAATTATGTGTGATGATGATTAGGGTAAAGGTAGAGTCTGCACATATACTTGTACTGATTTGAACTTATTTAGTAACACTATGGGTGATTGTAAAATATACAAATGTGAGAGAACCCAAACACGTATGAAAAATACCTCAGTAGTGTAGGGGTTTCCCTACAGAACTGTAGATTTCTCAGTTTTTGAAATCACCAATAATGTTATGGGATAATCATTGTCTAGTTTATATTTTATTATTTGACCTGCTCTTCAGAGCCAGTCTTCCACTAGGCTTAGCATGTTATTATTTTCGGCCAGATCATCACTTAAGATCAGGTGAGATTGTGGCCACAATGCTGAGCCTACAACGATAAACATTTTTTTAACTGATACTAGAAAGATAATAATTGGTTATTTTTAAGGTTTTTATAAGGGAACTTATTTCTAACGCAAGTGATGCTTTGGAAAAGTTCCGTTATTTGAGTGTCAGTGGCACGGGGACAAATTTAGAAGAAATTGACAGGCCTCTTGAAATCAGACTGACTACAGACAAACAGAACAGGACTATAACAATACAGGTGACTTTTATTCTTGCTAGAATAATCATATAGTGTCTGTTAAAAAGTACACCTTTATAAGTTGTATAACTCATTATTTTTAATATATTTTTAAAAATACTACAAAAATTTTTTGGGTATAAATATGTTTTTTTGTTATTATTAGCTCAGTAACATTACTATTGATGAGTATTTATTTCCCTACTATTTAAAGATTATAGATGCAGAAAATGTATTAATCATCTTTGGTAATAAAAAAAAAATTTAGTCTTTAAAAGACATTGTAGTAACTGCTGACACTGGGCATTTTTTTTTTTTTTTTATTATTAATTAAAAAAACATTTCCAGGACACAGGTCTTGGAATGACAAAAGAAGAACTCACTGAAAACTTGGGTACAATAGCTCGTTCTGGTTCAAAATCATTCATTGAAGAAATCAAGAAACAGGGCGCAGAACAAGCCAGTTCTATTATAGGACAGTTTGGAGTGGGCTTCTATTCAGCGTTCATGGTTGCAGATAAGATTGAAGTATTTACACGTAGCAGTAAAGCAGGCTCACTAGGATATAGATGGTTCTCAGATGGGTCAGTTTTAATTTATATTTATTTATGTGTATATATGTTGTAGAAGTAAAGTTTATATGTTATTAAACAGTAATCTCTGAAATTAATCTGATCTGAAACTGAAAATTCATTCTCTAATATGAAACTACATTATCCCTAAGTGTTATAGGCTACTCATAAAATTTTATATTCTAATTAAAATGAAGAAAGTTACAGCTGGTTTCTACTTTATTATTTATATAGAACTAGTGAATTTGAAATTATTTTGTTAGGGTGATATCAGGATTTCCGAGAAAATCAACTTTCTAAATCTAAGAAATAAATGTGTGTTCTACCTTTTCAAACTTTTTTTTTGCTATAGACTTTACTGTAATTTTTTTTTCCTGCTATTCCACAGGTCTGGTACTTATGAAATCCAAGAAGCACAAGAAGTCGCAATAGGCACGAAAATTGTGGTGCATTTGAAAACGGATTGCAGAGAGTTTTCTGATGATGAAAAAGTACAAAGTAAGATTACATAAATTCAATACTTTCTTTAATTCTTGAATTGTATATTATAATTTATTTTCGTTTCTTTTTAGGTATAATAAAGAAATATAGTAATTTCATTGGCAGTCCTATATTTTTGAATAATGAACAAGTCAACTCTATTAAGGTTTGTAATGTTAATTTTATTGTGGATTATATATACATACATATTATGGTCACTTTTTTATACATTTGTAATTTGTTCATTGTAAAAAGTTATTTTTGCTCTTATACGTAAAATCTGGAATATTTTAATTTATTTTTTTGCCTACCAAATGTTTTTGGAGAAGGATAATAAAAATCTTGATGGTTTACTAGGACTTTACGTCATAGTGGTAACTATTTTTAAAAAGAGTTAAATTGTCATTGTCTTTATAAACTTGATTATCTATGACATTACAAAAATAGTATTTTATATATTTCATTAACTTTTAAATAAACTGTTCAATAGGTACCACATATAAAAAACTTATATGTAATAAAATCATAGGCCTAAATTAATCCAGTGAAATTAAAATCTAAATGTATGTTCATAAATAAGAATGCTAAGTACAGTTTAGTTTCTTCCAAAAACAAGCTGAATATTGTTATTCTAAGTAAAAACAATCAGTGGTATATCCAACTTATGAAATAAGATTTAAAAATAAAAGTATCATTTGATTTACAGCCACTATGGTTGATGGAGCCAAAAGAAGTAACCCATGAAGACCATGTTGAATTCTATAAATTTATAAGTAACTCATATGACAAGCCTCGATTCACACTACATTATAAAACAGATGCACCTCTAAGCATAAGGTCTATTTTATATGTACCTGAAGGCAAGCCTGGTTTGTTTGAAATGTCGAGAGATTCAGATGTTGGCGTGGCTTTATACTGTAGGAAAATCTTAATCAAAAGCAAGGCAGAAAACATTTTACCAAAATGGTTGAGATTCCTTAAAGGTAAATAATCTAATTCATTAAAATTCATGGTGTAGTAGGTGTAGTAGCGAGTAGTTTAGAAGAGTGGAATATTGATTCAATTTTGCAGGTTTGATCACACCATGCACCAACAGGTATTTCGGTATTTATTTCAACATACATTTACTCATTTGAATCGTAAACCCTATCGGCTGACAGTGAAGGAAAACATCGTGAAGAAGCCTGAACGCTTGAGAAATGTTCTATTAGTATCACTGTCTATGGGAAAAATATACAACCGTGGATTTACCAGTGTTTAAAAATTGCCTTATATGTCATGGGCTGGTATAGTGCTTAAAGCCTGTAAACTTTGCCCTGCAGTGAGAAATTTACAAACTGTTAATTTTGTATTATTATTACTTTATAATTTAATAAAAATGAACAAATTGCATTCCTGTAAAAATTAATTGCATTTCTGAATTCTAATTCAGTGTTATGTTTCAGGTGTGGTAGATTCAGAAGATATACCACTTAATCTTAGCAGGGAGTTGTTGCAGAACAGTGCTCTTATCACGTAAGCATTTTTAGTATATTATTATGATACGGTAATCGCCAATCGGTGTGTCGTGACGCGTGACGCATGACGCGTGACGCGTGACGCGCCATGCAGTTAACACGCTATGACGAGTCACCATGGTAAAATGTAAGCTTGTTGCGTGTGCTCATATTTGAAATCGTGTGGACGAGCATATCGTCTCTGATATTGCAATGTATTCTATTGCTCTTTCTATTCTATTCTAAGATTCTGTCTCCATTTTATTCATTGCAAAATGTAATTTTTCTAATTATTTTCACATTAGGTTCACATTCAGGATTAATTTGCATAAAATTATATAGATTTTACTTACAATATGCATGTCCATACACTTAGCGAAACGTTGAAAAACATATTTCTCTCCCTCCTTTCAAAACAGTTCATAGCCCGTTTTGCAGTGTCACCGACGATAAGGAAATGGTTTCCATTCTTAGGCTATAAAATTTCATCAATAAAAATAATAATATAAGTCTCTAAATCAGTGGCAAATTTAGTTCGTCGGAGGCCGGAGCGGCTAAATTAAAAGAAGCCCCCGGCACTGTTGCCAAATCATTGTGTCGCTTTCCTCACAAACTTAAGAATATTAAAACAAAAACAGCAAAGAAGTAAAATATGTGTTATTCTTAGTGCTGCGAATATCTATACATATGCTAAAAGTTAACATCTCTCTGGCTGTCTGTTTATATTCTTTTCACGCCAAAATATGGTTTTTCCTTTAATTAATCAATTTGTTTTAGATAAATTTTTTATTTTAATATTGTTTTAGATAAAATATTAAATATTAACTTTCATGAATTTTGACTGTAAAATGGCCAAGTCTGTTTTCTATAAAGAAGTGCTATCATATGTGTTTTTTTTGCAGTAAACTACGAACTGTATTGACAAACCGTTTTCTTAAATTTATGGTTGATATGTCGCAAAAGGACCCCTTGTCTTATGATGCTTTTTACAAAGATTATTCAATATTTCTTAAAGAAGGTATTGTTACCAGTCAAAGTACTTTGGAGAAGGTATGTATCTTTATATTAATAAAAATCGACTTATAAGTCCTTATAAAGCATCTTAAACAGCCTATAGGAGCTTGTAGCATCCTTAGATTGTATCTTTTTACTAATGTATTTGATTGGTAAAGTCGCCACTTGGCGAAAATCCATCATATTTGTGGTATTTAATATATCTTTGCTACTTGTGTTTGGAACTGATTGAGAAAAACAAGAACACAATCTATTACACATGTTTCTAGACAGGATTTCGTTCAATCAAGTCTCGTTTAGAAATATTTGATTCTCCATTGACCATGTCTTCCAAGTTGTTGTTTTCAAAACACATATTATTTCAATATTAAACATTTTGCTAGACTTCTTGCGCTGCGTGCAAATTAAGACTTGCTCGTTAAGTCACCTGGCTACGCCCTTGTTCGCCCTCTGTACAAAACATCGTCAGTTCGATGTTGACTCCAAAACTATCGGAACTCCGATCTGAGGATGCCTTGTAGAGAGACGAAGCAAATGTCAACTAAAGCACGTCTTCTTATTTCGTAAGGGATAAAGCATGATAATGTTTTTTTTATTACAAAGAAATGTTATTACAGGAGGATATTGCTAAACTACTTAGATTTGAATCATCAAAATTAGAAAGTGGACACAGGACGTCTCTTGCAGATTACAGCGCACGCCAAAAAGATGATCAGAGGTCGATTTATTACTTAGCAGCACCTAGGTAAGTGCTTTACTGAATTATAACTTTGATCAAAAACTTTAAATGGTAATGCATGATGCTTGAACATAAATAATCACTAAAAGATACCTAGTGGCTTTCGTCATTATAAGTTTATAGGGCAGTATGACTAAAGTGATTCTCTACGGACACTCTTAGCGGTTGCTGTTATTTTTCAACTATACTTATAATTAGATGATGTGAAACTCATCTTACAGAGCATTGGATATGATGATTTGAATGATTATTATGATGATTTTATTGGATGAATAAAAACTTTGGTCTTGTTCCAGTCGTGAATTAGCTCAGACGTCACCATACTATGAATCTCTGAAGAAACGTGACCTCGAAGTGCTCTTTTGCTATGAAATGTATGATGAATTGGTCCTATTAGAATTGAAAGAGTTCGGAGGAAGAGCATTAGTTTCAGTAGAAAATGATATGCAGAAAGATCCAACAGATAAATCTGACACAATAATTGGTTAGTTTCTGGTCATATGATTAAGTCAATCGGAGTGCAAATGTAAACCCGTACCATATATATTTGCTATGATTATTTTCAATGATGATCATATTATTTCTATGAAATTATCTAAAATGTCCAGTAAATAACCTAACTTTAGGTAAAATTTATTACTTAAAATAATTACCCTTGCTTTCAAAAGTAAATGAAATTATAAATGGTAAAAACATGCATGAAACTTTACATGTTACAGGACTCTTATGTTACTACTAAAACGAATTTCAATTTTACAGGCAGTGATGATCTTCAAAAGACTCAGATTGATGACTTAGTATCATTCCTGAAAACGAATCTACATGGTAAAGTGTTTGATGTTCGCACAACGCAGAAGCTAGATTCACATCCGTGTGTTATTGTTGTACCAGAAATGGCAGCGGCAAGGCACTTCATACGGACTCAAGCACAAAGCCTTAGTGAGGAAAACAAGTTTGCTCTTCTGAGGCCTCAATTAGAAATTAACCCAAAGTAAGTAGTTGGCCTTGTGCGGTTATATTGTAGGCCGACCCTCATGATGGTTTGCGGGACCCGGGGCGGCGGGCGTGCACGGATATACACGGTATTGAGATATGTCAAGTACAGTAATCACAAAAATAAAACCGTTAAATCCCTCACGGCCAATGCTATGGCTATTGGTGCACTGTTAAAAATTTCTATAGTAATTGTACAAAAAAAAATGTTGGAAGTTTTTACGCACAACAAGAAAGTAATACTATAATTTCGTTTTGTAAATTTACTATACAATTTATTCCAACTCATTTTCGAAAAATACAAAACATTTGTAGAAATACGATTATGGGAAATTCGCTCAGTTTCAAATAACCACGAACAAAACCATTATCTTATTATACACCAACAGATACACAGAATAAAATAATTACTTGAATCAAGTAAATAATTTTGGAGAAGTTCATCTTCTTGATTTGAGTTGAAATATTTTAGATCAAATTGCGAATAGATTTTTTGAATTTTAGGACCTTTTGATTCGAAACTAATTAACGGTTTGAAAAATTATTACATGTGTAACAGAAATACATATTTTTAGTAGAATTACAACGTATAATCCAATTTCGAATTTGCGTTATAAAAATAATAAAATTACTTATACATTTTTAATCATTTCATATTAATTTATTTTTCTACGTTTTTTCGAAATTGTATAAAAAAATATTGTAAATCAAATTACGAACAATTCTGGTAAATTTACAACATTTCAATGGAAATTCACCAATGGTTAGGAATAATTACAATACGTGTCGGGTTTATTACATAAATACACAACTCATTGTAGTAAGTTCCTTCACATGTCTTGTAATTTTACTCGAATTGTATTGTTTTTTAATAGTGTACGTTGATCTGGAATTTTGCTCATATTTGTTTTGTAAAAAATATTTACAACATTTTTACAAAACAATTGTACAACATTTTTACAAAAATGTTTAACAGTAACTGGCAATAGACTAGCTAGTAGTAGTAGTTACAGTAGTCAGTCTTGTGCTCTCCTCTCGCGTTCCGCAGCCATTAGGACGACCGCTCTTACGGCGAGCAGCCAATAATAAAAGTAGAGATGCCATCTGTATAGTGCTAATTCTTCACGACCTACGTTCAGTTATTGTAGAGCCATTTACTATCATAATTGTCATTCCTCATTATGAGAACTCGACTTAATTACATTGGTTAAACCAACTTACATAACATTCCTGAAGTCTGTTGCAGGTGATGTGTAGTTAATACTATAATTAGTTAGTAGTTAGTACTAAGTTAATACTATAATTATACATATTGCTAGAGACTGTATGAACCTATTCCATTATCGAACAAGGTGCAGTGACTATGACTACTTGAGTCACTGATGATAGGCATGTTGTAGTGATTGACAGTCGTACAAATTCCAGTTTAAATCTAAATCAAACTGCAATAGACTTCTATATAAATTGGGAAATTTAATTTAAATAAAATAATATGTTTTTACAGACATCCTATAGTCAAGAAGCTACACAAACTCGTTTCAACTGACCAAGAACTGGCTAATTTAGTAGCACAGCAACTATTCTCCAATGCTATGGTGACAGCTGGACTTATCATGGATCCTAGAAATCTGATAACACATATTAATACCCTTTTGGTGAAGGCCTTAGAAAAACATTGATTTTTAAATTTATTCAATAAATTACTGTTAAATTGCAAACTGATTGTTATTTATTATATGGGCAGAGTATTATTTTCATCCATTTAATGAAAATTGGGGCGAATTTATAATATGATGAAAAAGTTCCACACAATCCGATTATGTTCTCAACTTTTTTCAATTGAAAATTACAATTAATTATCGAATATTATAGTGTTTCAACATAGATTAAGGGGAGAAGGAATACGTAAAATCCCAATATTCGTTCAAGATATCGACTGTTAAAAAAAAAATATTAAATATTTTGGTTCATTACAGGGACAGTAAAAAAAGTAACAAAGAATGTTCCGAAAAATTTAATCCAGGGAGAAAACGAAAACAAAGATCTTATAGTTTGTGCAAATGTAATGCGATTCAAAGTATATCTTCCACATTTCCATGTAGTATAATTGTAATTTGGAGTTACAATTGTATGTCAACTCCTTTTTTTTTTTAATAATCACTTAATAAATGTGCCTTTGTTATGTATTGTTCTTCAAGTAAGTCATGAAAAACCAGGTTAGAACCTTGTAGGACATACAAATAACGCACCTAAAAAACATTAGATAGCGACACTCAAAGATTGTTGGCGACAACCTTGACGTGATAGAATTTTTTGTAATTTAATTTTGCTCTCACCGAAAATCATTAAAGTGATCTTATTGCATGGGGGTGTCGTTTTATAATTTCATATGCATTTAGAAAAACTGTTATTTTGACATTACTGGGTTTATTAAATACAAACTCTAAACAGTCTACGTAATCAAATAAAAAAAAAAACTAAACATTTTAATTGTACAACCATAGATTAATGATTGGTTTCCGCTGGCATGGCGCTTCAACCAGCGGAAAGCAATCATTAAGCTATGTTTACAGCCTTATTTCTTCAATCAAATCAAATCAATGTAACGTAAATAAGACGCAGACGGTAGGCAGCAGGAGCAGGAACCGCAGACGGTAGGCAGCCGGAGCAGGAATCGCTTAAAACCAAGCTCGCTAAAACGCATGCATGCACGCACCATGCACACGTAAAAACACAATACAAATAGGCAGAAATAGCGGCAGAGCCAGAGATCAATAAAATATGGCAAAAAAAATTCTTACGGTACCACGGTAGGCAGTCGGACCCGGAGCCGCAGACGGTAGGCAGTCGGAGCCGCAGACGGCAGGCAGTCGGAGCCGGAGCCGTAGACGGCAGGCAGTCGGAGCTGGAGCCGCAGACGGTAGGCAGTCGGAGCCGCAGACGGTAGGCAGCTGGAGCCAAAACAAATCCGATTTACATTGGTTTGTCAAATTCAATATATGATATTTGATAGATAATATATTTCATATTCAATGAATATTAATTAAAACACACACACAAAAAAAAAACAATCTCGCAAAAACGCACGCATGCACGCACTATGCCACACACAATAAAAATTGGCAGAAATTGCGGCAGAGCCAGAGATCTATAAAAATTAGCAAAAAAATTCTTATGGTACCATGGCAGGCAGTCGGAGCCGGAGCCTCCGTTGATAACTCCGATTCAATTTACCTGACAAACTTACACTTCAAAACTACTTCACCCCAGTCATGCCTGATGAGGTCTGTTCAGTCATCAAAGGCCTTAAGCCTAAGAAGTCACCCGGTCCTGATGGTATCAGGAATGAAGTACTCAAACTTCTTTCTGATCACATCATAGCTCTTTTGGTCTGCATCTTCAATGTAGCCATAGCCCACTGCTATTTTCCAGCCGCCTGGAAAAAAGTTATAGTTATAGGTATTCGCAAGCCCGGCAAAAAAGCTTCGCTTCCCGATAGCTATCGCCCGATTAGTCACTTAAACACTCTAGGGAAACTTTACGAGCGGATCCTTCTGAACCGTCTCAAGACTGTCATAGATGACAGGAATTTATATCCGCCTGAGCAGTTCGGTTTTCGTGCCAGACACTCATGTACCAAACAAGTGCACCGCCTCACGGAGCACATCACTAGTAACTTCGCGAGAAGTAATATAGCTCCGTCTTGTACGCTTGCGGTCTTCTTCGACGTAGCCAAGGCCTTCGATAAGGTCTGGCACGCCGGACTGGTCCACAAGCTACACCAGTTAGAAGTCCCGGATAGGTTAGTCCATATAGTCCGCGATTATCTCACAGACCGTTCCTTCTGCTACCGTGTGGAAGGTGAGCTCTCTAGCTCTCACCCGGTACGTTCAGGAGTTCCACAGGGCTCCATTCTCGCGCCTAGCCTGTTTAACTTATACGTCAGCGACCTTCCCCGACTCCACGGGGTCAAGGTAGGGCTCTATGCTGACGATACCGTCATCTACGCTTCACGTAGGAACAGATCTCACCTCGCAGCCACCGTTCAGCGAGCCGTGACCACTCTCGGGAAGTGGTTCCGTACATGGCGAATCGCTATTAATCCCGAAAAGAGCGCCGCGATTATGTTCGATCCGAATAAGAGGCCATTGCCAAAGACGCTCAAACCTCTTAAGCTTTTCCGTAGGGAAATTCCATGGGCCACCCGGGCTAAATACCTGGGTGTCACCCTCGATAACCGACTTAAATTTAATACACATGTCAGTATAGTTCGGAATAGGGCCGTCATGGTCCTATCCCGCTTGCGGCCGCCCTTGCTTAGCTCGGTAAGCAAAATGTCCAGGTGGCATAAGCTTACACTATACAAGGCATGTGTAAGACCTATATTAACATATTGTTGCGCCGCATTCGCTCATATGTCGATATGTCGAAAAGTAACTTTGCCCGCTTGCAAAGCGTTCAAAATCGGTTCTTACGTCACCTTTTAGATCCGCCACCTTATGTGCGTAACGCAGATCTCCACAGAGATATGGAACTGCCGTCCATAGAGTCCTATGTAAAATATCTCTCTAGGAGATACATATTTTGATTCAGCGATGAATCATCCTAATCAGTTAGGAACGCCGCGAATCACACACCGAGTGTAATTACAGATATTAAATTCCGGTACAAACGTAGGCCGCGAAATCTCTTTATCGATCCCGATGACGATATCGAGAAAAGAATCAGTTTTACGCGTCCGACCCCATACAACTAGCGTGTTTGCGCCCACGCCCGCGAAATCACCGTTCCCTTCGCAGGGGACGGACGGTGAACTTCGTTCCCGCACACCCGCCACGTCCACCCTCTCCTGCGGCCACTCAAGCCTAGGTCCGATCCTCCGGCATGGAGCCCTTGATCCTAGCTGCCGCTCGCGCGATACAGTGACACCGCATTCACTAGCTACCTACATACATGCATTACACTTTTTACAGACATGCAACTACACTTAGGTACATAGGTTCTGTAAAGGACCGTTTTTTTTTTTCTTTTTTTGAGGCTAGTTAGTCTAGATCAAAAATTACAGATTACTAAATACATATACACTTGTCTCTTACCCTCCTCCCAGAGGATAGCGACATGTATATATGTATAGTTAGTTAGATAGTGTGCTAGGGCATTAGTCAGTTCGCGACTTATTTGCATAACGCGCAACAGTCCGAGCCGAGGTTCGGCCACTTTGGCACCCTCGGATGTTGTTGCAAAACTTTCGTGGCTGAGTGCCTTAAGCGCTCGCCCCGAAGTCCGGTGAAGCTGTAAAAGCCGTTCGAGGCTCCTGGGCCCTTATGGCTAACAGTATACTCAGATCGAAAAAAACAAAAAAAAAAGTAGGACATTTTGGTCTAACCTAGTCTAGCTAGTCTAGTCTAGTTTGGTCTAGCGAGCAAACACTACAAAATTTAAAAGAACTAATTCTTTACAGTTCCATAGACTGCAAATATAATTCACGCACTATGAATGGGTGACTGACGATGTGAACTGTTCGACGGCCAAAGCGATAATGAATCCCCCTCACTTGTGGTCTTCGCACCCTCCTCGACTGAGGTGGTGTGGAAACTGTTTCAGGGTTCTTTACCCTTTTCAGTAGGTATGATCGCGTCCCGTGAATACGTGTGTTCTTGGCAGCCTAAGCTGGTAGATTTCTATTTTGTTTGCCACCGTTTGTTGCGACTTCTTTGATAGATCTCTTTTTAGGGACGGTACCACGTTAGGTCGCATTGTTGGCTGGAGCCATCAGGTCGTTATCTGCGGTTTCTTGTACCGTCGATTTTTCTGGGATTTGGTCCCTGGGTTTCTGACTCGTGGTGAGGATCTCCTTGCGGCCCGTCCGTGCTTCGGTGCCGGCGGGACGGTTTCGCGCCTCCCGTCGGAACACCGGACACAGTAGCTGGTTATTCGCCGGGTGCGGGCCCCCGCAGTTTCCGCAGGTGGGTGGTTGGTCCTTGGGGCGTTCCCTAGGCCTATGCCCTAGTTTTACTGTCAGAGCTTCGAAATGTTTAGTCCAGTTTGTTAGATGGTCCACGACAATCGGGGGATATCTTCGCCTAACTGAAGTTCCGCCGGCCGGTGGTATTGGCTGCGATCTGAGAGTGGGATGCGGCGCGACTGCATCGTGTCGAAGAACGTTGGTTTGGGTTGTAGCACGTTCTGTGCAACGGGCTGTAGAGTGGGCTTAGCCGTGATGGCGGCATAGTCCAATCTAGTGGTTGCTTCACTGGGCAGGAGCTTGGGCGCCGGTTTCAGGGCGGGCTGATTCGGTGGCGGTAGACGTGGAGCGGTTACCTCACCATCTCCCGCTTTCTCTAAAGGCTGTTTGGGATTCTTTAAAGTAGCTGCCGATGGGGATCCAGTCTCATGGCTGGATACTGAGTCATCCCTCTTTCGCCTTTGTGCCCTTCCTACAGGACTCGGGCTCATCAAGGTTTCATCCGGGATAACAGGTGGAGCGAGTACTCCACGCGCAGCGAGCTCTAATGCTGCGGAGTCCTCGATATTGGGATTCGTACCCGCCTATTCGGCCTCGTAGACATGCAGGTACAGCGCCATCCAACGGAGCATCCAACCTGAAAGGGCCCCAGTGCTCAGCAGCTGGGCGAGCGTTTATAAATCACGCTCGTAACGCCCTTTCAGGGGCCTGTCTCCGGTCGATGCCACGAAACCTGTTGCTTTCTGACGTCGGAGGGGCCTGCCGTAAGGCGGGGGGGGGGGTGCGTTCTCCTTGGAGAATGTGCGGCTTTTCGTAGTCGGGATGCGAGGTCCGGGATGCGTAGCTGAGGTCGTCTTCTTGGTTTCAGCGGAGTCCAATGGGATGCTTAAGGTCGTCGGTTGGCCCGGAGAAGGGCTTTTGCTCGTTTTCCTACCTGGCTGTGAGGCCATGGTAGGGAACGTGGCTATCTAGAGCGCAGACCCAACTGTACTGCTCGGGGGGAGTGCAACCGAGGTGCACTGCGCGGCGAACTGGTTCGGGGTCTCGAACGCTAGTGGTCGCAGCGCAGACCGTCCTGAATCCCCCTCTTTGTGCGCTACGGCTTATATACCCTTCCACTCAGTCCAACCAGTAGGGTAGTTATTAATGTCCACTTACGAATATGCCCCACTATATATATAAGATAATTATATTAGTAACAATAACTAGTATTGCAAGTAGCAGCTGATTAAAAAGTTTTAATAAAACTAAAATATAAATGTATACTTAATATGTTTGAATGAACTGAATATTAGAATGAAATTCAATATACATACTTAATTTGCACACAAGAAACAAATTCGTACAAAAACAGACAGAAAAAGGTGCCACAAAAGGACACATTTAATGAGATTCGTCCATACTGCTATTTTCATTGTTGTCGCTGCTATCATCAACTACATTAATATTAACTTCATTTTCTTAAATATTATCTATCTTCACAATTTTTTTTATAGAATTCACTTATTAAATAAAACTTAAAATTTTATTTTTGGTATTATTGTAATGATAAATATATTAATTGTCATGTCAACCTTTTGACAGATGATAGTTTTTATTTTTCCAATTAGTATTAATTTTATATTTTAGTTTTATCTGCTTTGTTTTTAGATAGGTTTATTTTTAAGGGATTTAGTTTGTAGGATTTTAGTAAGTTTTTAACTTTTTTTTTCTTGTGGGAATGCAATGATTTCAGAAACATTATGTAATCAAAATAACGGCGGTGTGGTTCGCAACCCATCACGTCTCGTTTCCGGCGGGGGCGGAAAGTGGGCTGCGGAAAGCCGCTTTGCTACTTTCAATGTTAGAGGAGGATTGAATGCAAAAATAGATGAAGTATGTCAAACGATGGATGAGAGGAGGATTGATGTTCTATGCGTGAATGAGACGAAGAGAAAGGGTTGTGACACCACTAAGAATGGACCTTACATGGCCTATTGGTCTGGTGTACCCAGTACCAACAGAGGCTGCCAGGGTGTCGGTGTCATTTTGTCTGCGCGAATGAATGATGGTATGAATGTGTAAATCCTAGACTCCTCTGGATAAGGCTAAAAGTCGGGCTTACCCGTATTTTTGTCCTAGGTGTGTATGCACCTACAGATGTGGGTGTGAATGGGTCCACAGCAGCTAAAAAGGAAAGGGAGGAGTTCTGGGATAACATGAGAGAAGTTCTTATGAAGTGTAAGGGTAATGAAAGGATTATCATGTTAGGTGACTTTAATGGATGGGTAGGTGTGAAGCGTGATGGGTATGAAAAAGTTTTAGGCACTTTTGGTCACAGAGTACATTTGTATATAGGAGAACTTTTGGTGATGAGAGGTTTAATGAAAATGGTAAAAGTTTGCTTGAGGTATGTTTGGAATGGAATCTTTTAGTAGCGAACACAATGTTTGCTCATAAGAGAATTCATATGTATACAAGAGATGAATGTGGTTTAAGAAGTATGATTGATTTTGTGATCGTAGATGAAAGATTGAAAGGGCAAGTTCTTGATACTCGGGCGTACCGTGGTGTCGGTGTTGATAAAGACCACTTCCTTGTGATGTCACGGATAAGTGGTCTTTTCAAACGATGGCGACATAGGAAAGTGGAACAACTAACTAATCTGGAACGTGTAAAAGTAGAAAGATTACAAGAGGATAAAGTGAAAGGTGAATACGTTAAAAGGTTGAGAGATCGATTTGTTGATGTGGATGAGGAATGTGAGATAGAGAGTTTTTGGAAATCTTTTAAGGAAGGTGTAGTTAATGTTGCAAGTGACGTATGTGGTATTACTAAAAGAAGAAAAGGAAGAGTGCAGAAAAATGATTGGGTGGATAAACAGGTGCAACAAGTTGTGGCTGAAAAGAGAAAAGCGTAGCTGGATTGGTTAGCAACAAAGGCCAATAAAAGAGTGCAAAAGGCGACATTAGAGGATGTGGATAAGGCGAGAAAGGTTTACAAAACAATGAAAGGATTAGTAAAAAATGTGGTCAATACGAAGAAAGAAGAACGAAAGGATGAGCTTGACAGAAGGCTCTTTGATAATTTCCAAGCTAATATTAAAGTATTTTGGAAATCGATTAGATTGGCCAGAGAAAAAACAGCGAACTTGGAGCTATCTAAAATCAGAAGCAAAGATGGGAGTATTATAAAAGACGAAGAATGTGTGTTGAAAAGCTGGAAGGAGTATTTTGAAAGTTTGTTTGAAAGAGCCTCTTCTCTTAAGATTTCTAGAAAAGCTCATCTGGCTGTACATGGAGCAGTGTTAGTTCCAACACTCATGTACGGAAGTGAAAGCTGGGTGTGGCAGAAAAAACATGAAAGTAGAATAAATGCAGTAGAAATGAGAGCGCTAAGAAGTATGATAGGAGTGAAATTGAGTGACAGGGTTAAGAAATAGTGTAATAAGAGAACGTTGTGGTGTGAAAGAAGATGTAGTGACACGGATTGAGAAGGGGATACTTAGATGGTTTGGGCATGTAGAGAGGATGAATGAAAGAAGATTGACTAGACAGATTTATAAGATGAGTGTAATTGGGAACGTTGGAAGAGGAAGGCCTAGACGAACGTTCCACGATCAAATCGGGGACGTTTTGAAGTAAGGTCAGGTCCAGAGTACTCTAAACCGACGTGCATGCATGAAAAGATTGATGAATGTTGAGGAAGCGAAAGTTGTATGTCAGGATCGTAGCAAGTGGAAGGACGTGGTCTCTGCCTACCCCGTTGGGAAAGAGGCGTGATTTATGTATGTATGTAAATATATTAAATGATTTTTTTAAGTTATTTTATTGTTTTCAATAAATCCCATTCATTCCTTAAAGTAGTATAAGTAAGTAACTCATGAAAATAATTAATCAAATATGATATAAAAAATTAAAATTATATGACAATTTCCTTTTTTCTTTATTTGAAATGTTAATTTTAAATAATTATTTTAACTTGTTCGATCATAATATCTAAAATGGTGACTTTTTCACATCTATAAAGTTTTGGTTTGAATTTATTGGGTTTGATATTGGTTTTGGTGGATTTTTTTTTCAACAGTTGGTAACATTGCTGCGTCGCATTATTCGGTTTGTTGTGTTTATTTGTGAGGAATTACAGCGTAATTATTTTGCTGAATTATATCGAACTATAATTTTACTTACTGCATGTGCCACGAATATATACGCGTAACGAGTTTAAATAGTATCTTACATACAGTTACAACAGGTAAAAGATATGTTTAGAATTTATACAACAAAATTTACATGGCCGGGAATGGGCATAGCTATCTTTTTCTCGCTTGTTATGAATTGTATATAGTTATTTCAATTCAAAGTTCGTACTGTGCAGAATTGTAGGTAGGTCGTGTTTTTTCATGCAAATCGAAGAAAGTGAACGTTATTATTTTTGTTTTAGCTAAGTGCAATGGATATAAGCAGAGTTGAGTATGAAGATGACGATAAAACGATCGATAAGAAACAAATCGAGGCGGAGGAAAAGGAAATTATGTTAAAAACCGATCCTGAAAGTGAGACAATAGAGGCAGCTGCAGAACATAAAACTGAAAACGAGGGACCCGTGAAAGCTGCGCTTTCGGGCGACGTGACTGAACAGGGTCGCGAAGTAAAGCCAAAATATATTCCGATTGGAGCCATAAAAATGCCAGGATTTTTCACCAAAAATTCTGAAAAGGTAAAGTCTAAGGTAAGAATAATTATTATAAGTTAGTTTTTACTTGAATATAAACTCATTTATATATAAAAATATTGAATCTCATAATAATAAAATGTATATGGGATTTTTTGCACAACATTATTACTTCATTTCGTAATATTAAACTTTTTATGTTACTTTGTATGGGGTAACCTAATTATCCAAATATATCATTTTGATGTTAGTAGGATCTGACAAAAGGATTAGTTCCATTTATACTGTTTAAATAACTATTATGCTGATCATTTTACTTTTTTGTAAATCTTATCTGAATGAACTATCTACTTGGACTGTAGTTTTGTATGAATATATGTAAAATTGTTACACTTTGATTCTTTTGTCCATAAGATTGAGTAACCAAATATATTTTTATTAACTGCAAGAGTTACATATATTCATCATTAAAATAAAACATAGTTCTGATTTTTATGATGAAGCATTTTTGAGGGCTTGTGTGGGCTCAACTTTAGAGTGCAGACATGCAGTTAAATTCAGACTTTTTTCACAGTTAGATTACTTTATACTTAAATTACTTTATAATTAGAGTAAATGTAAAATTTCACACTGCAGTAACAAGTAGTTTTGAGTTTTTTTTTTAATCATATAGTCATATCTTTTATAAGACAATACAAATTTCAATTCTAAGTGGTCATAAAGCTTACTTTTGTATGTATGTAAAGATGTTTCAACCATACAGCTAATTCTCTCAAATTCCTAAATGTTTGTAAATAACTTTCTTTACTTCTTTTGTTCGTTCTTGAATGATCATTGTTTAGTTTACACCAAATACAATACACATCAACATTTTGTGCCGTTTTAGTGAGATTTTTTCATTTTTCCGTTATGTTCATAAAATTGGTTAGGTGTGATCATAATACCATATACCATACCAATAACCAGAAATAAGTAATAATCCAATGAAAATTCAAATAAAAGTCCTAGAAAGATATAACCTCAAAATAAAAATTTAATAATTATCTAAAACTATTTATTTCTGCACTTTTTCTTAACAGGGGATTACCTTTTCCCCTCTCCTATCCCCACCCCATCACATCTTCAAATTCAAGGCATGTAATCTGAAGTCTAACCCTTTTGTGCCTTCACCATCAAAAATCTATCTCCAGTCATTTGTCACTTAGTTCTGACTGCTTATTGTATCATAATATTTGACCACATCATTTTTATTTATGCCAGATGTGCTTAGGGTTGGTAACCGTACTATATATAATATTGTACTATATTTCGATTGTGTGTACTACATACTGTTGAACAAATATATAGTATGCAAAAATACTATATTTTCAACACCGAAATCCAACATACAAATCCTTCATATAAAAATGACTGCTCCTTTACATTAAGTTATAACTGGTTTGAAAGCGTGTATCCAAACTTGTTGTCTTATAATGCATTCTGAATCTGCCCGTAGTGTCAAATTGACAACATTAAACAATTCTTTGGTCTGCTTTATTTTTGTTTTGGGACTTCGAGTTTATTTTCTATTTCATATTATTCTTTCTTTTGAGAAGTTGAAGTCTTAAATAAATTAGTTATTAGCTACCTCTTTTAAAATATGTGTATTCTAACACTAATAACACTTTCATAAGACGGAGGGCAGTGAGTTATGAACGTCAAATTTATCTGATCTATCAGAGTTGCCAATACGAATTCGCCACTGGGCCAGATGAAATTGACGGCTCCTTATTGGTCACCCGTAGAGTGAGACAGACTTTGTCTGCTTCCTAGGGAAAGGAAAGAGATGGGATGCTACACAACAAGCCGCATTTTTACATGAAAATCGAAAATACCTAATTACCTTTGGCCTACATATGTCACTAAGTACTTACATTATATGCCAATTCTTAAAAGACATCCAATGGGAATGGGGTTATATGGAATCTTTGTCACTGCTAGCTATATTGAAAGTGTCAAGTTAAATTGCACTGCTACTAACATTACTAACTAAAGAGTGCAAGAAGTGCCAAGAACTATAGTATTTATAAAAATAAATAAGTAGCAAATAATATCTTTGTTTATTTTTTGCCTTTTCCATGAAATACTAAATTTTTTATAGCTTTTTTTGAAAAATACTATTACTCCCTTAAAAAAAATGTTAGCAACCCTAGATGTGCTTGTGATTAAACATATTATTTCCATATACACTTACATCATTAAATATTTTTATATATTTTTCTAATATTGGTGTCTATGATATCTATATCTTGGTATGTTTTATTACTAATTAAATTGTTTGATAGATCAAAAGTTTTATAATTAATGATAGACCACCTTTACATTTAATTACTAGACAACATGGTGTTGTAAAGTTAGTTTTTGTAATTACCAAAATAATGAGTTTTATAATAATAAGAACAGAATAAAAAATATATTAACCACTATTCTGTTGAGCAAATTAATTTATATGTACCTTAAAATGTGAATAAATAGATTATCATATAAATAATAAAAAACATTCACACATTGCATAAGGAGAACAGCTGTTATGAAATAACTTGCACATGTCATGAAACATTTGACAGTATAAACTTCATTTCCTTTCTCATTCTTTGTTGTTTTGTTTACAAATACTTCTTAAGCATGTATTATCATTCTGACTGTAAAAAAGGGTTGTTCTTTTATTATTGATATAAGCTAAATTTATCTTGACTAATATTACACTATAGTCTACTTACAAGGACTTACAAAATTAAAGGTACTTTGTATGGCTGAAGATAAAACCGCAGTTTCGTTGCTGCGACACTACCTAAACGCAATTGTATTGCTGCTGTGAGACAGAATTTTTTAGTTGATCGGTGGTGGGTTTACTGTGCGAAGCAGCAGAAAAAGTAAAAAAAAGCATTCTAAAGGAGCCTGTTCGATTTTATACTTATTTGATAATGTTAAAAGAGAGGTTTTATGAATTGCTGCAAGCTTTAAAGCCTTATATTAATATATTTCGGGATATATAATCATACCAGATATTAATTTTTCCCTCATCCCTCATACAATCAGATCGTCTCTCTAACTTGTGAGTTGAACAAGAACTAAATTGCGCCGCTACGCTCCGCTTGGTATGTAGCACTAGCGCTATATTGCGGTTTGACTTTAAAAAGCAAATCAACAGTTCTACTTTCAGACCCTAATCCATATGATTCAAGACATCAAATATTTAACTTTTGTATTCTTTCAGTTTTTCTGTCTTTGTGTATCATTGATAGTATTTCGTGCTTATTATTAAGGACAAGAGTAATTAATGTATTTCAGCTATAATATAATTCATGAATTTTAGCTATAATATTCTTATTTTCTAATACTACTTTTCTAGTTTAACCATTTTGTTATGTATTATTGCCACTTATAATGATAAATACTTGTCTTTGCAGGAAGACGAAGTGGTTGAAAACGCTGCTGAAATTCAGAAGACTGAAGATACCACAAAACCAAAGGCACACCGTTTACAGTTTTTACATTCATGTCCATTAACCAAGTTCTTGCATCATTCAAGGAATCAAAATGGTATGTAGATATATTTACATTTTTTAATTTATTTTTTTATACCAGTTATAACTAAATAAATTTAGAAGATACCTACAATAAATAAAATACTTCTGCTGGATTACAAATTATGCATAGTATATTATTTCTAACAGATGACTCCAAAGAACACAAAAAGGGTATATTTAATATTAAATACCCAAAAGTTTTTCAAAAGTGCTCTGCAAGTAATAATGAAGCTGCTCTCGCTTCTATGGAGACATTGGACGATAAACTTGATACTCCCAATGACGGCATGGAAAATGTTAAATTGGAGCCTATGGTATGTATGAATTATTTATTGTATTCATTTGTCATTGTGCTTTGTATACAGGTAGCGTTGCCACCTGGTTATGATGCTGTAAATATTATAATATATTATCTATTTTTTATGTTAGTACGCAAAAATCAATAAACTTCATTCTTTATAAATAATTATTTAACAGGAGCTTGAGGAAGGAAAAGTTGCTACTAAATTGCCTTTAAAAGAGAGAATCCGTCAAAAGAAGTTTATTATTGGTAAGTTATGTTGTCTTAAGCAATATTTTTTACTTAAATAGTAAATTTAGAAATTGTAAATGTTGAAAAAACAGTTAATTTATAGTATGTTAACTACATAAACCCCGTTATGGTAACAGAATTATGCTTACTTTTATTATATGACATGAAATATAGTGTCACACAGTTTTTATGGTAAATAAAGTATGGGAAAGAATTTTATGCTGTATCTTGCTATCTATACATATTATAAATTGTCCGTTTATGTTCTTTTCACGTGAAATATGTTATATTATGTAAGTAAGTGTAAGTAAATATGTTATGTTTAATTCATAAATATGTTATATGACCAGGTTATAGGATATATTTTGTTTGTAAGATAAAGTAACATATGAAATAAGCAGTGACAATAATGGTGAATCGATTCGGAAAAGAAAAAACGTTTTTGGGGCGATACAATGGCTTACGCTGAATAAACCATAACAGATAATTCAAAATAATGTATGACATAATTGTAGATCTTAAAAAGTCAGCAATCACATAATATACCTATCTTGTAAGGATCACCCACAATAAGCATTTTTGAGTCAGCACTCGCGCGTGCGTTCGACCGTGAGAGCATTCTGTAGGCGATACTGCTTTGTAATATAATAAAGCTGAACATGTTTTTTGTTAGATTGTTGGTTTAATGAGTGAATTACTTTTTGTTAATGATAGCCAGATTCACGAGGAATCATATAGGCTATATAACTTCACGGTACGACCCTAAGGAGCGGAGCAGTAACTATGAACGTCAAGCAATCTGGCAAGCTGTAGGCAAGTACGGGAAGTCGAACAACGATAGGATTAAACGAGCGCGTTGGCGGCGTGGCCCGGCCGTGTAGAGTTTGTCGAATAAATTGAACACCGGTGAAACCGTGGGGCACAGCTAGTCATATTATAAATGTAAATGTTTAGATCGTTGTTATTCAAACATGAAATAACTGTTCTATGGATTTGGATGAAATTAAAGGCACACAGATAGTTTATAACCTGGATTAAGATAAAAAATACTTTATACTCCGTAAAGACTCTGTTGTAAATTCCACGCAGACAAGTCGCGGGCAGAAGCTATCTGTATCATATTACTAGCTGTGCCCGCGGATCCGCTCGCGTGGAAGACATAGAACTAGTATTGCTTATAAAAATCGTAGTTTCTCATATAAAAGACGTAGTTTCATAAAACTTTTTATTGAATGAAAAATATTGTGATAAGTTTTGTTCATGAGGGCCAAGTATCTAAGGAATAAAACAAAAAAAGATCAGAATCTATTCAGTACTTTTTGTGTGATACATCATTCACTATATAATATTTGTTGATTCACAAATAAAATAAATGACAAGAAACTATTATGGCCTTTTCCTTTAAAATAAATTGTGAAATGTGATCTTTATTGGACGTATCTTTCTTTCTAGAGCATTGCTCATGTACTATAACAACCTCTTTCACATTTGTTTTTTTAATTTTTTACTTTTGTATTTATTTTATCTTGTCTAAATTATTATAATAATTTTGAGATTTCCAATGTTTATTGATATTTTTAGATGATATAATTGTATGCATCGTGGTTCTGCTAGTTCTTCTGGTAGTAATATTGGGGATCATCATTGGGGCTCACGCAGGACCGCCCCTCGAACGTCCTTTGCGTCTAGGCCGCTATATAACTGCATCTACAAGCTGTGGACCAGTTGAAGGGTGAGTGTTTGAAAAGTTTATAGAATATTTCATGTTACTTTTTTATTTGATTATAGTTATGTAATAAATAAAAAATGTATGTTTATTTATTGGAGATGACATGATTACGTAATGTAAAAAATATTTTCCAGTATTTTGAACGATGGCGTCTACAATTTCTATAGCATTCCATATGCTGTCCCTCCTGTAAAGGAGAGGAGATTTACGTATGCTCAACCATTGAACAATATATCACTCTGCTGGAATGAAACACTGAAGGTTCATGAGCGCGGTCCACTTTGTTTACAATTTCTGGAAAACGGAACTATAGTCGGAAGTGAAGATTGCTTGACATTGGATATCGTTACGCCTCACGTTAGATATGATACACCAATACCAGTTGTGGTTTTGATAGGAGCTAACACATTTGCTGGAGGTATAAGTCCAGCACAACCTTCTGCATTGTATGCTCGTACTAAGGAAGTTATCTTTGTTCGTCCTAATTTCAGATTAGGGCCTTTAGGATTCCTGGCTCTCGATATTCTTTCAAATTCCAAATATCCACCAACCTCCGGTAACTATGCACTAAGTGATCTGTTAGTAGCATTGCAGTGGATAAATTTGAACATTAAAAACTTTGGTGGAGATCCAAAAGCTGTCACTTTGTTAGGACATAGAGCGGGTGCGACTCTGACAGCTGCACTGACAACCGCCAATCGTGCTCAGAATTTATACTCTCGAGTTTGGCTGTCTTCAACATCTGTAATATTTCCCGGCGAGCCATTAGCAAAGTCGCAAAAAAATAATGAACAGTTCAAACGAATGAGTAAATGCAGTGATGCCGAGTGTTTGAGAAAGATTTCTACAACAGAATTACTGTCCTATACACCTGATATTTGGTTAGGTAGCAATGTTGGGTCTTTGCCATTATCTAATGAGTTTCAACGGTCCTGGTTAGTGTTAGATGGAGATTTATTGAGAACTCATGCCTATGAGAGTTGGGATGCACAAAAGGAGGCAAAGGTAGGAACAGAAAAAGTTTTCAAGCCAATGGTATTTGGAACAACACAACATTCTAGTCATTCTGATTTATTGAGAAGTAAACATTTAAACTGGACCTCAGAAATAGTTGAGAAAATTGTGAATGAGAGTGTTCTTGGGGAAAAGAATTTAACGTCGTCAGTATTTTCGCATTTCAATAAAACCTATGAAGGTTTAGTGGAACTGATTTCTGCAATTCGTACATTGTGTCCTTTAGTGAGCCTTGCACGGCTTCGTTTAGCTGTACCTATGTATGTTGTTCTTGGAGCCGGTGCAGGTGGCGGAGCTGGAGGCTCCAATATGGCCGGAGTTAATTCAGATATTGAAGCTATTTTGGGAACTTTTGATTCTGAAATGCCTGAACAGAGACGATTCATGGCAGCCATGCAACAGCTGTTTTATCATTATGTGTGTCATGGTATTCTGACTGGGCCAGAATCTGGCTTTATAGCTGTGGGACAAGACCTGCTTCCATTGCACGGACTGCCTGTATGTGACTTACTCATACGTGAAGATATAGTCCCAAGATATGCACATATTGATTAGGTTTTTTTGAGAATTCCCGTAATATTTAAGTTGGTGAATTTAATGTTATTAATACTGAAAAAAGTAGGATAGATAATTACCCCATTAAAAAATAAGGATGTAATTTAAATATTTTGTACCGTTTCTGCATGATTATTAGGTTTATCGAGATCATCTAATACCATGAGAAGGTGAGTGATTACTGTAAAATGTTGATAATGAAGATAAAGAGGTTACGACAAAGTAAATTATGAAAAGAAGGCTTTCTCACTATGAAGAAGTGTCTTACAAGATTACAAGAATTGATTTTCTTTTTGTCTCTCTTACACTCATAATACATTCTGTTTATACGGTTTTTAGCAATGCATCTTATTAATTAGGAGCGTATGGAGGGTTAGTAAACATTTTTTTTTATTAATAACAGTTCAGTTAACCAGTTTTTGACACTTGATACTAATAACGCGGCCGTTTACACTCTGATCATTCGATAATTATAGACTACTTGCACATGCGCGTTTGTTACCAAATAAAACTGCATTTCAATGTATTAAATTAACCATAATGAAATTACTTCTAAATAAAAAAGTCATTTAGGTAAGTTCTTTAAATTTTTAAGTACAAAAATGTTCTTTTTATTAAGTATTGCGTTAACTGCATCTTGTTTTCCATTAAGACTGACGAAATTGAATTTTAGAATGTCTGATCTCAACAAGATCTGGCCATTTTTTTTAAGTTTAGTTACCTTAATTTATACATAATACTCACTGTTCTATTATGATTATTGTAGTAATTGAACTATAATGTAATATTTAAGATGTAATGGTAATATAAGGTTTTTTGTAATACTTTTACACTGTTTTTATGTTATTGTGTGAAAATACGTGTTGTAATCACATTTTGAAAATAATTTTCCCATTTTCCATTACTAATGTATTCATTATTGCCATCGACGTAATGCAACTGGATGGTAACAATATTTTATTAGTTGTACGGAACGTGGCAAGTTCCAATTGGCACAGCAAAATTAGATATTACAATTAGGATTGCCAACCTTTGTGGAGATATATGACATGTCAAATACTTTGAATAGGCAAAAGTAAATAGTATTTGAAAGATTTTTTTTATATTCATGTACCCTTTACCCTTTAAAAGTAAACTAAACTTTTTATCCAAAACTATTTTGTGGATTCTTTTAGCACACGCTAACAAATTCTTTATCTTTGATAGTTTCAAAGCTAGTTTTATAAACAATATTTAAATAAATAACTCGTTTTTATTAAATTTATGAACGATCTGTTTCTCTCTTCTCGCCACTTTAGGTTATTCCCGTAAAAACTCAGTTAAACTTGAAGTGGCGGGAAAAGAGAGTAAATAAATCTTTTTTTTACTTTTGATAAGATATCAGTTGTATTTTTAAGTATATATTTCCATTTGTTAACAGTATTTTTCTTTGAATATTCTTAATTCTTTTGATCTATACTTATAAGTTACGAATGTTCATAAATAGTTCAGTGTTAACACAAGAGTGTTTCGTTTTACTCATCATAGTAAAGATTGGAAATTAAGTATTTTCGCACACTTTATTTTTATGCAAAAGTGTAAGTATATTGTATCCAAAATGAAGTATCTACGATAAGGTATAGTTGGCAACTCTACTTACAATCAAACTCAAATTAGAGACGGGACTGCGATTAAAAATTGTTTTACGGTGATTATATAACTTACGGTGTAAATGTAATTTGGGATAACCTAAGCCAAACTAAGTAATAGAACAAAAAAATCTAAAGGACAAATAAAAATTTAGTATTTTGTGAGCGAACGTGAATATTGAATTTTAAATAATATATTGCAAACGGAATTTATAATTTGATAAAATTTTTATATCAATATTATTACCAACAAAAACTAATAATACGTATACGGGGCTATATTTTAATCACCCATTCTTAAAAAGAATCAGCGTTGTAAATATTCGATTAATTGTGGGTTAAGATGTATTCACTTAATTAATAAGAACTATGTGATTGCAAATGTTTGAGCAAAATTTGATTAAAAAAACTAACTTTTGGTGAATTTTATTCATATTGATATTCAATTGATATTTCGATTAAACGCGTTTCCTTTGATATTCGTTTTGAAAAAAAATCGATCCTGTAATTTAAATGGTCAAAATAGATACCAATTTTCTAAGGCCGCTAACATATTAGCGTTTGTCAAGCGTGCGCGTTTCGTCCAACGCTTGATTGACGCTGCACGCACGCGGCGTTTGCGTCGCGCGCCTCGCTGACATATCACTTATAGCTTTTTATATTAAAAAAAATGTGATGTTTTTATTTAAAATTATTTGCTTGTTATCAACAGTCTAGTTGTATGACGTCGATGCTGATATATCTAGTGGTTTAAGTATTGCACTGAAAGTATTTTGTAAGATTTTTTTTTTAAATATAATGTACTTATTTTACCTCACGTTTGTGGCAGTCTCAAAATAATTGTGATTTTTTAAAGTCTGATTCATCCAAAGAAATGAAATCATCATATAATTTTAGTCAACATATTTGTTAGTTAGGTATATGTAATGTTAGTAAAGCTAGCACAATACTATACTCATGTTTTGCCAAAATGCTTCATGTGATTTAAGTTATTGCACTGATAGATATAATGATATATGTAGTAGATATAATCGTTTTGTGTAATTTTGTAAATGGAATGAAATACATTTATATTATAAGACTGACAAAATTAGTTTCATTTTACCCCATGTTATAATTTAACTATCAACCACCCCTCGCTTCGCACGAATAGCAGAGTAATACATTTGGTTTACGCGGCGCCACCAGTAAAGCTTTCACTGGTCATGATTTTTTTCCGACTTTTTCTTCAGTCTTCGTCATATTTCAGCCAATTTACACAAAATCTTGATCTATATTTTTTTATATACTCCAAAGATGACAAACAAGAATATGGCCCACCTGATGGTAAGCGACTACGGTAGCCTATGGACGCTTGCAATACCATAGGTATCACTAGCGCGTTGCCGACCTTGAACTTGAACCCTTCTTCCTCGAGGAGCTGGGAATCCCTACTCACCGTAGGAATACAACGCAAGGTTATTTGGCTGTGATCTTCTGTAAGGTGGAGGTATTCCACCAGTGAGGCTGGTCCAAGTAAAGAGAAATCTCCAAAGAAATATATAATAAAGCTGAAGTTCTTTTTGTTTGATTATTTTAACGCGCTGACCTCTAGAACAACCAGTCGGATTGGAGAATTTTTTTTTTATATTGTAGCCAGATTCATGAGGAATAGTATAGGCTATATAATTTCACGCTACGACCCTAAGGAGCAGAACAGTAACTATGAACGTCAAGCAAGCTGTAGGCAAGTATGGGAAGTGGAACAACGATAAGGCTACACGAGCGCGTTGGCGGCGACACCGTAGAGAGTTTGTTGAATAAATTTAACGTGAGTAATGAGTTAAACCGTGAGGCACAGATAGTGACATAAGCCTGAACTTTCCTCGTGAATCAGCTTTTATAATATGTAATAATGAAAATTTTCCACATAAGAATGTTTCCAAATAAATTTATTCAGCTCTATATATCAGTTAATAGTAATTATATAATACTTTTTAATGATAGAATCTAAAAATAATACGTATAGCTTTAAAACTTTAGCTTTAAGAACCGTCGATTGCTAAAATTGCCTTTTTGATGTAAGATTTTTGTATACTCTAAATAAAATGTTAATACCTGCCTGATGTTGAAACTAGTTAACCGTAGAACTCCAGAAGAGTGCTAAAATATAATGATTACAAATGGTCATCAAATATGCCACCGCAGAATTACTCGATACTTAGAACTTTTCTCTGTAACCCATACGATCATGAATTTGTATTTGACGTGGATAAAATAAATTTTGAGAGGTCCTCTGATTCTAGGTCTTGTATGATATTAAAATACCTTTTTTTACATTTAACGTGAACAAACTTAAGAGGCAAAACTCAACAGGTGACCTATGTTTTATTCCTAAATTTGGTCACTTAACTAGACGCGAGGACCCGTAGCAGTTGGTTATTCCTTACTACTGCCACAGTGCACTTTTAACCTGCTTCTGCTGTACATAGATGATGCAGTAGCTGTGCTTTCAAATTACTGATACCAAGTGGTAATGGCAATCTTTTTTAAATTTTTATTTAAACAAAATATTATTTCTAAGTAACTACTGACAACAAGAACTTGACAAATGCTGTGTTCCTGAATCCGTTCTGTTTAAATTGTATTGTGCCAGTGGTATGTACTCTTTTGCTACAGTGTGCTTGATCTTTAAGAAATTATTAATATTACAAAGAAAGGTAAACAAAAAAAAAACAGAATTTTGTGTCAATAATTTATTTTCACACCAAAATAAATAATAATTCATGCTAATATCATGATCGTAAACTTATAATAAATAAACAAAACACAGAAAATTATTTAAAAAATTAAAAAAAAAAACACTTCAAAAATTAATAGGTATGTAAGTACATAGGAATACCTTAACAATTTGTTTGATCATAAAATTTATGGCAAGAATAAATCAAAACCCAATAAAAAAATCAACGAATGTCATTACTGGAGGCACTTTACAGCGAATGTGTCATGTAAATGACAAATCATTAAAACTTTTTATAAAATATAATAACATACTAAAATCGGTTTGGTAAGAAATATTTGTTACCCATAATAAATAATATATATGCTTACCTTACAATGAATTATGTATCTTTGGAGTATTCTCAAAATACCTTTAAATTCGTGTATGTAACAGATTAAAACGTATAAATACATATTTTTTATTCATACGTCATCTTCACAGAATATTTAACCGATAATATTTCAAGTAGAATGTAGACTTAACATAGTACATCTTTAGCATCATCGAAAAAGTAATAATACTTGGCGTCTTACCCGATACGTTATACAGAGTATAACGGGCAAGTATAGAACAATACAATTGGTATGGAAAAACAATGCAATTGGTATGGAAACACAATACAATTGGTATGGAAAAACAATGCAATTGATATGGAAACACAATGCAATTGGTATATAATACAATACAATAAGCATAGAACACAATACAATGGGTATAAAACAGAGGTCTTATGGAACTCCGTAACCGTATACTAAACAGGACGTACAATTTAAGTAACATTTATCAAAACAAAGTTAACATTGCTGTTAAAATCTCATATCCGAACATCCCTGGTATAGAACATAATACAAGGGTAGAAAACAATAGAATGGGGTAATTAATTTACACACAAACATTTTGGTTATGATGGTAATTAAACTACAAATAGTTTCATTGATCGAATACCGAATACGCCATATCAGTGTAACCTATTAAAACTTGAGATCTATAAATATCAGCTCGATAATGTTTAAAAAAAAGACAGGATAAAAAACCTTAATAGTTGCGTTCTCTCAATGGAGACAAAGCCGTGGCTAAATTTTCTTTGCCAGATTTATGAGTTTTACGTAATACTGATGGTGATTTTGGTTTATATTGAAGTTGATCCATTTCCTTTTTCATTTTATCGATTACAGACGATTGTTTCGCGACTGTCATTGTCAATTCTTCATTTTCTTGTCGAAGTAAAGATAATTCCACCACCAGCGACTGTTGATCTTGTATCTGAACAAAAATTTATGTATTTTATACATATGACTCATAAAATAACATAGAGGTAACATCAAAAAGAGGTTGTTCACATGGGAGTTGCAAAATAACAGGATAAATAAATGTTCGAGTTGTTGAGTTATCAGGGCACTAAAAAATCAGGGAGATTTGGGGTTCATTTATTTCTACAAGATGTAACCTGTTTTATGGTTTTGGCTTTTGTAAATTCTTCAAAAAAAGATATATTTAGTAATATATGAACAAAATTTCATATTATGGTGGGTTATGGACCTACAATTATGATATACAGACTTATAGATAGAGATACCCAGCAGTCGAATACAAAAACGTCTGAGGAAAATTGTTACCTGTTTCTGTAAACATTGGTTTTCGCCTTCTAATCGGTTAATTTCTGACGCTGCCTGAGCCAGCAGTACGCGCGACTGCTCTGCGGCAACTGTCGCTTGTCCTGCATGTTCTGTCGCCAACTCGCATAACATTCGCTTCTGCTCCATCTGGAACAAAATATTTACAGGTCTTTACAAAGCTAAAACCACTTCCAAACGCTAAAGGCTAGAAAGCTACAAGAAAGAATTGATTTCTACACTGATGTTGAGGTTTTTTTGAAGAAAACCATCATGATGCGATGATGGTTCAGTTGTAAGTGTTAGGACACGTCATGAACGTAGGTTCTAATCCTTCAATGAGCCTGAGCTCTCGGTGAGAAAAAAAAACATCGCGATGTAATTAATAGTATAGTGGCCTTTTCTAACGCCCTACTGGCTAGCTCTGAATCTATGTCTGAGCAGCCACATATGTCTTTTATTAATATTTTCTATACATATATAAAACCCAACGTCTCACTGTATGTCTGTCCGTTTATGTTATTTTCACGCAGAAACCACTACTCCGATTTACATGATTTTTCCTTTAATTCATATATATTATTTGGCCAGGTTATAGGATATTTTTGTAAGATGAAGTATAACATACGAAATAAGCAGTGAGGATAATGGTGAATCAATTCGGAAAAAAGGCGCATTTGGGGCGGTTAAATGGCTTACGCTGAGTAAACCATACGAGATATATCAAATTAATGTTCCACATAATTGTAGATCTTGAAAAGATCTACGAAAAAGTCAGCGATAGCATATAACTATCTTCTAAGGATCACTCAAAATAAACATTTTTTTCCTTCCACCTTTTTAGTGGGAGCAACACGATTCACGCGTGTAATCGACCGACGGTATTCTGTATAGTCCACGCGAGCGGAACCGCGGGTACATCTAGTTTAGTATAAAGCAGAAAAAGAACATTGAAAAACAGTGTCACTGACCTCTTCACGCAATTGTTTGATTTGTGAATCAGACTCCTGCCTCAGTAGTTCTACATCTTCAATAAGCTCATGTTTTATGGAACCTAGTTCACGATATGCCTCTTTCTCTACATTCTGCAAACTTTCTATAAGAGTTACATTGTGTTCCATAATACGCGTGTGTTCTTTGGCAAGTGCAGCTTTTGATTTCAGTATATTTACAAGAGCTTCTTTATACTCATTACATTCCATAACAGAGTTATTGAGAGAATTCTTGTATGTAGTTAACTCATTTTCCAAAATCTCTTTTGCATTTGTTAAATTTTTAACATTTCCCTCCAAATATTCAAGTTCATTGTCTGATTCTCTTAAACGATCAGTCAAAACTTGTACTATGTCTCTTGTAACAGCTAAGGACATTTCAAACATATTCTTTTCCTTTGTAGCTTTATCAACGTCCACCATTAACTTATTTATCTGATTTTCAAAATCTATTGCTTTTTTCTTCGAAACTTCTTTAAGTTCATCTATTTCTTTAATCAGATCTAACTTTTCATTTTTCAGTAAGTCATTATAATTCTTCAAATCAGTAATTTCTTTTAGTAATGCAAGTTTTTGATCCTCTGATGAAGAAAGATTGCGCTTTAATTCTTTTTCTTCTTTCTCTAAATACAGCAATGTTTGTTGCTGCTTTAAATAATGTTCTTGAATGCTCTGGCAACGCTCCTCAAACTGAATTTCACAAAGCCTTAATTTCTCAGAAGTAGCTTCATCTATTTGCTCCAATTTAGCTTTCATTTCTTGATCCTTAGTTGCCAGTTGTTGCTGTAGGTTCTGTATCTCTTCAGATTTTTCTTTGGTAATTTGAGTTTTGATTGTATCTATTAATTCATTGCAGTTAGATTTTATTTTTTCTTCATCTGTCTTACATTTGCTTATGATTGTTTGCTTTTCTTCTTCAAATTTTAATTTTAAGGTTTCCAGTTCTGCTTTGTATTCTCTCCTTATACTTTCATTTGCTTCTAACGCTAATTCATGATGACCTTTGACCATCTCTAAGCGTTGTACAATTTCATTCCGTTTAGCTTCCACAGTGGTCAGTTTTTCTTGTAAATCTTTGCAAAGTGTATCCCTTATAGTAATAACTTCTTCAAGTGATGAAATATCTAATTGTTTCATACGAACTTCATTTTCTAATTTTTCACATTGCTTCTCAAGTTCTGTTATTTTCGATTCTAGTTCAGAAATTACTTTATCATGAGTAAAGTTTTGTTCAGTTTTGTTGTTTTGTACATTGTGATTTTCCTGTTTTGTATCTAAGAAAGATATTTTTGAAAACTTATTTTCTAAATATTGTACTTTATTTTTATTTTTTGTTATTTCTTTTACTTGATTTTGAAGAGTTCGTATTTTATTTTTGAATTCTTCAATTTGCTTATTGTATTCAGATATTGTGTAGTCTTTGTTCCTGAAATTCATTAATTATAAAAACAAGAATAATTTAAACATTTCTACAAATAAGATTAAATACCTAATACCTATGTATTTAAAACTGATAACAGTCTACAATGATTACGAAATACCAAATAATAAATCCATTTTATCTGTTTATGTTAAAGTATGTTAAATTTATGTATGTAAGTTTATGTATGTATGTGAAGTTTAATAATTTTAGTGGTTTATAAATTCGCCTACTAGCCACTATCTCCAGTTTTATTTTTTCTATCTTACTGCAGACTAGTTGAAAGAAAATGACTTGTGATATAACGCTCGCCAGTTTATGACCAGAAAGTAAAATAAAAAATTATTCATTAAATCATATAAAACTTTAAATGGAAAAGTGTAAACAGTAACAACCTTATTACACACAGTAAAGGACCATAAATTTTAAAAATGTGTCTGATCATTGCATGTTTGAAAGTATAATTTAGTACATTACATAGACATCCGACAAATACATTCTACATGTACACAGGAATTTATAAAATATCTACTTACTTTATTTCCACCTCTTGAGCTTTTATCAGTTCATTTTGAGTGTCCACTTTAGTTTTGGTCTTCGAGCATGGTGGTAGCTTCTTGCTGGTACTATGATATTTCGTACTTACAATTTTCACAGGTTTTGGCTGCAATCATATTAAATTGGATTCAAAGTCTTCAGAAGCAGTCTTAACATAAGTGAAAACTATATAAATAATATTTTACAAAGTTCAAAATTTTATTAAATAATTAGATTGTTTTTACAAATTGTTTATATAATTACCAAATACAAACAACTTGACCTTATTAGTTACAATAAAGATTGTAGAATATAGAAGGGAGTAAATAGGTTTTTAAAGGGTCGGCAACACTCATGTGATGCTTCTGGTGTTGCAAATGTCCATAGGCTGCGGTGACCGCTTACCATCAGGCAGACTGCATGGTTGTTTGCCACCATCGTAATATAAAAAAATAAATATAAAAGATATAGAATTACCAAATAATGATTAAAATAAAATGGTAATGCATTAATAATGATTATTATTATCTTCACTATTATCAACAGCTTGAACTCTCCTACTGGTGAATAGATAACCTCCATATAATTTGCATCCAATTTCATTTATAACTTTTATTACAACCATTTATTTATTTAAATAGATAAATAAGTACATACTACTAATTATTACAAGCTATATATGAAAAACGAGATACGATTATTAAATTTAGATTTTAATAAAATACTCACAGTGATGAAAGAATTAGTGCTTTTGATAGAGCTGCATTGTGATTGAGCATCAGTATTGGACTTGCTACAAGCTGTTGAAGTGGATTTTTGAACTCCTGTACTCAGTGGAACTTTTTTAGGATTCTCGTTACAAAGTTTTGGTTGATTTGCATTATTATGGTGCTTCTTAAGTGCTAAAAATATTTTACAACGTTTATTATGTTTTAGGTACCTACCATATATTTTGTGCCAATAATTAAATTATCTCTAATGCTTGCTTTTCTCCTTTTCTATATTATTTATTTCAAGACAATGCAAGTACTATTTACAAAATTTAAACTGTAACTGATAACTTACCCAGTGTTTCAAAACGTTTTGCTTTGGAGAACATAATTTATAATGATAACAGACGCAGGACTATATTAAAAATCATTTATCAATGTTGACGTTACTCTGTTCGTTTCTTGCAACGTTTGGTGGCATAAAAACGTTAAAGTTCTGGCAGTTAAAAAACACAGTATAGTCACAGAAGGCGCGAAACTGCGAAACGAATTACCGACAAATATTATTATTATTAAGCTTTACCAGTGTTGCCCAAGTATTCTTATCCAATTACACTATCGTAAAATTGTAAACACAGAACACTATTACTATTATACTATTATTTATAATGGTAAAGCTGAACTGATACTTTTTTTAAAGAATACATAATTCTACTTTTTCTAGTCTTAATTTTGTTTGTAAAAATTTCACTTAAAACACATTAAAATATATATCGTTTCTAAATATAGTGTTAAACTATTTGACAATTTGCGATAATATATAAAATTTATTCGTTTACTTTTTAAGTCACTTTTGTTAATCTTTATTTAATAGATTAATATCGTCAATCTAAGTCTGGAAGATATAAAAAAATATGTTTATTTTCTATTTTAGTAATAAACAAGAACAAAATGGAATGATTGGAAACGAATCGGAGATGTATTTCATACTTTTCCTAAATAGCACTTGGCATTCTACAGAATGCCTGGACATTTCCATCATACGGCGTACAACATCGATGTTTCGTTGTTCACAGTGGTAGACGAACTATCACGAAATTTGTCACTAAGACTAGCACGACCGCATTGGAATTCTGCACACCACCTGTTAACAGTCGACTTGCACGGTGCTTTATTGCCAAAAGTAGTTTGAAGACGAGCGACACCCTGCTGAGGCGTCAAACTACACTTAAAATCTTAGTAAATTATGCTAAGAAAATTTTCGCTAGTTAAATCCATGGTAACGTAGACACACAATATGTAAAATGGCACCAACATTTAAAAACAAGTGACAAATAGTTGCTACAAATTTAGTCTTGCACATAAATGTGATCTAAAAGGTGATACATTTTATAGGGTAAACAATAGCATTCCCGATAAAAAAAAGCGATTCTGGATTTACAAGTAAAATATTCAAAAACTGTAGAACGATTTGCTTCGTTGTAAAATAGATTGCCACATGTCACAATTTGTAGCCGACCGCAATACCACGTGATGTTGCTTTGGCATAAATGAGACCTAAGTCACTACGGTGTGTTCTTCACAATGTGTATGGTGGTCACCATCCATTCAGGCACGAGAATCGAATACATTATTGTCAATTTAGCCACTTCTCTTTAATAATAGCCATATTTTGAAGATTGCAGCTAAAAAAGTTAAAATATACAGTGTCCCAGAATGAGACGATAAGCCATAAATGGGTGTTAGCGCACGTGGTAACAGTAATCAGAAAGCATTTAAAAAATCTGTTTCATGTACATTAGAAATTATAGGCAATTAAAAAGGAACAAGAAATTTGACACCTGCGATGATCTTTGTGGTACTGTGAGTACAAATCTTTATTATTCATACTTATTTCTTTCTAATATAACCCTGAATAATTTGTCTGTAAGTGATAGTCTACAATTAAAATACAACTACCTCAAATAAATAAAATATTACTTTTGTTGCTAAAATAATACTCAATAGTATTACATAGTGTAACTTTAACTTACCGTGCTGAAAAAAAACTACTACGCTTTTTTTAGTAAGTGACTGTAAAAGTTGGCGCATTTAATCCAAATTCCAAAATGATATAACACTTGCTATATTATTTTTTACATAAGGTATAACAAAAAAATTGCTAAAGAAACCTGATTTCTACTTAATTATTTTTACTTAATGGAAATTATTTTCTTTTATCGTAATAGGTTTTAGCGTTGTGGCCACAATCTCACTTAATCCTAAGTGACGATGTGGTTCAAGATTATGACACGCTAAGCCTAGTGAAAGATTGGCTCTCAAGTACAGCTACACACCTATGTAAGTGCTTGGTGGCAGATTTTCAACTTGAGGGTGATAGCTAGCCAGGCGGCCATTAGAAACAGCCCTACCACCATGCTATGGTTTCCACAAGATGTTTTCTTTACCGAAAGCTCAGGCTCATTGTAAGGATTCAAAATTACGTCAACCGAAGCGATGTCTGCACACGCTACCATTGCTCTAAATTGCTTCTAATACATGCTAGATTTTCTGTAAGTCCAAATATGTAAATTGCCAGTATGAGACGGAAAGTGACGCTATTTTAACGAAATGTGACAGAGAAAAATAGTGAGGCCCTTTTTACAAGATGAGTGAGATAGATGGACACACTATTATAGCCGAATTTTTTTTGAGTTAGGTTAGGGGTTGTAATAATTTTCAGTATTGAAAGGGCTACAAAAGTGATATTTTCTTTAAAACTGATGTAGTTGTGTTTTGTTTAGGTTAAAATTTAAAGAAGGATTATTATTTAACAAAACATTAAAATGAAAAAAAAAATTGTTGTTAGAGTAGGTACTCGAAAGACCCTCTCTGGGTATCAAATTACTAAATTTTTATAATTACCTTTTATTTCTATATAACGAATAAGATTTTTTTCGATTATTGTCACCACGTGGATTATCACAGATTTTTAGGACAACCTGTAAAATTCATAACTTCATAACAAAATAAACTTTCTTAAAAATGCACCTTCGCTCGATGCACAATAATGTTCCAATTGCACGAAAAATCATATAAGATTACAAGTAGGTATTAGCAACATTATGATAAGTTTCATTGATATTTGATTCGGCATTCAATTTCTGAATTCCAAAACCGTTAAATAACGTTTCATTTTTTTTTTCAATATTTATTGGCATCATACATATTCATTTTTTGTTTCTAATTTAATGGAATTGTTGGAAATCATTTATGAAATCTCCTTTTTTTTTTAAATCAGTCGTTATATATCGTAATTTAAAAATGTTCACTGTAATTATGTATGAAATCTTAATGCGATTACAAATAGTTTGCTTAATGTCCACAAGTAAATTCGAATGATTAGCATTAACATGAATTTAAAGTTGTTTCAACATATATTACCTAGATTTTTTTCACTAATTTCATAACCTCTACATACTCTCTCCTCTACTAACATAACAGGACCGTTTGCTGAAACAAGTCCAAGGAATATGTATTTACAGCGAGGTCGAATCTAACATCGAAACCACGTAAATATTGATTACGACGTTAAGCACAGATCTATTTGAACATTTCAAATAATGTGATGAATACGAAGAGCAGCCTTATTGCTGGGAGCAATCTCTACATTTGGAAGGCCATGTTCCAGAAAGAATATCAGCAAAGAATAGATGTAATGAGAACAACATAACTGACCTATAATAATTAACCCATCTGACTCAAAAAGGTTTTTGAAGATTAAAAGATACAGATACACAGATACACATTTTCATATGAGTACATAACTTTTGAAAAGTTATTTTAAACACTATGTATGAAATATGAAAAAATAATTATTAATTAATCATGTGAAATAATAATTATTCATTACCATACATTTTTTAATTTAAATAGAAGTAATACAACAAAACGCTGCATGATATATATATATATGACTGCACGTGACGTCATCATTCAATAAATATAGCTAAGGTTTCATTAATTTAATTTTCTCTTGTGAAAATTGCGATTTTTTTACCTGGGAGTCACATGATTGATAACGCCAATCTGAAAACTTGACGTCAACGTACAATATTTACATATTATATACACAGTTCAGTGTTATTCTTATTGTTAATATTACTATTTGTAGAAACAATGATTTTACAATGATATATGTGCTAAAGAAATTACATAAGCATCAACTGAAAATCTAGTAAACTTAGCAAATCATACTTTTTTTTACCTTAGTTTCATTTATGAAATGATGACGTCACGCCGCGGTTTTGCAGCATTCGTTTTATTTAGATCAAAAAACAAATTTATATTACCTTTAAAGGTGTAATAATGCATAAATAAATTTATTCACGGGTATTATTTTTAACATAATGTTTAAGCACTAAAATTAAATTGTTTTAAAACAATTTTCCAAGTTATCTTATTTACTCCCCGAATGTAATGTCAATAGTGAGTAAATTTAGTAGTCTTCTTAGGGCAGAAATTTCTAGACCTTAAAACTGTCGATGCCAAAGCAAATTTTATCAACGTATATTACAAAACATTTTACTTTTTAATTACGAGAATTGTACTATGCAAGGAATTTGAGTTCTATCGATTTTTGCATTACATAAGCCTAATATTCCCAATAACTTTGCGTTTTGATGGGATTCACCCTATAGTGCATAGTACTTGAGTACTATGCACTACGTACTTGACTAAGTCACGCCATGGAAAGTCTACTGCAGGACATAGGCCTCCCTCCAAGTATGGTCCTGCGCTGCTCGCGCTCCACCTTTTGACATTAACCACCATCTGACTAAGCTGCATCTTGCGTTGTGTGATTGCCACTCGAAAACAATTCGTCCCCATCGGCCTTCCATTCCACAAGCAGTGCGCCTCGCTACCACTTAAGTCTAGCAATTCTTTCTAGGTGCTCACACAACAGCCATTCAGTACTCAATCAAAGATTTGTAGAAAACAGAACCATGAAGCACATTAGGACTTAAACAGCTTATCATTTTTATAACTAGTTACAGCCAAATCAGCTTCGAGATCATTTTGCGTTTGTAGTAGTGTACGGTCGGTAGATAAATAAACAAAGTTTTTATAGGTAGGTACATAATATTATACATATTAAATGTAATTTGTAATCAGGAATTTCTTCAACTTCAAACATTTCGTAGTCATCCTCATGCTCGATGTAATGATAATTCGTTCTGATATAATTTGTAGCGAAAACAAAATTCCAAGCAAAATGGCCACTTCTTATTATAGAAGTTTTAACGGTACTTATAAGATACAGATGTCCGAGCACATACTGTACTATTCCGATTTTAGTGAATGTGTACTTATTACACTATTACAAACGTACTAACGTCACCAAGCTGATTTATGTATACTTGATATATTTTCTACATGGTTTTAATCTTTATTACAGAAATAAAATAATCTAATACTATTGAAAAAGCAATTCTTGTATATATATATATACATATATATTTAGACAAGAAATAAAACATTATCTAAATACAAAATTCCTTCCAATTTGTTGGAGCTATTTCCGAGAACCAATTACCTATATATATATATATATATATACTATATATAAATATATATATATATATTTGAGGAATTTTGTATTTATGTTTTATTTCCCAAGTTTACCTATGTAGATGTAATTTTTTCAAGAAACCAAGCAAGCTCGGTCACCTAGGTATTATGAAACTATCAATCTTAAAGAAAAAGAAAAGTAATATTATGTAAAATATATATTTAATTATTACATAGATGGTGGAGGTGGTGGCACAGGCAATAGAGGAGGTGGTGGTGGCACACCCATCATTGGTGCTCCAGGTGGTGGAGGTAACCTCATACCATGATTCTCCCACATCTTTGGTGGAGGAGGCAATCTCAATGGCTCAATCTTAAATGCAAATTGCAAGAAGAACTGTTTAGTGTCCTTATTCCAGTGAGTCCAAAACTTGGTATCATGTTTTTCCACTTCTCTACTGGGAACTTTAAAAGCAATTGTTTCATAGGGTTCAGCAGCAAACAAAAGGTACTGCCATCTACGATCTGGTGGTTCTATTTTTTGTTCATAAGCTGACATAAAACGATGCCTTGGTTGCACACCTTCTGCAATTTCTGTAAAAAAAAATAATCGCAGGTAAAGTCAAATGATGCCCTATTTGAAAGTAATTATATAGAAAACTCTATAGATAGAAAAGGTTTGTAGAAAACCTTCATTTATTTAAAAATAATCTTAAATATTTAAATTTAAATCAAATAAACCTTAACACTCCTTATAAATTACCCAGAAAAACAGAATATGTACCTTTTAAACCTAAAACCTATAAAAGTTATCTGGGGCACTTCTTCTGAGTGAATAGAATCCAAAAACAATATAACAGCATAAGCAGAGATCCCAACATTGACATATTTAGCTAGAGTTACAAATGCTACAGAGACCACATTTTGAAACATATGTGTAGTGACTAAGTAGTTATGTTATTTGTTTGTATTCTCTTGATTTCATGAACATTTAAACTCATTTACACTACTTTTTTGCATGTCAGTGCTACCTTTAATTAAGGCAATACTTAGATTCTAAATTAAGCATGTTTAGTTTTTTTTTTCAATTTTGTTGACGTGTTTGGTTTGTTGGTTGCTTAAATAAATAAATAAAATCTATTATTATTCTAAATCTAACAGATGTATATATTGAAACAAAATCTATAAGAAAAACATATTATCACAGAACTACGCAAATAATTCTACTAAAAAGGGAGATTCATACATTAAGATATGGAGATAGTAACTAAAATGTATTTACTATCATAGATCATATGAGGGGTATAAAAGCAAAACCGCTTAAGTCCAAAATTGGCGTTTTTTAACTGAGTACACAAAATTGTAGTGCTCAAAAGTAGCAACACTATAACATAAACATGAAAGAGCAAATCCGCCTTCATCCAAGGTAAAATGTACTGCAAAAGTAAAGTTCAAATGCAAAACCGCTTCGATCCAAATTTTGTTATAAACAAATCCGCTTCAGTCACAGTTAACCAATCAGAAGCCGGCATTTCAAAATTTTAAGACGGAAAAAGTAACAAATAGTTCACTAGTATTTTTTTCGTTATGCTAGGGTCTGCAGAAGAATTCTAAAATAACTTAATATATTTTTTTTTTTATTATTCTTTTGTTGTAGTCAACCTATTTTATCTGTACAATACTAGTATGTTATAAATTTTGCTTCTGGTGACGGTTTTTTTTTCTATTGCTTAAGGTATTCTGCAAAAGAGGGAAAACCTTCAACGATGTTATGCAATGCCTTTAGCTAAAAATAATGTTATGATAAACAAAGATAAAATTAATGATGTTTGTATGTTGCTAAAAAAACATTATGGATTGCAGTGGGAAAGTCACCAAGAACTAGAATATTACAAAAACATTTTAATGATAATGTAGTTCAAAATCCTTCTGCCGTTGATTCAAATATTATGATTTAGTATTTTATTTGAATAAAATAATTGTATAATAACAAAGACTGTAATAATAAGAAAAAAAATTATAATGATGTTTTTTTTAACATACACACATCAAAAAAAGTTTGCAAACGGTTAGAAATTTTAGATATTTTTTGGAACACTACAATTTAAAAATAATTTCTTTGGTATTGAATCTTTGTTTGAACATTTGGCGAAATCGCGGCCCTTTTCTTTGGCGAAACACGGATCAGCACACATCCGGTTAACCGACGTGTCCGTGTCTGGCGAAAGCCTGGAGATATACAGACAAAGAATTTTTAATGTGTATCTGATGGTCTAGCTGTCCCATTAGCGAGCGTAGCTTCGAACTTTTTTTTACTATTTTAAATTTGTCTGGGGCAAGTCTTCGCGGAGAACATAATACTGGTGGGCCTGGTGTAGTGCGAATGTAATGTGTGGTGTGATGTTTGACGGAACGGAGTACCACATGGGCGAGATATATCAGATTTTTTTTTTTAAATCGCGTGATATAAAGAATTACCGCCTACTGACACCTTTACACTTGAAATTAGACTAGTGCTTAAATTTAAAGTAGCTACAGCGCTGATATTGGTAAGGTTATCTACAAGTTTCTCGTTGGCAACGTCCACAATGAGGCGATAATGGGCAAGAAAATCTGCACTAATTATGGTTTTAGTAACATTGGCCACTATGAAGCGCCAAGGAAATCCTCGGCGAAGGCCTAAATTAAAATTTAACTGAATGTATGCCAAACGTGTCTATAGCTAAACCATTAACAACACTCAGTTGGTAAGAAGTTTTTGATCGACACTCGCGAATTACCGATATAGGGTTACACATCATTTCCCGTATCCACTAAAAATTGCTCGCGTAAACGGCGATGCTCACAATGAATATTTATTTTAGTTTTAATTATAATATATAATTTATTTAGTTTAATTATAATTATTATAATAAAACACCTACATTTATATCACAGTGTATATGTATTGTATGAATATGTTCCTTTATATTTATCTGCTAAAAAATATATAATACTTTTGTCAAAACGGTTTTTAACTTGCTGTCAGTACCTTACGTCAATGTCATTTTTTGACAGTAGATGAATATAACAGTGAGGTGCAAATTAGCTTTGATCCAAACATGCTTCGATGCAATGTTCAAATGCAAAGACGCCTTAGTCCTATTTGTGAATTATTAAGGATTTTATGTTGTTTTATTTTCTTGTAGTTTATGTTGTTTCCATCGTAAGTTCTCATTAATGCATCTATACAAAAATCTTGCAATTATATCCATTTCTTACGCCATAGCAGAAAATCTTAAATATCTGAATTTTGATGTTTTGTGACTGAAGCGGTTTTGCTTTTATACCCCTCATATGAGATCTCTGATATCTGGATTGATTATAGATCATATGATATAACTGGGAGTTTGGAAAGCCTATTTACCACAGGAACACAACACAAGATTGTTCAGCTAAGATCATCTGTATGCTGGAGGTATTTCACCAGTTGGGCTGCCTCAAGGAGAGACAAATCTCTGAAGAGATTTCTCTGTGTCCTATCTCTCTTAAAACTATATACACTAACCTGGATAATCAACTTGGAAAAGCAAACTTTGTTGTCCATTCTCAGGATCTTTTTGCTTAGTTACTCTATAACCAGGCCGTCCGATTTTAACAAACTTTTTAGGTTCAATCCTAGGTTTTTCTGGTGCAAGTTGTTGAGGTGCTTCTTTGGCTTCTTTAGCAGCTCTGCGGGCTAAATTGGCCTGATGTTTCTTTCCTTGAGTATGAGCTAAATAGCTTCCCTCATTGTTGTGCAATGTAAGACATAATTTACATTCATATGAGCCTGCAAATGTTACATGAAATGAAGCAGAGTTGTAAAAATTTTCATTGTGTGTAAAAAACTGGAATATAGATTTGACCTGGATTATGATGATGAATTATGATAACAGCAAGTAACCTCTTTTTTCGAAAGGTTGGAATATCTTACCTAAATGGTTTTTCATAAAATACGGGTCTTTATTCAAGTCGATTGTTTCCAGCGCAAGTTGTCGCAACCTTTCGCGCCGGTCTCTGTTGCTTTCAGACCATGATGCTACACCTCCTCCACCAGTTTTACCGCCTGGACGGTTTTGGAAATCCATTTTACTTTAGTTTTTTTTGATAACAATAACTTGTATTAATCATTAGTACATATACAGTTATTTGTTTACACCGATGTTATTACATTTACATTTAGAAACATTAGTAGGGCGAAAATTGTACAATAAGCTTTTATTATTATGTCCACAGACTAGAGCTGTAGCAAACCGTATGTATTCGTTACTGAGTAACGGGTACGCCATCTAGTACCGAGTAACGAAACGTTCCTCACGAATACTTTTCGTTACTCGCATGTTTCGTATCATGGTAACGTGATTGATTAAAAAAATGAAAATATATGTAATTTGTGCGGATATACTTCAAAAATATTTGAACCGATGTGCGCGCATTATGGTGCCAAAATTTCAAATATTCAAAACAAAGTTTTCTTTAACAGAGTATGCAGTAAAAAAAAAAGTATTTACTTGTGAAAAAGTGTTTTCATAAAATTTTGCCACTAAAATTTCATAAATTTTATTTAATAGTATGAAATAAACGAAAGTGAAAGTTTTAGTCTCTCATGAAATTCTAAAATTATTTCACTGTAACTTAATTTTCAAACAATTGATTAAATCGCACGCTTGTACGCGCACGCAATACGACTCGATTAAGGATTTGTTTCTCTAGCATAACAGCATGTTATGAGGTATTAGGAGTAACGAGTAACGATACGATAGTAACGAGTACTGAATGTATAGTAACGAATACATACGGGTACGTTTTTTTTTTCGTTACTTTTACACCTCTACCACAGACTACTAAGAGGATCTACTACGGTCTACGTATAATGATGTCACAGTAGATATTAAATGATTGCTATTTAAAAATAATTGTCATTGCTACCAAATTATATTTTTTATCACTGCTATTTCACCTGCGATACATGAATTTCTTATCAGCAAGAAAAAATGACCTTTTTTTGGCGTGCCACTCAGCAACGGTATGGATCAATGAATGCTTATTTTTAGTTTTCTTACATAGGAGTATTTGAAATGAAATTTACTCAAACAATCAGAAACTTTTTATAAATTAATCAGCATTTTAACTTATTTTTCCTGATTTCTTATTTAAATAGTAGCTATAAGTATAGATATATTTATTATTTACATATCATTTGTCTAAAATATTTAAAAGACAACTATTGTTTTGAGAAATACTCTATCGCATTCGATGTGATAACAATATGACAATGCTCCATAAAAATGTCTGCCAGGTTTGGATGTACGAACGTATGAGTCTTCGACCAAAATAAGAGACAGGAATAACTCTGTACAACTCCTTCATTCAAAAACTTCTCCAGTTCGTTTTTCGCTTTGGTTGAGACGTGGCCAAAAGAAGGAGTAATTGCTGCTATTTACTGCACAGTTAAATTTGATGTGTGTGCCATGTTTGGAATAACCCAACAGCATTTCTCATTATTTAATGATTTTCTCGTATTTTAATAATTAAAATTATTTTAAGCAGTTCTGAAACTAAAACGTGTTCTTTTATTAAATAAGCACGTCTTGTGCGCTGACATGTTTTTCTTTAGAAGGTGCGTCTTCTCCCACGGCATGGTTCAAAAATGCGTGATTTTTGAATCGGGGATGCATAAACGTACATACTCTCAGAAGCATATTAATCGATTTACGTATTCGGAAAATAAGTTTTTAACCCAGCTTCTAGTTTCTCAAGAATGATTTTTTCCACGCCAAATGTTGGCTTATGTCTTAAATAATGGTTGTATTTTAAACTTTTATTTGTTAATTATTATTTTGTTGTAAAGCAGATTTATTGTGGAAGGTCTTTTGTATATATATTTGGCCATATAGTTAAATAAAGGAGTTTTGTAATTCGCAATTCACCAATCAACACATGGACTCTGATCAACCGTACTTAAAGTGGTGATGTAAAAACGACTGTATATCTGAGTATTTTGTGTGGAAAAACGCTGCGATGTCCTACAGTTTATATTATATTGTAAACTAAACAATAATGCAAATCAAATTATAATAAAGACCTGCGTTTATGATTTTGTTTGAAACTAGCTGTGCCCGTGGCTCGAATGCTGTCGGTCGAGCTCACGCGCGGATAGTTTTGCCTCAAAAATGCTTATTGTGGGTGATCCTTAGAAGATAGACATATACTATTGCTGCCTTTTTAGGCCTTTTTAAGATCTACAATTATGTATACATTAATTTGATATGATTATATCTTACAGTTTACTCCGCGTAAGCCATTTAATAGCCCCCAAGCGTCTTCTTCCGAATTGTTACATCATTATCGTCACTGCTTTTTTCTTATGGTACTCTATGTAATGAAATATATCCTACAACCTTGCCAGATAACATATCTATAAATTTCAAGTAAAACCATTAGTGAACCGAATTAGTGGGTATCGCGTGAAAGGAACATAAACGGTCACACAGACAGATAGACGTTGAGTTTTATAATATGTACTATAGATAATCAGCATTAATAGTGTCACAAGTGCAACAATTATCAAAGAGCGAGTTTTTTTTATTTTGTTGTTGTCTAACTAGGCTGAGCTATTTTTCCTCATTTCTGCTCGTCGTGGAATATCAATAAGTAATTTATTTGGAATAGACATTGATATAAGTATTCCTAGGTTCAGGTACTACACACAAGCAATACGTTTTCAGTTCCATTACAAAACATAAAATGAATAAAAACTGTTAAATTGAATTTTTATTGTTCTTGATTTCATACTGTTACACACATATGACGTCATGCGCTCTTAGACGTTATTTTCAGTACTTATAAGAAATTATATTTTTCAAATAAATAAATAAATATTACTAATTAAAACTCTCTGAAAAGTTGTCCTGTTGCTTATTATCAATATTACTATTAGAATTCATAAAATATCAGAAAAAATAAAATACATGACGAAGAGTTAGGGGGTGACGAAGTTCGGATAGAGATTACATACTGCAGGGTATGTCGCGGTAACATCCTTGGGGTTACGGGTGAAAATTTCAACGCCTGCTAAGGCGAAGCAGGCAAAAGAAACTCTAAGTTGAATAGGGTTTAGTGTAGTGCTCAACTGGAGCTACGCTACCTTACAGAGTGGTGTATTAAGAAGTGCAGCGGACAAGAGGATCAACTGCGACTCTTAAGCTCTTCAAAAGAGTTACTGACTGCCTTGTGGCAGTAATCCGTAAATCCAACAGCAAATAAATTAATTCCTCACTTGAATGAAATGAAATAGAAAAAGGGCAAAAATTTGGTATTTTTACATTCCCCGTAAGTTACATAAACGTGGATAAAGCGACAATTAAGAATACCCCAAGTATTACACCTGAGGCGACGAACTCCTAGACAAGAATAAACCCATATAAAGGGATCGATCATCAACGTCACTATTATTATGTTCTGTGCAGAGACAAATAATAAAATTAACAATTGAATTCGCAATCTGGAGCACTTGAATTATTAAATACCTTACTCGAAACAACAGGATTAATTTTTCCAGTCAATATCCTTCGTTGTTTGTTGCTGCAGTAAAAAGAGAGGAATTACTTAATTACTTTTTTTCGAAATTAAATAGTGATTTAATAAATTAAATATACAACGGCGTTTAATCAATCCGATTAATTTTTGGTTCGTACTATTACTTTTCAATTCATTTATTATTTCATAAATTTTGGTCCACTCTAGTTTTAAGTAACAGAATGTAACGATGGATATAGAAACATAAAAAAATTGAAAAGTCAAAAATCAACCTATAGAGGAAGTTATTTAGGATTTTATAGTGCAAAATGTTGTTATAGCGTTTATTAGTATCAATAATTTTTTTCAATGATAATTGATTGTCGAAATGCGTGTTTTTAGGTTATATCATAAGTTGCACGACGTAACAATTTACGTACTGTGGATGTATCATGGAAGTCTTCGTATGATGAATAAGGTATAATATCTATGTATCGATATTTAGAGAACTTACGACAATGATGTTATGGTTAAGGATGTACGATACCCACGAAGTATCGATACCTACTCATATAAGTAGTACTCAAATCATTTATTGATGGTACTCATATAGGTGCCGCTAAAGAATCGATACTTACTCATATCGATTATTTTTAGATTATTTTCTTGGACTGACGATAATGACAATACGGTGGCTTTGACATGTTACGCGCGACCTTGCGTGTAAGTGAGAGATTAGAATATAATTTTACCATAGGACAGAGCGAGAAAGGGCTTTCACTCTGAATTTTTTAGTAACGGCGCGTACAATCATGACGAATGAACACGAAAGAAGTTTCAAAGTTGACAAAGCCGATCAACACCCTAAGCTCGCTTGTGATCGCGGTTGTGTCCAAACAGCGTGAACATACTAACGAAGGCCCGGCAAACCAGATTGAACGTCACTTAGATTTGCTAGATGTTATTCCCTCTAAATGATATTATTACAATTCTAAAAGAAAAACAACATTTTAAACATCAAATAAGTGATTAAAACCTATTGTCGAAATATGGTTATGAGAAAATTGAATATAACCTTAAGACAACCAAGTCAATTTTATGTACAGTACACGATTTATGGTGGCTCCAATTAACGAAAGTCCGTAAATTGTCACCGTCAACAATATTTGACTAAACTCAACCCTTTAGAGGATCAACATTTATTGGTATTTGAAATCGTTTTATAGATTTAAAAATTACTTTGTAGATTCATTGATATAATGATATATATCGAGACGACTGAGCTTAACTCGCTGTTTATAATAATAAAAAAATAAAATTGTTTAATAAATATAATTAATAATAATATATTCTATATTATATATCTAATTCATTTGAGCCGTTTTCAAGACAAAAATTAAGCTAAAATTTCTTCTATTAAACAATTTAATAAATTATAATTAAAGTAACAGAAAAATCATAACAATGACGATTACTTAGATATTTAAAAATCGTCGTACCGCAAACTATGTGTTTCTTTATTTAAAAAAACTATATCTTATCCTTTGATCCACCAATTACACTGTTCTTATTATACATCCGTTCTTTAGCGACGTCGTCGTCGTGCTCTTTTCCGTTGATGTACCGACACGCGATTGGAGCACAGCCAAACACGAACGTGGCTTCATTCGCGTGCGTTTGCCTTCGGTAAAAGGTCCACGCCTACTCGATTAGAAATGGTACAGTAACATTCGTTCAGTCTGATTCGATTCATCTACTTTCGTTTCAATACCGAGTAAGTATCGCAAAATTAAATCAATGCTAAAAGTACTTGGTCTCGAGTACAAAGTACTCGTATCGGATTATCACTAATTATGATTATAACTATGATGTTTTCAAGCTCAATATCGATGTTACGATAATATCGATGATTATCGGTCGTCCCTATTTCTTTTCTGTTGTCAAGTTGATGGGAAGGTACTAATTTTATTAAATCTTTTTAAAATTGATGAATCTTCTCACGAAATTTGTTTATTAAGGCCTATGCTAGAAATATATTAAATTCATTGTTGCATTCATTTTATATTTTTATTGTTTTTACAAGTTCAACGATAACCTCTCTTTGAAAAAGTTACCTTGTTTTTAGGTAGTGGCCCAAGATGTTGATGCCAAAACAAAACCGTGTCTCTATCTATGAGTACCTCTTTAAAGAGGGAGTCATGGTAGCTAAGAAAGATTACCATGCACCCAAACATCCGGATCTGGAGAAGATCCCTAACCTCCAAGTGATCAAAGCTATGCAGTCACTTAAATCTAGAGGATATGTTAAGGAACAGTTCGCATGGAGACATTTTTATTGGTAAGTGGAGTGATTAAATTTATATAAATGAAATCAGCAATTTTCAATAGTTTGCATTCTGCATTATATGTAATGTTTGTTTCCCAATTTCATAATTACCTATTTTAGATTTGCCTGTACATTTTATAGATAATCACGAGCCTTCCTATTCTTAATTAAGTAACGTTTTCATTGTAGGCAATAAGAATGTTAATTTTAGTATGTGAGTTATCACAATGTCGATTTAATGTTTCTCAAAATCAGACTTTGTTTATTCCTTTTTATGCACTGTGCACTTCACCTTAATTTACTGTCATATTTTAGAAACATTACAGTTTGATAAAAGTTCCATTGTAAAACAGTATTTATTTAATCAATATATGTAATAAGTAAAATATCTTGAAGACTGAAATCCAAGCCCGGGGGAAAGCTGTATAAGTCTTCTGAGGCTCCAAGGCTCTTATGGCTAACAGTATAGTCAGATCGAAAAAGTTTCACAAATAATTAATAAATATTTCATTTTATGAATTGATTATAGTTTGTCATCAGTTTCCTTTCAAGAACACCCTGGAGTCACTACCTTAATTTTACAATTTTATTAAATAGATTGTATATTCCAATTCCTAATATATAACTAAAATCTAAATATAATATTTTCTGCTTGCTTTTGAATAAAACTGTAAATATAGAGAATATTTTTCCAGTGATATCTCATTTTTCATCAAGAATTTAGATTTGAATTTAAAAAACAAAGTATACAGCATAGAGTTATTATGCTAAGAGTGATAGTTTCATACAAAATGCCACTCAAAACTGAAACTAAATAAATATAGGTGTAAGCAACACATAATTACATTTGCCAACATAAACAGTGTTGAAAGTGGTTGAATTTTTCCCCAAAATAGGGTGACTGTTTGAGTGAGTGTGAGTGTTTATTCTCATTCATTGTATGGTCATATAGATTAAATAATAAAGGCAATAATATTTTATAAGGTAGAGTGTTGATGATTTTAAAATTCCATCATGAATTATTTTTTTGTTTTACTCGTTAGATATATGGACTTCATAAATACAATATCTTCATAAATAAAAATTCTGTAGTCCACGCGAACAGAGCTATGAGAACAACGGTTAATAATAGATAAAAGTTGTCAGGGGCAACAGTTGTTTTAAGAATTTATTTTTACTTTTTCTGACTATAATTATTTAGTAATATACAAAATAGCTAGATCTTATCTTAGATTAAGAGTAGCAAGAATGACCACATTTTTAATCTTGTGAACTAGTCATTAAAAGATGTGGTTATAGATAACTGTATGTATGATTGTAGAGCGATTATTTTTTATTTAATATGGATGGTAGACACAAAATCAAAATCCAAAATACTTCATTCGAGTTAGGGCCTAAAAAGGCACTTATGAATGTTAAAAATAAATACCACCAGTTTTGAAAATATCTCAGTTATTGGTAAGAGCCAGTAAGAAACTGATCAGGTTTATGCTACTGTTTTTTGTATTCATGACTCAACCATAATGTAATATTATTTTTAGGTATTTAACAAATGAGGGTATTGAATACCTAAGAATCTTCCTGCATTTACCCCCCGAAATTGTACCAGCAACCCTGAAGCGCTCTGTGCGTACGGAAACTGTACGCCGTGGCGCAGTCGGCAGGCCCGATGCCCCAGCACGAACAGCTGAAGACAGATCAGCTTACCGCCGCGCACCACCGACTGGTGCTCCTCATGATAAGAAGGCCGATGTTGGTCCTGGTTCAGCTGATGTTGAATTTGTGAGTAATTGTAAATCTATTACATAAGTTATATACAGCATTTCTTCTGATCTCATTTGTAATAAAATCCTTAAGACTGAATGACAGACAACATACAGCTTAAACTACCGCTTCAAGTTTGACATTAGTGATTGTCAAACTAGTAAATAATGTTGCCACATTTTTTAACGTTATGCTATTGTTTATTTTCTGTTCAGATTATTTGAATCATAAGATTTTCAGTACTGAATTAATTGGAATATGTATTTTGTGTTATCCAAAAAACCTAATGATTTATACTATTATCATTACATAATTCAGGAAACTATAAAATGTACATTAGGGTGAACTACTTAAAAAAAAACTAAAACAAATGCTTCGGTTAGTATCTGACAAAACAAGTCAATCCTCACCTTTGGAAGGTTCGTTTTTTTTCAGAAAAACGTACATAACAATAGGAACAATCTCTCTAGTCAGATTGATGGACATCACTATTTTTAAAATCCAATTAAGTAGCAATACTTGAAATGTCATTTTACTTTGTGGAATTAAACAATGTGCTTTAGAAACATGAAAGTTCACATAGGAGTTCCTTATACTAAGAAGGGATATATGAAAATATATTCCCTAAGCAGGTTTAAAATGGCATGGTTCCTGACATATTGCTGCTAGGCTTCTAACAGATATATTTCTCTCATTACTATGTGTGGTTAGGTTTATAATAATATGATGGCCAAGAAGAATGTGGCTCATGAATATCTGATTAACTGGGTCTGTAATTTTAAATGTTATATCTTAGTTAGGTTTAGTTTTTTCGACCAATAAGATTTTTTTAATTTTTTTACAGAGAGGAGGTTACGGAAGAGGTCGGCCTGCACCCTAAGTTTTAATAAAAAAATATAGTTACGTTTTGTTTTATTTATGGTACCGACTTCTAATATTGGATTATAATTTTAAAGATAAAAAAGAAATTACATGAAAGTTGTTATAAATAAAAGAGTTAAAAAATTATTTGAACATTAGACTATACATAAATTGAAATGACTTGTTACGGCTCATTGGTGACTGTAACATGGTATTCTCTAATGTTAGTCTGGTTATACATACAATCTGTTAAAATTAATAATATGTCACCAAGCATATAGGTACTTGCGTGTTCCGCCAGCGAACTATGCTCAGTTTCTTTGCACATAGCTCAAATAAGTGGCAGTGGGCTGGCTACGTGCCGAAGAACTGATAACCGATGCGGTTAGGCGAGTTCTATAATGGAAATTATGTATAGGCAAACGAAGAAGCGCTGGAAGATTGTTAATAAAAAATCTGATGAATCTAATGTTTAATTACGCATTCGATTAATTCGTTGTCACCGAATAACAATCTAATAAAACTACGCACAGCTCGAGCCAGAGAATTAAACTACAATTTGTAATTGCAGCTGAACTTGCGGTCGCATTTTTGATCGTTTTTAAATTTGTTTTCAAAGATAATATTTTTCTTAAACCTGGCAATTTGATAAATGTAAAAAAAAAAGATTTTAACATGTTTTATATGTGATAACCAAAGCTATTTATAGAATAGAAATACACTTCATTTATTGATTTTATTTTTACAAAGGTATCAAAATATTAATGCTCCTAGCGTGTTTCAATTTATAGTATAAATTGTATAATCGTTATGTTTTATAATCGTTATATAATATATGCTTACAATCGTCTCGCGTGAGCTTTGAAGATGATAATTAATTAGTAATACTAAACAAGCGAAAGTGATTCAATGGCGCGGGGCAATCGACATTTATTGTGAGCCACACGCATTCACGAAGAACAATAAATATTATTCGATTACAATCGAATGATTACATTGTTTTTAGTAACAATCGACCATCGCTAGTTTGGGATGCCCCTTGCAAGATGAAGCGAAGACCTGCGCAGGGTGGTTGGATTCGACTGGTGCGAAGATCCCAATATTCATCTAGTGGCGATCCTTGGGGGAGGTTATGTCCAGCAGTGGACATATACAGGCCGATGATGATTTTGTTCCGCCAGTTGACATGAGAGCCTATTTCTAGCCTACGAGTTTTGGTATTTGGCTACAAAAACACTTAAAATCAGATGAAATTCAATAATTTCATCAAGTACATTACTTAAATTCTAGTTTTAAATACAGAGTTAAAAAATAATAATTTTAAATAATTTAATCAACACATTTTACAACTATCTGATTGTATTCAGTGAGTTCCTGATAACACATTCTTCTATAATTTTACTGAGCTGTTTGTACTGGAGGTGGATCTGGTTTGGGAAACTCGCCGACTTGATCGAAGTAGTACTGGTACGCGCGGAAAGGTTTCAACTCCCATGGTACTTGATCTTCCATGTGCGTCAATGTTACTCCCAGGTCTTCTAAACCAGGAACTCCAGGTAATACTACATCAGTAGTAGCTTCCTTGAAATAAGAAGGAAATAATTATCCTTTACAGTTTATGATTGTGCAGTTTCTTTGGAGATTTCTCTATATACTTGGAGTAGTCCTTCACCCTACAGAAGATTGCAGCTAAATTACCTAGTTTTGTGTTCCTACAGTGAGTAGGGTTTCCAGAGCTGCTTAGGGCAGCGGGTTCAAGGTCGGGAACGCGCTAGTGATATATGGTATTACAAGCGTCCATAGGCTACGGTAGCCGCTTACCATCAGGCAGTAGTACTTTGTAGTATATATTAAAAAAAAACGATAAATACATATAATTTTATAACTATTTATTATCTTTGGATTTAAAAATTTCTACTGAGTAGAATGAAGGCACAATAAAAAAAAAATGTCATAAAAAACAGAAGGTAATGTAAAATGTTCCGCCATCTCAAATTTTAACTTGGCACATATACTGAATTATCTTTTTTCATATATATAAACGTATCTCTGTCTGTCTGTCCGTTTATGTTATTATCACGTGAAAACAGCTTATCCGATTTTTTATTAGTTTTACCTTTAATTTATAGATTTGTTGTCTAACCAGGTTGTAGAATTAAATGGCTTAAGCTGAATAGAACATAAGAAATATATCAAATTAATTTACAAAATAATCGTATATCTTAAAAAACCTACAACAAAGGCAGTAAGTAATAGGGAGTTCTAACTACTAAAGATAAGCATTTTTGTCTTCAGCCTTCTGAGCAGGGGCAGCACGAGATTCTCGTGCTCTCCACCGACCGTATTCTTTAGTCCACGTGAGCAGAGTTGCGGGCACAGCTAGTCTTATATATAAAAATCTTGTGTGCGTCTGTTAGTGAACAAGTAACTTCTGAACGAGTTAACCAATTGAGGCCTTATTCACATAATAAGTTAGTTACGATACGTGACACTGTGGTTGACCTAATATGTACAGGAGAGGTTCAAAAAAGTCGTCTATAGCATATGTCTATGTTCTAAGGATCACCTACAATAATCATTTTTGAGGCAGCAAAATTCGCGCGTGCGCTCCACCATCAGCACAGACTGTAGTCTACGCGAGCGGAGCAGCTACTACTTAATAATGCGATCAAGGGTGATAGTAATAATCGTTCTAATCTGTTCCTATGCAAGAAAAAATAAACCACAATAATCATACCCTTTCGATTGCCTCCCAATGAAGATTACCAAATGGATAAGCTGGTGAAATAAGGTTGACTAAAGCCACCTTGATCGGAAATACTGGATCATACTTCATATCATAGCGGATATATCCCCATTTGTCATCCTTGCGCATTAGTTTGTAAAACCAGTCAACTAAATCAGCCAACAAGTAGCGTTTTGGCCTGAAAATATTTTCAAATATTAATCTTGTCTACTATAATCTACTAGGTACAAGGTGATGTTTCTATAAGTGGTAATGGAGTTGTAGTGATTATTCCATCTAATAATTAATAATAATAATTGGAACAGATAATGTAATTTATTAAGCAGAAAAATATAATATTTGTCTGTAAGCAAATACTAGTTTGTTTATGTGTTTTCTCTAAACTGGCACTTTTATTATGATGCAACAAAACTTAGGGACTCCAGTAATATTTGCAAGGTTTTATAATCGTTACCTACGTTTTTTCGTTAATTTAAGGAGGGTGTAGAGTGCCAAATTTTTCAGTACATCTAGTTGGTCAGTCTTTCAGTTTTTTATATTGTTATTATCGGATATAATAATTTCCTGCAAATATTCATATTTCCTCAATGTTACGTATACATACCCAAGAGCTTGATATAACTGACATTTCGTATCTGGGTCACGAGCTGCGTTTACAATAGCTTGTGCCACATCTGACACAAAAACAGGTTGCTTTACAGTAGCCATGCCATTTTTGTACAGAGGCATTAAGTTATTATGAATTCGCCAGTTCGATGCAAATGATCTGTAATAATGAAAGTATTAAAAATAAAATTGAGAAATTAATATTTATTTAGGTCAGAGGCTTTTTACCACATGTTTATGAACTTGCATTCTTGTATGTTTAACTCCCTGATGAGCTAGAAACTTTAAATTTTGAACATAGCTCATGATTGGATGACAGTAAAATATTAATTGATTTTCTTAGCTGTATGCTGGTTTATCTGTTCAGTACAAATTGTGAAAATTGTATTGCATGTACATATTGTAAAAATGTATGTAAAATTGGCATACATGCCAAAGCCAGAAACCAAATTTTAGCTTGTCAAAGGTCTCTGTTATTTAATAAAAGACAATGTCAAATAATAAAAGACTTATTTCAAATAATTATTAATTATGTGACCCTGTTTAGAACAACAGTCTATTAGCAGTGATATCATGCTTTTTACATATAAAAAATGTATAATCACTGAAAAACATATTTTATTTCTATTTATGTCAATGTGAGACAATATAAAATGATAAATGAATCCGGATTTCAAGCAGGCAGGTGGTTAAAAAATTCATAAAAATCACAGGTATAATTATATGATGTTTCATTTTTCATTAAATATAGATTTACCACATGTTAAAAAGTATAATCCAAAAAATTTACCTTAGGAATCTGTCCTCAGAACCATATATGTCTGAAGCTTTGATTATAGTAGCAGTTGGAAACTCTTCCTTTACAGCACATTCACCAAGGTACTTGCTGATTTTAAACATAGATGGTTTTTTTAGTACCAACGGCTTGGGATGTTCTTCAGCGTTCTGGTAAGAAAGGTGAATGAATCTCTCCACACCCATCTCTCGACAAATTCTGTAATTAAGAATATTAAGATTTTAAAGCGTTATTTACATAACTCATATAATCATTTTAATGCTTCATGAACTTGATGAGATGATGATTCTACAAATGGGCATGTTTTGTCTCAGTGTAAAATATAGGCACATAGCATTTGTATCAAGTTCTTTCAAGCTTTTGTTGTGAGAATAATATTGAAAACTATTTTCAGAACTGTACTTTGTATTTAATTAATATTAAGAATTTATTTATTTAATCTAAATAAATTCAAATTACCTAGCAATGCGCCTAGGACCATCCACATGAACATCCATATACTTGAAGTTCTTTGTTTCATAGTCACGACCAATCAAATTTATCACAACATTAGAGTATCGGACTGCTTTCGCAATTGATTCCTCATCACGGATATCAAATGGAGTAAATAAAACCTGGCCTAAGTCTCCACAAACTTTTAACCTCTGGGCGTCATAAAAATCACTTCTGTATGGCAAAATCATCTGGAAATTAGATTTATTTTAATTAATTTTACAAAACTGAAACTTATATTAGCAACTTCTTCATTAAAAATAATATAGTTATATTGAATTTGAATAATATATACTATAAACAAATTACAATGTTGTATAATAAAAATAATTGTCTCATAGAGAATGGCAAAAGTAATAAAAATATAGTGACTGAAAACTCTCATTTTCGATTACCATATTTATGAAACTGATAGTATTTTTTCCAAATCTATCAATTTTAGCATTATTCTTACCTGTGTACCAATCTTACCCAGCTTATTGCACACATATCTCCCCACGAAACCTGTACAGCCGAACACAGTCGCAACAATTCCATTGAAGCTGCTACGCCCACCGGTACCTCGTTTGTAAGCAGCCAGGTTAGGCCTGCCATCAGAACTATACTGGGCAGACTTAATATAAACAACGCTCATAGATCCATTTGAAGCTAGAATTCATAATAATGTTAAAAAAAATGGATATGTTGGCCTCTTATAACAATTAATAATAACAATATAATATTATTTATCAAAATGATGTATAGATTATATACATGTAAAATTGATTCTGACCAATTATGTAAGATACAAGATGAACACGAAATTCAAAACAAAATTCGATACTTACTCAGAGCTTTAGTTCCAAGGTAGCCTGATAGTGCTACTTTTGCCATTTTCTGGCTAGCTTTATAAAATTGTATATTTATCACCAGACAATGAAAATTGGTTGGGAAAACAAATAATCCCAACTTGGTCTGTGATTTTGACAATAAGTAATTTTGACAACGTCAATATCAAATTTTCATTTTTGGTCTTGGTAATACATCTTTGTAAGTCAGGGCTGCTAGGCAAAATAATGCAAAAGTCGTACACGTCTTGAAAAAGTCGTACGCCCATGGAAAAAATGTTAAAAAAGTCGTACAATAAAAATTTAAAAGCGTGTAAGCATCACACGCGATTGAAGTAAAACTTAAATGGTCACCACTACCCCTACGGTCACCACCATCCCGACGGTCGCCACCACTCCGATGGTCAAAGTATGATTAGAGCTTTTTTATTATACGCTTGACATACATGTTAATCTATACTAATACTCGTATAATAAAGCGGAAGTTTTTTGTATGTTTGTTTAAACACGATAATCTCTGGAACTACCAGTCGAATTCGAAAATTCTTTTTCTATGTGATAAGCAGATTCACATGGAATAGTATAGGCTATCTAGCACTAGCCTACATCTCTCAGATAGCCTTAAATATTAAATTTTGTTAAGTAAGTCGGAAGTAACATCACACCCGAAGTGCATTATCTGCGTACCCTGTCGCAATGGTTAGTGATATGTATCTAAATATAATGTTCTACAAAAATATTTCTCCTTAGTACATCGAAAAAAAGTGCGCGATACCGTATATCTATCGCCTATACATAAGCCACAATAAGGAATTATTGTCCAAAAAATATTGGAAATTCATAAGTAATTTATGAGCATTATTATTATGCATGATATGTTAATTCTTACGAACGTAAATTACTTAATTATCACGACAATCTTATGTAGATAATCATTGTAACTTTGATAAATTTTTTAATCTTATTTGGACGAATAGTTTGGGAGATAATGTAAACTAGGCTTTTCAGACAATCAGAGTAAAATATAACAGATCATTATAAATTATGTAATTAACTATATTTATAGAAATAAAAGTAATAATTCGTAAGTCAAAAGGAACAGCGGATTGGACTTAGCGACCTGATCTGGTAGTGTATAGTTATGATTTGTATGCATAGTGGACGTGGATTGAGACAACTCTGACAATCTTGTTATTGAAATAGGTTCATCACATTGTAGGCAATGAAGTGGACGAGGGTACTACCGATTATGGTGTTACAGTAGGTTCGAGCAGAGCCGTCTTAACTCTGCCGAGACTGACTTCCGAGTTTCGACCATTAATATCTAAAACTATTGTTTTCGATTTCCGCTGTACAATGCGTTGGGGTCCAGAGTAATGCGTTGAAGCGGTTTTCGTATTGTATCATCGTGCAAGAAAACGTGGGTTGATAATGAAAGATCTTTAAAGGTGAATGCTCCGGGTTTACTGTGACGTGTCGCTGGAACTGGACGAATTCTAGACATGCGTTATCTAAAATTGTATATGTAATCTGTACGGTCTTAAATCCGTTAATTTGTGAGCGATGATGACAGTAGCTTGCGGGGTAATCGTAGTGTCTCTCCATACAGAAGTTCTGCCGTGGAGGTTCTCAGATCGTCTTTTAGAGCCGTTCTAATGCTGGGGAGGGCTAAAGGTAAAGCTTTAACGCACAATTATTCGTGACAAGTTAGAGCTGCTTTCAGTTGCCTATGAAGTCACTCCATCATACCGTTAGCACACGGATGATAGCTAGTCGTCAGAGTCTTAATCACTATTAATTGGAGGAGCATTGGAGGAGTCGATAGAAGGGATTCGATTTGAACTGGCGTCCCTGGTCCGTAGTTATGACCGTAGGAACACCGAATCGGGCGATCTAGCTGGATATAAATGTTTCAGCAACTTCCATCTAAACCTATGGCTAACACGTGTATCGATCTATCGCGGAAAAGCAGTAGCGATAATCATCACAAGACGGCAACGTGGATATGTCTAAGTTGTGCCGCAGGGTTTGAGAAATGCCCTAATGGTGTCTTGGTGTGTCTGGAGATTTTACTGAGTTGACACGAAAAACAAGTACGAGTCCATTCGTGGCAGTCTTTTTTAATGTTTGGCCTGCCGAAACGATCTGTGACTAAACAATATGTGGCTTTCACTCAATGGTGACTATAAGATTGTGTAATCTATGAAACATTTTCCTGCGGAGTGGTGGAAGTATGTAAAGTCACTGTTTTCCAGTTGAAAACTCGCAAATCAGTTTATAATCTATTCCAAGGACATCTAACTTTTGAAGCGTAAGATATGTTGAAGATTTGTCTATTAAAAAAGCTTGTAGTTGCTTGTAGTAACCTGGCTAAGAACTGGTGAAGAAGGCCGCACTCCCTCAATACCGGGGTACCGATTGTCGTGTCACATACCCCGACCGAAAGAGGTGCGCTCGCGTTGAGACGGGGTCGGCTTCTACACTAAGCGTAATGTTAGCGTACGCGTCTGGCCTCACCCAATGGACCCACTGCACAAATCAGTTGAGCAAATGTGGCTCATTATGAGTCTTATCGGGAAAAAGATAGCCATTGGCACGTCATACCGTCCGCCTTAGATAGATGTAGATATATTTTTCGATGCAATTACAGATTCCTCCTATCCATGAATTACTGACGCGATCAAAGCTATGATGAGGCTGCGTGATGAGGCTTCAGCGGAATACCATAAAACAAGGTCAGCGAGCAAGAAAGCGTATTACAAGTCCTTAAAATCTACAGTAAGCCAAGCACTTTTTCACGAGAAATCTGCCTACTTTAATAAATATAACAAACAGTAAAATTTATGATACGAAACAATTGTGGAAAAATCTTAAAAATCACAGATAGTCACCTGTACAAGTTGATTTTAGATTTGATCTTTGACACTAGTGCTGCAAACATCGATTTTAGGACAATCGATTGCTAATTGCAGTATATCAAACAACATACATGGGAGTACATGCAAGGGATGCACATTAAAACTTTGGCGGGACGATTAAGTTCTGCTGCATTCGCAGTCTTTTAGACTTAGTAAGACTAATAAAAGTATTTTAGGTAATAATGTTAGGTTCTATAATAAGATCCCGACGCATATTACTGATTTGCCTTACAATGGGTTCAAGGACCATGTCAAGTAGGTTTCACTGTCAAAAGATTATTATAGAGTGGATTATTATGTGAATGATAGTGATGTCTGGAAGTGATTCCCTCTCTGTTTCCGCTAAATTATTAACTGATGATTATATTATTTAAACAGTTGGAAAACATATTAAAAAGATAATGTTTTAATAAATAAGTTATGTTGTTGAATAAATAAATAAATAAGCTCGATTGAGTTTCTTGCCGCTTGATATTTTCCGAACCGGTAGTAGTGTTCGACGTTCATAAGTGCCTTCGTAGGGACTAAATTGAATAAAGTATTTTTGATTTTGGGAATATATGTTAACCGGACGAGGAAAGACAGCAAAAAAAGGGGAAACACATGTTGGGAAGGTAGTAGGTAGGAAGGTAGTAGTTTAGTAACTTGACCAGCTAAAAAAGGTTATTTGCGCTTTATGACAAAATACCTCGTATTATGTATTGGAAATCAATATCAATTAATTAATAGTGCTCATGAGTATCGATTAATTAATAAGTCAATCAATACACAGACTACTAAGGGGTACTTACTACACTATACTACATTTATCTATGCCCCCTATTATTACTTATTACCACAGACTAATAATAGGATATCTTATTACTGATTTGAGTGGAGTATAATAATAAAATTGTGTTATAAGTGATTGTTATATACAGTTATAGTAATTCAATTCTGATACTAATTAACGTAAATCTGCAATAAACTTAACGTTTTCTATATTTTACTGTTGTATGATTCGCTTTACCGTATTATATTAAAATGGAGGAAAACGAAATAGAAGTTCTTACTAAAAGCTCTAAAACAACCGAAATATTTGAAATATTACAGCGATTTCTGGCGAAAGTAAGATGATTAAATCAAACACTAACATTTTTTTTTATATTGTAATTATATCACAAAATGGATTTTAATCGTTGGATTAAGACGTCTCATAATTTTTTGAAAATCATTTTAGTTTAGGGGATTCTATGCAATATTGATCAAATCGGATATCGACAGAGGGTTCTAATTATTTTTATGTTTTAAGCAGAATGAAACTGAATTTACTTTTCCAAGTCTTTCACATGAGAACAGAAGAGTCTTATTGTGGACTGCTTTATTCCAACTACTCCAAAACAAACAATTATCTTCAGTGCATCCCTTATGTCTGGCTACAATAAGAGTTCTAAGGTTTGTGTACAAAAATAAGGTTTATTTATTTTATACTTTGTTTCTTTTTTACACTAGCTTGGCTAAATGACTATAGGAGGAAATGGAAATCGAGATCAAAAATATAAGCAAAGGTGTCGCGAAATCAAATAATAACATAAATTGTGTGAGGTTTCCAAAAGAATGTATTGTGTTAAAATTATATGCATAACTAAAGCTCATAAAACAAAATATTGTAGACAGTTATCAGCTATAGAGTGTTGAAAAATATGATCCAAAAATAAAATATACATGTTTGAAAGAAAATTAACCATTTTTTTTTATGTTATTGGTAATAAGTCCGAACCTATATCCATTTGGCTCTTCTTAACCAGAGAATTGATGCAGTTTATGAACAACAGCAACTTGTTTTTGGTATAAGTTTGTGTATATGTCTTACCAATGTATTCACATTTTCAGGTTATCGTTTTGATATTGTTTGTTGATTTTATTTTGGTGACACATCTATTATTTTAGGGACAAATCTTATTAATTAGGTCATTTTACATGCATTTATTTGATTTTATAATAATTTAATTTTAATTTAATTAGATAGTTAAATCACACACATTTTTTATTTTTACTTTTCAGTCGTGATAAAACTTCACTGGAGGAGTTGCTTTGTGAAAAATGGATTATAACATTAATAGATAGAGCAGGATTGTATAGTTATGGTAGCTCAGAAACAGGAACTGTTAAACTCACTGAACTGCCTGAAAAAGAGGTTGCAGTTGAAGCGTTAAAGTGTCTATGTAACTTAACATTTAACAGTCCAGTTGCCCGGGCCCATTGTGCAAACACTACCATTGCACAGAGCTTGGTTGCAAGATTCCAACTTTACAAAGACATTCCCTATAAGTATGATATCATGCTTTATGATATGAAACTATTATTTATACTGACAGCATTAAAACAAGATATCAAAAACAAAATTATAAATGAGCTTGATGGCATGGACCATTTGACAAATTGTTTGAAAGAACTTCTGCTTGAATGTGTAAATTCAACTGATTGTAGTGCACGAAAAGGAAGTGGTTTTCTTGAAGGAAGCCAATTATTTTTATGTGTAAGTTGAGTGACTAATCTTTATATTGCACAAATTTAGGTACATAATTGAGTAATATACAAATAAAAAAAAATCTAAATGCAGTATTTTTTTTAGTTTCCATCTTTTAAAGATAGATGAGTCATTGATTCAATTTAATAGTTAATAATTTAACAATAGAATTGTAATTTCAGTCACCTATTCTTCCAAAGACTATTGATGATAGATATTATGTAATATTTTAAGGGTATATAATAATTTCATTTCAATTCTATATATTTTTAGGATCAAAAACTAGCAATAATATGTGAAATATTAAAAAGTCAATTTAATTTGATTGCCCACATTGGTCATGAAGAATCCACTGATCCAAACTTAACTGCAGTGTGTTTAAAAATGATGCCTATACTTCTCACTATACTGTGTGCTCAAACAACCAACAATAAGAAACTTATGGAATTGCATAATAATGTTGCAAATTTTTTGACAAGGTAGATATGTTTTTTATTACACATTTTAAATTATTTTTTTAAAACCAAGCAAAAGAAATAATTATTAGAGATGAGCAGAATGTGGTTTACACTGCAATTTGATATTTGGGAGAATGTTCGATTCGAAATCATACTGAAGCCAAAGTTTGTTTCAGTTTTAGTGTTAAGAACGTTTCAAAACATATTTTCGCTGCCCTTTTTATTTCTTTTGTCGCCTTCTGACCCACTTTTTACGTCGGCCTGTTACTTCCTCATACCCCAACCCACTGGAGCACTGGTTTCTTGAGTTGGTAATGATCGCCGGATGAATTATCGAACCTAATAGACAAAAAAGAGTTGAAGCAATTACAATATCTTATTCACATGATGGAATCAAAACATATACATATCTGCCGTCGATTTCTGGCGGTAGTCTATATTTGATTCTTGTTAGCCAACAACTTTAGTACTAGCAATTTTTGGAAATTGCAATATTTATGAAGCTTTAGCTGAAATTATAGTGTTGGAAAAACCAACCCTTTACAATTTTGTAAGACCCATCCATTTAATCGATAGATGTCTTAGTGACACCCCAATACCAGGAATCTACTAAGATAATGAGTTAAGTAGTTCAGATTTAAAAAAAAAATACAAGTTTTTATTCAACATATGCTTTTTAAGTCTATAATTATATCTATGGAAATTGACATGTGACGTATACTAAAAAATTGATTGTGTTTTTGTATTTCACTCTGCAAACATTACTCTACATCATCGTCATTCGATTGGTCATTGGAGTAAAATATTGTTTATTTTATCACTTTATTTCTTCTACATTTGTAAGTATTGTACAATTTTTATTTTGTCAGCACTAAGCAAATAGCAAACTTCGGTTCAACTAAACAAAAATAAACCGAACTTCGATAAAACTGCAGAACTTCGGTTATACCTAATGTTTAGCGAACTTCGACCCATCCCCTTCATTCCAACCCATTATTATACTCTAGTTCTAAGGAATTAACATACTATTTACCCATTTCATTTTCTTTACCTAAAATCATCTGAAGTATTAAAACTACTAATACGTACATGACAAATTTTTGTCATCAACATGTATCATTGGAATAAAATATAATGTACATTCATATGATTATTAATGAAATAATTGAATTTGAGCCCCGATAAGGTATTCATAAGCATTATAGTAGCAACATCAATTTAGAAATTTTCATATTGCTTTTCTCGAATTTTTTTATACTACAATGTTACAACAAGCGTACGGCTCGCCTGACGGTAAGCGGCTACCGAAGCCTAAGAACTGATGTCATACAATAGGTATCACTAGCGCGTTACCGATCTTGAACCCTCTATGCTAAGGAGCTCTGGAAACCCTACTCACCGCAGGAACACAACACAAGGTTATCTTACTGCGATCTTCTGTAGGGTGGAGGTATCCTACGAGTCTGGCTGCCACAAGTGGAGAGAAATCTGTAAAAAAAATTATCAGTGTGCTACCTCTCTTAAACTATTATGCTTTTCTTGTCAATTCTACAATAATCTTATTTCCGAAATATGTTACTTGCAGTGTGCCTGCCTCAGTATATACACATCTTACACCAGAACTCACCAATGAAGAATCTTCTCCATATGTCTACAGTGGTAAAAACATGTATGCGTTACATGCTCTCCTTAATCTGTTGCAGCATCAACTTTCATTACCAACAGTAAGTTGTTTACTATCAAAACGAGGGTTACAATTTCAATGAACTAATCTGTACTGAAGGTATATGCAGGTATAGCACTTCTGCATTCAGAACTGTCTTTATATAGTTGCAGGAGTGGATTTGCTCTAAATGTCTTGGTTTTTTAAATTGCCATGTTTTTAAAAACAATCAAATTCTGTCATTGTAGTGGACGAGCGGTTTACACCTGCGGAGTATAGTTTCGATGTTCGCAGGTTGGAAACCCGCATGTGCCCACAAATTTTTGGGAATTCGTGCACATTTCGTAAACAGGCGAAAATTTATCATAGACTAATATGGCTGACAGCTTTTTCAGAGTTCATAAAATTAAAAATGAATTATATAATTCTTAAATTGAAAATATGTAGCCATCTTACACTTTTAATGTCTGAAATCGATAAATTTTGGTTTCTTAACTAAAATACTACAGAAAATATTTTTTATTGCGCCAAATTTCATATGAGGCAGTAACCTATTTTGAATTTTTCGGCGATTGGAGTTGCCGATAAGTCGAGGGCTGGCATTATGCTTAAGCCCGTGCCTTCCTCATTGAGACCTCAACACATACAATATGGTATAATAAGTGAAACTTCTTATGCGACTTCCAAAGCGTTAAACGTTTAACGCACATTATCGGTCTCTCCTCTTTGTGTGAGCCAGAGCGAGAGAGCAAATGTCGGTGTGTATGTATATTGCACACTGTTTAAATAAAAAGTTAAAAGGAAGTTTCATTTCTATCGTGTGTGAATCGCACACACCTTTTTTTTTGTTATTATTATTTCATAGGATGTGAAGAGTTTATATGAAAATTTGTCACCGATTCTAACGGTGTTGAATAAAAGTGCACGAGGATGCCGGCACCAACGTAAGTATCTGCGGCAAGTGGTGCTGCCGCCTCTCCGGGACGTGTCCAGCCCGCCGGAGCAGGGCGACACGCTGCGGAACCACTTGTGCCGGCTCCTGACGACACACGTCACTTCACTCAGAGACCTGGTCGCCGAGTTTCTCTTCATACTCTGTAAAGAGAATGGTGAGTGACCATCAATGAAAATTATCTATACATATTACATAACACAACATCTCTCGGTCCGTTGTAAGTTCTTTGTACGTGAAAACTACTTATCCGATTTACATGTTTTTTTAATTTATTTCATGTTATCTGATCAGGTTATAGGGTGTGTTTTGTAAGATTAACATATGAAATAAGCAGTGGTGATAATGGTGAATCAATTCGGAAAAAATACGCATTTGGGGCGTTGAAATGGCTTCGCTGAGTAAATCATGAAATATATATCAAATTATTCTTAAAAAGCTTAAAAATACCTACAAAAAAGTCAGCGGTTGCATATATATATGTTCTCCGTCTTTTGAGCGGGGGCAGCACGATTCGCGCGTGCTCTCGGAGCGATGGCATTCTATAGAAAACGCGAGCGGAGCCGCGGGCACAGCTAGTCAAATATATATTAAAGTTATATAAGTTAACTTTTAAGCATTGATGAAATATTATTATTTTATAGAAAATTAATGTTAACAAAATAGAAAGTCACGCAGATATGTGGTGTGTGTAAGGGCGGGAACAAGTAGTTTTCACTTTACGAAATATTACCTTATTAGTTACTTTAAAAAAGGCGTAATACCACAATCTCATGTGATTTTAAAGATGATAACACGCGAAGCCTAGATGGGGACTGGCTCTCCTCACTGAAGGTGTTAGCTAGGACATTGGAAAATGCCCCATCGCATGCATACTATGTTATTATTACGATTTTCCCTTCACCGGACGCTCAGGCTCATTGTATACGAACCTTTGTACCTACGTCATCATCATCGCTCCAAGATATTAATAAAATGGCATGAGCATATTTTCCCCTATATTCCTCTTTGTCATTATTATCAATTTTTCATAATGACTCAGTGGGAAGAATGGTGAAGTACACCGGTTTCGGTAACGCGGCCGGTCATTTGGCCCAGAAGGGTCTGTTGAACGCGACCCGCGGGGACCCGTACTCGTCGAGCAGCGACTCGGACACGGAGGAGTACCGGGCGGCGGCGCCCCGCATCGACCCGGTCGTCGGGTGCACGCGCCCGCCGCGCGCCAACCCCTTCGAGGGCATGTCCGACGAACAGGTAACCAACCATCTCTATTATCATTTACACTACTTCATTAACACTAGTTGTGCCCCACGGTTTTAGCCCGTGTTAAATTTATCTGACCAAGTTTTTCTTAGACCAAGAGTTTTTGTTTGATTGTTTAAACACCCTAATCTCTGGAACTACCAGTCGGATTCGAAAAAAATCTTTTTGTATATGATAACCAGATTCATGAGAAATAGTATACATATTGGGCTACACCTCTCAGTTACCACCACCTAACAGTAACCACCTAACTGGTTACCCGCGTGCGCTGGCGTAATGGTTAGCGATATGTAAATACAATGTTTTACAAAAATATTGCTACTTAGTACATAAAAAAAAAGTCCACGATACAATATACCTATCTCTTATACATAAGCTAGAATAAGGTATTTTGTAACAAAACTTTATTAAAAATTGAAAGATGATTTTTAAGCATCATTATTAGGCATCGCATATTAACCCTTACGAACGAAAGTTACTTCATTATCAAGAAAATTGTATGTAGATAAACTTTGCCCTTTATAGGATTTTATTAGACGCATAGTGTGGGAGATAATATAAAACTAAAATAATTCAATACTCGGCTCAGGTCTATGACTATAAGTGTAGTGACGCGAACGAGTCATGTTAGCTGTTATGTATAACCCTGGCCGCCCTATAAACATATTGTCTATACAGAAGTAATAAATCATCAAACAGAGACGTTGATAACAGCAGCACAGTGAATTACTACAAGTCTGAAATAATTGATTATGAAATAAATATAATATTTGAGTAAATTGTGTTTATTTAACAGAAAGAATACGAAGCAATGAGGTTGGTGCACCTGTTCGATAAGATGGTGTCGGCGGGCGTAGTGAGGCCGGCGCGCGTGGGCCCGGACGGACGGCCTCAAGCCGTCGAACACGTGCTGCAGCTGCGAGATGATAACCCGAGCCACCAGCAATCATAAATACTTTTTAACATTAAAACTATCAAGTCTTTCATTATTATAAGGATTACTATACTAGTTTAAGCTTGAAGTTTCTCGGACAAATTCTCTCACACATTCTTCCACATTCTCGTACATTTATTCCAATCTCTCTCGTGAATAGAATATTTTTCGTAATCTTCTGGGTTCAAGCTATTAAAACAGGCCAGGTAGTTTTTGTTTCAGCTTAAAATCTAGGCTTCTAATTATGATTGACAATTCACATCATTTGAGCACAATACCAAGCTGTATCACGAAAAATGCGATCAATTTTACGTAACTAGCTTCTGCCTGCGACTTCGTCTGCGTAGACTTGAGAACTGGGTTTAGAGAGAAATTAAAAATGTCATTTACCGGGATAAAATGTATCCTAGGTGTTAATCAAGGTTATAAATTATCTGTGTGCCAAATTTCATCCGAATCCGTTCAACCAATTGTACGTGATTGAGTAACAGACATCGAAACTTACAAATCTACACACTTATAATATTATTGTAGGATATAAGGCAAAGTAAATTGTTTTAAGAATAAAAATCACAACAAGAAGGATCAAGATCCCGCTAAAATGTCTCTTGAGCCATTTAGGAATAAACATGTAGGCAAACATATTAGTGACTATCAAAGTCAGGGCGATATATTATTTGTAGCCAGTATAATAAATACTAGCTGTGCCCCACGGCTTTATCCTTGTTAAATGTATTCGACAAACACTTCACGACGCCGCCGCCGTCAAAGCGCCCTGTAGCCCTATCGTTCCACTTCTCCTACTAGTCTACAGCTTGCCAGATAGCTTGGCGTTCATAGTTACTACTCCGCTCCTTAGTGTTCTAGCGTAAACCTATACTATTGCTCATGAATTTGGCTATCATATACAAAAAGAATTTTTCGAATCCGACTGATAGTTCCAGAGATTAGTTCGATTAAGCAAACAAAAACATTTATTATATTAGTATAGATACATTGAAATATTCAAACTAGATTTAGAGTCAGTAGTAGGCTGAATTTTTTGAAATTATTTTGAAATAAATTATTTCAAGAATTGTATCATTTAGATAGTATTTATTATTATGCAATATTTATAATAGTTAATGTAATAGATGTAGTGACCTAAATCAATTATTTATTACTTTAAGTTTTATTAAGTTACTCGCTAATTCGTTCCCGTTGTCTTTGTAAGTAAATGATTCGTGCGTCATCTAATCTTAACGTGTTTTACTAATTCAGAAGAGACAAAGAATCATTTATTTCTATATATTATATATGATTTATAGTTTTAAGGCCTTTAGCAGACCGCCGCGAAACAATAGTAGCGAAATCGCTGTAGTTACGCCATAACTTGTCCATTGTTAGCCATGCGAAAGAAAAGCGAAACTGCCTGTATTAACGCAGATATATAACTAGGAATCCCACGCACATTCGACGATGTCGGTGGGACGCCAGTCACATCTCCGCGATCGGTTCGCTATCTTGTTATGGTTTCGCGTCTGTTTCGCAAAAGATCTGTGGCGGTCGACAGTTTTTTTTAGCGAAACTAGTAATCATTCTTAAGAAAAGGATATTAATTTCACCGAAAATAGACTAATTCTTGGCCAGCTCATTCTGGAATATGTGTAGTAACGATTTTTTTCCAACTGCTAATACACAACTGCGCTCCCGTGATGTGTCACTACTCGATTCGCGACATAGTGTAGTGATGTTTCGCTAAGCAGAACATGTAGCGGTTTCGCTTTATTTAGGTACTTCGCGGCGGAGGTGTGCAAAGGCCCAATTATATTTATTCACCAAACCAAAAATCGCTCGACATTATTAGTGAAAAAAATGTTACATTTTTGTTATATAATCAATATTTCTCTATAAATTACAGATTCTACTGTATGGATTAAATGTTTTAGTGATGAAATATTTATGTTTTTTTGAACCCACAACAATATCATTTGCAGTATTGGTTCCCAATGGTGGTAAGCGATGATGGCTCAGTGGTAGTGTGTATGGAAATCGCCACGATAACGTGAGTTCGAATCTCTCCAGTGAGCCTGAGCTTTCGGTGAAGGAAAACGTCGTGATGAAACCATAACATTGTGGTAGAGCTTTTTCTAATGCCCGCCTGGCTAGCTACCACCCTCAAGTGGAAAACCTCTCGCCAAGCGCCAATAGTTGTGTTCTGGCAGCTACAATTGAGAGCCAGTCCTCACACTAGGCTTGGCGTGTTACTACCTTTGCCCACATCGTCACTTAAAATCAGATGAGATTGTGGCTACAAAGCCTGAACGCATGTATAATGATTAAAAAAATGTTTTATCGTCTGTATTATGATGAATGTTCTGAAGAGTTGTATTTTATCATCTCCCTTCCACTACAGAATCAAGCAGAATGGTCTACGAAGCCAGTTACACGGATGCACATATTATGGCACAAATAAAAAAGTTAGTAAATTCTTACCTTCGCCGTATAGTGCGATGTGGAATGGAATGACCTCCCAGCCAACGTCTTTATGATATTGGGTCCTTCCATAGATAATTAAAACAACGAGGTATGAAGCAGGCCGGGATAACATTGACGACTGCCGATGAAATCTGTATCACCGACAGTCACTGTTGTTTGTGGATTGTACAGGACTCTAAAGTCAATTTGTCGATATAGTAGGTATACAAAAGTATCACTATAAGAATGGAAAACGTGACGTTCGATAGAAGTTAGTCCCCAATAAAAATATTAATTATTTGCAATGCGAGAATGACCTTTTGATTCTTTTATATATTAAATAATATAAAAAATGTCATTACTATTAATAAGTACATATTTCAATCTTTATGATTTGAATGCATTATTTTAATGAGTGCGCCATTTCACTGTTCCTAGTTCCCGCCATATATTCTAAATATCGAGAGCTTGGAAGTCTCCTATACAGTTTATATTATGTTGGATGTAGCAAAAGCTTTAATATCGGAAACAATGGGTTTCCCGGCACACGGCAGTCTGCTCCCGCCGCTGCGCCGCGCCGCGCTTACCGGGTTATACATTCTAACATCACCTAAATATGTCGGATAAAACGGTAATAAATGTTGATATATTATTACAGATATAAAGAGTTTACGTATGTATATTGTTAATCAAAATTATTCACATATTTATACGGTATTGAAATTATGTTAATATGAGAATATATAATTTGCTAACCAATTATTGCAATTACACCGTCAACCCTTTAAATACCTACGTGCATAGTGTAGGTATACCTGTCTGACGTTATCCGGATACATGAAGAATTTTCATTTATTTTATAGAAACAAAAGTTTTATTTATGTACTTTGTTATATTTTGAGGCCAATTAATTTTTGAACATTGTAATATTTTAATGATTGGTGATCCTTAAGATTTGTTAGACAGAAAAATATTATGTATGTATATACTTGTACTAGAGTATTCTTATGCCAGGAAATGAGTGAAACTGATCTATATAAAGACTACTAGTAGGTAATAACCGCGTAATAAGCGGTGACATGGGTTTAGAGAACAGTTTTTGGAAAATTATTTAAAATTTTGTTAAATGTAATGATGGACTTTACAGGTACAATCTGATTTAAAAGAAATACGATATAAGGCAGGACTTTTTGTTTTGTTACTGTCGGCGTGGGTAACAGTAGTGTCGACCACATCCTTGCCGCAATGTGAGCGAGCGCCGACTCACGCTCAGCCAGCAGATGCATATTATCGCTTAGGGGTGATAGGAGAGCCCGATCTTTTTCTGCCTGGAGAACTCTATACTGGTAATATAGTATATTGGCATGTTGTTTACTAGGTAACATTGTTCCATATTTAAGGGTTTTGGCAGCGTATTTTTTATAGGAGAGAGCACGGTAAAGTTACTGAAATGTGCCTGTGGGTCAACGCAGTACAATAAAAAAAATATGACCATTGAAATATCAACAACTCTTTACCAATTGCCGCTGTCATGCCGGCCTGTGTTAATAGAAACTGCATATGCACGCTGATTTTCACCATATGTATGCAGGTTGCGATACAGTCTGGCTGTTCATCCCTACCACTCCGCAGATTATAATATAATAATGCTCTAGCAGTAATTTTGACTGATTTGCCTTGATCATACTTAACCTCCACCTAACGTCGCAAAATATACATTCGGTCAAAAGGTATCGGGAATGGATGTTTTGTTTATGGTTCCAATTCTTTTTTTGTTGTTCTTTTGGCACAACTGTTTTTCATTTTCGCGCGGATTTTGAGTTGCGTCTGTCATTTAGATTAAATACAGTGCTGTTTTTAGTTAGATCATATCTAGTGTGTATTATTGCGAATTTCATAATGGACAAAAACATCGAACAAAGAGTTTGTCTTAAATTTTGCAGCGTATGATGTTATTGATGAAATTATTTTAGTAGGTAGTTAGGTACATATGATCTTTATAATTATTCCCAGACGTTATCCTTTCCATCTTCTATAAAATTTACAAAATTATGCATTATAACTAATACTGACAAAAATTAAACTTAGGTAATTCCAAAGGCCTCAATAGTTGATTACAGCAAGTGCCATGCCATAACAGTGTTTTCAGAAATATTTCGTAATTTGCAGTCACACTGCAAGGCGTTGACAGCGGCCTGGGACCTACACCATTTACAGGCTTTATTATATGGGCTGAACTAAACAATGATTTCACGAACGAGGGTAAAGATGCCGCTCCTGAAACAAAGTTTACCAATCAATCAATTGGCTCCTTTCAAGCTTACGATGCTCAAACCAAGCTGCACGAGTCTTGCGCTCCGGCTGTCTACAATGCGACTGCACACCCCAAAACTGAAGTCCAGGTTATAATAGTAACCAAATAATATTTTAGTAAGATCAGGGTTGTATTTAGTGCTTCCAAAATACGAGTTTTTCAACATCAAGATATTTTATTTACGGGATTCGTCGTTGTGTCAAACAACTAGATACAAAATATTTTGCAAACTAGGACTTAGCGTCGATAACATTATTTTTTGAAGTATATTTTAAAGATTAGGTACATACGTTATTAATATATAATAGTAAAGACGTGTTGTAGGTAATTTGGAGTGCTCCTTCGGACATATTAGATGCTTGTATACGATTATGTGCTCGAGTTGGTCCCACGTTGGGCGCCAGTACAGAGTCATTACTTTCAAGAAAAATGTGTCCCACATCCGCAATACCGGCAAACTCTGTGCGCCAACCTCCAATCGTAGAGCCGTGCTGTGCATGTGACGAGGCTAAATATGAGGTAATAAATTAATTTCCCATAATTAATAACAATGACTTTTTTATATATTATAAGAGCTTAAGCGTAGTTAATCACAGTAAGGTTTAAAAGCAGACTTGAATCTACGATTTTTTCGAAGCGGGGCAGAATCTTGATATTGGCGCCCCCTATCTCCAGCGTTTGAGATAAATTATTAAAAAAAATTCACTAATATGTAATGGATGGCAAGTTAGTTCAAATACATTTTGTAGAAAAAAGTTTTTGGTGGAAAATCGGGATTCCTGTCTTTTTAAATTTGTTGTACTCCGAGGATTATAAAAAAATAGTTTGGAAAAATGAGTTTAAAAAATTAAAATCCCTTTTTTTTTAATCGAATGTTGAGATATTGGTTTTTTATTAGTTTATGTAGTATAAATACAACGAAAAAATAAAACAATATCGAAAAGTAGTACGTAGTCTCTATTTTATGAACGATCAAAAAAAAATAAAAGTAATTTTTGGACCTTTCAAAGTTAAGAGGTGAAGCCCCCATTCCAATATAATTACCATCTTTGAAATATATTTTTTTAAACATATATTTTTTTATTTTTTTTAGAATATTTTTTTTAAGAATTAACTATGAAATACTATTTATAAAAAAATTTTTGTTTGTTAATTACAAAATTAATAAGTTATATAAATAAAAAATCCCACTATTCGATGTTGCCAATGATCTGCTGCGCTACAGCAGCTCGCAGCGCTTTTGGAATAAACCCTTAGGATGTGTTCAAAAGCCAATTGGGCGTTTTAAAATCAAATTAACATATAGAACAACGTGCGCTGGATGCTAGGCGCTTAGTGAAGCAAGTTTCTTTTTTCAAACATATATTATGATTTTTGCCCCGGTTTGCCCCCCTAGATCCGGGGCTCTCAAGAACCAAGGTGTTCCCTGAGAGATAAGAATCTATCGATAGTCACTGTTATCTGCGGTATATTTTATCTTTATGTACAACGTATTCGCGATCCAGTCCAACATCAGTGCATTTTACCAACCTGCTAGCACCTTTTCCTTATTTATTGTTCAACAAGGTGTAGGGTACTGTGTACGTAAGGATGGCTTGAGTTTCTGTGATGTTACCCTATACCCCAATTATTATGATTATAACTAAAATTATTTTTAATAAAAATTAATCTGGCAGTAGACAACATTTGAGAATGTATTTTAAACACTTTATATGTTGTAAATAATACCCGTGAATTAATGTAGGTAATTATTACTTATTTTTCAATTTAAATAATAAATATACCATGAAACGCGGCATTATATTTATGTAACCGCGCGTGATGTCATCATTGAATAATTAAAACCAAGTTTAATGGCATTATGTGCAAAGATGAGTTTACTAAAATTTCATTTGAGATTTTTTTTTATACCTACATAATTTTAATGTCACTATTTCTATACTTAATAATAATTTTAGATTCACTTGTCACAAGATAACCTAATAAATATAACACTCAACAGTGTATATAAATATTGTACGATGACGTCATGTTTTCTGATTGGCGTTTCCAATCACGTGACTCACAAACAAAAATCTAAATTTTCCCTTGGTAAAATTAAATAAATGAACAATGTTTTTACAGATATCTTGTTTTTAGGCTTTATCAATAAACCAATATGATTAAATAATTAACTTTAATTTTTAAACATATTGTTAACTCGCGAATTATGTTACGTTATGCTTCTGCTATACCTGGGTTAATGTTAATGCTAACGTCTGTGTCGAAATACGACATAATTATTGCGTTATCCGCGTTTAATAATTTTTCATATTTGTTGAAGTAGATACGGTAGTACCACATTGATGATTCCTTTTTTTAAATGTCTCTACGTTACTCAAAATGATAAAGCCTACACGATACGCAGCCATTCATCACTTTGTGCTGAGCGATTTCTATGACATTGTAATCGGGGATCCCATAATCATGAATCATTTGAAATAGTTCTAAAAATTCCATTACTTTTTCATTTGACCACTCGATTGTCACTACTTACTTGTATGTTTATGTTTACTTGAATGTTCCCTGCCAAAAAAAAGAACATACGTCTTAATCCGGCGCGTGCGACGCACAGAATGAGACAGCTTTAATGAAGCAAACGCAATTTAATGCGATATACAACTCACCAAAACCCTTTGATGTGTCGAAAAACCGCCAACGCTTAATGTCTAACGTCACTAACAATGCCACATATCAATTAATCCGTTAAATGTTGGCCACATCTGCGTGATGTCTTAATTATCGCGTTAAGTATTGCGTTATGGCACAGGTGTAGCAGGAGCATTATAAGTAAAGCATTAAAATTATATTCATAGTTTAGGCAAAACTCAGTCCTCAATGGTCAGTTAATTGTAAAATGTAGTGTACATTTCATAATGACAATGTGTCACATCAAAATCGAAGGTTTTTTTTTCAGGTTACTTTTGAAGGTTTGTGGTCACGTAACACCCATCCACGAGAATTTCCGCCAGAAAATGCACGCGCGCACTTCGGTGATTTAATAGGCGCATCGCACACAGCTCAGTACAGAGTCTGGCAGGAAGGTAGAGTAGCTAGCACGGGTGTACGACGTTTGGCAGACGATGGTTCCACCACTGCACTTGAAAAAGAACTTAAGGCTGAGGTACAAGATTCTAAATGTTAACCTGTTTATATTTCGTCGACTGTAATTGTTTGCTCTGGTTTTTATTGTTTCCCAGATTGACTTAATAATAATTTATTTATTTTTTAATTAATAAAGCCGTCGGTATCGACTCAAACATTTTAAATAAAAAATTTGTTTGATTTCATCACGAGTCATTAATATAAACTTTTTGAAAATCTGTCGCTAAGCATCAATAGGTGTGCTCCGGCAGCTGCACTTGAGAGCCAGTCATCCACTGGGTTTAGCGTATTATCATCTTGGGCCACATCGTCACTTAACATAAGGTGACATTGTGGCCCCTACGCCAAACTTACAATGATTAAAAGTAGGTACGTATTATTAGTATTTTTTAAAATCTTTTACATTATTTTTGATATATTTGTAGAGTGATCATATTCGGACCATAATCAAAACGCGCGGCATATCATGGCAGCAAGTAGCTGGCTCGACCAATCCAAGCACTTTCGCAGTGTTTCGTGTAGATGCTAAACACCACTTGGTCTCTTTGGCGGCGAAGTTAGCTCCGTCACCGGATTGGATTGTCGGTGTCTCTGCTTTAGAGTTGTGCAATGCTAACTGCACTTGGAGGACATCTGCTATGCTTCCTTTGTTTCCTTACGATGTTGGTACTGATAATGGGATTAGTTACACTGTAAGTTTTTTCTTTTTATTGTTATACTCGCTGTGTATAAGTTTCACCAGTGTTAAATTAATTCAACCATGTCTTCACCGAGCCGCCGGAACGTTTATGGTTACTGCTCCGCTCCTTAGGGTCGTAGTGTGAACTTAAATAGCCTTAAATAACCTTCCTCAATAAGTAGGCTATAAAATTGACTGGTAGTTTCAATGATTAGCGCGACAAAGAAAAACTCTTGGGCTTTAATCGTAAAAAGAAAATATCGAATCCTACCTTTACCAATATCCCTTGTTTTTATTTCGAATATTTTAACAGTAATATTTAATAATAGATAATTTCCCTTAAACGCACAGAATTGCTTGGGGACAATATTTAGCGGGACATTCACGTTTAAAAACTGCCAGTTAGCCTGATTATATAGAAATTTATACAAGCCTGGCTCGGCAGACGTTGTTCTGTCCTTTTCGGTAGTTAAAGCCTCGATCACAGCGCCAAATGTCGGATCCTAACGTAGCTATGTACTATTCTCTCGAGAATACAAACATATTTTGTAAGTATATGCTCAATAGGTCTAGTCGTTCACGATCAATAACAGATGTTCATTGATATATTGGAAAAGTAAGATATGTAAGAAATATGACAATTAACTAGGGTAATTCGTTTTAGTCACGTCGTATGCCAACGATTCCTGCAGTTCCAGTGCGTGCTCTAAGACCAGACTGGCCGCGCGATGTGCGTTCACCTTTTTTCAGTACCACTGGCGAAATGCGCCCTTTTGCTCAGCTTCGTTTGACACGTTTGCGACTTTACGAAAAGAGCTGTGATGCAGTGGGTTAGTATGATAATTATTTTAAATGAGTTAATAATTATTTTAAAATTTCAAATGTAATTTACGTATTTAATAAAACTTTAGTTTTGTCGGGTTGGACCAAAGTTCAAATAGTTTAAGTTTTGTCTACGTCTGTACACACACCCAATCAGAAACTAGTCATATTTTGATAAAACCACGGATTATCTGTGTTATAAGTCACCAGAAAAGAAGCAGAAATAATAATTTCGTGTTTTAAAGGTCTTCGTAACTAATTATTTATACTTACATATTATTAAACTCAACGTCTCTGTCTGTCTGTCGGTTTATGTTCTTTTCACGCGAAAACCACTAATCCGAGTTACATGGTTTTTCCTTTAACTAATAGATATGTTATCTGGCCAGGTTATAGGATACATTTTGTTACATAAAGTAATATACGAATTAAGCAGTGACAATTATGATGAATCAATTCGGAAAAAAGACGCTTTTTGGGCTGAAGCTGAGTAAACCATAAGAGATATATCAAATTAATGTTCTACATAATTATTGTAGATCTTCAAAAGACCTACAAACAAGCCAGCGATAACATCTTCTATAAGAAACACCCACAATAAGCATTTTTGGGGCAGCACAATTCACGCGTGCGCTTAAATGACGGCATTCTGTAGACTACGCGAGCGTAGCCGCGGGTACAGCTAGTTTTATATAAGATCTACAGCACAGTACAGAATAAGAAGAATTCACTATAAATTGTAATATAACCAATCCGATAAATACAAAAGAGAACGGAAGGGAAAAGAGAAAGGAATACACGTTGGATAATTGACGTACCTATTTTAGACTTTAAAAATTTGAAAGTTCAAGAAAAAATATTTAATTTTGTTATTTACAATAGAATCCACTGGAGAACTTACAAAAGAGCCAAGTAATGTGGGGGGCGCATGTACAACGCATTCGTGGGGTCCGTGGGGTCCTTGCAGTGTTACGTGTGGTCCCGGAAGTGCAGTACGCCAGCGTCAGTATGTTTGGCCTGCTAAAGCCTACTCGGACGCTTGTCGCACTGCTCTGACTGACTACAAGCGCTGTTACGGCCCTGCTAGACATTGCAGGTATATTTTATTATTGAATTGTGTTATACCATTTAGACCTGTGGTAAGTAATTATTAATTTTAAAATATTTTCTATTCCGATAACAGTCAGTAAAAAGTTGACTGATAAAGTATATGACTTTTTCTCTCAAAAAATAACTCAATGGAAGTCGGCTGTTTACGAGTCCATCTCACTGATGTATGCCTATTAAATGTGTTAATTTATTCAATAGCATTGTTAGTGGCTTTTGTGATTTCTTTGAGTTCTAGAGATTGGAAAAATATTCCAAGAAGAATATTTGAATATTTAGTTACAGGGTAATTTTACGTCATTTCAGTCAATGCGAACGATATACCACTCTGATTGTAATAAGGTATATTTTTAATATACTTTATTCTTTCTAATAGAGTTACATCAGAATACGAGCCGGACCCCGCAGAGGCAAGCGGACCCTGCGCAGTATCTCAATGGTCAGCATGGTCTCCATGCGAAGGGTGCGGAGTCCGTGCTCGCACGCGACATTATTTGGTGCCACGCGCACATAAACGATGCCACGTCGGCTACAGAGCTAATACAATAATGAGCCAAGCCATGCCATGTGAGGCCGGACCTTGTGAAAAGTAAGTATATAAAAATTACCTTGCAAAAGACTTCAGTATAAACACGAACGTGCTGTGTTGTGTTGCATTTTCTTACTATTCTGTATATGTTTTTTTTATCGATATAGGTTTAGCATTTTGGCCACAATCTCACCTGATCTTAAGTGACGATGTGGCCTAAGATGGTAGCAGGCGAAGCCTAGTGGGTGGACAGGCTCTCAAGTGCAGCTGCCGAAATACACCTATTGGTGTTTGGCGACAGATTTTCAACTTGAGGGTGGTAGCTAACCAGGCGGGTATTAGGAAAAGTCCTACCACCCTGTTATGGTTTCATCACGATGTTTTCCTTCACGGAAAGCTCATTGCAGGAATTCGAACTCACGTCCATCGACGCGATGTCCGCACACGCTACCTCTGGAGCCATTATTGCTTTAGAAATTTGTATTATGTTTGTCTCTCAAAAGAATTACCATTCAATAACATGAATTGAATCTGCTCACAAAATTATCCATTGGCAACTTCTTAGTAGAAGAATTGTCCTCGCTGAACATCTGTATTGGACACAACCCGAGAAATTAGATATAAAGTTACCAATATATATTATACACTAAATATAAAACTGATTAAGATGACTAATTAACAGAATTAGAATTATGAAATTAGAATCATTAAACCAAGAAGAGCATGAATAATAATAATCAGAAAGAACTCTAGGTATGCGAAAATAAACTAATATGAAAGGTGTGAACAGGACAATTTTTAACAAAAAAGTACTTATCAAAAAATAAGTACTTTATTTATTTTGTTGAGTTCCCCGGTGCATCTTTGAAGTTGAAGTCTCAATGCCAATGAAATTAAAATGGGACCACCCTTGAGGTATCCCGTTTGCAAAGAAAAAAGAATCATCTAAACCGACTCATAAACACAGAAGTTATGGCTGAAAAAAAAACATACGCTTAATGCGTATCGTTCTTAATGAACCTCCTCCTTTTTTGTAGTCTGTTAAAAATCGTTCTTTATTTTGCGTCGTATTTGTTAATCCTCTGTTTTGCTCGAGTTTGGAATTGGTGCAATATTGTAAGTACCCTATTTATAGTGTGCACTATAGTTACTGGTTTATTGACTTATGTGAAAGCGGCATAACACCGTAGTATCAAAGAGAAAATCGAATAATCAAAACAATGAGCTCGAAAAAAATCTGAATTTGTTTAATTTTATTTCAGGCCTACTGGTCCATATGCGAATTCAACTAACTTCGATTGGTTTTATGTGGTACGTATACTTCTACAACAGAACATTATGGTTTGTAAATTATGGTCTATAACTTAATATTTTCACAAGATAGGTAACAATAGCAAACAGTAACGTTCAGTATGTTACACAATTACTAAAAAATTATGGATGTAAAACTTTGTCAATTAAGTCAAATTTAGTTACACACACAAACCGCCTTCAATGTTGTACGCTCTAATTACAGTATAAAAATGATTAGCAATAAAATATAGCCTATGTTATTAGAAGAGACTGTAGCCTTCTATCATTAAAAAAATCTGTTAATTTCATTAAAAAAACAGAGATTACCCCTTATAAACGAACTTTACCCGTTTTTTTACAATACACTAGCTGTGCCCGCGGTTTCACTAGCGTATAATTTAAAAGAAATCGCTGATTGATGATTTATAATACTTCAGTATATTTTTATCGGGCGGTCGGGTTATGCACACAATCACACAGCTCGTTCGCACCACTACATCTATAGTCATAGGCCCGAGCCGAGTGTTGACTTATTTTAATTTTAAATTATCTCCCAAACTATTCGTCCAAGTAACATGCTATAAAGAGCAAAGTTTATCTAATTAAAATTGTCTTGATGATGAAGTAACTTTCGTTCGTAAAGATTAATATGCCATGCCTAATAATAATCTCATAAATAACTTTTCAATTTACAAAAAAGAAAAACGGTTTTGTGGCTTATGTATAAGAGATAGGCATATAGTATCCCGGACTTTTTTTAGATATACTATGGAGCAATATTTTTGTAGAACATTGTATGTACGCATCACTAACCATTAGTGTAACCGCCAGTGCACGCGGATAAATCAGTTCGGGCGCGCGGTTTCGTCCGGCTTACTTAACAAAAATCAATATTTAATGCTACCTGAGAGGTCTAGCCTATACTATACTATTCTACGTGAATCTGGCAATCATATACAAAAAGTATTTTTCGAATCCAACTGTTCAGCGTGAAGCGCAATCCAGCGTGTTTAAACAAACAAACAAAAAATTATTTCGTTTTAATAGGTAATGGAAATATTTTTTATCAAATTACCGATTAAAACAATTCTTCTTAGGACAATCCCCGTGGGGAGTGCCCAGTGACTGCATGGGGTGGCTGGTCACCTTGCTCGGCGCGTTGTGGCCGCGGACGTCGCTTGCGTACACGTCTCTACGTGGCCAACGATGGACGTGTTCAACAACATTTGACCCGCCATTTGCTTGCCCGGTGGAATCGACGTTACGCCGCGCTTCAAATGCTGGTATATTTATGATTTTTACCCGATAAAGGTGAAGCTAAAATGAGGTAATCATATGTCTGATAAACTTGTATATTTTTACTAAGCAATCTTTGTTATAAGGTAATTTCTGGAACTACTGATGCTTGACTTGTTTGATACTGATGCTGTTGAACTAGCGTGTTTCACGGTTTACCCGTTTTAAATTTATTCGATCAACTGTCCACCTCGCCTTGCTGCCGCGCAACGCACCCGTGTAGCCTAACGTTGTTCTTACTTACCGTACTTGCCTACAACTTGTCAGATTGCTTGACGCTCTTGGTTACTGCTCCGTTCCTTAGGGTCGTAGCGTAAAGTTATATACCTTCCTCAATAAAATCTTTTTCAAATCTGGTTGGTAGTTCCAAAGAGCGTTTAAACAAACAAAAAACAAACTCTTGGTCTATATAATTTTAGTACAAGTATACGATAAAAAAGATATGAAGTTGTACTGAAATTCAACATCAGCGATTTAAACGTGTTTCGTGCTTTATATATCTCTGATTCTTGAGACGCACCGTGGTACTCACGGCTTGCAGTCAGCCTTGCCTCACATTTACCACTTTCGATTGATCGTTTTTCTGCTAAACGTCTAATCTGTGAATATAAACTAATGAGTTGTTCCCCACAGGTTGCGGGGGCACGTAAACTTTTTCTCAGTATCTCTTTCAGCAGCAAGTCACGCTTGACGGTTTTCCCCAGTTGCCTGTGAACGAACGGATTACTGTCTTTTTTAGAGAATTGGTATACTGACAAAATTCCGTCCACTTCCTATCAGGCGTTTTAATTTAATTTTAAATTGTAGCACGATGAATCAAAGTCCTTTGTGAATACCCAAGTATAATCATTTTAGATATTAACTTTTTTCTCAAATCTGTGTATTAACTGATATTATACAGAAGACATAAGAGATGAGTAGTTTATCAAAACTTTAGGAACAGCTAAGTCTATTTAATAATTTTATATTAATTAACCGTTAATAACCAGTGAATAATAGCACTTTATATCATGTGTAAAATAGTATTATAATTACCATATAGACATGGTAAAGTGGTTGGTTTGGTTGGTTTTCACCTAAACCAACTAGCAATATACTTTTAAATTAGGTACCTACATATCTATTATAGTAATTTTGTTTATATGTAAGTATTTTAATTTAATTGTTCATAAAATTGTTTTATTATGTTCTGAAAACAGAAAGTTTGTACATTGAAAATGAAGTATTTACCTATCGGATAGAAAATCGTGTTTTATACACGTGAATGATGTAGTTTCAGTGCCGTCATTTGTTTTAAATATTGTTTCCAGGACTTACCATCTGAAAACCTAACTGCAGATAACCCTGAAGTTGAGAAATTAGTCCAAGAACATCTCGATCGTTGTCAGTTCACATTAACCCAGCAAGAAGCACTATGTGACGGGGAAGACAGTAATTGCTTCAATACTACATCTTTTTTAGGTATAATTTCATTTCATATTTGAAAAGTACCTACCTACATTTTATTAATCTATATGCATATTATTAAAAATTGATGTTGGTATATATGTATGAGATTGATAAACCAACACCATTTGACCGATCATCATGAATGTTTTTTATGGAGAAGATTTTTATGCTATCTCTGAACGCAACAGGTGGCGTTTTGGTCGAGTTATTGACTATTAAAAAAGGCAGAACAATGTCTACGGGCACAGACTTTGCATTTTATCTCACTTTAAACGCTTTAATCTCAAGAACAACCAGTCCGATTTGAAATTTTGTTTTGCGTTGATACCCCATAGCGCTACGACCCGAAAAAGCGGAGTACAAATTTAACGCGGGCTAAACCGCGAGGCACAGCTAGTTTGTGGCCTGTGGTGAAAGTGAACTATGTTTAGTCTAACGAATTAATTCTCGAAAATTACATTACATTTAAGCTTAAATATTATTGCAGGAATATGAATATACTACAAAGAAAGAAAATATATTTACTTGTCACACGCCAATTACACGATAAATATAAAAAAATGTAGTAGTAGATAATATGACATAACTTTTTTTTTCGAACTGACTATACTGTTAGCCTTAGGGCTCTGGAGCCTTTACGGCTTTTACAGCTTTACCGGGCTTGGGGGTGAGCGTTTAGGGCACTCAGCCGCGAAAGCTAAGCAACAACATCCGAGGGTGCCAAAGTGGCCGAACCTCGGCTCGGACTGTTGCGCGTATTCAAATAAGTCGCGATCGGGCTAATATGACATAACGTTAGTTTGAGATGTGTGTGTAGCAAATGGGCACCGAGTCAGCATATATGAGTACGAGTCTTCCAGAGCTGATGTTCACTCGATACCCAGAGAGTTATGCGTGCGAAGCGTTTATACATGTATGAGTTTAGTGTAGGTACTATGTTTATATGTACTTATATATGTATCTTGAAAGTATATTTCTGTATTGTACGAGAGGTTAAGTAATGTAATTAAAGTGAAATAGTAAATAAGTATGAAATAAAAATCTCTACGTAATAAGAAATATGTAATATATTATAGAAATAAAAATAAATATCAGGTTAATGTGATTGCTGTGAAAGAAGAAAATATTTAAACTGTGTGCTGAAAGAAAATAAGGACATAGCGTTTCTACTACTCCTGATTTTAGTTTATAAATTCAAATCTAACCAATTTTATGGTCCATCTGCCGCCCGTATTGAATGGACATTAACAAGATAGAATATTTGTTATTACTATAGTAATATTACTGGCCTATTAATGGTGTAATTTTTATGTATCTGTTCGTGCTACGCACCAGCTTGTCGGCGCTAAATCCACGTTCTATGTCCGAGTTTTGTACCTACATATTCGTTTTATGTGATAAAGTAGCTGTGCCGCGCGGTTTCGCCCGCGTATAATTTAAAAGAAATGGCTGATTGATGATTTATAATACTTCTGTATAGACAATATGTTTTTCGGGCGGCTAGGGTTATACGTCACAGCTAACACGACTCGTTCGCGCCACTACACCTGTACTCATATGAAAGTATACACGACGGATATTTTCGGACCCATTTTTAACATTTTTGTCTGTCTGTCTGTCTGTTTGTTCCGGGTAATCTCCGAAACGGTTGGACCGATTTTGACGAGACTTTCACTGGCAGATGGCTGATGTTATAAGGCATAACTTAGGCTACTTAGATTTTAGAAAAATAATTAGGGTTCCGCACAAAAAAATCCGCCGGCACAGCTAGTTATAAATAAATCATCAATCAGCGATTGCTTATAAATTATACGCGGGTGAAACCGAGGGGCAAAGCTAGTTTACTATAAAATAAAAATGTTAGGTATAATTTATCAAAATGTAGGTAATGTTTATGTTAATTTCTAATAAAGTTGAATTTATTGCAGAGGTGTGCAAACTGCCCTTGTCTGTTGGTCACTGCCGCAGTTACGTGGAGCGTTGGTTTTACGACAATGCTCGAAACTCCTGTGAACCTTTCGGTTATTCTGGGTGTGGAGGCAACGATAACAACTTTCGCTCCAGGGAGCTTTGTGTACGAGCTTGCATGACTAACTATACTCTTAGAAAAGGTGAGAGCTGTACCGGTAAAAACTTTAAACAGTAAGGTAGGAATAACAATATTTAGTGGAATTAATGTCAAAAAATTTTTTTTCCTGTTTTATTAACTTGGCATAATCTTAGGAGTATCTATAAACTGAAATATAACTATTTTATTTTTAACGGAAGATATGATTGATATTAATTTTTAAATCATGTTCGATAAGTTTCGAATAGTTTTATGTTTTTATAGTACTTAGGTACATAGTTAGATAGGTATTTATAATTCGATTTTCACAATGAGGTATTTATTCGTAAAATAGATTAGCCTAGTTAATTTTAGTCTTATTCAAAAATTTAATAGTTATGTATACATAACATACCAGTTCCTTTAATTAATTCAGAATTACTCAAAATAAATAATAACTAGCAACCCGCCCCGGCTTCACACGGGTAGCAGAATAATACATATAACTATTGGTTTACGCAGCGCACGCCTGTAAAGCTCCCAGTCGGCATGATTTCTTCCGACATTTTCAAGAATCATAGTCATATTTCAACCAATTTACACAAAACCGTAATGAATTATACACCTAAATCTTCCTCGTGAATCACTCCGTCCATAAAAATGACCATCCGTATGAAAATCCGTTCGTTAGTTTTTGAGTTTATCGCGATCACACAGACAGACGCGGCGGGGGACTTTATTTTTTAAATGTATAAATAAGGAAGGTCAACTGCATAAAAATATTGTAATAAACTCATCTTAAAATGTTTACTTAATTTCGAACATTCTATGTATATTTTGTACTTTTTGTTTCAGTGATAACGGTGTCAAATGAAACGGTTGTAAAAAAATTAAAGGCAACGCCTTCTTCGGATGTAAACGAAGTTATGCAAAAAGACATGGCAAAGACTCCTGGTAAATTGTCGTTTTTTAAATTGTTATTTAAATTGCCGAATTGTTGACGTAAATACGTCTTTACTTCCATAGTGGGAGGAAATTTTGGTCCAGTATTGAATGTTGGAGAGAGCAGAAAACATTTGTAGGGCTTTTGCTAATGCCCGCCTGGCTAGCTACCATCCTCAAGATGAAAATCTGTCGCCAAGCACCAATAAGTGTGTTCCGGCAGCTGCACTTGAGAGCCAGTCTTCCACTAGGCTTAGCGTGTTATCATTTTGGGCCACATCGTCACTTAACATTAGGTGAGATTTTGGCCACTACGCCAAAACCTATAACGATACAAATATTGCCGATAGAACCAGTGGACTGTGCGATGAGCTCGTGGTTGGGATGGAGCAACTGTTTCGGTGATTGCGGCCACGCTGTCAAACTCAACTATCGCCTGGTTATGGTGAGTCTTTGTTCAGAATTAAATTTAAGAAATATTATATTATATATATCGTATTTTGTAAGTGTATTGTAAAATTTCTTGTGTTTTTTTTTCACAATTAAACAATTCACATAACACCTTATGTACAATGGTTACAGATACCTTCATGGTCGTGCGTATAACAACTCGCCAAAGTTTCACCGCACTTAGGTTAATGGTATAGAAATCCATAGGAAACGAATAAGGAAACATACATTTCTAAAGTTCCGAAGTCAACAAGGAACCCTTATAGTTTCGTTATATCCGTCCGTGACTTAGTTCAGACATTATTAGTACTAGAAAGCTGTAATTTGGTATGACACAAATATATTAATCGCACTTTCGTCTATGTCATGTTGTGGGGTGTCGCTGGATAGGTGGTTAAAAATATTGGGGGTGTGTGAAAAGTGAAAGTCGATTATGATAATAATAAGTTAGGTTACGGATACGATATAATTCTCAAAACAATTATGCATTATGGTTATGATCAATAATTATGCTTAAATATTTATCTAATATGTTAGGTACTGTAATAACTTGTATTGTTAATACTTTAACAGAATTAGATTACATTAGAAATCAATATTTTTTTAGTGTTTACAGGGTTCTTAAATCCGCAACCGATATTCCGCTTGTTTAAGCTGCATGACCATCACGACTATAATATTGTTACGATTTGAGTGAAAATAGAAAAACTCTCTACCGAATTACCTGTATTTGTCTAGAATGTACTCGATACATCGAGTATGTATTCGTAGGCAATAAAAACACTGTAGTTCACTCACACGTTCAAAGCTTATCGCTTTGGTGCGTATTCCAAGAAATAATAGTCTAAAAATAGAACACTTCCCCTTCTAAACAATGACGTAAAGTTCAAGACCTTTTTAGTGATTTCGTCCCTCATTTTATTTTGCTATATAAGCGAGTCCCGAAAGCCAAGCCCGGTGAAACTTTCAAAACTTTCTGAGGCTTCAGGGCCCTTACGGCTAGTGTAGTCAGAACCGACAGTTCTACTTTAGACAACCAAGTGAAAACAACAAGCGATAAAAAGGAAGAAATCTGCAAGAGGACCATAGAGAGAGATACTCTAAGTACGACCACAGTTAATGACTATGTCTTAATTTTGTTTCACTGAGTACGAATAATTAATTTACGTAACATCTGACGATCTTTTCGCTACCCACGAATATAACAATATTAAAGCGTAATAGACGGGAGGATTTTTTTTTGTTTCCTTTAAAGCAGTTAATTCTCAATATACTATGTAAACAATAATGATGGTTTAAGACATACATTTTGTTTTCCAGCGATCTTCAATAGGTTCTGGTAAAGCTTGCAGAAGCCTAATGAAGAGTCGAATTTGCAAGCCGGTGGAATGTCACAAGACGTCTTTAACAACAGACTTTACTTTTACCGGTAATACTACTCAAATGAATTATGTAACTTAGGAGATTTATATAAATTAACAAAGAAAACAATGAAGGAATACGTTTATCATAATAAAAGTATTAACTAATTTGTACTTACTTACGTCAATTTAATACTATTTACTTGGTTTCATCATCATAATATTATTTATAGTTAGGAATATTATATATTAGAGATTTTGAAGTGCATTTCGTTATATCATTTCATTTCTTTTTTATCGATCTTTTTTGGTAGAAATCTCCTTCTAACTTTGTAATTGTTCGGCAATTACAGAATATAGTTCTAAATTGTGAAATATTTTAAGTTTTAATTGTACCTTCTATGTAGGTAGTTATTGTTCAAGAAGTAATTGTAGTTTATTTCTTATGGAATATATATCCAATTTTTCATTAAAAATTGAACACGGTTAAACATTTATATTGATACTACTAGAACTATCATATATATGTCAAGGGTAAACAAGTAGATTATATGTACCTACATAATGGTGTCGGTCATCATGTTACTTCGATTTAACTATAAAAACATATAAAATATTATATAACATTGTAAACACTCCATTGAATATTTAATTTCCATAAATGATTTTATGTATGTCGTTAATGATCAAGGGCTTATCTATAAACGAGATTTATTAAACGTGGAAGCGTTCTTAATAATTGTCAAGGTAGTTTTAAATGTGTTAAGGAAAGCATAAAATTACCTTTAAAATAATGATAACACACACAATTAACTATATCGATATTTAATTATACAATAAATTGTTACAAATATTTTGTACACAAACACTTAATGCATAATATTATTTGTCAACATCATTAATAACTAACGTATAATTACATCACTTAACTAGCATTTCCTATTATTAATACTGTAAGGGAACATCACAGTCGCTTATGAACGCCTCACTTCCTTTCAAAATAATTCTCTTAAAATAACGTTATGATATCTGTTATAATAATTATTAGTGTTTATATATACTTATAATGTCGAACTCTGTTATAATTGAATAACAATTATCAATAACAAAATGTACGAAAATTAATACATTTAATATTAAATAAAAAATCGAATAATAACAATAGTGTTTTATTTACAAATATAGATATGCATAAAATGTTAAGTGCGATATAGTTTTTAATATCTGGCAGTGTATTTTTTTGAATAAATGGCAAATGTAAATACATCCTTATTATATTTTTCGAAAGATGGGTGTAAAATAAATAATACGTAAAATTAAAATCATTAATATTAATGAGCACAGTCAATATCGTTAATGTGAAAACCATCCAACAGTAACTTTTTATTATTATTCTAAATGACATTCTGTCGAGTCTTTCTGAGGTACTTCTGAGGTGGAACGTTGATGCACAATATCCATTATATCCATATTAAACTTTCACTCTCGAAGGCGGTTTTTGTCCGCAAGCGTGTATTAGAAATTTCGCCGCTTGTCACGGCCGCGGTAATATTGAACTTCTTTGGTTGGACTTTTTTTATAAACGTTTTTTTTTTTGTGTTAGGGAAAGAGTTGGTCTGTGCATCAATAATTTTTCTGTTTCGATTTATTATTTACAAAACGGGCGTCCATTACCGAGAAACAATGTTTTTATGTATTTGTATGTATTTATCTTAAAATAATCAAGACACTCATTTTGAAATTAAATAATACATTATACCCGTATGACGGCAGGGATTTTTGGTGATTGACAACAGCGAGGTGCAGTACACTCCTTGGCACATGGACATGAGCACGCCAAATTGTTAAAATCTATTAACGCTTTCTTCTCTTCGTCTGTACCTATATTTAAAAAAAGATATTATTAATCTATGATCAGTCTTTTCAAATTATTAGGTTATTTACTTGGGTCACTAAAATATTAAAAATTCAGTACTGCTATGTATATAGCTATTCGGAAAATCAAAATAAAATAAGGCCGTTAACATTTCAACGCATTTTTGACTATTTATCGCTGCATGACAAGCTTCGAGAGAAAGGAACGAACAGTTTACGGATAATTAAAGATAGATATTTTACCTGCTCATAACCTTAAAATTTTGTGTTTATGCTATCTTAAAAAAGGATGGAAAAACATACCTAAATTAGAACTGAGCACGAACTCCGGCTGCAATGTTACTAGTCCTATACCGTGACGTTTGAAGACATCGCAAACTAAGGATGAGCTCTTCAAATAGTCCTGTTAAATGTAAAACAGTTAATTAGATACATAATCTATACTACCCGTATATATATTAATATAATAAAGCTGAAGAGTTTTTGTTGGTTTAAACACGATAATCTCTGGAACTACCAGTCGCATTCGAAAAATTATTTTTGTATATTATAGCCAGATTCATGAGGAATAGTAAAGGGTATATAACATCACGCTGCAACCTTAAGGAGCGGAGCAGTTACTATGAACGTGAAGCAATCTAGCAAGCTGTAGGCAAGTATTGGAAGTGGAACAACGATAGGGCTGGACTATAAGGGTCGTTAGCGGCGGCGCCGCGCCGTGGAGTGTTTGTCGAATAGATTTAACACGGGTGAAACCGTGGGGCACAGCTAGCATTATATACAAACAATAACTCTATACACTAACATCAGACATTAAAGTGATTTAAAATCTAAATATTTATTTATTTGGAGAAATGTATTATTCATAATGTACTCAATTTTTGTCATCACTGATGGATATAAGGCTCGTCCCTATATTATATATTTTCCGCAGCCAGTCACTTCCAACCGCTTCTCGTAAATCTTCGCTCCGTTTAATTTGAAGATGTTTTACAATATGTTTATCGATACGTGGTCTTCACTCAAGATCTTGTCTACTCTAGGGGTTGTCGGTTCTTCGACAGATATTACCGGCCACATCAATTTGTTTATCTTAGATTTGTCTCGGTTACTTTGGTTCTCTAGCATATAGTTTCAATATGGGTTTTAACCCTCACAAATTCTATATACTATAAACTACATTCAAAGACTGAAAACTATATGAACACACTCATTTTGGGAAACTACTCACGCGCTACTTTTTTCACGTTGACGGTGCATGTTAGAACTACACGCTAGCGTCAATAACAACAGTACAGTTTCAACTCAATTGTAGTGTGCTGACGTTGAGTTCACATGTAGCGTATAATTAATGTACCGTGCTTAGTAGTTGAGTGTACCTTTTAGTAACTGCTACATGACTTGTAGAGTACAAAGTAAAGAAAAAAAAAACTCTATTTAACTTAGGCCCTAAGAAGGCACTTACGAACGTCAAACACTACTACCGGTTCGGAAAATATTCTAGTCATCGAGAAGAACCGGCAAGAAACTCGATCGGGCTTATCTTTTTTTTAATATTTTTTCCAACTCTATAATTAACATTTACAGTTAATAATCACTATCACAATAATTGTAGGTAATACTTATAATTTAGTGGATGCACACAGAGAGGGAGTCACTTCCAGACATCACTATCATTCACATAATGATCCAACCCTATAATAACCTTTTGACAGTAAAACCTGCTTGACATGTGGTCCTTGAATTCATTGTCTGGTAAATCAGTAGGTAATGTACTTCAGGATCTTATTATAGAACCTAACACTATTTATTTATTTATTTACTATTACCTAAAAAACTTTTATTAGACTTACTAAGTGTAAAACACGGTATGACTAATTTATGTCTATTTCTAGTATTAAAACTGTGCTTGCTCTTTGACAAAATCTAGCTTGTCAAAGTATTTCCGAACAATTCATTATATTATAAAGAATGTATTGGGAGGGCATAGCTAATATTTAATACGTTTAATTCAAACCCCAATTGTACGTAAAGTTGATAAGACGAAATAACGACGTAGTGTATAATTATTTTTTATTAATTGAGACATCACAGTTAATAATAATGTAATAAGTAATAATATGCATACATACCTATAAATATTACAATTATATATTTTATATAACGTTATATAGGAATTATATCTGAAAGGCATCAGATTTGTAATCTACAACACATCTAATTTTATGATATTATTGAAGACGATAAAATTATAATCTAGACCATTTATTGTTTAGCGATTACAGCGCCCAGCACTCGTATCGATAACTTTATTGCTCGTTATCGGCTTGTTACACCTGTGTGTTGTTACCTGTGGCGTTACACAATAAATACTAAGAATACCTACACATACACATGTTAAAACCCTGTGCCGTGGAGATGATATAATAGAAGTCGGTATAAACATCGACGTATTTCACTGGAAGTTAATGACTATGGTTATATTTAGATTACATCATTAATTATCTGACATACCATACCAGAGTAAACCATTGCCATTTGAGTTACTTCTGCAAAATATATATGTCTATAGCTAAAACTTAGAAAAGTGGATGCTTGAAGCTACTTATGTTTTACTTGTTAGAATAGTCACATTTGATGTTATGTGACGCATAACTTCGAGTGTGTCCATCTTCACCACCTTAAATAAAAGGTCAAGCAAGAAACTTCAAACTGTACACTTTTTGTTGCAATGTGCGCGCACACCATAAGAATTCACTCTCATCATTTTTGCCTATCATACGTAAAGAAGTATAACTTTAAACACTTTAGTTATCTTATAGTTAAAATACGAAAACGTTATTAACATTTGAAGTTAAAATAAAATAAAATGTTTGCCATAATTATTGTAGTAATAATGAGACGCACCTCATGTGAACTATAAGCGACATGCGCAGTCGCTACGACGCGATCTCTGTGAAGTTGCCATACATGCAGCTCGTGAATAGCAAGGACTCCGGGAACGCGTAGTGCGGCGGCTCTCAACTCACACGCGCCAAGCCCCTCCGGTACCGTTTGCAATAACACCAAACCCGCTGAACGTACTACGAAAACATAAAATTGATACTGTGTGACAAAATATCATCAGCTAGCATTAATCGTTAATTCACAATTGTACAAACGCCTTTCCCAAGACTCGCCGCTTCCTAACGCTAACTTTCTACACAATGTTTCCAAAGATGCGATCTTCTTTAATTCGACAAAAAAACATGCTTCAAGCTAGGATATGTCCTGTATAATGGTGCACTGGCCAAGTTTATACACTATGTTAACATGTGTACAGAATGTTAACGAACATAAAAAACTTGAAAACTAAGGACAATCACCAAAATTTAGGAAAAAAAGCGTACCTTGGATTTTCGATGCGGTGTACTATTATAATAAACGGTTACAAAGAAGCAATTATAGCACAGTTGTCCAGACACCCTGTCGATCGACGTGAGTTCGAATCCTGAGCTCTCGCAAACGTGAACAAACCATAGAAAGTTTAGTAGGGTATTTTCTAATGCCCGCCTAGCTAGCTATCACCCTCAAGCACACCTACCGTGTTACGGCAGCTTCACTTGTGAGCCAGTTCCTCCACTAGGCTTAGCGTGTCACCATCTTGTGCCGCATCGTCACTTAACATCAAGTGAGACTGTGGCCAAACGATAAAAACTATAAAGAATAAAAAAAAGGTGTGCAGCGTTTCAAACGTGTTAGAAGTGAAACATTCAGACAAAAATATGTACTTTAAATATATTTTATAAATATCCTACATCAGCGAGATTCGAACTATTGACCACTCGTGTGTACTGCGTATGAAGTCTGGTCGTCTCACACCGCTAGGCCAATCCGACGACGATTACAATCATGAAAATCAGGGCTTGCGTTAACCGTGCATATGGTAGGTTGTTTCTAATCACAACGGTGCCAAAGAAGTTTTCACTTCAAAAAACTTAGAATGAGATTCCTCCGAAACTATAAAGTTATAGGAGTTTGTTTCCGTTTGCATAACAGTGTGATTGCGTCTGAGGTCTCACCGCGTCGTAATGGTGAGTTCCTTTGTACTTAGTTTCGCTCCAACAGATTGTTATAAATAGTAAATCTGTAACTGTCCACTGACTGTAATTGCATCGTTTATTTCTACATAGGTTTTTACAGATTGAATACTGCTCAAGAGAAATGACAGTTCTGTTGAGAAATCAGTGGATTTAATTTACAAAAGTTATCACATCATTTTAGACGAAATGTTTGTACATTTCAAATAATCATAGTTAATAAAATTAAACCCGAATTACTATTTATTAGGTTTTTCTTATTTTCATACTAAATAATATAGAACATAAAAAAGCCTAATCAAAATTAAAACATTAGGTTATAATTTGTTGAAGATATTTTAAAAGTTGTTAATTTACAAGATGGGCAGTATTTTCCATTTTAAAGGCGCACAAGTGCAAAGAAAAGCCGATGAAAATTAATTAAAATGATTTGGCATTTTTACAGTTATTTAGATTTTTTATTAGAGTTAGTTATTTCCCCTATTTAGAAGATAGAGTTTCTTTCGAATATATTCTGTTAGATATCGTATTAATTACTAAGTACTAAAGTAAAAAATGCTAAAAAGTACATAAACGAATGAATAATATCAATCAATATATAGTGAACTTAGATTTATGATTGTTGGAGAGCAACGGAGATCAATCATTAATCTAAGGTAGTGAAGTAATTGGTAATACTCACAAAATGGATAGTTAAATATGACAAGAAAGATGGCGGCGCATGCGGAGAGTGCAGGATCAGCTATGCGGGCTGCTACCGGTTCCCATTCACTGGTTAGCCCAGCGCCCATCACGAACAGGCTACCTAAATAAGAAATAAGTTTATATTCTGTTCAAACTTTGTATAAAACCCTTTCCACGTTAATGTTTCTCTAATCAAATAAGACGCATTGAAGAAAACTTTTGAATCGCTTTGGGATATTAGTTTTCATAACAATTAACGGACCCAATATAGATATATTCTCTCAAACAATTTAGTGAACTGGGTTTTTATTAAAACACTTATCAACCTTAGATTAATGATTGCTTTCCGCTGTTCAACGGAGACTAATCATTAATCTAAGTTAATACAGCTTATCAATATTTAAATTGTCAATATTAGATAGTTCTTGGCATGCTATGATCTTTTTTGATAAAAAATATTTTTGAAAATCGTAATAAACCTTAGCTCCCAATATCTTACTTGTTTCATTAAAATTTCAATCACAGATTTTTGAAAAAGGGTCTCATTTGAGGTGTTTTCCGTAAATGTTATTACGAGGTCACCACTTGTGGTTCACTAATAAAATAATCCACCTGTAGGTAAGCTAGTAAGCATATTAATCCTTTTACATATATGAAAAATGGCAGATAAACAAGTTGCCGTAGAAATCAAGAAGCCTTGAAAAGGCGCAGAGGGAGTTTTTGGCGAGATCTTAAGCTACCATGTTATAGTTTTTATTTTAATTAATTAGCTTAGGTGCTTTGAACCTATTTTATGTAATATTGGTGGCATTTTTCGTGATATAGTTTCGTTATTCTACATTCGTGAAGCGGATTATAAATATTAACTAGAAAAATGAATTTTGATATGTCACAAAAACTCCCTAGATAGTTCTAACAAGGGAGCCACAATCTTGTTGGACCAACTTTGAATATAATACATACTATGAAGACAAACATTGACACTGGCAAGTGCTTTTTGCGGCTCCAAAACAAGAAGAAGAGGCAACGCGCAGAGTTTTTGGCGGGATATTGTTATGCCATGTTGCGGTTTTATTTTAATTTATAAACTTACGTTATTTGGCCCCTTTATGTAATATTGGTGGCATTTTGCTTGATATAGTTTGGTTATGGGTCTTGTGCTTAAGTGACTTACAAATAACTAGCTGTACCCGCGGCTCCGCGTGGACTAGTGAATGCTGTCGGTCGACAACACGCGCGAATTGTGCTGCCCTAAAAATGTTTATGTGATCCTTAGAAGATAGGCATACGCTATCGTAGACTTTTTTGTAAGTCTATTTAAGATCTACAATTATGAAGTATGTTAACTTGATTTATCTCTTATGGTTTACTCAGTATTAGCCATTTAATAACCCCAAACGCGTCTTTTTCCGAATTGATTCACCAATATCGTCATTACTTACTTCGTATGTTCCTTTATGTAATAAAATTTATTATAACCTGGCCAGATAACATTTCTATGAATTTAAGGAAAAACCATGTAAATCGGATTAGTAATTTTTACGTAAAAAGAAAATAAACGGACTGACAGACAGAGAGCTATTGAGTTTTATAATATGTATAAATATCGATATAGATAAGTAAAAGTATGAATTTTAAGTTGCCACAAAAAATCCCTGGACAATTTCTATTCACGTGGTGTTAACACACGTAGCCACTAAATAATAAAAAACGCGCATGTCCGCACATGCGCCCTGGTATTCCCACAAAACTGCAACTCACTTGCAATATCGGTTGGTGCATGCGCTAGAACTGGTTCTCCTGAGCCCGTCTTCAGTACAACTCCACCACTTTCAGTTACACTCAGACGACGACTGTAGCTCAATTCACGACCTGAAACAATAAAATTAATAAACAGTTCAATAAAACTTGATCTTAAAGTGTTCGACTTCGTAAAAATTGTATACCAATGAAGTAAATAATTGTAGGTTAAAATAATAATAATTATTCCTTGATCAATTAATAAAAAAATCTTTTACAGTTCAATAATACTCGTATGTGATAAAAACTATTTTGCAAGCCGGTTTTGTGTGGGTGATGTTCCACTTATGTGAATCTAGATTATTGTGTACGACGTACATCCGTAAATAGAAAAGAGTGAACTAAATTCATGAGAGTTGGATTAGCACTGTTGTACTCATCTAGTAGTTACATTTAAATACCGATTGACATGGGCTCAATGTTATTGTTTTATTTAAATAAATACATATTTTCTGTTTTTTTTTTTTATTTATTTTGTAAATATCAGTTTAGCGAAGGAGTAAGATATAAATAATTGAAAACTCTAGTCACATTACAGTAAAGTCTAACTTAGGGTAGTGATTTTTTGATTTATACTAAATTGGCTGGTACCTTGAGGACCATAGTACTTATATAGGGTGTTGATTTTTTTACTGGGCCCTTATAAGTAGGCCTTTTCTCTGATGCCAGCATATCATCACATTCCGAAACAGTGTTTTTTATAATAAAGATCCGAGCGTACCTTGTGTCTACCTTAGTGTTTTAATGTACCTACCCTACGAGTAGCACAAATCAAAACAACTACGTAACAAAAACACACATAAACACCCTATATCAATACAATGACGTCTTTTTTCTGACTTATATAGACGTAAACCGACTATAGACATTCTAGAAACATCCACACAAAATACATACAGCAAATATATCTAAGAAAACATTTACCTACGAGTGAAATCTCATCTTAAACAAGACGGCCCTAAGTGATACAAAATTCGGTTGGCATTGCTACCAACTGGATTTAAAGAAACATATCCTGGAATTACGAACAAATTGTAACGAAGAGCACAATGATAAACATTTAACCAGCAATGTTATAGGATGCGGTAACAGTTGGTACCTAATACCAAGGTTGTTATTACGTGTTAGGTATTTGATGTTTTCATAACAAACTCCTTATATCGCTAACTATTATAATCTATGTAAGTGACCGATAAGTAGTATCCACTTAATAGAAGCTTCGTACATTTGTTTAATTATCAAAAGTATCATGAACACAATGGCTCTTGAAGTCATTTCCATTTAATGTGGTAGTTCACAAATGATAAAGTATCAGGTGAACTGTTGTATAAGATACTTGTTTTGAGTTTCCAGGAATCTATTATTATATTATATTATATCTATTATTATTTATTGATGTAAAATCATATTGTTATTTGTACTGTGAAGTCCTATTAGTAGAGCGTACTAATTAAAAATATTTTTATAAATGTTTGTCTATCTGTGCACATACTACGTCAAAAGTGGTGGATGGATTTGAAATTAAATTTGACCATAGAATTGAAACAACACGTGACCTTATAAATGTCCCTAATCAACATAATATAGAAAATTTTTATTGTGACAAAACACAAGAGAACCAAAAAAGTTGTTAAAGACCTTATCTCTGCAATGATGAAATTGATTTTGACGAAATTTGACGGATATAAGTATAATTCCAAGGAAAGATAGATTAGGAAGATTGACATGAGTTCGAATTCCTGCAATGAGCCTGAGCTTTCGGTGAATTAAAACATCGCGAGGAAACCATAGCATGGTGGTAGGGCTTTTCTAATGCCCGCCTGTCTAGCTACCACCCTCAAGTTGAAAATCTGTAGCTAAGCACCAAAGGTGTGTTCCGGCAGCTGCACTTGTGAGCCAGTCTTTCACTAGGCTTAGCGTGTTATCATTTTGGACCACATCGTCACTTAAGATCATGTGAGATTGTGGCCAGTACGCTAAACCTATAACGATAAAAAAAGGTACTTTACCCATAGCTTTTGAGGTACACAGATTTTCAATTTGGACCCCCCAAGTAGTAGTAGGTGGGCATTAAGAACTGATCTATGATATGAATACCTGAATTATGATAAGATAAAGTTAAGTTAAAACGTAAATAATAATAATGTTATATGTATTAAAGGTGCACTGAAATCTATTTACTTACTAAGTGTTTGAAATGGATTCAAACTTATCTATATCAATTAGGAAGATTCTTACCTGCAAGTAGCATATAGCTAATGGTGTTAAGCAGTAACCCTATAACTGCACTGCCAATGATGACTCTCGGATACCGTGGGGGCTGACCGTGCGATGAATGCACGCCGAGTTGGAGAGCGTTTACAACCAGCGCTAGTGCGAATGACGCGAACAGCACATGGACAGACAGGCGACCCACGACTTCAATGCGGGCCCAGCCAAACGTGTTGCGGAGACGACCCTCACGGCCTGCACCTTCATCAGCTCTCTCATACTGTTTTAGAACAATTGTTCCTATGGATAACTAGCATACCTTATTCGTATACAAAATATAAAGACATTTCGTTTAACATTTCTACATTTTATAAATCGTAATTGTTGGCTAGTGTTTTCGCGTGCATTGATTGTGGTGTAAAAGTCAGTCACATGTTATAAATAATCGAGTATTAATTACATCTACATCGAAATGATTTATATTTTTACTACAACAACATAAGACGTCATCTTAATACTGTTTTACATAAAAAAAAACATTAAAGAATATTATTAACGTTCTAAATTAGTAGTAGGTATACTCTATGCGTATGTCAATTAATAATAGGAGCATACAGCTCTTGATAACTATATGCAGCTCTACGTACGTTAGAATTACGAAAAAAAACGAATAACAGGAACAAAGTGAAGATAGTGGTCGAACATATCGACTGCGGAATCACCAAATCAACAAAGTAGCAGTACTAGCGCTGTTGTGTAATCAACACACACTAATACTCGAGGCGCTCCAAATGTTCCAATTCATTTCTCAGATTTACCTATTTTAATGACTGGCCCCAGTTACGACTTCTGACCTTTTTTTTTTTCGATCTGACTATACTGTTTGCCTTAAGGGCCCAGGAGCCTCGAACGGCTTTTACAGCTTCACCGGACTTGGGACTTCTGACCTTTATAAGGTTGGCTTTAAATAGCTATAGGCAGCAGTTACTGCAATTCCAAATAAGGTGGTTAGCAAGTTTGTTTGCTATTAAAAAAAACCAACGACATATATATTTTGTTGTTTACCTTATACGAAAGCAGTGTAGTGATTAGACCGACTAGCCTACATAATGAATGGCAAGTGTCGACCAGAAGCGTCGGCGAGTGTGTGAAGTAGGAGGCGAACAGGCGACCGCTGAACCCAGCAATGGCTAAGAACAAAGCCAGTAAGGATCTCGGCGGCGGTAGCCATTGCAGCCATTCTTTCATAGCCATCGCTGCGACCTCTCTAGTGAGCTACAATAAACAAACATAAAAGATTACAATAGAAATAAAGAAGAAAGAAAAGAATGAAGAAAGAAGAAGAATGAAAGAAAAGAGAAGAAAGAAGAAAGAAATAAAATAGGTATTTGTTATACGAGTACACACATAAAAGTAAATTATGTTTAAAAAAGTTAAGGAATAAAAGAAAAAAAAGGAATATTAAAACTACAATTTAGTATTGTGTATATATCCTGCTGTTTGTGTTGGAGGGGGTGAGTAGTATTAATAATTTTCTTAATAAAAACATCAAGATGATAAAGATCTCACGGCTTTACATATGGTATAAAACAAGGCTACCCAATTCATTTTGGATGTGAACTATAATTTCAATTCCATGTAAGCCGGCGGGTCACCTAATGTTTACAGTTTTGATAAATTCAAATATACATAGATATATATTTCAAATAAACAAAGCTTTAACTTACGCGTAGTTTAATAATATAATAATGAAAAGGCAGGTCATCAATCGCGTGGCGGTAGCCAGCTACTGCTGTTGGCGGGCCAATTCAAATACGTTGGAGGGTCACTTTCTGACCCACCAGCATGGTTTAGGAACACTTGGTATACAAGTACAAAACCAACTATAACGCGACTTGGGGCTATCATTTTTCGCGATAGATTTTTACAAATACTTTATCGTTGTTTTCAATAGCATGTGAGAAATTACACGTATATGTTTTATAATAGTTTGATAAAACGACTGCACAATACTTGATGGAAAAGTATGGTTCATTCCAGAAACAACGGAGACCGCTGGCGTCAAATTCTATCGGCAGTCGTCGCCGTCATGCTAGCCTGTACAAATGCTTCTTAATGCCTCGTTTGAAAGATCCGATATCGTAGGATAAAAGCGTAAAATTTCCATAGAACCTTATCTATATACTTGTTTTGTTATCTTTCATTCGAATTAAGTTTTACCGAGGAAAAAAATAATAATAATACGGTGTCCTCGTTCAAATGTAGTTCCCTATCAATTAATGTAAAAAGAATTGCGGTGAGCGGTCTGATAATGGTTTTAAATATTTTATGACCGATTTTATTTACGACGCTACTTGTTTTTTGTACAAAATATTACTGTTGATATAAAAAAAACTAATTTAAAATAATAATATACAATAAAACCTTATTCATGATGTGGTAAGTACAGATAGTTAAGTGAAAGATACTGTTTTGTTGCGTAAATATTATACATACAATAGGAGAAAACAATAACATTTTCATGTGGTTTTTTTACATATATTATTCTTTATTTGTATTATTAAGTAACATTATGTTTGGGACTGAATTTAGTAAAATTATGTGGGTTTTTATGTGACATTAAGTGACAGAAGTCTATTTATGTATTCTGTGGACAGAAAGAATCAATATTTTTTATTTATTTATTTCTTTTCTTTTTTCTTTCTCCCGTCTACTGGAGAAGTGTACCTGTGCAGCTTTGTCAGATCAAATAATTAGAAAAGAAGATGTTCGATTATGCACCGGACACCTGCGTACGTTCAAAAATTGCACAGGTCTATCTTAATATACTCTCCGGTCTACCTACGAAGGCATCTACACAGGTAGACCACAAGCCCGGTAAAGCTGTAAAAGCCGTAAAGGCTCCAGGGCCCCTAAGGCTAACAGTATAGTCAGTTCGAAAAAAAAAAAACAAAAATAAAAACAGGTAGACCTCTCTAGTTGACCGCGCTGTAGAATATATGGCCAGCGTTAGATGTGTAGCAAACTCATTTTAATTTTAATAGTGTTTCGTCTTTTTATATTGTTTTAGAAATTAGTAAATCAAAATAAAAACGTACTTTATTCAATTTAAGCCCCAAAAAGGCATTTATGAACGTCAAAAACCATTACCGGTTTGGAAAACATCCCAGTTATCGAGAAGAACCGGCAAGAAACTCGATCGGACTTATCTTTTTTTTTATTTATGTTTTCCAACTATAAATAATATTTACAGTCAAGAATCATATTTATAATTTAGTGGATGCATAGAGAGGGAGTCAATTCTAGACATCACTGTCATTCACATAATGATTCGCTCTATAATAATCTTTTGACAGTAAAACCTGCTGGTCCTTGAATTCATTGTCTGGCAAATCAGTAGAACCTAACATTATTACCTAAAAACTTTTGTTAGTCTTACAAGTATATAAGACGATACGACTAATTTATATCTATTTCTAATATTAAAATTGTGCTGGTCTTTAACAAAACCAAGCTTGTCAATGTTTTTACAAATATACATGAAATTATGGAGAATGTATTGGGAGTGGACAGTTAAGATATGAAATTCCTGGAATTTATTCTTTAGTGATTCGCGACTCTCATGTTGTATATTGCTCGAATTGCCCGCTTTTATAATATAATAGGGTATCTACCTCAGATGCTGAACCCCACAGCAAAATATCGGAAAAAATTACAAGGCTATAGAAGTAAGCGAAGTAGACTAAACTAGCAGTGGCAATATCTGCTAACTGGCAAATCTTACGTACTGCGCAGAGCTTAATGTTTTTAACGTGCGGATCCCACTGTACTTTTGAATCAAGCGTAATAACCAAGAAGACAATATTTTTAATTAAGCCTACTAAATTCCCTTCTATCTTGATTCTACTATCAACCATGGTCGTAACCAGGATTTTGACCAGGGCAGGCAAGGAGAAAATAATGTTAAACAATTTTTTTATACTAGCTTGGCAATATGATTTTATAGCTCCTGGTGTTAAAAGTACGGTACAATCCAAAAACAACGGTGACCGTTGGTGACAGTTTCCATCGACAGTAGTCGCCGTCATAACGGCCTGTAGAAATTACCCCTTCAGGCCTCGTTTAAATGACCCAATGTCATAGGAAGGAGGGAACACTGAATAGAAGATCATTCCAAATTCACACGATACGGCAAAGGTAAGAATTTGCGATATTTTTTTTTTCATGCCGTTATGGCTGCAATCGTATAGCTTTGGCTCCGTAAACCAGTCCGCGTGGTTTTGGAAAATGATGGGATACGGTCAATTGGCTCTTCAGAACATACACCATGATACAGACTAAAAAACGCTCAGCGAAACAAAGTCCCTTCACATCTGAAGCATTTTTAAGGAATTAGTGATGTCTGTATCATTCACAATGCTGACAACCCGTCACTTTAATCTGCCCAAGGAATCAAGGACGCGTTGGACGGATCCTTCCCGGAGATGTAATTTTTTTTAATGTTCGGGCGAAATTTTATCTTATAAGGAAATTCAGAATGTCAAGAATGCCAAGTCACCTGGATGGTGCGGAGATAACGCTTTCAATATGATCCCATAGATTCATTTTATAACAGATATCCATTAATAGGATATTGAGGCTGTAACAGTTTTTCAGTAAGTTATTCTAAAGAGAGGAAAGCGGAGTATTTTGTTACAAGCGAACAAGCAAACCTATACTCAATATACCCAATATTTTATAATACCGTATATTATACCCTATATGTTATATATATATAATACCCTATATTTAATATATAATTTAATTAAATATATAATACCCTATATTTTACTTGTCACACATGAAGATATCAGGTTATAGAACGCCCATACTATGAACACGCCGAATATTGGCCAAGGCAAATCTCATACATTTGGTTTTGTTTGCATTTAGCAGTAAATTATTTAGAGCAAACCATTCAGAAATGTTAACTAATGGATTTTTAATTGCCTGACCTCTGAATCTGTTCTTGCCACTTTAAATATAAGTGAAGTTATCTGCAAAAAGAACCATGCCACCAGCACTGTTCTCAACCACTAGAGGTAGATGATTTATATACACTAGAAACAAAATAGGTCCAAGAATCTAGCCCTGAGGAATGCCAGAGGAGTAAGTAGTTTAACTCTTAATGTACATTGATGTATTCATACAATAAGCTTTTTGTATTTTTTATTTATTTTAACCTTTAGGTACATTTTTTACTTTCCATTTTTTTTTTTTAATGTCATGCATTTAAGGATTAACTCAACTTTATTTTCAAATTAAGTTTTTTTTTCTGTCAAACTGTTCAAACAAAGGCGAGGAAACTACTAGTACTGAATATATATTTATAAATTCATTGGAAATTACATAAAAATATACTTGTGCATTTAAACTGCATTGTACGAATAAACGCCGATAATAATTTAGGACAGAAAATGATTGTCATAGAACCGGCACACGATTATTTATTTGACTTAATTATGATTTAATTCCTAATAGCAGCACTTTTATGAAAGTTGCTATGGTATGTTAGTCGTCTAACGGTTTTTCATTTAATGCTGAGGAGTGATACGTGTGGGAGCTATGATACATTGACACCGTCACACAATGTATCAAAAGGTACTTGTGCCGTGAACTAAATATTATGTCAAAATAAATTATACTGTTTCTATACATATATAAGTGAACTGTATTTCTGACTTACCGAATGTAATGAATAACTTCGACTGCAATATGAATTGATTGTGATTTATGATATTTTATCATATAATTTTCATTTTATCAATAAAATTAAATCTTATATAAAAAAGAGTTTGCACCGCTTTACAGCCGTCGTTGTTACGTTTAATTTCTATTTCAATATTTAAGGCTTTTACTAAATATTAATAAAAAATTGAATCAAGCTATGCCGAAATGAATCTTTGTTGAATATTTAAACTTATCTCTCTATTGGTATAGCCGGCGCGTATGTCCGAACACTGATCTTCGTTAAGATTTTCCGCGCTATTTATTAATCACGAATTAACTGACTAAAATATAAAATTTTCCGTGTCATTGAAACCTTTATGTTAATTAGATATGATAATCTCTGAGATTTATTAGTTACCTATCTATACTAATGTTATACAGTTCAAGAAAATGTTTCTTTGTTCGTTTGTTTTGAACGCGCTAATCTCCAAAACCATAGATAAATATAGTATTCTGACATTACCAGTTAGATATGAAAAGTCTTTCTGCATTTTAAAATACGGGTGCATTGATGGTGAGGCAGTGGAGAGTTTGTCTAATAAATATAACTTTAACTTTATTTAATTTATTTTAATTATTTAAAACCGTGGGGCACAGCTAGTAGTTAATAAAAATTGAAGGTGCGAAGGTCTAACTATTGTCCGTATATTCTGTCAATAATATTACCGTTTGAGTTCCTGATAGTGTCATGCGTTTTATGTCATTTTAGACAAGGAGGATCGCGTTCAATTTTATAATGGGCTGTCTCCGGCAATTGTATTTAGTGAGACGATGGCGGTTTTAGGGGCATTCATTCACCATCATGAATTTTAAAATGATCGGTTTAATCTATGCAACGGATCTAGGTATCACTTATGTATGTTGTAGATAAACAGAAGTAATTTAAAATAACTCATAATTTTTTTACAAGCTTAATCCAATACCTACTATTAAGCAAGCAGTAATTCTTGTATATACTCGTATATATGTATCTTATTGTTTTTTTTAAACGGCTCTAACGATTTGAATGTAATATTATATTTAGATAATGTTTTTCTAAATGGTGTTTGTTTTGCGAGATACCGAGTTAAACTCAGTCGCTTATATATTAATAATGAAGTAAAAACTTTTTTAAATATATATAAATTTTAGTTTATTAATTTAAAGAAATACTTGGCTTGACCTCAACCTAATACATAAGTAAAGACTTGATGTTTTTTAACTACACGCTCCATTTACTTTGATTTCGCCGGTGTCTCAGCGGTTCGGTAAAGTGTCTTTTTATATTTTTTGTTTTGCTTTGTTGGAATATCATCTGTGAAATAGTTGAATGTAAAATTCTGCTTCATACAATTAACCACATAATTTTAATAGTAGGTATTTAACGCTGTGAGATTTTTAGTGTTGATTTTGCTGTCAACTCTTAAAATAACTTGAATGATATTTTTGCTTAAAAATTGTGTTTTGTTTTTTCCTTTTTAAGTAATAGGTACAAGATGTTAGTTAAATAAGGAGTACGTAAGTACTTATAATAATATATAATTTTAATTTTAAAGTATGTATATAGTTTACTTATTTGAGATGCCTCGTTCGTTATGAAGAAAAAGAGAAAAACAAATTCATACAGATTGACCTATTTTGTCAAATGAGTTTCACCAAAAATACTCAACGAAAATACATTTTTACGTGCACTAATTTTCTATGCGATTATCTTGTTTTTTTAGGTCTACGAAGTCCTAAGTTGCTAACCCAATGCTTTGTAATAACATGTAAGTTAAATATGATGTATATTTAATTTATTTTTTTCATTATGTCATTTGTTTTTGTCATTATTTTGTAGTCAATTCATTATGGCGTTACAAAGCTTTTTTAGATTTACTGTTGTATTATTTCAAACTAGCTATGTCCCATGATTTCACCAGTGTTAAATGTATTCTTCCATCTCTCCACTGTGCCGCTGCCAGTGCAAACATGTAGCCTATTGCTAGTTTCACTTCTCTTACTTGCGTATAGCTTGCCGGATTGCTTGACGATCATGGTAACTGCTCCGTCTTTAACTGAAGTTAACATCGCAAAAGTGAATGAAATAGTGACTGAAAATCCTCATTAGAGATTGCGAGATATAACCGCTGAACTTTCTGTGTCTCATGAGTTGATCCGTACCATTTTAAATAATCACTTGTGTATGAAACATGTTGCCGCTCGGCTAGTCCCAAAAGATCTAAATTATCTCCAAAAACTCAAACGCATACGAGTTGCTGAGGACATGCTAGAACGAGTCAATTCTGACCCAACATGAAACAACATGAAACGCATTGTTACGGGTGACGAGACGTGGGTTTACGAGTTTGACATGCAAACTAGTCAACAAGCTTCGGAGTGGTGCCTTCCAACGGAACCGAAACCGAAAAAACCACGCCAAAGTCGATCAAAAGTCAAAGTCATGTTGACTGTTTTCTTTGACTATCGCGGTATTGTGCATCCGTAATTCTTACCGGAAGGTCAAGCGGTAAATAAAGAATATTATTTGAGCGTGTAAGAGAACAAATTCGACGATAAAGGCCAGATTTGTGGAAATAAATTTTGCACCACGATAATGCTCCTTCGCACAAGATCATCATTGTGAACGAATTTTTAACCAAAAACTTAACAAATACCATCGAGCAACCACCTTATTCACCATATAGAGCTCCAGCCAAATTTGTCTCTTCCTAAACTCAAATTACCACTTCGTTGCACCCATTTTCATTCGGTAGAAGACATAGGTAAAGGAGAATTCGCGTCAAGAACTAAACTAAATTCCGGAAAGCGTTTAAAAAATGTTTTGATGATTGGATTATTCGTTAGCGTAAGTGTATCGTTTCTGAAGGAGTTTACTTTGAAGGCGATAAAATAAATTTGGATGAATAACTGATATTTTGTATATTATTGATCTTTTCCCGGTACTTTTTGAAGGTAGATATTGCGTTACGTAGATGCTAATTGAAAAATATTCAATTTTTATAACAATTTAGAGCTTATAGTTTAGTATGTAAATATAAATATTTCTAGATCATGCATCTAAAATAATTGTCTTTTATTGGATATATTCGTTATTTTTCAATTCTTCTTAAACATAAAATCCCTATTTAAAAACCGTAAAATTTTAATAATGCCCAAAAATGACTACACATCTGATTGCCAGGATCGCTGAATGTCCTCAATTCTTAGAGTCTACTGAAGTTTAAAAGTTATTTGTCATTGAAAATACCCTATAAAGCAAACTCAAAAGTCAGGGCTACCACCTGGATATGGATATGGATATGGCTGTTCGTATAGTTTAGGCTGTGTTCGTGAAATTATTTATTCATAATTACGAAACATTATAGTTGAAGTACTCCCCTTTTATGAACCTCAACTTTTTAGCTAATATAACACGAGCAGTATGAAATGGTAACCTTTTATCGGTGAAATGTATCGATAAATACTGAATAAATAAATATTAATAAACCATGTTATTATGTTTATATTATCAATACGCTTAAAGCGATATTTTTTACGATTATTATTGGTCCATTGCGGTCAATTCTGGTGAGACGACATAATTTTAAAATTTAAGAAGTGTTTGATCAAACTAGTATGTAGCTTGTACTGTACTTAAGTAAGAGTACCCGAGACTTGTTTGGAAAAGAGAAATCATAAAATGTTTCCTGCCTAAATATCTGTATTCTGCGCAGGCGTAGTCGCGGGTATCAGCTAGTAAATAATATTAATACTACTACTAGTCAAACCTTTTCACCCTCTTAGGAGTAAAATTATTAAAATGTTTACTTCTTAGCATAATAAGTAAGTAATAAGTATGTCAAATGGTGTTTTAACTTCAAAGCAGAATAGGCTTGTCTTGAATGGTGGTATATTAGACGCGGAATTTTAATTTTATTTATTTAAGAACCATATTAAGTGCTTATTACGGTTTCGACCGTGTTAAATTCATTTCTATTCATTAAATTCATGCTATGCAAATTCATGAAGCATTAGTAGAAATTATAGAGTGGGATAACCATTTTCAATTTTGAAAGACCATGCATTTAATTTATTGATGTGTCTAGCGAAACCTTAATACAAATTTTTATAAAAGGAATTATGAGAGAAGGCCTCAGATTTTCGAAAAATTAGAAGCTTTGATTCGACAGTTGCTTTCAAGGGTCAAAAGTATATCTATGACGATTTAAATTATACCTATGAATAATTCGTTGCGTTTTTGAGTTCCACTGTTCATTAGGTTACTGAAGACTTCACTTATATCATTGTCAATTGACTGGTCAGATTTTAGTAAAATTTTGTTTTATTATGTCCCGAGATTCGGTCTACTAAATTATCACAAAAACTGTAAAATTAATTAATCATTTTATTTCTTTTACATTATAAACTGTTATGCTATTTTTAGGGTTTTGTAGTCAAGAAGTAACCAGTTTCGCCATGTCCGTCCGTCTGTCTATCCGCGGCTTGCCTCAGAAATTGTTAGTGAAATTTCTTGTTAATTTTTTTTTGGGTACACTACACGTAAAGTTAGGATGATTTTTTTCACGTCTATTTTAATTGCCGAGTTTAATTCTCATCTAAGTTGTCAAAATTGCACTTAAAAATGTTTTTCTTAACTGTCTGTCTGTTTGTATGTCCGGATTTAACTCTAAAACGGCTTGACCGATTCTTATGAAATTTAGTAAACGGTAAGCTTTAGTTATAACTAAAGCTTAAATCGTAAATTTGACCTATAGGTCAAATGATATAATATAAGAATTTTCGATAATACTTATAAAAATCGAAATAAAAATTCATTTTTATTCTTTCTCAACCAATTTGGATGAAATTTTGTAAATGCTTAGTATGTGTCATAACTCAATTGATAGGCTATTACTATATCCGAATTGTCAATAATATGAGTAACAATGTAAATACGGGATTAAAATATAATACGGGATAAAAGTTCGGGTTGTTGCATAAAAATCATTTCTGTGTTTGTTAGTGATCATGTAGGTAACTTCTGAACGACTTGACCGATTGAGCTCATATTCTCATTATGTATTTGTTTTATCCAGGCGATGGTTTATAGATATGTTAGGGTCCAATATGTGGCGCTGTGATCGAATTATTAACTACCGAAATGTACAGAACAATGTCTCTGCCAGGACACTCATATTGATATAAAAAGATTTTATGCATTTAACATTGTTATCATCATTTATATTAGAAGCTAATATAGGCGTGTTAAAATGACAATCAAAAGCGGTCGATCGCGTTGCGAAAGTCATCCCATACTTATCATAAGGTAGGTAGGTATGTAATAATTGTAAGAAAAATAATACCAGTCAATTGCAGTTTATTCTTTTTCAAACATGATGTTAACATGAAAAACTAAAGAACTAAATATAAACAACTACCGTTATTAAATGATAATTATCACGCTAATACAAAATTATTGACAAATTACAGATTATTTATTAACTACGCTTTTCATATAATAATTCTTATTTCACCATTGTTAACGTCGATGAATGAGGTGTGATTAAAAAAGTTAATTCGTAATAACAACCAAATGCAGGGTATTATTCACAAGTACAATAGTTTTGTTTATAATAAACAAACATCTCGTAAGGAAATGTTTGTTTTAACTAATCTCAAACACTTTTGTTTCCTTTTCAATTCTATTGTAGAATTTGAATAGGCATATTTGGCTATAAACAAAAAGTTTAAAATAATCAAAAAATCTTATTTACTATTAAGAAAGCATTTGTTTTGAAATTACTTGTATTTTATAAGTTATCGCAACGTATCTTGTAGTTCCACTTCAGTTATTTTAATTGTAATTCAGATGAGTGAAATTAGAAAGGTCAGAGAAAATGTTAATAAGATACTGACGCTTCGGCCGCTTGCCCCTCTGATCTGACAGCATTTGCATGTGACGCCACTTTTATAATATAAGTTACTCTTAAATCAAGTTAAATTGCCGCATCACCGAAAGTATTATTTAAACATACATACTTAATCTTACAACTTAGTCTCTTACTTCTTATTTTTGTCTCAAGCCAATCTCTATTCTCTCCTTTTATTTTAATATCATATAATGACCCAATTTATCCATTAGTAGCCTCAGGAATATAATATCGTAGATATTTTTAAACACCATCGTGGCTGATCATAAGTTCATTGTGGTAAAGTTTATAAAATCGTTCACAAAATAAATTTTATATTGCAAACTTACCGATTATCAGCAGAATACGTTATAATATATCGGTTAAACCGCACAGGTGTAAGTAATAGCAATATCTGTCACAACACTCTTGTTTTGTAAACACTTGACTACTGTCGCTGTTATGGCACATATCAATTGTATAATAATTTCAGTAACACACGCTTGTAATTTGATTTTTGGATGGGTGTATATTATTGTAATGGTCGACCGGTACGCATGCCGGTGCGCTAGCTTCGTTCGCACTACTGACTGCTACTGACGGGTTGCGCACGCGTCTTATTGATAAACCTCTCGGGCCCGATAAGCGCACAGCCGCTATAGTCCCGTTGCCGTTGATTATCAATTTAGGCTCTCCGTTTCCCGACAAAAGATTTAAGAAACGCGGCATGTCAATCTCGAAGATAAATTAAATAAATGTCAATAGGTATTCAGATGTCTGAAGCAAAACGTATTTAGCTAGTTAGGCTGGTGGATTATAAGTGTCATGTCCCAAGTTCGAATCGAACTCGAATCGAAGTTGGATGAAGTTATATGTATAACTTATATTATTTATCTTTAAATTGGCTTTCATATACAAAAATATTTTTTCGAAACCGACTGGTGGTTCCAAAGATTAGCGCGTTTAAACAAACAAAAAACTTTTCAGCTGTATTATATTAATACATATATATAAAAACCTATAGACCTGTAGGCTCAGTGATAACTGTAAAGTGGACATACAACGTGTAACGTGTACAATATATAAAAAAATAACCTTTGATAACAAAGAAAAAATAAGAAATAAGACAGATAAAGAAATCTAGAATAGGGTATGGGTGTTGTAACCTTTACAAGTTTTACAAAATTTAGTCCAAAGTTAGTAACATAACCGTACCCAAAGAAGTTTCACTTAAAAAAAAGGTGTGTGTGCGATTCACACGCGATAGAAGTGAAACTTCATTTTAAAAGACATTTTCTATTTTATTTAAACAGTGTGCAATATTCATACACACCGACATTTACTTTCTCGCTCTGGCTCACACAAAGAGGAGAGACCGATAATGTGCGGTAAACGTTTAACATCTAACGTTTAACGCTTGGAAATCGCATAAGAAGTTTCACTTCAAAAATACTCAATAATATGATACTCAATAAAATATCGCAATATCAATGTTGTAAATTGTTTATCTAAATAAAGTTTGAATTACGATTATCTACATAAAGTAAGTTAAATTTGAAGAAACAATTGTTTCATATGTTGCGAATAAACAGACACGTTCTCATCACAATATTAATACAGATTAGGAGGTCATGGGCGGGCGTTCTGCGTCTCTACGATATTTCTGCTGCGGCCGGCTGCTTAAAATATCTCTATTCTCTCTTACAAATATTGCTAGAAATATATTCATACCAATCGGCACGATTTGTTGTGATTCGGAAATAAAATATAGAATTACATACTATACAGTGTATACATAATGTTCAGCTAGGTGGAAAATGTATTTGTTTATGTTTTACCAAAACTTTTTCAAAAATTACTAATAAATTATAATAACTATTTTTTTTTAATTGACATTTTGAATTCATTGTCAATTTTTGAAGTCATTGACAAATAATGAACAGTTACTTTGTCCGGAATACGTAAATTATTAGTCATTGCCTAAAACTTCATGTTATTCAAAAGAAGCACTGGTTAATATTTAGATGGAGACTTATGTAAACTATGAGTTTTTTTTTAAATCTTATTAATTTAGTACCCCATGTGACGCTGGGAGTGCAAAAATTCAATAATTTTCATAATTAAGGACTACTCTAATATAAGTTTGTCATTAATTACTCCTAGTTCTCTATGTTATGTATGGTTTACTAGAAAAATATTAATAGACATAAGATTTTAAACTGGTTCGATTTGAAATACAAACAGATTTTACAAGATTTTGTTGTTTTGTTAGTATCGGTCAAATAATGCAACTGAATTTTAAAACTGTTATCCCAAACCGATTAAACTGAAATTTTGCATATACGTTTAGTTTAGATGATAATGAATGGTTAGCTAAGTGACGTCATTCTAGAACGAATGTGGCACAATTGCAAAGATGGCGGACCAGTTATTTTTTACACACCCCAGGATATGGGCATCGAATGAAAGGGTTTGATAAGAAGAATACGAGAATAGAAAAGCTTATTTTTAAAAACTTGTTTTTTTTATATAAAATAGTTATCAATGTTATGCATCAGAAGCTCAAGTAGTAATAACGCTTGTCATTTATCGTATTTTCATCGTGTAAATGTGGTGAGAAACCTATAATCCGTTTGAATGATGGACATAATAATTAAAATATTATGTACCAAATACGAGTACGAGTACGAGTAAATAAAACAAAAAATATTATCAAATTTGTTAAATTCGCAATAAGTATATTTTTTATTTGGAACTAGAATATAACACTTGACAAGTTTTGAATACCTTTATATTTTCGAAGTGAGTTAATTAAAAGCTCAATAGAGAACAGACTATACTGAATGAAGGTATTAGTACATTTTATGTATAGGTACGGTTTTCAAATGTGAAATACATAGTTTTAATGTTTCAGACCATTTGAATCGCCCTCGCCCGTGTGCTTGCCCTAGTTTATCATTATTATTTATGAAGTGTAATATTAGTAATCTGTGGACGAAGTGTTGTAGTAATATTATAAAAAATATTTTATCAAAGTGATTATTTACAGATATCAGACAAATTAATGCTTATGGTGACGGAGTGACAAACAATCGTAAAAATAATCCGTGTTCAAAGATCCGCGTCTTAGTTTGGTTAATAAAAATAGCACACGATTAAATTACTTGTTTTTTTACTATTGTAGTTATGGTATATCAATGAATTAAATACAACTTTTTTATCGTTTATAAATTTAGCGTTATGGCCACAATTTTAACTGCCGTTAACCTAGTGAACACGTTACCTTAGTTTGACATCACATTTACATCTTATATGGCATAATTATATAATTTTACACATATGATGTAAGGATGATGTCAAATATAGATCGTATGTTCTCTGGGAATTGACGATGTGGCCGAAGATGGTGACACACTAAGCCTAGTGGGCTCTCGATTACAGCTGCCGGAACACACGTACAGGTGCTTGGAGACAGATTTTAAACTTGAGGGTGGCAGCTAATCAGGCAGGCATTACAAAATGCCCTACCACCATGCTATGGTTTCATCACGATGCATCACGATGTTTTCCTTCACCTAAAGCTTAGGTTCATTGAAGGGATCCGAACTCAAGTTGATCGACACGGCGGCGCGGCAGTGTCCGTACACGCTACCACTGAGCCATCATTGCTTCAAAATAATTTTAATAATTGTCATTAGATAGATGTGATCGAACAGTATAAACAAAAAAGTAATAAAAATATGTGGATACTTCGACGGAACTTTTAAATTAGATGATTGATTATCTTGCATGTTGGCAACCTTATGGTGATGTTATAGGTGTGTAAATGATGCTTTAGTAGGGGTGATTCCACATTTCCAGCTTTCCAATCACAGAGAAGTCAGGGAGAGCGACACCTGACCTTTTTGTCTGAAGGGAAGGCCGAACCTAAAAAAAAGTCAGGTGTTGCCCTCTCTGACTCCTCTGTGATTGGTGAGCTGGAAATGTATAATTCCCCCTACTTTGCTTTGCTATGCTATGCGATCACAGAAAACTACGTTTCGACCACAATTATTGCACGTACAAATATCTTATCCATATATGAGCCCTTTTCTAAATTATGATCATTTCATTCTAATCTTTAGCAAAAAAAAAACAATACATTTATATTGAGGGAAAAAACTTTATATATTCTAGTACAAACGAACTTTAAACATTTTGTCGCCTGATATCTGAAGCTGCCACGAAAAGCAGAAGCTCTATGTTGTGGGACACTTAGCCGGCGTAGGGTAGGTACTTTGGTAGTTTAATTTTAAACTATTCATCTGTGACTCTCCTGATCGGTCCTATTCTTCGTACACTCCATCACTTCCATCAGTATGTTATGCACATCATCTATTTTTCCGCATTGAGAGGTATCAGTTTCTCTCATATTTATAGAAAATTACATTCATTTAGTATATTAACATAATATAATTAATAAGACACTATACATATGAGTATTATGCTTAATGTTTGAATTGTACCATGACTTACCTATACTTCTGCCTGTAGATGTAATTTTTTTCCTGATAGACGTTCTATATAAAGGGTACTTATTACGAAAATGACATTAAAGGTTTTTTGTCTGTCTGCCTGTATGTTTGTATGTCCTGATTTAACTCAAAAACGGCTTGACGGATTTTTTATGAAATTTTGTACACGGGATGCTTATGTTAGAAGTCAGGCTATAATAATTATCAATAACACTTTTAGAAATTGTAAAATATAATAACTTCAAAACATTAAATTGTCATTCATTCTGAACTGATTCGGATACAATTTTGTACACAGGAAGTATATGTCATTTCATAATATAGCCTTTAAGAATCGTCCAGTACACTTATAGACATCGTAAAAAAAAGTCGTAATATTTTTATTAATTCTCAACGGATCTTCATGAAACTTTGTACAAAGAAAGTACAGTATGCATCTATTGATAGACTAATAATTGTCGATAGTATAAGTAATAATAAAATTATGGTACAAAAATTAGTCATCGCAATAAACGCGTGCAGAGTCACGGGGCACCCCTAGTTTAATATAAAGATTGTCCACGGCGAGGCGTCGATAGAAATAGCCATACGTACACCAATAACAAATTCTCAAGGTCTTCGTATAACCAACGCCAAGTCGTGGGTTCGAATCCAAAATATTGGCACGGCGGCAGTCTGTTAACAATTTTATTTCTTTAGTGGCGTTTATTGCTAGCTCTTTACAGATTCAAGTTTAGGACTCGTGTCGTTTTCTTCACCTTTTCTTTCGTGATATTACTCATGAGATACTTGAAGTTAAGATATTGTATTACTCTGTAATTATGTCTACTAATGGCTCTTTGTGAAGCTGTTTTTATTTTTAAATTATTATTTTATCATATAAAACACATTTTTCATTTAATGGTCTGTAAAAATATTTCTTAATAAATATATTTCGTTTATTTATCTTTTTTTTAAATCCGTTTTTAACATATATCTTTTTTATTTTCGTCACCGTCATTTATTTAGTTTCACGTAAAAATATATCTCGGACAGACATATGTTCCAATTTTATCACAATATTACATTTATCAAGTATAGATAAGTGTATTAATATACGAATTGCTCTCCTCGCGTTTCGAGTTAACAGTACCAAGCGGTTTCACTCGCGATTTTTTTTGTTCTCGTCGGGTTACTATTAATTGAAGGCAGATAATTTGAATTTTTATTAATAGTACTAGTACTAGCTGGTGCCTGCGGCTTCAATCATGTTTATGTGATGTTCCATGGCATATATGTATATTACATGGATTAAAATTGGGTTGATTTTGTACTTTTTATTTGATTATTACTGCCTATGGAAAAGTTTAAGCAGGCTAGATTACTCTTTGAAAAATCTTCTACTTTCTAGTGAAAGTCCAGTTAAAATAGTTTTGGTATGAATTGAAAAAAACCTACTTAGCGTTGATAGTTTTCCTTTTAACTTCATATATAATACTGCTGTGAGTTTTTTTACAAATACAAAAATAGTCAATTAGCTGGCAGGAGATGGGGTCACTTGAGACAGACGGACATGGCGAAACTAAGGCTTCCTAGTTGACTTCGGAACCCATTTAAATTATAATTACGAGTATTATAGTTACGACTGGGGACTGTCAATTATAGACAGTAATAATTATGAATTGTTATAATAATATATAAGAGAAAGAAACAAATCGTAATATTCACTCAAAATTATCTTAGGTTCAGTGAAATTAACTCCTTCGATCAAAGTGTGTTGTACCTTACAGTTGTATGTTGTTTTAAGTCTCATTTATTTACAAAACAACTATTATTATAGTGGATCGTTCGTGTATTTAATGAAAATACTGGTTAAGTTTAATTTTTTTCAAGTAATATGTGGATATTTGAAATAATGTAAAGAATTCTCATTGAAGGGAAAACTATAACAAGTAAAAAAGGACCCTGAGAATGAAGATAAGTTGCAGTATAGATTACGTTACTACCTAATATAATAGAAGCGTAAATTGTCCATAAAAATATATCTGCTTGCCCCCACGGGGGTAGAGCTTAATGATATATTATGTTGTTATAATATAATAATAATATTATTTGATAATTATAAGTATTTTGTTATTGTTTCCTTGCCTCGAATGAGCATCACTTAAAATAAAAAAATAAAAGCATCACTTAAAATAACACTATTACCTTACTTACAGCATATACTCGTACATCGTCTATAATGGACTTTTTAGTCACTATCATCATCGGTCTTTGAGCATCTACGCAAGATGTTTTAGACGGTTTCGCAGAAACACTTTTTTTATGACTCACCAAACTGATACGGGAGCAGCATGGCAGTTACGGTCGCACTCACTAAATCTAAAGTCCGTTGCAGACGATGAGAGTAACACGCGTACTACCATTTTTATTATCAGTCTTTGTGTTCTGGCGGTAATCTTTTCTGATTGGAAGATCGGCGGACGCGAGATTCAATTGTCGATTGGGACAACTAAATTTGTAATTGCTCTGGTCTGCTTAAGACTTGGCTTCCTACATTGCGAACTAAAATAATGTCCTTCAATTAATAAAGCGGATTCCTGGTTTCTAGGATTTTAAAGAAAAAATGTTATCAAGAACGCACTACAATATTCAGACAAGAGGTGCTTTACGCAATATAATTCATCAGTTTGTTTACCTGCTTATAAGTCAAGTACGTTTTTCGTAATTGGGACATAGATATCGATTTAATCCTTTGTTATTTCGTTTCTCGAATATGTATCTACCAAAGTGATGGATTACCTATATAATATGTTGTTCAAATATACTCATATAGGTATTGAAGGGAATCATGATTCAAACGGGTTCCCTAAATAAACAGGAATTCGTTGGCTACACTGAGTAGCACTGTCAACGGTAATAACATTGAATAGTTCTCTTTCTGAACAGTCGGGTAAAAATTAGGGAGCTATTGCCGTTGCAAAATTCGTGAATATTGCAAAAAAAAACAATTATAGATCAATAAATACTTGTAATTAATCGTAGAAGTAATTTCAAGTATTACTTCTGGTATTAATAAACACATTAAAATTATAGGAATTTTTAAGGGTGTAAAATTTATGAAGTTACATGCGTGGCGAAACTTCATCCAGGTAGTTGATATCCCGTTAATTAGAATAATTCAGAATGTTCTCAAAAATAAATAAATTTAGTAGTAGTAGTAGTAGTTAGTAGTAGTAGTATTAATTAACAAGATATGCGAGCTTTATCATTATTTTCTATTAAGTTCGTATTATTTATAATTTTACAAAATCTCTGGTCATATTTTTAGAAAGAAAGTTCCATAACGCGGCTTACCGTAAGAGTTTACTTGTAGAAATCGTCACGTAAGGAAAAGGTGTTATGCCCCCTTTCTCTCTCTCTCTCTCTCTGCCTCTTTTTATTATGTGCATGTGTGCGTGCGAGTATCGAGATTCGAGAAGACAAGCATCGTGCGTGGGCTGTTGTATAACCCTTCCTCAGGCAGCCGCTAAATTGCAGAAAATTGCGCTTCGGCGGGGCCCCTCAGAATGGACTCGTAAAATAGGCGCACGTTCAGTAATGCAATAGCTTGTCAATTATTTTGTGTGATACATGTACATAAAACTCACATCAATTCGTTGTTTATAAATTAGACTAACTGATTTTTAAATAATATTTTACTTATTTTATTTTTAGTTCGTTTTTCACACGTTTTTTTTATAACTGAGTTCTATTCTATCGAGTTTTTATAATATATGATATTTTACAAATAGATGTTCAGAAGCTTAAGGTTAGTCATTTATGTTTACGATAAGTTATCATCGCATTTTCTATTGACATAGTAACTAGTAACTACTTTATTACAAGGCTGTATGATATGATAATCATGTTTTCAATATATTATATGTAATACTAGGGACCACCTGCGACTTCGTTTGCATTATTTACAACATAAAATACAGAAGAACAAAAAAATAGTCTATATCACTCAGGTATTATGTAGCTTTCTGTTAGGGAAATTATTTTCAGAACTGGATCAGTAGTTTCGGAGATTACCTCCTACAAACATAGGTACAATTTTTTTTTAATAGTAGTATCAACTGTAGGCATGGGCTTTATAACGTTATAGTTCTGTGTACATATATAACTTTATACATATAATATGTACTTTATGAAGTCTGAAATAAAGTTCGTTTTGGCAACTAAATTACCTATCCGTACGGCAATTCTAGTACGGTATACAGAGAAATTCCGTGCCGCTCCGCTGCAGTTCAGTTCTAACCTAACCAGTGCGGTCTAACCTTAATGCAGCTTATCAATATAATTGTATAGCGCCATCTAGTTTTTTATATGGCAAAACATTTATAAAATTATTCTGAGTGAAGGATAACGTTTGAAATTTTAAATACACTATTTTTTTTTTGTTCATGTGTTTTACAATAAATTCATTTTTCCCAAGTTTTGTTTTTACCACTTTCTTTGTCTTGTATAGGGTAATCCCGTTTTTACGAATTATTCTAAATTGTTTTTAATTTATTATTACTATGTATTAGTTAAAATGAGTAGGATAAAATTCGATACACATAAGTCGATATCGATACTTATTTGCCTTAATACGACAGGATGAATAGATTCCAATTGCTAATTAAATAAAACTTGTGTCCTTTTTTTCCTTATTATTAATATTATAATATTATTTTTTACTACATGGCCATTAAAACTCTTTAGATATCATAAATATGTGACAGAAAAATAGAATAGTGATGCGTAAATGCGTCAAACCTCGACCAAGTGACAAATTAAACAAGTATCACATAATATTTATTAAAAAAAAACAAAAATATCAAAAATACTACGGGATGTTGAAATCTATGACGGCACCAGTTTCCCAAGGTACATATCATTAATTATAGCATAGGATAAGTATAAAGTACTTCACCGATATTACTGCCCAGGTCAAATACCAACTTTTACAAGGTTACATTGAGGTATTATGTACTACGTATTGGTGATTTTTATATCAACTCTTACAAATTTTTGAAAATTTATAGAATTAGTATACTATTACATTTTGCACCTTTATAAATATTGTATCTACTCATATCAATGATATCAACCTTTGTATGCTTGATATCAATTTATTGTCTAATTGTATTACTTTCTTGTACTTGTATTGTGTATTTATCATTTACTCGTTAATTATCAATTTCTATATTTACAATACAGTTATCAATGTTCAAATACTGTACACGTACTGTTTTAGTTATATATATGGATATACATTTGCATAGATCGTCAATCATGTTCCTTATAGCGTTTCAGAAACCGTGGATGTCTGACCGGTGGAATATCGATTCGATATCCACAGGTCCGAGTTCCGGCATTTACTAACATTTTTTTAGAATTCGCGTACATTAGCAAATCGATAGCACTATCGGTTAACTTTAAAGAAAACCCTGAATGTCTGAGAAAGTGCCCTCGCACTGTATGTGGGAGAAATAGAGAAAGAACTGTCGATTTCTAGGCGTTTCAAATCGGGCTGGCGCGTGGCGTTGTGATTAAGCCTATGCCTTCTCTCAATTAGAGGCCTTTGGCCCTGCATTAAGATTTAAAAATGCAGTAAAAAGATTTCAAATAAGATAATTTGTTTAAGATAACGAGGATGCAAAGAAACGTCCGCAACGACCTCTCGTGGGTAAAAGGTCACAATCGGTCAATCCAGTACAAAGGGCTGGGGTAAGTTAAGTTTGTATAATAATTATTATTATTCTCTACTGTTGGCACTGTAAAGTGACCACAATGCAGATACAAATAAGTATGTACATACTTAAAGTGCGGCAAACGCACTATTGGAAGACGGTTGACTGTTGGCTGTCGCAAAAGTGTCTACGCGTAATCTAAGCTAATCGACAATCTGTAAAACCAAATTATATACCTGTAAACAAATTATAGACAATGCACACATTTAACTGTTATTTATAATAATATTTTTAAGCATCCTTAAATAAATAAAACACTATTTAAAAGTGTTTTTTCATAGCACACGAGTATGTTTATTACGAAAGGAAGCTGCTGATGCATTATATAATGTACATAATCAAAGGCAATAAATGGGTCAATCAACATTGTTGTTCAAGTCTAATCACGTAATTAAGAAATAAAAAAAAATGGGTTACTTTTCCGTAACTCAATAAGTACTTACAAAGTTTTATAAAAATATATCGAGTTTTACTTGAGTTTTGGTGGTTGTCCGTTAGATGTAAGTATCTTTTCATAATATATTTTGCGTTCATTGGTCAACCACCAAAATTCAAATAACACACGATCTATATAAATAAAATATCTATAGATAAATAAAATGATTGAGGTTTGCCTTCGTGCGCGCATTAGGTACGCAAAAACTACTGGATAGATTTTGTTTTATTCCTTAGATGATTAATCCTTAAAAAAAAACGATATTTTCAATAAAAAGTTATTCAAAACTTAAGAAACTACGATGTTTATTACCACTACGCTTTCTTCTGTCGTCCACGCGAGAGGAGTCGTGAGCTCAGCTAGTTTGTACTTAAATTTTATATATTGCATAATTACAATATTAATGAAAAAATATTTATTTTTCGGGAATCCTATTTTTTGACAAAAATTCATACAAATGTATGGAACTAAGCAGAACGAAAAAATGTTGATTGAACCAAAATAGCTAGTTCAGCTCGATGCGTGCTCTATTGACCGATCATTTCATAAGGATGATTAACTCAGGGCCAAAATACAGTGACACGATAGAAGAAAAAGACTAGTCAAGTTGTGTTTTGAGCGTGTCATTATTGATTTCCGATCGAAAAATAAAAAAAAATTACAAGTTAACCACAGTTCGGATGTTTGTGTCCGTTGTTGCATAAAATAAAATAACAAACTATAGCCATTGTGCTTCTCTTAAACCTAAATCAAAATGTTGTTTCATCTTTGACGTGGCGGTATGTAAAACCCATGTAAACCCCCATTGTGATATATTTATATATTGAGTTCAGAGAATTCGTGTTGATGTATCTGCATGTAGTACCTGTGTATAATAGGCATTTTAAATTCAATGTTACATGAATACGATTTTTTGTAATGTATTAAGAAAAATATTAATATTATTAAATGATTATAATATGAAAATTATGTTAATGTATAAGAGTGCATATGTTGTTTATTAAAACAAGGTGTTTTTATTCTTTAATTTTCAGAGTCCCCTTCAAACCAAAAAATTTAATGAGAGAAGATGTAAAAGCTTGTCGCCATTTAGTGTAAGTTTAAGAATAAATAATTTAAATATAACAATGAAATATTAAACAGTAGATAAATCTTAATCTTATGGAATAAAACAATGGCTAAGTTTAATTGTTTATGTCAAACAGCAAGCTGCGAAGAAATCACTAGATCATTTCGAGCAAACGTTTACACAGCCTTGTGCTTCGGCGCCAGAGACCATCCATTCGCAGTGTCTTAACTATTTACGTGAACAAGAACAAGAACTGGGTACGTTATATACGTTTTGATTAGAAATATTGAAAATTTATGTGTCAAGGACATGGTTAAAGTCATGTTATGATGTACAACGTGACCAAGCCAACTAAACGAACGAGTGGATTTTTTTTCCATACAAAAAGCAAAATAATTACAAAAAGCGATTACTGTATATTAAATTAGTGATAGTTGTCAAAAAATAAATTAGGCGAACATAACTAACAATCCGTAATGAAACGAATGACGTCATATTTGTTAGTAGCCTACTTGGCTTGGTCACGTTATGACGGAGATTACTAAAACTTATTAGAAGTGATAGAACCTATCATACACGTATACAATCAATTAAAGGACTGTATCGCACTCGTTAAATAGGTATAATACGTGGCACGTTCTTTCCATTTTAGGTATTATATCCATAGTTCATTTGTTATACAACATATATTGCACACTGTTTAAATAAAATAGAAAATGCCTTTTAAAATGAAGTTTCACTTCTATCGTGTGTGAATCGCACACACACCTTTTTTATTATATTTACTTGTTAGTAATTATTAATATTTAATATGCTCTATTTAATCTATATTATTGTTTATATTACAGAAAAAGATGTAGTTATGCCGCAATGTGTAGTAGCAAAAGTGTTGCGAACTTTGGCTACAAAGAAAAGAGAATTTATCAAAATGCGTAAAAATTTGTTCGTTCAACAGGTGAAATTATTACCTTTTATACAATTAATTTCTGTAAAGATTCACTTAGTTTCTACATTTTAATTATTTTCTTAGCGCTTCATCTATGTGTTACCTCCTTCTTACGACTTCTTGTCCTTCAAGCGTAACGTGAAGAGATATTAATGCTGGCCGGCATGAAAGCGGCGACCGCCGATGGATTTCGATCTCTCAGTGGTCGCCGTTGTGTATGAACTGTACTGTGCTTACTGATGGTAAGCCTGTATCGATGGGCCTGTATCGTCCATTTGCCGTGTTACTATATAAAAAAATATTTTTTTTACGTCGAAGAGCGTCATACAGGCAGGTGCATCGACAGAGGCATTACAGCTATGTTGTCCACCTGGATATTATACTTTAATCTTATTTTGAAGAACCCCATGTTTTAATAGCCATAGTCTTGGAGGTAAACCGTGCTGGGTAACCTATTGCACAGTCGCAACATACGCGACAAGAAGGTTCTAGCGAACAATAGTGTTGTCGCCATTCAGTTAAGTTTTAGAATGTGAGGATGAATCCGCATGGTTAGATACCATCTTCAATGATTTATGTGAGTGAAAATGATAGTAAATAAAGAATTAATGATGTTGATGACGTGTATATTTTTATAAAGGCAACTGACAATGAATATAGAACAAGAATAGTCACACTTGATGTTAATTTCTATAATGCTGTGTTACCTAGAAATAAATTACAAATGTAAAAATGAGGTTGAGTTGGGATCATTGATGAATCGTTGAAGAGGCCTGTCTTCATTTTTTTTTATTTTACTTAAAGGAAGTTAAAAGCTTTAGTATCATTTAATTATTACTTTTTAAGTCAGCTTCCCTTCTATACAAATCAGCCCTTCTCAATTGCCATGTACTATCAGGTAGATATGCTGTAGGCCTGCATAACTGCATGAAAAGTCTTTTCTGAGAAATAAATCCATACACAGTAGTGAAATGTAAAAAGATGTTACTATAAAAATCTAACATAATAAAATTATACTGAAATTAATAATTATTTTATGTGTTAGACTCGAATTATAGGCAAAATATACCTATAAAAAATACCTATTATAGACATTGAGTTATTATGAGTTGGTAACTCAAACTCAAATCTATAAATCATATTAGGAATAATAAAAAACAGAAGATTATTGTAAGTATTAAGTAAGAATATACATATAAGTAAGATAAATTGACAATTTAATTTTATAGTAGGTAAATATTTTTGCAATGTTAATTTCTTTCAGAATACATTTTTGGAACTATTCGCTGCAGTTAGAGAACTTGAATCTCGTGCGGGCGTGAATGCTGAAGAGTCCCTGGGCGACATCAGAGTGGTGTCCGTGAGCGGCTGGCCAGCGCACGACCTTCTACTACTAGTCCGCGATGACCTCGAAGTGCCATTGCACTCGGAGATAAGCAGTCTTTTCGGTAATCTCTCATATATTACACTTGAAAATCGTTATCGAAACCTAAATTATTTTGTTTTTTTTTTACTTTCGCAACTCTTAGGCTATTTAGTATATATTATAATGGCTGAGTGCCCTAAGCGCTCGCCCCCAAGCCCGGTAAAGCTGTAAAAGCCGTAAAGGCTCCAGGGCCCCTCAGGCTAACAGTGTAGTCAGTTCGAAAAAAAAAAAAAAAAAAAAAAAAAAAAAAAAAAAAAAAAAAAAAAATAAAATATATATATATTATAATTGTTTATTTCATGTATTTTAGTCAAACTGACTATAATTATCACCGATTTAGTAATACCCTAGCATATATATCCATGTAATATTATATGCTTTTAAAGTAATTTATGGTTCGGCGTGAGAGTTTACACAACCATCGCGTTTAGGTTACACTTTATTACTGCATATTAAAATATAATTAGACATAACATATTAGATAACTTATACTCTTTAGTATTGCAGAAGGTAGAAAATATATTATTACTTCACACTGCTAAAACAAAATAATTGATACTTCGAATTGAAATAATATATTTAACTTAGTATATTTTCATTAAATATTTTTATCGGATGTGACCATACTGAACATAATATACGTGGATCCACCACTAGATGGAGGGAAACGAAAAAAAATAGTGAAACTTATTTTCAATACCCTAGCAAACTTACATGCATATTACTCACGTACCATTTATAAAGTATTGTTATAGTTTGTCAAGCACACATAGCTAAATGCAGGTCAAATAATTACTTTTTTTGACTGCTCCATCTGCTTTTTCTGAAGTCTGTGTGAAGTATATATTTTCTTAGGAAATAATTGTTATTTGAATTGACTAGGTTCACAGGTGCTGAAACAGTTGCATGCTCAGTTAAACCAAATACCACAGGAGGTGTTAGGAATGGGCGCTGAAATCATGGCACGCCGTATTGAACTTTTGAACCTATTGCGCGGCAAGCATCGAACCGATCGTTCTACGTATCTCACTGTTAGTTGCTTGGTATTATAAAAATCTACAGTGAACGTAATAGTGCATATAGTACATACAATTTAATCGTCGCTTTTCGCCATGAATTTGAATCCTTAAGTGTAGGTAAAGATAGTCAAAGTGATTCAAATAATTTGACCTATAAGAGAGGAATGGTAGATAGTGGCCCATTAATGCTGGTTCAGATGTCACTAAATGTTGGTATTTGTATAGCAAATATCAGGGGCTTATTACTGTCGTCCGCCGCCTGGAAGACCTTTTTTTAGCTCGGTGCATAAAATTAGCAAACGCCAGGGGCCTTGACCATCTTCCGATACCCAGATACCAATACAAAACCCAGAAACCTTATACTTGTACCAGGAACCTGGTACGTCTACCATCCCTGCTATAAGAGGAAGAGGAGAGGAGATCCTTGTAAGAGGATTTTGTGTATTGAACATAGTTGAGAAAATTTGTTATTATATATTATGCATATATTTTGATTTTAATATTTCAAGAAGAAGGATATAGTCAGTTACGGGTAAGAGGGGTAAGTGTCAACCTCCCCCTTAGCAGAGTGTCGACATGCTGAGTGCTAGCTAATTTGACATGCATGCAACATAAATATACAAGCATTATATGTAACAATCTGTCTGGAAAAATTAGGTTTTGCTATTTTTTTAGCGAACAACTTGAAGATATTGTCAATGAGGTTTCAAATATTTCTAGAGAAGGCAGTGATGCAGCGAAAAATGCATAATATTAGATTTTGTTTGCCAGCCTGCTCCCTCTCCTTAAAAACATTCTGGCTCTATCCTTGTTCAAGTATATAGTTTAAAGGAAACCTAATTTTATTTTAATGGAAGTGTTTTCGTCATGTGGGTTAATTGGCACGCCTCATTTGAAAGACTCGATGTCTTAGGAGGTGGCCGGAAGGCGCTTTCATATTTTGATAGTACTGCAAACATAAGAATTTGTAAGCTTCATGTACCAGCCCGCGTGGTTATGTAGTATCAAATTACATCATTTTTCTTTAAATAGCACCTATTTACAACGCGCCCGTGTAGCCCTATCGTTTTTCCACTTCCCTTAATTGCATACATCTTGCCAGATTGCTAGACGTTTGTAGTTACTGCTTCGCTCCTTAAGGCCATAGCGTGAAGTAATATAGCCCATACGATTCCCAATGAATCTGGCTATCTGATAGTTTCAGAGATTATCGCGTTTAAACAAACAAATAAAGAAACTCTTCAGCTTTATTATGTTATTGTATATTATTTATATGAATAATAGTATTTTTTTAAGTTTAATAAAGAAATGAATTTGCAGACCTCTTTGATCGTGGCTTAGTTGCCTATGAAATAATCATGGAAAATAAAATATTTAATTAAACAGTGCGGGTTGAAAACTGTAAATTTTTAATTTATCAATAATTTAACTAGAATATAATGAAATGCCAAACAAGCAAATGATATTTTTTTCAGAATCTAGAATGGAAAACAAAGAATACAGAGTTCGATCAGGATACGGAAAGATTGCATAGGCTGGTGGCTGGTACTGCTGAAAATTTACAAGCCAAAATAAATTTTTCACTTGAACTCGTAAAGTATGTAGTAGTATTAATAGTATGTACTATTTATAATTAATAAGAAAATCAACAAATTAAAGTTTTTTTTTTAATAGAACACCTTGGTTAGATCGTGAAACAATTATTAAAAGAATTGAGCGTTTACAAAAAGAGAATTTGGTATTACAACAAAAAATTGAGGAATTCACAAAAAAGGAAACTGAAGAGTGCAAGGAGCAAGAAAAACTGTCAAGCGAAACAACAAATAATCAGGTCATTGAGTTCATTTTGAATTTCATAAGTTTTATATAAGCTGAATGTTTTTCTTTTCGAAAATTCCAATAAGCCATAGCACATGTATCATTGCATGTTGTAATCGATAGGCCGAGCAAGTATATTATTATTAATTCATCGTAAGATGACGATCAATTCGATTAATTTTCGATTCGTACAATTAGTTTTTGATTCCTTGGTTTTATTATTTCGATCCACTCTAGTTTTAAGTAAAATAGAAAGTAACGATGCACGTAGTAACAAAAAAAATCGAAAATTCACAAAAAACATTGTATACATAGAGGTAATTATTTAGGGTTTTATCGTGCAAAATGTTTTTATAACGTTTATCAGTAGCATTTTTTTTAATGATAATTGATAGTTGAAATACATGTTTTTAGGTTATGTTATAATTTGCACGTGGTAACAATTAACTTTCTGTTGATGTGTGTGTGTATTTCTTATGATGAATAAGATGTAATTATGTTTTAATTGTGAATTGGGTCATGGTTGATATTATTATAAGTAAGTATACTTACAAGTGGGCAATCAAAATCTAGTGATAAGCATGAGTGTTTATTATGTTGATTTTCCCTTATTATTAAAATGTGTCTGTCTTGATTTTAATTAGTCCGGTTCAAGCACACCATTTGAAATAGCAGAACCTGTGCAAATTCCGTTCCAGAAGTACCACAACCACACTAATTTCTGACGCAAAGCAGCAGTGATTACGCTTCTGCATTCTGGTTCGAAAAGTATAATTGGCACACTAGTACGTGAAGCGTTCCAATTGAGTCCTTAGAGTAGAAATCTATTATTGACTGGCCTCAGGATTGCGGTCTTTTTTTGATGTTGTTGTGCTCACTCAACATGAAGTGGACTGCAAGCGTCTTTGCTATTTCAATATTTCCAACTCTCTGCCACATCGCCGCCAGCGCACACATGTAACCTATCGTTTTTCTCACTTCTTGTACCTGCCAACAGCTTACCAGATTGCTTGACATTCATGGTTATTGCTCCACTTCTTAGTTTCATAACATCAAGTTATGGAGCCTGTAATCTTGCTCAATAAATAGGCTATATAACGCAAAAATTTAAATGTAACTGGATAGTTCTAGAGATTAGCGTGTTTAAACAATGTCTTGAGCTTTATAATATTAGTATAGATAATAAAATGTATAATTTATATTTATGGCTGACTGTTTTCAGGCGTTAAATGATGAGCTAGCTAAGGAACGTGCCGCTCGTGAAGCGCTTAAGGATGTGGTCTCCACGGCGGAGAGTATGTTACGCGTAGCACGGGCTCGCATCGCAACCCTTGAGAGACAGCTGAAAGACGCTAAGTCAGAACTGGACGCAGCACGGAGAAAACACAAAGACCTCGAGCAACTCGTAAACAGACTCGCAATCGAACATTCGCATACGACAGTGAAGTTGTGCTATACATTACGATCCGATTAGGACCGGATCGATTTCAATCTTTTATGCTTTTTATAATTTTGTGATTTGTTTTAAAAGCAATCAGTTAGGGCTTATGTTTGATAATCGAAAGGGTCATTTGATTCTTAACTGACTTGTCAAATAATTCTGGTGAAACACTTTACTGCATAGTATCATATAGAAGTTAAAAATGTCAAAATTTAAATAGATTAATATATTGTTACGATAATTTGAAATCGAGCAAGTAGTATTTGCAATTTAATATTTTATTTAGTTTAACCGTTCTTTAGGAACATAATAAAATATACTTGAAGTGAACATTCTCTTTCACAGTACCGTCATCGGGAAAGCAGTTACGATGCTAGATCGAGGAAGTTAATCGAAGTATCGAAAACAGGGGAGGTCACAATAGAAACGTTGTCGCGACAACGAGACGCTCTGGAACTCAGGTTTCTGACATTATATTCCTTTGAAAATATATCCAATCGTGCATCAAAATATCAGTGTGGTAACTATATGAAAAAGTAATAATAAAGCGTTGCACTTAATAAAAAGAAAGAAAAAGAAACAGAGTTTAGACCACCAAATTATAAGATATTACAATTACAGTACTTTGGCAGAGCCCTAGTTGGATGATTCCAAGATATATATTGCTCAACTTAACATTGCCGACTGATCAGTAACTAACTTCAGTTTATTTAACAAGATATTGTCCAATGTTCTTTGGAATAAAAGCTCCAAAAGAAATATATACTATATTTACATTAGAGTAAAAGAGCTTCATGAAGAAGCTGAGGCAGCGGAACACGCAGCCAAGGTTCGCGAGGAGGAGCAGCGGGCGCGCACCGAATTCCTCCAGGCAAAGGTAGCAGAACAGGTACCATGACGCTTAGTATCAGTTCACAGTATACCATGAAGTAGCAGTCTATTTGTGTGTGTACTCTAAATTAGGCTTCTATTCAGGAGAAGAATAAGGTAGCTGCTGAGGGTCGTGTCTTCGAGTTGGAAAGCAGAGTGAAGGAATTGGAAGAACAATTACAGTCTTTACGCGAACGCTCCGTCAAACTCGTAGACATGGAACGCAGACGTTGCCTCGAATACGTTCCGTCAAAAGGTATAGTAATATGTTAAAAATAACAAGTAGACATGACTTTTAGCAGACTTGCTTTAAATAGTCTCTGCTTTTAGTAATTTGTAGTAATTTGTAGTATTTTTTTGTTATTCTGACAGAAACGGAACCTTCAGATAGAGAGACGGAAATTTGGAAGGAACTTCAGGTTACAAGAATGGCGTTGTCTCGTGCGGAAGACGAACTTCGTCAGAGTCGTAATGAGAAAGATAATTTTTTGAATTCCTTATCTCGAATTGCGGTAAATAGTTATTGTACCAGTAAATCATTATACGTATACTTTTTCAAAAGTATTTTTAAACAATGTTTATCTTTTTAGCAAGGTGAAGGAGTAAACAGTGTTCAAGATAAAATGGCGACGGAATTAGTTGAAAGAGAACAAAAAATTTTGAAATTACAACACGTTATTGAAGAACTGCGTGAGAATGAAAAACTAATGTACGTGTTATTAGACAATGTGTATGATACAGTACCTAATAGAACTTCTTTTTCGAAAAAAAAAAGTTTAAACCTCTTTAAATTTTTTAAATCAAGCATTTATATGTAAAACGGGTTATTGTAATTAAATGCGCATTTAAAGTGTAATCAACGTGTAAAAAAAATTCAACTCTGTAGGGTATAAGAGGAAGTGGGTGAAACTTAACTGGCAATATTTGATTACAGACAGACACCCGAACTGGTGAAACTAAATAAAAGCTTGTAATAATAGTTTTTAACACTTTTTCTAGGCATTCTAAGAATGTCAAATGAGTAGCTGGCAATGTGTAAAATGGGTGTTAGGAAGAGTTTTTGGCGGGATCTTGAACTGCTATCTTGTGGTTTTTATTTTAATTCATTAACTTAGTTTCTTAAACCCTATATTATGTAATATTGGTGGCATTTTACGTGATATAGTTTGGTTATTGTGCATTCGTTGTGCGTGGGTTATAAATATAAACTGAAAACATGCATTTTTAGATGTTACAAAAACTCCCTGGATAATTCTAAAAAGGGAGCCACCATCTTGTTAGACCAACTTTGAATGTTCAAAACATACTACGAAGACAAATACGTTGACACTGGCAATACATTAGTCATGTTTCTGTATATTATTAATTTTTTTTTTAGGGAACAGAGCATGACACAGTACGAGAATCAACTTGCTGCATTACGCCTCGAAGTAAAGCGATTGCGAAATTATGACTGTTACACGAAAGAAGTGTCCTATCAAGAACTACAAACAGAAGTAATTGTTGAATTCATAACAATATTATAAATATACATTCTTACTGCATTTACATATTGTTAGGAAACGAGAATAAATTGTAATTGTTGATCTTATACGCCGTATTGTATAATATAAGGACTTATCGCAGTTTTGTTTCACGGTGGTAATAGTTTTTTTATAAATTTGTACGCATAGTTATTTATTGCAAATAAGTCATTCATTAAGATTATTAATGTAATGAAAAGGCTTGTAGTAAAAGAAAAGGTTATGGGAAAATCCGGACGCTCGAGAAATTATTTTGTATTAATTATAGATTGCCAAAAGTCTAAAATCGCATATTGTAGTTAAGTCAACAAGTTAAACAACAGGTAAACCCTTGTTCCCGATCCTTAAAATATGTGCGATAGCTTATTCGATTCAGAATGACGTCTAGAAAGAGGTATCTCAAACATTTATTAGCACATAAAAAACTATTTGTTATTAACAAACTAAGTTAAGAAATTTATATTCAGTTTTTCGTTATTAGCTAAAAACGATTGATATTTAAGAGACAAACGATCCTCAAAGAGGAGGAAACTTCCCATAGAAAAGTCTTGATTCTGGGAACTCTATCTCCGTATTTATTAATTTTTTTACCGCCGAAAATGGGACTACGCGCGGCTAATACGCATTGGGCGCACTGCCGCTGAAAACAGTTTAACATATCAAATATTATTTTTTGTATCATATATTAATTGAAAAATTTAAAAAATTTTTCGCATATGATGATATAAAACTTTAAATAATTAACTTAACAATTTTTTGCTTCTCATATATATACTTTCTTTTATATATATACTTAACAAAATCACGCGATAAATGTATAGAAATTATTTATATTGCTTATTATATTTTTTAAAGTTTATACAAAATAAAATGTCCAAAGGAATCAAAACTTTTTTATTGAAAATTTCCTCCTCTTCAAGGATCTTTTTTTCATAGTTTTTGAGTTATTAACAAAAACCGAATTTCTTTTTTTAAACTCGCCCATCTCTTTGCTGGGTAGGCTTAACAGTAGAGTATTTATGAACTACATATAGTATTATTGTTATATTTGTTTAACTTTATATTTTCCAGTGCGGAGGTAATAATATACTTGAAATAGACGTAAAATTATACGCTTTTACAAAATAACCAGATTAAAGATCATCACATTTATCAAATAATTTAACAAATATCAAAGAACGACCGGCCTATTTACGTTTATTTAGGCTTATTTAGATTTGGCTCATGGCGAAGACATTACTGTAAATAAACCAACTCTTCCAGTTATTGGACCTGCACATGCAAGTTGAATCATTGTCACGTGAGCGAACCGCATTGGTAACTGCGGCCGCATCTCGGGCGTTGATGTTGGAGAGGCATGAACGTGCTGCTGATCTCTTTGCTCGTATGATACGGGCGCGAAGGGATCTAGTAGCTTCACTTAACGGACGTACAGAACCACCATCCATGGATGAAACAGCTCATGCAGAGGTGTTTAAGTATTCATGTTTTATAAATCTTGTTCATTTATTTTTACAGCAATATCAAAGCTTGTACGGACACCGCGTCGATCGACGTGAGTTTGAATCCCTGCAATGAGTCCGAGCTTTCGATGAAAGAAAATATCATGATGAAACCATAACATGGTTGTAGGGCTTTTTCTAATGTCTGCCTGGATAGCTTACTACCATTTAGTTCAAAATCTGTCGCCTGTCATTAAAAGCTGCACTTCAGAGCAATTTCCCCCCTAGGTTTAGTGCATTACTCACTTAGCATCGCACTTACCATACGTCAAGTAAGATTGTGGCCAAAAGTCAAACCAATAAAGAAATAAAATCAAAAATCGAAGAATTGACAAATTTTTACAAACTTAGGGTCTCATTAAGAAGTGAATTGGTACAGGTATCAAGATCTTTATCTTCAGTATGTGCGAGTGCAGCAGACACCTGGACAGCTTTACGTGCAGAAAGAGCTCGCGTTCTACGCTTGGAGAGCGCTGTGTTGTCTCAGAGTATCCAACTAGAACGTGAAGGACGAGTCCGCACGCAACTCGAACGACGCAGGGCTATTTTGGAGAGGGAAGTCCTACGTTCGCAACATTGCCCTTCTTCGGATCCCACAATGATTAATAAGAGTCCAAGTTTGGTATTTTCTTTAAACATGTATGTAGCTATTTATATATTCTATTTTATTAATGCTATATTTAATTTTTCAGATTCAAGGCATTTCAGGTATAAATAGAAGATGAATTTGTTTATTGGATAGAAATACACATTATCGTTATATTGTAGTTTTATTTTATCTACAATCAAAACGTTCTCACAAGATATATGATAAGTAGTTACAGGAAAATTCACACATTGACGATTTACTACGAAACAAACTAGTTACATTTATTTACAGCTTATGACCGGCAAATTTAAACATCTTGCATTTTTTATCATTGCGTAGTTTTTGCAAATTCAAAAATTGTCTTTTTATTATATCGTCAGGTAAACCCATTGGTACTTGTTCTTTCAGTCCTGTAAAACTGTCTATAGCTCTTGTGGGAGAAGTATAAAAATTTACACCACGCTCTGGTACCGATTTCCACTGAGTTTCAATATTTGTCAAAGCTTTTTTTCTATTAAGGTTGTCTCCCTTGATTTGTTCGCTGTTTGTTGGTATGTAGGTTTTCTTTACGTAGTTACCCATGACGATTTTTGTTGGTATGGATTCGTGTTCTGGTTGTATCAACAATGATCCATCGTTTGCTTTGTGACGTTCAAATTTACTCAGTTTTTCTCTCTTTTCTTCTTCAGAGTATTTCTTTTTGGAAATAATATATTGATTATTTCTAGGATTGGGCGGTGATTCAAAAGAAGTTTCTAACTCGTTCTCAAGGATTTTGATTAGGTTATCCAAATTCTCAGTTGGTACTTCCATAGTGTGTTCATTTTCTAAATGATAGGCTTCAAACTGTGCAAGTTTCTTCTCGAGAGAAGTAATATTATCTTGATCTTTCATTTTTTGTGCATTGTATTTTTGTATTTGTTCTTCTAAAGTCAATATTATTCTTTCTAATTGCGATATTTGCTGCTTTCGCGTTTCAACATTAGCAATCAAGGACTTTATTTCTGCACTCTTTTCTACAAGTTGTTGACTCAGCTAAAAATAAAATATGATTAAAATAGTATTAATCACATAAATACAAAATAATGAGGCTTAAGATGCAAACCTCTGTTTCTGCTTGTGATCGCATTTCCAAATTATTTCTCAATAATTTTATTATGTTGGAATGTTCCTCTTGTTTCTCGGAAAGCATCTTTATTATATCTTCTCTTTGTTCCAAGATTTGTTCCTGTTTGGATAAGTTTTGCAAGTGTCGCTCCAAATCTATTTCTTGCTTTTGTAGAGCTTCAGTCAATTCCTCATTTTGCTGTGTTGCCTCAGCCAATTTTCTTTGTTTCTGATTTATCTTAAAATGGGTTATAATATAAATAAAATATAAAGGTATCTAGCTATATCTTAACTGATTACTATAGCTTGACCGCTATAAGCGCGACCTTCCTTAATGTTGGTGGGATGCTGGGCAGTGGGTTTGCATGGATATACACGATATTAGATTAAGTCTTCAGATAATTTTACATATGTAAAGTGTGATAGATAACATATTTTAATATAAATTATATTGTTGTATTTTTTAAATGGTAAGAAATATACCACTATTTTGAAAATCAAAAGTTGTTCGAGTAGCGAATATAACTTGTACATTTCGTTATCGTTTGTATATATTCCTTCATATATTACTTTTTAGACTTTTATTATGAAGTGACATATCTCTTTAAAGCGTTAACCTACAAAGTAGATTTAAATATAGGAGTAATTAAGTTCAAACATCTTAATATTCGATATTAATTTCAACTTTATACCTCAAGTCGTTTGCGAGAAAAAGGGTCTGGTTTTTCGAATAGATATACAGAAAGACAGATGGACGACAAAGTGTTGTCTGTTTTTGTGCCTGTTTTTTTTTTTCATTATGAAGTACAGAACCCGTAAAATTAGCAATAATAAAAAAATGTTCAATACGAATCACTTGCAGATGCTGAACTTAAGGAATAATCTGATTCATCTGATTCCTCTGCTAAGTGTTAAGCCTTATTTACATTAAAATCTTCATCTACAACATCATAAACAACAACAAAATTTAAACTTTTTAGAACGAAGTATTAAGTATTTTCAATGATTTGTTTAATGCCTGTCGTGTATTAACTTCATATTTTACTGGTACTTGTATATCGGTATCATCAAATTGTTCTATTAGTAAGTACTCAGAGCGGTCATGAATAAATCTTACTGTATTTGCTTTTTATATTGTTTGGTACTATTACTTTTGAAATACGTATTTGTAAATTATTTATCTTATCGAAGTAGGTAAATGTCCATCCATAGTTGGTTAGACCATGCGAAATTACAGAGTTAACAAGAGCTATATACATTTTTAAGAGAATTCCATACGGCACATTACGGCTTATAATGGAAAGTAAATATGATATTATAATATTTATATAATATTAGGAAGCATCGATTGACTATTTAACTTTTATAAACGTAACTTCGGTAATTCATCTTGGTAAAATTATCTCATGTGTTGCTAGCAGTCACAAAGACAAAGTCGCCCCTCACGTCAAATGTCTATTGCGGCAACATACTAATTCATTGGTCGGTTTTGTTCCCCTCCCGCGTTCCGCAAGCATTACGGAGGGTCGCGCTTACAGCGGTCCGGCTATAAACACAATGCGCTGAAAAGCTAGTAAACGAATGTTTATACTTGCCATTTCATGTAAACTATCTAGATTTTCAAATTCACCGAAATCTTCTTGCAGTTTTTGTATATGACGTTTAAGAGACGATAATTGCTCCTCGTATGACTGCATTTTAGATTCACTGAAATATGTTATTTTAGTTAAACATGGTTACATTTAATTGTACTAACAGTTCTATATCATATTAACCTTTCATGCAATTGTTGTTCTAATAATGATTGTTGTTTTTCCAACTCTGTAATATATTCTTCTTTGTTCGATAAGTCAGATTTAAGACTCGCTTCTAAATTTATTGTTTCTTCGAATTTACTCTACAATTTGCAAAAAATAAATAAATAATATAGTGACAATGAGTTTCATTGCAATATATATTATGGATTATTTATTACCTCTATCTCCTTTATCGTTTTATGTTGTTTTGTCAACTGATTTCTATAATCTTCATTGTCAGCACATAATAGTTCTATTTCCTTCTTTGCATTCTCCAGTTCCTTGTGGTAATCACCAGCTTTACCTAAAATGTATTGTAATAAATGTTTATTTTCAACATAATAATATCATTGAGTGTCATATTTTAGTAAGTTACACTTAACTTTTTAGTTGAAAAGTAAAGTTAATAAAGAACGACAGATGAAGTTAATAACATTCCAGTTTCAGTTTCAACAATTCAGTCAACATACAGAGATAATGAAACCAAGAAATAGGTATATAAAATGTTTAAGTAATTGAATATGCCACTAACTTAATTGTGAATCCTTTTCTTGGAGTTGCTTTGATAAGTCTTTACAACGTAATTCAGACTGGAGAAGTTGTGCACATAAAGTTTCTGTTTGTATTTCGAGTTTCTTCTTGACTTCCAGATCTTCTGCGTGGTTTTTTTCAGTTTCAATGAATTTAGATATATTAACATTCAGTTCGTGTTTAACGTTCTTAAGGGATTCGTTATAATGCTCCGAGAGCTCAGTGAGTCGCCTTTCGAGATCTTCTTTTCTATTTTTAATAAAATGCATGATTGATAAGTTGTTAATTTTATATGGAAAAAAATATTCAGAATAAAGTATTAACTTACTCAGCTTGAAGTTTCTCACGTGCATCTGCAATTTCTTCCAAATGAGAAGTGTTTTCTCTAATAGATTCGGTTAATTTGTTTAATTCTTTATCAAAATCAGATTGCAATTTTTTATTCTGAAATGTTATACAAATATTGACATTGACAAATGTTTTAAGATTAGGTAATGTAACTTTTAAGAGTGGTCTGAAAAGTTTTGATTGGTAAAGCATCACCGTCACATTTATTTATGCCGCAAAACAGCGATTCTCGCGCTGCTGCACTGGAAGACAAGGCCTTACAACTCAGTTCTCAGAATAGTGCAACGTAATACTGGCCGGTTAGGGTAATAGTTTTATTTGAGGTTAGTTGAAAATAACTTTAGGCTTCATTGACTTAATCTCAGGAGGACTGCAGGTCATTTTGCCATTTTTTTACTTTTGCTATTTTAGATATAAGAAAGTGGTTTGTTCATGATTTAAAGGTGTAGTAATGCTAATTAAGAGTTAAAGCTGATGTTTGATGAATGCTGATGAATGATAAGTCACCTGTTCATGGAGTTGCTGGACGGTACGCTCCAAAGTCCAAGTCTGAGATCGAGACTGTTCCAAGGCGGCTTCTAGTTGGGCAGCGCGTTCGGCGCCTATTTTTATTTGCCCTTCTGCTCGAGTTAACCGATCTCTAATAACGACTTTTTTGCATTTTTCTTCTTTTAGTTCTTTTTCTAATTCCTGTTTATAAATATTTACTATTACATGACTATTTTCGTGATATATTAGTCACGGCGTGCAATCTGAGTAAGATTTTGGAATGTAAATTTCTTTTGAACCGTTGTGATTTCAAACTCGATGAAACGAAATAACGACATTAAAAAGAGATAAATACATACGTTTATAGGATCTAGCCTGCGAGAGAATCAGATAGAATACCTACATTATACAGTGTTTCCTATTTATCCTATTCCAGATACTTTACATTCGTCTCATTATCTCGAAGTTTAGTTTTCTGAAGTTTTTACTTCTACCGCGTGCGACATGTTTTTTTTTAAGTTTAGCCTTTGACTACAATCTCACCAGATGTTAAGTAATAATGTGGCCGAAGATTACCACGCTAAACCTAGAAGAACTGGCTCTCAAGTGCATGTGCTGGAACATATTATCTAAAGGTGTTTGGCGACAGGACATTTTGAGGACGTTAGCTAGCCAGGAGTGCATGAGAAAATGCCCTCCCGCCATACTTCGGTTTCATTACAATGTTTTCCTACAGATAAAGCTCAGACTCGTTATAGGGAGATAAGATCTTGCAAATTTATTTTTATATATGAAATAAGAGAAAGTGATATAAAGGTTTCAAGTGTGATAGTAATATAGTATTATCCTAAATTTTCTTGGTATTAGAAGGCCTGTGTCATATAGTGGCTTAATAAGGCTATTTTTTTTAACTTCACCTCAATTCTGCCTTTATTTGTTGTTGATTTAATTTGAGAAGTGTTATGAATTTGTTTCTTAAGATCAGCGTTTTGGGAATTCAATTCGGATACTTTATATGTTAATTCTTCTGCACGGAGTTGGAGGGCTACTGTTTCGTTCACGCCTTTCCTGGTAACAATAATTTCAAGTATGCAAATAAGTTCATACAAGAGGGGTTGGTATAAACGATTTGTAATAAAATGTATCAATAAGAAATTGAAACTTTTCCTACCTCAAGTAATCAACAATGTCCTTGAGCTCCTTTAGAAACTCCGCCTGTACTTGGTCTAGAGAACATTGAAGCATGTCGTTTTCAGCATTAAATTCATGAATTTTTTTTAATAGTGCTTTCTTGCTAATACCCTTAAATAAGAAATATTTTTAAAACTACACATTAGGTTATTCAGAATAATAATTAAACAATTCAACAAACCTTCTCTACAGATTTTAATGCTTCAAACCAGTCTATGATTTCTTTCCTTTTTATTAGCGTATGTTGACATGTAGCAACTAATTTAGTAGGCATATTGTATAATTTGTTTACATCTATAGAAAGAGGTGCTTTAAACTTTAAATCTGCAAAAAAAAAACAAATTCATCTTTTGACATGTCAAAGTTTAGACAAATAATTAAAAAAGAAACAAACAAAATCAACATAAACATAAACATCAAGGAAAGATACAAGATTAAATTTGTAAGATTGTCATATAGATATTTTAGAGTCTAACCAGCTTGTCCTTTTTCATCATGATTTCTGGGGTCACCTCCTGCACACAGTTGAAGTAATTGCTCTGGGGTCATTTTGGTTACATTCATAATACGCAAATCTTCTGCTGAAGGCAAAGTTACCTTTTGTCCTAATGACCTCATTTTCTGGTGAACGTTGCACATATTTGCATATAGTTCCATTATAGTTTTCTGAAAAATAATATTTTTTATTAGTTACGCTGTGTTTTAGTGCACCCATGTTTTGATTCAGATATTTGATGCGAATTAACGACCCAAAATATTTTTCAATATTTGAGAACACTTTTTTATATAAAAGTTGTTGATAAAATTGTGAAATTCAGAACAAGTCTGCTTAATTCTTGATTAATTATCTACACTACTATTATAAGCAGTGTATATGTTAATATGGTTATTGTTGAGTACAGATGAGCTAGAGTCGCCTCAAAGCTCAATTTAAGTAGGTATTTTTAACGTATAATAGTTGTGATTCCTATAGAATTCGCGTATGTTTGAATGTCATTATGTGTGATTAATTACGTGATGACTGTGACTCTCTCTTATTACGTTAATAAGTATGTGTCTTTGACGTCTTATATATGGTTATCGTTACTCCTTATATGATGGAAAAAATAGTAAATTTGTCTTCATAAAGAGTTCGAATTGCTGCGTGTTTTATTATAGGAAGGGTAATGCATATACACTCTGACTAAGTACATAACAATCGCATCGAGTGTCGTTTATGTAGCCATGATAGTTATTATTATTACATGTGATGTTTGTAAAATTTGGTTAGTATAACATCTAGTATAGGCTCTTATATTAGTGTTAAGGCGGCCATGTACTAGTTGTAAGTAAATACATTGTTTAAGTATGGTGCCAAAATATAGGAATGGAATGGTTCGACATTAGAAATCTACAGTAAGCCTTCTCTGTAAATCCGATGAAAATATACAGTCTACAGTTTGGAAAGTGGGTTTCATTAACAGCTTTCAACAGTAGCGTAATAAATAAATAATAAATATTGTAATAATAACTGTTAGGGTCCTCCTGTGCTCATGCCACTGACACTACGCCACTGACCCTCAATAGTAATTTTATGAATATATTTGTAGGCGGTAGAAAGCTACGTTCAAACTGATGGTCATACATTTGTAGTGTTACTACATGCAGCACCGGCCCTAGTCGTTAATCAAGGTAGAACGATATTATCTTTCGACGCCATTTGGTCGACGCTATTGCACCATAAAAGTACGGGCGCCTCTGCACCTTGCAGCTATACTTAATTTTATTTTCTTGAATTTAATTCTCATTTTCATTTGGGGCAGCACCGCGCCTTTCAATAGGCGTCATAATTTTTCATCTAGAGCGACCGTACCTCTCTCATTACCCCAGAGCCGCCGCGCCGCTGACTAAATGTATTTACATTTATTATTATATATACCTATTTCTAATGTAAGTAGCAAAAGCAATACAACTGTAGTACTGTAAAAACATCTTTTTTAAATTTTAACATTAAAATTAAACATCGAACATTACAACAACATTTAGTAAAGAATCACGAAATTGAAGCGGTCTAGTGTAATATTTAGAGTAAGTTTTAATTGTTACAATAATTGCCAAAGCCTGCAAAGAATAAACTAAACACGTATTTAACCTGTCGATCTTTGAGGTCAGTGTTCATTTTTTCAAACTGAATTAGCATATCTTGCCATCCGATTTTAAGTTGCATCACCTTGTCACTCCGAGATGTTATTGATTCTACAAAAAACATTAATATTATAAACTGTTTACTTTTTGACTTCATTATCTATGATATAATTATATATTAAAACTATACTCTAACTCTCCAAGGTGTCTCCATACCGGTTACTGATAGCCTCGAGCTCCTTGTGATGCATTTAAATGCAGATCTAATCTTTGGACGCTCTATTGAGGCCAAGGCTAAAACAGGTGCCAAATAAACACCGGCGCAGCTTCTTAATTTGTATCAAGCGTAAATACTGCCGTGTGTTAAGTATTTTTGCCATCTCTGGGACGAGTCTGCCAAATATCGGCTGGCAACACTGGACTCTATCGAAAGACGAGCTCGAAGGCTTATTGGTGATGGATCACTGACAGGTGCAAAAATACATAGCCTGGAACATCGGCGTAGTGTCGTTGTTCTATCGACTACACTTTTGTGAATGTGCACAAGAGCAGAACCAACTAATTCCACCCTCTCCATTCTATCACAGGACTACCAGACGCCGTATGTAGTTGATAATCCACTTATCCGCACAAAACACTTTGCATATTCGTTCATTATGCGAACCGCAAATGAATGAAACTCACTACCCATGTCTACTTTTTCTGATTCATACAACATAGTGGTCTTCAAAAGAAGAGTGAATCAGTTTTTACTGAGCGATAGTGTTCCATCCTCAGTTTTGTCTTCACTTTACATCAGGGTGTGACTGAGACCAAGTATCTAGTAGTAATTAATTTAAAAAAAAACTTAAAGAATGTATTTCAAAATCATTGCCATATTTTTCAAAACCTTTCATTTGGATTGAAAGCAATTTGTCTATATTATATTCAGTAATGGTCCTTTTGCGTGGCAGGTCCAACAGCATCCTGAGCACGTTATGTGGTAGGCGGGATTATCCAATGCTACGTCACTGGCTTGGACCTCATACATCTACAAGTATGTATTACATACTACGTGTATAGTGCGAGTTATAGTTAAGCATAGTATTATTATTAGTTAGCATTAATTTTTTATTATATTTTTTATACTATTATAAACTGTATGGATTCTTTGTGGACTGAAATAAAGGTTTATTATTTTAATTAAATTTTATTTTATGTCCATGTCCATTTCTTCATTCATTCGTCATCATCGTGCAATGTAAGTTTATTCTTGTAAATGTTTTTACCTACGTAGGCTAGTTTTATATGAAATTAGATTAACTGAACGGGTACACTTAGTCTATGTATAGGTATCCATTAATTTTCTAGTTCATTCCCACTTCAAAGGGCTCCAATCACGAAGACTACTTCGTGTACTAGAAATACGTACTAGAAATATGAGTATATTACATACTATAAAGATAAGATATAAAGCTTTTCGCATGTACCTCTATTGTTTAAATCATTTGGGACATGGGTGGCACCGGATTGCTCGCACTGGTGCATTTCTAGTTCTTCGCTTTTCATTATTTTGTCCTAAAATAAAGCAAAGTTAATATTAATTATTTCCTTTGAGTATATTACTATTGCAAAATGTTAACATAAAAGTAACGTAGAACAGTTTAGTTAAAAAAATATATAACAATAAAAAATTGCCGAATGTAATACAAGGAAATACTGATTCTATATTCTCATATATTATCATTAAAAATATGCTTTTTTAAAGAAGGTTCTATAGAAGAGCCGAAAAAATTAAATCACAGACAATTTACATTGGCAAGAAACTCGATTCATGAAACGAATGAGTGATTTGTATCGTTTATTCTTCATCATCATCATCAACCTATATGAGTCCACTGCTGGACATAGGCCTCCCCTAATGAGCGCCATAGCGCCCAGTCTGCAGCTGTCCGCATCCAGCATCTGCCTGCAGTTTTTCGCAGATCGTCATCCCATCTGGCCGGAGAGCGTCCTACACTACGTTTGCCGAGTCGCGGTCTCCACTCAAGAACCCGTTTACCCCAGCGGTTGTCGGTTCTTCGCGAGATATGGCCGGCCCACTGCCACTTCAGCTTGCTAATTCTTTGAGCTATGTCGATAACTTTGATTTTCTGTCGGATGTATTCGTTACGAATCCTATCCTTCAGAGAAACTCCGAGTATAGCTCTTTCCATTGCACGCTGAGCGACTTTGAACTGGTGGACCAGCCCTACCGTGAGTATCCACGTCTCAGCTCCGTAGGTCATTACGGGTAGAACGAACTGATTGAAAACTTTCGTTTTCAAACTTTGCGGTATGGATGACGAGAAGACTCTACGTAGTTTCCCAAACGCTGCCCAGCCCAGCTGGATCCTTCTCTTGGCCTCCTTCTCAAAATTGTTTTTAACTTAACTGCACAATCTGCCCGAGGTAAGTGTACTCAGAAACAATTTCCACCATGACCATCCACGACGACCGTTCCTGGATCAATGTGGCCATTGATCATGACTTTGGTTTTATCCAAATTCATGCCAAGACCGATACGTCGCGAGGCTGAAGCTAGGCCGTCCAGCATCCAGGTTAACTCCTCTAGCGACTGCTTATGCCTTTACCTTTCCAGTCCAGCGTTTTAAACATATCTTCCAATACGCTCGTGAACAGTTTCGGGGATATGACATCCCCCTGCCTCACTCCTCTGCGCAATTGGCTTTAGCGTTGGTTTAGACTGCTGGCCCTGTACTTGGACACTCATAGTGGCGGCTTCGTAGAGATATCTCAGCACCTCGATATAACGATAGTCTACTTGGCATCGCTGTAAGGATTCCAGAACAGCCCAAGTTCGACGGAGTCAAAGGCCTTCTCATAGTCCACAAAAGCAAGACACAGGGGCTGATTATATACTCTTCGGACTTCTGTATAATCTGCCTCACTTTGTGAATGTGGTCTATGGTACTATATCCTCCGCGGAACCCAGCCTGTTCCGGTGGCTGGAACTCGTCGAGTCTCCTTGCGAGACGATTCGTGATCACTCATGAAAACAGCTTATAGCTTGCTGAGTGAATGCTTTTGACCCTCGGTTTCGCTCTATCGCCTCTTCAATGAGGCGTGTGTTGGAGCTCCGAAGGTCCCGCCGTACCATCTTCGCAATTTTCTTGTTCAGGTCTGACCTATCTGACGAAGTCACTTGGGTGGTTTTCCGTCTTCTTGTCATCAACCCCAGAGTCTCCGAGAGTTTGGACTTTTTACCAGTACGCTGTTTTTTGCAGAACTTGATGCCCTCATCCCTCAGCGTTTCGACCAGATTGTGTAGGGCCTCGTCAACGTCATCAGTGGGTTCCAAGGCAACAAATCTATCCCCGAGAAGCTGCTGGAGCTTCTCGGTGCCCGCCATGATTTGGATTGGGTTAGGCCGGAGCGTGGATATATATATACTATACTAATTTGTACAATAAGAAGAGAAAAATCAGTAAAAAATGTATGTAACCTGAGTTGGAAGCCCTGACGCTCTTATTGGAGGTGTCTTTACTGTTTGTTTCTGTTAAACGAAACAAATTTCCAAAATTAGGGAATTATAATAGTATTTACATGAAAAGTCTATCATTATAAAACACATAATTGTTTCTTTTTTTTTTCGAACTGACTATACTGTTAGCCATAAGGGCCTTGAAGCCTCATACAGCTTTTACAGCTTCACCCGGGCTAATTGTTTCATTGGTTATAACTTGACCGCCGTAAGCGCGACCCTCCTATTGGTCTGCGAGACACAAGAGGGGAACAAGACCGACCAATAACCTAGTCTGTTGTCGGCCGCCGGCAACAACAGAGATTTGATGTATAGGATTACGTGATTTTATTTTTGTGACTGCTCCACATGAGATTATTTTACCAAGATTATAAAACTTTTCTCGTATTAACATCTCGTTACTAAGCCCAATCTAATTGACTTGTCAAAATGAATCATATGAGCCTAAACTCGAGGGGTTTGCTAGTAACCACTAAAGAGTTCCACTATCCACCTCCTGGCTCCATCACCAGACCCTCTTTACCAAGCCCAATCTATTGAACTTGTCAAAAGGAATCATACAGGTCCAAACTCGAGGGGTTTACTAGTAGCCACTGAAGTATTCCACTATCTACCTCCTGGCTTCATCATCAGATCAGCTCTAAGATACCAAATTATAGTGTTGACACCGAACTACATATATATACAAAGTTTCATTTCGATACGACAATTAGAAGTAAGTCAAAATTAACTTCTAAGATTTTATTACATTGTTTGTTAGTTAGTTACAAGTGAAGCTAATAAAAGCGCGTTAATATGATTCGATTTTGAGCATTGAGGTTGCGCACTGTAATGCTCGGTTCTCCTCACAAACTTATGTAATGTTACAAATAAAATTGTATCATTACAGGTTGCGCATCGTAATGCTCAGTTCTTCTTATTCACTGATGTAATGTAACAAATTGTATTATTACAGATTGCGCACTGTAATTCTCGGTTCTCCTCTCTCATTTATGTATTTCTCGAATCTGAACATTACAGGTGAGTACTCCCGGTGAAGGAGCGCCTTAAGATGCTGTAGCTAAGATGAAGTAACAACTGAAGAACTTACTTAAGAAATATTATACTGTATGATATTAAACTCTAATAAATTTAATTCTACATATGATTTTGTTGATTTACCTGTGTTACTGGTACGGTTATAACAGATCTACCAGTTCTCTTCGGTGTTGATATCGCTTCGTTCATCACTCGCGTTGGTATTGTTGATGGTCTCTGTGTAAATACTTGTAAGGATAATCAATTTTAAAGATATATAATCGTAGATCGGAATAGGTAGAGTATATTTATATAAAAATCGAAGGAAGAAGTAGTAATATAATATCTCTTTAAAATCCCGGAATGATAATAATTATATTTTACATTTAAGATTATATTTGCAATTTAATACAAATAGAGCACTTTAATTGTACAGTTTTAGAAAGGAATAGATTAATTATTTTACCTCACCTTCTGCGCAGGTTGTAATTTTTCTCGTTCCGGACGAGATAACCGTGTAACTGGCGTATTCGGTAATCTCCCTGATATCAGAGGTTCATCTTTCCCTCGATTTGCTGATTTTGGACGAAACTGATAAAGATGAGTAATTAATTAATTAAAATGCTGTTATACCTGTTTAGGTATATTGACTTATATTCTTAATTGTAAGCTTCATGGTAGGTACAGTACAACGGCTAACATAGAGAGATCTGTTGACGCTTATGCGCTGCAAGCTTTATAACTCCTTCGGCAGATGGATATACACTAGCTAACCAGAAATACGACAAACTAAAAGCGAGTCACTGTGAAGAACCCTTGCACCTTGAACCCAAATGGTTCACGGTGGCTACTACCGTACCACTTCGCTCGATTCCTGGATATACACTGGCTGATCTCGGAACGACACAAGCAAGATCCAGTGTGTCACAATTGTGTTCTTCCACCCAACAATATTTAAGTATTAATGCATGTACATCTTCAACAACATGGCAATCAAAAGAGAGTATGAATGTGTGCACTTATTTAAATAACCTATACATATTATAAAACTCAATGTATCTCTGTCTGTCTGTCCGTTTATGTTCTTTTCACACGAAAACCACTTATCCGATTTACACGGTTTTTATGGCCAGGTTATATTTTGTTACATGAAGTAACATACGAAATGAGCAGTGACGATAATGGTGAATCAATTCGGAAAAAGTCGCATTTGGGTGCGATTAAATGACTTACGCTGAGTAAACCGTAAGAGATGTATGAAATCAATGTAGTACATAATTGTAGATCTTAGAAAGACGTGAAAAAAAGTAAGTGAGAGTCTATAATCTAAGGATTACACACAATAAGCATTTTGGTCTAACGGCCTTTGAGTGGGGGCTGCACGATTCGCACGTGCGCTCGACCGACAGCATTCTGTAGTCCACGAGAGCAGAGCCGCGGGCACAGCCATTATAATATTAATTAAGGCCTTTACCATGGATTCAGGACTGCTCCCTTGTTTCGAACTGATAACGGTTTGCTTCTGTCGTCCCGGAAGCAATCTTTGTGGAATGCGACACTTCGGGATTGGACCTCTAGCTGCATCAATAACTTCTGTAATAAGGAACATTTATAACGAATTTTTTTATACTTAAACAAAAAATATTGTAAAACTTAGTTATAGGTTTGGCGTTTGACCACAATCTCACCTTATATTAAGTGATGATGTGGCTCAAGATGGTAACACGATAAGCCTGGTATGACCTAGTAAACCTAGTGGCTCTCAAGTGGAGATATCAAAAAACATCTTTAGGTACTTGGCGACAGATTTTCAACTTGAGAATGGTAGCTAGGCAGGAAAATATGTATTAAAAATACCCTACCACCATGGACTGATTTTATCAAGATGTTTTTCTTATCGAAAACAAAGGTTCATTGTAGTGATTCGAATCAATTCGATCGTTCGACACGGTATCCGTACACACGACCACAGCCATCATTGCTTCACTATGTATTTATTTTATTGGAATGGGTAATTGAAATTTACCTTGTATTCTTGGTTCACCATGCACAAACACTGACATAATTATAAATTTATGTATATTACTTCTAATTTATCAATTTAAAAGCGTTTACAAAACGTAATTTAAATTAAATTTACTAAAATTTTAGTGAAAAATACACTAATTCTAACATCGTTCCAAAAGAAAACTCGGAAAACTTGTTTGTCAATGTAGCAAGTAAAAAGAAGCATTAAAAGAATACTATGCTTTTCAGACAGTAATAATGTAAAAAGATTTCTATCTAAACATTGACATTTATTAAAAAGAAATGGCTCAGTTGTCAATAATTAATTTTATATTTGGAACTTCAATTCGTCATGACAGGAATCGTTTGTTACATACAAATTCAACATATAATAAAATAATCAAAATTGCAGCCGTTTTCTTTTTCGAAATCATAACATCCTATAGTATTGTGTACCATGACTTCCATTGCAAAGGCTACAAAGGATAAAATTTGTAAGTTTTTTCTGGATAGTTATTTGTTATTTGCACCATTTGGCATTAAGTATTTTATTAAATAACTAGCTATTGCGTGTCCGCTTCGTTGGACACACAACAAAAAGGTATCCTATACCGTATTCCACGACATAATCGAAGCTTCTATGCCAAACTGCATTAAAATCCGTCCATTCGTTTTAGCGTGATTGATGAAGAAACATTTAAACAAAAGTACTTTATTCACATTTATGCTCTGTTCACACGAAAACCACTTATCTTTTTACATGTCTTTTAATTTAATCCTTAACATGTTATCTGGTTATAGGATATTTTTGTAAGATAAAGTAATATACGTAATAAGCAGTGACGATATTGGTAAATCAATTCGGAAAAGGACCCATCTCGATTGCTTAAATAACTTACACTGATATATCACCAGAAACCAGAAAGCTTACGAGATATATCTATCAAATTAATGTTCTACATAATTTTAGATCTTAAAAAGACCTACAAAAAAGGCACCAATTTATATCTATCTTCTAAGTATCACCCTCAATAAGCATTTTTGAGCGTGGACAGCACGATTCTGTAGTCCACGCATGCGAACCCGCGGGCATAGCTTGTTTATAATACACGTTAGATTAGAATATCTGTTGACAACCCCTTGGCTGGATTTCTAAAGATTTACAACAAATTAAAATTTTCAATGTTTTTAAAAAATATCTCAAGTTTTTTCTATCGACCGGCCTCCATCTTCATGCACCAGCAGACGCGTCATGACACCACGAACAAGAGTCATTAAAAAAGTATCCTAAAGGTTGGACATATAATAGCTACCACTGTACTACTGAATTTGATGATGTTAAGGGGCAGGGTTACGGTGAAAGGTACCTCCTCTGTAAAGGAAAATGTGCAGAAACTATTAGTTTTTGAGATTAAGTGTTTTTCTTTATGTGTTACGATCTTCTAAAATCTTTACCTATGTCGCAAAAGTGAACTTTATGACAACTGTTAAAACTGACACATCTGTACTGTCAAATTTATAAAAAAAAATCGTTTAAGAAAATATCTACATAACGGTTTGTTTCCGAAGTATTAAATTATATATTTAGCATAATTATAGAGTGATCTAACTGTAATAAAAATTTGAAGTCTGAATTCGACGTTAGCTGTTCTAAACTTAAGCCATCTTATAATGAATTCTATAACGTCATAATCGAGTTCAATGGAATCCGTTCAGCCCTTGGACAAACATACTTTCATATTTTTAATTTCATAAATTAAATTAGATATCTTAGAGAGAGTTATATAATATAATTACTTATATATTAATTATTATTATTTACAGAAAATCTATGAAATATTTAAATTGTACCATTTTTAATATATTGCCTATATCAATAGCCAGCTCATTATAAAGAAATGTACACTTCATGGTGAAGAGGAAAATTAGTACAGATTTTTATATACTTGTTTATAGGATTATACAAGAAACACACTCGTAGGTCCTATGAGATTCCAGCTATAAGAATGCTAGAAATAGAGGCATGAAGATCGACACTCGTTTTTTAAATCTAATTATACATAGAAGGATTTTGATTAGTAAGAGGTGGATTAGCCATAAAAAAAAAAACATTAATTTAAGCAACGAGTATTTGAAAACAGATGGTGCTACTCCACGCCTTATGCCGCGACAGACAGCAGCGTCAGCGGCACGTGCTGCTCGCAATGCCACTAACCGAAACTTGACTTTGCCGATGTCTCAGAGAGTTTCACCGAATCGCACAAATTCATCTCTACCTCCAACCAAGGTTCGTTTTAAAATATGATAGTTGCACCTGTAGTGATAGTATTTTGATATAAATTATCATTATATACATATCTATAATAGGATGATAAAACGGTCACACATAGAAGTTGAAATGAAAGCATAAATTAGAAAGTCTCTTATTCTAGGAACTAATGTTTTGGCATTAATAATAATTATATCTTATATTAATTTTCTCTAGACTTAATAATATGAGCATTTTGGTAAAGGTTTGCGACACTTTACAGAGTCCTTTCAACTTAAATGTTTCGCAAAGGTATGTTTCAGTATTTATTTCATTACTTATTTAGTTACATTAAGATTTTACCAGTGGTTTATTTTCTTTTTATTTTTTGTGCGGAATCCTAATTATTTTTCTAAAATAAAAGTAGCCTAAGTTATTCTTTATAACATTAGTGAAACAGTGAAAGTCTCATCAAAATCGGTCCAAACGTTTCGGAGATTACCCGGAGCAAACAGACAGACAGACAACAATTACATACATACAAGTTATTTTCATATGTAAAACCTGTTATTTTGACATTACAAACAGTTACAAACATTTCAATTTTATTATATGTATAGGTAGTTCCACAGTGACCTGCTTTTATTTGAAAACTATTACACGAGTAATATTTGTAATATCATATGTACTAGTTTGACTTAAAAGTTACTTTGCATTTTTAAAGGTGACCAAATGTCTACCACAACGAAATAGCCTTAAGACAGATTCAAAAACGGATTTTAAGGTATAATAGTTTAAATATGTTTAGAATATTTTTAGTAGTATAAATTATGTTTTTTTATTAGTAGTATACCTAATAAATAATGAAAACTCCTCTCTCTTTTAGATAACTTTAAATCCGGAATGTGAACAGCCTTCGCCAGAGAATGTAAGTTTATTTAATTGATGACGATTATTCTTCATGTTTGAATAAAAATACATCGAGCCTTTTATATGAACTGAGTATTTATTTATTCAGATGTTCACGTCAGATCCTACAACGGAAAAAAATGACTCATTTGCAAATGAAGACATATCGACGGTATTATTATCAAATACGGAAGAATCTGTTGACAGCACTATTGAAACGAATGCGCAGGAAATTAATGAATCTACTAAGTTGGGTAAGAACCTAAAATATAAAATTAAACAATTACAGTAATTATTGAAATGACATTGGTTTATTATTATTTTTTTAGAAGAATTAAGCGCCAGTCGACCACAAACACCGATAATAAACAGCCGCCCGCTAACTCCTAAAAGTTTGCAGTCCAGTCGACCTCAGACTCCACGTATACCAAGCCGTCCAACAACGCCTGCACCACCGGTATCACGTTGTAGCGCTCCAACAAGTCGTCCCAATACGCCACAACGCCTCATAACACCGAGTCGACCTAAAACCCCTAGCAACTTACCAATTCACTGTAGTAAAAGCCGACAAGATAATCCAGGATCTCCTTACATCCAGCGTTCTCCTATAAAAGAGGATGAAGACCTTAAATCAGTGTTTCTGACAAAAAAGAGACAATTTCAACAAATGAAAAAAGAATTAGATTTGAAGCAGGTAAATGCATTGTAAATTAGGTACCATGATTCTGTTCAGAACCGAATATGTCTAAAGTGTGAGTAAAGAAACAATAAGATTATTTATAATTCAACCTGTAAATCACTTTGTATTGTTATAGCAAGCAATTTTAGAAATTTTCGATTGCCTACAAAATATGCGAGAGCGTATGTCTAAAGAAGGTCTATCGGGCTGTGGTGAAGGGGTTCAACAGCAGGAATTAGTCGTTTTCAACGTTGCGGATTGGGCAGCAGACGAGGTTGCACAACTTTGTCATGATGCTGTTTCTTATTCTAACACGGATAACGCTATGGAACTTATCTCTACCACCGTAGTTATTGGTTAGTACGTTAATTTTATATAGCCCTATATATGCGCAGATACGTAGATATTTTTAATTTAAGAATATTATTTAATATTAATTATAAATGACGGAAATGTTGTGATGTATATTTTTATAAGTGCTAAAAACTTTTGTAATAACCATTTTAAAAACTAAGAATTATTAAATATTTTGATACTGGCCACATTATAATTTGCTAAATTGGATTTTGCACCTACCTATTTGACAGTTACCTAAAACACATTATTTGTAATGACTATTTCATATTTACTTCTACAGTAAAATTTTGCCTGTCATTCACAAGTTCAATAGCATCTAAATGTTTTCGAACATACATTAAATTATGCAAGATGTCTCGAGATGGCAAAGTTAAGATACTAAATAAAATATAAAATAGGTCATATAAACATTGTTATAAAATGTCTAAGAGAACTAGAAAAGAACATGCGCGCGAACCGTACAATTAAAAAAAAATGAATTTTCTTCACAGGTCATTGTGTACACTATAGCAGCATAATATCTTGATATACTTATTTAAAAGATGCATATAAGGCCTCTAACACACTAGCGCTTGTCGAGCGCGCGCGTTCGTCTAACGGTTGTTGATCAGCGCTGACGCTGGGGGCACGCGGCGTTCTTGTCACGTGCCTGCTGTTGCGCAGCAGTTGCGCCGCATCATCGCGACGCTCGTGTCCGCTTTATTTTCCCCTAAGCGGGGTGTACTCGACAAGAGCGCTGCAGTATAATCGTTCGAAAAAAAAAATGAGCGCTGCATTATGCAAGCGCACCACGTAAACGCCGCGTACGCGCAACGTCAACGCTGGTCGAAAGTTACACGAACGCGTACGCTCGACAAACGCTAATATAACTTTATATCGTTATTAGTTATTAAAGTTTTATTTTGTTACTGTGAGTGGCTGGATGGTAATTCGCGACATTTGTATCCGACTGGATCGCGACCACCATACACTAGTTATGACACCCGCTCTACTAGCACGCTTAGACGTGTCACGATCCTGGATTAGGTTCGTTCCTCCGGCATATCGGCGGTCCCTTGAGCCAGCAGCCGCTCGCGCGATACAGTGACACTGCATTCACTAACTATCAACATACAAACATACACTGCACTTCACACAAGCACACCACTTAAGTACATAGGTTCTGTTTTCTTTTTTTGGCAAGTTAGTTTTAGACCAAACTGCAAGATTACTAAATGCATATACGCATGTTTGTCACTTCCTCTTAGAAGGTAGAAATATGTATATATGTTGTAATATGTATATATGTATAGTTAGATCGAATTTTCTACGGATTTTTCCGATTTGGTACCCTTGAGCTTGTTGCCCTGCTTTCGCGGCTGAGTGCATTCAGCGCTAGCCTCCAAGCCACCCGGGCTGTAAAAGCTGTAAAAGCAAGCTGTAAAAGCCTTCCGAGGCTTCAGGGCCCTTAAGGCTATTAGTATAGTCATTTAGCATCCGGTCTATATTCAATATTCAAACGGGGTGGCAGGGATCTGTACCTAACTGGATCGCGATCAACATGCACATAGCTATAAATCAGTGATAGAGACTCAATTTTCTTTTTTCGTGTTTCGGCATCAGCCATTGTACTCAGCTGTACAGTTACCGAGAGGCTAGCAGGCTTTTCTGCTTCGACCGGCGTTGGATTCCCGATCTCTCAAGATTACTTAGACACTGAGTAGTCAATTTGCCGAGCGACTATTAAAACGTTACTATTTGTATAGAGTGCAACTGACATTTCAATGCTTAATTAACAGATGAAAGCTCCTTATGTGAATTAGACGCAAAAATTGTAAACATTCCGGCATGTTTTGCTGATCTATGTCTTCAGGCGTTTACTTCTCGCCAAGAAATTATCGACTGGGCGAAGGAACACCTCATGGATTACGTAAGTGAACTTTTTTATTTATTTTTCTGTTGTTTCTGGTTGTGACTTACAAAAGTTCGAAATACTCATCAAACAAGTGTCAGCTGCAGCCCGAGCTAAATGTATTTTTTAATCCTTTTATAGGTATTTTTAACGAACATTATGATAAAGGCTACTACAGTTTGAATGCACGAAGTTGCTAGGAAGTTTACGTTTACCACATAAATTACCTTTAAATAAAAGATCGTATCGTAAAAACATGGGGGGAAACTACAGAATGAAAAAATGTTAATAAGTTTTTTTTTTTTTTTTTTTTTTTTTTTTTTTTTTCGAACTGACTACACTGTTAGCCTGAGGGGCCCTGGAGCCTTTACGGCTTTTACAGCTTTACCGGGCTTGGGGGCGAGCGCTTAGGGCACTCAGCCACGAAAGCTAAGCAACAACATCCGAAGGTGCCAAAGTGGCCGGACCTCGGCTCGGACTGTTGCGCGTATGCAATTAAGTCGCGATCTGACTAATTCCCTATCCGTAATTCGATCTAAACTAACTATACATATATACATGTTTCTGCCCCCTGGGAGGAGGGAAGGAACATGTGTATGTGTATTTAGTGGTCTGAAAATTTTTGTCTATTCTAACTAGGCAAAAAAAGAAAAAAAAAAAGGTCCCTTACAGAACCTATGTACCTATGTGTGTTGTGCATGTGTGTATAATGCAGTGTCATGTATGGCTGTGAAAGCTAGTGATTGTGCAGTCACTTGTATCGCGCGAGCGGCTGCTTGGCTCAAGGGCTCCATGCCGATGGATCGGACCTAGGCTTGAGTTGCCGCAGAGGAGGGCGGTCGTGGCGGGTGTGCGGGAGCGAAGTTAACCGTACGTCCCCTGCGGAGGGAACGGTGGTTTCGCGGGCGTGGGCGCGAGCACGCATATGTTGCGGGAGCGGACGCGTAGTAATTATTAGCTTTCTCGATGTCGTCGTCGGGATCGACAAAGAGATTTCGCGGACGGCGTTTATAACGTTTGGCAACGGGGATCGAGTTGTCTGGGACGTAGTTCACGGTGGATTTTACGAGCGGGTTGGGGTGATTCGAAGCGCTATCGAAGTATCTCCTGGTGAGATATTTCACATAGGCTTCTATCGAGGGAAGCCTCATGTCCCTGTGGAGGTCCATGTTCCTAACGAAGGCTGGAGGGTCAAGCAGGCGACGGAGAAACCGATTTTGGACTCTTTGCATGCGGACAAAGTTATGTTTGGACATATGTGCGAACGCTGCGCAGCTATATGTCAAGATCGGACGGACGCACATCTTGTATAGTGTAAGCTTATGTCTTAAGGACATTTTGCTTACCGAACTGAGCAGGGGTCGCAAGCGGGAAAGGATCCAGACGGCCCTATTCCGGACTATAGTAACGTGTGCGTTGAAGTTAAGCTTCGAGTCGAGGGTGACACCCAGATATTTAGTCTTGGTGGCCCAAGGGATATTCCTACCGAATAATGAGAGGGGTCCTACCGTGCGTGGTAGTTTACATGTATGCGGTTCGAACATAATCGCGGCGCTCTTTACCGGATTAATAGCTATTCGCCACGTTCGAAACCACTCCCCGAGAGTGGTTACGGCACGTTGGACTGCGCAGGCGAGATTTTTTCTGTGTCTGTTTGACGCGTATATGACTGTGTCGTCAGCGTAGAGCCCTACCTCGACCCCGGGGGGCTTCGGGAGGTCGCTGACGTACAGATTGAAAAGGCAAGGCGCCAGTATGGAACCTTGCGGGACGCCTGAGCGTATAGGGTGGGCGATAGATAGTACTCCTTCCACTCGGTAGTGAAAGGTGCGGTCGCGTAGAAAATCATGAACTAGGTGAACTAACCTATCCGGGACTTCTAAATGGTGAAGCTTGTGGACCAGTCCGGCGTGCCAGACCTTATCGAAGGCCTTGGCTACGTCGAAAAAGACCGCAAGCGTGCGGGCGGGAGCGATATTGCTCTTGGCGAAGTTACTCGTGATGTGCTCCGTGAGGCGGTGCACTTGATGTGTACACGAGTGACGGGCGCGAAAACCGAATTGTTCGGGCGGGTATAAATTCTTGTCGTCTATAACGACCTTGAGACGGTTCAGAAGGATCCGCTCATAGAGTTTCCCTAGAGTGTTTAGGAGACTGATCGGGCGATAGCTATCGGGAAGCGAAGCTTTTTTGCCGGGCTTGCGAATACCTATAACTATAGCTTTTTTCCAGACGGCTGGAAAATAGCAGTGGGCTATGGCTGCATTGAAGATGCAGACCAAAAGAGCTATGAGGTGATCAGGAAGAAGTTTGAGTACTTCATTCCTGATACCATCAGGACCGGGAGATTTCCTAGGCTTAAGGCCTTTAATGATAGAACAGACCTCATCTGGCGTGACCGGGGTTAACGTTTCCGCGGGGGGAATCAGCGTGAGTTCCTGAACGGCGGTCTCGATAGTTTCGATGTGGGCAGTGTCAACGTTGTCGCAGTTTGGGGAGCACTGGCTCTCCAAGCTTGCGGCAAGGCATTCTGCCTTATCGTCGCTGTCGAACGCGAGTGGGAGATCGGGGCCCCTTTCGAGGGGCGGCATCTGGGCGGAAGCTTCTAACTTCAGAGAGCGGGCGAGGTTCCAGTAAGCCAGATGGGACGGCTTGAGACCCTCTAAGAGGTTATCCCACCGGTGACCTCTGTACTCTCCGATGCGAGTTCTAACCTCTCTCTGAAGTTGTCGTAATCTACGGGTGTTATCCCTCGTCGGATAAGAGTCATGTGCACGTGTCGCGGCATTCTTTTCCGTGATTAACGCTCGTAAGCCGGGGGGGAGTATAAAACGGCGTTCGTTCGCCGCTTGCACCTCTCTCGAGGCCTCCCTTACACCGGTTTGGAGGTAGTCGACCAGGGAATCGATGGCTAAATCGGCGTCTGCAGTTGACTCCAATACGTCGGGGATCCTAGCTAGGCTGGACGGGGTCGCGTTGTCGGATAAGTAGCGATTTAAGATCGCGTAGTCAACTATTTTGACTTTTGGCGGACTGGGGTCGAACGGTTGCCCGAGTTGTAAGATAACCGGGCGGTGGTCGGAGTCTAGTTCGTGTACGACTTCTATAAGTCGTAACCGAAGTGAGACACCTTTGAGGAGGGCTATGTCAAGTACTGTCGGTTGACAGTTGTCTTGAAAGTGCGTGGGCTCTAGCGGTGCTATGACGTCAAAGCCGAGCACGTCGCATAGTAGTTCTAGTATAACCCCGTTACGGGTGTTGCGCGGGTTGTTGAAAAGGGTGTGACCGCTATTGAGGTCGCCTGCTAATATGACTGATTGATCGAGTGAAAAAAGCGCCTCCAGATCGGACTGAAGGAGTCTTTTATTCGGGGAGAGATATGCAGAGACAAGCGTGATTGACGGATGGCCAGTCATGCCTATTCTACAGACGGACACTTCCATATTGGTAAGTGCGGGAGGGTCTATTGGCATGCAATAGAGGGAACGCTTGTAGTAGATGAGCGTGCCGCCGCCTCGGGTGGCACGGTCATTTCTAACTATGTTATAATTCGCTATCTTAGGGTCGCGCCTACTGGGTTTTAGAAGTGTTTCTTGTACTAGAAACACGTCTATCTCCCGTTCCCTAAGAAAGGTGGATACTAAGTCCCGTTGTGGAAAGAGGTTTCGCGCGTTAAAAAAAGATATGTTGAGGCTTCTAGGCTTAATGCGTGCCATTGATAACCGATATCTATTTCCCGGCACGGGCCAGGCGCATTAGCGTCGCTGTCATTAGGGGGAAACGCCTGATGGATTCGCCGGGGCCGTACTCAGCGACGCACTGTTCGTACGCCAGTACTTCCTGAGGGTCATGCTCGCGGAAGAGCATGACCATGTAGTCAACGCCGCGGCGCGTGTTGACGGGCGGGGGGGCCTGAGCCTTAGGAGGCTGAGGGCGGGGAGTGGAGACCCATGCTGCTTGAGGGGCTCGCATGGCCGGAGGGGGTGCGTGGGGCGCGGGGGCGGCTGCCACTGGGGCGCTGGAGGCGCCCGGGAGGCTGGGGAAAGCCTCTGGCGTGAGCAGGGGCTTTGGCATTCCTACGGCGGGACGTGTCCTCTGAGGAGGGGTGTGTCGCGTAGGGCGCATGGGTCGCGTAGGGCGCGTGGGGCGCGGGGCACGGGGACAGCCGCGATAGTTCGCGGGGTGACCTTCGTTGCCGCATAACACGCAGCTCGGAGGGGTAGCCGACTCACGAGTGCGCGAGCACTCGCTCGTCGCGTGGTCCCTGAGGCACTTAACGCACCTGGGACGGAGATGGCAGTTGCGTGCCGAATGACCGTACAGCTGGCAGTTGTGACACTGCGGAGGACTGCGATTCTTGTGTGGGGGCTCTACGGCTATTCCGGAGAGCTCACACACTTTCCTAACGTTAAAAATGGCTCTGCCCTCGGGGGTCAGTTCCAAGATGACTAAGACCATGTCGAGAGGTCTGTTTTTTGATTGTCCGCCGTGCATTCTGTGCACTTCGCGGACAGGGAAGGCCTTGGCTAAGAGGTCAGTTTTGACCTCCTCGGGTGTGATTTCCACCGGGATGCGGCGGATTACAACCCGGAGTTGACGTTCTTCCTCCAGGGAGTACGTGAAATATTCTAGGTTGCTGTCTCGGAGCAACCTGGTAAATTGACGGTGTTCGTCCGAGGTGGAAACTTGGACGCGGATACCGTTGGCCGTGTTACTGGCCTGGGTGTAGTGGATGCGGAGTTCTCTCAGTTTCTCTGAGAGTTTTGTCCAGACCGATTTGTTCTGGACCGTGACGGGGGGCGGGCGACGCGCCTTTCTGCCGGCAAAGGTACCGGCAGGCGCTGAGGGCGCTGCGGAGCGGGGGGCGTGGCTATTGAGCCCGGTTTTTTGCGCCTTTTGTGGGCGGGACTGAGTCTCCGGAGACTCGGGACGCGAACGCGGTGCCCGTTTGGCGGGCTTGTTTTTTTGAACGAGGGTGAAGCCCTCGTTGTCTGTGCGTATTGCCGTGTCCATTTCGATGGACTCGGGTTCGGGGTCCGAGCTAGCGGGAGAGTAGCTGTCGTTTGTTGCTACAAGCGACGGTGTCTCCGCTTCGGGGACTAGAGAAGAAAATTGATTTTTAATCGGTAGCGCAGAGGGCGCTGGGGTTGTGGCTTGAGTTCCCGGGGAACGCGAGCGCGACGATGGCCGTTTGTACGGCGTTTGACGGTGAGCGCGGGGTGCCGTTGAGCGGGAGCGCGGGACGGACTTCTTGTTCGTCGCGTGTGGCGCGGCGGAGTCGCTTGTGGGCTCGGTGCCCTGAGCGATGGCAATGGCAACGGCGGGTTGCTCGGCCGCGATGGCCCTATTATATTCCGTCCAGAGCGACGGATGCAGGGTCGTTGCGAACGCTTTGAAGCGTTCTAATTCAGGGTTTGCCATTCCGGCGGTGGCGGTTGGGCGGGCGGGGGTGAAGTTAAACCTCCCTGCCGGAGAGGCAGGGGGGTGCGCCGAGTGAATTTAAACGGCTATCCCGAGCCGTGCAAAGGGACCTGCGGGTCACGGTGTAATGACTCGCAGGAAAAGAACCTACCGGGCCCTACGTGGAGGTCCCTATCAAGCCCGAGGCAGAGAACGCAGCCGGTATAAATACCTAGCTACGCCCAAACAGACACTCGGGGATGGATGTGTAGCAGGATCGGAAGGGTGGGAAGGAGACACTCAGGGCTTGACTATGAATGTTAATAAGAATCTTGGCGTATGACTGAAGCAATAGGTAAAGGCATCCGACTCGGTTTTCGCTATAGCTGGTGACCACTAAATTTAAAACAGGTCAGGTAAAGTGATCTCCTGCATGCTAGGAAGTAAACTAAACTATAGTAATCGGAAAAAGCTAATAATACAAACACCGTGCGCCGCGTCCGATTTTTTATTAATAATCAGTTGCATACGTTTACACGAATAAACATAAAAATACCTAATAACAACATTACAATAATTACAATAACATTGTAATATAAATGTTATAAAATTAAAAACAAAATCAAGGACTTGAAGATTTGGCTAGTCTTAGATACTTTAGTCACAAATATGAAAATAAAATATTACTATTTACGAATTAGTGGTTGATATTAAATTTAACTAAACTATTTATTGCCTTGTATTAAAAAAACTATAAATATATTATTTTTTAAACAGGAGGATAAACGAAGTGAAGTGTTACAATCTATTGCTCGTTACAACGCCGATGGTCTTCAATTATGTGAAACTTTACGGGAACTTAAGAGCCGAGCCGATGTTACTGTCCACACAATCACACAGATCTCCAAGTACTGCTTAGTATTCAATATAAAAATAGATTAAGTACACACAAAATCTCCTTTAAAAACTATATTATTCTGTAATTTAGACGAGTCCATGGAGAGCGGAGTGCTTTACTAGCAGTAGGTGAATCATTAGTTCGCGAAATAGCGCGCCTTCGACAGGAAATTGAATCTCATAATACAATTGCAAATGAAATGCGTGAACTTCGTGTAGACTGCGAAGCTACGAGAGCATTGGAGGTAAAAATTCAGGTTTCAGAAAACGTTGTTCAATTAAACTTAATAACTAATTATAAGTAAAGAACTGACCAAATGCTAAATGGAAACTAGGATACCCGACGCGAGCTAGATGAAGAACGAGCTGCAAGAAGTGGAACTAAAGAAAAATTAGCCACTACCGAATCACAACTTAGACAGACACGTGCTCGAGTTTCTAAAATGGACAAACAATTACGTGAAGCTGAGGCGAGTATTGCGAGCCTTACGGGAACAGTGAAGATGTTAGAAGATCAGGTAAACTGTCTTCATTATACTCAGTAGTACAAAAAGAAGAAAAACTATCTTTAATACGAATTTATACTATCTATAGAGTCGTCAGAAAGAAGTACAGCTTGAAGCACGTGCAAGGAAATTAAAAGAATCTTTAAAAACTGGTGAAATAACCAGTGGCCAGTTAGCACAGCATCGTGATGCTCTTCAAGCAGAGTAAGCAAATTATTGGAGGAATTAAATAGAAAAATTAAAGATTTTACTAATTATTACATTTTCATATTCTTATATTTTATAGAGTTAATGAATTAAAAGAACAAATAGATACGTTAACTTCTCATAACAAGTCTACGATTCAAGACTTAAATTATCAGTTAAGAGACGTAAAGAACGTTTTAGAAGAACAGTACCAACTAACCGAACAAGAAACTCAGTCCAAAAAAGCTGCTGAAATGGCATTAATACAGAGTCAAAATGCCATTGAGGAGATGAGAGCAAAAATCATTGAACTTGAAAATAGTCGACCAAATCCTGGTAAGTATTATAATAAAACAAAAAAAAAAACGATACGCCTAATCTATACATATTATAAAACCCAACGTCTCTCTGTCTGTCTGTCCGTTCTTTTCACGTGAAAACCATTTATCAAATTTACATAGTTTATACTCTAATTCATAGGTATATTATCTGGTCACGTTATAGGATATACTAAAGTATATCCTACAATATATATAACATAAAATAACGTACAAAATTAGCAGTGACGATAATTGTGAATTAATTCGGAAAAAAGACGCTTTTGGTGCGCCTAAACGGATTACGCTGTGTTATCCGTAACAGATATATCAAATGAATGTACTACATAATCGTAGGTCTTAAAAAGACTTACAAAAAAGCCAGCTATCTTCTAAGAATCATTCACAAACATTTTTCCGCGCAGCACGATTCACGCGTGTGCTGAACCGACGTAATTTTGTAGCCCACGCGAGCGGAGCCGCGGGCACATCTAGTGCTTTATAATATAGAAATGGTATTTTATTAAAAACCGATGTAACAGACCTACCGACCGAAAGAGAAATGGATCTGTGGGCAGAGTTACAAGCTACTAAAGATACATTGCGAACAACTGAAGAAGAAGTCACTGCAAGTAAAAGAGAAAAAGTTCGATTTTTGGAGACCCTCACTAAGATTTCTGTAAATATCCCGATTTATTTTATTCGTAATTGTACATTCAACCAAAATGGTACTGTTTTTCCGTTATTTTATTTTCAGTTGTGTATACCAGACATTTTTTTTTTCTGTACCAATAAGGTGAATATATTTATACTTCATCATAGAATCATAAATCATACAATTCAACCCAAAATGAATGAGTTATCCTCTTTCAGGAACCTGACAATAAAGTAGGATTACAGCAAAAATTGGCAGCTGAACTACTTAGTAAAGAGGAAATTATGGACAAAATGCAATCGCAAATAAGAGAACTAACAAAAAATATAAAATTAAAGTAAGTTATTGTTTCACGATATGATTTGCGTAAACTTTAGAAAAGATACTCATGAGCGAGAGCAAATGCGTAAAAACTTAAGTAAGGTTATTATTCAGAATCTAAATTTTAGTTTTGCGATACAACTCATGTAGGAGCCCTTATTAGGGAGGTAAGAGTTCTTTGATTTTATTGACAGTTGGTTATATTTTCTTTCAGTGAACAAAAAGTTATTCAGTATGAGCAATATGTTCGTAATCTACAAGCGCATAATCGGGCGGTTGCTAATTGTCAAGAAGCTCCAAATGGTATCAGTTACCAAGACTTACAACAGGAGGTGAGGATGCTAACCTCTGTATATTATAATTTCTCAAAGGAGTTTTTTGTGATAACGCTTTATCTCCCTCCTTGATCAAAATTATTGGTTCATACATAATTTTAAAGTTAATTTTGTCCGTTATTAACGAATGTTGTCGTTAAAAAATGTATTAAAAATTGTATTCATATAAAATGTAGGATGCGCCATCTAGTTATTAATTAACGTGACATCTGTTAGATTATTGACATTCTATAATGTGCAAAATTGCGAAATATTTTCAGAGTCATCTAATAATAATATTATAAGTAACTCAGTATCAGAATATGTATTATTTCTTACATTATTGTTATAAAAACAAGGCCGAGTCGTTTCTGGGGTACATGCGTCCACGGCACTCAACCAGCCACAAAGTAAGGGTGACAAATGAAAAAAAAGAATAGGAAATCGAGCCTTGAATAAATAGTAGAAAATGTTATTAATAAAATTGTCTTTTTCTATTGTTTTGAAATGGCCAGTATCTGTAAATTATTTTAAGAAAAAGTTAAAAGTATTAGATATACCTACTTAGATGTATAGGTAAACTTTAATTCATATCACCCATGTTTAACTTTTTCAGATAACTCGATACAGAAAGTATTACATTACTTTAAAGAAGGCAATCATGCCATCTACTGAGGAAATGCAGAATTTGGCAATAAAATTAACATTAAATATGTCTATAGTTTATAGGGGCGGTAAATTATATATTGCACCCGGGCAGCTAACACTCTTGGTTCGATCCTTTATAAAAGTACATAAATCCAGATTGCTGTAATAAAATATCGTTACAGATCATGAATTTGAAAATGAACCTACTTGACGCAGTTCATCGTAACGAGGAGCTGTCGGAATTGCTGATGCAGAAGGAGCAACAACTCGAGCACCAAGACAAAACGTCACGTGCCCAGGCAAGGGTCATCAAGGTTATCTTTCTCATAAATTAAATACCATTTTAACATTATAATTATTTTTAACAATTGAATAATCGTTCTTGTAATTTTGGTGTAGTTAATTTACTATTTTAATGTAACAAGTTGGATGACTAAGAAATGTTTCAGAGCCGATTTCTAGAACCATAACATAATTATCCCAATACATACATATATAGAGAACTAGCTGTGTCCGCGGTTTCACCCGCGTATAATTTAAAAGAGATCGCTGGTTGATGATTTATAATACTTCAGTATAGACAATATTTGTATCGGGCGGCCAGGGTTATACGTTACAACTCGCACAGCTCATTCGCACCACTAAATCTATACACACTTATTTTTATTTTACTTTATCTCCGAAACTATTCGTCGAAATAACATTGTATAAAGGGCAAAGTTTATCTACAAAAAATTGTCTTATGATCACAAAAAGCACAAAATACCTTATTGTGACTTATGTATAAGAGATAGGCATCACGTGAATCTCGCAATCATATACAAAAAGATTTTTTCTTATCCGACTAGTAGTTCCAGAGATTAGCGTGCTTAAACAAACAAACAAACGAAAAAACTTCCGCTTTATTTTATTAGTTTAGAAGTATGGATATATAGAGTTAAATTTTTAACTTCAAGGCCACGATCAGGCCAGTCACGATTTACAGAAAAATTGTAGTGTTTTTATTTATACTTTTTTCATTTAGTTTGATAATATATTATGTATTACGGATGTTATATAGGTACGTGAAGAATTAATAAACATGCTGAAGAACAAAGAGACAGAACAAAGTCGCGAGCTATCCGATTTACAGCAAGATCTTGAACATCGAATGAAAGTAGTAGATGAAGTGAGATTTTTTATTTTTAGTTTTTTTTTACCCCTTTTTTGATTAGGTGCACTCCTATAAAGAATATCGTAGAACATGGAGAATTTATGCTCAGTCACTGCATATAATTGATGAACTATCTAAGTACTTACATTATTTTTAGTAATTATATCATTTTTAATAACATAGAATAACTAGCTTTTTGCTGTGACTTAGTGGTTTTTCATACTATTTCCTACGCCAGTCTCAGGCTTCTTCTATTCCAAATTTCATTGCGATCCGTTCAGTGATTTAGTTGTGAACAGGTAACAAATATACAGGCAGACTGAGTTACTTACGCATTTACAATATTGACTGAAACTGTGAAAAAGTCTATTAATACTAAAATATGTTTAAATACTAAAGGTGAACAAACAAATAGCGGCTAAAGCTGATGAGATACAAGAGTTGTTTGCAACGTTGGAAAACAAGCAGCAGCAGATTCATCGGCTTGAGAAAATCGTGTTGGCACTTGAAGAACAACAGCGTCGTTCTCAGGCGCAGCGGACGCGGCATGAGGAGAAGATTGCTGCTCTTGAACATGAGCTTGCTGCCGGCGGTAACAGGCGAGAACGGTAAATGACCAATAATTTATCTCTTTTATTTACATTGTCTTTTTTAACACGCTTATAGCTTTTAGTTTCACTTGTAACTAACTAACTAACAATGTAATAAAATTTTAACCTACTTCTAATTGTCGTATCGAAATGATACCTATGTAGTTCGAATGACAAGACTATATTTTGGTATCTTGGAGCTGATCTGATCATGGAGCCAGGAGGTGGATAGTGATACACATCAGTGGCTACTAGTAAACCCCTCGAGTTTGGGCTCATATGATTTGTTTTAACAAGTCCAATAATTGGACTTGGTAACGAGATGTTTTTATAAGACTAAAAAGTTTCATAATTTTTAGTGCGTAGTTAAAGCGTGTTTTTAGTTTTTTTTAAACTATTAAAACATATATATTTTGTGCATGTTAAATGGCCTTTAGATGTGAATTTATGTTTAAGCAAACCATGTAGCTATCCACCATAATCACTATTTTTGACCGACCGAATTTAATGGCAATATGCTATTATTTGACGGATAATCATTTATTTGCAGAAAATTTATATTCTTCTGAACATTCACGAATGAGGACACTAATCACAAATCCCCCAAAAAATTGTTGAAGTTATAAATTTTTTGTAATCATTATAGTGATGTGTTGTGTAATTTCAATAAATATATAATGTGATGTTAATAAGAGAGTCTTTGTTTGTTACACTTACTATAGGGAAATGTTATTGAACATTTTTAGCATTACGTCGCCGAGCAGCTTACTACAAAATCTGTTTAAAAAAAAATGTGTTCAGTTTAAGCGTAAGCCTTCAGAAAACTAAACTTATAGAAACATTTTATACTAATGTATTCGATTTTATTCTCTCGAAAGCAAAATCCTGTATATGTATGTGTTTATCTCTTTTTACTGTCGTTTTTTTCATTTAATTTAGATTCAAATCACAAAGATTTCAAGAAGATTTCACTTAAAAAAAATCATTTTGTAACTTTTAAGTAAATTTAGTACATTAACGGTGACATTGGTTGTTGACGTCATTTTGTTTGTTAGAATTGTGCGCCATGCCATGCTTGTCGGTTCGGTTAACCCCGTGATTCCCAAAGTGGTCTATATCGACACCCAGAGGTCGACAACGCGACGACTTGCAACGCTTGCAAATTATATATGAGGACCTATTAAATAAACATTTTAAAGTTGACAGACGCCATTACAAGAAATGTTGCTAGTTATCGCAAAATATTTTGCCCCACTTTTTGAAGTGAAACTTCTTAGACGGCGATTTGATAATTAGACGAGAATTGAGAGTGAAATTTCAAGGACGCTTCTGATTTAGGCACATTTTGTTACATGAGAGAGATGAAAGATATAACGTAGAAAGAAGGAGAAATACAGCTATACATTGTATATCTTACTGCTGGTTTACACTAGATCGGACCGCCAGTTTTATTGGGATGGTAAATGTGTCAAATTCATATTAGCTTATGTTAGTAATAATAATTACTATACCATACACATAGTGATAAACCCAACACTGATGTTCTTCTGGTTTGCAGTATTTCGGGATCACTCGGAGTATATGCAGTGATAAATCGTGGTGGTAGTGATCGCGACCACCATGCATATAGTAATATAATAATTGTTTTGTCAATACCGATGTTAATAGGCTACTTACCTCTTACTAAATAAATAAAAAATGTAGTGTTTGACTTAAGAAACCAATATATATCGATTACAGATATTAAAAGTGTAATATGGCTACAGATTTTCATTTTTTTTTTCATTTTTAATTTTTAACTCTGTAAACGCTGTAAAATAAATTATTGGGGTTTTTAGGTACTAAAAAATATGGTAATATATTGTTGCTTCTAATTGGACAATAATTAATAATTTAAGACTTACTTTAAACAAGCCAGTCAACTGGCTTATTATTGCCTTTATTATTTAATCTGAATGACCATAGATTGAATGAGATACTAGTGGATACTTTAATTACCCCATTTTTGGGGAAAATTTTAATCACTTGCAATATCATTCATGTGTTGTGTTAGCAAGTGTAATTATTACGTGTCGCTTACGCACACATTTATTTAGTTTTGGATTCAACTTTCAGCGGCTCGTTATATCACTCTTAGCGTAATAAAAAATGATTAAAAAATATTCTATATACATGACTTTGGCATGATTTTGCAACAACACAGTTGCTACTAAATAAAAAGAAGAAGAAGAACACAATAGTTGAGCAGTAACCGCGGGAAGTGAAAATTAAAAATATACTTGGGTTCGGCCTTATATAAATGACACTTAAGACATGGCTTGCGCCTTTTAAGTTAAACGTGGTTTAGGAAAACAACATCCAACTTGGCTGCATGGTCTCAGATACCTTTCCCTTTGCCGTTCATGAAGAAAGGGAAGCACCAGAGACAAATAAAAATTGTAAAATACAAAAAAATATCTGTGATGTGTCAAACGTCAAGTGTGTAAATTGTCAAAACTGTTGACAAGTGTTGGACATTAGTTGTCAAAATGTTTTGGTCAAAATAATGTTATAAAAATATTAGTTCATTATTCGATACCATTTTTCGCTCTGTATTTGCATATAGTTGCATTATATAATTCAAAATGTCTGAACGAAAAGTTTTAAATGTAAGTAAATCAAATCATATGGAATCAATTAGTTTTAAATTTTTAAAGTTAATCTCTATTATATTTCATGAAATACTTTTCAGAAATACTATCCTCCGGATTTCGATCCATCCAAGATTCCGCGTATGAAATTGGCGAAGAATCGTCAGTATACTGTTCGTCTAATGGCTCCTTTCAATATGCGGTGCGCTACATGCGGTGAATACATATATAAGGGTAAAAAGTTTAATGCTCGAAAAGAGGATGTCGAGAATGAAGATTATTTAGGGATACGAATCTACAGGTTTTATATAAAGGTAATGAAATAGCTAAACCACTCAACCTTCTTATGTTCAACTGTCTTGTAATTACTATATCTAACCATAATATTTAAATATTGTTAACAGTATATAGACTTTAGTTTACAAACATACATTGCTTGTATACTACAAGAAAGGAGTTATCTTGCATTAAAATATACATTTTTTGTTATAAAATTGATTTATAACCTAATATAAAATACAGAATACAACTATGAAAAATGACATAGCTATAAGATGTTGTTTGCTACATGAGTTGACTCATATTATATGAAAGGCATTATTCAATAAAGATGAAATTTTACAGAGAGCCTATACCTTTGATGAAATAAAATATTATGATAGAACTACAGCATGGTGGTAGATCATTTTCTAATGCTTGCCTGGTTAACTCCCTCAAGTGGAAAATCAGCCACCAATAGGTGTATAGGCATTTGAGAGCCAGTCTCCCTATGCTAATCTTAACCACAATGTTACTTAACAAATTAAACTCACAAATTGTAGTTAATCATTAAAACTAATATATATTATATAAATGTTTTTATCACTTTTTCATTTAAAATCCTACTTTTACAGTGCACTCGATGTCTTCAGGAAATATCATTTAAAACTGATCCAAAGAACACAGATTATGAAATTGAAGCTGGAGCAACAAGAAATTTTATGGCTTTGAAACTAGCAGAAGAGCAAGCTAAGAGAGAAGAGGAAGAACAAAAAGAGGAAGAAGCTAACAATCCTATGAAATTATTAGGTAACTCTATTTATTCAAGTATTTATCAGTTTTGCTTGAATTACGAGATATTTGCATCAAAAGGCTTTGAATAATATTTTTAATTTTTCACATTATTGGTTTTTTAACACAATTATGTTAGTTCCATTGCACACTTTAGAGAAAAGTCTAGTGTATTTTTAACATGCTGTATTACTATTGAAAATATTCTGTATGGAGAAATTTTACTGTAGAGGAATATAATATAAGTTACATGCTATTTCTGGGATTTCATGGTCCAAGATATTCAAAGCGTAAAATCTGTCAAAAGATTTTGCAGTGCTTGGATCAAAAAAGAAACCCTTTTTTTAATAATCCCATAGTGTTTTAATAATGTCAAGGTTTTGAGCTATAATCAACTAATTAAGAAAATAAATGAAAATCCTTCAAACGTTTTGTGAAAATGGGATATACTTATGTATTTTGGAGTCAACGACACACAGCTTAAAAGCAGGACATATGGTCACTTTATGCATTCCATAAATAAAAACTTGTGTGATTCTACCAAAATCACTGGCGCTAAGCCATTAACGCTTCAAATTTTAATTCAACTTTAATAAACTTTCTAATATTAAGTAGGCTACACTTCTCAGTTAGCATTAAATAAAGATTTTTGTTAAGTAAGTCTGAAGAAACAACGTTCACGAACTGCTATATCCGCGTGCGCTGGAGTAATGGTTAGTGATGCGTAAAATACAATGTTCTACAAAAATATTGCTCCTCAGTACATCTAAAAAAACCTGCGATACTATATGCCTATCTCTTATACATAAGTCACATTAATATATATTGCACCAAAAATTTCTGATGATGAAAAAATGATTTATGAGTGTTATTACTAAGCATGGCATATCAATCCTTATGAACGAAAGTTACTTCATCATCAAGACAGCATTGTGAAGATTAACTTTGCCCTTTATGGCATGTTATTTGGCCCATAGATTGGGTGATAATGGAAAATTAAAATAATTCAACACAACTTGAGTCTATGACTGCAGATGTGGTGGCACGGACGAGCCGTCTGAGTGTGACACATAACCCTGGCCGCCTGAGGAAATATTCTCTATACTGAATTTTTACAAATCATTAATCAAAAATTTCTTTTAAATGATATGCGGTTGCAAATGTAGAGTACAACTACTATATTATAAGTGAAAGTGTTTGTTTGAATGTTTGTCTATTAATCATGCTTAAACAGTTTGAAGGATTCTAATAATATTTCACATAGAATTTCATTATGTTGTGGAACAGGACATAGGATTTCAACTAGCAAAGTAGTCAGGAACAAGATATTATATTACAAATTCAAACTTTAGTTTGAATGTTTATCTATCAATCACGCTTAAAAGACTGCACAAATTCTAATTTGTCATAGAATAAGACATGAGTACAATACTTTTCCCAAAATATAGAAAATATATGCCCAAGTTGTCCAATCTAACTATAATTTATGTTGTTATTTTATATTCAGAGTACAGAACTGAACAATCTAAACAAGAGATAGAGTTGTTAGAAAGCCTTGAAGAACTAAAAGAATTAAATCGACGACAACAGGCAGTGGATTATGAGGGTATGCTAAAACAGTACATGCCAGAGACAACTGAAGAACGAAAGGCAAGGGAACAAAGAGAAGATAATGAATTTATTAAGTAAGTTAATTGTGATTTCATTGATCATAACTTCAATTTTGATAAGTATATTTAATTTACTACACACTTATTTTCAACCTGTAGCTGATTTTTTTTTCTATGAGTCAAATTAATTACACAATTATATTAAATTTGTAAGTGAGACTTTTTTCATAGTGACATTGCAAAAATGTTTCTGATATTATTATCAGATAATACCAATGTATGTGTAGATAAATCATTTAAATTTTAATCTAAGTATTTGTAGAGTTTTTGAGGGTATAATTTTTTATTTTTTTTTTATTTTTAGAAACGAATAATAGTTATTTATTTCTAAATAAACCAAAATTCTTAAAGCAAATAGCAAGCGTTCTGCATCTAGAATTTAAATTAGTTTTAAATTTCAATTGGTTTTTCCTTTTTTAGGGTACTGAAGTAAAAAGAGAACTATAAGGGTTCCCTTTATAGTTTCACTATGTCCGTCTGTCTATCTGCGGCTTAGTTAAGATATTCTTAGTACTCGAATGCTGTAATTTCGTATGCATATACATATTAATCACGCCGACAAAGTGGTAAAATAAGATCTTGTAAAAAAGGTTTAGGCCACCTCCTGTACACGTAAATTGTGAAGGTTTTTTTTCTCGTCTATCTCACCGTGTTATTGTCACCGGCTGTCATTGGATAGGTCATTCAAAAATACTGCAGGTCTGTAATCCGGATTCCGGACCCGGATCAGGAATCCGTTTGCGAAATATTAACCTTTACCTTTACCTAATAAAACTGAAGCTATTTAATCATGTAGATCAGTCGCATTTATATCGTTTACTGCTGACTTTTTTGTACGATTTTTTAAGATATACAGTTATGTAGAACATTAATTTGATATATCTCTTATGGTTTATTCAGCGTAAGCCATTTAAGCACCTGAAATGGTTTTTTTTTTTCGATTTGATTCACCATTATCGTCTCTGCCTATAACGTATGTTATTTTATCTTACAAAATATAGCCTATAACCTGGTCATATAACAGCTACGAATTAAAATAAAAAGCATGTAAATCGGATAAGTGGTTTTCGCATGAAACGAATATAAACGGACAGACAGACAGACATTGAGTTTGATAATATGTATAGATGAAAAATATTTTGATACAAATTAGATAGAGCTTCTTTTTGTCTGGTGTTTGGGTAGTTGCTGAGATTAATGCACACTTTCAATAATTTGCCATTCTTTTCAGGTCTATAAAATTCACCAATTCATCATCAAACAAAGTTGTGGTTGAAGAAGTCATTGAAGAAGTGATAGATGATGGTGAGCCGCCAGCAAAAACTTCGAAAATTCAGGTGCTACCGCAGAGGAGCACAGAAATTAAAAAAGAACCCTGGAACAGAAGTATAGGGGTTATGACAAAGAAATCAACTTTAGTCAATCTTGTTAAGAATAAGAATGCAGATTCAATAAGTAAACAAGCATTGAAAGTAAAGGACGAAAATCCTGTGAATACTGAAGAACCAGATACTTGTGTAAATAGTCAAATTGATAAATCAAAAGGAGTTGCCTCTGGATTATCATTGCTGGCGGATTATTCTGGAAGTGATAGTGATTCATGATTACAGAATACTTGTGAGTTTAAGTGTAAATACATTTTAAATTACTGCTTACGAAATAAATACGTTGTCTAATCTTTTGACCGCAATATTATTTATAATGACTAGAAATAGAGCTTACAAGGATTTTGGTATATTTTATCATGTATTATTACATCAACAAATTTTATTACTAGTGGTGAACGTGGAAATGGTCATAAAATAATACAATCTATCTACATTTCTATATCTTCTTCTATATCTATATAATAAAGTAGAAGAGTTTGTTTGTTTGTTTAAACATGCTAATCTCTGGATCTACCAGTCGGATTCGAAAATTATTTTTGTATATGATAGCCAGATTCACGTTCAGATAGGCTATATAACTTAACGCTCTGACCCTAAGCAGCGTAGCAGTAACTGAACGTCAAGCAATCTGGCAAGCTGTAGGCAAGTACGGGAAGTGGAGCAACGATAGAGTGTCACTCACGGGTGAAACCGTGAGTCACAGCTAGTGTTTATATATTAATGCATAAGTATTATTTTTCATCATAATAAAAGCCATTAATTAAATAATTTCTTATGCGTATGAGCATGCGCGTAACGTCAAAAATACAATAAATTTTGTTTCTTATTAAATATAACATGCTTGATTTTTTTTTTTTGGGGAGTACCTGAAGAAAGCACTTGGGTTGTTTTTTTTTACTCTGGATGTTTGTGTAGGAACATACCCTGTTGAAGCCTTTTTAAATTTAATGCGAAGAATAATAATTCATTTCGTCAAAAAATATATTTATTAAAATTACGAGATTCATTGGCTCGGATGAATTTTGCATTTGTGTCGAATTTTCATAATCAAGAAGAAGCTTTTGCTACGCTCATACTCGTACTTAGCAGTCGAGTTGTAAATTTAACCTTCACAATATGCTATCGCAAATTTATATAACGAATAGTTTCCAAATTAGTCCGCGTAGAAGAACTGAATATGATCAATTTGAGAATTGTAATTAATGCATTGGATAGTCAACAAAAAGGGCAAAAATAGCTGTATCATTTAGCAAAAGCAAGAGAGAAGAGTGCTAAAGATGTTAATCAGATCAAGTGTATAAAATACGACGTAGGAAAAGTGTTGATGACGAGGAAACCAAATGAAGATGGAAAACGTACTTTGAACGCTTAATGAATGAAGAGAATGATTGGAGTGAAGAATTGCAGAGTGATCTGATGAACATGGGAGTAGTAATTGAGATTAGTATCTAGGAAGTAAAAATAGAATTGCAAGGTATGAAGAATGGGAAAGCTACTAGACCTGATGGTATACCGGTAGAAGTGTGGAAGTGGGGAGGGACAAAAGTGGTTGACTTTGTTCTTCAATAAATTGTCACAAAAAGAGGCGATCCCTAACGCCTGTTGCAACAGCTGGCTGGTGCCCATATTTAAGAACAAGGATGATGTACAGGTTTGTAATAATGGGTAATAAAGCTTATGTCACACACGATGAAAGTATGGGAAAAAGTAATTGCGAGGCGATTGAGAGTAGAGAAGAGATATCACAGAAACTATTCGGGTTTATGCCGGGGCGCAACCGGATTAGCCGGACAAAAACTAAGCAAATGTTCTGTCACTTTGGCGGTCTCTCCAGTTTCATTCCAATTGCCTTGGATGGTGTATCCCTGCCAGTATGCTTCGATTTTAGGTACGAGATACTTGTCGCTCTGTCTTGCAAAGCGACAACGACATTGACCCTGACGTAGCGAGCCGAATAAATGTTGGTTGGATAAAGTCGCGACAGGTCTCAGGAACAACTTGTGATCCGCTCATTTCCCTAAAACTTAAGAAGGAATCTATAAGACAATTATAAGGACTGTCGTTTTGTATGGATCAGAATGCTGGGCTGCAAAGGCGGTGGATGAAAGGAGAGTGCATGTAGCAGAAATGCGAATGTTGAAATGGATGTGTGGAGTGACAAGAATGGATAGGTTAAGGAATGAGTACGTGAGAGGAAGCCTGAAAGTACCAGTGACTGAAAAATTAACAAGTGGAAAATTATGCTGGCATGAACATGTTATGCGAAGGGATGACAGTTACGTAGCGAAAAAGATCTTGGGCATGGTAGTAAGCGGTAATACGAGAAGAGGGCGCCATAAAGAGGTTTGGATGAACTGTGTGAAAGAGGATAGACGGGTACATGGAGTGAGTGCAGAGATGGCGGATGATAAGCTGGAATGGAAGAAGACAAGCTGTACCGTCCCCACCTAGTGTGTAATAAGGGCGGAAAGAAGAAGAAGAGTATTGGATATTCAACAACAAAAGAATGTAACTAAAAACATTATTAGTTCAGGTATCATTAGGTTTACACGGGCTGGGTGTCCGCATCTTGAAGTCGATATGCGCCTACTTTGCTTGATGATAGACTCTTCCAGGAAGCCCACCAGTCGCCCGATGCTTTTAAAAAACCTCTGGAAGATTGTCTGGTTAGCCAAGGTATTTGTCTCAGTATTGAGCCACTTCCTTGCACTTAACGAGTACATGTCTGGCTGTTTCTGCTTTACTCATGCATGCTCTGCACAAGGAGCTTTCTGGAACTAAAATTAAAAAAGTGGTTTGTGGAATATACCCGTGTACTTTCGTATCTGAAATCTGTTCAAATGTAAAAGACTTTATAGAGAGAACTCGTAATTCGCATCGGGCAACGCTTCCCTGCAGTTTAGTAGACAGCGCTATTCCGCATTTCATAAGTCATCTCGTTCTTAGGTGTATTGCTGAGTTGATCTAGCAGAAAGGAAGAGGAATTATTGGTTCTAGCTTCATTACCTGTGTATCTGAAGCTCTTTTTGTTAGTTCGTCTGTTACATCGTTACCCTATGATCCGCTGTGACCTTTAATCCATTGAATAAAAATATTATTGTGTGTACCTACGTGGGTTAGTGGTTAATATGACACTTATAAACTAGGCTTGTACTGATAGTCTTGCTATTGAGAGCCAGTATTCCGGCCATAAATTCGAATTGCCTGATTTTTTATATTTTTTATATAATTAACATTCTTAGTTACAGATGTGACGCAATTAAAATGATAGAATAAAATATATACAAAAGAATAAAAGTAAGATGGTACCGAAAATAAAATATACAATATTTTCGACAAAATTATTAAGCTAAATATTTTGCATAATAATGTCTTAGCGAAGGTTTTATTGGTATAAATTAATAGCGTGTTATTCAGGATGTAAAACCAATTACTTATATAAAAGGAACAACTGAAACGCGGCGCAGGTTGTATAACTTAAACGTGGAATCAACGATGATTCAACAAGCGTTTTTGTATACAAATATCCATTTTGTTGTATTTCAATCATAGTTTTTTAATGTAAATTACCAGATATACATCGCTATAAAACTATATTTGCTTATGAAAAGTTTTACTTTTGCGGTGAAGATAATTAAAGATCGGACGCGGTAACGTCCGACAAGCAAATTCTTCAATAAGAAATGTAAGGGAAAGAAAATATGCTTCTGATTTCTGAAATGGTTCCTTTTATTCTCAGAGTAGGACGCCATTAAATTATAATTATTAATTTAAAATTAAAACACATATTTATAATATAATTATGATATGAATGATCAATAATAAAATAAGAACAAATCTTGTGCGGTCTGTGTATGCTTTTTGAATGAGTCCTAAAATATGTCGTGGTTAGTTTTTAAATATTAGTGGAAGTTTTAGTATGAATTGTTGATTTTGCCCTTTTATATCAAAATCGCTTTTAACCCTGCGATTATTAAATGTTTTTTCCTCTAGTTCATATTTTATTCACATGGGCAAGCGTGTTACTGCCAGGAAAATGTACTCAATTATTATATGAAAATTCATATATTTCAGATTATAATAGTTTGAAAGTTTTTATCACTTAAATACATAATCATATATTTCTATACCAATAAGTTTTTTTTTTTAAATTGAAGCTGAGCACTAACATTTTTTAAATATTCATTTTAATTATGTTTTATGAAAGTAAAGAAATTATGCGTTTAAATGTTAAATACCCAACGATTTTAGGCAGCAATTTTCTCAATGTTTCCGAGCTGTAATCAATCAATCAATTAAAATTCGTCAAACGTTTTGTCAAAATGGGATACATTTACGTATTTTGGGGGCAACGAGACGCAGCTTAAAATCGGGATAGTCTGACGTATGGTCGCTTTATGCATTGCATAAATAAAAACTTGTGTAATTCTACCAAAATCACTGGCGCGAAGCTATGAACGCTTCAAATTCTGTTTCACTTTAATAAACGTAAATGCAATCAATTCATGAATGTTAGTTTTACTTCGTAATTTTTCTTAAAAAGTTTGTAACACATTTTGTTATTATCGGCAATCAGATTAATTCTTTTAAAACCAATCCCGAAGAAACCCTGAATTTAAAATGTATAGATACAATTACAACAATTCGCTACTATGACGCCCATCATAACAAAAACAGATTACAGCTCGATTCGACTGACAATCGGCTTACAGTCGCTGTCAAAGCGTCGAAATGCCTTGATTCCGCGCCTTTGTTGGGCGCTGCCTTCCATTTATTACGGTGTCAAGTGCATTCACACGGCGGGTTTACGTGGCGCTTTCTTATTTTGTTCCAATGATCTAGTTTTATACATGATGTTTCTTTTTTGACTAGATTATTTTTATAACTTTTATTATTATCGTATATGGCTTTTGTCACAAAGACAACTATAGGAAGAATGGAATAAAATGCAAGGTTTTACACATATGAATGTTAGTTGCCAGAAACAGTTGTGTGTGTGTTATTATTTTTAAAGTTTCACATGCATCGTGGTTTCATAAAACCACACATTTTTGTTTATTCATACCTATTATACCCAGGCAGGCCAGGTTATAGGATATATTTTATTACATAAACTAACGTACGAAATAAGCAGCAGTGATGTTAATGGTGAATCAAATCGGAAAAAGATGCTTTTTGGGTTGCTTAAATGGCTTTCTCTGAGTAAGCCAATAGAGATATATCATATTAATGTACTAGATACTGTAGATCTTAAAAAGACCTACAAAAAAAATCCGCTATAGCGTATGTCTATCTCTAAGGATCACCCCACAATAAACATGTTTGTCTTTAAAATAACCGGCGGGCGACCGCCGTGGGTATGGCATGGGAGCGAGGTCAGCAGTAGTCCACGCGAGTGGAGTCGCGGGCACAGCTAGTATAATATAGAAACCAAAATTCTATTGACTGGAAAAGACTGTAATGATGTTGAAATACTTGTGTTTCTAAATGTAAATAATAAGTTAAAACTATAGCGTTTCGAAGACATTTAAAAATTAAGAATTCTAAATGTTAGTTAATTAAACAAAACCATACTTTGAGGTACAACCTGTATATATTTTTTTTACTTTTGTACCTGAGTTTGGAATTAATTGATCGGAAAAAGCCGTTTAATACATTTGATGAAGGTAGATTACAAGCGGCGCAAAGGTACCGTAGAATTTATACGTATAATAAAATGTAATAATGTTGTACGTTGTATGTACACATGTATTATTGTATGTACGTATCGCACTAATTTATTAGATTTACGTAGATATATATAATTATGGTTAAAACATGGGACTTTTAGACAAAAAAGGGAAAGCAGTTTTTTTTCTATTTTGTGAATCATGCTTCAAAGGTAGGTATTTTTTCATGACAAGGTTTAAATGCCATGGTGATTGTTTATATAATGCGATATTTCATCACCACGAATTGTTCCCCACTTATACATTGGTTTTTCTTTTAACTTATTTGTGCTTTTTGAATGTTACTTTAAAAATTTTTTGTTTAGACTACAAAATAATATATTTATTTTATGCATTTGGATATATTTTTTTATTTCACTGTAACTAATAAATCATGTCTTTCCTATAACATCGGTATGTATTCATTCTTAAAAAATACTGTCATTGATAAATGGTCTAGAAAAATAAGATTATGTTGAGGTAAAACAGAAAGTTATTTTTAAACCGTGCTAATAGGGCTCGGCCACGCCCTCTGACCGTCAAATTAACAAATTAATACTTGTTCACGTCATGCGGTACCTGCGGATTCCTGCAAATAGGGTCCAAACAAAAAGCTCGTAGTTCACGGTGCTCACACACAAATATTCCGTGTCCCGACTTTTTCATCGACATAAATATTGTTTTTTTCATAGATGTAACGGCTTCGAGCCGACACGTCGATATTCGATTCTGGGAAGTGGAGTTGTCGCGGCGCCGGTCTCTTGCTCCGCTAATAAATATAAGCTTGCTTGGGAATATTATGTTACGTCTCGGGGTGTTTTTTGGACGAATGCGTGCGGCGGCGGCGGTATGCGGTGCGGTGGTCGGCCGCCTAGCCATGCCCACTCGAGCCCGCGTAATGGGGCGGATTTCACTATCTACGTGAAACGAGATAATCGGAAATGTTTACAAGACACAGTTAGTTGTGAAAAAATAACAAATTAGGTATGCATTTTAGTTTTACTTTTACGGAATCTACACTGAAAAAAAAGTTTTGTTAATTGTAGCTCAAATTTTATCTATTAGTTACAAAATTCGGGGGACTACTAAACTGAGGCCTACTAGTAACCAAACTCAGTTTTGTAAAATAATTTTAGTTACTTTTTGATAAATTTATTTTGCTGGCTGGTAATAAACTAGTTTTGTGGTATTAACAAAACTGTTTGTGTACCAATAGCTTAACAGCTTTGCAATTACTAATCAAACTGCTTTGTTTAAAAATAACAACAATATTTAGCTGTTTTCAAAATTTAGTTTATTTAACACAGTTTTTTAATTGCTTAAATTAGCTTAACTTTTTGGTTACTACTAATGAATTGTTTATCTATTAATAACAAAATTTTTATGTTACCCGATCAGATTTATTAAGCTAATGCTAACTTAATTATATAGTTACTTTTAAATAAAATGTTTTGTTACCAGATTGAATAAATTTGGCTACTGCAACCAAAGTTTATCTACTTTTAAATAAAATGTTTTGTTACTAGATTTAATAAATTTGGCTACTGCAACCAAAGTTTATCTACTTTTAAATAAAATGTTTTGTTACCAGATTTAATTAATTTGGCTACTGCAACCAAAGTTTTCTACTTTTAAATAAAATGTTCTGTTACCAGATTTAATTAATTTGGCTACTGCAAACAAAGTTTATTTACTTTTAAATATAATGTTTTAGTTATTAATAACTTAACTGTTTATTTATTACTTACTAATATTGCTTTGCTACCTGTCGCTAGTTGGTTAGATAAATTTTTATTTGTTTTATAAAACTAATTATCACGATTGCCATTAATTTAAATTACATTAAAATAACTTACATGAAACTTCTAAAGTAGAGATCAGGCCTGCGTAGAAATCCTTATGGGAAGTTCTCTAGTCAACATTTGATTCGTTGTTGTTTTTTTAATATAACAATATTAGCCAATTGCAATCGTTTTAATTAGTTAATCTAAATAAAACAAATAAAGAATCAGCTAACCACCTAGCGACAGGTAGCAAAACAATGTCAGTAAATAATAAATATACAGTAAAGGTACTAATAACCAAAACGTTATATTTAAAAATAAACTTTGTTTCAGTACAATAAATAAAAGATTATGCCAATTTATATTTTGTTTTTATTGATGTAATAACAAAAATTTACAATTAAAAATGGTATCGCCATAAATGTAGCTAAGTCTGCAGCCTCTTCGTTACCCTCTGCAACAAAAAGATTACTCTAATAATTGATTGTAATACAAATGTATAGTAAAATACATTAGCATATTAGCCCAAATAGGAACTTACCAGCTATGTCTTCTATAATTTCTTTTAAAATTCTGTCAGTTCTTTTCATTGCAATCATTTTGGGTCTTGTTATATACCAATTATTACTTAGTTTGTCATCATTTTCAAGATACAAAATTCTGAAGTCCTTCTTCAAAAACTGCAAAAAATTAATTACGTATTGCAAAAGTATAATTAAATACTATATTTATACAATGTATTATATAATTAAGAAACTGTATCACATTATCACTTACTAATAGATGAGATAGTGGTCAAACTCTAGCCTATCACATATAAAAAGTTGACAAGATGGTGGCCGCCTTGTTAAAACTTATCAGTTCAGGGAGTTTTTGTGACATCTCAGAATTCATATTCCGTGTTATTCTTTGACATCCCATTCACTTGTACACGATAACCAAGCTATATTAAGCAAGATGCCACTAACATTACACAAAATAGAGTCAAACTACGCATGATTACGAAAAAATACTAAAACCAATAGTTACATAAATGACTAAAATCCCGCCAAAACTTAATTCAACCTGCCAGTTGGTTCCTATTTTCTTGAAAACTAAATAATAAATAATATTGCGTACCTGCAAAATTATCGATGTAGATTTCAAGACCCCATGATCGTAACTCATCGGCCATCAGATCGACTGGCATCTTTCTCCATGTAAGAAAGTCGTCGGTGTTTCGTTTTTGAAAGTAATTTAACATACACCATGAATATTAAAACAGAGGCACTTGAAAAACGCATAAAGAATACTCTTCATAACAACAAAGCAGTGTAGGTAATTCAGCAACTGTCGTCGACGGAAAGAAGGAGAAGAATAATATAATTTTAACACTATGTACCAGTGTTTCCATATGAAAATTAAAGACTACCGTGTTTGTAGCTTGAAATTATCGTGTTCAGAACTAGAAATACCGCGCATAAATAAAAAAAATATTATCTTGTTTTTATAATAAAGACAGTTTCAGACAAATCTTGTAAAAATCATGTCTAATACTAAAACTTTCTATAATTTTTCGAAACCTGTTTTTTCTAGTGGGGAAACATATATTTTTAAAACTTATCATATGGTTGGCACAATTTTATTAGGGTCTTCAAAAAACTTCTGAAGGAAGCGCACCGAAAAAGAAAAAACGGGCGATAAAAACATATGCATTACTTTTAAAGAGGTATGCAAAAGTAGATTGCAGTGGTGCTCTATTCTTTCTACCTTTCTTCCCGTGAGAGACATTGCGTGAAGTTAATTAGTAAATAAATCTGTGGAATGCAGTGGTGGAGAAGAGTGTCGCCTAAAGTTACAGGGTCTCAAAAATACGTAAAAATAAATAACAACATATTAACTTATTGTATTTTAAAGAAACTTCATAATTATTATGGTTGCGATCAAATAGCGCTAAAAAACGCAAAAGCAAAATAATTCACTTAACTATAGAAAATTTCGCAAAAGGGCGACAAAAATCACAGAATCTAGAGAATAAATCGCTAAGGTGGCAACACTAATAAGCGCAGAAACGCGTACCGCGAGTGTATAGGAGATTCGTGTCGAAACAAGTTCATTTAGTTGAAAAAATTTGTTAATTTATCTACTATTTATTAAACAATTTGAAATAGATAACCAAATTTTAGCTAGGAATGTTTTTAATAACTTAGTTACATATAACTGTAAAAGTTTGTCTTCTAATTGATAATAAATTTTTGCTACCATAGGAAAATAAATTAATAAACATTTAATGGATTTGTTAGTCTATTATTTACTTAATACTTGCATAGATATAACTAAACATTTTGTATAATAATTACTAAAGTGTTTGCCTATCAGTAATCAAATAGTACTTTTTTTCTAAACTTTGTTTTGTATAAAGTAGATAAACGAGTTTAACAAACCCATTTCATTAAATAATAGCCAATTTTTTATTTAATAGCAACAAAAGTACGAATAGCTGAACTAGTTTGGGAAGTGCAGCAAAACCAGTTTAGCTATTTTAACAAAAGTTTCGTTACTAAGAAGTAAATTTAAGCTATTTTCTGATTAGTCAAACTAGTTCAGCTATTCATTTTTTTCAGTGTATGCACGTGTTTTTTTTAAACATCTTTAATTCACATTTTTCGATAATTTAAAAACATAAGTCGTAAACGGATCATACATGTATAAATAACGGATTCTTGTAAAATGTAAATGTAAAAAAATATTTATTGTAATGTCAATGTAAAAAATATTTATTGTAATTTTTTTATAAAAACAACTTTGACCACCAAAGCTCGGCTATCCATTGTCATGCCAGCCTAAGCCTCTCGGCGCTGGATATACCTACAATAACTGATCTCAAAACGCGAAAACCAATAGAGAGTAACTGTAACTGGCTAATCAACGTGTTATCTGTGCGAATCTTGTGTGAATCTTTGCCGTACGTGACGTGTAGCTGTGAAAATCGTCCTCGTCTACTTTTGCTTGACTGACTATCATGTAGGGTCCTTCAAACTAACCATAAAATTATAAAAATCGTTTTAGCAGGACGCAATGACAGGAACGAGTCTCAACGGAATCTTATTTTTTTCTGACTATTTTGTTAGCCATAAGGTCCCTGAAGCCTCGGACTGCTTTTACAGCTTTACCCGGGCTTGGTGGCGATCGCTGAATGTACTCAGCCACGAAAGCAAGACAATGAGGGTGCCAAAGTGGCCCAACCTCGTCTTGGACTGTTGCCGTAGTTGCAATTAAGTCGTGATCTGACGTAATTCCCTATCCGTAAGTCAATATAAACTAACTTTACACATATGTTTTTCCTTTAGGAGGAGGGAAGGAACATGCATATGTGTATTTACTAATCTAACAATTTTTGTCTACGCAATTAGCCAAAAAAGAAATAGAAGGTCCCTTACAGAATCTATGTAGGTACCTGAGTTACGATGGAAGTTGCATATGTGTATTTACTAATCTAACAATTTTTGTCTACGCAATTAGCCAAAAAAGAAATAGAAGGTCCCTTACAGAATCTATGTAGGTACCTGAGTTACGATGGAATCTCATCTCTCAGCGGTGTTTTAGACTGCACCGATACCGTCAGGTACTGTACAATCATTTTGTTCTGCTAGGATAAAAAAAGTTTAAAATTCGATTTGAATTACATTCACACGGTCAACAGATAGGTATGTTTGTAATTTCAGACCGATATGCCTTTAAGCAGGGCATGGCGTAGGTGTCGAGGGCCACCGCCCACAAACTCGCGCCCGAGGATACAGATACAGAACGGTGGACTCATGACGCTTTGATTTATATACCACAAAACATATTTCCCGTAGGTTTTAAACCGGAACGTTCGTAGATCTTATAAAAAATTTAATAAGTGAAAATAATATATAGAGATGTGAAAACTGAAAATCAATTGTTTTCTTATCGAAAATACAATATCACAAACGGGGTTTAATTTGCCGTGTCAAATATCTAGACGATTCTAGTTATTTTAACAAATATTAATATAAAGTTCTCAACATAAATAATTTATGAAATGTTTACCAAATTACATAAATTATGTGAATAAAATTATGAAAAATAAACGGCTATTTCTATTGATATTTATTGTATAACGATGTCTATATAATTGTAATCAAATAATACCATACAAAGGCCATGATTATTAAAATTTAATAAAGTGACCCGACGTTTCTAAATGATCGCGTCTTCATACTCATACTAAAGTCATTGTTTTTTTACCTTTAAACAACATTCCATTTCTTCGATCAAGTGTGTACGTCAAATATTGTCAAATTCTAGCAATTATAAATTTGATTTCGTGAGATGTCAGAAGTCGTTATTATAGATTATAATATACATTTAGACATATATTATTTTCATGTTACGTAGTTGAAGAAAAAATTTCAACGAAACTGAAATGTTATTTGAAATAAAATAAAAAAACCGACATTGGCTAGGAACTACAGTGTACACAAGGTTGGGTATTTCACAAGGGTTGCGTCAGGATCAAATCCACATCTTTTGGGAGCCAAGCCACACAAGATAGCCTTTTCGAGTTTATGCTTGTTGGATTTGTTTTGACAACAACTACATCTCTAGAGCCTGAGTCTACCAGTATAGCCGAAAACTCTATATCTAGAATTCTGCTATCTCCTTTTCTACCATTATCGTGATTCTTCAAATGTTTTATTCTTTCTTCGCAATCATACTTCATTTTAGTTCGTCGCTGTATGTAGGTAGGTTGTGTTTCAAAACGTCAAGATCAACGATCTGTCTCACAAAATTATAGAACTTGTAAACTTACTCTGGATCCATGGAGTGATCACTCCAGTAAACTGTCAGAGAAGAAAACATGCAATAACGATACTTTACAATAAATAAAAAGAATGAGAAATATTACTCAAATATAAATAGCCATAAAGAAATAATATTTTTTTTTATATACTACAAAAATGGCAAACAACCGTAGGCCCAATACCGTAGCCTATGGACGCTTGTAATACCATAGATATCATTAGCGCGTTGCCGACCTTGAACCCACCTACCCCAAGGAGCTCTGGAAACCCTAGTCACTACAGTAATACAACAAGGTTATTTGGCTTCGATATTATTTAGGGTGGAGGTAATCTATCAGTCGGGCTGTCCCAAGTAGAGATAAATCGCCAAAGAATTAGCTAGCCCGTATAGTTCGTACTTTAGGTATATAGTATACACAATCTAATTTAATGAAATTGTAATACTAAAAAGTATAAAAATTTTAGTAAAAAATATTTTTAAAAACAATCCTGTTTTAATAATAATCTAACTAAATTGTAAGTAATAAGTTTTAATGAATAAAGTTACACGAGAATCCCATCTTTGGTCACTGATCAGAGTCGCTGGTAGTACATACTAAATGAAATTTATATATACCTAGACCTTATTTTTTTTAATATTTCTTTAAAAGCTTGAGACCTAATAAGTCATTACACTTAAACTAAAGCCTTAAAGTATCTCTTTATTGAGATAATTTAGAAACTTTTTACGGCAACATCAAGCCCTTTTTGAGAAATAAATAAATAAAACGAAATATAATTTTATTGTATTATAAAATACACACAGGATTGGAAATTCCTTATTTTCGGATTTATTCTTTAACTTTCGTTAAATGACCCCTTCGTGTCAAATTTCAAGACTACATAAAGTACCCTATATGTTTTGATAATCGACCCCTGAGCAGTATGTTAACTATGAAGTACCTCTTTAATGCGTTAACCAAGAAACATACCACAAGTCGTTTTCGTAAAATAGTATCTTTACATACGGACAGACAGACGTACAACAAAGTGATCCTATAAGGGTTGCGTTTTTTCTTTCATTATGAGTTTATGAGGTACATCCGTATCAAAAAAATGTACAATAAAAGGCTCTCTAGTTATTGAACTTATATACTAATAATTAATGACTTTATAATATGAATAGTCTTTAGTGAAGGAACAAGAGAACTTATATAAAAATTTAAACATATTTCAAAATTCCAGAATGCAGATGGAGACCTTCAAACGTACCGTTGGATACGAACAAGTATTCTCGTATGTATAGACAAGTCACAGTAAATGTTAAAAATCTGTGTTTTCTGAATAGTGTAATATAGTGTAGGTATTAGCTATTTTGAGTTTTCAAATATTTGCGTTTAATGAAGTGTATTCTCTATTTAAGGTATAATAATAAAAACACTATAACTAGTAGATAATATCGTTATTAAATCATTCTACCTTTATGTAAAATGGATATGGATAAATAAATAAAATGAAGAATGTTTTCACGACTAATTAAATTAAAATAACTTTTATTTCGTTTTATCGCAGTTCAGACAGTGAAATATAAATATATATTTTTTTTGTTGCTTAATTGATTGAAGTTGTGTGTCTAATTATACCCGGGAAGCCAAAGTTCTAAAAATACAAAGTCTTGGTTTTATATTTTTACAATTTCAAACATTAACGGTAACAATAATCGATGTGTGCGTTCGATTAGCGTATACACCGACGTCTCCCGCTACGCACACAGTAAAACCCCTGGAGAGATATTCCATTCATACTTTTAACAACCACTCATTATGCCGAGCGTGAGCGCGGAGCGAACGATATGACAAGTTTTTTTTTTTTTTTTTTTTTTTTTTTTTTCGAACTGACTATACTGTTAGCCTTAGGGGCCCTGGAGCCTTTACAGCTTTTACAGCTTTACCGGGCTTGGGGGCGAGCGCTTAGGGCACTCAGCCACGAAAGCTAAGCAACAACATCCGAGGGTGCCAAAGTGGCCGAACCTCGGCTCGGACTGTTGCGCGTATGCAATTAAGTCGCGATCTGACTAATTCCCTATCCGTAATTCGATCTAAACTAACTATACATATATACATGTTTCTGCCCCCTGGGAGGAGGGAAGGAACATGTGTATGTGTATTTAGTGGTCTGAAAATTTTTGTCTAATCTAACTAGGCAAAAAAAAGAAAAAAAAAGGTCCCTTACAGAACCTATGTACCTATGTGTGTTGTGCATGTGTGTATAATGCAGTGTCATGTATGGCTGTGAAAGCAAGTGATTGTAGAGTCACTTGTATCGCGCGAGCGGCTGCTTGGCTCAAGGGCTCCATGCCGATGGATCGGACCTAGGCTTGAGTTGCCGCAGAGGAGGGCGGTCGTGGCGGGTGTGCGGGAGCGAAGTTAACCGTACGTCCCCTGCGGAGGGAACGGTGGTTTCGCGGGCGTGGGCGCGAGCACGCATATGTTGCGGGAGCGGACGCGTAGAAATTGTTAGCGTTCTCGATGTCGTCATCGGGATCGACAAAGAGATTTCGCGGACGGCGTTTATAACGTTTGGCAACGGGGATCGAGTTGTCTGGGACGTAGTTCACGGTGGATTTTACGAGCGGGTTGGGATGATTCGAAGCGCTATCGAAGTATCTCCTGGTGAGATATTTCACATAGGCTTCTATCGAGGGAAGCCTCATGTCCCTGTGCAGGTCCATGTTCCTAACGAAGGCTGGAGGGTCAAGCAGGCGACGGAGAAACCGATTTTGGACTCTTTGCATGCGGGCAAAGTTATGTTTGGACATATGTGCGAACGCGGCGCAGCTATATGTCAAGATCGGACGGACGCACATCTTGTACAGTGTGAGCTTATGTCTTAAGGACATTTTGCTTACCGAACTGAGCAAGGGTCGCAAGCGGGAAAGGATCCAGATGGCCCTATTCCTGACTATAGTAACGTGTGCGTTGAAGTTAAGCTTCGAGTCGAGGGTGACACCCAGATATTTAGTCTTGGTGGCCCAAGGGATATTCGTACCGAATAATGAGAGGGGTCCTACCGTGCGTGGTAGTTTGCATGTATGCGGTTCGAACATAATCGCGGCGCTCTTTACCGGATTAATAGCTATTCGCCACGTTCGAAACCACTCCCCGAGAGTGGTTACGGCACGTTGGACTGCGCAGGCGAGATTTTTTCTGTGTCTGTTTGACGCATATATGACTGTGTCGTCAGCGTAGAGCCCTACCTCGACCCCGGGGGGCTTCGGGAGGTCGCTGACGTACAGATTGAAAAGGCAAGGCGCCAGAATGGAACCTTGCGGGACGCCTGAGCGTATAGGGTGGGCGGTAGATAGTACTCCTTCCACTCGGTAGTGGAAGGTGCGGTCGCGTAGAAAATCGTGAACTAGATGAACTAACCTATCCGGGACTTCTAATTGATGTAGCTTGTGGACTAGTCCGGCATGCCAGACCTTATCGAAGGCCTTAGCTACGTCGAAAAAGACCGCAAGCGTACGGGCGGGGGCGATACTACTTTTGGCAAAGTTGCTCGTGATGTGCTCCGTGAGGCGGTGCACTTGATGTGTACACGAGTGTCGGGCGCGAAAACCGAACTGTTCGGGAGGGTATAGATTTTTAATATCTATAACGGTTTTGAGACGGTTCAGAAGGAGCCGCTCGTAAAGTTTCCCTAGTGTGTTTAAAAGGCTGATCGGGCGATAGCTATCGGGAAGCGAAGCTTTTTTGCCGGGCTTGTGAATACCTATAACTATAGCTTTTTTCCAGACGGCTGGAAAATAGCAGTGGGCTATGGCTACATTGAAGATGCAGACCAAAAGAGCTATGAGGTGATCGGGAAGAAGTTTAAGTACTTCATTCCTGATACCGTCGGGGCCGGGGGACTTTCTAGGCTTAAGGCCTTTAATAACAGAACAAATCTCGTCATGCGTGACCGGGTTTAACGTTTCCGCGGGGGGAATCGTCGTTAGTTCCTGAACGGCGGTCTCGATGGTTTCGATGTGGGCAGTGTCTACGTTGTCGCAGTTTGGAGAGCACTGGCTCTCCAAGCTTGCGGCAAGGCATTCTGCCTTATCGTCACTATCGAACGCGGGTGGGAGATCGGGGCCCCTTTCGAGGGGCGGCATCAGGGCGGAAGCTTCTAACTTCAGAGAGCGGGCGAGGTTCCAGTAAGCCAGATGGGACGGCTTGAGACCCTCTAGGAGGTTATCCCACCGGTGACCTCTGTACTCGCCGATGCGAGTTCTAACCTCTCTCTGAAGTCGCCGTAACCTACAGGTGTTATCCCTCGTCGGATAAGAATCGTGTGCACGTGTCGCGGCGTTCTTTTCAGTGATTAACGCTCGTAAGCCGGGGGGGAGTATAAAACGGCGTTCGTTCGCCGCTTGCACCTCTCTCGAGGCCTCCCTTACACCGGTTTGGAGGTAGTCGACCAGGGAATCGATCGCTAAGTCGGCGTCTGCTGTTGACTCTAATACGTCGGGGATCCTAGCTAAGCTGGACGGGGTAGCGTTATCGGTTAGGTAACGATTTAATATCGCGTAGTCAACTACTTTGACTTTTGGCGGACTGGGGTCGAACGGTTGCCCGAGTTGTAAGATAACCGGGCGGTGATCGGAGTCCAGTTCGTGTACGACTTCTATAAGTCGTAACCGAAGTGAGACACCTTTGAGGAGGGCTATGTCAAGTACTGTCGGTTGACAGTTATCTTGAAAGTGCGTGGGCTCTAGCGGTGCTATGACGTCAAAGCCGAGCACATCGCATAGTAGGTCGAGAATAACCCCGTTAGGGGTGTTACGCGAGTTGTTGAAATGGGTGTGACCGCTATTGAGGTCGCCTGCTATTATTACGGATTGACCGAGTGAAAGTAGCGCCTCCAGATCGGACTGAAGGAGTCTTTTACTCGGGGAGAGATATGCAGAGACAAGCGTGATTGACGGATGGCCAGTCATGCCTATTCTACAGATGGACACTTCCATATTGGTAAGTGCGGGAGGGTCTATTGGCATGCAATAGAGGGAACGCTTGTAGTAGATGAGCGTGCCGCCTCCTCGGGTGGCACGGTCATTTCTGACTATATTGTAATTTGCTATCTTAGGGTCGCGCCTACTGGGTTTTAGAAGTGTTTCTTGTACTAGAAATACGTCTATCTCCCGTTCCCTAAGAAAGGTGGATACTAGGTCCCGTTGTGGAAGGAGGTTTCGCGCGTTAAAGAAAGAGATGTTGAGACTCCTAGGTTTAATGCGAGCCATTTATAACCGTTATCTATTTCCCGGCACGGGCCAGGCGCATTAGCGTCGCTGTCATCAGGGGAAAACGCCTGATGGATTCGGCGGGGCCGTACTCAGCGACGCACTGGTCGTATGCCAGTACTTCCTGAGGGTCATGCTCGCGGAAGAGCATGACCATGTAGTCAACGCCGCGGCGCGTGCTAACGGGCGGGGAGGCCTGAGCCTTAGGAGGCTGAGGGCGGGGAGTAGAGACCCATGCTGCCTGAGGGGCTCGCATGGCCGGAGGGGGTGCGCGGGGTGCGGGGGTGGCCGCCACCGGGGCGCGGGAAGCGCCCGGGAGGCTGGGAAAGGCTTCTGGCGTGAGCAGAGGCATGGGTTGACTATTGGCGGCGGGACGTGCCCTCTGAGGAGGGGTGTGTCGCTCTTGCCTTGGGCGCGTAGGGCGCATAGGGCGCGTGGGACGCGGGGCACGGGGACAGCCGCGATAGTTCGCGGGGTGACCCGCGTTGCCGCATAGCACGCAGCTCGGAGGGGTAGACGACTCGCGAGTGCGCGTGCACTCGCTTGTCGCGTGGTCCCCGAGGCACTTAACGCACCTGGGACGTAAATGGCAGTTACGGGCCGAATGTCCGTACAGCTGGCAGTTGTGGCACTGCGGAGGGCTGCGGTTTTTGTGTGGGGGCTCTACGGCTATTCCGGAGAGCTCGCACACTTTCCTGACATTAAAGATGGCTCTGCCCTCGGGGGTCAGATCCAAGATAACTACGACCATATCTAATGGTCGGTTTTTGGATTGTCCGCCGTGCATTCTATGCACTTCGCGGACAGGGAGGGCCTTCGCTAAGAGGTCAGTTTTGACCTCCTCGGGCGTGATTTCCACCGGGATGCGGCGGATTACAACCCGGAGGTGACGCTCATCGTCTAGGGTGTATGAGTAGTAGTGTAGGTTGCTTGCTCGGAGCAACTTTGTGAACTGACGGTGTTCGTCAGAAGTGGTTACTTGTACGCGGATACCGTTGGCCGTGTTACTGGCCGAGGTATAATTAATTTTTAAGTCTCTAAGCTTGTCCGCGAGCTTAGTCCAGACCGCCTTGTTTTGGACTACTACCGGCGGTGGGCGACGCGCCTTTCTGCCGGCAAAAGTACCGGCAGGCGCTGAGGGCGCTGCGGAGCGGGGGGCGTGGCTGTTTAGCCCAGTTTTCTGCGCCTTTTGTGGGCGGGACTGAGTCTCCGGAGACTCGGGACGCGAACGCGATGCCCGTTTGGCGGGCTTGTTTTTTTGAACGAGGGTGAAGCCCTCGTTATCTGTGACTATCGCCGTGTCCATTTCGTTGGACTCTGGTTCGGGATCCGGATTAGTGGGCGAGTAGCTATTGTTCGTAGCTACTAGCGTCGGCGTGTCCGCTTCGGGAACTAACGACGCGAAAGAGTTCTTGATCGGCAGCGCAGAGGGCGCTGGGATCGTGACTTGATTGCCCGGGGAACGCGAGCGCGATGACGGCCGTTTGTACGGCGTCTGACGGTGAGCGCGGGGTGCCGTTGAGCGGGAGCGCGAGACGGGCTTCTTGTCCGTCGCGTGGGGCGCGGCGGCGTCGCTGGTGGCCTCGGTGGCCTGTGCGACAGCAATGGCGGGTTGCGCGGCCGCGATGGCCCTATTGAAATCCGTCCATATCGACGGGTGTAGGCTTGTTGCGAACGCAACGAAGCTTTCCAAGTCTGCCATTCCGGCGGCGGCGGTTGGGCGGGCGGGGGTGAAGTTAAACCTCCCTGCCGGAGAGGCAGGGGGGTGCGCCGAGTGAATTTAAACGGCTATCCCGAGCCGTGTAAAGGGACCTGCGGGTCACGGTGTAATGACTCGCAGGAAAGAACCTACCGGGCCCTACGTGGAGGTCCCTATCAATCCCGAGGCAGAGAACGCAGCCGGTATAAATACCTAGCTACGCCCAAACAGACACTCGGGGATGGATGTGTAGCAGGATCGGAAGGGTGGGAAGGAGACACTCAGGGCTTGACTATGACTCTATCAAGGGCCAAGATTCCTGAGCCCGACCAAGTACTATCGTTTGCCTCTGAAGGAGGCAACCGAGGGGCGCTTGGGTCACGCACCCACTTGCTTTAGTTGGCACCGTCAGGTATCAGGCAAGTGACCACTAAAGTGTGGATTTCGTCGAATAGAAACAATTTGCTCTTAAAAGAGCAGTTTTATGGTTGTGCAGCGCGACACAATGGGTGCGAGCGAGACGGCGATACGCAGGTGCGGCGCAGGTGCGATGCAGGTGTGCAGCAAAGCCGGTCGGTCGTAAAACTTCACAAAGGCGGCAGAGAGCGGTCGTAAACACGTCCGTTCCCGCCGGCGGTCGTGATCGGTCTCCGATATGACAAGTATAATATGTATAGCCGAAAGGGATTTAGAAAAAAAAACGTTATCAGCTCAATGCGGCGGGTTTGTCTACTTTGTGGAATAAAAATATACTGTTTATATTCGTTGTAAGCGAGTGATGTGGCTTATCTCAAGGTATTCTAATCTAGAAAACGCAATCTAAAACTTAAATCACCAAGGAGGTTTCTTAACTGCTCGGTTTCAAGAATTTGCGATTTACAGAAACAATTTATTTTAATAACTACTGGAATGAAACATGCTGTTTTGGTAGTACGAAAAGAGATTGAACCATTTTAATGTATTTCTTAGCACATAATGCAAGTATAGGTAGTATTAACTGTAGGTAACTTGAAAATTAAATAAAGTTGGAATGATATACAGTAAGATACTACTTTTAAAAAGTGAACAGTTTTCTGGAACTTGTTAATTTATTTCCTTATTAATTTTATTATATAAAAAAATTGTATGGTTCCGTACGTCATAATAAAATAAACGGAGCCCTTACAGGATCGCTTAGTCGTCAGTCTGTTTCTTTGTCTGTCTGTCAGTGTATCTAGAGTAAGGTACAACGTGTGTACAAGTGCGCCAATTATTTTGTTGCGGGCGGTGGAAACTAATTTCAAATAAATTTACTGGAAACTATCCGGTTAGAAAAGACCAGCAAATGGTGTGTTGTTGACAAACGGGTAATTTAGTTTGTCCACGAGGGGGCGGTTATTCTGAGCAGCTATTGTAAGACGAATATACAAAAGCGATCGGGGCGGCTGGTTAACGTAGCTAATTCTAAAACTTAATCAATTTAACTGAACGCAGCTAACTGGCGTACGGGCGATGGCGCCTAAAGCGCGCAGTCGGCGAGCGCACGCGGCTGCCCCGTGCTGCATACAACACTATTTATTTTGCCGCCATCTACCGTTACCGAGCTTATGCGGCATAATTTAAACCACACTTAGTATATAATTAGTTAAGAATAATCTTCCTAGTTTGCACAGTTTTAAGCAGTTTATTACTTTCCATAATTGCCCACGCGCCCAAACAGTGTCAATGCTCTTTTTCTGGAAAACGGAATGAGGTATTAACTTGAAATTAGAATGACAAGTTTCTAGGTTAACGCGATAAAGAGATACGGTCCTATATGCTGCAAATTCCGTTAAGTATCTTATTAACAAATCGATAAAGGTTACGTAACCTTTAGAGAACCTACAGCTTTAAAATTTGGCACGAATGAAGGACTTATGACAAAAGTTATTAAATAAATTAGAAAATGATATACAGTGTATAAAAAAACCTGCAAAAAATCACGGTGGAGAATGTAAGGATTCTTGTAAGGAGGAAAGTATTTTTAGTTATTTTTTCTTGAAATATTAAATATCTTCATTGAAAATAATATATTCTAAAAAGCAGCCAATACAAACAATATAATTAATATTCATAAAATATATTTTTTCCTGAATCTTGTATAGAGCATGTTCTTACTAAGTTTATTATTTCTTACTTACTAGATGTTATCAAATCGACTCATAATGATTATTCGACATCAATTTTTGTGTGTACCTAATGTAATATGTGTACGGAATCTTAATTTCATTATTTTGTCACGCCACAAATGTCATTACAAAGCTTCGTGTGTGGTATACATAGATACATAGAAGTGCATTTATTCATTATTGAGTTTTATATTCATTATTCGTACAACATCCGTGTCCTCTAATAGCAGGCGATTAATGAAATAAATGTTTATTAAGGTGAAGTTATTTCTTTTTATTGTTCTGTTTAATTAATCTGTATTTACATTATAGACATCATTTCGTTTCTTATGTGTTATTTTGCGGAGAATACACTTCTGATGAATATTCAGGACATGTCCACCATCAGGATCATAGAGCGCCCAAGAAATTGCCCATTAAAATTATGACAGGCCATCTACATTCCTGTACAACAAAGCCGACCTTACTATTAAAATAACACCTCCTTCGTAGAACGTATATCCATTTTACTTCTTAAGGGTCCGTAACGTTTCCGCTGAGGTCCTGTGGTACCTTTTTTCCAAACGCTGTCGAAAAAACTTGGCGTCCCATTAACAATAAGATCAAAACTTGCCGCGCGCCACAATGGCCGGCGAGCGCCAGCCTCCGACCGCTCGGGAGAAGCTTCCAGGAATTGCGTCCTTTTAAAAAAGATACAACTCATGTTGGGCGTATGTTAGTTGGCAATCTCACATTCCTGCAGAATAAGGACTTGCTGGGACTTCATCCCTCTAAACTTCTGATAGTAGAACACTTATGTGACTGACGCTGCTTCACTAAGGTCTTCAACAAATTGTCAACAATACTTTTTCATATTTTGATAATCAGATCCTAACCTAAAGCTAATAACACACCATTAGATTTAGCATCTCCAAAGATATTTGGAGATTAGTAGATAAGACTTTAAAAATTGATTTAGGCTTATACTTATGAATACAGGTATATATTGATTTAGGTTTTGTTCCAACGCCATTAAACAATACAGGTCTAATGAGCCAGACTCAACAATTGATCTAAACGAAAATATACCCTTGTCATAATGGGGCGTACAGACCGGTCTAACAAACACCAACAAATGATATTTGTATATTTTGGGTACACCTTCGTTTACATAAACTTGTTCGTTGCCATTTGTTAAACGTCCCAAAGAGGACTATCGAAATCTATTTGTTGGGCTACTTTGTACGCACCATTATAATTTAGACAAAACACGTTGCAACAAAAACTTTTCAAGTCGAAACGTGATATACCCACCAAGAAGTATCTACCAAAAAGTTGGAATATTTCAGCGTAGTATAATTTATTTATATACATTATGGGGTGACGCAGTTCTCTTGTACTATGCAAAAAATGTGAACAATAATACAAAAGTAATAGACCTTCGAGAGGATCTATTAGTGACTATAACCAGGAATGTTCCCACGGTTTGTTGTTGTCCAGAGGTATTTCTATGTATCGGATATCAAACTATAATAAAATATTTATTAGTATTTAACTTACACACATAGATACTTCAGTTAAAATTTTAGAATATAATTTTTATTCATTTAATTATGTAAAAGAATTTTACCTGAGAAAATGTCTCTTTACCAGATAAGGTACAGGTTAATCACCACGCCAGCTCAAAACGTATTTAGCCTATTTCAAATGGCGAAAAATTAATAGTTTTTGTTTATCTCACTAGACGGTGGTACCTCTTGAACATTTTCAAGTGTCCAGGTTTCCTCACAATTTTCCTTTAACGTGAGCTGATATTGTTGCTAATTAATTAAATATACACGAATTCTGATGTAACCGTTGAATGTTATACAATAGCCAACCTTTAAAAATACTGTTTTTAACAGTTCATATGTTTGAAAATAATAGCCGTGAATGAATATCCATTCATTATTATATCTTTAAAAGTAATATTTTTTTATTCAAATAAAAAATATGCAGTGTAAACACGGCGTGACGTCATCGTTCAAAAGATTAAAGGTATTATGTGCAAAGTTGATTTTACTGTAATTTCAATTATGAAATAACGAAATATCTTCGGCAGTCTATTATTGTGCATATAATGTGTGTTATGTAATTATAGAAGTGATAGGTATTATTATGTTATGGTATGTTGGTGATTTCGGTTGTTACCTTAATTTCTTGATCTATAAATCTATACTAATATTATAAGATACTCTGTTTAAACGCGCTAATCTCTGGAAGTACCAGTAAGATTTGAAAATTCTGTTTTCGCATTTTATAGTCTATTTATTGAGGAAGGTAATATAACTTCAAACTACGACCATAAGGAGCGGAGTAGTAACCACGAACGTCAACCAATCTGGAAAGCTGTAGGCAAGTACGGGAATTGAAAAACAACAATAGGCTACCACTGGTACGACGCGATGGCGACGCGGTAGAGAGTTAGTCGAATAAATTTAAGACAGGTTCAACCGTGTGCCATAACTAGTATATAATAAAATCTACTTTTAAACTCTATGTCACAAGTGCATTTGTCGCGGGAGTCCAAAATTTATGAAATTATGAAATCCTATTTGCCTCCGCCCTAATTTAATAAAGATTTATTTACATTGTTCGTTACCAGATGAAGAACTAACGCATTTGTTATAAATAAATTTCACCTCTGCAGGGGGCCTGCACTCTAATAGTTGGGCAACAGTCAAACCTGCCATGACAAATTAAAAACCAAATGTGTAATTTAATAAAAAAAATATATCTCCTCATATTTTGGTGTCTATAGTAGAATAGTTGTTAGTGATTCGAGGATTTAAATTTTGACGTCTATTTATATTCGTCGCATTGAATGCACCAGAATTTAACTGCGCAATTTGCTTTGAATTTGAGTAAAGGAGATTTTAACTAATTTGATTTAGTGACCATTTTGGGTAAAGACCTTGTTGTGTTTAAAAATCAATTAAAAAATTAACGCCGATTAAAGTACTTGCCACGTTGTGTAATCTATGTTCTTAGAAGAAAACAGAGCACAAAATAATCATTGCTTATATTGAATCAACGTTTATAAGTTATGTATATCCCCTATTTCAGAAAATTTCATATAAATGTTCGATAATAAGCTAAACATTAAAAAAAGTTGACCGAAACAAATATTTAGTACATTTTCTGAGACAATTATATTATTAAATAACAAATCAACAAGTTAAGGGGAGATGCAGCAATCAGAGTCAGTTGGCAATGATGATCATTTCAAAATAAGAAAAACCGAACGCGAGCAAGCGATACCAATATATCTACGCGCTAGCTTTGCGTCCTTTCCGTGGGCGGACGGTGGCTAACTCAGTTCGCTAGACGCACTGAAGAAAAAGAGATGTGCGAAGATTTCACGCCATTTTGAACAAATTTTTCGAGTTGTTAAATCCGAAGGTAAGGCTTAAATTACTAAATCTTTATTTCTGTACTTGTGATATGCAATAATCGTAACATGTTAAATTGCGATTTAAAACTCAGATTGTTATTATATCTTCAACTTCCTCGTTACAATTATTTTTAGTCGTTTTCGCCCATGTAGGTAATCGGAGTCAGGTGCCGTCGCCCACATTACCTAACTTCGATGACACAATGTGTTTTTTGTTTGTAGATGCCGAAAGTTCGTCCTAGGAAGACAGATAAAGCTAGCTGGTCTACGGACCACCTAGAAAAGGCTGTAAAGCTTATTGACGAAGGATTATTGAATGAGGAAAGCCGTGATGACCATGAACATTCCAATTTCCAGGCGTCACAAGAGGTACACAAAAAAAAAGGAACCTCGTCCCAGCCGTAATACTCTCTCCACGCCTGTGATGGAAAAAGAATTGGCGGACGTAATCAAGAAAATGGCCAATGTTTTCTACGGGTGCACGCCAAACCAAATAAAAAGAGCGGCATTTGAATACGCGGAAGCCGGAAGCTGAAACACACATCTTCAAGATTGACTGGTCGGATTTAGTTTGACGGATTTGTTACCAGGAATAATATTTCTGTGCGGAAACCCGAAGCTACTAGCATCATCAGGGTCACAGCTTTTAATAAAACTGAAGTTCAGCGAATGTACAAGCTGCTAGAAGAACTAATGTAAAAATAAAAATTTCTGCCATAAAACATGTGCAACTGAGAAGAAACCAGTATGTTACCTTCCAAGATCTTGAAAAATATTTGCTGCTAAGGGATAAAAGAGAGTGGGATCTATAACCTGCTGGGAAAGGGGAAAGAATATCACTCTTCTCTGCACCATGAGTGCTGCAGGCGGATATATTTCCCGATGTTTATTTGCCCCAGAAAGAGGATGACTTCGACACTTGAAAATGAGGGCCCAACAGGAGCTATAAATATTTATAAATGCTCAGACAATGGATGGTTCAATGAGGAATTTTTCCTTGAATGGTCCAAGCACTTTACCCAGCATGCCAAGCCTTCTAGTAAGCAAGCAAACAAGGCGAAAGGGGATATTTCCTATAAATCCTAATGACTTTTCAGATGATGACGTTATGACAACTCAAGTCCTTAAATCAGAGCCCATTGTAGTTCAAGATCCTGCTGACTCTATTTCAGAATCGACTATTGCTGGAGCTGTTGACTCCGTCTCAGTACCAACTGCTATTGTTGAGCTAGAACAAGATAATCCTTTTCCAAGTACATCCACATTTTATCTTACAATTCCTGCACTATCGTGTCAATCCGGACTACCATCAACATCTAGGAACATGTCAAGAATCCAAAATTTCATTCAGATGCCTAAGAAAGCACCTATTTTCAAGACAAGACATGGAAGAAAAAACAACATGCAACGATTTTAACTTCGACACCGATGAAAGACGCCCTGGTCGAAAAAGAAAACAAAGGGAAGGGTAAAGGAACCAAGGAAAAAAGAGTGGGAAAGAAAATCAAACCACAGAAGGTCGGTCCTGAGAAGGTGAAGTAGAAAATTCTGCAGGAATCAAATAATACTTCGACGTCAGACGTGAACACAGACGACTTATACCAGGATGACGCAGACGACGATGCAAAAGACGCAGGTATTTCGTGTCTTGTGTGTGGCAAATTCGGACGAGACCACGAAATATGTTATCGGTGCACTTCTTGTGGTCTTTGGGCTCATGCCGACTGTTCTGAATGGAACGCTGCTTGCAACTATGTGTGCGATAGGTGTTGATCACAATAATTGTCCACATGCTGATCATCATTGCCAGCCGATATTGACAATGGTGATCGACCCGATTTTTTAAAATCGTTATTATTCGAAAATTATTAGGCTAAAGTAATTAAAGTTGATCTCAATTGATAGTTAAATAATTAAAGTTTATTATAACAGCAAACCAATAAATAGTTGATTAATACATTTGGTTTTATTTCGATTCTCGCTTAAGTGATCCTCATTACCTACATCTCCCCTACACTTAAATTCGAAAACTAAACCTGTGGCGTTCTAGTACGTTCTTTGGTTGCCAGAGGATCAAAGAGACAGTGGACACTAACACCCAGACGCGGAAAACCAAAGCTTGTCTATATAGCTACGATTATATACTAATACCACTATGGAGAAATGACTGATCCAATTAGGGTGGACTTTTTTAATAATTATTTATGAAATGAACTTAGCACTTAGTAACATTTATTATTTAATCGAAACCGGCTTACTAAAGACGAAGATGTGCTGTATCAACTAAATATATTTCTAGCATAAAATTGCTTTGTTATGACCCTACAAACTTTTATGAAGTTTCATTAGAATATAGCACAAGATTTCTAAATTACATACGTACTGAATACATATGAACTGAGATAATTATTTTTGAAACGATCACAAAGTTTATCCGAGGCTTACCTATGTATAATATACCTATGTAGTATTGTAATAAATCATATTTTAAAAAAGCTCATTTATTGAAATGTAACCTCTTAGAAATATAGTCAATGGGGGCGAGAAAGTGTCGGCGCGTGTTGATGTGTGATACATAGAATGTAACTAACATACTACTAACAAAATTCCTTGCGACTATGCAAACACTTGTGCGTGGCCCGTAAAATTTATAACACAAATATACACCTATACTATATTATGTCGCGGCATCCTCGGGAATGCTGTCTTCAACGTTTTATTTGTATGCGTGTTTGTATGCACCCACGAACACACTTTCATACACAACACTAGCTTGCTTTCATTGTTTTTTTTTTTAATAAATAATATGGTCAAAGTATTAATGTAACCTTTTAGATATTGACTTACCTGCACTTAACTTTTAAATATTGGTTTTAATAGAATTTGCTTTAATTAATCAATTACTTAATTATCTATACATATAATAAAATTGAACAGTCTGTTTTTAATGTCAAAATAACAGCTTTTTGTTAAATACATATGTGAAAATATATACGGTACTTAAAATAACAAAAACATATTTTTTTTCATTTTTGGCTGTCTGACTGTCTGCTCCGGGTAATCTCCGAAACGGTTAGATCGATTTTGACGGGACTTTCACTGGTATATAGCTAATGTACTTTTATTTTAGAAAAAGAATTAAGGTATCGCGCAATTAAAAATAATTCGGAAAAACGAGCACGATTCGCGCGTGTGCCCGATCGAAGCCATTCTGTAGTCCACGCGAGCGCAGTCGCGGGCACAGCTAGTTTACTCTATAAATTCAAGCTCATTTTTGAATAGTATTGTAGCAGATTTAATGTGAAATGTGGAACAATTCGTAACAGTGATGTATTTATTTTCCAATTAACAACCGTACATTAAATTACAGTATAAAATGTAATAAGAATAAAAATTATGTCACTCGGGATAATACAGCTTCCCACTAGTGAAAGAATTTTTAGAATCGGATTGATAGATCCATAGATTACCCCTACAAACATACAAACTTTACGTCTTTATAGACTAGCTGTGTCCGCGGCTCCGCTCGCATTTGCTAAAGAAACAATGTTTAGATTATTACTTATTTATAAATAAAGTATAATTTCCACCTGCCAAGTACGACGGTCGCCCACCGATTATAAGACGAAATTGCTTATTGTGGGAGATACTTACAAGAAAGACATATACTATCACTGGTTTTTTTTTTCTTTTTTTTTCCGGGCCTATAATTATATTGTACATTAATTTGATATATCTCACATGGTTTACTCAATTAAAGCGTCCTAAAGGCGTATATTTTCCGATGCATCATTATTTTAACTTGTAATTTTGTATGTAACAAAAAATATCCTACAAACTGGCCAGATCACATAGCTATGAATTAAAAAATGGCTATGTAAATTGGATAGGTGGTTTTCACATAAAATAAGATATTGAGTATTACAATATGTATAGAACCATAGATGAATTCTTGCTTATGGTATTGACGATTGTGGTTCCAAAGCCGACCTTTCGATACAATTGGTAGATTAAGAATTTGAAGGTCATCCAGGGAGCACTGACGCTATCGTGTTATAAATAAAGATAATAAAATAAGAAACAAAGCCCAAATCATAAGTTAAACGTGTTCCCAGCACTGTCAGTACTCACATAAGTATGTCTACTTACCCAAGTAGGAATGTAGCGTAATGATATTTATCGTCATTTAGTTTTATGGACAAATATGAATAATACATTAAGAACGTTTAGTGCACTATTGGTAACTTCATTAATACATTCAATGTGATATTATAGCGTGGTGCACGTATATGCATATCCACGGAGAACGTTTATCGAGAATCACTGACCTGTAGAATGACGGCCCTGTGATAACTATATGGGAAAACGATTGAACATCCATGGGAATTAGGTAACGGTGAAACATTTGTTGATTTCGATAATGTGTGTCCACTATAATCAAGATTATATATAAGCACTGAATGTCGGGTACTTTCTTGAAGGCTTCGACCCGCCATATACATGTCACTTTCATTTATCATTGTCAATACGCGTCGTCAGTTCCCACGATACAGCAATCTGAATTGCGTATAGCCGTTTTAGTTTATGCGGTCCTTCATGGAAGGGAAGCCATTTAGCTTGTAACATATTCGACTGTCTGTGCTTATCTATTTTATAACCAGTGAAATTTCGAAATTCGTTTTTGTTAAACCGTTGATGAGTTGATGAAATATTAAGAATATATAGGAATTCAGTTATAGTAATAGATTACCTTTTTTATCAATCCATTAGTTCTGATTCTCAAAAGGTGTCGTAATCAGTAACATTTTTTAACTAGTATATTCTTTTATGTACCGAATCCTGAACGAAGGCCTTTTCATCTTTTTTCTATTACACATTTTTGTTTAGCGAAATCCTGCCAGGTTCATTAATCTACAATATTTTTCGTACCTTTTTTATATCTACTATCTTACGCCGAACTAGTCTCCCTAGTGCCCAATCCTGAACAAAGGATTCTCTCTCGAACTTCAGTCACTATTTCCTTCACTTTTGCGATGTTAACTTAAGTTGATGACGTTGATGGCCTACCAGGGCGAGGCAAATCTTCCAGCATATCACGACCGCTTTTGAACGCTTTGTACCACGCAAAAACGTGGTTTGATAAGCCTCCATAAGCCTTCTGTAACATTTTCAGTGTCTCCGAACACGAAATTCCATTGACGATGCAAAATTAAAGACAAATCTTTGTTCGATGTTTTTGTCCATTATGAAATTCGCAATTCACACTAGATATAATCTAACTAAAAACAGCACTGTATTTAATGTAAATGACACATGCAACTCAAACTCCGCGCCAAAATGCAAAACAGTTGTACCAATATAACAACAAAAAAAAATTGAATTTGGAACCATAATCAAATCATCCATTCCCGATACTTTTTTAACTGAATGTATATCGAGAACAAATATTAATATACATGTACATCAGTCAAATAGTAACCTATAAAATAAAGAGGTTTTTTTTGTACGAGTAGGGACTACAGTATTGTCACTTTTGCTATAATCTTCCACGAAGCGCGAATTGTACAAAATTACCTATGATGAATTTGAAAGTGGTAATGTGTAACTTTATCAAGGTAATGTATCCAGTGTCCTTATTACACTAGGTAAGGTTATTATGCCAGATATCTAATATATCTAATCTAAATCTAGCATATCTATCTAATCATTGATTCTATAATTTGACACCCCGAAGCGAGTCACTTTGACAAATTTTACACGATGGCATGATGTTTATTTTACTTTATGGAATCTTCGCGTAATGGCAACAAGCTCAAAAGCAACTCTCCACATGTTCTAACAACAGTCTGTATACTTTTTCTCGGTAGATCAATTATGCACAAATTGCCAACTGTAAACTCAATCAGTACTATCATATATATCTTCTATACATACAAACTCAACGTCTCTCTGTCTGTCTGTCGGTTTATGTTCTTTTCACGCGAAAACCACTTACCCAAACATATGAGATTTTTAAAAGTCATTGCTATACTCTCTGACTAGGTTATAGGATATATATTGTTACATATAGTTACGTACGAAATAAGCAGTGACAATAATGGTGAATCAATTTAGAAAAAATACGCTTTTGGGGCTTACGCTGATTAAACCATAAGAGATATATCAAATTGATGTACTACATAATGATAGATCTTAAAAAGACCTACAAAAAGTCAGCAATAGCATATACTATCTCCTAAGAGTCATCCACAATAAGCATTTTTTTCTTCCGTCTTTTGAGCGACGGGAGCACGATTCGCGCGTGCTCTCGACCGACGGCATTCTGTAGTCCACGTGAGCGGAGCCGCGGGCACAGCGTGCATCCAATATACGTAACTTATCCAACTTGGTACTCAAACTGTAATAAATAATTTGTTTTGAACCACATTTTAATATTTCACCAATTCATGTTGAGGTGTCTGCAATTTAACTATGGGTTCTTTTCTTCAGAAATGACTGAATTACAACAACAACACTAGATACTTGTAATTGGCTTTTTCTTAAAAGTGTGAAGTTGACTCCAAACTATCCTCCTGGAAGTTGCATAGCGCTTGTTAGGTAACCCTATTAGACCCAGCGAGTCACATTCACGCCTAATTCGACTTCCTACCAATTTACTTCCAAATTTCACTCCCACGTAATTGAGATAAGCGGTTTCGTGTTACAAAGCATATAGCACAATAATCACGTCATTCCCCAGCCCATACGGTTGATAAGGGCGGCGCATGTCGGACAATTGCATCGAATTCACAACACGTGACCTCTGTTCGCCGCCGTAAATGTATCACCACAGAAACAATTATAAAATTCAGCTTATTTATGTTCCAATTAAGTGATCGTGCCGGCCCAGCATGCGGGTCGCGTTTGTTCCGACTACGAACGATATTTGCGGATTGTAGGGGACCGCACCCAAATTAACGATATTTTAGAGATTGTGTAATATGTTATACTTGTATTAATATGGTTTATTGAGTTGTTTGTCGATAAGAGCCGGGAAGGCGGCGAGACGGTGCGTATCCGGCCCCCGATACGATGATAAACCCAATATCAAATATGCAAACAAAGAATGAATGGGCTTTATCAGTAAATCAACTCTGGGAAAACGTTAATAAGCTTTTTAACTCGTTTCCTGAGATCGTTACGAAACAGCAGAACTCTTTTTATTTGATTATAACTGCATCATTTAAGGTAATGATATAGTTTATTTATTATTGGAATTTGACTAAACAAAATATTAGTATTCTATTTCTATATCTAGATCCTAAGGTATGTAGGGCACAGAGAAATGTCTTTGGGCGTTCCGACTGGTGGAACTCCTCAACTCTACAGAAGATTGTAGCCAAATAATCTAGTGTTGTGTTCCTGCGGTGAGTATGATTTCCAGAGTTCCTTGGGTCAGGGGGGTTCAAGGTCGGCAACGCGCTAGTGATAACTATGGTATTCCAGGCTACGGTATCCGCTGATCATCAAGCAGATGGAAAGCTTGTTTGCCACCATCGTTGTATAAAAAAATGATCGTGTCCGACGGGAAAGTGTAGGGAAAGTTATTATGATAGTATCAGTTTATGTTATGTAGAAACAAGCTTATTTTAAGAATATATTATGAAGTTATAATTCTTTTGACGCGTTTAGTAGAGGGTAAATAAAGTTGAGGGCTGCGCGCGCATTATGTGACGGAAGTCAGAAGTACGATATAGCGAAGTTAGGGGACGTCCATTAATTACTTGACGCGTTTTTCGTGATTTTCCGAACCCCTCTCCTTCCCTGGTGAAATGTCGTGAAATTTGGTTCAACCCCTCAATCTAACGTGAGATTTTTAAAAATGCGTTTTTATAGTGACGTAAATGCATTGGATTTATTTCATATTTTAGTGGCGGAATATGTTTTATTTAATTTAATACAAATTCTCGCAATACCGCAAAAAATATTACGTGATATTCGCCGAGACTCTCCCTCTCCCCAAAGTAAGCTTAGATGAAAATCGGCTCGACCCCCTCCCCCTTGAACGCCTCACGTAATTAATGGTCGCCCCTTAGCCGTCAATGATAATTATGTGAATTCAGTTAACTGACAACATATTTTATCGTTTAAAAATAATGTAACATTATATAAGTAAACAATTATTTCCAATTGATTAAAATAATGAACATTATTTATAATATTATAACTTGAAATTTATTAAAATAATGGTTATTTTCAAACTGTCTATTTATTTTAACATAATTAAACAAATTGTAAAATGATTTCACATTATTCAATTACCATTGTGGTTAACTTAATCATGTATTGTTTTTGTTTTGTTATAAAATCTTTGTGTATACATAATTACACTCAATTTTTATTATTTCGACTTGTTTTTGTTGTATCGTAAATGTTCGCCACCGTAAAGGTACATTAATGTTTCAATACATATTTATATCAATACTTAAACAACAAGAGAAATCAACATATCATTTAAATTTATATTCTGTGTAACGTATAGCCGCATGATAATTTTCAATCAACATGACTCCGTAACACTTCCAGGTGCAATATCCAGCGTTGAAATGATAATAATCCATATTGCGTGACTATAAAAGCTAAATTGAAAACACAAGCAACAAAAGTTCGCTTTCAAGCAGTTTTATTGTACCTTTGTAATTTCGTAATTGAAACAAATAAATATAATTGAAAAGTCTGTCTGTAACTTTTGGATTACTATATATATACAATTATACATATTTATTCTGTTAAAAAAATTTGCAAATTTAACTTAACAGTTCCATACTTATCAATCTATACAAATAAATAAAATGGAAGCGTTTGTTTTTGTAAAGTATTTTTCTTAAACGCATTGTTATTTGCACGTTACCAAAACCCAAACACGTTTGAAATGTTTTTTGTTTGTCTGAAATGGCTGAACCGATTTTTACTGGTCTTTCATTGTTAGGTAGAGGAATTTTCAAAAAGTAATCTAGTCTACATATCACCACATTTTTCCATACAAGCTAAGCGGTAATGATAAAATAACAAAATATAAAATGTAAAAAACTACATATGTACTTTAAGATTCGTAGTTCCCATGGAATATCGGAACCGGATCGAAGTCACATTAATCAGCTATTCTGTAATAAAGTAAAGGTTTAACTCAATCATTTTGTGATTTTAAATTTAGTCAAGTTTTTGATAGTAATTGGAGAATAAATTTAGTCCACTATACTCTTTATTTAATATTCTACTTCGAAGATTTGATGATAGTTACTGTGAATAATTATTATTCCATGCGGACGTTTTTTTCTTGGCTTTTGGCATTTACTCCACTAGGGTTACGTCACATATTTGGTGACATAGATATGATAGATAATGAATTATAAATGACTAGCTGTGTATTAAAGTAGCATAAAATCCTTCATCATGAAAAAATACTTAGATCTAACGGTCAAACGGTTTGGGATATCATATTATATACACACCAACATCCTTTTTACCTATATACATAAAAAGATAGATAATACATTTTGATAGTAAAAATAACAGCTTTGATGATCGCTTTTATTCTGATCCAAAACTATTTTATTACTAACACATTTGCTGTAGAATTTTATTTAAATCTTTTACTTTGTTGTCGAATCAGTATTTTCTGATTCTCACAAATAATAACTATCAGGAGGTCTAAGAGCCCAATTACGTTGTAAAGTTTTATGAAATATACATTTTTCCACGGGTATTCCCAGCACCTTTTATAAAATGCCTCCCAGGAAGTATCTATTGATAATTGCTGAGCATCAACCGTACAAGAATGGATAATGGGCCGTGTACAATGCTGGCGCCAGTATGTCGTAGCGGCAATAAAAACATAACTGTGACGGTAAATCACCTGACGAATTGTCAAAACGTCGTCCTTTGTAATCCCAGTTCAGGTATCTATCTGCAATGCGTTCATACTTCATTGTTACGCGGCTAACTATGAGTGTCGAGGGCAGGAAGCGATACCCTCAGTAGGTTAAGTTAATCCAAAAATAACAATTGATTTCACGTCAGCTATATTTATGAAAGGGTGTTGTGGCTATTTAGTTAATAATTTTAAGACATTTACTGGAAGTCAAGAGTGCTTTTTGTTCATTTAGATTTAATATATATTTTGAAAGAGAGTGGTCAGTTCAAGAAAAAGGTATTAAAGGATAATGAGATGGATATTTTAGAATAGACATCTGTTGCGGGATCCATCGTCGACCTCATCTTCACTTACCGTCAGGTGAGATTAAAGCCAAGCGCGTGACTGTATCTAATAATAAAAAAATATATGATAGACAAACACCTATGACAGACACCTATAAAACAAGTTATTGATATTTCAGTCATAAATCTATTAATTATTAAAATTAACTTAAATTGAATGAATTCATTCTTAACTAATTTAATATATTAACATTATATAATTACAAATATGTTTTAAACTAATAGGCCTAAATGGAATATTTCCTGTAATTAAAAAAAAAACAGAAAAAACAAATATATCTCGAAAAGTAAAGATTGTTTCTGTGCAAATTTCGACTGCGGTCTAGGTTCGAACTGTGGTCTTCGACAAAGGCTTAACATATGCGCCAATGATCTGATTTCACTTTTACTAATGCACACACGATAAATTTACTATAATATTTTATGTTACGCTATCGTAACTATATAATACATACTTATAAATACTTAAGGTATTTATTAAATACGAGTAAGATACGTTAATATATGAAATCATTTCAGTCTTTTGAAAGTCAGCTTAGGTATCATACATATTTTTTGTCCGATTTCTATTTACAGGTGATTAAGTATGAGTAACATGGCTTTACTATTAGATTTATTATTAAGCTTATCAGACGATGATTCTGATTTTCAAATTGATGTGCAAATTATATTAGCACATTCTGAAAGGTGATCAACTTGGGTAGAAAATCCTATAAAACATAGAAAAGACCGCGGAGAATTTAATCTTCACGAAGACAGGAAGACTTCAACAAAAAAGACTGCAATGCACTCGTGAGAGAGAAGTTAGGAGTTGTCAAACACCGAGAAATCATCGGTTCTATATTTTTCCCACATATAGTGGGTAGGTAATATTATCAAGCGTTCAGAATTCCTCATGATGTTTTTACGAAGCTGTAGTCGTGGTAGTGTAGTACATTAAACCGGCGACATATCGATTCGATGTTCTCAGGTTCACACCCCGGCGAGTACCAACGAATTTTTGGGAATTTGCGTATTTTCACTAATTCAAATTGGTGAGCTGACGCTGAAGGAAAAATATCGTGAGGAATACTGAACACTTGACCATAACTCATGAATAAATTTAACATTAATATTCCTGTTAAGCTCCCAAGGTCTAATAAATTTAAAGCGATGATGGCGCAGTGGTAGCGTGTACGACTTCACGTCGATTGACGTGAGTTCGAATCCCTGCAATGAGCCTGTGCTTTCGGTGAAGAAAAACATCGTGAGTAAACCATAGCATGGTGGTAGGGCATTTTCTAAAGCCCGCCTGGCTAGCTACCACCCTCAAGTTGAAAATCTGTCACCAAGCACCAATAGATGTGTTCCGACAGCTGCACTTGAGAGCCAGTCTTTGTCGCGTGGACAACTAAATAGGTATAATTTTCGAAATTAATGTTAAAAAGGGATAATGAAATGAAATGCAAAATAGATTAATAAGTGTATTCCGAAGGCATTATCATTAAGTGAGATATAAAAAAACAGAGTACCTTTTATAGCCTATTAATAATAGTAAAACCTTCACTAGTAAGAAATAGTCCACGTTTTGAATATATTCGTAACAGAGCTGCTAATAAAAAATCCGTCGTGAGAAGCTTGTGTTTAACTAGATATCATTCTGTTCCAATTTTTATAACTGCATCCTCAAGCCAGCATGAATGAATGCATCCGCCAGGTTTTCCATTCGTTTCATAATTTTTTGGCTCTTCACAATTTCGAGTAAAAGGTTTCAACTTCTTCGAATACCGGTTATAATGTGAGGGGTCTCTTGCAGTGTAAGTATGACTTCAAATAATAAAGTACAATAAGAAAATATAAATAAATTTTAAAATAATGTACGTATTCAACCACTGACGTCTGATCGGTGTGTCATTTTCAATCTGTTCGAATTCAATTATTTTTGTTATCTTCTATATTTCAAATTTAAAAGGTATTTTCAGCCAATAACACAATCTTTGTTTACGGACTACTTATTTGATATATATATCGTAAAAAAAGTTTGTATTAAAATATAATAAATGAACTAAAGATATGATGCCTTTGGAAGCAGCCGAAACATAATAAATGAATTAATGAGGAATCAAATAAGGTGAAATAAATATATAATGAAAAAATAAAAATGATTGAGAAAACAATCATTACATCTTCCACTAGATTTAGCGTGTTATCATCTTGGGCCACATCGTCACTTAACATCAGGTGAAATTGGGTCCCCTACGCCAAACCTATAACGATAAAAAAAATAAGACCCGTTTTACATTCTTCAGTCCTTTACCAATTTAAGTTGTTACTGTCTAGTGAGTAGAATTTCTAAGGCATATAATATATTACACAAAACTTGCGACATATACTAATATAATAAAGCGGAAGAGTTTGCTTGTTTGTTTAAACACGCTAATCTCTGGAACTACCAGTCGGATTCGAAAAATTAGTTATAAGTAGTAGGTAATAAATATAGGCTATCTAACATTATGCTACATCTCTCAGCTAGCCTTTTAAATATTTGATTTTTGTCATGTAAGTCGGAAGACATAGTACGCCCGAACTGCTTTATCCGCGTGTGCTGGTGTAATGGTTATACGTAAATACAATGTTCTAAAAAAATATTGCTCCTTAGTAAATTTATTAATTGTCGGTGATATCATATGTCTATCTCTTATACATAAGCCACAAAAAGCTATTTTCTGACAAAGTTTTATTGAAAATTGAATTGTGATTTATGAGCATTATTATTAGGCATGGCATAATAATTCTTACGAATAAAAGTTCCTTCATCATCAAAAAAAAAATATGTAAATAAACTTTTTCCTTTATAGCATGCTATTTGGTTAGTAGTAAGTTAGTTAGTAGTTTGGGAAATAATGTAAAATTAAAATAATTCAACACTCAGCTCGGGTCTATGACTATAGCAGCAGTGACACGAACGAGCCGTGTGAATTGTGACGCATAACCCTGGCCGCCCGATAAAAATATTGTCCATACTGAAGTATTATAAATCATCGATCAGCGATTTCTTATAAATTATACGCGGGTGAAACCGCGGCGCACAGGTAGTTTTGTAAAAAAATAATGAAATTCAAAATAACATTATCATAACATCAATCCTCTATCTACGGAGTACAGTTTTAATGTTACTCTGTTTAAGGTTTGAATTTCTCATATTATTATTATTATTAAATACTAGCCGTGCTCGCGGCTCCGTTCGCGTGAACTACAGAATGCTGTCGATCTAGCGCACGCGCGAATTATGCTGCCTCAATAATGCTTATTGTGGGTGATCCTTAGAAGATAGACATATGCTAGTAGTAACTTTTTTGTAGGTCTTGTTATGATCTACAATTATGTAGTACATTCATTTGATATGTCTCTTATGGTTTACTCAGCGTAAGCCATTTAATCGCTCCAAAAGTGTATTTTAACCAAATTGATTCACCATTATCGTCACTGCTATTTTGTATATTACTTTATTTAACAAAACATATCCTATAACCTGGCCAGATAACATATCTATGAATTAAAAGAAAAAATATTTAAATTGGATTAATGCTTTTCGCGTGAAAAGAAGATAAACTGACATGCAGACGTTGAGTTTATAATATGTATAGATTATGGTAAATCTTTACGTTTATTTTTTGTAATTTCTACTTAATTAATAATTAATTTCTTAAGTTTGTGGTCTGAGTATACCGTGCCGTGTTCACCTCTAAATATAACGGCATTTTAATTTTATTATAAGAATAGTTTTTATTAAAAACGTGTAATGCTATGTTATGTTGGTGAGACATAAGAAATAAAATGAAAAATTTCGTAGAATTTGATTGGGGTAAAAAACGATGTTTCTCTGAATTGTTGTTTGTATTAATGAATTGACGCAGTCCGTCGTTTTGCATGTAAGACAATGCACCATCTGGTCGGAGCCGTGGGGGCACCGGAGACCGAGTCCGGCACATGTGTCTTTACGCATTCATTCATTTGTGCTATTAATGGGTCCATTCAGCAGTATTGTCTTGCACATGCACCGGAAACAGTATCTCCACGGTCGCGGTCCCGCCTTACTTATTATACACGACACGACAAATTAGCAGAAGCGATTATTGCAATACAGCTGATAAATTTCATCTGTACTATATTGTAAACTAGCTATGCCCGCAGCTCAGCTCGCGTTGACTATAAAATTCCGTCGGTCCACCACACGCGTGAATCGTGCTGTACGCAAAAATGCTTATTGTGAATGATTCTTAGAAGATAGACATATGCTATCGCTGGCATTTTTGTAGGTCCTTTTAAGGTCTAAGATTATGTAGTACATAAATTTTATATATCTGTTGTGGTTTACACAGCGTTTACAAGCCATTTAAGCGCCCCAAAAACGCCTTTTTCCGTATTGATCCACAATTATCGTCACTGCTTATTTCGTACGTTACTATGTGTAACAAAATATATCCTATAACCTGGCCAGATAATATACCTATGAATTAAAATAAAAACCGTGAAGATCTGATTAGTGGTTTTCGCGTAAAAAGAACATAAACGGCCAGACAGACAGAGAGACGTTGAGTTTTATAATATGTATAGATTATCTTACTATAATTAATATATTAATATTAAATATGTGAGTTTGTATATTTTTTACTAAATAACGCAAAAATGGCTTCATGGACTTGGATGAAATTTAACATATACCACATAGGATACTTTTTTTGTTTAAATGACATATTTTTATTTTCTCTCTGGACTCTCAGGACTGAAGTCTACGCTATTGAGTTATAAAGCTCAATTGATTGTTTATGTGAACGCTCTAATCTCTGGAACTACCTGATAGTTTTGAAATATATTTTTTTACATTTTATTGCCTATTAATTGGGGGAGGTTATAGGCTTTTTGCTACTTCACGCTACGACTCTTAGGAGCGGAGCTTTAACCACGGACGTCAAGACAACCTAACATGATGTAGGCAAGGGCGGTAAGTGACAACAACAGACTACACGGGTACAATAGTAGCGGCACGATGGATTGTTGCTTGAATAAATGTAACACAAGGGACACCGTGGGGCACAGCTAGTTTTAATTTTAATGATCGTGCATTTTTGCCAAGGACTCTGAACCACTGTTTTTTAAATGTTATTGTTGTTAAAGAACTTTATAATGATACCGTTAATCTTTCACATTTAACAGGTATTTGTAAAGTATTAGAAAATACAATGTCTAAGATAGTTAATGTTTTATGATCAGTTGTTTACTTGGTATTTAGCTAGCTGAATGTATTGTTAGTCGACAGGTATCTTTTACAGTTCCTTTTACTGGTAATACGTAACATTTGAATACAGCTATTCAGTACACAAGATTAAAAATCTTATTTTGTAGCCATTTAAAATAGATATTACTATCAACGATAATATTATTTTACCAATTTATTGAATATTTTATACTCTTCATCATTATCGTTTACTCTAGTTTATTTCCTTTATGTAAACATCGCACATATTTTTTAATATAAATAGACAAAAAATATAAAAACGAATACTAACAACATTGTTTGTTACTCAAATAAGAGAAAACGGCTGAACGGATTTGGATGAAATGTAACACACAGATAGTTTATAACCGGGATTAACACATAGGATACTTTTCATCCTGGTTACAACATTTTTTGTAGTTCACGCGAGCGGAGGCGCGGACACTGCTAGTAATTAACATTGTACACTTTGATTATATAGACATGTATACATTCAAAGATTGTAGTTACAACTTGTATATAAAGAGTTACTCTAAAAGTGTCATATGTGGGCTGTTAGGGAGTTGTAGGACGAGCCAAGTGTTATTTCAATTTTACATTATCTCCCAAATTATGCGTCCAAATAAGATGCTATAAACGGCAAAGTTTATCTACATAAAAGTGTCTTGATGATGAAGGAACTTTCGTTCGTAAGGATTAATATACCATGTCTACTAATAATGTTCATAAATCAATTTTCAATTATCAATAAAACTATGTCACAAAATACCTTATTGTGGCTTATGTATAAGAGATAGGCATATGGTATCGCGGACTTTTTTTTAGATGTACTAAGGAGCAGTTTTTGTGGAAAATTATGTTTACGTATCACTAACCATTATGCCAGCGCACGTTGATAAAGAAGTTCGGGTGCGCTGTTTCCTCCGACTTACTTAACAAGCAATGATGGCTCAGGGGTTTGCCATTGAGCTTTGCGCACACTTTCTCGTAAATAAACAAAACCCAAAAATAATTTAAATTAAAAATAAACTTTAAATACTAAAACCTGACTACGAAAAAAAAAACGCTCTCTAAAAAGTACGAAACAAGAAAATATTATCCGAAATTCTTATCTACTAAATATTCATTTATATTTTATCGTTAGACATCTTATAATATATTTCAATTAAACACCTAGATATAGTGATGTTCAGTCAAAGGATAGACGTGCTCGCATGCCACTTGGCCCTAAAGATTACTTACTTGAAAATAAATTTTATTGAATTATTAAATCTTAAATGTCAATCTTCTGCCTCGCGTTTATGACGCGCTTCTATAGTATGTCCTTGCTATAAACGACTATGACGCTCGACATAATCTATTATGTATATTTAAAATTATTGCATTATCTGAATAATACCCTAAAATGTATTGATAAGTAAACAAGTTTTGAAGCAATGATGGCTCAGTGGTAGCGTGTACAACTTCGCGTCGCTTGACGTGAGTTCGAATGCCTGCAATGAACCTGAGCTTTCGGTGAAGGAAAACATCGTGAGGAAACCATAGCATGGTGGTAAGGCTTTTTCTAATGCCCGCCTGGCGAGTGCTACCACCTTTATGTTGAAAATCTGTCGCCAAGCGCCAATAGGTGTGTTCCGGCAACTGCACTTGAGAGCCATCCTTCCACTAGGTTTAGCGGGTTATCAACTTAACATTAGGTGATATTGTGGCCACTACGTCAAATTTATAACGGCTAGCTGAGAGGTGTAGCCTAATGCTAGATAATCTATATCTATTCCTCATGAATCTGGCTATTACATACAAGAAAAAAATTCGAATCAGAGATTCCAGAGATTAGCGTGTTTAAACAGACAAAAAACTCTTCCGCTTTATTATATTAGTAAAGAAATATACCCGTAATGTCTGTTATTCCTAAATGGTTCATTAAAAAAGGTCAATAGATGGCGCCATTGAGCCTCGGAATTTGATTTCGGTTGTTGAATGACCGTGTGACCTTCAAGCGTTCATTTCAAAAAAGAAAGTTAAACTTTACCGCATCTGCTAGTACTTGTCTGCTACACACCTCGTGCTGCTACGAATTTCGTAGCGGGCTTAGCGTAGCGCGCTACGAATCCAACGGGAATGAACACTCTTTCAGATTTCTGCGACAAACGTGATTACATCCAACTAAATAATAAAAAAAAACATAGACACTGGTGTTTAAGTTTTTTGATCCATAGACAACGTTGTAACATCCGATATAGATAAGTTTATATGTTATATGTATAATTTAATACGTTTATTGTTGTGAGTATTAAAAAAAAGAGACTGTAACCATGTGAAATTCCACCCTTCGTCTATCAATGCCATAAATTCTAACCTTAACATCGGTTAACCTCAGCATAGCCACCCATCGCGAGGCTTTCAGGCGGCCGACACTGGCGCGAGTAGCTGATAATTGACTCGTTCGACTAGTCCGTGTCCGGCCACCCTTTCCATAAATATTTCCCGATCAAATTATTATGCGTTCTAAAAAATGCCACGAGCTCGATTCTCAGAACGTTCGACCGAGGGCGGTTCCACACAAAGCCGTAGAAAAAGACGATAGGACTCGTTTATACGCGCGAACGAAAGAGACGGATGCTGAATGGAATGAGGTTCAGCACAGTGGACGCAAAGCAAAGGGCCAAACTGTGAGAATTACAAGGAATGGATTTATTTATTGATCTTGCTTGTTCCGTTATTGTGAGCGACTGGTTTAGTAAATAAATAAACGTTGCTTTTATCAACTAAGGATGCTATGTATAATTTGAGAAAGTGGCAACTGAGAGCACAAAGTCGCTGTGTTAAATAGATACATCCGCAGTCGAATGATGCTTTTACTTTACCCTTTATCGAGAAACTAACATTACGGTACTTATTCGTTTGACAAACACTCTACTGATGGACATCTGTTACGTAACGCGTACCACATATCGTATGTGCGTATTGCGTTCGACCGGAAAATCATTGCACACCTGCATTCCATTTCTCGATTAACTATACAATTCAAATAGACTGAAGATCGGTTTCATTCCTTTTTAGGCCTGAATACAACAATACAATACAATGTACTGTTAATGTACAAAGTACTATTGCATAAACTAGATAAAATACTTGGTCAACAAAGATCCCGTACAGTAAGCGATAATGAAGATGACAGCGCGTATATCGATGATACTACAATGAACTTTTGTTAATGAAAAACGTGATGTAATCATAAAATCGTGGTGGGGTAATATCTAATGCTGATCAGCTACTATCTTCAGGTTAAAAATCTGTCACCAAGCACCGGTTGTAAGTACCGTGTTCCGGTAGCTGCACTTAAATCATCGTCACTTAATATCGATGAGATTGTGGTCAAATGTTAAACTTGTAAGGAATTAAATATATATTATATACACGAGTGCGTTGGCAGCGACGCGGTGGTGAGTTGCTCGAATAATATAACACGGGTGAAACCGTGGGGCACAGCTAATCTATACATATTATGAAACTCAAAGTCTCTTTGTCTGTCTGTCCGTTTATGTTCTTTTCACGCGAAAACCACTTGTCCGATTTACATGGCTCTTTTTTAATTCATAGCTATGTTATCTGGCCAGGTTATAGGATATATTTTGTTAAATAAAGTAACATACGGAATAAGCACCAATGATAATAGTGAATCAATTAAAAAAAAACGCTTTTGCGATGCTTAAATGGCTTATGCTGAGTAAACCATAAGAGATATATCAAATTAATGTAGTAATTAAAGTCAACAATAGCATATGTCCATCTTCTAAGGATGACCTACAATAAGCATTTTTGGGGGAACATAATTCGTGCGTGCGCTCGACCGACAGCATTCTGTAGTCCAAGCGAGCGGAGCAGTGGGCTCAGGTAGTATGTAATATAATGAAAAATTTAGTATTTGGGAATGCACTACTAATAGTATATATAAACTATTAGTTTATACCATAGACTTTGTATAGTATAGATCGGCAATAGGTTGATACAAGACGAGATCAAAAACGGAATACAACAGTGAACGGAACGGAATACATCAGTTCGAATCCCGCTGATTTAGGATATTTAAAAGGAATTTTTAAAAGAACATATTTTCCTCTGAAGTGCTCACTTCTGACACATAATTTATTTTTTATTATGCATGTTACATCCAGTTACAGTACACCTAAAACAATTGAACACGTCTACTAAATATTAAATTACACTTTACGACCTTCGATTTTTCAAAAATAAGCGGTATTTCTTTTGAGAACAATTTAGTAAGTCGATACAGGCCGATAGCACATTCGAAAATGGTGTTGGATTTTCTATCTCGTTTTAACACAAGCGTATGCTATGCTCTTTCTCTTTCGGGCTACCTATCTATTTCATATATTAGATCCATGGCTTATAAATTCATATAGACATTAGTAAAAAAATACTACACATTACTTTAAAGATCGTCTTTAATTTCTTTACTACATTATTATTCTTTAACAGCCAGAATAATTAGAAAATGTAAGTTAGTAGGTACTTACAATTTGCTTGTGAAGTATGCTATTTCCATTGATGTCATAGATGTCTTGGTCTCCATCAATTATGATTAAGAAAAATGGCCTTTGACATCACCGAGGTCGGGCGCATATTTCATCCAGGACAATGGCCTGTGGTGCGCATAGCAAATAACATAAAGAGAGCAATTCAATTTGCGTTGTGCCTTGCGGGTCTAGTGCTAATTACAAGCGGACGACATTTTTGCGGCATTACGCACCCAGCACCAGTCGCTAAGCGAAACTCAAGCCGTTGCACGGCGAGGGTCGCGTCGCATCGTGCCGGCAACGTTTACCTCTAAATATTATTACAACACAGACAATACTTATACCCGACGTGACTTGTAAATTTTATATTATGGTAAATTACAAAGAATCAACTTACAGAATAAAATATTCTAACAAAAATATATAAGATAAAATTAAGCGAGGTATTATATAATTTATACTAACATAGGCCAGGTACAGATAACATTTCGTCGGTGATACTGCAAAACGGGCTATGCCAGTATGAACTGATTTTACAAGAAGGAGAGAAAACTATTTTTACTATTTGCTAGGAGTGTGAATCGTGGTGATAGACATATGGTTAGTAAAATCTATATAATTTTATATTTTTCTTTTCGATCTGATTACACTGTGGATCTAATGTGAAAATAACTAGAAATATAGTATTCTGCAATGAATAATATTTGAGGCCCAGTCTTTTGACATAGAACATATAGCAGTGTCACCGATGATTTATGAAATAGGAGTTAAACTTATAATTTACTCTTCTTCCCATAGAACTTCTCAGCTGCTATTGATTGACTCATTACCCACATGTTTTATTTAAAACAAGACTTAATAGCTATGCAATAATATTACGATACAGTTTGGGACTGGCCGAGAAAAAAAAACATTTTGTGTAATAATTACTCGTTGGAGTTTTTGGCGGGATCTGAAACTGACATGTAGTAGTTTTTGTTTTTTATTCATGAAGTTGCGCTATTGGACCTTATATTGTGTAATACAGGTGGCATTTTTCATAATAAATCCTGGTTATTATGCAAAAGTGAATTGGATTTGAAATAATAACATGGATCATAAAATCATCTGAGATGGCACAAAAACTCCCTAGAAAGTTCTAACAAGGGAACCACCAAACTGGAAACTAATTCACTCGATAATGTGTTCAGTAATTCTGTTCAAAAAAGAGTAGCCAAATTAGAAAAATAATAATTACTCGTTGATTTTACTCCAAAATCTCTCGATCATCAGACGACATATATAAATTCAGGTACATAATATAATTTCCGCTGAGTTTCTTACCAGTTCTTTTCAAAAAGCGATTTTATACTCATGGTAAATTTGTAAAAACTGTCGTTCATTACTGCATAGTTTGTGTCTAGACTATATAAATAATATTCGATTTTGATTCTCAATGAAATTCATATTGAAAACATTTAAAGCAGAACGATAGAGAACAATATATAGGTATTTAGATCCTAAAACCTTTAAACTATTCTCCACACTATTTCCGAAGATGCTGTTACTCGTAGGCTAAAACTGCTCACAAATTAATGCTCATTGAAAATAACAATATTAAAAATAAAACACTTTCCCATGGCAAGAAACGACCAAGTATTCATGAGACGGTACAACAATACAAAGTTCTAGAAAGTACCTCATCAAATAAATTCACAGTTTCGAACACGGCTTAAGACAGGTTCTATCCTTACACATAACGCTCGATAATCGGTGATGTGAGGGCACAGAGCAGTCCTCTAATTATAGAATTCCGATCCTGATCTTATGGTATTCGAGACTATCGATTTTAATGGTCTCAAATATTGAATGAAAATAATTACGTGGCTTATAAATATGTGTGTAGGCGTGATACTTTTTAGATTATTATACACTAGCTGTATCCCACGGTTTCACTCGTTAAATTTATTCGAAGTTAAATCTCCATGGCGCCACCGCCAACGCGCGCGTTTAGCCTATCGTTGTTCCACTTCCCGTACTTGCCTATAGCTTGCCAGATTGCTTGGCGTTTATAGTTACTGCTCCGCTCCTTAGAATCGTAGCGTAAAGTTATGTAGCTTATATTATTCCTCATGAATCTGGCTATCATATACAAAAATAATTTCTCGAATCTGACTCGTAGTTTCAGAGATAAGCGCGTTTAAACAAACAAACAAACAAACAATCAAACAAAAAAGCTAATCAGCTTTATTATATTAGTAAATAAACATAGATGATTTAATATTTAATATCTCTTTATTTCGAAATATCAATCGTATTTTTGAATATTGTAGAGAATTCGCAGAGAGAAAGCAGGAGTTTATTTACCACAACATCCTAGCTAGACTTATTGTTGATTTTATATTTTTTCAATATATTACGAGAACTAGTAAAACATTTTTTGAAACTTTAAATTTTTCTATCAATTTTTTTCCTTATTTTGTTTAATCCATTCCCGTCTTCTTTATCAAATAGTTTTCTGTTGTTGTTAATTAAATGATTTTAAAATAAATACTCATTTAAAAAAAACATTAACGTGATAAAGAAGGTGAATGTGTAAAACCGTTTGAATCTCAACAAGTACATACGCAGTAAATTTGACTATCTTATCAATCTTACCATTGAAGGAGGAATAGAAGAATTTTCTCATTTAGATACTATTAAGATGAAATTGATGAGTCCGTTTTGGTTTTAATAATGAAGAAGAAAAATATAAAATAAATACACGCGTAATCCTTCTTAAATAACACGTAATTTTTTTCTATTTTCCTTAATTTGTAATCTGAAATAATTGTAATCATAATCTTCATCTACAATACTGCGATGACGTTACAAAACTTTATACTTTTGTTCAACGAGTAATACGATAGTAATCTGTTCATCGTGTCGCTATTTTATTAAAGTAAGAATTATATTTCTATATTAGTATCAGAAACTTTTGGTAACTGTAAGTTCAATTACGGCCACATACATTTCACTACTAGCGAATTAAGGACACTTGCTAAACAACTTTTTATTTACTTAGGTATCATCACCTCGTGTAACTGAAGTGTGATCACAAACACGTGAACTCACTAGCTGCGTGCCTCGACAATTTGTTGATATGAAACCAAAATCCGGTTTATATAAGTATATAGATAAGGGAGATATTATTATAAATCGTAACATCTCTTTTTCCTCTCATCATTTATTTAATTTGTCACTAGTTGTGCTATACGTTTTTTATATATCATATATGTATATGATACGCGGCTTGGGAATAGCCTACATCATAACTGTTTATTATGTCAACCATTGACTCACTCATTCACTATGACTTCAACGAATTGATGTTTATTAGGTCAGAAGAAAAATGTCATACTTCAATTAACCGTTTAAAAAAGTTTTGTTTGAGAGTGTAACGTTCCCATCAATAGGGGTTACGCCTAATTAATAAGTTACATAACAATTTGGTCGTATGGCTGTTAAAAGGCAACCAAAAGGAGAATAAGCAATCAATTTTCGAAGGAGGCGTAAAGTACAGTCCCGCCGACGAATGAACATTCCTGAGGTAATGGCGGCTTTATTAATATGGAATTGCCTTATTTGAATTTAATTATTTTTAAGCGAACTATAAAATAACTGTATAAGTTATAATAAAAATTAAATACCCCGCTTTATACATTTAACGCATTAATTTTTAGTTGATAATTAGTATAATTATACACATTTTTGTAATGAGAAATTTTATATTTTTTTCCATTTTTCTTCCAAGTTTCTTGTTTTCGTTATCAATAGATTTCAGTTTTAATAAATAATTTTAGTTATGAGTGCCTAAACTAAAGAAAATCTCTTGGACAGTTACTATTACAAGAGTTAAATCTTTGTGAACTCATAAAAAGATATTTAATTTCCCAAACTATAACATCAATATAACGAAACTCGCTCCACACAATCTTAGCTGTTACTTTTTTGGTGAAATTTAACCGTTGTTTATGTAGAGACAATGTATCTATTGCGTTAAAATTTTGGGAATTTCTTTTTTTTCCATGTTGGGTCGTGAGAATGGATCGCGTGCAGCCAACACATCTCATTACGAAAACAGTATTGGCGTATTTGTGGACAGCCAAGACAATACACACATCTAGTGATAGGCGCACACACATAATTACTGGAGTAATGCATTTTCACTTTATTGTTTAAGTTTATATGAAATTTTGTGTTTATATTGATTTCTACAGTTCTCATATTTTTCAGCCTGTAATCGCCCACTGCTGAGCATAAGCCACTCTTCTTGTACGCCACTCATCCCGGTCCTTACATAATCTGATGACCCGCGATTTTAACCGTATCGTCAACTAACCGAGTTAGCGGAGGTTCGACGCCTCGTTTACTCATATGAAGCCACCGACCCGTTAACCCACCTGTCACTCTGCTTGGCAACATGTTCTGCTAAATTGCATTTCAGTTTTCTGAATGTCTTTTCAGCGAATCTTAGTGCGACCTCGACTCTCGACATTTCTGACTCGATCTTATAGTTTGATGCAGTTTACGGCAGTAATCAATACATTGGACAGACAAGCTCTAACGTTTTCATTACCGTATCCCTAGCTGGAGTTTTACAAGTGAGTAGTAGCTACTACCTGAGGTAATGATGAAGGTATTTTAATATAGTTATAGAATTTATATCATTCAAATATTCAAGTTATATGTGTGTTCATTTAAAAATTCTACTGTGTGAATTTTGAAGTAGAACTCACCCATTGTTAAAATGTTTTCGTCACAAACGCAAACTGCATGGCGCATATAATATGTCATATAATCTGGTCACAAGCTCAAAATTGTGTTAATTCAAGATAAAGCTCCTAAAATATGAACGATAGATCATTCGTTTCGGAATTTCATTTAGAACAGTGTATCTCGAGGATGTATCAGCACATAAAAAGTTGCAATTGTTCTTAACAAATTAAGATAAAAAAAACGGCATTTCGTTTTTCGTAAATAACTGAAAAACTATTAATATTCAAGAAATTTGTTATAAAAAGTCCTGACTCACGGAACTGTATCTCCATTATTTATAATTATTATTTAACGCCCAAAATGGGGCTAAGCGCTGCCATTACGGCATTGGGCGTACTGTCGCTGAAAACGTTATACCGTTTTCAGCGACATATAATACACATAAAATATTTTTTTATAGTATTAAATATCAATTTAAAAATTGGAAAAAATATGCTATTATCTGAACACTTAAAATAATAAAGCCTGGCTGGAAAACTTTTCATATCAATTTTTCTAAAACAAATAAAAAAAATACTATTTTTTTCCAATCTCTGACCATCTCCAACAACAATATCTTGAGCTTTATAATATTCGTAAATATTGAAAAATAGACATATAAAAAGAACAAAGGCGGTCAAAAATTATAGTCACAAGATAGATAAGCATTTGTTATGTAAAATATCATTAGGTACAAAGTTACGTTATTCACAAGACTCTTTACGATAAATGTGTGACATATGTACGTTATAAACGGGAATCTAAAGGGTTAAATAAAAAATAAAAGATATAACTGTAAAAAGAGTATTTAATATAAGAGGGTTTGATCCATAGACTGATGTTACCAGCGAAGCTGTGAGAACTAATGCTCCAGCATTTGTATAAGTAGGGTTGTAAATAATAAAATAAAGCTAAGAAAAGCTCAACTCACTGTACATTTCTATTGATATACTTAATAATTTTTGACGGGAGAAAATAAAATATTTTCGTAGAAGGTGGACGATAAACTCAGTCACTGTATATTTTGCATATAACCCAATAATATACCATTGAAATGAACCGTAACAAATTTTGTTCTGGGGTCTGATATTTTAGCAAAATATCATATTGTAATTATATATTGTAAATGTCATTTGTAATACTTCTTTAATACAACAATGATTGTTCGGACCTAAACCTGTACTCTTTGTTATATAGTAAACAAAATTAATACCCCCGTGCTATATTGTCAAAACTTGAGAGTCCTGACGGCCTTACAGTATACAACTTATTGCGAGATATTTTAAATCAAATTTGTAGAAATTATACGTAGCCTAATGTTGAAAAAAATATAAACCCTATCTAGTTTCTTTCCGGGTTTTATCGATGACTGGGATGTTTTCCAAACCGGTAGTCATGTTTTGATGTTCATAAGTGCCTTCTTACGGCCTAATCCGAATCAAGATTTCTTTTAGAGGCCAAATACCTAGGAAAAAGAAAAGGTCATAGAACCATTGTAGTCTTCATCTATACATATTATAAAATTCAACGTCTCTCTGTCTGTCCGTTTATGTTCTTTTCACGCGAAAACCACTTATTCGATCCATATGGTTCTTTTTTTAATTCATAGCTAATAGGTTATAGGATATATTTTATTAGATAAAGTAACATACCAAAATAGACAGTGACGGTATTGGTGAATGAATTTGGAAAAAGACACCTTTGGGGCGCTTAAATGGCTTACGCTGAGTAAACCATATGAGATATATCAAATTAATGTTGTGCATAATTGTAGATCTTAAAATGACCCACAAAAAGATCAGGGATAGCATGTCTATCTTCTAAGGATCACCCATAATAAGCATTTTTAGGTAAGCACAATTCTCGGGTGCGCTCTACCGCCAGCATTCTGTAGTCCAAGCAAGCAGAGGCGCGGGCACAGCTAGTAGTCTATATAATTGTATATTATGTCGCAGGCACTTAAATTGTTTTTACATTCTAAATTTATCAAAATTATTTGGCTCTAACTTGCAGTCACAATTTTACTAAAACAATAATTATTTGTTCCAATCTTTGATTAACAACTATAGGTAACTTATTTCAAACGCCTGCGACACACCGAAACATGTATGTATAAATCTTTGCTACACAGGCAAATGAGAACTAAAATTATAAATGTTACATTCAATCTTTCGGACAGGCTTATGATATTTTTTAATAATAATTTAAGTAGCTCGGCACATTGACTGTACTGTCCCTGATGGTAAGCACAATACAATCCAAATACAACGGTGACCATTGAAAGATCGAAATCGATCGGCGGTCGCCGATGTCATGCCAACATCAAACATACATGCAATGTCAATGTTTCATATCAGATTATTATTTATTACAAATACCCACATATTTAGGTTAATAGAATTACAGAGTGGTGCCAGAGGTCCCGGCGCCGTATTTCACAATCTTCGTACTGTAATAACAGATGCTTATTAGTTAGTTACTGAGCTCATACCCGATGATGCTATCTCAGCTATATCAGCTCAAATATAAATAATTGACATGACGACTGAAATAACAATATACTCTTACAAACTTTATATTTTATTGTTCAATATCTTTTATTATAAGAAGTTTGCATGGTGCTACGTATTTTGCATGAGGTCGCACAATGAGCCGTGGAGCGCAACATGTTAGGCATAGAGCTAGGAATACGGATATCAGATAACTCTAATCAAACGGTGTTGGATAGGTTTTGGCGGCCTGCAACCCTCTTGGCAGCTGAATATACACTGGCTGTTCCCGAAACACGACATACCAAAAGATTTTATCACCATGTCCGCAATCCAGTCAGACACAACAGTCGTGTACCTACTACCACGCAGTTTTTTTAATTCGTTAGGTTTAGCTTTCTTGCTACAATTTTTTATTTTTGAAGTGAAAACTTCTTTATCACCGTTGTGATTTGAAACTCGATGAAACGAAAAACGACAGTAAAAATAGACAACCATATACAGACATCTATAGGATTTAGCTACGAGAGAATGAGATAGAATACATTTACATTATGCACGGTTAATGCAAGTTCTGATTTTCATGATTGTGATCGTCGTCGGATTGGCCTAGTGGTGTGAGACGACCAGAGTTCATACGCCGTACGCACGAGTGGTCCGTAGTTCGAATCTTGCTGATTTAGGATATTTAAAGAATTTTTTTTTTCTGAAGGTTTCACTTCTGACACGTGTGAACTGTTGCACACATTTTGTTTTATTATAGGGATACAATGTCACACAGGGCCATTTAATTCCAAACTAAGCATAGCTTGCATTATTGTAACTAAACAGCTGATATACTATACATATATAACACAGTAACACCCAGACACACAACTGAAAATTATGCTCATCACACAAAAGTCAGTCATGTGCGGGGATCATAGCCGTGACCTCTCGGCTCAATGGTAGGGCTTACTATAACTACGCCACGAGGACTGTCAATCATTGGTTTATGGTTTCATTATGATGTTTTCCTTCACCCTCATGGCAGGGATTCGAACACACGTCGATCGATGCCCATTCAAGCTACCACTGGGCCATCATTTCTTCAAACCGCCAGTTATTATTTTTCACCAGTGAACGCATCTAAAATACTTATTGTTTATTTAGACTAATAAAAATTTTGGCCTTTAGTGATTTCAAAAGATTCCGAAATATTTGCTGACTTTTATGTTATGCCCTGCTAGAATAAGCTCTACATATAAATACATCGGACAAAGCATCAGATCTTTATGAGTGCATGTGATAACAGTTTATTATTATTTTCAGTTCTTTGGTATACATTATTTTACTTATACAATTGCATGCTTTATTATCTACCAATATGATTTTAAATATTCGAAATACTTATGTATATACTCCTCAGACATATCATAAACATGGAGCAGTGGAAAATGCGGTTGAGTATTTAATTTTGTTGTCAGTTCCCAGGGGAGATATCTAATCAGTGGGATTTACCATTACGATTGCGGCTGTATATCCTAGAGCGCGTCTCGCGACGTCTCTCACGCGTCTCCAGCCAGACTAAATTAAATATTTAGAAAAATGGATTAGCTTTCTTTAGATAAGGTTCTCACGAGATACGTTACGTTGAGATTTGTTATTGTTTAAAATTATGTTTACTGCTGCAAACATATATATTTATATTACATATATATTACAAATATATTTCCAAATATAACGGGCATTACTATTGAAAGTATAAGTCTTATTGCATAAGTAATATTATATACATTATTTTTTCGCAATGTGTATTTGTTATTTGGGTATTTTAAAGTTTATTTTGAATAGGTCATTATTATCTCGGTGTCAAAATAACAGGGGTGTAGTTGTCAACACCAAATTCACGGGTTATTTGGCATTTTCTGAAGCTAAGCCAAAAATACCATTATAAGATTTGATTGATAATTTTATTTATTTCTATATTATAAGATTAAGTAAATATGATTTTAAGAAAAACTTTAATATATGTGTATGACTCGGCCATGTTGTAATAGACTGATATATTTAGTAAAGAGGTACCAGTTTCTCTTATAATAATTAATTATCGATCAAGTGTAGCACTTTTGCAACATATATTATGATTAAATCTTACGATATCCTCCTTAGTTTTCCGATAAATGTGAAGATGGTTCAATAGTAGAGCGTTCGTGGTAGCATTACGAATAATAAATATACAATTAATTAATAAACAATGAACCTGCATGATGTATATGGCCAGCCAGGATTCTCAACTCTGGCTGAACCAGCCAGCATAGCTCTGTTTGTTGCCAATAAAGAGGCAGCATGTTTATAATGCAAGAAAATTATCCAAAAAGAAAATACGATTACTTGGTACCTTTTGCATTATTTGTTTTGAAAGATCTCTTTAATCTCAGCCTAACTTTACAAGTTACTACCACAGTTTACAGGTTGTTATGTTTATATTTAAAAATGACGTTTTTAAATAATATTATCTAATATACAGTATTATTATACTATTAAATTAATTTACTGTAAGACCAAGGGACCACTTACAATGAGAACCATATCTATGTTCTTTGGGCAAATTGATTATTATTGTTATAATTTTTAAGAGGTGGTTGTGTATACACATATTCACTCAACGTCACTCTGTCTGTCAGTTTATGTTCTTTTCACGCGAAAACCACTCATCCGATTTACATGTATCTTTGTTAATTCATAGCTATGTTATCTGGCCAGGTTATAGGATATATTTTGTTAGATAAAGTAACATACGAAATAAGCAGTGATAATAATGGTGAATCAATTCGGAAAAAGGACGCTTTTGGGGCGCTTACATGGCTTGAGCTGAGTAAACCATAAGAGGTGTATCAAATTAACGTACTGCATAATTGTCGATCTTAAAAAGACCTACCAAAAAGTCAGCAATAGCATAATATGTCTATCTTCTAAGCATCACCCACGATAACCTTTTTGGGGCAGAACAATTCCCGCATGCGCTGGACCGACAATATTCTGTAGACCACGTGAGCGGAGCCGCGGGTACTGCTCGTATTTATATATTTTATGATTAGTTGTATTATTTTTCATAAAATCAACAGCTTTAATTAAGTAACTAATTTAGTTTCAATACTGGAGATCTTAATTTGTTTTAGCTTGCATATCAGGATGCTTAATGCTTACATAAATAAATGCCACGAAACCCTAAGTGTAATATTGGCACTAATACAGAATACTATTGTGGCGGTTCGCATTATACGTACGTATGTTAGAAACCTTTTGGGTACAGTTGTTTTCTAAAGCATTGTTCTTATCGTACCTTTTTGCGTAGTTGGTTTCGAGACCAGTGCCCATTTTAAGACTCATAGAAGCAGGTTTGCGATAATCGCCTCGTTATTCATAGACTCAAAACTTAGCAATCTCCTGTCATGGACCTGAAGAGGCGAGCTAAACTAAGTGAGGCATTCCCAGACGGGGACGAAGTAAAAAAAGTATTTTAGGTTAACAGTTTATGTTCGTTGCGTGTAACATTTGCACGCGGTTGAAGTGAATTTGAATTTGAACACGTCACGTAATGCAAATTTTCCTTTTCGTGCCCAAAGAACGTAATGCCACTTTATGAAAATTGTCCCTCTGGCCAAAGAAGTGTCACTTCAAAACCGAAAACGTACCATTGCGAGTTATGTACATAAAATGTCACTGAGCGGTTTATTCAGTGAATGTTAGATCCAAGCGGTTATATGTTAGTTGATGGCGATAGTCAAAGTTATTTAAATGATAAGGAACAACGATCCAGGAGGGTGGTCGCCGCCGTACCGCCGCACCGCACCGCTTTGTCGCAGCTATGCGCACTGTCAACACGGAGCCTCCGGCAACTACACACATCACACAGTTTTTTTATGCGCACATGTGCGCCCGGCTCGAGAGACCGCCCAGACCACAACCCCTGACAAATATTTGTCTTCAATTCTAAAACGCTTAGAACCTCACGGCTTTACAAATCAATAAAAGAGAACGAGTCAATCCTGTCTAAGTGTACCTACACCTATTGCACATGGAACGGAACTATGTTTATCCACCTCGGTATATTTGAAAGTTATTTTTATTCCTTCTCCAATTGTAAAAAAAATATAGACATATTTGAAACATTTTATTTTGTATTCATTAGATAATTGTATAATTGTTCTAGGTTATAAACAGCATGACGCGTCACTTTATACTGCACTTTCTTATCGAACGTTTTTTTACTTGAATTAACTTTTGCTATGAAAATAATAACAAAAAATAATACAAATAACCGCGTAATTCATTAATTGACTGGACCCGCTGCTGAGCCAAAAAAAAACTCTATCAGATGAAATGGGTAAGTGTTTACTGTTTCTCACGAGCCTGGACCAACCCTCAATGGCGCCTTACTGATTGATAGTGCCTTAGTCAAACTTCGTAAATAATTCGTTACAAAGTAATATGTATCTTAACTATATAGAGTAAGGTATATTTTGTAATATAGCGAAACACGTTAGTTTTACAAAAGATATTCGGTAAACTTTGATACTTCTCCCATTCACATATGATTTAGTATTGAATGTAGTTGATATGAATAGAAATTCTCATTGAAAGAATTCTGCGCCCTCAGCGTATACCTGTCCGCGGCCACCTCTAAAGGGGACGACAAAAAACATTATGTTAATTTGTAATATCAGAACATTACTCACAGGTTCTACAATACTATTGTTATGATTATACGGTGATAAAGTTTTTTTAATATTTTCGGCGGTGTTACCTTTTTAAATATTAACTATAATTTGTGTACTTTCATGCTTGTCCTACAAGCTTTTTCAATCAAACCGTTATATCTAATAACCCTTTCAGGCATTTATATAGGATTGTCATAATTGTCAGTAGAGCACAGAGAAATATCTTTGCTAATTATTCTCTACATAAGGCAAACGGACTGTTTCGAACTGACTATACTGTTAGCCTTAACGGCTTAAGTCATTAGAGGTTATGACAGCTTACCGAGTTCAGGGATCAGCCCGACTGGTTTAAATACCGCCACCCTACAGAAGATCGCAGCCAAAGTACCTTGTGCTGTGTTCCTACGGTAAGTAGGGTTTCCAGAGCTTCCTGGAGAAGGAGGGTTGAAGGTCGGCAACGCGCTGTTGATAGCTCTGATGTCATAAGTGTTCATAGGCTACGGTAACCGTTTACTATCTGGCGGGCCGTACGCTTATTTTCTACCTAACATGTATAAAAAAAGGACACACGGGACGCTCGCTATATCATCGAATAAAATGAATACACTTAAAAAACAAAATGAATATACTTCAAACAAGTCCAGACATATTGTGACATAGATTTTATTTTATTAAAGGATGCCAGTTTTGGATTTTGAAGAAAAACGGGACAATAAAAAACAAGTAGCAATACAGGACTCGATACTGAAATTCGGTGACAGTCCCGTATATACGGGACATATGACAATTGGCAACGCTATATATAAGTATACCACAATTTTTTGCTGCATAGATATAATTTAAAAACTAAGACAGAGTTGGTTAAAACGTGATGAACGTAACGAGGCGTAATAATGTGAGGCGAGCAAGGGGACGGGCGGCGAGCAACCGAGTGCCGTCGGCTGCGGCGCGGTGAGCGCTCTGTAATCCCATACTCGGTGTCGGCTTACGGCGCCTCTCTACACGTCGCAATTATCATATTCCACCTAAACACATAATATTGTGTACGCAATTTTAAAAATAAATTGCGTCCGTCCCGAGTCCCGACCTCAATCGGTCCCTGATTTATAGCAAACGTAGCGCCGCGCCGCCGCTCGGCAGATCGCCCGCGAAAGATTGCATTCTCCACACAAATAACCATAGGTACCCGTTCAACGTCCAACATTTGCCTCCGTGGGTTTTTTGTTTCACACTAATGGCCTGTTTATTCAAGTACTAATTGGATTTTTTGTGTTCATCATAAAGATAAAAAGCAAAACAACACCAAGTTTTAATTAATATCGTACATTATATGTTCACTCTGCTGTTGCCGATTCAGCGATTAAAATACTGAAATGTTTATGTTATTAAAAACGAACTGTTCGTCACATGTCCCTAGTCCCTACATCTGTCATCTCACTATGCGTTGATTACAAGGCTATTTACGTGCCCTTAAAACGAGCATAAAATTTATGAATCAAATATATGAATGAAGTCGGCTGTCGATGCAGCCACGTGTCGGCGTTCTCACGCCACGCCGCGCCGGAGGACACCGACTGCTTTTTATCGCAGCACCATTTTTCGTTTCGGTGTGTCGCGTGGGCTACATGTGCGTATCCCTCGAGGCTCGACCCCCGCAACGTAGCACATGGCGCTATCATCGCTAATTACTTCATCGTTACACAAACGTCTAACAGTAACAATCCTGCAGCGATCATCCAATATAAATGTCGTTGACACTACAACGATCGTGATAAATAATTTAAAACTTCAATAGCTTTGTTAGATGTTATAATCGACGATATTGAAACCAAAGTGACACTGTAGGTATCCGTTCAGACGGAAATAAAAACGTTTAGGTACAATACGACTGAGAGATTTTGCTATTGTAATAATGGTCATTTGGTCGAAGATGATGGCAGTTTTTTGCCAAACTGCCATCACGACTCGGGGATTGTCTGGAGCAAGTTAGGTAACAGAAGCTTAACTGTACAGTAGAACTGTATCTTATGTGATATACGTGTGATTATGAATTAACGAGATTTTACTGAAGATTTTATCTTATTCACATTATTATAATAAAATTGAAGTGCCTGTTTGTATTGTCAAAATAACAGGTTTTTACTAAATGCATATGAACCCCATTTTTAAAATGTTTGTCTGTTTATCTGTTTGTTCCGGGTAAACTCAGAAACGGTTGAACCTATTTTGACGGGGCTTTCACTAAAAGATAGCTGACGTTATAAGGAATAACTTAAGATAATTTTATTTTAGACAAATTATTAGGGTTCTGCACAAAAAATAAAAAAACCTTTCTAGTAGACCACGCGAGCGGAGCCGCGGGTATAATTACACACACATATATGGCACACAACAAAAAGTAGCTATATATTCCATTATATTGGTAGTTAACCAAAGTAATTTAAAAATTTGCCATAATCGTTATTGCCGGTGTTTTTATGGAACTATTTTAAGTCTTTATTGCTGTTGTGTTAAAGTTCTTTTATGAACTTGACGCATGATAGTCGGATTAAATTAAAATATTTTAAGTTTTACCTCCGAACAACCGCTTAATTATAAATCTTTCTTGAACAAGTGATTACACTAGTTTACAAAATATGCAAAACTTTATATCATTTTATTTAGTTGCAAAAACTAAACGCAAACATTTTTTTTAACACGTCACACAACATAGTTTTCATCACATTTTATTTTCCAACTACCCACAAGTTGATTTTGAATTAATTGTAAAATTTTGATCTAGTATAGTGTTCAGTTTAATAAATATTCGTTTTCAAAATGTCAAAAAGATTGTCTACAGTAAATCCTGACCGTTTCTGCTACGTTTGTTGAGAATTCATTATATCTAAGAAAGGTTATTATATAACATAATCACTCAAAGAAGCAAAGCCACGCGAGCGGAGCCGCCAGTAAAGCTAATCAATGTGTATACCAAATTAAATCATATAAACAATCACTGAAATGATGTATGGATCTGAGTGCTGGGCAACGAAAGAGACGGATGAAAGAATATTACATGTGGCAGAAATGCGAATGCTAAGATGGATGTGTCGTGTAACTAGAATGGATAAAATCAGGTATGAGCATATTAGAGGAAGTCTTAAAATAGCTCCAGTCACAGAGAAGTTGAGGGGTTATAGATTAGCGTGGTATGGACATGTCATGAGGAGGGATGAATGTCATATATCTAGGAGGATGTTAAGTATGAAAGTGGATGGATATATGAGTAGAGGAAGACCGAAGAAGGTATGGATGGACTGTGTGAAGAATGATATGCGTATAAAAGGGGTGAACTGAGATGATAGTTAATAGAGTAGAGTGGAAGAGAAAAACCTGTTGTGCCGACCCTACTTAAGTGGGATAAGGGTAAGAAGAAGAAGTCACTGAAATGAAAAATATAATTATGATAAAATAAGAAGTGTAAAAGCTACTCCCAACTTTACTAATAAAATATTATAGTGTAGATAATATGAATGGTAGAAACGGAGAAAGCAACACTGTAATTTCCATTTCTGCCGTAAAGCAGTACTCACGCTGCTACATGCCGGCCTGATAACCGGTTGATAACACTTGAGCAAAATATGAGCTTATGGTGTAATAATACGTTTAAAATTTTTATTTATGAATAGTACAGGACTATACTTAAATTCTGTTTACCATCTGTCATCTCCTATACCAGGTCATTGTACTTAACAAGGTCAGACCTAACGCTGCGTGGTAAAAATTTTAACATAATAGTTATTAAGTACTAATTATTGTAAGTTATCTAATCGCTTATAACATATAATGATTTTTATCTGGCTATTATTTTATCAATAACATTATTAAAATTAAAACCGTAAATGGTATGAGTTAGTATTTAATTTTGGTGTTTGCATTTTTTAATTTATCTACATTACAAAGAGGTAAATTTTATAATTATGTATGTAGGATATAATCTCTGATTCTAAAAATTCTTTCACTAGTAAGAGTTACATTAGCCTTATTAGATTTTTATTGTATTTAAAGCGAACGAAGTCGCGAGAAGTTGCTAGCCATAATAAGTAGTTACTTCAGATATTCACATTTTAAACAGAAATAGATAGCAAATTATGGGAAATATAGATGATTTTCTGTTTTATCGTAGCACGGCAAACTGGTGGCTCTACCTACCTGATGTTGCTCACAGTGCAATCCGTCATCGTCAGTCGTCGCTGTCATGCCGGCTTGCTGAAATGTCTCTTCACATTTGTTGAAGAACTCCATGTTGTAGGAAGGAGGGAATACACTAGCCGGGAAACAGCTCCACAGTACGGCAGAGATACAACGTAGCAAATTTCTTTGGTCATACTGAGATGGAGGTTATCGTAAAGCTGTGAATTAAAATGTCATTGAATGATTGTTACATTGACTATCTTGTTACACCATGTACCTACCAAGGTTAGAAAAAATTATAGAGCATCATTTTTCTCGATGTCGGCTTGCAAACCTACTTAACATGGATCAGATTATTTTAAACCACAGATAAGTAAAAAAACCTTCGTTTTACTTACCTGTGATGTAAACTCCTCATAATATATTTGTGCCGGTTTCAAGTACTTATTACTTTACCTCTGGACTGTGGACAGTCCTTTTTCTATTTGATCCATTTAAGTCAAACCAGGTCGACACCGGTATGTACTTCTAAACTCAATCGAACTATATAATATATAGTTTGCCATTATGATGTAACTCATACGTTCTACGAGTAGGTACATGTCCAAACCAAGAAGTTACCTTTCAAAATATGTCGGTACACTTTATTCGAATCTAGTCATTCTATTATCTTTTTGTTGCTAATACAGTCCGCTAATGAAACATCACATAGGGACCGGAGAGATCATATTTCTAAAGCATTCACTTACTTTCACACATCTTCTGTCATATTGAGACTTCAATGTTATTTATACAAAGTGTAAATACGGTACTAAATTTTACATATAAATATATATTTATTCTTTGTAATGGCACTCAAAGAACCCTTTACTTTTTTAAGCAACTCGCCCTTTCACAACTACATTGCACTAACCATTCCTTGTAAGCCAATATATACGGTATAAACGTATTCATCTCTTTAAAACATCATATCATCTCATTTCTTTGAGACATCTCTTTAAAAATGACGATTTTCATCATTGTACTAAAATATACATTATTCTCCATTAATTGTTTTTTTCGAACTAAAAATATTAGTTCTTTTAAACTCGAAAATTTAGTGTTTTAGAGAAAGAATTACGACAGATAATATTCAAATTTCCAGATGTAAGTACCAAGTGTAATATCCCGAGTATTCTTTCCTTTATCTAATATATGTCAATGAATAAAGCTAGATTTTTTTTTGTTTTTAGGCACAATGGGCAAATTATCCTAATAATTTTAAGGGACATGAGTTATTAATATTTGATGATATCATATTACAGGAACATCTGGATGTTAAAGTTTCTTGCCGATTCTTCTCTAAAGGACAATGCCTTCCGAATTGGCTGTAGAGTCATTGAAAATATTGAATATAAACATATTATCATCTTAATTATTATTATTTTAATTTAATTATGACATTCATGTACACATTTATTTAAATTCAAACATTTTATGTTGTAGGTAGTTACTAGTTAGTAGTTTTTAGTTAATTACTGTTCATCTATTGCAAGCGGAATTAGCAAAGAAATTTCGTAAATTATTTAATGCCATATTCTATGTATGCTTCTCTACTTATTCTTCAAACGGAATAAACTCAAACAGAACCAATACTCAAATATACACCGTTAGGTCTTTCATCTTAAATGTGCGTCACTAATGCTTGTAATAAGATTATAATGTACCAGACTAATGTACCTAATTCATTTCCTATACAAAATGAAACTTCTATACAATCTTAGTTTGTATAACTCAAGCTGAATTATATCGGAATATTGAATGTGTGGTTTAATACATCACATGAATTTTAGAATTAACCAAAATATGTTATTGCTTGTGTAGGGTATGAAATAATTGTTTCTGTTGACAAATTAAAAACAAATGATACTAAACGACACTGATAATAATCTAAAAAATATCTTTATTTTTTATAGAGTGACCTATTCAGCGATTTGTGCCCGACTGTACTAAATTATCGACACTAAGTAATTTAGAGCCCTCTTATGACAAAATGATTATTTTTAATCAAATCTTGTTTCTTTTAAATAACTTACGTAGGCTGGTAATGATCTTTTATGTAACAAAAAAAGATATAAAGAAATACGATGTACTGTTTTAGTAATTTCGTCAACACATTTTCCAATATTGCCTTCTGTAAATGTTTATTTTAGATTTTTAAGTACTGTAAAAATAAATATACAATTATATATATACTAGCTGTACCCGCGGCTCCGCTCGCGTGGACTATAGAACGCCGCCGCCTCCGCGTCGATCGAACGCACACACGAATTGTGCTGGTCCACCAAGCCCGGTAAAGCTGTAAAAGTCGTATAGGCTCCAGGACCACTAAGGCTAACAGTATAGTCAGTTCGAAAAAAAAAAGTGCCGGCCCAGCTCAAAAGTCGGAATAGAAAATGCTTATTGTGGGTAATCCTTAGAAGATATACATATGTTGTCGTTGACTTTTCTGTAGGTATTTTTAAGATCTACAATTATGTAGAATATTCATTACATATGTCTCGTATGGTTTACTCTGCGTAAGCCATTTGATCGCTCCAAAAGCGTATATTTTACGAATTGATTCAACATTATCGTCACTGCTTATTTCTTGTATAATTTTTAAAATTATATCCTTTAACCTGGCCAGATAACATATCTATGAATTAAAGGAAAAACCATGTAAATCGGAAAAGTGGTTTTCGCGTGAAGAGAAAATAAACGAACAGAGAGACGTTGGGTTTTATAATATGTATAGATCCTCCTCCTCGCGTCGTTTTCCTCATTACTGAGGGTCGTGACTCCCCCGCTGCATCAGTTTCTCCCGCACGATTTCCCTCCATCTGCTGCGATCCTTAGCTTCATGAAGGGCATTGTGGAGGTTGATGTTCAGAGAAGATCGTACTTGGTCCGACCATCTAGTGGGATTACGTCCTCTGGAACGTTTACCATCTACCTTGCCTGTCACCATCAGCTGTTCAATGTATAGATAGGTATGGAGAATTTAATTTGGGCATAAATAGCTTAACAGTAGATTTTCATAAATCGATAATAAACGTATTTGCTTATTTGCAACATAGAGCTTATATTATGATGTGTATAATACAAAATAGCGTAATAAAAATTAAACAGATTGAAACCCTGTAGATGCATATCGTGTTACAGGAGACCTACCTGAAAGTTTATAATAAATAAAGAATGTAAAAAAAAAACTAAAGATACAGTACAAAATGAAAATAGTATACGAGAATTCCATCTCGTCCGGTTTGCATAAGACACATTTCAATAAGTACTCATAAACAAAGCAATTTGTTGCCGGTGACATGACATGGAACGGCAGCGCCGCGCCAAGCTTCACTCGGTCACGTCTCATCGCGCCTGTCACCACACGATCACCACCACTAGGACAATGAATTGATCTTGACTTTTTGTAATGAAATCAGATAAACCAAACCCGACGTTACTTGGTATTTTAACCTTAAACTGATCTCTGCAGTAGGTAAAATACTTATTACTTATTACATTCAACTTTCTTGTATTCTGTTGGTTGGCTGTGATTTTCTAGTTTTCAACTAGTTTTCAACTAGTACCAGGGCGGTTGCATTTCAGAGCCAATTCCTATTCAAGAGTGAAAGTAAAAGAATATTACAGAAACAAACATTTTTTTCTAAAAAAAAAAATGCCGTATTTTCTTTTAACTATCTTGTAGTTAGCAGGAAAATATAAGTAGGTACCTTATATCAACGAATTAATTAAAACCTTACTTATATATACTATACGAATACATATAGGTTGGTAAGTAGGCTTTGCAGGAATGCTCATTTTTTTTTCTCTTTTACAGAATTCCATTTAATCCTAGCACTTATTGTTTTACGAAAAAAAAACCTTTCAGATTCCCTTACGATACGCATACGTGTTGCCTGCAGTCATCGGAAAACGTGACGCTGGAAGTACCAACACTTACCATAAATTTTCTTGCTAAGTCTTTCGCAGTTCAGACTGCAAGACTATGGAATGTAATAACTGTTTCTTTAAGATGCGCACAATTGCTAAGCATATATTAAGAAACTGTCAAAGATTATATTATTTGTCACGTTGATATCATGTATATGTAATTATATTCTATTTTGTGTATATTATAATAATGTTGGTTATATTCCATATATTTCTTTAACATCCATTTATTTTATGTATTGTTGCCAATTTTATGCCTTATTTAATTGTTTTTATTATGTTATTCTCATTACACCCATACCACCCTTGATTTTCACTTTGAAAAATATCCATCCAAAAGTTGCCTGGAAGAGACAGCTTTCGGCAATAAGACCACTCTCTGTACTTATAATATAATTTGGATAAATCGGATCTGTAATTAACGCTGTACAATTAAGATTAAAAAAAAATCTTATTTATGTAATATAAAACAAATATGATAATGATCATTACGTAATTGTTGTAACAATGTCTTTAAGTAAATTTTACCAAATAAATTATTGTCGCTTATATCCACAGATTTTGTAAAAAATTTCTTATCTTCAACAAAATAACTTGATCTGTTAGCCTTTAAAACTCTAACTTTATACTTTAATTATTCGTTATTTTTTCAAGTAGAATATAAAATTTCCATTTGACACTGTATTTCAAAGGTATCGTACGTTACAAAGATAATATGTTTATATTTAAGTTAATCTCATATCAAAAATGATTAATCAGCGATTGAAATATATTTGATTCACGATGGTAATGTTTACATACCAAAGTTTAATAATCTAAGAGTAAAGTGGGTCACCCTATACGACGCCCATAACCAGTGCTTCCTGTGGTCAAACTCAATTAAAGCTCATTGCAGGGGCGTGCGAGCTGACCGTCTTCGCGTCGTGGTCTTGGAAAACAGTAGGGTTAAATGTTGAATTACCCAAAATCCTTTATTTTGGTTTCCTTAGGCCATTAGAGGAACCTAGTGTCCAAATTTTGTAGTTCTAGCTTCGGTAGTTTCGGCTCTGCGGTGATGAGTAGTCCACTCACGCTAAAAAGGCCTTCCCCTTTGCAATATTATAAAGTAGAAATAATTTAAATAAATATCTATACTAGTACATAAAGCTCAAGAGATTGTTGTTTGTTTGTTCGAACTAACTGTCAAATATGCATAAATGGTTTTTGGCATATTATATAGCCTATTTATCGAGGAAGCTTATATAGGGCTATATAACTTCACGTTAAGACTCTTAAGGAGCGGAGCGGTAACGATGAACGTCAAGCAATACGGCAAGCTGTATGCAAGTTACAAGAAGTGAGCACAACAATAGGATACACTGATGCTTTGGCTACGGCGCGGCGCGGTGTAGAATTGGTCGAATAAATTGAACACGGGTAAAACCATGAGATCTAGCTAGTATATTATATAAAGGATAAAAATTCTTAAATAGCTCAATGTCTGCTTATCGACATAATTTATTTTTCATAATATCCAAGCTGTGAATTTTATTTCAATTATTCAAGTACTAAGTATTCAAGTACTGTACTTAAATTAGGTATAAATGTCTCATAGAATAAGTAGTTTATTTTAAATCGAAATATTAAAAAAAACTTCTAATATTATGTTGAATAGTTCCAGTATACAGTGTGATTAAAGAGAATCGACAATAAATATTTTTCAATTATTAACTTTACATTGTTAAGTTACTTTTTTCAAGCATCCAATTTTATACGGGAAATAATAATCGATATTAACGTAAAATTTCATAGTTCGACATTACCTACCAATAGGAGCTCATTAAATACATGGTACTGAATATATTATATATAAATTACCTAGCGTCTACGTTATTTCATACCTAAGTATAATAGTATTCCACTACTCGACCACTAATTAATGTTTTAATTATAGTTATACCAACAGTTTTTGTACAACGTAAATTACTACATCTTCGTCATTGTGCGCACACGCAAAGCTTTACTTATAGACACTCTTTGGATACTTGTAAATTATAATCAGAAGTTCACTTTTTTATTAAAATCACTTTCATTTTACCTTTACAGTATTATAAAGTGATTCTTTCCATAAATAACATTTATATTTATTTTCACCTTTATACTTCTCTTAATAACTCATTGTAATATAACTTTGCAACTTATCGGGTATTTGAAAATAATTATGTTTGTTGTCCCGCAACTGCAATTTATATTAGCATATTGGGCGTAAATAAAATATATCACACAGCAGTTTTTTTTTTCGACTTTAATATAGTTTTAACCTTAAGGGCCCTGGAGCCATTGGAGGCTTTGACATCTTCATCAGTCTTGGGGACGAGCGCGGAAGGCACGCAGTTGTCGAACCTCGGCTTGGGCTGTTGCCGTACATGCAAATAAGTCGCGATCTGAATAATTCCCTACCCGTAAAATTCGATCTAACTAACTATACATATATACATGCTTATATCTTCTGGGAGGAATGAAGAAACATGTATATGCATTTAGTAATTTGGTCTAACTAGCTAAAAAAAGAAAAAAAAGATCACTTACAGAATCTATGTTACCTGAGTGGTGTGCATGTGGGAAGTGCAGTGTGATGTGTCTAAGTGAATGCAGTGTCACTGTATCGCGCGAGCGGCTGCTTGGTTCAAGGGCTCCATGCCGATGGAATGGACCTAGGCTTAAATTGCCGCTGAAGAAGGTGGTCGTGGCGGGTATCACAGAACAGTTGAAAGAACTACAATATGGTTATGAACAGGCATAGATTTATATTTTTTATTTCTTTATGGGTTTAGTGTTATGGGAACAATCTCATCTAATGTGAAGTGATGATTTGGCTCAAGATGGTAACCCGTTAAGCCTAGTAGGGGAACTGGCTCTCAAGTGGATCTGCCGGAACACACTTACAGGTGCTTAACGAAATGCCGACATATTCTTAACTTGAGGGTGGCATTACAAAATACCCTACCACCGTGCTATAGTTTCGTCACGATGCTTTCCTTCACCGAAAGCTCAGGCTCATTGCAGGGATTCGAACTCACATCGATAGTCGCGGTGTCCGTTATAAGCTGCCACTGAGCCAACATTGCTCTACCTTCACCTACAAGTAAAAGGTTAGAGACGATAGACGAAACGTTAAACTTTTAAGGTCATTTAAAGTACCTAAATCAAACAATATAACAAAATATCTTAAAGGATTTCTGGAAAGTTTTAAAATAATTAAATAAATTGATTTTATTTACGCCAAAATTTCGTGCAATCATAGTGACTTTTAAATATTAGGTATGTTTTGTTAAAACAGGAATTATTTATAGCACAGCTAAAACACATTTGTATGTTACAGCTGCTATAGGTATGAATTAATGTTTCAGATAAGACCCCCATGTTCACTCGCTGAGTGTTTGACCGACATTACAAACATTGATAATATATTATTATTTTCAATGTTTATAACATATAAAATTTGACACAAGTTTTAAACTTTATTTCACCAGTGCTTTAAACTACGTGGCAACATTAATTGCCTGAGTTAAATAATTCACTCAAAATAGTTACCAAATTCGTTATTTAACAGTAAAAAAACTCAGCTATAAAAACAAAACTGACATTCCATAAATTACCTATGAGTAAATGTTTAATTTTTTATAGAGTCTATTTTAAAATTAGTAGGTTCTTTTCTATTCAAATATCAGTATTGATGCATGTGATTGAACATTGGAAAAAAAATAGCAACTACCTATTAAAAGACAATGTTTTTTTTCCGTTTATCGTTTGACGTAAAACGATCTCTTTACGTTCCGCCATATCTTACGTTTAGTACTTAAGAAGTAGATATAGTCGACTGTCGAAGCCAGACGTTGGGGCCCGCGATTTCTGCTGTCTACTACGAACTCAAGGCCCGCGTGTCAATGGCACGCCCGTGGAGTTGCCACGCTACTTATACACGCTATGCTACATTTGATACATTTACACAAGTTTTGTAATAATTGGTACAGGAAACCAAAAAAATATTCCTCGTATATCAAATTAATCTTATTACTCGTATTTACCTGCTTACTTAACAGGCTTAACATTAAATTGTTTTTTTAAATAAATCGTTAACTTATGCCCTTTATTTTAAAAGCATCATAATGAATACAGAAACATAAATCAGTACAATATCCATGCCAATATTGCTGACAAGTAAAGTTAATCAAAAGTGGCTGGAGAAATTAGAATTTTTCGAGAATTTTCTGGCAATACGACGGACTTGAATACTCAACCCGCCGCGCCGGTGACCGCCAAATGACACGCTAAGTTGTTACAGGGTCTGAATAATTGTTCAACGTTCACCTAATTTTGGTATAATTTATTGATACTTTTTATGCATTAAAGGGAATGTTTGAGTGGTTGAATAATTAAGGCCAGTGTTCACGATCTATGCTGGTTCGCGGCAGGTACACCTACATACCCGGTAGTCGGTACCTTCAATATTTTTTAAATTCTCACATATTGCCTCATATGAGTTCAATTAGTAACTTCATACACTATCGGCTAACGATACCACAATATAATGAAACAAAAAACAGAACTATACATTTTTCCCTAATTATAATAGCCAATAATAGGTTAACTGGTGTTGACTGGTGTGACTAAATTCTAGTCTTCTTTGAGAAAGAGATAATATCCAGGGAACAAGCTGCTATTACAAGTACTTATACAAAAACCACGTACTTAGGTACCTACTACGAGAATGTACCTGAGTATTAGTGATTTAACAAATCGATCTACAAGCAAATCCAATAAAGATGTATTACCGGACAATGTGAAATTCTAATGGGTAAAATTTGTAACAACGAGCGTTTGAAATAGTTTGTGAATGATACTTGTAGGGGATTTTTATTTTTTCAGGCTGACATACATAACGTCCGACTTACATATACTTCTATGACGTTTGATCACCATCGTACTTGATTTTATGAGACTATGAGGTCGCCGATTTTGCGACTACACGCTACACATGCTAGCTTAGTATAATGACCGGTTTTCAAAATTCTATTTCAATTTGCGGATTTTAGTTTATCAGGCGAGTCTTACAAAGGTATTGCTAATCGTAGAACCGTACGTTTTATATTGAAGGAAATTTATCTGGTATGTATTTAGTAGAATTAATGATAGATTTTAGACCACTTACAATTCTACAATTAGTAGTATTTATTGCCAAATAATAGTCATTTTCTGGAGATTTCAGTTTTAAATTTTCCCGTTCAAAGAATTACTGGAAAAGAGTTTTAATATGTAGCCTAGGTCCTTCCTCGGGTTCAGTTCTATATTAATCTGAAAACTACATTCCAATTTTATTGGTTTATTTGTTTTTAAATGATACGCATTTTAACACAGAAAATTTACGACTTTATTTTATACAGTTTGACGACTTTAAACTGTCGATTAAAAAAAACACTTCTATAAAGACTGTTGAAAGGAAGTTATAAATTTGCTGTGGGAACTGTTAAAATTAGAAATTAATTCATTAATTGATCGTCATCATAGATTTAAAATGTAAACTTATGTTTACATTTAATGTAAACGTATGTACCTAAATGTTTACTTTTAAAACTTTAAAAATCAGAAATAAGTCCCCTAACCAAAATTCTCGATTAATTAAAATCTTTTAAAGAAAATCCAAAAACATTTTAATAACTTAAAATGTTATTTATCTATTGTTTTTCCGTTATAAATAAAAGAATTTCCCGTTGAATCTGAAAATAAAATACAAGTTAATTTGAGATATTTATTTAACATTTAGAACATATGAGACTTGCTAGAGACTAGAAGTCTCTGTCTGTTTGAACATACTGAATGTTAGAAGCATACGATTCCTTTTATATAGTGATCTTCTAAAAAGTTTGATAAGGACGCTTGTTCCCAAAATAGAGGTAACATGTATTATTCAACGAACCCATTCGAACTGGTTTTATGGATGCGAGGGCGCCTAATTCGATACACGGCGTTAAAATATCTCCCGAAATAACTTTACAGTAAAATTAGCTAACATATACGATTAAACTTACATTTGATATACATTTTTAATCCGATAAACATATTTTATTAATTTGTGGCTTCTGCCCATGCAGGCAATTTCGCCAATGTCAAGTGTGACTGAATTAAACGTAACTATATGCTCAAATTGAGATAATAAACTACCTTACCAAGCCACATGGTAAATAGATTAGGATTGTTATTAAAATACTTTTCTATCGTGTTATTTTTATAATTAACGATAAAATTATACCTGCGTATATAAGCAGTCATTTTGGAATACTATCTAAATAAATTGTCGACTAACAACAACTAAGTAACAAACATTAAATAATTATTAGGGGGCTTTCAAGTATTACCTAAGAAGGCTTAGGTTTTCAATTATTTTTTCTTACCTTTGTTGTTAAATGGAGCTTGGGTAATATTATAATTATTACGTAATATAAAATGAAAATATATAAAATAATTTTATAAATTCAAAACAATATATATAAAAGTGAGTATTCCGAAAATGTACGTAACTCTAGATAAAATAAAAATAAAACTTTTAAACTGTAATATTTGATAAAAAAAATCTTACCACTTATAATTTGAGGGTTTACAACTTTCTTATTTTTGCTCATACCATAAATTTTATATATATAGATCAGAGACCCGTAATCAGAAAGAGTATAGTATTCGCTTGTGTTAAAACGAGATAGGGATACAAGACCATTTTCGTATGTACCATCGGCCTGTATCGTTATTAAAACAATCCCGCATATTTTTGCAAAATCAGAAGGTTTAAATGTTTAATTTCATGTTTCATTGCTGTGCTGTTAACATTCAGCCGAAAAACGTTCACTACTGGATATAAATAAGCCAAAGATCACTCGAGAATCCTTCGGCCAAATCAGCCATCCGAGCAATGTGCCCCTGTCACTTGTCTAGCAATCCTGAGAGCTATACTTTGTTCTTGTGTGAATCACCAAACCACTTTGTTCATAGTTCATGTTGTTATTAATCTGTCAGCATAAACTATGTAGTGTACTAGCTGCGCCCGCGGCTCCACTCGCGTGGAATACAGAATGCCGTCGAACGACCAAGCGTACGCGCGAATCGTGCTGCCCACGCTCAAAAGACGGAAGACAAATATGCTCATTGTGGGTGTTCATCAGAAGAGAGATATATGCTATTGGTGACTTTTTTGTAGTTCTTTTCAAGATCTACAATTTTGTAGAACATTAATTTGATATATCTCGTATGGTTTTCTCAACGTAAACAATTTAACTGCCCCAAATGCGTCTTTTTTCCGATTTGATTCTCCATTGTCATCATTGCTTATTTCGTACATTACTTACTCTTACAAAATATATCCTGTAACCAGGTCAGACAACATAGCTATGAGTCAATATAAAAACATGTAAATCGGGTAAGTGGTTTTCGCGTGAAAGAACATTAACGGACAGAGAGACGTTGAGTTTTATAATATGTATAGAATATATTTTAATTATCTAAAATCAGTATCGATTGAATTTGATTTCTATAACAGAAACTCAAGTAAACTATATAAAATAAGACACTTACATTATTCAATAGATTGCTGCCTTGAAAAAGAATTTTTAAATAATTTTATACCACGGATATATTGTGTGCTTAAGTTATTTATATGTAATCATATCAACTATGTAACATCCTGAATAAAGTTTTCCGATGAGTTTCAGCAAACATCTGCCGGAACCTTGTACACTGATAGATGTCGACAGATAAACTTAATCGTCAAAGGTCACGGTCAGACTGCGGGGGCAAGCTGTAAAGCTGTCATCGCGACGTAAACGTTAACAGCCCCACTACACGCCATTTGTAATACGTGTTTTCGCATAAAAACAGCACCTTTTATTACATGATTTAGTAGAATACGTTGAACTTTGTCACATGTACGTTTTGAAGCTCCTATTATTAGTAATTACATATATTGGTGGTAGGTGATTCACCAATAACACACACACAGTCACAGTGACTCTCTCTTCGGGATTAGCCAGTGGTGCAGTTTGCAAGAAGCTTGCACTCTAGCATGTGAGCGGCGAACGCCGGTGTTTCTGTATTGTACTGTGTCAGGCATAGTGCAGTCACTTTGCATTGCTTCTAAAGAAATACATACTTCACAAGCCACATAAGATCACAAGCAAATCATCTCTTACCTATTATCATACTTCAAGGATACAGCGTAGATACCGGTGGATGAAAAAAAATATTATTTCTAATATTATTATAGACAAAAATTACTCATATGAAATAAGGAACTAATTTCAATGTTCAATAATAAAGTTTAAGATAATATAAATTTACTTGCGTGCCGTGATTATGCACTTCTACTGAAATTATCGCAAGTCTCACATCCCCAGATCACTAACCAGAAAGTTCAGCTATTAAGTCAATTCCTAATTATCGTTTCTGTACTTTACTATTTTCATAATGTCTAAATTTAATTATTTTTTTTAATATTTCCTAATTCGTTTTAGATATGTATATAAATTCAAATTCAACGCACGTTTTGTCTAACGGTTAGTTAACCGATACCTATAACTGTCATGGGTAACAGCAATTCCTAAAGTGGGTTCCGTGCAAAAGTCATCAGGGTTCTGCGAATAATTTAGGTACGTATGTCATTCAATCGTAGAGTTATTATTTTGGATAAGCGCAATAATTTTAATAAACTTTTCAGATACTTTTATTACAAATCTCTGTCCTTTTATTTGTCATAATTTAATCTAAGTTTCCGTGAAATAAAAGAGATCTTTTGAGTATTCCGTAGCTTAATAAATAGGAATTCTTTTTAATAAAATGAATACATTTGATATGAGCGGATATTAGTATCTCATTAATAATTATTTGATCACAAATATATTAGGAAAACTTTTAATTATTATCTAATTTCGCGAGTACTGAGTCACAACAAAACAACAAAATATATTTAATTACTTTTTAAATATGTTTTGATACTATGCAACTTTATTTTATTAAATACTTAAGTTTAATAATGCAACTAAAGGTAATAATATATCTTCACACTAAATTTGGGACCACTTCCCGCCTGTACTTATTTTGTATCCGATATTAATTCATCTTCAATGCAATAAATTAAACTTGTTATAAGAATAATGTCATGTCCAAAGTATATCACGATAAAGAAAAAAAACTCCGCTGATTCAAATCTGAATTTTGGAACGTCGCATTTATTTTCCACTGATCTTTAACCAAATTCCTACACGAAGACCTTACACAAATACTTTTTTGTCAAATGACTCTTAGGTTTCTTCACGGCAGCGGCGTGTTTCTTCACCGCTGAGCATGTGGCAAGCAGCATTCAAAAAGAAAATATCTGAGCAACCTTGCTAAAAAAACATCTATATAAGTAAACTTGAGAAGCAAATTATTTTAATACAGTGGATTTAATTTATAAGGATTTCTGATGTAAAGCCGATTTCAGGTATAGCGACTACTTTATGAACCATTTGTAACAAGTTCCTGGGAATCCCAAACAGATAATGCGACCGATTCTACATACAAAAACAGAGCCAATAAACTATGACACAAACGTTCATTCATAGGCATAAAGCTTTGTTATATTTTGTTTATATCCACAGATGGTCAGCAATTGTAATAATATGTACTAGTACGTTAGCACAAGAATCTAAATTGAAACAATGCAATGTTACTGTTTTTTTTTTTGGAATATTTGTAAAATATTTATAGTATTATTAAGTGGACATTAGGCGATAAATGCGCATTACGCGACTATATTTACTAGCAAAAATATTTGTTTTGTATGTATATAGCGACTTCCGGATATAGCGACGTAATTGTAGTGGTCTCTTTATCGTCGTTATAACCGTAATACACTGTACAACATTTCATCCAAATAGTATTAGATTAGGAACGCATATGTAACGGTAACAAATTGAACCAACAGCATCAATATGGAATAATAATGTACTCGACAACGAATAAAAAATTACAGTTTATGTTTATATTACCCATAAAGTTCAACTGGATGCAAACAACACTTTTACTAATAAAAACAATTAAATAGCCGAGATGTTTGTTCCCACGATGACAAGGCGTTAAAACATTAATAATGACTCAACTCCGTCATCGACCATTGTGTCTAATTTTTGTATCAGAGACCAAAAGCCCACGCGTTCATATACGTATTTATTGATGAACCGGTATTTAGTTGTATTTATACGATATATCAATATTATAAAATATTTATATGTATATATATTTATATAGATATATATAAATATTAGTAAAATATTTATTCAAAATTATATTACATAGTAGTATTCAGGAATTACTAGATTTTATACAATACCACGGGTTATTTTATTTATGTCATCCTTTTTGGCAATTATGTCATTATAGGTACATACTACATATATCTTAATAGCATAATATTAACCGACTAGCAATGCCTCACGGTTTCACCCGCCTCCAACGCACCCGTGTAACCCTATCGTTGTTCCACTCACTACCTGTATTTACCTACAGCTTGCCAGATTGTTTGACACTTATGAATGAATGAATCTGGCTATCATATACAAAAACAAAATTTTCGAATCCGACTGGCAGTTTCAGATATTAGCGCGTTTAATTAAACAAACAATAAAAAAAATCTCTTCAATTTTGTTATATTGATATAGATTATTTAGTTCTCGTCAATTTAAACAGTTTTTCTACGATAAGATAGCGCACTGATAAGCGTCTTAGACAAACGGACAAATTTATTTGAAATCCTTTGTTATTGTTAGTATTTGACCAAATAACGATAATGCTTTCTTTTTATTATTGTATAATTTTCAATAATTTATATTATATTAATTATGTAATGCTCGAGAGATTGTCTCTTTGTTTGTTTGTTCGAACACACTAATCTCTGGAACTACCAGTCAGATTTGAAAAAAAATATTTTTTATAGTAGTTTTAACGTGCAGTAATCGTGAACGTTAAGCAATCTGGCAAGCTTTAGGCAAGTACGGGAAGTGAACAAGGATAAGCTAATCCATGGGGCACATCTAGTTAAATAATATGTACCAGAGTTGATTTTATGACGCCGTTTGACTAGGGCGTAGCCAGGTACGTTCAAAGGAGCCAGCTGCTCCCTTCTCCTAAAGTCAGTAAGCTGACTTGACTCGCACGCAACACAAATAGGTACTAAGTGAACAGAACCATAAGTGTTGCTATTTTTAACGAAAACTTTGAAGAAATTTCAATGGAATTTCAATTATTTCTAGAATAAACAATGCCGTAGCAAGGTTTGCAACACTGAACAAAATTCTGGCTACATCCTTAGCATTTGATATATACAAATGGAGTTTCAGGTATTTCTAGAGAAGATAATGCTGCAGCGAGGTTTGCTATACCGCGTAAAATTCTGGCTACATCCTTACTATTTGACATATATCTACCAATGGAGTTTCACATATTTCTAGAGAAGATACTGATGCAGCGAGGAGCATCAAATCATGGCTATGATGTAATCTGAGTAATAGAACAGCCACAATTCAGAGTCACTTTTTTTTATTTTCACTGAGAAGAAGTAAGAAGTATTTCTTTTATCAACTGCTAAAATAGTAAATTTAATGCTGGCATTCGATAAATGAAAGCTTTCGTCCATGAGTCCATGACGAAAGCATAAAGTTTAGTTTGACTCATATACGACCGTCTTCATAATGATGTCACCGAACACAGGCTACGATGCTAATCCAATAAAAAATTGTTACAAAGTTATCAAGCAATAATACAAATATTATTCTAATCGGATCTGTAAAGTTGAATGACACATTACATACTCGTATCTAAGTTGGTTAGAAATGGCCATAGGAGGAGGTTGTTTCAGTTTTGATTGTGATCAAAGTAAGCCGAATTCAACGTACATATAAGGTGCGGTGTACATTATCTATAGATAAGAAATGATCCAGCGGGTATATCGCTTATCTGCATCGGTAGTGCAGTTTTGGATACCATTACATGTTTGCAGTTATTTTGAAACGTTTGAGAAATTTCATTTAATGTTTTCTTATTATTATTGTGAATCGTGTTTTTACGTGCAAATATAACATCTAGCGAAGAAATGTATATTATGTTTTAGCATCTAGTAACTACAACCGATATAGGTACGAAGAATATAAATTGAACTGTTTTACAATATCGTACGCGACTTGACAGTAGGTACGTTTAAAAATTAGAGTTAATTAATTAAAAAAAAAATATTGTTATATTGATAAAAGCTTAAAACAATACAAATCGGGAAAAATATTTTTAATTTATTTAATTCTTCCGATAATTATAACATCTGCGAGTCACGTGATTGGAAACACCATACAGAAAATGTGACGTCATCGTACAATGAATGTACATAGTCTTGTGATAAATTACACGAAAATTCTTACTAAGCTTTGAAATATTGTCATATTGTCTTTAAAATTACATGTTGAAGAAATTTCATAATTGAAGTCAACTTTGCCTATAATACCTTTAAGCTTAGTTTTATTTGTTGAATGATGACGTCACGCCGCGGTTTTGCAGCTTGTCTATTATTTAGATTAAAAAATATTTTTATATTACTTTTAAATGTGTAATAATGAATAAATATTATTTCACAGGTATTATTTTCAAAATATAAAGTGTATAAAACAATTTTCCTAAAATTATCCACTCCCGGATTAATCAATTTTCAATATAATTTTGGATATTACTGCAAAGAATCCGTTTGTAATATAAAAAATTATATAAAATAAATATCTGGTCCCGCAGACGTTGTTCAGCCTTTTCTAGTACCTAGTCAATAATTCGTCCACAGCATGAAAACCTTCTTCATAAAAAGACACTTAGATCTACAAAATTTCATGTTATTGGTACAAACGGTATTGGAGTTTATCAATTTCATCAACTTTTATAAAAATATATACATATATACAACAAAGGTGGCGAAGAAGCATACGACTCGCCTCATGGTAAGCGGCTACCGTAGCTTATGCACCCTTGAACCCTCTACCTCAAAGAGCTAGGAAATCCTAATCACCACAAGAAAACAACACTAGGTTATTTGGCTGTGATTTTCTGTAAGGTGGAGGGTATTCCACCAGTCGGACTGCCCCTAGTTGAGAGAAATCCTTAAAGAAGTTTCTCTGTGCCCTACCTCTCTTAATTATATAAATGAAGTTTAATTAAATTAAAAAATTCTTTATTTTAAATTTACAAATTCTTTAGGTTATTAATAGAATCTAGTTCTTGATTAAAGTCAGAACCCACCACGGATGCACGAAATCAAGATGTTATTTTTTACGTATATCATACGAATATTATATTCAAATTTCTTTAATAAAGCTTGAATAAAATCTTTATTAAAATATACATATTAGATACCATAACATATATTCAACTATTATAACGAAACTGTAAGGTATTAAAGATTCTGTTTACTGCATAGCACCCACCATAATCAATTTACAATTATCAGTGACAAAACTTTCTTCGAAATCTTAATTTAATATCGCATCGACACCTATCTAATAAATATTTTTGTATGTTTCTAGACTCATATGATCTTTTTTTATATTAAAGAAACTGGTTAATAGTTGGAATTAATCACTGGCGGTCAGATTGGCAAGCCGAAGCTAAGTAAAAACTGACACGGTTATCCAATTCTACAGGTTGGTCGTAATTATCGTTATTATAAGTAGGAATCACGATATTACAGAAAGTATAATTATAATAACTTATAATATTCATAAGAAGGAAGGACGACTAGTGAAGATATTTAAAATAAAATCTAACATAGTCCAAATACTTTCAAATCGAAAGACTAATATTTACAACTTCTCCTCTATTTGTAATACCAACCTGAAGTATCTGATAAATGTCAGTCGCCTATTCTTCTTACCCTTATCGGCCTTATCCCACTTAAGTAGGGTAATACAACATGTTTTCTTCTTTCACTCACTCTATTAACTATCATCTCATTATTCACCCCTTTTATACGCATATCATACCTCACACCGTCCATCCATACCTTCTTCGGTTTTCCTCTACTTTTATATTCATTCACCTTCATACTTAATATTCTTCTATTTCTATGAAATTCATCCCTCCTCATAACATTGAAAAGTAATACATCAAATCAAACTCTACATATTGAATTATTCGAGTCAGTCTTATTACTTTAATCCGTATTTACCTTGCAATTTCGTGCTAAAGATTTAATCACTCCTATGTTGTAATCATTGACAATGTTAGAATTCCATGCAGCGCTTAGCCATTGATGATTTCCAGTACTAGGATACGTTGTCAAGGTTCCAAGTTCCAATAGTTTTTTTATAGCCACACGGCTTAAGAATACCTCAATGGTGCCCGTGACATAATCACCATAACTGTCAAGGCGATAACAACGGCCAATAGAATTTATAATCGGTCGCTTCCGGTGACACCTTATTTTATACATATGAATAATTGTGGTAGTCGTATAAATTCTTTGAAACTTTTCACAATCTATTGCTTGCCTCAGAACTCCATCTTTCAATATTGTAGATAGGCAAAAATTGTTTTTTTTTTTACGGCATTCCAAAAACAAATATCGCAGCCCTGAGTTGCCTATTTTAGACTATAAGTTTTGCTTACTCCAAACGTTTATCATTAACTGTTAATAATGCGAATAATATTTATTTAAGCTTTTGTCAAATTTTTTTCCAAAGACACCTTTTTTTGAATTCTTTTTTATATAAGCGTTTACTAAAAATATTGCATAGCTTACTATTATTTTATTGTCAAGATTGGGATTTTATTTCCCAGTCAAGTTTACTCAATAAAGGCTCCCTTAAACAAAATTATTTATTTATTTAGTCTGAAATTTATTAAAATATTTTATAATAGTTCAATTGAATACCTATCAATCGGTTTTTCTATCGTTGAAAATAAAGTACATAAATCAAAAAAGTCTGCTTACGATTTAGTCGGAACTGACCAGAGATGAAAATTATTGAATATTTAAAGTTTTTGAAAATTTCTTCTAAGCCTCTATTTCTGTGTTAATAAGAACTTTCGATTTTAGTGTTAACTCACTTAAAAATAATGTAAGTATTCGTGTAAAAAAACTAACTAATATTACAGATTACTTCACTTTCAATTCTTCTACTGTTAAAACTGTACTTACAACTTACAGTTTAACTAACTATTTTACAACTAAAAAGAAAAACTATAAATTGTTCAAAAGCATCAAAGTATTATAAAATTAAAAATCTTTGAAAATACAATTTAAATTGTTATATCATAATAAACGATAAGCATCAAAAAAATGTTTGGTTAATTACAATTTTTACAGGTAGAACCGCAAACCTAAATATAGTTGTAATGAAACTAATTTGCTACGCTTAATCTATCCAGTCATTTTTACGGTTATGAATGCCAAAACATATGAATAATGCTTAAAAACTTATTGCGAGCTATAAAGTACTATCGATAAACGTTTTAGGACATTTAATTACACAAACAAATTATTCTTTAGAGTCTTTGACAGTTTAAAAACAACAGTATTTCGCCTTTATGCTTAATTAATCGGAGTCACGGAATTTGTTTCGAGTTTTCACATAATAGCATCAAATAATATCATAACTATTTGTGTAATAGCAATTTTTGTCTGTTTTCCACAGACTTAACTAGAATCAGAACAATACTGTTTGAGAATACTTCGTAATCCCAGGTCTATTAGGTATGGATTATGCCGTCTAAGGCCGTCAACCTACGCAGTTTCACTTAAATTATTTTTGTAGTTTTAAAGTATCTGGTTATTTTTAATAGTAATAACTAGTTATCTATATATATATAATATATATATGATTTTAAATATAAATCGATATTTATAAAATCTAAAATTAACGATCTAATAAAAATAAAATCTAATTATATTAAAACCTTCAGAGTAAAATAGTTCCAAAATTACTATGATCATTCCAATAGTGACAATTAATGCACAGATTTGAATGATATTAAGGACTAATATTTTCTGGGATTTTTTATCAATATTATGAGCTACATCATAAGGACATTTATTTAATTCCTCATTACTAATAAGCCATTATCAAAAGCTCCATGGTATAAATAAAACTGTAATCGAATAGGAAAATCCTGTTGAAACATTTCTGCCTTGTTAATAATAATAACACTTAGCAATTCTATAAATAATTTAGTAAAGACCAAATGGAATCCGTTTAACATTTGAACTTAAAATATCAGGAATAGTTTATAGCATTTTATCCAAAAAAAAGGAGTGTCTATTACATTTATATTGTCAGCTGAGCCTTTATTCATTTGTTTAATAAGTTCTATACTAAAACGGAAAACGTAATAAAAATCTTTTTTTTTGGCTGCTCTAAGAGATTCGAGAGATTATAAACGGAACATTAACAGGGCATACACTTATTAATCAGACGATCATCGTAGACAAACGTTTCGGGCCGTTCGCGTTCACATTTCCCACGGGGCGGGTGCCGGAGATGATTCCGGTTTTTGCCAACTTAAATGTTTGTTGTCAAATTAATCTGTAGTCGCTTAGTATGCGCTACTCAACCAGTTGAGCGACTATTCATTCATAGCGGTTGGAATGCTAGATAGCTCGTGGCTCGACAACGAAGGTCGGCCGCGAGCGCCCAACAAAAACTGTGTGAGACATCGTCAGCCGCGACCGTCCGACCGAGTATGTGGATGTACCGGTGTCCAGTATCTTACCTGTTCCATTCCACCATGAACCCCCGCGGTACGCTCACTCACGTATAGGCGGTCTGATACCAAACGCTAATTCGTCTCTCTATACATTTATACGTACATTAAAACCTTACTAGTTAAATATGATAAAGTTACAACTGCTTTTTGCTTTCTGCCATTTAGTAATAATTTTGTTAATTTTGAAATGATATTTTTTTTGTATATTTACATCGCGTTATATTATAAATTCTTATCTCGATGTTAGGTATATTTCTTAGTTATAGGGTACAGTAGCCACACAATACTTCGGTGGTAAAATTAATTTCATTATTGAATACCTAATAAATTTTATATTGGTGTTTTCTGAGAATCTAACAGAATATACATACGTATAATCAGATTAAATTGCTCTCAACTTTAGAATAAAGGCAGCTTATAAGAACAAATGCTTATCATTTGCAAAATGACAGAACCGTGACATCACGGAGCAGTCATCGCCTGTTCTCAGGGTTCCATCTACGGACTTGTTTGGTTATTAAACTTATTATCATTTCCATCTTGTTCTAATTTTAATACATTTCTTAAACTTTATCATATTGCGATGTTTTAAACATACATTTTGAAATATTATAATGATTTACGAAACGATTACGTTCACGGTTGAAGTTTAATTTAAATCACTACTTAGTCATAAACACCTATAACCATTCTCTTAAATTAATAAAAATGAAAGTATTAAATTCAAAATTAAAATTTAATCATAATTTATTATTAAATATTTCAGAAGATACAAAATATTAAGTTACATTTATAATATCTTATTTAGAAAATGTTAGTAAAATTAGCCTATTCATGTAGTAAAAAATCATTCAATTATATTGTAATGTACGTATGTTCTGTAACTACAGAGTTATTTTCCGAGTGAAACAAATCAAATGTACATACAAATTTCATATTTTACGATTTAATTTCGTACTGCTAAAAGCAAGCCAAGCCAAAGCGGCAACCGCCGATGGATTGCCAATCACTCAGGTACATAGGTTCTGAAAGAGACCTTTTTTACTATTTAGTAGTTAGTTAGTTAGTTAGTTTTAGACCAAATGTTTCTGCCTTTATATATGTATAATAAGTTAGATCGAATTTTCTACGGATAGGGAATTAATTCGCGACTGAATTGCAACTAACGCAACAGCCCAAGCCGAGGTTCGGCCGCTTTGGCACCCTTGAGCTTGTTGCCCTGCTTTCTTGGCTGAGTGCCTACAGCAAATATTTCATCACACAGGTAGGTGGTAGATACTTAGTAAATCGCTAACTTAACAAAAATCTATTCTATTTTATAATAAAGAAATACCTATTAACATCTAAACATGTTACACTTAAAATTTATAAATGGATATGTAATAATATAATATTAAATATAATTAATCTAAATAAAATATCTAATTAATCCGCGATTTGACAGTATGTTTAAAAATCGCACAAGTAGTGAGTAGAACTCGCGCCCGGAGGGTTTCGAATTGATTAAATTACTTACCGTACAATATTTTAGTATCGTCTTTTACATAAATATTGTGTATATATCATCCTTATATTCCTTAATATATCTCGGTCTGTCCGTCTGTCTGTCTGCTAGTGCGCTTATAACTCAAGAACCACTTAACAGCCTTGGGTGCCTTGGGAGGTTTGGGTGAATATTTTTTTATAATTTACGGATGTTTTTACTAAAAACGTTTTAGGCTATGTCCTGAAACGTTATACAATAAAACATAAGGAAAAAGAAGTAATGATAATATAAATCCGTTAAACATAGGACAATAAAAACCCTGAAAGCCAATGCAAATACGTGATAAAGAAATCTTCTTGTACAATATACTAGACATCTGTGTAAACTAGAAAGATCATGGGCGTAACCAGGTACTGTCGGAAGGGGGCTCAGCTGCCCCCGCCCCCCTAGTATGGAGTTGCTAATCGCTCGGTCGGATTCGGAGTGCACCCGAAACGAAGAGTAAATAATTTTAAGGAACGTTATGTACAGTATGCCTACTTGTAGTCGAATTGAAGCCGAGACAGAGATTTCTGGCAGATCTTGTACTGACCCCTGATTGACTGACTGCATCAGTTCTATAACCTCTTATCTCCATGTTGGATAAGTAATATGCATTTTCTCTCTTTAGAATGATTTACTCGCAAAGCCCCAATACCCTATGAATGGATATCTGTTATAACCTTAATCACAGGGATCATATTGGAAGCGTTATCTCCGCAACATCCAGGAGACTTGGTATCCTGATCAGAGTGCGGTGATTTTCTTCGCCCGACTGTACTTACTTTATAAGACTCAAAGTTCGGCTGTGCAATATTTGTGTGCGTCTCCCGGGATGGTTCCGTCCAATGTGTCCTTGATTCCTTGGGCGTATTACAGTGACGAGGTGTCCGCATTGTGAATGATACAGACATCCACAAGTACTTAGTACTGCTTCAGTTGCGAAGGGGTATTTCCCCGCTGAGTGTTTATAGTCTATATCATGGTATATGTTCTGATGAGCTGTTTGACCTTATCCCATTATCTTCCAAAACTACGCGGACTGGTTTAAGGAACTACAGCTATAAGGTAGCTATAAGGCTTACTGTGTGAGAGTGGAATGATCTTCCAGTCAACGTGTTCCTTCCTTCCTATTTTTTTTATACTAGAAAGGTGGCAAGCAGGCATACGGCCCGCCTGATGGTAAGCGGCTACCATAGCCTATGAACGCCTGCAATACTATAGGTATCACAAGCGCGTTGCCGACCGTTGCGTTCCTATGATATTGGGTCCTTCAAACGAGACTTGAAGAGGTAATTTTTGCAGGCTGGATTGACGGAGATTACTTTCTATGGAATCTGTCACCGACGGTATCTGTTGATTTTGGATTCTGCCGTATTTTGCCACCAGGTGCTATAAAATCATATTGCCAATCTAGTATAAAAATTGTTTAACATTACTTAGGTCTTGCCTGAACACCCCAAAATCCTGGAGATATTTCATCTCGGACTGGATGCCTATCGAGACACCGCCTACGAGAATTCGTGATACTCTCGGTGGCGCGTTCTGAGGCCCGAGAAAACACAGAGCCTGGGACGAAAGGCTGTATTTCTTTATTGAATTAAACTTGATTTTTTTATAGCAGTTTGAGGTTATAGATCTTAAATATTCGAAATTAATTTCAACTGTATACCTTAAGCCATTGTAAAAAAAAACAGAATATAATTTTGTTGCATTATAATTTTACAATGAATTAGGAATTCCTTGTTTTCTGATTACTGCCTTAACTTTTGTTAAAAGACTGACAAATTTCAAGACTGTAGATCTGCGGGAAGTACCCTATAGGTTAAGATAATCGGTTCGTGAGCGTTATTTTAACTATAAAGTGCCGTATCTCTTTAATGCGTTAATCTAGAAATTTTATTTTTTTAAAGCAGCATGAGTCCATAGGCGTTAGTATATGATATTAATTTCAACATTATACCTCCAATCGTTTTCGAGAAAAAGTGTCTTGACACACGGACAAACAGCCAGCCAGCAGGCTAGCCAGAGTTAGCCAGACAGACAGACGGACAACAAAATGATCCTATAAGAGTTCCGTTTTCTTTTGAGGTACGGAACCCAAAAAAAGAAATATTGGCCTATTCATAAGAAGCCTAAAACAAAACAAATCTGAAAAAAGTTTTTAATTTTTCCTTCGGAAAAAAAAATCTCTGGGTCCCTTGATTGGAAACGCCAAACAGAAAAAGTGACGTCATCGTTCAATGAATAACACAGTTAAGTGTTATCTTGTGACAAGTGACTCTAATATTATTTTAGTAATAATAATAATTGTGGCTTTAAAATCATGTACTGAACAAAATAACATAACTGAAATTCTAGAAAAATCAACTTTTCACATATTACTTTTAACCGTAGGTTTATTTATTGAATGATGACGTCACTCCGCGTTTTTACGATATGTTTTTATGGAACTTTAATGTTTTTTATTACTTATAAAGATGTTTGTAATTGAATTAATATTAATTCATGGGTATTATTCTTAACATATAAAGTGCTTAAATTTGATTTCCAAAAGTTGTCTAATCCCGGATTGAGTATGTATATTTTATACAAAAAATACAACAAATGATATGTACCTAATAGGTAAGTATTAGCAATATGTTCCTATTTGATGTGTAAACTTGATAATGTAATAATTGTGAATGAAGGTGCTTCAAATGTGCGGGGGCCTCGCCTCGCCGCTGAAACCCATCGGCACCTCTGCATGACGTCATTCGTGCCCGCCGTGGCCCGCCGCGACGCGGTCGTCCGGCTCGACCAAGGACAGTAAACATTACCAGGTCAATGCACGCTGCTGTCTCTATTTTTTTTTTTTTCAATTTGGCCACGACTTGGCCCTACCGACAACCGTGAAACGTTCTTTCCGGAAATACCTTCTAATGATAGTTGATTTAACAGTGTCGTTTAATACAAAATTCGTGTCTTTTCAGTACTGGAACGAACGTACATAACAAATAATTATAATAATAATTCTCTATTATACCATAATTATTCATAGTAAACATTTGAAAAGTCACTATGTATATATTAAATGGATTTAATATCATTTCTATTTCAAAAGAAAAACAGTATCGAAATATGTAATTCAGTTAGTTATTTTTTAAATAAAATCTCTATATAATAAATTTATAAATATTCTGTAAAAGGAATGTAGATAGAACAACTTCGTATCTATACTTCTTCTATAAATATTATATTATAAAACTCAACGTCTCTCTGTCTGTCTGCTCGTTTATGTTCTTTTAAGGCGAAAACTACTTATCCGACTTACATATTCTTTATTTTAATTCATTGCTATGTTATCTGACCAGGTTATATGATACATTTTGTAAGACAAATTAACATACGAAATAAACAATGACAATAATGGTGAATCAGTTCGGGCGCATTTGGGGCGCTTAAACCATTCGAAAGCATATCTTCTAAGGATCACTTACAATAAGCATTTTTGTCTTCCGTCTTTTGAGCGCGGGCAGCACGATTCGCGCGTACGCTCGGCTGACGACGGCATTCTGTAGACCACGCGAACGGAGCTAAGCTCTAAACTAAATAAAGCCCAAGTGATTGTTTATTTGAACGCATTAATCTCTATAATAAGAATCAGATTTCTAAACTTCTTTTAAATTTTTATAGCCTTTTTATTGAGGAAGGAACTTCATGCTACAGCCCTAACTAGCATACTATAGGCAAGTATTCCCATAAACGTAAAAAAAAACGATAGGCGGCTACCTGTGTGCAATAGAGGGGGCGCAGTAGAGATTATAGTAGTTTTTGGAGCTGCCTGATGATAAGCACAGTACAATCCAAAAAACAGTGGTGGCCACCGAGGGACCGACAATTCATTGCCAGTCGCCATTAACATGCCATTCTGCGTAAATAAAATCTGAATATCCACTGGTTATCTCGAAACGCGACGCGCATAAGCGAATCACTATGACGGGCTTCCCTCCTCCCAGAGGAAAAAAATAGAAAAGGGAGGGATAGAAAATTACTCAGATCGTGACTTATTTGCAACAACGACCACAGTCCAAGACGAGGCTGGGCCACTTTGGTACACTTGGAGCTTGTTGCCTTGCTTTCGCGGCTTATTGCTTTAAGCGCTCGCCCCCAAGCCCGGGTGGAGCTATAAAAGCCGTCTGAGGCGTCAGGGCTCTTATGGCTAACAGACTAGTCAGAACGAAACAAAAAAACAAATGGCGCCCCATAGCAATGTTTTTTTATAGTATTATGTTCACATTTAAAAAATGAAAGTAATTTAAGTATCAAACAATAATAATACGTTTCGCAATTCAATATTAATCTCTGAACTAATACTCACTACGTATGACGTGGCATACGTGGCATTCTGTAATTAACACAATGAACTATTCCGGTTTCGTCGTTAAATAAATTACATATCAATGTACTTTGTATGATGTAAAATTTTTAGGGGAATTTAATGTGTCCTTGAAAATTGAAACCACCAAAAACATTATACGCTTATACATTTTTACAGAATGTTCAATGGCACGGTTATTTTTTTGTGTAACAAATTAAAACGGATCTCGAAGAGCAAGATATTTGTAATCGTATCATCGTGTAATATTATTTGGTTTGTTTTGAAATAAGCTAGGTATTTAATCTATGTAACCTCTAAAACGGTATTCATATGGTATTCATTATCCTGTCAGGTTGTAGATGTTACGTTCGTTTCTGATCAATACTAGGGTTAGTTGCGAGTAACAGTGGTGTTTATTTCCGGCATAGGTAAGTATGGAAATTCTTTAGCTAGTTATTACTTTTAGAGGAGGGTCGACGCGGCGCAGCGCGGGTTTCTACCGATGAACGGTGCCGGTTGCATTCCATTTTGCCGCGTTCCATTACGCAGTGTCGTAATTCCAAGAAGGAGTGATGTCCTGCTCACACTTACCATTCTACGTTATTGCTGTGTTTTGGAATTCTGTTCATTGTTTGCGTTTAAGCATATTTCAATAAAAGCAAGGAAATGCTCGGCACGTATACGGTCAAAGGTCTTAACGACTAATGTTCATATTTACACCTTGGCGGAATTTTGTAGTTAAAAATATAAAATGTATATTTAAAGCATACTTACTTATAAATATTATATACTAGCTGTGACCGCGGCTCCACTCGTGTGGACTACATAATGCAGTTAGTAGAACGCACGTGTGAATCTTGCTGCTTCCGTTCAAAAAACGAAAGACAAATATACTTATTATAGTGATCCTTAGAAGATAGATATGGGCTATCATTGACTTTTTGTAGGTCTTTTTAAAATCTACTATTATGTTGAACATTACTTTGATATATATCTTTTATTTACTAAGCGTAAGCCATTTAAGTCCCCTAAATGCGACTTTTTTTCGAATTATCGTCACTGCTTATTTCATACGTTACTTTTTCCTTTCAAAATATATCCCATAACTTGGCCAGATAACATAGCTATGAGTTAAAACAAAAATCATTTAAATCGGATAAGTGATTTTCAGGTGAAAAGAAAATAAACAGAAAGACAGACAGAGGGTCGTTGAGTTTTATAATATTTATATGTAGAATAGATATTTTGCCCTGCTACTATAAAACAACCTTAAAAAAACACAAGCAAGGCTTTATTAGGCCCCATGATCGCGCTTATACAACGCGCGTTAAAATTCATTCCAAAATATAAGTAGCAATCCGTGTATAATATTAAATGATATCTATTCAGAGATCCAAACACAGGCACAGTTTTAACGCGACGTTTGCTTTGTTGTTTATTACCGCGCGCTTTGGACCTCCAAGTCCGGTGAAGCTGTAAAAGCCGCAAAGGCTCCAGGGCCCATGGTTAACAGTATAGTCAGTTCGAAAAAAAAAACGCGCGCTCTAAACACGCCCGTGCTAACTAATGTTTACATTATTTTGAGATTTATTACTAACATACTTAGATATTTTGAAATATTTTATGTCGATACCTTTCTTATTTATTTATTAATTTCTAAATAGTTTCATTTAACTCACTGCTAAACAAAATTAATTAATTAGAATTAGCCGTTTAATGGGATTTATCGTAAACGCATTTAGGGTCATCTTGCACGAGACACACAGTGTGCTGATTTAGTTAAACATAATTAGCGAGTCGGTAAAGCAGTCTCTGCGTTCCGTTTCACGTCTTGACGAGTTTCTTAACCCGAAAAGCGCGATGACTTAAAAACTTATGCATAGAATTAATGAAAATGAAATAGTTGGATGACATTGTTTGTTGTCTGTCAAAAGTCAAATAAATAACATGAAAATAGTGCATACGACACGACGACTTACTTTAAAAAAAAGAGAATATTATATTATCTACTATAAGATATGAGTGAGAAATCTGATTACAAGAACCAGGGCACCTAATTTATGCTCTCGTCAATCACAACGCCTTTTAAAGGATCACTTAAACTTGTTTAACGGCGCTATAGCCATTTTTGGCTATTTAACTTTGAGAATTCTTTAAGCATATTTAGCAACTAATTTTTCTTCGTGCAAGACGCTAATTTTGTTTAACCACTTTAAATGCGTTTGGTCTTACTTTGATTATATTTAAACATGTCACGCAAGTCGCACTAAAATGTTTTTAACACTAAACGTACCTTCTGCCATTGTTTTCGTCCCTGTCGCACATGAACCAAATGCTCATTAGAAAAAATTGGACAAAGTACATTTTACTTTTGTCAGGCATGCAATACTGCCAGTACACCCCAGACATACTTACCTGCAATCAAACCACAAACCACTTTTATGCTCCTATTTATTATAATAACATCCTGTAAATGTGAAGGCCTTTTACAGAGGGCTTTATTCGTCAAGACAGCCTATTACGTTTTGGCAATTTCAAACGCTGACAAACGTTCAGGTTCCCTCACGAAGTTTTCCTTCACCATCAGCCGATAATTTTATAAATTCAAATGAGAAATGTATCCTTTATCGATAAATTCATTGGTACACACCAGGGTTTGAACCTGCGGACATCGAATCGATATTCCGCTGGTGTAAACCACTCGACTACAAAGACTTACATGCTCCTATTTATTTTTAGGATATTAACCTGATTATCAAGATTACATTAAAAATCAATTAAAACTGCTGATAGAGGCTTCTGAAAATAAAATAAAAAATTGTAATATCTATCTATCTTCTATACATATTATAAAACGTCTCTCTGTCTGTCCGTTTATGTTCTTTTCACGCGAAAACTACTTCTCCGATTATTTTTTTTCCTTTAATTCATAGATATCAGCTAGGTTATAGGATATATTTTGTTACATATAGTTACGTATGAAATAAGCAGTGACGATAATAGTGAATCAATTCAGAAAAATGACGGTTTTGGGGCTTACGCTGTGTAAACCATAAGAGATATATCAAATTCATGATCAAAGATCTTATTAAGACCTACAAAAAAGTCAGCGATAGCACATATCTATCTTCTAAGGATCACCCACAATAAACATTTTTGAGGCACCACAATTCGCGCGTGCACTTGACCGACAGCATTCTGTAGTCCACGTGAGCTGAGCACACAGCTAGTATCTCGTAACTATAAAATAAAATTTTGTAAATGACCAAACCTGTTGTAAGCTCAGTAGAACAATGTTAAAAATGTAACCTAAGATCACACGTTTGTGTAAGTCTTCGCCGATTAGCTTTCCGAAAGCCGCAGAATGCGAACAGAGCAGAGCAAAAAGTTTACCCGCGAGAAACAATAAAAGTGTCGTTCTTATTATTCGCGACTCACGCGGCATACAAACAGCTGAGGAAGCCGACTGATCGATGATTAATGATGCGGAATATAGCATACTTCCTGCGAGTTAAGCTCAGCAATCGAATGCAGAACTCAGATTTGAATTTAGAAAAAAAAACCTGAAGTAGTTGATCGACCCGCGCCACTTTCATTATTTGAAGTCAGAAACCCAAGTTCTTTTATAAAACCGTTAATATTTATGACATTTATTAACGAAATGCCGATAGAAATTTTATAGCACGTTTATAATATGTATATGTAAATGCTTCATTAATAGCTATGGGACGCCACGGACAAAAGAATATTTCTGTAACTCTGTGTTCTTTAACTGAACATTGAAATTTAGTCACTATGTCCGAATGTACTCGATGCTATATTTTATGTTATACTGACGGTGCTCCGCGGCTTCGAACGCATTCGTTACGCAGTAATTCTTTTCGTCTCGTAGTTATTCTGTTAATCTTATCGTTGACAATTCATATAACCTATCAATAGAGGAATAACATTAACTTCCCATGTAAAAAATATCATCAAAATCGGTTAAGAATATATTTTTTAAGGTTTTTGTAGAATTATTATCGAAAATTCTTATCATTTGAGCAATGGCACGCATACAGGCTGTGTACAAAATTTCATTATAATCCAGCCGTTTTTGATTTCAATAGGTATGGACCTAAATACAGACAGACAGACATATTTTTTAATGGCATGTTAGTGTTCAATATACATATATTAATAAGCCTGTAGTTCTGTGTGTACATTTTTTTCCAAATTTCCTGATAGGCGTGTATTATGAAAGGACATTAATCACGAATTTGCCATTAAACTTTTTTTTGTTATTTGTCTGTCTGTTTATATATCCGAATTTAATTCGAAAACAACTTGAATTATTTTTATTAAATGTTGTATAGGCGAAGCTTATGTAAATACTCAATTAATAGACTAGAAGATTTTTTAATAACACTTTTATAAATTGTAAAAGAACTAAACAAAAACATTGTCATAAAATTTTGACTGATTTTGATAAAATTTTGTACATGGAAACTATATCATGTTATTCCCTAATTGATAGGATTTAAGAATCGTATACAACACTTTTAGGGTCGACTTTTCAATCATCAGATAGCTTTATTTGAGGAATAATTGTGACGTTTTTATACGGATAATGTATAGCAAACCTGTTTAAATTTAAAATTATCTTGATTATTATCTGATGATTTGTCTGATGATATTATCTGTTGATTGAAAAATCGGCTCTTAAAATAAAGCTATGCATAAATAATAATAAAATTAAATCAAATAAAAATTGAGAAGCAATCTGGAACGTTGATATAATAGTTAAAAACCGGCCAAGTACGTGTCGGGCCACGCCCAGTGTAGGGTCTCATAGTTGCCCGTCACAATATGTATACTTAGAGGGGGGTATTTAAATATTTTTAATTGAATTTGGACGAAATATTCCTTTTTATTTACTTCTTCAAGTACATTTTATAAGTTTATCGACTATTGCTCGTTAACTTTTAAAACCTACATAGCTGTATAAGTGTTCCTTTTAACTTTATTAGAAATATTACTACCGTGAATTTTTTCACATATCCAAAAACAGCCATTTATCTGACAGTAGGGTTTCTGGTCGAAAATTCTCGGAGCGAGAATTCCCGGGAAATCTGGCCTTACTCGAGACCAAAGAAAATTATCGAGAAATTGAAACTTCACATCAAGAAATCTTGTCTTGACTGTGCTGACATAACAATAAATTTAATAGAAAAGGAATGTCAGTCAGCTGATTGAGTAAACTGGTAAAAAAGCTCATCTTTGTAAAATATAAAGCTAAAGGTTTAGAAATTTTAGAGGTTTTTCGTTATTTTGAAACTTTGTACATTTGTAACCTCTAGGATTATCAAAACCTATTATCAGATGATGCTATTAATGCCTTTGTATTTTCAAAAACATATTACATTAATAAAAATTGATTTAAAGGGAGACCGTTCTGTGGAACACTATTTAATCTGTGGGACCGTGGAACACTTTTTAATTTAAGAGGTACCCCGACTGCAATAACAATTTTATTTATCTGTTTAGTTAGCGAGTAAAGAGTGACCTTTCGCTTTGTATTTTTTAATGCTATAAAGGTGGCAAACAAGCATACGGCCCGCCTTGTAATACCGTAGGTATCACTAGTGCATTACCAACCTTGCACCTCCAAAGAGATCTGAAAGCCCTACTCACCGCAAGAACACAACACTAGGTCATTTGTAGGGTGGAGGTATTCCACCAGCGGGGCTGCCCCAAGTAGAGAGAAATCTCCAACGAAATTTCTCTGTACCCTGCCTATCTTAAAACCTCTCTTTTATACATATACAGATTAACTAATACAACAGATTTTTATTTTTTCGTAGTTTCTTTTTAAATTATTTAATTTTATTATACATTTTAGTTGATGATGGCCTTCAATTTGATACCCGTATTGTAATAATTGAAAATTTTCACAGGATGTTCACAAATGGTACAGCCACCAAATAGATTTTGAAAATATATAGCCAATGTCACTCGGGATGATATAAGGATTCGAACGATACCCCTTTTTTTTTTTTTTTTTTTTTTTTTTTTTTTTTTTTTTTTTTTTTTTTTTTCGAACTGACTACACTGTTAGCCTGAGGGGCCCTGGAGCCTTTACGGCTTTTACAGCTTTACCGGGCTTGGGGGCGAGCGCTTAGGGCACTCAGCCACGAAAGCTAAGCAACAACATCCGAGGGTGCCAAAGTGGCCGAACCTCGGCTCGGACTGTTGCGCGTATGCAATTAAGTCGCGATCTGACTAATTCCCTATCCGTAATTCGATCTAAACTAACTATACATATATACATGTTTCTGCCCCCTGGGAGGAGGGAAGGAACATGTGTATGTGTATTTAGTGGTCTGAAATTTTTGTCTACTCTAACTAGGCAAAAAAATAAAAAAAAAGGTCCCTTACAGAACCTATGTACCTATGTGTGTTGTGCATGTGTGTATAATGCAGTGTCATGTATGGCTGTGAAAGCTAGTGATTGTACAGTCACTTGTATCGCGCGAGCGGCTGCTTGGCTCAAGGGCTCCATGCCGATGGATCGGACTTACGCTTGAGTTGCCGCAGAGGAAGGTGGTCGTGGCGGGTGTGCGGGCGCGAAGTTAACCGTTCGTCCCCTGCGGAGGGAACGGTGGTTTCGCGGGCGTGGGCGCGAGCACGCATATGTTGCGGGAGCGGATGCGTAGTAATTATTAGCTTTCTCGATGTCGTCGTCGGGATCGACAAAGAGATTTCGCGGACGGCGTTTATAACGTTTGGCAACGGGGATCGAGTTGTCTGGGACGTAGTTCACGGTGGATTTTACGAGCGGGTTGGGGTGATTCGAAGCGCTATCGAAGTATCTCCTGGTGAGATATTTCACATAGGCTTCTATCGAGGGAAGCCTCATGTCCCTGTGGAGGTCCATGTTCCTAACGAAGGCTGGAGGGTCAAGCAGGCGACGGAGAAACCGATTTTGGACTCTTTGCATGCGGACAAAGTTATGTTTGGACATATGTGCGAACGCTGCGCAGCTATATGTCAAGATCGGACGGACGCACATCTTGTATAGTGTAAGCTTATGTCTTAAGGACAGTTTGCTTACCGAACTGAGCAGGGGTCGCAAGCGGGAAAGGATCCAGACGGCCCTATTCCGGACTATAGTAACTTGTGCGTTGAAGTTAAGCTTCGAGTCGAGGGTGACACCCAGATATTTAGTCTTGGTGGCCCAAGGGATATTCCTACCGAATAATGAGAGGGGTCCTACCGTGCGTGGTAGTTTACATGTATGCGGTTCGAACATAATCGCGGCGCTCTTTACCGGATTAATAGCTATTCGCCACGTTCGAAACCACTCCCCGAGAGTGGTTACGGCACGTTGGACTGCGCAGGCGAGATTTTTTCTGTGTCTGTTTGACGCGTATATGACTGTGTCGTCAGCGTAGAGCCCTACCTCGACCCCGGGGGGCTTCGGGAGGTCGCTGACGTACAGATTGAAAAGGCAAGGCGCCAGAATGGAACCTTGCGGGACGCCTGAGCGTATAGGGTGGGCGGTAGATAGTACTCCTTCCACTCGGTAGTAGAAGGTGCGGTCGCTTAGGTAATCGCGGACTAAATGTACTAACCTATCCGGGACTTCTAAATGGTGAAGCTTGTGGACCAGTCCGGCGTGCCAGACCTTATCGAAGGCCTTGGCTACGTCGAAAAAGACCGCAAGCGTGCGGGCGGGAGCGATATTGCTCTTGGCGAAGTTACTCGTGATGTGCTCCGTGAGGCGGTGCACTTGATGTGTACACGAGTGACGGGCGCGAAAGCCGAATTGTTCGGGCGGGTATAAATTCTTGTCGTCTATAACGACCTTGAGACGGTTCAGAAGGATCCGCTCATAGAGTTTCCCTAGAGTGTTTAGGAGACTGATCGGGCGATAGCTATCGGGAAGCGAAGCTTTTTTGCCGGGCTTGCGAATACCTATAACTATAGCTTTTTTCCAGACGGCTGGAAAATAGCAGTGGGCTATGGCTGCATTGAAGATGCAGACCAAAAGAGCTATGAGGTGATCAGGAAGAAGTTTGAGTACTTCATTCCTGATACCATCTGGACCGGGAGATTTCCTAGGCTTAAGGCCTTTAATGATAGAACAGACCTCATCTGGCGTGACCGGGGTTAGCGTTTCCGCGGGAGGAATCAACGTGAGTTCCTGAACGGCGGTCTCGATAGTTTCGATGTGGGCAGTGTCTACGTTGTCGCAGTTTGGGGAGCACTGGCTCTCCAAGCTTGCGGCAAGGCATTCTGCCTTATCGTCGCTATCGAACGCGAGTGGAAGATCGGGGCCCCTTTCGAGGGGCGGCATCTGGGCGGAAGCTTCTAACTTCAGAGAGCGGGCGAGGTTCCAGTAAGCCAGATGGGACGGCTTGAGACCCTCTAAGAGGTTATCCCACCGGTGACCTCTGTACTCTCCGATGCGAGTTCTAACCTCTCTCTGAAGTTGTCGTAACCTACGGGTGTTATCCCTCGTCGGATAGGAGTCATGTGCACGTGTCGCGGCGTTCTTTTCCGTGATTAACGCTCGTAAGCCGGGGGGGAGTATAAAACGGCGTTCGTTTGCCGCTTGCACCTCTCTCGAGGCCTCCCTTACACCGGTTTGGAGGTAGTCGACCAGGGAATCGATGGCTAAATCGGCGTCTGCGGTTGACTCCAATACGTCGGGGATCCTAGCTAGGCTGGACGGGGTCGCGTTATCGGATAAGTAGCGATTTAAGATCGCGTAGTCAACTATTTTGACTTTTGGCGGACTGGGGTCGAACGGTTGCCCGAGTTGTAAGATAACCGGGCGGTGGTCGGAGTCTAGTTCGTGTACGACTTCTATAAGTCGTAACCGAAGTGAGACACCTTTGAGGAGGGCTATGTCAAGTACTGTCGGTTGACAGTTGTCTTGAAAGTGCGTGGGCTCTAGCGGTGCTATGACGTCAAAGCCGAGCACGTCGCATAGTAGTTCTAGTATAACCCCGTTACGGGTGTTGCGCGGGTTGTTGAAAAGGGTGTGACCGCTATTGAGGTCGCCTGCTATTATGACTGATTGATCGAGTGAAAAAAGCGCCTCCAGATCAGACTGAAGGAGTCTTTTATTCGGGGAGAGATATGCAGAGACAAGCGTGATTGGCGGATGGCCAGTCATGCCTATTCTACAGACGGACACTTCCATATTGGTAAGTGCGGGAGGGTCTATTGGCATGCAATAGAGGGAACGCTTGTAGTAGATGAGCGTGCCGCCTCCTAGGGTGGCACGGTCATTTCTGACTATATTGTAATTTGCTATCTTAGGGTCGCGCCTACTGGGTTTTAGAAGTGTTTCTTGTACTAGAAACACGTCTATCTCCCGTTCCCTAAGAAAGGTGGATACTAAGTCCCGTTGTGGAAAGAGGTTTCGCGCGTTAAAAAAAGATATATTGAGGCTTCTAGGCTTAATGCGTGCCATTGATAACCGTTATCTATTTCCCGGCACGGGCCAGGCGCATTAGCGTCGCTGTCATCAGGGGGAAACGCCTGATGGATTCGCCGGGACCGTACTCAGCGACGCACTGTTCGTACGCCAGTACTTCCTGAGGGTCATGCTCGCGGAAGAGCATGACCATGTAGTCAACGCCGCGGCGCGTGTTGACGGGCGGGGGGGCCTGAGCCTTAGGAGGCTGAGGGCGGGGAGTGGAGACCCATGCTGCTTGAGGAGCTCGCATGGCCGGAGGGGGTGCGCGGGGCGCGGGGGCGGCTGCCACCGGGGCGCTGGAGGCGCCCGGGAGGCTGGGGAAAGCCTCTGGCGTGAGCAGGGGCTTTGGTTGTCCTACGGCGGGACGTGTCCTCTGAGGAGGGGTGTGTCGCGTAGGGCGCATGGGTCGCGTAGGGCGCGTGGGGCGCGGGGCACGGGGACAGCCGCGATAGTTCGCGGGGTGACCTTCGTTGCCGCATAGCACGCAGCTCGGAGGGGTAGCCGACTCACGAGTGCGCGAGCACTCGCTCGTCGCGTGGTCCCCGAGGCACTTAACGCACCTGGGACGGAGATGGCAGTTGCGTGCCGAATGACCGTACAGCTGGCAGTTGTGACACTGCGGAGGACTGCGGTTCTTGTGTGGGGGCTCTACGGCTATTCCGGAGAGCTCACACACTTTCCTAACGTTAAAAATGGCTCTGCCCTCGGGGGTCAGTTCCAGAATGACTAAGACCATGTCGAGAGGTCTGTTTTTGGATTGTCCGCCGTGCATTCTGTGCACTTCGCGGACAGGGAAGGCCTTGGCTAAGAGGTCAGTTTTGACCTCCTCGGGTGTGATTTCCACCGGGATGCGGCGGATTACAACCCGGAGTTGACGTTCTTCCTCCAGGGAGTACGTGAAATATTCGAGGTTGCTGTCTCGGAGCAACCTGGTAAATTGACGGTGTTCGTCCGAGGTGGAAACTTGGACGCGGATACCGTTGGCCGTGTTACTGGCCTGGGTGTAGTGGATACGGAGTTCTCTCAGTTTCTCTGAGAGTTTTGTCCAGACCGATTTGTTCTGGACCGTGACGGGGGGCGGGCGACGCGCCTTTCTGCCGGCAAAGGTACCGGCAGGCGCTGAGGGCGCTGCGGAGCGGGGGGCGTGGCTATTTAGCCCTGTCTTTTGTGCCTTTTGAGGGCGGGACTGAGTCTCCGGAGACTCGGGACGCGAACGTGATGCACGTTTGGCGGGCTTGTTTTTTTGAACGAGGGTGAAGCCCTCGTTATCATTGACTATCGCCGTGTCCATTTCGTCGGACTCGGGTTCGGGATCCGGACTGGCGGATGAGTAGCTAACGTTTGTAGCTACTAGCGTCGGCGTGTCCGCTTCGGGAACTAGCGACGCAAATGAATTGTTGGTTGGTAGCGCAGAGGGCGCTGGGGTCGGGGCTTGAATGCCCGGGGAACGTGAGCGCGACGATGGCCGTTTGTACGGCGTCTGACGGTGAGCGCGGGGTGCCGTCGAGCGGGAGCGCGGGACGGGCTTCTTGTTTATCGCGTGTGGCGCGGCGGGGTCGCTGGTGGGCTCGGTGCCCTGAGCGATGACGACGGCGGGTTGCTCGGCCGCGATGGCCCTATTGTACTCCGTCCAGAGCGACGGATGCAAAGTCGTTGCGAACGCTTTGAAGCGTTCCAAATCAGTAACGTGTGCCATTCCGGCGGTGGCGGTTGGGCGGGCGGGGGTGAAGTTAAACCTCCCTGCCGGAGAGGCAGGGGGGTGCGCCGAGTGAATTTAAACGGCTATCCCGAGCCGTGCAAAGGGACCTGCGGGTCACGGTGTAATGACTCGCAGGAAAAGAACCTACCGGGCCCTACGTGGAGGTCCCTATCAAGCCCGAGGCAGAGAACGCAGCCGGTATAAATACCTAGCTACGCCCAAACAGACACTCGGGGATGGATGTGTAGCAGGATTGGAAGGGTGGGAAGGAGACACTCAGGGCTTGACTATGACTCTATCAAGGGCCAAGATTCCTGAGCCCGACCAAGTACTATCGTTTGCCTCTGAAGGAGGCAACCGAGGGGCGCTTGGGTCACGCACCCACTTGCTTTCGTTGGCACCGTCAGGTATCAGGCAAGTGACCACTAAAGTGTGGATTTCGTCGAATAGAAACAAATTGCTCTTAAAAGAGCAGTTTATGTTTGTGTAGCGTACTAAAAGTACGCGACACAATGGGTGCGAGCGAGACGGCGATACGCAGGTGCGGCGCAGGTGCGATGCAGGTGTGCGGCAAAGCCGGTCGGTCGTAAAACTTCACAAAGGCGGCAGAGAGCGGTCGTAAACACGTCCGTTCCCGCCGGCGGTCGTGATCGGTCTCTCGAACGATACCCCATTAATTCTAATCTGTTCAGGCATTTAAAAGTTATGGTGGAATAAAGAAACTCACATACATTAAACCCTGAAAACATCACACTCCTTTTTTGGGTAGTCATGTAAAAAAGAGGCGAATTGGTTAACGATTTCCCATTTAGATCTCGATTTATTAATCTTATCCTATGTTTTGAGGCTAATAACTAATAAGCTTTATCTTTGTCGTATCGTGAAACCGGCCGGTGTGTTCCCTCCATCTTATGACATCGGGTTCTTCAAGCGTAACGTGAAGAGATATTTAAGCAGGTCGGCATGACAGCGGCGACCGCCGATGGATTTCGATTTCTTGTTGGTCGCCGTTGTGTTTGGATTGTTGTGTGCTTACCATCAGGTACAGTACAGTCAATGTGCCGAGCTATTATAAAAAAAAAGGTAATTTACTAAGGAGAATGTCATAGTTTTTTATATATAACTAATTAAAAGATAATTAATAAATAGATATATCTTTTAGTTGATTTTGTTATTATTTTTATACGTGTTTAATACGCAGTAATTACTTTCATTCCATTATTTTTATTTTCACTCATTAGGTATTGACAATTCGTTTAGCTACAAAATTTCATCTTAAATCAGTTATGATAAAAAAAATATGATTTCTTATAGTATTCTCGGTAATTCTTATAACCTATCAATTGAGTAATAACATTAGCTTCCCATGTACAAATTTCATAAATATCGGTTAAGCCGTTTTTGAGTTAAATCCGGATATACGAAACGACAGAAAGACAAGAAAATTTTTAATATTATATTCGTAATCACTATATTTTATAAGAATGTCTGTCGGGAAAGAAAAAATGAACTGACAAAACTACAAATTTATTAATCTACATTAATGATTATTTATTAATACATACTATTAGGGAAATTTCAAGTTTTACAAAATTTTAAAACTTTTAAAAATGTCTCAGAAATTAGAGAAATTCCGAGAATTAACTAATAGTGGAGGATTTTTAAGCCTGTAGAAAAAAAATAAGTCGAGTAATCAGAAACCCTACTGGCAGGCTTGAGGGCACTTATCTTTAACAAAAATTAGCAATTTAAAGCTTAGAATTTCACAAACGGGAGCCTGATTCGAAAAAAATGTTTTTACACACTCGCAATATTTTTGAACGACCTATCCAACGACATCTCACACCATAGGATGGACGAAAAAAAAACATTCGTACTTTACGTGTAGGGTACCCTAAAAAAAATTATATTCCCAGATTTTCTTTTACCACTTTATCGAAGTGATTAATATAAGGTAAAACCACCAGTAATTGACACTGCACCAATAGTTGATACTCTGACGAAGAAAATTAAATATTTGATACTAAATTGATTTGAAGTCTTGAGTTTGTTAACCGACTTTTATAAGTGACTGTACCTATATGTATTTATAACATTAAAAATATATCAGTAATCAGTGATTTTGGCCATCTCGATCTTTGGCTTCCTTTTTTTTCTTAATATTTAATCTTCTTCGTCAGAGTGTCAACTATTGGTGCAGTGTCAATTACTGGTGGTTTTACCTTATATACAATTTATACATAACAAATTACAGCCTACTTCGGAACCTTAAAAACTAGGAAATTTATTTAGAAACCTTATGAAACGAGTCGACCATGAAAAGCTATCAATGACACTGAATTCAAGCGAATATTTTCCTCAAATTTTTTCTTGCTCTCCAGTAGTTACCATCTATGAATAGCAGTCATGTAAAAAGCGATTAAGTTTTTTGTAGCCGATTCTGCCAATGCGGTAACTGATTTTTCGGGTCGAAAACCTGAATACATTACAAAGAATCACGAAAGCTAACATTAATATCGTTATTACACTATTTCATTTATACTACAGATTTATATGAATCTTTATAAAATTGTATAATTACAATTTGTTACAAATTCGCTTGTGAGTTACGGAAATAGAAATTTTAATTAATAAGTTCGAGTATGCCAATGTAATTATGTGTCACAAACGATCTCTGTATAGTCGTTTGCTATCATCGACCGCATACAAGAATCACCTTTAGGTCACTTCAACTTACTTAACTATAACCTTTTTTTCTTCTGATTCTTTATTCAAAGATACCTAATCTTGCTTTACCCCTTGCACATTACCTAATTATAGCTTCAACCTTGATTGGCAGTAGGTAGGTAGATTGGAAATTATTAAATGAAATCGACATTCGAGAACGCAGGGAATCAACAAAGTTTGTATGGTATTCTTCAATAACAATGTAGGGACAAATCAGGTAAGATAATAAAACCGAATGGAATTATTCTTCACCATTTCTTTTTTCTATTTTGTTCTTTCGTTAAACTTGGAACCGGTTTTGGTTCAGTTGCCATTTGTTTCTACACCTCATCAATATTCACAGAATTACCCATATTTGACTTATTATATTGAAAAAGTCTAACGTGATCAATTATTATAGCTAAGTGATGGTATTAGTTGTTTGTTTCACGTGAAATCATTAACGATTTTTGAATTGATTATTATTTGTAAAACTCATATGCAGTCATGATCTTCGTCCTACCTACATTATTTTTCATATATGATGCATAAAATCCTTGTATAAGATTGATTTACAACAAAAAAAAAAGGATTAGGAGACACTTGGAGGTAATTAATTTTTAATATATCTGTGAAATACATACATTGATTATTAACATAATAATCTGTTATAATTATAATGAAGAATATTAATATGTAATGTCAAAAATAACATCATAAAATACATTCACCAAAAGCTGGAAAATAAAGCATACGTTTCTTTAGAGTAGAGAGGACAGAAAATCTCGAGACACGATTAGGTACCACCAACATAGTGGTTACTTTTAAGTACCCACCTACCAAATAATCCGATAACTTATTATATTTAATTTTTCATAAATAAATGTTTCATACAATAATTGTATCATAATTATTTGAACGTTTAGGAATTTGTCGAGGTATTAATGATATAGTTTGCCCTTTAGTGTAATGTAATATCATTACATTGTATAAAACAAAGTCGCTATAATCTGTCCGTCCCTATGTATGCTTAAATCTTTAAAACTACGTAACGGATTTTGAATCGGTTTTTTGTAGTAGATAGAGTGATTCAAGAGGAAGGTTTATATGTATAATACATACATAATATTGTAGAGAAACACTGGTAAATTTAGAGTTTTCTAAGTGATGTCGTAAATAAACACATTTTTTGCGCTTACATTGCAAACGCTGGCTGAACCCCACGAGATAAATCAAAATAATGTACTACAGTATTATACACCTTAAAAAGGTCAACAAAAAAGTCCCCGATGGTATATGTCTATCTCTTAAGGATAACCCACAATAACCATTTTTTATCCTTTACATTTTACGGAAAAAAATGGCTTATTTACGAAGTGATTTTAAGCAATACAGCTTTTATCCTTATCCAATTAAGTACCTTAAATACATTGTCCATTTAATATAGATCAATATGGCCCTTTACAGCATGTAATTTAAATGAATATTTCCGAAGATGTTACAGATTTAAAATGCAGGGACATAGCGTTGCGGCAGCACCGGCGCGTGCCTATAAAATTCTGTAGTAGGTAGGTATATTTAGTATCAGCATTGCACCCGTGCGAAGCCGGGGCGGGTTGCTAGTGTAGTATATTTTGAATATAACTGAATATACCTAATATGTTTTTATCAGTTTTTAGACAAGCCTTTCCCAATAATCTCAACTGATATGAAGTGAATATGTAACCGAAAGTCACACACAGCTGCCTTACCTCTTTGGTGGCAGATTTTCAATATAAGAATATTAGCTAGCTGGGCATCATTAGAAAATGTCTTACTCTTAGCTTATTATGATTGGATCACACTGTTTTCCTATACCGAAAACTCAGAATCATTAGTTACCTACGTTTATTGGTTATTATGTACTTAAACTCAATGGATTATTACAAGATTTTCTAGTATTAAGTAACTCATACTCTCATATTGTAACAATTTTACTAATTTTACTAATCGTCGTGGTGTAGTCAAAAGTATTAAAAAGTTCTTATTATAGTATAAAAATAATAATTTGTATGCACACATTTCTAGAGATAAGTTATTAAAGTATACCTATAGGTAAATAATTTACATAGGATAGGTAGGTACGAAGTTGGACAAAGAAAATAAATTTCAAGATGAATTTTCTTTTTATTATTCTTCTAAATACAAAAAAGCACCTAATTTACACTTTCTAACGACACATTGTACTCATAATCCTCAGTCTTAACCCTACTAGGTATATAAACCAGATAATATGATAAATATTGATACGTGATCTAATCCTATCGAATATGTTTTTTGAGTTTATCAACGGATAAACAAATATGATAATTTAAAAAATAACGGTGTATATTGAGATTATGAGATTCTTTCAACCATAGAATTAGACTAGAAAATACATAGCAATATCACAGTGTAATATTATTATGTACAATACACGAAATGAGAAGCGATAGACATGGAACGTCGACGAGTGAGAAGTTACAGTATAGCGTGAGCGAGCAAGAGAACACGTTATGTATTATTTTTTGAACGTCGTCGAATGGGAGAAACCTGCGTGCGGGCCTCACGGGTACCGCCTGCCCCCGCGCCCCTCCGATCATATGTTCGTCGAGCCAGGCGACAGCGGCAAGCGCGTACCGGCACACCGGCCGCTCACTGCGACTCGGGCACTCGTCGTTGTCGCAACGCTACGTGTTCACATAGTGGCGCTCGCTCCCGTGTGATCAGCTGTTTAACAGTCCGCGCTTCTCGTCGTTTACACGGCCCACACCGTGACCCGATACTCTAAAAAGCCGCTGTGCGGTGTAACATGGAGCTGCTGTGCGCGGAACGCGTCAGCCCCAGCAGCGGCGAGGGCGGAGCACGGCCGGCGCCTGTGCCCCGAGCTGCCGCCCCCGACCCAGTGCTGATGCGACGCCGCGTGCTCGACAACTTGCTGCGCACTGAAGAGCGCTACGCCGTCACCAGCAACTACTTCGGCACCGTGCAGACCGAGGTCACTCCTCACATGCGCCGTGTCGTCGCCGAGTGGATGCTAGAGGTGAGCGCACCCGCGCCGAATGCCGCACCCACACCGCCCGCCGCCGTACCACCCGCGCGATCCGAACGTTCGCCATTTTGTCTCGTTTTCCGGCCACGTGTGGCCCAAGTCCTGCTTCGGTAGAAGGCAACAGTGCCCACGTATGCCCTAGTCACTGGCTGCCGGAAACCACCCGCCTGCCAAGACACCTGTCGCTTTACCCACTTCTCCAGTGTATGTACCCTTCATACTAGTGACAGCTACAAATAACAAAGTAGTGTTTCGAATCCTGCAGGCATTGATCTACTTTTTTATTATACCATATGAAATACATAATGTGAATTCATATTTCACATCTGTACACTACGACATTGTTTACATGATCAGCTGACTGTAATCTCATTAACTTTTTAGAATCTTATAAGAACATAGTGATATTTGTGTATACAAAAACTAAATTATAAACTAGGCTGTTTCACCGTAAGGAATTACTCGTTGTGAAATAATATGCGTGAACCATTAGATCACATAATGAGTAGTCACGTACGTAAAGTACATACTGAATGTACACTGTACAGTCTGTCGGTTACGGAGCGAGCAGTGATCGAGAAGCGAGGGGCCCGGACGAACCGAGCGGGCGGGCGCGGTCGCCGACCGATGCGGCTACGCTCGTTCTATTTGAATAATCAGCTGATTTTGACACACACATACAGCTGACGCTCTGTTGCGCACTTATCTTTTACTTGTATCTATGTATATAAATAATTGCTAGTGCGCACACAAACGTCATTGTTCAAGCTTGGTGGCCTAAATGACGTGTAGTTTATGGATTTTAGTTAAACGGTGTATCCGTGTTCAATATTATTTAATTATTATATCATAGGATATACGTATTATTCATTATATTTTGTGATCACAATTTGTGCTTTTTAAATTATTCAAAAATCGATTAATACAATCGAAGTGATTAGGTGCGATTAGCGAAAAAACTTAAATATAAGGGCCACGTGGAGCCGGCACAAAATGCACCCGGCGCGGCGCGGTGCGGCGCGATTCGTTGCGGTCGGTACTCACTGACGTCATGCTTAGAGTGCTGCTACTATGGTATCGCATGCGCTTCGAACAAAGTTTGCCAACAGCTCACCTCGTGGCTACAACTAAACCAGTCGCATACCAACATTTCAGCAAAAGCAGACCGAAACGGTCCTATGTGAATGTAAGGTCATTGACATTTTCAACGTTAATTTTTAATTGCCAAATGCACTTGACGCGTGGACAGTGACCTCCCATCATAACCATACATATATTTACCTTAACAATTTAGTTATGAGTAGATGAATATATTATTATACCTATGAGGGAAACGAGTACAAATGAAAAGCTAACATTTAGCTTTATAAATAATAATTATCATTATATTTGTAAGTTCAGTATATATTGTACAAATTTTATTGGAATGATTCTTGTTTTAAAGGTTTTACACCTTTGATATATGATCATAGATTCTCATCTAATTTTACTTTAATATAATATACTTTAATAAACAAGTTGTACACTAAACGTAACTGTTTAAGAACTACGGCGCATCACAACGCGGCTAATAGGTATTTTCACATTTATAATACATGTAGATAGCTAGGCATGTACTTAAATATCATTTTGCGAGTCTCGTTACACCGTGCGAAACAGTCACAATCCAAGTCTCTCACTGCATTACCTAGTTTTAAAACTAGTTTAGAAACATCTGCTTTCGCTTTTCCCGGCTTTCTTACTCGCCGGTACCTACTCAAGTAGTAAAAATACATTTTCCATATCATCTAACTTATAATGAAGAACATTGTTTAACATAAACTAAACGGATATTGAACTAAAACGTAGTAACTGCATTTGAAACCTTACATTCTGATAAGAATTGTTATAACTGCAGCAGGAAAGCAAAGTGCGTTGTATTTATCGCAATAAGAGTGTTTCCACTTTTATATATAGGTTATCAGGAATTCCGGATGATAAACAAAACACGGCCTGGGTGTGTCGGTACTAGGGTTGCCAACCGACTCGCTTCTAGACCCTTAAAAGATGTTTCCGGCGAAAGATGTGTGCCTTTGTTCCGTTTTTTGGTACAGCTAAACTTTCAGGCAGAAGTAGGTAGATGTGAACGCACGTCTTGTTTTACTGGAGTGAAGATCGCGTGTCTCGCCTCTCGTCCCCCCCTAGTCCCCCGATAATGTGATATGCCAAATTAAAATATATTCAATAAGAGTACTTAAAATGTAAAAAGTAAATCTGATTTCTAACTGTATTTCTCGCCTTGCTAACTCTGACAGCTGAGTCCCGTTTTTTTTAAACACGCCTGCATTTGTTTGCAAATGTCCGGCAAATCTATGCACATTGGTTGGCAACCCTAGCCGGTACCCATTCAATCGTTCGTAAAAATATTAATGTGTGCGTTTCAAATTTGTAACGGCCGGTTTCTTTTCAGGTATGTGAGGACCAGGGATGCCAAGAGGAGGTGTTTCCGTTAGCGATATCGTATTTGGACCGGTTCTTAAGCACATGTATGGTGGGAAAGAGCCAAGTGCAGCTGCTGGGAACTGCGTGTCTATTATTAGCTTCAAAGCTTCGGGAACCTGGCTCCCGAGCGCTGCCCGCCGACCTTCTCGTCTTTTACACGGCTAACAGCATCACTCTAACAGATCTCTGCGTGAGTACAGTATTACTTAGCTTCTTCATTATTTTATGCCGTATGAACAGTTTTATTACAACACTAAAGCTTAAAAGATTATTTGTATCGCGCTATGGTAACTTTAATACATCGGTAGAATTAATTAACTTTCTTTATGTTCTTCATGTTATAAACAGCTGTTCTCATTAATCATTCAATATCACAGAGTTTTTGCATCGTACATTCGCAATGCATCGATTCTGTAGCGAGCTCTAGACGTTCTCGGTGTCGTTCACTCGGCTGATTTCTAAATCATTCGCAGTCTGAACATCCGTGAGAGATTCGAATTCCACATTTACGACGGTACATTAATTATTACGATCGAAAGATGGTTTCCGTGTGTTAAATTCAATAAGTTCACCGTTTGCTCATCGTCATTATCATCTAATATTTTATTATCTTTTTATGTTAAACGTTAATTATCATTAAGGTTAATTCAATTTATACACTTGTCATGCGTTATATTTTGTATAGAACGTGTATTCGCCACATTATTACCGACCGTTATGTATATGGAGTCGCATTTTATCTTAATATTCTTTAATAAAACAGAGTGATACAATTTCTGTCTATATAGTAGGTACGTACTACTATATAGGTAGTAGGTCTATACCTGGGAGGTACCTACATTTCAAAACAAATGTAAAATTCCCTGTTCTTGAATTGACGCGTTTTAGAATATATAACATTTTGCTTTGAATTATTTATAAATTAATTAAAGAATACAATAATTCGGATCGTTGTGACCTGTGACTGGTTGCATTTAGTAGGTGCGTGTCTGTTGATTTCTGTTGCATTACGGGCGCAATGCCGCCTGTGTGCGGTGTACGGCCACCCGGCGGGGCCCCGACGCCTTTCGTCCCGTAGATAATTTAAAGTGCACGGCACATTTTCGCGCGTCAAAACATATACGACTTGTTTTTTTTTCTTTTTTTTTTTTGCTCGCAAGTGCATTCCACAGTATGCACTTGTGTGCGGCTCATTAGTAATGATTTCGAATAATATATGTATAAACGGGCACCTTCGAATCTATACGAGGTTTCTTTGACTCTTTTTACCAAATTTGAGTCTTAATTAATTTGACAGTACAAAGATATAGTTTCATAATTATATTGAGACTGTTTTGGCAATCGCTGATCGTGGAATTCGAGTGAACGCGGTCTGGTAAGAGGGCTGCCCTGCGGACAGTGTCCCCTAACGAGCCGACGGGTTTCTTGGAAGAACTGCCGAACGAGGCTCGCGTTTCAATAAGACCAATTACAGTAGAAGCACACCGCTTATTTTTTTCTCACGCTACAACCGCGCGACGAGTACTGAGCCCGTAACCGGCCCGAAGCAACTCAACTCTCATGCTCTCATCCCACGGCGCGGCCGACCGCCTGACGGCACGACGCGATGCGCGAACTCTTTAATTCAACGAGCGTTAACAAATTGACTGTTTTAACTTTTTATGATCCGAGTTTTTTCTATGAGATCACGATTTAATTAAAGTTGAGGCTTTTTTTCATTCAAATACGACTTCTCTTAATCTTGTTAGTTTATTCTTATCACTGTTTTCTTTAATACTATATACTTATATTCTGTTTTGAAAATAACTTAATCTCATTAAAAAACATGTTATTAAACTAAGAGTCCTTCTAACTGTACTACTGACTTCACTTTTGTAGTTTGAATATTACTTTGATATTGTTCTATAAATCTAGGACTGATATGTGGAATAATTATCAAGTACTATTTTATTTTACATAATAATTTAAGCGATGATATGTTACTTCCGAAAAATTAACTACCAATAAAATTACTTATCAAATATCACATTTGATACAAAATTGTACATAAATAAAGCTGTAAGAAAATACGTAGCACTTTCGTAGCACGCCTACGCCTACGAGAAATCGTAGATAGTCTTATATAGAGGTACATCGAGCTATGATTGATATTTTTCAGCTTATTTAGAAACTGTTTGAAAGTGTAGAAACTTTTAAAAACTGACGAGTTATAACTTTTTTATAAAACACATATATACAGTATATAATAGCAAATATCGTTTATTATAAACTCAACGTCTCTCTGTCTGTATGTTTATGTTCTTTCACGCGAAAACCATTTATCCGATTTACATGTTTTTTATGTTAATTCATAACTATGTTATCAGGCCAGGTTATAGGATATATTTTGTAAGACAAAGTAACATACGAAATAAGTGACGATAATGGTGAATCAATTCGGAAAAAAACGCATTTGGCGCGCTTAAACAGCTTACGTTAAGTAAACCATATGAGATATTATATAAAATTAATGTTCTAAATAATTGTAAATCCTAATAATGCGATAGCATATCTATCTTCTAAGGATCACCCACAATAAGCATTTTTGTCTTCCGTCTTTTGAGCGGGAGCAGTAAGATTCGCATCCGCGCTCGACCGACGACAGTAGTCCACACGAGTGGAGCTGCGGGCACAGCTAGTAGTAATTATATTTGATGCTAAAACTTTGCTCATCTTATAAGAACCCAAATGTAACCAATATTGTTATTGGTCCGAGTCTTTATAAATTTTGCCGATATATTAAGTATTTATTAAAATATGGCTTCTTCGTATGTAGACAATTTCTCCAATGTCAAGTGTGAAAAATACACGTTTTAGACTTTAATTGGTATTTGTTTAGTGCATATCAATTTAGTATGAAATAAAATTCAATATAAACATTCCAGCCTGAAGCAGCATTGATTATAATACAAAAAAATATCTGAGATTAATCGTACATGGAATCTTAATAGATAAGTTGGGGAATGTGTGTGCGTGGGCGTTGAGGGAAGAGAGTAAGCGATCAGGTTGATTGGTGAGTCGGGTGAGTCCGAATGCTGAGCAAAAAGAGCACGCTCCGGCATCCGAGGTGGGCTTAATGTGGTGCAGTCGCGTTCCCCGCCCGTCCATAAAACCTCGTGCGTTCTCACATCCATACCACCACCGTAAACGTTTATTATAATTAAAGCATAAGTTTATAGCCACGGTGCCAGTTTGCTAAATCAGAACATTCAATATTACATCGAGCTTTCGCTATACTTCAAATACGGTATAGATATTATTTAAAATTATTTAAAAATACATTATTATTACTATTCATAAGGCAGAACAGAATAATAAATAGTAGGCTGAATCGTGCGAAAATTTCGCACATTATAGAATGTAAACAGTCAAACTCCTGTCATGTTAGTTGTAAACAGACTGTTCATAGATGGCACCTCGTACATGTTAATTGAATATGTTTTCATTAGGAATACCATCATTTAATCATACAATCATTAAAGTGGATCGTAAGTATTGCTGACATCAGTTCGGGTTTCCCCGTATTTGTCCTAGTTTGTAAAGTGTTCAGAGAGCGTCCGGATGTGGTTTTTAAAACTGTCCGAGGTTCACACGGACAATTTTTACGTCCAGGGAAAATCAGATTAATTGACTACCAAACAAATAAATCGACTTTTATTTAAAAAATTTGGTTAGCTCAATTAGATGACTTTAATTTGTTGATTACGATATGATTTAAATTTTATGTAGAACTACTTAGCCTATACAGACAATTTTTTTTCAATTAATTTGATATACTTTTACTATTAACTAACTATGCCCCACGGTTTCACCCGTGTTAAATTTAATCGACAAACTCCCACGCGCCCCTGTCGTTGTTCCACTTCCAATAGTTGCCTATAGCTTTCCAGATTGCTTGATGTTTATAATTACTGCTCCGCTCCTTAGAGTCGTAGCGTGAAGTCATATAGCCTATACGGTTCCTCATGAATCTGACTATCATATACAAAGATATATTTTTTAAATCTGACTTGTAATTCAGAGATTAGGCCGCCTATACAAACCAACAAATAATCAAACAAAAAATACGTTAGCTTTATTATATTATAATATAGATTACCTAGTGTCTAACTTTCAATTTGAAGAACTGTCGTCAAGGTACAATCGTATAACTGCAGTTGCCACATCGTCACATAACATTGAATGAGATTTCGTTCAAACACTAAAAGTATAAAAACTCTAATATATACTCTATGTCAGACTTCTAATTCTACGTAAATGTTAGCATTGTAACAACATTATACATTTATCTAATTCAACGTTAAACTTCCCCCTCACGATTAATAAAGTTGTTAATTCAATGTTCAACATTTATATAAGTTCTGTCTTATACTCTCACCCAGTTTTAATATGCATCATATTATGAATTCCGTTAGTTTTTGTACTTAGTTACACAAGCCGTTCACATTTATCTTTGTCGGTCGATTCTGATAAACTTTAGTTTCGCCATTTGCAGGGCCACAGTTTTATTGCTTATTTACTGAACTATTACGAAGTAATGTAAGAAAAAATATATTTATCTACCTACTGAATCTAAATTGTTTCAACTAAAGTGGGGATTAACAAGATACGCTCTAAATATGCATTATATCTAAACATATAATATAATTATATAATTTATATCATTTATATCTACATATAATTCTATTATCGTCCCACGTTCGTCCTCAGTTAGACGGATATAATGGACGTTATTTTCCTTTTAAACATCTTACGCTTCACATATTATTATTTATTCGTTCTAGTCGCGACGCCTCAATGCAGCAATGGCCGACGATTTTTTACTTATCCACGTTTTACTTACACGGTACATTATTATTCTCATGTAACGTAATAATAATAGAAGATTAATCGTAATGTGAGCAATCTGGCAAATACATAAGCATAATATTATATATAGAATCAAATTTCAGAATGCATAAACTAATCAGAAATAAATGTCATGAAAATAATATTTTTCCATATTTAGTCTATTACGTATGTTTATTACTCTTTAGTCCTATACAAGATACATGTGCATCTGGTACAATTTACACATTTTGCATACCTATGACACTCAGACAATGTAAAGGTTATATATATAATACAACTGTATTCAGCGTCACTAATTATTTTATATACAATTAGTAAGTACATATTGTGTGCAGTTGGCGATACGAAACACGAAAGAAAAAAAAAACAAGACTATAAGAAAATGTGAACCGTAATATATTAAAAGAATTAATGGGTTTTTATTTTCATTTCTTTAGTATAAAGTAAAATTAAAGCTAAGAACAAAATCTATTAATTTGATTTAAGATTAGTATTGATTTGATTTTATTTACTGCTTCTTGCCTAATTCATTTTCATATTGTTTATTTCATGGACAATGTTTGATATTTAATAGTAAGTTTATAAAACTTTCTCTGTCTATATTATATTCAACACAGCATTAAACATAATATGATTATTTAATGACAAAAATAACATCCCATCGTCGTCGTATACACGAAGTATTTACCAGCATTCAGCGCCATTCTGTTTTCGTGACTAAAATTTAGACATGACTATGAAATATTGAACATTATTACGCTTTTTTCTATAGTAGAGATAAAAGTTTTAAACTAGAACAGACACATATACAAGAAGGGCAGGTATTATGAATCACCAAAGCGTGTATGAAGGTGCAGCAGTATGTTCGCAATTTATAGATACAAGTTACTTAGAAAACCATGTCACGTTGTTCATTTAGTGACAGTTGAATACAGTAAATGTGGATACAACATTCATTTTGTCAGTTTAAATAGTTACTTAATTCCAATACCTGGTCATTAATGGCAAATGAAAAATATTAACAAACAGCTGCCGATAAAGTTTTTATAACTTTTAGATTAATTCCTGAACTGTTATAGATAGACTTCAGACATAGGTTTAAAATAATCAAATATATCATAAGCCCTGTTTGAATTGTTTATTTGTGTATTGCTACTAAAATAATCTTAAAGCAACAATAGAATACCAACTGATACTCGTGGAACAGCTCTATGCGGGCCGTGACATGGGAAAGAAAAAATTAAAGTTTTGTGGTTAGAGAAATAAGACGTGGAATGCAGCCGTGAAGCCACGCGACCGTTGCATTCACTTTTCTTAGTATATTGTAAACCATAATTGCTAATAATATAATATATTAAATTTAATACAATCGAAACAACTTGCAAGCTTAGTAATCGATGTCATCATTTTAAAGGAATGTGACGATATGTAAGAAATACGAAAACTTGCTTGTGTTGCATGCCCAACACGTTTTGAATGTGCGCGATAACTTTAGTATTTGCTCGTGCATTCGAAGTTATCTTTATGCTTAGTTAAACAAAATAGCACCTAGTAAAATTAAGTAACCTTTACATAAATCAGGACATACTTTACTTACTGTACATTGACTCTAAATAATTAAAAACGGGTATAGAGTTCGCTGTTTTTGATAAGCCGTTAATGATAACCTGTATGCCAGTTTAGAATACTTCTATCAGCATTTAGAAAATTCATAAGTTGTTTAGTCTCAAAAGCTTAAAGGCTACGCGACACCGGGCGCATTGTTTAATTCCAGTAGTGGCGTGGCGCACTCGCACCGATCGATGAAATTGGATAAAGCATGGGAACATAGTGTGGAATTCAGCGAGTGTATCGCAGGCAACGAAGACTGTTTGCATAGCTCGCTTTATTAGCTGTAACGTGGCTCGATAACTGCCGTGCCTACATACCCCGTCGCACGCAACTCACCAGTCTCCTTCACTCTAAATGAACACCCGCCTGCAAATTTACGAGCTGCATTCCACTCGTATCAAGTTAATATGACAATGATAGCTATACATCCTTAGATATATATCGATATGGTCTGGTTTAATTTACAAAATCAGCTGATACGGGTAACTCATAAACCAGTACTGTAATAACGTCTTAACCGGTGTCTGCTTTATCGTAGAGGTGTGGATCTCTGACATCGTTCGCAACACATCTATTTGCGGTGAACGCTTTATGAACGCATTGTTTTCGAAAAGCTGTTCAACCGATCACTGCTAAAAGGATAGAGTGATCCTTTCATTTCGCGGTCGACCCGCATACCTCGTCTTCGTTAACCACTTTTACTCGCCTAAACGTTTTAGTTTCTGTGCCTGCTCATTGTTGTTTAATAATAATTTATCTACATTTTTATTAGCTGCACTAGCCAAGTACAGTTCATTAGTAATAATGGCACTATAATTTTAGAGTGCAAAGTGCGGGGATCCGCTCGTCGTGTCGCGTCGCGTCGCCCTGACTTATTTCAACTTGCAGTGATGATACTTCATTCATTCATAAACACGTTATACCGAGAATATATAGGTACTAAGAACTAACCCAGGCCGATCGAATGCGGACTCTAAATGTATAGCTATGCGAAACACATTTCATTGTACGTATACCATGCGTGCGACTCCGTCGCGGTCGACCCCGTCGATTGAGTTAAGTAAACATCGAGTATTATCTGACAACGGACATACATCGCCTATACATTATGTATGGATGTGTGTATGTATATACGGTATAATCAAGTTATTCATAAAATTAACCGACGAATATTATTATCAAGGGTATCGCTAGACCCAATTACGTATGAAGTTTAGAAGTAATTATTTTAATCTAGGTCAGCTATATGGTAGGAGCTTCTTGAAATAATTATAATAGTGCTTTGTAACATAAATGCATTATATTTTGATATATCTCATTTCAACATTTATAAAATAATATAATAATGAAGATGTATTTTGATTTTTGTATGCTTAATAATAATTAGTTATATTATCTTTACAAATCCGATAAAAAGTTCAATAGATTCCAACCAATTTACAATAAAATCATTATTATGAGAATAAGCATGGGATAAAACAATAACACTTTATGATTACGCAACAATGTGACTACCTACTTACTGACACGTCGACTTGCCGTCGAGTTGTTCCGGGAAGTCGAGCGAAACTTGCCACGTTTACGATTATTAAGGCGGATGTGGCGACGAGAATGCTTGATATAATACCTACGGGCTAATCGAAACATTCTCTGTGGAATATAGTACGTTTTAAACAGTAAATCAAATCGTTGAAAAACCTATACGTATTATGATCTTTACTACTATTATAAAAAGGTACTGTTTGTATGCTTGTAGGAGGTTAATATCTGGAATTACTAATCGGATTCTTAACTTTTATATTGTAATTAATGCTATCGAGTCGTGACCGGTAGCTAGAAGAGATTGCTAAAGAATAATTTTGTAAGACACAATTTCTAAGAAATACTTTCTTCTATATTCGTCTGGCTAAAGTTAGATCGAACCAACAAACCCTATATTATATAACTATCTATCAAGAAAAACGTCTTGAGCCATAATTTAATATTTCCGTACTATTTACTAACGAGCATTGATTTAGAATATTATAAATATTAATTGAGGTCATTAACATCTATATATTTTGAAATAACGGACGAGTTATTCAGGAAATAGGTTGGACTGAGCGATAATATTATTTATAATATCATCAATTTTAATATTATTATTGTTAACAGAGTTGGGAGTTGCTGGTATTATCAAAACTGAAATGGGATGTAGCTGGTGTGACCGCTCACGATTTCCTGCCGCTGCTGCTCTCGCGGCTGCCACTCAGAGGTCTAGTGAACACAGAGATGGTTCAAAGGCACGCACAAACTTTTATTGCATTAGCCGCTAGAGGTAAGTTTATAACATTATTATTTTAATTTAAATCACATTCTATAATGTCATAAGTTCATATTGTTGCTATTACATTTTGATAGGCGTTGAATAATATAACCACATGGTAATACGTATAATTATACTTCTGCATAAAATTAATTTTCATTTTGAATAATTTCAGATTTGGTACAAACAATATTTGTAACGAATTTATCTTACTTCAATGCGATCTCAAAACTATGTTTACTCTTCGTATTCATTTATTTTAATAGGTTTTTAGGTAACCGGAAATTGACAGAGAAAGTTGCAAAGATGTGGAAAGGATTGATGGATGTTCATCTTATTTTATACTAGCTGTGTCCCAAGGTTTCACTCGTGTTAAGTTTATTCCACCGACACTAAACCACGCCGCGCCGTCAACGCACTCATATCGTTTTTCTCATTTCCAGTACTTACTTACTTACCTATAGCTTGCCAGATTTAACGTCAACTTCATGGTTACTGTTCTGCTCCTTAGGATCGTAGCGTTAAGTTATATGACCTATAACCTTTCTTAATAAATAGACTATAAAGAGCATACATATTTTTTCAAATCTGGTTGTTAGTTCCAGAGATTAGACTAGAGACTATGGATTTTCACTGGCAGTTAGCTGACGTTATAAGGCATAACTTAGTCTACATTTATTTTAGAAAAATAATTAGGGTTCTGGATAAAAAATAAAAAAGGTTTTTTAGTACACCACGTGAGCGAAGCCGCGGGCACAGCTATTATACAATATGATGACAATGTTCTTGCCGAGAATGTATAACAGCAAAGTGCTTAGTTTGCAACGGCAAACAGTTTTTGTAATCTAAATAACTCGTCATATCACGACAATAGTGGATCGACCGCAATCGATGTTGGTGTTCTGTCATATGTCACTGAACCTTTTAAAAGATTTTTATGCCGAAAACAGTATTTTATGTAAAAATCAATCACTTATGAATAAAACATACTATGTTACTCGTTAATTTTTGGAATAAAACTAAAAAACCAGAAACCGAGAGATCGCCGATATTTTATTTTGATTTTTACTTCATAAAAATGCTCCAAGAAACACCGTGTTGTTCTTACCGGATTTACGCATAACATTCATGACCTGTATTTACATTGACATAAACGACCTATTTATCTTATTTTCGTTTAAGCATTATAGTTGTTATTTATACTGGTTGAAAGTCAAAATTAAGAAAGTTAACTGAACTTACTGAACCTTACTGATTAATATATTATCAAGACTGGATGGATTGTTAATAAATTAATTAATACCTGGATATATGTATCAATTGTCAAAAGATTTCCCTGCGATTATAATAACATAAGTGCTCGTGACTCTTCGCCGCTAGTGTCCTTCCTATAAGGCAAAATGACACGCATTCTTTTTTTCCTATGATATGCAAGGTTAACAGGTATTTAAACTCTCCAGTGTTACTTCGGTTTAGTGGCTGAATTGATCCTTATTTATCGTGGGTTGCAGTCGATTTGCGAACTTCATTGTTTTAATAAGTAGGTACGATAAAAGAAATATGAACATGGCTGAAAAGTGTGTAGGCTTCGGTATTTATTGAAAGTTATCAGAGAAAGCACGGAGATGTGAATAGGTTTGTTTACAGTGAGGGTAGAGTGCGCGGGCCAGAGCGGCGCGGCGCGGCGTGTGTGTCCTGAGCCGGCGGCTTAGGCGCCTCCCACGCCGCTCGACCGAGCGCATTCCAGCACGCCTCGGGACTCCCTCCCGCACCCCGCCACAGCCTCCGCAACCCTCAGGGATCATATGTTTTTGTGCAACGGTTTTTGTTGTTCGCCGCCGCTTACGTTTTGTTTTTCTTAAAGGAGTTCACGCTCCATCTCTTTTATTATACTCAATCCTCGGATATTATCTCTTATCAAATAGTAAATGCATCTTCTTGAGTAACTTGAACTCTACCTACCTCACGCATTGAATAATAAGACTTTGATATATTTATGTAAACTTTTAACCTTGACGATACTGGACAAGTTAATAAGAATAACTACTACCTAACTGGATTCTGTCGTTTTAAAATATTTTTATTATTGTTACATATCTTTTCCCTGTATATTTTACTTGTTATGTTTAACAAACAAAAGTGTTATGATGGTCATAAATATGACAATTCTATGGAAATCCGTTCATATGTGTTGATCTACCGTGATCGACTTGAAAATAAACGTAATTTTCTCGTGCTAACGGAAAAATAATATCATTAGATTTATGCTAAAGTTTAAAAACAACATCGCCACTCCGTCGTCGTACCGTTCATTCTCCATCCACAACAACCTCCAGAAATATTACATAATTAATATTCTTTGACAATTTCTCTCGTTTTCTTTACTTTTTACTATAAGATACCTACTTGTTCTTTCGTGTCGAATATAAAGTGTACCAATAGATAAGTAGGTTTTGGTTATAACAGAAGCCGTTTTTAGAATGAGGAAATAGACAAAAAAAGAGTTTTTAAATGTGCAGTTTTCCCATCTTAAAATTTGCAGATAAATTAAACTTACGAATTGTTGTATTTTTTTGTATTTTGATCTGTGAGTTTGTAGCCTCTCTTGAAGGAGTATAGTAGAAATATTAATAGATATTAAGTTTATTATTAATACGGATAATGAATTAATTAATTAGTGTATATTATTCAACAATTAGAGGTTGGAATTACTTAAATAAACTGGTAAAGGTTGCGGGAAGCTGCTGGATGCGGGCAGCACAGGACCACTCGTTGTGGCGATCTTTGGGGAAGGCCTATGTCCAGCAGTGGACGTATTTCGGCTAAAATGATGATGATGATGATACTTACATATAAAGAGTACTTTGCTTTGAAGGGGACTCCAATATTTCTCGGTATTGCGCGAGCCCGTATAGGTGATATTATGCATATTGAATCGTAACGCGATGAGATATTAAATTCGAAATGAGTTACTTTACATCTCGCACAAGTTCTTGTTGATGAACATAAATTGTAGTATCTAGTAGTATCAGCATTAAAATATATGTAAATAATATACTATTTGTGCCCCACGGTTTCAGCCGTGTTAAATATATTCGACCAGCTCTCCACTGCACCGCGCGGCCAACGCACCCGTGTAACCTATCGTAATTCTCACTTCCCGTACTTGCTTAAAACTTACCAGACTGCTTGACGTTCGTGATTACTGCTCCGCTCGTTAACGTGAAGTTATATTACTTATAAACCCACAATAAATAAGCTATGAAATGAAAGAATATTTTTTCAAATTTGACTAGTAGTTCCATGGATTAGCGCTTTCAAACAAAACAACCAAAAATCAATCACTTGAGCTTTATATTATAACTAGCTGTGCCCCGCGGTTTAACCTGCGTATAATTCAAAAGATATCGCTGATAATACATCAGTATAGACAATATTTTTATCGGGCGGCCAGGGTTAGCGTCACAATTCACACGGCTCGTTCGCGCCACTACACCTATATCATAGACACGAGCCGAGTGTTGAAATACTTTAATGTTACTTATCTCGCAAACTATTCGTCCAAATAACATGCTATAAGGGGCAAATCTATATGCATAAAATTGTCTTGATGATGAAGTAACTTTCGTTCGTTAAGATTAATATGCCATGCCTAATAATACGAGTAATACTCATAAAACAATTTTCAATAAAAGTTTGTCACAGAATATACCTTATTGTGGCTAATGTGTAAGAGATAGTCATATGGAATCGCGGACTTTTTTTAGATGTACTAAGGAGCAATATTTTTGTAGAACATTGTATTTACGTATCACTAACCATTACGCCAACGCACGTGGATAAAGCAGTTAGGGTACCCTATTTATTCCGACTTACTTAACAAAAATCAAGGTAGGCTTTTTTAAGGTTAGCTGAGAGGTGTAACTTAATTCTAGATAGCATATACCTACTATTCCTCTCGAATCTGGCTATCATATACAATTTAAGAATAAGAATTTTTCGAATGCGACTGGTAGTTTCAGAGATTAGCGTATTTAAATAAACTATCAAAGAAGCAACAAAACTCTTCCGTTTTATTATATTAGTATGGATAGTAGGTATAACTAGTACTATACAAGAGTTATTTGTTGTTCCGCCCCAGTTTTGAGACAGATTAAATCATGTTGTATAAAATTATTTTACTTTTACTGTATGTTTCTTATAATAACTTAACTATGAAAACAATATATCTTACATTATACACTACGCTGATATCAGGAATATAATTAAACCCGGTTAAAATTCCTTGCGTATCTTTTAACGATTCAGTTGCACGAAAAAAGACAAAAACTATATAAAACATACATTGTTGAAGGGCACCACAATTGTTTTCGACTGGATCGCGACCACCATACATCAGGTGTAACACTCGGCATAGTGGCGCGTTTAGACGTGTCGCGTTTGGGAATCAGTCGGTGTAATGTGTATATTCAGTTCCCGAGAGGCTTGCAAGTATGACAGTGACGACCGTCGTTGGCTTGTCGATCTCTCGGTGGTTGTACTGTACTTTCCATAAGGCACAGTGTAACAGTTACCAAAATAAAACCGCATAGCAACAGACTAGCTTATTGGTCGATCATGTTCCCGTCGCGCGTCCCGCAGACCATTATGAGGGTCGCGCTTACTGCGTTCGAGCTATAGTAACGCCGCGACAGAGTGGCTGCATATATGTTGTATGCAACTGTAGGGAACGTCATTCGAGCCACAGTGACACTGTCGCCGCGTCAGTATTGCTGCAACCCTGTCGTCAGACGCCAGGCGTCAGGAACGCGCTCACATGTATTTTGAAGTTATTTCTCAGCTAACTTAATAATCTATTGACATGTCTACCGAATTAATTTGAATTAAAAAATGAATTTTATTTTTGGTGTCTCGGCACCCAATACAAATCTATAACAAAATATGCTATAATTTCATCATCATCCTCTTCATTAACAATGCGAACAGCCCGTCTCTGCAACCTGTCTAGGTGATCGAGGAGTTACTTTGCGGATCTATCCCAGAGACGCGGAAAACACGCACACCTGAGTTTTGTTGGCATTGAACTCAACCAAGAACTTGCTCCCCATGTAGATACACGGTAAAGGTATTGGTTAAGTTCAATGACAAGTTCCTCCCGTCTCTTTTCTGTTTGACTAACACTAACAGAGCGTCAGTGACGCTATAGACGCTGCGTTTATGACGCTTCGCTTAAAAGTCCACCTTAACTTTAACGAAATTTACTGCCGTGAATCATTTAGCGGATATAACGTAATAAAATATAGTAAAATCGATGTCAGAGCGCAAAGTGTCACCTGTTAGGTAATCCAGTATTTACTCTTCTACAATAGCCAAATATTCCTTACAAGCGTTTACAAAAAAATAAAGTTATTTAATTTCAAATAAGACTATACACTAAGTACCTACTTGAATATTTGCTCAGTATTGATAAGTCTGTTTCTGTGATAGACATATAAATCTTGATGAAATCCGTATTTGTATATTATGTATTTAACTTACTTTAAACAAATACAATAAGATCCATTGCGTTGTAGCAATGACGGACATACAAGTAACTGGTTGTTAAAGTTGAGATCGATATTACTTATTTTATGACAAAAACGTTAAAGAGTTTACCAGATGTCTACTTAAAAATAATGTAATTAACATTTTGGTCATTAGAAATACAAGTTAAGTTAGAGGGTATTAGTGGATGATACAAGTCATCTCTAATCACATCTGGAGTTAATGCGTAGTATGGCCTCGCGGGACCGTTCACCTCGCGAATACATTGCTAGCGCCGCGGCTACCCGCACCGGCTCGCCCGATACGGTTTTATTACAACTACTCCATATTCAAGGACATGGTAACGATTATGTCACCGCTGAAGACATCGAAGCTTTAGTTGCGGTTTTGTTGTAGGCATGCCTTTATACAAACTTGTCACGCAGAGCTAAATAAGGCTCATCGATTTACTCTGAATCCTATTTAACAAAAGTTCATGTAAGTTTATTTCTGGGCTAATTGATATTCAAATATTTATTTCCATTGTTAGACATATCTAGGAAGTATTTAATTCTAATTTGGATTCTATCTAGAGTGCGAGACATAACAAAGCATTATCTTTATCCTAGTTCACATTACAGATAACTAGGTGATTCGTGCGAATACTCGTATTTCGCACATTATAGAATTTAAATAATCTTAACAGTTGTCATTTTAGTTAAATGGATTCATACATTCCAAATAAAAAAGTTTTTTCATCAGTTTATTTAACGCAAGCGATAATTTTGTCAAACTATTTGTCCATAGCGGGGAACTTAATCTTTAAAATGATGTTTGAATAATTGATGTTCATGGTGAATTAAACAAAAAACATCGTTAAGAATTCATATATAGAGATAATTTTAGCTTGCAATATTCTGTTGATTTTTATTGGTTAGGTACATACGTTACAATGATGCCACTAAGTAAAAATAATCAACTTAAGCAATGGCAGCAATTAGCGAAACTTAAAAATTATAACTTATTACAATTTACATATAAAGAACACGGTACCAGTGCTTCCTAGTCACTTCCTCTGGATACCTGTATTAGTTCGTAATGTTCAATTTGCTATTTTGTAAGGACGACTCGTTGCATCCGCTACGTGTGTGGCCATCTCTGACTTACGTTGTCTACCATAATTATTTCACCTATCTCTCTATATTATTAATAAAACTATAGTTCTGTCTGTAGCTACATTTTTTTCTTCAAAAGTTTGTGATGGATAGCTATTGTTCTACTACTGGCCAGTGATCACAATTTTCACATTTTAAAACTCAAAGACGGCTTCACTGATTTTAATAACATTTTGTAGAAAGTATAATGTCATTAGAAATTTGAGAGGCTATAATTTTTTAAATAATATAATACTTTTGGAAATTATTTAGAAAAATAAACAATTAAGGATTAATAACTAACTATATCAAATTGGACAAAAAATTACTTCCAGCACATTCTTTTGCAATACGCTGCCTAAACTTTTAAATATAAATAAATCTATAAAATCAAAATATTTGAATCTATTATTATATTTAACTTTAATCTTTTTTTTTTTTTTTTTTTTTTTCGAACTGACTATACTGTTAGCCTTAGGGGCCCTGGAGCCTTTACGGCTTTTACAGCTTTACCGGGCTTGAAACTTTAATCCTTAATAACTACTTGTATGTCACAAATAAAATTAAGAATGCTTCGGTTACGTTTATGTAGACTTTATGACCTGTAAAACGATGATTCTCATCAAAATAAATTATTTTTTCATAAGTACTAAATGTAAGTACATTTTTATTAACAATAACTTTAATAAACGTGGTAACAAATAGTTTAATATTTATACAGTAACAAAATTGTTGGAATTATTGTTCACCAATCGGCTCGCACTGCGCTGTTTGATTTACATCAGATTATGCAAATTCTTCGGCAGAGCGGTCGCTTTAGCTGTTTCATATATCTTTTTATTTCGTTCCCTCTGTCCGTTCCCTTTATCTCGGGTATGCCGACACACACATAAAAAAAAAACTTATAAATGAGCTGAGAGAGTGTTCGATATCTGTATGTTGGCCGATATAATGGAATCTACTTAATGATGAATGGAGGCTCTTGGAAGCTTCACTCATATTGTCCGCGTCCTTATATTTCGGAGCATTTATGATTTCAGACAGGATTTCTTTACTAAATCTCGTACCGTGGGAAGAAATCTTAAAATACTCCCGTATTTGTTTTTTTAAGGTTAACCTTAATACAGCTAATAAATTACTGTTATTCCAATAAGAAATAGAAGGGTAGTACAATGAATGTATTTCCTTGTGATTATTTTAATATTTTATTATTAATTAATTGTTGACAAAGGTTTACCTTACCTACTAAGAAACAATAGTATAGGTAACTGTAACGTTAACAATATGCAATTAAAAATATCAAACCTAACTTATTTTCCTGGCAATTAAGAATCACAAATTGGTCTATATTATTTTACAAGAAACTTTTTGTTAGGTTCTACACGATAATGTATTTACGCGTACGTTCTCGTAATGGTTTTGCTAAAGCTCGTCCGTGAGAAATATTCAAGCAAGCCGGGCGCGCAAGCGCAGGTTGTGGAATGCGGCCGCGAGGGCGGGTGCTACGGCCGGCTCCTTTGAGGCTCGACTCTCCAAAGAAGACTGACAACCTGCGTGAGAGAGAGAGGAACATTTGTTTTACCGGATGTACCTCCCTCTTTAAGACCCTACACAGTGCCCTTCGCTCCGCCAGCCAATATTGACATTAATATTGCTTGTCTATACAAACGCAAAAGATCGACAACGTTTAACAATTAGTTATTTCAACTTGCCTTTTAATAATTTATTTGTTAGTGTTTTACACAGGAAAAATGTATTTTACTGGTTAAACCAAATATTACGCTATTAATAAACTAAAACTGATATCGCGGTGCGAAATGTTAACTGTATTTTTAAATTATAATAATTTATGCACGAATGCTTTATCACTCCCATTACTGTTAACTTTGATTACATAATTAATTTTAATTTCGCTTGTTGCAGATTACGAGTTCACGCTATATTCAGCGAGCACGCTTGCATCTTGTAGCATTGCTACAGCTCTGAGAGGACTCGGCCTAGACGGGCATTTAACACGGCTACATGAACTCACCCGTATTGACTTGGTAAATATGTAATTCATAAAAAAATAACAATACTCTTTTAGAATAACCTGCCAAATCCGAAATAATATATCATCTTCTTTTTCTTAGGACTGTTTACAAACATGCCTTGAACAAATCGAGGAGATGGTTCAAACCGTGATAAATGAAAACGCTACGAATGTCCCAAACGGACAGGCGAGAGAGTCAGCGGGGTGGACGCCCCCACCGAGTCAAGACAAAGCGCACAGTAACGCTGCAACCCCCACCGACGTCAGAGACGTACATTTTTGATCCCGAGCGAGCGTTCGGGACACCAACACAATTACGGTGCATATGCAGTACGAAAATACTATAAACTAACAATCTCGGCAGGTGCAACCGTAATCAAGGACTGATACTAAGACTGACAATCGCATGTCTCTCGCAGTTAACTGTACATGTATTCTAATTGAAAATAGGATAATAAATAAATAAGCGTAAGCCCTGCGTGCTACTTGTAATTTTGCCTCTAGTCTGTACGTTGGTTCATAAACTATATTATACTGAACGAGTTGACTTTGCATGAATCTTTCAGTTCTAGTTAATACAGTTCTTGTAATTACAATCTACCTCTTAATAATTTAAGGTTTCACTATCGCGGTGTACATGTTCAAGTATCAATATTTTATCTACAAAATAGCTGTAACACTAAGTTATGGTACCTCCAGATACGTAAATATTCTTATGGGACCAAAGTTATCTTCTCATATTCGTATTATTATCACTATTTACATATTTTTTTTAAATTACGAATTATATGCAGATTTGTTTACTGTTATTCTGACAATGACACTGTAAATTAAAATTAATATAATCATTCTAGCAGGTGATTGAAATTTGTGATTCAATTTGGGTTTTCTTGTACGAGTTTCATCACTGCGAACAGATCAATATGTTGCAAGACCACAAAGAAAATAAAGTTTATTACAATTAATTTACTGACAAACGTGCTTCATAATTAAAATGCTTAGTGAAATCGAGTAAATATATAGATGATATAATATTCTGGGGGAAGGCAATAATTTACGCTTGTATGTTGTAAAAACGATATTAATTATGTAAACAACGGATAATATTTATATCAGAATTGAAAGTGTTTGGAGAACAGTTTGCTGCATATATATTTTTCATATATACATGTCATTAATTATATAAATTGAAACAGAAGTATTTCTGTGAGCAGACAAAATATTATATTATATAGTTTTTGTTTAAATTTTCTTTTTAATTTTGTTTAAAATATATACATACATATATTACATATAATTATCTTTGTTCCTTTTTGGTGAAAATACCATCATTAGATTGTTTCGTATTATAATGTGATAAGCTTTATTAAATAGTTCAATGAACTTAGTAATATAGTCACTTCCAGTCATATGTTAATATCGAAGTGCTATATCAGACATCTTCGACTACTGTTTATATATATGATATAAAAAGTTAATTGTAATCAAGAACTGCTTGATTAGGATAATATGTAGTTATTAAAAATCATATCGACGTTCCTATATTTGCAACATTAAAAATAAAACAATGCAATAGTAAAAGTTCACTAATTTGTACTTAATACTTCTACGATTAGTTAAAGATCAGAATGTTCATTACTTTAATTAAAATTGTGATATATTCTCCGCAGTATGTTTAGATATTATTATTTTTAAGTGAAGTACGGGTGGCGTAAGCAGAGTGTAGGGAGAGAGTGTTATTTTCATAAGATTGTTATAAATTCATAGGTTCGTTTTATTTTAGTTTTAATAAATGTTAATACATCTATATCCTGAAGTTTAATATTATGGTATGCTCAGTAGAATGTAAAAAGGAAACGAATTCACTCCAATGTCTTCCATGATAAATATATGAGGAAATCAGGATTAAATACAAAGGAATGTACCATTAGTTAATGGGGCTGTTGTCAATATTATTACATGGTAGATAATCGCTAGTAAATTTTTATGAAAAGAAACAAAATATCAGAATAAGATGTAGCTCCATTGCTGTATATTTTCTACTGTTTGTTATTTATATATTTCTCGTTTTAAAAGTCGATAAGATATTTTCTATGGTAAATATTGCAAGAGTTGATAGTTCTTTTAATCCCATAATAATGATATATATCCTTTGTTTCACCTTGGTGTAGGAAACCTGATAATCCTTTTATTTGTAAAAACTAGCCTTAGTTTAGCCTTAGTAAGAAATGTGGACTATTTAGCGATCTGCTATTTGTATAGATATATATCTGTAGGATTTAACATAATTATTATTAACTTATATGTATGCTCTAAGCATGTGGTGCCATAAGTAACACTACTCTATAGGTATGTTATAAAATAAAATACAAAAAAATATTCTCATAGTGTTCACGGAATTTCGATTCAGTCACCTAGAAAGTTATTTAGCACATCTATTACAATTAGATAATCAACAGAACAATTAAACACAAATTAACAATGTATCATCAAAGCAAAAATATTTTTTGTAATTTATTCGTGAATTGTTTACGCAAGAACCAACATAAAGATTAGATTCGTTTTGGAAATGGACAATAGAATTTAAAATGATTGTAATTTTAGTTTTGTATATAATAAAACATGTGGGAAAATATACGCATTAAAGAGTTAGTCTTACATAATGCTTATATAGTAGCTTTTGACTGGCTTTTGTGGAATAGATTTAATTTAGCACTTTATATTAATAACGATTAGCTTAGTTATGGGTTAACAATGATTTTCCCCGTAATGTAAGTACATGATGGATTTAACGTGAGTTTATTTAGCTCCTTAATAAGTGCTATTACTTATAAGATTTGACATATATAATAGGTATATATAAAAGTCTATTTCTAATTATAATCACGATCGTGATTTGCTTCTTTGTATGTGATGATTGTTATAAATAAATTTATCTTTAAATTGTAAAATTCTTTAAGATGTTGAGATGTAAATATTTAAAAAAAATATAATAAAAATGTCTGAAATATACACGTCACTTTTAATTTTTACAGTAAACCCTTAGCATTTATGTTTAAATAAACCGCAAACAAGTTCAGGTTACTTTACATAATTTAAATAACTTTTTAACAAACACAAATATGAATAAATGGAGTTATAGAAAAGCTTTTCACAGCACCGGACCTCTAGAGAAGGCAAATCGAGGTGTCCGACTTGACCGGCCCCAATGAAGTTGTCGCCAAAAAATTTTATTTCACCAAAGCGCTTCGTATCCAGTTTAATGGTATTGATTTATCATTTGACTTTAGAATGATTGCGTAGTATGCACTAAATTTGCGTCGCATCTAGAAATTTAAAATGCTGGTGGAAAGTGACGGCAACGTCAAGATTTTGACCAGTTTTAGAAAAAATGTTAGATTCGAACAAAGCCATTCATACTTATTTCGTTATCAAACACCTGGTTAGATTGTATCCATCTATCTATCTAAATAAATAAAATGATTAGAGGTTTGCAGTTGTCCGCGCATCAAAAACTACGGGATAAATTTAAAAAAAATACTCCTTATATACATGGCCCTTATATAAAACACGATATCTTCATTCAATAAAAAGTTTTAAGAAATTACGATTAATCTGTCATCCACACGAGCAAAGCCGCAGGCACAGCTAGTAAACAATATTTACAGTAGCAGGTGCTATACACTCTGTTTATTGTTATTTACTTTTAAGTTTCAATTTAGGGCCTTATTATAATTAGGTATGTCAAAGGCTATCACCTAAAGTGTCTATTATTATACATCTATTATAGTCTGTAGGATCTTATAGAAGTGACATTAAATTTGTCACATGGTCTACGACTTACCATGAACCTTTACCAGGTCGTCGGACCACATTATGGTGGGTCTACCCAGGCTGTGTCTTCCGGTACGTGGCCACTACTCGAGAACTCGTTAGCCCCGTCGGCGATTTGTTTCAGCGTTTGGGAGGCTACGTAACATCTTTTCGTCCAAGATACCGCAGTGTCTCAAGACAAAACTCTTTGACCAGTGTGTGTTGCCAGTGATTACACATAGTGCTGAGACGTGGTCGCTAACTTTAGGCCTCATAAGAAAGCTCAAGGTCACTCAAAGGGCAATAGAGAGGACTATGCTCGGAGTTTCTCTGCGGGATCGAATCAGAAATGAGGAAATCCGCAGGAGAACCTAACTCACCGACATAGCCCTAAGAATAGCTAGAATTGGTAGTGGGCGCGTCACATAGCTCGTAGAACGGTATTACATAATATGAAATAAAACGGAATACACAGACAGTTTAAAAGATGGTTAGCTAAAAGGTTAAGCTAGTGGTTTTAATTGTCGATTTTCTTTTCCTGTACCCTTTATAAATGATTCAATTCAATATTGATTATTAAGTTATTTTTTAAACTTTTCTTGCTGATCCCCGAAACTGTCAAACTTTACATAAATCTTTTTTTTTCTATATAACGTGGGGTTGCTAGTGTAGTTATTTTTTCGTGTTTAGAAATGCTGGATGGAGATGTGCTTTAACTCACATCCATTGGATACAATTTACTTTAATAGACCATGATGAAATACACTGATAATGTAATATTAATTAATTAAGTCTTATCACATGCTTGTAAGAAAGAGACACATATATTCATAAAAGAAAAAATAATTCCAAGATCAGTTAATTGATTCCGATTTATTCAATAATAAATTTACAAATCTTATTGCTGCAAATTATTTGATATATACATTATTTAATAATTACACAAATATTGAATCCATGCGAATAAAACTACGAATATAATAAATAACATGTAATACACGTGAATGAAAAGGCACTTTCAATCACATAACCAAAATATAAGGTTCTTTTAATTATTCATTTACAATATTAATCTATATTAACACAAATGGATGCATATCACGTGATGAAGTACCCTAAGTAGGTACAACTCTTATTCCTACGCCATAGTTAACTGGAATTCATTCGCCGATCTTCCGCGGCAAAATTTTGGCCAGGAGAACTGAGCAACCGATCTTCCGCATATTGTGCCCATTAATGGTAAGTTATATGTAATAAAATGTATTAGCATTCCGCCGCGGAAGATCGGCAGAATTTCCGTTAAGTGTGGTTAAGGCCTTACTTTAAGATTAAAGAAAAAATATGTTTATAATAATAAAAAGTAGTTGTGCAATAAAATATCTATAATCTTATTATCCAACACTAACATGATTATACTGCACTATTTATTTTTCAAATTTTATTATCATTAAATATACTGTTTTTCAATCTTCATAAAAGTAAGATTTGCACATAGCGAAAATTATACAGGAGCAATAACAATATTTATTATTTTAAAAATTCATTGGATAAATGTAATTCATATATTATTACTACAAAAAATTCTATCGAACAATTTGAATAAATCAAAAGGAATGCCTTACGATTCATCTACATAGCATTTATATTTTTAACCCCCGACGCAATAAAAAGTGGTGCTATGTGTGTGTGTGTGTCTGTGGCATCGTAGCTCCCAAACAGCTGAACCGATTTTCATCTAGTTTTTTTTTGTTTGAAAGGTAACTTGATCGAGAGTGTTCTTAGCTATGATTTAAGAAAATCTGTTCAGCCGTTGAAAGATTATCAGCTCTTTTCTAATTGCAGTAGAGCATCTTTCACAGGTCTAATCGAGTCGAAATTTGGTATTCTGTTACTTCAGTGCTATTAGAAAAACAAAGCAACACTGAGCTGATGCTGGATCATCATCTGGATTCTGCAGGATACCTAACTCTTCACTTACAGCAGAGATATCGTGTTTGGGCTCATTGGAATGTTCTCAATGAATGGGTTACTTGTGTCGGGGGTTTATTTAAATTTTCAATTTATGTCTATAGATGTTTTTTCTCGTTCGTTCGTATTCGTCGTAAAATACAGTTTATTTGTACGCCAATTTGATTAAAAAAGTGTCTTCTGTAATTTTTATATAAGCAAGCGATTGCTAATGTCATTTAGAATAAAGAGAGGGAGAGAAAGAGAATAAAGAGAATTATTAATCAATTAACAAATATAAAGAAATCAAGATTATGTTGGTTGATGGAGAAACTACAATATTCTTAAATCTGCATCAAAACAAGCTGTTTTATATATAAGGATAAAACAAATAGATATTTTATTTATTTGTCTTAATAAATATATACTCACGACATATTTATAGTTCAATTCAGTTCTTGTGGGTGTCAATGTACTAATACAGGTAAATTTGTAATAATGTATGCAATATATGTATTTATTGCCAATTCGTTTAAGGCCTTTCACAATGAAAACGCTGGTATAGGTGTTGTTCATCTGAAAACGTGGAGTGTCACGAGTGCTAACTTTTCTTGCCGCTTATATATCTATTATACTCTGACGACCCGTTCACACATACATTAATAGCGATGGACGTAATATTCAATCCAGGAGGAGACAACGTTTTAAAACTTGTTTAAACACTTTATTTGTTGAAAATAATACCCTTGAATTAATATTTATTAATTATTACACCTTTAAAAGTAGCAAATTTTTTTTATAATCTAAATATTAGTAGCAAACCGGCAAAACGCGGCGTGACGTCATCATTTAATAAATAAAAATAAGGATAAAGGCATCATGTACAAAGTTGATTTTACTAGAATTTCAAATACGAAATTTCTTCAGCACGTAGTATATCTTATAGCCACTATCTCAACGCTTAGTAACAATATTAGAGTCATATGTATAGATTCGCGTACATTCATTGAACGATGACGTCACATTTTGTGTATGGCGTTTGTAACCACGAAACTCTGAGACAAAAAAAGTAATTTCGGAAGGAAAATTTAAATATTTAAGCTTTTTTTTTGATTTGATAGTTTAAGGCTTATTGACAACATACTAATATAAAAAAAATAACTTTAATTTTTAAACTACTGTGATCTCGCGGATTGTACGTATTCGTATTTTTTTACGATTCGTGAGCGTGTGACTAAGGTCATAAGAGATTATGTACCGCTGGAAAAATAAAAAAGAAACGTCACAGACCACGATCCGGAAAAAAAATTACAATTCGTCGATGTGTGACCAAGCATGCGTGGGATTTCATAGTAACTAAAATATTTTGGATTAGCTGCGCCGGCGCAATAATTTTGAAGGAGCGGTAAGTATAAGTTTCACTATCAATTATTAACATTTTATACACAAAAGGAAGAGAAATTTGGCATATACCAATTTACAAAAGGCAAATTAATAATACAGACACTTATAATTATCGTTTATATGGCAAATAGATATGGAACACAATTTTTACATTTAGATGTTTTGACTAAACATTTGAAATCGTGCCTTTCATAGTGGTGGTGATTTATTATATGTATTTAAAGACAATGTAGCACAAATCACAACAATATACAAATGAAATAAACAAGTTTCACAGTGACACGCTATAAGCCAAGTGGTCCATTTTCACGGTGTATACCTAATTTCATAAGTAGTTTTATTGGATCGACTTTTGATATAAAGCTTACAAAAAAAACAAATATTATCATGATCAACAAATATGCAACAATTAATGGATTTAAACAATCGAAATAACCGAATTTATTCATTCGTCATCGTATCCCTAGAAAGATTAAAATTGATTTCTACTTTTTAATTTAAAAATAACAGATTTTGGTAAAACAATAACAAAGAAATACACTCCGATATCGCGGATTTTATATTAGAAAAAGTAATTCTCTCACATGTGCACTACTTTCGGCGTACTCTTGCCTCGAAGCCAATTTAGGAGCACCGTTGGAGTGCTCTGTGAGTCCCGAGCTGAAATTAAAAACATTTCGTAAGAGGTAAATCCGACATATTATTATGTTCTCCACTCATAATCCAAAAATACAATTTCAAATTGTGCAATTCTCTCAAAATAATTCTACTGAGTGGGCAGCTGAGATGACTGTATTTTAAGAACAATGTGTAAAGTTTAAGATTACCTAGATTTGTTGCCCTTAATAAACAGAGAAAAATATATATTACACTAGCTTTTCGTAAAGTAAGGTAAATATTGGACAAGTTTCATTCAACTAACCCTAGTCGAAGGGACGTTGAGATAAATAAATAATCCACTTATAGCGAAGTCTTTTTTATTTACTGGGACGACATAACTTAAACATTGTTTCTCCTTCGTGATTTTTCGCTCTAAGGGAACTAAATAGAAACTTATATGTTTACTAGCTCTACCCACGACTCCGCACGCCTTTATTATGTAGTAATTATTTACGTCTAATATTTTTACATTAATATTTTATGATCTTTTTGAAGTAAAATCGGTTGAGAAGAAAATAAAAATGATATTTTTTTTACGATTTTCAAGAACATCTGCTGCTAGCAACGAGACGAAACCTTGCCTGATGATAAGAACAGCTCAATCCAAAAACCTGATGCCTGCCTAATTAGAAACTAGTTTTCACCATATGCGTGGTGGCCGCAGCCCAGCTGGGTTGTACATGTAAATTTGAAGAACAAAATTCCCTTTTTTTGGGGTAACATACTCAAACTCTATCCCGACCCGCCGCGATTACCCTCCTCTGCGGCAACTCAAGCCTAGGTCCGATCCATCGGTATGGAGCCCTTGAGACAAGCAGCCGCTCGCGCGATACACTGACTCTACATTCACTAGCTTTCACAGACACACATGACACTGCATTGTACACACATGCATAACACACAGGTACATAGGTTCTGTAAGGGACCTTTTTTTTCTTTTTTTGCCTAGTTAGATTAGACAAAAAATTTTCAGACCACTAAATACACATACACATGTTCCTTCCCTCCTCCCAGGGGGCAGAAACATGTATATGTGTATAGTTAGTTTAGATCGAATGATAGGGATTTAGTCAGATCGCGACTTAATTGCATACGCGCAACAGTCCGAGCCGAGGTTCGGCCACTTTGGCACCCTCGGATGTTGTTGCTCAGCTTTCGTGGCTGAGTGCCCTAAGCGCTCGCCCCCAAGTCCGGTAAAGCTGTAAAAGCCGTAAAGGCTCCAGGGCCCCTAAAGCTAACAGTATAGTCAGTTCGAAAAAACAAACTCTATCCTATAATAAAATTAGAATAAAAATATTAGTGAAATAATGATCTCCTGGCTCCAGGATGAAAACAACGAGTATGTACTCACAAAGTGTGTGATGTGCCTGATTAAGTTGGTCGACAGCTTCTGGAGGTAGATTGGCGACGTCGCGCTGCAATAGTCGTAGATCCATTTGCCGCTGTTCGCTTTCATGACGTAATCGTACGTCTCGACTGTGTTTCACGCTACGGAGTTCAGTTAACCTGAATATTTTTAACATAGATATGATTATTTTATCAAATTATATATATTTAATCAAATAGTAGAAATAACAAGCATTCACATAGATATGAGTAAATTAATGTTAAATTATTAGAAATTTATCATAAAATATAATACTGAGGTACTCTGATCGATCAGTGGCTCATGAGCCGTAAGAGAAAGCGACATTACTAGGTAATCTCTTTGCGGCTAATTCCCGGCTCGATGATCGCAACGCACAACCGCTCCGAGTAACGATACAGGCTTTTGATAGGGTCAATAGGTCATAGGCTCTCTAAACTTCCGGTGTATTAATTTCCCGACAACCTCTGCAACTGGATCTCCGGATATCTACATGAACGCAGAATTCGTGTCCTTGTAGAAGGATGTGATTGCAGTTCATGTCGATAAACGCTGGAGTTCCTCAAGGCTCTGTGCTTTCGCCCACTCTGTTTCTTCTGCATATCAATGATACGTTACCTTTAGGTCATACTCGGTATGTGGTCTGGGAGAAACAGAAAAGAGACGAGAGGAAATGGTGATTGAACTTAACCCATACTTGCACGGCATCTACATGGAGAGCAAGTAACTTGGTGCACAGACTTATGCATTTCGATCTCTCGGTGGTCGCCATTGTATTTGGATTGTACTGTGCTTACCGTCAGGGACAGTACAGCCAATGTAACTAGCTATTATAAGAAGAAAAATAATAATTATCAAACAGGCAGTGGTTTACGTTATTTTTCCCTTTAAGATTTTAGTATTATAAATTGAGAAAGCTGTCACCTTGAATAAAAATATGGCATGACATACGTACTTAGCTTGTAACTTTGGTTTATCGCCATCTGGATCACTTATACTACTACTGCGGGAAGTTTGTCCTCGGTGGATGTTAACAAACTGTTGTTCTCTCTCCATACTGAAGTTCGGCATTTCTCTTATCATTTCCTGGCTCGAACTCACTGACTCATCCAGCACTGCAGTCTGGCATTTAGACTTCAGCTCTTCCTGTGACCTTAAGCTATCTGAAAGTCTCAATTGTAATGTGTCTCTTTCTTCTAATAACTGTGTTAGTTCCATAGTCAATTCTTCGCAGCGCACATCTCTTTGATGCAGCATATAGAGAGCTAAGTCTAATTCAGCTCTCGGAACTGCATCTAATAATTCTTTGCTTAAAGTAACTGAACCATCATCATCATCGCAAGGTTTCGTATCAGAAGCAAATGAAACGTGCTTCTGTATTTTGCTGTTAGAAAGTTTCAACAAATTCTGTAAATTAAATATCTCGTCTTTAAGTGAAACTATCTCTATTTCTTGATTTTCAAGTGCTAATTGCATATCCGTTGTTTTTGTCGAATGTTCTTCTAAGGCATTATTTAAATCAGCAATTTGTTTGTTAAGATTTGTACATTCTGTAATCTTCTCCTCCAAAGCAAAGGCTAAATTAGCCTTTTCTATGTCAGAATCGTTTTGCATTTTTTTATGGTGATCTATAGTTTCATGCATTTTTAATCTTAACACCGCCAATTCAGACTCCTTTTCATATGTTAAATCTTCAATTTTCTTTTCATAATCAATCAATTGTTTTCTAACATTTTCAAATTCTTCGTTCCTTTGTGATAATGTAACATTATAGTCGTGTGTTTTTTGATATATTTCACTATCTTTTTGACGAATCTCATGCGTCTGTTCCAGTATTTTATTATCAATCTCTGCAAGTTTGTTATGTAATTCTTCATTTTGTCGAAGTAATTCCTCGCTTTTTACTTTAGATGCGGTTAACTCGGCTTGAATGGTTTCAAATTTAGTCTCATAATCCTCTGTTTCTTCGCTACAATTTTTTCGGAGTTCCTGAATAACTTTTTCATATTCTTCTTGTTGCTCGAGTACTTTATTTTCATGTGTTATCTTTTCATCCTCCATTTCCGAACGCAAAATATCCAATTGATTCATTAGTTCTGTATATTTACCTTGAAGATTAGAAATATGTTCTTCTTTATCCTGTAACTTACTTTGAAGTGAAGATACTTGCTCCATCATGATCAATTTGTTAGTTTCCTCTTGACTTGATGATTGAACATTATCTAGCAACTGTTCATATTTGCCTTCGAAAGTACTTAGCTGTGATCTGAGTTCATGTTCTAATTTTTGGAAATCGGCCTCTCTCTGAGCTAGATGCTGTTTCCATAATTCAGCTATTTCAAAACCACGTTGATCAATTGCACTCGATACCGAAGAACGTAATTCAGCGACAGTTGATAGTAAACTATCATTTTCATTGTTCAAGTCTTGAATTTTTATATGCAGTTCATTTATTTCCTTAACATAGTTTTTCGATATACTTTCAAGTTCAGATTTTTTAAGTTCCACCTCCAAAATTTTTGCATTAGCATCTTCAAGGTTTTGTTTAAGATTTTTACAGTGTTCCTCCAAATCACTGTATTGCAATGTTACAAGATTTTCATCGTTGACATTATTTATATTTAATTTTTGTTCATATTGCAGTACGAGTAATTTATTTTGCTCTAACTGAGTATTTAACTGAGTTACTTTATTGGAGGCTTCAATTTCTGCGAGTTTTAAATTTTCTATTTCATCTTGAAATATACAACAATTATGCTTACAGTCTTCCAGTTCAATTTTTAAATCTTTTATAGATTGCTCATAAACAGATCTCTGTTTTTCAAAGTTTTGTGTTGTTTCATCTAAACTTTCTTGGAGATCAAGTATTTTTTTATTTAAAATATCATTCTTCTTACGTAAATCATCGTTTATATGCTGTAACTCTTCAAACTGGTACTCAGAAACATCAGTTTTTACCGATATTTGCTGCTGTATTTTGTTATTTAAGTCATTAATTTCACTTTTTAATTGCACTTGTTGCGCCATCAATTCTTCATTTTGCAAATTCAATTGATCTATTATCGACTGTAATTCATCATTTTCTTTTTCAATTTTCATTAATTCTTCTTTCAATTTATCTTCATTCATATTATTTCTAGAGGTAGTTTCATGTTGCGGAGACTCCTTAGAATCTGCACCCCATTGCATAGTTGAAAGTTTGTCATTAGCCTCTTTGAATTTGTATTTCCATAGCTCAATTTCATTATCTAACTTTTCTTTCATTTCTGTAAGTCTATCGTTAGCATCGTTAAACACCGCATTTTGTTTTCTGAGCATTTCTTTTTCTTTTTTTTCTTTATTTAGTTCTGAACCTAATTCTTCAATTTTCTTCTCTAAACCTTTAATATTCAAACGTAATTCATCTTCAATTGCAGTATCTAAGAATGAAGATGATAATTGCTTAGATATTTTTATTTCATTTGATAACATTTCATTACTGTTCTTTAACTCTTTTAATTTTTTTAGAGCCTTAATTAATTTACCATTACTTAAATCCAATTCGGATTTTAGTGCATCATTGTCTTTTTTAAGTTTTTGTATTTGTTCATTAAGATGAGTAAAACCTGGAGTAACATCTACATCCTCACTGTCACCAAGACCCCAACCCTCATCAGAATTAAAGGGATCTGTTTCTTGAAAGGAACTATTGTCATCGGCATTGTAGCACAAATAAGCTTTTTTAGGTACTATTATCTTTTCGGTATTTAATTCTGAATCAACATTTCCAACTGATTTCAATTGAAACTGTTCTGATACTTTTTCTATGCCTTGTTTTTTAACAGTCGGAACTTCAGTCAAATTTGAAATAATTTGTGATTCGAGAGATGATACATCAAATGGATTTTGTTCTTCATTTAATGACTCAATTGTTGAAGAAATAAGCAATCCTTCAGTTTTAGGAATATTCTTTTCAAAAGTTATTTTTTTTGTTCCCACAAGATCTCGAATTTGTTCTTCTTTTTGATTTAATAATAACTGAAGTTGTTCATAATTATATTTTAAGTGATCTTCTCTTTCTAGAATCTGGGTTTTTTCCATAGTAGTTTCGTTCAATTTGGAAGATAGCTGTGATATTTGACTTTCTAAATCGGCAATTAATGCTACATTGTTCATTTGAATAGCTTGAACTCTGTTCATCAATTCTGAAATTTCTTCATTTTTGTTATTTATTATAGAATTTAGCTTATTAATTTCACTTATGTATTGCTCAGTGTAATCCGGAGTACCACCTTGTTGACATGATATTTTTTCATTTAACTGTTGATTTATATTATTGACTTCTTCAAAGTTCTTGTTTAGTGTTTCAATAGTATTGCTATATTCCTGAAGTTTTCGTTCCAATTCTGATACCCGTTCAATGGTTTTTTCATATTTTTCACTTAAAAATTTCTTTTCTTTTATTGAAGATTCAATCTGAGTGTTAAATTCTATTTCTAATTCTTCTATTTCTTTTTTCTTCTGCGAAAGTACTGTTTGATTTTCAGAAGTGACTCGTTTCAAATTAACTTGAACGTCATGAAGCTGAGACTGATATTTCATTAATTCAGATTCTGCAGTATCGAATTTATTAGCTTTATCAACTAGGCTATTACAATATTCCTGAATGTCAGATAAAGATTTCTTCAACCTTTGATTATCTTCAGTCAAACTTTGAAGTTTATTTTGAAGATCCTTATTTTCATTATCTATTTCATGGAGCTGCTTCTCAACAACCCTATCATGATCCATAAGAACCGCTAACCTACCTACAAGCTCATCTTCTTGATCTGTATATTCACTGTAAGCCTTTTGTTTTTCTTGTAACTGACTTCCTAATTGATCAGCTTTACGTTCAAGGGAATATCTCCTATCTTCCATAACACATATAGTTTCTTCAAGACGACAAATACGATTTTTATATTTGCTCATTTCACATTCTAAGCTGTCTATATATAAATCTCGTTCTTGAATTTTAGCATCATAACCATATTGTGTTTGCATTTTCAACTTTTCTTGAAGTTCTAATTTGTTAAATAACTCTGCTATTTGACTTTCTTTCTGCTTGAGTTCAGCGTCTAAAGAATGAATTTTTGTTTCAAAGTTCATATTATTTTTTTGGTCTACTTCATATTCGGCTAGTTTTTTATTTAGACTATCATTAAGCATTTTAAGATTTGTGCTTTCTTCACGCACAAAATGTAATTCTTTTTGCAGTACATTCATTGTATCATTTAAAGATGTTATTTGACTGGAAGAGTTTTTCAAATGGCCTTCTAGAGTTAGAATTTCGGTCCGTAGCTGGTCAATTTCTTGAGATTTATGTTGGTCAATTGTTAGTGTTTGTGTTTGTAAGCGACTTATTTCTTCTTCAGTGTATTTCAGTTTATCCTGTAGGACTGGGAAAGTCTCGACTTGAATTAATAGTTGTTCTAATTGTTCGTTCTTCGCTTGTAACTGCTTCCGAGTTTCCAGAAGTGTGTTTTCTAGGTCTGTGTACATTGATGTCTTTTTCTTTATATTTATTGCAAACTTTTTCAATTTTTCTATAATTTCTTTGTTTTTTGATTCTACAGTTGTCATTTCTTGATTTAATACTTCTTTTTCATGGGATATCTCGTCTAGTTTTTGCTGGAGATCATCAAAAGATTTTGTAAGATCATTAAAACTATTTTCTTTTACAGTTAAGCTTGTACGTAATTTTTCGTTCTCAATGGATTCCTTTCTTAACTGCAATTTAATTTCATGAATTTCTTCATCACGTTCCTTGGTTTGAAGCATCAATGTTGATTTTTCTTCTTTATGTTTTAAGTGTTGTGCTTGCAAGTCTTTGATAAGAACTAGCTTCTCTGTATATGCTTCTTGCAACTTTTTTAGCTCGGTATCTATGTTAATGTTTTTGTTTTCTAAAGTACTTTGTAAGGAAAGTAACTGAGATTTTTCATCTTCTAATGTTCGTATTGTATCCTCATATTCAATCATCTTTTTTTGGAGAATTGCTGTTTGCTTGTTAAGAGATTTTACTAGTTCTGAATTTTGATCCTTTGTCTTCTCTTCTTCAAGCACTTCAACAGTTAATTTGAGCTTCTGTGAAATATCATTCAATTGAGTTATTTGATTTATAAATTCATTAATTTCTTTATCTTTCTGCTGTAAAGTATTCCCGTAATTAAATAACTGTTTTTCATATTCAACAAGAACATTTTCTAGCTCATTGATTCTGGCATCACGTGTGTTAAGACTAACAGAATAATCTTGATGCACTTTTTGGATTTCTTGTTGCAACATTGCATGTGCATGTTTATATTGTAATAATTGCTGCTCAGATTCCTTGTCTGACTTTAATGCCTCAATTTCATCTTTTAAATGTCCATTTTCTTCTGTCAAAGTCTTGATTTTATTATCTAACGATATATTATTTTGCAAAATTTCATTTTGTTTCTGTTGGTGCTCTTCCAATGATAAAATTTTCATTTGACAATCTGCAATTTCATCTTCTCTGTCTTTTATTGTATTTTTTAGTTTAAGTATTTCTTTGGTTAACTGTTTTACGGATTTTGTTCTATTGACACCTTTATCGCCAGGTACTTTTTCATCCTGTTGCGATTCCTGCAGAGCACCTTCTGAAGAATCTTCAATATTTGTTGTTTTAACCATTTCTGCAGTTTCCTTTATAATTTCAATTCTCTCTCGTTTTACTTCTTCTAACTGACGATTCAGGTCGTAGTTCAGATTTTGCAAATTTGATTTCTCATTATTAAGTAATTCAATATTTTTATGTAGAGCTTCACTCTGGATATTTAACTCCATAATTTTTTTATGCAATATTTCGTTTTCTTCATTAATTTTAAACATTTTATCCATAACCTCCTCTCTTTCTTGAGTAAATAATTCGATTTTTTTATTTAATTCAGAACTTTGTTCAATTAAAGTCTCTATTTTGACATCTGGAGATTTTATATTGCCTCCGTCATGATCATTGTCTTTGTTTTCTAAAATGGTTTTATTATATTCTTCTAATTCCAACTTTTCTTGTGTTGTCAAAGATTCTACAATTTCTATAGATTCTGCTGAGCTGACTTTTTCTGCACTCAGTTTTTCAAGCTTATCAGCAAGTTCCATATTTTCTTGAATATAATTTTCAAGCTTGTGTGTAAGTTCTTCATTCTTTTCTTCCAAAAGTTTAATTGTCCCATTTAACTGTTCTTTGTCCAATTTCAAATTTTCTGTTACTAATTCTAATTCCCTCTTGGAATCAATGAGTTGATCTACTTGCTCTTCCAACTGCACTAATTTCATTTCTGAACAAACTTGTTCAGTTTGAAGTTGAGAAATATCAGCTAACTTGTCCTCCATTTCATTATTTTTCTGTTGCAAAACATGTAGTTCTGAAATTAATCATACAAGTATTTTTAAGAAATATTATAAAGTTATAAAATATATTCAAATTTGTATCAGTTAATTACCTTGAACTAAGTCAAACTTTTGAGTCTCCAAAACACTTATTGCTCGTAGTCTTGTTTCGGCAAGATTTTCCATTTCAATCATTTTTTTGTAAATATCGGACTCTGTCACTAAAATATAAAAAAACATCAAATAAATAAAATAAAAAATACTAACAAATACCTGCGACTTCACTTGCGTTAATCACTCAGGAGTAATATAGCTTGCTACCAGTAAAATATTTTTTACAATAGATCATTACTTCCAGAGATTACAGACTTACAAACTTTACCTTTTTATAATATTAATCTAGATTTGAAGATACATTAACAATTAAAAGATTTTCATTTTTAAAGGTTTTCTAAGTTATAATAAATACAAATTTTGTAGCAATGATGGCTGAGTGGTAGCGTGTACGACTTCGCATTGATTGACGTGAGTTCGAATCCCTACAATGAGCCTGAGGTTTCGGTGAAGGAAAAAATCGTGAGGAAACCATAGCATGGTGATAAAGCTTTTTCTAATGCCCGCCTGGCTAGTTACCACCCTCAAGTTGAAAATCTGTCGCCAATCACCAATAGGTGTATTCCGGCAGCTACACTTGAGAGCCAGTCTTCCACTAGGTTTAGCGTGTTATCATCTTGGGCCACATCGTCACTTAACTTCAGGTGAGACTGTGTGGCCAATACGCCAAACCTATAACGATAAAAAGAAACAGGTAACATAATAATTGCAAAAATGCATTTTAAATAAATTAATTACTTACATCTACCACTGTCATAATCAACAAGATGTAATTGTAAATTTCCTTTCTCTTCTTCTAGCTCTGCAACTTTCTGTGAAAGCTGGTGTAATTCTTCATTAAGTTTTACAATTTCTGCATTAGTATCGGAAACTTTACTGAAATTATCTATGGTCTTTTGCATTTGTTTTATTTTTAATTTATGAGCTGATTTTACTTTAATCATATTTTTGTTAGCTGCATCAATTTCATTGTTCAAAAATTCTATTTGTTCCTGAGTTGCCTTCAGATTTTCATTGAGTTCCTTTACATCCAAGGTTAGTTCCTTTTTGGGTTCTAATTCAGTAACTTTCTCTGTATTTTCTAAATTGATTTCCACTGTTTTATAATCCATTACATCAACACAATCCGTAGAAACGCCAATATCGACCATCTCAAATTTTCTCATATGCTTTTGTTTATCAGCAGATTGAAGTTCCAAAATAGTTGCATCTTTCTGTGATATAATATACTCCTTTTCTAAAATGTCTTTATTTAGAGCTTGTATCGTCATTTCTAATTTAACCATATCATTTTTATTTGACTTTTTATCAGTTTCTTGTGGTAAAGTTTCAGAGGACAATTTACTCCAAGGCGATTTCATTTTTGATGAAGTAGTTCTACCCCCTTTTCGAGTAGGAAGAGGACTTCCTTTTTTACTTGGTGATCCACTTGATGATATCTTAGACTCCACATTAATTGAAGCAAGCTTATGTTCCAGTTCTTTGTTAGTTTGTCTAATTTGACAATTTATTTGTTCTAATAATTCTATCTTTTTCGTTAACTCTACCATGCCAGCAACTTCAATCGAACCTTTTTCTTCTTCTTTATCTTTTTTTTCTTTAGCTGTTTCCATACTTACATGTGATAAATTTTGAATGGCCTCTTCTAACTTTGTAATTTCCTTATTTTTTAAATCTATTTGCTCAATTAATTTCGCATGTTCTACGCTTATTTCAAATCTAGCAGCTTCTAGAATAGTGTTAGCTTCTTCCAAGCTATTAATTCTTTCATCTTTAGTTTCTATCTCTTTAATTAATGCCAACTTTTCTTGCTTCCATTCTGTTTCCATAGCTACAAAATTCTCTTGCATTTTTATCATTTGCTGCTTTGTATCCTCAAGTAAAATAAGAGAATCTTTTTCTATAACAAAAATTAACATATTAAAAGTTATTTTTGTAAAAAATGTGTTGTTAGTGCATACATTCTCGCACTTACCTTTTTTACTAAGAGTGTCAGACATAAGTGTTGTAGCCATATTCTTGGCTTCTATTATTTGATCTTTTTCATTGATTTTTTCCTGTAAGTCTAAAATAGTAGTTTCCATTGCTTTAATTTTCACAAGCATAACACTCAGTGCGTTTTCTTTTTCTTTTATGGTGGTCATTAATTGAGACGTGTCACTGTTATCTACATACTGAAAATTATAGATACTACTATAGACAGTTCAACTCATTTGTGCGCGCGGCCCTATGTGTGAGTAAAGCGTGTATAGATACACTGCCTACGTGTGCGTATCAAGAGGTACAGTTAAGTATTATGTTGAAAATGTTTATTTATTATTTGTTCAAATTTAAAACAAATAAACAGCTCAATTAGGAAAATGCATGTTTATTGAACATGTTATTCTATGAGTAGAGCTCATTCTATCCCACTAGAAATACCAAATAATTTATTTCTATTAACTTCATTATTTCTGTGACATTCTGTTCAATGTTATCTAAAGCAATATATATTTTTAAATATATTTAAATTTTCTATAGTGTTACGATGATATGGTGTCAGACAAAGAATTTTTATATCACATTATAAACTATGATTTCTGTTATCCTTTGCTGAATTCCTCTTTTTTAAATTAAATTTAATGTTTTAATTATTGTGGTATGACGCATTATCAAGCACAACTACTAGTTAGGTGAAACATTTTCTCAGTTATAAACTAGACATTTTTATTACAGATTGTACCCAAAGAACAAAGCGATAAAAACACGTGTTGATCGGAAGACGACTAGCATATCACTGTCATACAAATAAAAACTGCAAGCAAACGCATACAAAGGACCGCGAACAAATATAGGTTGAAATATTTATAACACAAAATTAATATTGTTAGCACTGACATAATACTTCTTTGTAAATGATATGCTACCATATTATCAGTGCAAATTAATTTTGTTATAATTTGAAATGCAAATACAATATGCAGAATACGTAAATTTATTTTGCATTTGAAATACTTTTTTCAAAAAGCATTTTCTATTTTATTTGAAAACCATAAATTAGACATATTTTGTATTTGTAATATAAAATACTTTTCATGAATTTTTAATGTATTGACATTAGTAGGGCGGGGAATATTACAGGGAAGAAAAAAAGCTTAAATATGCAACTAGGGATGCGAACTTTAAAAATACATCGATATTTTTATTCGATGTAAAACACAGAAAGCTATGTATAAGCTATATTTAAGCAACGATGGCTCATTGGTAGCCTGTACGAATACGACGTGAGTCAAATCCCTGCAATGAGCCTGAACTTTTAGTGAAAAAAAAAACATCGTGATGAAACCATAGCATGCCAAGCTACCACCCTCAAGTTCAAGCCAGGTCCCCATTAGGCTTAGCGGTGTCACAATCTTGATATCTTGAATGATAATGAGGCTAACATAAACGGAACATGAAAGGTAAATTATTTTAAGAATTACTAGTTTTAAAATCAGTGAAATAAATTACATTTAAAATAATTGACTAACTAGAGGTATTTTATTTGAAAAATTGTATTTTAAAAAACATTTTTTTTTAATTAATTACAATTATTTAAAAACTATTTTGAATTTGCATTTATAATAGGGCAAGTATTTGCATTTTGTATTTAAATACTTTTAATAAACTATTTTGCACATCTATGGTTACAATTAAAAGCAATTTAGTAACATTTCAATAATATAAATTTGGATATCTCCTTTATACATTATTATTATTATTATATATCCAGAGATGAGACATTTTTATCGGTGAAATAATACATAGATAATTCTTATTTATAAGTGGAGTTTGAAGTTTTGGGATTGATCTTTGGACTTCTAATACAGAGATAAATTTTCTAAAGTATTTTTTTACATAATAAGCGTCTTTTGATTAAGGGCGGCTTGTACCAAATACAGCTTAAAAATATTGAAAATTAAATGCATTTAGCGTTGTCTTTTACCAAATGTTTGAATTTTAGATTTAGCTAAATATATTTATCGAGTCGGCAAAGTAGTCATTGACGATTCGTTTATTACTTGATTTATAATTTAAATACAATTTCAATAAAAACTAAGTACAATATTCAAAAAGTGTACAGTAACCAAATTTATGTCATTGTCTATTGTTTTACCGCATTATATTTTGACAATCTTTGCATTTTATAATTTCCGTGTTCATAGGTAATAAATTAAATAAATAAGTATGTTGTTTAGTCTGATAATTTGTTTTTGTATAATATTATTGTCTGATATTAAAAATAAGTAAGAAAAGCGATATAACGTCTGGACATCGTTTTGGGGCACCGAATTTTACAACAGATCAGACTCAATTTCATTTCGAAGGAACATAGCAAAGAGCAATAAAAAGTCGGCCATGACAGTTTACGAAATGTTTTAACTGTGCTAAAGTAAATAGTATCAACCGAGCATTTAACTTTGACAGATCGGTAAACGTATATAGCACCTTAAAAATGTTTGTACTAGTTGCTTGTAGGATTTAAATAAAAAATATTTAAACACAATACAAGTGCCCTAAGTTTCTATGAATATAATATAACAGGAAAGAATTATTACTCTCTTTTTCACATGATATTATTAGATATTATTTCATACTGAAAAGAGTGCAGCCTATAATCCCCCATGTAAGGGTTACTGCATGTTGGCGGTTAGTCTACTCCCTTGTCAGGAGAATAATTTACCAAGCCAAACCTGGACCAGATAATTCAGTGACGCAACTGACTATAATATATTAATACAATACTAATACTTTAGATGTCTCTTTTCACAGGAAGACACCCCATACCTTTTTAACATCTTTTTTAGAATCCTTTGTGCCCTCCCTTTTAATATAAGATGAGGATTTTGCTGGTTTCTTACTAATTTCTTTATATTGTTTGATTCTTTCTAACAATAACTCTTTTTGTTTCAATGTGTTTGCTAAGCTTTCACTGATACCAGGAACTGTAAAACAAAAAGACTAATCAAAATAAAATATAAAATAGTTGCTGAATTTAATGATTATGGTCATTGAGGACTATAGTGATAGCCAAAAAAAACAAACAGTAAATAAGTAAATGATTATACAGATAAAAAACAAGTAAGTTAGACTAAGTATATAAAAAAAGCTGTAATAAAAATAACTATTTACACAATAAATATATTATGCAGATTAATTATTAAATCACTTACTATTTAAGGCATCTTGAACTGACATTGTAGTAGAAACATCAGTAGCTACAGAATAACCTGTTTTTTCACTCATGGTGGATGCCATTTCCGATGCAGTGTCTACATCATCATCTTCTGTAAATTTATGGGAAAATAATATTATATCGAAGACTCTTACTCATAAGGGTATGTCAAATAATCTATATAGTTTGTCTCTGTTGTGACAGATGGACTTCATGCTGCTGATTATATACACTAGGTTAATAGATGCAACTCCAAAATTATAGTTGTGTTTCTCCACAACCAAAGTTTGTCCCGGTCTTGTAAGCATAATGTAATATCACCTGCTCTGATGTAAAATCTCATTTTTGCGATTTGTTTTTAACATCTGCAGTACAATTAATGAAACTTTTAAAAATTCCACTAGTGACCACAAAATTATACTGAAATAGGATAAATATAGATATTTTGGATTCATTATCTATCCATCCATTATAAACCAATTATAGACTCAAAAGCCTAATGAATCCAATATGCAAAGAAAGTAATAAACTGTAACCATTCAAAAGTATCATCATATTTTGAACTACTATGCTATAAATAATTTTATAAATATGTGTTGAATGTAAGTGGCCTCTGGAATGCTTCCCAATTACTTTTAGGTTCTATACAACAAGTTCAAGAATCATGTCAAGCGGGTTTTACTGTCAGAAGACAGGGTTTAGGGTGGATCATTATGTGAATGAATATTATCTGGAAGTAACTCCCTCTCTGTGCATTCACTAAATTATTAATATAGTTTTATTGTATTATATTATATATTATTGTATTATGTTAATATTATTGTACAGTTAAAAAAAAAGGATAAACCCGATCAAGTTTTTTGCCGGTTCTTCTTTATGACTAGGATGTCTTCCGAAACAGTATTAGTGTATTTGACATTCATAAGTGTCTTCTTAGGACCTAAACTGAATTAAGATTTTTTTTGTTTTTGTTTTCGGTATATGAAGCATCTTATAGAGAGCACTACTAGAGTAAGATAAGCATCTAAAGATAATTTAGTTTATTACCAAAAGGTCTTCCCAGAAGTTCTGCAGTAGCTTTCCTCTGCTCCTTAATCCTTTTTGAAACAATTGCTACATTTTCAAGACACTTTTGTGCCCTTTCCAATTTTATCTGTCTTTCTGAGGAAATTTGTTGTGATATCTGTAATTGTATATTTGTTATTATTAATTTTTAATGTAAAAGACGGTTATGAATGATCTTTGTTCAGATTTTAAAAATTAAATGTGTGGGTGCATTGAGATACCGAAAGTGGTGTGTAGAGGAAGACCGAAGAAGATATCAGATTGTGTGAAGGATGATATGTATATACTGAGATGAAAGCCGTTAGAGAAGAGTGGAATAGGAAAACATGTTGAGCCAACATTACTTAGTAAAGGCAAGAACAAAGTAATACACCTATAGTGGAGTAAATTTGGAATATAATTGTAGTTATTTCAACCCTGAATAAATCAGAGTGAAAATAGAAAATGATTCTTATATAAATACCATAGTGACAAAAGTATATATCTAAGGGATCAACTGAAGTCCTGCTGAACTTTAATATGTACTTACACTTAGTGCTGATTAAGTAAAATAGCATAATAGTTTGTAATGTAGAAAAACTAAATTGATCAATTAGTTTTTGGCTTCACTAGAGATATAATTTTTTAAATATACTACTGAGGTGGCAAGCAAGCATACGGCCCTCCTTATGGTAAGTGGCTACCCTAGCCTATAAACGCTTATAATACCTAATGTATCAACTAGCGCATTGTGGATCTTGAACTCTTCTACCTCAAGGAGCTCTGGAAACCCTACTCGCCGCAGGAATATAACACAATTAATTCATCAATAAATGACAATGAATATCTTCCAAAATGTAAAACAGTTGGTTATCCAAGCTATAATCCCTAAAGATTCAAAAATTTGCATAGACTGTGTGTCATCGATTTTGCAGAAATACAATATGCTAGTAATATAAGGTTACTGTAAGGACAAATTTTAGATACAATATACATTATCTAAAGTTTTATTTTGTTAATTTGGATAAATTGAGATAAAACATGTAAAATGGAAGGATTACTAATTACTAAAGCTAAGAGACATATATGGTTAGTAGGACTAGGAAGAGAAGACAGTAAAACTTCATAAAGGGAGTATCTGTTTCTTAAACAATTAAATAATATGTGATCAGGGGAACCCTACTCTAAGCCACATTCACAAAGAGACTGGTTCCTAATTCTTAACTTTGCTAAATGTACAGGAGTGCACGCATGACCCAAACGGAAATGACAAATGATAGAGGAAACCAAGACATGCAAGAGAAATTACGTAATATTTAATAACGCAGCATAAATATTTCTTGATCCATTCTTAGCACCAAAATAGAAACAAAGTTTGACTGAATTTCAGCTTCGGTATAAGCTACATTCGGCCCATCTCCAATATATTTGTGAAACTAATATAATTAAGCTGTAGAAAATTATTTTGGTTATTTTAGCATGTTAACATCTGTTGAGTACACAGAAATAAGCAAAAATTGTAGTAATGTCTACTAGTAATAAAAGTAATCGTTCGAGTAAAAATGTAAACAAAAACAATGCATTCGTCAATATGGAATGAAAAAACATATGGGAAAAATTTATCAAACATACAATGATACAAAACACAAAGATATTAATTTTAATTAATTACCTTGGAAGTTTTTACACTGCCCAAGACACTGGAAACTTCGCTAGGTGGTAAGATAATTCCTTCACCAACGTGCTGCTCCGTATCTGATGGGTTTTCGATGTTTTTTTTGTCCGACATGGTTCACACTCTTTTAGCATTTAAAAGGCCAAACGTACGAAATTAAGCACTTTGTAAGTGTACCTACAAAAGCAGGTAATATCACAGAACTATAAATATGCACAAGGAAATGTATAATTTATTGCAATTGTGAAAATAACAAAATAATAAACCACCATTTGACCACTCAATATTTGCCAATAATACATTTACATTTTACGTCATAAATGACCATAAAGTCATGTCACAGACTCAACTGGAACACGTCAGCAGTAGTAATAAATAAATTAGGCTATAGTTGATATATTGCTTTTTACATAATTATACATATTGATATATCGATATCAATTAACAATTTTACAGAAATAAAAAGTGATATTTTTTCCGCAATCAACACCGTTGTAGCTACTAGAGATATTATCACAGAACTTAATATAACCCTAACGGGTAAGAATATCAACTTCATAGAAATAATAAAGGATTAAAATTCGATCATGCTGCCATCTATGTGTTTCCCAATACAATTATATTGGAGGGAAAATCAAAATTATCCATTATAATTTATATAATTATTTATTTTATAATTTATATTAGGATATTATATTAGGCTAATATTTATATATTTCTAACATGTAGGAAATTAGTTATCTCATATTACGTTACCGTACCTATTACCAGATATTAGTCAAATAATAGTCACCGGCTCAATATTCGCTACCTACTTGAATCTAATACTGATATTAAACTTTCCTATTCTCTACTTATAGAATGTGAGTATGCTCGTTTTTTAACTGTATTCCTAATATATTATCTAAATAAAAAGTGATTAAATTTTGCGACGTATTAACAAGTTACGAACTGTCAAACTCTTAAATTTGGTACATAAACATATTCCGACGCGCGACTGGAGCTTACTCATCATAAAGGCATCTCTTATAGAATAAAAAACGAAAGCTACATAACCTAACCCTGGTTCTTGTGATTTATTGTTATCATCATTACTTTTTTTTCATAACAGTCACCACCATTCTAATAGTCACCCCAATGCCAACGGTTTGATAATATTTTAATACTGCACACACGCTTTTATATAAATGTATTTCGCGTTATGTTGCACTTTCAATTTCACTTCTCATATATTTTCATACCGTGCACCTTATATCGTTTCTTAAGGCGTAAACTCCAAAAATATCACATATAAGTCATGTAGTTACTAAGATTATTGATTATTCTGTAAAAAAATTGTTACATATTTTCATTAAAAACTTTAATTGTTTGACCCATTACTTAATTATAAACACAAAATAATAAATATTATTTACATTTGAAATTAACAAAAATATATAGATACGTTAACATGCATACAATCGCAGCGAGTTACAAGGAGCTAAAAGAACCTCTACGAACGAATACGAATTTAAAATACCTACAAATATTACTAACTAATCTATGAATATAACTAATATCCATACTCGCCCGAGTAGCCCAGCAATACAGACAGGGTAAAATCTACACAAGCCGGCAAGCGGTGATGCGCCGCGCGGATCATGAATTGTTTTCCTTTTATTTGACTAATATTTGGTAACCTATTATTCTACTGGTATATTAGTATCCTATCGGGGATCGTATTAATATACCTATACCTATTATGAATATATTAGTTACACCTCTAGTAGCTTCTGACCTATACCTACACCCGTACCTTGGAGCATAGAGATAGGGAGGACCAGAGACGTGAAAAATATACTAAAAATATACTTTGACATGCCGGACTATTATAGGAATATAGACATGTAAGTATATAATCAAAGATTCAATTGTGTCAATTTTGAGAAGAAACTTCATGAATTTCAACATCTCGTATGTTAACATTATATAAAAAATTTGTCGTCTAGTGTACACAGTAAATGATCTTCCTAAAGACGAAAAAGGAAGAGGGAAGGAATATTATCAAAGCTTATTTTGATAAGTGTTGCTAGATTACAATGAAGTATTTTCCTGGAAGTTGTAGTAAAATATATGTACCTATCACAGACGTACTAGAGCTATCTATAGAGGTACCTATGTAGCGTTGGAAGATCATGTTATTAGCAACCTAACCATCATGAAACTAAAGGTAGGGTAATATTTGACACGTAACAGTTTGTTTGCTTGACAAAGACCCACAGAGATAGCGTTATGGCTCCAAAGTAAAAAATATAGAGACAGTGTATGGATGGACAATTGATTGTACCAGTCAAAAATCTAAAATCCAAGATGATCGCCAAAAATTTCAAATGCTTACGACATTGGAACCGTTAAGCATAGGTATAGTAAGTTAAAAAAAAAATAAAAAAATAAAGAGAACCAAGAAATATTTATTGAAAAAGAAAAAAATCAAGATAGCAGATATAAGTTTAGTTCTGTTGAAAATTGGTATGTTAAGGTCCATGGGGCCCTACATTTCCAGTACATATTCAGTTTTTTGATGACGGATAATGAATGTGTGTGTGTACAGCTGAAATGTGTTAAAAACAACACCAGAGACTAATAAAACAAGAAGACTGTACAAGAAAATTTACCTTCTAGGACGTGAGATGTAATCGATTATAAATTTGTTTCAAATTGATTATGAATATATAACATATGACATTGATAAACCCAAAACCATATTCGAACAGCCATGAATAGAACAAGAAAATTTTATTAGGACAACGGTAAAACTGATTTTGTTTATTAAAAAAAACATATTTAGTAATTAATGAAAAATAATATGCAAAGTTATATATACCAATGCCATTATAGACTTTTTGGTTTTTTTTCAGCAGATGGCATCATAGTCTACTTACATAGGGATCGTGCAATGGACACTGATTTAAATTCTGATATCGACCCGCCACGACAGCCCTCCTCTGCGGCAACTCAAGCCTAGGTCCGATCAATCGGCATGGAGCCCTTGAGTCAAGCAGCCGCTCGCACGATACAGTGACTCTACATTCACTATCTTTCACAGCCATACATGACACTGCATTATACACACAGGTACATAGGTTCTGTAAGGGGCCGTTTTTTTCTTCTTTTTTTTACCTAGTTAGATTAGACAAAAAAAAACAGACCACTAAATACACATACACATGTTCCTTCCCTACTCCCAGGGGGCAGAAACATGTAATATGTATAGTTAGTTTAGATCGAATGATAGGGATTTAGTCAGATCGCGACTTAATTGCATACGCGCAACAGTTGAGCCGAGGTTCGGCCACTTAGGCACCCTCGGATGTTGTTGCTTAGCTTTCGTGGCTGAGTGCCCTAAGCGCTCGCCCCCAAGCCCGGTAAAGCTGTAAAAACCGTAAAGGGTCCAGGGCCCCTAAGGCTAACAGTATAGTCAGTTCGAAAAAAAAAACTGTTATGTCAAACAGACTACTATATATACATATACTCTGTGGCGAAGAAAAAAAAGTAAATGTCAGTGTCATCGCATTGGAACATTTTATTGGATTCTTCAGAAATTTATTAGTAAACGAGTTGTAAATACTGAAATTTATTTCAGTAAATTGAACAAATTAACGCATTTTATGCTGTTATTGTGAAATTATCAATGGCATCTTCCCGTCTACAGGTACCTTACAAACATTCAATTAAAATGTAAACGTGTTTCGTCATTCGCAATTTTGACCTTTACGCAAATCTTTTCAGTCGACTGCTCGTCAGTTGTCAAAAACATTTAAGAAGAAAAGTAGATTTGATATAGGCATAGCATCAGAGCTACCTGCAGCCTACAAAAAGTTTTGGCGTGAATGGAAAGTCTTAAAGCCAGCAGCAGTTCATTTTGTTGCTCAAGAGGGTAAATGGAAACGCGATGAGCTCACGGGCGAGACATTACCCATACAAAACATACCTATCCCCCTCAAATATCCTGCTGAAATTCATGATGGAATATGGGGAGGAGAAGCTATAGTAAAAGGTATTTAAATTTTATGTATATAATGTCAAGAAGAAGTGTTTGTTTACACTTTACTCTAGTTTTATGTATTTCTGGATATAATTGTAAACAGCCCAATATGGTCTGACATAAAGGAAACAATGTTGTTAGGACAAAGATATTAATTTTTAAATTTCCTATTCACATCTACACACTATAATTGAATATGCAATTTCGAAAAGGGCACATCTCTGAAAATGTAAAATGTTCAGGAAATGAAAAAAACTGATTATTTTCTAAAGCAGTGTAAAATTTTAAATATTAACTTTTGAGATACATTTTAGTGTTAATTAGCAATTGAAAATTACTGGAATTATTATCTTAAACATCAGTATATATATTTTATTAGATATTTTAATTTTGTGAGATATGCCCTTTTCGAAATTTACGATATTGAATACAAAAACAAGCAGCAGAAAAACTATTTTGAATTTGCGTAACTTTTATTTAAGTATCTAAAAGTAAATATAGCACATAGATAAACATAAGTAACAGACTTTCTTTAAAAATCTTCTGGAGGCTCTTGTTCGGTAGTAGTTGGCCATTGTAGAATTTCTCCACAAAAATCTGTAAATTCTGCCGGTATGTATTGTTTCACCTTTGAAATGTCTGAAATTTTTAGGTGATTAATAGGTACTTTACCACTATAGGCTGGATTAGCTTGGCTAGGTAAGTTACTGCAAGTACCTTTTACTTTCGAAAGAACGTAAATTTCTTGAGAAATATCATTATGTATGTATTTTTTTGCGTTTACTTCACCAGGTTTTCTGGGATCAAAAACAAATTCATAATAAGTCGATACCTGAAAAGTAACTTTTTGATTTTTAGGTACATCTTTTCCGTAACTTCTCAGTGATAAAGGTTTAGCTTCAAAATTTATTAAGCCCATTTCTTAAAATCAATAATGTCTTCTAAATTGACTGTTTCAACGGTAAATTTTTCGGTGTTGCTGGATTGTATTATAAGATCAATATATTGGTGATAGGTGAACACACAATCGATCTTCACGTTTAATTTTCCGTTTGACAACTGACAACATGTTTATATTTCTCAGGATTTCTTACTCCTCTTTTCTTTTTTTCGGAAGTTCACGATCGGTATTAGAAGAACTCATTGTGAAAGCACAACGGCACGTGTTGACAAGCTACCGACAACACAATAACTGATGCAATTTTTGATATTACTTATTACATCATACTAACAAAAGAGAGAGAAATATGTGGTTAACGGTTTTAGGTTTAATGCAATAAATGCGAAAAGGGCACATCTCTGGGAGTTGAGACCTTTTCGAAATTATTCTGAACACGCAATGATGTCTACAGTAGAATTAATACCAAAAATGTGCTCTTTTCGAACACAATGGGTGTAGGTAAGCCTCAAAACTACATTTATGTGAAAAAACGTATTTAACAAAATATGCGACATGTGCCCTTTTCGAAATAGCATATTCAATTTTGATTTTGAGTTAACAAACTATGTACTTTTTTAAATTGGTTTTACATTTCTCTTAATGTGGTGCTTATGGAGTTGCCAGCTAAAATCCACCATACAGAAATATCGCAAATGGTTTGCTTTATGTTGTATACCAATTTATAACACCCTAAATGGAGTAAATCTTTAAATAGTATAAAAGAGAGTTGCTGTCTATATCTGTCATCATTTGTTTCTCTGCTTACTTCTGCATGATTTCAGGATATTGATACAGTTTCCAATGTCATTTAGAGATTTTTTAAGGAAGTTTAGTATGTACAATATATTCTAAGTTTATGTATGGTAGAAAAAATTCAATATTTGTATTTAAGTCATCAAAAAATTTATTTGCGCTTAAGCTGGCTTAACCTCAAGGGATACATCAAAATATAGTACTAAAGAATTGTAGTGCTGTAAAAAGCCTAAAGATAAGTCGACAGTGGTGTAATGTCTATCTCCTAAGGTTGGCTCATAGAAACCTTTTATATTTTATAAAATATTAATAAAAAAAATTGGTTATTTGCACAGCAATTTTCTCCAATTTACTATTAATCCTTATCCATATAAAATATTTAGTTACCTTGGGCATTTTGAAAGAATGAATATTATTGTATGGTTATTGATTACAGTATTCAGGGTAGTTTAAGGCTCTTACCGCAACATGGTTACTGCCCCTGGTGCTTGACTTTAAAAAATATTTACAAATACAAAAGGAGGAATTTTGGTAGGATTGGCAATAATTAGTATAGATATTTTTGTACTTTATTTTAATGACTTTTTCTTGCATAACAAGTAATATAGCTTAGTATGATGACAAGGCAAGAATGATGTCAGTGGTGGTCATAATATCTGAAAAACAAATAATTTCAGGTTTTCAAAAACGTGATCCAAGACGCCGCAGAGTACCACATTATTGGGTTCCCGTACTAAAAAGAACAGTTGTAAAGTCTGAAGTTCTAAACACCCACCTTTCAGTCACTGTAACTGACAGGACTATTAGGCTTATCAATGATCACTATGGATTTGACCATTATTTGCTGAAAACACCTGCATGTGATTTAGTATCCATGTTAGCTTTAAAATTGAAGAAGCAAATATTAACAGAACTAATGAATGGATGCCCAAGGTATGCACATGCACCTCAAAAACAGAAAGAAGTATATGAAGAATACAAAACATACCTATCATCGGTAAGAGTCGAAAATTTATTTTTGTTTAGTTGTTCCTGTGTTTCATCCACATTTGACACAAGTTATTTAAATGTATGTAATGAAGTCATAACTTTCAATTTTCAGGTAAAACATATAATTATCAAACATCCTTAAATTAATTATTAAATGAATTCTTTGGTTAGTAATATCAAAACTTATGTGAATTGTAAGAACATTTGATTAAACCATTAAAACGTTGTTTTTAATGGTATGTTTGGTTATAATAGCAGCACACTATGATGGCCGTTTTGTTTCAAATAAATTAATAACTATGGTTGAAGGAGCAAATTTCTGTTATTTATTGTCAATAGTAACATAAGTTAGCCATAAACTATGATGGCCGTTGTAACACATTACAATAGTGACATGAAGATTTATTCATATCAATTTATTTTCGAAAAACATATAATTAATTGCGAGTTGTATGTATAAGTTTTTGAGCATTGACACAAGTTTGCCGAAGGTAGTAGTTGTGCTGGCCAGAGATCCAATATGTAACGATCATAATAGATTTAAATTTTTTTTATTTTGTATTTGTAAAATGGCTTGCTACTTGCTTGTAACATACATAAATTTCTAGTAGAATTTTTTTTTAAATTATTAAACAAAAAAAACTTTGACTTCATTATGAATTTAAACAATTCCACTTAATACATGTTTTTTTTTTGTATAATGGAAATAATTTATGATATATTTTCAGTACACTCCTGAAGAAATAGAATGGTATGGACTGACATGGTATGAAGCTTTATGCAAGATTGCCAAAGAGAAAGAAGCAGCTAACAGACCAGTACCTTTGAAAAATGTTTATAGAAAAAACCTCGTAGAAAAATTGAAAGCTGCGGGAATAGAGGCAAATAATAATTCAGCTGAAGAGATATCGTAAATTATTTTTTATTATTGAGTAAAGATGTAAAAAATAATTAATAATTATATGAAGCTCATGGTTGATGCTTAGATAGTTTAACCTATGTAAAATATTGATCAGTTGTTCACCTTTGCATGTAGTTAAGAAGTTATCTTAATTCAAGCACTTTTTGTAATTTGATGAAGTACATTAGTAAAACTGAATGTAGAACACTGACTGACTGACACTAAGCCACAGTGTGTATAATGAGGAGTCCTGTGTTTGGGAAACTTCTTCTAAAAACCAATATGTGGTGATAAAATACTGGTACTGAACTGAACTGATATAGGCATAATAATTAAACTCTGTCATACCTTAGTAATAGCCCATTACTGAGATATTTACACACTGGTATAGTGTTATAATGGACAAAATACTATGAAAATTTGTATTTATATGTACATTACGGTGGCTCAAAAAAAACTAGTATTTTTTTTATTGTCATCTCACATGAATATATGTTAATATAACAATGTTTGAAGAATTGTAACCCATTATTCTTTTAACAAAAATTTTTGAAAATCCAGAATTTTTAAAAAATTACATGAAATGTATTTTCATTTTATAGAAGTCGCTTACAATATTTTCTATTATGAAAGTAGCATACTTTATAATAATATGTTTATGAGAGACTTATAAATTAAATATTACATAACTTTTTCTGCTTTTACATATATTGGACATCTTAAGCAATAAAAATAAAGCATGAGACATAAAAAAAATAAAGACAATGATTATGTACTGCTGAACTTAATTTAATTAGGTCAATTTAAGTCAATGTAAAAAAAATATGTTTTTATTTATAAGAAATTTGTCTCGTGCTTTTTGTTTCTGTTCCTTAACATGCCCTGTACATCTAATATATAAAGTAGGTTACTTTAAGAATGAAAAAACTCGTAAGCGACCTCTATCTAATGAAATATCAATTTCAGAATACTATAATATCAACAGTAGACCATAATTAATGTCGAGAAAAAAAAAATGTTTTCGTCATTTTGTAATGAAAAAATATTTGAGCGCTCTTAAATTTTTTTTAATCGAGTTGATTTTTCGGTGAGAGCTTTTAAAATGTGTTAAATTGACATATTTTCATGTGAGAAGTAAACAAAAAAACATTTTGCGCTACCCAATATACATAGTAATATTTAGTTTATATTGCAGATCAACCACATCATGGCTATCAAAAATGAATCCATTTGGCAAGAAAGACGAAGCTTAGATGGACAGCAGGCGACATTAAAAATTATTTAAATATAATAAGAATAGAAAATTGTTGTTTTAGATAAAGTATAATAATGATTAAAGTAGATGAGTTTATTCCCTGCATTTGTATTTGATTTATCACATGTTAAAGGTGTTAAAAGTAACCCTCTGAAGATTATTCCTAAAATATTATGGAAAGAAATAGTCAATTAAAGGAATGAGTTGATTTGTTATGTCAATATTATACAAGTCAAAATTTAATGTAGGCTCTTAAGAATATATGAACTTTCAAATATTACTACCAGTTCAGAAAACATCCTGGTCATCAAGAACAGTCAGCATGAAACTCGATCTGGTTTATAATTTGTTTTTTAACTGCGTAAAAGATCTGGAAACAAACTATCTGTACAATTGTAGCATTTCCGTAGCCTCTGCAAGGAGTTTATAGCTATTTTGCGTTAGTTTGACAGTGACATTGTGTAAAATTGGTATTAACATAGTTTGGTTATGATGCACAAGTCAAATAATAAAATAAGGACCATGAATTTCGATTTGCCATTAAAACTTCCTGGCAAAGGTGGCAACCATTTTGTTAGAGTATTCTATGAACTTTCAAGATAAGAAAAATATTCTATGGACATGACTGACAGAATTGTGTAAAAACACATATTGTCTTTATATAAGAAAAACGTGAAAATTTCGAATGCGGACGCACCACTGTCACCGTTTCCTGTTCTAAGGCATCAACGCTTGTGCTGTCGAGTTTCTTCCTGAAAGATAACACGCATTGGCACATCTTGGAGATTTCTCTCTACTTGTGGCAGCCCGACTGGTGGTATACCTCCATGCTACAGACGATTGCAGCCAAATGACCTAGTGTTGTTCTTGCGGTGAGTAGGGTTTCCAGAGATCTTTTGGAAAGGGTGGGTTCAAAGAGAGGTAGGGTACAGAGAAACTTCTTTGGAGATTCCTCTCTACTTGCGGCAGCCCGACTGGTGAAAATACCTCCACACTACAGAAGATATCAGCCAAATAACCTTGTGTTGTGTCCCTGTGGTGTATAGGGTTTCCAGAACTCCTTGGGAGGTTTCAAGGTCGGCAACGCGCTAGTGATATCTATGGTATTACAAGCGTGCATAGGCTGCGGGTAGCCGCTTACCATCAGGCGGGCCGTATGCTCGTTTGCCACCTTCGTAGTATAAAAAAGGTATAGCTCGTACTGACCACGTAATTCCAGACGGACTGTATGCCTTTTTGTTACGTCATACCATAAAACACATTGTTATTATACTTAATGAACTTTCAAAGCAGGCTTCAAATGCAATTTCAAATGGCTCAGTGGTAGCGTGTACGGACATCGCGTCGATCGGCTGTGGTACGGCAGTTGAACATCTCTCCCCAAGCTTGTATTGGTGTTCTGGCAGCTCCGCTTGAGCCTTCACTAGGCTTAGCGTGGTATCTTTGGACACACTGTCACTTAACATCAGCCAGGCCAAACGCTAAACCTAGAATGAACGTTCAATTGAACTTTGCTAAGTACTGAAAGTAATTATAGTTATTGGATTTAAGTGTTAACCCATAAATGGATTGTAATATATTTCTACATCATCAATAAGTTTGTTTTTTTCAAGCTATGCGCTATTTCCCAATACACTTTTGTACTACCCATTTCTTTTCTTTTTTGTTAGTGAATATAATAAACCTTGCATTTAAAGGTTAAGAACCTAATAGAGGCTAAGGTTTATTTTAATTCGAAAATAAGTAAATTTTAAAGTTTAATAAATCAGGAAATGTAAATTAAATAAGCGGTCATTGTAATTGTTAATTTTATTTTATGTTTCATTACAATAATTCAGGATAAAATATTTTGAATTATACATTATTTCGATTATTATAAAAAAAAACTATCACAACAAACTAACTCAAAGAACAATTATAATAAATAAGTTCTGATCAAGGATTGTTAATAAGATAAAATGTGTATTATAAGGTCATATTATTAATTTAATTATTAACAATGGTAGATAATATTTAAAATAGGTTGGACTTTAGAATCGCTACCGCTGAATTTGAATATGTGAAGGGGAGGGGGAGGGTGAGAGGTAATCCCCCATATAAAGGAAAAAGTCCGGAAATAAATAGTTTTCGAGAAATTATTTTTTTAATATTTTGAGGTTATGTCATTTATTAAGTAAAATTAGGTTACCTACACTGAATTTGATGATGCCAAGGGACGGAGGAGGGTCGGGAGGGTGAAAGGGAACTCCACTGTGAAAGAAAGAGTGCAGAAACAAATAGTTTTCGAGAAATCATATTTGAAAATTTTGAGGTTATGTCATTCAATAAGCAAAATTATGTTACCTATTGAGACTTGTATATGAATTCCCAACAGGCAATTTGTTTTCTGGCATTTTGACGTTGACGTTTTGTTCACAATACAAACCTAACCTAACCAAAATATTAATCGTTCAAAAACTAATAAAAAAATAATTAAGAAAAAAATACGAAATTTTAAATTAAATTATATATATATTACTAAAGGCTTGTATTTTAATAATAATATGTATTAAGTATTAATAATAATATGCAATAATATACGAAAATTTTGTAAAAGTTCAAAACAAATGTTCAGAAACTTTAAGGTAATTAGGCTCTATGGATGAAATTATTTTGTCTATACTTTGAAAATGGCTTGACGTGACATCTGTATTGTCAAATTTACTAATTTAAATACGATTTTTAAGTGATTTTCTCATAAACTATAAATTTCCGGAATGTGAAATTTTATATTAAGCCTAATTATAAAGTGATCTAACTGTAAAAAAGGAGTGTGAGTGTGAACTCGACGGTAGCGATTCTAAAGTTGAGCCTTAACATATAATAAAACAAATTAAAATAGCATTAAGATATTAAATATCGAAAAAGAAAAAACAGGTTACGGCGGATACAGTTAAGTGGGAAATAGATGGAATTGCTTTCAAGGCCGAAGTAAGGGTCCAAATTTAGGTACATAAGTAAACCCATATGATTTATACAAAAATTGTATACATTTCTTTGGCTTAAGAAAACAAAAACGACTCCATTAGTTTTATCCCGTGTGCCAACAACATGAAGTTGCGAGTTCATCGTAAGAAGACTTGCATGACATGTCAAATGTTTATTTTAGAGATGTAGCATAATTTAAATTGGCAGTTGATTGTACGATTATCGATTCTTCTTTAGAACTAAATATAATCGATAATACGATTATGCTTTAATTGAGCTGAAGGGTGTGTAAAATGAAATAACAAAAATAGAGATCGCAATCTGGAACACTTGAATTATTTAATGCCTGACTTCAAATAACAAGATTAATTCTTTTAGTCAATATTCTTCGTTGCGTGTTGCTGCAGTAAAAATGTAGGAATTCATAAATATATATATTTTATTCGAAAATGAAAAAGATGCTAATAAATTAAATATACAACGGCGTTCGATCAATTCGATTCCTTGGTTTTATTATGTTGGCCCCCTCTAGTCTTAAGTGACATAGGAAGTAACGATGCACGTAGTAACAAAAAAATACGAATATTCACAGAAATAATTGTATAGAGGAAGTTATTTAGGACTTTATTGTGCAAAATGTTTTTATAACGTTTATCCGTATAATTGATTTTTTAATGATAATTGATTGTTGAAATGCTTGTTTATAGATTATGTCATAATTTAGACGACGTAACAATTTACGTTCTGGGGATATGTCATGCAAGTCTTCGTATAATGAATAAGGTATAGTAATTCATTTTACTGACTTTTATTAAAACGTGTAAAAAAATAATTAACAGTGTATAAATATTATTAAAAAAAATGAATTCATATATGAATGGCCGCGCCGTGACTTGCCACACAGTTCAGTTCCGTCTAGCGCGGTTTCACATTTAATTGGTGTCGGTTATGATATATTCGATAGTTTCTGATAATTTCAGTTATAGATATTAATTTTCCAAAGAATTGTATTTAGAAGGACAATAGGTACCATTAGAACATTTGCAGTTGGACAATATTTATTAACTTCATTTTAGGCAATTATTAGTTAAATTTTAGTCATTTCTAGTAAAATTGAGTGTCTTATTCGCCTCCGAATTTATTCCGAAATTATTCGAAACATTTATACAGGATAGAGAGTTCCATAAGACACAAAATAGAATAGTCGTTGGTTTCGTTTGAGGTCTAAGTGATGGTACACTCTATAGGTGAGTCGGATGGAAGGCGACCTACGAGCATCGCTGCGACAGCTTTGGAGAGGTAGGTCATAGTTCCGTAGCTGCCGCTAGGGGCGCTGTCGTAGAAGTGTTGGCACACCCCGGCCGCGCCGCCGCACACGAGCGCCCCCCCCGCGCCCCCCGCGCTCTCCTGCTTGGCGCAGCACAGGGTCGCGTCGCCGTTACACCGCATCTGTCCATTGTTCATTAACCTTCTATTCTTAATCACACTAAAATGTTCGTACATCTCTTAATATAATGCGGTTTTTAATCCCACGGAGTAAACTGACAATCATTAATGTCAAACTTAAAAATAATGTTGCCACATTTATTTTCATAGTGTTCTGCTAACGTACTTATTTACTTTGAAATTATTTAAATCAAACTTTAATACATTTCAAGCAGGGTACTTTAAAATTCGATAAATATAATAAACATATAAATATTCAATATTATTTATTTTTCCGAATCCGAAATCGGAAATTATATTCATATCGGATATATACTATGCATTAAAATGTAATTTTGTTTTTGTAAGTCACTTTAATAAGTTCAATAATTATTTATTTATGCAACGTTCATTTATTTAACGTTTTTATTATTAAACTATTGGCTAAAAAGCTATGTAATATTCTGCATCCCTGTCAACTTCATTATCGAAATCTACTTTAATCTCGTATATTTCTAGTTTACACAATAAAAATATCAAAAAATAATTAATCCGCTGGCATAGATTTCACAAATTCATAAAGGCGAGAGCCTATTTAAAGTAAAAAAAAAGTCGTATAAATAATTATAAATATTTAAAGACGTAAGCGTTAAGTAATGATTTCTTTACTAGTATAGGTATATAAATCAACTTGGAGACGTTTTTGCGTTTGTAGAAGTGCACATTTTACACAGTAACTAAAAACGGAACAAAGACTACTACAAATGCACCGACCGTACACTACTACAAACGCGAATACGTACACAAGCTTATTTGGCTATAAGTAGTTGATATTATAATATGTGATTTTATGGATTTGGATACATAATAATTTTGTCGAGTCTATCGGACGAGAAGTTGAGTGAATGATAACTATATTAATGTTTATTGTCTCTAGAGATATTTCTAAAACACACTTATAATAATAACATAAAGGATTTATACTCATTTTAAAACCAAGCAAAGCTTAGTTCATCGATTTAAATTAGGAACATGCACGTTTATAAAAAAAATACTGATCAAACAATTTTTTTCATCGTAAATGATCACTGTAATTTGAGCTTTATAGTTAAGTAATAAAATAATTGTGCCAATTACCTGATCTTCCAAAAATATTTGATTCGCTCTGTGCACCAGCTGTTCGACACCTATGGCTTCTCCGAGATTCGCGACACATTTGTACTCGACGACAAGCGTCAAAACCATAAGGGCCTCCACAACCAGTTGTCTGTACTCGGGCTGCGGTATCGTGTTCAGAACTGTTTCCAAAGCTAGAGCAAATTTAAGTTCGCCCGACGTCATCTCTTGGGTTAAATTCGGCGGTAATATTTTACCCTGAATCACTAGCCCTTGACACTGGAACAAAAACAGGACGTAGCTCAGCACACCAGTTACTCTAAAAATATATATTTTTTAATACTTTATACATAGGTGTAGGTAGGGGTATGGTCACAACCCCACCTGATGTTAGGTGACGATGTGGCCCGAGATGGTAACACGGTAACTCTAGTGGTCACTGGCTCTTAAATGTAGCTGCCGGAACACTCGGTGACAGATCCCAATTCGAAGGCTCACCGAAAACTCACTCATTGCAGGGATTTGAACTCACGTCTATTAACGCGGTGTTCTTACAAGCTACCACTGAGCCATCATTGCTTCAAATTGGACATATAAACATTGATAAACTGTTCTTTTTCGGTTCGTATTACCGTTTGGTACTTTCGCATCCAGGTGTGACGAGGAATTAGTATTTTTAAATGATAGATACATAAACATTTATAGTTTTTTTCTGAAATATGACTTGACAGAAAATAAATGATTTATTAGGTGTACCTTAACTTCCTAACCGATACATAATATTTTTTAGTATAGTAATGTATAGATTTTGTAAGATACCATGTCTTACCCTTCCAAACAGTGCTTTTAAATGCTTTTAACCGACATAAAAAACCGTTTCTTCTTTGTTCTCCAAGGTATATTTGTATGAGCACGATTTTCTCACAAACTACACGCCTATATTACGTTACATATTATGGTATTATATACTTATGGGAATCTTTTAGTATACTTAGTTGAGTTAGCATTCTTAATATACAGTCTTATTCATATAATAATTATGTTTATTGTTGACCTTTAACGAAGAGGTTTATTTCCTATAAAGAAAAGTATTTCAATGTCTCAGGTGTGTTTGTGCTATGATATATATTAAAATAGTTTTTTTTTGTATCTTATACTTAGCGTTAATAGTTTTAAGTCTAATTCAAAGGTTTATTCACATTAGCTCCAGAGACACTGAGACACTTAATCGTAACTTCTTATTACCTTTTCTAAAACACCCCACACTCGAGGATAGAAGTCACTTGGTACGCGATTAAGAGCACCGTCCAATCTGCGTCGACGCAACCACTGACCTTGTCGGTCGGGCTCCACTGTTGGCGCTATAATAATAATACATATAAAAACTCAGGAGAGGTAGAACCTATACAAGGGTATCTACGGAACTCCTGCGGCAACTCAAGCTTAGATCCGATCCATCGGTATGGAGCCCTTGAACCAAGCAGCCGCTCGCGCGATACACTGACTCTACATTCACTAGCTATCGACATATAGTAATTACACTGCATCCATACACACATGTTCTGTAAGATACCTTTCTTTTTCCTTTTTTAGCTAAGGTAAAACCACCAGTAATTGACACTGCACCAATAGTTGACACTCTCGACGAAGAAAATTAAATATTAAGAAAAAAAAGGAAGCCAAAGATCGAGATGGCCAAAATCACTGATTACTGATATATTTTTAATGTTATAAATACATATAGGTACAGTCAGTTACAAAAGTCGGTTAACAAACTCAAGACTTCAAATCAATTTAGTATCAAATATTTAATTTTCTTCGTCAGAGTGTCAACTATTGGTGCAGTGTCAATTACTGGTGGTTTTACCTTAGTTAGTTTAATCAAAAATTGACAGATCACTAAATATATGTATACATGTTCCAACCTTCCTTCCAGAAGGCAGAAACATGTAATGTATAGTTAGTTAGTTCGAATTTTCTACGGAAACTGTAAAAGTCTTCCGAGTCTTCAAGGTTCTTACGGCTAACAGAGTTGTCAGTTCGAAGAAAAAAAGCACACTGTCACACCTATTTCTGCCGCAAAGCAGCAGTGTTCTCAAGTACTGTTATTACACAAGGAGTTTCAACTTATTATTACAACCTTTTAATGTCTTGACTTGGTTAGGATTCCATAATTATACACTGCAGTAATCAACGTAAAGAGCTTGCAAAAAAAAATGTAGAACATCGTAGCTTGTTAAAATCATAATATAACCATATGCATTGTGAAAAATGTAATTTATATTTTAGACACGTTAAAATTGGTAATATAAGCTAGTTAGCCTGGCAGACTTTTGTGTGTGATTTTCGGTAGTTAATGGGTTCGACCACAGCACCAATGTCTCAATAATATATATATATATATATATATATATATATATATATATATATATATATATATATATATATATATATATATTATGTGAATATGAGTTCAAGCGGTCAAATCGTTCAGAAGTTACACGATTACTAACAGACGGGCACAATGTTTTCTAATATATATGAAACTAGATGTGCCCGCGGCTTGTCTCAGGTGGACGACAGAAGAACGCGTAGTGCTTATAAAAATAGTAGTTTCTTAAAACTTTAATAAACTTTTTATTGAGTGAAGTTATCGTGTTTTTTTTTAAGTTGGTGTTTTAGTCTAGTCTTAGTAAAACAGTAAAAATTTGATGAAAATCTAACCAGTAGTTTTTGCGTGATGCGCGCACAATTGGGCATTCATACAGATAGATAAGAGTCGTATATATTGAAATAATATTTAACGCAGAGTCCATTAAATTGTCTCTTATGCGTAATTTTTTGCAAATACGCGCCGTCATATAATTTATTAACAGACAAAAAATGTTTGTGCAGCCTGAAAATTACACATACACGCACACATAGATATAGAGTCCAAGTTAATTGTGTAAGTATATATATTTCCTAGTTTCTGTTTTATATTTTATTTGTCTTAAATAGGATAGGTAACCATTTTGTCTAATGCCGTCAATACAACTATTATACTTGTTCGTCATAATCAGGCTTGCATGACACATGTCAAATATTTATTTTAGAGATGTAGCATAATCTAAATTGAGAGTAAACTTTACGATAATCGATTCTTTTTGACAGCTACCTATAATTGGTAATACGATTATGCTTTTAAATCAATTGAGGGATCTGTAAGCTGTGGAATAACAACAATAAGTTATTACAATAATTGAGATCGCAATCTGGAACACTGAAAACCTGAAGCCAAATAACAAAATTAATTCTTCCAGACCTATATTCTTCGTTGCGTGTTGCTGCAGTAAAAATGTAGGAATTACGTAAACATATATTAAGTATATATATACATATATATATAATCGAAATTAAAAAATAAACTATTAAATTGAATGTACAACGGCGTTCGGTAATTCGATTAATATTTGATTCCTTGTAGATGTGGCTAGCAAGCTTTCTTATGATAAACATAGTATAATATGCAATAACTAATTACGTAAACAAATAAAATATTCTTTTCTATGCTCACGTTCATCAACACCACTTTGAAGAGATTGCCCCTCGAGAACAATTTGAGATTTCTTGCCATATCGGTTTGATTTATTAGTCACAATCGAGAAGTTTCCACGTCCAACTGCAATCGAAAATTTTACCTCTGTCAAACAGGTGACATTTTTTGTATTTAAACAAAATAACACCATACACATGCACCCTCCACTGGCCAATAAAACCAATAGCTAATGTTAGTTCGAAAATACATCATACAAATGAAAAACATTTATTAACCCTTAAATGCGATATATTTGTACACCATCAATTTTTATTTAAGCTATAACCTTTAAACTTTTTACAATTAATTTCCTATTTTTACAATATAAAAATAAAGAATCATTCACTTAAGGGTTAATAATAATTTACATAAATACATATTTTTAGCTTTTAACTAATGACAAGCCATTTTGTGAATTGGAATATTATAATTCTCTAAGTGTTCAAAATAATTTATTTGTAGATAATCTTCGTAGTTACTTATTGGATCCTTAGATATTTTTTTTAAATGTAGGTAAGGTATTCTCAATATATGGTACATGTAGTCTTTGACTATATTAATTTTAATGAAAGACAAAACACAATGGTGTGTAATTTTTTACATAAAATTATATAATAATGATATTTAATGGAAGTCAATCACAGAGGACAGTATAAACAGGTATATCTTGTTTTATAATCGATCACTCGCCTTTATTTTTATCTATGTTCCCCTTTATTAGAAATTGAGAGTTTGCTGCAAAGGAAATATATACATATAATGTTTAAATAAAATAATAGCATCAACTTTTTTTAAAATAGAAGCAATTTAGTGTCTAAGTTATTAACGTCAACAATGTGGAATGGACTAAAGCAAAAATTCATACTAATTCATCCCACCTTCGTGCTTACAGGTCAACATATATACGAGAAATGCCTCAAAGAAATAAGACTTGCTTACGTTATGTGTAAGTAGTGTTGTCAACATTTTTACCGCAAATTATAATATTTTTCAGAATAAGACAAAAAAATACACATAATTATCATGCGTATTTCAGTTGCCTATTTATGTTTATAAAAACGATATTTTTTGCATTTCTTGCAAGTTTTTTTTCTCTATGATAAATGTTTCACATAAATCTATGGATTTATCAAACTGCAATTAAGTATATTTGCGAACTATACATTATTTTTTCAATAGTACGCAGCCCCTCAATACATGTACAGTACTGTCTATTAAATTATGGCGGTACTTACCGCTATTTATAGTAAACTCCTTTCCACTAAGAATATGATAAAGAAGATTCTTCATTTCAAAAGGCGATAAATTCAGCAAGTGCTCCGACGCCGCCTCACCGTCACAGGACAGTGTTCTCGATAATTCTGTTGCCATAACCTAATGGAAGTAATTAAGACACTTTTGGTGATGGCACGGAGTCGAATAATATCTAAGAGAACCTAATCACCTTCACTTGCACATGGAAGGAAACAATGTGTACAGAATTACGAACTGTTGATAATCGTGTACGAGCTTTAAGGTTAGCTGATATCAGCTGCCAGCGATTGTCAATTATCGGCACAAAATAACATCTATAAGGGCATTGGTGTACTGCCCCTGTCTGCTCTGCGATGCACTTGGTAGTGCTTAATGTACTCATTGGCCTTTTTTTGCATAGATCTTTAAAAGTATGAATAAAGAAATCGTGAATCATATCTTAATACTAGCTGTGCCCCGCGGTATAGACATATAGATAGTATAGACAATATTTTTATCAGGCGGCCAGTGTTATGCGTCACAACTGACACGGCTCGTTCGCACCACTACATCTATCTATAGTCATAGACCCGAGCCGAGTATTGAATTATGGTAATTTTTACATTATCTCCTAAACTATTCGTTCAAATAACATCCTATAAAGAGCAAAGTTTATCTACATAAAATTGTCTTGATGAAGAAGTAACTTTCGTTCGTAAGGATTAATATGCCATGCCTAATAATATTGCTAATATTTTTTTTTAATTTGACTGGAAATTAGCGTGTTTAAACAAATAAACAAACAAGAAAACTCTTCCGCTTTATTATATTATAGATTAAACTTTTCTTAAGTGAAAAATAAAACACTAATATCGATGTTCTGTGCTGTTAATATATATATAGATATATGAATTTACGATTAAATTTCTGCTATATTATACTAGTTGGTATTACATCACTTGATAAAAACAAAATAATAAAAAAGTCATATAAATAAACTATACAATAATTTTCTCAACATGAGACCCTAAACCGTGTGAAATTTTATTAACAAACCTGTATAATAAGTCCGACCCTCAGCCTTAGCATTTCTAAAAACAGTTGCGGTTCTGTGCGAATAAACATAGCCAAGTAGACCAGGAGCTCTTGTGTTAACATTGCTGTGCTTTCATCGTCACCGTACGCCTGTAAACAGGAAAAAAAGGTGTCACAACATTAACAGTAACTTCAGGGACACATATATTTTACACATTTTTTATACTTGTAATGAATAATTATTATTAATATCAGTTGGTTGTTTATCAATCTCATTAGGGAAAGAGGAATTACTTCATTTCGAAGTGTAATTTAAAGATCTATCATACTTGTGGTTTATAATTTGTGTAATATCAATTGAGATAGTAAGGTGTTTTAATTACCTTTTTATGATCATTATCACACTTTTCATGGTGAAATGACTGCATGTAACAAGATTATTGTGAAGTAAAAGTATATATATTTACTGTATAAAATTGAGTAATACAATGTTATTGTAAAAATCTATATTAATATTTCTGTAGTCCTATCTGTACATGTAATTTTTTCTAAATTTCCCGTTTGGCATCTTATATAGGTTGTCTAGTAATTAATGAATAATCTTGAAATTGCTTATAGTAGAACTTATGGCGGTTCAGAAAAAAATACATAACAAAATATATCTTAAGCATTCTCTAAGATATGTTTTTTTTAATTACTACTAATTTTACCATATTTTCCATTCTCGTACAAAAATGACTGAATTCGATCGGTCTTTTGTTGTTCTATTATTATACGATAACTAACGTGAATGACAAATAATTTTAAAATAATATCGGTTTCAAGTACATTATATAATGACATAATTCATTATTGTATCTAATGTAAATTGTGAATTATTGCTATTAATGTAAGAAAAGGAGCAAAATGGACTAAATAACAAAATTTGCATTATTAGAATATTTTTACATTAATTTGCCCCTGGGCATTCGCGTTTAATAAAAATAAACATTAATACTTTATTTGACATTATTTGATCATAAAAGTTAAATAGCAACATCGAACGAAGTATATTGATCGGACAATATGGCGGCATATTGTTGTTTACCCGTCAGGCACTCAAAACGTGTGCGACAAGTGTTACGTATTGCAATCTTAATTGTTGTTATAGTTTAATTTTATTTCATTTACACAACTTACACTGTTTTGAAACGTAATCGTATTATTGATTGTATATAGCTTTAAAAAAGAATAGATCATCGTAAAAACAAACACACAATTTCAATTTATAGAATATATGTAAAATACACATTTGATAGATCTATCGTGTAACCTTTCTTATGATGGACATAGGTTTATTTTTATATAAATTGAATAGAACATGTCTTAACAATATCCAAGAGCTGTACCAATGTTAATGGTTAAAAATAACTTACCAAGTGTATCAACTGCCTCAGTTCGTTCTCCGGTAGCGGGGCAGTGATCGTGTGTTCATTTTTCGGTGGCATACCAACAGTGATCTGTTTCTGTCGGACCAACAAGTCCGTGACGGCTTTAGCCAAGTCCTCGACCCGCTTGCCCAGCATACCAGCTGTGTGACGCACGAGACCCCATAACTTTTGCGTGCAAGCTTTCTCGTACAATGACTTTAGAAGGTCCTTTACAGTCACTATTTTTCCGTTCTCAAGCATATCTGAATATGAAAATAAGATTATATTTGGCATTAAGAATTTGCAAACACACTAGTTGATGGCTAATCTTGTATAGAGGCAAGGGTCTAAAAATGACCACAGTAGGTATGACTTTTGTTAAAATATGACGAATTTGTGGGGCAGCAAATTATACTACACATATATAAATAAAACCGTATATTTTAAATTACAAAGTTAAGGCAATTTAGCAACAAAATTTAAGTTTATTTTGGTGATAAATTTTTCATTACGAACTAAATAAAGGAGACGGATACTCTTTCATACAGTCTTGGGCCTGGATGAAAAAAGAGATGTTAGAATATGAAAATGGTGTCAATTAATAGGTAATAAATTATCAAACTATCAAACAATCTTCGAACATTTTGCGGATTTTAACAATCTGAAATCAAAGTTTTAAGATATTTCTTAAAAGCGAGGTCGTTATAAATTATAATTAAACAAACTAATTTGAAGTACAGTTAATATTTTATTAATATAGAGTTTATCATATTTTTTAAGTGTGAGGGCTTTAAGAAAAGTACAAATCCTATAAATAGGTAAACTAAAACTACATTACGAAATGAGTTTTCCACAACGGCATAGGAGAATTGGAGTCCGGACTGCCCGGAGCTGTCATATGTCAGCTCTGAGCACAGACTAAAAATATAGTTCCACTTAAAAATAACGATTGAATCGATTTGAAAACATGAATCCATTTTAAGATTTATTTTAATTAGATATTGTATATTTTAAATCTTTAATCTGTTTTTTTTTGTTTTTTACGGTATTAATTTCCTGGTAATTAGCGTTGTACTATTTTTTATTGTTTGCATTCATTTATTGATTATAATCGATTATCGATAAATAATAATTACTTACTCCTTAACGTACTTATTTGTTTTCTCATTTTCTAGGTTGTAAATTATGATGATATTTTACATTTACAAATACAATTCATTTTATATACTATACCCCAATTGATTACATTCTGGGCCCAGGAATACGCGACTCCTTTATTAACTTATTAATTATTTACCTGTTTTAAAATCAAGGCCATGGGTGTCAACTAAATACTGTAGTATATCTCCTTGTTCATCTAGACTTTCAGTTTCTCGGAGCATCGCTAGCAGTTCATCAGTCTCCTGCTCAGCATAGACCAGGTTTTGTGATTCTGAGGTTGTCCGGTTGCGGATAACCGACAGCGTGCTTTTGTTAACAACTGCAATTTTACCATGTTAATAATATATTCTAAACAATATATGTACTCTTTTTTGCATTTTTAAAAATAAATAGGAACTAACCTCCTTCCTTTGCAGGAGATGGACTTTTCTCCTTGGTTACTTCTATTGTAGGTGTTGTCACACCTAAGTTCGTTGTAGATGTGCCTCTGTAATGTCGTTTGTATTTATAAATTAGTCTGTGTAAGGTTCCATTGATGTAGCATCACCGCCACAAGCAGTAGTGCTGACTTTGCAAACTGCAGTTTTTATACGTGGAATGTACTCCCGTTTCGTATTTGACGATAAAAAAAATCCCACTTTCTGATATTTGTTTTATACAAACTATAGCAAATGCAACATATGAAAAAAATATGCCCTTTATCTTATTACATTCGACAATAAAAAACGATCATTGCCTAATCCCTATAGAAAAGCGTAATTCGCAAGTTGACAATAATATGTTTAAAAATTAAACCTAATTATTTAATCATATTGGTTTATTAATAAAATGCCTCAAGTATACAAATGTGGAAAATATACTTGTTCATTTATTAAATACTAGCTGTGCCCGCGGCTCCGCTCGCGTGGACTATAGAATTAATATTTATGAAGATATCGTGATAATTTCTCTTTTTGATAAGTATCTCAAAAGTAAACATAAAAAAATTGATCAAAATCCATACAAGTAGTCTTAGCGAGATGCGCGCATAATGGAAAACATTTTATTTATTTAGATTCCATTAAACAAAATAGAGGCCTTTTTATTTGGGAGTCACTTGATTGGAAACGCCAATCAGATAACGTGGTATCATCATACAATATTTATATACACAGTTGAGTGTTATTCTTATTAGATTATTTTGTGACAATCACTTGTCACTCTAAAATTATTAATAAATGTAGAAATAGTGACTTGAATATTATATAGGTGCTAAAGAAATTACACAAGTTTCAACTGAAATTTTAGTAAACCCAACTCAGCATATAATACCATTAACCTTAGTTTTATTATGTAACGCCACACATTAGAAGACTCTCAACTGACTCTCGAGACGATGACGTCACTGTCGTGTTACGTGGCACAGAACATGACATCATATTAGAATCGTTCGCGGTGTGGCGGCGACGCGGCGCTAGTCTTATATGTAAAGCGCAGGGAGCTGTGCGAAGGAGGGCACTCAAGTACTGAATTCCCATAGTAACATTGCCACTATGTCCGTGGGATCAGTTATGTAATGTGGTTGTGAGTAATAAATTGTTTGTTCAATGTTTAAATTATTCTCATTTCTCGTCCATTTCAAGTCTTTACAATTTATTGAATGGCATCACCACGCGCGTTTACAAAAAACATAATAACGCGTTTTTGTGACATATCTTTTTATTTAAATTAAGCTTGAGTTGAGGATTATATGTAGACTCGATCATTCAACGATTTCAGTTATATGTTAATCTGTAATTTACATTCATACAGATGTACTGTAGTATTTATCAAATGACACTGTGAAATCGATTTTTTTATCAAATATATCTCACTCACCCACTTTTGAATTATAAAGAACAATTAAAAAAAAACTTAATCACAATCCGTCAAATAGTCTAAGTTTTTTTAGTGTTTAGCCACAATTTCATGTGATGTAAAGTGACGACGCGGCCCAAGATAGTGACACGTTAAGTCTGGTGGAGGGACTGGCTCTCAAGTGCAGCTGCAGGAACACACTTCTAGGCGTTTGGCGACAGATTTTCAATTTGAGGCATTACAAAATACCCTACCACCATGCTATGGTTTCATTAAGATGTTTTCCTTCACCGAAAGCTCAAACACATTGCAGGGATTCGAACACACGTCAATCGGCGCGGTGTCCGTACACTCTACCACTGAGCCAACGTTGCGTCTAAATGCGTTCAAACACACATACAAATCCAAACAAAGACTTGGTATAATTATATCAATATAGTATAGATATACGGATAGTACAAAATTACTTAGTGATGACTTTCTTCCTGACGTCTTCTGGAGACGGGCTCCGGCCGAGTGTAGGTTCCACCTCGAGCCAAGACGGTTTCCGCTCCAACAGGGGCCCAACACACTCGCCCTCCATTCCCAGGGTTTCCGCTGCAAATTTGCGTGCAAGACCCAATGCGTATTTAAAAAACCTACTCTTACAATAAGTTTACGTTTAATAGAACCCATTTTATGGTTTGTTTACATAAATTCTAACGTTATAATTAATGGGGTATAGAGATGTTTCACATAATATGTATGATTTAATTTTTTGGAGTCATATTTTAAGTTATTTTCTACTATAATCAAATACGTAATAAATTTATAATAGATTAGGTAAACATATCTGAATGTAATAATACGTACAATCTACGTTAATAGATCGAGTTTTCTTGATAGCTCCCCGTACGGACATACGTCGGCGGAGGCCGCGCGCGTGGCGCGTGCCACCAGCGGTACGCTGGAGTACGCTAGTCTTGTTACTAAACGATTTTAGTAAATGTTCTTCAAGATAACTTTGCACTTGTGGGTTCAACTCTAAAAACATTCATTTCGATATTAACATTATAAAAGATGAAAATATTCGAGCAATTTCACGAAATTGAGAATCATATTATGCGTTTCAAATAAGATAATCACGTCCGAGCCAAACTAACGTTATAAATTGTACTGCCAGCGACAAAATTATAAAATATAAGAAATGTTTCATATATTTTTATCGTAGCACAGCAATGCGAGGACACTGTACCTAATGTAAGCACAGTGCAACTAATTACATCGGCATCTACCGTGTGATATACTATACATCGTCAGTCGTCGTTGTGATGCCGACATGCTCAAATGTTTATATACATTATGTTTAAAGGACTCCATGTTATAGGAAGAGAACACACTGATCGGGACACAGTACAGTACAGCAAAGTAACAAATTTCTTTGTTCGTGCCAAGATGGAAGTTAACGTAAAGCTGTGGTTCTGTTATGAAAAGGAGCAGAGGGAATTAGGTTGAACGGCTCTTTAGAACACTCGTCATTATACAGACGGTAGAACACGCTAGGCGAAGCAATGTCCTTGCGCAGCCGAAGCAGCTCGTTGAACTTAGTAACGTCTGCATCATTTACAATGTCTGCAAACTGTCCAAAGCTTCGAGGAGGTATATTGCGGATCCGTCCCAAACATGCGAAAATTATTTCATAAAAGACGTAACTGTAAATGTAAAGCAGATACAGCTGTTCGGGTGTGAAAAAACGTCGCACCCACAAGATTCCGGATCTCTAAGATGTAGCAAAAATTACACTCACAATGTAATCCCTGCAGTTGAGGTCGCTGTAAATAGCCATACATAGGTAATAGAGACTGCCACGAATTGCAAGCGAGACGCTCTGAAAAGTGAAGGGGAAAACGGGGTTTTTTTGGTAGAAAACGCACACACTTGAGTTTTCTTGGCATCGAATCAACCAAGTTACACTTGCTCCCCATGTAAATATGCGGTGCAAGGATTGGCTAAGTTCAATGACAAGTTCATCCCGTCTCTTTTCTGTTTCTCCCAGACTGTTAGCGGGATTGTTGTAATACAACCCATGACCAGTGCAGTCAGAATATGACCCAAAGGTAACATATCATTGATATGCAGAAGAAACAAAGTAGGGGAAAGTACAGAGCCTTGCGGAACTCTAGCATTTACTGACATTACCTGCAAATTATATCCATCGACATGGACACGAATTCTGCACTCATATAGGAAGCCAGAGATCCACATGCACAAGTTCTGAAGGAGTCCGTACATGGGAAGTTTGGAGACAAGTCCACGGTGCCAGACTCTAAAGAAAGCTTTGGCTATGTCGAGACTAATTGCCAGAGCCTCGCCATGGTTATCAATCGCCTCCTCCGAGTGGAGCAATACGAAAGCTAGAAGATAGGTTTCGTTGATGGATTATGGCAAAAGACATATTGACGATAATTGATCAAAGAGTTCCAGGTAGCGAACTAGTTGGGTGTTGATGATTCGCTCCATGATTATGACTAAAGTTACGACGATTGGGCAGTAATTGTTAGGTTTTTTTTTAAAGTCCCTAAACCGACGATCCTAACGCAAGTCAGGGTCGTTTTCTGCTAAAATAAAGGAGTGCTACCCTTTCTTGCTAAAAAAAAATATGCGTTTCAAATATTGGGAATATTTATCTCTAAGTCGTAAAATTAAAGTTTAGTTTTTACATAAATTTTGGTTTCTGCCAGAGTGCCATCTTATTATTTATCATTGGCTTTGAAAGTGTTGGAGCTTTCGACTAGGCGAAGGTACGTCAATAAAGCAATTTGTTTAGGAAAATTTCATAATACATACATAATCGAAAACCAGAATTACTAATATTGTTAAACATAGTAAAAGTGGCAGAATTCACCAATATGCTTGGACTATGTTTGTGATTTTCTATCAATATTTATGCATTTATATAACTTACTATCAGGATACCCATCCTCTTGACTCCCCAAGAAGCTTAAATTTGTGATAGCTGATGTGCTCAAAAATTCTCCAAGATTTCCTAATGTTACTCTTGTTCCATTTATGTACCCGGATTTCAGTTTTTTCATCGTTGTTATCATCGCCATAGGTATTTTACCTTGATCTGAAAAATAATAAGCAGTTTTTAAATCATGATGTGTTACTTCTGTATATACAAACTTATGAAAGAATAAGCAACATAAATGTAATGATGAAACCATATAGTCTTTTCTTACTGCTTTTTAGCAAATTAGAAATTCCATTTACGTTTCGTTACATATTATTATATTAAGTTAAGAGAAATATGTATATCGTCGATAATTAAATTTTACGATTAGAGAATTTTAATACTCATTGTATTGTTTTAATTAGTTTAATTTAATAGACAAATAATTAGGTTCATGTTTATCATAAGAAAAGTTGCATAGCACACGTCAATTGTGTATTTTAGAGATGTAGCCATTAACTTATTATATACTAGCCGTGCCCGCAACTCCGCTCGCGTAGACTACAGAATGCTGTCGGTCGAGGGCAGGCGCGAATCTTTTTGCCCCGCTCAAAAGACGAAAGACAAAAACGCTTATTGTGGGTGATCCTTAAGAGATACAAGTATACGCTATCGCTGACTTTTTGTAGGTCTTTTTATGATATATATGTAGTACATTAATTTGTATGTCTCGTATGAATCACTCAGCGTAAGCCATTTAAGCGGCCCAAATGAGTCCTTTTTCCGAATTGATAAACCATTATCGTCATTGTTTATTTAGTATGTTACCTTATCTTCCAAAATATATCCTATGAATGTATTTATATATCCAAAATATATAAAATAAAATACATGTAAAAATAACATAAACGGACAGAGACAAGAGACGTTGAGTTTTATAAATGTATAGAAGATTACGTACTGTGCAAGGATTGGGCGGACCGCACGTTACAATTACGCCTTGTAAACGGTCTTAGAGTGAAATTAACTAGTCGCGCGGTTGAGATTTCGACAGCAGCGGTCGTACATTTTAACAACAAAAATACTAAGATGTGTCGTGAAGATCTGCGCGAACTACGACAAAGAGCACAATAAAAATCTTAATATTTACGGTAAGTAAAAAAATATGTATTAAAATGAACTTGCTAACATTATTAAAAATCATTTTATTTCTCAAATATCTCAACGTTCGGCAAAGACGAAACATGTCTATGCACGCCCTACGGCTGTGCGGCATAACTTTACAGCGGCGTGCGTTCTTCACACCGCGGTCGCCACAAGGTTGTAGCAGATATAGTAAAAAGATTTAATTATATTATTATAAAATAATAATTGTGTGTACTTACGTACGCAACGGAAAAATTGTTACTTCTTTGGCATAACAAAATAAAATACAATAAAATTACGTATTTAATTTACAGATTTCCTAGTGATCCCGTGCGAAATGAAGCATGGAGCAAGACAGCTACTTGCTGAACCATACTTTAAGTCCCATATTTATTTACGTGTTTATTCCGCACATTTCACAGAGGGCGATTTTTATATGGCTAAATTAAGAAGACTTAAAAAATTGTTTTATTCGAAGGTCAATAAAAAATTATAAAGTATGTAAATACATTTTTTATTGCATTTCAATTTATATGTACTACAATAAATATATTTTATGGATTATAAAAGTTTTTATTTCTTAATATTATTTAAAAAATCGACGTTCTTACAAGGTTATGTCTATTGTTAGCTCATACCGATCACATCGTAGTTGAGAGTAGTTCTAATAGATGGCGCTAGGTTTTTATCCTGTAAGCGCGTCAGGCGAACTTAGGAACGACCGTATCTACTCTTTTTAAATCAATGGATGTAGCATAACTTAAATTGAAAGTTGATTTTACGATTATCGATTATTTTTTAAAGCCAAATAAAATTAATATTACGGATATGCTTTAATCAATAGAGGGCGAGTAAGCTGTGTTAATGAAATAATAAAATAAACTGTAATAACAATTGAGAACACTTGAATTATTGAAAACCTGCCGCCAGTCACCAAGATTTTTTTTACGTTATCTATTTGACGTAGTGGCCACAATCTCAACTGATATTAAGTGACGATGCGACCCAAGATGATAAACACGCTTATTAGTTTTTCAGTCAATATTCTTCGTTGCGTGTTGCTGCAGTAAAAATGTAGGGATTACGTAAATGTATTTTTTTGTTCGAAATTAAAAAAACAAACTAATAAATTAAATGTACAACGGCGTTCCATTAATTTACGATTCACTGATTTTATTATTTTGGTCTACTCTAGTTTTAAGTACCATATAAAATAACTCTACACGTAGTAAGAAAATACTACGAAAATTCATAAAAATTATAGTACAGAAGATTTTGTCATGCGAAATGTTTTTATAACGTTTATTAGTACATTTTTTTTATAATGATAATTGATACTCGAAATGCATGTTTTTAGTGTATGTCGTAATTTGCACGCCATAACAGTTTACGTTCTAAGGACCCTTAATGCAACCTTTCTTATGATTAACAAAGTATAGTATATCATCATTGAATTATTTTTTTACAGTTTTTCAATAAATATCGGTAATTTCATTTAACAATATTAATTATACGAAGAGGTTTGAATCTTAACTAGTTATTTTTTATTCCGCGAGTCGAAAACCTTTAAAAATATTGTTTTAAACACTTTACATGTTGAAAAAAAAAACACGCGAATTAATATTTATAACTTTAAAAATCATATAAAATATTTTTTTATTAAAATAAAAAGTATGCCGCGAAAACATGGCGTAACGTCATCGCTCGATCAATAAAACCAAGGGATAAAGTATAATGCGCAAAGTTTAATTAATAGATAAATGTTTCAGTTATTAAATTTCTTCAGCACCTATACAATTTTAAAGCCATTGTTTCAACAATCTATATAAATTATTTTGTTTTGCCGTTGTGCGTGCATCACGCAAAAACTAATGGATAGACTTTGATCTTTTTTTTTACTCCTTAGATTGGTCCATATATTTAAAAAAAAAAACAAGATAACATCATTCAATAAAAAGATACACGTACGAGCGGAACCGCGGGCACAGTTAGTTAGTAATAATTTTAGTGTCACTTATTACAGGATAACCCAATAAGACTTAAAGTTCTGTGTATATTAGTTGAACGATGACATTTACTGTATAGAGTCTCCAATCACGTGACTAGCAGACAAAAATATATTAACAGATTTGTATTGTTTTAAGCTTTTTATCAATATACCATTATTATTTTTAAACATACTTTCAACTCACCGATTCTTCAAATATTAATTAAAGCTATAAAACGATTTTGCACAAGACGGAACCAAACAATTGTATTCAAACTTACAAAAAAATTATATAATACGTACAAAGATTTGAGAAAAAGGGAGATGGAGCCTGACAACACGAAAATGTCCCTAACAATTTTATTATTTGTATTCAATTGTGTCAATTTTGAAAGGTAACGTCATGCAATGTCGGCACCCCGTATGTTTTACTATTATATAAAAAATATGCATGTATTGTGTGTAATTAATTACACAGTAATAGTTCTTCCTGAAGACAAAAAAGGAGAAGGGAAATCGTTTCATAGGTAACAAAGCTTATTTTGATATTATTTTTGTGTTATTTGTTACTGACTACAAAACTGCAACATTGTTGCTAGGTTACAATGAAATATTTGCCTGCAACTTATAGTAAAATATATGTACCTATGTAGTGTTGGAACGTCATTTTTATGTACAACCTAACTATCTACCTATAAACCTATCTATCTAAAATAACTAAAGGTAGAGTAATATTTGTCACGTAATAGTTTGTTTGTTTGACAACGACCTACAAAAACTGAAAGAGATAGCGTTGTGGTTCTATAAAAATAATAGAGAACCCTGGACAATTTTGTATACCAGTTAAAAATCTATAATCCACGATGGTCGCTAAAAGTTACAATTGCTTACGACACTGGAACCATTAGACATATATATATATGATAAGTTATAAAAAAAGTATATAATAAATAAAGAAAACCAAGAAATATTGATTGAAATCAAGGTGGCAGATGTAAGTTTACTTGAAAATTGGCATGTAAGTCCTTGGGACCCTTCATTTCAAGTCCAAAATCCGTTTTTTTGATGACGGATGATGGATTAACCACTACACTACTGAAGTGGTAAGAAACAGTACAACTTATATTAACTAACCTGGCAACATTATTCACACTGTCGTACGTGTTGTTATTTGGTTGCCAAGGACACACAGCTAAATGCATGCCCCACTTTTGTTGTACGTAAGGCTCCGTCTGCCCTTTTCTCAAATCTATCAAATGTGCAAAACATAGTGACCAGAGCAACTATTGCGAGTTGAACGAATTTACTTATTTTAAAGGTTACCTAACAAATATTGCGTTGCGAGTAAGGTGATGGTGGGTCGGCCTAGCATTTGTGTCCAACTCATGCCCAGGAACGCGACGTTGGCCACGAACGTGCTAGCGAGCAGAGCCGGATCACGCGACATGTAGTATTCCTCGTAGTCGAAGTTCTAAGGAACACCACAACCATGCAGGATATTATTACAATACAGGGATTACTAACAAAATCACATATTAATTGATATAACACCACTCTAAAGTATGTATTAGGGGGTTAAAGTATAAAATTGATGTTTCGTTGCGTTGCGTTCCATTACATAATTAATTCTGTACCTTGTATATATCACCAAAAATCATATAATAAATAATAATACTTAGAGAACTCAATATATAATTATAAATACTTCATAATTAAAAATAATATAAAAAAATAATTTGTGCCGAGTGCATTCCTTTCTCAGATAAGATGTATTTATTATCTATGGTTATTTTGCGACACTCTACAGACAACACAGCTAGGGGTGCAAAAATCGTTAAAAAAGTACAAGTTTTGGTTGATGTCTTGGCAGACATCTTATGTTTTAATAATCTTCTAACAAACATAAGACATTGGCAACATTATATTGAAACAGAACATTGACACTGTCAAATGTTTCCAAGGCACCAAAACAAATTGACATGCGATATTTTCGAAAGTTGTTAAGAATAATATACTAATGTTATCATGATAAAACAATGAAACATATTCTGTTATTAGTAACACACGTTACGAACACACAAATGTATTGCCAACAATAGCTTTATACTCACACCACTACTATTATTTAGCCAGCACAAAGATAAAAAGACAACATAACATACTGTGTTTTAAAAAATTATAGGTACTCCTTTTGGCGCGTTTAGTTGAGGGTGAAATTGAGAGCTGCGCGCGCATTTAGCGCGACAACAAACACGACTTGCCAAGTTAGAAATCCCATACCAAAGAAAATAACAAATTGCTTTGTAAATGAATTTAAGAATGTACATTCCTACAGCTACAATTAAAGGAACTGCTATGGCACTCGGCACCCGTTAGACATCAGCTCTTTTATCGGTGACAAACCCTTTTTCACGTTAATGTTTATGTGGAGATATCATTGTTTTTTGAAAACCTGCACAACACCAATCGACATGATTGGTGAGGAGATGGAAACGCCGTTGTAGGTGATGCTCATTATGTGTGTTATTTCGTTAAAATCAATCAGTATTTGTACTTTTTTGAAGGTTTTTTCTTTTGTATATACTTAATAATCTACCTTGATGCCTAATTTCAAGTTTCTGAGTCACCTAGAATTGGTCTAGGTTTTTGGTGAGTGAATCAGTCAGTAAAAAAAATGCTGCTATTCAGACTCTAATAACTCAAGAACACTTTTATTTGTGAATTTTGGGATTATATATGTTCAAGGGAGGTTATTAAACATACAAAATTTCAAGAAGAGTGTAGGTTGAATAGTTTTTGAATTATGGAGGGGTAGAAAGTAACTCAAAATGGTTCGTGTAATATACATACTGGCCAGTGTGTTCCCGTTCCAACCTTGGCACACTGCCGTGTGTCTAGATTATTAATATAATTCTGATAACATAGTTTATTTTATAGTTATTTATAACTTAATACATGTTATTATATTATAAAAATATTAATCACGCACATTTAAATCGATATAAACATACATAGGTCTACAATTAAATCATACAATAATAGATAGTAACATAAACCTTGAAAACTACTACCGCACAGATATTAAGAAATATTGAATATTAGAAAAAATATTAAACCATTTATATAATACATTAAATGGATGAATGCAATGACCAAGCATAACAAATGAAATAATAAAAACAAATAATACCTAAATTCATTTTGTTCAAGGTCAATACAACAAGCGGTCTTCCGAGAAGATTTTGCCAAGAAGACTTCAAGAAATTAATTTCAGCTTTAAGCGTGTCAACCATAAGTTCATAGTCGGAAGCAATGTAGAAACGCTTCATGTCAGAAAACTAAATCAAAGAAAGTATTAGTAAATAATATGTATAGTAAGAAATTGGAAAATGATAAAATACATATCTAGATAACTATAATAAAATGTTAGATACATCCTACTGCTACTTTAATAGCTGACAAAAAATAAAATATTACCTGTGGTGTAAACGCAAATATGCGGTCATTCAGTGAATACAGTTTACTAGTACTTAGGATACCGACATCACGTGATCTTCTGCCAGATAAACCTAGTTTCTCATTTCTACCTGTAAAAGTAAAAAGTAAATTAATATAAAACATATCATAACTAAATTAATTGTAACTTTTTGATCTTAGAAGCTTTCGCGTAAACATATATTGGCATATGTAACCATAGATTTAATATATAGATCGACAACTCGAAAGAGAAAAAGCATAGTATACGCTTTTGTTAGAGCGAGATAGAGATACGAGACCATGTTCATATGTGCTAGCGGCCCACATAAATCTTAATGAAAACAACCCGATTTTATTTATGTATGACAAAATATGAACAAAATAATACGCACACTAGTACATTCCGTTTTTGATCGTGTCTTATTCCAACCTATTGCCGATCTATACTTTACTAAATCTATGCATGTAACATCTATGTATGTATTTACAGCTCAAACATGATAGTAACTGTTATTCTTATATTAGGTGTCAAATGACAATAAACAATTTATCAAAACAAGCATGAGTAGGATGTTCCTATCCTTTTTTTTAATGCAGGTAAACATGTACATACCTAAATATGTGTAAAGGTGACTCAGTACCCTAGCAGGCTGTACCTCAATAGGAGCGACTTCACTTATAGTTTGAACATGTAAGTCATACTCCAATAACTTATCCCTTATTTCATTATCTTCTGCAAGTATTACTATTTGTACAACCACATCAGGCTTCTTTTCGGAACATAATCTTCGGTTTAGAGGATCTAGTTCACCAACAGCTAAAAATCCCTAAAATATTTTTTAAGGAACTTGAATAAAACTATAACACAATTTGCCTAGTGAGTGAGGAGTAATAAAACTATATTACTAGTATGTAGGTTGGTTTATTTCCTAGTTAAACCTTTTTTTTTCGAACTGACTATACTGTCGGCCAGGAGGCCTTAAGAGCTTCACCGGGCACTTGTGGGCGAGCGCAGAAGGCACTCAGCCAAAAAGAAGGGCAAAAGCGCAAGGGTGCCAAAGTGGCCAATCTCTGCTTGGGCTGTTGCCGTATATGAAATCATCGCGATCTAGCTAATTCCTATCCGAATTCGATCTAACTATAGATGTATGCGTGCCTCTTGCCTTCTAGGAGGAAGGAAGAAACACGCATACATATATTTAGTAACCTGTCAATTAGTATAAAGTCTAATTAGCCAAAAAAAAAAAGCAAAATATGGTCTCTTACAGAACCTATTTACCTGAGTGGAGTGCAGGTGTGAAATGCAGTGTAATAACTGTATGTTGGTAGCTAGTGAATGCAGTGTCACTGCATCGAGCGAGCAGCAGGCTTGAGGGATCTATGCCGGAGGATCGGACCTAGGCTCAAGTCGCTGCAGGAAAAGGCCGTCATGACATGTGTACAGAATTAGCCGCCCGCCCCCTGCGAAGCGAGCGGTGATTACGCGGGCGTGAGCGCAAAGACGCTTGGTTATTAGAGACGGGCGGGTGGATCGCATTCGCTACCGTGATTTTATTGGTGGGGTCGGAGAGCCTGGTTTAATAATACATCAAACCTGATGTCATATTTTTGCAAAGAATCTAGATCGCGCGATTCAGAAATACAAAATATAAACAGTGCGCCATCTAGTAGCAAACATCTTATACAGAACTTAGCTGTCTCATCTTTGTGTTAGTTTTTCTTATAAGGATAGAATATTACCTATAAAATTCATAGTTACTCCTATTAAAAATACATTGATAAGGTTCAATGATAGCCACCAAATCAAAAAGAGTTTTTATTATAAGACTTATGTAAATCACACATACCTCTTGCAATAGCTTTCCAAGAATATATAATGACTGTGCCCAAATAAAAGGACATCTACCAAGGGGTACACGTTCTTGCGACCCTGGGCTACTTTGCTCCAGATCAGCCTTGTGTGCTGGCACTGAATACAGCTCGGGAACTAATTTAATCCCACCATCTTTTCTTATCATAGTATTTTCTAATTTTTGCATATATTCAAATACATTTGATTTATCCCCTTGGAAACAATAATCAAGTATCAGATAACAAAAGAATAAAGGCCATTCACATTCAATGTTCTCAAACATTCTCAGTTCCCATGGCTCATAATATAGGCGGTTTGGGTCTTCTCTTGGTGTCTTGTGGCCATCTCTAAGAAATCTTTTACATCCATACTTTCCTTGCAATTTGGTGACAATTGCATCTCTTGTCTTTGCTATCAGTTGAGGATCATCAACAGCAAATGCTGGATAACTGATAATAGAAAGTAAGCCTGAATCTAGTTCCTTACTATTTGATTCTCTTGGTAACATTGATTGTAATACAGCCTGGCATTTTTGAGCTTCATCAGCCAAAACATGGATCACACTAGATGGACCACCTCGAGCCCCAAACAGATCTAATTCATTCATTGCTTCAAGAGCTGCTTTCGCCATACCAATAGAACTAGCATTAAGTTCAGGAAGACCATGATTTGTTTTATCACCTCTCTCCCAAATCCCATAATCAGGAATACAATAAGCCGATTCTATGTAAAATACTAAATTTTGTATAAATGCCACTTCATCCAGGGAAAACACTATCTGCAAACCAGATGCTGTCATCTGAGCAAGAACAAGGAGATACAAGGAGATGGCATCAATCTGGAGGTGTCCCCACTCATGATCCTGAACAACTGTGCAACCCTTTGTCGATGAGTACTTAGCATGGAGGGAATCCAATGGATGCTGGGTGGTTTTGAATTTTTCTACCTTATTTTTCTGTTGCATCATAGCCATTAAAAGACCTGTAAGTTTAATGATTTGTTGAAAACAGATTAAAATTAGAATCACTTGGCACATGGAAGGGAAGGTGAGGGTTCCCCCTAACCTTCTGACACTTTGGTCGCTCTTCGCTACCTATTTCCTTTTGAACATTAACATATATTCTACCGATAGACAAGAACATTCATGAAAACCATTTGTTTTATTATTAAAGTTTGCAGCAGCACTAAAACATTACTTATGTCATCTATCATGTAGAAGTATTATTGCTGCACCGTGTACGCCCACGGATAAATCATTCAAAAATATTGTAGGTCTGTGATAACCATTTTTCAATTCATAGATCCGAAAGAAGCTTTAAAGTGCTAATTTTTGTTAGAGTCAAGCGACCCCCTAAATGGTTGTTTCTGGTTATGTGAAAAAATTCATAGTAGTAGTGTATATAATGAAGTTAAAAGGAAAACTATCAGAGGTAAGTAGGCTTTACAAGTTAACGAGTAATAGTCAATCAACTTATAAAATATATTTGGAGAAGTAATTTCCTACAAATTCAACTGAAAATAACTTAAAGACGGTCTCTGATTGATGAATCATGTTACAGCAAGCCGGCACCGCCTGGATCACAGTCAAACATCTATAGTATACTTTTGTTGAAGTAATTCATGCTACACTTCGAGCTTCAGCCCTGTGTAACATAAGCATCCTTACCTCTTCATAATGTGAAGGCAGCTACGGAACCCTACACTGAGTGTGGTGTGCCATGCACTTTGAATTTTTTTTAATATTTATTAGCCATATTTACAAAACAAGTTGATGGTATTGTCTATATTAGTAGAACAACATAATAACTTACATCAAATTTTGTACAATTGATTTGTTATAGGTCTGTTTGCTATATTGTTAAACTCCGCCAGATAGTATCCAAACACACTTCAGTCTAAGTAGATGTTAGCATTTCATTTTAGGAGCATTTGTTTTGACATAAATGTTAGTAGAATGACAGAATAAGAAGAAAAAATCATAATATTGAATTTTATTTCACAGTTTTTGTTTTACCAACATTTTTTGGGTTATGGGTTAGAATCGTTTTTATTCAATTCTTGAAACTGTGAATTACCTTGTTAATAGAGTGGTAGCGTTATAATTAGGGACCTAATCTCTAACTATTTCAACCCCCAATTCATGTGAAGTAGTACTAAATTCAACCCTTCCCAACAATTCAATAATTTCTTAAAGAACAGAAAGTAATGATGAATAATGTGAAGTTAACCAAGTAGGAACAAGGAATCATCCGAAATTTCTTAGCTACTTCTGCCTGCAATTGATTAACAGTAGTTTCGTCTTCCTACACTACTATTAAGTTAAAAATACGTGTAAACGCTCACCTACTTAAATTTAATTTACTATTTATTTAAAATTCAGTTGTGATTCACAATTTAATATGTGTAAACAGGCCTTGAGGCAAAGTAATACAAATTAAAATGTAATAAATAATGTTTAGCTATTACATTATACCTCTCATAAGCTTTACGCAACTTTGTTCCAATTCATATGTTTTAGCACGATCTTCATCTTGATCTGCAATTTTTTTAAAAGCCATAGAGAGCCCCCATACTGCCAATATGCAGTAGAGATTGTCTCTAACCCAAGCATGATCATTGTGTTCACTAGCGGGGAACAAACCAGTCACAGGCTGCTGATGGTCTAAAATTAGCTGATGCACAACCCTCTGATAGTAGTCCAAACGCACGCCTGAATTGCTGCGAGTCCTCATCTTGGTAATTCTGTTGGGATATTTCACTTTCAATTAAAATACCTCATAATTGTGAATTATAGTTTTAGATAAAGTGAAAACCACTTTATACGCGTTTCATAACAGTTTTGACATTTGCTCAGGGTTACCAACTCCTAAAAAAAAGAGCCCTAAGATCAAAATAAAATAGCCCTAAATAACCCTAACTGCAATATTCGAAAACCCCAAAAAAGGCCTGTATTGTGTATATACTCAAAAGTATTGTTTAAATGAATTTCCCGTTTTATTAAGGAAATAAAACTATAAAGATAATAGGTAGGTATAAAGATAATAGGGAAACTCGCTATTCCTAACTTGACCACAGACTAACAGTACTATTGCTTTTTTTCTCGCTTTGGTCAATTTACTGATGCATGAAATGAGTTATTATGCTAAGAGTGATAGTTTCATACAACGTGCCGCTCAAAGTTGAAGCCAAAACTAAATACATATGTACGTAAGTGTCACGTAATTACACTTGCGTTTTACTATTAAAGCTATTAAAATAAAATAACAAATTTAATTTTTAATAATTTATTTTTACCATTGGCAATGGTAAATTATAAACATAAAGCTAACTGAAATAAAATATATTAGTCAAAAAATTATCGTATTTCAAAAACGGTCGAACGAAAACGAAATCATTTAAAATAAAATTAGCTAAAATGAAAATAAGTAGATTATAAGAAATATATTAAAAAAAAGAAGTGTGTGCGACATATACGATAGAAGTGAAACTTCATTTTAAAAGATATTTTATTTAAACAGTGTGCAATATATATACACACCGACATTTGCTCTCTCGTTCTGGCTCACACAAAGAGGAGAGACCGATAGTATATTGCTCTCTTGCTCTGTCTCACACAAAGAGGAGAGACCGATAATATATTACTCTCTCGCTCTGGCTCACACAAAGAGGAGAGACCGATAATGTGCGTTAAGCGTTTAACGTTTAACGCGTTGGAAGTCGCATAAGAAGTTTCACTTCAAAAATATCAATCATACCTATATGAGTACCGCTAAAGTATCGATACTATTTAGATTGTTTTATTGGACTGACAATAACGACAATACGGCGGCTCGGACATGTTACGCGCGACCTTGTGTGTAAAAGAGTGATTAGAATATAATTTTACCACAGGACCGAGCGAGAGAGGACTTCACTCTAATTTATTCACTAACGGCACCTCGACTTAAAGAGATTCTCACTTGAGCCGTGGAATAGTAACATTCTAGTTCAAGCAGTTGGATAGTGAAGACCTCAGCTCATATGTCGACTACAATAAACACTGTTCCTGAGTACCGTCTCACTGCCCATTCTGGCCACGTATATTACATCTCAGAAGTGGTATCTAGGACTGTCGCCTCATATGCTGGCACGTCTGCCAGCTCCTGGCCATTCTTCATAGCTTTCTTCCTCCTCCTGAAGCATTTGCGTTTGATAATTTAGTTGACTGGCAAGGTCATGATATACCTTCTTCTTCTTCTTGTTTTAGTGCCGCAAAAAGCACTTGCCACTGTCAATGTATTTGTCTTCATAGTATTTTTATAATATATACAAAGTAGGTCTTATAAGATGGCGGCTCTCTTGTTAGAAATTTCTACGAAGTTTTTGTGACATCTAAAAATTCCAGTTTATATTTGTAATCCACTTCATGAATGCACAATAACTAAACTATATCACGCAAAGTGCCACCAAAATTATATAATATAGGGACAAATAACATAATCTAACTAATTAAAAATAAAAACCACAACATGCCAGCTCAAGATCCCGCCAAAAACTCCCATGTGACATACAGATACCTATAAATATCAATACCCGGTCTTCAATGTGCAAGTATCGCTGAATACCCAGCGTCAAAATGGTCCCAGGTGCGACCCAGGTGTCAAAATATCTCTAAGTATTTTTTATATGGGTGGATGTGGTCTCGCTAGGTAATCTATATCAATGTTTTATGCATATCTATAATACAATGGATTTTGTTTTATTAGAATGTCAGATACGTGAATATCAGAGATAAGTGATTAAAGTGAAATCTTTCTTCGCTTAACTCTATCAGCTAAGGTACACACGACAAAATCATAATTATGCTTTAGCGTTTTTACGCAATTATGTATCTTAAATTCATACGTACCATCTGCATCAAATTTGTCTCAACGAATGAAATGGTTTCTAATCTAAACAATGCGATGCTACTAACTTCGGACCGTTTGGAGTCAGACTCATGAGAAATACCTGTAAATATGTAATGGTAAAAATCAATACCCGGTTATCAAGGTGCGGATGTGAGTGCGAGTACGGGTGCAGGTGCGGGTTCGAGTGTGGGAGCGTAGGTATTCCGAGATATAGGCGTAAACACCTGCCCGTACGGATGACATAATACCCTTAAGGTATGTATCGGGTATTTCGGTCCGCACCCGGTGCGCGTACTGGTAAGCCCACACCGGGTATTAATACCTGTACCAGTATGTACGCCCACGCCTAGGAGAAATCACAGACATTTTTAATTTTTTATACGCTTTTTAGTTTTTGGTTTTCTACACGTATACAACTTTATAGTTCATTTTATTTAATATTTTCTCCTTTATTTATACTTATGCCTGAGTTTAGCTATCATAAATTTGTCACAGCTCATGCAAAATGAACCGGTGCTTTCTAGTGTATTACATTTTATTTATACCCATAATCTGTAGCAATAATATAACATCAAAAATAGTAAATGATCATAATAAAACAACAATAACAAACGATATTACTAAGGAGTTATCAAATGCAAAAACAAAACCAACAATGGTAAGTGAGGGAGGCCCTCTGTTACTCAAAAATCAGACTGTTGTCCTACCGAAAGACAGCTTCCCTATCGACCTTGAAACTGTAGATAAAGAATTAGAAACAACAAAATTGAAGTCTATACAACCTCGTAAAGGAGTTGGAAAACCTTCAGACGAAATAATGTCGCATGAAAATCTAAGTACAGTTCCTAGTGAAATGAATAGGATTAACACTTTACCTGTACAATCACATATGGAACGGAATACCTCTGTGACCAATTTGAATATAACTCATAATACTTCTCAACATTTTTTAAATAATCCCACAGTTATTGCTGCACCTGAGAATGAAACTTTAAACAAAGTGCATAAGAAACCACATATATTATCATTTGAAACTTTAGATAAAAATAATAAAATTGTAAAAACAGAGGGAATGATTTCATTAGTAAAGTCTACTTCAAATACATTGATCGATGATCAAATCCTGTCACCAAACAGAGATGTTAAAAGTTACAAAATGGCAACTAAACACCCAGGTTTGGTGACACCGGTTGTTATAACAATATTAATAGTACCTGTTTTTGCATTACTGGGATACATGGCCTTCAAAAGAGGTCAAGAAGCTTGGAGGAATAGACATTACAAGAGAATGGACTTTTTGCTGGATGGAATGTACAATGAGTAACAAATTGCAGATTGTGCCACAATATAAAAAGAAAAATACTTTTATTTAGTAAAAATGTACAATATTATGATAGTCACTATTATCATACCTAAAGAATTTACTAAAATACAGGATATTTTTATTCATGGGAATAAATTACAAACTATAAGAAGTTCGCTTAAAGTATAAATACAATTAAATAAAAGAAAAAAACTTTGATCAATATAACAAGTAATTCTTTAACATTTTGCAAAAAAAAATTCTGAATAATTGTGAAAATTTGTATCATAGATTTTTAATGCCTGTCAATTCTGATTTGGCTTATCAAACCAAGTACCAATGTCATAAATGTTAGGGAAAAGGATTTTAAACTTATGAACTCAATAAAGAATCATAAATATTTAATTACTTAATGGTATGCAATACATTATCTATAAAAAAAATATTAAGGCAATAATATAATGCTCAATTTAGCTTTTTTGGCAAAAAATAATTAATCAAGTGTCTTATTAAATAGTCTTCCTTTTAGGCTAAGAAAATCATTTTATTAAACTGTTGTGATATTATATGCAGAAGTATATGGAAATGTTATTTGATAATATTATATATTTTATGTGTATTTTTTGATAAATATTTGTAGTAGTTATCATATCATGTATTTCTAAAGTGCTGCATACAAAATATTTTAATGTTAGTTTGTTTTACATTTGCAAATCGTAATTGTAAAATTGTTGTATGTGAACCTTTTATACCGTAACTAGTTTTATGTTAATAGAATATTAATTCTGAAATATTATTAATATGATAATAAATTATTACAGCTTACACCAAACTAATAATAAATAAAATAAAAAGATGAAATGCTTTTTTCAAGTAATTTTTATGCTTTTATTTGTGTGCAAAAATATAGGGTATTGAAAAGTGACATAATTTATTTATTGGGTATTTAGTTTTCGTATTTATCATGTATATATCAGTATAGGTGTATATGAAGCTAATTTGGTTCGTCCAGTAAGCTGGTTGTAGTGTAATCTGTGAATGCTAGAAAATAAAAGAACAGTGGTTTATAAAGACAGAATACCCATAGCCATCAAATTTTTTATGTCACTCTTTGAGTGCATAGTCAAAAAGTAAGAAATATACTTAACTTTTAGTTGTTCCCACTATGAGTTGGACAAACAGCATCGGTACCAACATGTGAAACATGCCTAAATATAGATTTACATAGGCTTGCAGCCTATACCATACAGTGACTAAAACGGTTTTGATTCCCGAGTGTCTGTTTGAGCGTAGCCCAGTTTACTGGACTGCATTCTTCTCGGGCTTGCTAAGGACCTTCCTGTAGACCCCGTTAGGTGCTCCATTCTGCGAGTTATTGCACTTCGACCCGAAGGTCCCTTTGTTGGGCTCGGAAAGCCTGTTTAAATTCATTTGACACCTCCCTCTGCTCTCCAAGCGGGTAGGTTTTTAATTCAAACCCACGTCATACAAACGCTATCGGACATGGCCGACGGCGGGCCGCATGAAATAGCTCGAGCGAGAGCTCCAGCCAATAAAGAATTTCATGATACGCAAATTTGCAAGGGTTTTATTAATTAGTAGCTCGCAAATTCGCGCTCCCCGAACGCCCAACGTACCCAATGCACCGGTGCAAACCGGTCCGATTAAGTAAGAAGCCGCCACGTCTGACCATGGCAAGGCCTCGTCCGTTTGACCTACGAAACAAACCTCGTGGACGGCCGGAGACCCTGGTGGATAGTGAAGAATTAAAGGTGATCGTAGAAGCGGATCCATCGCAAACTACGTCAGAGTTAGCGACTGGCTTCGATGTGATTGATAGAACAATTTAATTCATTTGAAACAAATTGGAAAAGTGAAAAATCTCGAGAAATGGGTACCGCATGAATTGACTGAAGCACACCAACAAAAACGCATTTGAGTGCTGCGTAACATTACTCAACCCTCACAACAACGAGGGAATTTTGAGTCGTATTGTTACTTGTGACGAAAAATGGATCCTTTACAATCGGAAACGCTCATCATAGTGGTTGAACCCAGGAGAACCGGCAAAATCCTGTCCCAAGCCTAAGTTGATTCAGAAAAATGTACCTACTGGTGAGGTATTTGGTGGACCAGAGCTGATTTCATACACTGCAGCTTCCAAAGATCTGGCCAGACGATAACGGCAGATCTGTATTGTAAACAATTGCAAATGATGATGAAAAACTAGCCAATAAACACACGAGACTGGTCAATCTCTCTAAAGGAGCGTTCAAGTAATACGTAACAAATTTGGGAGGAGGGGGGTTTCTGAAACGTTACAATGCATTACAGAGTGGGAGGGGGATTTTGAACTACGCGTTACGTAACATTGCTTTAACCCTTCAAAACGGACGCGTAGAGATGTTTTGCTCACGCATTTTTTAAAACCTTCTTTTTTTCTAAAAATTTCAAATCAATTCCAGAACCCTCTTCGTCTGCTCTCCGGGCGCCAGTAATGATAGAATCTGAGTGGCCGGCAACCCCGTGGACAGAGAAGCAGTAACTCCAATTAATTGTTTTTGAATTGAAACTTATGCGACTTCCAACGCGTTAAACGTTTAACGCACATTAACGGTCTCTCCTCTTTGTGTGAGCCAGAGCGAGAGAGTAATATATTATCGGTCTCTCCTCTTTGTGTGAGACAGAGCAAGAGAGCAATATACTATCGGTCTCTCCTCTTTGTGTGAGCCAGAACGAGAGAGCAAATGTCGGTGTGTATATATATTGCACACTGTTTAAATAAAATATCTTTTAAAATGAAGTTTCACTTCTATCGTATATGTCGCACACACTTCTTTTTTTTAATATATTTCTTATAATCTACTTATTTTCATTTTAGCTAATTTTATTTTAAATGATTTCGTTTTCGTTCGACCGTTTTTGAAATACGATAATTTTTTGACTAATATATTTTATTTCAGTTAGCTTTATGTTTATAATTTACCATTGCCAATGGTAAAAATAAATTATTAAAAATTAAATTTGTTATTTTATTTTAATAGCTTTAATAGTAAAACGCTAAAATAGGAGAATGCATGTGAAGAACAATGGCGGATAAAGCAAAAATGTGTTAAGGACAGGGCCAAGTCAGGATAACGACGTTTTTAAATGTATGATTAGTAGTAAACATTTAAATTTGACCTCGTATATTTTATTAATTAACTTAATCCGTGACTTGTATAATGTTTTAATTTAATAATTCTAACTAATTATTCCTTCCACTTTACGAAAATGGACAATTGGCTCAAAAACGTAAAGATAATAAATATTAAAACACCTAATTAAAACTCATGAATACAGACACTACTGTAGCGTTACTAGCCGCGCGAAAAAGTATATCTAAAGCAGAACGTATCGTAAAATTCCAACCAAGTATTCAAATAAAGTTATGGTCATCTCACTCTTCTGAACCAACTACTAGCACGAAGTTAGTTAATTAAGTTGATTTTTAAAGTTAATTTGTATGTTTTTTAATGTCTAATATCAATAGTTTAAAGCTATTTAATTTAAAACTGATTAAAATGATATTTTATATAACGTTTTCTTATTAACTCTGTTTAATACTATTTAAGTACCATAAATTAATAATAATACACGATTTTTGGTTAATCTACTAATGGTTGACGCATAACAGGCAAAAGCGTGTATTGTTCTTTGCCAGTCTCAGTTTAAAGTCTATGGTTCAAAGTTATCTCACTAGTACGTCTGTGGTTGTCACTTAATTTTTTTAATATTCGCCTATTAAAAATCAAGTGACTTGAGTTTTTGTATTCGATTTTACTGAAGCGATTTTTTTTAATGATGAATAGCAGGGATGTTATGGATATCTGTATCCGTAACGGAAACTATCGGATATCAGAAATAAAAAGATAACCGTAAGCGTATCCGATATAAATGTTTCGGATAATTTCGGACAGGGCAAAGTCAAATGAGCCATTGTTAAAAACGAACACACATACACCACCAAAGTTTCGGACGATTGTAATCAAATAATTTTAACGATTATAAGCGGAACATTTTTTTTTTTCGTGATACAGTTTTAAGTTGTAGTCTCAAAATGATTACATAAATATAACTGAATCTCGATACCTAGTAACACCTTTACGAATTGGACAGGTTTTTTTACATATTGTAAAATGTATTATCCATAACCGAAGTTATCCGAAACAATCGGATATTTGAAATAATTTCATATCCGTATCCGTAACCGAAACCGATTGTATACTCTTAAGATGTCAGCATCCACATCCTTATCCGAAATCTCATATCGGTAACATCCCTAATGCATAGTGTTCTGTGATGATCAGTGATGATGGATCAGATGGATGTTCATATGAAAAAACAGTCTTGTGTGGTTTTTCGTGGTTTTTAGCAGTGTTTAAATTCAAAACAATTTTATTTCATTTAGAATTTTTGATTTCAATTTGAGGAATGCAAAATTATTATTGGGTGTGTTTAATGATAATTTATTTTAACCTTGATATAAATCTGGATTTGGTAAGCGGATTCGTAAAATATTAAAATATTCATAACAATTCAGAGAAGGTGTAAACAACTTATCCGCACCTATCATGTTTCACATATACTTTACATTCATCATTTTATATCATATATTTATTTGGAAATATTTTTATGTATCTATCTATTTGATTGTTTACACTTCCAAAATTAAAGAGATTCAGTGTATCCCATTAGATTATAATTATATGAATAAATTATAAACAAATGAGTATCATATAAACACAAGATAGTTATGAGCAGTTTTTGTTGCATTATTTCATATAAAGCTAAATATCTCTTGTTAATTCTAATCTATAAACGCTGAATATTTAATTTATTAACCTAAATATTTAATGTTATATACTAATATAATTTAAAATATTGGTTTAGTCAATATAAGTTATACTATATAACACATTCTTAAATCTAAAAAACAATGATTATCATCTATTTTATTTTAATTTTAAATTAATATTAATAAAATATTAGGTTTCTTATACATATGCTCTTGATACATTCTGTAGATTAAATATTATTGTTTCTTTTGTCTAGACCAATTGTTTTATTTTATGTATAAGTTCCGGTTAATTGTTTTTATACTTATATTTGTTCCATTCAACTGAGTTATTTTAATAAAGATAAGCAAAATGTGATTAATGAGTAATTAAAATTTCCTAACATTCAATCACCAGTTAATATTGCCCTATGATCCTTTTTAACAAATTTTATGTATTAAAAAGGGAACTGTTAGCTCTATAAAAAGTAACATACTTTTCTTAATATTATACTGAAAATATAGTCTCATATATTATTGCAACAAGTAGGAATCAAATATGATTTTAGTCAAAATATAGTTATTATAAAATGTTATCAAAGTACAAAATTTCCATAGAAAGTAGAAGTTCCTATTTTAATCTATGAGGAGTTTAAAAAAGGTGAATTATAATTCGTTTTTAATAGTGCTTAGTATGGATATTCACATTTCATACCTTTAAAATTTTCATAAAATAGTGTGTTTTTTGAAGAATAATTGTTCTATAATATGTGGTCTTTTTGCAGCCTTAACTCATAGTAACTTGGTTGATTTAATGCTTTCATCCCCTTGATTGTAGGTTTTCTGAAATTAAAACTGAAATATATGTTTATTTCTGAATACTTTGTAGTTTGATGTATTTTACATTACTACATTTAATTTAAAAAACATTGACAGTTCCTACTGTGGCACTAAAAAAATAACGTGTTCAAGTAAATACTATTATATATGGTACGTATTTAAAGTATACAACATATTTCTGAAAAGTGAAGTCTTCATAAATGAATGTTAATTTTTTATCACTTATGAGTTGATTTGAATCAATGTAAATTGATTCACTGATGGTTTCAAATCCAGATTTATGTCCTTAAAGCCTGCTAATAGGACACAGCCTTGTTCTATTGGCAGTTTTGGCACTACAATAATCATTGTGTCTGTAAAAGAGATGAATGAGATGGTTGTGGTCATGGGCTTAACTGAGACACAACTGTTAGTTTTGACTAATACATGGGCAGTGGATATGCATGAACTGTTCTGTATTATTTCACAATAATGAGTAAAACTCAAGTTCATATTTCAAAGTGTTCATATAATACACTTTAGATATTTCAATGTTTTACATAGTGATTTTGTATTACCTATTAGCAACATTGTAGTGATTGAATTTCTAAAAATTGTTCCTTAAGTACCTGTACAAATATCTGACCTTAGTAATTTCTGCTCAGTGAATCAGTCGAAATTAGTCAGTGTTATTATATATTAAATATATAATAACACATTCTATCAGTCACTTATTCCGCTGAAACTACAAACATACTAAACAAAATTCAAAATTGTAACCAGTTTCAAGAATTTTTTATCTTGGTCCTCATTGATCTGGCTCCATAATTGTTATACCTGGGCTTATGTAATCCATATTGTAAGCAGATAAACTATATTTACTATATATATTGACTATATATTATTTAACTATATATTGATATATAGGGTTCTACAAATTTATTAGTACAATAGATTAGTAAAAATAGAGGTGTATTACAAATAAATCACGAAATATAAATTTAAAACTCAGGCATTGACTAGAATATACTATACCATTATTTCTACTTTTCATCTCATGACATACATATTTTATTGTTATTCAGAATCAATGTAAGGATAGCGTGAAGTTGTGATTTCGTGGTAATGGGTTGTAATATGAAGCATATGATGAGGACACAATGAGTGCACCAAGTGGATGTGTTAGTTGCGGTGATGGGTCACAACAATTTGATACAAAGCATGACCATGATTGCTCTGAAGGGGAAGATGCTCAGATTCGACTGGCACCACATGTTCAAGCTTATTTGGCCCGGAACAATTCGACAACTAATTGTTGTGGACTCACAATACCTATCGCCTTTGAGAGAGCAGCTACGGGCACATGGTGGAATCCTAGATTTGATTCAGAAATACTTGAAGGCCAATATAGAAGTAGTTCCTTTAGGCAGATAAGGTTAAGATTTAGGTATGTTTATATTTGAACTATTTATTCCATATATGTAATGTGTATTTTTGCATGTGCATCATTGTAACTAAATTAAATACATGAGAAAATTGCTTGGTGACTGTTATTATGTATTTATGAATATATATCTTTTTTTTCTTTCAGGTTTGCTCTTTTATACATTTTGATATTCTCCATATCATGGTTTGTCTACTTTGTGGTCCTTGGTATGAATGGTGTAACAGTAAAATGGCCATTTTTAAGTTCTCTGTTTGCTGGAGTCCTTTTGATAACCTGTGTCATGCTCTTTGTGACATTTACAAATATTTATAAAATATACACTTTCAAGCTATCCTTGGTCATGGCACTCGCCCTGTGTACCCTCAGCTTATCATTGGTGACATTGACGACGCATCTAGAGACTGATCTGTCTCAGGCTGCAGACATAAGTCAATCTGGACATTTTACCATGTGCATCGAAATTCTACTGATTGTGTACACGTTAACACCATTGCCACTATTTGCCTGTGTTATTATTGGAATTTTATACTCAATAGTGTTCGAGATTTTAAACATTGTTTTGCATCTATCAGAACAAGAATGGCAGTGCCCTGGTATGTTTGTCCGAATATTGCTTCAGCTTTGTGTGCACATAATAGGTGTACATATATACTTAATGACATTTGTAAGAATGCGCGGTACTTTTATGAAAGTAGGTCAGAGCTTGCTTGTGAGACAACAGCTTGAAATGGAGAAGCAGTTGAAAGAGAAAATGATTCATTCTGTAATGCCACCAAAACTTGCCAGTTGGTTAATGGAAGAGCAAGTGCTTGAACCGGAAACAACTCTTAAAGCGCAGTATCCGATCTCAGCAAGAACTTCTAATCCAGGTGCCTCAGATATTAAGTCTTTGTTTAGACCTTTCAATATGAGTTGTATGGATAACGTCAGTATTCTATTTGCTGATATAGTTGGTTTTACAAGAATGTCGAGTAATAAAGGTGCTGAAGAATTAGTCAATATATTAAATGACCTTTTTGAAAAATTTGACGAGTTATGTCAAAATCACGGATGTGAGAAGATATCGACATTAGGTGATTGTTACTATTGTGTATCCGGGTGCCCTGAGCCGAGGCCTGATCACGCCACATGCTGTGTCGAAATGGGATTGGGTGAGTTATTTAGCTTGTATCTAGCTTGTTGTCCTTGTACTTTACGTAAATTTTAAGTCAGCCTATTCATGCGATGTTAATTACAGGTATGATAGATGCAATACAAGATTTTGACAGAGAGCGGGGTGAAGGCATTAACATGAGAGTGGGGGTTCATACTGGAACTGTTTTGTGTGGTATAGTTGGCACGCGTAGATTTAAATTTGACGTTTGGAGTAATGATGTTACGTTTGCTAATAAAATGGAGTCTACGGGTAAACCTGGCCGCGTCCACATATCAGAGGAGACTAGTCGTTTTCTTGGTGGCTCATACGTTTTAGAAGAAGGCGAAGAAGTATTTGGTAAGCGTTTTTTAAGAAGATTTGTTTTAATTCTATTAACTAGATAAATTTAATTGTTTTTTTGTTCTACAGGTCATAAAACATATTTTATTGAAGGCCGTCAGCTTTATTCTCCCTATTATCGTGAACAATGTTTAACTCCCTCTAATCCTGTAAACTTACGTCTTATTATATCTCCCGCAGCATCTCCTCAGTCTATCCTATCCTTCAATCATTCAATGAAACCACAAACCCAAAGAGAACAAGGCAAGCTCAGCTCATGTAAACCAGATTCGAACAATTTTCTTTCTCCAAACTCATTCCATTATCGGAATAAAGCTAGCTCACTCCCAAGCATATTGGATTCGGATGTAGAATTAGATGAGAAGAGAGAGAAAGGTTTTACAGAAACGGACAGTTCTTCAAAAAGCCCGACTTCTGTTGGTAAGTATTTTACTTACGTATTTTATTTTTCAACATGCTAATTCTGTACAAGTTTCTACTTCATTTGGTTATTGACTTCTACAATAGTATGATACGTACTTCTACTGTGTAGTGATATTATCCCTAATAGATATACTTGTTTGGTTCCGTTTAACAATATGTAATCAATCCAAAGTTATAGCGCATAACTGAGTAGGTTCCTTCGGTAGTGGAGCGGTGCGAGAGGGGATACATGTGACGGAACAGAACTGTCTCGCTATATACGTGATGAATAGTAATGAAAATATATCTTACGATATTTATAAGTGTGTACCTAAATTGAATTATTATAATTGCGTTTGACAATAAACTGACAAAATGAGTAGTTACAATTTGATTTAATATAAATGTTATGAACTGAAATTTAAATCCAATTAAATTAATCTGTTTCCATATCGCTACTCAAATCGCTGTTTGTGTGATTTGAATCGCTTTCATTATCTGATTCCCCATGTCGTAAATTTATAATAAGCTCATACATTATCTCGTCGCTAAGATGGTCATTTTTGTAGTACTCTTCCTCCAGTTTCTTTGCGCGATTAATGACATTTTTGCCATTTATCTACTGAATAACTAGAAAATAGCTCTTCAAGTGCTCGTTTCTTCTCGGTAATAATTTCATGCCAGCTTACCAATATCACTCATCAATCAATCACTCAATATCTCCCCATACTAATTCGATCGGGTCTTTAATCCGGATGATATGTTGGCAAATAGAGTATAGTATGATCCTTTTCTTTCAATATGACATCAATTTTGAACTGTTTTTCTGTTTTGCTTTTTTTATTAATTCGAGCCAATCCCCCTTTTTCAAAGCTTCAGTGTATTCAACTTTATGCTGCTTTAACCAATCCTGCATTTCCTTATTCAAGAAGCACATCGTAGGTGCTTTATCCATCTCGTAGCAATGATATTTCGCGATATCCATAACTATTACTGAGTTAGGAGATAGGGATGGCAAAAGTTTATCTCAAACCCAATTTTCGAAATTGTTGAAACTCGTATTTTTATGATAGTCTTTGTAGTTGGTTTGGAAACGGTTAAAGCGCAATCAAGAAATCCTGAACTTCCACCAGCTTGTAAGATGACCAGTCTAATTCCTTTACCAATAGAAGACAATGCACCTCTTTCAGTATCTGATTGCTAACACTCTGGCACACTGTAAGATTCTTTAACGTAAGTTTCGTCTTAAAAAATATTGGTCTTTCTTCCGATCTATATTTTTTATAGTTATGATATATTTGCCTCTCCATTGTATAATTTAATGGCGTTCTATCAGCATTTTTCTCTTTGATTGGCATTTTCTGTATCGGGAACCTAATTTATGCAATAAAAGTCGCATGTATATATATTATCTAAGGAACTCAAAACTGGGTTCGATCAATTTTCTAGCCTGATTGTAACCAGTGCCGATCGAGCCATCAAGTTTATGAATAATCGTGTTTTGTCCTTATATTTGGTTCTCCTATAAAATTAATAAAAATGCAACCAATGAAGTGAATAAAAGATAAAATGAAATTAGAGAAATATTTATCTTTATTTGAAATCATAAAATAACAACAATTAGACTGGATAACTTCTCTTTAGGGTATGTTTTTTGAAGTACAGATAAAGATTTATATGTTCCTGGACACAGCGCAGCAGGAATTGTTTTTGCTTTTCTTTAGCCGTGATAAGTCCGTGAAAATCTTGCATTTTACATACAATGTGACGATAAATAACCAAACATCTTTGTAAAGCCATTTGGTCTTTTGCAATCATTCTAAATTGAGACTGAAGCAAACATATTTTTAAAGAGTAAATCGCTCTCGTTATCCATCGTGCCTAGTGCATAGCTCTAAGGGGTTTCATTTTAATTTTCTACTCTAAATCTCATAACAGAAACACTATACCATAGTACAACCAATTCGCGATAATCATCTCTTATATAAAAGTTTGGCCAGTTCTGCTTTAAAAAGCGTTAGCAAAGATGTAATGTTTGTCTCAGCAACATGTTATTTTACGAAAAGAACAAGATTTTCTTGCCCTTAAATATTCGTAAATTTTATAAACAACTTGTTTAGTTTCAGCTCTAATCGGAGGTTTTATCTTCGCTTGTTAATCTCGTGTGCGTTATGTTTATAGTAGCTAGTCCAAATAACACGTGTTGACGAGAGCGATACCGACGCCGACTGAAATCTCGCTCATTTGACATATCGAAAACACACTCCTCCCGCACCGCTCCACTACCGCAGGATCCTACTCTGTTAACCGCTAAACCTGTAGTAGAAAAGTATTCGCCACAATTACTTTAAAAATTCTGATTTATTCACTATGTTTTGTACTTTATGAATCCTGCGATACCTTCGCGTTACCACGACGAGTTTTGTATTATAAGCATCGTGGACGGTGGATCTTCTGATCTCTCAAGGTCTACTAAAGAGACGTAAACGTGAGATTATAATGTTACGTGATATTTGTTGAAAAAGGAATGGAACACCGCATGCTTAGTGATAAGTAGCGGAAGGCTGTAATTCTTTACGTAAATACGTCGAATCTGTTGTTGATATATATACTAATTTATTCTAAAGCTATTGAGTTTTTTTATACTCTCAGGTCCATGATCTTAATTAAGTGAAGTGAGTGAAATAGTCACTGCAAAAATTCGGAATTGAAAACAATCATAATTTTATTTATCTGTTTAGTCAGCAAGTACATGAGTGACTTGTCGTTTTGTATATTATACAGATATACAAATATACATATACTAACTAATACTTACAACTTGTTTTTTTTAGTTAGTTTCTTTATTTTTGTTTAAAGTTCACTTCTTACGCAGAAGGTTTTTTTTAATTTACTTTTTCATAGTGTCCGTTCTGTACGATTTACGAACAATACTTGAGCTCCTTGGGTTAGGGGGGTTCAAGGTCGGCAACGCGCTTGTGATACCTATGGTATTCATAGGCTCGTTCATAGGCTACGGTAGCCGCTTACCATCAGGCGGGCCGTATGCCTGTTTGCTACCTTTGTAGTATATAAAAAAACTTATTTTTAATTTTTAAATGAGTAAATAAAGTAAATCCTACGAGCTTGTTCAAATGCTTACGAATCATGAGGAAGAATCATCTCTTTGGTTTGGGCTATTATTTTATTATGTTGGTATTACCTGGTAATATTTAATTATCTAACACTTATTTTTATAATAAAAATATATCATTTATGAGGTGCGATCATTTTTTAAATTGCGACCTCTCTCCTGTATTTCTTAACGCGTTCCCAGAATTTGGGAACTGATGCATTACACTGTAATTATCACAGAATAATGGTAATAAAAAAACGTGTTTGCAGTAACGGCCTTATACTTTGTTTTGTCTAAAATTGTTTTGTTTTGGCGATGAAATAATGAAACATTTTTTAAACATGACGATGTACAGACGTTTTTAAAAATACCTATAATGAAGTACACCAGTTCTCCCAATATCCCACACGACTAAATTTATCTAGATCTACTAGTAACGAGAATACCTTTGATCATTACCTATTAGAATAGTTTTTTTTTTAATTATAAGATTTTCATATTTTGTTTTTACACATGGCTACTTAATTCCAAACTAGCAGAGCTTACATTGTGGTAAATAAACAGTTGAAATATCACGATATCAAACGCGGCACACCCGTCCGTCTCTTTAAGTCAAGTGTGTTGCGCCCACGCAAGATATTGTGATGTTTAGATTTTGTATTAGTGATTACCCATCAAAAACATAAATGTGAAATGAGAGCATATATTATTATATATGCCTTGGTTGTTGACTTCCAACGACAAAAGAAGTCAGATCTAAATGGGTGCCAAGTTCAATGGTCAGTCCTGTAATTTATTTATAACAACAAAATATTTTATAGCAACTTAAAATATCATTTCTTCTTATAATTTAGGATAATATATTGAAGTCTAAGGTCTGACTTTCCAACTGGAATATACGAATGTACGAACTTAGTTTGAAATACATAACTTTTAAGACTGATCGCTTGGCCCTTTCTTCCTTTATATATAAGCAGGCAATGATAGATCTGAAGGGCAAAGCCCGGTGAAACTGTAAAAGTCGTCTAAGGCTTCAGGACCCTTATTGCTAACAGTGTAGTCAGATAAAGAAAGGTCTGAAGGGACATTTTCACTCGCGCTATCGGACGATTCGTAGTAAGCGATTCTTTTCTAACACTATTGTTTGAAGTTTTTATCATTTTTACAGAATGTAGAGATAGAGAGTCACTTGCTAACGTTACTATCATCTATACATATAATAAAATTGAAGTGTCTGTTTGTAATGTCAAAACAGCTTTTTACTAAATGCATATGAAAGTATACACGGTACCTATAATAAAAACCCATTTTTAAATTTTTTGTCTTCCTTGTTTCGGGTAATCTCCGAAACGGTTGGACCGATTTAGACAGGACCTTCACTGGCAGATAGCCGATGTTATTAGGAATAACTCACTTTTATTTTAAAAAAAAGTTCCGCACAAAAAATAAAAAAGCTTTGTAGTAGTCCACGCGAGCGGAGCCGCGGGCACAGCTAGTTTACAATAACATGGTTTTTGAACTTATTTTCCGGTGAAGCGATGAAATTGCTTCTCAGTTACTTGCTGTTAGTTCTTTTGATATTCATGTAATGTTAGTAAGTTTATGTGCTAATTATACGCTAATAAATATGCAAATAGATATATGAGTCCACATAACAATGTATGTTTACTTAATAATGTTGAAAATTGAATGAAAGTAAATTGATAATAATATTCTGACATCACACATGTCTAATCTCTTTGAGCGAATCTACGATTTCAGTTAAGTTGTTTGCTAGGTTTTGATAGTTTGACAAACATAGACGTTAATGATACATGCGGGCTGATACCTGATATGCTTGTTGTTAGGGAAACTTACATATAAAGGAAGTATTCGACAATATCAATTAACATATAAATGTATTTGTAAATGTAATTGACAAATATATGTAATATTAAAATATATTAATTGTATACCATATTGCGTGCGTGTTTAAATACGTAATATAAAAGTTATTATATTTGTAATATTAGTATTGAAATGGATAATACGCTGGTGCTTACATTTTGTTTGGTTTTAGCTATCGGGTAATTTTTAAATCGAACTAAGTATAACATTAACCATTTAAACCCGCTTTATACAATAATAGCGATTTCGTTCCCACCGTGTTGAAAATGAAACGACTTGCGCGCCATCTGTTGTAAATTGTACTGATACAGAAACCTTCGTAGGTGTAGGAACAACAATTCACTAAAGCTTCACTCTGATCGGTTGAATAGTTTAGGAACGTATAGTGTACAAACAAACAAACTATATAACTAGTTCCCGCAACTTCACATTAAAATGAATATATAATGTTCCCACTGGAACTACATAAGTCTCCTGGATTAAAGGTGGCCATGTTTTTTTTTAAATTCATCATTGCTACCTAGTAGCTTAATGGAAAAACGTAATAAAATGTATCTTAGAACCTTCTAGGGATTTAGTTCTATATTATATTTAAGTTGGTTGAATTGAATGAAAATGATACGCGTTCTAATACGGAAAATTTACGATTTAATTATGTAGTAACAAACGCCCGTGTTAGAATCAAAGATTTTGATGGTATATTAAAATGGGTTAAATCGCTAAGATTATACTGTATAAATGAAACAATGTAATTGGTAATATGTTTTCTATTCAATATTTTCAAAGACTACAGCCGATTCAGAAGGCATTGTCCTGTAGAGAAGAATTGGCAAGAAACTCTAAGGTTGCCGTTTTAAACCAGCCTTTACAATGATAATTCACATTCTAGTAATACAAGATTGCAACCAAGTGGTCGAAAATATACATAATTTCCTTAAATATTACAGTGCTAATATATGTATATATATTAGCAGGTCAGTCCTTTTCTTAACTTTAAAGGGTTAACGTTTTACCACAATCTCATTTGATGCTAAGTGATGATGTGACCTAAGATGGTAACACACTAAGTCTAGAAGACCTGGTTATCAAGTACAGCGGCCGGACCTCACGTATAGGTACTTGGCGACAGACTTTTCAACTTGAGGATGGTAACTAGCCAAGCCTCTGTAGTTAGTCTCTTCATGCGTCAGAAGATCGTAATCATGATGATGATCATGTCTATATTTTTAGAAACAACAACAATCGATAATTGTTCGCGATTCGCTTGCCAATATATATATATATATATTTAATTTCCTTAAATATTACAGTGCTATTGTTAAGTGTTACAAATAACAAACATCTCATTAAAAGGATAGATATAATGAATTCCACAAATTAATTAAAGAAAAACAACAATTGTGTATGTATGTCTCGCTGTTTAAATGCCCATTGTAGAGCTCCGTTAAAATACTCCTTATCAATTCTAACCCATAGTAAAAAAAAATACAGTTACATTAATCTAAATCTTTTAAGGCCGATTTTAAAATGGAAGTGACAAACTTTATTTCAAGAAATTTTTAAATAAATTACGACAAGTTTTTCATACATTATCTGTCAAAATGTTTCCTCAAAATTATCTGACGATTGAATAATCTGCCCTAATAGATTCAGATTTAAGATGTAATTATTTATTGGCAAAAAGAGTAATTTCCAAATACATTTTACACGTTTATATTAATAAATCTGTACTTTTGTCTGTTGTATGTAAATTTAAAAACGACTTGACCGTTTTTATGAAATAAGTCATTCCATGATTTATAGGCTATAAAATTCCTAATATTACTTATAGAAATTGAAAAAAAAAAATCCTATAATTACATTTTCATCATTACTCAACCGATTCTGGTCAAACTTTGTAGACGGGAAGCATACGTCATTCCATAATTGATAGGTTATATGAATTTTCAATAATACATTTAGGATAAGCTTAAAAAGTTCTCAATCGATTTTGATGAAATTGTACACGGGAAGTATATGTCATTTCTCAATTAATAGACTATATGAAATTGTCAATAATATGTGTAAAAATAAAATTACGGGATGAAAAAGAAATACTTCGTAATAAACGTACTGCGAAGCCGCAGTTATATTTTGCCTACATACACAATTTGACAACGGGACAGACTCGCCTGATAGGTATTATGTGGCGTGGTATTTGATTCATTCATTATGATTTCTGACAATAAGTCATATAATAAGTCATTACAAACAGTATTATTATTCTTTCAGGCAGCTACGGAAAATATACGAATAAGTTGAAGAACTGGAAGGTACCCAGATTTTTGAGAAAGCATTCAGATACACCGCTAACAGAAATTAAAAATCAAGAATTAAATGAGAAAACAATAAATTTCCTGGAACGAGGCGATGGATTGGTAACAGTACAATCGAATAACGGTTACCAGCAAGTTCCCATTGTGATAGAATGCCAAGACAATAAGAGAACAATACAGAGTACAAGCAAATTACTCATACCGCAGAGCAACGTTACATCATCGGCAGAAAAGGAAATCATAGATATTAGGTCTTACTTAAGCCAGTCGAGAAGTAACATGACCCCGTTTGCTAGAAGCAGCAGTTACAGGTCGCAGTATAGTCGTCAGAATACGATAGAGGTAATTTTTTTAATACTATGCGGTTCAAATTAATAAATAGTAATAATACAAACAATTCTTGCAATTGTATAAGTAGAATATTAAAGCAAATAGCTCTGTTCCGTACAATTTATCTTCGTTAATGTTTTTTCGTCAAAATGGAAGTCTTTTTAATTACATAATTGTAAAAGCCTTTGTATTTATAAATTTATGTTAGGTCACGTGATATGCAGCATAATTTTCATAAGTTATTGTTTTTCCCTTCGTCAATTTTTTACTGAAGCGAAATGCAATGGCGATGCAAGATCGCGGTTTCTCAGTTATTTTCTTATTTGAAACGCATAGAAGATAGTAATTTTATGACATTTATAACAATACAAAGTAAGACGTTTTAATTTTTGTGTATTAGCTATCCCTGCCTCGAGTTTTCACCCGTTAATTAAATGTGTTCAGCTTCTTGGGATCGAAATGAGAATTTATATAACCTGGAACTTCCTCAATAAAACAGGGTAACCCAAAAATTTTTTTCTAAGCAGACTGTCAGTTTCGGAGATTTACGCTTTTACATATAAAACTCTCCAATTTTATTATATTACTATACTAGTAGTGCCCGCGGTTCCGCTCGCGTGGAATACAGAATGCTGTCGGCCGAGCGCACGCGCGAAATTGGCTTTTTGCGGGTGGTTCTTAGAAGATAGACATAATTATGATATCGGTGATTTTTTGTAGGTCTTTGTAAGATCTACAATTATGCAGTACCATGTCACCGTCTCGACTGTCGCCATATTGATTGTCACCATCTCTACTGTCACCATTTCAACTGTCGCCATGTCGACTATCGCCATTTCGACTGTTACCATCTCGATTATCGCCGTCTCGACTGTCACCATTTCGACTGTAGGCCATCTTGACTGTCACCATCTTGACTGTAAGCCATCTTGACTGTCACCATCTCGACTGTCGCCATTTCAACTGTGACCATCTAGATTGTCGCCATTTCAACTGTGACCATCTAGATTGTCGCCGTCTCGACTGTCACCATCTGGACTGTAGCCATCTCGACCATGGCAATTTCGATTGTTGCAATCTCGATTGCCACTTCAAATAATCGATATTTTATAGATTCGATGACGTTGATGACGAAATTTTATATTATTTTTATGAAACGTGTAAGCAATCGTACTAGAAAAGCTGTTGTTGTTCAATACTACTACTAGTAGTACTACTCAATAGTCAAAACACCATAGAAGGACGATTGCTAAAGCTGTAAAATATTTAAGAGAATACTCGTACCATTTTACGTACTATCGAGTTGCTATCTAAATATCACTTAGACGCGATTGTAGAGCAGAATAGCAAATTAGCCAGTGGTTTCCCGATAGAATGGTAAACAAATAGAAGAATACCAAATGTCTATTGAGATACTATCGAAACACTATTAAAATACTATTTTGTTAGCAGACTTAGGTCTCTGGGTGTATGGTGGCGCGATCCAGTCAGACACAATTATCGTGCACTAGGTACGCCACCCAGCCTGTCACAGAGTTATTATAGTTCTCACACAAAGGTGGCTGTCTTCCCAGTATTATCTATACATACATATTATAAAACTTATCGTATCTCTATCAGTCTGTCCGTTTATGTTCTTTTCACACGAAAACCATTTATCCGATTTACATGTTCTTTTTTATTCATATATATGTTATGCGGCCAGGTCGTAGGATATATTTAGTTACATTAAGTAACATACGAAATAAGCAGTGACGATAATGGTGAATCAATTCGGAAAAAAGACGCATCCGGGGTGCTTACATGGCTTACGCTGAGTAAACCATGAGAGATATATGAAATGAATGTTCAACATCATTGTAAATCTTAAAATGACTTACAAAAAATTATGCAATATCAAATGTCTATCTTCTGAGGATCACCTACAATACTCATTTTTATCTTTAAAATAACCGGCGAGCGGCCGTTGCAAGTTGGAGCGTGGACAGCACGATTCGCGCGTGCGCTTAATCGACGCGAGTGGAGCTTCGGGCACAGCTAGTATTATTATATATTTGTGTGTTACTATTCGGATATGATGCATATTAGACGGGATAGTATTTTTGTCGGCTATAAAAACTCTCGAGAAATCTTTGATCGCTATTCAAATAGTTTCAGTATGCGAGTTTGAATTTCGAAATTTAATATATGACTAATACCAGTACCATAGTACCAAAACAGCAGATATTAAAAATAAGTAACCGAGAAATCCTAATTAAAGACAAGATAAATATAAAGTAACAATTACGTATTTTCAATCTTTTCCGATATAATTTGCTTTAAGTTATTGGATTCCATTTTTTTAATAAGTTCATGATATGATACAACATATATCGCAAAACACCTATATAATAGGTAAACTTAGAAAGCAAAACATTATTTATATATAAAAGTTCATAAAAACGTCGTAGCTGTTTCCAAGAACCAATTACATATAATAAACTATCCGTTACCCGCGGCCATGTTCGCGTTTATTGCGCGGTAATTTTTTTCATCTAGTAATTTTAGTTTTATTATTCTCAATTCGTATAGTCTATCAATTAAGAAACGACATATACTTCCCGTGTACAAAATATCATCAAAATCGATTGAGAATTAATAAAAATAAAAAAGGTGTGTGTGCGATTCACACACGATAGAAGTGAAACTTCATTTTAAAAGATATTTTATTTAAACAGTGTGTATATTTACATACACATCGACATTTGCTCTCTCGCTCTGGCTCACACAAAGAGGAGAGACCGATAATGTGCGTTTAACGTGTTGGAAGTCGCATAAGAAGTTTCACTTCAATAATTTTATTAATATTACGATTTCTAAAAGTATTACTGACTATTCTTATAGCTTATCAATTATGTAATAACGAAATCTTATGCATAACCTTTCAAATTGTATTGAAATTTCTTATATGCTATGAATTAAGCAAGCATCCCGTGTAAAAAAATCCATAAGAATCTGTCAATCCGTTTTTAAGTTAAATCCGCGCATAAAAACAGCCAGAATAAAAATTAATGTCATATTCGTGATCAGTGTATTTTTTTAATAGATGCCTATCAGGAAATCGGGTAAAAATATTACATGTAGGGACAGCTATAATAGATTTATTAATATTGCTCACTTAATGTTATTAGATAATAAAAATTGATTAAATAATTTAAAAAATCCAAGTTGACGATTATGTAATAGCCGGCATCTATTCGTTGCGTTTATTGCGTTGCGCTTAACTGTGCTCGCATGATATAATGTTCAGTTAACAAAAATACAATTTTATGATCTGATCTTGCCCTTGACTCCGGGGGATTGTAATAAATATTATCGGTTGCGTAAGTCGTATTAACACGAATAGTGTCTAACAAAACAAAATGTTCAAACGTAGATAAAAAGTACATGCGTGTTTTATATGTATTAACGCAGAATTTTGTGTAAAGACAAGTTTTTCGGAATACATGTCTTTTTAATAGAATATATAGTACGCTTAAAAATAAACGAAACTATATTTTCACACTGTATTGAGACATTATGCCAAATGTCAATGTTCCTAGATCATACTCAATAATCTTCTTGTTGAAGCAATGATGGCTCTATGGTAGCATTTACGGACATCTCGTCGATAGAAGAGTGTTTGAATCCCTGTAATGAGCCTGAGCTTTCGGTGAAGGAAAACATCGTGATGAAACCATAGCTTGGTGGTAGTGTTTTTTCTGACGCCCGCCTGGCTAGCTACCACCCTCAAGTTAAAAATCTGTCGCCAAGCACCAATAAGTGTATTCCGGCAGCTGTACTTGAGAGCCAGCCTTCCACTAAGGCTTAGCGTGCTACCGTCTTGGGCCACATTGTCACTTGCTTATTACTATCTGGATGAGAAATAGATGAGATCGAAATGAGTGGCGTACAGGCGATTACGGGCTGATGATAACGATGACTGGTCGGTCATTACAATTGTATCTAACTGGAACGTGACCACGATACACCAACCTCCTTAGGGCACGCTTACGCTTATCCAGTAATCCAACAGGGTGGTAGGAAACTGTACTGAACTGGGTCAAAACCATAATGGACATGGTGATAAACCCATCAAGGTGACTCTCTTTTGGTTTGCCACGTTTCGGGATCAGCCATTGTATATCCAGTTACAAAAGAAGATAGTCGATCTTTCGGTGGCCGCTGGAGTGTTTGGACGGTAATGGATTGTCGTGCTGTACTATAAAAAAAAACGTGTTCACACGTGTCAGAAGTAAAATCTACAGAAAAAAATATGTTCTTTAAACATTCTTTTTAAATATCCTAAATCAGCGGAATTCGTACTATCGACCACTACTGCGTATGATGGCGTATAAAGTGCGTACTGCGTATGAAGTCTAGTCGTCTCACACCACTAGGCCAATCCGACGACGATCACAATCATCAAAAACAGGACTTGTATTAATCGTGCATATTCTATCTTATTCTCTCGTAGGCTAAAACGCATATGGGTGTCTCCTTTTACTGTCGCTTTTTCGTTTCATTGAGTTTTAAATCACAACAGTGCCCATTAACTTTTCACTTCAACACGAATACTTTGTACAAAGATCAAAATAAAGTAATAGAGAATTATTGGAAGTAAATCGTGACGTGATATTATCAAGGTACCCGTGAGCCGAGCCCGCAGTTCGACCTTGGCCACGCAAGGTGAACTGATTCGATCCAAGGACCGGCGTCTGAACCTACCACTGCCATCACCGAACTCGTTCCGAGCACAGGACGACGTCATCAGCATCTGCCCCTCAGTAAACAGTAGGAAAGATTCCGGCATCAGAAGCACCAGCCGCCGCTCGAGCATACAACACCAGGTATAAACACATACACTTTGATGTATTTTTACACTGACGTGAACATGAACGTAAATAACTGGTGCATAAACATTTACTAAAAAAAATTAATAAATAAACTGGCGAAATTAACCGAAAACGTGGGGATTTTCAATGAAATCGTAACGAGCAGTAAACATGGTTGAAAACTGTAAACACGCTCATCTGAAGTTATGTGCACCGGTCATAAATAATTTCGGCCGTTGCTGTCCTCTCTTTTGTTGTGTTAAATCTTCAACTTTAAGACGTATGTGTATAAAGTATATAGTTGTGTGTTTACAATGTAATAAACGATTGATGTTTCTCAGCAGAGATTCATGTCTACACCCCGTTGGGTAATAATCTAAATTTATTTTAAATAGGAATGATGTTCATTCAAGATAATAATATCAAGTTATTTTAACTATAGCAATAAAATATTGTTATAATATTACTTAAAACGACAAAGTAACTGGACGTTTGCAGACGCACAGTTGTACAGACGAGCTAATTGCAAGACTATCACTCGCTGGTGCCCATCGTTCTGGGTTCTTAAAGGGAATCGGCAGTGTTGCCAGATAGCTTTCTCACTTTATGAACCCAAAAGTTCTCAAATATCTAAAGCCTCTGATACAAAACAATTAAAAATGATTTTTTTTCACCTCGTACATTTTGTCTGCCTAAATTTGGAGGGAAAACCTCTGATCAGACATCAGTGAGAATTAGTAAACATGACTGGATTAAGTGTGAATATGAACTGTATTGTGAGCGAATGGGTAAGAAAAATAAGAGCTAATCATCTTTTATAATACTAATTAATGCGAATTCTAAAATTATTATTACGAATTAAAAATAATCACCTTAACATCCTTAATCACTTTGTTAAAATATGATAGAAATATGTTATTAAATATATAAATAAATATGGTATTTATTTGCTTGAAGACGTATAATGCAAAAACTACTAAACAATGGATTTTAACAAAGTTCTCCATAGATATGAGGTTTCAAGTAAGACTTTTGCTCGCCATAATTACAGTCTTCCCAATAAAGATAAGCTGCTGTTGTCTTTTGTAAAACGATTAGCTGACGGAGAAAAACATCGTGAGGAAACCTGAACGCTTGAAAAGTGAGGAGGCTATGGCCCAGCAGTGGGACATTTATAGGCTGGTATTATTATTTATTTATTACTGTTCTCATGTAAGTTCATTAGCATCGAATATTACTTTGACTGCGGAATACCTAAACAGTGAAATATAATTAATGTTCAGAATGTTGACGTGAATAATTCATACTGAAATTAATTTTAAATTATGCGAAGTAAATTATTAAAAATCATAATATGGAATAAAATAATTATTTATTGCGTTATTTTAAACAATAAAGTCTGAGGCCCCAACGTAACGAAGTCATATATATGTGAATGATACATTATATTGAAGGACAAATTTTACAAACCAACCATAAGATTTAATTTAAAATAGGTAGGTTCGTGTATAACCGCTACTAAAAATTTAGCACACTATAAAACTAAAATTTATTTCAATTATACATTATCGGTGTGAAGGAGGAAAATGTTTGTCATTTTCAGATATACGCATTGAATCATCTCGCTAATTCACAAAATGATATAATGCAGCATCGAGTGTCAGGATATTACACCTCTAGTCAATCTTCACTCAACGAAGCCCATTTCAAAAGCCGTCTCCCTCCACCGCTCAACGAGCAACAAGCTCAATGTTTACAGAAATTAAGGAAACAATCCGACCTACAACTTATTCGCTGTGTTCAAGACAACGCTCGCTCGGGAATCAACTACTTCGTTCAACCGCCTCTCAATAGATTTAACCTCTTCTTTAAGTCTGAAGAAATGGAGAAGTATTATAGGGACAAAGCGCATAGAAGCGACGATTGCGAAGATCTACCGCCAACACTCACCACGTCGCGGTTCAATACCGCTTTAGATATCCTCGTATCGGCGATCATTTTCTTGGCAGTCAGCGTTTCGATTTCCATACTTTACGAGAACTGGCGACACAGTATAGGCTGGTTTGTGTTCTTTATTTTCATAGAGGCCGTGGCGATGTCGTTTTGCGTCTATAGGCATTATCTGAAATGGAAAACGCAACAAGATCCACTCCTTGCGATGGACAGTGTCGGGAGATACGTTAAAATATTTAGAAACTTGACAAATTGGTATCCGTGGCACTTGTCAGGTAGTGTGCTGATCAGTCTGCCGGTTCTTGTTGTGCTCATCAATTTTTCCTGTGAGAATACAACTATGACGATACTGCGCGGTGAGCAATCTTTTTACGTTTACCTGCTGTGTACGAGCATCGTGCACTTTTGTAATTTCACTCAGATGAACTGGCTCGTAAAGAATATTCTGGTAACGCTATACTCTTGCCTGTTTTTATTCTTCGCGGTATTAGGTTGTCATGAGGCGAATACTCAATTATTAGACGCTGATATTAATCGTAAATTAAGGTCACAAGATGTTGCTCAGAATTTCACAGATTCGGTACTCGACTCGAACAGTACCATCGGCGAATTGTTTACGAATAACACGATGAATATTGAAGGTATGCACCACAATGTGCACCTCTTTGAGCTTTACTTAGATGTAGTGTTGTTGTTAATGTTAGTGTGGTTCTTGAACCGCGAGTTCGAGATAAGTTATCGGTTGAGTTTCTATAGTAACGTTGTCGCGAACCGCGATAAACAGAGGGTTCAGAACATGAGGAACCAGGCGGACTGGCTGCTGCACAACATTATACCGCGGCACGTCGCCGACCAGCTCAAGAACACGGCCAAATATTCGGAAAATCATAAAGATGTAGGCATCATATTCGCGAGTATCGTAAACTTCAATGAAATGTACGATGAATCTTATTTGAAAGGTAAGGAATATCTCAGAGTACTCAATGAGTTGATAGCTGATTTCGATGAATTGTTAGAGAGACCTCAGTTTCAGCACGTTGAAAAAATCAAAACCATAGGTAGCACTTTCATGGCCGCCAGCGGACTCAACCCCGACTTGAGGCACGCATCCAGCGGCACTTACGATCACTTGTACCAGTTGATGGATTTCGCTTTGGAAATGCAAAAAGTCGTTGAGAACTTTAATCAAGATTTACTCGAATTCGATTTCATACTTAGGATCGGTTATAATTTCGGCGATGTTACAGCCGGCGTAATAGGCACGTCTAAACTATATTACGATATTTGGGGCGATGCCGTTAATATAGCGTCGAGGATGGATTCGACCGGAGTCGCTAAGCGAATCCAGGTGGGTGAGGCTTGTATACCCGTTTTGTCCGACAGATACGAGTTCGAACCTCGCGGCAGCGTATATGTCAAGGGCAAAGATAACATGAACGTTTATCTCGTTATAAGAAAAATTGATACGTAGATCAATAAAATATTTATTTATAGAGGAAAGTAGAATCTGTGATTTATAATTTATATTGGATAATGTGAAGGAAGATATAATTATATAAATATTTATTGTGTGAATCGTATTTATATAACGTAGGAGCTTCAATAAATACTCCTCCGAGTGTTTACTAGTGTAAACTATTAATTTATTATAAATCTAGCTTTTGGTATATTCTTGCGTGTATAAAATATAAAACCTCCTTGCCTATACTAAAAGAAATCTGTGACCAGTGTTCTAGTCTTAAAATGTTTGGTTTGATCCAATTTGTAATTCTTATTTAAACGGTATCACAATACGAGTTGTGTTGAGAACAGATTATCTGTAGGTATTTTAATTTCTTTTTTATCTAGAATGATAGCAGCTGAATTAAAATATGGATCAATACCAATAATATTTACCCAGTAAAAGTTAATTCTTTAGAAAATTACAAAAAAAATAAAAATTATATTTGTATATAAAGAGAAACAACGACGTACTTGTGTACGAGTAGTTAATATGTATTTATTGAATGTTAGAAGTTAAGGAGTTAAATGGTACTAATATTATAATATTTGGTAGTTGTTAGATTTATTTAAAATTGTATGTAGATTATGTCGCTTGTTATCGAGGTTTGTCTTGTCAATTTTAGGGTTCTGTAAGACGTAGGGCTATGACAGAAACACATTGATTTTATCTTAAAATAAATAAATAAAGAATAACAGTTTGATTCTATAACGAACTGTACCGATTTTATGTATAATTTACTTTTTAAAGTGATAAAGTGACCGCATTATAATAATTATCGTCTTATCATGACGGTTGTAATATACCATGTTGAAAAACACCCAAGTATGTGGATGCACTTGGATAAAGTGTTATATTGTACTCGAACGCACTGGGTACAGAAAACTCATTCAATAAGGACATTTGAAGGCCGAACGACGAGACGCTGTGCGTTCATTTTAATTGTCGCATAGGTAAAGTAGTTAGCTGCCTACTTATAGCTATACACGTCATATTAGTTTCCAAAAGTATTGTTCGATATTATTTTCTTATTTTAATACTTCAGTGGTTGTAAATTTTTTCTCTGTACATTCATATCTGCAATGGATTATAGTAGCGAAGAAGAATTTTATAACTACCATATGAACACTTAAATATAATTTTTATAAAATATCATCGACACTTAATAAAATGGTATATTTCCAAATTAAACTGTTATAATACATGACTCATTAACGTCACCATGACGACTAACGAGTGATTTTTTTTTGTTGAGTATTGTCTGTGAAATAAATATCTTGCTAGGACCAACGCCAATTCAACGAAAAGTATCTTACTTAGCATAGCGCTGTTCGTGTGTTTAGGTAAGTAACACAAATTGATTGAAAGGATTGAATAAAATGTAAAAATTGAATTAAGCTGATTTATTACTAATAATTTCTTATTATTGGTAGTTTTGTGTGAAATATTTCCTTACAGGACCCTATATGTTTGCTCATTTCTGTATAATGTAATTGTTAGCACAAGTCGAAATGAAGTTTACATCAAATTATTTATTCTTATTTAATATTAATTCGATGTGTATTTTTTTTTTCTTGATTTATCTATGCAATAATTTAGTTTCACGATTTGCAATATATATATATATATCTACATAATAGTATTATATATGTACCGATTGTAACATTTTTACTATTACTACTATTGCTTATAGTAATTTCATGTATTTTACAAAATCGAGATTTTGGCATTAAAATTCTAATAAAGTAGGTTATCTTCAAACTTATGACGAACGCCTTAAAATACTATACATTCCACTTGTATTTATACTATTTGCCTTGGAAATTTCTATTTATAGTATATATATATATATGAAAATGGAGAATTTAAAATGGTGAAGAGACGGTGATGGCCACTATACTATGTTCATCATAAGAAAGGTTGCATGACTCATGTCAAATGTTTATTTTAGAGATGTAGCATAACTTAAATTGGAAGTTGATTTTACGATTATCGATTCTTTTTTAGTGCTGAACATAATCTATAATACGATTATGCTTTAAATCAATTAAGGGGTGTGTAAATAAGTAAAAAAACTATAACATCAATTATGATCGTAAGTTGGAACATTTGAATTATTGAATGCCCGACACCAAACAACAAGATTAATTATGCCTGTCACTATTTTTCTTTGCGTATTGCAGCAGTAAAAATGTAGTAATTACGTAAATATATTATGCATATTTTTATTTGGAATTAAAAAACTAATATTTTAAATGTATAACGTCGTTCGATTAATTTTCGATTCATACGATTAGTTTTTGACTCGTTTTACTTATTGATTTTATTACATTGGTCTATTCTAGTTGTAAGTGACATTGAAAGTAACGCTGCACGTTGTAAGAAAAAAAAACACGAAAATTAACAAAAACCATATTATAGGTGAAGTTATTTAGGATTTTTATATGCAATGTTTTTCAGTTTCATATTTTTTCATAATGATAATTGATAGTAGAAATTCATGCTTTTAGGCGACCTAAAAATTTACGTTCTAAGGACATTTCATGCAAACTTTTTTATGATGAACAAAGTATAATGCTGATTAATTGGTATTTTTACAGAACGTTGGACCAAACCTGGTGTAATATTGTGTGCGTACTAAATAGCTCTCTCTCTATAAAGTCGTCTTTCTTGAATAAATTATTTGCTTTTGTATGTACTATTGTTATATATATGTATGTGCTCGTGATGTTATTCTGTTCAATAAATCGATTGTATTAACTAGGGTTGCCAACGTTGGAACTCGGATTTGCGGTTAATACATAATTAATATTGGCGAGCGGCGCCGCAGTTGACAAAAACGAGTCCCAGCAAAGTTATGCATCAAATATAGTAGGTAAGTTGTGAAATTTGTAGTAACAGGGTATGGTTGATTAGTAAAATTACTATATTTTTTAATTTGTTTCGAAATGACATCAAACCTTGGTTTTTTAATTACTATCGCCCTGTGTCATACTTTAAAAGTAAATCGAGGCAATGCTCCAAAATTACCATGCGCATGACCCCTCATTCGGGGTTGTAGAATGAAGAAGTGCGGGATAACAAGCGACTGTTGGCAACCCTAATCTTTATAAAGAATGTTAAAATGTTACTAAAAAAATCAAGGAAGTAATTCTAAAGGCGCTGCCGTATACATTAAGATAAAAATATTTATAAATAACACAACGCGATGGTTCGCAGTGTTCACCCATAATTTGGGATAATACTAAGATGAACTTTAGAATTGGCTTCGGATTTAGAAGACGTATCCTTATTAATTCGATATACGATATTTTTGTCAACATTTTATAAAATAATGTTGATGTTAATACCTTGTGGAGTATAATAATAAAATAAGGCAAATGACAAAAATGTCCGTATATCTGTAATAAAGAATACACGGTAATATGACTGAAATTAATGTTTAATCGAAATTTTTCCTATCTGTATTTAATATTACTGATATACAACGTGTCAAATATAACGTTAAATTTTGTTTCACAATGAAGTAACTCCATCGGCTATAATATCATCTCTTGAGATATAGATTGTTTTTTTAATGAGGTAAATTTATTATGTATTCAACTGTACTTTACCCTTTAGGACTTTCCGTCCACAAAAACGAACATAAATATGTTCTTCAAACACATTCGGTATTAGACTTAGAAATATATTTACAAAACATATTATAATCATTTATATTTATTTTTGTATTTGCAAAATTCATGACTACAAAATGATTTGGATTTCCTTGTTTTATTTATTTATAAAATTGTCATATTTATTAGTAAATAAATTTTCGCAAACGTATGATTACCTTTTACTATAAATATAACTAATTACGTTGGTGATGATTATCTTTTACTATAAATATTATTTCAACTGACAATTAGTTTTTTTTATTTTTTATTTATTGCAAATTACTTAAAAATATTAAATGTTCTACAGGTACGGCAACATTATGCATAAAAAGTGAAAAAAAAAAAATGCCGGAATCATATTTCTTCACTTATTTTTCATTACTTAGGACTTAGGATTTTTTGATACCTTGAGATTTTTTAAAATTTTCGTACTTATTCTCTTTTTAATAGCGCCGACGTACGGGTGACAATATCTTCAATTGTAAGTGTACCAAAATTTGTTTAATAGTTTTGATAAAATATAAATATGTAATAATAGGTTTTCTTACCTTTACCGAATACTTGTTGTGCATACCTACTAGTTACTGTAAATACTAGTTGTGCATTGCAAACTCAATATTTTTAGTTCTGTAATTAGATATTGTTTTTTTTACCACAAACCTACATATTATGTAATTATTATATAAATATGTTTCTTAAATTTTACTTTTATTATAATGGTTATGTGTATCATTTATTATTCAGAACAATTATAAAAATATCTTTAATTGTATAACTAGTAAAATTTTCAATCATTCGATTTATATGTAATTATATCATAAATATAATTGAAAACAATAGTTCCGTTATTGAATTATTTTATTTTATTACATTTTCTGTAATAATTATATGATTATATGATCCTGAAGAGCTAACCTAAATCTAACACAAGTACCTCAACTTTTCTAAACTACAATTTTCCACGATTCCTTGTTCTTAATATCACATATTAAGAACCTAGGAATACTGGAAATACTAAAGTAATATTATTTCATGTTTTTTATTCTTTTTATTTAATGACAATTGTGTTTAACCGCAGTTCTGCCACCTTCACATCAAAAGAATATTTTATGATTATTCTTTTCTAATTATTATGTTTTAAAATCAAACATATAGATTTAATAAGATGGCGGCTCCCTTGTTAAAAATGTCCAGGGAGTTTTTGTAGCTATTTAAATAAGATCCCGCCCAAAGCTTCTTTCTTGTTTAGTGCGACAGGCTGTTCATGGGGTTGTCGCTCCAAGCAAAGTCGTCGCTGGAAAATGCGTAAATCATCCAGTAGAACAGATTCAGTAATGCGAAGGAAGCAGGGAACAATATACGAGCGGCTTTGTCGATGTGAGACACGCTGTTGATGTGACCTCTGCTCCCTGTAACGAAATTTATTTTATGTAATAAAACACTCGTTTTTTTAATTGGCAATCAATGCTTTCTTATTTGAAAACTACTACCTACTAACACTATCTTAAAGTAAGAAATTGTTTTTTAATTATTTACACAGGAAAGAAATTGCAAGCCCGATTTCAATGATGGTTCAGCGGTAGTGTTTACGGACATCGCATCGAGTCACTTGAATCTCTGCAATTTACCTGAGCTTTCTGTGAAGGGAATAATCGTGATAAAATCATAGATAGCTTGGTGGTAGGATTAGCCACTAGGATTAGCGTGTTAGCATCTTCGGCTACATCTTCATTTAACATCAGGAGAGATTGTTTCAGCTCTTCTCGACGACTTTGATGATTTCTGAACCTATGGTAGTGTTTTAACGTTCATAAGTGCTTTCCATCAAAACTTGCTACGTTCGAAATTGCATATCGAAGAAAGTAACAAAAACGGTTTTGTAAATAAATTGAGAAACGTAGGTACATTCCTACAGCTAGAATTAAAGGAACGGCTATGTAACGTGGCACCCGTTAGATCCCAGGTCTTTTATAGCTGACAACGACCACTCCGAACGTCGTTTCTATCGATCTTGGTGTCTTTCACATTAAATATGTTTTTGTTGAGATATAATTACTTAATGAAAACTGCACAACGCTATCTATTGGTGAGCTGTTGAAACAGGTATAGTTAATGCTCATTGTTAATAAATTTAAGATGCACAAAGGGAGTTTTTGGCGGGATCTCAGACTGTCATGTAGTAGTTTTTGTTTTTAATTCATAAATTTGTGTTTTTAGACCCTATATTGTGTAAAACAGGTGGCATTTTGCATGATAAAGCTTGGTTATTGTGCACAAGTGAAGTGAATTGAAAATAATAACATAGAAGATGAATTCTGATATGCCACAAAAACTCCCTGGAAGGTTTTAACATTTTTTTTTTTCGAACTGACTACACTCTTAGCCTGAGGGGCCCTGGAGCCTTTACGGCTTTTACAGCTTTACCGGGCTTGGGGGCGAGCGCTTAGGGCACTCAGCCACGAAAGCTAAGCAACAACATTCGAGGGGGCCAAAGTGGCCGGACCTCGGCTCGGACTGTTGGGCGTATGCAATTAAGTCGCGATCTGACTAATTCCCTATCCGTAATTCGATCTAAAGTAACTATACATATATACATGTTTCTACCCCCTGGGAGAAGGGAAGGAGGTGGTCTGAAAGTCAAGGAAGCCGCCATCTTGTTAGGTCCCAGAATTTGACATAAGACTGGAAAATTTCCCTCGCTTTGGTTACAAATATAAAATACTTGACACTGGCCTAATTCACGAATAGTGCGAAGCCATAATTGAGAAGGAGGATGCACAAAGAGGTCTATAAATTGTAGTACCTAATATTTCGTTTAAAATCAATACGTAATAATACTTTTTTTTATTTATTGTTTAATTGAAAAAATGCTTAATCTATCTTGATGTCAAATGTCAAGGTTGAAGTCATCTAGAAGTAGTCTAGGTTTTTGATGTGTAAGTGAGTCGGTGACATAAATGCTACTTTTCAGACCCTGTTAGGTATGTTGACTTAAGAACTATAATAGGTGTAAGTATTCGTAAAATCTGGGATTCTATGTTACCGGCTTCACGTTGACGTTGTCGCCTATACCGGTCATCTCCAGCTAAGCAGTACAATAGCTGTCTCCACCGCGGCACACGAATTTCAGTTTGCGTAGTTCTCTCCATTGTCAAACGAACTACGACCGGCTGTTCTTGGAGCGGTGCTGGACCAATGAAATCGCCGGTATTGCTATTTGAACCTTGACCCAAAGGTGAAAAGTTCTGAAAAATAGTAACGATATGTAATTATCTCTATCTATTATATATACGTTCAGTCAAAAAAGTATCGGGAATGGATGATTTGTTTATGGTTCCAAATTCTTTTTTTTTTCTTTTGTTGTTAGATTGGCACAACTGTTTTCATTTTGGCGCGAAGTTTGAGTTGCATCTGTCATTTAGATTAAAATGCAATGGTGTTTTTAGTTAGATCATATCTAGTATGTATTGCAAATTTCGTAATGGACAAAAACATTGAACAAAGAGTTTGTCTTAAATTTTGCATCGCCAATGGAATTTCATATTCGGAGACACTGACAATGTTACAGAAGGCTTACGGTGAATCGACTTTACCAAAAACACGTGCTTATGAGTGGTACAAAGCGTTTAAAGGCGGTCCAGATTTGCTGGAAGATTTGTCTCGCCCTGGTAGGCCATCAACGTCTTCAACTGAAGTTAACAGCGCAAAAGTAAAAGAAATAGTGGTTGAAAATCCTCATTCAAGTTTGAGAGAGATAGCCGCTGAACTTTCTGTGTCACAAGAGTCGATCCGTATAATTTTAGATAATCACTTTGGTATGAAACATGATGCCGCTCGGCTAGTCCCAAAAGACATGAATTTTCTCCAAAAATTCAATCGCGTGAGTCGCTGAGGACATGCTAACTAGTTAACTGGCTTCGGAGTGGCGCCTTCCAACTGAATCGAAATCGAAAAACCATGCCAAAGTCGATCAAAAGTCAAAGTCCCCTATCAAGCTGCATTTAATTATAACGTGGAAATCGATTTCAGTTCACAGCAAATCGTTGCTATTTGACCAATGAACATTGTGTGCTAATATTGCAAGGCATTTATTTAGGTTTAAAAATGAAGACCCTGGATTGTGTTGCGCGAGCGGACAAGTCAAATTGACGCTATTGTTACCGCCACCAGAGCCACTACATTCATTGGTTTCCGGATAGGCCCGATTCTAAACATTTTTAACTCATATCCAGCAATACAATAATTGCTTTCAAATGACGTCATTTGGCGCAACAAAAGTTATTCGAGATAATTTTATGGCAACTTTTAAGGTAAGTATATTGAAAAACGATAAACTTTTACCACCACGTGCCTGATGCAAAATACATTTGCAGATTTCAATTGAAATGGTGTATCTATTATGTGTCTGTAAATAGCTTAAAGTACGTTTGTAGCTTTGTAAATTGTCAAAAGTAGGCAGAAGTGAGAGTGTTTAAAAAAGTTGATAGGAGAATGGCAGTGCAGACAAAGTTTTTTGAGAGCCACATGATGGTACAAACAATTCGCTATACAATATTCTATATTACATTTATTTATTATATGTTTAACTTTGCAGATTCAGGGTCAAATATGTCATCTAACATGTTCCTTATTGCCAATACCATCCGGTGCTTATTTACACATTTTACACCCTAATTTATTTTATAGGCGATTCAGCAAGACATGTCGATCAGCGGTCGTCGGACTTACGTCGGTCGTATAAAATGGTCTTGATACGTGCATGGACTTGTTCCAGCGCGCGCGTTTTCAAAAACGGTTTTTAACAAGCTCGAGGGCCGCATTATCCGGCTGTTTTAAAAATTGATTAGGGCCGCAGGGAAATGTTCAGTTGTCCGCAAACGGCTCGCGGGACACATGTTTGACATGACTGGTGTAGATGAGATAAAATTAAATGAGATAACTGTACCTTTGATCCTAAATAAAGTTTAATGTGTATATAACATTTAAAGGGAGTGGAAGGAATTTAAACCTAATAAATCCCTAAACAAAGCACATAAATCAACCTCACTAAGTAAAAATATGAACCATTAAATCTTAATAATGCATATTTATTTAACGTAAGGTTCTACTGTATTTTATAACAATATTTGGATAAAACAGACTATAATTCTTAAAATTGATGTATGGATGTAGGTAACCGCTTAACTTATTTAAATTGGCTTTATAAATTGGTATTGAGCTGAGATGTCGCGAGTTCGATCCCTGCACAATGACATTTATATGATGAGCATAAATGTTAGTTGTGTGTGGGTGTTAAACATATATACCTATCTGTATGGTATATCAGCTGTTTAGTTACCATAATACAAGCTATACTTAGTGTGGAATTAAGTGCCCATGTGTGAACGTATGTCACCAAATTTATTCATTTATCACTAGCGTTTTGTTCATAGTAGAATTTGTAAAAGAATTATAAAAGGTTAAATTATATTAGGTAATACTTACAAAGTTGTTAGCCGACCGCGAGGAACTGCGTCGACGTACTGCTAACTCACGAGCTGCGAACGCATCGCCTCCGACTTCTTCAATCAGCTCCTCCCATTCAGAATCATCTATAACTATTTCACCTGAACCCACCTGAAATATATATATTTTTAAAAACAAATGGACAAAAAAAACTAGATACTAAACAATCTGCGAACCGCTTTTACATAGTCTGGATGAAGAAAAATAATCTAAATGTAATATCCCTAAAATCAGTCTGCAATTATTTTAAATTATTTGGCAATTGCCTCTTTCGAGTTTAAGGGCTTAATAACTATAATCAAATATGTCTTTTTTCTCTTTCTCTGAATAAAGAAATTACAAAAATATTTATAAATCTTTAAGGTGTCCAGATGAAATATCATTCGGAATTACGATTATTAACAAGAACAAACAGTCTGGTATTATCATCATTTCGTATACCTACCTGAAATTGTCAAACAAAACAAAAGTTGTTATGGAATTAGTAAATTTTTTCTTCTAGAGAATACGAAGTGAGAATTCAGAATACAATAAGTAATTGTATTTATTACCATAATATAAAATTGTAACACCTAAAGACAGTACGTTTGTAAATGAGAATAGAAAAAATGTAAAAAAATTCCTATCGTGGTTCATTAATCTCATCTGACTTTGTAATTCTTTTGACCAGCTCTACTATAAATTGATGAATAATAAAATGTATGAAATATTTATATTTCGTTTACTCTGTAGGAAGGGTTGCCAACCTTAGTAGGTACGTGGATTTACGGGGAATTTGCAATTTGGGACATTGCTAAGAAAAATATAATATAGGCGAGAAATACAATTAGAAATCAGATTTAGTTTTCACATTTGAAATAGTGCTATTTTAAGATGTTTTCTCTGGTATACAACAAACCTAAAAAATATAAAACAACTACTTCTTCTTCTTCTTAATTATGGCTCGACACCATTCGTGCATTGGGCCAGTGTCAAGTATTTTACATTTTGTCAACAAAGCGAGGAAAACATATAACGCGAATTAAAATAATTAAACCGTACCGGGAATTAAACAAAACGAAATCAGAATAATTTCATATCTCGTGAATATAGGTTCAAGTGTTATGACGAATTCAGAATCCTAACAAGATGGCGGCTCCCTCGTTAGAACTTTCGAGGGAGTTTTTGTGGCATATCAGAATTCATGTCCTATGTTATTATTTTCAATCCACTTCACTTTTATACAATTACCAAGCTTTATTATGCAAACTGCCACCTATTTTACACAATATAGGGTCCAAAAACACAAATTCATGAATAAAAACCACTATATGACAGTCGGAGATCCCGCCAAAACCTCCAACAAATACTTAGGAAAAATAATAAAATGACGTCTTCCATTAGTTTTGTTCAAAATTAAAACCTTATTTGTGACTAATTACCTTCATAATTTGGAATAAAATATGAATTATGATTAAAGAAGAAGCTTGAAGAAGTATCACTTCTATACCTAATACCTATTTCTACTCGTTTAGCCGTACTATAAAACAGGACACTACGGGAGTAGAGACAACTTTGCAAAGTTGCTTTTAAACACTTTATATGTTTAAAAACATCGAGAAAGAGGTCAATCGTCGATTCCAACTCGGCTGGGCAGCGTTCGGAATGCTACGTAACATATTCTCGTCCAAGATGCCGCAGTGTCTCAAGACAAAAGTCTTTGACCAGTGTGTGTTGCCAGTGATTACATATGGTGCTGTGACGTGGTCGCTAACTATGGGCCTTATAAGAAAGCTGAAAGTCACTCAAAGGGCAATGGAGAGGGCTATGCTCGGAGTTTCTCTGCGTGATCGAATCAGAAATGAGGAGATCCACAGGAGAACCAAAGTCACCGACATAGCCCGAAGAATAGCTAGACTTAAGTGGCTGTGGGCGGGCCACGTAGCTCGTAGAACGGATGGCCGATGGGATCAAAGAGTTCTCGAGTGGCGGCCACGTACCGGAAGACGCAGCGTGGGCAGACCCGCCACAAGGTGGTCCGACGACCTGGTAAAGGTTGCGGGAAGCCGCTGGATGCGGGCAGCACAGGACCGATCGCTGTGGCGATCTTTGGGAGAGGCCTATGTCCAGCAGTGGACGTCTTTCGGCTGAAATGATGATGATGATGATATGTTTACAAGAATACCCGTGATATTTTTTATCGTTATAGGTTTAGCATGATGGCTGCAATCTCACCTGATGTTAATTGACGATGTGACCCAAGATGATAAAACGCTAAACCTAGTGGAAGACTGACTCTCAAGTGCAGCTGCCGGAACACACCTATTGTTGCTTGGCGACAGAATTTCAATTTGAGGGTGGTAGCTTGCCAAGCGGACTTTAGAAAAAGCCCTACCTCTATGCTAGTGTTTCCTTACGATGTTTTCCTTCACCGAAAGCTCAGGCTCATTGCAGGGATTCGAACTCACGTCAATCGACACGTTGTTCGTAAACGCTACCACTGAAAATCGGTCCAACCGTTTCGGAGATTACCCTGAACAAACAGATATATATATTTTTGTTATTGGTACATAGCGTGTATACTTTCATATGCATTTAGTAAATTTGTGTTATTTTGACATTATAAATAGACACTTCAATTTTTATTATATGTATAGATTATTACACTTTTAAAAGTAATACAAGAATAATTTACAATTGAAATAAAAAATGCAGCGTTATAATCACGTGTCCGCGCATGACGGCATGAGGTTCAATAAAGAAAACTAGGTTTAAAAGTGTGCAAAGTTAAGTTTACTAGAATTACAGTTGAAAATTATGAAAATTCTTAGCACCTGTATAATTTTAAAGTCTATTTCCACACAGTAATAATTTTAGAGAAGATAACCTACCTCGTATTAAGAATAACACTCAACCTGTGCATACTGTACGATCACATCACTTTTTCTGATTGGCGTTTCCAATCAAGGGGAAAATCTAAATTTGTCCAAGGGTAAATTAGTTTTAATCAATTAACCTATATAACTAAGTAATTAAATTTAATTTTAAAACATATTGTTACCTCGTGAATTAGTGTTCCGCACACATCTTTCGCGGGATGCATCCTCTAAGGGTCTAAAGCGGGGTTTCTTAACCTTTTTGTAGTAACGGACCTAGTAGCAACAATTAAAAAATCTGGCGGCGAAGAATATAGGACATAGAGAAAGAAAACAAAGCATTTTTGTAAAAAAAGAACATTTTATTTATTATCATAGTGAAGGTTGTACCAATATTTATTTACCATTTTCTTAACTGACATGCAGCACTCATGCCACAGACCCCTATGGGGTTCATGAACCCCAGGTGAAGAAACCCTAGTGTATAGAAACTCGACTACCCGACCCTCTCGGGACGGTGGCAACCCTGCATATAGGAATACGTATCTGAGTTTTTGAAATGGTTGTCACTTTGATTCGATATTAATTATGGCTATTTATATATATTTTCAATAGCTTATATTAAATAATATTATAGTAGATCTGGTCGCACAAATAACAGATATGTACATGAGTAATATTTGAAAAACAAAATATGAATATCTTTATTTGATTTCCCTTTTTTAATTATTTAATTCTCACCTTAGTAAAATAATGAACTCCAGCGAATTCAAGAAGGGTTGCAATACAATAGAAGAAACTCATTAGCAGGAACCAGTCGAGTGCTGTAGCGTACCGCACTTTCGGAAGATCCGTTCGCGAGTCAAGACTAATCGTCGATAATGTTAAAACAGTCGTAATTCCTAAACCAACCCGGTCTGAGGTAGCCTGAAAAATACACATAGGTAAATACACATTCATAAAATACACTGCATACATAACTAATATTCATCTGAATGCAGGATACCTATATTCTATAACTAACTAGCTGTCTCCTATGGTTTTACCCGCGTACAATTTAAAAGAAATCGCTGATTTATGATTTATAATAATTCAGTATTAATAATAATATTTATATATCATGCTATAAGGTGCAAATCTATCTGCATAAAATTACCTTGATGATGAAGCCACTTTCGTTCGTAAGGATTAATATGGCATGCCTAATAATAATGCTCATAAATCACTTTTTAATTTTCAACAAAACTTTGTCACGAAATACCTTATTGTGGCTTATGTATAAAACACGGGCATATGAAATCATGGACCTTTTTTAGATGCACTAAGGGGCAATATTTTTGTAGAACATTGTATTTACGTATCACTAACCATTACGTCAGCGCACGCGGATAAAGCCGTTAGGGTGCGCTATTTCTTCCGACTTACTTAACAAAAATCAATATTTAAGGCCAGCTGAGTGGTATAGCCTAATGTCTATACTATTACTATACTATTATAGCCTAATAGCCTATACTATTACTGGTGAATCTAGCTATTATATTCAAAAATAATGTTTCGAATCCGACTTGTAGTTTCAGAGATTAGCGTGTTTAAACAATCAAACAAAAAACTCTTCCGCTTTATTATATTAGTATGTATAGATAAGTATGTGGTAGCTACTTAATCAATCAAGTTGTTAATATTACTTATCGCAAAGGCTTATAGATTCACCGGGCTTAGACAATGCAATGCAATAATAATAGATCTTATATCCGAAATGCAAAATATATATTTTGTACAATATTTTTAATGTCAAGAGGATCAGATTCGATTGAATTACATTATAAGCAGATTATGATTGAGGGTCATAATATTGGTATAATGTGTTTAATTTTTGCATTTGATATTTAATAGATAAAAAAAATATTACTTTAATAACATTGCATTTTTTCAAATCTAGCGCATATACTTCATACATATTTAAGAGTAACATAAAATGAATAAAATAGTTTTTTTAAGTATTTACCTCTCGATGAATCCAAAATGAAACCCACGAAAGGACCACGATTAGTATACAGGGCACGTACACTTGAATTAGGAAATAGCCCGTATGCCTTTGCAGGTTGAACGACACTTGGAGAACAGAAAAATCACCTGCGTAATGTAAGAAGACATTATAGGTAGTATTATAATATTGTTGTTTTTTAAATTTAAATAATGATAAGTGAATACTATACAAAAGGTGTTATTTTTTATAGAATAATTACGCGGTATGTTTATAATGTAGAATAGTAGCTTACAAGTGCTTATTGTTGTAGTGTTATTATAGAATCTCGAAGATTATGAATATCAAATCTGATTTTTTTAATGAATACTTACATTATTATTTATTTTATTATTGTATCACGGTAATGTGATGGCAGTGTACCTAAGCACAGTACAATCAAAAACCCAAATACAAAAATCAGCGAGAAATCACCAATTCATTGTCGCTCGTCTCTGCCATGCACGCCAGTAAGACTCTCGGCAATTGGACGTATACGGATTGCTCCCGAATCGTGACAAAAAATAAGAGTCTTTGGAGTGTTCAATAATAAGTAAAATACATCAATAAGGGCTAGGCAACAAACAGAGAGAGATGGCGGGAGATCGTGGGGAGGGCTGTGTCCGCCTCTACCACCAACCTGGACGCCTCGAAGTGAGCACGACCGCTTTGCCAAGAGCGAAACGAAATAGAAGAAGAAGGATTAGAACGTTTACTAGGTATAATATGTAAAGTTTAGGTACGTGTCGAAGCCATAATGACACATTGATCACACTAAAGAGGCGTTCCATAGAGGATCGCTACAAGTCAATGTGACGGTTTATCACAATATGCATGGCGGAAGTGATCATATTTTCTATAGTCTGTATTTTAATATAGAACCGTGTGAAATGTGAAAGATAGTTATCGAATTTAGCCAAGTTAAAACTAATGTGAAACTTAAAAAATATTTATTTAATTTTTATCTGACAATAGTAATTTTAGTTTTTTTTTGCTTGTAACATGACATAAGCATTGACGAGATAAGAAATAAAGCGCGAAGAAGCAATGACCATTTATATCGTGACACATCCGGAGCCATTTGAGGAGCGAATTCCTCCGAGCGTAAAAGCCGATTCGTGTCATCGGTTCCGAGACAACATTCACTTGACATTATTTTGTATTTGCCTTTGAGAGGAAAAAAGCAAATCATATTTGTACAGGAACGCACTTGGGGTATATATTGAAAGGAAATTTGAGATAAAAGGTAACAAAGTGTTTTACCTACGTATAAACAAATTATAAGGATAAAGCGATAAAGTACATAATTTATAGGCGAAACGAGTTTTCTAAAAAGCAACGGAGATAAGTGCTTTTAAGATGTATGCATTATAATACTAGGTTAATATCATAAAATAAAAAATATATTTAAAAGATTTGTATAGGCTGTTTGTTGGAAGTGATCGGATGTGAAAAGCCGGGATTCAAATCCAGTGGCGGGTCTCGGGAGAGCCCTATGCCCAGCAGTGGATTGACCTGAACTGATGTTGACGATGGATAATTATACGAAGTAGATTTAAGAAACTTGGACCAATTAGCACCAATAAAGGATATTAGGCGTTATTGTATAAAAACTTTGAGTAAGTAATAGGTATTTTTTGGTAACAGAATAATCTATTTGTTGAAATTTTTTTAGGCTTAATGACGGACAACGCACAGCTTATACCAATGGAATTTTTGCAGATTTTTTTGAAATATAACTAACGTAAGAGATCATAGCACTAAGAAAGGGATTTTAAAAATTCATCCTTCTCCTAATGGGGTTAAACTTTTTTTAAATATTGCTTGGAAAATCCTGTCTGGCACATAGCTCTGTTGGTAATACATAAAGGATATTAATTGCACTTATCTCTGTTCTAACTTATAAAGTACCTACTCTTCAGACTCCTGATCAAGATTATAATTTAGTACATTTATTCTTTACAGTAATTCAATGTATAAATTTTGTAGACTATATCTTTTTTTAATATAACTTAGGTGGCAAACAAGCGTATGGCCATCAGGCGGATGGTAAGCGGTTACCGTAGCCTATGGACACTTGTAACACCATTGTGACACATGACACACATTGTAAACCTTGAACCTCCAAGGAACTTTAGAAACTATTCACTGCTCACTCAAATACAACATAAGGTTATTATTTGTCTGAAAATTTTTTGTAGGGTGGAGGTAGCCGGCTTGCCCCAAGTAGAGTGAAATCTACAAAGAAATTTATCTGTGCCTTTATTACCTCTACCTTTCTTAAATTTACCATACTGATCCCATAAGTACGGATTATATTAAGCGGTTAGCGGATAAAACTCTATATATCAGATCTTTCGTGATTGACGGAAAGGGCGTATAGCGTTGCTCATGTTCATTTAAGTTATCTGCTTTCAATGCTCAAGTAATATATTCTCCAAGTTTATTATTTTTTTAATGAGATCAAAGGACGATGTGTGCAAGGATATACATACATTTGTTTTCTTTATATATACTATGTAATAAGGGGTGTTATTGATGATTGCGTCTGACAATCTGTCATCCATAATGAATGTTACTTCTATATGCTTAGTAAACGCTTACCTATACATTACAAATGTGTTTTAGATATTATAATTCTATCAAGACTATACAAATATCGTTTTTAATTTATCCTAGATTTAGTAAAGTATATATCAGTATTAAATTTAATAAGACGAGACGAAAAAGGTATACACTAATACGCATTTTTTATTTACTTTGTTATACTAGTTACATCCAGGTACAGTACATGTAAGCACAATTAAACACATCTACTAAATATTAAATTAGACTTTAAAACCTGAGATTTTGCAAAAATAGACTGGATTTGGTTTTGCCATGATTTATGTAAGCTAATAGCACAAACTAAACGGTCTCGTATCTCTATCTCATTCTAACCCAAGCGTATGCCATACTCTTTCTCTTTCGATTTGCCGATCTATATATTAGATGTCCTATTTATCTTATTAAATAAAGTTTTTTAACACAATGATATTTGTATTATTATTTGTTATAACACAAAACACACATTTTTAAATTGATATATTAAAGCTACATATTCAGATCTTTATAATATTATCTCGATAACATAGGATTTCGATTTAGGATATGATGTAAAGTTATGGAACTGTAAATTGTGATAAAAAAACATTATAAACTAGAGTTACATAACGTAATGTACTTTGATTATACCTTCGCGCCTCGTGAATGTGAAATTTCGATATGGAAAACTGATGAGGTCAAACTGTGAGAGGGTCATTCCGGGAACAAAGTTAACACTTTCCGAGTTCTGCCATTGATAAACTAGTTGCTGGTTTGAGTAAGCATCTGTAAATGAAATTAAAAAAAACTATACACATACATATGAAACCATATATGTATGTAAATTAAATTATAAATATCATCTAAAGTTAAGATAAATAAAGTTGTATTTATTTATAATTATCGAAATTGTTACTCTGGGTGTTCGATAAATAATAGGATAATAACGTAACAAATATTGTAGTTTTTTTACGAAGTTACGAGAGAGACTGATTTAGGCGTTGGTAGATACATAATATTCGATACATTTAAATTTTATATCCCTTTGAGCATTCCCTTTTGATAAACTTTTTACAAGCTTGGATGCAAGGTCTAAGTTAAACTTGCTTGATCGTATTCATTCTTTGCTTCCAGTAAACTCTTTCGAAGTGACATTTATTATGATTATAACATTTATTCCCTTTCTAAAGTTATTAATTTATGAATGAAAGTACTAACAACTTCCTAAGATAAGAGGACACGATTGTCGATCCATTGGGAAATTGCGTAATTCCATCGGACATTTGGCTTTGATCGTTAACCTGAAACAAAGGGACAAATTTATGTATTTATGTCTTTTTTAACTTATTAACAGTAGATTGCAGATTCTGTAAAAGTGCTGATGAAACACCAAAGCACCTTTTGTGTAAGTGTGATCCACTGAGACCTTTTAATTCGATAAATAACAAACATTCAACGAAAATATTATACTTGTGTTGCTTAACTTGCTTTTAAATATTCTGAATTACAAGTGTACAACATAAGTTTAAATATTGGACGGATACCTAGGATTTGTTATGTTACAAAGAAAATAAGCTTGACTGATTCGAACAATTTGCCTGCAAACAAGCGAGTTACGTAATTAATGTCCATGGCAATTTATAGTAAATTAAATAACTGGACGGGCAACCGTAGCGGGTATATTTTTCATCGTGCCAATTAAAATGTTGGACGCTTCGGGTGTTCAACGACTATGAAATTAATAAACCCGTTATGGATTAGAATAGAATAGTTATAGGTACTATGAAATTACTATGTATTGTTGGAATGGACTATAAATATAATAATGTAAAACGAGAAGTATATAATATATTTATAATTACATAGAATAAAAAAGAATATATTTTTATTTAGTCAACTATGTCTGTACGAGTATAGTTTAGATTTTGATAGGTTTTAGGAATAGTATTATCAGTAGCTGTCAAAAGCATGGGCTTAACCACCAAGCCATGTCTAGATGCTGCGTATGCGTGTAATTAGTTATTGTTAGTCTAAAATTTAAAAACTTTAATTCTGCGTTTTCTCGTTACGAAGTAATTTAAATGACAATATTTTTCAAGCATTCTATTTTTTCTAAAAGTGTTTCTTCTTCATCAGTCGTTTTTATTATTAATTAAATTAAGATACTGGAGGCGCGGGTTATATAAAAAATTAATTAGTGGACTGTATTTTTGCGGAACTATATTACATTAACGCAACAATGGGGACGGTTGGATGAAATAAATAGGTGGGGTACTTACGAGGATCCACGTAGCCGCTGATGCACTTTTAAACACTCTTCTGATACACTATGCGATCTTATGACCAGCAATCCAGCGATATAAACTTTGTACATATGGAGCGGGGTGAAATATGTTGCGTAGGCGCGTGCGACGGCGCGGGTGCGGTGCAGGGTGCGATGCGTGTGCGTCACAAAAACTCAACCCTTAACGGTGCCGTGCGGGCGGCGAATGCCACTGCGCTCATCCGCGGCTAGTGGTAAGAGGTGCGGTAGTGGTGAGGTAAAGGGTGCGGGAGCGGGGGTGGGTAGGTAAGTTTGAACGGAACACTATTGCGTTAATGTATGTGCATAATATAAATAGTGGCGCAACCATTCCCCCCCGCCTTGAAGGGATCAAGGGATGCCTTCGAAAAAAAAACAAATAAAATGAAAACTAAACTAAAACCTAAACCTAAGATGCGATTTGCGAATCTACTTTATTGTCTAGGTAAGGGACACAAGCGTACAACCGGGCGCAGATACGATCCGGTAGCTGTTTTAACGCGTACGAAACGCACCACTTCATCAGCCGCAGGGAACACCTCTTCGACAATCCCTAAAGGCCAATGCAGTGGAGGTGAATTTTCCGTATTAAGAACCACGACGGTCCCTACAGTCACCCGATTCGCCGGCGTGTTCCATTTATCGCGAGACTGTAATATGTGCAGGTATTCCGCTCTCCATCGCTTCCAAAACGATTGCACTAACTTGTCCAATAAAGCATGACGAGAGAGAATATGAATTCTGTCTTCATCTATGTCGCGTGCGGGTAAGTACCATAAAGGTGTCAAATTCAAATAATGTGCGGGTGTTAGTGCAAGCGGTTCAGAAGGATCGCTAGATAGTGTCCGACAAAGAGGTCGCGTGTTCATTATACACTCTACTTGCGCGAGTACAGTAGTAATCTCTTCGAACGACAAAACTTGCTCACCAACGACGCGAAGTAGATACGTTTTCAGGCTCTTAATATTGGCCTCCCAATTACCACCAAAATGGCTAGCGGCTTGATTTTTAATACTAGACACATGACGGAAACATTGTGAAGACAATAAAGAATGAATTTTAGAAACACGATTAGCAACAAAAGTATCCCACCTATGGAGAAAAGCGTGAATCCAACATAAAGTGACTGTCGAGTCTGAGAATGCGTATATATCTTTAATGGGTATGCGGTTATTACAAGCGTCGATTATGTTATTAATTAATTTTGCTAGCAAAAGTACTGCGCAGAGTACGAGTCTAGCTAGTGAAACCACTTTACGAGGCGCGACCTTTGACATAGCACTTATAAGGTGCACAGTATTAACGTTGCCGTTGTTGACGTGAAAATATTCAACGCCCTCGTAGGCCCTCTCACTAGCATCGGCGAAACCAACGATGGGCACCTTACTATGTTTCGTGATGGCGACATGGCGCGGCATTGTGATTTTCTTAAGTAGTGGAAGCTCATCCCTGAAACGCGACCACAACGAGATAATGTTGTCAGGAGGATCTTCATCCCAGTCACAATTACAATGCCAAAGTTCCTTGATGAGGAGTTTGGCGAACAAAATTACTGGAGCTACGAAGCCCATCACGTCCCATAATCTTGCGACACAAGATAAAATGGTGCGCTTTGTGCATTTGTCAGCGGGTTTACAAATTTTTAAACTGAAAAGATCCGTTTTGTGCGACCAGTTTAAACCAAGAATCTTTTGCGTATCAAACTCATCGAACTCCTTGACTGATGAAAGGCGATGCGAAGGCGGGATGGAATTTAAAACAGTCTGTGAATTGCTAGTCCACTTTACTAAATCGAATTGCCCAGCCTTCATAAGCGAGATAACTTCGGCGGATGTTAAAATAGCTTCTTCCTCACTATCGACACAATACACGAAATCATCCATGTAAAGACCCGTTTCAATGGTTTCCTTTGCCTTAGGAAAGGATTTACCTTCATCTGAGGCTAACTGTTTTATAGTGCGCAGCGCGTGGAAGGGGCTCGACTTAAGGCCGAAACAGACGCGGTTGAACTGAAAAACCGTAAGCGGCTCGTCAGGCGAAAAACGATATAAAAAACGTTGGAATCTGCGATCACACTCGCGGACACCTATACACAAGAACATTTGTCTAATGTCGGCCGAAATCGCAATGGAGAACAAGCGGAAATTAACAATTATATTAAATAAGTTTCCTTGCAGGTTTTGACCATTATACAGGATGTCATTAAGGGACACCGACGTGCTAGTTTTAGCGCTAGCATTTAGCACGACGCGAAGCTTCGAGGTAAGTTTGTCCTCTCTGATGACCCCGTGGTGCGGTATTATATAGGAAGGTATGTCAGTATTCTCCTCTGTTTCGGGAGGTGCGGGTGAAATATATTTCTTTTCTAAATATTCAAGGATAACGCTATCGTAGGCCTGTTTCAATTTTGGCGAGGCTTGCATCCTTCGTTCGAGATATAGGAAGCACCTTTCAGCTAAGCGCCGGGAATCTCCGAGAGTGGACGGATCACCCTTGAAGGGGAGTGCGACAGTATACCGGCCATCGACATCTCGTGTTGTAGTGCGGTGGTAAATATCTTCACTCTCTTTATCGTCCGGACTCAGAATCGGTGGTACATTCACCTCTTCGAGTTCCCAGAATTTGTGGATGGTGGACTCTAAAGTCTCAGCGAAGTTGCAACAGGATACAGTAGAATAAGTATCTAATTTAACGGGAGCGGAACCTATGATTACGTACCCTAGTACCGTCTCTAGTGCGTGTGGTGTGACGGGTGCCGATTCACATTGGATCTTATGAGACAACAGGAGGTGCGGGAAAATCTCAGCTCCAACTAAAATATCAATATCTCCGGGAACTTGATACGTGTCATCGGCCAAAGGTAAGTTTCTAAAATTAGTTAGTAGCGATACATCGACATTGACGGTCGGCAAGCGTTCGGTCACCTTATCAACGACCAATGACTCCATTATAAACTTTACGTTTTTATTGAAACGCGAATAAAATTTAACACGTACTGAACCCTGAGTCATTTTAGTAGAACCCCCTATTCCCTTTACAATAGAACACGGGTTTTGGTGCGAGTTCAATCCTAAGCGATCACAACAATCGCGCGTTATAAAATTGCTTTGCGACGCACTGTCCAACAAAGCACGAACACTATGTTCGTAACCTTGAGCGTCAACCATTAAAACACGCGCGGTAGCGAGCAATACTGTGGTAGGTACACGCGGAACATTTTTATTATTGTCTGAAAATGTGCATAACGCAACATCATCAGTGCGGGTACTAGCGGGCGGCGGTACGGGAATCGAAAATGACTTACTCGCGGCCGTGCTTCCAATAGCGGACGGCGATGTAGGTACGTTTTCGCACGGAACGGTAACCGTGAGCGATGTACCACCGATCGTATTCGGTGTGGATGCGGTATTTTTATTATCAAAATGTAACATTGTGTGATGTTTTAATTGGCATTTACGACAGTGTGAATTAGAATTGCAATTAATAGCGCGATGATTTTTGCTCAAACAATTGATACAGCATGATTGCGATTTTACACGATGAAAGCGTTCATTAGGCGTCAACTTTTGAAACCCCGGACATGTGTATAAATGTTCGTGATGCGAGTTACATAAAGAGCACTGAGGCTGCGAAGGTGCGGTTGTTGTATTAACATAAGTATGCGTAGACCTTTGTGGTTTCGATGCCACATCCAGTCGACGGTCGACACTTTTCTTAGTGACTTCTTGTTTCGAAGTGCGTTGTAAAATCTTAACTTGATCGCGAACGAATGAGACCAAGTTATCGAAGGACGGGATGTCGGAACCACGATTGTCCAATTCGAAAGCGCGTGCGGTTTCAGGATCTAATTTTTTCAAAGCGGTATATAAAAAGACCAGATCAGAGAGGTCCTTGACCTTTAAATTATTTAGCGCAGAAACTGAAGTTGCAAATTGATCGAGAAATTGTTCAAGATTACTTGCACTTGCGGATTTCAAAGATTTTTGTTCGAAAATCTGATCTAGATACGAAGTTGCAAGCAACCGCTTGTCTTCGTATTTATTTATTAAAATATCTAAAATCATTTTGTAATTATCAGCGCACGGAGTTATTCCCGCGAAAGCCCACTGAGCTTTGTTTGTCAATTTACCTATTAAGTAATGCAACCTTTCCGAATCGGTCAAACTCGGATTTTCATGGACGGTGTTTTTAAAAGCGGAATAAAATAACGGCCAAGTTTTGATATCGCCATTAAAGGTGGGTAGTTCAATGGGCGGTAATCGCGGCCTTTCGCGTTTGTAGTTGCGGTTATCATTTGTCTCAATAAGTTTCGCGGCGCGTTTTATGCGACTGTATAAATCGTCAAATGAAAGAAGAGGCTGGTAATTAACCACGTACTTAGAGCTTAAACTTAATTCAAGCGAATTTATTTTATCTAAAATGATTTCGAAATCTTCGCGTAACTTGTCAACAGTTTCGATCTCACACAAAAATGTTTCTTTTGTACAATCATCCGAAAGATCCTTTGACCTATCGGCAATAGACTGTATGCGAGAGAACATAAGGTCTCTTTTAGCATGTAGAAGCGACAACTTATTCGCGTCGGACATGACGAAAGTACGAAATAACGAAAATGCGAAGTAAACAATTTAATATTAACACTATCGTCCTAGGTAATAGGTACACGAATAGTCGCGATGCGAAATGAGCACGGATACACCCACACACAATACACCTCGGCGGTGTGGCAGGGGCGGGTAGATAGATTTGAACAACAAAAATGAATGCGGAATTAAAATATTAAACCAAAGGTTACCGGAACAATATCCGTGTCGAATGGACCATCTTATGGAGGCGCGGGTTATATAAAAAATTAATTAGTGGACTGTATTTTTGCGGAACTATATTACATTAACGCAACAATGGGGACGGTTGGATGAAATAAATAGGTGGGGTACTTACGAGGATCCACGTAGCCGCTGATGCACTTTTAAACACTCTTCTGATACACTATGCGATCTTATGACCAGCAATCCAGCGATATAAACTTTGTACATATGGAGCGGGGTGAAATATGTTGCGTAGGCGCGTGCGACGGCGCGGGTGCGGTGCAGGGTGCGATGCGTGTGCGTCACAAAAACTCAACCCTTAACGGTGCCGTGCGGGCGGCGAATGCCACTGCGCTCATCCGCGGCTAGTGGTAAGAGGTGCGGTAGTGGTGAGGTAAAGGGTGCGGGAGCGGGGGTGGGTAGGTAAGTTTGAACGGAACACTATTGCGTTAATGTATGTGCATAATATAAATAGTGGCGCAACCAGATACATTATATGAATACTTATTTACCCGAGGTTATGCGACTGTATAGCACCTAACTGCTAAATGGAGTACAGTCGAAAACAAAAGCGACATAAAAACCACCTTACCATGCTAGCCTGTAATGTCAATGGAAAAATATCTAGATGACTATACTAGCAAGTGTTAAGAAGTCACATTCAATTGTTCACACAACACAAAACATAAAAAAAGCGTTTATCGGAAAATTACTTTGTCTTACCTCATTGAATACAAAATGTCGCCGTGTTGACTGATCCTCAATAATTTATTGGGAACGGTAATAGTGTGCACGTATGAATGTTTACCGTTATAGAAATAAGTGTCTGGCCGCCAAATCCTTTCTAGCATTTTGATGGAAAGGGATAAGGAGCGAATAGGTCCGAGGAACGACAGACGCGTGTCACGCCAATATTGCCGGAAGTAGCAGTCCATCGAATAATCCTGATAAAGGAAAAGAGAAAATAAACCCTATAAGTTGAACATCTGTTAAAATATTACTCTTATTGAATTCAAAGTATTTATTATATAAACCACACTACGATATAAAAAATTGTTCTTTGTGAAAGACTGGGTGGGGTACCGTTCGTTGAGTGGTAAACACTAATAAGACAAAAATTTAAAAATGAAAAAAAAAGAGTAGGTTAGTTTTGCTATTGAGCACAAGACAATTTTGTATTTTAAGAAATCCATGATTGAAATTATTGTAGTTTCAAAACGCTCACCATATCTAGTTCCGAAACTGGTCCCATGCTCCTGATTAGTATATTTGTCTGTACCACAGTTGGGTAACCTGCGTAGACAACATATTACAATCAGTACAAAATAAAATAGTTACTTTGTCGCAGAGCACCATAATAAAACAAACCTTTCCCGTGCGACGGAAGTTGAGAGTTTTCATAATTCTTCAATAGATTCTCTAGGACCGAAGTAATATTTTTCGAAACGGCGTCGTTGATACTTCTCTTCTGTTTCCATACGTATGTCATGTCGATGTCATCGTAGCTGCCGTTAAAGTAATTGGAAAACATTATTTTAGCAGTGCTGTCATCCCAGTAGTCAGTGTGTATGTCTGGACCGTTTTGTGACATATTTTTAGCGTTCGCAGACAGAATCTGCGGAGTGTGTTGCGATGTAGTGTCGTCTTGGGACTTCAATGATGTAAGCGTTATTGGAAATGTTCCATTTTTAGTCGTCAAGTAGATGGCTCCTTTTGCGTTGACTTGGAAGATGCTGTCACAATAACATATTTATATAGAAACAATATTGGAATAAAATCTTAAACGTAGTTGTAATTTTTATTAATCAATTTAGAATCTAATGGTAAAAAACTACAGATAAATTATACATTACGAGAAATTATATTTATTACGCAAACAGTTAGAAACCTTTTTAGTTGATTTTAGTTTTAATCAAGCACCTTTTTTAATCAATGATTTTTGGTATCATATTTTCATTGTTTTTCCCAAATACACATGTTATCTCTAGTATTTAATAAATGTATAGTTCTGTCTGTACGTGTCATTTTTTTCCAAATTTTCCGATAAATATCCTATATAAAGGACACTGATCGCGAATATCACATAATTTTTTTTTGGCTTGTATGTCCGGATTTAAAACAAAAACGGCTTGACCACTTTTTATGAAAATTTGTAGACGACAAGTTTAGGTATGTCATTGCTATTAATAGGGTATAAGAATACACTTTCATTCCATATTTGATAAGATAAGCCAATAACACTTTTGGAAATCGTTTTTTTTTATCAGAATTATTTATTGTTAATTATCATTTGATCTTACTGAAATATTTGTAGACGGGATTGAAATTGATGTGCTATAAGAATAGTAAATAATACTTATAGAAATCGTTAAAAATATAAGTTTCTATTACTTCTTAACAGATTTTGATGTAATTTTGTACACAGGAAGTAGATGTAATTGCTCAAAAGATAGGTTATATGAATTCTCAATAATCTGAGTTAAAATAAAATTATGGGATGCATAATAAGCGCATGCGAAGTATAATATGTTGTCTAATATAAATAATATACACTTCTGCCCGAAGCTCCGGAACACGATTGAGGCACGTTACACTAATCCGACATAGCCCCGACACGCCCAGGCAAAGGAAGGTATCTAATTTCCTATGCCAGTCGGCTACCCAGTATTCAGCAGAGTAAGCAGGATCTAAATAAATCTATTGCTTCAAGGTTCGAACCTTCAGTGTATAGTATGGACCTACTAAGTAGGTATATTTTTTTAATTGGTTTCATAAAAAAACAGTTTGTGAATGTTTAGCATATTTCCTAATTCGTACCTATATTTGTTTTATATTTCACAACTTCAACAATACTTAAATAGATATCGGTAGATTAAAGATTTCAAAATATTATAATACAGGCTTTACAATTATGATACAGGCTTTAAAATCTCTTAGGTATAAACTTAAGGAATTTCAAATTAAATAATTCCAATATCGTTTAATTTTTCAATAATCAATACCGATTTAAAGGACATATTAATTTAGTTGAAGTTCTTACAACTCTTCAATGGGTAAACATGCTAAATCACTAGTAGACTGTGGTAATGGTCGTCTAATTGCAGTTTGAGTTATAAATATTGAGCCTACAAATTATAACCTGATTTCATTTCTACTCTGTAGTTTATCTATCCTTAATCCTACAAGGTCATAATCTTAGTGTCAAATTGAATGTAGAGTACCACCAATGTTGAGTAATGAAGAATGTTGAGTACCAGTCATTGTACACGATAGTCAGGTTAATATAGTTACTGTGATGCCTTTATACGTAATAATAGGTCTTTAATGAAATTAGCGTTTTATATGGAAAAAGTAAAACAAGAAAATATTATGAAATAATACATTTAATCAATTGAAGTATGTACAATTATTATCTATACACTTTCGCCATTTATAGGTAGTTCATTAATTCCATTGCTGAAAAAATTGTGGGAGCGAGAATTAACAAAATCTTTGAAGGCGGTTTGGACTGCCTCATCGGAATGGATTTTTTTCCTTGCAAGTAATTTTCTAAATTCCGAAAAAAGTGGTAATATGTTGGAGCAAGGTCCGGGGTGTATGGTGGGTCTTGGGGTTCCTCTAACCTCCAACCGCAGTTCATCTAATTTAGCGACAGTCTGTCGTGAAGTATGTGTAAATCGTAAATCGATCCGATATACGGAGGTTCGATACTGTGTAAATTTTTTGCAATTTTCTCTTGTCTCTTGTCTGGCGGTAAAAGATGATGAACGTGCCCACTTGAGATTTTTTTATACAACAAAGGTGGCATACAACATACAGCTTACAACCGCCTGATCGTAAGCGGTTACCGTATCCTATGGACGATTGTAATACCATAGGTATCACTACCGCGTTGCCGATCTTGAACCCCCCTAACCCAAAGAGCTCTGGAAACCCTACTCACCGTAAGAACATAATACTAGGTTATTTGGCTGCGATCTTTTGAAAGGTGGACTGCAGTTGGACAATAGAGATTAGATTTACCCATGTAAAGAGAAATCAATTTAAAAAAAAAGTGCCTCTCTTTGTAGCACTGCTTAGTTCCTTAATGCTTAGCGAAAATATGAGGATTATCGGTTTTCGTATGTCAGTACTGATATTGTCGTAGGCTGTCGTAGAAATGAAACTCGTGCATTCCCTTGAGAAATCTATTACGCAACACTTAATTTAAACAGTTTTTTTCAAGTTTGCAGGCTAAACCACAATCTTACCAGATGGTAAGCGGCGATGTGATCGAAGTTAGTTACCCGTTACTGATGGACAACACCGAAATGCTTAGCGTCTTTTTTTCAATCTAAGGTAAGGCTAACTAGCCGTGTACAAGAAAATCAGCACGATGGTTTCTTTCACCGAAAACATGAGTATTGTCAAATACACATCGATTGAAACGTAATCTGTATAGTACTATTACTAAAATATCACCGCTTGTAATTTTATATTTTATCTCTTTTTTTTGTGAGATCTTTATTATATACCAGTACCTTATTATATACCAGTATATTATTATTTTTAGCAACAATCAAAGTCTTTGTTCAAATCAAAGTTTTAGCTTCAGTTTCAGATCAAAAATAATTAACAACTACAGTAATGTTATTCTATTACAAGTAGATTATTTAGAAAAAAAAAAGGTGTGGGTGCGATTCACACACGATAGAAGTGAAACTTCATTTTAAAAGGCATTTTCTATTTTATTTAAACAGTGTGCAATATATATACACACCGACATTTACTCTCTCGCTCTGGCTCACACAAAGAGGAGAGACCGATAATGTGCGTTAAACGTTTAACATTTAACGTTTAACGCTTGGAAGTCGCATAAGAAGTTTCACTTCAATAACTAATAAAACAATTACGTAAATCAGTATTTGCGATTGGAGTGTGGACATACTTTGGGAGTAAACAAGTTCATAAATGGTTGGTTTAATGCTCATGTGAAACCTCTGGTGTTGCATGCGTCCATAGGCTTTAGTGACCGCTTACTGCCAGGCAAAACGCATGCTTGTTAGCCACCATCGTGGATAAAAAAAACCTTATCACATAAACCTTTAAAAGTGTTAAATTATGTCAAAAAAGGTAGTTGGTAAAAGTATCAATACTTTGTATATAATCCCTGCTATGAGCTTGAGCTTTCGGTGATGGAAAACATCGTGATGAAACCATAGAATTGTGGTATGGCGTTTTCTAATGGCCGTCTGATTAGCTACCACCGTCAAGTTGAAAATCTGTCCCCAAGAACCAATAAATAGCTTTGTTCCGCCAGCTGCAGTTGAGTGCTAGTTTTCCACTAGGCTTAGCCACATCCTTACTTAAAACCAGGTGAGATTGTGGCCATAACGTAAAACCTTGTGGCCATAACGATTAAAAAAAAGTCAGGAAAAGATCATATTAATTAAGGAAACATTTCAAAATTTACTTAAATAGCGAATATTGTTCCATCAACTAAAACAAATTAATTAGGTATCATACTACCATATGGTAAATGCCAACATGCCGTTTTAATAAATAACATTATCCGAGATAAATCAAGAAGGCAGTAATCACGAAACATAAGAAATCTTGTCAGCCACCAAATGTGTTTTGATTGATAACTTATGTAAAGACAGTGATCGAATTATCAGACATCTCCAAAGTAATGTAATAACGTCAGGAAAGTGTGAATTTTTTAAAGGAGAAAAAGAAAATATCGTTTAATTCTCCACATACGAAAGAGATAAATATAACTTTATGATTTAAAATGAAGGTGTTTTTTTTATTTCCCTTTTGATTTAATGTTTCTAAATCTTGGTTGCATTAATAAGCGCTATTATTTTTTACAATACAATGATTACTGTCATTATATGTTTTTCTAATTAGTCTTTCAAAGTGAATGTGACTAGCTTTGAGTATAAATTCGAATACTTCCAACGATCGGTTCTCGGCTGTTTGTGATCGTTGATGGAAATTAGTTTTCAGCTAGGAAGTTAATTTGTCCACATAAAGCCACCTCGAATGCGTCACTTTGGCATAATGACATTTTGTTTGATGCACTCTTATTATAAATATTTAACGTAAAAATTAATATTCTATATGTCTTAATATTAAAATTAATTAGTTGAATAATAGCAGTAATATCTATGTATATAATAACATTTAAGTGTATGTTTGTAATGTCAAAATAATAAATTTTTACTAAATGCATATGAAAGTATAAACGCTACTTATAACAAAAAAACAAAATTTTTCAATTTTTCTCTCTATGTCTGTTTGTTCCGGCTAATCTCCGAAACGGTTGGACCGATTTTGACGGGACTTTCACTGGCAGGTAGTTGATGTTATAAGGAATAACTTAGGCTATTTTATTGCAGAAAAATAATTACGGTTCCGCACAAAAGAAAAATTTTTTAGTAGTCCACGCGAGCTGAGCCTCGGGTAGAGCTAGTCTTACATACAATTTCTTATTTAATATTGTCTTTTAGATTATCACTTCTACCGTAAAAGGATGTATAGTATAAAGGGAGCTTTATGAATGCGAACATTTCAATGTTAGCAGTAATTTCATTCGTAAGGTATTTTTAAGAGTACATAACAATACATATTTTTATTTATGTTAATTTATAATGATCAGTCATCAATGTAAATTTACGTTTTCTTTTGGCGGCCAGTTGGGGGCATTTAGTAATTGTAGTTTTTGATTATAAATTATATTAATTGACTAGCTGTGCCCGCGGCTCCGCTCGCGTGGACGACAGAAGATCGCGTAGTGCTTTTAAAAATCGTAGTTTCTTAAAACTTTAATAACTTTTTGTTGAATGAAAATATCGTGATATTTTTTTTATAATGACCAAGTATCTAAAGAGTAAAACAATAATAAAAACGATCAAAATGTATACTCACACAATAAAATTCAACTATTAATATTTTACAATATACATAGCGATAGTAGATTTTAATAGATTTATTGTGTCATTTAATAAATATAACTTAAAAACTACATAAGAAATTGTGTTTTTAATAGATAGGTGCGTTTTATTGATTCAAGAGTAATCCAGCGCGAGCCGAGTCTACACTTAGATTAATAAAGAGTTACAATGACACTAACGGTTAAAGCTTGCGCTAAAAAAATATAAACTTACAAGAAGAACTCGCATTAACTCGTCCACAGTTTACTTTAACTTTGTCCTAAGTTTTCTCCTATATATCTTTTCTTTAGTTATATTGTTGTGCAGTGCAATAAAACCTGATAATTAAGAAGTATAATAGGTACAAAGTAATAGTAGGTAATATTGAAGTATTCGGTAAACTCTGTGTAACTTAATAAGTCAGGCCGATAACGCATACGAAGTGTGTTACGCATGTAGATAAAAATAAATAAATAAAATAAGTTTTGGATTCATTAATTTTCATATAAATATAAACTATAATAATAAATTATGGAAAATAAAAATCATAAATATTTTATTAAATTTAAGCTCTAACAAGGCTTTGATGAAGAATGTTTACACACAAACTACCGCTTTAGAAAACATCTCAGTCATCGAGAAAAATCGATAAGAAACTCGATCGTTTTTTTATAAATCATTGTTACAATTATTATCACTTTTAGTGAATGTACAGAGAGTAGTATCATTCATTACCAACTAGTTTGGAAAAATTTTGAACACTTTTATAATGAAAATGAAATTATTTTAGGATATTGTGTAAATATATTTATTTCATCTGTACAAACTTATTTTTCTGTAGTAACTATTCAAGTACGTATATACCATTCTATTGCAATTATTGGTAATAATTTAGAACAGCGTAGGGACCGTTTGACTAGCGATAAAATGACATCAAACCATTAATTTGGATAAAGTTTTTTTTATCGTTGTAGGTTGGCGTAGTGGCCACAATCTCACCTGATGTTAAGTGATGATGTGGCCCAAGATGATAACACGCTAAACCTAGTGGAAGACTGGCCCTCAAGTGCAGCTGCCGGAACACACCTATTGGTGCTTGGCGACAGATTTTCAACTTGAGGGTGGTAGCTAGCCAGTCGGGCATTAGAAAAAGCCCTACCTCCATGCCATGGTTTCCTCACGATGTTTTCCTTCACCGAAAGCTCAGGCTCATTGCCGGGATTCGAACTCGCGTCAATCGACGCGAAGTCGTACACGCTACCACTGAGCCATCATTGCTTCAAAATATTAAGTATTATTAAATTAATTAATTAATATTAAATATTATTTCAATATTAAGTAAATGAGAAAATCCCTCTCGTAATTCATTACTTCACTTTATACGTAATTACTGTGAAAATGATGATTTTCTCGTTACTTTTAACTGAAGAAGTATTATCATGCCTAAATTAGCAAATATACTACGTAGGGGAGAGTGGGTAACAGTGGATTACGGAGTACAGTGGATTATTGAACATAGCTCCGTTACATATTATGTGTACGAATACGAACAAATGCTTGGTCAAATGGTCAAATGTCTTCATACCCCCTCCTTCTGCACTAGGCGTTGACACGCTATCAAAGCGGGAGGACGTGCGGAAAGGTTTAGACTCATTGAAATGTAAAAAACATTTTGTTTTTTAAATAAGGTTTATTCTTCAAATGAATAAAATATCTGACTGTTCATGTATGTTTTGACGATTGTTTCTTCTTATAATTGGTAAACTGTTTTATTATGTATTTAAGAGAGTTAGTTTTTTTAATTATATATTTCGATTACCGTTGTTAGATCACACTGAAATATTTCGTTTTGTTAAAGTAATAAAGTTAAAGTTTATTTATTTATTTATTATGGTTCACCAACATAACTTAGTATTATACATGACTTAGGAAACAATTCATGTAATAAAAATTAAAATGCCGTTATATTTATAGATGAACACGGCATGCACAGACAACATACTTAAGTATTAAATTTAACTATATACATATAAAATAACAAATCCTAAACATAAATAAGAATCATAAGATAATTGGACAATAAAAATAAGAGAAATGAAACTAAAATAGAATTAAAATTGTATTTCAATATAATACTGGTAGTCTAATATAGTTTTTTTGAATTATGCAATTTTATTAGAAAGTTAAGGTAAATAGGGGAATGGGATGACGTTGAGGAGGTTAGTTTACTTAATCTTACAAAATACTTAACATTTTTTTATGCTAAACGTGCCTGAACGTCACAGTTGCGCTGCAAGATATCGAGATGATTTTACCACAGCCTAAATTTTTGAGCTATATAAAGAAAAAGCCAGGCACGTACCACTTCGATTTAGACATTTTTAACATTAATATACCAACGTTAAATTTAACCTTCAGTTGACTTAGTAATCCAGTTGATTCACTGTCACCCATGCATTGATCCAAAGTGACTCATTCGTGGGTCATAGTAGACCATTTCCCAATTATTTTTTAACAAGTCAAAGTTATTAATTTATGTGTTCTTATTTCTATTTCCATGAAGCTTAGATAAATCTTTTCAGGAAACTTTAAAAGAACAAGAACTAGAAAAAAAGTGATCCACTGTTACCCACTCTCCCCTACCTAAGATAACGAAGTTGTTTTTGTCACAGACAAGTTTTAATAATACAAAAATCTTATGACAAAAAGGTTGATTGCGTAGCTTTATTGGCGGCGCTAAGGGCTCTTGAGGTGACAAGTACCTACTCTTTGCTTGTTACAAAATGTGCCAAATTGTCAACTCGGGCCTCGATCGCTCTTCTAATAATGCAGTATAAAATCCTGACAAAAAGAATTTGCACTTAAGATTACAATGTTATTTGCAGATCGTTATTACTCTTTGTTTATATTGTTTACGCAGTTAAGTGTCGGGACCGGTGCCGAGGGTTTTTAAAATTATTTACAAGTGATTCTTAAGAGATTTTATTACAGAATGAATACATGGTTCTACAATGGTCTTATATATTACAGTCTTAAACTGTAAACACCAGGTGCTGTTTATAACTGAATAACAAAAATATGTCGCAATACGTCTAGACAAAATACCAGATGCTTATCTCTAAATATAATCAAAACATCCTGAGTAAATATACGATTATCAGCATCTTTACTTATGTACCAATTAAAACGACGTATTAAGAGAGGGTAAAACATGTTGTAAATCGTCTAGTCTAAACAACAGGTGGTTATCACCAATCATAGTCATAACATACGAGTAAATATGTAACGTCAGCATCTTCTATATATCTATGTACCGTATGTATGTATCGTATATATATAAAGTATATATGCATGTATGTATCGTATGTACCGATTAACACGTCATAATAAGGGAGAGTATAGATTGCATAACAAGGCCTATTTCTTTATTTGTTGTATTATGCACGACTTTTTTTCTTCAAATACTATATATACGAGTACGCATAACATATTAAAAATATAATCTAATTTCTGGAACTACTGATCCGATTCTAAAAGTTCTTTCACTGATAGAAAGTATTTATTATTATTTTTATATTTTATTGTTATGTATAAAATATTCATGTAACAGCCCGTTCACGCATGTGACCCCTCATTGACGATTCGTTATCAATAGAGATGGTGGCCTATATTACGTCAAAACTTATTATTCGTAATTTTTCAAGATTAGTTATCAATAGAGATGGTGGCCTATATTACGTTAAAACTTATTCGTAATTTTTCACGATTCGTGTATACGACCATAAGAGACTATGTGCAACAGAAGAAATAAAATCGAATCGCATCAACTCACGATTAAAGAAAAATAACGATTCGTTGATGTGAATGAGCCCTAACTCCGATAGCTTGAAAACTTTATCCTCACGGTTAAACCTTTAGTTAAGTTTTTATTGATTTTGAAACATGTCGTATGCATTATAATTTAATAATTTTCACTAATGCATCTTTATATCATAAAGTCATAATCGGTAAAATATAATCAACAAGCGAAGCTTGTTCTAAAGTATTAACTAAAATGAAATAACCACAGAGCTGAGGAATACGAATAATAATTTTATTAATCTTATATGAAACAAAATTTAGTTTAATGTCGTTTGTAAAATAAGTAAATTAAAGAATATCTTCATTGTTGAAAGATGGTCGGTTACTCAGTCTTCAGATGAGTTTTAATTTTATTGTTCATTTTCAGGTAGCCAATTAAAATTTTCCCATATCAAAAACCCTCCTTCATTAACTCCCTGTTGTGAAAGGTATATTTATTACTTTATCATTTCACCATCACCCATATATTATGTGCCTAGGGATATATTTTTTTTTATTTTCCATAAGGACTTTATTCATTACTTCATATATTTTGATTCTTTTAAACAGTTCTATTTGAAACTATTTAATTTAAAACTTGAAATTCATCCCATGTATTGATCCATGTCGTGTATCTCTGGCACATTGTAGTTTAATGACACTATAAAATCATACAGAAAAACTAGGGCGTTACTGATTAAAAATATAAGATTCACAACTTGCACGCTTGGCCTGTCAGGAGAGAGAGTTCGTGGATCCGAGAGAACAAAGAGATGACCTACCAACACCACCGCACTAGGTAACGGTGGTTCAACACATTCGAATTGCTCGAGAATATACCCCAAGGCCATTATGAAGTGTCCAATGTATGGCAAAAATACCTCTACAACAGTTTTCAAATCCAACATTTGTTACAAATCTTATAAATGCCCATTATGAACCAGCAGTGTGCGACATCAATTTTACTTCTTCATTTTCTCCGATAATGGAAATTATGTTCGCTAAAACGAAGTAGTGATTGACGTTTAATTCCCAGCTTTGGAAAAAAAAATATCTTCGATAAATGTGGAACCGCTTGACAAAATTACAAGAAAATGACCCATTAAAATGAGATACTTTGCAATGAAAGAGGAATACTGTTCATATTTTGCGCAGAGTTGTATCACTAGATAAATAGAAATCGACTGTTGATAAAGATATATTCGTCATAAATGTTTGGCAGCTTATTGCCCATGAAGGGTGGCTTGCTGGGTAAAACTTTCATTATGGTTGTTCTCTATTTATCATTTTTCATTTATGTATTTCGTCGTTAATTTATGAATTATTTTGGCACGGACATTGTTTTTATATGGAGTAAGTTTTAATACTTTTTGTTCCAAATCTTCATATATCAATATTTACGTATGTTCCCGGGTTATGAAATAAAATTGACGACTGAAAAAATGCCACGTTATTATAGGTTATTTTTTGACTTTGACAAATAAAAAATACTATCGACCGTAACACTGACCGTCATGTTTATGGTTATGGCAAGCTGTTATTAAAGGTTTTTTAACAATATTAAAATTTGAAAGTAAAAATGGGACTTGTTAAAAATATTTATATTATGACGTACAATTATAATAATAAGCCGTATCGTGAAGATTAAAAAGTAAACGTTAATTGATTAGGTACCTAGATGCTTATAAACTTGGTCTAAATCTATTCTCTATGACAAGTCTCGATGTTGTAAATAAAGATGTTAATATGTTTTTGGTGCGATCTTGAAGTGTGGTAAACGTATGTTATTAGGTATGTAATTTAGGTGTCATTGTACGTGATGTAGTTTGGTTATCGTCTGCAAGTGAAGTGAATTATAAATAATAACTTGGAACATGCACTTTGTTGCCACAAAAACTCCCTGAAAAGTCTTAAAAAGGAGCCGCCATATTGTTAAAGCTGTGTTTGAGGATTGCAAGAAATACAACATCTGACTTGGCTGTATAGTTTAGATACGTTTTCCTTTTCCTTTCATGAAGAAAGGGAAAAATATACAAAAAAAAACAAAGATGTTAAATATACATAAAAATATAATAAGGAGTTTTTGACGAGATCTCAAAGTATCAGTATTAGATTTTTTTATGTGTTATTTAACTCTATATTGTGTAATACAGGTGGAAAGGTTGGTTATTGTGGATTGGAAATAATAACATGGACCATGAATTCTGAGATGCCACAAAAACTCCCTAGAAAGTAAAAGAAGGGGGCTCCCTTCACCCCTCCATCACCTTGTTAGGAAACGGAATATGTCATGAGACGGGACTCTCTATATTTACTTGATAATGGCTGTAATGGTCTTCAATAAAGAGAACAAGTTTCAAGATAGAAGAAGAAGAAATGTAATATAAAAAATGTAAAAGTCACTTTCATATTGTTTTAAGCACAGATTATAGGATAAACTCTTTTTCTGTAATCTGTGCTTTAAGTAATCGTAATCATTACTACCTATTTATAATCACCTTCTTTGTTGGTTTAGGATCATTAAGGCTTATTGTAATAAATTAAAAATATATTCTTAGATCATTTTTCAATTATACTACATTAGATGTAGTTGTAGAAAAAGACGGATGGTAGATAGAATCCTTGAATAAAAATAAATATGCAATATTGTTTCCTATTGGAATTTTATACAGTTACGTTACGTAGGTACAAGGTTGGACACGGGCATTTGTTTTTAGTGAAGAAAAGGGTAAATTCCTTTGGGAGAGACGCACCCGGCCGCGGTTACAGCTATAAAATTAAGCGCACAGATGTTGTAGCGCTGACACACAAACTCTTTGAACACACAAAGAGTATATTACAGATATTCAAAAATTTTCATTATATTCTTTATAATATTTAACGTAGATTGGATAGATAATAGACAGATTGTAAATGTAAAAAAAGAGAAGGAATATTATCGCAGTACATTCTTATCAAATCAATCAATTTTGTTTTATTTTCCCACTAGGATTAGCGTGTCACTATCTTGGGCCACATCGTCACTTAACATGAGGTGAGAATGTGGCCATAACACGAAACCTAACGATAAAAATATTATTTCTGAATTATGTAAAGATAAAAACATTTTTCATTAGTATATTGTACCTTAAATAATCATTTATAAGATAATATTATTTTCTATATTTTTTCATAAAGGAAAATAGAACTCGTTTAAATATTTATTAGGCAGAATCAGCGAGCAAATATATAGGTAAATAACTATCGTAAATAAATTAAAAATATTAATATCAGAGTTAGCGTAACCATTGGGCTTAATTAATTACTTTATTTCAAATTTATGATAAATTGATTAAGTTATTTTTAATCCTATAAAAGGTGAAGGGTTAAGATAAAAGAATTGAATTGCTAATTGGGTGAATTACGCGGACGTTTCATCTCAAAAGTTTTAAATAATAAAAATGATTTTGTTAAGGTTCAGTGAAGTAGGTTTTTCCGATGAGATACTTTTAATTTCATTTTCAGAGGTTGTTTCAGGCAGGGTTGTAGTTACTTCTAATTCTATCATAATTTGTAACTCATAGATTTCAAAGTAATGCAAGATTTGTATACCTATAATTACTATACGTTGAAATACTAAATGAGGAGTGTAAAATTGGATTGTAAAAAAGAGAAATAGTACACGTACTCTACTACTATTTGCTAGAGTACAATCATTTATTTTTTTCAATTTTATGTTCTATTTTAATTATAGTGTTAATTAATTTCTATATAATTTTTTTCATCTATGATGGTGGTGCGAGGAAGGTGCGATTTCATTCGTAAGAAATCTTCCACGTTTATTTTTATCTGGTTTTTTGTCTGGTGGACAAACCAATAAAAACTTCCTCCATATAAGATTGATGAGAATTTTCCATATTTTGATATCGAGTAGTAAAATATAAAAGCCATCGCTCACAGCAGACAATTTGCAAGTTAGCCGCTGTCAAATCTTCGGCATGTGATGGTAATATGGATTATATTGAATGATTGCTATTGACATTATTCGCCATAGCTGTTATTTTAGTAATGTTAATGAAATTAATAATGTTGCGCTATATATCGGATGAACAGCTAAATGTATAGAAAATAAAAGTTCGTTTATATATCACCCTACACGAAACGATGCTCGGGTAAACGATTTACCCATGTTGGAGATACTATATTATCAAAGATAGCAGGTCAAAAGCTAAGATGACATGAAAAATATATTTTACTTTATGTAAGATACACTGTGGTGATGCTTTATATTCATATCATAGATAAAATATTGCATATTGTTTATGTAAATATTCACACTATTTTTGAGTTCTTAATAAACTAATACAATGAAAATGATATTGTTTTACATATTATTTTATAATTTGAAATATTACCGCATATTTTTACAATACATTATAAATTTTGTAGGGTAAAACTAAAACAATGTCTTTAGGGTGTAAGCCGGCTATACGGCCTCTAAGGCCACGAATTGGACGACAGCGGCTGGCGCAGCGGTGGCGATATATATTGGCATACATAGGTTTGTATGATGCTGTTCTCGATGACAGTGGCAAAGGCACGGCAGGAACACGAGCGCCGCGCTCCAGCCGAGGGGTAGATGCGCGTTGGAATATTCATAGTGACGTCCTGTTGCTTACCTACATCTATTATTTGTTCGACAACGGTCTTATTGGAGGAATTCTTTTCAACGGTTTAGAAAGGCCACCAATACAGAATAACCATAAAATTTTAGGATTATTAATTTATAGAAGATTATAGATGGAAATAAAAAACCAATTGAACAATGAACTTATTCGGCTTTCGTCTTTGGTATTCGTAATTTCATTGAAACTTGCCTTTTTGCTTTCTATGTTTGTAGTATACGCTTATGTCTTCTTTGCCCATAATTCCTCGTAACGAATAAAGGAATTAAGTACTATAAAACATCGACATCGCGCTCACTCCTGTCACGCCACTTTAACCCTGCAAACCGAAAGATCTGGTCGCTGGCATGGCGTCTAGAATGGGCCGCATCGCCGCCCGCTGTCGTTCAGTTCACGGCCTAAGCATGACGTGGCAAAACTGAGAGACTCCGACGCATCTGACGCAGGCCGATCGGCACCGAGTCACATGCTGGTATGTGCGCACGTAACAACATGCTCACGCGGCGATGCTCGCATTTAATATTTATTTAATAATTTTTTACTTATATACAATATGCAAATTACACGTTATAATACAAATTTTATAAAAATATATCTAATAATTTGCTTTCACCACGACAATTATTCTCAGCAGAGAGATACCAGTGTGAATTTATAAATAAAACTAGCTGTGCCCCATGGTTTCACCCGTGTTAAATTTATTCCACAAACTCTCCACGGTGCCGCCGCCAACGCGCCCATGTAGCCTTATAGTTGTTCCACTTCCCGTACTTGCCTACAACTTGCCAGATTCCTTGAAGTTCATAGTTACTGCTGCGCTCCTTAGGGTCGTACCGTGAAGTTGTATAGTCTATACTATTCCTAATAAATCTGGCTATCATATACAAAAACAATCTGTTTGGTAGTTCCAGAGATTAGCGCGTTTAAACAAAAAACTCTTCAGCTTTATTGTATTAGTATAGATTAGTAGTACAATGTAAAATGTAATTAGTTATCAAAGCTGTACAATAGAAGTAAATAAAAAATTTAAGGATTCTTTACTAAACAAAATCATTGTTTTTATATGACGATATCAATAAATTTCTAATGTCTTAAACAATATTTCGACATTTTGTCACTTATCCCGATAAAGTGATAGTGTGATAAAAGATTGAAAAGGAATAAACTGAACTATCATGCCCGAGTACTAAAATATCAAGCATTATTATATATGTTATAGGCAATGTATGAAATATCGCCATTCTATAAAATGCCTAGAAAATGTTACAAATGACGTGCATACCTCAATACAACAGTTCGTACAAGTCTGTTCGTCACACCGCTAGGCCAGTTCGACGAGGAATATAATCGTGAAAATCAGCACTTGCATTAACCGTGTATATTCTATCTCAGTCTCTGGCAGGCTAAATCCTATAGATGTATGTAAATACAAATACATTGAGACAAATGTTTCAATGTCGAAACGAATCGGAGATGTATTTCATACTTTGCCGGTTTCTCATTTAGCATTCTATAGAATGTTATAGGTAATGTATGAAATATGAATCACGTTGCCTGCTAGCTTCAAGCATTCTATATAATACCACGTCTATACATTGCCTATAACATATATATTGATGATAAATGAATATGTATTATATTACAAAACAACCAAAACAGATTTTTTGTATACAATTTCGTTCTACACTCGTATGTGGGAGGGAGTACATTCTAGTTATCTAGTGAGCCGTTAAACGCCTTGACGACGTGAATTTGACTCGAGTGCAATTTACGAGTATTGCTTGTTATTGGATTTATTGGAAGAAAATTGGAATTTATTTTAACGCCTATTACCAGATTTACTTGCCTGAATATTCAAATACTAAACTGCACAACTAATAAAGATATTTCATTAGGTATCTGAAATTGTGTAACCATTGACACTAGTTTTTCTTATTTTAATATTCAACCAGTAAAGACGTTTACTGTTAGACGTAGGCTTCAGCTAAAGATTTTGTAATCACTGCAACACTCACTGGTCAAAGACTTTCATCTTGAGGCACTGCGGTATCATGGACGAAAAGATGTTACGTAGCTTCCCAAATGCTACCCAGCCGAGTTGGATTCGACGATTGGCCTCTTTCTCAAAGTTGGATCTACCTAACTGGACAGTGTGTCCCTCGTGAACATAATCATTAACAACTACAAGCGTAATATCTGATTCTTACGGGAGTTGGTGCTACAAGGGTGTTTCACATAATCTTCGTCATGTACATGTTTATTCTAAGACCAACCCGTTCAGAGGCTTAACTGAGGCCATTGAGCATTGCACGGACGTCCTCCAAGGTCTCAGCCCAGACTACTATGTCGTCCGTAAACGGAAGGTGGGTGATGTGCTCATCGATTATTTTGATGCCTATTCCTCCTCAGTTCAGAACCTTGAAAACATCTTCCAGTGCAGCTATGAACAGTTTAGGAGATATAACGTCTCTTTGTCTGACTCTTCGCTGCAACAAGACAGGTTTCGAGATCTGAAGTCAGACTGATATTGTCGTAATGCGTGTATTTTATTTTACAATTTACAAGGAAAACTTACAGCCAAAAACATAAAGGTACTATTGAAGGCCATTTAAAAGTTTAGACAAAAATACATGATAGAAGAGAATATAGATCGGTTGAAAGCTACAAACAGAAACAATATAAAATTAGAGAAAGAATGAAAATATTAGTTTATTTTTACGTTTATTTTATGTTTACGGTAGTGTAAAATAAGTGGTCTACAGTACTGAAGCTCTTGCTGAAACCGGTTTGTTCGGAAGGCTGGAAGTCATCGAACTTTGCGCGCGAGATAACTAATAACGTAATAACTAATTCGGTTCGTTATAACTACTTTTATTATTATTTACTAATATTAATAATGCGAGTAGTATTAACGTATATCATATGTTGTCGTTATAATATAGGACTTTACATTTGAAATTGTTGATTTTCAATAGTGACTAGTGTAATAGTAATCGATATCTCTCATCCTACTAAAAAATCCAAAGTCATATTAATTTGATCATATAGCTATGACAATTCTTTTTAAAAATGAGTTATTTTTTTCCGAGGTTCGATTTTAATTTCATATTGCTGTTTCTGTAACCACGGAAAAATTGAAATTCATATAATTTAGGAATACGAGTTCTGTCGTGGCACCAACGCTGCACAGACGGCACGCAATATCAACAACGTGAATAGACAAGGTCACGCAAGTGAACGCATGATGTGTTTGGTTTAATCGCTTTCCGTTCATTACAGCATCTTCAGACCTGGCCCAACAATTACGGCAGAGGTGTACTGTGAATAATTGCAAATGATAATGGACCAGCTCGTTGTCAAACAACAAAGACTTGTCATTTTTTTTCTAAATTGTTCTAGACAACTTCTTATTCACGACAACACTCGCATAAAGAAATGTCTCAAAATAAGAGGAGTTACGACTAAAAGCTGTCCGTTATCCACCATACTCACCAGAACTTGCTCTAAATGATTTCTATATTTTCTCCGAATTTGGATAGTTTCTTGCGGAAGAAAAAATTCAAATTGAAGAGGCGGTTAAAAACGCCTATAAAGAGTTCATCGATTCTTGCCTCCCGGATTTCTAAAGCAGAAACTAAATCAGTGAACTATCATTAAAATGGCAAAAGTGTATCGACAATAATGGTCAGCACTACGACTAATGAAATATATACTTGCATTAAAATAAAAGATTGTTTTTTTTCTATATAATTCTATTACAAGCCATGCTTGAAGTTTCGTGAAATTAAATTATCGTTTGTGAGTTTTCCACCACATAAATGTATTAATTTTAATCTAAAAGAAAAAAAAAATGTAGAACCTCCGCGCAATTGGGTATTTGAAAAAAAAGTATATAGTTTTTTTTATGTATTTTAAAGCTTCATCATAACTATGATAATACTCAATTGGAAAAATTCTTAAAACATTTTTTTGTTTAATTAATAATTAACAATTGAAAATTTTGAATATTTTAAAAAGAATCACATGTTTACGAACGCGCCACGATCGATCGTCAGGTTTGTGACGTCATAATGTTAAAGGAATTTCATCGATTGAGTGTCAAAGCACTATATCAGCTGTGTGCTATAATGAGTAGAAATTAACATTGTGACGTCACACGTGCTCGGATTTATTCGGGAACGATCGGCGCGTTTTCGGTACTGAATTCAAAAATTAATTTTTATTTTGATATAACTTATGAAATATTGCGAAAACAATAAAATAAAAATAGTTTGTTATAAAACATATATGATCTTTGCAATTATCACAAAAAATTCAAAAACCCAATTGTAGGAGTAAACTGTAGCTTTTACCTACTTGAATATTACATATTCTACATATTATTTTTGATGACCAACATTAATGTAGGTATTAATATCATCATGTAACTAGTAACTATGTTGTTCTGTAGCCCAAAATCAGTAAACTAAACACTAATAGAATATACGCGTAAGTACGAATATACTGGTAGATAATAACTCTAATATAATTTAACTTTTAAATTAAGTACCTGTACCAGTAACCTTGATATCGAGTGAGAGACTGAAGGTTGATGTATAATACACTGTTAAAAATTCCAAGTTATAATGATGAGCTAGAAGTGGTTATTGACATTGACTGGCGTCATCTCATCGGTCGATAGCTGGCAGCCTGTCAAGAGATTTCCGTGCCCTTTCACGTACTACTTACGGGACCCTGATGACGGGTTCCCAGGGTTATGTCACATAATCAGGGGCGTGTTAATGAAAAAATTAAAAATATTCTATGGTCTTGCTTCTTCATTTGACAATATATGTAATATTTTGCTTTATGTACTTCAGTAATATGCTTACAAGTGAAAATAAAATAATAATTCCTTAATTCAAAATGTAGGAAATATTATCCTACTTTTGCCTTATTTATAAAGTTAGTATATTATATTACAGAAGGCATTTGATTATTTGTTTATTACAGGTAATAATAAGATGTAATGGTAAAAGATGAACGTTTTTATTACTTCAATTGATTTAATGTATTTTGTCGACTTGGTTTTCATGATACGAAATTTATGTTCTTACAATTATACATTTTCTTAACAGTTTTAACGTTCATTCGAATTTCAATTGTTTCGTTCCAAATTCCTTTTAAAATTAAAATATCCCGTTCTCCAGTTCGACGATATTTCTAAATACCAAGTACAAAATAAAAAGGTAGCTGGATGTCGCAACGCGACGGGCTGACTGACGGGTATTAGAAGAAACCCGAGTTTTGTCGACGACAACGAATAAAAGGATACTGGTATGATATTTTAAAAATGCAATATTTCATTTATGATCTTTTAGACTTATATTTTATTCGATATCAAACTTCAAGTAATGTTACAGTAATTTCATTATTATAATTTTATTAGCTGTTGCTCTTCCAATTCGCTGGATGATATAGAAGTATCCCGTGTCCTTTTCCGCGTGTCCGTGATTCAAGCGTGATTGAAAGACAAACAAAGAGGGTCAAAATATCAAGATGACTATTAGAGATAACTTTCATGAAAAATGTATATCATTGCTTAGGACTAAAAAAATGGAACAGCTAGTAAGCTGAAAATTATCACAAATTTGTTACAACACCCTTCGGTACCCCAAAGGCACTCATAAATTTCAATACTCTTAAAATGTATTGAAATGAAACTCTTGAAAAGACCTTTCCACACGACCCGACGGATAAGATAAGTACGTAGGGATACAATATTTTGTGTTAACATCTTACGTATATTCAAAGATACTTACAATATGAACATTTTATTGGGTATTATATAAATGTATTGAATTTATTAAAATATAGATAATGATTGATTCTTCAAAGAGTGTACGCAAAACCATAGCTAGAACTTTACCATAAAAGTTACCTGCATAAATTTGTGTTTAAAGCTTACTATAGGATTAGAATGGAAAGCTTAGTAAACTGGAGCATATCATAAGAAACCTAATTTGTTCAAAATAAATGGAAAAATAATTTAACGGCGATTTTACATACCCATTGAGAACTTAAACGGAACCCTGCGATATATTTTTAATCTATGTCATAGTTTAACGTCTTAATTGTTATCGGCAGTAACTAATAACGTATGAGATTTATATCGAAAAAAGTTTGTTAAGTCATATAAATGTATTATCTTTATCCAAAATAATCAGAAAAAACAAATCGGCATGTAGTATTTTGAACTGTAGGTACTTAACAGTGAAAGTATAATTTAATATAGTAGCCTGTTCATATATTAATTATGTATATGAATCAATATCGGCTTCTGCAACCAGTAAAACAATTACATAAATATTATGAGTTAACGGATGTTTTTTCATATTTTCATGATGATAAATTACGACAGCTTCCGCTATAATATTTTAACTAAAAACATTATGGGATACAATACGTAGTTCCGTGTTCGTATGTATGTACTGATATTTTATTAATACTAAGTCTCTAGGCCTCAAGGTCAAAAGTATGACGCGGTCAATTATTTGTATTATGATGAAGTTTTCGATGAAAAGATGGACAAAGGCAACGACTGTTTGAAAAAAAAAAGAAGTTATAAAACCGATACATTGTTTAATTTGTTGCCTAACTGGAAATAAAAGTATACATGTAATAATTTCATTAAAAAGTTTTCGAAGTTATATTTCTCTTGGTGCGTTTAGTACAGGGTAAAATTTAAAGCTGCGCGCCCATCGTGTAACGGAAATGCGACATGATGACGTCAACTATCAATAATAATAATGTGAATTCATTATACGTTTTTTTATTGTGTAAAAATAATTAAACTGTGTATAAATTAATCATTATTTTAATCACTTGTCAGTAAACTTAAGTTTTACACGATCACAGTAAGTTTAAGTCAATAAAATGAATTTAAGTTATTATCATTCATGTTTAGAGTTATTTTTGTTTTGTTACGGCAAAGAAACTACTTACGTGTGTTCTTATATACACTTTTTTTATTACCAAGTTATAACTTTGATGAGTTTTTTTTTTTATAGTACCTCGAACATTGACTAGTACAGTCCATGTATAGTCCATGATGGTAAGCACGGTGCAATCCAAATACAACGGCGACCACCGAGAGATCGAAGTTCATCGGCGGTCGCCGTTACGCTTGAAGGACCCGATTTCATAAGAAGGAGGGAACACTTTGGCCTGGAGATGGTTCCACAGTTTCACGGTACGACAAAGATAAGTCATAGAAAACTTTTTAGTTCGTGCCAAGATGGAGGTTACCGTAAAACTGTGAGTCCGAAGCCCAGCGCGTGTGGTTCTGATTAATTGACGTCCTCAACTGGAATTCATTATTACGTCATTTAAGAAATGTGTAAATGTTATTAGTAAAGTTATTTTTGAACCGTAAGCTTATTAATTTACAGTGTTGGTCTTTACAATCAAGAAACGGGTATAGTCTAGTCAAGAAGATCCAAATGGTGTTAATTCGAGATAAAGCTTCTAAAAATAAGAGCAATATCTCATTCGATTCGGAATTAAATTTAGAAAAATGTATCTCGAGGATGTATTAGCACATAAAAAAATGCAATTTTTATTAACAAACTAAGATGGGAAAAACGTAATTTAGTTTTTCGCTAATAACTTCGCTAACGAAAAACTAAATGCCTTTTTTTGGTAATGCAATTCTTTATTTGCTAATACATCCTCGAGATACATTTTTCTAAATTTAATTCCGACTCGAATGATCCATCGCTTATATTTTTAGGAGCTTTATCTCGAATTAACAACATTTTGAACTTGTTGGCCAGACTAGTAAGTACATTAGATAATTTTCTCAGGTTAAAGATTCAATTGACATATAGAGACAGTAGTTATTTTTATTGTTCTACGTCTTTGTATGGTTAAATCTAACTAGTATCTAAGTAATGTTTTCACAAATTAAATATTTATTTATTTATTAAAATTTGTAAAACACTAATACCTCAATTTTCTTATATTTGAAATTTATACCACAAAACAGTATAATTAACCCGAACCAATATATATCATGATACAAGAGATAGATAACATACACATATGTATTATGATACAATTGTATATACACTGGTATAAAATAGAAGTAGGCAGTTACAGCTTTTACGATAAACGATTATTTACTACTACGATTCGCATTGTAATTACCGGGGGATTAGCAATTGCCTTATTTAAATCAAATATTCTCAGCAATAAACTTAGTCATAAAATGGATTGTCGGATTGAGATGTCTTAGCATATTTAAGAATACATTTTTAGGTACGAATTAATGTTTAAGATTTAATATTGGAATAAACATTCGTACTGTATACCTATATCTATTTGTTTTATTTAAATAATGGAGGCAATCGGTTTATTTTGGCTAGAGCTCATTTATTTAGCACGTCTGGTCTGGTTGATTGATATTCTTCAAGACCACACAATATAAACTAACTACTCAACAGAACTAATAAAGTATTTATCTCGAAATAATATTTTAATGTAGCATTTTATTTTCACACGATTGTTACATTTTACCTGATGTTACTGAATTTTATAAAGAGCTTTTGACCTTAGTTGACTGTCTAAGAATTGTTCGATATTAAATGCTCAAAGTAAAGTTTTACCAGATTTTTTTAACATAAAGATTTTATTAAAGAAATAACGATATAAGAATAAGTAAATCAGTGAATAAAGTCACATGATTTTATGTTAGAAGCACAAAGTACGGTAAAGTATTTAAATTTTATCGTTTGGTAATCCAGTAACAGATGATGTACAAAATGTAGCGATACGAAATAAGTTACATTTTAACTTTTAAATAATTGATACAGTTATAACAATTGATTTTAATTTATAACTAGGAGTATAATATAATAATTACATAATTTTACGTTTTTTAAACGATTCACTATAAACAAAAGTTAGTACATACGCACTATACTGGTACAGGTCACAAAAAATATGTTATTCATAGGCTGTTATATCTAAACTATTATTTATGTATGAGTATTGATATTGTATATAACAAAAAAAAACATCCCACCGTATATCCATACCTTATTTGGATAAAAAAGGAATATTTTATCACATCATAATTTAAGTAAAAGAAAACCAAACAATACGATTACTTCTTCAACATGTAAAATAGATTTAAGAGAGATAGGGACCAGAGAAATTTCTTTGAGATTTCTCTCTACTTGGGGAAGCCCGACTGGTGGAATATGCATGTATTCCTACAGAAGATCGCAACCAAGTAACCATGTGTTGTGTCCCTGCGGTGAGTAGAGTTTACAAAGCTCTTTGAGGTGGTGTACAAGGTCTGCAACGCGCTAGACAAACCTATGATATTACAAGCGTCCATAGGCTACGGTAGCCGCTTACCATCAGGCGGGCTGCATACCACATATGTAGTATAATGTTTATATTAATGTTATCACTATTGTTTGTAGAAATGAAAAGTATACAACACAAGCATTATTTCGCGATTGGAAGTAATTTACGAAACTGACGCTGGGATTCAGAAATTAATCTTGATATCTATATAGTTCGGGCACGAGATATACGATATAAATTATGAAGTTACACCGAGTGACGTGTGCTTATTATGTTGACATTTTTTCTAATCTATCACATGTATTGTCCGGGACTGATCAGCGACATCTCGCTTGTGCCTAGCCCCGTAGCGATGGATGAAATAGGCAAGTTTTATGGCGCCGTGTGTCTATGAATGCCGACTTAATAGATATAGGATTTGTGAACTTACCGCCGACGTATTCTATTATATTATAGGATCAACTTACCGATAGCTAATTCTTATTTTTATATTTACGTTATTCATATTAAAGGTTTTTTAATTTTATATTTATATTTATATTAAATATAACATTTTCACTTTAATATATTATTATAATAGTTGTAAAATATATAACAATATTGGGTCAGTGGTAAGTAGGTTGTACGGAAATGTCGTCGATTTAATACTTACACTGAGCCTGAGCTTTTGGTGAAGGAAAAACGTCGTGATGAAACCTTACTATGGCGGTAGGCCGTTTTCAGATGTCCACCTGGCTAACTACTGTTACGCTGTTAAACGCTGTTTTGTGGTAAAAAGCTATAGAGAATTAAAAAAAGAATCATAAACTATTTGCTCTCTAAATAAATTATAAATTTGGCAATAACCTTTAAAATCTATGTATCCAAAAATTTTCTTGATGTGCTTGTGTTCTTGTTGCTTGATGTGATGTGAAATTTTCTTGAAAGATTTCTATGATGTGCGGATTGAAAACTTATAAAAGAGTTGGCTGCGTGTTTGTAGTTACGAGCATACATGAATGTGCTACGAATGGCTACGAGCTTACGTGAATATGCTACGAACAGCTACGAGTGTAGCTCCAATACCATTTGATGTGAAATTTGAAAATCTGAATTATATTGCTTCTTGAACTATATTTTTTATTTGTGAAGAGGAATAGATTGCTTTTAGCTCATTCGATTATAATTAATCCCTGTAGGCTATATACTTCTAAAAAAATAATTAATGTAGTCCCTATATCTTCTAGTGTTTACGACAAGTAACACCGATCCCCCTTCAAGAAGTTATAAGGCATATACTAATTTTAATTTGATATATCAACAAGACCTAATAAAAAAAAAATTTCTATATAAGCATTTTAGTGCTATTGTATATGTTTTGGCTAATTATGAAGTTTTTGACAAATAACACGACAAACTAAGAAATAAAACTGTAAAATAATTGAGAATGCTAAGTAGTTATTTAGTCTTTTGTTATTAATCTTTAGTTATTTAATCTTGTGAAAAAAGAGCTCCTTTAATATGATATTACTTTAGTTAAATTCCCAGCTTAAAAAGAATTTAATTTAAAAAGATATTAATTTGAATCGAATAGTAATATTCTAATAATTTGAACGTCATGTAGGCCTTACCTTAACAAATGATCCGAACATAATGGGACGTGATCAACCCAGTGAACCGTCCCGTAGGTAATCCATTTGTTTGGTTTGTAATTATTTTACCCAAGATTCATTCTGGAGTGTCTCGAAGGGATTAAATGCAGATAAAGCTTAGCCGTATTCTATTTTATAGCCTATTTCTTTAGTTCTTACCTAATCTAATATGTATTTGTTAAAATCTTAGTATTCTAAATAATTTAATGTTTGTGTTTTAGTCTGTATATATATATATATATATATACATCTATTATTTTAATCTTGATAAGTATTCATTTGATAGATCTTGACGGAAATATAACATCTTGCGAGAAAAGTCTCAATTAATTGTAATGTGGTTTTGAATGTAACCAGAGATTCCAAAAAAGGGCGTGATATAAGTAGTGTAGTCTATAAATTTATAATACATATACGATATACATAATATCAACGGTTGAAGGGTAACTGAGTGACGTCCATATTATATATTTTACAGTTTAATCAGTTAGACTTTTCACCGTCCATATAATTTTAGAATAATTTAATTTACCAGCTTAATTATATAATTAAAAACTTTAAGTAAATAAAAATTAATTTAATAAAAAAAAATTTACTAATAACAAAATTCCAATTTTAGGATACATTTTCAACCTGTGTCAGTCATCGTATCAGTTGATGCAACAATTTTAATATTTGGATACAAATAAAGGAAAAAACAGATTCTGAGTAAATGCTGATATAGTGTAAACAGGCAATATTTATCTCAACGGGCTGAGTTAAATGACTTTGCGTTATTGCATTAGGTTAAATAACTATCTTATAAATACAGGTCTCTGTTAAATTCGTCCACTAGGAAATACTATACAAGTTTTGAAATTTAAAACAATTCAAAATTTTTTATTTTTTTAAAATAACAATAAAAAGTTATGTATTATAAGGTATTTTTTAACCGCGGGGAAATCACTTTTATAATGAATTTATATACTTTTGGTTATACAGTTTATCTTTTCCTTAAGAAACTTTACGTTTTTCACAAGTAATTTATTTATCTTTATTATTAATAGCGGTTAAAAAAAATTAAAATCAAAACTTAGCTCTTAATGTTTTTCGAATTTACTTCTAATATTATAAAAATACTTTCAAAATATGTTCTGTTTTAAAGAATTCTTTTACAAAACCTAGGATTGTTTGAAACATGACAAATTGAGGTTACTGAGTAAAAGACCCAAGCAAATAGTTTAAATGGCATTGGCATCTGCGTACACGTACACTGTACACAGATGTTGTCTTTGTGTCCATAACTTAACATTCTAGCTTAAAATGTGAATATAAATACGATGTACATAAACCTCCGTAGGTCAGTAGTGTATCTAGTGAACAAATTAAAACGATGTTAATATTTTAAATTAGCGTTAATTATGTTTCTTCTTGGATTTTATTGATACGTTTAAAATAAAAATAAAAACGATTATATTAACTCGCCGTCATAAACAACAGATAATATTCGAGTATAGAGAACTATGAGAAGCGATGTTACGTTTATATTTATTAGCTATTTACCAAGTATATAGTAGGACAATACCTATATCACTCAATATCAAACAAGCTACATAAACCACTCGAGTGTTTTGGTAATAGATGAATAATAAATTCGTCCCAAGATATTTCTGGTGTCATACCATTATAATTTACCATTATATACTTATTATTATTTTATTTTAGATTTTTTACTAGCAAAATTGTGGCTGATTATCAAAATCTTAAGTATGTACCTGCCCAATTATATTTTAATATAAAATTCATGAAAAGCTAATTAAATCGAAATAATATTTAAAACTTGTTTTAAATTAGTGAATTAATAACATTAACAATTATGATAAATAAACCCAGAGAAGTCCTGATTTAAGTTTTTACCAAAACAATAATGTTATTCATACTTTAATTAAATAAATTAATACTCACCCGGTAAGCAATATGACGCAAGTTTCGCGTAACATTTTTAATTAACACCTAAATTATTTTACTTTTATAGTCCTGCGAGTGTTGTATTTCGTACATTTAGTGTAGCGCGGATGTGGCGCCGCCGTCGGTTTGCGGTGGACTCAACAAACGTTTTGTACCGGATTGGCGCGCTTAAGGCAGTTGGAGGCGTCTCGAATTTCGTCCACTAATGTCGTACTACGCACGCGCATTACTATTGTACATAGAAATCTCTAAAAAAGTACAACGAACGGGAAAGTTTTCCATTACAATTACTTGAGTTTTTGCGACTTTGTAGAAGGAGTTATTTAAATGATAGGTACATGTGTCACATTCATTTAGTATATGATTATTATTTGTGATATGTTACTATTAAATATGGGTACAAAATGGTACATTTTCTTAAATAATCAAATTGACAGAGCAGTTAACAGATAAGCTATAAAGATCTCTTTATTGAGATTTAATTGTTATAGGTACCTATATATTTTGAAGTTTGTTCATTTGAATGAGATTACGCTCAGGGCACATCCCATCAAAAAAGTTCACTTCTAAGATTCGTAAAGTGCCATCTTCAATTTGTCCGATTTGTGTACACATTGACAATTTGCACCACATTCTGGTGGAGTGTGTTCGAAGTAAACCTACTAGGTGTAAACTTAATGCTTCTGATTTGGTCCAAATTTGTAAATATAATTCCATGTTGGTTGACCCTATGCCTTCTTTTGCAAATGCTTTCAAAAGGTTTGCAAAGCTGTTTAAAATTAAGTAATTTTAGTAGTAATTCTAAAGTTTTGTAAAGCTTATATTACATAGGTGACATAGTCGCTAATGCGACTAAGCCTAAAATACAGAAGCCAAGTTTATTCGTGTATTTACTTTTTTGTTTAAGCCTCCTTTAAGCCACATTTACTGTTGATTTAAATTTGTGATGCTGTTGCAGATAGTAGAAAACTAAGCCCAGAAAAAGAATTTGTTCTTAAGTGTATATCACGGAACAAAATTCTAGGTGTAACCAATTATGAATTTAAGGTCGGTAGCAACCCAGGCATGAACTGCAAAATGCTCTTCCCTCAGGTATTATTTAATCATGAAGTTTTTCTTGATCGAACGGTCATGGTCATTGTAGAATTTTAACACATCTCTTTTAAAGGGAATCCGAGTGCACTAACACTGAACCATCATAGCTTGAATCTCGACATTCTAATAAAAGCTCGTATACAATCTAGATTCATAATGATATAAGTAAAAATATTCAGATTAAAATCGAAAATATTAACGTTGTTTCGAATGCAAAACAATGGTTTGCAAATGGCGTGATCCCTAAGGCGGGGTTTATCTCATCCGCTACAAATGTCCGGTCTAATGGGATTTCTCGATCCTCTGCCCGATGCTAGGCTTTTAAGAAAACCACTTTCAATTATCTGGCAATGTGCTTCATTTTCATATAGACTACTGGGCAATTGTTTTCCTTGATATATTTCACAAATAAATAGTCGACAGGAACGCAAATAATAATTTATTATTTACTTAATTGGGATAGGACATTAATTAATCTTGTATTAAGTCGTGTACAGAAACCGTAAAAGATACTAACGAATACGATAACGTAAAAGATACTAAGGAAATCTTTAAACGTATCGAGATAACTATAACTGAACTCGAAAATGAAAAGCATTCTTCATTCAAATAACTTACTACTTTTTAACTTATAATTACAAACAAAATAAAACTTATATAACTTGTAATTAGAAGTGATGGCTCAGAGGTAGCCCGTTCGGACACTGTGTCTCTCAATATATGTTCGAATCATACATTGAGCCTGAGCTTTAAGATGATCGAAAACTTCTGATGAAACTATAGCATGACAGTTGAAAACCTGTTGCCAAACACCTATAGGTGTGTTCCGGCAGTTGTACCTGAGAGCCAGCTCTTCTAGGCTTAGTGTGTCACCATATTAGAGCATATCATAATTTCAAGTGAGATTGTGATTAACGTTAACCCTATATATAAAGTGTAATATTTTTCATACTAAAATTAAGTAAAAAGATAAAAATTCATACGGTAGGTAGTTATTCAAGTGATTTCGAATAATATAATGCAAGACATCTCTTACCGATGGTAATACTGAATAGAATCCTACATATTTCAAAGTGTAATGTGCGTTGGGAGACTAACACAGTTTTAAACGTACCACGAATTCTCGAAACATTCTTACTTTTACGTGAGTCGAAGTGGTGGAATAAGTTTAAAGCTGTTGGTTAATCATTAGATAAGGCATGCAAATAATTGAATTTCGGATTTTCCGATATAACATAATAATAAAGGAGTTGTACCTATACATATATTTTGGTATACTAGATATTATGTATAGTGTCGCGTAGAACAACAGAGAGATTAATACAAACTTTTTCATGAATACTCTGAAGTGCTTTTGTCAGTAGGTCCTGGTACGTTATCAGTCTTATTATCTTACTGTTACGCTAATGTGAGAAAACTATTTTTATTTAAATATTTACATTAATCTTGATTCAGCTGATATCACGCCTCATTAAGATCTCTTTGCACTTAATAAATTAAGCTTTTTTTTGTTATTCCATTTATTTTTCTTGTTTTGGCGCCACAGAATCACTTGCCAGTGTCAATGTTTTTCAGCCTAACTTTGTAGTCTTTTGTGATCCTTAATGATATGTCTAAAATATGACCGCTGCTTTGTTAGAACTATCATGGAGTTATAGTAGCAGGTCAAAATGGATGTTTCTAGTTGTTATTTATAATCCAAATCTCGTAATCACAATAACCAAACTAAATAAAATAAAGTTCTACCAATATTACATAATATAGGGTAAAATAAGCTAAGTTAATGAATTATAATAAAAACTACCACATGACAAATCAAGATCTCGCCAAAAATTCTGTTTTTTCTATTTGTTTAAATGTGTGGAGAATGAAACGTTTTGTTATTAAAGAGGTTATTTACCAACTCATTATTTACAATGTGTATCTAAAAGAAGACTAGCCCTGAAGCTTTATGGTAGGAGAAAAACGCTGTGAGTGTATGTGGCACGTCTCTTTTAAATCACCTTCATTACCTACTCCGATCTCGCGGCTCAACAAACCACTGCTCTATTTCTACACCAAACATTTTTCAATCCCCCACAAATGGAACATGCTTACGATATCTTTGGAGGTCACGTCGCTTTTGTGTTTTTATTTGTTTGGTATATAGTGAGAGTTACGATCTTTAACGTTCACGCCTTTTATCTTGCTTGACCATATAAATATGTTTTGATTTTGTATTATGTTACGATGTTTTGGAATTTAGATACCTAGGGGAAGTTAGATAATATCTGTTAGAAGTTAGTAATCTGGAATTTTAATACCTGCATAAGTTTGTTAATTAGTTAGTAGTGTTAGCGCTCGGAGCGGCGCTAATAATACGATAATTCGGATAATTCGAATCAAAGCGTGAACCTGAACGTAAATACCAATTCTGTAGTCAAGTAAGTGAAATTATTTGTAGTTATAATAATAAATAGGTAAATAAATAATTTAGTAATAACATAATAGAAAAAATATTTCTTTATTTAAATGGTACGCCATATACAATCAAAGACTAAAACATGCAGATGTTCCATTACCAAAGCGCTTGTAGGTAAAAATATGTGATTGAACACAGACTTGATGTGGTGTTTTTATAAAGTGTTTTAATTTGTTTAATTGTTTTATAAACAGTTTATCGTGTTTCTTTTTTAAGGTTCCGAAATTAAAAGGAACCCTCATAGTTTCGGTATGTCCGTCTGTCTGTCCGCGGCTTAGCTCAGAGATTCATAGTACGAGAAAGCTGTACCTAATTTGGTATAGGTATACATATTAATCGCGCCGATAAAGTAGTAAATTAAAATAATGTTTAGGGTACGTCCCCTACACAAAAATGGGAAAGTTTTTTTGAAGTGAAACTTCTTATGCGACTTCCAAGCGTTAAACGTTAAGCGTTAAATGTTAAACGTTTAACGCACATAATCGGTCTTTTCTCTTTGTGTGAGCCAGAACGAGAGAGTAAATGTCGGTGTGTTGCACACTGTTTAAATAAAATAGAAAATATCTTTAAAATGAAGTTTCACTTCTATCGTGTGTGAATCGCACACATACCTTTTTTTTTCTCGTCTGTTACATCTTGTAGCGTATTGATTTCAAAAATCCGTTTGCGAAATTTTAGCTTTGGATTGTTGTTGTTGGATATGTGAAAAACTCATTGTAGTGGCATATATAATGAAGTTAAAAGGAAAACTATCAGATATAAGTAGACTTTATAAGTTAACGAATAATAGTCAATCGACTTATAAAATTAAGCTTTAAAGTGCTAATTTTTGTTAGAGTCAAGTGTCCCCCCCCCACAGCAAAATGGTTGTTTTTGGATATGTGAAAAAATTCATGGTAGTAGTATATATAATGCAATTTGTAATGAAGGTTGAATGAGGTAAGTTGGATTTAAAAGTTAACGAGTAATAGTCAATCTATACTTAATATAATAAAGCGGGAAAGATTATTGTTTGTTTAAACACGCTAATCTCTGGAACTATCAATCAATCTGGTCAATAGAAAATCTGTATTTATGTCATCTCAACAATAAAGGAGTGTAGTCAAGTACGGGCGAGGGAAAAGTTTTCTCAGTGTTGGTAAGTGCGTGGTAAACGTGCAGATGTGGAACGGTCTTCCGGTGAAAGTTTTCGCTATTCTATTGGGCCCTACAAACGAGGCGTGAAGAAGTATTTCAGGTAGGCCGGCTAGGCCGGTAGGTGGACTGTACCGCACATACCGTCAGTTGCTGTAGAATCATATATAATGCCAAGTTAGTATCAAAAACAAACAAATTTTCCCTAGTTTGCCCCCACCACAATAATATTGCAGAATTAACTAATGCAGAATTGAAAATCAAAGTGATCTGTTGGGGTCAATAATACCAACTCTTCAATGGACTGTATTTTATTTTCGGAAGTGGTGTAGTCGGACACAGGTCCGATACTACACTGTTATTTTCGAGCCGTGCCATTCAACAATTCGGCACTATACTTCACGTAAAAATAACACTTACAACTATTACATAGTTCAAGCTCGTTAAAAAACACAATCTGCCTGTAATAGGCCCTAAATTTGTAGGCGGAGTCACAGAAGTAATAATAATACTCAAAAAATATACACAGTATGACGTCATTGCGGCTTCATAGCTCGCGTGCGTCGCAACTCTCAAATTTTAATTAAAACACAAGTAAATGACTTAATATATACAGGAACACTTTGTATAAATCAAACTCAAATACGTAGACTCTTTATTGGTACAACTTACTCTGTTGTATATAGGGCGCTTATCCCTGTACATAAGAACGTGACGTCAATCGTCTTATAATCTGCTAACTATCTTATGTATAGCGCATAACTACTTGTAAAAATCATTATACTGTGAAGCTGTAATAAAAATAACCATAACTCGTAATACAAGTTCCTAATTACGACTGGTATACATAGAATACAAAACATGTTCTCAAATTGAATATTACAAACATATAAGGCTCCGATATCCTTATTTCTATACTCTAAACATAACCCTCTTTAATAATTAGAATAAAAACCCTTAAAATAACAAAAATAATATAAAAATATTCACCTAGTTGGGGTATCGCGACTATGCCTCACAACTAGTAATTTTTATTATGTATAATTTTCATAGTCATTCAATAAACAATAAAAGAAACTAACTAAACTAAGCTAAGACTCATCTGTCCTCAACAATCTCCCCCCGGCGAAGACACTGAGCCCCTTAATCTATCGGGAGGACGATGAGTCTCTTTGCTGGTCGTCTGAAAATTCCTCCACGCGTCCTCACGTCCGCGCTGCGTATGACTCCATCTGAGCCTTCGTATATTTTCTCGACTTGCCCTTTGGGCCACACGTTTCGCGGTAACAGCCCGTCTGCTATTACTACTACGTCACCTACTTTAATACGTTCAATATTTTGAGGCCTGACGTCACCACGGGGTGTTAGCGTAGGTAAATACTCGCGAATCCACCGTGTCCAGAACATGTTTGCTAGTGCCTGTGACGCTCTCCAGGTCCTCTTATCGGCTGCGTTGCACTCTCCGACGTGAGGTACACCTATCGCTGAACCGATTAAAAAATGATTAGGCGTTAAAGCCTCCGCTTCACAATGTTCTACTGACACGTGTGTTAGCGGTCGCGAGTTTATTGTATGCTCTATTTCGGTCAGAGCAGTAGATAATATTTCTTCGCGTGGCGCGCGTTCGTTGAGCGTGACGGCGAGTGCGGTTTTAACACTACGTATTAGCCGTTCCCACGCTCCCCCCTGGTTCGGCGCGCCCGGGTCAATGAACTTCCATTCCGAGTTCTTTGACCTCGCGTAATCTTTTAGGGAAGGCAACCACTCGTTGTATGCATTCCTGAGTTCGACGTCCGATCCGCGAAAATTCGTACCGTTGTCTGACCATATTAATTCGGGCCATCCTCGCCTGGCCGCCATGCGTCGCAACGCCATTATGGCTGAGTCTGTACTCAGACTGGCCACGATTTCTATGTGGATGGCTCGGGTTACCAGACACGTTATTAACATTCCCCAACGTTTTTCACGTCGCCGCCCGATGGTCACTGTCATAGGTCCGAAACAATCGATACCACTCCTTGAGAACGGTCTTGTGTACGCACTTAATCTTGCGCCCGGTAAATTTCCCTTTACTGGTGTTATGGGAGAAGCTTTTCTTAGCTTGCATATATTACACTTTCGTAATGCTTTCTTTACTACGGGTCGCAGTCGTATCACCCAGTATCTCTGTCGTAGGCTATTTACGACGTGTTCTCTTCCGACATGGTGATTGTTCGCGTGCTCGCTTCGAATGAGCAATTCTGTGAGGTGATGTGTCCCATCCAGTACTGGCGGTTCCTTCATCGACGTGGGTACTATAGCCGCGCGTATACGTCCGTTTAAACGTATTATCCCGTCGGCTCCATACATCGGGTCTAACTTGTAAAGTCGGCTCGTTCTGTCGACGTTATTCCCGTTTGATAAGCGATTCATTTCGCTCGGAAAACTCTCTTTTTGAGCTTCTCGAATTAAAATAATGTCTGCCCGTTTTAAGTGAGATACATCCATCTCTGTCGCTCGCTTACGACACTTATCAATGAATGCGAGTACGTACGCTATTGTCCGTCTCGCCCGTTCGTATGAGGAAAATCGTTGAAATCTCAGCCATGATGTTTCATGTATGGTCGTGTGAGCCACGAATGCTTGCTCCTCGACTGCCTCCAGTCTCTCAGATACTTCGATGGGCCATCGATCCTCTGCCTCGTACAGAAAAGCTGGCCCGACAAACCACCGGTCATCGCTTTTCAAGCGAGTGTTCCCTGACCGGGTGGCGTCGTCAGCTACATTCTGCGCTGTCGGCACCCATCGCCACTGTCTGGACTCGGTAAGTTCGGCTATTTCTCCTAGCCTATGCGCCACGTACGGTGTGTATCGCGATGAATCATTACGTATCCAGTGGAGTACAGTCTTAGAGTCGCTCCAATATACGACTTCAGGTTTTCCGTCATACTCTTTTAAAATTTCTGATGCTAGCCGCGCACCAATCAGGCTAGCCTGTAATTCCATTCTCGGAATACTTTGCGCTTTCATAGGCGCTACTTTTGCTTTTCCTGCGACTAGCGTTACGTTCACGCTGCGGTCGTCGTTCACAAATCTCCAATATGCGGCCGCTGCGTATGCCTGCTCACTGGCATCACAAAACACGTGGAGTTGTCGGTTAATACTGTGACAGGTATTGTATACACGAGGCAAACGTAACTCGTCGATGTAACCCAAATCTGACTGCCATTCACTAAAAACAGTTGCCTCGTCTGTGGGTAGCGGGTCATCCCAGCCCACGCTTTCTCTCCACAAGCCCTGCAGCATTATCTTAGCTGTGATTGTATACGGGCTAATTAATCCTAGTGGATCGAAAATCGACATGACGGCACTCAAAGTCTCGCGTTTAGTGGGCGTCCTTTCGTCGCGTTTAACCTCTACAGGTACTCTGTGTCTAGCGGTATTGAAAGCTAGCTCGTCTGTTCGCGACAACCATAACACTCCCAGTGTCTTCCCAAACTGGTTAGCGTTAGCTCCTAGTTCCTTCGGTGTTCGCGTTTGACTTTCACTAGGTATATCGCTGAGTAATTCGGCGCGGTTCGAACTCCATCCCGCGAGTTCGAAACCCGCTCTTCTGTGTACCTCTTGTACCTCTTGAACGGCGCGAGAAGCCTCTTCCATATTATCATAGCTGTCGACCCAGTCGTCCATGTAATGGGCTCGTGTGATGGCGCGATATGCTAGCGGGTGAGTGTCGCTGTGCTCTTCCGCGTTACGGTTCCTTACACTGTGCGCGATATAAGGGGAGCTGCGCGCCCCGAATATCATTGACGTCATCACATACTTCTCGGGTGGTTTCGACCTGTCGTTTCCTCGCCAAAGGAAATGTTGAGCTGCGCGATCCTCTTGACGTATTTTCACTTGAAGGAACATTTCTCTTATGTCCGCCGTGATTGCGATTTTCTTTTCCCGGAATCGAAACAAAACACCTTGTAGTGAACGCAGAAGGTCCGGTCCGTCTAACAGCATGTCGTTGAGACATTTTCCATTTACTCGGGCTGCTGCATCGAACACCATTCTGACCTTGCCCGGTTTATTTGGGTTTGTTACAGCGAAATGTGGTAAATACCAGGTAAGCTTTTCTTCCCTGTGACTTGAATCACACTTGGTGGCATATCCCTTGGCCACTAGTCCATCCACCTGAGCCGAGTACGCGGTTTTGAACTCCGGTGATGCATCCATTTTCTTTTCTATGGTGCGTAAGCGCCTTACAGCCATGTCATAACTAGGCGGCATGACTACATCATCTGTGGCCCATGGTAGGCCTACCTCGAAACGACCGTTAACCCGTCGAACGGTTTCTTCGAATATGTTTTTTGCTCGTTCTTCGAGAGCGTTAGGTTTTCGAACCTTTGATATTCCCAGCGCGTCGATATCGAAGTGCGCCCTCACGAGTGCATCGAGTTCAGCATCTCTCTCGCCCACGTTTTCTGGATACGTTCGAATATGCAACACTCTATTCTCTTCCTGTGTTACAATCGAGCTACGTGGCATTTTCCCATGCAACACCCATCCCAGTCGTGTTAATGACGCGGCCGGTTCGTTATGCCTACGCGATAACAAACGTCGTGTTACAATTAGATGCCAATTGTCAGCTCCGATAAGTACGCGTGGCTTCGCGTTCTTATAACACATATTCTCCGAACATAACTCCTTGAGATATGAACGTCTCAATAGTTCCGGTTTCACAGATTGACTTCCTAGGGTGAGGTTTCTGACCGTACGTGCTCTGATCTCATAATCATTCGTCTGGCCTTCGCCTTGTATTTTAATCTCGACCTCTTGGCTGTCGGCCTCGCGCTGAGTCGATGTGACGCCTTGAATATTCAAAACTTGTGTCGGGCCTTGTGCTCCGACCATTCGGGCAATCTCTTCATCGATCAGTGTGATGGTAGATCCTTCATCGAGCAACGCATACGTTTTCACCGTGCCCCCGTCTTGTTTCTTTATATGAATCGGACATACCTTCAATAAAACTTTTTCGTTGTTTCCCAGTCGATGTGCTGAGGCGGCAATAACAACGTCTTCCTTACGTGGTGTATAATGTAATAGCGCGTGATGTGGCTTTCTGCACTCCTCTATTCCGCATTTCTTTGCCTTGCACTTGTCACGTCTATGTTTGACGTCAAGACAGAGATAGCAGATGTGTGTCTCTTTCGCCCATTCCCATCTGTCTTTGACAGACATATCGCTCAATTTTTTACACCGTGAAGTTCTGTGTGCTTCCCCACAACAGTAACACGAAACACTTTTCGGTTTCTCTTCTATTGTGCTATACACCTTAGCACTGCGGTATCGTTCATTTGCCCTCTTTGGCAAATGTTCTTGTTTATTGTTAGCGGCGTGATTTCGTATCTGTACAGCTCCCGTTGATGATGAAAACGCGTATTTTAATGTGGAGTCCGCCTCTGCCATTAGGAATCTAGATAACTGAATTATCTCTGGCTCGGGTTGATTGACACACTCCTTGGCGTAGTCGCACCATCTTGCTACCATATACGGGCTCATCCGGTCTGTAACTTGCTGCGCTAACATGGGATTATGAATCATCCCTCGTTTATCAATAGTCTTTATGACCGTGACTATATTTTGCACTTTTATCGCGAAATTGTTTATTTCACTTGCCGCGGTGCCTAATCGAGGCAATCTCTTTAAATCTTCCAGGGCGCTATTCATTATAAGCTCCGGTCGCCCATAACATTGTTCGAGAGTGCGCATGATTATCTCCGGGTCACTCTCAGTGAATAATAAACTGGACACCGCTTGTTTCGCATCACCTTTCAGACACGTTCTGAGGCGAGTCATGTTTTCCATGGGCGAGTACTTGTACAAACTCGTCGACTCTCTCATGGCTGCCTTGAAAGGTAGCCACTCAGTAAATGCCCCACTGAATACCGGCAGGTCCTGCACGTGTCTAGGCGACGACCTACTCCCTGTTATTCGTTCCATGGCATTTACCAATCGATCTATTTTATCCTGGCCCCGGTCCGGCGTAGGTGTTCTGGGTCTCTGCCGCACCGCCCTTTCTTCTGTGACAGGCCCTTGTGTCACTGGCGGGTGTGATGCCCGCACCTCACCTTGCTCCACCCGAAGTGGTGGCGAAATTTCCTTGACCGGTTCACAATTCATGGGCGCTTGTGTTCCCTGCAGCCAATCGCTCACTCTGCGATTTGTATCAACTGCTTCTTCTGCACACAAGCTTTCCCGATCTGTTTCTTCTCTGATCGTTGCTACGTCCGCAGCTAACCGCTTCTTGATTAACGCCGTTTGCAACTGCAGCTCTTGTCGTCGGATCTCGACGAGTTGTTCCTCGGCTTCTAGTTCGGCTTGTCTGATCCGGGCTATAGCGCTCGCGGTGGACCGGTGCGAGCGTACGGACGGCGCTCGCGATCCTCGGGCTCTAGCGTCTATAACGGTCGTGTGGATCAACGTCGAACGCGGTAATGTTTCAGTCGCGGTCTCGGTCGCGATCGCGGTCGCGGTCTCGGTCGCGATCGCGGTAACGTTCACGGCGCGGTCCGCGGACGTATGCGCGGACGGGGACGCGGGAGGATCTTCATATACCCGCATCCTATCCTCGGCTGCCTGACTCCTTGTAGTCGGCATCTTCGGCACTTGTAAGCCCCTAACGTCCCTAACGGTCCCTAACACCTAACAGTCCCTAACAGTCCTTCGGGAGGGCTTGGGTTTACACCACAAGATACGCTCCCTTAGGGATGGATACAATGGATAGGGTAGGTGGTGGGAACTACCCGTCAGAGGAATGAGACTACTACGGGGTGCTAGGTGATCGGCTGGAATGTCCGATCCCTTCAGCAGTGCCTACAGTCCGGCCCCCGCACCAGCAACACTCGTAACGGCGTAGTACGATTGACAACCCCGAAACTCTGGCCGTTTGGCACCGTTAGGTAGCCCGAGTTCGGTTATTTAATAGATTATCTTCTCTTCACTGCAAACTGCGTGGCCGCTCGCTGCACGTCGACAGGAAAGCACACGAAGACTCGTCGCACCGTTCGGTGTTCTTCCCTCGATGGAACAGCACCCGACGACTCGTCGCACCGTTCGGTGTTTTTCCCTCGGCGAGACAGCACCCGAAGACTCGTCCACTTGACGAGATACACGGAGACTCACGCAGACTTGTCCAACTTGACGAGATACACGAAGATACACGGAGACTCGTCCAACTTGACGAGATAAATAACACGATGATACACGGAGACTCGTCCACTTGACGAGATAAAACACGATGATACACGAAGACTCGTCCACTTGACGAGATAAAACACGATGTCTCTTCGTTGTATTCGGAAGCGACGTCACTCGAAAATTTTCCAAATTCTTGATGGTTGAATTCTTGATGGCTTGATCCGGCTGTCGGAGGACCACAAAATTGTTGGGGTCAATAATACCAACTCTTCAATGGACTGTATTTTATTTTCGGAAGTGGTGTAGTCGGACACAGGTCCGATACTACACTGTTATTTTCGAGCCGTGCCATTCAACAATTCGGCACTATACTTCACGTAAAAATAACACTTACAACTATTACATAGTTCAAGCTCGTTAAAAAACACAATCTGCCTGTAATAGGCCCTAAATTTGTAGGCGGAGTCACAGAAGTAATAATAATACTCAAAAAATATACACAGTATGACGTCATTGCGGCTTCATAGCTCGCGTGCGTCGCAACTCTCAAATTTTAATTAAAACACAAGTAAATGACTTAATATATACAGGAACACTTTGTATAAATCAAACTCAAATACGTAGACTCTTTATTGGTACAACTTACTCTGTTGTATATAGGGCGCTTATCCCTGTACATAAGAACGTGACGTCAATCGTCTTATAATCTGCTAACTATCTTATGTATAGCGCATAACTACTTGTAAAAATCATTATACTGTGAAGCTGTAATAAAAATAACCATAACTCGTAATACAAGTTCCTAATTACGACTGGTATACATAGAATACAAAACATGTTCTCAAATTGAATATTACAAACATATAAGGCTCCGATATCCTTATTTCTATACTCTAAACATAACCCTCTTTAATAATTAGAATAAAAACCCTTAAAATAACAAAAATAATATAAAAATATTCACCTAGTTGGGGTATCGCGACTATGCCTCACAACTAGTAATTTTTATTATGTATAATTTTCATAGTCATTCAATAAACAATAAAAGAAACTAACTAAACTAAGCTAAGACTCATCTGTCCTCAACATGATCGAAGTATTTTTTTTTAATCTTTTTAGAAAACATACAGTTAAGTACAAAGTTAAATTAAATGTGTACCTTACAAATTAAGGCCGTTTACAAGTTTCTCTAGATAATAGAAAAAATACAGTTGACGAAAAAACAAAATCCTTTATTAATGAAACAGAAATTTTGACGAAGTTTTAGTTACTGCATACTTGCATCAAATAATTGTTCATATCACTAACTAATTTATTTGTACTGTTACCTACTTGAATTAAGTAAGAACTTCTATATATTAAGCATGCCAACAGAATAATAACAATAAAGGGAAAAGTTGTAAATTATCATCATTATACATATAAAATCATGTAATCATTCTGATAACAGACATGCATGACATTTAAATACACATTGAGATAAGGATAATTAAACATTTTAATAAGATTGGTTACATTAATAGTGATTTTCAGTTACCGTATATTTATTTTTCTTATTTTTTCATATTCATATATAGTCAAATTCTACAAATAAATAAATACTAAATTTGTTATTAAAATTTTAATAGTTATCATTTGTAGAACACAGTTGCGGCTGTAGATTGCACCGGGCGGATGACTCGCCCGCCTCGGCAAATAACTTCCGGGAGTCGCACCGACGCGTTTGCTGACACGGTGTGCCACTTTCTGATTCTGTGACCTGTGTAACATATGTGCCATTGCATTGCAATATTTTAGAGTACTTATAGTTTGTACAGCAAGATATCATAATAATAACAACCTGTAAATATCTCACAGCTGGGCGAACGCTTCTTCTCGAAGCAAGGCACTGGCTTAATGGACATACCGTCTCATGACGTATCAATGTATTTTTTCTCTATATGTTAGGACAAGTTGAACTTTTTTGCATTAAGTTTTTCTCGGGATACTTTCTTTCACATTTAAGATATATATACATTCAGTAAATACTGTTGTCACTTAGGGTGGTTACTAGATAGGTTCATTATCTTTTTAAATTGCGTACGTTGTTTCCTATGAAAACGTTATATTAATTGGGCTTAACAAAGTCGAAAGTAGATCCCGGAATTTTAAGATTTAAAATATGCCTATTTTATTATTATACTTTGCCATTAGTACCGTAAGTGATCCATAAAGTAATGGATGGTTTTAACTTAAGAGGTATCCAGGCGGGCGATATGAAAATTCTTAGCATTATCTGTACCGAGCTCAATCTCATTGTAAGATTTTGTAGTAAAAGTACGTTCCACTTTTAAAATTGATGTGATGTTGTTAACTAGTTTTGATCTCACGCTATGAACTTAAGATCGCAGTAAGACTAACATCCGAGATTCCCGGTGGAAAGCGCACGCGCGACGTCACTCGGTACGCCGCTCCCGTCACGGCCGCTCCTGCCGCTCTATACGAAACAGATCGAGATCGCGATAACTTTCGCTGCACTTCCGATCGCTATCTAATATTTTGTTATGCATTAAAAGTTAAAAAGTTTTAACTGGACTATGAGTGAGAAACGGTCGGTAGCGGCGCCAGCGGTAGAGTTGAGGTAATCGCGCGATGCGCGGTGTATCGCGCGTTCGCGCCACGGCCGCGCGATGAGCGCGCGTTGCACGTTTTGTCGTCGCTTGCACGCGCATACACTCGGGCGAATTCTTCTTATCGTCCTGACTTTCGTCCAAGCACAGTAAGTTTAATTATTCTTATTTTTATATTTAACAAAACAAAGGTTATTTTAATACATTAAAATAATTAATACATTGAGTACAATTTTCAATTTTAATTAACAGTAAGTTGTTGATTACGGGAACCCAAGAGAAATTAATTGAATATTTCTTTAATATCTGTTATTATAGTGTGTTTATATCAAATTATAGTGAATATGAAGAAAGGAAAATAAAATGGATTGCCTCGCAGAGCTTGGTTTCTCTCCATTCTATTTGTTTAGCTTTGGAGCATAAGATGATTATAACAATTTTATCAAACAATAAAAAGTGAAATTGTTTAACGAAATAATGAAATAACATCTTTCTTTTCTTATATAAAATTGATTAATGAATATCATAGTTTTTATTTTAGGATATTTATTAATAATTACAGGAATTAATTATTCAGCAAATTTCATAATACGAGTAATGTATATGAACCTTTTACTACGAGTATCTAGAAATAGTTGTGATGCTCCCAAAGGCATTCCGACGGCATACTTGTAAGCCCGGTCAGACTTTGAGGTGCAAGTTACCTATTTACATATAGTTATATTTAGGACAAAAGTTATAGAATATCATCTGCAAAATACATAAACATATCAAACAAAATGTAAGTTCAAGTGCTAATGATGAAATAGTTTTATAATTTTGTTCAGGTATTTAACAATATGACAGTGAATACCTACTGAATATAAATGAAGTAAAGTAGACCTGAAATACAGAAATGAAAAACAAAGAAATACAGAAATGGGGCTCAATTTTATCTGCCCATGAGGCGCCTTGAGTGCCCGAATTTTACAACAATATACTTAATGTATATCTTGTTAACAGATTGATGAGTAAATCAAACAATACTTTATAAACTTTACGCACTGACATACACTGAAATACAGTTGATATTCATATTCATGTTGATATTCAGTAGAAACTGATTACATACTCATCCGAAGCGTTTCAATTCGAGTTACAAATCTTCTAATTCAATTCGTATTCATTTCGAAGAGATCTCTGTAAATGTTTCAATTTGTTATCTTTTCTCTTTTACACTCTTCAAATTGAATTTGTATAATGCTGGGTCATATTTCATCCTATCGTATATACAATACAAATTGAATGGTAAAATATTGCTTGAGGATTTTACTAACGACCTTTTGATAGAAATCCTTTAATGGCTTATACCCGTTTGTTAAAATCTTTAGGTATAAGGATATATATAAATATATATATTAATCAATGTTATGTAAAGGTAATAAATAGGATTTGATTTGATGAATTATAAAATGCTACACTTTTTGTAGTTTAGTAAAGATAATATAAACATCTGAATGTCCAATAATACGGTAACATCCAACTCGGCACGAACTAAAAAGTTTTCTATTTCTTATCTTTGTCGTACCGTGAAACTGTGGAACCATCTCCCGGCCAATGTGTTCCCTCCTTCTTACGACATTGAGTCTTTCGAGCGTAACGTGAAGAGATAATTATGCAGGCCAGCATAGTAGCAGCGGGCGCCGATGGATTTCGATCCCTCGGTGGTCGCCGTTGTGTTTGGATTGTATTGTTCTTATCATCAGAGACAGTACCATTAATTTACCGAGCTACTATAGAAAAATAAACTTTGTTTTTATGTCTATTGCTTTCGTCTGTTAGTAGCATATTTTCGTAAAAGTTCAAAAAACAGACGTTGTTTTTCGAAAATATCTACAAAATTCCTGACAATAGATGTGAATAATTCGACATCTGTACAGCTTTAGTAACGAGAGTGAAGATTTTCGGATTTTCGACTATTATAATTAACATCAAAAACACAGAAAAGGCTTTTAAAGTATATAAATATTTCGTGATTTCACAATTCATCAACGATAAATTCGGTGGATAATGATCCATTTTAATTGTATTTTAATATGTATTTTAATTGATCGACGAAGGCGTTACTTTGCGGAGTTCCATCCTAAATAATTATCCGAAATTTCTTTTGCTACTTCCGCCTGCAATAGATGAATCGTAGTTTCAGTTATCTACAACATACAATTTTTGAATCTAAATAAATATGTAAATAAATGTCTTCAATAAATTAACATCATAATAATTAACGCGATAATAAGTTTATATTTAATATTTTCAATGACTCTACAGCAGATTCGGAAGGCAAATTGTTTTTATCAGATTATTTTATTTTTATCAGGTTATTTCATCAGGTTATTTTATCAGATTTTTAAAATTATAAATGAAAATATTAATTTTTTAATGTATAATATAGGAATAAACCCTTTTAATTGTTACTAAAGTTTTTAACATTTACTATATATATATATATCTAATATAAATAAAATTATTGAGATTTATTTTAGTGCGTGCTTCACGTAAAAAATACTGAATAGATTATTTTTTTTTAAATCCTTAGATACTTGGTAATTACAAAAAAAATACGATATCTTCATAAACAATAATCATGTAGTCCACGCGAACGGAGCCGCGAGAGCTAGTTTTAAAATAGAGAAGTCAACTCTTGTATGGCGGTAAAATATTTTCCTAGCGATCTGTCGCTAAACATTTTAAAGAGTACTTTAGTAGCTGCGCTTGAATCAGTACAATTTATATATCTACTAATAGTGAAAAATGAAATAATAAGTATTGATAGATTGTGTTCGAAACAAAATAGACAGGCAGACTCTGATGGCCTTGGTCACAATATGATACAACATGACTTGAAGCAACGATGGCTCATTGGTAGCGTGTACTGACACAACCTCGATTGATTTCAGTTCGAATCCCTTCAATGAGCCTGACCTTTCAGTGAAGGAAAACATCGTGATGAAACCATAGTAACCATGGTAACCAGATGTAACCATGTAACACTGGATTAGAAATTATTTATTTTGGATTTTTTCAAATTTCAAGACTAGGCTTGCGGAAAGTACTACCCTATAGGTTTTGATAATTGATCATTGAGTACCAGTTTTAGACTTTTATTATGAAGGACTGTAAGGTCTTTTTATTGTGGTAACCTAGAAACATGATTTTTACAGCAGTTTGAGGTCATATATCTTAGTATACGATATTAATTTCAACCGTATATCTTACGCCATTTTCGAGGATAAAATAAAACGTAATATAATTTTGTTGCATTATAATTTCACACTGGATTAGAATGCCTTGTCTTCTAATGTTTCCCTTAACTTTTGTTTAAAGACCTCTCTTCGTACCAAATATCAAGACTGTAGGCCTTCGGGAAATACCATATGGGTTTTGATAATTGGTGGCTGAGTGAGACTTTTAAACTTTTATTATGAAGGGCTCTGTATCTTTTAATTGTGTTAACGTAGAAACTTTTTTTACAGCAGTTTAAGGTTATATATTTGAGAATTTAATATTAATTTCAACTATATACCACAAAACCTTTTCGAGAAAAAAAAAACTTAATATAATTTTTTTACATTATAATTTCACTCGAGATTAGAAATATCTTATTTTAAGATTTATTCGTTAATTTTTGATAAAGGATCTCTTTTAGTACCAAATTTCAAGACTGTAAATATTTATTACCGTTATTTTATCTACGAAGTGCCGTATTTCTTTAATGCATTAACCTAGAAATTTTATTTTTTTACAGCAGCATGAGGTTATAAGCCTTAGTATATGATATTAATTTTAACTTTATACCTACAATAGTATTCGAGGAAAAATGTCTTGACGTGCGAACAGACAGCCAGACAGACAGACGGACAACAAAGTGATCCTATAAGGGTTCTGATTTTTTTTATGAGTAACGGAACCCTAAAATGTTAAAAGTTATACTCTTAAAAACAAAAAAGAAACATACTGAACAGATCTATCACAAGTTAATTTAAAGGCGGATTTAGGAGATACCCTTCCTAAATGGCTATTCAGTTGAAGCTTTGCATACAAATCTCATTCAAATTACTGTTACCTCAACTAAATTAAGTTCATTTTACGGTCATGTTACGGTGATTTTCTTATGGTTTGTCGCGTTTCGGAATCAGCCAGTGGATATCCAGCTGCCGAGAGTAATGCAGGCCGGCGTGATAGCGATGACCGTCGATGGATTACCGGATTCTGTGGTCGCGGTTTGTTTTTGGATTGTATTTTGCTTGTCATAATGCAAATTGCAGTTACTTTTCCGTGCATAATTAAAAAAAAATTAAAAGCATGTAACCGTCACTCGCGATTGAAGTGAAACTTAAATGGTCACCACCACCCCGACGGTCACCACCGGACTTTGTTGTCCGGTGTTGTTGCATTGTCGTCCAGTTACCTCCTAGTCGCGCCTAAAGAAGTTTTACTTTAAAAAATTGCGCGTGTGCGATTCACACACGATAGAAGTGAAACTTCATTTTAAAAGATATTTTTGCAATATACATACACTCCGACATTTGCTCTCTCGCTCTGGCTCACACAAAGAGGAGAGACCGATAATGTGCGTTAACGTTTACGTTCACTTCAAAAAAATTAATTAAAGCTGATTTTTTCACAGGATTGTAATATTTTGATATACATATAAATAAGGAAGCGCTGAAAAATCTTTATTTAGGTAGTTATCACTTAATCACGTAAATTAAACCATGAATACTGAGGTAATAAACATATATTTAATTATGGGTCATATAATTACGAGATAATTAATACTTGTAGTATGTATTATTGGTACTATATTTTTTTAAGCATTCGTAAACAACGAAGAATATTTCTGGAAGAATGTACATGCTTACTTTCTGAACCGAAAATAGTATTATTTTATGTTATGGTATATTTTTTTAAATATACTTATTAGGGCTGACCTTATATGACCTAAATGCTGATATTTGACCACAATCTCACTTGATTTTAATTGAAGATGTGGCCTAAGATGGTAGCACGCTAAGACTAGAGGCGACTGGTTCTTAAGTGCAGCCCCGGAACACCTATAGGTGCATTATGACATTTTTAACGTGGGGGTTTTAGCTAGCCAGGCGGGCATTAGATAATGCTCTACTACCATGCTATGGTTTCATCGCTTTGTTTACCTTCATCGGAAACTCAGGTTCATTATAGGATTCGAATCTACATGCTACCGCTGAGCAGTTATCGCTTCATTTAACTATTTTGTTTTTAAATATTATAATTTTAGGAATCTTGTCAATGGTTTTATTTCCATTCGACTTTAGATATTTTTTATGTCTTTAAGACAAGTCACTTTTGAATAGGGTTACTAAATTATTATTTTATTCGGTACAGAAGCGAGCGCGTCGCAGCTGGGGATCGTTTGGAGAACGTTACGCATACCGTGTCGCGTATACTCGACGGTTACGATATAAGACTTAGACCTAACTTTGGAGGTAAGTTATTATTAATTAAGTAGCTGTGCCCGCGGATCGCCTCGCGTGGATTACAGAATCGAAAATAAAAACAGTCTAATTTACTCCTTATAAAAGCATCTATCTGCCAGTGAAAGACTCCCAAGCCAGGTTGAAGCTGTAAAAGCCGTTCGAGGCTCCAGAGCCCTTATAGCTAACACTATAGTCAGTTCGAAAAAAAAAGTGAAAGACTCGTCAAAATCGGTCTAACCGTTTCCGAGATTAGCCGGAACAGACAAAAATTTAAAAATTGTTTTTTTTTTTGTTTTAAGTACCGTGTAAACTTTTATATCATTTAGTAAACAGCGTTTATTTTCATATTACATACAGAGACTTGAATTTTATTTATTTGTATTGATGTATAGATATAAAGTCAATGCTCCTTTACACGCATTTTGATTTTTGCCAAAGAGTTACTTTAGTGACTTTTTTGAAAACATCCTCCAAAAAAGTACACTGGCTAATAAAGATATTGCGGCGTACCAAAGTGATAGCAGATTCTCCATCATGTGTCAGTCTGTCATAACCTTTCTATCACGCCCCACATTTTTTTTTCGACTTGACTTTACTTTTAGCCTTAGGGGCCCCGAAGCCTTACGACTATTACAGCTTCACCGGGCTTGTGGGCGAGCACTTAAGGCACTCAGTCGCGAAAGCAAGGGTACAAGTTTCTCGGCTTGGACTGTTGCCGCGTATGCAATGAAGTCGCGATCTGACTAATTCCCTATCCGTAATTCAATCTAAACTAAAAAAAAAGAAAAAAAAAGGAGAGAAAAAAAGGAAAAAAGGTCCCTTACAAAATCTATGTACCTGACATTTTTTGCAACTATTTCAAGTGTATAGTTCCTAAGATTATGTTAATCCAAGTAAATTAAAAACCTTATTAACTTTGCATGCTAGTAGTTATGCAAGCATCCACGATGTGTACACTCGAGAAAACCACGCTTGAGGCGGCGCGGTTCCGAAATATGACGTTATTGCGAGCCTTCGACCATGAATATTTCATATTGAGTTTGCTTGGTAAATACGGTTTTGATTTGTCAGCGGTTCTTTGCGCTGCATATGCCGTGGGACCTCGTTGCAATTGATGCATAAAATGTTAACATTTCACAGGAGACCCGCTGTATGTCGGGATGGATTTAACTATAGCCAGTTTTGATGCAATATCAGAAGTAAATATGGTAAGATTATTTTATAATATTACTTTATGTTTCCATTCTTTTTTTTCTTCAGGAAGAACTTTTACTGTGCAATTACACACAACACGATATATTTTTTATATACCTACTATAAAAACATACAGGATGCATACATTGCATGATCAGACCTAAGATTTTCGGCTTGTCGTAACAAGGACTTATCAACCTCGGGCAAGTGTTCGGTAATTCATGAAGCTTTTAATAGACTCGAAATGGGAGCAAGGCTGCGATCTCTTGACACACATCAAGCAAGGGTCGCCGATGATCGCGGAGCGGCTTGCTGCGTCAGCCCTCTTGATTCTTCGCTATTACTAACGACTGTTAGAGCAAAGGTCACCGTCCATCCAGAAATGACTTTTATATAATAGGTATAATTAGAAATTATACACTTTTATTTGTACATATATAATTCTATATGTACAGTAATGTCTATAGACACTTGTTGTAACACTTACCAATAATTTCGCTAGGTTAAATTGACCAGCATAGTGGTTTTCTCTGTTTAATTTATCTTTGTTACAGGTAATTAAAATGTACCGAATAACTCAATAATACAATAAAACTAAAAAAAAAACACGTCAGCTTTCTTTACGAATCTTTAGAATAATTATCTCATAATGAAGAATCAAGATTGGTAGAATCTATACTTTGCATTTATGACTAGACTAACAATTCCCACGACTACGCTCGCTTTAATTATAATGTAAAATGTAATAAGATTAATAAATGCTTATGTCACTCGGGGAGAACGTATTCATCAGTAAAATAATTTTTAGAATCGGATCTGCACCTTAATGGTAAATTAGCAGAGAAGCGAATTACTGATTTGGCGGATAATAAGCTCTAGGATCATGACAAACAAGTTTTACTGTCCAAATATTATTATAGGGTGGATCATTATGTGAATTGTAGTGATGACTGGAAATGACTCCCTCTCCGTGCATTCACTAAATTATTAATATGATTATTAACTGTTAATATTATTTGTACAGTTTAAAAAATAAAAGGAATAACCCGATCAAGTTTCTTACCAGCTCTTCTCATACACCGGGATGTTTTTGAACTAGTAGTAGTGTCTTTTTAGGATAGGTGAATAAGGTATTTGTGATTTTGTCTTTGAAATACATATTGCAATTTGCAAAAAAATATTGCACAAAGAAGTAGTGCTTCAGTAGGCAAATACTTTTTAATTATATATGATTTTATTTAGAAAGATGTATACTTACTTTGTTTAAGCTGGTTTTGTAATTCGATGAAATGATGATCCGAATGATAATGTTACATGTAAAAATATCATTCAGTATAAGCAACTTATTCATAAGCATATGAATCATTACTGGACATAATCGCTGGACATTATTAAAAAATGTATTCATTATAAGATTCAGATATGAAGGGTCAGATAAACCTCGGTATAATACCTACACTCTATTATATCCAAATTGACAAGGGTAATCTTAATTGTACACATTTCAGGATTATACAATAACCCTTTACTTGAATCAGTATTGGAAAGATGAAAGGTTGGCCTTCGGATTGCTTGAAGAGGTTTTAACCCTATCTGGAGACTTCGCAGATAAAATTTGGGTTCCCGACACGTTCTTTGCCAATGATAAAAATAGGTTAGCAATTTATATTATTGCTTTACAATACTTGTAGAATAAGGATCGTTTTTACCTTGGAGATAATTTAGCGTGAAATTCAAGTGATACAATAGTTAAACTGTTTTTATTTATTATAAGTCCCGAACGTTTTTAATTCAATTTTTTTTTTTGTTGTTTAAAGGATTTTAACGTTCAGCCACAATATCACCTGATGTTAAGTGAAACCATTACATCGTTTCAAAGCGCCGCTTCACATCCTCGCACCGCCTAACTACCTCGCTCATGTCTGGTGAATACATAGCCTAAGTATTAACATTTAATGAGAGATGATTAGGGATAAATGAAACATTGTTACAGCTTCCTTCACGACGTGACGGAACGCAACAAGCTGGTACGACTCGGTGGCGACGGTGCTATCACATATGGGATGCGGTTCACAGCCACTCTTGCCTGCATGATGGACCTACACTACTACCCCCTAGACAGCCAAAACTGCACCGTCGAAATTGAAAGCTGTGTGACTCTTGTATTTGTAACACATAAGAAGGCCCAGCTTCCTATTGCTGACTGCCACTGAATTTCGTTTTCATCCCATCATTCTTATAATCGAACTACTTAATAATGGCATTATATACTATAATATTAATTAATTTTTAATAATTTTCAAGCTATTTTGCTAATTCTCATATAATGAAAAAGTGCGAATGCCTATTATACAAAATAATATATTATAATGATAAAATAAATAGTTATTTACTTTTTTTTATCTAAGTAGGCAAGGCAAGTATTTTTTTAGTTTAGTGCACTTTTTTTTAAACTATATTCGTCTGACATCAGTATGCTAACGTTGTGTATTTATCGTTGCAGATGGGTACACGGTATCCGACGTGGTTATGTACTGGAAAGATACACCGGTACGGGGAGTAGAAGACGCTGAATTACCACAATTCACGATACTTGGACATGAGACTAATGACAGAAAGGTATGTTATAATTAAAACCATAAGTACCGTACTTATAGTACTAGAATATAGTTCAAATGTAGATACTTTTTAAATTTAAAAAAATATAGTAACAATGGTATATTGGCTAACTGACTGATGTGCATATGACACATTTTACGTATTAGTCAATTAATATTTCCACCGTTGATATGACATAATTATTATAGTTTTTGTAAGCATGGACGTATTTAAATTTATTTTACGTCTACGCTGTGTGATATTGTGTCCCAATAATTCTACTAGTATTGTAAATGTGAATGTTATTCAATCACGCAAAAACGGCTAAACAGATTTCGATGAAATTTGGCACACAATTTATAACCTGGATTATTAACACATAGGATACATTTTATCTCGATTAATGACATATTTAGCATTTCTCTCTGGGTCCAATTTTGAAGCTTGCATAATATAAATATTCGCCGAAAACAACCTATTCATGCTACAAATTATCTATATGAATGAACTGTAATTGTGGTGTGAAGACATGGGCAAAACTAGTTAACCTTTGTCCATTTTTGAAAACCATCCCCATGTGCCAGCTATGCTATCCATACCAATAAAAATATACTATTGTTTATTATAGTTTTATTTTATATGTAGTAAATACTATAAATATTTGTATTTAAATAATGTAATTTATTAATATTAACTCACCACAAATATTTCATTTTATTTAGAACTGTTTGTGTAGTAGTTTAGAACTGTATGTACATGGATAATTGGGAATATGTGAAAATTAAATTACAATGCAAATATTTGGAACATCTTTGATAAAGCTTATTTAGATAACACGTGTGTAGTTGGGAGTCTACACTTAAAATATATTTTTTTCTAAAATCTTCCACTTAAACATTCCAGGAGAAGTTAGCCACGGGAGTGTATCAACGGTTATCCCTAAGTTTCAAGTTGCGGAGAAATATTGGATACTTCGTTTTCCAGACATATTTGCCGAGTATTTTGATAGTGATGCTATCATGGGTGTCTTTTTGGATTAACCACGAAGCTACTTCAGCCAGAGTAGCGTTGGGTTAGTTCAATGATTTATTTAAAAACAATATTTAATAATATTTCTAAAAGTCGATTGTTTATATATTTGGCTCTGTAACAGAGAACCTACGTTTTTATATTCCTGTAAAAATCCTAAAACACTTTACAATAATGTGCTCCAATTAGAGCCGAGCACAGCATATGGTATATGTTTAGCATTTAATATTAAAAACTAAAAATTAATTAATTAATATTTAAGTACGTCATATTCAGACATGTCAAAAACTGACGACAAAAATGATTATTGTGGGTGAACCTTAGATATATGCTATCGCTGACTTTTTATAGGTCATTTTAAGATTTACAATTATGTAGTACATTAATTTGCTCTATCTCGTATGGTTTACTCAGCGTAAGCTATTTAAACGCCTTAAATGATTATTTTTACCGAATTGTTTCACCAATAACCGTTTAATGGTAATTTTATCCTAAGTCAATTATAACTTCAAACCATAGATTTATTTCAAAACCTAAAATTTAAGTTATTATGCCCTAATAATATTTATAAATAATGTTATAAGAGATTGCCTGATATATCAGTATTACTATATCATATAGCATTTTGACTTCACTGAAACAGATAGAGATACCTCTGTGATGTTATATTAAAATTTGTAATCTGTCACCGACTAGGAAACAGAAAATAACATAGTAGAGTTTTCTAAAGTTTTCATAATTTTAAGCATCAAATCACCCACTACTCAGCACAGGTCTTGTACGCCACCCATCCAGATCATGAGCGAATGTCATCCAGGTCAACAACGTTTTAATCCACCTGCGCTCACTCTGTCCTGCCAATGTCCTGCCCAATTCGATTTCAGTTTTGTGATAGTCTTTCCGCCGTCACGGATCTTTGTTTTAATAAACATGTAACATGTATATGCAAAACAATTAAATGGAATTATGGTTGGGTATATTTGAGTAAAATATTTCAGGTATAACGACGGTTCTCACGATGACTACAATAAGCACTGGAGTGCGTAGCAGTTTGCCACGCATCTCTTATGTGAAAGCCATTGACATCTACTTGGTGATGTGCTTCGTGTTCGTATTCGCCGCTCTGCTGGAGTATGCTGCTGTCAACTATACATACTGGGGCGCCAGAGCACGAAAAAGGGCCAAGTTAAAGAACCGTGATCAGATGTCGACAAGCGCGAGTGTGGAGAAAGATATGAAATTTGGTATCCTCACCTACTACATTATCTAGACATATAATAAAATTGAAGTGTCTGTAAAGTCAAAATATAACAGCTTTTTACTATACGCATATGAAAGTATACATGGACCTTCAACATAAAACCCATTTTTGTCTGTGTTTCTATTTGTTCTGGTTAATCTCCGAAACGGTTGGATCGATTTTGACGGGACATTCACTGGCAGATAGCTGATGTTATAAGGAATAACTTAGGCTACTTTTATTTTAGAAAAATAATTTGGGATTTTAATAGTCCCCGCATGCGAAGTAGCGGGCACAGCTAGTTTCTATGTATAATAAATTGTCAAGGTATTTTATGTGGCTACGTCATATATATATATTAATTATTAATCAAAATTAATGATTCAAAAATAATTTTAAAGCGTGTAGTTTTCGTTATTGATGAAAAATAGACAATAGTTTAAAATTAATGTTCTCCTTAAAAATATATTACAAAATATTTTTGCATTAAGAAGAATCAAAATTTATTTTGATGTGTGTTAGTATATTTAAATTTAATCATATTTTTACCATTATTACCAGATATTTTACCATCTTACAGGTTCACGGTCTCCAGAAGAAATAATAGCGCTTCGGGAATGTACAGCCAGTGTAGGGAGAGTTTCACCACTTTTAGGATTGCGATCGAAGCCGCTACCCACTACCACAGGAGCGCCTCCGTCGTTGAGAATCCAACGCGATCACACTCAGCTACGATATAGAACTCGACCAAATTCAAGGAATTCTAAAAGTATTTGTTTTTTTTTTTAACACGAACGTAGTAATTATGGATTGGATAAAAAATATGAAAGTAAAATACAATCGAAAATTTTCTCTAGGAACTTATTTTATTTTAAAAGCTCTTCGGTTTTGCAAGGCTCCGGCTCTTGCAAGCTCGTCGCAGACTCATTGCCTGGGATTCCTGCAACGCCATCGCCAACCCAACGCAGGATTAATCTGATATTTTTACCCAGACTGTGCAGCATTGCCACACAATTGGCCACCAGCTTCAATTCAGTCGAATCTGAATCCAGTGCCAAGAGAGCGGCCTGGCTATCCGACTGTTACAAATGATTGACTGTTACAAATGAGACTATTTTACCAAAAAGGAATTACGTATACTACGTTTAAAAAAATATACAGTCAATAAAAAGTACTGCTTTAACGGATTATTATTCAATTATATGGTCAATATATACTATTAGATTCATAGAACTTTCACTTAAACTGTGTGTAAAGGTTACACACACATTTTTTTTTTCAATATAGTAGTTTTTTGATTAGCAGTTTAATGAAGATACAATATTATGTGTATAAAATCTAATATTTATCATAACATCTCTATCCCAGTTGCAACAGCATGCATAAGCTATTGATTTTAAGATATAGTGTATCATCTCAATACCGTGTATCCGTGTACTGCCACCGCCCTGCGTCCTGCATACCATCAGGAGGGTTGCGCTTACAGCGGCCGGCCTATAGCAGTCAGATTTGAGAAAATATTTTTGCATTTATTGTTATAAATATTGAGGAAGACTATATAAATTTACGTTATGACCCTAAGAGGCAAAGCAGTCATCTCTAACGTCAAACAATCTAGTGAGCTGTAGGCAAGTACGGAAAATAAAAACAACTACACCGGTACGTTGTCGGTGCCACAATGGAGAGTTGCTCGAATATATTTAACACGGCTAGTTTTATATATGTATATCCAGGAAAAAAGCAACAATAAGTAAAATTCTTGTAATACATTTTTCCAGACGGATCGACCGGCAAACTCAAGATGATCCACGCATTACGTCGTGGTGCCACAGTGATCAAGGCATCGGTGCCGAAGATAAGAGACGTCAATGTCATAGATACATATTCCAGAGTGGTTTTCCCTGTAATGTTTCTCATATTCAACGCGGTCTATTGGGTTTTCTACATTATTGATTGAATTTTCTTTAATATGGAAGTAGTAATGTATTAATTAGTGCAAAGTAGCTTTTTGTATGAGTTTATTTCTTTAATTCGATTTGTTCGTTTTATTAAATTAAATCTCAATTATATCTCATTGTAATAATTGATTCATGTTGTACAGTTTCTAAAATTTCTTGTAATTACATTTCAATATAATGTTATTAGGTACATAAATTGCTTGATAAAATTGGAAAGTATATGTATAACATACTTACTTATAATACAACTAAATTATTAATAATATTAAAACATTAACATATGGTCTCATCTTAGCTAATATATATGAAGAAAATGACAGAAAAAAGTAGGTTAAACAAAAATTCATTACAAGATAATTATATTGGTTTGACAGTGTTCTGTGTGTTCAGTGAACGATTGTGTTCGACTAGATTGCGACCACCATTCACATAAATCCGCAACGGTGACTTTATTTTGGTTTGTTTCGTTTCGGGATCAGCCAGTGTATATCCGATTAATTGCCGATCCGGTAGTTGCCAGTGTTGTTGGATTGTACACCAGTATTGCCAGTGGCACGCGGTACAGTCTTCTCACTTTGAACATTGTTAAAAAAATGCAGTCATTTCTTTGATATACTCGTAGTAGTATCTATGTAGTATCTACATAAAGTAAGAAACTGATTGGATGACTGATCGATCAACGTACAGCCCAAACTACTAGGGCTAGGACCGTGAAAATTTGTAAGCGGGTTCCATTTCCACTATAGATGAGCAGGATTTTTGTAAATTCAACCCTTAAGGTGGTGAAAAAGAACATGAAAGTTTGTATGAAAATCCGCCTTTAAAATATATTCATACCCGTGCGAAGCCGAGGCGGGGCGCTAGTATTATATAAAAGTTTCTTAATTATCATTTTTTTAAACATTCGTTGTTTACCTTATCTATACTACGTTATCAAACATTATCATTTCAATATTGTAACCACGTTCTAGTTCATGGTGAGACATTAAATTGCAGCTTATAATATAACACTAGCTGACCCCGTAAACATTGTTCAGCTCTTTACAGCAGTTAATAAATCAACCTTAGCGCCACCTGTCGTGGTTTGACATAGCATAAAACCTTTGTCCATGAACAACATTCTTAGGTGTAACAACTTACACGGTGAATGATCAATTTATATGCATTTGTATAGGTAGCGGGTCTCTCGGTTTCACTCAAACTTCCTAACGCGCCGCCGCAACATGCGCCGCCAACGTACCCGTGCAGCCGATGTTGTTTTCACTTTCCATTCTTGCCTAGCTTTCCAGTTTGCTTGTCGTCCATGGTTACTGCTCTACTCCTTAGAGTCGTAGCATGAAGTTAAATAGCTTAAAACCTTTCTCAATAAATAGGCTATATATTGAAAAAAGAACTTTTAAAATCTGCTTGGTAGATTTCCCTAGTAGTTCAAGAGATTATCCTCCACATGCACACAAACTCACAAAATTCGCACACTCTCGTTATTATTATTAAAGTATATAAGACAAGTATAGATTATTACCTAAGAAATTATAACTTATTAACATTAAACTTATTGTACATCACTAGCTTTAATATTATTCATCATTTATACCATTCCCAGTGAACACGCAATCTATATTTGACATCACCCTTACATCATATGTGTCTAAATGATGTAATTATGGCACGTATGATGTAAATGTGATATCAAACCAAGGTAATGTGTTCATTGGGTTGTCTGTTTTGGTTATGTTTTCCTGGTGTTAGCAATAGTTGTGAACGTTGTGCTAATCACTCTTTAGAGCTTATCTGTCGACTATACGGATATCACTGCTCATAATACATAAAATATACAGTATTTTAAATTCTGTGTAGGTTTCAATGTAAGAAGTTGATAGCAAGTCATCTATTATAATAAAAACTGCCAATATTTAATTAGATAAAGTGTTATAAAACTGAAATATTGAATTTTATTTTCATGCATACTTCTTTTAATATTAATAAAGTCCTAGAGCTTTAGAAATATTATAAATAAATGTACACTTTCTTTGTTCATAAGTAATAACGTTACTCGTTAAATTAATTTTTATTAAACATAAGTTAATGTTATAACAGTTATTTTAATTTGTGTAAATAATAGAATGGATGTTGTGCCAGACTAGAGAAAATAGATACCATTGTTTAAGGGAGAACGTTCTGCAATTAAATTTATTATGAAATTGGTATACCTTTTTATTTCCGAAGTAAAAAAGATAATGCTTTAATCATTTTTGCTTAATAAAATGTTACAATTATGTATGTATATAAATGTAGATTGATTTACACATTTTAATACACAATATTACATTTGATTAACGATAATAAAAGCAAATAATATGAAATTACATAGAAATTGTATAATGACAAAACACATCTGTATAATATATAATCAACGGATATACCACAGGTTCATAAAAAGAAGATAAAATATTTATCACAGATATCTTTTAAGCACAAATAAATTTAGGGAAAATATGAAAAAAAAAATGTCCATAGCATTGGATTTATTCTTCAGATGACGCCCGAAATAAGCGCGTACAGGATTTAAAAATTGAGTGAAAGTTTTTTTTGAAGTGAAACTTCTTATGCGACTTCCAACGCGTTATACGTTTAATGCACATTATCGGTCTGTCCTCTTTGTGTGAGCCAGAGCGAGAGAGCAAATGTCGGTGTGTATGTATATTGCACACTGTTTAAATAAAATATAAAGTATCTTTTAAAATGAAGTTTCATTTCTATCGTGTGTGAATCGCACACACACCTTTTTTATTATATAACGTATATTTCGTTGAATAGAAATCTTTAATGTAAGTGCCATCTGCCAAGCAATACGGGTTTATAATTTACCATGATCCTGGTATCCATTACCTATGTTAAAACTCTAATAGCATAGTACCGCCATCTAACGCCAATCTAAAATACTCGTCTTAAGAATAAACACGATAGTAGGTATGTCAAAAATAAAAGTGTGAACGTGTTATACATAACTTTTCTGGAAATGGGAGATGTCGTTGGTAGCAACAGTATTATTTTATATATTATATTTTTTTATATAAAATTATTTATTTAGGAGATTGTATTTAAGCTGTACCATTGCGAAATATAAATATTTCATGAGAGTACCTTAATTTTGTAATTTGAAACTTAAGAAAACAATAAAAGAAATGTAAAATGAAAAAAGAATTGCTTTAAAAACTAAAACACGATTATGGAAAAAATAGCAATCTATAAAGTACGAAACAAGAAAATATTCTTATCCGAAATTATTATCTACGTTAGTAGATATATTATATATTCAATTATTTTTCGTCTAATAAGTATACATATTTCAATTTAACACATAAATATAGTGATGTTGAGAGAATAGCCGTGGTCGCATGCCACCTTACAATGGTTGTCTACTTAACAATAGATTTTAGGGTATTATTTAGGTAATGCAATAATTTTAAACATAGATAATAGGTTATGTCGAGCTTCATAGTCGTTTATAGCAAGGACATACTATAAAAGCGCGTCATAAAAGGTCAATTTAAGATTGAATAATACCTTAAAATTTATTTTCAAGGATGCAATCCTTAGGGAAAAGTAGCATGAGACTACGTCTATCCTTTGACTGAACATCACTATATCTATGTGTTAAATTGAAATATATTATAAGTTTTCAAATTATTAGACGATAAAATATAGTTGAACATTTAGTACATAAAGTTTATTTTTTATTGAAATTATTTTGGGGTTTTGTTTATTTACGAGAAAGTGTGCGCAATGTTTATGGGCGTAGCTAGGCATTTGTTCATGTAGGCAAAGTAAAAACATTTTTAAAATTGGTTTTAAAATCGGTACGTGAAGGGGCAGGGAGGTCGATAGGACACCCCCTTCCCTCTGACAGGAGTTTTAGGAAGTCAAATTTAAGACTTCGATATTTATAATCGTTTGGTATGCTTAGTGGCGGTGGTGAGAAGCAGAGATAACAGAGAAAACAGCCTCAAATTCTTACACGAGTAACCTGGATGAAGTTATAAAGGTGAAATTATAAGAAGAAACTTCGACATAATTAAACTTAGAAGAACAAAATTTAGTGATAAAGTTTAGAGATGGCACTCGTTGGTTGCTGCCATGGCACGTTCGTTCTGCTCACTCGGCTTGTGCTTGTAGTTATCGCAAGACACTAATAAGCTCGTCCGTCCTTGCCACCTATTTGCTTTAGAATGACAAAACATTGGGTAAAATTTTATTTAAGTTTTTTTTACAATAAGACAATAAATTTTGAAAAAGTACATGATTGTGAGTCGGGTTCCGTTTTATTACGCTCCGCTGAAATACTATACAAACGCACTTCAGTCGTGTAGACATTTGTTTTCATTTCAGTGTTTTTATTTTGATATGGACATAAACGTTAGTACGACAGAATCTGAGAATATAATTCAAATTTTGTGTTTGGTTTCACGGTTTTCGTTACGGCAACCAACGTTTTTTAGGTTTTGAGATGAGTTTTTTTTTAAATTAATTCACTCTAGAACTTTTTAATGATAATGATAGCGATAAAATTGTAGATTATACATCTCCGTCAATTTCAATCCTCTTCAACCCCGAACTCGTGGCAAAAGATACTAAATACAACACACAACTAATAATATGCATGTTAAAAATATGCCTGATATGTCAATAGGCCTGAGCATTAAACTAGTAGGAGCGCAATGAAAAACTGGTAAACAACTTAACTCGCTGCCTTACTATCTTTTCTAGAAATATTTGAAACTCTATTGGTAAGGTGTTAAAAAATTCGTTATAAATCGCAATAATTACACCCATTTGCAGGATTGTAGGACAAGATAATTATGCCTGACTGGATCGCGACCACCATACACTAAGTGTAACCCCCACCATAATGGCGCATTCCGGGGTCAGTCGGTGTATATCCAGTAAGAGAGGTAGGGCACGTAGAACAAGCATCCATATGCGACGGTAATCGCTTAAAATCAGGCGGGCCGTACGCTTGCCACCTTAGTTGTATAAAATAAACTTAAATATTACATTGTCTTTCGCAAATCTGTAGTATTCGCGTTGCGTTAGCTAACTCTCTGCATACGGTAGAAATCTGGCTAATTAGTCCTACTCCGGAAGGAGGGACGTCTAGGAAACTCACCATCCGTATTCCACCCTATTGCATTGCTTGATGAGGTGAGGAATGTTTTAAGAAAGAGTCATTGCAGACCATCTTGTCTGGCGTTAACGCACGCGGAACCGAACTTGGCAGCAAACTTTTTCGATTTTCGCAGAGAGTGCTCCACCATAGACGTTATAGCGCAAGTGAGAAGTCAAACGGACGATGCCATTTCTCGAAGTAAACTGGTGTTGGCGGTGTCGCTTGATATTGTCTAAATGTTCAACACCTTGGGCCTGCATTAGGGATGCACTCTTCTATCACGGAGTGCCGAACTACCTTCGTTGCATTTTCGAGACGTACCCGTAAGCGGTGCCTGATCATCTTGGATCAAAGAGGGACTGCCAGCGTGGCATCAGTCAGTATCGTCCAATATGCGGAGTGTTAGGCATCATGTTAGTTCGTAAAGTACTCTCACCTTCCGGCTAACGCAAAGGCTTTCCAGACATGTCTGTTTCTGGAGTTCACTGTGTCGCCTAGGCCGGGAGACTGCACCAGGGTGCCACCATTGTAGCTACGCGATAGATATATGCAACTAGCTGCGCCGCGGTGATCGGTCCCGATCTCTCGTTTCAATCCGTGTTGTAATACATAGTCGAGAGAGAAAGAGCTTATTTGGTAAGTATGGAAAAAATAAAAAGTATTTCGTTCAAAGTACGCCATTTTTATCTTTTCCGACGTCGTTTATCCAAGGACATAAGTTTCGTATATAAATAAAAAAAACATAAAAAATTCGACAATCGGTCACGTTTATTCTAGTCTAAACGAACATCTGACACGTGATTTTATTTATAAATATATGCAATTTTCGAGTTAATGCAAATACAGTAGTAAGTAGTATCAGGGTGTAACATTGAGAATGACCAGTTTAGGGAACTCAAAAATTATAAGAGCTATGGAAAATATATGTTCTAAAGATCAATGTCATCGAATTTAAAGATAAGAAATACTGATTTCATAGATTTAAAGAAAGTTGAGAATCTAACGTAATCATTAAAAACTATAGGGGGAAGTGGGGCAGATTGGTACAGAAAAATTCAATGACGTATTTTATGTATAAAAATTAAAAAATATTATTATTTTTTGTTTATTGAATGTATAATACCAGTCATAAGAATCATTAAAGTTAAATAATAATGAGAATAAAATTAATTTAATAAAAAATGGGTTTTGTATTATTGTACCCCACATATGAGGCACAATGATACATAGAATGGGGCACTTTAATACGAAAATATATATGTACGTATAAATAATAGGAAATAAGGTTTAACTGGTGGAGATTATAATAAGACTTAAGATTATTAATAAAGGAAAAATTATAGTTTTCAAATACTTTTCTCTTTAAAACAAAGCTATAGAAACTACTATGGATTTAATTATTTAATAACCACAATAAAAATGTTTAGGTACAGTCAACCTTGCACCATTGGCGACAGTTTCAGGTATAAGCTGAGCTCTATTCAGTATTAATGAGTTCCTAAAGGTACCTCAATTTATGCTGGCACCATTACCACCGCTGTGTGGTTGAACATATTACGGCACATTATATATGTTTAAAGTATTTCAAAAAGTACAAAAGAAAACGTTCGCGAGTCGTCGAGACGTTCCCTTTAATAACTCCCTTTATAGTAACTGCTAAAGCACAAGTATTGCAGTTGCAGCTACAAAATAAACGCTTGTGTTATCTTTCACAATGTAAACACAAACTTACTAGATGCAGGTTTTTTCGTAGATATAGGGTCACTTTCAATTGCAGATATTTCATTTTCTTCACAATTTCGGCAGCATTAATAATTGCACTAGTATCAGTATTGACAAAGACGACTTCTTGTGTATTTACCGTATTTATCACATTCGTATCACTTACATGGATGTGATTAATACGTATCAATGTGCCCCAACAGATAATTAAAAAAATACTTCTAATACCAAATATTGGATAGATTAACTAACGTTTCGTAAGTTTAAATCTTAATTATATCATATAAAACAGCAGAGAAATACTTTTAGATACTTGAGTATTTTTTAGTTAGTCGCACTAAAAACACACTTACTCTGTTCCAACGCTAACGGTTAACAAGCGATCAGCGTGGTTATAGCTGTGGAGCTAAGAGATATGTATATAGACGTTTTAGTTTTGTCGGGTCTCTAATAATGTTTGTTAATATTAAAATATTGGTGGTGTATCAATGTGCCCTTTGTATCAAAGTACCCCACTTCCCCCTATTGTTTTATTACGATAATTTATAATGTAGATTGTAAGTAAGGATGTAACGATACATAATTTTGCCGATACGATACCGATTGTCGTAGTCAACAATCAGAGATATCGAAAGTTTAGTAATAAATAAAATAAATAATAAAGTATGTAAGCTCCTAAACATTTTTACCCGACTGGCGGAGGGTAAAGTTTTTTTGTGCGATTGTATATCTCTCTATTATGCAAAAAACTGACATGATAAATAATATTTTTTAACAATAAGTACGTATTTGATATTTATTTTCAAACGGATTATTAATAAAAAAATATCAAACCAAAATTAAATAGGCGCAAAACAATACAACGGTCAGTAAAGACGCCAATGTCGCTGCAAGCACCATGCGGCTCTCTTGCGGCAACGTTGTCGCTTCGCGCGCTTCTCAAATTGTTAGATATCGGTTGATAATAATCGACGATACCGATATATCGCATCAGTATAGCTAGATCCCGGTTGTAAGGATTAAATGTTGCTAGGAAACCCTGTGTATAAAATTATAAATATAACTGTATTTAATTATTTTATACAATTACGGAGATTTCGTTACTAATCAATCAATTAATATTTTTAATCATATATAAACAATTGATTGATCAGTTCACTTGTGAAATAAAATACTTAAAATGCTATTTTGCTGCTTATTTAATTTTAGTGATTTGAAAAATAATTACACGTGTATTAGTTTTAAAAAATATGTTACTTCAGTTTTAATTATCTTTACTATCGATGTTATGGTTCTTTAGAACATATTTCTCTATATTTTATAGTTTCAGGGTTGCCCTCACGGATCGTTCTCAATCATACACCCTGTATATTTGAAATGTGTTGATTAAGCCCTTTAATTTGAAACCCAACCAGTACATTAAAAAAAATTGTCCTATAGAAGGCGCCATATTAAATTTACTGTGACATCACATAGACTAGCGAACCAGTGAACAATCAAGAATCGTTTAACGATTACTTCATTTGTTAAGTTATGATTGGTAGTCTAGAATAAATTTGGGAACAGGTGAACATACATACATAGCCTGCTAAACTCGTATTCCTCCTATTGACTTCGCGCAGTCGGTAAACATAACTCTGAGATACTAAACAAATCACAGTTGCTTTTTGCTAAAGTGGACAACGGACAACTAAAATTGCTGTTGAGCAAATCGGGGCAGTTTTGGACAATTTAGGCAAGTTAGGGATGATTAGATTTGTGTATATTCCCTAAAAAAACAACCATCCAATAAAACGTCTTAAGTTTGTATGACTCATATTATGTTATAAAAAAGATTTGGTAGAAATGCACTTTGTACACATATTTTAACCTACGTGCTATTTTTTACACGTTAAAAATCAAATATAAGCAAATTTATATTTAACAAATCCTAACTAACGAGAGTGATCTCTCTGAGCTATAAATAATGTTAAAGCTTAAAAATGAAATCTGGATTTTGTGCCGTAGAAACATATTTACTAAAAAACTTTTTTTTTTATTAACATTTCAGCCGGTGAAAAATTTCAATTTTATATGAGTAAAGCGGCATGTGCATTTTTCTATACTATGTAAAACTGTATAATATTTCAAAATGCGTGTTTATAACTATAAATAACATATTTATTTTGTCTACGATTTATCTATTTCCATTAAGCGTTGTTCACAACAACCGATACAATGCAAAATGTGAGAGAATATTCTCAAGGATTTTATACATGCGCACGGCGCGGTACCAAGGGGTGGCTACCTCCATTCATCGACGTAGCGCGCAGACTGCGCGGGACGTTTCAGTACAGCGGGGGGTGGGTTCAGGTCCCAGATCTCTTAGTCAGTTTCCAGACTCCACGACGATAGTACTTGCGGTACTCTAATCAGTGTTTGATCTGGTGCTTTGTAAAAACTAAAAATTAACGTTTGGAAAAACTGTATCGAGAATCATCTGTTGAGAACTTTTATCATTTAGTGTGAAAGTTGCTCGGTCGCCCCATATATTTGTCGTCAGTTTCGAGGGATGCAGTATCACAGTTAAACGTAAGTTATATTATTCTTATAATATTTACAATTAAATATTATATATGTTACGAAAATAATTTAATTTCAAATGTGTCAGAAATGTTTCTGTTTCATGTATCAGGGGGACAAAATATAGGATTTTACGGATTTCACATAGGAACAAATAGAAAAGTTCTAAATTTAAACCTATCACATCCCGTGGGTGGCTAAAGGTATTGAATTTTCTTTACAGCGCACAGGGGGTGAAGGGCGGAGAGGGGTCGGGCGTGGGTACAACCTCCGCGCAATCCACCCCTGTATTGATCGCTTGGTTTTCATACGTACATGTTAAATATTGTCACTAGATAACTCAAGTGATAGATAGATAGATAGGTCTTTGATTTTAATTTTGTGTAATGACATTTGAAAAAGAAAGTAAACAGTGAACAGTTCATCAAATCGAAGCAAGTTTTTCTAAAAAAATTTATTCAATTGGCAACAAATCTTGAATAATAACATTTTTTTTATATTTTTTATGGATCAGGTTAATAATACATTTGACATCAATCTTAATAAACAAATCATTATTATATTACACTTAAGGAATCCAAGTAAAATTTTCCAGATAACATAAACTAAAACCGTTTTTATCAAATGATATACCTACAACACGGTCACGTTATCCCTTCACCTCGCTGGAATGCTGTATTATGATACTAAAATAAGTATATGTCTGCATATTAAAAACCTATAATTAATCAATAATTTCTATTAATAGAATCTTCACATACTACTTATTAAAATTTAGTCATCAAGTGTGTGATCCATCATTTAACAGTATATTTGTGTGCAATTAATAGCTATTTCTAGAGTTTTATAGACGTCATTAAGTCTAACTGCGCAAAAAAGCGCGGTCTCTTGCGACCTGAATGAAAAGCTGCTCAACAAGTAGGTCGTTACGGGACCTACGGGGTCGCTCCAGTACGCATGCGCGCCCTCAATCTTCGAAGCTTTCAATATGGCCGCTTTGTGCATACACCATTTTATTGATCTTGTATGCAATTTAGTAATCGCATTGTGAATATTTAGAACAAAAAATAAATAAGCTATAATTAGTTGATTCGAAGGTAAAACAATGTTGTATTTGGGAATACTCATTGGCACGTTCACGAATCCCTAAATGGTATAATATAGAGTGTTGGGGGTGCAGCTAAATAAACGGGCGGGTATATTGATGTGTACGTACATCACTGGAACCCTAACGAGCTGTGGTTAGTGTACAGACTGTTCACTATTAAAGTTAAATCACTTTACACTAAAGTTATGCATATAATTTTGACACTTTTTAAGGTTTATATGTTCACCGTTCTTAATTATTACTATAAATTAATATAAAATAACTTATAATTTTGTATACTTGGCATTTTATGACAATTTTATTTGATTTTATCATTATAAGAAAATAATTACATAAAGTAAATAAAAATCATTGCACCTTCAAAAACGCATGAAAACTAACATTAATGTTTTTCTTAATTTTGTTTGAATGATATAAATTAATTTTTTAACTGAACGTTTTTAAAACGAACATTAATACCTGCATGCGGTATATTCTTTGTAAGATCAATAAGCGACTTATAAATTAAAAAAGGTTGTCTAACTGGGAATTGTTTTCATTACACTAGCTTAGTTTAACATGAAATAAATATTCTTCAATAATAGTGATAAAGGTAAAATTTCCGCATAAAACAAAGTCAATCAACACTTTACAACTATTTACTCTGATGATGGAATATGTTTTCAAAAGTTCTCCAATGGGTAATTTTTCGTTTGAAGAAAGAAGAGCAAGGAAAATATAATTTTCGGTTCGTGGATGATATCGTCCTTGTCATTTATACCGGATTGCATTCCGTATTCCATGATTTATTTAAGCGACTATTCTCTATAAGTTCGTTAGATAATGAATTTAGAAGAATTTAAAATGAATACAGAAGAAATTAAGTAAATACTACATCAAACATTCAAGTAGGCTAAATCGATATCCATCGAGAGGAGAATACCTACTTCAATCTACATATACAATCAGGACAAGAGATTGAAATGGACAGATATTACCAACCAGGTCATAAATAGATAGATGTACGCGTTCCGCTTGGGCCACCTAATCTAAACTCGGGTTTGTAGTAAAAATGAGTATCACATCAAAGCAGAAATAGCGCTTATATAACAAACTAGCTGTGCCCGCGGATTCGCTCGCGTGGACTACAGAATGCCGTCGGTCGACCTTACTCACTAATCGTGCTACCCTCGTTTAAAAGATGGAAGACAAAAATGTTTAATGTGGGTGATCCTTAATAGATAGATATATGATATCGCTGACTTTTTTGTAGGTCTTTTTAAGATCTACAAATAAGTAGAACATTGATATATCTCGTATGGTTTACTCCGCGTAAGCTATTTAAGTGCCTCAAATGTGTTTTTTTTTCGAATTGATTCACCAATACCATTACTGCTTATTTCGTATGTTACTTTATCTTATAAAATATTTCCTATAACCTGGGGAGATAAAACATGTAAATCGGATAAGTACCTTTCGCGTGAAAAAAACATAAACGGACATATAGACAAAGAAACGTTGAGTTTTACAATATTTATAGATGTGTTCTAACAGTTTTCATTTACGGACCTAAAATTTTGGCCTCCATCAAAGGAGTTGTTACTAAACTATGAGCGGCTTCCAAAGAGCTGTTGGAAAGATACTAGTAAGATATAAGAGTAACACTGCGTAACTGTAAGACAAGCAAATGTATGAGAGAACCATAAAAAAATACCGATGTTATCAAATAAACTGCAAAAATAAGTAGGATTGTAGGACATGTAGCCTGGAAACACAATTCCCGGTGTAAGGTTTTTAAGTAGAGACCATAAGAAGAGAAATGCCTTATAACAATACTGCAAATCTGTTGTTGCAAAAATGTAAACGTGGCAGAATTTAATTAGATTCAAGTTTTTATAAAGAAATGGCATATACTAAGCGAGACCTAAATCGAAATGGTAGAAAAAAACTAAAAAAGTAGATTGTTGTTAATACTGTATATTAAATTTAAAGAAAAACTCCTTAATTTTAAAGGTTTTAAATATGGGAACATCTGTATATTTAAATACGCTAGATATTAATATAAATATACCTATGTAATATATTTTCCAGTTTGTCGTTAGTATTCACATTCGGTGTTACGTTAGTATGCATATTACTGAATGTATATTCTTTATATAGAACATTTGTGTATTGACGTAATCAAATAAATACACACATGGAAATTTATTTATAACAGTTTTCGATTATTCATTCATAAATATGAACGAAGTCGTCTTTAATAGTGTTCGTGAGAGGGAATAGATATTTATGTCTCTAGTCTTATTATGTAACTTTATTATCTTGTATCAGTTGTATCTATTTATAGCGTTTTATATTTTTGGGTATAGCCAAAGCTCTTTTAATATAATGCATCGAAATCGATATTGACTTTTCTCTTACAACTCTATACATAGTATTGATCGACGAAGACGTTACTTTGCGGAAATTCATCGTAAATAATTTATCCCAATTTTTTTGCTACTTCCGCCTGAAACATTAACCGTATTTTTAGGTGGAAGGTGCAAAGAAATGTCGGCTAAATTATTTAAATTATCTATAAATGGTGACGAATTCTTAAATAGTCTTCAATGCTTTAAAAGGTGTACCTAAGGATAATCTACAGCCATTTATATTACCTATATCAATACGATAAATAATGTCTAGCGCATCCTTGTCTAAATGAATTTTTTTAATAAAGGGTCAATATATTTTAAAGTGAATCTTTTATTCTATCGCCCAAAACTTTTTTGTTCATCTATCGCATGTCGCATTGCATTACATTGTCGCAAATAAAATTTAATTTTATGCCTTGCAGTCAAGGATTACAATCGTAAATTCGGAAAATGGCATGTCGCATTACATTACATTGTCGCAAATAAAATTAAATTTTATGCCGTGCATTTAAGGACTATAATCGTATATTCGGAACATTGTATAGGTATGTTAATGTGTTTAACATTTCACTTGCATCGCGGTCTCATAAAACCACACAATTTTTTTTTTGTAAAGTGTAACAAACAATGTAACAATGCTCTATAAATGTAAAATTTTATATTCACCGACTCGTTCAGAAAGTGCAAACCTTTATGAATTAATCGGAACGCTTCATATATCAATGCGAAAATCAAGAGCACTGATACATTACGATGAAATACTACAAAATGAGAAAACTATTTCGAATTATTTTGGTTCTATTTTTAATCTTAGTATAATCATTTGTTAATAGTGAATTTCTTTCACAGATAAATTTTGAAGAGTACGTTTAAAAGGAAACCATGTTGCGCCGGACAAAGGTAAAACCTGTTCTCACTCCCGCAGCGCAAGTCACTTAGAGAAAATTCGGACAACGTACATTTAAAAACAAGCGCCAATATGCCGGCTCCTATTTTTGTTTACGTCACTTCTTTAGCAGTTTTGTGGATATGCGGTAAGAATGACTAAGATAGGTTTTAAAGTGCGTCACACTTGATGAAGATACTATAATATTTTATGTTACAATATCGTATATATGAAATCATTTCAGTCGCTTAGGTATCGCGAATTATGAGTAATATGGCTTTACTATTCGATTTATTACACAGGTCATCAGACGATGATTCTGATTTTGAATTCGATATACAAATTGGATTAGCACATTCTAAAATATGTGGTCGTCGATACGTAGATAAAAATCTCTGTCGTATGATTTATGATATGTCAATGCAAAACTTCTTTGAAGTTAGTTAGTGGAGTCTGTGAACGATGAATGGACACTGGGGTGCTCCCGCGTTCTCTGAGCTGATATATCAAGCTAAGTATTTATATTATTATGTAATTTATTTGTGATGGCTCAAGAGCCATCCAACCAAGGTTGAAATCTTGTTTTACTTAAATCTGAATTATTATTGTAAAGTGATTGGTTTAAAACAGCAACGTTAGAGTTTCTTGCCAGTTCTTCTCTAAGAGAAAGTGCCCTCCGCACTGGTTATAGAGTTATTCACAATATTGAATATCAAATATATGATTAATTACGTTGTATTATTTAGATACTATATCTTAGAATTAACCCACATATATATAATAAAGTTAAAAATCTAACACACTTGTGAGTGTCGCATCATCGACACCGCTCGCCCCACACCGAGAACACGTCGCAACATCTTAAGATGTAATAACCTTATCGCAATTTAGCTTAAGATACACTATCAAAAATATTTATATTATCTTATAGCATCTTCGCCATTTGTGACGCGCTTTATTTTTAATACATCTGTTCTATTTTAATTTTGGATATTCGAAAAAACTTTTATTATTCGTTTTATTCTTTATTGGTTAATAACTTTTTAATCTCATCGCAAAACTAATGACTATGACGTAAGTGTATTAATCAAATAATGATAGTGAGTACTGAACACAGTAAACGCGGACGATGCGCAAGCGCCACAAGCAGTTACGCGTATGACAAACAACACAGCAGAACAACCGGATCCGAGGTCACCGCTTGGTCGAGTCCCGCCGTACCAGCCGTCACCAGTTGGTATTGGTGCAGGATTACCAATGCAACCGCCAGGTTTTTGGCCGCATAGCATCTACTCGCGTGTAGATAACTGGCATAGTGAGTACAACAATAATCTATTTAAAAAACCTTACAAAATAAATCGAAATCTAAGCATTCATTCGTATTAGATTAATTTAGAATAAAAAATACTTAAATACTTTACAATAAACAAAGGAAATAATACTTAGTATCTATTTTGTATTCAGAAAGCGTCGATTAAAGTAAAATTTTAAAATAAAAGAATCAAAATTAATAATTTTCATTTAATACATCACATTTCATTTGATTTTATGACAGCTTTAGAAATTATCCATTCTGATTTATAATTAACTGTGGCAGTTCGAACGGGTTTACAAAAACACAGTGACGTCATACACCACGGGGCCGACGATGGTGATTTTGACAACGGCCATGATGACAACGGTGGCTGCCAACAGCCATGTTCTAATCTACATTTCTCGTGTCAGGTGAGTGTTAGAACGCCAAGATAGGAGGATGTTTACCTGCAAGACGCTGAAATAAAAATTCTATGATTTTACGAAATATTTAAGGAAAGCGTAGATCTACAGACTGCCACATGAAGATGATATGACAATCTCACTTTAGGTTTCTTACTACTTACTCTAATGAATTTTTTTGATAAAAATAGCTGGGTATTATATTTTAAAGTAATGGCACGTCTGTAAACAGATATCGTGTACTTGCATACCGATGGAAAAGCGATGCGATGGTATTACGGACTGCGCTGAGGCAGAAGACGAAAGCGGCTGCGCGAGCTCTTGTGACGAACATGATAATCGAACCATGTGTCACAACAGCAACATCTGCATCGCCTTGGACTGGATCTGTGATGGCGACAACGACTGCGAGGACTTCTCTGACGAAACGCATTGTGGTCATTATGAATCTATTACTTTATCTATACTAATATAATATTATTAATATAATAAGGCGGAAGAGTTTTTTTTATTTGTTTAAACTAATCTAAGCTAATATCTGAAACTACCATTCGGATTCGAAAAAATAATTAAGAATATTATAGGCTATCTAGCATTAGGCTACGCCTCCAAGCTAGCCTTAAATATTGATTTTTGTTAAGTCGGAAGAAACAGCGCACCCGAACTGCTTTATCCGCGTGCGCTAGTGTAATAATGGTTAGTGATAAGTAAATACAATATTCTACAAAAATATTGCTCCTTAGTACATTAAAAAAACTGCGGCACTATATGCTTATCTCGTATACATAAGCCACAATAAGGTACTTTGTAACAAAGTTTTATTGAAATTTGAAAAGTGATTTATGAGCATTATTGTTAGGCATGGCGTATTAATCCTTACGAATGAAAGTTACTTCATCATCAAGACAATTTTATGTAGTAATTTTCCCTTTATAGCATGTTATTTTGCCGAATAGTTTGGGAGATAATGTAAAATTAATATAATTCAACACTCGGCTAGTGTCTACAGCTCAATAGGTGCAGTGGCGCGAACGAGCCGTGTGAGTTGTGACGCATAACCCTAGCCGCCCGATAAAAATATTGTCTATACTGAAGTATTACAAATCATCAATTAGATATTTATTTTAAATTATACGCGGGTAAAACTGCGGGGCACTGCTAATAATGTAATAACGCTCATGAGATTTTTTGTTTGAACGCGCTAATTTCTGGAGCTAACAGTCAGTTTGAAAAAATATTATTACATTTTATAACCTATTTATTGAGGAAGGTTATTAGGCTATAAAACTTCACGCTATCACCCTAAGTAGTGGAGCAATTTGATATATCTCGTATGGTTCCCTCGGCGTAAGTTCCCAAATGCGTCTTTTTTTCGAATTGATTCACCATTATCGTCACTGCTTATTTCGTATGTTACTTTATCTTGCAAAATATATCCTATAACCTGGCAGATAACATAGCTATTAATTGAAAAAAGAACATGTAAATCGGACAAGTGGTTTTCTCGTGAAAAGAACATAAACGGACAGATGATGACAGAAGATTTTGATACAAAACGATTTGAAATCAAATGTCACATTTTATTGCTCAAACGTAATTTAACGGAATTTTATCTTATTACAATTGTAAATATTGTAACAGGCGGTGCTGTTAACTGCACCGCTGATCAATTTGAATGTGCGAATGGACTCTGCATCCACAAGGAATGGCTCTGCGACGGAGACAACGACTGCCGTGATAACTCTGATGAAACGAACTGCACCAAGGATAAGTAAGTGTGCTGTATATTTCAAATTATAAAATCTAACAATCTATTTATTTTACCCACGTTAACACTCTGCTGAGTATAACCATCCTCTCCATCATGCCTTTAGATGATGCGAGCCATGAAATCCAATGTGGTGTGTCTATATTTTACCGGTGAAAGTATAATAATACACTCTAAAGTTACCAAGAGATGCCTCGAGAAGGTGCTAGGAATTTTAAAGTGTTTAACTAAACTTTGGGCTTATTTCAGAAAAAAAAACGATATATAATACGCTACATAATAATCTCTTTACGGAGAAACTAATTTTATATTATTTGTATTGCACATTTTTTTATCATTCTAAACAGAAGGCAACCCTTAATATGTAGAGTTCACAATTCAATTTTGTGTTCTAAATTACTACTCAGGTGCATACAGGGTTATACCGATCTAGGTCGCGACCACAAAATATCAAAAGATTTTGATACAATATGATACAGTTACATATACTGTTCAGTTTGCTGAATTGATTTAGATACATCGGAGTTTAACCTTTAAAAATAATAATTATGTTTAAGAAAACATTCCTGAATCGTATTGATTACATTATTTGTTATTCAATTATTTTGAAGTCAATTATTTTATTATGAATTTAATCATAATTTTGGATATAATATTAGTCGGTTCTTTCTGGCGCGATGGCGCTGCGATGCTGCCTAAAGGCTGTTTGGTAAATCGATACGCGCAGCCGGGGACTGAAGCATCGGGGGTGAGGCAGCTCGGTTGTCATGGTAACTCGCCTACGCGCAGTCTTCGTCCCGGAGATTCGCCCAATATATCCGCTTTCCGTGGGCGAGCTCATTATAGAACGAATGTATCGATTTGTTTAGTATAGCTCAAGTAAAGGACATACACATTGTACATAGATCTATAATAATTGGATACTTATAGAAATATAATAACTATCGGCTTTGACTTTAATTCACGAGATTCGTAATACTGAATAATAGGTCCTTACATATGAAATAAGCGTTTTATATGAAAAAAAGATTATGAAATTATACATTTAATCAATCGAAGTATGTAATAAAATCTTTGAAGGCGGTTTGGACAGCCACATCGGAATTAATTTTTTTTTCCTTGCAAGAAATTGTCCGCGGGGTTTGTTTCGTAGGTCAACATTTCCAGAACCAAAACGTAACCAAAAGCGTACCGTGCTTTATTTTACAGTAATCCTTCAAGCTGTTTTTGCAGCGCTGATGCCACGGTGGAACTCATATTCATAAATAACGCGATATTTTAAGTTTCCTTTATGTGAAAAGAACGATGTCAAAGAGAAATCAAATGGTGCGAAAAGAAATAAATAACTAAATTCGAAACACAAATACACAAGCCTAAATTTGAATTTGGAATTTCTAACCAAACCCCAGATATTCGAGATCAAGGTGGCCAGTTCAACAAAACGCCAATATCATATGTAAGGACGTAATATTACACATATGGAAAGTGCCAACACACAGCCTTAGTTAACCTCATAGTTCTTAATTAGACATTATTAATTTATGATATGACTTTTCTTATTCAATTATATTTCTAATTATTTTTTCAATATTGCGAAAAATATTAGATACAATTGATAGTCTATGGTCACGGCGTAAATTCTTAAAGGGAGAGTCGAGTTTTTCCTGGTTGAGATGTAAATAAAGACTTAACAGTATCTACATTCATACTATGTTCTTGTTTATAGATATATTCATTCGTAATATATAATTTATATACGAAAGGTTTCCTACCTTTCAAGGTACTTTCCTGCATTCCGGACAAAAACTAAAACTAACACAGTAGATTACGCTGATTGGACGCAAAAATTAGTAACCCCGGAGGGAGTCACTACAACATGGTTTTGCCACGTGTATGATGGTTACAATCAAATCTACCAAGTAACCTACCATCCACCCTGCTGTCTATACTTGGCTTTAACATATTAATTGGCCCAACCAGGCCTTTATTTCTATGAATGCTCCATATTTCCATTTCTATTTACGTTTCTGCGATAATAAAAGTATTTATTACAATTCACGAATATAACAAATTAATTTAGAATAATAACAATTTATAATATTCCTAAAATAGGTGCAAAGACAATCAGTTCATGTGTACCAACGGTAAATGCATCTCGAGGCACTGGCACTGTGACAAAGAACCTGATTGCTTGGACAACTCCGATGAACTAGATTGTCGTAAGTAGCTATTAGCTGTAATATTAATGATGATTCGATATGTAATATACTATATGTTAGTGGAAAATGTTATTCGAAATTACTTTACATTTATATAATTAATTTATTATTAGTAAATCGAAATCCTACTATTAATGTAATAAATTTGAAAGTTCGTATGTTTCATATACGATTAAAACGGATTTGGATGAAATCGGGCACACTGATAGCTTGTAACCTATATTAAAACATATGGATATTTTTTATCCCCGTACGTCTAAATTCTGGATTATCTTTTGCAACTAAAGTTGAGACTCAGAATGAACTCGATAGGGGATTGTAGATGTACTTACTATCAATTGTTTCAGTGAAATAAAACTATAACTCTGTCATTAAAGATCTCTATGACAAAATTTAGTTAATAGTCTACAAATATAAAAAGTCTTACTTTTGCCAGCTTCTGTAATTGAGTTACCCACATATAGATGAATGATTATTAACTTTAATTAAAATTGCTTTTATAAGAAAACCTATAATTTTCGTTTAACAGCCAAGGAACCTTTATACTGTTCTGAGACCGAGTTTCAATGTGGTAATAAGAAATGCCTACCAAAAGATTTATTATGCGATGGCGATAACGACTGCGGTGATTGGACAGATGAAGATTCTTGCCCAATGTCACCTGGGAGCTGTAATGCTGGAGAGTTCAAGTAAGTACTTATACTATTTAGACAAGGTAAGTATTAATACAATACTATTAGACAATATGTTTGTGAAATAACAGTTGCTACAAGTACATTTAGTTAATCATTTGAATCTGTAATTGTTAAAATCAAATTATGGAGCTTAAAATACTAGACTGGGTGTTATAGATGTAGCGATGGTAAATGCATTCCCGAGCGATGGCGTTGTGATGCAGAGAGAGATTGTACGGATGGCGGAGATGAGTTCAATTGCGAGCCACACGACATACATAACTGCACTTCTGATGAGTACACTTGCACAGACCGACGCTGTATATTGGTAAGTTAGTTCTTAATTAAAGGCTTATTGCTTCATAAAAATTTCTTTTTGTTAGAATTTTTAATTTTTTGGGCACCGCTTTGTATTCTACTACATCTTTTACTATACGCTCTTATTCGCCTATCTGTAATTAAGATACGCTAGAGAGGATTTGAACATATCTACAGTTTTATATAATTCTTAAATTTTTGTTTGATTCATTGATATTTTATTTATTCACAAGAAAGTAATCGTTTTAACAGAAAACGTGGGTATGCGATGGTTTACAAGATTGTTCGAACGGTGAAGACGAAATGAGCTGTGTAGTGAATTGCGAGGAAGATCAGTACACTTGTAAGTCGCAGGAAGTTCTTATTAGTAGTGCCTTCACAAGCTGTGTGAATAGAAAGCACGTCTGTGATGGCATGAAGGACTGCCCTAAAGGAGATGATGAAGAAAAATGTCCGACTAAAAGGAAATGCGGTTTAGAGGACAAATGTGAAAAGAATTGCATCACCACTTACGACGGGCATCCAGGATGTGCGTGTCCTTTAGGTTTTTTGTTGGCTGACGATCGCTACAGGTAAAATATACATTTTATAGGCATGTGTGTTTTGTTTTGCTGGAATAATATTTTCGGTGAAATGTAAGGAAAACCTTCTCTCATTGCACATAAACAAATATGAAGTAGAATCAGCGTTATCACATTAATTGCAAATTTGAGTTATTGGTGAAAGAGGCGAAGTGAAATATTTAAGAGCTTATGTTATATACGTTAATGAATAAAAAAAACAGTTGCCAAAATTACAATTGATAAAACATTACAATAATTATATATTGATGTATAATCTATTATTTATTTATCAAATAGTTGTCGTGACATCGACGAATGCATGTATGAACAAGATCCAGTATGTTCGCAAACTTGCTCGAATACTGTTGGAAGTTATCAATGTGGCTGTATGACTGGTTATGTACTTAGACCAGACGGTAAATCCTGCAAGCCCACCGGTGATCCACCAGTCTTACTGTTCTCTAATAGAATTGGGATAAGACAAGTGAGTGTACAACAATTTGTTATCTATATACAATAATAATATTCATTTCTAATCGATATACAAATCGTATTATGACTAAAATTTGAATTAAGCATTTTTGAGTTCGTTTAAAAGATTTACAGCTCCATCTTTTAATACTTAGAAATGTGTAAAATACTATTCATTATGCAGGCACTGTATTACCTCATAGTAAACTTATTTCCGGTCTTGCAGAAGTATAAATGCTTTAGCATACTAGAAGAGAGAAATTTAGTAAATCCTGTAGAAAGTAAACAACGAAGTGATACTAAAATAGACGTTTTAAGTTGTAATGAAAAGACCAAAAACAATTTGACATGACAATCAGATCAAGATAAGGAAAGTACTTATACATTGCTATAAGCAGGCCAATAAGAAACTAAAAATGACTTTTAATGTATTGTTCATAAACTAAGTATACATTTTAGGTTTTATGTTTAGAATATTTCAATAAGCTCTAACGGGAATCGACTCTACAGTCTTCGTGTGTTTATTTAGACAGCCTGTATAATGTTGGTTTGTTATGTTTAGTTATTTCTAAAAGTATAAACTGAACATTGTGTCTGCTTTTACGAAATACATATCTATATTTATCCAGGTATGGTTTACTGGCGATAATTATATGTCAGTCGTAAAAGGGCTACACAACGCAGTCGCTTTAGACTACCATTACGAAAAGAAACTCGTATTTTGGTCGGAAAATAATTTAAGAGTTATCCGAGTGGCGCAAATGAACACAAAAAACATGACAGGTAAATTTTAACTTTCTTTAACAAAATACCAAAAACTTTAGTAGTAAATTGGAATAAATAAATGTATTGCTTTGTACGTTCAGATGTTATAAGATGGGGTTTAGAAACTCCAGCCGGTGTCGCAGTAGACTGGATACATAATCTACTGTTCTGGACGGATTCCGGAACCAGACGTGTAGAAGTGGCCACGCTTGATGGTGCACAAAGGGCAGTACTGGTCGCTAACGATCTTGATAAACCACGTGCCATAGCTGTTCACCCGGGAGACGCTTTGGTGTTTTGGACTGACTGGGGTAATTTTCTTGATTCATAGGACATGAAAAAATAGCAAGTACTTTTAATTAAAATATTGTGTCATTAGCGTTTTCGTAATATGAAAAGAAATAAATTGGATGATATACCTAATAAAAACATTTGCGTTTTCACCAATTTTTGTTAATAACAGAAAGTTCTGAGCTAGTGCAATATAACATAGCCTTTAACTAACAGTCTGAACGTAGCTTTTTATCAGTAAAATAATTTATAGCATTGGGTCAGTAGTTTTAAAGATTTTATCCTATAAACAATTAAACTTTACCCCTCTATAATATTTATATAGAATACTAGTGTTTAATGAAGTTTCATTACAGTCTAATTTGGGTACTAAATATTTCATTCTGCGTAATAATGTTTATTACTCCTATTTATATTAGGTCCTCACCCAAAAATCGAGCGTGCAGATATGGACGGCCGTAGACGCAGAACAGTTATACATGACCAAATTGTTTGGCCAAATGGTCTTACTATCGATTATACAGATTCGAAAATATATTGGGCTGATGCTAAACACCACGTTATTGAGAAAGCTACGTTTGATGGTCACAATCGACATAGGGTACGTAGACATATATATATTTTTTTAGCCAATGATTATAATAAATGGTATTTGTCAATAAACACGGAAATTGTAAATAATACATTTTCGATGTATTTATTCCGAGGTTAATTAAAATGTTAATTCTAAATGATTCCTGAAATGAAGAATATTTAGAATTGCTTATTATTTGGCCATTTGCAATTGTTACCTTTGGGTCTGTTACAAATTTAGTTGGACGGGTAATTACTCGTACAGTTTCTCTTCATAGTCTAAGCCAGCATTTTTCAATAATTACATTTTTACTGTTTATATTCTACTAAGAATTGCCCGGTACGAAACATAATAATTTTAATTTTTGGCTCAAGCATATAGAAAGATTCACCACCCCTAAGCTATAAATGTGGACTGATGGACCGCATACATATTACTAATTCTGAAATGTTAATCTCAGGTAACAACCAAAGGTCTGCCGCATCCCTTCGCTCTAACTTTATTTGAAGATGCAATTTACTGGACAGATTGGCACACGAAAAGTATATCGACAGTGAACAAGAACACGGGCATGGGAATTCAGACAGTGCACTCGGGCCTAAATGTTCCCATGGATATACACGCGTAATTGTCACAATTGTTCATAAAGCTTAAATGTTATCCAATGTTTGTGATAGGGTGCATGAAACAAGTTGTTAATTTTGTTATGTAAAGTTGTTATCATTTTAATGAAATTTAAGACTTAATTTGATTGATTTTTGGACACCCTGTCAGAAAAAGAACACTAGTAAAGTTTAGTAAAGTAAGTTAGTAAAGTAGTTTTTGTTTATATACAACTAAGGTGGTAAACAAGCATACGACACGTTTGATAGTAAGTGGTAACCGTAGCCTATGGACGCTTCTAATACCGTAGGTATCAAATAGCGCGTAGCCGCCCATTAAACCCCCACCTCAAGGAGCCATGGAAACCCTACTCACCACAGGAACACAACATTAAGTTATTTGGCTGCGATCTTCTGTAGGGTGGAAGTATTCCACCAGTCGGGCTGCTCCAGATAGAGAAAAATCTCCAAAGAAATTTCTCTATGCCCTACCTCTCTTACCTGTTTACAGTAGTATGTTGTAATAGTTATTTCTATCTGTTTTATTCAATAAACAATTGCATACTAAGAAGTACTCGTAGCTATAGAAAAACTAAGAAGCTATAACACTTATATTTATTGGTAAGACAGTACAAACTTACATATGATCAGATTTCTAAGTTCATGGCAACACCTAGACTTCCAGAAACGGTCTTTCTTAGTACATAAATAATGAATAACACTTTCAGCTATCACCCTCTAAGGCAACTAAGAACGTACAGGAACCGTTGCGGTGCAAACAATGGAGGATGCTCTCATTTCTGTCTTCCCAACAGCAATGGGTATTCATGCCGGTGTCCAGTTGGATTCAATATTAATTCTGACGGGTAATATACAATTAATATAGTTTGACTAGTATCGTTCATAACGATCACGAGTGATTTAGTTTTATTAATATACATTTTAATGGCATTACGAAATATATTTTTTATATTAATTTCTATGTATGAAGATTAACGTGTGAGGAGACACCAGATAAGTTGCTGCTTTATGCACGCACAAAGGACATACGTTTTAAGCAACTGAATCCGAATAAGCCGCTCAATGCTCTGGATATGGTAAGATGAACATTTGAGATACATGTTAAAATCAGTGACTCGCAATCTCTCTTTAATTTCTGCAATAATCTATTTATTTAAATTTGCCAAGTGCGTGTCGGGCCACGCGCAGTATAGGTTCCCAAAGTTGCCTGTCACAATATGTAGACTTAAAAGGGGGCTTTAATAATTTTCTATGGAATTAATGCGAAATTACTTCTTCAAGTACATTTTATAAGTTTGTCGACCATTACTCATTAACTTGTAATGCCTACTTAGCTGTGATAGATTTCCTTTTAACTTTGTTACAAATACTACTTCCGTGAATTTTTCATGTATCCAAATTATCCATTTAGCTGGTAGGTAGTTAAGTGTCCCTTGACTCTAACAAAAATTAATACTTTTAAGCTTAATATTAGTTAAACGGACCTAGGACTATACCTAGTACTTATCGAGACGAATCCAACAAACGTAAATACAACGCGAACGTTTTGTTCGGTTTAAGCGTTGCCATGGCCATTATCAGAGTTCTTCATCAGATCAGCTCAAAATATCATATTATTGCATAGTTACATAAATGTTCCAAACAGGTCAAACGGTTAAGTACAAAATTTAGTCCAAGGATTTGACCTAAGAATAACATAGGGAGTTAAAAAAGAAGCTTGTAATAAAGCAAAATTATGCTGTTATAGTAATACTTAAGATCGAACAAGTAATTCGAATATGGAATTCTTTACAGGTGATTCCGGTTGAAAGTATAAAGTCAGTTGCGGCTATAGATTGGGATATTAATACTAAAACCATATTTTGGACTGATGTTGAGAAGGACACGATAAATCGCGTATTTTTGAATGGTTCCAATCAAACTACTATAGTAAACTCTAACCTGAGTGAGTATTCTGAAACATTTGTCCTCCGCCAGCAACGATGTTATTTTTTTAACCTTCTGAATGTTTGAACACTTTTCGTCATCATTGGTCACGATATAGAGTTAGTTATTTTATAAGTGCAATAGTCAAAAATCAGGTAAATAAAAATATATATTTAAAACCCCGTATTAAATAACTGTTCATATTCAGTATGTAAGCGTAACTACAATTTTTTTTTTTTTAGAAATATGTCATACCGTATATATTTATTAATCCGTATATAAGTTAAACCTAATGTCCTGATCGACAGCTATACAGACTATTATTTTTTAATTATTACATCACAACATGATTCTATTTGATAATTAGAAGTTTTACAAAACAGAATCGCCGACTGGTATAGCCTACGACTGGCTCACAGATAAATTATACTGGACTGATGCTGGTACTAGCAGAATTGAAGTAGCTAGTAGTGACGGGAAGAGGCGGTCTCTTTTAGTCTGGATTAACGTTGATAAGCCCAGGGATATTGTGTTGGATCCAAAAGGTTAGAATTTTTTTCTAAACAACCACTTACTAAGTCTTGTCTTATATTATTATATTGTAAAATTGAAACACATATTGTGTTTGATAATTATTGATATACATTACACTGTGAATTTCATTTATAAGTCATGAAACATTTTAAATATAGTGCCGTCAATCATAATATTCTCATTTAAAATATGTCTTCGAACACGGAATTTTTAGTAGTGACGTCTCTTAAATTTGTAAGCTATAATTATGCATAATTTACTTATACATGTTCATTAAAACAGCTGGAGTTATGTATTGGTCTGACTGGGGTCCTGCTCCTCGAATTGAACGTGCTGATATGGATGGAGGAAATCGTAGACGCCTCATCTTTGGTGGCATGACGATGCCCAGCGGTCTGGCTATTGATTTCACCAAAAACCGACTCTACTGGGTTGACGGTGGAAATAAAACGATTGAATTCGCAAATTTGGACGGCACTGGGCGGAATATTTTAATAGACGAAAATCTCGGTACTTATATTCATATCTAAATAAGTTTCTGTTTGCGTGTCATCTAAGATAATATTAATACTCTTTAAAAACATTTAGTTTAAAATGTAATCTTTAATATACAATCAGTAAAGTCTTGAAATAATTGTAATCTACTTTTGGGGCCTATTTTGCTGCTTAAAATTCAAGTTACTCATTTTACGAACATTCGATCAAAATTTGGCAAAAGTGCGCTAAGTGTAAAGGTTTTGTTCCACTGACTACAAATTTTTAGATAAATATGGATACTTTTTGGAATTAGACAATCTTTTTTAACCCCTATATATTTCAAAGGCCAACAGTTACCGCATCCTTACGGATTAGATTTACACGGAGACGAAATAATCTGGAGTGACTGGGTAACGCAGTCAATTCAAGCGGCTAACAAGTTTACTGGAAAGAATCGAAGAACCTTAGGCTCCGGTTTTGCTGGTATCATGGATGTCAAGGTGTTTCATAAAGAAAGAGTACGGAAGCCTAATCGGTGCGTAAAGTTACGAAGATTTTTACGGTCGCTTTTTAACTAATAGGCGATTATGTGATATTTGGTATATCTTTAATATTTCTTGATTTAATATTTGTATAGTCAGTGAAAGGTTTTTCATGCACTACGATATTAAAGAACTATTTAAAAACTGGATAATAAAATTTCCATTCATGGAAATTAAATTCTATTACAATTCAGTTTAAACACAAGTTGTTCAAATGTAGTTACGGATGTATTTTGAATCCTGTTTCTTTTGCATGATTGTATATTATAATACACGCCTGGCTAGTTACCATCCTTAAATTTAAAATCAGTCGCCAAGCACCTATAGGTGTTCCGGAGCTGCCCTTGAGGCCCAGTTCCTCCCACTAAGCTTAGCGTGATAAGAGCTTGGACCACATTGTCACTTAACATCTGGTTAGATTATGGCGAAGCACAAAATCTGTAAAGAGTTAAAGAAAACTGATTTAGCCAATAACTCAAACTAGTTCATATATAATTATTATTCACCTATGTAGTATATTGTGGAATAACTGTATCGTTTGTATTAGGTGTGAAATAAACAATGGTGGTTGTTCGCATCTTTGCTTGCTTAAACCTGGTGGATACACTTGTACTTGTACAACAGGGATCAAACTGCAGGTAATATTTATAACCGCGAACTTTTATTTTATGATTTTTTTTTCTTTTTTAACGATTTCTTGAATGTGATGAGTTTCAAGATGTTTTTATTTAGTATTTTGACTAGTGCTTAGTATTCACGTATAACTGTACTTTATTTATGCGAGCAAGACAATAATTCCTAATTATATTAAATCAAAACTTACGTAACAAAAAAAACAACGAAATAAAATTATTTAATAATTGTTGTTTTATTGTTGCTTGTAGCTTTTAGAGTCCATAATTATTATATATAATAATTAAAAATTACAAACTACAATCATCCGTTATTCAACCGAAATAAGTGAGTCTTTTGAAAACAAAACAATGAATCTTAATTTTTCAGAAAGACGCCCAAACTTGCGATGATCGTCCTGTAAATTATTTAATATTCGCTCATCGCGTAGATATAAGAATAATATCGTTGGACGTGCCATATCTTGTCGATACTGTAGTTCCTCTTCCACCGCTCAAGAATGCTCTAAGTGTTGACGTCGATCATAAGACAGGTGACTCAAATTTGTTAAGAATATGAAATTTTTTTAGCACGTTAAAATTCTCGGTTATTGGAAAAGAACCATACTTTTCTTCTTAACAAAATAAGTCAAACTTTTGGTATATTTTGTTAACGATGATTTGTTATTTTAAGTAAAGTTATAAAGTGGCATCAATAAGTACTTTTTTAACTAAATTCGAATAAAAAGTACTTAAATGTACAAAATATTCTATTTTAAGAAGTATTTTTTACACCACGGTCAGTAAACAGTTACCGCAGCTTATGGACGCTTGCAACACCGGAAGCGCGTCTACAACCCTTAAAAAACCTATTCACTCCCTTTTAAGAACCCTGGGATAACTGTACCTGAGCAAAGTAAAACAGCTGAAGTACAGGAAAATTAATGTAAATACAAATTTTAGGTCTCATTTACTGGACCGATACTGTTGAAAAGAAAATACGCCGCGCCACTATACTCGGAACTAACATAACAACGATTGTTGGAAAAAAATTAAACACTGTCGATGGCATTGCTATCGATTCAGTTGGGCGTAAGGTAAGTTTTGTACTACTTCTCTATAAAGTCGATATTTCTATATGACAGCACGGTAAAATAAATTCAAGGAAGATAAGTGTAATAGAATACAATCCAAAAGGACAGTGACCACCGACATAATTGTTCATCAATGGTCATTATAAACACTCTGACGTACAAATGTCGTGACTATTGCGACACTTCAATGCACTTACATTTTATTGCTATGGGCATATCTAATACTTCTGTTTGTATATATTTTTCTTCAAATTTTGTTATATCTCTACTATAAAGGCCGATCAGAAACATAGCTTTAAAATTTTTTTGGTTGCCTGTTTGTATGTTTGGATTCAAATCAAAAACAGCACTATTTTAGAAATTAAAAAACCTAATTTTAGTAAATTAAGAGTCAAAAAAAATTACTGTTAAAAAAATGATTGCGTAGCCATAGCTGCAGCTATTAACTATACATAATATTTAACCTAATAATCCTTCCTGCTAATGCGTTGAACTAAGGTAAGTTAAGAACCAATTGCACTAGAGCAGATTACTTAAGACCTTTGTCCTTTCTATATATAATAATAATAATAAATTTATGATATATAGAAGAAAAGATAAGATAACTGCTTCTATTGATTAAAATTTTGTTCTCATCATTCACCGATGGTTTTTTTATATATTATTGAGATTATTAAAGCTCTTAATGTTTTGATGTAACTTACTTCAATTTACTTTCACATTTTTAACAGATTTATTGGACCGACGGAGGAATGAACAGCATTGAAGTAGCCGAACTAGATGGCAGTAATAGAAAAGTTCTTATATGGACTGGTCTAGGTAAAGTAAATTGAAAGTAAAAATGGATAAGTTACGATGTTTTCTATAATAAACAAAAAGTATATTTTAACTAATTCAATTAATTTTTGTTTAGATTCACCACGTGCTATTGTATTGCATTATGAACAAGGATACATGTTTTGGTCAGACTGGGGTGCGTCAGCTAAAATTGAAAGAGCTGATATGGACGGAAGAAACAGGTAATTCGATTTTTTGAGTTAATTCATTTATAAAAAAAACATAGTCAGTATATTTAATGTAAAAAAATTGGAGTTTTTATTGGAAACTTGAAGGTATTTTGTACATTGTAGGATAGAATTCATTTATAACAAAATATTGTGTGCTAGTACGAAACCAACATGCAAGTGAAACTTAAAAAAAAATACAAATTATTGAATACATGTTACATAAATTCCTTAATAACACACACATTAACATATACAATGTTCCGAATTTACGATTATAGTCCGTGTCTGCACGGCATCAAATTCAATTTTATTTGCGACAATGTAATGTAATGCAACATGCGATAGATGAAGGAAAAAAATCTAGGGCAATAGAATAAAAGTTTCACTTTAAAAACATTTATAAAGTACTTTTTGAATTAAATCATCTCATAAATTATTTGTTTGCAGTATAGTCAAAAATAATAAATGCCTAGTCTTACTATTAGGTAATGGTTCATTTTTCTACAAGCTCGGTGAAGCTGTCATATCTTCTAATGGCTCCAGGGCCCTTAAGGGTAACAGTATAGTGAGATGGAAAAAAACTTTCTTTTAAATGTTATGACACGACAATTGTGTTCGACTGGATTTCAACCACAATACTACACCAGGTGTAGTATAGGAATATATAGGAATAATGGCACGCTCAGACTTGTCACATTACGAGATCAACCGGTGTATATCCAATGATTAAGCAGGGTAGTGGAGATCTGTACTCGACTGGGTCGCGACGAGCATCGTGGTGATAAACCAGTCACAATTACTCTCTTTTGGTTTGTCGAGTTTCAGTGTTTATCCAGTTACCGAGACGCTTACAGGCCGGTATATCAAAGACAACCGTCAATGGATTTCCGATCTCTCAGTTGTCGCCATTGTTTTTCAATTGTACTGTGCTTTGCCGTGTTACTAAAAAAAGGAAACTGTTTTCCGGTGTCTTCATTAGATTGAAGATAAATACAAACATTCCTTTCAGACGCGTTATTGTTCAAAAGAACATCAAGTGGCCGAACGGACTTGCCATCGACCGAACTGAAGGACGTCTATATTGGAGCGATGCAAAAATGTTAACCATCGAAAGCTGCTATTTCAATGGCAGTGACCGTAAAACATTATTAAGCAACGTTCCTTATCCTTATGGTATAGCGATTGTTGGTCAGTACATATATTGGACCGATTGGAAAACGAAAGCTTTGCATAGAGTCGATAAAAATAAGGCCAAAGAGCCCATAGTCATTTTAAGCAATCTGGAAGGTTTAATGGACATCCACGCTATTCAGGTAGGTGTATATACATATTTTCTTTATAATTAGGAAACCACCAAGTTTTGTTGTAACATAAATATTGAAACTATAAAGCTAAGTCTACTCGTATACTATAAATACGCACTAATCTTTGGAGCTATCAGTCCGATTTGATGAATTCTATTATCATTTAATAACCTATTTATTGAGGAAGGCTATAAGGCTATAAGGCTAAGATCCTAAGGAGTAGTCTGGCAAGGGAGAGTTCAAGTATTACGTAAATTTTTTTGCGGGGGGGGGGGTCTTCTGAAACTTTACGATGCGTTACAGGGTTGGGAGGGGGTTTTGAACTACGTGTTACGGGTGCCTTGGCAGCGCGCGGAGCTGATGGTCGAATAAATTTAATACAGGCGAAATCATGGGGCACAGTTAGTTTTATATAAGTAGCTTGGTATTTTTGGTATATTTATATAACTAACAAAAAACTTTTCTCTGTTATCAAAAAGTATGTTGAGTGAATTTTAGTATTGAAGCAATGATGACTCAGTGGTAGCATGTACGACTACGCGTCGATTGACGTGAGTTCGAATCCTTGCAATGAGCCTGAGCTTTCGGTGAAAGAAAACATCGTGAGGAAACCATAGCATGGTGGTAGGGCTTTTTCTAATGCCCGCCTGGCTAGCTACCACCCTCAACTTGAAAAAATCTGTCGCCAAGGCTTAGCGTGCTATCATCTTGGGCCACATCGTCACTTAAGATCAGGTGAGATTGTAGCCACTACGCCAAACATATAACGATAAAAAAAATTACGCTTTCCGATAGGTGGATATTATTTTTATTATATATGTTCACAGAGTGAACGTGTCATGGAGAATGCTTGTGGTTCCGATAATGGCGGATGCTCCAACCTTTGCCTACGGTCACCTAAAGGATTCACATGCGCTTGTCCAACCGGCATCAAGTTCGAGAACACATCTGAGCCTATACCAAAAACATGCAAGAAATACCCTGAAGAATTCTTGGTTATCGCTTCAAAAGGTAGTATTACTTACATATCGTTCGATACCCCGGAATACCGAGACGTCACTTTCCCTGTAAAGGAAGCGAAGAATACTTTGTCCCTTGATTTTCATTGGAAACGCAAAGAGATTTACTACACGGACGTTGATCTTGACGTTATAAGGTATTGATTGTTTTTTTAAACAATATAAGCTATATTTATATATTACAATACGCTTTATTATTATAATTTTCCTTGTAACATTTGTGTATAACAAATATCTTTATACTTCTTGATGTTCGAGGCGTTGATAATCTATTCTCATTAATGCACATTTAAATATGATAATCATATGATTCCTAAGTCGTACTTATGTTTTTTTTTTTGTAAAACTCGTAATCTTTGTAATAATTATTTCTGTTTACTTCACAAGTGGTATAAATAAAGAGCGCAAGAGTGTTTTACATTATTTCGGATTTAGACTAATTTTAAATATTCCAGAGCAATGAAGCTATCGAATATGAACGAAACCAGAATAGTGGTACAAGGTAGACTGGATACTCCAAACGGTTTGGCAATAGATTGGATAGCTGACAATATTTACTGGAGCGATAATGGCTTCAAGGTACTTAAATATTTAATAAAAGCTTTTCAAAGAACTAGAGTATATTTCATTTTAATCTGTAATTATACAATAAAGTATTTGACAATTTTCGGAAACTCATCTAAAATTATCAATAATGCCAACAATAAGTGTTTTTTTTTCATCGCATCACTAAAAATCGACATATAAATTTAAATAACTAGAATAAACGCGTAAACGCTCCCATTTGTAATCATCGCACCGTGACGTCATATGCCAGTACATGATACATAACCAGATATGGTATATGATACATAACCATCGTGTGTAGGAGTTTTATAATAAAGTACTATATTATAAACATATTTACTAAAATAATGATTGGTAACAGTTAGTTAGCAAGAAAAGCATAGGGTACAGCTGAATTAGCTCGTTACGCAATTACAATCTACTTACATATGACGTAATTAGATATTCAACCAAACATAGAGCGTTTGTGATCACATGACCGAAGATAAGTAAATATGTATTTTATTTCGTGTTTTACTGAAAAAATACAATATTTTTGTGTTTTGTGATAAGAAATCATTTACAGAATATACATATAATCATTTAGAATTACACCGACAAGGACCATATTTTTAATACAGTCATTTGTTGAAATGTGTTGCCTTAAAAATAATAACCTTAAAACTTTGTAAATTAGATGCAGAAAGTGAGAGAGAGAGTAATCCAGATCTGCTAAAACAGCAAATTCAATTTGAATATTATTGTACAGAATTTAAACCTTTTTATTTATATATCCCCATTACCGCGGAAGTTAGGCGGAAAAGGTAGCCCTGTTTAATGGTATTTACGAAGAGTAATAATTTCAGGTAATAGAGGTAGCTCGTTTAGATGGAACTGCAAGAAAAAGATTAGTTTCAAATCTGAGTGAACCAAGAGCACTCGCTTTGTTTCCTGCAAAAGGGTATGAATCGTTATAAATTTACTTTTTATCTATCTATTACTTATTTAACCAACTGTCAACCAAAAATAAAAATAATAAATAGTTGATATCATAAAATAATGTTAATTTTATATTGCACATTGCAAAATGTGATATAAATGTTTCCATTGTTATAAACAGACCGTATTTTCCTAGGTTCCTTTTTTGGAGCGACTGGGGAGAAAGTCCCAAGATAGAAAGGTCTCTCTTGGACGGTAGTCAACGGAAGACTATTCTCCAACAAGATCTCGGATTTCCTAATGGCCTGTCGATAGATGCCAAAGAAAGGAGATTGTATTGGGTTGATGCAATTAAAGATAGAATCGAAACCTCAGACCTCAATGGCCAACAACGAGTTCAGCTGGTGTTATTAGCTCATAATCCCTTTGGAATGACACAAGTACGAAATTATTATTAAAAAAAAACTTCTTTGACGTAACAAGACAAAAATAACTCCAAATTTTTTATCTCATATGGCAAACAAAATAATTAAATTAGCGTAATAATGATTTTTACACAATGAAAATAATCAAAAGTCAGAAAAATCATAGTAGATCTTCTTGATTTCTTTCGAATCGAAAAGGTCTAATTTTTCTGTCTAGTACTTTCGAATGTACAAATACCAATTATTTTTATTTTCATAAAATGTGCTGTTACCATTAGATGAAGTTTCATGATTATCACCAACAATCAATGCTACATCTAAGTTTCATTTTACAGTTCAAAGATTACGTTTACTGGACGGACTGGTACAATAAGACTGTCATGAGGGCAGACAAGACGACAGGCAAAAATATAACACGCATTGGTACTGATCTAGAAACGGCTATGGAAATCAAAGCGGTCGCAGAGGATAAGCAAAACGGCTGGAACCCTTGCATGGAGGATAATGGTGGCTGCTCGCATCTCTGCTTCTACAGAGTTAAAGATTACGTTTGTGCTTGTCCTGATGATCTTGATCCAAAGCCATGCTCGACGAGTAAGTTCTTAGCTAGACGTTTGAAATGTATTTTTTTCAAGTTTGAGTGTTCAATTTTATTACGTTGCCGAGGTCGATATGAACTTGTTCTGTTTATTCGCTGCTTGAGCGGTCTCCAAAAGAAGAACTTTTCAAAAGAAGAAGAATTGTTTGTCCTTAGAAGTAACAGGGGCTTAAAAATGAAATTACCGTTTTAAAGCTCAAGACACTTAAAGTAAAAATTAAAAAAGACATGACATTTAATGTTCGACTTTCAATTGTTTTTACGTTCGGCCTTTAACGTGATGATGGATATGGCGAAAATCATAGTAATATTCGAATACGAGTTCCGATGTGGAACTAAAGCAGCGAAAACTGCACGTAATGTCAATGTTGTGTTTGGTCAAGATACGGCTAACGAACGCCCCGTGTGTTATTGGTTTAACCGCGTTCGTAGTGGAAACTTCCACCTAAAGAATGAACCACGAGGAAGACCAGCCACTAAGGCAAATAACGATGAATTGATGTTGATGGTGGAAGCCCATCCGTGTCCAATACTCATAGAATTAGCAGCACCGTTTGCTGTTAGCATACCCGCAATATTGAATAATTTTCAGTAAATCGGTAAAACGTGAAGAAAAGTGAATCCTTTACGATAATCACAAGTGAAGAACGCAATGGTCTTTTTAAAGACAATAATGCTTATTGTGGATGATCCTTAGAAGATAGACATATGCTATCGCTGACTTTTTTGTAGGTCTTTTTTAGATCTACAAATATATAGAACATTATTTTCATATATCTCTTATAGTTTACTCGGCGTAAGGCTCAAAAGCGTCTTTATTCCGAATTGATTCACCATTATCATCACTGCTTATTTCGTATATTTAGTATCTAACAAAATATATCCTATAACCTGGCCAGATAACATAGCTATGAATTAAAGGTAAAGCTATGTAAATCGGATAAGTAGTTTTCGCGTGAAAAGAACATAAACGGACAGAGAGACGCTGAGCTTTATAATATGTATATAGATAATTACATTATTTCAATAATTGTTTTAGTACCGAAAAAACTGGTCGAAAACAAAATACCGCCTCATTATCCACCTTATTATGACTACACGGATGTGGTGACGACTAATAATTTGTTACCACGGAAGAAAGTTTTCCACGAGACCCTTCTGGGACATATCGTTATTATGGCTGCCCTAACTTCATTCCTGATCTCTAGTATAGCTTTCGTAATCTTCGTTTGCGGTAAGTTCGTGTTTTTTTGTAATTGGGATATAATTGATATACTTAGTGTATTAATAAAGTTTTAATACCATAAATTAATTCCGCTGCGCTTCAAGTAAATACCGCACTACCTACAAACAATAGCTCTTAGAATAGGGCCACTCAATATCGTAGTATATTGTGACTATTTGAAATTATTCTTGTGTACCTGACAAAATATGGGTTGTACGCGGTAGCACTGAATGCGACATTTACTATTTTTTGGTCAGTGTTATTTTATGTTGAAAGTATGACAATATATAACACTTACTAATGGTATGTGATCCCAGCATCTTTCTTATTTATTGTAGTATTGTTCTTACATAGGTTCATTACACTTACTGGCATTATCTTTGGTTCATTTAATGAAATACGCTGCATGACAACGTGATAGTGTTGTTGGAATGACACTGTCTAGTCTAGAGTATGCGGATTTCGGCTTCGTTTTTATTGTATTTTTTTTACAGCATGGTATCTAGTTGAAACGCCAGCGGAAAACTATAATTAATCTATGTTTAATACATTATAGGCAATGTAGTTTAATAACTTATAATATAGCTATATTACTTATAAATTGTGTTTTCCTGACAACGTAACATCTCCATTAATTCTTCATAAAAATATTATCCAATCTTCATTTTAATGCTCATAATCCCCGCTATTGATAAAACATTATATGTACGAATTTTTTCGTTAAAAAATGTTTAATAACTTTTTTAATAGGAATGCTATCTGTTGATGATAATGAAATTATTTTCAAGGTGCCATCTATTTTCAATCTGTTTACCTAACATGACAGCTGTTAATTAGATAGTTTTGATATTTTTTTTATTATTATATTCTATAATATTATATAATTAATATTATATATTCGCACAGGTCAGCCAGTTTATACTTTTCGGATATGAGATTAACAAAATACAATGATAACAGTAATAATAATTCTAAATTTGTTATAAGTTTTATTAAAAATATTATGTGAAGTATACGATAAAGCTATGAACTTATATCCTGATAATGCCAGTAGAAATTGGAATGGATAGTCTTTTGGTGAATTACCAACATTAATTCAGTAAATATGGAGTTTTATGTAAATGTACACATAATGAAATTTACCGTTCTATAAACTCGTACAAAGTGTAAATACGATGAGAGTTCAAGTGTATACTATTTATTCATCATATTAATTAGGAACCCAGATGACAATTTTGAATAATTTTGAAATTTCATGCAAGTCGACTTCGTCAGCCTATTTTATCAGCCATGTATGAAAAATATTTAGAAGTATGGCTTAATTCTTACATAATAAAAACATAGGTGTAATTTTTACTCAGGGTACATTTAGACCGATTAGTCACAGGTTTTTTTCATATTATTTTTTTGTTAAGTTTTAATTGGAATTTAGTTTTTCATCATGTTGGTTATTTCATAGCATCGTTGTTCAATATGTTGACTATTAAATTATGTTTTATATATACGTTTGTTATTTTGTTACATATTTTAGTAAAGCTAAGGCTAAGAAGTCAAGTTCGGAAAGATGACTACACAGAATCCAACGGCCACATATCGTTCCACAATCCCAACTATAATGGCACCGCGGGCGTTCCCGCGGCCAATGCCCCAGAACAACCAGATCGACGCAACGTACGCTTTCACGGATTCTTTAAATATGACAGGAGCCAGGTGATCTTTATTATAGATTTTTACCAGTTGTGTTTAATTTTTAACATTATACTGATCAAAACTGTCACTAACTGACCAAAGCGAATATAAAGTGGGCAGCTCTAGATTGAATGTTATACCTATTTTTATTTAAATATTTTTTATGACTATTTTCATTTAATTTTGTTACTTCTACTGCCTATTAATATTATAATATTATTATTAATAACTATCAAAAATTTTAAGATTTCTTGAACTACATAATATTTTATAGGCAATGTATAGAATGTCAGCATTCTATGTAATACCTTAGATTTCCTGAAGCTAGCATATAGATTGCCAAATGAAAAACCGGGTGATACGTATGAAATACATCTCTGATTCGCTTCGAATATCACTTGAGAGTTTTTGAAGTGACGAGAAAGTGTCATATGATGTTTTTTTTAACATCATAAACTTACGTTATGTGGCCCTATATTATGTCATTTTGGCAAGGTTATTGTGTACAAGTGAAGTGAATTATAAAAAGGAAGCATGCATTTTGGGATGTCGCAACAATTCCCTGCAAAGTTTTAACATGGGGCCATCATCTTATTAGAGCCGTTCATAGCAGAGCCAAATACTTTAATACACTCATAACTAGTTAAAAAATGGCACTCTTATTATTTTGTTGAGAATAACTTTTGTGTTTTTGTATGCACGTCATTTATAATATTTCCTAGGCATTCTGTAGTATGCCAAATGAGAAGCCGTGGCGCTGCATGGCCGGCTCGCTAGTAGGTACTTAGTCCCAAGTCCAACCTAACATAACCTAACCATTGCCTTCGTCGATAAATACGGTACAAAAGGACTTTTTCAAATATGTCTGGTAGTTCCAGAGATTAGCGCGCGCAAACATACAAAGAAGGTCTTTTGAGGTTTATTGTTAGTCTAGATATTATACTATTATAGTTATTTGTGTGTAATAAAATATATGTTTTAAGGAACGTGTTACTAATGTATACATGCCGGAGGGAACAAGTCTACTGCCGCCACCACCACCGCCTCCACAGCAACAGCCGCCGCCGACGCGACCTCCCACGCACGACGACTTCGAACCAGTCACTTTACATTCCTACGCGTAAACAAATCAACACGACACAATGGAAACGAACGCGATAATATTCTATTAATACTTAGCCCGAATAGCGATGTCAGACGTATAAAAAAATTAGATTAGTCGTACTCCCTTTTAAACTGTTGATGTTTTTGTGCAAGACAATTTTACCTGAGTTTAGACGCATATCGACAAAAACATGAATGTTTAGAATTTTATGCATAATATAAAAAATCTGATTAATTAAGCTGACAAGACAAATCATAGACATAGGTACTGTGGCCTATAAAGTGAGGGTAAGTGAATGTTTAAAGACAATAGAGAGAAAAAAGTGAGTGAAATTATGTATGAAATCTAGGAACTATTAAAATATATATGATTGTTATTATTAGTTCCTAGACAGAAAGGATGAAAATATGAAAGGAAAAGCTTGTGACGTTTCTAGGAAATCTTATAGGGTCCTTGTACAAGAATGAAACTTTCAATTCGAACGTAATATTATCTTTACAAAAATCATTTGTAATAAATACATTATTCATAAATTATTAGGACTTTTACTGCATGTGTATAGATAGATAAATGTTAAGGACTAATTATTGTATGTTATTCAATTTATCATGCTAAAACGTTGGAATTCTTGTAATAATAGAAATTGTCAGATAATAATCAAAATGTCATGTTAACATAGGTAGAATCTCTCATGAATCACTCATCTCAATCTTTCGTGAATCAGTACACTAAAATGGCGTAGAATTTAAATTCAACGTATGTTAGATAAACAATCAAGAGTAGCTCGTCAATTTCAGATATTTATTTAAAAACTCATAATCATTTGCAATAATCACTAACACTGGTTTAATAAAAATGATTTAAAATCATTTTTTGTTTTGTTCCTTCAATTAAGTATAGGTGCTAGTTATAGAGAAAAATCTAAATAATAATAACTAATTTATTTTACAAACAATTCTAATATTAAATTATTCCGTCAAACGTTTTAATAATAACAGATTAATACTATATTAAGTATTATATATAATATATACTATTAATAGTATTATACATATATATATATATAATACTGTTACAATAAATTAGACACTTCTGAGAATTACGAGGTATTTAAACTGTCACCTGTAAATAATTAATGTATGTTTAACGTCTTAATAGACTCCTTAACAATTTGGTTCTATTTATAAAATCATAAATGAAGCAAGTTATTTCTATATATCAATAAAATATGCTGTAAATAATAACGGGTTCTAAAATATGTTTTCTTATCTAAAGAACCAACAATCTTAATCCTCAAGGAACTATTTTAAACTGCCAGAAAATTCAATTTGTTTAAAGAACAACCTGTGGTTGTATGGTTTGTTATTAAATATGTGTATATTTTACTAGCATAGCTAAATAAGGTGTTAGTGCATTTAATGTCGTAATGATAATAAATAAAAAAGCTGATTGTTTTTGTAAATCTCGCCTAGCGTGCTCTCTTCCGCGGCTCACGGAGAAGTTCCTAGACGACTATTTAAAAAAAATAAAATTTTAGTTTTATAAAGACTTATCTAAGTTCGGATTGCTAACTTGCTTTCTGACTACAATCTTCTACTTCGTTCTCTTGTCCGACATAACAGGATCGAAGCGATATGTTTTCTTTATTCATGTTATGAAATGAGATGAACTGAGACTGACGACTAATTTTAATTGAGCCAGCGAAGAAATTGTGCCTCAATTTTATCAGTTATTAGTTCTTCAAACGCAATGTTCCTCCATCTCAACGTGGATGCCTATTTTGCTTACTGGCTCAGTGGTAAAGCGTTCCGACCCTGTATCACAATTTAAGATTATACATGATTGAGGTATAATCGACTGGTCTGATACTAGTATAGTACCAGTATAACATTGAATCAATTACTTGATAGTAGACTAAGGATGCCGCTTCAATACACTTAAATTTTTTTAAATACGTATACCAGAAATTTACTGACAAGTTTCTAAGTGTCAGGTATCGCAAATTAATTTGATGCAGTCTCCATATCCACATAAGGGATCCTACTTAGCTAAGTCTGTATAAAGGTTTTAGAATTAAAATAATTATAGGTCTTAGATTATTGTTACAAATACCTGTCTATTTTCAAACTGTTTTGTTAATGTGAACTGAAATACCGTGAAATCGTTATAAAAATTATGTATTTATATTTATTCATAAATTAATATATTGAGTCTAAGTTATATATAGGTTGTATATAACTCTAATGACTTTAATTTTATATTATTATTGTATTGTATATAAAAAATAAATTACGTCATATAATGACTCATATTTTTTAACAGTAAGGCCGCTATCATACTAGCGTTTTGTCGAGCGTGCGCGTTCGTCCAACGCTTGACTAGCGCCGACGGTGCGCACCCGGCGTTCGCGTCGCGAGCGTTGCTGTACGAAGTATTCTCGTCGCTAAATTCCCGCTACAAGTGGCTTATGCCGTGTGCACGCAACGCCAGCGCTGGTCAAACGTTGGAGAATCGCGGACGCTCGATAAACGCTAATCTGATAGAGGCCTGACATAAATTGATATTTCATATCAGTGCTATTTTGTAGTCAGTAGTAAATTAGAAATATATATTACGCGTATAATATTTGAATCTCCTGTCGTTTTGTTATAGTATTATCCGTGATATTCATAAAACTATAAACGATTAAGTGTGTACACCATTGAGAAATTATTTTCTTGAATTGTGTATTAAAGTCGTCGAATATAGACGTGTATTGTGACAGGGTGATTTATTGTAAGATAGAATAGAAAAGAAATGAACCGTCATAATGATGATATTTATATATGAATACTTATTGTTTTGCGTTCCACTGGCAAACTTTATTTATAAACTGTATTTTTGTATGTAGCTGTTTATTTTATTGATTATTTTTTGTCTATTGAGTAAATCGGCACATTATCTATTATGTCATATATACAAATATGAATACCAAGATTTTTACACTACTTAAAATTACACTGGCTTTCGTCTGAAACATCTCAAGTATTCATTGTAAAAATGGAATATGAAATCAAAAATCATACATTAACGATTAGTATTATTTAAGTATTAGTTTATGTAAGCGGCTTCGCAAAAGTGCCAAAGACATTACGTAGATAGTGGGCTTTGATTGAATGTTTTTCAAATTATGTTTATCGTTATATATATATATATGTACTTATAAATAATAAACACTTCTGGTACCTTGTTATTTTTACGAATAATGCCACTAAAATTGGTGTGGTTACCTACATACATTTCCCAGAGGTATTTTACTGTCTCAAAATATTATATATTATAGCTGTGCACGCGGCTTCGCTAGCGTGGATTACAGAATTAAAATAAAATTAGTCTATGTTACTCCTTATAACATCGTCCCGTCAAAAATCGGTCCATCCGTTTTGGAAATTAGCCGGAACAAACAGACAGACAAGAATTTTAAAAGTTGTTTTTGTTATAAGTACCTCAGATTTAAAGATTAAATTGGTTTAATATATATTATTTTGTTATGACTTAACTGTGTAAGGTGAGTCATATGTGTAAGGCTGAAGTAGAAAAAAGGTTCTGGAAAAAACAAACCTTGATAATATTTGTATCGTTAAAGATGTAAGAAAAGAGAATGATAGTTACCGAGGAAAGCGTAAAGGCACATGGGAAAGTGAAAGAGACAGACATTATTTAAATTGGTTTTATGGAACATATTATAATAGTTACAAATTCCTCTCACGCGATTTATATTCATCCAATAACACTTAAAAACATAGCAACTGAATTTATATAGTGACGTCACAAACATTAATATGAGAAAACGCACACGATGGTACTTTAACATTTTTTCGTATGCTGCCATTGATATTATACTATATATACATATATATATTACATAATATGCGACATATAGTAGGATAATAGCGCTGCATATCCATTGATTATATATCATTTTTATGTCAAGTAAAGTTTTATTAAAATTATACGTCCTTTACATAAATATTTACATTTTTGTAATGACACTGTTGTTGGCGTTTAATGGTAATTATTTGAAAAGTTTGAAAATGTTTTTTCTATGAAATCATATTATGAAGACTGCTTCCAGGTATATTGATGAACTACTCGTAACTAAGTATATAACAATTTCGCTGTTATTAATATTAATTGATATATAAGATTCGTTACAAGTTATGGTCATCAATGATTTTGTTGATCTATGTGTTTTGTATTAAATCCCGCAGGGCAGCTTGTGGCGAGCTGTTGGTGAGTAGCGACACCACGGGACCCGAGAACTCCATTACTCTGGCTAACCGTCATCTATCAGCCAGAGTGGAGTCGCAAGAGCTTCATGCTCGAAGAGTGGAAGTGTAAAATACTGCAGGAGTAGCTTTCAGCCATCCTGTTGTACACCTCTCGACACTCTTTAGCTATCTTAAATAAAGTCCCTCTTTTCCAGAAATCTGGAAAGGGGGACTTTATTGAGGGGCCAACATCTTATGATAGCGAGTCACCATCTGCCAATTTAAAACCTTGAGACTGGTTTGGCAGATGTCTGTAGTCTCAAAACAATAAACCTGACTACCAATCTCATTATTCAATTCATTTTGTATTATCTTTGTACTGAAAAATATAACCACAACTAATGTTCTTTTAACGTTAAATATTTTAACCATGGAATATTACCATCTCGATGACAAGAAATGGTATTCCTTTCTGGTCATTGACAATGGATACGCAGCACGCTCCCTTCTTTGCTGGAAGTGATTGTGGAGCGTTCTGAGTTTAGCGACGTTGCGTACAGTGGTCGTGAGGCAAGCCCCTCCCCTCGCTATCGTGTACCTCTCCGTCTCCAAATAGTATTTCTAGGATTTGTCAATCAAATAATTTTCCATACATTTCAATATTTGCCAGGCAATCGCATTCCATCTTCGGCCTCGTCTTTAATTTCCATCATGTGTGATTGAGGTCAAGCGTGAGCCTAAATGTCGTAAAAAAGTTTAGTTTCTAAGATTGGTGGGGCTCACAATCTTGGTACAACTTTTTCCTTTTATTTCCTACATACCTACCTAATTACCTACATAATTAACAGTTTATGTTTATATATATTTTTCATACATATTTAACTATATTCGGCATGAAATACATGGTTAAAGTACTCATAGGCTTGTTTGTACTATTAGGCATCTTTGTACTTATAGGCTAAGACTAAAATGGGTATGCAGCGACTGTAAATACTATCATTGTATCACAGCCTCCTTACAACTATACTATTTATTCTCATCACGACGTTTAATCTGTCGTTTTGCGTTTAAATACTCAAGTAAGTAGTTTGCGATACTTTTACATTTTTAAGTTTAGATATAACTTTAGGTGTAAGGAAACTTAAAAATCCAAGTAATACAGGCGTCAGCAAGCTTATATTACTTTGTTTTTTAAGTCTTAGTAAACTGTTGTATGGTAAGAGAGCTGTGCCAAAAATTGGCAATAAAAAAATAAAACAAAATAATTGAATTTAATATAATTCAATTAATTAATTAAACAGCTTTTACACCTTTGTAAATGCCTCCTTTGAAATGAGGTGTTGAAACTGTTGTCTGATTTATTATTGTACTAAAAAATAAAGACTAGAAATTATTTCAAAAATTATTTAGTTGTTTTAATTTGATAACATAATCTTTTCGTGAACGTAGGTGGTATTCTCTTATTTATTTTCCGATTAAACAGCAACACTTTAATATGGTTAGAGCGGTATCAAATTGTATTAACTCAAGAGAATTTACGATTTCATGGTACGATTAGTATAGTGGTAGGATTCGACAATAGTTTCCGACTGGATCGCGAACACCATAAACCAGGTGTAACAACTGCCTCAGTGACCGTATATCCAGATTTCCAGAGGCTTGCGGTATGGTATGATAACGACGACCGACGATGAATTACTGAAACCCGCTACAACTGCTCTCTCCAGCGGCAACTGAAGCCTAGGTCCGTTCTTCTGGCACGGAGCTCTTGAGCCAGCAACCGCTCGCGCGATACACTTACACTACTTTCACTAACTACCAACATACACACATCACACTGTACTTCACACATGTACACCACATAGGTTCTGTAAGGGCCTTTTTTTTGGCTAGTTAGACTAAGACCAAATTGCTAGATTACTAAATGCAAATAAGCATCTTTGTCCCTACCTCCCAGAAGGCAGACATGCTTGTAACGACTTCCGGATGTATCAACATTGTAGTGGTCAGTGGACATTTTAATTTATTGTAGTGGTCTCATCATTACCGTTGTAATCGTTGTACTGTATTTAGTTCAGCATTTGATCTTACATCAGCTTATTGTCGAACATATTTTCACTATAATACTACAAAGGTGGCGTCAGACTTATAAAAACAGCTATCGATACACATCGATATGGTTTGAACGACAAGTTTTCGAGTTTCAGTATATAGTTTGTATTGTAGCTAGTCGGTCAAGTATGACCACAGATTTAATATATAAAGATCGGCAACCCGAAAGAGAAAGAGCATAGTACACGCTTATGTGAGAATAAGATAGGGATACGAGACCATTTTCCTGTGTTATCGGTCTGTATCTATCTACGTAAGTTGTTATCAAAAAAAACACGCTTATTTTTGCAAAATCTAAGGTATAAAAGTGTGATTTAATATTTAGTAGACATGTTTAATTGTGGTTACGTGTACTGCAACTGGATGTAACTCGTATAACAAAGAAACTCAACGAAATAATACGCACACTAGTGTATTCCGTTTTTGGTCTCTTCTTATTCAATGTATTACCGATTTATATTATACTAAATCTATGAGTATGACCAACTAAATTAGGTACTTACCAAAATACTTAAAATACATACAATGCTTTCCTACGCTGAAAGCTCAAGTTTATTTTAGTATCCACATCGTAAATTAAAAAATTAAACTTTATTTAACCTCTATTTTATATGACAATGAATTGAAAAACTTTCTATAAAACTCAGGTAATATTTATTGTTACATAATGACATTAATTTCATATTCGTTAATATATACCATAACTATTAACATGCAGTTACATAAAGACATTCAAAATAGTATTTTATAATACGTAAAACACATTTACGCAAAAAGATGGGTGTATAAAATAAAAACTCCATTATATCTAATTAAATGATTATCAGATTAAATAATTAATAATACTTTTATTCCGTATCGTCGCCTCAGTGCTTATTTCGATGCCGTAGAGGGAGAATTTTAAAAATCAGTTATGCGAGAAAACGGTGATTTGCTGGTTCTTCTTTTCGACAAAACCGGTCGTAAGTTTTTAAGCACAACAAAATCTATTGTCGGTATTTTATATATTACATAGTGATACAATGTTTATCTTTTGAGTTTGTTACTAAGACCTCGGCTCTTTTCCTTTATGTGAAAAAGTCTAATAAGAAGATATAAACATTTTCAGAGTCTAAAATTTAGAGCGTCGGTAAGACCAAAATACACCTCGTATCTACAAGACTTTATGCCAAAGCAATAAAGTCAAATTCGATATAGGTTTAGTTATCTAATTCTCCCTCTACGGCAGCGATTTGTTCAATTCATCATTAGTAATATTAATGTTACCTACGTTCTGATATCTTGGTTCGCCTCAAAAATATTCAAAAAAAAAGGTGTGTGTGCGATTCACACACGATAGAAGTGAAACTACATTTTAAAAGACATTTTCTATTTTATTTAAACAGTGTGCAATATACATACACACCGACAGTTACTCTCTCGCTCTGGCTCACACAAAGACGAGAGACCGATAATGTGCGTTAAACGTTAAACTTTTAACACTTAACGTTTAACGCTTGGAAGTCGCATAAGAAGTTTCACTTCAATAAAGCAGGTAACTATGAGTACACCAAAATTTCAAAACGTCACAAACAGAAAAAAAAATTGATAACTTTTCATTAGATTTTTCACATAAATGATAAGAGCCGAAGTCTCGGTAACAAACTCAAAAGGTAAACATTGTATCTGTCTCTAACATATAAAACACCGACAGTACATTTTGTTGTACGTAAAAACTTGCTGCCGCTTTTGTTGAAAAATATCATTAAACCAGTGTTTACTCGCAAATCGGATTTCTTCCGTTATTTATTTAAATCTTCATATAAAAGGTTTTCATGTTACATTTTGAAAACTTTATGTAATGTTTTTTCAAACTTGTATACAAACTATGGCAAGTAGTTACTTACTGACTACTATATAAAACTTTACCAATGATGGATTGGACACACAAGCACTGAGGCGATGTCCGCGTCATGTTGGAATCATTGTGCTTTTGCGAAGCAAACCTACTGTAAACTGTGAACACAGCCATAGGCAAGTAATATATTGTTTTAGGTAATTAACACTTAATATATCAATAAACATTCAGTTACCTCGTTCTTGTCTCGTCTTCACATGCGAACTATATACTTTTTAACATTTAATATACATAACTATTTAACGAGTGTTTTTAATCACAACTATTACGATGCTTATATATTAAATATAAATATATTACAATTCGCATAAAAATAGTAGAAAACGTATAGTCCATTACAATATTTATATAAATGTTGTAACAAGTCTAATTTCAGATTAGTATAGTTTAGTACCTTGGTTAATATAGTCCGTAGGATTTAGGGAAATGAATTCTAAACAAAACTCGATATTATGACATGAATAAGATCATAGAAATAATTCTCCACTACAAAAAATTAAAGTAAATTTTATTATTTTAATCATTTTTGGTTTATTGATAGAAATCCTAAAAAATACAAACATGGGATAAGAATAGTTCATTTATTCAATTTTGCCTTGGGAAAATTGAGATTTTTTGTGTACAAGTAACGTGATTGAAAACGCCATCAGAAAACGTGAAGTCGTCGTACAATATTTATATACACTGTTAAATGTTATTCTTAATAGGTTTTCCTGTAACAAATGATTCTAAAATTATTACAAAGTGTAGAAACAATGACTTGACTAGATGCTGATGTAATTTCGTAAGTTTTAACAGAAAAATTTAATAAACTCAACTTTACACATAATACCTTCAAACCTAGTTTTATTTATTGAACGGTGACGTCACGCGCGGATACATAAAATATTGTATTAAATACTGTATTATGACAAATATATTTAGATAAGTAATGTCAATTGTACTCTGATAATTATAAAATATTTGGTTAATTGAATACTAATTTTAGAAAATAAATTACATTACTATAATACATCACTTTTCATAAAATAAGTATGCTTTTTTACTATTTCTAAATGCTAACTTCATTATTTATGTGTAAAATACTTCTATGTATGAAACGTACATTACTATAAAAAAATGTTTGAGACTTAATAAAATTATATCATCAATTTTTGAGCCATTAACAATTCGAATTCTTCATAACAGATTACCAATTTTTAATGGCAATAAAGGTTTTTTTTTCATTAGTTTTGCCCATATTTTTAGGTACAGGACCGTTGCCGTTTCTAATACAGTAACAATGAAGGCCAAATTTTCCCAAATGAATATATAGACATCCAGCAGTTAAATATTTGAAGATTATTTTTTACAATATTCGAATGTAAGCTATGATATACTAACTTATTAGTATTCTATCAAACGTTTTATATATTTGGAGAGAACATTCATCTGAAAATAAAACAACACACAGACGATACAACATAAAAAGACTAGATAAAAACAATTTGTGTTATTTGGAAACAGATTTTACGAATTTCCCGAGATTCAGAATCAGACAATAGAGTCAGGTACTTAGTTTCGCTAATACATTTTAAGTGTTCAGAGGCAGTAGAAATTTAAACCTTATCTTCTACGTGTATCAGTTAATAATTCCATTTTAATTTGAAATACATATATAAATACACACTACCTTAATACAATACATTTCAATACATACTATTTGAAAATATGAGTTTTCTTTTTAATGCATAAATTTAAATATTTTGTCAAAATAATCCAGATTTAATTTTTAACAAAATTATAACACATATTAATAATGACAATAATTTAAAAATTAAAATATCATAGTGTAAACTCAGTATAATTTATATTTAATGTGTAAGTAATTTTTGTAACTTTATTTTCAGAAAAAAGGGATTCGTAATTTTATCGTAAGTTACTTCAATGAAATATTAGCATAAAAACAATAGAATGTCTATAATTAAATTAAACGAATGTAACAGAAAACGAGAGCCCGGCCGGGATTTAAATGTTGGCTCTCTGGGATGGAAGCCATATTGTTCTTCCCTAAATCCAACTCTTCCGAAAGGCAAATAATATTACCATGTTATAGTAATGCTATGCCGAACGTTGCACATTCAACATACGCCCACTTTGGCACGCGTGTCACACGACAAATATAAACGTACACAACTTGTGCTTATTCCCCTTAAAATAATTATAAGCGATAAAAGTAAAATTATGAGATCAATAAACACCACAAAAGTCCATTTAAAACAAAAACAATTAGGCAATGAAATATAAGGTAAACGTGGTCGCTTCTACGTAATACTTAAAATTTTATAAAATCTGTATATACGAACTACGCTAAAACAAAATGGAATGAATTCCTCTTATAGAGTACGGCTATAATTAGTGTCCTTTGGAAAATTCCCTGTAAGGTCTGTTATAGGTATTTAATATCTATTGTCACGCTTTTCTTACAATACCAGAGTAAATTTAGTGGTAGCGTTTCAGCTCTGGAAATACTTCAAGTAGAACCAATTCGAATAATTCCTGAAAAAAGAAATAGACAGCTTAAAAAAGGAATTCTATTTCGATGACGATTCCTAATAAGACGTGGTTACATGATAGGCATTTTGCTTTATTTTATAGTAGCAAGGAAAAGGGGCGGCACTGTATTTGCCGGCGTTTTTATTCAATTATATTGTCAATATATAAGATTAAATTCATAGAAGTTTCACTCAATTACACACACAATTTTCTTTCAATTTTAATTTTATATTAGCATTTTAATAAATACAACATATTATTTATCATAACATATCTGTCCCACTTGCAATAAAATATTGTTCTTAAGATATAGTGTATCATCTCAATATCGTGTATATCCCTTTCACACCCGCCGCTCCGCGTCCCGAAAACCATCAGGAGGCCTACCATAGATAATTAAAACTCTATGAGGCCTACAGTACTCAGCGTCGTCTATTTGACGTCACGATAATTGTTTTATAACAGGTTTATTTAAAGGAGATTAAAATTACAGAGATAGTTGAAATTATTATTAATGTTTATACACAAAATGAAGTTTACTATTGTAACAAACATTGATTATTTTCATACTTCACCTTCACAACGTGTATGGTAGAACTTGCTCAAATTATACAGAAAAGGAGGGAAAATTTAACATTTGTAAATAATGTGTACACTATTAAAGCCGTGTTCATTTTGTAACGTCACAGTTATGGAAGCTCAACAGCTACGTAAGTTCTGTTTTGATGCTCATTTTACAACTATGGTCATTTATCTATATTAATATACTAGCCGTGTCCAAGGCTTCGCTCATGTGGATTACAAAATCGAAAATAACATCAGCTATCTGCCAGTGAAAGTCCCATCAAAATCTGCCCAACCGTTTCCGAGATTAGACGGAACAAACACACAGACAGAAAAAAATTGTTGGTTTTGTTATAAGTACCGTATATACTTTCACATGTATTACGTAGAAAGCTGTTATTTTGATATTACAAACAGATACTTCAATTTTATTATTCGTATAGATATGTAGTTCTGTCCGTAAATATACTTTTTTTTTTTCAAATATTGTGATACAATATCTATTATAAAAGCCACTGATCACGAATATGATTTTTTTTCCGTTTGTCTATTTGGATGTCTGGTTTTAAATCAAAAACAGCTCTTGAACGATTTTTATGACATTTCGAATGCGGGGCATTACGTAATTCCTCGATTTATAGGCTTTAAGAATTGTCAATATTACTAATTTTTAAATTGTAAAAATAAAATATATTTTTTTTATTCACAACTGATTTCAACTGAATGTTGTATACAGGAAGTATATATATTTCCAAAATTAATACACTATAAAAAATTAACAAAAATAATTTAAGAAATGAGTAAAAATTAAATTACGACACGAAAATAAATGCTGCGACACGAAATAAACGAAATAAAAATACACGAAATAAACGAGTGCGGAGCCGAGGGTACATCTAGTTATATACTTTATAAATTTATAATTACATTAGAATCAATTACAGAAAAAAATGTATATGTATAAATATTTAAGAAACGAATACCATATAGCAACGTTTGTGAAAAAGTACAACATTTCATAGAATTAATTAGTTTCACGGTTGTCCGCATACTGTTCTGTACGTTGTCACATCGCGTAGCATTGATCAATTTATACGCGCTGACAGTTTTAGCGAGGAGAAACTTTTTTAGCATCGGTCCGACAGGCGAATTTATTTCGGATGTATCGCGTGCTTTTCCTACGTGTTATTAGGGTTGCCATTCATGTGAACGTTCTTCGTTATCATAACATGATTTTTAGATAACACTATGATCACGACGTGCAAACGAACAGAACTATTTTTCTCTAATCAAAGATGTAACGATCGAGACAATGGACTTACATTATACGCGAGACCACGGTAAAAAACATTACATTAATTTGTTTTAATAATAATGTTTCTTGTAAATTATCTTAATTTTAAATTTACCTACTTTGGACATAAAGTGTTAAAGAATGTTAATGTTTTCGCTGGACAAAGTGTAAAACGTAAAATTTCTTTCAGCCATCTTTGCATTTTCCTTTTAAATAAGCATTAATGTCAGAATATATTTACCTATTTAGAAATCTATATATTTCTATCTATAATCTATATCTATATATATATATTTTATAATTTACTTTATAAACCTTGGCTCTAAGATTAAGATTGATTCAAACTACAATTTAAACTTAGCACTTCGTGATTCAAGTCACAATCATTTTTATGTATAGATCCAAAGTGAATTTAGAAATTAATTGAAAAACATATTTACCAACAGTAACAACCCTACTTAACCGATAGCAGAGACGGGAAAAGCTCGCAATACCGTGGGCGGTCGTGGAAGACGCAAGCTTGTTTAGTTGTGGTTTGTATGTGTGTAATGAAGAAAGTGAGAGTTAGCAAACTTTTGTTAAGTACTAATTAAATATTAATTATAAAATCACCTATTTTTTTACAAAGTGATCAAAAACTATTTATTTAGTAGGGCATAAATGTTAACAGTTATAATAAAAGTATAGCATATTGAAGATAAGGCATAATAATTTTATAATGCCAATTTTATTTAGTGCTGTGGCGTGTGATAAAAAGCTTTCGTCAGATTTCGCATCGTGCGATGGTAACTTCATGGAAATCGCTGAAGAAGTTTTATCGAAGATTCCACCACGCGATCACAAGATGACATACTCCCACGGTCCTTATTTATTTCACTACATCGTTCAAGATATATATTTTTATTTCTGCATAACAGATAAAGTAAGTAGTCACTAAGAGATAAATTCCTGCTAATAACTAAAAGTGACACATTATAAAACATCAAAAGATATAAATAAATATTATATATTTCTTATTATCTTTACATTCCTTAAGACAAATAGACTAAAAAATATACTTATTTCTACATTTAAAAGATAGAAACTGAAACAAGATATTAGCTACAAATATTTTTCGCGAATAATAATTTTAATGTAAATGTCCAGATATTCAATATAAAACTGTAATTTTTATTTATTTAAATGTCAATGAAATTTAATTTAATATACGTATATATGAAGTTTTAAAGTAATAACTTCAATAAGTACATATCGATAGTTGAAAAAATATTTATTTTCAAATCATGTTTTCATGTATGTTTTATTTTTATATTCGAATTTTAATTGGCACGACAATATTATAAATTATTATCAACTTTATAAATATTTAATTAGTACTTGACACTATATTGTCCCAAATGAGCATATTATTTTTCGGAAAACTCAAATCAATTGCTTAGCATTTTAGCCGTTACAAATTACTCTGTTTCAAAACAATACGATTACTGTATTTTTTTACTCACAGACATGCCAACGGTCCAGAGCATTCTTATTCCTAAACGAGATTCAAAGGAGGTTTAACAGAAAAAGTAAAGAGAACTTCGTCACTGTCTTAGCTGAGGAAATGTACCGGTACAGTGAAGACTACAATACAATTACAATAAGACAGGGAGAGTTGGATGAATTGAATACTATTGGAGTAGGGAGTAGTGGTGAGTGAATAACTTACTTAATTTCAAATCCGCAATAAATAAATAAAATTCCTTAGTCGCAGATAAAACATTTTGTTTATTATCAAAAAGTAACAGAAAAAAATACATTCGCTTGCAAAAGCAAGAGTTTAACAAGCTCTAGATGATTTCTCACTCTATAATCAAACTTATATAAACTAGGAAAATATTTTTAGATACAATGAATGCTCATAATAATATTTTTGTTTACAGAGAGCATACTAGGAGAGAAAATTTTATACGTCACAAACATAGATACTTTATCATACAGTGTGAGTATAGTTTATTACTTCTACATCTCTTTTACGTATCGTTATCGATCGTAATATCTAAAGATATATTTAAATTTTCGAAGGTAAAATATTACCCATAAAGTGCGAGTTTGTATAACAACTAGATTACAAAATCAAAATCAATTAGATCTCGCTGCAGGTAGAGTCATTAATAATATTTTGAATAGTCATATGCACGTGCATGTGTTATACTATAGACAACAAACCGGTCGGTTACTGCACGTTTTGGATATTTATTCCTGGGAGTGTAAACAGTAACTGTACCTATAGTTAAATAAATAGTTGATTAAATGTAAAATTTGTTAAACATTTAATAATCTAGTTTTATTTAAATTGTAGTTCAAGTTTATCGATAATATTATTGATACGAGCGCTGTACGTTACTACATGTTGCCATAAGGCCTACGCAACTGTAGCGAGATTCTAATCCTAGTATAGTCTATACTATGTCACTAGCATTATCCATAGTAACTAATCCAACATCCCATTAATAACATTCATTAAATCAATTATTAATAGCTATTAACAAATGCTACGGGGCCCCAGCCCTAAAGCAGAGAAGCAAAATATGTGTGGTCCTCATAAATACGCAACCTTTTTGGTATATTAAATATGAGATAATAGGATCACCTTATTTTATCACGTCAAAGAAAAGTATGGTAAAAATCTAATTAAAAAATGCGTTGGTGTCCATAGTTAGCCTATGTATACCTAGTTAACTAGCTTTTGTTATGATATATGCAGGTGCAATGTAGTTATTTTATCGGTCAAAAATAATAAAGGTAACAAGACAATAAATCATTCATTTGCGACAAGGATGACAATTCTCAAAAAATCTCAAAAAAATTAAGTCTATATTTATTTTCTGTATAACTGGCAGACTAAGTAATTGAAAGTAACACTGATTTCAATTTGCACCTTAAGTCGTTGCAGTGAATATTGTTCCTTTTTGGGACAATTGGAGACAACATATGAGCGATACATAATAAAGGCTCGCTTCTTTAAAAAAATTACTAGACTCTACAAATTATAATAATGATAAGTTTATGATAAGTTAGAATATGTAGAATACGTAGTAATGTATAATATAATGTATCCAGTAAATCGATAATAATAATAAAGTTATTAGATAAGTAACTTTTTTTAAATTAATGATGATTTCATTATATTTCAGACAATTTGTAATGTGGGCAAAACTCCAGAACGAGTATCAATATCTGTCCAGTATCCAAGGATTAATTTCATGTTCTTAGGCGCATTTATTTTTGTCGTGGGATCATCGGTTTATATTTTCGGTCCGATATCATGTTTAGTATTAAGTCTGATTATAGCATTTTCTTTTATACGATCTATGGTATTTTGTAAACATAAAACAGATTGAAAAAAAAATTGTGTTTACTTTTATAATGCGTGTCTTTTTTATATGTAATTTTGATACTTCGTTAAATAAAATAAATATATTTTTGATAGTATTATTGACAAAATTTATATAATTTTTGTTTCTCTCATAACAATAGCCAATAATTAATTCTTAGTTCTACCTGTACATGTACCTTTTTCAAATTTCAAGCTGACATCTATTATAACGAACGCTGATTACGAATGAAGAACTAAAAAAGTTATCAGTCTGTTTGCGTGTCACATTATGATGAAATTTTGTATACGGCAGTATAAAATGTCATTCCGCAATTAATATACTATAAGAACTGTATGGAATACTTTTAGAAATCATGAGATACGAATAAAAAATAAAAATACAAGACCAAGGAATTACTGCGTAATAAATACATGGGACTCCTGCGGGCACAGCTAGTGAATGTGTGAAGCTCATGGATACTCTATTCATATCAGTGAATAAATGAATTATTTATTATACATTATGCAGAAAACAAAATACCCAAGTCTTAACGTAATTAAGCCGACTACAATTTGAATAATATAAAGTAGAGGTGGTTGGTTGTGGAATTTTTGTAAGACGAAACACAGCCGATTTCTTTTAAACGTGAATCTAGTTGCAAAAACACTTCTTGTCATTACTACTGCTCTGAAAACGAAGACGATATAGAGTGAAATGGTTGCGGGTTCCTGTACGTACAAAGAATATTGTACTTTATGTTGGAACTTTTATTACATTACTAGCTATGCCTGAGGCTCCACGTGGACTACAGAACGCTGACTGTTGAGGGCAGGCGCGAATCGCGCTGCCCCGCTCAAAAGACGGAAGACAAAATGCTTATTGTGGGTTATCCTTAGAAGATATATAACGGGTATTAAGGAACCGCTCCCGAAAACAAAGACACGATAGTACTAATGATACCTTTTTTATCGTTATAGGGTGGCGTAGTGGCCACAGTCTCACCTGATGTGGCACAAGATGATACCACGCTAAACCTAGTGGAAGACTGGCTCTCAAGTGCAGCTGCCGGAACACACCTATTGATGCTTGGCGACAGATTTTCAATTTGAGGGTGGTAGTCAACAAGGCGGGTATAAGAAAATGCCCTACAACCATGCTATGGTTTCCTCACGATGTTTTCCTTGTCGTACATGCTATCACTGATAACTGTGATAATGGGTAAAAAAAACGATGCCGATGAAAAAAAACTACAGTTTACAAATCTTTATTGACATCATTCACGCTCCATCATGTTAGTACAGCTAAATGAAACGATAAAATTATAAAAAACATTACTTAGTAAAATAAACCAGCAGTGAGAACTCGCGCGTACATTGACCCGAGTATCAGCTGTTTTTGATATTGTGTTTCACCGGGGGATCGTTTTTTTTTCTGACCCATCATCAACGGTATCAATAGTACTATCGTCTGTCTTCGTTTTCGGAAGCGATTCCCTAATACCCTGTATATGCTATCGCAAACTTGTTTGTAGGTCTTTTTAAGATCTACAATTTTGTAGTACATTAATTTTATATCGTATGGTTTACTCAACTTAAACCATTAAGCACACCAAACGCGTATTTTCCGAACTGATTGATAATTATCTCACTGCTTATTTCGTATGTTACTTTATCTCACAAAATATATCCTATAGCCTGGTCAGACAATATAGTTATGAATTTATATAAAAACCATGTAAATCGGAAAGGGGTTGTCGCGTGAAACGTACATAAACGGACAGACAGACAGAAAGACGTTGAGTTTTATAATATGTATACAGTATATAACATTATAGGACCGTTTTGCGAACGAACGATTGACACATCGCAACGAGCGTTCTCATTGAATCAATGCGATCTCGACCGTATTGTTCTGGGTATAAACTAAACAATTGCGTCAAATAATTCGAAAACTGGTTCGCGTAACGAGGACTGTTTTGAACGGTCCGTTCAAAAACGCCAATAATTAATGTAAAGGTACTCACGTAAAACAGTTGCTTGTTGTGCGTTGTATTTTGCAGCGTGTGGAAGAGTTTGTGAGCACCGCGCGCCGCAGTCTGCGCGCCCACTAACGAAGACAGCGTGTCGATAATACTCTCGCTCAGCTGCTGCAGCGCTAACGTGCGAGTGTGTTCTGTTGATTATTTATTTCATTAACTTTTGAAGCGAAAGTTTTTCAAGTGAAACTTCTTATGCGACTTCCAAGTGCGTTTAACGCACATTATCGGTCTCTCCTCTTTGTGTGAGCCAGAGCGAGAGAGCAATATATTATCGATCTCTCCTCTTTGTGTGAGCCAGAGCGAGAGAGTAAATGTCGGTGTGTATGTATATTGCACACTGTTTAAATAACATAGAAAATGTCTTTTAAAATGAAGTTTCACTTGTATCGTGTGTGAATTGCACACACACCTTTTTATTTCAAACGTATTTTTTTATATTAGCTTGTCAGATTAACTGTATTATCTCTGATGGTAAGCACAGTACAGCCCGAACAACGGCGACCAAGAGATCTGAATCCATCGGCGGTCGCCGCTGTCATGCCGGCCTGCATAAATATATCTTCACGTTACGTTTTTACACACATTTACACGGGAACAGATTGGCCGAGAGATGGTTCCACTGTTCCACGGTACGATAAACATAAGAGACATAGAGAACTTTTTAGTTCGTGCCGAGATGGAGGTTACCGTAAAACTGTGACACCAAAGCCCAACGCGTGTGGTTCTGTTTATGAAAGGAGAGGAGCGAATTAGATTGAACAGCTCCTCAGACAACTCGCCATGATACAGACGGTAGAACACGCTAAGCGAGGCGATGTTCCTGCTCAGCTGAAGCGGCTCGATACATTTAGTAACATCTGCATTAACAATGCGAACAGCCCGTCTTCGCAACCTGTCCAGAGCATCGAGGAGGTACTCTGCGGATCCAGCCCAGAAGTGCGAACAGTATTCCATACACAGCCTAACTTGTGCCTTGTAAAGAAGGTACAGTTGACCGGGCGTGAAAAACCGTCGCACCCTGTTCAGGGTCTATCTCCGAGATGTAGTAGAGATAACACACCCAATGTATTCCCTGGAGTTGAGGTCGCTGCGAATATCCACACCTAGGATATTGGGAGAGGAGAAAACGGAGATATTTTGAAGAAAACGCCCGCATCTGAGATTTCTTGGCATTGAATGCAACCAAGTTACTTTGCTTTCCATGTAGATACGCAGATTCAGAAAACTTAAAAAAGGTGAAAAGTCACGAACGGAACTTACTTACGCTTCTCATTGATGAGATGGCGCGTATTTTAGAGCATATGAGTGAGCGAGACAGAGTACTAGAGAAAGTGCTTGGCTTCGCTAATAAAATACTTGCCTTTATCTTGAAAATTTCTGTTCGACGTGGCTTCAGACAGTACGCCCCCGGGCCACCAGGATTTAAGTACCACGCTTATGTAATAATGTAACATTTGCTCAGAGAATAACCAAGATATAGTCTCCTTTATTTGTCTGAAACAATTTAAGGACTTTTTTACCAAAGTTTTAAAGATGCTCGATTCATACACCCATATTTTATTTGTGAAGCATTAGATTAAATAGCTTTATTTAATAAATAAACTATTTCTACTATTCTATAGTCTTGTAACAAATCCATTGAAACCCATATCTATTACATATAATAAAATTGAAGTGTCTGTTTCGTAATGTCAAAACAACACATTTTTACTAAATGCACATGTAAGTATACACGCTACTTATTAAAAAACACAATTTTTAATTTTTTTTTGTCTGTCTGTTTGTTTGTTCCGGGTAATCTCCGAAACGGTTGGACCGATTTTGACGGGACTTCCACTTGCAGATAGCTGATGTTATAAGGAATAAATTAGAAATATAATTAGGGTTCCACACAAAAAATAAAAACCATTTTAGTAGTTCACGCGAGCAAATTATTCGATTCAAGGATCAAAGCTTTAAAGTCTAGTTTTTGTTAGAGTTCTGGTTCCCCACTAGAAATTTTTTGAAGAAATTTGCTTTAAAATTGAGGTCATAGATCTTGAACAACCATTGTCCAAAATGATTTCATACCATTTTTGTAGAGCATTTAAATCTCTATTTAAATAAAATAGCAGCAATACACACCTATTAATGGTCCTTCCATACGTTATTTGTACAAAAGTAACTAAAGTCTTCCTGAGCCACCTGAACACACCGCGCATGTCGAACACTTCACTCAGCAAGGCGTACAGCGGCTCCGCTATACTGTCCCTCTCCTCTGCGATGGCGCCGGCCCCTGCCAACGTACACACAGACACACATGCACACCATTCGTGTACATACATAGCTTCTCTAATGGACCTTTTTTTCTAGTTAGTTTAGACAAAAATTTGCCAAATCACTAAACACTATACACATGTTCCTTGCTTCCTCCCAGGAGGCAAAAACATGTATAGTTAGTTAGCTCGAATTTCTATGGATAGGGAATTAGATCGAGACTTTTTCGCATGTTCGGCAACAACCCAAGCCGAGGTCAGGTCACTGTGGCACCCTTGACCTTGTTGTTTCGCTTTCGCGGCCGAGAGCCTTAAGCGCTCGCCCTCAAGCCCGGGTGAAGATGTAAAAGCCGTCTGAGGCTTCAGGGCCTTTATGTCTAAGAGCATAGTCAGAACGAAAAAAAAAAACTATCATTAAAAAGTCTTTTATATTTCTTGTAAATTATATATGAATACTAACGGTGCTCCGCGGCTCCGCACGCTTTTGTTGAAATTATTTTCATCTCGTAATTATTTTTTTACTCATATTTTTGACAAAACATACATCCTATCAATTATGGAATGATGTCTGCTTCTCGCCTACAAAGAATACCTTATATACTATAAAATAACTTATACGTTTCGGGTACAAATTTCATCAAAATCAGTTAATTTATTATTATTATTATTATTATTCTTTTTTTTTACGATTTCTTAATATATTATTGAAAATGTATATAGGCCATCAATTGACCAAAGATATAAGCTTCCCGTGTACATAATTGCATAAGAATCGGTCAAGCAGTTTTTGACTTAAATCCTGACATATAATCGGATAGACTGACAAAAAAAAATGATACATTCGTGATCAGTGATCGAGCAGAGTCGTGACCCTTTATATAGAGGATGTCTAACGGTAAATTAGAAAAACAATAGAAACAGAACTACAGAATGTACCTCGTAAAGAATTCATCATGGTTTTATTATTTGTTTCGGTGCCATTGCCGTCGAGGTAGAGCGATATCTCGTCGTCATCCGCTGACGTGTGCGGGAACGCATCTCGCTCTTGCGAGGACCGGCTCGTCGCTTCACTGCTCGTGCTAAATACAAATTAAAACTATTTTGCAATCAGCGATTAGAGTCGTCAAACGTAGGCCGCGAAATCTCTTTATCGATCCCGATAACGATATCGAGAAAAAGAATCAATTTTACGCGTCCGACCCCATACAATTAGCGTGTCTGCGCCCACGCCCGCGAAATCACCGTTCCCTTCGCAGGGGACGGACGGTGAACTTCGTTCCCGCACACCCGCCACGACCACCCTCTCCTGCGGCCACTCAAGCCTAGGTCCGATCCTCCGGCATGGAGCCCTTGAGTCTAGCTGCCGCTCGCGCGATACAGTGACACCGCATTCACTAGCTACCTACATACATGCATTACACTTTTTACAGACATGCACTACACTTAGGTACATAGGTTCTGTAAGGGACCTTCTTTTTCTTTTTTTGAGGCTAGTTAGTCTAGATCAAAAATTACAGATTACTAAATACATATACACTTGTCTCTTACCCTCCTCCTCCCAGAGGATAGCGACATGTATATATGTATAGTTAGTTAGATAGTGTGCTAGGGCATTAGTCAGTTCGCGACTTATTTGCATAACGCGCAACAGTCGGAGCCGAGGTTCGGCCACTTTGGCACTCTCGGATGTTGTTGCAAAACTTTCGTGGCTGAGTGCCTTAAGCGCTCGCCCCCAAGTCCGGTGAAGCTGTAAAAGCCGTTCGAGGCTCCTGGGCCCTTATGGCTAACAGTATAGTCAGATCGAAAAAAAGAAAAAAAAAACAATTAGCGATAAACATATATACCAGTCTACTGCCTACAAATTACTGCCTGCGACTTCTTTCAGGTTATTTTAAAGTGAAACTTTTATTCTATCGCCCCAGAATGTTCTCGTTCATCTATCGCATGTCGCATTACATTACATTGTCGCAAATAAAATTGAATTTTATGCCGTGCAGTCAAGGATTATAATCGTAAATTCAGAACATTGTATATGTTAATGTGTGTTATTAAAGAATGTCTTCAATAATTTGTATTTTATTTTTAAAGTTTCATTTGCATAGTGGTTTCATAAAATCACACAATATTTATTTTCATTAGTGTATCACGGTAAAGTGACCGCGCTGTGGCTGATGGTAAGAAACATTCAAAAACACCGGCGAATACTAAGAGATCGGCAATCCATCAACGGTCATCGCTGTCGAGCGCTGTCAAGCCTATTGGCATCAGGAAATACACTGCCTGATCCAAAAACGCGACAAAACAAAAAAGTGTCATTGTCGAGTGCATATGTTTATGTAAGTCGTTCATATATTTTAGCAGTTTCCGAACGCACAATACGTTTAACCAATCATAGGTCGGTTCTTTAACGAACTAATGCAGAGCTGCTTTTAAATTTGCGACACGATAACGGAACACGCTCTATTGAATAATAACTGTATTGTATTACACTCGTATACTACGCCCAACATGAGGCTTTCGGTTATTTTTATTCCTCTAGACGCTTTACCGAACTCGCGAACCGCTGAAGTTTATACGATCAACTATAATTATACCGAAGATAATTAGAAGTACGCAAACCTCAGTACAAGAACACATCAAAGACCTGGCCGCTGGCCATTAATGCCGCTGGTAAGTCGTACATTGGTGAGTTGGCGGTTAATTGTGCTATTGCATATTACGTATAAATCATAAAAAAAAAAACAAGGATTGATTTCAACCAAACGTACGAAGATTATAAGTATGTAGTTATTTTGGGTTAATGGATCGGAACCCACTGGGGTACTTTTGACATTTCACTGTAACTTTAATTTTGAAACCAATGCTTGTTATTAAAGATAATTACTGTAATCATCAATTGAATAAATTATTTATATTACTTATACGAGTTAGTATCTTGTGGGGACTTTAGTGTTTCAAGAAAATGGTCGCCCACTTGTTTGAAAACTACATTCACTATACCGAAAATTGTTTATGAACTCATTTGTTGAAACGACTCGCACGCCACCTGTTTTATGTTTATGGCACTTTGCCAGAAATCTTTACGTAAATGCTAAATCACACGAACATACATATATTAATTTTTACATAATACGATACAGTAAAATTAACTAAAAACACGTCTGTTAAATTAACTGGCCTTAATACACATTGAAGCTGTAGCGTCTTTCATACGCAGCCTTTCATGACACAGTATAACCGACATTATTCTAATAAATAGGGTAATTAAGGAAAAAAAACGCACCTTTTAAATAATGTTGAAAAGGAAAACTTGTTTTTCTTTGGTAAATCACCCTGTTTCAAATATTCAGAACTAGGATTAAGGAATGTATATAATGCTTCGCTTTGGTTAAGTCTATCATCTTCTAATACAAACTGAAATAAAGATATATTTTATATGAAATCTGTTTCATTAAATTATAAAATATATGTATATATAAATATAACAGAATATATAACTCACTTCCAAATACTTTTGAATCAAAATCTTGGCTTTCTCTAATGAATTTCTATCGTTCTTCACAAATATAAACTTAAATGAATTAGATGGCAATTCTAAGTTTTTTAACTCCGAACACATAGGCCTTAGTTTTCTATGCAAATCCTGTGGAGGGAAAAAAAAAATTAAAAATTTTGCAATATTTTTTAAGTATTAAGAATTTTAGAATTGAAATGACATTTTGTAAGTAAATTGCTTAATACAAAAGTGCTTAATACAATATCTATAGGTACGTCTATATAAATATTATAAAACTCAACGTCTTTCTCAGAGTTAGTCATTAATTCCTTTTCCTGAGGACTGATATTTCACAGAGCTGGATATTTAATGGGGAGAGTATTTCACAGGTCAGGATGTTTACTGAGGAGAATATTTCACAGGTCAGGATATTTACTGAGGAAAATATTTCACAAGGCAGGATATTTAGCGAGGAGAATATTTTACAGGGTAGGATAATCAGTGAGGATAACATTTCCCAGGATAGGATATTTAGTGAGAAGAATATTCCACTGGGTAGGATATTTAGCGACGATAATATTTCACAGGACAGGACATTTATTGAGGAGGATATTTCACTATTTACCTAGTAATATCGTATATTATTAGCAGTTCTGTCGTGGCCACATTTACTTCATTAGTTAGTTAACTATAGAAATAAAAAGTTTTGACGCGTTTTAGACTCAATTTGAGCTTTACTATGAATGTTTATTACCTGGAATTCGTTTAAAGTTCTCAACAAAACCCAACCAGTGGTGATTTGTTCGGGCTTCTCTTCGTTATGTCCGTGTTCTTGCTCGGCCATATGTACTACTATTACAAACTGAGGCGGTTTCGATTCGTCTATCACCTGAAAATTAATTATTTAATTCTATTGAAGCGATAACATTTGGTCACCACGCCAAATTATATAGTTTAAAATCCCACAGTGAGATTTCAGTGAAGGAAAACAACGTGATGAATCCATAACATAGCAGTAGGAAGTTTTCTAATTCCCACCTATTTTCCTACCACTCTCAAGTTGAAAATCTGCCGTGAAACTGAATCTGTTACCATTTTCGGCCACACTGTTACTTAACATTAGATGAAATGTTAGCCAAACGCTAAATTTACAAAGTGTGAAAAAAGTTATTTTGACGAAGACGTTTGTAACATAAAAACCTAAGCTTCGAAACGTTTTTCCTCAAAAAGGGATTCAATTTAATTTTTTTAACATTGATAACTGAAATCAATTATTAAAGTTAGAACAAACGTTAAATAAAACAAAGTCCTACTTTTGTTTTTAATTTTATTTTTGTTTACTGAGTCGCAACACCCACCGATACTTATGAAGTAAGTGAACGTATTATTATTATGAATTATAACAATCAGGAATTGAGCTTAGGGCGGGTATCGAATCTGCAGCCCCTCGAAAGTTATCTAAAAATTAAAAGTAATAAAAAGTTCCAATCAAATAGTGTAATAGTAGACGTTTCTACCACGCTGACGATCCACAGAGAGGATCGATCTCAAGGTGTCGCCATTACACTAAAGTGAAAGGCTTTTCCTAGCACAAATTTATTATCTCAGTTCAAGTTGTTAACGAGAAAAATTCAGGGATATTTGAATGTTATTGCTGATTAATTTAAATTTTTAAGATTAATTATTTGTGAAATTTGCTATCCCTTTGAAATAGCGCCCAGAGCGTGGGCCCTGCCTGCCTCTAAATGTGAGCCGAATGAACGTGATGGATGGATTTTTTATTGAAAAAAAAAACTAGACATAAATATCACCTGGTATTACGAACCTCTGCACTGTGTACTGTAGCCCGCCACCTGCCCAAGTGTTCAGCCCAAGTGTCGGTCCGAGCGAGATGTGCCTCCAGCCGCATCTGTTCCCCGGCCAGCTTTTCCACCTCGTTTGCCAACATGGCCAACGCTGGAGACTCGGGTTTTAGAGACGCTCGAAGAGCTGCTAACGCCTTTAAAGATAATATATTAGCAGTCCCAGATCTAGAGGACGGGTCAAAACGACAGGCAATTTAAGGCGACACCAAAGTTTAAAATCTAAAATGCTGTAGTTTAAGCAGATATTAACTTCTTTTTTTTTAAACACAACGACTACTCTCTCCAGAGGCAACTCAAGCCAAGGTCCGTTCCTCTGTCATGGAGGCCTTGAACCAGCAATCGCTCACGCCGATACACTGACACTGCATTCACTAGCTATCGACATAAACACATCACACTGCACTTCACACATGCACACCATTCGGGTACATACGTTCTGTAAGGGACCTTTTTGAAGTGAAACTTCTTATGCGACTTCCAAACATTAAACGTATAACGCACATTATCGGTCTCTCCTCTTTGTGTGAGCCAGAGCGAGAGAGCAAATGTCGGTGTGTATGTATATTGCACACTGTTTAATACTTGCTTGTATTTCAGCATTTAACGTGTGTTAGTATATGTGAAAAGTACGTGAGCTAATACAACTGTACACTGTATGCGGCTGCGTATTACAGCTTTTTAGTAAGAAGAAGTCTTATGCAACATATGTTAAATAAAATATAAAATATCTTTTAAAATGAAGTTTCACTTCTATCGTGTGTGAATCGCACACACACTTTTTTTACAATTACCTGAATCTTATTGTTATGTCTTTCCTGCAACTGGTCAAGTTTTCTCCTCGCATACGTCGAATGTTCGTTGAGATGCAAAGCGGCGCCAACGCTCTCTGCTGATGACACCGACTCGTTGGATAGTTGACGATCCTCCATCGGGGATCTGTCGGTGTTCATATCTAATAAAATAAAATAAAAACTTTAAAATAATCATGTAATACCAAACCTATAAACGATATGTGATATTGTTTATGTTCATTTTATGACCGAAAGTTCGGTATAACTGAAACTCCTAAAACTGGGAATACATGACATGACATTACATGACATTAAAGTGACCGAATGACAGGTAAATCTAATACCTGTAAAACCCGCAACACACATTCTTTAAACTAACCGAAAAATCAGTATAACCTTAAACCCGGTGAGACCCGCAACTTATAAAGTTCATTAAACTCACCAAAAGATCAGTATAACTGTAGCCTAATCGAAATTGTTTAAAACTAGCTGTGTCCGCACACATTAACTACAGAATTATTGTTTATAAAGATATCTTGATTTTTTTTATAAGGACCAATTATACAAGGACTTTAAACAAGAAAAAAAAATACTAAAATCTATGCAGTATTTTTTACTTGATGCGCGCACAACGACATATCTCTATCATTTTATTTATGTATATAGATATTAAACATTTGTACCTTTGTTAGCCTCTTCAGTGGCAAGTTCGGCAATCAATGCTCTATAATAGTCGCTCATTAGAAACGAATGATAATATTTCTCTTGAATCGTATCTACTACAGTATCCTGTACTTCATAAAATACCTCTGGACCTTTGTCACCGAGTAAAAAGGCCTCCATTCGCTTTCGAGTATCCTGCAATATACATAATTTCATGTGTATTTTCCGTCAAGTGCCGTACGGACTTTAGACCGAGTTAGGTACAAAATCATGGTGGTCGAGTGATTTAGACCGGCCGCATATACTTTCGATGTACGCAGGTACAAACCCCGGCATGTACCAACCAATTTTTCGGAATTCGCGTACATTTATGAATTCAAATTTGTAACACTATTGGGAGACGGTGAAAGAAAGTATCGTGAAAAAACCTAAACGCTTGAGATATGATCTAATAGCACCTCGCCGTATACGGAGAAAAAATTAGAACTGGATTTTTCGGCGTTTGAAATCACCAATACGTTGTGGGATGGTGTAGTGATCAAGCCGTGCCTTCACTGGAAAAGAGGCCTTTGCCCAGCAGTGGGAAACCTAAAGGCATGTATTATTATTAAGTGGGCTACCACATGCGACGAAGATAAATCTACAGAAAAACAAAACAAGACAATAAGTGATATACGCAATAAAATTAGTAACTTCGTTATACCAACCTTGTCAACTTTAATTTCAGCACTGGGTGATCTGATGTATGTGTAAAATATTTCCGCACCGAGTTGGTGCCAACTGCATCTAGGGCTGTGTCTTAACTCTTCAACGGACGTCCAAAATCCAACCAGGCCTTGTGAACACATTTTCTCCAAAAACATCGATAGATATCTCCTACCGGTTACACTTTCCATTACTTTATGTAAGGGTAGCGTCTGCAATAAATTAAACTACATTTAATTACAAACTGTGGTTTCTCTCGCTGAGATTTCACCACCACCAATTCCGAACGTTAACAATAATGCTTAAAATATCAGGTAGTCTTCGAAATTATACCAAACTGTTAACATGTACTTCTTTCATATTGAAGTTGCAATTATTACGAAAATTTGTCAACAAGATAAAAATTTTCTTCAGATGACGTTCGGATGTATCCTTACTATTGCGATCTTCATATTACTCATAAGGGTCAGTACAAAAAAAAGAAATATTTATGGATAATGCATAAGTATACAGGATGTTAGGAGACCGCTCTCGAAAACGAAAACAGACAATAGCACTAATGACCGGCGACCGGACGAGTTTGTTGCTCCGAGCATCAGCTGTTTATGAATTTGTGTTTCCATTGCTGGTTATTTTTTTTGTAAAGTAATGTGTTTTTTTATGAAACTATCGTTTCATTTAGCTGTACTAACATGATGGAGCGTAAATAATGATAATAAAACGTTTTAAAAATGTTTTTTTTTTTATCAGGATCGATTTTTTTTCTGTGCCATCATCAAAGGTGTCATTAGTGCTATCGTCTGTCTTCGTTTTCGGGAGCGGTCTCCTAACACCCTGTATATATTTCACGTGTAAATTAAAGTTAAAATCACTTTGTATGTCAAATTTCATCTAGCCGTTTGAGCGTGATTGAAGGGCAAACAATTCTAACAAGTGTGCTTTCGTATTTATAACATACTAGCTTAGCCCGCGGCTCCGCTCGCGTGGACTACACAATGCCGTCAGTGTTCGTTGCCCCCGCTCAAACGACGGAAGACAAAAACGCTTATTGTGGGTGATCCTTAGAAGATAGATACATGCTGACTTTTTTGTACGTCTTTTTAAGATCTACAATAGGCTACTTGCCTCATATCAAATTTGACGCAATAAATAAATATTTTCTGTAGTATTTGACTTAAGAAACTAATATTTATCGATTTCAGATATTAAAAGTGTAAGATGGCTAACATATTTTCAACTTAAAAATTGTTTTTTAATTTTTAATTTTGAACTCTGAAAACGCTGTCAGCCATATTAGTCTATATATTATTTTTGCTGTGACGTCATACGGGTTGTAAACAAAGATTTGACATTTAGCAAACGTTAATCATGGTAAATAGCTCGATACTTTTTATTAAAATGATAACGTTTGTTAAATGTCAAATGTTTGTTTTCGACCCGTATGACGTCAAAGCAAATATATAATATATAGACTAATATGGCTGACATTTTCGCCACGAAAAGTGAACTTTTAAAGTTTTGCGGTTTTCTAGGTCCTAAAAAATAAGGTAATATTTTGTTTTCCCTCTAATCGAACACTAATTAATAATTGAACACCTACTTTAAAAAAGAGTCAACTAGCCTATTATGTAGAACATTAATTTGACATATCTCGTATGGTTTACTCAGCTTAGGGTGGATTCGACCATACAAGAGTAAATCTTAATCTTAGAATAAATCGTCAGTTAATCGACAGTAAATCAATTTTACGTTTTACCATCTACAGTTCTAAGAATAGTGGGTCTATTCGGGAATTGTTACTATACCGCCGTTTCTCACGGAATAACGGAGCTATTCCTAGAATAATGTAATGGCGTCAGTCAGTCCAATCATCTGATTTCTGTCATTTCACAAATATTTATTCTGTGTTTTAATTTCTATTTTTTATTGTCTATAATATTAAAATGAAATTCAACTAGGCTCAACAGAAGTTCCTTTTCAAGCGACAGCCAATTAGGACTGCGTTTACGCTTATCGTCACTCTTTTTCACTTGCTAACGAAAAAAGATAAAACCACCCGACAAAACTTGATAATTCCCTCAAACAAACAACAAATAAAATTAACACGTTTGACAGCTAGCTAGCTTACACTACAGCTACTTTTTCACACTATAATACGGCAAAATCGAGTTGACATGATGATGAGTGTAAGAGCATACACTATCCCGTTGTATAACAACATTTATTTTCCGGGTTTTATTTTCGTTCACCATTCACTCTGCTATTCGCGTATTGTTATCCCTAGCGCAAGTATACTATCAATTACGTGGAGAAACGACTATGGAATTACTCGAGATTAAAATCATGGAATAGATTATTCCTGGTATAGTTACTCGTGTATAAATTTAAGTTTGGTTGAATCCACCCTTAGGCATTTAAGCGCCCCAAATACGCTTTTTTACCGCATTGATTTATCATTATCGTCACATTTTATTACATATGTTACTTAATTTTACAAAATATATCCTATAAGCTGCCCAGATAAGGGGTTTTTATGCAAAAAGAACATAAACGGACAGCCAAACAGAGAGACGTTGAATTTTATAATATGTATATAAATATTCCAGAATAACAAATTACCTTACTATCAGACTCAACTGTTGGAAAAGCTCCATCCCAACCTAATCGTTTTAAGGCTGTTTCACACTCAGCCTTAGCTATCGTGAGTTGGCTGATATATCTTTGCAATTTCTTAGCATCAGACACTTGCTGCCGACTAACATTATGTTGTATGCCACTTTTTTCTATCACATCTAAATCAATTCCTTTCGCTCGTTTTACATTTTGGAGAGTTGTGGCTTGCATTATTTGTGTTACTATGTCATATCTATAAGAAAAATACAATAAAAAAATAAACAACTTGTATGACAAATAACAAAACAATATAATTTATATTATGAATGCAATATTACATTAATACTGAAAAGCATTCTCTATTATAATTATTAAGCCCCAATTAAAATATACAATGAAAGATTATAAGAGAAGGACTCTAAGAACACGTCATTTTGAGGTTCACCTGGGCAAAAAATAATAGAAAGCGCAAGTATTTTGTTAGTTCACAGTTTTTACCGATATCAAATTTAATTTCAAAATAAGTTGAAACCTTATTTCTGATCATCAATATAACAAATTTATAATTTTCATTTATTTTGATTAAGTGACAACCCTAAGTCGAAATTAGTGTTTCCCCTACATCCGATATCAGAGAAGTTTAATCAGGATTTTTACCTGCCTTGTCCAACATACTAACTAAGAAACTTACGAAAAACAAAGATACCAAAAGTGTAGGTATAGTTCCAAAAACAAAGACAATATCAATTTGTTTTTTTTAAAGTGGAGAAACGAGTCATGGCTACAGACTCACATAGGCACATGGCTGCATGACTCACTAAAACTTTACGATGTCCGCCACCGCAATGGGGCGATACGAGGCCGCGCAAGTATTCAGCAATATCCCCCCGCCACGGCGGCCCAGCACATGCAGGGCCCCGGCACTAGAAAGAAAACAGCCTGGAACAACCCAACTGTCTCCCAGACAGCCGAACCTGTGCAAAGGAAGACGGGCCCCTCGACACGTCTCCCCTGGTTCGGCTAGGGTGGAGGAAGGAGGCGAGCAAAACGCCTCCTACTACCACCTGTCCACCTACGCTGGAGAGGGTTGCTTAGAGGATCCTCCTCGCGAGCCCTCTCCACAGTCTCCTTCTGCGTCATCACTTCCTCGCAGAAGGAGTTCATTTCCGTCCATACTCTCTCACTGCCGAGCGTGGTGAGAGCTATACTCGACAACAAGAGATCAACTCCTACCACCCTAGCCAGAACGCGGCGGTGCTCATCCCACTAAGCACACACTCCCAGAGTGTGTTGCACCGCATCTTCCACAGCACCGCATTCGTGGTACGCGGTGGTGGGCTCACTGCGAGCGATCCGGTGCAGGTACCATCCCAAGCAACCATGCCCAGACAGCACCTGCACAAGTTTAAACGTCAGAGTTCTGCTCCCTCGAGCACCATCGATTGAGGACCGGGCGGATGGCGTCTATGGCATACCTACCATAGCACGCATCCGCCAGGTCCTCTACCAACTGCCGCATAGCTAGCTACGGCCTGAGCCCTCAGCCTAAAAATTAGGATCTCAGTGAGAGCCCTATAAACGGCGGCGAGCACTTCAACCTCCAGCTCCCACGGCGGCGAGCTAGCGAGTAAGCGCAGCACGCGATTTTTATGGGCGCTAAAAGCTTCCACCTACACAGATGTCCCATAGCCATCATAGTACGGTGAGCTATCGTAGGTAGCCATACACCGCACGACTACTGCATATAAACGGCGGCAACTCGCATCCGGCCCTCCCGAATTCAGGAGAAGCCGGCCGAGTGCCGCCGCAGCTACAACTACCTGCGGTCCTTGCCAACAACAGTGAGACTCGAACAGCCACCTTCCCATCCCGTGTGAGGCCCAAGTACCTCATCTGGGTCCCAAGCTGAAATTAAAATATCGTCTACCAGGATGCTGACCCCAGGTGATGGCCTGCGCCGAGACCCATGAAAAAAAAGGGCCTCTGTTTTTTCATGAGTCACACTGAGGCCCAACATCCTGATGCGCCTTACCACTAGTGTGGTACACTCCATGTCCAGGCGAAAAAAGGCAATATCAACTAACTTATCCTACCTAAAGCGGATAGGGCTTTTATTATGTTTTTTTTAGTTTGACATAATATGCTATCTTACTACATATTAACAATGTAAAATTACCTGACTATAATTTTAATGAGTCATTAAATTTCATCAATAACAAGTTCATTATTATTATGCAAAAAGCCATTGACCTCTACAAGGTCGCCAGAGAGTTAACAATTTAATTAATGCGTAAAGTGTGTCAAATGCACGTTAGTCATTTAATATTTCCACTGTCGCTATTTATATACATATATTGTGTTGTGCGTGAGGATAATGTCTAATTCTGTTCAAGCAATATCAAACTGAAAGTACAAAGTACATTGATATGAATGCCACCCACCGTAACCGTTTCAGTGTGTCAACATTATTGCAGTTATTGATCAAACGTATGTAGTCCTCAAACGTTTTTGCATATTCATGAGTCCTTACATGCATTGCATTAACTTCTTTCTGAGCCTCTAGGTATTGTACTATTTTCTGATTTATGTAATCTGGTTCTGTTACTAGATTTATTGCTGGATGTAAAACTAAAAGTGACAAAAAGAACATTATAGATACTATATTTTATTTATAATTATTTATCACCTTACATTTGCTTCTCCATATGCCCTTCTAACACAAGTGAATGGTCCTTTAATATCATTGATGTCATTTTAGGACATTAACTTAGTGTTCATTTTTGAGTCAAACCCTAATGTTATTTTTATTAACAGACCTGTTTGTGATTACACAAACTTTTTATTTGAATGTAGGTCTATTTTTTGTCCTATTTAATTATCATTACAAATATGGAATGTTTGACATACAAATATAGTAAATATGACTGCATTTTTTGACTCTTGAAATGCATTTGGTTTGTGATTTAAAGAATTTTATTAGCTTGAAAAGATTTAATTTGATATATTTCCTTTCATCCTATTTTCTTAATATTTAAAATGGGTGTAGAACATGTACCCACTTACTATTTTAATTACTAGAAAATTTGTATCTACATGTTCCAGACCAGTTTTGAATATACATAATAATATATAATGTACAAAATGTGATAGTTTAAAAATTGAAAATAAATAAAAAATGCATTATTTTATTTATATAGATACAACAATAAGCCTGTCATAATTTTAATAATTATAACGCCATATAAAGTTTTTCCTTAACAAATGTTTGTTATTATTGAATAATTTCTGGATAATATCTATACCTTTGCAAGCCAAGATCTCCCTCATGAGATGTGATGCTGGTGTTAGAGAGTAACATCTCGGCATTAGAAACATTATTATTAACTCACTTATTTGCCGAAGATAATGTAGTTCTGCATCAGTTGATATCAAATGTGATGCCAGTGCAAACACAGGTGCTTGATTTAATTCTAATCTGTTACACAAAAATTAATAAAACTTAACATACTGCATAGAATTGATCTAGGTATTGTTTCATCTTTGTCTTTATCATAGTTTATTAATTTTAAATTCAGAATTACATAATTTATAAATAATAATATTAATATTGTCTACTATCCATATCATCAGAAAGTTTTAATTAAAAAATCTGTAAAACTCACCCACAACTCCTAGCAATTCTTATTCTTTCAAAATGTTGTGTTATTTTCATTACCATATCACTAGCAAGTAATTTCTCGGCATCTATTCTTAATACTCGTTCATATAAATTATGAATAGCTCCCCATACATGCTCTTTAAATTTATCAATAACAGGATCCGGTTTATATGATAAATCCTTCAACCATTTAGTGACAAAATCTCTTAGGATGTAGTCAATTAGTAAGTGTAACTGACTGTCAACTGTTCTTCCAAATATAACAGGTAAATGAGATTTCTTTGGCAAATATGGCCAGTTTGTTTGGTCCTCCTGGTGTACAAAAATTAAACCTAACCTTAATAACTACAAAAAGTGTAGATCTATTGTTAAAGATACGATTTGTTTTATCTTTTAATACTTACCATTACTTAATATTAAGATCATGGTGATTGATGGTTAAGATTATACTTAATAATAAGATTTAAGATCATGGCGAAAAGAATGATTCGACTGGAGAAATAATCATAAATAGATTATTATCTAACCTGAATCTATATGATTTGAAAAAAACATGAAAAAGTTTGTATATTTAAACAAAAGATACCCATACAATAATATACTTAATTTATTTTTAAATTAATAGTCATAATATATATGCCCTTTGTTCTAGTGCCTCTCCAGCTATAGGAAATCTAGCAGGTAGCTCATTTTCATAATTTATTGGAGCTAGCCAACTAGAAAATTAATATCAAGGTTTGTTCCTAAACTGTTTGTGTTAAGGAAAGATTATCTCATTTAGTTAGTGCTTTAAAATCAGAAGCTAATTAGTAATTTTGCAAGTAGAATAATGGGAGCTGGTCACAAATAACCTTGTGTTGTGTTCCTGTGGTGAGTAGGGATTCCAGAGCTCCTTGGGGTAGGGGGGTTCAAGGTCGGCAACACACTAGTGTTATTGATGGTATTATAAGAAACCATAGGCTACGGTAGCCACTTACCATCAGGCGGACCGTGTGTCTGTTTGCCACCTTTGTAGTATAAAAAAACATATTCTATGTTTCAAATTGTATAATAATAATTAAAATATTATACATATATTGCCCCAGTATAGAAAATATTATGCACAAATATTTAGTGCCTACTGAATTATTAATATAATACTTTAGGCACATAAAAATATTTTACCTAAATTAATAAATGAGATAAAAATAGGGTCACTCAGATAATGAATGTGAATGATAAGTTACTCTTATATTATACATATATTTTATAAAAAGCCGTTAGTGAATCAGTTAATAATTCAGTTTTTTACAGATTTTTATGATTTCTATACTTCACCGATAATAATTCTTCCAACGACGGATAAAAACACTAAAAATGCCTAATTATAAACAACAAATGATTTAACATATAAATACATGTAGTATATTTTTATATACATAAATCAGGTATAATAATAATTATGTCAATACGAACTTTTAAGATTTCTTCAAGTTGTCGCACCTCCTTCTCCACTTTATCGAGTAAGTGCAGAGATGTTTGATGAGGAGAGGACAGTGCGATATGCCCCCAAAGAGTCAGCACGAACACAGCTATTACAATAAATATTCCAAGCAGTAACAAATACAGAAAACTTAAAAACATCGGAAAAGACCATAGTACAAACACGACAGGCGCTAGACAAATTGTTATCCACTTGTACATTATTCTTATTTACTTAAACATTTCTGATGAAGTTAACATCTCATTTATATACAACGACTCTATTATACATAATGTACATCTTATTTCTTTTTCGACCTTTTTATCTTATTACGCGTTACGACGTACAATAAATATTTATTTACTGGGAAGTTTTAAACATGACATATAGTGTTCTGTGCTTGATTGAAAAATTGACAAAGGACAATATTATAAGGCTTGAGTGAAAAATATCGCTATATCGATATTTTTTCTGACACATATTATCGATATTCGTTAATTATATCCGTTTATATTCGACCGCGGACTGCCCAATCACTTCACCAATCACAGAGATTTGAAAAAACTAATCAAGCTGTATAGGGCCGTGACTTTGGACTGTCACGACAACTGGTGATTAAAATGTACTAGTGATGAGCAATTGTTTCAAAAATACAATATCGAAATATTGAATGATTGAGTAAGCACTACACAAATGATCATTCAAAATTAGAATGATTTTTTTTCATTCTATTGAACATTCGCTATTCGAATGATCTTTCGCTATTGAAATGTTTTTGAAGGAAATAATTCATTCGAATGAAAAGGACGAATGAATCATTCTAATGATATTAGATTTATTTAACAAGTGCGACAACAACGATCACAACGTAAAATTTTTGCATTCTTATTGGTCAACGATGATCGGATTTAATAAAACTTAAATAATACATATTTTAATAAAAATAAAACTGCCTGATGTGTATATTTTTTCAGTCTTGAAAATTTTAATACTTCATTTATACTCTCGCGCGAGTAGCGTGACAAGTCGCGAGGCAAACCACGAGAAACGTATGTAATCGGTGTGCTCGTAGCTTGTCTCGCCATTCGCAGGGCTCGCGTCTGAAGCGATTTTTTGGGCACAAGTCGGGCGGGCGGCGGAAGCGCGCGTTGTGTTTATACACGCATTCTGTCTTTATTCGGTTACGAAAGTTTTGCCGTGCCGGTTGTGTAAATTAAAGTAAATTGTTTGTAAATTAGTTGGGTAGTAGTAAAAGCTCAGTAAAGATAGAGTTGATGCCGCTAATACTTCGACGTCTTCCGTAGTTGATAGTTCGAAAACAACTGAACGCGCCGCGAGAGTTTTAACATAAATTGATTAACTTGACGAGAGAACGACCTGCAGCCGAGACACAAGACGAGCCGCGAGGCGTGAGTATAAATGAGCTGTGAGATAACTATGCCTTGATGTAAAAATATCGATATTGTAATTCTACATATAACAAAAACTTATAAAAATATAATTTACTTTTTGGCGGGCTTTTGAAAAATGCGACAAGAAAATTTTCTTTTCTAATAAATTTAATTTATTTATATATTCCTGTATGTAAAAGTGTTGTATTTTGTAAATATATCTTTTTTCATTATGTAAAATAGTAGCAACATACAGTGTTTTTAATGCCATAGCCTGCCCCGGATCCTGATCCTCCTCCGGTCAACCATTCTCTATTGACGTTATTGGAAGCAGATGGGTTTCTCACCAATAATGCAAATATTGTACCACTAGTCGGAGCCTTCGAAACTGATCGGTCGAATGCGGGAAAAAAATGTTGAAAAAAGTTAACTCAGTCATTCAAACCGGTGAAGGACACACCACTTTTTCGTACCAATGAACAGGCATTGACAGAAGCCAAAACTTCTCTTCTCAACTCGTCTACTCGCAACATCAACCCCACTGATGTAACTCATACTACTAATAACATCAGGATCTCCAGTAACATCACAGACGTACCCTTTCGGACAGTTTTACAAGGAATAAAGCGATGATGGCGCAGTGGTAGCGTGTACGACTTCGCGTCGATTGACGTGAGTTCGAATACCTACAATGAGCCTGAGCTTTCGGTGAAGGAAAACATCGTGAGGAAACCATAGCATGGTGGTAGGGCATTTTCTAATGCCCGCCTGGCTAGCTACCACCCTCAAATTGAAAATCTGCCGCCAAGCACCAATAGGTGTGTTCCGGCAGCTGCACTTGAGAGCCAGTCTTCCACTAGGTTTAGCGTGTTACCATCTTGGGCCACATCGTCATTTAACATCAGGTGAGATTGTGTCCACCACGCCAAACCTAAAATGATTTAAAAAAAACTGACACACTGATAATCTACACTGTTAATGTGTAATTTATGTCTTATAATATGTAAATAGTAATAATAGTATACGATAATACTGGTCCATGTACGATAATTCTACGCTGTTTGTACGATAGTTAACTCACTTCAGGCTGTCAACAGTTTAATCAGAGATGATAGACGTACCACTTTTCGATCCACATACCAGATTTCAGGGTCTTGTACCATTTATCAGGTACTAAATTATACTGGTACGTAATAATACATACTTTCAATATCAATCAAGACCTCATTTATTTTTTGCATCAAATTTTTGTTGTAATCACAAAATCCCTTTTAGTATCTATTAATATATAGAAATATTAATTTAAACTATAATTTTCTCCGAACAATCGATTATTTTATAGTGATGGTAACAATTGATAAATAAATGTTCCAACACTACACTGACACAGACGTACTAGATCTATTCTCTTGCTCATTAGCTTGGCTTATGGCTTAAACCAACGAGTTTTAAGGAACGTCAATAATTTTACTGCTTTGGTATAAATTTTGTATTATTTAACATTTCATGAATTTAGGAAGATTTATATTAAATATTATCAATGTATTATATCTGCTAAGAATATAATGTCTAATTTAAAAACAACATATTTGGTGGTAGGTGGAGGCATAGCTGGAGTTACTTGTGTTGAAACACTAGCAATTTTACATCCAGAAGAGTCTCTCATGATTATCACTGCATCTTCACTAGTTAAAAATGTAAGCAATGTTAGTTTTTATGCTAAAACTATAGTAAAATTTGATGTGAACGAAACTGAAGCAAGTTCCCTGCAAAGAATTCATCCAAACCTCAAAATCATTTATGATTCATTAAAACATATTGACACTATGAATCAATTAGCAACTACAGATGAAGGTGTTGTTATACAGTATGATGTAATTTGCATATGCACTGGTGGAATACCTCGGCTTATAGCAGATTCAAATAAAAGTAAAAGAATTATAGGAATAAGAGACACTGAGTCAGTTAAAACGTTCCAGGAAAAACTTAAGAGCGGTCGTAAGATGGTAATTGTTGGTAATGGGGGTATTGCATCTGAAATTGTACATGCTACATCTGATATTGAGAAAGTATGGGTTATTAGAGATGATTACATTTCAGCTACATTTATTGATCCAGGTGCTGCAGAATTTCTACAGAATTCATTTAAAATTAGTAATAAAAAAGAGCAGACAAGAAATACAGTTTTAAGAAGACATGTTTTTACAGAGGAAGATACAGTTGTTTCTTTAAATAAGCACCTAAAATCAGCAGCATTAGGACCTGACTGGTATAGAAAATTGGAGGGAAGTAAAAGTGACAAAAATGTACAAAAATTAGAGATCATTTACAAAGTTGAAGTTAAATCTGTTGTTGAAACTGATGATGATGAATTTCCTCTACATGTCAAATTGACAAACGGGAGAATCATTAACTGTGATTTTTTAATATCAGCAACTGGTGTTGAACCAGCTGTGAATTTCACATGGGATAGGGATCCAAAATTAGGTCCTGATGGAGGATTAGCAGTAAATGAGTATCAGGAAACAAGTATAAAAAATGTTTTTGCTGCTGGAGATGTGGCATGTGCTGCTTGGAATCATGCACCTCATTGGTTTCAACTGAGACTGTGGACTCAAGCTAGACAGATGGCTGCAATGGCTTCAAAAGCTATGCATGCCAGAATTATTAATGAAGAGGTACTTCAAGATTTTTGTTTTGAACTTTTCACACATTGCACTACCCTCTTCGGGTATAGAGTTGTGTTATTGGGTAAATACAATGGACAAGGATTAGGTACTGATTATGAAATACTTTTACGCACCACACCTCAATTGGAGTATATAAAGTTTGTATTGCTAAATGGAAAGTTACAGGGTGCCATATTAATAGGAGAAACTGATTTGGAAGAAATGTGTGAGAATTTGATCCTTAACCAGTTAGACCTGTCACCGTTTGGTGATGATATTTTAAATCCTGATATAGATATTGATGATTTCTTTGACTAGTGAGTATAGTCAACAAAACATGATATTGTAAATATAAATTTATCAAGCAAAATAATTGTAATTCTTAGGTTTTAATTTTGTATATAAATAAATTATATCTCCTTTTCACAATATTTTATATTTATTGTTTAAATAAATTAAATCCATATATAGCCTTTCTCATATTATTATGCAGAAGACGTCCACTTAGCAGCAGTGTTGCTACTTTATAATGTTGAATAATGTGAATTCTTTGTTATTACAAAAGTTTGTATTACTCAAACAATTTTAAGAATTCTATAAGTTCTCTATTATAATGACAAATACTCATTAAACTTATCTTAACATTAAATCCTTTTATCTTTAATTATGATTAATACTATTTATTGTTAGTAGGTACATCCTTATTAAGTGTTCTACAACACTGATATGTAACTATGGTAACCATGGTTTGTTATATAAATAAAAGAAAGTAAAAAACGGTGAATAAAAAATTACACAAGTTATTAATATAAAAGGTTTATTTCTCTCCTCTGCGCATTTCCTATACCCTTCAGGTTATGGGCCCAGAGTGAGAACAGTGTAAAAAAAAGAAAAATTAAAAAAAGGAAAGAAAACAAACAAAATGACTAATAATCACGAAGAAAATATAGAAAAGCTTACTAGCTCTGAAAATTTTCACATGTGGAAATTTGAGTTAGACATACATGTGTCGGCATCTAACTTATCGGAAGTGTTGAGAGAAACAGATCTAGAAAATAAAGGAAAACCAGAATTTCAAATTAAGGATGCAAAGGTAAAGAAGTTGATATTGAATTCCATAGATAGAAAGCTAAAAGGTCATGTAATAAATTGCAAAAATGCACATGAAATGTATAGTAAGCTATGTGCAGTATTCGAGGGGACTGAAGAAAGAAATAAGTCTTTTTTGTTACAAGAATTCTTTAACTTTAAATATGACAACCAGTCAATGTCACAGTTGATCACGGATATTGAAAATTTGAGAATGAGATTAAATAATCTTAAACAAAACATTGATGATGAAATGGTGATATCAAAAATATTAACCTGCATACCAAGCCAGTATAAATTCTTCATCACAGCATGGGAATCAACATCGGATGATAAAAAGACACTTACCAATTTAACTAACAGACTTTTATCAGAAGAAAACAGATTTTTAGAAAGGAAAACTGAACACCAACAAGTTGCTTTTAAGGCGGAGAATAAAACCATAAAATGTTTTAAATGTCACAAAACAGGACATCTAAAAAAGGATTGTAAGATGTGCGCTATTTGCAAAAGATACAACCATGAAGAGAAAGATTGTAAATTTAAAAGCAGTTGTTGCTCAATTTGTAAGAAAAATAACCATAAGGAGGAAAACTGTTTCTTTAAGAAAAAAGATTATAATAAACAATCCAGAAATGTTGCTTTTCTAACACAAAAATCTAAACAGATCTCAGTAGAATTCATAGTAGACTCTGGAAGCACGGTGCATATGACAAATGACCCTGGTATCTTAAGCAATTTTGAAGAGAAGGATACTGCGGTTTAAGCTGCCAACGACGAAAGAATGAAATCAAAAGGATCAGGTACAGTCCATGGAATATCATGCGATTTACAAAATACTTTATTAATACCAGATCTAGCACAAAATCTTTTGTCTGTTAATTGTGTTACTAATAATGATGGCTCTGTGGTGTTCACAAAGAATAAAGTGGAGATTTACAAAAAATCTAATTTAATTTTAGTTGGAAAAAAAGAGAATGGTTTATACACAGTGAATTTAGAATATGATTTGCCAAATGAAAATAAATCTTTATTAACACAAGAAAAAGGAACAGCATTGGATTGGCATGCAAAACTGGGACACCCGGGTAAATCAGTACTAGAGACACTAACAAAAGTGGCAGACGGCATAATTATACAAGGACCAAAAATATTACAAGAACAGTGTGAAGTATGTGCAGAAGCTAAACAATCAAGACTACCATTTAATACAACCAGAACTCGGGCTGAAAGACATCTACAAATAATACATACAGACATATGTGGCCCTTTCGAGGAGAAGACTTATGATGGATACAGATATGTATTGACAATAATGGATGATTACAGTCATTTTACAAAAATCTATTTACTGAAGAACAAGAGTGATGTAAAAGAGGAAATTAGAAATTATATCGAAGAAACGGAGCGAGAGAAAAATAGTAAAGTATCAACTATAAGATGTGACAATGGAGGCGAGTATACAAGTAACGACTTTAAAGCATGGTGTCAACAAAAAGGTATAAAGTTAGACTACACAGTACCCTACTCACCACAATTAAATGGCAAAGCTGAACGTCTTAACCGGACATTGTTAGAAAAGACAAGAGCTTTACTTTTTGATTCTAAATTAGACAAGGAAATGTGGGGTGAAGCAATATACTGTGCTACTTATATTTTAAACAGACTGCCAAGTGATGCCCTGAAAAATAAGACACCATATGAAATGTGGGTTGACAAAAGGCCTAATATATCTAATATGCAAAAGTTTGGCTCTACTGTCTATGCAAAACAGCTACATCCAAATGTAAAGAAACTAGATCCAAGAAGCAAGAAACTAATAATGATTGGATACACTAATAATGGGTACAGATTGTGGAATGCCAAGGAGAGAAAAATAGAGATAACAAGGGACATAGTAATAATAAAAAGTGAAACTGAACAACAGGAAGAAATTTATGAGAAAAGCAAAATAAGAACTAGAGAAAACGATGAAGAGATAACAGAAGACCACGAAGAAACTACAGATAATCAAGAAAATACTATAGAAAACCAGGAAAAGACTACAGAAAACCAGGAAGAGACAACAGAAAATACAATAACAGAAGAAAATAAAGATGATGACATTTTTGAAAATGTAACAACTGAAACTAAAACAGAAGACACAGAAAGTGACAGACACTATGAAGAAGAAGGTAACACAAGAAGAAGTAAAAGAATGAAACAGATACCAATTTACCTAAAAGATTACAGTTGACTTACTTACAGAGAAGCTGTCACATGCAAAGAGAGAGAAAACTGGGAGAAAGCTATAAATTCGGAGAAGGAATCCCTGGAAATCAATAATACATGGGAAATAGTAGACAAGAAAGAGGCAAAAGATAACAAAATACTTACAAATAAATGGGTATTCCGTGTGAAAGATAATGGCACTTATAAAGCTAGACTTGTCGTACGAGGATTTGAACAAAATGATATTGACTACAATGAAATTTACAGTCCAGTTGTCAGTCAGTCAACTTTAAAATCTTTATTTGCACTTGCTGCTTCTAAAGACTATAACATGATGACATTCGATGTAAAGACCGCGTTCTTATATGGCGAGCTGGAAGAGTATGTGTATATGAATATACCAGATGGATATGAAAAACGACCTGGAAAAGTTTGTCGATTAAAGAAATCCTTATATGGGCTAAAACAAGCTCCTATTACATGGAATAAAAGATTTACAAATGCCATGTTAAAACTAGGATTAAAAGCTACTAAAACAGATCAGTGTGTGTTGTTCACAAATGAAGATAAAACAACAATAATAGCAATCTATGTTGACGATGGACTTGCTATAGCAAAAGAAAAGCAAACATTAATTAGGATTTTAAACTGTCTAGAAAAGGAATTTGAAATAAAATTATACAAAGATCCTACTACTTTTATTGGATTTGAAGTTAAGAAGACTGAGAAAGGTATTACACTGAAACAAGAAAGCTACATTAACAATTTATTGAAGAAATTTAATATGGAAGATTCTAAGCCTGCCAATACACCCTGTAATACAGAAAACAAAACAGAAACACAAAACACAGCTATTACAAACTTTCCATATAGAGAACTGATAGGAGGACTTCTATACCTATCTACAAGAACAAGGCCAGATATAAGTCAAGCTGTGAATAAAGCAAGCAGAAAAATAGAAAACCCTACAAAAGATAACGTAATAGCTGCAAAGAAAATACTAAAATATTTAAATGGAACAAGACAGAAAGGAATAATGTACATGAAAGGAGGAGATATTTCTAAACTAAATGCATACTGTGACGCAGACTATGCAAATTGTATTGAGACAAGACGCAGTACAAGCGGATATGTGATAATGTTAGCAGATGGACCAGTATCTTGGTGTTCAAAGCGACAACCAATTGTAGCTTTATCATCAACTGAGGCAGAATATATTGCAGCGGCTGATTGCTGTAAGGAATGCTTGTATTTAATGTCATTTTTAAAAGAATTGATCGGTTCTGAAGTTGAAATGATATTGAATATTGATAACCAAAGCTCTATCCAACTAATCAAAACAGGTTTATTCAATAAGAGATCCAAACATATTGATGTGAGGTACTATTTCATCCACGAAAATTATAAAAAGGGTAAAATAAATATTAAATATTGTCCTACTGACAAACAAACTGCAGACATATTTACAAAACTATTGTTAAATAATAAATTTACTTTTCATTGTCAAAATATCGTTAAGTAAATAAGTTTATATAAATTAAGAAGCACCTACTGCTAAAACACTGTATAACTTTACTTTTTTAATTAGAAAGTATTATTTAAATTGTAAACAATTTCAATAATAGGAGAAGGTGTTAGTAGGTACATCCTTATTAAGTGTTCTACAACACTGATATGTAACTATGGTAACCATGGTTTGTTATATAAATAAAAGAAAGTAAAAAACGGTGAATAAAAAATTACACAAGTTATTAATATAAAAGGTTTATTTCTCTCCTCTGCGCATTTCCTATACCCTTCATTTATCACCACAAGGCCAATTTTTTTTTCCAGAGGTGTTTGCGAGTATTGTAATGCTATTGTCTATACAGTCTCACAATCATTGCACTGAATAATTTCGCTATTTCAATATTACTTTTGTTGTGAGTGAATAAACATTTTAGCCTGTAAGCATATGGTCTTAAAAGAATCAATTGAATAGTACTTAGGCTTAATTCCATAAAGTAGCCCATTTTGTTTTGAATTATTGGTAAATTTGGGCCATTGAGCCATTCTACTTTGTGATCCCTATTATAAAATTGAAAATATTTATTATTGAGTTATCATAAGGTGACTTTTGACACATGTCAAATGTTTATTTTAGAGATGTAGTATAATTTAAATAGTAAGTTAATTTTACGATTATAAATTCTATTTAGAGCTAAATATAATTTAAATCAATTAAATGACAAAAATAAAGTATAACAAAAGTTGAAATCGCAATCTGGAGCACTTATTATTGAATGCCTGACTCCAAACAACAAGATAAATTCTACCTGTCAATATTCTTCGTTGCTTGTTGCTGCAGTAAAAATATAGAAATTACGTAATATATATATTTTTATCGTAGCACGGCATAGTGACTACACTGTACCTGAAGGTAAACACAGTGTACTCCAATAACATCGGCGACAACCGTGGGATTTACAATCCATCGATAGTCGTCACTGTCATGCTGGGCTGCTCAAATATCTCTTCACGTTATTTTTGAAGGACTCCATGTTGTAGGAAGGAGGGAAAACACTGGCCGGAAGACAGTTCCACAGCTACACAGTACGGCAGAGAAACGACGTAGCGAATTTCTTTGTTCGTAACCGTAAGATGGAGGTAACCGTAAAGCTGTGGCTCCGGAGACCAGCGTACGTGGTTCGGTTGTGAAAGGGAGAAGAGGGAATAAGCTTAAACAACTCTTCAGAACACTCGCCATGATACAGAAGGTATAACACGCTTAGCGAGGCAATGTCCCTGCGCAACTGAAGAGGCTCGATGAACTTGTGATGATGTAACTTGTACTTGATGTACTTGTGATGTAACATCTGCATCATTTACAATGCGGACAGCTCGTCTCTGCAACCTGTCTAGGGCTTTGAAGAGGTATTTAGCGGATCCGTCCCGAAGCTGTGAACTTGTGCCTTGTAAAGCATATACAGCTGTTCGGACGTGAAAAACCGTCGCACCCTGTTCAGGATTCCGAGTCTCCGAGATGACACTCCCGATGTAATCCCTGGAATTAAGGTAGCTGCGAATATCCATACCTAGGATACTGAGGCTGTCGCGCTTTGCTAGCGAGACGTTATAGTATATTTGTAACGCGCACCCTAGCGCATCAACTCTGGCGCAGATCTATTTGCGCCCCTTCCCCGCGTCCCTGACCGAGTGATCGAGCACCGCGACCTTCAGTCAAGTGTACGCATAGGTCAAAGTTTATAAGAGCTTTCGGACACAATTTCGGAGTCCAGGGCAAGTTATTTTTAAAGAGAGAAGCAAAAAAAATCATCAGAACACATTTACTTTCACGTAAAAAAAGTAAACGCAATGAATATCACGGTACATATACTCTCTAACAATGCAGTGTGACCAGATTTAAATCCAAGATTCTGCTATATTGCAGGAAAAAAGAAAAAACCTAAGTTTTTGACAGAAACAGCTGCCATAGATGATTATAATTTACATATTAAAAATATGCACCAATACTTCACCTACATAACATTCCATATTAATTAACGTTTTAGATAAGACTGGGCAACTGGGCAAAACAACGGCACCATGTGCTTCACCAGGGCGACCGATGGACCCTGAGAAAGACAACGGCACCATGTGGTCTACCAGGGCGGTTGATGGAGCTGGGCAAGACAACTTTGCCACGTTGGCCATCAGTGCGATTGATGGACGTTGGGCAAGACAACGGCGCCACGTGGTCCACCAGAACAGTCGGTAGACCCTTGGCAAGACAACGGCGCCAAATGGTCCATCAGAGCGGTTAATCTTCTGCACTAACTTATACTGGTGGCACTTTACCTAGTAGACCTTGGTAAAACTGCAATACGCTGCGCAATTGCGCCAACTCAGTTTACTGCGCAGGAAGAGTCAACACACTTATTCAAAATATGGTGGTACGTAGTGCACCTTAAAGCAGCGCGTCAGCCTCGGTACAGCGCCGCACTGGTCAGGGGTTCGGTTGACGCGCGTCTAGCGACTCACTTGGCACGTATAATTTGCCCTGACGCCCTGACATAGCGCATATTTGAGTTATCTCAATGCGCTGGTGCAGTAAACTGCGCTTGAGTTATTGAGTTAACTCAAGAAATTTTATTGAGTTACCCATGTCTAAAACCTGGTAAAATACCTGTTCCTGTTTTAATTCCATAAACCTGTTCCAAAATAACAGCTTCTTACTTACTTAAATTAAAAGAGTTAAGAGTTTGTTCTAAGTTATGTTTATTTGTCTCTAACAAAATCAAAATCCTGAAGCTTGAATAGAGTAGATTATGTTTCACAGTGAATCAGTTTACTTTTTTGTCACACTCAGTATGTGGAACAGGTACGTAGTATTTAGTAACTGGTAACAGTTTTTCCAGTTTTCAGATAACAGTTACAAACTTTTACTTGTACTTACCTGTTTTTTAAACTATTTTGACCTTCAATACAGTTTTTTAAATCATCATTTTTAATTTTAACTTTTTTAATGATATTAAATGATTTCTTAAAAACACATTTTAAAATAACATTTATTTAATTAAATTACCTGTATGTCTTACCATTTGTTATATATTCGGTATTTGAAAAAAAAAATGGGGAAAAAAAGTTGCAAAACATATCATTTTGGGGAAAAGAAAATATCATTAAGGGGTAAATTAAGAAATTCGACCTACCTATAATTTAGAAATAGGGATGGCAATTCTTTCCAAATAAGATTGATTTTTGAATCGATTCGAATTGAAACCTGATGAATAAATTCGCATATAAATTGATGTCTAACAGATCGTTTTCTCAAAAATCGATCTTTTTTCGATTTACTTATTTCTTATTATAGAAAACAATGGGGAGACTATAGTAATCAATCTTTTGTCATTTTTTAATAATCAATTTTGTTTTTCAAAAGTATCAGGAATAGAAAAATACAGAAAGGTATAAAGGAATAGATTTCATTTCATGTATAGATAATAAACTACATATTGTCGTTATTCTGCTGTTGGCTAAATTATACTTATGTATCGTATTATAATAAAAAATTAAGTACACCATAAATAATGACAAGATAATTAAATGATTTATGATAATTAAAAAGATAAATGTGAATTTTATGCCGTGCACTCAAGGTTTATAATTTATTATCGTAAATTCGGAACATTTATGATTTGTATCTCAACTTGTAATGTGGGCAACGTGAAGTTCTCTCCCGTAACTATTGATGGTTGCATAGTACTTACTTATTTACACGTTCCGATAACACTGGCAACAATTGTCATTATCAATAATAATATTGAACAACGGATCAACAACAGCAGAATAAGGAATTATGTCTTCAATAATTTGTTGCATAGGAATAATGCATTACATTATTTCTTGTTGTAATAATGAACACCTGTAATTACAAACGTAACTTTTTTAAATTTCTTTTATTCATTAAGGAGAGGATAAGGAAATGAGTATACAGCCAATATATCCATCTCGAGAGTTTTTGAGAAACTAAGTGAAACACTATCATTTCTTTACTTGTTTTTGGGTACATTTAACTTTGTAAATAATTTTATGATTCTAATGAAAACAAAAAAAATTGAATCTCGTTTTTCTTGGTAAAAACATTGATTCACTGGATCGAAGCAGCACTATGCATCGATAAAAAATAGCCTTTTTTTGGGCCAAAAAACCGATTCTCAACTAATTGATTTCAGATCGCCATCCCTAGTTATAAAATTATTGTTATTTGTCAGTTTTGTCATACGAGTGGCGAGTGTGTAGAATTATCGTAGAATTGTTTTATTAGTCTATGTTTTGGTGTAACTGTTAATGCGTTTTCCGTTTGCAATTGGATAAATATTTTAACTCTGTATGTCTAATTTAAACTTGTACTTACAAAACAGAAACAAATTGCAGAGAATAAACTTATATCTATTTGTTTTCTCTAACAGAATTTAGTGAAATCGTAGCAATCTAATTTGTGTTCTTTGTTTCCGTGAATCATCGACGTAGTTTTTCAAAATGCCTATTCTATTCAGTCTGGTGGCTAGAGGTACGGTCGTATTAGCTAAATATGCGACCTGTACCGGTAATTTTGCTGAGGTTACAGAGCAGATCTTGTCTAAGATACCGCCCCATGATGACAAGTTGACGTACTCTCATGGAAATTATCTGTTTCATTATATTGCGGAAAATAAATTAGTTTATTTTTGCATTACCGATGATGTAAGTATATAAGAAAACATGTTAATGTGTTTTTATTTATTTATTTATTTATAAAAGATCATATTAAATTGAAATGCGTTATTCTAGAAATTTCAACGTTCGAGAGCATTCCTTTTTCTTAATGAAATAAAAAGAAGATTTATAACAGGGTTTGGTGATACAGCACAGACAGCCATACCCTATGCAATGAATGGGGAATTTGCCCGTGTACTGGCGACTGAAATGAAACACTATAGTGATTCAAGAGACCTTGACACAATGTCTAGAGTACATGGAGAGTTAGATGAACTAAAAAATATTATGGTAAAGAATATTGGTGAGTAAATATAAAGTTCATTACTTTTGATAGGGTCTGGCTACCTAACCTAACCTGTTTTTCTTTTACATATATTCCACATATCTGTAAACTGCAATTATTTATAGATAAATCTTAACCCGTCCAGCATCTCATTTGGCATATATGCCGAATTAGGTGGCAAAATATTTTTTTTATTGCATTATCATCCAGGACGTATTATTGATTATTAAATCAAAAATAGGAAGGATTTTTACATAAGATTTAAATTTCTGTCCAATAACTAAAACACATAGTGATATGCAATTAAAATATTAGTAGAGGTAATCTGATTATCATTTAACTTAAATGTATGATGATATTTTTAGATAATGAGGTTCAAAATTTCATTAAGTTTTGTACATTACATATAATTTTAAAAGCTGTCATAAGAATTCTTTTTATAATACAAAAGTCATCATTAAAAAAAACTAATCAGTTTGGCTTATATTTATAATATAACTACCTCCTGTTATCACTGCACAAAGGCTATTGTAAACACATTGTTCATATGTTTTTCTGGTTTTGATAATGAATTAATTTATATAAACATAACTTATCAACCTTATCACTTTTGTGATTGAGTTGTACTGAGTGGAAGTTACCTTTACATGTGTCACTGACTGCGTGCATATTATGTTGATGATTTACAAATAATCTGCAACTTGAATATTCTGGAAACTAAAATAATATAAAATCCTTTTTTTATATAAAAAAGACTAATTTTAATCTGGAAATTTATATATATGAACATTGACAATCTAAAGTTTTTAAGTTTTTATAAAAATATTGAATTTTTATTTTTTGGCACATAGACCTATTAGATTTTTAATGCTTCAATTGTCTTGTAAATTATAGTAATTTTTAAATACTCAATAGTACAGTAAAGACATAATGTATATTAAATGATACACATTTGTGTGGTCTCAATATCAGACCCATTACTATAATATTTGTAAGCAAGTTTGAAAGGTAGACATGTTTGTCATTCTATATTCATAATATAGTTATTCGAAAGCATTAACATCTGTTTTGCATAAATTAGATGAAGTCGTATTTATTTAATAGATGGATAGTGATAAAGTAAAAAATAGAACAAACTTGTTATTTTAATCTGTAAAGGGCTAAATGTGTTGCATGTCTATTACGTTGGAGTATCTGTTTTGGCCTTGAAAAGTTTGATCTGAAGACCTTGGTTGCTTTATTTATTACTTACTAAGAGTTAATTGTAGTTATTTATATGCACCCGAAAATATGATATCTTTATGGAGTATATGATATCTTTATGGAGTTGAAAGTTGTTGATAAAATGTTAATACAGTTGTTGTATATTGTGTTATGGTTCTGCACATAATTTATTTGGGGCATTTTCATGTATTCTTTTGATTTTCAGAAAAAATTATAGCTTTCGTTTTTTTCATTTCATACCAGATCTGATGTATTACCTTTTAATGTGTTGGGCTAGGGCCACTTAGACTGATTGTTCATAAATTCAACAGATTTCAAAGATATTTTTGAAATATAACCTCTTTTAATAACTCATATTGAAATGCACTGCTGTAAATATTGTAAGAGCTTACTACTGTCCTACTAAGACTAACATGTTTCTAGCGGTATTTGAAGGCATTTAAGTAAGCAGGTCGAGAGTACAATGTTTTATTACTTTAACTGACAAAGAGAATGAGAAGGGTATATAAATATGACATTTAAAAAAGTAAAAATAAGCTTTTTGTGTAGTAGCACAGCCAACTTACGAGCCTGTGTCAGATGGTAAGAACAGTACAATCCAAAAACAGAGGCAACCATCAAGAGATCATCAGTCCATCACTAGTTGTTGCTGTTATGACAGCCTATGTAAATAGAAGTTGGATTTGCACCATTTGATCCCAAAATGTGATACACATAAGCAAATAACTTGACAGGCTTTTCTCTATAAACATGGTGGTTGTGACCCAATCGGATGTTTATTTCAATAAAAGGTTTAAAATAAATTCATCAAGAATTTATTTATTTACCAATTGCTAATGATATAAAATTTTGGATACAAAGCCCATGCATAGTAAACAATGGTTTATTATTAGGCTTTATAAGAGTACTATATGTTAATTTAAAAAAAATGTGTATTTAAATTAAAATCTCCTTGACAGTGGTTTAGATGGTTAAAAAAATAGTAAAATATTGTTAATTATCTTTTTTTACTTACTTTTTTAATAATAAGCCCTCAATATAATGAAATGTTTGGTTAGTAGGTATTGGTAGTTAGTAAGTACTTTTAAAATAACTGGGTCACAGCTGTAATTGTTATATGTATTTCTGGCATTATCATAGATCAAAATAGGTAGAGTATATTTACCTAAACTTCGAGGAATAAAGTAACATTGAGTGGATACTACATCTGTGTAAAATTCCGGAATGATAATAGTTACGTTTACATTCCGGAATTTTGAAAATTATATTTTTTTTATGAACTTTTTTTACATTGTCTATTCTACCTATTCCGATCAATAGTCATTAACCATAACATGGCTATCATAATGATTGTGAATAAATCATATTCATAATTTCAACAGAAAACATCCACTGCTGGACATGAGTTTCCTCCAAAGGGTTACACTCAATTCAGTACAAAAGATAAATTTCAATGTTTTTCCCATTACAGACAATATGGCCATGCGAGGTGAAAAATTAGAATTGCTGGTGGATAAAGCTCAAAATTTAGAGACAAATGTGAGTAGTTTGTATTTGAGCTTAAAAACTAATAATGTACAATTACACAGTGTAAAAAAACTAAAAAGGGAATTGGAAATGGATACCCATTTGTGTACAATACTGTTCTTACTTCTCTATCTTATGAAATTCTAATTTTAAGCTATGATGGCTGAGTTGTAGCTTGTACGAACACCGCGCCTATCAACATGAGTTTGAAACCCTGCAATGAGCCTGAGCTTTCAGTGATGGAAAATGTAATGTCCGCTTTGTTAGCTACCACCCTCAAGTTGGAAAGCTGTTTGCAAGCACCATTAGGTGTGTTCTGCGAGCGTCACTCGAGAGGTAGCCTGCTCTCTATGTTTCGCGTTTTAACATTTTGGCCCACATTGTCATCTAACATCAAGTGAGTTTCTGGACAAACGCTAAGCCTATAGGAAATATTTTTAAAAAGGCCTGATTCATACTCAGTATAGTGAGTAGACTCAACTTGTCTTGATGATATTCTCTGACAAATATAGCATAATATTAATAGTTTAAGAGAAGTATGACATAGATAAATTTCTTTGGAGATTTCTCTCTATTTGGGGCAGCCCGCTTGTGGAATACTGGAGGTATTACAGAAGATCGCAGCCAAATAATATTGTGTTGTATTCTGGTATTATAAGCGTCCATTGGCTACGGAAGTCGCTTACCATTCGTATGCTTGTTTGCCATCTTAGAGTAGTATATAAAAAAAAAGTCACATATAATTTGTATAATTTTTTTTCAGTCAGTATCATATCGTGCGACGACACGAACATTACAACGTTCACTTTTCTGGAAGAACATCAAAATGTATGTGATCTTGTTCATAATAGCTGCGTTGGCGGTTTATCTAATAGGCGCGATGGCGTGCGGTGGTCTAGCGTGGAAAACGTGTGTTCGCTAAATATGTAATAAATATATATATATATAATATTTATATATAAGTAATTAACCGATATAATTATGTTTTATAAAAGTTTAATTGTGTAAATTTTATTCTGAGTTTTGTGGATTGTAGTACTTTAGGGTTAATATTAAATATACATGTATAGTGTTGGTATACAAGAAATAGTATGAAATCGTATAAAAATACTTCACTTTATCGTCCTAACTAAATTGTATGTTTCTTAGTATTCACCTCGTAAAGTATATTGCTTATGGAACCGGTTATTCATTATATGTAGACGGCAACTTTTTTAAAATTCTTTAGTGACAAATAGATACATAAATTGTAAGTGGAAATTAGGATAATATTTTGTTTTATAATTTTATGTTAATTCATAATTTTATGTAAATAATTATTGTCTGAATATGTAAAATGATGGAACAATTGTGAAAATAATAATAGTCTTCATAATAACACAAGTGAAAGTTAAAACATCCGTTACAAGGTTACTACCATAATTTTTCCGTCTATTTGCCAACGACGAGTTTTGTTCCCGCGACATTGAGTATTAGTGTAAACGGAACTTACTTATAATAATATTAAATTATTTAGTTTAAATGATTTATCACACACATTTATAAGTGAGTTTTCAGTTTAATGAGTTTTGACACCACTTATGTTTGACGCTTACGCCATGAGAAATAGATTTGTTTCTCTTTGTTTAAGGGTTCGTTTGCTCGCTCGCGCGTTTTGCTCTGAGTTTCGACCAGTAAATAATAAAGGGATAGATCATAGGCTTAGTATAGTATAGATCGGCAATAGGTTGAATAAGACGAGATCAAAAACGGAATATCATACGTATGTGTATATTATTTTGTTGATTTTCTTAGTTACATCCAGTTGTAGTACACAGTAAACAGAAAAACTTGTTACTTTTAAAACACGGAGATTATTTTCAACATTGAACTTAAAAAAAAATTACAATAAAATACAACAATAATAAGTTGGAAAAAATTTAACTTGAAATGTAGTGTTCATAAAAGCTAATAAAAATAAATTATGATAATAGCCTTACATTTCATTCCTAGAAAACTAAATGGAGTATGAAGTACTTATTGCTGCAGTTCTTAATCATTCTTCATAAAATACCTATACTGTAGTTTGGTTCATTTTATTATAGTTTGTATAGCTAATATATGTTGGTAGTAATTCTGTGGTAATATAAATTAATTTTCCGTGATGTTCAGATGACATTAGAGTTTTATATTTCAAAGGCTTGCTATGATAATTTAAATAAATACTTATGTTATATGAAATTTCTCTACTTTTAAACACACAATATACTTTCTGAAATTTAATATATAGTCACGTGTAGACAGTTAAACGGATTATATCACAGACGGGGATCTCGAGTAAAAGTTTATAGGGCGGCCACAGATTGAAGTTTCTCGAATAATCAACGTGAACAACATTATTGGGAAGGATCCGCGTCTGTTTTGTAATTTATGTCAAAGTATGTCATTGATATTCTATTGTATTTTGTCAAATTATCCTAAGTTTTATTTGAGTTGTACTGTTTGAATTATATTGTTTACACGTCACGGAGCAAATATGTTTTAACTTAGAAAACGACTATTAGAACCTACTTCAAACATGTTTACAATATAATCGTGAATTAATATCCGATTATTATTACGAAATACTTGTATTATTGGTAATTATGTAGTTTATTTCTAAGTGAAATTTTGCGTTTTAATAAAGACTAAAAATAATGTGATATCGAATTTGTTAAATAATACATAATAATCATATTGTTTAGTATATAATTAATATGTTATAAATATATATATAGATTACTACAATAATCGTAAGTATAAATTTTTAATTACCCCTATTTGACGTCTCATTAGGTACATTGACATGCTCCACATACTATGTGTTTCAAATGAGAAGATAATCGCGTTCGCGTCGACTTCACGAACTACTTGACAAAACTGTAGAAATTTAAGTTTATTTTTGCTTTATTTTACACTTTATTTAACATTAAAATTATATCACTCTTATTTATTTATTTAATTTACTTATATTTCTTCTTAATAAAAAAAAATATGCATAAGTTCGTATTTTATATATTTGTGGAAGGTCACGTGACATACAGCATAATTTGCATATTCTATTTATTTTTCCGATCGTAAATTTTTTTTTCTGAATTTTTATGCGAATGAAGATGGCGGTTTGACAGTTACCTTATTTGAAAAGTATTAATTTTGCTGTAACACAGGCTCGTCCGGATTGAAACGATTATTTAGGAATATTATAAATAATACATAAAATGCCGCTCAACGAACTCTGGAAAATTTACACTAACTGCTCATCTATCTCACGACCTCGATTTCAAAATCTTACCAAGTATTGCTGTAGCGAATGTAAGTATAGCGAAAGTTACTTCTATTTTACACAGTGGCAAATCGTGGACAGTTCTGTTAAAGAAAGAAGGTTCGTACTTATACGCGGTAAAAATAGATATTGTCCTTTCTTTAGCCTTGAGTTTACATTTTTTTTTAATCTTTGTAGGTTTGGCGTAGTGGCCACAATCTCACATGATGTTAAGTGATGATGTGGCCCAATGTGAGAACACACTAAACCTAGTGGAAGACTGGCTCTCAAGTGCAACTGCCGGAACACAACTATTGGTGTTTGGCGACAGATTTTCAACTTGAGGGTGGTAGCTAGCCAGGCGGGCATTAGAAAAAGCCCTGCCACCATGCTATGGTTTCCTTACGATGTTTTCCTTCACCGAAAGCTCAGACTCATTGCAGGGATTCGAACTTACGTCAGTTGACGCGAAGTCTACACGCTACCACTGAGCCAACATTGCTTCAATGCTATTATTAATTGCTATTATAGTAGCACAACAAAGTGACGTCTGTGCTTGAAGTAAGTACAGTACCTACAAATCAAAAATAGCGACGAACGAGAGTTCGGCAGTCATCGTCATCAATCTCCATCATCCATCCACATCCATCTCTCGGCAGCTGGTTATACACTGCCTGATCCCGAAATTCGACAAACTAAAAGAGAGTCACTATGACGGGCTTATCACCATGAGCATGGAGATGGGACCCAGTCAGGTACAGCTCCTTTATTCTTACGCAAGTTTTAAGTAACCATTCGAAGTCTATCCTCTTAGAAAGTACCTATATTGAAAGAATAGTGTTCATGCGCAACGTCACTATTAGTAAGATATTTCTGTATACAGAGTGCTGTTTACTGACAAATAATGTAGCATTAAACCTATAACTAGGTAAAAGAAGATATTTCAGCATAAACATATTACAAAAAATCTATTTTAATGAAGATATTTCTTTATGTAGTAATATACATAATAATCCATATTATATATCATTATACTGGATCTCTTTGAAGTGAATACTTCTTTAGCATCGTTGTTATTTGAAAATTGAAACGAAAAAGCGACAGTAAAAAGAGACAACCATATACATCTATAGGATTTAACCTACGAGAGAATGAGATAGAATACATTTAGGTACATTATGCACGGTTAATGCAAGTCCTGATTTTCATAATTGTGATCGTCGTCAGATTGGCCTAGTGGTGTGAGACGACCAGACTTCATACGCAGTACGCACAAATGGTCATCCGAATCGCGCTGATTTAGGATATTTAAAAATAATTCTTAAAAAAAAATTTTTTTCCTGAAGATTTCACTTCTGACAAGTGTGAATTTCTGCACACATCTGTTTTTTTAGGTTAAGCGCTTTAGCCACAATTTCACCTGATGTTAAGTGACGATGTGACCCAAGATGGTAACACGCCATGTTATGGTTTCATCACGATGTTTTCCTTCACCGAAAGCTTAGGCTCTCATTACAGAGATTCGAACTCACGTCGATGAACGCGATGCCCATATACGCTACTAACTACTGACTGCATTGTTAGCCGAAAGTGCCCTGAACTTTGAAGCTTCAGACGGCTTTTACAGCTTCACCGGACTTTGCAGCAAACAAGTCGGCCAAAGGGAACTATGTAATTATTATGATAAACAAAATCATTATCTATAACATAAAACAAAGTCCCTCCGCCGCGCCCCGCCTGTCTGAACGCGATAAACTCAAAAACTACCAAACGGATTTTCATACGGTTCATTTACATTTCAACGGACGGAGTGATTAATGAGGAAGGTTTAGGTGTATAATTCATTAACATTTTGTGTAAATTGACTGAAAAATGACGATGTTTGTTGAAAATGTCGAAAAAAAATCATGCCGGCTAGGAGCTTTACCAATAGAGTTATATGTAATTACTCTGGTACCCGTGCAAAGCAGGGGCCGGTTGCTAGTAGTATGTAAATTATATGACTGCTATGACGAAAACCACCGATATTCTTACCAGTTTTAGGCAAAGTATATTCCGATTGCTGGTTGACTATAATACGAGCAATTGGTTTAGTTAGCTATCAAGTGTTTAGTGTTCTACGACAAGCCTTATATATTAAGTTCTTACATATGAAATTCGCGTTTTGTTGAACTGGCCACCTTGATCTCAAATATCTGGCGTTTGGTTAGAAATTCCAGTAGAGAGGTACCCTGGTTTATGTGTTTTTTAAGGAGTCTCGAATAGGCAGCACGCCCATTCCATTTGATGTTAAGTTGTCACGGTAGCCTATAAACTAGTCAAAACCAGAAACAGGTACAGAAAATGATGTCTAAATGTATAACATGCAACTTTTTATTCTGTGTCTATAACTACATTAAAAGAGTTTTATTAAAATTTTTGCTGTCGTGTTGTGTCGTGACAGTCGTGAGTCGTGAACTCGTCATCCAATTTCGTATGGTCTTGAAATATGAAATATGAGCTATATAAAACTTAAAAGCAAAGAAAGCAAGATCCCATTTATTCATCATGGATTTTCATTAATTTACTCGTATTTTAATGAATATCAGGGATTGATTTAGGAATAAATAGCTGTATCGCGGGTCCACTGCCGTAAACTACAAAAACTTGTTTTTACGGGTACAAAAAATATAACAGGTTATAAAATGTTATAAATTGTCTATATGCCAAATATTATTTCAAATCCGTTCAGCCGTTTTTTGTGTGATCGAGTAAAGAAATCCAAACATACAAACATTCACATTTCTGTTCTTCAGTGAGCCAAAAACGTTATTATTTTTCTATATTTGTAACGTATTATAACTAGTAATTGTTGCGTGCACTGTAACACAAACTGTAACTTTTTTTTTTAATTGCAGTCCTTTTAGAAACCAATCTGAGGAAAATTACAAAACAATGTATGCATACTAATCCAAAATTATATAGATAACTAGCTGTGCCCGCGGCTTCACTCGCAGGGTTGATCGTAGAGGGGTGAAAATTTAGGGTTGTGTGTATTTTTGTATGCTGTATCATAAAAAAATAAAAACAAAACATTTTGTCTAACAAATAAAAAAAATTAGGGGTGGACCCCACCCTTAACGTTTAGGGGGATAAAAAATAGATGTTGTCCGATTCTCCACCCTGGCCGATATGCACGCTAAGATTCACGAAAATCGGTCGAGCCGTTTCGGAAGAGTTCAATCACGCACACCGTGACACGAGAATTTTATATATTAGAGAAGATATATCCTACACATGTGAAGAAACCTACAAAAGTGTTGTAATTTTAATATGAAAACCTTGTTCAGGGAAAACTGATACTTCTATTTTAGCTTCTATTCACTCACACCTATATTAAATTTATATGTTTGTAATGAGTTAGATTTATTTATATTAGGTGTTTGTAAGGAAAAATGTAGTGAGCTGCTAAGGCACCGTGCCAATGCTTGAAGTAACTGCTATAAATACTTTTAAATTTCTAGTATAATCATATTGAATCGGCAGATTGATTGATATTTGAAGATAGTGGAAATTGAGAAGTGTTCAACTGCAGAAACAGTACATGCATACCTGTTTCTCCTGCAAAGCCATCTATTAAGTAAGTATTGACAATTGATGGCTAATAGAGAACGCTAATAAAAAGTGTAGTTTAACGTTTAATAGTCCGCGATTCATGTGGTAATGACGCTTTTTTGGTTGTCCCTGTCATTCCTTTAAGTCACTCTCGTATAACGTGCCTCTCTGAGATAATTCTCTATTTTACCATTAGGAGTTTAACAGTTTAACATTACATTTAGGAGTAAAAGCCTATATCTTCTCATTGTCTGTCCCAGATAAAATTGCAGATTGGTTACAGATAATTTGGCACATAGAAGTAGTAACTGGGGGCCGTGCTTAAATATGTGTGGGTTTCTAAGTACCGTTTATTAGTGTTGTCTCAAAATTTACTCACATTCACGAGTGCTTTATTTGTTGACATTTGGTATGGGCTTGCGTAATTCGCCTCTGCTGATAAAAATATAGGCAGAGGAACTAATACCAAGAGAACTCCTTGCTCGTATATTTCTGAGTAAGTCCTTTTCACATAAGTGAGGAGTAATTACAGCGTGCGTAGCATCGCTTGTAAAAACCGAATGAGAATATTGTTTTCTATATGAAAACAATGGATATGCTCCAGACATTTTAGGTAAGTAGGTACTCCAAATTCAAATAGGGAAGTAGTAACTCTAAATCTTTCCCGGAATCCGGGAATGTGTGAGATTGATTCCGGGTCCGAGGGTGCATCCCCCGCCCTTCCCGCGTTTTACCGCGCTGCGTTTTAGTTCAACCGGCAATTGCGCGTCAACCTCTGTCGTGAGAGGGCGCTGCCGCACCGTCGCTCGCCGCGTCTCTCTGACACGCACGTGCTTACTCTACCACAAACACACCGGTGTGTGTGAGTGACAGCCCGTAGTCGTACTCGTTCCTCGTAGTTCGTACCCGTTGAATTATTCCGTGTCAATAAGTCTTGCCCGATGTGATGCGTGCCCGGAATAGGAATCGTCAGATTATCATCATGTGCAAATGAATATCTTCTTCTTTTTTTATTGTTAACGAAAAATTTGGTGGGTGTAGATGTTTATTCCTGCAGTGCTATTCATTTTTGTAACCAAGACAACACTATCGGGTTTAGAAAATATTACCTAATTAATGACAAAAATAAATAAACAAAGTATAGACTAATCGTACTTTATTTACTTTGTACATAGCTTCCGGGATTATAATTTTCTATAAATTCGAAACAAAGGTGTAGCTTGAAATTTGTTATTAATAATCCAGCTCGAAGGATATTATATTCGACGGTAAATTTAATAGGTGCCCATAACCAAAATGAGGATTAAGATAGATAGCTCGCGTTACATTATTCATTATATGAGGTCCATACTTAGTGGATTTGTGATGTGATTGATTGTGTGCGACCGTTGTGACTGTCATATTATATGTCTTTGTAAAAAACCGCGGTATTATGACAACTATACTTTGATCATGAATAAGGTTGGCGCTTATGGGTTTCCTTATACGTTTTGAATGTACGTGTTCGTGTGTGCGTGCGGTTATTAGTAACCTCAGGAAGCGGTGTCGATTTTAGGGAAGGTTACGCTACAAACGGTTCACAGGTCATTGTTCTTTTTTACGCCGAACCGGCCTTTCATTTGGCGACAAGACACATTGTAATTGTTTATGTGTGCGCCTTTTTGTGTTCCCGCTATTGTATGGCATCAGATTTGATGTAACATTTTAAAACGGTTTTATTTTTGTGAAATTACGACATACATATTGAATGTTTGTTGTATTATTATCTGTAAATATCTGTTAATTATGATATGATATAATAATGATATTATGAAATATGATATATTAATTATGTTAAAAATAGGTACGTCTCGGTTAATAGCTATAAATTACCGCATATTTATATTTCACATAATATTAAAGATGATCCCTATATCCAAGTCGGTATAATATTAACCATAAGTAAAAAATATGAAACATTATCGAAATTCTAAACAGAATAACTTTTAATACAAATTGTTCTATATCTTCTAATTATCTGTATATTACTCAAATAGATCGATTCTCGACAGTTATTTCTTATGTGATAGGATAGTCGACATATCAATGATTATTAATTTTAAAGTAACTTTAGCTACAATGGGTTAATTTTGTCAAATTAAAAAAGAATCGAAAATGACTCACAAAGAAGTGAAGAAACGATCAAAACTTTAAAGGTATGATTTCAATGCGAACAATGAGGAAATAGTGCTGGTTAAAAATGGATGACAGCTCTCCGGATCTGTCGCTTAAGCTGCGCCGCGGCTCGAGCGATTCGCGGGAGTCGTTTTACATGGATTTTGCGCAAGGGATTGACTCGGATATCGAGGAAGTGACGACGATTGAGCGAGTGATCCCCGAACATCCGGGGGGGAGGACAGAGGGCGATGCGGACACGCTGGCAACACCGTCATGTCTGGACGAAAATAAAGAGTTGGTGCAATGGTAAGTAGATATATTAAAATCACATTTGTACTAAGTTATATATGGTGACTATTTATTTATTTTTAGGAAATATCAGACACAAACACATACCAAAACCAAAACCATTTAATCTAGAAGTAAAGAAATAAAAATAAACTATCAATAATAACAAAATAATATACCAAATTTTTTTTTTATTTGACGATAGGTACTATCGGCCAACTACAATTTGCATATACCTCTAAACCTTTTATCCCTCAAGAGTAGGGAGGCGTGTACCTTAATTTACACACTGATGTTCATTGAAGATGTTGGATAAACTTCTTTTAGTCGGATAGGTGTAAGGGTCGGTGTTGCTTCTGGTGTTGCAAGCGTCCATAGGCTGCGGTGACCGCTTACCATCAGGCAAACCACACGAGTGAGTGCCACCATCGTGTTATAAAAAAATTGTGGCAAATGATGTGTAAAGTTAAATAACATCAACTGTGAATTATCTAGCATACATTTAATTTACTACAAACAAATTTCACACAAAGGAATTTAACTAATAAGTTTTCTATCAGTTTTAAGTGTATCCTTCAATCTTAACTCCGATGTATTAATGTAAGGAGGTAAGTACTTAATTTTTATATTGTTTAAAATTTGGAATTGTTACGTAACTCTCAAGAAAATTAATATATACTAATATAATAAAGCGGAAGAGTATTTTTGTTTGTTGAAACACGTATTCTCTAGAACTACCAGTCAGATTAAAAAAAACTTTTTGCATATGATAGCCAGATTCACGTGGAATAGTATAGGATATCTAGCATAAGGCTACAACCTCTTAGATAGCCTTAAATATTGTTAAGTATAAATTTTTGTTAAGTAAGTCGGAAGTAACTTCGCTCCCGAACTGCCTTATCAATGTGCGCTGACGTTATGGTTAGTGATACGTAAATACAATGTTCTAGAAAAATATTGCTCCTTAGTACATCTAAAAAAAGTCCGCAATACCCTATGCCTATCGTATAAGAGATAGTTACGAAAAGGTAATTTGTGTTTTTTTTTTAGAAAATTGTAAAGTGATTTATGAGGAATATTGTTAGGTATAGCATATTAATCCTTACGAACGCAAGTTACTTCATGATCATACAATTTAATGTAGATAATCTTAGCCTTTTATAGTATGTTATTTGGCCGAATAGTTTGGGAGATAATGTTAAATTAAAATAAATCAACACTCAGCTCGGGTATATAGGTGTAGTGGTGCGAACGAGCCGTGTGAGTTGTAACGCATAACCCTGGCTGCTTGATAAAAATATTGTCTATACTATTGGTTTATAAATCATCAATCAGCGATTTCTTTTAAACTATACGCGGGTGAAACCGCAGCTCACAGATACTATATTATATATATATACACTTTGAAAGTATTACTTTACGTCCGCTGTTATTCATTAATAACGAAAGTGTAAAACTCTTAATTGGATTCGATGAGATGATAGGTATCAAGTTTGGTTCGAGGGCTTTCGACTGAATTGGTCGGGCGAATTGAATTAATTTAACAATTGATATAAAAAGTGATGCATAAATTAATTTTTATTTATGATACCTAGGCATATTCAATAGAAAAATTAAAGTAACCTTCTGATTAGTTCATTGTGCAAGAGTGTAAGTTTGAATCTGAAGAATACGAGTATGATCGAACGCTCCAAATTTGAACTCGTATCAGTCCTAAACTATGTAGGTATGTTACAAGTCACAACCAATAGAGCACAGAGATGAAGATAACACGTGACAAATGTATGTCAACGGTACTCGTTGGACGGGTTGTCGGGTCCAGCGGGCTTTCACTCCATAGCGAGTATCACGGTCCCTGGGTGAGTAACAAATACCACGTGTTGTGCGGTTACGCCTCAGAACTGTTCCAACGAGATCGATATCGTAAAATCGTGGCTGTTGATAGTTTTCATTTACAAATTACAACTGTGATGGCAATTTTTTAAAGTACACTTCTTTGGCGCGTTTAGCAGTTGGTAAAATTATTGAGGGTTGCGCTCGCTTCATGCGATGGAAGTTCCACATGATGAAGTTAGCCACAACGTTTTTTTTATAATAGCTCGGAAAAATTACTGTACTGTCCCTGATGGTAAGCACAGTACAATCCTAATAGAACGGCGATCACTGAGTGATCAAAGTCAATCGACGGTCGCCGCTGTCATGCCGGCCTGCATAAATATCTCTTCGCGTTACGCTTGAAGGACCCGATGTCTTTAGAAGGAGGGAACACATTGGTCGGGATATGGTTTCACAGTTCCACGGTACGACAAAGATAAGACATAGAGAACTTTTTAGTTCGTGCCAAGATGGAGGTTACCGTAAAATTGTATTTCCGAAGCCCAGCGCATGTGGTTCTGTTGTGGAAAAGAGAGGAGAGAATTAGACTGAACAGCTCTTCAGAACATTCACCATGATACTGACGGTAGAACACGCTCAACGAGGCGATATAACATAATTTAAATAAAAGTTTGTAAAATGAATTCACTTTAGTGTTATTGATATCTAACTTCACCATATTGTTGCAAGCTGTAAGCACAACTTCTTACGTGCGTACATAGTTACACACAGTTTTCTTTTAATAGTATTTTCTCGAGCAAGCAAAAAACAACGTGAGTCTTAATTTAAATGAAAGATTATCTTTAATTACTCGCATGTAAAAGTTGTTTATAAAACAATTTAAACCAAACGTTTATGTCATTAGAAAATAGATTATAATTAGAAAATAATTACCGGCCTGGCTGGCCTCAAGTTGAAAATCTGTTGCCAAGCTCCAATAGGTGTGTTCCGAGTGAAGCACTTGAGAGCCAGTCTTCCACTAGGCTTAGCCTATTACCATCCTGGGCCACATCGTCGCTTAGATCAGGTGAGATTGTGGTCATAACACTAAGCCCATAAAGCTTTTTTTTTGTAGTTTTTCCAGCGGGATTGAAGGTCATCTTAGTTTTTTCTTTAAGATTCAATACTGTATCAGATGTAATTATGTAAACCACAAAAGTTTTAAATAGAAAAGAAATGAAGTAACGAAATTGTTACCTTACCCAGGTTATAATATATCATCAATAAAAAAGTTCATTTTCTAAAATAGACCACCGGCCGATGCCACCGCTGTGCCGTTGAAATTAAAAGTGTGAATATGAGGGGATTTTAATGACTTTTTACGTCACTTCCATGAAATAATTTTGCCGTTTCGTTCCGATCGTTTGAAAAGAGTTTTATTGAGTAACCGTTTGTTTTATTCATTAAAGCTATGTTCATTTTTAACGTTTTATTTCTGCTTAAAATAATCTCTTAATAAAATGTTTCCTTTCGTTTTGCCTTTTCTTCAGTATGAATGTGCAAAATAAATATGTAGGTATGGTTATAAACATAATTTAGTCAGCAAAAGTGGAAATTTACAATTAAAGATAAATCTTTAAAAGGTTTTTCGTATAATCTATATAAAAAAAATAATAAATAAAAAATGAGAGGTTTGCCGTTGAGCGCGCATCACACAAAAACTACTGGATATTTTTTGATCAATTTTTTTATTTTACTCTTTAGAGATATGGTTCTGATAAAAAACACGATATCTTCTCAAACAATAACTCTGTAGAACACGCAAACGTAGTCGCGGGCATAGCTAGTGGTAAATAAAATGCTTTAATTTATGTAGATATCCAATGTTCACAAAACACACGAAACATGTTATGCTTGTGGTTAGATTGTTGGAAACAACTTTATATTTAGCTTCCCGTTTGCATATAGGCACGTTTTCAGTTTACCTGAGATAGCTTATATTTTTGCATTGTGATCCGTATTAAAATGTTCATAGAGGTGTTAATAGACATAGATAAATATAACGATAGAAGTGGATATCCCAGTAAGTACCTACTCATGCACTGCACTACGTCCTTAAATATATCGACCGAACTACCGTCGTCTAAAAGCCCTCGCAAGTCATATCCGTTATCCGATACACCTTCATTCCGTAACGATGTTCTCATATCAGTCCTTTTTCGTTAACAGTTCTCTTTTTATATTAGAGGTTTTAGCGTTTGGCCAAAATCTAAATAAAGTTAATTTAATTATTTAAAAAATTTTTGTGCGTGATAAAAGCGCGTTTTTCTTTTATATTAAAATTTCGTTACCAAGCCCAATCTATTGGACTCTTCAAAACAAATCATACATATGAGCCTAAAGTCGAAGGGTTTGCTAGTAGCCACCGAAGAGTTTCACTATCCACCTCCTGGTTCCATAACCAAACCGTCGTTTCCAAGCCCAATCTATTGGACTTGTCAAAACAAATCACATGAGCCCAAACTCGAGGGATTGGCTCGTAGCCACTGAAGAGTTCCATTATCCACCTCCTTGATCCATCAACACAACGTCGTTACCAAGCCCAATTTATTGGAATCGCCAAAATAAATCATATGAGTCGTTCAAAGTCGAGGGGTTTGGTAGTAGACACTGAAGAGTTCCACGATCCACCTCCTGGCTCCAGCACCACACCATCGTTACCAAGCCCCATCTATTGGACTCGATAAAACAAATCATATGAGCCCAAACTCGAATTATTTTCTAGTAGCCACTGAAGAGTTCAACTATCCACCTCCTGGCTCCATCATCAGATCAGCTCTAAGATAGCAAATTATAGTGTTGTCATCCAAACTACATATACATATAAAGTTTCAATTCGATACGACAATTAGAAGTAGGTTAAAATTGACTTTTAAGACTTTATTACATTGTTTATTAGTTAGTTTCAAGTGAAGCTAAATATAAAAGCGTATTGCAAATAGTTGTGATGATGATGCTTTCGTAGTCGAACATCGCACAAGCTTTACTACTCTTGTGATGATATAATTATTATATCTATAATTTTTGTGAATTTTAATAATGCTAACGTTTTATTGAAAATTATTTCATAGTTGTCTCTATACGAGTAGTGAGCAAATCTTTTTATTAACTCTACAAAACTAAACTTTATAAATTGTACCTACTCAAACTTGTTTAATGAACGTACTCGAAAGTTCAATCAGTGTTGCGTTAATTCAACGCTAGTTTATATCTCCAAAGTGCTTTTATACGCGTGCGGTTACATCACAGAACATGCTGGCAGCTGACACGTTTATCATACTCGTGTGATTCTTCATATGGTGTGAGTCGCGAGTATAAATGTTTAATTAGTACGAATACTGCACTTTGACTAATTGCTTGTTTGCAACTGCATACATATTGCAACTGCACCGATGTGTAGGTAATGTAAATATAAACATGTTCGTTATTCCACTATACAATACTACGTTTCGCTGCAGCACAATCTGTTATAGGTATATATTATTTCCCAAATGTATTTTTTCCTGGCAAGTTAGGTTAGGTTGGACTTGTGAACAAGTATTACCGAGCAGGCTGCGGCAGCGGTCGGCTAGCGCCATGATCTCAATAGAATGCGTATGAAATGTTATAAATGACGTGCATACCCTAACAGTTTGTACAAGTGTGGTTGTCACAGCACTAGGCCATTTCGACAACGAATATAGTCGTGAAAATCAGGACTTGCATTAACCGTGTAATATTCTATCTTATTCTCTCGTAGGCTAAATCCTATAGATGTAAGTGTTGTCTCAATCACATGACACGTGAGGAACCGCCTAAAACTCTCACGTGATATTCAAAACGAATCGGACACATATTTCATATTTTGCCGGTTTCTCATTTGGCATTCTAAAGAATGCCTATATTTTATAGTAATTTAAATTTTCTGTAAAAACACATACCAATGAGAAAACGTCTTTATATAGATAAGTTGTGGACGTTTTAATCTGGTTGGTGGTTGGTGGAGTCCGTTCACAATCTACCAACAGTTTACAATCTGACTAGATTGTTTATAAACTAAATGTTCGTACAATAATCTGTTGTTGTATATATATACATATATATATCTGTTTGAAGTTAACGAACATTTTTCTCTTAAGGATTGTCACGAACTTTTTTTCATTGCTTGTAAACCCAGCAAATTGTCGTCGTATTTTCTTTGTTCCAATTTCCCTTGTTTACGTGACGTGGTGTAAGGAATAAGGAACAGGGGAGAAATATTAAAGGAAAGAAACACAAGACTGCAGGTGTTTTATTGAGGTCGCTAGCTTGTTATGCGAAATTGTATTTTACATTTCTTTCGTTATTTTACTTTATATCTCTCACAAGTTTTATATTTATATTGTTAAAATAAGTGTGAGCAATGTTATAAGTTACTAGCTGTGCCCGCGGCTCCGCTCGCGTGAACTACTTAAAAAGTTTTTTTTTATTTTATGTGCCGATCCGTAATTATTTTTCTAAAATCAAAGTAGCCTGGATTAACCGTGCATAATGTAAATAAATTATAACTCATTCTCTCGTAGGCTAAATCCTATAAATGTATATGGTTGTCTCTTTTTACTGTCGCTTTTTCGTTTCATCGAGTTTCAAATCACAACGGTGCCAGAGAAGTTTTCATTTAAAAACTTTTATCATTTCGTAATACATTTATTCCCAGTAGTTCAATAGAATGTTATAGCAAACATTAATGTATATGACCCACAGCATCGTTTAACTTCCCGCACCCGTCTCCCTGTAGACTCTGTGGTGGTCCGCTTAAATTGCACAAATAGCTCGCGCTGCTACAATATTAGCATAAAATGAGATTTTACCGCTATACCCAGTTAAGCTTTGTGCAGATTGGTATAACTATAAAATAAAAGTTTAACCATTAACTACATTTTTGAAAATGTATTGTTTATGTTTTAATCGCTTTCGTGGGGCGATCACTGGACCCTGACTTCGGCGTGCATGATCTTGATTGAATCCTCGGAGGGTGGAAATTACTGTGGACAAAAACTTTGCCTGTTGGTATTTGCGAGTGTAGTATGCATGTTTTTTATGCTTACTACAATTTAAAATAGGAATAGGGATGCCACCCGTAATATAATGTTACGGTCTGAGTAAGAGGAAAAGGAATAGAAAAAAATCACCTTTCTCTAAATCTCAAGAATCGTCTGGAATGTGCCCAAAATATTGTGTATTCATTATAGTGTAGTCGTGTGTCGTGTGGTCGTAGGTCCGACGAGGCACACATAGAACGCCTTATCGCTACAACTGTCTACAAACAATGGGATATAAATCAAACGTACGCTTACTTTTAAAAGCGATTACGTAAGTTGTGTACAACATGTTAAGAGTTCAGGGACCTTCTAGAGATTTAGGGATTGTCTCATTTGGCTATAAAAGCGAGTCTCAACGCGAGTTAAGACAATTCTAATCGAAAGGGAAGCGGCAACAATTGGCTAAGAAATAAAAGAAGAACTACCAGAGGAACATACAGGCTTATTCTGAGTACATACAGGTTGATTCTGCAAGTACGTTCGGTGAGCGATTTGTGAGTTTGTTTTGTTTTAATTTGTATTTCTTTGAGTACGAATAAACTGTTTTCGTGAAACACTATGGCATAATACTACCCACGGGCGTAACAATAATATTCGGGCTGTGTACTATACACCGTTGTCGAAATATATAGTACAGAAAAATACTACATCTTAGTTGTATATGTTCGTATTACAATTTAATTTAGTATATACAATTAAAGAAATGTAAAAAAAGTGTTTATAAAAATAATTATGAAATAAAAATGTATTTGCCGTTTTTACCATTTCCATAAAATACTATTTTTGTGTGTATTATATTTTATATAGCATATCCGGAAAACGCTATAGGTACTCAGCTGAAAAATGTCGCCAACCCTGGTTAGGGCGTTTATATAAATTTATGTTATACTGTGAACACTAATTGCCGAATGTTGTCAAATTAATTACATATTTATAAGACATTGATACATTTGTAGGAAGTGTACGTATAAGATCTACTCTTATGTACTCTGTGTTCATTTGTTCCGGTCATCCCAGTAGAGGCATGCCGTGATGATAGATAGAAGTAATATAAGCCATATTTTGTCAGATGGAGTTCAATTTATCATATTTATTGCGAGGGAGAGTTCCCCTAATGCGTTACTACTATTTGGCACATTGAATATTACAACTTACAACACTTTATGATGTTCTGTGTGATCGAGCTGCAGGTTATCTTCGCTCGGGTGAAGCACACGTTGAGAGTGTTTTTGTAACATGGGCTACGGAACTCAAGAAACCGCGTTTAAATTTTGCATGTAATTTTGTAGGATTGTTGTGTGGTCTTTTTTTTGCTACAGTGACCTGGAAATATTACAGTAGTGCTTGGCCTTACACTATAGGACGTAATATAATATAATATTATGTTATGAGATATAAATAAATGTCGTTCACTATACATTGAAATGGAACCCTTTACACCTATATGTAATTTATTATACTATAATATATCAAACATTAAACATTTTTTCGATTGACCGAGAGATATTTTCGAAATTAGGGCGCTAATACACTCATGCGAGTACACTTCGTGGAGGCTCTCGCATGAGCCGTGGCGAACAGGGGAGTTACAAGAACGCTAGCCATAAACACTCTCAAAAGCAAGAGTGTGGTTGATCCGCTCGACGCTCGTCTTGCATGCTTTGTCACGGCAGAAAAACCCGACTCCGAACGCAGCAAGGCGAGGCCAGACGAGACGAGGCGTGATCGCCGATCACACCCTCGTACTCACGTGGCCTCGTCTCGCCTGCTGGATCCCGGAGAGTGTAGATCCAGGCTCATTCGGGGGATACCACCCGTACTACGCACAACGTTTGATCCCTATAACATATATTATATTCCACAGTGAAAAACCAGCTTAATTACAAAAGAAAAAAAATATTAAAATATGTGTTGTCTTTTAAAGCAGTTTGATATTGCACCTGCAAAACTCGTGTTAGAAACGGTAAAGTATAAAAAAAAAACCAACCAAACAAATTTAAATTACGTTACAACTTATTTAACAGTAACGCTTTGCTGCTAAGTCCAGACAGAGGTCTCCCCTCCGGTGCTTCCATAATATTTTACTCAACGGGCTATCACGCGTCATAAATCAAACATTGTAACGCCAGACTCTGCATTAAAGTAGGGAAGCCATCTATTTATAATCGGTGACGAGGCGAAACTGTAAAATAAATATCCTATTCATTTGACACAGTCACGAAGCACCAATGTTTTAATATTAGACTTAAATTTTAAAGATTTCCTTAAGTAATTATTGTTGCTTAAAATCGATGGAAGATATAAAAGTAAATGTATCATTTTGTATGATAATAATACGGAATTTCAATAAAATTAAATCATCTTATTGAAAATTGAACGCGATATTCTCTGGAAATTACCAGTCAGATTTGAAAAATTACTTCAGCATTTTATAGCCTTTTTATTTTGGTAGGTTATATTTATTTATTTATTATTTATACAGTATAACAGACACATCTATAACCATAAAAAAATAACATAAGAAAGTACATACATTAGATATTGCAATATCTATAGTTATTATGAATCACTTCTACTCATTCCATCATTCACAAAATAATTTCAATGTAGCACATAAATCTTTCAATTCATCAGCAAACAAGTTGATAAGTGGAAACTGTATAAGGACTTTATTAAAGTGTCGGAGTACTCGGATGATAGGTGAATTGTAATGTGTTACAGTTCGAAATGCCGGTATACTGAATAGTTCGTGCCGGCGTGAAGCTAAATACCTATTTGGCAAAAATAGTTCACATACTCTAGAAGTAAGCTCTATACAATCACAGTTGCCTCTTAAAATCATAATACCTTTTGTTATACCCTCATAACTACGCCTACAGATTATAGCTATAATCATAATTCATAATTTATAATTATTTATTTATCATATTATAACGGTAATGTTACATGATATGTCAATATTACAATACACAGTGAAATCGATAACACAATACAAAATTTTGTCAAAACTATAATATAATAATAAAATCGCAAAATAAATAAATATTAATACCCTACTTATATATTACTCATTCGACAAATATTATTTTTGATGCCATATACTCTTTAATATTATAATATGGACTATTTTCAAAGTATTTTTTTAAATGTAATTTAAATTCATTATACGGCTGTTTAATGATGTCTTCTGGTATTTTATTATACATATCTATTTTTAAATTTATTCCTTGTTTGTACGTCTTTGCCAATCTTGTTCTAGTTGAAATTATGTTTTCTTTCTGTCGCGTATTATAATTGTGGATATCTTTTAATTTAAGTAAGCTATCTTTTTCTTTATGTATTTCCAGCAGCGAGTTATAGATATAAAGGGAAATGACTGTCATAATTTTGTTTCTCTTAAAATGTTCTTTAACAGATTGTCGTCGGTGAGCGCCGTATATAATTCTTATTGCACGTTTTTGACAAATCAAAACTCTATTTATTTCGGATGCGTTACCCCATACCGTTAATGCATAGTTTATGGTAGAGTGGCAGTATGCGTAGTAAACTGACAATAGTGTTTTTTTATCGACGAGAGGTTTTAAATTAATTAAAGCATAATTTGCACTTGCTAGTTTATTGCAAACTTTATCTATATGTTTATGATGACTTATTGTGTGTTCTAGATCATATCCTAGAAACGTTACGTCTTTTTTTGTACTATTGGAAGCTTGGTTTGTTTTTGTTTTATAATTTAGAATAACGCTTTTGTCGTTGTTCAACAGTATACCATTAGCTTCAAACCATATTTTTAGCTTTATGATAATATCTCTAACTTTTATTTCTGCTATTTCTTTATTTTTATCTTTAATTCCAATATGAGTATCGTCAGCAAACAACGTTATCAATGCCCAATCCGGCAAACAACTCGGTAAATCATTAATATAAATTAAAAACAATAACGGTCCCAAAATGGATCCTTGAGGGATACCTACCCTCGAAACTACCTTTTCCGAATTTACTCCGTTTATATTAACAATTTGATTTCTGTTATTTAAGTAAGTAGTCATTAAATTTAGTTCTTTACCCTCAAATCCATAATATTTCAATTTATGTATCAAAATATCATGCCTTAAACAGTCAAATGCTTTCGATAGATCACAAAAAAAACTAAAGCATTCATTGTTCCCATCAAGAGCATCCAATGCATAATATATAACTTCACGAATAGCCATTTCCGTAGATCTACCCTTGCGAAAACCATATTGAACATTTGTGAAAAAATTATGTGACTCAAAATGTTCTACTATTCTATCTTTAATTACACTTTCTAAAATCTTTGACAACACTGGGAGTATGCATATTGGCCTATAATTTCCGATATTAGTAGATTCTCCTTTCTTAAAAATTGGTATAATCTTTCCTGTTTTTAGTGTATCTGGAAATATTCCAGCTTGAATACAATTATTGAGGACTAGTCGAACTAACTGGAAAAGATCTTCATTCTTTAACATAATTTCTTTTATTGTTTTGCTGTCCATGTCATATACATCCGTAGATTTTTTACTATTTAGTTTAATTATAACTAGCCTAAGATTTTTACTAGATATTTCACGGAAGCAAATAGTCTTGTCAGATTTGGTTAATTTACTTAAATAATCATTACACTTGCCAACACTTATATTCAGATTGTGTGTCAATTCTAAAGCTACATTTTTGAAAAATATGTTAATAGTATTTGCTATTTCCAAAGCATCCGTTTTTAATTTACCGTTAGTATCTCTAAGTTTATATATTCCTCGTTCTGACTTAGTTGTATCAGTTTGTTCTTTTATTATTTTCCATGTTTCTTTTATTTTGTTTTGCGATTTATGTATTCGGTTTGCAAAGTTAAGTCTTTTAGCTTTTAAGGCTATATTACTTCACACTATGAACCTAAGAAGCACAGCAGTGATCATGAACGTTAGTTAATCTGGTAAGCTATAGACAAAAACGGGAACTATACATTTAACGTAAGTGGAAACCGTGGGGCACAGCCAGTAAATAATACGATGATCTTCAAAGTTCGAATAGTTTTTTGCCTAACATTCATTAATTATACTACGAAATCGGCGTGTATCTTCTTTATTTTGTGTACTTTTTGAAAGTAAGGTCTACTATATTGTTATTATAATTATTGAGGATGTCCATACACACTGCATTTTTTAAATAACTATTAATTTTGTAATAAGTGATGCAGTAAATATTATGATCATGTCACCGTGCGTACACCGCAGCGACGGTGAGTTGCACATAAGTGTCGCTGTCGCTCAGTGTCAATGTCGCTACCGCGGCCATGGAGAAAGATCGCACGCGGTGTTTTTGACATTTGGTATCGGACAACGTCTCTATAAACCGATTGCGACATAAACAATTGCTTGTCGTATATGTGCCATCAAACAAATGTCGACATTTGTGTCAAGTGTCAGTGTTATTGTATATTTCAACCTTAAAGCTTCTGCTTGACATAGGGTGCAAATGTTCATCACGTCTACGTTATTTTATTCTTTATTTTTATTGCAAACGATTGACTATTCTACTCTCCATAAAAAAAAAACAAACAATTCAAACAAGATAATGCGAAAAATTTGATAATTTTGTTTTCTCTGTACGCTTTCTTTTACAATAAATAAGCATTCTAAATGGCAAAAGTAATTTGTTTTTGTTTTTTTTTTACTTAAAGTTAGCAAGTGTTTTATTTCGTCTCCCTAGATAACTCGGCTTTGCAGTGAAAACATACTCCTTAAATTAGTGTTTTGCTTTATGCTAATAGCATAGCTTTGTTTACAGTTGTAGCAAGAATTATCTTTTACTAAGTATACGCTACTAATGTAAAGAGTTCAGATTTTGATAATATTTGTAGGAGGTAATCTGATCCGATTCTAAATTTCTTTCGGAGGCCGATGGTTATTATAGGCTATATTTTTGGTTTCATAAGTTGTTGTTTAAGTTTCATAATATTGTATGTAATCAACGCATACGAAGTCGCGAGCGGTAGCTAGTACAATATAGGTAATTTTGAAATTGACGTAATAAGCTTCTTAAAGGATAAATGATAGTACTTGTATAATATTAATAAGAAAACAGAGATATAAACGATTAGTAAAGTAATTAATTATAATAATATATTATTTTCTATTTAACTTTTAAAAAAGTACAATATTTTTTCTAAACAACTGCAATTAGCATTTTTGTATGTCAACATGTTTTAAATACTATACGAATTCAAAGGAAACCTAAATATTAGATATTGAACAATAAAACAAAAACTAATGGCATTATCCAATACTTATAATTAGTATTTCAGTCCGGATACCACATGACTACGTAAGCAGAATTTAATCGATCCTATCTACGTCTTTAATAAAATAGAATCCACTGGGACCGATCGCTGTAAGCGCTCTCTTGTGTGGTTTATGTACCGGAAACCGAGTCGCCCCTAGTTCACTGCTACATTGTTTTGCTAACAAAATACCTACACCACTACCCTTATTCCATTGTCAAGAGCCAAGAAGTTTGTCTATATAATTTACTTATGAACTGATTCAAAGGGATCTACGGGCTTTGTTTTAACAGGATTTCCCCTAAAACATTTTCTTATCTAATCAAAAACGTATGCACATAAATGGAATAATGGCTTTAATTATAATGATAGTTTTTTATTAACTAAATAGCTACAGAGCTTATAAGTAAGAATCTCTATATATTATTTCTAAAAGGTGATTTTCTTTTTGTGGCAACGCCTTAATTATTTGTCAAAATAAATGATAGAATTATTATTTTAAAACGCATGTTATTGACGAATATTGAAGAAAAATAGACATATATTTATAAAATATATTACATTTATTTTATTTAATAATATATATCTATACATATAACAAAATTGAAGAGTTTGTTTGTAATGACAAAACATTTTTCTTGCAATGTGCATATGAAAGTATAGTCGGTACCTATAACAAATAAACAATTTCAAATTTTTGTTTGTGTGTCTGTTTGTTTCGGGTAATCTCCGAAATGGTTGGACCGATTTTGACGGGACTTTCACTGGCAGATAGCTGCTGTTATAAGGATTAACTTTTATGTTAGAAAAAGAATTAGGGTTTCGCACAAAAACATAAAAAAACCATTTTAGTAATCCACGCGAGCAGAGCTGCAAAATATATGTTATGTAAGTGTTTATACAAAATTCAATGTACAGATATATGTAGGTAATATAATTTTAATGTATGAAAACCTGCTATTGGTTTTTCTTAAAATAAAAATATACAAATATTCTTATTAAGACTCAATTTTAAGGTTTGTAATTTTTATAACGAAATTAATAAACATAATAATGTAATTACTAAAAATAATGACGAGTTTGAGTGAGTTTGAATGAGAGTTTGAATGACGAGAAAATATCAATGCTGAATTTATAATACTTTGATTAAAAATATTATTAGGTATTTGTATTGGCCTATATACTATTCCAGCTCAGTTTTAACTTTCCTATCACGGACAGTAATCTGTAGTATATTATACAATACTAATAAAATAAAGTGGAAGAGTTTTTGTTTGTTTGTTCAAAAACGCTAATCTCTCTAATGTCACGCTAATCGAAAAATGTTGTTTATGATAGCTAGATTCACGAGGAATAGTATAGATGATCTATCATTAGGCTACACCTATCAGCTAGCCTTAAATATTGATTTTTTGGTAAGTCTGAATAAATAGGGCACCCTAACTGCTTTAACTAACTGCCTTCTTTGCTAACTGCCTTCGTGCGCTGGCGTATTGGGTGGTGATACGAAAATTTAATGTTCTACAAAAATATTGCTCCTTAGTACGAGTATATCTAAAAAAACTCCGCGATACCATATGCCTATCTCTGATACATAAGCCATAATAGGTTATTTTGTGTTAAAGTTCTATAAAAATTGAAAACTGATTTATGAGCATTATTGTTAGGCATGGCATATTAATCCTTACGAATGAAAGTCACTTCATCATCAAGATAATTTTATGTAGATAAACTTTGCCCTTATAGCATGTTATTTGGGCAAATAGTTTGGGAGATAATGTAAAATTAAAATAATTCAACACTCTTTTCGAGTCTATCTATCACTATAGGTGTAGTGGCGCCAACGAGCCCTGTGGGTTTTGAAGCATAACCCTGGTCGCTCGATAAAAAAATTGTCTATACTGAAGTGTTATAAATCAGCGATTTCTTTTAAATTATACGCGGGTGAAACCGCGGGGCACAGCTAGTTTGTTATATTATTCTCGCCTTTAACTTTTAATTTCACACCACTCTATTCATTGTTTGTACAGCATTAAAGTTTGAATAATATTAATGAACGTAAATTCTCGTTAAGATGAATCTTTTGCCCAATTGTTTGTTTTATTTTTTTTGTAGCAAGCTTTTAACTCGAGTGGATTTAAACTAAACAAACAATTTAGTCAACGACAAAAAAAGCTGAGTGTTGATACAATTTTGTAGGGAATCCCGAGGTGAGATTTGTAAATGGGGGTGTCAAGTTGTAGAGTATAAGCTTTGGTTTTACACTTTGGTTATTAATGATTCTATGAGTTAATATTTTATTTATTGGATACTATCTATTAATCGAAGTTCTACCTGTATTGCCAGTAATCTTTTTATTATGTGAAATATTAAGTATATGAGTGAGATCTGAAATAAAAAAAGTATCATTGATCGAATTCTAATTGTATTAATATATTATGCTTTTGTTTTCAACAACCCATCCAATAACTATCCCGAGTTATTTGAGTTAGTAGAAGTAGCAGTAGCTTACGGTGGATATTTTCAGATGACAATCTGATCTAATAAAAATGTCAGCATTGTTCTACTGAATTGGTGTTTTTATTTCTTTTATCCGCTTTTAGCTTATTTTCTATATCTATATACATATTATACAACTCAACGTCTTTCTGTCTGTTTGTACGTTTTTTTTTCACATGGAAACCACTTATCCGATTACATTTTTTATTTTTATTTTTATTCATAGTCATGTTATCTGGTGAGGTTATAGGATTTACGTGACCTCGACCGACGGCATTCTGTAGTCCACGCGAGCAGTACTTATTATATAAAGAAAATTTTAATCTAGAATTAAGTTTTGAGTTATAGCTTACATATCGTTTCAAAACATACGCACGTGTTGTTAAGTGACGACTTAGTTGAAGAAAGTATTAAGTTAGGTTTGCTATGCCCTACAGAAACCTGTGTTAAATTTATTCGAGTAACTCTCTACCGTGACACCGCACCATGCCACCAGGCGCCAACGCACCAGTGTAATCTATGGTTGTTCTCCCCGGTAAAGCTGTAAAAGCCGTAAAGGCTCCAGGGCCCCTCAGGCTAACAGTGTAGTCAGTTCGAAAAAAAAAAAATGGTTGTTCTCACTTACCATACTTGCCTACAGCCTGCCAGATTGCTTGGCATTCATGGTTACTGCTCCTTGGGATCGTAGCCTGATGTTAGATAACCTATAACCTTTCTCAATAAATAGGCTATACAATACAATATTAATTTTCTGACCGATATTTCTAGATATTAGAGCGGTCAAACAAACAAACAAAAAGAAAAAAATATCTCTTCTCAGATTTCTCATTGTACAGACGAACCATAATATTATAAATATATCACGTAATTGACATTTAGAGGTAGGGGCTTAACACATGGGCTTCCCTTCTTCTTCGTCGTGATATATCGTGTACATATGTTGGAGTCTTGACTTGTCGCGTGTTCATGGGAGCAAACGGCACCCTTCCGTGAGAACGAGATAATGGTAATGGAGTGGAAAAACAAATTGATTGTATATTGCTGACGTGAAGTCATAGACAGCTCAGTCTGCCCTGAGTTCGCTGTGTTTCATACACACATGTGTTTATTCAATTTATATTGTACCTATCTTCAGCCAACGTCTTCACTTCTTATTTGAACTAATCTATACTTATCTATACCTATCTATTATTATAAAGAGGTAAAGGTTGTGTATATGTTTGTAGGAGTTACTGGAACTACTAATTCGATTCTAAAATTTCTTTTACTAATAGGTATTCTACATTATGCTTGAGTTTTTATTGTGTTATATTGCAACTAATGCGTACTGTGTCGCGGGCGGTTGATATTTATAAAACACATGCATATATTTCAAAGATTCTTATAAATGTAATCTATTACTTAGAAAAGAAAATTTACTTTGAATTTAAAAAAAAAAACAGAATTACTATTCGCCAATTGTTTATACGTTTGTTAATAATTGTAGTGTTTAATTGAATAGAAGCTTTTATTTTTATTTTCTTTCTAGTCTCATGAATTTCAGGAATCTGTGTGGGCATTACAAATTAAATAATTAGTATAAACTGAATTTTATTTTTTATTTTTCTCTACTCTAAAATATACATTTTCTCAATAGTTTTGATTTAAGACTTACTTATTTTGTTATAGTTTGTTTAAGAAGTAATGAACATGTGTAGAGCCAGTTGACTAAAAGTAGATACGTCTCATCTTTCCTGTTCATAAATTATAATTACATTAATTTGTGACTTTAATGATTCAATGCTACATTAAAAGATTATTACAAATCAAGAACTATGCCGTTAAAATGATATATATGATTTGTATGTTGTAATAAGAAGTATTATATACTTTCGTGAGAACGTATTTGACTGTACTTATGACTTTGTATAAAAAAAATTAGCTATTTGTTGGTGTTTACTACCTTTGATTATATCTATATACGTCTATATACTACTTACATCTTTGGTCCACTATTGTGCGTCATCATTGTCATATCGTGCGTATTACTAGCGTGGCACTATAGCGAGTGTTACACCTGGTGTATGGTGGTTGTGCACCAGTCGAACATAATTGGGTATTTGAAAAAATAATATCGATTTTTTTAAGTATTTTAAAGCTTCATCATAATTATGATAATAGTCAATTGGAAAATCTCTTAAAACTTTTTTTTTAAATTAATTATAAACAATTGAAAATTGTAATATTTTAAAAAGAATCACATGACTACGAACGCGCCACGATTGATCGCCAGGTTTGTGACGTAATAATGTTAAAAGAATTTCATCGATTAAGAGTCAAAACACTGTATCAGTTGTGTACTACAATGAGTAGACATTAACATTGTGACGTCACACGCGCTCGGGTTTGTTCGGGAGCTGTCGGCGCGTTTTCAGAACTGTATTCAAATATAATTTTTATTTTGAAATAAATTTTGAAATATGGCGAAAAAAATACTTTTGTTATAAAACTTATAATAACAACTTATGAACATTCCATTTATCACAAAAAAAAAACAAAACCCAATTGTAGTGTCCTACCACCCACCTAGTTAAAATATGGCGAAAGTAAAAGATCAGACGAAGAAAAAAATCAGCGAAATTAACGTAACAAAAAAAAATATGAAAATAATATCACATGTATTTTTTTTTAACCCGGTACAATATTTTTACACATTGATAAATTACATATTATGTTCATAGCCATTCGTATTTCATACGATATTCGATATACGATATCGTATTCAATACGATAGCGGTGTTGCCGCGTATAAGTTGTCAGTACGTAGGAACGTGTGTGGAACATCGCTGTCATCTCTCACCAAGTATTAAAATTATAAAGAAATTAAAAAGTATTAAATATGTAATCTTTATGTTGTATAATTTCTCAAAGGTATTTATTTTTGTGAGAACGCCATATTTCCCTTAATTGTTCAATAAAATTAATGATTCAAACATCTTAAAGCTTATGCTCCCAGTTATTTACGAAAAATAGGCAAACAGTTTAAAATGTTAAAAAGCTTTTTGAATTAATAATGTCATCAAAGATGAAAATATATTCAGCTAACATGACACCTATTTGTTTATTTACATTCTATAATTCTAGTTACATATATAATAGTTACATATTAATAGTTTCATATTACACATATAATAATAGTTACATTCCAAATTGTAATTTATTGTTTTAACCAATCACCAAGCGGCTTTACTTATTGCGCCTCACCATAATCTACATTCTGCAATGCAGTCTCGCTATTGTGGCATGTGGACGACATGGAGGGTACTGGAGGTGTCTCCGCAACCACTCGACGTGTACGACTACACTCACTGTGCCCAGACTATACTTAGTACGTACGAAGATCACGTTGTCTCCTTCGAGCCCATTGTATTTATATACTTCAAACAGCATCGCAACGGTAATGAAGTTTCTTTTATCTCTATTTTTTATTATCTCGTAGTTTATTTCCAATCGGCTGCATCTCAGATATTTACAAAATCTAAATTTGTCTAAATATTTTTAAGACTTTTAGAGGATGTATTAAAAAAAAGTTCTAGTCTCGTAACGCAGTGGTAGTAAGGCCTGTTATTGAGTCGAGAGATCTCGGGTTCAATGCCCAATCGGGTTCAATGCAAAATCCAATAGTGGGATTTTGTGCAATGAAAATAATTGTATCAGTTGTGTGTCTGCGTGTTAATATCTATATAAGCAAATATATCAGATGTTTAGTTACCATAATACAAGCTTTACTTAAGTTAAATGGCCATGTGTGAAATTGTGCCCCAATATTTATTAACTTTTATTTTCTATTATATTTCTATTGTTGTGAAAATAGTGTCAAAATGCCATTTCGGTCTGATACTAAATAAAAATATAAAATAAAATGAAATTAATCAAAATCAGTTTTATTATTATAACTTATCATTTATGTATTAGATACTAGCCGTGTGTTTGAGCGGATTTACCTTTCGCAAATTCTCAGGAATTATTCTAACTTTTAACACATAATGTCAAAACTCCTTCATCAGCTTCCTGTCCAATCAAGAAACGCTTGGCAATATGTAAGCAAAACTTCTAAGAAAAAAAACCACGGTTTGAGAGGAAAACTTTATAGCAAAAAAACAATTAGAACAATTATGTGCCTCACCAGGAAATTATGAATTTAGTGATGAAGTTAACAATACATTAAAGTATAAACCTAAATATAAAGATGATAAGAAAGAACAAACACCTAATAAAATACACCACTGAATTTACCAGAAACACCAGAGTTTTTTAACAGTGTTTAGTTTGAATTAACTCCAAAACAGAATATCAAAAAATTGAATACTAATTTTACTACACCTGTAAAGGACAGTAATCCAAATACATCTACTTATTACGATACAAACTATATTACTAGTATATAGGTTATTTATTTCCTGGTGATAACACGTTTTATTTTATTTGATTGTCCACTGCTATCAAACTTATCTATCTGTACTGCATCACAATCTGGTGACAGCTTCTGATAGTAAATATATATTTATATTTGCATTATTCTCTTTTACAGGTGTAGCAAAATTAGTATCACATTTTTTGGCACCCTGTTTTGAAGTGATTAAATCATTCATTTAACACTGGTGTCATATTTTTGCAAAGAATCTAGATCGCGCGATTCAGAAATACTAAATATAAACAGTGCGCCATCTAGTGGCAAACATCTTATACAATCTCCCTAGGCAAGGAATATAGGTACAGAAATCCTTTCTTAATGGGCATGTAAGTTGTATAAGAAACTTCTGAGCACAATGTTATGCTTCTGTCCCAACGATGAACAGTGTTTTGTCCGTCAGTCTTAAATAAATAAAACGACTATGCCGAGTAAGGCAAATAATTGATATATTTTAGTACAGTGATATTTTCTATAAAAATACATTTAATTTTATATGTATTATATTTTTAATTTTGCATAGAATATGTACCATACTCATTATTATTTTTATATTACTGACACATTGAATGGCTTAACTTCTTTTCCTTTTAATTTATCGCTTCTTGAATGTAATTTTGTTTAGTCCATAATAATGTGTATTGTCAAAACGAGATGGCGCTGCCACGCTTTTGTGCTAGGTATCGTTTGGTTTTATACATTGAATTTCATAAATTGTAAATCGTTTGCAAAAGAGAGTCACGAATCGCGTCAAACCTTTGTGCAAACCAAAGGCTTGTGTTTTAATTGTTTAGGCTCCAACCATTTAATTAAGTACTGTCGTCAAACAACATCTTGCCGTAATGCAAGCGAAAAATCATTCGTTGTTGCATCCTAATTCACTATCAAGCGCACCCGTGTATAATAGAAATATAGCAGCTAACGTCAAACCAGCGGTGTCTAGCGATCAGGCATCGTTAGCAAATAGTGCACCATCGACATCAAATGTAGCATCACATTTTTCCAAGGAGTCAGTATCTACGCAAGTTTTATTGGCCACAGCACTTGTCGAGGCACAGAAAAGATATGGTTCAACTCAACTGCTGAGGGTGTTAATGGATCAGGGATCCCAGGCATCATTCATAACTGAATCAGCAGTACAATTACTTGGACTCAAAAAGAAACCGGTCAAATCGTTTATTTCGGGTATAGGTGGTGAGCAGAGCTCTTTAGGCTCTGAGTACACAGTCACAGTGACTATTCACTCGTATCTAGACCACAAGTTTAGTTTCCAAGTTCATGCGTATGTACTAGGTAACATAACAACCTTATTGCCATCACGTAGAATTTTACAGTATAAATGGCCTCAGCTGGAAACTGTAAGCTTAGCAGATCCAGAATTCTACTTGCCAAACAAAATTGATATTTTGCTCCCACGAACTCAATGATCGCCAGCGCGAAGTACGAGTTGAGACGTGCCTTGCACTGCTCAACAGACACAAAAATGAAGGAATTTTGAACCGCATTGTTACCTGCGATGAAAAATGGATTCTGTTTGATAACCGAAACGCTCAGCAAGTTGGTTGGATCCTGGTTCAGCACCTAAACAATGCCCTAAACGAAAACTTACCCCTAGAAAAGTGATGGTCACTGTTTGGTGGTCTAGCGCCGGTGTGATTCATCACAGCTTCTTAACAAACGGGGTGAGCATTACTGCAGATGTACTTCACAGTACACTGTGAAGAACTGAACACAATGATGGAGTAGCTGGCACATCTCCAACCAGCATTGGTCAATCGCTCGTCTCCGCTGCTCCTGCACGACAAAGCGCGACCTCATACTACACAACAGACAGTCTCCAAGTTGCAAGAACTGGGGTTGGAAGTTCTCCGTCATCCGCCCTACTCACCAGACCTTGCGCCTACAGACTACTACTATTTCCAGAATTTGGATAACTCCTTGGCGGGAAAAAAATTCAATACCTGAGAGGCAGTACAAAATGCCTTTGAAGAATTTGTTGCCTCCCGTCCAGCTGATTTCTTTAAGAAGGGCATCAATAAACTGCCACTGCGCTGGCAAAGATGCATTGATTGCATGGGTGATTACTTCGATTAATACAAATAAAAAATACATGAAGAAACATCGTTTAAATTTTTTCATACAAAACGGCATTTCAAGACCTAATATGTCTTACATGGAACTCCACGCAGGCTGCAAGTGAGCTGCGCAGTTGATTGACAGTTTTAATGCAGTTGATACAACGGCCTCCAAACTGCAATTCTACACCAGTCTTGCAGCCGACATACAGATCGTCTGTAATGACCCTTAGAATTCTAGAATGACCTTGACCTTTCGTTGATAGAAAATACTGTATGAAACCATAGCACGGTCGTACGACGTTTTCTATTGTTCTTCGGGTTAACTACTCACTACACCTAAGTTATAAATTTGTCGTCGTGTATTTATGAGTATTATTAAGTATCTGAGTTTATAAGCCATTCGCATTTGTAGGCATGTTTTTTTTTTGTTATAAGACTCACTGTGGGCAAAGGGTAACGTATAAAATAAACTGTACCAGGATTTTCTAAAAGTAATAATTTGATAATTTAACTAAGAATTTTTTTTTTCCGAACAGACTACACTGTTAGCCTGAGGGGCCCTGGAGCCTTTGCGGCTTTTACAGCTTTACCGGGCTTGGGGTTAACTAAGAAGTAAACTGAAGGATAGCCGATGATTTTGTGGTGTCATGTTATAATAATAATTTCTATTCATTTTGGTATTCATAACTATTTAATGTAATTATACTTTCGACATATTCATATTATACATCATAATATTATCATTCATACATTCTATACGGGAGAAGGTACTCCACCTTCTATAGGTACGAGTAGGTATGTATGACAGTAATTAAAAGTCCATTTTAATTAGGTTACAGCACGTACGCATTTCATATAATTAATAGGTGCTTTTACTAAGAAGATATCAAATAATGTTGATGCCGAAATTAAATATTATTTATGTTATTAAAATATATGTACGTTTATGGAATATTAAGGTTCATAAACGAATTTTATATCGCGGAACAAACCATTTCGTATTTTATTTTATTCATACATTTATCACATTGTTATAGATGTTTATGGAAAAATTACAGACTTTTTCTTTTCAAATATAAAATATAGTATTTTTAATAATTTCAATCGGGTTCCAGCTTATTTGGGATAACAATTCCGTTCTTATAATAATTTAGAAAATATGACCTTGTTTTCACGTAGTAAGAATAGAATGAAAATGTATGGTTTTTTCCAGTTGCAATGTAAACATCTTTTACATATTGATTATTCGTATAACAGGTTTTTATAGGACACTAGTGTTTTGTTTTTAGTAATATTATTGGTATCTATTTTCTGTGTGAAGCCATAAATTAATTCATTATTCCATTCAATATCATAGACCTAGATCATAAATTTAACATATTTAAAACCATCTATAGTGGAAGAAATCACATGTATGATCACGTGCAGAGTACGCACCCATCTACACTAGCAATACAGAGGGACGGGAATCACTCGGAGGATGTGAACTATTTCATTCAGCCGAGGATAGCGCGCAGTCTGTGCCTCCGGTTCTAATTGACAGTATAATAAATATAAAAAGGGGTAACTTTTATCACTAAATACAACAGCAGTACTATACATATTGTGCAAAACCAGACAGTTGTGATATTTCATGGCGTCTGAATTCGGGATCAGTATGCATCTGAAGCGTTTTGGCATTAGTATTTGAATATATGCATAAGACACTACGCACACATACCGCAGTGTCTCAGGATGAAAGTCTTTGACCAGCATGTGTTGCTAGTAATGATATAGGATGCTGTCATGTGGTCAATAATTATGAGCCTCATAAAAAAGGTCAAGGGTACTCAAAGGGCAATGGCTATGCTCGGTAGTTTCTTTGCGTGATCGAATCAGAAACGTGGAGATCTACCTAAAAACCAAAGTCATTGACATAGCCCTAGAAATCTTAACTTAAGTGGCAGTGGGCGGAGCACGTAGCTTGTAGAACGGATGGCCGACGTGGCCAAAGAGTTCTCGAGTGGCGACCGTATACCGTGACAGACGCAGTGTGGGCAGACCTTTTTTAACGTGCAGGATCCCGTTATGGTTTCACACCTGCTCGGGAGAGCGAATGGTTATGTGAGACTCTTACTCACTAAAACTCCACGGTCGCCGTAATGGGGCGACGCAGGATCGCTGGTAGCATTCTACCGCGCCGCTCCGACGGCCAGCCAGGCAAAATGCTGGGCCCCGCGCTAATAGGAGAAAGTTCGGTACAACCTTAATTGTCTCCCCGTCCGCTGAACCAGTGCAGTGCGAAAACGGGCCTGCCGGCCCGTTTCCCCAGGTTCGGCTAGGGTGGAGGAGGAAGCCAAGTGAATCGCACCCTGCTACCGCCCATTCATTTATATATAGGGGATAGGCGGATAGGGCTGCTCAGAAGATCCTCATCGTAAATTCTCTCCGCGGTTTTCTACTGCGACATCACGTCCTCGCAGAAGGAGACCATCGCTGACCACTAACCCTCACAAGCACGGTGATGGGCTCCCTGCGGGCGATCCAAAGCAGCCATGCCCGGACAGCACCTGCACCAGTCTGAACGTCAGGAATCCCCGCTCCCTCATACACCTCCGTCTGAGGACAGGGCGGACGGTGACTATAGTGACATGACCATAGCGCGCATCCGCCAGGTCCTCCCTCCATCGCGCAACACGTCACTCTGCACCCTGAGCCTAATTAGCCCTATGTGGGAGCTGGAGGCTCCCCAATGTCTTTATTTCATCTGGGCCTCAACCCGAACCCGAAAATTATCCACCAGGATGCTGGCCCTAGGGGGCCTACATCGAGGCCCATAAAACATTAGGGCCTCAGTTTTGTGGACTGCTACCCTTAGGGCCCAGCATCCTTATGCGCCCGACCACGAGGCACACGCTTTCCGTAGCTAGGCGCGTTACCTCTCCAAACCCTCCCCCGGGGCACGACTAGAGTGTCATCCGCGTAACAGATGATGCGCACTCCTTGCGCCGCGGAGCACCCAGTCGTAGCCCAGCTACCACAGGCCATTCAAGGTGAACCGACGTCCTGGTGAGTTTGCGGGAATCTGCTGGATGCTTTAAGCTGAAATTGTGATGATGATACATAAACGGTTGCTGTCTATAAATTGTTATTACCACTCTTATTTTTTATGCTCATGGTGGTAGATTATTTTCGATTGCCAGCCTGGTTAGCTACTATCCTCAAGTTTAAAATAATTTAAGAGACATATTTGATCAGGCCGGCATGACAGCGACTAAAATCTAAATTTTTACACAAAAGACCTTAACAAAAGATGTGCTCGTTTGAGTAGTAGAAGAAAATTTTTGTTATTAGTTGCGATGTCTACATAAGTGTTGGTTTATGATACTTAGAATTGAACAGCGAATCTCCATTTAGTTCCATCAAGTGTCTATTTATCAATTTCGTTTGAGAGCCGGTCTCCTGCGTCCCGCTGTCGAGTTGCATTAATAGTTGGTTGATTCGAAATTGCAGCAATCCAGCCGAGTATCATCGAGTTAGATTAGTTAATCTCCCGGCTTGACTGGGACGGTAAATTCAGTATCCATAGTGCGCTGGCGACATGTTTTCGTGCTATTTTGTCGGCAAAATTTTTACTCTTTAATTAACCCTTTAAATAATAAATAATTATTCGTATTTATACTTAGACTTTAAATAATACATAATTATTGGTCATTTCAAATTTAGTGATAAAATGGCCGATGTTAACGGTTTTATCATAGATTCGAATTCTGAACACGGACTGTGAATTCGTATATTTAAATAAAGGATCTATTCAAACTTGAAAATCTCGTTTTTACACGATTTCATCGGAGGAGCAAGTGTTAACACATAAAAATTTATTCAGTCGTGGTCGGTTGACCAGAATGAAAATCTCAGAATCGTTGGTAAATGGAAATGAGGCGGTTAGTCCGGAAAGGTAAGCTTTATTATTCTATACATAGTGCAGGGACATGACACGACTTTTCTGATCATGTATAGATATGCATATCAAAATGTGATACTATCTTGATATTTGTTACAACTTATTAGGAAATATTAATAAAATATATTACTCAGAATTCGAAACCCTTATCTTACAGTTACAGTGTATTAAATTATTTAATTACTCAATTGTTTATACTAATTTTGAACGGGAGAATTTAGTTTCCCATGATTACAGAACCTTATTACGAGTAGATGACATTCCTAGATGTTTGTAATCCATTTCGTAATTTCCTTGTTTTATTAATAAACAACTGTGACCCACGGTTTCACCCGTGTTAAATTATCGTTGTTCTATCTTCCCGTACTTGCCTACAGCTTGCCAGATTGCTTGACGTTTGTTGATACTGCTCCGCTCCTTAGAGTCGTAGCGTAACGTTATTTAGCCTATAACGTTCTTCAATAAATATATTATTCATTAAGGCTATTGATTTTAAAACTGACTGGTCGTTCCAGTGATTAGCGCATTCAAACAAACAATCTCGCAACTTTATAATATTAGTAGAGATTGGAATAAATACTCATGAATTTACAAGATAAATAGATTTTTAACAAAGAAACCTTTTTTTAGAAGACTCTTAAAAATACACAGTGCCTGATAAGTCCAGTATAGTCACAGTATGTGAAAATAAGTAAAAATGCATATTGTTGTCACTATATGATTCAGCATGACTGTCTGATAATGCAAAGCGACCCACACACTTCTCACGTACATCTGCGTTACTAAGTCTAAATTTAATATTCCCAATACTTCAGGAATTATCCACACAACACCCAATTCTTTACAAACATAAAACCTCCGTCACGTGAATGTGTGAAGTGTCAATTCGAACACTTGTTGCACCGGTCCTCTGTTACATTGACATTACAACACACGATCCAGAGACACGGTGTAATCAGTCAAAAAATGTGAATGATAGGAGAGAACTGACAGCCCTCGGTCTGCTTCCTGTTGTATTATCCCTTTAATGTTATATACATCGTCCTAAATACCCGGGGTCGGCGACCGGCCCTAGCTCCGGTATGCCGTTGACAGGGGTGGTAGGCGATTAATTTTAAAATGTAATGGAATGTAGATACGACACGCAACGTAATATAGCGCGTAGGCGTGATAATTAAATCGAAATTACAAACTTCCTTGTGCATTCAAATTGATATTTAAAAAAAAAACGTAATGTTTTTGGGTCGTAATTTTTGTTTTATTGCTAACCTAATTTTTTTAAGTAACTTTTTGTAGCCTTTACGATTGAAATGGGAGATTTTGACAGGAAATTAAATTACGATCGTGTTATAATTACGATTCCATTTCGTATAAAAGTTTAATGCGAACTACATAAATTTTAACGAAATGGAATATATATGCACTATGTTTCACAACACCAAACATTGCAATAAAATATGATTGTAGTTACCGGATAGGAAATATTTAAATATTTTTCACAGTATTAAAACCTCACTCAAAACTTAGTATCTAATAACATTTAATTAGAAATAATAAAAAATCAAGATTTTATATTATGTATAATTAGACAATTTGGAACACCATTACATAGTTAAGAAATGTAAAAAAAAATATTAATAAAAAAGTAACATCGTTTAAATAAAGCTACCTTATGTCAGAAATATTTGAGGAAATGTGTTTACCATTTATCCGATACAATATAATTATGTATTTTAAGCAAAATTGTCATTACTTATCTTCAAAAATGTATGTTTTATTTGCTAATAGTGATTTATTTGAATATTGTTGAAAGAGCCGTTAATAGGATACTTGTTTATATATTTTAAAGTAAAACTTTTTTTTTAATTATTTGTTTTAAGTCTTGTTGTTACGCGATATTGGACCTTTTATTTTTTACAAAGTATGGAAATTTATATTTAACTAACTTTGTATTCGTTTGTCAAAACTTTCAAAGTGGGAGAATCCATTACACAAAAAGTGCGATGAAAACCTTAGGCGGCAAACGAGAAATGTTTGTAAGAGTTCTTTTGAAGACATCCGTTGTTTCATTGTGGTGGGTCGTTGGCATTTTCTTAGCGCTTGGAACATTTTTACAAGACGGAGTATCCTTGAGTGATATTTCAAAAGAAACTTGTGGGATATACCTACCGAAGGCGACGGTTTGCGTTTTCTGTTGTCGGTTTTACAATTTTCTTTACTCATTATGAGAAGAATTCACATTCACATGGCCCATTCACAGTAACCAGATGGAAATAAGGGACGAAAATGTTAAACTTACACTTTTTATGTGGTTTTTTATTTTTATTGAACATTGTGAGTAACAACAAACGATAATAAAATGAACACTTTTTTAATAACCTTTAAAAGTCTTAAAAAGTGTGTTGTTTATATAATAGCGAAATATATTTTTATGGAAAATATATGGTAGGTATTTTAAAAAGTTTAATTGATTTTCCCGATAATTAAATATATTAATAGTATATTTATCTATTTTGAAATAATGTGATGGAAACATCACGTCACATCTAATCTATAGAATCGTAATTTTTAAACTGATAGTACGCTTATCTACTAAGTTTAAACCTTAGTAGTAGTTAGTTAGTTTAAGTTTACTAATTGTAAGTACGCTTATGTGGTATTTTTAACATACGAATAAAATGATATCCCTATACCTATAATACAATGTGTGTATTAAAATTTATTTGCTACTTCCGCTTGCAACAGATGATTAGTAGGATCAGCTACCTACAACAAAATCTATCAGAAGACCAGAGCACAGAGGCCGAGTACTCCCTCCGATAACCAACAACATCGTCACTGATGACGCCGGATAACGACCCGGTGGCTCGTGTTGTTTTCATCGGCCCGTGAACAGACGCCGACGAGCACAGTGGAGGGATTCAAGTAATACATGCATTACGGCAGTACCAATTCCAAACCCAGCAACTACAGCCCAAGGAGCAGAAGTCCTAGAATATTTCCGGAAAACCCTACAAGAAGTCATCCTAGCTGCACGTAATTGCAGTGGAGAACTCCTTACGGCACCCATCAAAGGGATGCTGCAAGAAGTTGCAGCAAGCCAGGAGTAGGGATCCAAGATAGCCCACGCACCTAAGAAGCCTCCACCAAGAAGTCCCTTAACATGCACCGCGCCAAACGCCAAACACTGGCGCGGGTATCACACGGTATCTGGCGACAATCTTAAAAACATAGACACGCCCGTTGCTGCTGTAGAGTCTTTGAAAATATTGAATATAATCATATTATCATCTTTTTTATTATTTTCATTTATTTAAGACATTCATTAACCCATTTATGAAGCGGAAGTAGAAAAAAAAATTAGGATAATTAATTACGATGGATTTTCACAAAGTAACGCCTTCGACAATCAAATGTGTGTATTTAATGCTGAATATAATACATACAAATATTCAGCAATAAAATAAAATACAAACAAAATTATTATCAGATTTGAATAATATGTCGCAATAAAAATGTATTAAAGTATCAAGAACTTAAAAAGATGAATAAACTGCATTTACGATTTTAAAGGCGGAAAATCCATTCCAAAATTACTTTCAGCGTGAAAGTAGTCTGGTTACACAGACGCTCATTGATCACAAGGCGGGCGGCGGCGGCGCGGTAGGCAGGGTGCCAACGAAAGCGAACGCTACTTTTCATGGGATCAGTAACTAAAGGGAGAAACAGCCTCAATCACGACAAACAAAATCAACTTTAAACGTAAGAGTTAGGGTATAAATTTGTGTAATAATGAGTAGAGTGTGAAAGCATTTTGACATGCGAAAAGGGTAGTACACAGCCAGTACAAACATCTAGTGATACAGTGATAGTATTCGTTTACTACAGCGAAGATTACGGAGATTTTATACGGTACGCTTTTGTGGATATTGGCGGCAGCTTTATACTTGTTGTTTTTGTTCTTCATTGTCTGTTACTACTTTATATTGGTAACATAATTTAGCTTTTAATTTACGACGGTAAATTTATCGTTTTGTTTTTTTGGAATCTGATTTATAAAGTAACTAGCTGTAACCATGAGTCCGCTCAGTTGAACTACAAAATTATTATTGAGGCGGTTTGTTTTTTTAACGTTACTCTCTCTTTTATTCTCTCTCTTACTATTTGTGCCTGCGGCTCCGCTCAGACTACAAAATGCCATCGGTATGAGCACAACCGCTAATTATTTTAAAGACAATAATCGCTGACATTTTTGTAGGTTTTTTTATGATCTAAAATTTTATAGTACATTAATTTGATATATCTCTTATGGTTTACTCAGCGTAAGTCATTTAAGCGCCCCAAGAGCGACTTTTTTACGCATTGATTGGCCATTATCTTCACTACTTATTTTGTTTGTTAACTTATCTTACAAAATATATCCTATAACCTGGCCAGATAACATAGCTATGAACTAAAAAAAATATGTTTGTCGATGAGTGTTTTTTGCGTAAAAAGAACATAAACGGACAGAGAGTTTTGAGGTGAGTTTTGTAATATGTATAGATATATTACATATTATACATACGTTCAATACTATATGTACATAACTTAAACGCAATTTATAGACTATACGTTTAAAAATGCATCCTAAATGTACCTACAGACAATATGCTACACTCATCAAATTCGGTTCAGTAGTTTCTGCGTGATTGGCGTACAAACTAACAAATAGACAGACTAAAATTTCAAAAACTGTCGTAATGTGTTCTGTCCATGATTCTAAACCCTGTTGTATTATTTTTCCTCAAATATCTTTAATATACAGATTTCGACCCTTTGCTCTTTTATTATAAATATAGATTTACTGTAGGATATCTTCGCACACAATATTATTAACTTTAAAAAAATGTATCCATATTGGATGCTGTAAAATACTAATAATTATACTTTTTATTACGACGCATTTATTGAATTTGTCAAGGATTCATATTTTGCATGTCGTGTTTAACATTTTGATTGTCACATAAAACGGTAATTATTATTTAAGTATAAAAATTAAATTTATGATACTTTCTACCGGCTTTTTTAGGCTATTTTTAGTCTAAATAATTATATACAGTCCTTTTTTATTAACATTTAATTGTATAAGTAAAATATTGGAAAAGTACATGTTGGTATTAATTTTTTGCCGACTTAGTTTAATATCATCATCATAACTTGTTACTTATATTACCTAATGTAACAAAATATGTACTAAAACCGGGTCAGACAGTAAATTTATGATTTAAAAAATAATCATATACTTAAATCGATTTACTGGTTCTTCAGTGAAACTTACACACCCAGCACACTAATAGATAGACAGAGAGACGTTGTTGCCTTTTTTAATATGTAAGGGGAGAAAATATTTATAAGATCTTTATCTGTTTCTTCGAACAATTTTTGTATTCCATTGGGTGTTCTTCTCGTTTTAATAGGTATAGTAGAAGCAAGCATTCACAAATTAAAGTCTCATAGATTGATAAGCAGAGTTACCTATGTATGTACCTTCACTAAATTTTAAAACTCGCCATTGCACATATCTTGCACCAAGTCCAAGAACTTAGCTATAATGTGGATTATAAAGAGTAAGTAGCTGACAATTCCCCTGGTTGAAATTTGAACGACAGCGAAAGTTTGAGTGTGGTGCATCGTACCACCGCACGTCGAGACGCGTCGCGTCGTCTCGTCTGGCGTTTGAACGTTCACTCTGCCGAAATGAAGCTAGCGTATCTAACAGTTGATACCTAATGATAATATTTTCTCTCCTTAAAATTAAAAAGAAATTCAACCTTAGGTTGTGAAGTTTTATAAAGACCATAATCCAATTTTACTTTAAGTTTATTATTCTATATTGCACTTTAAGTTCTTAAATTATTGTGTTCGTCTGGATCGCGACCACCATATAATAGGAGTAACGACCGTCGTAGTGGCACGCTTAGGCGCGTAATATCCAGTTAAGCGGGGTGGTAGGGATCTGTATCATACATATGTGGACAAACCCGTCGCTGTGACTTTCATTTGTTTATGTATATCCAATTTCCGAGAGCATTGCGTGTCGGCGTGACAGCGACGATCAGCGAAGGATTACATACAATAAGTACATGAATTTTCTCACGAGACATAACGCATACGCACTTACACTCATACACTCACACTCATAGTCAGATATAAGAACACGTATACACCATAGCCTTAGAATGCACACAAAATCTCAAATGATATATATGATGTATATATAAGTAAATATTTAACCGCTGCATAACAAAGAAAATGTAATAATGATTGCTTGATTGCTAAACTGTATAACAAATGTTATACATGTATTATAAATAAAGTACTGTACTTATCATCAGATACAGTGCCGTTATTATTATATGTACCTTATTCTGTTTCGCTATTGGACAGTGGTCTATTTTTGCATCTTTTACTTAACAATAATTACTTGTAATATATTAAAAAATGATTTGCAGCTTTCTAGTTTTACTTAAAGTCGAAGCGCAACTTAACATTAACATATTTAAACACAATCTACATTATACTTGCATATGGGAGGGAAGCTTAATTATTCCATGTATATTTAGGTTGAATATTAAAGCAAAGCTATCAAAATTATGATATTTATATGAATATTCAAATATGTGACTCGATTCCCTTTTCCTTTTGTATGTTATTTCTGCCTTTAGAAGTACATCTACATAGCCTTTCATTTTAGTTTCTAGTCCATCATTTAATATAATCTATATCAGTTAACAGGTACCATGTTTTAAAACTGTGCATTTTAGTTGAAAGTATAAAAAGAAAAGTTTATTCAATATTATAACTTGGACGAAATAGGGTCAGAAATCTACAACACTTTTAAAAAAAAGCAAGACAAGTACAACAGAAAGAACTAGTAACAACAATAATAATATTAGGGCATTATTAAATACGATCTATTCTTAACACCGTAAAGGATAACGGCTCAGCATATAATATACTATGGAAAATTGCCTTTGTGTTAATTTGCAGCAGATTTTACGCTAACATTGATAGCACTGAAGAAGGATAAGACGGGAAGATAAGTTGAAATTCATAAAATAAAAGAAAAATGCTAAGGAAGTAATGGATTCTGTACATCAGGTTTTAGATTATATGCAGGCGCGGACCTAGAGTTTAAGTTTGGAATGGGTCATAGATTGAAGTTCCTGGAATATTCAACTCAAAAAATATTATAGAAAATAAAAAGTAAATAGAATTTGCTACGATAACTGAAAATTATGTTTAAATTACCCCTCCTTAGAGACGGGCTCTTGAGTATTTATGTGTGTTTGTCGTGATCCACTCAGATACGGATGTTCTATCGGTCTATAGATATATGACATACTAAAGGTAAATTGAAATGCATCAATCGTGATATTAAAAGTAATAATATAGAGGACCATCTGTTATTATATATTGAGCTGTTTTGGATTATCTGTCTAATATTGATATTGTAATTGTGATAGATATTTTGTTAAATACAACCACTTCGACAAGTTGCCAAGTTGCCTTGAAAAAATGTATGGAGTTGACATATCCCGACGTTTAATCACGTGATCAGATATGTCAAATCCATACATTGTTTCGTTTTCTATTAATAGCGTGAACGATTGTAGAAAGGGAACTTGGCTAGGGCCCTATATATTACAGCGAATGTAAAATATAATACGTTACAAGTTTTATATCAAAGTTAAAACCATTTGCCCTTTGAGTAGTTGTACATATTTACTAATACTGAGACTATGAGATGCACCGTTTTGTTAAAAATAGACGCTTCGAATAATCCGAAGCAATTAATGCACACGGGGAGAAGTAAACGGAAATCGAACGCGGCCATAGTGAATGCGGAAATGAAGTTTTCGTAGCTCGACGTCGACGCGCGTAGCGAATATTCGGTGTGGCTATTAGATTTGCAATGCCCGGCGTCTACTCCGCTGTGAACATTTATCCAGAATTTGACGACAAATTGCACTACGTGTTTATGTTTTCTTTTATATTTTTATGTAGAACTAACTGTGCTCGCTGCTCCTCTCGCGTGTACTACAGAATTCCGTCAGTCGAGAGCACGTGCGAATCGTGCTGCCCCGCTCAAAAGACGGAAGACAAAAATGCTTATTTTGGGTGATCCTTAGAAGATAGATATATGCAATCCTTGACCTTTTTGTAGGACTTTTTAAGATCTACAATTATGTAGAACATTAATTTTATATATCTCGTATGGTTTACTCAGCGTAAGTTATTTAAGCACCTCAAATGCGTCTTTTTTCCGAATTGATTCATCATTATCGTCACTGCTTATTTTGTGTGTTACTTTATCTTACAAAATATATTCTATAACCTGGCCAGATACCATAGCTATCAATTAAAATAAAAAAAACATGTAAATCGGATAAGCGATTTTCGCGAGAAAACATAAACGGACAGAAAGACGTTGAGTTTTATAATATGTATAGAATAGATATAGAAGAATGAATGAAACAATGACGACTCAGTAGTAGAGTGTATGGAGTACGGACTCCGCGTCTAATGACATGAGTTCCAATCCCTGTAATGAACCTGAGCTTTCAGTGAACGAAAACATAGTGATGAAACGTGTTTTCTAATGCTCGCTTGGCTAGCTACCACCCTCAAGTTGAAAATTTATTTCCCCACTAGGCTTAGCGTGTTACCATCATCTAGGGCTAAATCGTCACTTAACATTAGGTGAGTTTGTGGCCATAACGCTAAACGATAATTAAAACGATTATTTTAATTTGATACTGTGAGGTTACAGTTTATACAGGAAGTATTGTTATTTGTACAGAGTGGACACTCCTCGCGGCCTCTCAGGAATACGCCAGTTGTCTCTATGGTTACGATTCACTACGCAATTAATCTACAGAAAAACTTCCTACTTCCAATTCTTGAAAATATGCTATAAAACTTATCACTGCTTCATTACTATCTGCCGGATTAGGCGACATCGGAAGATAAGCCGAAAAGCTCTGAAAAAGATCCGATGAAGTTTTTAGTTGTAAGATGATTAGAGGCGTTCCGTTAAAGTGACACATTTTCACTCTGAGCATTTCGGAATAAAACTTTGTGTACGTTATATAGCCGAGGCAAGTGGTGCTTGTACCAAGCACATAGCATACGTTAGAGGCTAGTAACAGATCCTCTCTTTTCGGTGTAAATCAATTTTGAGGACTACACTTTGCCCAGTATCAGGTAAAGTGTGGTCATTTTGTCGAATTAATTAATAAGATATATATATATATATATATATATATATATATATATACTTGCAAACACTATAATCTATGTTTATTGGCGTAGGAGGGACGATAAAATTTACTGGATATGCTCATAAATGTAATAATTTCAGGTGAATTTACGGCGATACTGTTTGTTGGTCTCGCTAATGAATTTATTTAAGTAATTGGGTCGGGGTTATACGTAACCTTAATTTGGGACTAGGCCTGTTAAAAACGTATTTTATTTTATTCTTACTTATAATGAGGACCGGTTGTTTGATGAATTTAAATATCGACGGTATTTTTTTTAATACCTAATATATTTTTAAGAAATTCCGAGACAGGAAGCATATGTTATTCCATAATTGATAGGCTAAAAGAATCTCAAATAACACTTTTATTTGAATTAAAAAAATAAAGTTTTTTAATTTTAAACCGATTTTGAACAATTTTGTACGCGAGATGTGTATTGTATTCCTCAATTAATAAACTATGTATAAATTTGCCAATAATATGAGTAAAATCAAAATTTTTTGCATAATAAACGCGTTTGAAGCCACGGGGTACCGCTTGTTAATAATAAAATTATATTAAAATAAAAGGTTTATAAGAAAAAAGTAGGTAAATGTTAAATAATATGTAATGTATACGTATCTAGTTTTTTATAAAAGTTGCCGATCCTATATATCGTAGTCACCGTGACTTGTTTTAAAGTACGAGAGGGCGTGTGCCTAACAATGACTTTCAATGTTTGATGGATCTGTTCAGACTATTTCCGAATAATGTTCTTATTAATTTAACATTGAGGAGTGTTTCTTAGGTTTCCATTGTATTTCAGCTGAAGTATTGAGTGAGATACGGTTCAATACCTTACTTTTATAACCAATAAAATAATATGCTTGTAATGTCAAAGAAATCATCGCTACAAACACAAGTAATGTAGTAGTGTTAAAAAATTGCATTATGTTTATATAGGATCATAAAAAAACGTAAAGCCATTGCGATGACGTTTTGCGGCGGGATGTTATCTGTCATGGTGGTTTTCATTTTAATTCATAAATTTATGTTATTTGACCCTATATTATGTAATTTTGGCGGCATTTTAAGTGATGTAATTTTGTTATTATGCAGAAGTGAAGTGGATTATAATTAATAATTACTAGGAACATGAATTTTAAGTTTCCACAATAACTCCTTGGACATTTTTTAACAAGGGAGTCGTCATCTTGTTGCAGCTATTATATTTACGTGACCTTGGTAACAGTGTAGATAAACAAAGTTGCCATTAATTAAAAAGAAGAAGAAGATAATGCGATATATAAAGGAACCGAAAGCATATTATATTTAACGCCGTGTTGAAAAATAAATCGTCAATATATTTATTATTCTATTAACACATATTAAATAATAAGCTGAGAATGAACGAAAAGAAAACAGTTGTAAATATATAGGCGTCATAAATTAAATGTAGATACATTTCAAAACATCCATTACTAAGCTACTTTTCATTTTGAATTACTGGCCCAAAATAGATTTTAATGAATGCGTGGAAAGATTAAATCTGTAGTCGAGATCGTGCGCGGTTCATTTTTCCCATCTCGTGAACCCACGAACGATATTTGGAGAGTTTGTTGAAATTCGTTGAACCGTTAGTAATGCTGATGAATTAGGGGATCATATTTTGATATTTATCGGTCATCTTTTATAAATATATTTCATTTTTATAAATTGTTCACTTATTAAAATTTGTTTTGTAATACTAATGTAGATTTTATATTTATATTCTCTGTAAATATTGTGCTTTCTTAAATAAATATCTGAATTACTAATCCAGCGCGAGGATCAATATCGGTCTATATTTTATTTATTTTAAATTTCAGTTTGGTTTTCATAAGAAATGTCTCGACGTCACAAAATCACGTTAATAATCATTCGTGAGAAATTTTCTAAATTTAATTGCTCATTTTCAAATAAATACTGTATAGTCTTCCGCGTTGAATGTTTCTGAGTCGTTTATTTGGATCTAGAGTTACAGTTTTATGGATAGTATTAATCTTTATATGTTATTTGTCAAAGGTATTTTTGTGGTAATGCCATATCTCTTTTATTTGTTCATGAAAATTAATTATTCGAACATCATTTTAAAGCTTATGTTTTTCTTTATCGACGTAAAATAGGCATATAGTTTAAAATTAATAATTAATTATAAATCCATTAGTTACTAATGTCATCAACAGATATTCAACTAATATGTAAGAGGAGTCATCTATTAACAATGTGTTTAAATAACATAGCAGTTATTAGATTTATTATTTTCTATAACAAGCGACATGTTCGCACGGATCAGCTCGTAATGTATAATTTGGTTTATTAAATTATTATGGTTTGTAGTTTACAAATATCCTAGTCAAAATCGTCTTTATTCAACTCGAGACTAAAGAAGGCATTTAATTGCGTTAAAACTACAACTATCATGATGATTTTGAAGCAATGATGGCTTCGCGACGCGACGCGACTTCGCGTCGATTGACGTGAGTTTGAATTTCTGTAATGAGACTGAGCTTCGGTGAAGGAAAACATCGTGAGGAAACCATAGCATGGTGGTAGGGCATTTTCTAATGCCCGCCTGGCTAGCTACCACCCTCAAGGTTGAAAATCTGTGTCCAAGCACCAATAGGTGTGTTCCGGCAGCTGCACTTGAGAGACAGTCTTCTACTAGGTTTAGCGTGTTATCGGTAAAAAAAAAGCGACTTGTGCAATAAATTTAAGTATTGTCTCTATAATTTTCTAAACGGTATATTTTTTGTTTCAGTTGTTACTCGATACCAGCAAACAATATGTCTGGTGGTTCTCACGTATCTCGGGCAACGTTCGGCGGGACGGAGTCTGAAATTTCAGGAGGCAGTGCTGCACCTCTACCGAGCCCTGCGTCTGCTGGTGCTGCCCTGGTGTCACCAGAAACGCTCAGTCGGCACAGCAGTCCTCCGCCACTACCACCGCACCCCTCTCACCAACAGCCAGTCCCATCATGCTCTTCACATAGAGTGCACCTGGAGTCACCACTACGGTTAGTTGAATTTTTTTTTTTATAAACTGAAGTAGGAAATGAGTTTCTTTACCTATATGTAAAAATTCCGTTTTTTCTTGTAGACTTTTTTACTTTTTTTTATCGTTATAGGTTTGGCGTAGTGGCCACAATCTCACCTGATGTTAAGTGACGATGTGGCCCAAGATGATAACACGCTAAACCTAGTGGAAGACTAGCTCTCAAGTGCAGCTGCCGGAATACACCTATTGGTGCTTGGCGACGGATTTTCAACTTGAGGGTGGTAGCTAGCCAGGCGGGCATTATAAAATGCCCTACCACCATGCAATGGTTTCCTCACGATGTTTTCCTTCACTGAAAGCTCAGGCTCATTGCAGGGATTCGAAATCACGTCAATCGACGCGAAGTCGTACACGCTGTTACTGAGCCATCATTGATTTTAATATATTCTTTGCAACTGTTGTAACATCCTAATTTATTATTGTGCAACCATTTTATCATTAGATTTTGGTTTAGACGTAGAATTATATTGTTATCAATGAGAATAAGATGATAACCTTTTTTTGTTGATACAAAAATAAAGAGGTAACCTATAACAGATAAAATAAGAAATCTGTTCCACCTGTTCCTGTTTAAGAGAAATAATACTTCTAGAAACCGGTGTCCTGTTGCTATCTCATTCTATTACTATAACTAAGAAGAGTAAAGAGCTTATTCCAAGCCATTTTAGTTTGTACTCTTACTAACAAAGTAAATATCCTTAAGCATGAATAGAGAAAAGCGTGTTCCAAACTGAAACAGTTTACTTTTATATCACATGCTAGTCTGTGGAAAAGGTAGGAAGGAGTAGGTGGTAGGAAGGAGAAGGTAGTTAGGAATGATAAAAGGTGTATGTATATATATGTTCTTTTAAACTGTTCCGGTAAATACGCCTCACTCCTACAATAATATTTAAAACTAGTTGTGCCCCACAGTTTCACCCGTGTTCAATTTATTTGAACAACTGTCTAGGACTGCTACCAACGCGCCCGTGTAGCCTTTACCTTGTTTCACTTCTCGTACTTGCTTACAGTTTTCCAGATTGCTTGACGTTCATAGTTATTGCTCACCTCCTTAAGATCGTAGCGTGAAGTAATATACTATTTCTCATGACTCTGCTCATATACAAAAATAATTTTACGAATCCGACTGGTAGTTCCAGAGATTAGCGCGTTTAAACAAAGAAACAAACAAAAGCCCTTCAACTTTATTACATTAGTATAAAGGTATAGATGTTACTATTATGTTAACGACCAACTAAATGTAAAGTGTAGAAAGGTAGTTAGATACAGTAGGTCCATAAATTTATAAACAATTACGAAGTTATATACGGTATTCTAATTAACTAGTGGAGTTTAGATTATGAACGATTTTGGTAATACATAAATAAATTAAAGAACACACTCCGTAGACTGAAATAGATAAAAGGCGGCTAAGACAAAGTTGAAGTTTCCATTGTGATCGCAACAGAAACACCGGTTAGTCTCATTATACAGTCAAATGAATTCTTCCTTTGATTTAATGTGAGATAATGATATACTGAAAGAGAGATTACCATTGTAATGAATTATGAACAAATATTCAGGGAATAGAAGAAGGTAAATTGCTATATAAAAGGAGAAGTATCTGACTGACAGATATCACAGCCCAAACTATGGGTTAGAACCGTGAAAATTTGAAGCACTTAGAAAGGGTTTTCGGAAATTCAACCCCAAAGTTGGTGAAAAATGGGGATGAAAGTATGTATGAAAATCCGTCATTTTTGAAGATGGATCTATGAGAATAGGTATTTAGGAATTCAGTTAGAAAGTAAAAAAGATGGCATATAACTCAACTATGACGCGAAGGAAGTCGCGGGAAAGCGCTAGTATGGATATATAACATAAATATGTCACGTACGATAACTTATTTTAAATTTTCTTTACATGGGTTAAGAAGTAAATTTGTTTTGAAGTACCTAGTTATTAAGATTATAACATAATACATGAGTAATAAGTATACATAAATCAGCTTGGATATGATTTTTCGGTTATAGTAGTGACTGAAACTGGAATAAATACTACTACAACCGCATCGACAGTACACCACTACAAATCGCTACTACACCGACGATAAATAACTATAAACACAAAAAGTCTATCTATATTATTATTATAAGAGGGTAAAGTTTGTATGTTTTAAGAGATATTCTCTGGTGCTATTAATAGCATTGTACAAATTCTTTCGCTAATAGGTAACATTATCCCTGACTGATAGGTATAGACTATTTTTTATGAATATTAAATGTTATATTGTTACTACTGCGAACAAAGTCGTGGGTAGTTACTTTTATATAATAAAAGAAACATCGTATATTTATTATTATTATTATGGCATAATGTGTTGTTTACATATATATAAATATGTAAAATAAAAATATTCAATTTTTATTCGCTTTTTAACGTAGGTAGGTAGCTGAAATTCAAGTTATTACTGAGGGAAAATTATACAAAATAATAATTAAAAAAGCATGGACGTATAGAAAGAGCAGTCGAAGTTCCGCTAAGACAAAAGTGAAGCACAGAACTGGCGGACACGTAAGTGTGTGAAAGTTTTAGACAAATTTCCCCATTTTTTAAAATAAAATTACACAAATGTTTTTGAACTCTCGGAGACCTAGAGAGAGAGAGAGAACATTTACTTCTCTGTCAGTAAACTTTCGCACATCAAACACGTTTTATCATAATAACTTAGTTTATGAGGCCATATTTCAGTCGGCGCACAGAAGGATGTATAAAAGAAAGATATCTTTTATTAAATAATCCAGAGATAAAAAATTACAATAAAAAACATTAAATTTATAGATATTTTTATTTATTTATTATGATTTGTTAGAATTCCTTATGTTGGGTTAATTTTTTATATAACAACATGTCTTTTACTTTCAAAGGATAGATCATTTTCAAGAGAAAAGAAAACGGATATTTAAATATTTATCGGCAATATGTTTAATAAAGACTTAATTTGTGTTCTGTTGTGTGTGTTAAAAGCTTTTTAACTACCATCTCGCAAATACAAAATAATATTTTGATGGAAAGTGCAATCAATAAACTGTGAATATGTAGTATTGATAAATACTTTCGTAATCATTTATTTATTACATAAATGAATTATAATATATTCATTATAACATTTAATAATGTTATGATTAATTAGGTAAATAATTTGTGTTGGAACAAATTACTATCAATCTACCACACTTCCGAGGTAATTTGTATGTTTAAGTATTGGCAACACTGGCAGGTATTGTGTTATAATTACATCACAATAATTTTACGTAAAAGCAAGAAATCAATTGAATACTTTACAAGTTTACTTGTAAAATTTGATCCATTGATATTTTTAGATGAAGCTACTATGGTTCCGATACCTCTTTATTACACATTTCGGCATTTCAATGCCGATAATGGCGGGCGACCGGGACGACTGACTTACTATGGTGTGAATGTTTGCATGAGTGCTCGTACATATAAGCGGACTGACTTACTATGAGTAATTCACCTTTATCTTAGTGAACGTTCCGTCCGCCCTTTTTATACGTCCATGTTAAAAAGTATATTTTGATATTACTTCGTATTTAAAATAAAACCTTTTACATTTCTTAAAAGACAAGAACGTCTGAGATAAGATTAACTTTCTAAGAATAAGACGTAAATTTAGCTCGTTTATTTTAAATTTATCCGGTTTAATTTAGATTTATGTGATAGTCGTGTGTTTAGGTGAAACTTTTTACTTATTCCTTAATCATTCTAAGGTGATTACAGTTTCAGTATATTTTAGAATTTAAGTTCAGTCTGGGCAAATAGTGAACGCAAATAAGAATGACTTAAAATTTATACACAAATAGTTTTTTTATATAATTTTGTGGTTTTATTTTTGTCAAGATAGGTACGGGTATTTCCTAATCTCTCGCTATTTAAACGACATTGTTTTATTGTGACGAATACAATTAAATCCATCCGTTTGATATATCACCATTATAATATTAATATGTACCTATTATATTCTATATATTTGTAGATAATAGCGTAATAAATAAAGCGCTACTATAAAGTAACAAAAATACTGTTAAATGATATTTTAATTACTCGGAACTATCTAGTGGTGAAATATGCTTATGCTAAACATATCGTGTATATAGGTTTATTGGAGAATATACACCGAGTTATCTATTTTGCCCGTTATACATAAGATTTCTTAGAAAACCTCAATATAATTTATTTTTTAAATAAAGGTTTTAGCTGTTTGTTATATGGATATTATTACAGTTTTAGAGAGAATTAAATGTAGCTTCAACCTGAAGTGTTAATTACTAGACTCGAAATATCGACTCTAAATAGCCGTCTAAATGATAAGGAAATAAACATATTCCCATGCGTTTTTATAGAAAGTAGATATCATTTTATATGTAACTTTGTTGGTCCACAATGCGTACGACATATGAGACGATTACCGTATTGGTTACTGAATTTAAACTAAACGTTTATAGTCACTGCTCTGCTTCCAAAGGTCGTCGTAGCGTGATGTGTGTGTAGCCCACAAAGAGAGGTAGGGTACAGTTTGGAGATTTCTCTCTACTTGAGCCAGCCGGACTAATAGAATACATCCACTCTACAGAAGATCGCAGCCAAATAACCTTGTGTTGTGTTTCTGTGGTGCATACGGTTCCAGAGCTCCTTGGGGTTGGGAAGTTCATGGTCAGCAACGGGCTTATTACAAGCCCCCATAGGCTACGGTAGTCGCCTATCATCAGGCGCGTCATATGCTTGTTTGCCACCTTAGACGCATAAAAAAATTTGACTGGTACTTCCGGAGATGAGCGTGTTCAATCAAATATGTAACATAGTGGGGTATATTCATAAGTGGATATTAATAACTACCCTACTGGTCGGACTGAGTGGAAGAGTTTAGAAGGCGTAGCGCAGAAGGAGTGAATCATCTCCAAGCCCGGTTAAGCTGTAAAATCCGTAAGGCTCCAGGGCCACAAAAGCTAACAGTATAGTCAGTTCGAAAAAAAAAAACGGTCTGTATCATTCTCGCTTTGACCGTCGAACCGTTCACATCGTCTAGTCACTTATTCGTAGTGCGTAAATTATATTTGAAGTCCATGAATTATATCATCTAAGATCAGCACTGGACAGACATAGTTCTTCTAACAATATATAATTAGTATTTATCCGTAATATAGGTTGTCAAGTCCACCGTCAATGAGTTTGGGCGGCTCACTCTCCCTGCAACCTGTATTATACGGCCCCGCTGGCGGAGGTCCGACACACGCCCCACTGCCACCCAGCCGACGCCCTTCACGGCCTTCAGCTTCAATACAACATATACACGTCATAAGCCCGTAAGTATTGTTTTCATTATTAATTCATAATGTCCTAGTAACATTTTGGTATCAATAGAGACGTTATTAAAAATACAGCAAGCTACAGAAATAAATACGAACTGTAAAAAAGGAGAGTATCAATAGAATAATAATATAGAGAAAATCACTTTTTATACTACACTATATGCTTGCTGGTAGGAGTTTTTCTAATGCCCGCCTGGCTAGCTACCACCCTCAAATTGAAAATCTGAACAAACTCCCTTCTCTAAGGATCTTTGGAAACCCTACTCAGCGCAGGAATACAACACTAGGTTATTTGGTTGCGATCTTCTGTAGGGTGGGGGTATTTCAACAGTACTTCCCAAAGAAGAGAGATTTATCATGATTCATGATAACTCACAACCCAAGTACCACCTTTTATGGTCCTGTGCCAATTGCATCCAAGAACAAAGTCGACTTATTACATTATTTATTTTACGAAAAGAATATAATACCATAATAATGAGTAGTTATAAATAAATGTAAGTTAATTTAATTACCAGGTATCGTACAATATTGTCGTGCAATGGTTCTGTTCTTTACAATAAATAAGGAACACCACTGAACCTTTTATGGCATTTTTGCATGCAATGTGAAAATATTTTTCATGTTTGTGCTGTACTTTTGTTGTATTATGGATTTTTTGTATAAATGGTTTTAGTTTAAACTGTTCTGTATAAATTCAATCATTTAATGTATTCAAAACGACTAGAATGTACAAACTAAAATAACATTATTTCTCTTCTACTACCGAAATTATATTATATTCACTTCATACGTCTGATCACGTACGTACTCTGTGTTTACTATTTTATAAACATCTTTCGTTTTATATATTTTCATATTATTAATTTTTAATTTTCTTATTTTAGTATTACATCTATAATATTATTACTATTTATTATCTATACATATTATAAAATCCAACGTCTCTCTGTCTGTCTGTCCGTTTATGTTCTTTTCACGCGGAAACCTCTTATCCGATTACTTTTTTAAAATTTATAGCTATATTATCTGTCCAGATTATAGGATGATTGTTCGCCTGTGTGCTCGGTCGACGCGATGGCATATTGTAGTCCACGTGAGCGGAGCCGCGGCCACATCTAGTCTTATATATAAAAATCTTTTGTGTGTTTGTTAGTGATCGTGTACCTTCTGAAGGGTCTGACCGACATATTTACATAATACATTAGTTTTATGGAGACGATGGTTCATAGCTATGTTAGGGTCCGATAGTGGTGCTGTAGTCGAGTCATTAACTGCCGGAAAGGACAGAACAACGTCTGCCGAGCCTGCTGTTTTATTATAAAGAAGTAAAAAGCTTGTATGTTCATAGGAGGTAGTACTACAACTACTGATCCGATTCTAAAAATTGTTCTAATAATAGAAAGCTAAGTTCTCCCTAAATAATGTAGGCTATACTTTCTAAATGTTCTTTTTAAATGTTATATTTTAATCAACTCGAACGCAGTCGCGGGTTGTTGCTGGTTATATATAAAATCCATTTGTAGTAAGTATAGTCTGTATATATTTAGTCTCCTTCCTTTTACGGAAATCACACAGAAAGTAAACATTCCATTTCTTAACGTCGACATTGAAAGTTTAAAAATAAAGCATATTTTATATACTAATTAATAAACATTGAACAGGAAAGTAGTATGTATTGCTAATAATGAAATATGTACCTATTCGATTATTTATCGATAAATTAAACCATTCATTCTAACATCATCTAAAATTTAAACGGTTTTTAAAACGCTTAAATGTTTTTAATTTCGTTGAACGAAAGTGTTCGACATATAAACAGGAATCGGATATCCTTAATAAATTACCGATAGGAATAGCAATGAAGATTTTTGTTTATCTAGGTGAGAGCTATTTGTCACGACTTAGTCGAAACGTTTACTTGTGATGCAGACGACGTGCTTTTTAAACTTGATTTAGGTAGATTGCGTTTTCGGTAGGTAGCTACTGTTTGTTTTGGAACACATTCAATATTATAAATACGAAGAAGAAATATTAATGCAATATTATTACAATCGCTGTCAATTAAAAAATCTTCGCTATCTCGATTTGAATACGTATGGTAAGTAATTGTTAGGTTATAGCCGCAAATTAATAACTCTTATTTATATCGTGTATACCGTCATCGAGTTTTAAATATAAAACATCTTAGTATACTGTATATCAAAAGATAATTACTTTTTGGGGCGTCCAGGTTCTTTTCAATACTCTTTATCTGATATTTTTTTATGATATATTCTGATATTAATTTAAGCACTGTCTGTTAGTTTCTATTCAGTTGTCCTAATTTTTCTGCTAATATTCACAATATCGATTATTTATTATCTATTCATTGTAGGTATCTATTTGTGAAACTATGAATTATGAAACTATGAACTTATATCATTGTTTATTTGAGTGGTAACTCATGAAATTATTTTTATTAAAAAAAACTTACCATAGAGTTAGTTACCAGTGTAGTATACAGATGAATAATTTATAATTTTTTACTTTAAAAGAGTTATGAATATTTTGGTTACGCGCATTAAGCAAAACCGCACCATTTAGGGATTAGGCATATGAATTATAGATGAATATATCTGTAGCATAATTTTTAATCTATAATTATTTTCAAAATATAGTAACGGTTCTTATTCATGGCGACATTTGACAGTAGAGGCAAGAGCACTTGAACTTTACATAATAACGCAATTATTTTTTCAAAACTGTGTACGCTATGTTATGAATAAAATGCGTTTTATGTAAGTAATGCCCTAACTTTTGTAGATAACATCTAACCTAACCTAGTGATCTGTCTAATAAAAAAACTAAACAAACCTAATAAATTGCACGAGTTCTATTATACATTTCGCTTCGCAAGCCTAGCAGATAAATATGTGAATATATGATGTCGAGATTCTTATAAAGCTCATTTTACGGGAGAAACATTTTTTGCGTTCATGCGACACGGGTTAAATATGCGGAATCGTATCTGCGGATGTGTGGGGACAATAATGCGCCTCGACAAGCGCGCTTTCACCCGTTTCACTAGAATTTTGTATTGGATTTTATTAGGTATATGTCGTAGAAATGAAATACGCTCTTGACACTAGTATTTGAAGAAGATTTACAGTACCTACATATAAAAAGCAATAACGGTTTCCTTAGCCTCGCTCGAAGGTTATATTAAAAAAAAAACTATTTACGTATACTGTTTCACTCATCCATTTTCTATATCTATACATGTTATAAAACTCAAAGTCACTTTGTCTGTCTGTCCGTTTATGTTCTTTTCACACGAAAACCACTCGTCCGATTTACATGGTTTTTCCAATAACTCATAGTAACATACGAAATAAGTAGTGACGATAATGATGAATGAATTTGGAAAAATACTTTTGGAGGGATTAAATGGCTTACGCTGAGTAAACCATATACCAAATTAATGCACTATATAATTGTAGATTTTAAAAAGACCTACAAAAGACTCTGCTATAGCATGTCTATTTTCTAAAGATCACTCACAATAAGTATTTTTGAGGCAGCACAATTTGTGCGTGCGCTTCGCCGACAGCATTCTGTTTGTCCACGCGAGCGGAGCCGCGTACACAGCTAGTTTCATATAAAATAGTAAGTTACTAATTTTTAGATCTTTACTATAAATCTAGAAGACTTTCAAGTTATGATCGTCATATCATTAAATCCGTATCTAATCAAATTTACAATGAAAATTGATGCTTATCTTTGTAATTATTACTTTACTTCTATAATAATATGAGAAATGTATTTGAAATATTGGCTGGTGTATGCTTGCTTCGTTAATAAAATTATCCTATATCGTATGCCAAATTTCATTAGAATCCATCCAGCCGTTTAGGCGTAGTTGGTGGACATACGTTAAAACAAACATATCTTCACATTGATCATATATAATGGAAGTAAATTTCTTCTATTCTTTGTGTCCACAGCACTCACGTTAATAAATGGGCATTGAATGGGAATACTAGCACAAAAAAAATACTCGAACCAATGATTGGCCAGGCGGTAACAGTGCCAGAGTGAAAAAAGCGGGAATTCTGTGCGAGGCGCCACGCTGTAATAAATTACAAGAATACATAAAAACTTACAACGTGAAGTGGTCTCTGCCGGTCTCCCCTCGTAGTGAGAGCGCGGAGAAAACTCTTCATATAGATAATACGATCGGCAGTGTTTTTTATTGCAGTATTCGGGTCGGACGCACTAAATTGAAGTTCAATTTAGTTGAAGCGGAAAATTTCATTTATTTTTTATCTATACTCGTAAACTATTTTTCTTTCTAGTAACGGAATTCCTACCTTTATATAGATATACTAACTGTGCCCTACGGTTTCACCCGTAATTTATTCGATCAACTCTCCATTGCGCTGCCGCGCCGCCGACAACGCACTCGTGTTTAACCTATCATTGTTGACACGTCACGTACTTGCTTACAGTTTGCCAGATTGTTTGACGTTCATGGCTACTGCTCCGCTCTTTAGGGTCTTAGCGTGAAGTTATACAGACTATAACTTTCGTCAATAAATAGACTATAAAATAGTAAACGAATTTTTCAAATGAATGGATGTTCCAGAGATTAGCGCGATCAAAAAAATAAATCTTTTGTTATTTGTAATCTTAGTATAGATTTTCATCACATTTTGTAGAATTATTATTATTATTATTATTAGTAGTATTATTGGTGCACCATTATTATTAATAGCGCAGTTCTTACGAGAACTGATCCATTATAAATTTAGTTGGTCACAACGAGAGTCAAAATTGCGATCTGTGGGTTTAATTAGATACTCGTAAATATTGCCACGGTTCTATAGAGACCATATAACCTGAACTAAAAATAATCGGGGTTTACAACAATGGAATACTAATTTTATTAAATTTCAAATAGCATTTGGGAAAGCGACATTTAAAATCTTTTTTTAAACTAGTATTAATGGCAAACCAACACCATTAAAAATATGTTTATATGCAACATAATAAAATAATAGAAGTCACAAAAAAATTATACATCCCATAGCATCCCTATTTTTAATGTACAGTCGTAAAGGAAATTACATTTTCCACGATGAATGTGCACTCTGATGAAAAGCCCTCGACGCTGTGACACAATGTAGTCTAGTGATTGGAAGTTGAAATCGGCATACATTTGCATGGCCGTAATCTTCTTGACCTGTTTAAAAATTTAAACAGATAATCTGAATGGAAATATGTTACACTTTTTACACGACTGCCCAAAAAAATATTTTCTTTATTCCACTATACCTTTTAAATGCCTAAACAGACTTGGATGTATGGGGTCTCGTTAGAATCCTTATATTATCATGACTGAGACTGGCTATATATTTAAAAAAAAACAATATGGCGTGTGTACGTTTCCATTTTCAAAAGTGAAAAAAACTTCAATTACTACATTTGTGTATCAAATTGAAGGCTTTGATTCACTAAAATGTATAAAATAATTAACAAGTTATATGTTTAGTTAGCGAGTGAATGAATGACCTTTCGCTTGGTATACACAGATTAACCTAATACAATTAGTTTTTACTTTTTAGTTCGTTTTCTGATAGTCGTGTTTTTAATTTTTTTATTTATGTATTTAGATTCAGTTGTTGATATGCTTTCTTTTAAAATTTTAATTATTACTTTTTTATAAAAATTAAATAGTCAAGGTTACCAGTGTTTTATAATTTTATTAATAAATAATTTTAAGTTACCATATTACTTATTATTCAATTTCAAATAATTAGAAATATTGGCAGGTTTATTAGCAGTTCTCGCTACATTCGGAAACTAAATTTGAATATAAATTAAAATACTCTTTCAAAGCTTATTGAAATACAGAATACTGAGTGACCGCTTTATTAACAATTTGATATAGTCTATTCAAGGACTATATAAACATAAATTCATCTTTATTGGTACGAAATACGAGAGTTCAATAAGTTAAATTATCATGACGAAGACGGGATATTTTCTGTTTTATGGGTCTACAAGAGGTTTATACCGTACATAAAAAACTTATGTGAATACCTGATGTAACTTAGCCACATTTCGCTGATGATAAGCTATTATATATATTTTGATAAAATAAAAGTAAAACTTATTATCGAGTATAGTGAACGGTTAAGGTATGACGCTACAAACGACTAAATATAATTTAAAAAAATCGCTTCTAACAAACACTAATATTATATAGTTTTTTCGGTAAGATTTTAAGGTTATTAGTTTTGTTGCTATATTGTATTAGAAATCTAAAAAATACTCAACTACAAATGGGATCGTTGTTTTCTACTTATATTCTTTGTGTAATTATTATATTAAATAGAAATTAGTTAAGTAAGGGTTTTACAAATTATGACAGTTATTTGAGTTTCTGAGGCAAAGGAAATTATTATAGGCGTTCGCTCTGTAAGCGGTGACCACAACATCTTATGGACGGAGGCTCTCTAACACCGGGGTGTCACTAAAAGTTTAGTAATTACGGATCCCTGTTCGTGACTTCCAGGAACAACTTCCTGGAAGTCGCACAACTCGTTAACAACTTTCTGTCTCTCTGTTCACAATATTACATTATTCATGAAATTTAAAACTTACTAAGTTTATTAATTCGGTGAATTAATTAAAAACGTTTTTTTGTTTGGTTTCATATTTATGTAAGTATTTGTATAATATACTAGCTGGCCCCGCAGACGTTTTTCTGTATTTTCCAGTGGTCAATAACCTGATCACAGCGCCATTTATCGTATTCAGGGATAACATAAAAACATTTTCCATGAAAAATTACTGTTATGCTTATATCAACAACCATTTTTAAATAATATTTGCTGTACCCGCGGCTCCGCTCGGGTGTACTTCAGAATTTGGTCTTTACCGAGATAACAAGTATCCTATGCCTTAACTCGGGTTATAAGCTATTTGTGTACCAAATTTCATCCAAATCCGTTTGGCCCTTTTTGTGTGATTGAGTAACAAACAAACAAACACACTTTCGCTTTTATAATATTGAGGTTTTCCGTTCCCAAGCTGTAAAAGCCGTCTAAGGCTGCAGTGCCTTATGGCTACTCCGGTCCTTTAGAGGTTGGTTATACCACACTTTACATCAGATTAACAGCACAACAATTTGCTATTTCAGAAAAAAATAATAAGTTGCGCTACTGATCACTTTCGCCACTTTAAGTATAAAATCGATATTATAGTTAATAATAATCTCAACTTTAAATGTCCCATTATTGGGTAAAGGAAGGGAATGCAATTGTTGCTACTAACTACTACTACTCTGGTTAATCATAATATATATACAATATTGCATATACAAATGCTATATATAACTTGCAGTGCCCTGCGGTTTCACTCACTCTCGCGGTTCTGCTTGCTCATCCTGCACCGCGCCACACACCTCCCCCTGCACTATTACGTACTTCATTGTTGCTAAGCGTACTTTCTAACCTACTCTTTGTTTGGTAATTACTCTGCTACAAAGAGTGAGGTTAGATAGCCTTCCTCAATAAACAGGCAAAAATTATGTGCGTCTAAAAAAACGAACAACTTGAAAGTATATAGGTACATACTATTTGGATTTATCGTAATATTCATGTTATTATTATATAAATAAAAACCTTTTTCACGTACAATTATAGATTTTAAATCCAGTTGGATTTACTAAACAACAACTATAACTAAAATAAAGGAAATATGAGAATTCTCGCATCTGTGTCACGAGGGAAAGATAAAGAGTTGTACTTTTACACTTAAATAAAAACATAATATATCAAAAGTCTTTATAAAAAATGATGTTTGGAGAAGAATAATGCTTTAACATAACCCACCGTTGTGATATATTGCGGTGTTTTAGTTTTGATGTTTGTGGATGCCAAGTTGACAAATAAAGTGCGATTCACACACGATAGAAGTGAAACTTCATTTTAAAAGGCATTTTCTATTTTATGTAAACAGTGTGCAATATACATACACACCGACATTTACTCTCTCGCTCTGGCTCACACAAAGAGGAGAGACCTATAATGTGCGTTAAACGTTTAACATTTAACGCTTGGAAGTCGCATAAGAAGTTTTACTTCAATAAAAAATTATACTCTGTTAGTTTCATGTTTTTTCAGTTACTGATTTGATTTTGTTAACTGAGTTATTGAGATGAGTTTTTGATGTATTTTGAAGTGAAACTTCTTATGCGACTTCCAACGCGTTAAACGTTAAATGTTAAACGTTTAACACACATTATCGGTTTCTCCTCTTTGTGAGAGCCAGAGCGAGAGAGTAAATGTCGGTGAGTATGTATATTGCACACTGTTTAAATAAAATATAAAATGTCTTTTAAAATGAAGTTTCACTTCTATCGTGTGTGAATCGCACACACACTTTTTTTATTATAACTAGATAAATTAAAAACATTTACAGTTGTCAAATAAACAACTTCAAAATGAGTTAAGAATCATTGTAACACATAATTTAAATAAGAACAATGTAAAAGTAAATTTAAATTCAGAGAAAAATATAAATTCAACGTTTATTTTCTAACTAATTATTTTATTATTGCATACTATTAACATAAGTGAAATATAAAATAAATTTTATATAATACACAGAACGTTGTTTCAAACGTTTAATTTCACCTTGACTTGCAAATATTTTTTATAATAAGCCTATTCAGCTCGCGACATCACGATTTAAGGCAGTTCGTAAAGAGGTATTCGTTGAAATGAAACTTTGCAGCGACTGCGTAAGTACAGTTTCTGACAGTGGGGAGCCAGTAACACGTCGTTGTCATGGTAACGGAGCTTGTACAAGAGGGGATACTTCCCTGTTAGGGAACGTCGTGCTCGTACGGAAACCGGGAATATATGACAGCTCTGATTTTCAAGTAGGTACCTACTCCTTTTGTCAAGAGAACGGTATGGAATTTAATGATACCCTGTGACTATGGTCGAAAATTTATGATATTTCATTCAACATATTGTAAGTTTTTTTATAGCTTGATTGTAAACAAAGAATAACTTACATTATAATTGTTAGTCAATCGTATTTAATTATATTATTTTTATTACATAATACAAATGTCCACGGTGGCTTCGGAGCCTAGATCCAACTAAGGCTGCAGTTTGTGTTAATATTAACCAAATAAAGACATACGTTTTGAAAAATGGGCCAAGTTCAGTAGAAACTACGTTGGGGGTAGTCGTTATCACCGATAAAAGAGCTTAGATCTAACGAGTGCCAAGTTCCATAGCTGTTCCTTTAATTATAGCTTTAGGAATATACATTCTCCAATTCATGTGCAAAATAATTTGTTACTTACTTTGATGTGGGATTTCTAGCTTTATTTAATAGAATCCTGAATGCCGATCAAAAATATATTCACCTACTAATATGCAGACTTGTCAGGGCTCTCATATTCCCCATATTTCTTTATGCTGCGGAGACATGGACCCTACGAGAAAGTGAGAAAAAAAGGATTGATGCTCTTGAGATGTGGTGCTGGAGAAGAATGCTCGGTATATCGTGGACGGAATTCCGAACCAATGAGTCTATTCTTGGAGAGCTGGGCATCAAGCAGAGGCTATCAAACACAGTGCAAGTTCGCATCCTCACTTTCTTTGGACACGTATCACGGCGCGGAGGTGAATCCATTGAACGCCTGGTAGTGCAGGGCAAAGTTGAAGGCACCCGACCTCGCGGGAGATCATCCATGAGGTGGACGGACCAAAAAAAAACGCCGTCGACGGTCCTTTGCACGAATGCTCAAGGAAAGCGGTAATTCGCGAAGAGTGGCGTCGTATTGTTAAACTGGCTACAAAAACTTCGACGTGACGGCCACGACCACTCTGGCAAGAGTGTAACGCCAAAGAAGAAGAAGAAGAATATGCAGGATAACGCATGCCGGAATGTGGGCCAACCTTGTCTCGGTATGAGAAAAAAGTCAATCCAGTAGTGAGATATAAAAAGGCAAAAAAAAAAAACAGTCAAAGATGAAAATTGCTTATATAATTTTAGAATAGAACGTGTAATTTTATTTTAGCGCGGATAATCCGATGAATGCTTGATCGGAAATTCAATTTGGATTCTTGTTGAAATTGGGATTACGGTGGCCATTGTAGGAGATAATAAAAACGGGCGAATTTTCTGTTATTAAATTTTATCGGGAAAATCGGGTAGAAAGTGTCAAAATATTTTTTAGAGACTTATGAACAAATAATATTTATTTGATCCTCTGTATTCAAAAACAATATTCTTGAAAAATAATAAATAAAATATACGTTGTAAACTAAAATATTCTGAAAGAGTTTTTGACGGGAACTTGATCTGCCATGATGTAGCTAATCTAACACGTTATTCGGCGTTTTATTCCCAAGCCCGGTAAAGCTCTAAAAGCCGTAAAGGCTCCAGACTAACAGTATAGTCAGTTCGAAAAAAAAAAGCGTTTATTATAAAATATTGGTGGAATTTTGATTGATATAGTCTTATGCACAACTGAAGTGAATTATAAATAACAACTGGAAGCATGAATGACAACTGTTATTGGTTCATCGTAAAAAGGCTTACATGACACATGTCAAAAGTTTATTATAGAGCTGTAGCATAATTTAAAATGGAAGTTGATTTTACGATTACTGATTCTGTTTTAGAGCTAAATATAATCGTATAATTTGCACGACGTAAAAAATTACGTTCTGTGCATATGTCATGCAAGCCTTCGTATGATGAACGTATAGTTGCCATAAAAACTTCGTGGATGGTTTAAACAAGGGAACTACCATCTTGGTTAAGCATTGTTTGAACTCTAAATATTAGAAAAATATTATATTCACATGACATTGGCATTTTTGTGTATAAACACACGTTGCTATTAAATAAGAAAAATAAATATTCTTAAGAGATAATTGAGATATTACTTCTTACTTCCTAATAATATTAATTAGTCACTAAACGTTATTTAAAAAAAAACAGGTAGATACCGTAAACAATTCTGTAACAAATAAAGTTAACCCAGTTGCGTAGGTACACATTTCGTTTTCGAATGATTGACATTACAGTATCGGATAAATCTATCGACGGAAAACCTTTTAAGGAACGCCATGGTTAGAAATGAAGGCAGTATTATATTGAATGATTAATTCGATTTGTACATCATGAGGTATGTATAAACCTGAATAAACCTATTTCCTTCTGACGTAATTTATATATATATATATATATGTTTTTGTAATTATTTTTCATTTAATATTATATTTAAGTATTCTATATTCATAAAACAATCGTTATTAGTTTTATCACTTACTGAATTCTTTTTATATACCTACTTATTATATTTTTAAAATAATAATTAATATTTTTCATCTATCAAGACGCCTTTAAAGCTCCTTTTAAAGTTAATATTATTATTATTTCGATCAATTAATTAAGAATATGACAAGTGGAAGTATTTATTGTATAATAATAATAAAGTATAACATGGTAGATGTCATATATAACAACATATACATGATGCATAAATACGTTATATCTTAAACTAGCTATGCCCGCGGCTCCGTATGTCAAGTATTTGAGGAGTAAAACAAAAAAAAAACGCTTTGATATTTTTTTATATTCGTTAATGTAGATTATTATTTTAAAGAGATAGGCTTAAAAACAGCAACCTTGAGAGTTTTTTGCTGATTCTTCTCTAAAAGACATGCGACTCGGCTGTACAGTCATTGAAAATATTGAATATAAACATATTATCATCTTAATTATTATTATTTAAATTTATTTAAGATATTTATTTACACATTTATTTATTTACAATCTTATTTAAGTTCATGTTGTAGGTAGATGAAACCACTATTCATCTATTGCAGGCGGAAGTGGCAATGAAAATTCGGATAATTATTTACGATGGATTTCCGCAAAGTAACGCCTTCGCCAAACAAATATAATATCAAAACACCATGTAATGGGTTGGCAAAAAAGTAATTTCGTTTTCTTATTGTGGAATAAATCTTTTTTTTTCTATACAAAGAATTTAATTATTCAAATATATTCCATAACCTATTGCTATCTTTCTGGTAAACTCAAGACTCCACGCTCATTGAATTTCTGATCCCTATGAGCAAAAAACTCAACTAAGTACTATTTTTGTGATCACTGTTTTTACTGAAATTTTTACCATTTAATAAGACTTGTAAATTTTGAAATAAATGATAATCCAATAATGCATGGTCGAGGTTATATGGGGAATGCGACATTATATGCAAATCATGCTGCAATAATCTGCTAAAAATGTATGAGGTTTCCCATTGTCGCGGTGAAATGCGATTTCCTTGCAATTTGCCAATTTTGGCCTTTTTTCTTTTATTGCTTTCTCCAATTTCATAATATGTTTTTAGTAAGCATTTGAATTGATCATTTGGCTGGTTGAACTCAACTGGTTTGCAACTCAAAATACGTAATATCGTTGTATTCCCACCAAATTAACAGCATGATCCTTTTCTGATGCAATTCAGCTTACGTTATGGTTTGTGCCGGTTTATCATACTCGGATCATGATGTTTTTTTTTATCAATTTTTTGTACACGATACATTCTTCAAAACAAGTAATAATTTGTGTAAAAAATTGGTCCATTTCAGTACGTTTCGAATACATATTGCAAATATTTATTCGTTGTGTTTAGTGAATATAACCCAAATATCGAACTTCTTAACAAGTCCAAATCAACTTTTGTGATTTTCAATTCTTGTGTGTGATACATTTCTTCTTGGAAACTCATATGACGATTCGATTCAATTCTGGTTTCCATTTTGTCGCCATCAACTTTAGAAAGTCGACGAGAAGTTTGGTTTTCAGTTTAAATATGTAAGTGAGAAATGTCCTAACCGAAATTTTTAAACCAATTCTGACACATAATTCTATTATGCAATCAACACCGTAAGCTTTACAAATCTCTTTGTGAGCCTTAACTTTAGCCTTAGTCTTTGTAAACAAGATTAATTTGTTTCTACAGTATCTTTAAAGTATCATCAATCAAATCTCAGAAGGGAAAAATATTACATTTATAGAAGGATAACAAATTTAAAACAAGGCTCAGTGGTATCGTGTACGGATACCGTGACGATCTACGTAAGTTCGAATACCTGCATTGAGCCAGGGCTTTTGGTGAAGGAAAACACCATGATGTTGGTACCACCACAGTATGGTGGTAGGGTATTTTCTAATGTCCGCCTCGCTAGCTACTATTCTCAAGTTGAAAATCTGTCGCCAAGTACCTTTAGATATTTTGCGCCAGCTGCACTTGATGAGAGCCAGTTTCCCCACTAGGCTTAAGGTGGCATCATCTTGGACCACATAGTCACTTAACATAAGGTGAGAACCATAACGTTGGCCATAACGCTAAACCTATAAACGATAGAAAGAGGCTATGTGTTTGTGTCAATCGAAATTACTTTCTTGTCAACTTTATATTTATTGCATGTCAAAAAAGTATTGCATATGAAACGTACAATTTTAACGTAATGATTACTTAAGTTTTAAATATGATGCAATTAGCACCTCGCACAAGTGTCGGAAGCGCTTACTTCTGCATGTATAAATTCATTCCTGTAATCATTTATGAAACAAATTTACCAATAATTAAAAATTACCATTTTTATAAAGGCTTGTCTATGTGTGTGCGTGTTTTTTTTCTTTTATGCGTTATTTCGCAAATGTCTAAGTTATTTATAGGATATTGTGATGAAAAAGATATGAACCAATGACAGGTGTAACAAATGGTGCGGTATAGTCGTTAAGATGCTTGCGATTCGATACACTTATCATCTGTAACTGTATCACTGAAAGATGAAAATTGTATATTGAAGAAAAAAAATAATGTGTGTGCAGCAATTCATACGTGTCAGAAGTGAAACATTAAAAAATATGTGCTTTCAAAATTATTTTTTAATATCCTAAATAAGCGGGATTCAAACTATCGACCACTCCTGCGTACTGCGTATGAAGTTTGGTTGTCTCACACCACTTGGCCAATCCGACAACGATCACATTCATGAAAATCAGGACTTACATTAACCGTGCTTAATGTAAATGTATTTTATCTCATTCTCTCGTAGGCTAAATCCTATAGATGTATATGGTTGTCTCTTTTTATTGTTGCTTTTTCCTTTCATCGAGTTTAAAATCACAAAGGAGCTAAAAAAGTTATCACTTAAAAAAAAAAAAACGATTTTTAGTATTTTAGTTTGCAGTAGTTTAAAGCGAAGTTGGATCTTAGATTGTTTTTTTACAAAGTTGCTTAATTTTATAGAGATGATGCGCTTGGAACGAAGACATAGGTAGGTACATACAAAGTTGACAGTCTATGTCATAAAGTCAAAGGAAGACTCGGTTAATAAGAGTAAATAAGTAGAGTATTAAAACGGTCAATTCAGTTCGTGTTACGACGGCATAAACGTAAAGGCTGTGTGAGTAAATATTGGGTAATGTGGAGTGTTGTGTATACAGAATACTTTTGCGGTAGCCTAATAAAAACAAACGACTCTCTGAGCAGAGTGGAGTTAAAGACTACTGAGGGGACAGAGCCATTCAAATATGGGCGTAGCCAGAGTTTCGGCCAAGAGGGGCAGGTAAAGGGAAACGAATGTGTTATTTTTAATATAATAACTTAGCCATATGACACTACAGAACCTTACCGTACGGTACAGTCAAAAATAAAACGGCGGTCGCCGTCATGATGGTATGCTGAAATGCCTATTTACGACTCCTCTAAAGAACCAGATATTATAGGAAGGAGTGTAAACATTATAAGACTGGAAGACCGTTCGTCATCTCAGTTACCAATTTACTACACTCTGATGCCCCTCCCCCCGCCCGTACCCGTGGCTACGCCCACGCCTCCAAATTCAGAACAAATGGTAATATATGACATTTGAATCATATAGTAGCAAAATCAGCAATATCAATTTTCACTGAAAACGGTGTAGACATTATTCTTATTCATAATGCATGCACCAATATTATAAGTTACAAATATAGATGAACAATATCCCTATTGTCACATAATGTGGAAAATAATTCCTGAATAAATCTCCGATATTATGGAAGGGAGTCATTTATTTGATCAATGAAAATCCATATTGATAAACTACATGTTGTTTCTTTTCCTTCTATATGACCTGTTAAAAAAATCGAGCTTCGGGGATTAATTTTATTTAGTCAAGTATTTTTATGTTAATAATGTTTTAAGCTTTTAATATTACTCGTTTCTTAAATAGCCAGTTTTAGCCAGTCTAGCTCTAGGCTTAGCGTGTTACCGTATTAATTCACAACTTCACTTTACATCAGGCCTAGATTAACGAGTTCCCACTAACACCGTCATCCGCAGTTCTATCATACATATTTATATTGAGATAGTGTACTGAATTTAATCGGCGGTGCATGACCCATTTAACTGGATTTACTGCTGCGTAAATTGTATGATGTTTGGCTTTGAGATGGAAAGTAAGGAAATAATTTTACTGGACGTAAGTTAATAACTTATATGAAATATATTTTTATTTGTCATAAGATTAGAAAAAATCAGAGAAACTTGTTTATTTAGAAAATTCTGCTACAGTCTCTTATGCTTTAATTATAAGAGTAATTAATAAACTATATAACAAGTATTAATTCAAATTTTTGAAAAGTTACTAGGAGTGGATAAAAACAAAACTTTATTAAGCGTTCAAAATAAATGATAAGTTCTAATATAAAATCTATTAACATCAAGATAATAATAAGTCATACTTAGTTATGGGAATCGGAATAGAGTTCATTAGGTTATTTAAAGTTGAACTTGTTTGTAATTTATTATGGCCTCTGGATATAAGTTCTTTAAGCCTAACTTATCTATGTTTTTAAGCCTTCGTAGTCTTTTCTAATCTTCAAAATAAATTCAACAAGATGGTGGCTCGTTTGCTAGAACAATGTATAAGGGAGTTTTTGTATTAACTCTATATGTATGCTTCCAGTTTATTTTCATAATTCACTTCACGTATGCATAATAACCAAACTATATCAAGAAAAATGCCATCAATATATATTAATATAGGGTCAAAAAACGTAAGTTAATTAATTAAAATAAAAACCACAACATGGCCTTTCAAGATCCCACCAAAAACTCCAGAACTGGTTTAATTAAAATGTTGCAACGCTGTGCGATAAAGATATGATATTATATCATATGATAATATTATATGACAATATACCTATTAAATGACGTCATTAACTTATATCATTTATATAACATTTTCTAGTTTTCTCGCACTAAAAAATAAGTACGAGTGGATCAAATGAAGAGGTCGTAAATTAGTTGAAAAGTTTTTGTCAAGCTTCATTGAATTTACTGTAGTAGGTATATCATGAGAATCCATACGAATATAGCTGATAAGCTGCGGTCTTTATTCCCCAAGGTTAGTAGTAGGATAACCGAAGTGTCCGGCTCGTAAAACAAATGGGAATATATACCTACACCCCAGACTGTTTGTTCGGATGTCAATAAATTACTCGGTATTATGTAAGCTTGTTACTTTTATTTATTTACCTAGGATAGTTTAAATCGATAATTATCTCGATGTCGACATACTGTGTTATTATGTAACTTATATTGAAATAATTTAAGGAACCCTGCTATCTATTTATTTATTTATCTATTATCTATTTATTTATTAAATTAATTGTTATAATTATTAGATATAATTTAAATAATGTTTATTGCATAACTTAAAAGAGAAACTTATAACATTTTAATATCATCATAATCATCAACCTATAATAGTCCACTGCTGGACATAGGCCTCCCATAATGAGCGCCATAGCGCCCTCCCTGCCCAAGCCCGGTAAAGCTGTAAATGCCGTAAAGGCTCCAGGGCCCCTAAGGCTAACAGTATAGTCAGTTCGAAAAAAAAGCCCTCCCTGTCTTCAGCTTGCCGAATCCAGCATCTGCCTGCAGTCATTTTAATATGATTTATGAAAATTATAATGTATTTTAATATATATATTTAGGCTATTCGTAACTACATTAATAAATCTGTAGTTCTTCCGTACATATAATTTTTATTTTCCAAATTTCCCGGTAGATGTAATATATGAAAGACACTGATCACAAATATGCCATAAAAATATATTTTTTGTCTGCTAGTATGTCCGGATTTAACTCAGAAACGGCTCGACCGATTATTATGAAATTTTGTACATGGGATGTTGTTTGTCAAGCTAAAAAAGCTATAAGAATGTTTAATAATATTTTTAGAAAAAATGAAAAAATCAAAAGATCTTTTTAATAATTCTGAAACAATTTTGAAGACATTTTGTACACGGGAAGTATAAGTCTTTTATTTGATAGTTGATAGTCTATAGGAATTGTCAATAATACTTTTAGGAATCATAAAAAAAAATAACCAAAACTTTTATTAATATTTATTCTCAACCGATTTTGATGATTTCTTTTACACGGGAAGAATGTCATTTCATAATTGATAGCCTATAAGAATTATTGTCAATGATACTTTTAGAAATCGTAAGAAAAGTATTACCAAAAACATAATTTGTATTAATTGTCAACCGATTTTGATGACATTTTGTACACGGGAAGAATCATTTATTTGAAAGTTGATAGTCCATAAGGTTTATTGTTGATAATACTTTTAAGAATCGTAAAAGATAAGAATTAACAAAAAAATATTTGTATTAATTCTTAACCGATTTTATTCGGGATGCTTGTCATTGCAAAAATAATAGGTTATAGGATTTTTTTTTATAATACTTTTAGAAAACATAAGAATAATAAAACCGATTTTGCTGATAATTTGTACACGGGAATGATATGTCATTTTTAAATATGGCTATGTGAATTGTTAATAATATGAGTAAAGATAAAATTACAGGATGACAATAATTAATGCGTAATAAACGCATTTGAAAGTCGAGGTTTTGAGTTCGAGGTCGCACCGCTAGTCTATTGTAAAGTTTTGAGTACACTTCGGATTTTAATTTACCCTATTCCCTTATTCTATCTTCTTACAAAATACATTAAACTTGGCAGATACATTATATACTTCTAGACATAGTCAAACAACTTGACGAAGCGGAAATGTACTAAAATTTGGTTATGTTACGAGCTCTTACGAGAGGTAAATTGCGATGTGTAACAGTCACAGCGCGACACTACGGTTTACTCGGTAACTCACGCCGGCGGCGTGTAGCCAATTACCTATTAGATTAAAGATTCGTCATACTCAAGAAACATGTTCTGGGTATTCAGAGCTGTCTTTCGGGATCTTTCGGGAATAATATCATCACCAAATCAGTACTGTTCTTTTTTTAATTGATTTGATTGATTGTGGGTGTTTATTTACGGGTCGCAAAAACACTGGCAAATTCTCAGCATGTTCATCTGAGATATAGGATTATCTAGTTTAGGAAGTAGCGGTCATCGTGTTGGAAAATCAAAAACTTGTAACTCTGTCAACCAATACTTTTAAATGTTAACTCGTATGATTTTGTAATTTATTGTGAAATACATTTATTATTAAGATATATATATATATATATATATATATATATATATATATATATTTACCAGTTTCAGTCATTCTGTATATTGTTTGAACAGGAGCGACGCATTAGCCACGACGTTGTCCGCACTCTACGGGAAGTTACTCGTCGTGATGGGTATAGCTTTCCCTATGGCTGAGGTCATCTCCACATACATTCCACCCTCCTTTTACGAGGTAAGCGCGACATCCATTTGATATATTGTTTCCCGTTACATTTAGGGGACCGGTGCGTTTTTACCTCATTCATAATGCCCCGTAGGGAGTGTATTCCGAAGGACGTAATAGGAAATAATTACTTTTCCACACATTGTAAAAAAAATATATATATATATACTCGATATTGACGCAGAATCGAGAATTTTAAATAGTTTAATTGTTAACTGACTTGTGGCTCAGTAGTATTAAGCACTACTATTGAAACAAAGAGAGAACGCATGTACAATCCCCGCACATGACTGACTCTTGTGTGACGAGCATAATAATTGTCAGTTGTGTTTTAAATATCAGTATAATATCAATATCATAATTATGTATGAGATATCAGCTCTTTAGTTACATAATACAAGTAAGCTATAGGTACTTAATTTGGAAATATATATACAAACCTTTTAGGTTATTAACTGTTTTATATTGGCTTGGAGATACGAAAGTATTAATATGAAAACGCTATATTTATAGACCTTAAATGCTGCATTAATTTCTCGATAATTGTTAGTATAGTGATTTTAATCAAACGCGCTGGGCTCTGGACCTGCAGTTTTAAGGTAGCCTCCAACTCGGCTTGAACAAGAAACTTCGTAATGTCCTTTGCCGTACTGTGAAGCTGTGGAATAGTCTCCCAGCCAGTTTTTCTGTTTGACTGACGATGGATAGTCAGACTCACAATGGTCGCCACTATTTGTGAATTGTACTTTGCTTACCACCAGGCATAGTGCCGTCACTCTCTCGCGCTACTGTAAAAAAACAAAAACAAAAAGAGAACGATTTAAAAGATATAGGGATAATTTAAAAACTAGGCTAGAATAAATGATCCAATAGTAACACCAGGATCAATAATAATCTATGCATATATTTTTCCTTCACAGGGCTTCTATTTATACCTATACATTGGCAGTATGGTGTTTCTGCTATATATGTATGCAGCTATAGCGAGAGAGAAGTCACGTTCCTCAAACGACAATGCCGTTATTACCAGTAAGAATTTTGGTTATACACCTAATTAAGAAAAAATGCGTGCGGCATTTAAACTATAATGTCTATATAAACGTAAATTGTAGGTATATGTAGTGATTGTAAACATATGCGCCGGGCTTCGGAGTCACTATTATGCTACTATATGCTATACTATTTTTAGATTGAAGAAAAGTATACAATACGACATCCTAAAGCTTCTAAAATTGGATGTCTTAATTTAGAATCATTACGCTAACGTATTCCGTTTACTGTTTCTTCTACAGTCAGGTACAAATTGCGTCATTACTACTCAAAGAATTCAACAAGGGTCTAATAAGAAAACCCGAGTTGGCATAAATTGCCACGAGCAATTTCCGAGATCAAAGCACACGATTCATTTTTACTTTCTTGGCTTGATTTTGCTATGTAAAAGTTTGTAGCTATACCAGGTATTGCGGTTCATCTTTTTAAAATTGGATTTTATTTCGACATATTTGAATTATGTTTTCAGAACTTGGACATCAGAATTTTATTCGAGCAAAAGATGTTTGAATCATAATCATTTAAAATAACTGGTTCATATTTATTTGCTAATTTTACTTGTACTCGAAGGCAATCAAGAGGACTTTTCTACTCTTTACTTAAGAGATTTCTTTTGAATATTTTAGGTATCAGGCACCTAAATAGATTCCCTATTTAGACAGCACAATTGAAGATTTAAAACAAAAATAGTTTATTTGCGTTTTTAATGATTTTGATTAGAGATTACAGATTAGTCTAACGTTAAACTTATAAAGTAATAAAAAGAGTAAACTACTTCATATACTTTAAGTACTATCAAAACGAAATATCCATAATAATGGGGGTAAGGCAAATATTCCTCAAATTATGGCTTCGACATAAGAGTAATAAAGGCTCTTTTAGTTTACTCGACTGGCTTTAGGAGCCATAATCCACAACAGTTTTTCTGCTACCCAAAAGAAAATAATAGCCGTATATATTATTTTAATGAGGCGTAAACTAAACATATAGTTTTAGTAAATAGTCCATGTTCTAGTAACTTCTTTGAATAGAAAATATTGTATTGTGTATGTTTTGTATCCTTGTAATGTGATTAGCGCATGTCTCTATACATATTATAAAACTTAACGTCTCTCTGTCTGTCCGTCCGTTTATGTTCTTTTTACGCGAAAACCTCTTATCCGATTTATATGTTTTATATTTTAATTCATAGCTGTGTTATCTGGTCAGGTTGTAAGACATATTATGTATGATAAAGTAACATATAAAATAAGCAGTGATCAACAGTGAATCAATTCGGAAAAAGGCGCTTTTCGGGTGCTTAAATGGCTTACGCCGAGTAAACCATATAAGATATATCAAATTAATGTTCTACATAATTGTAGTTCTTAAAAAGACCTATAAAAAGTCAACAATAGCATATGTCTATCTTCTAAGGAGCACCCACATTAAGCATTTTTCTCTTTTGATTTATGTCTCTCACTTATTTTTTTTTTTGTTTTTGTTATTTTTTGGCGCGTTTATTAGTGAGAAAAAAAATTGAGAACTGCACGCCCCCTTGTGATATAAGAGCGACATGATGAAGTGAGAATGATAATAAAATGAATTATTTTACTATAACTTTTAATTGTGTAAAAATAAATTAACGGTAATGATTTTACACAATAGTAAAAATTAATTTACATTAATGGTTAATTCGTCATGTTGTTGGTACGAGCGATAAAATTTTTGAAGGTATTCTTGTGTCGATGTTCTAGATAAGTACACACATTTTTTTGTGTATAGTATACATTAATTGACTATTTCACTTATTTTTTACTAACTCTGCCCGCGGCTCCGCTCGCGTGGACTACTAAATAAGCTTTTTTATTTTTTGTGCGGAACCCTAATTATTTTTATGAAATAAAAGTAACCTAAGTTATTCCCTATAACATCAGCTATCTGCCAGTGAAAGTCCCGTCAAAATCGGTTAAACAGTTTCGGAGATTACCCGGAACAAACTGACAGAAAAAAAAAAATGGGTGTTTTGTAATAGGTATACATAGGAAAGTATATACACGCTTTCACATGCATTTAGTAAAAAGGTGTTATTTTGAAATTACAAACAGACATTTCAATTTCATTATATGACGTTAAAGCACTTTCTGTATGTATGTATGTCCCTGCTGGTTTAGGCAGAAAAAAAATGGATTACCACTTATCACCACTTAAGAATATTTTATTTATAAACTAGGGTAAATTTTCCATTAACTTGACAATCTGTAAGACGTTATGATAACGTATAAAAACATTTGAACATAATTTTATTGAATACATCATAGAAATATACGATATCGACGTCAAAAAACAACGTATGAGTATGAAGTCTCATGTAATACCTTTAAAAAACCTCATCATTGTATGGCTTGGCTCAAATCACTTTACTTTTATGGTGAAGATATAATTTTATAAAACTATAATGAATTTTATTTATTCAAACATCATCTTTAGAGTCAGAAACAAGCTCTTCTCCTTCTGAATCGGAATCTTGTTCGTCACGCACCGAACGAAGTACTGTGACAGCTGCACACGCTATTCCTCAACTCTCAGCTAAGCGAGTATCTTTGGGCTTCGCTTTGGCATCGCGTACACATCACTACGGTAGCTTTTATCTTCGAATGGGAGCTGTAGGTAAGTTTCAGTTCATTATATATTTATAATAACTGAAGAAACTGAACAACACAAAAGTCGAAGACAGCTATTCCACGAAACCGCCCATTTTTATTTTTTTTTGTTTTGTTCAAGTTTCTATAGCTATAAATCTAATAAAGAAAGTGTTGTCTGATAGTAGATATATAAAGTAGGGACATAAAATTAGGACACGAGAGGTAGGGCACAGAGAAATCTCTTTGGAAATATCTCTCTACCAGGGGCAGCTCGACTGTTGAAATACCTCAACTCTATCAATGATCGCAGCCAAATAATCTTGTGTTGTGTTCCAGTTTCTTGGGGAAGGGGGGTTAAAGGTAGGTAACTCGCTAATTATATCTATTGTGCTACACGCGTCCATAGGCTACGGTAACCGTTTAACAAGAAGGCCGTGTGCTTGTTTGCCACCATAAAAAATTAATTGATATACTTTTTACATTGAATTAACACGGCTTTTATTGTTAACAAAAATTACACTGCCTATAATTTTAGGTACATATATGTTTGTTTTGTATAATAAAATGAACTATGTGTAAACATAATATTACAGAAAATCACTATGTAAATAAGAAAATTAAATTTTAAAAGTAAATTTTCTTATTTTATTACACACACAATAATAGTCGGAGTTAAATTAAGTTGATAGATTCTGGAAGCTCTTTATGAGATTGTGGGTCTATAACGAAGACTGTTAAGCGTGAAAGGTAACAAAATAATATAATGAATAACTAAGACAAAACTTAAAATAATACGTCATTTTTCACGTAACACAAAATTACGTTTATAATTATTTTAGGTCATATTATATAAAATAAATAAATATTTCAGCTTTCGGCATAGGCTCAATGATTTACTCCGGACTAGAATTTGGACAGTATTGGGAGTTGGAACGGAATACGAATTGTCACAACGTGCTACTCGCTCTCACGCCCGCGACCCGGATGGCATTCATCTTCATACAGATGTACTTCATCTTTCTTAATAACGAGGTCTGTTGGCTTATTATCTATTGATATTAATGTTGGAACTCATTCTGTTATACTTATTGCAAACTAGAAGCGATTATATATTGCAAATTTTAGATGAATTTAGTCTGGACACAGAGTAATAAAGTTGCTTAAGTCTTGAAGTATTTTTGTACATTAGTAGCTTGTGTATCTAACAAAAATGATTAGCATCCATTATTATGCAGATAGATAAACAATAGCACCACTGACAGAGAAGTTGATGGGGTAATAAATACATTAGCACATTATATTAATTCATATGTACCTAATGGATGATATTTCAGGTAATTAAGGTAGCAAACGTTCACGCAGTCCATGTAATGTTTCATAATAAATGCTGGCTGATAGTAAACGATAAACAACCATAAACATATATCAGTTCATCCAAGGTCCATAGATAGAGAGTTTGTTGCTGTATAACAGTCGATCGGGAGAGCTTTCCAAGTCGATCGCAGATATTTCCGAAAGGCATAAAATAACTTAAATTTTTTGCGGCGACTAACTATATACAAGCGACATATCCAAAATAGGAGAGTTTTACTGCTTTTGTATAATAATGATATTATATAGATTTAGTGTCTCAGTTGTGATACTTTATGCAGAGAATTACATGTTCAAACTGGTCTTTTTTTACAAAGTTATGTGATATTTTAATGGTATTATTTGAATTACAGATGAAAGTATACAAACACAAGATAGTAGCTCGATTCGGGCTGATGCATATGGTGGGAACCAATCTAAGCGTGTGGCTAAACGTGCTAGTCCAGGAAACTAAGCACGAGATACTCACTTTCTATGACCCGGAGAATAAAACCATCGGATTGCAACACCGACTTGGTAAATATATTGTTTTTTTTATTAATAGTTTCCAGGATTTTCTGTCGACAACATCTTAGCAATTTTAAAGCCCTATATGGGATAATAAGAGAATAAGTTTAGAGAACAAATTATCTTAAAAGAACTTATCCTTTACAGCTTAAGTTATCAAAAGTTAATTTTTAGTGCTCACCTACGTTATAACTGTATTTATTTCTACACATTATGATTCTGTATGAAAAACAGTTTAATGAATACCATTTATAGCAAAAGATAGAATAGTATAGAATAACGAGATAATAGATATAACGAGAGATCCAACACGACGAATAATTCCATAGATATCTTTTTTCAATCTATTGGTTCATACAAGCACTCCTTATTTAAAAATAATATACAACTTAATTTTAATATTCAATGATTTTAAATGTAATTAAAAAGTAGTTTTAAATGTTTAATTTGTAATTAAATGTCATGTGTAATTACCTGAGTGATTACAATGTATTTTGTTTTGTGTATGATAATATGTAATTTTATTGTTTTGTAATTGTTCTGTTGGCGTGCAAAATATATAAATAAATTAACTTAATATATTAATCTATAGTAGCGATTTCTAAAATGGGAAACGTAAGAGCGAAGAACTCTGCAGAAAATTCACCAGGGCTCTGCAAATCAGTAGAACTATTTTAAGTTGGTTAATAATTAATTCTACAGTTACAAATATTCTTTTGGAATAGCGCAATAATTCAAAAAGATTTTTAGGCACCTCTATATATTGTTTTGAGGAAATATTGCATAAAGTAAAAGAGATTTGTTAAGTGTTCAGTAGCTTTAAAAAGTTTAGGAACCACTGAATTATAGGATAGGATACGAAAAGAATAGTTAGGGTAAGATAAGTAGGGGACAGAAGAGAGGTAGGGTACAGAGAAATTTCTTTTGAGATTTCTCTATCATTGGGGCAACCCGACTGGTGGTATACCTCCACACTACAAAAGATCGCAGCCAAATAACATTTGTGTTGTGTTCCTGCGGTGAGTAAGGTTTCCAGAGCTCCTTGGGGAAGGCGTGTGATATATAAATGCATAATAGTGAAAAAATAAAAGAAAATATCTTTAAAGCAAGTACGCGTACGTAAAACAATTTATTTCTAGAAAAAAAAAGGAAACAAGGGTCTATGAATGGTCTTTGAATATACTGCTTTTGAAATGAACTTTTTTTTGACTGGTAGATTAAAGTCTTTAATTTGTAATATCATGATTTTAAAAGAGAGGTAGGGCACAGAAATTTCTTTGTAGATTTATTTGTAATATAACTAGTAATTACTTATAATGTTTTAGTTTATGCAGAATAATATAAAATGAATTCCGTTATCAGATTTGTTATAAACCTGCTCTAAATGTGTTTTTAAATGTTTTGTGATTATTAAGCGTTAAAATTCGGACTTCGGAATTCGTAAAAATTTGCTATTCGAACATCGCAGTATACTCCAATAATTTCGACTGTCAACGAAATGGACAATTTAATCCAAATATATCGTTTATTTTGGAAATATCCGCAATGCATTCGTTAAGCGCCAAACAATAGGACACTTTTAATGAAATACGCGTTCGCGTGCGTGCAACCCAGCCGACTGTATGTGCTACATTGAACTCACCAATCGATATTTTGTACTAACAGTTTCTGTTTACCAGTATATCAACAACACTAATAATGAGGAAAATCGATACTGTTACAACACAATGAAAAATTTCGATTTTAGTTGAGAAACTTCTTATTTTCATTTTACACATTTTTTTTATTAGAATTTTGTGAATATTTTCTATACATCAAAATTAATTATTGTTTTTTTTTTAAAGAAAAGTTTTATAAGTGTCTTAATTATAGACTAAAATTATATATCCTACGTCTTTGATTAAGATAGACGTGATTTGAAACCACGTAGATGGTAGACATGGTGACACAAGATACTGTTAAAATTCTTGGAGAATTACATTTAATGTTATAAGAATATAATTTGTGTCAAAAAGTGATTTATTATTTAATGTATGTGATATTTAAAATTTTGAAATTTGTTTATTTAATTATTTTGATTTAATTAGATTATATAGTTTAAAAGAAACTTTCTCAGTTTCTGTACAATGAAATTGTTGCTTTTTTGTTGGGTGTTTTTTTATGAAAAGTTAATTGGATTATTTACACTCACATTAGATCAATCGATGCCCCTTGTTATTACAATATAACACGCATTTGGTATTCCTCTATAAATATTTAGTTTACAAGATTATATATTTAGTCAAAATATCAATAAACCTCATAAACGAGATAATTTACATTCTCAAAGGATTGCCTGATCCCTATTTTTCCTATTATCCTTAACCCAACCCGTCCGCATAATTTGTTTTCTAATAAACCTACCTACCTCCCTTTGACGAAATTTGTTCTCGTTTGAAACCTTATATGATGAAACATATATTAAAATATTATATTAATGTACCTATATAAATTAAATAAATGTGTTCGTTATCTACTGATACATTCACAGATAATTGAATGATAGACATTAATTAAAATCCAGAATCCAATTGACGACACACTCATTAATATTCTAAATAAGGTTTAATATAAAATGAGTTTATTATGCTATGAAATTAGTTCTATCTTAACGGTTAATAAATTTAAAGACATTCATTAAGAAGCTGGAATTGAAATGATACGTGGTAAATAAAATATATTTAGTAATGTTACGTCTGCCGTTAGGAAATCAATTTTACAAGAACACTCCAATCTTGTGACTAGAAGTCGTTTTGACCCAAATACCTTACACTGAAGCTAAGATTTTGCTAAGTACATTATTGTTTAAAACTAAAACCTTAGTATAATTTACACGATGCATACAATGAGCTCGAGCTTTCGGTCGTTAAGGGAAAACAATGTATGAAAAGCATGTGGTTAACGCAATTTATAATGCTCGCCTGGCTAATTACCACCTTCAAGTTAAAGAAAGATCTTTCGTTCCGTCTGTCAGGTGTGTTGCACTTAAGAGCTAGCTTTTCTAAGCTTAGCCTATGTCAACTTCTTTCATATCATGTGAGATTGTAGTCACACGCCAAATCTATAACTAAAAAACGTTAAATATCCATTAATATCCGTTATATATACATTATGTAGGCCGGCATCACAGCGGTGACCGCCGAAGGATTTAGATCTCTTGGTGTTCGCCGTTGTATTTGGATTGTACTCTGCTAACCATCAGGGACAGTACAGTCAATGTATCGAGCTAATATAAAAATATGAGAAATTGAACTACACAAAACTAGCATGAGGTTTAGTCAGAAAGTGTTACTCCATACTAAATTAATTTTATGTGGGTTTCAGCGTTCCAAAAAGCATTCGCGTATCTATCGACAGAAGTACCGCCATCGCATCCAGCGGCAGCGCATTTAAGAGTGCCAAGAGGATTGAAAGGTCCACATCATATATTCGAATGCCGACGAACAAATATTATGGGTTCTCTGGTACAGGACGCTTCACCGTTTTTGTTCCCATGCACTATCGAGTACTCCCTCATTTGTGCTGCAATACTTTACGTCATGTGGAAGAATATTTCAAAATATCCGTCGAAAGATGTCGCAGCTGCTATTGCCAAAGCTCGAATTCTCGAAGGGCTTGCATATAAGAAGTCACCGCATTTGTACAGTGTCGACTGTGCCAGAGCTCACAAGGGCCTGTTCTTCGGTATACTCGTCTTGGTTCTTACCATTATTTCGCTTATTCTTTTCTTTGTGCTCGTATCAAGAAAAGAGTATGCGTCTCTAGCTGTTGTTGAAGTGAATATGTGCGAACTAGCGTTATACGCTATGACAACATTTGCTAGCTTGGCGGGGATGGTGTGCGTTAGAAAGTTGAAGTATGACGGGAATCGAAATCTGGAGCTAGACAACATTCTTCTTGTGGGCGCTCAGACTGGCATGTTCATTTATGGCACATTCACCATCATCGGAGGACACTTTACTATAGAGAAAAACACTATTTTAATACTGATAACAGCATTGTCCTCATTGATACAGACGACTTGTCAGACGATGTTCATACTAGACGCGAGTCGAAGATCCGCCAAAACTCCAGAGCAATTACGAAAGAAACCCGGAAGGGAAATAGTAACATTTCTGCTTGTCACCAATCTGGCAATGTGGGCAATCAACACTCTTGAGAAATCCAGGGCTGAGTCTCATCCGGTGCAATTGCATTTTTATGGATTATGGGCTTGGACAATTATAACACATGTATCGATGCCTTTGGCGATTTTCTATAGGTTTCATTCGACGGTTTGTTTATGTGAGATCTGGAAACGTGCGTATAAGATGAAGCCAGCTTATATGTAGCGTTTGGTCCGTAGATACTAAAGCTAGTAGAGCTATAACGTGGACTTTAATTGGGAAGTAGAAATGGCGCGTAGTTGAGTGTTAGTGCCATAGTTTTATCTAAGCTGGATGAATGCCGTGTAGTAGTCTTGTACGGATAAAAATAATATATGGTAAAAGAAATAACTCCATATTAGTACTTTTAATTATATCACCAGTGTACAATTTATGACTATCTGTATTAATTTTGAAGTTGACTGCTGTAATGTTAGTTATTGTATTAAGCATATTTTAATGTGTTATTTATTTGTAGCTTTAACGAACGCTTTAAATAGCTGAAATGATGCTGTTTCAACCAGTATTCGATGATTAAACGGGTTGTATTTTACTATGAGTAATATTTTTGCTATTGCTGTACGTTTTAATTTTAACAAGTTATGTTATATTGACGTTTTGTTCATTATTAATTTTGAAGGTAAATATTTCACATGTTAGATTTTCGACAACTGTTTATTATTTTTGTTTATGTTTCTATGTTGCAAAACAACAAAAGGCTTTTTTTTAAACTTATATGAATTGATACAAAATTTGCCATGTAATGTAATTATGTATCCGTCGCAACGTACATAACTTTGGTTATACATGCATTTCTAGATATTGTATTATTTTATTATAGTATTTTCTATTGATTCAGTATTTTGTATGTAGGTATAGGCAATGTTTATTGTTCAAATAAAGTTTTGGATTGTTAAAGATTTTTGCGTCATGTGTTCGTATGTAAATTCATCCTGTTCATGTAGATTTTATCGTTAGTATAGATTTTGTAGGTGATAGAAACCGATTTTCACATTCCACTTTGAAATGTTTTTCAGATGCAGTGTAAAATAATAAAGCACTTTTGATTCAAACAAACGTCTTCCATTAGGTTACATGTTTTTTTACTGCACTTTTTATTGCTATGCGAAGATAATGGTGTATTTTTATAGCACACTGGGAACAATAAATTGACGAACTACAGTTATTTTTGTGAGACTTTTCTATTATTGTAGTACCAAAAAAAATTAAATTAAGATCATCGTAATTTAACAGTCATGAACATTAAAACTCATTTTAAAGAAGTTTTTGTTAATTTAAGTGACATAAGAATTTTATGCGCAACGGAAGATTCTCTAATGTTTATTATCATTCATTTAGATTACAACGTGATCTTGAGACGAGTAATTTTATAGTCTTAACAGATATGAGAAGTTTTGTAGCGATATTTTTGCAATGAAATTGTAGTGTCAGTATTTTGGATAAATTTTTTATATAGCGATATTGGAGTAGGTACCGAGGATACAGTAGATAGTTAAAAAAGGAACACCAAAGTTTTATAATATGTAGATGAAAATTTTTGGAGCTTATATGTAATAGACTTCAGTGAATTCGTATTTTAAACTCGATTATAAATTAAACACCAAATGCATGATAACTAATTAAGATTCGATAGACTTAGCTATTTCGTCCAGTACTTTATATTTTATTATGAATAGAGCGTGCTTATTTACAATCATGAAAAATACTCATATTTTATGTACCTACTGTTTATTTTTTACGTGCAATTAGCATACTGTTTCATTTTTTTCTATAGCCATAGAAATTGCTGTATATGTACAATATATTGAAAAGGTAATAGATAAATAAATATTTGTTTAAAAATGCAATTTCAAAGAACCATATTATTGTTGATAGTTTGATTTTATAGTAGTGGTGTTGTGGTATACATAAAAACTGTTATATATATTTTTATTTAACGGAAATATATTTTCGAGGCAGTATATTATAAAATTTGAAATTCATTTTTATGGAATAGATTTATTTCGTTTTTTGGTACGATATTAATTTAATAGAAAGACTGGCTATATTTGTATCATTTTTTTTTACTTTTTATTATATATGAAATAATAAGCTATTCTACGAGCATAAAATTATGGTTTGTGACGAATTTAATATAAACAAATTAATACTCAAATTAAAGACCTGGTATCAAAACATTTGTATAGTAGTACGTCAAATGTGAATTTATAATTCTGTATAATATTGTTTAAATTTAGCATATTGTCTTCGGTTAAATTGATACATATTTTTTAATAAGATGATACGAGATTTGAGAGACAACATTTAAATTATACTAAAATATTAGTGGCTGTATAACTATATATAAGTATATTAGTACGACTTACATAGGATAAAAAAATATTACGACCTACATAGAATCTATATTAGAGTGGTTAAAAAATATTTTTTTATTCTTACCCTCCCAAATGTTCGGGTATGTTTAGAAAAAATTCTCGCTAAAGAGTGACGCTGTAACTCAGCGCTAAGAGGTTGCCATTTTCATTTTAGTTTTCTATTCATTTAACACAGATTTTTTTGTAATTTGCGAAAAAATTAAGTATATCAGTGTAATTTGAAATTAAAGGGGAAAAAAAAATTCTGTGTTAAATTGAATAGGAAACTAAAATTAAAATAACTACCTCTTAGAGATGAGTTACAGCGTTCCTCTTTTGTCAGAATTTTTTTCTCATCATACCCGAACATTTGGGAGGGTAAGACTTAAATAAATAAAATAAAAAAATAACCACCCTAATCTATAAACGAATTCGAATATGTAATTTTATCTATTAATGAAAAAAATAATCTTAAGATTTTAAATATATGAAAAAATAACGAACTTTTTGGACATCTGCTATTTCTAATTACATTTATGTGTCGTAGGGTAAATGACCTTTCATTAGGCTATTCACAATAAGATGAGCTAATAAAAAGACATATATATTTTAGAAGTACTGTTAGTATAGTGTTTAGTTTTTTTTTGGTAATCAGCAATGTCTGATTGCCATAGTTTTTTTTTGGTTAACTGTTATTTTAGAAGTGAACCAATAACAACTCATTTACATACATGATTGGATTTTGTGCTATAGACAAGAAAAGAAACAGAATAATATATTTTTATAAACGTTTACTAACATTTTTATAGCCTTCATTTTTAATTCAGTACAGTAGGGGCCTAATTCTTATTAAGGTGTTTAAATGGTTATCAAGTGGTCATTTACCCTATGTACCTACATTTTATATTTTCACGCAATGGAAAAAAAGTGTAATGATTAACCATTTTTGTAATAAAAAATAAATAATGTAATTATAATAAATATCAATGAACTCATCAAGAAGTAAAATGCCATTTCTGTATTTAATGATATTGCATAATATGCTTATATTTCTTTTTTAAATAAATAAAAGTATATAAGATTGATATATTTCCTCTTTGACCGATCACCATTAAATTTGGTAGATCTAAGTGTTTTTTATGTAGAAGGTTATTATTCTATCCCTGAACACTACAGATGGCGCTGTTGTCAAGTTATTGACTACTGAAGGCCAGAAAAACTTCTGCAGGGCCAGTTAGTATTTTATATTAAAATATAACAACCGGGGAAAAATTATATTATTCTTGTGTGTATTGAAATTAATACATAATAATATATATACATATTACATAAATTAAATACATATTATAATTTTTGAAACATATTGTGTAAAGTGTTGTGCTGTTTTTATTATAATTTACTAGCTGGCCTGGCAGAAGTTGTTCTTTTCCAATAGTTAATATCTCGACTACAGCGTCCGTTATCGGATCTTAAAATAGCTATGAACCATTGTCTCGATAAAACAAATATATTATACGAGTAGTGAATATTAGCTCAGTCTGTCAAGTCTTTCAGAAGTTACACGATGACTAAAAAAAAAGAAATATAAGATTTTTACATATTAGAATATAATACCAAACCCAAAATCAACGCATGGAGTGTAAAAATAAGCTTAATACATTTTTGAAAATCATTTTAAGTGTAATTTTCTATTGAGTTTAGTAATTTGTTGGCAATGGATGCATACAATTAAATAAGTTATGGACATTATTATAATGTCCCCCTCTTAATGTTTAAGTAATATAATCTCTTATATAGTATTAGGGATTAGGATAGTTATTTGTTTTAATTTATTATGTAGTTTGATAGATATACACATACCTTTATACCAAATACTCGTTAAATCCTCTATAATCATTAAGGTTTTTTATATTTAATGAATATGTTTTATTAAGTCATAGTGATATTAGGTTAAAGTTTTAATTTATATATTTGTTTAGACGAGTTTTCTGATAGAGCAGGATAGCTATAAATATGTCACATTGAGTTTTAGAAACAAATAAAAATTTATTGAATTTTCTTCAATCGTAATTGTCTTTCATTTCTTGAACAGAAACTTTACTTCCAGGAACATTTCGTCACCTTTACAAGATCACTAGAAATAATGAAATAAATATAATTAAATTGATTCAGCGTTAACCGTTATTTGTTTTCCACTGTAACTTTTAATTTATGCGTTTTCCGTCTGGAGACCTGGTGAGAAATATATGAAAACATTTCGTTAATCAAAACTAACAAAATTCATATTAGACCGCCAATTTAAGAAGGCTTGTTAAGAAGATTTCAGTTGAAAAACAAAGGTTACTATTGTTGGATTCATACACAAATACTAGCAACTTCCGTTATATATCAGTGTATCCCGTGACGGATTTCCCTTAAGGCCAACTAGGCCCATGCCTAGGGCGGCCAAATCTTAAGGGCGGCTAATCGTGACAAAAAATATACAACTTAATGCAAACATGTGTCGACAATAAATAATAGTACACTAAAGCATAATATAGTGTTAATACTCCAGATACGGAAAAAATACAGTTTCAATTACAATGTTGACATCGTAAAACTCCAGTACTTTATTACCATCAAATTAGAAATGTTTTATTTAATTAAATTCATATGATATATACGTCACAGTAAACTTTGAGCTGAGAAAGGGGCGGCTAGTAACTACTAAATGCCAAGACTGCTAGTCCGCCTCTGAGTCTATCCGGTTTGAATTATAATAATATTGTAAACCGGAAGTTGTTTCAGGTCGGGCATAGTTTTGATAAACAGGAATTGCAATATAAGGCATTTAAAATTTCAGTGATTCAATAAACAGTATTGGTACAAGAATTAATAGTGTAAAGATGCTACGATGTTTCTCTGATACTTACATAATTACGTTATGTTACTATTCTTTGATTAATATAAAATTTACATTATCTCAGAATTAAATAGGTTAAATAATTCTCACAGGCATATTCATATTGACATACACATGTAAGGAACGAGTTTCCTATAATGATGGTATATATAAGTATAGTGGTGTCCCAGTGAACACGTTACCTTGGTTTGACATCACATTTACATCATATGGTCTCTTAATCATAATTTTGACTATCATCATCCTTTCCTAGCCGATTTCGGCTACGGCGACTAGCTCGTTCTTTGGGCTAGATGTTTCGCCCTTAGGTGGCTCACATAACCTATTTTGTGGGAGAACGTGCGGCCAAGTGAACGAGCCTAGTCATATACGCAGGATATATTAAGGTGCATAAGTGGGCGCGCAGAGAAACACAGATGCACCCTCTCGTCCGTTTCCTCCTTGACCCAATGGAACGGAGACCGCTACAATTGGAGGAGGAGCGGATGCAGTGTTCTGGTTAGCTATAATGAAACCCCTATAGCAACCTTATGGCATTCACACTCATGCCCTGCTACCTCGCCACCAAAGGTGGGCTGCTTAAAAGCCGAGGTAGACTTTGAGCACTAATGCGGGGGATAACTGCAACTCGGAAGATGGACTCCGAGCCCCTCTACCAGGTTTAGCCCACGAGCCGACGTGGTTTACCGGGGTGTGGCCGCTGCATGCAGGACAGCTTCTTGGAGCCACTGGTGAGAGATTGTGAACTGTCGACGATATTAACTGTGCTACATCACCTGTACCACAGGTCGGCCGACATAGCCAGACGCTGACAATTCACTCCACCCCAATTTTGACTATATAATGTGGGTGGTGGTGATGTCAAATATTGATCGCGTGTTCACTGAGATATAGTATGGTATATATCCAAAAAAGCTGTGAACACAGTAAACCTGGGTGACATCGACACACTGCCCACTAAAAGTAGCTGTCATCATACTGGTTTGTTTAATAAGCATATTTTTATATTAATTTGACTAACTTTCGAGATAATGACAGCTTAGTAGTAGCGTGTTCGAACACTGCCTCGATCGACAGGGCTTCGAATATTACTTTTTTTTAAGGAAGATCGTTGTGTTTATTCTGAGGTAATTTTAATAAGTTACCTTCTGAGAGGAAACCGAACTAATAATAATAAGTTTCAATGATTAAATCTTGCTCTAAATAATGCTCTACTGTAGAAGAACAGCATTGTAAGACAAGAAAGACATTAAAAAACAGAGTAGGCGCAATACTGTAAGCGCGTTTAGCCCCGAGACGATCAAGTGAAAACCGTTTGAGACTTTATAATTTGTTGTTTCACCTTATATGCATCAGATAAGTTCCACTTTGCCATATAGAGTTAAGAAACTCTCACCATTGGTTACGGTTAACGGATGGTATGGACGTAAATACTAAAGTTTTTGTAACAGATTCATGACAATGTAGCAGTCTGCTGGCATATATATCTACTCTACTTATTACAGTGTTAAAAGGAACTAACTCCATTTATGGAGGTTTTGTAAAACACGTATTGAATAGAGTCGTATGATTCATTACCTTCAGGGAAGTCGGTACCTACTCGTTCAAATTATATTTACGTACTCAACGCTTATCCTGTTCTGCAATTGATGATATTAAATTATGATATATGTACAGTACAAGTTGTGCCAATTATTTGCGAGTGAAGATACTGTTTGGTGTATCCTTATACTTGTTTTATAGTATCTTCGATGGTTGTCACCTTTAAAATAGATTATATATATATATATATATAAACAAATATAATGAATAATATAAGCAGTAAATAACATTACTTGCAATAATCTCCGCATCTCCGTCTAGCGACATTCGACATTGGTACAATTGGACCGTGACGAAATGAAATAAATTAAATGTAGCCGTTCGCATAAACAACCGAGTCAATGTCACACAAATATCTTTTACTATTTCGGTATAGAGTCCATCGAAGCGGTAATTGATTTGCATGTATTCGAAATAAATGAATATCTCCGATTTTATCGCAGATTCAAATAATTTAGGTCGTTTCGACAGTTTCTTGTCGGTATTTAAATAAAGACGGAATTAATTTTTCGATTAGTACATAGCTAGTAATATTTTATGTTCTTAATTAGCTAGTGAAGACCTTTAAATGTGTTTAAATTTTTATTTTTATTTAACTTTATTTTATTTTGAATTGGAATTTGAACGGAACGGACGCATATGATTCGAATGAGCACGGTACACGGTATCTTGAAAACGGAAAGGTGAAGAGGTCTGCCCATCTCGCAATAAGGGTACAGAAAACAATACTGGATTAAATACCACTATAAGTATCTTTTTAAAAAGTTTACGTGGGTTAAAAGTAACAACAGTAAGATCATAACAGCCAGATAATTTAGTAACTTCAATAATACATGCTATGCACGATTTCTTATTATATAAACATTTTTCATCATATAACGGATTTAAATGATTTTACTAATTATCACAAGCACTCTGTTTTTTTTTATTGTTTGAAAATTAATTTATATCTATTACTTACTCTTTTTACTACACTGTTGTGTTATTTTTAATTTAATTTGTTACAATATGAGATGTAACAGGCCAAGCTGCAGACCAGGTTAAATGACGTTGTGTCCGAAGAAACTGGCTTTTTAATTATTGCAGCTGTCGGAAAATTCCGGTTAATGCTTGCTGATAGATATTCTGGTTCAACTAGTCAGACGCATTTAAGAAGATTTCATTCTTGTCTTTTGATGTTTTCTTTTACTGAAAGCTTACTCACATTGCTTTTTTCATTAATTAGAACAAACCTCATGGTTGCGATATTCTAGTACGTTCCTACTGAGCTATCATCGCTTCTGATTATATTTTAACTTCGAATCGGAGCTCAAGTAAAATACTTAGAATCAACAATAAAAAAAACTTTGTTCCTATCTGAGAAAGTACCCATTACACACAAATACTATACTAATAAAATAAAGAGGAAGAGTTTTTTCTGTATGATTGATAGTTTGTTTTTTAGTTTAAACACGCTAATCTCTGGAATTCGAATTCCAGATCTGGAATTCGCACACCGACTACCTGGATGCGAACCATCAATAACAATTTGCAAACGATGGCGTTAAGCCAAACGCCAGATATGACACAAAATCACCAAGAGTCGAAGAGAAAATATCAGGAGGGCTGACCCCAAATAGGGAACAAGCCAGGGAATTGATTGATGGTGTATTAATCCTTACGAACGAAAGTTACTTCATTGTCAAGACAATTTTATGAAGATAAACTTTGCCTTTTATAGCATGTTATTTGGACGCATAGTTTGGGAGTTAATGGAAAATTAAAATAATTCATCAGTCGGATCGGGTCTATGACTGTAGGTGTAGTGGCGCGAACGGGCCGTCTGAGTATAGACGCGTAACCCTGGCCGCCCGATAAAAACATTGTCTATACTGAAGAATGCTTGTTATAGAGACGCACCCTTATTAAAGTTACCCTCCGAATACAAACGATCGATACTGAACACCGTGTAAGAAAGTGCAACGTTGGTAGTTCGAAGCAAAGTAAATATCATTTGTTGAGATGTTAAAAATGTAGTTCGAGATTTCAGAAGGAAAGATTGCTTTTTTAAAAACATAGTAGTATTAATAATTATTAATAACTTTGGTGTGTTGTGATAGTCTTTATGCTTGTGATTATGTCGTTTATTACAGCTATTGAAAAATGAGTAAGGAAAAAAATTTAAACGCGATTAAATACGAAAAATTGACTCTTTAAAAAACTTAAAAATCCTAAACGTGATTGATTTTACATGCGAGTCTTGTAATGTATCCTTTTTTATTTTTTACGTATGACTCAGAAATAATAATATAATTTACTATCTAACATTTCCAACTTCAGAACTTTAGGCTTATTTAATTTGTTTTTTTTACTGATGTCATTATTAGATGTTTTCTTTTTCTTGCTGGTTTCTATTATATTTCATAAAATAAAGCAATCGTAAATAAATCATGCAGGAGTTGCTATAAGAGGCTGATGCTCTGAAAAATATTAAATATCATGGCAACCAATACTAACAATAGGACGGTACATTAGTCTTGGATTTATACTATGATATTATACACCTAATAAAATTCGACAATGTTATTAACAAAACTGGATAACATTATTCAGATGTAAATAATTGAGAAAAATAATATGATTATACAAATTATTTCAAGTGTGTACGATACTCTGTAGTTAAGTTAAAATACATAGCTAAATTTTGATTCATATCAATGTCACCGAAGTTGGGTCTCAGACGCCCCTCGACCCTTTACATGTGGCTGGCGTGCCTACTTACTGCATTTAATGACTGCTTGAATATCTACCACGGCTTCTCAAACTTTTGTACCATATTTCAACTATTTTTTATGTGCTTAATTAATTTAGGTTCATTTTAATTTTTAGATTTGTTTTAGGTTCCACAATGAACTACTTCAGAACATTACCGATTTGCCGGATAATAAATTCAAGAATCATGTTAAGCATGTTTTATTGAATGGTGAATCATTACGTGAATGACGTGATACCTGAAAGTGAGTATATCCACTGAAAATGATAATAATCGTAAACAATATGAATACTGCAAAAATAAATTAAAACCAAATTGTTGGTAAACCCAGTCGAGTTTCTTGATGGTTCTTCTCGATGACTGAGATGCTTTCCGGATCGGTGGTAGTGTATTGACATTCATAGGTGCCTCCTTAGGCACTAAGGCCTAAATTTAATAAAATACTTTTAGTTGTGAATTTCCAAGTAATTTAATTTAATGTCCGTTAGATAATAAAATGTGTAAGGCATAACGACTACAGATGGGTCGAAATTGGTTCATACCGAAACCGAACTTCGGCCGAATGTTCGATTCGAAATCATATCAAAGCTGAACTTTGTTTAAGTTTTGGCGCTAAGAATGTGTCGTTTACGTTTCGCTCTATTTTTCTTTTGCCCACTTCTCTCCTTAGCCCGTTACTTCCTCAGACCCCGACACGCTCGAATTAATGATTTCTCGAGGTGGTACTTGTTGCACTGAATCTACTTCTGCATTAAATAACCATTGTAGAAGTAAACATTTAAGTAGCTACAATATCCAATTCACACGATGGAGTTAAGTCATGATACTTATCTGCCGTCGACTTCAAGAGACATTGTATCTACACCTGCTTCTTGTTAACAAATAACTTTAGTACTAGCAATTTTGGCCTTACAACAATTTTATAGAACTAGCATATTCTATGCTTTTCTGCAAGTGGAAAATCGTTGACCCACATTCTGTACAAATACATGAAGCCTTAGTACAAATTATAACGTTAGATAACCAAGGATTTTAGATTTTGGAAAACCACGCCTTGAATCTATTGATGTGTTTATCGAAGTCCCAATAACATGTATTTAAAAAAATAGTCTAGTAGTATATTACCTCAGATTTAATCCACTTTTTTTTTATTATTTTTTTACAATTTTTTCAAGTATTATTGATTCTTATAGCCTAGCAATTATAATATGACTTATACTTACCTTGTACAAAATTTTATCAAAATCAGTTGAGAATTAATAAAAATGCATACTTTTTGGATTTTTTTATGATTTCTTAGAGTACATTCTTATACTCTATCATTTGACCAATGGATAAGCTGCCTGTGTACAAAATTTCATAAGAATATGCCAGACCGTTTTTGACTTAAATCCGGACAAACAGTCAAACATTTTTTTTAATGACATATTCATTGCTTTTTTTGTAGTACGTTTATCGGGAAATAATTTCATGTACAGACAGAAGTACAGAATTATTAATAGTAAGTCTGTTTGTGATTCAATAACTTCTAAACGACTTGACCTATTGATTTCAAATTTACACAATTATAATTTTATCGATAGTTTAGGTGGGTCTGTGGTAAGGCCATTAATTCCCAGAAAGGACAGAACAAAGTCTTCCGGCCCAGCTAGTAGTTATATAAAAGGTGATGATCGTACTTAAATTCCAGTAACCAAATGTCAAATGTTCGGACAGGTTTCATATTTAATTTTGAAACGATAAGGGAATACTTAACAATTTTTATGTGTTCTTATTAGCATAAATATATTCATGTAGATTTAGATCACTTTTATACATAAATGTAAAGAAACAATGATAGTCCGGATATCTTCTTTAACTATATCGAACTTATGCTTGAAAACTGCAATTGAAAGGCAGGCACGTCTCTATCGTCAATGAATGGAATCAACAATGCGTTTTAACCGTGGACCTATTCGTATGCTAATTGATCACTACTTAAGTCTTTGTACTACTTAATACTCGTCCAACTCGGGAGGTCACGATCTTTAAATTCTACTTCACTCAGAATCCGCGTTCTTGTATCGTTTTCTTTTATTTATTCAATGTTGTTTTTACCTTATTATTTTCTTTAAAATTTGTTATACATGATTTATATGTAGGCCTGCCATAAATACCTAAAGGCTGATCAGGTCATTTGGAACCCAATCATAGATAATGAAGAACACCATAAATATGTTTTTTTAATCTTTGTAGATTTGGCTTAGTGGCCACAGTATCACCCCACGGTGATAACACGCTAAACCTAGTGGAAGATTGGCTTTCCAGTGCAGCTGCCGGAACATATATTGGTGCTAGTAGCTTGTAGTTAGCTAGGCGGGCATTAGAAAATGCCCTACCACCATGCTCTGGTTTCCTCACGATGTTTCCTTCACCGAAATCACAGGCTCATTGCAGGGATTCGAACTCACGTCAATCGACGCGAAGTCGTACAAGCTACCACTGAGCCATCATTGCTTCAAAGTTTAATGAAAATATAGTAAAGTCACGCTTAGGTACATTTAGATGTTCTAGATTTCTTTGATAGTTTTATTTTTCTGAAGTTCGGCTTTTAACACATTTTTACCTACCACGGCTCTGTAAACGTTATTATTTAATTTTAAACTGTTTTCTTAAGAAAGTATATCCATGTTATCATGCTTTACTTAACTACCCAACCAGAACATCCAACACAATAATCGGGAGACGACGCGTTGCAAACCGGGACATGTCCCGGTGTACCGATACGTATGGCTGCCCTATCCATATCGCCAAATTGTATATGAAACGATGACTTATTAAGGTTAAATTATTGTAAGGTTAAATTCACCTAACACTTATTCATCTGCATAAAAACATTCATCGCGTGTTGAATTTACAACAGTCTAGTCGTAAACAAGTAACAAAACCAGTTTAGATGGAATGTCTATAATTACATTTTAATATTATTGTTACATATGCCGTAGATCTCCGAGTGTATTAAACTTCTATGTGGTTCTGTTAACAAAATTTACTAGCAAATTACATTTGCATGTTTACCAAATAACCCCTAGTCTGTGATCTAAATTGCTTATATTTAGCCTAAAACGTATACTATACAACTAATAATACCTATACCTATACGTATTTTATAGTAATGTCGGTCGCACAATAACGGCATTTCGTTCGAATGGACAGAAGCAACTTTTCTAAATTGCACGGGCACGCTAAACTTAAGTGTATGATGTGAAATTATAGATGCCAGATATAACCTTAATGGTTGTAAATTGTTGTGTTTATCAGTAAATGCTGGTTTAATCGGATTTTTAGTTTTGACGCCATCAAATCGAGTAACCGTAAAACATTTTAGAATTTAAGAATAATATTTTATATCCTAAACTAAAGAATACATTAAAATCTAAAATTGTTTTTGTATTTAATACACGCATAATATCCCAGAACTTAGGTTGTATCCTTTTCAATCAATAAAACTTTGTTGATTAAGAGGAAACACAGTCGGTGAGACATCTGAAGAATCGATTTTAATAACATTTATTTTCATCGCGCTATGCCCGAACGAACGAATAGAGTGTGAGAGAGACAACTGCAGCTAAAATAAACATAATCATAATTTCGTATTTCCCTGTTTCCTCCTTCAAAATAGGACCGACTTTAATATGTTTTTCCCGTATAATATAAGAAAGCCTTTAGTCATGCCTATACGTGTTTCTTTTGTTTTTTATATTCGTCAAATTTATTTTGCTGAATATCTGATAACAGCGGTATTACTGGGCAATTTTAGAAAGATCCTAGTTCTTATAATAAATAATTTATGGAAATAATTAAAATTTAGAAACATAGCAGTGTAGATAATATAGATGGTATGGTATACAATAATATTATCTCGAAGTGTCATAATCCAGGGACAAAACGGAGGGATATGTCTTTATAGACTAAATGATGCTCGCATTTCCTCCGCGCTACAGAGCTTACTTAAATCATATCTATTGTAAGTAAATATTCATGTAATTTATGTAGTACACCTACGTTAAACGATCATACAAAAACCCGTCCCACATGGCACCCACCTGCTGCCTTTTAAATTTATGTATTTACTATCAGTCTAAGAAATTAGGTCAATATCTTTTAACTTACAAAGTCCAGAAACACCATAAACAGGCAATTTGGAAATTGATTTTTTTCGTACACGTTATGCGGCAGACAGTGTGGTATGAGGGTGGCGAGTGTAGTTATGGTTTTGTAGATGAAGGGAGGGTTCGCGTGTCTACCGAAGTACTAATGCACAATAGAAGCCGTGGTTACTATGGCTGCGTTTCGTAGAACGCGCGCCGTCGCGAGTTGCCAACGAGCTTCGGACTTGATCGCGCGTTTGCATCAATTAAATAAATAATTTGGAGCGCGCTTCGTTTGTTTTATATTCTGTAAACAAATAAAAGACGGAACCGAATGATATAATATTTTGATTATAAACGATATCCGAATTCTAAACGGAAAGTTTGAACAACGAAACTAGTAAAGTGATTTAGGAAGCAGGTTATATATATTTTTTTGGTGAACAGTCTGTGAGTGTACTTTTTTAGTATACACAAATGGACACAATGGAACTTGTCTGCAAGTAATCCGTCACGAGAAAATGAAAGCGTAAGAACTGTGTTTTGTTATTTTCATATTATTACGTCGTGTAGACCGGCAACCGGCAACCGGCATACAGTATTTGTAAATACGTGGCTTGGATAATTATAAGCGTTAAATTAAGTACCGTTAACGGTATGGCGTTGAAATTGCATAATTATATTCATATTCAGAATTAATAACTCGTACAATTAAACTAGGAAGAGTTATAGATTAATTGAATTGAATAGGTACATTAAGGTTATAATAATATTTAAAGTGTAATTAGGCATTGCGATACAAGTTTTATCGTTCTTCAGTAATGAAAAATATTGGTTACATATTTCATTTTAGTCATTCTATACACATTGCAAAACTCAACGTCTCTCTGTCTGTCTGTCCGTTTATATTCTATTCACGCGAAAACTACTTATCTGATTTACATGGTTCTTTACTTAATTCATAGCTATATTATCTAGCCAGGTTATAGGATACATTTTGTAAGATGAAGTAACGTACGAAATAAGCATTGATGTTTACGATAATGTTTATGTTGTTAGTAATGATGACGATAATAGCCAATAAATTGGAAAAAAAGACGCATTTGGGGCGCTTAAATGAGTCACGTTGAGTAAACCATAAGAGATATATCAAATTAACGTGCTCCATAATTTTAGATCTTAAAAAGCTCTACGAAAAAGTCAGCGATAGCATATGTCTATCTTCAAACGATCACTCACAATAGGCATTTTTATGTAGAACCTTTCGCGCGTGCTCTTTACCTTCAGCATCCACGCGAGCGGAGTCGCAGGTACAACTAGTAGGATATAAATGAATTCAAACTTCATTTAATTCTGGAATATTAGTATTTGACTTCTACATTTTAATTTACTGATTTATTCTTTTACATATTATTATGTAATGAAGACATAATATGAAGTATGTTATTGTACTGTTTCTGGATATTTATAATATGGAAATTTTACATATGGATAGCATATTGCGAAACAAATAAACAAGGAAAGTCTCTATAGCGAATTGATAGGATGATCGTGTCTGCCTCGAGTACGATTCACACAATTGGTGAAAAACCTGATATAGTATCCACCTAATTGCTTCGGTGCGCCATGTGTGTACTATGCACAAGTATATAGCTAAATTATTTTGTTCGCTCTTATAGAATTTTTAGGACATCATGTCGACGGCAATTGTACCCAACACCCACACGTAACGTGCATTTGTGATAAATAAAAAAAAATATTATTATAGAGACTCATTTTACGACGGTATTAACTGCTCTTGGACTATACCTTTATTTATTATCAAGCGAAGGGCAAGTATTTTTTTATAGTAGCCGAGTAACGACTAATTGACGAGTAATTGACGCTACTGTACATGCTATAGAAAGCTCAGGTTCTTTGCAGGGATTCGAACTTACGTTCATCGACGCGATATCCGTACACGCTACTACTGAGCCATCATAACCATCATCAGTAGGTCGCTACTCCTGAGGACTAAGTTGCAGTGCGTATTGCCAATCGAAAACTTCGGACCGTAACCAATATGATAACATGTAATTATAGTCTAAGTTAATTGTGGGTATTAGTTTATAAAAAAATATATTTAAGCATTATTTTATCGTAGCACGGTAAAGTGTATGTCTGATAGTAAGAACAGTATAATAAAAAAACAACGGTGACCACCAAGAGATCGGTAATCCATCGCTGGTTGTCGCTCTCCTGCCGGCCTGCAAGCCTCTACTTACTACACTGGATGCGGAAAATGTTACAAACCAAAGGAGGGTCACTGTAATGGGTTTATCACCATGTGTATTCCACTAGGCTTAATTACTGGATGATTGGCACCACTCTGGCAGGTGTTATCAGTTAAGGTTGTACCGAACTGCCTCCTACTAGCGCCGGGGCCCAGCATCTTGCTGGGCCTGCCGCCAGGGCGACGCGGTAGAATGCTACCAGCGACCCCGTGTCGCCTCGTTACGGCGGCGGATGGCACACCGTGGAGGTTTAGTGAGTAGGAGTCTCACATAACCACTCGCTCCCCCGAGCGGGTGTGTACCCATAAAGGGTTCCTCCACGTTAAAAAAAAACAGTGTTAAACCTGTTATATGGTGGTCACAATCCAGTCAGACACAGTTGTCTTGTAACTTTAACGTTAACTTTACAAGTACTACTCAATGAAAGTTAATTACATCAGCGTAAACATTTATATCCATGATTGTACTTCGACATAATATACGGTTGTTCGCCGGTTCGGTTATTGAAAGAAGTCGTTCAAGGCTCATGTTGCGAGGTCTGTGCACCTCGTGCGTGAACTCTGATCTACTTACAGTTAACTTATACAGCTTGCAAATCTTATTAAGTTAAATTCTGTCGTGTGTATATTATTTCATGAAAAATATATTCATATGTAAAATAAATCATTATTGAACAATTGCAATAAAAAAAATCTAAATTGTTTTTGATTAATTTTTGCGACGAACTCCGCTTGTGATAGCCATTATAGTTTTTTTATTATCCAGGTTCGGCAATATATTTTACGGGAAGCACGTCATTCCTAATTACAGAAATCTTAAAAAATATGCTTATCAACTGATTTTGATGAAATTTTACACACGAGAAGTAATATGTATTATTCCTCAATTGATGGGTTATATTAATTGTGGATAATATGAGTAACAATTAGAGATGGGCCGAATGTGGTTGATACCGAAGACAAACTTCGGACGAATATTCTGTTCAAAACCATACCGAAGCCGAATTTCAGTCAAACTTATATAAGAACGTATAAAAAAAAATTACATTGTACTTTCTAATACTCTTACGCGCCTCCCCTTCACTTCTCCCCTCTGCCTGTTACGTCCTCAGACCCCAAGACACTCGAGATAATGATTTCTCGTGGTGGTAATGGTAGCACTGGATTTACTTCTGCATTATCGAACCATCTCAGAAGTAAGCATAAAAAGAGTTCAAGCAGAAAAAAAATTTCAATTCATATGATGGACTCAAGTCGTAATATTTATTTTCTTGTTAGCGTTGAGCCATATCGTATATACACCAGCGTCCTGTTAACCAACAAAAACCAAGCCCAGTAAAGCTGTAAAAGCCGTGAAGGCTTCAGGGACCCTAAGACTAACAGTATAGTCAGTTCGAAAAAAAAAACCCAACAACTACAACTATTATTTTCACTAGCGTATAATGTTTTTCTGCAAGTGGAAAATCGATGACCCAAATCCATGAAGCCTTAAAAGAAATTATAGCGTCGGATAACCAACCATTTTCAATTTTGGAAGACCATTTTGGATTAATGGATATATCTGTGTGAATTTTTAAATGGCCTTCTTTATATATGTTTTATTTTGTTAGCTGTAAGTTCACCATGTATCCCTAAATAAAACAAATAAACCTTATGTATGACGTCTTTCACTAACTAAATATCGAAGTTGCTGAGCTTCTGAATATAGCGGCATAACTAGGCAAATTTAGAAGACTGTCAGTTCTTATAATATTAATAAATATATGGAAAAAAAAAAACAAAACACAAGACATGGCAGTGGTAAATATAGATTATATGGTATACAAATATTTTTTCTAGTATCCAGGGTGGAAATAGAGGTATATGTTTATATGGCCGAAACGCCGCGTGAGGCGTTCTTTTAACATATTTTATTCCCATTGCACAATTTTCGAGATTATCGATGTTCAGACGTAATGATAGTATTCAATTACAACGCGCGGTCTGTCGTCTGACACTTAATGGCCTTTTTATACGAAGTTTTTATACGAGTATGATTGTCTCCACAAGGTCACCATCCATACGTTCGAAAGACATTGAATGATTTATCGAACGCTTAGTCTGATTGAAAAATGAACATCATTGTTTGATTTTACTCTTACTAAAAGCTTTTTCTATTCACTGACTTATGACAGTATACATGTTTTGAAAGATGAAGATTGATGGGGTTAATCATGTCTAAAACGCTTTCCTTTTAGATCTACATAAAACCATTTCGTGAGGTAACCGGAACCCTTGAGCAATGTGCTTGTACTAGGTATCGCTGTATGTGGGAAAAAAATAGACCTGTGGATTTCTCTGCGTTTCAAATCAACAATAATACATCGTGGGCTGGCGTCTTCGATCAGTGTATTATTGATCGAAGGCTGGCGTACCTAATGATTAAGCCTGTGTCTTCCCTCGGCAAGAGACCTTTACCAAGCAATGGGACACTTACAGGCTGGTATTATACATAAAAATGTATTTTGTAAAGATATTATACACTAAAAATACTACTCAATACAATATGGTACAAATAGGTTTTCTTAACGTTTAAGGCGATGTATTATTTAGGAAAAACATGGGTGACGTCAACAGTCGGATGTTATGTATTTAAATTCAAGATTTTTATGACTTTCTTATGATATTTATGTATACTAAATTTAATCTCATTTCTTTGTCTTAAAATTATTTATATAATTGAATGAAGTACGTCATTAATATTTTTAGTTCAAGATAGTCTAAGTTACTTGTGTGAGGTAAAATCGGCGTATTATGATGATGAATGTGTTGTAGGACCGTCAATCATTTGAACAAGAGGCCAAGACGTGTAAGGCCTTACAATCCAGATGTTATTGTCAACCAAGTTCCCACAGTTAAGTAAGTAGGTTTGTATGTATTCTTTACAGTTAATTATGCCGACAACGCGGCTTCTTGTGAATCGAGATGCAACGTTGTGTGGCCATTTGTGAATTCTTTTGTTTGTGTTTAATATAACCACTTTCGACGACGATACTTATTAAGAAACAAAATTTCCTGTTATTACATATCTTAAAAAGGATTGCTTCACGTTACGAGTAAGCTGATATGTTTTTTGTTTTCTTAAAAATAAAGTTTATATGCATATTTTTAATATATCTGCAACTCTATGTATTTTTTTTATAACTTTTATGCATTAATGCCAATTTGACGCGCATTTTGTGTGACGCTTAGAGCCGAATGGTTAAATATATTAAAAAAACTTTATAGTTCGGTAAACTAGAACAAAGTACATGCACTTCAAAAGCCGGTTCACGTTAAATTTAGTAATTTTCATTACATTATACTTATATCCACTGTTTATTAATACCAGCATTTACGTGTTATAATTGGTTTCGAACTTGGTAGTCACTGTAAAATATTTTGTTTGCATCATTATTATCATACAGACAGGTAAACTTTGTTTGTTTTTTCTTTTTTTTTTAGAACTGGCTAGCGTTGTTAGCCTAAAAGGCCTCTTTACAGCTTCACCGGATTTATCACCCCGTGCATGGTGGTCACGAATACGTTGAGTATATCCTTACTCTGTTTGAATTCTGGATATATATACCTAAGTGTACTACTATTGCGGATGTTACACCTGTATGGTGGAAGCGATCCAGAATACAAACGGTTATAGAAATACAATACGAATATAGTGAACATTTTATATTCACAGCTAAACTTCGTTAAAAATTATTTGTGATATTTACACTATCATTTACGTATAACAGTGGTGGTACGTAGAGTCCAAATTCTGTGGGATTATTTTATGACCATAATAAATTGTTAGCGATAATAAATTGAGTTGCGGTCTACTTGATATCAACGCTCATGGTGTATTCAGTTTAGTAACTGCATTTAATTATTTCATTTAGCCGTGTATTTGGAGTTCATTACTAATTGTAGAGGTAATTAGTTAAGTGAGATAATTATTTTATCTCTTTACTTGATGTAATTTTCGTTGATTTATAAAGTTATACTAATAAGTACAGTTTTAATTATAAAGATATATTTGATATTTTATGGACGCGTGCTTATACTATTTATTAATTTGTACATTTGTATTAGTACGTATTTAAATAATTTCATTCAACTTTACTCCTTCATTTTCATCTTCATTTTAATACGATAATATATCTGTCGAGTGTGGACACTCATACACCGGAAACACAGTACACTCATACACTGAAAACACAATAACTATCGCTAAACTATATGAAATAAACTTACTTGTCGAAACGACTCGCGTGCCACCTATTATAAGAATTATTGTACTGATTCTCTAGTGTGCGCAAACAACTCACCAAAGTTTTATCGTAAACGGATAAATGGTTTAGGGAACGCATAGTCCCCTATGAATATACCATATACATAAATAACTAAATGACCAATTAACTAAAGGACAAAGGACAAAGGACAAAACTAAAGGACCAATAAATAAATGTTCATTTTCTTATCCTCGCGACTTCGGTGCTGTTGTCTTGAAAATGGAACGACTTGCACGCCATCTGTTGTAAGTTGATTGCACTAATATAGAAATAGTTTCATAGCAATCACGCATAGGAATGCATAAAATATAAAAAAGAAACATTTATTTTTATTTATATAGATAATATTAATATAAAAAGTATATAGTTACATTGAAACTCGGAATGTCTTGTATTTTATAATATGTTGTATCTTAATTATAAATTTCTGTTTTATGTGTCTGTATTCGTTTTTAAATATTTCTTAAAGTTTTTAGACGTGATATTTATGAGAAAGGTTTATTTACTAACAAGTTATGCCCGACAGCACCTCAAGCGTTTGTTACGTAGATTACTTAATTATTTTCCTTCCGTAATTTTATTTTTACTCATTATATTAACGATTCTAATTTCCTATCAATTATGGAATGACCTATATACTTCCCGTGTACTAAATATCTTCAAAATCAGTTGAAAATTAACGTAATATTTTTTTTACAGTTCCTAAATTTATTACTGGCAATTCTTATAGCAATAATATAAGCTTCCCGTGTACAACATTCCATAAAAATCAGTGAAGCCGTTTTTGAGTTAAATCTGGATATAACTAAAGATTTATTAATTTTGAGTTACAAAAAAGGCTTCATGTAATAATTAAAAAAAACTCATACATAGTCACAGATATAAAACGAGACAATTTCCCCTTTTTAATGCAATTGTAGCTTGCACCGTGACTATCGGAAGCCATACAATTAATCCTACTGCAAATAGGTATTCGTTTGTCAGGAGATCGAGTCAGTTCTATTTTGGATGTTTACGAATATAACTGGTATTTTTATTTGAACAATTGCATTCTACACATGAATTGCTGTAATGGTGACAAAAACTTGTTAGTTTTGTCCTTGTTTGATAATTAAAAATATACTAATACTTCATTGAAATGGTTTGGGAGCTTAATATAATGCGTATAATTTTTATTATTTGATGTAAAGATTATGTACATTGTACATTGTACGTATGTCTCTGGATAATTGTACGAATCCTTAGATTATAAACAATCTAGTCCGATTGTAAGCTATTGGTAGATTGTGCACGGACATTAATATTTGAAATGTAAAGATACATTTTACTGGGTTTGTAAACTAACTGTATTGGTTAGGTTAGGTTGAAACTGTAATCTTAACGCACGAGCCGAGCGAGCGAGTGCCAGACGCAAATTACCTATCGAAAATTCATGACTTTGCTTATTTAAAAGACATAACTTAAATAAATCAAAATTATTAGTGTCCGTACACAATCTATAGACAGTCCAATCTGACTAGAAACTAAGGGTTCGAACAATTATCCGATGACATGTTATAAACTTCATGGCATGATGGTGGCGAATGTAACAACATAGTCAAGAAAAAAGCAATAGCTTTTGCTTTTATACGACTAGTGTCGTATAAATCGTTGTATTTTTTATTCATAAATTTCTGTTATTTGTGGTATATTGTGTAATACCCACAGGTGGTGACTTGCATAATAAAGCTTGGTTATTGTGCACAAATTAAACATTTTAGTCATTCATATATACAAGAAAAAATATTGAATAAAGCGTATAATATAATGTAATATAGGAATAAGGTAAATAATAATTTATAATTAATTCTAAATCCCCACTTCATGAACACTGCGATATGACTGCATCGAAAGATTTACAGAGAACTGTTGATTGTTTCCCGCAGTATAGTTTCACGGATTCGAAATGAACGGGTTTTTAACATGGGTCAAGGGTAATCGATGAATGCTTTTCGGACGCTTGCACCGTCAAGGTCCAAGCACATTGAGCGTACTGCACGCACGCGAAAGCTGCCAAACCGAAGTAATACCATTGATACTTTTGATTTAAGAGGAAACGCGGACGCCTAGTTATTTGAATAATAAGTTGAACAGAAATTTATTGCTCTCGCGCTATGCCCGAACGACCGAATAGAGCGCGTGAAAGACAATTGCAGCTTGAACTGATAGTATCTATGTAAAATAAGGGAAATTATAATTTCGTATTCCCCTGTTTCCTTTTACAGAATTGGACCGTTTTTTTCGTTTTACACACCTGTCTCTGGAATAGGACGTAGGTACGTAGGTAGCCTGTTCCAAGCTGTTTCTCAAATATATTTTTTATCTGTTCCGATACGCCTCCCTCCTATATAACATACAGGTATGTGGAACAGGGACAGTACTACCTATTATTATTAACGGGTTTTTCAGTTTCCAGGTAACAGTTCCAAACTGTTACTTGTAAACACCTGTTATTTTTATCTGTTCAGATAAATACGCCTCACTTCTACTCTATAGTAATCTATATCTATAGTAGGTAATATTATAAGAGGTAAAGTTTGTATGTTTGTAGGAAGCCGGGAATCTCTAGAACTGAACCGTTCTCTGAACCGTCTTTACAAACTTACGTTACAATCTTACAATCTTTACGTCTTAACAATAAATAAAGTAACAATTTTACAGGCACAATGAGAATATGATAATTATATTCCATTTATATTGATAAATTAATTGATAAATTTAAATTGATTGATAAAATATGACTTGGATACGGTTAGCTTTTTTAGGGTTCCCTAGTCTACATGGAACTTATAGATTCGCCATTTCTATCTGTCTGTCTGTTAGTTCAGAGATTCTTAGTACTGGAAAGCTATATATTGATATGTGTATACATCTTAATCACGGCGACAAAGTGGTAAAATAAAATCGCAGAAAATAAATGTTAAAGTTGGAATGATTTTTTTTCTCGTCTATGTCATGGTTGTGGGATGGCATTGAATAGGTCGTTCCAAAATATTGCAGATCTGTGAACACATTTTTCTATTCAGAGATCCGTTTGCGAAATATTAAGCTTTAAATTGCAAATTTTGTTTGAGTAATGTGCCCCCTCCCCCCGCCAGCTAAATGGTTGTTTTTGGATATGTGAGAAAATTCATGGTAGTACTATATATAATTAAGTTAAAAGGAAAACTATCAGAAGTAAGTAGGCTTTAGTAATAGAACGAGTAATAGTCAATCAACTTGTAAATGTACTTGGAGAAGTAATTTCTTACAAATTAGCTAAGTAGTTGATTTTGGATTTATTTAAAAAAGATCAGTCAGTAATATAGACAACGAAGTTAAAACGAAAACTATCACAGCTAAGTAGGTTTTACAACTTAACCAGTAATAGTCGACCAACTTATAAAATGTAATTGGAGAACTAAATATATAGGAAAATTTCGTACAAATACCATTGAAAATTACTTAGAGGGAGTTATTAGTTGTTTACAGGTAGTAAATATATAAACAAAAATCCCCCTTCTAAGTCTACGGATTGTGACGGGCAACTTTGAAACCGTACACTGCGCGTGGCCTGAAGCGCACTTTACCGGTTCTTAACTGCGTAGTCACTAGTCCTTTTATATGATAGACGCTGTTAGGTTTTTGTTTTGGTGGGTTCGTTGACCTTAAACACCCCTAAGGAAGGGCGGCAGGCCGTCTGTGGCACCCCTATTACGTGCAGACAAGTATGCACTGAGATAACATTAAAATTACAAAGTAATTTCTGAGCAAAGATTCTAAAACTGCCTTATCGAATCAAAATTATATTTATAATTCATCTAAATCCCGGCAAATGCGGGGCTTAGTGTCCTGCCAAAAGATATAAATTATTTAAAGGCACTTTTTTATATATATCTATCTATTTATATCTGAATGTATCATGGCAGTAAATAAATATTATTTACTATCCTAGCCTGCCAGCTATCATGGATTCGAAATTATGGCCCACCTCCAAAATTAATCGGGCATCGTTGATCTAGTGTATTATAAAGATATCAAGATTTTGTTTGTTTTTTTTTGAACGCGCTAATTTCTGTAACTACCAGTTATATTTGAAAATATGTTATTTTACTTTTACCGTTATTTAATGAGGTAGGTATAACTTCACGCTTCGACTCTAAGGAGTGGAGCTGTAACTATGAACGTCAAGCAATATGGCATGCTGTAGGTATTTACGGGAAATGAGAACAACGACAGGCTTCACGGGTGCATTGGCGGCGGCACGGTGGAGAGTTAGTCGAATAACTTTAACAAGGGTGAAACCGTGGGACACAGTTAGTTATTTATAAGGCAAAAAGCCGAATCTCTAACCATTCCACAAGGAAAGTTCTGAGTATTGGTTAAACTTGTTAAATTTATTATATTATTAGCAGAGAGGGTATTCTACGGTTAAGAATAATCTAACTACAGTCAAAATAAGTGGATTGTAGTACCAAAACTGTTTTTAAACGTGTTCGTACATGTTTGAGTGACGTGTTCGGCTTTATTCGGATACCTCTGACTACTACCAGATCACTGACATAAATATAACGCACATACGAAGAGAGGCAGCCCGGGTGAAGCTGTAAATCTGTTTGAGGCTCCAGGGCCCTTATGGCTAACAGTACAGTCAGTTCGAAAAAAAAGAAGTTCATCTAGTCACTCATTCGTAATGCGTCAATTATATTTGTAGTCCATGAATTATATTCTTGGTAGTCAGAACGTATGTAATCTAAGATTAGAACTGTGAAGACAAGGTTCTTCTTTCGAGACGAGAGTTGCATCATTTCTAACAATATTTTATCTGTTTTTAAATATCTGGTTAAGGAAGAATAAAGAGTGTATTTCGTTTTAAAATTGTAAATTCGTGTCTCATATATACGAAATTGGGTTGATTTCACAACCAGAACTACGTTATACGCTTTTAAACTCTTTCCATAAGAATAGTTTTTAATTGTGTTCTTTTGACTCTGTTGTACGTAGGTGTTGTCGAGTTTTGCAAAGTTAAATTAACATAACCCTTTCAAATTAATACTGTATTGTTTCCATAGCTATGACAGTGTGAATGAATTTCTATACAAATTGTTATCTAGTTATAGGTAACCGGATATAGTGTAATGAAATTCCTTTTACGTTTAATTTATTCTGTTCTTTAATAATATGTTTTTACCATATATATACTTATAATAAAACAATAAAGTGTCGAAATCTGTAAATTAAATATATTTGAGAAAAAATGCGAAAAAATGTAACCGCATGCGGAGCCGCGAGGCACAGCTAGTACGAAAATATATTAATAAAATCCGCAGACTTAGAGACGCACGTGTTTCCGCAACATGTGTCCTATGTCACAGCGTGAAAGCCGAAATAGAGACAAAATAAAAATTCCAGTTGTACCGTAAAAGAAGTAATCGTAACCATTAGAAACATTATGTAACGTTATGGGATCATTGAACCAGTTTCCGGTTTCTTGTTTATTACATTAAGTTCAGAACTGTCAATAAGATAGCAAGTTTTAGGGTTTTAGATAACATCGTATTCTTCACGCCTACTTTACTTTATGTGTAGGTGGATTGGAATTATTACGAGGTTCTTTTACTGAGTTTGTATGTATTTACACTTAAAATGTAGGCGTAAAATATTTCAAAACAGTTTTAACTAATAAAAAAATATTAAATTTATAATAAATAAATAAATAATCTATTTTATATAGAGAATACATTTTAGTATTTTTGATGTGAAAACTTCTTTAGTACTGTTGTGATTTGACACTTGATGAAACGAAAAAGCGACACTAAAAAGAGACAAACACATACATCTATAGGATTTAAATGACAAGAACGACGAGAGAATGACATAGAATACATACTTACGGCCCTTCAGACCTTGTTCAATTCCGTCATCCACGAAGGTAAAACGCCACAGGCATGGAACAAAAGTGTAGTGGTACTCTTCTTCAAAAAGGGCGACAATACCCCTTCGAAGAATTATACGCCAATCTCACTTTTGAGCCATGTTTATAAGCTATTTTAGAGAATTATTACAAATCGTCTCACTCGCAAGTTCGACGACTTCCAGCTTTCCGAACAAGCCGGTTTCCTAAAGGACTTCATACACGCATTACGGCAGATAAACAGAAGACCGAAGAGTATAACCGGCTCCTTTGTTAAGCGTTTGTGGACTATGAGAAGAAAACTTTGATTCGATTGAGACCTGTACTGCAGTCTCTCCAGCGGTGGCAAGTTGACTACCGGTACATCGAAGTGATAAAGTGTTTGTATAAGAATGCCACTATGTCAGTTCGACTACAGGATCAGAGCTCGAAACCTATCCTGTTGCGGCGGGGAGTCAGACAAGGAGATGTTATCTCTCCTAAACTGTTCACCGCTGCACTGAAAGATGTTTTCAATGTTCTGGACTGGGAAGGACTAGGCATCAATATAAACGGCGAGTACATCACCCACCTTCGGTTTGCCGACGACATAGTAGTCTTGGCTGAGACCGTGAAGGACCTCCGTGCGATGCTCGATGACCTTAGTAAAGCCTCTGAACGAGTTGGTATTAGGATATGAACATGGACAAGACAAAGATTATGTCCTTCATGTAGCACCAAGTTCCGTAAAGATTAGAGACTTATACGCTTGGAATTGTTGATAATTATGTTTTTTATTGTTTACATAAAACATACACACACATATAATTACATAAGTTTAGAATTAAAAAAAAAACATCTATAGCGGCTAGAATCATAACCTTCCTATTCGCTTCGCCGTAGTAGGGTAAAAAAGAAATTGTTAAATCCTATCATGTTTCTTGCCAGGTCTTCTGAATGATTGGGATGATTTTTTAACCGGTTTAGTGTTTTGAAATACTTATGTGTCTTTTTAGATCATAATTTGAACAAAGTATTTTTGATTTTGAAACCTTTGAAACAATGTTATCGGCTTATTGATATGTACATAATACACGCAAACAAACGTACGCATACTTACACAAAGAATATCGTGTTATGATAACTTTTGATCACGTAAATTGTAGACGTGCGCACGCGTCTCCGATGCAAGATAATGTTTGCTTGGATACACCGACAATGAGCAACACGATTATATCGACGATCTCACTTCCCACTAATCAAGTATAATGGAACGATCGTCTGTGCGGTATTGCCACATGGTATTGATGCATACCATAATAAACATTGACGTCGTTCATATTTGGAATCAATTATTAAAACTGTACTTTTATTTTGTGATTATTAGATTTTTCAAGTTTGTGATGGCTCAGTGGTAGCGTGTACGGACACCGCGTCAATCTCGAGCTTTCAATGAAGGAAAACATCGTAATAAAACCATCTCATGGTGGTCGATGATTTTTTAATGCTCGCCTGGCTAGCTACCAACCTCAAAATAAAAATCTGTAGCCAATGGATGAATAGTTCAATGGGAAACATTCTAAAATTTTCAATTGATTTCAATGAAATTCTTATAAAATATCATTGATTGATAAGTACTTTTAAATTTACGTATGAAACTAGGGAATGCTGTGTTATAGGTACATAACAAATTGTTTCAATTTGGATTATTACTTAGTTTTTGTAGTAGTTGTGTAAACCAAAAAAGGGCACATAATTCTCCGTTATAAAATTTTATACCTAACGTCACATATCTGTGCCTAATGTGGAAATATTGTTATGTCGACATATAAAATACTCACGTTTTACGATGTAGAGAAGCGTAGAAAACAGCGTGTCAAATGTCAATAGTGTCAAATTATTGTCGTTCAAAAGAGTCTTCTCTTGACATTGGCGAAACTGCCTATAGAGGCAGAAGGCATAACTAGAAAAAAAAGAAGTCTACTGCACCGGAATACTACAAGTAATTGTTTTTTCTACATGACTTTTTTTCTAATATTTTCACGGCAGGTAAGGTTCAATTTCACGAAAGCTGTTAGTTTGGTTTCATTTATATAATTTTAGTTTTTTACGCTTAACATATATATCTACTAAAGCTGCGAAAGCTGTTAAAAAATCGTTGTGAAAATAGGTCAATTTTCATCTTAAAACTTCCCTGGTTAACTGCAACGATCATAAACCTTTTTAATGTTCGGCACTTTAAAGGAGATCGGAGCAAATGTGTGGTCAGATAGGCATTAAAGCGACATGGTTAATTGAGACTCGATGGTATGTATAGGCAGATGGTGGGAAATACTATGATTGTATGGGACAATTTGAGCCCCACATGATGCCCCACCCTCATATACATCCTACGGGGCCATTGATGTCGTGGTGTTAGAATAATGTGGATTATATTTTAAGTGGAATTAAATTTATATCTATATATATATATATATATATATATATATATATATATATATGAGATTGATAAACTCCAACACTCTTTGACCGATCACCATGAAAGTTGCAGCTCTAATTGTTTTTTTTTTTCATATACAGTGGATTTCATTTATAATGACCTCGGTAGTAACGACTTTTTGGTTATAGCGACGTAATATTTTAGACCCTTGAATTCAAAATATACTTTTAGGGGAAAATAATTTAGCAATAGCGACTTCGGATGTAACGCCGATTTCGGGTATACCTACTACTACGACTAGTTTTAATGAACTATTTGTAGCAAGTTCCTAGAAATCCCTTGCAGATATTGCGACCGGCGACGACCGAGTCATCAAACAAACACACAAAGGTTCATTATTCAATCATAAATAAAGCTTTCTTATCTTTTGTTTACATTCACAGATGATCAGCAGTTGTAATAGGTAATAAGCTGATATAAGATGTAATGTAATAATAAGATGTTCTGATAGGTTAAGTTAAATCTAAGAATTTAGGCGATATAATATGTACATTGGCGCGGTGTATTGTCTGGCAATAAATATTATTTTCTTTATTTCATGCTTTTGTTTTTTTTTTTCAACCGATGTATATAGCAAACTTCCGGATATAGCGAAGGAATTATAATAGTCCCTTCATAGTCGTTATAACCGAAATCTAATGTATAAGGTTTTTATGCTATACCTCAACGTAATAGATGGCGCTGTAATCTATTTATTTACTACTGAAAAGAGCAGTACAACGTTTTCGGAGCTATATAAAATTATAAGATATATTAAGACAAAAAATATAAAGGCTGTGATTAGAATTTTGATTTTTTCATTGAAGTTTCAAATCTTTATGTTTATCTTTATTACAGTTAAACCTAATCGTATTTATTTATTCCACATTTATTTTCTATTACGTGACTAAAGTTCATGTATGACGAATTAAAAGTACTGTAAGATAAGGCTTGTTAAGTTTAGTTAGTTAGTTAAACAATTTTTTACGCAATTTAACAAGTTTGTCTAGTTATGATAGATACCGTGCCCAACAAGCGAAAATTTTATATTTTAATACGGTAAATCATTTACAAGGAAGTTATAAGCAATTTTATACGTTAAATTATATGACTAAAATGATTGACCGTATAAACTTTAAACTATGAGTGTGAGAATACAATATTAGATATGTACAAAAATGAAACTGTTCTATAATTACGTTTCATGAAGAACGGTCCTTGTTCCTGTACTTATAATACGAATTTTTGTAGTTCACATGGGAAATAAATATGCATATCCACACAAAACTTTAAATGCATTATGCGACTCGCCTACGTTACGAAATGAGCCGAAGTCATCCGAAAGTTTATGGTGTTTTTTTGTTCTGTCTCGCTCTTCCACTGGGACAAAAACAACCACAGCTAAAAGCTCAAAGCTCGCGACGCGTTTAAACATAGTGCGGAAGAATAACCTTATAGACGTGTTGTTATAATATTAGGCTCGTATTTGTTGTGGATAGTGTTCGACAATGTTGCGATTTATTTGTGTATCGAGAATTGTTTTGATGTAAATTTGTAACGTGGCCCGGTTACGCCGAGTTCGGCAACAACAGTTTATGTTTATAAAGAAAATAACAGACTATTGTTGGAGGCTGGAAACAAAACAATAATTATGTAAGTACTTACTAGTAATTTTAAATAAGCGTCGGAGTGTTGAAACATACTTTCGAATGGGAATGGAATGGAATGGAATTTTTTAATACTCTTTATTATCTATATGAATAAAAATTAAATGCTGTTGGTTAGCAAATAGTAATTAGTATTTGGAGAAGATATCCCAAACGTCATTTTTCTATCGGATTTTTGTATTAACTCACGATTTCAAGGATGGATATGCGTAATTATTATTTTGGGTTTTTATTTATTATCCTTAAAACTTTTCAGGACAAAAATTATCTGGGTTAGATAGCGCTGTGGTCGAGTTTTTAACTATTGAGAAGGGCAGAAAAACGTCTGCCGGGCTGCTAGAATTATAATAATTAATAAATAAAGTTAAATAGTAATGAAGTGTAACATAATATGCCTGAATAAATTATTGTTAAATTATTATCCATTGTAGAAAAAACGGCCTAATTATAATCACAGCAACGTTCATATTACTTACTCAGTTCAGCAACTAAAAATAAGTCTTGGCTCCCAAGATGAGATTTTTGTATTGTATTTCGTGCAAGCTTTCTCTTTTATACTTAACGTTCATAGCGCCTTCGATAATTAATTAATGCTTCGAAGCCAATTTCGACGATTAATTGATTTCAAAACTGAAAACCATTAATTAAATTTAGTTAAGGTGTATAAATTGCTGTGTTTATTGTCTTTGAATGGAATCTTCTTCTCTAGTAAATTTATGCAAGCATTCGGTTACGCAACTAATATAATAAGATAATTAATACTTTTAAAGTGATAAAAGACCAGCATCGTTTGAACTGTAATTTGTAAAGAAATCGTAGTTCATCGTAAAAGTATTTAAGTAGTTCAAATGAGTATTCGCTTATTTGTAAAATTGTAAATCTTAATAAATTAATTCTTCCACTTGATGTTATCAAAAATTTGGTTAAATCACAGAACAGTACCTTGTACCTAAAGTGTTCTCTTGTCGGCTTGTTTGCTGATGAATGAAAAGATTTATGTGCCAAATAGAAATGATTTTTTGAAGGATGGAATGAGTATTGTTCTCACTGCTCGTAGTTGATTACAACTTACCAGATTGCTTGACGTTCATGTTTCATGCTACGCTCCTCAGAGTCACAGCGTGAACTTATATAGCCAAATAACCTTACTCAATAATTGGGCTATAATATAGAAAAATATTTTTTAAATTTGATTATTAGTTCCAGAGGTTAGCCCTTCAAACAATGTATGTATATGTATTCTATATAATATGTAGATAAAAAGCAAGGTACTTTCTCTTAGCTGAGATTGATAAAAAAAAAGTTAATTGTATACAGTTCATGTGTGGTACACGTTGTACAGGAATGCCGAGAAGTGGTTTGTCTCCAGTACAAACGTGTTAACCTGGAACGAGGCCGAGTTGTCTATTACTTGGAAATCGGATTGTTTGCGTTCGATCGACATTAGCTGCAATACCGATTCGTCAACATGTTCGTTATTTATTCCTTAGTAATGTAAACCAAAACCCTTTGTATGTTCTTTACATAGAGTTTTGGACTCGCTGTACGTTTAAAAAAAAACGTTATTTAAAAAAAATACTTACAACAGATATCAAAATGTTAACACTTTACAATAAAAATTATATAACTATCATATATATATTTACTATATTATTATGTACTTTTACACGAACAACAAATTGTTGTTTACACAAATTGATTTAATTTTGGATTTATGAAAAAATATGTACCTACATAATAATAACTGCCTTTATTTGGATTGACGAGGAAACTACCTAATTTTATAATAATGGATCACAGATATTTATAAGACGATATTGAAAAAAAAAGTTCCTATGACTATTAGAAGTGCTGAAAGTTCTGAACGAGATAAGAGAATTTTCAAACACAAACGATAGTTTTGCAATATTCAGCGTTATTAGTTCTCAACTATCTAGTCTAGTGTTTGCATAAAGAACAAGGGTAAACAGTTTTTGAGAGCGTCTGAAGTGAAGTTGCCTCACTCACGTGGAGTACAGAACAACGGTCATACAACGGCAACAGTCCAGTGTACGGCCGCTGAAAGGCGCGCGCTCAACTCAGTTGAATAGCGGCCCAGCCCTCGCTATTTGCAGAACAATGCAGGCTTGATATGCGCACGCCGCGCCGTCAGTGCTACCGGGAAAGTGCGGAGGGAAAACGCGCGAACCAGTCGGCAGTCTCGGGCCGCGAGCGCGAGCGGCCGCGCGCCGTAGTAAGCCTCTCGACGCCTGCGCCCTGGCGCTCGCCGACACGCGCCGCGCTCGTCGCGGCGTTACCTTTTCTGAATCGACCGACGACAGCAGCACTGCCACCGTGACTGAAATTCAGTGTCAAAAGGTTGGTGACCCTGCTATAATGCAGTAAAAAAAACATCGAAGTTGTAAACGACACAGCGTGTATTATTTTCTTTCGAGATGTTGACATCCGCCGCTAAGCATTGCAATTTTCTCATGCGTTTGAAACTTCAAACACGACAGATTACGATACAGTTTTGATGATTAATTACTTTATTCATTATAAATTTTCTTTCGGTGATTGAATCGAGTTTGAATTGACAAAATGAAGTGAGGTAGGATAAGCACAACTTTTTTACGATACCGTTTAGTTGTAGGTATAAAATTGTAAATAAAATATAATATATATTTCTATTATAAACTACTTGAAGCAGGTTCGTACACAGAAAATTATTAATTCTTAGAAACAAAAAATATTTAAAACAGTACGCGACTCAACGAAAACTAGGTCATGTTTTATATCCAGCAAGCAATTCAGCTGTATTAGATTTATTAGCTCTTTTATATAATTATAGGAAAAACTGAGAATCAACTATAAAATAAAACACCTACACATTGAATAATTAGTGCTCATAACAAGAAATTGTGTGACCCATATATCGCGCTTTAAACTGAAATTAGAATGCAGTAATGTCGAAATATAAACACCGAGTCGACCAAATCACGCCAAGGGATATGTCATGCCCCAGAAATAATAGTACAGTTTCAGTGCTCGAACCAGTTGGTGATATCACAATACAAATAAATCAAGATGTTGTTTTTAAGTTTATGAAGCAAAAAATAAAATAGATATGTACAGAAATAATAATATGATGTACTTACCCATTAAATATTATACATTATAATTTCGTCATAGTCTTAATGTGTTTGCAAATGGGCTTCAAGTATACCTATTGTCTTACTTAGTACCTACTCGTGGTAATTTTGTAAGTCAACGTAATCGGTATTTATAATTTTTCCTTGGTAACTAAGCAATGTATTGTTGTATTGTGTGTTTAATTTCACCGGCGAATAATATATAAATATAAAATAAGTTACTATAGTAAATAAAGAATTATATATGTATTACTTAGATGCTCCTGCGACTTCGATCGCGTTTTACGCATAATCATTTACGTCTTGTAATTTAATGTCTACCCATATTTTACGATTTCTGAGGTTTTATTAATATTTTTATAGTTTATCAATTTTGAAGTGACATTATTACACAATTCCAAAAAGTATTATTGATAATATTTATAGCACATCAATTGAAGAATGACTTATACTTCCAGTAAAAAAATTCATTAAAATCGGTCAAGCCGTTAAACTCGGATAAATAAACAGACATATAGATTAAAAACTATTAATAATTCAAGATCAGGGGCATATAAAATGACTACATATCCATCACAACATATGGAAAAAATTACATGTACAAAAAGAACTATTGATTTATTAATAGGTATAGACATATTTGACTTCACTTTTATATGATACATTAGATTTCACTAAAATGTATCTAATACTTGACTCTGTGGGTTCATATTTGTATAAATATATAGGAGGAATAATATTGTTAGGTGCAATGGTACTGAATAGTGCAAAAGGCTCAATTAGCGCCGACTTTCAGCCCCATGAATGTTTCAGTCGAGGCGCAGAGTTGACGATAGTAAGCCAGCGGAAAATTACGGGCGCTCGGTAAACCGTTTATGAAGTTAAAATGAGGAGATTGGGAATTAACTCAGGTGTTCTGTTAGTGCTATTTATTTAGCAAAGTCAGTTTATCTTCGTACATATAATAGATGTAATTAAGGTTTAAAACCAATCATTCATATTATTTTCTGTGTCAAGTGTAAAAACCTAGTATTTGGCACATATATAATACTAGCTGTACCCAGAGCTCCACTCGCGTGGACTACTTAATGCTGTAGGAGGAGTGCACGTGCCTCAAAAATGCTTATTGTGGGTGATCATTAGAAGATAGACATATGCTATCGTTAACTTTTTGTAGGGAAAAGAACATAAACGGACAGACAGCCATATAGACCTTTAGGTTTATAATATGTATAGATGAGAAACATTTAGAAGAAATACTTTACTAGTAATTAAATTTAGTGAGATTGTTAAATGTGTATTTGGATAATATATGCAGAATTTTAATTAAATATGTCCAAAGAAACAGGTAAAATTCGAAACAGTAAAAGTTTATTTATGAAAGGTTTACTTGCTCATTGTTATTAAAACCGTATTTAAACTCAAAGAACCTTCTCGTCCAAGCTTTGTAATGAGAAAACAAATTACGTTGATAGCTTTTAGAGGCCGTGCAACAGGCGCGTAAAATGAATGAATCCGCTGAATTCAGAGAATGTACGTTGAAATACAGTATGAAATTCTGAGTCTGTGATGTGAGATTGTGATCTAATTTCAACCCTTTCCTTGACAAAAGAAAATATTATTTTCATTGTTTATGGAATTAGACCGTATGAACATTCTGTATTCTGACTAAGTCACATAATGACATTCTTTAAATTTCAAAATTTACATTCAATATACATATAGTATTTACGTTCTTAAAGACTTTGTAACGTATAATTTATATTATAAGTAAATATGATGTACTTAAATTTAACAATATTTTGTAATGATAATACTCGTATATATTTTAGGTTCGTAATTAGATTTTTACATACGCATGTTTATTAACATTTCTTATAGCCTATCATCAGATGAATTATAACATAAGCTTCCTGTGTACAAAACTTCATAAAATTCAATTTCTTCATATGTATACCGTAATGATTAATTCAAACACTAATTTCGTTTTATACAATAAAAAAAGTATGATACTATAAATGAGCTGTTTATTTACGTGAGTTTTTAATACATTTTCATGTATTCAAATAAAAAAGGGTTGGATGGCTCGCCTTTTTTAAATTCACCAGTGACCCGTTTAAAAGTATCGCGCCGTGTATAATAAGGGCCTATTTATAAGCGAGTACTATCTACACATTTCACGTACGTAGATTATACACGCTGCCAACGTGTTGACGTAACCATCCCTTTGATGTGTATCGTGTATTAACCATTATGCAGGTATGGGCCTGTACTCTCTGAATTTACGTAGTTATATCATTTTTCAGTGTCGTTTTTAGGGTTCCGTACCACACAATGAAAAAAAAACTGATTTCTTATAGGATCACTTCGTAGTTCGTCTGTCTGTCTGATTATCTATCCGTGTCTCAAGAACCTTCTTATGGTTCGCTTTTATTTCGCATATGTTTAGGGTTAAACCACAACTCACCTGTAGTTAAATGATGATGTGGCCTAAATTGGTGGTATCAAGCCTGGTGAAGCTATAAAAGCCGTCTGAGGCAAAAAGAAACAAGATGGTGGTAACAGACTAAGCCAAGAGTTTGACTGTTCTAGTTCTCTATTACCAATAACTACAAAGTTAAACTATACCTTTAAATAATCTGAAGTTATTGAAAAAAAAATGTTTAGCAGTAATTATAAAGATATCTTTAACTCGTCTGTAAGGATGAATTTGATCGGATATGTAATGGATATATGTCATACAATGTTTTCTTTAAACGTGAACATTTTCGGTATACGGGAATTTCAATTGATTGTTAATGGGTTATTAATTTCAATACAGACATAAATTGTAAAATAAAGAAGAACTAGTAAATCTCTGAAACGAGGCTATTAACTTATAGTACTTTTAATTCGCCATTTATGAACTTTAGTCACGTAATGTAAAAATTTAGTTTAAATTATTAGGTTAATATCTTTATCAATAATAAATAAATACTAGCTGACTCCTGCAAATTTCGCTCATTATGTAATGTACAAAATCTGACACTGTCATGCTAGTTCTTCTTCTTCTTTTCCTAACTTGGCAACCGGTCTTCTTTATTGAAGACCATTACTGCCATTATCGAGTGTATATTGTTTCCAGTGTTCTGACAATTTGTGTATCCTAACAAGATGGTGGCTCCCTTGTTAGAACTTTCTAGGAAATTTTTGTGGCATCTTTGAGTTCATGATCCATGTTATTATTTCCAATTCACTTCACTTGTGCACAATAACCAAACTTTATAATGCACAATGCCACCAGTATTACACAATATAGGGTCAAATAACACTAATTTATTAATAAAACATAAAAACCATTACATGACAGTTCGAGATCCCGCCAAAAATGCCCGCCCGTCATGCTAGTTAAAGAGATTGTTATTATACGAGTAATAGATAGCGCATTGAATACATTTTTATTAGTATCAACAGGTGGCATTCGTAATGAAAAAGTTTTTTAATATACTTTTTGAACTAAGTCATTAACTTGGAACTGTCTTTTCACAATAACGCGAAATATGAGCTTTAAAATGAAGTTTTAATAATTAATTTTGAGGAGGAATTACTGGAGATACGGCGTTGCCAGGAAAAACACATTTCAGAAGAAGAATATTATATGCTAATTTGATTTAACTGTAATATACATAAAAATAAAGCTTACAAGTTTAAGGCCTCTAAGTTTGTTCTTTATATTTATTATCATTTACGTGACTTACCGAAGCGAAATACTATGACGGTCTACAAAGACGAACTATATGTACACAAGTAATGTAATAAGTTATAACATGTATGGTTATTTTCGTGTGCAATAAAGTATATTGTGTGTGTGTGTGTGTGTGTATATTGAAATTTCGGATGTGTTTGATTTAACTTAATTTTTTCTTTGTAACACTCCTGTCGTTAATAAACGCTATTGCCAATCATAATAACAAGGACTTGAAAAAATTAGTATGTATGTAAACATATATTATACAAGTATTTTAGGAACATAACGGGTGTTACCCATTAGGTGTGAACACTATTAATAGTCAGGAAGTCGAGAATAGTTTTGATCATAAACAAACATTATCTGATGTATGTAAAACACAGGGCTCGGTACTAACACGTTGGGAAATTTAGGACGGATATATTCAGTCTTCCCAATTTTTTGTAACTATTTCTTCAATACTAATTTATTGTTAAATATTTTTATGTAGGTTTTAAAAGAATTATTGTATTTGTACTGGCTAAGTATGACTCTTGCATCCTTATTATTTGTTTTTTCGTGATATGTATGGTGGCTGCGGTTTAATTAGGCACGAGTGTCCTATAATTTATGTTGTCTGTGATTATCGAACCAGCTACAGCACGGTCAACAACTACTAAATAAATATAAAATAGTTGAAAATATTCTAACACAATTTCTGCTACAAGTTATGTTACGTTTTAAATGTAGTTTTACAAGGACTGGTTTCCTGTACCTACATGCCATATCAAATAACACATTATTTAATATAATATGTCGGAGAATCATCAATGAAAATATGGAAACCGTACTAATGACTTAGTATCCGTACTATTGACTTTATTATTATTATTGTCTGAATGTGATAGCAACAGGTGTGCTCTGTGAATCTAGGACCGACTTAAGAGCATTCTTACTTCAGCCGTGAAATAGTAACATTCTAGTACGAGTTGTTGGATAGTGTAGACCTGCAGTTATTAAGTCAACTACAAACAAACATGGTTCCCGAGTGACGACACACTGCCCGTCTCGGCCACGTTATACCTATATCGTTACAGTAGGTACAGTAGAATCTCAGTAATCCAGCACTATTAAAAACTAGAGGATGCCGGATTATTGGAATGTTCATAATCTATACTCTGAACTCAACTACACTCTGTCTATCCGTTTATGTTCTTTTCATGCGAATACCATTAATCCGATTTACAGTTTTGCCTTTAATTCATTGATATGTTATCTGACCAAGTTATAGGATATATTTTGTAAGATAAAGTAATATATGAAATAAGTAGTGACGATAATGGTGAATAAATTCGGGAAAAGGACGCATTTGGGACGCTTAAATGGCTTAGGCTGAGTAAACCATACCAGATATTATATCAAATTAATATTTTACATAATTGTAGATCTTAACACTTTCAGTGCCAGTAACTCGCGTCGCGGGTTCACTTGTTAAATGTATGGCGGGACGGCATATGATCTCTAAGTTTTTCCTTTAATTCATTGATATGTTATCTGATCAGGTTATGGGATATATTTTGTATGTTAAAGTAATACACGAAATAAGGAGTGATGATAATGGTGAATCAATGAAAAAAAAAGACGCACTTGGGACGTTTAAATGGCTTACGCCGAGTACACAATGGCTTACGCTGAGTAAACCATACCAAATATTATATTAATATTGTACATAATTGTAGATCTTAACACATTCAGTGCAATTAAATGTATGGCGGGATGGCATATGATCTCTAAGGAAACTGAATGTAGGCGAATGTGTTAACTACTATGAAATTGAGATGAAATAAATGTGAATTCGATTTATTCGTCATATTATTGGTCGAATATATTAGAGAAAAACAAAATTACCCGTGTAATTAATTAGTTAGTTTTTTTTTAATCAAGGAAACTTCTTTAATCGCAATGAAAAACATTACATTGGCAGCGACAGGAATTAACCTAAAAGTATGAGAAAGGTTCGCACTAAAATATTTATTCTAATAATTTCAGCGCGCGCTCATTGGTCAAATCAAATAGCACGCGCTTCCTCGGTTTCCTGTAACACATTTCCGCCTCTTTTTCGAAAATCACTCCCACGAAAAATATCCAGCAAACGAAAGGAAAGGCGTTACGCATCAAAAATAAATTTAATATTGTCTGACGTTTAACAGAATGCACCATATGAAGGCGAGTATAACTTGTATGTCAGCGGTCTCATTCCACTCTTCTTAAATCCCACATCTGAAATATTTGGTTCAATTTAACTAAAAAATACTTTGCTATATTATTTTCAATATATATCACAGTTTTTCATTCAGTAATTATGTTATAATTAAGATAATGTTTTATTCGAATTTACTGTTGACAAATCAACAGTACCTAGTGTATCTTCGCTATTGTAATACTGATCTTCGGGTACGTACCTATGATAAAACATTTTTATTTGGAATCTAATAAACAGTACAAAAAAATAAAATGATTTCATCAAAATCTGGGATTTCGTTCGGTTTCAAATAATGCCGGTAATTTATACAACCTTTTAGTTAAAAATACATATTAAGTGTTATAGTAGAGATTAACTTATAACTTACAATATGTTATAGCTATTACTAGTACAAGCAGCTTGGTATCAGAGAAACATCTTTAAACTTTAATTCTTTGTACGATACTGTCCCTTAACTTGGTTTAAAAATGCTTTTTTTATTTTACAATTATCATTGTTTACCCAAACTATTCACAGATGGCGTGCTGAACCAACTTCCGCTTTATAATTTTCAGACCGGATACACTGACTGATAAGGAGTCGCTAGTATTTTTATATGTGATACCTACACTAGGTTTATATTGCAGTTGCATAGTCATTCGGCTTCACCTCAATATTAATAATATGTTGAAAACGATTAACTTACTCATGGAAAGGTTAACAGCAGATTTTAAAAAGCAAAAAGACGAGTCAGCAGTAGATTAATCCTTGTTTAAAATTATAAAGCAATAATAATAAAGTAATCTGACTTATAATACCACAAGTAATAAAATTGAATAATGAAACTTCTACATATGTAATTTTGAAGGTAATAATGTTCATAGTAACTAATGATTTTTGCAACGTTCTATATTATGCGCACAGCATGTTCTGATGTGACATTGAGACATATTATTTAGTTTCTACAAAAATAGATTGTCGTTAAATTATTTTTGGTTCACTGTTAAATGTTATTAAATTTATACAAGGTTATGATAGCCATTTTAGAGTTAGTCACATAAATTTCTGAGAAGTAGTTTAGGCAGTCGGATTATATTTATCTGCTATCACTATAATCTTTGTCAGTATCAGAAAATATTGCCTAATAGTGTTGTTATTTATATACACTATACACGTAAGTATATAAAAACTAATATTTCTTTGTCCCTTATGCGTTCCTATACCGTTCAATCGATTGAAATGAAACTATGGGGAGTGGTTCTACTTACGCCCGTGAAGGTTTCTGAACTAATTAATCTACCTACTTTTTATTGTACAATATTTTTTACATTATAACCGAAAAACATGATGACAATTTGAATAATGAGTTGGCTATCTCGTCTAGCAAATATACTGTCAAAACACAATTATTTTCATGTGAAAATATAAGTTTTTTTTTTCTATAACATCTGTTTTTTTTTTTTTTTTTTTTTTTTTTTTTTTTTTCGAACTGACTACACTGTTAGCCTGAGGGGCCCTGGAGCCTTTACGGCTTTTACAGCTTTACCGGGCTTGGGGGCGAGCGCTTAGGGCACTCAGCCACGAAAGCTAAGCAACAACATCCGAGGGTGCCAAAGTGGCCGGACCTCGGCTCGGACTGTTGCGCGTATGCAATTAGGTCGCGATCTGACTAATTCCCTATCCGTAATTCGAACTAAACTAACTATACATATATACATGTTTCTGCCCCCTGGGAGGAGGGAAGGAACATGTGTATGTGTATTTAGTGGTCTGAAATTTTTGTCTACTCTAACTAGGCAAAAAAGAAAAAAAAAAGGTCCCTTACAGAACCTATGTGTGTTGTGCATGTATGTATAATGCAGTTTCATGTATGGCTGTGAAAGCTAGTGATTGTAGAGTCACTTGTATCGCGCGAGCGGCTGCTTGTCTCAAGGGCTCCATGCCGATGGATCGGACCTAGGCTTGAGTTGCCGCAGAGGAGGGCGGTCGTGGCGGGTGTAACATCTGATTAGTTCGGTTCGGTAAACTGGTTTACGTTTTTTTGCATTTGGAGTGCGAACCAGTAATTATGATTTATAAATTCATGAACGTACCGTTAGAACAGGTTCATGCACATAATTTATTTAATAGTCGTTGTTATAACCATGCACAGAGCTTTAGGCTCTGATTCATCGGTACAATAAAATGTGAATTATGTTATTAGTAAGAAACAAGAACTCCAATCGCCGATTTGCTTTGTTACTAAAGTGAAAACACTTTTAAACTTGTGCCTGTACTATTAAATTTAAATTTTTGACTCTGATCAAATAATCTAACATAAATTATTATTGCGAAAGTACGTTTATTTGAATGTTTGTCCATTAATCACGCTCAAACGGTTGAACAGGCAAGTTGTAATATTTGTTGTTGTCTAGTTGTGGGACATTTACAGGTTAGTAGATAGGTATTTAATATCTATGGACTTTCTTCTCTTGGGTATCACCACTCTTCCTTAATCTATCTATTTCTATTTAACTTATTGCAGTCATTTCTTCGTATTAGCATGACAAATAAGTTTTATAACAACTAACATAAATACGTAGTTATATATTTGTAATTTAAATTATGTAAAACAAAATACTTAAATATATTAATATACATTAGCTTCAGGTCTTATCACTGGTCAATAAGAGGCTCCTGGAATCTGCCATCTGCCTGGTTGATCATTATCTCATTGCAGCTGTGCCGTTTATTGCCGCTCGAGTATTATTTGTTGAAGTGATGCCAAAAGCTGCCATTGCAATTTGCCTTTAATGTCTCACCTGATTCTTGCATAAAATTATGCTCTAATTGGAAATATTTATTTTTAATACATGAATATTTTTAAAACTGCAGACAGCATATATATTATAGACATTTTTTAATACAATTCTCTGTAGTAGATGGTTTGGTTACCTATAAATAAGCCAACTGAATTTAAAGTTGATAAGCTGATAAGTTTTAAGTATTGGCAAATAACAATGGGCATGTGTTATGTAACTAATTTTTACAAGAGATGATATGTATATTTAGAACTATACTTTTTGAATATGAAGGTTATTAGATCAAAGTACCTAATAAACGTATATGGATTTCGTATATCTAAATATTGACTGTAATTTCATTTAAAAATGTATTAGTAGGTATATAAAAATGTTCTATTAATTTCTTACACTTTTGGATTGGAAGATAGTAATAACATTTTCATCTGTACACAGGTTATTTATGTACATTTATTCATTGATCGTAAGAAGAATGCACGACACATGTTTTTTTAGAGATGTAGCATAATGTAAATTTTAATAGATCTTACAATTATCGATTCTTTTTTAGAACTAAATATTACGATATTATAACGATAATACGAGTATGCTTTAAATGAGTTGATGGCTGTGTAAGGGAAATACAAAAAAAAAAAACAACAATTGACATCTAAATCTGGAACAGTTAAATTATTGAATGCCTGAGTCCAACCAACAAGATTAATTCTTCCAGTTAATATTCTACGTTGCTTGTTTCAGCAGTAAAACTGTAGAAATTACGTAAATATATTTAATTATTCGAAATTAAACAAGAATCTAATAAATTAAATATACAACGGCAATACATCAATTCAATTAATTTGTACGGTTAATTTTCGATTTCTTGGTTTTATTGTTTTGGTCTACTACATTTTTAACTCATATAGAAAGTACCAATGCATGTAGTAAACAAAATATACGAAAAATCACAAAAATCATTGTATAGAGGAAGTTATTTAGGACTTTATCGTGCATTTTTTTTAATGATAACTGATTGTCGATATGTATGTTTTAGGTTATGTCATAATTTGCTCGACGTAACAATTTACGTTCTGTGGATATGTCATGTAAGTTTTCTTACGATGAATAAGGCATAATTAACAGAGTCAATTTCATAAAGTGGGTGGTTCAATTACAAATATTTGGCAGTTGGGCAAAATAAAAACTAAAAAGTAATGTTTACTGTTAAATTAAGTTCGCTAGCTTCTATTATGGTGAAGTTTACGTGGAAGGTTAATGTATGTTGCATTGAATGTCGTTCATTTCTCTAAATGACTATATAAGCGCTGGTTTCTAATTACCGCGACTTACATACTTTCTCGCAAGTTACACGAATAGATTATAGTTTGCAAGATAAATTGTACTGCATAACTGTTTATGTTTGCGTACGGTAGCGTCAAATAATTACTGTTAATTATTATTTTCACTCATTTATTATCTTTATTCAAGTAAATTATAAAATAATATTTCACCATTAAATTACTTTATCGTGTTCCTTATTAATTATTTCTATAAATCATTGTTGTAATTAGGAGCTTTGAAATGTAACTAGTAATTTGCATTCAAGAGATTTAATACATTTTGTAAATATGTATATTTATTCCAGTTATTGTATTTATGGTGTCTCTATGGTGTTATTTATGTTACATAAACCATACGAAAAGCTCTTAAGTAATCAAGAAAAAGTTTTAAAATCTGTAACCCGACTACATTTGGGGTGGTGATTCTGTTCTTTTTACACGATTGATATTCAAAACTGCCTATAGATAGCGTACACTGTGAGCGTACAGTGTCAGTAAACGCTGAAATATGTTATTATATAGAATTGCTTTTCTTTCGCTTATTTTTTTTTTATATTTAATGTTGTAATATATTTATATTTATTATCTCAAATTTTTATCCTTTTTCATTTGACATCCCACTCGATACGACATAAAAAAAATCACAGGACCCCACTTTTTTGGAATGTAGCCTATATGTCATCCGGACAATAAGAACGTTTCGATTGATACTTCATATACTACTTATCAACATCGGATGAGTAATTTAGAACTATCTACGGAGGTTTTGTCACATCTCAAAATGCATGTTTCTAGTTTATATATATAATCTACTTCACGCATGCACAATAACCATACTATATCTCACAAAACGCCACCAATATTACATAATATAGGGTAAAGAACGTTATTGAATTAAAATTTAAATCACAACATGGCAGCTCAAGGTCCTGCTAAAAGCTCCTATCGAATATTTCGCGATTGATTCGATCAGAATGCTAATTTCCCTACGTCTAAAAGGAACACGGAAGTGTCTCTTGCACCATAGCTTTTTAGATCAACCTAATTTTGGTTTCCGTTTGAGTTGCTGTGCTATTTGCGCGCGATACTCGCTTAAAAACGTGAATTGATGTAGGTGATATTATGACATAGGTTCTTAATTTTGAATGATTTGTAATCGTTTTAAAAACTATCTATATGTAATTCCAAAAATAATATGTTGCCTTATATTATTACAAAGCGAAAGCTACTGTAGTCTATTTTTAATAATAAAAAAATATATTAGAAAAGGTACAAAGAGATAACAAAAAATTTAAAATTTAATGTCTTAAATGTCTTAATTTTGTCGTACCATGAAACTGTGGAAAGATCTTCCGGCCAATGTGCTTCCTCCTTCTTACAACATTGGGTCCTTCAAACGTAACGTGAAGAGATATTTATGCAGGCTGGCATGATAATAGCGGCCGCCGATGGCGGATAGCACCATCAATTTGCCGAGCTACTATGAAAAAAACTAATATTAAATATCTTCTAAATAAGCAGCTACCACCTCCTGAAGGAAGGCATAGTTTTACTAACAGCGCTAGGTCACTTTGATTTCAAAATCTTTACTTCATTTCGCCATTTATGACAAATCGTAGCCAAATGATAAACTTTTAATGTTAATGTGGACTTTATTAATGTTTGTGTAAAATATATCCAACTAAATTATAGTTCTATTAAGTATTTATTGTAAGAAATGTTTTCGAAGTAGCTTCATAAACAACTTATATAATATTTGCCTTTTATAATTTATACTGAGTCAAATGTCACTAATCACGTCTACATACTCACACAAACACACACTCACTACACAAGAATACGGTACTTTTCAATGAAAATAGCCCGCTAGACGAATTTTAACGGAAAATGATTTATAGCCGATGTGAACAGGTGGTTCGGTAATAAAGGTTTTTATTGAAGTAAATCTTCAATTTTAATGACAGATGAATAAATAGAGGCGTTATTTTAAGTTATACTGGTATTTAAATGAATAACTAGGAATCATGTTTCGAACATAAATTATTTACAAATGACTTTTAATGCAGTCACTTCCTACTGATTCTAAGTTAGTTTTTTAGAGTTCCGAAGTCAAAAAGAACCCTTATAGTTGCGGTATGTCCGTCTGTTTGTCCGCGGCTTAGCTTAGAGATTCATAGTACTAGAAAGCTGTAATTTAGTATGGGTATACATTATACATAATAATCACGCTGAAAAAGAGGTAAAACAAAATCTCGAAAAAACAAATGTTTAAGGTACCCACCCCCCTACACGTAAAGTGGGTATAATTTTTTTTGTCATCTATCACATGGTGTCGTTGGACGGGTCGTTCAAAAATATTTTTCTGTAAGATAGCCAGATTCATGAGGAATGGTATAAGGTATCTAGAATTAGACTACGTCTCCAAGCTAGCCTTAAATATTGGTTTTTGTTAAGTAAGTCGGAAGAAACAGCGAATCCGAATTGCTTTATCCGCGTGAGCTGGCATAATGATATGGCTTATGGTTAGTGATAAGTAAATACAATCTTCTACAACTAAATTGCTCCTTAGTACATTTAAAAAAGTCCACGATACTGTAATAAGCCGTAATAAGTTATTATGTGACAAAAAAATATTGAAAATTGAAAAGTGGTTTATTTGCATTATTATTAGACATGATATATTAATCCTTACGATTGAAAGTTACTTCATCATCAAGACAAGATAAACTTTTCCCTTTATATCAAGCACATTATTTAGATGCATAGATTGGGCGATAATGTAAAATTAAATTAATTCAAGATTCGGCTCGGATCTAGGACTATATGTGTCGCGAACGAGTCGTATAAATTGTGACGCATAACTTTGGCCGCACGATAAAAATATTGTCTATACTGAAGTGTTATAAATCATCAATCAGCGATTTCTTTTAAATTATAAGTGAGTGAAACCGCGGAGCACAGCTAGTCAACTTATAAAATGTATCTGGAGAAGTAAGTTCTTACAAATTCCATAGAAAACAACTTAAAAACCCCTTTCTAAAGGAGCCTTCATGTTACACCAAGCCGATCGCCGGCCGGAACACAGTCAAACATCTATAGTATACTTTTGTATGAAATAATTCATGCTACACCAGGCTGGAGCCCGGGGCAAATGTTTGACCGTGTCAAGGCCGGCATCCTTAATCCTTAAATCTACATATTGTGACGGATAACTACGGAATCCAAAATTTTTACAGTTAATTCTATGATTAAAAGTACATAAACGAAATTTTCTTTCAAACGGGATTACTTTTAGGTGACGCCGCGCTCGCTGATATGTATACAATATTTACTAATATATATTGATAGCCATCAACCAGCCTGCTACGTAACCTACCTGATTTGTTTACATTATGGTTAGTTTTACGACTTCACAATATATTGTTCCTTCCAGTTGCTCTAGATTTTTTACTACCATTTTATGATCAAGTATTTAAAGAAAGTTTCTCGAAATTACTATATATATAATTTCATTTATATTAAATATTCAATTCTGAACATTCGGGACTATGTTTTTTACTTATAAATTTTATAAAATTTTAAGAATATAATTATTAACGCAGAGAACAATATTACCCATAATTAATTATTAATAAATCTGCATTAAGAGATCTATAGTAGAAATTCTAAATCTGGCAAATAGATAGAGAAGCAAAACGACTTTCACATTAAGCATCTCTAAGATGCTATCTTTGTACTATATCAATACACTATATTGCATTTATTAGGTAACTAGATGTGCCCGCGGCTCCGCTCGCGTGGACTACAGAATACCGTCGCTTGAGCCCACGAACAAATTGTGTGGCTTGCAAAAAAGACTATGACTATAAGTGATAAGATATATATATATATATTATAAGACAATAATGCTTATTCTGGGTGATTCTTAGTAAATCGATATATGCTATCGCTGACTTTCTATAAGTATTTTTAAGATTTATAATTATTTATTACATTAATTTGATACATCTCGTATGAATTACTAAGCGTAAGCCCTTTAAGGACCCCAAATGCGTCTTTTTTCTGAATCGATTTACCATTATCGTCACTGCTTATTTCACATTTTAATTTATCTGACTAAATATATGCTATAACCGGGCCAAAGAACATGCTATAAATAAAAATAAAAAACATTTATATTGGATAAGTGGTTTTCGCGTGAAAAGAACATAAACGGACAGACAGACAGAGAAACGTTGATTTTTATAATATGTGTAGAAGAAGCTGCTATTAAGGGCTATTGCGCACTCAGACGATAATAACTTTATGATATAAGCTTCGATGAGCATCTGTTTGCAAGAAATTTGATTTCATTGGTTAGAAATTGGCGAGTTGATACTGTGACTCATATTAGTATCGTGAATAATGAACACGTTTACGAGAATAATAAACATTACCCAAAGGTTCCTTACCTGGTGAATCATAGGTATATTCAAAGTCGGGAAGTAAATTATCATAACTGTGTGTTCATCCTAACCGATTTTGCCTTACTGCGAGCACGCTGATAGCTGATGTTGCCCATTTTAGCCTTAAATATCTTACGAACATTGGGCACGTCAGAATACCATTGACGCTGTTATAGAAAAAGGATATTGTCATTCGGGTCCTAACGCTTGCCATTAATTATGAGCAAAAGATCTGGAAAAGGTGATTTGTTTGCTTTATTAATTAGAGCAACTATGTACTTATATTAAAAACAAAAAAAAAGTATGCATATTAATAATGTATGAAATCACTAATGCTAATAAATGAAATTAAATTAGTTATAGAGTTATGTCATCATGTAGCGCGTGACGTGATTTTTTTATATATGACTTAATTAATTAATTTAAAAAGCGTCTCTTAATTCGTGTTAAATTAATAAATATTTTAAGCAGAATAAATAATGCATGCAAGGTAGAAATTTTATGATTCTATTACATACTACATGCCTTAGGTGAAGTAAAAAGATTTGTAAATTACACACAAGTTTCCAATAAAAACGGAAGAAAAACGTTATTGTACACTCTACAGATGTTAGAGAAGTAGAGTAGAAGGGTTTAAGAGAGGTTGTAACAAAGAGCTTCCTTAAAAGCTCTCATAGTAGGTGGTGCCAAGTGTTCCAGCTTAGTGCAAGAGTTAGGCGTTAAATCTGGGAAAGAGGTTTTACTGACGAAACGCTTGAACGTCTTGAATAGATAAGAGTTGGTATACTGAATGAATTAGAATTCTCGAATGGGATAAGAAAATAATCCCTGAGACATTTTACAATTTGAATTACAATTTAAATAAATGGTTTTATGGCAATGAATTGATCATAATCTAGCCTAGCCTGCATATAGGATGTAAGTATAAGTAATATTCTAAAGCAAATTGGTTTATCATAAAATAATTTGTTATTTCATCAGACAGTGTGAACTTGTGAACGTGTGATATCTTTTGTTCGCTTGTTGGTAGGGCATTTTGCCCATTAATGCTATTAATGCCATTAATGCACACCCTCAGACTGAAAATCTCACCTATAGATACGTTTCGGCAGCTGTACTTGAGAGCCAGTCCTCCTACTAAGCTTAGTGTTACTATTTTGGGCCACATCGTCACTTAATAAGTGAGATTGCGACCATAAGCATAACCCAAAACTTATAAAAAAGACTTAAAAAATTCTGATAAGTAGCGCTTTTGATACAAGACCTCCCTTCGTGACAAAATTAAAGCCTGTAGTAAGCCCGCAGAAAGTACCCTATAGGTTTTAATAATTGATCACTGAGTGTGACTTCTATACTTTTATAATGAATGGCCGTATTTCTTTAATATGTTAACGTAGAAAATTTTAGCATGAGGCCTTGGGCGTATATCATATACGCAACTTTATACCTACAGTCGTTTTTGAGATAAAGTGCCTTGAGGTACGGACAGACAGCCATCCAGTCAGACAGACAAACAACAAAGTGATCCTATAATGGTTCCGTTTTTTTTTATTTTGAGGTACGGAACCCTAAAAATAATATAAAGTGTACAAATTCGTTTCTTTACAGCTCAGTAGAAAAAAGTGTGAGAACCTGTGGAAGGTTTGACTGCTGAACCATCACTGCTACATGTATTTCTGCTGCAAAGCTGTGTTCCCATTCGAATGGTATGGTTGGCAATACGAACTGACGCATGCGAAGTGTTCCAACACAATACACAGGTGTAGAAACTTACTATGGTTGGCCTTAAGACTGCGTTAGTTTTGCCATTGGTTATCCATAGCTATAGACTCCAGTGACCGCTTAAAATCAGGTGGAACGCATGCTTGATAGGTTACATAAATTATATTTTTTTATCAAATAATATATACCCGAAAATTAAAGACTTATTTCCTTTACCGTAAAACTTCACGGATTTACAATGAAATTATAAAAACGATAAATTATATAAAATGTAATTACTAATTAATTCGGGTGAATGCCACTAATCGTAAAGCATACTAATTAGGTATCTTACAAATTGTGTTATTCAGTATATTATTGGAACCAAAGCCCCTATTAAATCATGTCGTTTAAAAAACCTTGAAGAATGACAGTTTTATTTCGTTCATAAATTGTCAGTGTAAATACGAATGTATTAAGTTTCATACCCGTGCCCAGTGTTCCAGTGCCCCAGTTTTATCTAAATCGATTGAACGCGCGGTTCTTACTGAATATACTAATTTAACAAAGGAATATGATCAGAACTATAATATGATATTTCATCGTTAAAAGTATGAACAACACATATTATTCTATTATACAATTTATATATTGTGGTTAAGATATCTAATTAAAAGTATTAAACTCCAACGGTAAAGCTTCACAAAATTCATATCCCGATTACTCAAAAAAAAAAAATCGTTAATATGCAATGAACCTATATGCCAGATTAGAGTTTTCACATTTATTAACATTAAAAGATGGTATGTACTGTTATAACTGCGATAAAAAGTACAATATAATACTATCCTCAAAATTCACCGAAAGTCGTTCAGTCATACTAAGGAAACCACGAGAATATTTCATAAACAGATTCCTTGACCTTGTTTTTTTCTGGAGCAAGGTCCCGCAGCCTATTCAATAAACGCTAATTCATGTAAAAGGTAGTGTAACAAGAAACCTCTTGTGCGTCTTGAAAAACAATCTGGATTAATAAATAACATGTACATAATAAATACTTCTATTTCTATCACAAAATTTAATTTTATCAAAAAAAAAATTCCATCTAAAATAATTAATAAATAATTTGATAACTTATTGTATTAAATATAATACAGTTTAATTTGAAAAATCTAATAAATATCAATTACATATAAAGGTTTGCCAGGATATCGCAAAATGGGGATCTGCCAAACTGAATAATGATGTACAATTTTGTTCCTTCTTTTATCGTTTTCTCATTCGTACAAACTGTAGTTACAAAACTTTATCTAAGTGAAACTTCTTAGGCTGCGGTTCGATAAATTTTTGATCGAGGATTGAGAGTGTTAATTTCAAGGACGCGTCATGGTTATAGGTACGTTTCGTTACATGAGAGAGAAGAAAGATTTAAAGTAGAGAGAAGACATTACATTACATTACACAGTTTAGGCTTACACTAAGTGGTCTGAGGGTTTAGGCTATCCACGTCTCCCTTTTTTGGGTTCCGAAGTCAACAAGAAACTCATAGTTTCGCTATGTTCGTCTGTCTGTCCGCGGCTTAATTCAGAGATTCTTAGTTCTAGAAAGCTGTTATTTGGTATGGGTATACATATTAATCACGACGACAAAGTGGTAATATAACATCTTGAAAATTTGTTTAAAATACGTCCTCTGCACGTAAATTGGGAATGAATTTTTTGTCTCGTCTATCCCATCATGTTGGGTGTCATTGGATAGGTCGTTCAAAAATATTGCGGGTGAAAACGTGTGAAAACCATTTAACGATTAATGGATCCCTTTGCGAAATATTAAACTTTATAGTATTATTTTTTGTTAGGTGATCCTGAACCGAGGTTACCCGGTTGAGTCAAGGTTCAGGAAGTTTCGAGGAAACGTCTTAGAATACGGGTGATAGAGTAGTAGGAAGAGGTTATACACAATAACCTTTCTAAATTAAAAATAATTTTTAAAATATGGTGGATATATCTGAGATACCACGTTCAATAAACAAAAAAAGCTTTTATTTTATACAACTAAAGTCGAGAACATACGGCTCGCCTGATGGTAAGTGGCTACCGTAGCCTGTAGACGCTTGTAATACATATCACTTGCGCGTTGCCGACCTTGAACCTCCCTACCCCTTCTTTATAATATTAGTATAGATTTGCAACTTTTATTTTTATCTAGTTATTAAATATCTTTCAGCAATATCATTTTAACAACATTTAATAAAATTGTAAGATATTAGTCAAAAACCTATAGCAAAAAAGTTGAATTTATCCTCTTATCGAATACCTATTTAGTATTCTGTGTACCTATTTAATTAATAATATATACGATGTAAACGTTTCATCAATTCCGTCGTTACGAAATAACTCCATGACGTCATACGTTCGTCTTTCACATGCCACTCAAAGAGCCCCGCGATGCCAGACAAGCATCGCTTGAGAATGAAACGGTTAATTTGCATAACGTTGCAGTTAAATTTAACATAAATTGAAATTGGAAACCTCATCGTAAATTGGGTCATATGGTTGCATCTAAATGAACCTTTGTTTCTTGTATATTTCGTTTTGAAACTAAATCTAAAACAAAACCATAATTACAATTCCTACCGTATTAGATAAAACCCCTTAGGTCGATGAATAAAACGTGTTCCGGTATATTGAATACTGTTTTAAAATACTATAACAAGTTTTATGATATAATATTTTATATACATAAATATGAGCAGTAAAAGTTTCTCTATGGCTTTATAGAGGACTGTAAACGAACGAGTTTTATTAATTTAGGTATTCAATAGATACCCTATTGGATATCAGATTATTTTTATACTAGCTCGGCAAAATGACTGTGCGTGAATGCAGTACGTGATGTTAAGTGCGGTACTATTCACAAACAATGGCGACCGTTGGTTACACAAATTTCATAGACAATCGTCGCAGTCATGTCTGTCCGCTGCAATGACGCGCCTCATTTGAAGGACCCAATATCAAAGGAAGAAGGAAAAGGTTGGCTGGAAGATTATTCAATATCTGCACGGTACGGCAAAGGTAAGAGTTAGCGAACTTCTTTGTTCGTGCTCCGAAGACCAGACCGCGTGATTCTGCATTATAAGGGAGATGATGAGGTTCTTCAGAACATGCAGCATAATACAGACGATAAAATACGCTTAGCGACATTCTCTTCGCAGCTGAAGCGGTTCTAAATATTTAGTGACATCTGAATCATTCACAATTCGGAAAGCCCGTCGCTGTAACCTGTCCAGGGTATCGAGAAGGTATTGGGAGGAACCGTTCCAGAGATGCGAACACTATTCCATGCCGAATTTGAGCCTTATAAAGATGGTGCAGTTGAACGGCCGTGAAAAAGAGTCGCACTGTGTTCAGGATGCCCAGTGTCCTGGATGTTGCAGAGATAATACTTCCAATGTGAGATAATAGTTCAAATTGATGTCACAACGAATATCCATTGCTAGGATACTGAGGCTATCACGCTTTGCGAGTGAGACATACTGAAGAGTACAGTGAAAACGCAAACCTGGGTTTTCTTGGCATCGAACTCAACCAAGTTGATTGTACCTTGTAAAGTTACGAGGTCAAGGAACTGGCTGACGTCTCCGTCCGTCCAATCTGCCCGCATCCTCTCTTTTTCAACCCGACAACAAGTTGGCTTACTGCAGTAACACCCATGAAACGTGCTTTCATCAGCATAGCAATGAATGCAAAAAGAGGCTAACATATCATTGATATGTATCAGAATCTTGTGGAACTACTGCATAACTGGCATGAGCTGAAAACTGTGTCCATTAACAAGGATACGAATTCTGCGTTCACGCAGAAAGCTAGAGGCATATGTATGTATTATTTATATGAAATTTCTAACAGTTATCGGTGTAAACGAAGTAGGAGATATTAACTAGTGTTCATTAATAATATTTCGTCTATTACTTAGGTATATTCGTCTGTATCTGTATTCTGACTTATAGTATTATTATAATAAGATAAAGTTTGTATGTTTGTAGGAGGTAATCTCTGAAACTACTGATCCGCTTCTTAAAACTCTTTCACTGATAGAAAGCTACGTTCTTTTTGGTAACATAGATCATCTATTATTAATATTATTTTGGACGAATAAACAGATTCGGTCGGATTGGAACTTTGTTAATACGTATATTTAACCAATATGTATTTTCTCAGAATCGGCTGAGTAGAAAAGTGGTTATAAAATATGTTACTCCAAATTTATGAATAAAACATTTATTGTAGTATTAGAAAATAAAATTTATCATTAACAAGCTATGACCGCGGCTCCGCACGCTTTTATTGCGCAGTAACTTTTTCAGTTCGTATTTTATGAATTCTTATAGCCTCGGGTACAAAATTTAATAAAAATCTATCAATCTTTTATTCTTCTATGATCTTTCATCTACCTATAATTATCGAACTTGGCGCTCGTAATTACGTCAGTAATAATTCAAACAAAGACAGACAAATCGCTAGTTTGCATTCGCGACATGTTGTCGCTACCATTTGCAGTAGAAATTCATGAGGCGTAACAATATTATCATTTAAATATGGCGCGTCGAGCCTGGTAGGTAGAATATCACTGTCATTGAAGTCTATGAACACCGTCTCCTTGAAAACCTAGAAACTTCCACGTCTGTTTTAGATAGCTGTAGCAGTTCTAAATGAAACGAAATATTGGTAAATATTGCAGACTAGCTGTGTCCGCGGTTTCACCCGCGTATAATCTAAAAGAAATCGCCGATTTATAATCGATGATTTATAATATTTCAGTTTCTATAAACAATATTTTTATGGGGCTGCCAGGGATATGTGTCATAACTTACACAGCTCGTTCGCACCACTACATCTGTAGCCACAGGCCCGAGCCGAGTGTTGATTTATTTTAATTTTATATTATCTCCCAAGCTATTCGTCCAAATAACATGCTATAAAGGGCAAAGTTTATCTACATAAAATTGACATTATGATAAAGGAACTTCGTAAGGATTAATTTGTCATGCCTAATAATAATGCTCAAAAATCACTTTTCAAATTTCAATAATAAAAATCACAAAATACCTTATGTATAAGAGATAGACATACTTTATGCCGGACTTTTTTTTAGATGTACTAAGAAGCAATATTTTTGTAGAACATTGTATGTACGTATCACTAACCATTACGCCAGCGCATGCGGATAAAGTAGTGCGGTAGCGCGGTTTCGTCCGACTTACTTAATAAAAATCAATATTTCAGGCTAGCTGAGATGTGTAGCTTAATTCTAGATAGTCTTAACTATTCCACGTGAATTTGGCAAACATATTCAAAAATAATTTTTCTTGCCATCTGGTTTACTGACGTCATTATAATGTGATACTATTAAAAAAAATTGTGACTTAGAGAATATTTGTAGAGTGTTATTATACCCAATGAAGTTTACATCATAAGTTACATCAATTTAACTCTAATTTCAATAAGAGTGGTAGAATCTATATAAGGATCTACTGCAGAAGCACCACCAACACCATTTCTGCTGCAAATCAGTAGTGCTCGTGTGTTTCGGTATGAAGGTTGTGATTAGCAACACACACCGGCATACAAGGCGTGCCAACTCAGTTCTCAGGAGTAACTACTTATTATGGACTGACTTAATTTTTTTAGGGTTTCGGAGTCAAAAAGGAATCCTTATGGTTTCGCTATATCAGTCTGTTTGTTCACGGCTTAGCTCAAAGATTTTTAATATTACAAAACTGTAATTTGGTATGAGTATACATATTAATCACAAGTGGAAATGTAAAAATTGTTTTTGGTAGATACCTCCTCTACACGTAAAGTGGGAACGACTTTTTTTTCTCGTCTATCACATCATGTGGGATGTCGGTGGATAGGTCATTCAAAACGAATGTTTATGTTTATGAAAACTATTTTTCGATGCAAGGATCCGTTTGCGAAATATTAAGCTTTAAAGAGCTATATTTTGTTAGAATCAAGTGCCCCCCCCCCGCCAGCTAAATGGTTGTTTTTGGATATGTGAAAAAATCAATCATGGTAGTACTGGTATGGTATATAATGAAGTTAAAAGGAAAACTATCAGAAGTAAGTAGGCTTTAAAAGTTAACGAGTTAAAAGTCAATCAACTTGTAAATGTACTTGGAGAAGTAATTTCTTACAAATTCCATTGAAAATGATTTAAAACGCATAGCTATACTTTGAATCGTGAGTTATGGTTATACAAATATCCGATAGAAATAAGGATGTTCAGTTTTCCCGAATTTGAACAATTTCCGGGAATTCTTCCGGTTTTCTTTCCATGAAAACCTAATTCAGAGTAATGCAAAAAAATTAAATAAATAATAACCAAATCGGTCAGCCGTTCTCAAGTGATGAGTTTACCAACGAGCAGCATTTCATTTTAATTTATATAGATAGACATGACTTGTGCCGACACCAAGAATAAGAAGATATTTAATATGATTTGGTCCGATCGATCGAATCATTTGATCATTAGGTATTGCTGTAAAAACCATCAAGGCTAGAGTACGCAAAAAAGCTGACCTCTAGGCCATGGAGGCAACCTGTAACAATCACTTAAGCATATTTATGCAACACATTCTATTAACACTAATTGAATCATTGCGTGTCAGACGTCGTAAAACCGTAATGAAGTAAAATTTATGATCTTATTCCTAAGTCTTTCATAAAAGTACCGTAATTTTCGTGTACAATGCTTTAATACTCACAATGACATACTTTAGTTATTTTGTGGATCACGTTGTGCTCATTATCGACTTGTGAACTCTCGGATAAGCTAAATCTGTTATGGTGCCCTGGTCGGTCATTAGTACCTTGTTCGCTAATAGGTAAGGGATACACATTGGAACCACTATATTAATAAATTTGAAATTCTGTCTGTACATGTTATTTTGTGCCAAATTTTCCAATAGACGTCTGTTATAAAGGATACTGAAAATATTTTGGCTGTCTGCTTGTATGGTTTTTTATGGCAAAGGTCGTAAACAAGAAACTGCAATACAGAATGTCCGATGTCCGGATATAACTAAAAACATCTTGACCGATCCTTATTAAATTTTATACACGGGAAGCTTATATCATTAGTCAAATGCTAGGGTATAAGAATTTTCAATAATACTGTTTGTATGGTTTTTATGGCAAAGGTCGTAAACAAGAAACTACAATACAGAATGTCCGATGTCCGGATGTAACTAAAAACATCTTGACCAATCCTTATTAAATTTTATACACGGGAAGCTTATATCATTAGTCAAATGCTAGGGTATAAGAATTTTCAATAATACTTTTTTTAGAAATCATAATAAAAATAATTTAAAAAAATGTATTTTTTTATTTCTCAACTTTATTCTCACTCATTTTCATTTTCATGAAATTTTGTAAGCGGGAAGTGTAATTCCTTAATTTAAAATCAAATCAAAAAATACTTTATTCATTTCAGGCCCTAAGTAAGCACTTGTGAACGTCAAACACTACTACCGGTTCGAAAAACATCCCAGTCATTGAGAAGAACCTGCAAGAAACTTTATCGGGCTTATCTTTTTTATCACCAATACGTCGTGATGATTAAGCCCACCTACCCTTCGGAATGAGGCCTTTACCCAGCAGCGGGACACTAACAGACTGCTATTATTATTATATTTACATAAATTTTATACATACCGTAATGGGTGATGTCAAATATAGGTCATATGAAGTGTTTAAAAAATATGTATATTAAATTTAAGAAAGTCTGTAATAGTTTTTCATTAAGTCATTTTTATAATCTTTTCGCAAGTGTTCAAAGAGTAATTTTACTTCCAGGTGCGCGTCCGCGAATTCTACATCGCGATGCAGCGTTGCCCCTACATCCACGAGATGAAGGAGCGATTGCTGGGCGCGCCACACGAAGGAATTGAACAGAAAGACTCCAGTGAACCGGCACGGGAACGCGCCATCGACCAAGTCGTGGAACCCCAGGTCGGAACCATCGTAAAAGTGAGCTACTCATATCTCATTTTATCACCGCCAACTGCGTTGAACAATTTTTTTATAATTATCCAGTTTCTTAAGGAATAATATTTCCAACATTACAAATGAAACAGTTCAAAGCAGTTTTCACCGCATTGTAGACATCACGTTTAGAGATACTTTTTCTATTATTTTTTTATAGTTGCACGGCAACTCGACATCACTGTGCCTGATGGTAAATTCAATCTAAAAACGGTTGTCACTGTCATGCCAACCTGCAAGCCTTGGATGCCAAACCTGCAGTTGGATATTTTTTTAATTCTTTATAGGATTTTAGCTTTATGGCCACAATCTCATCTGTTGGTAAGTGAGTAGCTTAAGATGGTTTCACGCTAAGCCTTGTGGGAGAAACCAATCAAGTGCAGCTCCCGAAACACATCTACAGGTGCTTGGCGACAGGTTTTCAACTTGAGGGTGGTAGCTAGCCAGGCCCTAAAGGCCATCGAAAAGCCCTACGCATCGGCTATGGTTTCATAGCGATGTTTTTCTTCACCGCAAGCTCAGGATCTTTGTAGTGATTCGAACTCATGTCGATCGACGCGATGTTCGTATACGTTACCACTGTTCCATCATTGCGTATACACTGGTTGAAAGTGAAACGTGTTAAATAAAAAAAACACTGTAATGGATTTATCACCATGTGCATGGTGGTTGCTAGTTTCTACCCAATTCCTTGTGACTCTGCTTCATTACTGTATGTACATCGGTGATCACGGAACGCGATATAACTAAGCGTGCAACAATGGCATTTTTTACGGGCCCCGAAGCCTTAGAAGGATTTTACAGCTTCACGGGTCTTGGGGGCGAGCGCTGAACGCACTAAACCGCGAAAACGTGGCAATAAGGGCAAGGGTGTCTAAGTGGCCGAACCACAGCTGGCGAGTTCTACATCTGATATATTGTTGCCGCGATCTCGTCTGACACAGTGGTCGTGTGATACCTAGCGAACAGTTATCCGAGTAATTAAACGTCAAATTCATCAAACATGTGTTAATTTGTAAATTATTTTATTTATATTTTCTACAATGCCGGAGATTATTTAAATTTTAGACAAGTACCTGCTTACATAAATTTTTAGTGATTATAAAAAAATATTATCATATAAAATAAGGTATAAAATACTTCACTTTAAACTTAGTATTTATCGACAGCTAATGTTTTAAGGAAAAATCAGCAGTTTTTGTAAATTATATACCAAAATAAAACACGCCTTTTGTAATGATTAAAATATTTATGTAAAACAGATGTGAACATTGCACAAATTAGCGGTTAAGCAAATGACAGATACCAGATATAAGGTCCATGTTAATTCCATTTCATAACAATTTTGGCTTCATGAAATTTCAGCTGAATTCCGACGGATACGGTTCACACACATCACCTGCACGAGCCCCACTAGTGATGGACGAGTGCGAAGCCCCGGCGGAGGAGACGGAAGCTCTCACTCCTACAGAAACGGTGTTAAGATACCGTGCCTGTTGTCAACCGGAGACCATTCCTAAAAATGCCAAGTAAGTCAAATTTGGTTTATAATATTCTCTACTCGTTTATTACACAGTTATTATTTTCGTCTCGTAATTTTATATATAATTGGAGAAATAATTAGAAACAAAAACTCACATACAATACATACATTCTGATTAGTAGGTACATTCTAAATTAATAAAAAAGGTATTCTAAATTTAAAATATATACAAAATATATATTTACATCATGTACCTATGTAAAACAAATAATAATTAGATAAACATAATGTTGTCAACATTTCAAATATTCTAGATTGAAAAACTATGAATTTAAAATCTTCAAATCATGTTCGAAATCTTTGGCGGGATCTTGACCTGTCATGTTGTGGTTTTTGTATTAATTTATAAAACTAGGCAAACAATTATTAGGCTCTATATCACTATGTAATATTGGTGGTATTATGCATGTTTTTTATACTACAATGGTGGCAAACATGCATGCGGCCCGCCCCATGGTAAGCGGCTAGCGTAGCCTATGGACGCTTGTAATCACTAGCGTGTTGCCGACCTTGAACCCTTGGATTCCAACCCTGGAAATCCTACTCATCGCAGCAATGCAACACAAGGTTATTTGGCTGCTATCTTCTGTAGGGTGGAGGTATTCCACCAGTCAGGCTGCCCCAAGTAGAGAGAAATCTCCAATGAAATGTCTCTTTGCCCTACCTCTCTTAATAATTATGATAGAAGCATGAATTTTAAGATAGCACAAAAACTTCCAGGACACATTTAACAAGAGAGCCACCATATTGTTAAAGCAATGTTTGAACTATGGTGATTAGAAAAAAATTCTATCCGCGTGACACTGGCATAATTGTGTATAAACTGGTATTAAAAAATAAGAAGAAATCAGGTTGTTTGAAAAATATGATGTCAGCCAGCAATTTAGCTTATTTCAATGTTAATAACATCTTGTGTTATTTCCTTTATTCACAAAGGTGTTTGCATTGTACCACCATGTTAGAATCCGGTTTATTTACTTATATTCTACGCATGTTTGATCTGTCGTCAAGTTTAAGTATTACTTGTTTAGTTTTTACAGACTTTGTGACCGAAAGTAGGTATTTTCATATGTATGACAACTCTCTGTTTGTACTTCACCAGTGATTAGTTTAGGTCAAAGCGGATACTCCGAAGCTTTATGAATAAATGCAGTTGGTAGTCGATTTAATGTGTAGTTTAGATCCGTTATGAATTATTAATACTTTGCTTCTGTAATAAATCAATACGTATAACTGAACCAATGGACTTATTTTTTGTCACGTCGTAAGATAAAATATGGAAAATTAAAAAAAAACTTGTTTACAATTAATATTAGTAAAATAAAAATAATTATTTCATTTTGAAAATCATTCTGATGAATTAATTAGTTAGGTTAGGTTAGGAATACGCATAGAAAAATTTAACGATACATTTTATTCACTGTAATTTTTTTTTAAGTCGATACATCTTTTATTGATTATTTGTAAAAGCATTTATTTTAACTGAAATTACTTTAATTAATAATGGGTGGTAAGATCCGATAATTATTGTGTTGGACTGGATTTGTAACCACTGTACACCAGGTGTAAAACATCTGTGCTATAGTACGTAAATAGTGTGTAAATATAGCACGCATAGGCGTGTCGCGTTACGGTATCAGTCGGCGTAGATATATTCAGTAATTAAACATTAGCCAGATCGCGACTTCTTTGCATACGCGCAACAGTGCGAGCCGAGGTCCGGTCGCTTTGGCACCCTCGGATCTTGTTGCAATGCTTTCGCGGCCGAGTGCCTTAAGCGCTCGCCCCCAAGCCCAGTGAAGCTGTAAAAGCCGCAAAGGCCCCTAAGGCTAACAGTATAGACAGTTCGATAAAAAAAAGCAGTAATTAAACGGGGTGGTAGGAATTTGTACCTGACATGGTCACGACCACCATAAGTATGATGATAAACATAATTTCGTCATAGTGACTCTATTGGTTTGTCGCGTTTCGGGAGCTGGCGAGAGGCTTGTCAGAGAGGCGACCGTCGATGAATTCCCGATCTCCTGGTAGTCACCATTGTTTTTGGATTGTACTGTGCTAACTTACCATCATGCATAGTGCCTATAAAGAGAATAACCAAATTTAATGACATATAAAAGAACGACAAAATGTAACCCTCATCGATACAAAAAGTTCTCAATGAAGGATTTATTAAGGGAATAAAAGAGAGGAAGCTGTAATCAATGCAGTCACGTCGCATGGATGGACAATCGATTATGGACCCCGCATACCCATGTACGCAGTTCTAAATACTCTCATTATCGACTGAACATACCAATCTGAACTTTAGAATGGACTGTTAGAGTTGAAAATATATTGAAGTTATTTAAATAAAGCACCTAAGTGAGGTCAGTTAGTACGTCTGTCCTTTGTGGAGTATAGGATGCGTACATGACTTTAATGTCATAAAAGTAGACCTAAGTAGAGATATTAATAGTAAACTATTTGTATATTCCAACGACAACAAGAAAACAAAAGCAATGTAGGAAAAGAAGAGATTTGGAAAAAACCGAGGAATGTTAACGAATGTATATTAACTGAAAAATTCGAACCCCGTACTTCGATGCACCGTCCGAAGGCGATAACTCTTAGATATCATACTATACTATCATACTCATTTCAAACTTTAATGTTTTGTTTTTTGTGTATTCATAGGCATAAGTAATATTTATAAAAAAACTTGATGACGAAGAACCTAAATAAGTAAAAAATATAATTTTATGATATTCAAAGTCAAATTATTACATCTTATACATTTCATAGATTTAAGCAGTTTTAGCTTGGGTATTTAACCATATTACTAGGTAATGTGCATTGTATGCAAAGCTCAAGGGCGTTTTTTTAGGTATTATGTCATTGATAAATTTAAATCGCAATTAAAATTGCTAACGCACGGAATTGCGTTGTCTCGTTCGATGATAGCGTGTTAATTGTAGAAGTAAATTAAATATAAATTTCATCAATGACTTGTTCGATTATAAAAAAATTGAATCATTTCATTTTTTAATATAAATCCTACAACTTTGGAGTTACAGCTAGATTAAAATTAAACATTCAAGCATATAAAATGTAATCGTACGAATTATTTTCCTTATCGTTAAAAAAAATACTTCTATGATTGCTCTCACCTACTTAAGCAATGTCTTACAATGTCTATATTAATAAATCTATAGTTCTGTATGTACCGAGTATTTTATCAAATTTTCCTAATAAACACCAATTATAAAGGTCTGACGAAATAACATCTTGTTGAAATAATATGTGCGCTAGCTCATTCGATTCGGAATGACATTTCGTACTCTTTAAGGAACTTTTTCCAAAAATTCTTCAATATTATTAGTTTTTGAGTTATTATTAACGAAAAAATGAATATCTTTTTCATCTTATTGTGTTAATAACAATTGAAATTTATTATGTGCTTATAAATACTCGAGAAACCTTTTTCTAGACGTCATTCCGAATCGAATGAGCTATCGCACATAGTTTTAGGACCGGGAACAAGAATTAACGCGTTTTTAAGCTTGTTGACTGGAATAAATAAATAAGCTATGAGAATTGACAATAATATGAATAAAAATAAAACGAGACAAAACTAATTACTGCGTAGAAACACGTGCGTTGCTAGTTGCAAATATATTTTAGCTACATATAAGATTCAGGTTAAGTATTATGTTTTGAGTATCGCTAAAATTTTCTATTTAACAAGAACCATTTACACGGTGACTGTTCATTGCATAATTATTCAGTGTAATTAGAATATGCGTGACGATTTTAACGTATTTCTTTGCAGGTTGACACTAATTAGTGTAACGTCCTAACTTAATAATATATCGAGTTAGGACATGCGTATAGAAAGAATCTATTGACCTGGTTTTTGAATTCTATTGAGTTTTTGTATTGTATTTGCAATGATGGTTCAGTGGTAGCGTATACGGACATCGCGTCGATCGACGTGAGTTGGAATCTCGTGTATGTGCTATTGGTGAAGGAAAACATCGTGATGAAACCAAAGCACGGTGGATAAGAGTTGTAGGGCACAGATAAATTTCTTTGGAAATTTCTCTCTACTTGGAGCAGCCCGACTGGTGGAATACCTCCACCCTACAAAAGATCGCAGCCCAATAACCTTGTGTTGTGTTCCTGCGGTAAGTAGGGTTTCCAGAGCTCCTTGGGGTAAGAGGGTTCAAGATCGACAACGCGCTAGTGATACCTATGATATTTCAAGCGTCCATAGGCTTCGGTAGCCGCTTACCGTCAGGCGGGCCATATGTTTATGCCACCTTAGTAGTATAAAAAAACGGTAGTATGGCATTGTCTAATGTCCGCTAGGCTAGTAGGTGTGTTCCGGCAGCTGCACTTGAGAGTCAGTCCTCCACTAGGCTTAGCGTTACCATTTTGGGCTACATCGTCATTTAGAATCAGGCGAGATTGTTGCCATTAAAATGAATATATAAAGAATAAAAAAAGATTTTTTCTTCTGTTTATTGGATAAGTAGTAAGTAACACGTTTTACGGCTTCCGAAGGTAAGTGTGTAGAAATAAGGGTGTGTTTTGTTGCGTGAGGTCGGTGGGCGGCCAGGTCAGTGGGACGCTCGCGCATCTTCCCAATGCTCTCCGGGAGAGACGCGCCTCTATCGACCGCTTGTCGCCAGTACCGTTAGGGCTGCCCCTTCGCTTGCAACTTTTAATACTTTCCTTTTACATTTTTTAGTAGGTAATGTATTTCAAATTGTAATTTCATTTCGTGAAAATACCATGGTAGAAAAGAAAAATTAAGAGTACTGGTTAACTCGTTAAAACACCGAATATTAAACCAGAAGTAACGTGAAATTCTCGTAAAACTGGACATCATGAATCAATCCTACTCAATTTTAATGTTTAGAATTTAAATTGAAATTTTAATATTTCATTTATCTCAAATTCTTTATAATAATATATACACCTATGGTATAATAGGTTGTGTTTTGAGGAATTGTTCGATATAATGCATATGGTTATCATTAAGGGGAATCATTAACCTTAGAATTTAAATGGTCACGGGCAGTTCAAATTCAGTGGGCTTTCCTCCCGCGAACGCTCCGGATATGCTCTCTGGTGAGGAATTTGGGTTCTTCAAGAGGGAAACTCAAAGGTTTTTCAAGAGTCTGCGACATGCATGTGATGGTTCTTGTGTTTCAAGCGTCCATAGGTTGCAATGACCGCTTAATATCAAATGGACCGTACCGACTTGTTTGCCACCGTCGTTATATTAAAATCCTAATGTGAGGATCATTAGTGAAGTACTGTTTATTAATTTATACGAGGAATGAGATGCTGTTAATCTATTGTAAGTTATGCATTACAATCGCGGTTAACATAGTTGTAATACCAATTATTTCCGATGTCATGATCAGTCATCTTAATGAGATGAATGTGAACAGGGTTTTAATAATACAGGTAATGATGTAACCTAATGCCATGTCGATTTAAACGTAAAGTCTCAAAGACACACACGATATCAGCGAATTCTTTGATTAACATTACTTTCGTATTTTCACATAAAATTACGACCCTCCAATGTACAATTTATACAAGGGTGGTGATACGAGGGAGCTACCCCTGAATTTCGGAGGCGCGCAGCATCCATTACTGCGCAAACTCTGAGTAGGTTCGACTCGGAGGCACAGTACGGACGCCGCTCCTCCCTACTTCCGGAGCTCTTTACCTTGAGAGAGTTCCTTATCCTACATTATTTTATCGTTGACCTTATAATGGCCTACCCTTAATCCTTCCGTGAACGTTAATTATATTGAGCGATGGGGAAAGATAAGCATCAACATGCTGAAGCCGAGGTGAAGGTGGCTACAGTGGAGTTGAATGATGTGGACAATATGGCAACTCTGCCGGTTGGGCAGCACCGCCAACAAGGCAGCGACATTGCGATAGCCGAGAAACACAATACCGCGAACAAAGAGATGGAGCTTAAATGTGTACAACCCAAGCCATCTAAAAAGTATGTTATCAGTGTGGTTTATCCTTTAAAGTTTGATGCATAGTTAATTCATTGTAATAAAATTCTATTCTACCAGGTATTATTTGAATAGGTCGTCAACAGATTTCAGCGTGAGTTGTTGCTAACATTGAGCTAATATTTTATTGTGATGCATCCGCGAATACGAATAATAAAATGGTTCGAAACTTTACGTTAATAAACATAAAAAATACCGTATAATTAAGCCAATTCCTTTATTACTAATGTTTAAAGTACTATGCTAGATTTAGTTATGTTTATAAACATTATACATACAAAAAATTAAATAAGACTTCATTATTTTGTAAGAAATACGTCTTATTTTCTAAATCAGAATAATTACCACATGAAATAGAACTGTAGTGGCTCTAATAACATAATACATAATTATAGAATTATTTCATCTCATTTCAGAACATCACTATTCATCATCTCCAGTTTCATCTACGCGAAGCTCTTAGTTGTCGTTTGCATCGCTTATGTCATCAGCGATGTCATTACTCACAACCTACCGCTTTACTACTATGAGGGATTCTTCACTTATCTATATGGCATGAGCATATTATTCTTGCTCTACGTCTTCTGCTTTTTACTTCAAGGTTTGTATAATTTATGATTTTAATTATTATTATGCAATAATAACAACTAAACAAACAACTACGTATACAGAGAGCGCCTGCTGCAGCGGTAGCCCGCCTAAACCGAAGCCTCCGCCAAAGGAAAAGAAACTGAAGAAAGAAAAAGAAAAGAAAACCAAAGATAAAGAAAATAAAGAGGGCAAAGATGGAAAAGAAGGTAAAGATGGCAGGAAAGATGGAAAGAAGGATAAACGGGATAAAGAAAAGGATGGAAAAGATAAGGCAACAAAGGAATCGAAGAAACAAAGTCAATTCCAGGTTAGTGTTTAAATCTATTTGTTTTTTTTTTATGTACGCAGCACATCCATTTTTGTATTTAACAATTTCACATAATTTATTTTATTTTGCTTTCGCGTGTCGTCGCGTGTCAGTTAACAACACATTTTGTTTTAATATTAATTTGTTATTATTTAACTTTGTGAATATGCATACATCCGCAAAAATATCGTTACCTTCATAAATCATGGTTAGTGTTGCAAAAGCTTCGTCCAGAACGCAATAGGCCGCATGAACCTTTTTATTTACGCTGCCTACTTTTTGTTCTTTATTTCCATATCATTTGGACAGGAGGTGTATCCCCGTAAGATGCGCGATAAAGTGCGTCAACAGCAATTGCAATTACAAATGGCGCAGTTGTATGCGCCAGATCAGGTGAGGTGTATACGTCTTGACGAATCCTGCTTGGTCATTTGTGTTTAAAATATCGAAAGCTTTGGATGTGCTGTTGTAGTTGATTCCATTAGCGCTTGTTGTTCTCCGCTGGCGTATTATCTGCTTTTCCAGTATAGGATTCGTTTAGATACCGTACATAAAGGCTTTGAATTCCAGTTTGTAAAACCGCATCGAAAATTCCCTAACATATAATATTAACTTACCTTCTTCATTTAAAGATATGAGTAACTACTAATTTTGCATCAAGGCTAGCTATAATAACGATTCATAATTTTTATCTTACAAAAACCAAATCCTTTAAGGGGAGCGAGAGAGAATGAATTAAAGAGAGATACGTCCCTACTGCAAGGCAGAAAGGCACTTGAATTTTTTTTGGAAACAATGAAATTAATGCGATATAATATCGTGTGTATTTTTATTGTTTAACTTTATTAATTTACTATTTATCTTTCAACAGCAACAAGATATTGTGGAAATTGAGTCAGGACCTGTGGCTAGACCGGTGCGTAGGCGTAAAACATCTCAAAATGATCACAGCCACGGTAGCTTTTTTCTTAGGATTGGGGCAATTGGTAAGAAATAAAAAACAAATAAACAATAATCATTTTAAATGTTTATTTTTTTTATAAAACTTATTGATGTTCATGCTAATTTTTTATAGCATTCGGATTGGGCACCATGATTTACAACGGCTTAGAATTCGGAACATTCTTCGAGCTGCCTTTAGAGTCACCTTGCTATTTGATCCTTAAAGGAGTTAATCCTATTTTACAAATGGTGTTCACCTTCATGCAAATGTATTTTATATTCATGAATTCAAGGGTAAGAGATTTGTACAAAAATTGATACCAATATCGTGCATCTATTGAGATAAAATATTAGTATTATTATTTCTACCTGTTTCAGCTTAATATTCATCGTTTCAAAGTGATCGCTCGATTTGGTTTAATGCACGTCGTAGCTACAAACATATGCGTTTGGATTAGAACACTGGTTTTGGAATCGCTTAAGGAAATAACAGATTATCACGTTAAAAATCCTCAGGGAATCCCGGAGGAAGGCGTTCTTGGAAGTAAGAAACTTGGAAGCTTGAAACTCATTAAGTTTTTTGATGATATATCTTTTAATATTTATTTGTTCCACAGAAGTTATCCGTAAACACACTCTAAGGCATTCTGGTAAGGTATTCGGCGCTGTCACTACTGCAGCTACTACGCTTACGTCAACAGCTATTACTACAGCTAAAAGTATTAGTGATGATGTATTGAATGTAATATCTACAACAGTTTCAACTCCCACAACAATTGCAACAACAAGTAAGTCTATTTTATACATTCTATTTGATTTGTCAACGAATAGTGGTTATAAGTGTTGTTACTAATATGCATGTTGTGTCTATTAAAATACATTTTGAACTAATTTTCAGCGACCACTTTTTCATCTTATCACAATATGGGTAGTGGGTTCCTTCCTAAATCCAAGCTAATCGAAACTTTAAAGAGTACTGTAGGCTATGGTAATGGTATGAGTCGCGATTTCAAAGAATGGCCTAACGATAACCCTTTCCCCACTTCTTCTTTCATACCCTTTACAACAGAGGCGAATAAAGTGACTCAAACGCAAACTGCTATGTTGGAAGTATTTCAATTCCCCTTTACTTCGACTTTAAAATCAATGGTAAACGCTCTATCCACAATAACACCAAGCACAGCTTCAAGATCATTTGCTACTGATACAGACGAATGGGCCAATAGTGTTGAAACATATCGTGTAGATGAACCACCACATTTACCAGGTTTGTCGTTGGAGTGTCGTTTTGACTAATAATATCTAGTCGTTGCACTTTTTATTTACAGATTGGCTATTATTTATGTTTCAGTAGCTATTAAGAATTGCACTTATTTACATTAGAATAGGGTCAGTAATAGCGATTTACTTTGCATGGTTTTAAGTTGTGACAATAAAAATAAATAACTTTTAGAAGATCTATTTAAAATACAGAACATATACTATAAAATATTTATATTATTTTTAGATAATAAAACTACAGAGGTATTCGAATCATTCGATGGCCTGAATCCTGCAGCTTTGATTGCAAATATCGATAATTCTACTGTGTGCGGGAGAAATCCGATCATGGGAACTATTGTTTCCGACTCAGCACCATATTTGTACCCGTTTATTATTGAGTACTCTTTGATAGGAGCTGCTGTAATTTATGTTATGTGGAAGCATATTGGTCGCTATCCCAGGTAATTACATAATTTCTTTAATAAAATAATACAATAATTAATATACCTAGTTAATTATCATTAAAGCTTATTGATACCTTAAATACTTGCATATACATATCTAAATATCACTATATAACAATAATAAGCAGATACTAAGCATTATAGTATACTCACCCATTTCATGGTTAATTAAATATAATTAAGCCAGTATTCAGATAAATTAGAGCACGGTGAGAGTACTGGGAATAGTAACGCTTGACTGACGCGTGCATACGCGTTCATTTGGTTGCAGCGTGGCCAACGATGAAGATCTAGAAAGACGTCTGGAGGCTGTTCTCTCCCGCAGGGCTGCTGCGTTGGCTGCTGCACAACGGGGCAACCGTGTCGACTGTGCTGGTGCTTCTAAGGGACTCTTCTGTGGACTTCTTCTCTTGGTGACATCTCTAATCTGCTTGATCCTCTTCTTCGTGCTGATCAGACATCAAGACTTGAAGCGCCTGTCAATATACTTAGCTGATGTGTCCCACTGCGCTCTGATGCTGTTGTCTATAATAGCAATTCTGATTGGATTTATACGGTAAGACTTGCAAAAAATTTACAATATGCTTGGGCTATTATTATGTTGACTTTTATATTTGTTTTATTTAGGTTGCTTCATGGCTATTACCTTGTTTATTTTTAAATAATTTATTTTATTTTTTGTTTCTGCTGTCCCTTTACCCCCTTTATTAATGTTCCTTATTTTCCTTTTTCCATCACCTTCAATTATTGCTCCAATACTTGCGTGGTATTGCGCTATTCCAATTATATTATAATTTTAACAATATCTTGACTATATCGTAATAACTTCAAAATTATAATTTTTCTCCATATTAAAATTATTTTCTGTCCTTTTTTTACCATTTTTGGTTTCGCTTATTCAGTGGCCGTGTAATGCAATGGAGCTATAGCCCTTCCTCCTGTACCGAGCCTATTCGCAGGGTACAATCATTGAAGTTCCGCTCCGAAGAACAATCAGACCTGAACGACATCTTGCTTCGCGTTTCTGCATTTGGACTTTTCGTGTACGCTGTGTTCTGCATTATTGCCGGCGGAATGGGAGCCTTCACTCACGAACCAAGCTTACTGGTCATGATAACTGGATGTCTTAGTGTACTTCAGGTAAATATTTACGCCTCATATTTTCCACGTAATACTTAGATTGTATTATCATATAGGTACATAATATAACCGGTTTCATTTTTATTAAACATAATATTCACTATGTCTATGTTTAAAACGATCTTGAACGGTAATTTTGTAATCGCAGTGTTTTTAATTTTTGAGAAAAAATATAAAACAGCTATACCTACCCTACTATAATAATAGGTGGTCCTGCAATTGCTGTTTATTGCTGATGTATCCCGACGTCGAGTTCATCTCCCAGAACAGGAACGTAGCAAGCCGGCTCGTCAAGCTGTTACTTTCTTGCTCATCTGCAACGTCACCATGTGGTTGATATATACTTTCGAAGCACAGAAAGTTCTTGCTAATCCTGTAAGTGTTTCTTTTATTTTGATGTAACATTTTGTTTCTGGATTTGTTTCATAGCAATCTTTCTTTTTTAGGTTCAACTGGATTTCTATGGTTTCATCGCTTGGTCTCTGGTTCAACGCTTTACTCTCCCGCTTTGTATTTTTCATCGGTTTCACTCAGCTGTCACTCTAGCTGAAATATGGAAGACCAGCTATAAAGCTCGTCTGGAGTGAGCATTAACAAAATAAAAGACAATTAACATTATGTTGTCTAACATCAAATATCATCATATCCTAGCCTGATCTGGGATTCTAATCCTGATTTCGTCCTAATCCGGGGCACCAATACTATAGTTAGAGGGAATTTATTCGCTAATAGTTACTAAATTATTTCTTTAAGTGTTAGAATAGAAGAGTTTGATGGATTTAGAAAGTAAAATTCATGATTAGTAGACATAAATAGTGACTAATAATCCCGGTAATTATTGTAAGTAGTTCAGCTTCTGCTCCTGTTTGTAGCGTCACATTTTTGTGTTTAATATGCGATTAATTCACATTATCTGTCACATTCCATATTCTTACAGATTCAATACAAATTAGTTTTCTTGAAAGACTGACTTGCGAGACTTTGAAGTGACCAAACATACATATTTTCAGCTCATTTACTTTGTTAGATACGTAAACCGTTGCTCAGATTTCGGAATTCTATATTATATAATTGTACTGTCTTTAAATTTTAATGTGAATTTTGTAATGAAATTAATAAATAAACAAAAAACGGTATGGTTATCGATGTCCAGTTGTGAGAAGTTCCCTCCTGTGTTAGAAATAATTTGTGTGCCATGGTTTTAGGATTAAGGCTTCATTAAAATTTGACAATATTTTACATTTATTTTAAAATTTTGACATTATACACAACGCGGAATACTTAAGCTCTTTTTAAAATATAATAATATAAAATTTAAAGTATGTGGATATGCAGTGAATGCTCTCCATAATATCCACAGAATATTATTATTAGTAAAGATTAAAATATAAGCAATTACTATATAAATGTTTCAGAAATTTTATTACCCCAATTCGGGATAAGGAAATAGAGTTAAAATGGGACTTAAAAGTAATGAAATTTAATCGTGTAATGTTAGTATATATCGAGAAATGAAATGGATTTATTGTACTTAAAGTGACAGAAGATGAGTTGCTTGAATTGCAGAAAATGCTTGATATGAATAATTGAAATAGAAATTTCAGAATACTGAATTGCAAAGGGGCCATAAAACTTGTTTATTCACTTAATGTATAGCGATGTATTTCTACATTAATACGTTATTTGTTAATAGGTATATATATTTTCAAGCTTTATGATTTTTATTTATTTTTAAATGCATGATTTTTTCATATAAAAAAATATTGACATTAATAGTAAAAAATGTAAAGGTTACATAGTAGCTTGAAATTATTTTTTATATAAAACTTATTGATGTTGAAATATATCACAATATATTTTAACGGTTAAATCAATAAAACCGCACAATTTTTCAGCGCAGAAGTAAACAAGTTCAGAATAATAAAATATTATGATAGGTACTATAAAATTAGTTGTAGAGTTTATCTCAATGTAATTGAATGTTGTGGATTAAAATATTGATAATATAATAAAGTACTGTTTTTGCGATGGTTACAAATTTTAAATAAAAAAAATTTTTTGAATATTTCAATTACGGTAACTAATCACGACCGTAGATTCAGTTTTGGAATAATAATATTATGTTATATTGGGTGATCAGATTACATTTATCCGGAATCAGTTCGAACTTTGATTATTTACCATATAAAGTTCATACATACTTCCGACAATTGGCTGCAATTAACAATCGAAATATACTGTTGAATTGTTCACAATAAAAGATATTTTCTTAAGTCTTTTCAGTGCAATCTATTTTTATAGGTCAACTTGTATTACACAATAGAACTAGCAGTGATACGTGATATCATTTTATATGTTACGCATTTTGTATAAAGTAACTTATATTAGATTACTTATATATAACAATAATTATATTTATTAATTTATAATTACTTTGTAAGATTTAAAAAGTAAATAATTATTTCTTAAGTTAGATTATGAGAGTAATGCGTGATTTTATTGAGATTTCGAAGTATTGTATTTGATATTTTATTGTTTAAAATTGAAAAACTACATTGTTAGATACATATGTAAATTATTAAGAGACAGAAGTATAAGGCCCTATAAGATGTAGTGGTTGTTCTACTGTTTGGCTTGTTTTATCACTGCCGATATTTCTAAACAATAGAAAATTCTATAGTAATAATACATTTGATAAAACTATACTACATATTTCTAACTTGTATCAATTTTTAGGTGATATTTACTCTGTACATTAGTGTTTGGAACAATATGTATCGTAATTTATTTTAGTAATAACATATATACCTACTCAAGTATAGAGTTGTTCAGTGTGTTATGCATAGGGAAACCAAAAAAAATAAAATTATAAATTTGAAAATTCTACTCTATGGCATATTAATTAATGATTATTATGTAATTTCAATAAATTTAATAATACTTAAACGTAACTGTTTGTTTTATTTGGAATTAATTAAAAGGAATAATAAGATCAGCCATATAAATACTCGTTTTCCGAAGACAAGAGGAACCCTTATAGTTTCGCTATGTCCGTCTGTCTGTCCGCAGCTTAGCTTTGAGATTCTTAGTACTAGAAAGCTGTAATTTGATATGGGTTTACATATCAATCACGCCGACAGTGCTAAAAAAATATTGAAATAAAAAAACTGTTAGTGTACCTCGTCAAAACGTAAAATGGGAATGTTTTTTTTTTCTCATCTATCCCATCGTGTCGGGTGTCGATGGATAAGTCTTTTAAAGATTGCGGGTCTGTGAATGCAATTTCTCGATTCAAGTATCAATTAGCTAAATAAGAAGCTTTAAAGTCAACTAAGTCCACTGCCAGCTAAATGGTTGTTTTTGGATATGTGAAAAAATTCATGGTACCTACCTAGTATAAGTGTATAATGAAGTTAAAAGGAAAACTATGAGAGGTAAGTAGGCTTTACAAGTTAACGAGTAATAGTCAATCCACTCATAAAATGTATTTGTAGAACTAATTTCGTACAAATTCCAATGAAAATTACTTAAAGACCCCTCTATAAAGGATGATTTATATTACACCAAGCCCGGCGTCGGCTCGGTGTAACAAATTCTTGAGTTTGCATATTGTGACGGGCAACTACGGAACCCTACACTGCGCGAGGCTCGACATGGCAATTATTTTTTCAAATTATTACTCGTACTCGAAGAAATACAAATTAAAAGAAAACAAACTCGCAGATTGCTCACCGAATTTACTTGCAGATTCAACCTGTATGTACTCACAGAATAAGGCTGTAAGTTCCTCTTTTATTTCGCTTATTGTTACCACTTCGCTTTCGGAATTAGTACGGCCGTGACACACAATACGGCTCGGTTTTATACCCAAATGGGACGATCACGAAATCTCTAGATGATCCCTGAACTCTAAACACATTGTTAACAACTTATGTCATCGCTTTTAAAAGGAGGGGAACGTTTGATTTATAGCCCATTGTTTGATAACCGTTGTAGCTATAAGGCTTTCTATGTGTGTGTGTTACGAATCTATGGCTACACGACACACACTACATTATGATAAATACAAGATTCGAGCATATTTCGATCGATACTTGAGAACGGTGTTTTTTTGTCTTGATTGGAAAGAGTAAAAAGAGCTTGGTCCAAGCCATATTTGTTTGTATCTCTCTCTAACAAAGTAAAGATACTTAAGCTTAAGTAAACTGAAATAGTTTACTTTTGTGTTACATCCTATTATGTGGAACAGGTGCGTAGTATTTAGTAACAGCTTTTTTAGCTTATAGAACAGTTACAAACTGTTACTTGTAATTACCTGTAATTTTAAACTGAAATTATTTTGATCTTAAATGAAGAAGTACACACGGAGGTATAAGGTAAATACAATGAAAACATTTGTTTTAATAAACATTTTTGATATCATTTTCTTAAATGCACATTTTTTTTCATTAAACAACTTTCGCTTTCTTATATATTATATTCTGTTTAAAAAAATGGGGGAAAAGTTGCAAACAATCATTTTGGGGAAAACAAAATATAAATATGGGGAAAATTCGATCTACCAACCAGAGTGTCAAATGCACACTGTCAAACTGACAGATGACAAATCTTTTTGTACGTAATAATTTCAACTTATAACTTATAGTAATATATACACTGAATTGATGAAATTGTTGAGAAATATTTTTATTATCAAACTTATGACGTTTAAAACTGATAGATCAAGTTAATAATTACAAAAACATAAAATGTCTCCGTCAATATCATTCAACGTGCTGTTACAGTGCGGCTTGTTATTATTGTGTGCAAATTGCGTGAGGTTGGAAAATTATGAACCTGGTTACATAGAAGGCAGTGCTATAAATTTACGGAGTAGTTATTCGTGGTGGCCATCGATCCACAACGCAGCTGTGTTGCGAAGGAGAAGACAAGCGGCGCCTGTTGGTATTGTAGGGGAATCTGAGGGCGGCGAAATTGAACCTAAGGTCCAGCCAGCCCTTCCAACGGTGGGTACCTTTATAGCGAATGCTACAGTCCCTGCATCGATTAGTGCCCCCTCTGTACCACTAACAGAACAAAATAAGACTGGCATTAAAGAGGGACAAGCTGACCCAATCAAAGGTTCAGTTCAAAAAGGTAATATTGTAGCTATTAAATTTCAATTCAATAATCTTAGTAGTTATTTATATTTTCCATACTGTAAAAGAATGTACTAATTGATTCAACTTTTAATAAACGTAACATATAAACCAATCAGCAACAATGTAATAGTTTATAGTTGAATAGGAATATAAGGATAAATATACATTAATATTGCTCATGGTTATATTATATTAATTTTAATATGAACTGTGGAGAGGTTAATTGAGTAACATGTAAAGTTTGTTAAATGCATGTTAGTTAATGCCTATCCACTATGAAGTTGATTTTATTATTTTTAATTTCAGATGTGGTTATTTTGTCTAGTATAAGAGATTTACTCTTATTTGTAATTATATCATTGCTGTAAATGTTTTTTTTTTGATAATTTTCAGGTAATGAAACAAATTCAGTCTCAACTGTAGCTCCCACAGTGATAAGTAATGATGAAAAAAAAGTTAACACAACAATTACTGACAAGTCAACAGCAAGTGACATTGATTTCAATAACCCAGGGGTATTGAAAAGAGGTTTTATTGTTTTTGGTGGATTCACCCTCCTAGCAGTGGCATATTTTATATTCTACAGGTAAAATATTGATTATTTAATTAAAATGAATTTATTTAAACAAAAAATGATAAAAATCACTAGAATATAAGAAAGATTTAAGAAATATAAAATTAACAATAGTAAAATTGAAAAGTCAAGCACCAATAGGTGTGTTCTGGCAGCTGCACTTGAGAGCCAGACTTCCACTAGGTTTAGCGTGTTATCATCTTGGGCCACATCGTCACTTAACATCAGGGGAGATTCTGGCCACTACACCAAAATCAGTAACGATAAAAAAAAACAAAATAAAATCAACTAATTTATATGTTTTTTGACAATTATAAATAATTAAGGAATCAAAACTAAGAGAAACTACATACATAATTTACGTCTTTGATTTAGTATAGTATAGATTAGCAAAAAGTTAAAATGACCTTGACGATGATGGTGGTTGGGATATAAGATGAGATTAAAAAAGAATATACTAGTTTGCATATTATTATTTCTATTTTGTTTCTTATATGAGTTACATCCAGGTGAAGCACATTTCCCCAATTAGACACTTAAAAAAATAAAATTAATTACACTTTAAAATGTAATATTTTGCAAATACAGTCAAACCTGGATAAGCGACAGTTCAAGGGAGCACAATCTCATTCTCGCTTATAGAGGTTTCTCACTAAGCCGAGTTTCTCGCTAATGCAGGTACATGGGTAGCGTTTCTCTCTTATAGAGGTATGCAGCAATATCAAGTCACAGCAACTTTATAAGGGTAGGTATCAAGATGCTTACGAAAACAAAACAAAAATTCATGAACTATGTAATTTTATTTTATTTAGAACTTAATTTCACTTTACTGTTTCTGTTTTTGTATTTTGAATGTTTTTCTCTAACTCATAAATTTTGTCGAATATTGCTTGATCAACAACCGCCGCATATTCAAAGTACTGATGGACCGTCTCCAACGCATTAAAGCTATCATTGGAATGATCTTTATTTCTGTTTCCGGAATCTGTGCCTCGTCTTCAGTGTCATTTCCAGCAATACAGGTGCTCACACAATTCTTAACGATATCGTCATCGGTTTGTTCGGTTTATTGAGAGAAAACAATACAAAAACAATGGTAGAAGTTCCACGAAAGTTAAGAATGAGTCATAAAATAGCAGATATTAAATTTGTAATTTGTTTTGTCATTTGTTCCTCCTAAATAATATAAATAAATAAAGCTCGACTGTCGCTTATAGAGGTATAGATAAGTAGCAGTCTCACTTACGGAGGTCCATGAGGGAAAGACGACTCTCTCTTACAAAGGTTTCTGTTTCTCGCTAATAGAGGTTTTGGGAGCTTAAAATGACGGGATCTGGCTATTACTCTCACTTATAGAGTTTTCTCGCTTATCCAGTTCTCACTTACCCAGGTTTGACTGTATATCAAGGATTTGTTTTAATAACAATTTGTGGAGGTAGCAATTTGTGTATACAAAAATGTTCTTGTATCCCTATCTCATTTTAACACAAGCATATATTTAATACTATGCTGTTTCTCTTTTGAGTTGCCTATATATATATTATAAACATTAAACACATTTGAAGTGATGTGAATTATATGCTGGGCATTCAGAAAACAATGTAAGGTTGAATCCTATAATGAGCTGGAGCTTTCAGTAAAGGAGAATGTTGTGTTTTTTTTTTTTAATCTAAGATATATATTTGTACAACAACAGTGGTAAACACTCATATGGCCCCCTTGATGGTAAGCGGCTACTGTGGCCTACAAAACGCTTGTAATACCATATTAATCGGGCAGCCAGGGTTATGCGTCACAACTCACACGACTCATTCGCGCTACTACATCGTCATAGACCTGAGCCGAGTGTTGAATTATTTTAATTTTATTTTATCTGCCAAAATATTCGTTCAAATAACATGCTATAAAGGGCAAAGTTTATCTACATAAAATTTTCTTGACAATTGAACTTTCGTTCGTAATGATTAATATGCCATGCCTAATAATAGTTCTCATAAATTACTTTTCAATTTTCAATAAAACTTTGTCACTAAATACCTTATTGTGGCCTATGGCATATGGTATCGCGGACTTTTTTTAGATGTACTAAGGAGCAATATTTCTGTAGAATATTGTATTAACGTGTCACTAACCATTACAACAGCGCATGCGGATAAAGCAGTTAGGGTGCACTATTTATTCTGACTTACTTAATAAATATAAATATTTAAGGCTAGCTGAGAGATGTAGCTTAATGCCAGATAGCCTATACTCATGAATCTGGCTATCATATAAAAAAAAACGAATTTGTCTGATAGTTTCAGTGATTAGTGTGTTTATACTAAAAAACAAAAAAAAACTCTTCCGCTTTATTATATTTGTATAGATATAAAGTAATAAAATATTCATAAAAAGTTTAATTTTCAGAAGTAAAAGCAAAAAGAATGACTCAAGCAATACACACAGCACAATAGATGCAAACCAATTCCGCTATGGTGTTCTCCAGTCAGATGATCAGAGGGACAATCTCGAATTATCAAGAGTGCCATTAACAATGGAGTCAGACGATGATGAAGATGAAGATTTGGAGATTTTCGATTTGGAACAAAAGAAAAAATCGTTATCCTATGTTAATTTGCAAATGAATGATGAAGACGTTGTTTTAAGTCGTTCAGAGTCCAGAGGAAATGAAATAGACAATCTTCTGTTGGACATTGAAGATGGTAACTCGGAAACATTGATTAATTGGAGCAGTAGTGGTAATAAGTCTATATTGTAATTTTCTAGTTTTGGAATTCGACAGATCCACAGCACGTGACAATGAAGGCCTTCCAGCTAAAGTTCACATTAAGGATGAAATTTTTCTAAATTTAAGAAGCGTGATAAGGATACATCATACAACCTATAAATGTTTGTGTATTCAATGTTTTCATGATGAAAGTAACATATGCCTTTAGTAACCAAATTTAGATTCCTTAAAGTCAAGCGCTAAGTATTAAATTAATCACTATATACGCTGCAGTTGCAATCTGCTGAGCCGATTTTGCCAAGCATCATGCGTAGTCGTTTGCAGGCTCACCGTGACCATGTGCAGTTCGGATGAATACATTTTTTAATACATTTTTTATATGTTGTGCTTTAGTCTTGAAGCATTCGTGACAAGCCAATCGTGGTGCATGCCTCACGATGTTTGTACACAGCTTAAAAATAATTTAAGGTATTTTAAACAGCTATTTGTACTTCCAAACCTTCATAACGTTAACATAATATAAACGCTGACAACAGGAATAAAATATGAAATAAATATGATGTTAAACTCTTGAAATTGTCAATGTAGTTCAGACCAGATCTTTGAATGCTTTGCAAATAGAATATACAATGTAAATACGCAATGTATACAAAACATAGCGTGTTGTACGAGTTGTTATATAGGTATATGTCATGTTTATGCAGACTGGTTCGGCCTTCAAATGAGTTCATGTATTACGTCATGCGTATTAACAAAAAATCTATATTTTTTGGTATTAACTGATAACAATGTCTGTGTTAACTAACGTTAAGTCATCTGTATCGTTTTATTCATTTTATAAAACTGTTCGATTTCATTAAATGAACAATTTACAAGCAGTAGGTGCGTCCTCGATTCTAATATGGGAAATGACAGGCTCAAAATTGGTGCCAAAATTAGTAAACGCCATGAGAAATGGGGACTATGAAATATTAACATGAATTGAATTACATTTGACAGACAAAATGGTAACAATACGCATCGTACGCATACGTATACGTAACGAAATTCGCATCGTAAATACGCGTTTTTGTGTGCGTGGGCCGTTATCGCCTATTGTATAAAGGTGGTTTTCTGTTACTATACTGTGGTATAAGCCTTTTTTTTTATTGGTCTATGGCCCCTAGACACTTGGATACTTATTGTCTGTGTGTTTTAGAGACATCGATTTTCAAATATTACCCTGTCGTATCTTTAACTTGCCTTAAAAGGTCCATGTTTATTGCGTTTTGATGCGCAAATAAATTCTCATATTTTAGGTTGCATTGTATTATTTGAGAGTAATAGAATTATAAATAATTGAAATATATGATTAAAGTAAATAATTGTGTTCTCACGTTTAGGTTTTAATTTATTGATAAAAGATATTTACTAATTATGTTGTTATGAACAACGACGTCACCAGAGGGTACTAAAGTGTTCGAAATTTCGTTGTGTACCTTCCCTTTCTTTTAGGTTAGATTTTCGATCGCCGGATATTTGTCAGATAATTTTATACGAGGAATAATTTTGACGTTTTGACAGATAATGAAAACTATAGATACTATTACTATATTTATTGAAAACCTGTCAATATTTAAAAGCTATTCCTCAAATAAAATTATCAGTTGATTAAAAAATCGGCCCTTAATTAAATATATTTTTATTTTAGAAGACATTAGTGATAAAAATACCAATATTTTTGTACCGATACAAATTTGTAGTAGTATGTACTAAAGTTAGCATAAAAAACTTAACTAGATACTTAGAAACAGTGACCGCGTATTTAAAGGTTGATTTAAATTGACACTCGCAATTATTTCACATTTAAGTGAAATTCATTAGAGGGAAGGCCGTTGTATGAAGAATTAGATTTTTAACATACATTCATATCTGCATTTAAGTTTGTTTTATCAAAGATTATTTCCTAACCTTTTATGTTATAACTATTTCCTCTTATTTATAAATAGTTTATGTGACGGCGCAAAGGCTGACTGACAAATTTTTGTCATTGTCTTAAGTTGATATGCATGTTAGTCAGTTAATCTTTGCAATGTCCATATATTTTTTAATTTATTTATCATTTGTACATTTATGAAACTTAATTATATACTTATGTAACGAAATAGTTTGCTACTAAAAATCGAATTTTAGTTAATATTTATTATAATGGATAAATATTTTTCAACTAAATATATTTTCAATCAAAGTTATTCAACTTATGTAAGAAAGTTTTAATGAACTTAAATTTGTCTCGATCTATTTGAGATTGATTTCTACTGGTAAAGTCATTTTAAGAAATTGAATGAAAAAATGCGAAAGTTATTTCGATTATTTTAACATGGTTATAAATATTTTATTGTATCAATAAGATATAAGGAAATGTGCCATTTTGGGATCTTGAGGAAATTTAATATATTTCTACAAAAGACTATGAAATGAAAATTACGTTATTGCTTTTTTTATTATTAAGGGCCTATTTTTCAATCGTCAGGTAATTGTCAGATAACTTTATATGAGGAATGATTTATGGAACGGATAATATAATTTACGGATAATGCATGGAACAACTGTTATAATTCAAAAATTATTCATTTAATAAAGTCATCTGACGATTGAAAAATGGGGCCTTAATATTATAACGCAGACATATCTATAACTATGCATATTATAAAACTAAACGTCTATGTTTATGTTCTTTTCACGCAAAAAACATTTATCCCATTAACTTGTTTTTTTAGTTCATAGCTACGCTATCTGGCCAGGTAATAGGATATATTTTGAAAGATAAAGTAACACACATAATGGTAAATTAATTCGGAAAAACAACGCTCTTGGGGCGCTCTGGGAGGAGGGAAGGAACATGTGTATGTGTATTTAGTGCTCTGAAATTTTTGTCTACTCTAACTAGGCAAAAAAAAGAAAAAAAAAAGGTCCCTTACAGAACTTATGTACCTGTGTGTGTTGTGCATGTGTGTATAATGCAGTGTCATGTATGGCTGTGAAAGCTAGTGAATGTACAGTCAGTGTATCGCGCGAGCGGCTGCTTGGCTCAAGGGCTCCATGCCGATGGATCGGACCTAGGCTTGAGTTGCCGCAGAGGAGGCGGTCGTGGAGGGTGCGCTTAAATGGCTTAAGCTGAGTAAACCATAAGAGATATATCGATTTAGTGTTCTGTATAATTTTAGATCTTCAAAATTTTTGTCTTTAAAATAACTAGCGGGCGATCGCCGTGTGTGGTAGCGGGGGCAGCACGATTCGAACATGTGCTCAATCGACGGAATTCTGTAGTCCACGCGACCGGAGCCGCGGGCACAACTACTAAATAGATAATTAGAAGAAAATATTGCTTACAGTTTTCTGATTCGGTATACGTGATACTATTTATAACAAAACTGAAGAACTAGTATATAAAACAAGCTAACTAGCATTTGATAGGAAGAATAACCCCATATATTTCCTTGAGCATTTTGTTCAGTCACAATAGGGATAAAATCCAAGTGTTAAGTGGATATTGTAATGTTTGTCTATACTTAACTAAGCATACACGGCATCGATAAATATATGACTATGGGGTGTATTTTAATCCCACGGAGTAAATTACTATTATCATTACATAAATCAGGAAACTATAAAATAATTATGACGAACAAACTACAAAAAAAAAAATAGATTGCTTAGATGCGCAGCAGACCTAAATATAATATTTTTGTGTATTATATATTTATTTACCGTGTGTATAAAAGGTGTAAATACTGAGAGGACAGCTCATAGGTGAGATTAGATGAGGAAAACATTGTGTCGACTCTACCTTGGTGGGATATGGGCAAGAAGAAGATAATTCTTCAGTAGTATATATAATACACACTACACATATCTGAAATACTGTACAATACCATATATTATAGTAGATACAGTTGGCAACCTTACTGGGTGATAAAAAAATGACATGGCGTTGTATATCTCTTTCGCACAAATGCTATAGCGCTGTGGCTGTTCTTTTTATAAACTTATTGTTTGTATCGAATGCTATTTGTCGAGAACGAGACAGCTTGCGTAAACGTTATTGCGTGAGTGAGGAAGACAATGTTATTCCGTAAATATAAAATTAAATTATCTATGAACTAAGGTAAAACCACCAGTAATTGACACTGCACCAATAGTTGACACTCTGACGAAGAAAATTAAATATTTGATACTAAATTGATTTGAAGTCTTGAGTTTGTTAACCGACTTTTATAACTGACTGTACCTATATGTATTTATAACATTAACAATATATCAGTAATCAGTGATTTTGGCCATCTCGATCTTTGGCTTCCTTTTTTTTCTTAATATTTAATTTTCTTCGTCAGAGTGTCAACTATTGGTGCAGTGTCAGTTACTGGTGGTTTTACCTTATATGGATTTTTGTTTCATAAAATGCTTCTTGAAATACGTCCATGCATGTTTTGTTTTAACGCATAAATGAAAATCTTATCCGGCGGTGAGATATGTTCATTATAACACGTTGTTGCCTAACTTTCTAACAATTGTTTATCGTTGAAAAATTCCGTAAATCAGTATCACACTGAAGAAAATTTCAAATATATATCGACAATTTATGTATTTACTTCATAAATTCTATAATAAATCACGTAATGTATATGTGTAAATTTATTTATTATTTTAAAACATTTATAGTAAAAAAAAATTGTAGCGGCACTACTTCGCTGATTATCACATCGTTAAAGCTTTTGACTGTGATAATAGATGAGAGATAAACTGTAAATTAGTTTTCCTGGTGATTTCGTGATTATTTCGAGAGCTGTGATTGTCTAAATTGCTCTCTGTCCCATTCTGGTTTTTATCGGCACGCATTTCATTATGATTATATAGAAAAAAAGGTGTGTGTGCGATTCACACACGAGAGAAGTGAAACTTCATTTTAAAAGATATTTTATATTTTATTTAAACAGTGTGGAATATACATACACACCGATATTTGCTCTCTCGCTCTGGCTCATCGCTCTGGCTCACACAAGGAGGAGAGACCGAGAATATATTGCTCTCTCGCTCTGGCTCACACAAAGAGGAGAGACTGATAATATATTGCTCTCTCGCTCTGGCTCACACAAAGAGGAGAGACCGATAATGTGCGTTAAACGTTTAACGTGTTGGAAGTCGCATAAGAAGTTTTACTTCAAAAACAAGATTTTTTTATGCGTTTAAGCTTTACACGCGGTTGAAGTAAAACTACTTTGAATTTGAATATAGAACATTACGTATCGTACGTAACGCAACTTTTTCTTTACCATACCTAAAGACCTCCCTTACCATACCATTTGCAATAAAACTACTTTCATCTATAGTAACTTTAATATACGTTTTCACCGTACAAATACCTCTTCACGATTTTTTTAAATTCGTGTATTTAATTTATATTACAGTGTAAACACATTTAATTCAAATATTTATACTCTGCATTAATTATCATTACGTACTAATTGATATTTTAATAATGAAAGTTCCTATTCGCTTGTTTGATAAAATATTTTAGCATTATTTATTTCCTTTTTTGGTATGTTACAAAAGCCGATAAATGCAGCCAGTATGTGACGTTTACTTAAGGCTTAATTTAAGGCTAGTTCATACATTTTTATTAGGTACTTATTGCTTAATAATATATAGAATAGATGTTTTACTAACCGTAAAATAAGGTTGTTTTTAATTTAATAAAGATGTATCATATTTTACTTGTTTCATTATTTTATCAGTAAATAACCTTTTGCGAAATATCTTATCATTTAATTTTTAAGTTTGAATTAATAATTAATTGAATAACTATTGGTGAATTTCATAACCATTTTAATTAAATCAAGTATACAAGGAGCATTTATTTTCAGCGATAAATGTTAAAATTATTGATTAATGTAATGGTTGGGTCTATTTATTACGAAACAAAAAATGTGTTAGTAAAATTATAAAAGTTGATATTACCTTGTTTGAATTGGGAATCTGAAACGTCTTGTTAGTCAAACTATTTAAAAAGGCGACTTATATTTTTATAGTGCATATAGAGGTAAGTTTGTTTTCGCTTACAACAATTAATTTACATTTATATAAATTAAGCTCGTAATAAATATTTTTTTATTACGTCACCCACGTATGATCAATGGTGTTCCTTGTGTTTGGATTATTATTTTAAAATGGCAAATATACGTATATTCTATGTCGTACTAAAATCACGTCATCACATGATCCACAGCTTCTTCACCAATGCTAAATGATGCTTGCTAAAATGTAAATTTATTTTTATTTTACTAATAGCATGTATAGTGAACTAAATCTAAAAAAAAACAGGCGTCGTACGAAGGTATTTTATTTCAGTCTCGTATCCTGGAGCAACGCACGTACGCGCTTGTTCGTCTACTATCTCCTATATTAAGATAAACGAACCGGCACATTGCTGATACGGCAACCCAAGTTTCTTAACTAAATTCATTAGTAACAATGAAAGCGTTGATTTATTAATATACCAGAAGAGTGTTGCTTTTACTGATAAATCAGCAATTAATAGGCGAACAACCAAATCAATAGACATGATGCGTAAGTACCTTCATGTGGCTGGGTAGAAACAGAAAATAGACGTGATTAACTTGAACATTGGAATTAACAAATACTTGCACTGCGTATCTATATGGGGAGCCAGTAACTTGGTTGAGTTCAATGCCAAGTAAACTCAGGTGGGCGCTCGTTTTCCTCAAAAAAGTCTTCGTTTTCTTCCCCTCCCCACTCTTCAGAACATCTCACTAGCAATGCGTGACAGCCTCAATATTCTAGGTGTGGATATCCGCAGCGATCTCAACTCCAGGGATTACATCGGGAGTGTCATCGCTACTACATCTCGGAGACTCGGAATCCTGAACAGGATGTGACGGTTTTTCACGCCCGGTCAACTGTACCTTCTTTACAACGCACAAGTTAGTATGTGTACTATGTACTATGTACCGTGTATGGAATACTGTTTGCACCTCTGGGATGGATCTGCAAAGTACCTCCTCGATTCTCTGGACAGGTTGTAAAGACGGGCTGTTCGCATTGTTAATGATGCAGACCCAATGCATCGATCCGCTTCAGCTTCGCAGGAACATCGCCTTTTGTCTAGATTGCATAGTTTGATTTGTATGAAGTATCAACTTGGTAAATTTTCTATATACCTATCGCTTAAAATACTATTTCATCAATTTAAAGTTTAAACTTTCAGAGCTCTTATTAAAATAAATATATATACGATTTTTACAATCCATTAAGAATCAAATTAAACGAACCATAAGAATAGCTAACATAACAATTAAGGAAACATTCATGACCGATCTTAGACCTTACTAAAATATTATTTTAGTCCATTCCGCACCTACATAACTACTACCAGCTTTGTACTGAATATGGTGTTTGGTCTAAGTAATACGAGTAAGGCGAAGTAGCGAAAACAGAAATTAGTTAATAAATTCAATAACAATTCAGAGTTGTATAAATAGGAGTATAACAATCAAAATTAGAGAGATTATTAATAAAAAAAAAGGTGTGTGTGCGATTCACACACGATAGAAGTGAAAATTCATTTTAAAAGATATATTTTATTTAAACAGTGTGCAATATATATACACACAGACATTTGCTCTCTCGCTCTGGCTCACACAAAAGGGAGATATCGATAATGTGCGTTAAATGTTTAACGTTTAACGCCTTGGAAGTCGCATAAGAAGTTTCACTTCAAAAGGTGTGTGTGCGATTCACACACGATAGAAGTGAAACTTCATTTTATAAGACATTTTCTATTTTATTTAAACAGTGTGCAATATACATACACACCGACATTTACTCTCTAGCTCTGGCTCACACAAAGAGGAGAGACCGATATTATATTGCTCTCATGTATTATGCATGCATTTAACGTTTAACGCTTGGAAGTCGCATAAGAAGTTTCACTTCAAAAAACAGAAATAAGACCGTGAGTGCACTTATAAAACTGACGATAGTGTCTGGCTAGGTATTTTGTATTTGCGGCTCAGTCTAGGTCGGATATTTATTCGGAATGAGAAAGGTGTATATGTAAATTAGTAAAGATTTACATAATTAAAATAAATAATTAAAAAGACACATCGATCTTAAGTATCGAGAAGTGACGAATACTTATGCGACTTTTAATTATATATGTTTTTACAAAATTAAATATCTTTACGGAGAGAGTTTACATGTAAAAGCCATATTTTGCAACAACAAAAGTGCCCATGTTGATATTTTAATATAAAGTAGATACTGTCTCCGAGATTCAGCGTAGTTATATATGTATGATGATATTACATGAAATTTAAATAAGCGATTTATTTCGCTCATGTTATACGTCCTGGTCTTTACGCCGGAGGGTCGAGCGGCCCGCGGCCAGAGGGTTGGGCCAGTCCGGGCGGAAATGAAAAATAAACACGTCTGGACGTCGCGCGTCGTGGCGCCGCCCGCGGAAAATGGAAGGGCTGTCGCAACTCATGCTATACCTAATAGTTACATTTATGAAACAACAAACAGTATTTTTTTCTTCTTTTTAGGTTTATTTTTGTATCCTCAATCACACTTGACGTTAAATTACGATGTAGCTCAAGATGTTGACATGCTCAGTCTAGTGGAGGACTGGCTCTCAAGAGCAGCTGCCTGAACACACCTATAGGTGCTTGGTGATACAATTTCAACTTGAGAGTGGTAGTTAATCAGGCAGGCATTAGAAAATATCCTATCACCATGCTATGGTTTCATCACGATGTTTTCCTTCACCAAAATCTTATGTTCATTGTAGGGATTCGAACTCACGTCGATCGACGTGCCTGAACCATCATTGACTTCACTTACAATTGCCCAGCTGTGATCATCGATGGGTTATAATTATATTGTATAAGTTACGTGTAATAATTTTATGTAAGTATATTGAATATAGTATTTGTGCTCTGCGGTTTCACTCACGTATAATTGAAAAGAAATGCTGATGATTTATAATACTTCAGTACAGACAAATTTTTGATTGGGCGGCCAGGTTATGCGTCACAAGACCCGTTTGCCCCAGTACTATAAATAGAGTGTTGAATTATTTTAATTTTCCCTTATCTCTTAAACTATTCGTCGAAATAACAAGTAAATATAGGGCAAAACTTATCTTCATAAAATTGTGTTGATGATGAAGTAGCTTTCGTTCGTAAGAATTAATATGCCGTGCATAATAATAATGCTTATAAATCAATTTTAATTTTCAATAAATTTTTGATACAAAATAGCTTATTGTGGCTTATATATAATAGATACACATATAGTATCATGGAATTTTTTAGATGTACTACGGAGAAATATTTTTGTAAACATTATATTTAAGTATCATTAACCATTACGCCAGCGCACGCGGATAAAGCAGTTCAGGAGCGCTTTTTCTTCCAACTTACTTTACAAAAATCAATATTTAAGACCAGCTGAGCTAATGCTAAATAGTACTATTCCACATGAGTCTGCATATCATATACAAAAGATTTTTTGAATGGGACATAAAACTCTTTTGCTTTATTATATTAATATAGATATATAACAGAGACATAAAGTTGTAACAAAAAAAAAATAGTAAATAAGACGGGCAAGAGGTGACCTGAACTTACTAATATCGTAATTGCGATAGGTAGGAAGGTAGAAATTCTACGTATGAATTTTCCTAAAACCGGTTGATATTTAATTTAAGTAGGTACTAATAACTCTTCACATGACCTGTAAAACATGTGAGGTATAAAATATGTAGGCTACGCTGATTAATATGTTTTTGTGTAGACACTTGTTTTCTTTATTCCATCATGCTGTAATTATTTTTGGACCTTTTTGCATATCTCCTATGACATATTTTAATTTGATTATTATTAATATTCCTCATGATGTGTTGCTATACTACAATTATGTTTTAACTAGCGGTGTGCCCCGCGGTTCCTCACGCGTTTGTTGCTACGTAGTTATTTACATCCCGTAATTATATTTCTACTCATATTATTGGCAATTCATATAGTTTATCAATTGAGGAATTACGTATTTTTCCTCTGTATACAATTTTTACCAAAATCGGTTCGAAATTATTATTATTCACTACAACTTCTAAATGTATTATGGACGATTCATAGACTTTATAAATAAAAATATGGAATGACATATATTTCCCGTGTAGAAAATTTCATCAAAATTGGTTGAGATTAAAAAGCTATTACTTTAAATAAAAAAAAATATTTTACGATTATTAAATGTGTTATTGAAAGTCGTTATAGCCTATCGATTGACATAAGCTTCCCGTGTACAACATTTCATAAGCATCGATCAAGCCTTTTTTGAGTTACATACAAAATGACAGACAGACAGAAAAAAATTAAGAGTATATTCTTTATCAGTTTCCTTTATATAGTATATCTATTAGGAAATTTGAAAAAAAAAAACTACTGATTTATTAATATAGATTGATTTAAAAGTAGTGAGCGTCCATAATAGGTTCGCATATCTGAATTATATTTATTATAAATAACTATTAAATTAAATAATATGTAATATCGCGCTGTTGGAACTGTCTTTGTTGTTATATTAAATAAATAATAATGATTAGTTTATTTAACTACATTACATAATTTTTACAACTTCGCTTTTCCTCTGTAGACAGGATTAATGAGGTTGTCAAGTACTGAATAGCTGGATCGATGCGGCTAGGTGAATAGGGCGCGTATTCGTGTCGAACCAAATTAATTACTATAATTACTCGATTGATTAGCGACATAGACTGATATTGATATTGAATTAATTACGTCCTATTCAGAATCGCGAACTACATAAGTATACTTTAATATAACAAAGTCTGCTATCCGTTAAGTTCTAGTAATTTTATAAATTTAGAGTTCCTTGTTACCTGACCTTATAACAAGAAAAAGGTCTATTGTTAGAAGTATGTCACAAAATAGGTTAATAAATTCGCTTATCTATATTAGTTATAAAGTAGACAATGCATACACAATGATTAAAAAAAGCATTAGAAATGCCATGTGTGTTTTTTTTTTTTTTTTTTTCGATCTGACTATACTGTTAGCCATAAGGGCCCAGGAGCCTCGAACGGCTTTTACAGCTTCACCGGACTTGGGGGCGAGCGCTTAAGGCACTCAGCCACGAAAGTTTTGCAACAACATCCGAGGGTGCCAAAGTGGCCGAACCTCGGCTCGGACTGTTGCGCGTCTTGCAAATAAGTCGCGATCTGACTAATGCCCTATCACACTATCTAACTAACTATACATATAAACATGTCGCTATCCTCTGGGAGGAGGGTAAGAGACAAGTGTATATGTATTTAAGAATCTGTAAATTTTTGATCTAGACTAACTAGCCTCAAAAAAAGAAAAAAAAAGGTCCCTTACAGAACCTATGTACCTAAGTGTAGTGCATGTCTGTAAAAAGTGTAATGCATGTATGTAGGTAGCTAGTGAATGCAGTGTCACTGAATCGCGCGAGCGGCTGCTAGACTCAAGGGCTCCATGCCGGAGGGTCGGACCTAAATGCCATGTGTTGTTTTGTTGTTGAAAATATATTCAACTAACATGTAGGTGGCGCTATCTATGAACAACCTGTTTAAGTTACATGACAGCTGATAGATTGTTTACATTCGATATCGACATTCGCACGGGTAAGTTGTAAAATAATGTGGTAATATTATAAGCACTGTTGGAACCATAGATTTAGTATATATAGAACGGCAATAGGTTGAATAAGACAAGACCAAAAACGGAATACACTAGTGCCCGTTTCATTTTGTTAATTTTTTTTGTTATACGAGTTACCAGCAGGTACAGTACATGTAACCACAATTAAACATGCCTACTAAACATTAAATTACACTTTTAATCCTTAGATTTTGCAAAAATATGCCTGATCGTTTTAATAACGATTTACGTAAGCCGATACAGGCCGATGGTACATATGAAATTGGTCTTGTATCCCTATCTCACTCTAACACAAGCGAATACTATGCTTTTTCTGTTTTAGAGTTTTCGATCTATATATATTATAAGGTGTAACCTTAGATTTTGCTAAAACAAGTGTTTTGGTCACAATTTACGTACAGGCCGGTAGCGCATATGAAAGTGGTCTCGTATCTCAATCTAGTTCTGTCATACGCGTATACTATGTCCTTTCTCCTTCAAGTTGCCGATCTATATTTATACGAGTAATGTTAAATCTATGATTGGCACTACCTTGGTAAATAATCAAAATTAAGTGGTTTTGATCTATTTACAATACGAAAGTTGTCTGATTAAAAATATGGACCGTAACTGTATGATCACCGCACATCTTATCGAATTGCTAAAATGGCGATGTTTGCGAAATGTGTTTGCCGCTCCACGCTCGCAACTCTTATGGTTTGTATTTCAACCAACTTTGATTGAAACTCTCTTTATTCTGGCAAATTGGTAAAACTTTCTCTATTGCTTTTCTTTTCGCTATTACCTGAACTTTAATTTGTGTTATATATGGATATATTGAAAATTCCGTAGATGTTTGTTGTTAGAATGTTTACGTAAGTACACATACCTATCTATTTTAATTAAAAAAATAATATTATTTTAATAGCTTATATATGTATACCACCATTGCAATTTGATCTTTATAATATTGTGTATTGTAGTCTCTTTTTGGTTAATTATTGTTCAATTTTAAACAGATTATGGCAATCATAGGTATTTCAGTTTTGTTGTTTTGATTCAATCAATACAAATAAATAAAATTGGTGTCTGTTTGTAATGTCTAAATAACTGCTTTTTACTAAAAACATCTGAAAGTATATACGGTACTTTTAAAATAACATTTTTTTTTAATTTTTGTTTGCCTGTTTGTTTATCGTGGCTAATCTCGGAAACGGTTAGACCGATTTTGACAAGACTTTCACTGACAGATTACTGATTTTATAAGGAGTAACTTAGGCTACTTCTATTTTAGAAAAATAATTAAGGTTCAGCACAATTAAAATATTAAGCATTTTTATCTTTAAAACGGCAGGCGACGGTCACCACAATACCGACGGCTACCGACGGACACAGCAAGTATTAAATAACGGATATTATAAATTTCCAAAATTCACCAATATCGTAAATATTTAGGTAGTTATTAAATCTGTAAACTGCCCAAAAGCGTTTCATCGATTAAACACATAACTAATTTGTAATACGGTCCTAAAACCATTACATACAACGCTTCACATAAAACTTAGATAACTGCCGCTCGACATCGAAATTAGTTTCGTAGTACCACATAATAAATCCGGTCCATCGGGGCAACGTTAAACCTTATTCACAATTCCTGGTCCGCTCCGGAATATAAGAAGCTTAAGAATTATTCAAAATGGAAAAGTTTATTTTAATGCACCGCTTGCAGTTATCTCGTTATCCGGCTGAAGTTGACTGAATGCGCGTCCAGAAAGGATTGAACCTTGATGCTACGAAAGGTTGAAATAATTTTCTCTAAGTTTGTAAATGGTACTGGAAAAAGTTTTTCTAACTAGTGGATTCTCATCTAACATTTATTGTAGATAAACTTTAAGATGCTGTAGTAATATTAATTAGCTTTATACAAAAAAATATCACTGTAATTTTTTATCATACAATCAATAAAAAAATTATCATTGTAAATATTTATTATTTAATCAATCAATTTTACCATTGTAAATTTTTGTAGTGCATTAAAATAAATAAATAACTATTACTTATATATTTACTTCTATATACATATATTTACTTCATTTTATTAGAACTAGTAAGTAGTGCATAGTTACAGAGATCGATTAAAAAGGAGATATCTAAAAACAATGGGATTAAAATTAAGTTGGCTTTTTATAAGAATTATGTAAATATAAAAAGTACATAACGGTTTATGCACCACCCTTTTTGCCAACTCCAGTAGGAGCATAGCATGATGATAGATAGGTATACTATATATAGGTTGATTTATAGATCTTACTAGGAATTAATTAAACCAAGTGTTTCTACGATCTCTTGAGTGTTACGGCTGGATTGAAAGTTAACCTTTTTAAAAAAATTGTGTTATTTTAAAAAAATATTCTACTAATTTGTTTAAAAAAATAATTTACTTGTGTTTATTACAGAATTTTGATATAGCGCTTGTCGGATGATGCTAATATATTGTACAATGAAGGACAGTCATGATATAAAAAAGATTTAGAATCCGATACAACCAATTACTAATAACATTATTCTCTAGGCTCAGTAACACAAGACTCATAAAGCACTGTTATAAGAAACTTAATGAGAATTACGATAAAGTTCATCAGGTCGAGGTTGAGGATGTTAATAATTATTGTACTTATGTTGTTAAAGAACAAATAAAAACAAAAAAAGATAAGCCCGATCGTGTTTCTTGCCATCTCTTCTCGATGACTGGGTTGTTTTCGGAACCGATAGTAACGTTCAAAGGTGCCTTCTTCGAGCCTAAATTGAATAAGGTATTTTTGATTTTGACATTATAATTTTTATAAACAAAACTTTTACTTATTTTGCAATCAGATAAATTTTGAAGTTTCGGATCTTAACGTCATACAAATACGCTTGAAATCGTCATTAATGCCATCCATGGCAGTCAAGTTATTAATGAGACAGGAAAATAATTGTATTATATTTGCGGTATCCTGTTGAACTAAAGGATCACGACCTCTGCTTTGTTATTAGGTATATACTTATACGCATTTTAACCATTTTAAAACTTTCAAATCAAAATAAAAAATATATAGTTAAAATGCGTATAGGTATGATTTGAAAGTTTTCCCAAGAACACTAGATACATTCAGTAAATAAGCAAGATATTCCTGCGATCAGTTCGTTCAACTTCGTTCAAGTTTTCCTTTATTCGCAAAGTTGTATCCGAGACCCAGTTCGCTTTGTTCAGGTTTGTTAAATAATAAGGATTCATTATAGTAAACTTATAAAATTCAATACATCGTCTGGAACCTAAAAAAACGACAGTTATGACAAATCTAACGTACCTTACTAACATGTATGACAGTAGTACTAGTATGTAGCAGTTTTAGTAATAGTATGACATATCTTACTAACATTATAAATCCTTTTTTTTGCAATCGTTACAGATTTAGCGTCGTGGCCACAATCTCACCTGATCTTAAGTGACGACGTGGCCCAAGGTGATAACTTAGTTGAACACTGGCTCTCAAGTGCAGCTGCTGGATCACAACTATTGGTACTTGGCGACAGATTTTAAACTTGATGGTGACAGCTAGCCATACGGGCGTTTATAAAAAGCCCTGCCACCATGCTATAGTTTTCCTCACGATGTTTTCCTTCGCCGAAAGCTCAGATTCATTGTAGGGATTCGAACTCACGTCAATCGACGCGATGTCCGTACAAGCTACCACTGAGCCATCATTGCTTCGCCGCGCTAATGTTAATAATTACTACCATATCAGTACTACTACCAGTCAGATTAGAAAAAGTCTTTTTGTAACTTTACACTACAGAGCAGTAGCCGTGAACTTTAAGCTATCTGTAAGTTTCAGTAAGCTGTAGGGAAGTGAAAACAATGATAGACCCACAACGGGTACGTCGGCGGTGACGCTGTGGATGTTTATTCGAATATATTTAATACGGGTGAAACCATGAGGCAAAGCTAGTTTATAAATAAATCATGATGCGTTCTTCGATTACTGATAAACCTGTGAATAAAATATAATAATATATATTATATAATTAAAATTATATAAATAATGGAAAAATATTGTCTCCAAGATACTGTCAGTATATTTCGTTAGTTGCACTTGAAAGCGAGTTCTAATTGTAAGTTTTATTATTTCCGACCGAATTATCTCTTAAAATAATCTGAATTGTGGTCAAAGTTAGTTAACCATAATAAGGTAATAGGTTTACTAATGTAAGTGTAAACTCAACAGTCCACAGTTCAAACACGACTTCATTGAATTTTATTTAAACCTTATTTAAGTGATCTGTGTCATCACAATATAATAACATTTTGTAAATACTGTGTTTGTAAACTTTTTTTGCTTCTTTGAGATTCATTATTTCTTTCATGCGTCTGTCCGGTGCTTTTTTCTATCTTTACCGTCAGTGATTGTTTAATGATATATTCTATTAATAAAAAATACAACATATTATTATGAAATATAGAAGGTAAAACGAGAATCAAGGAGAATATCTTAACGATGTATTTACAGTTTTCTGGCTCGCGTAGTCGAGGTAATGGGGAAATGATTACTCATTTGCCGACGAGATTACTAGCGTGTGTAATGGAAAAAAGATTTTCAGGATATTCCCTTTTACAGGTTATTTACGTATTCCGTTTATCCATCGGAACGGGAAATAAATTCCTTCGTTTATTTATAAATTATAATATGACAACCTGGATTAGCGTACATACATTTAACACGCTTGTTACTTTCACCTTTTATTATAGTAGCACGGTATGGTGACGGAACTGTATTTTTCATATATAACAAAGGGGCCAAACAAGTTTACGGCCTGCCTGACGTTAAGCGGCTAGCGTAGCCTGTGGACGCTTGTAATACTATAGGTATCACTAGCGCGTTGCCGACCTTTAATACCCTCTTCCCCAAGGAGCTCTGGGAACCCTGCTCACCGCAGGAACACAACACTAGATTATTTGGCTGCGACCTTCTGTAGGGTGGAGGTATTCCTCCAGTCGGACTGTTCCAAGTAGAGAGAAATATCCAAAGACATTTCTCTGTGCTCTACCTCTCTTTGAACCCCCCTACCCCAAGGAGTTGTGGAAACCTTACTTACCACAGGAACACAACACTGGGTTATTTGGCTGCGCTCTTGTAGGTTAAGCTTAATTTATGGTATAGCGCTTAATTTATGGTATAGCGCTATACAATCCAAAAAAGGCGACCACCGAGGAATCGACACTTCATCGCCGGTCATCGCTGTTATGCCTGGATAACCAATATATATAAGGGAAGAACTCCAGTAGTTGACCATATACCAATTGTTAATCATGTACCAATAGTTGACCACTAGCGTACTAAAGACCATGAGAAAAAAAGATACTAACCTTAAACTGATCCCGACAATTACCAATAAAGTTATGTTGTGTTTTTGGCGAAAAATGCTCTGTGAGCAAATTTGTCGCATTTTTACGAATATAAATTTAACTCTGGGAAATTGCTAAATCTTATCAATGAAAGCGAATGGTCGATTGTAGAAATGACCAGAATATATACTATTACTATCTGATCCGAGCGAATATTTCACATATTATCGATATATAATGCAAATAATGTAACAGATGTTATGCTTGTTAAACATCATTCATCAACAGATGACATTTCTAGTGAAAATACGCTTTGTATAAAAAGTTAATTACTTAATATTTATCACAATTTTTTTAATTTCAAACGATTTGTTGTCTATTTTTGGTTAATAGTGGGAGTATGAAGAATTAAGGGAGATATGGGATTTCCACAAAAAATCTCTAAGAAATAACCTATAAACCCGTATGAAGCAGTAATAGCTCATATAGCGAAGTAAAAAAGCTCAACTTTGAACGTATTTGTTGTTCCAGAGTTACATTCTTTCAGTTGTCTTAGATTATGACAAGCTGTAATATTTACATACATATAATAAAATTGAAATGTCTGTTTGTAATGTCAAAATAACACATTTTTACTAAATGCATATGAAAGTGTACATGCATACTATAACAAAAACCCATTTTTTTATCTGTCTGTCTGTTTGTTCCGGGTAATCCCCGAGACGGTTGGACCGATTTTGACGAGACTTCAATTGGCAGATAGCTGATGTTATAAAGCATAACTTATATTAGAAAAATAATTAGGGTTCTGCACAAAAAATAAAAAAAATGTTAATTTCACGCCACGCGAGCGAAGGCACAGCTAGTTTAAAATAAAACGCAAAATTGTAATTTGCTTGTTATCGTAACCTTTGCCTTATCCTTACTTTAACGACGGAATCTTATTTAAACATGACTAATTTGGGTGGTCAACTACTGATGCAAAATCTACGGCGTGTTTAATTGTAATTTTTCCTTTAATCAACAAATATTTAAGTAATAAAAAGTATTCGTATTAAAAGTAGTATTTAAGTAATAAAAATAAAGAGTAAAAAAGGGAATCACGCACCCTTAAGTGGTCCACTACTGGTGCTTCTTACCTTATATTGGTTGGATTGGAAACGCGGCAAATCAAAAAAGAGTCACCGAAGGCTGAACGCGACCGTGTCGAGCACAGATCCTTACTATCTCGCTTGATTGGTGGAACGCGTCACGTCTAAGCGTGCCACTGCGGCGGCAGTTGTATGGTGCTTGCAATTCAGTCCTACAACCTAGCAAATAGCTTAAATGTTACAAGGACCGGCTTCCCCTGTCAACACCTCATAATATAAAATAGGATACTATTTAATATATTATCGGACACTCGTGTCGATTTGATTATGGAATTCGTATCAATTACTGAATATTCATACTATTGACCTGCACTATTGGCTGAGTGCGATAGCAACAGGTGTGCTCTGTGTCCGCACACACCTTACAAGCAGGTACCGACCAGCTTGAAGACATTCCTGCTCGAGATATCGGATTATGAAGGCCTCAGTTAATTAGTCGACTACAATAAACACTGTTCCTGAGTGACGGCACGCTGCGTATTACATTTATATTAGAAAAACCGTTTATGTTTTGCACAAATATATGAGTTATTTCCTACATGTTCCTATAGGAATATAAAACAACGTACATTATGAATACGTATGTATATGTTTATATGGTTATAACATAAAACGTATTCAGGTCACAGATGTAGTACATTGTTCATTCACTGCTTGTCACGCAACTACGATTACTTATCCAGCAAATCGAGTGATACGGGGTCTCAAAAGGATACAATATAAATCAACTCTTTCAACTTGTTTCCGGAGAAGGCAATGTGTCTGGATTTGGTGTCGTTATTGAGGTGTTCAGGTACAATACGTCTTGTAACTTTACTGTGAAAGTAAAACGTTTCGGTTAAATTGCTGTTTTATAACTATTTTCTTTTTTTTTGTTACGTTTCCTAAAATATATCTCGGGTGTGTTTTCTTTTTTAATTTTTAAATAAAGTGGATTAAAGGTATATGTAATATTATTGCGGAAGTTTTGATAGGATTTTTATGTGCCATTTGGTTTTTTATTTTAATTCATAAATTACGTTAATTATGCTAGTTACAATAATTAAATATATTATGTAATTTGAGGCACTTTACGCATATACAAATAGCTAGAAACAAGCATTTTAATTTGCTACAAAAAGTTCCTGGCCCGTTTTAACAAGAGAGTCACCATCTTATTACAGTTTTGTTTGAAGGAATTACAGGAATATTCTAAAAAAATGATGAATAAATACACATTCCTATAAAAGGAAGGACAATATTGGAAATAAGGACAAAAACCATGATCCCTTTTATCATGGAAATATTGCTGTGGTATAAAGAACATTGTAACCATCCAACTTTCGTTTTTTTTTTTATATATATATAGGTTATGCATTTATCCATAATCTCACCTGAGCTAAAGTGACGATGTGGCCTAAGATGGTGACACGTTAAGCCTAGAGGTGATTGCTAGAGCATATTTACAGGTGCTTGGCGACAGATTTTTAACATAAAGGTGGTAATCATAGAATGGTGATAGTGCTTTTTCTAATGCCCGCCTGGCTAGCTGCCACCCTCAAGTTGAAAATCTGTCACCAACCACCAATAGGTGTTTCCTGACAGCCGCACTTGAGAACCTGTCCTCCCACTAGGCTTAGCGTGTTACTATTTTAGGCCACACCGTCTCTTAAGATCAGCTGAGATTGTGGCCATAATACTAAAACCTATAAATGATACCATAAAATGAATGAATAGCTAACCAGGTGGGTAGTACAAAATGTTTCACCACCATGCTACGGTTTCATCACGATGTTTTCCTTCAAAGAAAGTTAAAGCTCATTATCAAATTTCCGCTGATCAATCACCATCACTTCTATCTAAAGATGAATCTACGTTTTTGGCGATTAAAAAACCCCGAATTTCGAGAACCTAGAACCGCCGTCATCCATCGAGACGCGGTACACGTACATTTTCTTTTGAAGAATAATCTAGTGTCGGAAAGAATAAACAACGATTCGTGAACTTTCTTCTTGTTTTAACAGGTATAGGTATATTCGTAGTGCACGTGGATCGTTCATACAGTTCTAGATTGGATATCAAAATAAAAATAAGAAGCGATAACTGGAAGCACGTGATAAGAACTGAAAAGGATCTGAAAAGAGTCGAAAAGATCGTATGTGAGACATTTATTAACCATAGCGGTTACCAAGGAATGTTTCTTAACCGCAAGGGTAAAATTATGTTGGCGGTCGATATAACAATTTAAAAACAATAACTTAAAGACTTCTTAGTACATTGAATTGAACAATATCGGACTATCACTAGTGATATACAAAACTAGGGTTGTCAAATTTATAAAAATGCAAAGAAATAATATATACTTGATTTGACTTACACATTAAAGTTTGTACACTAAGAATCGTGTGAGAAACTAATACGATAAAAATATATTTTGACTGTATATAAATATATTTGGAATGTATTAAAAGGTTTCACAATTACAATTATTATTCTACAATTAAAAATTCACCTATTTTTTGTCATGTTCTTTGTACACATGTACATGTACATGTTCTGTTTACAAATTGATTCACCTAATGAGACAGGTTAGATTTTATAAGACGTAGATCATTTGATAACAAACACTTTTTAATTCTTCGGTAATTAAATTTCTAAAATAAAACCTAGGTATATTCACTTTCTCTATTTCGGTTTGTCGCGTTTCGGTATCATTCAGTGTATCCAGCTACTGAGAGGTTTGTAAACCGGCATGACAGTGGCGACCGTCGATGGATTTCGATCTTTCGGTGGTTGCCGCTGTTTTTAACTTGTACTGTGCTTACCATTCGGAAGAGTGCCTGCCGTAAGTTTGTTAAAAATCGAAGAAAGATATTTTTTTAGATTAATTACTGTTTTATGTCAATTGTAATTATATTTTCTGAAAGCCATATAAATTATTCGTACGTTTGACAACCTTGGTAATACTCGTACGATGCTTCTCCGTGTCCTCTTTATAACGATCCGATCACAAAGCTCAGTTTTTGCGAGAAACCAATATGTTGGAGTTCAATTGTACGGAAACAAGTCCTCAGACATCTTATCATCCACCATTTACTCGAGATCAAATATTAGTTTGTTCTATTAAGGGAATTTATTTTATTGTTGATAATACATAGACAATACTTTATTGCTTATTGAGTTTTTTAACAAAGGCGAGTTAATATCATAAGACGTTCCATATAACAATAACGATATACGAAATAAATATTGTGCCTTATATTTCTTAGTCCATCTGTAGTTAAGTGGTCACTGCTGCCTACAGATATGTACAACTAAACTCGAAAAGACCGCAATCCTGAGGCCTTTTAGGATAGTTTGCTAATCCTGTGTTGAAACGCGTCGTGTGCCAGCTCATGCTACTAACTATTTAGACTGGAACTCAGTAGCATAAGCACTGCTGATTTGCGGCAGATATAGGTGTAGTGGTGATGCTTTCGAAGTAGAACCTCGCACAGGTTATATAACACTTAAACTTAAAAAATATATATACATAAACATACAAACATACATTGACCAAACAGCCCGGAGTAATTAATTTAAGGTAGCAAAGTGCAGGCTAATTCTAAAACATATACATAGAATTTATTGTAACAATATCTGGTGATTTTCAGGTCATAATTAACTATGCATTTTGTCGTTCTTCTTTGTTTATTTTCTGGTTATAGTGTCACTCATAAAATACAATTTATTCCTCGGTTCTTATGCTTCGTTAATTTTATTTATATTTAAACTCTATATACTACGATTAGGCCACACCACATTTCATGTTTATTAACACGCTCAATTTAGCTTCACTTGTAACTAATTAACTAACAATAAATTAAAAAAAAATTATAAGTCATTTTTAACCTACTTCTTACTGTCGTATCGAAATGAAACTTTGTATGTATATGTAGCTCGAATGACAGCACTATAATTTGGTATCTTGGAACTGATCTGATGATGGAGTCAGGAGGTGGATAGTGGACCACATCAGTGGCTACTAGTAAATCCCTCGAGTTTGGGCTCATATGATTTGATTGGACAAGTCCAATCGATTAGGCTTGATAACGAGAGTCTGGTGATGGAGCCAGAAGGTGAATAGTGGAACTCTTCAGAGGTTACTAGCAAACCTCTCGAGGTTAGGCTCATATGATTCGTTTTGACAAGTCAAATAGATTGCGCTTGGTAACGAGATGTTAATTATAAGACTAAAAAGTTAAAACGTGTTTTTCTTTTTTAAACTATATAAACTTATTTATGGTATCACCGTAACAGCAATGTACCAGATGGTAAGCACAGCACAATCCAATAGCATGGGCGACCATCGAGAGGTCGGCAATCCATCGACGGTCGCTGCTGTCATACCGGCTTTGAAGCGATGATGGCGCAGTGGTAGCGTGTACGACTTCGCGTCGATTGACGTGAGTTCGAATCCCTACAATGAGCCTGAGCTTTCGGTGAAGGAAAACATCGTGAGGAAACCATAGCATGGTGGTAGGGCATTTTCTAATGCCCGCCTGGCTAGCTACCACCCTCAAGTTGAAAATCTGCCGCCAAGCACCAATAGGTGTGTTCCGGCAGCTGCACTTGAGAGCCAGTCTTCCTCTAGGTTTAGCGTGTTACCATCTTGGGCCACATCGTCACTTAACATCAGGTGAGATTGTCGCCACTACGCCAAACCTATAACGATAAAAAAAAAGAACTCTTGGCAATTAGATATCCACTGGCCAATCCTGAAACGATATACTAAAAGAGAGTTTCTGAGATGGGTTTATGCATGGTGGTAGTGACCCAGTCAGGAATAGAAATTTACTACCCAGCTTGATTACCTGCTGATCACGGAAGGTGACACGCCAGCGTGCCACTGGCAGTAGTTACATCTGGTCGTGATCCTGTCGGAAACAATAATCGTATTATACCATCCAGCACAAAAAAAAAATCGGTTCGTCAATCTCTTAAAAACTAGACCACTGTATTTATAGAAAATTGCTTTTTGTGCATTTATCCTTACAATAAGAAGAATAAATACAGTTTCGCCAATGAAAATAGCGAGCAGATTGTCCGCCGTCGCCGCCACAAACTTAGGCTATTATGAGAGACAAAAATAGTTGGAACTTTGTCCCAACTTGGCAACTAACGACGCTTGTTATTGCCTTACTTGGGTAATATTTTCGTTGTGTACAACGTTGGGGGAGTATTTTATAATAAACCTTTGTATTAGCGACGTTTTTGTTGCAACACATCGATTTAAATGGTTAACTGAAGGTTTCAATGTTTTTTTATCCGTAGGCCATAATTGTACAAATGAAACTGTGAGTAATGTAATCTTAATAAAATGTATATGTACATATTTATTGAAGACTCGGCAATAATAGAAAAATAATATACTTACCTTTGGCTTTGATACAGGCCTTTAATCTGTCTGGCCTTGAATGTATGGATTTACGTAAATGCTGTTTCCATGGGAAATTTAGCCACTCCTTATTTTAGAGATTTCTTAGGTCTCAACGTCAGCGTATTTTATAGAGCACGCCATGTCCTCTAAAACTGACCATAACTTGTAATACAAGGCATTCAGATCTGGGCTTGACGAGGGCCAGTTTTCAGCTCTTATAAGTCCGCAATGTTAGCTTCGAACCAGTCTTGTGGGGTAGTTCGTGCCTCGTGACCAGGTGCAAGGTGAGTCTTGTTGGAAAGTCAATGATACATTTTTGAAAAGTGTCTTGCTGAGAGGTTTAATCATCGTAGTTTTATAAACTAACTGGATTGGTTAGGTTAGGTTGGAATTGCGATCATAAAAAATCAAACGAGCGAAGCTGACGGACCGCTGCAGCGGCCGGCGAATGTCAGAAAATAATTAGGCGTTGAAAATTCACATTTTGCAAGTCCTAGTAGTCTATTATTTAATAAACATAATTTTAAAAATTCTAAAATATTAGTGTCCCTTCACAATCTACAGACAATATGACTAGATTGTTTATAAGCTAACGGTTTGTACATTCTGTGTGTATCTGATGAAATATATATTATAAATATTATCTGTAATAAACTCCATATAATCATGAGTAAATATTCATATTCAAAGAACGCGAATTTATACGATGTTTTTCATTAATTAAAATATTATAAAGGAAGACGCGTTATGTGGAATCTTGGTTTAAGTTTTTGCTGAACTAACTCCCAGGCGGTATTATTTATTAATGCAGTTCACGTAGATCAGTGAAGGCACAAAGACTGCCAGAACCAAGGACCGTATCGTTCGAACAGGTAGACAAATTAATCCGATGCAATTTTATCCAGCCGCCCTCGCGCGACTGTTCTACAATAACCGTTAAAATATTGTAAAATAGGTAAATGGTATTTTTTAATAAAAATTTAATAATAGAAAAATATTTATTACGTACCTATATTGTTTTCTATATAAAAATTTCTTAAAACGTTCTAGCAGTTATTGCTGCCAACTACAAATTAGATTAATAACAAGAGTAAGCAACATTTATAATAAAATAAATATATTATTAACACATAAAATATTAAAAATTAAAATAATAGGTATATACTACAATAAGCTCATCCAAATAGTTGGCTAAGCAAAACCTGCTCGAATCGAAATAAAAATAAAGTTGAAGTATTCTTATAATTATTTGCCCCTTAAAGTTGCCCTTTAAATTTGCCAGTCAAAGAAACCACGATTATTATATCTGGGAAATAAATGTATTTTCTAGATCCAAGTTGGTAAACATTCTAGGAAGTCAATATACTCACGAAAATATTTGAATAATACACAAAAGTTGTTATATTTTAGAAAGCACTGTGGAACCACTGTTCCCATGTTTAATTGCCCGGCTGCAGGGTAACGGGTATTCGTGTTGTCCTTTTGTAATATTATGTGACCCTGCTAAGGCTGTGTTCGCATACTAATTGAAAATCAACATGTTCTGGGCTCCATTTGGCGGGGTTGCGAAATGAAACGGCGCGATACTAGTAGAGGTTCGTGAATTTTCGTATTAATTTTAGAAAGCAGTTATGTTTAAAAAAAAATGGTATCAACCGAATGACGTTCACTGTTAGACAAATAGTTACGATGACCGTTCCTGCACTGCTCGCATCCAGCGCGTTCTGCAACCTTTACTATGTTGTCGATCCACCTTGTAGCGGCCCATGCTGCGTCTTTCGGTACGTGATCGCTATTCGAATAGTCCTTATGTTGATGTTGTCCTCCTAGACGTATCCGTCGACGGCGCCATTTGTCATTTTCTGATATTCTCATTGTTCATCTCATAATCAAAAATACTTTATTCAATTTATGCCCTAAGAAGGAACTTCTCGTATGAACCTCAAACATTACTACCGGTCCGAAAAAAGTGCCAGTCATCGAGAAGAACCGGCAAAAAACTCGATCGGGCTTAAATTTTCTTTTTCCAACTGTTTAAATAATATTTACAGTTAATAATCATCAGTTAATAATTAAGTGGATGCACAGAGAGGGAGTCACTTCCAGACATCACTATCATTCACATAATGATCCACTCTATAATAACCTTCTGACAGTAAAACCTGCTTGAAATGATCCTTGAACCCATTGTCTGGCAAATCAGTAATATACGTCGGGAACTTATTATAGAACCTAACACTATTACCTTAAAAACTTTTATTAGTCTTACTAAGCCTAAAACACGATACGGCTGATTTATGTATATTTCTAGTATTAAAGCTGTGCTGGTCTTAAACAAAATCAAGCTTGTCAAAGTTTTTACGTATAAACATTAAACTATCAAGGATAAATTGTGAGGGTAAAGTTAAGATATTAAATTCCTGAAACTTCGAGGTCTCATGTTGTATATCGGTCGAATTGCCCGTTTTTGTAATATGCATATGGTGTCTACCTTGTCTACCTCAGGTGCTGAACCCCACAGCAAAATACTGTAAGACATTACGCTATAGAAGTAAGCGAAGTAGACTAATCTATCAGTGGCAATATCTGTTAACTAGCGAGTCTTAAAACTCGGATGAACGTGGCGCAGTAAAGTTTTGAATATGTTTTTTATATTGTTGTTGTTGGTCTCATAAATTCATATTCAACGTAAAATACAGTTTTGTTTTATTAAAAAATATGCACTGCACAAAACGCATAAAGTGGATTTTATTTGTATGACCGCGATTTTAAAGTTGATTTAAAAACGATTTAGTGAAATCAAGAAAATAACATAATTATAGTACAAGTATGCTTATTTATGATAAACTTTTGTATATGTATTTTAAGAAATATCTTTTGTTAAAAAATGCTGCATATGGTCGTACATGAAAAAATTATTTTACCTGATCTAAAAATTAAATAAATGTAATAATTACATTAATTTTATTAAATGTTACGTATATTTTTTTAATTTTCCGTATTTCACAATTTAATTATAATACTAACTTGCTTCCTCGGTTTGAAAGGTATGGTAAATATGAATTTAAATTTTACATCTTTGTGTACACTTCTGTGAATCGCAAAGTCAAGATTCCCTTGCGTATCAGTTCTATAGACCAGCTCCGTGCAACCGAGTTGTTTTAAAGGAAAACAAGGGTTGGCCGGGATCGCCTCATTTGTGCCCATCTCACGAACTCACTTTGTTAAGAAAACAACTCGCCCTTTGACGTACGCATCAGATATTTTTAATGCATATCTCGAATGGAATTATTGATAACTACATCCGATCAGGGAAAATAGATTTATCCTTTTGACTTTTGCGTATTGCGGGAAACGTATTGCAGCAGATTTATTAACCAGAGATCAATGAATACGTAATCTGACGTTTTTATACATAGGGTATTAAATATTGAATATTTTATGTTTTTTTTTTAATTGATTTTTCTGTGCATCTAAATTGTTTTCGATAAGTAAAAAGATAATCAACAACTTCGCGAGCGTTTACAGCAGTAATTATTTCCGTCTCGTAATTCTATGCGTATTATATCAAAAACGGTTTATTTTTTTGCAATTTCTTTCAATAATAACAGCTTACTTACACTCACGCCTCGCGGCTCGTCTCGCGGCTCGTCTTGTGTCTCGGCCGCAGCTCGTTCGCTCGTCAAGTTAATCAATTTATGTTCACACTCTCGCGGCACGTTTTGTTATTTTCAAACTATCAACTATGAGCCCCTTTGACTCGTGCCCAAAAAACCGCTTCAGACGCAAGCGCTGCGAATGGCGAGATGAGCCACGAGCACACTGAGACACACGCGTATCATGGTTTGGCTCGCGTCTCGTCTCACTGTTCCCGCGAAAGTGTAAATGAGGTATAAAAGTATTATTGACAATTCTTATAGCCTATCAATTATAGAATGACATATTTTATGTATATTTATTTAGTCCACAAAATTTTAACAAAATTGATTGACATTTAATTAAGAAAAATTAATGATTTCTTCTAGTACTCTTGACAAATCTTATAGACTATAAATTGAGCAATGACATAAAATTCCCGCGTATAAAATTTTATAAATATTAGTCAATACTTGTGAACAGTGTTCTTTATGATAGATGACCTGATATGAGATCAGGATATTTATAAAAAAATACATGCACAGACAGAACTATATATTTATTAATATAGATATGGAAAAGTAAGTAAAGTATTACAATATTTGTTAGTTGATTAATTTTCTTTCTTTACACTAAAAATATAAATAATATCAAGAAGAATAAACACAGAATTTGTAGAATAACATTGTACAGAGCCAATTTAGAAGACGGGTTTTGGTTTAAGTGAAAAGTTAACTCATTTTTCAAGAAAAGCAAGAAAAGCCCCGCGCAGCAACCTGTAGGTTTCGATTTCCGAATTTCTTATCCTTCATTCATTAGCAAGTTCAATCAGAGGGCCGCAGGCTTATTTATTGCCTTGCATCGGCCCTCACAATTACGCTTGAAGGAAAAACTTTCTCCATTACCAGCCCTTCGGTAGGCTTTCATGTAAAAAAATATATACACGGACTGCGTGTAGTGCGTAATGGATTTGGGATCTCAGTTTCGATTCCGTCAGTAACGATTGTATGGGTTTCACGGCTATTGCGACCCCGTAAATCGAGTTAACTTTCTTAAATAAATGATTTTCCAAGGTGTTATGTGCTGTTTATATGGGATTGATAAAAGGCGTATTAATATTACGAATTCAGTTATTTTGTCTTCTTATCAACAAATATACCGACTATACAGATCGAAATGGGAAAGCAAACTATTTTATTAAGTTTATTCTGAATTAGTATAATAATCAACAGACTCGTACGAATATTTCACTTCTATATGTTATTTGAAAATATTTTGTATGATGACATGATTTTTGACAAAAACATAATTTATGTCAAAAACAGGGAAAATAAGCTTTTAAATGATATCTGAATAAGTAATTCTGTTGAAGAGTTAAAAGAGATGTGGGACTGCCACAAAAAATATATTTGGGAAATAATATATACAGAGATCATGTCTTCCTATTTTAAAATAATTAGACCTTAATTAGCATTTTATTTAAAAAATACTAATCGCAAAAAAATTTGCGATTTCACGTGATAAGTCATAAATTGTATTGACGTGTTCGTAGCACGGGTAAAGGGAAGTTTTATTAAATTTCATTGTGTTGACGTGTCTTCAGATTGTCAACGCACCTGCTGACTGTTCGACACGTGTTGTGCTGCTTGGTACCTAAATCTAAATATTATTTGTAAGCGGAATACCGCTTACGATAAATGTATCTGGTTTCCATACTAACTACGATGTACGTACATTAAAAATTATGTTGTATTGTAATCTAATTAAGACATTTCCACATTTTTTTTAATAATTTTTGTTATTGTAGGATTTAAGTGAATAAAAATAAAAATAAATTCTAAAAAGAGCTATTGTAATGATTGTATTATCAATCATTTTTTATCTCTTAATTATATATATTTATTTCACTTTATTTGATTTCTCATTTATTGTGTTTATGCTCCTTTCCGAAGGCATCTCATCTATAGGTAATTTATTATTTTAAATATTGTATTACAAACTTATTTTACGATTTATATATCGAATAAGTAGGTCGTATACTAATATTGCATTTTGGCTAAAGAACTTTTTAAATTTAAAATATCAACAAGACGGTAAAATAATTGAAAACATGACGGATGGATTCGGACTTACGAAGAGACACGGATCGCTAAAGCAAATGTACAATCTTAGATGAGATTTGTATAAGTTTATTTATATCTACTATTATATTTATTGTTTTGACTCGCACATATTTATCTGGAGTCTATAAAACTTATTTTGTTACAACAAGAGACCTCTCCAATTATAACCGGTATTCGAAGGAGTTGAAACCTTTTAGTTGAAATTATAAAACGAATGAAAAACCTGGCGGATGCATTCATTCATGCTGGCTTGAGGAAGCAGATATAAAAATGGAATAGAATGGAGTTTTAATGAAACACAAGCTTCTCACGACGGAATTTTACTAGCAGATCTTTTACGGTTATATTCAAAACTTGGACATTTCTTACTAGTGAAGGTGTTACTATCATTAATAGACTTTAATAAGGTACTCTGTTTTTATATCTCATTTAATGTAAATGCCTTCGGATTACACTTATTTATCTATTTTGCATTTTCATTCCATAACCATTAAATATTTATTTTCTGCTACTTATAACTATTTTAATTGTCCACGTGACACTATTTCCCTTTAGTTTTCAATAATACATTTCCTTGTTTATTGATCCTTATTAGTAGCAAAATCCGTTGGTGTAATACAGTCATATTTTTGAAAAATCATTCATGTTGATTTTCCGCTTAATAGTAAGAGATTTAAAAAAGTTAATATGAAATTTTTATTTTCTCATGACTGCTTACACCACTTTTTTCTATTTCTCATAGTTTCGGATTTGGCCATAAAATCCCATCTCAAAAATCCAGCCTATATACTGTGTACATATTTCTTTCTCTAAATAATAAATGACTTAGTTTAATTGTTTGGTCAATCTATAGTCGATAAGGTATCTTAAGACAAATTATTTACTTGTACTGAGGTTATGTAAATTGTGCTGAAATTAGGCACGACTGATACATATATAAATAAAAATTGATGTTGATAATTTCATATTGCTAAGTGCCATTTGTGGTAAATTAATAGTGATGCAATTATGACTCAGTGGTGGCGTGTATGGACATCGCGTCGATAGACGTGAGTTCGAATCCCTGCAATGAGCCTAAGCTTTCGGTGAAGAAAAACGTCGTGATGAAACCACAGCATGGTGATAAGTCTTTTTCTAATACCCACCTGACTAGCTACCAATCTCGAGTTGAAAAACTGTCGCCAAGCACTAATAGGTGTGTTCCGGCAGATGCACATGAGAGCCAATCTTCCAATAGGCTTAGCGTGCTACCATCTTGGGCCACATAGTCACTTAAGATCAGGTGAGATTGTGGCCACAACGCCAAACCTATAACGATAAAAAAAATAACTAGCTATACCCGCGACATCGTTCGAAATTTCGGCTGAGTTCCATCAGTGCTCGCCACAATGTCCGGTGAAATTATCAACGCCCCAAAGCCCAACAGCGTAATCAGTTTAAAAAAAAGACTTCGTTTGCATTAATATTAAAATGGATAGCATAAAAACCTTCTGCATGAAAAAATACGTAGATGAAACTTTACGTTTAAATCGATCGTTTAAATTTGTTTTTATTTTCTTGCCAGATTTTGTCTCGTATTTTGTTTTTTGTTTCGTCTCGTAAAATTAAAAATATTTTATTAAATTTAGGCCCTTTGAAGGCACGTATGAATGACAACACACTACCACCAGTTCGGAAAATATCCCGATCATTGTCAAGAACTTGCAAGAAACTCTATCGAGTTGATATATTTTTTTACACTCATATATAAAGTTTACCAGTCACGAAGTTAGCGTATGAAGATATTATTAGTTTTGGATTCGATTCGATTTGGATTTATTAACGAAACTAGACGGCTGAACATTGCTAAGCAAAATTTGGAAGCACCTGCACAGGAAATGTTATTATCTCATTAGAGGCGCCCTTTCCGTTCCCTCAATTTGTAGCAAACAAACAGAATTTTAATATTATTTCTGTAAAGTCTTGTGTTCGGTAATCCTACGGCGCTTTGTGTTTAAGGATTCGAGGAAACAGCCGGTTGTTTCTGAAATGTATATTGTTGTTTATCTTGTTTAACAGTTATTACGTAATTATATTCTAATGTATTTGTAAATGGCTTATTACTTTTGAGAAATCTATAATGAAAAACTACTGAAAAAATACAGTTAAATAAGGAAAATCACACTTTTTCAGGACCCAAATCGAGAGCAATTTCAAGGGTAATATTTCACGTGGCCCTCACCTATCGAGATCTACTTGCATCTAGATAAAGCAGTCCCCTAGTGGACGCTGGATCTTGGATAACAATGCAATTTCACGAGCCCAGTTGTAAATGTGAATCGTGTAAAAATATTTCTATAATGTGAAAGGAAAGAAAGAAATTATATATTCACAACTGAAATTCAAAGTCTACTTACTTAGTATACAGTTTTAAAACTTAATCTATTTCTATAATGCGCTTTTAGATTATGTTCAACTGCGTTAATATGCGTTACGTTACAATTCGAAAACAAGATATTTTATTTTCACTTCAGAGGAACCATAATATTCCCCCAAATTCTGATCCAATTTCAGTCTGCATTGTCAGTTAACTTGATTCTAGCGTAACTCGGTAGTGACGTTTCCCGTTTACGTGGAAACGTAAATGTTTCTGGCATCATGTTCCGCATGCCAAGCAAATGCCAGTCAGACAAATTGAGTGTCGCGATAGTGGAGAGACATACTTACTTGAGATTGAACGAGGTACGTATGTGACTATTTTCTGGTAGAAAGTGTTGCCGGAGTTATTTCTTATTTAAATTCTCTTCCCACTATTACGAGTTAGTAGTTATAGAAAAAAAAGGTGTGTGTGCGATTCACACACGATGGAAGTGAAACTTCATTTTAAAGGCATTTTCTATTTTATTTAAACAGTGTGCAATATAAATACACACCGACATTTACTCTCTCGCTCTGGCTCACATAAAGAGGAGAGACCGATAATGTGCGTTAAAGGTTTAACGTTTAACATTTAACGTTTAACGCTAGGAAGTCGCATAAGAAGTTTCACTTCAAAAAAGGTGTGTGCGATTCACACACGATAGAATTGAAACTTCATTTTAAAAGACATTTTCTATTTCATTTAAACAGTGTGCAATATACATACACACCGACATTTACTCTCTCGCTCTGGCTCACACAAAGAAGAGAGACCGATAATGTGCGTTAAACGTTTAACATTTAAAGTTTAACGTTTAACGCTTGGAAGTCGCATAAGAAGTTTCACTTCAGAAAGGTGTGTGTGCGATTCAGGCGGGTGTGTGAAGTAACGCACATTATCGGTCTCTCCTCTTTCTGTGAGCCAAAGCGAGAGAGCAAATGTCGGTGTGTATGTATATTGCAGACTGTTTAAATAAAATATAAAATTTAAAATGAAGTTTTACTTCTATCGTGTGTGAATCGCACACACACCTTTTTTTATTAACTTCTGATTCGTCGTATGTCTTGTAGAATTATAATTTGTTATGATTACTTCTAAATATGTTTTTTACCTACATTTACTTACTAGTCTATATAAATAAAAGTCGATATTGATAGATTGATAAGTTCCAACACGTTTTTACCGATCACCATGAAAGTTGGTAGGGCTAAGTTTTTTTTCTGTAGTACATTATTATTTTTTCCCTGCACGTGATAGGTGACTTAGGTCGAGTAACTGCCTACTGGAAAGGGCAAAGCAATATTTTCGGAGTGGGGCAAGCTGGAGTGTACATGAATTCCTATTTCCTCCTCTACATAGCAGTTCGATTCTTGGCCGAAGTGTGATAAAGGACCAACCAATAGAAAGAATAAAAGTTTCAAACAAAAAGCGATTTTTAGAATTTATCAGTAGTCAGAGAGGTGTGCTCTGAAATTCCGTGACATTCAAAACGGCGTAACGTGACGAGCGTTCAGAAAACATTTGTTTGCCGTATCTGCATGCACCCAGAAATATTTTCAAGACGAAACTGTATCACTTATCCCTCTTGTTCAAATTTTGTAATTCTGAATTTTAGATTTTTTAAGTGTCACTTAAATATTCCCTTGTAGCCCCCTATCGTTATTCTACTTCTCGCCTACAGCTTTCCAGATTGCTTGACGTTCATAGTTACTGCTTCACTCCTTAGGAGTGTAGCGTGAAGTTATATAACCTATACTAATCCTCGTGAATCTGGGTATCATCTATATAAATAAAATGAATGAGGTTTGCCATTTTGCGCGCATCACGCAAAAACTACTGTATAGATTTTGATAATTATTTGTTATCCTTAGATACTGGGTCTTTATCAAAAAAGAAAAATCTATCACGATATCTTCATTAAATATAATTTTTAAGTAATTACGATTCCTTCTATTTCACGCGAGTGGAGCCGCGAGCAAAGCCAGTAAGTCAATTTTTTTTTTGAATCCGATTTGTTATTCCGTATATTACTGCGCTTAAACAAACAAAGACTTTTCAGCTTTATACATAGTGGTAGTTATAGATATATCGTTTATAGATAGTTTTTTTAGCAAGTATAGATAGCGACAAATAAATATCTCATTTATGGATTAAAAAATTACATAAAATAATATATACTAATTATTAATATACATATAATTTTGAAAATATATATAAGTAGTCATAAATAGCTCATATCTCTCACAGCTTGATGTTATTCAGTAGAACGATAGGTGTAAATAGAAAATTAAGTGAGCATGTTGTTTGAACATATTGAATTTATTATATGAATGTTAGTGTACCCTCATAAACGTCAAACGAGCCGGACACTCATCGCGTTGGGTTTCAGTGACGTCACTACGCATTAGAACGGAAGCTTGTACAGTGTACTATCAAAAACGGCAAATCTTTGGAAGAGTAGAAAATACATAATATGTTGTAATCAAAAACACAGTAATTATGTTTGCATTGAAATAACTTATAACAAAAATATCTTAATATAGATTAATATCCATAATTACAACGTGATAAGTTATATTACGTAAAATATTATATTATTACAAAAAAATTATATTGACGATAAATTAATCGTAGGTCTGTTTAACTTGACTCCCATGGATGACATTAATGCCAATTTTACGCGCATTTTGTGTGACATTAGGAGCCACATTGTTAAGGTAATAATTAGGCTTAGGTCACTTTTTAGCTAAGAGTATAGTATATTATTGTTTAAGTATTGTAATGGTATTGCCCTGACTGATGGTTCACTCTAATAAACGTTAAAAGTAGATTCTATGCCGCTGTAAACTTGTATAGATTTTACTGATGTTACCAAAGTAGGTGTCAAAAATAATCACAAGTTTGTAAATATTTTTAGCAAATCTATCTAAGTGGATTAATAATGTAGTTATATCAACAAGTATTCTAGTGAAATATATGTTATTTCGTTTCAAATGTAAATATTTAGAAATTTATAATGAGAGTAATTGCAAGGAATCAGGAAATGAAATAAATATCTACACGTAATTTATTTTTTGTTTTGTTTTCTTTATAGGTTCAGCGTTTGACAACAATCTCACCTGATGTTAAGTGGATATGTGGCTTAAAATAGTAATAAGCTAAGCTAACAATACATGGTATGTCGCTAATCACTAACAAAGTTAATTAATGTTAATTTATTTAGATGATTTATAGTCTCTCAACAGTCCCGCTAAATAAGACCTGAATTCCGAAAGAGATTATTTAAAAAGCTTTAGAAAGCGCAGTCTTATTGTAAGGATTCGAACTAACGTCGATAGACGCGGTCTCCGTACACGCGACCACTGAGTCAACATTGCAATGAGTCATTCAACGAAGCAAGAGATAACATACTTTGTAACAAAATTGAAGATGAGATTTTCTTCAAGCCGTATTAAGTAAGCGAGAGTTCCATATTTTGTTTTGAAAAGAATCCTCTCAAAACAACAGCTGTTTGTATGACATAAAAAATATCCGTAGTATTATTCTCGTTCGAGGTAAAAATTATTTACAACGTCCGCGAAAGCCTTTCACGAGATCTCATCCTCAAAGTGTCTATTGTGTATTAGTACAAAGACTCGACAGGGCGTATCTTTCGGCAATCCACTGTGGCAATTTATTTTGTAAATACTCCATCATTTGTGTTTTAATAAAACCATTGTTCTGTTCCACGGACATTATAAATTATGCAACCGATTATTCACTGTTTAATTGTAGTATCGAAATGTTTCTATGTAATTAGGTTTAGATCAACATCATTACTATAGAAATCTTCTGATTTTGGTTATTACTTCTGTCTTCAATTCTTTCCTAGTGTTGATTATTTTGCATGTCCTATATTAATTCTAATCTTATTTAAACTGCACTAAGAAGTAATTGAGTTTAAATATATGTATTTGATGCATCCTCTTTTTATGTTATGACGTAGCAAGCAGGCATTCAGCCCACGTTTTATGTTCACTACAGCTTATTGCTATGTATAACCAAGTCAGTCTCGTGTACCGGAGTGTGTTCTCAACCTTTCGAAGCGGCATTATAATTGCTGTTTTGTCGTACGATAGCTCAGTGATAGTGTGTACGAATACGGCGTTGATAGACGTGACTTCGAAAACCTATAACGACCTTGAGCTTTCAGCGCAGGAAAATATCGTTAAAAAATCATAGCATAGTGGTAGGTATTTTATAATGCCCGTCTAGCTATCTACTACCCTCAAGTTGAAAATCTATCGCCAAGCACCTATAGGTTTGTTCCGGCAGCAGCATTTGAGAGCTAGTTCCTCCACTAGGCTTAGCGTTTCACCATTTTCGGCCACATCTTCACTAAACATCAAGTGAGAGTGACGACAAATGCCAAATCCTATAACGATAAAAAAAACTAGCTATATCCGCGACATCGTTCGCTATTTCCGCTGAGTACCTTTTGTGCTCGCCACAATGCCTGGTGAAATTATCAAGGACCCCAAAGCCAACAGCAAAGTCAGTTTTAAAAAAAAGACTTCGCTGGCATTAATATTAAAATGGATAGCATAGAAACCTTCTGCACGAAAAAATACGTAGATGAAACTTTACGTTGCCAATACTTAACATCAAGTGAGATTGAGGGCAAATGCCAAATCCTATAAAGAATTAAAAAAAAAGAGGTAAAAATTGGCAAGACTGCGGTGATTCCACAGATCAACCTTGCACATGCTTTATCTCTCTTTAACTTAGTAAACACACACTTTACAACATATCTATATGAATAAAGCTGTGGTTCAGTCTGTATATAATGTATTTTTTCATCACGAATATGACATTAAAACAATTTTGGTCTGTGTGTTCTGATTTATCCCAAAACGGCAGGACGCATTTTCATAAAATTTTGTAGACCAAACATATAGGTACACTCAGAATTCTCGAGAAACACTCAGATTCCTCAGAAAAAGAAAAATAAAATTGCAAAACGAAACTAATTACCACGTTATAAACGAGTGCGGATTCACGGGGCACCGTTAGTTTTTTTTTTAAACAATATTTACTATAAGTATTTAAATAGTGACTACTAAAATGTAGTTTTTTGGTAAGTTAATCATGAGGTTTATAAAATAAAATAAAAAATATATTTATAAACTTATCTTTAAAATTTCAGCTTCTTGGCATTTTTTACACCATAACATATAAAAAAGAAAGAGTGGCATAGTCATATATCGCTACGGGTTTTAGTGATTGATGAATGAACTGTTTCATCAATCTGCCAAACTCTTATCTGATAAAACGAATAATAAATTAAGGTGGTCAAGAGAGATCACGGTTGTGTTTTCTTATCGTTTATAGGTTTAGCGTAATGTCCACAATATCACCTGATGTTAATTGACGATGTGGGCTAAGATGGTAACACGTTAAGCCTAGGGGAAGACTGGCTCTCAATTGCAGCTGCAGGAGCACAACTTATAGGTGTTTGGATACAGATTTTCAACTTCAGGGTGGTAGCTAGTCAGGTGGGCATTAAAAAAGACCTACCATCAAGCTATGGCTTTATCACGATATTTTCCTTCATTAAAAGTTTATGAATCAATTAATTACTATGGATTACCGTAAGTAACGCCTTCGTCAATCAAAGTATCTTTAAGAATTTGCTCTAAATTGAAAAAGAGCGGTGATTTATTGCTACTTTTACATTAATTTTTAATTATTATTTCAACTGAAAATAAACATTTTCATATTTGAAATTAATTTAGATGAAAATTAAGATGTATTTGTGTTGATAAGAAAACAAAATAACTTAAAAAGAACTTCCAAATATATCTGATGGTATTTTACTGGAGTTATTATGAACATTCAAAATAAAACTGCATCTATTAAATTTATATATATAAATATGCTAATTAATAAGCTAATATTAAGCTTAATATTATTAAGCTAATTTTTTTGCTGCACAATTGCGTCCATCTGGATCGCTAACATCATACACATGGTGATTACACCTGTTAAAGTCACATTTCTTTGGTTTGTTGCGTTTCCGGATCAACCTTTGTAGACCGGCATGACAGCGACATTGGGTGATGGAGTCTGATCCCTCGGTGGTGGCCTTTGTTTGTGGATTATACTGCATTTACCACCAGGCAAAGTGTCGTCAGTTTACCGGGTTACTATAAGAATAAAAAGATTTTCATCCATATACATACCGTCTCCCATATCTTAAAGGACCTAGCGCTGAAGGTAAAATAAAACGTTCTCTTTTATCTCAAAAGTGAATATCGTTAAAAATATGATAATGAGTTTGATTTCCATTTCTTTTGTTATTTTAAGCTCGCCCCATCTGATATTCATGTCCGAGTAATCATCAGGACACAAGTCAAAGCGTATGCCAGTCGAGAGAATCTCTATAAGTAAATTATTCCGAGTCACGTACAGACACGAGTGAGTAAGGCTTCAGGCTTACACTGAAATTTTAATTACACATCGGACGGAGTCATATGTGGAGTGGAAAAGATTTCTGAATGTTGAAATTTCTCGTACAGCGAATTAGCTTTTTTTTGTGGTGCACATTTTATTTAAGGTTTTTTAGAGTTCTGAAAAGTGGATAAATGGCTTTGAATGGATGGCTTTAAAATATGTGTGTTATTTCCGGGGAGTAATTCCGCGCGTTTCAATGCATAAAATTTAAATATTCTTATCTCATATATGTACTCTTATGTATGTACTATTTTTATTATAGATTCAAACGCGTGTTTAATTAGCGCATATGAATAAATTTTGGAAAAGTTGAGAGAACGATGAAGAATTTAAATAAGAGATTAGCAGGTCGACAGAAGTTCCACTCACACCGTTTAAGTATAAGCGTACTGTGGTCAATACAGTCGAAGGCCTATGAGCGATCACCGACACCGATTGCATCCTGCGGCTCCTCCCAAGCCCTAAATCAGCGTTAGCAGCGTTGCACCAATATCAGTGGTTGATATCGATTTCGTTAAACCATACTGCCGACCATTCAAAATCTCTCGTGTTTTAGAATATTCTAGCAGCTGCATAAGCATAATTGCCTCGAACATTTTTCTAACCGACGGAAGTACATAAATCAGTTTATTATTTCCAAAATTACTTCTACAACCGGATTTAAACAGAGGATTTACTTTAGTTATTTTCATTAGATTAGGGAAAGTTCCTATTTGTATGAACTGATTAAATAAATTTTATGAAATATCTCTGAAAATAAAATAAATCGAATTGGAAATCATCAACCCAGAAAGCCAGTTTGCTTAAAAAAAGCTCGTAGAATTTAAAAGCTTTAAAGTCCCTATGACTTTAAAGTCATACTCAGACTTTTAGCTTTAATGAACATCATTATAAACGACATTCTTTCTTAAATCTGTGCCTAATACTGCATAATTATAATATAAATATTATTAATGTAATAAATAACCCGTTGTAAAAAGGTTGATATAGATATAATCTTTTATGTGATTTGCTGAAATGTGATAAAGAATAAAAGCTGGTGGACGCTTGTTTCTAATTTACTAAAAGTCATTACTAATTGAAAGTTTTCATAATTATATTCTTACTGAATTTATTATAATTATAAGTCATTACTTTTCATCATTAGAAAACATAAAATCTAATTAATGTCGGTTCGAACTTAAACCATAACTTGGTTCTCTGTTTATCTAACCAGTGGTCGCGGTAGTTTCGATCCAATAAGTTACGGAGTCAAATGACATCTTTCATAAGTTTCAGGGCGATAGCTTGGTGGGGCTTTATTTATTTATTATATGCAAAATTAGGGTTGCTTGGTTTATAAAACTGTACTAGCTGTGCTCGCGACTTCGTCCACGTTAGCATAAGAAAGGATAGCATAGAAGCCTTCTCCATGAAAAAAAAAAAAACACTTCCATGTACTAATTTTCATGGTGATAGATTATTCTATCAATCATGGAATGATGTGTAAATATAAATTTATTTTTTGTAAAAAAATACGATTTCTAAAAGTACTATTGATAATTCTTATAGCCTAATATCAGTTGAACAATGACAAGTTTTCCAGGTATAAATATTCATAAGGATCAGTCAAGCCGTTTTTGAGTTAAACCTGGCCATACAAACAGATAGACAAACAAAGATGTATTTAATCTTAATTTTAAAAATATCGGGTCGTAAAGGACAATAGCCACTGAGTTATTTGGATATATGAGATATTTGGATATCTGTTTTTGAAACTATTTATCAGACACTTCAACGGTCATCATAGAAAATTTAGATCGTGACTCTTTAAGAATCTTTTGCTTAAGGAAATCTTTCTAGCAATTATTACAAAAAAATAAATTCGAAAACCATTTTAGATTATAGCTTTCTGCTTCTCCTGAAAAGTCGTATTTTGTCCTTTACGCCTTTTGTAATTCGAAGTGTTGATATGTTTGTGCCATAACCGTGATTTGTGACAATAATATTAAAGATCTCAACTAACTATTCTTATCGGAGCACCGGGTCTTCTTATTTTCGAAATTCAAAGAAATGTGCTGGTTATTTTTCAGGATCGTACGCACATTTCTTTTACAATGTTGTCAATCAGTCAATGCCAGTGTGCGTATTTCCTTTTCCACTTTTTTCCTTACTTTACTGATTTGATTGAAAACTTCCTTGCCCACACCTGAGACATTGAGAAAAGTGAATTCTTATTGGAAGGTACATTTTCTGATAGTCGATCTAATTTCGATAAATTTACACGTATTGTTATTTCAAATTGTGTAAGCAATGTTTTTTAGTTATACATAATCAGATCAGCATACGGGAAAGTATATATGTATTTACTAGAAACATCTTGCAAAATATAAGCAGATATATTGAGAACAATTCAAATAAAAAATATTTTATTCAATTTAGGCCCCAAGAAAGCACTTATGAATATCAATACACTACTACCGGTTCGGAAAATATCCCAGTCATCGAGAAGAACCGGCAAGAAACTCGATCGGGTTTATCAATATTTTTTTAAATTATTTTTAACAATGGTCTTCGTATTTTATTAATTAAGTTTCAGATATACATAAATGTCCTCAGATAATTGTACGAATCGTTAGTTTATAAACAGTGTAGTTAGATTGTAAACTGTCGGTAGATTGTGAACGTGCACTAAAGTTTGCAAACTAACACTAACAATTTCGTAAGTATACATACTGTATTGGTTAGATTAGGTTGAAATTGAGATTGTAACACAAGAAGCAAATTTAATAAGCCGTTGAAAATTCACAATTAAGTTCTAGTATCATGAATTTTCTTATTTAATAAAATTGACCTAAAATATTCATAAATTTTAGAGTGCGTTCATAGTCTATCGTCAGTTTACAATCTTACTAGATTGATTATGAACTAACAGTTCGTAATATTATATGGGGATACAAATATACCATTTTTTTATTTTATCACTATAGTAGAAATGCCTCCAGAATATGCTAAAAAAGTTGAAAACGATGATAATTACAATTCAAACAAAACAACTTGCCTCATTAAAACCAACGTATAACAGCCAAAAATTTTACTCACCTCTGGGGCACATCGCTCCCGTGAAAGTTAAGCATGGGTTAAAATTGTTGGCTCAAATTCGTTTATTCGTCCCTATTCGGGTAGACTCGAGGTAGGGTAATGAACGCTAGAATTGGTCCCAGGACGATTTGAGTTTCAGGTTAACTGGCTACTGTTCCCTTCTAACAATTGCTGACAGAATTAGGCCGAGTATAATGTGAAGATTTATAGTAACAAATGTGTTATATGGATATTAAATATAGTCTCTTACGTTTTTTATAAATAAGTATACCGGACTACCATATAATGTAATGCTGGTGTGGATCAATACCAATATATTACAATCGTACAAAATATACATTGTAAACAATTTACATATTCAGTGAAGCTTATGCTATTAAGCTATTAAGTTAACTATTACAATATTAATTTAAAACCACCTAGGTATTAATCTCTTATTTTCAATTCAGTAGACGCAGTTTGAATCGCAATATGTGTTAAATTTTATAGTTTCCTCCTGAAACTTTCATGAACTTAATCAACGTGGAAAATGTCACTATCATTTTTATTTAGAACGTTTTTGTTAGTGTGATTATTAATAATAATATTACGTTTAATAAAGTATTTTAAGAGGACAAATTTTAATTAGTAATTAGCAATACTGCATTTTTATAATTAAATTTAGGCTATCCTAATTCTTACATTATTTATAAGCTAGCTTCCTTTAATGGACCAATTTCTACCTTCTGGAAACTATAGAGTTATCCAGCCATACTTATATCTCTTTCTCGGTACGATATCATCGCAATTTGACATGCTTCGTGCTATAATGGTAGCCCTACTATCGAGCCGAGAGGTCGCTAGTTCGATCCCCGCACATTGCTTACTTTTGTATGATGAGCATAATTGTCAGGTGTATGTTTGGGTGCTAAATATCTTTAAATATTATCACCTGTTTAGTTACGTGTAGATACAAGTATGATTACAGGCTTTACTTACTATGGAATTTATGGCTGCGTGAACGAAAATATGCATACGAATTTTAAAGAAAGAAAGAATGCTAGAAAGTACCGGTTGACGCTGTGAAAAGTTTTACTGAAAAGAAAGGGAAATAAGAAAATCGAAAACAATTTTACTGAATGAGAACTTGTTAAACTAGTAACAAAGAAAATTGTAATAGTACATGGTGTGCAGTAGCGGCTTGTAAATACTCGTTACCTAAATTACGTAAACTTTGTTTTGCTCGAGGCCATTTCAAGGGAATTTCAACGTGTACCTAATTTGCTTTTCTTTTATTTGAAAACACTTACGTCTAAGTAAACTTCACACTGGAGCATATATAAATTATAAGACTGTTGTATATCAATAAAAGAGTGTAAAAGTTCGGGAGACGACAACTTTAAAAGTTGTTTTAAACACTTTATATGTTGAAAAGATTACCTGTAAATATACAGTTATTTATTATTACACATTTTTCAATTTCAATAAAAAATGTGTCACAAAAACGGAGCAATATGTTTTTGTGACCGCTCCGTGACGTCATCATTTAATTAATAAAACCAGATAAACGTATTATGTACAAAGTTGACTTTACCAAAGTTTCATTTGAAACAATTTTAGATATATTTTTCACAAGATAACCTAATGACAATATAAATACTATTATATAAATATTGTACGATGTCTTCACATTTTTTGATTGGCGTTTTAAATCACGTGACTTACTTGACAATAAATGAATATTTTTTTCCAGCTTTGTATTTTTTAGGCATTTTATCATTATGATTAAATAATTAACTTTAATATGTTAACATATTTTCAACTCAAGAATTAGTATACATTTTTAATCATTTTCTAATTATAAAGTGTCCGCAGTAATTTCCATAAATTCCCACGTTTTCACCTGAACCAATTGGGTTTTTGTTTTTTGTGATAAATGGAAAGATCATATATAATTTTTCGCAATATTTCAAAAGTTATTTCAAAATTCAGTACCGAAGACACGCCGACCCCTACCGAACAAACCCGAGCAGGTATGACGTCATAATGTTATTTTCTACTCATTGTAGCACACGGCTGATACAGTGTATTGACTCTAAATCGATGAAATTCCTTTAACATTACGAGTATGATATCACAAACCTGGCGATCAATCGCGGCGCATTCGTAGTCATGTGATTCTTTTTAAAATATTACAATTTTCAATTGTTTATTATTAATTTAAAAAAAAGTTTTAAGAGTTTTCCTATTGACTATTATCATAATTATGATGAAGCTTTAAAATACATAAAAAAATCGATATTCTTGTTTTTTATTTCAAATACCCAATTGTATATACACCTCGTCACCGCGAATGTACCCGAGTAGTCTATCGCTGTATACTTACTTGGCTAGCTTTCCCTGATTGCTTGACGTTCCTGATTACTGCTGCGTTTCTTAGGGTCGTAACGTAAAATTATATGAGTCTTTTTCAATAATTTAAACATTTTTTTTTTAATCTAACTGTTAGTTCCGGAGTTTCGCACTTTCAAACAAACATACAAACTCTTGAGATTTTTATATTAGTATACAAAATACCTGTAGATTAATTTAGTCCTTAAGTAATGACTCAAAAGCTTTTAACTTTACAAGTAAGAAAAAATCTTCAAACTCCCATTAAACTCCGGGGAACTCCAGTCACCGTAAACTTCTTAATAAATTCGTCCATCGGAAACCTAAAGACATTACGCACAGGCTCGGATCAACAAAGAGACGCCATTTGAAAGCCGTTCCTTCATCTATCAGAGTGACACGCAATCAAACAATACAATAAAACTTCTCTTCCGAAAAATACTTGAAAATAATTTCTCCATTTAAATTCAGGAGGGTCGGGTCTGTGTCGAGTTTGGCGCTAACAAAGGTTCTACGTCGTGAAGGTAATAAGTTTTGTGGCAAGGTAATTCAGTGAATCAAATGCACTGAAACTTATGTAAAAAATATGATAATCAAGGTTAAATGAAAAAAAAAAATACAATTATTAAATGAATTAAAATATAAAATCAGGTTTTCCTATTTAATGATATTTTAGTCATTTCGAGTGAACGAATAAGTTTCCCATGGAAAATGTAACATCATCATTTTCTTTTACCATAATAAACTTAATATTTAAGAATGGAAATATCATTTATAAATGAAATATAAATGTAGCAAAAATAGTTTGAATAATTTTTGGCCATAAGTCCTTGTGGACTATACTATTATAATATTATGTAGTCTAATTTAGAAATATTTCACAAAAATACTGAAATTACTAATTACAGTGACTCAAGGAGCTTTGTGCATTGTGACAGGAAAAAAGGTTGAAATAACGAAATGAAACAGGCACACAGAGGGAACTTTAAAAGAAGCAGCATTTGTTAACGTTGAGCCCAGCGACCGGCTGTTCTGTGTTACATAACTTTTTACGGGGCTATTCCTTGATTACTTTTTTCGGGCCATCCGCCTTACTCTTGACGTGTTCAAGTTCTGAATCGAATAAAATAAAATTCGATTTGGTGAGATTTGGCACTCTTGAAATCAACATTAGCGCACGATCGTGCTGTGGCTCGAATCGGAACTAATTTCAATCGATTTTCAATCTAGTACCTTTATGTTTTTAAAAGAATCCAAGAAAAGATTTATAATACTTTACGGTGACTTGTGTGTGTACTGTTACCGGATACAGATAACGACGTTGATGTGATTCGATAATAACTCAATCTTGATTTTCGATTCGGTTTGGTTCAAGAGTGCACTTGTAGAATCGAGTTCGAATCAAAAGTGAAATCGAAACAGAAACAAAATCAAATTCGATCCGTTTCCAAGAGTGAGAGAGTCTTGTGTTTCTCATAAGTTTTATTCATTTGAAATAATTTGCAGAATGTCTTGAAGAACGTGAATTACTTTATATAAGTGTTCGAAACACTTGTTTATTTTACTAATAGAATTAATAGACGGACGGCATTACATCGACGACCGCCGTTGGAATACAGATTTTCTTCGTCGCCGTTGATTTTGCATTGTGCTGTACATCAGATGGTAATGAAGCACAATGTCGTCACTATGCCGTGGTACTATTTTTTAAACCTTTTATGGGTTTAGCGTTATGGCCACAATATTACCTGATGTTAAGTGACAATGTAGCTCTATACTAAAACTGGCTCTCAAGTGCAGCAGCTGCTGGAATAAACATATAGGTGCTTAGTGACAGATTTTCAACTTGAGGGTGGTAGCTGGCCAGGCAGGAATTTAGAAAATACCCTAACACCATTCTATGGTTTCATTACGATGTTTTCCTTCACCAAAAGTTTATGAATTTACTATGGATTACCGTAAGTAACGCCTTCGTCAATCAAAGTATCTAAGTAAGATTTTGCTCTAAATTGAAAAAAGCGGTGGTTTATTGCTACTTTTACATTAATTTTTAATTATTATTTCAGCTGGAAATACACAATTTCATATTTGAAATTAATTGAAATGAAAATTAAGATAAGTGCTTGTGTTGATAAGAAACCAAAATAACTTAAAACGGACTTCCAAATATATCTGATGGTATTTTACTGGAGTTATTATGAACAGTCAGAATAAATCTACATCTATTAAATTTCAAAGTACATTAAAAATCATATCAAATCTAATGGAATTATGAATAGTTAAATAAAAAATATTCTTCAGTCATTGTTCGACAACTACACACGATTTGTACAGGTCACGTTCAATGTAAAGTTTGTGTTGTAGTTAGACCGAAACAAATCCCTGGCGAGGTAATATGATAAGTAAATGTTGTTAATTGTACACCGAATGGCAGTATTATTGCTTGTACATGCAAATTCGAATTGCTTTTAGGTACCCACTTCATATAACTTTAGCTATAATAAAGTTAAGAACAAATCCTATCATCCTCAAACACGTCAAAGTTTGCAGAAGTATTATTAATATATTATATGTTACGCTAAAAAGTATTTACTGTAATATAAAACCTAGTCATTCATGAAATACTACTTGTTCATATAGCCAGAGACATTTAACACAAATACGTCACACTTATATACCCATTAAAGTAAAGTCAACATTGTCATTAATCTTTAAATGACAATAAGTTTACTTGAGACTTGAAGCGAGATAGGCAGCCAGACAGCACTTAGGAACAGTATTAAATAGTTGACTTTTAATTGAAGACTTCACTATCCAAAGCTTGGGCGAGAGTGCCTTTAAGCCCGTCGTTGCCTGCTTATAAAGTGCGTCACAGAGCACACCTGTTACTATCGCCCCTAGCCTATAGTGCGAGTCAATAGTAAAGTCAATGATACGAATAATAAGTCACTAGTACGGATTCCATAATTTAATATGACGTGTTGATAGGAAAAGTCGGTCCTTGTGATAGATGGTAAAAATTGACTTGAAAACTAAATAGTACCCAATATTTCTTTTCGAGTCGCTTTCGATTTGAAAGATAATTACTAACTTTAATAGGTAAAACTGAACATTAAAAACGTTATAACAGCTTGCAGTAAACAAGCTACTGTTTCAGTTTATTACTTTATTAAGAAACTTCACCATTGCTGTTTGCGGCGTGCTTCCTACACTTTGAAGTCTACTACACTTTGTCTGCGAGTTTTAGTTTTTATAAAACAACTTTCTGACTTTTTATATCAACTTTGATAAAATAAAGGCATTAAAATATTTCTGCATCATGCTACGTTACAAAGATACAAAAGATAAAGGATAGTGCAAAGTTAACTTTTGTTATAATATTAATTTTGAAAATTAATTACACAAATATGACCTGAGTTTTATTAACATTGTAACATTTGTATCTTTATAACTAAATCAGACAGTCTTTATGGCTGTTTATAGGAGACAATCTCTGGACCAACTGATCCGTTTTTTTTTTAATCTTACACTCGTAGGTAGCTACATTATTCCTGAAAAAACCACCCTTTAAAAAATCAAGGAGAGATAGTGGAAGACAACCTCATTAAAAAATACCATTCGGAGGTGTAGAAAACCACCTAAAAAATTACCGAGTAAGACCACGTCGTTAAAAAATTAATAGAGAATCAAGAATGAGCACCTCGTTAAATAATCACTGCCGGATTTACAAAAGGACGGGCGAGATCGATGATGGTAAAGGAGGAAAGTTCTATAAAAAACCAACCAACCAGGTGGGGGAGAAGTTGCATTATTCGCCTTCTTCCCCTACTATTTCATAGACGGCAGAGGAGAAAACCTCGTTAAAAATTAAAAAAAAACAGCCAGACTAGTTGGGGATGGATGGAGTGCGTTCATTCGCCTCCTTCCCCCCGCCGTGTGCCAAACCTCCTATGCCAGAGGGAGAGGAGAAAACTTTTTTTTAAAACCCAACGCGGTGCGTTTATTTGCCTCGTTCCCCTGGGCCGGGGGTCCATCTTCCCATTGCACTGGTTCGGCAGACGGGGAGACAGTTCCCTTGCACCGAACTGTCTCTGTCAGAGGGCAGCCCTTCCAGGCCTTGCCGCCGGGATGTTGCGGTGCATGCTCTCGCGATTCCATGACATCCCATTAGCCTGGCAGACGGTGGAGCTTTAGTCGAGGTTTAGAGGAATCTCTATACCAATGACGGCTAAAAAAAGGGTCTGTCTTCCGTAAATGGCCGCCACTCGAGAATTCTACGGCCCCATCGTTGGTTCATCGTTATATGCTAGAATCTGATAGGTAGTAGTTTGGTCGTTATTAACAAATGTTATACTTATGGTTCAAAATTATATTCACAATATACAATTAGTATAATGCCATATAAATCACAAAAACTAAACCCGATAGATGGCGCTGTGGTCGAGCTATTGACTACCGCAAAAGGGAACCTCTGCCGGGCCAGCTAGTATTCGTATAATAATTTAATTGAATGAAAAACTGTGGTGGTTTTAATGTCGTTCGAAAACGCGGCCTGGCGTTCGCATAAATAAAATGTCAGTTAGTTATGTGCCGTTGTGTGCGCGCAAAAACTAAAAGATAGATTTTGATTTAAAAAAAAAAATGTTTCTCTCTAATTAAAATTCGGCTCGTCGGCCAATTAAAACATTTGAATTAATTAAGTGGGGTAGTTCACCATATTAAATTTGCAGTTTTAATAAAGGAGGGATGGGGGCTGTATTTTTTGTTTTTAATGTTATCTATATCGACACAATGCAAATAAGATGGCGGAATGACTTGAGCCTTAGGAAATAACACATGTACCACACTAGGCCGTTATGTCACGCAGACGGTAGATGAGTACGGCTATTCTTTAGGCGGTTCTTCAAGCGCGGTTACAGCATCGTCATACACAAGCGTGCAAGAAGCAAGACAGCAGATACTTTGATAATTCGTTGCGCACACGCGGTGACCGGTAATGTATCGGTGTGAAAAGGAAAAAAAAGGCAAAGGAAGATCCTATCCACCACAAGATAATATCCACCACTCTCCTTATATACTTGGTCCGAATAAAAAAAAACACGAAAATAAACAATAATTCTGTAGTCCACGCGAGCGGAGCCGCGGGCACAGCTAGTTATAAATATACGAAATTATTTATGTAATACTGTGACAAAGGTAGCACGTATATGAGAACAAATTATTTTAAGAGAAGAAGATTAAGCAAGAATATGTGAATTTCAACACAGTAAATTAAACCTTGAGAACTTAATTAAAATATTTTAATACATATTAAATACCTAAGCAAGTGATGTATGCAATGTTTGTTTTCAATCTACGGGCGACGTTCGTACGACGACGTTACGAAATTTGCTTTTCATTAGGAATTTACGATTAAAGTAAATTAGATGCCTCCTACGTGCGATTTTAAATAATATTTAATATAAGAATATGATACAATATTCAATATCATTAAAAACAATTATTAAACGAAATTATAGTTATTTATGCAAGTTTTACTCGTTGCATCGTTCTCTTAAAATAATTGTTGAGAACAGATGAGCTATATATATACTAGCACATGATAAGTATATATTAAGCCGTTCTCATATAGTTTCAAATTTATTATATGTACTTTCAGTAAACGTTTCTTTAATAAATACATAAATATAAAATAACATCCCAAGGAACCGATGCAATTAAACTAAGCTCCTGGGTGGATAGAATGAAATAGAAAAGCTGCTTATGTTGTCAATATTAGAATTCGCCCTGCAATTGTACCGTCATTGATAAATCCCTACATATCATATTACTATAATTATTAATAAAAAAAATTGTTACATGGTATTAGTAATAAGAAGAATGTATGTTGGTTTTAGTTTCTAGATAGATTGTCTCTTTCGGTTTGTCGCGTTTCAAGATCATTAAGTGTATACTCATCTGGCGAGAAGTTTGCAGAGATGACCGGTGGCGATGGACTACTGGTCTCTCGGTGTCCATCATTGTTTTTTGACTGTAATGTGTTTTCTGTCAGGCAAGGTGTTATCATTTTGCCGTGCTACTATAAAAAATGTTTTTTTTTTTCTGTTTATTCTACACCGTACTACATGAGGAACTGATTTTATTTACAAGAAGCAATGATGGCTCAGTGGTAGTATGTGCTTCGCGTCAATTGACGTGAGTTCGAATCCCTGCAATGAGCCTGAGCTTTCGGTGAAAGAAAACATCGTAAGGAAACCATAGCGTGGTGGTAAGGCTTTTTTTAATGCTCGCCTGGCTAGCTACCACCCTCAAGTAGAAAATTTGTCGCCAAGCACTAATAGGTGTGTTCCGGTAGCTGCACTTGAGAGCCAGTCTTCCACTAGGTTTAGCGTGTTATCATCATCTTGGGCCACATCGTCACTTAACATCAGGCGCGATTGTGGCCGCCTCGCCAGAACCCTATAACGACAAAAAAAAAAAGAAAAAAACACATTTAAAACATTCTTAAAATCTTTTTTAAAATTGTTGATGTTTTTCTCATTTCAAGCGTTCACAATTACGAACAATAATTATGTTTGCTCTACTTTTAGGCTTTCAGCTTACATTTAAGCTCGGGCTTAAAATATTTCGGAATTATTATGAAGATATATTTTTTGTATTTAAGCACATTTCAATTTCCCTTCTTTATATATCGCAAAGGGTAGTCAAGCTATAGAGTTAAAAATTCATATTGGTGAATGCTTGGCAATGCCCGAAAAAATATGCACGAGTATAATTTATAACTAGTTAGCCCACGCGACGCGACTCATGGCAGTTTTGGCCAATCAATACGACGACTAAGGCTGGCGAAACAGCAGCAGCGCAAGATAAATTTTGAAGAGAAATAAAAATTGAAACAAAGTGTACTCACAGAGAATAAAGACAGTTGTCAGTGGCGTTAGCAGCAATGCTGGTTTATGCCTACACCAACATGATAATTTAAAAGCGGTAAATCAGCAAATAACAGTGGACATATGTGAATTAACACGCGGGCGATGAACAGTAAAGAAGTATATTGGCAGCCGGGTGATTTCTTCTACACATCGGCAATGGAGTGCAAAAAAGGTCGCATTATCGCAGCAGCACTCATGCTACATTGTGTTTACCGCCATCTCTGGGCGGCGAGCAGTACTATTAACTGAGATCTTTCTCCGTATTACAATCTATCTTTTACTCCTAATAATAGATACGCGCCTAACCAGCTATAATCAGCCTGAAACGAAATTACATTGTCATCGCTTTTGCGATCTCCATGTAAAATACACGAAGTGTTTTTCTTACATTACTTACTTAATAACGCCGTGATTCATAGAATTTTTATAATTAACGGATAATAAAAAAAGTTGGTTTTTTAACTAATCGTGTGTGGCATTTATTTTTTGAATCACCTCAGTATTCATACGGAAAGATATTTTACGGTTCCCGTCGTGTCTAGTGCACATTGAATCAGAAATAAGCCGCGTTGAGGAGAATGGGTGGCGAGAATGACATCGTCAGCCACAAGAGCTTCCCCAGTACCTTTTTATTATTTACATCGCATTTTCAACGTGTTTGCTTTGAATTTTACTTTGATTTCAAAAACCTGTGTGACCTGAATGCTTTTTGTGAACGTGCTTACTGTTAGTTTTATGGTAAGTGCTTACGTTGCGTTGATAGAGTTTGATAGGATAGGGGGCATGGTTTACAGAATTTCAAGTTTTTCTATTTTGTAACTATACTTATTATCTATATTAATAACTTATCCATTCATGCCAATGAATGCCAATTTTACGCAAATTTTGTGTATTGTTGATAGTCAAAGACTTAATATGTATGTAGTATAATGTCTGTATATGTATTTTTTTTCCCAAATTTTGTTGTAGATATCTATTTTAAAAGCCACTGATCACTAATATGACTTTTTTGTCTAGCTGTCTGCTATTATGTTTGGATCTGCCTGACCGGTTCTATGAAATTTTGTACACGTCGATTATATGTCATTAGTCAATTGACAGGGTATAATAATTGTCAATAATACCTATAGAAAACATAAAATGAAAGTACGAAACTTAAAAAAATATTCCATAATAAACGCATGCGGAGCCGCAGTCACAGCTTGTTATATATAATTAATTACTAAATAATGTTATTTAGAATATTTAAATGCATACATTCGCTTTATTTATATCTACTTAAATTCTTAAATCGTACTCACAAATAACGCATAGTTAGCTTAAACCGGTGGGTCTATAAACATGAAATTCTTCACGAGAGTTTCTTATTTAGCGAAGGTGAGCTCTAAGAAAGAACTTTAGAAAATTTATCTCCTAATGGGATTAAACAAATATGACGTAGCCGGTAAGAAATCCCATCAGACACACCTAGTATAATATTTTAATAGAAACGTAAATTTTCTGTTTGAACACGCATCACTCGAAAACTACTGCACCAGTTTGCACATAATTTTCAGTATAATATAGGGATGACCCTGAGATAGGACGTAGGCTCATATCATTACGCTTTTCTTTAGAAGCTAAGTAGTAATGACAAACAAGTTAACGAAATTCCGGACGTCGGCTATTTACAAATATCTCTCCCTCTTCCAGTCGGTAACTTTACTGCTAAGGATCGTAACTCCGCACAACGCATCCTGTATGTTGCCTCCATAGATCTCAATCTTCCGAACGATGGAGGACTGTGCTGATGGGCATCTCCAGCCTTTCGGTGACTTGAATCAACCACCGTTTTACACGTTTTCCTCTAGGCTGCTATTCCGCATTTTCCTGTTGGGAACCAACATAAAGTATTTTATTTAACAATGTATTGGCAACACCGCGTCGGACGTGGTGGGGGGTCGCGGTGTTTCATACATCCTGTTCGCTTCCGATTTTTGTAATGTGTGCACATATTTTAATTACATACGAGTTTGAGTCTATTCTGCATATTCATTTTATTTATCAAGTCTTCAAACAGTTCACACCAGCACCCAGTTTAAACACCTAACTGTTAGAGGTCGTAAACCGATCTTGTTGTCTATAGTTAGTTCTGCATTATGTGTATCCTAGCAACGTAGTTATTATTCTTAACATACACTCTGAATATATAATATCTTTTTCTTCATGCAACTTCTATTATTCCATCTCTAATACTAACAACAGCCCTTTTCCAGTGTGAACTTCCTTTTCTGATATATTCTTACATTTTATAGTTTATTTATTGAAGAAGAATATAAGTTATTTAATTTCACGCTATATCTCTAAGAAGCGCAGCAGTAACCATAAATTTTAAGCAATCTGGCAAGTTGTATGCAACTCGGGTGACTTCGCGGCAGCGCGGTGGAGACGTTCTCAAGGTGAAACCGCGAGTCACAACTAGTATAGAATAACGTTTTATTAAATATATAACGATAATTGAATAACTTTATACTTATACGTATATAATTTTATAAACAAAGATGAGTTACAAATAAATTGCCTCCAAACCGATAATTCAGACGTATTCAGTGAGCACATTAGTCCGTTGTAGAGAGAGCGAGTGAAATCATGCAGTATTTATAACATACGGGCGAGTTATAACTTTGCTGGGACGTTAAATTCCAAATGAATAGGCGGCTACGAGAGAGCATTAACTCAACTTCGCGTAAAGTAGGGAAACGCGCTCCAACGCTCAACAAATTATTGTCAAAGATTAATGAAAAGTTAATATAATTTTAAACGTTTTATTTTATGTTTTAATAAGGTAAAGGTGCATATATAATTCAACTGTATTGTATATTTTCCCGATATTTGGATATCTTATTTAGGTATTATTTCTTCTTTGATGAATTAATTAAATAACATGATCTAAAGAATTAATATCTGTATATAAAGTGTCTTTTAATATAACATAAGAGCAAGGGTTTTGAGTGATAGTGAGTTTGATATTCAGCTTGCGAACAAACCATTGAACATAAATATTATTATGTATTATTTACAAAATACGAACGACATATGAACAAGGAGGAACAAGAGAGCACTCGTGTACTCTGAAGATCCACAATTTCAGTAATTTAACATTATCTATTAAATACATTTTTAGTACAATCTGTAAAACGTTAAACTACCAACACTTTGGATTATGACTTTTATATTTACTTAAATTTAATTCCTGTTGTAAAGAGGTCACGTAATAAGCCGGTGTATAAATTTATTCGCAATTAGTCCAAGTACCGAAATCGTTAAAACGGCGCTAAATAACACACGAGTTAAAATTTTTATGCCAATGATGAATGAGAAAGTTCTTTTGATGTTGCACTCGTGTTGTCTTTGTGATCTGTACAACTGATTTTCGTATTTAATATCAGCTCTACATGATTAATTGCTCTATGTTTGAAAATCATCCCTGAATCCCCACTCGGCGCAGCACTCGGTACCGTGCGCTGTACATTTGTCACTGAAATTACAAAAAGCTTGCGGCTCCGCGTCGCTCCAGCGGCGGGGACGTCGACGACATAATGAGTTTAATTTCGTCAACGGCTCTTAACGTTGCACATTATTTAAGTGTTCAATTAGGATAGAAAGTTTTCCCGCAAACAAGTTTTGTATCTGTTAAGCTTGTGAATCGTTGTTCCCCGGGTTATGATCGGGTTGAGCTTAAGAATACAGAAGTGCCTACTATTTTAATATACATTCAGTCATAAAAGTATCGGGAATATATGATTTGTTTATGATTCCAAATTGTTGATAGTTTGGCACATCTGTTTTTCATTTTGGCGCGGAGTTTGAGTTGCATCTGTCATTTAGATTAAATACAGTGCTGTATTTAGTTAGATCATATCTAGTGTGTATTGCGATTTCATAATGAACAAGACCATCGAACAAGGTGTTTGTCGTAAATGTTGCATCGCCAATGGGATTTTGTGTTCGGAGATATTGAGAATATTACAGAAGGCTTATGGTGGTTTGACTTACTTTATCAAAAACACTTGTTTATAAGTGGAGTGAATGAAAATTCTCATTCAAGTTTGAGAGAGATAGCCGCAGAACTTCCTGTGTCTCACGAGTCGCTCCGTATCATTTTAAATAACCAATTGGGTATGAAACATATTGCCGCTCGGCTAGTCCCAAAAAGACCTGAATTTTCTCAAAAAACTCAATCGCATAACAGTCGCTGAGGACATGCTAGAACAAGTCAATTCCGACCCAATATTCATGAAACGCATTGTTACTGGTGACGAGAATTGGGTTTACGAGTTTGACATTTAAACTAGTCAACAAGCTTATATACATTTAAGGCCCAAAACTATTTATATATACAATATTGGTTAATTACCATAAAAGAAAATCGCATAATCTGAACTCGATAAGTGGCGCTGTCATTTAGCCATTAACTATTGGAAAGGACAGAAGAACGTCTGCCGGCCCAAGTAGTACCAAAAAAGATTTAATATTATTACGGATCTAGGTATAGCTTAAAAATAAAATAGATATTTCTGAAAATATACGAAATGTTTTTAGTTTCCTTAGAAAGTAAAAAATTTTTAATAAATATTTTAAACAGCGTAATTTATATGCATCATTTGATAAATTATGAATCTTAACAAAAACGGTAACCGTTCACGAATTTAAATCGATCAAATCACGATTCCGCTTTAATTAACAACCATAATTAGATTTTTGTTAATAATCACAGTTAAGTTGAGACGAAAATCGGAAAAGCCTCGGAAATTTCTCACGCCCCTCCGGGTTATCTGTTTCCGATTAGACTAAGAAATAAATTTTATTGTAACCCTGAGAAACAAAAGGGCAGGATAGGGAAACTTTGAAGATTAATTCTGCCGATAAAATTTCACGCTTCAAATCTTATTACTACCTACTGGGAAGGCATTGCTTGGACTGATATAGAAAACGTCCGTAGACTTAAGCGAATTTAGAATAAAAAGTCCACTGTTATCTGAGCGAAGTGGACAATTTGCCGAGAGTTTGAGGGTTCGATCCCTGCACATGACTGAGTTTTGTGTGAAGAGCATAATTTTCAGTTTTGTGACTGGGTGTTGTTAAATATCCTATATATTTATAGTAGTTAGTTATATCAGCTGTTTAGTTATCATCATAATCAAGCTTTGCTTAGTTTGGAATTAAATTCTCTTGTTAAAACTGTGTACCCACATTAATTAATTAGTTAATACATGAATTGTATCATATTTTTCAAATAAACTGTTTCTCTCTGATATGATATGATATATGATCTCTGATATGATTTTTATTAACACGTAGCAGCTGAATGTAGTCATGTTGTTTGCACATAATTAAGACAATACAATGCAGATACCAATGCATTCATAATTTGTTTATATTTTTAGTTTTAGTAAAAATGGTTTCATTATACAGAGATCTTAAATTTTACCTTTTAGTTAACTCTATGGATAGTAAACTAAAATCCAAGAGTAGAAGTTACTGCCAAAATATCAGGATTTATCTATAGAAGACACCGTTATGCAAATAAATAAATATATATGTATATATAGCCGCCAGGTGCAAATGCATATTACCTAAAATTCGGGATTCCACTAACTAATAAACTAGGAACAAGAAATTTCTAGTTTGTTTGAAATGACAAGCACATATTCTAGTAGCTGTCACTTAAAGGCACTAGTAAATCATTGCATTAAGCAAAATATTGTTACACCCGTGGGTAGTAAAATGCCGTATTGTTTCACGAAGACAATTTATTCGTACTCAAAGAAAAACAAATAAAAAAATAACAAAACAAACTCACAAATCTCTCACCGAATGTAATTACAGAATCTCCCTGTATTTACTTGCAGAATAAGCCTGTATGTTTATCTTTTAGTTCTTCTTTTATTGCGCTTATTGTTTCCACTTCGGTTTCGAAATTAGAAATGCTGTGACTCACAATATGTCTTGCTGTTACACCCAATTGAGACGATCATTAAATCTCTAGAAGGTTCCTGAAGTCTTAATATGTTGTAAACAACTTACGTCATCACTTTTAAAACGCGTTTGACAGTTGAAGCAATAAGACTTTCTATGTGTGTGTCACGAACCTATGTTACATGACATAAGACTACACTATGATAAATACACGATATTTCGAGCACATTTCAGACGATTCTTGAGATTTCGACAATGGTCTTTTTTTTTCTCTTACTCGGACCGTAATGAGGTTCAATAGCGTTTGTGCTATTATCTATAGATAGATAATATATCTATAGATACATTTTAAAATAAAAAATGTAGCCTACGTCACTTAGAGAAAACGTAACTTTAATTAAAAAAAAATTTTTTAGAATCGTAGTAGTAGTTCTGAGGAATTCCTTATACAATCAAACATACTATACCTCTTTATAATATTAGTACATATATAAATCGATTCCTATTTTTGCAATGACCTGTTAATGTTTCAATGCATGTAATAAAAATAGATTTCTGTGTGCCTAATTAATCCTTATATTTGTAATTCTATTATTTATCCGATTGCAAAGTCTACATCTTTAATTTGGCTCAGCGAGTAGGAAAGGAGAGTCCCGTAGTCCCCAAGGTCCCGCGGGACACCGCCTTTTTATGGCTTCTTTCAAGTTGACAGCGCTTTAATGTACGCTAAGGAGTATTTTATCTCTTTTAGTTCTTTCTTCCAAAGGAAAAGGGTTCATTTAGCTTGTGACACACTTCTGATAGGGGAAAAGATAAGTTCGTCTTGAATTTATCTAACCTTTTTTCGTTTATTTGGTAGCAGTGATAGCATGTACGGAAATCGCGTCGATCGACATAAGTTCGAATCCCTGTAATGAGCCTGGGTTTTCGGTGAAGGACAAAATCGCTATGAAACTATAGCATGGTGGTAGGGCATTTTCTAATACCCACCTGGCTAGCTACTACCCTCAAGCTGGAAATATGTCGCTGAACACCTATTATATATGTATTTTCCGGCAGCTGCACTTGAGAGCAAGTCTCCCCTCTAGGCTTAGCGTACTAGTGTCTTGGGAAACATCATCACTTAACATTAGCTGAGATTGTGACCTTATATAAACCTAGAAAGAATAAAAAAAGTTTATCCAGACTGGACGAACACATCTATACATATAATAACATTAAAGTGTCTGTTTGTAACAGTAAAAAATAACAGTTTTTTACTAAATGCATACGGAAGTATAAACGATACCTATAACTAAAAAACATTTTTTTATTGTCTGTGTTTGTTCCGGGTAATCTCCGAAACGGTTGGACCGATTTTCACGGGACTTTCATTGGCAGATAGCTGATGTTATAAGGTATAACTTAGGTACCTTTATTTTAGAAAAAGATTTAGGGTTTCGCACAAAAAATAATAAAAAAAAAATTGTAGTCCACGTGAGCGAAGACGCGGGCACAGCTAGTCATTACATAAAATAATTACAATATAAGGAACTATGTGACGTTTATTACGAAAGTAGAAGTGATACAGAGAGCACAATAGTTTTATTTTTATCGAGAGAGACGAATAATCGACTGAAATTGGTGGGGGGTTGGCGCCGTACGGCCGCTTGAACGAATATATAGCCTATTAAACGAAGAACCTCATTTCATATAATATTACGAGGAAAAAATCACTTTTATTAGCGGTAGGCTATGTAATCATCCCACGCAGAGATATTGTAGATTTCAATATAATAATGTAAATTATTTCTATTCATGAATTCGAAATTATTTTTCTGTATATATGTGCCTAAACTCTGTTATTTTTCATACTACTCTTCATGAACCAGATATATGAATGAAAAACAAAGTAAATGTCCTATAATTGAGATGTAAAACTTAAGAAAATATGAAGTTGGTTTTTATTTTAACCAGGTTTTATCATAATAGAGTTATAATATAAAAGAAACAATTTAAATCTCTTCTATAAGGATTTGATTAATTATTTACATAATACAAACTATTAACTTGATAAAATTATTTACGGTTATTATGTTTAAATTATCCTTTTTTTCTGCAAAATATTTATGTAACTTATAGTCTACTGCTAAAATTTTTAACTTCAATATTAATTTATCATGACCTCTTTCATCTATCATTTTACCTTAGATGTTTATTTATCCATTGGATTATCACATGTAGTGTTTTCTGTAATTGAGAAAGCACATAAAATTGTAAGAAATTAGGAGTCAGTGTTCGGTCCCATATAACCTAACGTCGACTTTGGGTAAACAACATCTCAACAAGCGCCCCGAATGGTTACAACTAACATATTATTTCAAGAATTTTAATAATATTTAACATTTTCAATAATTATTGTTATTTTAAGTGACTGTTAAAGAACTCAATACCTTTGAATAGTACCTACTTTGTAAAAAGTTTAAATAAACATCTAGCAGAACCTTCAAAGTGTTCCTAGTTAACACACTATTGTCCCAACCTTTTCATATCGAAAAGTTAATGTAAATTCAATTACAAATTATATGAATTCAATAATAAAACAATAATTCAATAATTCAAGAAATAAAACAGTGAAATCTTTAGTTTCCTAATTTTTTTTAATGTTTACAAAATACCCAGCGACCAAACAAATTACGTGTGGAACAATAATAATTGTACAAACAAATATAAGAATACTTTTATCGCATGAATTAGATTAACAAAAAATAGACATATCCCTGTCGATAAGAGTTATATGTACGTTTTAATTTATTTTTACTGGTAACAAAGAGCAGACAGCAAAAGGAAACCGTAATGAGAAAATGAGAATTGAATTTCCTTTGTCAGCTCTCAACTGGAAATTGCACATTGAATGAGCTAAAATATCATTTACTTTTAATCATAATTTTAACCTGTTCACGAGATATTACATTGTTTTAACTATTCTTATTTCTATATTTCTTAAGTATTTTTATTTTTATATTAATAATGTTTTTTAAAATAAGTTTTAATAATAGACATAGACACAAGGTGTGGTTGCGGAACCACACCCAAAGGAAATAGTTTGGTGAAAACTTATAAATTATACCATTCATGAGTGACTTTCATTTTGAAATATATCTTTTAGGTAAATAACAAAATATATAAAGTCATTTTGTTAAATATTAATATGTTATATTTTAAGATTATTAAAAAATAAACATTTATTTCTCTATACGATGTAAATTGAAGGAAAGTCTGTCTTGTTCTTATACGCGACTAAACGACTTATTATTAAAAAAAATGGGAAGAGACGCGACTAGTATATGGCCCATGGTATGAGTTCTAATTTGTTGTTCTGGTCCCAACATTTATTTTAATGGTTTTATTCAGTATTACATTTAGAGAGTTTAAAAACACACATACGTTCACACAAACACACACCCTCTGGTGTCTCAAATTAATATTTGTTAACAAAAGGTGATCCATTAATAATTAACAACAGTGTTCAATATCCATTAATTTATTATGGTTGTGTTTTTAAGACTGATTAACTTAAAAATAAGATACGAGGAGGGATCAAAAAGTAGTGAGAATGAAATAGAATATAATGACTATTGATAACTATAATAATTGATAATTATAATAATTGATAATTATAATTTATTTTTCGACATAGTTTCCGAGTCTCTCTACATACCGAGTCCAGCGCTTTTCCAAGGCTTCAATCCCTTTCACAAAATAAGTTTTGTCTTGGTGCTGCAAAAAGCTCTTCACGGCATCCATCACCTCGTTATCGTCTTCGTACCTGTTTCCCCTTAAGTATTTTTAAATTTGGGGAACACATAAAAATCGCAAGCCACCAGATCTGGTGAGTAAGGGGGGTTGTGAACTAATTCGAAGCCAGCTTGCTGAATGGCAGCCATCGCAACTGCCGACCTGTGCGCGGGTGCGTTTTCGTGATGAAACAGCACGGCCCTTCGAAGTTTCTCTCTCCTTTTCTCTTTGATGGCATTCCTCAACTTGGGAATTAAAGCTGCATAATATTGGCCTGTAATAGTGGTTCCACGCTCCAGGTAATCAATCAACAATATCCCTTCTGAGTCACAAAATATTGAGGCCATAACCTTGTCAGCCGATGCCACGACACAAAACTTCTTCGGGAATTGCGAAGATTGCTGTTTTGTCTCGGGATCAAAGTGATGGACCCATGTTTCGTCCATTGTTATGAAACGAGACAAAAAGTTTTAAGAATCTTCTTGAAACTTGTCCAACAATATCTTCGAAATGTCAAGTCGATTTTGTTCCTGACTGTCGGTTAACATTCTCGGCACCCATCTTTCGGAGACTTTTCTCATATTCAAAGATTGTTTCAATATGGATTGAATACTTCGGTTGGACTTTGGAAACGCTACCGCTGAATTTGAATATGGGGGGGGGTTGGGGGGTTGGGGGATGGTGAGAGATAATCCCCCTATAAAGGAAAAATTCCGGAAATTAATAGTTTTCGAGAAATTAGTTTTTTAAAATTTTGAGGTTATGTCATTTATTAAGCAAAATTAGGTCACCTCCGCTAAATTTGATGACGCTAAGGGACGGAGGAGGGTCGGGAGGGTGAAAGGGAACTCCACTGTGAAAGAAAAAGTGCGGAAACAAGTAGTTTTCGAGAAATCATATTTGAAAATTTTGAGGTTATGTCATTCAATAAGCAAAATTATGTTACCTACTGAGACTTGTATATAAATTCCCAACAGGTAATTAGTGTTCTGGCACTCGCCGGCCGCTGCCGCGGCCCGCTCGCTTCGCTCGCTCGGTTCGTGCGTTTTCTTCACAATACAAACCTAACCTAACCAATTGTATCAATACAGTACGATGTCAGCGTTGTTTACGCAGCCACAACTGCAGCTGCTTCATCCGAGCAATCGGCATTCGTCATAAAATCCAACATAGTTAAAAACAAAAGTACAGTAAAACAAACTAAAACTAACAATAACAATGAACAATAACAATGAACAATAACAATGAACAATACCAAGAAATAACAAAGAAAATAACCCAGACACGAAAAACTCGAACAGAATAAACAAACAAAACATTGATCGTTCAAAAACCAATAAAAACAAGTTAAGAAAAAAAATACGAAATTTTAAATTAAATTATATATATAACTAAAGGCTTGTATTTTAATAACAATATGTATTAATTATTAATAATAATATGCAATAATATACGAAAATTTTGTAAAAGTTCAAAAAAAAACGTTCAGAAACTTTAAGATAATTAGGCTCTATGAGTGAAATTCTCTTGTCTATACATTACGTACTCTGTGCTATACGTTCAGAATAGCTTGATCTGACATTTGTATTGTCAAATTTACTAATTTAAATACGATTTTTAAAATTTAATTAATAAAAATAAACTTGTGATTATCTCATAAACTATAAATTTCCGGAGTGTAAAATTTTATAATAAGCCTAGTTATAAAGTGATCTAACTGTAAAAAAGGAGTGCGAGTGTGATTCCGACGGTAGTGTTTCCAAAGCTGAGCCAATACTTCCATATGAAATGCCCGTTTCTTGAATTAAGTATCGGATAGTAACTCTTCGATCGCTCCATACAATTTTATCGACTTTCACAACATTTTCTTGGGTGACTGACGTCGATGGACGGCCGCAACGATGTTCGTCTTCCGTGCTCGTTCTTCCTACTCGAAATTGAGAAGCCCACCTTGCGTCAGTGGAATACGGCGGAGCAGACTCTCCTAATGTTGCCTCCAAATCGCAATCAATCTCTTGCGTCATTAACTTTTTTAAACAAAGTGATTTAATAACGGTTTTCTCCATTTTAGAGAGCACGTTCCGACACGAAGCAAACAAATTACTACATTCAGAAAAAAACAAAAGATAATCGAAGATTTTTTTCTTTATTAATATTACAAATATGTATCTGAGCTATGCCTGCCGCCAGTATTTTCTTTTCTTACCAAGGAGTATGTCGTTCTCACTACTTTTTGATCCCTCCTAGTATATAGGTATTTTGTTTAATATTGTTTTAATATTTGAAGTCATAAGCAATTTTTTTAATAATTACATTATTATATTATAACTTTCTATCAAATAAAACAAACACTTTTATTATTTTCATTACTGGCTAACGATATTTTTATATTGGTATTAGCAACCAATGGTTGACAAAACCATTGAAATGCAGTCCCTCATTATAAATGCAAATGATTGATGTTAAATAATTGGAATTCATACAATGGCTTTTGTTTACGTATTGCATTCAAATTACCATTTCAATAAATATAGGTAAAACAAAATGCAATTATTAACAGATATGATAAACTAATTGCTATGATGTACTGACGACCTCGTAAGCAAACAGTATATGCCAAAAAAGCTTTAATTACTTACCTATCTTATAAAAAAAAAATAGGCAGTCATAGGGACTGCCGATAGAAGTGAAAACTTATAACTAGAATTAGAATTATTTTCAAACGCCAATATAAATACGAAAATAAAAAAAAAAAACACTTTTTTTTTGTTATTTATTTTTCAACTTAAAAATATTAGTATATTTATTTAGTACTCACTATTGTAATGCACAGTGATTCTACAATTAAGATAATAATAAAACTCAAACACTATTTGAACAATGCATAGTATATAAATATTAAACTTTTAACTAAATCCATTGAGTTTTACTTATAAAGATATACACAGTACTAATGTTACACAATACGTCACCTGTATAGCTACATATATATATATATAATAGTATATGTATATGTATATATACTAATAGATTTACAATTAACATTAGCATGTCGGTAACGCGAACCCATAAGATTTTCCCCTACCAAAAACTGCTCAACGCGGTTAAAATTAGAAAGCTCTCATATATATATTTTCTTCGAATTCTGTACTTATCGATAATCTGAAACAACTTTTGAGATTACTAAGCCAATTACGAATTGATATATCCCATAGGATACTACTATTTCATAGCAGGTACTATTTTACTACTTACAGCTTTAACCGCAACTTCGTCTGCGTGTTTTCGTACTATGCCCTTCATCAGGTTTATTTTCGTTCAGCTTAATTGCGATCGGTTCAGAGTAACAAACAGACAGACAGTCAAACAAAGTTAATTTCACATTAATGTTAGCGTAGAATTGATTCATTTTAAAAGTTTTATGAAAATTTTAACATCATTTAATTAGATGTACATTGTACATTTTTCTTTAAATAATATTTTCTTGGTTTGTCGAACAATCAGTATACAATAATATACACGTAACACGTACTACATTGTACACGGAAAGTGGAATTCAATATTGAACATAAACAGGTATAATGAACATGTTATTCTCAAAAATTAATTCTAATAAAGCCCTAAAATACTACGACACGACGGCTCCATTGTCATCAGGTCGCCATTTTGCAGGATAGCCGATAATGGAAGCAATTAAAATGTATGGAGGCTTAACTGCAGTGTCCTGTGCCGAAATTAATTTATAGTCATGCCAAAATAGCCCCATTTTCCGGGTGTATCACCCTCACTCTTACGTTGCTAACTTGTAAATGCTCTGTTTAGCCTTTATTTGTAATTTAAAGTTATTCAATTCCAGTTTAGAAATAGATTAATCTATACTAATGAAGCGGTAGAGTTTTTTGTTTGTTGAAGTGAAACTTCTTATGCGACTTCCAAGTGTTAAACGTTGAACGTTACACGTTAAACGTTTAACTCACATTATCGGTCTCTCCTCTTTGTGTGAGCCAGAGCGAGAGAGCAAATGTCGGTGTGTATGTATATTGCACACTGTTTCAATAAAATATCTTTTAAAATGAAGTTTCACCTCTATCGTGTATGAATCGCACACACACACCTTTTTTTTAAAACACGCTAATCTCTGGAACTACCAGTCGGATTCGAAAAAATCTTTTTCTATATGATATCCAGATGATCGACGAATAGTATAGGCTACACGTCTTGGCTAGCCTTAAATATTAATTTTTGTTAAGTAAGAAGAAACAGCGTTACCGAACTGCTTTATCCGCGTGCGCTGGCGTAATAGCTAATGATACATAAATACAATGTTCTACAAAAATATTGTTCATTATTTAATGAAAAATTATATAATAATAGTAACCAAATATTTTGATTACAATTAAGACTCAAATATTATTTTTAAATGTGTATTTAACCTAATATGATTGGAAGATAAAGAGATAAATTAATTATAGAGCTAATATTATAAAGCGTAATGACATATTCATTAATATTGTTATTTTTTGGTTTGAAATTTGAGTCAAAGAAAAAATATTTATATAACCTACGTATTGAGGGAGGCATAAGCTATGTAACTTCACCCTATGACCCTAAGGAGCGAAGCAGTAACCATGAACATCAAGTAATCTGGAAAGCTGTAATTGCATAGAACGTTCCGGAAATATATAACGGGTGTGTCGACATGGTGGTCGAAAAAATCTAACACAGGCGAAACCATAGAGCACAGCAAGTAAATAATAATAAAATAATATTACGTTTGGTAATTACATTATAATTTTTAAACACTCGCCTTTTTCTGTTCCGACCGCGTCAGTCTATTGTCACCTTAAAATAATCAATTTGTCCCTCACACCTCCCTGTCCTCAAAAATTAGCGGTCACGTTAGGTTCTTGAACTTTTCGATTTCTGAATACTCTTTAAAAGATTTCATACAGTAAATTAGACGGAACGATGGTCACTTTTGTTTTCATAATAGAATACAATATATTTCTATTCGATCATTTGCGTTTTTAACGAATTATAATTCAATTCAGGTTTTTTCACCTTAACAGTAAACAACAACAGTTAAATCTACACAATTTTTGGTTACAAAAATATATCTAATATGTACTATCAAGTGAACACTTCCTTTATATATGTAATTGATTTCTCAGAAATGGCACTATCGATTAGTATGAAATTTTGTATATAGACAATGTTTTATAAGTACTATGCAAGTTTACCTAGATATATATTTTTTCAGGTATCATTATGTGTGATATGATAAAATTCAGTTATTACTGAAATTTAATACAAGGTTTTCCGTTATTGAGTTAAAATTTTATAGCATCAATCAAGAACATATTCTATTTTTATGGTATTTGAAGAGTGAAAATATATATAAAAAATAACATTGAAGTTTAATTTAACTAGGTTAAAGACAAACTTAATTACGGATTAATAAATGAGAAAGGAAAAAAAAATAGATTTTCGATTCAACACTTCGTAAACATAAAGTGCAACGGCATCAAAGAAAAGTCAATGCTTGTATTTAAAACGAACCAATTAGGGGGAAGCAATGCAGAGCAACAGATAGGGAGGGATCTTTTCGAAAGAACCGTAATTCTATTAAATGATTAAATAATTCAACGCAGTTCAAAGGAGATGCGCTTTCACAAGTAAAACGAAGCAAATAACTTCGTGAATGGAAAGAAGGGAGAAAAAATGTGTACGAGGTCACTTAGCGATGTGGTCGATAAAGCGACTGATGTCGATGATAGATTTTTTAATACACTAAAAAAGGTGTAACGATATAGCAAAATGGCATGCTTTCCACCTCACGCATAAGTGGTCACTCAATACCCATTTCTATCAATAAAAAACGTGACGTGACAGGTCGTGACGTATAAATAATATACTGGGTGTTTATACAACTATATATACTTATAACAAAAGAGTAAACAGTCGAAATCTGTACATTAAAGATATTTGAGAAAAAATACTACGGGAGCGTTAGGATCATGGACAGAAAGCATTTCTATAGTTTTTGGAATTTTTGTTTATCTGTCTGTCTGTTAGTTTGTAAGCTAATCACGCAGAAGCTACTGAACCGAATGAGATGAAATTCGGTATGATTGGAGTTTATAGCCTGTAGGTACATTTATGGATATTTGTATGGTCTATAAATTGCGTTTAAGTTAAATATATTATTGGATCCCTCAAGACCCTTCACTGGTAGATGAGTTTTTTAGCTGCCACCAGGTGTTCTTTTTGACCAGAAGAGACTCTAAAACTGTTGATGTTGATAATTCTGACTTGTTCAGTACAAATCCTTGACGGCGAAATGCTATAAGCATGTTGACTTACGATGTAGTACGAATCCTTCTATTGTTGACGGTAGATGCCCTAAGGATGTAGACTACTGCTTCTGCACACTTATCCTTATATTGTTCACGACGAAATGTCTTAAGGATTTCAGATGTTTGAAGACAAAGAAAAATAATCTTTTATTTTCTTTATTTACAACTTAATTTGCAATGACAAAGCAACTGAACAAGTAAGTTACTAAGACAGTAACACTGAATAAGAATCGTCGAAGCTACGGCGGCTTCCTTTATATAGGGTTTCGGTATTGCGCAATGTTTACGTGAAACTTTCTAGAACATTTCAAAATTACTTGTTTTTATTGCACAATGTTTAGTTTTTATTGCGTCAGCCTAATGACGTTTACTTGAATTAAAAATGCATATTTGAAATTTTTTGCATGAAACACGGTTAAATCGCAAATGTTGAATTTCAGTACACTTACATATCATTTTTCTATCGCTGTTTTTCAAACACGAAATTTCACGCAGACGAAGTCGCAAGCACAGCTAGTGTATATATATACAGGTTGTCATAAAAATCAACGTAAAGCCTGAAATGTGTATTGAACCATGTGGTGAGAGTAAACAGAGAAATATAAAAAACGTTAGTTATCTAAATACCTACTTGTGAAATTATAGGCAATTAAAAATATCTAGAAATTTGACATCCTCTGATGATCTTTCGAGTACTGTAACTATAAATATTTAGATATCATATTTTTTTAATATAATGTAACACTGAATAATCCTTCTGTAAATTACTTTTGTTGCCCAACCAATACTCAATATTAATTACATCGTCTAACTTTAACAAACTGTACTAAATAATTTAAATAGTTGAAAAAACTAAAAACACGCTTTAACTGCGCACTAACAATTATAAAACTTTTTAGTCTTATAATAACATCTCGTTACCAAGCCCAATCTATTTGATTTGTCAAAACGAATCATTAGAAACTTAACTCGAGGGGTTTGCTAGTAAGCACTAAAGAGTTCCACTATCCACCTCCTGACTCCATCACCAGATCCTCGGTACTAAGCCCAATCTATTGAACTTGTCAAAACAAATCATATGAGCCCAAACTCGAGAGGTTTACTAGCAGCCACTGATGTGTTCCACTATTCACCTCCTGGCTCCATCATCAGATCAGATCCAAGATACTAAATTATAGTGTTGTCATCTGAATTACATAAACATGCAAAAATTTCATTTCGATACGACAATTAGAAGTAGGTTAAAATTGACTTCTAAGATTTTATTACATTGTTTGTTAGTTAGTTACAAGTGAAGCGAATAAAAGCGTGTAGAAAACAATTTACTACGCTTCTTTGGCAAGTTATTGTAAAATATGGCGTTATTAGCTAGTAGTAGAAGTATTTCCATGAACCAAAATAATTAGATTAAAATCGGGTTTCTTTAGATTGTTTTTCTTTATGTCAAGTGTTATATGTTGTATATATACCATATTAGAATTTAGACCAAATACGCGTAAATAATACGTAGTAAAATTATTATACTTCATTATAAGAAAATAATTTTACTAAATATATTACGTAACAAAAATACTAATTATTATTTTACAAATTGTAATAATTTATTGACTTTTATCGATATAGAAGAGGCTCATCACTCAAGTAAATTGCTGTGTTACTGCCTTTCAAATGAAGATGCCGATGCAATAATATGCACATCACAAATAAAACCAATTTAACTTAAAAACGAATACTGTCTGATGTCTTAAATGTATTCAATACGAACTGTATGACTATAAAAGTGATCTTTACAGACACCGTTTCAATAATCACGATTATTTTACTAATATCTTAAAACTTCTTTTTGAATTTAATACTTCGATGAATAATAATCTTATATATGTTTAGTAGTCACAATATTATTAATGAGTCTACATTGTAAATAGAAACCCTTATTCTCACATAAATAACAGCATAAATTGTACCCCATATTAGTAAGTATCAAATAAGTTCGTGCTCGTGAAACAGTTTTAATACGACACGAACTGTAGTTCGAAATCATCTGTCATCCTTCATACTCACTGGACCTTGACTGACTACCACTTTATCAGCAATTTAAATATTTTTTCCACGGAAAAAAAATTTTCTTCCCAAGAAGCAGTACAAAATCCCTTCACACAGTTTGTGAACTCCAGGTCTACAGAGTTTTATAGGAAAGGTTTAAATGCCCTTCCGGTTATATGGCAAAAATCAATAGACAACGAGGGTAGATATATAAAATAAATATATTTCATAATACAAAAAAAAATATATGTTAATTTAATGACGAAAAGGTAATATCATACTTTAATGCCTAATAACAAAACATTTTGTTAGTTTGCACGATTACTTAATATCCAATTTTTCAGTCTCCCACGTCGAAAGTTCAATGTAAACAGGTGTTTTTTTATTATAAAATTACGAAACAAACTCCTCGTTCAGTACCAGATAAAAGGTTTTTATCTCCCGCTACCCGATCGTTGATGTAAATAACGAACTCATTTCTTGTGGTTTTACGAGGGTAAAAGGAAAATTATTTTATAATTTCTTTTAACAGTTTCAATACAAAACGGGGCAGGATAATGTTTCTTTTTATGTTTTATTAAAATCTTTTTAGTATCATATTTTTAATAAGGGTGAGATTTTTTAATTGGGTTTAGAGAAAAAAAAAATAGTATGCTAGAGCAATATTAAAAAAAAAACCGTTTCTCGTAGATATATTATCGTTATCGTGGCGTTAAATGAAGCGGAATTTTATTAAGTTTATAATTTTTTTTATCTATAACTAAAACTATACTTATAGGATTGTTTTTTTTTGTAATACAAGCTATGAAACTTCACGCTACGACCGTAAGTATCGGAGCAGTAACCATGATCGTCAAGCATCTGACAAGATGTAAGCAAATACGGGATGTGAGTGTAACGATAGGCTTCACGAGTGCGTTGGTGTCCGCGAGTTGATCGAATATATTTAACATGGGTGACACCGTGGGGCATCACTAGTATTCTGATATTTTTATTAGATCGTTTTTCATCAAAATACACACACTGCGTCATTGCTGCCAGTAATAATTATTTTACCTCAAACAAGAAGAGTAAAAGTAATACCAATTTAACAATTGTGTAATAACGTTTGATGCTAAGACTGCGATGCTGGTAAATAATTAGGCTAAGAAAAATTATGGTAACGTGCAACATTTTTTGTATACGAATATAATACATCGTAATGCATACGAGTAAATGGCACTAAACTAGGCAAAACTTTCATATATAAATCTTTTGATAACCTGTTGTTCCATTTGAAATCGATTATGTTACACATCACTATAATTTGTGTAGTAAACTTGTCATTATTTTGTCAATCATATTGCATGTTTCGTTGTTAAAGATATTTTTACGTAATTTCTCGATCGATTCTATTATGATCGTTTCATAAGAATTGAAGTACTTGTCAATCTAATTAAGAAACCGCAAATTACGCTTTCTGTTTGAATATATTTTTGCAAAGCAATTTACAAATTCATACTTGTTTTGGCTATGTCAATGAGTATATTGAAGTGGATTTTAACTTGTTTATTTAAGGAGGTTTAGATCATTAATTTGGGCATTCACATTCTTTTACGTAATACATCTCTAGTTATCTATATATATAAGTATATTATTTATGCAAGTCTAAAGAGCCGTACGATTTAGTTAGGCTAGTTTGTCCAATTATGATATGAATTCTAGTGGTAATTTATTCTTGTAGTTTCTCGGTGACTTTCACATTTAGATCTTTTAGTAGTTATTTGTACTCTAATGCTTGTAAAACCTCATCAACGACATATTAATAAAAATAATTGGTACCATAATCGTAGATACATAAAAAAAAACGCCACGCGCTGTGCTGGGGTCCGTAGTTACCAGTTACAATATGCATACTTTGAAGGGCGCTTTAAGTAATTTTGTGTCCTTAATTACTTCTCCAAGTACATTTTGTAAGTTGGTCGACTATTACTCGTTAACTTGTAAAGCCTACTTAGCTGTGATAGTTTTCCTTTTTTAACTTGTAAAGCCTACTTAGCTGTGATAGTTTTCCTTTTAACTCCATTATATATACTACTACCATGAATTTATTCACATATCCAATAATAACCATTTAGCTGGCAGGGGAGGTGGGACACGTCTCTGAAAATTAGCTCTTTAAAGCTTAATATTTCGCAAACGGATTCCTGAATCGAAATACGGTTTTCACACAACCGCAATATTTTTGAACGACCTATCCAACGACAGCCCACGTCAAGGAATAGAAAACAAAAAACATCCCCTCTGTACGTGTAGAGGACGCACACATGAATATAAATTTATTTAAGGTTTTTTTACCACTTTGTTGGGGTGATTAACATGTATACCCATAACAAATTACAGCTTTCTAGTGCTAAGAATCTCAGAGCTAAGCCGCGGACAGACAGACGGACATGGCGAAACTAATAAAGGTTCCTTGTTGACATCGGAAACCTAAAAATGAGAAACTATCAAAATGCTAATGTCTCTGTTAATTCCGGATTCAAATTTTAATCAATATCTACAAGACATTTTATTAGAAAACGGTATAGTATTTCAGTTGTAAAACCAGAAAGAATATCTAGGGATATGTTGAGGATACAGCAACGGGTTAACTTTATAGATAGACACGCACCAGGCTTGTCGTATGTACAAGCACATCAGACCCCTGCAGGCTATAAATCCACGCGTATTTAATGAGTTTCCTCCGTCGTTAAGCGTCGGTCCCCTGGCAATAATGCAGCGCTATCATCGCACGACATTATCTGAAATGTTTCTGAAACATATGTGACGAGAGCTTCTACGAAATGGCTGTTTTTTCCTAAAAAAATATGAACGCATGACTCATTGTTTTCAGTCGACGCCCACTGTTTTTAGTTTACAATAATAAAAAAAAAAACCAATGGATTGCTTGACGAAAAAATGATAACCTGCCAACTCGCTGTGATATGGAGCCACGGCTTCAGATTTATGGTATTAATCTCCTTCTCGGCATGAACAAAGAAGTTCGCTATGTCATATTTTTGCCGTACTGTGAAGCTGTGGAAGTGTCTCCCGGCCAGTGTGTAGCCTACTTTCTACAATATGGGTTTAATTCAACCATAACGTGAAGTGACATTTTAGCAAATCCACTGATGTTGATTTATAATCCACCGACCGTTGATGCTGTTGGATTGCACTGTGCTTACCATCAGGTAGAGTACCGTCACTTTACCATGCTACAAATAATAAAACAGAACTAGAACAAGAAGTATTATTATTCTCTTGTATGGTGGATGCCAGGATACAAATTGAAAACTAAAAATCAGTCTATCCTCATGTGGATTCATGAGTTAAAATGCGAAATTTTACATGAGACGCAGGGTCATCATAGAATAGTTCAAAATATTGTAATCGACGCCAAATTTAATTTAATTTTGTCAAATTTTTTTTTTCAATTGCCTTTTATATCGTTAAATAAAGCGTTTTATGTCCTATTCCATTACATAAACGAATTGTATACGAAATTTCACTACAATTCGTTCAGCCGTTTGAGAGTGATTGAAGGATAAACCTTCAAATAAACTACGTTCTCATTTTCAAAATATACATATTTGGGCTACCGAGGTTCACTATGTATCTTTAAGACAAAAAAAAATATCTACATAAACTTAGAAAGTAAAATGTTATCAAAATACAAAATTTCATACAAAACCCCAAAACCTCCATTGCTCGAAATCTGACCCCTATATAAATCGAAATAATTAGTGAGTCCGTAAATTCAGTCAAGTAAATTCAGTACATCTTTACCCTTTATAATAAAAAAAAAATTGACCTCTGCATCTCGAACATAGCAATGTTTGATTTTACAAGCTTTACAACTCGATTTTTTTAAACGAATAACTCTTTGGCTTGAAGATAAAGAAGATATCGACTTTAAGAATGTGCCGATAATGTATATATTTGTTTCTTAGAAATCAATGTACGTGACGTTAAAATGTGCATGTCTAACTCAAAATTAGTTGGAATAAATCTTAACCTCTACAAGTCGAACGTTTCCTGACAAAATTCGCTTAAGTCGAAGTCCTCCATAACTCGAACACTCTATAACTCGAATTTTTTGGCATCTCCTTTCCAGTTCGACTTACAGAGGTTCTACTGTATATATATACATGGATTGCTTACTTAATAGTATTAGATTAGATATTTAGATATTAGACTAACCTTTACAGTATGATTTATTCATGCCCAGCCTTTAAGGCAGGCTGTGTGAAAGTTACTGAAGCATCATACATCATAAATGTGTTCTTTTATAAAACACAACACATGAATTCATCATATTATTTAAAACTAGCTATGCCCGTGGCTTCGCATGCGTTAAACACAGAATGATTGTATATGATGATATGTTGTTTTTTTTTTTTGATAAGAACCAATTATCTATAGAGTGAAACAAAACAAAATTGATCCAGTAGTTTTTGCGTGATGCGCGCACAACAAATCGTAATACATCAAATAATAGATAGATATATTACATACGAATTTTAGGTTCAAAGCTTCCAACGTATTGTTCCGTGACTTTTCAGACAAAATGTTGTACTTTCCCCTATTATTATATATTCATACTGATCAATCACTTCATTTGTAACTGGACAGCCCTGTTATTACATGTCAACAGTTGTCAGGATTCCATTTAAAGTTTTCAATTCGCTTGCTGCATTTAGAAATTTTTAAATAATAGAATAATGCATGTAGGAACCTTTTATTTTGATGGACTAATAGGTACTTTGCGTATTAATAGTATATAGAAATCATGCGATATATGCGTAATTTAATTAATTAATTACAAATGTATGTCTTTTATAATTTTAATAAAAAATATTTTAGATTTTTGAAGAAAAACAGGACTCAAAAAAATTACCTAAAATAATACTTAGTAAAAAATCTTAGATATACAAAGGAAAACTTTATCTAACAAAGAAAACTCTTAACTTTCCGGCTTCAGGGATATTAAGGGATTTCACCCTACTATGTGTCTGTCATTAGCTTTTGATCTATTTAGAGGCAGGTTTATGAGCTGTTTAGATATAAATGAACGTTTGTAAACGAACAGCGCCTGAAGGGAGACAGGTTGTATTAATGAAATCAAAGACAGAACACTTCGGTTTATAGTCCCTGATTGATGACGGTAAGGGGTGGTTTATTAATGCTCCTAGCATTTTCATAATAATCAGTCCAAGCGGTGTCTCTATTGTGATTTTAATAGATACTTTATGTAATGGAATACGCTTTTATAAAACGCCTGTGATTCGACGTTTTGGTCCTGACTCTAACAAAACAAAAATAATGTCATTAATATAATCTACATTTAAAATACGCTACCCATAACTTGATACTAAGTTCCCGACAGTACACATAGTACTTACATAAATACATTTATTTATTTTTGTGTGTGTTTAATGCTTATTGTATTAGTCCACAGTTTCGGCTGCGGCTGTGTTTAGACATTCGTATTTAGATTGTAAATCTTAATTTCGAGCTACACTGCATATAATAAAGCTGAAGATATTTTTTTGTTTAAACGTGCTAATTTCTGGAACTACCAGACGATTTCGAAAAACTATTTTTGTATGTGATAGCTATGTTCATGAGGAATAATGTAGACTATATAACATCGCGCTACGATGCTAAGGGGCGGAGCACTAACTATGATCGTCAAGCAATCTGGCAAACTGTAAGCAAGTACGGGAAGTGGAACAATGATAGGGCTGTGCTACACGGGTGCTTTGGTAGCGCGTGTTGAGTTCGTTGAATAAATTTAACAAGGGTGAAACCGTGGGGTACAGTTAGTCGGTTATAAGAATTAAAACATACTCTTCATACAAAATAGGATGCCTTGACTTGTTTTACAAGATCTAAAAGCTAATTTCAATTCGCAAAATATTTTTTAGGCTTTGTGTAAAATCAATAAGAAATTTACATAAATCACGCCTCCTTCCCGACGGGGTAGGCAGACACCACGTCCTTCCACTTGCTACGATCCTGACATAGATCTTTCACTTCTTCAACATTCATCACTCTTTTCATGCATGCTCGTCGGTTTAAAGGACTCTTGACCTGACCATTCTTCGAACGTCCCCGATTTGATCATGGAACATTCGTCTAGATCTCCCTCTTCCAACGGCCCCATTCACACTCATCTTATAAAGCTGTCTAGTGATTCTTCTTTCATCATCCTCTCTACGTGCCCAAACCATCTAAGCATCACTTTCTCAATCCGGGTCACTATATTTTCTTTCACACCACAACGTTCTCTTACCACACTTCATTTCAACTTCACCCAGCTTTCATTTCCAAATCTATCGAATCCAAATTCATTTCTTTCAAATAAGGAATTTGACTGTCAAAATAATTAAATATTAAGTAGTTATGCAGTTTGTACCCTCCCTTGTTATGACGTGTTAATCGGTACATACGATAGGTACATACATACATACATGTGGTACATATATACGATACATACATACGGTACATAGATACATAGAAGATGCTGACGATCGTATATTTACTCAGGATGTTTTGACTACAATTCAAGATAACCCTTGATGTTTAGTCTAGACGAATTGCGACATGTTTTTGAAATTTAGTTATAAACAGTCTCCTGGTATTTAAAGTATAAGAGGTTATATATAAGACCTTTGTTAAACCTTTCATTCATTCTGTTATAAACCTGCTTAAGAATAAGTTGTATATAATTTCTTAAAACCCTCGGCGCAACCCACGACACTTAACTAAGTAGACATTTGTTTTGTTATGAGTTTGGATATTGTTTTTTATTTTATCAAGAATAACTACTTATATATAATCTTTTTCAGTATTATTAATTTTCCTTTCTTTTTAATTTATTTTATATATCAAATAACTAAATTATTGAATAGTAAACATAGTTTTTTAATACTTGTATTCATACTTTTCGAATATGTCAACATTAATTTGTGAAAATCAATTCATTTTATATCGGTAAGTCTTAAAACATACTTTTATCAAAAAGACTTGTGACTAAGCCATAATGGAATATTTAATTCAAGACGTCTTTATATTTTTGAAATCAACTTGAAGCTTGGATTGGGGAGAGTGACAGAAGCTTTCAAAGGAGGTCTGCGCCCCGCCCTCCGCCTTGATTAATTCGAGGGCTGCTCTTAAGCTAGATTAAAAGTTCCCGTACTAATTCATCGAAGAATGCATGAGCTTATTATGAGAAATTAATAATGTTCTCCCTATCAAAAGAGAAGGAAGTTCGTGAGTTATAATAAGAGTAATTGTAATGTAATATCTTTTTGTAATTTTCAATAAACTTATGAAATCAATAAAATATTATTAAAAAAAATCAAGTATGTTTTCGAAAAATAATTACTTGCGAAATTTTAGTGTCCCAAGATTCAAGTTTTGTAAAAAGAATCACTATGTGTATTACATGATATTATATAATAGATAATTTTAAATGGTTATATATTTAAGGGCTGTCCAAAGTGATGCTATAAATGTTATCAGAAAAATATTTTTTTGCTAACATTTATATTACATTGTGCGGCAAATTTACAGGAATTATCTGGTACCTTACTGATATAATTTTTTAAAAATATATTATAGTAATAATTTTGTAGTTTTTAAAAACGACCAATCGTTTCGTTTTTTTTTCATAAATAAATAGCAGTGGTCCTAGCAGAAACTATCATTGTCAGTTTTTTTATTATTTTAGCGTTTACCCAACGCTAAGCCAAAGTGCAGCTGCCAGAACACACCTATAGGTGCTTGGCGACAGTTTTTCAACTTGAGGAAGGTAGCTTAGCCAAGCGGGTATTAGAAAATGTTCTACCAACATGCTATGGTTTCATCACGATGTTTTCCTTCACCAAAAGCTTAGGCTTATTGCAGAGATGCGAACTCACTTCGATCGACGTGATGTCTGTACATGCTACCATTGAGCCATCAATGCATAAAAAATTACGTTTGACCGTTGGGAACTATCCTAAATTATATTATATACCTACTCGGGTGTTTATTTATTATAAACTAATGTTTCAAATCAGATTATTTCATAATTAGTTATTGAATTCGAAAACAAATTAATTTTCGTTGCCGTATGAAATTAAAATTGACATTTTGCTGCGGCGTCCCCGTACTGTTCCTGTGGGGACGATACGGTGCGATTTATTTTATTACTCGATTAAAGGCTTACAACAGATTGTATTCCTGGGTACATTAATAAATATTTTAATCGTTTTAACAACAAAATACGGTGTTGTGGAAAATTAACGTCCAGGTCCAAACTGCTTTTCGGAAATTCCAAAAAAATGCTTACAATTATCAAAATAAATAATTTCATCTTTTAGATATATGATTATAAATTGTATAATGTTCAAACTAAATAATACGAAATGTTTTTAATTAAATTTAGGGTTTCAAAATAATGTTTTTGGATTCATGATTTGGGCTATACTAACATAATTTGACAAAATTATAAAAGAACCAGTATTTTGTAAGACGTTCAAATGATTTGCATGTTTAAAATGTGTACATATGAATCTAACATGTAAATCTTGTATCTATAGATGGAGTCATATCTGAATAACAATCATATATATTATTTCTCAAACGTGTTTTTTCCTGGCAACTCCATATCTCCGTTAATTCTTCATTAAAATGAATGATACAAACATCATTTGAAAAATTATATTCTTCGTTATTGACGAAACATTTAAATAGTTCAAAATTGATGATTTCGTTAAAATAATGATTAAAAAACTTTTTCTTTAGGAATGGCATCTGTTGATGTCATTAAAAATGTATTCAACGCGCCATCTATTAAAAATGTGTTTAACTAACGTGACAGTTGTTAGATTGGTTACATTTTATAATATGCGAAATATTAGCACAGGTTAGTTATTTTTTTATTATTTATTTTTACTAATAACTTTTTTAGAGTTAGTTAAAGCCATCCTATTTAACCTTTGGATAAACCGTCTTAGCATGCCTTGGCTTGAGGTTTTGTTCAATGCGCTGTTAGTAATATAGGTATGCTATAAGACAAACGTTGAGTTAATATATCATTGTTATTTTATGTACCTACTTATACTATTATCGAGTTGATGTTGTACTCTGTTTGTATTTGATGTTTTTAATATTTCTTATTTAATTAGTTATTATATAAGCCATTGATTTAGTTTTCCTTATTCCATTTGAATATTTAATAAATCTCATTTTAATTATAATTTAATATCGCTAATTTGGACAATAGTACATACCTATCACATACATATTTAATCTATACAACAGTGCGTAATTACAAAACCCTTATCCAGTCTCAACTATGTAATAAATTGTTCAATGCAATTACGCTTGGAACATGCGGTCGGTGAAAGACTGCTGACACTTCTATTGCACGGTTACCTTTAATACGTTATACCGTATAAATTTCACTGCATTAGAGATATTAAGCTGCTCACGTAGTGAGAACGTAGTAAGTCCGGAGCAGACTGTACTTCTACCATTATGAATTTTGCAAGCTTAATAATACCTTTGTGATTATTTTGGGTCCGAACTTACTTACGTTATTTAGGAAGCTTTTAAATATGCGATTTGTACAATTACAATAAATAGTGATCCTGGAATGGGTCGTCAAAGCGAGGTATTTATGTTTGGGTTTTTATTACATGTATGACAGGAATGCATCAAAAAAAGAGTTGTACAATTTGGAAAAATCATTATTTCCACGTTTAATGCAGTTGAGACGCTGGTTTAAATAACTTTAATTATTATTTTTCAAATATCACTATTCTATGATAAAAACAATATTATATTAGATTGTATTTAATTCGCACCACATATTTTATTCATTTATGAACTCCTCCTAAGCTTAATTGATTACATCACATATTTATAATATTGGTCAGTAGTCTATTGTTAACTAAATACGATACTTAAAATACTATTTACATAATAATTTGCCAGTAGGACAAATTCTGATTTTTGATTTTGGGAAATATATATATCGTAATCTATATTAATAAAATGATTGAGGTTTGCCGTTGTGCGTGCATCACGCAAAAACTAATGGATAGATTTTGATCATTCTTTTTTTCTTGTATTCCTTAGTTTTATTCAGATTTCTTCATAAACAATAATTCTGTAGTCCACGCAAGCAAAGCTGTAAATATTTTACTAGATTGTTCTCAGTTTTCGTCGAACAAATATTTACCTATAATATTCCTTGTTGTAGAGCTAACTCGTAGACTAGTTGAAGAGTGGAAGCACGTAATGTTTGTATTTGCCGCGAGTAAGTTGGCACATTGCGAGGTTTTATCTCGTACAAAAGTTGTATGGTTAATTAACCCGAAAATCCCTCAAGTTTTCTCGGCACGTTACGCCGCGAGCGAAGAACTTGTTACGACGTGTTATTAGGTTTTCCTACCAAAAGGTCCACTGTCATGCAACACTAATTACTCGTTTAGCTGGACTCTCTTTTTTTGACGGTAATATTTTTAAGTAAAAATACAATCAACTTAATCTATACTACCTATGTATATCTATCCATACATATTATAAAATTCAACGTCTCTCTGTCTGTCTGTCCGTTTATAAATGTTATTTTCACGCGAAAACCAGTAATCCCATATACATGGTTTTTATTTAATTAATAGATATGTTATGTGGTCAGGTTATAGGATATATTATTTTACATAAAGTAGCATTCGAAATAAGCAGTAACGATAATGGTGCAAAAATTCGGAAAAAGACGCTTTTGGGGCGATTAAATGGCTTACGCTGAGTAAACCATAATAGATGTATAAAATTAATGTATAACAGAACTATGTATCTTAAAAAGACCTACAAAAATGTCAACGATAGCGTATATTTATCTTGTAAGAATCACCCACAAGAAGCCTTTTTGAAGCACAACAATTCGCGCGTGCGATTAACCGACTACATTCTGTAGTTCAATTTTCCGTCTTTTATTTCGAACTGACTATTGCTGTAGGCCTGAAGGGCTTTTACAGTTTCACCAAACTCTGTGTTTAGCGCAGAAGGTACTCAGACGAATAGCAACAACCGCAAGAGTGCCAAGGTGGCCGAACATCGTCAACAATGCATGCAATTCTACGAATTGAATCTAACTATACACGTATACATAAATTTAAGAATATGCATATATTTATTTGGTTTTATATGTCAATTATTTTCTAAGTTTAACTAGCCAAAAAATAAAATAAAAACGTGTTAAAAAAATCTCCCTTACAGAATTCCGTCCGCTACTAAAATATCGCGCTACGTCAGATTACTCGTTACTGCAGCTTAGTACGAGTTCTGATAGTTTTCGGATACAATAAAAAGTTTTGGTTTCTGTAGTGACAATATTCGTTTCAATATATTTCCATTACAGGCTCTCCTAGCAAAATATGTATAAAAAATGTACTATCGTAAAATGTGTATTTACGCGTATTAGATATATTTAGTTATTTATTTCAGAGGCAATTATCAAAATTCAATCAAATGATACAATAATACAGTGATGTCTGCAAATGTCTCCCTTTCTGTACATCATCTAAAATAATATAATAATTAGCTGTAAACATTATTTCCACAGTAAAAAAAAAACTATATACCCGATCGAGTTCCTTGCCGGTTGTTTTCGATGATTAGGATTTTTTCCTGACCGGTGATAGTGGTTTAACATTCATAAGTGCCTTCTTAGGAGCTAAATTGAATGAAGAATTTTTGATATGTCTAATTCCAAACTGATTGTAGCTTATACTCGTAATTAAGTAACCAAAGACCTCGTATACATCTATACAAATAATAAAATTGAAGTGGCTGTTTGTAATGAATCTTTTTACTAAATACATATGAAAGTATATACGGTACGGTTCCAGCTAATCTCCGAAACAGTTGGACCTATTTTGACGGGGCTTTCACTGACACATGGCTGATGTTGTAAGGTATAACTTAAGCCACTTTTATTTTTTAAAAATAATTAGGGATCCGCAATAACATAAAAAAAGGTTTTTTAGTAGTCCATGTGAGCGAAGTCGCGTGAATCGTACTGCCCCCGTTCAAAAGACGGAATACAAAAATACTTAGTGTAGGTGATCCTTAGAAAATAGATATGCGCTATCTCTGATTTTTATTCTAAGTCTTTTTAAGATCTTATTATAGCCACTGTTCATTTCGTGTGTTACTTTATCGTATAAAATGATATGCTATAACTTGACCAGATATCATAACTATGCATATAATATAACTATAACATAATATAGCTAACATAAGATAACAATAATATAAGATAAGTAAGATAATATAGCTATGAATTAAAATAAAATACATGTAAATCGGATATGTGTTTTCGCGTGAAAATAACATAAGTGGACAAACATACAGAGAGACATTGAGTTTTATGATGTGTAATAGATAGTTAAGTGTCGTGGTCGGCGTCGAGGTTTTTTTAAAAATTACTTCCAAGTGATTCTTAAGAGACTTTATTACAGAATCTTATTACAGAATGAATAAATGGTTTTACAATCGTCCTATATATAATGTCTTAAGCCGTAAACACCAGGTGTTGTTTATAAGTAAATGACAAAAACATGTCGCAATATGTCTAGCCAAAATATCAGGTGCTTATCTTAAATTGTAGTCTAAACATCCTGAGCGAATAAACAATTATCAGCATTTTTACTTATGTACCAATTTAATAAGTCGTAATAACAGAGGGTGCAGTATGCAAACTATGTACCATATGTATGTATCGTATATATGTAAAGAATATATGTAAAGTATATATGTACAGTATATATGTATCATACATATGTACCGTATATATGTATCGTATATATGTACCATATGTATGTACTGATTAACATGTCTTAATAAGGAATGTACGGACTGCATAACTAGATAGATTTGCAGATATTTACATTAAAAATAAATATTGCTATAAAAATTTTGTGAATTTACCGGGGAATGAAACAAGCAACGCGTTAAAATCGGTTTTTGCATGGAAACTCCGCAATATTCAAACGAAGACATATAAAACTGATATATAACGAAGGCATCCGGTTCATAACATTGCATGGTGTCACCAATTTTTTTTTGTTTAAGTTGAAATCTGGTTGTTTATTTACAAGAACCTTTTATTAGTATGTAATAGATACGTGAGTAATATTTTAAAGGGTTTGTGAATAAAAAAGTTACAAAAATAACTTTGTCATGGATGTTTACAGTTCATAACAAGCGAATTAATTCAGTCTGGAACATGCTATGTATATCTTCTTGCCATCCTAAAACAAGATGAATTTAAGTGAACATTAATTAATTATTAGTGAGTTAGAGAATATCGACTTGATATCCGAAGTTCCAGCCCAGCCACTATATCAACGAATTTTAAAGAATTCGCTATCATTTACCAATTTTTATTGGTAATTGAGTGACGGTGAAGAAAAACGTCATGAAGAAACCTAAATGCATGAGAAATGTTCTTGTAGCATTAAAGTACGTGTTTTTTTTATCGTTATAAGTTTGACGTAGTGGCCAAAATCTCACCTTATATTAAGTAATGATGTGGCCCAAGGAGATAAAACGCTAAGCCTAGTAGAAGACTGGCTCTCAAGTGCAGCTACCGGAACACACCTATTGGTGCTTGGCGACAGATTTTCAACTTGAGGTTGGTAGCTAGCCAGGCGGGCATCAGAAAAAGCCCTACCACCATGCTATGGTTTCCTCACGATGTTTTCCTTCACCGAAAGCTCAGGCTCATTGCAGGGATTCGAACTCACGTCAATCGATGTGAAGTCGTACACGCTACCACTGAGCCACCATTGATTCAATGCTTCAAAAATGTAGAACTGTGGCTTTCTCGGTGTTTGAAATTGCCAATATGTCGTGGATTGGTATGACGATTAACCCCGTGCGTTCTCTCACGAATAGGCTTTGGGCCTGCTACAGGCATTGTGAGATATGGCATAGTCACTAATGAAATGCAAAAACGTCATATGCATGACTGTACTGGTATTGCCACAGAATATGTCTATATAACAGCAGTTATGTACTGAGGGTGATTGTTTCTTACTTCACAAAGTTTCACGGCATTCTCTCGGAGTTTACCCAAAAAAGAAAAGTATGTTTAAAATGCCGGCATCAGCATTTTGCGGTAAAACGTTTGACCTCAATAAAAAATGAAAATAGAACTTTTTTACCTTCAAGTAAGATTGATGGTTTAGTAAAATACATATTTAAAAGAATAACTTTCAGCTAAACAGATTCTTGGAAGGATGGGGATGTATACGTTTTCTTTTAAGTGTATTAATGCTTTTAAATAAAAAAACTTTTCTTTTTACTATACACAGAAATAAAATGTATATTTGACGTGCACACAGCGCACACTAACAAATATATATAAACGAATACAAAGGGAATCAAGAAATAAATTTAGAACCCAAGAAATAGCACCTTGTCTCAGCATGAGCTGCAGGTCCATAAGCGCAAGTATAACAGTACTGACATTTTGACATAGCTTGTATGTACCCATACAACCTCACAGAGGTGGACGGATTAACACTGTATAATTAAACAATGAACCAAAGCAACGATGACAGATAATGATTGCTTTTGACAGGCCTCGTGGCGCAGTTGTAGTAAGCCTTACTATTGAGCCGAGAGGTCGCGGGTTCGATCCCCGCCCATGACTGACTTTTGTGTGCTGAGCATAATTGTCAGTTGTGTGTCTGGGTGTGTTATATATATAATATATATGTATATTATATCAGCTGTTTAATTACCATGATACAAGCTATGCTTAGTATGGAATTAAATGGCCGTGTGTGAAATTGTGTCCACATATTATTATTATTATTATATAGTATAGTATTATAATGATGACTATATAGATGTCTCACGGCAGTTGCCATTATTTGTAGAGTTTATAGTGTCTACTATCAGATGTAGTGTAGTAATTCTTTAGCTGTTAATTAAATCTGACTATGATAAATTATGAACCGATTAGAAAACTATTGATTTTGCTAATAGTTTACATTATACTATCTGTGCCAGCCGCTCCGCTCGCGTGGACTATAGAATACCGTAGGTCGAGCAGACGCGCGAATCGTACGGCCTCCGCTCCCAAATACTGCGGTCGCCCGCCGGTCTTTTTAAAGACGAAAATATTTATTGTAGGTGATCCTTAGAAGATAAACATATGCTATCGCTGACGTTTTTGTAGGTATTTTTAAGATCTACAATTATGTATTACATTATTTTGATATATATCTTATGGTTTACTCAGCGTAATTCCCATAAGAGTCTTATTATGGTGATTCATTATTTTCGTCACCGCTTATTTCGTATGTTACTTTATCTATCAAAATATTTCCTTATAACCTGGCCATATAACAAAGATATGAATAAAAAATAGAACATGTAAATCGAATAAGTGGTTTTCGCGTGAAAAGAACATAAACGGGCAGGCAGACAGACAGAGAGACGCTGAGTTTTATAATATGTACAGATTACTAAATTACATGTACAGGCAGAACTACAGATTTATTAATATTTATATCGATAGTACCCGTATTAGGAGTATAACAGCAAACAATATTTCTGGTGCGTACAATTTTCCGTACATCACGTATCACAGTCGCAACACATTGTACAGATCATGATGTTATTAACGGCACCAGATGTCCGTGTTCGTTTCCGATCTCACCCCTAAACACAAAGCAATTTACACCCCTATTGATATATGATAGAAAAAAAAAACAATGTTACACCATTTATGTTTTTCAGTGACATTTGTATTTGTATGATATATGGAACATAACCCATATTGTATAGCATGTTGTACCTACAGCAAAAATTGTTGACTTATTTTGTATCCATTTGGAAAATCTTTCTATTGGTAAATCCGTATGATTAAATTATGAAACATAGATAAACTGTTTTTTTTTACATATCCAGTGTATTCTAAGTAAGTGAAGTGAGTGTATCTAGTGTAAGAGAGGTAGGGCACAGATAAACTTCTTTGGAGATTTCTCTCTAATTGGGGTAGCCCGACTGGTGGAATACCTCCACCCTACAGAAGATCGCAGCCAAATGACCTAGTGTTGTACACCTTTGTAGTATATAAAAAAAAATCTTAAAAAGAAAAGACATTTTTTTTGCTTTTTTATTTTACCACGGCAAAGTGACTAAACTGCGCGTGATGATGAGCACAGTATAAACCAAAAGAGACCATCGACAGATCGACAGTATATAATGGCTGATCCCGAAATGCGACGAACTGAAAGAGAGTCAATGTGACGTGTTTATTACTATGTGAATAGTGGTCGAGACTGAGTCAGGTAGAGATCCTTATCACCCCGCTTCATTGCTGGATGTACACCGGCGGATCCCGGAACGACACACGCTCCAGCGTTCCCCATTCCAGATGTTACACCTTTTTTAACGTGGAGGAACCCGTCTTGGGTACACACTCGTTCGGGTGAGCGAGTGGTTATGTGAGACTCCTACTTACTAAAACTATACAGTGTACCATCCGCTGCCGTAATAGGGCGACATGGGACCACGCAGTCATTCTATCGCGACGCCCCGGTGGCCGGCCCGGCTGAATGATAAGCCCAAATGGGAGATAGTTCAGTATAACCTTACCAGTTTCCCTGTGCGTCGAACCAGTGTCATTCAGAGCGAGCAAATCGCCTCCTCCTACCGCTCGGTCTTCTGCGTCGGAAAGAGTCGCTAAGGGGATTATCTTCGCGAGCTGTCTCCGCAATCTACTTCTAATACTCCGCATCCTCGCAGAAGGAGACCGTACGCGCTTACCATACTACCACTCCAACCACCGCGATTAGAGCGCGACGCTGCCCCTCTTACGTATGCCCCCTTCTCCACTTTCACTTCCTTCCACAAAATATGCTGCGCTGTATCCTCCGCAGTGCCGTACTCATGGTCTCTGCGAGCGATCCGGTGCAGGTACCAACGAAACAGCCATACGGATAGCACCTGCACCAGTTGAAACGTCTGGGACTACTTTTTCCCCTTACACCACCTTTCGAGGACCGGGTGGATGGCATCTGTATTTATATACGTAAAATAATAATATTTATGCTGCTATGATAGGATACTAGTGATATACTAAGGTGTGGCTGACATGTGCGAATTGAATAAAAGCCCCAAAAACTTAATAATTAAAATAATCTTACATACTCTTACTTCAATAACAACATAATCGTTTGTAGAAGTATTAATAAAGAAAATTAAAACACAAGTATTAATTTAAAGCGAATACGTACTACGTATGGAAATGAAAAAAAAAACATCACTTCAATAATACAAAGTAATGTAATGCGATTTTAGTATTCTCTGATACAATCACAAAGGTTCCCGGGCACTCTTTGTGTGCGGATTGATAGCTAAAGATGTGCCGATCACGAAGCGATGCAAGGAATCGAAGCGATCTCAAACAGGAATCAATTTAGTGGGAGGTCAGACCCTCTAACACTATGAATAAACCTTCGTTTTACTGAATTCTAGTTTATAGCTATGTATAGGATTTAAAAAATACAATTAATATTTCGCTACCGTAGAGAGAGAGAGAATTAAATAACTAACAAATTCAGATTTGCGAGAAAACCCTGATGTAACGATTTTTTGGTAAAAGGCACTGTAAGTTTTTACGTACAATAAAACGTACTGTCGGTTTTTTATATGTTATATTGAATGTTTATCTTGTGAGTCTGTTACTGAGACCTCGGCTCTTTTCATTTATGTAAAAAGTCTAAAAAGAAGAGATATTTTCTTTTCGTTTCTGTCGTTTTGAAATTTAGATGCAATTACGTGGTTAATTTTTTAGAATATTTTTGAGACGAACTAGATACCAGAGCGTGATAGTTATGTAATTCTTTCTCTACGACAGCGATTTTTGAGTATAGAATAAAGGATTTAACATTTCTCGAATTTTATGAGAACTAGACATACATCAGAAACTACGTTCATTATTATAATCATATTGCATTTCGCTTATGCCGTAAAATCAGTTATCCGATAAAAATCTTAATAATAAGTTTAGATACTGAAAACTTAATAAAAATTTAAACGTGATTGCGAAATCTTTGATTAGACTTTTGATTAAACAGAGATCTTAATAAGAAAAAATATGATATTTTATTACTACGTATTTTATTTATATAGTAAATGTATTTTCAAGATTTTAAATAATTATTAGTATATATAAGTGTATTAGAATACAGCTTAAACATTAATAGAAGTATTACAAAATGATACTTTAAATACAAAATAATTGTAACCTTGTAATATTATACCAAAAAATATATTTACAAAAATTTTAGGACCTTTAAAATCTACAGCGTACATTCCCCATTGGAAGCGATCTCTGCGTTGGGTACGATCTATCAATTTGTTTAATTGGATTCTTTCCTTTGTGATTTTTTTTCTTGTGTTTGCTAACAGCGAGCAGACCTATTGAGATTTAATGTTATTTTCTTTTGTACATTGTTTGTGTCGTATGTATTACTTTTTATATTATCATTTTGAAATTTATATATCTATACAAAATATTTGCAGTTTATCATAATTATCGCAAAATTTATGGTCTGAGAGCATTTTGGTTAGGATAAAATAATTTTAGTGCTAACGTTACATTTCTTAAGATTGTAGTATTGAAGCAGTAGTTGATAAATAATAAATTAAGTTAATTATTATCAATTTAATTTTTTAAATAGCTTTTTGTTTTATATGAAACCGAAGTAAAAGTTAATAATTATAAACCTATTATTTATTACCTTATATTATTATAGTCAGTATTATGGGTTCATTTATTCTAGCTTCCACAATATCTAACGAAACGTACTTTTAAATTATAATCGTCAAAATGTTTATTTAATAAACACAATAAATAAAATAGAATGAAAAATAATTAAAAAGTGTCATTATTTTAAATAATTTATTGAAAAAATGAATCGTATATATTGAAATAGAAAGGGAGGTGTAAAAAGTTGTTTGGCAAAATTAACTGTCTGATAGACTGATTGATGTATCGCTTCAGCTGAAAAATTAGACAATATTTCAGTTTATTTTAGATGAGATATAAAACCTGAAAATGTTGAAATCTTTGTTAATGTGAATAAATATCACAAATCATATTGTCTAGCCGCAAATCACCACGCATAAGGCAGTTTGCAAAATCATTCTGTATCGATTTACGAAATTATTTTTTCCAAAAAACGAGTCCACTAAAATAGTTAAATAACTTCATATTTTGTATATTTCAATATTATGATTACTTATTATAAATGTAATCAAGCAAAGTGATGGACAGTCTCCATGGTCACAGTTTTGGTGCTTTTATATCTTCACGGCAAAATGACGGCACTAAACACGATGGTAAGTTCAGTTCATTCCAACAACATAGGTGACCACCGTGGGATCTCCAATCCATTCTTGCTGTCACTGTCGTGGCGGCCAGTTCAAACGTTTTTTTACGTTTGTTTAAGTATATTTATAATATAATAATTAGCTGTGCCCGCGGCTCCGCTCGCGTGAACTACAAAATGCCGTGGGTAGAGCAGACGTGCGAATCGCATTGCCTTCTCTTCGGACCGCGGCGGTCGCCCGCCAGTCTTTATAAAGACAAAAATGCTTCTTGTGGATGATTCTTAAAAGATAGACATATGCTATCGCAGACTTTTTTGTAGGTCTTTTTAATATCTACAATTATGTAATATATTTAGTTGATATATTTCTTATGGTTTACTCAGTGTAAATCCCAAAAGCGACTTTTTCCGAATTGGTTCACCATTATCGTCATTGCTTATTTCATATGTAACTTTATCTAGCAGAATATCTCTTATAACCACGCCAGATAACTTAGCTATGAATTAAAAAAAATACATGTAAATCAGATAAGTGGTTTTCCTGTGAAAAGAACATAAACGGATAGACAGACGTTGAGACGTGAGTTTTATAATATGTAACTATAGATTATAATCACGAGTGTCGCATGTTCGATTTCATCTCATCAGAGTTCAGTTGGTTTCATCTAAAACCAACTATTTAACTAATGGGATGTAACTTACGGGATAGGCTCCGTAGCGTAGTGAGCCCTACTAATGAGCCCGGACTTCGCTGGTTCTATCCTCGCACTTGGTAGACTTTTGTGTAATGAGCGTAATTGTCAGTTGTGTGTTAAATATCTATATATGTATAGTGTATCAGTTGTTTAGTTATCATAATACAAGCGATACTTAGTTTGGAATTAAATGGCCGTTTGTGAATTTGTGTCTCCATATTTAAAAAATAATTATTAGAAGTGGCCTAGTTTGATCAGTAGTTTAGATTCCAAATGAAATTAACGCATAATAGAGAAAAAAAATTGGGGAAAATTACAACCTCTTGACGTCTTCGAGATCGTTTTTCTTTCGGTCTGAAACACTGTCCTACTAATGACCAAACTTATATCTGTAATGTATCTTTAAACGCTTGGCGCACGGACCATTAAAACTAAAGGTAGCTATATCCAAACGCCGCGTGTTGTCTTCCACGCTTATAAGATAACAAGAATGGAAACACATTAAGAAACTTAAATAGAGAATTTAGTTTAGGTGTAATGAGGTTTCGTTTGTTTGAACTAAAACCGATTTCAATTTGTATTCGGAGTTGGTTCGATTTGTCTTTTTAGTGAAAATTTGTAATGGGATGACTATTTACAGAGTTTTATTACAAATAAAAAAATAAAAGGCTTCAGTAAGTATTATCTTTTACAAGATAACTAGCTGTGCACAACGGCTTCATCCGTGTTAAATTTAGTCGTCCAACTTTCCATCACGCCGCCACCGCCGTTATTCTCACTTCCCGGACTTTCCTACGGCTTTCCAGTTTGCTTGACGTTCATTGTTACTACTCCGCTATTTAGTGTCATAGCGTGAAGATATATAGCCTATAACTTTTTTAAATAAATAGGATATAAAATACAAGAACAGCTATTCAAATCTCAATGGTAGTTACAGAGATTAGAGCATTCAAACAAACAAAAAAAACTCTATTGCTTTATTATATTACTTTTCATTAATTCAATAATGTAATTACATAATTGAAAGAGAATGTGCAGAACATAAAATGAGTTAAATGGAATTATAGAGGATTTGCATATTTTGGAAAACAAATGACCAAGTTTTATAAATAAAAGTACTTTTTATTTATTTAGAAACGATTCAATTTCATAAACACAATTCCCTATGTTCTCCTGCTTTTTAATTCTTCATAAAAACTACAGTCCTTTCGATTCAATAAACATTAGTGTTTATTAGTTGGGTGGCTCACGCACCTGGTATACTTGAATTCGATTTAATGTAAATATAATATTAAAATAAATTATGTGTAATATACCTACGTATTATTCGTGCTGCTTTTATTTAATAAATACAAATGATAATACTGAACTATTATTTTTTTCAATGGATTATTACACACTGCTAATTATTAGAAATTATGTGAAAAGAGTGGCTTGAAGAAGTTGGACATTTCTGTTTTTAGAATAGAAGCAAGCAGAGAAAAAACTATCCAGGATATAATTTTGATGAATATTCTGTGCTTGCAAGTTCACGATATCGTCCACCGGTATGAAGCCTTTTCTTCACGAAGTAGTTTAAAGTTACCATTTATTCGTTAATCTTTAGCTAATTACTCAATTAAAAATATAAATAAAAAATAAAAATTATAAGAAAAACGCTCTTTCGAATTTTTACAGGTTTTCTGGAAGTCTTTTAGTCGAATCAGTCGTAATTTTGACTTTAAATGCGAAACTGATTTTCAGGGAACTAAATATTCATTTAGAGTCTTTTATTTTCACTATAGATAGGCTTTAACTACAGATTACTGTTCTGTAATCAAAATATAAGTTTTATATATATTGTCACGTGGACAATTAAATAAGTATAATATACCAGAAAATAAATATATTAAAAGGGGTTATGGAAATGAAAATGGAAAATAGATAAATAAGTGTATTCCGAAGGCATTAACATTAAATGAGATAAAAACAAGAGTACCTTATTAAAGTCTATTAATGATAGTAACACCTTCACTAGTAAGAAATGTCTAAGTTTTGAATATATCCGTAAATGATCTGCGAGTAAAATTTCGTCGTGAGAAGTTTGTGTTTAATTAGAACTCCATTCTATTCCATTTTTATATCTGCTTCCGCAAGCCAGCATGAATGAATGCATCCACCAGGTTTTTCATTCGTTTTATAATTTCGAGTAAAGGTTCCAACTCCTTCGAATACCGGTTGTAATTCGAGAGGTCTCTTGTTGTAACAAAATAAGTTAAACTTATAAAAATCTTGTAAAAGACTCTACGTGTTTTATATAGACGTCCATGTCTCTCTCGTAAAAACAGAATCGAACTGTCATGTTTCAATTATTTTCGTGTCCTTCTATATTTTAAATTTAAAAGATTCTTCTGCCAAAATACAATATTAGTATATGACCTACTTATTCGATATATAAATCGTAAAAGAAGTTTGTATTAAAATATAATAAATGAACTAAAGATATGATGCCTTCGGAAGCAGCCGAAACATAATAAATGAATAAATGAGAAATCAAATAAAGTGAAATAAATATATATAATACTAGCAGATCATTTACGGATATATTCAAAACTTGGACATTTCTTACTAGTGAAGGTGTTACTATCATTAATAGACTTTAATAAGGTACTCTGTTTTTATATCTCATTTAATGTTAATGCCTTCGGAATACACTTATTTATCTATTTTCCATTTTCATTTCCATAACCTCTTTTAATATATTTATTTTCTGGTATATATTATACTTATTTAATTGTCCACGTGACAACATTTATTTATTCGACTTTGTACAAAAAATATTTTTACTATGTACATTGTACATAAAAGTTTAACAATTAAATAACTGGTAAAACAAACGAGTCTATGTAAAATAAACCTTTTGATGCTCGCTACCGAGTAAATTATGAGTATATTGGACACACGCCGTTATGTTGAAGCTGAGTGCCCGAGGCGGTTTTTAACCCGCCACTGCGCGGTGAATTTCGAGGTTAATTTTTAATTATCATTGAAGTGTATATGAAACATAAAGTGACAGATTTTAATGGAGCAATCCCATTAGCGGTAGAAGTGTTTTTGAATGTTAACCGAATATGACTACTTTTATTATATTATATTACTGACTGACATTAACTTTTTACATGAACAACTAGTACAGAAAACTCAAAGTCGTGTTAACCTTTATCCATGGTTTTATAATGTTAAAATTCCTACATAAAGTAACTTATATAAGTTAGTGGTTACCCTAACGCATCGTTCACACATAAGTAATTCTAAGTTGAAAATCTGACTTTAAGCAACTATCGGCAGATTACTTCAGCAGCTTTTAAGAACTAGCTCCTTTTTAGGATTAACTTGTTACGGTGCGAACGGCACTAACAAAGAAGTTCGCAAAGTCTTACCTTTGCTGTATCGTAAAGATATAGAATGGTCTGGAAGACGAACGTGTTCTTACTTCCTATGATATCGGGTCCTTTAGACGAAATATGAAGAAGAATTTTAGAAGACCAACATGCTATCGATGGCTACTGAGAAAATTTGTATAACTGAGGGTCGCCGTTGTTTACCATACTTAATTACTATAAAATATATAATTATAAAAAGTTTATTGCCTACAACTGCATACAATATTTCGCCTCATAAGGGTTAGTTAGGTCGGACTCATGTATCACACAGAACGTTATAATGATTTTATTAAAAATGTTCTCTACAAGCCTAATAAGAGTATCAGTACTCTGACAGCAATCACGACAATAAAAGTTCACAGCGGTAATGCTTAAGATCAGGATCTGTTCACGTCGTTGAAAGAAAGGTTTCTTAATCCAGTTCAGCACTTCACAGCAACTGAAGGAAAGGCCGGTACAAGATTTTTAATTTAAAATTAATTTAATAACGGGCCTGCATCTACCCACTGTTGAGTATTTTAAACTATAATTAGACCCTTTTTCTTATTATTTACCTCATAAGCATGACAGTGTTATATTTAGAATTTGATTACTTTACAATTCTAGGGTGAAGACTTAATAATTACTATTAAAATTACTCTGCCTTGAAAGAGAACATTCAGCGATACTATTAAGGCAAACTAAACATCACAAAGTAAACACTGTTCTACTCTGTAACATTAACATTTATCCGTTTTGTTAAATTCGCACAAACCGGAACATTAGATAGCGTCCGGAACTAAATTTCGCCCCGGGTAAATGGACTCTGCGTTCAAAACCACAATCCCGGGACTTGTTTAGTCTAAAACTACAAATATATATTTTCATGTTGAATGAATTTAATGCTTGTCGAAATGAAACACGCTCTGTTAGAAATGAACAGGAACTTCAATTAGTAATGTAAAATAACCTACTGGAACAACTTGATTTTGCTTTTGATATACCACGGGAACTACTTCTCTTATCTGGATTAAAGTTTAAGTTAAAGTAAAGTTAGTTTTGTATCGACATCCAATGTGAATTATATTGTAAATCATTTAAACATGATATTGAGAAGAATCATTTTAACAAATTTATAGTTAGTTTATATTAGTTTTTTGGCATCATGATTCAAATGTGAATTGGATGATACATATTTTTAAAGCTCTTTCGACTCAGTATTTGTGAATTGTAACTAATTAATTAGCGATGGGTGTAAGGGGTGTCGATTTACATGTTTAGACCTGAGACGCCCAAGCCAACCTCAACTGCATGTGGTGCGCCCTGTTGAGTAACGAAGGAATGGCGATAGAAGGGTGGTAGATTTGTTTTGCCTGACTGGGTCGCGACCACCATACACGTGTGAAAAGTCCATCATAGTCAAAAGTGAGAACTTTTGAGTGTCACCTTTCGGGATCCGCTCTTGCATATCCAGCTATTTATGAAGGCCGGCGTGACAGCGTCGACCGCCGATCTCTCTGTGATCGCCGTAGTGTTTGGATTTAATGCACTTACATTCAGGGACGGCATCATTTTCCCGAGCTAATTTAAACAACATGAAATATATTACCTGTACATAGGTACATGTTGTAAATTTTCAATGTTATTAGTCAAGTAAAATGGATCTATTATATTTATATCAGGTGTTGATACAATCAATAAATATACGTATCAATAAATTTAGGCCCCGAGTCGACAGTTATGGACGTCAGATACCTGCTTGAAAAACATACTAGTCATCATATAATTAAAACACTCCAGTCATCGAGTTAGAGCCGATAAGGAAATCCATACTTATTTTTTAGCTTCACAACTATTTTTTACGCCCATTTAGTATAATTTCTAGTAGATATACAGAGAGGGAGACACTTCTAGACGTCACTATTATTGTGGACTTCTTTAATAAACGTTTCACAGTAAAACTAAGTTATTTATATGTAATAGGGAATATCAATCGACAACTCTGTACTCTGGATTGCCATGAGTTTTTTTTACATTAAAATAATATTAAGCTTGAAATATAAATAAGAAATATTTTTAGCTGATTTAAACAGTAATGCTTCTATGTATTGCCTTTTTTCTCAATAAACTAAAGCAAAAAAAAAACTTTGGAAGAAATTCGCGAAATATTTTTCTGTTTGTTTTCTATGAGGATTTTGCTCCATAATATTCCACATTCTATGAAAATGTTAACTGGCTACTAATTTCAGTTCAAAAGGTAGGATAGCCGGAAGGCGTAGGCTTAGTAATAGGGTCCATTGTTTCGGTACAGAAGTCTAACAAAAATGGTGCTCCATTCATTCTGCCTCCTTCGGTAGGGATATGGCGTTTTAAGAAAGAGAAATTCATTCATGTTGTTTATATTTCATTTTATTTATTTTAATAAAGGCAGTGTTAACAGCACGCATATTATACATTACTTATTTTTAATTTAAATCTAATTCACTAATAAACTAAAAATATACTATTATTGGCACCAACAAGGTTAACAATTGGAAAAGGCAGATCGCCTCCCAGGCCAGCTAGTATAATAATAATAAAATCAAGCCAGGACGTTTTTATTTATATGTATGAAATATTATAATATTGTTACAAGAAGCGGCTTCCTGTACCTACACGCCATATTAAATATCATACCTACTATTTAACATATTGGGATATTGTGATAAGGACCTACTTCCTGTAACAGCGCGTCATCTAAATAAGGCATTATAATTAATTATTTAATAGTTGGATGTACATTATGTACATTTTTTTTTTTTTTTTTTTTTTTTTTTTTTTATAATAGCTCGGCACATTGACTGTACTGTACCTGATGGTAAGCACACTACAATCCAAACACAACAACGACCACCAAGAGATCGCAATCCATCGGTGGTCGCCGCTGTCATGCCGGCCTGCTTAAATATCTCTTCACGTTACGCTTGAAGGACCCGATGTCATAAGAAGGAGGGAACACACCGGCTGGGAGACCGTTCCACAGCTTCACGGTACGACAGAGATAAGACAAAGCGAACTTTTTAGTTCGTGCCGAGATGGAAGTTACCGTAAAACTGTGATTCCGAAGCCCAGCGCGTGTGGTTCTGTTATGGAAAGGAGAGGAGGGAATTAGATGAAACAGCTCTTCAGAACACTCACCATGATACAGACGGTAAAACACACTTAGCGAGGCGATGTTCCTGCGAAGCTGAAGTGGCTCGATGCAATGGGTAACGTCTGCATCATTAACAATGCGAACAGCCCGTCTCTGTAACCTATCCAGGGCATCGAGGAGGTACTTTGCGGATCCATCCCAAAGGTGCGAACAGTATTCCATACACGGCCGAACTTGTGCCTTATAAAGAAGGTACAGTTGACCGGGCGTGAAAAACCGTCGCACCCTGTTCAGGATCCCTAGTCTCCGAGATGTAGTGGAGATGACACTCCCGATGTAATCCCTGGAGTTGAGGTCGCTGCGAATATCCACACCTAGGATATTGAGGCTGTCACGCATTGCTAGTGAGACGTTCTGAAGAGTGGGGAGGGGAGAAAACGGAGATTTTTTTGAGGAAAACGCGCACACCTGAGTTTTCTTGGCATTGAACTCAACCAAGTTACTTGCTCCCCATGTAGAAACACGTTGCAAGCATTGGTTAAGTTCAATGACAAGTTCCTCCCGTCTCTTTTCTGTTTCTTCCCGACCACATGAAGGCTTGCTATAATAGCACCCATGAATGGTGCTGTCATCTGCATAGCAATGAGTATGACCTAAAGGTAACATATCATTGATATGCAGAAGAAACAGAGTGGGCGAAAGCACAGAGCCTTGAGGAACTCCAGCGTTTATCGACATGAACTGCGAATCACATCCTTCCACAAGGACACGAATTCTGCGTTCATGTAGAAAGCCGGAGATCCAGTTGCAGAGGTTGTCGGGAAGTCCATACGCCGGAAGTTTAGAGAGAAGACCACGGTGCCAGACCCTATCAAAAGCCTTAGCTATGTCAAGACTGATCGCCAGAGCCTCGCCATGCTTATCAATTGCCTCCCCCCAGCGGTGCAGTACATATGCCAGAAGATCACCCGTTGATCGATTCTGGCGAAAGCCATATTGACGATCATCAATCAAAGAGTGATCCTCTAGGTAACGGACAAGCTGGGTGTTGATGATCCGTTCCATGATCTTGCACAACACTGAGGTTACGGCAATTGGACGGTAATTGACAGGGTCAGATCGATCCCCCTTCTTGGGGATCGGTTGCACATTAGCCTCTCTCCAAACCCGAGGCACGACACCAGAGAGGTAGGACAGGCGGTAAAGGCGCGTCAACACTGGAGACAACTCAGCTGCACATTTTTTAAGTACAACCGCTGGGATACCGTCCGGACCACTGGACTTCCGAACATCGAGCGATCGCAATTCTCTAAGCACGTCACATTGCCTAAATCGTAACTCAGACATTGTGACACCGCAACTGGGAATTATAGGCGGTTGTGCGTTGCGATCATCGAGCCGGGAATTAGCTGCAAAGAGATTGGCAAGTAAAGTTGCTTTCTCTTGCGGCTCGTGAGCCAGTGATCCATCAGAGTACCTCAGCGGGGGCAATGCTGGACGACAGAAATTAGCTTGCACGGCTTTGGCCAGACTCCAGTAAACTCGACTATTAGCCGGTTGACCTATGAGATCATGACCTATCCGTGCAATGCGCTCGGCATCCGCTCTAATGTAGGCCCTCTTACAGGCCTTGGTGGCAGAGTTGTACGCTGATTTTAGGGACTTTATATTGGGATCCTTGTGTGCGCGACCCCTGGCCCAATCACGATACGCAACTTGCTTCTGACTTACAGCATCAGCGCAATCGCGATTGTACCAAGAGTGTCCTCTGCGATTACAGACGATATCGGAAGAAGGAATATAATATTCCATTGCGATTCCAATCTCGCCTGCAATTGCTTCAGCAATCGCTGAAGGATCTTTCCCATCAAAGCAGCGCTGCCGCCAAGGGATGGATGCAAAATAATCCCGCATTCCATCCCAATCTGCTGACGAATAGTGCCAAACTTTACGCCTAATCCTTACGCAGGGTGGAGGCGGAGCGTGTGGCACAGACGTCATAACCAGGCAGTGGTCCGATGTGCCCAAGGGCGCATTAACTGACACAACATACCCAGTTGGATGGCTCGTCAACAGAAGGTCCAGCAAAGAGGGCGCATGACCGTCAACATCGGGAATCCGGGTGGGCTGGACTACCAGTTGTGTCAGGTCATTAGTTAGAGCGAATGCATGGGCAGTTCGTCCTGCATGGTCTGTCTTGGAGGAACCCAACCACGATTCGTGGTGTGCGTTAAAGTCCCCCAAGGCAACCAGTTCCGCAGTAGGAAACTGCTCCTGTGCATCATCTATTGCCTTGCTCAAATACTCAAAGAGCCGAGTAGTCTCGTCATCCCCGTTATGGGATCTGTAGAGGCACACGTAGATTCGGCTTTGAGTGCCCAGGTCTACGTGTACCCAGAGGACGGAGAAGGAAGGGTCCTCCTTGCAGCGCAGACGGCGACAACACACGTCTGACCGTACATAGACACATACTCCGGCTTTTGCTTGAAAGTTCTCCTCAAGCAGGTAGCCGGGGTAGTGTAAGTAAGATGTATCGGCCGGACGGCGGATCTGAGTCTCCGTCAAGAAGAGCATAGCAGGCTGAACCGTCTCAAGGTGTTGGTGGACGGCATTTAAGTTGGAGTGGAGTCCACGGATGTTAGCGAACTCCACCGTAAATGCGGCGTGGGGGTTGTACACCGCTGTCGAACCTGCTTGCTTATTTTGCACTGCCATTGGGTTTGAAGGAAGAAGGAAGAAAACGTGAAGAGCGAGTGACCTTCAACTGAGCATTGAGATAACCAGCGTGATACGCCGACTCCTTATAATACATGAGAGAAATACACTGATCCGGCGAACGGAAGGGCCCCCGTACCCTCCCGGAATAGGTCGCCGGGACCCCAATCCGGTCACCAACCGGCACGACGAGCCTACCCGAGATTATTCGCGGCATGGTGAGGCAGCCTCTCATGGTGGTTATCCATGATTGGGCCTCTGTACTATACCGCGGGCGGCCAGCGGGAAAACCGTTTCTACGGGTCTCCCTGGCCGCCGGGTCAATGCAGCCCCCTCAGGCAATGAGCCATTGGAGAATCCCACCAGCATCCGTGCCAAGCCGAAAGTCACTCGTTAACTGGATATGCACAGGCTGATCCCGAAACGCGACTGGCCAAAGCGAGTCACTATGACGGGCTTTACACCTCATACATGGTGGTCGCGACCCAGTTGGGCAAAAAAACCCTACCACCCCGCTATCGCCATTACCTCGTCCGTTGCTCAGCAGGGTGCACCACGTGCAGGTGAGGTTGGCTTGGGCGTCTCAGTGCTATAGATGTTATTTGACGCCCCTTACACCCCAACATTTTCATATTACATTAATTATTTGATGTATTAAAATATTAGCCAGTTATTTGTTTCTAGAATTTATTATTTGATCTTGTTGGGACACTATGAGAAACTTCCTCTACCAAAACGTTATTTAAATAATGTACCTACTATTTATTATTTGGTTATTAAAGATAATATAGTTATGTATTATTTATAAAATCATATTTGCATAATTGATAACTGATATTGTGTAAACTTAAGATGTTTTATAGTTTGACCATGATGTAATTATTTTTTAGTAATACGTTATTTAATTAAAATATCTGCTATTTTAACATTTATTTCTTGAAGATAATAGTTATGTGTATTACTTATAAATTCACATTTAAATAATATTTCATTGATATTTGATATTTCATAAAATTCGGGAATGTTTTGTTTTAAGTTGTCATTTGACCTTGTACTTCGGATAATTGTAAAGAAGGGAGTGTAGTAACGCAGAGATAGATTGTACCTACAAGTTTTCGTTGGACACGATCATCTTGTCGAATCTCTGCTCATTTCAATATATAAGTAGGTATATAACATAAATAACAGAAATTAATAAACACTTCAAGATTAAAATAATGTAATGTAAGGACACATAATTAAGAAAAAGAGTAACTAGTGATTCTGAATTTTTAACATTGTTTTAATTATAATATAATTAGATAAGAAAAAAATTTGAAATTGAGAAATTGGCTCTTGAGATTTGGTTTGTTTATTTTATATCCCGAGGCGTAGAACAACTTACCTTTGTTCTTTATAACTTCATAAAATTATTTTCAGGCCGTACGATTTCAAGAGCATAAACTTTGTTAAATTTGCTTCGTTAAATATTTTGAAAGTTTATGTTACAACAATTCATTAGAATAATGATAACTACTAGAAATAAGACTGACCACATTTTTTGTGTGTTTTTATTTATTTATAGGTATAATAATAATATCTGCCTGTAAGTGTCCCACTGCTGGGCAAAGGCTTCTTCCCAAGGGAAGGTTCGGGCTTAATCACCACGCCGCGCCAGCCCACGACGTATTGACGATTTCAAAAGCAGAGAAATCAACATTTCTATATTTTCTCACATAGTGCTATTACAAAAATATTTCTCAAGCGTTCGTTTCATCACGATGTTTTCTTTCACCGTCAATACTGAAAAAAAAACAGAATTTTAGATTTAGGAATTATAACAAAAATATTACATACTGTTACGGTCTGAGTAAAAATAGAAAAAAATCACCATTTTCGAAATCTTCGGAATCGTCTAAAATGTGCTCGAAACATCGAATATTTAGTCATAGGTTCGAGGAAGCATTATAGTCCAGTCATTTAAGCTTAAATTAGGTAAGAATCTCGGAATTCGAGATACCCAGCCTGTCCACCCAGCAGTCTGTAAATACTTGTGTATTGACACCCTAAAAGTTGTCTCAAAACCTACATATGGTAGGGTGTACGCAACTATTAAATTTCAAGGTCAAAGGTCACAAAAATCGGTTTCTTGCGCTTTTTTTGTAAATATCTCATTTCCTATGGGTTTTTTACTATTTGTATTTATCATCAGTATTGTATAATACAAAGTTCTATACAAATTTTGTTTCAAAAATTTTTTTATACGGTGAACCGTTTTCGAGATAGAGGGCGCAGAGCGCGCGGTCACAGGACCACTTCAGGTCAACCGGTGCCTCCGGTTAAAAACGCGCCATATATAGTTGATGAACTATCGATAAATCAATGATTATAAATATTTGTAAATTTTTATTAACTATTATATTATATTTTATAATTTTTTTCCTAACCTATCCTCTGTTTATTCAGTATTAATTTATTTAACAACACTTACCTGCCCATGTAATTGCAGAATTGTTAATGAAAATATAGGAATTGTATTTGAATTTTAACCTAATAAATATTAATAACTTCTTACAAATTAAAAACCAAATAAATTATGAATTAATCTTTTTATTTCAAAATATCATTCAATACATTTATTTTTATTAAAAGTAACAAAAACGAATAAAGGGTACAAAAACTACAATTTATAATTTTAATCATCTTCTTCCTCTTCATCGTCGTCTTCCGGCTGCTGGTAAATTTCAAACTGGTCTTCATTATCGTTTTCAACGTGCGTGTTGTTTATACATATCATAAGATTTAATTGAAAAGTTAGTTTAAAACTTTGTCAAAACTTTGATTCATCTACACTGAAAAATACAATTTTCGGAAGGAAACATTACATCTATTTATGTATTTATTTAATGAAGACTGTGCCAACTGCGCGCTATTGAATACTTCCATACATATTTTATAATTTTTATATTAAATCTAATATAGATATGCGAACTCATGACAGGCGCTCACAACACTTAGAAATTAAAAACTATAATTGTAATAATAATAAAAAAAAGGTGTGTGTGCGATTCACACACGATAGAAGTGAAACTTCATTTTAAAAGATATTCTCTATTTTATTTAAACAGTGTGTAATATACATATACACCGACATTTACTCTCTCGCTCTGGCTCACACAAAGAGGAGAGACCGATAATATATTGCTCTCTCGCTCTGGCTCACACAAAGATGAGAGACCGATTATGTGCGTTTAACGTCTAACGTTTAACGTTTAACGCTCGGAAGACGCGTAAGAAGTTTCACTTCAATAAAAAAATTGTCAGATATTACTGTTTTGTATTTGTATTTGTAATGTAAATAATAGAAATTAAAGTTAATATGTAAACATTTTAAGATTATAATAATTTAATGAATTGATTGGCATTTTTAATGAAAAGTAAGATAAACAGAGAGACTAGTTGCTACTGAATTTCAATTGTGAATAGATATTTTCTGAAATAATTTTTAATATTGTTAACAATATTAGAGTTTATTTATTAAGTCAATTTGGTAGAAAGTAGTAGGAGGGATTAGTATATAGTAGAGATACGTATTTTTAAAGTATGCAATATATTGTACTATACTCTTATCTCTGTATTATGAAACAATGTCAATTTAAGTAATAACATGATTTATTAGGTCATAGAATATATTTAAACTAACATAAATGGTGTTTAATATATTTCTAACATTATTTTTTGACCTGACCAATTATAAATTCATCGACTAATTGTGTTCGCGAAATAACACATTTTGTTGAGTTTTTAGCGGGATCTTAACCTGACTCGATGTTGTTTATATTCTAATTCATAAACCTGTCATATAGCCCTATTTTTTGCAATTTGGTTAGCATTGTACTTGATGTAGTGCGGTTAAGGTAAAACTCCTTGGTCAGTTCTAATAAGGGATCCACCATTTTGTTGAGCGTTGTTTGAAGTAACTTTGAAGATATAATGTAAAAAATATTCTATCCACGTGATATTTCCACAATTATGTATAAAGACACATTGCCATTAGATATTAATAAGAAGAAAAACCAATTTATTTAAAATAAATATTTTGTTTCTTAGGAAAATATTAAGGAAAACAATTAATGATTATAGTAATTACGGCCTATTCCAGTTTTGGTTGATCGTTGCAGTTAAAGGAAGGGTCAAGTCTGGATGTGATGTATGAATAGACGCGCCCTTTCTTTGTTCCGTTAGATAACCACGAGGATTCGTATTGTCGCTTAAATACATTAATCATTAAAATTACTCTGAGGTCAGTTGGTTCGGAAAAGAGGACTAAACGGAGTACTTGGTATATGGGACGTGAAATTTTTAACGTAATTTGCAGATTTATGTAAATCACTTTTCTAATTATATTTTACCTTAGCATGGGATGAAAAATGACCAAAAAATCTAATTAAATTTCATTGAAAATGTTTCTTGGAACAGAATTATGTCTTATATAAGTTAACTGAGTTTATTTAAAAAAAAATCGGTGAAGTAGCGAGTAGAACTCGCGTCCTGTGTGTTACGATTCCGTATCGTGCATTATTTAAATGTCTTTTACAAATATTGTTTTTAGATTCTGCTTATATTCTTATGTCTCTCGGTCTATCCTTCTGTCTGCTAGTGCGCTTATGACTCAAGAACCTTTTAATCGTTTTTTTTTTTTTTTTGGAAATATATTACTGCTCCGCTATTTATAATGGGTTTTGATAATCATACACTAAATGCTACTTTTAGACTTTTAATATGAAGGGCTGTCTGTATCTCTTTATTGCGTTAACCTATTGATCTTTTTAAAGCAGATAAAGATATCCTATTTTAACTTTATATCTCAAGTACCTCAAAAACCGTCTTTACAGAAGAACAGGCAGACAGAAGGACGGACAATAAAGAGGTCCAATAAGGGTTCCGTGTTTTTATCATTAATAGATACGGATAGGTAAAAATGATGATAATTACGAATAATGTTTAAAATATTCATGTTCATATTTAATATTTTTTATCGTAATTAATGCAATCGAGTTGCTAGAGGTTAACAGTAATGTATATAAACATTATTGGTTATACAAAGACAATCGTTTCTTCCGTTTGAATGAAGATTTTCTCATAGGGGGATCATGAGTTCACGGTCCATGAAGCAATCAAGAGGCATGTCCTTTAGAGATAATCTTGAAGACCATAAAATAACTTATACAGACCCTGCAGCAATTTTTTATAGGTTTTATGTGTAGCTACAACCTCACCTTATGTTAAGTGTTGATGTGGCCCAAGATGATAATATGCTAAACCTACTAGGGAGGCACTGGCTCTAATGTGCAGCTGCTTGGCGACAGATTTTAACGGATAGCTGGCGATAGTGTATTTAAGGACTACCACTTAGCTACGTTTTCAATACGATCTTTTCCTCAACCGTAAGCTCAGGCTCATTTCAGGATTCGAACGCACGTCGATCGACACGGTAACCGAAAACACTACCACTGAGCCATCATTGCTTCAAAAATTTTACTACTTTACACTTGCATTGCTTCAAATATTTTACTAAGTTTTTCATTTTTTGTCGGAATCCTAATAATAAAAGCCTAAGTTATGCCTTATAACATCAGCTATCTGCCAGTGAAAGTCCCGTCAAAATTGGTCCAACAATTTCGGAGATTACCCGGAACAAACAAAACAAATAAAAAAATGGGTCTTATCGGTATCGCGTATACTTTCATAGGCATTTAGTAAAAACCTGTTATTTTGACATTACAAACAGACACTCCCAATATATTATATGTATAGATACTTCACCGTAATTTTATTTTTTGGTTTTTTGAAAGTGAAGATCGCGATGACCACACAATAGCATGTTGGTAAGGCAATGCCCGTCTGTGCAGTTGCTACCCTGTACTGAATATGCGACGTCAGCATCTCTATGACTTAGAGTAAGATAATATTAAACCAAATAATCAATTTACATTATCTATAAAAACAACATACACACATACATAAATCACGCCTCTTTCCCAACGGGGTAGGCAGAGACCACGTCCTTCGACTTGCTACGATCCTGACATACATCTTTCGCTTCCTCAACATTCATAAATATTTTCATGCATGTTCGTCGCTTGTAGAGTACGAGCTCTTGACCTGACCTTTCTTCAAAACGTCCCAAATTTGATCGTGGAACGTTCGTCTAGGCCTTCCTCTTTCAACGTTCCCATTTACACTAATCTTATAAATCTGTGTAGTCATTCTTCTTTCATTCATCCTCTCTACATGCCCAAACCATTTAAGCATCCCTTTTTCAATCCGTGTCACTATATCTTCTTTCACACTACAACGTTCTCTTACAACGCTATTTCTTATCTTGTCACTCAATTTCACTCCTATCATACTTAAATATATACATGTATATGTATACATGAATCCTATAAAAACAAACCACAATATAATTTTGTTACGTTATGTTTCATACAAAACTAGCTCTCAAAATTATTAGATTTGTTAGTTCTTATTTTATTTTTAATGAATACATATGTTCTTTGTTATAACTATTGTTCATATATAATAAATCAACAAACTGTGCCAAAAAACTGCCGACAGATAGAATTCATAATAGCACATTGCTTTGTATTCTATATCGGTGGCTGTACTGTTAAATCACCAGGCCGCTGTTTGCATTGACTCTAGAACAGGCCACACAGAATAAATCTGATTTGAAAAATGTGTTTTGCCATAGAAACTTTGTTACACCCTATCTCAACTTAGGATTTTAAATAAAAATTCTGTAATACGTATTTTGTTAAATGTGTCAGAGGTAAATTTCAAATAAATCTGACCAGGAACAAACTTTGCCACTCCCTTTCACCTCCTAAGAGGTTAAATTTTGAGAAATCCCTCCTTGAATGTCGATACCTTCAATATAAAATCAACACCTTCCACAAATTTCAACTCTTAGTGTTTGGTAGCTTGGGATGAGCGCTAATGAATCGGTCAAGTCCTTTTATATAAATAAATGGAGTAGCGGTGCCCCGCGACTGCGCACGCGTTTGCTACGCACTTATTGTTGTCAACCCGTATTTTATTTTTTAGTCTTATTATTGACAATTGGTTAAAGTAAGGAGCTACATATTATACTACCCGTGTGCAATTTTCATTAAACTCGGTTGAAAGTATTTTTTTTACGTTTTATAAAAGTATTACATATCTTATAGGTTATCGTTTATGGAGATATATATAATTTCCTTGTACAAAATTAGATCAAAATCCGTTGAGAACTAATATGCTTTTTGTATTTTTTAAGATTTTAAAAATCATTATTGTTCATTCTAAATAGCCTAACATTTATTGATTGACTTATACGTCCCTATCAATTACAAATGGGTAATATGTATAACTTTCCCATATAAAAAAAAAGAATTCATCAAGCCGTTTTTGAGATAAATCCGGACATACAGACATACATACAGGCAATTTTTTTAAGTCATGGTCAGTGTCTTTTATGTATGGTGTCTATAAGGAAATTAGTAAACAAGAAAGAAATTAATATAGATATCTATAGATTATCTTTCGATAAAATATGCTAATGATTTTTTTATTTTTGCAAGGATATTTTAAAATAAACAATGACCCTTCAGAAAATAAACATAAAAATAAAATGTTTGTGAAATTGGATCATCATTTAAAAATTTCCTTTTCTCTTTCTTAGAAGCGTACCAGTGATATCTTCGGTTTAAGTTATAAGATAATATAGATTTTATATTACGGTTAGTTGTTAAAAGTTTTAAATATAAATTATTTTAACAACATAAAAGCTTGTTCTCTTGTTCCTACAAAGTAGAGTCCTTTAAACATAATGTGAAGAAACATTAATTTGAGCAAGCTGTTATGACAAGGACTGGCGATAAATTGTAGATCCTTCGGTTGTCACTATTGTTTTAAGATTGTACTTTGCTGACCATCAGATGCAAGACCCCCACTTTATCATACTACCATAAAAATAAAAAATAACTACGGATTAAAAAAAAAACGGACTTTAGTTGTGTTACTAGAAAGGGTGTGTAATAAGCATTTGCAATGTTCATTATAATGTGTTAATAAACAAAACAAAAAAAAAAGAAAAACAACTTTAATTATTTTGAAGAGTTCCTTGGTGTCTCTTCGACATTGAAAGTCCAATGCCAATGAAATTAAAATGGGTCCACCCTTGAGGGTATCCCCTTTCCAACGAATCATCTAAATCGGTTCATAAATAAAGAAGTTGTGGCTGAACATCCGTAAAAAAAACATTCTAATTGATAACCTCCTCCTTTTTTTTAAGTTGGTTGATAAAATAGCATAATAATTAAATCTTTTTTGTTCGTATTTTTTGTGTTTAATATCAAAATAACATATCATTACTCGATATACATAAAACGAGATATAGAATAACAAAATAAATTTCGAAAAGAGTTGCCAGTTATAAATTTTTAAGCAGTTGATTTCTTTTTTATTTGTACCACACACTGAAACCGTTTTGGTGATCGCGATTCGGGTCACGAGTCCCAGCTATGGGCCGTGTCCGATAGATGGCTGCTCATCCCGGATCAGTCGTAGAATAGAGGTGTCCTTAATGGAGATTTTACACGTGATTTCCGGCACCCGTCGACGTTTCAACAGATACATACCTGTTTATGATACCCATTAACCTGAGTAAACAAGTGAGGCTTTTTTCCCGAGAAGTACACATTTAATTGTAGTTAAATCGATTGTAGGTTCATTGTTTTTGTTTTGGTTATAAAAAAATTATCCTTTATTCTATTTAGGCCCTTAGAAGGGATTTATGAATGTTGAAATATTACTACCAGTTCGGAAACATCCCATACATCAAGCAGAGCTGGCAAGAAACTCGATCGGATTTATCTTTTTTTTAACCATACAAATAATGAATATAGTTATTAATTATATAATTTATATGGACATACAGAGGGAGTCGTTTTCACTATAATATCTATAAATAATATGATGTAAATCCTATATTAATAAGATGGTGTCTTATTTGTTATTAATGTAAATATAAAGTTTACCTACTGTACACTCATATTGTAACAGAGTATCAAAAACTTAATTTATTGAGAAAACATAAGTTATCCCATGAATGTACATTATACATAAAACTAGCGCTGTACCCGCGGTTTCACCTGAAATTTAGATTAAACTTGCCTGTGTAACTGACGTGATGTATTATTTTATACAGCTTGCTAGATTTCTCAACATTTATGGTTACTGCTCCACTCCTTAGGGTCGTAGTGTGAAGTTATATAGCTTAGAATCTTCCTCGAAAAATGAGCTATCTAGTAAAAAAATATAATTTTGCATATCGAACTGGTAGTTCCTGGGATTAGCGCATAAACAAACACACTATTCATTTTGTAGTATTAGTATCATCATATATACTATTTTTCAAAGGTGTTTTTCCTGTCAAGGCCATATCCCTCTTAATTATTCATCAAAATTAATGATTATAACAATTTTAAAGCGTATGTTCTCTGATATTGACGAAACATTTACAAATAGTTTTCATTAAATAAATTGATTAACATATTCCTATTTAATTACATTTCTATATCTATGTTTAAAAAAATGATTAATGATGGTGCTCCCAATAAAAATATATTCAACTAACATTGTAGAAGGCGTTGTGTTTTAAAAACGCAATAGTGTTTTTTTAATGATTAAAAGACTGTGTTCCTAATGAAGATATATTCAACTACGATGTACGAGTGTAAGGTGTATGATCTATGAACAATCTGTTTAACTCGCCTGACTGCTGTTAGACTGTTGCTATTCTATAATGTGTGAAATATCCGCACTGGTCAATTAGTAGAATTTATTGTAAAATTTTGCAAAACACAAACTAGGGGCGATCTTTTTTATATTTATTACTTTTACCAAATAGCTAGTATATCGTATACAGAAACGGTAATTCTATATATATTTATGGTTTAAAACAGTATTGGCTATCGCATAACCATCATCTCCATAATTATATGCCTTGAAATTTTATAAAGGAAAAACGCTTCGTCATGCCTTGGCGTGAATGGCGGTTTGTAAGCTGTGCGGCCCGACGCAGATTTCTGAGCTTTATTTTTTCAGGACCAGGTGATGGATGGCTCGGTGTTTTCTTGTGCAATTTCCGGACGCTAATTGCCGCAGGCATCCGTCACGGGTACGCGGAAAATAAAAACGGTCGAAGGTAACAAGTAATTCGTTGTATTTTTTGTTGTATGTAATAATAAATGAATGAGATAAAATATGCTTAGAATTAATGTTACAAAGATAAACGTAACATTTATTTCAGTTAAAATTAAATATGGCTATGAACGTCTTTTTGCAAATTTATGCACAACATAATATTACATGCCAAAATATTAAAAATGAAGGGCTGGATGGAAAGTATTTTCTGTATTATTATGATAGTTATGTATGAATATAACTCGAACAAAACTGCCATGGCAATAAAACACAGACCAAAAGTGAAAAAAAAATAAAACATTATATAATAAATTCTTAAATATACAAATATATGCTATAATATAAGTAATAAAGCTTGTAAAACATTAAATGAGAAATTCTTGAATATACAAATCTATACTATAACTAGCGACCCGCCCCGGCTTTGCACGGGTGCAATGCTGATACTAAATATACCTACCTACTACAGAATGTCCTCAAACTACGTATACAGCTTTTTTGCCATTAGACAATACAAACATGTTTTGTTTAGAGGTCACTCTTGAAAGAGCGACATATAATTGTACCATGGTATATAGGGCCGGTACCGCCGCACTTCCCTACATTTTAAATCTGTAATATCTTCGGGAATATTCATTTAAATTACATGCTGTAAAGAGCTATATTGATCTATATTAAATGGATAATGTATTTAAGGTACTTAATTGGATAAGGATTAATGCTGTATTGCTTAAAATTACTTCGTAAATAAGCCATTTTTTCCCGTAAAATGTAAAGGATAAAAAATGGTTATTGTGGGTTATCCTTAAGAGATAGACATATACCATCGCGGACTTTTTTGCTGACCTTTTTAAGGTGTACAATACTGTAGTACGTTATTGTGATGTATCTCGTGGAGTTCAGCCAGCGTTTGCAATGTAAGTGCAAAATATGTGTTTATTTACTACATCACATTAGAAACCTCTAAATTTATCAGTGTTTCTCTACAATATTATGCATGTATAATACATATAAACCTTCCTCTTGAATCACTCTATCTATTAAAAAAAACCGCTTGAAAATCCGTTTTGTAGTTTTAAAGATGTAAGCATACATAGGGACGGACAGAGCGACGCGACTTTGTTTTATACTATGTAATGATAATAAGTAAATATATAATAAGGCTGAAGAGTTTTTTGTTAGTTTAAACGCGCTAATCTCGAGAACTAGCAGTCGGATTCGATAAATTATTATATTGTATAAGTATATGATAGCCAGATTCATGAGTAATATTGCATGATATAGAACTTCACGCTACTAGCCTAAGAAGCGGTGCTGTAACTAAAGACTAAGCAATCTGGCAATCTGTAGGTAAGTACTAGCAGTGGAACAACTATAGGGCTACTACACAGGCGCTTTGGCTGTGGCGTCGTCGAGTTTGAATTGTTGAAATTTAACACGGGTGAAACCTAGTATATTATAAGTATATTTATATCCTAATATGTGGTTAGTCGAAAAGGATTCTAAAGATTTGGATGAAATATTATATTTATATAATGTTTTAGATTATAAGTTTATCTAGGTAAGTGTCAGCCTTTAATTATTTACTTCAAAAAACCTTCGTCATCCAGGTAATTAACGTTAATATAATCCTGTTTATATTTCTAGAAATTAAAGGCTGCACATGTGACATCAGGTAAATGATATTTTATAATTTAAGTTTTTGCAAATATTTTGTTTAATCTAATTATAATATACTAGCGGACCGCCCCGGCTTTGCACGGGTATTTAACAAAAAAAACAAAAATTATAAATTTTCATACGGATCCCTATCTTTTTATTCTATCGCCTATGTTCACCAGGGATAATGTAGGATTCTAATGATGAAAGAATTTTTCAAATCGGTCCAGTAATTTCAGAGCCTATTCAATGCAAACAAATAATCAAATATTTCCTCTTTATAATATTAGTTTAGATTTAAAAAAATATTGTAATATAAATATCTAAATATATATGTTAATTGCGTTGTAACTTTTAACTTTGTTGCCTGATCAAATATTTGGTTTAAATAAGAACATTCTGTTCTGCATGAGGGATAAATACAATTTATAAAATGCACCAATACTAACTTGTCTTTTCGCATATTAATTGAAAAAAGTACATTAAATCTCTTTGGCAACAAAAGTACAAGACGTCGAAGCGCTTAGCGGAAAATCTGCGCGTAAAAGAAAAGGAGAACATTAAGAATTTAGATTGGTAGTAAACTTTGAATTGAGTTTTGTTGAAGTAAGTAAGTAATCATGTTCTTGAATAATTCATGTTAAGACCGTTTGCTTTTTGTATAAGAAGTTATATACAAATCATAATTTTAATTCTTTTATGCCGTTTATTATTTATAAATTTTAATTGATCAATACTTATACATGAAACAAGTGTAAATTTAAGTCACTGTATTTTCAAAAGAATTGTTATTTATTATAATTTAAATTGACCCCTAACTTCAAAGGAATCAGAATAGGCAAATGAGGAAAGGAATAACAGCATTTATTATTGAACCTATATCAAAGATGAGAGATGATTTTTGAATAATTTATATAATGTAAAACTGGAATGAGTATTTGAAAAATACAATCTTTATCTTTACAATCTTTAATAATTCCAATTTGATAAGTCCAATTTAATAAGTCCAATAATATTTCAGACACCGAAGCTACACTGCATGATCTAATGGTCCAATCATTAGATAGTGAGTTAGTCGAATACATCGCGGTCATTATAGTATAATTTATCAGAACATAGCGGTTTCATATCAGCCAGCATATAAGCAGCAGCATAAGATTAAGCGTTTGGTCACAATTTTACTAACGTTAAGTGTGGCCTAGTTGGACGGAGGATTGTTTCTTAACTGCATTTGCCGGAACACACATGTAGCTGCTTGGCAAGAGATTTTCAAAATGAGGGTGGTAACTAGACGGGCAGGCTTTACAAAATGCCCTACTTCCATGTTTTACCTTCCAATGATACTTTATAATTACGCAAATCAGCTTATAATTAGAATACAACCATAAAAGTTCTTTATGAGTGTCCATTAAACCTGTGATGAAATTAACAACTTGAAGAGACGAGTTACTGTGCTCACTTAACCACGGTAGGAGTTATAGAAACGTATGTTATTCTAAATACAATACCAGAATACAGAGCCAATTATGAACATTTGTCCACAAATATATTGTAGTTTTGGATATTTGACTACAGATGTGATAAATAAATGTTCTATTCAAATTAACATACTTAAAATTCATCGAAATTTATTTTAATATCGTCACTAAAGTTAGACGTAAATGTGGTCGGGTTTTGAGCGGTCAGGTTTAAAATATGAATATAAATCGAGAAACTTCGGTGTTGTTCAAATCCATAAGGAACTTTAAAATTATTAACACAATGATATTACAGATTTACGCTCCATAAATCCGTTTCATCACGAGCGTGGAAATGTTGTTTTGAATATTTTAGAAACGTAAAGTTGATGGAGAAGTTAAAGGAATTTACAACATTAAAATCTTTAATATTATTTATAAAGTGGTCAAAGAGTAGAATTTAGGAGCTTTAATATTTACTGTTATGAAAATCATATAGACATTCTTCATAATAGTATCATTTATAATATAGAATTATAGTAAATATTTCCTCTTACAGTAATACATTGCTAATATTTTAATAGAAAGGTTTGAGGGTTGACAAGCACCAAAAAATTATACAATCATTTGAACAATTACTTAGTCTGTATTATAAAGCATGTGTTTAGTACAAAAATTAATAAGATTATCTTATTAGAAGAATGACATAAAAAATACGATTTTATATCACGGATATTTTTAGTTTTCGTTGGAAAAATACTCTCTCTAAAAATTTTCTCGTTCTCGGTTTGTTAGTTATCAGTTACAAATTGAAAATCAAGCAACTATTACTTATTTCTTCTAAAATATATAGGTAACGTAAATGATGAATAGTCACAAGACAAGTTTTATCATTCAGAAATTTTATTGGGAAATTTTGCTTTAATGTCTGCGAAAAGACTTGTCATGACATGAAATTCTATAGCATTCACATAGCATCAGCTAGTGAGACATAAAATGCAATAAAACTAAAATTCTTCCATTCAGATCACGTGGCGTATATGTACACTAGCAAGCGACGAGTCGACGAAGACACGAGCGAATTTATTTGAGTCTCCAATCAGACCCCTAGACGTTCGGAGACAAAATGCCTTCTAGAAATTCTACTGAATTATGTCAAACCTTTACGTTAACGTTTACTTATTTTCTTTATATTTGCCGTACGTTTGGAAAAACGTGTCCCGGTTGTGAGTTATTTTTGTTAAATTGCTTATCACGTTTTGTTTTCGCGTCATTTTTTTTACTTCTAAGAGTTTCTTTATCGAAGTTACTGCAATAAGTAATAATCAGGCCTTGCTTGCATTAGTGAAGACTCGTGTATACAATCAGTGTGTCATGCCCATCATGACATATGGTGCTGAGACATGTATGGTCGAAGTTGAAGCCTTGCATAAGATAAAAGTGGCACAGAGAGCCATGGAGCACGCCATGCTTGGCATAAAACTACAAGCTTCAGTAAGAAAGTTCGAAATCCGACGTCGTATGAAAGTCCGCGACGTTGGAAAAAGGATCGAGAAACTGATATAGAATTGGACAGGACATACAAGTCAAGGAGGCGTCGGACGCCCACTAGCTCGTTGGGTTGACGATATTGTTGAAATATCGTGATAGACCTGTATTATTATATATTAGCTCAGGATCAGGGTGAGTGGCGTACAAGATGAGAGGTCTATATGAGTATAGGCACTGCTGAGGCAGTGGGTGATTACGGTCTGAAAATGATGATGGTGAATATTAAGGTCTTTTATAATTGTAGGGATTTGTAAAGCTATAAAAATATCAGTTATTAACATCAGTTAAAAACGGAGTTATTATAAAATTAATTTCATAAATATATACATTTAAATAGAAAATTAAACACGGTTTACTTTATGTCTTATGCGATGTCAAATAATGTAAACAATTATGAAAAATACAAAATGTTTTTTTATTTTGCAAATTTTTTTCTTAAAAAATTCTAGGTACGTTTGATTTTTTGACTGACTGAATGTTTGTACTCCGAATGTACGGTCGTCACATTCCTGCTCTTTCTTTCCGGTAGAGAGAATCTTGGACATGAGGCATGATTAATCATCGCGCAATTTCCCTCCGATCTATGTTAATGTTCCCGATAATGTTGTTATGATTAATTGAAGTAACAATAAATTTTGATAATTAAGACTTAAAATAAAATAAAGATAAAAACGTAAAAGCTCTTTCAATTTATATTTCTAATGACCGATATAAGGTCATCGTGAGTAAAAACCATTTCACGTCAGTAATAGGATTACTGGTTTTATTACATGCAGCAGAAATATCGTTAGGAAGCCAATTTCGGCGTCAGATATTGGCTATTAGCGCACGCGGTAATACCTCCTCGATATTCATGTGGGTATAACGAGCTCGACTTGAGCATGTTTGTGGCTCAGTTGTGCGTTAATGACGACATTATAACGTTTTGCCGGCGTTGTTCTACGATTTCTATTATATTGAATAGGCACTTCACAAGTGCGGAGCACTTAAGAAAATTGCTGTTTCAGTTGTAGAGATTCGACATTGTGTTCTACGTGACGGCTGTTTGTTGAAGATCAAATACTGGAGATTTTTTTTACAGAGGATATAATATTTTTATGTATTATATATACTGCTAGAGAGAGTTGGGCCTGAAAATTGTGTCCGATTGAATCGTGACTAGATGTAACACCAGCCATAGAGGTATGCTTACGCGTGTGGCGTTCCTGGATTGGCCATTTTATATCCAGCAGTTAATCAAGCGGGGGTAGTAAGATACGTATCTGGATGGATGAAGAACCCTTCGTAGGGATTTGTCTTTTGGTATGTCGCATTTTGGGATAAGTCAGCGGATATCCAGCTGCCGAAGGGCTGCAGGCTGGCATGACAGTGACGACTGGCGATCGATTACTTATTTGTGAGTAATCGCTGTTGTTTTCGGATTGTACGTTGTTTTTTTATCATTATAGGTTTGGTGTAGTGGCCACAATCTCACCTGATGTTAAGTGACGATGATAACACACTAGTGATGCATGGCGACAGATTTTAAACATGAGGGTTGTAGCTAGCCAGGCAGGCATTAGAAAAAGCCCTACCACCATGCCATGGTTTCCTCACGATGTTTTCCTTCACCGAAAGCTCAGGCTCATTGCAGGGATTCGAACTCGTGTCAATTGACGCGAAGTCGTACACGTTACCACTGAGCCATCATTGCTTAAAAACAACTGCAACATCACTTTGCCCTTTTGGTATATAAGAAAAAGTGTCCTTTGAAAAAGTATATTTTCAAGTCTCTTATTAACTAATCATTTTTAAATAATCTTCGTTATTTGCAACAAACATATGTTTTCAAAATTGCTATGATAGTTGATATTAAGACATATTTGGTATAATATATTTTATCAATAAATAATGATATTATTTTATTTATAGACAATTCAATCAGTAGCAATTAACTTCAAAATAAGGTGATGTTTATTAAAAAAAACTCCATGAAATTAATTAAATCCAATCAGTAACCTAAAAACGTAACCAACTGTACAAAAAAAAACTGATAATATTTTATACTATAAATTGAACGACCCTTGTACTGATCAAGAATAAAGAGGTCAACTCCCAATCTCATTAACTTCTTAATTAAGAAGCATAGACGTGATCTAACTTCAAAATTTGAAAATGTTCCGTATATTTTGTTTACGAACTAAAAAAACGCTGAATTTGATTCAAGCAATGAAGTGGCTGCGTAAAGCCAGCCAATTAGTGAGGTGTTTCGATCTACAAGCTTCCACTACGTATAGGTATTTCAATTAGTTCGTTTTTTTTGTATCGTTATAGGTTTTTGGCGTAGTGGCCACAATCTCACCTGATGTTAAGTGACGATGTGGCCCAAGATGATATCACGCAAAACCTAGTGGAAGACTGGCTCTCAAGTGCAGCTGCCGGAACACACTTATTGATGTTTGGCGACAGATTTTCAACTTGAGGGTTGTAGCTAGCCAGGCGGGCGTTAGAAAAAGCCCTACCACAATGCTATGGTTTCCTCACGATGTTTTCCTTCACCGAAAGCTCAGGCTCATTGCAGGGATTCGAACTCAAGTCAGTCGACGCGAAGTCATACACTTACCACTGAGCCATCATCGCTTCAAAACTGACGTTTCACCAAACAAACAAACGTTCGTTGCAGGCTTTAGTGATATTTTATAGTAAAGTTTTGATTCCAGAATGATAATTGCACGGAAGTCAACGCTTTATGTTTGGCAATGCCCTTGTAATTGATACGCGAATTTTCAGGACAAAACTTCTGTCCAATCAGTTATGGTAATGAACCGGTCGCCGATACTCGGGGTTCTGATTTTCAAGGCAAATCATTTGTTTTACGTTGACAGATACAAATAAAGTTAGTGAATTCAACCGGAGATTAAAACACGTTTAATATAATAGTTATTCTAGATTTACTTAGATACCTTTTTCTATGAAATTCTCTGTGATAATTTCATAAGTTTTACGAATTCATTCACATTCTAACTTTGTAATTTTGATTTTATTATCATAACTAACTGTGCCCGCGGTGGATGAAATAAGAAATCGTAATATTTTAAAACTTTTTATTGAATGAAGATATATCGTGATTTTTTTATAGGAACCAATCATCTACTAAAAAAGTAAAGAAAAAGTTAAATATCCAGTCGTTTTTGTGTGATGTATGCACAACGGAAAAACTCGATCATTTTATTTGTTAAGATAGATATATTATGTATGAAAGCCATAGTTCAGGTAAAAACTGATATCATAAATAACAAAGCTTACCACAGTTTTTTAAATTTATTTCTCTTATTTATTATTATATTATAATTTACATTCTGGGCCGGCAGCCTTTTCGGTAGTTGATGATACGACTACAGCGCCATCTATCGGATCCTAACATCATCTCGATAATACAAATGTATTATGTGAAAATGAGCTTGTCTACGCCGTGCACCTGTACATTTTTCGGTTGATTTGGCGGGTGGATGGCCGGCACGTCGCATTCGAGTATTTTTTTTTACTCTCACCCGCACCCCTTTTTATTTTCGCAAGGAACAATAGTACACGGTTGTGTCGCGTCGAGCAAATTCTATAATTATTAATCTACTATATTTGTAACAATTCAAGATTATAGAGTATTACCAGATTAAGAGGTTTTTCATTACAAAACTTCCAAATGTCCACTATGAGACAGAGCTCAATCGGTGAACTCGTTCAGAAATTATATGATCACTAACGATGGAAGATATAAGAAGATATTAGCTTTTACCTGCTACTTTATTCCTGTTGTCTTCAAAATGAAACGTTTCGTGCACCACCTGTTGCAAAGTGATTGCACTAATCAGAAACCTTCACGGGCGTGCGCAGAACTCACTAAAGTTTCATCGCAATCGGGGAAATGGATATTATTTAAATTGATTGGAAATAAGCTATGCATACGTGACAAAGAAAGAAACATTAATTTTAATATATTTACTAATGATAAAGTTGTCGATATTAGTAATGTAAACATTGGATAGAATAAAAAAGCATCAGAATTAATGAACACAAATGTCCAAATTTGAAAAAAGGCGCTGAACATTGAGTCTTTCTGTGATTGATATATTTATTGTATATAAACAAGAGATTTTTATATATTTACGCTGACAAAGTAATAAAGTAAGAAATATATCTTATCAATGTAGTTATATACAACTTAGTAAAACTTTTCGCTACAAATCTATGTGGTGAATTTAACAACATTTTATAAACAAACTCGTCAATGTCAGAAATTCCCCATACATGGTCGTACAAACATTCACGATCCCACGGGTGCCTTTCCACATAACAGCACTAAAGTTATCACACGATTCGTTGAGCTTGTGCTAATGAAATTAACCCCCATTTACCCCGGGAACGAAGCGCTGGTAATGAGATGTTTCCACAGTAACTACGTATAGTTATATGTTTGGTAGGAATGACTGACCTCAAAGTCATTTACACGGTTGGAAAATCATAAATTATGTTGAATTTTAGTTGAAATAATAAAAATCATATTTATTTCTGTTAGAGGCTGTTAGATTTGCTAGGTGTTAAAACACGACAATTGCGTTGTCAAAATTGTACGGCAATTGCAGGATATTAGTGCTTACCATCAGATTAAGTTCTGTTACTTTAAAACAGTCCTGGTACGCCATATGTAACGATCACAATATATACGGCGGAAACCTGTTATAGTGCCTTGCTTCGGTGCATAACATTTCAGACTCATTTAATATATAAGCGATCTAGATATTTAGAGTTGGCATTTAGATGTAATCTTTGTCAGTCTCCGATGTTCTAAATTGTACTTAAATGCAGGTCGATTGGATTCAATTTAGCGTGGATGTATAACTTTTTTTTTGGAAAAATATATGTCTAATTTAACATGAGTATAAAGTTTATCTCAAAGAAAATAGAGACGGGTATGAATTATGACTACTAAAGGATTGGCAAAAAGAAACATTTAGTATGATCAGCGATACGGAAATGAAGCCCTTTGAGAGTAGATAATAACGTTTCAGCCGCAGACGTTACCGTGGACGGGACTTGGACAGGATTTAGTTGATAGGGTACTATTCTAATATTATTCGATAAACAGTGCTAAACATATTCTTGTCCTGTATATCTCTTTATCAGCTTTTTCTTTCCATATTATAATTTAGATTCCTTTTAGAGTCTTGGATAATTTGACATGCATTTAATAGAATGATATATTTATTGAAGTTATATTTGCGCAAGTTAGTTAGTTTTTGCGATACGCGCCTAAGCGCGTTATGACAAAATGATTAAAGTGAATTGTTACAATGCGCGCGCACATTGTATCAAAAAGTCTACACTTGAAGTTTTTTACATTTTTGTGAAAAAAGTGTATTTTTGTGATTCTATTGTGAAGTATGAAAGAATGAGTAGTAACATGGCAACCCAGCTACATTAAGTTAACAGCAAAAACATATTTTACAAAAGGAAATGTCGATTATATCACTCGAAACTTATCAAAACATTGAGAATAGTCACAGAACTCATATCGTAACCCTCAGGCTTGGGACTAGTGCCGTTGGTCAGATGAATAAAATACATCACAGTGTTTTTTGTTGGATCTTTTCTGTCAAAACATTTATCTTTTTATTGTATGAAGTAATTAATGAATGACGCAAATAGGTATCTACCATATTTTAAGTGGTAACTGCTGCCTAAATGTATTTTTAACCAACCACATATCATCTAGGACTCCTGAAAGCTGATGTCACGTGGATAGAATATTTTACTAATTTCCAAAGATTAAACAACGCTTTAAAAAGATGGTGGCTCTCTTGTTAGAACTGTCATGGAGTTTTTGTAAACTCATAATTCATGTTTCTAGATATTATTACTTAATCCACCTCACTTGTGCACAATAACCAAATAACATCACGAAATACGTCACCAATATTACATTATATAGGGTCAAATAACGTTGGTTTCTAGATTAAAATAAAAATCACCACATGGAAGATTAATATCCTTCCAAAACCCATATCAATACTCACTTCGTTATAGCAAACACCCCTGTCCCAGACGCTCCGAAAGCAAAACGCCGACCGCGAAACATTTTTACCCATCTCGAAAACGAAATCGAGGCAGCTAACACGTTCTACTCCAATATTCTCAAAAACCAAGCGTACTGGCGCCTATGCCCACGAAACACAGTCCCCTCTGCAGGTTAACCGGGCGGTTAACTTCGGTCCCGTATACGGCAACTCAAGCCTAGGTCCGTTCCTCCAGCATGGTGCCCTTGAGCCAGCAGACGCTCAAGCGATACAGTGACATTAATTCACTAGTTACGAACGTACAATTAATACAGATTAATAATTATCTTATCAGCGGATTCTCTTTTTATCGCTTCAGTTACAAAAAAAAAATACTTTTGCTTGTTTTCCATTAGTAGTTTCAGATTTAAAATTTTCAGCTATACATCAAACAATTAATAAAAAACGATGATTGTTGCAGAACGAAGTAACAGCGGTCAAACATTTCCCGGCGAGAGTAGCAAACAAATTTTTGAATGAAGTGTTTAAGACGAAATTTTTGAGTTTTGATAATGTTCTAATAACTACAATGGCCTTGAAAGAAGTTAAACGATTTATGCCCACTGTGTTGTAAAGTTACCTTACAGAATTTAAGGATTTGATTAATAATACACAATTTTCTTTTGAACAAATGCTACCAAAGTTTGTAGTATCATAAAGGTTCCCGCAGTCTTGAGCAGTTATGCAAATAATACCCTAAAGTCTTACGGCACCAGTTACGACGATTATGTCCCTTTTCATTGTGCTGTGTATATCCAGAACTCCCCAAGGTGTATGTTCTTATGCGTACCCTGGCTAAATTACACGTAAGCATATCTAGGTATGTACTGCTGATGCCATGATATTAAGATTGTCAGTACAATATGATATTAATTAAAATTTAGTAAAAAAAAACATCAAGAATTAAAAATTTACAGGCCTACTGTTGAGCCTAGAGTTGAGAGTTTATGGGTTCAATACCCGTATATGCAGGACGAATTTTCTTGCGATGATGATTGTCTGTTCTGTATTTAAATGTGAAATATCTTTATATATATAATATAATTCTTCTCCCGTTCTTCTTCTTCAACCTTCTACATCGGTGAATAATTAATAAAACATTAAAGTTGTGCAGTTTTTTTTGTGATTTTATTAATTAAAATTCTTATAGCCTATCAATTGAGAAAGGGTAATAAGCTTTCCGTGTATAAAATTTCATATAAATCGGTAAAAACCGTTTTGAGCTAAATCTGGACATAAAAATAATAGACAGACGGACAACTTTCTTTTTGTTTTTTTTTCTGCCCATTCCAATAGACAATAATTCAACCACCTAGCCCGTTTTTTAACACGATTAGCTTCACTTTGAAGGTTGTTCAGTATTTCTCGAATTTGAAAGTTTCCAGGTACCTTTCCAATTTTTCTTGTCATAAAAACCTAATTCGGACTAATACGAATGTTTTAAATAAAAAATTGTCAAATCGGCCAAACCGTTCTCAAATGCTTACCAACGAATAGCATTTCATTTTTATTTATATAGTGATCAGTGTTGCAAAATAAAGTAATGACAAAAATACAGATTTATTAATGTAGATGAGAAAAACTATTAAATTATAGTGAACTTTGTTCATATAATGTTCTTCACTGTCCTTAACTTTATAAGGGCTTTGTAACGTATTCACATGCGGCTAATAAATCATGCCAGTGCGGTTTGCCTACCAGTTTCAATTTAACTTTCGTCTCGACAAGCAGTCTGCAAGCACTGCGTAGTGACGTCATAAAACTGTACGAAGTTTAATACTAAATTCGTTATACGTCTCGTTGTTGCTTCACTTGAAACTAATACCAATTTAAAAAGTTTTAAACAATAATTTTAGTGGAACTGGCTGAAGAGACATGTTTCTTTATTCTTTTGAACTATAGCACAATTCAATTATTATCTCTTAAGGCAAAAACTATTACTTGCTATTACCGGTCTCTTAACTACAACCAGTCTGAAAACTAAATATAAGCAACTTATTTTGCATTATTTGAATTCGATGCAATATTATAAATATATAAAAAAAAAACTCAAATATTATTTTCAGAACTTCATACTTATATTTAATTTTTTAGTGTTATTTAATTAGAATTCGGTGGAGCCGTGTAAACTATTAAACTTTAATCTGAAGTGTTTAATCCTTTCTTTATATACAAATTGAATCAAGAATATTCCTAATGTATATGTAATAGGCAAATAAAAATGCGTGTATTAATAAAAAAAAGTTTTCTACACTGAGCACATATTCACGGTAGATCTATGGTGATGTGCGGTGCGCTAGTAAACAATGGCTAAAAGCCGAAAGCCACACCAGAATTAAGTCCATTAAGGTGAGACCGCAACAATCGGACAGTGTGTCCGTTCGGTGTAATGCACCGGCCGCCGCAGCCGGATGCGTTTTCCGGTACATCGAACTAGTGATTTTGTACAACCCTATAATGTAATTGGCTGCAAATGAACCATTTACCAAAGATAAAATAAAATATTTTTTTAAATATGTTTTCTATTAAGACAAAAAACCAAGGTAACAACTCATTTGCAAATATTTATCGTTTTTCCGACTTGACTATTAAGTAGATATAATGGCTTGTTTTAAAATTATACAGCACATTTAGCAAGCAGAGATATTTATTGCAGGTACGCCAACTGGTAGAGAAAGGAAGATTCCAACTTTAAAATCTAAGTAGCGTTTTTTGAAACGCATGTAAACAACAATAACACGGGTTAAAAAAAAAACTGACTAAAGTTGAGAAAAAGTAAAAAAAAAATATGACAGAAATATGACATGCTGGTGAAAGTGCACAATGATACTAATTTTCCATTTCTTAAACCTTAATTAATTAGCCAACAGCACGGTTTTTAAACAAAAAATCGACCGAGTCTTTATTGCGAGTTTGTTAACAGAATAAACACTTGCTATGAACTAATGTCTCCAGATGGACGTTGTGTAAACAGCTACTCCAAAGCTTTTGATAAAATATCCTACTCGTTACTTATTAGTCCGAAAGAAGTTGGTATACATGTGACAGTCAGTGACAAGTGTAGCACAATTTCTTTCTCTAGAAATAATAGACCTATTTTTTATGAATATCACCTCAATATTATTGTTTTGAAACGATTGACGGAGGTGCGAGACCTGGGTATATATCTTGAACACAAATAAAATTTAAATAATCACATGAATGTTATGACTGCGAAGCCATATATATAATGCTCGGTTTCGTACTTAAGACTGGGAGGGACTTTAAGCATCAATCTACTTTTATCCTTTTTATAACGCTTTGGCTCGTTCTCTATTGGATTACGGGTCAATCATTTGGAATCTACAGTATGACAAATATATTAGTCAGATTGAAGGAATCCAGAAGAGATTTATCGGACACATTACTTAAAAAATTTTGAAATACTTTTACCAGTTCTCCCCACCCTTGCAGACCGTCGAAAAGAGAGATATCAATATTTTTACTTAAATTATGTACTCAGAAATTATATTGACTTCCCCCGCTCTTAAATGTCTTCCGCTAAATGCTAGAAAGCATTTCCTTTTTTAATATCTCAGTTACCAAGACAAGATATGCAGCTAATACCTTTTTAATTAGATCTTGTTATATGCATAATAAAAATTTTAATAAAATTGATATTATATTATATTATACTCTATTAGTGCATTTAAAAATTCATACGATAAAGTATGTTATTTGTTTTTTTTTGTTTTGTGCTTGTTAATTTTTTTATTATTTTATATTTTTTTAGCTCATTTTTAATATTTATTATTACTGATATTTTTTTACTATTTTGGCTGTTTTTTATTAATAATTATTCAGATTTTTATTTGTGTTTAGTACTAGCAAATCGTTTTGTAAATTGCTGTTGAAACTGATGTTGGTTTGTGCTTCATGATATTTAATAAGTAATACGAAATTGGAACTGTTCATTTCACTTATAATAAATAAATAAAATACATTACGTGTTAGCAAACAAGATAATAATAAGAAAATAAAATAATGTGAAAGTTTTAACTAAAAATGATAACTCGTACCGTTGTTAATGTATCAGGCAAAACCTCAGATAGGTAATCGTTAGTCTCCGCTTCGCTCCATTCAACCAATAAAAAAAAACAATAATTAATGTAAGACTAAAACACTTGACTTTATTTATTTCATGACATGTTATTAACGTTTCACCGATACAGAACTGCTACGGTACTGCTACGAATGCTGTTATGCTAGGGCGTGAGTGGGCATGGCAAATAGCCCGCGACTGCTTGCATTCACATTTGATATGCAATGTAATTAATATCAATGCCATTTGTTTTGTTAAAATTATAGATACGCTTGTTTCGCCGCATTCTATTAAAACCATTACTATAAATTGTGATAATTTAATTATTAATTAATTATTTATGTTTCGAGATAAAATATTGACTTAATTTTCGTAATAATTTTAATATTTATAATAAAGGTGGCTATACTAAAAACGCTTCATATATTTTATTTAAATAAATGTTATATTTAAGAAAAAGAAGAATATTCCTACCAACAATTAAAGAAAAAAATAAGGCGGTTTACAACCTGAGTTCAAGTTATAATATTATAAACAACTTGGGCCGGCAAACGATGTTCTGCCCTTTCCGGCAATCAATGACTCGATCATAGGACCACCTGTCGAATTCTAACATATCCGTAAACCATGATTTCGATAAAACAAATATATATTATGTCAATATGAGCTCAATTAGTCAAGTCGTTCAGGAGTTATAGAAACACAAATATACTAATATGTATAATATATGTAATCTATTTTTCTCAATAGATAATCGTAAATTCGAAACGAAACAATGGATACTGATGCATCACGTTTACGTCGAATTTTATTGATCCACAGGGTGTGGACTAAATATAAAGTTCAATAAAAATCCCCCTACGCGATAGGAAGTCCCGGATTTATCGGGCTAACCCCATGTAAATAAATAAAACGGAAAAGCATGCATTTCTTATGAAGGTGGCCGACACTCGAGCGGGTTAGGAAAACTATTGATTCCAATGTGAAAAATTTATTGTTATCATAGACTTTGATTTCTGTTATATTCTACAATACAACGTGACCAAGTCATTACGGATTATAAACAATAATACAAATGTATATTTTTTAAGTTAATAATATTATGTTCATCTAATGTAATTTTTGACAACTCTCTAAAGTAAGATCCGGTGATCGGTTTTTTCTGAATATTTTACTTTTTGTATAGAAAATAATTTCATTTGTTCGTCTTCATCACGTTGTACCTTCAGATGACTCTTCTACACAAACTCTAATATTTCCTATAAATTTTAAAACACAGGTTAAAATATGTTTTGTTATTTTATTTAATTTGTACTTTTTGAACAGATTTATTATTAGGATCTTTACAAGAGCGATGATGAAATGTTATGTCGTCGAACCCTAAAATGGGTTTTCGGTAAAGGAAAATATCTTGGTGAAACACAGCATGTTGGTAGAGAATTCTCTATTGCAAGTCAGGCTAACTATCACCTTCAAGTAGAAAATGTATTATCAAACGTCTATCTGTGTACTCCGGTAGCTGCATTTGAGAGTCAGCTCCCTTTCGAGGCTTAGCGTTTAATTATTATCACTATATATCATACGTGATTGTAATCATGGCCTATAATACAATAAAATCTAACATACTAAATACTGAATAAGGAATTAATTAACGAAAATAATGGACTTACAAAAAATTTGAGATATAATTTGCTTTTACATTAAAAAAAAAAAATCCTAACCTAATTCGAAGAGAATTCGTGGTTCAGGATGTTGTTAGCAACATCGATGGGATCTCACCTTAGGTGGTTTGGAAATGTTTTACGAGAAGCTCAAGTAGAACCAGTTAAAAGATGCCGTAAAACTGGTATTAGCGGACTAAGACACAAATTAAACTGTTTAACGGTGTAAGGTAATAAACAAGGATGAATGGTCTGACACCAGAAGATGCGGAAGACAGAGCATAATGGAATAAATAACCTGAAGAATTATTCTTGGATAATGCAAATTACAGGGACAATGTTATATTGTTGTGTCGGTATAAGAACAGTTAAGAAAATAAAAATACTTTACTAAATTTAGGTCCTAAGAAGCGATTTATGAACATTAAACTTCGCAGTCATAATCCATCCTATAATAACGTTTTGACAGTAAAACCTGCTTGACATTGCCCTTCAGTCTGGTATACGGCAAATCGGTAAAAAGAGATGCTTATTGAAGCTTTTATTGGTCTTACTAATACTAAAGCACGGGATGACCAAATTGTATTTATTGTTTAGTATTAAAACTATGCCGATCGTTTACAAAATCTAGCTTACCAAGTCTTTGTGAACACACATTAAATTGTCAGGAAAATCAAAAGTTTTTTGCTATTCGACATTTTAAACTAAGTCTTATTCGGTACCGATACATCTAACTCATGGTTCAAATCAGATTAAAGTGAATTTAACTGTCGGTAAACATCGATCCTTGAGACCGGAAAAAAATGGCGTCAGGTAACAGGGGTTCAATTCAATCAGCTCCCTTGCTACCTTGCTCCCTGTGATTTGATGAGATTGTTGAAAATCAGAATGGGTTGAGAAAAACTTTCTTCATTGGGAATTTCATGTTGGTTGCTTTTAAGAGAGAACGTGTGAAATAAAATTTAGAAAACGTTGTGTCGTATATATTTATAGAAGCACTATGTTTAGGTATCAGTGATGGAGAGTGAAAACTTTAAAAATAGGAAGCTGGTTAAAATAAGTTTTTGAGTTCATTACGAGCGAGCCATGAAAGCAAAGTGAAAGTACTGCAGCTTATAGAGTTCAAATCCTTATAAAAAGCCTGAGCTTTCGGTCAAGGAAAACATAGTAATGAAATCATAGCATAATGGTAGGGTATTTTATAATGCCTGCCTGGCTAGCTACCATCTTTAAGTTGAAAAATCTGTCGCCAAGCACTGAAGCACCTATCGGTATGTTCACGCAACTACATTCGAGAGCCAATTTCCTTACTAGGCTTAGCGTGTTACCACTTTGGGTCATAAGGTCACTTAACAGCAGGTGAGATTGTTGCCATAATGCTAAACCTATAAATTATTTTTTAACGCATTAATTATGGCATATTTTGACATATACGTTAACATTAACGTAAGTTGAGTAGAAGCATAAGAAATATTGTTATTCTAATATATTCAATCCAATTAAATTAAATTATAAATTTCAATATATGTGATAGCAAAAGTGGTTTTGAGAAAAGATTTTCAAATGAATTGGTGTGCATATTCGAAGACTTGATTATATAACACGAAATACCAGTGCAAGTTTAAATTAATAAGTAAGAAATAGGAATTCAAAGCCAACTCGATGCGGATGGATTACAAAAAAAAAAAAAATTAAGCCTATCGTAACGAGCCAGCACTTGCTCCTGCACTTCTTGCATTGTAAACGTGTATAGAAAGGGACATGCGTGAAGTAATTTATATGAGAATAGCCACGACAGAAAATTTTGGGGTTAACTCGGGCGATCTTTCAGCTTAACTCTTGGCAGTGATAAAATTACCCGGACTATATCTTATTTACCATCCCACCAATAGAAATCGAACCAACGATTAATAATATTTTTATTGTACACCTAGATTACTTCATATCAGAGGATTTGGGCATCATGATGTCTTGAATAAATAAATATAAACATATGCGAAGGCTTTTGATAGGGTCTGGCACTGTGGGCTTCTCTCCAAACTTCCAGCGTACGGACATCCTGACAACTTCTGCAACTGGATCTCTAGCTTTCTGCATGAACGCAGAATTCATGTCCGTGTAGAAGGATGCGATTCGCAGTTCATGTCGGTCAACGCCGGAGTTCCTCAAGGCTATGTGCTGTCACCCACTCTGTTTCTTGTGTATATCAACGATATGTTACCTTTAGGCCAAAGTAATTGCTATGCAGATGACAGCAACATTAATGGGTGCTATTATATCAAGCCTTCATGTTTCGGGGAGAAACAGAAAAGGGACGGAAGGAATTTGTTATTGAATTTAACCAATACTTGCACCGCGTATCTACGAGTATATGGAGAGTAACTATCTTGAGTAAAATGCCAACATACCCAGGTGTGCGCGTTTTCCTCAAAAAAGGCTACGTTTTATCCCCTTCCTACTCTTCAGAATGTCTCAATAGCAATGCGTGACTGCCTCAATATCCTAAGTATGGATATTCGAAATGACCTCAACTCCAGGGATTACATCAGGAGTGTCATCTCTGTTACATCTCGGAAACTTGGAATCCTGAACAGGGTGCGACGATTTTTCACGCCCGGTGAGCTGTACCTTCTTTACAAGGCACAAGTTCGATCATGTATGGAATACTGTTCCCATCTTTGAGATGAATCCGCAAAGTACCTCCTCGGTGCTCTGGATAGGTTGCAGAGATGGCCTGTTCGCATTGTTAATGATGCAGACGTTATCCAATGCTTAACATTGCTTAGCTTCGCAGGAATATCGCCTCGCTGAACGTGTTCTACCATCTGTATCATGGTGAGTGTTCTGAAGAGCTGTTCAATCTAATTTCGTCCTCTCATTTCCACAACAGAACTACACGCACTGGGCTTCGGAGTCACAGTTTTACGGTAACCTTCATCTCGGTACTAACTAAAAAGTTCCGTATGTCTTGTCTTCCTCGTACCATGAAGCTGTGGAACCATCTCCCGTCCAATGTGTTCCCTCCTCCATATGACATTGGATCCTTCAAGCGTAACGTGAAGAGATACTTATACAGACCGGCATGACAGCGGCGACCGCCGATGGATTTCGATCTCTCGGTGGTCACCGTTGTATTTAGATTGTACTGTGCTTACCATCAGAGACAGTAATGGACACACAATGTGCCAAGCTATTATATATATTTAAAAAAAACAAGACTCTAAATTAAACGCTTATTCCATTGAAGCTATACATTATATCCATTACCAAAACGTACGTCAGTAGTACGCAGTAGGTACGCTATAAACTCACTTCACAATCATTTACCATTAGGAACACTGAACGGGACGATACAATATTCTATTTATTTGCGTATAATTTGCTTAAAATCCGTCCCCTGGTTTCGCTATCGAGTGAGTTATCGTATCATTCGATTACAGTCGTGAAAGATCGAACATCAAAAAGGCGGACCGGACCCGATGGTCGATTTGTCAACATCATTGCGGTTGTCCTACTGTCGTCCAAATAAATTGGATGGGGTTTAAAGGTGCTTAAATGTACTCGGTAACGAATCAGCTTTGCTTTTTGTTCGACAATTTATTTCTGCGTTTATTGGGATTTGTCAATCCTAAAAACATCATGCATTATGACAAATGTATAAATGGGTTTTGAAAAAAAAATATATTTAAAGCTTTATATAATTATATTAATAGTCAATTGGAAAAACTCTTAACACATTTTTTATTAATTATAAACAGCTGATAATTGATAATATTTTAGAAAGAATCACATGACTACGAACGCGCTACGATTGGTCGCCAGGTTTGTGACGTCATAATGCTAAAGGAATTTCATCGATTAAGAGTCAAAACAGTGTACCAGCTGTGTGCTACATTGAGTAGAAATTAACATTGTGACGTCACATGCGCTCGGGTTTGTCGAAATGATCGGCGCCTGTTCGGTACTCGATTAAAAAATTTATAAATTTATATTAAATAGCTATTTAATTATTGTGGAAAAAAATAGTTTTGTTATAAAACCTATATTTGAACTATTTCATAGATATAACTATGTAATTATAGCGAAAAAAACATAGTTTTGTTATAAAACTTATATATGAACTTACCATTTAATACAAAAAAAATAATTTTAATCCCAATTATTTATCTATTATTCTTTTTAAAAATTTAATTAAACAATATAAGTAATTACACTTAATTTTATAATTTGGAACTCCAGGCCAGTGTTTTTTTAACAATGGCAAGGCAAAATGACGGCAATATGTCTAATATCGTCTTCTTGGGTATTAAGCTTGATTCAAAATTATAATGGGGTCCGTATATTAAAACTTTGGTGGGAACATTAAGTACTCGCAGTCCATAAGATTCGCCAGTTAACAGATATTTCCACTGCTAGGTTAGTCTACTTCCCTTACTTACATAGCTTAATGTGTTACGGTATTTTACTACATCTTTGGCAGTTGAAGTAGATACCATATATATATTACAAAAGCGGGTAATTCGAGCAATCCAGACCTCGCGAAACACTTTGGAACAAGTTCCAGGAATTAAAAAATTTACCTAGCCCATCCAATACATCCTTGATAATTTAATGTACTATATACTTAAAAACTTTGACCAGATAGATTTTGTCAAAGGCCAGAACACTTTTAATAATGGAAATAGACATAAATGAGTCGTACCATGTTTTGAAATTATTAAAAACATTTTTTTAGGTTATAGTTTTATAATAAGATCAGAAGCACATTACTGATTTGCCGGACAAGGAGTTCAAGGACCATGTCAAGCAGATTTTACTGTCAAAAGACGCCTAATCGTGCCACTATGGTAGGCGTTACAGTGGTATATGAGAGTTACGATCCAGTAGGACACAAATATCGTATCCCACTCAACCAAAAAAAGGTGATACTTTAAAAGCCATCCAACTAATAATCTATTGTTATTTCATAAAGTGGAACAAACCGAAACAATAACATACATTCGTAAAGGTTACAATTTGCTGATGGAATTTTTTGTTTTATTAAGTCTAATTAGTATACAGTGTGTTTATATTTTGATTAGCTGTGCCCGCGGCTCCGTTTGCGTTGACTACTAAACAAGATTTTTATTTTCTAAAATAAAAGTAGCCTAAGTTGTTCTTTATAACATAAGCTATATGCCAGTGAAAGTCTCGACAAAATCTTTTTTGCTACACGTATTCGAAGTCCGTAAAACAGCTGTACCGACGGACGAATAAATATTCACCATGTTACTCGTATCGCATTATTCGTGTGTAGGTATGAATTCAGCGTTGAAACATTTAGACCACGTTTCGGGCCTCCGCCCTCCGGCTAGGGGAGTTCGGACCGGGCTGGCCTTTTTATGGCGTGATATGTACGGAATTCGACAACTACGTGGAAAACAAGTTTTTATTTTATTTTAAACAATGTTTATACCTTCATGTAAATAAATGGCCAGATTCTTCCAGTATCTTCGTCACTGTTTGAAAGTTCTAAATACTTGGCACACAGGTTTCAGTAGGGTAAATCATAAGCTGTAGAAATAATTATAGAGAACAAACTGCTACTACTAATACTGACGATAAAACTTTTTAAATTAACGCGTTTTGTTTACATTATAACATATATCTATCTATATAAATAAATTTATTAAGGTTTTCCGTTGTGCAAACCTCACGCATGCATCACGTATCACGCATGCATGATGACGCACGCATCACGCAAAAATTACTGGATAGATTTTGATCATTTTATGTTTGTTTTAATATTTAGATACTTGGTCCTTATCCAAAGAAAAAAAATATCACGACATCCTCATCCAATAATTTTTTTTATTAAAGATTTAAGAAACTACGATTTTTATAAGCGCTACGCGTTCTTTTGTCGTCCACGCGAGCGAAACCGCGGTCTCAGCTAGTCTAATTTTAAACATTAAATTGGAATAATTTACTAAAATGCATAGGATACAGTCAGTGTAGTTTGCTGCGCTAGCGCCGGTGTTGTTCACTACAGCTTTCTAAAATCTGGCCAAACGATTACGGCAGATAACTATTTTCAGCATGATGCATGCCATGAAGGAGGAACTAGCTGCTAATCAACCGAGATTGGTCGATCACTCTAGGCCACTGCTGCTTCACGACAACGCAAGACCACACACTGCACAACAAACAACCACTAAGTTAGATGAGCTAAAATTGGAATGTCTACGATATCCACCGTACTCCCCGGAACTTTTCCGGATCTCCAACAGATTGCCATTTTTTTCAGGAAATTGGACAACTAAGTCTTACAAGGAAAAAAATTCAACTCCGATGCGGCAGTCCAAACCGCCTTCAAAGAGTGTATTGATTCTCGCCCCCATGGTTTTTTTAGTAAAGGAATCAATAAACTACCTGGCAAAAGTGCATAGATAACAACGGTGCATACTTTGATTAATTAAATATATTTAAAAAAAAAAAAAAATGACTTTATATTCCACCCGTACAAAACGCCAATTTCATATGTAAGGACCTAATATTAGCACATAAAAATTTGCATTTATGAATAAAATAAGATGAAAAAAGTTATGCAATTGTTAACAATTTTTTTCCAATTTCCGTTTTCAGGAATGACAACATAATAGTTTAAACAATTAACCAATTTTTTTTGCTTCTTGGAGCTCGTCTTATATATATATTACTTCCTTAACAAGATCACGTGATCAAAGATATAAAAGTTTATTTTATTGAATATTTCAATTTTTTAAAGTTAACACAAGATTAAATGTCAAAAAAATGTGTCGTAAAACAACATGAAACAAAGTAATTTTTATCAAGTAAACAAAACTAACGCGAAAAAGACTGTGTTTTTGAAGTGATAAGTTAGGGACGAACAGAAAGACGTTACTTTTTATGGGAAGTGATCTTTTATCGCTAGGTGCTTCATTTATTATTCATTTATTTCGTGGCTGGTGTGTAAAACTATACCCACACGTTTATGCATACGAGTAGCGTGTTTTCAATACATATTCCCGCATTTGTGAAGAAACTTTCTAGTTTTATATAACCGGGAACTGTCAGTATTTTATGATTGTGAATAAAATTCTCTGCACTACGTAAATATAAACTTTATAACAATAAACTATTTATAAACGTATTGACTCTTACTGGAGAAATTTAAGAACGAAAAAAAATAACGGATATTTATTCTAAATCTTCTTAATTAATTATCCGTGGTCATAGAATAATGACACATTTATTAATTAAATTAATTACAATGATGAAGCTTATTTCTACAACAAATAATTATTAGATCTATACTAATGAATCCTAGCCAGTCTCTTCCCGTAATATATTAGGTACAATGTGGTACGGTATTACAGTGTTATAGCTTATTAACGTTATCATAAAAATAATGTCACATAAGTATTACATAAGGTATTTCGTATTTTTTTACATCCTACCTTACTTACAGTCATAATGTAGCCAGTTAGACTACAATTTTGTGAATTTGTCTCAATAAATGGTGAATAATATAGGCATGAACATGCTTGTGCGTGTTTATGTATAAAGCATTTATTAGATATTTATAATACAGTATTTTCGTTTTATCCAGTAGAAGGCGCTGTAACGTAACTGTCATAAAGATAGTGTAAACAGTAATAAAATACCAGCTTACTCTGCATTACGATTATTATAAAATAAAAAAGTGTACGAGTACATGTACACACAGTTGTAACCTTTATATACGGTTGAAGTGAAACTTTTTTAAGTTTGAATTTCAACACTATACATTTTAGACCATTACATATTGTCCGTAAGTTAATTTCACGTAAGGCAATGTTTTCTTTACCGTATCCAAAGTATATACCACTTCAACGTAACGTATCTAACGTGTCGTTACACAAATTTTGCTTTATCGTGGCCAAAGAAGTTTCACTTAAAAAACAGAAAATATTGATTTACAGTCTTCTTAGCATCTAAAGATATTCTATTACTGGTTTATCATATCCTTTATAAGCCACTCGCATTATTGGATTACAAGCAAAAGCTTTCTGCGTTACTAAGTCGACCTGTAATCGGCTTGCTGACCCTTTCTGTGAATAGTGGATTGGTTAGTCGCTCAGATTCTAAAATGTAATGATATGTATGTGCATAGAAAATACGTCATGAAATAGTATCCATTCTTCGGGATAGTATGAGTAGAGTTTTATACAGATGATCTTTTTTTTTTCAATTTCACATTTTATATATTTTAATGTGCCACTGAACTTGGAAAATGATTCCTTATTAAAATTATAAAGGATATGAATAATAAATACACTTAGTATTAAAATATTTTTAGATATTATATATTAATTTTTCATCTTCTTCGTTATTTATACAAAAATAAGAAAAAACCTATTTTCTATCATTATTTTTTTAGAAATCTTTAATTAAAAGTTATTCGGGTAAAATCTCGTAACTTAGCCAAAATTTGAAACTTATCCATACTCTAAAAAATGAATATGTAGATAAAATTGGAAAGTAAAAGATTATCTAAATATAACATTTCGTAGGAGTTGTTTCAAAAAGACAGTTGTGATCTATATATCTCATGGAGTAAAATATTCCTTAAAAAAAGTAAATCTTTGTAAACCCACGCAGGTCGCCAAACCGTATCGTTATTTTTTTTAATGTTATTTATATATATTTTTTTATTTACGATTCATGTTTCGTGACGTATTAGAGTGAAGGCAATGGGTGCTATATTTTATATGCCATATATCTAATGCATAATGTGTTTCACACATGTTCCAACTTATAAAGTAACTAATTCTGTAAAGTCCTTAGTATGCCGTATCAAAGTTATAAGTATTCATACGTGTGTATTTCGTCTTAATCAAAAATAGTATTATAGTAGCAAGCGCCAACGACTTCTTCCGCGTTAGTTACAATTTAAAACATAATAACAATGAACATATCTTTTATGTGAACATTTTCATAATCATTAGTTCCTGAGATTACCTCCTACATTCAAACTCATAAATTTTGCTTTCTATAATGTTGATATAGACAATGAATAGAACCCTGGAAGTTACTGATGAATAGCATAAAAAACTGTCAAAATATAGATGTCACGGCATTTTGTTGTCGTATGACCTAGTAGTGCTACCTCACCATGAGATATAATAGAAAAGAGATGACATATTTGATTTGATAGATATAAAATCCTTAAAAATTGTTTCATAACAATTAAAATGACGTAATAAAATAAATTAATGAATAATGTACATAACATTTTCTGCGTGAAATTTTTACAGTTCTCTTTTTTACCAAAACAGCTCAGAAGCAGTTGTGGAAAATGGCTCGTAAATAATGGAAGGATTTCGAGCAACGCGTTGAAACCTTTTCCTGTATTTATGCTTACCCTTTCATCGCTTCCTGCGTGCTCAGTTTGAGATTACTATTCACACCCAGTCACACACGGATTCCATAAAATAATATTTGTGTACAATTTCTAATTTTATTGAGATACATAATTTTTACAAGGTAATAAGGTACTAGGTAACATAAAACGTATCGTGGTTTTATGAATTTACCAATTGTCGAAATCATATTAAAATATATCTTATATAACATTTTTTTTTAAATAAAAAGACAAAGTAGTCACATACTCGTAGTGCTAGATGGAAAGCACAGTATAATTCGAAAATAGATAGCACCGAGAGAAAGAGACTTCATCGTATGTCCAGGTACATTCACAAGAAAAATATAATGTTACTAGCTGTGCCTGCGGTTTCACTGGCGTATGATTTAAAAGAAACCGATTTATATATTGATTTATAATACTTCAGTAAAGACAATATTTTTATCGGGCGGTCAGGGCTATGCGTTATAACTCACACAGATCGTTCGCACCACTACATCTATAGTCATAGGCCCGAGCAGAGTATCGACTTATTTTAATTTTACATTATCTCCCAAACTATTCGTCCAAATAACATGCTATAAAGGGCAAAGTTTATCTACATAAAATTGTCTTGATAGTGAAGTAACTTTCGTTCATAAGGATTAATATGGCATGCCTCATAATAATGTTCATAAAACACTTTTGTTTCATAAAAAAAACACAATATACCTTATTGTGGCTTATATATAAGAGATAGGCATATGGTATCCCGGACTTTTTTTAGATGTACTAAAGAGCAATATTTTTGTAGAACATTGTATTTACGTATCACTAACCATTATGCCAGCGCACGATCCGATTTACTTAACAAAAATCAATATTTAAGGCTAGCTGAGAGGTCTAGCCTATACTATTTGCACGTGAATTTGGCAATCATATACAAAAATAATTTTTCGAATCCAACTGGTAGTTCCAGAGATTAGCATGTTTAAACAAACAAAAAACGCTTCCGCGTTATTATATTACTATAGATAAATATCTTATTTGTATTATTTTATACTTTACAACTTTTTAAACATCCCAAGATAAGGTAAAGTCTTTCATTTTATAGTTGATTTTTACAAAATAAAAGTTAATAAAAACTGTGAGATCGCGGAAACTGGAGATTTTAAAAACAAAGTTGTGCACTGGCGTGAAACTGCTAGAAAACTTAAAACCTGGTTAAACCTAGACACATACGGGCACACAATTCATCGAGCAAAACTATCTAAAATAAATAAATCTACTGATTAGCTGTTTTGTGGTGTTAGTATATTCCATCATTGCTGGCCAAAACTGGCAGATAATCATGTACCGGGAAAAAGCCGTCACTGATGGTAGAAAAGTCCATGAAATCATCTGGCTTTAAAAGCTGTCTTAGAAACGGGTCTTAAGGCATACATTTGTCTGCAAATTCTGCACCGATAAATAATTTGCTTAGGTGTAATGAGTGTGCCCATAGCTGCCGCCGCTGTATCGGTTTGGTGAAACACAAAAAAAAAAGTGCTTCCGCGATGGTGCCTTAAAGGATCTGTCGTAGATGCTTAATGGTCAACGATGATACATCCTACTTTTTTAATATTAATTCACTAGCTGTTCCCTACGGATTCAACAGTGTTACATTTATTTAAAACTTTCCTCGGCGCCGCCTGTCGTTGTTCCACGTCCAGTACTTGCCTACAGCTTGCCAGATTGCTTAACGTTCATGGTTACTGTTCAGCTCCTTAGAGTTGTAGTATGCAGTTATATAGCCTATACTATTTCTCATGACTCTGGCTATCATATACATATATTTATATACTAATATTTTTTTGAATCCTATTGGTAGTATTTATTATATTACTATAGAATAGGTTTTGAATTCTATTTTGAAATAGGTGAAAGAAAACATTGTGATCAATATTACTGTATTACGTTAGTAAATGATTTAAAATCGTTTGTCTGCCTGGATATATTTATTAACAAGTTAAAAAATCTGTTCAGGAAGCTAGTATCAGCGCTTTAGAGACTGTCCATTTTCTTGGGTTAGCTTGTTCCTATTTTGGTCGCATACCGTTATGAGTATATTTACATGACTAAATTACCAGGATATCTCGTTTTAAAAGATCAAAAGTGAATATTAGTAATAGCTCTATGACTAATTACTTATTGCAATAGATTGGTAATATTTTATAGTTTGTTGGCTGTAGTGTTAGTTAAAATTATGGCCTATGTATTTTAGTTAGTAAGCCGCCATCAGACAACACCTTGGCAGGCACTCCGACGAAATTGGAAGAGAAAATAAACACAAAAGTTCACGTAGAAGATTACATCTGAGAAGTCGTATGCAAACATGATTTCACCAGGTGCTTGGCGACGTATACCTGTGTTACGATCACGAGCAAAATGAGAAACTATGAAAATGAAAATTACGGTCATACAATATGTCGCAACGTTCCTTTTTTCGTAGACATGTGCCTCTTTTATTTATATTATAAACTATGTTCTTTCAAAGAATCCTGGCCTCTTGCCACTGATATGGTAAACTTGCAATTTGTATTTTTATAAGGAAAAATGCAAAATTGCGAAACTTTAGGTCCAGTATTCATAAGAATTATTATATTTTGAACAGCCGCCAAGATTGATTCTGTTGCTTCCTTAAATTATCGAGTAGTTATACGAGAACTAACTATTGTTTGAAAACATTAAAATATTTTATAGATTCCTTAATGTTTCTTTGGTATCTCCAATTATTTTTATATGAACTGAACAACGTACTAGGTAGGTAGGTACAACTAGGTAGTCGTGATTGTGGTTTATACAAAGAAACACATGTTTTTTAAATCGTACCTTTACCTGATAGTAAGTACAAGGCAATTCAACAACATCGAGGACCACCGAGGGATCTATAAAACAACGCCGTTCGTTCAAATATCTCTCAACGTTATATTTGTAGGACACCATGTTGGAGAAAGTAGGGAACACACTATGACATGTTAATTTTAATGAATTTTAAAGTTCATATTTCAACAAGCGCCAATAATATTTCACAAATGTTTGTTTGTGACTTTGCAATCAATTTCCGTAATAAACATTGCTCATTCAAATATACTAGATATATTGTAAGACTTACATAAGTGAAGGCACGACAGTTTCAGGTCAGTTTCCCGCGGGATGATGAAGGCGTGTGATTTACTGTATCCCCGGTTACGCTGTGACAGATGGGCATTCGTGTCGCGGGCATCCTATAATCTTGACTATTCGAAACATGGACACGGTGTAAAAAGTAACATAAAAAGAATATGAACAATTAAAAACAAACGACATTGTTTCCGCGAATATTAATATACTAGCTGTGCCCGCGGCTCCGCTCGCGTGGATTACACAATGCCGTGGGTCGATCAGACTCGTGAAGCTCCGAACCACAGCGGTCGCGCGCCGTTCTTTTTAAAGACAAAAATACTTACTCTGAATGATCCTGAGAAAATAGACTAATGCTATTGCTGAATTTTTTGTAGGTCTTGTTAAGATCTACAATTATGCAGTACATTATTGTAATATATTACTTATGGTTTATTCAGCGTAAGTCCCAAAAGCGTCTTTTTTTCGAATTGATTCACTATTACCGTACTTCTCAAATGATAAGCTATAAGAATTATATATATAATATTCACATTTCACAAGGAGTAGAAAATTACACGAAGAAATACTGCACCGTCCACTCTAGGTCCATTGTGATTCCGCCTGATAGCCTCAAAAAAAATGTTACATCTAGCAGCGAACACATCGGTATCGCGATCTACCCATCGGGAATGATAAAAACGCCCGGACAGATATTTTATATTGTTTCAATTTATTTTTATGATCTTATAACTATACTAGAAATAATTAGGATTATAATTATTGATCATAAATGATTAATTAATAAATAAAATATTTATAGATGTTGCCATTTTAATTACCAATTGCCAGATCCAATAACTTATCACAACAAATAAACATAGTTCGTTACTCCACAAATCTAAATGTAGGCCTCATTTACTAAAATATCCGGACCATCTGCGACCTCACGACTGCTTAAGAAGATTTATTATTTGTATTACTTCTAACTTTACGTTCCAATTAATTCAAATGTAAATTTTTACCGGTTTTATTGTGACATATTAAGAGCATACGCATAAGTTTATTTGATTAATCATTAACGTTTAACATCTTAGGGAATTTTATAACATTTTTATACCTTTTGGGATAGCAAATAGGCAAGCAGTCACTTCATGTTGGTGGTCATTGCAGCCTATATAACCTATGAATAACCAAACTCATAAGAACCGCAATCGTGAGGCCAATCATAATAGTTTACTACTCCAAAACACTGACTTGAGACGTCATTATATTTATAGTCAAAATAAATTGCATTGCTTTTAATACATAATTAATAATAATATATACATATTATAAAACTCAACATCTCTTTGCTGTTGTCCGTTTATGTTCTTTTCACGCGAAAACCGGTTATCCGATTTACATGTTTATATCAATACATAAATCTGTTATCTGGCCAGTAAAGTTTGTAAAGTAACATATGAAATAAGAAGTGACGATAATGGCGAATCATTTTGGAAAAAAGATGCATTTGGGGCGCGTAAATGGTTTACGCTGAGTAAATCATACGAGATATATCAAATGAATGTTCTACATAATTGTAGATCTTAAAAAAGTCAATGATAGCCTATATCTGTCTTCTAAGGATCAACCACAGTAAGCATTTGTGTCTTCCGTCTTTCGAACGGGGGCAGCACGATTAGCGCGTGCGCTCGTCCGACGGCATTCTGTAGTCCACGCGAGCGGAGCCGCGGACACGGCTAGTATAATATAAATACAAATATTTTTACTACCAAAACCGATTGCATACCATTTTTAGCTTTTACTAATGTATCATTATACTAGGATATGCCTGTACTATGGAGGCCTAAGTTACAGTTCGAATTGAAATAGAATCAAAGTTGGTGACGCATGTTGATTTAAAAATAATACAAATAAAATAATATAAAAATAAGTAATGTATGCGTACGTGTGTGTAAATGTACATTTGAGTGTATGTGCCTGAGTGTGTTTATGTATGCTAGAGATGTACCAAATCTTGGAGTAGTTGCTAACATATATTATCTTGACTTACCTTCTGTCTATTTGTAGGAAATACTATGAAGCCATGGTTCGATAACAGTTTTGATTAATGATGATGAAATGTTTCGTTTTTTGTACTATCAATTATAGTTCCTCTGCGTTCCCGCTGGAGACGTTGCAAACGATTCTTTGTATTCATACTCTGTCAAAACTATATAAACATACTTAACTCCCAGAATAAAAATATTTAATATTACAATATTGTTTTGAATAAATGCTTACTTAATTTATTTTTGTTGATAACGAGATTTGATACAAAAAAAGAAACAATTTCCTGCTTTCGAAGACATTCAAGTGTGAAACTCTCCGTTATTAAAATCTCTATTGGGAAGGCTGACGCGTAAATTTTCCCATCCCTCTTGTGTTGTTCTGCATTGCTATATTAAAAATAATATCCCGTATTTTTTTTAAATTGTAGTAGTTCTTTTTTTAAACTAAATATATTAAAATAAATGATTGATTTTGTTAAATTAAGATAAAATAAATTATATTATGTAGTGTGTGATACATATAAGTGTTTTATGTTTATATGATACTTACTTAATGACACTAATTTTATTACCTTATGGTCTTTTACCTTATCGTCATTAATCGATTGTGGCGATAAAATATAGGGAAATTAAAAAAAAAACTACTATATTGTGACAGATATTTTTTGTATTTTGTTCAAGCCCGGTGAAGCTGTAAAAGGCTTTAGGGCCCTTAAGGCTAACGGTATAGTCAGATCAAGAAAATATTTGTATTTTGTTTTACCAGATTGTATTCAAACTTTAGATCGTTTTTCAAACATTAATTATACAACACATTGTACAATATTTTTTAATACGATTCCATATGAAAATATCAAATGAGACGTTCGGTTTGAAAAATTGTTCGTATATTACAAACATTTACACATCGTTAATAATATGTCTTACAAATAATAAATAAAACAGCTAGCAATTAATAAATCAGTTTGTGTGTATGACGAGTCGAAGATGATAATATGGGTTCATACACCAAACATACAACGTAGAACGTAAAAAATGTAGAAATAAAAAAAAACGGCTAAGTTCGTGTCGGGCCTCGCGCAATCTATGGATCCCGTAGTTGCCCGTTACAATATACAGACTTAGAAGAGGGCTTTAAGCAGTTTTCAATGGAATTTGTACGAAATTTTCTTTTTTATTTACTTTTCCAAGTATGTTTTTTAAGTTGATCGACTATTACTTGTTAGTTTACAAAGACTATTCAGCTGTGATAATTTTTCTTTTAACTTCGTTATACATATATAGGTACTACTGCCGTGTTTTTTTTACATATCTATAAACGACCATTTAGTTGGCAGGGGGAAGGACACTTGACTCTAACAACAATGAGCACGAAAATGGATCCCTGTATCTCACTTGAACGGATAGACGAAAAAATATATTGAAATACCACTTTACGTATTACGTACCTTAAACACTTTTTTTTTCAAAGGTTTTATTTTGCCACTTTGTTTGTGTAATTAATATGTATACCCATACTAAATTACAGCTTTCTAGTACTAAGATTCTCTGAGCTAAGCCGCGGACAGACAGATGTACATAGCGAAACTATAAGGGTTCCTTGTTGGCTTCGGTCGGACTCTAAAAATGAAATGCTGTTCGTAGGTAAGCGCATCACTTGAAAACGGCTGAACTGATTGGGTTAGTTCTTTTTTAAAAGTTAATAATAATTCGAACAAGGTTTTTTAGGGAAGGAAAAATTTGAAAAATTACCCTAAAAATTTGAGAATTCTGGAAAACTGTTTGTCTGTTGGTTTTATTACTGAAATCGAGGCAACTATTTACGATTTGAATTTAAGGTTTGATATTCTTATTTCGTTTTGTTCACTATGGTCGTGTAAAAGTATTAAAGAAAAAAATTGAGATAGGTGGCACTGTGGTCGCTTTATTAATGATTATTGGAACGGACAGAACAAGGTCTGCCGGGTCGGCTAGTAATAAAATAATTGCCTATATAACTGGGGAATAACGTAGCCTCGTAGTAGTGAAAAAAAATTTCAGTAGTTTTCAATAAACCAGTACTTTTAAAGATTTAACAAACACACATACTTTAAACCTTTGTAATAGTAGTATGGATATAATATAATATAAGATGTCAAAATATATAACAATGTTTATGTTCATCCATCTCTATTTTAATGTAGCAGACAGCGCACACTTAATTTGTATAAATGAAGTCTAGTTCGTTTCTTTGTCTGTGACCGGTCCAGAAGTACGATAATGGGTACCTCAGACGAATGCTTAGTGTTGCATTGACAATCCCCTCTATCTCTCCAACTCACGCCACCTCCTGAAGCGAATTATCCAATAAACATAATGAAAATTTAAGCCTACAGACGCTGACAATAACGGACGGAACGTCGTCTACAGATAATCCTTGCCGGTTTCGTCTCACTCGGAATAATACGTAAATTAGTCTGAACTGAAACGGATCCGGATAAAGGCTGTCGCGCTTCACAAATTATATGTTTGTTTTACTCGATATATGACAAAATCTATAGTCGGCATATTTATAGGACTGACAATTATGTTAAAAATGAATAATGTAGTTTGCATCTTGTTTTCTTTATAGGGATACTTCTACAGACAAACAGAAAATAACTATTGTTTATAACTTTTCTTAATTTTTTTACATATTGTATTGGTATTTATAACGAGAGGGAAACGTTTGCCAGGAACGTAATTAAGAAAATATTCAAAGGCTATTTTTATTTTCAACGGTATATTTTAATATTTATAAATAATTATATTGTTTCATCTACTAATCTAATAGTTTATTTATAATACCATAATAATAATTACCATAATAACGTTTTTATAATTATTAAATAATATATGGTTCGGCAGTAATATTCCTTTTCCCAACAACTTTACTTCCATTGTATGTTATGACAAATTGTAGAGACAAAATCTACAGCACCTTGATCATTTTTGTTTTAAAAACATTACAAATATTCTAAAGTCTGTAAAACAAGGAGCAAAAGTAAAACGAATCTATATTAATAAATCTGTAGTTCTCTGTGTAAATGTTTTTTTCAAAATTTTGATAGATAAGATTTATGTAGGAAATTTATTACGATATTGCATTTTTTTAATATGTTTGTATATCCAGATTTCACTCAAAAACACCATAATTTTATACACGAGAAGCTTATCTCATTCGTCAATAGACTGATTATGATATATGAATTGTTAATAATATTTTAGGAATCGAAAAAAAAAAATTCTTAAATTAAATCTCAACAGATTTTGATGAAATGTTGCACATGAGAAGTATATGTTATTCCACAACTGATAGGCTATATGAATTGTCAATAACATAAGAACAAATTAAATTAGGAGACGAAAAGTAATTACTGCGTAAGAAACGCTTACGGAGCCACAGCGCAGTTCAATATAAAATCGTAAACTTAATACGTATAATTCCTTACATTTTTATTCTATTTTATTTAATACCTTGACAATTATTGTTCTAATACACATTAACTGTTTTATAAACAGCACCATATTTATAAGTAAATAATTATAGCTATTTCGTTATGGTTAACAATGAATTGATTATTTCGGATTAATTTCGCCGGCTCCATGTTACATACAACGTGACATGATTACCCTAATCCGGCAGACTCGTTAACGAATAAAACATTTACACGGGCCTCGGGCCTCTGGCACTCGCCCCATGAATATTAATAACTTACTTTCTCCACTCTACCTGAAAGTTTATTTAATTAGTGAAAACCTGACGAACGATATAACGCCCAGTTATGAATATGAGTTATGTTGTTAACATATTGATAAGTACCATATGGGATGTTACAAGTTTTACGGGATTAATATTGTGTATATTGTATCTTATATCAATCAATTGATATATTATTAACAACCAGGCTTCAATATTACAAGAGTATTTAACGATAAGATATCTAATTTATCAAGAGGATTTTATTTTCGCTGTTGCTGCAAAACAGGCAATATATTCTTGTATCATAACCCCAATATTAAAAAAAAATACAAATACAGTTAAATAAATCACGCTGGGATCTTGGTGGTAGAACACCACAATTGTGTTCGACTGGTATACTAAACACCACTTGTAACACCTGCCTTAGCGGCCACGTATAAGCTAGTTGCGTTCCGTTCCGAAATCAACCGGTATAAATCCAGTAATCTAGTGGTGTGATAGGAATCTGTACACGAGTGGGTCACGACAACCATGCACATGTTGATTAGCCCGTCACAGTGACTCTGTTTTGGTTACTCGCGGTTTAGGATCAGCCAGTGTATATACAGATGCCAATAAAAAAAGAGATTTATTCTCTCTGCCTAATTAAATAGGGACAACATATTTTTGCTTCTTTTTACGCAAAAACATTGAACAACACAGATCGCTTTGATCATACTCGTGTATATATGTTATTTAAAGATGTGGCACTAAAACTAAGGTTTTATAGGATAGCGCTCAAAAAACTTGCCCCTAAATTCTCTGAACCTAACTGAGAAGAAATACGACGCGGCGCGTGGCGTTGATTTAAGCCTTTTCATATCTTTTTATTAATATTTAATTGAACATGTTCTAAGATAATTGTTTAAACATTTATATCAGTTTAATTATTAAATATAATAAGACTGCGCTGATATTATTTTATCCTTCACATAATAATTTTTATTTTCTAAAAAAATGATATGGATAGTAAAACAAACTAGTTGTTGTTTTTTTCTTATTGATATACAAACACATGCCCACGTTAATTAAGTGTTAAATAGTGTCTAACACGCGATAGAATTTATCAATAAAATTCAATAAAAATATGTGTATGTAAGTTAAATTTTAACAAAATTAAAAGAACTTAGGTTATGTTGAAAGTTTTCTAGTCTTACCATCGGTAAATAAGTTCTGAATCTACCATAAGCTATTATTTTAATAAACTGTAATTAAATTCGTCGGAGAGGCGTGTTTGGTGTTAACAATATACCGGCTTGGTATCGCGGTGCGCACGCTTTCGCAATTTCAACAACGTTTCACGACTTTGAACATGCTGTACTTGTATGCTTCAGATTCAGGCCATAAAATAGGCGGTAATAATCTTATTTATTTAGAACAAACTATAATTAATTATGATTTTTTTAAAAGTATAAATATTCTAGTAATTATAACTTATACTATACTACTATACAATACTTATACTACAAATATTAATAAATGTATATCACATTTTGGAACAAACAAGCAATTACAATGTTTTTTTTATTGATTTATCTCTGTGTTAAACCATTTTTCCCCAGAAACAGGGAATTAGTGTTAGTAGGTCTTAGTACAAATCTCTATTATAAATAATAAATATATCATGTGATGTTAGCGAATTCGCTCTACGAACATCCTGCATGTATGTTACTAGCTTTGCCCGCGGTTTTTTCCCGCGTATAATTTAAAAGAAATCGCTGATTGATGATTCATAACACTTCAGTGTAGACAATATTTATATCGGGCGGCCAGGGTTATGCGTCACAACTTACACAGCTCGTTCGCACCATTACATCTATAGTCATAGCCGAGTGTCGACTTATTTTACTTTTACATTATCTCTTAAGCTATTCGTCAAAATAACATGCTATAAAGGGCAAAGTGTATCCACATAAAATTGTCTTGACGATGAAGTAGCTTGTATACTAAATATATAATATATAAATAAAACAAAATCGCTAGCTTCATGGACACACATTTACATGAATAGAAATATGTTATACCAACACAACAATTTACGGAAAATTTCTAACGTACAAGTGAAAATAGCACTCTCAGTTACACATTATCAGCAGAAATCTAGTGTTTAAGCAAATACGTGCACGGAAGCGATTTATTACTCTGTTTAATTTTCATTGAAAGTACTAGAGGATATTTGAAGTTCAGAGTGATTTTAAAATACAAAATTAAATTCTAGATACCCTAGTTATGTCTGAAACTGCCAGTCGGATTCGAAAAATTATTTTGTATAATATGATAGCCAGATTCATTTGGCCTAATATATGTTTTCTACCATTAAGTTATACCTCGCAGTTAGCCTTAAATATACATTTTTGTTAAGTAAGTCGGAAGAAACAGCGCACCCGAACTGCTTTATCCGCGTGCACTGGCGTAATGATTAGTGATATGTAAATACAATATCTTACAAACATATTGTTCCGTAGTACATCAAAAAAAACGGGATACCATATGCTTATCTCTTATATATGGCATGGCATATTAATCTTTAACAAACGAAAGTAACTCCATAATTAAGAAAATTTTATTAGGATAAAATAGTTTGAGAGCTATTAGAGAATTAAAATAATGCAACACTCGGCTCAGGCTTATGACTACAGGTGAACTGGCACGAACAAGTCGTGTGATGCATAAACCTGACGGCTCGATCAAAATATTGTCTACTGAAGTATTATAAATCACCAACCAAAGTTTTCTTTTAAATTATACGCAGGTGAAACCACGGGGCTCAGCTAGTATATAATATAAACGGAACAAATATACATGTACTTGTATACACACAATCTTAGAAACTATCTCGTTTGCTTTTTTACGATACGTCAACTAATCTGGCAAGCTATAAGCGAGTATGGGTAATGTTAATGAAATAGTCATGTATAATTCAAACATAACTCAGGTGAAACCTCGAGGCACAGCTAGTATTTTATATAGAGTATTTTATGTAGCATACATATTTATTCGCAGTGCAAAAGCCCGGAACTGTTTACAGTATATCTTTGGTATAAAATCAAAACATGCAGCGCAGCCATAATTTCACTGCCTATCTGTAGGATAAATCTTGATTTACTTACGATTAAATCGTTTCTACTGTTGCATTACAGAAAGATAACAGATTTTAAGTAGGTATTCTTATTATTTTACAGTAGTACTGTCAAATTACAACGGCGACCAAATCAAATCAAATCACAAAAAACTTTTCAACACATTTGCTCAAAAAATTCAAAAGCCTGTATACATTGTTCGAACGTTAAAAATTACGCACCATACAACGAAGCGTGCGGTAATTTTTTTACCACACGCTCCGTTGTATAGCGCCGCGTGGTAAAATTTTTACCGCATGCTCCGTTGTATAGCGCCATAAAAATATTTAAGAATTCCACCAAGAAGTTTCACATTACGAGAATATATCTCACTTTAATACTAAAGAGAAAATGAGACGAAAGATGTAGTTCTAATTTTCACTACGTGAAAGTGACACCATTTGCAAATTTTCACTATTTTCATATTAGAAACGTCAAAGATTGTTGTGATTTTCCGACTGATATTTATAAACAAAATAATAATATAAATTCAAGCGAGGAATCCGATATTAATATGGAATCTACTCACCAGTGATAGCTTGAATGAAGCGCAAATTGCAGGTGAAGTTTTCAAGAGTAGTGACCTATCTGTATTATTTCTTATTTTCTACTAAAAATAATCTCATGAAGAAGTTTGCTTTATTACCTATTGTACTGTTTTCTCGGTAAGGTGTTGAAAAACGTTGTATGACACGCGTGCGAATTACGATTTTGTTTTTTATTCATAATCTTCTATACATATTACAAAACTCATCGTCTCTCTGTCTGTCTGTCCGTTTAGCAATAACGTATATCGATCTTATAAGTATCACCTACACTAAGCATTTTTGTCTTCCGTTTTTTGTACGGAGGCAGCATGATTCGAGCTTGTGCTCGATCCACGGCATTCTGTAGTCCACACGAGTGGAGCCATGGGCACAGCTAGTACGTTATAAAAACGGTTTAATTTTTTTAACAAAATATATATTTTTCCGTTTGGACTTTTTAATTTCAGTTTTTCAACTGACTAAATTACGTTCTACAATCTTTATATGAAATCCAAAGTTTAAATAATTTTGTGTAAAAAATACAAAACGATAAAACTAAGACAAATAAAATTATATAAAAGAAACTTCCAGTTATTTCTCACTCTTATAAATGTAATACAAAAAGGTAAGAAATTATTAAAATGTTGACGTAAATAGCTTGTATATGAAAATCATTGTGATACCGAAGACGGGTGTGCATATGCGGTAACAATAAAGCTATAAAAACTTGAAATTACGCCGGCCTATTGTTGGGTTCCGGAGTGGAGTGCTCTTACGAGTCCTCGTGGCAGACAATATGCATATTCACCGTATTCGTTCTTTACATACGTTCATAAGTTATACCTATGTCATGCATTTAGTAGGAAAAGTCATGTCTTAGAGAAATATTAAAAAAATATATATTGTTGTTTGGTGGACTGCAGGCTCATTATTGATGTAATTTAGGGTTACCTTTTATAGTATAAAAGATGGATAATATGCAGTTCCTCTAATGTTAAGTGGTTACTGCAGCCTTTAGCCTGCAGCCAATAGGATTATAGATAGTTTAATACTTTTTAGAAATATCTTGGAACATCGTGTTCCAGTGGATGTTAACATGCAAGCCTTGACAATCGGAATACAGCAACACTACTATTACTACTTTGCGGGTAATGTGTTGTGTTGATGATACTTCCTCGTAGCCTCGAATCTCTAAGGGGAAGCAATTTTTTTTTCACTAAAGCGTTTTTTTTCACCAGAACGTGTTATACAATTACTATTCAATTGCCTTTAGAACGCATCCTAACTTGATGTTTGCACACATGCGTAGTTTGTGTGTGTGTGATGTATCTGTAAGGCGATTTCTCGCCTCACCTAGTTATTTGCAAATGCTGGAGTGAAGGTGTGTGTCATTATTTAGTTTTTGCCCCAGTTCGGAAAAATCGTAGATCCAGGACCGCTTCCACTGTCCAATTTATCACAAGTTCTATTCTTAATTATCGGTTGATTGGAATAATTCGTATTCTTTTTCGTTAATTCCAACGTACCGAAATTGGTTTAAACTATAATTTAATTCTAGAAAAGAGAGTTAGCTTTAAAAATGTCTTTATTAAGTTCCATTTGTTCTAAAAGTTTCCTCGTCCTTTACTCCAGAAAATGTAGTCTTCCTATAATAGTATATTTGTGATTTAAAATGTAAAAAAATCTTGATTCCTGGTCCATTTCCAGTACATAGGTTTACTATAAGTGGATCAGTAATAACAGCGGTAGTGTGTACGGCACGGCCCACGTAAACCCACGTTTGCCTGCTTAAACCGCATTTATATTCATATCACCCTGTATTTACATACCATACGGACGAGGTTCCATTTCTGTTTCGTTTCGGTTTTCGGATGTGGAACCCCCTTGCGGATTCCTAAACCCTTAGTACGTGAGCCGATATGCAAAGTATACTAATCAATAAGATTCGAGTATGCCGAATTATATGTATTTGATTCAAACCGGATAGCATTCATCAGTACGAAATTAACAAGTAAATACATTTTGTTTACTATTTTGTTAAGCATATTTATTGCAAACTTCTTAATTTTTTGAATTTTTATTTAATTTAGAGGTCTGGGTTCGAAAACAACATGCCAGCCTCATCATAACTTAAACTTAGAATTTACGCAGCAAACTTAGTGCACTAATAACAAATTTCTATAAATCTAGGTTTTCTCATTTGTATGTGCAGCCAAGATTTTATGAAAGATACCTTAATCCATTACATTGAGGTGAACCTGATTTATCTTTAAAATTATTTAAAAATCAATAGAAGCTCCGAACCGATGTCAGTAAATTTAGCGCACCATAGAGTGTAGATATTTTTAAGCTCTCGCAATAATAATTAAAAATGGTGTTTCTTGCAAAATAATTTTGCAAAACCTACAAACAAAAATAAATAAACGTAAGAGTATTACACTCCATTAGTAAATATTGTGATTCCATATATTATCTATTAGTCAGCTAATTTCATTTTAATAAATCTAATTATTATATAATTGGGAAAACGCCATTCTTTGCCAGTGTTGCTATTATAGTTGCATTTAATTTCCCTCTAGCAGTTGTTTATAATTTATTATCACAATAAATATTCATCGTGTGAAATATACTATTGAACTATATGGTTAGTATTGCATATTATGTAGTAACTGATCAGCGCCTCATGATGGAGACGAAAAATGATCACAGAAACTACACTTCGATTTAATCCTCGTTACATTTTTCTTGATGAGTAGTCTGTTGAGACCATACCTACTGAAATCATCTCGACGGTCACCATCTCGACTGTAGCCATATGAACGGTTAACATCTTGACTGTCACCAACTCAACGGTCCCCATCTGGACTGTCATTTATATCAGACTGTCTATGGTCAAGCACTATGCTCAACTATGTGAAGTAACTTTAAAAAATATATATATATATATATTATCAACGATAGCTTCTTAACATATAAAATCCTATGAAATCACGACAATAACAATAACATTTACCTAAAAACCAGCTACTACAATAGATAGTTGTAAAAACCGCTATCAGTGTTCAATGTATTGTTTCGTTCCGTTGCCCAAAAAAGCCGCTATTACCTACCGCTATTTTATACAATTATTTTTTACAAGAGCACCACTACTCTTGTATTGACATAATAGATAATAATTATTATAAAACCATTCAACTTACGTGGCCAATTTCCTTCATTTTTAAAGTAAAATGTTTTACTTCGTATCTCCTAAACAGCACAAAAATACAGTCGAAGCTAGTGTACAACGATGCCTTTACGCGCACTAGAATAACAAAAGTAGTGCCACAAATACATTATCGTTTCAAGGTAACACCTAACGCGGGATCTAAACGTGTATATAAGCAAAGTTAATGTGTTTGAATAAAAAAGTAAATATTTATAAAATCCAAATACTACTTGTATTTTAAGTACGTAATAGGTGTTCAAGGCACATTACCTTAAAACCAAGCAGATACTAATAAAGTTTACTTAAAAACAGTTCCGGAAGAGTGTCTTTTCCTTAAACCAGACCATTTCTATGCAAAGGAGCAGTATCTACAGAATATAATTATAGTTCTAAAGAAGGAATTGAAATGTATAAAAAGACGTCTGCAGCACGTCGCCGAGCCATTAGCGAAACGAGAAGTCAGATATATATATATAGAAAGTGTTTATCAGAAAATATATTGTTGGAAAACTAATAGATACTAATAATATAAAGCTCAAAAAGTTGTTTGTTTATTTGAGCGCTCTAATCTATGAAAATACAAGTCACATATTTTGAAGAAAAAGTATGCATTTTAAAGCTTACATATTTATTGAGAAAGGTAATATAACTTTACGCTACGACCCTAAAGAACGGAGCAGTAACTATGAACGTTAAGCAATCTGACAAGCTGTAAACACTGTAGACAACGTATATACGATAGAACAACGGGTGCGTTGGCGACGGTGCGGAGGAATTGGTCGAATTAATTTAACACAATTGAAACCGTGTTATATAAAGCGTTCAGTAAATACAAAAATGCTATTTTTGAAAACTAATTATATGTTACGAAATAACAATTAGTTCAATAATTAGCAAGTATAATTAGAACTACTGTACTATATTTGTTTTTTCTCAAATCGATACTTTAAATATATAAATCACTCTTATTTTATATTCAGAATTAAAATAAATGTAAAATAATATCGATGAGTAGAAAATTTAGTACAATTGCAAACTAATTAAAACATTATTATAATTAAAATATCTCTCACAAATGGAAATAATAAATGTATCCACGAACGCTCATTAGACTCTTAATGAAAATACAAGCTCCTAGTTAGAACTAGAGTTAACTAGAGTTAAAGAAAAATAAAGAAGCAGTATCGATATTCCATTCCCAGCAATAGGAGCCCGTGATAATGGGATTAATCCCATATTAGTTACGAGAGAAAACATCGTTAGGAAAGCAATTTTGGCTTCACATATTGCCTATTAACAAGTTTCAGAACGGTTTTATTTTTGTTATTATAATAACTGTTATGCATACGTTAATAATCTGTTATATTTTTATGATATGATAACTAACTTTGAAAAAAATAAATTACCAGGCCTCGCGGCGCAGTGATTGTAAGCCTTAGTGAGCAGAGGGTTGCGGATTCGATCCCCGCACATGACTAACCTTTGTGTAATGAGCATAATTATCATTTGTGTGTCTAGGTGTTAATATATGTGTAATCTATAAATGTATTGTACTCATATATAAGCTGGTTCGCTACCATAATACAAGCTATTAAAGCTTGAAATTAAATGGCAAAGTGTGAAATTGTGTCCCAATTTTTATAGAAAATGTTCAAGTTAAAACGTATATTTTTAGAAATAAAAAAAAGAAATTGTATAACATTCGTTTAAATATTTCCTAAGAAAAACGATTTCAATTATTGCTTCATTTCGAACAATACGTAATATGTAAAAATGTTCCCAACTCAATTTCGTAACAAAAATATGGCAAGTTAGCAAATCGTCAGCACACCTGTGCTTGAGTAAAGCGACCACATTTGCATCTAATGTCTTTAATAAATCTCACAAAACTTTTTAACATATTCATATATCCTTTACGGGCGCCAATGGATTACAGTTGTTAAAAAAATAAAAGATCTTTTTCTGTCTTCTGTAAAGGACTATTACTGTCATTAAAAATAAATGTCATTTATTTATTAAGTATTGACAAAATTATTTTTATTTAAATATTTTTATAGTTATTGACAATTTAAGGTAAGTAATTATTAGATTAAATTAATATATACAGAAAATAAAATCATTGAAAATGCATTTATGCGTTATATATAAGTTATATATATACATATATATATATAAATTGTATATAAAAAATGCCAAGTGCGTGTCGGGCCACGCGCAGTGTAGGGTTCCGTAGTTGTCCGTCACAATACGCAGGCTTAAGGATGTTTATGTTACGCCGGGCCGGAGCCGGGCGTCGGTTGGGACACGGTCTAACAACTATAGTTTACTATATATAATCTATAATAGAATATATATCTATAATATTCTAACAAAAATTAGCACTTTAAAGTTTAATAAATCGCAAACGGATCCATGAATCGAAAAATGGTTTTCACAGACCCACAATATTTTTGAATGACCTATCCAACGACACCCCACACGATGTGATCAACGGGGAAAACACATTTCCACTTTACGTATAGGGAAGGTACCCTAATTTTTTTTTGGATTTTATTTTACCACTTTGTCTTCATAATTAATATGTACACCTATACCTAATTACAGCTTTCTAGTACTATGAATCTCTGAACTAAGCTGCGGACAGACAGACGGACATACCGAAACTATAAGGGTTCCTTTTAACTTTGGAACCATAAAAACACGAACAAATGTCATTATAAAAATTATCTATAGATTAATGATTGGTTCCCGCGCCGTTTCAACTGGATACCGTCGGCGTACTATACGAAAGTGGCAATATAAACTACGCCGAATCGGCATAGTCAAGTTACTGTCATACCGACAATACTGTCACGTTGATAAACTTTATTTCAAATAGACACAACACACTACAATATTAAGGTTCCGTATTCTAGGAGCAATTTTTTATGTAGCGCGGTATCTAGTTGAAGTGCAATGAAAAACAACCATTAAAATTATCATTTAAAAAATTACATTGCTAAATTACAATTAATCTTAAATTATAAATTAACAACAAAAACAAAATGAGCATCAGATATTAACTAATTTAAAGTTTTCATTTTATATCTAGGTAAAGATAAAATAATACATTACGTATAATGAGATTATACAAATTTCAAATGAAGTGAAAAGTATAAAATATTTATAGTTATAACCAAATGAGAAAATACTATAATGGCTATTATTTTAACAAGCGTTTTTGTGTCTACCAAACAGGAAAGAAATATTACAAAACCTCTTTGTTTTATTAAAAAAAAAAACACGATGATGAACAATTGCGTGAAAACCATACTGGGCTCAATGAATAATTGAAATAGTTATTTTAAATGAATGTATGAATGTTGACCGCATGTTTTCAACGCATTCAGCTTGATTAAAATCCACAGACGAAATTAATTATTCAATATAACAATTTTATAAACGAACATAATAATAATACAAGCCTGCAAACGTACTACTAGTCGGCAAAGACCTCTTTTCCGAGGGAAATCACTGGCTTAATCACCACACCAGCCCACGACGTATTGGCGATTTCAAACACCGAGAAATCCATTTATGAAATATTTTTTCCCGCATACAATAAACATTTCTCCAGCGTTTAGGTTTCTTCACGATGTTTTTCTTCACCGTAAAACGATAGTATTACCTATTTGAAATGAACGCGATTTTCGAAACCATCATTGATTCATCCCGGGGCTCGAACCTGCGGACATCGACCTTGCATACATTTACTTAGGTATAAATTTTAAAATAAAGCTGTTCTAATTTTGAACAATATTTTTATAAAAAGTTAAAATGTGGTCATGGTTTATACGAAAACAGTTGCAGTAATCTGAGAATGTTGTTGAAGGCAAATAAAAGAACTTATAGTAGACGACTTTAAATAGTGAATGAAAATAATAGAATTGCGAACTATAACGTCTGGAGGTCAAGAGAAAATAGCATCCCACGCACTAAAAAAGGCACGACTCACGCGTAATAAAACTTCATCCCACGCAAAACCGAGTAAATCAATACAATCAAAATGTATACTATATGTACAATGTACATGTTATGTAGGTTTACATATAAACAATATACATTAAAACCTGTGTTACCATCAACACCGCAGTTAAAACCAGGAACATATTAATCAAAAGATACCCATCGTGTTTTTTATACAGTAAAGGGTGCTTTTCAATAGTTACCCTTCCAAATATTGGTTTTTGTCGACGCTCACCGCGGTCCAGTAAGAGCAAAGCCGTGTTTTTCCATTTACAGCGGTACGCACGTCCGCGATATCTTACTGCCTGTATAAAGGTTTCTCTATGATGCTTTTATAGTGCCACGTCATTAAGCGTTGAATATAAAGTGAGGGAATGACAAAACATGAATTAATTTCAGATATGTCGCACGGTACGATGCACACCCTAATGCGTGCTACACATGGACGCGTAAAAAGTTCTTCCAACAGTGTAGTTGTCATATAACTGTGAACATTAAAATGAAATATTTTCATATTTATCTACCATTAATTTATTAATACTTCTAATAATAACTAACTAATATTACTTATCTCTATATAAATAAAATAATTGAGATTTTGCCGTTATGCGATCATCACACAAAAACTATTATTATTATTTATTCCTTAGATAATTGGTCCTAACCAAAAAAAGATATCTTTATTCAATAACAATTTATTAAGCACTACGCGTTCAGTAGTGTATTTTCTTCCCATGGTGTTATCGGCCAATCGGGCACTTAAGGGAACTTACTTAACTCACAAATAAGGATATTTCCTGTATTAGACTGATAACAAAATTGAAAAGATAAAAGACACAATCAACCAAAACATGTCTTTGTAAATGTAAATATGGCTGTCCAAAAATTATGTCAATATGTAATATTCGAGTAAAAGTATCCAAATAGGAAAGCCAATATCTCAACGATAAAAAAAGTAGGCGTAAAATAACTTATTACAAAAAGTAACTTATTTATCGTTACAAAAAAAAAAGAAGTAAATTACAATATTGACTTGTTATAAAAATTTGTTTTGTGAACATTACAGCCATGAGTCACAAACGTTTGCATGCACGATAACAACACCCTCTGTGGCGAACGTGAGGAAATGCGCTCAATTATAACACCCCCAGTACAGCTTTTTGGCTTATTTATCAATCAATCTCTGATCCGGGCTGATAGCCGACACCTCAATGTCAATATCATTCCGGTACTGTTCCATCAATTCATTCAAATTAATGGACTTCTTTTTAATAATTGATTAATTTGTAAGTAATTTTCAAGTTCCCTCACTATTTAAAGAGAGTTGTATTTACTATTGAATTTATTCATTCCATTTATATGTTGATAATGTTTCTATTGCAATGGTGGTTCAATGGTAGATCGCTGTATATTGACGGCGATACTGCAATATGATCTATGTCTAATGACATGACATGAACGTCACACACCTAGCGAATCGTTAAAAATTTTTTCACTCTCTCCTTTAAAATCAGTTCACGGTGACATAGGCTGTTTTGCAGTATCACAGACGTTATGTTGATCCTTAGATTAATATTCTCTACAGTGTGTCTAAGCGTTCATTGAAAGACATCATCGATATGAATAATTAAAGTAAGCGAGTGCAATATGCACTCAACTATTTATATTTTCCAAGTCGTTACTAATTTGGCAATAGATGGCACTTACAATCTCCGTCGGTGTGTACGTATGTAATACACATTAGAGGTTGTGTCGGCACGTGGCCGACACGTGTCTAGGAGAGGACACGTCATTAGCCTCACAACTCGTCTCGGGGGAGAAGCTATAAGTTTTTGTTTAAAGCCTAGAATTAAGGCATGAACTGTAGACTTCTTAGAACCAGTTTTATGAATCTTTTATTTGCTCCAATACCATATTTTTGTATAAGACCCAGCTATAATAGTGTATGGTAATTATTAAGTAGGTACTACTAACATGTTACTATTATCTATACAATAATAATATTATAAAACTCAACGTCTCTCTGTCTTTCTGTCCCTTTATATTCTTTTCACGCGAAAACTACTAATCCGATCTGCATGGTTCTTTTTTAATTTATAGATATATTGTCTGGTCAGGTTATAGGATATCTTTTGTTAGATAAAGCTGCCTATGAAATAAGCCGTGACTATAATGGTGAATCAATTCGGGAAAAAGACGCTTTTGGGACGCTTAAACGGCTTACGCTGAGTAAATCATATGATAAATATCACATTTATTTTGTACATAATTATAGACCCTAGAAAGATATACAAAAAAGTCAGGGATACCCTATATCTATCTTCTAAGGATCACCCACAATAAGCATTTTTGGGGTAGCACAATCCGCACGTGCACAATTGACAGTATTCTGTAGTCCACGCGAGCAGGGCCGCGGGCACAGGTAGTACTTCTATACATTTATGAAACTCCAGCCCACATCTAATTAATATATTCGCTGAAAATATTTCTATAATGTTCGTATATTAATAATAAATGTAGAAGTATGTAAAGGCATAAAACTGACATAAGAAGCGATAAATTAATATATTTTAATTTTCTTTCATAGTATTCGCTCTGTAACATTATAAGCGAATATTGATTTACCAAAATTAATTTAAAAAGTGTAGTTATCATAAAAAAAATATTGTTCTATATTATTTTAAGAAATCTAAAAAAAACGGAAATCACATTTTTTTGTTATTTCCTCATGAAAGCGTTACTTTGTAAGTATCCATCGTAAATTGTTTGTAATTAATTTGCTACTATTGTTACTATGCTAAAACTATTTTGTTTGTTATGCTACAAAGTGAAAAATATAAAAAATTTAAATATAATGAGAATAATACTGAAAAAAAACCGCTGTATGTTTACCACTTGGTCTCACAAGAAATGTAAAAGGGGTTAAGAGTGGGTAGTTCTGACTTTTTTAGTTTCCAGCGCAGTCGGAGAGTGTTCTCATTAGGTTGCAATTTAGTAATTAACACCGACGGGTGTTAATCCATACATTTATTTTTGTATTTTATTTATAAAGTGCATTTAAATTTGGTATAGATTACCTTGTTGCGTAGAGGGTAGAAATGAATTTATTTCAATATTATATATATTTTTTGCTATTTGATTTATTTCTATAGCTTACTTAAACTTTCATACTTTAAGTCTTTTAGGAATACAAATTTAGTAAAAGGCAGGTATTTTGATAAGCCTGTATAAAATATATCAAAAAGTCATTTATTTTGAAATATTATAAACATAAAAGATACACTGTAGCTCGTGCACTCATATAGTTCCGGAATAATAGGTGCATTAATAATAATTTGTAGGGTTCCGAAGTCAAAAAGGAACCCTTATGGTTTCGCTATGTCCGTCTGTCTGTCCGCCGCTTAGCTCAGAGATTCTAGTACTAGAAAGCTGTAATTTGGTAAGGGTATGGGTATACATATTAGACACGCCAACAAAGGGGTAAAATAAAATCTTGTAATAAAATGTTTAGGGTAGCTCTTCTACACGCAAAGTGGGAATGAATTTTTTTTCTCGTCTATTCCACCGTACGACGTGTCTTTGGATAGTTTGTTGAAAAATACGGGTTTGTAAAAACCATTTTTTTATTCAAGGATCCGTTTGTGAAATATTAAGTTTTAAAGAACAAATTTTTGTTAGAGTCAAATGTCTCCACCCCCTTGCCAGGTAAATGGTTGTTTTGGATATGTGAAAGAAATCATGGTAGTAGGCTTTACAAGTTAACGAGTAATCGTCATTCAACTTATAAAATTTACTTGGAAAATTAATTTCGTACAAATTTCACTGAAAATTACTTAAAGCTCTCTAAGTTTGCATACTGTGATGGGCAATCCTACATTGTGCGCGGCCCGACATGCACTTGGCAAATTTTTAATTCTTCATTAGCACGTGTTTCAGTGTCCGTGTCTTGTGTTCTGATTTTATATATAAAACTAGCTGGCCCGGCAGACGTTGTTCAACAACTCGACCACAGCGCTCGCTACCTATCCCAAATTTATTATCTTGCAATACGGACCATAATGAACAAAAAATAAGAATTACGCTTATCCATCGTTCGTATAGTGAGTTATGGTCATGAGTTCATAAAAGATCCATGTGAAAAGAGTATTATCGATTTTTCAAAATATCACATTTATCTGGGGAATTTTGTCTTTTCCGAAATAACCTTATTCGGTCTAGTACTAACATTAAAAAAAATAATAATAAACATACTACACATCAGTGAATCACATGCGTTCAATTAAAAAAAACCATAGTGGATGTGAATTGGAACAAAATACCTATATTATAATAACAATAACCTTAAAATCCGTTCTGGTACTTAAATGAAAATTTGTTTTACAATTTTTTTTATTATAACACATAAAATAATTGTAGAATTATAAAACAGAAAATATGGAGGTATATAATATAACAAAACAAATTCTCATAATTCGTACGGCATTGAAAAATTATCTACGAGTTTTTCCTCGAGAGAGCCCTTCCTTATAATTACATCTTTGTTCATCCGCGCACTTCTTTTGTTTGTAGGTAAGCCGGGAATAATAACAAAAGCTACGAGACGAGGGAAGCAAACAATGACGTCTACTGTAAAACCATGCCTTGAATATATTTCTCATTCATGTCATCAAGAATCAATACGGTGTCATGAAAAGACCCGGTGAATACGTAATTAGGGTATATTTTTCATATAAATATAATATCTGCTTTTTAACGATGTTATGAATATCGCGTAACATAATCGTCGAAGAACATATTTGATTTTTGATGTACCGTTTAAGATATCCTGTAAGATTAGGTAATATCCTAATATAGCTATGGTGGTGTGGTGTGGTGGTGGTAGGTGTGGCTGAACCAAATAACAATGTGTTAAATTTTACATTAAATAAAAAAAGTATAAAATTAAGGTGGAAAACTAGCGTACGTTCCGCCTGATGGTAAGCGGCTACCGTAGCCTATGGAGGCGTTGCCGAACTTGAACCCCCTTCTCCATGGAGCACTGGTAACCCTACTTACCGCAGAAACACAACACGAGGTTATTTGGCTGCGATCTTCTGTAGGGTGGAGGTATTTCATCAGTTGGTCTGCCTCAAGGTTAGGTTCTGCCTCTCTAGGCAGTGGTAGCGTGTGTAACTTCGCGTCGATTGATGTGAGTTCGAATCCCTGAGCCTGAACTTTCGGTGAAGGAAAACATCGTGAGGAAACCATAGCATGGTGTTAAGGCTTTATCTGATGCCCGCCTGGCTAAGTACCACTCTCAAGTTGAAAATCTGTCGCCAAGCACCAATAGGTGTGTTCCGGCAGCTGCACTTGAGAGCCGGTCTTCCACTAGGTTTAGCGTTTACCATCTTGGGCCACATCGTCACAGGTGAGATTGTGGCCACTAAGCCAAACCTATATCGTTAAAAAAAAGAGAAATCTCCAACGAAATTTCTCTGCATCCTTCCTCAGGATAATGGCCAGCGTATACCAACGGACGGTGGGGCTGGGCATTTTAAATTTACGCAAGTTCGTACGTATCTAATGGTAACAAGATATAGATTCCAAAACTTAAAGTTCGGTCACGAAGCATCAAAGAGATTTCTCTCTGCGTTATTGAATAACGCGTTGGAGGATAGCGTGGCGGGATGCGACGGGATGCGAAGGCATGCGTTTATATGCGCTGCAGTCCACTAACATTCAATCGCGAAGAAGAGGCAGAAACGGGGGTGCATGCCGCGGCATCCAGAAGTGGCTGCTGGTAAATTCTCCACGATGCCCTCTCCCGCCGTTCGCCGGACATAACGCACCTAAAGTAGTTTTTTTTTTAATTTACACTCTGGTATTGTCATTATACTATAATTCCTTCATATCATCACGTATTTTATCGCATTGCATTAATAAATATATGGCGAACTAAATAAATCATTATGACCTTTATATGGAAATTACCTATACGAGAACCGACTAGAGAGATAGTTTTTCATCTCGCAGACATAATGCTCGATTAACACTCTATAACGGTCAACCGGAAGTGTGGACGCCATGTTGGCGGTGAGATAGCGGAAATATATCGCCGGAAGTCGGCAGCCATTATTCAGGAAAGGAACCTTCCGTTGTCACTTCACATGAGCTCTTATTTCGGCGATACCTTTGAATGTGAGTAAATAAATAATTTAGGTAGTATTAATTAAGTAAAAATGCTATTATTTCTGCAATAGATAATTGTGTGTCCTTTGCAGGTGTTTTTTTTTACTTATTTTTTTTTTATTTTTATGTTTGGATAAGTTTTCATAATATTATAATTATTACACCTAACACAATACATTAAATATTTTACTTTTTCTTCTGTAAACCCACTTGGCTGCAATTGAAAATCAGTGCTAGAGTTACTCGCAACCGTGATAACCAGCTTATTCTGACTTGTTTGCCATTTGCGGTCTGCGACTCATTTATATGTTTTTTTTTTAAGTTTAACTGTTACTGTTATATCTATAGTTAATATGTTATGTTAATTTTGCCTGTTTAAATTGTGTGTCTTATATGTTCTCTGCAATAAAGATATTTTTATTTCTTTCTTTCTTCATAAGATAAATTGTAATATAATATTCACGGATATTTTTATTAGAACAAGGAACGGTATAAAATCAATGGTAACGCATGGATGTCCGACCTTCGGTTCCCACGGCCCTATTGCGGGTATGGTTTCGCAACTGCCCGATTATGCACTTTTCTAATTACGCAGTCAGTTAAGGATATACAGTCTATAATTTTGTATTTCCTATTCTTAGAAAAAAATATTTGATCGGTTATTACGCAGTCTTTAAGTCTTTGAAAGAATATCGATGCGATTCTTACATTTGAAATTGGAAAAGTTACTTAAATAACCTTTTTTTATATATTATTAAAATATAGGTTTAGCTAGGTTTAACTTAGTTTAGATAGATTTAGCGTTATGGTCATAATCTTAACTGATATTAATTGACCATGTGGCTCAAGATAAGTGACACGCTAAGCCTAGTGGATGAATTGGCTCTCAAGTGTAGCTGGCGGAATACGCCTTGGCGGTGCTTGACGACAACTTATCAATTTGAGGGTGGTAGCTAGCTGTACATACATTAGAAAATACCTTACCACCATGCTATGATTTCATTACGATGTTTTGTTTCATTGAAAGCTTTTTAATATTTAAATTTCATATAGTGAATTCGAGCCTCTCTGGCATTATACTAAGTGAATATCATAATAGCTATGTGGTAACGTGCTAAGACACGGATTGATCGACGTCGGATCGAATCTCATAATGAGTATGCAATTTCGGTGAAAAAAATATCATGATAAAACTATCTTGCTAATGGGATATTTTTAGTGTACACCAGGCTCCTACTAATAATAAATAATTTCAGTTTGTAAGTGCCCCACAGCTGGGTAAAGGCCTCTTTCCGAGGGAAGGTTCGAGCTTAATCACCACGCCAGCCCACGACGTATTGGCGATTTCAAACACCGAGAAATCAACAGTTCTATATTTTTCCCAAATACAGTGGTACTACAAGAACATTTCTCAGGCGTTCAGGTTTCCTCATAATGTTTTTCTTCACCGTCAGACGATACTGTTACCAATTTGAATTAGTAAAGATACGTAAATTCTGAAAAATTCGTAGGTACATGCCAGGGTTCGAACTTGCGGAAATCGAATCGATATTCCGCCTATCTAAAGCACTAGACTACGACGACTCCAGGCCAGGCACCTAGCATATCAATATTTTCCTGCAGTATTACTTAAAATTTATATATTTTATGCGTTAAGTCTACTCTTAGGCTACATTGTCAATTAACATTATGTGAGATTGCATATTATTATCATATTCTTTACAGATATATTAGGTCTTTACCTATGAAATTGCCGTTTTGTATGAAAAAAATTAAACGATGTCTTTTCATGTATTTTTTATTTGTATTAATCGAAGTAATCACCCATGCAATCAATGCATCTTTGCCAGCGCAGTGGCAGTTAATTGATGCCCTTCTTAAAGAAATCAGCTGGACGGGCAGGCAACAAATTCTTCAAAGGCATTTTGTATTGCCTCTCGGGTATTGAATTTTTTTCCCGCCAAGGAGTTATCCAAATTCTGGAAAAAGTAGTAGTCTGTAGGCGCAAGGTCTGGTGAGTAGGTCGGATGACGGAGAACTGCCAACCCCAGTTCTTGCAACTTGGAGACCGTCTGTTGTGCAGTATGAGGTCGCGCGTTGTCGTGCAGGAGCAGCGGAGACGAGCGATTGACCAATGCTGGTTGGAGATGTGCCAGCTTGTCCATCATTGTGTTCAGTTCTTCACAGTAAACATCTGCAGTAATGCTCACCCCGTTTGTTAAGAAGCTGTGATGAATCACACCGGCGCTAGACAACCAAACAGTGACCATCACTTTTCTAAGGGTAAGTTTTCGTTTAGGGCATTGTTTAGGTGCTGAACCAGGATCCAACCAACTTGCTGAGCACTTGCGGTTATCAAACAGAATCCATTTTTCATCGCAGGTTACAATGCGGTTCAAAATTCCTTCATTTGTGTGTCTGTTGAGCAGTGCAAGGCGGGTGGTTACTGGACCACTAAATACACATACACATGTTCCTTCCCTCCTCCTAGGGGACAGAAACATGTATATATGTATAGTTAGTTTAGATCGAATGATAGGGATTTAGTCAGATCGCGACTTAATTGCATACGCGCAACAGTCCGAGCCGAGGTTCGGCCACTTTGGCACCCTCGGATGTTCTTGCTTAGCTTTCGTGGCTGAGTGCCCTAAGCGCTCGCCCCCAAGCCCGGTAAAGCTGTAAAAGCCGTAAAGGCTCCAGGGCCCCTAAGGCTAACAGTATAGTCAGTTCGAAAAAAAAAAAAAAAAAAAACAGTGCAAGGCACGTCTCGACACGTACTTCGCGCTGGCGATCATTGAGTTCGTGGGGCACCCATTTGTCAAGCTTTTTTACCTTGCCAATTTTGTTTTGACGCTAATGTCGAAAGCTGCTGCTAATTCGCCGTAGATTGTGTATCATCAGCTTCCACAATCGCCTTTAATTCGTCATTGTCGACCAAAGTCTTCGGACGACCGCGAGGTTCATTTTTCAGGTCGAAATTCCCAGAACGGAAGCGAGCAAACCAATAACATTTGGTGCGCTGGTTTGTAGTGTTAGCTCCGTACACGTCGTTGATATTGCGTGCCGCTTGTGCCGCGTTACTGCGACGACGGTACGCATATTCCATAATTACTCGAATTTTTAACGTATCCATGATGACAAAAAAAGATTTAAATGCGATGAAAATGTAACACTAATCAATAAACAAATGACTACTTTTGGAAAAAGAATTCTATGTTATTAAAATAAAATTAATTTGAAATTAGAATTCTTAGCCAAACAAAAATTATTTTGATTTGAAATGGCCAGTACTGCAGAACGGCAATTTCATACGTAAAGACCTATTATTAAACATCGTTGAAAGTAAAGAAGTATTTCTTTGGTGTGATCAAACTATGATATTTTTTTGTTTACACTAAATTAGTTTATATAAATGATAAATAATAAAAATATTGAAAAAGGGAAAAAACGTACGTAATTGAATTTAATATTTACAATTAACACTGATAAAAAATAATATCGAGTGTGACTATCTTCACTATAATAAAACAATAGGTTTAGGAATTAACCTCACAATGTGTAAAAAAAACTCTTTTTGTATAACTCGACTAAAGAATAAGACATTAAAAACGTATGCATACTGACTTTTCTTAAAATTATGGATAATGTACATCATCAATGTGAATATTATATTAGGGGTTAAAGTATGAAATTGACGATGTTTAATATTGACTAGTGTGACCATCGATACCTTTCGATAGACGACAAGAAAGATGTCCACTGCTGATCATAGACCTCTCTCAGAGATTGCACCAACGACCTGTTCCGTGCTGCCAGCATCCAGCGTCTTCCCGCAACTTTTAGCTGATCGTCGGTCTACCTTGTGGCGGATCTGTCCACGCTGCGTCTTTCGATACGTGGCCGCTACTCGAGAACTCTTTGAATCCACTGGCCATCCGTTTAACGAGCTACGTGCACCGCTCGCTGCCACTTAAGTCTAGCTATTCTTATGGCCATGTCGGTGACTTTGGTTCTCCTGCGGATCTCCTCATTTCTGATTCGATTACGCAGAGAAACTCCAAGCTTTCTTATGAGGTCCATAGTAAGCGACCACGTCTCAGCACCATACAATGTAATCACTGGCAACACATGCTGGTAAAAGACTTTTGCCTTGAGACACTGTTGGTAGCTTGGACGAGAGGATGTTATGTAGCTTCCCAAACGCTGATAGTCGAGTCAGATTCGACGAATGGCCTCCTTCTTGAAATTGGATCTACTTAACTGGATGGTGCCGTGGCATATTGTTCGAGGATGTATGGTCAATGTGCTGTGAGTTAAGCCTCAAATATTTATGGTACAATAACACGCTCGACTGTGGTACAATTGGAAACTAAGAAAAACATAATACCGTAATAAACATCTGATATGCATAGATCTTGTACATCGATTGCATAGTCAAGAGATTTCTAACAATTACTATAAATCATGTTTACTTAAGACCATCTTTAATTAATATAAAAGAGAAATGCGTTAATATTATGCTGCTTCATATTATGTCATAAAATAGAAGTCAGTAAAGAAACATCAGATATGAAAAGTTCTGACATTAATAAGCACGACGCCAAGCTTCATCAACAAAGCTCACATACGAAGTAAGCGAGCGAATTCTTGCGTATTACGGGTGTAAAGGCTTAATTAAAAGGCCTTATTCTTAATTAGGTTACAGACGGTACAATATGCTCCGAAGTTGTAAGACAATAAGAAGGAAGTGATTAAAATATTACCGTACAAAGTCAGATGTTTTCGGCCGGTTATTACAGCGCTCAACAAGTTTAATTTCTTACTCGCCCGTATATAAAGTTACTTTGTTTTATGTATAATAAATAATATTTTCGTTTTAAATTTTCTTTTATACTACTATTATAACTCTAAATAAATTATTATAAAAATACATTGCTTGGTGGAAGGAAACGATAACGGTGTCCGACAAGATTGCGTCCACTATACATCAGGTTTAATGCCCACCATAGTGGCACGCTTGAGTGTGTTGAATTCAGGGATCAACCGTTGTTTATCCAGTATTCAAGCTACCATACACATAGTGATAAACCCGTCATGTGTGCGTTGTCGCGTTTCAGAATCAGCCAGTATGTATTCAGTTAACGAGAGGCTCGTAGGTCGGCATAACAACAATCGATCTTCGATGGATTGGCGAACTCTCGGTGGTCAACATTGTTTTTGGATTGTACTAAGCTTACCTACCATCAAGTACAATCGCGTCACTATGACGTGTTACTATAATAATGTAATATTAATTATACACTGATCAACAAAATTTTGTAACAAGAAAAGTAAGCAGTAATTTCGAAATATCTACCTAACCTCTCTATAAAATCATATGTATATTAATTTCATTAGGACTAGTTTCCGTGTTCCGGCGCTTATCAGTATGATTTATTAATTGTTTTTTCCTTGTTATTTTTTAATTCAGTGTTTTATTTTTTAGAAAAGTGGTTGTGTTTTGTGTTTTTGCTGAGTGAAGTGATTCTTAAAGAATGTCAAGAAAGTGTAAAAATGATCCTGACAAGTTCTTTTACATTTGTGGTGAAATTACTTTAGTATCTCAACAAAGAAATTTAACACATCTAATAAAAAAATTGTATGAAAGTTATTTCGGTTTTCGTGTTGGCCAGCAAGATAATGGAAAATGGAAAATTTACGGAGATGTAAATGTTGTTGCCCTTTTATTAGGATTGCAACTTGGGTATACAACATTTTGTTGTTTTCTTTGCGAATGGGACAGTAGGGATAGGAAGAACCATTACGTTAAGAAAAATTGGTGCGAAAGACAATCTCTTACTCCAGGAATAAAAAATGTTATTCATGCTGCATTAGTACAACCTAAAGATATATTTTGACCACCTCTCCATATAAAACTTGGCCTGATGAAAAACTTTGTGAAAGCAATGGATAAAAATGGCGCTGGATTTCAATACCTAAAAGAAAAATTCCCTAAAATCAGTGACGCCAAGATTAAAGAGGGTGTGTTTGTAGGTCCTCAAATCAGACAAGTGATAAAAGATGATATATTTAAAGAACAACTCGATTATCTGGAAAAACCAGCTTGGGAATCATTTATAAAAATTAGTGAAAACTTTCTTGGAAATCACCGATCAAATGACTATAAAACTATTGTAGGAACTTTTAGAGAATTATAAAGCCATAGGCTGCAGTATGTCTTTAAAAATACATTTTTTACATTCACATTTAGACTTTTTCCCCCAAACTTGGGTGCTGTTAGTGATGAACACGGGGATCGATTCCACCAAGATATTTTTACCATAGAAAAACGATACCAGGAAAAATGGAGTCCAACTATGCTGGCAGATTATTGCTGGGGATTACAGAGGGACGTTCCTAACGCAAAATACAGGAGAAAATCATAAAAATGTACTTATATTAATATTATAACATTGATAATAATTTAATTTTTCTTAAAATAACTTGTAATTTAATAAAAGTAAAAGACATCATATTACAATAAAACTATTCGTATCTGAAATTTTAGACTACTCTACTACTCAATTCTACTCTACTTGACCTTATTCCTAATAGAATCAGCCAAAATTTTTCTTGTTAAACAGAAAAAAAGTTTTTTTGTTGATCAGTGTTACAGGTCATTAGTAATTTAGTAAAATTACATAGTGCCAATTATTTTTTAATACTCACTAAGGCATACACATATTTATATAGTACTAGCTGTACCGGCTTCGCTCGCGTCGACTACTAAAAAATCTTTTTTTTATTTTTTGTGCGGAACTCTAATTAACTTTCTAAAATAAAAGTAGCCTAAGTTATACCTTATAACATCAGCTATCTGTCAGTGAAAGTCCCTTCAAAATTGGTCCAACCGTTTCGGAGATTACCCGCAAGAAACAGCCAGACACAAAAAAATTAACAATTGGTTTTTGTTGTAGGTATCGTACATACTTTAATATGCATTTAGTAAAAAGGTGTTATTTTGACATTAGACACTTATATAGACACTATATAGATAGATAGATTCAAGAAATATACATGCAACTTCACGTTTATTTAAAATGCAATTACAATACTCGACAAAGAGATGAATCACGGTTAAAAATGTATGTATTATGTATGATTCTGTTGGATCCTGACTGCACAAAGACAGTAATAAAACAACAGGAGGTCACATTTTTACAATTTCATATTTTTGTAGCTTCACTAAGTATTCCGGTGGGCTGTCGGTTGCCACCGACGAGGGTACAACGCGGTTCAAACGCACCGTTTGTCTCGATGTTTGCCCACGTGTCCTTTCCCACGGAAAACACTGTTATTCAGCATTATGTTAATACAACACACACATTATATTATTTTACGTACATTTGTGCGTGATGTTACTTTTTGCACGTTACGATTGTACATTTTAATTTTGTTTCATGTTGCTCTTTTATGATGTACGGATGGGTTTGATGTTAATTGTGCGACGCGTTGACGACCGCTTTTCGTTTTGTTGTGGTAATAAAGACGAAAAAATATTGTTCTGAAATATATGTCTGTCATAGAGGTGTTTAAAGTGTTCGAAATTTAGTGTCTATTGCCACTTTATTTTCTTTATTTATTTTCTCAAGTTTATTTTATGTTGTGTTTTATTTAATAACAAAATAATAATAATATGAAACACGAGAACGAACAAAGAACGCTACAATCAGAGCTTGAAAAATATTAAGCAAATCAAACGAGTTATTCGCTTTAATTAATTTTAAAATTGATACTTTGGTATCACATGTAAATAGACAAACCAGGGATGTTAAGGATATGGATATCTTAAGAGTATTTCGATTCGAGTTGTTTCGATTATGGACAATAACTTATTTCAAATATCTAATAGGTGTGGATAATTTCAGTTATGATGTATATTATATTTTTCAAATAAAAGTATGTAGAAATAAGATAGTTATTATTTGAATATTTATAGGTAAACAATATAAACTTTAGTTTTTATAATTATGTATTAAATTTTAAGTAATTTTTGGTTTTCGACAATGTCTCATTCGACTTCGTCCCTATCCGAAATATTATTTTTGGAAGCATTCATATGTGATACGGTTACGGTTTCGGATACTTTTTTATTCGGATATCCGATAGTTTCGGTAACATTTACAGAGTTTAATAACATCCCTGATTCAAACCTACCGCAATGCGAAAACTTACATTTCGAAAACCATACATTTTTAATTAGTTACTCTTTGATCAGTTTAAATCGGTGCCATTTCAATTGGTTAAGTGCTTAAGAGTAACATTATTCTTGCTGGCTTCATTCGAACTCCGGCCAATACGACTGATCGCTACGAAGTTGGACTCGCTCCAAATTAGAGGTGAAATTCTACGAATAAAAAGCCAATATTATTGAGCACATAAATGAACTGCGCCCCGATTCCAATGGACACTTATTACAAAGAAAAACGAGCCCAAGTTCAAATACATAAAGTTGATATTCTGTTAAACGGCGGTATATTGTGCTTTATTCATGATAATATTATTCTTTTATGAACTGGTTAAAAACTGGTACTTAGAGCTTTCGTAACCGGAAAACCCACACCAATTTTATTATATACAATTTAAAACACCGTTTTTTATTCTTTATAGTATTAGCGTTGGATCATAATCTGGACGATATGGCCCAAGATGGTAACTCGCTAAAGCCTAGTAAAAGAAAAGGCTCTCAAGTGCAACTGCCGGAACACACCTTTAGTATTTGAGGTTGGTAGCTACCGAGGTGATTATTAGCGGAAACGCCCTACCACCATGCTATATGGTTTCATTATTTCATGCATTTGAAAGCAATGATGGCTCAGTGGTAGCATGTACGGACATCGCGTCGATCGACATAAGTTCGAATCCCTGCAATGAGCCTTAGATTTGCCGAATCTTGTGTTAATCTGTTATATAGTGATCATATAATTTCGGAACGACTTGACCGATTGAGCTCATATTCACATAATATATTTGTTTATAGCTATGTTACATATGAGACGATGGTTTATAACTGTGTTAGAATTAAATAGGTGATGCTTTAGTCGTTCTTAACCAATTCTACATTTTTGTATTGAAATATTTATATTAATAATTACATTGGCATAATATGTGCCATAAAAGAAAATTACAAAATTTAAACCCGATAAGTGGTGATGTGGTCGAGCCATTAACAACCGGAAAGTCAAAGTCAAAAAACGTCTACCGGACCAGCTAGATTTAATAAAAAGTTATCAATTTTTTTACCTACTATATGCCAAAACCAGGCTTTCTACGCGGTTTCACCCTGATTTCTGTTTGAAGATATCCTTGATTGATAAATTAGAATACTTATGTATAGACAATATTTCCATCGGGTGGCCAGAGTTATGCGTCATACGGCTCGTTCGCACCACTACCCCTATAGTCGAGCCGAGTGTTGTTGAATTATTTTAATTTTAAATTATCTCCTAAACTATGCATCTAAATAACATGCTATAAAAGACAAAGTTTTTCTTCATAAATTATCTTGAAGATAAAGTAACTTTAGTTTGTAAGGATTAATAATACATATCTAATAATAATACTCATAAATCACTTTTCAATTTTCAATAATTTTTTGTTATAAAATACCTTATTGTGGCTTATGTATAAGAGATAGGCATATGGTATCATAGACTTTTTTAGATGTACTAAGGAACAATATTTTTATAGAACATTGTATTTACGTATCACTAACAATTACGCCAGCGCACGCTGATAAAGCAGTTGGGAGCGCTTTTTGCTCGGACTTAACAAAAATCAATATTTAAGGCTATCTGAGAGGTGTACCCTAATTCTATACTATTCCTCGTGAATCTGGCAATCATATCCAATAATAATATTTCGAATCAGACGGGTAGTTTCAGAGATTAGCGTGTTTAAACAAACAAACAAAAAATCAAACAAAAAACTCTTTCGCTTTATTATATTAGTATAGATAGAAGATTACCACCTTATGTGAAAATAAATTTCAATCCACACGTTTATACGCATGGGATGCCAATAAGAGCCCATAATTTGCCCGTAGACAGTGAATAGGCGGGTCGCGGCTGCCACACCATTGCAACAATTTCTTCACTTATTCATGGCAATTGACGATCCATTACAGTCAAGTGATAATGGCTTGAGCGTTTCCATCTATATTAAATTGTTTTTCCACGAAAATAGCCATTTTGTCTGTTGTAACAAAAAATGTTATGTTCTAATGTTCATTGAATGTACGCAAGTTAGTTTATTACAGTTCTCGATGTCTTCATGAAATTTTTAATGGGGCTGTGACTTGTCGAACTTTTTTTTATCACTTTTGCCATGTCTTTGGTTCAAGTTCCATGTTTTCAGTAAATGTATAAAAATAATACTCTTGTTCTGAATTCAGTGTTTTTGGTGAATGGTGTTTATTGAATTACAAACATTTGCCAATGCATCCGGTGAAATTTATTTATTCAAGTATTTTATCTTCAATTATATATAATAAGAAATGTAAAATAAAAATATTGTGTGGTTTTATAAAACCACGATGCAAGTGAAACTTAAAAAAAAAAAACTACTTCGCCTCGAGTCTCATAGTTCCCTACTCCACGGCCAGCTGCAATGCGACATGCGATAGATGAACGAAAAATTTTGGGGACGATAGAATAAAAGTTTCGACTTTCGTACGCTTCGTGTCCCTCAAACCATCAGGAGGGTCGTGCTTACAGCGGTCGGCTTTTAACATTCCAGCTTTAGCTTGTCACCTTTAAGATTACAAACAGACACTTCAATTTTATTTATTTTTAGGTATGCATATATCTATTTTAATAACGTATTTGAAAACAGAAAAACAACAGCTTTAAGCGTTTACATAACTATAAAAAATAAAAACAACTGGCACTCAATTTATCAAGCTAACTCGATTTGCATCCCAACGCTCCCGCTGTAAAACTCCATTATGATGTAAAAATTCATTTCTTTATCTACATGTACGGAATATTTAAACGTTCATTAATATTTGACTTTCTTTCCCCGATCTGGGTTGGAACAAAACTCATAAATATGTAATGGTACGCCAGTACGCGGGCTATGCAAATCTCATGGCCCGTTCGTTCATAAACAGTTCTGCTGTAATATTACGTAACGTTTATTTAAATCACAATCAGATTTATTTAATGAGACTTATCTCTTACTTGGCATTATATGAGTCCGATATGAGACGAATCGAAATACACAACAGATTCCAAAAAAAACTTACTATTACCATTTGATATTGTTGAGGACAGATGAGCTAGATGTGCCTCAGAACATTAATATATTTTTTTTCGATCTGAATACACTGTTACCTGAAATGGTCTTGAAGCCTCAGACGGCTTTTACAGCTTATGTTTTGTTTTTTTTTTTAAGTTTTTGTTTAACTTGCAACGTTCGTAATTATGTAATATCAAAATTTGCAAACCATTTTAAGCACTTCCTGGTATCCAATTTAGATGAAATTTGGCATATGTATGTAAATTCTACAACAATGCAATATTATGGTACCATGAAGCTGATCTGATGATGGAAGCAGGACGTAGAGACTGGAACTCACTGATGGTAAATGGTAGGACAGTTGAATTTGGTCTGTTATTTTTTGTTGCCATGAGTACTTTTTATTATATATGATGACGAGCTCTGAAAATGGAGCTGGAAGATTGCCATTGGAGTTCCCCGAAGGAAACTGTAGTAGATAGTCGAGTTTGGGCTCGTTTGTTTTGTTCTCATGAGTACCTTACATTGCGCATGATGATGAGGGCCTGAAGATGGAGCGGAACGATGGCCACTGGAACTTCTCGATGGAAACTGCAAAGATGTCGGGTTTGGACTTGTTTGTTTTATTCTCATGAGTACCTTCCATTACACATGATGCTAAGGGTCTGAACATGGAGCCGGGCGATCGACACTAGAACTTCTTGATGGAAAATGACCTTAATCCTTTTTCCGATACATACCTGTTAGACCATTAGGAGCTGCTGTATACAGGCCTAGCCTGTATTTTTTTTGGGTTGCATCAGGATGTAAGGGTTTCAAATCAACATCTTTTAGGAGCCAGTCAAACAAGTTAAAAATTGTTGGATTTGTCTCGGCAAGAACTTCAGCAATGATGCAATGATGATGATTGAAGCAATGATGGCTCAGGGATAGCGTGTACGGATGTTAATATGTATGCGAAGGTGACAAGTGAAACGGCTAGTAGCTAGTAGCACACTGAGTTTATTTGATAAGCGACATGACTTAAGTAGGAGTGGATGCAACCGCCCTCGAACTATCGATATAATATACAACAGATGTGAGTTCGAATCCCTGCAATGAGCCTGAGCTTTCGGTAAAGTAAAACACGGAAACAACGGAAGATGTGGCTGGGTTAAGTTAGGTTTGACTGGATATAAAAAAACAGCAGAAGACGGCCGCGGCAGAGGCCGGTGAACGCCAAGTACGTTTTTTTTACATTTTCTGTTATTCTAGGTTAGATATTTGATCAAATCTCCGTTTTACATAAACTTGGACCTCTCCTTGTTTATTATTTGTATAAAAAGTTATGTATCAATCTTTCTTATTTTTATACTTTTCTTATTATTTATAATTAAAAATATGCCCGGATAATAAAATATCTAGATATAAAATAGATGTTAATTCAAAGTGAAAGGTGAACGAAAATATTAATTTAATTTTGATGTTGATCGTAAATACCAAAGGACACTTCCAAATATTCCGTACCGTAGATATTTCAACCAACTTTATAAAAGGTCAAGAATTCCATTTGTCTCAACGAAATGTCGATTTGATCTTATTTATTAAATTCCTTGTGCCCTAACGTTACGAGATACAGAAGCGAATTTTATATTTAAAACATTTCTGTCGTTGTTATGAGAAAAAATACCATGACAGGCGCAGAGGAATTTAATTTAATATAGATGTACGGAAACTGATGGCTTAATCTCGGAGCTTTATTTACTATTTGATTTGTTATCGTTTATTCTTTGCAGTTATAGATGCAGGGGTTTTAAATTGTAATAGAAGTTTGCGAGTTATCACAATCTCCTTTGATGATAAATGATTTGTAAATACAACTGCGTCCTCAAAGAGTTCTTGACACCAGAATTTCAAAATGAATGTTATAGTTAGAAATTGGGTGATCACTAATAAACTCCCTATAACTGTGGAAAAATATATAAATAAATGATTAAAACATTGGTTTTAATATAATAGGTCTTTACCTATGAAATTGCCGTTCTGCAGTACTGGCCATTTCAAACCAAAATATTTTTTGTTTGGCTAAGAATTCTAATTTCAAATTAATTTTATTTTAAAAACATGGAATTCTTTTCCAAAACTAGTCATTTGTTTATTGATTAGTGTTACATTTTCATCGCATTTCAAACTTTTTTGCCATCATGGATACGTTAAAAATTCGAGTAATTATGGAATATGAGTACCGTCGTGGCAGTAACGCGGCACAAGCGGCACGCAATATCAACGACGTTTACGGAGCTAACACTACAAACCAACGCACCACCTGTTATTGGTTTGCTCGCTTCCGTTCTGGGAATTTCGAACTGAAAAATGAACCTCGCGGTCGTCCGAAGACTTTGGTCGACAATGACGAACTAAAGGCGATTGTGGAAGCTGATGATACACAATCTACGGCTGAATTAGCAGCAGCTTTCGACGTTAGCGTCAAAACAACATTGGTCCATTTGCGTCAAATTGGCAAGGTAAAAAAGCTTGACAAATGAGTGCCCCACGAACTCAATGATCGCCAGCGTGAAGTACGCGTCGAGACGTGTCTTGCACTGCTCAACAGACACACAAATGAAGGAATTTTGAACCGCATTGTTACCTGCGATGAAAAATGGATTCTGTTTGATAACCGCAAGCGCTCAGGAAGTTGGTTGGATCCTGGTTCAGTACCTAAACAATGCCCTAAACGAAAACTTACCCCTAGAAAAGTGATGGTCACTGTTTGGTGGTCTAGAGCCGGTGTGATTCATCACAGCTTCTTAACAAACGGGGTGAGCATTACTGCAGATGTGTACTGTGAAGAACTGAACACAATGATGGAGAAGCTGGCACATCTCCAACCAGCATTGGTCAATCGCTCGTCTCCGCTGCTCCTGCACGACAACGCGCGACCTCATACTACACAACAGACGGTCTCCAAGTTGCAAGAACTGGGGTTGGAAGTTCTCCGTCATCCGCCCTACTCACCAGACCTGGCGCCTACAGACTACTACTTTTTCCAGAATTTGGATAACTCCTTGGCGGGAAAAAAATTCAATACCCGAGAGGCAGTACAAAATGCCTTTGAAGAATTTTTTGCCTCCCGTCCAGCTGATTTCTTTAAGAAGGGCATCAATAAACTGCCACTGCGCTGGCAAAGATGCATTGATTGTATGGGTGATTACTTCGATTAATACAAATAAAAAATACATGAAAAAACATCGTTTAAATTTTTTCATACTAAACGGCAATTTCATAGGTTAGCTACGAAGTTAGCTAACAGTAATAAGTGTATATACGATTTGAAATTTTATCACGGTATAATAATGCAATTCATCGTTATAACAAAGACTTCATGCATTCAGCTATGAAACTTATAATTAATATAATATTTTACCACACAATTACTAATCAAGTTTGATATATAAATTTATACACGATTCTCAGAATAAATGAAATAACATCTTCTTATCTATGCAAAAATGATTTGAATTCAATCAGTATCATCGGGAAACGTATCCAAAATATATTACTTGTAAACATTGTATATTAAATACATTACGATTATAATAATACTTTTTTATTCAATATCTACCTGTACAGTTGAAAGATTTTCACTGCTGGGCATAGGCCTCCTTCAATGATCGTTAGAGCGATCGGTTCTGCGCTGCTCGCATTCAGCGGGTTCTTGCAACCTTCATCAGGTTATCGATCCATCTTTAGGCGTATCTGCCTACACTGCGTCTTTCGATGCACGATCGTCACTCGAGAACTCTGGCCCCATTCATTTGCACCACTACCACGAACAGTACGGGCATCGCGTCGACTGACGTGAGTTCGAATCCCTGCAATGAACCAATAGGTGTATTCCGGTAGCTGTACTTGAGAGCCAGTCTTCCACTGCTTAACGTATTACCATCTTGAGCCACATCGTCACTTAAAACCAGGTGAAATTGTGACCGTAACGTTAAACCTCTAAACGATAAAATAAAGAAAATAGTTACATAGGTATGTCAGTGGTTTTGATGTCTATGCGGATCTCCTCATTTCTTAGTCGACCACGCAGGGAATCTCGAAGTATACCACTCTCTTATGTCCTTTGGGAGATTTTGAGTTTTCTTATGAGGTTCATAATTAGCAACCATGTATAGATGCTATATGTGTATATGAATACAGTAGTAACTAATCTGATCAAATTAATAACATATTTTATTACCAGTTAATATTAATAAAATTTGTTTAATCCATGACTGTCCCGTGAAATCTTTTACATATAAAGTCAGTTTACCGTAACATATCCGAATAAAAAAGTCACCCCTTCCGCTTGACCGCGACCCGCTGGCGCCAGGTTCAATAATATCGTCATATTTTTCTTCAACATCGAAATTGGAATAAAAGGACGGAAGGGAGGTCCTTGTTCGAAATTGCCGGGGTCGTGTACTTACTATAAATAATGGACACAATCTGCGCGACTGCTCGCCTATGTCGATATTAGACGTGCGTGTCGTGTCTAAGTCCATGGCTATGATATTCATATTTATTATAATGATATCGCGTACCTTATGCATATATACAAACATTATAATGCTCAAGAGTTTGATTTTTTATTTTTTGTTTGAATGCGCTTGGCTCTGGCACTACCAAAAAGATTTGGAAACATATTTTATAGCTTATTCATTAAGGAAGGTTTTAGGCTATGTAACTTCAGGCTGCGACTCTGAAGAGCGGAGAATGTCAACCAATCAACAAGCTGTAGGCTAGTACGAGATATGAGAACAATAATAGGCTACAAGGATGCGTGGCGGCGCCGCGACAACGCGCTGGACAGTTGATCGATTAAATTGAACACAGATGAAACCGTGGGGCACATCTAGCATTATTATTATGATATCGCGTAGTTTATGCATATACTAATATTTGATGACAGATCATATTTTTTGGTGTTATACTAAGAGTTTGAAATTCGGACGCAACTATATAAATACTAACTGTGACCTGCGGTTTCACCCGCGTATAATTTAAAAGAAATCGCTGATTGATTATTTATAATACTTCAGTATAGGCAAAATTTTTATCGGGCGGCCAGGGTTATGCATTACAACTCTCACGGCTCGTTCGCGCCACTACACCTATAGACATATACCTGAGCTGAGTCATATTATGCCATGCCTAATAATAATAATACTCATATCACTTTTCAATTTTCAATAAAACTTTGTAACAAAATACCTTATTGTGGCTTATGAATAATAGATAAGTACATTTTTTAGATGTACTAAGGATCTATATTCTTGTAGAACATTGTATTTACACATCACTAACCATTAAGCCAGCTCACGCGGATAAAGCGGTTAGGGTGCGTTATGTCTCCGACTTATTTATCAAAAATCAATATTTTAGGCTAGCTGAGAGGTGTGTCCTAATGCTAGATAGCCTATACTATTCCTCGTAAATTTGGCTATCTTATTCAAAAAGATTTTTTCGAATCAAAGTAGTTTCAGAGATTAGCGTGTTTAAACAAATAAACAAACAAAAAACTCTTCCGCTTTATGATATTATTATATATATTAATAATAGTATATTAGTATAGATACCACAATTGGTTTAAGATTTCCTGATTCATAAGTTAAAATAAAATTTGTTTAAAAATATGTTAAATGAAATCCGTGGACCCTTACACGTAAGCTTAAAATATTCTTAAGTAAGTAAAAAAAAAACAGTATTTTGTTCGAAGGCAATTGGTTCTGTCCTCAAAAAACAATAATTCAAAGTATTGCAACACCTACGTACAATGATTAGGCATGATTCATTGAGTAATTAGCCTTGCTCCGATCAGTGACCACAGGCGCACATAGACCGGAAATACATTCACAGGAAGTGGTCGGCCATAACTCAAATAGAGAGGTAACCGGCGCTCATCGTGATAACGTATTCGAATTCAGCCTTTGAAGTGAAATTTCTTGTAACGAATACGTGTAACGTTTACAATGCTAGAGATATATAAATGTTTTTGTATCTACATATAAAAAAGATATCAGCGTAGGAGCTAATTATAAATTTATAATATATATTAAGATCATGATAATAAACTTACTTATTTTAAAAAATGTGTGTACTTGTACGCATGTAAGAAGTAACATAATTAAAGAAGCTCCAAAATTTTTATCCCGCGTGCCAATGATCAATTTAAGTAATTTGATTAAAATATAAAAAAAGGAAATGAATTTACATCGTTATCATAGATAGCTTACTTTTTCATGTCGTAGTACCGTCACATGATGCGATTGTTCGATTTTTAATTTTATTGTACATATACATATATATAGGTTAGTTATAAGATATATTATATAAATAATACAACATAATCGATAACATGTATTATATTCAATATCTCAAAATACACTACATCCAGTGCGGACGGCACTTTCCCTTAGAGAAGAACTGGCAAGAAACTCTATGGTTGCTGTTTTCAATCAATCACTTTACAATGATAAATAACATTCTAGTTATACAAGATTTCAACCAAGAACCATCAGAAATACATTACAAAATAATATAAATACTTAGCTTGGTATACCAGTTCAGAGAACGCAGGAGCACGTCACCGTCCAATCATCGTTCACAGACTATACTAATTCCAGCCTCCTGCCTCCAGCCTAGTATTTTTCTTAATAATATACTCCAAGGAGATTTCGCATTAACATATAATAAATCAAACGACAGAGGACACTTGATTTATATTAATATATAACTAACATATATTTATTTTGTTTTATCAACATATGTGCCATTCTGTCACAAACCCATATATAAAATATGCAATATAATATTATTCGCGTAGCTTTCAATTTTACTCTCGTATTTTATTAAATTTTATCATAAATGCGTCAAACGAAGTACAACAAGTTCAATAATAGTTAATATTATTTAAAATAACTTTAAATAAAATGTGTATTAAAATGGTACAAAATTTTTAACTGCAAATTTGTTTTTGTTATGATTAAAAACAGACAAAGGTTTAAAAGTATGACATATTATGTGGGTTAGGCAAATAGAGTATATACTAGGAAAATCAATAATTCAATGGATACATCATAAATTAGAAGAAAATTAGCATTGGGGTTTAATAAGAAGCATAATTGAAAAAATAAGCTTTGACGCTCGAGGTTGATTTAATAAATTAGATGTTATTCGCATTAGGACAACTTTGAAAGCAGCGAAGAGGTCATATTCTTGACATCTTCGTACGCCAAGTTGATGACTTGTAACGTTCCTACAATGAGTCTAAAAGCTTGATTTTAGTCAAAATCGTGGTAATTTTTTTTTGGCATTGTATTATTGTCTATCAGCGCATCATCTTTAATTTAGAGTTCTATCAAAAAGCACTTATTGTGTTCATTCTCGTAATTTAAATTAAGATTAAATCATTTTCTAATGATTAGCGTGTCTACATATTTGCTTGCATGTCACTTAACATTTATATCAAAGTATGGTAAAATACCAGCTTATAACTAACACAATATAAAAGATATACATGTACATAATGTTTATCTAAGAAAGTATAAATCCGTTGATTGTTATAATACCAGTTTGAACTAATCCAGTATAATGCTGTACAATTTTAATCAAGTTATCCTTAATTTACACAAATTAATTAACACAAAAATTATATTTCCAAAACAAGTAAATAAATATTCAATTAAATTATAAAGAGAGTATACACTTGACTTTAACGTTCGAGCTAATCTAATTTAACGCGCCTAATCATCGGGGAAAATTCATTCTTTCCACGTTTTATAGCAGAAAATGCTCACAAAATGTTTTTATACAGCGGCCTGTCTTAAATAATTACGTACGTGCAGTCTGACCCCCTCATTTCAATCTAAGAAGGAAAGCAAAAAAGCGGGCGTGCGTAACAGCTTGCTGTAACCGTTATTTATGAAAGGTCCTCGAGATTTCGGGGCAGTTAAAAAAGTTTTTCCATTACGAAACTTAACCGAAATACGGTGAGAGGTAGCGAAACATGAATAATAATTAACACGCAGATTTCAAGTTTGTTGTAAAATATATAATTCGATTTTTGAAAAATTAATATTTTAATACAATAATCCACTTCATTTACTAAAACCGTTAACGTCAACTTCATAATTAAATGCATTTCTACAGATTAACTATATAAATATATTTTTTAGGATTAATTATATTATTAAATTTGTCTTTACTGAGGGCAAAAAACAATTTTATCTATACATTGATGTATGTAATTACACTTTACAGACTATTATTAAATTATTATCAGCTCTTAACTATATAAAATAAGTAAAAGGAAAAAGTAAAATAAGTATGTAAGAAGTTATTTATCTAATCTTTTCGTATTAAATTTTGATCGAGTAGCAAGAAAATACACATCATTTTTTTTCAATCTACTTCATTTAAATTCTATACGAATATCGATTATAAAGTTGTGCCTACTGAAAATATAATCGTTTTCATGATTCCAAAACGAAATCATATTTCGCCTAATGAATATAAAAAAATACAAAGAACACTATTGCTATGAAATTTACGACAGGCGTTGATACTTTTATTACATTTATAGGATACTATAATTATCACTTGCCTACTGTCATGCTATGTAGAAGAAGATGTCTACATTGAAGGAAACCAGATGTGCCTGCGGTTAGCAGACCTCGGCACCCCGCCACATAAATTACGGAATGTCGGGCCCTCGTTACATTGTAAAGAGAACCCAGCTCGGGAACATCATTCTGTCTATTAGCAGCTTGTTCAGACAAGTACCCTGGTAGAATTAAAACAAATCGGTTGTTTAAAAGAATATTTTATTTTAATCTACTTTAGATTTTTATATCAAAAGATTTTAATCTATACTAATATTACGAAGTTCAAGAGATTGTTTTGAACGCGCTAATATCTTGGAACTACCAGTCAGATTTGAAAAATTATGCATTCTATAGCTTATTTATTGAGGATGGCTATAGGTTATATAACCTCATGCAACCATTATAAGGAGCGGAGTTGTAACTATGAACGTCAAGTAATCTGGCAGGCAAGTACGGAAAGAGAGAACAAGAACGAGAGTTGTTAAAATAAATTTAACGCGAATGTAACCGTGGGATACAGTTAGTTATATCATACATATCCGATATTTGAATGTGTTGATGTTGTGAATTTATAAAAGTGTGTATCGGGCCAAGCGCATTGTAGGGTTCCGTAGTTGCTCGTCAGAACATTATGCAGACTTAGGGTATTTACGTATTTTTCAATGGAATTTGTACAAAATTACTTCTCCAAGTACATTTGATAAGTTGATTGACTATTACTCTTTGACTTGTAAAGCCTGCTTACCTCTGATAGTTTTTCTTTTAACTTCATTGTATATACTATTACTCTGATTGTTTTCACATAGTCATAAACAACCATTTAGCTAGCAGGGGGAGGGAACACCTGACACTAAGAAAAATGAGTACTTTAAAGCTTTATAATTCGCAAATGGAGCCCTGAATCGAAAAAGGTTTTCAAACACCCGCAATATTTTTGAACGACCTATCCAACGATATCCCACATGATGGGATAGACGAGAAAATAAAACATTCCCAGTTTACGTAGACCTTTAACCTACCGTCAATATTTTTTTCAAGATTTTTTGTTACGACTTTGTCGTGTGTCTAATTATGTAAACCAAATACCAAATTACCGCGTTCTAGTACGAAGTGAGTTAAGCCGCGGACGGACAGACAGATGGGCATAGCGAAACTATAACGTCTTCTTGACTTCGGCACCCTAAAAACGAATGTTTTCTTTATATTTTAAATTTATATAATGTATTCTTCTATCATGATTGGTTCAAAATCCAATCGTGTCCTGCAAGATACTTCTTCAAGATAGTTCTAGAAGGACGCGCCCGGGCTTAAAGTACTGGATATTCGGCTGAACAAACGGACGGCACAGGCACGAAACGGTGCACGTTTTAAATCATATAAACGGTAGCCGCATAAACGGTAACCGTATTTGTAAAAAAAAGATCTTAGTCAACTAATAAAGTTTAGTGGTAATTTATATTTAAACCATCAACAACTTTACACATTAATGTTTTGAGTGTTAGTAAAAGAGAGGTAGGACACAGAGCGATTTCTCTCTACTTAGGGCAGTCCAACTAGTGGAACACCTTCACCCTACAGAAGATCGCAGCCAAATAACCTAGTTTTGTGTTCTTGCGGTGAGTAGGGTTTCCAGAGCTCTTAGGGGTTGGGGGTTCAAGGTCGGCAACGCATTTGTGATACATATGGTATTACAAGCGTTATTAGGCTACGATAGCTGTTTAGCATCAGATGAGCCATATGCTCGTTAGACAGTTTTGTTGTATAATTACAAAAAAATCTCAATTAAGGAAAAATCAAAACATGAAAGTGCAACATAAAAAACCTACTGCAGAAACGCTTTTAAGAAGTTAATCTCGTTTAACATTGTATTATGTAATACTTGAGATGTAGAAGCCAAACATTTATACAAAGTTTTGGTAGTCTCGTAGCGCGAGCGGGAATGTTGTCTGGCTAATTGTGTAGAATAACACAGAAGATTGGGTTGGCTCATAGCCTAAGGTCGGGCCAACGCGACGCCGACTCCGAGTGGCAAGTTTCTTGGAACTGACTTGGATAACTACGATAACATACGCGGATATCACAACTATAGAAATGATAGAAATTAACAGCTGACTTCTGTGTTTTCAAAATGTATAATAAAATACTAGGTGATGCGTTCACTGATGAGGCGGGTAGTCTGTTCAAATCAATTACATGTTATTATTTAATATCATAATCATTCTTTATTCTACGATGTGAAAATACTAGGATTATGTTACGACGGGGCTGATATAAGAGAACTGCATTAAAGCCTCTAAAATATAAGAGTATAATAAAATGATTAAATAAAAAAAAACTTTTTAAAAGCATGTTTTTTTCATCTTTTCTGTGGTTCTAAAATGAAAATAATAATGTTATGCAAGGGCTGTACTGAATGTTATTTATATAAGTGAATATAATAAAATATATCAATCGAAATCCTCTATAAAGGCACCTACTTATATAGGAACGATGTTAGGATAATCACAAAAAAAAAATGCATAGTTATACCTAATATTCGGTTACATCAAATCATTTTAAAAGCTTGTAACGTGCAAGAAAATTATTTACATTTAGTTCCCCTTTTCTTGCTTTTTTACTGCTAACTTAATAACTAAAGTAGATTGTAGCAGGCAACATTGTTGTGACAAAACACGGCGGAGATACGAATAGTTATTTAAATAACCTTTTTATTTTCCTTAAGTGCGTAGGCAAAGTCAGGAACATTGTAAGAAAGAGAGATTGCCAACAGTGAAAAAAATATACAAAATTAATGTATAGTGAGACGTACAGTGTTGCTAGGTAATAAACTAATTTATATCTTTTACATAGATAAAATAAAATAAAGCAATAAGCACAAGTCCTGATATATATTACAAAAAAAAACATCACACGAGTTCCTCCAGAAAAATAAGTTTGATCATTAAACAATTCTTAATCAATTTTCTATATGCGAATTTTTAAATTATATTTTAGAGTTTTTAAATAATAAATATATACAATTTCTCGTAATATTTTACAGACACATCTAGAATAAACTAAATGTACGTCGTTGTAATACGAATAATAACTTCTTGAAATTGTTGCTTGTAGTTTGCGGCTTAATTTGATACTTAATTATATAGTTTATCTCCAATTGCTAACTTTATATTATATTAGTAGTTCAATTAATGGAATATTAGACATTGGTAATGATCGTTTTCACTTTGTTCAATAATAATTATTGTGACCTTAATTTGATATGTATTATATTTTGTAAAAGTATTAATGGATGTTTTCAATGAAATCCACTTTTAAAACACATTAAATGTTCAGTTGTTTTGTTTACAGCTTCGTTTAATTTGTTTTTATTGATGGTTATTACATTCACGCTGTAAAGATACAATTGATAATTGTATTTATTTGAAACTAGCTGTGCCCGCGGCTCCGCTCGCGTGAATTAGAGAATGCCGTAGGTCAAGCGCACGCGCGAATCGTACTGCCCTCGTTTCACTAACACGCATCGGCGGTCACCCGCCGGTCTTTTAAATATACAAAATGCTATATTGTCGGTGATCCTTAGAAGATAAACATATGCTGTCTGTGACTTCTTTATAGGTCTTTTTAAAGTCTACAATTATATGCTACATTAATTTTATATATCTCTTATGGCTTTTTCAGCGTAAGCCATTTAAGCACCCCAAAAGCGTATTTTATCCGAATTGATTCACCATTATCGTCACTGCTTATTCTAAGAAAATATATCCTATAACCTCTCTATGAATTTAAAAAAACACGTGTATATCGGATAAGTGGATTTGGCGTGAAAGGAAAATAAACGGAAAGAAATAGTGAGAGAGAAATTGAGTTTTATAATATATATAAACCTTTGTATGTATGTATAGATGGAATATACCACAATGTATAATATTAAACCTCAAGCCGGATACGAGGTTTAATTTCTGATTAAACACATGTAAGTGGATTCAATTATAATTAAAGCCAATTGGATTCGTACTTCACATATTCTAGTGAGGATGCAGCAAAGTTTCTCTTGCTGATTTACGAAGAAAAGACGTAAAAACTACATAAAGTGGGTTCATACTACATGCTCAAAAGTTTTGGTAAAGAAAACGCAACTGACTATGAACATTATGGGATAATAAGTAAAATATATTTTTATTACTAATGGAGCTCTTTTTAATATTATAGAATCGTTTATTTGAAGAATGTTAGATCGAACTCAGTTCTAAATAAACTGCTATCTGTCATACACCTGTGTTAAATTACGATAACGTTACTACCGCTAACTAACGCTAACGTGTAGCTTATCGATGATCTCACTTCTTGTACTTGTCTACAGCTCGTCAGATTGCTTGAAGTTCATGGTTACTGCTCCGAGCCTTAGGGTCGTAGTGTGAAGTTATAAAATCTATAACCCTCATCAATAAACGGGCTATAAAATGCAAAAGGAATTTATGAAATTTGACTGGTATTTTCAAAGGTAAGCGCGTTTAAACAAATAAACAATAAAAAAAAATCTCTTGTGCTTTATAATATTAGTATAAGTAAATGATAATAAAACTCATTTACGTTTACAGATTAGTGACAATAGATAATAAAGAGTATAAAATGCACCAGAGTACGTATATAAAAATTATAGGTGACTAACTAAATAAATTTTCTGAAAATTTGTACGTAAAATGTAACACGGAATAAAATGATGGTCCCGTAAACAGGTTATAAAAGTAATATAAAAAATAATAAGAGTGCATCTTAGCTGTAAGCGGCGGCGAACATTGTAGGTTACGGAGTATTCTCCGGGGACTCGTAGACCGTCAGCTACGACCCGTAGCACAGACGTAGCCGCTACGGGTAACGAACGTAGATCTGCGATTTTTCAGAATAACTCTTATTATGTGTTGATTTATTGTTGCGTTTCTTACACGTTGATTGTACGAGTAATAAATGATTAAGATATATATATGCCACCGTATAATTGTATGAATAGTTAGCTTACTACCATCTAGTGAGATTATAAACTATCGATAGATTGTGAACGGACACTACGAGTCTATAATAATTTAGAATTTTTGAGACTATGTCTTTTAAATAAGCAAAGCAGACTAGCTTATTGGTCGGTCTTGTTCCCCTCCCGCGTCCCGCAGACTATTATCATGGTCACGCTTACGGCGGTCAAGCTATAATAGTAAGACAGCAAAGAGACGGCACTGTCCATGATGGTAAGCATCGTACAATCCAAAAAAAAATCGCTGCTGTTATGCCGTTACCTATAAGCCTCTCGGTAGCTGGATATATACTGATCCCGAAATTTGACAAACCAAAAAAAAAGCCACTGAGACGGATTTATAAACGTATCTACGGTGGTCGCGATCTAATAGGGTAAAGATACCCTATGACCCCGCTTGTTTACAGTATATACATTGGCTCGTCCCGAAACGCGACACACTTAAACTTGCCACTATTACGGTTGTTACACTTACTGTATGGTAGTCGCAATCTAGTCGGACACAATTGTCATGTTATATGACCCGGTAATATAGCTGACAAATGAAAAAAAATATTGAAACGTAACTACGCGTTTTTCCACAATTATCAAGAGCGCAGAGAATAACAATAAAAATAGACTAATTTTATGTGGTTGTCTGATTACTCCCAATACGTTTAACAATTAGTTAGGTTAATAAAACTCCGCATGCTCGTTGAAATGTGTACAAATTAAAAAAATATTGTGTCACTTCTTTGATATCTATCATAATAAATCCCTAGTTTTATCTGTACATGTCAATTTTTTTTGCAGATATCAATTACGTATACAGGATCATCATCATCATCATTTCAGCCGAAAGACGTCCACTGCTGGACATAGGCCTCCCCCAAAGATCGCCACAACGACCGGTCCTGTGCTGCCCGCATCCAGCGGCTTCCCGCAACCTTTACCAGGTCGTCGGACCACCTTGTGGCGGGTCTGGATACTGGACAGGATACTGATCACAAATATATCTTTTTTCTGTCTGTCTGTTTGTATGTCCGTATTTAACTCAAAAACGGTTTGACCGGTTTTTATGACCTTTATTACAATCGAAGCTTATGTCATTGCTCAATTGAAAGGCTCTGCCAAGAACTGTCAAGAACACTGTGAACTGTCATGAATACAATTAGAATTAATTTAAAAAAAAATAAGTATAAGTCCGATTTTTATGAAATGTTATACACGGGAAGTATATGTCATTCCTTGATATTGATGGGAAATACAGAATTACAATGAACATGAGTAAAAATAATATTATGAGATTAAAATAATTACTGTTATGTAGTAACTTACCAATTACATTTTACTTATAAACTGTTCATTCTAAAATAATCATAAGGCCTTGTCGAAACGAATGTAATCAGTATCGTTCATCGGCCCCACACAACCGGTAGTTGGATTTCTTGAACCGTGAAATTTTATCAAGAGAATTAATCTCATGAAACTTTCTCGTGGACACCGTGCTTTTTTTAAATTCAAACGAAATTGATTTTCCTCGGACCTTTGACTTGTTTGAGTAAAGGTCAGCTTTGAAGTGTACGAGATTAAAATCTTTAGATGAGTTTTTAAGAATGTAAAGTTATAAATCTGAAAACAGTTTTGATCATATTTTTTAAATATTTAGAACGTTTTTAAAAAGGAAGGAAAACTCTGTTATGCGTTATTATTCTGATTTCTTTAAATAATATAACACATACGTACCGTTTGTATAACCATACCACCCATTTTGAAAATTTCAGGATCCTTAGGATCAAGTAGAGGTATCTACAAAAAAAAATTGAGCCAAAAATTTTCTGATGATCGTCAATTTTGACGATATTTAAAAATTCAATATTCTATAAATTGACATTTTTCAATTTATTTTCCGAAATAAATATTTTTTTCATAACCGTAAATATCTCCTTCAAAACGAACCAGTTTTCCAAAAGAAATGTTTTTTTGTGTTCCTATGATAGTTTTTGAGGTATCCAAAAAATATAATTGTACATTTGGGAAAATAAGGGAATTTTGAATTTTGCATAAGAAATGTAAAGATTTTTTTCCCCTATAGCTGAATTTCGTTTTATGATAAAAGAATTTAAATTGAAATTATAATATATATTTTAAATTTCATCCAAATTGAAAGGGGTCGATGCCAACTATTGGTCGATTTGACATCAATGTCCCATTTTTTAATATTTATTTATTTTCTGTGTTTAAAACTCTCCCTACAACATATATAAGCATATTAATAATTTTTTGTCCCTTTATATAAATTCTGTATTATTTTATTTTACGAGATGTCGCATCTAATGTGTTTTCTTATGGTTCTCACTAATACAAAAACTTCCATCAATTTTACGTAAGTTTCTCTATTAGTGTTGTATTAGTTTATATTCTAAAAATTATTAATCGATATACCTAAAACTGTATAGCAATTAATCAAGCATTACTCCATAAGACAACTTTTTGTGTTGATTTTAAAAAAACAAGAGTAACTTTGTATTTTCAAACAAAAGTTATTGTCATTTAATGTTCAAGATGATTAAAAGGTTGATAAAGGGTCTAGTACAAACGTTACAAAGAAATGAATTAAGTTTGGTAGAAAATTGTTCGTACCCTACTGAAAGGAAGCGTGTAATTACTATTTACAACATGCAAAAGGCGTAAACCTATTTCCCTTCCGTAATGTACATTTTAAAACTCCTTGTTTGCTTGTTTAGAAATAGATAGATATGTTCACATGGGCTCACCAGACTTATGTTGTATTGAATTTCCTTTCAACAATAAAAAAAATGCTTATGAAGTGAGTAAACGTATAGGCCTTTTTTTCTAATAATCCTTATTTTATTCGCTAAAAAAAAACACTTTTTATCTCCGCATGTTTTTATTTATTTATGGCTTCTGCCTATATAGGCAATTTCGCCGATGTCAAGTGTGACAAATACACGTTTTAGAGTTTAATAGCCAAATGTGCTGCGTACTGTAGGATAACTTAAAAACAAACACACATAATAACAAAACACAAAACTGCCACAAATTTATAAATAATATTTTGTTATGGGATCTGCAGAGATATTATAAAATGATCTGTATTAAACATAGGTATACACCGCACTTAAAAAAAAAACTTACATAATTTCCACTTTAACTATAAAATACAAATTGACCAGAAAAACGACAAATATAATAATTAATATTATTAGTAGTTAAAATTAAAATCATTTTAGTTGTGCTCGTTTTTCTTGCACACATCTTAAGAAATACGCAATATCCGCTGCTTCGCTCGCGTGGATTACTGAATGCTGTAGGTCGATCGCACGCGCGAATCGTGCTGCCCCGCTCAAAAGACGGAAGACAAAAATACTTATTGTGGCTGATCCTTAGAAGACAGATATATGCTATCCGGTGACTTTTTTGTAGGTCTTTTTAAGATCTACAATTATGTAGAACATTAATGTCATATATCTCGTAAGCTCTCGTTAGCGTCATCATCATTCACGCATGTGTCTCATCACTCATGCATCACACATATTCACATCACTCTCACTCAACGTAAGCCATTTGATTGAAGCAATGATGTCTCTGTGGTAGAGTGTACGACTTCGCTTCGATTGACGTGACTACGAATCCCTACAATGAGCCTGAGCTTTCGGTGAAGGAAAACATCGTGAGGAAACCATAGCATGGTGGTAGGGCTTTTTCTAATGCCCGCCTAGCTAGCTATCACCCTCAAGATAGAAGGAGAGAAAGTCAGAGGAACGTTGAGTTTTATAATATGTATGTAGATATAGAATATATATTTTATATAAAACACTTATTGTAAAGAATCACAGTTCAACCTTATATATAAATAGTACCATTGTTAGAAGCATATTATGAATTTGCTAGACTTTTTAAATTATTAATCCGCCTCGCATGAATACACGTATAGACAAACATATCATTAGCTGTCGACCGTTTTACCGAGCAATGACATACCTTCGCCGTGCTGTCTGTTAAACGTCTCGTTGTAAAATATCTAGGAACTCATGTGGAAATCCTAACCAGTAATTAAATGTTTATTTATCTCAAAATAATGTAAATACTAAATTAATAGATTACCTAAATATAATGAATACAATCTTTTTTATTCTGTTTTGCTAAATTACTAGGAGAATAGAACTAATAAAAATTATAAAGTGATGATGGCTTTTAGATAGTGTATTTGAATGCCGCTTGGAGTCAAAACGCGAGTTCACATCCTGTGATACACCTTTACACCATGTAATGAATGAAACAAAGAGTTTAATCTATCGGTGAAGGAAAATATCATGATGCAGAGCGATAATGTTAATTTCTATTTCCTCAAAAGCTATTATTTTTAAAGTAAATAAACTCTAATATTTAATCTCTATGTTTGTGCCTATATTGGTACCTTGAACGTTATAATACTATTTTATTAATGTTACCTGATTTAAAGATTGCCTTATTAACTATGAATACTATACTATTATTAATAATATTAGCAATATTTGTTTTGTTAGTTTTTTTAATATGTATAATTATTTAGAGTATTTGTCTTATGGGCTCCTCCCAAGTACGTAGCAAAATATTTACTTTTATTAATGTACTGTAAAATCTTAGCAAATTGGCTATATACCTACTATTGGCACATATAATGGATTTTCCGCTCCCTGTATTAATAAAAAACAAGAATTTATTTTTAGCTTGCTAAAAATACTTACAAAATCAAATAGAGTTATGATATAGTTTTTCATCGCTTTAACATCGACGTGATCGACCTCCAGTGCCACAGCTAGAGACTTATAAAACATTCATGAACCCCATACCGTTACTCATTCACGACGTCCAATGCTCGACGTCGATCACAAAGCTCCCCGAATATCGCAACGGTTATCCTCCGCTCTAGATAGTGGCGCACTTTTAAACGGAGCATATATTTTGATAGGATAATGATGAACTAAGGCAAATTACAAAATTACGTACAAAAATTAGCCTTTACTTTACATAGAGAATACAAATATATTAAAATATTATATAAAAAAAATGATGCGTGTCAACCTCGACACGCGACTAGAGTTTACTTCTGTCTTTTGGAATCTATACAACTAGTGCTTTTCCCGCGGCTTCGCTCGCGTCATATTTATGTTCCATTATATATTTTTGGCTAATAGGTGTGGTTACTTGTATTATACAAACTTTTACCCCATTTTTCGACTCTTAGGTATTGAATTTGAAAAAACTATGAAACTAGTCTTTTTTAATTTCTATTTGAATTGCTAAGTATCAGTTTTCCAAATTACAATAATTCCTCCCCTTTTTCATCATCTTAAGAGTTTTAATTTCCAGAAATCATTTTTTAACACTCATCTACAGTGTAAAGGGCATGTAAATTTTCACGTTCCTTGCCGCAGTAGTTTGGGCTGTGCGCTTATATGTCAGTCAGTCAGTTATCTTTATATATATAGAGATAGACAAACTTAAATTACTAATATATTACATATGTTATTACTTCTGTATACAAGAAAATTGAGTATATTTTTAAATGTACACGTATTCAGTATAAGATGCGTGAATATGTTGCGCGGAGGACAACATAACAACTTCGCTTTTTGTTAACACTCGATTTTTCTCGCAATCTAGTTTACATAGTATGGGCTATATGTGAAAATCGATTCTTAAGCTCCGGTAAAATGTTAAATCCTCTTCTTATTTCAAAGCAATACGATATCCCAATAATAAGAAATACGCGTCGAGACGTCTCGAATTTTCATTACCAGTAGAATCAACAGCAAGATGAGAAGATGGAATCGCAACAATGTGAACATTATAAATCCAAGGAAGGCTCGCAAATTTATCGAGAAAATATTTTAAAGCTAAACAGAATGTTCAATTACTTCGGAATCTGAAAGCCGAGTCTGTTAATATGCGTCTTGATGCGCGCATAACGTTGACTGCCAGACGGAAATGTACACTTCCATCTGAACAATGTATGAAGGAATTTTTATAATGTATATAAACGCTACACTTGTAAGTAAATCATCAAGTAATTGTTTCATTTTAAGAGCAGAGATTTTTTTATTATATATGTACTTTTTATTCTCTATAAGTTTTCAACTCGGTATAAAATAATATGTATGTATAGTAATAAGATCTACTGATTAATTAAATCGAACCTAAACAAGCAGTCAATTAATACATACATACGTACATAAATCACGCCTCTTTCTCAACGGGGTAGGCAGAGACCACATATTTCCACTTGCTACGATCCTGACATACAACTTTCGCTTAAATAATTAATTCAATTAATTATTGACTTTTAACATAGGTAATATTTTTAGGTGCCCTGATGATATCCCATTTCGGTAAGATCTAATATATAATAGGAATAACAATACTAATTTTGCTTCTGTGTCTACATGTATACATTGTTAAAAAATATTTAAAAAAATTGTAATCTGGTAACTGTACGAAATAAATACATTTATAAGAGTCCTGACGATATCCTATGTCGGTTAGACCTATAATATAATATGAATAACATTACCATTTTTGACTCTGTGTCATATTTGGTTAAGAAAGTTTTCGTAAACATACAAAATAAACACTTACGAAAACATTTAAATATAAAAGCAAAAAATAATTAATTAGCTAGCACTCTACATCAAGTTGGCTTTGATAGAAGCAGCGATTATTTATTTGCACCTTAAAAAGGCAACTCCATTAGCAGAATGAGCGACGGGAATGAATAGAGGTCATTCAGGAGATGTCGCTTGTCGCGGAAGAGAGTAAAGGGAAACTCGGAGGTGGGGGAAAACGGGCCCTTTCTGTCACATATATATCTATATAGGTACACATATCTTCTCTAGTTTTAAGTAGATTAAATAAATTCAATGACATACATAGTAATATAGTTTGCATATGAAATAATTAAGCCTGTTTTTTTTCTACAGACTTAAAAGCATAAATAAAATTATTTAATTATTTATTTATTTATTTCTCTGCGGTATATAATACATAGTATGAGTGTTTTAAATTAAGTTGCAATTTTAATTCCCAATGAGATTTACTATATTTGAAGTTTATTTTATAAATATAGTTAGAAGCAAAGGGTATGTGAACAATTCGATATTGAATTGTTACAGATTACATTACGCTTTTACCAATGAATGTAAAGCCGGATTGTTTCACCTGGGCGGAATAATCAATAAAATATCACTATAATATATAATATTATATATATCATCTATGTTAGAAATTCCTACTGCTTCTTTACTTATCACTTCATTACAAAAGAAAACCTTTAAATCTTTAATAAAAATAGAATGTAATAAAATTACATACGAAATAGTTTAAAGGTTATATACAATTTTAAGCCAGATAGAATAAAATTTCATAAGATTTTTTCACTTATAATAACGGTCGCCCATCATGGCTGGACATTACAGTCGATTGACGACAAAATCGGTAATAAATCAATTTGTACAGGGGATTTATTTACGTTGACCCCAATGAAATTTATAACTCTTGCAACCATATGACGGAAACATTTTTGTCATAATATGAATGTGATTTTATACAACTTCTAATGTATTATGATGGATTGGTATATAAAGCGTTTATTATTAGCTTTTTCAATGTTAGACAATACCTTGTTCGTCAGATATTAACTTGACTTTTTCTTTGATTTTAGTAGGCAGTCACCACCTATTATTATTATTTGCAATTATGAAAGAATTATTTTCTGTCTATCGAATTTTTTCTATAATAATAATGTTATTTTTCTATACATTTCAATTTACACAAATCCACATATTTAATTTACAAACAAGTCTTTAATATTAACTTTCTTAAAAAATATAACGTATAAGAGCAGATATTCAACATATAGAAAAAAAAATTGCAAGAAATATTATTAAAAAATATTTTTCATTTATTTCTGTCCATTTTGCAAATCAAACACAACCGGGATACACAATACTTTAATTGAACAAAAAATATGTAAAATTATTTTTAACAAAACACATTATTATACTGTAAAGAAATAATACATTTTATTTTGTAAAATATGGATACATTATTTAATGGTGCATCCCCTTTTAGCGCAACACGCAGAATACTCGGAGAACGCACGAGTTTACGGATATGTGATAACGAATGCAATTTTCCAAGTCCGTGAACAGAGTTTAGGCGGACCCGCCGTCTTTCCCGGTATCTTTATGTAACTACTATTACCTGGATTGCAAGCGTTTGCCACTTTATATTTTATCTCTTACTGCAGATTGCGCGAATTTTATAGGTTTGTTTTATTTCTTATTATTTCAGCCTATGGAGTTCAATAAAATGTTTATGACAATCCTATGAAATTTATCTTAGTCGAAAGATTACACCAATGAAGTCAGCTAAGTGACAGCACTGGGTCTGATTAGCACAGTACAATTTATAAAAAACGGTGACCACCAAAAGATCGGTAATCAATCAGCGGTCGTCGCTGTCAAGCCGGCCTGTTAGCCTTTCGGTAGCTGGATATATACTGGCGGGTCCCGAAACGCGACAAACCAAAAGAGAGTCCCTGCCGGGTACAGATTTCATCACCTCGCTTAATTACGGGCTATATACCGTGTGATCGAAGAATTCAACACGTTTAAGCATGCTACTAAGGCGGGAATTAGGAATTCATATGCTTTCCCATCCATTCAGACGAAATACGTTCATTACTGGACGAAGTTCGCCACGACAAGCGGTCCTATGTGAGTTACCCACCTCTATCAAGCGGATTTAACCTTCACCTATTCTTGGGTTCTTCCATAGATAATACACTAATTGTTCACCTATGGCAAGTTTGCCAATAGTGTTACATTTACTGATTGAAATTTAATTTTCAGATACATATTATGCTTCTCACATAGTTTTATGAAAAGATCCAATTAACCGAAGTAAATATATATATATTGCATTTACCTGAATATCAGCCACCGTGTCGGACTGGATGCTGAGTTGACTTGAGAGATATACGATCCTGTTGCGTCCTAAGTCGGGGCAAGACGCTGACGCACATAATAACCAAAAATTATAGCGTTCTGGTACTGTCAATTAGCCGTAATCCGCAAATTTAATGAACTGCGCGTTTTTTTTATATAGAAGCTGTTTGTCACACTATTACGTTATGCAGACACTTTTTTAAATCGTTATAGTTATGGCGTAATGGCCACAATTTCACCTGAAGTTAAGTGACGATGTGGCCCAAGATGATAAAACGCTAAACCTAGTGGAAGACTGACTCTCAAGTGCAGCTGCCGGAACACACCTATTGGTGCTTGACGTCATTTTTTCAACTTGAGGATGATAGCTAGCCAGCCGGGCATTAGAAAAAGCCCTACCACCACGCTATGGTTTCTTCACGATAACTATATACTTTTTAATTTCCCGATATTACGACCTTCTTTTCTTACACAGGTCGTAGTCACGAGTCAACTAATGTGTTGCGGTGTTTCGTTAACTTACACAGTAACAACCCCCATTTGGTTATTCTAAGTAGAGATGTTTCAATACACTACGCTCACTGTATTTACTGCAATATACGTCGATAAAATCCGATGATTAATTAAGTTTTTTTAACGTAAGTGAATATGCATTGAAGACATCTTTTAAATAAATAGTTTAAATTAAGCACATGGTGTATATCTCGACACAGTGACTCGATAAGATATTTTGCATTTCGAGATATATGTCTAAATAGAAATATGCGATGAATATCCACCGATTTTAGCCTATCAATGGAGGAATAACAGAATTCTTCCAAATTTATTAAAAATTGGTCAACTCATTTTTGAATAAAATCCTGACATACAACAAACAGGCAGAATTTTTTTTGTTGACATATTCGGAATCTGTGTCCTTCATAATAGATGTATATCAAGAAAATTAGAAAAAAAAATGAGATAATTAAATAAAAATTGTCTAAAAGCTATTGAGTCGATATTAACTTTGGAGAATTCGTGCCACAAAATGTAGTAATAAATAGTTTTCTTTTAAAACCAGCCTCAATCAAATTTTAAATTTGGATCGTACTTTTTGAAACATCATGGCACTTTTATAACCAACCAATAACATATTCAAACGATTAAAACCTTTTCCGTATTGTATTTTTTCCGGAAAGAAAAAAAAATCAAAACCGCCCTTTTTTGCAAATTAGTGTATTATTCAAAATCTGCTTTACATTTTCTTTAAACATATTTATTTGCATTTAGGTCAATAATATGTATTACTGCATAAGTCAACACGATTAATTGAATAGTGTATATTTGTTCTGTCTATACACTGTTAATTTTTTGGTAAAATTACTATCGTTTTACTAACCATACAAAAAATTTTGTATAATTACAAGACCCGATTTAAATTTTGGCTAAATATTTTGCCTATCAGTTACCAATTTTTTTTTAAATTACTATTGATATTTTTAACAGTGTAGACTAAGCATCGAGTGTAAAATATTTTGGTACACAACATAATATACGTTCTTTATATAGAACATGAAACCTGATAAATCGATAACCGATACTTCCCTATTGAATCGGCTAATGTGAACGGTTGGTCATACCATAATAGAGTTAATGCCCCGGGGATCACTATTTAGTCTGCATAATCCCCTTTTACAGAAAAATAAATACCAAGAACTTTTATATAAATTAAATGTTGGGATCGCATGTGTCTAGCATTATCCTAGACGGGGGTGATCGATTGTTCTATATGGAAATTGTTGGTAATTCCCTACCAACTGTGACTTTTTTCACGTTTCTTATAGGACGCACAGAGACTTAAATATGTAGTTCGGGTGAATATTTATAGAGGCATGTCTGTGATTTACTTGATTCGAAGACAAGTTATTTTAATTCTTCTTCAAAAGCAACTCAGGTACGTTTTGTACAAAACACATGTTGGTTATTTTTCAAGTCGGACTGCATTTGATGCGTTTAGTAGAGATTAAAATTGACAGCTGTGCGTGCATCATAAGACGGAATTGCGTCTTAATCAAGTTAGCGATTAATGATAATAATTTAAACTCAAAATAAAAACAAATATTTTTGAATTTATATTTCAATTGGTTTTATTAACTTCTTACAGATAAAAAGATCTTGTATTGGTGGATCACTGAGTTGCTGGGCGAGAATATCAAAATCACTATTGTGGAGTAATTTCTTTTCTCCTCTTATAACAAATGCGGTAACGCTCAAGCGCTTTAAAAAAACTGTTGCCTTACGAACTCGCATACCTAATTCATCAATTCAATACGCAACGGTTCAAACTTCACCACCGAGCTTCATTACAGCATTTTGTGCTAAAGCCGCATCACGCAAGTTCTACGGTATCCGGGAACTGAACAACGAGGAGGAATTGCTCGGTAAGTGGACAAATTGTGATAATTCTTTCTCCGAAATAGGACACCTTGTGGACGACCAGCACGCATTTGGTATTTTCTACCATATATTTTTAATAATATGTAGCAGTATTGTGTAATTGATGATCATATTTTACATGCATCTATGTTGTTTGTCGTAGTTATTTTCGTAAAAAAGATACAATGCTAGTTAGTGATTGAGTTCTAAAAACAAATACCGTGAATTTTGTAAAGTGAACAAATAATGAAAATGCCTTTGTAAAACGAAGTCACAATTTTTCACTATACGTAAACATTTCAGTATATCCAGGCGTTAAGCTCGAAAATCGATGGCAACGTCGTGGCTCCCCCGCAAGAAACTTTCTAACGACATAACCGCGTGCAATTGATATGCCCCAAGAGTAGGCCCATTGTAAAGAAAGGAAAATCCGTATCCGAAAATCTTCGGAGAGTTACGAGACTCGTCTGCATCAGTATTCTGACGGTGTGCCCTCCCGGTGTCGGTCGCCCTTACCTCCCCCTCAACGTTCCATCGCCTGGAACCGGTAAACTCCTTCGGTAATTTGACTTTGTTGTTATAACTTAGTTTTACTTGTTTGTCGTCGTTGGCAGATTTATTACTTTAGTGAGATCCGTTGAGCAGTGACAACTATACTATAGTTTATAATTTACGGGAATATTATATTTTTTTCAAATTCAATCTCTAGACTGTTTGTGAACATTGTGTATGTTCCTATATTTTTGGCTTTATATGGCGTTTGTAGGCATTTGTCGAAAATTATATCTATATATTATTTCTCAAAGGTGTCTTTTCCTGGAAACGCTTTATCTTCGTTAATGATTCATAAAAAATAATTATTTAAATATCATTTTAAAGCTTATATTCCACGCTATTGACGAAACATAAACAAATAGTTTAAAATTAATATTATTGTTGATAACAAAATGATTAACAAACTTTTTCATTAGGAATGCCATCTGTTGATATTAATTAAAATATACTCAAAGCGCCATCTATTTACAGTATGTTTAACTAACATGGCCGGTTTTAGATAGTTTAAATTCTAGAATGTACGAAACATTTGCAAGAAGCAGCTACTTTTTATTTAACACACAAACAGGTATTTGAGATGACGCGTGTATTTGTACTTGTGTCTTTAAAATTGTTAAATGTTTGTGAAGTCTATTTTGAAGATGTTCCAGTGATGATGCACCAACGACAGTCTCTGGAAAACTGTTCAGCAAAGTTAAATAATTATTGTGTAATATTACATTATAATAGTATAAAGGAAAATATGTAATTATTCTAAAACTGTAAATGATACGAATACTGTAAAACAATTTTAAAAACGTTTGATAAACCCGATTTAGTTTCTTGCCGGCTCTTCTCGATAACTGGTATGTTTTCCGAACCGGTGGTAGTGTATTGACTTTCATAAGAGCCCTCATAGGGCCTAAATAATATATTTAAAAATAATTAATACTTTGACTACTTTTTTTATATAATAGCTTGGCACATTAACTGTACTGTCCCTGGCGGTGAGCACAGTACAATCCAAATACAACGGTGACCACCGAGAGATTGAAATCTATCGGCGGTCGCCGCTGACATGCCGGCCTGCATAAATATCTCTTCACGTTACGTTTGAAGGACCCGATGTCATTAAAAGGAGGGCCCACATTGGCTGGGCGATGGTTCCACAGTTTCACGGTACGACAAAGATAAGATATAGAGAACTTTTTAGTTCGTGTCAAGATGGATGTTACCGTAAAACGGTAATTCCGAAGCCCAGCACGTCTGGTTTTGTTGTGGAAAGGAGAGGAGGGAATTAGATTCACACCCAATATTAAGTGTCGATGTGGCGTTAGATCGACACATCAACACGCTAAGCTTAGGTTCTCATGTGCAACTGCCGGAACATAGCTAAAGGTTCTTGATGACAGGTTTTAAATTTGAGGGCGGTAGCTAGCTAGATGAGCGTTAGAAAATGCCCCACATTGTATGGTAATATAATGTAGTTCGGGAGGTGCTAAAAGGTTCAGTATATGAAAAATGATGAATCCTTTCAGTAGAACCTGTGCGAGGATCAACTGCAGAAGCACTACTACCACACCTATTCTTGCCGCAAAGCAGCAGCGCGCAGCAGTGTATTCGTATGAAGCATTTCAACTCAGTCCTCAGGAGAAACAACCTATTGCCTATAACTAGCCTCCGGAATGCAGTTCTTTTGAAGTTGGTTGTACATAACTATGCACCACTAACAGATAGCAGTGACTACTTAATATCAGATGAACTGTATGCCTATTTGATACTTCATAACATTAAAAAAATCTATGGTTTTCCGGGGCTCATATCATCAACCGAAGCGTCAATAGACGTGAGTTTTAATCCCTACAATAAGGTTGAGGTTTCGGTGAAATCATCGTGATTACAACATTACGTGGTGGTAGGGTATTTTCTAATTTTAGATTGTAATTCTGTCGCCTAGTACCTATAGGTGTGTTCCGGCAGCTGCACTTGAGAGCAGCTCAGTTAACATTAAGTGAGATTGTGGCCATAATGCTTAAAACAATAAAAAAATTGAAATTGTACAGGAATCATAAAAACATTTATATACATAATTTATTATTAAAATAATAAATTCTTAAATTACAATTCATAACTATTGTATATTTTTAGTACACGTTTCAAAGTCTCGGTACCTATAGCGGGCTAGTACCGTTAAACGACCGGCCGTATTGTCGTGGTCGGTTTCATACAACCTGAATAGAGCACATACGTAGTTGGCTCCATCAAATTGCATAGAATGGAAGCTAGAGCACTCATCGAACGTGCCGTGCCGTGTTGAGGGTAAAAATTTGAATGGAATATACGTACAGGGTGGATGAAAAGGGAACACCGGCGCTTACCACGCTCATCGGTACTCCGGACCACTCGGACGTCGCGCACAATGGATCAGCGAGGACTCAATCCCATATTGAAATTGGATTTAACTTTAATTTTCTATCGTAGAAACTTCTATATGGGATATCAGATGAATTGAATGGATACGTATACTTTTATTAACTTTTATTTTTTAATACTTAAAGTACACGATATTTTTTGTTTGTTTGAATACGCTAATCTCTGAAATTACCAGTTAAATTCCTTTTTTTATTTTTGCAGATTTTGCACGTTCTTAAGAGAAGTAAAGGTTTTGTATGAATGTGTCATATGTTTGTATGATTATATTTTTGTCTGTTTACAATTAAACACGAAAATAGAAATCTTATGATATTTTTATAATATTAATATAAGCAACAAAATATAAAATAGTAACGCATATTTAATGTTTGTATGACTAAAGATCACAAAATACGTAATGATATTTTTTGTGTATTGAATATCGATATAAAGAATATATTGAGATTTAAATGCGATATTTGCTTCTTAGTTAGCGTGTTTTATGTATCTACCGGCCAAAGTAAAATTGTATTTATACAAATAATTTTTATCTATTTAATAATCTGTACATAATTTTCGCCTTGAAAATCACTTGTGAAGTTTATAATTTCACATATACATCCACTGATGTCGATGTCAATGCATTCATAGTCACGAAGGGTTCTGTCACCCCAATCATGACCCTTATGTGATCATTAATGATGCCATCCCTCACGATATTGTAATATAGGTCACTGTGCAAACAGATCTCAGGGGTGGTTGTCCTTTAGGGAATACTTTAAGACGTGTGGTTGGTCGGATAAAGTTTTATGTCTTTCTTAATTAGTTGAAATTGATAAAAAAAATCGAAGCACTAGACGTTTTGTATAGTAACAAGGGGAAGTGACGTCACTGTACCTGATGATAAGCACAGTACAATCCAAAAACAAAGGCGACCACAGAGAGAGACACACTATACAGCATACATTTAAATTAAAATTGCATAAGTTTTCATAAAATTTGTGTCCTTTTTAATTAGTTGAAATTGATAAAAAATCGAAGCACTAGACATTTTGTATAGTAACAAGGCGAAGTGACGTCACTGTACCTGATGATAAGCACAGTACAATCCAAAAACAACGGCGACCACAGAGAGAGACACACTATACAGCATACATTTAAATTAAAATTGCATAAGTTTTCATAAACTTTATGTCCTTCTTAATTAGTTGAAATTGATAAAAAATCGAAGCACTAGACATTTTGTATAGTAACAAGGCGAAGTGACGTCACTGTACCTGATGATAAGCACAGTACAATCCAAAAACAACGGCGACCACAGAGAGAGACACACCATACAGCATACATTTAAATTAAAATTGCTTAAGTTTTCATAAAATGTATGTCCTTGTTTATTAGTTGAAATTGAAAAACTTCATTATAAGCACAGTGCAATCCAAAAACAACGGCTACCACAGAGAGGGACTCACCATACCACATACATTTAAATTAAAATTGCTTAAGCTTTCAGAAAATTTATGTCCTTAAAATAAAATGTGACTTAATATTTAAGATAAGTTGATAATAGATAAATCCTACACCCTAACTTATAGCTATAAATTAAGCGAGATCGTGTACTTAGCAGACGCATGTCGTGGCCATTAGAATATCCCTTGCAATAGAAGCAGCAAATATGCCTACGGAAATATTTTTTTTCTGATTTACCCGTTTTTGATGTATGCAATACAGAACGGTATACATTGTATTACACGGTTGAAAGTGTAATGTATGATCTAATGAATTTATAAATATCGAAATTGAGCTTTATTCCAATATGATTTGAGTGTAAAATGTATACTTTTTAAAATGCATAGATAACTTAGTGACCTACATCTCTAGAGAGGAACTAAACTGCGTTAGATACGAGTAGAATCCGTAGGGAATATATTTATAGGGTGCATTATGCACATGACATTTTTATGTTTTCGGCGTTGCGTTAACGTTATATCGTTTGTCTTTGTGTTTAATGTTAAAGTTCCGCAATTATTTTCGAGAAAATAAGTATGTACTGTATTTGACATAATAATATTAATACACTTATATGTCAGTCACACACTCGCAAGCCACACATAAAACTATGAAATATTAGCCTGAACAGATTTTAAATAACTATATATTCTGATTATGTTTGATATTATGGGTTGGTTATGTTTAAGATGTGAATGCTGTGATATTTATTATATAGTATATATTATACTTTATTGTATATTAGTATACTAGCTGTGCCCCACAGTTTCATTTGTGTTAGGTTTATTCGAGAAATTCTCCACGGCGCGGGCGCGTCGCCATCGCACCTGTGTGGCGCTATTGTTGCTCCAGTTCCCGTACTTATCTACAATTGTCCAGATAGCTTGACGTTCGTAGTTACGCTCCGGTCCTTACGGTCCGATCGAAGCTTGAAGTTATATAGCTTATATTATTTTTCATGATTCTCGCTACAATATACAAAAAGAATCAGACTGGTAGTTCTAGAGATTAGCGCGTCAAACAAAAAAGCTCTTCAGCTTTATTGTTCAGCGTGTTTATTAAGTAATTACTAATCTAAAAATTGCATTTGTTGTAGCTTAACTATGTACAAATTACAAAATAGTAGTACGAAGTAAAAGATTAAATCATACATAAAGTTTGCGTTTTGGTGTAAAATAGAGTATGTCATTAGCAGAACTAGCAGACAATTTGCAAAAAATCTTGTGCCAAAAAATAGTCTAATACAAAACTGTAATTTAATTAATTTGGGTGTGCAAAATTCATTACTCAGCCTATAAAATAAAGGTCAACAGAAATAGAATAGAATATATTTCTTAAATTTAAAGTCCCGACGCATGCCTATGACAATAATAATATCTAATAATAATTAACTATAAACTTTTAATAAAAAAAATTCTTGAACACAAACATCAATCGGACATGTATTTTATCTCTGTCCAGAAGTATGCAGATCGCGCTTTCAGACAGTCGGACCGGTAGTAAAATCGTAAACGCCTCGGCGCTGTTTGCGATTCGGACGTCCGCTCCGACTATTCGGTATGGTACGAACGTTTACCGGTAACTTGATCCGACTGACAGATGAAAAAATTTGAGGTATATTCCTAGCCTTAAAATCAAATATGACAAAGATAATCTTATAGATTATTTAGATAATTGGTCAATATTAAGTATTATAAGCTAGACATTAAAAACAACACAGTTGTATCGTTGACGTCTGTACTAGTTCTAAATACTATTATAATTTAAGTAGTAGGTATAACTGTTATAAAATCTATAGAAGTATTTTCCCATAAATACACTATAAAACACTTTTCCACTGCAACACAATTGATTAATTAAGCACCGTGGTTCTAAATCTGAACGTAATCTCAACAATAAAAAATACTATATCCACCTTGATATTGTTTCTAATTAAATTTTGCATCATACTTTATTTTTTCCTATCTTTGTTTCCATACCAGAGTTCTTGACAGTTCCAATAAAATGGAAACGTCAAGAAATTATTTTTTAATTCTTGTCCCATCTTGAGAGGGGACAACGCATCTGACTCTCAATTGTCTACTAAATTACTGTTTGTATTTCACTACAATGTTATTTGCACATGCAAATCAACATTTTGTTTTCACCCCGTCCTTAGATGAAGCGGGAAAGAGACGATGTATATCTAAATCTGTTTGACACAGATTTGCATAAACTATTAAGAATTAGCAGCTGAGTTTAATATATTCTGGAGTGCTTAATATATCCGGCAGTCGAATCGCGTTAAATTTCGAATGAATACGACATGTGCGACCAATCTATTTTCGTTTTATTGTTTGTAATATTTTATAGCTCTAATTATGAATACACTTAAATGTTTATTTGCAACTTCTAATCCCATAATATTAATATTAGGGGATAAAGTATGAAATTGCCGATTTTTAATACTGTCTTTCATTGTACTTAAAATTGCAAAGTCATATTAATTATATAATGTATATATATATAGCTATAATATTTATTTTAAATAATCAGTTGTTCATTGGTTTTCCGCTTTTCCATTTCTCTATGATATCGCTGTTTCTGTTACCATGGAAAAATCGAAATTTACATTATTTTCGAATACGAGTTCCGTCCTGGCACCAACGCAGCATTGACGGCACGCACTATCAACGACGTTGTATGGACTACGTAGCGCAAGTGAAGCACGATATGTTTTTGATTTAATCACTTCCATTTTGGAAATTTTTATCCCAACAATGAGTTCCGTGGCCAAGCGGAAACGATCGACTTGATAACGATGAATTAAAGACATAGTAGCAGCAGATTCATCTCAAACCATGTTAGAATTAACATCAGCATTCAACGTATGTAATGTTATGATACCGTTTCGTTTACGTCAAATTGGAAAGATAAAAAAGAACTCACAGAACAACAACAACAAAATCATGTCAAAGCTTTTTTTAACTTGTTGAATAGGCACACAAATAAATGGATTTTATGAAAAGTGAATCCTGTATGATAATCGACGAAACCTCCCTGGTACTGGTTGGACACAGAGAATACAGCCAAACCATGTCCTAAACGCAAAATCAGTCAAAAGAAGCAAAGAAACTGCTTGTGTGTGCTTGTGGATTTATGACGGCATTGTTTATTACATCTTGAAACATGGCACAACAATTATTAAAAAGATGTAATTGAATGTAATGTAATGTAAATGAATGATAATTGAAGAATTGTAAATGATGATGGACAAGCTCGCTGTCAAATAACCAAGACTTGTTAATTGTTCTAGTCCACTTGTTCTTCACGACAACGCTCGCACAACAGACTATCTCAAAACAGGAGTCATGACTGGTTTTGAAGGTCTCCGTCACCCACCATGCTCACCAGGCCTTCCTCCAATTGATTTACATTTTCTCTGAATTTGAATTATTTGTTACAGGGGAAATCATACATGGAAACAGTACAGGGTTCAAATCCGTTGATGCGGTTAAAAGCCTATTAAGAGTAAAAATTTTAAAGATTTCTATAGCAGAGGTATTAGGGAACTTCGATTAAAATGGCAAATGTGTATGGACAATAATACCCAGCCCTAGGACTTGTTAATTACATGCTTTTCAAATAAAACAAGTGTGGGCTTTTTTATATAAAATGAATGTTTCATAATATTATTATTATAAAGTTTGGATGTTTGATACTCAATCTCGCAAAAACGGCTCAACAGATTTAGATCAAATTTGGTATACAGATAATTTATAACCTAGATTAACACATAGAAAACTTTTTATTCGAATAAAACATTTCTTAGTACTTCACGCAAGCGGAGCCGCGGATTCAGCTAGATATTAATAATTTCACAATAAAATTACTGTTCCATTTTTTTGGCGCATTTAGTAGAGGGTAAAGTTGAGACCTGCGCGCGCATCGTGTACCAGAAGTGCAGCATCATGAAGTTACAGCCATCAATAACCAAATAAATGTTTATCTATACAACGTTTAATAACTTTACACAATTAAAAAAAAAGTCAGTAAAATAAAACATTACTTATAACTATCATTGATGGTTACGCTTCATCATGATGTACTTCCGTCACCTACCAATCGCGCCAAAAGAAGGACGAGGGATACAATGTTTGGAGTTATATTTGTTTTGTTACCCCAAAGAAATAAAACTTCTTACGCTCGTAAACACACTTTTTTTTAATACTAAATACTTAGATGATGTTAAATATTTTATGAGAGAAAAAAATTGAATTTAACTCTACTAGTTGTGGTAAAATATGGCGTAAAATCAATACATCGTTGCGTCCCCTCTAATACTATGATGGATTGAGTAGCACTTATCTGTCGGCGACATCACTGACCAGTGTAAACAGTAAATTTCAGTGGCTCTTTTGTTGTCGTAACACCTACCCTAAGTACTGTATTGTGAACCGCAGAGCAATAAATACGGAAATCGAAAGCAATAAGTTGTAATGCCCAATCACGACGTTAAGTTCAACTGGATTCTATTGAAGTTCGTATTACCGTCCCAATAATTCTTTATACTTTAATCTATCTACTAATAATTGAATTTTTTAAACTTTTGATTTCACTCGAGAAGAGTAAAGAAGATTTAAAAATGTTCTGATAATATAAATGCGTTAAAATTTACTGAATTAATTAAGAATGAAATATTCTTATTGGTAGATAACAATAAAATACTTTTATTACCTTCTTGCTTTTGGCATTACAAACAGACACTTAAATTTTATTATATGTGCGTTACGTAAATTTGCGTTACGTAAAGTTATATTACGCGTTACGTCACGGACGATACGTAATGATGTAAAATGTACAGTATTCAAATAAGTTTCATTTCAATCGTGGGTTAAGGTTGGGGGTAAGCACAACTTTTAAACTTTACCTACTTCTTAAACAACCACAACTCACGCCTGCATCACGCGATAACCCCAGGACATTCGTGTTCTAACTTAATTCACTTAATTCTCGCATCCAGGGTCATTGTCAAACAGTAACGTCCTAATAAAGTGACGATGACGATTGCCCAAATTTAATTACGCCGATGCATCCTAACCCTTTGGAAAGGGGGAAAATGGGTTCTAAAGTTCGAACGACACATGGGGCCGGACTTTTGTAATTTTATTAATGATGTAATAACAGTTCTGTCAGTCGCATGTGCGTGCCCGTGAACGATAGTGGAGTCGTTATTTCAGACGGGTTCATATTAAGGGGCTGGATTGGGGATCATCTATGAAATCCATGGTATAAATGACCATTAAAAATGTTAGAACTTTAAGCTTTTTAAAACATTGTAAATTTCACCTTCTGTCATCTATTTAAAAACTTGAATCAAATAGATGGCCTTAATGCCACTTTTACGTGCATTTTGTGTGATGTTGTGAGCCACAGGATTAATAAAGGTCGTCAACGTCGTCGTTATTTTAAATCGAATATACATATGCAAACCGATTACCGGCGCATAACTACCATCATTTAGCATCACAGCATCACGATCGTAACGAAAATTATCTATCTATACTTATTATAAAACTCAACGTCTCTCTGTCTGTGTGTCCGTTTATGTTCTGTTTACGCGATTATCACTTATCCGATTTACATGTTTTTGCTATGGTATCTGGTCATGTTATAGGATGTGTTTCGTAAGATAAAGTTACATACAAATTAAGCAGTGACGATAATAGTGAATCTATTAGGAAAAAATATTCATTTGGTGCGCTTTAATAGGTTACGCTAAGTAAACTCTAGGACATATATCGAATGTTGAATGTTCTACATGATTGTAGAACTTAAAAAGACCTACAAAAAAGTCACTAATAGCATATATCTATCTTCTAAGGATCAAGTATAGTATAATTAGCATTTTTGTTTTCCATCTTTTGGGCGGGGCAGCTCGATTCGCGCGGTCGCTCGATCGACGACATTTGTAAAATATGATTATAAACTTACTACGATCCTGACATACATTTTCGCTTCTTCAACATTCATCAATCTTTTCATGCATCGTCGGTTTAGAGTACTCTTGACATGATCTTTGTTCAGATCATCACCGATTTAATCGTGGCCGACCTCTTCTAATGTTACCATTCACACTCATCTTATAAATTTGTCCAATCATTCTTCTTTAATTCATCCTCTATACATGTCCAAACCATCTAACCATCTCTTTTTCAATCCATGTCACTATATCTTCTCTCACACCACAACGTTCTCTTATCACACTTGTTGCGACATCCCTTTTTTCTTCCAATTTCTCCTATTCCTTGGGGACATCATTGGATTTAAAATACGCGCGCAAACTTGCCGCGTAACTGTTCGTCAAAACGAACAACATTGTAATGGCCGCCGCGGAACTGCAGCGATACACGCGCTGTGAATAATGTCGTGGTAGGTAAATTACATAAAAGTATCGGAAACCTAGTGAAATACATCTTTCGAGTGCTCTAGAAGTGTTATGACTGTTCAAGACGTGTAAGAAAGTTCAGGGTGCACGCTCGGATCGTGGCAGATACAACCAGGATACGCGGCGAGTCCCCCTACTGCTCCATTCTATGTGTCTTTCCAGTCGTCGCATCCTCTTGGTTGTGATTAACTTGTATTCTAGCATCCTAGGAACAGATGTGTGAAATAGCTAGCTTGCCCTGATATACGGCCAGTCCCTTCCAACCCTATTTCTTATCCTGTCACTCAATTTCACTCCTAACATACTTCTTATCGCTCTCATTTCTACTGCATTTAATCTACTTTCATGTTTAATAACAAATATACTTCCACATAAACTTTGGCTTTATTTTGTCATAACATGACAAGAAATCCTAATAAATGTCCTCACTCCTCATCTATTGTGTTTATACTATTGAGAACATCCAAAAAATAAGTAGAAATGTTTCCATAAAAACAACGAGAACAAATCTGTAAACGTAAACATAACTTTTTATATAAATCCATAAAAGTATGAATGAGAACGAGATTTAACTGTGAATGCCATTTAAAAAGGTAACATTATATCGCGATAGGAGTACGTGTACACCGAGGGTACGATATTAAAAGGCTTAGAAGTGTTGGATCTGAAAAGCCTCTGAACATTTCTGAACCTCGCTCACTTAAGCACAGTATTAAGGGCACTTTGGGTTTAAGGGTGGCAGTATATTATAGCCGTCTTTTCCTATAGCTACAAAAAATCATATCTTTATATACCTACAACTAATTAGTTCTTTTTTGTAACTTAATATTTTGTTAAATATTTATGAATTAATTTTTTTAATGAGATATATGTTTTTAATAACCATATTTATTTATGATTAGCTGGCCCGGCAGACGTTGTTTACCCTTTTTAGTGGACAATAACTCGATCAGGGGCACCACCTACGCAGAATTTTTCTCCTAAAAACATTTCCAGAATCATAACGAAAGAAACAACAAAGAATTACATATATACATCGTTCTAAGCGTGAGTTATCCTCTAAAACTCTAGAGGGAGACTGATTTCACTTTTTTTTCCTAACAACCTTATTCGGACTATTACTAAAATTAAAAAAAAACTAATTACAAATCGGTCCAGACGTTCTCAAGTGATGCGCTTACCAACAAACATCATTTAATTTTTAATTATATAAATTTAATAATCTGAACTTTACAAGAATAATACAATTTGTTAATAGCAAATTAATCTAAACAATTAATCGGACCTTCAAACTGAAGTAGCTTTATAGGAATACGGCATGTCATCGAGTACTGCCGATGAAATTTGTGTCACCTACGGTCGCCATTGCTTGTTTGGTTTCTGTATAGTAATTTTGTTAGGTATGTATTAAAAAACTTGGACATTATTAGTTTTGAACTTAAAATATTTGGAGCATCGAGCGTTGTACAATTATAATGAAACAACATGACACACAGCACTGATTAGATTATTGTATAAAGTATATTTTACAAAAACATATAAATTATTTTTTTTAATAAAATTAGTCAATTGTACGCGTTTCATTATTAACTAACAATGCCTCCTCTCCGTATGCGTTATTTGGTAGTAATTTCTACATCTCGTATTTTTAATTTTACTCATGTTTTAAGATTCTCAAAAATATGATAGACAATTCATATAGCCTATCAAACAACTCAACATTTTTATTTATTGTCATATATATATTGCACAAACAGAATTATAGATTTATTAACATGCATACGTATTCATATGTGCAAAGATTATTTTGACCTTAATAACAACCGTGATATAGTTGGTACAAGATTTTTTTACATTATATTAATACTATATTTTTATTATAGACTTTTATACTTTGAATGAGTCTAAAAACTAAACACACAATTTATTATTTTTGTTTATTTGTTTGTTATACGAGTTACATCCAATTGTTTGACGTAACAACAATTAAACACGGCTCCTAAACAGAATCCTTAAATTTTTCATAAGTAAGCGGAATTTGTTTTGATGACGATACGTAGGCCGATAACACATACGAAAATGGTCTCATTCTAACACAAGCGTATACCATGCTCTTTCTCTTTCGAGTTGCCGATCTATATTAAATGTATACTTCCAATAATATACTAAGTAGGTACTCTGCTTATAAAGTAGTGATATATACATAACTGTATTTTACATAAATCGAAATCGACAAATTGGCTTATGCACAAACGTTTTCCATTACTGAAATTGACACTCAAAACACCGCACCTTTCCTGTCGAAATCATATTTCAGGCAATAGAACAAGGTCCCCGATGGCCGGCGCTTAATCAAGCAATTAATTTCTAATTGAATTACATCCGTCATCGGGCCGTGAGTGGACGCCGACCCTCATTTGGGGATAGACTCAACCTGAAAATAATTTCCGACGTTCTGTATCTGCTCTGTACCGACATTTAATTTTTTTTTTTACTCCAGTTCTTTAGATATTTCTCTTTGTCAATCCTTTTCTGTAAATTACATGTGTTTTCAATAAAAAAGTAGTGTAATTAATTTTGTCTCCACTTTGTTGACATTTAACCGTAATATCTTAGCTATAAAAGAGATTAATGCGTACAGCACGGCGCGGCGCCACGAAATCTTATAACGGCAACGTATCATTGCTATTATACTACTCGTATTTTGCAAAGAATACTTTTTATATTATTTTATATTAAGTGACGATGATGCCCAAGATGCTAAGCCTAGTGGACGACTGACTCCAGTGCAGCTATCGGAATACTCTTATAGGTACTTGATGACAGATTTTCAACTTGAGGGTGGTAGCTAGCCAGGCGGGCATTAGAAAAAGCCCTACCACTATACTATGGTTTCATTATGATGTTTTTCTTCACCACCCTATGTTCAGGCTCATTGCAGGGATTCGAAATGACATGATGGTCGCAGTGTTCGTACACGCTAAAATTGGGCTATCATTCCTTAAATACAGGTGAAGTTCAATATAAGTAATTGGATAATTTCAACTTACTGATTGATTTAACTTACAGTCAAAGTTATTTATACTTGCCTGTTAGTTAACTAAATTTTTAATTCCAACCCCTTGCATTTTTCATTCGCTCGTTCGTTCTCCGGCGAACCTGTTCCAGGCACGAGCATCCGCTGATCAGTTAGGTTTTAAAGCTCATTAAAATAGACGGTTCATTCGGTCCGTGTAAATTTCCAGACTGGCGGAAAATTAAAACGATACCGGCAGCGGTGCAGCCTCCACGTCTCCCACACGGCGACCATTGTACAAATATGCAATAGTGGAGCGCAAATAAAAAAACTTCGCGTTTTCATGCGTTTACTTCGCTAAAAAGTTTATCGCGCTCGCGGATGCGAGTTCCACGAATTTTGTATTTCTCCATCGTTATTTTAACTCGTCTATATCGAATGTTTTTTTAGCGGATAGTTTCAAAGTTTGGAACTGTATGTAAGGATAAAAAAATATATTTTACAACGGCAGTCTACTCGTGTTAGGGAATGCGACTAGTACCTAGTGTAGTTAGTTAGTTACCTAAAAGATTTACCATGGTATCTGAAGTCACCTATGACGACAACAATTGTTGACCATTTATGTTCCTTTAGAGGTAGAACATAAATAATTTTCTTTGGAGATTTCTTTTTACTTGGGACAGCCCGACTGGTGGAATACCTCCACCCTACAGAAAATTACAACCAAATAACCTTGTGTTATATTCCTGTGGTGAGTAGGGTTTTCAAAGCTCGTTAAGGTAGGGGGGTTCAAGGTCGGCAACGAGCTAGTGATACCTATACCTGTATTATAACCGTCCATAGGTTACGGTAGCTGCTTACCATCAGGCGGGCCGTATGCTTGTTTGCCAACTTTGTAATAAAAAAAGGTTGTAATGTAATTTCCATTGGGTGCAATACCATGTTAATAAAAATAAACCCCTTGTAGTATAGCTTCTAGATATCCATACTAGCTAATATGATAAACCTCAAAAGATTGTTTGTTTGTTTGAAGGCGCTAATCTCTAGAATAACAAGTTAGATTTGAGAAAATCTTTTTTACGTTTTATTATAGTCTAATTATTGAGGGAGATTATAAGCTATACTTCACGCTACTGGTCTAAGAACCGGAGCTGTAACCAATAACGCCAAGCAATCTGAAAAGCTGTAAGCAAGTAAGAACAACGTTAGGCTTCACGTATGCGATTGCGGGGACGCAGTGAACTGAAGGTCTAATAAAATTAACACAAGTGAAACTGTGGGACATAGCTGGTAGTATATGGAAAGTGAAGATGAGGCTAATAATCAATAAAATCTGATTCCATTCCGATTACACCAATAGTATTGCAGAGACTTTGATTCTCTTGTGTTTAATAGAAGCACGACAAAGTAACGGAACAGTCCCTGCTGATGAACACAGTACAATCCAAAAACAACGGCAATTATTGATAGATTAACATTTCTTCACCAGACTCCGCTTTGAGGCCAGCCTGCATAAGTAAGTACGGGATAATGGACACGCACTGGCTGATTGCGAGTCACTATGACAGTCTTTTCACCATATGCATGATACCCTGCCACTCCACTAACCCCATTTTCTCATTCGTTACTGAGCAGGGTGCACCACGTGCAAGTGAGGTTGATTATCTCGGGCGTCACAAGTATTAAAATAATACTTGACTTCCCCATAATATTTATAAACCTATTGCAATGTTAGTCTAAGTTTTTGATATTATTTAACGTCTAATACAAAGTGTAAAATGCTAAAACGAATGAATTAGTATGTTGTTATTTAAAATCTCATCAGTTGTCCCCTTCACGTTAGGCGAGACGAAGCGGAATGGCATACACGACTGGTATACCTTAATGTGGAATGAATATTCGGTTATCAGGCAGTTACAGACGGCCCGGCCGGACCACAAGCTGCTAAATACCATTCAATAATACACCAGTACGTATGACGAGTGCAGAGTTGAGATTTGGTTTATGAATTGCTTGTAAATTGAATACTCTGTGATAACAATGGCAACGTGTACTTTTGTTATATTTTGATATAAACGCATTAATTACTAGGCGTTTATTATGCTTTTGTCCACTATTATTATTCGAAAATTTTCATTGTAGCTTTAGTGGTGTATGGACATACTATATTTAAATCGAATGACATTTTAAAATTAAATTCAATGATCCTCATTTATTCTAACAAGTAATTATATCGAGGTGGTTCAGTAGAAATTATACGTACAAAAATGCTAGCAATTACTATCAAGATTTTGAAAATTAACACGGGAATCCTTGCTTGAAGTTACACATACTTTAATAAAACTACGGGTTAATAGTTATTAGATATGTGATAACATTAATATATGGTATGATAATTAAAACGATGTTAATAGTGATTTAAATTATTTATATTAAAAATAGTTATTAAAAGATTAATACAAAAATTAAAATCCAATTCACTGGGTCGTATTGGTTATGACGGTTCTTATTGCTCCAAAAACTGGCCTTTTCATTGCAGAGTAAACCGTTGCTACTTCACAAAACTTGATTTAAATCTATAGAAGTTATACGAAATTATAAATAAAGTAGGCTTATTAGTAGCTATACATTTTTGACATAGTTATAGGTATCTATATAAAATTACTACTTATATTCACTATAACGTAAGTTTGCTGGTTATTTAACGGAATAATATCAGTAGATACAAAAACAGATGTATTCATAAGTTGGCTCGTATTTTCTCGCAATACGAGAATTTATAAATTATAAATACATATAAATGAATCAAGAAACTTCATATAATTGTTTGCTATTCAATTGAAAATAAAAATAAATATGTAACAATCTATTATTTAGCACGTAAAGTTTTGAATATTAGGAACTAGTTGTTTTTGAAGCTGAACATATCGGCGCCCAGTATGAATAACATACCTAGATACTTTATTGTAATAAAATACAATTATAGGCTAATTAAATACAGAAAAAGCTCTATATTTCTATTACAGTCTTATCTCAAAGACTAATACATCCATTTTTACTTGACTAAAATTATCATTGCAAATTAAAAAAGAAAGATTTTAAAACAATGCTGGTTCAGTGGTAGTATGTATGGACATTGCGTTAATCGACGTGAGTTCGAATCCCTGCAATGAGCCTAAGCTTTCGGTGAAGGGAAATATCGTGATGATACATGGTGGTAGAGCTATCTAATACCCGTTTGGCTAGAGCACCCTCAAGTTAAAAATCTGTCGCCAAGCACCAATAGGAGTGTTCCAGCAGCTGCACTTGAGAGCCAGTCCTCCCATTTAGCTTAGGTGTTAACATCTTGAGCCACATCGTCACTTAAGACCAGGTGAGATTGTGACAATAACGTTAAACTTTAAAACAATAAAAAAAATCAGCGTTAATAATTACAATTCACAAATATTTAATGGAAAGACCTTTAAAAATACGTATCATCCAATTCACATATACGAGTAAATCATGATGCCAAAAAAAAAACATGAATTTAATAAATAAAAAAAAACCATTGGTTTAATGAGTTACGATGTTATTCATGTTGGGCTTCGATATAATATGTATACCGTTAAATTTATGTCATCACACTGCATGTGGATGCTACACTTATAAATAATAAATGTGACAAATTGAATCGTATCATACTTATTTAATTTCAAGAATAACATACAAATTTTTAATTATTTACAACATTAAGGACGATTTGATGAACAGTCAAGTGCCGGTCAAATTTGGAAGCGTCCTGATATAGTAATAATAATATATATATCTTTACTAATACATACCTAATACAGTTGATATGCAATATATGTCGTGCTATTCAGTTATTATAACAAGTGGTTACATCCATAACTCATATCACATTATCTTACGTAGATTACACCTTTAAATTTTTAAAAGCTTTATGACTTTCAGTTCACAACTCGAATGTTACGTTAATTAAAATTTTAGCTACAAGAGTTACAATTATGGCACAAGAAATTAAACTAAATTATATTAGTCTAAAGTTATATTAACTTAAGATTTAGTTAAATAAATTAATATTTATTAGGAAACGAAGTTATCTAATTTCTAACTTGGACAGTTGGCTATATTTTGTATTTACACATTTTAGGTATTACATAATCATTTTAGTTTCAAATTATTGCCAAGCATAAATTTGTTTAAGTTTCCTATGAAATATTCATACTTATCCTAATGATATCATGTTTAAAATTCGTTTATTGATATTCAGACGGCCATATCAATTGAATTGTATCAATTCCGATTATAACATTACAAAACACAGAAATCAGAATCGATATCATTGTTTATAATTATATATTAAATTCATTAGAATTTATCAATTAATAATTATGTACAGTAAATATTTACAAAAAGAAAAATGCTAGATATAAAAAGACTAGTAATTGAACCAAGAAAATTAAATGCTATATTAGGTAGTATATGTTCGTGCGCTGCGAAAAATTAGGCCAAAAAGTCGTTACCTATATCTATCAATATTTTGGTGACTTTCAAAGATAGTTCACGAAAACGGAAAACGTATCACTTCTCGTCTTTCAAGTGCTACTAAACACTTAAGTATATATTTAAGTTCTTTACAACACCAATAACATTAGAACGCGAGGAAGAACTGTGATCTTTCTTAGTAACATCACTACACTACTTAGGAAAACACCGATCTATACGTCCGTTTGGCACAGTTCGCCGAATACCGGCAAGGCGTGATACTACCGGGTTACAGAGTCCACCCGAGGGTGAGGTGCTGGAGGAGGATGGCTCGGTGCCAGAGACGGCTTCGAAGCAGTTGTCATGACCCCTTGCCCATGTCTGAATGACGTGAGCCGGGCAAGGGTTCTAGTTCCATCATTGTCAAAATTAGGCCTTTCGTACTGATGCTGCGGTCTTTGTCTCTGTCCTTGCATCGAATGTAGTTCATCATAACATACTTCTGCATTGTAATTTTCATCGTCAGATTCTTCTTCACCAAATGCACGGTATGTAGGTTCAGTCTCTGAATTTTTCCTCGAGTTTATACCATAAGTTCTGCCAATAAGTGACTGAGTAACATCTGTTTTACTATTGTTATCAACTTTCCGATCTTCTAAACTTTGATTATATCTTATTTGAGCTTTCTGTGTCTTCTCCAGGGAAGGTAAATCGTAAAATTTTAATACATTAGTTGGACCTTGGAAGTATTTTTCGCTGTAGACGTTTCGATTATAATAACCACCGTTACTAGCTGGATATAGTTCCTCGTCAGGAGCATAGCGGTTATCAAATGAATCGATATTTTTTCCAGTCGGTGGGAACCATCCCTGTCAAAAAATGAAACAAAGGTATACTGCAAGCTATTTAAAAACAACCTTTCTGTTAGGGATATTCGATGTACAATGTACATCGTTGTTTCGGAACTATTCAATATTTTGCGAAGCAAATGAAATATTCGATGTATCTATGAATTTTCATCTGATATATCAAATGGTTCAATCAAGATAATTTTTATACATTTATACAATCCTAAAAATGTGCGATCCTCGGAACTGTCAAAATATTCAAAATTGAAAACGTTAAAAAATAATCTCGTTAGTAAAAAAGTTTGAATAGTTTAAAAAATCATTAAAACACGCTTTAACTACGCACTAACAATTATAAAACTTTTTAGTCTTATAATAACATCTCGTTACCGAGCCCAATCTATTGGACTTGCTAAATGAAATCATATGAACCCAAACTCGAAGGCTTTACTAGCAGCCACTGATGTGTTCCACTATCCACCTCCTGCCTCCATAGTCAGATAAGCTCAAGATATTGCCCATAGTATTGTCATCCAAGCTACATATACATAGAAAGTTTAATTACGATACGCCCATTATAAGTAGGTTAAAATTGACTTTTACTTGAATATGAATTTTATTACATTGTTTGTTAGTTAGTTGGTTACAAGTCAAGCGTGAAAAAAGAGCACAAATACAAATATTACTATGGATAGTAGTGTATTTTAGGATATGGCTCTCACTATAAGCGTAACTAAAAATATTCAATATTGAAAAAAAAATCTTTCCTTATGTATCGATGTATTATATCGGATAGAAACATCGATGTACTATAAAAGTAAAGACCCCTTCGCCTATTATTAGCCACGTACACAGAATAATCCAGCTAAATTTTCTTTATAGAGTAACTATCTGAATTAGATGTAGAAGAAACATATTGAAATACCAGAATACTAGTTTAATATATACTTTACTAGTATTCATAAAAAATGTTAAAAACGTCACCTATAAGTGTATATAAGAATGGTATCTTAATTTGTTATATATTACTTCTCATAGGTGTTTGATAGATTTCCCCAGTACAATAAATTTAAAAACCATTTGTACAATTTCTGATAAAAAAATACAGGGAAAATGGAATCTTTTTGAAGTCGGTATAAACAGTAAATTCTTTTACTTTATCTTCATCTACAATAACTATTCTATAACATTTATAATAAGCATATAACTTACCAAAGAACTCACACATTGTCTCGTATTCGCTACTAAAGTAACTGAAGCATACGCAGCCGGAGAATTAGCTGTTTTGCTTGTATTCCATTCACCAGCATTCACTCTCGCTGACGTTACTTCTGCATATTCCGGTAAAACCTGAGCAACTTTATCATATTCCGAGTTAGTCTTTTCTTTGCTCTGATTTGTTTGACTACCGGACATGCAAACGCCAGGTTGATTTTCCATCCAGAGAAGTGATTCAGTTTTAGTGACTGTGTTTTTATTGTAACAACTGGTAAGAGGATGTGACAACGATACAGCGGCTTTTATATTCATTTGAGTAACTAAACTCGTTCCATTCGAATCTAAAATAAAGCCGTATTTGAGTATTTCTCAAAATAAATGTACGTAACGAAATAGTACTAAGATAGTCCTAAACAGTAAACATGAGGCATGTTATACAATGGCGAAACATAATTTATTTAATCTAACAGTCTTCATGTTTTTTATGTATATATCATAATATTTATTTCTTGTTATAAGTGTTTACTTGTATTTGTTTACCTATTGTAAGGGATTTAAAATAAAACTGTAGAATTTTCTTTTATTTATTATAATCACACTAAAAAAGATATCCAAAAAGAAACAAATATTTTGAAATAAAAACATTTACAATTTTAAACAAAACTTAACTTAATCACTATCCAATAGCACTTACTAACTAAGTACTAATAACTATTTCACAATCTTCATAAAAAAATATATTTCCGAGACATCTTTGGTTTCACAATCAGTTTTTCAGACTTTAGTTTATAACTTTGCTTTGGCACATGAATATAACTAGTTAACTAGTGAGTTTTAAGTCCCCCTAAAACCATTTTCTTTTTTGTATGTGTATATTTTCCAGTTTTTTTAGAAATAGTCAGTCCACATGTTATGCCTTTGATTTTGTGAGTATCTATGCATGAAATTGTCATTATTCATATTATCATGTTTATGTTCAGTGTTATTTTCTATCACGTTATTATTTTTTCTATTTTAACATCTCTGTCTTTGTTATCAAAATCGTTGAAATTAAATTCTTGTTCATTAAGTGACATTGCATCAAACATATAATATTTTAAATCATATCTAATTATAACTTCATCAATTACTAAATTCGCGAAGAAAATTACTGGCATTGAATTAGTAGCAGTTGTTAATTTCTTCCTTATGACTTTTTATTTTGTTACTTTGCTGATTTTCTGTCTCATCTGTTTGTCTTAAGTACAACAGATGTATTCTATGAATTGGATATTTTTCTTCATTGATCAATTGTTGGTGTTTTACTGATTTTTTCACTTTCCTTTCCCTTTATATTTTTCTTTTTCTTTGTCTTATAGCATAGCTTAATACTGTAGGAACCTTTTCGCACGCAACCAAATTAATAAAAAACGTTATGAAATTGTAAGAAGAATTACACAAAACAGGGGTTTAAGAAGTCAATGGTTTGTTATAACCTGAAACGGAAAATATATATATAATCTTAAATGTTCGTACCATACCTATTACAATAAGATATATAAATCAAGACTTACCGTATTGTGAAAAAGTGCTATAATATTTGCTGTAACGAAAAAGTAGTCCCTAAATACAACAAGTTCTTTGTGATTTTCACTTTAAAAGTTATATTGTAGACGCCAGACCAACAACCAGTCAGAATGAAGCTAGTGTTGCTCAAGTTAAAATTTAACAGATGCGTTCAGAAATTGCGTGGAGGTAGAAATAAAACGTAAATAAAGAGTAGTAACTCATTTTGTTTTTCGCATTTAAATTATTTTTTTAATATGAAACCCCATAGATAATCACTTTAATACGTGAACTGCATTTAATCAATGTCTGTAATACACAAAAATGCACAATATTAACGTGACATATCGTATTTTATGAAGTTTAACACATATTAGGTACGTACGGATGCAATTTGATTTTTGAATGAAAGGCAAAAACATAGTTTTAAATTTTTTATGTAAATTAGTTGGATAATAATATTATCATATTTATTCTTTGTAATGTTACTAAAGTTATTGTTACTCCTTCACAATTATGTTATTTTGTATTTGTAGATATAATTAAATAAAAATATGTAACTTTCTTAGTATTTTGAGGCACACTATTTCCACAGATGTACGTTTATTTTGAGAAATACTCATTTAGAACAAAGAAAACCAAAACGAGAACAATGCAATTAACTATCAATTTCATGAAGGAAATGTAAATGATCTCGTTGACCGTAGTCTTAAAAGATGTTAAAGAAGAATAAACAAAGCGATGGAAATTGGCTTAAAGGTAACCGGGTGAGTCAACAAACGAATCGCCCGGAGAAAACAAAATGGAAAACATTTACATTTACTGGGTCTTTATTTCTCGGATTTGTATCATTCCTTTGTGCCCCGAACGCGAATGCAAAGTGAAAGAGATCCACTGCGCTCGCGAGAGGGCTCGTGCTACCTTTCAACTCAAAAGTAATCTAGCGCCCTCCCCGACGCATGGTAAAGCCTCCGTCAAACAAACGTTCGGCGCCCTGCGCCACCCCATAACACCCGTGGAATGTTTTTAATTTTAAAATACTGATGCTGATTCCGTGGAAAAATAAGCGTTTCGAGATAAGCTGAATAACTGTTTATTTTCGAGTAACGTTATATATTGTGAATGTGCTTAGAATGATATTGGTAAGCGGAATGAAGTCACGGCAAATGTTAACATTGTTTGTTTATAGTTCCATTGGAAGGAACACAATCGATAGAACATAAGATATATCTTACGTATCTTAGTTTTTTTGTGTAGTAGTAATACAACCGGAACAAAAAATATTTTTTTGCTTTTTGGTTACCTATTGTTATTAAGCTGTGTGAAGTTTGTTAAAAAATAATTATAAATTTTATTCTAATCCATACCGTAAATGTTTGGCAGAGCTGACTTTTTTGCGAAAACATTGTGCTTCCGAACGTAAATAATACCGCCAATCACAATTATTTTAAACAGAACAATCGCTCCAATCAGAATGTAGAACCATGTTTCCATCACAAAGTCCCCGGCTACGATAGACACTTCACCGTTCGTCGGGTATCTGAAATGATGTTAATTTATTAGGTACGTCAGACATTTTTTTGTATATAAATTTCAATATTTGATTTAAACTGGTTCTACCTCGATAATGGGTCTAATCCGATCGAACGTGAGTCAATGTTCAGGTAAACTTTTTGACTAAAAGGTCCCAGGCCAACTATATTTTCAGCGGCGATTTGGACCGAGTAACTGACTCCAGTGGTCAGATTGGTCATAATAAGACTTGTGGCCTGGTGTACAGTAGTATTTATAGCGACCATAGATTTGTTTGCTGGTATATCCAACCAATTCACCACCACATTATAACCAGATATAATTCCGTTTTGTAAATATATCTCTGGAGGAGACCATTTCAAATGTACTGTTGTAGTGTTTAAAATGAACATTTCAATATTTATTGGTGGACCGTCTGGTACTGTAACAAAGGAAAATATTATAGTTTAGTTAATGAAACTCACATTAGGTAAATACCTAGAATAAATATAATGTACACTTTACATACATACAAATTTTCAGCTTTATAAATTAAACGTTGATTTAATATAAGAAAACACGACAAAGATATAGTGCCACATGTAATTATGTAAGTCACATCGTGACCTAATTTTTGGTAAAATATGTCTGCTTTAATGATAAAATCTCTGGCATCGCAACGTTAGTATGGCATATTAAAAAATTAATTTATTGAGTATAAAGACCTCCGCGGGAGGTAATTCGTCTCTGAAACGTGATATCGTGGGCGCTGAAGAAGTTGTTATACTTACAAGCAAATTGTGATTTGATATAATAAGGTGAAATAAACATAAAATCTGAATAGAGACTCATATGTATATAAATTAAACTCCCAGTTATTTTCTTGCAAAATCTTCTCAGTGGAATTATTATTTCTGAAGTATGATAAGTTTGTAAAATCTGATGCATAAAGGTGGGCTTAAAAATCCCTAAAGTTAATAAATAATATTTGATTTTGATCTCATTATATTGTTCACTGATTAATTATTGCGAGTGATATAACGATCCAGTTCCTTCTATAAACATATATTATACATAATATTAGATATAAAAATGATATAAAAGAGACTGTTGCTATTGATATATATGATGATGGAATAAAAAACAGCAAATTCAGTTTACTTTATATCCTCCAATGAAGCTTTGGTATATAAAAAATTAGGACAGTGAATAAACGAAACAGTGTTATTATTTAATGTCATATAAGAGGGTTATTGCTAAATTGACTTAATTTATAAAGACTTACCATCGTCCAATGTTTGAGCAGCTCTGGAATTCGATGGCTTCCCTTCAAATTTTTTATAAAAAGGAATAAGGAAAAATTCGTATTTTGTATATTTCCTCAAAGACGTAATTTCATAGCCGGAGACGTCGTTGGAATGCAAAATAGTTTTCATTTCATATTCTGTTGATGTATTATCAAGCGGTCTAAAGTATATAAATAATCCCTCTAAGTAGTAAAAATTTAAAACTTCCCACATAAGCTTTATCGTTTTGGAGTCAATCGGTGTTGCTTCGATTAGCTCGACGATACTGTCAGTTAGTATATTATTTCTGAACTCCGTATTATTGGAATACACTCCAGACTCCCATAATGAATTAGAATCATCTCCGACAGTTACGGAATCTGAAACGGGACTAGGCCCAGAGAGTCCGTGTGAATTTTCCGCGCGAACAATAAACATGTAAGTGATGCCACGAGTTAGAGATTTTGCTACATAAATAGTTTGATGAACTCGCTTCGTCATAACCACCCAGCCTCTCGAGTTCCTCGGAGTGTTATTTCCTGATAATGTTTCTCTCGAAAATACTTCAACTTGATAACCAAGTATGGACGAAGATCCAATTTTATTGTTTTGATTCCATGATATTGTAACACTGTTTTCTGTGACATTGTGAATTATTGGTTTAGTCGGTGGTCCAGGCAAAGCTGATACGTCTGCCGCTCTGAAGAAATGTATATTCGGATTTATGGGACTGTCAACTAATAAGACACCACTCCATACATATTTACCGTGGCGCGAAGAAGCAACGCATGTATAAGTACCAGTGTCGCTTTTATCCAAATCCTTCAATATGAGAGTTCCATCATTACTAACATTCCTCCTGTGATTTTGTATTAATGCTTCCCCTTCAAAATACCAAGCTATGATTGGCTCAGGTGTACCGATAGCTGTACAGGGGAACACAGCCATCGATTTTATAGGTAACGTTTGGTTAGAGGGCCCGTTTGTTATGATTGGTGGTGGGCGATCATCGTCTGACGTCACAGATAGTTTTCCTCTAATAAATGAACTACCAGCATAATTTACAGCAGAACAAACTATAGTGTTTGTACTATCGTTTTTGTTGGTGGCGTTAATTGTTAGCACAGTAACTCCATCGAGAACCGTTGAAGCATGATACTTTCCCCTTGATGTTCCGGGAAAGATTATAGTTCGGTTGCCTTCTATGCTCCAAAACATAGTCGGCTCCGGTCTGCCGGACGCAACGCATGTGAATTGAGCCATATTACCACTTTCAACGTTTATAGAGCTAGGTCTTAGTGTTATTGTAGGGGGATCTAAAAACAAAATAAAATGTTGTTCGTATTGTACTTATCTCGAGTGCGAGATTTGCTCACATTTATCTTCCAAAACAGAGCAGCATTTGTAATCAAATACACATGTATCGAGATGCATAGTGCTTTAACAATATTAGAGATAGGTATTGTAATTTTTAATAAAATCTTCTGTTTTAAATTTAAATACAATAATTGCAGCTGTCTTTAAATGTATTATAATAGTTAAAAGGGAATAAGAAAAAATAGAAGTTCCCAAAAGTTTAAGTAATATCGATAGGTATGTTTTCTTCAAATTACACAATCTTATGTACTTACCGTAAACCGTCAAATAGCCACTAGCGCTCACAGCGCCAACAGAATTTTCAGCCTCACACGAATACTCTCCTTCATCACCCAAAATAACTTTATCCAATCTAAGGCTTCTATCATCCAAAACTTTAACACGGCCGAGTGGCATGTTTCCACCTCCAGCGGTTCTTCGCCATAGAACGTCTGGAAGGGGGTCCCCACCCACACGGCATTGGAACGTCACGCTCCCGCCGGTCTGAGCCACAACGTCCTCGGGGCCCGTGATTAAGTACGGCTTAACTGTGCAGTGAGAAATATCCGTCTGAATTATATGACAAAAGAGGCGTTCACGGGAAACGTCGAGTTACAACAAGAAATTAGTGAAACTCACAGCTTAGCGATATGAATGGAATATGACAAATGTTCGTCGAATAAACGAAGCGTAAATTGGGATATGAAATTAGTTTATGTACGTTAACATATTAAACTTACTGTGTATTTTTAGCGTAGCTATAGATGATTCTCGTGTTCCTGCAGCATTCCTTGCTATACATTGGTATCTGCCAGCGTCAGTTTGTCTCGCATCTTGTATTACGAGATTGCCTCCGTCTACTAAATTCATTCTGCAGCAATTAAATCGTATTATTTGTATTTGTTTAAGTTTCTATACAAAATTATTCAATAATGCACCTTTAGTTTGAACAAAACTCAATGTAACGATTCATTCAAATCTATTGAAATTTAGGGCGGAATAATTGAATAGGAAATTAACATCTAATAAGGGGTCCTGTGAGTCAGAACTATTGAGATTTTTACTTGATTGCTTGTCGACCTCTTCAAAATATCCCCTTCTTTTATAACTTTGATGTACCCTCCCTGAGGCTGTTAATTATTTTTATGCTTCGCCATACGTAACGTACGTAATAGCAAGCGCCCTCAAGATGTGAATACAAACTCATAAAAATTCATCTTGTAAACAAAGTGAAATAAAATCGGCAATCAAATATTTACAAATATGATTAATGTAGTACTTTTAGCTAGTGATATTTTAAATATTAATGTTGAAATTATAATATACTTGAAGGTTAGTAAATTGCTTGTTGATGCGGCAAGTGTCTAATGATTTTTAAGTAACGGACTTTCAATTCATAACTATCTGGGAAATATTATAAAGGTTAGTGCCTTGTACTCGTACAAACTGAAAAAAGGCAAGCAATAATATTTAACGACATTCTGAACATTTATGTAAATATTCACACTATACATTTAATCACAACTACGACAAAGTCAGAGAGGCATAAAAGACGGCACGGAAGAACACGGCATGCTCGTTAAACTCTGCATAAATTAGTAGCTATGATTGCTTGTAAAATCGCACCGCGATTATATGGAAATACCATACAAGGTATCCGATATCAAACGATTCTATTCGGGTAGCTACTCACAAGGCTATCGAGTTTCTACCATCCCACTTAGCTGCATGAGAACACTTACAGACTACCCTCAAATTTGCTCCGAACTACGCATTTTCAAACTAAGTACTGGGTTAACTCGTGTCTTTCATTGGATATCTGAAACTTCTTATTTTAATGTAATATCTGCTAAGCTTCGTGGATTTGGAAACTTTGTACGATCGTACAGCCTTTGTTTTAGTTAACTGGAGTAATTTATATAGAAATTTGTTCGAATGTAAAGTTACATCGAATGATTAGAAACTACTTGGATGAAATATTTATATAAGTACTATACTAACCGAGAGTCGCTATCGAAATGCAAAATTTGACCATTCTTCTTCCAGTAAACGTTGGGATCTGGAGACCCTCTAGGTGGGGAGCATTCTAGTATTACAGTGTCTCCTTGTGCTGATTGGGTTGACACTGGTTCTAATCTGAACTCTTCGCGAAGCACTAGAAATAGCAAGAATCAATTTAAAGCACATTTTGGATATAAAGTAGTAGATAAAGGATCAAGGAAAAAGCGCAAGAAAAATTATTATGTTTTTTTTTAAATACGCACACACTATTTCCTGTTTCTTGGGTTAATATAACCAAGGTATGAATGTTAAGGTTAAGAATATTAGTTTAATAATAATTTAATAACTCACCGGCAACGTGTAATGTAGCATTACGGCTTCTAGCGGTTCCGTAGGGATTGGTTGCTTCGCACCAATATACACCTGCATCTGAATGTGCTCTTCCATGAGTTGCTCTCAAAAAAAAGAGGCCACCAGCTGGTAGAATACTTCTGTGGGTGTCAGAGACTACCAAAGTGCCTCCTTTGTACCATCTGATAGTCGGTGTTGGCATTCCACCAGCTCGACAGTTTAGTGTCGCCGGTTGATGGCGAGCTACGGTGACGTCTATGGGTTGTTCCATGATGTAAGGAGCCTCTCCACTGCTAACGTAGTCATCACTCATGCCGGCTTCTACTGAACCTGTACACAATTTATTTTTATAAAATATATTATTCTAAATTATAATAAGTCTTATATTTAAAGTCATTTTTAAGTATTATTAGCAATAGCAAAAAAATTGTGTTAATTTGGAAGTGAAATTATTGTTCCCTGTTTACGGATAGTACTCTATGAATTATTATAACTGATTTCTTGACGTTTAGACAACAGTGTTGTAATAAAAGTCATTATAAAATATATGGCCGATAAGTTTCATGGTAAAAAATCGGTATCAAAAGCAATGATGGCTCAGTGGTAGCGTGTACGGACATAGCGTCGATGGACGTGAATTTGTAATTCCTGCAATGAGCCTGAACTTTCGGTGAAGAAAAACATCGTGATGAAACCATAGCATGGTCGCAGGGCTTTTTCTTATACCCGCCTGGCTAGCTAACACCCTCAAGTTGAAAATATGTCGCCATACACCAATAGGTGAGCCATTCCTCCCACTAGACTTAGTGTGTTACCATATTGGGCCACATCGTCACTTAACATCAGATGAGATTGTGGCCACAACGATAAAAAAAACGAAGGACAAATTTCGTTTTTAATTCTTTTCCACTAGGTATTAAGATTGTATACGGAAATGTCTTCTCCGTTATTAAAATAATTACAATTAATTTACTGCTAGCATCAGCTCTATTTAACAAAATAGAACGCATATCATGTCCTGCATTGTATCGATTACTATATAAACACTTGAAGTCAAGTACTATTTTAGTTAGCGTGCTTGCCCAAACGTCTGTTGAAAGGCGACGCTGAATCTCGCTCGGTCACACCCACTGCAATTTTCCATCCGCATACGAGCTTTATTTTAAATATACCGAACAAAAGCCCTTTTACCACGGTTCATTATAATAATAGGTGGAGTATATCATTTGCAGCTACTCTAAAGCGTCGTACAATAATAATGAACCGTAAACATAGGCTTGCTTAGCTTCCCCTAAGGATGCTGGTCGCTATCCCCTCCACTATGTTTGCAGCGAAACGCGCAGATGTTAGTTTTTGACACTCGAATTGATGTATATCTATTGTTACGCTTCGCTATTGTAGCAACGTAAAAATCGATGTGCGAAAAAAAAAATCGATTTGGTCTCCGATGAGTGATGTGAACCGCGTCTGACTCAATTTTATAAGGTTATTTCGAAGTGAAATCAATAGAGATTATACTCTTTGTGTAATTTTGTTTATTTATTCACGTGTCCCAGATCTCTGTATATGCGGTGTGGTACAACGGCTAATCTATAATTGAATCTGCATTTGATATACGAGTATTAGAAATCGTTTCTTTTTCTGCATCACACTGTTCATTTCTTATTTTATTTAAATTAATATTACTTTATGATCAATTTTTTTTTCTTTTAAATTTACTTTCAATATTCCACGTTGACGTTTACATTTTTTTATCGTTATATGTTTGGCGTAGTGACCTCAATCTCACCTGATGTTAAGTGACGATGTGGCCCAAGATGGAAGCACGCTAAGCTTAGTGGAAGCACTGGCTCTCAATTGCAGCTGCCGGACCACACCTATTGGTGCTTGGCGACAGATTTTCAACTTGAGGGTGGTAGCTAGCCAGGCGGGCATTAGAAAACGCCCTACAACCATGCTATGGTTTCATCACGATGTTTTCCTTCACCGAAAGCTCAGGCTCATTGCAGGAATTCGAACTCACGTCAATCGACGCGAAGTCGTATACGCTACCACTAAGCCATCATTGCTTCAATAGTAACACCAGCATGTAAATTAGAAATAACATAATATTTCTAAAGGACTTCAAGTTTCTTCACAATGTTTTATTTCACAGTTTAGCTAACAATGTTATTAATTACGTTTTTAAGTAGTAAATGTACTACAATTCCAAAAAAGTTTTTAATACAAATTATCAGATTAATTTCATTGGTCTTAGCAGTTCGGGCACTACAAATTCGTTATATATAATATCGTTTTATAATACAAAAATTGTGACAGAAATAAATACGTACATACTTGAAATAAATTGACGAAAATATACATTCGCTGATAAAAGTAGACAATGGCTTACCAAAAAAAAAATGTTTTTCATATAATCATCTTAATGAGCAAAGTCAGCAAGGTATCAAAGAAAATGATTACATTACTGAACATAATAATTAAACATTGCTAAGAAAATTAAACAATATATTTTTAGTCAAGCAAAAATAGTGGAAAAACAGCTGTAATCTTAGTAAAGACGATCACCAGTTGTCATCGTCGTACTTACGACAAAAACCTATCACTACGAAATCCATAAATTTTTGCTTATACTCGTATATTGGCTTTCATATTACTTGTTGAGATCTTGATTGAATCTGGCACAAGAGCCAGTAGCAACTGTAATAATAACTAAACTACATTTAGGTTACATGGAAAATAATATTAGTATGTTGTTTACAATTACTTAAAATTATAAAACTACATAATTTACTTACAAATATACTAATGACACTTTCATTGTAATTACGGCGCGGTATACTCGTAGTAGCATCATTTAATATTTCTAAAATGTCATGTGAATGTGTCATAACGTATCACAATAATATTTCATATCTCACAGTAACGTAGTATTCGGTTACAATAGATGAATAGATAACTTCAAGCCAAATGAATTTTTGCCACGGAAGAGCTAAAAATATTGACCATATAATGGCAGCTTGTGCGACAGCAATATATTAACTGTCTGACATAAAACGGCTAAGTGAAGTAACGTCTTTTGATGTCACATATCGACAAATTATATTCTATGAGACCAAAGATGTAGTTCTAATTTTACCACGCGAATGTGACGCCATTTGCAAATGCGCGCCATTTTCATATTAGAAACGTTAAAGATTGTTGCGACTTTCCAAGTGATATTTATAGACAAAATAATAATATGAGTTCAAGCGAGGAATCCAATATTTATATGGAATCTACTCCACCTGATATCTTGAATGAGGCGCAAATTGCAGGTAAAATTTCCAAGAGTAATGACCTATCTGTATAATGTTTTATTTGCTATTAAAAATAATATAATGAAAAAGTTTGCTTCATTACCTATTTTACTGTTTTCTAGCAAATGTGTTGAAAAACGTTGTATAAAACGTGTGTGTAATTGGTTTTTACGAAGGAGTAGATGAATGTAAGACTTCGTGCACTAGTATCATAAATAACTATTACTATTAACAAATTAAAATAATGTTCATTATACATGGTTAAAAGATTGTTACACAATTTAAAAAGTCAGTACATGATTTTGCATTATTATCATAGATGGCTAACTTGATCGTGTTGTTGGCACGCGGGATTCAATTTTTGGAGTCCTTATAATTTTTTGCGTACATAAGGTACACATTTTTTTTAAACGCGTAATAAAGACAGATGCTCATCTGTAGATATGCCTTAGATTTGCTTATGTGAGCGGCATGACCTGTTTGAAAGTGTTATTTTATTCTATTTCTCTTTTTTAAAACATAAATGTTAATTGCTCAAAAATGGTAAACCAAGTTACTAGTAAACACTATTTCAAGCCTATAACTAAAAAATTATGTGACTTCCATGTACATTTTCTTTTGACCCCTTAAAAGTTGAATTTCAACAACTTTTCTTTTAGGCATCTTTATCAATTTATTATTCACATTAAACATTTAGAGATCCAATCTTTTTAGATTTGCGTTGGTCTCTCTTCATAAAACATATTTTGTCCTTTGATATAAATATATAGATATTGCTTAGGTATAAATATTTAACGAATCCATTGCTATCGAGTTAGACACAACTCTACTAGTAAAACGATTCATAGACACGAGACGTATAGCGGATAAAAATAAGATTCAGTAGATTGCGAAGGACATAAAAATATTGTTTATGTTTATATTCGATACGTTACTTTATTGCGCGTAAAACCTAACTTTATTGCATAGTTGTCCGTTAGAAGTCTATCGAGTATTAGATATTTGATGTGATTTCCTTTTAAAAATGTACATACATCGCGATTAAATATCAATTAAAAGTACTAAAAATTTATGCATTCTAGAACATTATAAATTCAAACCAATCATAGGTATTTGTAATTGACTACATTAAATTTCTAATGGGATTGGTTTAAAAAAGTTAATTACATAAATTGATTTTCTTGTACGTTCATCAATGAACTTCACCTAAGAGTAGTCTATTACGTCAGCGAGTTAGATGGCAACACAATAAAGATTGAAATAAAGTAAAACTTATATAGACAATGATTCTCTGAAGTTAATAACTTACTGTTAAGAAATCGAATATAAAATAAGGCTAAGAATAACAAAAAAAAATTACAACTGACTATAGGTAGTGTTGATTATACTAACTATTACGAAGTAAATATTATTTTCTGGAAAAAGTAAGTCACAGTAATCGTAACTAAATATGTATAAAGTATAGACTAAGTTGGTAACAAAAGCTCACACACGCCAGAGGGAGTGATTTATCAACTCGCACGCGAGTAGTTACGATCTATTGTTCAAAATATCTTTGTTATAAAAACTATCGCAAGGGTGATGTTGTCCCCTTGCTAATTTATACCACTGGCACATGTTGACACGCGGAATAAGAAAAAAATAAATATAAAAAAACAACGTTACGCAGATACGACTTTTGCTTTTAAAGCCGTCGGCCACGCGGCCCAACAACGACGCCGAATGTTTCAAGTCTATTTCAAATAAATCGTTAATGTTTTTTGTTGGTTTGAAATTGATAGCACTCCAATGTGAACTGTAAACTTTCGGGTAAAATATTATTACCTTCCAGTATAGGTTTATAGTTGTTTAAAACTTGATCCCTTTGATTTGTAATTTATTGCAATTAGTAATTGTCCAATTACAAACATCAAAAGGCTAGGTTGTAAATACAAACGTCTAGAAATAAATTAACCTCATATCCCTTAGCGTCAAAGCAAGCTGAAAGATTTAATTATATTTTTTAATTATCTCACATATTACTAATGTAACATTTATTCACGTGAATAAATTTATATGTGTTGCTTTGTTATATCTAACGATATCATGTAATTAAAAATCTATGGATAATCGATATCTATACATGTAATTCTTAAAATCATGATTTTTTTTTTCAATTGAGGCCTTAAGAAGACACTTATGAATGTCAAAACACTGCCACAGATTCGGAAATTATACCATTATTTAGAATCTAACAAAATTACCTAAAAATATTTTATTTGACTTACAAATTCTAAAAGATAATTTCAGCTGAGTCTAAGAGTAAAAATAATCTTGGCTCAGTTATCGAAACGATATTGGAAGAATAAATAATTCAATTCATAGCAAATAATATATATACAAATTTTATAAATCTTGTTTTTTTATTCATAAAGAGATGAAGAGCTCAACAACCATTTCAAGAGTTCTTAACTATCACCCTAAGTAACATGATAATCATTTGATTTTCGAATATCTAATTCTAATAGCAGTGATTGGCTCCCTTAGGAGGTAATCATGATTTTTGAAATTTCGAACACGTGTTCAATTTTGTAACCCTCTTTGCAATGTGAAGCCAGCGACGTTATTACGCCCGAATGCTGTCTAACTGCGACATTCGAGTTTAATTGGCAGTGATCAATAATTTTCACTAGGAAGGCTTTTAAAATGTTAAATATTATAGATTAATGTACATTACTATACGTAAAAATTACGCGATGTCCGTATAAGCTACCACTGAGTCATCATTGCTTCAAATGTTGTCTCGGGTTATTTCCAATTGGAACGCGACCACCATAATCCAGATTAATAACGCTGAGGTGTGCCGCGTTCCGGGATCAGCAGGTTTAAATACAGTAATGAAGCAGGATAGTAGGTATCTGTACCCAACTGGGTCTCAACCACTATGCACGTGGTTATAAATTCGTCACAATCACTCTCCTTTGGTTTGTTTCGTTTCGGAATGACAGTGTATGTTCAAGAGGGGCTTGCAGGTCGGCATGACAACGACGATCGTCGATGTAGTTGTAGTTGTTTTTGGATTGCACTGTGCTTACCATCATGTATCAGTGTAAATCATATATCGTTTTATGTGCTTTTATGCACCCTAATATTTTCCATTTCTTTTGTTTATATATGCCTCCTTTATTTTATTTTATTTTTATAACCGAATACATATTAAGCCATAAGCAGTATTGAATTATTATTAATATTTGTTTGCTTAATTTAGTAAATATTTTAATTGTATCTAATTATGAGCGCACCGTGACTTGCTCTGTGGTTCCAGCTGAAACTCAGCGCTGAGTGCCTCGTGGCACTTCAGCATTTATGCTGAGGTGTAAGCCTCTTCTTAATGACTGGACATGCTGCTGAACTATTTATAGTATTCGTCTTAATATATTTGTTTGTTTCGATATGTTTTTATATGTATGTAGAAATTAGTTTTTTTTTCTTTGCGCAGTTTCCTGTTTATATGTACGTATTGTGTATAAATGTTTCCTTTCTTTTTCTTTCATCAGGCACCATGCAGTCACTTTGCCGTGTTAATATTAAAAAGTCGTCTCTAAATCTTAATATTAATGATATCTAATCTATTTGCAAGATTATATTATCTGTGATTTTTACGCTTATAAATTAACTTCTAGTGCATTAAGCTTCTTAAACTAAATGAAATGTTTTTTAAGTAAATCATATAACCATTGTCAAATTATTTTAAACTGCTACGTAGAAGCAATACCTCAAGCAATTGCTATATTTTAAGTTCATCCTTGTTAAATTTATTCGACGAACTCTCCAACAAGCTGCCGAAACCGTATCCGTATTGCCAAACCTATCTTTGTCTACAGCTTGCGAGATTGCTTGATGTCCATGGTTGCTGCTTCGCTCCTAGCCATAACCAAACGACGTAAACCATACGAGATATATCAAATTAATCTACCACATGATTGTAGTTCTTAAAAAGACCTATAAAAACCCGTAATAACATATATTTATTTACTAAGGATCACCCAGAATAAGCATTATTGTCTTTCGTCTTTTGAGCGGAGGTAGTACGATAGGTGCGTGCGCTCGACCGATAGCCTGATAATGAAGAATATAGGCTATTTGCGCTGGCGTAATAGTTAGTAATACGTCAATATAATAACCTAAAAAAATATTGGTCCTTAGTATATCTAAAAAAAGTCCGCGATACCGCTTATCTCTTATACATAAAACACAATAAGGTAATTAGTGACAAAAATTTATTAAAAATTAAAAACTGAATTTTGAGCATTATTATAAGAGCACGGCATATTCATCTTTATGAACGAAAGTTACTTCATTGTCAAGACAGCTTTATGAAGATAAACTTTGCCCTTTATAGCATGTTATTTGGACGCATAGTTTACGCGAACGAGACGTGTGACGCATAATCCTGACCGCCCGAAAAGCTAGTCTTGCTGAAGTATTATAAATAATCAATGAATTTCTTTTTTATTATACGCGGGTGAAACCGCGGGGCACTGCTAGTAGGCTATAAAACGTTTTTTTTTACTCTGACTGGTAATTATAGAGACTAGCGCATTGAAACAAACAAAAAAAAAACAATCTCTTGAGCTTAATATAATAAATATCATATTTAACGTAATCATAGTTAATCCAACAGGAGAATAGCATGTTAGCAACTACACGTTAAGATTAATTTTAAAGATGTGGATATACTTAGTTAATTCAAGCAGTAATGTATAGCCATTCATTTTGTGTCTGCACATGGAAGTGATATATTAAAATGAATGGTTGTTTAACACAAGTTACAACTGAACGAGAAACAAACATACTGAAATGTCACGGCTAATGAAATAGCACTTAACGGTGCAAAAAACTTTACAAGCTCCTCGGCACATGTGTTCAGAATTAGCCGTTTGAATTCAACGGATGGATGGATTACTTTAATATGAGTTTCGTGAGATACAATGTTTATCTTGTATGGGGTCCTGACGGGACAAATTGTTGATACAGTGTCATCTTTCATAGGGTCCGACTTACCTTGCTCAGGGATAGTACGAGTTTTTTTATATTGCTGCAGAAAATGTATTGAATTCTAACTTTATTATTTGCGTAATAAGGTATTCGTTATTCGACTGTGATGTTATGTATTTCAGACATGAATGTGACAATGTTTAAGGAAATATTTCTGTGACAGTTGCAACATTTCTTTCCATATAGATTGTTGTTTTGACTTGGCGCGTGGGCACATGTAATAACATATCGCGATACAAGCCAAGAAGATAGGATACATTAAGTTCGTTCATTTATTCATTTATGATTATTAACCTGCTGATTTGAACAGATTCCGCATTTGCTATATTAATATAAACCTAGTGGGTAATTATTTATTTATCCAATTAATAAAATATATGAACATTCCTAGTTTAAACATTTATTTCACAAGTATTTGGTCGACGACATTTCACAACGATTTTTAATATTGGCTAGTGTGAAAATATCAATATTTCATTCTACTTAGAATTCGAAATTCTAATTAATTGTATAATTTAGCTATTACTTTTTTCAAATCACTTGTTCATTTTTTATTTCGTCATTCGTTTTTTCTTTGATATCACTGTTTCTGTGATCATGAAAAAATCGAACTTGCGCATTATTTTTAAATAAAATTGCCATTGTTCATCGTTCATCCAAAGACGCAAGTTAACGCACGGTAGGATTTTGGTTTGAAAGTAACCAATCCCTTCAATGAGCTTAAGCTTTCGATGAAGAATAACATCGTGATGAAGCCATAGCGCTGTGGTAGGGCATTTTCTAATGCCCGCCTGGCTAGCTACCACCCTCGAGTTGAAAATCTATCGCGAAGCACCTATAGGTGTATTCCGGCAATTGTACTTGAGAACCACTTAGCTTAGCGAGTTACCATCTTGGGCCACATCGTCATTTAACATTAGGTGAGATTGTGATTTAACGCTAGAAAACCATAAAGAAAAATAAAAATGTTTTTGTTAAATAATACAATTGTATTCATGTCTGATATATGATAAAATATAATTAATAAAGTAACATTCGTTGTAACAAAAGTTAAATTACCTTCTTACAATATAATTATAAGTAAATTAGAAGGTAAATACCTAAACATTATTTTACTAAGCGGTTGAGACATATCTAGATAATTGCAATTCTCGCTTTGTTTTGCAAACTTAAAAAAAAATAAGTCAATTATCTAAATATCTTTCTAGGGTCTGTTTTATCGAATATTCCACAATTTTTTATTTCAACAGTTCCTTTGTCCTTTAAAGCTAGGGAATACTGAACAGATCTTGATTGAGTTATTAAATCCTTTATTAAACGATAACAAATAAAAAGACACTGCAATTTGAAATAAAAGTAAAAACTTTTATAACAATTATTGTTTTTTTTTAAATAATATTTATTTGTTACAGTAAAATTATTTCACAGCCAAAAATAACTCAACGAGCTAATGACAAATGTTACAGATTTGCCGTATTCTGGCGACTTTGTTGAATCGCTGCAATATTTCTCAAAACTAATTCGACAAAACTAAACTTTATTTTGTAGGATACCAGAATAAATTATTTTTAAAGGACATCATTTTGTACTATCTGAGTCGTTAAACTAATAGCTTCCAGCATTTTCTGGGTCCACCTTATTAAGTTTTATAATATACAAACACAAATGGACGTAAAAAAGTGAAGTTTGCAAAGTGTAAGCTATCTGATCGAGTGCTTGTGAGACCGACGACATAAAAGCTTTTTTGGCGATCGTCCCTTACGATAACGAATCTTGATTAGTTCCCTGACATCTATATTATAGAATCAGCAAACAGGATAAACATCTGCAGACGATACAAAGCGGCGACCTATAGTTTATTACAGACTTACAGTTATACACCAACAAACTCGAAAAGACCCATCTACTCACACGCTACAGTAATATTCGTGGATCTTTTAATATTAGACGTGTTTTACCTTCAATTTTCTCTTTTTATACCGATTTCCGCCTGCTTCATACACAACAAAACTTTAAATTACACGTTTTATATTTTAGTTGTATAAAAGTTCGTTTTATGGGGGTCACATGAACGTCAATATTCATAAAAGTCAGTTTTGTTTAGCGTTAGATTTTTAGATAAGAATCATTTTTCAATTCTCCGCGTCGAATACAATGACGGGCACTATGAGAGTAAGCCACGTCTATTGTAAGGCCCCGAGTTCACTGTGTTTATTTTTATTATTTCCTTTTACTGCATTTTACGCGGCATACATCACGAATTATATACAAAAGATGTGCGTCGTTTAACATTAGCTTAACTTCTTTACGGTTTAATAGTAGCCTGGGGTGCTCGATTTTTATATCGACACAGTTTAAATAATTGAATTACTGTGACACTATATCACTTAGGGATTGATGATGTCCAAGTTGGTGGTTTATGTAGTCTGTTGATTGTGAATTATATATGCAATAGACAGATGTGGGTTGGAAACGCATGTGTATTTTGTTAAACTAATCAGATTAGTCAAAGTTACGCTTTCCTCTCTTTGTAGAATGTTATTCTCAGGGGTATCATTATGTTCTGTTTATTTGTAAGGTTTGTAAGGAAAAAAATATTGAACTTCTCTTATACAGAAACCATGTTCAACCATTACTAAGGTTACACAATATTATTTCATTGTATTTAATAATCTATACTAATATTATAAAGGTCAAGAGATTGTTATTTTGTTTGTTTGAGCACTTTGAGCGCGCTAATCTCTGGAACTAGCAAATCTCAAAAATATCGGATTCGATTTCAAAAATAGTTTTATAGCCTATTTATTGGGAAAAAATATAACTTCACACTGTAACACTAAGGAGCGGAGCAGTTACCATGAACGTTAAGAAATCTGGTAAGCTGTAGGCAAGTATGGGAATTGAGAAAACGATAGGCTACACGGTTGCTTTGGCTGAAAGAGTTGGTAGAATAAATTAAACACAGGCGAAACCGTAGGGCATAGCTAGTGTCATATAAAAATGATATTTACAGTTTTTGAGTGCATTTTAAATCTGATCTAAATTCCTATATTATAAATATTAATATTAAATTCGATATCTACAAAGTTAATAGTTACTTTCGTTAATAGTTTATTAATTATTAATCTCATAATATTCTTACTCGTCTATATAAATAAAATGATTGAGGTTTGCCGTTGTGAGCGCATCACGCAAAAACTACTGGACAGATTTTGACCATGGCTTTTTGTTTTACTCATTAGATACTTGGTCCCTATAAAAAAATGGCACATATCTTCATTCAAAAAAATGTTATTAAAGTTTCAAGGAAATATGACTTTTATAAGTACGCATTCTTCTTTCCTCCACGCGAGCGGAGCCGCCGGCGTAGGTATATATACAATATATTAATTTAAGTGATGACAATTCAGTGCAAGCGTATTCCGCGATCTTCCAAAACGGCGTCGATCGACTAAGTTCAAATAATAAGCCTAAGCTTATGAAAGACAAAACGTCGTGATGTAACAAGGTATGGTATTTTCTAATGCCCACCTGGCTAGCTATCACTGTCAAGATAAAAATCCTTCGCCTAACACATATAGGTGTATTTGGGTAGCTGCACTTCAGAGCCAGTTCCAATCTTGGACCACATCGTCACTTAACATCAGTTGAGATTTTGGTAAAACGGAAAACCTATAACATATTTATAAAATAAACAACAGCATTTATTACTAAAATAGAAATAAACATGAGAAAGTTAATACAGTTGAAAAAGTAATATATATATTAAACATTTGATTTCCAACATAAGCCCACTCTTTCTAAGTCAGTCATAAATAAAGCAATTTCTCCAGAATGACACGGTTATTTTCGTTTCTAAGTGTTGCCACAAATCTAAGTTGGTACGGCAAGGCACTAAATATCAAATAGTGCGGGGAGACCGACCCCCAAAGGAGGGCGAATGCCAAGCTATTAGCGCCTCGTGAACTTTGACTCCAACACTTCTTATAGTGATTTTATTTCAACTAAATTGATAAATTATCCTATTTATCAAAAGACAAATACAATTAAGTTAAAGTTATTATTTACGAATATATTTTAGACGAACGCTCCTGGGATATGGTGTACATAAAAATAAAATATTATCAATGTTTTATTTTTAGATCTTATCAAGGACATGTTTTGGACTAAATCGAACACTTTGAGTATAAAACTTTATCAGTTTCTCACAGTTTCACTCAACTTTATAATATAGGTATTGAGATTCTGGGCGGCAAATTATTGCTGTTTTAATATGTAGTAAGTTTAAAATTTATGTACGAATCTTTTTATACAACTCCAGTGGCAAACAAGCGTACGACCCGCCTGATGCTATACGGTGACCATAGCCTATGGACACGTAACACGACAGGATCACTAGCGCGTTGTTGCCCTTGAAACCTAATTCCCCAAGGAGCTCTGGAAGCCCTACTCACCGCAAGAACACAACATAAAGTTATTTGGCTTCGATCTTCTGTAGAGTATTTCATCAGTCTTGTTGAATTCCTATCAATCTACTTTTTTGTGAATTTGCATTATTTTATCCCCATAAAAGGATTTAATTTTTAGGGATTTTTTGTAGTAAAGTTCTTGACTAACCTGAATATAGGCAAATGAGTCCTAATAAAGACGCCACTACAGCTAACGCTTCCATTATGTTATTCACTGCCACATCTTCATATCTCAATAGTAGAAATCGCTGACACACACAAACTCTTCAGTTTCATCTGAAAAGAAAAAAATGGTTATAAAAGTGAAAATGATGAAAAAATCAAACTCATTAATTTATTGCATTGTTGTTCTCCATGTCCACGGTTGAGGTTAAAAGCATTTGATAAATCAGTAAGCAATCATTTCCACAACTTTATCGGATGTCTCAGTAATCTCCACTTAGCTGCTGGACTTAAACTTATTCTTTTTAAGAAATATAAACTCATACAAACAAATAAATCTCTGGTATGATAAATGATACTGACTCTAAATTAAGCAGTTTCAAGTTCACACTGTCTCTTATAAAAGTGTAGGCATAACTTTTCTCACACATCAGATTGGAAATATGAGTTGGACTTAGCACAGTTGGTTTCAGTTTTGTACCATAGCTTATCGTATTAAGCCGATTACATAAAAAACTGTGTTCACACGTAAGAACTTAACAAAACAAAATTACTTCAAAAACTTTATCCCTCGTGCCAACAACACAATGAAGTTAGCCACCAATGATAGAAATGTGAATTAATTTCACTGACTTCTATTTCTTTTAATTATGTAAAAATAATCAATATTTTTACTAATATAAATTATTACATAATAAAAAAAGTCAGTATAATGAATTCACACTATTATCTATGATGGCTAATTTTCTAATGATGCAACATGGTACGCGCGCGGCTCTCTATTTTACCCTCTATTCTCTATTATTTTCTATTATATTATCCATTTTACCCTAAACGCGCCAAAAAAAGTATATACAAAAAATTGGCTATAAAAAAGTAATACTCATTTACAGAAAATGTATTTCAAGAAGAGTAATTTCCTATAGTACCGTATTTTGATTTAAGTAAAAACAAGGTACGCACTAAATTGACTAATAGAGTAGTGTTAAATATATTATATGTTTATATTAAGGGACCATCCTTAATAGAGTTGCCGTACACTTTACGTGGAATATCATAAAACCCTTCCCCTTTATTCAATATACGTAACGAGTTAACCGTACCCGCAAAACCTTGCAATACAGTAAATTTGGGACAGAGAACTCTCATCTGCAATTCCTCTTTAAAGTTACTACGAGCCCTACTCGAAAGTAATTCGATGAGTTAATGGAATCTCGTATTTGATTTTACTCAACTTACATAGTATATTACTGCTACTAAATTGGATGTATTTACTCTTAAGTAATAAAGATATGTTACATTTTGTTTAAGCTATAAATGTTTTTCTAATTAGTTTTGTTCCTTGTACCAATATGTTTGTAATGAGATAACTGTGACACGTGCATAGTAGGCATGGATGGCGGGTCCACGACAATTAATTATTGATCTTTCTCTCTTTTGTATTGAGTAATTCATTCAAATCACTTCGTAAGTAAACTAGAATTAAAATAAATTCTAATTCTTCTTTTGTCAGAATAACTATGAACTCATTGTCGAAACTTTCAGCACTCAATTCTTAGTCTAATTCATAAAAGTCTAAACATATTATAATTATCTTTTTTTATTTTGTTCATGGAAAATCTGCATTTGAATTAAAAAAGGTTTTACAATATTGTCTTCTGTTCAATTATATTTCTAAGTTAATATTTATCCGCATAAAGAGCTACACATACTTGATAAACATCTAATATCTGGCAAACATATATTTTAAATTCTTTCTTATTATAAACAGCAAAAAATAAAATATTATAAAATAAAATATAATAATAATATATTATAAAATAAAATATAATAATAATATAATAATAATATATTATAAAATAAAAAATAAAATATTATAGTAAGGGATAAAGGTAAAATACATTTGTTTCATTAGATAAGCGGTCCTCCATAATTAAGTTATAGAAACAAATAACAAGCTTTGATTTACTGACGACATTTCCCGGACTACCGTTTTTACGTAAACAACTACATAATATTTACTTGGATTATAATAATGAAGATCGCAAGCAAATGTCAAAGTAATATTCAGAACTCTTTTAAATTATTTCTCAGTTCTTCAAAGTTGTATCCAATTTACACAAAAATAATATCTTGATAAAATAATAAATTCGTGACGGTATAATGTTTGTAATTGAAACTTATATTTTAGTTAAGTCAAAATAAAGAAAGAAAGAAAGAGAAATAGATCTTCTAAGTTTTATGTTTGACACAATTTTAAGTGTGTTTATTTTATGTAAAGAAATGTAAAATGTATTAAAAATTAAAATAAATTATTTATATATATATTAGATTATATTTATATTTGTAACTGTACCTAAGATAATTCCGTTTACATGTAACTGATTGACAGTGCCGTTTCAATTATAATTGACAGTTCAACCAATGATCCAATAGATGATATGCCTGATTGAAAACAAATATATTTAAGCGAAAGGCAATAGACATGATTATTTAACCCCAACTATAATAAAACACTTGTAATCCTACGGGTAGTAGATTGTATCCCACATACAATAAGATTTAGTTTACATTATGGAACCACAACTGTGACCCTGATTTAACTTTTGACGTATTCGTATTAGCTTAGACGTTTCACTTGAACGCTCTTGACAACTTCCGCCATTGTAATGGGATTATGCTTATTGATTTTGATGTTTTTCTTTTGTGTTCTTTTCATTACATTAAAATCTTAAATAATTTTTAGAAACGTATTTAAAATATCAAAACGTGTAGTGTTTACATTACGAACAGCATATTAAAATGTAATGGCAACTTTCAATGATTGCAAATTTTGCTAATACGCAAACAAAATTATATCATTACTGTCAATTTTATTAACAGTAATAATGAGAAGATAATTGCTTTATTTTTACCTTATGAAATTGAAATTGATATACATTTTTTTTATAGTTAGGTTATAGCGTTTTGGTCACAATCTCACGTCAATGAAATTGTAAACACGACGAATTACAATAAATTATAGCACAAAGGAAATTATTTGTATGTGAATTAATATTCCTATTATCAGAAAATAAATTAATATGTTTCATAAATATCAAGATATAAAATAAATATATACTACTATAATAAAGAGGAAGAGTTTTTTTTGTTTGATTGTTTATTTAAACACGCTAATCTCTGAAACTATCAGTCAGATTCAAAAAAATATTTGTGTATATGACAGTCAGAATCACGATGAATGGTAAAAGCTATCTAGAGTTAGACTACAACTCTCAGTTAGCCTTAAATATTGATTTTTCTTAAGTAAGTCGGAAGAAATAGCGCTCCCTAGTTGCTTTATTCGCGTGCGCTGGCGTAATGGTTAGTGATTCATAAATACAATGTTCTAAAAAATATTGCTCCTTAGCACATCTAAAAAAGTCCAGGACATTATATGCCTATCTGTTATACATATGCCACAATAAGGTATTTTGTGACAAAGTTTTATTGAAAATTGAAAAGTGATTTATGAGCATTATTATTATGCATGTCATAATCCTTACGAATGAAAGTTATTTCATCATCAAGACAATTATATGAAGATAAACTTTTCCCTTTATAGCATATTACAAGCCCAAACGAGTCACAAAAACAGAAGTAAAGTTTTGTTTTTCCCTAAAAAAGTAACAGACCCTAAACCCTAAAATATTCTATTTTAAATTAAAAATGTAGGGCAATTATCCACCATATCTAAATTAATAAATCTGTAGATTTGTCTGTACATATTTTTTTTTCCAAATTTCCCCATAGTTATACTATATGAATATTCCATTTAAAAAAGTTGTTATCTGTCTCTCTATTTGTATGTCCGTCTGTATGTTATAATATTTTGTTCAATATATATATATATAATTTCTTACCCGTTTTGGATGAAATTTTGTATACAGGAAGTTTAAGTAATTCCATAATTAATTGGCTATACCATTTGTCAAAATTACTTTTAGATGAAAAAGAACAATTTTAAATAATTACGTTTTTCATATATTTCATATATTTTTATACCCGGGAAGTATATGTAATTTCTCATTTTATAGATTATATATGTGGTTTGTCAATAATATAATTGCGGGACGAAAATAATTATTACGCAATAAAGGCATGAGGATCCGCGGAAACACCGCTAGTATACAATATATATGTTATGTTATAAATATGTGTTGGAGAAATAATGTCTTAAATAGCAAAATAATAACGGATGTAATTTCATTTAATGACACACGTCTCGCAAAAGGAGATAACTAAAAATCTATAGTCTAATGCGATGAAAATAGACAAACATGGAAATGATTCAGTAATTTTTAAGCTTATTAGTTTAATCTGTGATATTAGTTCAAAATCGCATTCAATTATATAGACCGGATCAAAATTCAATCTAAAATAGGTTGAATAGTAGATATTGATAAATGTGAAATGATCGGTATAACATTAATTAAATAGAAATTTATTTAATTATTAAAATATAGTAGTAGTTTCTTTTGAACGGATGATATAAAGTTTTGTGATTCTTAGGAGATTTTAACGTCGTTGAAGATAAAAATAATAATACAATTGTTGATACAGTATACATGTTGTCTGAAAATCTAAAAGTAAGTTGTTTATATATTCAAGTCGACTATAAAACAATCATTCATGTATTTATTTTACTAGGTAAAAGTTTAAAAATATATTAGTAATAATTTAAACCTCTGTTACTCCCACACGTAGTAAAAATACAATCGAAACATGTGTGTCTCTCTCCATGATACGTTTTAGACAGAATTCAATGTTATCTGTAGGCGGGAATATAGAAAAATACTAAATCTTATATTGTTATGTTATTTTAACGCCCTAACTTCACAATCATTTGAAAATGTATGAATATAATTTACACACATAAAATGCAGAAACATTAGCTATAAAACTGTTTCAACTTTCCACGGTGGAACATTTTTTTGCTTTATGCATAACAGTATAACGTGATTGAACATCGTAAAAACACTAATTGTTGAAAGGCATAGTTAAACTTAAGTTTTATTATTATTGTATTGTATTTTTCTACAAAACATTTCGTTGTAATCTGATACAACATCATTATTTTAATTATAATACTTGAATATTTTTTTATGTTCTTTCAGGAGTATAAAATGTCTTGCTTATTTGAGTTTTGTTATTGTGTAGTTAAGAAGGTAAGCAAAACTAACCTCTCCGATTATAAAAGGTTTCTCACGCGCGATGCACATATGCGCCTAACACAGCTGAATTAACTAAAACAAACGCGGCCAAGGTTAAGTTTATAATTTATTACCACTTGAATGATGACAGGGCGCCGTTTACTCGAAACATGTATCGCACCATATAAACAATGGACTCTTACGGTAAACATTATCGACCGATACATAAGTGCCAACGGATAGGAGCACTATGAACTTGTAAAAGTAGTAATTGGATAGAACGGCCAAAGTATAGCGGATTTTTATCACACAGTTTCCACTACGCTTTACGTAAATCTGAAAAAGTAGGAAATATTAAAAACTCCAAAACTAACTAAGCTAATACAGATTCATAAACATTACAAGTTTCTATAAAAGTTGGTCCAACAAAAAAGTCATTAGTATGTACGACACTCGAAGACATAATGCGACTGTTGACTTTTTCACTTAAAAGGCGCGGTTTTGAGATAACTTTAGCAAACGCACTAAAGCGTTGGGCTTCATAATATTTATTCTTCACATACTGCTGCGTCAACATACTTTATTAACGTTTGAAGTTAGTACAAGCATACAGAACTAGTTAATATCATTGTTAGACTAATGGCAGACGCCTATATAGTATGTGAACCTACTTACCAATTCTGGAAAAATTATATGAAATTTTGCTGATTATTTTGGAGTGTAACATTTAAGGCTGATTTACCGGTTTAGGCGTAACATTCACAACCTTATAAGTAATGTGTCATATTGTATCGATAAATGGACGTATGAAAATATTTTGAACGTAGCCTTTAAAAGTTTATAGTACAGTCTCACGAAACCTCCGTTCCCGGTGCGATCACACGCCGTAAGCTTTTTCAAACGTGGGTGTATTACAAAAATAAATGAAAACATACTTTTGAATAATGTTTGTTTTGACGAGGGCTACCATATTTACGGTGCCATGAGAGGCGGGTGACGACGTGCGTTAGACCCACACAAAGAGGGATTGATCGCTCAGGATCTCGTAAAATATGAACGGCGCTCCAATTTTGGAATTGATTAATTGTTAGTTGTGTGACTTCTGAGATGCAAGTCTCCGCGATCCAATTTAAGAGTCGTCCGGGAAGATTATTTGTCGGCAGCTTAGTTAGTTTTTAATTGCTCATGTTATCAATCGTTCACTGCCGACGTTGATTTACACATTACCGATCTTCCATTTTAATGGGCAATTGACGCACTACGTTTTATAAAAAGACATTGCTCGTGAAATTGTTTGACAGGTAGTAGAGGATTGGAGCGGTTTAGAATGTTTTCTTTTTGTCTTTTATGTCGATGCGTGTATTGCCGAAATTGCACAAGTTTTTATAAAAGTTTCGGACAAAGCGACGCCCACTGTCGACAATGGTATATTTTTGTTCGTGCGGTCTCTGCTGACAGTTCGCGTGATGTATTGAGCTCGGGTAAGGATTATTTTTACCAATTTCACAAAGTTTGCAATGCATCTATTGTATGAGGCGGAAGCGGCTCTACAAAGGGAGCTTTACAAGAGTTCGGGACATTCATAATTGGAGATTGAAAATACGAAATTTTGAGTAGGTGAATCATTGATTTTTATTTTCTATACAGCATACAGCTTCACTTAGATTAGATTTTATGCTTTTACTATATATTTTATTACGGGTTTAAATTTTATTAGGTACATCTCCTGTTATATTTATTACTTAACTAAATAGTATTGTTAATGACTAATAGGGTTGACAACCCTACTATATGATATAGTATTCTACTATATTAGGCGCCCGACTACTATATTTATAGTTTTTTTTTAATTTCCAAACTTTTAAGCGTGAAATGGAACGCAGACCGCAGCATTTATCTCTTTGGGGTAAGTATAAATATATCCATAATCTGAGCTTTTCTTTTTTTGAACAAGACTTAGAATGTCATTGTGTATTCATCGTTATCATAAATTATCTGTCTATCAAGTGGTAAAAATGTTCCTTTAAAAATAAAATATTCTTTAGAAGCCTACTATAGCCTATATACTTTTTTTTGCCATCTACTATATTTTTTCAGGTAATAGCCTCGAAAATACTATATTTTATATAAAAATAAGTTGGCAACCCTAATGACTAATGTTGTAAATGCTCGTACAGTAATGGATATTTTGTATTGTTTGAACTACACGAAATAAGTACAAGTGAAAAAGGTCAATATTCTAAAATTTTTAAATACAATTAAAACATGACACCTATACATATAGGTAATAAAATTAAAGTGTCTATTTATTACGTCAAAATAACAGCTTTTTACTAAATGCATATGATATACGGACGTCATAACGGAAAAGGTATTTTTAAAATTTTTGTAAGTCTGTCTGTCTGTTTGTTCCGGCTAATCTCAGAAACGGTTGGACCGATTTTTACGGGACTTACACTGACAGATAGCTAATTTTATAAGGAGTAACTTAGGCTAGATTTATTTTAGAACAACAATTAGGTTTTTTTTATCGTTATAGGTTTGATGTAGTGGCCACAATCTTATCTGATGTTAAGTGACGATGTGGCCCAAATGGAAGACTGGCTCTCAAGTGCAGCTGCTGGAACACAACTTGAGGGTAGTAGCTAGCCAGGCGGGCATTAGAAAATGCTCTAACACCATGCTATGGTTTCCTCACGATGTTTTCCTTTACCGAAAGCTCAGGCTCATTGCAGGGATTCGAACTCACGTCAATCGACGCAAAGTCGTACACGCTATCACTGAGCCATCAATGCTTCAAAATTTATTCATCTTTGCTTTCAGGGTTCCGCACAAGTAAAATAATAAGCATTAAAATAACCGGCGGGCAACGGTCACCACAATACCGACGTCATTCTGTAGTCCACGCGAGCGGAGCCGCAGGCACAGCTAGTACTTTATATATTAGTTTTATTTAAACTCTTTCTGTTTAAGTTCCATTTAATCTATATATTGAATACATAGATTTTAGTTATGGAAGGAAATTACTTTCATTATTGTTCTCTGTAATTTCTTTAAGTTAAATTATTTTCTTAAAAATAGAGGCATAAAAGTATTTTTAACATCTAAGCCAAATATGAAAAGGAGTTCAGGTAAATAAGCTTCAGAAATATGTTTTGGAATTTAACATGCTTCGTCGCCACGCTCGCAGACGAAACAAAGTTTTGTTTTATAAATATTGCAGTTTGTGTGAGACCAAGTAAGTAAGAACTTTGAAGTTTGAATAGGAACGTCAAATGGACAGGTGAACACGTGAATCTCAAAAGTTTAGTTTGTGTTACGAGCGATTGCGTTAGTCGAACGATGTTAACTTTTTCTTGGCAGCAACCCGATATTTACTCATTTTATTTATAAGAATCTTCCATGACATAACAATTATAGAATTTACAATTAGAAGTAGGTTAAAATTGAATTCTAAGATTTTATTACATTGTGTCTTAGTTAGTTAGTTAAAAGTATTTAAACAACATAAGTCAAAAGTAAAAGTGGTGCTGAATGTGTCAGTTTTATTTCTCCAAGATTACTAAATCTGATTTTAAATATGTTTACTATATTTGTCAGTTATAATTCATATACAAAAACTAGAAATGCGTAACAAGGACACGAAGTAGTCAATCTAAGTTAAAATTAGTCAATAATATTTCTTACTACTACATTTATCATTGTATTTTTTTGTTCTATTATCTACTAGTAACAATTTTTTTTAAACATAAGAAGTGTTTGATAATGTGTTAAACTAACAACGAAAAACATCCTTCTATCCCATGTTGTTGATACAAAGGAATAATGTAAAGAAATGATAACCCTTGACACACGTTATCCTTTTATTGCCAGACAAGAATTCGAGATCTTGGCACATGATCATAATAAAGAACCATGTTTCATTTTTGTATGAATATCTATTTATGTGAATTGTTATTTTGATACAGATAGCACAGTCCTTTATCATCAGACCTAAGTCGTACCTCTGGGCCTTTGTACTTAATACATCATAACTTAGTTTAAATGATGAAATATGTATTTAAGATACAACCAATTTTATGACATGAGTGTAGTGCTCTGAGAATGATGAAAAGTCATGCATATTAATGTATCATTGCTTACATGATAATATAATGATATTAAATGATGATATCGCATGTTAAAATTAAAGGCCTACTTCGGTAACAGAAAAGTCACAAGGCCACAAGGATAATACTAATGTGGTGAGAGTAAAAACTGGTCATATATTGAAAACTAAATAATATTATTCTCCAGTAGGTAATCTCACATTATGCAATATGATTACAAAATAGGTAAGCACAGCTTATATTTTGTACTGAGGTAACAAGCAGTTAAAGAAAATATTGAACGTTTAAGTATGTATAATACTCGCACCCTACGCTTTCCTCCGTGTTAAATAGTTAAATTTATTCAACCAACTCTCCATCGTGCCGTTATTTTATCGTCAATCGTTACCGCTGCTATAGTTATTCTTACTTCCAGTACTTACCTAATGCTTCCCAGATTGCTTGATCACTGACCACTTCATAAATTACAACTGTCCCGCTCTGTTCCTTAGGATCTTAACGTGAAGTTACCTTCCTCAATAAACTGGTATAAAATACAAAAACATTATTTTCAATTTGACTGGTATTTCCAGAGATTAGCGCGTTCAAACAAATAAACAACCACTTGAGCTTTTTAATATTAGGTATAGATTACTTTATAAAAAAATATGTATATTTTAGTACGCAATTAAAAATGAAATTAATACAAGAATGAGACATATTCTTAAGTTGAATGTACGAGAAGATGATCATCCAGTACAAAAATTGATTAGGCTGTTAGAAGATTTGTATATAAGATGGCTGCACTCGTCCCGCGCAAAAAGAGCGGTGGTTTTTAGCCGTATGATTCCGTGAGTCAAAGAAACTAACACAAGGGGCCGCAGTTGTTGTTTTTTCGCGGGGCTAATTTTAAAACCGTTTACAAAATGGCTCGCAGGTAAAAACCGCGTTAGAATTTATAATCCATAGAACTTACTTAGCGCGCATGCACTACGCGTTAACCGCGGGCGTTTTTGGCCACTATTCGGCAGTCCGTCGTGAAAACTATTGTAACGCCATTACAACTATGTCGTCGATCGAGTCAGAGTCTATTTCAAACGAAACAAAATATAAAACTTTATCCTAAACAATTATAGTGGATATACAGAATAGATCAGCTATATACGACACTACTTTACGTCAGTATAGTAACAGAAAATTTATCTGGTCATTCTCTTAAATCTTGATATTTCTTATGAAAAAACCTTTCTTGTAATTTATGGCTAGTGAGCGGATGGACCCTATATTTGCCAAATTTGCTTTAAAGTCTTCTTTTTCTAATTCTTAGTATTAAATCATCAATACATACTGCTCTCTTGAAATCCAACTTCAAACTGTGAAAATCGCGGGCAGTTTCGCGGTTTTTAAACGTAATGTGTGGCGTGTGCGTCTCTAGCGGTTTCGCGGTATAGCAGTTAACCACTCGCTGGAAAGAAGCGTAGTGCGGCCTGTACCTTACTCTGTCTATCTTTAGGACAGTGCCGGCAGTTTGCCGATCTACTATTAAAAAAAAAGTAATTAAATATATATATATATATATATATATATATATACTTTTTAATCAAAAGTTCGTATGTTAATAATAAAATCTTACAAATTTTAAGTTACTATTATTAGTTGATCAGCCAACGTAAGCTCATTGTGTATATTAAAGATGTTTAACTCAAATTCATCATGTTATTTATCTTCATTGTTAACTGTACCTACGGCTAATACAATAATACTTAATGGCAACCAAGTAACTATGCACTGAGCAACCACAAATGTTCTATACATATTATATTTAGAAAAAATAATTATATTTGTTGAGTTATCTAAAAAAATTAATATTTACCAAAAGAACGCGGTGTTTATGATATTTGCAAGTGCAACGACGTGGTTTGAGCAATGGCCTAAAACAGTAATTGTCATATAGATCTGTTATATACAGACTGTTATAAATTTCGCCGGTTGTCAATAAAACCCCAGGTTGAAACCGAGAACCGAGGCCATGCCGCGCCGCAGTCGAAGTGTGAAATTTTCCACATCACTAACCTTCTTTTAACTTTCAAATTATGGTTATAAAAATTAACAATCTTACAGAGCGTGCCAGGTCACGAATCAAATAACAAGACTGAATTTACTTTTAGATATAAATCTGATGAATTGTTTTTGTTTAAAAAAACTTACATATAATTACTATAATGAAAATATAATATTGAATGTAATAGTCTATGTTTTATTTAAGATTTAGGATCTTTAATTTAATTCTCAAATCTACAAATTATTTTTACAAACAAATTTCATTACATATATTTTCAATTTTCTAAACGGTTTTATTAAAATTGTCCAGTTTATTAAAATACATTTGACATAATTTGTTAAATTTTTTAGCTGTAAAGGCTATGTCTGTTCAACATCTATTTAAAAATGAAGAGATTAATGAAATGAGCCAACAGACAAATTTAAATACCAACCAATTATTTTTCAGCTAAAAAAAGAAAATAGTTTTGCAAGTCCTGCCTTTGATGTGCAGGAATTTCTCGCGTTAGTGACTGATTCATACCGGACGACTATTTTGGGCGTTCGCTCCTTGCGACTGTGATGAGTTGAGCGTGCCGAAAACTCGGTTACATTTGTTTTGTCCGAGTTGTTAACCACAGAGATTAAACAACTACATCGGCATTGCACAATGTTTGACCACATGTTTCTACCGGCTGCGAGACCGCGCACCACGCGCTCTATCAAAATATTGACCCTCTTATCCGCATCGGTGCTGGACTGTAGCACTTTAAACACAAGTGAGCATTTTTATTTACACATACCATTAGCTAGCACTTAATGTAGCATTAAAAATATTTGGTCAAGTCGACGCCGCATAAAATTAGACAAAAATTTCGCTTTATCACACTTCACGACCAGTTACGGCTACCTACAAAATTTTTTGTAGAGCCCAAATTTTTAAATCGCCTTGTTAGGGCCGTTTATTTAGGCCCAATTTTTTGTTATGCCACCGTGCTTAACCGTAAAGGGTGGCCGGCAACAATTAAGAAGCCCGTTACAGTTAAAAAATGTCACCCTTTCAAAGGTTCTTCACCAAACGTTATCCAAAAAAGAGGACACTTTTTATCACCTGGTTTGGAAGTCACAAAATTGTTTATCGCCACTCTGCGGCATGTTGATTTATGCTTCCACCCCATCGAGGACTGGGACTCGACTGAAATGAATTAGATTGCTTAATTGGTCATTTATTTTCGAAGATAACAGCCTGTCAGAACGTTGTTTTAGGACACTGAAGTGGCCCATTGACGTAAAATCAAATATTCCATTCCTGACCCTCCACAGATATGTATTTTATGTAAGGGTCACTCAAAGAGGATACAATTTTGAGAAGGTACTACGACCGAACATTCAACATTTTTTAATAAATAAAAAAAAATATAGGATTAATTTAGGCTTCAGCTGTTGATCTAACTTAAGATTTATTACACGTAATTGCTATGAGCTGCACGATATCTCATGCATTATGGATGACGTTCGAAAAATATGATGTGCTTTAACAGAAAAGATACAAAAGTTGTTTCAAAAAAGTGCCTAATGACCAGCTTACATTTTCCTTAAGCCCACCGGAGACGTAAAAATTAAAGGCTTATCTTAAATTATGCTTAATTGGAGGGTCTAAAAGTACAGATTGAATTTCAAAGAGTTGATTGATAGCTTTACGCTAAAGCAGTGTTTCCGATAATAGTCCAACAAATTTCGGTATTTATTAACTTAATTACCATAAGCTACGATTACTGGGAAGAGTTTAATAAAAACGTTGATAACGATTGCAAGGAGGCTTAAATTTTTTCTGGATATATTGGAACATTATTGATTTAAATATTCTTAATTAATAGTGTACAAAACAAGTATTTTTTTTTTAATAACAATTAAATTTGTACAATAATACTTAAATGATGTAAGTTGATTTAACAATTTACTATGCATTTCAGGTAATGAAACTTTTTTTTTAATACCCAGGTATTTTAATAATGTGGCTACGACGATGTATCACTTTATGCCGAATTTAGAAAATAAATGTCATATATTTTTTCGTAAGTGGGATTGACTAAGGCCAAAAGCGCGGTTGTATGATCCAAAAATTAAATTTGTTGACAAACTTTTTAAAATACGCGGTGTGGTGGGGCTTTTCTGCCCTGTGTTATGATCACTATGCATATGGTGAAAAGCTCGTTATAGTGATTCGCTTAAACACGTCACGTTTCGGTATCAACATCAATTAGAACCTAACCTAATCAGCTACATCAATTAGAAGTCCTGGATAGGTTAGTTCACCTAGTTCACGATTTTCTACGCGACCGCACCTTCCACTACCGAGTGGAAGGAGTACTATCTACCGCCCACCCGATACACTCAGGCGTTTTATTCTGGCGCCTTGCCTTGTACGTCAGATGTACGTACAGATGTACGTCAGCGACCTCCCGAAGACCTCCCGGGGTCGAGATAGGACTCTACGCTGACGACACAGTCATATACGCGTCAAACAGACACAGAAAAAATCTCGCCTGCGCAGTCCAATGTGCCGTAACCACTCTCGGAGAGTGGTTTCGAACGTGGCGAATAGCTATTAATCCGGTAAAGAGTGCCGCGATTATGTCAAACCGCATACATGTAAACTACCACGAACGGTAGGACCCCTCTCATTATTCGGTAGGAATATCCCTTAGGCCACCAAGACTAAATATCTGGGTGTCACCCTCGACTCGAAGCTTAACTTCAACGCACACGTTACTATAGTCCGGAATAGGGCCGTCTGGATCCTTTCCCGCTTGCGACCCTCGCTCAGTTCGGTAAGCAAAATGTCCTTAAGACATAAGCTTACACTGTACAAGATGTGCGTCCGCCCGATCTTGACATATAGCTGAGCAGCGTTCGCACATATGTCTAAACATAACTTTGCCCGCATGCAAAGAGTCCAAAATCGGTTTCTCCATCGCCTGTTCGACCCTCCAGCCTTCGTTAGGAACATGGACCTCCACAGGGACATGAGGCTTCCCTCGATAGAAGCCTATGTGAAATATCTCACCAGGAGATACTTCGATAGCGCATCCAATCATCCCAACCCGCTCGTAAAATCCACCGTGAACTACATCCCAGACAACTCGATCCCCGTTGCCAAACGTTATAAACGCCGTCCGCGAAATCTCTTTGTCGATCCCGACGACGACATCGAGAAAGATAACAAGTTTTACGCGTCCGCTCCCGCAACATATGCGTGCTCGCGCCCACGCCCGCGAAACCACCGTTCTCTCAGCAGGGGACGTACGGTTAACGTCGCTCCCGCACACCCGCCACGCCCTCCTCTGCGGCAACTCAAGCCTAGTTCCGATCCATCGGTATGGAGCCCTTGAACAAACCAGCCGCTCGCGCGATACAGTGACTTTACATTCACTAGCTTTCACAGCCACACATGACACTGCATTGTACACACATGCATAACACACAGGTACATAGGTTCTGTAAGGGACCTTTTATTTTATTTTTTTGCCTAGTTAGTTTAGACAAAAAAATTCAGAACACTAAATACACATACACATGTTCCTTCCCTCCTCCCAGGGTGAAGATACATGTATATATGTATAGTTAATTTAGGTCAAATGATAGGGAATTAGTCAGATCGCGACTTATTTGCATACGCGCAACAGTCCGAGCCGAGGTTCGGCCACTTTGGCACCCTCGGATGTTGTTGCAAAGCTTTCGCGGCTGAGTGCCTTAAGCGCTCGCCCCTAAGCCCGGTAAAGCTGTAAAACCCGTAAAGGCTCCAGGGCGCAAGGCTAACAGTATAGTCAGTTTGAAAAAAAAAGTAAAAGTATCAACTGTGCATATCCAGTTTCTGTAAAGAGGCCGGTATGACAGCACTGAAAGGCGAATCAAGGATGATACACGTACCAGGTTCCTGGTACACGTACCGGGTTTCAAGGTATTGTACCAGGTACCAGTTAAACATTATACGCAATAACAGCAACTTTCAATATCGATCAAGGCCTCTGGTGTTTTGTTCACCAAGACGTGAACTAAAATAAATTCCAGGCAGGGGACGAAAGCCCTCTGTTTGCTTAATGGTACCAGTTTTTTTTTTTTTCAAATAACAATATTTAGGAACATCTGTAACAGCATTATTGGGCCAGTGTCTATTATCCCTGAAGGCGATCAATCTTGATCTCTCCGTGGCCGCCACTGTTTGGTTGTATTTTGCTTAATATTATGCACAGTTAGTATGCCGTGCTACTTACTATAAACAACGTCATATAAAAACCGGTAATGGATACCAATTATACGACGACAATCAATTGGATCGCAGTGTTTTTTTATACTAGATAATTGGTAAAATAAACTAAGTAATGTTAATTTTCTAATTTCTCCGTGTGACATGATTCCGAACGTGATAAATTATGTTAATATCAAAAGCTCCGGTTTCACAACGAATGCTTTACGATTTCGGTTTGGATTCCATTTTGTTATTTATGGATGCCCGAACCGATGTTGTAGTATTTATGGCACAACTAATTACAATCATTTGCATTTTACTGTTTATTTTCCCACAGTAACGTCATACTTTCATATCTTCTATAACTTAATGTAACTGTAGTTTTGTCTGTACGTGTATTTTTTTGTCAAATTTCGCGGACACTGTTCACGAATAGGCCATTAAACGAATGCTTGTCTTCATATCTGTTTGTATGTCCAAATTTAAATCAAAAATGGATTGACCGATTCTTCAATTGAAGAATTTTAAGAATCGTGAATAATACTTTGAGAAATTGTAGAAACAAGTATTACATAAGAATAAATTTGTAATAATTCTTCATAGATTTTGATGAAATTTTGTACACGGGAAGTATGTCATTCTATAATTGACGAGTTACAAGAATTTTCAAATTTCTTTTAGTGATCATAAAAAAAGAATTTCAAAAATAATTATCATTATTTGTCAACCGTTTCTTATCAAGTTTTCTATACGGGAAGCATACGTCACTTCATAATTGATAGGCTATAAGAATCGTCAACATTACTTTTAGAAATCGGTAAAAAAATATTGTTAATTCTCAACCGATTTACATAAAATTTTGTACACTGGAAGTATATGTCCATTCCTTCATTAACGAGCTGTAGGAATTGACATTAATATGAGTAGAAATAATTTTACGATAAGAAAATAATTATTGCGTAACAACACGTGAGGAGCCGTGAGGTAACACGTATATAAGAATAATTAAGTATATAAATCATTGAATTCACATCAACGGTTTTTCTGTAACGTCAACTAAAATTATTTATAATTTTCACTGAAATAAAAATATTGTTTACTGGTATAATCATTGAATATCTAGGTGAACGATTTTTGCTCGATGTCTTGGAAAAAAAACACATATTTAGATAAAAGAAAGTAAAACAATTACTAAATACAAATTTTCATCCAAGTCGTTACAGTAGTTTCCGAGAAACTAATTTTTACACGGTATTTTCAGATTTAATATTTTCAAGTTCACATCAACAACTTAAAAACGATATTTATTGCAGAAAGACCGCTGTTAATTAGTTCCAGGGGGAGAAAAGGTGTTAAATTTAAAATACATAAAAACTCAATACTCATATTACATTTTATCATATAGTAATAAAAGTAATTGTATTTATTTGTTCTAACACTTCACATATTAACATGGCTCACTCATGGGTTGGGTTCTCTCACAATGTTTCCCTTCACAATTGTTACTAAAACAATATACCATAATGTTATAGTGTGTTGTTTGTTTACTACTTATGAATCATATTCACAAGGAGAAAGCATCTAACAGCCTAGGTTCCCAAGCACAATAGTTCATTGTTCCCCAAAACTGTATACAATGGTCGTACTGTTCCTTATATTACTCTCTTAATTCCGGCCAAATCCTCGAAATAAGACATAAAGGGTTGTTCGAGTGTTGTGCGGCTAGATTGGCTTATTGTCAGACTGACCCATTTCATGAAGCTTGTAACAGTTACCGGTATTTTTTAAATTTATTACTAAAATATAAACCGAATTACGTATTATTATATACTAGCTGGTCCGGCAGATGTTGTTCTTTTCTTCCCAATAGTCAAATAACTCGACAACAACGCCACCTATCCCGTTCTTGTCAAAGGCCATCCTTTGACAAAACAAAAACTAATTTCGCATATTCATCCTTTCAATCGTGTATTATATTCTTGAGTTCATACAAATATCCGAATCAAAGTTCAGTTTATTCCGAATTTGAATTTTTTTAGACAAACTTTTTCAATTTTTCTATAAAAACGTTATTTGGATTATTTTAAATATCCTAAAATAAAATATAGCCCTTTTGGCTATTTTCCAGTCGTTCTCAAGAGATGCGCTTAGCAACGGAATAGTATTTGATTTTCGTTTAGGTATATATAGATTATTCTCAGGATAAGGAATTTATTTAGAAATAGTATATAATAGAAGTATCCCGCGGATCCGCACGTGTTACTTATGCAGTAATTAATTTCAACACGTAATTTTATTTTTACTCACATTAATGACAATTGTTATATCCGATTGAGGAATTACAAAAGCGTCTATAAAATTTCATAAAAATCCGTTATGGCGTTTTTGAGTTAATTCCGGAGATACACAACAGACACACAATTTTTTATTTATTATATATGATCAATGTCCTTTATAATAGGTATCTATAAGTAAATTTGAAAAAAGTATTCATATACAGAGAGAGAACTACAGAGTTATAAATATACATACAATATAGACTTAGAATAAAGTATATTACTCCATCAACGAAAGATCATTCAGATTATTAATAACCTCGTCAAAAGAGCGATTTAGGTGAAGCTCACACAATAGGTATGTGCTCTAAAAAGGAAAAAAGAAACACTAACATTTTTACCATATTTCCATTAAAATTACCTAATAACTGTATTATTACAAAGATCGAGAAACCAGTGTTTAAACTCGTTTAAAATTAAAACACTGCCTTTGAAATTTGAACAACCCCATTTTAAATATCAATCTGTGAATTTCAACAACGAACGCTTTAAATGATACCATATTGTGTTAATAGACTTAACAAAAACTCACTAGCTCTCCAGACATCGGACAAAGGTATTCAGTAACAAGAACAGATGGTTCTAAACACATCTTACGCGTTTTATGGCATGTTTTTTTACTTTATTCTCTAATTCTGAGGTTGTCTGCTCTTAGGTACGTATAAGTGTTTGCTTTGCTTGATAACATGAATCGAGATTTTGATGGTTTCTTTGATGCATTGAATAAAAAAATGTATTAACGTAATTCCTATATTTATGCTGAAGCAACACGCGAATAATCTTGTTATAATAAGAATTAATAGTGTTATTTAGAGTCGGATATTCAATAATTCAAGTGTGACATAACCGTCAATTGATTTAAAGCATAATCGGCTATATTTAGCACTAAAAAATAATCGATTATCGTAAAATCAAATTCCAATTTAAGTTATGCTACATGTTATTTATAATTTTCGAGTAAAACTAAGATAAGGCTTTGAATAATTTGATTTAATAGTAAATATTTTATCTATTAGGGGAAGTATGAAATTGCTGTTTCGTAAAAATTAAATCATTATTTTTGTAGGATGAAATATAATTATTTAATCAATTTATCTACCCTCGTTGTCTATACATTTCTGCTATATAATAGGAACATCAATTAAACCTTTCCGATAAAACTCTGTGGACCTGGACTCCACAAACTGTGTGAAGGCATTTTGTACTCGTATTGCTTCCTGGGATGATTTTGAATAAAATGCATACCTACTCGTATATAGCCATTATAAAATTATCGCTGGAAATAAAATATAATATAAATTATTTTTATCTGAAATTAAATTTAGAGCGCTTTTTCATTGTATTATTATGTAATTAATATGTATTTATATTTTTCTTATATATAAATAATGAATAACTACTGAAAAATCTGATTAAGAGAAAAATAAAATTACCGATTGAAATATAGGAGAAATGGTCTGTACTTTGATGTAATTATGTCAATAAATATAACTTGCCAACAGGAAAATATATATACGTCTCTGGTTAACATAAATTGATAAGAATAAGCAAAATAAAGAGATGGCCATCACATGTGGGCGGGAATGAGACAGTTAATTCTAATTATGGCCGTATTGTGTGGCGAAATTTTATTGCTATCTCATTGGCGCGCTCATTACGTTCGCCAAACGTAATTGTGTGCTATTGTACTCTCTCCCGCAGACCTCAATTTTTCTCCCGAACCGTGTGAATCTGGAACGAGGGGACATCGTCTAAACCGCGGGAAGCTTCCGCTGACTTTTCGAAATTAATTGCTGATGCAAGCTTTCCCGAAATTGAATCACATGGCGATAATTCAGATTTAAAAGTTAAGGTCGCGATACGGTCGGTGTTTTTGTCGGTTTTAATTTTGCATCAACAGTAAGTACTGGGTTATATTAATGTGTTATACATAATATATTATAATTTAAATCCAATCATAATTATGAGTTCCATGAGATGCCAATGTCGAAGTTATTGTAACGGGTAAATTTTTGACTATCATTTAAACGGTCAGCTAATTACAGAGGTTTTGTTCAGCTCCAAAATATATTTTGTCAGCAATCAAAGATTAATGAAGATTGAAAGATTGAATGAAGAATTGATCTGCTTCTAATGGTCGGCAAAAATAACTTAAATTGATCAGCAAGTAGCAAGATTGGGAAATCTTAAAATTGATGTCATAGAAAATTAAATATATCTGCAGCAATATTAGTAATAAATAAATAAATTGTGATTCGAATTTTATCAAATATAACCATAACAGTAAAATTGTGATGATTATGATGAGAAGTAGCATGCATGGCATGGTTCCGCAAGCTTGTTACTCCTTGTTCTCAACTCAAACCTAACCTAACCCAGCGTTTTCGGTAACGGTAATATTATAATAAGGTAAATAGTTTATAAATATTATTTTTATGCTAACCGACTGTATAGTCCTGGTGACTAAATAATAATTTTGTATTAGGACTATTTATTTATATATTACATTATAAAGCTGATCAGATATCTACTTATTTTCTGATAATCCGTGATTTATTTGCTGACCATGTATTACTGGAGGTTTTTTAACGGCCGACAAAAACATGTATGTTGTAAAAATAACTACTTAGCTGATTTTTCTTGCTGAACGAATATTAAAAAAAATAATCTTTTAATTACTTCCCAAAATTTATGTAATAATTAAAAATATACATCAGTAACAACAAGTATCAGTAACATTTGAAATAAATGAATGAGATATTTCTAATTCGTTGCTCAAATGTTTAAAAATATACCGTGTTGCTATTAGGATAGAAATGACTCCATTAATACCCACAATCGATCTGGATTAGTAGAATAATCGATGAACGGTAGGAAATCTTAAGTAAACATTGTGTGCAATGTTCATTAAAAGTAACGAGCTTACTCTCAGGGGCTTTCGCTAAAAGGATAACAAAATAAATAACTAACGTTATTGTGTATCTATTTCGGTATGAACACACGTTAGCCTTTTAGACTACCGCTGATGGCCTCTAAAGTTTCATCGCGGCCTGTCTGAACGATTAGCGGTCTGACAGCTAATTTATATACTCAACTTACTATTCTATTCCCGGAGGGGTTCACGCAGAGATAGCTAAGTATAGACACGACGTTTAAAAATCATGTTTTGTACGTTGAAATATTGATTGTCTAACGTACTTCATTCATGAGTTACGGAGTTTGGCTTGATCTTTATTTACAACATATCACTTTGAGTTTGTATTTTCGGCGTAAAGTGGCCAGTAACATAACTCGAAGCTCAGAGGGCGTGTATAAGGGCATTATTAAAATATTTCCTTACTGCCAGGCATGTGAAATCTAATTACGTAAAATAAATACATTGTAGGTAATAATAGCACCGATTAACATAAACGCACATCGAATATAATATCCAAAATAAATCTTATAATATTTTATAGATATAATTATGTGTATAGTATTTATATATACCTCTCTACCTACCTATATATAAATATATATTATATACCTATCTACTACACCAGATTGTATAAAATATTTATATATTGAAATATTAGCTGTACAATATGTATATTTGTTATATGTGTTTTCCAATACAAAGTTTATAAGGTTTGCTTATAAGAAATCGCTCTAAGAGATAAGACCGCCTAACTGTACTCAAATAGTGTCAGTTGTTTTACTGCATGCATGATTTTTGTATTTTTGATGTTATTCTTCTATAGGCACGTTATGCAAAAATATGAGAGTGAATTATTACGATGCGCGCGAACATTGTAACAAAATTTACACACTATGAAGTAGTTTAGCCTCTTGTTTGATTGTGGTGAAGATAGTTACACTCGATAGTATAACTTCTGACGTGCATATATAAATACATACATCAAAGTTTTTTAAAATATTTATCAAAAATACCATAGAGAGTGAATACACCTGTACAGATGTTAGCTTCCAAGTTTACTTTAATGATATTACTTTTCGATATTATTACTAATATATTTGAAATATATGTAAGTGGATTGCATTACCCATTAATTTAATTATTAAGAGCATATATTTTAACGGGGAAGTATACTCTGAACGCGCTGCAACAAATAGGTACCGTCGTTATCGAACGTAACGCCGGCAGATGCGTTGCGCTTACACCTCATTACTTTTTCCGTGACATTGCGCGATGCCATAAAAGATATTGAATTTTGTGATATCGTAAGTATCTACCGTGATTTATGCAATTTTTAACAATCTGTACGGATTTGTATAGTAAATATTTTATTTATTTTTATATAAAAATATTAATATTTGAAAGAAACATTTAGAAACACACAAATAACAAAATTCACAACCTGTAAATATTCCACTACGAGGATGGCAAACTACAATGAATTTAAAAAATCTAAAATATATAACTAGGTACCTTAAATTCTCTATTTTCTTATTATAATGTAGTTTTGTGTAAATATATATCGAATGTTTATGTTTTCTTGTAATGGTTTCCTTCTTCAGGCGACAGGATTCATATTTAAATACAAACTAGTAAAGGTAAGGGAATTAAAAAAAAGTTGGTATATAACAAGATTCAGTTATCATATTGATATGATAGATAGATTGATAGATATCAGATATCATTATTGGTAGATATCAAATATGATTTTATATTTATTAAGGCTTAAAAATTAATATAATTATATTAACTTTGAACCTCTACGTGATTACTACGGCTATAATATAGTTCGACACTGTCTCAGATCGAACCGATGTTACTCGCGTCACAACATACCCTTTCAAATCTAAATCTGGAAACAATCTAGAGAATGAACAAACTTGTCAAATAATTTCAGTACAAATTGGTCTAACAGATCAGCCGTTAAATGTCGTTGTTACAAATATCACATTCTTTGCCTTGAGTGTTACTTTGGTTGCTTCTTAACACTGAACTTGTTAATAGAAAAATATAACATTATACATATTTTTTGAACTTATACTCCTTTTGGCGCGTTTAGTAAAGGGTAAAGTTAAAGCTACGCGCGCATCACGTGATAGAAATGCGATATTATGAAATTAGCCATCAATGATATTAATGTACTAGGCTAGTTGACTATTTTTTAAAGTAGGTCTTAAATTATTAATCATTGTCCGATTAAATCCGATTAAGTCCGATAGAAAACAGCAAAACTTTATTCTTAAAGTTTAGTTTTCGTAAACAGGCAAAAACGCTGTCAGCCATATTAGTCTATATATTTCTTTGTAAAAAGCTCGATACGGTTTATTAAAACGACAACGTTTGCTAAATGTCAAATGTTTGCTTTCGACCCGTATGACGTCACAGCAAAAATAATATATAGACTAATATGGTTGACAGCGTTTTCAGAGTTCAAAAAATAATATGAAAAAAAAAAACATTTTAAATTGAAAATATGTAGCCATCTTACACTTTTATTATCTGAAATCGATAAATATTGGTTTCTTAAGTCAAATACTAAAGAAAATATTTATTTATTGCTCCAAATTTGATATGAGGCGAGTAGCCTATTTCATTTAATTGACTTTTTTATTGTGTAAAATAAACTTTATGTTTCAATAAATAAACATTATTTATAAAAATGTATAGGTATACTTTGGTTATTTTTTTATTTTGATTAATTTATTTTTAATACAGTCTATGTACACACCGTGAAATTATTCGTAACCAATGGCGAACTTTGGGTAAGAAGTGGACTTATAAAGTCGGATGATGATGGTATGAAAATATTTTTACACAACATGAAAAATCAGTAAAATAATTTAAATTATTGTCATTTATTTGTAACTTCATCATGTTGTTGGCACGCAGGATAAAATCTTTGGAGTTTGTTTTGTTACACCAGGAAAGTATAACTTCTTGCACGTACATAATTGCACACAGATTTTTGAAGTAAAACTTCTTATGCGACTTCCAACGCGTTAAACGTTAAACGTTTAACACACATTATCGGTCTCTCTTCTTTGTGTGAGCTAGAGCGAGAAAGCAATCGGTGTGTATGTATGTATATTGCACAATGTTTAAATAAAATATCTTTTAAAATGATGTTTCACTTCTATCGTGTGTGAATCGCACACACACCTTTTTTTTATTTTCTTAACTCTTTTCATCTCTCTTAATTGTAAAATATATTTTTTTGCGAAACAACTATATATATATATATATATATTATATAAACAATCACTTCACAAAAGACCACTTTCTTAATCCCAAAATTTTTTACGGAACAACGTCTTTATTTTGCAAGGATAGTAACTAAATACAATCCATAATAAACACATTTAATAGTTTCAAAATCCTGAGATATAGGTAGTTAAATTATATTTGGTTAAACACGCAAAAATCGATAATGTATGTATCTATGTAATGTATGTATGTAATGTAGCTATAAATTATGGTGTTAATAATAACAATAAAAGCATTGCTTCTAATGTTTGTATCAATAACGTTTAATTAAGCTTTAGATCATCTCAGATAAAATTTTAAATAAATTAATCAAATGGTTTATTGTGCAACTTATACTTATCGCCGCAAGCTAATTACAACTTAGATAGCTAAAGACTGTAATTTGAATTAATTTTCCCTATACTATCAAGATATCCCGTATAATTTATTACTTAGAATACAAGCCGTTACTTGCAAGTTCTGTTAAGTACTCCTGTCTTTTTTTTGTATATTATAAATCTAGACAAAATACTCTCGTAATGTCCATGTTCGTAACAAATTATAACTTGTTTCCTTAAACGATTAGTTTAAAAGTAATTTAAAAAATAATCATTTATTGTAATATTTTCGCTTAGTGATATTATTCATATAATGGGAATGAAAGTTCTCTAAGGTGTTTTTAGTTGACAGTGTCTAGTGCACTATCCCATATAAATAACGTCAAATAGGAGACAAATACAGTGTGCAATACAACGTATCATCCTAACAACATATATAAATCTACCAAAAAACGTTATTTTGAACCATCACCCTAAAAGCAGGGTTTGTGTGCATTGCATGATCGTAAATTACCCGGTGACGACTGCACTAAAATAGCGTAACACCCCAAACAGTCATGGGAATGCAGGACCATCCCCACCCTATGAGCTAAATACTTACAAATCTACACTTTTGGCCCCAATCAAAAAGACATCGACAGAGACGTTCCCGCTCCGATTAGATATGCCCGTTCAATAAACAGTTTATAGGGGCCAATGAAATTTCTCAAACATAGCAAACCCATCAGTCACGCGATGAAAGGAATCGAGTAAATTGGAATGAGGTGGAAGGATGAACAATGAATTGAAAGTCCCCAGCCGGAGGCGTTGCAAATTTTTCTCTGTTATCCCAACAACAATGGGAGGTTCGCCTAGACTCCACCAGGCCTTTGTCTAATTAATTATCCCGGGATCAAATAATTAAGGTCGAATTCAAAACTGAGTTTGTACCGTCGTACGGATATAATAATTTCAAGTTGTGTGGTTATTAATGGGAGATTTTACGGGAGTAAATTGAAACGATTTCGTCGTGAAACTTTATATATATCTATCTATACCATAACATAGTATAGTTAAAAAGTTTTTTGTTCAAACGAGCTAATCTCTGTAACTTCCAGTCGGATTCGAAAAAATATTTTTGTATATGATAGATTCACGATTAATAGTATAATCTATATAGCATCACACTACAACTCTGAGGAGCGGAACAATAACTATGAACGTCAAGCAAACTTTGCAATTAAATATACTCCATTTTCCAAACATTGCCTAATTTGTTACATACCGTTGATTAGGTACTCATATACTGTAAAAGCTAATGATCAAAAAAATTTGTTCTGTTGATAATAAAGATCAAGTACGTCTACAGAAAATTATCTCAAAACGAACATATGAGAAGTACAGTTACAATATAATTTTATATACCTACGTTTCTCCACATCTCTGAGAATATGTATAGTAATCATCAGTTGCTCATAGAAAAAGTGGAAAATTTATGAAGCACACTTATAATAATGAACGCTTAAAATATTGTAATTTTTATCCATGTTAAAATTGAAAGATCTCACCCAACCACAAGTGATGAAGTAAATACTGTGTATAAATATTATGTATATATGAAATTATCTACTATTTTTATTTTTCGAGTGCGACTTACTTAACAAAAATGAATTTGTAAGGCTAGCTGTTAGGTGTAGCCTAATGCTAGATAGCCTATACTATTTCTCGTGAATCTGGCTATTATAAACAAAAATAATTTTCCGAATCCGACTGGTAGATTGGCGCGTTTAAATAGCAATCAAACTAAAAACTCTTTAACTTTGTTATATTTTAGTACCAATAGATAATACGACACCGTTACCTGAACCTCGTGCGTTATAGGGTGCAATAGTTGACCACAAAACCGCAAACGATACCAACAGAATAATACTATTCTTCAGAGTATTAAATACTAAATTATGTTATGAAATGTGTGATGAAATGAATGTATCACCGTAATAAAATGAATATCATCGCAATTTAGGTGATCAGTCACTTACTAACACCGGTCTGCATTTACCGACAACCAATAGATATCCATAACTTTATGACCATCAATCAGAAATGTTCGCAGTACATCTGATAATGTATCGGCAACAACCCAGCATTTAATTGTTGATGGATGACAGGCCGAGACAGGCGAATTTCACGGACGAATATAATATTTCTGGTAAGGAATTTTTTCATTCGTTCCAGCCGTGCATATTCGATGCGGATTTATGATTTTCATCTCATCTTACCCTCTTTAGAGCTCGGAAGCGATACGTAAAATGACGGAAGATATGAAGGGCGGTAATGGGGGGAAATTGTACTTTATTCGATTTTGATAGACTTGATCGTGGATTTAAGAGCCGCTGTCACTCACGGGTGATAAGCTAAGATTTTCACCCTTTCATATTTTGCTTGCACGTGTGTTGTATGTTAAATGTATTGAACCCTCTTCCTAGTCAAATAGTCTAAAAATATTTACAAACTTTCTAATTTTATGTGTATAAAGTATGGATTAAATGAATACAAGTTGCAATTTACCAGCTTAGATTTATGTCTTACTTTTACTAGGAAAAAACGAGATGGGTGGTAACATCGTCATAAAAACTTTATAATATTTTTAGAGTACCTTATCTAAGTTAGGTTATAAAACTTCTGAAGTAGCATTTTAATATATTTGCTCTCCTGATAAGCTTTCTTCTAATATAACATGTTCACGGCGAGTAGTCAAAGCATATTTTATAAAAAAAAGTTACCTTTTTTTAAATAAATATGTAATATATTTGTGACTGTTAATTTTTCAACCATTTGGTTTTTTTTTCAAATACCATGCGATCAGTGATAGAATTTTCAACTAATATCAAGTAATGCCTCAACCTAGTTTTTTTTTTTTAATGTATATGTAAATGGACCTTTTCTCGTTGGGAAACCCTACATGAAAACCTAATCTTCACCAGAGATTGGCGCGCTGGTTATCTCAGACTTCTGCTCACTAAACCAGCGATCTCCTGTATGACGAACTGGATCCTGGATATAGCTCGCGCATAAATCCGCAGCCTCAGCAGGTGTGATCCAAGACCGGGGCTCTTTCGCGGCTTAAGGATTGGCTGCCTCAGTTTAACACCTTAGAACAACGTCGGACGGTGAACAAAACCTTTCTTAAAAACAAAATATATTACTTAAACTATAAAAATAATAAGACCAAGATAACCTTTTCAAAAAACAAATTTAATTTAAAACGCATAGTATTTATCTCCTTGCAACCGTGTTCTCGAAAACGGTGATGCAGACAACCAATTACCTATTCGATAAGGGATTTATTTATGATCCCCGGCGGTCGACGAGACCGAATTAAAATTCATTGTTTCTCTTATCCTGAAAACGAATGATATACCGAGGTCACGAGATATCTTTACTTTATCTGTGTAACAAGAATCGGCTTTTAGAGTGAAGGCGATTCTGATAGCGAAGTGGGGGAGGAATAATTGACCTCTCCATAGTCCGTGTACGTTAGAGGATTCTGATGTATTTGTAAGTTTATTTTTAAAACTCCGTATCCGATTTCTTGAATGTAAATTTTGAATAGTTTCGATTATCGTGTATTAGATGAGAATGGTTGATAAGGGTGCTGTTTTATTACTTTGAATGTCTCATAAAACGACGATAAACTTTTCATTTACTACTAAAACGCTAACAATGTAATAAAGCCTCAATAAAGGCAAATTCACTGGCTAAGTTTCGTAGTTCATTTTAGGTACAAAAAACTAACGTGGGTTTGAATTTATTATTGAGTTAAATAGTATCAAATTTTTTTGGCAAGCTAATTCCATCGTTGGTCTCTTTAGGTCTTCCTATAATTGTGATTGATGTTGTTATACGAAATAATGTCTCTGGAACTAATGATCCGATTTAAAATATATTTTACTAATAATAAGCTACGTTCAGGGTAATGGTTTTAATTTTTATTATATTACTATTAATTATTTACTTAGCACGTAAAGACCAAAAATTATAAGTAGAAATAATGTAGATACCTATTCATACAGCTTATTACAATATCAACATAGTTTGATCTTTTTTTAATACATGACATCTCTACAGTATTCATGAATTTATTTGATTTAATATTGTCCTAACAACATGATTTAAATTGAATAAAAGACTAACTGGTATATATTAAGTCATAAAATCTGGGATTCTTCCATAAATCTCTACATCTCTACTGCAGATGGACCGGGGAAATTTACCGTTTTAAATAAGAAGAATTAGTTTGTAGTTGAACAAAAGATTCGCTACCTAGGTCGTCAGTCCACCTTTTGACGGATCTACCCACGCTGTGCCTTCCATTACGTGGCCGCCATTCGAGAACTCTACGACACCATCGGCCATCCGTTCTATGAACGATGGGCCCTGCCCACTGCCACTTAAGCAATTCTGAGAGCTATGTCAGTGACTTAGATGATTGCTGCTGGATACAAACAGCGCAAGACCGGTCATTGTAACGATCTTTGGCAAAGGAACAGTGGACGTTTTTTGGCTAAATGGATGGAGCGAAAGTGATCTACTATGATAAGAATAAATACTGTTATTTTCGACAAAAAATAGTTAATAACAAAATTGGAATCAGTGCATTCTGGTCTTTCCATTTCATACACCTATCCTTATTTCTCTGTCATTACATATTATGAAACAAAGTCCTATCGCTGCTCCTATCTGTCTCAATGCAATAAACTCAAAAAATGCAGAACTGATTTTCATATACTTTTCATCAATGCACGGAGTGATTCAAAGGGAAAGTTTAAGTGTATAATTCATTAAGGTTTTGTGTAAATTGGCGAATATATGATGATGATTGTTGAAAATGTGGGAAAGATCATGTTGAATGGGAGCTTTACTGACGTGCGCCGCGTAAACCAATAGAGTTATATAATATGTATTACTCTGCTACCCATACAAATCCGGAACGGGTTACTAGAACATTATAAAATGACTAATTTTATTTATCGAAAGTAAGTATATTAATCTTATATCCGCATGATAAACATGAGCCTCCTATTTTTCGAAATTATTAAAGTATAAAAATTCGGTTATTGCCTTTTCTTAACACGGTAACATTATTAATCCTAAGTTCAAATAAACACAAATTCCGGCAGAATCAATAAGAACACCAAAATAATAACACTGATATAAAATTCACGACAAAAGAATCACTTTAGTTCCCAAAACTGACATCGATGCGTGTGGCTTTTAAATATTTATAAAAATACACTGTTGCATTTCAACTTTCTTTTATATTTTGCAAAGTAGATGGTAATGTACAGCACTGTCGTACTCTTGGCCGTACTTATTGAGGTAAATATGCGCATATTTCTATATTGTATGGTAAACGTGTACCTACAAATAGTGTTGTATGAGATGCATCCGTCGGTAACCGATGATGACCTTTGACTCTGACACGAAAGCATTAAGAGACAGGATTTAAGGCATTATCCCATTCTCATACGAGCGTTTTGAATATGTACATACCAAATGATAACATAAGATTAGATTAGGTTATGTTTTCTTTATGATATTTTTGTGTTGGTTGGTTGGTTTTATTTCTTTGTCAGTTCGTTGGTACGATTAGTTTAACAGTCTTCCTTATAGGGAGGGATCCACGTTCGAGTTTGAAAACAAATCTATTTATTAAAATTTAAATTATCTATTAAAAAAATCGTAATTTTTGACCACGACTGTGATACAGTTTATTGTATTGTTCCTAAAAAAGCATTATTTATTATAGGTAATAATCGCAAGGATTATGAATGTGTTAATCGTTTGATATGATGTATACAGAACAGCGTTTGAAAAAAATATCATCTTTTCTAAAGCTACGAATTTCACTATCTACGAATCATTAACTGGTTTTATTACCCACTTCAAACAAAGTGTTATTCTCTGTTTCTCTTGTATATTTTTGCCCTATTTTATCAGAAACAATATTACCGATTTTTTTGTTTATTTTATCTGAGCTTCCCATATGCACTTATGGGAATATTTTACTGTAAAGAACATCCTCAGTAAATTACCATTGTTATGCGCAAACTTATAGATATAACTAGCGAGCGCCCGCGGCTTCACACGCTTTTGTTACGCAGTAATTATTTTTATCCCGTAATTTTACTTTTACTCATATTATTGACAATTCAAATATCAAAATCGTTTAAGGAATAATTCAAAACATTTTTTACAATTTCTAAATACTTTTAAAATTTGAAAATTCTTATAGCCTATCATCAATTGACCCAAACTTTCATAAGAATCGGTCAAGACGTTTTGAGTTAAATCCTGACATAAAAACTGTAAGGAATTAAAAAGTCTGACTTTAGTATATTATTATTAAAATGGCAACGGTTACTATGGCAACGCTTACCATAGCAAATGTTAACATAACAACGGTTACCTTGTTACACAAAATATTTAAAAAAAATTAACGCATCTTAGACAGCCTATACAATCATGCAACACAAATTTCATCCCTTAATTTAATTTAGGTGAAGTATTTAAAAAAGCTGGATTTTTCAATTGGAGAATATATGTAATATTCATGTGTGGTAAATAATTATCATCAAAAATATAAACCAATAACAAATTCACCATACAAAGTTTCAACCCGTATTTTACAATCTTAAGTTTTTTTTTTTTTTTGATAAAAAGCGATACATGTGTTTCATTATTTTTATTAAAAGTTCTAAGTACAAATTTCAAGTTAAAATACAATGTTTGCACTATATACAAACTTTCAAACCTCTTTTAACACCCGTTGAATTTCTAAGTGATTTCTAATAATTCTTAAGTAAGCGTCTCCATCACGAAAGGAGTAACTATGCTAAATATCAAGTCAATCGGACCTATAGTTTCGGAGATCTCGTGATGAGTGGTATTTCGTTTTATATCTTTAGATAACTGATTAATAACGTTCTTTATTTCACCTTATTATGATATTAATTTGTAATCTCGAGCGGCAAAACAAAAAAAGCCGATAATTACATTTTAACAAAAGGAATAAATACTTAACATAAACTACAAACATTCGTTACTAGATTTGTATAAATAAAGTTTTCGTGTGATGTGATATTTCGTAATTATTATTTATTTTATGCAAAATATGTACCACAAGCTGTGCCCGCGATGCCGTCGGTCGTGCGCACGCGCGAATAGTACTGCCCAAGCCCGGTAAAGCTGTAAAAGCCGTAAAGGCTCCAGGGCCCCTAAGATTAACAGTATAGTCAGTTCGAAAATAAAAATTGTACTGCCCTCGCTCCCACTTTCCAAAAACAGAAATGTTTATTGTGGGCGATCCTTAGAATGTCTACATATGCCATCGTTGACTTTTTTATGGGTCTTTTTAAGATCTATAATTATGTAGTACATTAATGATATATATCTCTTATGGTTTATTTAGCCTAAGCCATTTAAGAGCCTTTTTTCCGAATTGATTGACCATTATCGTCACTGCTTATTTCGTACGTTACTTTATGTAACAAAATATACCCTATTACCTGGACAGATAACATAGCTATGTTTTTAAAAATAAAAACATGTAAAGCGGATAAGTAGTGTTTGCGTGAAAGAACATAAACGGACAGACGAACAGAAAGACGATAAGTTTTATAATATGTAATACTGTAAAAGATAAAAGGTTGTAAATTTAAATTAAAAAAAAAAACGAAATATTAACCCTAAATACAATCCGAAGGTAAATTTTGATTTAAGTAGTACGTCTTTGTTACATTTTGCTGGTGAATAGAAAGAATTTTACATGAAGAATAGCAAGTAAACTTTGGCCAATATTGGCAATGAACTTAACGTAATGGAGTCAGCGTAATGGATAGATATCTCTATTGTAACTCAGGAGTTGTTAAACATATAAAAATTGATGTGAACTCATAAGAAGCCTATACCTATCCATTTTTACCTTTGTAGGTTACATTGGCATGGGCCTATAAGCCTTTGATAATAAAATGTATAGAGAGAGTGAACTTTTTAGTATCTTTTCACTAGATCGATCGCCCTTTACCGCTTTTAGGTTGATTAGGTAGACAATAATGGCTGAAACAAGAATCTAAGAATCATCTTACAATTTTATTATTTGCAAAATTGATACTATTAATCTTATTTAATTATATATATTTTTAAGTTTCCAATGAATAACTAAATACAGCGTCTACCGAAAGTATTGGATGATAGAATTACAAGAATTAATGTATCTATTTGTAGCCCGGGATGGCTTCCGGCCTTTCACATGCCTATAACTGAGCAATTAGGATTTGTGATTTACGCCCACAGTTTTAAGCTTCGTGTAGCAAATTGGTACAGTGGTATAATCGTAAGAAAGTATCTTTTAGCTTTTATCTTAAAACAAAAAAGAGAGATAACTTACTATAATATTATCTAATATTTTCGAGGTATAAAATTATATTAAATTTTAAACGATTTTATAGGATTTATTTACAGTTGTTTTGAACTTTACTGGAGTTTATCTATACAAATTAAATGGATAGAGGTTTGCCATTGTGCGCTCGTCACGCAAAAACGATTGGATAAATGTTAAGCTTTTTTCTTGTTTTATTCGTGAGATACTTGCTCCTAATCTAAAAAATTTTATCACGATATCTTCATAAACAATAATACTGTAGTTAACGCGTGTGGAACCACATATTGAAATCACATCTTTATTTTACTTAACTTCAAACGTCTTGCGGTCAAGCAAATTTCAGTTGTTATTATTAGTGTACCAGATGAAAACAAATGATTAGTTGGTTTAATTAGGTCTGATTGCTTCTGAACAGATTATAGAATAGCTATAAATTATGGTATTTTTTTAGTACCTATTTGTACGAAGTCATCTTTTTACGCTTGTCGTTATGTGTAAATTGTTTACATTTTAATATAAAATTCACGAATTCAAATATCAGAAATCTTGATAGTTTAGTCATAATGCGAGTTTTAAAATGTAGCTTAAAATACTCGTGGAGTGTAATAGTATATTACATATGTGGGTTTGAGACAAAATGACACATATGTTGATAAAACCAAATAAATATCTTTAAGGTATATGTTACATATTAATATAAACCAAACGAATGGAGAGAAATTGGTAGTCTGTGAACGGTTTGAACGGTGCTCCCGCGTTTTCCGAGCTGATATATGAAGCTAAGTATTTATATTATTTTGTAATGTATTTCAGATGGTTCTTGGTTGAAATCTTATATTACTTGTATAATATTTGCAACTGTAGAGAGATTTGTTTAATCGACCAACCTCAAAGTTTCTGGCCAGTTCTTCTCTAAGGGAATGTGGCTTCCGAACTGGTTGTAGAGTCATTTAAGATATTGAATGTAAAACATATTATCAATTACGGTGATATATAATAAAATCAAAAAACCAACAAGTGCGTGACGTAATAAGTAAGCAACTCTTTCATGTTTATATAGTGTATATAGTAAAAGTACCGCTTAAGAAATATATTTACTTAAACATTCCGAAAGTGTTCTAAAAAATCTGTCACTTTTTATTCTACGCTTTTCTTATATAAAGATCAAATAATATTAAAAAAAACCGTAATATCATGTGAATTAAATTTACAAATTCAATAATAATTAAAAAAAAAACAAAGCTCGCTCAATTACAAAACTCATATACTAATAGGTACAAAATTAGGCTTTTAACATTAACTCAGACAATTTTTTTTTTCTAAGTACGTTTTCGCTAATTCATCTCGTCGCACTCTGGCGTCAGTAAGTGGAGTACGGTTCGTCCGGAAGTCGCTTTTTTCATCCCGCAAACTCTTGAGTGCTCCGCAAAATGTCTCCGAAATGACTTTTTCTCCTTTTTAAGTACATTTGGCGTTTTTTGCTCGTATTTTTTTACATTGGTATAGCACTTAAGCAGGTTATGGTTTTGGTGACCAGACTGTTTGCTCTATTGATGAGAACGAAAATAAATGTAGGTGAATCAAATTTTGTATTACACGTATTCTTGATAAATGAAACTTTACTTAGTTTATATATAACTTATATATTTTTTTAAATCATATCGTTTTATTAAAATGAATTATAAATAAAATTAATAAATATAGTTTCGGTATATTAGTACTTTCTAAGCAATCACTTTCCTCCCCTAACTCTTTTAAACTACAACGTGTATATATAATAGATAATATTAGGTATAACATTGCAAAAAAATATGCGCTCTATTAATTTAGAAACTTCTGAGACCACTACAAAAGATAACTTTACTTAAATTTATTTCACTGTGTAGATATAATAAAAATATTTTGTTACGGCGTTTAATTATTATTCGAATGAGATAATGATTATTTATATATTCAAACTTTGATAAAAAAATCAGTTTAATTATTAAAAGAAAAATATTTACATTCCTGCGAAATATCTTTTTAATTTTTAATAGAAATAAAATAATATTAAACTGAATTCTGTTGTAATTTATTACAGAACTACTAATTCATATATTTTTTATTTCAGTCTCTAACTGTAAAGTCATACTCACACTATTAAATTATCCATTTATAATAATTCACATTTTAAGTCTGAAACAGTCACAATTACACTCAAAATAGTTTTAAATTAAAAGTCGCACTTTATCACAAACGTAATATTAACATTTAAATTTCGCGCCAAACACAAAGAGCGCCTAACACCCAACGCGTGTGAACGCTTCCGAGCAACTAAGTTGGTCTGACAACCAGTCTAGACGGGGGCGGTTGGGCGGGCAAAGAGCGCGGGGGAAAATCACGAGGGCGAATCAACCCCAGCCAACATTTGCCCAGTAACCGGCCAAGCTCAAACATCAATAAGGAAGTATCCGATTAAGTTTTAAACTGCGTCTTTGTACTCCAATTAACCGATATGATATCCAAAACAGACTTATTCCGTCCTTTAAAGTGATTTAGCGCCATTTCGCCGACGGCACATAATTAAGATTGGGAATTCAAAGTTTGAAAGGCTCGCCTGTGGAAAGCAGCGAATTTGTTATTAACCAAATTCTTTCAATTACTCTATTATCTTTGTCTTTATATATTTTATTGAAAGCACATAATCCATAATTCAATTATACATTATTTCACGCGTAATAATAATAAAAGTACTTAGTATGTATAAGAGTTACTTAAACTATGATGGTAGAAATGCAATTTTTTTAGACTAGCAATAAATAACAATTGAATATAAATTCTTGGTTATAATGACATAAAAACCAAGAAGCTAACTAAAATATTACGTACTTGTTATATCTATGCACTTGTTATCGAAATATTTGATTAAACCCACACAAATATATTAAATTGATTTAAACGACAGTTATTACTATGAAATTAATAGTATGAAAAAAATGATTGTAAAATGCTTTATCATACCAAATTTTAATTGAAAGTAATACGCATTAAAAAGTAGTGATTTATGCAAAGCTGCTTACATATTGGTTGAATGTGTAGTAGCCGAATTGGATAGACTGTCTATTAATAAAATGTCTGCGTCGCCAGTACAGAGAATAATCCGTATTGATCTAGTTTAAATTTAGTGCAGTTCCGCTAGTATATCTCGGATTGCAGACTCGCTGTATGAAGTGTGGAAACTAAACCGACTCGCGCGTAATTCAACCAATGAAAAGTCGAAAATTTGAAAGTTGACTTATTTATATGATGATAAATTACATAGAAAGGACTTTATTAACATAGTGTGGGTTCTATAATATAATGTAACTACTATGTTTGTTTTTTTTTTAATCATACTTCTTTAGGCCCATTTCGTAGAGGGTAAAATTGAGTGCACATTCTGAAGTAAGTGCGACATGTTGAAGTTAGCCGTAAATAATAATGTAAATTCAATTTAATGACCTATTTATTGTGTAGATATGAATTTTACGGTGTATTAATAAACGTTACTTTATTTATTATCATCAATGTCTAACTTCGTCACGTTGTCGGCACGCGGGATAAACAATTTGAAGTTATATTCGTTACACAAAACAGAGTATACAATATTTTTTTTGTTGCAAATATGTACGTCTATGTAGTCATGTAGGAACAAATTAATGATAATAATCTGAGATTTAAAGAAGTTTTAAGAATCAAAAGAATGGCAGTCGTCAAGATTTACAATCAAGTAAACAGTTAATCCGCTCACTGACTTAATAATCGAAATATTTTCAATTCAACACGTAAACCGAATTCTAACAATTATGCGAATCGCAAACTCGCATGTCATTGAAACTTGGTAGACTCTGGTAAGTGGTCATGAATTCGGTTCGAATCATACAATTCCTGCTTGAACATGCGGTGTAAGAAAACATAGTGTTTAGTCATAAGACAATGATAAGCCAAATTTTCTAGTCATTGTTTATTCACCATCAAGTCAAGTCAAGTGAACAATAGCTAACCTTTACACAATAATCGAGATGTTTGAACAATCTTCTCCGTTGACTTTATTCACAAACTATCGATACTTCCAAAAAATGAAAAAGAAATGATTGGATTGGTTCATGCTTAGCCTGCATAAATTATTATGGTATAAACGCTAGGTATATAAAATCTATGAAGTATATGTTTTGGAGTCGAATTTGTCTAGTTTTCTCCTGTCACCTACACTGTTATCGAAATAAGAGATGCGGGTGAAATGACAAATTGATATTTATATGACGCGTCGTTTTAATACGTGCTTCTGTTTAAACCGACACTGAATAATAGAGCTGTAATGATGTAGCAACTTCATCATCACGAGTTCAGTGTACCTCACCGAATAACAATACTTGTCTTGAGTAATAACGAATGTGACAGTTTTATTGAATTCTCATTTTTTACTCAGAACCCAATACAACTAAAGATTTACCTATATTTACGTTTTTTGTCTTATATGCTTACAATTGTTTTTTAGTGCGTATGAAAGTATGAAATGCAAAGTAGGATGAGTTGTCATTTTAAAAAACAAAGTTTTTTTTTCATTTCTTTTAAAAGTATTAATTCAGAAATAATATCGTTACTACGTTTCTGAAACTTATTTTCTCAAATAATTAAAATTTTTACTTATAGTTTCAACTTTTGCGTCAATGTAAAATCACAAAATAATAAAGTAATATGATTGACTTTGTACAAAATTAATTGGAAACTTAAAAATATCTAATAATAACATGATCAACATCATCATCATTTTTCAGCTATAAATGCCCACTGGTGAGACCTGGGAAAATAAGAGACCTGTAAATTATATTTCAATGATCAATATATTAACCATGAAACTGGAATAGGTAAGTTACGGTTTTATATTTATGTTTCTGTTAAATAAAGTCATGGTACCTAAGCGCAATATGAAAAATCGACCAATTTTAAACCGCTTATACCTACCTCTATGTTATAAACTTTTATATTTTGTACTGAGCTCACAAAAGCTTCCGCATATGTAAAGCTTTCGGCTGTTTGTCGGCCGCTTGGCGCCGTTCTACGTACAAGGACGACTTTAGTATCTCTTTACACACTAGTTAAATTTACATAAACAGTTGGTTGTTAAAAATATAGCATGAACTATTGAATATTACTAGTTATATCAAGCTTCATAACGCAGTTATTCATGTAAACGAATTTATTAACCTATAAGTTGTAATCCTATTAATAATTTAAGTATAGGACTAACAACTATATTACTACCTTCTTGTTTTATAGTTTAAAGTGTTAGTTCCATTTGTTTGTAATTTATTCTTTTTCTTTCTACTATGTCACTAATCCAATATATTACTCTACATTAGTATTCATAGATTTATCCTACATTTTGGTACTTTGAGTTTGACTTTTGACCACTCATTTGGATGTAGATGATTGGTACTCAAATTAATTTGGCCCACCGCCCACTTAGCGAATAAAACATTTTCAAATGCCCACCAACAATTGAATTATTTAACAGAAACTCTTTAGATATTTTTTTTACTACAAACCCGGCACGCGGCGTGATGCGGCACACGAGCTAAGAAAGCCATGATAAATAAAACAAAACAGAGTAGGAATATGAAATGACATTAATGGTGTAGTTATAATAGGTATTTAATTTACGGGGCATTCTTATTCTGCTGAACTGGCGAAATACGTTTCAGTAGGACATGATTTTACGCTTTTTGTAACCAGCGCCCCCTAGACCGGTTTAACGCACCCTAAATTTCTTTGAAGCATCTACCCTGGAAACCTACAGCACCCACAAGCCAATACTATCGCCAACTTTGGGAAAGATGGTTTTAAATTCAGGGCATTGTGTGCTAATTTCATTTCGCCATGAGTTGCAGTTGGAACCTTCGATTACAGCCAGACTGTCTATCATAAAATATTTCTTTATCGCCATGTGTAATAACCGGTAGCTTCGATTCCAGTGTGCAGTCAGATTTCTTCAGTAAATTATTTCTTTTTTTAATAGTAACTGTGTTAATGCACAGTTCTGCCAGCGTCACATGTATAAAATATGTTTATAATCTTGTACTCTTCAACATATCCCTAACAAGGAGGCGGCTCCCTTCTTACTGTCTAGAATTTTTCGTAGCAACTTAAAATGCGTGTTCTTAGTAATTATTTATAATCTACTTCTTTTGAGCACAATAACCAAATTAAATCACGTAAAATGCCGCCAAATTACATAATACATAATATATGGCCAAATAACATGAAATCAAAAACCACCACATAACACATCAAGATTCCGTCAAAAACTCACAATTTCCCAGTATTCAACATTTTCAAAATTCTCATCAAATTAAATGTTTGTAGGAGGAAGTTTCACATTCCTGCTCAATATAAAAAAAAACTTCTGATTTGGTAAATTATTAGATAATATTATTATTAATTGTAATAATTATTAATAATCTAATATCGATTCTAAGGAACATAAAATTATTTAGTGCATCAACCTGTAGGAGTATCAATAATTTCAATACGACGAAGGTTTAGCTGTTTCGGAAGATAGTCTTCCCGAGACATCTATGAAGTGACGATGTATTGTTTTTCTGTAAACCCACTGCACGGGGATTTCATAGTGCTTTTATTAATATTGTTTACCTTTTGGAAAACTTACAGTTAAGTACAAAACTAATTTATAATCATGAGTTGAAAATCTGTTTCCAAGCACCATTCCTAGGTGAATCTCGGCAACTGCAATTGAGATCCAGTTCCTCTTGGCTTAGCGTGTTACTATTTTGGGAAACATCGTCACTTAACATCAAGTGTGATTAAACCAATAAAGTATATTATAAAAAATGTTAATTATATCAACTCAAGTAATTCAATTTTAAACAATACCCCAAATTCTACCTCGATATATAAATGGAAATAATAAGAACAATACTACTGCGATGAATAATATTCTAATATTCGACAGGTTAACTATTGCCCTTAAATAGAAAATATTTTATTAAGCACCTATTGTGGTGTTTCGAGATCTACAATTGAGAACAAGTTTCATTGTTGCTTAAGATCAATTTCAACCGTTGTTTAACAATTATCTAAAACATTATTTAAAAATAACCAGGTTGTCTTACAATGCAACAAAAACTATATCTGTATTTTTCCTCTTGCAAATATATAATATAATAATTTTATATCACAAGTATTTCTGATTAAATCCTTTACCTCTAACAATATATATTTGATCCCTGTAGGTGACCACCATCCGTCTCCCCTGAATGTTTACCAGATAATCCTGGAATCGTTCCAAAGTTACACTACCAACTCATTAACGCACTAGTGTTAATGCTGGATGCCCGTGAAATCTTTTAAGGCCACTTCACTAACGTTTTAATTCTTTATCTACATTGCTTCGTTAAATTTGAGTGGTTATTTGGCTGGTGTTTCGGGCATGGAAATTGTATTTTTGTCATTTTTAATTCTTCTCTATTAACGGTACATGTGCCATGCGAGATATCGATGAAAATTCTATTGTAGCTTGATAAAGACATATGTATATATGTTGGTTTTGAAAATATTTTATCTTGTTCACGTCCCTTTTTCAAGGATATATCTTGGTCGCATTTTCAAATAAATCATTGGCGAACAAATGATTTAATTAATTATCAATGTTGTAAAAACTAACTTGTAATAAAAACATAGATACATATATCAGAAGTGGATATAATGATTGATTATTAGATTTTTTACGTATTATTTGGGAGCACAATGACGTATCAATTTATTTTTAAAATGTATTAGTTATTTATATCTGCTTTTAATCATATATATGTAACCTACAGTAGATACCATCTTACTATCTAATGATTACAGGAAGGCCACTTGACATTATTTATAAACTCACTCTTAATTCAACAGTGTATATAAAAAGTAAAAAAACCATGGTGTTTAATAAAAAATATTTAACAATGTAATTCTGCTTAGATGATACTTTTAAATTTCGAATTTAACAAAAAGCCTACTCGTAATCTTAAAATTAATGATCGAAATTGAATTTTATTTGTGCCTTTCGTATAGGTCGTCTTTATTAAAACCCATACCTCATCCCGGTCCGATACACATCCTCTATAAAAATATACAGCTGCTTCAACAAAGAGGGTATCTACGAGGTCCTGATGGTCACTCATTGTTCAACGCCGAACATTTACAAAAGGCGACATCACAGATCACCCAAACTCCGACAACAATACTGTTTCGGTTTTGTAACAAGCTTTTAGGAACGATCACAACTATATATTTTGAACAAATACTTTTTCTAACATAAACGAGACAGGGTACAATTATTATAAAGGGACAATTGGATATATAGTGGATATACCTGCGACTAAATTTTAGATACGTGAACAGAGAAGTAAGTAATAAACTATGTTACGCGTAGGCCGATACAGTTTTATTTTGACAAACGGTCGTGAATTCCTATTGTTGCTTTTAGAGGGATAAATCAACCGCTGTGACATGTGAGTTTTGACTAAAAATGACAAAAAATATATATTCGTGAATGGACCTTTTTCTAATACGTTTTTATGGATTTAAAAAGTACATGTAACAATAGTACACATTTTCGAGCGAGAATTAAGCAGTCCAATGTAACTCGACTATATTGTAATAGTCAGTAAAAAAAATCAATTTACATAAGAAGTGTCCCTTGTAATCGTAACAATTATTTAAATAGTTTCTTGTAATATCGAGTTGGTGATTTATGACGTCACCAATAGAATTTCAATGCGCAAGACCACCCGCCAGCTTACTAACGATGTCATTTTGTAGACAATACTGGTGGCACAATGCAAGAAGAATAACGACCTTCCGAGCCGTGTGCCATTGATACTTGCGCTGGGCTAAACAGCCAAAAACAAAAGACGAATATAAATCACTAACACCTACCCCACGCGTTCGAAATCAAATCGGACAAGTTTTCTGTCGATTTTCACAACGTTTTAAATCAAATTTAGAACGTATTTTGTTAGAAATAAGGTTTAATTTAAAAAATATATATTTTGTGGACATATTACAAATGTTGGTGCCAACAGTAACCACTTCCACGTAAACAATAGTCGCTTTAGTACGATGTTAGCATTACTTAAACGACCGCTGTAACATAATCATTGATCCATTGTTGCGTGGACGGTTCTCAAAAATTGTGTTAAATACCCTTACAATTTATTACCGGTGGACTTTGACGTGAAGTACAAAATATTTCTACCGCAGAGTGTAACGAATTGATTTTTAAAGATGTCAAATTTATTGAGCCTAGGTTTTAGCAAGTAATTGTTAAAGATAATTCAAGTTCTTTTAAAAGAAATAATCAGACAATGTACTTATTTTGTACAACAAATAAAAATATTTTTTGCTTGTCATTTACTAGGAATATTTTTGTAATTAATGACTGATGAAGATATTTTACGCCAGTATTTCTGTCTAAGGCTTATACTATACTAATAATAAACAAAAAGCTGACTTAAGTAGATGTTTAACTACAATAACGTGTAATCACGCAAAGTTCGCTTTGTGCAGAAATTGAACCAATAGACATATAATAAATGCGTAACAGAACCTTTTAACTGTATTTTTAAAGTGTTTAAATGTTTGTATATTTACTTCCTTCGTAACGTATGCACTATCATTTTATTTTGTCAAAAAGAATAATTATGATATTACATAATTACTATATTGTGTCCGATCAGATCGCGATCATACACCAGGTGTAACAAGCGTTCCGAGATCAGGCGGTGAATATCCAGTAATCAAGTAGGCGCTAGGGTATCTGAACCCGAATGGGTCGAGACCTTTTTGCAAATGGTTAAAAACCCGTCACCATGACAATTCGGGATTGCAAATCTCTTGGTGGCCATCGTGGCGTTGTTTTTGGTTCGTATTGTGATTTGCCGTGCCACTAATAAAAAAATCAGCATTTTGTCTCCTTCTATGACAGTAATCTCTTTTTTTGAATATCATGATGGTTGCAAATAAGCCTGCTAACCGCCTGATGGTAAGCGGTTAACGCAGCCTTTGGACGCTTGCAACACCAGAAGCATCACATGCGCGTTGCTGACCCTTTAAAACCTATTTACTACCTTTTTCAAGTACCCCATACTATAATCCCCTGAGCAAATCTCAGCAGAGAGCTAATTCCACATCCGGAGCATTCACGGAAGGAAATTCCTCTGAAACCAGACTGTCCGCGACAATTCCAAAGTGTGATGAACTACTACTATATTCCCTGCACGGTTACATTAAGACAAAAAAAAGGTTATGTGCGATTCACACACGATATAAGTGAAACTTCATTTTAAAAGACATTTTCTATTTTATTTAAACAATGTGCAATATACATACACACCGACATTTACTCTCTCGCTCCGGCTCACACAAGAGGAGAGACCGATAATATATTGCTCTCTCGCTCTGGCTCACACAAAGAGGAGATACCGATAATATATTGCTCTCTCGCTCTAGCTCACACAAAGAGGAGAGACCGATAATGTGCGTTAAACGTTTAACGCTTGGAAGTCGCATAAGAAGTTTCACTTCAAAAAAACGAATGACCAATTAACCTTGTTAATTATGTTGAAACTGTGGCCAAACAAACAAAATTAACACTTAAAGTTAAGCCATTAGAAGCAATTACGTGTCATTAATTCACGTAGGCATCTATTTCTATGGATAGGACATAAAGTAAACTAGTAAACTTGACCACAACCGTAGCCTAATTACTCCGTATCGTGCATCCCTGTCGCTCGTTAGGCAGACAACAAGGGGAAAGTTAGATAGACACCCCCCTTCTGGACAATTTACGGTGAGGAACGTTCCTGTTAATCTAATTGGTGCTTTCACGTTCGTTCCGGTGTCGCCTTGACCTTTGTAATGCATTTTGTATGTTGGTTTTTGACGTGACAGGACTTTCGAATAGGGAAACTTCGAACTGTTGAATTAAACTGTCAACGCTTGTTTAGTCTAAAACAATTTATGTGTTATTTTAATAATTAGTTAAAGGTAACGAACTTCATAATTCGCTAGGAGTCGTTTGGAAATTTTTATCCTGAAAGCCTAAGACGTAACAGCATAATTTCAAGATCTGCACCAATATTATATTGTAATTTTTACATAAGTAAACATTTATGTACGATTTAAATAAGGGGAAAATAAGATCACACAACTTTACCGTCATAATAATCGCGTGCTCCAGAAAATGTTCTTTTGTGCCGTCCCCTCAACAATTGGAACTGCTCATCGCATGACATCGCAAATTAACACATCTTCCAATCCCTGTTCCCTAACATTACACACGTAAGTAATTACTCAGACAAGTTTTCCAGCCATTAGCTAAACACACAATGAAACGGTTACGTCGACCGGTACAAAGTACCGTTATGAATTAGGAATCTTTGCGGACTGTATGGAACAATTTATTACGAATATTTTGTTGTGATTCTATAGTCTTATAATTTAGAGATAATCGTGAGAAAGCAGAATATAATTAATTTAGGAAATAATAAATATCAGTCAAATACAAACTATTTGGACAGTTATTAATTTAATAACTTTCTTGAAATGGAATTCATATGGTGGCATAAACGAAATATACAATTTACCTTACTGAATGTTACTGCACATTAAATGCATTTAAACTTACTTTCAATCTTGTTATATAATTTAGGATACTAGAAAACTAATTGACATTATTCTCATAATGTGATAACGAAATCTATGGTGTAGAAGTATACTTGATTGAAAGAAATGTGTAGAATTTAAAAAAGCATCCAAACTTCTATTGTAAAGACAGTTAAAATTACATCTGACGATCCAACGGATACTATGAAAGTGAATACAAGGGTATCAGAAAATTTTCGTATCGCGTGCAATGAGACTCCAATAGACACGCGGTTGATACACACGCGATCATATTTCCTTAGCAGGGTGAAAGAAAACCTTTACAATTTACCGTCACGCTCTAGAACAAATTATGGTTTGTCATAGTGTGGAAAGAAATACTGGAGTTTCGTTATCTAGTCGGTCTGTTAAAATTACTTATCGAGTCCAATTATATTATTCCAAGTGTAAATTCATCTGCATTGTAATCCTCTGTCAAGACCTGTGTTCTCTTAGATCCTATCAGTCTAATTACTTCTTTATTTTAAAAAACACATACGATATTATATACTTATGTATATAATAAAATGTTATGAAGTTCAAAAACATTAAAAATACTTAACAGTTTTAAATAAACTCTAACGTGATTTAAATTTATTAAAACTTGTTTTAGTATAAGAGAAAATCAACTGTTACCACGCTATCTACAACTTCGGTTATTACAATAACATCTATCTCACCAGAAGATCTAGCAATCTCGACGTCTGTAGCAAACTACAGTTGGTTTTTAAAAAAAACTACTTTAAAATTTCCTTTTATTTACTATATTGTTTACCACCAAAGTTTAATAGATAGATAAGTTAGAACTATATGGATGTCAATACGTCTTTTCATATTTTCATACCATAAAATGTGAATAATATTTATTTTCTACGCACCAAAAAGAAGTATCGAGCAATGTTACACATTTTAAATTGTTAACTTAAACATTGTAACTACGGGTTAAAAATCTTAATGAAATAGGTCTATATTTTTCGTCCTAATAAGGTATGTAATACTTATGAAAGTCAAACATTTTAACCGTTTAAAAATATAGTGCTAATAAACAGACCTAATAAAAAACTTAGTATGTAGTTTTTTTATTAAGTAAAATTATTTATCTTTTACAATGCTTTTAAAATATGTAAAACTTAAACAGATACGTTAAAGACTACATTATCTTGAATCGGTTTTGGTTGACCGTGATTTCTTAAGCACACCTTCAGAAAACGTAGGAATAAAAGCTGCTATGTCCTTGCAAAATTCGTGTATAACATTTTGTTATAAGAACCAGCAAACTAGTTTTTTCATAATATATACAAAAGTTATTTAGATTTTAATAGGTAATAATCAAGCATGAAATTTTCATTTAAAAAAATTGTTATGGCATTTTCTATACTTACATATTATTTATACAATAAATATCAATGGGTTTATTGATCAAATCATTAGACTTATTCGACCTTTACACAATTTCCTGAAAGATTCACTTTCATCAAAATAGGCATCCATGGCATTACGCTTTCCTATTACCTTCATAATATTTATTTTACGCATTCACACAAGTTTTATGAAATATAAACTTTACGTCTTGGATCATAAAGTTCGTTCTTGTGTGAATTAATGGGGAATTCAATGTCGTTTCAAGTTGAGCGAGTCCATTTCTTTCGCCGCCCATAATAATGTTTGGCGATTTATCAAATCGCAATTTCGTAATAGATACCCGCTTGATGCCGTTCATGATAACAACTTATAAATTGTCCTGTTTGTTTTGTCCAAACTGTTACTGACTAAACTAAGTAGATATTTTGAAATGTTTTCAATGTATAGTTAATTAGTCTTTTCTGCATCTGCAAGAATTCCAATGGGTTTTGACTAAATATTTAGTTCTCAAATATAACTCACCAAAGTACTACCCTACTTCGAAGCGTGCTTAAACATTTAGTGAAATATCACAATACAATCTATGATTTATTTAAGACTAGCGATGCCATGCGGCATCGTCTGCGTTTATTACGCACTAATTATTTTCGCCTCGTCATTTTATTTTTACTCATATTATTGAATATTCATACTTATACCTAGGAATAACCTGTACTTCACGTGTACAATTTTAATCAAAATCGGTTGTTTGTTTACGATTTTTAACATATTATGTAATTCCATAATTGATATGCTGTAAGCATCTTCAGTAATACATCTAAAAATTATACGTGAAATGTTTTTTTTACGATTTAAAATTATATGAATTAATCATTGATACGAGCTTCCCGAGCACAACATTTTTTAAAAATCAGTCAATCCATTATTTATTTCTATTCAGACATACAAGCAGACAGACAAAAAAATTGATAAGATATTCGTTATCAGAGTCCTTTATATAGCACCTCTATTAGGAAATTTGAATAAAAGAAAAATTAGATGAACAGAATGAACTACACGTTTATTAATTAATATAGATTTGAAATGTCATCAGACATAGAAACGAGTCTCTTATGGTCACTAAAATCATTGTTACTGACATAAATGTAATTGTTACGTTATGTTCACAAAATTATGGGCGCTATGCGGAGAATCGCGAGTACACTTATTTACGCTGTAAGAAACAATGGAGATGTATGAGAATGAGAACACATTACGAAAAGTAACTAACCTCCAAAACAACAGGAGGTTCCCAGCCCACGTAATTTATTCTCGACTTAAATTGTTACTTTTAACAAAATAAACAATGAGTTTCATATACAAGGATAATATATCTCTCGGAACGCTTGTTGGTTATTTAAATATTATTCTTACTCCGTCGCTATCTCGACCAGTTGAATCAACACCCCTTAACATCGAATTTAAAAAGACCAACATAAATTACTCCAATGCCTTTTAGGCACACGACTATGTTTAACCGATATACATGGGATAAAGTCATTTAAATCTGTTGTCATCTTTAGGATACATCTTGTATTGTACTGAAAGTAACAATAGTTAATTGCGGCCCTAGAAATATTGTTTTATAAAAACAAACCTTATTCGTAAAAGAATTCGGTTATAAGAACAATTTAAATATACTATAAAAATAAGTTTGCCTGTTATACAAAGAGGTAATGATAAAAAAGATAGCCGAGCTACAAAAGCCTATAACAAAAGATATTATTACTTATAAATGTATAGCGACCCACGCCGGTTTTGTTCCAAAATAACCGTGGTCATATATCTTATGCGGTGATATATACAAGTTTTGTCAAGTTTAAAACTTCACAACATTGACTTTATTAAGAGCAAGTTATTTAGCGTATCTATAATTAATTATTCATATTTTAGAATTATCATCTTTTTTCCATTAGTATAGAAATTTGGAGAATATTAAGTATGAGTAGAAGAAGACTGAATAAGATACTGATGGATTTTGTGAGGTATAGAGGAGAATGGAAGAAGACATGTTATGCCGACCCTACTTATGTGGGATAGAGGCAAGAAGAATATTTAATTAGTATGGAAGCCCGGCACGACAACGGTTCAGGCCAGCAAAACAGCGGCGACTGTTTATTTGGATGACTGCTATGTTTGGATTGCACTGTGCTTAAGGGAAAGTGCCGTCAATTTTCTGAGCCACTATAAAAAATATTAATACGTGAATTAGAAAATATGCATACTACGTTTTTTTTTTTCAATTTAAGTAAATATTAATATAATACGTTTAAGTAGGTAAGTATGTAAGTAAGTAACATGGTAAGTAGATACATATTTCCACAGTGATGGTCGTCCAGTTTGAGTTAGCGCCATTTACTAATTATTTTTCGAAATTCACGTGTATTTGCTAAGCTAAATTTAATTAGCTGCGTCTATCATTGTTATGGCAAACATCACTGAAGAAACCCTTATGGGACGAACGTATATCCGTAAAAAAACATTAACAGATTTCTCGACGTTTACATAGGTACCGCATACCCTATACTTCGTTGGTCAATGCGACGTGAGGTGGTAGGTAATTTTATTAAATTAAGTCCCTCGAAAAGAGTCTAACCAATGGTAAAACATTTCAGGTAAACTCAAATTCAATAAAATAAGTAAGTTTTAACTTAACAAAATTATAATACAAACTGTGCAACATTTTGTTAGGCATCAATAATTAAATAAAAAACTAGTATAAAAATAATTTTACACATTGCTATTAATGAATTGAACATATAAAGTTACTTAACACTAGCTATGCCCGCGGCTTCGCTCGAGTGGACGACAGAAGAAATCGTAATTTCTTAAAAGTTTAATAACTTTTTATTGAATGAAAATATCGTGTTTTTTATAATGAAACAAAAAAATGAACAAAACCTATCCAGTAGTCTTTGCGTGATGCCGCACAACGGCAAACCTAAATCATTTTTTTTACATATAGATAGATATACAAATTATAATGCAGACACTAAATTATCATTACAAAACTCACCACACAGATCCACTTTTATGGTATAATGTAAAAAAAACAAAATTAATCACATTGAAGCATTCGATCACACACTTTACAACACTGAAAATCTTGAAAGAACAGCATCACTTGCAGTTCTTACGATGCGGAATGTCCTTTAGCTGTATGGAACGCGTGTACCCCTCCTGGTTTCGAAAACGATACTAAGGGAGGGCCAAAGCCTCCCGGAGGCTTCCCAAAAACAGACGCGCGCATCTTGTACCTTAAGCACACTATATGTTATGTTTAAGTAGGATCGTACCTTTATATGTTAGTACTGCAATATCAGAAGCATGTAAGGACATGGTCCACATAACTATTAGAATATTGTGCGACAAGGCAACAAGAACCACCTTTTTATTTATTAGGGTTCCGAAGTGAACAAGGAACCCCTATAGTTTCGCTATGTCCGTCTGCCTGTCCGTGGCTTAGTTTATAGATTCTTAGTACTAGAAAGCTGTAATTTGATAATAATAATCATGCCGACAAAAAAATAATGTTTAGAGTACCTCCCCTACACTTAAAGTGGGAATGAATTTTTTTCTCGTCTATCCAATTAGCTGGCGTGTCGATGGATAAGATCGTTCAAAGATATTGTGGGTTTGTGAAAACGATTTTTCAATTCAGGTACCCGTTTGCGAAATATTAAGCTTTAAATTGCAAATTTTTGTTACCTACATTCAAGTGTCCCCACCGCCCTACCAGCTAAATGATTGTTTTTGAATATGTGAAAAAATCATGGTAGTCTATATCTATTATTACATGTAATAAAATTGAAGTGTCTGTTTGTAATGTCAAAATAACAGGTTTTTACTAAATGCAGATGAAAGTATTCACGACACCTATAACAAAAAACCATTTTTTTTTCTCTGTCTGTAGTTTGTTCCGGGTAATCTCCGAAACGGTTGGACCGATTTTGACGGGGCTTTCACTAGCAGATAGCTGGTGTTGTTATAAGGCATAACTTAGGCTACTTTTATTTTAGAAAAATGGATAGGGTTGCGTAGAAAAAATAAAACAACCTTTTTTATTAGTCCACGCGAGCGATGTCGCGGTCCCTCTAGTAGTAAATATAATGAAGTTAAAAGGAAAACTAGTTGTAATGCGAACTAATTCAAACAAATTACTGAAGATATTGACTATTAATATTTTTTAAAGTAACATAGATATGTAACCTAATTTGGTATAGGAAATATAAATAATTTCACTAACAAAACTTGTCTTGGTAAAGTGGAAAAACTTGACCATTACCGAAACACCTTCAAGTTAAATTAATTGCGACGACAAACCCAACAAAGCGTCGTTTTATTGCCGGCACAAGACAAATGCATTCGTTGTGTCACATGTCGACCGAGCAAGTAATATATTTCCTGCGCTAGGGAAAAATTACACACAATAAAAACTTGAGTTCCCGAGAAATTAACGATGTATGAGTTGACAGAACCCAGGGAGCTTATCTGCGGGTTTAATGTAGAGGGAAAGTTATGTGCCGCTTTTTTCGCTTTCCAGCGTTAACTGTGTTTTCTTTTATCATAATGAAATGTTTTTCAGCGTTTAATTCCCTTCCTTTTAATGTTCTTTAAGCCATTAGCTTACAATGTTTTTGGGAGAAACAGCGACCGGATTCTCAACAATACAAGCCTGTATTCACCGAAAACGGACAATGGAAACAAAATCATCATCATTAAAAGATTGTGGTCAGAGAGTTTAGTTACTCGTTGTGTGGGTTATTTTATTTTTTTAATAAATAATACAAATAAGAATAATATTAAAAGTGTTTCACTGTATGCATATTACTATATTATTATCATATAATGGTATACAATATTATTAAGTGAGCATATAGATAATAGGGTGGCTCAAAAAAACGTTTTTTTTAAATATCTACATGAAAATCTGTTATAGCTTGACCGCCGTAAGTGTGACCATCCTAATAGTCTGCGGGACACGGGAGGGGATCAAGATCGACCAATAAGCTAGTCTGTTGCCGACGACCGGCAGCAATGGACATTTCACATATAGGTTTACGCGGTTTTATTTTTGTGATTGCTACACATGAGATTATTATACCATGATGGACTTACGGACGTTACTTTACAAAAATACTAGAGATTCAATGAAAAGTAATGCTTTAACGCGTTTTTATTCGAATATATTGTTAATATATACTGATAAACTCAAAGAAGTTTTATTTTTACTGCATGTAATACATACACGCACATTTTTTTTTTCAATAAAGTATTTTTTTGATTAGCATTTTAATAAAGACAAACATATTATGTGTATTACATATAGTATTTATCATTAGATATCTGCCCCAGTTGCAATATCATGCATACACTAATGATCTTAAGATATAGGATTTCATCTCAATACCATGTACATGCGTGCACACCCGCCACCTCGCGTCTCGCAAACCATCAGGAGGGTCGGGCTTACAACGGTCGGCCTTCTAAATATAACACGTTTTAATTATTTTCACCCAAAAATCGAATCGTTTTTTTTAACAGGTCTTTAAAAATTATACACATTCCAAAGACGTTAAAAATGACAATATTTTTTTTCACATCATGTAATTATGGCCTCCTGTTGACATTATAAGTATTCTGAAATTTTTATCTTGTTATTAGTTTTTATAAAGGTCGGTCACGGATTTTTTCCTTATTAAAATAGTACATACTTTATATGTTTTCAAATGACCTGCAAATGTAAATATTACACAATATTTTTTTTTTACATATAGTGGACTTTTAAAACAATAGAAATAAAGCACGAGACAAAAAGCCTTATTTTTTAATAACTTCATATTCTTAACTAACCTGGTATTCTTTTTAATATTTATAAGTTTTACAATTTGAACACAATCTCAACAATTATTTAGTAACGATGTGGCTTAAGACAGTAGTACTTCGCTAAGCCTAGAGCGTTTTTGCTTCAAAATATTCATTGAATTTATTAATTGATATAATGACGAAAATATATATATGCTGAACATATAATTTTATATACTTTTAAATTTGTTTACAAGAATACAATACTAAGCAAACCGGGCAAAGCTCGTCACCGGCTGAACAAGCCTATCCCTATTACGCTGTCTGGCGCAAGCCCTCGTGACAGCGAGCGAGACCGAATGGTGAGTACACTTGTAACAAAAATGTTCCCACTTTCATCTTTATTCTATATAAGTCCTTTTCTATTATCCATGCAAAAGTCACGTCACTTTTTATCTTACTGATAGAATAAGATAAAGATATTAAAATAAAGATATTAATTAATATCGAATGGATCGATTTTTTTTAAATATTAACATAATTTTGATTCGATTTCGGAAATTTCAATACTTTGATTAGGGTAAAGATATCCCTGGGTAAAAAAGAGCTTTACCCAGTTGTGGGATATTTAAAAAATAACTATATAATAAAGTGATTCACTGGTATTGGTAAAGACCACTAGAAACGCTAGCTAAACTAGATACGCTGAACTTAAAGTAGTTTAGCATATCTAATTTAGGTCCACGAGTGTTCCTGTATATGTCCGTTCGTTTCACGTCAAATATCGCTAATTGATTAGAGAAAAAGAATAATAATTCGTTTTCAAAGAAACCATCACCGATGGCCGATGAATTTCGATCTCTCGGTGGTCGCCGTTGTATTTGGATTGTACTTTGCTTACCATCATGGACAGTACAGTCAATATGCCGATCTATTGTATAAAAAAAAACGAATTGGAGTCAGCCTTTAAAGAACGTTATACTACAATAACCTGCAAGTAAAAATCTTTACATAAACACAGAAGTTGTATATGTAAAGGTTGGAGACCACTAGGTAACCCCAAATAAACAGACATCATTCTCACTTGGACTGCCGAACTGTGTACGTCTCTACAGTGCTTGCATATAACCCTGATGACGCCCACAAAATCTATGATTCCGTAATGACGATGTCAAAGAAAATCCTGGTGTGTCCAATTGTCTATTCTGATTTTTCTCTTTGACATATATATTTTGTGCTTCATCTGTGTTTTTTTAATGTTTTTATTGTTAAATTTATTTTTATATTTTATTTATAATATACCGCGATGGTAATTATTTATTAATTAAATAACAAAATATAGCCCTTCCCATCACGAACTCAGCTTTTAGAACTTTGATTGTAAGCTTATGGATTAATTAATTAAATAACAAGGTGTGCACTTAAAAAGAGAAACTCGAAAAAGGCTTAAGTGTAAAGTTTCTCATTGCGGAACAACCACGAGCCCTTAATCCTATCATTGTCTGACGAAGCCTGGAAAACTGTACCTCTGCAAATTCGGATTACAGTTGTAATCTGGGAATAATGGTGAATATACCGGTGCACTCTCCATGTATCGGCGTTTGGTTTTTCATTTAAATGATTCATTAAATTCATGTTAGCGAACAACATTCTACTTGTGAATTCATATGTTTATCAATAAAGGGTTATTTATTTGTTATTAGTGTATTTTTTAAGATCCTATTAAAGGCTTCATAATATGTCAAAATGTGACCTACACTCTTCTAAATATGAGAACAGTAAATGTATAATTTATTATAATTAATTTATTTGTTTATAGAAAAGATCAGAGATACATTTTTTATAAATTACAATACGTTTTCCTTATATTGTTTTGTTTTTCATAGAAATTCGATGCCATGAATAGTGATTTCACGTTTTAATTCACATGAGTATACTGTATATATTTGTAATATGAAGTGTATTTACATATAGGGTATATTCATTTTGTTTTAGGTATTTCCTTATCAATTACCACATAGTACAGAAATAAATAAATTTATTCATATAAAATATACATATTGCTTTCTACATATTTCTGTAACGTGTATTTATACTAAAGCTAGTAACTTTTTTTTTAATCAAAATATTACAGAATAAGAAAATGGAACATCTTGTTGTATATATCAGGGAATCTTGTCTGTGTGATTATTAAACAAAGTCGTCAGGAACAAGATAATTATTTTCTGAAAAATACTCAAAATACGGCGGAAATAAAATAAATGGAAAGAAAGTAGAGATGCCGCGCGCTAGCAACAGGTACGCACGCACATGTATAAGCAGAAAACGACGGGCTTGAAAGAATTAATCAAATCGCGACTTTTTCGCATGATCGACAACAGCCCAAGCTGAGGTTTGGCCACTCTGGTACCCTTGGAGGTCGTTGCCTAGCTTTCGCGGCTGAGAGTCATAAACGCTCGCCCTCAAGCCCGGTGAAACTGTTAAAGCCGTCTGAGGCTCCAGAGCCCTTATGACTAACAGTGTATTCAGTGGGAAAAAAATCTAGAAGATTATTTGAGGTAGCCCTATACTTCGGAATCCGAAGAGGGGATCATTCTGTCTGAAGCTTGACGGAACGTGAGGACGTTCAAGATTAGTGACCAGATCGCCTACGGGCAGCGATAATAACATCAGGCAAACTTTTTTTTTTTCGAACTTTCTATACTGTTAGCCTTAGGGTCCCTGGAACCTTTACGGCTTTTACAGCTTTACCGGGCTTGGGGGCGAGCGCTTAAGGCACTCAGCCACGAAAGCTAAGCAACAACATCGAGGGTGCCAAAGTGGCCGAACCTCGGCTCGGACTGTTGCGCGTATACAATTAAGTCGCGATCTGACTAATTCCCTATCATTCGATCTAAGCTAACTATACATATATACATGCTTTTTCCCAGGGGGAGGAGGGAAGGAAAACGTGTATGTGTATTTAGTGGTCTGTAAATTTTTGTCTATCTAACTAGGCAAAAAAAAGGTCCCTTACAGAACCTATGTACCTGTGTGTTATGCACGTGTGAATAATGCAGTGTAATGTGTGGCTGTGAAAGCTAGTGAATGTAGAGTCACTGTATCGCTCCATACCGATGGAACGGACCTAGGCTTGAGTTACCGGAGAGGAGGGTGGTCGTGGCGGGTGTGCAGGAGCGAAGGTAACCGTACGTCCCCTGCGGAGGGAACGGTGGTTTCGCGGGCGTGGGCGCGAGCCCGCATGTGTTACGGGAGCGGACGCGTAAAATTCGTTTGCTTTCTCTATGTAGTCATCGGGATCGTCAAAGAAATTTCGCGGACGGCGTTTATAACGTTTGGCAACGGGGATAGAGTTGTCTGGGACGTAGTTCACGGTGGATTTTATGAGCGGGTTGGGATGATTCGAAGCGCTATCGAATTATCTACTGGTGAGACATTTCACATAGGCTTCTATCGAGGGAAGCCTCATGTCCCTGTGGAGGTCCATGTTCCTAACGAAGGCTGGAGGGTCAAGCAGGCGACGGGGAAACCGATTTTGGACTCTTTGCATGCGGGCAAAGTTATGTTTGGACATATGTGCGAACGCGGCGCAGCTATATGTCAAGAGTCAGGCAAACAAGGCTTGGGTTGGCTATAGGGGAGGTTGGCAGCCATTGTGGGTGACCCCAAATAAACAGACATCATTCTCACATGTATTGTCGGACTAAGCATTGTATGCTTGCACTTAACCCTGACGACGCCAACAAGATCTGCAATAAAAAAACATCTCAAAGTATAATCATGCCATGTATGCAACGTCACTTACAGAACCATTTCATAAGTACAATAATATAAATTAAAACTATATGAACGTAGAAAATCTCATTTTATACATCCTCACGTCTGCAATTAAAATTTTGAAATTCCTCCCCAGTTTGCAAGTTTGAAGCACCACCTTTACAAAATGAAGGAAGGTGCAAAACTCGAAACAAATTGCGTTAAAACGTAATAGAAACTCGTTTCCCGTAAAAGTTTCCATCAGATTACGACGCAAATTCAATATTTAAGATTGATTTGGGCAGATGCTTGAAGGGCAACGTCGCCGTCTCGGTAAAAGGGCAATTCATACATATAGGTACATATGCAATCATGTTCATATTTATAACACTTGATACAGCGTATTTATACATGTAATAAGTAAATAATAATAAATTCACTGAAAAGCTCTTGAAATAAGCTTTATGTAGTAAAAAAATATAGTTTTATTGCGTAAGTAACCTTTCGCTAAAACGAATATTTTGTCTCAAGTTGACCCGAAAATAAAACAACTATATCTATACAGATAATAATTCTCGGTCAATTAAGTATTATTCTTGGAAAACAGTCTCGCCTTTGTTAACATTGTAAGCGAGACGAATGTAAAAGCTTTTTTACGACATGACCCAAAACGCGAAGAAAATGAGAAGGAAAAAAATAAAATGAATTTCATACTTAAACCGATGGAAATTTGCATGATATAACAGCTCATCTGCCCTTCTCCAGATTTTTTGTGCGACGGACAATGGTCCATAATGAAAATTTGAATTACGCTGTACAATTAATTAGTCATACTAAAATATTATTTTTGTGCAACTTATGTTGATTTTCGTATACGTATCTCAGTGATGCACCCTTACAAATGAAGCATAAAATGACTATACGACACATATCGTGAAAACTGTGTCCGCGGCATCCCCGGTCTTCTGCTGAACGCCCCGAGGCGTCCAATTTACAAAAAAGAATCCCACAAACAGACAGTTTCTCGCTCGAGATCACACCATGAACTATTTGAATTTTCTCCCAGAGGAGGGTGGAATCAATTTAAATTTTAACTCACACTTAATACACCCTTGTTTGGTGTCTAAGTGGTGTGTTTGAGTCACCCTCTGTTTCAAACGAATGATAATACGTTGAAAAGACAAGGCCGATCATCCGGCGCAAGTGAAAATCTATTTTCTTGGTGTGTTCGTTATTATTCCACAAATTTACACTGCCTACAATCAATTATTGTATAATTATAGTAAGTTTTTTATATTCAATACTAGCTACTGCCCGTGACTTTTTCTGCGTGTATTTTAGAATTAGGTATTTACCGAGACAAAAAGTATTATATGTGTTAGTCCAGGTTATAAACTATCTGTGTGCCAAATTTCGTCCAGATTGAACTACAAAAGTTGTTGTTACCGGGATAAAAAGTTTTATTTTGTGTTAATACACATTGTCGGTATTTTGAAATAACGGCACTCGTATTATTGTTTCAGAAGAACCCTTGTATTTTTGAGGAATGCACGTCATTTTTAACATTTCCTAGGCATTCTATAGAATGTACGTTACTAAATATCATGATATTCTAAATGAATCGCGGATGTATTTCATACTTTACTGGTTTATCATTTGACAGTTTACATAAGGCCAAGGCAATGTATGAAATATCAATCATTTCATACATTACCGGCTAGCTTCAAGCATTCTATACATTGCCTATAACATATGCATAAACAAAAATCATGAATTGATATTTGAAAAAAGAAACAATGAAACTACAACATAGATGGACACAGCATTCAAATTAATACAACCGTAGATTTAGGTCAACTATTTAACTTTTATCCTGGCGTAATGTATAAGATTTGAGTGCTGGGCAACAAAAAAGAAGGATTAAAGAATATTGAATGTGGCAGAGGTGCGAATGTAAAGAAGTGGTGTAACTTTTAATAAATCTGTGGGTGTAACTAGAATGAATAAAATTATTTACGTGTACAGAAGTAATTTATTTAGAAGAATTTTAATCCAGGTTATAAACTATCTGTGTTCTTAATTTTATCTAAATCCGTTTCGCCATTTGTGCAGTATTGGGTAACAAACATCCAAACATTTATAACATTAAGTAGGATTCAAATAATAAATAATATCTATAATACTTTTTATGAAAGGCATATCCGTTTGTTTTGGTTTCAGAAAATACGCTATTTTAAATTCAAATAAATGTCAGCCATCGCTTTTGTTTAAAGATCTCTTGAATATGAAGCGAGCTTAGGAATGCATTCGCTAAATCGTTATGCACCGCTAAACTTACAAACCGTATGAGATCTTGCTGTCGCACCGCCCAAATAGAAATTGTAAATTTCACAAGCATGTTGGCTTGGCACCCGCCCATTCTCATTTTCTTGGATGACCCCGTGTAAATAAATCCAGGGTCGATGTAATGAAAATGCCAGTTTTAATGTTATTAAAGTACATAAATTTAACACTAATATACTATAATAAGTGCTCGTGAATTGAAAAACTAATGAGGTCTAGATTTAGATTCCAAATTTACTGTATATTAGCATGACCATTAAAAATTGCTTAGAAAAAAAGAGACACGTAGTAGAATGTAAAAGAACAATTAAAAAAATGTTATTAGATGTAACATGTATAGTTCTTTAAAGCATACTTGTTTAAGACACACCTCAATTAAATTATATTAACACAATAATAATATCCTCAGTACGCTTTTCTTACTATATATAGTCTGAAGTTTATCTTATCAGAATTAATTTAAGTAACAACGTCGTAACTTACTTAATTGGATCACTAATTGACCATATATAAAAATTTCATTTATATCACTTTGATACGTATAATTAAATTTATCGTCAAATTGTTTCTTTTTGTGGATGATTAGTTATTAAACATTATCACGCCTAAGGTGTTGATGGAGCCGTTAACGCAATGGAAGACGCAGCGTAAATCTGCCACAAGATGGACCGACGATCCGGTGAAGGCGGGAATCGCTGTATGTGAGCAAAGTAGGACCAGTCTTGGTGGCAATCTTGACGGAGACTGAATATACGACTATGATATATATTCGACTGAAAATATAGTCGAAGATATGAATAATAACAGGCTAACTCTAGAAATTATAATACGCTTATTTCTTATTCTGTTAAAGACTAGTAATTAACCACAATCAGCTAAGATAGTAACACTCTATAGTAAGTCAAGCAATGTGAATGAACTCACAAACGCAACTGTCACAATAAACTATAGAATAAGAGATCGTTCCACAGCTTAAGTTAATAACGTATTGTGGTCCCCAAGCCGTAAAAGCTGTAAAAGCCGTCTAAGGCTTCGGCGTTATGGCTAACAGTGTAATTAGATCGAAAGCATGTAGTAATCGGAGTGGCGTCGCCATGCCAACAGTCTGTCAGACCCGCACAATAGATGTTTCACATCATCAAAAGTCTATTAATTTGTGCTCAGAACCATAACATTTCAACGTGCCGTCAATGTCCATGTCAATTGAAGAGAGTACTTGCATTTTAATAATGTCACAAATGAAAACAAGGTGAAGCATCTTAACAGTAATGATAATAAGACTTTCTACATTACTTGCAACTGTGCACACACTTATGAGATGGGTTAAAATCTGAATAAATACTCGAGCACCTGCGCAAGGCAGTAAGTACCCATTAGCTTCCAAGAAATACATTTTAAGAGTTATGCTGTTGGAATTGTGTTTTTTAAAGTTCCGCATACGTTGTTAAACTTGTTAATGTAATTAACGATAATGATTTGGCTTTTTTTTTTTGGCGAATAATCATAAATATAATTACGACATCTTTGTAATGTGTCAAGTGGTTTGGTTTTATGTAGGTGCTTATGGTTCTTAATAATTCAAACGTTGATAATTGGTATTGTTCTTAAACAATGAATAATTTATTTGGAATAAATTGGAATTTATTTGGAATAAAATAGAGTCATTTTAATAAAAAAAATCTCACTCTAATTTTATCACATTTCTAGTACGTTGTTATTACCATTAGTTTATTTTCGTTAAGAAGTTTTTCTCATATATTTATAATATTAATATGATTCATAAATTCATCGAATTAAAGTTAAATTTTCGGAATCCATTCACAATCTGTTTCATATAACTTCTTGACTTGGAAGTCAGACTCTTTTGTGCTTTAATGGTATCGCCGTATTATGCTAAACAAGTCGAGGCAATTGCAACACGCCTTCCACGCTTGCATTCATGGACTATTTTCACTTCAACGGTAAATTACAGACGTTAAATTGAATGTTAGAGTTATCTTTATGTAGTTTTGCGATGTCGTTTACGTAAATTGGTATGTTCCGAGTGAATTAGTAGGAGCCATCTCAATTGAAATTAAATCGTGCCTTTATATCAAATTTATAATTTGATTTTAACCATGTAAAAGTATAAAAACATATTTCACTTTGTTTGAGCGGTTATAGCTAAGTAAGATGTTGTTTAGAACGACGTGTGTTGCTATCTTGCAATGAGCCTGAGCTTTCGGTGTAGAAAAACATAGTGAAGAAACTATATACCATGATTGTAGAACATTTCTGTTTCTCGCCTGGCTATTTACCATTCTCAGTTTGCAAATTATCTATTCCAATGTGTTCCCTCCTTCCTACAATATGGAGTTCTTCGAACATAACCTGAAGAGACATTTGAGCAGACCATCATGACAACGATGACTGACAATGGATTGTAATTTGCCTGATTGGAGGTGCTCTCAGTGGTTGCCGATATTATTGGATTGCACTGTGCTTACATCAGGTACAGTGCCGTCACTATACATTGCTACGATAATAATGAAAAAATAAAGTTTTTCATGTTTATAGGATAAATATTTTCTTTAGAGAACTTTTATTCACTATTTTCCTTAACCAATTCATCCATCTATTCATTCTAAAGACGTCCACTGCTGTACATAAAAAGTTGCTCCCCCAAAGAACGCCACAACGTCTGGTACTGTGCTATTCGCATCTAGCGTGGCCGCAACCTTCACCAGGTCGTTGGTCTATCTAGTAGTGTAATTACCTTCGCTAGCTCTTCCATTCAAGAACGCTTAGGCCTCATTAGCCATTCGTTTAAAATCGTGTGCTGGCGAGAAATAGCCCCACCCAATCTCAATCCGTGGGTGTCGTTAATGGCAATTAAGGGATTATCCGAAGGACTGGCAGCAGAAACTTACAATTTATTTTTTTCGCGACCAAACTGAACATCCCAGTTTTACATATCAAGTGTAGCGAATATAACAACTATCATTTTAAAACCAAATTTTTTTTTTACATAATCATATCAGAAGTAAGCAGAATAAATTTACGAAAACGAGAAGCAAAGTACATAGGCAAAGTATCGGAAAGAGTAAATTTATGCAAATATTGAGAATTATAGTATGTATTATCAATAATGCAGTAAAACAATTGTATAATAACATTAGTGATTATAGGACGAGGTGATAGAATTAATAAAATAGAATTCAACTACGTAGTTTGCCCGAAGCTATATCACCGTATTATTGCGACAACGTTCATTGTTTTGCTTTATCATTCCATTTACCGGCAGATCTTAGAACACGGAACACTGTTTTATAGGTTAGTGTATAAAGCGCCTTAGGATCCAATCTGATGAGAATTTTAAGCGTTGAAGATGTATGTACGTTCTATTTGAACAATCATATTCTCGTTCACTTTTCTTAATTGGAATATTAATTGTTATAAGATATATTCATAACACACAATATTTCTAAGTTATTAACTTATAAGTACTTACTATTAAGATAGTATAAAAATACATAAGTATTTAAATTAAATACATAGTTTTTACGACGCAAATACATAGTTAAATTAAATACATAGTTTATACGACGCAAAAAAGAGAAGTGTTATAAGTTTAACGTGTGTATCTGTGTGTCTGTCTGTGGCATCGTAGCTCTTAAGTGAACTGATTTTAATCTAGTTTTTTTATGTTTGAATGGTGACTTGATCGAAAGTGTTTTCAACTACAATGCAAAAATCTGTTCGGTCATTTGAAGATTATTAGCTCTTTCTGGTTAATAGATGGATGTGAGCATCTTTCACAGGTCTGATCGAGTTGAAATTTAGTAATCCATTTCTTCAGATATCAGAAGAACTTGGGAACACAGCATCAGCAGATGGCTACAGCATCATCAGGAATCGACTATACACCTAACTCCTCACCAACTTACAGAAGAGATATAGTATTTGGGCTCTGGAAACGTATCAATTAATATATTACTTGAGTCGGTGGTTTCTTAAATTTTCAATTTACTTTGTTAATCTATTGGTGAAATCACCACTATATATTATTATACTTATTAGTTAATATTACAAATCCCATGAGATTTATGTTACGTACAACATATATATATATATATATATATATTTTTCAAATATATATAAAATAGTCTTACAAAGTTATATATTTGCATTTACCATACGAATTTCTATCTTATATTTTAAAGAATACAATACAACAATAGATTAGGTGGTATTTTACGAGAGGCTTGTTTAAACCCATTGCTGGACAAACTTATATTTTACCTTCTTTTATGCTTTTAACAGCTTTTGTTTTACTTAGGGGCCAATTTTTCAATCAACATAGAACTTTATTTGAGGAATAATTTTGAAATTTCGACAGGTTTTTTATACATTATCTATCAAACCTCAAAATTATTTAACTTTTATATTATTATTTTTTTAATTTTAAATTATTTATAGATGTAAAACTTCGCGCGACTAGGAGGTAACTGGACGACAATGGAACGGAAGCCCGTTACGGCAATATATGGGATGACGGTGACCGACGGGATGGTTGTGAACGTCGGGATGGTGATGACCGCCGAGATGGTAGTGACCGTGGGGGTGGTGGTGACCGTCGGGGTACATGGAAGTAAAACTTCTTTAGGTGCGACTATGAGGTAACTAGACGACAATGCTACGGAAGTCCGGTGGTGACCGTCGGGATGTGATGACCATTTAAGTTTTACATCAATCGCGTGTGACAGTTACACGCTTTTACATTTTTTTATTATTTAAAATCATTTAATTATTTACCTAACATTGAACATAATTAGATATATTTTAAAAATAAAGTATTCAAAATTTTAATTCATATTTAAATTATTATGTATGGTCAAGCTGATTATTCTAGTGGACATTATTATTATGATTGAATTAAAACTGAGATAATAAATAATTATGAAAAAAAACCTTACTTCAAATTGGGAATTCAAGACAATTACCAACAAATAACCTATCTTTATGCCGAAACGTACAAATCGGGTCATAAGTAAATCAAGCTTATAGCCCCGGATCACAAAGTCGATTCATTATACTTACAAAGATTTATGATCTTTGGAAACTCTTTTATTAGACTTTTCACAAAATGGTAATGCTCAATATCTTTGTTACTTGCTTAATAAAAATGAATAGCGTTTTATAAGAATTTCTTAATTATCAAGTTTTTGCCATACCTATTTAAAAATTTAGAACATAAAACTGTTTTATTTCAACTTTGTAGTCAAGACTTTTAGAAAATGACTGTTTTTTACATAGAAAATTTAAGACTAGATAGTTTCATGGAATAAGAAACAAAATCCAACTCCAGTCAAATTTTCAGTTTCTAACACAGATTTGAGAAAAGGGCAGATGGAGCCTTCAAAACACAAGTGTAGGACCTGCATTTAGCTGTGTGTACTTGATAACCTGATAACAACTCTGTATAACTATCTGCCACCGTATATAAGTAATGTTGCCACTGTATAACTAGCTGCCACCGTATATAAGTAATGGTGCCAGGGTAGTTATAATAAGTTTGGCTGTTTTTAGGGTTCCGTACTTAATCCGTTTACGGAATCCGTTTAGGATAACCTTGTTGTTCGTCTGTCTGTCTGTCTATGAGCCAAGACTTATTTTTCTCGAAAACAACTTGAGATATAAAGTTGAAATTAATATCATAAATTAAGGTCTATGATCTCATGAGCCGTATAAAAAAGAAGTTTCTAGGTCAACGCATTAGAAATAAAAGGTACTTCATAATGAAAATACTGCTTAGGGACTGCTGCCATCTTGATTTTTTCATTATAAATAAACATTTCTTATTTCTCTTTATGATTTTTGTTTTAACTTTTTTAACTTACCATACCTATCCCTAACGTAATATTATGTAATCTAAATATTAACCTTCTTTTGTTTTCGTGTTCGTCAGGTTGTAAATAAAGCTATATTTTAACGTTACATACATTTATATTTTCCAGGAAAATACTTCATTGTAACCTAGCAACATTGTTCTAGTTTTGTCATCAATAAAACGGAAAATAATATGAAAACACGCTCATCAAAACGATACACCGTCTTCCTTTTTTAGGAAGAATTTTTACAGTATATACACACAAGATTGCATATTATTCCCTAAATAATATTAGAACACACGGAACCGGGACGCTGACATTGCATGGCATTATTGATGTTTCCTTTCAAAATTAACACGAGTTAAATCATAATATTAAAATGATTGGCGACTTTTTCGTGTTCTGATATCTCATCTACCTTTTACTCAAATCTGTTATTCCGAAATTAAAATTATTTATGAGTGATCATTTCGGTATTTCTCTATGTAAATCAAATTAGGCGGTTAAAATATTAGACAGCGCTAACCTCCTAGGAATTGAAGACACATTTCACAAATAATGACTTTGACCTTCGGTAACCTAGAAGTGATAGGCTAATCTCAGATATTTTCACAAGTCGCTCGGCAACTAGATACATGGTTATGTAATTTTTTTTTTAGAAATATTGATGGCATGGGCTTTATATATTAGAGTAGGCGGTTTCTTTTAATGGTAACACGGCAAATTGACTGCACTGTGCCTGATAATAAACACAGTATAATCCAAAAATACAGCGCAATTGAAAGGTACAGTACATTCCAAAGATACAGTACAATCCAAAGATACAGCACAATCCATCGATAAAGTACAATCGCAAGATCCTCAATCTATCACCAGTCACCGTTGTCATGTTGGCCTGCAAGCGCAGCTGGATATACACCGGCGAATCCCGTACGGTAACAAATCAAAAGAGAGTCACTGTGATGGCTGTGCATAGTAGTTGCAACCTAGTCAGGTTACAAATAAACCCCGCTTGATTACTGGATACGAACCGGCTGATACCAAAACGTGACACAGCTAAGTGTGCCACTATGGCAGATGTTACACCAGTTGTGTGGTGATCATGATCCAGTCGAACACAGTTGTGTTCTACCGCCTTAATGAAATGTGGTTTCCCATATTGAGAACAGGCGGTATCCATCATGCAAAGACATTATCGATATGATAAAGTAGCATTGTAAGTCTACTAGGTATTTAGTTTTGTTACATGCTAGCTGTGCCCGCGATTTCATCTCGTGGACTTTAAAATTGGGTCTTTACCAAGATAAAAAGTATCCTATGTGTTAATTCAGGTTATAAACTATCAGTGTGTCAAATGTCATCCAAATCCGTTCCGCCGTTTTTCCGTTATTGAGTAACAAACAATCAAACCTACTTTCGCCTTTATAATATTAGTTAGGATTTATTTAGGAATGTTATATGCTATATAACATTACGTTATGACTCTTAGGAGCGAAGCAGTCACCTTGAACGTCAAGCTATCTGGCAAGCTGTAGGGTTAGTGAAGTATAGAGATCTATTTGGCAATTACTAAACGTTCCTTACGATCTATAAAATAGTTGGTTTTAGAAAGATTATTCTTTAGAACTACATCTTTCTATTAGATCTACATGAATTTCGTGAATTATTAGAATGAAATTTAATATCAAAATGTATCAAAGTGTGAACAAAAGGTTAGGAAAACTTTAAACGTTACGAAGTGGATAATGATAACTTTTACGATTTAAACTTGGTAATATTAAGATTAAGAATTAGAATTCAGCTGTGACTTTAATACTGAAACTAAGTGAAAGCTTTTATTTTATGAGAATTGATTAAATTATTGAATTCAATTTTGTCAACGAGACCATTAATTAACATAAAAAGAAAAAATATATATAAACAATTTTTGGGAGTTTCCTTCATCCGCGCACTTTATTTAAACAATAAATAAACTCGACGTATAAAGTAAGGCAAAAGCTTTCAGATTAGCTTCGGGTGAAATATATTTTTTCAAAAGCCTAAAGTTTCGGCAAATCCTTAAGTTGCGTCTATAAATCACTTGAATTTACAGAAAGGAGAAAGTCTTAGAACTCAAACGTAAATGAGTGGGCCCCATTTACGCTTGATTAATGTTTCTTCAAAAGTATGAGTTACAGGTATTACTAGATTTTTTGATTTTTTAAACTTATTATTTTTTATAATACTCAGAAGCTCTAAATTGTCGTATATAATTAAATCAAATGATACGATTTTTTTTTACAATCAAGAAATAATTTATTGATGTGTTTGTTGTTTGTAGAATCGTAAAATAATTACCTCGGTTTTTGTAATTTGAAATTGATATAAATAAAAAGTACCTTTCTGTTTGAAGACGTCCAGATTAAAGGTTTTAAATTTAGCTTTATATTGTATATTACATAAATTATACATTGTAATTGCGGTAGCATGCTTGTTCTTCAATCGCGGTCACAAGGCTGGACGGATTCTAAAAAAAATTGTCATAGAAGTTGATTATGTTGTAGATTAATACATAAATCCTTTTTTGCTATCGTTTTATCACTCAACTAAGTGGACAGGTAAGAATAAATACATATTATAAAATAAAGTCCCCCGCCGCGTCTGTCTGTTTGAACGCGATAAACTCAAAAACTACTAAACGAATTTTCATATGGTTTTTTCAATGAAAGGAGTGATTCAAGACAAAGGTTTAGGTGTATAATTTATTAAGTTTTTTTTATAAATTGCCTGATCTATGACAATGATTGTTGAAAATGTCGGAAAAAATCATGTCGACTGGGAGTTGTACTTGCGTGCTCCGCGTAAACTAATAGAGTTATAGTAATGTATTACTCTGCTACAGCTGCTACTGCGAAGCCGGGGCTGGTTGCTAATATATTTATACATAATATTACATTATATATTATTATATATACATAATATTATTTTTTATCCACGGACCTTTATAACTCTGTGTCACATTTTATTCAAATTCTGAAAAATTACGTATTTAATGTGATGAATTTGAAAAGTTGCTGCGTATTTCGTCTTTATATTTAAGTACAGATTCATTAATCTAGTGAAATTACCATGAATTTATCTCAATGTTTTATAGAACCCTAAGATCTGTTGGCGTAAGTCAAATAAATTAGAAGAAGCACTTAAAGGCAGTTTTTGTTCTTTTTCCCTTTAGACGCAAACTTTAATTGTTTTCCGAACATTGTTACATTTTGACCTATTTGGAAATTTTCGAAAGTTTTTGGTCGATTTCTTTTGTAACGTAGGTCGCTGTGGTAATATAACAATTTGATGTAAAACGTTTGCTACTTACACGAACTTTTCTTAAGTAATTATAATATTGAAATAGCTAAAATAATTTGAAGTTTTCCTGGTACGTGAATTTTAAATTTGTAAATTAATTCAAAACATATTTCTTGCCTAGATTTAATTTATTATCTTCTATAACCACATAATATGTGTATTAATACTGAATTTAAGATAATAATGTAAGAATATTTTCATTGAAAATTATTTATTGTCGTACAATCCTAACAAAAATAAACTACAACTTTTCACAGAACGAATTCGTCCACATTCTTTGTTACGGGGCTTATCATATATTATCTACATACATATTCGTTTTTTTTTAATTTGTTCTATTACGTCATACATCATAATCATTTCAGCCGACTTGGCATAGGCCTCCCCCAGAGATCGCCACAACGACCGTTCCTGTGCTGCCGGCATCCAGCGGCTTCCCGCAACCTTTACCAGGTCGTCGGACCATCTTGTGACGGGCCTGCCCACAGTGCGTCTTCCGGTACGAGATCGCCACTCGAGAACTCTTTGGCCCCGTCGACCATCCGTTCTACGTGGCCCGCCCATCGTCACTTAAGTCTAGCTATTCTTAGGACTATGTATGTGACTTTGGATCACGCAAAGAAACTCCGAGCATAGCTGATACACACGTAATATAATTATATTTGTTCCACAAACCCAATGGTTAGCTTGAAAAAAAAGTTTTATGACATTAAGCTTGTCAGTGTACGAACCAAATTATTCATTATTTCATCTGATCTAAAATTAGCAAGATATTTTTAGATTAGATATATTTAATTTTATCTTGGTCTGACAAATCAAATCAAAATGTTGTAGATCATGAATTTTTCTAGTCTCTCGTCTTTCAGAAAACAGCTTTCTGTTACAAGAGTCATGAGCTTTAAGCAAACAAAATCAATTTAACAATATACTTCTTTAATTTTAAAATCATAAAAAAGATTATGCGAGTAAAAATTGCCATCATTTTTAAAGTATCACAAGTTCATATTTTAATTGCTATCTCTACGTTATGGGGTTCGTTAAGCACAGACTTGAGATTATTAGTATCGTTAGAAACTATCCAAGTGTGCTACGACTGCTACGTTCGTAGGCGATGGAAAGTTCAGCGTGTTTTCATTTTAAAGATTCTCAGTAAGTTTAGTATTAGTTATGTACTTACATTTAACTATTCTTTTTTATTGATTTATCTACTAACAGCGTCCCCATTGGAAATATAGATGGATTAAAATTGGCAATAAAATAACAAAACGTTTGGTCGCATTTTAAAACTACCAAAAATTTTTTTGCATTGGTTTGATTAATAAAAGGCACTGTACCTGATGACAGTAGAATTCAATAACAAATGAAATCACTGAGAGATCGGTAATCCATCGACGATTGTCATTATCCTACGGCATGTAAGCCTCTTGACAACTGGGTATACACTGACTGACGAATTTGAGCAATGGTGGTCGCGTCCAAATCGGGTACAGACCCTCTGATAATCTACACCACCCTCTGATAATCTTCTTATGAGACCTCGTGTCGTCACTACAAGTGATGGCAAAACGATGCAACTATTATGTTTTTATTTATAACTAGCTATGCCCGCAGCTCCGCTCGCGTTGACTACAGAAAAACAGGTAGTGCTTATAAAAATCGTACTTTCCTAAAACTTTAATAACTTTTTATTGAAGGGAGATATCGTGATTTTTATAAGAACCAAATATATAAGGAATAAAACAAAAAAAAATATCAATATCTATCTAGTACTTTTTGCATGATGCGCGCACAATGACAATCCTCAATCATTTTATTTATATAGATAATTATATTATAAGCTTTCAACTACCTAGAAAGTACCAAGTAATAAACTACCAGTATTGTAACATTCAATGTGTCAACTGTTAACGAAACTAGACAACAAACAGTTTAGTGGTCAAGTTTACTACTAAATAAATTCCTGACATTCGACGTCATATCTATGTCTTAATCCAAGATACCAGAAAGGGGCAATTCAGTATGATTTTGCTATAATAAAAATGACTTTCCTTTTTAATACAATTTTCAGCTTGACTTATCTGCCATTAAGTCATAATTGAATAAGATATACAATGAGAATTTATTATCTTAATTACTGTTAAGAGCCGATGTTTCAATCGTTAGATAACTTTATTTGAAGAATAGTGTTGACGCTTTGACAGACTATGTATGGAAACCTGTCAAAATTTAAAAAAATATTCCACAAATAAAAGTTATCTATTGATTGAAATTCGTCTATAAGCAATTATTGTATACGTTTATATTAAGAAATCTGTAGTTCTGTCCGTACTTATTATTACGTACGTATTTATTTTTTTCCAAATTTCTGAATAGACATCCTATATAAAGGATAATGTTCAAGATCATAAAAATCTGTTCATATGTCCGGATTTAACTCAAAAGCGACTTGACCGATCCTTATAAAAAATTGTACACGGGATGCTAATGTCATTGTTCAAATGAATGGACAAAAAATTATGGATAAAATCTACTTTTAGAAATCGTAATAAAATCTTAACCGATTTTGGTGAAATTTTGTATAAATATATCAAGTAAAAGTCATTTCATGATTGATGGGTTATAAGAATTGTCAATAATACTTTCAGAAATAGTAAAAAGAGTTAAATTTTGTACACTGGATGTATATGTCATTTTATAATCATTTCAGATACCATAACTTTACAGAGACCATTTCTACAGTACTACTGGAATTTGGTAAGAAGTTAGACAGATTCCAGATGATGCTGCAACATCAGACCAAGTTCTCCACATTCTTCTAATATCATTGAAGTAACAGATCAGATCTCGATCAGATCTGTGGAGGATGCTCACATCCATTTAATAACTAGAAAACAGCTGACAATCTTCAAATGGTTGAACATTTTCAATCAAGTCACCTTTCAAACCAAAAAAACTAAATCAAAATCGGTTCAGCCGTTTGGGAGCTACGATGTCACAGACAAACACACAAATGTAAAACTTACGACACCCCTCTGTTTGCGTCGGAAGTTAAAAATGAAAACATGACAAAGCAAAATCCCGGCGAAAACTTATATTATACAAGTTTTTGTAAATAATACATAATTTTGTTTTCAAAACACTGAGCTAATCTCCGTCACTCTGATATTTAAATTACCACGGAAAGAGTATTTCGAGCCACAAACACCAAGACACAGGCTTGGTATGAAAACGTAATACATGTTCACTAATGAAGTTAATTAATTCACGTTGTAATTATTATTTATTCACTAAAACACACTAATGTTCTCGGTAACCGGGGCTCGTATGTTAACATCGTGTATGAAACTTTATTACGCTTTGTATGAATAATAAGTACCTATATTTAGTTCTAATATAATAATTATTATAAGGTAAAAAATATACGGCAATAATTTATGTTTTCCTTAGAATTTGTACGTATGGTATTCTAGTAACGCTACGTACCATTCGGCCAGCGTCACTTCTGATTTAAAAATACTGTAAGCCCGGTAAAGCTGTAAAAGCCGTAAAGGCTCCAGGGCCCCTAAGGCTAACAGTATAGTCAGTTCGAAAAAAAAAAAAAAAAAAAAAAAAAAAAAATACTGTAATATTAAATTTATTTTTTAAACAATTTCATAAAAATAAATTAACTAAATAACATTGATATTTTATTGTATAAATAATTATCAGATTTTTTCCTTTTTATTATTCATATTTTCATATTACAAGATAAAATTTAGATGTTCTCATCTGCCAGACTTCTAATGACGGCTCAATTTATTTTTTTAATGATTTGAATGTTTATTTATGTAGTGAAACAACTAAGGACTATTCCTGTAACCTTTAAATTATAGTAAATAGGTTAAAAAATGTGATTTGATCAGAAATAACAACATGAAATTTTATATAATGTCCGTTTCACGAGGATATATATAGTACTTAATTCTACATAGTGTGATGTAAAAAATAGAAAAAGATAACTCAAACGTTTAAAAACATAACTCGCATGTTGTATAAAGAAACTTAAGCACCATATGTCAAATTTTTCACTCGTTAAAGATGTACGATAAATTGCATTACCTCGCTACGAGTCGTAAAGGGAGCGTTTCAACGCATACAGAGAAACACCCTAATACAACGTACAGCAAACAGAAGCCACTCGATGAATAAACACCTTTGTTTGCTAACAATAATAAGCAGGTTTTTTTTTATATTTCATACATTTTGTATGGATATAAGAAGTTGATAGGTTAGTTATCTCGTAATACTCTTCTTACGTTCTCTTAGTATATTTTTAATTGAAATTATGATGATCAACGTCGTAATGGACAGATGAATATCAAAAATTAGCACTAAAAATAAATTTAATATTTTAGTACTTCTAAGTTATACCACTTTAGACGCGTTATGAAAAAATAACGAATGAGAAACGTTTTAAACAATGCAAGAAAATATCTACACCATGTAGTTGTTTGTTAACGTTTAGAGTTACCATACAAAATGGTCTCACCTCCCCGCAAGTCCAAAGAAGTTAATAGGTAATTACGAAGATATGTATATAAATGTCATCAAGAAAACATTCATTTTTCATTATAAAATTTTCCTTTTTCCTCGAATTTTCCATGTGAACCCACTGTGGAGTCACGGACTTACGAGGAATGCACGTGAACCCATCCAACGGTAGCACGGACTTTTTAGGATTAAATTAATGAAAAAATCGAGGCTAGTTTAGTTACACTATACTGAAATGGTAACTGATGCATAGTGCAACGTACAAACAGTATACGAACTTATTTATTATCAAGAAACTTCTTCATATTCCATATAGAAATACCATCGTCACGTCCCATCCACTTTTCTCCTACCACCAGTTTTGCTCCATCCACCAGGTCAGCAAGTGTATCTTCTAACCACTTTCATACTGATCTCGCTAAATTGCCAGGGAAAAGAGGTAAACGAAAAATATGTATTATCTGTTACAAAAGGCTGATGACCGAAGAATGATCATCCAAGACGCCTGGAAAAATGGCCACTAAAGTTCATCAGCAATGTAGAAGAAAGTCCACAAAATCACAATAACCTCTACTCATGAGTTCGCTTCAAAAATGAAGAAGAAGAATTAGAATTGCTATGCATATTATTTTCAAGAATTCACGGCTCACGGAAGAGGCTCACGGACTTGTGAGGATAACTGGCACATTGGAGTCACTGGATTGTTAAGTATTATTGTGGTAAAAATAATCACAGTGGACGTTATTTTTTAAAATTATTTATCGGTATCATATACACATATTATAAAAGTAAACGTCTCTCTTACTGTCTGTTTTCACGTAAAAACCACTTATCTGATTTACATGTTCCTTTTTTAATTCATAGCTAAGTTATCTGGCCAGGTTATAGGACATATTTTCTTAGATAAAGTAACATACGAAGTAAGCAATGACGATAAGGGTGAATCGATTCGGAAAATAGACGCTTTTGAGGCGCTTAAATACATAATTGTAAATTCTAAAAAGAGTTATAAAAATCAGCAATGATATATGTATATCTTCTAAGGAACACCCACAATAAACATTTTTGTCTTTAAAAAAACCGGTGGACGACCATCGTGGCTGAAAGAAGGGCAGCACGATCCACGCAAGCGGAGCCGCGGGCACAGCTAGGTCTAGTAATAAATTGCAAATGTTGAATTCAATAAATTAATTTCGTGTAAATTTAATAATAATCACGTTAAATAAACATAACTTGTAATGCGCGTACATAGTACACACATACACTATTTTTTCATTACCAATATTATAAAGTTCTTAGTATTATTTAGTTTGTTTAATAAAATAGATAGCAATAAACATAATATTTCAATTAATATATAAGCGAAGCGTAATTTTACAAGTTAGCTAGCTTTACATCTCGCATACGCAAACAACTCGGTCGGGTGACTTAAGTCGACGCAAACCTCTCCCCTTAATATAATTAAGACGCAGCCAGTTTACATGCCGTTTTCGATGCAGAAGACAGCCACATTTACGAGTGGTTAACTGTGTTATTTAACTACACAATACAGCATCTGAAATGTTTGTTACCTAATGCTTTTGACAAAACGGACTGGTCTATTCACAAAACTCATTTATTATTAAGACTAATAAATTGTGCTTGTGCTGCCAGCTATCTTTAATAGTAGCACGGTAAAATAACGTCACTTTGCCTGATGGTACAGTACAGTACAGCACAGTACAATACAAAAACAAACGACGACCACAGAGAGACAATCTATCGATGGTTGTTGCTGTCATGCCGGCCTGCAAGTTTCTCTGGCTGATCCCAAAAAGAAACAAACGAAAAAAAAACGGATTGTGTGGTTTTATGAAACCACGATGCAAGTTAAACTAAAAATAATAAAATATAAATAAAGTAATAAGTATCACAGTTCCCTACTTTACGGTCAGCTGTAATGCGACATGCGATATATGAACGAAAATTTTTGGGGCGATAGAATAAAAGTTTCACTTTAAAAAGGGTCACTGTGACTGGTTTAATACTGTGTATATGGTGGTACAGTCTGGTACAGATTCTACCACACCGCTTGATTACTGGATACACCTCGGCTGACCCGCCTAAGCGTGCCACTATGACGAGTGTTACACCTGTTGTACAAAGATCCAGTCGTGATCCAGTCGAACACAACTTTCGTGTCCTATCATACAATAGGAATATATATTTCCAAGAATATAATTGATTTCTGGAATGGAACTTTTTATCACCAATTTTATTGTATCTATATTGCCCAAACAAATTACAAAAAAAAATCCTATCCAAGACCAAGGCATTGCTTCAACAAATCGGTTTCATACTTTATACCGATCCCTAAAAAAACTAGACACCTTATTCCATACAAAAATTTTACATGCGACAAATATAACATCCCATTCATAATTCAGTTTGATTAATCCCCGATCGCGACTTAGCGGCCACCTTCTAGAATATTCGACATGCGCTTACATAATGTGATTATTCGGGAAATTGTCTCCGAGTATTAGGAAATAATGTCATTAAAACTGTTCCTACGGAGACGTGATTGATGAGTGTTCGTTTGTTGTTCGTTACCGGTTACAATCACCGCTGACGTGATTTCACTGTGACTCTTAAAGGTCTTTCAAATAATTTATGATGAATCACTTCACAATCGTACATCATTAAACTACAAATACGTAATATGATAATTTAAATGAGGAATATGACGTTTTTATGTGATGGTAATAATTAAACATAGTAAATGTTTAAAAGTATATATGTAATCTATATTATAGTTTTGGTTGTACATATAATTATTTTCCAAGTTTCCTGATAAATATCCGTTATAAAGGACATTGATCACGAAAGTAACATTTAAAAAAATGTCTGTGTGTCTTTCTGTTTGTCGTTCTGGATTTAACTCGAAAACGGCTTATCCAATTATTTTATTAATTTATGTACATGTGAAGTGTATGTCATTCCTCAATTGATTTAATGAATAAAAGATTTAATGCCTACGGTTGTTATTTACGTCACGCCATTTTATTTAAGGATTTTTAAAGTAAATATTGATAATTGTTATTACCTATCAATTGAGTAATGACCCATGCTTCCCGTGTACAACAAAATTACATCCAAATTGTTTAAGAATAAAATATATATTTTTTTCTTTTTTACTATATATATATATATATATATATATATTAGCAATATAGCCACGATCTCACCTGAATTTTGAGTGTGACTCTGATACATTAAGCCTAGAAAGGGGAACTGTCTTTCAAGTACATACTTCAACTTGAGGTTGGTAGCTAGGTAGACTAGGCTAGAAAATACCCTACCACCATTTCAACGAGATCTTTTCTTCCGCCAAAAGCTCAAAATAATTGTAGGGATTCAAACTACGTCGCTGAACACGGTGTCCGTCTACCACTGAACCATCATTAGCAAAAAATATTTTAGGGCAAGCCAAATCTGGTTTCATTGAATGAAGAATTAAATCAGAGTTAGCTGATCAGTATGAAATGTGTGTCATGCGTGGGTAACGTCATTATTTAGATCAATTGGTAAGTAACGCCTATGTAAACTGTTTATTAGGCAAATTGTCGCTCATATGGTAAGAACGTGGTCTGGCTTAAACTCTTATAATACTTACTAACCTTTCTAATGTACACTGTGTATACATTAATATACATTAACACCTACTGTAGAAGCTAGAAACAATAATACCACATTTGTAAGAAATACTTACATCAAAATATTACCAGGAAAATGCCCAACATTTGAAACTTTTATTCTATCGTCCCCAAAAAATTCGTTCATGTCGCATTACATTATATTGTCGTAAATAAAATAGAATTGTATGCCTTGCAGTCACGGATTATAATCGTAAATTCGGAACATTGTATGTGTAATTATGTGTTATTAAGGAATGTGTGTCACTTGCATTCAATAATTTATATTTATTGCTTAGGAATAATATATTATATTATTAGTTGTATTATTTCTTTAATCTATTAAGGAGAGGTGAAGGAAACTGCCATTAATCCAGCCAAGCTATCTTGCGAGTTTTAAAGTAATTAAGTGAACACTGTAATTTCTTAAATTTTAAAAAGGTTTCACTTGCATCGTGGTTTCATAAAACCACACAATATTTTTTTTACAGTAGACCATCAACAGTTAATTCAAAAACAACGCGGTCATCAAGAGATCGGTAGTCCATCGCGGGTCGTGTTTGTCATGCCGGCCTGTTAACATCTCAGCAGCCGGATATACGCAGACTGATCCCGATACGCGACAAACTAAAAGATAGTCATATACGAGATGGACGCGATCCAGTTGGATACAAATCTCTACCAAATTACTGGATATACCCCGGCTGATCTCGAACCCGACACGCCAAAGCGAGCCACATGGCGGGTGTTGCACCTGGTATATGGTGGACGGGATCCAGTCGGGTACAAATCTCTACCACCCCGCGTGATATTACTGGATATACACTGGCTGAATTCGAACCCGACAGGAGTAAGCGTACCACATGGCGGATGTTGCACCTGGTATATGGTGGACGGGATCCAGTCGGGTACACATATCTAACACCCCGCGTGATATTACTGGATATACACTGGCTGAATTCGAACCCAACAGGACTAAGCGTGCTAAGCGTGTCACATGGCGGATGTTGCACCTGGTATATGGTGGACGGGATCCAGTCTGGTACAAATCTCTACCACCATGCGTGATATTACTAGATATACATCGGCAGATCTCGAACCTGTTACGCCTAAACGTATCACATGGCGGGTGTTGCACCTGGTATATGGTGGATGGGATCCAGTCAGGTACAAATATCTAACACCCCGCGTGATATTACTGGATATACACTGGCTGAATTCGAACCCGACAGGACTAAGCGTGCTAAGCGTGTCACATGGCGGATGTTGCACCTGGTATATGGTGGACGGGATCCAGTCTGGTACAAATCTCTACCACCATGCGTGATATTACTGGATATACATCGGCAGATCTCGAACCTGACACGCCTAAGCGTATCACATGGCGGGTGTTGCACCTGGTATATGGTGGACGGGATCCAGTCGGGTACAAATCTCTACCACCCCGCGTGATATTACTGGATATACACTGGCTGAATTCGAACCCGACAGGACTAAGCGTACCACATGGCGGATGTTGCACCTGGTATATGGTGGACGGGATCCAGTCAGGTACACATATCTAACACCCCGCGTGATATTACTGGATATACACTGGCTGAATTCGAACCCGACAGGACTAAGCGTGCTAAGCGTGTCACATGGCGGATGTTGCACCTGGTATATGGTGGACGGGATCCAGTCTGGTACAAATCTCTACCACCATGCGTGATATTACTGGATATACATCGGCAGATCTCGAACCTGACACGCCTAAGCGTATCACATGGCGGGTGTTGCACCTGGTATATGGTGGACGGGATCCAGTCGGGTACAAATCTCTACCACCCCGCGTGATATTACTGTATATACATCGACTGATCTCGAACCCGACACGCCTAAGCGTATCACATGGCGGATGTTGCACCTGGTATATGGTGGACGGGATCCAGTCGGGTACAAATCTCTACCACCCCGCGTGATATTACTGTATATACATCGACTGATCTCGAACCCGACACGCCTAAGCGTATCACATGGCGGATGTTGCACCTGGTATATGGTGGACGGGATCCAGTCGGATACAAATCTCTACCACCCCGCGTGATATTATTAGATATACACCGACTGATCTCGAACCCGACACGCCTAAACGTATCACATGGCGGGTTTTGCACCTGGTATATGGTGGACGGGATCCAGTCGGATACAAATCTCTACCACCCCGTGTGATATTACTGGTTGCCATATTACCCATATTACCCAGCAAATATTGTATTGTATGTAATGTTAGTGTTGCAAATTAAATAAATTAAATTAAACTTTTTTAATTGAACTCTGATAATTCTTTGAGACTATAGAAAAAAAAAACAAATTGAATTGCAATATAACTTTTTTTACTAGTATATAGTTTTTTTTTCAAGATTTCTTCTAAAATATTGGAGAAACAACTTACCCCGAGAAGCTATTACATTATGCAAGAAAAACACATCAGTCACTACGACCGATATACTTCCTTACCCTTTCAACAATATTAAATAAAAGAAAACGAAAGTTGTTCCCCAAATGTACTTAGTTCCGTTTATGAAAAAAGTTGCTTACTTATTTTTTGCTTAACTCGTATGAGGATGATATAGCTACAAAAAAGGGGTTTATCTGTTTTTGCGGCATTTCTCAGTAGACAATATAAAACTCAAAAACATAAATATAGTATAACAAATTTATAGATAAAAGGTACCTAATTAATTTATTTATCCAATCACTAGCTGTGCTCCTGGGTCTCACCCGTGTTAAATGTATTCGACCAACTCTCCGCAGCGCAATTGCCAACGCACCCGTTGTTCTAACTTCAAGTAGTTGCTTGTAGCTTGTCAGATTGCTTGACATTAATGTTTACTACTCCGCCCATGAGGGTTGTAGCGTGAAGTTATATAAAATATAATCTTGCTAAATAAATAGGCAAAAAAATACGAACAGAGTTTTAAAATGTAAGTATAAAATTGAAGAAAATTCAATTGAAAATTGAAGAATAAAATTGAGGTGTCTGTTTGTATGTCAAAATAACAGCTTTTTAATAAATAATTACATGTGAACGTATACACGGCATTTAAAATAAAAAAAAAAAATTTTTTAAATTTTTATCTGTCTGTCTGTTTGTTCCGGGTAATCTCCGAAACGGTTGTACTGATTTTGACGGGACTTTCACTAACAGATAGCTGATGTTATAAGAAAGAACTTTTTTTTAGAAAAATTATTAGGGTTACCTGTAAAAATAAAAAAGGTTTTTTAGTAGTCCACGCGAGCGGAGCCGCCGTCACAGCTAAATTTATTATATGTATAGATTACATTAATTATACATAGTAATTGCGGGAGCATGTTTGTTCTTCAAAGGCGCTCACACGGCTGGACGGATTCTAAGAAAATTTGTTCTAAGAACAGATTCTAAGAAAAGTAGTTTTATTACTGAATGAAGAGGACAAGCAAGAATCATAAAATATTATAGAATAAAGTCCTCCCGCCGCGCCTGTGCCTGCTGTTTGAACGCTATAAACTCAGAAACTACTAAATGTATTTAATTATGGTTTTCATCAATGGATGGAGTAATTCAAGAGAAAGGTTTAGGTGCATAATTCATTTATTAATACATTGCCTGAAATATTGCAATGATTATTAAATATGTCGGCAAAAATCATGCCGACTGGGAGCTGTACTCGCGTGCTCCGCGTAAACCAATAGAGTTAAATGTATTACTCTGCTACCCGTGCAAAGCCAGGGCTGATTGCTAGTCTGACTATAAGGAACTTAGCGCCTTCAAACAAACAAAACAATCTCTTGAGCATTATAAGTAAGTACATATAGATAAACTTCAGTAATAATTTCAGTGATAGTAAATGTTGACAAGCATTAATTCCTTCAGACCAACCTTTCATTTTGCCGACTTTAATTTGCATATTTCGTTACGTTCCATAGAGATTTGAGTTATGCATAAATTACGAAAACGGATGCACGCAAAGACACTAATTTCCCGTTTAAATATTTACAAAGTGACTTAGGGGTTTTACTGGGCTAATTAGAAAACTTTTTAAATATAATTATGAGTCATGGCATCCTTAAAATTGTTAATTTCTTTTTAGAGATAATTCTGTATTTAAAACAGCAACAAAATATTGTCAGCTGTTTTTTTAATGATAAACGAGTAAAAACCGTTATTATTTTATTTAAATATTTTTTTACATACGGTTTGTCAATAAATATTAAATAAGCAATTATTGTAATATGTAATTAATTTCACGGAAATGGCTATAAAGTTTTAGATAAACTCACCCAGCTAAGCTTGGTTGCCCACATATTATATAACAACATAATATATATTATATAATAAATTTTACATTATAATTATAAACAAAATTAATTACACAGCCTTTACGTTTCCCTAAAACGATCCAATTTATATTTATAATTCGGTAATATTACTCGGTGTACGCTATTAATACAGCCCACCCGCTCACTGTAAGACGCAATCGGTAATATGATAAGCGCTCCCCTCGACCCTCACTACCCCTACCGATATTTTCCCCCAAATAATTGAATTAATTTGTGCCAAACAATCGATATACGTATCAATATTAATGAATGACTTGTGATATAAAAACATTTATGTAATTTTGTCAGCGCGTAAAATCCTCAGGTTACATTACATTACATATATTACATACATTACATTACTATTTACATTGTTGCAGATTAGAGATAAACAAATCAGTGTATATAGTTGCTTTTATCTTAACATTGTCACTATGATATATAGCCTTCAGTATATACGTAATTCCGAAATTTAGATTTACGTCATATAATCAGCATAATGTCGCAGGCTCGGTATGAGTGAAACGTCGCAACATCTTTACACTATTTTTCCTTGTACGATACTAACTCTTAACATGATTCAACAATGCTTTATATTACAATTCCTGTTTATCAAAATCATGCATAGATGGCGTGCCGAAGCAACTTCCATTTTACAATATTGACACTGACTGATAACGGAAGTCATTAGTATTTATTTAATAAGTCTTGTATGATGCCAATAGTCAATATCTAAGTCTGTTTTACAAGACCAAACAAACGAAAAAAATTACAACAAAATGTTTTAAATCAAATAAAAAGTTTTTGAGAAAAGGTACCTATGCAATCTTATAATAATATAAAACATTATACAAAGCCAACTTAATATAAAACCAAATAAAATAGTCTATTTTCATCTGCTCACCTTGCCTTTATCCTAGCTAGGTAAGCTTGGCACAACATGCTTCCTCTTCCATTCTCCTTTATCAGCTGACATCTCACTATTCACACCTTTTATAAATATGTCTGTCTTCACACTAGTCATCGAAATCTTCTTCGATTTCCTTAACACCTTCATACACCGTAATCCAACATCGTCTACCTTAATACTTAAAGGCTACTAGTTTTATGACTTTCATTCCTCCTCGTGACATGCCCATACCACGCTAGCATTCCTCAAGTTTTATATACCTGATCTTATAATATAATAAAATATAACTGACAATGTTAGTAAAATATTTATAAAAACGATAATTTTAAGAATAACATGCCTTTATTTTGTAAGAGGTAATTTATCAACTGAATTTGTTATACCACATACAAGTTGAAATTCGTATTATTAAACTATGCAATCTCGATATCTAACTGAGATCGTAAACGCAGGAGACACGTGGACGACAAAACACGATCAGTCCCCAGGGCTAGCGCTGAACTATCATTTAGAATTATATTGTACTATAGCCTCTTATCTATGAAGGCACGTGCATCCGCCGATACAGTCGTAATCCATCACCCCTACTTCGCAAATTCTTTGATGTACAACAATTGAGGGATTGTTATGTATTTTTTAATTTACTAAATATTTAACACAACTCAATAATACGAGTATGTAGCAAAAAGGATTGTTTGTATATTTAAAACTATACTAATATCGGGTTTAGAAAAAATGCTATTTAGATTACGGATACGTGATTTCAATTTTAAGGAAAATGAAAATGGTGATATTTTGAATAACTACAAGTAAGAAGTTACATTTTCATTATATAATTATGTCGTCTTTAGATAAAATTATTAAATTTATATTACTAGTTATCCAAATACTATAGAATATTCGATAACCAACTTTTATAGTATTTTTTATACGACACTTGCAATTCTTGCTGATTCCTAATGTATAAAGTTTTAATAGGATCTACAGATACTTTAACGATGATAAGTTAGAGAATAAAGGAAATGAATAATGTAAAATAAAAACGCACAAAAATAAGGTCGATTTCTTATTATGAAGCTTATTTTTGAAGACAGTGAAATTTAACATTTATTTAGACCTTACTCTACTACTTCAGCCTGGAAACAGATTGACAGCCGATTTCAACAGAGAGCGTTTGTTAGTATTTGTAAACATTTAATGATCCTATTTGACAAGTAAACCTGAAATTAATAAAAACATATATATTATTTACTTTTCAGTAATTCGTAATTACTATAACAGTAATTCGTTTATCATTTACGATAAATAAGAATTGAGTGGAGTAACAATAAAATAAGAAAATAATTAATCCGAAATTTATATATATATATATTAGGTACTTTTTTATATTCGTTTATGTAGATTATTATTGTAAAGAGATTGGTTTAAAACAGGAACCTTACAGTTTCTTGCCGATTATTCTCTAAAGGACAGTGCCTTCCGAATTGGCTCTAGAGTCATTGAAAATATTGAATATAAATATATTATCATCTTTCTTATTATTATTTTAGTTTATTTAAGACATTAATTTACACATCCATTATTTTTACAAACTTATTTAAAATCAAACATTTTACATTGTGGGTAGATGAAACTACTATGCATCTATTGCAGGCGGAAGTAGCAAAGAATTTTCGGATAAATTATTTACAATGGATTTCCGCAAAGTAACGCCTTCGTCAATCAAATAAGATCAGAGAATTTTCCAACTCAAGTGATCTTGACCATGTTTTTACAATTCAAACAGTGGTTAATGTCAAGATAATTTATATAAAAAAGTGATACAATAAAAACATGGATTTACTGATGTAAGCAATACAGATTTCGATCCCTGTGCTCCCTCTAAACATTTCAGATGCTTCGGATAAATGTCCAAGATAATAGTTTTATTTGATTTCATTGGGGTGGTAACTGCGGGGTGTCCTGTGTCACATTGACCGTCTCTTGTCTGTCTATTAGGGTACATAAACGATCATATTTATCGTAATTGATATTAGGATAGACATTTGTTTAAATAATCAAAGAAGAAAAACATATTTTTTTTTAAAAGTTAAACAACAAATTATTAAGAAAGAACACGGGAGTGCATAATTCACGGGTCTACTGTTAACCTGTACTGTATTAAATGTTATTTACAAGAGCATTTAAGAATAAAAGATAAAGACACAGTTAAATAAAGAAGATGATAATTAACAGAAAGTATAATACTCCTTATTAGTATAATTATAACTCCCATTATTTACGAAGCTTAGTTCAATTAATTTTCTATAATCGGAAAGTAAAACAAAGCTGGTTTTAATTAGGCACGAGTTTCTGACATAATCTTCGTGAGTACTAATTGGTAAATACGTTTGTTTTTTCTTCTTACTACCTAATCATGGGATACACGAAAGTATATCACTACGAACATCACATCACATATTAGGAGTTTTTATTGAACTTTGTGAAAAAATACTTACACATTGCTGATGATAAGTGTAGTCCAAAAACACCGTCTAGAGATAATCAAGCGCCTATAATCATTCCTGCCATGTAGTCATTCAAATAAAATAGTGGGTAGCTTCTCGATAGCTAGATGTGCATTATATGACATAGAATCGAATAACGAACCAAATAAGGCATAGAAAAGAAAAATTCTTTTTCTATGAAATAAAATGTTTTATATTAGTATAAAACCGGTAATATTTGGGCCTCATAAGAAAGCTCAAAGCGCAATGGAAAGGGCTATTATCTATGCTCGGAGTTTGCGTGATCAAATCAGAAATGGGGAGGACCGCTAGGAACCAAAATAACTGACATAGCTCTACGAATTGCTAGAGTTAAGTGGCAGTGGGTGGGGCATATTTCTCGTAGGATGTATGGCCGATGAGGTCGAAGAGTTCTCAAGTGGCGGCTACATAACGAGAGACGCAGCGTGAGCAGACCCTCCACAAGGTGGACCGAAAAACTTGGTGAAACCCGCTGGATGCAAACAGCGCAGGACCGGTCATTGTGGCAATTATTAGAGAAGGCCTATGTTCAGCAGTTGACTTCTTTCGGCTGAGAAGATGATATATAATACCATAAGTCAAGACTTAAAAAAAACAGTATAACTGTAAAAACCTTATTTAAATTCTAGACATAATGCGCAATATACCCCAGGACCAGAGGTGGTTATCATTTAATGCTTACGCCCAAAAGCAAATTTCCCCAAACAACAGGCTTCGTGCTCGCGGTGAGCTGTGACGGAGGAGAGTTATTCTCGACTACTAATGTAACTCCCTAGACATCCCGGACATTTATATTTACGTTACAGTCGGCAACGTAAGAAACGGACTTCGGATAGAGAGACGACGAGCATAAAATCTTTAAATTAAAGTATATTTCTTTTTTTATGACAACTTTGTTCTTCCACAATTCTGCTAACGTCACGCGAATAGAATATTTTTCTAAATATTCTTGTAATATTCAAGCATTGCTTTACTATGACGGAGGCTCGCTTGTTAAAACTGTTCAGGGATTTTTGTAGCTTAAGTTACTTAGTTCCTAGTTATTATTTTATAATCTACGCCAATTGCACATCACTACATCACTTAAAATTCCCCCAAATTACAAAATATATGTCCAGATAACACATAAGTTTATGAATTAAAATAAAAACTACCACATGACAAAACAAAATCCCGCTAAAACCCCCTTAAAAATATTTCTGTTTTTGCTTCAGTATTATTATTCTACTTTTCCTTTTTTTTGTTTTTAGCATGTCATACATAATACAGTGGAAAATAAGATCCAGAAATATTCAAGATCACAACTAAATAACGGGTTGTCATTTTTCTTATAAAGAAATATGACTATATACAAAAAAATACTATGGTCCTAAGAAATCATATTTACTTATTAATTAAGATGGTTTTGTAATGCTAGTAGTAAACGCAATTAAAGCCTCCCAAAAAATATTTAAATAGACTTATAATTCTTCTTAATTACGGCCATCTAATTGTTGCACGTTGCTGTCGCATATAATAAAGCTTCACGTTTCGTTTTGTGCTGGAAAAATATAAAACCATCTGGAATAAAAAACAATATATTCAAAACCTTGATAATGAGCTTAGTGTACGTCTCTTTTCTACAAACATAGCAAAACGCGGCTTGGGACTAAGGCCGCTATAACAGAACGATATCACGTGATCGGCCTTTAAAGTAACGCAGAGAAAGGAAAATGGTTTCATGGTCCCTGTTAAGATTTTTATGATTTCATCGTGATAGTAAAATCGTGTATTATTCTTGTCGTTATAGCAGTGCAAATGTGAGTAGAAATTCTTCGAAGCAAGCAATTAATTCAGTAAATTTCTATATATTAATAGAAACAGAAAGGTTTCCCCCTTTTAAGCTTCTTGCGCGCACGGAGGATTGTGATTTGTGATTTGACGGTGCACGGATTTGGCATAATTAAAATGTATATATAGAAGAAATGAAGAAATCTAAAATCATTGTATAACGTGTGTTAAAAATACATTAAATAAAATAAATATTCCTTGTTTACTATCGTACTACGCATAATACATAATAAACACGTAATAGTTTGTGTTAAAACTGCCCCACAGAGAAGAGATTGGTGCCTAAAAAATGTAAAATGTTGCCAACTAATAATTTAGTGATGGATTGGCCGTAACAGTACAACATCAGAACTACCAGGTTTAGATAATATAGCATGAAAGGCACCCTGATCCCACATCATTCTAACTTCAAATTTAATTAATTACGGACGAATTTTGACTACTGAGCGATCACTAGTAATTATTATTCCTATTCTTTATATTTATTCGCGTCTTCGCACGCGTAGACGACAGAACAAAACGTAATTCTTAAAACTTGAATAACTTTTTATTGCATCAAAATATCGTGATATTGTTTCTTTTGATAAGGACCAAATATTTAAAGACCAAAACCAATAAAAAAAAAACAAAATTTATCTAATAGTTTTTTGTGATGCGCGCACAACGGCATACCTCAATCATTCTATTTATATAAATAGATATTTTCATATTTCTAGGTAACTTATGAAAATGAAGATAGAATTTACTGCCTACACAAACATTTTTTTATTTTTTTATTTTTCCCAACCACTTCTAAATTTATTCTTTTGCCCATAGTATATGTACCTTTTATACAGCGGCATTAAAAGTAAATTTTGAAAACCAATCAACTGTTATACCTGCATTATTTTTAAGTAAACCTGGCACGGGCGGAGGCATAAGCTTAAGTAAGATTAACAGCAGGCGACGTAGCAGTAATTACGGGCATTATTGGCAATCGATGGGGATCCGCAGATTTACTGCACCACCTCGGACCCTGTCATTAACCAGTGCAAAATCTTAGGCGATTCGGTATTTAAATCTATTAAATTATTTATCTGATTAATTGTTTTGTTTAAATCTGTCGAGATTTAACCTCTTCGGTAAGTATTTCATACAATAGCACATCACGAATGTGTCCCGTAGCTCCATATGCTTTATTATGCAGTAATTATTTCTTCTCGTAATAATTTTATTTTTTATCATTTTGCAGACAATTCATATAGCCTAGTAAATGAGAAATGATATATACTTCCCGTGTACAAAATTTAATCAAATTTTACAATTTCTAAAGTATTATTGACTACTTTTATAGCTTCTCAGCTGTGGAATGACATATATGTTTCCAGTGAACAAAATTTCATGAAAAACGGTAAAGAATTAATAAACATTTCTTTTTTGTGATCATATTTTTTTAGATTTGTAAAATTATTATTGACATTTTATATAGCATATCAATCGAGAAATTTTATAAGCTTCCCCGTGTACAAAATTTCATAAAAATCAACACAATCAATTATCATTTAATTTTTATAATATTTTTTATGAATTCTTAAATTATCATTGAGAATTAAGCCACAAAATTTTATAAAATGCAAACAAGTCGTTTTTAATTGAAATACGGTCTAACAAACAGACAACAAATATTTTTAATGTAGTATTCGTCATAAAGATTTTTCCAAACTTTCTGATTACAAAATCATGTACAGAGATAATTACAGATTTATAAGGTTTATTAATATAAATAAATAGCATAAAATTTTTAAATAATTTGATTTATGATTTAAAATAGAACACATTTACTTGATCTACGTCATTTTGCCTGACTTTATCACTGTGAGATTATTAGAACAAAAGCGGGTAGGAGTTATTCAACCCGCATAACGTCCGGCGACAACCTTCACGGTAAGTTGGGTAAGAACGGCCACTGAGAGATTAAGCCGGGCCCCGTCCGCGTCAGTCTAACGTGCCCTTTGATATCTACTTATCTATATTAATGATTAATTAACTTCGAGATTTACAGAGTCTTGTTCGATACTGAAACAAATGAAACTTTAATAATTAAGACAGGTAAGATATAACAAATAATCGACTACGAACATTCATTTGATAATGATAAATAAATGGTTTCTCATTTGTAATGAACAATTTTATAAATTTACTAAATGTTTTTAAGCAAAGTTATTTTATCTAAGATTTTTATTAACTACAAAATATCATATAATTTTATAATTTTTTTTGTGAATATTTATCTTTGTACAAACTGGTTTAATGTGTTATGTAATCTCATGTTTATATATTTAACATCGTTACTTACAGATTTATTTCAAATTATGCGATACGCCTTTGTACGGGCGGCCTTTTGTATATGGAGGACTTGTTGGCTATGATGAATAATAAAAATATATTGATGACAGCTATATTATAAACGTGAAAGTATATTTTTTTAATATTTCTCCATCAGTCACTCTTAACTGGCTTTAATTAAATTTAATATTTTAATGAAATTTGAATAAAAATAGACAAGAAAACTAGGAATCTATATTACTAAGGGGCACCAAATTTAATCTTAATATTCTTTTAATAAAAGCCTTCGGTATAATATTAGTTAAAAGAGCAGAGATTCAGCAAAATGATGATGATGCCCAACGAAAACTTGTAAGCACGTCGGAACAATGTTTATTGTAGCATACTCAATATAAAAGTGAACCTATCTCTGCATTACTACACTTCCTTCTTTACAATTATGACAACTTAAAACAAAAAATATCCTATTTTTTTTAATATCAATTAAATATTATTTAAGTATGAATTTATAAGTAATGCATATAATTATTATCTTCAATAAACAAACATTAAAATAGTAGATAATGTAGATATATTATTTAAATAACGTATTAGTAAACAATAATCACATCATGATCAAATAATAAAAAACATCAATATTATACAAATATGATTTTATAAATAATGCATGATTATATTAATCAGCAAAAATAAAATTGTAGATATCTTTTTAAGTAACGTTTTTGTAGTGGAAGTTTCTCATAGTCCCAACATGATCAAATAATAACTTATTAGAGACAAATCACAGGCTAATATTTTAAACCATCAAGTAATTAATTAAATATGAAAATGTATATCTACGTTCAACTATTAAATAATTAATTATATATTTAATAATACCTTATTTAGATGAAGCGCTGTTACAGGAAGTCGGTCCTTGTCACAATATATTAAATAATAGGGATGATTTAATATAGTGTGTAGAAGCTATTGTGCAGGTAGGATAAGGGTAAAAAGAAGAAGATTAGCAAAATGGATAACACTTAGGAAAGTTTAATAAATGAGATGATAATGCATAGTTTTGTTAAAAATCGAATGAAGAAATATAATGGTATCGAAAAAAACACAAGCGATATCTTAAGCGGACGTTCCAAAGCCTTTGAAAAATTCATACAACGACTCTTTTATCTAATTCTATAAATCACTGATGTAATCGTGGAATCCCATTAGTTCGATGTCCGAAGTCCCTCTGGAGCTTTCTCCTAGCTCTCATTGAACAAGAGATTTTTACTATCTAAAACTTTGGAACCGAGCCAGTTTCCTCGAAAGCCTTTCGAAACCTTATTTATTGGCAGTTAATAATTTGTTTCAATTTATTGAGACCGATACCGAAGTTTTAGCTTCAGAATAAAATATATACTGATTAAAACCCTAAGTATACATAAGGTAGAAAAAATATTATTCTAGTCTACGTCCGATTCTCAGACATGGAGCCCTCGAGCTAGCAACTTGCGCGATACGGTGGTTATCGTTCACTAGTTCAACAAACATTACAGTGTACTTCACATCTGTACACTCACCCGCAAAGTAAATACACCCCAAGCCCGGTAAAGCTGTAAAAGCCGTATAGGCTTCAGGGCCCCTAAGGCTAACAGTATATTAAAAAAAAAAAAAAACAGTATATACGTAGGTTCTATAAGGGACCTGTTTAAAGTAGTTAGACTTAAAAACAATTGACGGATAAACTATTTTATTTTATTTCATTTTTATTTTATCGGTCACAATCTCACCTGATGTTAAGTGATGATGTGGTCCAAGATACATCATTGACTGAATACTACATAATGCCCAGCTTAAACCGGTAGATCTACAAACATGAAATTTTAGATGTTCCTTACATGAAATATGTGATATATGAGTATGGGTGGGTATATAAGCAATGATGGTGCAGTGGTAGCATGTACGGACATCGCGTCAATTGACGTGAGTTCGAATCCCTGCAATGAGCCTGAGCTTTTGGTGAAGGAAAACATCCTGAAGAAACCATAACATATTTTTTTTATATAACAAGGTTGTAGGGCTTTTTCTAAAGCTCGTCTGGTTAGCTACCACTCTCAAGTTGAAAATATGTCGCCAAGCACCAATAGGTGTGTTCCGGCAGCTGCACTTGAGAGCCAGTCTTCCACTCGCCTTAGCGTGTTATCAACTTGGGCCACATCGTCACTTAAGATCAGGTGAGATTGTGGCCACAACGCTAAACTTACATCGGAAAAAAGAAAGAATCGATTTTTGAATTTTCATCGCCTAAAAGGTTAAAATGGAGGATTGTAAAATCTTTAGACACTTTTTTTTATTTTTATTTTAATGGTACCGAAGATGTTGCCTATTGTATAGCTAGTTTATAATAATTAAGTTGATTGTATCTCTAGGATCAGCCAATGTTGCACTTAATGTAGTTTTATAACCTTTGCTGCCAAAATCACATTTTTGATAGTAATTAACCTAATCAACAATAGGCATTGAATTTTTATAATGATGAAATGTCGCATTAAAAGATGAAAGAAATGCTATTAGAAAAAGAAGAATCCAGACTATGTATAGTATCTACGTATATTCAAATTCATTCAGTGGAAGTTAAACCATATTAAAGATATATGCTTAAATATATGGACAATTTAACTAAAATGACTATGGCTTCTCTATTCAGAAACACAATGAGTTAGTGCAATAAATCAAATTGTAGTAATGAACTGTCAGAATTTAACCGCTTCGCTACGTTCTCTTACATATTGTAACAAGTTTACAAATAAACTGGGTTGGCAAGTTGGTATAGTTTCATTTGCTACTGAACTGAATACATTTGATAGTTATATCTTGTTAACTTTTTTTAACTTCCATTAACTTTTAATCTATTAAAGTCTTTCAAATTCTTTCAAATTCCAATCTTGGTCACAGTGATCAATGAAAATAACGTGTTGTTGTTTATTTATTATAAAAGTCACCATCATCCTTTCAAATTTAGCTTAAATGTAGAAATGTGTATAAAAAGATAATATTTCATGCAAATTTTACTTTGTAAATTAAATTAAAATAAATTACAATAATTTTCCATGATTTCACAAAAAGTTTGATCGAAATAACCTCATAAAACGTGAGTTTGCTACTATCGTTTCAAACTATTACAACAAAGCGAGCAGCAGCTAGAGGATATTACTTAGTCTAAATTACGTATAACATGTCTTGGACTGTTGCGCTAATGGGAAACAGTTGTGAGACAACCATTCTCTGCTTTAGGAAGATCACTAAACAATACCATTGGGACGATAGTTAGCAAAGCTCTGAGTAATATAACTATTCGTAGCTATTATCTTATTAAAAAATATAATTCTAGAAATAAGTAAGTGTATTTTGCATTCTTTTTTTTTCTTTAATTATTCTTATTTTTTATTGTATAAGGAGTCTTTTATAAAGCTTTGTTAGCCTAAGCATTTCTAATTGTTACAATTAGGAGAGAAATTGTAAAAGTTACATTTTGAATCTTAAAATAATGCTGATTACAAAAGTTCTAGAAGCCAACAGCGCAGCACCGGTCGCTGTAATGAACTTTGAGTGAGGCCTATGGCCAACAGTGAATGGTTTTCTGCTGAAATGATAAATTAATTTACATAAATACTACATACTCGTAGAAATAATAAAAAATCGTCTACTTATACTCTGCAAGTAGTGAATACCGTCCAACTCGACGCCAAATAGAAACGTTCATAGAAAGCTGACCGTTTTAAATTGCAATCTATATTCGTTGATTGAGGTATTGGTCAGAACTCTGGCCGCACGACATGTCAGCTTGTTGACTAGCTAAATCCATAAAAAATCGCACTTACTCTTCTTTTAGTCATAAGGGCCCTGAAACCTCAAGCGGCTTTTACAGCTTCACCCGAGCTTGGCGCATGCACTGTGGGCCCCACAGTTTAAAGTCTCAACTCCAAACGAAACAAAAATGTTGTAGAGTTAGCCAGTTTAAGATCCTCGGCTAAAGGCTTACTATAATAAAATAATGCTTAATACGACTGTATTCATTAAACATAAAAGCGATCGAGTGGCACATTTCTTTCATCATTGGGATCTCGCCAAAATCTGTGATTGATTGATTCACACATTAACGTCTCTTTCGAGTAACAATTTATCTTTATTATTATCATAATTTGACGATAATTATTTGGGTGTTCAAATTGATTGTTCTTTCGTAAAAATTGGTGCGATGTGACACTTATTCAATACTAGCTGTATAATAATTTCAGATTTATAACCCGTTAAGGTCCAGTGAATAATGGCACATTATATTATGTCTGTTTTAGTATAATTTAGTATAAAAAATTATAGCACAAAAAATTCCAAATAACGACAACTATCGGAGCTATTGTAGAAGTTATTTTTATCAACATCCTTCCTTGTAATGTCCACACCACTTAAAACTGCTATGAATGCTAATAAAAAAAATATATTTGTGTTTATTTCTATAGAAAATTACGTATAATTTCACGTTATATTTTTAAATATATTACAGTATTACATATACATCCATATATTCCTTTTTTATATGTAAGTACATAGCTTAAACGCAATTTATACAACATACAAAAAATGTCCATACGTGTCAAATGTATCCTATATTTACTTACAGACAAAAACTACAATCATACCAAATTTCATTAAATTCGTTTCAGTAGTTTCTGTGTGATTGGCGTACAAACTGACACACAGACAGAAATTTTAAATCTCTCGAATGGTTCTTTTCTAATGGTTTTCTTTCTAAATTCCCTGGTATTTTTTCTCAAAAAAGTTTATGTACTGATTTCGACTCTATTGTTTTATTAAAAGTATAGATTTAAAAAGGTAGATCGTACTGATTAGAGTCTAAATGTTAATTTCCGGTTAGCCTCAACTAACTAAACCTAACAACAACAATAGTTTGTTGTGACAGAATTCAAACTGCAGCGTTCTAACTTATAGTCATACTCAAATCTTGATAGAAAATGTAAGTTTTTAATGGCTAAAGATAAATTGTGAAAAGTATAAAGTTGAATATGCACTAGTTGCAGCTGAAGTGCGACACTATAATGTAATTTATGAAACAATTCAACCATGTGTATCGTGATCGCGATCTAATCAGACATGACTTCTATATTAAGGGTAAATTCTGAATAATACAAAATGTAATGTAAGATACAAACTTACCTATGTGTAATGCGAAAAGTAAGCATATCAACGTTAACAGAATTTAGTTCTAAAGTTTAATTTACGTCATCACTTCGGTGTTTAATCCTTTATAATAATTACGTCCAATTAACTTTAATGATCGTACTACTCAAAACAATTTCCAGCTTTCTTGAATTATCTATAGATATTTTAAAGTACACTTAGAAAATTTACGCTTTCGACGTGTGACCTATAATGATCAACATAACGATGACCCGAAATGTTATTTATTTTTAATTCTACTTAATCCAATTAATACTTGTATTTAATTATTTAATTACTTTTTAATCGTTTAATCGTTTTTAAACGACACGTGGTCGTAAACTATGGTCAGTAGTGTGAAATTAACGTTTGCCTCTTAATATCTCTCCATTTAATTTAGTTGAACGGTAGTCTGATACAATCAGGCTTTGGAACACTAAAAGCAGATTTGACCTTACTTTGCAATTCCAAGCATTTTCAAAGATTGATGCTACCTAAAAAATTTGATAGAATATACATTTTATTCATATAAAATTAGCAAAATACGTATAAACTGTACAATCTAAATTCTCAGAATAACAGAGCCAACGGAATAGTAAATTATACAGAATTTTTAACGAATATCATGTTATGAGCTACGAATACCTTCAGAAAATTAATCCTTTTATGAGATTTACACATTTACAAGATCTACATATAGGTGTGTTGATATCCAAATAAGAACCAGGAAGTAAGATAACTCTCTTGATATAAACATTGACCTGTTCATCAGCAGCGTCCTTTCTCTTAGATCTATGTTAAGTAGAAACTTTTAAATTAGTTATTACTTCTTACTATAATTAAGTTGTTCTTACTTTTAATTCCTGTTATATTGTTTTTATCTAAATCTACTTTTTTACTCGGTCATTGTTTTTGTCTTTGATTCGTGATCTCTTTTATCCAACACATTTTTTTAATTTTTCATTCTATGTCTATTACACGTAAGTTTACTCCTCAATCTAAAAAAAATATAATAATTAAGAAAATAGTACTAATTTGAAGCATTGTACCGTATACCTACTGTAATTTGTAAAACTTGGGTATAAAAAATAAAATCTATTCACCATCATTATCTCAAAAAATACTAAATTTACATTTTGTTGTAATATGTTTTTGATTTAGTTTTTTTTTGTAATATGTTTTTATATCAGATTGAGATGTATTGTTTTTTTATTTATTTACAATATACATAAATAAAACAAATACAATGAGACCATTAACATAATCCTCAAGTATTATTTTAAAACTAAATTCATATATTATTTTGAACGGGATGCTAAAAATGAATGTTTAATATTTTTCAGTCGTCTACTATTACTTGCATGGCTGTGAATATAACGTCTTGTCCCCACGGCGCGGCGGCGGTAGTTTGTGCCGTGGCGTCGTTTTTATTACCGGTCATCCGTGCAACTTGCGGAATAGCTGTCGTGACTTATAAGTACGTCTTTTTACAGCGAAGCTTACCTAACATCTCACTATAAATTGAAACCCTTTTTTTGTTTAGTATTTTTTATTATACCTATGGCATATCAGGCTATTTGGACCGCGTTAACTCAAAGCCTTTACTAATAGGTTTATTACCGAAATAGTGGTATTTAATTTAATTCGTGTATTATTCTACCTATTCTTAGTCTACCTATTCTTCTACTGCTCTTTCCAAGTCAATAATAACTCAACTACAGTGTCAAATATCCTGACCTTTTTTTATTCTGAAAAATTTTCATGACTGTAACAAACAAAACAAAATACGAATTATACATATCCATCTTTTGGATCGAGAATTATGGTTTAGAGTTTAAAAATAAAACCAATAAAAAAGTAATTTAAGTTTTTCCCAAACGTTCTAATTTTCGGGTAAGTTTTTTTTTCGCTAACAACCTTTTTCGGACTATTATTAATATTTGAAAAAAAAAATAGCCTTATTAGTTTAGCCGTTCTCAAGTGATGCAACAAACGAACAGCATTTCATTTTTATTTCTACAAATTATTTAATCTAACTGTACATAAAAAAAAACATAATAAAAATTAAATTCTAAACGAATATTATTTGCATTATATAGAACCACGGAAACAATTATTAACCATTTGCCAATTAATCCTAGAACCTCAACAAATAAAGGCTAACACGTAAAATAGCGGAACATTTATTATTAGTGAAGGATGAAAAACATTAATAGTGACGGGCCCGCTTAACTAGACATACATCCGTTTTTCATCTAAAGCCCTTGCATAGTTCTAAAACTTTAGCTCGAAGAGACAGCCAATTATTGAATAATTGAATTGTATTATGAATCGAAATCATGTTGTATTTAATTTCACACGAATTACTTATTCGTGTATCAAATATTGTGTATTTGCTTGATAGTGTTTTATTTTTTATATTAACAACAAATAGTACTCTCACTTAGAGTATATTTGAAGACCATATGCATGTTAATTTACATGTCTGTAATTTTTGCTTGACAAGATCTTAATATTCGATATTTATTTTTACTTTATTATTAAGCCGTTTTAGATAAAAAATCCTTGATACACGAACTGACAGACGGTTAACAAAGTAATGTTATAAGGGGTCCGTGTTTTATTACGGTCCATAATTAAAGTACAAAACCCTAAAATGGATCATAGTTTTTAACACGCTTATATTAGTTGCACTTTAACTAACTAACTAACAATGTAATAAAATCTTAGAAGTCAATTTTAACCTACTTCTGATTGTCGTATCGAAATGAAAATTTGTATCCATACGTAGTTCGGATGACAACACTATAAATTTGGTATCTTGGAGCTAATCTGATGATGGAGCCAGGAGGTGGATAGTGGAACACATCAGTGTCTACGAAACCCCTAGAGTTTGGACTCAAATGATTTATTTTCACAAGTCCAATAGATTGGGCTTTGTAACGAGGGTCTAGTTATAGAGCAAGGAGGTGGATAGTGGAACTTTTCAGTGGTTACTAGCAAACCCCTCGAGTTCATGCTCATATGATTCCTTTTAACAAGTCAAATAGATTAAGCAAGCTAACGAGATGTTATTTTAAGACTAAAAAGTTTTATAATTTTTACTGCGTAGTTAAAGTGCGTTTTTAGTTTTATAAACTTATTAAATAGTAGCATAGCAAAGTAACGGCATTGTACCTGATGATACACATATACATCGCCTGTAAACGTTGTCATGCTAGCCTGCAAGCCTGTTGAAGTCGAATATATATACTGCCTGATCTTGAAACACGACAAAATATCAGAGATTTACTGTGGAGGTTTTATCACTATGTGCATAGTGGTTGTGACCCATCCGGTACAGCAACCTACGTACTACCATCCCACTTGGTCGCTAGATCCAGTCGCATACAAAATTCGTGACCAAACAAACTTCAAAAAATCGGTATAAATATTCCTTTTTTTTATAAATTCAATTTTTAAACTTATCATGATCTAGATTCTGTATTGAGATTACCAACACGCTAGTCAGTTGACTTCATGATCCAGTTGAAATCGATCGCTCGTTCCAGCAGTCGCGACGGCTCGTTTAAAATACGTGACTACCATTGGGATTGCCTATTTATACACATCGGGCTTCAAGTATCTTACACTTTACATCATTATAGCCATTCCAAATAGAGCTCTGATAACTTTCCCTTTTTATCCTCTAGTATATATATATTTTTAAATAAAAGACACGAATATGGAAGGACTTTATTTAATGCAGCGGTATTATAGGAAAATATAGCAGCAGCTCAGCTCTACCGAATACAAAAAATTCCAATGTAACTCCACTGAACGTTCAATAGAGATGAAAAGAAACTTTTCAATTAGATTTTATATGGATACTCGTCAGTTTTTAATGATAGATCGAATGATTTCAACATATTGGTATTCGATGTTACATATTAGTTAACAGAGAACTGTTAGTCTATTTTATATACTAGACATATATAATTGCATAACTATAGTTATACCTTAGTTATACTATATATTCTCATTTTTCTTCATTATTATGTTGATTAAAGAAACTAACTGTATATGCCAAAGTACCTATTAAATAATAATGTTTCAGATAAAGGATTCAAAGAGTTCTCCTTCATGGACCTAATTCTTAGTTTTTCAAGTTCATTTCTAGTTATAAAACAGGTGTGATATTAATATAGAAAAACATTGAGAAGAACAATGTTTTCTATTGTAGACATATCGAATTAGTTACCTATACAAAGATATTAATTAGCCTAAACTACTTATCAAGGAAAATTTTGGGTGCATTTTGGGTGCGCTTATTGCTTAATTGAAGTGCAATATTTTTAAAGATCACATGTCTTATTACTATTTTCTAAATGAAAATCTTTTACCAAACATTATCTTTTTAGGCTAAATTTGTGTAGTCACTAATCAACAAACCAGATTATAGTCATGATAAATTAATATAAAAAAATAACTTCTAAAATTTGTATACCGCATGTCAACAACAAGATGAAGTTGGCTATCAATGATAATAATGTAAATTCATCTTACTTATTTTTTAAATTGTGTTAAAATATTTTAACGGTGTTTAAATAAACATTATTTTAATAGAATATAACAATGTTATATCATTGACCCGCTAACTTCATCATTTCGCAGCTCTCAATTTTTACTCTTTACTAAATGCGTCTAAAGCAGTATTACTTTAAAATAGCAAATTTAATTATTGTAAAAAATTCTGTTTATTTTTTGTCCAATTAAGTCACGCGTCACCCACCCTCGTCAAAACATAGGCCATACAAATGAACATCCGTTATTTCAGCTCGGACAAAACGCACGTAGGATTAATATAATCGGGCAGCCGTAACCGGTCAGACAGAGGACGCGTGATAACCTGTATTGAATACTAAATCAACTCATTCATAACATAACTCACATACCTAAGTTTATCCACTATTTTAATATGTAGATATCACTGCTAGTTGACGGCACCACGCATATCTGCAGTTATATTTTGATAAAATATAGAGGTACTTAATAAAATTGGGTGTTTTAATTGCTTAAACTTGACTAAATGACTTCATGAAAAGTGTGATGAAGTCCAAAAACAAGGGTGACCATCTATGACCAATTTCATCAGCAGTCGTCGCTGTAATGCAGGCCTGCAGAAATCCCTCTTCATCCCTCGGTTTTTTTATCGGTATAGTTTTGGCGTGGTGGCCACAGTCTCACCTGATGTTATGTGACAATTGGGCCCAAGAATAACACGCTAAACCTAGTGGAAGACGGGCTCTCAATTGCAGCTGCCGGAAGACACCTATTGGTGCTTGGCAACAGATTTTCAACTTGAGGGTGGTAGCCTAGCCAGGCGGGCATTAGATAAATGCCCTACCATTATGCTATGGTTTCCACACGATGTTTTCCTTCACCGAAAGCTCAGGCTCATGGTAGGGATTCGAACTCACATAAATTGACGCGAAGTCGTACACGCTACCACTGAGCCATCATTGCTTTAATGAACCCGATATCGCAAAAGGGAGGGAATACGCTGACCTGGAGGCAATTTCACATCTTCACATTACGGTAAACATAAAAATTTGCAAACTTTTTTGTTCTTTCCGAGATGGGTACTACAGTACAGCTGTTGCTTCGTATATCAGCCCGTGTGGTTCTGTACTAGAAAGAAGATAATGGGATATGGTAAAACAACACTATAGAATTTTCGCCATGATACAGATAAAACACGCTCGGTAAGGCAATGTTTCATCGCAGCTGAAGCAGGTTCTAAGTTCTTGCTGATGTCTGTGTCATTAACAATGTGGACAGCCCGTCACTACAACATATAAATGGCATCAAGGAGGTATTGGACGAAAATATCCCAGAGATGGGAATAATCGTTTATTTTATCTATATAACTTTCTGTATTTAAACGTTATTGGATGCATGTAATGTTTTAACTATTTCATAACTTTGAAGACTTCCTTTCTTTCTTCTAATTTCTGACTACAAATCACACTACCACACGTTATCTGGAAGAAAATTCTTTGGCATGCCTATAAAAAACCTTCATATACCATAATGTGTTTCGATTTATCTATCTTAAATTTAAAATATTATGATATAAATCTGAGAATATTTACATATACATGTTTTAAAAAACACGACCGGTAGACTAATACTTAGAAGTTGCTTAAATCTGAGACAAAAAAATGCGAATGCATCCCCATTGTTCGCGTGTCTTCGAAGCATTATTTGGAAGCGCAACCTCTTGGGAGGTGACCTACTTCGCAAGCCATATCTCTAAGTGCTTACGCATTTAGGTTATTGTGCTATACCAGTATTGAAATCGATAGGTCGTGATATACGATATTGAGTATCGTTCGCTTTCGCCACAGATTTCGTAAATTGAATAAAAATATATGATTGATATAAAAATATGAATATTTTCTTGTTTACATGCAAAAGCATGTTGCGGATTGAAGTAGAAGCGAACGGAAAATATTCGAAATAGTAATTTTAATTAAATTATTGATTTATCTAGCATATTTTAAGTAACTTGGTATATTGATTTTCTTATTATTTAGTAAAACTTCTTTAAGCGTGACTTAAGAATAACTTAATTTTTTTCCGATCTCAAATAACGTTCAGTAAGTCTATAGTCAAATTTGTTTCTATTTAATTTATATAATACAGTATCAATAATAATCATCCTATTATTAATAATTATTTTGTTTTATTAAAATATTTATAATAAATCAAAATTTATTTTTAAAATGTCCGTGTTGCTATTCCGTGCGTTTGAAGAACCTTGTACCAGATATTATGATCTTACTAAAAACTAGAATTTAGTATTTAGTGGTATTGGTTAATAAAATATTATACAGTCATACTTACATCACTCATTACATTTAATAAGATAATTTAATTAACTTTTTAAAAAATATTTATTTGATATTATATGTTAATTATATCACTACAAACGTGTTTAGGTACAATATTAGTGTGTAAGTAAGATTCATAATTCATGTATTTTAAAAGGAAATAATAATTTTAATATTTTATCTGTAAATTCTTTACACTAATTATTTATTAGTTTACTATTAAAATGTATAGAAGTGTGAACTTTTTTAATTTAGGCACCTGTAACAAACGGTTGCAAACCTATCCTCAAGTGTACTTACTTCTCACCAAGATTACAAGAAGCCAATTTCGTACATGGCTTTGCGGAACCTTATCTCTGCTTTTAAATGGTTTCTAGTAAAAGATACACCATTACACAGCAAATCCCATGATGGCTGAGACTAGTTGCATTGTCAACTCTCAGTATAAACAATATTAACTTTGCCCTTGTAAAACTCTCATAATTTTGCTAAATTGTGCTTTATCACATGGCAATAAAATTGAATATTAATTTTGTTAACGGCAAAATCATCTTGGTAATACAAGGCGCACTAATGCAGACACGTGGCGCAGACGCAACTCTGTTTGATTTTCATCCCTCTCTTTGATGTGAACGAAAGGTTCCCGTGTTTGTCTAAACACATCAGTTTAATTACGAGCTCATTAATTTTGCATTATTTACAGGGAGTAGGGAAAGATGCGTGTTGGTTTGTTGATAGCGATGTCGCGGTTAACGTTCAAATAAAAAGTTTAATTACAAGTCTTGTAACAATCCGCGAGTTGACAGTACGCGTACGGTATTATTCTATTAATAAAACCTTAAAAAAATACACATCTGAAAAAATTGTATTCATTAAATTTTTGCTTTGGAAAATTAAGATGTGTGTATGTATGTGAGTCACGTAATTAGAATCGCAAAATAAAACCTTAATTAAATATTTACGGTTGAGTGTTGTTAGGCAATATTTTGATGCGACTGTAAGGTTATTACTAAATGAGAAAAAATAGTGGCTTTAAAATTATATAGGTGCTGAAAGAGTTTCGTAACTGAAATTCAAGTAAAATCAATTCTATACATAATGTGTTTAACTTTTGAACGACAACCACCCCCATATAGCCACCCTGTGTCTCGCATGTCTGATGTTATCGCTACCCGTAGGTGAACTGGTAATTGATCTTGAATGTCCTAACGGTCCGATAAGCTCCAGCCAGAATGATCTTCTCTTCGGGTTCCGACTTAGTAGCCTCGAACAATCTTAGGATCAAATATTAACGGAGTTCTTCACTTTACGATTGGAGGACTCGAACTTAAACCTTCCTTCAAGTCCGTTTTTGTATGCTTACATGGGTGCGTGGATCACAGAGCCCACCTGTTGCTAGCGCACGGTGTCTCTATTTTCTTTCCATTTATTTTATATTCGCCATTGTTTGAGTACCTGTCAAGATCTGTTATCTCTTTTCTTCTTTTTCCTAACTTGGCAACCGGTCTTCTTTATTGAAGACTATTATTGCCATTATCGAGTGTATATAGTTTCCAGTGTTATGACAATTTGTGTATCTTAACAAGATGGTAGCTCCCTTGTTAAAACTTTCTAGGGAGTTTTTGTGGCATCTCAGAAATCATGATCCATGTTATTATTTCCAATTCACTTCACTTGTACACACTAACCAAACTTTATTATGCATAACTCCACCTGTATTACACAATATAGGGTTAAATAACACACTATTATGAATAAAAAATAAAAAACCACTACATGACAGTTTGAGATCCCGCCAAAAACTATTTTTTAAATAATCACATAGACACGATTCTCTGATTTATATATTATTTCATTTTTTTATTATTATAGTGTACAGTTTTTATATGGTATTTTTCACAATTTATTACTCTTGAGAATATGTAAATTATGTAACTATGTATTTATTTTCATATTATACAGCTTTACGAGTTTTGTGCTTACATAAACCTCTCCCCTCTCTTTCTACGGTATCTGTACCGGATTGGTTTGTGACGACAATGTACAATATGGTAATAAAACCCATCACAGTTACTTTCTTTTGGTTAATCACATTACAGGATAAGGTTAATCGAACTGTCAAGAGGCTTGAAGGCCGGTCTGACAGCGACGATTACTGATCTCAAAGTGGTAGCCGTTGCTTTTAAATTTTACTGTGCTTACCATCAGATATAAAAAATAACACTGCAGCTGCCGGAACTTATCTATATATAGGTACTTGGCGATAGATTTTCAACTTGAGTGTGGTAACTTGCCGGGCGGGTATTAGAAAATACCATACCACCATCACAATATTATTCTTTAACGGAAGCTTAGGCTCATTGTATGGATTCGAACTCACGTCGATCGACGCCGTATCCGATGAGCCATCATTGCTTGAACTAAAACTACACTAAACTTGATTTAAAACAGTTAAAAAGTCTACACCAACTACTATACCTTTCACCCCTCAACGTTCTAAGATCATCGTGCCATTAAAATTATTATAAACAACGGCAAATAAACAATGTAAACGAAGGAACAAAGACAGTAATTATTTAAAATTCGTCCCTTGGAGTGACTAAATAATGCTAATTTTGAAACATCTGCGACTGCTCTGTATGCTGAAGGCTGGCGTGCAATTACAGGGATTATTGCGTCGGGAGTCGCGTCGAGGCCCATTAAATAGGCGTTAGGAGGCTCCTTCCGCTTTTTGTTAGCCGACGTGTAAGTGTGACGGCTGCTACAATGGAGATCAGATGCAAAAAGGTAGGTATATTTTTTTAAACATCTAACTGCTTATTTCCTTCAGGTTCATGAATGGTTCTATACACACATTCACCAACCTACAAATATGTAAATAGACCATTACAGAAAACAAGTGTTTTCCACAACAGAACCACACGCACTGGGTTTCGTGTGGGCTCACTGGTTTATAGTTTAAATAAAGCCATATAACTATATCATAGAATATATAGCGGTTCGCCCGCGGCTTTGCACGCGTTTATTACACAGTAATTATTTTAAAAGAGGTAGGTCACAGAGAAATTTCATTAGAGATTTCTTTCTACTTGGGGCAGTCCGACTGGTGGAATACCTCCACCCTACAGAAGATCGCAGCCAAATAATCTTATGTTGTTTTCCTGCGGTGAGTAAGGTTTCCAAAGCTTTATAGTATAAATTGTTATCCCATAATTTTATATTTACTCATATTATTAACAATTCACACAGAACATTTTTTAAGAGAGATAGGGTACAGAAAAATTTCTTTGGAAATTTCTCTTTACTTAAGTACTCAAATCACGTCAGGGCGCCAATTATAGGATATTTATACCTATGATATTATAAGCATCCATAGACTACGGTAGCCGCTTATCATCACGCGGGCTGTATGCTTGTTTTCCAACTTATTAATTATTAATCATTTTCTAATGCCCGCCTGGCTAGCTACAACCCTCGAGGTGCAAATCTGTCTACAAGCCCCTATAGGTGTATTCCGGCAGCTGCACTTAGGAGCAATTTTCCCCACTAGGCAAAGCATGTTACCATATTAGCCAAAATCGTCACTTCACATCAAATGCGATTGTGGCCTATAAATAATTTAAAAAGTCATTGTCTTAAACAAAGCTTAATAAACTTTTTATATTAATTGCAGACAATATTAAACACTCAAGAACGGTAATTCATTGTATAAATTCACTGTCATAACGAACACATATTAATCTCAATGAATCAAAACGTTGTACAAACTGGAACACGGATGCAGGAGAAATGTACGAGAAAATACCGGGCCATTTTCCGGGCGGGTGTTATCTCTTGTAAGCAGGTGACAAAGTAAGAAAATAAAGTTGGCACAGTAGTCTTGGACATCGAGCGACATAATTCATGTTTATCGCTCGGCTGCCTCTCCTCCCGCCCTTACCCCGTCCCTAGAACACTGCAATTAGCGGATTCCTGCTCAGTTTTAATACGAAAATCTTTTTCATCGTTAAAATATTGTGTTTTTATGGTTCCAAAGTCAAAAGGAACCCTTATAGTTTCGGTATATCCGTCTGTCTGTCCGCGGCTTAGCTCAGAAATTCATAGTACTAGATAGCTGTAATTTGGTACAGGTATACATATTAATCACGCCGACAAAGTGGTAAAATTAAAAAAAAATGTTTAGGGTACCTCCCCTACACATAAAGTGGGGTTTTTTTTCCAGGTCTATCACATGTTGTGGCGTATCGTTGGATAGGTCGTGCAAAAATATTATGGGTCTGCGAAAACCATTTTCGATTTAAAGATCCGTTTGCGAAATATTAACTTAGGATGGTTGTTTTTGGATATGTGAAAAATCTCATGGTGCTTCATAATCATCATCGTGACAATTTTATGACGATAAACTTTGCATGCAAATCCCAGTATCATGATTTTGATTATATAATGGAGATAACCACAAAATACATAGTTATTACTGTCCGTTCACAATCTATCGACAGTTTAAAATCTAATTAGATTGATAGTAAACTAGAGTTATAAACCAGTGACATATACATATATATATTTATTGGTATTTGGATTTGCATAAAATTTTGTATTTAGATTATTTTATACTATCCAAGTATGCCTAGTTACCTAGGTTTTTTTTTTCAAGATACCGAGCAATGCACTGTTACCCTTATATTTAGTAGCAATATGAATACAAACACAATTGAGAGATATTGAAAACGTCCTAACTATAAATAAAACCTTTTAATTAATTAATTCAAAATGCATACACAGCAGATCCCTAATAAAAACACGGACCTTTCACGAACTACTTTACTCCGTGGTCACTATCTATTCCATTAGAACGTCCAATGTACAGAACTACGTAAACAAACAACTAATTAAAACACAAACAAAGCGGACACCGCAACTGAAAACAAAACACGTTCGACAAAGTTGGAATATTAATGTGTCTGTATCAGAGGTCGCCACCACGGGAGAACCTCACTAATACCAAATGATCCCTCTACCGTGCTAGTGCCGAATAGATAAAACCCCTAGACATGAGCCCAAGTACTGACCCTAAAAGATTAAAGAAGTTTGTTTTTGTACTGTGAATTAATTATACGTACAATTGAATGAAGATTTTATTTATTAAACGCATTACAATTTAAATTTTGTTCATGCATTTAAACCCACTCCATGGTACTGTTGGCAGTTTGGTACTACTATTATTATACAATATGTTACTACCATAAGTTTAATATATATAGATCGGAAACTCGAAAGAGAAAGAACATATTAAACACTCGTGTTAGAACGAGATAGGGATACAAGACCATTTTTGTATGTGTCATCAGCCTACATAAATCGTTATCAAAATAAATCCCGATTATTTTTGAAAAATGTAAGTTTTTTCTGGATGCAACTCGTATAACAAAGGAATAATACGCATAATAGTATTTTCCGTTTTTGGCCTCGTCTTATTCAACCTACTGCCGATCAATACTACGAGTATACTAAATCTATGGATACTACTATTTGAAATATTACAAATACTACACTTAAGAATAATAAACTTTGAAAACCTAAAAGGATGACATCCTTTAATTCACACTAAATACATAAAACAGCTAGAGGCTATAAACATGACAGAACATTAATATAAAATTACACAACAAAAAGATACCACAATGAATGATGCCAATGAATTTTTATATTTTTTATTCGCTTTTTACGCCGAGTTTAATATTCATATAAAAATATACATAAGGTTATAATCTATATATTTCATTCTGGACACAAATGAGCAACATTGGTGTAGAAAGAATATTTTCAAGCACACACCATGCTGGGTAAAACTTTTCAATTACATGTTTTCAAAACTGTTAGTAAGTTTGAAAAGCTAAGTTTTGTAGCCAATCGCTATTTGTACGTGGACTCAAGTCATAGTATTTGATTTTCTCCAATGTACACACACTCAAGTCGACTTTATCACTAATGAGCCCCCCACTACTAATAGTTTGACTATCTATCTTATATATAATATACATTTCTTGGAATTAGAAGTATAATTTCTATTATCTATATAAATATATTATTATGATAAACTAAGAAACCGTTTGACCGATCACTATGAAATTTGGTAGAAGGTTTTTATGCTATCCCTGAACGCAATAGGTGGCGCTTTGGTCGAATTATTTACCATCAGAAAAGGAAGAACAACGTCTGCGAGGTCCGCTAGATCTTCTATGAAAATAATAATTTTATTGAAATATAAATGAAATCCTACAAAAATCAAGATCAAAAAAAAACAAAAACGTGAATTCTCTAAAGTCACCTTAGATTAACCAAGGCAGTTTCTTGGGGTCGGTTAATCGAATAATAGACAATCGATGGCTTCATCCCCCAAGTATCACCGAGGAAAACCTCACGCTGTGATATTTATAGGATGGTTTGAAATCACGCAGATAAACGTCGACTGTTGATTTCACTTAACCAATTATTTACATGATTAATATAATATGTAGATAATTATCAGAAACTACTATTCATCTATTGCAGTCGGAAGTAGCAAGAAATTTCAAATAATTATTTACGATGGAAATAAAATATGTAGATTTAAAAATTCATTCACTATAACACAAGTATTTGTATATTAAAAGGATTACTAAAGGAAAACATTCTGATAAAACCATAGCATAGTGGTAGGGCATTTTCTAATACCCGCCTGGTTACCTACTACCCTTAAGTTGAAAATCTTTCACCAAGCACCAATAGGTGTGTTTCGGTAGCTGCACTTGAGAGCCAGTCCTCCCACTAGACATAGCGAGTTAACATCATGGGCCACATCGTATCTTAACATCATTTGAGATTGTAGCCAAACGCTACCTATAACAAATTGTGGTAGGGCATTTTTTAATACCCGCCTGGCTATCTATCTCAAGTTGAAAATCTACCAAGCAACTATAGGTGTGTTCCATCAGCTACACTTGGGAGCCAGTTCCCCCACTATAATAGGTTTAGCGTGATACCATCTTGGACCACATCTTCACTCAGTTAAGATTGTGGTAAAACGCTGAATATAATGAAAAAACAATTTATATATATATATATATATATATATATATTTCTAATTGTGTGAGATGGTAAGAATAAATCACACATAGCGATAATTACGGCTGAAATTTTGGTTTTGAAGTGTTTTAAAACTTTATTCATGATTTAATATGCAGTCACTCAGAAAACACAGTCACAAACACTTTCATTATATGCTCTAAATAAGGAGAAGAAGGCACAATAACAACAAAGATACTATAGAGATCACGATTCATAAATATGACTGAAGGAATAACATCATTCATCATGCGAAGGCTCAAGGGATTCTCGGATCTATCCTATTCAAGATAGAACCAAATCTTTTTGCGCCTAACGCGTTTGGTTCTTTTCGACATTACACTTACCCCGCGATGACGAATGAGAGACGATTGTATGAATAGATGTCACGGAGTAGACGAAGGGAACTTGCCGAAAAAACGTCGACTTTATGGATTCGTTCATATATTTTTTTACAGATATTTATGAGTATATATAAAATCATAGTCATGTAAATATGTGAATAAATTTTATATTTCAGACGCAAAGTTGAATCTCTCAGTAAGTGAAACTGTTAAATAATAATAATAAATTATATTTTTTGCCATGATAACCAATTAGTATTTATATATCTGTAGTTTTCTAATTCTAATTTCGAGATAGACACCTATATTACGGGGCATTGATCACGAATATGGCATTAAAAAAGGTTTTATGTCCAGGTTTAACTACAAAATGGTTTGAACGTTGTATATGAAACTTTGTTCACGGGAAGTATACCTAAGTCATTCGTCAGTTGATAAACATTGTCAATAATAAAATTACGACACAAAACTAATTACTACGTGATAAACTTAATACTTTAAAGATATAAAAACCACCAGATAGAAATGCCAATGATATGTTCATTACACAGAAACCTATTACTTCGATGTAACTCTATAATACCACTACGCTAGGTATACAAGACGGTACGACCAAAAAGCGTTTTATAATAACTTTAAACATGTTGTTTCACTGAAACGAGTTGTTTCACTTCTTAATATTATAAAGAGGAAAGATTTGATGGTTTGTTTGCATTGAATAGGCTCTGAAACTACTGGACCGATTTGAAAAATTCTTTCATCATTAGAATCCCACATTACCCCTGGTGAACATAGGCGATAGAATAAAAAGTTAGGGATCTGTATGAAAATTTATAATTTTTGAATTTTTTGTTAAATACCGGTGCGAAGCCAGGGCGGTCCGCTAGTAATATTATAAAGGTGAAGGTAAGTTTGTTTGTTACTCAATCACAGAATGACGACTAAACGGATTTGGATGAAACTTGGCACACAGATAGTTTATAACCTGGATTGACACATAGGATACTTTATATCCCGGTAACAATATTTTTTGTAGTTCACGCGTGCGGAGCCACGGGTAGAAGCTAGTATTATATATAATTATAATATATTTAATATACAAAATTTATTTCACACGTGTATTTTACATGTTTATCGAATGTCTCAGTTATTAAATTGTTTTTAACTACATATTCTTTCATATAAAAAAGGTGTGTATGCGATTCACACACGATAGAAGTGAAACTTCATTTTAAAAGATATTTTATTTAAACAGTGTGCAATATACATACACGCCGACATTTGCTCTCTTGCTATGGCTCACACAAAGAGGAGAGACCGATAATGTGCGTTAAACGTTTAACGCGTTGGAAGTCGCATAAGAAGTTTCACTTCAAAAAAATAATTATCAAATAAATTTAGATTTATCTAAATAAACGTATTAGTTCTTTATTTGATTGACCCAATTTATTTTAGTTCCAGTAGTAGCTAAATAAGGGCCAGAATAGTCAGGATAATGCCGCGTCATTTCCTTTTATGACCCTTCAGAGGTCATCCACCTTGACATTCCGAGCATCAAGCGAAAATCAATAAACAAATTTAGTTTACCCAAGCGTTGGTGTTAATTCTTTAGTTCGCTCGTGTTTTATGATTTACAGATTAAAACAACAAGCTCAATGAAACGGCCTATGATGAATAAAAAGGTCGGTTTATATTATTCCCTATTATTACCATTTCTATAGCACAAAAAAGAACACCAAAATCTATAATAATTACTTTTAAAACAACAACGTTGCTTAATAATACTAGCTGTGGCCGCGGCTTCGCTCGCGTGAACAAACAAAATTATTTTTACAGAAATATCTTAATTGTGTATAATACATTTAACCGTTTTTGCGTGACTGAGTAACAAACAAACTCACTTTTGCATGTATAATTCGCTTTTCGCTTTCGCTTTTTCGGTAATTATTTAATAATTAAAATATATAATTGTGTAAATGTATGTCAAAACAAATTTCAAGTTCATATGTGAAAAACTTTGCTGCATTTTCGCTTTTCTTTGTAGCTTATTTTATAATATTAGTTTAGCTGTGTTTTTGAAGAAAAAAAGTATTCTTTAAATCGTAGTACTAGAGTGGGAATTTCAAAAATGCTGAATTATATATTGAGTAAAATTATTAATTATTATTTGAAGAATACATCGAGCTATTTACTCGTCTAATAATCGTTAAATATAAATTAAATAAATAAATACAAATGTGGTGTTTGTAAGAAGGATTGGCTAAAAGGTATCACCGCGCCCTCCATTTTCAGAATACGAAATCCTAAATATACGAGCGTTTAGCGTTCACGAATAATCCCGTATTTACGGCTTTTAACGGAGCAAATAATTTTCGCCTAGCGAATGATTCATTAGAATTGGAATCAAACAATTTAAAAAAGAGATAATAAAATTTATTAGTAATGTCTTTAAAATAATTAACTTATATAAGCTATACTTTTCTCTTGAATTTCTATTATTATTACAAAATAATAATATCACCTTAAATTTTGGAATTAAAATAAAAACCATCACATGATACATCAAGATCCCGCCTAAACCTCTCTACCTAAACTGTTAGTCAATAATGCATCTTCTAATGAGTAAATTAATGCGAATCACAAAGTATTTATTTGTACATAACAAATTTAGAAATTAGATTGATTGATTGATTATACATGAAGTAGACATTGGATTGATTATCCAGTGGTATTAATCATGCACATCAATCTAACTGATTCCTATCTAAAAATAAATTGAAAATTAAAACGTGCAAATTCGCGGTTTATCAAACACATTGTTCATAGAAAGAACACTTACCAAGTTAATACTGTCATATCACACACACTCCCACACACGCAAGCACGCACGCACGTAAACGCACACGCCCACGCAAACACTCGCACGCACATGCACTCACTCACTCATTCTCCAAACCAACATGCATACATGGAAGCATTTATAATTTATATTCTTTTGTCTTTTCGTTATTATCTTTTTATTATTTTGTTATTAGGTACCTTAGAAAACTTAATAATAATTTATACTGTGACACCTGTATTGGCTTAATTTATAAACTAAATGAGTCTTTCAGAATAGTTTAGGTAAATGCTGTTGGATTACCTAAATGTATATATATATATAAGTAAGCCATAACAATATTTAACTAAATAGGTAAATAACATAAATCCATGAAAGCTGTAAACAATTATGTAGACAAAGTGAATATCTGAAACTCAGTCTAGTGTGACATGCCACAAGTGCGAAACGCGTTTGCCATCAAATTAAACATCAAATACGGTACCCAGATAAACTCTATATTGTATAGTTAATCGTATTAAATTCACATAGAAAATTCCTCGTCAGTTCTATAATTTCCATTATTTCGTATTGATTAATGTAATTAATAAGTATTAGCTAAGATTATTTGTCATACTATGTGTTGTTATTTACAATTTATAATTTTCTTTTTGTATTCAAAATCAGTAATATTTTATTCTATTTAGGCTCTCTACAACCGGTTCGGAAAACATCCCAGTCACCTAGAAGAACCGACAAGAAACTCGATCGCGTTTATAAACATTTTTTTAATTTGTTTTTTTTTTACGGTTTTTATATTGTTTACAGTTATTATAATTTTCAGTGGATGTACAGAAAGAGAATCACTTTCAGTTTGAACTTTTGAAACTTTAAACACTTTTCAAATAGTTTAACCGTTTCCGTCAAAATCCATCTAGTATGTCAACGTTATTAAAAACGGCTACACACCTACAAAGAAATATCGAATGTTACAAATAAAGACAAATCAGGATGCAGTAAGCTAACAAAAATAAATGACAACGGCGCTTTTATTCAATCCGAAATCAAAAATCGAACGGAATCAAAATAAAACGAGTGTAAATGGGGATCGCACGGTTGAGTCGCACCAGTCACGTAGCAACTAGGCTTTGCAGGGGAGAATGAGACAGGTCCAAACGGGTCTAGTTGATTTATACGCCGTACGCTTCCTACAATGAAGGTAGAGACACGCAATTCAAACGTGACTGTAAATCTTACTATTCATTTTATTACCTCAGCCCTTCTTCTGGAATCTTACTGGTCATGTCAGTTATTCTCTTTCTAGCAATAATTAGATTAGAAATGTAATAATACCAAAACATTGCATATTTGAAGATGAAATTACTAATTAATTGTACAAATAATAACTTTATCTTTTTCTATATCACGACGGTGGCAAACAAGCTTGCATTCCGCCTGATGGTAAACGGTCACCGAAGCCTATGGAATCTTGCAATACCGGAAGAAAAAACCTGAGCATGGAGCACATCCCACATCCAGAGTGTCCGCTGAATAAAACTTCCCTGAAACCGAAATATCTGCAACTATTTAGACTCCAAGGTGTACGGATAAACTCCCTGCCGATGGCGAGCGATGCGATGGTGGAAAGTAGCCGCTGGCATCATACGAAACAATTCCTTGCAACATAATCCATTGTACAAATGGTAGTACACACAAGGAGGCGAAGTCTCTCCTTAGACTTAAATGTACATACCGCTTGTGAGTTTTGAATCGTCAACAATGCTCACAGCACGTTTTGGTGCTGAGTCAAATGGGCTAAGCTGGTTTATCGATGAATTTCTCATTTATTATATACATTATTACTCTTTTTTATATCTATTTATACTCCCCGTTACTAAATAGAAATATCATGCTACGGCGTAGTAAATGCAATTACTTCGTGTTTACGATGCTATAGAATTAGCATTACCCATGTTTGGGAATAATTAGTTATAATAAATTGTCTTATAAATTATTAATTAATTAGCTACGACTACATGCACCAAATACCCGCACTCGACAAACACAACTCTTTCACACTCCTACACAGCATGCTAATAATATGTGGCAATAAAACGTTCAAAGACATTGACCTTTTTAATAAAAAACATCACAATTGTATCATATCTAATAAATATTTAAGAAACCAAATAAAAGTAGCTCTAATTGGTAAGTAAAAATAATATATGTGTATACTCACACTGTCACACACACTCACTCACCTTCAATTGATTTCTTTATTTTATTATTATATTTTAGATATGACAAAAATACCAAAAACCCATTTTTAATTTTTTTGTCTGTCTGCTTGTTTGTTCCGGGTAATCTCCGAAACGGTTGGACCGATTTTGACGAGACTTTCACTAGCAGATAGCTGATGTTATAACAAATTACTTAGGCTACTTTTATTTTAGAATAATAATTACAGTTCCAAACAAAAAGTAAAATTAGGTTTTTTAGCAGTCCACGCGAGCGATTCCGAACTCTTTTTTCATATAACAATTAAAGGGTGGTCAAATAACATCTTAAGAATTGAGAAGAAGTTCCCTAAATGTTTTTATCAATTTTAAATGTAAGAAGAAAGAAAATTAACTTATTATCTTTGCTCAGCAAAATGACCATAATACAACTTGGATAATGCCGTAACATTTATTCCTATTACACAGAGTTCACAGAGTCACAGTGTTTATGTCTAAATCGACAAAAAATCCTAACGCAAGTATCTACTTCCCCTTATTTAGGGGTCCCCTAAGTTTCCCCGTCGCGTCACCTGCTGCCTGCAAGATGTTCCGCGATGTACAAAAAGGCTTTACACTTTAAAGGTCGTCTCGTTTTCAGGTTATTTGGAATGAAAATGTTTTAAGAATAAAATTGTAATAGGCTGATATACTATTTAAAAATATTTTTTTTTTCAAAAATTTGCTTTGTGAAAAAGGTATTAGTATAAATAAAAGTAAAAATATTTGGGTTAATCTTTTACTAATTTGTGTTATTAATAATGTTAAATTAGCAAGGTGTTAGGATATAAAAAGTCACATCTTCATAAGGCCAGAACTAAATTGTTTACATGATCTAAATTATTGTACAAAATTTTCATAAACACAAAACTAGTTAAATAAATTAACCTAATAGTGAAAACAGGATAATTAAATGAAATAGTACTTACTCTAATTGTAAATAAAATTGTACAAGACTGAAAAGTTCATCACAAAAAATCGATAAAAAATTTGTTTTTCGAAAAAAAGTATTAGATTATAAAAAAAGTACATATTGTATAAAAGTATTTATTAATTTATGTTATTATTAATACATATTATATGAAATTAGCATATTGTTCGCATATAAAGACATAACACCTTCATTAAGTCAGAAGTAATTAGTATAAGTACATAATCTAAATTATTATTTTATTAATATAAACAAATATTGGCTCATAGCAAAAAAAGTAAAGTAATCAAATAATACTTAGTCTAAACACGAAAAGTATTATAACAGTACAATACTCTAGTTTCGTAGATTCATGGTTAACACGTAGGAGATCGCAGGCACGGCTGAGTGCAATTTTCCTACCCTCTTTCACGTGATGATGTGGCACACTGTGATATTTCACGGTTTGAAAAATGACTTTGAATATTAAGGTGCACATGTTAACGTTTTTTTTTTGTTTTGATCTATTAAGATAATAACAATATTCTGGTCTTATTCATAAGTAGGTATTAGATAATGATTTTTCTTTTTAATAAAATTATTCCACAAGGTAAAGACATCTCAATTAGAACTACCTTAGAATTTCGTAGAAACATCTGATCTCTATGTGTGTTCTACTGCATATACAATGGGGAATAATCTGAAGAACTTTTTGATATAGTGCCGTTCTTCCTTTCTAACGGCCTTACACTATTGGCTGGCTGCTCACCTCCACACCTTAACACCTAACTGAATCGCGAAAACAGTAAGGTTCTCAGGAACCATTTTGTAACTTACGTTAGAGCTGTGGAATGGGTTCCAGCACGGATTTCCGTAGGGTTAATGATACAGAACTCTTCAAAAAGTGACTGAAATACCCTCTCCAAGTTCAGCAACATAACAACCAGACCCTAGGTATTGCAGTTGTCCATAGGCGGCAGGAGGACAGGAAGCATTGTCCATCATTTGAGCCGTTTCCTGCCCTTTTGGTACTAAGGTTGTTATTTCTGCAAAGTTTTGTTAAAAACCAGTTTACCTAAAAAAAGAGAACATTCATAAATATGCTTTATATTCGCACGTTATTCTTAAAGGAAAGATTAGAATTAAAAAAAAACGTTACTTGTTTATCTGATAAATTCCCACCGTCTCTTTTAACACCAGACAACACCGGATTAGCTCGATAAAACCATGTCTCTCTTCTTCTTCTTATTTAATAGCAACGTGTGTTTATACACAATTATGTCACGTGGATTGAATATTTTTCTAATCTTTAGAGTTCAAGCAACGCTTTAACAAGAACGCTTTAACAGGAGAGTTAAAACCGTTAAGGGTGTTTTGTGGGAACTGAAAATTTATGATTTTAGTTATCATATACCTAACTTCACTTGCGCACAATAACTAAACTATATCACGCAAAATGCCACTAATATTACAGGGTCTCTAATATATATAATATATACGGTAATATACAGGATCTAATAACGTAGTAAGTTTATGAAAACCACAACATGATAGCGACACAACTTGAAGCAATTATGGCTCAGTGGTATCGTGTACAACTTCGCGTCAATTGACTTGAGTTCGAATCCCTACAATGAGCCAAAGCTTTCGGTGAACGAAAACATCGCGAGGAAACCATAGCATGGTGGTAGGGCATTTTCTAATGCCCGCCTGGCTAGCTACCACCCTCAAGTTGAAAATCTGTCACCAAGCACCAATAGGTGTGTTCCGGCAGCTGCACTTGAGAGCCAGTCTTCCACTAGGTTTAGCGTGTTATCATCTTGGGCCACATCATCACTTAACATTAGATGAGATTGTGGCCACTACGCCAAACCTATAACGATAAAAAGGAAATGATAGATCAAGATCACACCAATAACTCGACATGTCCCTCGATGTATATTATTCAGAAACAAATAAATCATAGAACTGGTTAATTTACGGTTTCACGTAATACACAAGTACCTATCGAAGAAATAGCAATTGTAATTCAATCGCATACATTAGCAGAACAAATTAATAAAACAATTATCTATTTTGATTCTGTATAATTAATGGAACGAATTCGATTTATTGCTCGCCTCTAAATTAGTAAATGTCACCTGTATTATTTGACCAATATAACAAGAACCACAGGAGTACAGAAAATACCACCGTAAAGTTCAGGCTTCCACTAAACGGGGGGCGCTAGGTAGTTTAATTAATAGTGGCATTTTCCGACACCTCAGCTCCTATATTAATAAAATTAATTAGTTTAGGATAACGCTACCGACGCAGTACATGAGTTCCCGTGAAGGCACACGTAATAAGAAACTATATACTTCATTCTGCTAGTTAAGATCGAATAGTTTAACGAAGATAGTGCTAAGAAATTTATTAAAACCACTGCTAGAGTAATAAATTGATTTTATTTCATAAAAAAATTCTTATCGAACTAAAATCTAGTTTTATAATACTATTTTAACAATTTTGTTACATACTAGCTTAAGAGATGTTTTTTTAATTTGTTGAATTAAACGCGCTAATCTCTGGAACTAACCGTCAGATTTCAATTTTATTTTTTCAAGTTACTGCCTATTTATTGAGAAAGGTTATATAGGCTATATAACTTCACGCTACAGTCCTAAGGAACGAAGTAATAACCATGAACTTCAAGCAATATGTCAAGTTGTAGGCAAGTATTGGAACTGAAAGCTAAGAACTGAGATAGGTAACACTTGTACGTTGAAAGAGGTGTAGTGGAGTCTAAGTCGAATAAATTTAACACGGGTGTAACCGTGGGGCCTAGCTAATTTGTAATAAACCAGAAATCATCATTGGACAGCACAAAAAAAACAGTAAGAAAACTCTTGGCATAAGCTTTACAAGATTGTTATCAACGGCATAAAAGAATGAAAGCATATAATAAGTACTAAATATAGTATAAATAGTTTTAGTAGATAACTATAACTAAAATTACTAACATTAACAAGGATAAATGTCTCACTGGTAGACAAAAACTTCTCTTATTCCCTATTGCATCTTCGGCCAAAGAAAAATCTAAAACGAATGCCTTTTTTTCAATATCATAATGAATTATACTGTTTGTAGTTCCATATAAATATTATATCTAATCTACTATTATATGTTAAAATTACATATTTCTAAAATTGAAAAAAAAATGTATTGAGTGCAAGTGAAACCTTTCAATTCCAAAAACTAAATCCGTGCGAGTGAAGGTAACGTTTCTATACACTGCACAGTGGTTTAAATTCAATAGCATGAGACAAAATAAGTTTAAATAAAAACATTTTTTTAATAACAGAAATGTGGTCACTCTAAACAAAATAGAGATAATTGGCATAAAAATGCTTTAAGGAATAATTACAAATTGTCATTTGCCTATCGGCAACCACAGTGTGCTAAATATCTTACCTAGTAAGCCACAGAAATAGAGAAAAAGGCAGATATATATATCCTTGACAGCTAGATAACAACACTGTATAATATGTGCGAACCTTTGTGAGTAATTTTGCCAATAAGTTCCACTGGGTTTCTTTAAATTAACAGATATCCCACTCCGGCGTTGATTCATCATCGGTCATAAAAAAATGACTTTGTATTTGAAACTTATAAATGTCATTTTGTTATTTTTTTTATTATTACCAATTAACATTTCTTGGTTCGCTTTATGGTTTTTGTTTTAACTTACAGTATGTATTCCTAATAGTTTCGATGTAGTAAGCATTTGAAATTTTTTGCATCCATATTTGATTTTAGATTTTTGACTGGGACACCACTTGACCAGGGTTCTCTATAATTTTTACTTTGAAAACATATCGCTATATTTTTCGGTGTTTGTAGATCGTTGTCAAACATACAAACTCTTACGTAATAAACCATATTACTCTCTTTCTAATTGGTTTTCATTGGTAACTATTATATATATTGGCACATTACACATTATACATTACTTTATCCTCTCTTACCTTGGACACCTAAATGTTTGGAAAAAATATAGTTCCCAAACATTTTCTAATTCGTTATATAAATTCAGGTTATCAAGATATATATAAATTAATCAAATTATACGCGAACATCATTCAAAAATTGAGCGTATGGTATCTATATTACCATGTATTTAACTTAAATATGTAAAAAAAAATATATCTACAAACAGATATATTAGATTTGGCCACAAATATCATCATCTTGGTCCACAGTGCATCGATTGCACTGTCAATCAACGCCTCGCGGGAAGCCGTGGGGACTATCACAGTTTGTCATCAACCCACTACTGCTACCCTTCTCGCTCTCTCACACTTTATAACTGGAGGAAGTGAGAAGTAGAATCGTATAAAAGGTTCAGCTGGCAACGGATATTACTTCCGGAACTTATTTACTGCTTCAACAGCTTGCTGAAGCGAAATTCGTTTTCCAATGCATACGTGTCTTTAATACGCTAGTTTGAAATTTTAACATGACAGTTTAGAATTTAGTAAATTTTTCTTATAATGCGATTGTAATCTATGGTGCAGTTCATATACTTTATCGTGGTTTATCTTTCAAGTTCATTTTATGCTTTTTTTATAGATAGGTTTAGTGTTGTGGCCACAATCTCACCTGATCTTAAGTAACGATGTGGCTCAAGATGGTAACACTCTAAGCCAAGTGGAAGACTGGCTCTCAAGTGTAGCTGTCGGAACACACCTAAAGGTGCTTGGCGACAGATTTTCAACTTGATGGTGGTAGCTGACCAGGCGAGCATTAGAAAATACCCTACCACCATTCTATGGCTTCTTCACGATGTTTTCTGTAACCGAAAGCTCAGGCTCATTGCAGGGATTTGAACTCACCTCGATCAACATGAAGTTCGTACACGCTACCACTGAGCAATCATGCTATCTTTCTAAGGTTTATGATAATATTTTAAATTCATTTATTCTTTTTTATATTTCATATTTACATGGATGTTTTTCAGCCAGTCTCTTCTACTACTCGTATATTGAAATTGTATAAGGTTATTTTTTAGTACCTGCTGGTTTTATTTATTTAATTCTTTATTGCACTAAATTTAGAATTGGAGGGGTTAAATCTAAAAATCATTCTCTACCAGTATTACAGAGATGCACGAAAAAGGTGTAAGCAGGGTGTGCATAATGTTTAGTAAATAAGTCTAGTAGATTTAGAAACTGCTCCAAGTACAAATTACGTAGCGAATGCTTGACGGAACCCAGATTTGGCTAATTGGATGTTGATAGGAAGCGCATTCCATAATCTTGCTGCTATTACGGCAAAAGATCGGTGACCAAAATTAGTTTGGTGTCTTGTTACACGGAGAATTAAAGAATCAGAAGATCTTAGTTGTCTGTTGTGCGAACGCGAGAGATTGAAATAGTGTTTTTAAATACTAAGGAGATTTGGGATTGTTAAGTGGATGTGGAGAAAAAAAAACTATTCTTACATTCCTACAATTCTGAATAGGTAGCCATTTCAACCTGGCTGGATATACAGACACATGATCATACTTCCAAAGACAGAAGATGAAACAGAATCAGTTACTGAGTAGACGATTAAATTTATTTAAGAGATCTTCTGATAGGTCCAAATAAGCAATTTCTGTATAATTCAGACTATTATTTAACTACTTTCTCCTAAAATAAAGAAAGATAATATGATTATTGCAGAAAACGTACGGTCCTAACACATTTACATTAGATCACAGTACATTAAATTAACATGAAACAAAATATTAGTCACAGTAAACACTAACAAAAAAAATAATTAATACATAACGTAATGGCCCGTATGTATACCACTAAAAATTGCTCACAACTTAGCATAAACTGGCTGCCACCATTACAGGTGACTTCCGCGCTGATTTTCAGTTGTATTCAGGGTTGGGTAATCGGGTTTATATAAAATATTGATAACGGAAATTGACATCAACTTACCAAGTATATAAGGCTTTTTGTCACTCAAAATTTACTTTTGTTAAGATCTAACATAAAGTAAAACTTTTATGTAGATTCAAATCATAACTAACCTTAAAACATGGAAACAACGAATTCATAAAAAAATTGCGTATGCAGAATTAAAAGTCAATATTTTATGAGCATACAAATCTTCGTAACAACTTGTAACGGGCCCTAACAAGTCCGTAATATCACGAAGTCTGATTGCAAAGTGAAGCACTATTTGCTAAAGAAAATAAACTTTAGTTAGCTAATGCAAACGTTAACTTTTGCGACATTTCTTTTTAAAGTTTGTATTAGCAACCATTTGCCAACTGGCAGTATGAAAGTAAGGACTAACATTCATATTTAATGTCCCCTCGAATAAATTAAGAAACTTACGTAGGTCATGTGTACATGTCTTTATAGAAATGGATATCATTAAATATAACTTAATGACATTTCGGAATTTCTGATGAAATTTGTGTCACCGATGGTTGTCGTTTTTGAAGTACCGTACTTACAATCAGGTGCTTTAAACTAATTTAGTCGAGCTATTATAAAAAGGTATATAAATAAACAGTAGAATAAGAATAATAAGTCTATATAAATAATTATTTGTTTATTATGTTGCATATATTTTTTATTAATTAACTGTATTAAACCGAATTAGCATAAACTACGTTTTTTTTAGTTCCTTTTAAAGAAGATGCTACGTCAATGACCTAACTTAAGACTATATTCTCTACGAATTTTAAATAATGACAGTTATAGGAATAGTAAAAAAAAATTATTATCAATATACCTTATTTCGTTACCGTAAGATCATCGAACGGAATTTTTAACACTTTGTTAGAATTAATACTAAACTAAGTTACTTTATGCCTCAATAAACTTATTTTTCTCAAAAAATCGGAAATATTTAATGACAGCCTAAGTACACGAAAGTAGACAAATTTTAATTTTAAAATGAAATAACGTTACAATATTCTCAGCGTTTTCATACCAAATATTACCTATAAAATGCTTGTCATATTTTGTTATCTTTACAAATTGGAATGTACTGCAAAGCGAGTGTCCACGGACCCTGCATAGAATACCAGCGACCTTTCAAAGCTTGCTTTTAGCGAAATACAAAAAGGGGAAAACATCCCCTCACGGTCAGTCTGCTCTGAAACACGGACTGTATTCACTGGTAATGAATGCATGACAGTCGGGTTCGACAAATACTAATTTATCCACAGGAACATACAACGGTGGCATTCTAATCATTTGACATTATTACATTTTGATATTACGTATTGACATTGAGTACCAATAATACTTAATAGTACATTAAGAAAGGGTTTCGTGCATCTTTACAAATGAAAGAAAACCTTCTCATTTATAAGGCATTCATAAAACACAAAACTCATACCAAAGCTATGTAACCAAGTGGAGTAGGGTAAGAAATCATGTAATAAATAAATAAAAATAATTCAAACTTTTCTGTACCGCAAAATTATTTACAGATTCAGCACTGTCTAGAATTATTGTTTTTTAGTAATCGAGATTATTCTGTACATAATCAAACTGACAACGATAAGAAAATGAGTAATAACTGTAAGCTTTTACTAAGTATTTATAATAATACTAGCTATGCCCGGGGCTCCGCTCGCGTGGTCTACAGAAGTACAGAATGTCGTGAGTCGAGTACACGCGCGAATCGTGCTGTCCCCGCTCAAAACACTGAAGACAAAAATACTTACTTTGGCTGATTCTCAGAAAAGAGATATCTGATATCTCTCAGTTTAACGTAGGCCTCTTTAAAATCTAATATTATGTAGAACATTAACTTGATATATCTCGTATAATTTACTCAGCGTAAGCCATTTATTGCCACAAATGCGCCTTTTTTCCGAATTGATGCACCATTTTCGTCACTAATTATTTCTTATGTTACTTTATCTTACAAAGTATATACTATAACCTGGCCAGATAGCGCAGCTATAAATCTAACTAAAATAAATGTAAATAGTATAAGTCGTTTTCGCGTGAAAAAACATAAACAGATAGACAGACAGAAAGACGTTGAGTTTTATATAGATAATAGAAAGGTATCCTTTTACTAAGATTACTATTCAAATGATTCTATATACAGATTATTAAAATTGAAGAATAAGTTGACACTAAACTTGTCAAAATTAAAATTATCCAGTGAATAATAAGCCACTGCCAGTACTGTTACCCTAATCGATATTCATTTTAATACACGCACTAAGCAGTACTAAAGAAAATAGGTAAATAATAAGTCCCCAAAGTGCTATTTCCTATATTTTAAGTAATGTAAGTGATACTCGGGAAGCTTTCAAGTAAAGTAAGGGTTCCAATGTCAAAATTTGATTTAAAACGGAACGCATAATCTCATAAATACGAATATAGTTTGACAGTAACTGTTTCGTGGACATAAAAATATCACATAAATTTTTATACGAAAAACACATCTTTGTTCGCGTAATGTAGAGTTACACGTAAGAGGCATAATGATTTGAAATGTATAAACAGCCTCTTACCTTTTTATTACATTTTAAACTAAGTTGAGAGGAAGATGCTGTTTTATTTTAATTAAATGTTAATATATACAAATATATTAATTTACTGTTAATGTTTATTTTTTAAAACAAAATAAACTTGTGAGTTAAGAGTAATAAATATACACAAAAATAATCATAATACATCTTCCTTGTTTTTTTTTTCCAATAGAAACGAAAAATAGAAACAAAAAACAATAAGATAAATTTAAAATCATACAGAAGCAATCGATCACATTAATATACAAGAACAGTGAAGTTATATATCAAGACTTAGAGTTTTCATTCCTAAAAAAATTATGACAGATGAAATCCTAAGAGAGAGAGAAGATTTTGCGGTTTCGGCTTTACGTGACACAGCCGTGAATCCCTTGAGCCTTTCTCCTGAAAGGCGAGAGGCATCGCCCTACAGCCGCGTCTACCCGTGAAAAGTATCCTTTGATATACACTCGCTACGAACATTTATATATTCATTTTAGGAAGTACCTGTAAATTGCTAATAATGTTTAGACTGTTTATGTGACAATGGTAAATCGTTTGTAATTCTTAGCTCTAAAATATGTTACCTACAAGAAGCTAATCTGAATACATAAAAGGCAATGTCCTTACTTACTCATCATCACTCAGCCCAACTTAGGTAGAAGTTTGAAATTTTAGGAGGGTGTTGACTTTATATTACGTCGTTGTTTAAGAAGATTTTCCCCAAATTCAACCTTAAAGGATATAAAAGGGTTGGAAAAGTTTGTATAGAAAATAATATTTTTGTGGTCAGATTTTATAGAATGTTTAATAATCTTTAATACAATAAATGAAACACCTATTTTAGCATTTTGCAAATTTAACACCTAAAGGTGTGAAAGGAGGTGGCAAAGTTATGGGAAATAATATTATTCGGTTCAGATATATACTTCCGAACCGATTCAATTACATTAATAAAAGTGTACAAATTTTAGTCTATTATAGGAAAGCCGCGGGCGAAAAGCTAGTTATAAATATTTTAATATGCGATGCCTATATAGACTGTAAATATAATTAATTCTTCTTGTTCGTTAATTAATGAGCCAAGACGATGTATTAAATTGACATAATAGTAACATTATTTTATGTACATTTTTGTATTAAAAAATAACTCAAAATACATAGGTAAGTTATTGTTGCAATGATAACACGAAGCTTTGTACTATTTTAAAAATTTAATATTCAAAAAGTCTTAACTGTGAAGTAGTTCTGATAACAATATGAGAGCAACTCGAAAGACAAATAGCGAAGCGCCAAAATGAAATAATGCCAAATAAGCAATATGTAAAGTGTTAGCGAAGGAGTCGGGAATCAATAGGGGTCTGTTCAAGTTATGAATAAAACGCGATATTAAAAAGTATTAATTATAAATAAATAATATTCGTGTTTTATCGTGACTTTTACTTTACTTTATCATGATAATGATCGTGAAAATAGAAGAGAACTCTCCACTAATGTTACTTACGGTTATGGATAGGTACATAATTCAAAACACTAGATAATTCACAATTTCACTAATTTTTTCCAGAAATGATAAAGATGTGTCACAATCGTTAACAACATATAATTTGTAGAAGTATAACTTATAAATGTCTGTCATGTCTTAAAAACATTAAAAATGTATAAGTAATTAGTTAGTTTTATAAACTTTTTTCTAGCATTCATTTATAGAGTATTTTATCTACTTACTACTAAAAATTATTGTAGTGCACCTTAAAAGGTGTGCATGATAATTGGAGACGAATGTTAATCAGTAGTCATTAACGTATTTCGGCCTGTAAATATCGAGGCCAAAATCTTTAGGTAACTCGATATTACCAGCTGATCTTGGAATTTCTTATTATAATTTAATTAACTGCATGTAACAAGTGTATACAATACAACATATATTATTATATACACATACATTACTGTACATTATTTCTCAAAGATGAGTTTTTGTGGCAACGTCTTATTATATCTCCTTTAATTATTTGTCAATGTCCATGTCTCACACATCAATTTAAAAGTTATATTCCCCGCTATTGACGAAAAGTAGGCAAATAGTTTAAAACTAATGTTTCCGTTGAAAGCCATCTGTTGATGGCATACCTGATGAAAATATATTCAACTAACATGTAAGAGGCGCTATCTATTAACAATCTGTTTAACTGACCAACAACTGGCAGCTGTTTATATTCCATAATGAGCCATCTACTGGTCAAAGTGGCTTTAAATTAGAGATTTAAGAACGATACGAAAGAAGAAGAAGCGAAAGATTTGCATGGGGTCAAATAGCATCTATTTATAAAAGCCTAAATTTAACGCTCTCGCTTATAACTTAAATAGAATATAAAAGGTTAGGTTAAGGGTAAAGGAGCAAACAGCTCCAGGGTAAGTAAATACGCTGACGAAGACACCGGTACACCTCACCATTTACCAGAATCAACCGTTTTTATCTGTCACCGGCAGCCGATGGGGCAAACGTTTAGTGAGCCTTTTTGATAATGTTGACATAGCAAAATACTCGTGTTCACGTTTTGTTAGTTGTTCATTTCATACGCATAAAACTTGGTCACACCCACGCAAAGGTTACCCAAATGCTTTTGCTATTCGTAAACTAGTAGGCGCTTTTTGATTACAATATAAATTGCTTATTTGTTTCTGTTCGAGGTTAAAGGTAAAAAGATTATTGAATTAATTGTCCAAATAACATATATTTTTGATAATTATAAATTGTTGATGACTGGCACTTTCCATAAAAAAGGTTTGTTTATCAGTTAAAACTAGTCATTCATTTCAATTGCTTTTGTAATAATTGCAAAATTGTATGTTTAATCATAATATGAACAATAACGTCTCAACGTTCTAATGCCGCTATTGAAGAGACCATCACTCTGGTAGAAATTTAAACTGCACATCATACCTCTATATACAGGCAGAGTCAGCACTTTTAAACTTGTGGGGTGTAAGGGTTTCTGTACCTGTATCAACAGGAATATAGAATGAAATACAGTGGAATGATAAACTTCAAATTTATACTATTTATAGGTGCTATATCTATAGATATAATAAAACTCAACATCTCTCTATCTGTCTGTCTGTAAATTTATGATCTTTCTATAACTATTTTATCATTATATTATATAATCTGAAACTATCTGTAAGATATTAAAAAATCTTTTACATTTTATAGCCTATTTATTGGTATACCTTCACACTACCACCCTAAGGAGCGGAGCAGTAATATTGAAGTTCAAGCAGGTTGGCAAACTGTAGGCTAATACGGGCTAATACTAAGTGAGAACAAGGATAGGCTACTCCAACACGGATGCGTGTCAGCAGCGCGGTGGAGAGTTGATTCAAATAATTTTAACACAGGTGAAACCGTGCGCAACAGCTAGTAAATATATATCTATACACGTAACCACAGAATATTCTAACTATGAACGGAAAATAAATCGACTAACCAAAATGAAAGCTCGAAGGATTACTACTAATATTTACGTTACATACATTGAAAGTACCTAAATAAAAAATAGGGAACGTCGAGTCAGGCACTCATCATGCATGACCTAAGATTCTTAATTACTATTATTTTTATCGTTATAGTTTTGTCGTAGTGGCCACAATCTCACCTGATGTTAAGTGACGATGTAGCCCAAGATGATAACACGCTAAGCCTAGTGGAAGACTAGCTCTCAAGTGCAGCTGCCGGAACACAACTATTGGTGCTTGGTGACAGATTTTTAACTTGAGGGAGGTATCTAGCCAGGCGGGTATTAGAAATTGCCTACCACCATGACATTGATCACCACTATGACATTGGTTAGTTAAAATTCAATAAAATTTGAATTCATTATATACATAACATTTAAAATCGTTTAAAATATTATAAAACTAATAACATAAGTTTGAGAACAAACGACAGTCGTGTCACGGAACTCTATGACCAAAATTCCAAATATCCATGAAAAAGAATTTTCATTAGCGAGTGCAAGGGTGACCACACTTACCCATGTCGTCCCACGTCACTGGCTGCATAGCGTAGGGTTACCACATGCTCATTAGTAGGACTATCACCGCTCTCATATTTTTCGGTGTTGAAGGTAAGTGGTATTAAATTCTTGGCATTTCCTTATTTTAATTTCGATATCAAAATTGATAGTATAATTTTAATATGTTAATTCATTAATTATTATCATAATACACATAACAGGCAATGCTCGTTATAGAGCAGATCTTATTTAATAGAATTTCAAACAGGAGAAAATCCTTTAAACTATATTTATCATATCTTGATAAATGACTGAGTAAATGATTATATTATAGGTTATTTTCAGTTCAATACTGTTCAGTGGTCTTAAATAGGTTAGATAATTTAGATATTAAACGATTTTCGTAGCATATTTTATTTAATTCTTATATGAAGCTTATGTTTATTAATTAAAGTAATAAACAACATAAATCATTTCGGTCCACCAATCTGACAAGCTATACCTTTATCATAATAATTATATCCTATACTTCATATTTATGATGTATTTATAAAGTATAAACCATACAAAATAAATGAGAATGGAGGCAAGGAATACGCCTCTATTGTCTTTATTATGTTGGGCCTAATTCATTGTCGACAGTAAGAAAAGTTTTATTTTTATATTCTTCGTACAAATGATAGTTTGTTTCCCTCTTTTATGTTGTCTTTGTGATGCCATTCAGACTTAATGCATACTATTTTTTTTTATCTTCGTCTTGTATAATGGCGACATTACTTTGTTTCTTACGAAATATAGGGGAACGTTATTAAAATATAAAACATAAAATACTAATGAAAAAACTCAATTCAATTCATATACTGAAATATACTTGAAAAACTAAAACTAAATTTACTGGGTACCACATTAGAATATTTCGTTTTCATGAACTTTCAAGAAATATATCGAAGCAAGTCTACAATCATAATCAAAAACTCTTTATTCAATTTAGGGCGAGCTCAAAAAGGCACTTATAAACGTTAATACACTAGTCCACTACTCAGTCATCGAGAAGAGCTGGGAAAAATGTGAACGAGTGTATTGATTATTTTTAAATGTGTAAATAATGTTTACCGTTATTAATCATAGTACTGTAGTAAATAGAGGAAGTTATTTCTAGGCATCACCATCATTTACGCAATTCAACCTATAATAAATAACTTTTTGACAGTAAAAAAGTGTGTACACAAAAACAAGAGTTTGTGTAAGATTTACACATTGACAATTATAAGGTTTTAGACAAATATGAATCTAAACAATTGCAATCTTAATTATTAAGATTTGCGACATGACTACACGCTTTGAATAACAAAAGTATTAACAAGAAATATACATTGTTTTTCAAAATGTAAAAAACAAACAAACTACAATAAGTAAGACAACAGTATGAATATATTTTTACTTACAGAGGCAAATAGATTTATATTTTGCAAGGTTTCGAGAAGATGTCTAAATCTCAGGTTTTAGACAACATTATATATCATAATTATATTCAACAGTGAGTAAAGTCCCTTTGTTCGTTAACAATAATAATAATTAGTAGCAAACATACTAAAACGAGAAACTCTAGATAGCTTTATAGGGACAGTTATATTAACTCTACTCAGTAACTTAGGTGCATCCAAGATTCCGTTTATCAATTTATATAATAAAGTGAGATCGAGTAACTCTCAGCGATCCTTTAAAGAGTTTAAATTAAAATACTGAAGTCTATCTTGGTAAATAAGAAGTTTTTTACAAAGAAGTAAACTATAGGTTGTCAAATGTCTCAAGAAACGCTTTTGAACTTTTCTATCTTGTTTACATAAATATCGTAAAGAGGGTTAAATACAATACTGCAATATTCGAACTGCTACGTACGTATGAGTTAAATAGTACAATCTTTGTATGTGCCATCTTAATGTATTTACTGTTAAGTAATACAAAGTATAAAATTTTAAACCGCCTGTTAATAATATTATCAACAATGTTATCAACATTAACATGCAATTTAGTATCCATATAAATGCCAAGATTGCGGATATTGTTCAGTGCTGTCAACGTACTAGAACTGATAAAGTGTCGACGAGAAAAAAAGGTTTTATTGCGGGAGAAATGAGTTACATAGAACATAGCAGTATTCAAAACCATATCGCTTTCAACACACCATTTGAGCAAAGAATTGATGGAGTATTTGGGGTAACTTAAAGTGTCATGTGGTGGTTTTAGTTTAAATTCATAAACTTATGTCATTAGTATTATGTAATTTTGGCGGCATTTTACGTGATTTAGTTTGGTTACAATTACATTACACACGTGTAATGGATTACAATAAAAAACTAGGAACATGCATTTTAAGTTGTTACAAAGGCTCACTGAACAGTTTTAACAAGGGGTCCGCCATCTTGTTAGAGCAATATTTGAAGACAAAATAGTACGAAGTTTGGTTTAAAGGACGTGTATCCAAGGGACATAATTAATTACAAAAAAATACAGAATTAATCACGTGCTCCAAAAATCAAAGAAAACCTGCAAACATAATACATAACACACAAAAAATAAAAATTAGATGACTACCATGGGCGCAAATTATTTCTGGTTGCCTCGTAAGTCACACAGCATGATGAATATTAAATTTAATATAGATAACTTGTAGAGTTTTACATTTTGTTAATTAAAACTTCACATCTCGTCAAATATGTGATACATTGTACCGAGAATAAAGTTTTAATTAATTTTCTAATCATAACTCTCTGTCGTGGGCAAACCCTGTTTGGTTAGCCAAGAACAATATTTGCCAGTGCCGCTGTGGTAGCACAAGTTATTCTGTCCTATATGGTCGACTGTGGCGGCCACGATCTACGACAAAATGTAAATACTATTTACTAGACTTTAATATATATAATGTAATTAGCGGTGCCCGCAGTAATTATTTTCATTTCGTAGTTTTATTTTTACTAATATTATTGACAATTCTTGTAGCCTATCACTTTATGGAATGACATATAAATCCCGTTTCATCAAAATCGGTTCAGAATTAATAAAATTAAATGAACTGATTCTTAAATTTCTGGACGTATTGTTGACAATTCTATCCTAATAAAATATATGATTGACGTCTGCAAGAGTTCATAAAAAACGGTTAAGAATATTAAACGGTTAAACATATATTTTTTTATTTAAAAAAAAAATTTTTTAATTTCATAACATGTTTTGTATTGAGGAATAACACTAACTTCCTGTGTACAAAATATCATAAAAATCTGTCGTCGTTTTGATTTCAACCCGAACACACAAACAGACAAAATCAATAAATGTTGAAATAAAAATACTTGTACATACGTCCTACAGACAGAACTAAACATGTATTAATATAGATGTAGGTATATGGAAGTTATTACTTATTTCTCGAAATAAAGAGCCTGACAAAAAGACTGGAAACCTAAGTAAATTAAAAAAAAAACAATGAATATACTAGCAGTACATGAACATGTTCAACTATAGGCCTGAATGAATAACGCCAACAATATAAAAATATTATAACCTATGTTAATAATACCTATAAAATGTATGTTATTTCTTGTCTTTTTTGTTGATGGAGTATGATCTTGAAGATCATAGCGATTAAAAATTAATAAAAATATTGTTGCTAGGCTCGCATTTGGAGAACATTACACTTCAGCGTTACATGTTTAACTATCGGCCATTTTGTATATTTATAGCTTTCAGTGCAACAGAATGCCGAGTGGATTGCCGATCGCTATTATGAATGGAATCTCATCTAGGTGATCTTCACTGCTGTATTTGGGATGTACTGTAGATACTTACTATTAGTAGATTTTTAAAGATCAAAATGTTCATTAAAAATTGTATTAGACCATCGCCTGATGTAAGACCAACAAAATTTGTATCGGCCAAAGAATTAGTTTGAATATCGAGAGTTAATATTAAAGATTTTCCGTTCAACTTTTGCCATTATATATAAAATATTTTTGAAATCACTCAATAGTTATAGATAAATGTAATAATATAATGATTATGGTGTATAGGTAAAAGGGAACAGAATAAAAATCTTATACTATCAATTTTAGAAATTCAAAGTTGTTCTCGTGAAAAGAGATAAAATAACGTAACACATATTAATAACATTTGAATTAAGGAATCATTTATATAATACATTTTCAAATTAGGGTTAAACAAGCATGGAAGTAGACGCAGGTCATTAGCAATCAATAATGCGCTGTTCGTGCTTAATGCGTACCCGAACCAACATAATTGGATTTGCAAACCAATTAATGTTGAACACTCGTCTCATTATACGTATGGAACACACAACATATTATTGTAAAGTCAATACCTATTTCCGTCTATTACTAATTGATTAGATTCCCCGTAGCCGTGTGTGCTCTTAAAGGCTTCAATTTCTTAGAATCTAATTATTTGTCGGTATGTCAGGATTATTGATGAAATCATATAATAAATTATTATTTTTATTACATAAAACAACTGGCAACATCTAGCAACGTGTAAATTGTAGCTGAAAAGTGCACCTAGTTCAAAAAATCATTTGGTTAAAAAGTAAATAAAAAAGGGTACGATTTTAACTATCGCCTAATAAATGCACCTTCAATGACCTAATTAAAAAAAAAATTCCCTAAAATAATAGATGTTTCACTTGAATCGAGTCACCAAACAATATCAAAACGCTTACCTAACACGTCTTTAATATTATTAGTATCAGGCGCTCGCCGGGCGCTACCGCAGCCGTCTCCCGCTGTTTCTTATCACAAGTCAAACCTAACCTTTTTTTTTTTTTTTTTCGAACTGACTACACTGTTAGCCTGAGGGGCCCTGGAGCCTTTACGGATTTTACAGCTTTACCGGGCTTGGGGGCGAGCGCTTAGGGCACTCAGCCACGAAAGCTAAGCAACAACATCCGAGGGTGCCAAAGTGGCCGAACCTCGGCTCGGACTGTTGCGCGAATGCAATTAAGTCGCGATCTGACTAATTCCCTATCCGTAATTCGATCTAAACTAACTATACATATATACATGTTTCTGCCCCCTGGGAGGAGGGAAGGAACATGTGTATGTGTATTTAGTGGTCTGAAATTTTTGTCTCCTCTAACTAGGCAAAAAAAAGAAAAAAAAAAGGTCCTTTACAGAACCTATGTACCTATGTGTGTTGTGCATGTGTGTATAATGCAGTGTCATGTATGGCTGTGAAAGCTAGTGATTGTAGAGTCACTTGTATCGCGCGAGCGGCTGCTTGTCTCAAGGGCTCCATGCCGATGGATCGGACCTGGGCTTGAGTTGCCGCAGCGCAAACCTAACCTAACCCAGCAACGTCTTCCGTGAATTCACTATCTATCTTAGGAATTTGATCAAATCTCCTTTGTTACCATCTCCCTTTTCATTAATATGGTGACAAAAATTTTTGTTGGAAATATTTTTTATAATTTGAGGTAGGTACATACTCTTGACGAATATAAACTTTGGTCACAGAAAATAATGTTTGAGGACAGAAAATATTTTTGCCCTCATCCCCCCATTCATCCTTCCATCATTCTCAGTGTGCGATAATGTGCTTGTGGGCTTCTGAGCGCTGGAAGTTCTCAGGGTAAAAGACTTAAAGAAAATTAGAGAACGTTAATGGGCGTTGGCGAAGAATTATGTTTTTCCTATACGTATTTCAGCAAATTTTACGAATTAGAATCGCTCAATTTCAAACTATAGTTAAACAACATAAATGCGTCATTAATTTAATGCCTTATTCCTACCCTAGTTTTTTTGTTTTTTTTCAGTGCGTGTGCCACGTCAGGGCGCCTATCGTTGTTCATAGCAATTAAGTTTAAAAAAGTTATTATTAAAAAAACTGGATTATTTGGTTATACCAAAAGAATTTTTTGATTTCCAAAGTGGGTGGTGGGCGAATTAAGTTTGAAAATATGTTTCTTTTTTGTTGTTTTTGGGACTTTTATTCTACCGAATATATCAGTCCCATTGTACCCCATCCTTTATAACATGACATCAGCAGAGTCGCTGATTAGATAACACTACAAGGTCATACAACATCTTGACAGCTTAAATTCTTGCTATTCATCAGCAACTCCCTTTCGATGTTGTTCCTGGCACACTCCATCAGGAAGTGATGCACATTATCAATCTTTCCACATATATTACAATTGGGTGACTCTGCTTTCCTCATGAGATATGCAAATTTTCCCGATGGATAACTATCTATCGGAACGAAGTCTTAATGCTATCTTTATATATTGTCTGTTATATATTTTCAGCAGTATTTTTTTGTTTAATATCAAAAGAGATACTGTAAGGGCAGCATTTTAAATGTTTTCGACCCAGTCAACACAAACAACAAAAAGTACAGTCAGTACAAACTTTATAAATTATTGATGTATTATAATAAATAGTTGGGTATAAACATAATATGTGTGTTAGATGTATATTCTAACGTTTTGCCCTAAAGGCACTTCGGTCCAAATGGCGAATAATCAACTCGGCATAATGGCTTGCACTAATGACTTGCATTTAGTTGAAAGCCTAATCCAAAACCACATTATACCTACCCACCGCGATGCACAATAGCCATGTATATTCGACATCGATCCTACCTACTAGGAATTCACTTGCTTATTTATATTCAAATGTACAATTTTATTTAGAGCTGCGACTTCTCTACATTGGTCAGGGTTATTTTACTTTAAAAACATGCTCTTAAAATTACCTTAAAAACTAGAGACGATATTATCTTTATCCTGTTTTTATTAAATGTTTAATGGTCATTAAATTAGAACTGAAATGTGGGAAAATTATAGTATTATTATTTTATATACTAAGATAATAATATTTCTACGATTGTCTGACTGACAAACGTCGTTAAATCTCTAGTTCTGTATTTACGCACTAGATGGCGGTACTGATTGAATGTTTCTTAAGCGTCCGAAACCTCTCTATAGTTTCCTCAGCCAATGAATATCTATACCTACCAATATTATAAATGTGATAGTAAGTTTGTTTGTTACGCTTTCACGCGAAAACTACTTAACCGATCATCATGAAACTGTGTACACGTATTCTTGGAAGTATTAGAAGTAACATAGAATACTTTCTATCCCGGTAAAAACAATTTTATAGTCCACGCGAGTGAAGCCGCGGGCACAGCTATTAATAAATAAATAAAGTACTCCGGAAATAATAAGTTAACATTTTTTTAAATTAAATTAGTAGTAAATCGGAATGTAAATTATTAGTTTTTTATGACAACTTGAGTTTAAACAACTGTCAAAAATCTTTAAATACAACATAATCAGATAAAATAAAATCTACGCGAAAAAGTGACAATTTTTTTAAGATTTTATGTAACTTAAGTACGAATGTATATATAAAATTATTGTGTAAATTATGTACAATTTCCAATATCTCTAATACATGAGAAGCGAATCTTAGGACGACAAACGCTAACCGCTTAGCCAATTAACGATGATGAATCGTCGCTAATTCTCGCATAAACTTACGAGGTGGTTTCAGGAACTAATAAATTAATGTCGTTGCACCAAATATTCTATATTTATATTAATAAATCTGTAGTAATGTCTGTACATGTTATATTTTCGCAATTCTGTGCTAGATTATTGGTAGTTAGCTTTTTTATAGTTTCATAAGCAATTAAAAATGTATGTTTGCCTGTCTAGTCAGTTGATTTATCTTTACCCTCTGGTGGTACAAATACAGGCTGGTATTATTATTATACAATAATAGGAACCAGTACGGATAAAATTAACAAAGTACTGAACACAATTACTATGAAAAGATAACAAAGAATACAAATCTTAAGGAAGTAAACTAAAGTAATTAAATAGTGGTTAGAAACTGGGCAAGGCTACGAAAGGATCATCGCCGCAAAGTAGTAATGTTCGCGCTGCTGTGTTCCGTTTTTTTAGTAGCACGACCTGGTAAAGTGAACTGTTATATTTAAATATTTCATATATTCAGCTCTTTCAATATTTTATAGGCTTGCTTCATGAGCATGTCTTTATTTTTGAAGCAATGATGGCTCAGTGGTAGCGTCGATTGACGTGAGTTCGAATCTCTGCAATGAACCTGAGCTTTTGGTGAAGGAAAACATCGTGAGGAAACCATAGCATGGTGGTAGGGCTTTTTCTAATGCCCGTCTGGCTAGCTACCACCCTCAAGTTGAAAATCTGTCGCCAAGCACCAATAAGTGTGTTCCGGCAGCTGCACTTGAGAGCCAGTCTTCCACTAGGTTTAGCGTGTTACCCTCTTGGGCCACATCGTTACTTAACATCAGGTGAGATTGCGGCCACTACGCCAAACCTATAAATATAAAAAAATGAGGAATACCATATAACATCCATTGTAACTTTATATCTTCTTTAGAAGAATATCGTAAACGAAATAACAAGTAGAGAAAATAGTTATCAAAACCCGAACTGATCCTAATGAATTAAATAATACACTAAACTAAAACCGATCTACATAACTGTGTGCTTGCCCAATCGTTTCTGTAAATACCTTCAACTTTCAAACTATACTTGAACATTTTAATTATTTTTATATCTAATCAAAGAAAAATGAAAAATCCACAGCATTGAGTTCGTAAATAAACCAATATTTTATCAAAAATCCGACAGACATACCACGGACTGTCGGCTTTTAACTGGTATTTAGTAAATTGAACGTTCAGCGAATGAACCGAATTCTTTGTGACTACAGACCGAATACAGGCATTCAATTATGATACTACAAATTCGTACTATAGGTTTAGTTAAATCTTTACAACGAGCTGGGGAAGTAAGTGTAAATGGACCGAATACATTATCTAACCTAATCGTCCAGCAATGGCGTACCTACTGAACAACAAACTATCTAGAGCAAAGTCTCTCCAACTTGCCTGGTTCATCGGCCACTTTGCCAAAAAATTACTCAAAACCGACTTGAGGTAGAAAGTTGAAATTAATATTGATTAGTAAGGTCTATGAAGTCATACTGCAATAAAAAAAACTAATCGGTTATCAACGCCTACAGGGTAGTCCCAGCGACCTACAATCTTGAAATATAGCTCTAAGGTAAATCTTATGGCATACATTGTGGAATAAATTCAAAAATAACATATTTCAAATTCCCTCTGGAATTAATATGGGTCATAGTTATATTTACTGTAAATTTCATATAGTAAAAAGTTTATTCGCTATTTGTCTGATTTATCAATGAAAATAACATATTTATTATCTATATGCAAAACATTAATTTATTATTAAGCTCCTGGACAGGAGCCAATCGGTATTGGGTCTTATAATCTTATCTAAGTCTTCATCCTCCATAATAAAAGGCTGAAATTTTATGCGTTGAGTAAGATTATACTGTAATACACATTCTGGCTTTATTTGTGTCGAAATAAGAAAGAAACCCGAATGGAACGCAAATAGAAATCTAAATATAACACTATCATGGTAAGTGTTATCTTGGATTTATCTGACTTTAATATGAAAGCGATTCATAAATTGGTCGGGTTTTAATTAATTTGAATAACGGGAAGTCCCTTGCTAGTGTTGTGCAACGTTGGTTGTTTACTATTATGATGCGATGCAAAAATATTATAGTGATGTCTTTATTAGGTTAGGTTAGAAATTAGTACTTATAATATTAAATTACTTATATAATTAGTACTTTTTTATAAAATATGAAAAGTCATACGAATTATGATTTAAATCGTACATCTGGCAACGACCGGGATGCAACCTAATTGACAAAAATAATCGACAAATTCTAGACTAGAACAGACTACTATTCGTAGATCTCCATCTCTTCATGGTCCTTGCTACTCTTGAACTTTATTTAACGGCATCCGATGAAATGCAGTCTATTACTAAAACCTAATAAACATTATAAATGGTTGTGTTTGCATGAAGCCAAGTAAATAGTTATTTTGTAAGCTGGGCAAAGTAATAGGTCTAAAATTAAATAATTAATACCATAATAATTCGCTTAATATCACACGCCAACTTATATATTTACAAAAACTAAGCGCACAAATTATAAAAATGAACTTTAAGTTATATTTTGATTAATACTTGTATATATATATATATGCAATATATTTGAAACCTTCTTTGACTGTAGCAAAATTTTTATTTTTATATTATTATTGGAACTCTGATTCCCGTCTTGGAGGCGAGCGCTAATAGCTAAGACACAGTTTTCCAAACTAATTCGTTTGTTAACGTACAGTACTTATTGTAAACCTTTCTCATGTACTAATAAAAAAAAATGTTCTAACTTATAGTTACTTTACTAATGATCTTAGTTATCTTTGTATTCGGTATCGGTTAAGAATAAATAATTGCCATGACATCCGACCATAATCTTACTTGAAGCACAATAGCAAGGATCCCTAACTAATGTAGCTGTTGCTCAGAGCCGATATTCAACTTGGCAAAGTTGTTTACATAACCATCTCTGTCCGGTGCATCGGTTGCTAGGCATTCCGTCTTCGAACCAGCAATAATTTAATTGGAACGACTTCTAACATCTCTAGAGCTGGCGGGCTATGCAAAGTTTAGAGCACGCTTAACTTCGATAGACCAACTTTATCACTAACCGACTTAGAATAAACTGTTATGGAGATTATAAACGCTGCTACAAGTTTTCTTTATAGGTGCCATAACTATCTGCATACCTTAATTCATTGAAATAATAACAATTAATATCCTTAACAGTAAGATTTACATTTGCAATTTCAAGCAATAACATGAGTATAACGCTAGATCTTATATATAATCATGTTGCACAATAATAATTTAAAGTACTGTCTGTGTACCTTATACTCTTTTCATATAAGTATTTTAAACGTAAATTGAAAATAACATGAGTAACTTATTAACTTTTATTTCAGCATTTTTATATATAGCAGGAGTGCTCAAACAGTCGAACGTGGGAATTCCCGAAAATAAATAATAAAGTACGTAAGTAGATACTTTACCTTGAAATTCTCGCGGCGGCGATAACTCATAAAACGACACTTAGTAATCTCTTTTCATTTTGCCTCTAGTAATAATATTTACGCGTATTAACATGTCAAAGCCAGAGAGCATTGAGATGTAAATTTTGTTATAAGAAATTAAAAAGTATAATAAATGAATCCTTATTAAAAATACATATAAGCCATTTCTTAAATTCAATTTATCGAGTATAATTGTATTCATTGCAATTTATAACCAATATTATCAGGGTGACAGTAAAGAATTACAACAATTTTTGTTTGAAAATGGCTAAACATGAATACCAAATCCGAACAGTGAAGATTGATTGATTAAAATCATTATTTTTATACATTTGTGTAATTATTTACTCCATATAGGACGGGATCATGAACCCGTATATGACATATCATATAATATGGAAAAACGACTTTTATTTCACCCCATACAACGTTATACGTTATATAATAAGTAAAAATCAAAGAGATTTATCAGCGCATTCTTTAATTTATAAAATACTTATCTCTTTAATATAATACATTGATTCCAGTTTATAAACCAAGGTTTACAATACGAACAATTTATTTATGAGTCTTTCACTGTGATATACTAGAATGTTTACATAGTTCTACAGTTTTCTCTGTATGTTATTTAAATTTAAACACGTTGACTTAAAAAATTACAGAAGTTCCAGTGACTTAAAAAACTGGTTAACAAAACATACAGGTTAACTAAAATATTAATAGAAATTAGGGAGACAAAAATTATGTACATAGATTGGAAACTGTATATATTATAGGTTTAGTGGAATAAAACTGTTATAATTATGTAACAATGTCTGCACTTATTACAATATAATAGGTAAGTATGTAGAATGGAACTGTATATATACTTTTGATGATAATAATGATAAAGACATATTTACTTATGTTCTTCCGAACTGTTTATTTTCTAGACACACGTTAACCCACATCTGGCATATCAGTTTGTTTATAAATTGTTTGCTTATGTCTTAATAAAGTGCTTGTTGACTGCTTAAAAATGTAATAATTATAAAGTTAGGAAAAAAACATTCATGAGAGAATAAAATAGTTAAGGAAGCATCTTATATCACTAATAATTATATGAGAATTGTAAACATTTTAAAAATAATAGATGAGATAACAAGTTTGAAATAAATGTAACTTAATAACGATACTTGAAATGCAAAAAGAGATTTAAAATGGATTATGTATCTATTATCATGAATTTCATTGTGTGTATTTTATGAATGTTATGAAATAATTAAATTCGCTTAGAATCGCCACATTAAACATATAATATCAAAGTAGTCAAAAACAGTGTTACTGAATAAAGATTTTTAATTTATTCAAAATATGTTTTATGAATGTTTTATTATATAGTAATAGTCATAAAATAGTTCTCATAACATACAAAATCACGAAATATTGAAAATCTTTTAACGTTAACAACCGCTATTGTTGGTAAGTCCCCAAATACGAGTTGCAGTTGGGGCAGTAATGATCAGCGTTCTGGCAAGAATCCATGCAGTATGGCACACAGACACACGGCCAGCACCTGTAAATTAATTAATCTACTTATTATAAACCCAACAGGATTCCCTGACAGCGCTTACGCTCCTATGATATCTAGTTTCTAGTGACCAGCATAACGACAACTCCTTATGAAGGATACTTTTCATTCGGCGTCGCGTTATGTGTACTTTTCAAAATTATAATAATAATTAAGTAAATCCTGTAAAAGTGCTAGTAATGGACAAAGGCCTGAAATAAAAGAAACCATTTGGAAGGAGCCCTTACTAAATCAATGTCATATCTATACTAATATATAAAAGTCAAGATATTGTTTGTTTGTTTGATCGCACTAATCTCATGAACCACCAGACAGATTTGAAAAAAGTTGTTGCATATAGGCTACTTCGTACGCGTTAATAAGGCCTTTATAGTCTGGTCAACAAGTTCGAAACGGTGTTAATTCGAGATGAAGCTCCTAAAAATATGAGCTATAGCTGAGTCGATTCGGACTTATATTTACACCCATATTCTAAGTCGTATTACTCGAAACTTCCTCGATTCCGCTCAACCTCATTCCAGGAAATCAGTATTCATAGTTGCAAGAAATCTGCTCCACTTGACGACACTCGACATTTGTCCTCACTCGAGGTGAGCAAACAACTGTCAAACTAAAGGTCTACCTACCTCGGGATCTACCTTAATCCGTCTGGGATGATGACGCAATATAAAATTAATTTTGCCTTCAAATTCGGCATGTATGCCGAATGAGATCTCGAACTTTTTAAGAAATACTCAAGGAAGATTTGCGACATTATGCTTGGAAACAGAGTTGATTATTATATTTTAATTGTTTTTCCAGTAGTGTTTTCAATAGATTTCCTACGTTTGCAGAATTATCTGTATGATAATCCGTAAGATTATCCCAGACGGCGCTATGTACAAGATGCAGAAAACCTTATCGAACTTTATTTTTTATTATATTATTTATTATATATATATTACAATTAATTCTTGACGACACAACTTCTCCGACTCTGTGAATATTTGTATGCCAGACATATTTTGTTCTACAATATGCGTTACAAAACCGGAGTTACAACTTAAGAACAACAAAAAAACGAACAAAGCATTGTTATTTTGTAGGTACCTACTACGTGACATAATAGCTCAATGGAACGAAATAATCAAACTTAAATAACACAGAACCAACAGCCGATACTGCGCGACACTGATAAAAAATACAACAACCTATATGTTAATTTTCGAGTGACAAAAAAGTCAAAGTTCATGCTAAAATCTATGATTTAATGACGTTTTTCCTCAACTCAACCTCATTCGAGGATCCTCCAAATTTCCTCAATACAAGAGCGTGCTATAACTAAGAACACCGATTTCGAGGATTCCTTGAGGTGATCCTTAAGGTAACCTCGGCTCTCGGTTGAGTCGACGCCGTGGAAGTTTCGACAAAGCGTCTTATAATATGGGTGTTAAAAAAATGTATCTCGAGGATGTATTAGCACATAAAAAATTAAAATGTTATTAACAAAATAAGATAAAAAAAGGAATTTAGTTTTTCGTTAATAACTCAAAAGCTATTAATTTAACGTTTAAGAAATTTTGAAACATCATTTTTTGGGTATTTTATGTTATGTTATTTTTTTTTTATAGTGGCTTGGCAAATTGGAGATATTGTCCTTTATAGTAAGTACAGTACAGTCCAAATACAATGGCGACCACCGCGAGATGACCATCCATCGGCGGTCGCCGCTCTCATGGCGGCCTGCAAAATTACTGCATATGCACAGACTGATCCCGAAACGCGACAAGCAAAAGCGAGTCACTACTATGACGGACTTTTTGTCACGTGTATGGTGGTCGCGACCACGACCCGGTCGGGCAAAATAACCCTATCACCCCGCAATTGCCATATCCTCATTCGTTAATCAGCAGGGTTCCAAAGATTCCGGTTCCAAAGATGGACACCTCTTTTGTCATCATTTGTGAAAACGGAAATTGTAAAAACTGGTTAGTTAACAATTGCATAACTTTTTGAAAAAATGATATTTTTTCCCAACGGGGCTTTATTCTTTCAAGTGTTCAAATACATAATTTGATATTTAATACTAAAAAAGAAAGTTTTGTGTGAAACTGATTTTAGTGGCAGTGCGTCCAATGCCGTAATGGCCGCGCGTAGTCCCATTTTCGGGCTTAATTCTTTTTTATAATAAATAATGGTGATAGAGTTCCGGGAGTAGGGCCTTTTTTATCTTTATCTCATTTTTTTTTTAATTTCTTATAGATTTAATAGATTTTGAGTTATTAATGAAAAACTAAAATTCCGTTTTTTTTCTCATCTTATTTTGTTAATAACAATTGCATTTTTTTATTTCCTAATAATACATATCTTCGAGATACATTTTTAGGAGCTTTACCTCGAATTAACACCATTTTGAATTTGTTGACTAAACTTAGATATCTAGCAACTTTTACTAACACAAAAAATAGCTTTAGCAAACCTTTATATTCTATTAAATATTTAGAAAAGCAATACAATCTTATTTACAAACTAGCGGTGCCCCGCGGCTCCTCACGCATTTATTAAGCAGTAATTATTTTCACCTGTAATTTTATTTTTACTCATATTATCATAGTTAAAAAATAATATACCATATTAATTGACCAATGATATAAGCTTCTCGTGTATAAAATTTTATAAGAATCGGTCAAGCCGGTTTGAGTTAAATTCGGACATACACACAGACAGACAATCAAAAAGTTTTTTAATGATTTATTCGTGATCCGTGCCCTTTTAAATATAGGTATCTATCGGAAAATTTGGAAAAAAAAATCATGTACAGACATAACTACAAAATTAATATAGATTTATTTAGGAAGAATCCTAATGATCGAAGCAGTAACCGTTAACGTAAAGCGATCTGACAAGCTGTAGGCAAGTACGGAAAATGAGAAAGTTATAAAATAGCAACTGCCCTCGAATTCCTTCGCGTAAATTATAGTATAAAATTATCATAAAAAGTAGTCTATATCACTCAAGGATAATATTAAAGAAACCTTCCTTTCCTTATTAATGAAAAATTTTTAGGATTAAACCAGTAATTCCTGAGTTTACCTTTTATAAACACACAAACTGTACCTATTTAACAAACAATTATTGTTCAAAACAAGCTAGCTAAAGAAATTTAATTTTAATTTGAAACATCAATGTTCTTCAAACGATACCTTATAATATCCGCAATTAACTAGCATTATTTCTTTATTTTGTTTTAGCGTAAAAAAATCATAAGACTCATTCAAAACCAAACTTCAGGGGTGTTAAGAAGTGTCTTAGCATTAACAAAACGTTTGTCAATTCACCGTCTAGTAGGCCTAAACTGGAAATTTTTCAAAATACTATGTGTATACATAGGTATTGCAAACTTAATACATAAAATATTGACTCCATTATGTAAGAGGCATTCTAATACACATAAGTATTGTCGTATTTTACTTCGTCCTCTTTTAAATCTCAATTTAACCCAACAACTTATTTGGAAATACCATTATTTCGCTGTCAGAGATAATGTGTATAATTTAGTAACTAATCATAATTCATATCTCTCGACATTCGTTTATACCGCACCGGCAATTCATATTTCCTGTGCTGTCTGATACCATATTGAAATGTACATACCTACAACAGTCATATGTATAAATATAATCAGAGCACTAAAAAACATAACGAATACTTAACCTCTTACGTGGCCAAGTGCCAATGGCTAGGATTCTTACTGAGACAATATAAGAGAAATATATGGTTCATAGCAATCCCGTTGATATTTTTAAGAATAAATAGCAAGAGTAAAACAATTTACAACGTTGTATCTTAATCGTACAGCAACGTCGAGTCATAAAATTAAAAACAGCTCTCCGTGGCAACCATTAATAAAGCGTTATAAATTCCTGACATCAGTACAATGCGAGTCATTTGGTCATTTAATGAATATACTCAACACATTATTTCAAATCAACCTCAATAATTAAATAAAATGTAATATGAATTATATACTTACAAAAACAAACATAGAAGGAGCGCGATGACGTGAGTTTTAGTAGTGGCTTTACGTTCGATTTTGGTCACTATAGTGGCCCGACATGATGGGCACACGAGGTGAGTCGGGTCCGGACCAACTGGCGCGATATTCATTTTTGTGCTGTGAATAAAGAAATATAATATATAAATACACGCACACTAAACACATTCACATTATATACATGTTACGCACGCCATCGCCGCGTGCTACCGACTTACGAATACCATGGTGAAAGGTCACTAGTCACTAAGTAGGTATTTGGATATTGCTATCTATACTAATAAAGCGGAAGAGTTTTTTTTGTTTGATTTTTTGTTTAAACACGCTAATCTCTAGAACTACCAGTCGGATTCGAATTTATTTTTCTGTATATCATAGCCAGATTCACTTAGCATTAGGCTTCACTTCTCAGCTAGCCTTCTATATTGATTTTTGTTAAGTAAGTCGGAAGAAATAGCACACTCTAAATGCTTTATCCACGTGCGCTGGCTTTATAGTTAGTGATATATAAATGCAATGTTCTACAAAAATATTGCTTCTTAGTACATCTAAAAAAAAGGTCGCGATACCATATGCCTATCTCTTATACATACGCTACAATAGGGTATTTTGTGACAAAGATTTATAGAAAAGCGAAAAGTGGTTTATGAGCATTATTATTAGGCATGGCATATTCATCCTAACGACCGAAAGTTACTTCATCATCAAGAGAATTTTATGTAGATAAACTTTGTCCTTTATAGCATGTTACTTGGACTAATCGTTTGGGAGCTAATAGATATTTAAAATAATTCAACACTCGGTTCGGGTCTATGACTTAGCAGCAGTGGCGCGAACGAGCCATGTGAGTTATGACACATAACCCTGTCCATCCGATAATAATATTGTCTATACTGAAGTATTATAAATGATACATCAACAATTTTGTTTATTATAAAACTCAATGTCCTCTGTCTGTCTATGCGTTTATATTCTTTTCACGCGAAAGCCACTTATCCGATTTACATGTTTATTATTTTAATTTATAGCTATGTTATCTGGCCAGCTTATAGAATTCATTTTGTAAGATAAAGTAACATTCGAAATAAGCAATGACGATAAAGGCGAATCAATTTGGTAAAGGCGGGTTTGGGCGCTTAATTGGCTTACGCTGAGTCATTGAATAATAATTCAATGCGCTGAGTAAACCATACGAGATATATCAAATTAATGTTCTGCATAATTATAGAATTTAAAAATACTAACAAAAAGTCAGTGATAGGATCACCCACGATAATCTTTTTTGTCTTCCGTCTTTTGTGCGGGGACGGGCAGCCCGATTCGCGCATGCACTAGACCGACGGCATTCTGTAGACCACGCAAGCGGAGCCGCGGGCACAGGTAGTATAATAACTAATAAATAAATAAACAATTATTACACCAATGGGTACTGTAAATATAATGTCTATACTTAAAAAAAACTGTATTGTTTATACAAATTAATAAAGTGAAAATCGTATAATTGCATGCGCGTTCGAAAAGCAGACGATGACCTAGCCTTGGTTTGTAACTAAGCTATTTCTCATTATTGCTATAAACCACGCGTCCTGTTGTGTATTTTTTTATAAAACTAATTTTACATGTTAATGTACCTACTCGCCATTAAATTTTATTATCATACTGGCCGAAGTCCGTATCTTTAATCACGTGTAAATGCTTTTGATGTTCCCCAGGGCTGTTTTATTTGGATTAAAAGTGAGCTATTTTTACCGATTTTAGGTTACCTTTATCACAAACATTTCAATTCCCGTACTTGCTTATAGCTTGCCACATTTCTTGACGTTCATTGTTACTGCTCCGCTCTTTAAAGTCGTAGTGAGAAGTTATATAACCGTAACCATCCTCGAGTAATATGCTATAAAATGTGATAAGAGTTTTTCAAATCTGACTGGCAGTTTCAGAGTTAAGCTCATTCAAACAATCAAACTCTTCAGCTTTTTTATATTAGTATAGTTAATGCTTAAAAATGAATACGTTCTTCATAGACGCGCTACAATAACTAAAAATCATATAAGAGAGGTAGGGCACAGAGAAATGTCTTTGGAGATTTCTCTCTACTAAAGGCATACAAGCAGGCATGCAAGCAGTACTAACTCTGTGGTGCTTCCCGTGGGTGTCCTAAGAGGCGACTAAGGGACATATCGGGGGGCGAGCAGCAGCGCCCCCGCAGAACAACCCCACCACCAAACTGCGACCCCCAACCCGCCTGCCCAGCGTGAGGATTATGGACATTACCCCCTTATGAAAATTAAAGCCAAAATGGCCCGCAGTTCCCGGTCGCCTCGCTTTCCCTGGCCATGGTAGCGGCCATAGTTACGGCGGGGCAGGGAGTGCTAAGAATTCCTAGGCTACACTAGGCTACCACACGCTTCACAAACTGACCCTGGCTACGTTTAACGGACGCACTCTGAGGCTTGACCATCATCTAGCGCAGTTGGAAGTGGAGTTAGAGAACATTAAATGGCATGTTCACGGGTTATGTGAAGTCCGTAGAGAGGGAGAGAACACCGTAACCCTTGACTCGGACCATCTCTTCTACTTTCGCGAGGGTGATGAACATCCCAGGGTGGCGTAGGTTTCCTCGTCAATAAGGCCCTCTCTAACAACGTTCAGGAAATCTCCAGCGTGTCGACCAAGGTAGTGTACCTGATCCTTCGGCTATCCAAGCGGTATAGCATGAAGGTAATTCAGGTTTACGCACCGGCCTCGGCACACTCGGATGATGAAGTGGAGCCTATGTATGAAGACATATTCAAAGCCTTGCACAACACCACTAAGGCTCACTTCAACGTTGTTATGGGGGACTTTAATGGCAAGGTGCGAACCCAGACTGACAACGACTCCCGAATAGGCCCGCATAGATGGGCCAGATGGGATGACGATCTGCGAAAGACTGCAGGCAGATGCTGGATGCGGCAAACTGAAGACAGGGCGCTATGGCGCTAATTAGGGGAGGCCTATGTCCAGCAGTGGACTATTATAGGTTGATGATGATGATGATGAAAGGCAGTCCGACTGATGAAATACATCCGCCCTACAGAAGATCGCCTCCAAATATTCTAGTGATGTGTTCCTGCAATGAGTAGAGTTTCCAGAGCTCTTTGGGGTAGGGGGGTTCACGGTAGTGATATCTATGGTAGTGGGCCTATACAAGCGTCCATAGGCTACGGTAACCGCTTACCATCGCGTAACATCACACGTGTATTAAATAATTATTATTCTACATTTGTAAATACATATTTTATTAGGCAGGCAAAGTAATAATTATAATTTATAAAACATCATACTATAATCATTAAAAATAATATAAATATATACCTACAATATATAGAGATACCTTTCCCGCGGCTCCGCTCACGTGAACTACAAAAAAGATTTTTTTATTTTTTGCGCGTAATCCTATTATTTTTCTAAAATAAAAGTAGCTTAAGTAATTCCTTATAACATCAGCTATCTGCCAGTGAAAGTCGGAGATTACCCGGAATTAACAGACAGACAGACAAAAATTTAAAAAATGAGTTTTTTGTTATCGATAGCGTGTTTTACTTTCATATACGTTTAGTAAAAACCTGTTATTTTGACATTACAAACAAACTCTTAAATTTTAATACATCTATAGATAATAACGTAAAATTCGAATTATAAACTTCAAAACGAGTTTATATTGACATAGATACTTTATAAACACATTAACGAAATTGGAAAATAGAACCATATTATATGATTAATGATTCAGAATTCATGATCCATGCCTATTAGTTCCAATCCACTTCACTTGTGCAGAATAACGGAACTTTATGAACTTTATTATGCAACACGCCACCTGTATTACACAATAATAGGGTCAAGTAACACAAAATTATGAATAAATAACAAAACCCACTACATGACAGTTCGAGATCCCGTCAAAAAATCCAATTATAACACTTTTTCTCTAACAAAATAATGTTATAATACTGTTTTTGTATTAATACGGTACAAGGAAAATTTATATAGCATTACAAAAAAGTTTTAATTCCACTTTTTAATTGTCTGTGGCAGTGGAGTTCTTGGCGGGATCTTGAAGTGTTATGTGCTATGTGGTGGTCTTTGTTTTAATTCATATACTTATGCTGATTGGCCCTATATTATGCAATTTTGGTGGCATTTTACGTGATAAAGTTTGGTTATCGTGTACAAGTGAAGTGAATTATAAATAATAACATGCACTTTAGGTTGATACAAAATCTCCCTGAAAAGTTTTAACTTGGGGCCGCCATATTGTTAAAGCTATGTTTGAAGATTGAAAGAAAAACAAGTCTGACTTGGCTTCATGGTCTTAGGTTTAATTACCTTTGCCTTTCCTTTCACGACGAAAGGAAAGTACTATACCTAAAAAAATGCCTGTCGCAGCGGCCGCTTTAGCGCATGCGCGGTTAAGTTGATAGATTTTGGCGCCATTCATACCTTTTGTTATACTGAATTTAGTGGGATTTTTTTATTCTTGCTTTAAATTGTCTGGTAGCAGTGAATGTGAAGAAAACACTACTAACATCGTTTTCGGAAAACAAACACTATTGGCATTGGCTATAGCTATTATAGCTATTGGCCTATTTTCAGGAATTGTCTGACAAGTTCAAGTGTTCCGCATTATGGTCTAAATATACGCAATGTTAAAGAGTACATTAAGCATATATAACGAATTCGGTATCTCCAAATATTCAAAGCTAATTACTTTTCTGAAAAAAAAAACACAAAACTTGAATAATTATTATAACCAATAAACTATTTCTTTCTTTTTATAACTTTGACCTTTTATTTAGTAGGTTTAAAAGTATGAAAGTAGATAAAGTATTAACCTATCTGTATACATATTATAAAACTCAACGGCTCTCTGTCTGTCTGTCCGTTTATGTTCTTTTCACCGAAAAACCACAAACCCGATTCACATGGTTTTTCCTTTATTTCATAGATATGTTTCTGACCAGGTTATAGGATATATTTTATTACATAAAGTGACATACGAAATAAGCAGTGATGACAATGGTGAATCAATTCGGAAAATGATGCTTTAGGGACGATTACGATGAGTACACAATAGTATAGATTTTGAATGATCCTGTTAATCGACTGTTCAACTGTGGTTCGAAGACTATTTGGCAGCCAAAAATTCAGCTAATTTAAATGTTAGTTTATTGAGATAGGTTGTAGAATTACAAATATCTTAATTTTAAGTGTGTAAATACACCTTTTATCACATTTTTATTACGACTACGTAATAAACGAGCATAATTTAATGATCTCTGTTAGCTAATTTTAGTGCTGCTTTACGACAGTGCCGGATTCGACAAGGATAGCGATACAGCTTTAAATAAGATGATCGGTGATGCTTACTTTTAAAAATCCTAATCACACGAATAATTCAATTAATATATATTTTGATTTATGTAGTAAAATTTAAATTACTTAATAAACATTTACCGTTAAAACAAAATGAGATTATGATTGTAACAATCTACGTCACTACAGTATGGACATTATCTTTTATAGTTTCTACCCACCACATTTTCATTATGGGCTGTTGATAACTGAATTGATATTTTGTATAGCAATTTTGAATAACGATTACAACATTCATTTAAACATTTTATATTGTATTCTGCTAACACTGAATCTGTATACTTATCTATACATATAATAAAATTGAAGACAGACACTGTTTGTAATGTCAAAATAACAGATTTTTACTAAATGCATATGAAAGTATACACGATACCTATAAAAAAAAAACATTTTTTAAATATTTGTCTGTCTGACTGTTTAAAAACGAATAAAATTACCAAGAACAAAATTTTCAGCTGTAGTTTTACAATTTTTAAGATGTATTATAATATTTCTTATTTTTGTGTTATCTTGCTCCGGCTTTTTGGCTTGTTATCAGTATAGCATAATCTACATTTGTACTTATTGATAGAATTTATTATTCGAATTAATGGGAGTGGTCATTCTTCCCAACGTGCTAACATACGAATACGAATGCCGTGAAGTACTACTGTACAATAAAAATCCGCAATAAAATACATACACACATAATCCCTAATAGTTATAGGAAGTACGATAGAATAACTATAATCGTCTAGCGATATACATATTGTAGGTAGGTACCAAATGCTTCGTATCGAATGATTTATTAATGATAAATCGACAATACCTACCCACTTTCAGTAAATATAAAATATGAGTAAACAGAAAATTACGAGACGTAAATAATTGATGCGTAACAAACGCGTGCGGGGTCGCGGGCATAGCTACTGTGTAAATAAGTATCTACAAATAGATATATACTAGTTGACCGGTGCCAATATGTCGTACATTATAGAATGTAAACAATTTATCTAACAGCTTTTGTTAATTAAATAGATTGTTAATAGATGGCGACTTGAATTGTTTTCATTACCGTCCACAGGTGGCATTCGTAACGAGAATGTTTGTTTTATAATTTCTTAACGAACACGTTATTTTAAACAATTTGTTTCGTCAATAATGGTTAACTTTAAAATGACGTTTGAATCATTAATTTTCGTGAAGTATTAACACAGATATGGCGTTGCAACTTGCCAGGAAAAACACTTTTGAGGAATAATGTTGTATAATATGATAGATTTTGTACTTTAAAATATCACGCAAAAGTGAATAAGTTGTACGATGGCAGTCTGCAAAATTCCACACTTAATTTTGCTTGTTCGTAAAGAAATTTCATGATAATATTGTAATAGTTCTTGTTATCTTAATGTCTCTAGTGGCTTTCTAGATAACATCTGCATATGTTTACATGCAAGCGGCATTGTACTAGATATTACTTACAGGACAACACCGCACTGACTGCTGCCCTTCTTAGAATGACTTCTATAAACAACTTTTGTAAAGCGATTGTAGCATTTTTATACTGCGTATTGCAAAGACATTTAGGATGTGTAGTTTCAATAATACGGCTTCACAAAATGTTCTCATTGTACCTGATGGTATGTACCTCACAGTACATAATAAAAGAGGTTTAGCAATTTTATCAAACAACTTCCTGATGTAGATCTTTTATTATAATGTGCGCGCGCATCGTAAAAAATCACTTTTAATATTTATTTATAACACGCCTAAAGAAATATAAATTCAAAAACAATCTGTCGTCATTGCTTATCATTAACCTCGATTTGATTTTATCACTAGAACGACCATAATCAATTACTTATTCGTTTTCCAGTAAATTTTACATTTATCAATTAAAAGGACTACGACACACTGAATTTTACCACAAAGCGGCTGTAGCTCTACCTACGAACGACATATTTATTAGTAACTTGTATAATTTATCTCTTTCTTAGAAACAGACAAAACAATATTATCACTTTATCACTGTACATTTTATTAGTAGGAAATAACACGCTACTTATATACTTACTATGTAAGTATTAGTAATAGTATCTATAGCTATTAGCTATTGTAAAGATGTAAGTATGATACTAATACTAATCTATATTAATAAACTTGTAGTTCTGTCTGTCCATGGAGTATTTTTCCGAATTTCCCAATAGGCATTATAATATATTAAACCTAAATCAAGAATAGGTAAAAAAAAAACTTTAATTTTCATTTATTTTCAACCGATTTTGATAAAATTTTGTACACGTTAAGTACCTACATGTCATTCCTCAATAGATAGGCTATATGAGTTGTGAACATATATATATTTATATATATATATAAATATAAATCTATAGGTACTATAACAAATTGCAATTTACGATGACGTTAAGTTTGTGGAATGTGAGTATGTTTGTAGGAGGTATTAATTTCTGGAACTAGTCATACCATTCTAAAAATTATTTCACTAATTGGAAGCTACATTAGATATACCTGAGTATTTTAGCTATATTTTATAGTTATTAAGTTTTATATTTTATTTAATGTGTACGACGATCGCTAGTATAATACAAAACTATAGGCACCTTTGCACGTCTAACAATGGAACAATTAGGTATAAGTAAAAGTTATTTTTAATGAGGATATTTCATATTTAATAAAATTAAATATTTATTTTAGAAAATACGTGGTAAAAACATGCCCTTATAACTTCGATTGTGGTTCACTATACAACTTTCTATAAGTATTCTTTGTTATTTTTCTTTTTTAGTTAACAAAACTTTTCGGGACTTCACTAGTTTTTTAAATACAGGTAGCTAGACGCATTTGTAACATACCTATGTAGGTACGAAAAAGTTTACTAATTACATTTGCTAAGTATTATTACACTAAAATAACAATGAAGGTTAACTATACATATTAAAAAAAAACAATTATATTGTACGAGATCGTGCATAGTAGGTACCTACCCATCTAGGGTCAATCTCGTTAAGTAATTAACTACCGCTGCTCACGGACACTTTTTAATTTATATTGATCCACCACTGACTAATAATACACACCCTATCCCAACATGCTGAGTCTCCAACTATATAGCATTGATAAAACATTTAGTACCAGTATCAATAGGTAAATAAATACATTCAATATGTTTATTAAAATTATGCCGCATTATTTTTATATCACATGGCACCTGTGTATAGTTCAATCCTATGGGTAAATCTGTAAATCAGCTTAGAGACGTTTTTACGTTTGTAGTAATGCAATACTCACAGTGACTAAAACCGGAATAATCCAGTTTGCACTAGGTACCACGAGCCTGGCTCTCTAACTACAAACGTACACTACACAGTATACTACTTAGGCGTATACTAGGTATACCGTAATTACCGTACACTACTGCAAACGAACAAAACGTCTCCAAGCTTTTTTTATACAAACAAGCATACACCCAGCATGATTGATGGTAAACGGCTACCGTAGCCTATGGACGCTTGTAATACCAAAGGTATCATTAGCGCGTTGCCGACCTTCAACCCCCCTAACCCAAAAAGCTCTGAAAACCATACTCATCGCAGGAACACAAAACTAGGTTTAGCTGATTTAGCTGTAGCCTATCAACGTTGTGCTCACTTCTCGTACTTACCCACAGGTTACCAGGTAGCTTAATGTTCATGGTTACTGTTTTTCTCCTTAGGGTCGTAGCATGACTTTTACATAGCGTCTATGATAAGGCTATAAAATACCAAAAAAAAACATCTCTGACTGGTAATTCCAGAAAACTAATTGTTCAAAGGAACAAATAATCTGAAGAATTTTATAGTACCTATTATAATAGGTATACAATGTATTAAATTGATAAACTACAACAACGTTTGACCAATTACCATGAAATTTGATAGGTGTTTTTTCATGGAAAAGATTTTTATTCTATCCATTTTAATGTTATCGCGAAAGAAGTCACGAGCGTGGCTAGTTATTCATGCGATGAATCATCACAAAAGTTGCTCATAATTTTTAACAATGTTGTCATTGTCGGGATGTGACGTAACTTGAGGACAGATGTTCGCTAAAGCATAACATTATCGGGTTTCGAATTAAAAAAGTTATGTGACTAATAACCGTCCGCGATTAGTTTTAATACATGTTAAGTTTTATTATTATTATTATAGCACGGCAATGTGCTTGCTAGTAAGCACATACAGGGGCGGATCTACATGGTTTTTTTGGGTGCAGCCCAGGGCCCCGTGGATATCAAGGGCAAAGGGACCCGGCATCCTTTGAGAGTCAATGGAAAATATTGCAAATTTAAAAAATATAGGCATATAAAGTCTTTAAAAATTCAATCATATGGTTGACAGCCCAAAGTGCCAATAAATAAATAATAAACCGTGTGCGTGTCTATCGAATTTTTGTAGTAGCTCGGTAAATTGACGGTACTATCCCATATGGTAAGCACAGTAAAATCCAAATACAACGGTGATCACCAAAAGAACGGCAATCCATCGGTGGTAGCCGCTGTTATTCTGGACTGCAAAAATATACTTTCACATTACATTATACATAATAAATTATTTATCACTTCTTTAAATAAATTGTGATTTAACAAAGGACTTACAATTTGATGAGCAAATAAAGAAATTTGCAGCACAAAAACGCAGAAAGGTCGCTTTAATAATTTATATAAAACATAACCTGTTAATTTATTTTGTTATACCTAATGTATTACAGTTGCTTATTGTGTATCTAGTCATATTATGAATAAAATATTTTATTGTCCTAATTGTTTCCTATATATATACTTTCTATACTATGTACTATAAATATAATAAAGCGGAAAAGATTGTTTGTTTGTTTAAACGCGCTAATCTCTGAAACTACTAGTCGGAATCGAAAAAATATTTTTGAAGTGAAAACTTCTTTAGTACCGTTATGATTTGAAACTCGATGAAACGAAAAAGCGACAGTAAAAAGAGACAACTATATACACCTAGAGGATTTAGCCTACGAGAGAATGAGATAAAATACATGGTCAACGCAAGTCCTGATTTTCCTGACCTGACTGGATTGACCTAATGATGTGAGACAACCAGACTTCATACGCAGTACGCAAGAGTGGTCGATAGTTCGAATCTCGTTGATTTAGGGTACTTCAAAATATTTTTTTAAGAACGTATTTTTCTTTTTTTCTGAAGGTTTCATTTCTACCACGTGTGTACTGCTGCACTCATTGTTTTTTCTGAAGGTTTCACTTTTGACACGTGTGAACTGCTAAACACATATTTTTTTGTATATGATACCCAGATTCACGAGGAATAGTATAGGCTCTCTAGCATTAGGCTACACCTCTCAGCTAGCCTTACATATTGATTTTTGTTAAGTAAGTCGGAATAAATTTACTGCTTTATCCGTGAGCGATGGCGTAATTGTTTGTGATACGTAAATACAATGTTCTAAAAAAATATTGCTCCTTATTACATATAAAAAAGTCTGCGATATCATATGCCTATCTATACATAAGCCACAATACGGTACCTATTTTGTAACAAAGTTTTATTACATTGAAAAATGATTTATGATCATTATTATTAAGCATGGTATATTAATCCTTACGAACGAAAGTTACTTCATCGTTAAGACAATTTTAAGTAGATAAACTTTGCTCTTTATTGCATGTTATTTGGACGAATAGTTTGGGAGATCATTTAAAATTATAATAATTCAACACTCGGTTCGCTTCTATGACTATAGCTGTAGTGGCGCGAAATTGTGTTGTGCGAGTTGTGACGCATGACCCTGGTCACCTGATAAAAATATTGTCTATACTGAAGTATTATAAATCATCAATCAGCGATTTCTTTTAAATTACAGCTAGTACCGTATATATCATTACAGAAAACAGTTTTTGACAAAATGGCAATTTGTTTGATTAATTAACGCGTATTAATATGGCGAATTTGGAGGCAAAATTATTTTTTTATTGAGTCATCATTCCGGTCGGATTAATTAAGCCCCCAACTAGTGCTAATCCAGGACTCCACAAATTCACGATCTGCCCCTGAGCACAGTACAATTCAAAAACGACAATGAACACCGAGAGCGGACAACGGGATGCAAACCTCTTGGCATATTGGGATATACATTGGCAGATCCCGAAACTCAACAAACCAAAAGAAAGTCACGGTTTATCACCATGTCCATGCCGACTTGAGTACAGTTTCCTACCACCCCGTTGGATTACCGGATATATACCAGTTGATTCCGGAACGCAACACGCCTAATCGTGTCAATATAGCGAGTGTTACACTTGGTATATGGTGGTCACGATCTAATCGGTACAAACAAACCGTGGAACAGCTGCGTAAATACTGCAGTTCTTAATGGAAAAATAGTCGTGATGACTCCATAGTGGGACCTATTTAACAATATCTTCTGAAGTGACCACGTGGTCGAACTTAGTTTAGACTTAGTCCTCACACTTCAGAAGAAGCCTATCATTAACCTACGCTCAAGTACCTACCTACTACAAAAACCTAAATACAAATTATATTTAATCAATATTTTATAAATTAAAGTTTAACGATTTTGCAAAGATTGTTTTAAAACCTGCCTATGTATCTTATAAAACATTAAAAACATACCTAAGCTCCCTAAACAAGTTACACAAGGATGTACCCTTATACATGGATATTATATACTACAAGTAAATAAGTATACCAACAGTAAAAAATACAGTAGATGCAACAATAAGGAAAGAAACACAAACTTCCTTGAACTTTTTGTGTATTTTTTACTGCATAAGACCTCGAGATAGCTAATACGATGGTCTATAAAAACGCCTACTTTGTTTTCCTATAAGATAATAAATAATACACTATCTTTATAGTGTGTTTTTTTTAAATATCAGTGCTTTTAGTGTATTGTAAAGGTGGTGGTGGTAGTTGAAAAACATCATAGTTTCGAAACGCGAACTTTTTTTAGAATGACTTTCCTTTTGAAAATGTTAAGACTTTGCCACTGACGCTTTAGAAATTTTTACACTAGGGGTGACCACTAGCGTTTTTTTTTTTGAGTTTTTAAGATAAAATAAATTACCAAAGATGTTAATAAGGGATATGATGTCGATTTCAATAAAATGCTCTGTTACGCTATCAGTAGCAACATGAATCTGTTAATAAAAACAGATATTTTAACACGTAAAGTATTATAGTCGTTAATTGAAGCCAATAACAAATACATAACACACCTATTTACCGCAGGTATGCTTCATTTTTCCCTAAAATAGGGACGAAGTATTGTCCCATACTCTTAAAGCCTAAATAGTCCTTTAAATCAAACAAGAACTAGATCCTAATCAAAGTCAGAACTCTATCATCTATCGCGATATCGCTTAATAATACACAATATTTGAATCGCATAGAAGGCTATTCGTTTACATTTTAACAAGTTTAACCAACCTATCGGAAATAGGCAAACGACATTACTCATTGCCCACTCTTACAAGTATTTTCAGTAACTACATATTATGTTGCACTTACGGTAATCAAACAATACCAGAAAATTTGTTCTGATATACGTTTTGAACAATAATTTCATTCTTCTTAAATATGGCCGAAGAATACAGATGAATTGTTATTAATATTTGAAATAGTGGGTACCTACCTACATTAAATTATTGCATGCATAACTACGTCAGACCCGAGTGTTGAAGGTCAGTTGTTAAAAATATATTTTCGCAGCCATTTTTGTATTCTCAATAGTGATGATCGATATTCATAGATGTTATGAACAAAAACACCGAACCCCGATATTTCAACATCTTTGTTTCTGCTGTAAATAGAGTTAGAAGTTCCTTGCGTAAAGTAAAATTTATAAACAGAAACACAAGTTTTCCTAAGAAAGATCGTAAACTCTAGATAGAAAACCCAAAAAAAATATTCTAAGGCTAGAGGTACGAGGTCGAGAATAAAGTTTTCCACATGGGTAGCAATAAAACATCGACGTTTTTATTTCGATATTAATTTACCGATATTAACATTGACGTATGTCTAATATCGCTCATCTCTAATTGCCAAACACGTCCATATAGGATAAGTGGAATTTGGAACTACCTACATAAGTCGTTGCAAATGTACTTAATAAAACTTAATTGACATTAGGACTACATGGCGCTAAGGCTTTTTCTAAGTAATCATTGTTGTCTTCATCTATTCTATCTATACATATAATAAAATTGAAGTGTCTGTTTGTAATGGAACAGGTTTATACTAAATGCATTTGTAATGTAACAGGTTTATACTAAATGCATATGAAAGTATACACGATACAAATAACAAAAAAACATTTTTTTTATTTCTCTATTTGTCTGCCTGTTTGTCGCGGGTAATCTCCGAAACGGTTAAATCGATTTTGACGGCAGATAGTTGATGTTATAGCGCATACAAATAAAAAACTTTTTAGTAGCCCACACGAGTGGAGCCGCGTGCACAGCTAGTACAATGCTATATTTTCCATCAGTTATGAAGCAATAATTTTGGTAAATAAAAATAACGTACTAAATTAAAACATCCTAAATTTCAACCCCTTTTGGTTGTGTCAAACAGTCTACGATAAACCATGATCATACAAAACATTCATACATCTACATATGTATACTAATATTATAAAGCTGAAGAGATTATGTTTTGTTTTTTTTTTTATGAATGCGTGAATCTTTGAAGCTACTACTCAGACATTAAAAAATCCGCGTGAGTTGTTACGTATAACCCTGGCCGCTCGATAAAAATATTCTCTATACTGAAGTACCTATTATTATTATTAAAAATTATCAATTTCTTTTAAATTACACGCGAGTAAACCGCGGGGCACAGCTAGTTATATATAAAAAAGGAAGGTGACCTAACCGCAAGCGCAGCTGCACGAAAGGAGGAGGGCTGATTCGCGAACCGTGCAGCGCGCGCCGCTTCGTTACCAAACAACGTTCATTCTAAAAATTACTGTTAACGTTTTAAATAAAATACCAATACTCACATTTAAAATGACACAACTGAAATTCTCCAAAAACTCCTGTTATTTATAAATTATACAGCTAAATTTCTTGACCCAGATTTCCAATACAAATCAACACAACCGCACTGTGATGTACGAACCACTCAACTAAAGTGAAGTGTACACTGGGCGCCAGACGTATCGTAACTATACACGTAGTATTAGACAATATTGACAATGAAAGAAATCGTCTGCGAATGTTTCTGTCTCGCTCTTATCTATACATACAATTACAAAAACAGCCGCATGACTGAGTCATATGTTTAATTAAAGCCACTCTAGATTATCACAATAAACGATCGGTCGTGGTAAAATTATAGTTTAATAATTTTCCATCAACCATTTAAGTTTACAAAAAATTATAATAAAAAATTGTTACGATAACGTGTTTCCCCATCTTCTTTGCTTGCCCGGGTAAAGTAATAGGTTTATTCACGTTTCAAAATTTAGATTTCTCTCAGCGCTTAATAAACTTACCAATATAGTGATCAGTGATTTCAAACCACAGATATATTGTATCTTTAATAGAGCTCAATCTTTTAAAAATCGTTATATTACAATTCGCATACCTAAATACTATAAGCAACACGACGCGACGCGGCGCGTTAACTTTCTATACAGTTTGATACAGTCGATATTAACATGCGAGGTGCGATATCGTTACAAGTTTTTCACCTGTCCCTGTCAGTTACCATGTTTCAAAGAAAAAAATAATAACCTGTTATTCACTAAAATAACCATAATACATTTCTGGACGATTTACTTCAAAGATTTAACCCCGTAATATCACCAGTCGTATTTACTTCAATTATTTTAAGTAATGTGTTAAACTAATTAACCATCGCCTGAGCAAAGTGATGAATGAAAGTGAATAATGTGATTTTGTTGTAAAGACAATGGCATTGATAAGATTAACTTACTGCCCATGACAATTATATTTTTTTTCCTTTATATTTTACGGCTCTGCTGGCGTGAACTGCAATGTTTAATTTATATGTTTTTCTTTCTGTCTAAATATTTATTGTAGGGCCTCTTCATTTACCTCATTTGTATTGGGCACATGCTTGACTAAACTTTTAAACTGAAGTCCTGTAATATTTTTTTTGCATTTTATTTTGGTAATTTGATAAGATTAGCAACTGATCCCAATGTACCCATATTAAGTGTCAGAGAGGTCCTCGAAGAATTACTTTTCTAACATGCAATAACGTGGAGAGACCCGTCATGGGTACACACCCGATCGGAGGAGCGAGTAAATGTGAGACTCCTAATCACTAAAACTCCACGGTGTACCATCCGCCGCCATAAAGAAGCGATGTGGGAGTCGGGACCGCTAGTAACATTCTACCGAAATGTCGCCCCTGCGGCCGGCCCGGCTAAATCCTAACTAACTGTATAACTGTCTCCCCCGTCCGCCAAACCTGTGCAATGGAAAGACGAGCCCCCATCCGTCTTCCCTGGTTCGGTAAGGGCGGCGGGAGAAGGCGAACAAATCGCCTCCTCAAAGATCCTCCTCGCGAGCCCTCTCCGCGGTCTCCTTCTGCGAGATTATATTTTCGCAGAAGATGACCATTGTAGTTCATGACCCCTCACTGTCTAGCATGGCTTTCACCACACTCGGAAGCGAGAGGTACACACCATCCCACCAAGCCGGCCAGATCGCGGCGCTGACCGTCCCTCCGTATCCTCTACAGCAACGCACTCATGGCATGTGTTGGTGGGCTCCCTCTGAGCTATCCGGTGCAGGTACCATCCGAAGCAACCATGTCCAGACAGTACTTGCACAAGCCTAAACGTCAGGGAGCCCTGCTCCCTGGTGCCACCACCTTTCGAAGACTGGACGGATGGCCTCTATGGTGTAACGGCCATAGCGCGCATCCGCCAAGTCCACCTCCCATCGCTGCAACATCTCTGCCTGCCCCTCCGTTCTAACTTTTATAACCTCTGTGGTAGCTGGTGGCTATTTTCTTGCTTTACTTCATACAAATTATACTATAAATGTTTGGCAGTATCTCGGCGGGCGCGGAGCTCGGCCCGGTGTAACATGAATAATCCTTAAGTCCATATTGTGTCCGCAACTACGAAATCCTATACTACGCGTGGCACAACACGCACTTGGCATTTTTTTTTAATTTATAAAAGATGGAATGGAAATTGGAACGCTTTTACAAAGAAGAATAGCGGGAAAGGCGGCTGTTAGAGAACGGCATTCCTGCCGGGTCAGAAGAAAACGGAGTGCTCTCTTGTAAGTTACGGTTGCATCGCATTGTCTACGTTTCATTACAGACGATATATTTAAAGTTTAACGAGATAATAATACACTCAATATAAAACTGAATAATTTACCACTTTATGTGGGGTGTGAATAGTTCGGACTGAATTGAATATTTACATTCAATTCAAAATTCAAATCAAATGGAATCTATACTTACTAACGTAGAATTAACACTACTAATATAATACAGCTGAAGATTTTTTTGTTTGATTATTTGTTTAAACGCGCTAATGTCGGGAACTAACAGTCGGATTCGCAAAAAACTTTTTGTTTATGATATCCAGATTCATGAGAAATAGTACAAGTTATTTATGATAAGGGTACACCTCTCAGCGAGCCTTAAATATTGATTTTTTTAGTAAGGCCGAGGTGGAAGCTCTCTTTGCCGCTTCTAATAACAACTGTTTTGTTAAATTTTCATATACGCAGGCAGGGGTACAATTAAAATTTTGTTATTGTTTCTTTGGTCTGATAGGTTTGTACTTAATCAATAGCACAAGAAAATGTAACTAAAAATATTATCTATTGTAAAGTATTATAAAATATCAGTCAATTATTACTTTTAAATTATACGCGGGTGAAACCGCATGGCACAGCTGGTATATATAAAAAGGTCATGAAACCTAATGAGGTTCTTGGATTTTTAACAATTTTGAAATTAAATAAAAGTAGTGACATTTAAATATACTCTTTCGATTTCATTTTTGGATGAATATTCTGAAAGCGTGTTAAATTAACATATTTTCACGTGAGAAGTAAAATAATAGTTTTTTTTTTGGCCACTATATAAATATAAAACTTATAATGTTAACCATAAAATATTTTAGTTTTGTTGAAAAATAACATTTTTTTTAATATACAAAAACAAAATTGAATATTCGAAACTTAATTCGAATTTCTTATATTTAAATTTACAAATAAATCGATATGGAAGCGAAAAATGCAATACGCAAAAGTGCAATACTCAAAGCTGAAAACAAAGGAGGTATTACTGCGAATTTTATTCTAGGGAATTCCCCAGACACAAGTTTACTGAGCAAAAAGATGCTCATAGACTATTCTTGACTTGAATACTAGTCCTTTCGCCTTATCTTGCTTATACAGAACAGAAAAATTGTGTGGTTATTTGGAAACTTAAAAAGCGCTAAATTATTCGCTAGGGGCTAAAATTTAGGCGCTAGGCTCATCAAAAAGACGCTAAAACTAGGCAGTGTTACCAGATACATTGTAATTATGGTAGATCAATTTTAATTTCATATCATTTAGTGCACGCTATATTAGTAAAATAATTATAAAAACATAGTGAGCACGCGACAGTATAATTCTGTAGGAAACATAATGTCGCAGGCTTAATATCAGAGAAACATCGTAACATCTTCACTATATTATTCCTTGTACGATACTGTTCCTTCGAATCTTTTTTTTTTCGATCTGACTATACTGTTAGCCCTAAGGGCCCAGGAGCCTCGAACGGCTTTTACAGCTTCACCGGATGTACAGCTTCACCGGAAAAATCCTTCAACAATGCCTTATATTGCAATTTCTGAAGTCGCTAGTATTTTTGTATGACTCCAACAATTATAATGTGAATAATACCTAAGTGAATTTTGTATCAACTATAGTCTGACAAGTTCATGCATGACCGTCCTATGTGGCAACAGACGTTGGTGGGGACGAGGTAGCATGTCATTACGTCACTACACTACACAGTACACTAAAGTAAACAGTATGTTGTCTCGGCAGTGTTCTTGAAATAATTATTATCTTTAGCCGCTTGTTAGATAAATAAGCACTATGGCTGCCTTATGACTGTGTTTCTTGGGTTACGTACTTACGTATTTGATAATGTTATATTATATTGATTAAAAATCATTACATCTTAGTAAACCAACGTCTCGATAAAATAAATAGTATATTATTTAAATATAAGTTCAATCCGTCAGAAAGATAAGATCAACGTCTGCCGGGCCAGCTAGTATTTTATAATATAACTAGCTGTGCCCGCGGCTTCACTCGCAGGGTTGATCGTAGAAGGGTGAAAATTTAGGGTTGTGTGTATTTTTGTATGCTGTATCATAAATTAAAATAAATTTAGGGGTTAACCCTTAACATTTAGGGGGATGAAAAATAGATGTTGTCGGTTTCTCCACCCTGGCCGATGTGCACGCTAAGATTCACGAAAATCGGTCGAGCCGTTTCGGAGGAGTTCAATCACGTACACCGTGACACGAGAATTTTATATATTAGATTATTGTCTTTTCACCAAAATATAATACTGCAAATTTTGTAAGTTTTAATTTAAATTATCTCTACTAGTGTTTTATTTCTAGTTTCAAAAGTGATTGTGAGTTACTAGGAAAGAAATGTCTTTTTTTTTATAAAAATATATAATTTTTTGCTTTGTTTAATAAATCAATCCTTTTTAAATCCTGGGATATAGGCAATATAATATTTAGTTATTAGTAAATTAATAACATAGCTGCGGCGCACTCGCTAATATTGTGTACCGAAGTTCATCAAGATTTAAAAGTACATTATTTCGGCAGTTTCTATGAAGACGTGATACTGTACTGTGAATGCGCGCCTACGTCACGCAATAGCACGCGTTTACATACAAACCGCCTGAGTTATAACCAAATACCAAATACAAACCGTCTGTAATACTTCGGCCCCTCCAACGTCTGTCGCCATATATGTCTGTCGCGTACGAACTTGTGAAACTATGAAAATATCGATGTAAAAAATTTGTGATTATGGATTTTTTAAAGAGTGTGTATCTGAAGTAAGGAAAGAGAATAAATACAAATCATACAATCATTTAAAAGTCTTTTAGTATGCACAATAATCCGTTTTTTTTTAATAAACCATTGATATAATATATTATACTGAAAGACAACAACGTTCATGAAAACAATTTGTTCAAATACTGATATTTTTGAAGTGAAACTTCTTATGCGACTTCCAAGCGTTATACGTTAAACGGTAAACGTTTAACGCACATTATCGGTCTCTCCTCTTTGTGTGAGCCAGAGCGAGAGAGTAAAAGTCGGTGTGTATGTATATTGCACACTGTTTAAATAAAATAGATAATGTTTTTTAAAATGAAGTTTCACTTCTATCGTGTGTGAATCGCACACACACCTTTTTTATATAATATAAATTCTAAACAATGATTCTCACAGCGGTCCAACACTCCCTAAAGGTACATTTTTATAGGTACATTGTGACTTTAAAATATATGGTTGAGAACTTGAGATAGTAATTCAGGGATAAGTGAATTAATTTCAAAATCTCACATGCTTATGACTTTATCAAGTTTACTCATGTTTAAATTACAACACTTACATATCTAACCAAACCAAAGGATTCTTTTCAAACAGGTTATATATTTAGAAATATATTTTTTTTCGATCTGACTACACTGTTAGCCGAAAGGGGCCTGAAAACTCAGACGGCTTTTAAAGCTTTGCCGGGCTTGGGGGTGAGTGCATAAGGCACTCAGCCGCGAAAGCGAAGCAACAAGCTCCAAGGGTGCCAAAGTGGCCGAATCTCGGCTTGGACTGTTGCCGTAGTTCCCAATTCCCAATTCAATTTAAACTAATCGAATAACGATCTTTCCTCTGGGAGAAGGGAAGAAACATGCGTATATGTGTATATATGTAATAATACTAACTAAGTAACAAAAAATACTAACTAGCAACTACCAAAAAAAGAAAAAAAAAGGTCTCTTACAAAACCTATGTACCTGGGTGGTGTGCATGTGTGTACAAATACAGTGTAATGACTGAAAGTTGGTAGCTAGTGAACGCAGTGTCACTATATCGCACGAGCGGCTGCTTGGCTGAAGGGTTTCATGCCGGAGGAACGGACCTAGGCTTGAGTTGCCGCAGGAGAGAGTGGTCGTAGCGGGTATGTCGGAGCGAAGTTAGCCGCCCGTCCCCAGCGGAGTGAACGGTAGTTTTGCAGGCATGGCCGCAAATAAGCATGGTTAATAGAGACGGACGTGTAGTAAGCGTTGGCTTTCTTGATCTCGTCAACGGTGTCAATAAAGATATTCCGCAGTCGGCATTTTGCCTTCAGGGCATCTAGAACTGGGGTGTAGGGTAGGTAGGGTAGGGGAACGGTGATCTGAGAGTATTTCATGTACGATTTGACACAAGTAGTAATCGAAGCGAGACATCTTTGAGAAGGGCTATATCAAGTACTGCCGGATGACAGTAATCTTAAAAGTAAGTTTGTTCAAGGAGATCTAGGACATCAGAGTTAAGCATATCACATAACTGATCGAGTATAACCATGTTAGGGGTATTAAACGAGCTATTAAAGTGAGTGTATTCACTACTTAGGTCACCTGCTATGATGGCCGACTAACCGAGGGGAAGGAGTACCTCCAGGTCGGACTGAAGGAGACTTTTACTCGGGGAAAGATATGCAGACACAAGCATGATTGTCGTATGTCTAGTTATGCCTATTCTACAAACTGAGACTTCCATGTTGGTAAGTGCGGGAGGGTCTACTTGCGTGCAGTAGTGGGAACGCTTATAGTAAATGAAGGTGCCGCTGCCTCGGGTGACATGGTCATTTCGTATTCCGAATTTCCGCATTTCGTAGGATTGTGCCTACTGAGTTTCAAGTTTGTTTCTTTTTCAAGAAACATCCGTCTATATCCCGTTCCCTTAGAAAGGTAGCTACAAGACTGCGTTAGGGACAAAGATTTCGCTCATTAAAAAGGAAAGATAATAAACTCTGTGGTTTAACAGTCTTAATAGCGGCAGCAGCATGGGTCAGACGTTGTAACATCGCTGCTAGCACGTGAAAGTGCCTGATAGCCATGCCGGGGTCGAGCTCCGAGCTGCACTGGTCGAAGTCCCGTATCTTTTGAGTAGCGTGTTCTAAAAGTAGCATTGCCATGTAGTCTAGGCCGAAACCGGAACTATTGTGTGAAGGAGCCTGATCCTTGGGAGGCTGTGGGCCTGAGGAGACCTGAGGAGCTCGCATGGGTTAAGGGGCGCGCGGGGCGCGGGAGTGTTGAATAAAAATGCTCATCATATCATTGTTTTGTCAAAAGCGACTTAAAAAAGTTGCTGCTGTGCTACAAACATGATTAAAAGAAATGTGTTATAAAAAGAAAAGTGTTTTATGTTAAATGCCTCGTAATTCTCCTCAACAAGGAATGGCTGCTACCCTCTAGAGAAAGCCTCTGGTGTTAATAGAAGCTGTGGTCGGGGAACTGAGGCGAAAGACGCCTTTTTGAGGGGCGAACTACCTTGTCTGACAAGGGCGCCTAGTACGCGGTTTAGTAGTTTTTTTATCGTTATAGGTTTGTTTTAGTGACCACAATCAAACCTGATGTTAAGTAACGATGTAGCCCAAAATGATAACATGCTAAACCTAGTGGAAGACTGGCTCTCTAGTGCAGCTGCCGGAAAACACCTATTGGTGCTTGGCGACAGATTTTCAACTTGAGGATAGTAGCTAGCCAGGCGGACATTAAAAAAAGCCCTACTACCATGCTATGGTTTCCTCACCATGTTTCTTTCACTGAAAGCTCAGGCCCATTGCAGGGATTCGAACTCACGTCAATCGACACGAAGTCGTACACGCTACCACTGAGGCATCATTGCTCCAAACCTCTGAAGGAGGTAATCTGCAGGCGTTCGGGTCACGCACCACTTGCCTTCATTAACACCGCTAGGTATCCGGCAAGCGACCATTAAGCGTGGATTTGGTCGACTAGAAACAGATCGCACTGAAGAGTGCGGTTGTCGTTTTGCGTACTTAAAAGTTCATGCCACGAAAGGGACAAGCAAGACAACGCTAGCTATACAATAAGTACCGAGATACTCGTTATATAACTATAATAATCGCACTATCAGTCACAACAGCGGCCGAGAGCGCGAGCGAACACGTCCGTTCACGAGTACGAAGTCGGAATCCTACTGAAAAATGACATGGCGGTAATTCCTATAGACTTTACATCGCAGAAGAAATACAGCATTGTACCTACAAAGCTTGATTAGAAATTCATACCCTATTTCAGAACTTATTAATTTTTATATAAGTAATTAAATATATAAAAATAAATTAGAGAAGAAAATGAATTGTTATGTGTTTATTAGATACACAAGTCGTCATATTTTATGAACATTGACAAATATTAGTTGATGTCATGTATTAAAAATTAAGAAATTATAAACTGGTTATTAAAACAATTATCAAATTAAAACAATTTCTAAAAACACCACGTCAAGTTTGTGTTCAGTCACATTTTACCTACAAGCGGTTTTGTTATGAAACATCTGCATGTTCTGTTGTGTTATTACGATATTATTACCTATTTAATCAACTGAACAACAATTAATTTGAATTACTTAACTACTGAATTGATATTTAGGTCCAGGTTCACGCTTTGATTCGAATTATCCAAATTATCATATAACTAGCGCTGCTTCGTATGGGCACCATACTGCATAAATGTCGAAGCCACACTAAAGTAACATGCGCGGCTTCAAGTGCAGTTCACTAGAACAGAGTAAATTTTCGGATAGTGATACCTGGTACGTACTACAATAAACACGGTATTTTTCGTAAATACTGCATTTTACTGCAAAACACTGTATTTTAAACTTCGTCATTTGGCAACATTGGGCACTAGTTTCAGTTTGTATTCGCAGTGTTGGCAACACAACTTTAGCGCGCTGTATATTTTTCTAAAATCTGTGGTAGATAAATATCTCCAGTCTAAAGTAGTGATTTCCGAAGAATTTTAACCTGTAATGGCTAATTTTAATGGGTAAGAAAAAATACTTGCATTGTACCTAATTGAAATTATTTTAAAAATATAAACAGGACGTAGCTGTTTGTGAAATGTGGTCGTGTTACCGTATGTAACTCGTGGTTGGTATCCTGAATCCTGACAAAAGAATAAAACTCTTGATCTAAGTATCATATAAATGGCTTGGTATCCAATACTTGTCTTTTGTCTTTTTGTAAAACTTAAATTATTGACAAAAACGTATGTCTTTAGTTTCTAACATACATTACAAATTGGTAGTACACTAAACACGTAAATGCTTTTTGGAGGCTTGATTTGAATTACTTTATTCTAGGGTTTGTATGTACTATATGCAGAAAGAAAGGTTTATTATGAATACAGAAAAAGGGTTTATCAAAGTAAAGTTCCTTCAGGTCTACAAATAGGTACTTATGAACGCGGAAGCGCACAGGATCTGAAGATAAACGTGGAAATAGTTTTAATTATACAATTTATTTGAAATGTATTTGTACATTATGCTCTGTAATTACGGTAAAAAAGACCTTAGTTATTTTGAAATAATAATTTTGTTATAGTCAAAACAGTTGCATGGTGTGTTCAGTTTTGTTCGGATACACTCTGCTTCTACCGGAGAGGTCCATATAAATATACAGCCGACCGCAGCCACGATTTGGATAGGTTTGATCCTCCGGCATGGACTGCATTCACTTGCTTTCAACATGATTCACATTGCATTGCACTTCACACCTGCACATCGCTCAATAAGTAGGTACATAGGTTCTGTAATGGACCTTTTTTATTTTTTTGGCTAGATAGACCAAACTGTCAGTAAATACATATAGTATATGCGCATAAATTTTCCATCCTCCCAGAAGAGAAGGTATATATGTATATAGTTAGATCGAATTATCGACAGATAATTAGCTAGATCGTGACTTTCGGCCACTTTGCCACCCTTTCACTAGTTGCCCCTTTTTTACGCGGCTGAGTGCCTTCTGCGCTCGTCGCCAATCTCGGTGAAGCTGTCAAAGCCTTTAACGCTAACAGATTAGACAATATATAAAAAAAAACGTTATTTGGAGTTATGCTATTGCCGTCTGCAGCTGCGGTCGTTTATGGAGGAGTCCGATCGCACTCTCAGTGGCCCTTGAAACATTTGCTTAAATACGCTCAGTATTTTTAATACGATCTAACCGCACCTTTCAGAGTTAGCAAACAGTCGCACTTTTGAGTGAGCATTTTTAAACATTCAAACCCACGTATTTGAGCGATGGCTTGCGGGATACCTATGTGTAAATGAAGATAAGCGGAGCGTGACCCGAATGCTCACCGGTTGTCCTCTTCAGGAATAAACGGCAATCTCAGATAAGTCTGGAACTCCTATCCCTTGCTTATTACATAGTTAAGCACCACGTGTCACTAGCCCATCCTCCTGATCGTCTAATGGAATAGAGGAGCCCGAGTGCCTATTGGGACGTAGCGAAGTTTATCGAATTGTGTTCCCTGTTTTGCGACTACTAGAGACCTTCTCGTAGAACCCGATCAGATTTCTTATACTTCGGAGTCATTGCACTTCGAACTGCATGTCCTTTGCTGGGCTCAGATTGCTTGCTATCGTGTTTTTGGCACACACCTTAACTCTCAGATACTTCACCTTAACTTTCAGCTGCGTTGCCTATGGCAAAACACGCCGTCCGTGCTTTATCATAGCTGTTTTCGTACCCCAGGTAATAAGCCCAACTGCCTAGCCAGACTGAGCCTTCAAAGCAACTCACGTGCCCCGGCATCAGCCGCACCCACACCACGAACTCCCTTGGGGTCCTAAACCCAATCCCTAGTTACGTAACGATTAGTTACTGCTTGTACACGACGTACAAGAAATCGCCGCTTTTAATACGTTGATTAATATGAACTATGATTGGACTTGCTTAACGTATGGGTATACTTTTTTTATCGTTATAGGTTTAGCGTTGTGGCCACACTCTCACCTGATCTTAAGCAACGATGTGGCCCAAAATGGTAACACGATAAGCCTAGTGGAAGGACTGGTTCTCAAGTGCAACTGCCGGAACACACCTATTGGTGCTTGGCGACAGATTTTCAACTTGAGGGTGATAACTGCTAGCCAGCTGAAGCGATGATGGCGCAGTGGTAGCGTGTACGACTTCGCGTCGATTGACGTGAGTTCGAATCCCTACAATGAGCCTGAGCTTTCGGTGAAGGAAAACATCGTGAGGAAACCATAGCATGGTGGTAGGGCATTTTCTAATTGCCCGCCTGGCTAGCTACCACCCTCAAGTTGAAAATCTGCCGCCAAGCACCAATAGGTGTGTTCCGGCAGCTGCACTTGAGAGCCAGTCTTCCACTAGGTTTAGCGTGTTACCATATTGGGCCGCATCGTCACTTAACATCAGGTGAGATTGTGGCCACTACGCCAAACCTACAACGATAAAAAAAAAAGGCGGGTATTTGAAAAAGCCCTACCACCATGCTATGATTTCATCACGATATTTTCCTTCACCGAAAAGCTCAGAGATTCGAACTCACGTCCATTGACACGATGTCCGTACAAGCTACCACTGGGTCATCATTGCTTCAAAATGAGTAGGTATGGTATGTTAATATCGCGGATCAAACATGGATGAGCTTAGCTCAAGATCGGAGTACCTAAGTGGCGCAAAAGAAGAGAAGTCTATGTCCACCAGTACGCGAATACATACGAGCTGAAAATGATGGTGATGATGATAAAGATACTGAGACCATTCAACGCCTCGCTCGTATTTTATTAAATAAATAAAATTAGGCCCTGTTGTTTAAACCCTTCCTTTTTTAAAGCGCGAGGTCTTAAATCTTTCTTGTCCAAGAAACACTTAAAATTGTTTGTATTGGTAACTACAATGAGAAAGTAGTTAATGACCGTGTCGACTAATAGGCGGGGCACCACACTTATATTCAACTAGCTGAAGCTTCGCCTTTCGCTTACACTGTGTCACCTACCCCCGATATGCCTACTTAGTTTATACTTATAAATTAGCAAACCCAACTGTACTCTCATAAATGTTATATATGTTATAGTATAATATTTATTGCAACGAAGCGAACCGATCCATTGAACGCTGATAAAGAATAGATAGTTTTTTTTTTTTTTAATAGATAGACTAAGCCTACCGCTTCACTTAGCTTATTCTAACATAAAATACCATCGTCTCGATAAAACGTATTGTTCGCAGAGTGTAATGCTGATGCTTACTTTAAGTAAAACACTTTAGGTACGACAATACTTTTATTTAATTTATTATAACATATTTATAGGTAAAATAGAAACAGATATTTTTTATTAGTTTTAATATACAGTATTGTGACACACAAAGTAACGATGTGAGTGGTCGATTGATATACATCATTTTTAACACGAATATTAATTGATTGGTTAAGCCGTTCAGAAGTTATACGATCAGTAACATGCGCACACAAAATGTTTATATTTAAGATTAATTCATTTTACAATTACCTTTAAATACGCCAGTCATTTGTGTATTAAAATTGTTACAGTAAATATTTTTCCTGTGTGTATATTAAATATTAAGTTTTAGAGCTTAGTGCGCTGCCACGATACATAAAATCTATTGTGCACGTAACACCAGGCTCATTTTCAGGACAAGCTCTGAACAGTTTCCCTATTCCATTTGTGTCAGTGTTTATTACATAACAGCAGTATTAACATTAAATAATTTCGTATTTTAGAAGTTTTGTTGCCAAATTTTACCTGTGTTTGTGTAAAATTATAAATAAAGTAATCGGTTACCAATAAAGGTACATATTACTTGATTTTATTTTTTATTTTATAAATATCGGGTGAATGTCACCATGTATATTGCATAATAAATACTTAATTCATAATTATTTATTTCTCATATTACAACGCTAATGCTACATGAAATGTCAAATTACGCTACACTCGTTTTAAATATTATCGACAACAAAATAATTACATAGCATAATAAAATAAAATAATATTAATACCCTGCTTAAAGATAACAAGTATTCTAGTAGTAGATACTATTTCCGAGGTCATATACCTACTCAATATTGTGATAAGGACTACTTTCAAAGTATTTTTTTTTTTTAATTTAAATTAATTTAACTTATATCGTGTGTAAAGGTGGAGCGTTAGGTACAATTTAAATGCATACAAAATTAAAGATTAATTTATGAAGTCGTTCAAATTTAAAAAATTTAATCATTTGCCAAGAGTTTAGTATATTTTAATTTAGAACTTTGTTTTGTGGCATGTGAGTGACGTCACTATTGCATGCGTATTTTGTGATCATATAATAGTAATCTAATATTATAAATAAGTACTGATGAATAAATTTCAGATAAAAATTATTAAACTAATGGGGATATACTGACCTCTTTTCACACATACTTTTGGAGAATTGATTTTTATTGTTTGTCTGTTGTGGGGTGATCAGACACTAGACAGATCGTGGCCACTGTGACATAAGCAAAAGAAAACGCGCCATTACGCGCACATACAATATGAGTATATTATGAAGAGGTAAAATTGATGAGTCTCTCTTGAACTCTTGATCCGATTCTAAATACCTACTCTTTCACTGTTAGAAAGCATATTATCTTTAACACTATAATTAATGAGTACGAAGTCTTGGTTGTTCCTAGTTACTTCAAATTTTAATAAATTTGAAAACAACATGTTCTTTAGTGCCGCCGTAACAGTAGGCATAGGATAAAGATTCGATAAATAAAGCTAAATAACTTACAAAACATTATATTATTTATAGTATCGACACTAATATATTAAAATCCTATTATTTACCAATTAGGAACACAATTTTAAAACGGTTAACAATTACATTAATATTTACTTTTTAAGTTTTAGTCACTTTCCCAGTCACTTTTGTAACAGCGTAACACTAAACAGTTTTTCCGTAACGTGCTCAAATAAATATCACTTCAAAGTGTTATTGCAATAATAATAACTGCAATAATGGCTCAGTGGTACACGTGTACGGACGTCGCGTCGAATGACTTGAGCTCGAATCCCTGCACTGAACCTAAGCTTTCTGTGAAGGAAAACATCGTGATGAAACCATAGCATGGTGGTAGTGTATTAATATGACTGCATATTACTTTACATGTAACTTATACTCGGGGAAAATTTTAAAATAATTGAAAAACATTGCAGAGATTGTCGATAACAGTGAACATAAGAGAAGTTCGAACGGAACAAAATAATGTTCACTTTGCCTTGACCTTGACCCGTGACGTCATTTGCTCTGATTGGTGTTTCATAAAACTTGGCAGATTACTAATATATTGTGTTTTTATTTTAATATATGTATGCTTATTTCGCTTTTAATGTAAATATGAATACGTTTCTTTTAGTTTTTTTAACTTATTTCATTATTTCAAAATTAATGTTTCAGTGATTCTTTCTTAATTTTGTTATAGTCATCATGCCTATTGATATAAATGACAACCAATATGAATAACATAAGAACTAATTTAGCAATGGTTTTCAAAAACGCCGTTTTAATTTTCTAAATCAACTTAGTGATTTTTTTGCATCATAGTGTGAACTGGGTGGTACCTATTTTAAAGGTCTTAATATTTGTAAATTGTAACAAATTAATTAACTAACTATGACATGATACATAAAATATTTATGACGCTAAACTCTGGAACTAGCGATCGGATTCGAAAAAAACATTTTGTATATGATAGCCAGGTTCATGAGGCTATATAACTTCACGCTACCACCCTAAGGAGCGGAGCAGTAACTATGAATGTCAAGCAATCTGACAAACTGTAGGCAAGTATGGGAAGTGGAACAACGATAGGACTATATGGGTGGGTTGGCGCCGCGCCGCACCGCTACGAGAAGAGTTTAATTTCAATTTTCTTTCAGATCAAATATGAACACCGTAATACCAGTTGGTCCAAAGTCCTGTCCGATCGTATGTCCTTCATGTAAGGCAACTATAACAACAAGAGTCGAAAATACAACCACAATTAGAACTCACTTCATGGCATGGTTACTATGTTCGTAAGTACTTTAATAATAATTTTGTAAGTAATAATACATTGTTTTCTCTCTTCAGCACTTAGCGCTTCAAATACCTATATAACTTCAGCTTATAACTTTAGGTTTAGCACATATATTTAGCTTAGTTATTAGGCAGACTTAGTCCTACCTACATAATATATTCACGAACGAAACTGTTATATATATTTAATATTAGAAGGAGATACATTTTAATCAATTAAGTGTGTAAAAAAAATGCATAGACATACAAAAATATTGCATAACGGCATACATTTCACAATGTCAACCGTCATAGTAAATATTCCTTATCGTTATTTAAATACCGACGTATCGGCAGTTAACAGCATTAATTTATTATATTTAAGTTTACGAAATTTATTTACCGATACCCAATGTATCTTTATCACTGTTATTTAAACTGTCTTCGCTTATAGCTATATGTTTTTTTTAATTTAACCAATACTACCAAGACATTATTATTTTGTATATTTTAATCGAGTCGGTATAATCATTTAGATGTAGCGAGTTGGGAAGATTACGTTCGTTCCCTGATTTCTTTGACGGTAGCAATAGACTTAAGAACACTGGACACTGACCTTATGAAGTAGTAACTATTAGCCGCAACTTCTTTTGCGCAGTTGTCAATTTAATTCTGTTTACTGCCGGTAATAAGGTATATAAAATACACTCATTTGAAAGGACACGTGCGCCACCTATTATAGAACCGTTGTACTGGTTCAGAAACCTTCAAGAGCGGGCGTGCGCACAATAACTCATCAAAGTTTATAAACATTAATGGTACGCATTCAGGACACGTGTTTATGCATTGACTTTTTCTCTTTCTTTTTGTCGTTATAATAGAAATACAATTATATTTGTAACCATCAACTTGTAACGAAATAAATAAACATTATTAGCTACATTAGTAAAACTGTGTCGCAGCCAACAGCGCCCAACTCCACGTGGCCAGAGTAATGTGGTCTAACGGTTATAAGAAGTTCTATTCCCGTGTGAAAATATAATGCAACCAAACTATATGAAGTTTTTTTTTTCTCGAAAACGGCTTGAGACATAAACTTGGAATTGATATCGAATACTAAGATCCTATGACTTCATACTGCATCAAATAAACCGGTTTCCAGGTTAATAACTAAGACGTCAGTATGATATCATACTGCTGTAAAAAAAAAATATGTTTCTAGGTTAACGCAATAAGGAGATACAGTCCTTCGTAATTAAAGTCTAAAAGGTACACTCACGTACCGATTATCAAAACCTATACGGTGCTTTCAAGCTATACATAGTTTTGAAACCTCTCCTACAAGTTATGCATATTATATTATTAAGGTAATACATAATACCTTAATGTTATTTGTTTCAGATCCTGTTGTATATGTCTATCCTGCGTCCCGTACTGCAAGGATACGTGTCAAAACGCGGACCATTATTGCCCAAACTGCCAGTCCTACATTGGCACTTACGAACACTGATTTCATTTAAAAAAACTAGACAGAATAGAACCTATCTCATTTCAAATAATATTTAAATATAGATTCACTGTTATACAATTAAGGTTACAATTAAAATTGTATTTAAGGTAATATATCAATTGATATTTATTATATGTATCTATAATATGTCCGTAAGACAAAGATTCCTCCATTTCAAAATGTCTGTGCCATGACCTTTTTCTTTTATAATTCATCAATTGTTAGTAACTAAACTTGTAATTATTTTTAATTTTTCATGTTCACTAAAAAGTGTACGTTTATAACGTCCAGGAATGGACACTTCCCATAAATACTAATTTAATAGTACTAACTCATACATCCTATACATCCTATATATATATATATATATATATCTTTGCAGAGACAAATATACTTTATTTTTCTCTACATTTAGTTTATTTCATCTGTTTGTTTTCTAATTAGTAAAATGGTTCTATGTACTTAGTCAAAGTGAGTAGGGTTGACACAAAATATCCTTTTCTTTTTCAAATAAGTATATATTAAACTAAGTAAGCATTATATCCATTAATAAAAAATAATGTAAATGAGTTTGTCTTTCATTTACCTACGTGTCATCATCAACCTATATTAGTCCACTGCTGGACATAGGCCTCCCCTAATGAGCGCCAAAGCGCCCTGTCTTCAGCTGTCCGCATCCAGCATCTGCCTGCAGTCTTTCGCAAATCGTCATCCCATCTTGCTGGAGGGCGTCCTACACTACGTTTGCCGAGTCGCGGTCTCCACTCAAGAACCCGTTTACCCCAGCGGTTGTCGGTTCTTCGCGAGATATGGCCGGCCCACTGCCACTTCAGCTTGCTAATTCTTTGAGCTATGTCGATAACTTTGGTTCTCTGTCGGATGTATTCGTTACGAATCCTATCCTTCAGAGAAACTCCGAGCATAGCTCTTTCCATAGCACGCTGAGCGACTTTGAACTGGTGGACCAACCCTACCGTGAGTGTCCACGTCTCAGCTCCGTAGGTCATTACGGGTAGGACGCACTGATTGAAAACTTTCGTTTTCAAACATTGCGGTATGGATGACGAGAAGACTCTACGTAGTTTCCCAAACGCTGCCCAACCCAGCTGGATCCTTCTCTTGGCCTCCTTCTCAAAATTGTTTTTACCCAACTGCACAATCTGCCCGAGGTAAGTGTACTCAGAAACAATTTCAAGAAGATGACCATCCACGACGACCGGTCCTGGATCAATGTGGCCATTGATCATGACTTTGGTTTTATCCAAATTCATGCCAAGACCGATACGTCGCGAGGCTGAAGCTAGGCCGTCCAGCATCCGGGTTAGCTCCTCTAGCGACTCCGCCATTAAGACTATGTCATCAGCGAATCGCAGGTGCGAGATGTATTCGCCGTTTATGTTTATGCCCTTACCTTTCCAGTGCAGCGTTTTAAACATATCTTCCAATGCGCTCGTGAACAGTTTCGGGGATATGACATCCCCTTGCCTCACTCCTCTGCGCAATTGGATGGGTTTAGACTGCTGGCCCTGTACTTGGACACTCATAGTGGCGGCTTCGTAGAGACATCTCAGCACCTCGATATAACGATAGTCTACTTGGCAACGCTGTAAGGATTCCAGAACAGCCCAAGTTTCAACAGAGTCAAAGGCCTTCTCATAGTCCACAAAAGCAAGACACAGGGGCTGATTATACTCTTCGGACTTCTGTATAATCTGCCTCACTGTGTGAATGTGGTCTATGGTGCTATATCCTCCGCGGAACCCGGCCTGTTCTGGTGGCTGGAACTCGTCGAGTCTCCTGGCGAGACGATTCGTGATCACTCGTGAAAACAGCTTATAGACGTGGCTCAGGAGAGTGATGGGTCTGTAGTTTTTAAGGAGGGCTTTATCACCCTTCTTAAAAAAGATCACCACCATACTCCTGCTCCACGCCTTAGGAGTTCTCCCACTGTGAAGGACGGCACTAAAGAGTTTCTGTAGTTCCTGTATAACAGGAGCTCCTCCAGCCTTCAGAAGTTCCGAAGTAATTCCGTCCTCACCGGGGGCTTTTCCATTTTTAAGCTGCCTCAGAGCTAACACTATCTCGTCTTGACTGATATCAGGCAGTTCGTCGGTATAGTGACGTGACAGGGTGGCTCTGGAATCATGGTCGTCTGGTCGGGAATAGGGGGCATGTACAGTGTACAGACGGCCATAGAAATCCTCTATCTCGGCGAAGATCTCCGGCTTCGACAATACGGTCCTCCCGTCGTGCGTTTTAAGTTTCGACAGATGGCTCCTGGCAAGCTGCTGAGTGAATACTTTGGCCCCTCGGTTTCGCTCTATCGCCTCTTCAATGAGGCGTGTATTGGAGCTCCGAAGGTCGCGCCGTACCATCTTCGCAATTTTCTTTTTCAGGTTTGACCTGTCTGAAGAAGTCGCTTGGGTGGTTTCCCGTCTTCTTGTCATCAGCCCCAGAGTGTCATCCGAGAGTTTGGACTTCCTGCCAGTACGCTGTTTTTTGCAAAACTTGATGCCCTCGTCCCTCAGCGTTTCGACCAGATTGTGTAGGGTCTCGTCAGCGTCATCAGTGGGTTCCAAGGCAACAAATCTATGCCCAAGAAGTTGCTGGAACTTCTCGTTGCCCGCCATGATTTGGATTGGGTTAGGCCGGAGCGTGGACATCATCAGACGGTTTCTTTCTAGCTTCAGGTTGATATTCAGAGAGCCTCTGAGCAGTCGGTGATCAGATCCGGTATTGAACCTGTTGACCACTGAGACATCTCTGAATATGTGCTTGCTATCCGTCATGATGAAGTCGATCTCATTTTTAGTCACAGCGTCGGGGCTTTGCCATGTCCACTTCCTTTGAGGCTGTTTCTTAAAGAAGGAGTTCATTAAGAACAGCCCCTCTTTCTCGAGGAAGTTGACAAGCATTTGCCCCCTGTGGTTCCTAACTCCATAACCATGTGGGCCTATTCGGGATTCATTGCCAGTCTGGGTTCCCACCTTGCCGTTAAAGTCCCCCATAACAACGTTGAAGTAAGCCTTAGTGGTGTTGTGCAAGGCTTTGGATATGTCCTCATACATATCCTCCACTTCATCATCCGAGTGTGCCGAGGTCGGTGCGTAAACCCGAATTACCTTAATGCTATACCGCTTGGATAGCCGAAGGATCAGGTACGCTACCCTGGTCGACACACTCGAGATTTCCTGAACGTTGTTAGAGAGGGCCTTATTGACGAGGAAACCTACGCCACCCTGGGATGTTCTATCACCCTCGCGAAAGTAGAGAAGATGGCCCGAGTCAAGGGTTACGGTGTCCTCGCCCTCTCTACGGACTTCACATAACCCGAGAACATGCCATTTAATGTTCTCTAACTCCACTTCCAACTGCGCTAGATGATGGTCAAGCCTCAGAGTGCGTCCGTTAAACGTAGCCAGGGTCAGTTTATGAAGCATGTGGTAGCCTAATGTAGCCCGGGGATTCTTAGCACCCCCTGCCCCGCCGTTACCATGGCCGCTACCATGGCCAGGGATAGCGAGGCGGCCGGGAACTGGGGGCCATTTTCTATTGGCTGTAATCTTCATGAGGGGGAAATGCCCATAATCCCCACGCTGGGCAGGCGGGTTGGGGATCGCAGTTTGGTGGTGGGGTTGTTCTGCGGGGGCGCTGCTGCCCGCCCCCTGATATGTCCCTTAGTCGCCTCTTACGACACCCACGGGAAGAGTTGGGGTGGTACAATTCTAGGCCGGCACACACACGGTGTGTACCTACGTGTAATCTAATCATATTAAAATAATTTAATGGATACACAGCGAAGGAGTCACTTCCAGGCATCACTATCATCAACATAATGATCCATCATAACCTTTTGACAGTAAAACCTGCTTGACATGGTCCTTGAAGTCATTGTCTGGCATATCAGTAATGTGCTCTGGGATCTTATTATAGAACCTAACACTATTACCTAAATACCTTTATTAGTCTTACTAAATCTAAAACACGCTACGATAGTTTATGTTTATTTCTTGTATTAAAATTGCGCTGGTCTTGACAAAATCTAGCTTGCCCAAATTTTTACGAATACGTATACTCTAGCTATGCCCGCGGTTTCACCCTCGTATAATTTAAAAGAAATCGCTGATTGATGATTTATAATACTTCAGCATAGACAATATTTTTATGGGGGGGCAGTGTTATGCGTCACAACTCACAGCTCGTTCGCACCACTACATCTATAGTCATATGGCCGAGCCGAGTGTAGACTTATTTTAATTTTATGTTATCTCCCAATCTGTTTGTCCAAATAACAAGCTATAAGGGGCAAAGCTTATCTACATAAAATTGTCTCGATGATGAAGTAACTTTCGTTCGTAAGGATTAATATGCCACGCCTAATAATAATGCTCCTAAATCAATTTTCAATAAAAACAATCACATAATACCTTATTGTGGCTTATTAATAAGAGATAGGCATATATTATCGCGGACTTTTTTAGATGTAATAAGGAGCTATATTTTTGCAGAACATTGCATTTACGTATCACTGACCATTACGCCAGCACACACGGATAAAGCAGTTTGGGTGCGTAGTTTCGTCCGATTTACTTAACAAAAATCAACATTTAACGCTAGTTGAAAAGTCTAGCCTAATTCTCGATAGCCTATACTATTCTACGTGAACCTTGAAATCATATACAAAAACAACTTTTCGAATCCGACTCGTAATTCCAGAGATTAGCGTGTTTAAACAAATAAGCAAAAAAACTTCTTTATTATATTAGTATAGATTAAATTATCGAGAATACATTGAGAGGGCAAAGTTAAGATACTAAATTTCTGGAACGTTTAATCATAGTGGTTATATTATCACAGTTTTAATCTACGTTTGTATGTTGAAAGCCACTTGTTATTTTCCAGTATTTACCATGTCCTTTCTGATAAGGCTAAGTTTACACCGGTCCTTCAAATACGCGAAAATATTCGTGCATTTTAGAAACGATTTTCCTCATGTGAGTGACCATCAGCGAAAATGCAGTATTATTTACATACCCAGCGAATATGGTATAAGCATATTCAGCGAATATGTAATATTATTCACATAATCATTTGTGAATCCGTTTGCGATTCCGTCTTTATTTTTTCACTGACGCATGAATGCTTTGGAGACTACGCAGAGTATCAAGGTAAGGATGATTGATATTCATCGATGTTGAGTTGGTAAAAACACCCGATGTTTTGACATCGATATTAGGATCCCTAAACATGGACGTTATGAGGTAAAACACTGAACATGTAAGTAAAAACTATTAAAAACCACAAGTTTTCCTAAAAAAAGGTCGACAAACATAAATGACTTAAGATGTTTCACTTCAAAAAGGCCAATGTTATTATCTTGATATTTATCGGGCATAGATGTTTTCTTAATGATCTTTTTCTAACATCACTCATCTCTATGTCAAGGTTCACACTATTTGATGTGTGTCAAAAACCCGACACAGTTCTGAAAAGCACAAATGCTATCAAACTGCATACTCATTTGCAAATGTCATTCTACACTTGTAGGTTGGCATTCATACATCAGTAAACAAGTAAGAACAAATGACTTATGAGAATAACATGGCATATATGCTAACAGCCGCGGCCTTTCACAAGCGTAAAGCATTTGTATAACTAATAAATATTTTTGCGCATGTGAAGGGCCAAAGTTATAGTAGTTAATTAAGGTTACTTAGAGACTACGTTGCTTTATACAAAATATTTACAAATTAATAAAAATAATTAATATTCATTAATTAAGATTAGATATTTAGTATTTCAAATACTAAAATAATTAATAATATTAATCAATATTAAATAAATTGTTAATATTTGTCCAGTATTCTTTTTGAGATTGGCTGTTTTTATTGGGCAGTACCAGAACGGCATAATTACTTTTTAATTTAATATTAAAGCGTAACGTGCGCTTACGACTGCGGCTCGCAAACACTTCTCCTATATAGAAATCTACTCTGTGGCGAACACTGCGGGCGAAATGGTATTCCTCTTTTCTATTTGGTATTACTTCAGGTGACTCTCGTATGTTATAAACGATTACGCCTATTGTATTCTTTACTCTGTCATATCGCCATATTGTCACTTAATTAGAATATAAAAATATTACGTTTGTTCTAAAAATAAACTATTCAAGCTATATACAATAAGGAAAATATCCAGTAGAATGGCAAACAATGTAAAATGGTTACTAATCGAGCTTTATTAAATTATCAGCAAACCCAAAACACCTGGTGTGACTTGAACGGTTGTTTTGTTTACCCGTAAGCCATTGACCAATATATTTAAGTAATAATCTGAAGTCTGAACTTGGTCCAATTGGGAGAAACGGATAGGAAAGGTTTGGTTAAGAGCTTACCTCGGCCTTTGACCTATATCGCCTCGATCCTTGATTATGTTCCAGTTTCAGGCTGTTTTATAGTTCACCACAGTACAATCACTGAATTTCACTTTGATGATAACTTCTTCATTAATTTGCCCGGAGCACAGCAAACGCTCGCGAAACCGTGTTACATTGATTGTTGACTAGCGCCACCGCACGCGACGCAAGATATCAGTTTTTATATCTTTTTAAAACCAACAGATGGCGGCACTGTTCTTTGCATTGGCCGAGGTGGGAGTAATGGAAATATGGGAAGCCTTAACATACCCCCCCACGTGAAATCGCTTAAGGGATTTCATTAACAAAAATATTACAAGAAAATGGAAGCAAAGCAAATGTGCCCGGACACATGGATGCAAGATCCATTTAGAATTTAAATAAATAAATAAATGTTAAAATGACATTGTGCTCAGATAAGTGTACTTAAATTTTAAGAATTATTATTAAATTTAAACTTACTAACTAGAGAGAATACCGCAAACGGCTAATCAGTTATAGGTAACGGACAAAGTTTTGAAACGGGTCGTCGAAAGAGACTCTTTTCGGTACGAAGTGTAACGACGCGTACTACACCGTCTTCGCCAGGGTGAAGTGCCGTTATCTTTCCTAAACGCCACTCTAACGGAGTGAGATTCTGGTCCATAATCATAACGACATCCCCGATTTGCAAATTAGCTTGACCGTTGAACCACTTGGCTCGCTGTTGTAGCGTATGTAGGTAGTCACGCTGCCAAACACACCAGAAACTTTGTGTTAGCTTCTGAATCAACCTCCATCTCTCACGCGGAGCTAGATACTCGTCTTTTAGTTGAGGTTCAGGCAAGGACACTAACGGGCCGCCAGTTAAAAAATGCCCGGGTGTCAGTACATCGACTTCATCAGGAGCTGTTGAAATCACGCAAAGTGGACGAGAATTAAGAACAGCCTCAATTTTGGTAAGCACTGTCGTTAACTCCTCATAGGTAAGGACCTGCAGACCTACTACGCGCCTAAGGTGATGTTTCATTGATTTTACTCCACTTTCGAAGATTCCACCGAAGTTGCTGCCGGTGGGAGGATTTAAGTGCCAAATTATCCCGCGCTTGGATAATTCCATATCAATTTCGGATTGGTGACTCAACAAAGATTGTTGAACCTCATTAAGGTAGCGACGAGCCCCTATGAAATTCGTGCCACAATCGGAAATTATCTGCTTACAGAGTCCGCGACGAGACACAAACCGATCGAGAGCCGCGATGAAGGCAGGTGTCGATAATTCCGTAACAACCTCAAGATGAATAGCCTTGACTGCTAAACAGATCATCACGCAAACGTACACCTTGTAAGTGGGAGCGTTTCGCCTACGGCTTTCCTTGACAATAAATGGACCTGCGAAATCTACGCCAATATTTTGAAAACATCTTGAAGGTTGAACTCTCAGCGAAGGTAAGTTACCCATCAAAGGTTGACAAGATTTCGGGTTCACCTTAAAGCACGTAACGCACCTCGACAAGCGAGAACGGATCGTATTGCGAATGCCTACAATCCAATACTTTCTTAGTAAAAGGGACTGTAAAATACGTGGCCCGCACTGTAGATACAGCTTATGAAAATAGTCAATTAGTAATAGTGACAGGCGAGAACTCTTAGGTAAAAGTAAAGGATTTATTGCAGTTTGTGGGAGATAAGCGTTCTTCAGTCTTCCCCCTACTCGCAAGAGACCAGCTTCGTCTATGTACGGGTTTAATTTTTGTATAGGTCGACGACAAGTTTCCCTGCATTTAATTGAGATAATCTCATCAGAGAACGACAAGGATTGTTCGTGCTTCACTAACTGGAGAAGGGCCGTATCCAGTTCTTCAGCGGTCAGTCCAGTAGTGACGCGTTTGCCCACAGGCCACCTTGAATTTTTTGCGAAACGCAAACACCATGCTGTAACACGCTGAACTCGAGAAATTGATGAATGGTTATTTAGCAAATGAGTAATTACGCTTCCTTCTTCAGGATACGCGACAGGGAATGATACATGAGCGGCAGGTTTCAATTCTGGGACGATATCTAGTCGCAATGGCTCCCTTTGAATCGGCCAGGTAGCGGGATCGGCAGACAACCATGTTGGCCCGAACCACCAGATTGGAGACTGAACCAGCTGAGAACAGCTCAAGCCTCGACTACATAAATCAGCGGGGTTGTCATGTGTAGACATATGCCGCCAGTTTTTGACGTCAACTTCATCCGTGATCTTAGCTACGCGATGAGACACAAAAGTCTTGAGCTTGTAAGGTGCAGTATGAAGCCAAGCCAAAACAGTACTGCTATCTGTGAAAGCAGTGATTCTCATGATATGAAGTTTTGGGTGAAGAAGCCGAAGCATATGCTGAAGAACACGTGCCAGGAGCCCGGCAGCAAGGAGTTCAAGGCGGTTGACTGTTAACAGCTTCAAGGGAGCTACTCTCGATTTTGCTATCAACAAATGTGAAGAGGCTACACCGTCGCTTGATGATCGTAGGTATATGCAGCATCCATATGCCTTGGTAGAGCCATCGCAAAATCCGACCAGCTCGAAGAGAGTGGCACTGGACTTTACCATTTGACGAGGGATTCGTACTTTATGTAAATGCTGTAGTTCTGAACGAAAATTATGCCATTGCAGTTCTACCTCATGAGGAACACGCTCATCCCAATTTAATTGAAGTCTCCAAAGATGCTGGATGAGCAATTTCGCTATGAGTACCACCGGTGTCAACCAACCAAGAGGGTCATAAATTCGGGCAATGTTAGACAAGATTGCACGCTTAGTGCACTTCGAGTCTAACGCTGATAGCGAGTAAGTGAACAGATCTAGCACGGGGTCCCACTGAATTCCAAGGAATTTGAGTGTTTGTTGGGTTTTGCTTTCGTCACAAAAGGATTTTGGAACCTGGCAATGTTCTCTTGGGAGTTTAGCAAGGAATTCAGGTGAGTTGCTACTCCACTTTCTCAATTCAAATTTTCCACAGCCCAGTAATTTGATCAAGTCATCCTTTAATTTTATAGCTTGTTCCACAGATGTTGCCCCCGCGGTTATGTCATCCATGAACGTGTCCTGCCGCAGGGTTGCAGCAGCCTGAGGCCATTGCGCTCCATGGTCGTTAGCGAGCTGATGCAACGTCCGGATTGCCAGATAAGGTGAACTACTCACGCCATAAGTAACTGTAGTTAGTTCAAATTCACGAACGACATTCTCCGGTGAATCTCTCCACAGAATGTGTTGATATTTGCGGTCCTCGGGTCTGAGATCAATATTTCGGTACATTTTTGAAATATCCGCCGTAAACACGATGTTAGGAATTCGAAATTTAGCAATAATATCTACTATGTCATTTTGCAATATCGGGCCTGTATGAACGATATCATTGAGTGCTGTTCCATTGGAAGTCCTCGCACTTCCGTCGTACACAACCCTGAGCTTCGTAGTGGCGCTGTCAGGTCTTAGTACACAATGATGCGGTATAATATTCATACCATTTTCAGAAATATCGACCAGTTGCATGTGACCCAAGTTGGAGTACTCCCGCATGAATTCAACATAGTCTTCCTTTAATTTAGAATGACGAAGAAGGCGCTTCTCGAGGTTGAACAACCGAGTCAATGAGGAATGATAGGATTCTCCAAGAACCCCGCAAGGCTCCTTGAGCAATATTGGAACGACATATCTGCCATCAGGATTTCGTTTCACTAACTTTAAATATAACTGCTCACATTTCTCGTCCTCTGGGTTTGAAACATTGACTGATGGCGGTTCTTCAACCTCCCAAAAACGCTTGATTACCTTGTCAAGGGCAAGGGTAGACACTAACAGCGAAGAGGTCGTTATTGGCGGTCGACAAATCGGATTTAGCTTACCTGTTATGACCCAACCGAACACGCTGTGTAACGCGGCAGGTAGACCCGGTCCTAAATCGAGACGTTTTCCATCATAAAACTCGTGAAACAATTCAGCACCCAGTAGAAGTTCAATGTTGTTAGGTTTATCGAAATATTCATCAGCAAATACCAGGTGTTTACAGGCCTCCCGGACAGTAGACGGAACCTCCACCGTGGGCATCTGATTTGTAATCGTATCCATAACAATAGGGCAGATATCAAAACGTGGGTTGTCAGAATCACGTGGTTGTATTGTGCATGACGTCATGCCCTTTATTTGATGTACAGTATGTTGGCCTAAACCTGCTACAGTAATATTACATCGCCGCAGAGGTAAGCCGAGACGCCGAGCGCAGGCGGTCGTCATAAAGCAATCTTGAGCCCCACTATCAATCAGTGCACGGATATTTATAAGGCCACTAGGACCACGCGCGCGAACAGTACAAGTACCAAGAAGAACTAGAGCGCGGCTGTTATTTACCTGTGCACTCATACTTGTAGAATTCATTGTAACCGCAGTATTCGTAGCAGGCACAGATTGTTCCAATTCAGGGTTGTTGTTACTACCCGGGACTATAACATTGCCTGGCTCATGCAACAAAGTGTGGTGTCTTGCGTTGCATTTTGTACAGTTCGATTTCGAGAAACATTTATCCGCGTTATGATTCGGGCGTAAACAATTAATACATAATTTTTTTGATTTAATAACATTTTGACGATCGTTTAAATTATAAGCGTGAAATAACGGACATTTGTAAATTCCATGATGCGAGAAGCCACAACAAGAACAATCGGGAAACTTATTCGCGTTATTATACGAAACTACGGCTGAGTACGTCCCTGTAGTCGTTTGCTCCTCTTGCGGATTCGATCCAAATTCTGAATACGGTCCTGAGTCCGAGTACGGCTCTGTACTCAAGTACGGTACTGGATTCAAGTGCATCCCTGAGTCCGAGTGCATACCTGATTCCGAGTACGGCCCTGTTTCTGAATCCAAGTACGGTCCTGTATTCGCGTACAGTACCGAATCCAAATGCGGTCCTGCTTGCGAGTTTGAACCTACGTTCACCTGTAATGACGCGGACCGATATGGTTGATTATTATTAATTTTGTTACGCATGTCCACGTTCCTATAAATTTGTGGCCGCGCCATAATTCTTGTTTGACTAGCCAAACGGGATGAAACGCACGGCTCGCTCGCCTCCAGAACTTTGACATAATTTTGTAAAAATTGTAACAAATTGTCGAAAGTTGGTATCGGCTCTTTGTTCTGAGTCTCAAAACGCTTACGTGTGTCAGAATCAAGATTACGAGATGCTAAATGAAAAAGTACAAATTCGCCTAGGTTATTAATTTTTATTGCCTTGAGGGCATTGACAGATTCGTACAACATACTTGTCATATTTCGCAACTCCATTAAACTACCATTTTTTAATGAAGGGTAAGTACAAATCTTATCTAAGTAGTTTGTAGCTAAAATGCGTTTATTTTGAAAACGATTAATGAGAGCATCGAAAACTACCATGTAATTATCCGCTGTCACTGGAACACCTTTTACCAACGAGAAAGCCGAGCCCGACAGACAAGACAACAAGTAGTGAAACTTTTCAATCGGCATCAAATTATTGTTCTCATGTATTAGTGATAAAAAAGTATCGTAAAATGTTTGCCATAGTTCTATGTTCCCGTCAAATTTAGGTAGTTCGATTTTTGGTAATCTAGCTTGTGCGCTAGGCTTTCGGTGAGCGACCGTTGCGTCGGCAGCGCCGACAGCGCCGGGAGTGGTGCTCGCGTCGGGTACGTACGGCGGGTACAAAATATCTTCGGCCGCGGCTTGTACGGTATAGTACAACGTATCAAAGGCTTCCACGGGCTGGTAGTCAATATTTTGTTTTGGATCGATCTTAAGTTTCAAAACATTTATCTCGTTCACTACCTCTATGTATTCCGATCGAATAGATTCAATACGTTTGTACCTACTCTTGAATGCACTAATCTTCGATTTATCTTTCGCGATATCTTTCGTCAAATCATACAATATTTGTATTTCACGGAAGATATATTCTTTGCGAGTATTAACAAGTCTTAACTGAGAACTATCGTCTACAACCATCTTTGCAAACTTTAACAAAAACTTATTTCATTGTACCGACCTACGTAAAAAAAAAAAAAAAGAAATAAATTCGATTTATCTGAGCACAAGAAGTAAGATACTTATTAAACAGTTGAAAAAACAATAAAAATATTCAAATTAAAATGAAAACTTGAGAATGCACTATATATTGGAGTTTTCTAATGAATTTGAACCCAATTTATCCATAGGAAATTCGCGCTCGAAGTGACCACTTTTTAATGGTGTGACTTGAACGGTTGTTTTGTTTACCCGTAAGCCATTGACCAATATATTTAAGTAATAATCTGAAGTCTGAACTTGGTCCAATTGGGAGAAACGGATAGGAAAGGTTTGGTTAAGAGCTTACCTCGGCCTTTGACCTATATCGCCTCGATCCTTGATTATGTTCCAGTTTCAGGCTGTTTTATAGTTCACCACAGTACAATCACTGAATTTCACTTTGATGATAACTTCTTCATTAATTTGCCCGGAGCACAGCAAACGCTCGCGAAACCGTGTTACATTGATTGTTGACTAGCGCCACCGCACGCGACGCAAGATATCAGTTTTTATATCTTTTAAAAACCAACAGATGGCGGCACTGTTCTTTGCATTGGCCGAGGTGGGAGTAATGGAAATATGGGAAGCCTTAACAACACCTAATCACAATTTAATGAATAAACAAATCTGTCATCATATTTATTTAAACATGAATAAAATAGTATTTTAGCCATATTATTATTTGTAAACAATTAATTAAAATACGTTCCTAAGTACGCACTGCAGTTGGGGCAGTAATGATTTGCGTTGTTGCAGGAATTTACGCAGTAAGGGACGCATACGCACGGCCAACATCTGAAAAATAAGTTTTTTTTTATCATTATTATTATTTTAAATTAACACTGAGATATTAATAAACCTATTGGCAAAATACATCAGACGGTGATATGGTAATGAAGAATGTTCTGTGTTTTACATAAATGTTGTTTGTACCGAGTACGAGTATTACGTTACATTCTCCAGAGTCTTCGACATGTGATGGTATTTCAATGAGAAAAATTTGTATTGCGAGCGCTCGTATAGAGTACACTAGGAAATTAACAGCAGATATTAGTATGTCACGTACTGATTTCAAATTGAATTTAAAATGGTATGTTATTTTCGAATTTATTCCTTAGTTTATGCCAAAAGACCGCTTGTCAAATTTCAAAGTTGTAGGTCCCCGGGAAGTTCCTGATAGATTTTAATAATCGATCGGCCCTCTTTATTTCGTTAACCTAGAAAATTGATTTTTTGAAGTGAAACTTCTTATGCGACTTCCAAGCGTTAAACGTTAAATGTTTAACGTTTAACGCACATTATCGGTCTCTCCTCTTTGTGTGAGCCAGAGCGAGAGAGTAAATGTCGCTGTGTATGTATATTGCACACTATTTAAATAAAATAGAAAATGTCTTTTAAAATGAAGTTTCACTTCTATCGTATGTGAATCGCACACACACCTTTTTTTTCTACTACAAGTTGTTTTAGATAAAAAACATAATGTAACTTTGTCGGATAACAATTCCCCACTGCGGTGGAATTTTTTTCGGATTTATTCCTTAATTTATGTTAAAATAGATAGACTAGCAAATTTCTAGACTATAGGTTCCCGAAATGTGCTCTGTAGAATTTGATAATTGATCCATGACTAGGGTTTTAGTATCACAAACCTATCTTTTTATTACCTTGATCTAGAATCTTGATTTTTTACAGAAGTATGAGTCCATAGAATTCGATATTAATTTCAACTTTATACCTCAAGACGTTTTTGTGAAAAGGGGCCTTGACAAACGGGCATACAGAGGGACAACAAAGCGTTAATAAGATTTCAGTTTTTCATTTTAGGTACGAAACCCTAAAAAACATTCACAATCTTTACAATTTTTATTATTTACTTACTACTATAATTATTTTATTTACTATACTTTATTTGCTTACCTCCATTAATCTGCCAACAAATATGACGTACACTCACCGTGATATCAGTGAATTATAATATGTTTCTTGGACGTGTGTCTTTATTATTATTAAACAGATCGTTATTTTATTTGTGTGATCTACTTATTCCCGTAATTATTTATAAATTATATAAAATGAATTTGAATTTATTATATTACTATCAGTGCCCGCGACCTCGCTCGCGTGGACGACAAAACAAATCGTAATTTCTTAAAATTAATGACTTTTTATTGATTGAGGATATCGTAACGCCTGCACTGCTCCTTTGCAGTAAGAATATAAATAACTTTCATTTATAACTTTATAATAAGGTTAGAACTTCGCACAGATCCTACTACAGCTTTACCGGACTGTAATAAAAAAGCAGAAAACTATAAAATTGATAACGAAAAAAGAAAACAATAATACACAAAATATACGTATATTTATTATTGCATAACAATATAATAAAAGTAATCTATTATAGAAATAAAACTATACATATTCAGTTATGATAAGTGCCTAAGAAAGCGTTGCATTGCGGACAATAATGATCAGCATTCTTGCAAGAGTCCAAGCAGTAAGGAACACAAACACAAGGCCAGCATCTGGAATAGAACGCGGAATACAGGTACACAATATGATTTATGTTCAAGGCCCGTTTTTATTTCTTTTGGTTAAGGCATTTATAGAAACATCTTCAGTGCCATTTATTATTGGCGGATCAACAATTAAAGGACAAAAAAGATGATTTTCCTTAATTTTATTAATATTATAAATGTAACACGGCATGATCGTTTGGATGTTTGTCCTTCAATCACTCTCGAACGGCTAGACGAATTATAAATAAACTAGCCCTTTTTCCGCGGCTTCGCTCGCATCGTAATTGAGCTATACCGGATCTTTTTTACTTTCTTACAGAATTGCTAAATACCAATTTTCATAGATTTCTCTTCAAAAATGACGGATTTTCATACTGCCATCCCCTTTTTCACCACCGTAAGGGTTGAATGTCCAAAAATCCTTTCTTATTGCTCACCTACAGTGTAAATGGAACCCGCATGCATATTTTCATGGTCCTAGCCCTAGTAGTTTGGGCTGTGCGTTGATCGATCAGTCAGTAGATTAGGTATAGATTTGGTATAGGAATAGAAGTCCATTTTAGGAATAGGACATAGGAGTATTTTAAACAATAAAATAACTAGCTGTGCCCGCGGCTCCGCTCGCGTGGCTTCAGAATGTTTAAGGTATGAAATTGTGTAGTACATTAAATTGATTTATTTCGTATGTTTTATTCAGGGTAAGGTATGGTATTCACTATTATCGTCACTGCTTATTTCGTATATTACTTTATCTTACAAAATATATCCTATGACCGGGTCAGATAACATAGATATAAATAAAAACAAAGAAAAAAAAATGGATAAGCGGTTTTCACGTGAAAAGAGCACAGTTAGTGATGAAATCGAAAATCACATCGGTATTAATAGTCTATCTACAGCCGCCATCATCCTTTAAATACCAGGGAAAATGGAATAAGTAGGTACTATTACACCTCTCTGTACATTACATATCATCGAATCCTAAAAAGCGACGTGTCGAATCGAGCGTAGCGTGTACATATGTACGTTCCAAGGGCAGACGAAAATTCGGACAACGACACTACTTGTATTAATATTAGGGTCAACAGAAACTATACGCGGCACATACCATATAAATATTTAATGGCGCTTTTTAACTTTGTAAGGTGTGGAATGAAAGACGCATTCATTCTGAGTTAACAAATATGGATATATTGAAATTAAAAAAAAGGTGTGTGCGCGATTCACACACTATAGAAGTGAAACTTAATTTTAAAAGATATTTTATATTTTATTTAAACAATGTGCAATATACATACACACCGACATTTGCTCTCTCGCTCTGGCTCACACAAAGAGGAGAGACCGATAATGTGTGTTAAACTTTTAACGTTTAACATTTAACGTTTAACGCTTGGAAGTGGCATAAGTAGTTTCCTTCAAAAAATGTTACGTTCAATCTTATATCACATTGATATTTTCTGAGTGTTTTTAACATGTATATATGGAATGGAAAATCACCATCAAACTGTTGATGGAAATATGGACTATGTATTTCCTGGTTAATGAATCATGTACAAACTGTATAAATGTGTTGTGTGTATATTATATGTATACTAATATCTTACGTTTTAGTTAATTATACAAGAATAATAAGCATTGTATTAATATAAATTATAATAAACAATGTAATATTATATATATATTTTTATACTACAAAGGTGGCAAACATGCATATGGCCCGCCTGATGGTAAGCGACTACCGTAACCTATGAACGCCTGCAATACCATAGGTATCATAAGTGCGTTGCCAACCTTGAACCCCCCTACCCCAAGGAGCTCTGGAAACCCTACTCACCGCAGAAACACAACAATAAGTCATTTGGCTGCGATCTTCTGTAGGGTGGAGATATTCCACCAGTCGAGCTGCCCCAAGTAGAGAGAAACTCCAAAGAAATTTCTCTGTGGCCTACCTATCTTATTCTCTCTTAATTTGCTTCTACCTTATAAAAAATATCTACCTATGCACTATGATTTTCTTTTTCACTATAGAAGACACAGATATACACTATATAACAGAAAGAAAAACAATACAAAATGATAAACTAGTTACTAGTAAAATATACTAAGTATAAAGGTTGGTTCCTCGTACGGTCCTCAAAGGTCATTGTTAAAAAAAATCCGCCTGCCCTAGGAACAAACTATGTTACGAGTTGTTTAGTTACTGGTAGAAATTACTAAAATGTTGTATATGACAGTAAAAATAAATGTATACTTACAGGAACACACATAGCAATATAGCAATGACGTGTGTCCTCGTGGTAGGCTTTCGGTCAACTCTGGTCACGATATTCGTTTGACATGAAGGGCATGTCATAGGGGTGGGCTTTGACCCGACGTTGATTACTTGAACGTTCATTTTTCTAGTAAAGCAAACATAATAACTGAATTAATTCAATGTTAACAGAGATACTGAAATAGAATACCTACACTTATCTGTAAAATATCAAGACATTTGGAACGGTATAAAATTTACAAATAGGTGTGCTCTATTCCAGTAACCCTGTTAAAATCGAGTTATTTGTACATTTATTTAAATTAGTATATATGAAATAATGTATTTTAAATATGTTTAATATCAAGTAAAATATTGACTTAATCTTCTATGTAAATAAAATGGTTGCGGTTTGCCTTTCGTGCGCGCATCACGCAAAAACTTTTTTGTTTTACTTCTTAGATATATAGTCCTTAACAAAAATGCAATCAATGGTTCTAATGCATTATGACGGTGTAACACGTTTTTTTGCCATCTATTTTACATACACACTGATGTTTATTTTTACCAGATTCGCATACCTACTAGGCTACATTAACTAAGTAGTGTTCATTGAAAATAGAACTATTTTATTAGCTATTCTATTTTATTAGCGCTTGTTCACATTGACTCGCGTGCGCGGTGGCGAGCGCAGTCACGAAATACCAAACATATGGTATAGTATCCAAATGTTCACATAGAAAACGAAGGTGCGGTGTAAATAGCGGGCAAGCTCGCGGATGGCGCGGCGCGCTCACGACAATATCAAACGTTTGAAGTTGGATGTGTGTGTTCACATCGAACTAGCGGCGGGCCGCGTGATTCATGCGCGGTGTCAGGTAAGTTTAACAAGTTTAAACTTTTCTCTAAATATCATAGGATGTTTTAATAATGTTAAAAGTTTATCAGTAGGTACTGTTCAAGCGAGAATTCCAATCAGGCAAAGCAAATACCAACATCATATATAAACAGAAATATACGATATAATTATAATATGTTTATGTAAATTAATAAAAAACGAGGCGTGAAGAGGCATTTCAGTAGGCCGGCATGACATGGACAACTGCCGATGAAAATTGTGTCACCGACGATCGCCATTGTTAGTGGATTGTACCGTACTTACCATCAAGTGATATACAGTCATTTTTACGAGATAGTATAAAAAATGTGTTTTCTCAAACTTATAAGTACATGGTATTAAATTTACCGTACCGTTCTATTTATTTATTAACTAGCTGTCCGCGCGGCTCCGCTCATGTGGACTACTAAAAAAAAGGTTTTATTTTTATTCTTTGTGCGGAACCCTACTTATTTTTCTAAAATAAAGGTAGCCTAAGTTTTGCCTTATAACATCAGCTATCTGCCAGTGACAGTCCCGACAAAATCGGTCCAACCGTTTCGGAGATTACCCGAAACTAATAGAAAGACAAAAAAATTAAAAATGTGTTTTTTGTTATAGGTATCGTGTATACTTTCATATGCATTTAGTAAAAATCTGTTATTTTGACATTACAAATACACACTTCAATTTTATTACATGTAATAGATTTCGTGCACACAAATTCCGCTTTTTATCATAAAATCCCATTTTAAATAAGAATTTAGCATTGAAAATAAAAGAACCCTGTTTCAAACCCCCGCCAACACATCACACTCAGACTCGCATAAATGCCTGACGGTCAATATGAACTCGAACTCGTCAAGACTACCGCGCCTGTCGCCGCTCCCGCAACCGCGAGTTGTATGTGAGCAAGCGTTAATTCTGATGGTGATTCTGGAACTTCAATTTTTTACGAAGATCAATTACAGTCGGTTACTATTTACATAAATACCTTTTTATTTTTTGAAGGTGTAGCGTTTGGGTACAGTCGATCGTAAGTGACGATGTGACCCAAAATGGTAACACGCTAAACCTAGTGGAGGAACTACTCTTAAGTACAGCTGCCGGAACACACCTATAGGTACAAGGCGACAGAATTTCAACTGGATGGTGTAGTTAGCCAAGCGGACATTAGAAAAAGCCTTAGCACCATGTATGGTTTATCAAGATTCGTTCACTGAAAGCTCAGGCTCATTGCAGTGTTTCGAACTGAGTCAGCATTGCCTTAAACTGCTTGTTACCTACTTGCTTATCCAATTATTTTAGATTAAATAAGGGGAAATAATTTCTAAGGGTAATTTATTTAAAACTAAGCATAGCTTGTACTATGGTAACTAAACAGCTGCATACACATATACATATTCAACACCCCTGGATCCATCAGACAAATGTCAGTTATGCGGGAGATCGAACCCGCGATCTCTCGACTCACTAGTAGAGTTTACTACCACTGCGCCACGAGGCCTGTCCTAATTTATATGGAGTCTAACTACAACATTATATCGTCACTCGACATGATTACAAATAGTTCTGTAGATTCCTTCAAGCTATCGACACTAGCTAAATATAATATGCATTCAACAACATGTTCTTATCACTATTAAATTAATGAAGTAATAATCAAACAATAATTAGTATCGAGACCGATATGCGACCACACCCAAAAGAAGTATTAAAAACCCATGCGTGGTCTAACGCGAAATGTACCGTAAAATCGGTTATTACTACATAAACACATCAAACCCTTTTAAAGGCTAGTGATGAGTATTATCATAAACTTATGTCCTATTAGCATTATGATAAATTTGAGAAAAAGAATTTTTAACAATATCAAGACGCACGTAAATTTCCTTATTACATTTAGGGCAACCGAGAAATTCTTAAATAACTTGTAGAAATCAACAAACACTAATATAAACTATTTTATATTTAAAATCTTAGATATATTAAAACCTTATATTGCTTCTTGTACGATAACACTCTAAGTCCACAAAATATAAATAAAACTGTCACTTCAACGTATTATCACATACTGAAACCGATTTTCGATGTCGTAAGTGAGAAATACACATAAAGGCTGAGCCTACATTCACGTTACTCACCAAGTTTTACTGAATTGATTAGGCTATTCTTGAGTCTCGTTCATACTGAAACACGTCCCAGTAGTGTGGATCTTCACTTTATAATATTCTGCCAGCACTATCGGGAAGTTTGCGATAATAACAAAACTTAATTATATATTTTTCTGTTCGCCAAAATTATTGTTAAAATTTGTTAAATCACCGAATAATTGGTAGTACAAATAGTCAATGCATAAGAATGTAGTTCAACTTTTGTTACTTATACTTTCTACGTAGGTTTTTTTTTATAATAATTGGTTACATTAACCAAGACAACTTTACAAACCAAAAATGTCTTAATTAGTTTACAATCAAAATACGTAATGCAGATTTTTTTTCTTACAAATCTATAAACCCACTGCTTTAATAAAACCATACTCTTTCATTTATACCCAGAAATTACTTAGGTAATTATTAGGTATTATTGAAGCTTTCCCTAAACTGTCAAATGGTTCCGTTAGTCTATTTTGATATTTTCATCTTATTAGTTAGTCTATGCTTTGTTATCTTTTAAAACGTCTATATATTTAAACAAAATATTGTTTGCTTTCAATAATATACATATTTTAGTGAAGTGCCCTAAAAATGTTTACAGTCAAACATTATATTCAGATTGAATGTGCGCGGCACACTCGGATGATGAAGTGGAGGATATGTATGAGGACATATCCAAAGCCTTGCACAACACCACTAAGGCTCACTTCAACATTGTTATGGGGGACTTTAACGGCAAGGTGGGAATCCAGACTGGCAATGAATCCCGAATAGGCCCACATGGTTATGGAGTTAGGAACCACAGGGGGCAAATGCTTGTCAACTTCCTCGAGAAAGAGGGGCTGTTCTTAATGAACTCCTTCTTTAAGAAACAGCCTCAAAGGAAGTGGACATGGCAAAGCCCCGACGCTGTGACTAAAAATGAGATCGACTTCATCATGACGGATAGCAAGCACATATTCAGAGATGTCTCAGTGATCAACAGGTTCAATACCGGATCTGATCACCGACTGCTCAGAGGCTCTCTGAATATCAACCTGAAGCTAGAAAGAAACCGTCTGATGATGTCCACGCTCCGGCCTAACCCAATCCAAATCATGGCGGGCACCGAGAAGTTCCAGCAACTTCTTGGGGATAGATTTGTTGCCTTGGAACCCACTGATGACGCTGACGAGACCCTACACAATCTGGTCGAAACGCTGAGGGACGAGGGCATCAAGTTTTGCAAAAAACAGCGTACTGGCAGGAAGTCCAAACTCTCGGATGAGACTCTGGGGCTGATGACAAGAAGACGGGAAACCACCCAAGCGACTTCGTCAGACAGGTCAAACCTGAACAAGAAAATTGCGAAGATGGTACGGCGCGACCTTCGGAGCTCCAATACACGCCTCATTGAAGAGGCGATAGAGCGAAACCGAGGGTCCAAAGTATTCACTCAGCAGCTTGCCAGGAGCCATCTGTCGAAACTTAAAACGCACGACGGGAGGACCGTATTGTCGAAGCCGGAGATCTTCGCCGAGATAGAGGATTTCTATGGCCGTCTGTACACTGTACATGCCCCCTATTCCCGACTAGACGACCATGATTCTAGAGCCACCCTGTCACGCCACTATACCGACGAACTGCCTGATATCAGTCAAGACGAGATAGTGTTAGCTCTGAGGCAGCTTAAAAATGGAAAAGCCCCCGGTGAGGACGGAATTACTTCGGAACTTCTGAAGGCTGGAGGAGCTCCTGTTATACATGAACTACAGAAAATCTTCAGTGCCGTCCTTCACAGTGGGAGAACTCCTAAGACGTGGAGCAGAAGTATGGTGGTGCTCTTTTTTAAGAAGGGTGATAAAGCTCTCTTTAAAAACTACAGACCCATCACTCTCCTGAGCCACGTCTATAAGCTGTTTTCACGAGTGATCACGAATCGTCTCGCCAGGAGACTCGACGAGTTCCAGCCACCAGAACAGGCCGGGTTCCGCGGAGGATATAGCACCATAGACCACATGCACACAGTGAGGCAGATTATACAGAAGTCCGAAGAGTATAATCAGTCCCTGTGTCTTGCTTTTGTGGACTATGAGAAGGCCTTTGACTCTGTCGAAACTTGGGCTGTTCTGGAATCCTTACAGCGTTGCCAAGTAGACTATCGTTATATCGAGGTGCTGAGATGTCTCTATGAAGCCGCCACTATGAGTGTCCAAGTACAGGGCCAGCAGTCTAAACCCATCCAATTGCGCAGAGGAGTGAGGCAAGGGGATGTCATATCCCCGAAACTGTTCACGAGCGCATTGGAAGATATGTTTAAAACGCTGGACTGGAAAGGTAAGGGCATAAACATAAACGGCGACTACATCTCGCACTTGCGATTCGCTGATGACATAGTCTTAATGGCGGAGTCGCTAGAGGAGCTAACCCGGATGCCGGACGGCCTAGCTTCAGCCTCGCGACGTATCGGTCTTGGCATGAATTTGGATAAAACCAAAGTCATGATCAATGGCCACATTGATCCAGGACCGGTCGTCGTGGATGGTCATCTTCTTGAAATTGTTTCTGAGTACACTTACCTCGGGCAGATTGTGCAGTTGGGTAAAAACAATTTTGAGAAGGAGGCCAAGAGAAGGATCCAGCTTGGTTGGGCAGCGTTTGGGAAACTACGTAGAGTCTTCTCGTCATCCATACCGCAATGTTTGAAAACGAAAGTTTTCAATCAGTGCGTCCTACCCGTAATGACCTACGGAGCTGAGACGTGGACACTCACGGTAGGGTTGGTCCACCAGTTCAAAGTCGCTCAGCGTGCTATGGAAAGAGCTATGCTCGGAGTTTCTCTGAAGGATAGGATTCGTAACGAATACATCCGACAGAGAACCAAAGTTATCGACATAGCTCAAAGAATTAGCAAGCTGAAGTGGCAGTGGGCCGGCCATATCTCGCGAAGAACCGACAACCGCTGGGGTAAACGGGTTCTTGAGTGGAGACCGCGACTCGGCAAACGTAGTGTAGGACGCCCTCCAGCCAGATGGGATGACGATCTGCGAAAGACTGCAGGCAGATGCTGGATGCGGACAGCTGAAGACAGGGCGCTTTGGCGCTCATTAGGGGAGGCCTATGTCCAGCAGTGGACTAATATAGGTTGATGATGATGATGATGATGAATGTGCGCAAAATTGTTATAATTTCTTGTAAAGTAAATTCAGATATAAGTATTAATTAATTATAATGATAAAATCTTGAAGATAATATTTAGAAAAAAGATATGTCTTTAATCAAATAATCTCAAATCATTTTATACCTTTTTATTAAAAAGTCCTCCGTGTGATTAGACCTTTACTAGATATCGAAGAACATATAAATGTTACTCTAGTATTATCAAGATAAATAATAATATGTACCTATCATAGATAACGTTGTCGAAAACATCATACATATTTCAGTTTTACGGGTGATATGTAAGTACAATAATTCATGAGCAGTAATTATTAAAAATGTATTTGTACATTTGTATTTGGTCACTCAATTTGGTTCGCACTTTGTACCTTCTCAGATATAGTTATTATTTCTTCTCAAGGACTAGAACAAACGTAGTTTATGTGATTGATAGAACTGTCTATTTAAAGTATGTATGTTCGAATTTTGAAGAACACCAAGTGCGTAACCACCGATTTTCAATTTGACAGGAACAGAAATACCCTACCACCATGATATGGTTTCATCACGATGTTTTCCTTCACCGAAAGCACAGGCTCGTTGCAGGGATTCGAACTTTTTTTTTTTCGAACCGACTATGCTGTTAGCCATAAAGGCCTGAAGCCTCAAACGGCTTTGACAGCTTAACACGGGCTTGGGGGCGAGCGCTTAAGGCTCGCTCAGCCACGAAAGCAATGCAACTAGTTCCGAGGGTGCCAAAGTTGCCGAACCTCGGCTCGGAATGATGCAGCGATTGTAAATAAGTCGCGATCTGACTAAGTTCCCTATCACTCGATCTAAACTAATTATACATATATAATTATCTCTATCCTCTGGGAGGAGGGGAAGAGACAAGTGTATATGTATTTAGTAATCTGTCAATTTTTATCTAGACTAACTATCCTCAAAAAAAGGGGAATCAAACTCACGTCGATCGAAATTTTATGCACATATCCGAAAATCTCTAGGTTGGTTCCTTTGTTAAATTGATTAGGTAGGTAGATACAATTTTTTTACAAAATATATGAACCAGTTTTTCAACAAATTACCTACGAAGTTTTTATTATTATAAACAATTTCAATGGTAAAATAAAATTGGTAATGAATTATGAAGTCAGCCAGTTCGTGATACCTAACCAATGAGCTTGGAGATATTTTATTAGAGGAATAATATAAATAATTATAATAAATGTGTTACCTTTTTATTTAATTTTTTACACATCGTAACATATTCAAAATCAATATATTCTTAAAATACAATAATTTATATCGCAAATTATCATTTTAAAAATAGAGTTTTACAATATTATTTTTAATCCGTTTATTATTTACTCTTAAATAATAACGATTTAAAATTGATTATGTTTAATAAGATTTAACACAAAAAAATGGATAAATACGAAATAATTCATATAAAATTAAATGACATAGCTTTTCGGCTTGCACTTTTTATGTCCATAGAGAGGTACTCGTGTATCACATTAGTATAAAAATAGTAAACAAGTAGGTATATATTGCCCAAATTATTGGGTTGTACTGACCCTATACAACTGATTGCTTTATAGTACTTTTTCAATCTAAGTACCTTAATTAGTAAGTAAACTTAGTAATTCAAAATAAAGGAGACTCGGATATAATATTTGTTACCTGGTTGAAAATAGATATTACTATAACTATAAAATATTTATTATAACCTAACATACATTATTTTGTCTCAATGTTATAATAGACGATGCAAGAAATGAAAGGTTTTTTTTTTTTTATTTGAATGAATTGTTCAATTTAGATAAAATTTTACTTTCCAGGTAAACCTAGGTGCGTATTTTTTTCTTTTTGTAAGAAACCGATCAAATCACGTTCGCGCATATATAATTTAGTTGATTGTTTACGTATGTAAGTATATCTTTAGGATGTTTTCCTTCTTCGTCAGCCTTACTAATTATAATCAAATAGGATACTCGTATGAACGTAAATTCCGAAAAGCTATAATAAATAGCTATTCTAATAATTTTTCCGGTTACTGATTAAATTGACACCCAATATGAATTACATCGTAACTTTATTAACGACAAAATGCAACTATACGCTAAGTAATAAAAAATAAAACTCTATATTTGAGTTTTACAGTCTTATTTCTACTACTAATAGATCCATTTCTATTTGAATAAAAAATGTTTAATGTGTAATATCGAGCAAATATTTAATTGTAAGAGATTTAGAAATAGTTATTATCCAATTTAAATTTGAATCATGATGCCAGAAAAGAATTATGAAGTTGTTTCTTTTTATAACGGCTTTTTTAAAAGAGTTACGATGTTATTCATATCAGATCTCCAAAGAACCAATTCTTCTAAACGGACCAAGTCAAGATTAAAATGTCGAGATACGATAATTTATTACACCAACGTATTAGCTAATATAACTTCCTAAATATGAACTGCAGTTTGGACAGTAGTGGTCAGTATTGTTGCAGGATTCTACACAGTATGGAATACAAACACATGGCCAGCATCTGAAAATTAATACACGAAATAATGAATAAAATATACAGATAAATTAAATTCACACACTTGAGAACATATTTGTATAATAAAAATATTTGGATCGTTTATTTTGTACAGTAACACGGCAAACGACCTGATGGTAAGCACATTATAATTCCAAAACCAAACCAAAGGAAAGTTACTGTGAAGGGTTTATCCACCATGTTCATAATGGTCGTTAACCAATCGGATACAAATCCCGGAACGCGCCATGTCTAAGCGTGCTACCATGGCGTTCTTTTCTTTTTGTGCCTTGGAGCCTTTGCGGCTTGTAGCGTGTTACAACTGGTATATAGTGATCGCGATTCAGTCAGGCGAAAAATCTAAGCGTGAATCTATTGCCGGGGTATGTTGGTCGCGATTCAGTCGGACACAATCGTGTAATTATTGACTCAGTGTATATTATTGACTCCTTGCCGATTTCGGCACCGGCCACTGCTCTGCTATTCCTTATATCTGCGGCTTCGTTGATGTTCCCGCATATGGCTGTGGTATCCTATTTTCGCGCTAAATGTGCGCTCACAGTTGCTACACGTTAGGATACCGTTAACGTATTTATACAAAATATTAGAAGGCGGCTCCTTAAGGTGATCTCTTTTATTATCTAAATCGCACTTTCTCTGGTCTGATTCATTGATTCATTCTGATGAGGTGTGAATGAATTTTCTATTTTCAGTTAGTTTTTCCCACAGAGAGGGCTGTATGTTGCATGTTTAAAAAAATATAGAGGTGAAAAAATGGAAATCGAAAAATTCTACATTACCCTAGCAAGCAGAGTAGAGCAGCATAAAGATGTGTTTTCGTTGTAGATCTCATTTCAACGCGGGTTATTATTTCTATGTTACAAGATTTACATGTTATACGCATAGGCTTTGGACTCATCTGTTGCCCGATAACCATGGGTACAACGGTAGGAATGACTGTAGCTTGAACCACTCCTGGGCCATAATATTGTGGAGATGGTCCGGGCATCGGCTGGCTCGTATAAGGCGGCGGATTTCCAAAATGTTGCGGTGAATTTTCAGTTCTGGTTTCTGAAAGAACAAATTTCAGGAACAATATATCTTGCACTTCCAATATGTCCTTGTCAATGTAATGTTAAATAAAGCGCTAAAAAATATAACAATGACAAATACGGCCGGAAATTTAGCTAATATTTATTATAGCATTATTAATATAAAGTTATTCGAATATTAGTTATGTTTTTATAGAGAATAGTGGTGTTAGATGTAGTCATCCTGTTCTATAATATTTTTAGCTACAAGAACATTTCTTATTTATAACATTTCTGTACTAATTAAATATTATTTTCATATACAAAATTTTATAATATATATAATATTTTTATGTAAATACAACGTGAAAGATGTAATACGTATAAGATGAAAGTAAAAGCGCTGACATATGCTAATAGGAACATTTAAAAGTCTGAGAAATGTAAATATTAATATTAGCACTTCCAGGTATACTAATACTGAAATAAATTACAGATAAGGAACATGATAAGCATGATATGAAACGGATCAAAAAAAGTGAGTCACTTTTAGTGAACGATAATAATTAATCAGTAAAGAATTTATATTATCCTATCGCACTAAAACTCATATTTTCAAATTAAAAAGTTGTTATATATTTGAAGAAGAAAATAATTTGTTTATTAGATACTTACTTTCTGAAGTGGGATCCATTTTAATAACTTCAATTAATTGATCCTATCCTTTAAATATTTTTCTAATAATATTCACGTTTAATTATTTACAAATGTTTTTTTTTATTTTTTTTTAAATATATTTTGTGAAAAAAAGCAGAGCGTATTAATAACTCGTCCGTATAGGTTCTAGTGACTAATAATATTTTCAGGTCTAGATAGTTTTATACGTAAACAACCGGATAAAGATATCGGTTATCGATAGATAAGCATTTCAGCAAGATTTATTCGAACACGTAGATATAACGTATTTGCGTGTTTATTGCGTAAATAACAAGAATACATTTTTGGTATTAACTCGGCAGATCGAATTCCTTCTACCTGATGCTAATTGAGAAACTGCTATTCGAAGTCCTCATAAGAGATTACTAATGCCACTAATTCCACACCCAAAGACAATACGTAGTTAAAAGGGAGGCCAGGTATGTACGGGCAAGTTGGTCGCTTTGCCAAAGCAAGGTGTACGTAAGCTAAGTGCTGGCTGACTTAACTGAATTTCTCGATGTGGCTGTTTTAAAGAATATACTACGTTTTTTTGGCTGTTTTGTTGCTCAACAGGCGTTTTCGTTCAGTTAGCCTTACAGATACATTGATTTATAGTCGTCAATTATTATTATCTGCTTGTTCCGAAATGGATATAGCGTTATGAATACTATTATTTTTAGAAAATATAAATAATATCAGAGGGTCGACATTATAAAATTAATTCATAGAAATAATACAAATCATAAATTTCATAACTATATAATAAAATTTTTGACTTAAGTAGCAAATATACATACATAAAACATGTTAAAAATGATTCTACACATATGTATAATAACTTAATTTATAAAAAATATTACACATCATCACACATATTTAATTATAATAAATCTATGTTATGACGAACCGAAAAGAAATAAAAAATATTTGCATGTAATGTAATTTGTACACTATTGTTTTAATGTAATGTTGATTTTAAATTATAAAAATTACCAAATACTATTGAACCATGATAAAAAAAACTTTTATACATACATATAAAAAAGAAGTTGTTCCTTCACAAAAAAATAAAACATTTTTTCATTCATTTCATTAAAATGAAATTCATTAAAATTTCCTTTTTTTTTTCTAAAAAATAGTCCGACAAATGCAATGAATTATCGGATGAAACTAGGAAAAAATAACTATGAATGATGTAGACAAATTATCGTCAATAACTCGTGTTCATCGTTCAATAGCTCTGTTTAATGTACCTTGAAAGCATATATTTATTTTTAACCCCTAAATACATGGTGGTGTATTTCTAAAGAAATTAGTTTTTTTTTGTAAATTTTCAGAACCCTTACACATTTTACTATCCATTTCAATTATTTTTTATGACAATAAAATAATCATGCATCGTGTTAATTTCTGATTTACATTTGACATTAGACTTTTGTTTAGAAAATCATTTTATAAGTGTTAATAATAATACTACCGAAATATTATAACTAGCTTATTATATCTTCTATGTAAAACGAGCTACGTTTACTAAATGATCTAAACCAATAACAACATTAGAATTTATCATAATATTATACTACCAAAAACTAGCTAATATAGCTTCCTATATAGGCGCTGCAGTTTGGACAGTAGTGGTCAGCGTTGTTGCACGAATCTATACAGTACGGAAGACAAGCGCATGGCCAGAATCTGCAATTCAATAAAAAAAAATGAATAGCGTAATGAACAATTACAATTGTAAAAAATACCATAGAGAGCGTCCATTGTTTTTTTATACTAGCTCGGCAAAATGACTGTATAGCATTTGATGGTAAGTGCGGTACAATCCACAAACAACGCCTACCATCGGTGACATAAATTTCATCGACAGTCGTCGACGTCAATACCCAATGTAATCGGAAGGAAGGAACACATTGGTTGGGAGAATATTTCATATCTCGTCCCGTGCAAAGGTAAGAGCTAGCGAACTTATTTGTTCGTGCCACGATGTGCGCAACCGTACAACGGTGACTCCGTAGACCAAAAGGTAAATGATGGGATAAGGTCAAACAATCTTCAGAACATTCACTATGATACAGACGATAAAACACGCTTAGCAAGGTAATGTCTCTTCACAACAGAAGCGGTTCTAATTAAGTAGTGACGTCTGTATTGTAATAATATACGTGGCCGAGGCGGGCAGCGTGACGTCACTCAGGAACAGTGTTTATTGTAGTTGACTTAATAACTGCAGGTCTTCACTATCCAACAACTTGAACTAGAATTCTACTATTCCACAGCTGAAGCGAAAATCCCTATAAGTCGGTCGTTGCTTGTTTATAAAGTACGGGCGGTCACTGAGCACACCTCTTGCTATCCTCAGACAATAGTGATGAAGTCAATAGTACGGATATTAAGTCAGTATGGTTTCCATAATTACATCGACGATTCCCCGACATATTATATTATGTCATATGATATGTTGGAACAGAAAGCCAGTCCTTGTAACGGTATCATTTGCATTACGGACAGCCCGTCTTTGCGACCTGTCCAGGGTATCGAGAAGATACTCAACGGAACCATCCCAGAGATGCCAGCAATATTCCATGAACGGCCGAACCTGAGCCTTATGTACGAGTAGAAGGTACAGTTGGTCGGGCGATCAGGGATCTATGCCTGATTGGGTCGTGACCACCAAGCACATGTTGATAAAGCGGTTACAATAACTCTATGTTGGTTTATCGCGTTACGAGATCGTCCGGTGTATAACCAGCTACAGCGTGGCAACGGCGATTGCCAAAGGACTGCTGATCTCTCAATGGCTTCAAGTACCGTCACATTGCCGTACTACTACATAAAAAATGCAGGTATATATATCAGTAAACAAACTAAGGCATTGACATATCATTGAAGTGATTATGGCTTAGTAGTAGCATGTTTGGATACCGCGTTGGTTCGAATCCTATAAGAGCCTGAGCGTTCGGTGAAGGAAAACATCGTGATGAAACCAAAGCATGGTGGTAGGGCATTTGCTAATACTCGCCTAGTTGGCTAAGAAATGGGTTGGTAAGAGCTTGGTAACCGTGTGTATGTGGAACGTCTGCCCCCAGCAAGATGATGGGTCTCTTGTTAAAACATTCCAACTTAAAATTCATGCCTCCATTTATTATTTATAATTCTTTTTTTATACAACTAAGGTGGCAAACAAGCATACGGCCCGCCTGATGGTAAGCAACTACCGTAGTCTATGGAGTAGCACGTTGCCAAACCTTGAACCCTCGTACCCCAAGGAGCCCTGGAAACCCTACTCACTGTAGGAAAACAACACTAGGTTATTTGTCCCCGATCTTCTGTAAGGTGTAGATCTTCCACTAGTCGGACTGCCCCAAGTAGAAAGAAATCCCAAGGTTTATCTATGCCCTTTCTTTTATTTCCGAAGGACTTCACTTGTGCGTGCAATTACAAAAGTATATCAAGCAAAATGCCATCAATATTAACACATAATATAGGGTTAAATAATGTCATGACAGTAATGATCTTGATAGTCAAGATCGACAGATCATGATCACGCAAAAACTAGTATAAATTCTTTAAAAAATAACGTTATAAATATACATACCCTAATAAGCACAGAAGAGCAGCGAACAGATGTGTCCGCATAGTGGTTTTCATTTCAACCCGGGTTACAATCTCCATGTTACAAGATCGGCATGTTATATGCGCTGGCTTTGGACTCATCTGGTGTGCAACCACCATCGGTACGACAGTGGGAAGGACCGTCGCTTGGACCACTGTTGGGCCGTACTGTGGCATAGGTGGTCCTTGCATCGGTTGATGTTGTTGGTGTTGGTACGGTGGCGTATTCCCAGGATACGGCGGTGGGGGTTGCATTCTGTTTTCTAAAATAATGGAATATTTTATAAATATTCGTTTAATTCTTATAGCATTTGTTCCAAAAGTGTTACTGTTTGAAAAATAAATATTGTAATGAAATAAGAGCAAGGTTTTTGTAAAAAAATATTAACTTTTAATTAAATTGTTGTTTGTTCGATGGGTGAAATTTTATTTTCATAGTTCATACTTTGTGTCCTTGAAACAATCTAAAGATAAGTTGACAAATTACAATAGGCAGTTTATAATGCTTTGTTTTAAAAACCTGTTATTGTTCTTTTGAAATTTATGAATACATATATTAATTAGGTACGGTAAAACCAGCTTAAGATAACATTTATCAATTTACTTTTTATGTCGATAAGATAAACTGCTATTAATATTTACGTTTACCTTCTTTCGCATCATCTCTATGTCTGTCTGTCGGTTCATTGGTGACTATGACTGAGGAACGTCTTATCCGATTTTTTGTAAATGTATATACATTTTTGACGTGAGTTCGAATCCCTGCAGTGAGCCTATACTTTCGGCGAAGGAAAACATCGTGATGATTCCATACCATGGTGGTAGGGCTTTTTCTAATGCTCGCCTGGCTAGCTATCACCCTCAAGTTTAAAATCTGTCGCCAAGCACCAATAGGTGTGTTCCGGCTGCTGCACTTGAGAGCCAGTCTTCCCACTAGACTTAGCATGTTACCATCTTGAACCACATCGTCACTTAAGATCAGGTGAGATTGTGGCCACAACGCTAAACCTTAACGATAAAAAAATACGATTTACGTATTTTTTATTTGAAATTTATACATATTTTCTATGATATGGTGATCTTATATAGTATATAAGTTAGGTAGCACATAGAATTGTAATAACGATAATAATAAATTGAATCTGAAAACAAATGTGTCCGCGCATTCGTTAGCAATACGATAAGCAAACCATTAAATATACATCAATATAATGCGGTTAAATGATATTAGTAAGGATTGAATCTAACAAATATTTATTTTTATAAATAACAATAATTCTGATATAACGTAAACAATGACGGGAAAAGCTGTTTGAAAAATAAAAGTTGTGTGAAAACAGAGCTATTGTGTTATTTATCGGAATTTCAGTAAATTAATAATTTATCCACTGTATTTAATAACATAACTGGTATTATATTAAAATGCGACGAAATAATAGCGTTTTCGTCTAATGTAAATGTATTACTTTATTGACCATAGAGGGCGCCACCACAGTTTTTACGATAAAGAATATCGCGATATAATTGATTACCCACTACGTAATAAATATTATATTAAGAAATCTATAAGTAAATATTATAAAACTTAACGTCTCTCTGTCTGTTTCTCCGTTTATGTTTCTTTTCACGCGAAAACCAGTTATCCGATTTACATGTATTTTATTTTAAATCATAGCTATGTTATCTGGCCAGGTATTGGATATATTTTTGTAAGATAAAGTAACATATGACGAGCAGTGACGATAATGATGAAAATCGGCGGTGGATTGCCCCGACGGTCGCCGTTGTGTTTGGATTGTACTGTGCACGGGCACAAGCATCAGGCACAGTAACGCTAGTTTTCTGTGCATCTTTAAAAGAAAAGAAACGAACTACACAATTTATTTATCACTTACTTTCCGTGTTAGAGTGCATTTAACGTTAATATTCAATTATTATATAATAAATATTCTTAAGAACTTTATTAATATTCACTTTATATAAACAATGAAGGCAACTTCTTTGATATTATATTTCTTAAGAAAAAATATGATTTGACAGTCACTTTGCGTTGATTACAGACGACTAAAATATTAATCTTTTAGCTAGCAGATAGGTATGTAGATAAATGAAGAGATAAGATAAAAGTTATCGATTTAATATGTGAAATGTGTATATTTATAATAAGTAACACTTTTGTATATTTATCGATAGTTTTCAGGGACTTTTTTATACAGACATGCAATAACGAAAAGTACATCTCTAGATAATGTAAGATAAGAACATATCGAACAGCTAACTTTCTGTGTGGTAGATTTTTCTCAAAAGCAATTCTTCGTCTTCTTCTTTTTTATATTTAGTGGCAACCGTGTTCATCCACAATTCTACCAATGTCACGTGAATAGAATATTGCTCTAAGTATTCTTATAATCTTCAAACACTGCTCAACAAGATGGTGGCCTTGTTGAACTGTTCAGGGAATTTTTGTGGCAACATAAAATGCATGTTTCTAGTTATTACATAATCTACTTCTAAATGTGCACGATAACCGAACTACATCAAGTAAAATGCCACCAAAATTACATAATATATGGCCGAATAACATAAGTTTATGAATTTAAATAAGAACCATCACACACATCAAGAACCCGCGAAAATTCCGAAAGCAACTCAATAGGGATCGACTATTTAAGAGTCCCCGCTACAGCTGCTGGACAATGACTATACTGTACTCGAGTACATTACAGTGGAAGAACAATGGCTGCCGTTGAAAAGTAGTCGTCGTTATGCTGAACAATTAATAACTCGGCAGAACAAAACTTATTATGTATTGGTGAACTCAAAATGCCGAAGTGAGTCATAGCCACGGAATTTTTGCCTTGATTATAGCCGCGATAAATATTGTGACATTGTGAGCAATCTTATTCCTTAAGCAAAAAAACATAAAGACGAAAATTAGAAAAAAGAACGTAACTTTTTTATAGATAACATTATGATATCGTTGATCGTATGATTCCTATGCTGAGCGGGATAATCGTCACTTCTGTGTTTAATTGTTAAATTTATATTTGTATGTTTATTATATATCATGATTGATTATGATAGAACTAGTAAAGTCCCCCTTCTTAAAAATCGAAACTGTCTGCCTACTTTAATATCAGTGCAAATCGTTGTACTTTTGTGTTGATGTCAGGTCATTGCGTAAGTCAAAATGAACGAGGCAGACCATAAAAAGATCAATCGAATCAAGAGCAATCAAACGTGAACTTCTTTTTCTTGAGAATGAAAAGAATTATAATAATAGGTAATAGAAGGTACTAACAGTTCCTCGCGACTACACGTGCGTTTATTAAGCAGTCATTATTTTGCTTATAGTAATGACAATTATTATAGTTTATCAATTATGAAATAACATATACTTCTCGTGTACAAAATTTCATCCAAATCGGTTGAGAATTAATACAATATCAACTCTTTTGCAAAAAAAAACGGGCACCTAAGCAAAGAACCAATTTAATTGTTACTATAGTTTTTTGTTAATTTAAGGTAGTCTTATCCTCAGAATTATGTAAATTAATAAGCAAGGAATAGTTTTTGTTAGTTTTATCATGACATTTTGATGAAAAATTATGTTAAAGTTCAAAGCGCTAGTAGTGTACCTGCTCGCTAAGTAAAAATGAAACAAGTTTTTCTTTATTGATTTTCTTTTAATAGTGCATAAATAAAAGCAGATAAATGTATGATGGAGTGTGACCACCTCTTGCTGAAATCACAGCTGGCATTCGTCTGGGCATGCTAGCGAGTATACTTCTCATGCTTTCTTGCGGAATATGTTCCCACTTCTCGGTAATCACAATCCTTAAGCTCTCTGGTGGACTGCGGAGCCGGCGGCACTAATCTCACTCGTCGCTTCAGAACGTCCCAAACATGCTCTATGGGTTTGAGGTCGGGACTTCGAGCTGGCCAATCCAAACGACGAATTGCGACCTCTAGCATATACGCTTCCACATCGCCAGGTCGGTGCGCGCGAGCGTTGTCGTTCATAAAAATTGAGTTTTCGCCAATAGCGATCAAAGCGGGTTGTGCATGAGGAATTAGAACTTCTGTTAAGTATCGAATCCAGTCAGTGTGCTGTTTTCGATGAAGACTAACTCCGAACGATCCAAAAAATATATTTCTGCCCATAACACAAGAAAGCCCTCACCATAAGGTGTGATTTCTTCAAAACACACCTATGCAAAGCGTTCTCCTCGTATTCGTAGGACTTGCTGATGTCGGTCTTCACCGTACAAGAATATCCTGAATTCATGGGAGAACAATACCTTATCCCAGTCTTCTTGAATCCATTACATACAATTTCGAGCGAAGCTAAGCCTGGTAACACGGTGCTCATGGAGTTATTTAGGACCGCGGGCCGGGCGATGACTACGTATAACGGCCGCGAGAAGCCTCCTCCTGACCGTCCATAGACTAATTTGCACATGTTTCAACCTACTTCGAGGTTGTTCTTGAGGCTTGACTCACTAGAAAACGATCATCTCGAGGTTCGGTACATGGCTTTCTTCCAGAACCAGGCCTTCTCTTGACGGAACTGGTTTCTTGATAGTGCTGCGAGGTCCTTTCGACTGTTGAATGACTTACATTTAGCCTCTAAGCCACGAACTACTGGCTACTCAGCCTACTACGAACCCTCCTTAAGCAGCGAAATAATTTTACTGGCTTTTTTCACTTTATCTACTATTTTCAAGCCCGCTAAAGAGCAATAACAATACTTTAAAATGTTAAGGAAATAGATAATTAAAAAAAAATTGTCTAAAAGTTATTTAGAGTTCGATATTAACTTTGCAGAATTCGCGCAACAAGATGTACTAATAAAAAGTTTTCTTTAAAAACCAGCCTCAGTGAAAAATTTAATTTTGGAGCGGTCTTTAATTAGCGTAGCGTAATTTTCTAACTAACCAGTAACATCTTCAAATTGTTAAAACCTTTTTCGTATCATATTTTTCAGGTATGAAATTAGTTTTATTTTTTGTAAAAAAATATAATTTGTAAACTAATATTGCATTCTTATAGCATATCAGTTAACCTTCTCGTGTACAAAAATTTTTAAAGATCGGTCGAGCTGTTTTTAAGTTAAAGCCTGTAATACAAACAAACAGGCAGACAGACGGAGAAACAGACAAAAAAGTAAATGTTATATTCGTGTCACTTATAATTTAAAAAGATTTATTTATGTACATTTATAATTGAATAATGATACGTCAGTATAACCGATTCTTTAATTATTGAGTTTTGCTTTCTATATTACATGATGTAATTTAATAGCTTTTACTCATCAATATAGAATTGTGTATTGTTTTTTTTTCGGAAAAATGCATAGATATATATGTACTACGTACTAAATTCGCGATCTGAACATTCACTGTGTTCGAGTGAAGTGACGTGCACAGCCTACTTTAGTGTAGTTTCGACATTTATGCAGTATTATTAATAATACGATAATTTTGATAATACGAATTAAAGCGTGAACCAGGACGTAAATACCAATTCAGTAGTCAGGTAAATAAAATTATTTGTCGTTCGAGTGAATAAATAGTTAATAATATCGTAATACCACAATAGAAAAAATATTTCTTCATATAAATGCCACGCCATATGCAATCATAGACTAAAACATGCAGATATTCTATTACCAAACCGGTTGTAGGTAAAAAATATGTGACTGAACACAGAATGACGTGGTGTTTTTATAAAGTATTTTTATTTGTTTAATAACCAGTTTGATATTTTTGAGTATTTATTTTATATACATTTTTTTAGTATATAATATCAACTAATATTTGTCAAAGTTCAGAAAATATGACGACGTGCGTATTTGAGCTTAAATAAACACAAAACAAGTCATTTCATTTTCTACTTTTTTATTTATTTAAGTATTAATAAATTATGAAATAGAGTATGAATTCTAATGAAGCATTGGAGGTACAAAAGCTGTGTGTCTTCTGCGATGTAAAATCTATAGGATCGACCGTTATGTTTTTTTATCAATATTTGAACAGTTCTTGTCTATCGGTAGAATATATGTCAGTGGAAAAGGGTATGTTTTCTTACATTTGAGACATGTAATTTTTTTACGTTCCGTGACATTACAAAAAAGAACCAAAAAATTTCACTAGACAAACAGGAAATAATTTTATGTTATGTTTAATCGCATTAAAATTATCACGAATTTGGCTTGATTTTTATAGTCAAACTTAAGTATATTTTCTGTAAGCGCGTGTATAATAATAATAATTTAAGGCTAGTCTTATTAATTTTGTAGATATCAATTCACAATTACAATTCAGAGTTTTTTTTTAATTATACTAAACTGACACAATTATAATGCGTCATTATTCACTGGACATTAACGGTTAATAAAGATAACATTATTAAATAAACTTAGCTTTTTCGAAAGGATTGCAAAACCTTAATTTTTTTAATTAAAGTAGTCAGCGCTTATGCCTTCTGGATTATATGGGTTAATATTTAAAATGATTTTACTTGGATATTCTCAAAGGGTTTTTGATTCATTACATTATAATTTGGATTAAAATTAAATGAAAATGTCTGGTAGAAAGTGGACGGGGTATTCTGAGTATTCCATTGACCTAAAAAAGAGTGAGATCCATTCGTTCACATGAAACTGGGAAATACCGTCAAGTAAGACTTTTTCCTGAATGAGATACTAAGAAAAAGTTTACGCGCCCCAGTAACCTGCAGGGAAAGACGTATGTCTCAGTGGTAGCGTGTATAGACTTCACCTCGATAGACATGAGTTCCAATCTCTGTAATGAGCCTGAGCGTTTCGGTGAAGGAAAACGTCGTGATGAAACCATATAATGGTGGTAGGGCTTTTTTTAATGCCCGCCTGGCTAGCTGCCATCCTCAATTTGAAAATCTGTCGCCAAGCATCAATAAGTGTGTTCCGGTAGCTGCATATGAGAACCAGTCCTCCCACTAGGCTTAGTGTGTTGGTCAGATTCTATTATCTTGGGCCACATCGGGAGATTGTGGCCATAACGCTAAACCTATAAACGATAAAAAGGTAACGAGTCATATGGCAGAATATTGATTGATAGAAAGTAGTGAATGTGAGGCTACGCTGACTGTTAACCGTGAGTACCACGCTGCATCTCAGGAATCAGAGATATTCACAAAGCACGAAACACGTTTAAATCGCCGATGTTGAATTTCAGAACACGTACATATTTATCTTTTTTTATCGCTGTTATCATACATGAAATTCCACGCGGGCAAAGTCGCAGGCACAGCTTGTATATACATATCTTGGTTCTAAGATAGAAATATTATTATACAGCACATTGTTGTTACTAATATTATTAACTTCATATTAATAACTAGCTATTATCTGCCAGAGAGGGCATTTGCATTTTAAAAACTGGAAATCCTCAGTTCACAAAGTCAATTGATGTTTTAACTGATCCAACTGGTTTTTAATAACACTTTTTCCTGTTTATCGCATAATTTTATATTATTTTTTTACGGTAATATGTAATCCATCTTAATCCAATTTAAATAAACCATGAGGAAATGTTACTTTAAAATACAATAACACTCGACCGAAACACATTATAGTACCTATTTTTAATAATATCAGCTCGACACTATGTCTTCATAGCAACCGTAGTCCAAAAACAATAGCCACCGCCGAGAGACAGATTATATAGGCGTCGTGGCCAACATGCTGCTTGCTGAGCTGCTTCTTCACGTCACTTAAAATGGCGCCTGGTTCTCGAATGGAATTACCTGGGCACAATGGTAGCGTACTCGGTGGCATATTTTGACAACTTAATATCATACCTATACTACAATACTAGCATCTGTGGACGCATCATAATGTTTTTCAGTACCCTAAGTTCAGACTCATTGCAGGATTAAACACCCAAGTCCTTCAAAGAGGCAACCAAGTAAGCTACAGATATTTCTTAATGGCGACCTTCGGACCGCAGAGGTATCCAGGCCTGCGCAGCTGGCAACGTCGCCATGGCATCTCAATGAAACCATTATCATTTCCAAATATCAAATGTTTATATCAGGTCCATATTTTTCATGCACCCACGGGTCATTGGGTTCGAAAAAAAAACAATATTCTCAAAGGTTTATATATTAATAATAGGTCTTTACCTATGAAATTGCCGTTCTGCAGTACTGGCCATTTCAAATCAAAATAATTTTTGTTTGGCTAAGAATTCTAATTTTATATTAAAAACATGGAATTCTTTTTCCAAAAGTAGTTATTTGTTTATTGATTAGTGTTACATTTTCATCGCATTAAATCTTTTTTGTCATCATGGATACGTTAAAAATTCGATTAATTATGGAATATGAGTACCGTCGTGGCAGTAACGCGGCACAAGCGGCACGCAACATCAACGACGTTTACGACGGACGTTTTGGGGTGTAAGGGGCGTCAAATAACATCTATAGCACTGAGACGCCCAAGCCAACCTCACCTGCTCGTGGTGCACCCTGCTGAGCAACGGACGAGGTAATGGCGATAGCGGGGTGGTAGGGTTTTTTTGCCCAACTGGGTTGCGACCACCATGTATGAGGTGTAAAGCCCGTCATAGTGACTCGCTTTGGCCAGTCGCGTTTCGGGATCAGCCTGTACATATCCAGTTAACGAGTGACTTTCGGCTTGGCACGGATGCTGGTGGGATTCTCCAATGGCTCATTGCCTGAGAGGGCTGCATTGACCCGGCGGCCAGGGAGACCCGTAGAAACGGTTTTCCCGCTGGCCGCCCGCGGTATAATACAGAGGCCCAATCATGGATAAGCACCATGAGAGGCTGCCTCACCATGCCGCGAATAATCTCGGGTAGGCTCGTCGTGCCGGTTGGTGACCGGATTGGGGTCCCGGCGACCTATTCCGGGAGGGTACGGGGGCCCTTCCGTTCGCCGGATCAGTGTATTTCTCTCATGTATTATAGGGAGTTGGCGAATCACGCTGGTTATCTCAATGCTCAGTTGAAGGTCACTCGCTCTTCACGTCGTCTTCCTTCTTCCTTAAAACCCAATGGCAGCGCAAAAAAAGCAAGCAGGTTCGACAGCGGTGTACAACCCCCACGCCGCATTTACGGTGGAGTTTGCTAACATCTGTGGACTCCACTCCAACTTAAATGCCGTCCACAAACACCTTGAGACGGTTCAGCCTGCTATGCTCTTCTTGACGGAGACTCAAATCCGCCGTCCGACCGATACATCTTACTTACACTACCCCGGCTACCTGCTTGAGGAGAACTTTCAAGCAAAAGCCGGAGTATGTGTGTATGTACGGTCAGACGTGTGTTGTCGTCGTCTGCGCTGCAAGGAGGACCCTTCCTTCTCCGTCCTCTGGGTACACGTAGATCTGGGCACTCAAAGCCGAATCTACGTGTGCCTCTACAGATCCCATAACGGGGATGTCGAGACTACTCGGCTCTTTGAGTATTTGAGCAAGGCAATAGATGATGCACAGGAGCAGTTTCCTACTGCGGAACTGGTTGCCTTGGGGGACTTTAACGCACACCACGAATCGTGGTTGGGTTCCTCCAAGACAGACCATGCAGGACGAACTGCCCATGCATTCGCTCTAACTCATGACCTGACACAACTGGTAGTCCAGCCCACCCGGATTCCCGATGTTGACGGTCATGCGCCCTCTTTGCTGGACCTTCTGTTGACGAGCCATCCAACTGGGTATGTTGTGTCAGTTAATCCGCCCTTGGGCACATCGGACCACTGCCTGGTTATGGCGTCTGTGCCACGCGCTCCGCCTCCACCCTGCGTAAGGATTAGGCGTAAAGTTTGGCACTATTCGTCAGCAGATTGGGATGGAATGCGGGATTATTTTGCATCCATCCCTTGGCGGCAGCGCTGCTTTGATGGGAAAGATCCTTCAGCGATTGCTGAAGCAATTGCAGGCGAGATTGGAATCGCAATGGAATATTATATTCCTTCTTCCGATATCGTCTGTAATCGCAGAGGACACTCTTGGTACAATCGCGATTGCGCTGATGCTGTAAGTCAGAAGCAAGTTGCGTATCGTGATTGGGCCAGGGGTCGCGCACACAAGGATCCCAAAATAAAGTCCCTAAAATCAGCGTACAACTCTGCCACCAAGGCCTGTAAGAGGGCCTACATTAGAGCGGATGCCGAGCGCATTGCACGGATAGGTCATGATCTCATAGGTCAACCGGCTAATAGTCGAGTTTACTGGAGTCTGGCCAAAGCCGTGCAAGCTAATTTCTGTCGTCCAGCATTGCCCCCGCTGAGGTACTCTGATGGATCACTGGCTCACGAGCCGCAAGAGAAAGCAACTTTACTTGCCAATCTCTTTGCAGCTAATTCCCGGCTCGATGATCGCAACGCACAACCGCCTATAATTCCCAGTTGCGGTGTCACAATGTCTGAGTTACGATTTACGACGTGCTTAGAGAATTGCGATCGCTCGATGTTCGGAAGTCCAGTGGTCCGGACGGTATCCCAGCGGTTGTACTTAAAAAATGTGCAGCTGAGTTGTCTCCAGTGTTGACGCGCCTTTACCGCCTGTCCTACCTCTCTGGTGTCGTGCCTCGGGTTTGGAGAGAGGCTAATATGCAACCAATCCCCAAGAAGGGGGATCGATCTGACCCTGTCAATTACCGTCCAATTGCCGTAACCTCAGTGTTGTGCAAGATCATGGAACGGATCATCAACACCCAGCTTGTCCGTTACCTAGAGGATCACTCTTTGATTGATGATCGTCAATATGGCTTTCGCCAGAATCGATCAACGGGTGATCTTCTGGCATATGTACTGCACCGCTGGGGGGAGGCAATTGATAAGCATGGCGAGGCTCTGGCGATCAGTTTTGACATAGCTAAGGCTTTTGATAGGGTCTGGCACCGTGGTCTTCTCTCTAAACTTCCGGCGTATGGACTTCCCGACAACCTCTGCAACTGGATCTCCGGCTTTCTACATGAACGCAGAATTCGTGTCCTTGTGGAAGGATGTGATTCGCAGTTCATGTCGATAAACGCTGGAGTTCCTCAAGGCTCTGTGCTTTCGCCCACTCTGTTTCTTCTGCATATCAATGATATGTTACCTTTAGGTCATACTCATTGCTATGCAGATGACAGCACCATTCATGGGTGCTATTATAGCAAGCCATCATGTGGTCGGGAAGAAACAGAAAAGAGACGGGAGGAACTTGTCATTGAACTTAGCCAATGCTTGCAACGTGTTTCAACATGGGGAGCAAGTAACTTGGTTGAGTTCAATGCCAAGAAAACTCAGGTGTGCGCGTTTTCCTCAAAAAAGTCTCCGTTTTCTCCCCTCCCCACTCTTCAGAACGTCTCACTAGCAATGCGTGACAGCCTCAATATCCTAGGTGTGGATATTCGCAGCGACCTCAACTCCAGGGATTACATCGGGAGTGTCATCTCCACTACATCTCGGAGACTAGGGATCCTGAACAGGGTGCGACGGTTTTTCACGCCCGGTCAACTGTACCTTCTTTATAAGGCACAAGTTCGGCCGTGTATGGAATACTGTTCGCACCTTTGGGATAGATCCGCAAAGTACCTCCTCGATGCCCTGGATAGGTTACAGAGACGGGCTGTTCGCATTGTTAATGATGCAGACGTTACTCATTGCATCGAGCCACTTCAGCTTCGCAGGAACATCGCCTCGCTAAGTGTGTTTTACCGTCTGTATCATGGTGAGTGTTCTGAAGAGCTGTTTAATCTAATTCCCTCCTCTCCTTTCCATAACAGAACCACACGCGCTGGGCTTCGGAATCACAGTTTTACGGTAACTTCCATCTCGGCACGAACTAAAAAGTTCGCTTTGTCTTATCTTTGTCGTACCGTGAAGCTGTGGAACGGTCTCCCAGCCGGTGTGTTCCCTCCTTCTTATGACATCGGGTCCTTCAAGCGTAACGTGAAGAGATATTTAAGCAGGCCGGCATGACAGTGGCGACCACCGATGGATTACGATCTCTTGGTGGTCGTTGTTGTGATTGGATTGTAGTGTGCTTACCATCAGGTACAGTACAGTCAATGTGCCGAGCTATTATAAAAAAAAAAAAGCTAACACTACAAACCAACGCACCACCTGTTATTGGTTTGCTCGCTTCCGTTCTGGGAATTTCGACCTGAAAAATGAACCTCGCGGTCGTCCGAAGACTTTGGTCGACAATGACGAATTAAAGGCGATTGTGGAAGCTGATGATACACAACTACTACACTACGGCTGAATTAGCAGCAGCTTTCGACGTTAGCGTCAAAACAATATTGGTCCATTTGCGTCAAATTGGCAAGGTAAAAAAGCTTGACAAATGGGTGCCCCACGAACTCAATGATCGCCAGCGCGAAGTACGCGTCGAGACGTGCCTTGCACTGCTCAACAGACACACAAATGAAGGAATTTTGAACCGCATTGTTACCTGCGATGAAAAATGGATTCTGTTTGATAACTGCAAGTGCTCAGCAAGTTGGTTGGATCCTGGTTCAGCACCTAAACAATGCCCTAAACGAAAACTTACCCCTAGAAAAGTGATGGTCACTGTTTGGTATTCTAGCGCCGGTGTGATTCATCACAGCTTCTTAACAAGCGGGGTCAGCATTACTGCAGATGTGTACTGTGAAGAACTGAATACAATGATGGAGAAGCTGGCACATCTCCAAGCAGCATTGGTCAATCGCTCGTCTCCGCTGCTCCTGCACGACAACGCGTGACCTCATACTGCACAACAGACGGTCTTCAAGTTGCAAGAACTGGGGTTAGAAGTTTTCCGTCATCCGCCCTACTCACCAGACCTTGCGCCTACAGACTACTACTTTTTCCAGAATTTGGATAACTCCTCGGCGGAAAAAATTTCAATACCCGAGTGGTAGTACAAAATGCCTTTGAAGAATTTGTTGCCTCCCGTCTAGCTGATTTCTTTAAGAAGGGCATCAATAAACTGCCGCTGCGCTGGCAAAGAAGCATTGATTGCATGGGTGATTACATCGATTAATACAAATAAAAAATACATGAAAAAACATCGTTTAATTTTTTTTTACAAAACGGCAATTTCATAGGTAAAGACCTAATAATAACCTCTTTGCAATGTAAGTTTCCTATATAAATAACATGGCTTTTTGGAATTGTTTTTTCCGACCAAGGTAATTGTTTAAAAAATTAGAAACATGGCAGACCTCAACTTTATATTATTATAATTTTAGATTTTTAGCTAGAAGAAAAACGCATTTGTTTATGTTTTATCCAAAAATTTTTGAACAGTTATAATAACTAAAAATCTGTAAAATTGCATGTGCATGTAAGAAACTGATTTAGCTGTTACAATTGTAACATGATAATATAATATACTAGCTATACGCTTGTATTTAATCAGTGTAGACGGCTATCAGCGATCAGATAAGTTAATCTTGATGGAAAACCTATTAGACTAATGGACTAACACGCAGTCAGAGTTATGCAGTCGAGCTGGCACTGAGCTAATCCATCACTTAACAAAACTTGTGCGGTAACTTTCATTATATGGTTTGTTTTCCCTAATTCTAACGTAAGTATAAAAAAATATATGTCCTTATTTTTCCTTAGACTTTATTAGCTGATACAAATGCAAACTGCAGACTGGTCGTCCTCGAGATTTGCTACTTCTCCGAGGGGTACGGCACAGAGAACGAAACGAAAGGGCACGGTACGAAAGGTTTCTTTGTTGTAGCATATCGAAGTGAGGGTACTGTAAGCATAATGATATCCAACAACAGCGCCTACCACTAAAGGGTTTACGATCCATTACATTTTGTTTAAAGGACTCTTTCTTGTAAGAAATAGGGAACACACTGACCTGAAGACAGTTCCGCAGCTTCAAAGTACGGCAAAGATATGATGTAGGTAGCTTATTTTTTCGTGGATTTATCGATTAATTCTTCTTCTTTAGTCCAGCTCCTTGGATACTCGAGAACTTGCATGAAGCGTGTATAAGTAAAAAGCACTGTGGTGAAGCGTGGCGTATAAAACGAATAAATTCTATGCGTAGTTAAGAGACGTATGTTAATACGATGTCTACTAAATACTCACTTTTTGAAATTCTCACCAGCCATTACCGTGCGTGTTTCCAAGCGTGACTACCAGACAACTCGCCCAATACATTCAGTTACACCTTAGTAAGTTTCACTTGAAAAATGTTTCTACAAATTATACAAAAAAATTACATACATATGCATTCACAGTATTTTACGCATAGATTTGAGAAAAAGGATTATACGCTGAAATCTCTATTACCAATACTTTACATCATATGTATCCGAAATGTAATATTTTTGATCGTAAAGCCTGAAACTATTCAGAACATCTGTGCGTGTGGGAAAAACTGGGTAGTATAATAATCCAGGCCCAATCTGATAGAGGGTTCACTAGATACGACAGTCCAGTAAAACTTGTTTTCCCAAAACAAAAAACAAAAACATTGTAAAGTATAAAATAAGAAAATCAAAATTACTTATTTTTACATTATTTTATTTCATATTTAATATGAGTTTAAACATGAATTTTTTTGCCAGAAAAAATAATAGTTAAATTCTCAGTTAATAATAATTTAAATTTAATAAATATCGTTTTGTCTATATTTTATATAAAACTATCTGAGCACGGAAGTTCTTCGTAACTCATAAAATCTGTACGAAATGTATATTATAATAGCTGGTCAAGACCAGAGAAGGTGTTCTATCTGCTCTTTCCAGTAGGTATTTAATAATTCGAACACAGGGTCACCTATCTATGACGTTCAAGTACTCGTATAGCATAAAAACATTCTTCATTAAAAATCTTAGATCTACCGACTCTCACGTCGTTCGATCCAATAGTTTTGGAGTTTATCAACCCCTTATATATCAACTTCCATTTCTATATTATATAGAAGATAAGTTATAATGATCTACTTTGAATGCATATACAATCTAGCTAATAGATACTTAAGCAAATACATACTTGGAAAGTCACTTCAGCAAATCACTACACAGTTCTAAGAACACCCGCATTGCGTAAAATATCAGTATGTAACGTAATCTCGTAGCTTCCGACAGGCAATATTTGCAAGACGAGCATAGTTGCGAGTTTTACTGATTCATACTACTGTGTCGTTGCGATATTCATAAATTTCATAGCTTTTTTACGTACCTCCATACGATTTCGATTTCTGTGCCCAAGTTTGTCGAGCACACTTTACATATAGATATTTATTTTATTATAAGAATGAAATGTATTTTAATAATGAAGGGATTACTTATTCAAAAGGAGCATATTTTTGAGTATAAATTGAAATACATAAAGAGTTGAATTTTGTACTAACGATGCCCCTCGGTTTAAGACGTGTTAAATTTATTCGTCACACACCCGTGTTATGTATTTTTCCCCGATTTCTTGACGATCAGGCATAAGCAGGTTCAAACAAAAAAACGATCCCTTGAGCTTTATAATATTAGTCGGTACATATTAGACCTAAAAAGTCTTAACCTAAATATTTATTTACAGACTAGTTGTGCTCTTGGCTTCGCTCGCGTGGACTACTAAAACTTTTTTATTTTTTGTGCGGAACACTAATTATTTTTCTAAAATAAAAGTAGCCTAGGTTGTTATGCCTTATAACATCCGCTATCTGCCAGTGAAAGTCCCGACAAAAAACTATTTTCCTGCTATTTTTCTGCTGGGTATAATAGATTATAATAATCTAAAGAAAACTCTCTAATTTAACCCGCTACATTATATTTCTTCTATAGAATATTATTTCAGTACGTGTCTAGTCAATAAAAAGTAAAAAAGTTATTTCTTGTATTCCATATAGTAGAGTGCAAATCAGTTCTAGACCTCTGTGAGCTTACAGTTTAAATATCTAAAAAGTGTACTTGTGTGTTCGATCATAGCTAGCTAGACTCAACAATATCTATAGAAGCTTTTGATCTAGTTAGAACTTAGCACAATGATTTTCTGTAGTTTTTAATAGAGCGTGTGTAGTAGGTAGTAGTGCCTCATCACCGGATTGAGCCAATGTTCACGACGAGCTCTCGAAACGGTGCAGAACGTCAGTCAGAGAGCACAAAAGGCCCGTGTTTGTACCGCGCCCGGCGCTCAGCAAGCAATCGCCTAATTGAAATGTCGCGCCGCCTTCACATACGAGGTCTCAGGTCTGAATGTGTGCCAAACGGTTCTCAGTGTTCTCACTCTTCTATGCGTATTGGAACATAAATAATTATGTGAATAATAAGATAACTATAGAGCATGCTTGCTAGGCTTGTTTTTATTGTTAACTTATAATACACTAATTAGCGTTTGTTAGGCAGTAATTATTTTCATCCCTTAATTTTATTTTTCCTCTTATTATTGATAATTCATATAGTCTATCAATTGAGAAATGACATATACTTCCCGTCAAAATTTCATCAAAATCGCCTTAGATATTTTTTTTTACAATGTCTAAATTTTTATCGACGATTCCTAAAAGATATTTTTTATGTATAATCATATCTATCCACAGTAGTAGGTAAATTTTAGAATTAAATCGATACTATTAAATATATCAATAAAAAGGTCTCGACATACACACTCAAAATGACCGTGAAGTGGACTTGAACCTTTCATAACTTTATTATTGCTTTTCGGGATCGTTTATTGACAAAGTAACATTAAAGATATGATCAAATATTATACATTCATTCATAATATAATACTAGAATAATGAAATTAACTGCCAATTTTTGTATAACTCTCAAAATACCTCGCCTGGTTTTATAAATCATAGGTACAAATTTGAAGATGCTAGAGAAGTTATGCCAAATAACGATTTAAAGACGAAAGTAATTTTAAATAAATAAATTGAGAGTTTAACAGTTTCTGAATAACTTGGGTACAATCGTGGTTAGATTAAGATTAAAAAGCTATAAAGAACAAAAGAAAAATATAGTAATTAGTGCATGCGTTCATGCGTTAACTAAAGCGTTGATATGCGTGCGTTTGTATTTACATACAAACTGGGGAGACAGGTAGGTACCTAACTGGAATTAACTACTAAGAATAGTCAACGCTAAATCACAATCGCATATGCAAATGCCACATGACTTTAGAAGGTAAAGCCACCTAACCAAACTCACTGGTCCCTGAGGAGTTAATGTTTTCATCCATTAACTCAACCGAGCACTTATGAAATTCGTGCCCGCGATCCGAACAAGATTACACAGGCTAGCTGACATGTTTCTACTAATAGGGTTGACAAAAAACTTAAAGTCTATTTAAGTTTTCATATTGTACTATATGTAATCCTGAAGTCCCTTATCGGCGATATAGAGACCGCAGAAGAGATCGCCTTTTAGCTCGATCGTGCGCGGCATCTTTCAGCACTTTACACCCGAGACCAGATCAAGTAGTTTTCTTTTCATCAGAGCGCATCTAGACAATTTGGAGGCGGCCCGGTCTTCTGCTAGTAGACTGACTTAGTGTTAATAAGCTATAGATATATATATTCCCTTTCGAATCTTTACTTGTACTGCTAAAAGCGTAGCAACCTATTTGAAACTGATCCCAGGTCAATTTGATGTTCTTTTTGGCTTTGGTTATAGATAACCATGGACTGCAATGAGAAATAAACACCAGGTGGAATGAATGCCTGTTTATAACTTTCATTGAAAAATAGTATAATACATATCTTGCAAATCTTCAAAAACGATGAGCTGGTCACGTCGGTTGTGGTAATATACAAGCGAACAGGGATGTACTATCAAAATGTAATATTATTATTATTACAAGCATAAAGACATATTACAAATTTTCACTCATCTATTAATTTATGTTTAATATCAGGGGCTATTTATTGTATTTCATATTTATTTTGAGAAATGTAGATTACTATACTTAGATACATCGTTATATTAATAATAGAAGGACAAACTAAATTATAATTCATTAAAATATGTAAAAAAAGAAACACTACGATATTGACTTCATTATAAAATTATATATATCAATAGGTATGTATTTATTCCTATGCAATAAAAAATATATTGTGATTGGTTTTACATAATAATGATGGTAAAACAAATAATTATTATGTGAAAATAATAATATGAAAGCATTTCAAGACAAGCAAACATATGATGACAGCCCTATCTAATTTACCCGTTACCTGGCTGATGGCACCTCGGGCGTTTGTTGCGTCTTACGCCTCAACCAGTCTCATTAGATCCCTGATTAAAGCAACCCAGCACATATTTCCATCAATTACATAAGGTACGTGGGGGACGAAGTAGGTCAATTTATACCGGAAAACTCATAGGCAAGTTACACTGTATTTGGTAATGGAAAACAGACGTGTAGATGAAGAGAATTTTGTGGTGCGATATAAATATATATATATATAAATATATATATCTCGTACGTACTATAATTATCTAAAAGCTTGCTCGTGTTATAATCGATACATGCTATATATTCACGTATAGGACACTTATTGTTCCTTGTTGACACATTATGCGCATGTATTCCAAGGCAATTATATTGCAGCCATATAAGTCTGTTTTTGACCAATTCTTGTACAATCATGACGAAAGATCCAGCTGAAACTTTTACTAGCAGGCTGAAGATTTCTCTCTATTTGAGGCAGTCCGACTGGTGGAATATCTCTACGCTACAGAAGATCGCAGCCAAATAACCTAGTGTTCTGCTCGTGTAGTGAGTAGCGTTTCCAGAGCTATTTGGCGTAAGGGAGTCAAGGTCGGCAACGTGCTACTGATGACTATAGTACTACAAGCATTCATAGGCTACGTTTTGTTTCCGTACTGACTATACTGTTAGCCTTTGGGGCTCTGGAGCCTTTACGGCTTTTACAGCTTTACCGGGCTTGGGGGTGAACGCTTAAGGCACTCAGCCACGAAAGCTTTGCAACAACATCTGAGGGTGCCAGAGTGGCCGAACTTCGACTCGGACTGTTGCGTGTATGCAAATAAGTCGCGATCTGGCTAATTCCCTGTCATTCGATCTAAACGAACTATACATATATACATGTTTCTTCCCCCTGGGAGGAGGGAAGGAACATGTGTATGTGTATTTATTTAGTGGTCTGAAAATTTTTGTCTATAAAATTTTCATAGGCTACGGAAACCGCTTACCATCAGGCGGGCCATATCCTTGTTTGCCACCTTTTTTGTATAAAAAAAATTAAGTACTAACATGGAGCAGCAACTGTTATAAAAATAACATAAACACTATAAAAGTGCCCATATGAAGCGGTTCGTAGACCCCAGGCATGACACAAAATATATACATATGTATATATATCTTCTACATTCTTGGCATGGCAATGTAACATTGTGAAACAATCTATAATAATTATGCACTAAGTTACTACTTATTTGGATTGTTCTGACGGTTACCGAACCCACGATGATTATATATGGGAAATATCTTCGAAATATATGGGAAAAGTTTTTTGTGTTTTTTACATTTCTGATACTCAAACCTCGATAGAGTGTTTTGATTCTTATAGGCAACTGGATCGATCGGCATGAAAAAAGTGTTTTGAGGTAATTATCTTGCTGACTGTACTTTTAAATCTGTGAATGCTTGTCGAAAAGTCGAAAAATCTGTTAATGCTTGTCGAAAAAGTTATAGACAGTCTCCTAAGAATGTTTTCTTGTAGTAACAACGGTTAAAGTAGCTGCCCTAACTTCCCCGTTCAAAAAATCCACCTGTATAAAGCTAATTAAATTTGTTTTTCTGCTCATCCGATTATGCCTGTACTTGCCTACAATTTGCCGGATTGATTGATGTTCTTGGTTACTGCTCCACTCCTCAGAGTCGAAACGTGAAGTTGCATAGCTTATAACCTTTCTCAATAAGTAAGTTATAAAATGTTAATGTTAACTAATTAATAATGATATATATTATTCATTATTATAGTACACAAAATAAATGAAATAACAATTTTCTCTTATACGTAATGACCTAATAACATATGAGACATAAATACGTCGGTATTCACATCGTCACTTGAACATCCAGCTTCGGGGGCTTTATTTCGTTACAATGACTCAAAGGTCACATCCGTTTAAATAGCTTCTCTAGAAACTGAAACATCACATACAAAGGCTTTCTAACCCCTTTCTGGTCCGGCGAAGCGGTAACACAATCCGGATGAAAGCTACGCCTGTTTGAATCTTCATTTGTGGACGTCAAAATAATTTACCTCGTCCAATCGCATTCCGACGCTATACGTGAACCTTTTCGTATAAGCTTGTTCAGTTATACGAATTCGAGAAAATATTACTGACAAAACCCATATTTTTTATTTAATTTTATTACCTATTTTAATAAAAATAAAAAAACTAAAGCATAAACTATTAATCATGAGTTAGAACTTCGTCGATTAAATAAATACATATATAGGCGACCAAAATTCGCTCTAGTATTGCCATAAAAAACACCTATGTAGTTTAATTTGGAAAGTAAAACATTATCTAAATACAATATTTCATCCAAATCGTTAGAGCTCTTTCCGAGAAATCGTTACGACATTAAGTGACAACATGAACGAAGATGTTAACACACTAAATCTAGGAAGGATGCTGCAAAATGCCATAAACCATCCGTTGAATTTCCAATTCACATATCATCTTTCTTAAACATTTCCACTGAAGCGGATGGTAGCTACGAGTTTGGTCGGAAATGACGTAGCAGGTAGATAATAACCGTGGTTGGGCGCGCCGCCCTCGCATTGTACAGCTTCCGGTTCGTATACAGAACTCTGACAACGATAATCTTCGACGTGCGTAATTTCGAAATTACACAGAAAACTACATAGAGACGGTTTTATGTAAAAAAAATTACGTTTCATTTATACGTTTAATTTAATTTAAGTAATTATCCCGGAGATGTTATAAATATGTGCGAAATGAAAATTGTGTCTGACTGGTTTGCGACCACCATACACCAGATGTAACACTCGCCAAAGTGGCACGCTTAGACATGTCGCGTTTCGGATTCAGCCGTTGTATATCCAGTAATCAAGCGGAGTGGTAGGGTCTATACACGGTTTGATCGTAACCACCATACACATGGTGATAAACCCGGCACGGTGTACATCTTTTATTTTATCATATGTAGGGATCAGCTATTATATCGAAGGCGATGGATTGCCAATCTATCGGTGGACGCCGTTATTTTTGGATTGCACTATGCTTACCATCAGGCAAAGTACGCCACTTTGCAAAATATTATATAAAAAAACATAAAATAACCACTTCATAGTTTCCTCTATGCGATGTACCCTTCGCAATTCGCTATAGTGACCGGGGGCACTCCCCCAATACGTAAACATTCACGAAGTAACCTGGGACACCTGGGCACTACACTAAAATAAACGTCTTGAGTACGCTCTCAACAATATTATGTAATTAAAGGTAAACATTGTAAGCCAGTACTAAACGAGATTAAAACATCTAATAAAAAAAGTCGAAGTAACTCGCGCCTCACCAATAACTGTTCTTAAATTCGTTACGCATCAAGTTTTGTTAACTAAATGAACTCTAGAAATTGTCATTACGCTTTTAAATTTGTATATTAGATAAGAATTCATTTCTATTAGATTATTATTACAACTTCATTATTGAGTTGTTATGTCGTATAATCTGAATGTCGAAGTGTCAATTAGAACAGTAATCGAATTCTTGAAAGTTACTTCCCAAGAAATCAATTAATGCTTTGTTGCAGATAAGAAATGTACTCGACTAACAAACCTTGAAGCATTTAACTTTTATTTAACTTAAGCTTTTTAGTTATAAACTGAAAATATTAATGTTATAAGTACTTTCAGAGATTAGTGCGTTCAAATTAACAAACAATCTCTTGTATTTTATACATGTACCTACTTATTAGAATGGATTAATATAGCTACATAGTTTTATCACATCCAATACAATTGTCAATTTTTAAATTATACTTTAAAAAATAAACATATAAGCAAACGTTTACTTAAAGTTTATCTAATTTTTTAGCAAATACAAATATTGCTTTTATCTCATACCAAAACTTTCATGAGTTACGATCGTATCCTAAAATTTAAACTAGTTATATGAACTTTCTTAAAAAAAGTCCCCGCTGACCTAACAAATCCATATTTCGCATTCAATATTTATGTCGTGTTACAAACCAGCCATATCAGGCACTTTCCACGCATTTCCACAACATTTAACGTCCATAAACTAAACACAAAAAGGGACACTAGGCCCTTTTCTATAAAATATTAGATATATAAATTGCGTGGTTCAAAAATAAGCTTACAATTTATAATACTGACGTAAAGGTTTTTAACAAATGAAAAGATAAATAATAATAGAAAGTAAAAATATAAATAATATTTAATATGTTCTAAGCAGCATTTATCTATATCGATACTACTAAATATTAAAAATAGGTAAATATATATGTATGTTGTATAAGGAGTATATGTTTACGGAGGTAAAATCTCTATGACTACTGATCCGATTCAAAAAATTCTTTGAATAATTGGATGCTACATCATCCCGGAGCGATATTTATGTTCTATTCTCAATAAATTTTGTCTTATTAAGTTTATGTTATTAAATTAAAGCGAACGAAATAAATTTTATGAAAACAGCAATTATAAAACTAGGTCAGGAGTACTTTAGAATAACGTTAGCGGTTTAAAACATTTACAAGTTACATTCCAACGCAACATTATTCATCGTAAGTGTTTAGAGCTAGCTGTGTTCGAGGCCCCGGTCGCGTGAATCGTGCGGCCCCCATCCCACAAATCGGCCGCCGATTGTTTTAAAAACAAAAATGCTTATTATGGATGATCCTTAGATGATAGACATATATGTTATTTTGTACATACATAATATGTCTATATAGCATATATACTACTATCGCAGACTTTTTCTACTTTTAGACATATGTTATCTCTAACTTAAGTAAGTAAGTAAATAAGTGGTTTTCGCGTGAAAAGAATATAAAAAGACAGACAGAGAGACGTGGAGTTGTATAATATGTTGTATAAATAATTGCAAAATTGAGAAACTATATGAATAAAAATGCAAAAACCAAGAATACAATGATAGATAAAAATATATATATATATTAAAGAAGAGCTTTTATTTCAAATGTGATATGAAAAATAATATCCTTATTACAAACAAGGAAAAAATGGTCAGTAACAGAGATGAAGCATGATAGTCTATAATAATTACGGTATGCTTATGTTATTTTCTTACTTATATAATAAAAAGTATCTGTTATATACTTACACAGAATTTTTTTTTCGAGATTTCTCTTTACCTAGGACCTCCGACAGGTGGAATACCTCCACCCTACAGAAGATCGTAGCCAAATAATCTTGTATTATAGTCCTGCAATGAGAAGGGTTTCCAGAGCATCTGGGGTTAAGGGGAATCAAGGTCAAGGTCGTCATTGCGCTAGTGATATCTATGATATTACAAGCGTCCATAGGGAACGGTTTGCAAACTTTGTTTTATAAAAAAAAAAACTAAATTTCTAAATCTGTGCTAGTGATATAAATGATATTACAAGCAACCATAGGGAGCGGTTTTCAAACTTAGTTGATTAAAAAAAACAAAATTTCGAAATCTTAAAGTAATTTTCTTTTTTCTCTAATTTTTCTCATGTCTCTCTTTCACTAGTAATAAAACGGCTACGACGGCTTTATGTTCGAACGATATATTTTTGCATGTAGTCTTATAATCCACGTTTTACAACTCAGAAATTTTTACCTCACCTAGCGACTTTATTGCTTGTCGTAAAATGTTAAACAAAATAAAAGGAAAACAAATTCTAAACTGAAGCTACAAAGAAAGTCTCAAGTGATTGAGTAGAATGATTATCATTTTATATCTATAATTTAACGTGTCAATTACAATATTTGTATTTTAATATATACACTATTTCTCTATTTTTATCAAAGGGCAAGATAATAAACAAAAAAATAATTACGCAAAAGTAATATTCTGCAGTTAACGATATGTATATTATATATATTTTATACGTATATAATTTATTTATTTATTATGTATTTATTTCTAATATTACTTTTTATATACCTGTACTTCAGTGTTAGCTCTTTTTACACTGATTCCTCTATTTATATTACCTACAAAATAGTACTTTTTTTGTCCAAAAATACCGCTAATTAGCTGGAAGAATATGCCTTGTGGCATTAACCTCGCCATTCGACATAAAGTATAATAAATTAATCATTAATTAATTCATGTTAATGACATTTGTAAGTATTTTGTCAATTATCGTAAAGTTTTAGCACACTCATAGTATTCATACTTAATAGTCATGTAACGAAATGTAATTAAAATATTATTCTAATAAGACAGTGTCGCTTAAATGATGACACGTGACGCTCCTTGTAAGATTTCCATTACGAGGTATTACACACTTAAAGCGCTTTCCATCGTCGACCCCACACCTGGATAGTAGAGCTAATCAACTCTCATTATTTATTCTTCCCACGAACGTTCGAGGTCCGTTTAACGATCGCCTACGTGTGTTAAAGTCCCTTGAATCGGAATGTTTTGGATAAAATCTATTACGTTCAATGCAGTGTTGACTGACATAATTCTGTCTGTATATGTTTTTTTATTTATTTCGTAATTGGTATCTATTATAAAGACCACAAATTACGAATATGTCTTTACATATTTTTTTGTTTGTCTGTCTGCTTGTATGTCCGAAATGATTTCAAAAACGGCTTGGCCGGTTTTTTATGAAATTTTGTACATGGTAAATTTATGTCATTCCTCAATAACATGCATATGAATATTTAATATATGCATTTAATAAATATTTGTTTTAAAAATCGCAAATATAAAATAAAAAAAAAAAACTAATCAACTAATTTTGATGGAATTTCGTATACAGGAAATATGTGTCATTCCAAACTTGATAGCCTATAAAAATTATAAAGACAAATAATAAAGAATGATTAAAAATAAAAAAAATATTGTGTGGTTTTATGAAACCACGATGCAATTGAAACTTTAAAAATATTAATAACTTCATCTTGAATGTCATTCAGCTGTAATGCGACATGCGATAGATGAACGAAAATTTTTGGGGCGATAAAATAAAAGTTTCACTTAAAAATTATGAGAAGTAAATAATTACTTCGTAATAAGCGCGTGGCACAGATAGTTTATATATGTTTGCACTTAGCACTAAGATTTAATAGCAAACATAATAATAAATACATTTTTATTTGGAATACATTTGTGAAAACAAAAAAAAGAAAGAAAAAGAAGAATATTTCAATTGGTAGGTTTTGTTCTAACTTGTAAGCTAGTCCTCTTTATTGAATTCCATTACTGCCATTATCGAGAGGTTAATTGTAGTATCCTCTAATGATTTCAATATTTTAACATAATAGTAAATTCCTTTTTAGAACTTCCAAGGTACTTTTTGTGGAATCTCAAAATTCATGTTCCATGTTATTATTTCCAAGCCAATTCACTCTTGCACTATAACCAAGCTATATCATGCAAAATGCCACCTATATTACACAATATATGAAAAACCCAAATAAATTTATAAATAGAAAACAAAAACCACAACATGACAGACTAATATCCCGCCAAAAAACCCAATTACAAATATTATAAATGTATATTGTATATGTATGAAATGTGTAAAGATTATTGTTTAAATGCACATATAATATGAACTGACATCGAAACAAATAATACACTGTAATACATAAAATATTTTAATATTCACATGTACAAATATATAATTTATATGGATATATTCAATTTTGGACAAGTTGTACACTTCAGAACAAGCCCTCTCTCTAAAATTCGACAACATCATATCATGAAACGGTTTGATTTCTATTCAGATATTTTCGTTTGGTACTTCAGGAAACCATAGCATGGTGGTAGGGCTTTTTCTAATGCCCGCCTGGTTAGCTACCACCCTCAAGTTGAAAATCTGTCGCCAAACACCAATAGGTGTGTTCCGGCAGCTGCACTTGAGAGCCAGTCTTCCACTAGGTTTAGCGTGTTATCATTTTGGGCCACACCGTCACATAACAGCAAGTGAGACTAAGGCCACTACGCCAAATCTATAGCGATAAAAAAAAACTCCATCGTTTTATTTTAGTATTTTTAGTCGTTTCCATTAGTAATGCCGCTAATCGATGTATGAAAGAATATCTTAACTATATACCTACCAAAACGAATGCTAGATAAAGTAAATTTCTTTGTGAAATTCTTATTAAACACTATTTCATTATTATTTATTATTATTAGCCTATGCATCTATAAAAATACATTTTGATCGATTTATATTATTGTCCTTATTATCATGATTATAGGATCGCAATATTGTTGGAAAAACACTAGTGTTCGTTGGGCAGTTTCTTATTTAATGGCAACTGTGTTTATCTACAATTCTGCCAATGTCACGTGAAAATAATATTTTTTCAAATTATTCTTGTAAAATGCAAACATATCTCTAACAACATGGTGGCTCCTCTGTTAAAACTGTCCAAGGAGTTTTTTGGCAACTTCAAATATATATTCCTAGTTATTGTTTATAATTTACTTCACTTGTGCACAATAACCAAACATAATCCCTACTAATATTATAAATGTGAATGTAAGTTTGTTTGTTACGCTTTCACGCAGAAACTACTTAACCGATCATCATGAAACTTTGTACACATATTCTTGGAGGTATTAGAAGTAACATAGAATACTTTTTATCCCGGTAACAAAATATTTGTCGTCCACGCGAGCGAAGCTGTGGGCACAGCTAATAATAATAGTAATAAGTTTATGAATTATAATAAAAACTACCACATAACAGATCAATGCCATAAACCTAATTTAAAAAGTAGTTTATTTTTATGATTCCACCAAGCGGCCAGTTTTCACGGTGTCTATCCAAGAAGGTTTACGTCTTGGCACAGGTCTCTCTCGTAAATATGAAATATTACTTACATAAACAGACGATTTTGCTTTTCCTGCAAAATACACCGAAAAATTTAAAATGGCTTCATTCGAGTTTCATATTTAAATTGCAATTTAAAATATTATACTTTAACATTATTGCCTATCGACTATAATAATTTAAACAGTTATAAAGGATAATAATACAAAATATCGAGTCATTTATAAAATTTGCTTCAAAATATTAACTTATACATTTATACTATATAAATTATATATATAATCTAATCGTCTGCCATGCGCCTTTCACTTTATCCCTACTCCACGGCCAGCTATAATGCGACATGCAATAGATGAACGAAAAAATTTCGGCTGATAATATAAAAGTTTCACTTTAAAAATGGATCATATGAATAGTATAAATATTATAAAACTTCATTATTGAAATTAAACTCTTTTGTCTAAATACAAAACGCCATGAGAGTTTTTGTAGAACACAAATTTATCACTTAAAAGAGATACAACTGTGCGATTGTTTGGGCGGGCGGTTGATCAAAGCGAAAACTACGATCCACAAGGCGAGGGATTTACACAGAGTAAATATTTATTAAGTGATTGCCTCAGGTTCTAAAAATAACGCCATAACCCTGAACCGCTGTCAGCGAGAAGTGCACACAAGCACGAGGCAAATAACAACATTCGTAATTTGTATAGTGTGACATAAAAGCGTAGCGAGTAGAACTCGTGCCCTAAGGGTTCCGTACTGATTACATTATAAATGAATTAAAATCATTAAATAAATCGAGGACAAATACTACCAGCACGCTTTCTTGAAATACGCTGCCAAGAACATTAAATATAGGATAATAGAAACACAATACAAATAGGCGACAAAGAAATCTTCTTGTACCTACAATATACTAGACATTTTCGTAGAATAGAAAGGTCTAAAAAAACTCTCCTACACCTTTAATATTGAAACTACAATAAGTAATTAATCTATATATATAAAAGCTAAGTACCACTCATCACGAGATCTACGAAACTATAGGCTGCATAGTTACTCGTTTCGCGATGTTCCACAGATTTTGGGAAATTCAACCTCTAATGGTGAAAAAAGTGGGTTGAAAGTTTGTATGCGGTGCAAAAATTGTCCTTTACTTGAAATTGTAACTTAAACCATTTAATAAAAATAATGAAACGCGTGTATCAGCATCAAGCAAAATTCATCAGTAAAGGGTGTATAAATAAGAGTTGAAAGTTTGTTAGGTGAAAATAATTTATGTATAACTATTTTCTTATAATTATGCACACATAATATGTCTATTGACCTGAAATTTAGCACGTATACTCTTCAAAATTTATGAAATTTCATCACTTAAGAGTCTAAAATAAGGGTTTAAACTTTCTACGATGAAGAAATTTTTTTGTTTGTTGATAATTATACCAATCAAACACGAACCACATTTCCAATAATAAAATCCATTTTTTTTAAACTCTTGACCTAAATTAAATTAAGGGATGAAATTTGTATTGTCTGATTGTATAGGTAGACTAAGACACCTTGATTTTTTCTATTTGTTTTTTTAACCTACTTATATAGATTATTTTATTTTTTATCTATTTAGTAATTGTTGTTATGTTACCATGGTAACCGTAGTTTTAATATACTAAAGTTCGTTTTTTTTTAATTGAAACTTCTTATGCGACTTCCAAGCGTTAAACGTTAAATGTTAAACGATAAATGTTTAACGCACATTATCGGTCTCTCCACTTTGTGTGAGTCAGAGCGAGAGAGTAAATGTCGGTGTGTATGTATATTGCACACTGTTTAAATAAAATAGAAAATGCCTTTTAAAATGAAGTTTCACTTCTATCGTGTGTGAATCGCACACACACCTTTTTTTTCTGAGAAACCTTCAAGCCCTGCATAGATGACACCGAACAAGATAAAAAATCGCATCGCTTACGGGCCCAATCGAAGCGTTTTTTTGGTTTTGTACGTTTTTATGTAAGTAGTTTGCCATTACTTACATGTACATTTCATAGCTTCCTAAATTATGTAATGATATTAATATTTCAATTAATAAAATCAAACCCTCAATTCAGTATTTAAAATTTTTCGATTTAAATAATCATAATGTAAAATAAACGGTAGCAGGATGAGTAGCTGAGGGACGCATAGGGGACAAACAAATAATCTTTAATATGTACATACATAGAAAAATAGCGTAAAAATAATAAATAGTAATAATAATTTAATAAATAATAAAAGTATTAAAAATGGTATTTTTCGTAATTTCTCAACCTATTCTGATAAAATTTATCGTCAATAATACTGTTACGACTAGAACAAAAAGGAAATAGAATCATCTTTCTCGAAATTTCTAGGACCGTCCGTAAACATCGTGAATTTATCATAGTGCAGTCGTGTGGCGTATAATCTTAGGTTCAACGACACACACATAGAAAGTCTTATCGCTAAAACTGTCAGCAAACAATAGGCCATAAATTAAACGTTCCCCTCGGTTTAAAAAGCGATGACGTAAGTTGTTTACATCATGCCGTTAGTGACGCGTGACGAAGAGATTCGTACTCCGCGAACGAGGAGACAAGCCGAGATGGACGCCGCACGTCAACGTCAGCGTAACGAAGAGGAAGGACATGCTGCTACGGTACCATCTGAAGAATCGGTGAGTTTGGCGACATTGTTGGCTGCTATCCAGGCCACCCGCCGCGAGTTTCAAGAGAGTCAGGAGGCCACCCGTCGCGAGTTTCAGGAAGCTATGCAGACAAGTCAAGAAACCGTATTGGCAAAGATCGACAGTGGCATCACGGTCCTGGGAGAGAAAGTCAAGAACCTCATGATTGAGGTTAAGGAGGTAATACACAGGACGGATAATATTGAGAGTCGAGTCGACGGGCATGATAACGACCTGCAGAAAATAACCAACAGAATTAGTAAGCTCGAGACACGTGAGCCAGTAGCGGTAGTAGCTTCACCGTCGTCTGCGAAATTTGAAGTGCCACGTTTTGACGGGACAACATCTTGGGCAGCCTTCAAGTACCAGTTTGAAACACTGGTAAGAGGTAATGGCTGGAACAATGAGCAGTCATTTGTGGCTCTTACTCTGGCACTACGAGGAGACGCAGTCATGATTCTCGAGAACTTACAAGCGGATGACAGGACCCTGGAGTCACTGATGGAAGCATTGGATACGCGTTATGGTGACAAGCACATGGAACATGTCTATCGCGCTCAGCTTCGGGATAGAACCCAGAAATCTAGCGAAAGTCTGCAGCAGTGGGCTCTTGAGGTTGAACGTTTGGTCCGTCGAGCTTATTCATCAGCTCCTTCAGGTACGATTGAAGTAAATATAATCCAGGCATTTGTCGACGGTATAAAAGATGGTGAGATTAGAGCTGCCGTACGGCTTGGTCATCATCAGACCCTCAAGAGTGCGCTTGCACATGCTTTGGAAGTGGAAGCTGTTCGTCAGGACACAAAACCCTATAGAGTTCGGGAAATTGTGACTCCACCTGCAACCAAACGGTTTACGCCAACGTGTTATGGTTGTGGAGAGAAAAGGCACTTGCGGGTTGATTGCCCTAAGAGAAAAAGAAGAATGGTCTCATCTGAGACCCAAATAGAAGGAGACCTTGCGTTAAACTAGACGTCATCAGGACCGCGGGGCGGGTGCTGGCTGGTCAACGTAAAGCCCCAAAGATCATAATAACTCAAGTGTATGACGGGAATAGTCTGATCATCGAGGGTAGTTTGAACAACCAAACTTGCAGTTTTACTGTGGATACAGGAGCTTCACGGACAGTTGTTAAGCCAGAACTACTAAAGCGCACCATTCTGTGGCAGAGGCAATCTCGACTGTGTCATCTACAGACTGCAACCGGCCAGCCAGTTTCCGTCCTCGGTGAGACAGATGTAGAGCTAAGAATTGGTGATCAAGTTTACGTCCACGCAGTGTTAATAGCAAATATAACAGATGATTGCATACTAGGACTTGATTTCTTGAAGAGTCAGAAATGTGTCTTGGACGTCTCAAGAGGTGTGCTGAAGTTTCCTGACCAGGAAGTTTGCTTAAAAGGATCCAGCGCATGTAAGGTTTATTGTCTGAAAGACACTATTCTGGCTCCAAGATCAGAGAACCTGGTGGAGGTGATGTTCCCTAAGAACATTAAGTACAAAAGGTGTGCAATAATTGAAGACCTGGGCCACCACCCGAATACCATCACCGCGAGGACACTGGTCATGACACAAGGAAAAACTAAAGTGAGAATCATCAACTTGGGCAAAGAAGAAGTTCACCTAAAGAAGAACAGTGTGATTGGCAGATGTGAGGAAGTGGGCTACCTCAAACGCCTGGATAGCACTGAGATGAAGCAGGGTTGTGAAGGACTTAAGGATGATCACTTTGTTCAGCTTATAGAAACATTCAAGGAGAATTTATCAGCATCAGAACTACAGCGAGCCAAGGAACTTTTGCTGCAGTTTCGGGATATTTTTGCAACTGGTAACGAATGTGGAAGAACAGGACTTGTGAAGCATCAAATAGACACTGGTGATGCAAGACCTATTAAGCAAAGGCCTCGACGAATACCTTGGGCCAAAGAACCCGAAGTAGCAGAAATGATAAAGGACATGGCTAATGCTGGAATCATTGAACCTTCTACTAGTCCATGGTCATCACCGGTGGTGCTGGTGAGGAAGAAAGATGGCAGTACAAGGTTCTGTGTGGATTACCGCATGCTGAATAATGTGACAAAGAAGGACAGTTACCCTTTACCCCGGATTGACGATACACTGGACTTGCTGAGTGGGAAGGAGTGGTTCTCTACTATTGATCTGAAGAGTGGATATTGGCAGGTAGAGATCAGCCCACAAGATAAGGAAAAGACAGCATTCAGCACAGGGATTGGACTATGGCAGTTTAATGTTATGCCATTTGGGTTGTGCAACGCTCCAGCGACTTTCGAACGCCTTATGGAAAGAGTTATGGTTGGTCTTCTTGGTGAAGTATGCTTAGTATATTTGGATGATGTGATCATACTAGGACGAAATTTCTCTGAGAACTTGAGAAATCTTGAAAAAGTATTTACCCGGATACGCGGAGCAAACTTAAAACTAAACCCTAAAAAGTGTGCTCTATTTAAGAAGGAGGTCAGTTACTTGGGACACATAATCTCGGCTGAAGGAGTAAGAACTGACCCAGAGAAGATAAAGGCCGTCCAGGAGTGGCCTGTCCCGAGAAACAAAACAGAAGTGCGCTCATTTCTGGGTTTATGCGCATATTATAGACGTTTTGTTAAGAACTTTTCGGACATTGCCAAGCCGTTACATCAGTTAACAGAAGAAAAGAGGGACTTCGTCTGGAATTCGAACTGTCAATCTGCTTTTTGCGAACTTAAGCAGCGAATGTGTGAAGCACCTATTCTAGGTTACCCAAGCAGAGAAGGAAGGTTCATCGTGGACACTGACGCCAGTAACATCGGAATTGGAGGAGTGTTATCACAAATACAAGGGGATCGACAAGTCGTAATAGCATATTTCAGTAAGACGCTTTCTAAGCCTGAAAGAAATTACTGTGTCACTCGTCGGGAACTACTTGCTGTTGTGAAAACCTTGCAACATTTTCACAAATACCTCATAGGAAGGCAATTCACATTAAGGACGGATCACGCTGCCTTAAAATGGCTGCTTCAGTTTAAAAACCCAGAGGGGCAAGTCGCAAGATGGCTCGAGCAACTGCAGGAGTTCGATTTTATAATTGAGCATCGTAGTGGAAAGGGGCATAGTAATGCAGATGCTTTGTCGCGACGGCCTTGTGTGAACGATTGCAAGCACTGCTTACGAAATGAAGAACGTGAGAATGTAAGGCTTGTAAGAATCGATGACAGTATGAAGAAAGCCCAAGAAGAAGATGAAGACTTACGACCGATACTGGACTGGAAGCACAACGGAATCCGACCTCAGTGGAGTGACGTCTCATCTTACGGACCAGTCACCAAAGGTTATTGGGCCCAGTGGGACAGTCTGTCCTTGGAAAATAGCGTCCTATGTAGAAGATGGGAATCCAACGATGGTAAAGTGGTAACCATGCAAGTGGTAGTACCACGAAGTCAGGTGACCCGCATATTGAGGCAAATTCACGATGGTGTTTCCGGTGGTCATCTAGGAGTAAAGAAAACCCTGCTGAAGGTTAGACAGCGGTTCTACTGGTTAGGTTGTAGAGAAGATGTGGAGAACTGGTGCCGTATGTGTACTGCTTGTACGTCAGTAAAAGGCCCACAGACACGAAGCAAGGGTAAGCTGAAGTTATACAACGTAGGAGCACCCTGGGAACGCATTGCCATTGACGTCGCCGGACCGTTTCCAATGACTGAGGAGGGCAACAAATACATTGTAGTAGTACAGGATTACTTCACCAAGTGGCCTGAAGTATTCGCGACGCCAAATCAAGAAGCGACTACGGTGGCAAAGAAACTGGTTAATGAAGTAGTCTGCCGCTACGGTGTACCAATGGAGATTCATTCAGATCAAGGAAGGAACTTTGAGTCTTCTCTCTTCCAAGAAATATGCAATCTCCTTGGCATTCATAAAACACGTACGACTCCCGCTCATCCACAGTCGGATGGTATGGTTGAAAGATTTAATCAGACATTGGAAAATCACTTGGCAAAAGTCGTGGAAGACCATCAGAGAGACTGGGACCGCTACATACCTCTATTCCTAATGTCTTATAGATCTGCTGTACACGATAGTACAAGATTCACCCCAGCAAAAGCAAATTTCGGAAGAGAAATGAGACTTCCAATTGATGTGATAACCGGCGTGCCACCTGATAAACCAAAACCCATTACGGATTTTGTGTGCGATCTTCAAAACCAGTTGGAGGAAGTACACCGGAGGGTGCGGGAGAATAGTCTGAATACTGGTATAAAGATGAAGACTAGATACGACCGCAATGCAAATGCCAGTGGTTTTGAAGAAGGATCCCTCGTATGGCTCCATAACCCTCTTCGAAGAAAAGGGAAGTCACCAAAACTTCAAGCCCGGTGGGAGGGGCCTTATACTGTTGTCACTAAGATTAATGATGTGACCTACCGCATCAAGAAAGGATTAAGAGGAAAACCGAAGGTAGTTCATATAGATAGATTGGCACGATACTACGGAGATAATGCTCGGGACGAGCATAACTAAGAGGGGGGTAATGTTACGACTAGAACAAAAAGGAAATAGAATCATCTTTCTCGAAATTTCTAGGACCGTCCGTAAACATCGTGAATTTATCATAGTGTGGCGTGCATCGTGTGGCGTATAATCTTAGGTTCAACGACACACACATAGAAAGTCTTATTGCTAAAACTGTCAGCAAACAATAGGCCATAAATTAAACGTTCCCCTCGTTTTAAAAAGCGATGACGTAAGTTGTTTACAAGATGTTAGGAGTTCCTGGACCTTCCAAAGATTTCGGGATCGAGGCATTTAGATATATAAGGGAGCTGAGTTGCGAGACGCGGCAGTTAATAATTCGAAAGCGAAGCGACAACAAGAAGCGAAATAAGAGAGGAACAAAAAGTGTTATTCTGCAAGTATCTACACAGGGTGATTCTGAGAGAATATTCGGTGAACGATTTATGTGTTTTGTTTTGTTATTGTTTTTTTTTTATTTTAATTTCTACTAGCTGAGTACGAATAAATTACTTTTGAGTGACACTACGGCATCTTATTACCCACGAACGTAACAATACATTTAGGCATCGTAAAAAAAGTTCTAAATCAATTTTGAATAAATTTGGTACACGGGAAATATATATCATTTCTCAATTGATAGAATATATGAATTGTCAATAATGTGAGTAAAAATAAAATTAAGGGATGAAAATTAATACTCGCGTAATAAACGAGTGTGAACCCGCGGGCGCATCGCTAGTTAATAATATAATATTACAAAAGAAATCAAAAATATTAATGTTATGTTTAAGTGAAATAACAATATACGAATTGTAGAAAAACACTGAAAAAAATAATAGTTATTTCAATATTTGTAATTTATTTCAAAATGGCACCAATACAGCGTTTAAAAAAATAACATCATGTAATAACTATCTTCACCAGAATAGAACAAGTAGTTTAAAAACTTCATGATGTAGACTTTTTGTTAGTGTGCATACATTTCCTATCATCATTTTTTCATAACGTGCCTAAAGAATTACATTAACAAACAAGTTCAAATAATTTTGAATACATTAAGTATAAACTAAAATTGTTTTTAGTTTTCTTCTAAGAGCATCTGAAATAAGGAAGACACGGCGACGCCACCGGAGCCGAGTAGACGTCTCTATTTCCCGAATGTTGTGCGGTTTTCAAAATACCTGAGCAAGTAATTGCTCTGCCATTTACAAACTGGTGGATTGTTAGCTTACTGACTGAGGTATTTTGAACCTACTTCCTATAACTCCATTGGAACATTTATGAACACTAGATAAAAAAAAAAACATTATACATTTTTTTTTTTTTTTTGAACTGACTATACTGTTAGCCTTAGGGGCCCTGGAGCCTTTACGGCTTTTACAGCTTTACCGGGCTTGGGGGAAAATTATACAGAAAACAAATAGATACCTACGGATAACGAAATCCCTCAAGTCTACGTACGTATAATTTTTCTTGCCAAGAACTGAGTTCAAGATTCTAAATGTAATGCAAATGCAAAAAATATCAAACTACTTTCAATTCCAAATAATGCAAAAAAGCAGTCTTTAAAACATTGGAAGTATACGTAATAGGCGTAACATGGTTTAATCGACAATTTTGAAGTAAAACTTATTAACTTAATCGCCATCTCTTATAACGCCAAAAATTTTACTTCAATCGCGTGTGACGGTTACACGCTTTTAAATATTTTTTTGTCTTTAACTTGTACAGGCTACAGACATTTTCAGAGTTATTTTACAATTCTGTAGGCATTTTATTGTTACGCACAAAATCTCGATATATATATATATTGTAAATAAATATGTGTATTCTCACCTTTCATGAAACCATAAAATTTATTTAAATTTTAAATTAACACCGCTATTAGAGATAGTGTAATTTCTATCATTCTACTAGCGTATTAGACAACAAACTTCCCCGCCACGTGACTCTCTATGTCCTTTTGATCTAACCCTCTGTCCACACACGCTGCCTAAAAGTCCCTTTTAATTGCTGCTTCGTTATTTTTGGATTATTTACAATGTTAAAACATGTTTAATCACTATCTATTGGTCCCCTCTGTTTTAACCATCAAACGGACGGAACTATATGTAATAGTTAAATAATTGGCGTGTAATTTATAGGAACGCATGAACGTTTTTGACAGACGAGATTTGTATTTTTGATTGGATTTTATGATAGAAATTGTAAAGTAATTTAAGTATTTATTACAATAAATTCTTACATATAAAATTCAAGTAAAATATTCCGTATATTCATGTATTTATATCGGAAAATGGATTATTTTAATTCTTCTAAAAGATTAGTAATAAAAACAGTATCTTTAGCATTTGAACTATTTATTGTAAAATTTCGTTATTTAAATATTCCTTCTCAGAGAAATTAAAATTAAGTTAAATCTTTTATTGGGTAGTATGCATATATATATTTAATCATAATTTATAAAACAATTCATTTTCAAAGATAATACCTTCGTAACGTTTAGCTAAATATCCCCATGTCAAACATATCTTTTTATTATGTCCCTTCTGAGTTAATCCTTCTGTTGTGTTTTATAAAACGACAACTTAATTATTATCACTCTGCTTCACTACGACAGAATCATATATATTATTACAAAATATATATTATTTCAAAGGTATTTTTTCCTGGCAACGCCATGTCTGCGTTAATAATTCTTTGCCAAAATTTATTATTCAAACATCATTTTAAAGCTTATATTCCCTGCTATTGACGAAACATAGACAAGTAGTTTAAATAAATATTTTGTTAAACAATGATTAAAAACTTTTTTATTTGGGAATGCCATCTGTTGATGCTAATGAAAATATATTCAAGGCGCCATCTATTAACAATATGATTAACTATCATGGCAGCTGTTGTTAGGTTTGGTTGCTAAATGTTGTGTTGTCTCTTTCGTTTTAGTTAACACGGCTTAGAGGCAAAGTTACACTGGTCATCTTCAGTGAAACAGACCAGAGCTTTGCACCGGCCAATCTCCTTCGTTTAAATTTTAACCACATGACACTGGCGGAATTGTGTACTTAACACACGTCGTCATTTTTATAAGAAGTGAAGTGAAGTATAATGTGTGAAATATTCGCAGGGGTCAGATAGTTATAATTTCTTTCTAATCTAATATTTCAGATGCAATGATTTGTGGAAGTTGTCACTGCAACGACGTTTGACTGAATTTTACAATAAGCCTAAGCTTTCGGCTAAACAAAATATCGTGATGCAATGTAAATATCATACTGGTAGGATATATTTAGTGATTACATCCAGTTAAAAAATTTAGTGGTCTGTATGCTGGTAGCTACATTTAAGAACCATCTTCTACACTAGACCTAGTGTCCTGTAAAGAAAACTTTTTCCGTTGTTGTGACTAAGGAAAAGTACTGACAAATATTATGAAAAGTGTTTGCTTTCTGAAATTTCCACTGAGGATTAAATCATAATACCGTAACAATCTAATCGTAACAACCGCTTATGTTATTAGAGTGATATTTGTAAATTTACCGTGAGCAGTTTTACTAGGTACAGCAAAATGTTGAGTCTGAAGTAGTCAATTTACAAAGTACACGTACCTTACATTCGTATTTCAGTTAATTCGGGTTCATTGTGCGGCATTTTTCGCTTGTGTAATCTTGTTAAGCAAATCCAAGGGAGGCTGTCTGCGTGACGCGGGTCGTTGTATTATGTTAACACGTACTTTTTTGTAGTGCTTCTTATTTATGTGGGTGATAACCATTTCGAGGAAAACCATTTAATACATAGCGGTGTTTTACTCATTTCTTGAAAAATATATTAGCTGTGTCCACGGCTCGCTCGTACAAAGTACAACATTATTATTATGGTTGATATATTTTTTTAAATAAATCTTTATATTACACAATATCTTGAGAGATGGATCTGATTTGGGAACCAGCCTCAGCTACATCTAATAAATCTTATTGATAAATAAACAAGAAAATAACGAAGGCGATCATAATAGGAGCGTTTTACATACCAATAAAACACCTGTTATATTCCTAGCCTTATTCAAAGCCTCATAAACATATTTTAAGATAGCAGTCTTCCGTTGATTTATACTATTGGTCGAATCTCATCGAGTGACGTAATTTCCTGTTCTCCTTGGTGCTATAAATAACGCTAAGCTACCACAATTCAGCTCCTAGGTCCAATCCTCTGCATGGAGTCCTTACGCGATACAGTGACACTGCATTCACTACCTTTCAACATACATGAATTACACTGCATTTCACAGGTTCTTTAAAAGTTATACTTACACCAAATTGGCATATTACTAAAGACATATAAGCATATTTTTCCTTATACAATCCTGAAGGATTGCTACGTAAAAACATGTTTATGAGTGTATGAGGCCTCGAATAATGACGATAGGACACAATGATTAGTTTTAGTGAGACGATTTACTTGATCAGTCAATATGAATCTAGCTTATTAATGATTTTCGACTTTCAATAAAGTTCTAGATCGCCATGACGTCAACGACTGCATAAATTCGTACCTCTCGGTCCTCTAGGCGTGACTATTCTTGAACAATGTTATACTACGATGTGGCACAATATGACGATACGCTAAGCCTAATGGGAGGAATTGGCTCTTTAATGCAGCTGCCGGAGCTCACATAGGTGATTGGCGAAAGATTTTAAATTTAAGGGAGGTAGCTAGCCAAGCGGGCAGGCGAAAGATTTTAAATTTAAGGGAGGTAGCTAGCCATTTTACCGAGGATACTTTTCCTACGTATAAATAACATAACGCTGCATATTAAATGCCGTAAATAGAGGAAAATCGATTCACTTGCACAGTACTAATAATATCTATTCACGGGTCCCAGCCGTCGCAGGACCCGAGCACGAGTAACTAAGCCGATTATAATATTCGAGCGACAGTAGTCGAACAGGGCTCCGCGCCGCGCCGGCACTGGACTTGTTAGCGAACGGATCTAAGTTCGTCTCGTTATAACTCACCAACTCCACTGTATGTTACGTGCAGTGCAAATTGTCAAGATTTTAAAGTACACATCCCCAGACACATAAGGATAAAGTTTTCGCAATTTAAATAGATACCTACGTGGGTATGGGAATCTTCGATATAAATTCGTTTTTTTCGCCGACCTACATATATGATTCCTCGAGAGACGCTCTTTCATTTTTAGAACTTTTATTTAAAAGTAAGCTAAAGTTCCCGGACTGTCTTATTTTCGTCGCTTAGAATAAATTGTCAATGAATGATTGTAACGGGAACATTTTTTATAGTAACTCGGCACCTCGACGTTTCTAACCCTGACGGTAAGCCTAGTACATTCTAAATACAACGGCACCACCGACAGATCAAAATCCATCAGCGGTCACCGCTGTCATGCCGGCCTGTATAAATATATCTTCACGTTACGCTTGAAGGACCCGATGTCGTAAGAAGGAGGGAACACATTAGCCGGGAGATGGTTTCACAGTTTCACGGTACGACAAATATACAATATAGAGAACCCAGGGCGTATGGTTCTGTTGTGGAAAGGAGAGAAGGGAATCAGATTAATCAGACGTAAGATAATAATGTTGATTAATATTTTTTGTAGCATGGCATACTGCCTGATAGTAACAAACCAAAAACAACGATGATCACAGAAAGATCTGCAATCTATTGCTGGTCGTAGCTGTCTTGCTGGCCTGCAAGCCTCTCGACAACTGTATAACTGGCTAATCCCGAAACGCGACAAACCAAGCCACTGTGACGTTTATCACCAATCGCATGGTGGTTGGCTATACACCAGACAATCTCACGGACACGGCTAGCGTGACCCTAGTGCGGATGTTACACCTGGGCTATGATAGTCGTGCTCCAGTAATGTTTGAACATTACCCCATTCTTGTATATACAGGCCTTGTAGAGCAGTGGTATTAAGCCTTACTACTGAGTCGACAGGTCGCTGGTGTGTCCCGGACATAATATAAATATACTTATGTATGTCAGCTGTTTAATTATTATAATACAAACTTTGTTTGGTGTTAAATAGCCGTTCGTGAAATTGTGTCCCTATGTTTATTTTCTACTAGCTGTGTCCGTGGCTTCGCTCGCGTGGAGTACAGAATGCCATCGATCGAGCACACGCGCGAATCGCGCTTCCCCCGCTCCCGGTTATTTTAAATACAAAAATGCTTATTGGGAGTGATACTTAGAGGATAAATGTATGCTGTCGCTGACTTTGTTGTAGATCTTAAAAAGAAGTCTTATGTAGTACATTCATTTAATATATCTCTAACGGTTTACTCAGCGTAAGCCATTCAAGCGCAATAGATTTTTATTTGCGCGGAATCCTAGTTATTTTTCTCAAATAAAAGTAGCCTAAGTTACTCCTTATAATATTCTCTATATGCCAATGAAAGTCCCGTCAAAATTTGTCCAACGGTTTCCGAGACTACCCGGAACAAAAAGACAGACAAAATGTTTAAAAATTGTTTTTTAATTATAAGTACCGTATTTACTTTATAAGCATTTAGTAAAAAGCTGTTACTTTGACATTATACAGACACTTCAATTTTATTTATTTGTGTAGATTATTATTTCGAAAGCAAACCAAATACTGTAACAAGATCTTGTTACATGTAGTAGAAAATACATCTCTATCGATCGCCATAAACTGACAATATAGAGAATCCTCACTTGAGGCTTCGACAATAAAAGTTAAGTGCCCCCCCTCCCTGCGTAATCTTAACAGTTACGTGAGGTATTAAGAATTTAGTAGCAACACAGAGGGTCGCGTCATCGATTCCGAGTCAGGCTCGCATTTTGTAACGCCGCGCTGTTTTGGTTGGCCTTGATGTTTCGATGCCAAAGATTTTTATTCCTCATAGCTGTATTGGATGATTTTCTTAAAAGTGTTATCTGTTGTTCTGTCTGCTCATGTATTTTTTGAAGTGAAACCTTTTTTAGCCGCGTTGAGCACTTTTTGGTAGAAGAAGATCTTATGGGTTCGCGTCACCGACATGCTAATGTTAATTTTATATGAAAATGTATTTAGCCGCATTGAGCACTTTTTGTAGGGGAAAATCTTATGGATTCGCGTCACTGACATGCTAATGTTATTTGTATATTTATATTTATTAGTATATAATCGTATATCTATAGCACGTACTGTCTGATATTAGACTGACGCATGCACAGCGGCCTGTGTACACAAATACATATCTATACGTTATACATCGTATATACCTGACCGTATTCTGTGCGATGCTTTTTGGATGGGTGAAACCTTGTGAGTTCGCGCCACCGACATGCGTAATAGCAGTATATCTGTAGCTATACAGGTGACGTAATGTACAACATTAGTGCTGTGTATATCTTTACAAGTAAAATTGAATGGATTTAGTAAAAAGTTTAATGTGTATATACTGTACATTGTTCAAATAGTGTTTGAATTTGATTATTATCGTAACTGTTTAATTGTAGAATCACTGTGCAGTACAATAGTGAGTACTAAATAAATATACTAATATTTTTAAGTTGAAAAATAAATAACAAGAAAAATGTTTTTTTTTTTAATTATTTGAAATATTCGTATTTATATTGGCGTTTGAAAATAATTCCAAATGATAGGTTTTCACTTCTATCGGCAGTCCCTATGACTGGCAATTTTTTTTTTTTTTAATATGTATTAAGTGTATTTTCATTCTATATGAAAGACATCACGAATATGCCATTCGTATCATGCCGCCGTTCGGATTTTATTCAAAAACGGCTTGAATGATACTTGCCAGGTAAGCGTATATCAAATAATATGGGCTCTATGAATTTTCAGTTACTTTTAGAAATCATAAAACAAAATGTAAAGATATATTGTGTTAATGTTTATCCGATTTTAATGTATTTATGTACACAAAAAGTATAAGTCATTGCATGATTCATGGGAAGAATCGAAGAATCGTCATTAATAAATTTAGGAATCTTAAAGAAAGTTTTGAACCAATTTTATTGAAATTTTGTACACGGGAAGTATATTGTTATATCTCAATTGATAGACTATAGGAATTGTTAATAATATAAGTAAAAAAGTTAAGTAGCTTTGCCAGAGTCAAATGTAATAATTACATGTAATTGTATTCTAATAAAAAAGACATTGCACGGTTTTAGGGCATTTGTGCCCAAATAGTTGCGACTACCGTATACATGACAAAACATGTCGCAACATACATTGTGACTCGCATATGAATATTTATTTATGTATACTTTAGTGAAATCATTGCAATATATATTGCAATTATAACTATGGCTTTAAACAAAAAATCTATTACAAGTATGTTCAAGTTATCTCGACCTGTAAATCTCTAAAATGTATTATTCCATTTGTTTCTGCTTATAAAAAAGTAACATTATACCTGCCATTTTGCTATTTGATTTTTTTTAAATAAACTCGATAAATTATGTAATTATGGTAAGTACAATACAGGACAATACCGACGGACGAGATATAAAGCTTCAAGAGCATCTAAAGTCTTCGTGCCTTCCAGTAAATACCACACAAAAACCAAATAATAACAGAATACTCGCTAACTGATTCCATAACTTTAAGCGTCATATAGAGACACTATCACAAGATTTTCACAGTGTGTGAAAGTCGAAATGAGTGTCCCATCACAAATTATCAGTCAATATATTCATTTACTTTTAAATTGTCTTTCCATAACGAAGGCTTCTAAATGAAATGTATATGTAAGATTAGAACTCACAGCCCTTCGTATAAAATTTTAATACTTACTAACAACACAGGTTTCAGTGTGCCAACAGAATTACATACATAAACAAGCGGCTACCGTCCCCTAACAAAGATCGCAATTTATCGGGGGGACGGCAGACACATTAAAACGAGGAAAAAGTTGTATAGGCACCAATAGTCGTGTAGATATTTTGGATTAAAGTGAAATCGTTGAAATACGTGAAGGTATCGCGGTGAAATTTGTATTTTTATTTTGAATTTATTAAAAAGTCCGTTAGCATTTTAAAATTTAAATACCTTTTGGTACGTAGTAATACCAAATACGTTAACCATTGAATGGCAGGTTAAGGGGTACAGGAAGTGGGGGTATTATGTCTGGAACATCCTCATGGTGTGCCCCGGGAAACTTCAATCCTTATAACTGGCGGCTAATACCAGACCGACGGTGTCCCTACCCTGTACCGCTCACCGCTATCAGAGGAGGCAGGGGATGGGGCAAGAGTGGGCTTGTTTCGGCTCGCCCACTTCGGACGGACCTTGTCTTTGACGGCGGAGGAATAAAACCTCCGTAAAAATTGAAGGGCACAACATTTAAAAAAAATCAATGGCGGCGGTGGAAAAAACTTCCTAAAAAAATCACAGGTGTACTTCAGCGGTGGAGAAAACCAACTAAAAAAATCAAGGACGGACGGCGGAAGAAAACCACTTTAAAAAATTACCCAGAAAGACAACCTCGTTAAAAATTATTAAAGAGTCGAGCATGAGGACTTCGTTAAAACATCACTTCCAGATTTTACGGGACGGGAAAGATCAACGACAACAGAGGAGAAAACCTTATATAAAAACCAACGCCGGACAGGTGGGGGAGGGAGTGCGTTCATTCGCCTCTTTCCTCTGCTATTTCACCGACGGCAGAGGAGAAAATCTCGTTAAAAATCATAGCCAGACTAGTGGGGGAGGGGTTGCGTTCATTCGCCTCCTTCCCCCCGCCATCAGTCAAACCAAAAATGGCAGAGGCAGAGGAAAAAACCTCTATAACCCAACGCCGGATGAGCTGGGGAGGGGGCGCGTCTGCGGTGCGTCATTCGTCTTCTTCCCCTGCCAGGCCGAACTAAGAGGATATGGGTCGGAGGGTCCGTCTTCTTATTGCACTGATTCGGCGGACGGTGAGACAGTTCCGCTGCACCGAGCTGGCTCCGTCAGAAAGCCTTGCCACCGAGATGTCATGGTGCATGCTCACCGTAGAGGTTTTGTGAGTAGGAATCTCACATAACCACTTTCTCCCCGGAGCGGATGTGCACGCGCGACGAGTTTCTTCACGTTAAAAAAGGGTACAGGAAGTGCAAATTACATCTTAAGACTTGAGACTCTCAAACCAACCTCACCTGCATATGGTGCATCCTGCTGAGTTACGAACGAGGGAATGGCGCTAGCAGTTGGTAGAGTTTGTACAGCATAACTAGGTTATTATCATCGTGCATATAGTAAAAAGCCCGTCATAGTGATTCATTTGAGCTTCGCGATTTGTTATCAGCCGGCGCATGTCCAAGCTATACATCTACGCGTTGTCTGTTGCCGGCCGTCATAACAGCCGCTATTGGCGATGCATTGTTGATCGATTAGAGGTCGCCTCTGTTTTTGGTTTATACTGTGCTTACCATTTTTTGAACCTTTACAGGTTTTAGCGTTATGGCCACACCTGTTCTTAAATGACTATGTGGCCCAAGATGGTAACACGCTAAGCCTAGTGGAAGGACTGGCTCTCAAGTGCAGCTGCCGGAACAAACCTATTGGCGCTTGGTGACAGATTTTCAATTTGAGGATGGTAACTAACCAGACAGGCATTAGAAAATACCCTACCACCATGCTATGGTTTCATCACGATGTTTTCCTTCACCGAAAAGCTCAGGCTTGCAAGGATTCGAACTCACGTCAATCGATGCGAAATCGTACACGCTACCACTAAGCCATCATTGCTTAATCAGGCACAGTTCCAACATTTTACCGTACTACTGCAAAAAAACAGAATATTTATCGTCAGTTAATTGAAGAATCGTTAAGGTTGATTGAATAATGATACAAAGAATTCGTACAAATTGATTTTAGTTCGATTTAAATCAATTGAATTCTCTTCGGATTTTTGCTTCATTGGTTATTTCTTCCTCAATAGGATGGTATTAAACGAAAACAAAGTCTTATAATTTAATATTGTAAAATAAGACAAAATGCCTGCCTACAGTTGGTTGATACGTATACCTGAGCTCATCAACGAGGTATTTCGCCGCAAGCAGTGCCTCTACACGCAAACCGTACAAGGTATCCGAATATCGCTCAAGTTGATATATGACAAGCTCTTGCTCGCTGTTAACTTATGGAGTTCCTTACACGCTCATAGTGATGTTCATAGTCTAATGAATAAATATCGATAAAATAATTAAACTGTAAATCGCCGCTATCTAGTTATTAAAGTAGGTTGAGAAAGAGCCAGGAATTATTTAATGAAAATAGAAATACACTGGCATGTCTTGTGTGACATGTCTTGGCAATCAAATACCAATTACCGATAAGACGGAACGTAATACGCGCGATGGTATTTGCGTATTTTTACTAATTTCAAAATAATAAACAACACTATCAACTGATTGTGAAGGAAAATATGGGATTTTTGTTCATAAGATCATAAAGTAAAATACAGAGTTTTATTATTAGATATATTAGCCTGTATGTGTCCCACTGGTGGGCAAAGGCCTTTTTTCGAGGGAAGGCATGAGCTTAATTATCACGCCAGCCCACGACGTATGTGGTAATTTCAGACACTGAGAAATCTACAGTTCTGTATTTTTTCGGTGGTGTTACAAGAAATATTTTCAAGCGTTCCAGTCTTCCACTTCTTATTTTCCATCACCGTCAGACAATATATTAAATTTAAATTAGTAAATGTACGTGAATTCCGAAAAATTCGTAGAAACATACCGGGTCTCAACCTGTGGACATCGAATCGTTATTACTCCTTTCTAAACGACTTTACTCGAACATTTCTTGATAATAAACTGGCGTGAAGGAAGTCGTTCTCTCGGTTAGATAGAAAATTGAAATACTTATTAATAATAAATAGTTAATAATGTTAGATCGTTATTACATGTACTTAGATCCTAAATTCGCGAAACAAACTAATGATATAATGTTACAAGGCACCTTTAAACCAATATAGTTAACAGTACGAATAAATATCAGATGGTAATACTAATATGAAATGAATAATTAGAGATACTTGGAAATCACGACCTTTAGTATTTTAATATGACTGAAATATAAAAGAAACCCTTGGACATATTTTTCATTATTCATATTAATGTCAAATACTTGTTAATCTATTCTTCATCTATTCTACTATTTTAGGGAGGTAAAGTTTATGAATTTGTTTGTAGGAGGTAATATCTGGAACTACTGATTTCATTCTAAAATTATTTCACTGATGAAAAGCTACGTTCATCAGAACGTTCAGACGGATAGACTTCGTTTTATTTTTATTAAGTTTTATAGATGTACTAGCGAACCAGACAGACGACTTACCCGAACGTTGGTTTGCCTAAAAATAAAAAAATAACTCGACTACAGCGCCATCTACTGAGTCCAATTGTAAATCTAAACAATCCAGAGCCCCATGAAAACACAAAAAAATTCATCAAAATCGGCCAACCGTTTGATAGGAGTTCAGTCACATACACACAGAATAATTATATATATAAAGATTAACTCGCACAAAGTATCGGGTGGTTAATTAATAATTCATAAATAGAATGATTTATGATTATCGATATTTTATTACTAGATTGCTATGTATGAATTATAATACTATATCGATATCCAAACGTTTACATCCTTATTATAACCACTTTACATTCAGCGCCTCTCAGGGTGGCGGCAAACGACTAATCTCATGATATATCGTTGTTCACCTTCCCTCATCTGAAGCAGATCCCAAAAAGTGGTCCTTTATTACGTGGCGTGGATTACCGCCCGTATAAGGCTTTGGGGAGACCAAAGCCTCCGCAGTATACTTGTATAATGGACCTCTCTTAAAGTGTTAAGATGTAACGTACACTTGCTTTAATGTCAAAAATACCACGATTAAATTGTATCTACATACATTAATCCAGTCAATGAGAGTTCAATAAAATACTAATTATATATACATTTAAAATAGGGATGTCCAAATAGTACGAGATTATGAATTATTCGGTCCGAATCGAACAATTCGATATTCCTCATAATTCGATAATTTCTAGCAATTCGTAAGTGTTTCGAGTAATTCGATTTTTTTAAATCATTTATAGGTTTAGCGTTATAGCTACAATCTCACCTGATGTTAATTGATGATGTGGCCCAAGATGACATGCTAATGGTGAAACTGGCTCTAAAGCGCAGCTGCCGGAAGACATCTGTAGGTGCTTTGTGATAGATTTTCTTCGCTTGAAGGCGGTGGCTCGCCGCCTGACTACCATAAGAAAATACCCTACCACCATGCTATAGTTTCATCAAGATGTTTTCCTTCACCGAAAGCTTAGGCTCATTGCAGAGATTCGAACTGATGTCAATGTACGCGATGTCCGTACACGCTACCACTAAGCCATAATTGCTTCAAATTTATTTCCTAAGGTTTTCGAATAATTTATAATTGTTAAACTATTCCACGATAACGTGGTATAATGTTCCACAATAAAATCGGGGACATTCTGAAGAAAGGTCATGTCAAGAGTACTCTAAACCGACGAGCATGTATGAGAAGATTTATGAATGTTGAGTAAGCGAAAGATGTATGTCATGATCGTAGTAAGGAACGTGGTCTCTGCCTACCCCGTTGGGAAATAGGCGTGATATTTGTATGGATGTTAAACTATTTAGTTTTCAATTATTTTTTTATATACGATATTGGGAACGAATATTCGGAAATTTACGAATTATTCAGAAATTTTTATTATTTATTCTAAGTTTTCGCATTATTTGATTCGTTCTAATGCTTCGATTTGTTATAATACCTACGTAGTTATAACGTAATCTTTGCCTATTCGAATTAAAAGGAACTTTTCGTAATTGTTTTTATATAAAAATATATGCTTACTACTCTAGTTAAGTAATAAATATTTGTTCAATACTACTGTCACCTTTGAGAAAGATCAGTCAAATGTCAGTTGACCGCTCTTGACTTCATTTGTGCGCCGATCTTGTTGGCTTGTTGGCGACTATTCGCGTATGAAGGCAAGAATGCGCAGTCTAGAGCATCGTATTTTAGAGAGTGTGCATAGGAATTGCATAATCTAATTCCGACCAACCCGTTTATCCACATGATAACCAGACGTCGTGCGAGTTTCTACTCTATGTGAAGAACATTGCTCCAATTCGCACGAAGTGATTCTCTTCGTCATTTATCATGCGAACAGCTAACTTTTGTCATTCACTCCCGACGTCTATCTTTCCGTCCATTAATAACTTAAAGGTCTCCAAGCGAAGAGTGAATAGGCATCTGTAAGCGTAACCACGACCTCATGTTCACTTACCAACAGGTGAGATCGAGGTCAAGTGGTTACCAATAAAACATAATATATAGTAGGCGCCTGTAATAGGTTCGCACATCTATATCAGATTAAATATAATAAATGTACTTAATGACGCTGCATTAATTGAATAAACACAAAAAAAAACATAATAATATATAATACAACAAAAGGTATAAATTAAAAATTCACAAGCTACGAGCATTATCAAAGCTTAACCTCTTCCTATTCAAAATCAAAAGAAAATCTCAAAAAGCTTGCGACAATCCGTCCCAAGTTTTCAAAACAAACACAAGTCAGTTATCTTGAGCCCGGCGGCTCTTCTCGGAGCAAGTTTGACAAAGCATTTATTGTTAGCGGAGAAGTCGCGGGATCCCGAGACGGGCCGGGACTCGCACGATAACGAGTTTGTGTTAGCATAGACACTTATAAGTATTGTAAAGTCTGAATACAGTTATGAGTTCATAAAATCAAATGTATGATTATTTACTTATTTTAGGAACACTAACACCTTCGATTAACCAGAATAAGTAATTACAATTAGAGATAAATAGCCAGTCACAAGTTTTGACTGATAGGTTAAAATAAGAAAAAATGCATCCAGAGTTCTGATTTCACAAACATTGCACAACATACACATGTTATTGTTATTAAAAAAATGAACTAATTTCAAGTAATTACTAAATACACACTGAAGTTAGGTAGGTAGTAACAATAATTTATTAATGACAATAGTATTTCATAAACAATTTAGATTAAAGTACAGTTTCATATGGGTTAAGTGATGACAAATTTACTATGACGAATCGACATTATCTAAGATATTATTCACTTGACATTGGCGAAACTGCCTAAATAGGCTGAAGCTATAAATAAAAAAAAACTCACTTCACAATTTTATTGCCTTATTTAGTGGTGTTGAATAGATCAATATCTCTACTATCCTGATATACCAACACTATATTTGGTCTAATACTAATTTAGCTTTAATCTTCACACCTAATATTGGCTGACCTTGGAAACAAACATGACCGACGAAAGCGCTGAAAATGTAATAATTCAAAATAAAAATGTATAAATCTCATGCGAGAACCAATGTATTATAGGTATAATTTTAATTCAATTAGTGAGTTGTACCTAACGGTTTATTTCTTTATACTGGTTTATATTTTGAATAATTAACTATACTGTTAGTCTTAGGGGCCCTTGAGCCTTTGCGACTTTGACAGCTTCACCGGGCTTGGGAATTATGTATACGTATTTTAGATTTAGGTACAGAATAATTACTAAGGTCAAGTTTCAGGTTCTGAAAGATATAGCATTTTAATCAATTTTTAATGTTGTTAAGCGGTGAGGAATTTATTAATTAGTGTTCTGTCGCTATATAGGTGGAAAGGTTAATTGACTAAATTGCATTTGAGATATTTTATAAGTTAGTCAATTAGCCTTATCACCTTCGATATTCTTAGGGTAATATTTCTTATTTCTAAAATCGTTATACTATATGTTGATTACAACATGAATTATCTTGTCAAGAAAAAACAAATGGCTGGATCAGAATTATAATTACAGTCTTATGATGACATCAACTAATGCAATCAACGTAAAATAGAATTACAATTATTTCTGACGAATCTAACCCAAACAATGTTTTGATTTATATCTTCTGATAGAGCGGAACATATTTCTTTCAGATAGGGGCCTGATGACTGAGAACATGTGGAGCCATTTCTTTGGGAACTATTTGAGGGATTGACTTTGTCTTGTTTCATATTTCACAGGATACGCTTCTGTTTTAGTATTTTGAACAGCATCTGTATTCATATTACATTGGTCAGAGGTAAATGCAGGTCAAATCGTTTAATTTTTACGGTTCCGTACGTAATATGTATTAAGATTTCTTTGTTGCATGCCTGTCGTTCTATCTGTCCGTATGTCAAGGTCTTTTTTCTCCGAAACGTTTTCAGGCATAAAGTTGAAGTTAATATGGAATACTGAGACTTCATACTGCTGTAAAAATATCAAGTTTCGCAATAAATACTTCATACTAAAAGTGACCGATTATCAAAACTTACAGAGTACTTCCCGGGGACCTGCACTCTATCTACCGCAAGATACCGATAAGTAATATAAGTCTTTTACTAGCGTATGTTGCCAGTCGTGACATATGGAACTCTATGGCCCTGATAGAAAGGTCAAGGTTACTCAAGCGGCACTCTGCGTGATAATATCAAAAATAAGGAGATCAACACAAGAACCAAAGTTACTAACGTACCCTTTAAAATTGTTAAACTTACTTTACTATAGTAGTAGTAGTATAGTACAGTGGGAGGGGCAAATATCTCGTAAAATGGATGGCCGATGAATAGGTTTGCCATGTATGACTAGGCCTTCTTTGAGACGCAAAGTGAAAAAAAAATGATAAGACGTCGGGACAGTGATCGTAATGACAGTGACAATCCCAATATATTGGGACGAATGGAAATCCTAACGATGATGCCAAAGAGTTCTCGAGTGGTGACCGCGTACCAGAAAATGCAGCGAGGGCAGACCCCCAGAAGGTAGATCGACGACCTGGTGACGGTAGCGGGAAACCGCTGGATGCGACAGCGCGGGATCGCTCGTTATGGCGATCTTTGGAAGGGGCTTTTATCCGGCATTGAACGATTTTAGACTGAAATGTTAATGATGATCTGAATGATGTCTTGAAATTTGACACGAAGGGAGATCTTTTAGCATAAAACTAGATAAAAGAAAGTAACAAATTGTTTGGTAAATAATTTGATGAACGTGCATTCCTACAACTATAATAAAAGGAACAGCTATGGAACTTGGCACTCGTTAGATCTCAGCTCTTTTATCGGTGATAACGACTACTCCTAACGTCGTTTCTACCGAACTTGGGCACTTTTTCACATTTAACTTTTTGTTGGGAATTTATTCTTCTATATTCAATTAGAAATAAATTTATACAGAGACATTAAGATTAGACATCAAGATAGATTATTGGAGATACCAGGATTATCCTCGGCATTTTTGTTAATTAATTACAGATCTTGTGGGCGCATCAGGGTGAAATGCAAGCACTTTAGAGAGTGCACGGACCGACAATCCAAGAGAGAATTATGTCTCTTTATTTGGAGTTACCTCCAATGGCCTCCGATCTCTCCTTAATAGTCACCCCAAGCCTCTCATGTCTGATGTTATCGCTGCCCGTAGGTGACCTAGTTACTGATCTCGAACGCCCTCACGATCCGACAAGCTTCTGTCAGAATGTTCTTCTCTGTGGATTCCGACTTGGTGGGTAGCCACGAATAATCTTAGGATTCAATATTAACAGAGGTGTTCACGGTGTCAGGACTTGAGGTAGGATCCCGTCGAAGAAGCCCGTCGTTGTCTGCTTATATGGCAACGTGGGTCACAGAGCACACCTGTTGCTATCGCGCGGCATATATACTTTCTTTACATTTATTTTATTTTCCCCGAATTTTGAGTACTTGTCAGACAACTTTTATCTCCTTGCTATGGTCACATGTTTCCTTTTTATAAACTCGATTCTCTAACAAATTAATTCACCCATCAATAATTATTGAACCCTTAATTCTTCAAAAGTATTATACTGATTACTATACTGATTTAATGGGTTTGCTTCAAACACTATCATATCTTATGTAAAGTAAAGATGTCTTCAAAGACAGTAATATTCTAAGCCTACAAATAGGACTGCTTCTCAAGATTATATTTAGTTAATCGAAAAAGCGCTAGGAAATGCTTGACTACTATAGTAATTCGAACTCTCGCAATACAATCCATATCAATATATATATGTATATATATATATATATAATATCCCTGCTGATACCTTATAATTTCTCATCAAACAAAAGGCAATCTCGAAAATTATTTGCGGATTGTGTTCATAATACAATATAATTACTTATAATCATTTCGGATAAACAAGATCATTGTTCCCTGTACAGTGAGTTGTTTACTCCAAATCTGCTTCGTGAGACCTTTTCATGAAAACGGCGGCTTGAAACCTCATTTAGTGGAACCCGACGCTTCTACTATTTTAACGTTATGGCCTAAGAAAATTGTCGCATAATTTAAATAACTTCGTCGAGTCTTTTCCATTGTCTTCGGTTTCTGAGGCGAAGACGAACTTAAGTGCATAAATCTTCCCGTTTCTCAAGAGGATCTTCATTTTTCTAAAAGGTATTAATGTCGTTGTTTCTTTTAGGATTGTTTCTAGACAGCTGTCACTGTTATTAAACATAAAATGGTATAATAAATCTCAGACATTTTGAAACGAGCATTACAGATTTTTATATGCCATTTAAGCGTATACTAGCAAGCCCCGCGGCTTCGCAAGTAATACTCGTATATATAAATCTGTTGGTTTAGGCGGCGCACGCTTTTAAAGCTCCTAGTCGGCATGATATTTTTCCGACATTTTCAATAATCATGGTCATATCTAAGCTAATTTACACAAAACCGTAATGAATGACACCTAAACCTTCCTCATAAATCAATCCGTCCATTGACGATAACCGTATGAAAATCCGTTTCGTAGTTTTTGAGTTTATCGCATTCATACAGACAGATAGACAGACGTGGCGGGGGACTTTATTTTATAATATGTCTACATAGTCTTTGAAACAATTAATTCGTTTAATTATTCATATTGTAACCAACTGTTTAAAAAATATACTATTTTCAAACAATTAACTGTTAAACACAAATGTTCTTGTTTGAGGTGTTTTGTAGTGTAGTGAGAAGTTTAAACTTACTTTCCAGGACTGGTTACCTATTTGTAACTAATCTCACATATTAGTAGTTAAATTTGAGTTTGGTTATAGACCGCCATTTTCTACAGTGACTGTTTAACATCAAATGGTATTATGTTAGTTAAATCATCATGTTAGTTCAATAGATTGTAAATATATTTATAGCGACGGTTAATATATGCACGGTGGTAGGGCTTTTTCTAAATGCCCGCCTGGCTAGCTACCACCCTCAAGTTGAAAATCTGTCGACAAGCATCAGTAGGTGTGTTCCGGTAGATGCATTTGACAGCCAAACTTCCACTAGGTTTAGCGTGTTATTCTTGGGCCAAATCGTCACACTTAAGACTTAACATCAGGTGAGATTGTAGCCACTACGCCTAACCTATAACGATCAAAAAATGTATTATTGTATTACTAATGGAAAACTTTTTTTAACGAAAGTATTAATTTTAATCTATTTGCTATGTAATGATCTTTGAAACATTCATTTTGATAAAGAATTAAAGGAGATATATCATTACCACAAAGAATAACTTTAAGAAATAATATATATAGATTAGTGCAATAAAAATAAATACGAAGTTAAATTATTATCAAATAACATAAATGAATTACAAATAGGAAATGGTTGAGTATGAGAGAACATCAAAGGTATTCAGGTATAGCTGTACTGTAGTCAAACAATTTCTAGACTTAATTGGAAAGCGAACAGGCTTGTGGTGTATTTACTTAGCCCTCGTAGTGACCACGCTGTGTATACAGCTCTTGTCCGACTTGTATCAAAGATTACAAACGCTTCTATTTGTGTCTTACTCGTTAACTTAAACATTATAAAAATAAAGTAACAATATTACTTAATTAATTTTACTAATGTTTTTCTTTTGATTACATAATAATAATACCAGCCTGTAGAAGTCCCACTGCTGGTAAAAGTCCTCTTCAATTTCAAACACCGAGACAATATACAGTTCTTCTTTTTTCCACATACATTGGTTCTACAAGAGCATATTGTTTTCCTTCACCGTCGACAGATTATGTTACTAATTGAAATTAATAAATGTCAGCGAATTCCTAAAAAATCTTTGGTTCATGCCGGGGCTCAAACTTACGGACATCGAATATTCTGCCAACCAAACCACTCGACCATCACGACTTATTTATAGATACACATAAGCCTATTGGTATTCGAGAAGAATTCTTTAAAGGTAATGTGTGATAAAACTACAATTACGTGGGATCTTATAAGTTCAATATGTTGCATTATTTAGCAAGAACAAAATCAAAGTACATTTATGCATACGTTTAGCAAGCTAGGCAATGTAACTGCACGTCACCTGATATCTACCTCATCATGAAACAAGGATAAATCAACAAGGCCGTTGTCTAAGCAGTCTATGTTCTTTAGGAAGACGACAAAATCTAAGGCCGTAAACACACCGAATATTTTAAAAGTGCAGACGACGCGCAGATAACACTCATATACGCTCTTCAAATAAGATTCGAACACAACCTTGTAACCTACGCACACGGGGCGATCGTGAAACGCGCTTCTACAGCGCGTATTTATTTTGCCTTGCGTTTGCACATTGGAATATATGTAGGGTCTTTTAGGCTTAGCTCCAGATCCACTGGAACAGTTATTGTTCTTTACTTTGTCTCTTTTATAAGTGTCCTTAATGGTATTCCATTTTTTGTAAGTTCAATTACTGAAACCAATAATGAACCAAAAAAAAAGTGCAAAATTTATGTGAATAAAGAAGTTTCAATAATGTAATTTTTTACAGGTATTTAGCTACGGGTTGCTATTTAGATAGTCATTATGACTTTAAGTGTGCACAAATGACGGCAGGCATTTTATAGTTCGTGAAACAGTAAAAATAATATGGGATAAATTAAAAAAACGTCTGTAAACCAGAACCAACCGAAGAATCGCATCTACAAACTGCTGAAGGATTTATGAAATACGCAAATTTTCACAACGTAGTTGAGGCTATCGTCGGTAAGCATATTAGAGTTATAAAACCTCAACATAGTGGATCAGAGTATTTTAATTACAAAAAATATTTGTCAATCGTATTGCTTGCAATATGTGACACAAATTACGAATTTATCGATATACATGTTGCTATGCTATCGAAAGGCTGCAGACTCAACAATAAATGTATGTATTGAATGGACAAAGGGATAAGGCAAGGAAATTATAATATAACAAATGCGAGACCAATATCTGAAAATGGAGTGCCAATACCATTTACGTTTATTGGAGATGAAGGCTTTGCATTATCTCAACATTTACAGAGATCATCAATACAAACGCAACAATCAGCATCTACGGCGCCGAAAATGCGCGTTAATAAACACGCGTCTTCTGCGCTTTTAAAATACACCGTGTGTTTACGGCCTAAAAGATACCGATGTGTCGAAAATGACCACTATGAAAGGATCTTCCACAAATAAATGATACTCAGTATCCAAACATGCACAATTTTACTTTACCCTTTGTTGCTAGGTGTATCTTCCACATCTTGTTGTACTATCCACTAGCTGTGTCTTATGATTTCATCCGTGTTAAATTAACACTAACTCTTGACCGTGCCACAGCCAACGCACCCTACAGCTTGCTAGATTGCTTGACTTTCTTAATTACTGCACCGCTCCTTAGAATACTTAATTATTCCTTCCTCAATAAATAATCTATAAAATGTTCCAGAGATTAGCGCGTTCAAACAAACAATCTCTTAAAGTTTAATATTAGTATAGACTTAGCAAATTTATTATGTCAAGATGATTCATAAAAAAAAACTTAACGGAACTATTAAAATAATTACCAACCAATTTCACTAAAAGGGTCCCTTCAGATCTTACGTTATCTCCAAAATTTAGAATTCATGGTAGACGTTTGACGTTTATACTGCTACTCAATTAACCTGATAACAAATCTGGGAGACGTCATAAACTTTGCACCGACGCGCGTCGTGGCGCAACTCTAATAATTGGTTAATGGAGCTTATTGAGAGCTGCCATCTTGCCGCTAATCAATAAACATAAACGTCGTATTGAAGGATTTAGACACGTAAAGCCGTATGCTGTCTTAATCTCGAGAGGGGAAAGTTCAAAGACTTTCCAATTTGAATACAGGGACGGACTTCGGAAATCTGTTACTCATTCTATTATTTATTATATATATTATATATTATTTTAATTGACATTTACATGTATAAAAAAATATATGTGGCTATCTCTATGCAATTACTTATAAATGATTATAAGTTTTACAATAATAACTCGCACACTTGGACTCAATTTCACGCATTGCCATTTATCTCCAAAAAAAGAAAAGCTTGTATTATGGTTACTAAACAGCTGATATAATATACATATATAAAAGCAGCATTTTTTTATCGTTGTAGGTTTGGCGTAGTTGTCACAATCTCACCTGATGTTAAGTGACGATGTGGCCCAATTTAAATTCATCCCTGTTTGTACAAACCAAAACAGCGTAAAGTTGTAGCAGCACTCTTAGACGGTGGAAACACACTAGGAGACATGAAGCGATTAGCGCTGAGGGTGTGCAATGAAGGCTTTCGAAGGGTATACATCTTTAAGAAAGATTAACGATCTTCAGGTAAAAGAGCACGCCTGGGGTCGGGCTATAATTAAACGCAATGGATGGAGCATCCCCGAAGATTTAGAGTGAGGGGTTGGCGTCTTGCTGAGTTATGATTTCGTTCAAGACGGTGTGATTGGCACCTTATAATGAACCGAGTGATTCGACTTTTTGATATAAAATGAGCATTCTTGATTCGTATTTTTATTAAACTTATTATTGCTGTCACATGTCGATAACGAAAGTATCAAATTACGTAAGGCATATATTAACAAAGGCATATATTAACAAAAATGAGATACCGATGTGCGTAAAAAAATTTTCAATATACGAGCCGCCTCTGGATATATATAAAATCTTTACACTGGGAGTTGCTTAAATGAAACTAGAATGATAAAAGACAAAATGTCTTATGAACCCTTAAAAATAAAAAAATCCATTACATTCATTGACATTTCCGGTTTCGCTATGTAACCAATAGATATTGTGCTATATTATGGTATGCTCATTTGAAGGTCATACTTTAAAATAACTTATGTAATTGATTCTCTGGGATATGTTATATGAAAGTGAAAAGGCTCATAACAGCCTGAAAATATAATTTTCATATAGTTGAAAAAACTATGCGGTATTTTGATAACTTCATTCAATTATAAATTTTTATATTTATATAAGTATTTTTATAATAACATGTGAAGACTTGAAGATTACAAGTCAAAAATGGCTACATTTCTTCCGTGCACCGTGGAGCATGACCACATTGTCGCATACATTACTCGTGACTTGCCTTCACTCGCCCCCTGTAAATGCTGTAAACGACAACAAACTTCTTATTAGATTCTACGCACGGGCATAAATTGTGAATATCAATATTTTATTGAAGCCATTTAAGCAATTATTATTATTATTTCTTAATAAATTTTTTTAATGTATTTCTCAAAACAGTTTTTTAGGTATAATATTTTAAATTCACTTTCATACACCTAATTAATAAGATTTGTCGCCAAAATAATAGATGTGTCACCTCATCAGAATCGTTTTTGTTTTTCAATCTGATTACACTGTTAGCCATAAGTGCCCTGAAGCCTCAGGCAGCTTTTACAGCTTCACCGGGCTTGGGGGCGAGCAAGCGCTTAAAGCACTCAGCCGCGAAAGCGTGGCAACAAGCTCCAAGGGTACCAAAGTGGCCGAACCTCGGCTTGGAATGTTGTCGTAATTACAAATAAGTCACGAACTGACTAATTCACTATCCGTAATTCGATGTAAGCTAACTATACATATAAATATATATATATATATATATGTTTCTTTCCTGGAGGGAGGAGCGCTCCACGTTTTTTGGATTAACCATTGTATATAAAAGAAGTGACAAGCTTACTAATATCTAACGAAGGTATCTATCACCGACCGTGTATTATTTAAAAAAATATGTTTGCATTTTCTCTACAATGAAGTGAAAATATTGGCAAGGGTAAAATGTATAGGTACGTATAACGTACCTATGTACGTACAACGTACGTACGTAACTAATACAAGTCAATTTAATTATTTTATTATTTTTACTGTGTGATAAAAGTGTGTCTATAAGTTTGTTTTACTTTTTGGTCTTGTAATAACATCTCGTTACCAAGCCCAATTTATTGGATTCGTCAAAACAAATCATATGTGCCCAAACTCGAGGGGTTTGCTAGTAGCCACTGAAGTGTTCCACTATTCACCTCCTGTCTCCATCAACACACCATCGTTACCAAGCCCCATCTATTGGACTCGTGTCACGTGGACAATTAAATACATATAATGTAACAGAAAATAAATATATTAAAAGAAGTTATGGAAATGAAAATGGAAAATAGATTAATATGTGTAATCCGAAGGCATTTACATTATCAGATATATAAAAATAGAGTACCTTATTAAATCTATTAATTATAGTAACACTTTCACCAATAAAAAAATGTCCAGGTTTTTAATATATCCATCCAAGATCTGTTAATGAAATTGCATCGTGAGACGCTTATGTTTCAATAAACTCCATTCAGCTCCATTATTATTTCTGCTTCCTCAAGCCAGCATGATTGAATGTATCCGCCAGGTTTTTAATTCGTTTTGTAAAATTTGTTGACTCTTCACAATTTCGAATAAATAGTTTCAATTCTTTAGAATATCGATTACAATATGAGGGGTTCTTGCTGTGTAAGTATGAATCCAAATAATAATGTAGAATAAGAAGATATAAATAAACTTGTAAAAATCTTGTAAAATAATATACGTGTTTTCATAGACGTCCGATCGGCAAGTCTTGTAAAACAGAATCCATATGTCATGTTTCAATTATTTTCGTGTCCTTCTATATTTTAAATTTAAAAGATTCTTCAGTCAAAATACAACATTAGTATATGACCTACTTATTCAATATATAAATCGTAAAAGAAGTTTGTATTAAAATATAATAAATGAACTAAAGATATGATGCCTTCGGAAGCAGCCGAAACATAATAAATGAATTAATGAAATCTGAACTAAGTTAAAATAAATATATGTAATTAAAAGATAAAAAATGATTGAAAATACAATCATTACATTTCCCCTTTTCCCCGGAAAAATTTTTCGACTTAGAAAAATTTAGAAAGATAAATAAATAAATATAGATGAGCAAACTTCACAAATTCATACATCCTTAACATACATCACAACATACAACTTCTCATAATATCACCACTCATTCAGTAGGGGATAGGGTTCACATTCAATGACGCCTACTCCAAAAGTTGCTCATTAACATGACCTAGGCTTATTTAACGAGTTGTCTTCCGCTCGAATTCTTGGCTTATTTAAAGAGTAATTACCCGCTCTATAACAATAAATAAATACTTTTGACCTAAGGCTTATTTAACGAGTAGTCAACCGCTCTATAACCCCAATAATTAAAATCAAATAAATACATACTAGTAGTTATTATTCCACTTCAGGCATTCAAATCTTCACATCCAAGATGCTACAATAAAATATATCGACGTAGGGTAGGTGTCGATATAAATAAGCTCCTGGGTAACTTTAAAGTTCCCAAGATAATAAAAATGTAGCATAGACGCTGAAGTATGTAATAAGCCTATCGAAGTATCCTTAACGAAATCATATTTAAAATAGACATAAATATTTAAATAAATAAGATATAATATAATAATAAGCCTAATGGGTATTAACATAATATAATGAAATGTAAAATGATTTGAAAGATGAATGACAATTTATATATATATATATAGTAGTTAAAAGATGAAATTCAAATATTTTCGCCAAAATTTTTTACGTTTAATCGTCTCACTTGTGTAAGTGGTTTTTAGAATTTAGAAAAAGACTAGCTCAGTGGTATTATTTACATTGGGCGCCAAATTGTCACGTGGACAATTAAATACATATAATGTAACAGAAAATAAATATATTAAAAGAAGTTATGGAAATGAAAATGGAAAATAGATTAATATGTGTAATCCGAAGGCATTTACATTATCAGATATATAAAAATAGAGTACCTTATTAAATCTATTAATTATAGTATCACTTTCACCAATAAAAAAATGACCAGGTTTTTAATATATCCGTCCAAGATCTGTTAATGAAATTGCATCGTGAGACGCTTATGTTTCAATAAACTCCATTCAGCTCCATTATTATTTCTGCTTCCTCAAGCCAGCATGATTGAATGTATCCGCCAGGTTTTTAATTCGTTTTTGTAAAATTTGTTGACTCTTCACAATTTCGAATAAATAGTTTCAATTCTTTAGAATATCGATTACAATATGAGGGGTTCTTGCTGTGTAAGTATGAATCCAAATAATAATGTAGAATAAGAAGATATAAATAAACTTGTAAAAATCTTGTAAAATAATATACGTGTTTTCATAGACGTCCGATCGGCAAGTCTTGTAAAACAGAATCCATATGTCATGTTTCAATTATTTTCGTGTCCTTCTATATTTTAAATTTAAAAGATTCTTCAGTCAAAATACAACATTAGTATATGACCTACTTATTCAATATATAAATCGTAAAAGAAGTTTGTATTAAAATATAATAAATGAACTAAAGATATGATGCCTTCGGAAGCAGCCGAAACATAATAAATGAATTAATGAAATCTGAACTAAGTTAAAATAAATATATGTAATTAAAAGATAAAAAATGATTGAAAATACAATCATTACACTCGTCAAAACAAATCATATGTGCCCAAACTCGAGGAATTTACTAGTAGCCACTGAAGTGGTCCACTATCCACCTCCTGGCTCCATCATCAGATCAGCTCTAAGATACCAAATTATAGTTTTGTCATCGGAACTACATATAAATACAAAGTTTCATTTCGATACGACAATTAGAAGAAGGTTAAAACTGACTTCTAAGGTTTTATTATATTGTTTGTTAGTTACAAGTGAAACTAATAGAATCGTATTAAAAATTACGTCGAAGTTTCTTTAGCGTGTCAAATTACCTTATATTTATTTTTCTATACTAATTTTATATTATCAATATGGTAGAACCATATTTTAAGAATAATACAATCTATATTCATAAATCTGTAATTCTGTCTGTATATGGATTTTTTTTTCTAAATTTTCTTATCGATATCTGTTATACAATGTACATTCAATTTAGTTTGTCGGTCCTTCTGTTTATATGACCAGATTTAACTCAAAAGCGTCTAGACCGATTTTCATTAAATTTTGTATACTGGTAGCTATGTCATTCCTCAGAAGGGTATGGAGGAACCGGTTTGGATGAAATTTTGAACGATTTGATGAATTAATAGGCTATATGAATTGTCAGTAATATGGACAAAAATAAAATTACGAGACGAAACTGCACGCAGTAGGATAATAAACGCGTACGGATCCGCGAAGCACCGCTAGTGATTATATAAAATCAGTTCGTTAGCGCTTAACGTCCTTAAAACGGCTAATTCATACAATCCACAAACCACTTGTCATCAGACGCGTCGATTATCGTGACCGCATTCAAATCTGAACCGTGCTTATTCTAAAAGTGAATTTTAAAAACAATCGTTAACTTTGTTTTTTTAATTTTAAAAAATTTAATTTATCTTGCTTGTTCCCTAATTGGGGTCAGCCCTACCTTACATTACTCATATCTGGACATTACCATACATTTCCTCTCATATCTGGAGTTAAACCAATCATCAGGATATCATTATGGATATTTTACATCCAGGTAGTCGGTGGGCGGCCTCTGCCTCTTTTCTTTCTTTTATGCTGAGAACCTGTCGGGGCATAAGGTCTTCGCTTTTACGCATCAAATATCCAAACCAGCGTAATCAGCTTTCTCGCCTGATGTTAAGTGACGATGTGGCCCAAGGTTTGGTGACTGGCATTCAAGTGTAGTTTGGCGCCTGCCTAGAGGTGCTTGGTGACAGATTTTCAACTTGAAGGTTGTAGCTATGAAAGTAGGCAAATATATAGGTAGGGCAAATGACCTACCTTTGCTATGATTTTATCACGATATTTCCTTCTCCAAAAGCTAAAGCTCAATCTACAATGCGTTGACACGGTGTCCATACACGCTATCGCAGAGCAATCATTGCTTTATTGCTGTTAAAAAATTCGAACAGAGACATTTAACAATCATTCAGCAATTAATAATTGTTGATAACCTTAGACCAGTCGTTTCAGAATAGGCCTTTGACTGAATGGATCGATTATCAGGATTGTCCGGCAGCGGCATTGGACCGTCCATCACCGGTATTTCGGGAGTAATCCGGCACGCGCAGAGAGAACCGGCACACACCGATATGTCAATTAGGATATTGGACGCGCCAACATACTGTAGAGGACATCTCAGTTTGATGTTTGTACGAATTCGGATTGGATTATTGGAATAAATCGAAAACAGCACATATGCCTTGCATTTCAAATTTAAGGTCAACATCAAATTATTAATACGTTTATAGCGGTTATTAAATCTTTGAAGCAATTAATAATTTAGGTTTATTGGTTTTCTTTCAAAAGGAACTGTTTATAACTAACCATTCCCTTCCACTACATTTATATGTATACAATTATATGTACTACGTACTAGATTTCGAGATCCGAACATGAACACTTTCTCTGTTCGACTGAACTGCACTTCAATCCGTGCACTTTACTTTATTGCGACTTCGATATTTATGTAGCGGCGCTAATAACATGATATTTCAGATAATTCGAATCAAAACGTTAATCTAGACGTAAATTCAGTAGTCAAGTAAGTAAATTACTGTTGTTCAAGTGAATAAATAAATATTAATATCGTAATAACACAACAGAAAAAACATTTATTCATTTAAATGCTACGCCATCTTGAACTATGTATGTTTTGGTCGCGAGAAACTGTTTTCTACCTCTAAGCGATCTCGCGCTGCATATATTAATAGTTTGGTTAGACATCATAAAGTTAAATCGCTGCAACGAACTTTAATTCTAACTCCTATCAGTATTTGAACAAATGGTTTTCGTGAATATTCTTGTCTATCTGTAGAATATGTCAATGCGAGGGCTGGTATTCACAGCTACAGCTACACACTAGCATCTATCTTGGCAAAAACAGCGAAATTTATAAATTCATATGTTTAGCGTATTGTGAAAATGTGGAATCGTCTCCTGGCCAACGTGTAGGGAACCCTGCTAAGATATCGTTTCCTTCAAACGAGGCGTGAAAAAATATTTCTACAGGCAGGCATTTAAAGGGCTTAATGAGGAAAAAAGGAACAATGTTACTGCGTGAAATAATGATAATTTACGTTTCTATTAAAATCAGACTTGTACTTTTCTATCGCATGTACGTAAATAAATATTCCGCTAGACAGAGTTGACAGTGTACAATTCAAGGTCTAATTGAATCCCGTGTACGCTCAGACAGCCTAAAAAATATACTCATTTGAAATTCCAATGCAATTGCAGACGTGCCCTTTTTATTATCCCATTCGGTTGCACTGCAAGTACATCTCGATTAGGAGGAGAAAACTCTATCTACAAAACTACAGGCGCCGGAAGGTTGATTGTTTACAATAAATGATTAGATTTCATTATTTTGATATTTGTGATAATTATTAAAAGATAATTTATGATATACTTTTAGAGTTTAACGTACTTTATACCAACGATTCCTAATTTGAATTCTGCGAAACCCAAGGATTCTGTGGAAAAGATAACATAGGTGCGAATTCGTTAAAATTATAATTGAATCGTTGAGTTATTTTAGTTGTTAGGTATGTAATTCTGCTGTCCATATACTATTTTGAAATTAATAATTGTATAACGGCAATAATTATAGTAAAGGATAGTAAATATTTTTTTCATTTTGCAATTTTATTTGTTATTATTTAATTAAGGGTTCTGTAAAATAAAAGTGATATGTTGAATTTCCATAGCATTAAAAGTTTTGAAACCGCAGCTATAAGTATATTTTTTAATCACAATAATATATCGTATATACGCATGTAAATGTAAAAAATATTATTTTGTGATGTCATTAATTTATTTCGTTACTGTTTTTATTTCTATAAATTTATATGTAAAAGACGTATTGTATATTTTCTACGAGTATGACTTAGCCATACTTAGCTTACTTTGAAGGTTACTTCTACTTTTCAATTATATAGACTGGTTGCGCCACTATTTATATTATACATTATTATACATTAACGCAATAGTGTTCCGTTCAAACTTACCTACCCACCCCCGCTCCCGCACCCTTTTCCAACCACCACCTCTTACCACTAGCCGCGGATGACCGCAGTGACATTCGCCGCCCGCACGGCACCGTTAAGGGTAGACTTTTTGTGTCGCACACGCATCGCACCCTGCACCGCACCCGCGCCGTCGCACGCGCCTACGCAACATATTTCACCCCGCTCCATATGTACAAAGTTCATATCGCTGGATTGCTGGTCATAAGATCGCATAGTGTATCAGAAGAGGGTTTAAAAGTGTATCAGCGGCTACGTGGATCCTCGTAAGTACCCCACCTGTTTATTTTATCCCACCGTCCCCACTGTTGTGTTAATGTATTATAGTTCCGCAAAAATACAGTCCACTAATTAATTTTTATATAACCCGCGCCTCCATAGACAGTATGTAGGAATTAACTTCTCGTTTGGAGAAATTTTGCAGATTGTATATTAAGAAAAAAAAAAAATTACAATAGCAACTTAAATTTGACAGGCCTCGTGGCGCAGTTGTAGTAAGCCCTACTATTGAGTCGAGAGGTCGCGGGTTCGATCCCCGCCCATGACTGACTTTTGTGTGATGAGCATAATTGTCAGTTGTGTTTCTGGGTGTTATATATATATATATATATATATATATGTATAGTATATCAGCTGTTTAATTACCATGATGCAAGCTATGCTTAGTATGGAATTAAATGGCCGTGTGTGAAATTGTGTCCACATATATTATTATATTATATATTATATTAAAATTAAAAGCTCAATACTTTTGTAAGGTTATTTGGAATTTTATATAGTATAAACTTTTCTTGCGACTTTGCACATTTATATTCTAATCCACACTCCTTTTTTTCTCCGATAACATTCTATAAACTTAAGTAATTTTTAACTTCTGGGTTTAAATGAAAAGACGCGAAAACAAATACGTATTTCAAATACGAAATCAAAATATACATCGATATAAAAGTTCCAAATCCGTTATACCAATACAATTACCATATCGACCGCAAACTATATCGAGAATAGTTGAACGATACGCTTTCAAATGTGCAATGGAGAACATTCAACACATTCAGACCAAGAGGCCGGCGCGGCTCCGGTGTCGGCGATAATGCACACTGAATAAGTGATGTGGCCGTTCTACGAATAGCACAAACCACACGAGAGCACACAGTAAAGCTACACACTGCTACGACATTCAATTTGTTGAGTCTGGTTGATAAACTTAAAGCTACGAAAACTTAAATATATCGAACGGGTATATGTAACCGTTTATTACTTTGATAACATTGGGAAACAATTTCGTTTAAGTTCTGTTTTAAACTTAATAAGCATGCTGATTTAAAAAATTTAGTTTTTCATCGTTATAGGTTTGGCATATTGGTCACAATCTCACCTGATGTTAAGTGACGAAGTGGCCCAAGATGATTACACGCTAAACCTACTGGAAGACTGGCTCTCAAGTGTAGCTGCCAGAACACACCTATTGGTGCTTGGCGACAGATTTTCCAGCTGTGGGTGGTAGCTAGCCAGGCGGGTATTAGAAAATGCCCTACCACCATGCTATGGTTTCCTCGCGATGTTTTCCTTAACGAAAAGCTCAGGCTCATTGCAGGGATTCGACGCGAAGTCCTACACGCTACCACTGAGCCATCATTGATTGCTTCTAAAACGTCATTGTAGTGTTAGTTTTCTTCTAAAACGTCAAGTTTTTTGATGTGAAACGTCTAATGGCGCGTTTGGTTTTGAGTAAAAGAGTTCTGCTGAGACGGATACGTGCCATTCTGCCTGCGTTCTGTCTTGTCGGTTCTTTCTGACTTAGCGCTCCCCTCTCATACTGAACTCTTCTCTCTCTACTGTACACACTCATTACTTTGTCTATGCTAGTGTATCAGCGTGGTTTCTTGGTGAAGTAAAGGACAGATTTATCTGATAAAAATCATTGTCAGTTCTTTACTACAAACTATTTGTCGCTTAGAATATCAGTTATTTTATTTATAAATAAATATATATGTACCCAATTGGTTTTTCAAAAACCGATTTAACGATCTGGAAGACGTTTTTTTTTATTTAGATAACATTTTTCTATCCAAATTTACCTAGATAGGTTTTTTTTCAAGACACTGTGTATAGCTTGGTCACTCAGATGTTTATATTAAATCAATACCTATTGTTTATATTAAAAAAGTTAACTTTACAGGAGAAACTAAAAAGAAAAGAAGTATGTTTTTTTTTTTGAGAATTTTGTCATAAAAATTTGGCCGGTTAAGCAAAATTTACGTTTAATCCTTAAATCAATCATTCAAATGCATAAACAATATGTTTTTTGTAGAAAAAAATATGCTTATAAGGTTTTAATCTCACTGCATCAAAATCTTAAAAACGCTAAATATTTAGATATGTGGTGTAGTACTTTTTACTGTAAGTTATTAGTGAGCAAATAAAAAAAATTCTTCACCTGTAAATTACATCTTAAAGATTTTACAGAAAAATTAGGGTGCAAACAACTATATACAATGCCGTACCGAAGTAATAACAAATGATTTATGTATCGATAATATTTTATTAACGCTATAAACCATCTCAAGCGGATTTTCACATTGAACACCTTTATTTTATACTTCAGAACATTAAATACTCGGTCGATCGGTTACTATACAAGAATAATTTCTTTATGGCAAATATAACAAATCTGATTTATTTTAGTTATAGTATATCGCCAATGTGCTGTACTGTGATTCCTAGGTTAGAAAAAAATGATGCGTGTAAAGGAGATTTTAAGAGAGGTAGGGCACAGAGAAATTACTTTGAAGATTTCTCTCTGCTCGGGGCAGCCCGACTGGTGGAATACCTCCAACCTACAGTAGACCGAGGCCCAATGACGTTGTGTTATCTTCTTGCGGTGAGTAGAGTTTCCATAGCTTCTTGGGGTAGGGGCGTCCATAGGCTACAGTAGCCGCTTACCATCAGGCGGGCCGTATGCTTGTTTGCCACCCATGTAGTATAAAAAAACGAGGCGTAGCGAGGATTTTGGCCAAGAGATACGTGGAAAAACGAATGTTACATATATATGTTTATACTAGATTGATAAAGTTATTTACTTCCCCACTCAGAAGTGCTTACTAAACATCTTGCTAAGGAGGGCCCATTTGTACGCTCGTTAAAAGTTATGCTTCTTTGAATAGTGACACTTGATTTTACACAACTATCTTGACCACAATAAAACAAGAGAGTTAGCAAGAAAGTTCATAGTGTAAACGTTTCTTTACAATTTGCGCGCGTATCGTAATAACCCACTCTCATAATTTAATTCATACCCCGCCTAAAGAAGAATATCTTCACTGAGACTTCAGGGCTTTTAAATTAAACAATATGGACAGATAGAAAATAAAGGAGATAGGGCGCAGAAAAAACCTTTGGAAATGTCTGTCTACTTAAGGCAACTTGACTCGTGAAATACCTCCTCCACCTTAAAGAATATTGCAGCCAAATAACACAGTGTTGTGTTCCTGCGGTGAGTGAACTTTCCAATACTCCTTTTAGGAAGGGTTAGAATAAAGAGTAAGTAAAGAGAATATTTCGGAAACATTGCGTCAATTTGATTTTTATATTTACTTTTGAAACAGACGTACTGACGATTATATAAATTATTGAGTTATAAGGTTAATAACATTATATTTGATCTAGTTGCAAATTGAATTTCAGCAAGCCTAGCAAAAATGATATAAGCCTACAAATTTCCTATTATTACATATGCCCAGATCCGTGAACGCAAAAGAAATTATAGTGGGATTTTTAAGCTCTTATATAATATCTGAATTAATTTCAGTACACGACAAGCAACGCTTAAAAATATAATAATTTATTTTAGTGAAAGCTTCCTTATGCTGAAATATATTTTATTAGCTTCTTACAAGCAAGGGTGTCTCCCGTGGTCGCCTCGTCGTCGCCAGCAATATTTCTGCACGGTCGGGCAGCTAAAATGATATATGTAATTATTTTAGTTACGAGTAGCTATGAACTTTAAGCCACGCTTACTTTAACAAAAAATAAAGTTGTGCGGCGCAATTTTTTTTATGAAATTCTAATGTATGGTTTATGTATGAGCAATATAATATACGCAATGTCATTCTATTTTAACAGACAGTATTTTTTTTTCTGAACGTGAAGTTTGTTTAAATATTATTCTCTCGCGCCGAATCTTATAATGCTGATATTGACGTCCAGTTTGACGTATATTTGTGGTGTAGTGGTGTCTCACAGGGCGAATTTTAAGTGATGTGGATGTAACTTTGCCTGAGTTTTGCAGACGGTTTCGGCGCTTTTTTTCTGTATTTTAAGGTAATTGATAAAATGGAGTTTAATCACTACATAAACTTTATAAATCTAATAAAGCAAAAAATAGGCATATATCATAGTAACCATGATACATGCGGAATAAGTTAAACATTCCTATTATTATGTAATGAAATATCAAACAGTCATGCGGTCCATCTGGAAGTAATTGTTAATTACAGCCTATATATATTCACGACCAACCTAAAAAGGAACGCAATTCTGAGGCTAGTTACAATAGATTGCTACTTCTGAGGACTGGATTGAAAAATCTGGTGTGCGTTTTATGTTGCCAACTACACCCTTTGAAGAAATTGTTTTTTCTATGAATAAATATATATCAAACTATAAAAGATACGCTTATTTCCAGGTAATTGTATAAATTAAATAGAAAAGAAATAATCATGGTGAAATAGCACAAAATACTTTTTTTTCTATTCCATCCTAAAGTTTTCCTTTGCCATCCTAGTTGTTTTTACAGATTTTATTTAAAATAACTAGCAATCAAGTTGTATATAGGAAGGGCGTCTGAACTATCTGATTTGACAATATAGCACGGACGGCACCGCGGTTCCGTCCCACATATTGGACCAGACTTTGATTCAAAACTTACTAATAAAGAAACACTAATCCTGCAGTTGGCTGAAGATAATGATGATGAAAACTTTTTTATACAATTAAATTGGCAAACAAGCATACGACCCGCCTGAAGGTAAGCTGCTGCCGTAGCCTATGGATGATTGTAGTATCACTATCGCATTTCCGAAATTGAACCCTCCTAAACCCTATGGAACCCTGGAAACCTTCCTCACTGCCGGAACACAACACAAGGTTATTTGGCTACGATCTTCTGTAAAATTGAGATATTCTACCAGTAGGACTGCCCCAAGTTTAGAGATATCTCAAAAGAAATTTCTCAATATCCGTGGAATGAATGATCTTATACGAATAAATTATATATATACACGCGCAGTGTAGGATTCCGAAGTTGCACGTCACAATATGCAAACTTAGAAGGGGCTTTAAGTAATGTTCAATGGAATTTGTAAGAAATTACTTCTAAAAATACATTTTATAAGTTGATCGACTATTACTCGTTAACTTGTAAAGCATACTTAACTGTTATAGCTTTCCTTTTAACTTTTTTATATATACTACTGCCGTGAATTTTTTCCCATATCCAAAACAATAATTTAGTTGTCCCTAGAAATGAAAAATGTTTTTCAAACGTCCGCAATATTTTTGAATGACTTATTCAACGACATCACACACTATGGGATAGACGAGAGAAAAAAAATTTATACTCATATTACGTGTAGAGGAGGTACCCTAAAATATAAATAAAATGTATTTTACCACTTTGTCGGTATGATTAATATATTTACCCATAACAAATTACAGCTTTATAGTACTAAGAATCTTTGAGCTAAGCAGCGAACAGACTGTTGGGCATGTCAAAACTAATAAGCGTTCCGGAATTGTAGACTTCGGAACCCTAAAAAGTAAAATGATTATCCTCAAAACTGCCATTCTATGATAGAAACTAATGAAAGTGATACGTTTGTCGGAAGTGGCATTTTAACTGCCCCATTTCGGCATCGAAACTGTAATTGCCAAATTTATGGCGCCCCACTGTAACTTAATTGTGGTTTGCTACGGTGGTGTGTATCACTTGAAATTAGATTGAATGGGAATGTGCAAAAGAGCTGCCATTGGGAGTCTAGTGTATTCGTCAAAACAAGATAAATACATTGTAAGATTATCATTTAGTAGCTAACTTGTTTTTGTCCGAAAACAATGGTCTGGTCTTTTCATGTTTTGTTATTGCATAAGGGTAGGGCTGTTTATATTGCTCACTTAGCTAGTTACCTATAGGTATGATCCGGCAGCTGCACTTGGGAGAATCTCCCACTTGAGGTATAGTGTGTTACTATATTAGTCCATATTGTCACCTAACATCAAGTGACATTATGGTTCAAGATTAAACCGATAAAATACAAAAACGGCATTTTTATAATAGCACATAAAATATTTGCAATAATAGGAGCATGCGTCGATTGACGTGAGTTTAAATCCTTGCAATGAGCCTGAGCATTCGGTGAAGGAAACATCGTGAGGAAGCCTTAGCATGGTAGTAGGGCTTTTTCTAATGTCCGCTTGGCTAGCTACCAACTACCACCCTCAAGTTGAAAATCTGTCGCCTAGCACCAATAGATGTGTTCCGGCAGCTGCATTTGAGAGCCAGTCTTCCACTAGGCTTAGCGTGTTACCATCTTGGGCCACATCGTCACTGATCAGATGAATCAGTTGAGATTGTGGCCACAACGCTAAACCTATAACGATAAAAAAAAATACTGGCACTATTAGACACAGATTTTTTTTTGGCATTTGGTAGCAAAGAAAATATTCTAGTCAGTTTGGATAATCATGTGCCTCTTGTTTCATTATACGCTTTCGTTCAGTATGCGTTCATGCATTCATTCATTAATCTAATACAATATAAGATATACGAAAATAAACACTTTATATATGTACTTTCCAAAGTTTTTACACACACATCATCCAAGTAAAAACAACATAATTAACAACGAGGAAAAGATAAGGAACACGTCCAACATTTCTACAGACGAAACTTTAGACAAAAAGCCCGCTTTCCCACAACGTGGGGCGCAAATCCTTTGAAAATTTCATCTAACAGCTCTTTAACTCCAAACATCTAACTGCCAGTTAGCCAGTTTGTTCGCAACTTGACGGACGCTTCGGGCGTCTTCTTTAATTTATTTTGAAAATTAACGTCGCTAACCTTAAGTTGAAGAGATAACTCTTTCCACATAGAAATGAAAACGTTCGCGAGTTTGAAACTCATACGTAATTAAAAACACAAAGCGACAACGTTTCGTTTATATTAATGTAGCCATTTGTAATATTAATACTCACATTTTGTATTTATATAGGTGATATCAACATAAGGAACAATCAAGCACATAATTATATTTTAATGTCTACTGATATTTAAACTTTAGTAGATTTTTTTAATTACCACACGATCAGACAAATTGATAAAAACACGTATGTTAGTTATTTAATCAGTTACGTAGTATAATGATTTTTTGTTCATGTTTTTATCATTTACCCAATCAAGAGGTAATTTTATAAAAAATGTTTTGCGTGTTACCTTGACGCGAGTTTAAAGTAGGTACAACTATTGTGAACATGTAGCAGACATCACGATTATACTAATCGTAGTCATGTTACAATTGAGAGGTATTTATTAGTAATAAAATTTACAGTCATATTTACACCAAGCATGACAATTAAATTACTTTAATTTATTTATAATAATAGTTATTGTTTATGTTAAGATAAACTTATGACTTTTTTAATAATTTTAATATCTGCTACAATATCAAAGAAGTTTTATTTCTATTATTTACTAGCGACCCGCCCCGGCTTCGCACGGGTGAAATGCTGATACTAAATATACCTGCCTACTACAGAATGACCTTATAAACAACGGTTACAACTTTTTTGTCATTGGACAATACAAACATGTTTTGTTTAGAGGTTACTTTTGAAAGAGTGACATATAATTGACCAAAGTATATAGGGCCGGTACCGCCGCACCACTATCTATGTCCTTGCATTTTAAATCTGTAATATCTTCGGAAATATTTATTTAAATTACATGCTATAAAGGGCCATATTAATCTATATTAAATGGACAATGTATTTAAGGTACTTAATTGGATAAGTATTAATGCTGTATTGCTTAAAATCACTTCGTAAATAAGCCAATAACATTTACCATCGCGGACTTTTTTGTTGACCTTTTTAAGGTGTACAATAATGTACTACATTATTTTGATTTATCTCGTGGGGTTCAGCCAGCGTTTGCAATGTAAGAGCAAAAAATGTGTTTATTTACGACATCACTTAGAAACCTCTAAATTTACCAGTGTTTCTCTACAATAGTATGTATGTATTATATATATGAACCTTCCTCTTGAATCACTCTATCTACTACAAAAAACCGCTTCAAAATCCGTTAAGTAGTTTTAAAGATTTAAGCATACATAGGGACGGACAGATTATAGCGACTTTGTTTTATACTATGTAATGATGATGCATGGGAGAGTACAGGTTACTTACACTTTTTTTATTAAACATAAATATTTTATTTCTTAACTAATAAATTCTAATATGACTTATTTCATTTTTAGTATTATTATAATATCTGCTACCAGGCCAGATCAAAGAAGATTTACTTCAAATACGTGTAAAAGTTACACGCAAAATATTTTTATAGATTACCTCTCGATTAAGTAAAAATATGAACAAAAACTCATATACTAACATACCTGTTTAAAAATACTATTATTATTAAAATTATATCAAAATAAATTTAAAAATTTGATCATATACTTTTGCTGAACGTTATTTTCGTCCGAAAAAAGATCTTCAGTTATTCTCAAGTCGCGCCTAATGAAGTTTTAGGCCTCTATCAGACTAGCGTTTGTCGAGCGTGTGTGTTTTTCCAACTAGTATGATAGCAGCCTTATTTCAATATGAACTAAAAATTATAAACTAAGATGTTGTCATCTGAGTTATTATAAATCATAAATTATAAATCATATTAGATAATCATAATAGATAAATCATAGTATTTCATTAGGCTAAAATTTATTTTATATCGTATTTACGATTGAAAATTGAACATGGTGTTTTCTCATATTCAGAAAGTGTAGGTGATTCGTCACGCAGGCATGTTGTTAAATCAAATAAAGTAGGGTAACGCCGGAGCCTTCCAAATAGGTTAGTGTAATATACGTAAAAGTATCTATTTGTAATAAACTTTACATAACGAACTAAAGCTTAAGTACTAGCATGGAAATGAAGATTGGCGCCCTGTGAACAATACACAGGTATTGTAGGAACACAATAGCTTGGACCTGTTCGTTAATCCAAACTACCTTCGTGTTACACTGTACGCTGTAAATGAGATTTGTAAGGATATTAATCGGACAGTTTATGTTGGCGTCATGGATACCGTGGTAGCTCGAAACCGAAGTAGTTTTGATATCTGAATAACTAACCTATCACTAACTGGTTATACTTACAAAGTTGTTAACTTACAACTTTCTCGACGTTAAAGATAACCAAATGTATATAAAAATGTAATTTTGTTAAGTGTTTCACAATACTCTATTCTGCACACAGCAGGTTAGGAATACCACACAACAGTATGTTAATTAAAAAAAAAGATATTTTCGTGATAACTTCATATAAAAAAAGGTTTATTTTATAACAGGCACAAAGTGCATCTGATATTAAGTGATTACTTTGGCACAAAACTTTTATTATAGTGGCATGGCAAAGTGATGTCACTATCCCTAATTTTAAGCAGCTAACGTAGCCTTTGCACGCTTGTAATACCATAGATATCACTAGCGCTTTGCCGACCTTGAATCCACCTAACCCCAGGAGCTCTGGGAAGCCTACTCACCGTAGAAACACAATACAAGATTATTTGTCTGTGATCTTCTGTAGAGCTGAGGTATTCCACCAGTCGGACTGCCACAAGTAGAGAGATATCTCCAAAGAAGTTTATCGGTGCCCTACCTCTCTTACAGCCCTGCAATCCCGGTTGATAATTGGAAATACACTGGCCGAACACGAAACGCGACACGCCTAAGCGTGGCACAATGATGAGCGTTACACCTGGTGTATGGTAATCGGATCGCGATCCAGTCTGATACAATTGTCATGTCCAACAACCTCAAAACGAACGCAATGCAAACTAAAGATAGCAATAAATTGTTAATCCTGAGACTGCCAACCACTCCCTTCAGACGGAGCACCTGCTGCTTTGCGGCAGATACCCCATATGAAGGTAAACGAAAATAAATTACAAAAACTAAAAAAAAAAAAAATGATTTTATGAAAGCACGATGCAAGTGAAACTTTTTTTCGGTTTGTAGGCAATTAACTAAAAATTTTTGGAAAATTATTTGATTCAGTGTATTAAAATTACGTTTTTAATCTTAACTTAATTATTGAAAAATGGGAATGATAATGGGAAATCAATAGTAGACAAAATATTCAATTATAAAAACTAATTGAAATTTGCGTATTAGAGTACGGAATACATAATTAATACAATCATTTAGATGATAGACGCATATTAAAAACTAAGATCAATATTTATTTAAATTATTGAATCGTTGTCAACTTAATTGTTCTATCAATAAAATAACATTTTCGCCTTTCACTTTATGGCCGTGGGCCAGCTGTAATGCGACATGCGATATATGAACAAAATTTTTGGGGCAATAGGATAAAAGTTTCACTTTAAAAACCTTATTTATTCTCGAATTCTTCTCAGTAAACCTTTTCATTTAATACCCATATCATGGAGATTAATAAAAATAACTGGTCCGCCGTCATTGGGATTCCACCATATTAGATTTAGAATAGCGTCACTTAGCTAACCATGCATTATCATCCAAACTAAACGTGTATCGAAAATTTCTGCTTTAAATAAAAGCTTCTGATTAACATTAATTAACACAATCGAATTAATATTTAAGCAAATTAATTATGTTATAATAAATCCGTTCTTCGGACCAAATTAAGCATTATATCAAAATTTGTCTTCAGGGCTTAAAATGGTTGAAAGTAGAATCCACATAAAAATAACTATCAAAAATGTAAAATTATAATCGAAATAAAGGTTTACTTACTTTTGGCAACCGATGCTGCCGCTGTTGCTTTTTAGATAACTTCCAGGTTCCAAGATATTTTCTCTAACCGCTAAAACCCAAATATAAGCACAATACCTTGATTTATTACACTTAAATTGCGTAGTTTCCAAGTACACCGTTTGCCTCTGGCCGGTATCCGAACAACTGACCAGTCTTATCCGATTTTAAACGTATAGTAATTATAAAAATTATTTAGCTACCCTCCAACCAATTTATAAGTCCGAACAACCATTAAGCCTCAGAACGCATAAAATACACACTAGTTTCATACTCCTAACGTAAATAGTCTACAATAGAGAGATATACCTAGACAGTATCTACAGAGAACATCTACATTTTCTGCACTTGCCCTAAACGTTCGTGGTATTTAGAAATAATAGAAGCATTTGCTCGAGAGTTCTTTATTACGGCGGCTCTTTGCTCCAAACTCACGTTTACACAAATAGCAACCTTCACGTTTCAGCAAATAGAATTATAATCTAGTGAAACGTGGAAAGTCTTGGTTAGTTTAGTAGTACAAGTGGGTAATACATACGTTTATGTAGCTCATATTACAACGATTCTATTTATACAATTATTTTTAATAATTATTATTTGAACAATTAATTAACTGGTAACCATAATCGGGTCTTTTGACCACAATTTGATTTTTCTTTTATAAAACCATCACTAAGAAACATTGCATTATTTGATTTTAATAGTAATGATGTATTAAGCTCGCGTGTAGTCCACTTGATGGTAATCTTAAATAGTCGTAATTCAGATCAGTCAGTCCTATTTTGGAAATATATTCAACTTACATGTAGAAGGTGTTATCTATTAATAATCATGTTGAACTAACATTTAAACATTTGCTTATATTCTATATCGATGGTGTTCGAAATATCAGCACGGTTCGCTATTTTTGAAATTTAGTAGAATAGAAGTCATTTGGACCAGATTTATGGAATATGTTAATCACGACTAAAGCGCCACCTATCGGATTCTAACATATCTATGAACCATCGTACCGATAACACAATAATGTGTTATACTAGCTGTGCCCGTGGCTCCGCTCGAGTGAACTACTAAAATAGATTTTTTATTTTTTGTGCGTAACACAAATTATTTTTCTAAAATCCTAAGTTATGCCCTATAACATCAGCTATTTGCCAGTGAAAGTCTCGTCAAAATTAATCCAACCGTTTCGGAGATTACCCAGAACAAACAGACAGTCAGACAAAAATTTAAAAAATGGGTTTTTTATTTAAGTATCGTGTATACTTTCATATGCATTTAGCAAACACCTGTTATTTTGACATTCCAAATAGACACTTCAATTTTATTATACGTACAGATGAATGTATCTAATACTTATCTACATATTATATGAGTTCAATCGGCCTATCGTTCAGAAGTTACACGATCACTATAAATAACAGACGTACACAAGATTTTTATATGTAAGATGGAACAAGATGTATGTAAATTTCTCTATACCTTATACCTTACCTTACCTTTTACCTTACCTCTATACCTTAATATTTTTGCCAATTGAACAAAACATGGGAGCAATTAAATTCATTGCAGGTCGATGCGGGACGCGTTTGTGCGTGAACTTTCGGTTACGCTCGACGGTGCGAGGAGAGTCGACGCGAGGGCCCTTCGGGGAGACGTCAAATAAACTTTGCAATCTCTCTACTAAAACTCTGTCAAAGAGTACACAAAGATTTATTAAATGGAATTATCCTTATAGGAAACAAAGAATATTGAAAATGACATTTTATATAATGTTTATTCATACAATGTTAAACTATGTTTACACTATTAAAAAGACAGTTTAATAAATTTAGACTACTATGAATAATGGCTAACTTCATCAGGTAATACTTTCGTCACATGGTGCCCGCGCTTCTCACAATTTTACCATATACTACATGCGCCAAAAGAAGTATATCTTAAAAAAACATTACGTTAACTAAGCTAAAAACAAAATAAATTATGATATATAATAAAGACATGAGACGAATATAGTCTTGCAGTGTGTAGGCAGAAATTAAAAGATATTCTGTATAATAAGTTTGTTCTCTGAGAGGCGCGCGGCGTTCAGTCGGCGACAAGGTAATAATTAAAAGCAACGACTAATCCTACAGTAGAGTGTAAACACACCAGTCACTAAGCCGTATTGCCACACACGCGTATTCATTTATCCTATGAATATTTTGGCAAATTTTCAGAAGACATAACTTAAACAGGCTCTACAGTGTTATGTAGTAGAGCTCCTACTGTTGAGCCGGGAGGTCGTAGGCTGAGACGAGAGGTTGTAGCCTCAAACTCCACACGAAGCAAATTTTTGTTTGATGAACATTATTGTATAAGTATTCCTCCGCTGTTTCGTTACCATAGTACTGATAGTACAATTCATACTTTGACATTAAATTAATAGCCGTATGTATATAATATGACATATATTACAATGCCGATGATTGCCGATCTCTCGGTGGTCAAAGTTTTTTTGGATTGTACTGTATTTACCATGTATTCGGTCAATTAGCTGAGCTACTATAAAAAAAGGAAACTATGTATGTCCAAATATTATTATTAATAAAGAATAAAAAGGTATAAAATTTTTTTTTTTAATCCGTGTAATTTCACAGGAAAAACAAAAATGATGGATCATAAAATCTAAAATCCAATTAAATTTTCTATGTAAGCGAGCTCACTTCGCCTCTACAAGTGGACACTCAGTGATGGATGGGTGTTCATATAAAATCATTTATTTTTTACACTCCATAACCCGTACAGTCAACATATCGATATCATTTCAAATTGATTGCCTACCGTTATGGGCCAAATCAAATTAATATTAATCAAGAGGTGAGACGTATATTTATAACATTTTGTTAATAATTTTACTAATTAAATATGTGTGAGGAGCGTCAAACAATAACTCAGAAAACAAAACAACATCATCTACCGAACACAAAGGAACAATAGCGATATCACATTATAATGTAGTTACGCAAGCTATAAACAAGAAGTACATAAAAAACACAAGATTTATGTATGTGCAAATATTTTGCATAAGTACACATTAGCCTGTGTTTATAAAAGAATTGTAATCAACTCGCGCTGTTTGCATATATAGCAAGTTGTGAAGTTACATACCTCTTAAACAATGTTTTAATATTACATAAATAATTTAAGAAGTTCAATTTAAATGCCAATATCTTTTATTGTGGGTAAACAGGTGGAAAATCTTATTTCCATTGTACTCAACTTTTGTGTTCCCAGTTTAGGTATAAGCGCAAACAACACGCAACACAATAGTCGGAACTGGGCCAGGGTCTTATGTAAGTTCCACGTATAAAGGATGTTGCTTCGTAGTTAAAAAGTAAAAAGATTAAGTTCATTAATTATACAGTCTTTTAAAACTTTTGTTTTAACGGTTTCAACAACAGCTTTGAGCTTTACATTTTATTGAAGTGAAACTTCTTATGCGACTTCCAAGCTTTAAACGTTAAACGTTTAACGCAAATTATCGGTCACTCCTCTTTGTGTGAGCCAGAGCGAGAGAGCAATATATTATCGGTCTCTCCTCTTTGTGTGAGCCAGAGCGAGAGAGTAAATGTCGGTGTGTATGTATATTACACACTGTTTAAATAAAATAGAAAATGTTTTTTAAAATGAATTTTCACTTCTATCTTCTTCTTCTATCGTGTGAATCGCACACACACCTTTTTTTCTTATTATATCTTCAATACTTATGGTCAGTGATTTGACAAGCGTATTATTACCAAAAGGTCTACTCATGTCATGTAACGTCTTTAAACGCCTTATAACAGACTAGCTGTGCCTCACGGTTTCACTCGCGTTAAATTTATTTACCCAACTCTCCAACACGCCGCCACTAACGCCCCCGTGTGGCCTATCGTTTAGTTTCCCTTACTCGCCTACAGCATTCCAAATTGCTTGACGTGCAATGGTTTCTGCTACGTATCTTAGAGTCGTAGCATGAAGTTATTTAACCTATAACTTTCCTCAATAAATAAACTATAAAATGTATTTTTATTCAAATCCGACTAGTAGTTTCGCACTTAGCAATTAGCACTTTCAAACAAAAAACAAAATCTGGACTTTATAATATTAACTAAAGATTACATTTATTTCCATAATACAAAATCGACTTATAATATCAATTTATATTTAGCAAACATCCTATGCCTGAAACAAGTATGTATGGAAAAATGTCTTCGTGGAACAAAACCGATTTCGCATGCAACCTGGCGACAAGGTTTTTGTGAAAAATGTTGTTGGAGTCAGCACGCTAATGTCCATGCAGCACGGAACCCTGATCAACCTATATTTATCCATTGACGACACTGTTTGCATTCATTTACAGGGGTTCATAAATACCAATCAGGAAAATAACTGAACGGCAGATATATGTAATAGGCATTTCTTTTAATGCTTTTTTGCTTTTCCTAAAATTCGCATACAAAGTTACGATAAATAAATCCCACTCGCTTACCTTTTTATTTTACAAATTATAAGGTTTTTAACGAAGTCACTGAAGCCAGTAGACAATTAAAAATATTTCTTTTATATTCTGATAAGTATAATATGTAACTTAGAACGGAATAAAAATGTGAAAATAATATAAAAACAATAAAAGGAACTAATAATATATCTTTTATAACACTCACTATGTGAATTATTGAATGATATATAATTAATGTTAGAACCGTAACATGTTATAAAGCATTTAACGCACACCAAACCTACCAATCTTCCAATGAAAAGTTGGAAATCTGTCGTAAAGCACCTACCCTTACTTATTTGAGCATATTATCACGAACTTATAAAGTACCATCTTCGTCCTAACGTCACCTAACATTACTTTAACTTTAGTTACATAATGCAATAATAAATTTACAAGTTTGTAAATATGTGTTAATAGGAGGTAATACGGTTAATATATCGATAAAGTCAAATATTTTCATTGTTACTTTTTATACTGATACGAGATGACGCTCGCCCCCAAGCCCGATGAAACTCTAAAAGCCGTCTGAGGCTCAGGGCTCTTATAGCTTACAGTGTAGTCAGTTCAAAAAAAAAATCAAATTATTAACAGCTATAAGTAACATGAGTGTCAATTTATTCACCTTCCAAAGTACCTCCAGTATTAATTGGGAGGTACTTTCACTTTAGACTGACCGAGTAATTCGTATGAAAGTGTGAATTTTATTCATAATTTCTTCAGCAGTAACTTGAAAATGCAGTTGATATAAAGATATAATATTAAACACATCGACCCTTTACCACCAATATTTTTAACAAAACGATGTCAGAGTTAGGTAATTTATCACACCCTTCTTATATTAAACGGATGTCAATTATACGTCACAGCTATATCATGCTTGCAACATCTGCATATTACATAAAAAAGTGCGGAATAGTTAGTCAAATATAACCCATGACTGATCATTTCGTACATAACATATAGCTCGATGTCATTTAGATACCACAGTGACATACCTAAATGTGTTCACTGGGTGCCGTGCTAGTCATTTAATTTTTCAAGATAACGGAAACAAAAGACAGAATAATAAAGGTTAAGCCAAAACAAACAAATATTTTCACGAGAAAAAATGCCTAGCTACGCTACAAATTTTCTATGGGACACTGTAAATCTACAATTCAGCTTTGGTAATGTACGTCTGGTGACCGACCACCAATAAGGTAACCAAATGTAATGTTACCAAAACAAGCGCCACACGTGCGTTAACGGTAATTTATCGGTAACCTTTCTCCAGACATTATTGTATACATTTAGAAAAATATCGTATATACAGGAACGGATCTTACGTCAAGGTTCCGTAGGTAAAAAGGAAAAATGAAACTAAGTTAATTGCATTTAAAATAGAAATTGCGATGAATTAAATTTAAAAAGGATCGAGTGGTTGTTTAAAACATGTTATATCTTGTATAATAAACCTAATCTAATTAATAAGTAAACCTATTTTTTTATAATAAACGTGGCACGATAAAATATTACAAATTTGTACTATATAATAGATTATAATATACTCTGTAGGATATAAAACCTAAATACAATAATTAAAATATAGGTTTAATCGCTTGTCACCTGGTATTATTTAGTGAGTATCTGTGCCTCGCGATTTCATCCACGTTAAATTTGGATTATACTTGCCTGGTCCATACACTTGATGCGTGCTTACCTACAGCTTGCCGAATTCGTTGACGTTAGTCACTGCTCCGATCCCAAGATTGAAGAGAGAAGCTCAATCTGGACAACGCTGATTTCTTGTGGAATAAGCATAATATTCACAAATATCATTAATAAACAAAACATTTACATACAAAGTAAAAGCAGAGTTAGACTGGATAAAAGAGATAAAGAGAAAGGACTACAGCTATATCTTGAATACATAATTCTTGAGTATTAATCCAGTATTTTCATAAACTCAAATTACAGAGTAACCCATACAAAATACATAAAAATCTTTAAATTCATAGCGTTAATATTTTTACGAAACCTTTAAATGTTGGTGCCTTGATCGCCGTATTGAAATAATTTACGTATATATCTTTCAGGCAACTGATTGGGGTTCAGGGAGCGATAACTTCCATTTTATAACCCAATTTTTAGCGGCGTATAAACAATGGAATTTAAAAGTCTATCCGAAGTTCACAAATCGATTACTCGTTAACAATGCATATTTTTTAATGACTTTCATTACAATAATAAATAACCATGAAAATAAGGAAACAACTTTTATCTTTTACAAAGTAATATAATATATTTATACATAGATCATATAAATAATAATACAATATGACTATGAACTCAAATTTAAAAAGAATCGAGACTCGTTTGCTGATAATATGTTCAATAATTTCTGTGTTCAATAGTTCAATTTTCAATATCTCTATAATTCATACATCATAGATCCATAAAATAAATAATAATAAAAATCGGTGTACTATAAAAATGTGCCGTAATTTTTATGAATAAAATATACAATTATATGAAGAATAATAAGGTATTAAAACAATACTTAACAATTAGACCAGGGCTGACGCCTTTGAAAATGGCAAAAAGTGAAAAAAAAATATAGCAGAATGAAACCCATTGGAAAAGGAAGAAAATATAAGAAAAATGAAATGAAAAATAATTTACGGGCGATCTGAGACCGGGAAGTGGGCCTCCCCGTGAGTTTTTAAGGGTAAAAACGGCTTATTTCGATTTCTGGCTAAACTACTAAACCTATGGAAAAAAGTTAAATGGCAAAGTTATAGGTAATAAAAAGATCTACAATTTTTATTTACACTTTTTTCCGATAACCTCATAATTTATGTGAAAAATTCAAATAACCAAGTTTTTGGATTTTTATTTTTATATTTTACAAAAAAAGATGGGGGCCCCCCTGTTCCCGACCTCGGATCGTCCGTAATTTATTTTTCCTTTAATTTTTCTTATATTTTCTTCCTTTTCCAATGGGTTTCATCCAAATATATTTCTTTTTGGTTTCAAAAATTATCGACCCTGGCCTAAATATCTATCTGTACATTTACCATCCAATCTATTTTAAGGGTTCCAGATGAAACATTAGCTTTAAAATGAAGGTAGTCGATAATATAATGCAACGTAATCGTAAACGGCGATAAGAATCAGAATGATTATATCAAAAGAAGTATAACAATAGCACCAGTGTTAGATGAGTCGAAGAGTAGAGTATAGTAGAATAGGTTGGCGTGGTCATGAATGTCATATAACTAGAAGAATGTAAGTATAAAGGTGGACCGATACAAAAGGAAGACCGAAGAAGGTATGGATGGATTTCTTGAAGAATGATATGTGTATAAAAGCTGTGCATATTGTGATAACAGCTGACAAACGAGAGTGGAAGAATAAAATATAATGTTCCGAACCTACTTAGGTGGAATATTGGCAAGAAGAAGAAGACATAAACAACGCAGACAAATCTATCTTTTTACAAAGATCCTTGGTGTCAAAACTTTCACTACTATATAAAAAGACCGTTTACTAAAGGATAGACACTTTTGCAAAATTCTACAAACCATACACATAAAAATCAAAACCTTTAAAACTCTTGAATATTCATTAAACCCACCAAACCGCTTGCAAGAACTTTGTCTTAAACCAAGTATCTTTACAACCTTTAGGGTGCATCTAAATGTCGAAAGTCAACAATGGGATTCCGTCTGTGTGCTTCAGGAAACGTTACTGTCATGCAAATTTAACGGTCTTCGGAACTAATTACTTCGGTTTACACACACACAGACAAACAAACAAAGCGTTTGTTTGCGTAGTATTCAAACCATGAGTTGAGCCAGTCCTACGCTACAGTTAGACGTACTTTGCACGTGTAAGTTCTGTTACTATATTTAATGTGAAAGTTGGTTTTACATATCTAGTATAATAAGTGAAGATAGATCAAATGTTATATGACACAGGTATATACAATTTTTATTGTGATTAAATGATAATATTTATACAACATACCTAAGGAGGTTTTATCTATATGTATATAATATTATGGGAGATAGAACACAATTATTGTGTCCGACTGGATCGGGAGCACCATACATTAAGGGTTTATGTTATTTTCGGAGTTAGATGGATATTAAGAGAGATAGGGCACAGATAATTTTTTTTAAGATTTCTCTCTGCTTGGGGCAGTCTGACTGGTGGAATACCTCCACCCTACGGAAGATCTCAGCCAAATAACCTAGTGTTGTGTTCCTGCGGTGAGTAGGGTTTCCAGACCTCTTTAGGGTAGAGAGATGAAGGTCAGCAACGCGCTAGTGATACCTATGCTATTTATTACAATCATCCATAGACTACGGTAGGCGCTTACCATCATACTGGCCGTATACTAGTTTGCTAACATTATTGTATAAAAAAAATTAACCAACATTTAGCTAGTGTTTATCCAGTAATCAAGCGGGGTGGTAAAGATCTGACTGCGTGGATGCTGCACAGGATGATGAAACCGTCACAGTGACTCTCTGTTTATTGTCATGACTTGGCATCAGCCATGTATATCAAGCAGTCAAGATGCTTGCCAGCTAGCATGACATTGACGATCGTCGATGGATTGCCGCCATCTCGTTGGTTATCGCAGCTTACCATCAGACAAAGTGCATTCACTTTACTCTGCTTCAACAAAAACAAATATAAATGTAAAAGTAAGTATGTCTGTTTTTTTACCTTTTCACAACCAAGTCTCTGAACCGATGGCAATGATATTTGATATAAAGGTGGCTTGGGACCTTGAGAAGGTTGTAGTAAGAATAAAACGTCTATGAAATTGCGGGAAAAGCTTGTAAGTATATAGGTAAAGTATTAATTATCTAATGTAGGTAAATATCGTTTGCATACGGTTATTGTGTTTATAATATAATACAAAACTCTCCATGTATTCGCCGACCGCGAAAATAATTAGTAGTCAAATTTATTATAAACCTTATTTACGGATATTTCGAAATTGATGTACTTTATGACTGATTCGTATAATAAGGCATAAACATTTAAATTTAATTATTAATATCATCGATAGACGGTGAAGAAAATATCGTGAATAAACCTGGACACTGGAAAATAGTTTCGAGTTCTCGTAGTACAATCATCCAGAACTACAGAGATTCCTCGGTGTAACGTTTAAAATCACTTATTGTAAGCCGTGAGCTAACGTCACAACTAAGTCATTTATTTGAAAGCCTCTATCCCTTAATAAGACGTTTCAACGGCGGTGTTCTATTTTAACAATTAAAATTGTTTTAAAAATTTAAGAAAAGTTTTCTTGGTATCGTTATCTATCATGTTATGGTCCCTGGAAAGTTCTAACAAGGTAGCTACCAACTTGTTAGAGCATTGTTTCTAGTTTGAATATTAGCAAAATAAATTAACAGCATGTGACTTTTAAAGAATTTTGTATAAAACACGTTAAAACCTTGTGTAAAAACTTTGCCCAAGATGGTAACACGCTAAGCCTAATATTAAGTTGGACTGGCTCTCAAGTGCAACTGCCGGAATACACCTATAGGTGCTTGAGGACTGATTTTTAACTTGAGGGCGGTAGCCTGCTACATGGGCATTAGAAAATACCCTACCCCATGCTATGATTTCATCATGAGATTTTTCTACACCGAAAGCTCATGCTCATTGCGGGGTTTCAGACTCAAGTCGATTGAAGTCGATCGTACATGCTACCACTGAGCCATCGTTTCTTCGTTGCTATTAAATAAGAGGAAGATGAAGAAATACTTAACAAATAGGAAAATATAATAACTTCTCTAATTAGAAAATAAAAATGTATTAAAGATTGAAAACTTACTTTTACCGAAACTGTTATTCAGATATTTCTCATTGCAATCGCAAATAGGTCAGCGACGAGTGCATTGCTCTATTATAGAAATACCCACAACAAAAGGCAAATGGGAACAGTTGTCAACCAATGGCTTTGTCCAATATCTAGTCGATGTACAGATCTATGGCCACCCGCATTCACAACGGGATTGAAAATAAAACATTGCTATGTATTCTGATGCATTAAAAGGCAACATTTATGAAACCAGAATTGATTTTAGAAGAACTTGCTTTTGATATTTGAGGTATTTTCAAAATATATCTATACTGAAATGTAATTTATTTATTACTAGCTGTGACTCGCAGTTTCACTCGTTTATTTTTTTTAATTTTGAATTGCATCGGCGAAACAATATTTTAGTTTAGACGTTCACAGTTCGATCCTTCTCAGTGATGCTCAGTTATCGGGCGGCCGACCCGCTCGTGGCGTCGATACTGCGCCACACGGCCCGCACGAATATACTTCGTTTTCACGTAGCGTACTATCTGACCTACTATTTGTAAGGTAATTACAACCCGCCACGACCGTCTCTGCGGCAACTCAAGCCTAGGTCCGATCCATCGGTATGGAGCCCTTGAGCCAAGCAGCCGCTCACGCGATACAGTGACTCTACATTCACTAGCTTTCACAGCCACACATGCACTGCACACATGCATAACACACAGGTACATAGGTTCTGTAAGGGACCTTTTTTTCTTTTTTTGCCTAGTTAGATAGACAAAAATTTTCAGACCACTAAATACACATACACATGTTCCTTCCCTCCTCCCAGGGGGAAGAAACATGTGTATATGTATAGTTTGTTTAGATCGAATGATAGGGAATTAGTCAGATCGCGACTTAATTGCATACGCGCAACAGTCCGAGCCGAGGTTCGGCCACTTTGGCATCCTCGGATGTTGTTGCTTAGCTTTCGTGGCTGAGTGCCTTAAGCGCTCGCCCCCAAGCCCGGTAAAGCTGTAAAAGCCATAAAGGCTCCAGGGCCCCTAAGGCAAACAGTATAGTCAGTTCGAAAAAAATAAAGGTAATTACACCTTTTTCAAAGGTCACAGCATGATGTTAAATAACCTAAAATCATCCTCAATAAATAGGCTTTAAAAAAGAAAAATAATTTTTCAAATCTAGAGAATAGTCTCAGAGATTATTGCGATTTTATAATTTCGATCAATTTTATTCTTATAGTAGGCTCATTAATTCGTGTAAAAAACATTTACATTGTCAAGTTCGCTTGCTACTCGACTATTAAATGTATGCCCGCACGATTGAACTCTTTTGTTTTTTGTCATTCAATCTTCGTTTAAAACAAAACATTTTCAAATTGACGCAATATTTGATCATTTTCAGTTTTAATATCCCGTTATCGAGCAATCCCAGGCTCGGGCCAGCAGCCGGAATTTAATCTCACGAAATGAACACGTTCACAATATTTGATTTTGTTATGCAAATAAATACATTTTTCATGTGATATTTTACATTTTACACTGTTATCAATGTTTCATTAAAAATTTTCATTACATACGATTGGTTGACTATTTGTTTTAAGTCAATAGAGTTTTAAACATGATAGAGATAACAGGTTCACATTTAAATTAGATCATTAGCACAGATAATAGTAAATGATGAACGAAGATTAAAATGGGTTTCCAGAAATAAAAAAATCGGCCTAGTGCGCGTTGGGCCACGCGCATTGTAGGGTTCCGTAATTGCCCGTCACAATATGCAGACTTAGAAAGAGGCTAAAAAGTCTAATGGAAGCAAAATGAAATATGTACGAGGAATTACTTTTCCAGGTACATTTTAAAAGTTGGTCGACTATTATTCGTTAACTTGTAAAGCATAATTAACTGTGATAGATTTCCTTTTAACTTCCATATATATACAACACCCGTGAATTTTTTCACATATCCTTACTTGATTCTAACAAAAAATAGCAATTTAAAGCTTTATATTTCGCAAACGGATGCTTGAATCGAAAAAATGGTTTCACACACCCGCAATATTTTGAACGACTTATCCAACGACACCTCACACCATGGGCTAGACAAGATAAAAAAATATCCCCATTTACATGCAGATGAGGTACATAAAATTATATTTTTTTAAGATTTTATTTTACCACTTTGTCGGCGTGATTAAGATTAAGAAGGATATAGCGAAACTATAAGGACTACTTGTTGACTACAAAACCCAAAAAAAGATTTTTTTTAAAAGCCAATTTATACTTACCATCTATAAATTAAATTAAAGAAGCTTCAAGTCTAGAGATCCAAAATAGTTCAAAAAACGTTTTTATCACAGTTCTTATTAAGTTTAGTATAATAAAAATAAACTTTAATTTACAATATCTTCTTCTTCTTACTCTAGAACGATTCTAACCCATTATCACAATAAGTAGGGTCAGCACAACAGGTTTTCCTCGAACACTTTCCTCTATTAACTGTCATTTCAGTATTCAAACCTATTATAAGCATTTATAATATCTGTATACACTAATATACTTAAAAAAAATACATAAAATTATTAAAAAAAACTAGCAACCGCCCGCGACTACCATATATGAGCTAATTACTTTCTATAATTGAAAGAATTTTTCAAATCAGATCAGTAGTACTAGACACTACCTCCACAAACACACAAACTTTACATTTTTATATCGTTCAAGTATTACGTAACGAATTTGGTCGTCTTCTAAAACGTTTTGAAGTACGCGTTAAGTAACATTGCTTTATCCATTCAGACGGTCGCGAAGTGTTTTTTTTTGTGACGTAATAGTGACTTTCAGGTAAGGTGGTGGTTACGTAACGTTTTGGGGTAAAGAAAAACGTTACGGCGCGTTACATGGGGGTGGGGGGTCAAAAATCTCCAAAAACTGCGTTACGTAATACTTGAACGCTCCCTAATACTATGAACACATGCTTTAGATAATTTATCAAATACACTACTCATTCTATTTTTATATTTAAATAAATTATGCAAATAAATTGTTATAATTTTAAAAAGTTTTTTAATGCGACCCTCTGGAACAGCTTCCTCAAATATGTACTTAAGTCTCGTCAATAATTCAACCAAATGACAGCAAACAAAAAGACAAAATAAAAGGAAACGCTATACGCAAGTGCCTGTATAAACCCGCCAAATAAATGAAAATTCATCCGTGCAAACAATCTCGAGATCTCTGCGACCCGACGCGATACTGATGGTAAACATCTTAAAACAGCAGCTAATTTTACAGCAGCCTATAATGCTTTTGCTCACTAATTCGTGTTTGTTTTTAAATAAACTTTTATTGAGTTTACGTACGCGTATTCTTAACTCACTGTGGCATGAAGATACGATAGTAAAATATATTAGGAAAAAAAAATTAAGTATTTCCTTTTTTATATTCGTGATATTCTTTTAAGGCTTTAAAATAAATTGTAACTCACATATTTATGTATTTCTTTGATTATCTCTATGGTATGATGATGATTTACTTTCCTGTGCACATTTCACACTATGTATAGAGTTATTTAATATTATTGATTTCCTGTAGAAAGGGAAGTAAATTATAAGGTAAATAATACCAAATTAATAATCCCACTGGAACGATATTACTTTCCTTATTTATTTTGTCAAGAATTATTTACTCAAAGTATAAAATTTAGGTATAAAGTATGGTAGCAGACTTAACGCCTTATTCAATACAATAATAACAATTATTTCTTTGAAATTTAGTAGAATACATAGTCACTAACATTTGTAACTCCTATAACTACACTGGCTCACAGTGGTATCAAGATTTTCATGAAAGGTTACATTAGATTAGCGAGAGGAATTTTCATTTCCGCTGATGTTAAATTGTTATGAAAGGTTTATTAGGGAGGGAAAATAATGACCTTATTATTAGACAAGGTACGGAATGAATTGTCATTGTTAAAATATGCAAAATTAATAATGGTAGCATAACTGTAAAAAAAGTTTATAAATGTAAAACATGTGTCAAGTTTATTGTTCTATAATATTTATACCATCACACATATATGAGTATGTGTACAGGAATTGGCGGGATCTTGAAGTGTTATGTTATGTTTTAATTCATAAACTTTTGTTGTATAGCCTTATATTATGTCATTTTTCGGCATTTTACGTGTTGCAGTTTGGTTAACGTATACAAGTGAAGTGAATTATAAATAATAACTGGGAACCATCACTTTGGGATGCCACAAAAATTCCCTGAAACGTTTTAACAAATTCAAAGTCAAACGTCAAATTGTTAAAGCTATGTTTGAAGATTGCAAGAAGTCAGATACTTGGCTGCATGGTCTAGATACCTTTGCCTTTTCCTTTCACGATGTAAGGGAACAACTATACCAAAAAAATAATATTTACATAATGTTTTCGTGGTATATACCTACACTTATATAAACAGCATTAAAAGTCTGTCAAAAAGAATCTACAAAAGTATATTTTTTGTATGACGTGGTTGCTATCAATGAATTGAATAGTGGCTCAGTAACTACTGACTTATCATATTCCTAACATATCAATTTTGTTTTCTTACATAATGTATATTATATTATAACGTTATATCGAAAATGTTCGTATTTAAATAATATAAAAATCTCTACCTCTATTTCGAATCGTAAGCTGTTCAAGTATTGTTACGTCATAAAATTTCCATCGTTGAATAGCTAAAACACCACGCGAAAATTGTAAATGGAAACAATGAATAATTCGAATATTGTGGTTTTTATTGTGAAAGTCTGCGTGAAAAGGTTGAAAGCTTTCAACACGCCTAATAGGACTTGGCACAAAGGCGATTATGATTGTACCTTCGTCATTCAAACGCTAAATAATAATAATAATAGGAAAGTCGTTAGATAAATAATGGTTGTCTTAAGAATTGTATTTTTCCTAATTTTAACTGGGAAAATATAAAGCTTTTATGTTATTGGGTTTGAATTATAAGTTCCAAGGCAGCGATATAAATACATTGAGTTTTAGAACTTAAAATTTTACATCTAATTGCGTTTTAAAACAATCCACAGCATTGGTAGGTGTTTTTTTATGATGTTTACTTATTAAGTTATGGGCTTCTTAAGAATCGTCGTAACTGAAATTCCGATTTTTCAGAAGTAGTTTTTAGAGTTAAACAATTGTACAATAAAATATTAAACGTAGCGAATGAAAAAAAAATCTTTTCTATATCATCTTATTCTTATTCTAAATATATATAATTTTTCTTTTTAAATATTAAGTCAAACTTGAAAAAAACAAATAATGTGTTTTTTTTAACTACAACCTTTTTTTTTAATGGCAACCACCACACCTACATCCTGTAAGGTATTCTACTTTTTTGTAGAAAGAAGACTGTTTTTCAAATTGGTTGGAAGTAGATACTACACAGAATAACTGCCAAATATATTACACTATATCGGGATGAAGGGTCACTTACCTTTCGTCGCCAATATTGCCGCCGTTGATGCTTAACGAGTGCTCACAGGTTCCAAAGGCACACTCCTCCAAACGCCAAATGCAAAATATGCACAACACGTTGCATTATTTACCGAAAGTACCGTAACTTCCGAAACTTCTAAAAGCGTCGTTAGCCGCTGCGCCGCGCCAGCATCCGAGCAAATGAAGTAAGAAATCGGTCATCTCCGATTTTAAAACTTATAAAATAATTTGATAAAAGACATGCCCTCAACTAATTTATGAGCCTGAACACAAAATAATCTAGATGGGATCTGCATTAGTTAAGGAGATAGGTGTATATTGCACTGCTTATGTTGTCAGGCAAAGTGTTGCTTGTTGCTTTTGCTGTTGTTGCTTGGGACGGCTTACTTGCGCGAAAAAAGGACATACTAATACAGGAAACCTAAAACACTCAAATAATAATCACAACACTCACATTCACTCCTTCACACACACGCACACACATTATGTTTGGAAACATTCTAAATACATTAATACACACAGTATACGAAATGTAATATTACTACGTCTTAATTGGCACAATAAAATTATATTCTACTATTTTAAAAATTTCAAAAAATGTGCTGTGTAGTTTGTATATAATAAACAAATACTTACTTAGTAAAAATGCTGTGATATTATAATGATAATTTATAATAAAATAACATAGTAACAAAGAAAGGACGATTTTATTATATATTTTGTACAGTTTTATCTATGCTAGGACTGATTATATTTACAAGAAGGCCTACGGTTTTTAGAATAAAGGCATGCAACTTTTTAGTTCCTGGTGATTTCAGAACCAAACCTGGGTTGCAACAAAATCTTCTGATTATTGATGAAATGACGCGGCGCGGCGCTTACTGGGGTCTTACGTCACAAATAGACGCAATGCCATTTACGAGCGTTTTGGCTTTAATTTAAAATTTGTTTTTAAAGAAGCCAAATTTTATTACTAAACATGTATTTTATGCAAAAATCCTTTTTTATATAACAAATACGTAAGATATTTTCAGAAATGTTTTTCAAAAGTAATCATCATGCCTATTACGCCGAATATGAGCGAATTTCAGGACCCCACTTTTTTTTCGCTTTCTGCTTCACTGGAAATGCCCTATTCGTGGCATTTATAGGATTATATAAATGAAAATAATAATTTTACGTTAAAAAAAATAGGAAATTATATCTTCATAATATACTTAGGAGTAAAAAAAGATAATAAGATAGGTGTTAGGTAGGGCCTCCGGAATCCATCTGAAGGCAATTTAACGCTACGTCGTCAGAAGCCTCGCGTGTAATTCGTTTCTCTCAAATATGCTTAACGTGACATTGAATAATTTTATCCATTTTCTTATTTGTACAAAGTAGGTAGGATCTAATTTCCTTTAAAATCGATGTAATCCGTCGAGATAATTTTAAACATGATAAATTTAAATATGTAGGTACATATTTAAAGATCCCGACACTAGTAACCTAGTTGAGAACTAGTTGAACTAGTAGAACTAGTTGAGAAAAGAACGAGAGTTATTAAAGGGATCTTAAACACTTATGTGGTAGTTTTTTTTTCATATCATAAACATCATTCATCATGGTGGTAGAGCATTCATGGCGGTAGGGCATTCATGGTGGTAGGGTATTTTATAATGCAATTTGAAAATCTGTCGCCAAGCACCAATAGGTGTGTTCCAGCAGCTGCACTTGAGAACCAGTCTTCCAGTAGGTTTAGTGTGTTATCATCTTAGGCCACATCGTCACTTAACCTCAGGTGAGATTGTGGCCACTACGCCAAACCTATAACGATAAAAAAAAAGATTTTTTATAAAAAAAAGTTATGTGTACTAAATTATGTAGTTTTGGCGGCATTATACCTAATGTAGTAGTAAAGCTATATATGTTTGAAGATTACAAGAATAAATAGAAAATATTATATTCACTCGACGTTGGCAGAATTGTGGATATACACAGCTGCCATTAATAAGAAAAAAAAAATGATATTCACTATGCTATTCACGGTTAATATGTAAAGCTAATAAATTCTATTCCCTGCAAACTTGTTGCTTCTGCAAATGAGTACATAAGTAAACACCGAAACAACCCGCAAACAATCTGTATATAACCATTGCCTCTCGATTAGTTTTGTTAAGTCGAGTATGTAGTACGTACACCAGGCGGGCACGGCGCAAGCATCCTTGCATAAATTAGTCTTGTTAAGTGCACTACAGGAATTTAATCCTCATATTTCGACTGCTAGGGTTCAGCATCTCTTTTTAACCCCGAAATGAATTGCATATGAACGTACAAGTTTTTAACAAATTTGAACTTTCTCTCCTCAGTTTCTTGAGTCATTTAGGAATGACTTCCCTTACAACTAATTCTAAGAACTACAATCAATGTCTAAAATAATACCAACGCAAACTAAGCTTTATTTTGTTAACCGTATATACTAATTTAGAATTAGATTTGAAATGTTTAAGTCGTGTATACATATTTAATGGTGCTCATTATTAAGTAAACGAAATCGGATTACGACGCAATATCTAAGCCTAATCTTTTGCTAAATCTAAATAAAGTTCTATTTTATAATATGTGTAATAGATATAGATATTATTATTTTTTATCCAAGTTTTGGCACTGATCGAAGCTCATCCTAATAGAACTAAAAAATGTAGTGACTATCCCATGTAAGTTTGTTTGTTACATTTTCACGCGAAAACTACTTAACCGATCATCATGAAACTTTGTACACATATTCTTGGAGGTATTAAAGGTAACATAGGATACTTTTTATCACAGTAACAACAATGTTTGTTGTCCACGCGAGCGAAGCCGCGGGCACAGCTTAATACATAAATTTATGCGTGTATTAAACCAAAAGGTTCCTTCCGACACATTAAATAATTTACTGATTTAGGATTGAATGTAATATAGGTATCTAATATATTATAAAAAATTACGTTTGAATGTTTGTCCATCAATCACGCTCAAACGGTTCGAAGGGTTTTAATAATTATGTTGTGAAATAGAAGGTATTTTGACATAATATTTATATAATAATTTAAAAAATATCTCCAGGTAAAAGGGACGGGCACCAGCTAATAAAAATTATATTCATTTTATTTGCATTTATAAACACCTAAATGATGTATCAAGTAAACTTATGTAAATGAAAAGATCAAAATCAATTATAAATAATATTTCGCTTTATTATTATAATTGTAACGTAACTCAATAAATAACATTCATTTGGTTCTGTGCCTTTATTTTTTCATCATTTTCATCACGAGTACAAGATAAAATTTATTATATCCCTTAACGTTGAGCGACCCAACGGGGGGTCATCTTTATAATCGTATCACGTCTATCAACAGAAAATCCATGGCCATTTCCTTCTTTACTGTTTTTTACTCCAACGGTACAATATTATAAGAGCGAACCATCAATAAAACTTTATAGAAAAACGTATTACATCGATCATACTTGTATTAATATTATTTCGTTGTTATTTTTTAATTCATATCATAATTTAAATGTATACTAATATAATAAAGCAGAACAGTTGTTTTGTTAGTTTATTTGTTTGACTGTTTGTTTAAACACGCTAATCTCTGAAACTACCAGAACTCTATCTAGCATTGTGCTTTACCACACAGCTAGCCTTAAATAATGATTTTTGTTAAGTAAGTTGGAAGAAATAACGCACCCTAACTGCTTTATCCACGTGCACTGGCGTAATGGTTAGTGTTACCTAAATACAATATTCTACAAAAATATTGCTCCTTAGTACATCTAAAAAAAAGTTCCGGATACCATATGCCTATCTCTTATACATATGCTACAATAAAGTATTTCGTGATAAAGTTTTATTGAAAATTGAAAAGTGATTTATAAGCATTATTATTAGGCATGGCATATTACTCCTTACGAACGAAAGTTACTTCATCATCAAGATAATTTTATGTAGATAAGCTTTGCCCTTTATAGCATGTTATTTGGACGAATTGTTTGGGAGAAAATGTAAAATTAAAATAATTCAACACTCGGCTCGGGCCGATAACTACAGGTGTAGTGGCGCGAACGAGCCGTGTGAGTTGTGATGTACAAACCTGGCCGCCCGATAAAAATGTTGTCTATAATGAAGTATTATAAATCATCAATCAGCGATTTCTTTTAAATTATACGCAGGTGAAACCGCGTGCCACAGCTAGTATGTAATATATGTTTAACCAAGATATAATTATATATCAGATTTATAAGCTTTCGGTGAAAGAAAACATCGTGCGGAAACCATAGCATGGTGGTAGGGTTTTTTCTAATGTCGCCGAGCACCAATAGGTGTGTTCCGGCAGCTGCACTTGAGAGTCACTCTTCCACTAGGTTTAGCGTGTTACCATCTTGAACCATATAGTCACTTAAGACCAGGTGAGATTGTGGCTATAACATTAAACTTGTAAAGTGTAAACGATAAAAAAAGATAATACAAATATTAAAAAACTTGTATATTTACGTTAACAAAAAAGTAGCTTTGCATTTTTTTTATAAGCCAGTCATTGCGGACTATAATGTGACATAGTGATATACATCATTACGCTGTTCCCCGTATAGGTTAAGCAATGAGAGTAAAGTAGATGCCAATGAAAAAAAAAACAAAAATGCGAAAATTTTTCAATGATCTGAATAACATACCGCAGTACTAATATTATTATTGATTTGAGTAACTTTAAATATAAAAAAAAAATGTGGAAGTAATATAACTGATATAGTTTATTCGAATATGAATATTCGATTAATTTACCAAAATAATAACTGACAATTAACGATTAATTAATTCATTAACGATTAATTGATTGACAACGACTGGTGGAGCTGCACCCATATTTGTATTGAGCGGGGTTTGGTGTGTACGTCTGAAATATTACCTATATTTTATTTGCGTACCTACTATCCTTAGTAGAAATATTTTAGTATATTGAAACTTAATTACGAAGAATAGTTATAAACGTAACTGCTTGTAACATAAAGTACTGTACACTTCAGGAAAAGGTACTAACTGAAGCTAGATACATTTAAAAGTACTCACATGGATATGAGATAAATGTATATATTTATAAGTACATTTTAATCAGTGAGGACGACTATTGTACTCACCGCGGCTAGACTTATGAAAACTTAAATGCAGAAGCAGTGGTTGAAGCCTTTGTATTATTCTAGTTGTAATTTCCTCACAGACGAGCCTCGCGACAATCCCGTCTTATCGTTGTTCCTTGACAACACTTTCCCTAGGGCTTATGCACACAGCTGCTTTATTTTTTCACTTAAAATAAACTTTATTGTAACTGTATAAAGTTGTAATTATAAGGATTGTTGCTCGGTGTATTTTTGTCGAGACATAGCCGGATTTATAGTGCAACTTCACGACTTTTGTAGTCACTTTCATTTCACACACTGCTAAATCGGCTGGTATGTTTTTTTTAGTTTTATTTTTTTAGATTTTAGACTTCAGTCGCTAACTAATTTATATATCTGCATCGGTAGCACATTTTTTTTTGTTTTGAACTAGCGTTTACCTGCGACTTTGCTTAGCATACATATCTTGCTATGCATATAAACACAAGTTCCAATTACGCGTTTGATCAACTGAAATTCACTTTGATAACTTTATAAAAAAAGTCCCGTTAAAATCAATTCAACCGTTTCGAAGATTACCAGGAAAAATGAACAGATATATAGACAGAAAAATATTAAAAAAAAAAACAAATGTTTATATTTTGGTAAAGTACAATTATTCGTCGGCCTTTATTTCGAAATTAAAGACAGACATTTCAATTTCTATTTATAGGAATATTGTAGAGTGTAACAAAATTCATATTCCCCATCCAACCATTTTGTTGAAAACACTTTTATATAATTTATAAAGTCATAATGACATATCTTGATGTGTAAGTAAAAAGTGTAGTGTAATTATATGCAAACTTTTCATTAATAAAAAAACATGAAAATTTAATATCATTGAACGTCTGAGTACTTTGTTTGTCCAGCTTATATAATGAAATTCAGCCAATAACCATCAGCTTGGACGTAGCGTTCTATCAGTGAAAAATTTTTGTAATCGGATAAGTAGTTTCAGTCATTAACCTCCTACAAACATCTTAAACTTTACCTCTTAAAATAGTATCTAGTATAGATATTATCTGGCTCCCGCTGCGACAGACAAATAAATTGCATGGAAAAATTTAAAATGCTCTATCATTGAACAAAGGTCGACGGGCAAATAGTAAGTGTGCACGCTGTAAAAATATTTGAAGCGGCTATTTTAATTTAAAAATAAATAGATTAATTAGTATACGATTTAGAGATTAAATTACTAACATAATATACTATATTTTTTATTTAACTGCCTGTGGTGTCTACTTTATATCTTAGTATACAGTTATATACAGGTATGTACAGTTATATCTATTGACATGACGTTTGTAGCTGAAAAATCAAATATTGTGCACATTCCTGCAATTGAAATTTATAGTCATAAATGTTATAATAGAAATATTGTTAAAGTTTAATAATTTATTTTAAGATATACAAATGAGAACAAAACAGAAGTATTCAAACAATAGATTAACAAGAACAATATGTATCTTCCAATTACATGTTCTACAGATTAATAACAGGTAATTTATTTAAAGTTTTTCCATGATACAGTCTTCAGACGAAATTAATATCAGTTATATTAAAGCGATGACAGTTCAGCGGTAGCATATTTAAAAACCACGTACATTTAAATGCTAAAATGAGTCTGACTTTCGGGGAAGAAAAACATCGTGATGAAACCATAGTATGGTAGCAGATCTATATCTAATGTCAATATGATTAGCTACCACTCTTGAGTAAAAAATCTGTCGCCAAGCACCTATAGGTGTATGTGTTTTTTATAGTAGCACTGTTAAGTATCGGCACTGTGCCTGATGGTAAGTATAATACAATTCAAAAACAACGGCGGTCACCGAGAAATCGATCCATCGGTCGTTGTTGCCATGCTGAACATCCTTTCAACAGCTGGATATGCAACCAAACTAAGCCCGTCACTGTGACAGGATTATCAACATGCGCGGGTTAGTCGAATACAGTCACTCCGTTTGATAACTGTATATGCACTGGTTGACTCCGGAATGCGACACGCCTAAGCGTACCACTATGACGGGTGCATACACCTGGTGTATAATAGTCGCGATCCAGTCGAACACAATTGTCCTATCATACCAGCCAGCAAATATTATTCCGGCAGCTGTTGTTGAGACCCAGTCTCAATAGACTTGGGAACGTGGTATATATTATTACTCAAATTCAGGTGAGATTATGATCAATTATTAAACCTAAAGTCATTTAATAAGGAATAATATTATACCTAATTATGTCTCTTAAAACGTTATTCATTATTACATTCATTAATTCGACTTCATACCTACACAACGAAGACTTTATGCGGTAGAAATCTAAACTGCCAATAAGTGTAATAAATACGAAAGTAATAAATTTCCCTATGTTAAGGAACATCCCGGAGCGGCTGAAACAAAGACATCACGTGCCAAGAGATGATAAAATAAATTTTGAACATCCGCCATTACAGAGCTAATGGGCCGTATCTCGAAAGCTAGGGAATAAAAGATCCGTCGATTAGAAACTTTATGTTTGCAATTTTCCGGAGACGGGGAGTCTCCAAGAGTCTTCTCAACCTTGAAGATGTGCGTACACAAGACAACGTATAGCTGATTTGAACTAGGTACAATCAAATCTTTTTATAAGCCTATGTGAAAAATGTGTGTTGGTCATTTTTAAAAGAACGCTTTATATAATTCTCGATTATTGTGCTCGTACTTGTATGTAAAATCGACGAACAAAGATTCAAGACTTTGGTGACCGAGTGATCGATGTTAAATGGACGCGTAGCAATGGAATAAGCGTTACAGAAGCCTAAGCCAGAACTGGTGGATGAAACATCGGACGTCCAACTAACAGATGGTTCGGTGAAATCGTCAAAATCGCAGATCAAAGATTTATGCAACTGGCACGAGACCTAAGAAACAAAATACAAAAAGAAGAAAAAATAGTCACCAGTTTGTAAGCTAGAACTACCATTGCGCGTCAAAATTATTAATTTGCAATAGTGTACCTAAACTAAAATAGGTGTATTGTAAACAATAAAAATAGTAAAAATTAGACACTGAATGTTTGTGATATAAAAAAAAAACATTTTGGAGGAAACTTGAAAAAAAAACTATTCCAAGTTTCATTAATTTTTCTGTTACCACTTCCTAAGTTTTAAGGCAAAACTACATTCCTACGTGAGGTTTTTTTATTTTCACCACTAAAACTAATTGAATTCATTTTTATATCAGTTACAATTTTAATCAACAATCGCAATAAAGTATATTGCGACCATGTTGGTTTATCTATTTGATAAATTCAACTAACACAAATATTATACATACTAGCTGTGCCCGCAACTCCGCTCGCGTGGACTACAGAATGCCGTGGGTCGAGCGTACGCGCAAATCGTGCTGCCTGTGTTTCGACCCACGGCACTCGCCCGCCGGTTATTTTAAACACAAAAATCGTGATTGTGGGTTATTCTAAGAAGATAGACATATGCTATCGCTGACTTTTTATAGTTTTTTTTAAGATCAATAATTCAGTAGTACATTAATTTGATACATCTTGTATGGTTTACTCAGCGTAAACTATTTAAGCGTCCCAAATGCGTCTTTTCGGATATGATTTACCATTATCATCACTGCTTATTTCGTATGTTACTTTATCTTACAAAATATATCCTATAATCTGCCAATATAACAAAGCTATGAATTAAAATAAAAACTATGTAAATCGGATAAGTGGTTTTCGTGTAAAAAGAACATAAACGCAGAGACAGACAGAGAGACGTTGAGTTTTATAATATGTATAGAAAAAAGAACAAGAAAGTCATTAAATTATAAAAAATCGTTTAAAGTATACAAAAAGGTTAAGGTTAAACATAAAGTATCGAAACGAACCGATCTATCCGCTTGGTCGCTCAGGAAATAGACTCAATTATCTAACTATAGATTGGCATTAATCTAAGAGAGAACCCCGAAGGACACTAACTCTATCCACAATCTATGACCGTATGTAGGATTTAAAGGAATTTAAAGATCTTTTATGGATAGATGCACATAAACTATTATAATACTTACTTTTTTCAGATGAATGGTTGAACTCAAGGCATATACTCGTAAATCTAACATACATAATTTGAAACATTCGGATTACAAGGACTAAATATGGCCATCCATAATATCTTAGTAAACTTAATATCTAGATTAGAAAATACAAAACTGATATATTTTGAGCACTAATATCACATAACTGAAGTACATGTAATATACTAGCGGTGTCCCGCTGCACCGGGCGCGTTTGTTACGCAGTAGTTTCGTCTCATAATTTTATTTTTACTCATATTATTAACTACTAGCTGTGCCCGCGGCTTCGCTCGCGTGGACTCCTAAAAGCCATTTTTATTTTTTGTGCGGAACCCTAATTATTTTTTCTAAAATAAAAGTAGCTTAAGCTGTGCCGTATAACATCAGCTATCTGCCAGTGAAAGTCCCGTCAAAATCGGTCCAACCGTTTCGGAGATTATCCGGAACAAACAGACAGACAGATAGGCAAAAATAAAAAATATGGGTTTTTGTTATAGGTATCGTGTATACTATCATATGCATTTAGTAAAAAGCTATGACATTACAAACAGACACTTCAAATTTATTACATGTATAGATTAGGGATTATATAAATTTTCAATGTACAAAATGTCATAAAAATCGTTTAAGCCGTTTTTGTGTCAAATCAAAACAAAAGACAAAAAAAAGGATTGTCATTTAAAAATGTATAATGAAAGTCTATTATGAAGTTTTGAAAAAAAATATATTTGTACAGGCAGAACTTCACATTTAATAATATAGATAAAGGCATATCCAATTTCCATGGAGGTGTTAATGTTTTTTTTTTTTCGATATGTATTGGAGGAATATGTGTTGACGTACCCACGCCCACGCGATGAGGGTTCCACTTCAGAACACTCACCATGATACGGACGGTAGAACACGCTGAGCGAGGCGATATTTCTGCGCAGGTAAAAAGCGATTCGATGCATTGGATAACATCTGCAACATTAACAATGCGAACAGCCCGTCTCTGCAGCATGTCCAGAGCATCGATAAAGTACTTTGCGGATCCATCTCTGAGATGCGATCAGTATTCCATACACGGTCTAACTTGTGCCTTGTAAATAAGGTACAGTTGACCGGGCGTGAAATACCGTCGCACCCTGTTTAGGATTCCGAGTCTTCGAGATGTATTAGAGATGACACTCCCTGGAGTTAAGGTCGCTGCGAATATCCACACCTAGGATATTGAGACTGTCACGCATTGCTAATGACACGTTCAGAAAAGTGGGAAGAGGAGAAAACAGAGTCTTTTCACTATCACTATTTTATCACTATCGAGACACTATGAGTGATTTTTCTCACCGAACAATTAGTAAAGTTTTTTCTTGGAGCTCGTAAAGCCGAGGTAATAGCTTTAAGGCACATAGAAATATCTTTGGAGATTTCTCTCTACTTGGAGCAGTCCAACTAATGAAATGCATCCGCCCTACAGGAGATCGCATCCGAAGAACCATATGTTGTGTTTCTGCTGGTTTCTAGAACTACTAAGGGTAGGGGGTTGACAACGTGCTACGGTATTACAAGGGTCCATAGGTTACCTAAGCCGCTTACCATCAGGCGGGGCGTAAGTTTCTTTCCAACTTGACCTTTTTCTTTTTTTTTACCTTTTTTTTATTTTTGTTTCCAGAGATTTGTTTTCTATGCTTAATGTGAAATGTAGAAATGTAAGATTTTGTATTGAATTAAATTAATATATCTAACAACACCCTAACATTGTCTATTCCCTAAATTAACAATACCAGCAATGAACATTACAGATTACAGACAGCTCAATCTCTTACGGTTCCTACCATACAACTGCGGATAACAATGGTAATGAATCAAAGCTATTCAGTCAAACCATTCATTAAACGGATCAAAGGAGCAATTCCACTTGACTTGAGATTATTGCCTTCCTCGTTAACAACAGACGCACGCAAACCTGTATAACCTTATTATTATATCGAATACATTGATCAAGCTTTTGGTCACAATAAATACTCTAGTTATTACGCAGCGTTGAAATAGAACTATGAAAACGTGTTGCCGATTTGCGGGCACTCACCATATTGATATATCTCAATTCTTTTAAAAACTATCGGTGGCCCTTCAGCGTCGGGCTAGATCAAGGCTGCCCAATTAAGTTTAGAGGCGGGCAATAATTTCGAAATCGTTTTACTTGGTAGCCGATGAATCGAACGAGCGAAATAAAACTTGTTTACAACCATAGTACATTCATATATTAATAGATAGATTTTAAGAATAAAGTTTTCAGTTAAAGTTTTGTAGTTTAATATATATAGCGGGCAAATTTAAATGCCACTTTATGGCCTGAGGGCTTGAGTTTGAACAGCATTGCGTTAGACGCGGACGGTGACGTCAACAAGCCAGCTCTTAAATTAAGCATCTTATCATCCTTCTTATCTAATTTATTTCACACTGAAAGTTGAACATTCGTAACTATATTGAACTTGTTGGAATTTATGGAATTAAAATAAAAATAAAAATTCGTTAACTATGAAAGTTTTACTCAAAGTCTTACTAGAATAATTCTAGATGAATAACCGTTGAAAATGAACAATACAACGGAATATAACCAACATTGTATCGAGTTTGCCTTTGGCGGGCATTCACTAATTATGAACTACGCAACTTTACTCAAACATTTACTCTACAAATGTTAGTGATTTAACATTTAACCCGTGGGCGGCATAAAAACAGTTGCTAATGATACGTAATAAAATTCACTTATAATAGTAAAATCGAACGAATCTGTTTGCAGGAACCAACGGCGCCGCTTTCAAATTAAAAATCGCGTAAATTGACGGGGGAACTGAAAACATATAAATCCAAAGGCTAGCGGAAAATTAAAAAGGTTCCCGAGGCGAAAAACTGTCGTTCGGCAATTTGACGCGACGCGACGTCGAACGTAACGAATAATCAACCAATGTCTCATTGCTTGACATTAAATCTTTTTGTTTTAATACGCTTTTTTAATGATAAAGCGGGACTGAACGGACGCATTTTATGCAATGATAGCTTAGTGGTAACGTGTACGGACATCGCTTCGATTGACGTGAGTTCGAATCCCTCCAATGAGCCTGAGCTTTCGGTGAATGAAAACATCGTGGTGAAACCATAGCATGGTGGTAGGGCTGGGTCTAATGCCCGCCTGGCTAGCTACCACCCTCGAATTGAAAATCTGTCACCGAGCACCTACAGGTGCGTTCCGGCAGCTGCACTTGAAAGCCAGTTATCACACTAAGCTTAAGTGTTACCATTTCGGACCACATCGTCACTTAAGATCAGGTGAGATTGTGGCCACAACGCTAAACATATAACGATATAACAAAAAAATAATAATTATATATCTATCTATATACGAGTATATAAATAGATGTTATCAGCTTTAAGCTGACAGTTGTCAAGAAACTGCGCAAGAACGGGACAAGTGGCGTAGTCTCGTTTCGGAGGCCAAAACCCTTTTTGGATCAATGAGCCAAAACAGTTATTTAAATGAGGTTATACGTTATTATGAGGTTGATATACTATACACCGTTTGACCAATCACCATGAAAGTTGGTAGTCCAAAGTGTTTTTATCGAGATGGTTTTCCTGCTATCCTTGAACGCGACAGATGACGCTGTGGTCGAGTTATTGGCTACTGGAAAGGCCAGAACCATAGATTAATGATCAGTATTCTAATCATTAATCTAAGGGCAGATAAACATCTGCGAGGCTAGCTAGTTATAATTATGTAAAGTTAGCGTTTGAGAAGGGTAGTATTATTTTACTTGTAGTGATTATATACATGCAATTTGTATTTATTAAAGCGTAATTCTTGGGTATTCGAAACAATAATTAATTTTATGAACAACCTCATTAGGTAATTTTCCGGTTGCTTAAAATTAAGTACTCAAACTATCCCTGGCTTTACTACTAGGGGCTTTCAGACTAGTGATGGTAAATAAAAAACGTATCAATAGATACACATAGATAGATAACAGATAGATAGATAGATAACAGGTTCGACATAGTGTCATAGTGTCACATCTTCTATACATATTATAAAACTCAACGTCTCTCTGTTTGCTGTCCGTTTATGTTATTTTCACGCGAGAACTACTACTTATTTGATTTACATGGTTTTATTTTTATTTATAGGTATCTTATCTGGCAAAGTTGTAGGATATTCTTTGTTACATAAAGTAAGGTAAGAAATAAGCAGTGATTGTAATGGTGAATGAATTCGGAGAAAAAACTCTTTTGGGGCTCATAAATTATTTACGGTGAGTAAACCATAAAAGATATATCAAATGAATGTACTACAAAATTGTAGATTTTAAAAAGACCTACAAAAAAGTCATCTATAGCATATGCCTATCGACTAAGGATCACTCACAATAAGCATTTTTGTCTTTAAAACAAACTGGCGGGCGACCGCCGTGGGTGCTGGGTTGGATTTACGAAGGCAACATGTTTCTGTAGTCGGCATTCTGTAGTCCACGCAAGTGAAGCCGCGAGCACAGCTAGTGGTATATAAAAACGGCATTAAAAAACAACGAGTTTGACATGGTGTCTGACCTCGGTAAACTCCTCAACCCTACATAATTGCCCGTCTTTACAATTATTTATTTGTAGCAGCCAGGCTAGTGCATTGATTTAGTTTCTCATGTTATAAATTATTTGATTTATATCCACAAAAATTATTTCGGTATCGGAAACACTACATAAAGTATTTATTAATACCGCCCATCATCATCTCACTGTTCGAATGTTTCCGATAATGATGCAGTAATGCGTTTGCAGTGTTGCCATTAAGCAGGCAGTTCCGCCGAATGGTTCATTAGCTCATGCCATTATTAAAATCACTGTAATACGACCTACACTGTAATATATTTTCACCTATAATTAAAGTAAACCTTATTTATAAAATATAATTATAATTTTTTTTATACAACTTACGCCTTGAACCTATAAAATCTGTAAAAAATTCACATCCGTGTTTCTTCCTTCACCAGTTTTTATTTTAATTTCATTTTGATGAAATTCAATGTATTCCTCGTACTAATAAAGTATATAATATAAGTTCAAATTAGTATTGAGGCGGTTTTATCGGAACAGTTAAATAAAGGTATTTAGTGACAATTTGACAAATAGTAAACTGGAAATGCTGTTACTAAATACTAAATGTTAGTTCCACATACTGGTGTATAACACAATAGTAAATTATTTCAGTTTGGAACATACTATTCTCTATTCAAGCTTAAGGATTTTTTTTTATAATACAAAGGTGGCAAACTGGCATACGGCCCGCCTGATGGAAAGCGGGTACCGTAGCCTATGAACGCCTGCAATACCATAGGTATCACAAGAGCGTTACCGACCTTGAACCCCCCCCCCACCCCAAAGAGCTCTGGAAACCCTACTCACCGCAGAAACATAACACTAGGTCATTTGACTGCGATCTTCTGTAGGGTAGAGCTATTCCACCAGTCGAACTGCCCCAAGTAGAGAGAAATCTCTAAAGAAATTTCTCTGAAAGAAATCTTTACTTTGTTAGAGAGAAATACAAACAAATATTACTTCGAAAAGCTCATTACTCTTTCCAACTAAAGTAATAGAAAAGAGAAAAGTATCATGTAACAGAGTGTAATTTGAAACACGTTTTTTGAGGTGTTATTTCTCTGTAACATGAACAGATGAAAGAGTTTCGAATGCGTCTGTTGTTAACGACTAAGTCGTCTTTCATCATCTCTAGTCAAGTGGAATTGCTGCTGTAATCCATTTAATAGTGATAAAAAATGGAAGATCAATAGACATAACATTATTATATTAACTACCTATGTATTTTATATTCAAATTTCATAACCTATAAATATCATAAGAACAATATTTATATCGCTCAATATGAATCAAAATCTAAATCTGGTATCCCTTCTTTAGGATTCCACTCGTATATTCTCGTATTACGACCATCTTTAGATTTACGGCAACCCCTGTCCGTAATATTATTGTTCTAAATTCAGAAATATTTATTTCTTACCGAATCCCATAAACCAGCATCCGTATCGAAGTAACGATATTTCGCTTTAAACGCTACAGATTTTATATTCAAAGTAACACATTTATTAAAGTGTTTTAAAGATAAGATATCCAAATAATTTCTTTGAAATTAATGTAATAATTTATGTAGGTAGGTTTTACGCTTTCGTTAACTCATATATACATTTGATAATTATTATAATTATAACTATTACGCGTGTAACCCTTATTCATAGTTGAAGTGAAAATTCTTTGAATGTGAATGCTTTACTTTTTGACCATTACATATCGTCCTTAACGTAATGCGTAAGGTGACCTCACGGTACACAACATCTTTTTTACAATGACCAAATAAGTTATACCTTAAAAATTAATTATCACCACAATATTTGCGTGTTTCCACTTACCTAACATTTACATGAAAATACATTTCAAAATCTTTTTTCTGATAATTTATTATGACAAGTGTCAAACATTTTTTAATTCAACATGTTATTAGCCAATGAGATCACGTTTATATATCTTGGTATAATGGCAATATCTTTTAGATCATTAAGTATATGCCCATAGCGTTGTTTAAGGAATAAAATTATTTTAAGGTGACTTATTCTGACTTTCTTCATTAATATTTAATTCATTAAGAGAACACTTATAATATCTTAACAAAACCCCGCCCCCTCATCCATTCTTTTTACATTTCAAACACCTCCTTTCCTTTGATCTCTTTCTCTCACACTCTCTTGGCTTATTCACAATGTTAGCTGTTTCATATGTATCGTTCTATCTTTACAAAGACAAAAGACACCATAGATTTTTTAATTTTTTATTCCTTAAATAAACAAATATCATCTTTATAAACATCCTACATAGACAATAAACATTTTCTATTATAAAGGAATTTAAAACATTCTCCTGACCTATATTAAAACAAGAGATGCTTGTTTCCCGCAAGCATTTCAAAAACCTTGAAGTTGAGTAGGTACTAATATGATCCCTGGGTAGAAATTACGGTCGTCCTTTGAATTACTCGTCAAATTATTCAATAAATGCCAAGTTTGTATCGAATACCAAATGAAATTTCACCATAATTCAGAGAATTCCTGTCATTGATCAATTGGCTGATCCCCGTCGGCTCTGTCCGGGAAAAGGGATTATTAGATTTTCTCGCAACACTTTAAAATTTGCCGGATTTCCTTCGAGATTGTATCCTCCTTACCTTATTATGTTTGTTTTTATTATAAATGAATTCATTAATTTACTTTTTTTATTAATTTACGGACAACGTCGTATTGTTGGAGTGGTAAGACCGGCGGAATATCGATTCGATGTCGAATTTTTCGAAATTCGAGTACATTTACTAATTCTTATTGGTAACACTATCGTCTGACGGTGAAGGTAAACATCGTGAGGAAACCTGAACGCCTGACAAATGTTCTTGTAGTACCACTGTATGTGGGAAAAATATAGAACTGTGGATTTCTCGGTTTTTACAATCGCCAATACGTCGTGGTTTCGCGTGGAGATTATGCCCATACCCTTCCTTGAGAAGAGGACTTTGCCCAGCAGTGGGCACTGACAGGCTAATATTGTTATTATATATCAATTTATTTCAATTAATTGGACAAGCCATAAATTATATAGACAATAAAAATAATTCTCATAAGCCTATTCTTATTTTTAAAAAGCCAGATCGTGATAATTATGTTAGTCTTATTTACATCATATGGTAAAATCCTTTCTTTGAATAATCTTAAAAATGGGCTGGAATTCGGAGCCACAGCTTTACGGAAACCTCCATCTCGGCACGAACAAAAAAACTCGCTGTCTTATCTTTACCATACTATGATGATGTAGAACCGTATCCCGGACAGTATTTAACCTCCTTCCTACAACAGTCCTTCAAACATAACGTGAACAGACAGTTGAGCGACATCGGTGATCGGCGATGTTGTTTGTTTGCAGTGTGCTACAAGTATACTGACGTCACTTTGGCATGCTACGATAAAAAAAGATGCTGACCTATTGGTAGCTCTAAAAGTGGGCTAATACTGGACAAGATCACTTTAGATCAGTCATCAAGAGAAGTATTAGAGTAGAATCAGGTATAGATCCGCAATCGCACTTAATATGCACAGAATCATTGTACAGGAGCAAAAACTAGTGCGTAGTAGGTATACAATTCTTTTCCCTCGCGAAAATGTTGGTTTTATACTTTCTATATTATTTTTTTGGGTAATTGCAATTGATGATCTAAAAACGCAGTTTAATTACATTTAATACTTCTCTGCGCCATTTTTCATTGCGATATTGTGTTTTACAATGTTTGTAGCTCGTAAAAAATTATATTGTGTGGATGGAAGAATTATTTGTGACGCGGACATCGCTCTGCCATTTTTAATTTTCCACTGGGCTTAAAATTTATACGTTCCGAATATTAATTATTTTTATTTTTTGCTGTAATAATGTTGAATGATAACGTATATTTTATATTAGGTTGTTTAAATTTATTTTAATTTTAATTATTAATACGCTATTAACTAGCGACTTTTTTCGTTTTTATAAACTAAGATTTAATAATTATAAATAAATAGGGTGCTAGGGCTTTTTCTAATGCCCGCCTCGCTAGCTACCACCCTCAAGTTAAAAAACTGTCGCCAAGCACCAATTGGTGTGTTCCGGCAGCTGCACTAGAGAGCCAGTCTTCCAAAAGACTTAGCGTGCTACCATCTTGGGCCACATCGTCACTTAACATCAGGTGAGTTTATGGCCACAGCGCAAAACCTATAACGATAAAAAAAAATGATGTTGCAAAATTCATAGTTTATGGAATTGTAATGTCCCAACCTTAGATTAACGATAACCGAACCGACTTCGATAAAATTTGTACGATGGCAAAACAACTTAAAGCCCCCTTTCTAAAGGATGATTCATGTTACACCAAGCTGGGCGCCAGCCGGGACACGGTCAGCCATCTATAGTACACTCTTGTATGAAGTAACTCATGCTACACCAGGCCGGGGCCCAGCCGGATCCGTGCTACCATGCCCTACCGGGGCACGGATCCGGCCCGGTCTAGCATGAATTACTTCATAAAAAAAGTGTACTATAAATGTTTGACCGCGTCCTGGCCGGCGCCCTGCCCGGCTCCGGGCCGGTGTAACATAAGCATCCTTAAGTCTGCATATTGTGACGGGCAACTACGGAACCCTACAATGCGTATGGCCCGACACGCACTTAGCAAATTTTTATTTACGCGGTAACACTGGATTCCGCCATTTAATATTTTGTGGTTTCATGTTATTTGACGTTGAAAATACAATAATTAATTATGGTATGTGAAACCAGTGAATTTTAAATATATTTAAGCAGTATTTGGTACAAGTTGCTCTAGGAAATCGAACCGTATTTGCGATACATAAATCAATGTGTTCAATAATTGGCAACAAAGTTCGAGGGTCGCAAATTGTCGCGTATGTTAAATTAATTTGTAATTTATCTTGTCCTTTTCTGATTACTTATACATTCTATGTCATATCAAGGAAAGTCAACTTAAATCTATGCTACTTTTATCCATAGCTGTGATCTGACATGATTAGGATGATTATTTTTTAGGTAAAATTTTTACTCCTGAGGACTGAGGTGTTCCAAACATACCTTGTGCCAGTTCATGTACGTGTTCGTAATTTTATGTGTCCATAGTGTACAATCAGCCATAGAAGGCCCCTCGTGTGAAAAATCAGTCTGGGCCTGGCCGAGCGGTCAGAATCGTGCATAAAAAAACATCTCAAATTATTCATTAAACCTACTAAAGACCATCTATCCATCAGACTACAGTATAAATAAAAAGTAAAATCAGTAGTAGCAAATAATTTGAGGTATGAACAATCGGCGGTAGAGAAATGATCCGAGCAAAATTAACAAACAAGTTAATTGACCTGTAAATGTCAAAACATAATGAACCCTTTTCCGTGTTAGCGTCATTGTTCATCGATTTACGGTTCTTTACAAATGCCATTGATTTAAATTATTTAATAATAATACATTATATATATGTATATACAAATAAGGAATCAAAATTCTATTATTTCAAAATAAAGTAAAATAATTCTAATTTTGGAATATAGCGAAGTAAACTTGGGAGAAAATCAGTGAATAGGGTAGACACAAAGTATGATGTATTTTTCTATAAGTACTTACAAAACCTTATAGCATTTTTTGAGCTGAAACACGTACACGTACGTTTTTATATACACGTTTAGTTTGGATGACAGTGCATGGCTAACTAAGTGACATCATTATAAATCCAATATGACGGACTCGCAAAGATGGCTGACCAGTTATTTTTTATGCATCCCCATGATATGGATACTGGACTGCCAGTCCCTCCGTCCAGACTTAAAACACATCTGTTAAGATTGTGGTTGAATAATAAACTTATAAAGTTTTTTTTTAATACGATTCCATATAATTCTCAGTATTAAAATACAATCAATAACAGTGTTTATAAAACAAGTTACAACTATTTAGGTTCACTGGGTCCAGATAAAGACGAATTCTGTGTCCCGGATTCCAGTGCCCTTCTCCTTTTTTTAAGCTACTAAGGTGGCAAACAAGCATACGGCCCGCCTGATGGGAAGCGGCTACCGTAGCCTATGGACGCTTATAATACTTTAGGTATCAACTAGCGCGTTGCCAACTTTGAATTCACCTACCGCAAGGAGCAGGACAACACAAGGATATTTGGCTGTGATCTTCTGTAGGGCGGAGGTATTTCACCAGTCGAACTGCATAAAGTAGAGAGAAATCTACTAAGAAATTTCTCTGTGCCCTCTGCTTACATACATATCATATTTTATTAAATATGACTACTGACGATTACATCTACTACCACGTTTTCATGTTGAAAGAATTTGTAAGAATAAATATTTATGTGTGTGTGTTCACGCGCGCGCGTATGAAAGTCAATATGTGCATGTGTGCGTATGTGTTTATTGCTAAGCAATTGATATTGGTTGAACGCAATCAATTTAATAATAAAGTGATTAAAACGGAATGCAATTTCCTCCAGTTCGCTCCATTATTAATAATCTAGTGTGTTTCTTAAATATTAATGTCAACATTTATCAACAAAAAGCCCTTACCTTAGATACTAACGTAAACAAACGTAAAACCGTATATCGCTGTAAAAAATGAAGAAATATGAAACCTGACTTCATAATTTCATATTTTTGGTCTCGTTTTTCCTTCATTACACGTTTCACGAGACAAGAACGTAATCTCGAAGGCCCGGAACCGCTCAGACTGTCTCAGCGAATTAAATTATGCTTTCCCATGAATATTATACTTGGTGTCCCTATCTTTCTGCGTTGTTCAAACGAGCCTCGGCTGTGAAAAAATCACAATGAATCATAATTTATAAGCCCTTTTAAAGTCATCTGATAAAGTAACCTAATTTTCCAGTTAATGACTTTATATTAAATCTTTAGTGGTTAAGCATTCATTTTATTATGAAAATGAATTTAATTACATCGAAAATACATTAGTTGTAACTTGTATTTCGTGAAGTTCGGTGATGTACTCGTAAGTAGATTAATTAAAATTAAATTAATTAATAAAATTATTATTAATATTAATAAATTATATTAATTGAATTCATTTTACTCACTTATGTTTTTTACCCATCGATATGGCTAATTTCATTCATGTAGTTACCACGGGGGGAGGGTAATAACTGAGCAATTATTTTTGTTTTATGACACCAAAGAATTAAAACTTTTTATGAGCCTTCGGTTATTATTTAAAATGAAACTCCCTCAATTTATAAATAAACCGTTTACAACTCAAATAACCACATCACCGTAATCATGCATCCATTTTGTGAAGCTATCAATTCAGTAGTTTTTTTTTATCGTAGAGCCAAGATAAATGCCCGGTTAGCAGGGGTCCAACGTTGATTTATACTGGATGTCCGTCAGCCAACGAATTACGGAGGCACCGATGTAAATCACGTAGTAGAGGAGCCTGAATCGATACACCCTAATACGATCTCGGTAAATATTTTCAGTTATGTTGCGATTAACAAAACAAGCTTGCGAAATTTCAATATACTTTTAAATTGATCTGAAGTATGTAATAGTTTTGCATAAATAATACTGAATTACGTCATACTCCTTTAACATGACAAAGTGATGGTACTGTGGCTAATAGCAAGCACAGCAAAATCCAAAAATAACGGTGACCACCGAGAGATCAACAGGCTGTCGCTAGTTGTCTCTGTCATGCCGGTCTGAAAGCAGTTTGGCAGCTGGTTATACACTGGTTCATCCCGAAAAGACCATCCAAAAGAGAGTCACTGTGACGGCTTTATTTGAATCCGTACTACCCCTGTATATACACTTGGTGGTTCCGGAACGCGATTCACATATTCGTGCCACTATAGCGGATGTTACACCTGCTATATGGTGGTCGCAATCCAGTTTAACATAATCGTCGTCTCATATTATTATGGCTTAGTGAGAGAACTGAACAATGCAATCTGTATTTCAAACTAGTGGTAGATTTTAACTATTTGCCTATGTGCCTATAGGTACAACTATAACTAATTAATCTGACGATTTTTTAAATAAATGTATTTTAATACTCTTTCATTTGCGTAATATGGAAAAATGCAACAATAAAAAAACGAGCCTTACAGTAGTCGCTTATGATGTGGAACATCTGACATGTTATCCTACTATGAAATTGAGATGAAATATATGTGAAGTCAAAGTCAAAGTTTCATCACACACACGCATACACTATGTTGGCCGACAGTACGTCGTGGTACCAACCTCACGCAAAATGGGTTGGCACCATCTCACTGCCATCTCTCCGCCACCGCGCGCGCTCTATGGTCAAATTAAATAGAGCGCGCTTCCCCGGTTTTCTGTTACACATTTCCGTCCCTTTTCCAAAATCAGTCCCACAAAAAATATCCAGCAACTGAGAGGAAAGATGTTACACATCAAAAACTAGACCTACTTAGACCCTTCTTACATCACGATACGTGTAGGCGACGATACTTTTAGTCAGATACCAGTAGGATATATGTTCGCAACTCAATGTTCGTACATTAACCTACTCAAAATAAACGAAATTTCATCATTTATCATTTGATACTGATGCGTTAGAAAAGTAAAAAAAGATGTGTGTGCGATTCACACACGATAGAAGTGAAACTTCATTTTAAAAGACATTTTCTATTTTATTTAAACAGTGTGCAATATACATACACACCGACTTTTACTCTCTCGCTCTGGCTCACACAAAGAGGAGAGACCGATAATGTGCGTTAAACGTTACACGTTCAACGTTTAACATTTAACGTTTAACGCTTGGAAGTCGCATAAGAAGTTTCACTTCAAAAAAGTGGAAATTTAATGATGTCAAGTGATACCAGTGACGAAAGAGCACTCGCAGTTTTTCTATCATTTTATTTTAAGTTTAAAGCCGTTATTTGAAATTTCTGTCCAATTTCTTCACAAGTCCCCTCCGTTGCACCTTTCCTCATATACTTGAGTAATTGAAAATTGTATAAGTATGGATGTTTTTCTATTTCTTGCGCAAATTTAATATTCATATCTTGCTCGCGCGCCATTTTGAGAAAACTTGTGAGAAACGCGATACTGCGGCGACCAACACTGCGGGTATAATGTAATGGTACAATAGGTATGTTGCGAAAACGTAGGATACCACCAGTAGCGTAGTATGCGAGTCTTCATACGAATGTATTTGCGATACTCAGCAGCGACTAGTCTCCGAGACTCGTGTATATTTGTCGCCTGTGAGTATTGTAATGTATGAAGGGGCTTACTTTCCTGTCCCCACTGTTATCTTACACGTAACACTTTATGTTGATAAAATGTACTTTATTCTGCTTTTAACAACCAATACACATATTTGCTCAAGTCCACGTACTTCTTCATTGTCTTCAATGTCAAATGACACCAAGTACTTTTGGGAATAGGTAGATACATTAAAAATTGTTAATAATCAAAGTAATTATAATGTATATTTTCGCATCAACTCAAACGCACTAATCAAGACGCGGATTTGCTATCAGCACTTCACCAAAATTTTCATATTTTTTGAAGTGAAACTTCTTATGCGACTTCCAAGCGTTAAGTGTTAAACGTTTAACGCACATTATCGGTCTCTCCTCTTTGTATGGGCCAGAGCGAGAGAGTAAATGTCGGTGTGTATGTATATTGCACACTGTTTAAATAAAATAGAAAATGTCTTTTAAAATGAAGTTTCACTTCTATCGCGTGTGAATCGCACACACACCTTTTTTTTTCAATGATTGTGTGACTCCGTGCTGTTATAGCTCAGAAAAAAGTTTGTATAAACTTTGGTTATGCTATTTGACATTTTAATAAATTCAACGATGCTGGAAAAGATAACAGGTAATACCGAGTTAATAAAAAAAAAAGTAAGGCAAACACACCCTTGTCGTTAGAGCATTTGCTATAAGTCCTCCTCACAACCTAATGTTTATTGCACCGGCAGGCGGAGTGTTCAAACTTTTTATACATAAAATTTTACGTTCTTAAAACACGTCCAGGTGGATGAAAAAGGGAGATTAAATTTAGGGGTGTTTTGTCTTAGATGGCGTAGTTCCAGTTTTTTTTTATTATTATGTCTTGGACCACATAGTGTACATTTCATAACTAAATACCTTGATTAATTTTTGTATTGTTGCAGTAGGTAGATATTTAAATTGGGTTTTGGATAATTATAAATTTTTAACCAAATTGGACTATAATAAGACACCTATAACATTAAAATTCTGCGAAGAATTCGAAGTATTTGAGGAACAAACAAACAATTATAAAGAAATTTTATAGTACCTAGGTATATACTGTCGCGCCTGGCAGACATAGTTCATAATTAAACTTAGGTTTTATTTCCGCTATACGATTATTCTAATCGACTTTTAATGTTGGTTCACTTGCTAGTGATAGAGTAACTTCTGACGGGACCGATTGACTCATATTCATTTATTATATTTGTTTTCTTTTATCGTTATAGTTTTAACGTTGTGGCCACAAACTCACCTGATGTTAAGTGACGATGTGGTCCAAGATGATAGCACGCTAAGCCTAGTAGAAAACTGGCTCGTAAGTGCAGCTGCCGGAACACACTTTATAGGTGCTTGGCGACAGATTTTCAACTTGAGGGTAGGTAACTGAAACTACTATCCAACTATTGCAGGCGGAAGTAACAAAGAAATTTCGGATAATTATTTACGATGGATTTCCGCAAAGTAAAGCCTTCGTCAATCAAAACAACGTCTTTTGAAGCAGCTATTTGTGTTATAAAAAACTGATTAATCAGCATTATACAGTTTACTCACGTGTTTCTTTGAAGCTCATTCTCAGCAAAAAACAAGAGAAATAATGGAAAAATGAATGTTACCGGATAATTATAGAAAGTTAGTTTATAAACAATCTAGTCAGATTGTAAACTGTCGGTAGATTGTGAACAATATGAACGGGCAGTAAAATTTGCTATTTACCGCTTATATTTTTGTAGGTTTATAAACTAAATAGATCGGTTAGATTAGGCTGAAACTGTATACTAGCTCACTAACTAAACATAAGGCACAAGCCGGACGAGCGAAGCAAGTAGGCCGCGGCAGCGGCGGGCAAGTGCCAAACCTAATTAGTCATAAAATTCTCATTTTTCGAGTCCTTGTCTCATGTTCTCGCTTATTTAAAAATTATTAATATCCGTTCACAATCTACCTACAGTTTACAATCTGAGTAAATCGTTTATAAACTAACCATTCAATTATACGGTGCCATAAATATAAATTCGAATGTAAACTAAATAATTAATTATGTAATATACAGATCGCCACATCCGTACCTATCTACTAAATCTGAAAAACTTCCTTAATAATACAATCATCTGATCGAACGCAGTACCTCTACCTACAAAACAATAACTCAACTGAAACAAAACCAATCTATAAAAGCCATTCGCACATGACAACTTTCGTTTTTCAAGCAAAAAGTTTAATTTAGCCCTTGAGTAATACCCAACATCGGGTGTTGCGAGTTATTGGGCGAACGATGCAATATGGCCGCCGAGAAAAATTACAAGTGGGAAATCTCAAGCGCCCCTTTCCACTACACCATAGGGAAAAGGGCTACTAATGTTACGATTCATAGTACTCTATAGAATACACATATATATATACAGTTTTCACTATAAAATCGTTTGTAGGTTTAGCGTTATGGTCACAAACTCACCTGATGTTAAGTGACGATGTGGCCCAAGATGGTAGCAAGATCATGTGGAAAACTGGCTCTCAAGTGCAGCTGTCGAAACACACCTTTATAGGTGTTTGGCTACAGGATTTTCAACATGAGGGTGGTAGCTAGCCACGCGGCCATTAGAAAAAGCCCTATGCAACATGCATCTTTAATTAAAATTAATTAATATTTCATAATCATGACTTAACTTTTTTTTATTTTATCTAAAGCTACGATCAAACTAACATCACATCATAAAAACTTATAGTTTATATTGATGTGATACATAATATAATTATGTATGACCCTTTTAAGACGCGTATTTTCACATTGGAATTTTTAGCTTATTCAAATGAGGACGGCATGGGCGTAAATTGAAGACATGAATACGGTTTAAGATCTTTAAAAAATCATGTCCAAAGCTACAAATTGCTAAAGGTAAGTCTTTTTCTGATGCCTCCATAAAATTATATGTTTAACTAAATTAAATAACAAATGTAGATTTTATCTTTCCCTAAAACCAGGTTATTTTTATCCCCTTAAACTGAATAACCGAAATTTAACATTTAATGTTCAGAATAATAAAGGTTGGGCATAAATGTTCCATTTAGGTAATCCACAGATCAAATCACGTAAAATTTCACGGCTCTTTGAATCTCATTATTATGATTACGATGAAAGGTTTAAGCGATTATTACCTATCTAAAATGAAACTTGGGTATTTCATATTCTTCGCTTACAAAATGTTGTTACATCTGGATTGAACTGAATAAACTTGATAATTTTATTTAATGAACTTCTATACCAAATTTCATTAGAATCCGTTAAGCCGTTTAAGCGTGATTTATTGACAAACACATATACATTATTATATATGTATATTATTAAGTTGTGATATTCGGTTCACTTTATACTAACAATTACCTATAATATTGGATTTATCACTCATATGGTCTAAACACAGAAATAATTATAATATTTTTTTATTTTTCTAATTCCGTTATAGTACTGTCCAAATAAAAGAGTTTTTATTCCTTTGTAAATGTATGGTTTCTATAAATAAATAAAATATCATTGTTATATGCCTCAAATTAAATAATCTCTTAGTACCAATGAGTTTTAGTTAGAATTGCTGTTATGTAATGTTTAACAGTTCAAATTTAATTTCATGCTAATCTTACCTATCGACTTGTGGCGCATAGTACATCTATCTAGTATTTACTGGGAAAATTAACGTAACCTCAACTACATACATAATTCTGTTACATATTCAAACAGTACCTAAATTATTAGCTATTAAAAAAGGAAAGGAAGGGAAATTGTAGTAGAAACTTCCTTTTTTTAGTTAGCGTTTGGTCAAAATCTGACCTTATGTTAAGTGACGATGTGGCCCAAGATGGTGATGGATAAGCTTAGTGTGGGAAATGGCTCTCACGTGCAGCTGCCGGGACACACCTATACGTGCTTTTCGACAGATTTTCAACTTGAGGGTGGTAGCTAGCCAGGCGGGCATTAGAAAAAGCCCTACCATCATGCTATGGTTTTCTCACGATGTTTTCCTTCACCGAAAGCTCAGGCTCAGGGATTCGAACTCACGTCTATCGACACTACGTCCGTACACGCTACCACTGAGATTTTTTCAATTATTAGTTTTTATTACCATATTACCATTATTAATAGTATTAGGATAAGTTGTAGGTACTTACATAATAAATATGAATTTTCTTACTGAACTACTTAGTTAATAGGCCGAGCATACCTTTTGATACATAAATAGGTCCATAAAATTTATGTTTATTGCAATTAACAAAGTTAATAGTATATAAATACTGAGTATTGAGCACACATGCCGAACTCATAACCCAGTTCTAAAAGTAGAGTTACGCTTTTATTTAGAGTGAGATTTGACAAAGTCCGGCGCAGTGTACCTGTACCGGTCAACATCCGGACCGGCCGGACGTCATTTCAGGACCGGAAAATCGTCAATCTCCTCTCCGTAGGGACTTTTTATTTTACACGCTCGTGTTACTCGCATCTGGTGCCGTACGTATGTAGGTGCTTTACGACGTAGGCACGTAGCTGTTTTACTTATACAGTTACGTAGATACGAGTATCTGCACTTCAACCAAACCGTTCGAAATGTTGATTATGATTATCAATGTTTTTTTTATTACGAATTGCTTATCTAATGTCAAATAGAAGTTCAATGTGGTCTAATACTTGTTATGCTTAATTATAGGTTGTACTTGTTTGTTATGTACTCAAAACAAAAACTTGGATATAGGTAATATCTTAGTCTTCGATCATAGAATTATGAAAATTTTATTTCATTATTTAGTAGCCAAAGATTTCCGTTTACGATTATTGTAAACAATTAAATTAATAAATTTATTTAAGCAATTAAATCAATAATTAAAAATGTGTATATATATATACCTACTAGTCAACCGCTTCGCACGGGCAGCAGAGAATACATATAACTCTATTGATTTACGCATCGCACGCCTGTAAAGCTCCCAGTCGGCATGATTTTTTCCGACATTTTCAACAATCATAGTCATATTTCAGTCAATTTACACAAAACCGTAATTAATTATGCACATAAACCTTCCTCAAGAATCACTCCGTCCGTTGATGAAAACCGTATGAAAATCCGTTCGATAGTTTTTGAGCTTATCGCGTACAGACAGACAGACTCGGCGGGAGACTTTATAATATGTATAGATATACTTAGATATATGAATAAAAACTCTCTTAGTATGTTTTTTTTTAATTTGTTATAAATGTATATTATATAGGCCACAGATCTCAAATGACACTTTAAATATTTCTTGTGTGTTCCTTTATGTCTTGATTAAACTCCGAAACGGCTTAACCGATTTTTGATAATTTTTGTACACTAAAGGTTGATGCCATCCCTCGATATAAGAACTGTCAATAATACTTTCAGAAATCGAAATATATGAGTCAAAATAAGAATAAGGGATGAAGAAATTACTGCGTAATAAACGCGTGCGAAGCCGCAAGCACGGCTACTATATTATAAATGTGAAAATAAGTTTTTCATCAATTTCGCTCAAAAGGGTGGACGGATTTTATTTAAATTTGGCATAGAAGCTGATTATGTGGTGTGAAACGTCCGTACAGTTCACACCACATAAACAACGTAAGCTTAACAATCATTATTGACGATAGGAAATTATTTGCCAAGAAATTTAAATAATATTTACCGCCGCACTTTGATATCAGAATCGGATTAACTTAATTCTATCACAGATTAACTATTAAAAAAATATTTAATAAATGTTTTATTTTTTATCATAACTTTATTTTATGTACCTAAAGCAATTACGTCACTTTTTAATATCAAATGGGATACACATAAAACTGACTCCCATAAAAAATGTAAACAGAAAGCAACCACCTAATTCATACATAACTCAAGGTAAATGGAATATTTTTCCTTTAAATCCGGCGCTAGGTTCCAGTTGGCAATATTTTCTGATTTATCGCCGAGGGATATTTATTAGACCAATAAAATTTGTCCTTAGCTGGTTTCAACCTTCTTCATATTTCATGAGAGCAGCTTTACGTGGCGTGAGAGTGTAAATTGCATATAATACAGGTGAAAAATGTATGTGACAGTTGGTCTACATACCATATATCCTTTCTTTTAATATCTAAATCTGTTCTGTACTTAGGTTTTATTATAAAAAAGTAAAGTTTGTGATTATTATTTATATAATATGTAGGAAATAATCTCTGGAACTACTGATCCGATTGTAAAAATTATAAACTACATTATCCCTGAGTGCTATAGGTTTATTTTTTAAATTTGTTATTGTAATTAACGCGAAGTCGCGGGTGCTTGCTAGTTGTTAATATATTTTTTAGAAAGTGTAATTTTCGCATAACATAGTCTTCTATACATATTATATAACTCAACGTCACTCTGTCTATCTGTCCGTTTATGTTCTTTTCACACAAAAACTATCCATCCGATTTACAAGTTTCTTATATTAATTAATAGCTATGCTATCTGACCAGGTTATAGGATATATTTTGTAAGATAAAGTAACATAAAAAATAAGCAGTGACAATAATGGTGAATCAATTTGGAAAAAAAGACGCAATTAGAGCGCTTAAATTGCTTACGCTGAGTAAACCATACGGATATATCAAATTAATGTTCAACATAATTGTAGACCTTAAAAGGACCTACTTTTGAGCGGAGGCAGCACGATTCGCGCGTGCGCTCAACCGACGGCATTCTGGTAGTCCACGCGAGCAGAGCCGCGGGCACAGCTAGTTACTACATATAGATAGGCAACTCGAAAGAGAAAGAGCATAGTGTACGCATGTGTTAGAACGAGATAAGGGTACCAGACAATTATTGTATGCCTACGTAAATTATTATTAAAACAAACCTCTGTAACTGTTGCAAAATCGAAGATTAATAAATAACGTATTTAGGTAATAGTAAGTACTGTAATTGGATGTCACTCATATAACAAAGAAATCAACAAAATAATAAGCGGTGAACACGTTACCTTGCTTTGGCATCACACACAAGGTATACGTAGGTCACAGCCTTTTATGAATACATGACATAAAACTGATATGATTATGGATCTCTAAGTTATGTCATACTTTGTAATATTAATATAACATCATACTGATGTTACATAATGTTTTAATGTGATGTCAAGGTAATTATTTTTAATTTACGTTCATCTGATATAACGTTAAAATGTTATGTAAAATAAAAGTATTTTTTTCGTACAAGACATAAGGCTAGTATCATACCTTCACATAACTGACTAGTCAAATTTTTACACACAACATTCTTATATTAAACGGATGTCAAATGTACGTCATAGTTATATCATACTTGTTACATCAGTATATTACATAAAAAGTGTCAAATGAGTCATTACATAACCTAGTTTTGTGTTCCTGCGGTGAGCAGGGTTTCCAGAGCTGTTTGGGATAGGGGAATTCAAGGTCGGACACGCGCTAGTGATACCTATGGTATCAAGCGTACATAGGCAACGGTAGCTGCTTACCATCAGGCAGGCCGTATGCTTGTTTGCCACCTTTGTAGTATAAAAAATCTTATTATATGAAACCGATGTCAAATGTACATTATAGCTGTGCCCCGCGGTTTCATCCGCGCATAATTTAAAAGAAATCTCCGATTGATTATTTATAAATACCTACTTCAGTATAGACAATATTTTTATCGGGCGGCCAAATTTATGCGTCACAACTCACAGGGCTCGTTCACCACTACACCTATATATAGTCATAGACCCAAGCCGAGTGTTGAATTATTTTAATTTTACAATATCTCCCAAACTATTCTTACAAATAACATGCTATAAAGGGCAAAGTTTATGTTCTTTAAATCGTCTTGATGAAGTAACTTTTGTTAATAAGGATTAATCATCATCATCATCATTTCAGCCGAAAGACGTCCACTGCTGGATATAGGCCTCCCCCAAAGATCGCCACAACGACCGGTCCTCTGCTGCCCGCATCCAACGGCTTCCCGCAACCTTTACCAGGTCGTCGGACCACCTTGTGGCGGGTCTGCCCACGCTGCGTCTTCCGGTACATGGCCGCCACTCGAGAACTGTCTGGCCCCATAGGTTATCCGTCCTATGAGCTACGTAGCCCGCCCACTGCCACTTAAGTCTAGCTATACTTCGGCTATGTCGGTGACTTTGGTTCTCCTGCGGATCTCCTCATTTCTGATTCGATCACGCAGATAAACTCCTAGCATAGCTCTCTCCATTGCCCTTTGAGTGACCTTGAGCTTTCTTATGAGGCCCATAGTTAGCGACTACGTCTCAGCACCATATATATATTCACTGGCAACATACACTGGTCAAAGACTTTCATTTTGAGACACTGCGATATCTTAGACGAGAAAATGTGACGTAGCTTCCCAAACGCTGCCCCGCGCTGCCCAGCGCTGTAAGACTTAATAATAATGCTCATAAATCACTTTTCAATTTTCAATAAATCTTGTCACATAATACCTTATTGTGGCTTATGTATAAGGGCTTATAGCACGCGGATAAAGCAGTTAGGGTGCGCTATTTCTTCCCATTTACTTAACAAAAATCAATATTTAATAATTAGACTAGCTGAGAGGTGTAGCCTAATGCTAGATGGCCTATAGGAATAGTATACTATTCCTCGTGAATCTGGCTATCATATACAAAAAGAAATTTTAGAATCCGACTGGTAGTTTCAGAGATTAGCGTGTTTAAACAAACAAACAAAAAAAACTCTTCCACTTTATTATATTACTATTAGTATAGATGAGGCAGATATAAGTCACAACTGAGTCATTTCGAACATAACGGATGATATTCCTCGATGTAATCTAAATGTTATCTAATACCATTCATGGTACCATGTGGTATCTAAATACCACAATGAATGAATAAATGTGTTCACGACTGGAACAATATCTGATCGTCATATCCAATGTCGGTCAATGATTGTTTAGCACTCTTGGAAACTAATTTAGAACACGTAATATCCCAAGTACATGATGTCAGCCATAATCTTCAAAGCGGAAAATTACAACGCAAAAACTAATATGTCGCGGTTGAGATAAATGTGGCGGTACGCGGTAGAACGTCTCTTCAAACATTGTGCTGGTTTATACAGTGGCGTGTTTAACGGTAAGCGAACTAAGCATAGCCCCTCGGGATACCTTAGTGTCCCAATTTCTTGCAAATTCTGTTTCTAGTTAGCTGTTGAAGGACCCAAATTTTTAACCACTTGAACTGAGACCTTTGACGCAGAGGTTAGGTACAATTTTGTATTTTGCTACTCGATAGCGACGCTACAAGGATAGTGATAATAGCTTAGTAAAACTGTTCAGACACCTCGTCGATCTACGCGGATACGAACCTCGAATCCTACAAAGAGCCCGAGCTTTCGGCGAAGGAAACTATCGAGATAAAACCATAGCAGAGAATTCTTTAATGCTCGTCCTACCATCTCTCCCCATAGATGTGTTCTGGCAACTGCACTTAAGAACCAGTCCTCTAGGCTTATCATCTTAGGCCACACCATCACTTTAGATCAGGTGAAATTATGACCAAACGCTAAATCTACGAAGTATTAAAAAAAACAACGGCTGATTTGCGATCAAAGGAAAACTAACCATTGACTAAAAACAAAGACGGTTTGGGTGACGATGATTTCATTATATAATATTACAACCCTTATTTGATCAATAAAATATGATAAAATATAAATAAATATGAATGTAATAATATATAATTTATATAAATATAAATGCATGCTGTTCGTCGGTACATGAAAACGGCTGGACCGCTTCGGCTATTTTTTTTTTAATGTTAGTAATAATCCTAAAATGTTTTTAGGGAAAATAAAATTTGTAAGTTTCCGGAATATTAGAACATTTTGGAGAAACAAACATTGCGTTTTTCTGTTGGATTTTTTATTAACTCGAGACCACAACTCACGTTCGAACGTTGGATATACGTAACTATTTTTATTTTGATTGTTATGATAATGAAAACATTTCCAGGAAAAAAAATTGGAATAGCACTGTGGTAGAGCTATTGAATTATTGGAAAGGGCAGAACGTCTACTGGGACAGCTAGTATACCAATATATATGGAAACACAATTTCACACATGGCCATTTAATTTTAAACTAAATCAAACTTCTGTTATGGTAACTAAACAGCTGATGTATTATACATATTTCAATAAATTCCTTTGGAAATTTCTCTCTACTTGGGGCAGCCGGACTAGTAGAATACCTACACCCTACAGAAGATCGCAGACAAATGACCTAATGTTCTGTTCCTGCGGTGAGTAGGGTTTCCAGTACTCTTTGGGAATGGGGAGTTTAAAGTCAGTATTATAAGCGTCCATAGGCAGTAGCCTCTCACCATCAGGCTGGCTGTATGCTTGTTTTCAACTTCAGTAGTATAAAAATAGAAATTTAACAACACCCAATGAAATAAAACACAGCTGAGCATTATGCTCATCACACAAAAATCATGTGCGGGGATCAAACTAGTGACCTTTCGGCTCAATAGTAGGGCTTACTGATGCACCACGAGTCTTGTCAATCATCAATGATCAATCAATGGGCATAAAAAGTAAAAGAGGCATTTAAAACTAAATAATTTAATAGCTATTATTACATTTCTACAATATCACAAACAAATTTATATTTCATCAACAAGTTTAAACCGCTGATGTTGCGGTTCTGGTATAACATTGAAAAATTTCTTATATATCACTTGATGTTCCCTACCTTTATACATTCTTTGTACCCATGTATGATCCCAGTTAGGGTCAAACTTCTCACAGGTCACTACCACTTTGCCAGGCTCCATGGCAAACAGTGTTCCGTTAACACCAAAACCAACCTGAAAATAACCAAAATTAGTAAGCAATTTTTTTTAAATACTAGCAAGGCTCTGTGCTTTTTGGAAAACACAGTACAATCCAGGAAAACAATGACTACAGAGAGATCTTCAACCCTTCGCCACTCGGTGTGACATGCCAGGTTCCCGAAGCACAATAAACCAGAGAAGATAATTATGTTGGGTTTATCACCATGTGCATGGTGGTCAAGACCCAGTTAGGTAGAGATCCCTACCACCCCACTTAATTAGTGGATATAAGCCGGCTGATCCCGGAACGCAACACACCTAGGACTACCACTATTATTTTGTAATTAACGCTTATTTTGTAAATTTGTATTACATACTATATAAAACAATGACATAGATTTACCAACTAAAAGATTATAAAATATAGATGTTATACTTTTAATTAATTAAATTCTTACATTCAATCCAGGATGGAACCGTGTAGTCCTCTGTGTAACAAGCATATGCCCTGCTTGTACAAAATGCCCATCTTGTACTTTCCATCCACGCCTTTTTGGCTTAACTTTGCAGTTAGTGTTTTCTGTACTTCCGCCAGTCTTTTTACTTGCATTACGGATTAATTCTAGAACACAAATTATTTTTATATAATATACAAGATGTCGGTAGTTAATGACTTGATTAATTCATACAAAATTTACACAATTACTAACAGACATATACTAAATTTTTATATATAAGATATAATACAATTATACTTATCCATTCATATTATACATTAATATTATACATGTATTAATTCTATAATCAAAATTAAACTCTTTTGTAATATGCAAAATTAGGTTATTGCATATGACATCATGAGATGAAAGTTTTAGTCTAAAAATTAATAGTTAAAGTTATTCAACATAAACTAATAGATTAAAACAACCACAAGGGAAGGTTTATGTTGCATTATTATTGGTATGAATTGATTTTCCATAATAATTTCCATATAGCAATTGAACTAAACATCTCAAAGATATACCAAATTATTCACTTTTTAAAATCAATTTTAGGATATTTCTATTAACTTTTAAAATTGGTGCATATCAAAATTATAAAAAGCATAAAATAATAAATAAAATTTAGCAGTTTGATAAAGTAAATCTCCCTGTTGCATCAATAATTATTTATTTGACTTATAACTTTCATAATTGCATAAAACAGCAATTAAGCTCTGAAAGATTAAAGATAATTCTTCGCAAGGTGGTTGACAATTATGGCATGCAAAGAAATGAAGATCAGGTCCAGTGGTGAGATATAATGTCTAGCAGTAGACTGATGCAGGCTTACAATGATTGTGATGATGAATTATAGATACGTTTAGAAATACATAATTTCCAAAGTACTTAACTATTTGGAAATCAACAGTTTTGATGTAATTTTTAATATATAGTTTAGTGATGAAAATAAATATGAACAATTGTAACCCATTTACACATACCTTTCAGTGGTAAATTATTTCTCGAAGGTCTTAGTAAGAAATTAATGGACATTTTATTATTCTTTCAATTATGGGGCGCACGTGGTATATGTATTTATATTGATAATTTCATCGAATTTCAAAACTAAAATAGGTACCTGTTTTCTCGTCACTTGACGTTTAGAACTTTGACAAACACGTTTTTTTCTTCGTAAAAGAAAAAAGGCAAAGGTATCTAAGACTATGCAGCCAAGTCAAATGTTGTTTATGTAGTACAGATTCAAGTTAAAATGTTAACGCCATGTCAGTAAATTTTTCTACGTAAAGTTCAAATTATATGATTTTTTTTAAAAAGGCCATGGCCATGTCTTAATATTTCTCCGTATGAAGTACAAAGCAGTATCCAAGGTTTTCTAAATGTTTTCAAAGTCATCGTGTCTTATAGATGAAAGCCTTTTCCATGTCTATCTTCATAAAAAGGAGCCCTCTATCCTTATTCAGTGGCACAATTGAATATCTCCGATTATTGTGGACAATATGTAGATAAATAAATATGGTACGATAACACTGCTGATTCTTGTTTTTTCTTATTGTTTTTCTTTGCAGCGTCAATATTTTTATTTTTTTTTGGAAATTTCTCTCTACTTGGAGCAGCCCGACTGGTGAAAAACACCACCCTACAGAAGAACGCAGCTAAATAACCTTGCGGTGTTACAATCCTGCTTTGAGTAGGGTTTCCACAGCTCCTTGAGGTAGGGGGTTCAAGGTCGGCAACGTGCGAGTGATACCTATGGTATTACAAGCGTCTATATGCTGTGGCAGCCGCTTACCGTTTGGCGGGCCGTATGCTTGTTTGCCGCCTTGGTAGTATAAAAAAAGTGTCATTTATATAAAGATCGAAGCCATGTCCTCTGTTTTTTCTTCTTTTTCTTTCCAGTGTCAATGTTTTTAAGTCTTCGTTATCTATTTTTAATCTTCATGATGAGTTCAGACAATATGGTGGTTCCCTTGTTAAAATTATCTATAAGGGAGTTTTTGTGGTAACTCAAAACGCATATTTCAAATTTATATTTATAATCCACCTCAAGTATGCACAATAATTAAACTATATCACTTAAAATACCACCAATATTACATAAAATAGGGTAAAAAAACCCAAGTTTATGAATTAAAATAAAAACCATAACATGGCAGTTCAAGATCCTGCCAAAAACTCCTTTGTCTCTGGTTGACACAATAAGGTTCTTTGACCCTATATTATGTAATATTGGTATTATTTTGCATGGTAAAGTTTGGTTATTGTGCATATGTGAAAGGATTATAAATATAAACTAAAAACATACATTTTGACATCTCACAAAAACACCCTAGCTAATTCTATCAAGGGAGCCATCATCTTGTTAGGCCCATTTTGAATATTAAAAATGAAATCTAAAACACATTCACAAGTACTTTTTGCGGTGCCAATAAAAAAAGAAGAAAACAAACCGTAGGTGACCAAGTTTTTGGCGGAATTCAAATTGTCATGTAGTGTTTTTTATTTTTTATTAATAAATTTGTGTTATTTGACCTTATATTGTGTAATACAGGTAGGATTTTGCATTATAAAGCTTGGTTATTGAGTACAAGTAAAGTGAATTGGAAATAATAACCTGGATCATGGATTCTAACATGCTACAAAAACTCCCTAGAAAGTTTTAACAAGGGAGCCACCATCTTGTTAGGATACTGAAAGTATATATACGTCCTGTTTGGCTGCATGGTCTTAGATACTTTTGCCTTTTCCTTTCACGAAACGAAAGGGGTAGAAACCTGGGAAGCAGTTCTTACCATAATTATGGTATTAATACTATAAATTCGTGATGTGTACTATAATACAATCGTAAGGCCAGTATGGTAAGCGAATGTACCATAATTCAGTCGCTGGATAGTTTCGGAAATTTTTACCTATCCTTTTTGCATTTAGCCTAAGTTTAAGAAATACATTCATGATCGGCAATACAGAATCAAAACGACAAAATATCACGGGTATTTCCCACGATACCTGTTACGAACTGTACAGATATGTTTCAGAAATCGATAAAAAATATTACTTATTTGTTTTGATTTCTTCAGCTAGTCACTCTCACTCACTACGGTTACAACGTGGGAGTGATTGCACCCATAGGCTATTTAACTTTTTACTGCAGATTTCATTTTATCATTCAGTATTATAGTATTAATTTAGTACTTTGAATTATGTTTGAGTGCTGGTTAATAATAGTTAATAATAGAAAAAAGAGCCGAAGTTTTTTGGGCAAAACTAATCAGTTGGTGTAACATGAGTGAAGATATTAGTTCATTCGTTAAGTATATTTTCACTCGACTGCTTTATCCCACCTCATGCGAATGCCAATTGCGAAATAGTTTTTAACAAGGCAACAATCTAGCTACACAATTTACTGATTTTTATCCATACACTACTATATCCAGGAAAGCCCCACCATCATCGTTGTTATTCAAAAACATGGTTTTTGTTTTTTTTTTACCATTATTTTTAGCAAAGTACCATCTGTGTGACGCTGATAACTGATAAACAATAATTTATTGAGAGCCTGATTCCAACATTGCTGAGAAGAACATAAAAAAAAAAACAGTAAATGACAAATTAACAAAACTAATAAGTCTGTGGCTGTGTTGTGAGTCTGTGTGAACAAATGTAAATAAATTCATTATTTACAATCATCGTTGAATGGTTGAATTTCATTTCATAATTTGAAAGCAAAACAAATCTATTTTTTAGAGTAAGATATCAAAAGTACCAAGTCACTTTATTATTGAATATAATTTACAACCATGACATCAGATGCGTTAAATATTGCTCGAAGGAAATTAAACGAGGTTTTAGGTGAAAAATCTACAAAATATTTTAATCATATGAAACAATGGTTTCGAATGAAATTAACCAAAGAAGAGTTCGACGCTGAAGCTCGAAAACTGCTGAACTCCGAACAGGTGCACCACCATAATGAGTTCTTACTTGCCTTGTTGAATAAAGTCGAGGGTCTAGCAGAGACTTCAATTACTATAGCGCAAGAGAAAGCAAGTTCACATAACAGAAACAGGAGACATAAAAGAAGTTCTCGCACATCTGAAAAGAGTTATTTCGAACAGGTCGACCTACTGGAATATTTACCTCCAAATTCACCACCTGGAGCAGGAAGCGACGGTGTCAAATGCGCTGCACAGGTATTTAGCAATTTATATCAAAGAACAAGTTTCAGGAATTGAATATCTTAACATTACTCTCTTAAATACAGGCTTAATAATTTAATGTACCTTTGATTTAATTTGATATCATACATTATTAATATGCAGCCATTTACTAATTAGCTATGTAACAGTATTGAGTAAATTACTACACTGCTCAAATTTTACTAAATTTATCTTAATTCTAATAGATTAACAATTTTAAATAATATATTTATTTTAATTGTTGAAATTTTTTTACAGGAAATATTTTTGCCAGATCATGCATTAGTAGTGGGACGTTTCATGCTTGCAGCATGGGAACTAGGGCTTGAAGGGGCTGATGATGATGCTGCTGATATCATTGTTGTTGCTGTACAGAATTTCCTCAAAAATGTCATCAGTGCAGTTATATCACAACGTAAAAGCTACAAATTGCATGGAAAGTATTTTAAATATGACATTGGGGGTGACTCACCAAACATGTGGCTAAGGAATACGGCCAAGCTGTATGATCCACAGAGTGAAGGGAGGGTCAATGTGGATGATGGCCCCGATGCGTTGGGTCCAAGGTGCCCACCTACTATTGATGAAATGGAACAAGCTGCTGCTTTTGAAATTGCTTGCAGGTGGGTTTAAAATGAAAGTCAATAATAGCTATGTAAACTCTTCTCATCTTGAATGATAGTTGTGTGTATAAACAAGTGTAAAACCTTATTAAGAATCAATTAAAATATGTGGATAGAATAATGGACAAAATATAACTGTTGCATTGCTTTCAATGTCTTTTTTACAATGAAATAATGGCAGTACCTTCAAAAGTATAGGTTTAAATATGGCAGGTTTAAAATTTACTAATAGAAAAAAAGGCTATGAAATATTTTAAGATTTGGTGCCCTTGGTTTACCAACTAGAAGGTTCATATATATTTTACTTTTCTATGCTAAGCACACCTACAAGAGTTCCATGACCATGACCCTAGGGTAAATACGCCTCTGATTTTAAGGCTCTTATACCTAATTTATATGCAATGATATAGTTTAGCACAGTATTTAAAAAAATAATTAATCATGATAGAATTATCTGATTTATGTTCTTTTTTATTGCAGTACATCAAATGTGAAGCCTAATGATGACAAACTAACCATAGAAGAATTCTATGATACCTTATTGACACATAGGAATATTATAGCCTGTCATTCTGTGTACGCTGTGAACATGGAAAGGTTGGTGGTGATGTTAAACCATCCCAGTTACTGAATTGGAAATGTGGATATGTAATTATTTAACAAGTGTTATTTATACCTACAAGAATAATGATTTTGTTAAGATTGGACGAAATGGAGCTGAAACTAAATTCTATTTACAATCCTCTTGTAAATGATAAATAGCGGTTATGTTAACTAATGATGGAATACAGAAATTATATTTACCAATGGTGGAGATTGTGAGGAGTGAAGCACTAGGATAAGGCAAGATGAAAGTTCTGAGAAGCAGCAAGAAGAGTAAGTAGCATGAACATATAAGTATAAAATGGAGGCACGGATCTATGGAGGGTCATAGGGATACCTCCAAAACTAAATATAATTTTCAATTATTGTAAATAATCCTAATAATCTAACACGAATATTCCTTTGAAATTATATGTATAAGTTATTTGTATATTAATGTTCCCTATACTTTTAGGTTGGGCTGTTAACTATCCCTATGTTTCGGGACCATTGTATAAAAATCTGGTTTATTTAGGAAAAAGTTTTTTAAATGTAAATGTAAAATTAAATGTAATCTGAATTTTATCCATTCTGTTGTAAAGCAACAAATATTTATTATCTATATTTTTACTTTGTGACATAGATATAGACTTTTCCAACATACTGTTTATGGTTTCTCAATGGTATGTACTCTGTGCTCTATGGTTATACTAAGTTAATAAAACGATATCATATAAATGTATATTTTATTTTGTTACATAGAACAAATATACAACAGGGATAATTCAACTCATTTTTTATTTCTTCGCATTACATTTTATAACAATATTTATTTATTTTATTGATATTAATTAATAATAAATAAAATTTCTCAAAAGTTTATATAAATTAATTAAAAAATATAAAATATCACAAGAATCAAAGTAAATTAGAACGATTTCAATTCTAATAAATAAAATATTTTACTAATATAATAATAACATAAAAAAAATGTACCAACTATGCTTTTTATATAGTGATCATTGCCAAAGACATAATTTGCGTTTTTATGAGTAACATTGTCTTTCTCACACTTCTTGATGTGAATAGTATTGAAATGTTATAAAAAGATAATAATTTTAGTACATTTCATATTTGCACAGTATTAGGCAGTTTAGATTATAATCAATATTCCATAAGTGAGGTTATGTTTGTTGTAGTTACGAAGATTTTTATACAACAATCGTAGCCTATATCTAATTTTTCATTTAGTCTAAATCGCCATTGCCTGTGGCTGTTAACAACAATAATACAATGCTCACATTAAGGATCTTTGGATTTTGGATCTTAATTATAATCTTATAATAATAGAAATTAAAACGTTAAATAAAAATCAGGCTCTGGCGTCAATATATCGACTAATCAAAAACGTGTTTTGCTTACAACGCGAAGTATACCAATTATTGATAATTAGGCACCTCGAAAAATAAAATTAACCTTAATTTCTCGAAGTGTCAAATTCATGTATCATCAGTATAAAAGAATTAAAATGATACACAGAAGTTTTTTGATACCTATGTCGATATGTCAATATTTTCACGCCAGGATAATGGAAGGTTTAGATTTACGAGGAACTCGCTGCTGGCGATGAGCTTACATCGGATGACGATTGAACTATTATTTTAGGTATCGCTATTGTCATAATTCCCTGCGGACTCTCTTCAAGACGTTCTAATTCATGTTCTTTCGCCGGTCTGGTTGTTTCACGACGTCTACCGCCTAATAGGCTACGTTTTTTCCAGGCAATAAATCCTAATGCACTAATAAACGCAATTATCCCCATTGCACCAAATGCAATTCCAGTTGTTGACGCTTGCGACATCGTGTAGAGCCCTTGAAGAGAGATAGGTATATTTTTGTATATATGATTATAATTTTCACATTGTCTTCCTTTACATACTTAAACGCAGTGCAGAAATACTTTTTTTTTATAATAGCACAAAACATTGACTGTACTGTCACTGTGCTTACCGCACAGTACAATCCAAATAAACGGCGACTACCGAGAGATCGAAATACATCGGCGACTTCAAAGGTTAAAAACAATAGGTACACACTGGGACAAATTAATGAATCTATACATATTATAAAACTCAACGTCCGTCTCTGTCCGGACGCCGGAACTCAAAGGTTTCGTGGAAAGTTCACCAGGGTTATTCGAATCGGTTACATTTTCATTGAATCACAGAATTATTTAGACAGTTAAATAATCCCAGTTACAAATATTATTTTGAAATAACGTACCTAAATAAGACTAATTACGATTTTTAAATTTTAATTCAAATTGCAATTTCATGTGTAATCATGACGATTCTATATAATTATTTGTCGAGTGTTTCCAAGTTTTAAAATTTAGGAATATATTTTGGATACGTTATTATTAAGAAGCGTTAGTAGTCCATGGATTTAGTAAAGGACCTGTTTTATAGACGTTTTTTAACAAATGATATAGCTATTCAATGATAGCTCAGTGGTAGTGTGTACGGACATCGCGCCGATGGACGTTAGTTCGAATCCCTGCAATGATCCTGAGTTTTCGATGAAGGAAAATATCGTGATGAAACCATAGCATGCTGGTAGGACTTTCTCTAATGGCCGCCTGGCTAGCTACCACCCTCAAGTTCCAAATCTGTCGCCAAACACCAATATGTGTGTTCCTGTGGCTGCAATTGAGAGCCAGTCCTCCCACTAGGCTTAGCGTGTTACCATCTTTGGCCACATGGTCACATAAGATCAGGTGAGATTGTGGCCACAACGCTAAACCTATAACGATAATATAACCACTAGATATAAAAAACTTTATTATGCTTATAAGTACGAACCTTCAACGTCAAGTGTTATAACGTCAATATGCTCCTTTTCATCATCAAGACCGGCACCGCACGTCCACGTCCCCACATCTTCATACTGCACTTTGTTAATTGTTACAGCACAATCTCCACGTTCAAGACTTTTGTTTCTCGGAAAATAGTAGCGGTTGAGAATTGGGCTATTCAAAAATAATATACCTAAGTTTATTTTAGGTTTTGTAATAAATTACCTACGGTAGTTAAAGTGGCAAATCTTTTTAAGAATGTTTTTTTAATTCTTGCCAGTGTTTTTCATATAACTTAAGTAAAATCTATTTTACGCAAGAGCAACAACGTGCGACATTGTAATATGCCAGAGTGCCATATGCCACAAAAATTAAAAATGTCGTGCGTTGTAGCAAGAATTGTGCGGCATAACAACAGCACCTTGCGGCATGTGGCACGATATCACACTTGTATCCAAACCCGATGGATTCCGTGCGACATTTTCATGCGTCAAAACAGTTTTTATGTTATATTTTGTTTATATTTACCAAAGATTTTGGTTATAGAGTGGTGTAATTAAAAATATATTGTTTTTATTGAAGAATATAGAAGTATGAAGTATTTTAGGATATCCGAAAATTATAAAAACAATATAATGAAACGTGATGGTTTACTTGGCTTTACACGAAAATATGATCTTTGAGAGTTTAAAGCCAGTCTTCCACTAGGCTTAGCGTGCCACCATCTTGGGCCTCATCGTCACTTAAGATCAGGTGAGATTGTGGCCACAAAGTCAAACCTATAACGATAAAATAAAAAAATATACTCAACTTTAGGTTCGCGATGGTAAGTAAGTACTTATAGGTACTTAATCTTTGAAAAATTGTATTTTAGCAAGATCAGATTAAGACGAGAGGGATAATTCTTAGTAGTTGAATTATAAATATACAAAGGGACAAGATTCCTCTTTCTAATTATTTGTAAGTCGTGTTGTCATTTTTTATAATTACTTTTATTTAGGGTACCGTGCCTCATAATAAAAAAAACCGAAAGCCTTATAGGATCACTTTGTTGTCCGTCTGTCTGTATGTCAAGACCCTTTTTCTGGAAGACGACTTTAGGTATAAAGTTAAAATTTAGCATATAGGTAGGTACTATGGTCTATGACCCCATATTGCTGTAAAAATTGTAATCCCGTGTATAATTATAATACAACAAAATTATATTATGTTTTTGAAGTAAAACTTCTTTAGGCGCGACTAGGAGGTAACTGGACGACTATGCAAAGGAAATCCGTTACAGCAATATATGCAACGGAAGTCCGTTACGGCTATATAGCGTTATGTTGAAGTTAAACTTCTTTAGGCGCGACTAGGAGGTAACTGGACGACAATGCAACGGAAGTCCGGTGGTTACCGTTGGGATGGTGGTGACCGTCGGGGTGATGGTGACCATCCAATGTTATCCGTATTAGTAAACAATGATCCCGCTTTCTTATTAGGTACGTATTTCGCAATAGCAAAGCGATAGCAGTTATCGCTAAATATCTACTTCGAAATGGCAAAATTAGATTATGTTTGGTACATTCTAGGTGTTACACAGTAAGAATTAGCGGATTCGGAGCAAATATTTAGCGATTGTTGCTATCGCTTTGCTCTTGCAAAATACGGAAACAGGAAGCGGCTACCATCTTTGAGCATACAGTTCACGTAAACATAAAACAAATATTTTTGATTTCTATAGTAGCATTAAAATACTTATTGTGGTTTAAATTTTAACTATGTAATCCTCTATACAAATAAAAATTGTTGAGGTTTGCCGTTGTGCGCACATCACTCAAAAACTTCTGGATAGATTGTATAGATAGATGTACTAAAAGCTAAACTGCACTTACTTTGTAACCGTGATATTCGAGTCGATACTAAATGGTATGCCGTTAGGCGGCTCAAAGCGACAATAGCTTAAGGGTTTGAGCTCTTTGGTTGTAGTGCAGAATAAACTGACTGGTTTCCCGTGAACTGCTGTAATATTCTGTCGCAGAGCTGCTATTTCATCCACAATCCGAACGTTGATGAATTGCGTTTCTTCGACACCTGGCGTTTTCCTACCTAAGTGACATCGCCACTCTCCAGTTTCTTCATCTGTGGCTTTGATTTTAATACCGCAATGTCCGTCGACGAGTGTTGGACCTGAAAAACTTACGTAACAGTTTTAAATCTTATTGTCACATAAAAACATATAACTAAGGTCGATGTAACATAATATTTAATAATATCTGTGCGCGGCTCTACTCGCGTGGATTACTAAAAAGGCTTAATTTATTTGTGCGGAATTTTTATTTTGTTCTAAAATAAAATTAGACTAAAATACTTTTTATAACATCGGCTATCTGCCAGTGAAAGTTCCGTTAAAATCGGTCCAACCGTTTCGAAGATTAACCGGAATAAACAGACAGACAGAAAAAAATATCTAAAATATGTTTTTTTTTTTATAGGTACAGTATTTACTTTCTTATGCGTTTAGTAAAAAGGTGTTCTTTTGACATTAAAACGGAACTTCAATGTTATTTATTTGTATATAGATTATGTTCGTCAGGTTATGTTCAACTGACATGTTTGGTCGTTTTCACAGATTACTTATATCCTACAAACAAACAACCAAACTCACAGATTACCTTTTTATTAATTCCCGACGCATAAAGAGGTTAATAAGGTTTAATAAGGTTTAATAAAACATTAATAGGTGATAACTAAATATTTGCATGTTTGATAATATTGCAATTTTATTGAGAAAACTATATAGGTACCTACCTAATATACCGACCTCAACAATGGGTACGAAGGAAGAAATTAAATGAATGATATAGGTACTTACGAATATCTTTTCCCGCTTTGATGGACAAACCCGCAGTAGGTAATAGGATTGTCTGTCTTGCAATCTATATTAATTTTTTCATTTTGAAGAGCGAGTATGGTCGTTACGCCGTTTACATCGAATACACGGTAAGCTGATGAAATATAAAAAAATACTTAGATTATAACATACTATATAAAACACATTACGTTATGTTTTTACCAAATAAATATTTGGCATTAATTTTGCTAACATTTTCGTTTTCAAAAAATTGTCTAACGAAATGACACCGACTAATACATGCTGTATTATTGTGATTTTAAAATAAAAATTTAACACTATTTGGTGAAGTTAGAAAACAATAAATAACGAAAAAAATTAAAATCTTGTAGGTTAAATACATAAGTTAGTCACTCAAGTATAAAAAGGTAAAAAAGCTACTACTTTGGTTTATAGTACGTTACCTTCTATTTTGCATTGATAGTAAGTCCCGATTATAAGAATGAACATTACTAAACACAATTTATTACTGTACATTTTAAAATTGTTATTTGCGCACAATTCGTTCAACAGATCGACATTAATTCTTCCTGCTCACTTCATAAATCGGTCACCGAACTACCCTCTCGTATAATGTGATAATGGTATGACAACGGGTCATTATATTATGGATACCCTTCGAAAACTTTGAATTTATTAAACTCTAATAAGTTAAGCCAAAATAAAAGTCAGGTTTTTCATCTTGAATTTTAGAACTGAGTAAACTGAACTGCTAATTGTTATAAATAATTTAATTCTACCGATAATTATAGCCATATATATATAAAAGAATCTACGATGTTTTTTAAACGGTTTGATTTTAAATATGGGATTTATGGTTATCCAGTACGTAAAACTAGGCATAATATTTTTGAAGTGAAAATCTTCTTTAGCGCCGTTCTGATTTGAAACTCGATGAAAAAGCGCCAGTAAAAAGAGACAACCATACATCTACAGGATTAAGCATACGAGAGAATTAGATAGAATACATGGTTAATGCAAGTCCTAATTTTCATGATTTTCGTCGGAATGTCCTAGTGGTGTGAGACGACCAGACTTCATACGCAGTACGCACGAGTGGTCGATAGTTGAAACCCGTTGATTTAGGATATATAAAAATAATTTGTAAGAAAATATTTTTTTCGGAAGGTTTCACTTGAACTGCTTGCACACATTTTTTTAAATAGAACCTAGTACGGCATGGTGACGGCACTGTACCTGATGGTAAGCAAAGTACAACAAAATACCAATAGTCCAATACCAATTGTCGCCAAACACCAATAGGTGTGTTCCGGCAGCTGCACTTAAGAGCCAGTTTTCCACTAGGTTTAGCGTGTTATCATCTTGGGCCACATCGTCACTTAACATCAGGTGAGATTGTGGCCACTACGCAAAAACCTATAACAATAAAAAAAAAACTACGGTCACCACCGAGAATTTGTAGAACATTATTATATTTACGTATCACTAACCATTACGCCAGCATACGCGGATAAAGCAGTTCGGGAACGCTGTTTCTTCTGACGTATTTAGTTAATATCAATATTTAAGGCTTGCTGAGAGGTGTAGCCTAATGCTAGATAGTCTATACTACTCCACATGAATCTGGCTATCATATTCAATTTATCGAATCCGACTGGTAGTTCCAGGGATTAGCGTGTTTAAAGACACGATTAATCAAATAAAAAAACTTCTGTTTTGTTATTATATAGTTATAGATAGAAGATTCACTATTTTTTATCTGTTCTAAAAATTCCCGAAACGATAGCCGCCATAATGATCCTCTGACGTCATTATATATTTAAAAAATGTCCTATAGATTGGTATGTCAAATCCATAACTTTCAAAAAATGGTGAAAAACCTTTTTTCTTGTCCTATAGTACCTATAACAATTTACGATAAAGTTTATATATATATATATCATCCTTCAGAATTTTATAATAATAATTAGAAATATTACAAAATGGTAACAACATACTGCAAAGCGACCTAGGAATACTCGACAAAATGTTTTATATATGAACTAATAAAAAAAAAGGTGTGTGTGCGATTCACACACGATAGAAGTGAAACTTATTTTAAAAGATATTTTATATTTTATTTAAACAGTGTGCAATATACATACATACCGACATTTGCTCTCTCGCTCTGGCTCACACAAAGAGGAGAAACCGATTAAACGTTTAACGCGTAGGAAGTCGCATAAGAAGTTTCACTTCAAAAATATAAATTCTGTACCTGTTCTGTATCAAAACGTTACAATATATCTGACTAAAATTCTCTCCTAAAAAATGTCAAAACTAAAAAATGAAAAGAAGAAATTAAACGCAAATTTCCACACAGTAATATTTTATTACATATTCGTGCAATAATTTCAATAACAACTACATATTTACAAATGATTATATTCTATGTACTATTTCCTTCTGTTTCTGTTTTTTCTACTTCTGTCCGTCTTGTTACTGTCGGTCGTCAGTTCTTGCTGCAATTTTTTCAACATCTGTGGTGTTATTAGACCCTGTACATATAAAACGCATGTTATTTATGCCAGCGATTCCTAAAGTGAGTTCTTGAGTTTTTTGCGGGATCTCAAACTGTCATCTAGTGGTTTTCATTTTTTATTCATAAATATCTGTCATTTCATCCTATATTGTGTAATACAGGTGGCATTTTGCATAATAAAGCTTGGTTATTGTGCTCAAGTGAAGTGAATTGGAGATAATATTATGGATTATGAATTCTGAGATACCACAAAATTCCCTAGAAAATTCTAACAAGGGAGCCACCGTCTTGTTACGATCCTGAAATCGTCATAAGACTGGAAACTATAATCACTCGATAATGGCCGTAATATAATTCAATAAAGAGGACTGGTTGCCAAATTAGAAATAAAAAAGAAGTGAGTTCCATGGAAAAATCATTCAAACTTTGAATTATTTTAGTTGTTAAGTAATTACTCATCTTGTTCAAGCTCATATCCCACTTAACTAGGGTCGGCAGAACATGTTTTTTCTACCACTCTCCTCTATTATTTGTCATCTCAGTATTAACACCATTTGTACACATATCATTCTTCAAATAATCCATCCTTACTTTCTGCGGCCTTCCTCTACTACTATATCCGTCCACATTCATACTTAATATCTCAAAACTCAACATCCCTCTGTCTGTCCGTTTATGTTCTTTTCACGCGAATACTACTTATCCGATTTACATGTATTCTATTTTAAATCATAGCTATATTATCTAGTTAGGTTATAGGATATATTTTGTTTCATAAAGTATAGTACAAAATTAGCAATGACGATAATGGTAAATCTATTCGGAAAAAAGACGCATTTGGGGCGCGTAAAGGGCTTACGCTGAGTAAATCATAAGAGATATATCAAATTGATCTTCTACATAATTGTAGCCTTTAAGAAGACTTACAAAAAGTCAGAGATAGCATATACCTATCTTCTATGGATCACCCACAATAAGCATTTTTGTCTTTAACGGCGACCGCCTTCTGTATTCTGTACCTAACCGCATTCTGTAGTCCATACGAGCAGAGCCGTAGGCACAGCTAGTTTAAGTATAATATGACTTTCATCCCTCCTCATGACCTGACCATACCTCGCCAACCTATTTACTCCTCAACTTCTCTGTCTCAGTTGTTAATTTTTTTTTTAATGTTACTTATAATTTCCCTTTTATTAATTTATGCATTAAATTAATGTTTATTGAGTATTTTGTATATGAATTAAGAATACATCTTGAGATGTTTAAAAAATACTTTCTGAATGTGAACTTTTTATCTTTGTCAGTCCGAGTGTTCTTTATTATAATTAGGAAAAAACATAAATTCATATTGCGAAGGTCCCTCTCGCGTGTAGGCCCTTGGACGATCTTCTGTAGGGTGGAGGTATTCAACCAGACTGATTTCTCCAAGTTGTATATATATGTACATTGTCATTGCAGTATTAACACCTTTTACATATAATTCTTTACACAATCCATTTTTTCTAGAAAAAAAAAGACTAAAGTATAAAACGAAGTTCTATATTTTACAATAATATTTTTTACTCACTCTAGCTACAAGCATTTCCGATAGCTTCCCCTTCGAGTCTTCGCCTCTGCTTTGTGAAGCTGTAGACTTCGTTATTCTCCGGCTCGCCTTAAACTGGTCACCGCTATCTTCCTCGTGAAGAAGTTGCTCTGAATTCCTGAGCAACCTATAAAGCGATGAGTAATAAGTGACTGTCACAGGCATATAGACTTTATCATAGACATTAGCTCGTTCCGAGAGCAGGCAGAGTTTTGGACAATGTCACCAAGTATTACGTTAGCTTCTACATAAGCGATACACATCGCTAACTATACAAATATTTATCGCTGACTGCTTTCTACCGCATTATCTTTTTTTTTTATATGATTATACCTATTTTAGCCTTAAGGGCCCTGAAGCCTCAGAAGACTTTTATAGCTTCACCGGGTTTGGGGCCGAGCGCTGACAATATACCAATTTGTGTTAGGTATTTACATATTTATTGAAATTTTATAACTTTTATAGCAATGATGGCTCACTGGTAGCGTGTACGGACATCGCGTCGATGTATGTGAGTTTGAATACCTGTAATGAACCTGAGCTTTCGGTGAAGGAAAACATCGTGATGAAACCAATAGCATGGTGGTAGCTTTTGCTAATGCCCGTCTGGCTAGCTACCACCTTTAAGTTAAAAATCTGTTGCTAAGTACCTACCTATAGGTGTGCTCTGGCAGCTGCACTTGAGAGCCAGACTTCCACTAGACTTAATGTGTTACCATCTTGGGCCACATCGTCACTTAAGATCCGGTGAGATTGTGGCCACAGCGTTAAACTTATAACGATTTAAAAAAATGTAATATGCATGTTTGCCCACAATCTCACTAGATTTTAAGTGACGATGTGGCCCAAGATGATAACATGCAAGCCTAATGGGGGAACCCGGCCTTCAAATACAGCTGTCGAAACACACCTATGTATATAGATAGGTGTTTGGCGACAAATTTTCATCTTGAGGAAGATAGTCGGCCTTGAAAGAAAATGTCCTACCATCATGCTAAGGTTTCATCACGATGTTTTCCTTTACGGAAAGCTCAATCAAGCTCATTGGAGGGATTCAAACTCACGTCCATCAACGAGATATTCGTATACGCTACCACTGAGCCATAATTGCTTCATTGTCTATATCCTATATAAATAAAATGATAGAGGTTTGCCGTAGTGCGCACAAAAACTACTGGGCATTAAACCTCTTTTTTTATTTCACTCCTTGGATACTTGGCCAATATCTAAAAAAATAATTATCACGATATCTTCATAAACAATAATTCGGTAGTTAACGCGTACGGAGCCGCGGGCACAGCTAATGGATTATATAAAATAAAACTTACCTAGTTATCTGGAATATTCCTTGTTGAATTATCGCATCCAGTTCGGTCTCCATTTCGCGTACAAGTTTCACATCAGGGAACATATCAGGAAATCTATAACTGTTGGATAAAGGTAAAAATTTTAAATTTTGTTATTTACTACAGAAAAGGTGACAATTGTTTTTACTTAGTTAGGCAACATATTATTTCGTTCTGAAAGTGCACTTTAGAGCTAGTCTCTTATTCACGCTTGGCCATCTTTGACCGAATTGTCAGTTATTCAAGAGAGATCACAGTAAAATGATAATCACAATTAAAACTTGGTCATTATAAAATAGGACAAATTATAACAATCTCATTCCGTTTCTCCGGCATGGGATCCTTAAGCCAGCAACCTTATCTTGCCTTATCTTGATGTTAAATTACCTGTTTTTTTTATTATATAATTAATGTTTAGCCTTTAGAAAAGCGTAATGATCTCGAAGTCTAGATCCTTCTTAACGGAAAATTATTCAGAATTCCTAAACAAATTTAGGAAAATAACACTCACCTCAACCACAGATAAAGCTCGAGAACGTCAAAGACAGATTCCAAGTGAACCAAATCCATGATGGTCTTCGGTGACGGCAGCGGCCAGTCGACAGCGCCGCTGAGCCAATTCTTTGTGATGGGCTCATTGCGACTGTACTGTCTCACCATCTGGAAATTATGTAAATACCGCTAAAGACTCAGCACGTATGTGTAGGTACGAAAGGTTTGCGTTGCCGTTTTTACGTACCCTACGATCTACCGGAAATTTCTATGAATTTCGTTCATACATATACATAATTTCAAAGATCGTGACCAAAGGCTAAATTAGAATAAAAATTTAAAAAATATATCGTTGGGTCTTATATATAAGGGCCAAAGTACACTATTAGGATTCGAAAATTTCAAAACAACCTTTGCATATAATATGCAATATTTTATTGCGCAGAAAAATACATAGTGGTTAAGAATATTTTACTTTTTTATGGTGCCCTTAATTAATTATACTAAATGAAAGCATTTAACGTAAAAGAGACAAAATGACGAAATTATTAGTTAGGATCCATGCATATATTAGTTTGGAATAAAATCTCAAAAAAAAAAGGAGAAAGAAGGCCATAACTATAATAGACACGATAAAAAAAAGAAAACATTCATATTTAGATAATTACGTATAGTACCTTAAGGAATGTAGCGCAAACAAAAGGCAGTTTATTGTTAATGGGCGCGCAACAGAACACGTAACGCGCACGTAGAGGCAACGGCACGTGCTGTATCATCTCAGCGAGGAACTTGAATGCTTCAGTGTTGCACATGAAGTATAGAGAATCGTCCACTGTACAGAGATGGACGAATATATCCTGCACATTAAAACATGTGTGTAACTGATTTGTTTATCACGATTAAACTTCAGTACCGTGGTTCTTTGCCTGGGGGGCGCGTTCTATTACCAAGGAAGATGATACACCTTTTCTAATAATAACCTTTTCAAAACATTTGCTTAAAAAATGCATTTAACCAGCCTGTATAAAAAATTAACACACCATACAACGGAGCGTGCGGTAAAATTTTTACACCACTCAATACCGTGTATATCTGTGCACACCCGCCGCCCCGCGTCCCGCAAACTAGCTTGAAGGTCGCACTTACAGCGGTGGGTCTATCGGTTCCAGTGCTTCGAGACTTTTGTCATGTACTTGCTGGAGACAATAACTAGAGAAAGAGACTGTTGTCGTCGTTGTTTGTAACATTGTAACATACTTATCATTGAGTCAGTGAAACTTCTTTATGCACAGCAAGGAAATAATTATGTAACATAGCGTTACGTTACGGACGGTACGTAACTGTCTAAAATATATAGTGTTCAAATTCAAAGAAGTTTAAATTCAACCACGTGTAAAGGTTACACATACAATTTTGTTTAGGGGAGATCTAAAAAATCTTACCATAAGACTACTAAGGGTGGCATGAGGTAAATGGTACGCGTACAATTCCATTTGTTCAGATGTCGGGTGAAGTCCCGCTTGTGTCACCGGTTCAGGTGGTTTCGACAGTAAGGTCTTTAGTGTGGCCAAGTCTTCCGGTCTAAACGTCGTGACGTAGCCTGTCTCCCAGGCACTGCCGTAGCGTCCTGCTCGACCTACGAATTAAATCTATACTAATAATATAATAAACCATAAGAGATTTTTGTTTGTTTAAACACACTATCTAGAACAACCAGACGGATTCGAAAAATATTTTTTGAAAAATTGCCAGATTTATGAGGAATAGTATAAGCTATCTAAAATTAGGCTACACCTGTCAGCTAGCCTCAAAAAGTTTTGTTAAGTAAATCGGAATAAAACAGCACCCGAACTGCTTTATCCGCGTGCGCTGGCGTAATGGTTAAGTGATACGTAAAGCATATTGTAACGGAAGTACTTCTATGGACCAATTGTGGACGGTTTCACTTAACGCTGTTGAGGAAGGAAGGAAAGAGATGATGTGAGGAAAAAGAGGAGACATTTAGTTTGGGCGTGGGCTTAATGCGAAATGATTATTTTGACTTAAGTCAAGTTATTTATATGTTACTTTGTTTAATTGCCCTACTTTAACAATGTTATTAAAATAATTTATGAAATAACTCACCGGCAATTTGTAATGCTTGCGATATACTGATCACGTCCATTTCTTTATCACCGTCTTCATTCACAACAGGTTTTATTAATGAATAAAATATTATTCGACGAATACTCCTGGAATTTATATATTTTAATTTAAATCATAAGGTATATATAATTTCAATTTCACCAAATACATTGGGATGCATTGGAATACAATGAGATGGTAAAATGTTTATTAATCCTGAATAATATAAAGACGAGCAAAAAAATAATTACAAGGCAGTTTATTTATCTAGCTAAGTTAATCGATCATTTTACTATTGTTCATCACATCGGCCAGCTGTGTAAAATGGAAACAACTGAAGTTCCAAGTTAAGAAGTTAATTATTAGTGTTAGTTCTTCGAATACTTTTGAGGACTTATTTATTCAATAACTTAATTTTTTTTAAATATCATTTAAATTAATTCGAAATTACTAATACTGCAGTTATACGAACTATAAAGCTTTGTATACAATAGGACAACAAATTAAAAATGTAATTAAAAATCATTATTACTTACAAATTGATTCCTAATCCTATAGCATCTGTAGCGACCATAACTTTACATGAGCTCTCCGGGTCATTGAACTTATTAGCTTGCGCCAACTTAGTTCCGGGAGGTAAACTTCCATATATAACTGCCACTTCATGACCCCTAAAAACACATACCTTTGCTTGATATAATAATTATTTCGTAAAGCAGCAATCTAAATTTTTTTGAAGATTAAAAATTATTCAATCACAATATGTATTACGTAGTAAAAAACCAGCAATGACATTGGTTTGATTTGCATAAAACTTTTTATATGAACTCTTAGCTGTGCCCCACGCTTTCAACCTTTGTTAAATTTATTAAATCGGTGTAGCCTATCATTGTTCTGACTTCCTGTACCTGCCTACAGCTCGCCAGATTCCTTGAGATGTTTATAGTTATTACTCCATTCCTTAAAGTCATTTGAAACAATCTCTTGAGCTTTAGGCTGACCATCGGCGCACAGCTTGTCGGTACCGACCAGACGTTTTAATTTCGTGCCGATTGGCGCGATGTACAGACGCAAATAATGCCTAGCCACATTTTAATAAAGCCGCTTATTGCGCGACGTTGACGCGCGACGTTTACGCCCGCGTACAACTTAGCGCTGACGCCCGTCAGTGCCAACCGGCCAGCGCTTTTCAGAAACGCTTCATAGTAAGGCTGATTTTCGCAGTCACGTCAACTATCGTTACGTCGTGCATGACATAATCGAAAAACATGAATTTTGAGGATCAATTATCAGTAAAAATATATATATATATATATATATATATATATACTGATAAACGTTATGGAGGTTTTGGCGGTAGCTTAAAGTGTCATGTGGTAGTTTTTGTTTTAATTCATAAACTTATGTCATTTGGCCCTATATTATGTAATTTTGGCGGCATTTTACGTGATGTAGTGTGGTTGTTGTGCACAAGTGAAGTGGATTACAATAAATAACTAGGAACATGGATTTTAAGTTGCTACAAAGGCTTACTGGTAAGTTTTAACAAGGGTGCCGCCATCTTGTTGGAGCGATGTTTAAAGATTACTTGACACTGGCCTAATGCACGAATGGTGCCGAGCCATAATTAATAAGAAGAAGATAAACGTTATAAAAACATTTTACACGACAAAATACTAAATTCCGCTATACATATTTACGTAATTCCTACATGTTTACTGCAGCAACATGAAACGAAGAACATTGACTGGAAGAATTATTAATCTTGTTGTTTGGAGTCAGGCATTCAATAATTCAAGTGTTCCAGATTGCGATTTCAATTGTTGTTATAGTTTAATATTGTTATTTAATTTACACAGCTAACACACCCCCTGGTTGGGCCTTGTAAATATATCTAATAATTGCCTACGTTAAATATTATTATTTAAATGTCGCTTCTGGTCTGTACCTCACGCATCGCGTAGGTCACACGACTTTACTTGAGTACAGAAACTTTATTGTTTAAAAATTTCTTTCTTCTAATATTTTTTTGTCTATTCTTTACTTCTAATATCATTGTCTTCGCTTCATATAATGTGAAAAAATACTCTCTTCGCTATTGATATAATATCTCAAATTCGCTGTGGTGTTATAAATTATATTTTATCGCTTTTTCACGCAATTTTTTTTTCTTCTCTCGTCATTTCGCTGTTTATTCTGCTCTCCGCTTTACATTTGAATGTTCTTGAACGAAACAACATCGAGCCACGGGTCCTGAATTACAGGTCAGTACATTTATTTCTTTATTCGATAAATATTATTAGATTTATTTATGAGGTAAGATCGTCTGCTCTTTCGCTCTAATTACTATACTTTGTTTTCTTTTTATTTTCTTCGCGTAATATTTTCACCCCCTCTTTTCGCGTCCCTTCCTTGGTGGGAACTATTTACACGTTCCCATCATCCACCCCTCAATTTATTTAAAGCATAATTGATTATATTTAGCTCTAATAAAGAATCGATAATCGCAAAATCCACTTCCAATTTAATCTATTATTGTTCTACATCTCTAAAATAAACATTTAATATGAGTCATCCAAGTCTACTTATGACGAATCAACAAAAATATCATCGGCAGGTGCGCTCAGCGTGACACGGTAACACACAATTGCAACGAGCGCGCGTCGACGCACTGATGACGTCATCAGGCTAACTATAAAACAGTTCATAATAATGATGTATATTTAACAATCAGCGATTAACTGTAAATATTTTATGTACAGTTGGAATTTTAAAAAAAGAATAATCCCGATCGAGTTTCTTGCCGGTTCTTCTCGATAACTGGGATGGTTTCCGAACCTAGTAGTAGTAGTGTACAGCGTTCATAAGTGCCTTCTTGGGGCCTAAATTGAATTAAGTATTTTTTGGTTCTGATTTTAACGGTCGGCGTGACTGTAAAATTTACCGAATACACACATATTAACCTATCAGCGTTGACCGTCAGCGTTTGAAGTAAACAAGCCTTATAATATTAGTAGCAATAGATTATATTATGCTAAAATTGCATACAAGGATTCTATTTTGGTATGGGATACCTGCCTGATAAGGGACTGACCTCTGTTCTATGGCTCGACTTACACTGTAAATATCGTTCTTATTGAAACACACGATACAGTCTCCAGGTTTGATATTATCCAAAGATCCAAGTGCTGAATCTTCTACTTTCAATTCTGTTAGCCTTTTGTATGATCTTACCTGAAGAAAAAAAACATTTTTAGCGTAACATAATTATTGTATTTATACTCTTTCATTTAGATCAATGCCAATTATAAGAAAAGCCAAAAAATATAAAATATCTCAAGTTAAATTTCAAGTTAATCGAACCTATAGTTTCGGAGATCTCGTAATAGTGTTATTTCACTTTTATATACATTTGTGTTTTATATTTTATATTCTAATTATCGTTACAGGTTTTAGTGTTATGGCCACAATCTCATCTAATGTTAATGTCCAAAATTGTCACCGAATAAGGTTAGTAGGTGAACTGCTAGAATAAGCCCATAGTTGCCTGGCGACAACTTCCCAATTTAAGAAAACGTAGCTAGCCAGGCAGCTATTAGAAAATGTCCTATCACCATACTATAGTTTCATCACGAAGTTTTCCTTCACTGAAAACTCAGAATCATTAGAGGGATTCAAACTCATGTTGATCGGCGCGGAGTCCGTACACACTACCACCTGGCTCAGTTTGCTTTAAAATTTGCTTAAAAACATACTTTTTGCATGAAACATGGCTATGCCTTACATGTTTACTGACAAAGAAGTATTTAACCAATATTAATATAATTTAACTTGAAATATGTTTAACTCACTTCCATTTCTTCACCAGTTGTGTTACATATTTCCTCTATGAGATTTATAGCTCCAGCTTCTCCACATAAATGTATTTCTTCTGCCTGCAGACCTACAAAAGTACAGTTCTTATCAGCATTTTTTTAAAGTCTTTTTACGTATAGCGCATGGCCACAAACTCACTTGAAAAGTGATGATGTGGCCCAAGACAGTAACATGCTAAGTCTAGAGGGTAATTGGCTCTCAAATGCACCAGCCGAAACACACATATAGGTGGTTGGGGACAGATCTTCAACTTGAGGGTGGTAGCTGGCCAGGCCAATGCTCTACCACCACTTCATCACGATATTTCCCTTCACCAAAAGCTCTGGTTCATTGCAGGTATTCTAACTCACATCGATCGACACGCTGTCCATGCACGTTACTATTGCTTCATTACTTCCGTTTCTGAATTGTATTACACATATATTTTGTATATTACTAGCTGTGCCCGCGGCTCCACTCGCGCTGACTAGAGAACGCTCTAGGTCGAGCGCAAGCGCGAATTGTGCTGCCCCATAAATGCTTATTGTGGGTAAACCTTAGAACCATGCTACCGCTAACTGTTTTGTAAGTCTTTTTAAGATATAGAATTATGTAGTATATTAATTTGATATATCTCGTATGGTTTACTCAGCGTAAGCCATTTAAGCGTCCCAGGTGCGTATTTTTTCCGAACTGATTGGATTTATCGTCACTGTTTATTTGGTATGTCACTTTATCTAACAAAATATATCCTATAATCTGGCTAGATAACATAGCTATGAGTTAAAATAAAAAATTTGATAAGTGGTTTTCGCGTAAAAAAAACATTAACGGGCAGACATACAGAAAAACGTTGAGTTTTATAATATGTTAGACGTTACTTCTTATATTTGAAATGTGTTTTCTACCTAGTATTGCTCTCGTCCACGCCCAACCCCTGCCTCGATCTCCAATCATTTGTATTTCATCTATAATAGCCACCTCGTCTGAAATACAATGTATCAGTTACTAATTTATTGGTACAATATATTAGTTTAAAATTTATACTTATTTAGAAGCGTTATGCGCGCGCACATTGTTTTTTTATTGAGGTGGCAAATAAGCATACGGCCCGCCTGATGGTAAACGGTTACCCTAGCCTATGGATGCTTGAAATACCATAAGTATCACTAGCGCGTTGCCAACTTTGCACCCTTCAGACCCCAAGGAGCTCTGGAAGCCATACTCAACGCAGGAACACAACACAAGGTTATTTGGCTGCGATCTTCTGTAGGTTGGAGGAATTCCAGCAGTCAGACTGCCCCAATTAGAAAGAATTCTCAAAAGAAATTTTTCTGTGCTCTACCTCTCTTAAACTTACCTCTCACATTGTAAGGAAGAGCGTTTGTATTATTTTTGTAAAGATAGTAACTATTAATGTTATTTTTTAACCCCCGACGCAAACAAAGGACTGTTATAAGTTTAACACCCCTCTGTCTGTGGGATCGTAGCTTTTAAATGGCTGAAACGCTTTTGATGTATACTAATACCGCTGTTTGATACCAGTGGCAAAAAAGCGTGATGGTAAGCGGCCACCGCACCCTATGGACGCTTGCAATACTGAAAGCATCACATACGCGTTGCAGATCCTTTAAAAACGTGTTCACTACCATTTTTAAGAATCCAATATTGTAGTCCGATGGAAAAACCTCAGCAGGGAGTTTATTCCACAATCGGAGCTTTCGCGGAAGCCGCCCTGAGACCGGATTGCCCGCGACCATTTAAGCTCCAAATTGTGAAGATGAACTCCCTGCCTATGGCGAGCGGTGTGATGGTGGAAGTAGCCGCTGGTATCATGTCGAACAATTCCTCGGATGACAGCCCATTATACAAATTGTAGAACACACACAATGAGGCGAAGTCTCTCCTTAGACTTAAAGGTTCGATACAGCTGTGAGTTTGGGATCGTCAACAATTCTCACAGCTCGTTTTAGTTTTTTTTGGTTCAAAGGTGAATTGATTTAGTGTTCTTAGCTATGATTCAAGATAATCTGTTCAGCGGTGAAGACTATCAGCTCTTTTCTAGATAATAAATAGATGTGAGCATCTTCCATAGGTCTGCTCGAGTCGAAACTTCGTACTCTGTTACTTCATGATATGATATTAGAAGAATGTGGTAAACTTGAGCTGATGTTGCAGCATCATTTGGAATCTGCCCAACTTCTTACCAACTTACAATAGAGGTATTGTGATGGGCTTATTGGAATGGTCTCAATGAATAGGTTATTTGTGGTTTGTGGTCAGGGGTTTGTTTTTTTAATTTATTGTCTTTATTAGACAACTATTATACAGAGTCATTCATTCATTTTTATTCTATTATGTTTTCAAGACATTAACCTATGAAAATGCTTATTTCTACTTTTATATGATAGTGTTAACTATGCAGCAACTTAACTATAAAATTTTAGCTTAATTATTAGAGTGTGATACAACAATTCTCAAGATGATTCTCACATTGTTTGGATCATAGTCACAAAGTTGAACATATATTTGGTAAACTTACATGTGTTATTGAGTGAAGTCATTTCAACAGTACAAGCAACATGACTTGAAGGAGTCAATTCTATTTCATCAAGCAGCAATTCTTTACTCTTTGAAACATTTTCTGTCTCACTCTCCTCATCATCTGATATAATTGTATTGAACAGAGAAGCGTGTCTTCTTTCCTCACCTGTTATTAGGTCGCATGGGGTACCCTGAAATTTTTAATATAAGTTTAATTATTTCATAATTCCTACTATATACAAAAAAAAATATTTCTATAAAACATAAATACATTATAATATAAAATATATTATATAGAATAGTGATGAGGTGTGATGAAGCTAGATTGGTAATTCTATATCTAGCTATCTATAAGCGTTAGGACACACTGCAAAATTTCGCCGTGCAATTTTTTATCGCGCCATTTATATTTAACTTTCTGAATTTCACCTAACATACAAAGCAAATAAAACTGAAAACCTGTGAAATGATTTTTTGTTTTAATAATCTTTATATTTTTATCAATAGTTGCGAAAATAAAGTCTTTTTTTGCTATTACAAAAAGAAAAAACGGCCAAGTGCGAGTCGGACTCGCGCACGATTTTTCCCTTTACTTGTGCTATAAGACATTACTTCTTGGCAAATACATTCTAAGTCAACGGGGAGCACCTATAGGTTATGATTCCCTTGCGATTGTGAAAATATGCACATAAACGGCCGTATCTTTTGATTGTTTGATTTTTTCCCAGCTCCAAGGGATTACAGACTTGAGTATTTGATATTCCTTTCAACTTGACATCTCCACGCGTTCCAGATAAAAAAGAGTCTTGACAGACAGACACACAACAAAGTGATCCTTTAATGTTTCCTTTTGAGGTACAGAACCCTAAAAAGTCATTTGTGGATTTACCTGCTATAAATGATCAGGATATGAGACTCCCATAAGCGCGAATTTATTTCGCAATGGGGTAAGCGACATAGAACTTTATACTGCAGAAAATATTCACGCGAATATGCGAATATACGCAACCACGTCAGATTTGCATAAAACCACAGATGTGCATACTGCACGAATTTTAAATCGTCAGTACATACGTAAGACTTAATGTGTCACAGAATTGCAATGAAAACCGTGCTATGTTTTTTCACACCAACTTCGAGTCTAATATATGATTTTACTGTTGTTTTTAAAACCCACCATGATAGATGAGACTTTGAAGGAAGTTTTGCTTTCTTTTAGTTAGTTAATAATAAGAAGTAAAATTTCTATGCTACCTAGAATTTATCTATTACATTAAATTCTATAAATTAGACTAAAACATCTGGTAGACAACATTCAAATATAATACTATAATTCCTCCTTAAACAACATTTAACTCACACTCTTATTAGATTTGTGGTATATTTCAGTTGCCAATAATTTTAAAGGACCACAGTAGACACCAGACTTTGCCTTTAGAAATCTTTCCATAGCATGGTAGGTTTTTCCAGAATTTGTTGGACCTGCATGAAATATTATTTTTCTATTGATACTTCGTGCCTCTGGATACCTAAAAAATGTTTCATATTAATTTTTAATTACTGACTATTGTTTTGTTACTTTATGCACACACATGTCACTTATTTCACATAAAGACACAAACTTTCCATAAACAGGTTCAGTGCAGAAAATTATTGCTATTAAACCTTACAATGGGCATTTTATAAAACTCGCTCGGATACCTCTACAACTGTCTTACATGTCTTATATATGTGTCAAATTCAATTTTACCATAAACACTAAGAAAATATTATTTTATGTTGATAGTATTTATATAATAAATAAATATTTAATTTTAATATCTGTAGTCAATGAGATACATAATATTGTAAGGGGCAACTAAACCCAACTGTATACTAACTGAAATAACTATATAAAAAACCTTTACAAACCAATTAGCTGGTGTTCTCAAGTCTGATATTTTTTTCAAATCATCTAAGCAGTCCAAGTGAGGAAACGCCAAACGGGCATGTCTTAAAAAATATGGAAAAAGGTCATCTACATGTCCAGCCCCTACAAAATAATAATAAAAAATATATAACTATCTCTAAATTACATGTTTGGCATTATTAATCCGTTCAGCACCGATCAGGTTAATGTGATGCAAAAAAACTGTTTTTCTTTTTACCTTTTAGGCTAGACTGCTAGTATTTATACAATATCACCTGATGTCAAGTGAAAATATAAACAATATTAGTATGAAACCTAAAAAGGGAGCTGTCTCCAAGATGCAGACAGATGCCAGAAGACAGACCAATGCTTTGGGACAGATTTTCAACTTGAAGATGGTAGCTACCCAGCTGAACACCTGAGCCATCATCACTTAATGGCTTGGCCAGTGCTAAAGATAGAATGAACTAAGGTAACCTACAAAACACCGTAAAATTACATAAGAATTATAAAAAAAATATCCCAGACTTAAGGTAATTATCAATATATCTAACCTTGTAAAATATCACTTATTGTTATATGCAAATCTGGTGGCAAATCGTGTTCTAAACAATGTCTCCTAAACGAAAGAAATGCTTGATGTAGCAGTTGATCATCTAAGCCATTCTCCGATGCCAAAAGTCTAATCTCAGGTTTTTGATAAAACTTATTTAAAATTTTTAGCAAATCTTGCTTCTTAAGACGACCCGTTAATTCTTCTCCAACATTTATGTCATCGGGATTAGGTTTCACTGGTACAGGAATAAATAAAGCAGAAGGATTCCCTCTGTCGTGTTTTTTACTCCTCATAAAAACATAACCTAAAAACCCCGGTTTACTTTTACGTATACAGAGCACTTTAGTTCTGAACAAGGAAGAAGTACACGGCTGAACCTTTTCTGCACAATGTAAAGCCAATATTCGTGTAAAACCTTTATACATTTTGATTAAGAAATAAAAGTATAGGAAATTGATGTAGGTAAGTAAATAACACAAAATTTTATACAATCTCAATCTGTCACTACAGTGTCACAACTCACATTGCCAGAATTTTGACATTTTTGACAACAGTCATCTTCTTATGTAGGCACCGCAAAAAGCACATGCCACATAGTAACAAAGTTATTTCGTATTATTAACCTAAGAGCGACATACAAAAAGTAAATTATAGCCTAACAGTGTATATCACTGATTAAGTTTCACTCAAGCGGTTTCGTTTTCCCTCTTTTAGCATTAGCAGAATTAGGCAACCGGACAGTTTTTAAAAACTGTTAAAGTAATAATAATAACTAAGAAAATTATATAAGCAAACTGAACTTTAAGCAAAAAAAAAAACTTTAAGCAAACTAAACTTTATATAAGCAATGTATTATAAATACTTAAAATAACGTCAAAATGTAGACATTTTTAAATTTCCGCGCAAACACTACCGCCGAGCGCGTGACGTCATACGTGGGTAATAATAATAAGAAATCTAGGTACAATGAAAAAAAGTCGTCGCGTGACGCCGGGTGATTTGAAATATCGTAATTATTTTGTACAGCTAATATGCATAAAAATATAGGTTATGAAAGAAAAAAGATATGGAATAATAAAAAATATATGTGCCTGCACACATAATTGAACTGCTGCCAGTTCACGCGTGTCAGAAGTGAAACCTGTAGAAAAAAAAATGTTTTTAAAAAATCCTAAATCAGCGAGATTCGAATTATAGACCACTCGTACGTACTGCGTATGAAGTCTGGTCGTCTAGGCTCACAACACTAAGCCAATTCGACGACGATCACAATTATGAAAATCAGGACTAGCATTTACCGTGCATAATGTAAATATATTGTATCTCATTTTACCGTAGGCTAAATTCTATAGTTGTATGTCGCTTTTTCGTGTTATCGCATTTCGATTCACAAAAGTATTAAAGAAGTTTTCACTTCTATGAGTAGAGATGAGCTTCGACGAGTAGAGATGTCGGGAGCGAAAATTGACTGGTTCGCACCTTACCAGAAATAAGTGACGTAAGTCTTCAGGACTGATTGGTTCAAGGCTATCTTGAAGTATAGCTTCTAAGAATTGATCGATTCCGAAGCATTTCTAATTATTCCTAAGAATAGCAGTCGGGGACCAGATTGATTGGTTTGCACCTTGACTAGAAATAATTGTTGTAAGTTCTTGAGAATTGATTTTCCGAAGGCAGTCTCGATTAGTTATAGCTTCTAAAGTTCATTGATTGTTTTGGAAGTATATGGACATGGAGACTGATAGGATAGAGATTGAGATTGATCGATAGCTTCCAAGAATTGATTGGTTTGGAAGTAGATAGAAGTTGAGACTGATGGACTGATAGTGGACCAGATTGATAGAATAGACATTGAATAGATCGATGTTGATAGAGACATTTAATAGATTGATGTTAATAAAGACGTTGAATAGAATAATCTTTATAGAGACATTGAAGAGAATAATGTTTATAGAGATATTTAAGAGATTGCTATTAATAGAGACATTCAAGAGATTGATATTGATAGAGATCAAATAGAGAACGTTATTGATAGAGATTGAATAGAGAAAGATCTTGATAGATATTGAATAGTGATCAATATTCATAGAGATTTAATAGACCCTTATTGAGTTGTTAAATGTTTTTAAATGTAAGATTGAGGGTAAACTTAAGTGCAGAAATGCCGAATGTTGCCTTCATACAAAACTTATTAAATACTATCGACTTTCGTTATCAGTCAATGTATCCTGTTTGAATTACATTTTAGTAGAAGTTGTTTCAGCAAGCAAGCTGTGCATAGTTTTGTGCAAAACAGAAACTGTTATACAAATCATTGTTGAATCATGTTGGGGATATCCAAGCCCGCTGAAAATGTAAAAGCCTTCTGAGGTGTCAGGGCCCTTATAGCTAACAGTGTGCACTACAGTAACAGTTGGAAACAGTGTACAGTAGCAGTTCGAAAAACATAATGTTAATAATATGTAAATAATAAATAAAAAATAAAAGGAATAACAATGTAAAATATTCCCTTGTTTCTGATAATAAGCTTGCGGCCTTATAATACGCAGCTGGTTTTTGAGTTCTGCAATTATAAGATGATCTAGTTTTCGTTTATATCCAAGCTTGATTATGAAAGTCAGATATATGTGTTCTTATGAGATCATTTGTGACATTTCTGTGTCATTAAATTAATTATTGTAATTTGTAATATAAGTAATTTAATAAAAAAATTGTAATATTGTAATTTAAAAAACATAATATATGATATAAAAATATCTAAATACCTAAAATATCCCGTAAAAGAATTTTCATAAAGAATACATTAGCATGAATAAAAATGAAAACACAAATTTTACAAAAAAGGTCTTTCTTGTAAAATATAGTGGGTTTTTATAAATCACTTGCGAAATTGCAGCGATCAAAATATAATTTCACTGTGATATAATTTATAATAGCATTCGTAATGCATTTCTAATATAATATTAACATTCTGTGTGCTAGATTTGGCACTATTTTAACAAGTTTTGCACTGAAATCTAGCGTACAGTACCCAACAAGAAATCTAGCTCTATTTAGTAATTTTGTTAATTATTTTCTGGCAAAACGAAACGCTTTAATTTTATAGATAGCTAAGTTTTGTAGGGGATGTCCTGTGAAATAAATAACAAAAACGAAAAACTCTGTTATGTTCCTCCTGTTTTAATAATATACTCCGTTATGATATGTAAAAGATGCAGTGAAGATGACTAGATATTTTATTATAGTTTTACTTTCTGGTTTCTTTACTGAATTGATTTGAAACATTATACAATTTTACAAAAATAATCTTCTTCTAGGTAATAAATTCCTACTTTAAAGTATAAAAACTTGGGCATTTTCACATTCTTTGTTTAAAAATTGAGCTGGTTCTTCATGCGATCGTCTTTTTAGTAAATTGTTACTTAAATTGTTATTATTAATGTCCAATAAAATTATAGCTGTTTAGAAAAATAATTGTCTTGGCTGACACGTAACTAAACATTATTGTGTGTGTGTGCTGCCCACTAAATAAACAAGTTATTACACTGCAGTTCTCTTTCTGAACTGATTTGAGCACTATTTTTGAAAATTCCAAGTAATCTAGCACCTTCAGAGATGTCATTTAGCACTCACGTGTGGTATCGAGTTGGCAACTGCGACACACTCTTTTGACCTCCGTTAAAGCAATTATTGGAGTAATTTTGTTCTGTGCTTTTGACTCTTTAGTCTTTGAATGAGACAAGACGAAATTGTCGGACACGACGACGTTTTGATTGCCGAAATTTTTGGCTGCGAGATTATTTTTAGTGCGCCGATCACGTTTCACATGATAGAAATCATAAAATATAGTAAAACAGAACATTTCTTTACTGGTATTGGGACTTAGTATCGTTCTGTGAAGCCATGGGTAAAGCTAAAAAAGGAAAGAAGAATCCTACAGCGGAAGACGGGTAGGTTTATATTAGCATATGTTTTCATTGTCATATATGTCAATATTTTACATGAACACCTTTAATATTTAGTATGAATTTATTTCAGTGACAGTGATACGGAAACAACAAACATTAATAATGTCAAGCCGGCACAAAAAGGGAAGAAGTAAGTGAATTTTTAGGTTACTTACTTCTTGATTTTAAAGTGTTACGGTTCACACTGGGTTTCCTATTTTTTTTATAATCCTTCGACGATTTACTTTTGCTTATTTTTGAATTTGCCATAATACTTCACAACATCTGTGTAGAGTTTCATCGCAAAGTTTAGTCAATAAAACCTATGAATCAGGTGATGACAGGGATGTTATATAGTGGCCCAATAAATTTTCACGTACGCCTTCAAGTGCGTTGTCATCTTGTCATTGGACACAAAAAATATAGTGGTAGCGGCAACACTAGCAGCAACGTTATAGCCTCCACATAATAAGTGGGAAAAAAAAGAGAATGGGCGAAATTATATTTTAGAGTTTACTACGAATTTAGTCACATGTAATTTATAAGAATTTTAGATGAAGATGATTTTAAAATACATCTGTGAATGAACCACAAAACTTTGAAGAATTCTTATATTTAGTTAAACCTCTCATCACAATAAAATATTCTGTTATGAGTATTGTAAATCTTGCTTTCGAGCATCTCAGTTGCAATAAAACTTGTGAGATGTGTCCCACAAATATTAAAAATCTTTTTATAAGTGAAGAACTTCAATTAATATATTACATTTTGTAACAATTTCCTCCATGAAGTAAAATGAGCATTCTAGCGGACATCCTTCTTGGCGTTCCGAACCACAGAAAAATATACTCTCATACAAATAACTAGTCATAGTTTGTTGGACCCAACCATCCACATGTACGGATTTGGTAAGAAGTAAACCATATTCAATGTACAAACTAGTGGACCGAGGCAGACTTAATAAATAAGAATTATTTTCGCAGGACTACTCTACAGATGGTCAGATATGGTTTGGAAGCGAACCAAATTAGTGTTCTGTTCCAAACAAATTCAAGTGTGTTAGTAGTTTAAAAGTCCATAAAGTTGATATTAAAAAAAATGGTACATGATGATATTCAACCTATAAATGGTGTTTTATTGATATATTGTATGATGTAAATCTGTTCCAATGTGAAATAGACAATGGACACACTTGTAACTTGTGTTGATGTTGGCAACTCATTAGTTATTCAGTAAGCACAAAAAAAATGAACTTGGTTTATATATTAGAAATAATATATGGTAATTAAATAATATATGGTAATTAAATAATAAATGTAATTATTACTTAATATAATTTGAAGGATACATAATTGAAATTATTAAATTTGTAGACAGTAGATTTTGGTTATAACGACATTGAAGGGGCCACTATATCCAGAAGTCGCTATACACATAGGTAGAAAGAAAGCAATATTTATTGCCAGACAATATAGCCATGTAATGCACATATATAGCCTGAATTCTTTACTAAAACTTTACCTACCTGAACATTTATAAACAAAAGCATATTATTACAACTGCTGACCATCTGTGGCAAGCAATCACAATAGATCTAATTGGTCGCAGTGATACAGGACCTCATAAGCTTGCTTAGCCCCCTTTTAGAATAATAATAATCTGTGGATAAAGATAACAAAGCTTTATGATTGAAGAATGAACCTTTGTGTTTTTGTTTGTTGTCCTTGCAATATCTGAAAGGGATTTCTAGGAACATGTTACAAATAGTTCATTAAGACTAGTCACAATACCTGAAATGTTACATCTGAAGTCCCTATAGCCAAATTATTTTCCTCTAAAAGTATACTTTAAGTTCAAGGTACTTAAGTTTTACTTTGCTATAACCAAAAAATTGATACAACCAAAGTCATTATAAAGGAAATCCACTGTGTGTATAATGTAAATACTTTAGTTTTTTTTATATATGAATTTGAGAATGTGCTAGTGATTAATTAATTCTGATTTGAAATAATACTATTGAATTATTAATAAAAGATATCATAAATTTATAATAGCTCCTAACATTGCACTTCTTACAGATAAATATAGTTATTAATATTTATCAGATATTATTTGTGCATTTGTAGGCATTTGTTGCATAATTATCTGTTTTTAATTATTTTAATTTATTTACTAGCATGGTCAACTTTGTGACAAAATCTAAAACTTAACTAACTAATGGCTCGATTAAAGATATTGAACTGGAGAAAGCTACTTAATGCTTAAAAATATATCAATACCAACAGTAAATTATTACAATAATTAACATTGTAATCATTAGTTATTGCAAATATTGATATATTATATTATAAGAGACTTGTTATGATCAACATTGAAAGGTGGTACTATGGTGTACCTACACAACTTTTACTTGATATATCTGACGTCCTTGGTTGATGATCAACATTTTTTTTTTGTAAACTAATTAAAGAGTTAAAAAGAACAAATGTAATATGTACTTTTTCAATATTTGAGCTATTATTCTCTCAACACAAATACATGTCATCATGAAAAAAAATCTGATCTTTCATTTCTACATTTGTAAATATATTTTCCTACTTTAGGAAATTGATTAGCAAAAAGTTTATTCCTTAATTGTGGTATCATTAATTTGTTTCTGTATTTATAATTGAATAATTTAGTTTATGCTTTTATTTATTTTGATGTTTATTTTGTTTAACAAAAACTATTTTAACACTTTAAGTTCAGTTTACAGAAAAGTTTTTACATGCAATATATTTTACTAAGTAAGTATGTATATATATTATCAATAATAATAATAATATATTTATAAAATATTTTAGAATAACTGTAGATTCCGATGACAGTGAAGACGACAAACCAAAATCAAAGCCGAAACATAAGAAGTCTGTTGATGAAGATATTAAAGAAGTCACAAAAAATATTAAAAATGTTTCAATCTCAAATAAGTCTCAAAAGAAAAAAGTGGAAGCAAGTAGTGAAGGTAAATACTATATTTGAAAATTTGGTGGTACCTATATGTTAATTTTAAATACATTGACGTTATTTTTGTTTAGATGAATTGAGTGATGAGCCAGAGAAAAAGCCAAAAAAGGGAAAAAAGAAGGAAGAGAAGAAGAGTGCCTTTTCTCTTTTAGAAATTGAAGATGCTGATGTACCACCTCCCGATTCCCCAGTTTCTTCTGATGAAGAAATCCATAAACCACAGAAAAAGGTTGCAGAAAAAAAGGAACCAGCAGGAAAGAAGGGGAAAAAAGCCAAAAGAAAGAAGGATGAAAGTGATGATGATATAGAAAAAGTTCTTGCTGAATTAGAAATGGAATATGCTGGGATTAAAAAAGAACCTACAACTGTTACTGAACCCATAAAATCTGAAGAAAATGTAGAAGAAAAGCCAAAATTGAAGAAAAAAGGCAAAAAAGAAGAGGCAAAGTTGGAACCGGAAAAAGAACATGAGGACAAAAATGAAAGTGATAACGAAAATGATGTTACACTAAAGACTGCAGCTCAAAAGAAAAAGGAGAAAAAAGAAAGAGAAAAACTAAAAAAACAAGAAGCTAAAAAGAAAGAAAAAGACACAGAAATAAAGAAAGAAGGAACTGAAGCAAAACAGAAATCAGAAAAAGTAGATAATAAGCAAATTGATGAGCCTAAAGAAGAAATTATAGCTCCATCTGAAGAGAAAGATAAAGAAGGAGATGGTGATATTCAAGCTACTGAAGGAAAGAAAAAAAAGAAAGGTGATAAAGATAAGGATAAAGATGATAAAGGTAAGAAAGGGCCGACTAAGAAGACAATTGCTGCAATGCAAGAGGCATTAAAAAAAGTTAAAGAAGAGGAGGAACGCTTAAAGAAAGAAGAAGAGGAAAAAATTAAACAAGAAGAAGAGCGTGAGCGCCAAAGGTTAGAAGCTATAAGATTAGAAAAGGAAAGGAAGGATAGAAAGAAACAAAAGGAAAAGGAGAGAAAAGAAAGACTTAAAGCAGAAGGTAAATTATTAACACCCAAACAGAAAGCAGACAAAGCTAGAGCTCAGGCTATGTTAGAGAGTCTTAAAGCTAAGGGTTTAGACATTGGGTCAGCGGAGAAAAAACCTCCCAGGCCTGGTACTAGAGTTAAGCCAGGAAGATTGAAGAGTCAAGTATCCCAAGAGACACCAATGACTCCCGTAGAAGAAAAGAAAATTGAGATTGAAATTGTTGACAAGAAGGTAAATTTTTCATACTTCTTCCTTATTTTAAGTTTTCTTTTGTCAACTTATAATATAGGTGTAGCTTCATTTATTTATTTATTATATATCACTTAACAGTACATTTAACATATTTACATTTGTTATACAATTTAGCAATCAAGTAGTACCAGTTACGAAGCAATCATTATTACATTTTCCACAACAATGCATGCACAATTGCAAATTTTTCAAATATAGACTATTTACTCTTAAATATTATCTTTTTAATAGGAGGAATATCAAAAACCAGATAAAAAGGAATCAGATAATGAATCTGTAAAAGATGCATGGGATGCTGAATCTGAGGAAGAAGTAGAACCACCACCAAAGCCAGAACCAGTGACTCCTTTTAAAGAAGAAAAGAAAACTGTTAATGAGAAACCTAAAGATGTAAGATGTTTTATTGAATTTAAATGCAAAGCAACGATTGCTCAGTGGTATCGTGTACAGACGCCGCGATCAACGTGAGTTCGAATCACTACAATGAACCTGAGCATTCGGTGAAGGAAAACATCGTGATGAAACCATAGCATGGTGGTAGCACATTTTGTAATGGCTGCCTAGTTAGCTTAAAATTTGTCACCAACCATCCATAGGTGTGTTTTGGCAGCTGCACTTGAGAGCCAATCCGCCCACTAGCCTTAGCATTCTACCATCTTAAGATACATTGTAACTTAACATCAGATGAAATTGTGGCTAAAAGCTAAAACTTCATCATTATATAATATACAAAGGAATAAAATAATGGGGTTAATGGGAAATGTAATAGCGCGGTAGGTAATAGCGTCTTTTTTGGGCAACAAAGTGAAACTATTGATACTGATAGCAGTTTTCAAAACTATATGTTTTTTAAGTTTTGATAATTATCTATTTTAGCAGCTTATTTAATGGTAGGAGGTTGTCGCTGTCGAGTTTTGATATAATTGTATACTCTTTGAAGCTATTGTTGACATTATAATAATATTATATCTATAAAAATAAATTCATTGATTATTGTTTCGGATTGGTATACTATTTTTGAGAATAGTACTGCTGTCTAAAGCCAGCTTTATTGCTATAAATGACAGTCAAGATGGTGACCATTGAGGTGTAACCATCACACATTACACTTAAAAAAACATAATTGTTCATAACCTACACTATATACTAAGTATACCTACTTGCAACCAACTAATAGTTTTATCTACAGTGTACACTTAAATTATTAATAAAGATTTATAAATGTATATTAATTATTTTCTTTTTATATTATTCACAGTTACTTTACATTTACTTAACTTACATTTACATTAAGTTCAAATCTACTCTTACAGCTTATGGAATATGCTTATGATATAGAATATTTTACTGCAGGTTGTAGAAGAAGAGGACAGTTCAGATGAGGATGAAGAGAGTTCGGAAGAGGAAACTAGTTCAGATGAAGATTCAGAAGATGAACAGATGACTGATGCACAGAAAAAACGAGAACTTGTATTGAAGAGATTAGAGGTATTGACAGTTAGAACTATTTATTTTTAAAATTATAGATTTTATATGTATTATTTAACAACAGTTAAGGCAGATTTTTAAACCTTATCCCACTCAGTTGCATCTATGTTAAATTTGTTAATAATGTTAATAATCATGCATATCTTAGAAACGCCGGGAAGACAACGAAGCTAACAAAACCAACAATCCATTACGTGCTGCGGTCGTTTGTGTTCTTGGTCACGTAGATACGGGAAAAACGAAGATCTTGGATAAACTGAGACGGACTAACGTACAAGACGGTGAAGCCGGTGGTATCACTCAGCAGATTGGTGCTACAAATGTACCAATAGAAAACATAAAGGAACAAACTAAACATGTGAAGGGGGTAAGTTTGTATTTAGATTGCATTGGTTTATTGAAACCCTTTCTTTATATTTAATTTTCTTCATTTAAGCTAGTTTTAAAGAGTCTGGCATTCCGCCATTGTGCCACATGATCACTAGTTATTCTGATGAATGAAGATGTATTATATATAGGACTGAGAAGCGTCAATTTTTTTTAAAAAAGTTTAAAGCATTACATATAGCGACCCCTAATAATTATTAGTATCACATATTTAAATTGCCTAGTTAATTCACCCAGCTGGCAGATCGTGGGTCGACCCAGATAAAGCTAGTGATGTGTTACAGAAAAATTTGTCTGAGTTTCTCGGAGTAAGCAAGTAAAATCTAAAAATGTTTTCAGGTAAATGAGATAGCCTTCAAGCTTCCTGGTTTGCTCATTATCGATACGCCTGGTCACGAATCTTTCAGTAATCTGAGAAATCGAGGATCCTCCTTATGTGACATTGCCATTCTAGTAAGTCTAATAAACATTAATATGAACAAAAATCTATTATTTACCTTCCATGTGATGTGTCTATTTTATATAAATATAGTAGTATAAATAAATAAAAATCAGTATAATATTTCTGGGGCTATCTATATTGATGTTATAAAAGTCAAGATGTAATTTGTTTATCGTTTTGTTTAAATGGACTAAGGGCCGATTTTTCAATTCAGATAAATAGAGAGATAGTGATTATTCGACGAATAGCATAAAATTGAATTTTTCAATTGTCAGATAGACTTTATTCAACGAATAACTCCCCCCTACTTGAGGAACAATTTTGTCTGTCACTTTGACGGCCAGATAACGGTTATTCTAAAGATACTTTTGATTAATGACAGATGCTGTAAAATAAATATGTGTTTTGACATTAGATATTTCTTCATTTTTGCATTATGACAAAGGAAAAGTATTATTATAAATTTATAATGGATATTTGTGATAGTATTGATTGATTGATTGGCAATTGAGAAAGAGTATATATATAACAAATATATAATTCCATCAGAAAGAAAAACAAAAGCAGATCCACGCACAATTATTTTATATCATATATGAGATATAAATGTATTCATCGTCGATTTATACTTGAAGAGTATGTACATAAATATTTTATTTTCTGTAATTTTTGTATTTTTCAAATAATTTCATGAGCATGTAAACAACCCAACAATATTAAAATTCGCTAGATTTCTTATTACATTATAAATAAATCAAAAATTAAATAACTCGAGCACAACAAACTATACAATAACTAGCCAAACAACGTGAACCTAAACTAAGAGCGCTTTATTGTGTCATTAGTCAGTGCCAAACTGACAAAATAAGGAAATAGCCTGTCCTGCTCTAACGTTTATTTATGCAATATATTCGTTTCACCTCCTTGAAGTTAGCGGCGCTCCAGTCGGAACTATCGGTCTGATTGATATACTTGGAATAAAAGACGATTGAAAAATAGACAACCATTTATTAGACGGATAAAGAGCCAAGTAACTTTATTCCTTTGTTAGTCATTTAACATTTTATCTAAAGATTGATAAATCGGCCAGCAATCTCTGGAACTACCAGTCAGATTAGAAAAAATATTTTTGTATTTTATAAACTATTTATAGCGTGATGTTATATAGCCTATATTACTTAGAATATATAGGCTATATAACTTCACGCTACGACCTTAATGAGTGGAGTAGTAACCATGAACGTTAAGCAATCCGGGAAGGCAATTATGGGAAGTGAAAACAACAATAGCCTACATGGGTGAAAGCGTAGGGCAGATATAATCGGAAATGTATATAAGAATATTCATCAAAAAAATTATGATACTTTCAGGTGGTAGACATTATGCACGGTCTTGAGCCACAGACAATTGAATCGATAAACCTATTGAAACAAAAGAAGACTCCTTTCATTGTTGCACTGAATAAAATTGACCGTCTGTATGACTGGCAGAGCGCACAGCGTAAGGATGTTAGAGATATCCTTAAGATGCAACAACAAAACACCCAGTTGGAGTTTGACAAGAGGAGCAAAGATGTCATCATACAGTTTGCTGAACAGGTACTGTATTATAAGGGTATGCCCTTAGGGTAATGCGGGTTAGGGTGCCATTTAATGTAAAGCCAATATTTACGAATGTTTAAACTTAAAAATCAAAACAAATTAACAATAACAGTGGCGTAGTAGGGATCTGTAACTAACTGAGTCGTGACAACCTGGCACGTATTGATAAACCCATGACTCTTATTTTTTTTTTCATGTTTTTTTTTATGCTGCAAAGTTGGCAAACAAGCCTACGGCCTACCTGAGATGGTACACGGTTACCTTAGATATGGAGGCTTGTCCTTTTATATGTGCTCTACCTCTCTTTACCCCCCTTCTTCATGGTGCTCTGGAAACCATACTCAACGCAGGAATGGGACACAAGGTTATTTGGCTGAGATCTTTTGTAGGGTAAAGGTATTTCACTAGTCAGACTGCTCTAAGTAGAGAGAAATGTCCAAAAGAATTTATCTGTTCCCTACCTCTCTTTAAAACCTCCCCTCTTCAAGGAGCTCTGGGAACGCTATTCAACGTAGGAACACAGCACAAGGATGCTTAGGTGCAATTGTTTGTAGGGTGGAGGTATTCCACTAGTCAGACTGTTCCAAGTAGAACGAAATCGAAAGAAATTTATTTGTGCTCTGTCTGTACCATCAGTCACACTGTGGTCACTTTGCGCTATAATATAAAAAAACTTAGTTATTATTTTAATTTTGTGGATAACTTTGGCCAAGCAAAGTACCCAGAAGCGCCGTAAGGCGTATGCGATGTAGGCCATCGTCTATGACCTAGCTGTTGGGTTCACGACACTTCCCCTCGGTGGGAGGGGGGTGACGGTTCCCGGGTTGGGCAGGCTATTTTTGTTTCTGCCGGAAGCCCGTCTCGTGGTACTCGTGACACCTACGAAGATGCCGGCGAGTCGAGGTGGAGGTGAGAGGTCCGAGGGGGTTTGCAATAATGCATGGTCTGCCCGATTTGACATTCTTTAAATGGTAAAACACCGAAGTCTTCAATTACTGGAGCGTTCACAGGTCGACCAATTCTTCTTGTATTCGTATTGCTGCTATCCTGCTATCTGCTTGTTATATGCTATGGTCGGCCTGTTCCCCGCTCTATATTTATTTATTCTTTCAATTTGTATACATGTATTACATATCAAAATATTCCTAACATTATACTCTATCTATTACATATTAACAGGTAAACATATTTATCACAGTTATATGTAAAAAATCCTACTTTTTACGGTCGAACCCTCCGTATATTCCATATATTTTGGGTAATAAATATTAACCATCCCTTAATTCTTTACTTGTTTATTGATCGCTTGTTTTAACTATAAAAAACATATGTCAAGTAAAAATCCTAATGTTCTTTATTCGCTATACTATCGAATATCGTAAACTAAATTAAAATTAATATTATTTTAACTCCGAGAGAGTGTGCTGCGCCGTATCTTCAACAGCACCACATTCATGGCACGCGGTGGTCGGCTCCCTACGAGCTATCCGGTGCAGGTACCACCCAAAGCAGCCATGCCCGGACAGTACCTGCATAAGCATAAACGTCAGGGACCCTCGCTCCCTCGAGCACCATCTATTGAGGATCGGGCGGACGGCGTCTATGGTGTAATTACCATAGCGCGCATCCGCCAGGTCCTCTGCCCATCGCCGCATAACTGATGATTGAGCCCTCCGAAACTTGAGGGCTTCGCTAAGTTTATCTTACCCGTATCAACTTTAGTTCTTATCCTGCCAGTAATATTCCACAAACCCGTAATCCTGTAGACGCACGGCGCGGTGTAGACTTTCTCGAAAAAATGTAACTTGTAAATGAAATCGTGGGGCACACATTAAAATATAAAGTAAAAAAGATGTTTATGAAAATATATTTTTATAGGGTTTGAATGCTGCTCTCTTCTATGAGAACCCGGATCCGCGCACGTATGTGTCGCTGGTGCCCACGTCAGCTGTCACCGGGGAAGGTATGGGCAACTTGCTCGCCATGATAGTCCAAGCGTGCGAGGGACCGCTGCATAAACGGCTCGTGTTCTCGCAACAGCTTCTTGCCACCGTATTGGAGGTAATATATATATATTTATATATAAAGAAAACCGGCAAGATGCCCGAGTTACGACTACATTTTTCAACTGATTAAAGAAAAATCCAATTTTAAGGGTATTTTTAATACTTACTATTTATTTTTTACTAATTACATCTTTTAACATTTTAGAGCTTACAATAAAATGTAATATGTAAGTTTACAAAACCATCCAAATGAAATATACGGTATTTTTTTTTAATACATATTTCTTCAAAACTATAATATTTATATAATTGAAATGTTGAGGTTTGCTGTTCTGCGCGAAACTACTGCATAGATTTTGATTCATTTTTTACTACATGATAGATACTCCTCTTTAGATACCACTCTTTGGATACATGGTCCTTATCTAAAAAAATTTTTTTTTTATATCTTCATAGACAATAATTCTGTAGCTAACGCCTTACGCGGTTACAGCTAGTGATACATAAATGTACTACTAATACTAGTACTACTACTAATAATAATAGTACAGTACGATACTAAATATCATAGTATGGTTGGCAACCCTAGTCACGCTTTTTATTTCTGCCAAAATAACTATGTAATCAAAAATATTATTGTTATAAAAAAAAAAAAAATATGTTTGTTATTTTAGTTTTACTACATATATGAAATGGAATTTAATATTTATGCAAAATTTTGCATTCTCTAAAAATAATTTAGAATAAAGTTGCTTTTTTTATTATAATTCTTATAAGTAAGTAATATTGCATTTTTTATAGGTGAAAGCTATACCTGGTCTTGGTACTACGATAGACACCATCCTTATAAACGGTACTCTTCATGAAGGAGACACCATGATATTGGCCGGTACCGATGGACCTATTGTCACACAGATACGTTCACTGCTCATGCCACAGCCTATGAAAGAGTTGAGAGTTAAGGTAAATATATTTTCTTATTATTATCCTTATACATAGATCCTGAATAGGTTCTGGCAAATCATTAGATTTATTTTTCTAAGCAATATTATTATTATATTTAAATTTAGTTTAGTTTATTTATTATAGCTGTATGCGCGACCCTCATTATAGGTTACGGGACACGGGGCGGAGGGTTTTCACGAATATACACGGTATTGAGATTATATCCGATATCTTAAGATCAAGATAGTTTATGCATGCTATTACAAGTGGGACAGATTTCTAATGATTAATAATATTTTTTAGACATAATATTAATGTTTTTATTAAATAGCTAAATAAAAAAAAAATTGAAATAGACTAAAGTTTTTTAAATGCATCGTCTGAAATTCCATCTTGGTAATATAATCTCATGTGTAGCAGTCATAAAAATAAAACCGCGTAAAGCCATACGATAAACGTCTATTGCTGCTGGCAGCCGGCAACAGAAACAGACTAGCTTATTGGTCGGTCGTGTTCCCCTCCCGCGTCCCGCAGACCATTAGTAGGATCGCGCTTACGGCGGTCAAGTTATAATTATTTGCTCGTCATTTTTGTCTATTTCTTTGTCATACATTTATATTTGTCTTTTATCTAAATCTTGTCAGATGCTTGGTAGCTTAACTGTCATATTAAATTAAAATATAATATACTCGTACATACAGATAATGGTGTCAGTAATAGTGTGTCCTGTCTTGTATACCAAGCAACTTATAGGCGTGTTCCGGAAGCTGTACTTGAGTGCCAATCCCTCTAGGCTTAGGCCATATCATTAATCATCATTATAGATAATGAGATTATATATTTAAAAGCTATATGTACTTACAAAATATGTGAAAAGTACTTTTAGGTGTTTATAGATTGTAGTTGAAAAAAAGTATGAACAGCAACTAGTTTTTTACTGTCTTGATTTATGCAACAGCAATAAGAATAAAATAAATACATTATCATTTTTTTTAGTTCATAGCTATACTATCTAGCCAGGTTATAGGATATATTTTGTTACATAAAGTTACGTGTGAAATAAGCAGTGACGGTAATGATGAATCAATTTGGAAAAAAGAAGCTTTTGTTTGGGACGTAGATCGTAAAAAGAAGTACAAAAAAGTTAGCCATGGCAGATATCTATCTCCTAAGAATCACCTACAATAAGCATTTTTGTATTGCTTCTTTTGAGCGGAGGCAGCACGATTTGCGCGTACGCTCGACCGACGGCATTTTTTAGTCTACGCGAGTGGAGCCGCGGACACAGCTAGTATTGTATATTAAAGAATATTGCGCGCTGAAATTACCACGTGACGACATTAAATTAAAAGGTGAAAGATAATCTTTGTTTATATACAGAACGCTTACATCGAGCACAAAGAAGTTGTGGGCGCGCAGGGAGTAAAGATTGCAGCTAAAGAACTTGAAAAGGCGATCGCTGGTCTCAATCTTCTCGTCGCGCAGAAGCCAGATGAAGTCGATGTTCTCAAGTAAGTAATTAATTATTCAAATATAATCTTATTGAAGTACTTCTTTGTTTCCTTTTAAGAATTTATAATTATTTTATCTTATAACATCAAGAAAGTTTATTCGCATTACACATTTTTATACAAGAAAATAATTTAATAAGCTTATATGTACTAGCAGATCTGGCTGACATTTTTCTGTCCTTTCCAGTAGTTAACTTACGTACTTAAGTAATATCATAGATATCACTAGTGCGTTGCCGATCTTGAACCTCCTACCCCAAGGAGCTCTGGAAACCTTACTTACCGCAGGAATACAGCACAAGGTTATTTGGCTGCGATCTTCTGTGATTTTATATTTAGGAACTATACCAATATGATATGTCGTAAATGTGAGTCCAAACATAACCTCTTGTGACAAATTCTTCCTGAACCTGACACAGAATCCCCATAAAAAAACAATATTTATAAATTAAAGGCCCTGACATTATTAATGTTGCCTAATTGTGTAAGTTTTTTTACTATTTAATACCTCTAACGCCCCGCGCAGAGAATAGAAAAATGAAGTACCTACTTATGTTATTTCCAGGCCCCAACCTCGCGAGCTTTTTTTAAGGGAAATTGTGTTTTAATTTCATACCATACAAAGTAATTAAAATATAATAAAATGTGGCTAAAACACATAAATCCCTGAACCCACTTTTTTCACCCTGGAAATCTCCACATTTGTCCCCTTAAATATCTCTTATGGCTTTAAACACACAGAATTTAGAGGGAAGTTCTCTGATCTGGCAACTGTGTTCCAAAAACTTACACAATCGTTTCTAATAATTAATGTATCAGAGCATAAATCTGTTTGCAACAGGACTGAAGGCTGTTTGGTTCCGTTAGCTCCCTATTTATTTAGTTAAGGTAAATGTTATTCTTAATTGTTACAGGGAGATTGTAGCTCGGGAATTGAAGTCCGCTCTCTCGTCTATAAAACTGTCTGAACGTGGTGTGTACGTTCAGGCCTCTACTCTTGGTTCTCTTGAAGCCTTACTTGAGTTTCTCAGAACTAGTAAAATTCCTGTGAGTATTGAGCGTTTTCTTATTGAACCAAATGTATTGTTTCTAGCATTTCTGAAATTAAACTCTTTCTGTTTCTCACTATAAAAAATAAGAAAGTAGAAGTAAAGCCGTAATGCATTAAGTAATAACATTTTTTTAAAATCTATAACTTCATTGCAAGCCTATTAGATAAATATCATGATATGTAGGTACTAACTGGTAAAATATTAGAAAAAGTGACTTGAAACATTTTGCTTAACAGCACTTGTGTTTGGATGTAATTTAAAACCTAGTAAACATTGAAGGAATATCAAAGTTTTCATTTGGTAAAAGTAATGCTCGACGAACTCAGTAAAGCCCCGAACGAGTTGGTCTCAAAGTGGACATGGAAAAAACGAAAGTCATGTCAAATGTCCATGTAGCACCAACTCATATAAAGATCGGAAACTGTACACTTGAAGTTGTTGATCACTATGTGTACCTGATTATACTGTCCAGTTAGGTGGGTCCAACTTCAAAAAAGGGTCGATCTTTGAATCGAACTCGTCTGGGTAGCGTTCGGGAAGCTACGTAAGATCCTCTCGTCTAAGATGCTGCAGTGTCTCAAGAAGAAAGTGTGTTGCCAGTGATGACCTATGGCATATAGAAACGTGGTCGCTAACTTTGGGTCTCACAAGAAAGCTCAAGGTCACTCCAAGGGCTATGCTCGGAGTTTCTTTGCGTGATCAAATCAGAAATGAGGAGATCCCTATAAGAACCAAAGTAACTGACATAGCTCTAAAAATTGCAATACTTAAGTGAGTAAGAAGACGCAGCGTGGGCAGATCCTCCACAAGTGGGCCAAAGACCTGGTAAAAGTTGCGGGAACCTGCTGGATGCAAACAAGATCATGGGGGGAGGCCTTTGTCCAGCAGTTTACGTCTTTCGGTTGAGATGATGATCTGATAACAAATCAATTATAATAGTAATATATTTATTTTTAAAATATATCTAATATATATTATTTCTAATTTTTATTACTCAATTTTGTACAATAATTATTTATTTTTTAGTATTCAGCTATCAGAATAGGGCCGGTTGTGAAACGTGACGTCATGAAAGCGTCTGCAATGCTTGAACACGACTCCCAGTACGCCACTATTTTAGCTTTCGACGTAAAGGTAAGATCAAGACGTTCACTGTTTCATAATCTTAATTTAACCGAGGATTAAGAAGTTGGCACTAATTTTTTTTTTAATAATCAGATCGAACGTGACGCTCAGGAGATGGCCGATAACCTCGGAGTGAAGATATTTGCCGCTGACATCATTTACCATCTGTTCGATAAGTTCACGGCGTACCGCGAGGAGCTCAAACAGAGGAAACGTGAGGAGTTCAAACATATTGCAGTGTTTCCGTGTAAACTCAAGGTATAAATATACACCATATTTTTTTTTAATATTTGGTTGAATATCCGATCATGATTGTATTTAGCGGGATCTTGATCTGTCATGTGGTAGATTTCATTTTAATTCATAAACTTGTTATTGTCAACAAGTGGATTATAAATAATAACTAGGAACTTGCCTTTAAAGTTGCCACATAAACTCTCCGGATAGTTTTAACAAGGAAACCGCCATTTTTAGGGCCATGTTTGAAGATTACAATAATAATTCGAAGCATACTACTCTATCTATGTGACGTTGACACACTTTCGGGTGCGCACAGTTTCCATTAAAAAGGACAATAAAATTGACTTCGAGTTAACTCGAATGAACTTTATAAAAAGATCGTGTCCAAACCAGTATACGTGGCAAGTGAAACTTAAAGTAGTTTTGTCAGTTGCGTATTTTTAGATTTCGCGCTGTTCCCTTGTGGGATAAACACACATACTTGATTTTTCTAGATAAAAGGCCACAAAATATTTTATTTTTCTGGTCTAAATGCTCCCAAAAAATGTGGTCGTCCGAGTATTTGCTCCCCCAAAGCCCAAGGGTAAATATGCACCTGAATTTAGTTTATGATTAAAATGTGTGAATATATTTAAAACCGTACACAAAAACTCGACCTCAACACAACCTATCCCGATTTTTTTGTCACGTTAAAACTTATTGTCCTGCCATATCAAAAAAATAAAATATAAAATAAATACGCATATCCGTCGCACAATTCGTGAGTTATGGTTTTGAAACATAAAAAACCCAATAGAAAAAAGCGATTTCAGATTTTCCACAGTATATTTATTTTTCTAAAACATTATTTGGACTATTATTAACTTAAAAAAATAGCCAGATCGGTCCAGCCGTTCTGAAGTGGTGCTTACAAATGAACAGCATTTAATTTTTATTTATATAGATAATAATTGTATCGGTCATTGTAAAATAACTACATAATAGATAATAAACAATTAATAACTGATTGATTAAGTAAAATACAGGCCACCTAATTTCCGACTTTTTTAGCGTCAGAAATGTTTCGTTATAAAACGTTGCATTTAAATTTAAACTTGGAATTTGACTCTCATCGCACCCAAAGCCGTTACAATTCGAATAAAGAAACAAAGCCATGATTTTTAATGTGACCATTCATTGTATGAATTGTATATTATATAGAGAAAATTTTATTATTAATACTATAAGGTATTATGCAAGTAAGAAAATTGTAATTGTATTTATCTTTGTCGTGTTAGATTATGCCGCAATTTGTATTCAACTCACGCGACCCCATCGTCGCTGGTATTATGGTGGAGGCAGGTATCCTGAAGGAGGGCACGCCTATCTGCGTGCCTAGCAAAGATGTGAGTTTATTTTACCTTTCCTTATTCATTACTGTATTCCCGAGTGGAACTATAGATTTAGTAGTATTGATCGGCTAAAGATTGAATAAGACGAGACCAAGTATACACTAGTGTGCGTTAATTTTCTTTATTAATCGAGTTACGTCTAGTAACAGTACACGTAACCACAATTAAACGCGTCTACTAAACATTAAAACCTTAGATTTTGCAAAAATAGGCAGGATTTGTTTTGATAACGATTTACGTAGGCCGATACAGACCGATAACACATACGAAAATGGTCTCGTATCCCTATCTCGTTCAATCACAAGCGTATACTACTTTCTTTCTCTTTCGAGTTGCCGATCTATATATATTAATTAGAATGGGGCACGTTTATTCAGTCTGTGTTTTAAATTTCTTTTTGAAGTGAAACTTCTTATGCGACTTACAACAAGTTAAACGTTTAACGCACATAAAAAAAAAATCATTTATTTTACGTTGACAGTACAGTGATAAATTCAAATTTGATTATTACTTTTAGTTATAATAATTAGAATATTGAAGTGAAACTTCTTATGCGACTTCCAAGCGTTAAACGTTAAATGTTAAACGTTTAACGCACATTATCGGTCTCTCTTGTTTGTGTGAGCCAGAGCGAGAGAGCAATATATTGTCGGTCTCTCCTCTTTGTGTGAGCCAGAGCGAGAGAGCAATATATTATCGGTCTCTCCTCTTTGTGTGAGCCAGAGCGAGAGAGTAGATGTCGATGTATATTGCACACTAAATAAAATAGAAAATGTCTTTTAAAATGAAGTTTCACTTCTATCGTGTGTGAATCGCACACACAACTTTTTTTTGTTCATTAGACGGCTGAAGCGGTTCCGAAATAGTCGACGATATTATTATCAGCTGAGCTTTCCATGTGTTTGAACAGTTTGTGGAGTTGGGCTTGGTGACGTCGATTGAAGTGAACCACAAACAAGTGGAGACCGCGCGCAAAGGGCAAGAGGTATGCATCAAGATCGAACCGATCCCCGGCGAGTCGCCCAAGATGTTCGGGCGGCATTTCGATGAGACTGATATGCTAGTCAGCAAGGTAAAGTCACTTGTTATTCTTTATCTGACATGTCACGTTTAGTGTTGCCGAGATTAATGTATTTTTATTTTATATTACTCTCAATTTGAAGCAATGATGGCTCATTGGCAGCCAGTACGGACATCGCGACTGTCGACATCAGTTCGTATTCCTACAATGAGCCAGAGCTTTCGGTGAAGGAATATGTTGTGATAAGATCATAGCATGGTGGTAGCACATTTTCTAATACCCACCTGGCTAGCTACCGCACTCAATTGGTGAGCGGATGGAAACGCCGTTAAATAATGAGTATTATTTCCTTTTTTATATATATATATATAAATATATGTATTATTTATATACTTTTTTTGAAAAATAATTATCCTTTATATTTTCTGTATATGCTTAATGATCTACCTTGATGCCAAAGTTTCTGAGTCAACTAGAAGTGGCCTAGGCTTTTGATGAGTGAGTCAGTCAATGATAAAAATGATACTATACTTTATTCATCATAGAAGACTTGCTCAACTACTGGTAAATGGTTATTGGTCAACTACTGGTGTCCTTCCCTTATGTATTTTTAAGTTAAATTCATAACATGACTTTAATTATTACATTGTTTAAATATATTTTCCCATTAATCGGGTAAAGTTTTCAAAGTTCCCAACACTGTTTTGTTATACGTTCACCTCTTAAAATAGTCACTACACCCTACGATATAAATTTGCCGTATTCTAGGAGCTATTGTTTGTAGGTAGTGCAGGGGCCTATCTAGTTGAAGCACAGCGGAGATCAATCATTAATCTAAGAAAATTATATTGTAGTAATTACATATAACAGAACATGGTGAATGTTGTGGTCAACTATAATTGGTAACTCAATATACTGTTACCCAAAATGATCAGTATCTAAAACATTATATTGTGTTACTGTTGTGTGGGTCAATTAACTAATATAGGTACTCAAGCTTAAGGGAAGTTAGATAATAATTATCTATTTGAAAAAATATTTTTTCTTTTCTTTTATTCTGATCAAAGACCTTATAATATATGTGTTTTTTAACAAAATTTCTGAAGGTAACTCAGAATAAGCATCCGATCGAGTTTCTTGCCAGTTCTGGATGACTGGGATGTTTTCCGAACCGGTAGTAGTGTTCGACGTTCATCAGTGCCTTCTTAGGGCCTAAATTGAATAAAGTTGGTTTTTACAAACGAGTAGACAAATGTAACCATTTGTAAAAACCAATTCCAACGGTTTTCAACACATTTGCGAGAAAACAGTACAATAGGTAATGAAGCAAACTTTTTCATTCGATTTTTTAATAACAAATAAGAAATTATAAAGATAGGTCATTACTCTTGGAAATTTTACCTGTAATTTGCGCCTCATTCAAGATATCAGGTGGAGTAGATTCTATATTAATATCGGATTCCTCGCTTGAACTCGTATTATTATTTAGTTTATAAATATCAATCGGAAAGTCTCAACAACCTTTGACGTTTCTAATATGAAAATGTCGCGCATCAGTTCGTGTTTCGTCTCATTTTCTCTTTAGTATTAAGGTGAAACAAATGTATTAATAAAAAGTGCTTCCAAGGTTCGGTAAAAATTTTACCGCATGCTCCCGTTGTATGGTGAGTAATTTTTAATTTTCGAACAAGGTATATACAGGCTTCGTAAATGCATTTTTGAGCAAATGTGTCGAAAATAACATTTTCTGTTTAAATTTATTCTCTGACATTAAATTTATCCTTGCTCTTGACGCATTCGAGTTCTGAATCGAATTAAATTATTACGATTTGGTGCAATTTGGCACTCTTGAAATCAAACCTAGCGCACGATCGTGCTGTGGCTCGAATATGAACTAACATCGATAAACTTTTTTCGTTAGGATCTAAAAATGAGTACCCTTGACGCAATATGACAGCTATAAATCGAGTTGCTAAATCGAAAATAAAAATACACAATAAGAAAACAACAACAACGAAAACAAAAGTGTATAATATCTTGATTTTCGATTCAGTTTGGTTCATGAGTACGCTTGTAGGATCGAGTTCGAATCAAAAGTGAAATCGAATCAGAATCAAATTCCAATCAGTTTCAAGTTTCCTTGTTTAAGATTCAGTTCAAACAGCAACCGGGTGATTTTATAGCCAAACAGTAGATATAAACCACCAACGTGGTTATACAAAGAATTATTTTTTATTAAATTCTAATTTTTCATGGGCAGCTTTATTCGCATCAACTATGCGCAGGTACAGTGTTTATATGATTTATACATGTAAAATAAACATAACAAGTTATATAATAATAAAAAACCTACAAAACTTACAATTTAGTGAGCGAAATAACGGATGGAAAGGCAGTCCTTTATAAATAAACAAATAAATAAATTTAAGGAACCCTAAATTCGCAACTTATGTGTATGTGTTGTGATAAGCACACAAATTAACATAGCCTGCCTTATCGGACTTCATGGCGTAACGTAGCCGACCAAAGAACAGGCTACGTGTTTGTAATAAATACTCATATTTTGTTTTTAATTGTTTGTTATCGCAAAATGATTAAATTATATTGTTTTCAATAGTTTTATTTTTACAGATTAATTCTATGTATAATAAGCTATATCGGTGATTTTTGATAACATATTGAACACTTTTGTGGAAATGTTCAGTCATAGTTTGACACGTTTTTATACGCGGACATATTTTTCTTCTGCATCCGTAGACTATAGTCGAATGAAGCCAATTGTATAATTTTGCGCTTTGATAAAACCAAAATCAAATAAATTTAGAACCTGAGAAGCTCTCATAAATTTTAGACCAAAAATAATAAGTATGTAAAATAATAATAAATATTACAATTAAAAATCCTTTAATATCTTATGATTCAAATAATTTTGACTTAAAATAGACGGTAGCACAAGACTAGAACAAAAAAACATTTTTAAATATTATTTCAAATTTGACATTAGTAATTATCAATTTACTCCGAAGGTTTAAAAAGAGGGTATAATAAAAAGTAATGTAAACTTACATTGTGTTAATAATTAACAAATAAATTTCGATCGGACTCAGCGTTTTTTCTCCGTTGCAAATCTGCCCGTGTGTTCGGCCCGCTGTATGTCACCCGTGACGTTTTAATGAATGGACTTGTCCATTACATCGGACTAAATACATAACATAGCGACCATTTTAGCTCTCTAGACGAACGGCACCGATTGATACTGGCTATTTATAGGACTCTTACATTCATTATAATATAATATGAGATTATTTGCTAGCCTAGTGTAGTTAATTTGTGTTCTGTTAATTATTAAATGTTATCTGTTTCCATTATTATCATTTTTCAATCGCATGTCATGGTTGAATATTAAAATATTGCGAAGACCTTTGTTGGGTTTATGTGTAATGTTATATTTCATTATGACCTACGCGGTATCCCTTGATGATTTAGGCTCTAAGATATAACCGAAACTTTCGATCTTTTGATACTTATTCTACGAATTTTGCCTAATAAAACCATATCGACGATAAAAGGCTCATTGACTAACGTTCATATGACAAAATTTACACACGGTTCTTACGGTATTTTGCTTTGGGGCTCAGCAGCTGAGGTAGACACCATATTTATATTGAAACGCGGTCAATTCGAGTAATAAACATGAGACCTCGCGAATCACTAAAGAACAAGTTCCAGGAATCTTAACTTTGCCCTCACAATACATTCTTGATAATCTAATGTATATTAGTAAAAAGTTTGATAATTTAGAATTTGCTAGAGACACACAGTATTGATACTAGAAATAGACATAAATTAGCCGTGCCATGTTTTAGACTTCGTAAGAATAATATAAGTTTTTTTAGGTAATACTGTTAGGTTCTATAACAAGATCCCGAAGAACATTACTGATTTGCCAGATAATGATAATGAGTTCAAGGACCATGTCAAGCCGTTTTTACTGTCAAAAGATTATTATAGGGTGGATCAATATGTGAACGATAGTGATGTCTGGAAGTGACTCCCATTCTGTGCAAAATACTAATGTGATTATTGGCTGCAATAGGCCTCATCGAGTTTCTTGCCGGTTCTTCTCGTTGGCTGGGATTTTTTCCGAACCGGTAGTAGTGTTTGACGTTCATAAGTGCCTTCTTGGGGCCTAAATTGAATAAAGAATTTTTTGATTTTGATTTTTGACATTTCATAAAAACATTATTAACCTTACCGTCGTTGATATTATTATTTCATATATTATACTCGAATTATTCTCTATAAATTTTTCAGGTGACTATTTTTGTCAGATTATAAATGAACTGCTTAAATAAAAAAAAGGTGGCGATTCACACACGATAGAAGTGAAACTTCATTTTAAAAGACATTTTCTATTTTATTTAAACAGTGTGCAATATACACAATATACACACCGACATTTACTCTCTCGCTCTGGCTCACACAAAGAGGAGAGACCGATAATGTGCGTTAAACGTTTAACGCTTGGAGGTCGCATAAGAAGTTTCACTTCAATTAATATAACAGATATATTCTAAGAATCACTGAAGTATGTGTATATTAAAACTGTTTAATATTTTCATCTCATATAATTGCCTAATGTTGCGAAGTCATTTCATTACGTCCCATTTGTTACGATCATTAACCGCTGCTGTCTTGATGATTTCGAAGAAGAAATATTCGCGCATCTGTTAATGTGTTATTTAAAGTCGTTAACTTCAAGGAAATGTTACCGATAATTATTATTATTGTAATTATATATTGTGACTGGCGCTCTTGTATTATTAATACATTTTGCACTCAATTGAGAGTGTTACGTGCGCGTCCTATTTCCCTTTTCGCTTTGCTACAATGTAACGTGTTTATCGCGACGACCTTTCTATTCTAAACTCGGCTGATGTGTATTCTAAACTTGTACTTCATTGTGGATGTGATTTTAACATTTGAATAGGGATATGTAAATGTTTCTTTTTGAATCTTTTTACACGCGGATAAACAGTAAAAAGTCCATTGATATTGTTTTTCATTGATAGTTTTGCAAATGTTTGAATGCAAGTGCGGGGTGGTGCGGTTTAATGGCTGCTCGCTTCAATCATTGATCGCTTGCAAGACTTGAGGGGTGCGGGGTACGGGCACAGGCCGGTGTCATAAGGTCGACGGAAAGTAGGGGTCGCCATCGCTCCACCTATGTAATATCGTTATAAAACGAGAAATAGCTGTTGCTAAGCTCACCCTGACGTCAAACGTCGAGTTTGTTTATGATTACATTTTTCTCGCCTCTTTACGCGTTTTTTTTTCTCCCATCGAGAATTAAATTATCCAACGTGCGAGAATATGCTCCGTGACAAGAAACACTGCTTTTAACGAAGCGGTGCTTCAAAAATATTAGTCGAGGATCGTTGAGATTAATTATAATTTCATAATAACCCATTTGTTTGCTATCACCTTGAATCGCCCGGGGCCCCGTTTCACCCATCGCCTATTTCGATTCTATCTGGATTATCTCTATGGAGGAAATTCATTGCGGATGGTTACTACTCAATCAAGTATTCTCGACCGTGTAAATGGGTATAGAAAGTATATTACTCAATCATTATTAAGATTGAACTGTTTTTTGCAAACTGAAATTACTGACAGAGGGCACTATAAAATAAATACGCTTTGCTTTCAATGAGGGTAACGAGCATGAGATGGGCTCTGTAAGGTACTTGCCTCGACTTGTGACTATTATTGAAGAAGATAATATAGGAACAACGTTCGGGAACATTATTCGCTTGCATTTGAATACAATCATAGTTTAGTGATAAGATGGAGGAAGACTATAGTATGCATGTTCGTACCAGATAACTTGGTATCTTAAGTACTAGAAACAGAACATAGTGTATACCTACAGGTTTAACTGGGAGGTAATTAACCAAGCAAATAATACAATATGTTGGTCCATCATATGAACAAGATACAATAAAATGAATTGTACGATGAATTTTAAACAGTTTAATACCATCTTCTTTGTTTCATTTAATATCTTTTTTGGAATAAAATGTATCATATAACTGCAAACAACTAGAGTTAATATATTCTATGGCTAGCGGCCCGCTCCGGCTTCGCACGGGTATTTGACAAAGATTTCAAAAATGATAAATTTTAACACACCCACACACACACACGTTCCCTTCTTTTTGCGTCGGGGTTTACTAAGAAGGAGTACATTATAGAGAAAGATTGTTAGGGTTTTTTATTATTATTATTTTTTATATATATATTTTGTATTCTTTTAAGCACAGTCTGAACCGGCATTACTATTGAATATTTTATTTTTAACATAAAAAAGTCGTTATTGTGACGTAACTGTAATAGACATATGGTATCCTGGACTTGTTTGTAAATATTTATGTCCTCTATAAAATCGTAGTACATCACTTTGCTCTATTGTCAATAATTTCTGCAGCGTACGCGATATAACGATTATTTTTTCACACGTTGGGTTACATTATCGAAGTTTTCATACGGATCCCTAACTTTTTGGAAAATATTCTATGGCCTATGTTCAACAGGTATAATGTAGGATTCTAATGGTGAAAGAATTTTTCAAATCGGTCTAGTCGTTTCAGAGCCTTATTCAATGCAAACAAACAATCAAATCTTTCCTCTTTATATTATTAGTAAAGTTATACATAGATTTCTTCAGAACCAATCACAATAAATTTACCACTGATTTATCGTTTCATTTTCATAGTTATTTCACTTCGTACTCAGGTTTAGTTTTCTCCTTAACATTAGTAATTATGCCCTTCTTAGTCTTCGCTTCATTACTTTTTGTGATTACCTGTAGTAGTTATTGCTATAAATGGATATCCTACTTATGTTATTTGGCGCCATTCATTAATTTCGTGGTCTTGAAGGGGATGGGGTGGTTAAAAAATCTCTACATGTCCTCATCCTGGGGGGTCTGGAGGAAAAAACCCATTCTTACGTAATATTTTGTAAGTCGAAATTTAAGATGCCGAATAGGTTTCTTCATTCTATAATGTTACACTTCGATATACATCTTATTTTACAAATTTTTATTCTGTATTAAAATTTTAAAATCTTAAATGTGTTAATTTTTATAAATATCAAATGTTATAAATAATCATTTTAGTACATTCTTCCCGCGTATTAATTTAATTTTAATTATTTGGAAAACGAAAAATTATTTAAACTAGTCGATCATTATTTTAAAATATTCGTTTGCAGATTGTTTAACTGAGTTATGTTTGCTCACTTTAAGATTATTAAAAAAATTACTTTTAATTATAATAATGTTATTCTAAAGATACTAGATAGTTGTCTAATAATAATATAATGGTAATCTTTATCTGATAGCAAATCTTTGATTTATATTAATCAATGAGCTTTAATATTTTTTATACTACAAAGGTGGCAAACAGGCATACGGCCCGCCTGATGGTAAGCGGCTACCGTACCATATGAAAGCCTGCAATACCAAAGGTATAACAAGCGCGTTGCCGACCTTAAACCCTCTTACCCGAAGGAGCTCTGGAAACCCTACTCACCGCAAAAACACAACACTAGGTCATTTGGCTACGATCTTCTGTAGTTCTTCTGTGTGTTGTAACTAATACTTTTCTAACAACATTTTATTATTCTTAAAAACGCGTTCAAAAATTCATTTTGGCGATCATGTATTTTTGAACAGACAAAAATATTTTAGAGGAGTAGGAGATAGATATTGTGAATGTAAAACACATGCGAGCTTTAAAACTATACTTTTAGGATAAAAAACACTTCGTATCTTTTTTAAGGTTCTGAAGTGAAAAGCAACCCTTATATTTTCGCTATATCCGTGGCTTAGCTCAGAGATTCTTAGTACTAGAAAGCTGTAATTAGCTCTAATTTGGTATTGGTATACATATTAGTCTCGCAGACAAAGCGGTATAATAAAATATTGAGAAAAGAAAATAGGATTCCCGGGCCCTTACACGTAAGTTGGGGATGGTTTTTTTTTCTGATGTATCTCATGGTGTGGGGTGTAGTATTAGTAGTGTATGTAGGTAGTTCAAAAATATTGCGGGTGTTTAAAAACCATTTTTCGATTCAGGGATCCGTTCGCGGAATATTAAGCTTTAAACTGCTAATTTTTGTTATGAGTAAGTGTCCCCCCCGCACCAGCTAAATGGTTGTTTTTAGATATGTGAAAAAATTACGGCAATAGTATAGTGAAGTTAAAAGGAAAACTATCACAACTAAGTAGGCTTTACAAGTTAACGAGTAATAATCAATTTATAAAATGTACTTGTAGAATTAATTTCGTACAAATTCCATTGAAAATTACTTAAAACTCTCTAAGTCTGCATATTGTGACGGGCAACTACAGAACCAAACACGCACTTGGCAATACTTGAACATGTATATAATGGTTGACTGGTTGAAAGGTCGGTTTTGTTAGTCAATACGAGTATTTATGATTGGTTTGAGATCAGATTAGTTGCATCACAAACGTATCTATAAAGTACCAACAAAGTATGATACTGATAAGTTATTAATTTATGCAATGTCGAAAAAACTAACTCTTATAGTTCGTTAAATAAACAACCTCAGTTTAACTCCACGTCACTAAAGTCGGTTCATATTATCAGTACTATTAAACATAAAATATTTTCGAATTTTGTTTCGATAGCTGTTGTTACATATGAATCTTTCTTGCCCGTGATATAAAAGCACTCGGTATGATCTCTCGGGCTTTCCGTCACCCGACCGAAGGCCGTGTTTATTTTCGGACGGGTATGACGTCACTGCTTTCCATGTGTTAGGCAAGATTTGTCCACAACTGTAACGATGTATAAAATTGTATTGGGTAGAGAAGTATGCCATTGCAGTTTTATTAGTTATTAAGTAAATATTAAGGGAAGTTCTCAAAGATCATTCGACATTCATAAAATCTGTTTGAAATTCTTTCGACGAGAGAAAAATAATTGTAAAAATATATGAGAAAGCTTATTAAACATTGCACTGTTTTTCTGTGACAATAATGAAATGATCCAAAGATTCTACAATAACTTACATGCCTTTCTTATTACATTTATTGCGAGATAAAAATATTGCTTTTAAACCTTGACGCCGTCTTCTTCTTACATCTCAAAAGATACAAAAGATTTCAAATTACATTGTACTATTCAACTTACGAATATCCATTGTCAATACTATCAATATACTTATCTGTATGCAAAACGAACTAAAATGTATAATGAATGCGTTGCAATTTTAATAATTTATTAATATTTTACTTGTTGGGTCCTGACTTCATGAGTGATGGTTTCATAAGTTAATCAGTATATTTTGCGGAATCGTCGTACCTATTGAATTTGACTTACAAAGCCATTGATTGATAAATATAATGTCTGAACTTAGAAGAAAACAAATTGCACATTAACGAAACCGAAGGAACCTTCAAGAAATATCCTAAAATCCCATTAGTAGGAAAAATACAAAACGGCAGATTTCCTGGTGTTGAATCGTCGATATGTTGACTACCGTAGTTTTCTTGTCAACTTTTGGAAATACGCCTTTGCCCAGAGATTATACTTTATCATATTGAAATTGCCGCATTTGCAAAGTCGTTGCTTAAATGGATTAAAATCATTATATAGGTAGCAAGAATTTAATTGAATGGTAGCCGTAAAGTTCTCAATCATTCATAAGTTCTGTGACGTTACATCCTTGTCTTTAATCATAACGGCATTCGGGCCATCTTTGTAGCTATTCTGCAAACTTTCAAAGACTAATAGAACTTATGGTTATGTTTACAAAAGCGATATTACCCTGTTCCAAGTTTGCAACACGAACCAGCGCAAACATACGTATTTCCCATGTTATCGAATGCACACAAGCCCAGTGACCGGGTCAGACCCCATTCTAGAAGCTCCATTGATATTTCGCAGTACGGTTTCATTGACGAAACTACGTTGTTCGTGTATGAATTCTTATCGTTTTGAACGCATATTTGATTTTTTTTTTCTGCGATGTTTTCTTCGGAGCCTCTCTTATACTATGTAAAAAAATATGTATTTTTAAACGGATTTCATAGTTTAATTTTGTTATTAATAATTACTACTATACATTAAAATATGTATCATATGGTTTATATAATAAAATAGAATTAAAATTTCATGGCAAAATATACATAACTTAAAAACTTTATTTTATTTCATTTGCCCTCTAATGACTACAATTTTAAAATAATAATAAAAAATACTCTTAGTCGATGTTATGGTTACTTTTAAACCTTTGGTATTTTTATGAGAGTATTTTTACATCTTTGATATTCACTGGAACAATAACATTTGTTGCATGTTGTATAATTTAGAATGTATGATTTTATCAACATAATTTTAACATTCAAGGTCACGTTTATATGAATTTAAATGAAATGTGCAGTTTCCACAGCAAAATACTTTTCAAACAATGTTTTCTGACTATCCTTGAAGCTAAAAATAAATATCCAATACTGCCGCATTAATAAATAATATGATCTCCGAGCTCGTTTCAATGTCGTTAGAGACGGCTCCAATCCAGGGGCCCGGCTGCAACGTGCCTTTTGGGGTGCGGGGTGCTGCTGACCCAGTTTCATCCTTGCACAACCTGCTCTATTTTTCCCTATGACGTCAAAGCACCATTCACCCCAAATTGCTGAATCGATGCGACCAGAAGTAGGTCGACTTGAATGAAAGCACTTGTACATTCAACATGAGCTATTTTTAGCTTCGAAAGTGTCTCGATTGCGATACAAATTTATTAACGCATTTTTGTTGTCTCTTTTTATTTGATACTGTTTTGTCATTTTGAATTGCTACCATTGTTTAGCCTTAAGACGAATTTCGATTTTAATATAACCTTGAAGAATTTAATTTTATACTTCATTGAGATTTTATCGTCTTACAATTTGTTATTGATTAGGTAATTGGTTATTTTTAATGCAGTCAATGAATTTAATTCAGATTATTTAAAATAGAAGGATTTTTTAATCATGATACCAGTTGACCGTAACCATTTAAATTTTTCAGCATTGGTATGATTTAAGGTATTCGATAAAGTTATACTCCGGTGCGTAACATAGTACCTACACTATGGAGGAACTAATGGAGGATGGCCGATCCTAACGTTTTTATTTTGTTTATAGTTGTCACTGAAATAGCAAATATAATAATTTTAAAAGTAGTAGAACCTGTGCAAGGTTCAATTGCAGAAGCACTATCTCCATACATATATGTATGTACATACCGCAAAGCAATAGTGCTCGTGGTGCTGTGTGGTAGTTCGAAGGATATGATTGGCAAAATGCATCGACACATGAGGCCTCCAACACACTCCTCAAAAGAAGCTAGACATTATGACGGGCCTTAGAACTGCGATCCTTTTATATTTGGTTGAACATAGCTATAGGCTTTAGTGAATACTTAAGTTAGACCCGACGTCTGTTTGGAATTTCATGTCTTGAAAAGATCAGATAATTTATTGTTAAAATATACTTTGCTTGTTACAGATATCCCGCGCGAGTATCGACGCGTGCAAGGACTACTTCCGCGACGACCTCATCAAAACCGATTGGCAATTAATGGTAGAACTGAAGAAACTATTCCAGATACTCTGAGCTGTGCTCGTATATTGGGATCTCCTAAAGCCATCCGTTCCAACGATGATGTAGCCGCATGATTCATTAAACTTTGTCTGTTCCATCTTTCAGTAGTACTCCGATGTATTCTATAACGGAATCTCATCCTAAAGATTTTAATGTTGTATTGAATCCTGAATAAGTCGTCCTCCGTGAGTAATATTTTGGTGAATATTGTCAATTGAATGTATAGGCACTCGTGTGAACCGATCATCATTAGTATTATAACTCATGTGCATGCCATGTCCTAATATAATTTATTTAGACTAAAACTACAATGAAATGAATAAATTTATGCCCATTTTAGAAGTTGAAATATATTGTAAATATGATATTTTATTTATTTTTATCAATTGGTTAATTCACTTACATTAAACATTTTGTTTACTATTTTATTATCCTTGAACTATAATTGCTTGCAACAATCGCAATCCGATGCAAATACGTTAGAATTGTTTGCTATTTACAATACAACTACCTATATGATTTCGTGTAAATAAAGTATCAAGAATGTTTGCGTCTTAATTATGACAATTGCTACATACAAACGAAGAACATTAAAAGGTGCAATAAACGATCTCTTATGGAAAGTGTATTTCTAAAGCAATATCGATTATATAATAATATACCGAATTCCTTTAAATTCAAATAATTTCAAGTGAAAAATATTTGTGTCATTTTTTAGATCGATGCAATGAAGTTTGGACAAGAACATTCTACAACATTGCGTAACAAAGCAAAGACTAATTTGTTTCTAGGAGAATGCGATTATTTTTATAGCTGGAGGATTTAATGAAAATCAATTTATATTAAATAACATTCGTAACCCTCTCGCGAGTTAATAATTAGTGTTGATAAAACATCGATCGTTTGCAAATTCGATAGAATCGATTATATTTTGTAAATAAATATATCGTTATTTGATTGACTATTGATCGTTTCTTAGTACTGTGTATAATAAGCATTCGACCGAGCGACGATAGCGAAAGTTTAATGCCCAACTATCGATTGATCGAATATCGATATAGTCAATCGATGTTTAATCATTACAATTAGTAACAAATTAATATTTGTTTGTTGATTTTTTAGTCCAAACATATTTGTGTCATGCGGCTGCAAGCTGCTGTGTAATTTTGATGTTGCTATCAACATAATATCAAGCATAGCTAGAAGGTCGTCTATTGTACGTTGTAATTAACGTTGAAATTCGATAATCGTTAGTAACGTTTGCGCATAACTTCAGAAACAGGATTCGATGTAATGTGGAACATGTGTCCATAATTGGAAAATTGGAGGTTGTATTTTATATTACGTAGGTATTTTCCCTTTTTGAAAACGCTTTGTATTATATAGATGGAATCGGACATATTCTTATATTGAAGGAGTTTTATTAAATTATAAAGTATATGATATTGTTTTTCATTATTATTATTATTTAAAACCATTTATTATTACAAAATATTATAAACACACTCATAAGTATGTTATAAAGAATTTTAGACAATTACAATTACAAGATGTTTACAGAAAAACCTGGAAACCACTTGCATATTCATCGCTAAAATTGGCTATACTGGAGGTAAATTGAACTACTACGAGTACACGGTGTATTTAAGACCCTGAACTATTGTTTACGTACATTAATGGCACTAATCAGGCGCAGAAATGAAACAACTTTTTAATTAAAGGATCACTTATGTGTACATATGACATTATTTGGTTTGTTTTTAACTAATAAAGAGTGCTAAACTGGTTATTTAGCCAGAGCTACTCTGAATAAATAGTGAAATACAGTCGGTCCTAAATTAAAGTTTGTTCTGTGAGGAGAAAAAGAAATACCATACTGAATAATAGAAAGTGTGGATCAAATGCAAGTAGGAAAACAGGAAGAACAATTAATAAGAAAAATAATTATCAGTTATTATATACGCTTAATAAATATAAATGAAACAGTTATCGTTTTCAACATTAAAACATAATTAAACCATAAAATTACATTGGTACATGTGATTTATGTACATCAGAAAAATTCTTAATACCTACTATACATACATTCATAAATACTTATTTTGGACTTGAAAGTAAAAAGAAAGATATGCATATAACCAAAATCTCTTTAGTTATACCTCATACCTAACAACTCGGAGTACTAGGAAGTAAGTTCATGGTCGCTATTAATCACACTATTTATTTATTGAAACTGTAAAAAAATATATGCGACTTATAAGAAAACTTAATTAATAAATTAATGGCATGTTTTCGTTTCCACGGTATCAAATCGGTATGTATTAGTACTTTTATAAATAACTAACAACCAACCGCCTTTAGTGACAGTCAAATTTATTAAGATGCTAATTAATAAAATAACAGATATTATAATATAGCTTACTATTAGTGATAATTTATTAATTACCTCCTATACCTAAACATAAAATTTTACCTTTGACACGAAAATGACAAATCATTCGAACATATATCTATAAACAATTAAGTCAACCCCTACTGTTAGTGTAAAAAATAAGCATTAGTTTATCCATGACAAAGATAATATTGTATTATTTGTTAGAAAGGATTATTTTGCATATAAAAATTTGTAGGATATATTGAATAACATTTTACAGAACAATGCGTTACTCGGTGACTCATTTGCGCGTGGTATTTGGTTAATTAACTCATAAAAATGTTTCATTTAAACGCTTAACAGTTGAGGAATACGCGATAGTGGTTTGGTGAGGTTTTACAATGTACTAGCAAACCCCGCCACGCGTTGCTGTGACTCAGATTTCTTTTTTCTCTAATAGCTAGCAAACTACAGATCCACCCGCTGGGCTAATATGAAGATTGTCTGAAAATTTCATCAAAATCACTCCAGCTGTTTTGGAGTCCATAGGGAACATGCATACAGACATCCTTTTTTATAAGTAGATATAGACTGGACCACAACAACCATACATTGTTATATAAATCTGTCATAATGAATAACTCTGGAACTTCTCTTTTCAGAAATAGTAAATATATCCAATCACCTAGATTATAGAGGCTTCTGTCGTCGTATCATTCTTTATACTGGAATGGTGTCGATTTTAACTAACTCACCATGTGTTTTATTAAATTAATTTTCCTGTGCCATATTATATAATTCACAACTTCTATGCTAAAGGCATTTAAGATCTTTTGCAAGACTAAGAACTTCCTCCAAATAATTAAATAAATTTAAAACTTGCAGCTAATAGCAGATTCAACGAGTTAAGTATGTCAATTAAAAACATGTCTCTTACCTTTTTAACGGTAAGGTTAGCTCCGATAATTGAAAATGCTGTTTGATACTCTTTTTATCAGAATATAGAATTTTTTATTTAAATTCTAATTATAGGGTTGGATTAGACATAGTATTTTGAAGTTTGATTGGCGGAGGCGTTATTTGCGGAAATCCACCGTAAAGAATTCACCGAAAGTTATTGAAAATATTGAATATTATCATCTTAATTATTGTTATTTTAATTTATTTAAGACATTCATTTACACATCCATTTAAATTCAAACATTTTATGTTGTAGGTAGCTGAAACTACTATTTATCTATTGCAAGCGAAAGTTGCAAAGAAATTTCGGATAATTATAGCAGAAGTAGCAAATGGTCCATGCCTGGAGTAGAATATCTTTAGCAAGTAAAAATTTATACAAAACTTAGGGCCTTCTAGTAACATTTGCTACCGGCAATAAGTTTGCGTAATTTGCCACTGAATAATGATGCATTATGATTATGAAGGTAGGGAACTACAGTGCTGTGCCAAAACCTGTGCTGATATATATTCTTACCGCAGATCCTATTTGGCATACATTAAAAGGTGCTTGGCGATATATTTTCAAGCAAAGGTAGGTAGCTAGTCTTTCAAGTAATAATAACTAAGTAACTATGATATCAAGTTAGCCAATAATTAGTTGTAACTCCTGAGGAAATGGATTGGAACGTTTCGTGTGACAGTACTTGCTGCCATTTACACTCTTCGGACACAGCAGTGCTAGCAATAATGCTTTGAGAAATAGGAGTGGTAGTGGTGCTTCCACAGTTGAACCTTGCACGGATTCAACCCAAATAAAATTCATTCTCATTTTGGAATAATAGCCTATTTTATCTACGTCTGCGATAACACCAAGAGTTTTATGTTCATTTAGAGATCTTTCTTTGATAATTTTATTTATTTTCTTTAAATTACTATGATAAAATATTATTTCTATTAGTTTTAGCATCAGTTTAATGCCATCTGCGATTATTAAATTCTCATATTATTTTCAATTAACGACTTATTCGTCAGAGCGACCTCTAATTATCTTGATCATCAACGAAGATTTTAAAATGTACATCAATAATTTTGACCGGCGTAAAGTGTGTTTCTTTATTTTCTTAGTTAGCTAACGTTTCGAGAAGAAATCTTATATCAACAAAACAATGATATAAGAATTGATATTAGCTAGGCAGTTCGTGTTTGTCGTCAATAATAGCTTTCCAAGAAGATCATAAAGCCTCATACCAATCGTGTATACACCAATACCAGTCCGGTTCCGTATTTCACGGGGAGGAGCTATCACTGTACCTACACTACAAACAGATTCTAGTTCTGTGTTTCCGGAGTCGGACATGAAGTTGTCTTCTATATTTCCTTAACAACAGAACAATGTTCGTAAAGTTCAAGTACTTGCTATGGTAAGCTAAATTAAGATGTTATAATTAATTAGTTGAATACTTCCTAGTCTTCCAAGGGTTCTGGAGTGCATATTTGTGGCTGTAACCATGGAAACTCGGTGTGCGTAGGCGAGGGGGTGGTGTTTTCACGGTCTAGGTCACGCCCCGGGCTGGAGAGCGCATGCGCGGGCTGCTGAGCCCCGTTCAGGAACTTGTTCCGTTCATAGCCCGTCGGACGTTTCCTCATGGTAGGAACCTCGAACAATCTCAGCGGATAACTAAACGTTTACTTTTGTTAACATTAAATATTGATATAACTTAGTGCCAGTGTTTGTGGGTTTTTTTTTGTATCAATATTGTGATAGTTTTATTTATAGGAAATACTTACCCAGTTTTGTGAGTACTGTAAATCTTTCTTTTTAGTGCATATGATACTATACGATTTAGACTATATAATACAAAAATCGAGCGACTGTTTAAACGCGATAGAATATTAGTTTAATAATACTGCATTACAATTAATTATTATAAAATGAGCTAATTATTACACTGAAATAAAAGTATAGAATATTTTTAGGAATTTACATTATAAACTGTTTTAATATTTAAACACCAGCTTAGACTAAACTTTAACGTTAAAAAAAATACTAAAACGCAATAACGTGAATTATTCCGACACTTTCCTATTTATTAAAAGAGAAGATTTGAAATAAAGTTATGTATATGATATATTGTAATGTTTTATCTTTATATTGTATTTAGAACTAAACTAAACTGTACGAAATATCAGCCTATAACATTAAGTTTAATAAAAATAATCCTACCTACCATAAAACAAGTAAATCACATTTGAAACTTCACCACTTGTCACTTTATTAGAATAATGATTGTAAAAACAGAGTTTTATGTTACTAATGAAATTGGCAAGAGTTTAAAAGATAACAGAGTAACAAAATCATTTACAAATATGTTACAAGTTGTGTACAATTTGGACGCTCAAACGCAGTAGATTATTATCGTTTTCCTCCATTACCATTTCACTATTGTAGTGTGTCTTTGAATTTTTCGAGCACGTGCTAAAACATCGTTCATTCATGCGTTCGAATGAATGGGGCGCACCGCGGGTGTTGGTAGCTTGCTTATTGATAGGCGGTAGCTACTAGCTTGTACAGTCGGTTGCCGCTCGGCCGCGGCCGCGCGCTTGACGCGCAGTGCTGGCAAGTGACACTACATAATATATATAAAACACTGTGCCAAAGTCAAAGCTCACCACCAGCGCACCAGCACATCTCACCGCATCTTCTCTCGGTGCGTCATCTATTTATAATCACTCTTTAAAAACACGATACGCTGCCGCCGACCTTGAGTGCATGTGGTGCGTGCTGCGTGCCGGTTTCATTCATTAGAATTATCATTTTCAAACGTATCTCTGGCGCACAATGTTCTCTTATGTCTTAGTATAATATGATGACGAATGACTCGCTAATTGAAGATAATTTATTAGATCGTAAAAGATGGCATTAATTGGGTGACTAGCGCACCCATTTCGACTGTTTAACTGTTTTTGCAGGCATCGTTTCCCGTATCATCATTCACCATAACACAAATTTACCATAAACGCGTTACTTTTGCTATATTGGGTCCGAAAACATTGGGCACATTAAATTGTATCATCAATATATCTATACTATTAGTTTCTACGTATATTATTAATAAATGCGAATTTTGTTTGTGTATATGTGGAGAGTAACCGCTGTACCTATTTGATAAAATCTTCTTTTTTTAGATGGGTTATAATAAGCTATATAACTTCACGTTACGGCTCTGAGGAGTAAAGTAGCAATATGAATGTCAAGTAATGTAGAATCCTGTAGACAAGTACGGGAAGGCTATAGGGGTGCGGTGGCACGGCGGAGAGTTGGACGAATTAATTTAAAACGGCTGAAACCGTGGGCCAAAGGCTAATATTGTGCATATCTATGCTATTAGTATGTAAATTACCATTGGCGTATCTAAGGTTATTTTCCGTGAGGGGAACCTGACCCTTAAAAAGCAATGGTCGAAGTCCAATAGACGCTATAAAAACTATTTTCAACTTTCAAGTCTTCAGCAATATTTTGGACGACTGTTTTCTGAATGTTCTTTACTGATTATCAATCAAAGTAATGATGGCTCAGGGTAGCATGTACGACTTCGCGTCAATTGACGTGAGTTCGAATCCCTGCAATGAGCCTGAGCTTTCGGTGAAGGAAAACATCGTGAGGAAACTATAGCATGGTGTTAGGGCTTTTTCTGATGCCCGCTTTGCTAGCTACCACCCTCAAGTTGTAAATCTATCGCCAAGCACCAATAGGTATGTTCCGGCAGCTGCACTTGAGTCTTCCACTAGGTTTTGCATTTTACCATCATGGGCCACATCATCACTTAACATCAAGTGAGATTGTGGCCACTACGCCAAACCAATAACGATAAAAAAAAGTGTATCAATGTGTTCTTGGGTGAAATTATTTAAGTGCCCCCAATCTAGAACTTTGGATCGGTAGCCTAACATCCTGGGCATCTTTAAAAGCTAATGCATACGCTAATGTAAGCTAATATTACTTTAATATTTATAAACCATGTCTATAAACATCGAATTGAATTAGTAAAACAATCGTTAACTTATCAATAGCGGTGTCCTGTTGCGACTGCTTGAAGCAAACATAGGTATATAAACCGCTAGACTAGACTGTACATTGCCGCCGCGCCGCAAAATGATACCTTACACCGTTCCACGAACACAATGCAGGAAACGTTTCTCTTCTTTCATGATGTTTACAAATCAAATTGTCATAATAAACTCACTGTTCTCATTATTCCCTGTATTTTTCTTTCTTTATTAAAATGCGTGACTAAGTATTCCAAAAAATGGATACCTGAATGCTGTTACTATGATAAGAACATCCCTTAAAATATCCTTCTAATGTAGCTTTTTCAAAAGAATTCTGTGTTATCTATTTTAAACTACTGACAAGACGAGCTTTTAAGATTAGATTAAAAACCTAACATCAGTTTTGTTGTTGCTCGAAACTCTACCCCATAAATCATTATTACTATAAAATAAAGTGTATAGACAATGAAATCAATTTAGTCGTGATTATAATAAGTAATGTTAAAAGACAAACCACTTGTTATACAGAGCATGTAGGTACGTAAATCGTCGCTGCCCAAACGTGGCGATCGTTTTCGCGGAAACTGATTTCGCGGAATACCAACAACGTATAGCATATGCCTCGTCATCCCTTCCTGTTTAAAAATAAAATACATTTAGAATATTCAAATCAAATATCACAAATCAGAATTTATATTTAAAAAAGTAATGTACTGTCCGTTCACACAAATGTTGTTGACAATGAACTTGATAAATGAAGCATTTATAATATTACTATACCTATATTTTTTTTCTAACTTCTGGGTTTTCTTTCTTTGGTTTTTTCTAACTCCGGTCTAAAGGTAGGGCCACACACCTGCACTTCGGATAGGACTGTAAACCTGTTCGTCGTTGGTTATACGTAACCATGGATCTGAAGTTACTGTGCTAATATTTATAATTGAAGTACCTATCCGTAGACGACGCAATAAAGTATATTAACATTGTAATTTGACGACAGTTGTGTCCGGCTGGATCGCGACCACCATTCACATGGACATAAACCCGTCACAGTGACACTCTTTAAGTTTATCGCGTTCCGGGATCAGACGGTGTATATCCAGTAATCAATTCTGAGTGGTTCCACAGATAAGAAAAGGTGACTCGGTTGCTAGAAAAGGAAGCCTATTGCTAAGCATTCGGAGTTCGAACCATCTTAAAAAGTTATTATGATTAAGATATCTTAGTAAATAATAAAAATACCAAAAAGTAACATTTTATGGAGGTCCTCAAGTAACGTGTTTTTTGTTTTGTTCTTCATAACAACGGTAATAACTAATAATATATAAGCGTCAAATTTGGTATGATATAGTACAAGCACTAAATTAATACAATTAATAATTAAAAAAAAACTACCATGTGGTAATTAGGCTAATGCAAAGAATCCGCTAAAAATAATAAATACAAGTCTAACTAAAACTTTTTTTTACGCCAAAGGGCGCAAACAGGCAGACGGCCCACCTGATGGTAAATGGTTACCGTCGCCTATGGACAACTGCAACACCAGGGCCATTACAGCCATGTTGCTGACCTTGGAGACTGTATTTCAACCCTTTTTTGAAGAGCCCCATGTCATAGCCCTGGGGTAAAACCGAGCTGGGCAACCCATTCCACAACCCTAGCGTACGTGACAGAAAGTGACAGAAACTAACAGTTTATAGGAAAAGTGTACATTATTTGCTTCTAATAATTTGGTATGAGTATTTCCATCTGGTAAATAAAATAAGAGCCAAAGAACGATACCAGCGAGCGATGATCTAGAAACTTTGACTTTTGTAGTTATTTTGCTTGCCTACAAATACTATGGTGAATAAATTGAGTAGTCTGATCACGAGTAATTTTTAAATTTGCTTGTGCTCTATTTTCGCGTCCCTTTAATCGATTTTTCTACCATTTCCTCGTCAGTTATTCAACAAGCTGTATTGAGTCTATATACCTACATAGTTGTGGCGGGGTAGGGATCTATACCCGACTGGGTCGCGATTACAGTTTTAGATAATGATAAAACAGTCAAAGTAGCTCTCATTTAGTTTGTTCAGCCAGTGTTTATCCAGCTACCAAAAGGTTTGCAAGTCGGCATGACAGTGACAACCGTCGATGAATTACCGATCTCTCGGTGGTCGCCGTTGTGTTTGGATTGTACTGTGCTTAGTAGTACACAGTACTGTGTACTGTGCTGTTCCTCAATAAATCTATATACTAATATGATAAAGCGCATGGTTTTTTTTTTTGTTTGTTTGTTTAAACATTCTAATTTCAGAAACAGAAGTATTAGCCCATCCTAACTGATTTATCCGCGTGCGCTGGCGTAATGGTTAGTGATGCGTAAATACAATGTTCTACAAAAATATTTCTCCTTAGTACATCTAAAAACAAGTCTGCGATACCATATGTCTATCTCTTATACATAAGCCACAATAAGGTATTTATTTTGTGACAAAGTTTTATTAAAAATTGAAAAGTGATTTATGAGCAACATTATTAAGCATGGCATATATTAATCCTTACGAACGAAAGTTAGTTCATAATTAAGACAATTTTATGTTGATAAACTTTGCCCTTTATAGCATGTTATTAGGACGAATAGTTTGGGAGATAATGTAAAAACAAAATAATTCAACATTCGGCTCGGGTCTATGACTATAAGTGTAACAAAAATACGCAAAAATATTTTTTTCTTATCTGACTGGTACGTCTATGCTTGGAGATTAGCGCATAAACAAACAAGCAATCTATTTAGCTTTATAATATTAGGACTATGTAGATATCGGTGTGATGCGTTGCAACGATCGAATATTCGTTTGCGGTGTGTCGTCTGCAATTCGCGCGATACGCGTGCATGACTACAGTGACTCGTCGGGCGGACAGCGTGACCTCGCTCAGATAAATCTATCAATGAACAAGATAAGGGGAACGCGTGTCACGCAACCGCAGGAAGTGCCCCAACTAGCCTCCTGCACTCTGAACTGAAATGAACGCACCATATCGTCAGCAGTAGGTACCTAATACATTCAAGGGCCTAAATGCAATGCGTTCGGTATGTGTGTCGCGATATTGCGACCGCCTATTCAAATGTAGCACATAACTGTAAATTAAATTAATATACGGTATTAACAAACATGATGTATTTATGAATATTGAAGAAGGTAATTCGTTTATTTGTAGGCCTATAATGAAGGTAAATACGATTCCGTGTTCCCTGTAACGGGTTACTTCATGGAGACAAATATTTGAATGTACGAGATAGTTAGGTCAATATTGATCCTTATTTATCATGATATTGTAAAAAAAATTACGATTAATAAACTCTCTACATTTTACAATTTATAATTAGTATGATTTAGTTCAATTAAAATTTAACATAACATTGCCTGTATTATAAATTGTTTTATTTTTAAATGATAATCTTAGAAAATCATAGAGCATCTAGAGCAAATCTAGAGCATAAGTCCCAACGACATATTTGATAAAATCGTGTTTCTAGTTAAATTGTACCTTAAAATATACTATAAATCGTACAATACGCCAACACATTAGAAATAATAAATATCCGTGTAAGCGCGTTAGTAGTTTTACTTCTTTGAATAGTCACAACCGATGTTACGTGGCACTATCTTCACTAAGGAGTTTAGCAAACAACTTCATACTGTAAACTTTTTGATACAGTGTGCGCCCGCATCGTAAAAATTCGCTCACATCAGTTATTCACAACGAGCCAAAAGAAGTATAACTTGATAAAAACACCTGATTTCTTACTTTTTTATTTCATAATGATTTTTACACCTCCTTTTGTCAGCTTATCTGGACTCGAATGTTTTCCGAAACATCTCACTCCAAAAGAACTTAGATTTACCATCTATTTCTGGAATACCACTGTAATTTATGTAAAACTGAACATAAACATTTCTTATGACATTTTTATTATTTTAATTTATAAAATTGTAAGCTATGCATATCTTATACTAAGATCTGACACAATAATTTATACCAGTGCTTCCTATAATGGGTTCTGTGAAGAAGTCAACAGGGTTCCGTGAATCAGTTACGTTGTGTCATTGAATCGTGGAATTATCTTGGCTGTTAATTAATTCCACTGTTACGAATATTATTTTGGACAACGCTTTAATCCTAAAAAGGTTTGTTACCGTTTTTTTTTCTTTCAAATTACACTCCCTTTCGTTTGTTTTCATTCCATGAAGGGTTCCATAAAATAGTAGATTTGTTGAGTGTTCCAAAGCTTTGAAAGTTTGGGAACCGCAGATTTATTTCATACTTAGTCTTATTAGTACCAACGTTTTCAGTGACTTTGTTCTCGTAGTTTTCGCCATTTATTGTAAACTTGTCGTATTAATACAGAGCCTTCGCGGGTGTGAAAACAAAAACTCTGCAATTTCATAACAATCGAGCAAACGGATGGTTTAGGAACGCATAGTGGAAAAACAAACAGAAACACATTCACTTTTATATATACCTTTACCTAATATATATCAAAAGATTTTTTATGGTACTTACGCAAATTACGTAATATTTTTAAACTATAAAAAATTGTGTTGCGTGTCTTTTAAAAAATTGACATAAAATGCTGGAATTAACGAATTATAAATATTATTTTCAGTTGATTATAAACCTGTTATTCTTATAGTATAAGGTAATGATGATGAATAATACAATATTGTAGTATCAGTTTAAATTTATCCCCCTTCGTGGGTTGCTTTATCTATTAGCAAAGTGGTATCAAATGACATGAACCCAACTAAGCGTAAACAAATCGCTATTCTTGATATATGTGAAGTATGAAGTAAAGCTACTGAATGCAACTAACTGAGCTGTCGTAGACGTCCACAACAAGATAGACGAAGGACATTACGCCTTAATGCGAGTTTTTAAACATAATAATTACGTTATCACTTATAATTGAACGGTTTATTACCAACTTATTAGTAACAATAATCATTCTGAGTTGTTGTAATCAATTTGAAATTGTGTAATTATGTGAATAAATTTTAATATTGTAAATAGCACCAGTGACAGAGTATTTTAGGGGTAGTAGATTAGCGTGGTATGAGCATGGCATAATGAGGGATGAAAGTCATATAACTAGAATAATGTTAATTAAGTATGAAGGTGGACGGATTTAGCAGTAGAGGAAGACTGAAGAAGGTATGGATGGATTATGCGAGGAATTATATGTGTATAAAAGGTGTGAATACAGTGATGACTGTTGATAGAAGAGAGTGGCAGAGAGAAACTTATTGTGCCGACTCTTTTTAAGTGAGATAGGGTAAGAAGGAAGAGCATTTGGAATTATGACCATTGTTAATTTCAAAGAATATTTGTTATGTTGTAAATCGTGGTGACTGAATAGTTAGACGACAGGTAGAGTATCCATACTACGTTCACATGTTTGATATTAATAATTTTCAGTATTCGCGTAGGTAAATTTAGTAATCTGTAATTAATTAGTAACACCATCAGCTGATGGTAAAGTTAAGCATCGTTTGATAACCTGAACGCGTTGAGAAATGTTCCTATATTAAATTAACGTAGTGGGAAAAAAATAAAAAACGTCATTGAGTCGTGGAATGGCATGATGATTGAGCTCGTGCCTTACCTCGGAAGACAGCCATTGCCCAACAGTGGGACATTTACAGACGGTATTAAATTGAAAAATAAAGGTGTTCTAACTCCTCATTTTCTGATTACAAATAGAACAATTAGCTTTCCTGCTAGACTTCCGCAAGTTAGCTAGAAGAAAACACTATATCTTCGCTTTTATACAGAAACTAAATTTACATTACTATCTGTCCATGCAAAATAATATGTCGCTGTAATATATCTGCATTTTTTTATCGTTATTCATTTAAAAAGACGATCAATATATTTGTTAATAGATTTTCCCAAGAATGAGAAAGAAATTATCCAAATATTTTGGATATTATGTAAATTAATATAGTATACAACTATTTTTAAGATTGATGAGAAAATATAACTACATCAAAAAAGCCGCATAAATTCGCGCAATTGTCGACCTCCAAACAATTCAAATCACAAATACCATTACGTTTTGAAGGACGTCACTGTCAACTTTCGCATCAAATATGGTGCACGCCTTATCAATAAGTTGCATAACAACCGAGCATCGGCTCGGTCCACTTTCCACCTGCCCACGAGCATCTGTGGGTTAAGAATTAGGTACCAAGAGCTCAGGCAAACGGGCGCGTTGCGAAACTGTACGTTGAAATTGGAGTTAGAACACTGGTACGTAGGCGCCGCGAATAGCATGCAACCCACGGCCGGTTTTAATAATCAAGCCTCCATGTCATTATTGTCATGTTTAATGCTTGGGAAATATTAATGCGCAGGTTCTCAACGTCTGTGTAGGTGTCGCCTCTAAGATATCAATAGTGGAATCGCCGTCCACGGTATTTAAGCGTGGTAGTTATTGATTTTTTTTTGTGTAACCCAAGTAGCATACGGACATACAGCCCACCTGATGCTATGCGGTCACAGCAGTAATGCAGATCATTGTCATAAAGAAACACCAAACGGGAGTATAGGCACAGATGCGTTGCCAATTCTATGGGCTAAGTTGAAAAGCCTCGTATGACAGTACGTGTTACCAATACCCTTAATAGTAACAACAAGTTTGAACACATCACTTTAGGAGAAAAAGTGGGGGCTTGATTTGCTTTTGCAATCAAAATTTGTACAAGTTCCACAATTTACTAAGTAAGAATTAAAACATAAAAAAAAAGTTCAAATTGGTTTGTTCGCTTATTTATATACTAGCGGGTAAGATTTGTTTTGTGTTGATTAGATTTGTGTGTAAAAGGAGTTTATACGGTTTTAGGTTATATCTATTTATTTTGTACTATGAGCATTGATTTAATGAGCAGTAAAAGTTAGGAGTAGTGTTGGTAAAAATTCGATTAATCGATAGTTTGTAGGACCATTAAAGAAACTAATATTATATTGATAATAATAATGATTGAATTGAATTTAATATTGATTGTTGATATCCAACACATAGTACGGGGTATTTCTATGATTACAACGAAAAATTGCGCGAACGACTATTTTTTAGCTCGCTAAGTTACTAAAGTACGCAAGTACGCTCTTTTCGGAAACACGAAATAACTTTTTTTTGCTCGTAAACTGATTCTTGAACTGACTAACTGACTCGTGAACCTTGAGAACACGATGCGCGGTGACTTTTTTTCGTAAAGTTCTTAACGGCCAGCTAACATGACATGTATTCTGTGGTGAAAAACCGCAACTGGTTTTATTAAACAATTGATTACCATCGGTTGTCCGAACAACCGATACTTTACCAACACTAGTAAGGAGTACCGATTTAGTATATAGTGTCCGAGAAATCGAATGACTTAATAAGATGACGTTACTATCGCGAAACTTCTGTCCGTATTCATTTGTTACATTAGCGTCATTTTGGTCGTATTTGGAACCTTTATGATATACATTTTAGTTGTCACATATTTAATAGGCACATATTTGAATCATATATGAGCCTTACTCCTTACCTTTTACCATCCATAACCCATGTTTGTTATAATTAAATGTAAAAATCAAAGGTCTCATCCAGTCACAGATAATTATCTAAGTTATGCTGTTTATATTAAGCTAATATGAATATTAAATGTTAAGTAATTAATCCCTTTCATGGCAGTAATAATTAGTAAGACTACTAAAGAATTTTTGTTTCTCCCAAAAATTATTTATACAATCAAGTAATGTAATGGGAGTCATGATGAAGATAAATACTGGTTAAACTCATATTTCCAGGAAAACTCTTTTCACTACAAGAAAAATCTGATTACAGAGAGTTAAGATTATAACGATTTTATTGTAGATTTTTGTGGTGACAATATTTACTTGAGAATTAAGTATCAGCTCGTGCAACTTACTTTAAGTAGGTGGAGCCACATTCTTCAAGTTTGGATAGAAGTTAACTGTGTACGGTTTGGTGTGGGTACCGTCATGTGGGAGCGCCCCCGCGATATATCCAGCCAATGAAATTTAAATATAATTTGACAAGTGACAACTTTTTTCTATTGCGTAATGTGACGATATGTATTACATACATATGTGACGTCGAACATAATATCATCTGCGCTATCACACTGGATCAAGAAAGGGCTTTCTTGATTGTAGCTACTAGTAAACACTAAACAAGATTTAACACACATTTTCAACTTAAGAATGATAGTATAGTTAATTAGGAGAATATTACAAACTGTTGTTTACGCTATCACGACAAAGTGACGACACTATGTCTGTTGGTAAGTACAGTACAATTAAAAAACAATGGCTACCACGGTGAGATAAGCAATTCATCGTCCCTCGTCGTTGTCACGCCAGCTTACAAGCCACTTGGTCCCGAAACGCGATAAACCAAAGGGAATCAATAAAGCGGCTTTATCACCAAGTGCATGACTTTCGCGATCTAGTCAGGTATAAATCAAAACCAGTAATCAGTAATCCAGTAATCAAAAAATTGATTACTGCATGTAACACCTGAACACACCTAGTGTATGGTGGTCGCAATCCACTCGAACACTATTTTCGTATCCCACCAATCAGCAAATACATCAAAACATTTTTATTAATATATATTACTTAAATATATCCGCCTTAATAATACATATCCCATGAAAACTTCCGGCTACCTATTATAGTACCAAAGATACAAATAAAATGGTAGCGAAGGCTTAGCAATAAAATTCCTTTAAGAAACGGGGCTCTAATAATCGACAGAATACGTCCGAACTACCTAATAATTTAATATGACCATATTATATTTATTACTTCCTTTTTTTATAAAGTGATTTAATCATTATTTTATAGTCAAATGGTGATTCCGATGATTCTCTGATACACATATAATCTATATAAATAAAATGATTGAGGTATTCCGTTGTGCGCGAATCACGCAAAAACTACTGGATAAATTTTGATCAATTTGTTTTACTCCTTAGATACTTGGTCCGTATAAAAACAAAATATCAAGATATCTTCATTAACAATGATTCTGTAGTCCACGCGAGCGGAGCTGCGGGCACAGCTAGTAGAAAATGCAACATTTTGGGATCATGTTCATAGTTGAAAAAACATTCATTTTTACCAACTGTTAAACGGTCACAGACCTTTAGTGGCCCTCTAATTACGTATTTCGCAAGAACAAAGCGACAGCAGAAATCGCTAAATATCGTAATCAAAATTGCAAATATGCTTGTCTGCTATCGCTTTGTCCTTGCAAAACATGTATTCAGCGTGCGAGATGTTTAAAAAAATTGATTTTGAAATTAATTTTAAATTTTAGCATTATCACAAAACAAATTCCATATTGAAAGAGCGTGCCGTTAAATATTGGTGTCTTTTTAATTAAACTATATGCGACCTCAAGGCCTAGATACATCAGTACATAAGTTTATCTAACATACATACATATAAGTATGACCTGTAATTTATATAGATGTAATATTAATTAATTAATCCCGACAGACAGACACGAGACAGTCGAAACTATGTCAATACGGAAATAAGTTTATATTATTTTATAACTAAAGCTATTTATAAATTACACACTTTGCGATAATGTGAAATACAACGTCACCTAGATAAGAAAAACAATATAAGCTCCTTACAATCAAATTAGCAGGTGCCCCGCCCACTTCGAAAGGCGTGTACTCTTTATTAAATTTATCATAATAAAAGTTTTACCAAAATACGGCAAATAAATTTAAATGAAATCCATTCAAACATACAAGCAAAATCATACAAATAATTTTATTTATCTATATCTGTCTGTCTGTCCGTTTATTTTCTTTTCACACGAAAACCACTTATGCGATTTATATGGTTCTTTTATGCTTCATAGATATATATATCTAGCATATATTTTGTTAGATGAAGTAACATACGAAATAAGCAGTGACGATATTGGTGAATCAATTCGGAAAAAAGGCGTTTTTGAGACGCTTAAATGGCTTCCGCTGAGTAAACCATAAGACATATATAAAATTAATGTTCTACATAATTGTAGATCTTGAAAAGACCTATAAAAAAGTTAGGGATAGCATGTATCTATCTCTTAAGGATCACTAACAATAAGCATTTTTGGGGCAGTACAATTCGTGCGTGCGCTTGATTACGGTATTCTGTAGTCCACGAGAGCGGAGCCGCGGGCACATCTAGTTGATATATATGTACAAATACCAAACCAAGTAGATGCATAAGAGAAAATAGCGGTAAAATAACCATTATTATAAAATTAATTTTGTATTAAGAATTTGTACATAAGATTATTGACGGCTATTTCGCGTGATGGTACCGACTTCAATCGTGCCGGTCCAATTCTTCCAGGTAAGTCATCTGTCGGTTGATGTTGTTAAAGATCTACGGCCCCCTAATTAAGTATTTCGCAGAAGCAAAGCAATAGTAGAAATCGATTAATATATGCTTCAAAATGTCAAATTTGTATTATTATTTACCAACCATGAAGTGCCAAACATAATACGAATTATCATTTTACCGATTTGTAGCGATTTCTGCTATATCTTAATTTTTGCGAAATATCTAATTAGGTAGCCGCGCTTGTCTTGACCGCCATCAAGCTACTGATGGACTTCCTGGAAGAATTGGACTGGCACACTATGAGATTCAAATATGATGAGGATGAATATGATGAATGAGGATGAATATCATCATATATCATTTATATAAGGTAAATAAACACAAACGTGATATTTAAAATTTGTTACGAAAAGGCCAGTCTGTAAAGTGTACATAAGCTGTTTTTAGGGTTCCGAAATCAAAAAGAACCCTTATAGTTTCCGTATATCCGTCTGTTTGTCCGCGGTTTAGCTCAGAGATTCTTCGTACTAGAAAGGTGTAATTTGGTAACACATATACATTAATACCGCCGAAAAAGGTAAAATAAAATCTTGAAAAAAAGGCGTGTGTGCGATTCACACACGATAGAAGTGAAACTTCATTTTAAAAGACATTTTCTATTATATTTAAACAGTGTGCAATATACATACACACCGACATTTACTCTCTCGCTCTGGCTCACACAAAGAGGAGAGACCGATAATATATTGCTCTCTCGCTCTGGCTCACACAAAGAGGAGAGACCGATAATGTGCGTTAAACGTTTAACGTTTAGTACTAAGGATCTCTGAGCTAAGCCGCGGACACGCAGACGGACATGGCGAAACTGTAAGTGTTCCTTGTTGACTACGGAACCCTAAAAATGAAATGCTGTCTGTTGGTATGCGCATCAGTTTACATCACATGTATGGTAGCAAGGGCTGAACCAATTTTGCTATTTTTTGTTTTAAAATGTTCGTAATTCTCTGAATGGAAACAATGGAAGAAGAAATTGGGAAAGTTTCTCGAAAAATGATCACATCGATTCAAAGAATGTATATATGCATAATTCGTTTTTCTTTTATTTATGGTTATGGAAAAAAACCGATAATATCAGGAAAAAACGGGATAGGTGGTCTTTTGACTAGGGAAGGGCAGAACAACGTCAATAAATAAGAAGTCAAAATTGTTTTTTAATATTGTTGCACAATAATATTGTTTGCATATTGTTGTATAATAGAAGTTTACAATTTCTGAAATTTTCCAAATATATTTAGAATTGATTAATTCATCCACACACAATATAATGCCACAGATAATATTAAGCATTAAAATAAAATATGTTTGCAATAATAAAAATTATACACAACATATTGAAACATCATTATAAGCATACTGAAAAACTTATTACATAAAGTATATTAATTGGATCATTATAAAAATGTACATTTGTTATTTTAATCAGTAAAGATTGCGACTCGCTATTGCTATAAAAAATTGTTATGTCTACGCAAAGTGTCTACAACTTAATATCAGAAAGGAAACCGAGCAAGGAAGCATTAATGACCTGTATCATAATCAGAGAAAGGATTGAATTAGAGTTCCAATAATTTCGGTGTGGCAGGGCGTAGGGTCGTCGACCGCACTCTTCGATGTTGGAACCGTGCTATTTCGAGGCAGCGACCGTCGGCGAGTGCACCCGACTCGGGCCGACGCGATCGCGCGATGTGCCGCGCAACCGCGTAACAAACATGGCCGAACTGTCATTCACTAATTCATTCATAAATGATCATTGTATTTGACAAACTGACTCAAACTCATTATCTCAGGACCTCATTATACATCGTAGTTGTATTGTTACGTTTTTTTACAATTTTTCAACTCACGTGTATCATACAAAGGAAGACCGTAGAGTAAAAACATCGGTCTTCAATATTTTCATTTTATAAAGCTATCAGAATAAAATTGGAAATATAAGTAGGTATAATAAGTAAGAAATTGACTATAATTTCTCGATAAAGATGGATTCAGTATTAAATCACTGTTCAGTATATTTTTTAAGATAATTACACTCCAACACGTGTTCACTGAATATCATAAAGAATTCTATACGTCTTTTTGTAGGTAGTAGTTAATGTATTCAATGAGCAATGTGTACTGCCAGAGTGCCACCGTGTAGAATTTATTTTAACTAATCACTATTTTAGAATAAATGATTTTCATAGTAAATAGATATTATGTTTTCTCTTTATGTTATTATAGCGTCTGATGTTTTATACTTTAAATGAAACGTGTAAGTATATATTAATTTCACATGTAAATAAATCAGTGTAAGTACATTTATAGCTTTCAATAAAAATAAATACTGCATATATGTAGTTTAACGAACTTTAACGTATTTGGTTTTGAACAGAATTTATCAATTTATCATTAACATGGACTGATGCTGTTTGAATACGAAAACATACTTAACTCGGATCACTAGATAAACTTGTAACCTTTAATAATATGTAAAAAAAACGTGTAGGTAGAATACATAATTATATAATATACATACATATATATTCTATAATCTATGACGTTTCTATTTTGAATACTCAATGAGTCAATATCAAGCTAGCGTCTGTCTTCGAATCGGCACATATTCGAAGGGTTTTAAAACATGAATTTTGTATTTTTAAGTAGACTAGGTATTTAATGTTTAATTCTGTAAGAAAATGATAAAGATATTAGTTCGTATTATTGTTAAAATGAGCAATTAATTAGATCAAAACCCGTTGTAGTTTCTGCGACGCGATGCGTAACGTACCTACACTGTATTATGTATATACCACAGATAAGTAAAACAAGATGTATACGTACAAACATATGTAAATCTACAAAAGAGTTAAGAGTTGTTTGTGAGTTTGTTTGTAAGGGGTAATCTCTGGACTGGATCAGATTTTAAAAAATCGTTTTCTTACAGAAAAGTACGGGCTGTTGGTATATACCTAGCCTGTGTTTTACTATTTTTATATATTGTAATTAAGTAAATAATTACTAGTGTTTATATAATTTTCTATTGTAAAAATACTATACTTTCGTGATTACAGATTCTTGAATACTCGTTACAATTTATCTGATGTAAAGATTTATTCGCTATAATGATCTAAGCGTAACGCACCTCGAAAGTTTATGTAAGTAGCATGACGAATTATTATTAGTATCTTTAGTAAGCACGAGTAATATTTCGCGGTCGGTGAAGGCATGCATTGTTCGTGACATGTGGACCGCATAACACATCTGTAACGCATATTCAGGCGCGCTTTTGTTCCATCCCTGACCATGTGGCTTGTGGCCGGAATGTGCCGCTTTTTGTCGCATTTTTTTTATCAACAAAAAAGGTATGAAGTTGAATATGCGGCGACTTCTTATTTTATCGTAGTAACGGTTGTGACTTTAGGTTCTTGCACCATTGTGAGAGTATTGATTAGTCTGATTAATATTGACTGCTGAATGAGTAAACCTGTTTATATTGTCATATCAAATACCATAAAAACTTAAAATTCTGCACCAAGCGCTTGTATGACGATGTCTTCCTTTTCACATGTATAAAAAAATACTTGCCATTAGTGTCGATTCAGGACATATTAGATAGATTGAAGTTATGATAGCTGAGTGATAATGAGGTCGGAGGCAGCGCCAAAGGACATTCTTTATAATCTAACTATAAGAAAAATTTTACGATGAAGCAGAACATATCATAGCATGTAGTTTTACTTGCCAACGTTTAATTGAAAATCTGTAGCTAATCGGTATGTTCCGTCAGCTGCCCTTCTAAGCCAGTTCCCTTTTCTAGGCATAGCATGTTACCATCTTCGGTTGTATTGTCAGTTAACATCAGATTTGACTGTGGACAAACGCTACTCGATATATAAAAAACATTCTACCGGTGTAACTCTTATGTCAGGGGTTCGTGTCGTGCGAAGCATAAGGGGCGAGGGACTAAGGTGGTCGCGAGACAAACCGCACAGGTCGCTTGCACGTAATAGTAATATTATATATTTTATATGTGGGTTTATGACAGAATAGCACATATGTTGATAATTATCGATAAAAACAACTATCGTTAAGATGTTCACTCTATAAATATGTGTAGCTGTATGTATTAATAAATTTAATGTAAAATATATAAATAAATACATGTAATATCGCGCGAAATTTCCATAGAGTATATTATTTAAAAAAAGAATAATCCAAGGGGAGAGCATTTGGTCATGGAACGATTATTCGACGGTGCCGTGTTTCCGTGTTCTCTGAGCTGATATACCAAGCTAAGTATTTTATTATTTTGTATTGGTTCTTGGTTGAAATCTTTTATTACTTAATTGATAATTAGTATTATAAAGAGATTTGTTTAAAAGAGCAACCTTAGAGTGTCTTGTCGAATCTTCTTAAAGGAAGAAGTCCCTTCAGAGTTTGTAGTAGAGTTATTAAAAATACTGAATAGGTATAAAACATATCATAAATTACCTTGTAAAAGTCTATCTGTAAGAGAGTATCTGTTCAAAGATTGGGAACCCTTGCATTAAGCTATCACGATTTTTCAACGATGCGCTACTGTGTATTCGTAATTAGTAAGCTCCTAATAATACCACCAGTCAAGATGTTCTTTTTTATAAATATACTCACTCTTAATTTTCATGTAATGTCTCATCAAGCTGAAATAGTCATACATACATACAAACTTTTAAAATAAAAAAGATTAGCCTCTTTCTATAGCAGTCAAGTATTAAAATTATTGTATCACTACACGTACTTACTACACGTTTATTATTTTCACACTATGTATTTTAGGGCTCCGTATCTCAGAGTAAAAAAAAATCGGAACCCTTATAGGATCACTTTGTTGTCCGTGCCTCAAGACCCTTTTACTAGAAAATGACGAGGTATAAAGTTAAAGGGGTACGGCACTACTTAGTTAAAATACTGCTTATGGACCGATTATCAAAACCTATAGGGTACTTCCCGCAAGCTTACAGTCTTGACATTTGGTACGAAGAAGGTCTTTTAACAGAAGTTAAGGAATAAAATTACGAAAATAATGAATTTGTAATCACGTGTGAAATTCTAATGCAACAAAATTATATATAGTCCTAATCGATACTTGTCCGATTTTTTTAATAAGCTCTTGTTGGTTAATAAATAATACACTACTGAAAACGAAAGATAAATATAAATTAGCACAATTTAAAGGAAATAATTTATTTACAAGAAATACATAAAATAAGGTAAATAGCTAGTGAGAATCTCAAGAAACCTAGCTCACAGCGGGATAAAACACGAAACGTATGATGTCGTGAGTTGTTCTGGTAAGAAACAGTCAAGCGAAAGGGGCAATTTTTTACCTCGTACAGCCGAGCTGACACTTAGGCTCTTTACGCACTGACTTTTTAAAACAACCATTAAATATGTGTTATTAATAGAAAAAAGAACACCTTGCGATAAAAGTAACTTAGAATAAATTTAGGGACTTGGTTACATAAAGAACATATAAGTATCATCGCAACATACCCTTAATATTTATAAAATTGACTTGGTATTAATGACAAATTTCCATAAAATCTTAGCTTCCTCACTTGCAAGTTTAGTCAAGATTTTATAAACGACACCTTGATTCATTTTCTTTATAATAGTTTTACGATTAAGTTTGTTCACATTCACTTAACAAGTGTCGCATCCTCACTCAATTCAAACGTTTCGCAATTTAAATGAATGAAAGTAAATTTACTTTTTTATAAGGAAAGCAACCTTGTAGAAACGCTTGGAAAGTGCTCTGTGAGCAGTAACAATAAGGAGTCTACTTAAGCCACTGTTGGAAACCCTCGGTATAAGAGGCGGTTTTTTTTGTAATGTTTTATAACAAATGCCTTTATCTTTTCACCTTACATATTAATAAACTTTCCAATTCATATGACAATTAGTTTGAAGTTTCTGTATGATCAGGTCTAACGATAAATAATAATAGATCCAGCCGATATAACCTGTTTTGATTAATCCAATGTGTTTTTAAATTTCTTGCCTTTTCCTCTAAATTCAGAGTTTCATATAGTATAGGTAGGATAAGCTGTCGATACACTTCTCTTATAAGCATCGTTGTTCTTCGTCTAAACAGAATAAACAGGTATATGGATTACCATTCAATCTATAAAAACGTTTTTAAACGCGCTTTAAACAAGCATACGTATGTACGGGACCTTACTTTTGCAAACGTACTGTCTAGCGTTAACAATCGTCCGAGTGAAATAAGTTTATATGCTACATGTATTTATGAAAATAAATTTTCATTTTTGGAAACCATTTTATCTTTATATGAAATTTTGTAAAAATTTTATACTTTGTAAACTGGTTTTTAATATTTTAAGAGGTGCATGAAAGTAATTACGAATGCACCATATGTTAAACATTTTATCATATGGACTAAGTTTGAATAATACATGACTGACCAATCGTACCATAAATATTGTTGATTTCTGGTTTTAATGTAAATCTAGATACATAAAAATGTTATTTTTTTGTTTATTCCCTGTACGTTCTGTAATTCTTTCTGATTCCGATGAAACTTTGGTGAGTTAGTTGGTGTACGCACAACCCGCCAAGGTTCTGTCTTAGTATAACCAGTTTACAATAGATGGTGCTCGAATCGTTTCATTTCAAAGGCAACGGAAACGAAGTCGCAGCTAAAAGGTAGTTCTACTACATAAAATAGGTATGTTTAAAGGGAACATTTCTGAATGTCTATGTAGATATTATAACATTATGATATATAAGGCTCTTTATCTGCGGTAGTTAGATATATGAACTTATAAATAATCTTAGAGTAAATTTGCCCTTGCTATGGTTAACACGGCTATTGATAATGCCTAGGGATGTAACGATACATAATTTTGCCGATACGATACCTATACCGATAATTGTAGTGAATTAATCGGCAATACCGATACCGCAATCGAAAGTGTAGTAGGTAATAAAAAATAAATAATCTTGTATGTAACCTCCTGCACATTTTTACCCGAATACCGGACGGTATTTTTTTTGGGTGGTTGTATATTTCTCTATAATGCACAAAACTGCTGATGATCTTTTTCAATGATAAGGTTTTTGATATTTAATTTTAATAGAAGTATTTAAAAATTAATATGAAATCAGCATTTATAATAAATGCGCACGAAACAATGCAATACTTACTAACGACCACAGTGTATGTCGCCGCTAGCACCACATGCGGCTCCCTTGCTTGCAACGAAAGGGCAAATATCAATCGCTCCGCGCGCTTTTCAGATTGTTAGATATTGGTTGATAAAATTACCGATATATCGTCGATAATATCGTCCGATATATCGTCGATAATATCGTCCGATATATCGTATCGGTATCGTTACATCCCTGATTATGTCTTTTCATAAATAGAAATATAGCAAGTAATTAAAATAGCCATAAAAAATTATAGAGTTCTTCTCTTTCTTACATTGACATCAATAATCAACTGTATCGCTATTCTTAACAGCTTTTATGTGATTGTCTTCCAGACAAAATATCTTCCATTGGAGGACATGTAGATACTAATAACTATATAAATCAATGAATGAAACACTCGTGAAAGACTGTATTTATTTATTTTTTAAATAAATCGGTTAGATCAATCTAAGGACATAAATTGTTTTCTATTTTATAACATACATTTTTTTTCGACAATCTTTGGAGTTAAAAATCTAAAACTTTCATATCTTAGTATTTTATTAATACCTACATGTCCTCCAAATATCATTCTAATATCTTACTGGAGCCGATTTAGTCTGCTTAACCTTAGGCCCTTTGTTGTAAAATATCGCTATTTATATTATACCAAATTAGACATAGCGTACAATCTGATAATAATTTATGACTCAGTATGAAATCTGTTGTAATCACTCGGTTGAAGTGTCGAATATTACTCAAACGCCCCCTTTGACATCTTTGACATTGGTGAAACCTTGTGCCAAGTCATATATGTACAGCGAAAAGTTATTATTGAATTGAGATTTCCGCGTGTGTGATGGCCTTGATAGAGCTTTACTTAATATTTTTTTCTCGTTGTCGAGTAGAGTAGACAGATAACAAACACATTGTCACCTTATCCCAGGAACCAATAACTAATACGTAACGATTTATACTTGAGAATTTGATTTATTCTAATAAAATGGATAGATAAAATATGTATGTATTTTACAATATAATTTATAAGTCGTCGATAAATATACTAATATCATAAAGGTCAAGACGTTCTTTGTTTGAACGCGCTAATCTCTGAAACTACCAGTAAGATTTGAAAAAAAAAATCTGCATTTTATAGCTTATTTGCCGAGAAATGTTATAGGCTGTATAACTTCGCGCTACGAATCTAAGAAGCGGCACAGGAACCATGAACGTCAAGCAATCTAGAAAGTTAAGTACGTAGTACGCACGTGAGAAGTTATCGGTAGGTACTTCTTTGTCGTAACTAAATAAAAATTACTCCAAAAATTGTATCCCGCGTACCAACAGATGAAACATTAGGAAATTAACCATCAATGGTAATAAAGTAAATTAATTTAATTAACTTTTATTTATTACTTTTACAATTAAAAAGAAGTACGCCGAGTTTTTATTTTTGACCTCTACTTAATGCGCCAAAAGAGATAATTTCAAAAATTCCGTTACAAATAAATAATACAATGACGAATTTAAAATATGACTTAAGTTATATGTATGTCCCAATATATAAATATGCGTACATAGATGTGTACTTTCCACATTCAAGCACGGGATAGGCTTAACGGAGGACGCAATTATGATGATTAAATGAAACTGGTTCTATGACGCGATGCGGCCTGGTAGCGGTCGCCTCGCTGCGCTGCACCCGGCACCGCATTGCCGGGATGTGTTCTCTAGAAGATATTCTACATCATCTATGTCTTGTACACTCACCTTTACTGAATATCGAATACATCGCAACACGACTTGGTATACAGTTTATAGAATCATTAATTGATATTTCAAAAATATTTTAAAAGAAAACGTTTTAAAAACTGCAGAAATTAAGTATAGCATAAAATTGTTTTTCTGTCGCTTGGCATATTTTATTTACTTGTATTTAATATAAATGTACTTAAAATTTTATACTCTTTTATTTGACAATCCTCTCCATACGCCAACAACAACAAAAAAAAACAGTGACACCCTATTTTTTGGATGTAACATCCGTCATAACATAAATAGACTACTAAGAATATAACTCTTTGCCGTAGTCGGGTAATATCGGGTTGACTGAATGCCCGATTGGTACTTCATTACATAGTATAAAGTCGCTATAATCTGTCCGTCCCTATGTATGCTTAAATCTTTAAAACCACGTAACGGATTTTGAAGCGGTTGTAGTAGATAGAGTGATTCAAGAGGAAGGTTTATATGTTAATACATACATAATATTGTAGAGACAGACTGGAAAATTTAGAGGTTTCTAAGTGATTTCGTAAATAAACTCATTTTTTGCGCTTACATTGCAAACGCTGGCTGAACCCCACGAGATAAGTCAAAATAATGTACTACAGTATTGTACACCTTAAAAAGGTCAATAAAAAAGTCCGCGATGATATATGTCTATCTCTTAAGGATAACCCACAATAATCATTTTTTATCCTTTACATTTTACGGGAAAAAATGGCTTATTTACGAAGTGATTTTAAGCAATACAGCATTAATCCTTATCAAATTAAGTACCTTAAATACATTGTTCATTTAATATAGATCAATATAGTCCTTTACAGCATGTAATTTAAATGAATATTCCCGAAGATATTACAGATTTAAAATGTAGGGAAGTGCGGCGGTACCGGCCCTATATACCATGGTCAATTATATGTCGCTCTTTCAAGAGTAACCTCTAAACAAAACATGTTTGTATTATCTAATGACAAAAAAGCTGTAAATGTTGTTTATAAGGACATTCTGTGGTAGGTAGGTACATTTAGTATCAGCATTGCACCCGTGCGAAGCCGGGGCGGGTCGCTAGTCATATCATAAAAAATAGTTTCGCATTTAATTTCCACAAACGTTGTTTTTTTTAAGAAATTTTCACTAAATATAATATATAATAATAGCAATATAGAGAGGATATTTTATTTATATACTAACCAAATGTTTAACCGCTTCGTTAGATCGACCCGATGACTCTATAAAAAACTGTCCGTTTTGTTCCGGCACCGTATATTTTACAAATAATTACGTATATGTACCTATATCTATACATATTATAAAAATAAACATCTCTCTGTCCGGCTGTCCGTTTATGTGCTTCTCACGCGAGAACCATTCATTCGATTGACATGGTTTTTATTTTAATCCATAGCCATGTTATCCGGTCAGGTTATAGGATATATTTTATTACATAAAGTGACATACGAAATAAACGATGATGATAATGGGTATCAATTTGGAATAAAAGATGTCGATTAAATGGCTTACGCTGTAAATCATAAGAAATATATCAAATTATTGTAATACATAATTGTAGATCTTAAAAAGACCTACACAAAAGTCAGGTATAACTTATGTCTATCTTCTAAGGGTTACCCACGATAAGCATTTTTGAGGCACCACAATTCGCGCATGCGCTCGGCCGACAGCATACTGTAGTCGACATGAGCGGAGCCGCGGGCACAGCTAGTATACTATAAATGCGAGCTCCTATCACATCACACACTCGGTAAACAATGTTCATTCAAGAAATATTTTAAAAAAAACTGTAATCTATGAATCTGTAAAATGTCCAAGCCGCGTAAAATTATCGCTTACAAAATTTGAAGTTATTGTTAGTTTTAAAATTGTTTAGAGTAGCGGCATTGTAGTTTAAGGAAACTGTAACATTGAAAACAGATGAGCGGGCCGCTTCAAAGGGATATAAATAAATAATACTGGCGCTTGGTCTGCGACGACATACGGAACTTCTCGACTTGATAGACAATCACTCAATAATAATTATTGTTGGACACGACATTACTGCGAAAGCTTGTATTATACTTACATACGGGTAAAACAATTTGAATATAATGGAACATATACTAAATAAGGCAAAGGTCATACATCTTATATTACTCTCGCAATAATTTAATCTAAATTTAAACAAGTAATTTAAAAATTATTGTGTGTTTTTATAAAACCACGATGCAGGTGAAACTTAAAAAAAATAATATTGAAGACATATATATATATATATTCTTTAATTCCGAATTTACTATTATAATCCTTGATTGCACGGCATAAAATTCAATTTTATTTGCGACAATGTAATGTAATGCGACATGCGATAGATGAACGAAAAAATTTTGGGCGATAGAATAAAAGTTTCACTTTAAAAACCTTTAAAGAAAGTAAATGTGGTAAATATAAAATTGACTCTAAGCAATAACTAAAGTCGCTTCAAAAAAGCCTTTTACAATTTTACACAATTTCTTATATAACCTGCCAGCTGTGCCCCATGGTTTCACCCGTGTTAAATTCGACAAACCCTCCCCCGCGTCATCGTCAAGCCTGTTGTTGTTCTCACTTTCATGATTACTGCTCGACTCTTTAAGATCGTAGCGTGAAGTTATATTCTTACACAATAAATGGGCCATAAAATTGAAAACGAGTTGATCAAATCGGATAGTAGTTCTAGAGTTTAGCGAATTCAAAGAAACAAGCAAAAAAATTCTTAATCTTTATACAATTTGTAGTAAAGTATAGATTATTTTCGAAGTTGTAGTTCGACCCGGCGGCGCGGCGCTTGTGTTTATATTGGTATATGTGAATAATTAATATTGCCTAGGAATGAGATACATAATGCACTTTTTAATTTTATATTAAATCAATAATAACACAAGGTATTGGGTGTGGTATGGCCATGTGATATTGGCTAATTAATTACCAAGTACATAACGTAGATAAATATAAGTACATAAACCATCTGTAAGATTCTTGTGTTAATATATTGGATAAAATATTTGTAAAACACTTCAAACGTTATGTAGTACCACTTAAAAAATCGTTATTACGTTTATATTTATTTAAATAACTGTTGCGCGCGACTCCGTTCCCGTTGTCTTTGAAAAGAAACGACTAGCGCGCCGCCTTTTGTAAACTGGGTGTACTAATATAGAATATACCCGGGTGTATGCAAAACAACTCACAAAAATTTCATCGCAATCGGATGAACGGTTTAGGAATGTATAGAGGACAAACAAACAAGGAAACATTTATTCTTAGGGTTCCGTTATAAACAAGGCACACTTATAGTTTCGCCGCGGCAATATGTCCCTCCGTCCGTCTGCGTCTTAGCTGAGCGATTCTTAGTACTAAAAAGCTATGATTTGATATGGGTATAATCACGCCGACAAACTGAAAAATAAAATCTTCAAGAAAAATATTTCAGTGTTCCTCCGCTACTCGTAAAGTGGGAATGTTTTTTTTTTCGCTTATGCCATGGTGTGATGCGTCATTGCATAGGTCGTTCAAAAATATTGCGCGTGAGAGAAAACCATTTTTCGATCCAGAGATCCGTTTGCGAAACATAGTAGTGTTAGAGTCAAGTGTCGCCCCTGCTAGCTAAATTATTGTTTTTGGTTATGTGAAAAAATCACGGCAAAAGTACCTACATATAATGTAGTTAAAAGGAAAACTATCACAGCTAAGTAGGCTTTACAAGTTAACGAGCAATAGTCGACCAACTTATAAAATGTACTTGAAGAAGTAAATAAAGAGAAAATTTTCGTACAAATTCCATTGAAAATTACTTAAAGCCCAATTCTAAGCTTGCATATTGTGAATTTCCTGTGACATTGTGAAAATTATTGTTAGAAATTTATATTGTACAGCGTATTCAATTAAGTGACAGGCAGAAAAAATTAATTGTCGGAAACAAAAATTAAATGAATAAATAAAAGATTATATTGTTTTAGGATTTTTATCCATAGAGCAATATTATTAAATAATTAATTTTAATTTTTAATCATATTGTTAACTAGCGGAATGGAATAAAAGATCAGTGTAATATTTTTCTGAATTATATTCGTTACGCTAACTAGATAATTCGCTAGACTAATACTAACTAACTTGCCTAGTTCTTTCGCACTAACTTATATAATATAATAAAATACGTGAACTAGATAATATAGGTATACTTACACGGACATCAAATAATATATATTTTATATAAGAAATTTTAATATCTAAGTACGTAAATAAATTTATTAGCTGAAACTGTAATTTAAAGTTCCAAGTTCAAAACATTCGAGACAAAGCGGTACCAATACGAGTAGGTACATAATACATTAGATATATTAAATAGAAAAGACGTACTGTCTAGTTACGTCACGGTACGTGAACTGTATCTTCTATAATAATAAACCTGTAGTTATGTCTTTACATGTTTCTTAATTTTTTTGTTAATTTCTTTCTTTTCTTCTTATATGTATTCTTTCCCAAATTTTATCTATCTATCAAGATGGCTATTTTAAAAGCCACTTATCACAAATCTAATCTGATTTCTTTTTGTCTGCCTGTCTATTTGGATTTTCGTATTTATCTGAAAACAGCTCGATCGATTCTTATGAAATTGTATACACGGGAAGTTTATGTCATTCCTCAACTGATAGGCGTTTTGAATTGTCAATAATATGAGTGATAATTACATAATAATAATTGCGCTTAAAACGCATGCGGAGTCCCGGGGCACCGCTAGTGTTTTATAAGTTTTTTTATACAAGTAAGTAGTTGTATTTTGTCAGAAAACTACACTCATAGTGATATAATCATCGTTTAGTGCGTGCCTAGCTAGCTCACACTGACAAATTATCTCCGAGCAGTTTTCGATTGAAACGTATTCCTCGTGTTACCTTCATCGGTCCCAACCCCTCTTAAGACTTATAATGTCATATAATTATGATCAAAGACTAGTACTCTTAGTATTTTCTACACATATTATAAAACACCTCTCTCTGTCTTTCTATCCGTTTATTATCTTTTGAAGCGAAAACCACTTATTCTATTTACATGTATTTTTTTAATTAATAGCTATGTTATCTGGCCAGGTTATAGGGTATATTTTATTAGATAAGTAACATAAAACAAGCAGTTTGAGGTGCTTAAATGAGTTACGCTGAGTAAACCATAGGAGATGTATCAAATTAATGCACTACATAATTCTTGATCTAAAAAAGACCTACAAAAAAGTCTGTGATATCATATGCACATCTTCTAAGGATCATCTACAATTAGCATTTTTGTCTTCAAAGTCACATGCGAGCGAGCGTAGCATGATCCACGTGCTACTGGCACACTACAATAATAATAAAAAAACATAGTTTGTAACGAAAAAATCCATAAAAATATATTTTAATAGTTATCAAATATATGAAAATAAGAAACAAGTTGTAAACAAAATTTCTAATAATTAAAATTAAGGAAATATTACATCAAACGTCACCAGAGATAAGTTGAACAACAATGTTGTATTATATTATAAAAAGTTCACTTTGATTTGCTGTGGTATCACGAATATCCTTGAAGTTTTTTTATTCTATATGTATTCAACTATTGATACAACGTAACGTTGTTTGCTACCTTTAGTAAATAAAGGTTTGGCTGGTGTTCTAAGAAACCAACACAATAAGGCAGAGTTTTTTTTTTAAATTTGAATTAAAAATTCGCCGCGGTCAGTGCAGACAGATTGACTCCATTGTTTGAACTGAGTATTTTATTGAATTGATTATGTTAATGTCTGTCTATGTATATATACTTACATATATGTATATATATATATAGGTATTGTAGAATGTAGACTTTTTATGCGGTCAATTTGATAAATTCTGGAATCAACTTTAGCCGTATCTTTAAGTCTATATTATGGTTTTTTTATTATTTTGTTTTAACATTGTCACGATAAAATAAATTTATCTAAATTCTAAAATATCGTATTTATATTAATATTGTTTAAGCTGGGTTAGTTGTCCATTTCTTGTTTAGTAGTATTTCATAGATTTAGGTAGATAAAAATAATTTAAATTTAGATTAAATGATATTGCGCTCAGAAACAATTGGTAAAAATAAATTTTACTGAAGTGTGATCTAATAGAATTACAAATAAGTAAATAAATATTGCTTGAATATTATAATAATGATTTTTTACAATTCTATTATATCATTATTTGTGTCCACATTAGTATAGATTTAATAATCTAAATTATTTATCTATAGTGCAATATTCTCGATGGTCTGGGTGGGCGTTAAGAACATGAATATTCCGGGCCATTATCACGCGCCCACGCTTGGCTATTGGCAGAAAAATGTTACAAAAATACATCGTCGCAATTCACAGTCTCACATTTATGGGGTCAGTTACTGGCATTGATCCCGACGTCATACGTTTTATATTATAATTGGTTGAGTTAAATAGGTACCTAGTTATATTTTTCTGTTTGATGTGAAATTTTAAAATGCGAGTGTATTCTTTAAGATGTTGGTAAAACTTGTGCAGCTTCATCGATAACTACATATTATAAAATCAACGCCTCTCTTTCTGTCTGTCCGTTTATGTCCTTTTCACGCGAAAGCTGCTAACCCGTTTTACGTGGTTTTTCCTTTAATTCATAAATATGTTATCTGACTAGGTTATAAGATATATTTTGTTACATGAAGTAACATACGAAATAAGCATCAATGATAATGCTAAATCAATTCGGAAAAAATACTTTTGAATGTTTACCGAACTTCGGCCCATCCCTAGTTAATAAGAGTATTGTTGAAAACAGGCGAATAAAAAAAATAATATGAAAAATCATATGATGAAACAATGACAATACATTATACTCGTATGTATAAAACTGCGCTATTTATTACTGGGTATCACCCCTACAAAAAACGAAAAATATCTGACAACAAATGGCATGACCCCTATTTACACTCTCATAAGAATAACATAAGCGAATTTCTGTTACTTAGAACGTTATAGTGTACTTATAAATAAATACGAAATATCTCGTGGATATTTTGAACATTAAGGCTTATCTGTATCCCTTATCATTATTTCTGGGAACCGAGAGACAGACGTACCTAATGGAAGATATGTGTTCTAGAGTAGTACGTTCTCTCGCTCGTTTCCGGTGGTTGTTTACAAAAAAATATAATATAAACTTGTTGTCCGAAGTTCGAAGCGGCCATATGAACCGGCCGCGGCCGGCCGAGATACTTGCTGCGATTAAAAATCGTTACAACTTCCGTTCGTGTCCGAGACTCCGAACGAAGACCCAGAAAAAAAATATAAATAAGAAAAATAACATAAAGATCGATACGGTGCCGCGGTGGAACGGCGCTACCTGTTTTTTCACCGGGCTTAGCTCGAGCGGCTAACGCGCTCGTCGAGCCCGCGCCGCACCGCGCCCGCGCCGTGCTCTGAGGCTGTCTCTGTATTATGTACCCACTGTGACCTCTATTTAGACTTATACCCAATATGAATAACATAGTAAGTCATTTAGCCATGGTTTTCAGAAGATACGATTAATAAAACTTCATAATTATTTCTTTGCATCATTATACAAATGTAACTTTTAACACTTTCAACTCAATATTTGTGAATTGTAACTAATTAATTAAACGATGATATTATCCCAACAAAAACATTAATGTGTAAAAGGGGCCAAGTTCGGTAGAAACGATGTTTGGGGTAGGTAGTCAAAGTCATTGATAAAAGAGCTGAAATCTAACGGGTGCCAAGTTCTATAGCAGTTCCTTTAATATACGATCTTAAATTTAATATTTACAAAATATCTTGTTACTTTCTCTGATATGGGATTTCTAACTTGGTAAGTTTGTATATGACAAAGGAAAAAATAAAAACGAAATAATACTCGTAATGCACATCAACTACAACAGCGTTACCACCCGCTCACCAATAGATGGTGTTGTGCAGCTTTTCAAAAAATACATGCATACAACACATAAAGATACATGAACTAAGTATATATGTTTTGTTAATGTATATTCTATAATGATAATTTTAGTCAAGTGTAAATGAGTTTGTAAGTCATAGAGAAGGATGTAAAACTGATATATATATTTAACAATAAAATACAACTATTACTCTAAGAAAATACAGAAAAAAATCTCTCTCTCTATATATATATATATATATATATATATATATATATATATATATATATATAAATACTTGTATTTTATTGTTAATAAGTTATGACGTTATTCAAATTGGGTGTCGATATAGCTACTTATTTATATATGTTTACTTACATTCGAAGATGAAAATTGTTCCTTCTCATATATTCTCGTACTAAGTTTGAGTGGTTTAATTATCACATCACCTATATTGGTACTTTGCTGAGACCGTTATAGAAACAGTCAAATATTCTGAGATGAAGCTTTAATGGTTACCTCTGTGTAAATGAAAGTTACGTTAGTGACTGGGGGTACAACTGTACAAGCAACTTGGTTGAGTTCAATGGCAAGAAAGCTCAGGTATACGTGTTCTCTTGCAAAAAATCTCCGTTATCCCCTCTTCCTACCCTTCAGAATGTCTCATTCGCAAAACGTGATAGCCTCAGTATTCTAGGAATATCCATCCGTTGTGATCTCAATCTCAGGAATCGTATTGAAAGTATTATCTCCGCAACATCCAATAGACTGGGCACCCTGAACAGATGGCATCGCTTTTACACTCCTGGCCAACTGCTCCTTTTATAAGGCTCAAATTCGGGCGTGCGTGGAATATTCTTCACAACTCTGGAACGGTTCCGCCAAATTCCTTCTCGATGCTTTGGACAGGTTACAGGGACGAGCTGTCCGTATTGTGAACGATGCAGACGTCACTAAATTTTTAGAACAGCTGCGTAGGGACACTGCTTCGCTAAGCGTGTTTTATCGTCTGTATCATTGCGTATGTTCTGAAGAATTGTTTATTCTTATCGTATCATGTCCCTTCTACTACAGAACCACGAGGACTGGCCTACGAAGCCACAGTACACGGTGGCATCGATCACGGCACGAACAAAGAAGTTTATTCTCACTGTTTTTGTACCGTGCAGAAGTGGAATAGTTTCCAAGCCATCGTGCTCTCTTTCTCCTATGATATTGGGTCCTACAAACGAGGTGTGAACAAGCATTTTGGCGATGTCCACGGCCGCCGATGTAATTTGTGTCACCGATGGTCGCCATTGTTTGTAGACGGTGCACAGTACCTACTTACCACCAGGTGCAGTACATCCATTTTGCCGAGCTATTATAAAAAAGAAGCCGCTAATCCACGTAATTGTTTCGCTACATGTTTATATTATGAGAAATTACCTATATAATTCACCACTATCTTACTAAATAACCTTATAACATTTGTAGGTATGAAATGTTATAGATATGTGTAGATCAAAATTAATGCTTGAAATTAAAATGCCACTGTTTTCTAGGATTTATAACCTTAAATGGTAGCATGCGATAGTGAAATAGCATCGCGTGATTTCATGTATCCGGTTGCATCTATAAGAGAAGTTATAAATCGAACGGCTTGAACGTTTTAATTTCTGTACGCATTGATAATGAAATATGTTAGATAAATAATAGATGTCGATAAGATGAGACGAGATATACAACAATTTCACGAGTGCTGTGCCATGATAATTAAGTGTTCGAACGGAATATTGTGGTGTGCGTGAGACAGTGAGTGAGCTCGAGCAAAGCGCTGAGTCGCAGCGTGGCGCAGTGTGGCTTGGCGTGGAGCGGCGCCGCGCTGAGCAGGCATATCAAGTCTGGTAACTATGCGGTACGGCGTAACTCCGGTAGCGGCGCAACAGGTCTGCAACAGGGGAGAGGTACCGATGCGGACGCGGGGCGGTAGGAAATCCTTTGCGCACGCACTCACACATATAACGGCGCGTCTGTATGCGCCATCCGGTTTTCTTTACTTGTGAGCACATTGTACAGACGTCGCGCGTCGTGCATCGGTAGTGAGGTCCATCGAGTCGATCGATCAATGAGCTCGAGCTCGACATCGACTCGGACTCTTGCCTGCATGCAATTCATTGATTAACGCTTGAACGTGGGATTGTTTATTCATTCATGATATAAAATTTTATTCGAAAGCAATATTTGTATTAACAATATTCTAACAGTCAAAACTACTTAAGCTTCAAGCAAGCGCTTTTTAACCAGAACCACTGTGCACCGCGGCACGAATGGAGCGGTAAATTTTTTTACTCAATAATGCCAGAATGATGCAAGCTTATCTGAGTTCACAGCGTAATATGCGATTTCCCTTTCCTACAACAGATAATTACTTATACTGTACTTGTATTGTATTTATATTATACTGAAAATGATATAGACTGTAAACATTATAAATACTGTAAAAAAAAATACAATTAAAAAAAATTTATAAACCCGATCGAGTTTCGCACCGGTTCATCTCGATGTTTTCCGAACCGGTAGTAGTTAGTGTATAGGTGTGACCTTCTTAGCGAAATTGAAAATTAGTTTTTTTTTTATTTTTGATATCATCATTCAGTAAATCTAAAAATATATCGTAAATATTATTTTAATTACAAGTTTGTAACTATCAGCGAGTTCGAATAAAATTAAATAAAACCGTCGTAAGTCTAAATTCACGTGTTAAGAACTGAAATATCAGTTAATAAAATAATTATACTTATACCGTAGAGTTATTAAGCTATTCAATCTGGTCTATTTCTATGATTTATACCAATTTCCGTGACTCTAAACTTAAATGTAACTTTACCTCAATGCGAATATTATTCCTATTTATACTCCTTCAATGCTCGATTTTGAAAAAAAAAAATACGTATTTCTTTTTTGCAAACAGGACCCTGAAAAAACTTTTTCATTGTTATATATTCTTAATTACCGGGTTTATCAATATAAACTTAAATACCTCTTCAAGCTTATTTAAAATATTATCGGCAACATCGGTTTAAATATTTTTAACCAGCTTAGGGGTGAATTTTCAAAAATCATTTTTTATTGCTCACACGTATACATACTATAAGACTCGATGTCTCTCTGACTGTCTGTCCGTTTATCTTCTTTTCACGCAAAACCACGTATCCGATTAACATCGTTTTTTTTTAAGTTCATAGATATATGATATCCGGACAGATTATAGAATATATTTTGTAAAATAAAGTGACATGCGAAATGAGCAATGAAGATACAGGAAAACACGCTCTTGGGGAGCTTATATGGCTTACGCTAAGTAAACCATAAGAGATATATCAAATGAATGTACTATATAATTGTAGATATTAAAAACACCTCCAAAAAGTCAGCGATGGCATATGTCTATCTTCTAAGGATCACCCACAACAAGACAGACAGAGAGACGTTGAGTTTTATAATATGTATAGATTAATATTGAAAAGGAACCGATTCCGGCTGCCGCGTAAAGCGATTGTTGTAAATATAACAACGAACTCGTCTGTCTATCTCTGTTTACATGTATCGTGTATATACCTAAAGTCGACAGACAACTGTTGAGGGATTGTCTCCATTTGATACTTTGACCTTGTGATATTATCGGCTTCCGATATCATCAATATCATTAACTGATAAACAAATATTATATATGTACATTTCTTCTTATTATAACAATTATTCTCCTACTTAAATTTATTATCTTTATATTTATCCCAAAAACCGAATCTATACTAATTCATATATAAAAACTCTAATGACTAATCTCTAAAACTACCAGTCAGATTTGATTTTTTTTTAAATCTTAATGCCTTTTTATCGAGGAAGGTTTATAAGCTGAAGTATAACTTCACGCGGCGACCATAAGGAGCGGAGCAGTAACCATGAACGTCAAGCAATCTGGCAAGCTTTAGACAAATACGGGAAGTAAGAACAACGGTAAGCTACACGGGTGCGTTGGCAGCGACGCTTTGGAGAATTGGTCGAATAATTTTAACACGGATTAACTATCAATTTAATATACTATCATTATTATTAATTAAGTAGATCGCAGCCAAATGACCTAGTGTTGTATTTCTGCGGTGAATAGGGTTTCCAGAGCTCCTTGGGGTAGGGGGGTTCAAGGTCGGCAACTCGCTTGTGATACCAATGGTATTGCAGGCGTTCATAGGCTACGGTAGCCGCATATCACCAGGCGGGCCGTATGCCTGTTAGCCACCTTCGTAGTATAAAAAAAGTAGTTACTAGTTATGCATTATCAAAGGGATGATAGCTCTAGGTAAACCGTTGGGTAAAGCTATAACGTATATAATAGATGTGTATTAAATTGCGAAAAATATGTAATAGATGGAAACAGTCCTTTAGGATCGTAACTCGTAAGTGTGGGAAGGGAAGTACATAGTTGTGGGTTTGGAATTTGCGGCGACAACACGATCAGCTCATGGGCAGCAAAGGCGATGAGACGGCCCGGCCGATGTGCGTGGGTGCTGCGCCGGTTGGCTTGTTCGCCCACGGCGGCACACCTAGGAGTACCTCCGCGGCAGAAGGTATATAGCCATATAGGTGCCACAGTTCGGCAATCTGGCAATTTGATGTGTATTTTAATAACATATGGTTAGGCTATTTAATTGTCACATTTAACAAAATGTAACAATTGCAATTATATTAAAACTAAATAAAATTTTCAAGTTATAAACGTAATAGTGTATGAATTCCAACTTCATTAAAATTAAAAAGCAACTGGTTATACTTCCGTCCACAAAGAAAGAAGAGCGCATCTTCAAAATTTGCTAATTCACTTTTCTTTATGTATATTATTATTACAAAGAAAAGGAGTATCCGATTGTTTTTCTTCGCCTATTACGGATTTTTCGACAATTCTCCGGTTTATGTTTTAGTTAGAGATGTACCTATTTTCTTTACGGCGGCGGGGTATTACGGCATAGGCCTCGTGGCTTTGTGGTAGTAGGCCTGATATTGAGCCGAGAGATCGCGAGTTTGACCTCCGCATATGTTGACAAGTTTCAGTGTCAATTTGTTTTTCTATGGTACCTACCAGTCCCAAGAACCCAAGGTACACCCACTCTCAACTTTCTTATTCCAAAATGACGTATCTATTTTATTATTTATTTAGCTGTTTCTCGCGATTTGAACTGGTGTTAAATTTATTCGGCCATCTTTCCATCGTTCCAACGTACCCGTACAGCCTATGGTTGTCCTCATTTCCCGTACTCGCTTACAGCGTTCCAGATTGCTTGACTTTCATGGTTACTGCTCAGCTGTTTAGAGTCGTAGCGTGAAGCTATATTGCCTATAAATTGCCCCAAAGAATAGTACAATAGTATTTTTTTCAATTGTGATAGTAGTTCCGGAGATTAGCGCGTTTAAAGAAACAATTTCCTGAGCTTTATAATATTGACATAGATGACTTTATATTATGCCAAGTACCTACTTACATAGCATTAATGTTACTATAATATTATAAATGTGAAAGTATGTTTGTTCGGTTGTCTAACCTTCAATCACGTTCGAACGGCTGGAGGGATAATAAAGAATAGGTTAATTCAATAATAAAGGATATTTATTATTGAAGTAAGTTATATCGTAGAATAGGACATCGGGTGCATATCATAACGCTATATATAAATTTAGTTAAATTATTACTAAAATTTAAATTACCCTTAAGAAGTAGACGAGTAACGACAAAACGATATATACGGTATTATGTTTTTTTTATCGTTATACGTTTGGTGTAGTGGCCACAATCTCACCTGATGTTAAGTGATGATGTGGCCCAAGATGATAACACGCTAAACCTTGTGGAAGACTGGGTCTCAAGTGCAGCTGCGGGAACACACCTATATGTGCTTGGAGACAGATTTTCAACTTGAGAGTGGTAGCTAGCCAGGCGGGCACTAGAAAATACCCTACCACCATGCTATGGTTTCCTCACGAATTTTTCCTTCAGCGAAAGCTCAGGCTCATTGCAGGGATTGTGAATATGCTTTGAATGTTCTTCTCAAATATGGTAATAATTGGTTCTTAGTTAGTTTATATTTTCGAAGATACTGTGTTTGAAAAGTTTTACTATTTAGTGAGATTATATTTATGGACATGGCATCGAAATGACAAATTCATTCAATTCAATACTACGGTTATTATATACTAGCTTCTGCCCGCGACTTCGTTTGCGTGGACTTCAGAATTGGGTTGAGAAAATCATTTAGATGTCTTGTGTGTTAATCCAAGTTATAAACTATATGTGTGTCAAATTTCATCTAAATCCTTTTAGCCGTTTTTACGTTATCGAGAAACAAACATTCACACTTATAATAAAACCAGCTGATATCCGCGACTTCGTCTGCTGTGTTTATTATATTAATACCACGGTAAGAAAATAGATCGCCGAACATGTAGTGTTTATAAAAAATCGTAGTTTTTTAAACTTTAATAACTTTTTACTGAATGAAAATATCTAGTTTTTTTTTATAACGACTAAATATCTAAGAAGTAAAACAAAAAAAAATATTCAAAGTCTACTTAGTAGTTTTTGCGTGAAGCGCGCACAACGGCAAATCTTAATTATTTTATTTATATAAATTATAATGCCAAAGAACTTAAATTCATTTAAAGTAGTAAATGCATCGTTATAAATTTTTACACGCTTAGTATGCAAATAAAACTCCTATCTCGGATCTATGACAAAATTCTCAAATCATATAAATTATAGTTACTTTGCGGAATTCCGTTGTACATATATTGTATTCATTTGGCTAAAATAAATCTTTTACTCTGCTTCCTTCCAAGTGGAAATAGTAAATTGAATAATATCAAGTAAGAATCAGGAATCATAGAAACGTTTAAAAATTGAAACGTGAATTTTGGTAATGGAGCAAATCTATTGATATCCAGAGTAGCTAATCTAATATGTGTCTACTTTATTGCGGCGTAGAGTTTAATATCAAAAGATATCGTTAAGGCACTTAAGTCATATGAAAGGTAAAAAGTAATGTCATTGGCCTACAGTTGATCTACTCGCTCTCTGTCACAGCTACTTTTGCTTTTCGTACAAACGTTGTATCACATCACGGTAATCATAAGGTATTTTCTAAATCTAACTTCTTGTACCTGCTTACAGCTTTCTAGATTGCTTAGAGAAATAGCGTGAAGATATATAGCCTTTATTGATAAATGGAATACAAAAAGATTTTTTTTCTAATCTGATTGGTAGTTTCCATAGATTATTGCAATCAAATAAACAAACAAAAAAAAACAATCTCTTAAGCTTTATAATATTCGTATTAGTATACAAGTAGATAGGATTTATAACGCTTTAGGGATTTCCTATCGACTTAATTAAAAATCACATACCTTGGTAATCTTTTAGATTATTATGCCCTTAAACGTTTTAAAAATCTGTATTTTATATTAATTATCAGTCTATAATAAAAGCTTAAAAAGAGAGGACGTATTGTATTCGACGCTTGTTCACTGAGACTTGTAATAGTAAATGATACTGAGCATGGTGAGCACGGAGACCCAACGATGGACGGCCTCATGGAAGGTCGACTGCCTCACCGCACCGCACCGCACCGCACCCGCCCCTCGCGTCACCTCTTACATTCCCTCGCCCGACCGCTATGTGGAATTTATATAATTGCCTTCAATTAAAACAAGAATATACGAATCTTTTAAACACCAACGTAGATAGAGCAACTGTTAATTAGTCAAAAAAAAACAGCCTGGAACGACTTGAATTGACAGTGTGTTTTTCGTTGTTATTAAACGAGGATAAATATTCACCACTACATACGAATATCTCGTAGCAGCGTACTTACTGATTATCCATATGGGTTGGGCACAGCTAAGGTCACCGCAGAGCAGTACCGCCGTTGAGCGTGTAACATGAATGAACAGAATCGTGCGCGACCGTCGAACCGCCCATTCAGCAAACTCTGTTATTCGCTACATTCTTCATTTTGTGTTATTTTCGCAAAATAATATTTTAGACATATAAATGTTTATTTTTTAATTTCCTATAGGTTTAGCATTTGCCCACAATCTTACTTGTTGTTAAGTGTCGATGTGGCTCGAGATGGTAGCACGCTAAGCCTAGTGTGGGGAGGACTGGCCCAAGTCGACACGGTGTCTGTACACGCGACTAGTGAGCTATAATTGCTTAAAAATATTATTAAATAAACATATTTTCATATAATATAAGCTAGGTGGTCCGGCAGACGTTGCTCTGCACTTTTTGGTAGTTAACGGTTCGTCTACAGCGCGACCTATTGGAACATAAGACAGATATAAACCATCGTCTCGATAAAAAAAACTTGAATATGACCTCAATCGATCAAATCATTCAGAAGTTATCACTTAACAGAAAATAATACAAGATTCTAAGTATAGTCAATAATAGTAAAGTGAATATTATAGTCAATAAAATGACAAGTCACCTCTCTTTTATATATACTTCAGCTGTTTGTGTATTACATTATATCCATATAACAAACTGTATGTACATAACGTATGTAGCCATTGTATTTAGATTCTGTGCAATGTACACAAGTCTGCTAAGATTCACACCACGTGCAATGCGTAGGCAGACTGTGCATGCCGGTACGTACATTCATATAAACAAAAACACGTTATAGAAACAAAACGGCAAACATAAACGCAATAAATTGTAAAATTAAACATGATTGTAGTTACATTTTAAGGTTAAAAGTTTTCTTATTTGCAATATTTTCTACATTACAGATATTATCGTCTTCACATATGCATACTACTCAGATACATAGGTTCTATGAGGGACATTTCTTTTTCTTAGGGTAGAGATCAAATTGCCGAATTACTAAATACATACCTCCCAGAACATAGAAACATGTATATGTGTATAGTTAGTTAGATTGAATTTTCTACACATAGGAAATTAGTCAGATTGCGACTTATTTGCATGGACGGTAGCAGACCAAGCCGCGGTTCGGCTACTTTGGCGCCCTTGAGCTTTTTGCCTTGCTTTCGCGGCTGAGTACTTTCCGCGCTCGTTCACAAGCCCGGTGAGGCTGTCAAAGCTCCTAATGGCTCCAGGGCCCTTAAGGCTAATAGTATAGTTATTTCCTGAGAAAATAAAATCGAAGTTTTATACTTATTTAATTATTAAGTTTATCACATTTTTTGGCATGTCAAAATGCTTTACATAACTAGGAAGTATTATTTAATATTATACTTTTATAATATAATTTTATCTAGATATATATGGAACTATTGCAAATTATTGGTAGAGATTGTAAGTTCACAACTTCACCAAGAAGATATCAACGCGCTGTCAAACGATCGCAAATTACGCATACGTGGAAGCAACAACGCAGCGTTCTCATTCACGTTTCTTTTATCTGTGGCAAACATCCGGTATTTTTTTTTAACGCGTTCGCGTCGCTCGTAGGCCAGTATCAAGCAACTCGGCTTACAATACGATAATTTTAGACAAACAACACTCTTAAATGAGTATTTATCAGCTCTTAGAGCTCGCAAAAGATAATATGAATATTCAAAACAATACCATTTATCAATATTAAGTAACGAGACGAGTGGTTTCGTAATATAGGTACATAGATGTATGTATGTATATATTGACTTATAGCAAATGATAATATTTCAGTTGCGAAAAACTATATAAAACATTTGAAAAAATAATTTTTGATTTATCTTTAGTGAATCACTGTTTTTTTTTTTTCTAGTTTTATTTAGTAAAAATTACACGCCTCATTAAATTAAATGATTTTTAGCAATACTTATATTAAAGTAATATAGACTCTGTTAGATCTACTAGTTGGAAGTATACTTGGGTGACAGTAAAGCGGTAACCGTTTAAATAAAAATAAACGTTTCTAATAAATATAATTATAAAAACTTTTGGCTATTAAAGCCGACGGGATTAATTTAGCCACATAGATAGATACAAGCAAAAGCGGATGGAAAGTGCGGGCGGAGGTGGTTTCCGCTACGAGTTGACTCGCGATGCCTTCAGAATAACAAATGAAACCTGATTTCTATCGAGCGGGCTAACGATTAAAACGCCTACCTTACCATGTGAACACTTCTTAAATTATAATTACAGGAAAAGGATTTAACTAAATACTTCATTCCATGTAACCGTAACTAAATCTAATATTAATGTGTATCAACTGGTTTGATTAAACAAATTATTGATGTACCTATAACGAAATATACGAGTTTTTGCCGGGATAATAATCTATCATGTGATGGTTTTATTTATAAAATCATTTACTATAACTTCTGTTATTTGGCCTTATATTATGCCATTTTGGCGGGATTTTACGTGATGTAGTTTGGTTTAACATGCGTTTTAAGTTGGCACAAGAACTCCCTTAAGAGTTTTAACAACGAAGCTGCCATCTTGTTAAAGCATTTTTTGAACTCAGCAAATTTTAATAATATTCTATTCACGTGACAATGGCATATTTATGTATAAAGACACGTTGCTATTAAATGAAAAGAAGATCTAAACACTTCTTTCCATGTAACCGTAACTATTTCGGTGTCAACTAGTTTGATTAAAAAAATATATTTGTGTATAAAGAAGCTTACAGGAGGGTAACAAGAACCGTCCATTGCGAGAACTCGATTCTTGTTAACCTCATTGTTTGGGCATGATTCCGTAATGATACCGATCGCGTTCCGTGAAGCCGACCCGTGCAGAGTTCAACTGGAAAGCCGATGATGTCGTTTTCACTGTACATGCCCATTTAGACCACCCATTGTTCTACCCCGTTGTCCACGATTATTACTTAAGGATACATAATACATCAGTTTGCAACGTGAACATAATTACTAGAAATGATGTTGAGGAAACGGTCATCGTATACTTAGTTTCATTTTTTCAGAACATAATACTCACAACGTATTTGTTTAGAAATCGTTAAATCGATAACGTAACTAGGAAAATATATGGGTTTATTCAAACTTTACTTAGTAATTTAATCATATCTAAGTTCGATTGCTAGAGAACACAGATATAATATTGATACGAGTTTACTAATAATCGCGCCTTGATTTCCTTGTATTATATTAAAGCAAAATAGCTTTACAATAGCTTAATTAATTTTACAATAGATTTAGGGCCTTTTCGGCTAACGGTGTAGTCAGGTTGAAAAAAAAAATTGCTAAGTGTCAGCGGATTACGATAACGTAAGTTCGCTTTCTAATAACACTATTGATGTATACGATTTTTTCTGTTTGCATAAAATATAATGATGTTATGGTATGGAAATGGCTGGCTATCTACTAAACTAAAAAAAATGTTTCTATCTATCAGTATGTCCGGATAGCTGTGCATTAGTGGACATAACTTTAGTCAAATGTGATTTGATCGAATATTAACTAACACCAACTTAATTTACTGATCCTGATATAAAGCTCACAACCATTCATATGTTAGAAAAAAAACCGTTGAGCATCGCGATAATATCAAAATAGCAAAAATGCTTGTTGTGGGTGATCCTTAGAACATTTATCTGATTTATCTCTTATGGTTTACTCTACGTAAGCTATTTAATCGCCACAAAAGGGTTTTATTTTTTTTCGAATTGATTCATCATTATCATCAATGGTTATTTTGTAACAAAATAAATTCTATAAACTGGCCAGATAACATATATAAATATATGAATTAAAGGAAAAACTGTGTAAATCGGAATAATGGTTTTTGCGTGAAAAGAACACAAACGGAAGACAGACAGAGAGACGTTGGATTCATAATAATATTTATGTATGTATAGATATTAATTTAATAGCAATTGAAAATGTAATTTATCAATAATAGACAAGTAAAAAAAAAGAGAATGCGAGAAAAGATGAATTGAAAATCGAATGGTGTAATTAGGTACATATATCTGGATTAAATTTACTATAAACATTACAATAAATGTTGTATAGGTAATATGCGCGCTGTTAACGCTGCATTAAAATAAATAAGTGAATTCAAAACTAATTATTAAATTTCTGATTTTATATTTGAAATTTCTGAATATCACATATAGGTTTTTTAATAAGCGTTGTTATGTTATAAACGGTGTTATATTATGTAATTATTATCTTAAGTTTTCTTTTAAAATTAACATATCGATAGATATATTTATAGATATATTTATTAGACTCGGTATGTATAACTTTAATGGTGCGTTAAAAGCAAGCAACGAGTATGTATAAGATCTTAGGTGTCTACTTTCTCAAGTGTATCGATTCGCTGCTTCTAGAAAATTGTTTTTTAGTAAGCAAATAAACATAATCATGTATTTTATTTTCAAAGTACAAAAATGTTTAATTTAAAATTATTAATTGTCAGCTATAAGACATGTGACTAACTTTATCATCTAAAAAACATCGTCTTGATTTGAATTGTTTTTGGGAAAGACAATACACAATAACATATATTCATACATTTTATAATATCTACTTATATATAATATTATAAATGTGAATGGTAGGATGTTTGTTCCTTTAATAACTAGTCAATGGTTGGAACGATTTAAATGAAATTTTGCATAGAGTATACCTCGAGGAAACAACATAAATGGACGTAGAAAAAATACGTCCAACGAAGCCAGCCGGCAGTAATTAGTTATATAATAAAACCATATAGTTGCAAAGGAATGCGAAAGTTCTTTTTTCGGCATCGGAGTAGATGGAGTTAATTACTGTGCGGGCCATGTGAGTCTACTTAAGTTCCAAAGTATATTACCAGAGACTAGTAATACAAGATTACTGATTTGCTGTACTATAAGTTCAAGGATGGATGGAATGCTGATGGATGGTTTCATCATTACGTGAATGATATTGATGTATGGAAATAACTCTGTCTCTGTACATCCGCTAAAATAATATTGTCGTTAACTGTAAACATTAATTGCACAGTTTAATTTTTTTATAAACTCGTTCGTTTTCTTGCCAGCTCTTCTTGTTTATTGGGATATTTTCCGAACCGGTGGTATTTTTTTTACATTATTTAGAGCCTAAATTTAATTAAATATTTTTGATTATTTAATTATATCAGATTATTACGTATTTAATAAATCGGAAATTGCCAAATTATTTTTTATTTAACGATTTTTCATTTACTGATTACTTATCACGTATGTAGATTTCCTCTGGTAATCACGAACATATACTCCCACGGCATAATTCCTGCTCGCAAAAAGATTTAGGAATTTCATATCAATTTTACTTTACAAATGATCTTGTTTTTGATGTTTGTTAACGGATAACAACAATAAGGATGGATTGTTCATCTGTCGCCGTGTGGCGGTGCGTTATCGCTCGTCCTTGACACAGAGACGCCGCGTATACAACGCGCCTTATTGTAGAGCTACAACCTTGCGAAATTTACCGCTTTCGATAACATGAGACTGTCGCCAACAGCGGTACGCCTGAGCCCAACCCCTCAACTTCAAATATTTTACAAAATCAAAAGAGTCGACAAAATAGCGTTATTCCAGAAAACATGCCAACATAGAAAATATTGTCATGTGAATTAATTTAATTTTCACAAAAAGTTTATATAACGGGTGTACATAATCGATGCAGGACGAAAGTGGGTGGTATCCTGGTGGCGCGACTCTCGCCGACCGGAAACCTAATTCCCGGATGCGGTTGCGCGGGGGGATCTCGCCGGAAGCTTGGTAAACGAGCACATCCGCTCCGCAGCCGCCGCCCGCGCCGCAAAATTTGGCATCGCGAGCGCTCGCAGCACGCTTCCGGCCTCTGTCCCCCGGACCCCTAACGTCGCTCTCGCCTGCGAAAATAGCGGCCAACCGCTCTGTGTACGCGGTTCATTCAGTATGGCCGCCTTCCATTCATAAAAAGGCGAGGTACGGACGGTGTGGCGAGCGGAGGAGGGGGGTGCGGCGTCTCCCGCGCCGACCCGCACCCTTGTCAGACGCCAGTGCGGAATGTGCCAGCGAACGGAACAGTCGTTTCGTTGGAGCGTAGCGCTAGCGCTCCCGGTTTTCCATTAAAATGTGTATTAGAATAAGTGCAGTGAATCCGCACGAGTTCGGAACGGTTACGAAAAACGCCGTCGTCGAGATCAGGAGTAGAAATCAACGAAGAACTTCAGCGAGGAAGTGAGTAGCGGCCATATTGCAGTGATAACCGCGCGGCGGGCGGACGAGAATCGAGGCCGGTGCGTGGGCCGCCCCCCGCCCGCGCCAGGTGCCGCTCCGGACCGCGCCGGTCTCATGAACCTTCCCGTGGATTTGCGCGTCCAAAAGTCGGTGGTTCTACCGTATTTTTGTGTACCAGTGTATCTCCCGGCGCGGTATCAGTGCGGCACTAAACAGCCACCCGTATGTTAACCGCTAAGGAGCCTTGTGTTGTGTTTTGGGTCGTTTGGCCCGAGTGCCCTTGTGTTGCCATATGTGTAGGAGACATGTAACCGTGGTGCGTTCGTTCAGTAAGTAGTAAATAAGCCGTTCTGACGAGATATCTCGCCCACTGGTCAACATTATTCATCCGTATTCAGATAAAACTCGCGGCGGGTTACACTAGCTGGTTTTTACATGTATATTACGTAGTCATGCGTAGGTAGTAATTACATGAATTGCGAAGAAATCGAGCTATCATGAATGACGAGATACGGCGACGCCTTGCCTTGCCGCCTCGGCCTGGCGGTCGGCAACTCGGCACACGACACACGTGCACTGATCAGCGTTTACAGCGATAACGTTCTCTAAACTAACGAGTTAGTAATAATAGTTCATATTTTCATTCATCGTACAGTCAAATCACAATATATTAATATATATAAGAAAACTTTCATTATTTTTTAAACCAACAAAGTTAAGTTTAAGTAAGTTTACCTATCAACGCATTTGAAGTTCATTTTTGTTGTTACTCATGTATTATTGTTGCATTTGGAGAAGCATAGGTTGGTAGGTACTTCTGATCAACACGGAAGGACCTTACATAAATACCGACTGGCATAGCCCAGATATGGAAATAAAAAACAACAGCGGGTATCCAAGCGCGAACATATTATTATAGCAACAGAATACATTTAGGCAACAGTCATTGATAACAGCAAACACAGATAAAACATAAATAATTGTAAACTGCGGTAATAAAATTAACTGTTTATTATATTTTGTAAACATTATCTATAGAAATGAACTGAGTAAATTTGAGACATAATCGATCAACAAAGCTTCTAAATCTGTTAAATAATAAGTTTCCAACTAATTTCTCTGCTTTAAAGTAATTTTTACCTTATAGTGGAAATCAATTAGATAAACATTGCAACCAGTTTAATAACGTATTGTATGTTTAGATAGGTACTTAAATAATAATATAGGAAGGTTTATTCTCGCGTCATGACATACATTCTCAAAGCATTACTTCAATTTAGTATTTTGTGCAGAAGTCTTTGATGAGTACACTTGCAACTATTCATTATGTGATCAAAAAAAAAGGTGTTAAAATATAAAAATAAATATTTATATAACAGCAAGTGCTGGCAAGGAAATCTAAATGATAAAAATAAGCGAAAATAAATTTTATAATCCCTTGTTATCGGTTTTCAATACAGCTCTAATATCATTTAAAAATTAATCTTGGAGATGAAATCTTAGGATATTTAAATAGTTAAATATGGAAAGTAATCAATTTTTTTTAAATGGAAATATTGCAATTAGTCATGGTGGATAGATTGTTATAACCAATGGATTAAATTTACCCGATGTCTGCAAGTTCAGGTATCTGCAAATATGCACCAATGAAAATTTCAGTATTCGCGTACATTTAATAATTAGAATTTAGTTAAAAATATCGGCTGACGGTACGAAACATGAACGCCTTAAAAATTTCACTAAATAAATTTTTGGCTCGTTTATACAAAAAGGATCTTGGCCTCCGAAACGATAGAACGCCACTTGTCCCGATCCTGCGTAATCTCTTGCCAATTGTCAGCTTGAAGCTGACGCAGATCCGCTTCTACTAAGTCACGCCTGCGATACTTGGGCCGACCTACTGAACGACGACCTGTTAGCCGTCCCAAGTATGCTGTTTTGACTGCTCGATGCTCCCCTATTCGCTGTTGGTGACCGAGCCAGTGAACCCATGAGATTTCGTTTCGCCCATGTAGTTGGGTTCAGTCACTAACTCCTCAGTCTCAGCATTCTTTCGGATTTTTCGGAGAACTTCCCCTTCTGCCACGAAGAGCTTGAAAGATTTACTGTATGTAATGCTATCAAAGTACCACAACATAGACAATAAATATACAAATGGAGTATTCTCGGTTTTTCAAATCGTCAGTAACTCTTGAGCTTGCATGGCGAATAAGCTTTATCCTCCCTTGGTAAATTAAACGATAACATTATAATTACAAAATTTTGAAAATAACCTATTAATTCAATAAAACTTCCTTTCAATTTGCTGGTTTATCTAAAATCAAGAGCAATAGCCCATATCTCAGAATCAACAGATATCATTTTAGTACTAGACAATATTATTACCTGTATTTTCTTGTAGAAACCGAAAATTGATAGAAACCAAATTAATATTTTGGAATATCAAGGGTACCTACCATACGTACACCATTACGGTAGTAACGTTAATGTTAAATTATAAAATTGAAAGCATAGCAAACTGTTTGATGAGTTGGAGAAGCTTAATCGGTGTTAAATATATTCAAAATGTAAGCAGGTAAAACCAGTAGGTTTCTAAAATAAGAAATAAAACATATTTAAATTAGTAATGACTATTGACCTATGACTGATATCAATAAACAGAATTAAATAACGCTTAAAGATCGGTAAAAACAAAGCATAAGATACGACAGACATATTATATTAAATTTTAAATGTGCTGGTTGTATGTTTACACAGCGTGCTTGGGTTGCTCTCGAGCACTTGAAGCTGAGATTGTGCTGAAACGCTAATAAGCTATAGAGTATTCAAAAACTTTTGCTATCCATTCGTATTTCTTGACAAAATGATAATCGCTACATTCGTAACCAGTTTTTGGGAAAATCATGATTATGTTCCATAAAAACGTCGAAAGTGTTACAAATGTTACTTTCTATATGTATGTAATAGCTTTACTTCATTTCTTACTTTAATTTAACTAAGTTATCATAAAACATCTTAAGCAAATTAGATGATTTTTCATCATTACTGTTTAAATAGTCTCAGTCCTGTTTCAATGAATCCGTTTGCGGCGAACGTTAAAATTTATGAAAAAAAAAGTACTACGGTTTTAGATTTATAGATGATGTTATATCTTTGCTTACATTACTTTATACCTCAGTAACCTTTTGCGCCAAGTTTTTAACCTCCCTGTAATGTGAGGAGATTTATAAAATTAATAGAACAAATTCGTTACCTTAGCCATACAGAAATCACCCCTAAATAAATTGCTTACGTAATCACAGAAGTTCCACCATTTTGTGCGAGCAATAAATATTTTATAAACAACAAATGTATTAATAAGTTTGTGTGGATTCGACTAAACATCTACTTTGTAGCACTCACTGCTTCAGTGTCAATCATTCATGAACTAGATGTATAAAATTAGCAAATTGCGTTACATACACACCACACATCAAAACATTGATATTATAGTCAATATTTACATAACTGTAATAAAGTATGTATTTAGATAAGACAATCGAATTTTATTCGGTTCAAATTAACGTCTAGGAAACTATAGTTTTTGTTCTAGTTTTACTCTTAATGCTTCTTGTACTATGTTATATTTTAGAATATTATATTTAATATAAGTTATATTTTTGTTTATTTCTGATGTTTCTAAATATTAGTTAAATTACATTAAGACATTCATAAAATATGTTTTTCACAAAAGGGTAAATAGTTCCATGAAATCAGAAATATATATATAAATACGATAAATAGATGAAAAAAACACGTTGAAATTAATCTTTGTGTAGATAATAAACTTCTTTGTAATATATTACATGATTTATCGACGTTGCATTGTTATTATTAATAGACACGGACCAAGTCTATATAAAAAACCAAATAGCTATGTAAATATATTTTGTTCTTTATCTTATTGAATAACAATATATACTATAATTGGTACAAAATGAAGTCAAGTACAGATAACATTTATAAATTATTGACACATGATTGATTTTTGTTTTACATGAAGTTTTCTAAGGTTTATCCTTTGATATTGGTGTAGTGGGTTCGCTTATTAAACTAATATGTTTTTGTGAACAGGTGGAGACGATGAGGGAACAGGAAGGCGACGGCCCGGAGAGCCGTTAGCCGGACTCGATGGATGAGTATGGCGGGCCGGCGGCGCCGCCCCGGCCGCCCAAGCCGGCGGCGCGCGTCCACAGGCCGACGGGCGCGCGCCAGCCCACCGTATCGTTATTGCGGCCACGACCTGAGGCCGAGCGCGAGCGCAACGCTTACGTGGAGGGTCCTAGGCGAGTACACGCCGCACCAGCAAGCTCTCACGCGGCCGCGCACCAACCTCTCAAACCGGTGACGACGCAGCCGGCCGCCGCGGCCAACAAGCGGCGCGCCGGCGCCCTTCCGGCCGATTCTATTGTGTGCGATACCTGTGGCCGCTGCCGGTGTGAGCAGTGCGCGAGGCCCCGGCCGCTGCCTTCACGTTGGCTCTGCGGCTCGTGTCTCTGCAGCGCGGAGGCGTGCGTCGACTACGCGTCGTGCATGTGCTGCGTGAAGGCGTTGTTCTACCACTGCGGGAGCGGCGAGGAGGAAGCGGGTGAACCGTGCGCTTGCGGGCCGCGGCTGGCGTGCGTGGGCGCGCTCTCGTTGCCGCTGCCGTGCTTGTGGCTGTACTGGCCGCTGCGCGGGTGTGCGGCGGCAGGCGCGGCGATGTACGCGCGGTGCCGTCGTTCAGGCTGCCGCTGCCCGGAGCCTCCACCGCGGCTATCCAGTATTATCTAGTCCCGCCGTACGTCGCCCTCGCCGCCCGCGCCGCCCGCCCCCGCTCGCGCCCGCCCGCGTTGTACAAATATTTATTGGTGAGCGGAGAGCTTCGGACCGCGCGGGAGTGGACTTAGTGATCGCTGTGCCTGGTCCGAGTGGTGTGTGGAGGCGCGGGGCAGGTGTCGGACGAAAGCCCCGCGCTCGCGGAGTGAATCCTCTACGAGTACCTTGTAAATATAGTTGTATAGTGTGAATGTACGTGAACGTGTCGCCCGAACGTCGAAAGTCTCAAATTTTCTTGAGAGCATAACGTGTCATAATGAAACGTTAACGTTAGTATTTTGGATACATTAAATCCAGAGAAGATTAAGAAATGAGATATAAAACATACTTATTAAGATGTAGATAATTTACCATTTATTTATTAACTGAATTTGTATTTATTTGTAAATAAAACGACAACATTATATTATAAATACGAATGTTTACTACATTGTGCTTGTTTTCTTTTTCTTTCCTCTGATTTTTAGGCAAAACAGGAAGAAGAAATAGAAAATTCTATGAAACAATCAAATAAATAATGTAAAGCAGTAACAAAACGGCTTTCGTCTCTATACAAAGAATGTTAGTGAACCACAGAATCATACATATTACACAGTTCTCTGCCATGTTGCGTGACAGCTGCCGATGAATTACACATGAGTTCCACTGTAAATCTCACTTGTTTATTCCACACAAACAAATATAATTACACTCATCATATATTCATCACAGCAACATAGAATTACTAGAAGTCATTAACAAATAAACAGCTATTGAAAGTATAAAAGGAAATTTTAAGGAAGTAGTAAATTCTGTCTGTGTAAATTTATTTTAAAGAACATGAAAATAACACTAGCTACCTCTTGCCGTATAATAAACGTACGTAGAATCAGGTAAAAAAACACAAAACATTAACGTAATTATTTTACAAATTTTCACAATCGATAATGTTGTAGTTATATACCTAATAATTGTTGTGATTTATACATATGCACATTCAAAATTAAAGTGTTTTTCATTTCAGATAGTCCGTTACAAAGTCGTGGTTTCAAGTATGCACACTTTGATACACGCATTATAAAATCACATATTACAGCTGTATTCTGTTTTTACAATTTGCCACATTGGCACAGGAGATTCAAACAAAGCCAGTTTTTGGTTTTAGTAACTTAGGTAATATAATATACATTTTTCTGAACAGATAATATTCTAAAGATTTCCACTTCTGTGATAATAAAACACTAGAGAAATGTCTTATTGAAATCAAATTTTTATATGACAATTTTGCTCTTTTTTGAAATATTTCTGTTTTTATTTAAAGCACATTGGCTAAATTACTCTAGTTGTAAAGCTAAAATACGTTTTTCTATCATTCTGTCATGCAATTTTAGTAGCATTCTTTCATTTTTCAACTTGTTTCTTTTGAAATCCATGTCAAGTGGCTGATATAAATATATACTTGTTCATAATAATGTAAACTTTAAAATATGAAAGACCGGTAGCTATATCGATTCCAATAAGTGTTATACAGACATAAATGAGTTTTTGACAAAATTATTTACTTCTTGAACTGACGTAAAATTGATATTAAAAAATTGAATTCTCAAGAAAGATTATATAATTTTTTTTTTGGCTATCCGTTTTAAATTAACCTAACACACCGTAGCGATTTTAGATCGTTTTAAAATTAGTACAACAGATGTTGACAGCTTGTGTCGGGAGCACTCTTTGACGACCGGATGGAGCCAGAATCTATATAATTACGGATTTGTTATTAGGTTTAAGTAAGAATATTACTTATCTATTTTTAATTCTAAAAATATCGCTTAAGAGAGAAGCCTTTATATTAAATAGTGTGTTATGTTACGTAATATACCAAGAATCCTTTTTTATGTTATGTAAGGGTCTTGGCCTTGAAAATCTTTTCAGCTTTTTACAAGTCGCATTATTAAGAAAATACTGATATGGGAATACATTTCAAAGTCTGAGTCAATGAATTTAGATCATTCTTTTTGTACATAACCTCTTGGCTATAGAGGAGCTCATCTGCAGGTCAGAATTTAGTTGATTAAATGTTACCACTATTATCATAATTTTTCTTAAAGTGTAGCTCTGCTTTAACAAAACAATAATACTTTATTCTCAAAAAATACATGGATGTAAGACAGCCAGGTGGCTCATCTGTGTCCATACAATGTGTATCTACTTTGTATTTGCCAATGAGAGTTAAAATTAGGTGTCAAGTATTTTAGAACTTAGGCTATAGACATACCTACGTGCTTTTAGTACATTTACGTACGTTTACAAGACTGATTTAGTAAATATAAGTAATTACAAATAAATAAAAATGACTATAATGTAAACAGAAATTATTATTATAATAATGAAATGAAATGACAAATTATTATTAAATAACGTGAATAATTAAAACAAATTTGTTGCTGCTGTTGTTTGCTGATTAAGATCTACACTATATCTGCCTGGATTTTGATAGATACAGGCTACTATGCCGTCACATGAGTTTAAGGAGCATTATTATAAGTATCTGCTCAAATCAAGGAGAAATCTAACTATACTAAAAAACAGAATCACGTTTCATGCCGTAAATGTTATGACGAGTACAGACAGGCCGAACGAAGGCGAATAAACGAACGCACAATTCGCGTAACGGCTGTGCTCCGACCCGACCGCGTCTTGATAGATCAAAGATAAAGAGCGCGAACGCGGTGTGGACGCGTCGGCGAATGCTCATTTAGTGACGAAGACGTTATAAAACGGGCGTCTGATTAGAAGGGTGCAATTGATTGGTTAAACAATAAGGTATTGTTTTTTTTAACAATTTTGTAGGAAGTCGATAATTTATCAAATTTTGTACAAGCTTTCTCATTTTATAATAAGTGTTTCATTGTATAATATACTATTTATTATAAGGAAAACAGTATCTAAATACAAAATGTTGTTTATAAGTATGTATTAAGTATATTGTTCTTTCGTGTTCACTCTGTGCGGATACAACCATGAACGCGAGCGAGCCTGCGGTGTAAATCGGCTACGACTACTCGGAACCTTCGTTCGCATTCGTTCGCCGTGTTTGTACGCACTCTAAATCAAATCAAAACAAATGACAATAAAACCACTAACCAAACCAAAACCACCAATCTTATTGAAACCTATAAAGTTTCACCTTACATTATACACGACATAAAGATAATATGTATGATATTGTTTAATGCAAACGTAGCCAAACACTTTTACTACTACTTATAATATGACCCTGCAAACGTTGTTTTGCCCTTTGACCACAGAGTCATCTATCTTATTCAGGGATAGTATAAAAACCTTGTCCATGAAAAAACACTTAGATCTACCAACATTCACGGTGCTCGCACCTTTTTTTGATTTTATATAATTTTAATAATAAAACGTCCATCGTACAAAAATGCATCGGTCAGCTCGTCGGTGACCTATGCTACGGGGAAGATGGATCGGTCATGCCATTGTGAAGTTGATTTGTTACTACAGCTGCCATTTGTGGCGCGCTCCGGTGCTGATACGCTACACTGTGCCGAGTCTCGCTATTTCACTGTCAAATCTGAATAGTTATCAAGAACATTCTTTAACCTATGACCTAAGATGCATCGTGTACTATTGGTTTGATTGCCGTAGAATTGCAATATATATTTTTAATATTAATTTCAGTCTTTTTTAATGTTAGACTTTAATATCGACGTACTTTATAACTTTATAATAATCTATAAAATATGTAAAATGATTGAGGAGTGCCGTTGTGCGCGCATCGCGCAAAAACTAATGGATAGATTTTGATATTTTTTATACTCCTTTAATACTAAACTTGGTCCTTATCTAAAAAGAATATCACGATATGTTCATAAACTATAATTCGGTAGTCCACGCGAGCGGAGCCGAAGGTACAGGTAGTTAAAAATATATTTGAAATATTAGGCTAGGCTTACTACCATCAAGCACAGTGTTGTCAATTTACCTCGATACGCAAAAAAAAAACAATTTGTAATAATTCCTAAGTAGACTTCAATATTACCTTAGATTTGAAAAGTGGAACATTTAAAAATTCAAAAATCAATATTGTCAGAACAACGTGAACTAAACATATAAAAAAATATATTTGGGGCTATCAATAATTAAACTCCATTTATGATTTTAATAGCAAGGAAAATAAGAATTTTGGAATAAGTTATAAGTAATAAATACAATTTCTGAAAGTGTCCGTGGCTGTGACCGTGTATCTGACTAAATCCAGTGTGATCGAGACGTTTCGAGATCGGTCAGGACTTTGTAAGCTCGGTATAAAGTAAAATAAAACCATTCACATATGGGTGCAGTGGGTTCACTTGATGGATTGAAGTCTATTTTTTTCTCAGTACTACCAAAGTATATATCAAGGAGAGAAACGTAAAAGAACTCGAGAGATATCTGTGCAGATTGTGCCAAAATATAATTCTAAGCCAAAAGTGTAGTAGAAAAAAATTAAACTGACGATAGAAATTTAAAAACAGGTTAAAAGTTATAAATCGTACATAAAAGACAAAATAATTATTTTCCAAGGGAACAAAATTCGTTACCTATTCTAAATATTATATAGGTATTATACGATTTAAATACACTATTAATAAGCTTTAAAAGTAAATATTGATTTATCGACTTGTTAGCGTATTCAGTGAATCCTTAGCTTTAGGGTTGACATTGACTCTAACAAAATGTTTGTTAGAAAAACTTTGTCTGCAAATTGTATTACATCGGATGATAAGCACAGACCAGTAGAGGAATATCTGCGACAACAGATTATTGAAGTGAAACTTCTTATGCGACTTCCAAGCGTTAAACGTTAAATGTTAAACGTTTAACGCACATTATCGGTCTCTCCACTTTGTGTGAGCCAGAGCGAGAGAGTAAATGTCAGTGTGTATGTATATTGCACACTGTTTAAATAAAATAGAAAATGTCTTTTGAAATGAAGTTTCACTTCTATTGTGTGTGAATCGCATACACACCTTTTTTTACTAATTCTACCTTATAAGCCATAAGGCAATACTGTTTAAACATAATTAAAATAATGTAATATTGCTTTTATGAAAACATAGAAACGAAAGCCTTTTATAAAGCTTTATGATGTAAACTCACTTTCAATCACTGGATGAACATTCCAAGCCAGTGACACACGCTATTGTGTTTTAACGCGTTAAAATATTCCTTAGACATTTTGAATATAACAATTGATATATTGACATGAACATTTGAATGAGATTATCAAACAATAAGGAATAGACATAAGGTGCATGTATGTCCAGTGTTATGTTATGTGTTTGCATTCTTTCCTTTTGGCACAACATGCATAATTTATTTAATTATTCTAATGCTCTTCTAAAATAGAATTTAATTAAAATAATCCTATTAATTATTTTACACGACAGTAAATACAATACATGTATTATAATTATTCTTAAACAAATGAACGCATACACACAAATGATCTCTAAAGAACATTGAAATTCTACAATAAACATGTACCTAAATAGGCAATTTATTTTGAAATAATGATGTTAATTCATTATCTGAAATAAAATCATCACGGGAAATAATCATTGTGTTTAAAATTATCAGATCCTAAAAAAGTGATAATCACAAAATGATTATTTTTGCAGTGAAAACTTCTTTAGCACCGTTGTGATTTGAAGTTGATAAAACTAAAAAGCGAAACTTTAAAAAAAGACCACCATATACGTATATAGGATTTAGCCTACTAGAGAAAGCGATATAATACATTTACATTATGCACGGTTAATGAAAGTCCTAGTTTTCATACTTGTGTTCGTCGACGGAATGGCCTAGTGGTGTGAGACGACCAGACTTCATACGCAGTACACACGAGTGGTCGATAGTTCGAACCCCGCTGATTTAGGATATTTAAACTACTGTACACATTTATTTTTTATCGAGTAATAACAATTACAAAGAACATCCCAAGGCTATTTTTACAGTAGCAATGCAAAATAACAGCACTTTGCCTGATCATGAGCACAATACATTCCTAAAACAACCGCGACCTCAAGAGATCGGCTATCCATCGCTGTTTGTCTCTCTCTGTAATGCGGACCTATGACAACATCTGTCTAAACGTGTCGATTATAATAAAAGACCAGCATTTACAACATCTTTAAACTAATCAACATATTGTGCCTTGCTTAAGCATTACAACATTATATATCATTCTTTTCTATAAAGTTAATTTAATAGTTGAGTACTCGACAAAAGTCCTAGAAATAGGCAGTCGCTTAAACATTTTTGATTTGCCGACATTGTTTCATATTATACCGCATGCATTCTTTTGGTAATGGTAAATGTTTTAAGGTTGACAATGTTGATATATGCCATTTATGATTCTTTAAGTACAAATCCTAGGTTTTATAATGAAATCTCGACATGTAATTTCCTGTGAGCGATGAGCAAAAAATTCATGTCACGGAAATAAAAATGCTACGATGGGCACCTGGTTGTTACAAGACTGGATAAAATTAAAAAAAATATATATATTTCCGAGGAACATTTATAGTCATGTATTTATATGTTTATTTATTAGTATTTATTAGTTTATTTATATGTTTATATTTGTCATGTATTTATAGACATACAACAAAAGTTGCGAGAAAGCCGCTTACACTGGTTTGGATACGTAATGCGCATAAGCGAAGACCATATCACCTGACTCCCGACAAGATCTCAGCATAAGAGAAGGAAAAAAGGCAGAGACCACCCAATGATTACCTGGATGATGACTATCCCTAATGATATGCTGATGGTTTGCTGAACGCCATATATGATACAAAATTACTAAAAGTGGACAAAATGTATCAGGAGGCAGCAACCCAATTAGGGAACCGCCAGGGTATTGATTGAAAAAAAAATCCTGTGGGCTTTACAGCATAGATGATTGTTGATATGAAATAGAATTAATTATGTAAATGCCAAAGTCGTCGTTTTACCACTTTACGAGTTAAATAATGAATCAAGCAATAACGACTTATCGCTAAATAACGGGACGTTCCAGTATGTAATATATAACCGAAACTACAAGGAATAAGATACAGTTCGCTGCTGTAACTACGATAGCATGATAGGTCATCTTAAAGGAAATGTCGGCGCGTCGCGTCGCCCTGTGACGCGCTGCGGCGCTTCAAACGGACAGTTCTGCTTACCCAGATAACAGAACACCCATTGGGTAATCTGCACTAGTGGTTGCAAACTTATCTCGTGTCATCACAGAAACTATTAATACAATGTAATTTGATTGATAAATCGTGACATTTACGACCTAATGAAATGTAATTCAAAATAAAACCAATAAGTGGAAGATAGGTTCGTTTTTCTAACCTATTACTATGCAATTACGTGGATTCCATAAGAATATTATCTTAAATGAGCTAACAGTACGGTATAAGTATATACATTTAATCCATATAAATAAAGTTTCGATTTAGAATAAGACGGATAAAAAAAAAACTGATCTTGTTTTTAAAACTTAATCATTATTTTATTAGGTAATCTTGTTTGATTTGTAATCAATCTTCTACACGTTCCTGTGACATTTTTGACTTCTTGGCAATTATTAAATTAATTATTATATATTTTTAATAAAATGCAAAAATTCATTTGGATTTATGTTAAAATGATTTAATAATTATACAACACAGCTTAACAAAAACAAATGAGTTGTTAATTGTTATTTATTAACCTTACCTAACCCGTCCATATTACAAGATAATATTATTTAGCAACAATTAATAATAATTTATTTTCCATAACATTTAAAAAATGTCTGAATCCTGTCAGTTGAATTAGGCTTAGCTGGTATCTCACTTAGGTGCCAGTGTCTTTCCCAATATTACAATTATATTTTTGTTTAGAATTAATTTGTTCAAATTACCTATTATAATGAAGAAAAAAAAACCGGCCAAGTGCGTGTCGGGTCACGCGCAGTATAGGGTTCCGAAGTTGCCCGTCACAATATGTAGACAGAAGGGGGGGGAGGGGCTTTAAGTAATTTACAGTAGAATTTGTACAAAATTACTTCTCCAAGTACATTTCAAAACTTTGTCAACTATTCGTTAACTATACTCGCATACATACTCGTTAACTTGTAAAGGCTACTTAGCTGTAACAGTGTTCTTTTTAACTTCATTATATGTACTACTGCCGGGTTTTTTTTTCACATATCCAAAACAACCATTTAGGTGACAGGGAATTAGAACTTTAAACCTTATACCAAATATTATTATAAAGAATTTAAAAACTGTACTAAAACACCTTTTAATATGTGGAGACTCATAAATTCTTTAGGAGCTAACAAAATAAAAACTAACAATGTTCCATCCAAGATTGTATCAAATGAAGGCTGTTTTACAAAAATTATTGATATTTGTAACTGCTTTAACTCTTTCTTTGCTAATATTTCACAGCATTAATATAAACTTCCATGTTAGAAATTATGATAGCAACTAATTCCTAACGCTCCAATACGTAATAGAATCCGCCTTCCATAGCTGCACTGTATGTTGAATCAATTAAAACTACCTACTTAAAAATGTTATGTAATAATGTACATGGTTAAGTTGAATATTTAAACTTTAGCTTCTCTGTTAAGCGAATTGTATAGATTATATAGACATAGAATTGTAATAGAATCCGCCTTCCCAAACTACACTTTCTATAGAATTAATTCAAACTACCTACTTAAAAATGTAATGTACATGGTCAAGTTGAAATTTTGAATTTTATCTATAAGTTTCTCTGTAAAGCGAATTGTTATATTTTTTGAGAAAAAAAATATCTTAAACCATAATATTTCGCAAACCGATCCCTGAATCGAAAAATGGTATTCACACACCCGCAATATTTTTGAAAGACCTATCCAACGACACAACAGGCCATGGAATAGTCGAGAAAAAAAAAACATTCCCGTTTTACCTGTAGAGAAGTACCCTAAAACTTTTTTCAAGATTTTAATTTACTTTGTCGGAGTGATTTATATGTATATCTATACAAAGTTACAGCTTTCTAGCACTAAGAATCTCTGAGTTTTTCCGCGTATAGACGTCTACGTACATGACAAAACTATAGACTTCCTTGTTGGCTGCGAAACCCTAAAAAGCTTTTATTGCAAAGTAATTTCTACGTGCCGTATTTTAAATTGCACTAACATTTTATTACTTCTAAAACAGTTATAACCTATCAATTAAAGATTTGCTTCCCGTCTACAAAATTTCTACAAAATCAGTTGAAAATTAATAAAAATGTAACTAATTAATTATTTTTTAACGATTATTAAAAATATTATTAACAGTATATAATAGATAATATTTCTTTTCAATTGAGGCATGACATAAGCTTCCCGTATACCAACAAAATTTTATAAAAATCGGTCAAGCTGTTTTTGATTTAAATCAGGCTATACAAACAGTTAGACAGACAGACCTACAAATTTATTAATTTACATAAATAGATAAGTTACATCAACCCCACACTATATATAGTACATACATATATAAAAGAGTACATATCTCCATGAATTCGACAACAGACGGATCAGGAATATCGTTAAAAATAAAAATGTGTTTATAATTACATACAATAACGTAACTCGCCTGCTTTGTATATAACTAATTCAAAAGACTTTATTATTTTCTCATTTAAGATTCCTGACGTCAAACAGTCACATAAACAGTGTCCGCTCTACGAAACCATAAATCGATTCATTCATATACAACGTTTCGGATCATCAATCAATCCTACATAAATAAAAGATGTGATTCGAGCGAAGGAAGTCACTTCCACAACGGATTCTGACGTCATTTACTTTGAAATTTACGTAATAAAATTATATATTGATATTCTCACAAATATTATGTTAAAATGAAGAATGTATCATACCGATAAGTGAAATAAATGCATAATTAGTTCATACTTCAATTATTTGATTTGTTTTTTATTGGTATCATTGTACTTGAAAGCTACAGTATCATCTAATCTTATTTAATTACTAGCGAATTGCGAAGTGCTTCCAAATAGAAAGAAACAAAAGATATAACCCCACCATAGCATATGTGGTTGGTTACACATTTGAAGAATATTTTTAATAGCAGAAATTCGTTAACCCTTAAATTCGTACCAATGTAAAATAGAGGGCATCACGCTTTCGTAATCCCCAGTTTTCACCTCCAAAACTGAACAATTTTTTTTTTCAAGAAAAGTTTAAAACGAACTTTAGCTCTACCAGTATAATGTTTTTCGCTTATTTATATATTCGTCAAATTCGTTTGCTGGATGTCGGATAACAGCGGTATAACTGGGTTTTAGAAGGCTCCGAGTACTTACAATAATTAATTTCAAAACATAAAGAACATGGTACTGGTGTATAAAGATTGTATGGTATAAAAATATTTGCTCTAGTGCTGTTATCCAGGGATAAAACAGAGGAATACGTTTATAAGGACTAAATGCCGCCCGCATTTCCTTATAGTTCACTTTTTAATAGTCATTATTGGATTCTCTGGACAATAGATGAAAATTAAAACCACCAAACATTAAAAAAATATTAACGTTGTTATCGTCCCTATACGTCCGAAGAAACAAGTTAAATAATTATTTTTATATATAAGATTGTTTTATGTTAATCTTTCGTATATTTGTTTACAAGTTCATTCTTTAGACATAAATATGTGAATAATAGATATTACATAACAGAGATATTTTATTGAGAATTCGTTATTTTATGTATCCCGATAGCATGTACTGTGTCTGGTTGTTGCGCACGACAATTGCACGTCCGACTAGACCACGACCACCATACACACCGTGACAAACCTGTCATAGCGACTCCCTTTTTGTTTTTTTTCGCGTTTCGGGATCAGTCAGTGTACCTATATCCAGCTGCCAAGAGACTTCATACCGAATGAAAAATATTTATGTAATGTTTACGTGTATTGTCGATTGTCGACATTGCTTTTGGAATATACTGTGCTTACCGTCAGCCACAATACATTCACTTTGCCGAGTTACGATTTCAAGATCGGACAAGTAGCGAGTAGAACTCGTGGCTTGAGGGTTCCGTTCTGATTACATTTATTTACCGTACATTATTGTATCGTCTTTTACATAAATATTGTTTGTATATTATACTTATATTGTCCAACGTCTCTCGGTCTATCCGTCTGTCTGTTAGTGCGCTTATAACTCAAGATCTACTTATCCGATTTAGGTTAATATTTTTATTACTATTTAATTTTTTTTTCTAAGACGGATTTAGAGTATGTTGTGTAACGATATGTAAAAATAAAAATAACAACAAGTATGCAGTGATAATAGCAAATCAACATGGGAAAAACCACTACCAGCACGCTTTCTTGGAATACGCTGCCAAAATCGTTAAATATAGAATACCAGAAACAATACAAATAGGTGATAAAAAAACCTTCTTGTACAATATTCCAGACATTAGTGTAGAATTATATAAAAAAGTCCGCTAAACCTTATAAATAATATTAACTAACTTTAATATTTAAGTCACAATAAATAATACTTACATAATAATTACATATGAAATGAAAAAATATTTAGATATATATTTATGCTCCTGACCATTGTTTATTCCTTAAAGTATGCCAAAAAACCTTCCTTTTTGCCCAATTTCGAGACTGTAGGTATCCGAGAAGTACCCTATATAGGTTTTGATAATCGGTCAGTGAGTGAGATTTTTAGTATGTAAGGCTGTATTTTTATTACATTAACATAGAAACTTAATGTTTTTACAGCAGTATGAGGTGATAAATTTTAATGTTCGATATTAATTTCAACTGTATACCTCAAACACTTTTCGAGAAAAAAAACTTTATATAATTTTGTTGCATTATAATTTCACATGGGATTACAAGTTCATTATTTTCAAATTTATTCTTTATAGTAAAGGATCCCCTATGTGCCAAATTTCAAGAATGTAGGTCTCTGGGAAAGAACCCTATAGGTGAGCGGTATTTTAACTATGAAATGCTGTATCTCTTTAATGGGTTAACCAAGAAACTTGATTATTTTACAACAGTACCTCAAGTTTGTACCTGATGTCATTTTCTAGAAAAAGAGTCTTACAACACGGACATACAGACGGAAGAGAAAGTGATCCTATAAGGGTTCCGTTTTTTGTTCATTATAAGGTACAGAACACTAAAAAAGTTCCATATAGACACTAAAGATGGCATATAATTGACTTTAAATTCAAATAACAAATTTTTTTCACTGGCCGGATAAATGGTAGGTATACAAATGTAGGATTTTTATTTCATAAAAAGATTGAAACGTGAGATCTGATATTGCAGTTGAGTATAGGCGTAAACTAAAAGGGCAAAGAGATCGCAAATACACACTAAAAACACTCCTGTCGCCTATTCTATAGAAACATGTTGGCGTGAACTAGTTTCTGCGTGGGACGAATCGTGGGAGCCAATATTTTATCAAAATTGATTGATTTTACCTGCCTTTGAGTATTAAAAACCTATATTGATAAAAAAAATTGCAATGTATTGATACTGCGAATTTATTTTCGTATTTTAGCTGTGCAATAAAATTATCTTAGAAATATTATTAATAAAATTTTCACTTCTATAAATTTACCAACGTACGATAATTTAATTACGCCATTACATATTACAATTAAGTGATTAGGATGAGCATATTTTCTAGAATAATGATATATTAGAGTAAATATTAAAATAGCAATTGTAATAGAGAAGTTGAGGAATAATGGGTTACAGTCAAATCAGCTTAGAGACGTTTTTGCGTATCTAGTAGTATACGGTCGGTGAATAAATAAATAATACTTTATATATATATATAGGTACTTAAACATATTAACGTAATTTACAAGAAATACATGTTGTATTTCGTCTTATCCAGAAATTTTGTAGTCACATCCTCGCTTTCATTCGTTAAATCATTTATGTTAATGACAATTCGTTTTGGTATTGTATCTAAACCTCATGTCTACCCTAAAATTTCTATTTCTCTTCAATAGCATGTGTAGACAAACATTTTTAACATGTAATAGCAATGAAAAACAAATAAAATCAATGAACTAATTAGTAAGAAAAGAACAAGAATCAAATTGGCATGACACTTCTAACGCTACTTATAAGCGACTGATGCGAGAGTAGCGATAAACTGCTTTTAGTCACTATGTGTATTATAACTAACGATATTATAAAAATAACTTTTTATAACATCTTTGATTACAACTACTACAAACGTAAAATCTTCTCCAAGCCTACATTGGAGTATGTAAAATTTTATTTTATATGTAATATTTTATTAATATGTAGAATTTTATTCATATATTAATTTTGTTGAGAATAGTTACACTGGAAAGGTGTCTTCTCTCTGACGTTGACAAGAAGTTGTCCCTATCTATAAAGTTAGAGGCATTATAGAAAAATATACATTTTAATTTTTTTAATTAAAGTGTTGCGTCACGGATATTTTGCCGCCCCTAAAATAATGATGCCCTAGGCGTAGACCTCACGGGCCTAGGCGTAAATCCAGCACTGATTGAAGGTTTACAAAATACAAATATTCTTATACACAACCGACGATAGACTTAATTCAAAATCAGCGCAGCAGCTGGTGTGTATCTTCGGAGGGTGGTTACAATCATGTAGTGATTCTCCTTAACCACACTTCATACTAAAATTTCCACATTATGAAGGTGAAACTATTAGTCGATCGTTCATCAATAACAGTAACGATTGGTCCCGGTGTATAGTAATTACGGCTTTAGAATATCACAAAACTCCAGACACAGCTGGGGCTGACATGTAGGTACTATATTTTTATTACACAAATTTTCGAATCAAATATGGTAGATTTTATATAGTAATATTTTATTAACATAAAAAAGGGTGTGTCGATCCCACGTGTCAATGTCCATCAATCAATTAGGTATTTTTAACTCGCTTCAATATCTTTTCTGTGAGCTACTACAAAAATTGTTACGTTTTAAATAATTAAACGAAAACATAAGTGTGGATTGTTGTAGTTGTACGTGACAGAGTATAAATTCCAGCTCAGTCGGATGTGGCGGTAGGTGCCGGACGCGCGTCCGTCCGGCGCCCGTCCGCTCGAGCACCGCGCCGCACCGGCGATATCGAGATATGAACCACCGCATCCGGCATCTCGGGACAATGCCAGCCTTGTTGCCGGTACGAGGTGCTACTCAGCCGTGACGCATTCCAATATGCTCTCTAATTGGGTTGCAAATTGATTGGCATCACGGCTGTGGTATCGTAGACTGTCGATTTAAAACTATAAATATGACAAGACTACAACCAATTCTATTCATGTGATAATAGTAAATACTGCTCATCGATTCCAATGATAATGTAATTTCTGTAACAAATACAAACGCAAGCTGCCGAATTCATTTTTTTACAATAATTTACATCTTCGGTTATCCAATGAGGCATTTTATTTTTCTAGATAAATGCATTAAATTGGTACGGCATATTGTAGTTAAAATAACGCCCACGAACCGATTATCAAAATCTATAGGGTACTTCCTGCAGGTCTACAGTTTTGAAATTTGGTACGAAGGGAGGTCTTTTAACAAAAGTTAATAAGAAAATTCAAAAATAAGGAGCTTATAATCCTGTATGATATTATATGCAACAATATTATATTAGGTTTAATTTTTTCTCTCGATAATAGTTTCAGGTGTAAAGTTGAAATTAATATTAAAAATCAAGACCTATAATGTCACACTGCTGTGAAAAAATTCACGATTCTAAGTTAACGTAATAAAGGTACAGCCCTTCATACTAAAAGTCGCACTTAGTGACCAATTATCAAAACCTACAGGGTACTCTCAAACTACATACAATTTTTAAAGCCCTCCTACAAGTATGCCTATAATGTTATCTATAAGATATAATCCTACCCGTTGAAGTTCTGCTTTGAATTGTTAATAACGATTGAAATAAAATATTTGATCAATTGCCAACCAAATACATTTTAATGTTAAGTGTTCATGCTTTATAATCCTTTTCGTTTTGCGTAATGATCTTCAGATATTTGAATGAAATTTCCATGGCATCCTTATCATGAAATGAACAAACCCTATTACATTGATTTGATTATACACTTGCATGTATAAACCATATTACTCCCTTAAGGTAATTTTCAATAAATGTTTCTATAGGATTTCCTCAAATCATAAAACAAATAGAATATTTAAATTTCACAGAATAATCACAGTGTGCGTTGATAACTCGTCAATTAGGGCTAGTTCTTTTAAGTTAAGTGTAAGCATATATTCTGATTTTAAAAAGTATACCTATAATAGATGTATTCTGGATAAACAACGATCCTAAAAAAAGTTAATAAAACGAGCAGCCGATTTGGATGACGTGTTTCCAAGTTCATTCATACTTCGAATTACCTACAGAACAACTTCTCCATCTCTTTCTAACCTTACCCCAACGACCAAGTAATATATGTATTATGTTATACCACTATCCATTATCAAGTTTTGCTTGCTTATAACTACACTAAACATACTACATATTACATTTACCTATATTCAATATTAATAACATCGTAATTAGCCATGGTTTTCAGAGTCATTATTTAAATTAATTTCTTTTGGCATCGTGATTCAAATTTAAATGGAAGACACGTTTTTTAAAGCTCTTTCGACTCAATATTGGTAAATTATAACATATTAATAAACAACGATATTATATAAGAAATATGTTTTTGATTTACGAAGATAATTTTAGTCAAGTAAAAATGTATCTATTAGTCGTAAAGATAAGGTCGTAAAATTAAAATTTACAATTTTTTAAATATATTATATGTAGTTAGTTTTATTTTATTATTATTAGTTTTAATTTATTATTCTATGCTTCGTTCAATTATCAATATTTTCAGCTAATAGTGCGACTGAAAATATTCATAACTGAACGAAGCTTGTTATATGTAATACTGCTTGTTTCTCAATAACAATAGACTGTAGAATACTTGTACAATTTGAATTACCTACATCGTATTTTTTTTATATTTCACGCTTAAACAACTCCGTAACCATAACATAAACTATAGTATATGTTCGAATCTGTAACCGTATCCCATATAATAGTTTCGAATAATTTCGGATGAGGACGGATTCGAATGCGGCACTGTCGAATACCAAAAATTAATTAAATTGTTACTGTTAATTGTCTAGAATAGAGTTAATATTGTTCACTTGTAAATGTTCAAATAATATCTACCTACATTCCTTCTAAAAACAAATCTTTGAAAATTATAACATCCATATATGAAATTATCCAAAACAGTCGAATATTTGAAATAATTTAACAATCGTATCCATTCCCCAGACCGAAACACTCTTCAGATATCCAGATCGTTCGAAATCTCACATCTGTAACATGCCCTATCTAAAGCTTAGACTTTTAAAAACGTTTACAATCTCTCGAAATACACTTATGCAGTTTAATACTTGTAGCTATATCGTGCCATAAAGTTTAACAATCAATACCAAAAATAAACACAGCACTACATCAGACTCAATTGTATCACCTTGTTACTCGCCTCTCGCTTGTTTCAACTTAAAGTGGAATGATGAAGACAGATTATAAAATTAAAGTGTCTGTTTGTAATGTCAAAATAACAGGTTTTTACTAAATGCATATGAAAGTATACACGACCCTAACAACAACCCATTCTTTTAATTTTTGTCTGTCTCTCTATTTGCTCCGGGTAATCTCCGAAACGGTTGGACCCATTTTGGACTTTCACTGGCAGATAGCTGATGTTATTATAAGGCATAACTATAAATAATTAGGGTTAAGCCCAAAAAATAAAAAACCTTTTTTAGTAGTCCACGCGAGCGTATCCGCGGGCACAGCTAGTCGTAAATAATTATCTGAAATGTCTTTGCTACTTCCGCTTGCAATAGATGAATAGTAGTTTCAACTACAATGAATGACACGTGTTTCGCCTCTCAGCGAGGCATCCTCAGATCGATGTTGACTCCTCCGAAGCTAGTGGGCGCCCAATAAATATTTACTATAAATATACTCAACAAATATACTGTGGAACATTCTAAATATTTTTCTTTTATTCTATATACATTATACATATTATCAAAATTATTACCTGTATTATTACACCAACGGATTTTGTTACTTATAAGGATCAATACTTCCATAAGAATGTATTACTGAAAATAAAGAATGGCTCATTTTTACAAAATCAATTATACTTATTCTTGATAAATCCATAGATTTGATGTCATTTTCAAGTAAAAAATAAAAGTATAATATGCAGTTTTTGTTTTCTCATATATCTAGTTTATGACAACTTATACCATCCATTCTTTATTTCTCATAGTCTCTAAATATGGCCATACAATACCCTCTCAAAAAATCATCTGAATACTTAAAATTATACTTTTTCACATAGAAAAGTTATAAATAGAAGCATAGAGTAAGTAGCATAGAGCTAACATTCTACTTACAGGTAACATAATATACTATTTTTCCAATAAATAAATAATCAATAAACTATTAGATTCTAGTTCTAAAATTCCTTTAAATAAAACTTTTGTTTGAAATGTCGCCTCTGAGATGTGTTTATTTTATTGTTTATAATACCAATGATACGAACCTACGCTACTACGTCCGTCGGAGACTCGGAGAGATCGAGGATGAGGTCGGGGAGGGCGCGTGGGCGAAGCCGGTGCGTGGGCGCGTGGGCGATCTGCGTAGGCGAATCGGCAGCTATACGTATTATAAAATGTTATTCGCATTTGGGCAATTAATATATACGGGTTACGATAGCAGCCGTGACATCAGAATAAAATATACTTTTGCTTAAAATTTTAGGGTGGGAGTATTTCACCAGTCAAGCAGCCCCAATTAGAGAGTAATTTCCACAAATATTTTTCTGTCCTTTCCTTCCAAGATAATAAGATTGATATATCGATTCGTACTTCAATTGTTCGAGATTTTGTATTTTTCGAATTTGTCGAATTTTTCGGAACTCGCATACATTTACTAATGTGATTAATTTGTAACGCTAACGAATCACGACGAAAGACAACCACGAGAAAACGTAAACGCTTATAAAGTATTATCATCATTCTAAAAAAATACTAAATAAATACTTTGCATTTATCGTCGTTTGTAATTGTTTACGTGCGTTTTCCGTCTAGAAGGAACCTTAATCTTTAACCTGTAGTGGACCATTCGGAGTATATCATCTTTATCTAACAATTTATTAAAATTTTCTACCAAAGAAATCTATTATATAATAATATTTTTAATAATAGTTTATCATTTATCTACTTGTAACTATTTTACTTTAACGCTATCAGTACACGTAACACTTTATATAAATTATTTCGTTAGTTAAAATGTGTTGAAAATCTGGCACGTGTTAAGGTTTTAAAACAAACTAGCTCCAGTCAGCTTTATAATCAACACGTAGGTGTTAATTGTATAAGATGTCGCATAAATAAGTCGATTTTTATTTATTTATCTGTTTTCTTCGCTATTATTTAGGTTTAAGAAAATTCGTTTTATATATGTTTTAGTGATAGAAGTGGTACTTAAAGTTCTAAGATAATAAAATAATTTTGATATCAGATGGCAGACTGCTCGTCCCTAATGGTACGTGGATACAATTACTGATACACAATTGCAGTACAAGGAGCAGAACTCTCGTTGCGTCGCCCCAAGCCCGGTGAAGCTGTAAAAGCCGTAAAGGCTCCAAGGCCCCTAAGGCTAACAGTATAGTCAGATCGAAAAAAAATCGTTGCGTCGCAGACCATTTTTCAATGCCTTTTCGAAATATATCACCTCAAACAATAGCTTTGGCTATATTTTGGAAATTATTTTATCAGCTCAACTAAACTGGCTTAATATCCGTTTTCGTTTGAATGCTTATACACTACATTTTGTCTATGGTATCTTATTTAACCCACAATCTTCAAAATATATCAAGGAACGATTTGTATTCGTAGAAAATCGTGGTCGCTATCTTCGCTCTCTTTAGAGCAAAAACCTTATGAACACAGATCGACACTCTATTCAAGCTTCTTCACGATAACAGCCATAAGATTGTGGAATGTGTTACCACGTCGTCTTCACGCTAAAACAATCGCCAACTTCAAATCACAACTGCACCAATATTTGTTTATTAAACAAGAGCCAGAGTGATCTTGATTTATACAATTGGTATTTATAAATGACGTTGTGTGTATAATTTTTATAAAAACATTGTTTGTATTTATTTAGTATATACTATTCATGTATTTTGTTAATGTTCTAGTTTTATACTTATTTATTTGCACGTTACTATTTTTATTAGTTTTCCTATTTGCACTGTCGACAATGATAATGTATTTCCACAATACTCGTACTGCTGGTTAGCTGTAAGAAAATGTTTGTAGTATAAAGCTGGCCAGGATACAAACAAAAAATTCATTCATTTTTTAATTCTTAAACGGACTAGGAGAAGATTTTCCGCATATGATCCAAGTTTAAGTAGAAAATCGATCCCACTAATCTTACTAATATTATAAATGTTAAACTTTGTATATTTGTTACTCAATCACACAAAAACGGCTGAACGGAATTGGATGAAAATTCGCACACAGATAGTTAACCTAGATTAACACATAGGGTACTTTTAACTCGGTAAAGACCAAATCTGAAGTCTACGAAGTTGCTAGCAGAAGTTATTGTAAAATATTGCTAGGTAATCGGAGTTCGTCGGTCGTACTCGGGCTCGATCGAGCACGGTCGGACGCGCTCGGCTGCGCATACGATGCGACGCTCTCCGCCCTGCAGGAAACAGGAAGTGGACTAACCGCGGGCTTCCGCTCCCATTCGCGCCGCGCCGCGCTGACGCGAGCCGGACGCGCACTGTTTCATTCATAACATTTGTATTTTGTGCTGTTCAAGTAATATTATCTAGCGTAGTAAACGTCGTCAGCATTATATTACACGTCGCTCTTATACTGAAACGCTTGTTGCTAGCGAAACAACACATATGTTTCGTCCACCACTGTCGCTATAGGTACTTTTGAAGCAATGATGGCTACCACTGGGTAGCGTGTGCGGATACCCTATCAATCGACATATGTTCGAATCCTGCAATGAGCCTGAGCTTTAGGTGAAGGAAAACATTGTGATGAAACCATAGCACGGTAGTAGGCGTCTGACTAGCTACAAGCACAAGGCAAATCTATCGCCAAGCACCTATAGGTGTGTTCCCAGTGTTCCGGCAGCTGTAGTGCTATTCTGTAAAATACCAACTCGATATCGAGACTCACTCAAGAGACATATTTCACTTCGACAATAAGCTCACTTGACCTTCGTTCGGTATTCTGTAAACACATGGGACGCATTTGCGAAGAGAAGTGAGATTATTATCGACGAAAGTCTAGTTAGAGATATATTGACTATAAATAACTAAGCCGAAATTAATTCCATGAATCCTTTTCTACTAAAATACGTATATTCTTTTAATATATTTTAATAATAATAATAGAATACAAAACCCATACATATAATGTCAACATTCTCGCACTTGACAGTTCATTTCATTTCCGCATTCGTTGATGCGGCGCCACTAGCACTATCGAGTTTTAGAGAATACTAATTTGATACCGCAGCGCGGATTCAGCTTTCGAGATCTTAAACGTTCTTACAGAATAGCACTACAGCACTTGATAGCCAGTCCTCCACTAGGCTTAGTTTGTTACTGACTTAGGTCACATCGTCACTTAACATCAAGTGAGATTTTGGCATTTGTGGCCAAAAGCTAAACCTATGAAAATTTTGTATTTCATACCAGACAGTGCATTTATTTCATATTTTATTTCATACCAGACTATGCCGGAGATACAAAGTACTGTTTGTTTGTTTTTTACTATAAAAACATAACAATTACTTTTTTCGATTTGCGATTACTTATATTTGATTACAGCAAATTTATTTATATATAGCTATTTTGTATACATAATATCTATATTATGTATGCGGTTAATTTTCTTGTATATATTTTGTAAATTTATATATTATTTATATTGTTAATATGTTTTTCTTTATAGATCTACCCCGATCACATACTGAATATATGTTCACACGTCCACTTCAGTAGCACGTTTATAAAATTAAATTATCTTTGCTTTTCGAGTTAACATTTGCGGTTGGACTTGTCGGCCTTTATAATGTCACTACAGAATTATGATCTTTCATATGTAGGTACTCACCAGTTAATATTAAATTACAGTAAAAATTAATCTAACTTTGAATTTTTGTAGTTAAGAGGAATCGAGGTCGGTAAGACATTTGAAAAATAGTTTGTAATGGAAATCTATTGCTGTCGCGCTATACCCAAACGAACGCGTGAGAGCGTGAGAGAGACAATTGCAACTCGGGTTGATTATACGTTTGTAAAATAGACGAAATCATAATTTCATAATCCTAATTTATCCTCCAAAGTTGAGCCGATTTTTCAAGACTTTGACTATGCCTATTTATTTTTTCTTTTATTTTTGAAGTGACATTTTTTTGGTAACGTTGTGATTTGAAACTCGATGAAACGAAAATGCAACACTAAAAAGAGACAAACACATACATCTATAAGATTTAGCCTGCAAGAGAATGAGATAGAACATTATGTAGTGTTTCCTATTAGTTTAATTTTCTGAAGGTTTCATTTCTACCGCGTTTCATTTCTACACATGCTTTTTTATATTCTTCAGATTTGTTTGCTGGATGTCTGATATCAACGGTATCAACTGAGAAATTTTAGTAATTTTATTAAGCTCCTAGTTCTTATACATCAAAACATTGGACAAAACATGTCTACCATAAATCATAAAAGTATCGGGAATGGATGATTTCTTTTATGGTTCCAATTTTTTTTTTATTGATAGATTGGCACTACTGTTTTTCATTTTGGAGCGGTGCTTGAGTTGCATCTGTCATTTAGATTAAATACAGTGCTGTTTTCAGTTAGACCATATCTAGTGTGTATTGCGAATTTCATAATTGACAAAAACATCGAACAAAGAGTTTGTCTTCAATTTTGCATCGCCAATGGAAATTCGTGTTCGGAGACATTGAAAATGTTACAGAAGGCTTACAGTGAATCGACTTTATAAAAACCACGTGCTTATGTGTGGTACAAAGCGTTCGAAAGTGGTCGAGATATGCTGGAAGATTTGCCTCGCCCTGTAGGCCATCAACGTCTTCAGCCGAAGTTAACATAGCAAAAGTGAAGTAAATAGTGATCCTCATACAAGTTTGAGAGAGATAGCCGCTGAACTGAAAAGATTGACCGCCAGATTTCTGGAAAGAAAGTTATTGGATTTTGCACCACGATAATGCGCCTTCGCACAAGGCCATCATTATGAGTGAATTTTTTAACAAAAACTCAACAAATAGTTATTATTCACCTTATTCACCAGGTATGGCTCCAGCTGACTTATTTCGTTTTTCCTAAACTCAAATTACCACTTCGAGCGCCCGTTTTCTTTCTCTCTCTAGTGCCATATAGTAATAATATAAAGAAATACGTATGTATGTACTAAACGCCGTCTGCATTTCTTGTTAACGTCAATAGTAAATTACAAATCAAGTAAGGCAACTGAATTTAATTTATAAATGCGAAAAGTTATAAACTGAAGTAATTATTGCGAGTAATTGGTCTTGACGTCACTGGGTGTTGTTAGCGACAAGTAATTAACAATATTATAGTGGGTTCGGTGAGCCGTGACAGCGGCCGTCACGACTACTCATTGAACACCACGAAGTGCAATTACGTCACTACGCTATAACACAATTATGCGGCTAAATAAAATCAAAAAGTATTTTATATTCGAGAGTTAAGGTTCAATTTATTCCAACAGATCATATATTCAAAAGCAAATAATAACGTAAGGCGATGACGCGTTTAGTCGTGAAACCCCTTGAGACGATCCAACGTTCCAAAAGGCAAAATGGACTGAAATAATTTCGCTCTATTTTTAGAAACTGTATATTCTTTTGTAGGAAATGTACAATAGGAACGGACTCCTGGGATACCAACAATTATTATTTTGTATTCGTTATAGAATAGGACGAATTATTATATACCTAGTATGTTATGTATATACTTGATTACTTTTTTATAATAATTTGTAATAATATTGCAGTAGTCTAGTTAGGTATGTCTTCTTAAAGAAAAATCTTGTTTGCGTCTGTTAGTGGTTCTATAACTTCTGAACGACTTGACCGATTGAGTTCATATTCAAGTAATAATAGTTTGCATAATGCATAATGCACGTCATTTATAACATTTCCTACGCATTCCATTGAGACCGTGACTCTCGGCGGCTCGCTAGTAATTATTCGTAAATCTAGCCTAACCTAACCGAGTATCGTCGGTATTTTGTTACGCACATTCTATAAAATTCCTAGAAAATATTATAAATGACATGCAAACCTCAATACAACAGTTCATACAAGTCAGGTCGACACACCGCTAGGTCAATTCGACGACAAATATACTCATAAAAATCATTTAGGTACACGTATGTCATAAAATACTGACCATGCTTGGTTAGGTTAGGTTGGACTTGTGAACAAGTATTTAACGAGCCGGTCGCAGTCGCAATCGGTCATAACAAAATAGAGTTGAATTTTAATAATTTATGAAACTGATGGAAGTTTATTTATAGACAGCATAAGAGAATAAAAGACGTGAATGATAATGATATTTTTACTGTTTATTTATGTAAACGTATATACCTCTGTAGGTTAGCTCAAAGCGAAAGAAAATAAATTACTTCTTTTAGCAACGGACATCAATCTGACTTGAAGATTATTTATCTACCTGTTTCTGAGATGTAAGTTCAGACCAATAGCACTTTAAGATTTGAGACACTCAAGCCACTTACTGAGTAACGAACAAGGAAATGACGACCACCCAGCTGGTGTTGTGCCTGCATACTGCACTTCATATTTATAGGTACATCTTTGCCAAATATTTGTATTTTCCAAATATAAATGAACCCCCAATCAATGATTAATTATTATATTTTAACCCCTGACGCAAACAGAGGAGTGTTATAACTGTAACATGTATATCTGTGTGTCTGTCTTTGGCATCGTAGCTTCCAAACGGCTTAACCATTTTTTTTTGTTTTGTTTGAAAGGTGAATTGATCGCGAGTGTTCTTAGCTATGCTATGATTCAAGAAAATCTCTTCAGCCATTTGATGAATATCTTCCAGAGGTCTGATCGAGACGACGGTCTGATCTGTTACTTCAATGATAATAGAAGACCATGGAAACCTTGAACTGATGCTGTAGCATCATCTGGAAACTACCCAACTCCTCACCACCTTACAGTAGAGATGTTGTGTTTGGACTCATTGAAGTGATCTCAATGAATAGATAATGTAATTTTTGATTTTATTTTTATTTATGGAGCTTACGAATGCAAAGATCTTATATGAATTTTATTACAGTTATTTTCAGTTATGTTCTTTTGACTCATGACCGCGATTCTTTGTCGCACAAAAAAGAACAATTAATAAACCACTGTTTATTAAAAATAAGCTAACAAAAATATGTTTGTCAGTTTAAACACATGTAATATCAGAAAATTGAAGTGTCGACGGATTATGATAAAGCTTCCAATGATGCATAAAATGGATTATGCCTTCTACATTATCGAAAGGATTAGATAAATATATAAGCCAATAATGCGGTTGATCAAACTTTTATCAGATTGAAAGTTTCACTCATAGCAAGAAAAACGTACTTACTAATTTTTTATTTTTTTTGGTATTTGCTAAAAGAAAAGATTTTGGTACAGATAAAATATTTTTAATTAATGTGACTCTTTTGGTTTGTTGCATTTCGGGATGTATATTTAGCTGCCAAGAGCAGAGCTGGCGATGGATTGTGCTTTTTTTTGGCAGGATCTTGAGCTGCCATGTTGTCGTTTTTATTTTTAATTCATTAACTCAGGATCTTTGACCCTATATTATATAATATTGGTGGCTTTATGCATGATATAGTTTGGTTATTAATATTCGTGAAGTGAATTAAACATAATAATTGGAAACATGCATTTAGAGATGTTACAAAAACTCATTAGAAAGTTCTAATAAGAGAGCCACCATTTTGTTGGATCAACTCTATATATAAAAAAATCTACGAAGACGAACACATTGACACTGGCAAGTGCTTTTTACGGCGCCGAAACAAGAATAAGAAGAAGATGGATTGTATTACCATCAGGCACAGTGCCGTCACTTTACAGTGCTACTTAAAAATGAAAATGTAGCCAAAGACATTAAGTACGAAGGTAAGCCTAGATAGGGGTTTGGTTTTCAAGTATGACTGCATGAAAATATGGACAGTTCCATGACCGATATTTATTACCATGAGGTTGGTAACGAAATTATTTGGCCTAAAGCCGTGATTGATCGTGAGATTTCGCAGCATGCATCTCGGTTGCTGTATCGATGGAGTATGTGTTAATAATATAAGATATGCTGACGACATGGTGCTTTTAAGTCCTTCCATATATGGTTACAGAAAATTAATGAAAATATGTGAAGGTTACGCATTAGCGTGTTTTACTTTAAATATAATGGTAATAAGAGTAATTATATGACTTTTAATTCTCGCGGAAACGCTATTACCTGCAACTTATCTGTGAGTCTTGGCGGCATGGCTTTGGAAAGAGTTTCGTAGTTTAAATATCTCGGGCACTATGTTACGCATAATATGAATGATAACAAAGATACATAGAAAGCGTAGATCGTTGTCGTTGAGCGGTAATATGCTGGTTCGCAGGTTTACACCAAGCGTAAATATATTCAAAGCTTCTATTAAATCTAATCTAACTGTGCTTCTATACCAGCAACCTCTGGACCACATATACTCGGTTTGCCTATAATGCTCTGCGTATACAGTACAATAATGTCTTCAAGGCATTGTTGGGTCTACCTCGACCCTGTAGCATATCAGGAATGTTTGCTGAAGCGCGTGTTGATGATTCGTAAAAAAGTATACTTCCTGATGGGTCGATTGTGTAGTAGCTCTAATGGTGTCCTGAAGATATTATCAAATAGACCGGATAGTTTGTTCCTTCACCATTGGACTGAATTCATAAAAAGTGTGTGTACCTATGCATGTGTGACCTATGCATGACCTGTGATTTTGCTTGTGTATGTAAATATTTGTAAAACTAAATGTGTTTTGTGTCCATACTAACGTAGGCTAAGTTACTAACAATATTGGATGTAAATCTGAAATAAATAAAATATTATTATTTAAGCTTAAAATTTCACTTTTCGGGTCGTGTGAAAGCGTCTTCCATTTGTAAAGCTTATTTTAATGCGGTTTTTGTGCTGTGACGTAATAGTTATTTGATTTATATTCGCTTGTCTGCTTAAAGCTCTTGAAATGCGTTTTATATTCATTAGTAAACTTATGCTCTGTTTTACTCGTGACGTTAATTTCACCCACTCCATAGTATTTTGCCTTGATTCTAATTGATTAATTAATATTATACACTTATGGGAAAGTTTTACTATAAGAGCATTTATTTCGTTTCTATTAAAATCAAGAAATCTATTATAAATAGTATTAAATTAATAATAATAACTGAAAACTACAAATAGGTAGTGGATAGTCTAAGTCGCCACTAGAATGAAACATTTATTAGGCTGGCCGTATTGCCTCGTGGTACGGCAATGCTTATACGCTGTTCAAAGTATTAGACAGCCCTTTGATTCGACCAGTCGACTCACAAGTTCCATAAAATAGCTACGCGCACTCGGACCCCACGGTCCTAGAGCTTCTACTTTGCAAGGCACAAATATGTAGCGCCTACCAAACACATCATACTTGCGCCGCTTAAGGTCCTCCGTTGAGGCAGCTGCTGCGCCAGCTCTCATTAAACTAAATGGAAGTTATTAAACAATAATAATTAAAAATCTTTCAATTATCATTATTAGTACTGTGTTCAATATTAACAATTTCATGTAACCGATGTATTAATTAAATACGTTCTCGTCTAATAAAAACGGATATAATAATTTTATAACTCAAGATTACTATCTGTAATACTAGCTTTTATATGAAGTAAAGGAAACGTCGAGAAGGAAATAATAATTGATGCGAACAGGGAACACGCGTATCCGGCGACGGAGCGAGGCCGGAAGTAACGCCATACGGCTCGCACTGCGCCGGAAGTGACGCGCCCCTTTCTTTCCCTCCTCGAGTCATGCGCCTGCGTTCCCCATTCAGAACCGTGGGAGAATATCAACAGAACTAAACATCTAATTCATGAATGAAAAATAATAACGACAATGAACACGGCCCTGAGTCTGAGTATTTAAATAAAAATAAAGCGTGAACGCTATTTCTCATTTGAACGTATAATGAGTGCGTGAATGTGTTTAGGATATGAATGAAACTGACGTCGGGTCTTGGGGTGTTTTTTTCTATATGTATATAATGTCATTTGCGTTGATATTGTAGTGCTATTTTTAAACGGCGGCTGTTTCAATGTGTCGTGTTCTAACGTTTACACGTACGTCTGGTTGTAAAATGTTACGCATACTTACATGCGTACGGTTATATATGTAGGTATTTTTTATTATTTAATTAAACACTTCATTCCTGATTATAAAGTTTTTTTTTTATCATCAATGTTAGAAATATACAATATCATTAAATTTATTTAAAAAAATGTCGCGTGTACCAAGCTGGAGTTCTTTTCGATTTTACTTAAACATGTTGTATATTTTTTGGTATTGTTGTTTGATCTTTAGTGAGATTTGAAAGGATTATTCTTCGGGAATACTGTCGACTGTCCAGGACCGTTACATATCTGTCAGCACTTATTTCTAACCGTTCTTAATTTATAAAAGTGGCTCCACAAAAAGGGCATGTACCACAAGGCAGGTACTGTCAAAGTAATTGTGAGCTATATCCGCCATTAATAAATACACCATAATATTGTACCGCGTCGATCGACGTGATTACGAATTACTGCAATTATAAGCCTCAGCTTTCGTAGCAGGAAAATATCGTGATAAAACTATTGCATAGTGGTAGGGCATTTTCTATTGCCCGCCTCGCTATCTACCAGATAAATTGTCGCTAAACGCTAAAAATATATGTAGAATTTTACAAAAATGCATCGTAATTATACAGGTGAAATATTTAATATGCCGAGCTAGTATATACAATAATAAGTAATTTAGTTTTGATCCTGTAAATGACCGGAATAGTTTAAGTTTTTAGGCAAGAATGTTAGGTTCTAAAGATCCCTAAGCACATTAGGTACCAATTTGTCGGACAACAAATTTAAGGACCATGTCAAGCAGGTTTTACTGTGAAATGATTATTATAGGGTGGATCATTACGTGAGTGATAGTGACTCGTCTCGAAATTACTCCCTCTCTGTACGTCCACTAAAATAATATCATTTCCAGCTGATTATCAGCTCCAGCTGTTTTGGAGTCCATAGAGAACATAAATACAAACATCCATTTTTAGGGTTCCAAAGTTAAAACGAACCCTTATAGTTTCGTTATAACCGTCTGTCTGTCTGTCCGCGGCTTATCTCAGAGATTCGTAGTACTAGAAAGCTGTAATTTGGTATGGGTATACATATTAATCACGCTGACAAAGTGATAAAATAAAATCTTGAAAAGAAGAAGTTTGGGATACCTCCTCTACACGTAAAAGGGGAATTGTTGTTCTCATTTATCCCACCGTGTGGTGTGTCGATGCATCGTTTAAAGATATTGTAGGTCTGTGAGAACTATTTTTCGATTCAGGAATATTATTGAAATATTAAGCTTTAAACTGAAATTTTTTATTAGAGTCGAGTGTCCCCCTCTGCCAGCTAAATGGTTGTTTTTCGATGTATGAAATAATTCATGGTAGTAGTATATACAATAAAGTTAAAAGGAAAACTATCAGAAATAAATAGGCTTTGCATGTTAACGAGTTAGAAAATATATTTAGAGAAGTAATTTCGCACAAATTCCATTGAAAATTACTTAAAGACCCCTCTGTAAAGGATCATTCATTTTACACTGGGCCGGGGCCGAGCCGGGTCCGGATCAGTTTAGCACGAATAACTTCATACAAAAGTATACTATACATTTTTGTCCGTGTCCGTATATTGACACTGCTCGTGAACCGACAGGAAATATATAATATAAGAAAATATATACTAGCTGAGCCGGCAGACGTTGTTCTGTACTTTTCAGTATTTAATTAATGGCGCGACCACAGCGATCTAACTATACTGTCAGCCTTATAAGGGCCTCGAAGCCTTAGAGGGCTTTTACAGCTTCACCGGGCTTGGGATCTATCGAATCTAAACATAACTATAAACCATCGTTTCGATAAAACAAATAGGTATATAAAATGAGCTCAATTGCACAAGTCGTTTAGAAGTGATATATTCACTTACAGACGCACACATGATTTTTATATATACAACTAGCTGTGCCCGCGGCTCGGGTCGCGTGGACTACAGAATACTGTCGGTTGAGCGCACGCGTGAATTGTGCTGCCTCAAAAATGCTTATTTTGGATGATCTTTAGAAGATAGACATATGCTATCTCAGACTTGTTAGTATTTTTAAGATCTACAATTATGTAGAACATTCACTTGATATATCTGTTATTGTTTGCTCAGCGTAAGTAATTTAATCGCTCCAAAAACGTCTTTTCTCCGAATTGATTCACAGATATCGTGACTGCTTGTTTCATATTTTAGTTTATGTAAAAAAAAAACATAAAATAGCCTAATAATATATTTATGATATAAAGAAAAGACCATGTAAATTGCATTAGTAATTTTCGCGTGATCATTTTTTTATCGGATAGACAGCCAGACAGCCACGGAGTTTTATAGAAGATATCGAGATCGAGATATACGAGTATCACAGAACGTTCAGTCAAAGCCAACACGCTCTTAGCAAGACTTTTAAATTATTAAATCAGAAACATATTTGCTAATACAAAAATTTGAATATATTAAGAAAAAGCCTGTCAATTTGATGGCAACCATTAATAAATACTCATCAATAGTCGTAGTGATTTATGTTAGTAAATGGCATGTTTCAATAATTAATGGGGCTTGTGGGCTTATTTGGTATTCTTGGTCACATTAACATTGTCGACCGGTCTGGACAATCTAGTTTTCCATTACATGTCAATACATAATTATAAAATAACGTACTCAGGTATGTATGGAAGCGAGAGGATGTGTTACGACTTCTAATGAGCCGATTAAAAAAAAACATTGCTATGTTTGTACTTAAACTTGAATGTACTTCCTTACGTACTATAAAATGGAACTACAGCTATCTGTCTGTTTATTCCTTAGTAATTTTGAAATTCATAGATGTTTAAAAAATATATTTTAATTGATAAAATATGTAATGTGTGATGATGATTATGTTAAAATAAGTCGAACATAAAATTGCCGTAAATTATATGAAATTATGAACAATAAGATAAAAATAAAGAATAACTCTATCACATCATATGAAATACATAAATGAATGCTTTTAGAAAGGAAGAAATATAAATATTTAATTTCCAAATACACCACACATCACATTAAATATATAATATATATGTACATATATATTAAACAATACAAAGTGACACAATAAATGATGTGGTGTATGGGGTCTTCGAAACGAAACGACTCACGCGCCATCTATTTTAAACTGTTTGTACTAATACAGAACTATCGCGAGTGTACACCCAACAACCTAACAAAGTTTCGTCGTAATCGGATAAACGGTTTAGGAACACAGGAGACAAATGAACAAACAAAGAAACAATACATGTTTAGTTTTAATTACGTCACCATAAGTACTTAAAGTAATTAGTTGGTGCCCCAGGTGATAATTACATGAGAATTGTGTCAGATTGGATCGCGATCACCATGCACTATGTGTAACACGGTAACACCCGCTATAATGGCACGCTTAGTTGTGTCAGGATGTAGGATCAGCCGATGTATCAACCCGGTGTGCCAGTAATCAATTTTTTTTTGTATTTCGAACTGACTATACTGTTGGCCGGGACGCCTTAACAGTTTCACCGGGTTTGTGGGCGAGCGTTTAAGGCACTCAACCGAGAAAAAAGGCAACAAGCGCAAGGGTGCCAAAGTGGCCGACCTCGGCTTGGCCTGTTGCCGTATATGCAACCATCACGATCTAGCTAATTCCGATCCGAATTCTAGCTAAACTAACTATACATGTATGCATGTCTCTTGCCTTCTGGGAGGAAGGAAGCAATACGCGTACATGTATTTAGAATCTGTCAATTGGTCTAAGCAGTGTAATAGAAATCTGTATCCGATTGGATCGTGACCATTTACCTACAAGCAGATATACCCATAAAGTGACTCTCTTTTGGTTAGTAGCGTTTCAGGGTTCAGCCGTTGTGTATCCAGCTGAGAGGCAAGCAGGCCGGCATGACAGTGGCAAGCGGCAATGAATTGCCGATATCTCAATGGTCGCGAGAAAAACAAATGAAATAATTCATATTATTTTGGATTAAAATGAATTAATGTTTAAAAAAAAACCCTGAAATCCACCCGTGCGAAACCTCAGGCCAAGCTAATTTAACTATGCAATTAAACTGTGTATTTTTTTGTTTTTCTTTTAAACAGAACGTCTGTCAAACGTTTTTGTTTTAAATATAATTCAATAATAAACATATAGGAATTTACGAATACCTCATTTGTTGCTATAGATTTTAAATATATTGCTTATATATTATTACGGATAACAGTTATTCTTAATAAAAATTGAGACAACTATAAAAGCTGTGTCAAATTTCATCTCCAAAAATGTAGGAAGTACCAAAAAGGTATTTAGATGACAGACAGGTTATTAAGTATGACCGTATTTCGGTGACAAGATCGCATTCCGTTTAAATGTATATTTTATGCTTAGTATTTCCTGCATGCCAAACAACCAAACATCACTAATCTGCGGTAGTCACAAACGTAAAGCTTGTATAATTCAGAATATAATTTTTATACTTATTATTTTTGTATAAAAAAGTATTTTTTTAATATATTTATAAATAAATAGTAGATTCTTTTATATACGTTCACACGCACTCAAAATCCGACTCTGGTTGTTAAGAAGTTTGCCAATTCTTTGTTTGCCGCACTGTCAAGATGTGAAGTCGCCTCCCGGCCAGCGTGTTTCCTCCTACGTACGATATCAGGCACTTCAAACGACCAAGCCCGGTAAAGCTGTAAAAGCCGTAAAGGCTCCAGGGCCCCTCAGGCTAACAGTGTAGTCAGTTCGAAAAAAAAAAAAAAAAACTTCATACGAGGCGTAAAGGAGAATTTCCGCAGGTCGCTGTGACAGCGTCGACTGCCAATGGAATTTGACATCAGCGGTCACTGTTGTCTCTGGAAAAAATAGTGATTTTACTTTAGTTATGTACTGTGCAGTCATCTATCCGAGCTACAATAAAAATATTTTTTTTTTATCTTATCTCTATAATACATTGTTACTCAAAAGTGTTTTTGAAGCCACGCCATATCTCCCTTATTCCATTAATATAATTAATGATTCAAACATCAGTTTAAAGTTTATGTTCCTCATTACGAACGAAAAATACACAAACTTAATATATATTTTTTTAGGAATGTAAATGACGTAACATCCGCCATCTATTAACAATCTGTTTGACTAACAAACTAACTGTTTGTAAGTTAGATTTTTTATATTCGATAATGTGCGAAATATTCGAACCCTCAGCAAGTATAATATAAATATGAAATGCTATACAAAAATCTTATCCGAATATTTAGACATAAAAATAATAAACAAAGTAAATACGTACATGTAACAGAATATTAAAAAAGTAGTACTCATATCAAAGTAATCTCGCTGAAGTGAACATAATACAACAGAATCATTGATAAAATTTCTTAATAGTTTGCGAAACACAATGCCTATAAAAGTGCGGTGTGCGTTCAGATAGCTTTGCAATCGAGCGGCAGCTGCTTCATTCAATCCAGAAAAGTCCATCCAAAACGTTGTATACTTAATCATAGCAACAAGTAGCCTATACTGTATTCCGGAAGCAATAAAGTCCAATTTCATACGCTGTACTTATTGACATGTCTGTTGTTTATCACATCGACTATCCGATGAGGCTTACCAATAATTATGTAAGTTCCGTTATGGGCAACAGAATGTTCCCACCTCCGCAGAGTGGTTTCATTAATAAAGTAACTAGTGTATCGAAGTAAATTAGTTTCGTGTCTTCGTACACAAAATGTGGAACACGCGAAGGCTACTTGAGCACGCAACAACATCTCGTTCGACTTTTATGACCAGCTTTATGCCGGGCTTCATTGGGTTATTGAATTGCTAACTTAACTACGTCTAGCTTTGTTGTTTATATACAGCTGTCGAACGCATATGTCGACTGATGTAGTGTTATTATGCAAAACGAGCAATGAATCATCTTTTCTCTTTTAAATTTTGTTATGTTTATACCTAATATTTTCCATTATGACTTATAACGCAACAAAATCTGTAATGTCAATAATAAAATTGAGATGAACAATTGAAAGTGGACTAAACTAATTACTTTGTGCTTTTAAACATTAGATTTTATTTGTCTTTGTTTTACTTTGTAGCTTTTTATTTTGTCACTATCTTCTCTGAGCTTTGAATTATAATTATACTAGCAACCCGTCCCGACTTCGCACGGGTAGCAGAGTAATTAATACATACTAACTCTATTGGTTTACGCGGTGCTGGCGGCGCACGCCAGTAAAGATCCCAGTCGGCATGGTTTTTTCCGACATCTTGAACAATCATCGCCATATTTTAATCTATTTGTACAAAAACTTATTCTACACCTAAACCATCCTCATGGATACCTCCCCGTTCATTGATGAAAACCGTATAAAAATCCGTTCGGTAGTTCTTGAGTTTTTAATATGTAATGATGGTGTTTCTTGAGTTGTTTACCTACTTACTGATAAAATATAATTACAATTAATTATTATACACTTGAAAAATTTGATATTCAGATTCAAATTGTCATTTAGACTTAGTAAACATAATATGTCAGATTTATAAATAACTAGTTCCGCCCCACGGTTTCACCCGTTTAAATATACTCGAGCACCTCTCCACCGCGTCGCCGTCTACGCTCTCGTTTAACCTATCGTTTTTCTCACTTCCTGTATTTGCCAGATTGTTTGACGTTCATGATTACTGCTCTGCTCCTTAGGGTCATAGCGTGATGTTATATAACATTCCTTAAAATGCAAAAATATTTTTTGAAACCCCACTAGTATATCTGGAGATTAGCGTGATTAACAATAAAAAAAACACATGAGTTTCATAATATTAGTATAGATATGTGCCTGTATCAAGTAAAATAGAATACAATTTCCTAACGAGTGAATTGCTGCGTATTAGAATTTAGAACTATGTTCTTTTAAAATTAACAATTCTATTATATAAACATGTAAGCATAAGATACAATAAAAACAATATCCCGTGTGCATTGAATAAAAATACGTGGCGAAATGAATGGAGTGCAGAGCGATTGATAAAATTCAACATAGGTTGAATGGTGCTAACATCTGTCGTGCCAGGTGGTGTACCCTGCGCGTACTGACATCTTGACAACTGCCTCTCGAGACGGATAAGAACAACGGGTGAAAAAGTTCTGCGAAAATTCACTTCAAAATTAAAAACTCGTCAGTCGATTCCTTTTTTAAAACAATGTTGTAGGTTTATAACTGTTTTGTAGGTGATGGTGGGACCACTGCTTTTCTATGTGAAAGCATTGTTTCTTTCTTTCTACCATTCCTTTCTTCCTTTTTCTTTCTTTCTTCTCTTAAGTGTTATTGGTGACTCATGTTGCCCTAAACCAAATTTTCACCAAGTCTATGTGTGTTGCAAATAGACTTTTTGGAACATTGAAGTATAATAATTATTTGTAAAATATGTATCTTATCAATCTCAGTCAATTTTTAAAAGTTGATATCTGGGCAATCTGCGTTTTGGAAAAAGAAAAATCACCAATTCAGGTAAACTTGGAAAGTACATTATTATCTAAATACGATATTTCATCGTAATCGTTGGTGCCATTTTCTAGAAAATTACACGACCATTCTTTCGAGTCCCGTATCAAAATATATTACATTTGTTTACCATGTTTTAAAATTTGTGATTCAAGATCAGCTTGATGAAAATTTCTTGGAGGTCGCTCACAAATTTAAAAAGCTAAAAATTATTGTGACATGTTTTTTTTTCTCTCTCTCTCTCTCGCTACGATTTACTTTTGTATGCGAAACATTGTTTTACCAAATTTCAGGGCTAGAAAGTGAATTTTTAATTGGCGCTCACTTTTTTTTAACATTAATTGGTTTTTATGTTTTCGAGCTACCTTTAAGTATTAATATTAAATACTGCATGTGATACGTATTTAGAAGAATTGCTGACTTAATAGCTACATTATGAATTTACTGTAATCAATACAGATCAAACAATAAAATGCCATTATTAAGATTTTCTAACTGCCACTATGTTAGTTCATTACGCTCATAAACGTTATTATTGTTTCGTGTTGATATTATGAACGGTCGGTAGTTTTGTTTTTACCGATGTATCCGGAACTTAATTTTTATTTACCGCAAAGTTAAATTAATTAGTACCCGTCATTTAATCCGAGGAGTAGTTCTCGTAGGTAGGTGCCCACGTTCCCACGCTGCGCCCGAGTCGCCGGAAATCGTCCCCCCCCCTCGGCCCTCGTAGCCCGGACGCCCGCGCCAACGCATTGCTGCTAAGCCCCAAATCGAACCATTGCTCACGAACTAGTCTCCTACAAAACGAAAAAAATCCGCCTTAGTTACTGAGCTGCAAAACTGTGCTTCGGACACGCATGGCGAAATATCTATTCAAAGATACCCTGCTTCTGCATTTTATGGCTCAATTGCGCTTCCTTCCGTTTTTATGAGCCTATCGGGATGTTTATACGCTATAAGCACTAAAATTAGCATAAAATATTAGTGTCTGTAATATCTTGATATAACACTTTTATTTATAGTATACCAATATTATAAAGTTATTGTTTGTTTGTTTGTTGTAATCTCTTGAACTAGTAGTATAATTTGAAAACTTCTTTTTGATTGCATAGCCTATTAATTGAGCAAGGTTATAGGTTATATAACTTCACGCTACGACTCTAAGGAGCGGAACAGTAACAATGAACGTCAAGCAATCTGGAAAGCTGTAGACAAGTACGAGAAGTAAGAACACTTGTAGGCCACACGGATACGTTGACGGCTGGCAGCGCGGTGGAGAATTAGTCGAATATAGTTAATACGGGTGAAACCGTGTGGAACAGCTAGTTATTAATTTATATAATGAAGCAAACTAAAACTTGATAATGTCTACGCGCAGAAGGATCATTAAAATGTTATTTACTTTAATAATAAGTCATCCATTTAGTATACTAATCGGTCGTACATCAGCGGCATTAATTATCAATTTTCTTAGTACGAGGAAAATGTCCACTAGTAGAGTACAAAAGGGTATGTGGACAAATTTTACATTGATCTTAACCCAAAATAATATTATAGTGATATGAATTCGCTTATATTTATATTCTTAACTAGCGGTGCCCCGTGGCTCCGCACGCGGTTATTACGCATCAGTGATTATTTTAAAGTTTATTTGTACACATTTTAATGACACTTCTTTTATCCCATCAACTACGAAATTTAAATTGTATACAATTTCATTAATACCGTAATACAATTATTCATTAATATTAACTATTCATTAATACCAACAAATTAATAATAATTTATTTCTTGATTTTATTAACAATTCTTATAGCTTATGAATTGACCAATGATATAAGCTTCCCATGTACAAATGTCATAAGAATCAGATAGGCCGTTATTCAATTAAATCCGGACATACAAGCAGACAGACAGACAGAAACATTTTTTAACATCATATTCGTGATCCTTTATAAGATGTCTACAAGGAAATTTGGCAAAAAATAATACTTGTACAGATAGCACTAAAAAGTTATTAACATAGATAAGCTAAACTTCCCGACAATTACCACATAGGTACATAGGTTCTGTAAGGGCCCTTTTTTTTTGCCTAGTTAGTTAGACAACAATTTTCAGACCACTAAATACACATACACATGTTCCTTCCCTTCTCCCAGAGGGAAGAAACATGTATATATGTATAGTTAGTTTAGATCGAATGATAGGGAAGTAGCCAGATCGCGACTTATTTGCATACCCGCAACAGTCCGAGCCGAGGTTCGGCCACTTTGGCGCCCTCTGATGTTGTTGCAAAGCTTTCGTGGCTGACTGCCTTAAGCGCTCGCCTCCAAGCCCGGTAAAGCTGTAAACGCCGTAAAGGTTCCAGGGCCCCTAAAGCTAACAGTATACAGTTCGAAAAAAAAAAACTTCCCGACAAAGGTGGACACCTGGTCATACTTAGCTATATAATCTTCCGGTTTCCCAGTGCAAGTTTTTGTCACATAAATGTATACACAATGCATCTTTTGTAAGGGTCCGGAAGGAAGCTAGGTAGTTGGTAATGCGAAAGTTATTAGCTCAGCTTGTACATTATTGTATTGTGTTGCAATGTGTCAGTAAAAAATACCTTCCTTTTCTCTTATTTATACCATAATTTTCGGTTGGTTTACATTTTGCCTGCTAAAATACAATAGTTTTTAGAATTCACTGACCGTCATTATAACAATGAGTCGAACCATAGTAATATTGGTAACCATAGTATATTTTTGTAGACAATTATACTGAGAGAGGTAGGCACAGAGAAATTTATTTGGAGATTGGGTTCAGGTCGGCAACGCGTTAGAGATACCAATTGCATTACAAGCGTCCATAGGCTACAGTAGCCGCTTACCATCACGCGGGCCGTATGCATGTTTACCGTCTCAATTGTAGAAAAAAAACTGTTAAAGATATAAAATCATTTTGTCAGATTTATCAAAATAACTCACGGACTAAGGAATGCAACAAAGCTTACATAAAGTAATAAGAAGGGATTTGTAATTACTATACAACTTAAAAGTTACACAATTAAAATGACTTCTATATCCATCTAGGTTTTAAGTTCGTCTGCGGTTTCACCACCGCTAGACCTATTTCTGCCGCAAATTAACATTGTTCACTTAGCTTTGCATAATTAATCACTTCTTCTATTTTCGCACGAAAGACAACGTACTTCTGCTATTTTCTATTTGAAATTAAGCCTATATACATTTTCTGCTTTGCTTCTCTTCCATTATCTTCAGGTTTTATCGAGTCGTAGCTAGCTTCTCTTTCTTTATTAACATCTTCCTTGTTGACCTCATTTTCGCGTTATCTTTGGAATTTTGATTTTACCTGAATCCAATTAAGTACATAATTTAATTACTTTAGTAACACGAAAACCTCCCTAACGATTTTCCTGAAAATTGTAAGATATTTGTTCCATATTTAAACATGAAATCATTATGAACAAACAAACTATACCATAAGCTAAGTTACACTTACTAATACTTCTTGATTTTCCATAAAACTGTTGCAACAAATTTCCACTAAGTTTACTTTGCGTAGTTAAAAACAAATATGGATTCTCACTTGGAACTTAGCTGGAGCAGATTGACAGCCACTAATTACAAGTACGGGGTTGGTTTCGAATGTTATAAAAATAATTTATACTAAATCTGAAACGCGATTGTTCAAAGGTATCCCTGTTCAAATACGCCTCCTTCTCCCCTATAATATCCTTCAATACAGGCATCACTTAAAAACCAGTGAAAATGTCAAGCTCAAATCTGTTATATTCTTTAAAAATATAATGAATGTTATATACGTAGTTATTTATTTCTACAGCAATAAGTTTTTCAACTTTTTACACTTCTTCAGAAAAAAATATTTAAGGATTAAAATACTATTAAAAACGTTAACCGCGGATTGCGGGTTTTCGTTATACGGGTGTTAATTATGCAACCTTGGATTTTTAAATGTATATTTTTATCAATGGCCTTTTCTTGCATTTTGGTAAGAAATAGTAAGTTGTAATTAATTACCTCAAGATAATTTTAATATTTCGTTCAATAATTTCTTGTCAATGAACTTTTGAGTATTCAATCATAGATTTTTTTTAATTTAATTATTAGTTATTCTCAACCGATTTTATTAAAATTTTGTATGTAGAGAATGTGCCGTTCCGAAATTGATACGCTTATAATTTAGCAATAATAGTTTTAGAAATCATATTTTTTTTATAAATATATAATGACATGTTATACATACGGAAGAATGATCAAGGGAGCTTAGAATCGTCACTTCACTGGTTTAACCATCAAGACTTTTTAACAAATACTTAGCTACAATCTCAGTTTCAATATTTTATAATTAATTATAACTGCGTAATAAAAGCGTCCGGAGCTGCGGGTAACGCTAGTATTCTAGATATCAAAATGACAATTACAAAATCCATACTAATATTATAAAGCTGAAGAGATTGTTTGTTGATTGTTTGAACGCGCTAATCTCTGGAACTAACTGTCTGGATGAAATGGCTACATATATAGGGTATATTTATTTACGCTACGACTGTATGGAGCGGAGCAGTAATCATGAACGTTAAGCAATCTGGAAAGCTGTACGAAAGTACGGCAAGTTAGAACAATGCTAGGCTACAGGGGTGAATTAGCGGCGGCGCGGTAGACAGTTGTTCGGGTAAATTGAACACGGATGAAACCGTGGGGCACAGGCTGCACCGCCAGTTAATAATAAAACCAGTCGTATAGCTTTGCAAAGACCTCTTCCCGTAATTAATTGTAATTTTGTTGTATGTAAATAACAGAATGCGGTTAATAAAAGGTCATCGGAGATGCTTCATTTCACTTCTCTAAAGCATCCTTGTGAGCCGCAAAGCTTACATGTGTAAACAGAGGGCTTGAGGCCGTCGCGCCGCGTCGAGCTGCACCGCGCCGCGCCGGGGCGACCTTAAAGGTTGTAGTGCGGCCGACGAACCTCGTAACTCGTTATATAACGTGAAACGCAAACTGACGCACACAAATACATATGTTTATGACCACCGGTGCTGAAACTTTGGAACATTTTATGTTAATTTAAATTATAAACATATTGTATTATACAATCACTAACCCACGTCTATTTACGTGTCGTAATTTTATTTTTAATGATATTTTGTTATTTCGTTTATGTTGCTAATTTTTCAATATCACTTTCGGAATGGCACTATACTCCCTGTATATGAAATTACATCGAGATCGGTTAGGTCGCTTTTTAGTTAAATCCAGATATATAAAAATACAGTAAGACCAAAAACTGTCAAAATAGAGATCAGTGGACTATAAAACACCGAGAAATATATAATTCTATGTTGATGATGGCAAAACAGAATTTACGTGGCTGCTTGCGTATTTAATGTATTACGGTAATACCATCTCAGAATTTAAAAAAAACTGCTTGAAATATGAACACCAAGTTAAGTCTTTAAAATCAAAACTTAGGTGTATCACATAAATATTTATTGTTTTACATACAATATTTTTTACAGCTCATCTTCGTAACTACGAATGCAACGTCTAGAAGTCTAGATGAAAAATTTTCGACGACTACCATTGTCTTATATGAAATAACTAGCGACCCGCCCCGGCTTCGCTCGGGTGCAATGCTGATACTAAATACACCTGCCTACTACAGAATGTCCTTATTGTTTACAGCTTTTTTGTCATTAGACAAGAATACAAACATGTTTTGTTTAGCGGTTACTCTTGAAAGAGCGACATATAATTGACCATGGTATATAGGGCCGATAACGCCGCACCGCTATGTCCCTGAATTTGAAATCTGTAATATCTTCGGAAATATTCATTTAAATTACATACTGTTAAGGGCCATATTGATCTATATTAAATGGAAAATGTATTTAAGGTACTTAATTGGATAAGGATTAATGCTGTATTGCTTAAAATCACTTCGTAAATAAATGGTTTTTGTGGGTTATCCTAAAGAGATAGACATATACCATTGCGGACTTTTTTGCTGACCTTTTTAAGGTGTACAATACTGTGGTACATTATTTTGATTTATCTCGTGAGGTTCAGCCAGCGTTTGCAATGTAAGCGCAAAAAAATGTGGTTATTTACGACATCACATTAGAAATATCTAAATTTATCAGTGTTTTTCTACAATATTATGCGTGTATTATACATATAAACCTTCCTCTTGAATCACTCTATCTATTAAAAATCGTATCGTAATCGTATCAAAATCCGATGCGTAGTTTTAAAGATTTTTAAAGTAGTTTTAAAGCATACATAGGGACGGACAGAGCGACAGCGACTTTGTTTTATACTATGTAGTGATTGACGACTAGCTATCGAAATGGTCCAGCAGGTACATTTGAAAACATGTCCCCTTTTTATGTTCAACGTGATGTGACATGTCATCCAAAACAATCATGTCAATAAAAACAATCAATTAGAAGACAAAAATGAATTAAACAAACAAAAATATATATGGGAAGAATATATCATCATTTCAGCCGAAAGACAAAGATCGGGAGACCGAGACCGGTCCTGCGCTAGTATTATCGAGTGGGTTCCCGCAGCCTTCATCAGCTCGTCGGTCCACCTTGTGGCAGATTTGACCTCGCTGCGTCTTCCGGTACGAGATCGCCACTCGAGGAAAAAAAATATGGGTGAATAAATAATAATTAAAAAAAAGCATGACATGTAACTTCCGACGTTAAACGCGCAATTAAAAAAGAGTAATGCGTCTGTAACAAAGATGTTGGCTTCAAAAATCTGCAATCCTATATCGGTGGAGCGATTAGCAATAATACATTATTACAAAACATGTCAAATAAAATGTTATATCTCTAAAAAGTACATTAGCTACACCTACACGTTATAATTGTCTATTACTTACTAGAAGAACGTAAAATTGTAACCATAGGTTAGTAGTTTATTCCTATATAATCTTCATCAATTATACATAACTAACTCTGCTTCGCGGTTTTACCCGTGTTGAATTAATTCGACCAACGCTACAATGCGCCCGTTTACCCTATCATTGTTTTCACTTACCGTACTTGCCTACAACTTGCCAGATAGCTTGACGTCCACGGTTACTGCTCCGCTTCTTAGGGCCGTAGCGTGAAGTTATACACTACTCGTGTACAAAATTTCATTAAAGTCAATTATCGCCTATCAATTATGGAATAACGTATAATTCCCGTCTACTAATACCTCCAAATCGTCTACTACAAATTTTCATTAAAACCGGATGAGAATTAAAAAAATAATTTACGATTTAAAAGTATTCGGCATTTCATCAATGACATATTATGCTTCCGGTGCACACAATTTCATAAGAATCGGTCAAGTCGTTTTTGATTTAAATCCGCACATACTCGTACAAAAACAGATTCGTAATCAGTATCCTTTATATAGGATTGTCTATGATATAATAGAACATATAGATAGAATCACCAAGGACCATTACATATCAGCTGATTTAGAACATAATTATTATATTATAGTCATGTTATGCTATGTCATTAGTAATTAAAGATTATCAATCTTTACTTTTTTTTAGTTTAATTATATCTATAAATGTTTCAGTAATGGGCAAATACATCAATACGATAGAAATCAAATTAAAAAATTTAATAACTTACTTTTACCCTTTCCATATATTACATTCACCGAATAATATTTTTGTCATTTGATATTGATTTATTTTATAATATCTCACGTTATGTTTGTCATAAATTAGGTATGAAATCATAAAATATTACAACTGTAAATGCAACTAATTATTATAATATTTATTGTTGACTTTTATAAATTAAATATGTTTATGAGATTGTATTTAAAAATACACGAAGCCATGAAAGTTTGGCCAACTTACACGCGGGTGCTTTGGACGTTGTATGCAAGCGCGCGCGTGTCCGCAAACAAAGCTCGCTCTCTTCTCTCCTCCTCCCCTCCCTACCGGCTTCACAACTCTAGCCAGCCTTCACAAATAATAAGCAAACATACTTTGTTCCCTCACTATTTTGTTTTGTTTTGTACCACTACCGTCAGAATGTAACCGAAACTCTGACTTGCTACTCGGCGCACCTGATCGAACAAAATCGTTTTCATAATTTTAATGTTTGCGTTGACTTTTGTAGAACTTCGACATACTTTTTAGGTAGATACTTTTCAATATTATTAAAAATGTACACCTTCTAATGGAGAAATGTTAAGTGATACCATTTTTATTATTGTTTAAGGACATATCAAGATTCTTACAAAAAAATAACAGACCAGTTATATGTGCTTTTCTATGTATGCATATAAATGAAAAACAGGGGTGCCTACTTCATATAGATGCTAGGGGACTCCCGTGAGGTAAATAGTAATTAGTGGGTACGGAACACTAATTACGACAGTTGTAACTGTATCGCGTATCTTGACGACAATACACCAGATGTAGCACCCGTCATAGTGGAACGCTTAGGCGTGTCGCATTCCGGAATCAATCGGGGTATATCCAATAATCAAGCGGGGTGGTAGGAATCTGTAGTCGACTGGGTCGCGTTCACCATACACATGGTGATAGCCCGTCACAGTAGCTCTCTCAGTCAGTGTTTATCCAGCTGCTTCTTCTTCTTCTTTCGTATCGTTGTTAAATTTCTAATTTAAAGCCACTTTGACCATTAGGTAGCTACTTCCATGGTGTGTCCTAGGTGGTCATCAGATCACTCATTTACATATGGAGGAGCATGACGTATATCAAATGTGGCATGAACTGCACTTGGGCTGCACACTGGCATTACGTGTCACTCTTAGCAATTATGCCTCAACGGCTAAGGTTACTCTTGGGCCCAAAGTCTGTTGTTACACTTCCAAACTGACCAGGGCAGTTCGTAACCAGGAGGTAGTTTTCAGTTGCAACAACGTATTCTGGAGGTGGAGCATGCTTAGTGGTACATAGAGCAAGGCGATGTTCACTTGCATTACCACTGGATAACGAGGTGGAAAACAAGAAACTCTTTCGGATTTTTAATCTTCTTTGGGATGGTACGGCATTATATAGAGGCTGCCTACTATAAGTTTCGTGTTTCGTTTTTTCTAGAGCATGCAATCTCTGGTCGTATGACTGGGAGAGCTATCCCTGCTAAAGCATAGAGCTTGTTCAGAGGAGTTGACCTAAGGCAATGTATATACGAGTATATCCGTATCCAGCAGCTGAGAGGGTTACATGCTGACACGACAGTGACGACCACCGATGGCTTGTCGATCTCTCGGTGGTCGCCGTTATTTTGAATTGTACTGTGCTTACCATCAGGAAGAATGCCGTTACTTCTCCGTATTACAATAAAAAATACATTAATCGCAGTACTAACGCAAGCTTCGATGTAGTTTTTAATTTATTATACTTACACAAAGTTTCAATGAAAATTTTTATTATTATACATAAATATTGTAGATTTTACCATCTTCCCAAACGTTGTAATTATGTATATTACCTAATCTCTAAGTAGGACTATAGTTACTTCGACTGTCGCCTAAATAATGTTATAAAAATAACCTTTCAAACAACAAAATTATAGTTGCGCTTGGCACACACAAAAAAAGTAAAAAAAATTTGGAGATATAAGATGGATGAGCATTTAATAAAGTTTCTAAGTAATAACATGGAACATCATTAAGAAAATTTTTGAAAAAATAAATCAACACTGCATAGCATGCCTATATAATAAAAAAAGGCTTGAAAAAACATTGTAGCATACAAAACATTCGATTTAAATACGTAACATTGGCTCGTTGACTTAATACGAAAATTATAACATAAATTTAAACTTTTTTTAATTTATTATCATTTCGAATAAATCTTCTAAAGGGAAGAATGTAAAAAAATGCGACCATATCTTTCGGTCTCGTGACTATGAAGTGTGATTAACTATAAAATCATGGCATTTGGTTAAACTATATTTAGAAAAAAAGAAAAAAAACGTTAAGAATAGAGTAAAGTTGATGAATAAAAACTTGATTTTTATTTCATTGAGTGCTGGCTGAATGTGGTGCTACTAAATTTGGTGGTACATGGCGGACCGAAGCCCCGCCGAGGGCAGAATGCGTCGGCAGGTGTTCATACTGTGCGGGTATACTTAACATACAGCATAACGTAGATGTTACTTAAATAAATATTTTATTATTGATTTCTTAAGTAACCTTATATATAAGCCATATTAATATTCACTGCGTTACTGTAGAGAAACCACAGCATAAAATTATGTGCTTTATTAAGTATGCGTTTGTTTATTTATATGTGACACAGGAAACCATTGAAAATTGTCAAAGACTGAACAGATTGAATATTTACAAGAGGACGTCCATTAATTACGTAGGTTTTTTTTATTTGTGAAAAATGCGGTGGGACACATCCTCTACTTTTCGTCAAATTTAACCTATATTTTTCAAATAACTCAAATTTCATTCGTTCATGTTTTTCGCTTAATGTCACTAAACACCTTAAATCAAAATCTTCTATGGAAGTCCAGGGCATATATAATATAGAATACAAAATGTTATCTTTACCTATAAATTATAACAAAGTATATTCTATAAATGAAAAAGTTAACGTGACAGTTTTATTTGTTACCCTTCTCATTCTTTTTCTGTTTAAATCCTAGGTCCGTTCCTCCGGTATGGAGCCCTCAAGCCAGCTGCTCGCGCGATACAGTGACACTGCGATCACTAGCTACCGACACACCACTGTATTATTAACATACATGCACTACACTCAGGTACATAGGTTCTGTAAGGGACCTTTTTTTTTCTTTTTTTTTGGTTAGTTAGCGTTAGACCAATTTTCATATCACTAAATAGATGTACGCGTGTTTCTTCCTTCCTCCCAGAAGGCAAGGGACATGCATACATGTATAGATAGTTAGCTCGAATTCGGATAGGAATTTAGCTAGGTCGCGTATGTTGCATATACGGCAACAGCCCAAGCCGAGGTCGGCCACTTTGGCACCCTTGCGCATGTTGCCCTTATTTCTCGGCTGAGTGCCTTACGCGCTCGCCAGCAAGTCCGATGAAACTGTTAAGGCCTCTCGGCCAACAGCATAGACAGTTCGAAAAAAAAAATGTGTTTAATTGAGATTTGGTGAGATTTTTCAGAACCCCCCATTTTCAGCTCACGTATCTAATCCACTCAAGACGTGACGGTATCTTAGTATGTATATAACTTGCAGTAAATAATATTATAACTGTTGTTCTTCATGTTTTGAAAATTTTTGCATGGGTACAATGAATCACAAAAACATTTATTACTTACGTAGAAATATCCATACTATGCATTCTCAAGCAGATTTCGGAAACCACATGTCATTTCCTTTATAGAACCATACGGGACGGGAGGTGCGCATACACCGGTCGATTTTCATAAAAACTTTGTTTATTCATCAACGAATCTTGTTTTGCAATATATATACATATATATGAAACCTTTTAATGGCACTCATTAACGTAGACTTTTATGGAAGGAAGAAGGAACTTGAGTTTTATATTTTATTTCATTCATTATATTTATCTCGTTAACGCCAATCTAAGTAGATGTAGCCAGGACTTTGTTCAGAGAAATGGAGCAGTTAGATAAGGGAAAACTAATAATACTAATATTATGCATATCTCTAGAAACATTTGAAACCCCATTGACAATGGATTCAAGTTGTTAGTTACGAATTGTAACACTTATATTTTTCCAAGGAGATTGTTACACATAATGCTGTGAAGTATTTGCGTTGCAAGTCAAGTCACCTAGCACTATACCCACATCCTGCTAGGGAGAGGAGGCTCTTGCCTCTTGCCGGTATCTGGCTTCGTCCTTGTATGTGGATACTCGAAATCTATCTATCGTGTGGGTAAAACATCCGTTTCCTATGTCATTACGCATTTTGTTTTAATTCTTTATAGATATAAGCGTATGGCCACAATCTCACCTGGTGTTAAGTTACGATGTAGCTCATGTGGCCCAACATGGTAACACGCTAAGCCTAGTTGGAATTGAACTTAAGGGTGGTAGCTTGTCAGGTTAATGTCTTTCAAGTGCAGCTACCCGAACACACTTATAGGTGTTTGGCGACAGATTTTCAACTTGAGGGTAGTTGCTAGCCAGGCGTTTAATATCTCTCAAGTGCAGCTACCCGAACACACCTATAGGTGTTTGGCGACAGATTTTCATATAGAGGGTAGTAGATAGCCAGGCGTTTCAGTATGCTGAAAGATTTACCTTTCACTAGAAATTTTTTTTTTCATTGTACTAAAATATAAAACATACGAGCTTGAAGTCCCTATAAAGATAAGCTAGCAGATAAGGAATCACTGTAGCGATATAGCTAGATGTATGTGCTTGAACTACTACTTCTACTCTACATAACTATATACGTCAGCTAATCCTAAGCACTGAGAATTTCTCATGTATCAATTATTTTTCTAACTATACTTACATGCGTAAACACGGCAGGATGATCACTGCTATTCTGCGTAATAAAGACTGCGCAAGACGGAAACTGATTGTATAATACCATGGTGGGGCCGTGCTGAGTGTATCTGCCGCCCGTGTGCATGATATAATTTGCTACCCCTATAGTCTATAGACTTAGATAATATTAATTGTAAAATTCTGCATTACCACGATACATTACATGCTTGCCCACTTTCAAATAATGCAATATTATCTGTCGTAGGTTACCTGACAAAAGTCAAACATATGTGTTATGAATAAATATGAAGTCAAAGCGTTATACTTAATCTTACATATATATATATATATATATATATATATATATATATATATATACAGATATATATACGGATAATTTCAAAACAATAGAGAATAGACAAAGATATAACCTTAATATTATCCCTTTCTACTATTTATTCATATTCCTTTAATTTCTTTTTTATTTTACCGCCCGGCCCCTAGTATGTGACTGCCCGATTGTTGTTCGCCTCTTATACCTCCGGCACGGCTCCCTGTACCTAGTGGTTTGTAGCGTTATTTTTATCTGATACTAGGTGTTCCCCAGTGTTTCACCCGTGTTAAATTAATTCGAAAACTCCCTACGGCACCGCTGTCAACGCGCCCGTGTCGTTGTTCCACTTACCGTACTTGCCTAGCCTCCAAGCAGTAGGTGTGTTCTGGCAGCTGCACTTGAGAGCCAGTCTTTCACTAGATTTAGCGTGTTATCATCTTGGGCCACATCGTCACTTAACATCAGGTGAGATTGTGGCCACAATGCCAAACATATTACGATAAAAAAATACTTATTTTTAGGCCTCATTGAATGTTATTTATTTTTACATAAATAAGTATATAAACTATTGATAATGACAATATTTACGACTACTGATATAGGCTATATGTAGGTAGTTAGTTATACGGCATAAATGAGGATTTTAGTAATGAATGACAATTATCTTGAGTTGACTCTGTAAGTTATGAGTTTATACACTGTGGACGGCCGCGCCTACTTGCTCCGGCGCCCGGCGACGCAGACGTGCTGTCTCACATAGACAATGCCTCTGACGTGAAAGATACACTATGTAGTATGTACGTAACACCTACCAGTCATGTTTGACAAAAAACCGTTGTTCAAATCTCTTACTCAACAACTTAGATCTACACATCTGTCGTTCTTTAACGTTTAAAGTTCTTTAAGTATCTGAAACTTCCACTTTACTTCTTGCGAAACTACTATTTTAAGTATAGTTAGGAAACAGATATCGGATATTCAATGTAATACAATTTGAAACAATGATGGCGCAGTGGTAACTTGTACGGATCCATACAATGAGCCTGAGCTTTCGGTGAAGGAAAACATCGTGATAAAAGCAGAGCATGATGGTAGGCAATTTTCTAATGCACGTCTGGCTAGCAACCACACTCAAGTTGAAAATCTGTCGTCAAGCACTCATATTGGTGTACCGGCAGCTGCACTTTAGAGCTAGTTATCCCACTATCCTGACATCAGGTGAGGTTGTGGCCAAACGTTATAATAAAGTAAGCGTATAAAAATAAAAACTAGTAAAAAATTTATACATACTAATTGTGCCCCACAGTTTCACCCGTGTCAAATTTATTCGACAAACTCTCGACCGCGTCGCTAACGCATCCGTCAGTTTTTTCACTTACCGTACTTGTCTACAGCTCGCCACATTGCTTCACGTTCATGGTTACTGCTCCGCTCTTCAGGGTCGTAGCGTGAAGTTATATATCATATAACCTTCCTCAACAAATTGGCTATAAAATGCAGAAAAGAACTTTTGTAATCTGACTGGTGGTTCAGGAGATATTTTCAAATTTATTGTATTAGTATAGATTACATGGATCATAGGTCTATACTAAAGAGCTTTTACAAATGTAAAGGCGACAAGTATCCTGTCAACACTTCAACGGTCATCGTTGAGAAGACGTCGAAGTGGAACGCACATGCAGTGAACAGGACACGGTACACATGCGCGAACATTAGCATGCACTAGCACGCGCGCGCCGGAAGCCGCGCTCGGTAACATGGCCGCACACTTACATCCAAGATGGCGGCGCACTTACGATGAATCGATAATTAACGACGACACCCGATTTCATATTTCAAATCGATCAGACCTTATTAGACGAGATGTGATGTAACCTGGACCGTAGCAGGAAGGTTCGATCAGAATGCAAGCCGCACGAGATCCTCGACTTACCCCATAAGGGCCTGACGAAACTGACCAGTTGAATCACTAAATACTTGTTTTGTTTTATGGGAGGTCGTTTGAAGTACACGTGTACGTTTTTATTATTTAATTGTCTTAGTTTTCATAATAGGCATTCGATGGCTGCTCGTCGGAATCGAATATGGTTAGTTAATGGACAATAAAAACTTTATGGAAGGAAATCGGACACGGCTGCTCGTTTTATCTTGCAAAAAACTTCAACTTGTATTTAGATTTTTAAACAATTTTTATAAATGGTTACAGAAGTGCCTGGTTTCTTTTATTTCTCGTATAATCGGTTAATAATTATACGTAATTGTAAAAATGGGCAGTTTGTCGTCACTAACATAAAATTTTGCGCATGATACGAAAGATAATAAATATTATTTATGTCATCAGTGGCCAAATTTCTCGTTTTACGGTTTCGGGTTTTAAATTAACAATCTTTTGTTTGACTACTTCGGAACTATGTGTGGTTTAGTTATAGAAAACAGTGCATAAGAGTATAATGTACCCATTTGAATATATCCCATAAAAATCTGTTTAACCATTCCACCAACCATAATTAAAGGAAAAAACAGAAAATTTCTGAAAACGGTTATTTGTGGCATGGTGTCGCTTAACTAACATATAAGGCGACATAAATTAAGTATGTAGCGGAAATCATGATCGCACACATATCGTTGAAATATATAGTTATAGATGATTTACTTAATGTCAACTGTTACTCAGTTACGATATTTTATTATTATTGATATTTTATTATATTTATATTTATTTATTATTATTGATTATTATTATAGATTTGTGCGAATATATCGTATACATGTACGATGTAAACAACGAATCCTTATGAAAAAGTTTTTTTTTAATGAACACATTAACAATTTCGTCAATAATGAGGAGCATAAGCTTTAAAATTATGTATTTTGAATCATTATATTTGACGGAGATATATTATGGCTTAGTCAGGAAGAAACACAGTTGAGAAATAATATACATATATAATATTGTAGGCATTTAAAAAAGAGACATTTCGATAATTTAGTTAATATGTACAAATACTAGAGACGACATCCTACTTTTGTTTTCGAAAACATATTTTATCTTACAATTAAAAACCAGAATTAAGAATATGTATGTAAATACTAAAAGAACTGTTTGAAATATCTTTTCATATACAAATATATTTCAATGATGTCAATCAGATTCATTCAATGGTGCGAGAAATATATACAAACTCGGAAAGTTCGTGTGACTATGTAAGAAAAAACGGGAAAGGAGGTTCAAGGTCGGTAATACGCTAGGGATAGGTAGTACCTCTGGTGTTGCAATCGTCCATAAACTACGGTAACCGCTTACCATTTGACGGACCGGTCGTTTGCTTGCTACCAAAGATGTATAAAAGATCTTCATTATAAAAAGTCGTCAAAACAGAAACAAGCGAAGAAAGTTTTGAGATTCGATTAGACGCAGCTGTTATAGTCGGGTGCACAAACAGTTTTTACAGCTACCCTCGGTTGGTGAGTGGTGACGCTTGACTGCTCTGTGCTCCGGGAGAGTTGTCACGACAACCGCAACCTCAGAACTAAGGCTTATTACATAACAACACTCGGCATCATGTTTATCCGGTTATCTATACAAATAATTAAAATTCAAGTGTCTGTTTGTAATGTCAAAATAACTGCTTTTTACTAAATGCAAATGAAAGCATGCGGTACATATAACAAAAAAAAATAATGCTTGTGTGTCTGTCTCTCTGTTCCGGCTAATCACCTAAACGGTTGGACCGATTTTGACGGGAATTTCACTGGCACATAGCTCATGTTATAAGAAGTAACTTAGGTGTTTATTTTAGAAAAATAATTAGGGTTCCGTGAAAATAAAATAGTAAGCCTTTTTATCTTTAAAATAACCGGCGGGCGAGTGCCGTAATGGAAGCGGGGTCTCTACAATACCGACGGCAGTCTGTAGTCCACGCGAGTGGAGCCTTGGGCACAACCAGTTTGTAGTAATTTGTTGTGTTATTAAGACTTTATAACAATGACTCAAGTGAAGGCACGCTCGATATATACCAAACACATCAGAGGATCTACATCCAATTTTTACTGTGACCTAAGCTTTCAGTGAAGTAAATCAGCGTGATAAAGCTATGTAAAACATTTCATCGTTTGCTTGACTAGCTACCACCTTCATATCAAGAGTCTAACATCAAGCACATAACGGTTCTATTATTGAGAGTATTTTAAAGTCTGTCCCTAATTTAGACATAGGTAACAAAAACTTATGCATAAAGAAGATGGCGTAACAAGTCAAAAATAACTCAAAAATATTTATCCCTCGTTCCAACAACATGATAACGTTAGCCATCCACGATAAATTCCATTTTTTATTGTTTAAAAATTTAACGGTGTATCAATAAACATTATTTTAATCAAATGAAAATATTAATAATCAAATTAATATAATCTTTATTTATACACCGTTAAATTATTATTACACAATAAAAATAAAAGTTAGCAAAATGAATTCACATTCTTATCAATGATAGCTAACTTCAACATGTCGAGCTTCCATCACCACGATGCGCGCTTAGCTTATAGTCTACTAAACGCGCCAAAAGAAGTAAGTCTAAAACGAAAATACCACTTACGCCTATTCCCAGCAGCCTCAACACCTAAAAAACCGCCACGCCTCTGCGGCAACTCAAGCCTAGGTCCGATCCATCGGTATGAAACTCTTGAGCCAAGCAGCCGCTCGCACGATACAGTGACTCTACATTCACTAGCTTTCACAGACACACGTGACTATGCATTATACCACACATGCACGCCACATAGGTTCTGTAAGGAACCTTTTTTCTTTTTTTCCTAGTTATATCAGACAAAAATTTTCAGATTACTAAATACATATACACATGTTCCTTCCCTCCTCCCAGGGGGAAGAAACATGTATATATGTATAGTTAGTTTAGATCGAATGATAGTGAATTAGCGATTTCGCGACTTCTTTGCTTACACGCAACAGTCCGAGCCGAGGCCCGGCCACTTTGGCACCCTAAGATCTTGTTGCAATGCTTTCGCGGCTGAGTGCTTTAAGCGCTCGCCCCCAAGCCCGGTGAAGCTATAAAAGCCGCAAAGGCTCCAGGGGCCTTAAAGCTAACAGTCAGTTCGAAAAAAAAGTATCTATAATTTAAACCTCGTTCATTTAAGCTATTAATAAATGAATAGTATGTGTCTACGTTGATAAAGCAAAATATACACTGATAGAAAATATATGTATTTGTATGAGTACACCTAAAATGTCTTGGGGTCAAGAGTCTTGAGAAAACTACTGAATTCTCAAAACCATTACAAAATTATTCCGAAGAAATTAACGAATATGATAAAAAGTCACCAGGTTAACTATGTTACACACATATTTTTTTATAATAGATCGGCACTTGGACTGTACTGTTCCTGATGGTAAGCACAGTACAATCCAAATACAACGGCGACCACGGAGAGATCGAAATCCATCGGCGATCTCCGCTGTTATGCCGGCCTGAAACTGACTACTACACCGGCCTTAATTGAGTACACGTGACTCACAATAAGCGCGACGTCAAAATATATTAACAAAGTTTTATATTGTTTCCCAGTAATTAATATTGAATTGGTTTATTACAATGATTGCCTTAATTATCAGTCACTCCGAAGAAATATTACAATACTTGGAAATGTCATATCATAATCGATTAGATTTATTTGTAGAATCGTACTAAATGTGAAATTTTACTACCTATAGGTTATGTCTGTATTAATTATATTTTTTATAGTATGTACTAGCTGAGTTCCTTGGTTTCACTCGTGTTAAATTTATTAAACAAAGTCTCTACAACGCCGTTTTTTTTTTCGAGCTGACTATTCTATTAGCCTTAATTAACAGTAAAAACCGTTCGAAAAAAAAAAGCCCTGGAGCCATTAGAGGGCTTTGACAGCTTCGCCGGGCTTGGGGACAAGCGCAGAAGGCTCCTCGGCTTGGGCTGTTGCCGTACATGCAAATAATTCACGATCTGACTAATTCTCTATCCGTATAATTAGATCTAACTCTAACTAGACAAAAAAGAAAAAAGTTCCCTTATAAAACAAGTGCAGTGTCATGTGTGTATGTCGAGGAACGGACTTTGGCTTGAATTGCTGCTGGAGAGGGTGGTCGTGGCGCGCCCACCGCACCTTCGGTCGCCTCCTAAGCACACGTGTAGCCCATCGTTGTTCTCACTTCCCATACTTACCTACAGCTTGCCAGATTGATTGACGTTTATGGGTACTGCTCCACTACTTAGAGGCGTAGCATGAAGTTATAAATCTATACTTCTATACTAATATAATAAAGCGGAAAAGTTATTTTGTTTAAACACGCTAGTCTCTTAAGCTACCAGTCACATTCGAATATTTTTTTTTGTATATGATAGTCAGATCATTCACGAGGAATAGTACAAGCTACCTAGACCTCTCAGCAAGCCTTAAATATTGTTTTTTTTTTTAAGTAAGTCGGAATAAATTGCGCACCCTAAATGCTTTATTCGCGTGTGCTGGCATAATGGTTAGTGATACGTATATACAATATTCTACAAAAATATTGCTCTTTAGTACATCTACAAAAAGTATACAATACTATATGTCTATCTCTTATACATAAGCTACAATAAGGTATTTTGTGACAAAGATTTATTGAAAATTAAAATGTGATTTATGAGCATTATTATTATGCATGGCATATTAATCCTTACGAACGAAACTTACTTCATCATCAAGACAATTTTATGTAGATAAGCTTTGCCCTTTATAGCATGTTATGTGGACGAATAGTTTGGGAGATAATGTAAAATTAAAATAATTCAACACTCGGCTCGGCTCTATGACAATATGTGTAGTGGCGCGTACGAGCCATGTGAGTTGTGATGCATAACCCTGGCCGCCCGTTAAAATATTTTTTATACTGAAGTTTTGTAAATAATCGATCTTCGATTTCTTTAAAATTATACGCGAGGGACATCTAGTAGGTTATAAAATACGAAATATTTTTTCTAATCTGACTGGCAATTCCAGAGATTAGCGCATTGACACATAAAAATTACAATCTCTTGAGTTTTATAATATTAATTCGTATATATAGCAAACAGGCTTGCAATCAAATTAATTTTAAGTGGTCTGTACAAGCTATAGTTACACCAATAAAGAGAGATAGAGCTCAGAGAAATGTCTTTGGTGATTTCTCCCTACTTGAGGCAGTCCGACTAGAGGAATACCTCTACCTTACAGAAGATCGCATCCAAATAACCTAGTGTTGGGGTTCTGCGGTAAGCAAGGTTTCCAGAGCTCTTTGGGGTAGGAGAGGTCCAAGTCGGCACCGCGCTATCGATACCTAAGGTATCTAAACCGGATGCAAAGATGCAGTACAGATAACAAGTAACTAAATGAAGTGGATTGGCAACACATCGATATATGAAGTGTTACAACTAGTTCTCAGGAGTCAAAATCAGTGATTAACCAATATCGAAAAAACTAAAGTTTGGTCTAAGTATTGTTTGGTAGCTGGACTACAGTGAGGACTACGTACTATTTATTACTTCAGTTAGGTACACCTTGAAAGAATGATGATTCAGTGGTAACGTGTTCGTCCACCGTATCGATCCACGTAGGTTCGAATATAAAAATGAGCCTGAAAAACATTGTGATAAAACAATAGCATGATAGTAGGAAGCCTGCTTAAAGCCCGCCTGGCTAGCTACTATCCCCTACTTAAAAGCTTGTCGCCAAGCACCTATATACCTAGGTGTGTTCGGGTATTGGCACTTGAAAGTCAGTTCGTTTAAGCGTGTTGTCATCATAGGCCACATCGTCACTTAGCGTCAAGTGAGATTGTAGTCGAACGCTGAAACTATAAAGACAAACTATTAAAAAAATCAATAACTTCAAACTATGTATAGTTCTACTATTCCAGTGACGTAAAAGAAGGAATTAATGATTATTCTTTGGTAATATTAGAGGAGATATCCTATGTCTGCGTCCTTCCACCTTCACTGCTATCATTCAGAAGATTGGTAAACAAGATAAATACCTCATACGGGTGACGTAGATTCGTGACGTAACTGGATGTCGGGTTAGCGGGAAGGAGAGGGGTATGGCCGAGGACGGTGACCCGCAAACAGTGTTGCTACGCAGTACAAGTACGCACTGGTTTAAGCGATTCATATGCTTGACATAAAACGGGATTAAAATACTCCTATAAAAATTATTTAGAAAGCTTTTACAAAATAAAATCTAGTAACGTTTAACCGCAATACATAATTAAAAATTAAATATTATATTTTTTGTATCCTACATATTACTAGCTAAATCCGGCCGCGCTTCGCTGTGGCCGAGTCTGATATTAATTAATTATCATTAGGGAAGTAAATAATAGTATTCTAGTGAACATAAATTTACCGAGAAAACACATTCATTTTAATATCCTACCACGTTTGTTGTTATAATTAAAAGTATTTAACATATTTTATAACAAATTAGTAAAAACAGTACATAATAATGAGTAATAAAAAAATGTGATACATATCGTCATTTATTAAGTTTTTATTTAAACCTTACGAAACGCTTGGAATTTGCCGTTCGCGTAGAAACTTCGGGATAAAAAGTAGATATATAAAACACTTGTATATAGATAAATTAATTCATCGACTACTTTTCGAGTTTTGCGAATACAAAACTGTCTATATATATATATATAGAAATACTAACTGTACCAGCGGCTTCGTACGCATGAACTACACACCGCGCCGTCTACCGGGTCCAGTTGTGAATCTAAGGCAAACACAGACCCATGCAAACACACACAAAAATTTCATCAAAATTGGTCCAGTCGTTTAGGAGGAATTCAGTCACATACACACTTACAGAAGAATTATCTATACAAAATATATATTTAAAAATTAAGTGTCTGTTTGTAATGTCAAAATAACAGCTTTTTACTGACACGATACCTATAACAAAAAACCCATTTTTAAATTTTTGTCTGTCTGTTTGTTACGAATAATCTCCGAAACGGTTGGACCGATTTTGACTGGACATTCACTGGAAGATAGCTGATGTTATAAGGCATAACTTAGGCTACTTTTATTTTAGAAAAAATAATTAGAGTACCGCACAAAAAATAAAAAATACCTTTTTTTAGTAGTCCACGCAAGCGGAGCCGCGAGCACAGCTAGTATATCTATATAAAGATGTGAAAGTTTGTATATTTAAATGTTCATTATTCAATCACGCAAAAACGGCTGAACGGATTTGAATGAAATTCGACACACAGATACTTTATAGTTTGGACTAATACACAGGATACTCTTTATCCCGGTAAATACCCAATTCTAAAGTCTACGCACACGAAGTAGCGGACAGAAGCCAGTAAGTATTACATAAAACGAATTTTATTTACAAACCAAAACATAACCACGAATTTCTTAAAGGCATTTTGTAACGAACGCACTATACCTGCGACACCTGATACATCATTTACGGACCTAGGTTTATTCGATTAAAAACACATTAGTAAAATATGACCACGACCGCGTATTAATTTTTCTCTGAGAAACCGGGAGTTTTCACTGAACAGTCTGGTAACACAGACGGCGAGTGCATTACGCTCCCCAAGCCCCAACGGCCGTTTCACCGTCACTTTATTTGTGTATTCCGTTCGAGGTGTCATCAAATACAATGTTTGGCTTTTATTTAATAACATATTGTACAAAGAGGTCGATCTCAAACGGTCAAACTAATCAAAATCAAGGATATTTCATTTAATTTAGACCCTAAGAAAGCTTCGGAAATATCCCAGTCATGGAGAAGAGTCGGCAAAAAACTCGATTGGGTTTAACAACTTTTTTTTACGCTTACATATGTATATATTTTGTTTTCAGTTATCATATTCTTTATTGGTAGTACAAAGAAGGAGTCACTTCCAGACATTACTATGATTCTCGTAATTATCCATCTTTATAGTAAATACCCTTTCGACAATAAAACTGGCTTAACATGATTCTTGAACTTTTTATCCGACAAATCGGTAATATACTCAGAAAGTTTAGACCTGTTAGAACCTGGTACAATTACATAAAGACTTTTATTTGTCCTAATAAGTCTTTTTTTTATCGTTATAGGCTTTGGCGTAGTGGCCACAACTCACCTGATATTAAGTGACAATGTCGCCCAAGATGATAACACGCTAACCTAGTGGAAGACTGGCTCTCAAGTGCAGCTGCCGGAACACACCTATTGGTATTTGGCGACAGATTTTCAACTTGAGCCAGGCGGGCATTAGGAAAAGCCCTACCACCATGCTATGGTTTCCTCACGATGTTTTCCTTCACCGAAAGCTCAGGCTCATTGCAGAGATTCGAACTCACGTCACTCGACGCGAAGTCGTACACGCTACCACTGAGCCATCATCGCTTTATAGTCTGGGACTACTGTACATTTCATATTATTTCTAATATTGAATTTGTGCCTTCGTTTACAAGTTCCAACTTACTGAAGTTTTTCCGAAGGTACATAAAATTTTCAAGGATGTATGAAGACCTTGTGTTATAATAACCTAACTTGATATACTTCACCTTTTTAGGGTTCCGAAGTCAACAAGGAACCCTTATAGTTTCGCTATGTCCGTCTGTATGTCCGCGGCTTAGCTCAGAGATTCTTAGTACTAGAAAGCTGTAATTTGGTAGATATAGGTATACATATTAATCACGCCGACAAATTGTATATAGTATTTTCCCTACACGAAAAGGGGGATTCAGGAATCCGTTTGCGAAGTCTCCCCATCTTCTGCCAGCTAAATGGATTTTATTGGATATATGAAAAAGTTCATAGTAGGCTTTACAAGTTAACGAGTAATAGTCAATCAACTTATAAAATTTATTCGGAGAAGTAATTTCGAATATATAACTCCGAATATATTAACGGGAACTACGGAACTTCACTGCAAGTGGTCCGACGCGCACTTGGCAATTTGTTTTTAACTATGAGAAAATTACCAAGGGGGCGAGAAATATTTTAATCCACCACTAATCATGAAATGTATTTATAAAAAAAATATCAACCCGCCCCGGCTTTGTACGGGTAGCAAAGCAATACATATAACTCTGTTGGTTTACGCGGCGCACGCCATTAAAGCTCCAAGTCGGTATGATTTATCCGACATTTTCAATAATCATCGTTACATTTCAGTAAATTTATATAAAGCTTTAATGAATTATACACCTAACCCTTCCTCGTGAATTTCTCCATCCATTGATGAAAACCGTATGAAAATCCATTCTGTAGTTTTTGAGATTATCGCGTTCAGACAGACGCGTCGAGGGGCTTTCTTTTATAAATGTAATGATAATGATTAATAAAGACATACGAATTCCGTTTAGGGCCATTAATTTTTTATTCTACCGGAAAAATGAGTACAGCACATCCAATGTTCATTACCAACCAACAACAACGGTGATGGTCGAAAGAAAAATAATATGAATGCACATACATTGATAAGTGTCGTAAACACAAATAAGGATTCAAAGGCATAAATAAAATAATACTTCAGTTGTAGGTATCGATAGATTCGTTTGACACTTTGACGAGAGAATCACTAAGTATATCTATCGCAACTGTTATTCTCCATATCATGGTTTTTTTGTTCAGTTCACAGGGTGCATGCCCATCGAACAAGTAAAGGCATCATATATTTAGACAGTATAATTACGAATAACTAGATATACACACCTGATATCATATCGAATAGCGATTGCAAAGAAAGCTTTTAATGAAAAGAAACATTTATTTAGAACGAGAATATCAAATATGTTAAAAATAAAATAAAATATATGTATGTAGCGTAGCTTTATAGAGATGTGAAACGTGGATGATGTCAAATAGGGAGGAGGGAAAATTAATAACAATCAAAATGTGATGCTGGAGGAGGACGGAGAGAATGAGATGGACGGAAGGGAAAACGAATGAATGGTAGGTATTAAGCATGGTAAAAGAGAAGAGAATATTATTAAAAATAATTGAAAATAGGATGGGAAGATTGATGGGGCATTTGATTCAACACGACGAGCTACTAAAAACTGTAATATAAGGGAAGAGGAAGACCAAGAAGAACATACTTTCATCAAATGAAGGAAAAAAATAGCCGTCGTGTCGTATCATGATTTCAAGAGAAATTCAGGGAGTGGGGAGACCTGCAGACCGCTCCACCGATAGGAGCTGCACCGCTCTTAAATTTTATACTACATACACATGGTGCACTGTATGCCGGAGAGGCAAGAACAAAGCATTAAAATCAGCTAACCTTCTCGGATAAAAACTCACAATTCATATTATTACGCCCAACATCTATTTTCGAAACACGGATGTAGTTAGTACACGTTAATTACGATATAAAAAAATTAATAATAAAAGATAACCTATAAGGCTGTAACCATCATTACTAACGAAGCTTTCTATTATTGAAACTTGAAAGAATTTTTACAATCGCAGCAGTAGATCCTAGTTCCAGAGATTACGTCTTTCAAACGTATTAAAAAAATTACCTCTTAATAATAATTAAAAAACAAGGCATTTTGGTTTACCAATCAACTATTTTACACACACTTTGTACGCATACTAATTTTATTAATAATAGTCATACATATAAATATAAAAATAGTTACTAAGATTATTAGGCACAACAAGAAACGTTCTCAAAAATAATTTTTGTTTCAAAGAAATTATCTAGTATATCTCAGAGTACAAAATATCCGTTCCTTACAAAATATTCTGTCCGCAGGCCACATTAACTTGTGAACTTTCATAATGAACCTTTAGGTACTTGTCACTTGCGGTTAATCTATACATATAATACAATCTAAGTGTCTGTTTGTAATGTCATAATAACAGGTTTTTACTAAATGCATATGAAAGTATACACGGTAACTATAACAAAAAAAAAAACAATTATAGAATTTTTGTTTGTCTGTTCCGGGTAATCTCCGAAACGGTTGGACCGATTTTGACGGAACTTTCACTGATGTTATAAGGTACAGCGTAGGCTACTTTTGTTTTTGAAACATAATTAGGGATCCGCACAAAAAATATAAAACCTTTTTTAGTAGTCCACGCGAGCGGAGCCGCGGGTACAGCTAGTTTTTATTAAAGAACAAGACACCATGATGCCTATGTGTAATACAAAATAGCAATGAGGCAAAACACTTTTACAAAAAAATCTCTTGTGTCCCTTGTAAAATGCGTATACTGAGTAACCTTCAGGAATTTTGAACAGATGGGTTTTATCACCGTAAGTAGCTTCCATTATGTTAGCCTTCACTGGCACGGGTGCGACGGTACCCTTTGATAGGGCCTTTGATCATAATAAACGAGAAGTAATATTATTTTTTTTTAATAAAAAATTATCTAATCTTTCATTTAAGTGTGGGTACATTAATCGATTGACCCTTATAACACATAACTTTCTATCTTTGTAAGAATTTTTAGAATCAGATCATTAGTTCCAGAGATTACTTCCTACAAACAAACGCACATACTTTACCTCTTTATGGAATTAATCTATACTTATAATATAATAGTAAAGAAACGAAATATGTACATTAAGGATATTTGAGAATAAGACAGCTTTTGATTCATTGAGTTATAATTTGGATTAAAATAAATTAAAATGCCTGATAAAAAGTGGACGGGATTTTTTCAGTATTCCATTGCACTAAAAGAGTGAGGTCCGTTCGTTCACAGGAAACTGGGGAATACTATCAAGTAAGACTTTCTGATGAACGAGATACTAAGTAAAAGAGAATGTAGAAAGTAAGATAGTAGTGAATGTGCGGCAAGGCTGACTGCTAACCGTGAGTAACACGCTGCGTCTCAGGAACCTGAGACATTCATTCACAACGCACGAAACACTGTTAAATCGCCGATGTTGAATTTTGGAACACCTACTTTTTTATCGCTGTTTTCATACACGAATTTCCACGCGAACGAAGTCAAAGGCACAGCTATTAATAATAATTATATAATAATACTAGCGACCGCTGTGGACTTCGTTCTCGTTACTTGCAATATAAAACGTAATAAGATTAAAAAATCCTATACCATTCAGAGATATTGTAGCTTCCGTCCTATTAATGGATGAATTTTTAGAGTCGAAATAGTAGTCTCAGGGATTACCTCTTAAAACATATGTACCTATATACTTTACTATAGATAGTAGGTATAAACAGATAAAGTCCATATAAAAGCAAATATTTGTAGAACGGAATCATAGGCAAGCGGTAATTGTTTCCCACTATGCTAACATAGCTTATTACTTTATAATTAGGAAATTATATACAAGTTCTAATAAACTATACTAATTAAGAAAACCTTTGTATGTTCGACATAAATTAAAATAATGTCATTTCAAGATATTAAATCGAACACATCCGAGCAATTTATGTTTCGACAGACTGTCCCTATTAATTATTCATCACTAATTAGCAGTTTTCTATCGGAGATGGTCGGTAGATCAGAGCGGTTCGTTCATGCCGGAAACAGGAAGAGAGCAATCAACATTCCTAAAAATATCACACATTTGGTGTTCATCCGGCGAACGATGCGCCGCGCCGTCGCCGCGTCGCAGTGCTTCGAGCGCGGCTTCTACTATGAACATGTATAATAGTACTACGAATGTTCATACCAAGTGTGCGTAAAAATAACATTCATAAACTCAAGCTCAACTCTTGTTATACGTCTGAATAGAAATGATCGCTTTTTCCTCTATTTGATGTAATGTGAAATTACGGCGGAAATATAACGGTTTGAAACATTTTTGACAAATTATAGTATACGAACGATATAGCTTCATACGACTTATGATATGACCTGTTTGTCAAGTTCCGTTTAGGTTAGAAAGCAGTTGATAGTTTTTTTTTTTTTTTCAAAATAGGTACATACATTATATATCATGTAGTCCGTGGACTGTAATATCTAAAAAAAGGTAGCGTAATTATTTTGTGAATAATTAAAAAAACACTGAACAAGGAATCATTAAACGTATTATAAAATTGTAAATATTTAAATAATTATTTTCAATAATATTAGATACTAGCTGTGCCCGTGGCTCCGCTCATGTGGACTACAGAATTACTATTTATGAAGATATCGTGATAACTTTTCTTTTTTGTAAGGACCAAGTAGGTATAAAGTAAGGAGTACCTAAGGAGTAAAGCAAAAAAAAATGATCAATATCCATCCAGTAGTATTTGCGTGATGCGCGCACAACAGAAAACCTCAATCATTTTATTTATATAGATAGATATTGTTGATTTGGTAATCATAAAAATATATGCCTACCTGTGTTTTATTTACGTCTCATATATACTTTAGCTAATTATGACATATAACTGTGGGGCTCACATTACAGTTTTTTCCATTAATTTTTCGAAAACATGAGAAGTTTTCAACCGATAATGGAATGAATATTTAGGTAATAGGAATAGTTACGTAAAATTGCGATCCACTGTACGTACAATACCTGTATGAGAATTTGTACTTAATAGATCTACGTAGGTTTAGTACATAAAAGAATACACTTTAAGAAATTTTAACTACTTTTTACTTAGTTCCATTTTCACGTTAATACGTAAAAAAGTAAGAACACAATATGTACTTGTTTTTTATTATTAGTATTTAACAATACGAATCCACGTATTAACACGTAACGATCACCTATATAAATCTAACGTGTACAAATTTAGGTAGCTTATCGTTAAATTACAATATGTAATAGCTGTAACCGATAACATCGACCTTACTATCGAAAAAAAGCTTTTCAATATTTATCGATATGTCATCGTAATTATTATTTATTGTTCGGTCAGCACACTACCGATATTACAATTCCCGACAAGTACGCTTCTCGTACTTGCCGGCACATAATTAGATAATTTCTATTATTTATATGCGAAGTGGTGCGTGTGATGTGAATCAAAACAATGCTACTTCCTTCGCTGGTAGCTTACGAAGAAACCCGTCGACGGGTTCTTGCTAAAGAGGATGTAGCACCGGCAACGATGATTTAATTTACAAAAAGTTCCTGTCGTCAGCTACCTATTACTACGCGACGGACGCTTTCCCTGCAGGTGACGCCTCGCGTCGACAGCTTTTCATTACCTTTATTGTAAATATTGTACGAATACTTTATTGCCAGTATTATACAGTATACTGTAAAACATATACTAAATTTCATTTTATAAATAACCAGCAACCGCTTGAGACGTCTTTCGAAAAAAATACCTACAATATAGAATGTAATAAGAATAAACTACAAGCCTATTATTATCACTCAGGGATAATGTAGCTTTCGTCTATTGAAGAAACTATTAGAATCGGATCAGTAATTCCAGAGATTACTTCCTACAAACATAAAAACTATATACCTATAACCTCTTTATAATTGTAGTATTTATGGATTACCCAAACCACACATAACTATTGTTAACGTCATTGAAATAATTAATACACTGCAAAAACATACCAAATAATGTTATTATAATTATGCTATTTAACATTCCAATAGCTACCGCAATATTTGCGTCGAAAACCGTGTAGTTATTAAAATTAATCCTGCTGTATGTTTACCATAGATATGTAAATATTTACAATAGAATGAAAAATAATGTTACTAGTGCCATCTAGTGCGCGAATAAGTTTATTATAATTATATGAATTCACTGCCCTCTATTGAACGTATATTAGTACCACGTTCATTCTTACTTATTTGAATGATAACGAACAAAAGACTTACCATGTGCAGCTTGCAAAGTATAGCGTCACCAATAAGTATTAAAATACGAACTCAGACTACATACTAAAAGTATGATTAATTTATAAACTAGTCTTGGACTAATCTAGAGACATTCTACAAAATTACTTACTCTTTAGCGTCTACTTTCACCTACTTGTGACTACTATTTGTCACCGCTTCTAGAACATTTGTGAGATGACCGGCCCTTTAATTATGTATTTTGCAGGAGTAAAGCGATAGCAGAAATCACTAATTATCGGCTTGAAAATAACAAACTCTTATTATGTATCAGACATAATGTACCAAAAATAAGATGACTTTAGGATTTTAAAGCCGATATTTGGCGATTTCTGATATCGCTTTGCTCTTGCGAAATACGTGCAGATAACTGCATAGTTTATTGTTAAGACAACTGGATACACGGTCTTTAACCTCCACTTTGTACTATTTTCTACTCTTTAAACATCGCTCTAACAAGATGGTGGCTACTTATACTAAATCTATTTTGGCTTCTTTGTTCCGGAATTATATTTTTGACAACTCAAAATGCAGTTTCTAGTCATTATTTACAATCCACTTCACTTATACACAACAATCAAACTATATCATGCAAATTATCACCATTATTACACAATATAAGGTGAAATAACGTAGGTTTATGGATTAAATGACAGAAATAATAAAATTTAAGATAAGTATCTGTTCTATAATTGTTATACTTTGACCAAGAAAAATGTAAATTATTCTAGGTTGTCGCCTACAATAGAAAATTATCTATTGTGTATTTAAAAATAAATTAGGTACGTATGGTTTCATAAATGAAAAAAAAACGACAAAATATTTGAAAGTGATTTACTTATATTTTAGATTTATTATATTATTATTAGGTACATCTCTTCTTTTAATTAATATACACATAAAGTAGATAAGTATGCATTCTCTATGTTGGATAATAATCAAGTGATACACAGTGCAATCCTAATTTACTACAAAAATTACGAGTTTGCAATGCAAATGTGTTTATAACAGTGTAAGAATATTTGGAAATATTTGTCAACCTTTATTTTTAGATAAAGGGGGAATATTTCCATTTAATTTATTGGATCCACAAGGGTTATTATAATTTAACAATGTTAAGTATCATTTCATGAACATGATAATAAAAGTAATCAATAGCCTAATAAGCCTCATAATAAAAAATATATTAATTAATATTTCGAAACAATTTGCATAGGGTATTTATCATTTCATGAACATGATAATAAAAGTAATCAATAGCCTAATAAGCCTCATAATAAAAAATATATTAATTAATATTTCGAAACAATTTGCATAGGGTATTTATAATATTGAAATTTACATTTAAATATTTTATCAATAAATACCTTATAGGATTTAATTATGACATATGTAGTTAATAATTATTATTCAAAATTTTAAGGTCACTTTTGAGAATTACAAAAATGGTGAATGGTGTGAAGGAATGTGATCTAAATTGACATTTTATTTTTTAGGGAATGCATATAAAATCTAAATTATATAGACTAGTAAATGCTTAATATCCAAAAAGGAAAATAAATTATATGTAGAATAATCTAACGCGCGAGGTCGTTATCAATAGATCGCCGTCGAAGAATTTTGTTTCAATTACCACGTTTCCACTGAAAAAGAGAGACAAAGAACATCATATGCATTTCAAATAAGATAACTATGAAACTATCATCTTGCTTCGTATTTTGTATGCAACTACTATAGACAATGTATGTTAGGAAAAACAATATTTTCAACTTCTTTTTTAAAATGGCATCTTGTAAATAAGAATACTACCAGTGTCAAGTCAGTCTTGGGAGAGACACTTTATAATTTTTATATAATTATGGTCTTCCAGATTACGCTGCTGTAAAACACAGAGACACACAAAACACTTACATACACCATGTTTTAGTTAAATAGATAGTTGCATATTCATATAATAGTGTTATACTATGTTCATCATAAGAAGGCTTGCATGACATATCCAAAGAACGTAAATTGTTACGTCGTGCAAATTATGACATAACCTAAACAATTATCATTAAAAAAAATTTGATACTGATAAACGTTATAAAACTATTTTGTACGAAAAAATCCTAAATAACTTCCTCTATACAATGATTAATGTGAATTTTTCTTATTTTTTCTTACTACGTGTAGTGTTACATTCTGTTTAAAAAACTAGAGTTGAATAAAATATTAAAAGCCAAGGAGTCAAAAATTAATTGTATTACATAATGGTACGAATACAAAATTAATCGAATTGAATGTACTAATGTAATATGTGTCGAAATGAATGTACGAACACTGTTGTACATTTAATTTATTATTTTCTTTTATAAATTCGAATAAAAATATATATTTACGTAATTCCTACATTTTTACTGCAGCAACACGCAGCGAATATTGACTAGAAGAATTAATCTTCTTGTTTGGAGTCAGGCATTCAATAACCGATAATATAATACGATTGGCGATAACCACCTGTTGTTTAGATTAGACGAATTGCGACATATTTTTTGTATAAGTAGAAGACACTGATGTTACATATTTACTCGTATGTTATGACTACGATTGGCGATAAACACCTGTTGTTTAGACTAGACTAATTTCAACATATTCTTGTTATATATGTGAAGTATCTGTTATATCTTTGATACAAACTCCTTTGTGTTCTTTTCTATAACTAAAGTTGTTGCTTAGTAACATAGAATTATTATTGTGAATTTTTGAAAGGTTGTCAATATATAAATGGAAAGACCACTATTATAATATTGTATTTATTTCTATTAATAAATCGCTCCGAAATTTAACATGGTAGCAGAGCGGAAAATTAAAATATAGTGTTTTTTTTTTCTCCAAAATGTCTCTAACAAAAATTGAATCATTAACCCGAGAAAATTACGAAACTTGGAAGATTCATGCCGAAGCTGTCCTTATAAAACAAAAACAATGGAAATACGTTGAGACTCAGTTGTCCGCAGATTCAAGTTTAGCAGATAAAGAAGGTGATAAACTGGCTAAAGCCGAATTAATATTACTTATAGCTCCTTCTGAGTTAAAACTAAAACAAAGAAAAAAAACTCATCAAATATATATATTGTTTGTTAATTATTGTTAGTTAGTTATAATTTAACTGTTCCAGAATGCGATTTCTATTTTTGTTATAGTTTCATTTTGTTATTTAATTTACTCGGCTTACACATACCTCAAATGATTTAAAGCATAATCGTATTATCGATTATATTTAGGTGAAATTTATTGAAAAAAGAATCGATAATCATAAAATGAACTTCCAATTGAAGTTTTGTTACATCTCTAAAATAAACATTTGACATGTGTCATGCAAACTTTGGAGTTTTTGGCGGGATCTTGAGCTGTTATGTTGTGGTTTTTATTTTTATTCATTAACTTAGGTTCTTTGACCCTATATTATGTAATATTGGTGGCATTTTATGTGATATGGTTTGATTATTGTGCATTCGTGAAGTGGATTATAAATATTAACTGGAAACATTCATTTTGAGATGTCATAAAAACTCCCTAGATAGTTCTAACAAGGGAGCCACCAAATATCAAGCCCCAAGGCTAACAGTATAATCAGTTCGAAAAAAAAAACCACCAAATAGTTGGACCAACTTGGCATATTTAAAACATACTATAAAGACTATACTATAAACACATTGACACTAGCAAGTACTTTTTGCAGCGCCATATCAAGAAGAAGAAGAAGAACATTGCAAGCTTTTTTATGATTAACCAACTATATACCATTGGGGGAGTTGTGTAAATACCCAACTTAACCTTTTTTAAGAAGAAGAACCTGGTCTTTTATTATTAAAAGTATTTAGGATTTATTTCTCAACACTATTTAATTATAATCATACACAATATTGTGTTTAAAAGGTATAACAGAAAAATAACAACACTTACTTAAGAACATTTGCTGGCATCATCTGAGACTCAGGTGCAGATTCAATAACTGACTGCCAAGTGTTAGTTGAGTTCGGAATAACGTAACCAAATTCAAAGAACCATTCTTCTAAACAACGACCCTTGAATAAAACTTTCTGAAATAATAAACATAAACTATGTTAATATATTATCTCTATAATAGCGTGACCACCTTATGCGCAAGTCTCCTACTAGTCAAAATGATCTACGGAACGCGAGAGGGGAACAAGACCAAGCAATAAGCTAGTCTGTTTATATAGACTAACACTTGTTCATATTTAACCAGTTTCATTTTTCTTATGCGACTCATTTGCTAACACCATATTTTTCACTTAGCTGTTTATGTGAACATTCATATTTTGATGATAAATGTTTAATATTCATTCCCTTCATTTTTAACTCAGCCTGTGTAAGTGCTGTGTGCTGTGCTGCAATGCTGTGTACATCCTGTCTTTCTAAGAATTTTGATTTTAAGTATTCTAGTTCTTTCATTAATAATTAATTTGCCCTAAGTAAAACAGCTATAGATTGATTACTTTTTCTACATTTAATTTTCTTATTACATTTTTAAATTATTTAATTAATTGTAATGTATTTTTTTTCATTTTCTATGACTACTCATGACCACATGTCATTTACAAGTTATACTTCTTTGAACAGTCACACTCTATGTTACATGACACATCATCAAATGTGACTATCTTCACCGCAATAAAACAAGAGGTTTAGCTAGCAACTTCATTGTGTAGACTTGTTGTTACAATGCACATAGTAAAAATTCACTGTTACAATTTTATCATAACATTATTAAAACACTTCAAAATTACTTTCAAAGTTAAAACTTATTTACTTATTCCAATTACTTTACCTGTTCCAATCTAAACCTGTCCATAGACTCAATGGAACTGAAATTCATCTCACGAGATACAACACGACATTTCAGAATACGCTTGGGTACCCGGGCTTCGTGTTCCACATCAGGATTCGACATATCTTCATTGTGTTGCCAAAGAATTTTGCCTGAAAATTTACAGTTGACATAATAAGGCAATAATCTCTCTTTTCATATTATTTATAATGCTACACCAGTAAGTAAATATGGTGTACAGTTCCACACACAGCCATATAATTGTAAACTGAGCAAAGCTTGTATTATGATAACTAAACAGATGATATACTACAATATACATATAAATAAATTTAACACCCAGACAAAAATCAGTTAGAACCAGCATCCTCTCAGCCCAATAGTGGTACTTACTATAGGGTGCCCACAGTAAACGTCACTCTCCTTATGGTCTGCGGGATGCAGGAGGGGAACAAGACCAATAAACTAGTCTATTGCCTTCTGTCAGCAACAATAGGTGTTTGATGTGGGGATTTCACAGGTATATTATTGTGACAGCTCCACATGAGATTTTACTAAAATTGAATTAACAACATGGTGTTTTAAAAAACCAAAGTAATGCTTTGACTAATTCTGAATAAACAATTTTGCCCATTATACTGTTAAATTCAAAGAAGTTTTACTTAACCCTCAAGTATAGATTACACATGATTTTTGTTCAATATAGTATTTTTTTATTTACCATTTTAATAAAACAACAATATGTATATTAATTATTTTATTTATCATTAGATATCTGTCATACTTGCAAGAACATTAATAATACACAGATTTTAAGATATAAGGTATTATCTCAATACTGTATATATCCATGGCTAACCGCCATCCTGTATCCCTCAAACAATCAGGTGGGTTTCGCTTATGGCAGTTGGACTATACCACTGACAGATAAAATTAAAGATCAATTACAATTATTTTGAAATATTTTTACCTGAATCAGCATCACGAAGGTTCATCCAATTACTGTTTAATTATATGTAAGTTAATTTATTTTATAATATTCAAAAAGTGCAATTATACTACAATGATTAAAAAACATGAAGTTTTTCTCAATATTAAGAATATATCTAATCAATAAATTAATACACTGTTGATTTTTAAAAATAACAACACAACTCTATAGCACCAAGGCCAACTAAAAGAAGAACAGTGTGGACAAACAATTCATCTATAAAGGTTTTTTCTAAATACCTAGCCATTTCTTAAGAGTTACGCTATGTTAATTTTGAAAGCCGTCATGTTGTTTCCGTATTTAATAATATTATATAAAATAAAATAATTGAGTTTTGTGAGTATTTGAGTTATTACTAAAAAATACCTTCATTATAAGAAAAAATATACAAGTTTTATGATTTGGGTAATTATAATATTGTTAAGACAAACTAAACTCCTTCGATAATTATAACTACATTTACTTCCACACATAGGGAACATAAATTAATGAATAAATAAGAAAAAGGATACATCTGGAATCCTTTGAGAATAGTTTCCACACGGTCTTGTCTGGCCTCTTCGGCGGGTAAAACTTCTGTCATGATAGAGACTCAGTAAAATTTGTTTAGAAAGAAACCGGAGTAAACAGATTTTAGATTCTGAGTGTTTATTTTTATAGAACACAATTTTATCTAAACAATAGAATTTTATTCCAAACTATAAAGTACTAGCGTAAAGAGTGTCAATGAGTGTCAACGACATTTGAAAAAATGACTTATGACACAGACTATTAAGAATAATGTTCCAAGTAAATTTTAGGGTTGCCGTACCTCAACCAATTAATTGCCGTATTTCAGGGGAAAAGTAAAAAAGCGGGCCGTATATTACTTCACGGTGTACAATTGCCTTTATTTCTCACGGCTTCCTTAGCTAACAGAGCTCCATTAATAGTGTAGGTTATTAGTTTGTTTCGCTTTTTTGTTTTTATATTATTTACTTCACTGAAGACACGCTCATAGTCTGAGTTCGAGTGAGGCAAGCATCGTAAACATTTAAGGTGAAAGAAGCCAAAGACTTCACAGACAGTATTGTCACAAACTTTAATCCAGTTATTTTGTGATTACAGAGTACAGATTCTTCTTCTTAATTATGGCTCGGCACCATTCGTGCATTGGGCCAGTGTCAAGTATTTTACATTTTGTCAACAAAGCGAGGGAAACGTATAACGCGAATTAAAATAATTAAACCGTACCGGGAATTAACCAAATCAGAATAATTTCATATCTCGTAAGCTCCCTTGTTAGAAATTTCGAGGGAGTTTTTGTGGTATATCAGAATTCATGTCCTATGTTATTATTTTCAATCCACTTCACTTGTATACAATAACCAAGCTTTATTATGCAAAATACCACCTATGTTACACAATATAGGGTCCAAAAACACAAATTTATGAATAAAAAATAAAAACCACTCCATGACAGTCGGAGGTCCCGCCAAAAACTCAGAGTACAGATAAGGGGAACCACTAGCCAGAAAGAGTCGCTAGCGCGTTCCGATACACAAAGAAATTCGATTTTGTCAGCCCTTCCGACTCCGGCCGTATAATTTCATACAAATGTTATACGGCTTTGAAATGGATGCCGTATGCTGTATTTTTCATAATTTACAGCCCGAAAACCGTATAATATGCTAATTGCTGTATCTGGAACAACACTACGTATACTTATGATCACAAAAGATAAATGACAGATTGACAGTTGACTGGGCTGAGAAATGACAAAATGGCTATAAAATATATCGATGTACAATATTTAACTACATTTGCAAAATAATTGATCTATTTATGGTTATACATTATATCATAATCAAAATTGATTAATATCAGACTGACATTATTATCAGTTTGACAGAATTCAAATTATAACAGTGCCTCTCTGAAATAAGCTTAACGCAAAATCGACGGTTTTGTAATTGAGGTATTATGTACTACGTACTAGAGCAGGTATTACATTTTCTGATTTTACAAACAAACATTTTATTGTGCACCACTTCCCTGTGGGGCACGCGCGAGGGGAGCGCAAATTAATGATGTGAACCGATTATTTATAAAACATATTTTTGGTATGATTTTCTTAATAAAATGAAGTGTGATTTTATTTAAAGGGATTAAATGCTAAGTCGTGAGTAGCAATTATTATTCATCGCAAGCTTGAAGCGGTTTCAATGACGAGGTAGTTTGTGTCAATAATTGTGACAATACTTTACTAGGATAAAGGATTCTAACAATAACATAACTAACATAATTCGAACCGGTTTGATGTTTATGGTTGCCATGGTGATGCGGTATAAAACGAGGGCATACACCCGAACGCGTGTAAAATTTTCAACAATCTGGTTGAGGCGTCGTTTCTATGTATATAATACCACAATGGGTTTTGTTAATATTAATAGAGTCAACGCGACAGAGAATGCCAACCCACAAAAGAAAAAAGGTCTATCTTCTTTCTCCCATTCATCACCCATATGGAATAAAATATATACTGTTTTCAAAATTTTCCAATTGTAATTTTATTTTGTTTAGTCACGACTAAAATAAAATTTGTGAGATTCTGTGTGAAGTGAAACACTCAGCAAAATGGTCGACTTTGACAGATTGTAGAATAAAAAAGAAATGAATAGAACATTTGCAGGTATTTTTGTTTGGTGACGGTTAATTTTATGAATTATTTTACACCAACCCGATAACATCTGAATGTTAGTTTTCTTCTCACCGCATTTATGTATATCATCGCTTCAGGTTTATTTTGATATCTTGAGATATTTCTATGAACTCAAAAAGCGAAACTGACGAAGCTTCAAGGTAATAATTACTATATATTTTTTAATAGTTAATGCCTTTTATTGTTGTCATCAAGGTTTTTGTCATATTATTCCACGTTATTGTCGTTATTTTTGTCTTTTGCGTAGTTGCTTTATTAAAAAGGTTATCCAGCATTACTTGCTATTTTTGATCTTTGTTGCATTATACAGTGACTGTGCAAATAAGAAGTAAAGATACCTCAAAACTTTTTTCAAAATTATAGGGGGAGCGAAGCGTCATCGTCAAAAGATTCAACCCCAAACACCAGTGAAGAACAGACCTCATCAAATTTATGCTCTGACACATTAACAAATAAGTCTGGAGACATTATGAAGCGTGCAGCAGCTAAACAGTTAATTGAAAGATATTTTTACCAGTTGTTGGATGGTTGTGGTAATCCTGACTGTGATAATCAGTATTGTGCATCTAGTGGAGAGGTAGTGTATATGTTTATTTTGTTTAATTTTATAAATCTGCTCTATTTCACGAAAAATTATTTCATGTAAATTGGCAAATTTTTTTAAACATTTTATACATCTGCATGAAGTCTGATAGGTTTTTCTTATATCAAATCATTAAAGCGGACTTTTTATGACCCTTGTATTTTGAAGTGAATTTTTTTTTTGTAATGGCACTCTGGCACTTAAACTGCAAGTCTATATGGTCTCTGTGGATATAAGAAGGAAAAGTGATTGAATATTGTTAGGCTTGCCAGTTAGATTGTATTTTTATAAAAAATACAATATTTATTTGTGATTATTTAGGACACCTTTAGCTTTTCAATCCTTCAATTATAGAAAATTTAGTGTCCAAATGGTCCAAAAATGAAGCTATCTTTTTATTTACATTTTATTACCGATCTTATAAAATCATGATAATGGCTTGCAGGCAAGAAACTTGTCACCAAATGAAGCTGCAGCAGAAGCAATAATATTATTTTATAAGGAGGCACGTCTCTGTGATACACTTCCAAATAAAGTACCTCGCACTGAAGACAGTCCATGTGATTCAAGTGGCAGGTGATACATGCTAATTTCATTGTGTCTTGGTTTTTATATACATTCAAACTCTATTTCATACATTTCCAATACACAGCCCTATTTCTTTAGTTAAGACTGATTTTATATAAATTAATAACATAATTTTATGTTACACATTATTTAATTAATTAGCAAACTTAAATACATATGAAAAATAATCACATAAATATTAATTTGAGAATATACTAGGTTATGAGTAACCTACAACTAAATTAAATAAAACATAGACTATAGTCATCACCCAGAATTTAGATTTCTATCAGTGAAGCAATTTTGTGAATTGGATTAGTAGTTGTAGACATATACATATTCATAAGCTTTAGCTCTTTATAATTTAATATTTTAGTATATATTGATAATTTGTCTATACTTGAGATTTCATTGACATTCAGTACAACCCTTATTTTTGATGATGGATATTTTTAAGTCAATAAAATATTGGAATTATTTACAGCACAACATGTCCCGGCCTGCATGATAAATCAGATAACAAAGATAAAAATGTTGAATCCCCCACATCAAGTACAACATCACTAAAAGAAAGTACTACGGAAGAACCTCACACTAGTCATAAATTATCTCAAGAAAGGTCCTGCAAATCTCATAGTCATAACAGTGAGTAACTTAATTATGTAACAATGTTAAAGTATTGTAGCAGTTGATTTTGAAGGCTTTGGATTAAAAAAGATAAATGGAAGAAGAATTTTCTTAATTCTGTAACTATCTCTATTAAAACATGCGTTTATAAAAAAAATGTATTTATGTAAAATATTTATAAAAAATGAGACACATTAATTAAGGTTTTAAAGATTGTATTACTCTTAAATGAAACTATTATGATATTGTTCAATTGTTTTAAAACCAACTGCCTCGGATCAACACAATGGTGGAGAAGCTTGGGCTGTGGAATGTTATTAGCAGTAACCAAATAAAATTTGATACTGGTGCAAGCAAAACAGTTTACTTTAAAGGTTCATAGTAGTGCATGCATCGCAATAAAGGCATTCACCAATATGCGTTAGGTTTTATTAATGAATGGAATATTATCGTCCACACACTTATATTAAGTGCAATAAAACAGCCCAGTATTTACTGAGTCAACATGTATCCTTAATAATGAACTTTGCTAAGAATGCTTAAATATGTAATTTAAGCTTATTTATTAATTGCACGAATTAGCATTGAGTTCATAATAATAAGGTCCTTAGCTAATTGTGCCCTAATGACATGCTACACACATTTTAAAATTTTTTTCAAACAGTATTCATTAACTTTTAATCCGTACAGTTCTTACACAAAATGGGTGAAAATAAGTTTAGTTGGTTGATAAAAAAGCTTGATGAGTTACTTATAAACCTTTTAGATGGAGCACCTTTAACTGAAGAACGTATTTACAAATTATGTGAAGAATGTCTACAAAATAAAGTCAGAGAACCTCTTATTAGAGCTTTAGGAGAAGCTTTTACTCAACCCGCAATATTGGCCAGGTGTTTTGCAAGTAAATTGAATGGAATGAATAGTGATGCAGAGAAAACTGCAGGTATGATGCTTGTATTTTTATTACTTGTATGGAGTCATATAAGAAGCACTCAGAATATTCCAATGTAAAATGATTCAAATTTACAATCTCTTATTTATATTTCTGTTGTTCACATTATCTACTGATTTTTGAGCCTCTACAGTACTACTAATTAAGATAGGGCTTTCCTATGCCACCTTCCTTGCTATCCTTTCATGTAACTTTTCATCTACCAAATGTCTTTGAATAGTGCGTGCAGAGATTGCTGAAGGGTTGTTTTCACCAAAACATTATTTTCTTGAATAGTGCACGCCGAGATTGCTGAATGGTTGTTTTCACCAAAATATTATTTTCTCAGCTCATTAGACCCTTTAAAAGATTTTGTTTTTCCAAACATACAATATTTCGATCATCTTGACGAGATGATTTTCACTGTTTTTGTACCTGTGGAACATGTGAAGTAGTTTGATACGTCACAGGGTGGAAGACCATTGTTTTTGAGCAGATGGTCGGTTATCTTCTTCTTCTCGCGAAGTTTTATTATTACTTCCCTTGTAGATTTGTCACTTTTATTTTTTCCCATTGTTTTCATATGAAGCAATCACCTTTAAGTCTTTTACAGCACTAAATGACGCCTAAATTATATGAATAGTGACCTACAACCATAGATCCACAGAGTGTTCTCTATTTAAATTTGTATAAAAAATAAACTATTCAGCGTTCTTAATTATGTGATCAGCCAGTAATTAGTACTAATACTAGGTTCAGATCTAATGTATAACGTTTATCTATTTATTTTTTATCCAATCATGTGTATAAACGAATGTACTGCTAGTATGGAAAAGTTTTGTGATACCAAGAGAAATACAAAAATATACATGCAATTAGTTATAATTGTTACTTTGAAATAATGTTCCTTTTAAATAAGCGTTCTTAATTATATGACCACAACTGTAAGTCTCTCTGAAAATATGAATAAGAATGACGGCCAGAAATATATTATTGGAACGCACAGAGTTGGCCCAATACTGGGTTGAATACCTTGATGCACTAAGAACTCTTAAGGAGGTCTTAGACAACATCAGATAACTGATAGACTTCATGGAAAATTGATCAGGCGCACTTGGGAGTCCATTTGTCACAATATGCAAAATAGGCAGACATATGCGTCAAGTTCCAAATTAAGAAGATCCTGAAAATCAGCTCATAATAAAATATAACATTCTTTTTTCTGTTTTAGATAAGGAGTCAAAGGAAATGTGCATGTCAAGTGATCCTGATAAAGATGTAGACAGTATAACCGGACCACAATTAGATGTAGCTTCATGTCGTAGAGCCTTTCAGTATCTTGCCAAAGTAAGTTAATAATTTTCAATATTTATAAAATTATTTAATTCCTTGTGAGTCTTTACTAAAAATATGCAATATTTCAAAAAAAAAAAATCGATTATTGTAGTTTTTAACCTTGTACTATAATTTCATATCTTATAATTAATTCTCTTGTCATGGAATGCCAGTGAAGACAACAAATAAACAGAACTGACAAACAGACTTTACCTTTCATGATTATTTCTTTTAAATCTTTACAATTTGTCTAAATATGTGACTCTTCATATATACTTCTTGTATTTGCCAACAGCGTGCCAGATTGCTTGACGTTTCTGGTTACTACTCCACTGCTTAGGATCGTAATGTGAAGTTATTTAGCCTATAACCTATAATCTACATCTATACATATTATAAAACTCGTATGTCTCTATCTGTTTGTCCGTGTATGTTATTTTCACGCGAAAATAAATAATCCGATTTACATGTTTATTCCTTTACTTTATAGATATGTTATCTGACTAGGTTATAGGATATATAGTCACATACGAAATAATAAGTGATAATAATGGTAAATCAATTCGGAAATAAGACGCTTTTGGGGAGATTAAATGGCCTAAGCCGAGTAAACCATAAGAGATATATCAAATTAATGTAGTATATAATTAATAATTTATAATAATTATATAATTAATAATATAATTAAATATAATTAATAATAATAGTCTGTGATAGCATATGTTTATCTTTTAAGGATTACCCACAATAAGCAATTTTTGAGGCAGCATAATTCGCGCGTGTGTTCAACCTACAGCATTCTGTAGTTCAAGCGAGCGGAGCCGCGGGCACAGCTAGTAGTCTATAAAATGCTAAGAGAATTTTTCAAGTCTGACTGGTATTTCCAGAGATTCACACGTTCGAACAAACAAACATTCTCTGTAGTTTTATAATGTTAGTATAGATGATATTATTAGATAGATATTGGCTTGTTTCAGGTACCGTCAGAATATTATAGTTCAGCATTAGTGACCGCACTGAAAACTTTGGCGGACAACATGGAAATTGACCTGAGCATAACAAAGAATATGAGCATTGAGGATGCGGTCAATTGCTTTGTAATTGCATTTGAAGTGCCAGATTTGGGATGCAGTGATTATTTAGAGATAGCACTGCCTGCTTTATGCCATGCTGCTGGACATTTGTCTGTTAAAGGTAACACAAGTGTCATGGAGACAGAGTTGATGTCATGTTTAATAAATTCATAATAAATTGTTACCCTAGAAAAGAATAATTGCCTATTCCTAACTACAATTCTATAAATCGATGGTAACAGGTCAAGCGAGGCTAGCACGCGTTTGGTCGCAACACTGCAAGGATAGCTTGCGTCACATACTGGAGACGTTACAACAGCTTATAACACTGAGAGTGATATCAACTAATTACACCAGACAATATCAAGTTCAAGATGACAACCATGTTACAGCAGCGACAAAGTTAATGAAAGTATGTAAACATTTTTATGGTTTCATAAAAAATTTCCTTGTACCCACTACCTAGCTGTAATATATTGATGAATGTGAGAGGCGTTTAGGTTTAATTTTAATTACAATTATCCTTTCAACTGCCTCAGAGGTTAATATCTGGGTTCTTGCAAAATGCGTAACTGACACTGTGGTCAACTTCTGGCTCCTCGAGTAATAGTCTATTAAAACAAATTTTGTATTGTAAGTAGCTTCTCAATGTATATGACATTATCACAAAAGACAAGGAATTTTTAATTCTTTAAAAAAACAGATTATATAAAACTCAACGTTTCTCCGTCTCTCTGTCCATTTATGTTATTTTCATGCGAAAACCACTTATCCAATATACATCATTTTTATTTATAGCTATGTTATCTGGCCAGGTTATAAGATATATTTTGTAAGATAAAGTAACATACGAAATAAGAGGTGACGATAATGGTGAATCATTTAGGAAATAAGACGCTTTTGGGGCGCTTAAATGGCTTACGCTTAGTAAACTATACGAGATATATCAAATCAATGTTCAACATAATTGTACATCTTATAAAGACCTACAAAGAAGTCAGTAACAGCATATGCCTATCTTCTAAGGATCACCCACAATAAGCATTTTTGTCTTTCTTCTTATGAGGGGGGGTAGTACGATTCGCACGAATGCTCGATTGACAGCATTTTGTAGTCCACGCGAGCGGAGCCGTGGGCACAGCTAGTACAAAATGTCTTATAAATCGTTGGATTTCTCTACGCGCGTCTATGTCGGCTGACCAGACAACTGACCTTGTGCGTTATTTTATTGCATTACGTCCATGGCAGTTGGAAGAGTTGTGACATATGTATTATTAACAGGACTGCAGACCGTTTCGAGGTTGTTTATAAATGGGTTTAATCTACAGTGACCACTTAGCATCAGGTGGACTGTACTGTATGCCTGTTTGCTAATTCGTACCATAAAGAAGTAGATGTAAGTACATCATTATTGAAGAAATTCAGTTGTATCGTTGGATGTCATTCTTTTATATTGTAGCACTGCAAGTGATGAAACTATGTCTGGATGGTAATCACACTACAATTCCAAAACACCAGCGTCCATAGAGAGAGATCAGTAATCTGTCGCCGGTCACCACTGTCACGTCGGAATGTTTAATAGTAAATCGATATGCACCGGCTAATACCGAAACGAAACGCGCAACATCGAATCACTATGACGAGCTTTTCATTACATGAGGGAAGAAAACAGGAGCTTCAGTTTATTTATCAAGGATTCTCGATTTTTTAGGAAATAAATATATTAAAAAAACAAGTTACATCAATTGTTTTTTTTTAGATAGTGTATTACGCAAACTTATTAGCTGGTGTAATGGAATCGAATGCACTGCGTGAAGAGCATATAGTAATAGCAAACCAACAGGATCCCCTGGAGAATGTACTAGGACCCTTGTACCCACCGACTTCGTTGAAAGGTTCAAAAAACTCACAACCAGATGACCCTTTAGGTAACATAATAAAACATTTATCTTTATTTTCGAAATACTTTTTCTTATCTAAATTATTTATACATTACTTTCAAGTATAATATATATTATTTTTTCGTAAATTTTGAATTTAAAATTAATTATGGGCCTTATCATAATCACAACATAGGCACGTACCGGCCGACATTGGATTTAGTTACGTACGCTCGACTGTAGCGCCTAGGGCTGACATCTACAATATTCTGTGAAAATTTCAATTCGAGAACTTTATTAAAAAATAATTTATTATAAATTACTTAAGAACAATTATTTCTAATAAATAAAAATCTATAAATTTGTTACTGAAAAACGTCTGTTAAAAATGTGAATTCATTTTGCTTTAATTTAGTATTTATACAATAATTGATATTTTTTTATTATTTATATGTTTTAGTACTTGGGTAAATTCTCACCAGATGTTAAGTGACGATGTGGCACAAATTGGCACAAGTTAAGCTTAGTGTGGGACTGGCTCTTAAGCGCAGCTGCCGGAACATACCTATAGATGCTTGGCGACAAATTTTCAACTTGTATTAGAAAATGCTTTTCCATAATGCATAATGAAAAATTGAGTTGGCTTTATGTAGCTATCCTATTTTGTGTTAAACTCTTACTATTAATTGTTATTTCAGCAATTGAATTAGATATAAATGTATTAGACGCTAGGAAGCCTTATTTGCCATTTGAAGAATTCTACAACGAACCACTTAGTGATACTATAGAAATGGATATAGATTTTGGAAATTATAAGACAGAAATAAGCAGAGGTAAGAAAAGTTTAAATATCTATACTAATATAATAAAGCGGAATAGCTTTTTTGTTTAAATACACTAATTTATGGAACTACTAGTCGGATTCGAAAAGTTATTTTTGTATATAAAAGCCATATTCATGAGGAATAGTATTAATGTAAAGTACGCAGATTCCGAAAAATTCGTTGGTAGGTACATGCCGGGGCTCGAACCTGCGGAAAATGAATCGACATTCCGCCGGTATAAACCGTTGGATTAAATCGACTTTGGTTTTGATTTCCAGGTAAAAAGTTTGCGTTCTTGAAGTACCCGTTCATATTGACGGCGGCGACGAAGTCCCTCGGGCTGTATTACGAGAACCGCATCCGCATGTACTCGGAGCGGCGCGTCTCGCTGCTGCACGCGGTGGTGGGCGTGTCGCCGCCCATGCCCTTCCTCAGGCTTAAAGTGCGCCGCACGCACATCATAGACGACGCGCTCGTCGAGGTTACTATGTCTTATCTTTTACTTATTTATCATTAAACCAACTCGTATTATCTATGACTTAATCTATACTAATATCGCTCATTTGGAACAAATTTGTAAATTTTACAGTACGCCAGTTTTAAGAATTTTTTTTTATAACACTACTGAAGATTCTTAGCATTTCTTACAGTAAATGATCTGTATATATTATTATTGTAAATTGAATCCTGGGCTTGAAAATAGACACATGGATTTTATATTATCCACTCCATATCTATGAGAAAAAAATAATTTTTTTTGCAGTTGTGTCACTGTCGCTCCAAATGAGCGATATAATAAACCGGAGTTTTATTTTGTTTGTTTGTTTAAACACGCTAATCTCTGAAACTACCAGTCGGATGCGAAAAAATATTTTTGTATATGATTGCCAGATTCACGTGGAATAGTATAGGCTATTGCTAGAGCATCAATAGAATGTTCTAAATTCGTTATATTGAATGTTTTATCATTTAGTTTTTTTTGCCTCGATAGATGGCAACATCATGATTTTGATCGAGTTAACGAAATGTTTTGTAATTTAACACTAGCATGTAACCTTTTTCTAATAATACTTTTTCAGCGTAGTTGAGTGTTTTTTCTTGACAACCGTCATAAATACTTAACATTGATATAGCTATATATGACAGCTATCTAGAAATTAGGCTAAACCTCTCAGCTAGCTTTAAATGTTGATTTTTGTTAAGAAAAGTTGAATAAACCGCGCACCCGATAGCTTTATCCGCGTGCGCTGGTGTAATGGTTAGTGATACGTAAATACAATGTTCTACAAAATATTGCTCCTTGGTATATCTGAAAAAAGTCTGTGATACCATATGCCTATCTCTTATACATAAGCCACAATAAGGTATTTCGTGATTTTTCTTTTGTATTGAAAATTGAAAAGTGATTTATGAGGATTATAAGCATGGCATATTAATCCTTACGAATCAAAGTTACTACACAATTTTATGTAGATAAACTTTGCCCTTTATAGCACTTTTATTTGGATGTATAGTTTGGGAAATAATGTAAAATTAAAATAATTTAACACTCGGCTCCGGTCTATGACTATAAGTGTAGTGGTGCGAACGAGCCTGCGAGTTGTGACGCATCACCCTGGCCATCCGATAAAAATATTGTTTGAAACTGAAGTAGGTATTATAAATGATCAATCGGCGATTTCTTTTAAATTATACGCGGGTGAAACCACTGTGCACATCTAGTCGTTAATAATGTTGATGAAAACGCACAAAACGAACTCAAACGACTACGTAGATTTTATGACAAAATAAAAATTGTATGTAATTGAGTACACACGTAAGAATGTACACACGGAACAAAACAAAAATAACTCCAAAAAGTACATCTTGCGTTAATTTAAATTATTATCATTGATGGTTAACTTCATTATGTCATAACTAGGTCACGTAATGCGCGCGCAGCTTTTAATTTTACCCTCTACCAAACGCGCCAAAAGAAGCATTACTTCAAAAAAGAGCATGAAACTCATTGCACGTGATAGAAACTTCTAGAAATAATTGTTTCAATTTGTGTGCGTTTTAAATAAATTAGCTAAAAGCGAAAAGTGATATTCAACGATGAATGACACGACCATTACCTCTTCGTGTATCTCATTTTGTACTAATTTAAAATTATATTTTCATTGTGCCCAAACAAGTTATACTTTAAATTTTCTTTAATATTAAATCATTTTGGCCTATGATCATATGAAGAACTTCTCAAGCGAAAAGCAGGAGGTCTGTTCTGTGCTGACTAAAGGGTAGTGGTAATTTCTTCCTTTTGGTAAATGTTTAATCTCCTATTTTTTTTTATTTGGTAGAAGGCAACATGTCATTTTTGATTGTATGACTGTGGAATTAAAGAAAAAGTTATATTATTATTCTTTATAGGTTTTGGCTATAATCTCACCTGATGTGTAGTGAGAATATGCCCTAAGATGATAACACGCTAAAGCTGGAGGACAAACTGGCTCTCGAGTGCAACTGCTGAACACTTGTAAGTGTTTGGCGACACATTTTCAACTTGTAGCCAGCCAAACAGGCATTAGAAAATGCCCTACCATCATGCTATGGGTTCATCATGATGTTCTCCTTTACCAAAAGCTCAGGCTCATTGTAGGAATTAGAACTCACGTCGACCGATGCCGTGTCCGTACATGCTACCAACATTGAGGTATTATGTACTACGTACTACAACAGCTATCACAAACAAAAATTGTGCACCACTTGCCCCGCGGGGCACGCGCGGGTAGTGCGTAGTAAATTATAGGTACTAAATTAGTGATGTGATCTAGGCTTGGTCGTTGTGCAACATAGACAGTTATTGAAACTATATATCGTTGCAATAGGGGATACCAGGTTATTATATCGTAGCGAAACTAAGTACATCTTGATCAGTACTAAGATGAGTAGCGGTTTCTGCCGTTACTCAAACACTAAACGTTCCGTGCGACGAAAAAACGTCGCTGTTTTCGCTATCGAGTAGAAGTTCGTTGTACGCGGTCACCGAAAGAAAAGATTATTGTTATGTCGTTCCCACACATAGCAATTTAGACTGTTGACGGCGTTGACTCTTATCTATAGAAATGTGGCCTTGAACTAAGCAGTCGCACTTATAAATATTTAATAAATATGTAGTATAAATAAAGGTGTTTGTCATTGAAATATTATATACTACGTACTAGAGCAGCTATGACAATATTTTACTAGGATAAAGGATTCTAACAATAACGTAAACATAACATAACTAATTAACATAATTCGAACCGGTTGACATCTCTAGTGCAAATGTTTATGTTTGCTATGGTTAGGCGTCAGAACATGAGGGCAGGAGCCTTAGCGCGTGTTTCAAACAATTTGGTTGAGGCGTCGTCTCTATCAGGGATGTTATGGATATGAAATTTCGGATCTGGATATGGATACGGATATACGAATGATATTATATCGGTTTCAGATACGGTTACGGATATGAAATTATTTCGGATTATCCGTTACTTTCGGATAGTTTCGGTTATGGATATTAGATTTTGAAGAAATTGTAAAAGTAAAATACAAATAGATAATTATTGGGCTTTATTTTAAGTTGCCACTTGGTATTCCAATCAGCCATATAAGTAATTATTATAGCTACTCATTTTAAAGCGTTACCTATCGAATGAAAAAGCAAAATAATATTAAAGTTTATTAAATAAACAAAGAACACTGTTTACATTTTGCGAAATCGTATTCACGTGATCAAAGTGTCCAAATTAACTAGACTTAGGACGCATTTTGTCCTAATAAAATTAATTCACACAACACGTCTTGTTATGTAAGTAAATCCCACAAGAGTAAATGACTGACTGGCTATGTCTAAGCAATAGATATAAACAATGCACAGAGGTACGCGCGAGGCTCGTGTGTCAGTTCGCCCGGGCAAAAAACAAAACATGTCATAACGTGTCTCATTTAGACTCCGCCCCTATCCGAAATTATTCGAAACATATATATCGGATACGGTTACGGTTACGGATCTTTTTTTATTTCGGGTATCCGATAGTTTCGGTTACGGATATGGATATCCATAACATCCCTGGTCTCTATGTATAATACCTCAATGGCTACCAATGGGCCATCTTTATATCAAAGTGTACGTAACGTATACGACACAACTTACAGTTGGAGATGATCGCGATGGAACGGGCACTGGATTTGAAAAAACAACTAGTCGTCGAGTTTGAAGGTGAACAAGGGGTAGACGAGGGTGGTGTTAGCAAAGAATTTTTTCAACTTATCGTCGAAGAAATATTCAATCCAGACTACGGCATGTTTACGCAGCAGGACTCTCTTACAGTGTGGTAAGACTTGATCTTTAATTAGTGATAGTTATATCATCTGGAATTATCCTTCACATAAAAATTAGTATTTCACTTATTTATATATTAGTTGTCGCCTTGTGGTCGAAAATTCGAACGTAATTAGTTAAATTTTATATTTCATATATAAAAATCTTGTGTGCTTCTGTTAAGTGTGCCTATAACTTCAGAACAACTTGACCGATTGAGCTGATATTTACATAATATATTTGTTTTATCCGAGACAATTTTCATGACAAATTCTTTACCCATTTTGAGGAAATTTTGTACACGGAAAATAGAATTTATTCCATAAATTAAAGGCTATAAGAATTGCTATTAAATTTTTTAGAAATGGAAAAATATTACAAGTGTTTTATTACAGGTTCAATCCGACGTCGTTTGAAACGGACGCCCAGTTCACATTAATCGGCATAGTTTTAGGTTTAGCTATATACAATAACATAATATTGGCGGTGAATTTCCCTATGGTTGTGTACAGGAAACTTATGGGGAAGAAAGGTTCCTTTGAAGATTTAGCTGATTGGAATCCTGTGAGTATTGTTTTTTAAACATAATTATCAAAAGAGTTATGTAACTTAGAGGCGTTACCAAAGGGAATAGTTTACGTTGTACACAACGAATATTATTTATATGTGTAAAGTTATCGAATATTTTTTCACAAGACGCTTAAAGAAGTATACTACAGAACAGAAAATTTTAGAAACAACCGACACAAGTAATATATTCATAGACACCTTTCCAATGAACCAATCTCTCTGCTGTAGGTCAGCATATATCTGATGTAAGTTGGTATCCTGCAGATTCCATAGGATGCTGCAGCATCAGCTTGATTTTGTAATTTTCTTTTAATATCGTTGAAGTAACAGAATACGAATTACTACTCATCCATTCATTTATCAACTAGAAAAGAGCTGATAATCTCCAAATGGTTGAAAAGATTTTCGTGAAAAACACACAGATACAGAGACAGAAAGATACATTGAACTAACGCCCCTCTTTTTGTGTTGGGACTTAAAAATATAATGAATTTTCCTGTATTTCTATTAGTGTTAGAAATGTGTTAGAACATTTTTTTATCATGGATGATAAAGTGAAGTGGTGGGTGAAGCGTTGGACCTGATGGTGAACACAATGCGATCCAATAACAGCGGCCACTTAGGGATTTACAATCTATCGCGTCTTTGCTATTATGCTGAACTGCTTAAATATCTTTGCACGGTATTTTTAAAGAACCCGATATTATAAGGAGGAAACACACTAGCCGGACGATAATAGTACCACAGCACCATAGTATGGCAAGAAAAACCTATGCAATTCTGACTGTACTGTCACACCTATTTCTGTTGGTATTGGGTTCTGGTACGAAAAGGATGGTTGACAACACACTGGTAGACGAAATGTTCCAACTCAGTCCTCAAGATTAGCAAATATTGTCATGTGTTTCCTTTGAACTGTGGTTCTTTTTAGGTTGGTTTTAAATAGTTATAGCCTACAGTAATCAAACGTTACAATCATGTTTTTCTGCTTCATACTGAATAGTGGTAGGGCATTTTCTAAAACCTGCTTGGTAGGTTACAACATTTATGGCTTGACATTTACGGCTCTCCTAATGGTCTGCGGGACGCGTGAGGGGAATAAAACCGACCAATAAGCTAGTCTATTACCGGCCGTTGGCAGCAATAGACATTTGACCTAAGGGCTTTCGCGATTTTATTTTTGTGTCTGCTACACATGTATTTTAGGAATATGGAAATAACGTCGCTGCTAGTAATCACATTTAATCAGAAGTAATGCGATATCGCGTTATGTTTAAATTATGCCATCAATATACAGTATTAAATTCAAATAAGTTTCACTTCAACCGCTTGTGGAAGAATACACGCACAATTATTTTTCAATATAGTATTTTTTTATTAGCATTTTAATAAAGACAACAATATAATGTATATTAAATATTTTATTTATCATTAAATATGTCGTATTTGCAATAACATGCATAAAATATTAATCTTAAGATTTACGGTATCATCTCAATATCTTATATATCCTTGCACACTCGCCGTCCCGCGTCCCGCAATCCATCAGGAGATTCGCGCTTACTGCGGTCGTCCTATAAGTTAAAAACCTGTCTCCGATAACCGATAATCCGGTAACTGCACTTGAGAATAAGCCACCTTTAGTCTTTAATGTGTTATCTTATTAGTTCACATCCACATGTACAATCGTATGATTAAACGCTATAGCAAAAGTACAGCATCTCCTGCACTCTTCTCGGTGTTAAACGACACGTAATAAATTGTATAACAATAAGGGTAAAGTGATAAACTATAACAGCCATATTGTTTCCAGACACTTTACAACGGATTGAAAGACATGCTCGAATACACGGGCGATGATCTACAGGACGTCTATTATCAAACGTTTAGGATATGTTACCAAGATGTGTTCAGTAACTACATATTCCACAATTTGAAAGAAAACGGAGACAGTATATTTGTGACGCAGGAGAACAAAAGAGTGAGTTTACATTTCAATTTAATCTTGCATAGTCCTAACGTGAACTTTAAAAAAAATATATACTGATAAACATGATTAAAACATTTTGCACGACAAAATCCTAAATTATTATATATAGACATGAGAACACATTGTGGAAAAGATTTGTCTATAAATGTTTTTTTTTTTTAGGAATTTGTGGATCTATATTCGGATTTTTTGCTAAATATCTCTGTCGAGACCCAATTTCGGGCCTTCCGACGTGGGTTCCTAATGGTCACAGATGAGAGTCCCCTCGCAGCCCTGTTCCGACCTGAGGAAGTGGAAATGTTGGTCTGCGGGAGTAAGGTAAGTTGGTCAAATACTTAAATGATTCTCGTTGGTTGGTTATTGTTAATGTTTTCTTTAACGCAATGGAACTACGAATCTTTAAATCAATTTTTGATTTGAAACAATGTCGTTAATAATTAATTAATACCAGTTTGGAAATGTTCGACTGCTGGGCAAAGCCCTCTTCCCGAGGGAAGGCACGGGCTTTATAACCACGCAAGCCCATGACGAATAGTGATTTCAAACGTCGACAAATCCACTGTTCTATGTTCTATCACTGTTCTGTTTTACCCATATACAATGGTAAATACTACAAGAATATTTCTCAAGTGTACTGGTTTCCTCACGAAGTTTTCCTTCACCGTCAGTTGATAGTGTTACTAATTCAATCGGTATTCTGCTGGTCCAAACTTCTAAATTGAATCAAGAAGTTGTAAACAATCTCAGCTAAACAGAATAGACAGTTGCCTGATAGAAACGTAATGGAAACAACTTACACTACAATTAACATTGCTTTGCGTTCAGCAATAGGTACTAGGGCTCCTGTAATGGACTATTGTTTCTACCATTCTTATTACTAAAGAATATGTTAAACCGATGAGATAATCTATTAATGAATAATAAATATTTGTATCAACGGTTATCGCCTATGAAAAAAGTATTGGTTCCATTACATTATTATTTTGAACAACTTTCTTTAATTTCTCCAAATTCAACTCAAAATCAAATCAAACCCCATCCATACAAGATCCTTTACATTCAAAATTGAATCTGAGAGAGATGTAATGAATAATCATCCCATTAACAAGTTAAAACTTAATTGTTTTGCATATACCCAAGTGGATCGCGACCACCATACACCTGATGTAAGACCCGACATAGTGACACGTTCAGGCGTGTTGCGTTCCGGGATTAGCTGGTGTACATCCAGTAACCAAGCATGGTGGTAGGGTGGCACGGTGATAAGCCCATCATGGTGACATCCCTTTGATCTGTCTTGTTTTGTGATCAGCCATTGTATATCCAAGTGCTGTGCTTACATGCTTGCAGTCCGCTATGACCGCTATAACGGTGGTCGCCGTTGTTTCTGGATTCTACTCGGCTTACCATCAGGCACAGTGATGTCACTGTCTAGCAACCATGGCATGTTTGTTTCAGAACCTCGACTTCAACGAATTAGAAAAATCGACAGAATATGACGGAGGCTATACAATGGACTCTCAAACCATTAAGGACTTTTGGAATATAGTTCACAGTTTACCGTTAGATGACAAGAGGAAATTGCTCCAGTTCACGACCGGTTCGGACCGAGTACCGGTCGGAGGGCTCAGCCATCTGAAACTAGTCATCGCAAGGAACGGACCGGACTGTGATCGCTTGCCCACTGCGCATACCTGCTTCAACGTCTTACTGCTACCCGAATATGATACCAAGGAGAAACTGCAAGAGAGACTGATGAAAGCGATCAGCTACTCCAAAGGCTTTGGGATGCTTTAACGTTTCTCATCAATACAGCTTTATAATCTAGACAAAAAATATTAAAAAAAGCAACCAGTATAATGTATTGAAATGATTGTTGAATACGACCCGTTCGGACAGACTTCCGTCGTGCGTGTAATATTAATAATGATTAAAGTTTGTTTTATTTATACAGAATTCGACTTTCACTTTGAAAAAAAAACTATCTGACCGCTGCGAATATTACGCACATAATTGATATAGAGTGTAACTGATCTAACTGCCGTCGAGTTTGTTAAACAGATTTTTAATAGATGGCGCCATCTACATGTTCTTTAGATATACTGTAAAACTTTTTATAAAAAGTTTTTCTAATTTTTATTTTTTTTTTATTTTTTGGGGGACAATTTTACACCCGGCCATTAATTCCATACTAAGCATAGTTTGTATTATGGTAACGAAACAGCTGATATACTATATATATATTTAACACCCAGACATACAACTGACAATTATTGCTCATCACACAAAAGGGATCGAACCCGCGCCCTCTCGGCTCAATAGGACTCACTACAACTGCGCCACGAGGCCCGTCGTTGATTTTCCGTTTGTTTATTTTTCGACAATAGCAAGGACTTTTGAAGAGTTTTTTTTATTATGTTTGGCGTAGTGGCCACAATCTCACCTGATGTTAAGTGACGATGTGGACCAAGATGGATAACACGCTAAACCTAGTGGAAGACTGGCTCTCAAGTGCAGTTGCCAGAACACAGGTGATATGCGTGTTGCCATTTGAGAAATCTATATAAATAAAATGAATGAGGTTTGGCGTTCTGCGCCATCAGTGAGCGTTCAAGTATTACGTAACGCAGTTTTTGGAGATTTTTGACCCCCCCCCCCCTATGTAACGCGCCGTAACGTTTTTCTTTAGCCCCCCCCTCCCCCTAGTAAAAAAAACGTTATGTAACCACCACCAAGTGACAATTTTTACCTGAAACTCACAATTTTGTCACGAAAAGGTCTTTTTCACCTTTCACACACACAAGTCACAAAAAACTCCACGCAACCATTGTAAAGGGTTAAAACAATGTTACGTAACTAGTAGTTCTAAACTCCCAACCCTGTAACGCATCGTAACGTTTCAGAAGACCCCCCAACCCAAATTCGTTACGTAATACTTGAACGCTCCCTCACGTATTTTTGTTTTACTCCTTAGATACTTAGTCCTTATGAAAAAATTAAAATATATCAGGATATCTTGATAAACAATAATTCTGTAGACCACGCGAGCGGAGCGGATCGAACTCGAGTTTATAATATATTTTGCTGAAATATTAGTTAAAAACTATAAAGTATTTTAATAATCACAAGTCAGTAAATGAATACATATTATAAAAATAAGTGTTTCAAAACAGGAACTATATACCGCTATTAGTATTTTACTATACTCCTGTTTTTTAATTCCGCAGAGTAAATTGATAATCAGTAACGTCAAACTTGAAAATAATGTTGCCACATTGATTTTTAGTGTTGTGCTAGCATTTAGTTTGTGGTAGTAAGTTTTTACATATTGAATGGAGAGTTTTTAATTGAAATATTTTATATTATTTAATATATTCGATAATTTACTATTATCGTCAAACTACTTAACAAAAACTACACTAAAAAAGAATGCTTCAGTTTGTCTGTGAGTCGTGACTTTGTTTACTTTATTCGGTCGTCACCATTAGAATGATCAATATTTTAAAAGAAAAAAAAATACGATAAGCAATATAGTGAACGATTTTCAGATTAGTATGGATTGGTAGACATCACTATATTTAAATCAAATTAACTAGCAACACATAAAATTTCATTGAAATGTCATTTTACTCCACGAAATTAAAAACGGACTTTAATTTGCTATTTTAACATTGGCTGTTCGGTGTGTTGTAATGTTCTCATCATACAAAGTTGAACGCCCATTATTCCGTGCAAGCAAAACCAGCCAATCCATATAAGGTTTTGTAGTTTTATTCGGTGGTCTTTTTCTGGTCGCTACGTCAAACATAATGTACCTTCGGCTATGGAATTACTGTTCTTTGATGTTGACATTATGCGATGATCTTGTATGGTGGTACAACTTCTTTAAGTTTCAAATCGTGTACAACGAGAGGAAAAGGCCGACGGCACGGCGGGGAGGGTGGTCTCGCCGTCGGACAAACTTCGGCTGACGCGCGTCTATACTGGTGCTGATACCGTCTGAAAATGACAACGTCGTTGTTCCGTCTCATAGGTTTGTTGAAGGATAGCAACATTAATTTTAGTACTATATTAATAAGGTTTAAAATATAAGATGACCGACCGGTCATTTGATCAGATATCGGCGCGTCATAAGGTGTATGCGGTCCTTTGTAATATTATGGGGTAATCAATCAAGGTATAAGGCCTATAGAGTTTTGGCGGTTGGTGGGAAGTGCCTTAAACTGACCGCAGAATTACGGATACACACAAAATTGCCATTAAATAAAAATAAGTGAGTTTGAAAGAGGTTAAGTGTGCGTAAAATATATATTACTTGTGTTTAGCATGACACGTGCACGCTGCAGCCGAGAGTGCGGCGGCAGCTGCATGACGACGTTCGTGCCGCTCGCAGACTCGCTCGGTGCGGCTCGGTACAGGGACTACGGCCGGCTCGAGCCGACCTGGCGCACTGCCGCGTCGCGTCGACCGCCATAACGACGCGTACGTCGGTGCAGCTACGCGCTCGACCTATACACAACATTCACCATATTATCACATTATACTTATAGTGCATCTCAGTCAGAGGTGCTAGGAGTAACCGTAAGCGAAACTATCGGATATCCGAAACCGTAACCGTCTCCCGTACAAACGTTTCGAATGATTTCGGATAGGGACAGAATGGAATGAAACATCACTATCGAATACCAAAAATGATTTAAAATTTAACTCATAATTAACTATTTAAAATAAAGTTAATATTGTTCATCTACAAATATTCTTATAGTAATACTTATTTTCCACTTAAATAAAATTCTTAAAAAAATGTCATATTCATTACTGAAATTATCCAAAACTATCAACTCGATCACAACGTCACCTATGGCGATCAAGGATAGCATAAAAACCTCCATAAAAAACACGATCTACTAACTTTCATGGTGATCAGTCAAACGGTGTAGGGGTTTATTCAACTTGGAAATTATTTTCAATAACAGTTCCTGATGTTTTCCGCCATTACACCTTTCGGGAGTTATTTACAAAGTGTAACAGACGACATATCGCGTTCAGGGATTAATCAGTGTACACTGGTATAACCCAATCCCCAATAACCAAGCGGGGTGGTAGGAAACTATAGCTGAGTGGGTCGCGATCACCATGCGCGTTGTACATAGTGATAAACACCGCCAAGAGATTTGCAAACCGGCATGTCAATGATGACTGGAGATCGAATACCGATCATTAGGTTGTCGACGATTCTTTTTGGATTGTACTGCAAGGACCATCAGGCGAGGTCATCATAATCTTCAGCCTATATGAGTCCAGTGCTGGAAATTGGTCTCTTTCAAGATTCGCCACTGGATCCAAGGTACGGCTTTCCGCATTCAGTCACTTTCAGCAGCCTTTTGCAAGTAGTCGTTCCATCTATTTTGATGACGTCCTACACTACGTTTGCCAAGACGTAGTCTCACTGAAGAACTGTTCTACTACATCAGTTATTGGTTCTTCTACAGATGTGACAGGCAAAGAGTCGTCACTTACAATAAAAAAACAATCAGAAATGGCATAGTTACCTCAAAACCAACAGTATCTCGTTTGGAGCGAGTTCGCCGAGGTGCCGCTGCGTTAGCAACGCGACGTCGACGCGGAGCGGCTGCAGTGTGTGCACTCTGCCCGAACAGCCCTCGCTCTTCCGCCATGCGTATCATGTACTTCGCGTCCAGCCGTGTTATCTCCTGCGGTCGGCCTAGCCTTGTCTCATCATACTGAGCGACTTACAATAATTTGTCGAACTAAATAATCGGCAGTGCTTGGCCACAAGACCACAGAGCTGCTATGCTTGCCATGTACAAGAAAACCTGTGTTGGTAGCAACACAGGTGCGAATATCTTATATATCAATGAGTGATGGGTAATGCGTAAATATACCATTTGAACACTAAAATCGTATGATTCTACTGGATGCTTATTGTAGCTTAAAATAGTACTATTTAGGATTTATTGGCACTCGAGTGGAGCTGGAACATACCATTTAGACACCTGTTCTTTTAATGTTATAAAATATTATCTTTGGATAATAACCTTCCTCTGAATGAGGCCGAGGTAGCAGCCGTCTCTGTCTAAAATGTAATTGATGTCCAGTCCGTTTCCAAGATTAGGTAAAGTTTTCATTTCAAACAGATCGCAGTTTGGCACCTGCGTTACAGAAAACTTATAGAAATTGATACACAATAATTCAATAAAATTTTAGCAGATCACGGTAATAGTTTATTTAGACCAAAATATGTTTTACGTGCTTGAATTTTGAGTATATAAGAGTATGTTAGTATTATGTCTGGTTCATATGATACGCAGTACTAACCCAGTGAACACATGACCTATTTTTGATATAACCCGTACATCATGTATGTAAAATTTATGTAAATATGACATACATGATGTCAATGTGATGTTACAACTAAGGTAACGTATTCACTGGGAATTTTAGCTTAATTTACATAAGGTGCAGTACTTACGAAAATATTTGGATTGTCCTGATCTGGGTCTCGGGGCAAAGTATCGTTATCAGGCATTTCAGGAATCGGCCTCGATTTTGTGGTTCCCGGACGCGATCCGCAATCATTACGGTCGGTAGCTTGTTTCTTCAAAACTGTATTTTCAGACATTGTCCTATTGGTGCTGGGTAGTGATGCAGATGGCGGTCTTTTTGGTGATTCTTCGATAATCGAACCCTCACAGCGCTCGTCCTTTTCCAGATCTGTCCGTGAGGTCATGTGGTCCAAAGACAGCGTAGAATCGCTGACGGTTGTTTCATGTCCGTGCTTATGTGGACTCTAATAATGGCATTGAATTTATACATTAATTAATATTTGTATGATTTTTTCCATATATGTCTGATTACCTATAGTAATAACAAAAAATCGCTCAAAAGAAAATATGTGAGTATACTACAATATACATCATAACGTGGAAATATTGAAGATTCCAAAGGTAAGAAATTTCGTATATGAAAGACTTTTTAATGAATTATTAAGAGAGAAAACAGATTTTTAGACTTGTTATCAGTTTCATCAGTTTTAAATATGAACCTGAAAGTACTTACGTATTGACGATTCTTTTTCTTGAGAAGCGCATGTCGCTCACGCGCGAGTCTGTTCGCTTCAGCTATTGCCCGCGTCACTTGAGTTTGATTCTCTGCCTCTAGTGCAGAGTGTGTCTCATACAATACTAGTTGGATCTGTAAATGGAAAAGGTAGGTACGTAAAAGCATAGTACTATTGATTTCATACTAGCAATTATTAGACCTTGAATCATAATTATAAATATGATAAATAATAAATAGCATGTTACCTGAGGCTTTGACAGCAACGTTTTTAGAGTTTTCTTTTGTTCCTCCAGGATCGATTGTACCCTGGCTTTGCCTTTGACGTCTATTTCTGATTCTGTCAGAATCTATATAACAAGTCATCATTCATTATAATTATTTATATATTGTATATTATTGGATTATGCAATACAATTTTATTACCTCAAGCATTGCTAAATCTCCACCGCGTCCACAAACCAAGTCTATTGGGTCAGTTACAGCGGAATACGAGTTAGGCGGTGTTGCTAATACTGCTACTACACCGTCTAAAGCGTCGACAACCGAAGGAGTATCACAGTATACAGGTTCACTAAGCACGCACACTGAAGCTCCAGATTGTGGTACTTCTGAAGCCTCAATACCAAGTTCTCGAAGAGCTGATACATAGCTTTCTACTCTGTAACAAGATTTTTAAACTACAATGAATCAGTGAAATCAACAGCGGAGCAATATATATTGGGAGTTTGTCAGAATGGATTACATAAGTATTCGTTATTTTTTTTTCTTTCTAGGTGTTATGATACGGCCTTTAAGTATTCTTTTAAAAGCAAAAAAAGTTGGTATCATTGTAAAAAATCGTAATATAAAGGGCTTACTTATCGCCTGCACCAAAAACGATGAGCTGTCCGAGTTCTGGTATAGCTGGTGCCGGTGGTGTATTAGCTTTTATCACGGAAGCTAACTCTTTCAGTTGAGCAGCAAGGTATGCTGAACAACGCGGTGAAGACGCATGGGTTTGTGCGACGACACCCTGCAGCGCATTTGCACGTAGAGCTCGACACAGTGTTGAAGCGCCTTCACAAAACTCGCGCTCCTGAGCATAAACAAGTTCATATTATGGGCGTTCACAATAAATTATTTATAATTTACAATTACAACGTTTGATCACACCTGAAGTACTATTATTCCATCTTTCACTAAATCCAGCTGACCGATGCTTATATTTTCTGGAGGTCGAAGTGTTATGAACCTGTATAAAGGTTTATATATTAGTTTAAGTATGTTTCATAAAAAAATACCAGATAAGACAAAGCACTCACCTAGGACAAACTCTATCGAATCTGTACTCGCCAGCGCAAAGTTGTCTAGAGTTGCTATACGAATATCCAAGCTCGTGCAACCTTTTCACTAACAAGGCTACTTTTCTGTAATATTTGAGAAATATGTTACATAAAGCAAAGTACAATGCGAAAATAACGTTGACCACTGAGACATCGGCTATTCATCGTCCATCTTTGCTGTCACGCCGGCCTGTTAACCTTTCGGCAACTGGATATACATTTTAACATAATAAGCCTAAAAGAGTGGCGAAACATGGCGGACTTACTCATCCTTGACAAAATTGTAAAGGGCTTTATAGATGCGTCCCTTATTTTTGTTTTCGAGTTCATTCCCGTGCGGTGCGCAACCCACACATATTTGCCACACCGACTACAACACTGAATACGGCATTTAATAGCCCTCTTATGCGTATGGCAAGGTTGTATAACGAGAGATCCAACACGACGAATAATTCCATAGATATTTTTTTTCAATCTATTGGTTCATTTAAGCACTCCTTATTTAAAAATAACGTAAAACTTAATTTAAATTTTAATATGTAATGATTTTAAATGTACTTAAAAAGTAGTTTAAATGTTTAATTTTATTCATTTAGTTATCCTAATATCGCGATATATGTATTTAAATGTCATACAGGCCTATTACCTGAGTGATTGAATTGTATTTTGATTTGTCTATAATAATATGTAATATTACTGTTTTGTAATTGTTCTGTTGGCGTGCTAAATATATAAAATAAAATACGCCGGCGCTGGATTCCGAAACGTGAAAAAAACAAAATGTGACGGGGTTTATTACTACGCGCAAAGTTCTTGTGTTAGGTTCTCCGACTTCTTGTGTTAGAAAGGTTCGCGACCACCATACACTAAGGTCTAACAGCCGCCATAGTGGCACACTTACGCGTTTCTGGATCAGCTGGTGTATATCCGGTAACCACGCGCGGTGGCAGGGGTCTGTACCTACCCTATGCACATGTTGATAAACCCGTCACAGTGACTCTCTTTTGGTTTGGGTCGTGTGTCGTGTTTTAGGATCAGCCAATATACATCCAGCTGCCGAGACTTCGTAGGATTACCGGTCTCTCGGTGGTTGCCATTATTTTTTGGATCGTAATATCCTTAGCTTCAGGCACAGCGACGTCACAGTAGTGACACAATAAAAAAAAAACAGTCACGGTCTAGCATGACTGTGACTTATATGTGATAGCTGGCTTAAAATGAAATAAAAATTATTCGAAAACTTTTTAAAAACAAGCTTTTATTCAATATTTCACCATATTGGATTCAGAATGAGGTCACTTAAATATGCATGCACTGTCATACAAACTAAACGTGTATGCAATATTTCAGCTCAATCGGTTTGGGATAATTGTTTTAAAATTCAGTAGCAGGATTTGCATACATACACACACCTTATAATAAGGCATGTTAAAACTTGTGAAAAATACTTGCTTAGTTTTAAAAGTGTTCACCCAACCCGTTACTGTATCCTTATTAACGCACGCCGATATACGTTCTTCTCGAAGGTGAGGTGGTAATAAATCTGACAATCTGTAATTATAATAAACGTTACCTACGTACCTAGGTACCTAGGTACCTAATCATTCATGAACATTATATTATAATAAAATTCATTGAGAGCAATGAGGAGCATATTAGATTACATGAACATTATATATTAGAAAACATCGATGTTTTGATGCTGCCATTTAGGTGATTCTTTTTTTAGGAAAATATGCAATTCTTTTCATATTTTACTCCAGCCTTCCGGAGAAAGCTACAATTTGAAATAGTTTGAAACTTGTTTATATTTTGTTTCTATAATCTTTTTGAATATTTTTTTCAAAGACAAAAAAGGTCTTACGAAAATGCTTTATTTTTTATCCGAATTCGTGCTATTGCCGCTGCGAAGTGAACTCTCTGTTCCCATATCGTGATCTCTATTTCCTTGAAAGGTGATCCTGCATCGTCCAGCAGTTTTGTCGCTCTTTCCACCTCTTTCCTGGGTCGTGCTCCCCATCGACGCCGTGCTAACTCCATCAGGAACAACCATGCTATGTGACGGTACTCCGCAAACTGAGTTAAACAAATATAAGTAGGTATAGTTTACTGAAATAATCGTTATCTATAGTAATATATAAAACTGATGATGTTTCTGTTTGTTTGAACGTTTGTTTAAACGTGCTAATCTCTGGAACTATCAGTCGGATTCGAAAAAATATTTCTGTAGGTAGATAAATAAGGCTATATAACTTTACGCAACAACACTAAGGAATAGAGCAGTAACTATGAACGTCAAACAATCTGGAGCAAGTACGGGAAGTAGATCAGGTAGGTACACAGGCGCGTTAGCAGCGGCCGCGCCGCGCCGTGGTGAATTTGTCGAATAAATTTAACACAGGTGAAACTGTGGGGTACAGCTAGTGTTATAATTATCACTACATGAAATCATCTTTTTACCGGCTAGTAGGACATGATAACTGTGTCCTACTAGATCGCGACGACTTTGCTACGTTCCTGATTCAGGCAGTGTATATCTAGCTGTATATATATATGTATATTTCGTAGTGGTCTAATGGTTTAGACAGGTGGAATATCGATTCGATGTCCGTATGTTCAAACCTCTGCATGTACTAACGGATTTTTCGAAATTTGCGTACATTTACTAATTAAAATTGATAACACTATTGGCTAACGGTGGAGGCACGTGAGGCAACCTGAACGCCTGAGAAATATTCTTCCTGTACCACATTATGTGGGTGGTATAGGGTGGAACTTTTGATATCTCGGTGTTTGAAATCGCCAATACATCGCGACGTGGGCTGGCTACCTACCCTTGGGAAGAGGCCCTTGCAAAGCAATCGGACACCTCCAGGCTGATATTATTAATAATAGGTCCTTACATATGAAAATACCGATTTATATAGAAAAAGAAAAAAGATTTGATTTGATTTGATACATTTAATCAATCGAACTATGTACCATTATTATCTATGCACTTGCCATTTTATAGGTAGTTCATTAATTTCAGTGATGAAAAAATTGTGGGAGCGAGAATCTATAAAATCGTTGAAGGCGGTTTGGACAGCCTCATCGGAATTGATTTTTTTTCCTTGCAAGAAATTGTCCAAATTCCGAAAAAAGTGATAATTTGTTGGAGCACAGTCTGGGGAGTATGGTGGGTGTCGGAGACATTCTAACCGCAGTTCTTCTAATGTAGCGACCGTCTGTCGTGAAGTATGGAGTCTAAACCAGTGTCCACCAAACACTCACCAGTACGTTTTTATGAGTCAAATTTCGCTTGGGACAGAATTTGGCTGGTTCTCCTGGGTTCAACCAGGTGATGAGCGTTTCCGATTGACGTAAAGGATTCATTTTCCATCACAAGAACAATACGATTCAAATTGACCTTGTTATTGTAACGGTTGAGTAATGTAACACAGCACTCAATGCATGTTTGTTGGTGTGCTTCAGTCAATTCATGCGGTACCATTTCTCGAGTTCGAATTTGTTTCACACTTGTTTCACTAAAATTATTTTATCATTCACACCGAAGCCTGCCGCTATCGTCTGACGTGGTTTGCGATGGATCCGCTTTCACCATCACCTTTAATTCTTCATTATGAACTAGGGTCTCCGGCCGTCCACGGGGTTTGTTTCGTAGACCAACATTTGCAAAACGAAAACGTTGGAAACAAAAATGTGCCGTGCTTTCTTTTACATTAGTTTCCCCGTATACATCATTAATCCTTCGAACTGTTTCTGCAGCGCTGATGCCACGGTGGAACTCATATTTGTAAATAACGCGATATTTTAAGTTTTCCATTTTGTGAAAAGAACGATGTCAAAGAAAAATTAAATGGTGCGAAAACAAATGAATCACCAAATTGGAAACATAAATACACAAGCCTAAATTTGAACCAAATTTAAATTTGGAATTCAAAACCAAACGCCAGATATTTGAGATCAAGGTAGCCAGGTCAACAAAACGCTAATTTCATATGTAAGGACCTAATATTATCCAGCTAACGAGGAGCGTTCAGGCCGGAAAGACAACGGCGACCACCGATGGATTACGATGTCTCGGTGGTCGCCATTGTATTTGGAGTGTACAATGCTTACCATCAGAGATAGTACCGTCAATGTGGCGAGCTACTATAAAAAAGGCCATATTTTTATTTTTAAATATAGAGATGTATGTAGTACCTACATGCTTCCCTAGCGAAGCTGCAACGTCAACTTCTGCGATCCGTTAAAACTGTCAAAGTTCACATCTTCGATCATCAGCTCTTTAATACTATACCTCATTCAAACTACCGATAAACCACTACCAAGGCTATTCACTCAAGCCATACACTGTCACATATATGCTGTATTTTACGTTTACGTTATACAATTTTGCCTTGAACTTTAATGCACTGTATGATCATGCAAATTGCACGTGGAATGTATGGTTACTATATTGTATCATTTCTTATAACATATGACCTTTCACTAACCGCTTTTCTAGGCTTCATTTTACATATACCACATATAACACATTTTATAATAGAAAAGCTAGTGACAAATCTTGTGTGGTCTATTGATGATCAATGAAATGATAGCAAATTTGTTTACAGCTTATTTAATTTTAATCATACACTCGGGGCTTATATTGGCTTTATTCTTTGACAACTAGGTAAATGTACTCAAAAGGGACACGAGCGTTTAATTTTATTTAGATACCTACTCTTTAAACACTAGCTTTACCCGCTTTGCTGAGCATATATTTTTTACATCATTATAAAAATGATCCTAGGCCCTATTCCACGATGTAATCGAATTATATGCCAAAGTCTATTAGAATCCGTCCAGGCTTCATATTAAAGGATAAATATTCAAAGAAACGTATATAAAATAAACTAGCTGGGCCAGCAGACGTTGTTCTGCCCTTTCCGGTAGTTAATGGTTCGACCACAGCGACATTTATCGGATTCAAACATATCTATAAACCATCGTCTCTATAAAATACATTTATTGGAACTCAATCGGTCAAGTCGTTCAGAAATGATAGAATCACTAACAGATGCACAACGAGATTTTTATACATAAGATTTGCCAACTGTAAGATAATTAATTCGTAAAAGCTATTGTTATGATGTAATTCTCTGCAAATATTAACCGTTTTATCAGTATCGAAATCTATAATAGCAATGTCTATTTTCACCATCAACGGCACAAATATCTGTCTATAAAATGTATACAGTTCTAATCTTTATTTCGTTCTCAACTTTAGCAAAAAAAAAATTGTTTCGGTCACGAGAGAGTCGTAAACTCGTAATGAAGGTTAGATGGGATCGTACTTTTTACATCTTGTCGAACCTACCCTAACTGGCAGTTATTATGCGATTAGAGTATTTTTATATGCGGACCTTGAATGTGGAAAGAATTTATCATCAACCTTCGAACAAGTTCACGAACGAAACAATCATATAAAAACGATTGTAATGAGGATTGTTCAAATATAGATTTGTAAGGAAGGGTCTTTGTTGTTTTATACTTATTTATGTGTCTTCACTTAGGGTTGATTTTTCAATCGTCAGATAACTGTCAGATAATTTTCTACGAGGAATAATTTTATTTTGTCATTTTGACAGATAATGTATGGCAAATATGTCAAAATTTAAAAATTACTCCTCAAATAAAGTTATCTGTTGATTGAAAAATCGGCCCTTAGAGTACTGACTTTGGTATTAGATACGATTAGATATCAAAAATTAATTAATGCAGTGAGTGGCTCAGTTAATAAAAGGCATTTAATTTTAGTTGACCTTATTATAGGTATTAGGTTTTTGTTCACTGCTGAACTAAGCCTATTAGACCTCTCCTGGGTGCTTAATCTTAATCGGCTTTTTTATAGTAGCAAGCAAAATGTCGGCACTCTTCTTCAAAAACAGTAACACTAAGAACTATTCATCGTTTGTTGGCGTTGTCATGCCGGCCTGCAATTCTCTAGGCAGCTGGATATACACAGGCTAATCACGGAACGCGACAAACGAAAAAAAAATCGCAAGGTTTATCACCATGTGCATGGTACAGATCCCTACTGACACCTACAGACTGTAGCGTGTGTTACTCCTAAACCTTGGACTACTCGTATGGTGGTTGTGATCGAGTTTGCAGGGCCGGATTTAAATGAAAAGAGGCTTTAGGCTATTTCTTTATGTGAACCCTTCACATATCATTTTTAAATTTGTAAAATACATAAGAGATAATAAAATACATCATTACTGTGATATATTATTACTAGTAAGAATTATTATGAATTTTAGTGTTCACTGTTTTTAGAATAATTTAATTTTAATTTTGCTAACAATTTGAATCTCTTGATTCGAAACTCTTGATCTTGAGGCCCTAAGCTGAAACCTAAAGTTGGACTTTTAATTATATTCAGTAACTTTACAGTTCAAAGAAAAATAATGTTACCATACTAAAACTAATAGTGTTGAGGTAGTGAATGATTTGTCGTAAAGAACGAAATATAAAAATTGATTAATTGAAATAAAATTTAAAAAATTCGTATATAAGATGTTGAATATAAGAATAATTAATAATATTAATAAAAACTATGTTATTTTCTTCTAATAAATACAAACTAAAAATAAAATAAAATTTATTTTACTTTTGCTATTTTATTGCCTCTGGCAACCCTCTAGGAAGAGGAAGGTAGGTAGAGGAAGAGGTGTTTAAGATAAGTTATGAAATTTAAAATAAAATCATTCATTCATTTTTACACCACATCACCATCTATTTTTTGTCAAAATCTGGTAACCCTTCAACTGTCAAGTATCTGAATACAATTAAAAGTCCAAGTACCTATAGTTAGCCTATAGTAAAATTCGGCCCTGCCAGTCGGACACAGCTATATTGTCTTAACACCCAGCAAAACTTCTCTTAATCTATTAGAAATGAGCGAGTAACCGATTCTGATGTACTAAAACATATAATTAGTAACTTACTTGTTTATAATCTGTAAGAAAATCGACATCATCTATGGCCTGGTCCAAAACAGATTTGTCTGTAACAAAAAAAAATCACTCAAGCAAACCCAACACCATATCGCGTGTCATAGACATTCTACTTTTTACGTATAGATTCGAAATGCTGAATAATAAAAAGGGCAAGAACATAAAACTATATTAGAATATCGACATATTTTCCAGACTGATGTATATCTTTGAAAGCACTAGCGAAGCCTTATTTTTTATTAACCTTTTTGGTCTTTACAGCAATACCGATCGATGATTACTTTTTTATCGTAGCAAGGAAAAATGACGGCTTGTGCCTGTGTTTACCATGCACAGGACATCCCAAAAACAGTGGTGACCACTGAGAAATCAATAGTACATCCCCAGTCGCCAGGCCCGCCGGCGTGCGTCAATAGAAACTGGATATTCACTGGCCAGATTCCGAAACGCGACGCAGATAAGCGGATCATTATGACGGGCTTTTCACCATATGTATGGCAGTAGCGGCTAAGTCGGGCTGTCAGCCCTACCATCCCGCGCATTAAAAGTATATAAACATTACTTGTTTTTGATGTGAAAACTTTTTTAGCACCGTTGTGATTTTAAACTCGGTGAAACGAAAAAGCGACAGTAAATGAGACAACTATATACATTTAGAGGATTTAACCTACGAGAGAATGAGATAGAATACATTTAAATTATGCACGGTTAATGGAAGTCCTGTTTTTCATGATTGTGACCGTGGTTGTCGGATTGGCTTAGTGGTGTGAGAAGACCACACTTCATACGCAGTACACACGAGTGGTCAATAGTTCGAATCCCGCTGTAATAAGATATTTAAAAATATTTTTTAAAGAACATAATATTTTTTTTAAGATTTCATTTCTGACACGTGTGAACTGATGCACATTTTTTTTTCTTTAATATTATATCTGTTATTTTACATTACAAACAGATACTTCAATTATCCTGTATGTATAGATAGCTTTTTAGCGAATATAAATTTGATGGCGTATTAGTAAAATCGAAATGTCCGGAAACATTATCATAGTGTGGAAACTAGTTACTGGGGTCGGCACGCGAGTATTTATCGCGACATTATCGTAGGCATGCGCTCCAATATAAGTTAAATAACGCTTTCAAACAGTTGTAAATTGGATTCACGGCATTTCGGTATAGCGTGGAGCAATTTACAGCTTGACGTTCAACGTTTCAGTTCGTGACACTTGAGGTTTAAATGACTTTAGTTTTTAGTGAGAAACTCCTATAAAATGAAGTTTTACTACGTTCCCGGGTGATTTATTAGTCTTTTGAACTTATATCGAAGAGGATCGCTATTAAGAACCGTGACTGAGTCTTTCTGGACTTAACTGAAAAATTCAAACAATAAAAGAAATTTTGAATTATCGTGCAGCTGATAATGCGGTCTAATACACGTTAGGAAACAATATTAACTAATTCTTCACGACCTAAAAGCCCTCTGGGCTTCAGGGCCTATAATGCTAACAGTATAGTCAGACCGAAAATAATAATTAAGTAATTAATATACTATAAGTTATGCCACGCAAATCTTTTGTTTTTAATTTATTTTTTCAATCAATCAATCAAAATTTGCAATCATCCAAAAAGGCCTACAAATCAATCTTTCTTCAAAAGATTTTAAAACTAGTCAGTATTTTTAGAGTTTAAGAACTTTATATAAAATATCCCGTGACGGTGTTGATGTGTTTATTTTAGGAACTCACTTAAGTAAACTTTTTTCTATGTTTAGTAAACCAAGGATATACTTCTTTTGATAAAATTGTGTAAAAGTTACTTATAAAATATTGTTTGACAAAACTATGGATCAAGAGACTGCAGTATTCGCTATTACAATAATAAGCACTCGGGTCTCATGGGCCTCTACACAAAGACGAACCTGCATCCGTGGTTGTTTTAGAAGAGCGGTTCATACAGATAGAGCTCTTGGCGATAATTAACGTAACACTGGATGACTTACAACGGAATACATCGTATATGAGTGAGTAGACGCAACGCATCTCTTGTTCGTCTATAAAATCAACTTGTAGGGGCGGTTTGCAGAGCAGACGTGCAGCTTTGACGACCTGTACAACAATAAATAGATAATTATTATTAGAAACATAAAAAAATGTTTTTGTATTTTTCACCTATAAACCTCAAGATATTGTATTTTTTTGTTTGAACGCGCTAATCTTTGGATCTACCAATCAGCTTTGAAAAAATATTTTTGCATTTTATAACCTACTAGCTGTGCCCCGCGGTTTCACCGCGTATATTTTAAAAGACATCGCTCATTGACGATTTATAATACTTCAGTATAGACAATATTTTTTTGGGCGGACAGTGTTATGCGTCACAACTCACACGGCTCGTTTACGCTACTACCTATAGTCATAGACCCGAGCCGAGTGTTGAATTATTTTAATTTTACATTATCTCCCAAAGTACTCGTCCAAATAACATGCTATAAAGGGAAAAGCTTATCTACATAAAAATGTCTTAATAATGAAATAACTTTCGTTAATAAGGATTAATCTGACATGCCTAATAATAATACTCATGTATCACTTTTCAATTTTCAATAAAACTTTGTCACAAATACTTTATTGTGGCGTATGTAGAAGAGATAGGCCTTTCCATGATATCACGGACTTTTTTAATATATTAAAGAACAATATTTTTGTAGAAAATTGTATTTGCGTATCACTAACGGTCACGCGGACAAAGCAGTTAAGGTGCGCTAGTTCTTCCAACTTACTTAACAAAGATACTTACAAAGATCAATATTTAAGGCTAGCTGAGAAGTGTAGCCTAATTCTAGATGGCCTATACTATTCCCCGTGAATCATATACAAAAATAATTTTTCGAATACGACTGGTAGTTTCAGAGATAAGCGTGTTTAAACAAGCAAACAAAAAAACTGTTCCGCTTGACTTATCCGCTTATATTAAGTATAGTTAGCTATAGATTTATATAAAACCTCAATACTACACATTTTTAAAATTATTCGCGAGTCCAAAATCACGGCGCTCAGTTGTTTTGAAATAGTAATGTACCGGATCATTAATAATGTATATCTGCGGATAATATACATATATCGGAATAAACGGATACGGATTAATGATTATATCTCTCTTCATTTGCGGATATGGATATGGACCTCATGTTTTATAATTCGCTTGTTTGTAGTAGGCGCGTATGACCCTAGACCGATAATTAACCAACTCTTGCGCAAGTGAATTTATGAAACATGCGCGCGGTTAGTTTATTTTAGGTTTTTCAGTGAAATTGTGTTTAATTACGAGTATGGTTTTCTGATTTACTTCTTTATATATTTCATTATATATAGGCATGTTTTAGTATAATTCCTGTTGTTTTTTGTTCTATATACCTATTCTAAGTGAGTACGTAACAATTAAAATCAACTTAAGGAATTAAAGTTTAAACATTGCTCCTTTTTAAATTTCTTTTAAGGAATGAATACGAAAGATCCTTTTAATTAAGATTCGTAAGAAGCAGCGAATACGGACGTTTTTTTCCTCCTCGAATATCGACACAGATACAAAATGCAATGATGGCTCAGTGGTAGCGTGTACGACTTCGCGTCGATTGTCGATTGAGTTCGAATCCCTGCAATGAGCCTGAGCTTTCGGTGAAGGAAAACATCGTGAGGAAACCATAGAATGTCAGGTAGGCCATTTTCAGATGCCCGCCTGGCTAGCTACTACCCTTAAGTTGAAAATCTGTCGCTAAGCACCAATAGGTGTGTTCCGGCAGCAGCACTTGAGAGCCAGTCTTTCACTAGGTTTAACATGTTATCATTTTGGGCCACATCGCCACTTAACATCAGGTGAGATTGTGGCCACTAGACCAATTCTATAAAGACAAAAAAAAATAGATACGGATATTTGACACATCTCTTATAAATACTATATTAAAATTTAATCAGTTTGTAAATTATTCGAATAATTTGATAATATTATATAGAACTTGAAATATCGTAAAATCGTTTCAGTTTCAATGTGTATTTATGTATGCTATGCTAGTGTGGTTAAGGGGTGTATTCATTTGTCAGTTGGTTTACATATAAACGACAGTTTCACACGTGAGGATACGTGACGAATATTTCCTAAACTATCATATAAAGCCTATTTTATGTGTCACCCAATTTTAGAACAGGCTCATTATTATATTATACTGTTTATCGAAAAATATTTTTAGAACTTTCACGGTCGTGCCTATGGTCATACTTTGTAGGTAGTTATTTCTTTGACATCAAAAACTCGTTATTGAAACTAAGTACTAAATTTATAGCTAAACTTGATGAAAAAAATTGAACAAGTATTGAGTAGAAAGTAGTTCTATATTATTTATTACATGTTATATATAAATACTGTTTGTATTATATTGTCTTTACATTCAGCAACGTCCCCATTTGTTGTAAGTGACAAACGTTTATTTTGCAGGCCCTCGCATAGTTCACAGTATACAATTAACACCAAATACAAAGTTGTCACGTAATAATCCTATACAAGATTTGTAATTCGTAATAATTGATTTATTTCTTACTAGTTGGCCCGGAAGCCTTTCCCAACAGTCAATAACTCGACCACAGCGCCATGTATCCCGACTTTTTCCTGATAACTTTTCAATTACCATAAACAAAACAATAAATAATTATGCATATCCATCCTTTGAATCGTTGAATCTTGAGTTGATACAAAAATCCGATAGAAAAAGAACGTTCAGTTATTCTCGAATTTAGTAGAAAATCTACAGAACAATACAATTTTTGCCAGTTATTTTAGTTATGCTAGTTAGTTATATACAGTTTTTAGTTATTTTTGACTATATTATTATTGAAGTGAAACTTCTTATGCGACTTCCAAGCGTTAAACGTTAAACGTTTAACGCACATTATCGGTCTCTCCTCTTTGTGTGAGCCAGAGCGAGAGAGTAAATGTCGGTGTGTATGTATATCGCACACTGTTTAAATAAAATATAAAATATCTTTTAAAATGAAGTTTCACTTCTATCGTGTGTGAATCGTACACACACCTTTTTTTATTATTTATCCTCTATAGGTTTACCGTTATGGCCACAATCTCACCTGATCTTAAGTGACGATGTTGTCCAAGACGATAAGCACGCCAAGCCTGGTGGGAGGACTGGCTCTCAAGTGCAGCTGCCGGAACACACCTAGTGGTGCTTGACGACAGATTTTCAACTTGAGGGTGGTAGTTACCCAGGTGGGCGTTAGAAAAAACCCTACCACAATGCTATGGTTTTATCACGATGTTTTCCTTCACCGATAGCTCAGGCTCATTGTAAGGCGATCTCACATCACTCGACGCGATGACCTTACACGATACCACTGAGCCATCATTGCTTCGACAAAATCTTATAGCCTGTCAATTGAGAAATGACATGTACTTCCCGTGTACAAAATGTTATCTAAATCGCATATCATAATAAAAATTGACAAAAGTATATTTTCTTTACTGTGTTTAACTGTAAAAATCTTCCTTTGGTTCAAATGCCTTACCCCGGATCCACTCTCCAGGAGGCGATGCGAGGATGAGAATGTGGACTGCTCTTTCGCATCTCATCCCACCTTCTCATCTTCCCTTGACTCACCCCGCCCTCGCTTTGCCATGAGTGTATTTTAGACCAGAGTCGAGACCGAGAGAACGCGAGGCACGGGGCGAGCGGATCAACAGCACCTTAGAGTGTGGATGTCTAGCACTCTTGCGTTTTTTTTTTCGAACTGATTATTCCCTATACTTTAAGGGCCCTGGACACATTAGAGGCTTTGACAGCTTCATCGGGTTTGGGGGCGAGCACGAAAGAGGCACTTGGCTCGCTCCTCAGGCTTGAAGCGTGAAGTTATTTAGCCTATAATTTTCCTCAATCAATAGGCTATACCGCCCAAAAACAAACAAATCTCTCGAGCTTTATAATATCATACGAGTAGTTAAATACCATTAATCCGTCTCATTTACTTAAATTCTGTTAAAAGGATACAAAAACTAAGTAATTTTATCAATAATTACTAAGACCTAATTAGTCATACCTGTCCGATATCCCAGACTGGTCCAGGGGCAGTTTTCACCTCCACTGGTGGAGGTGCATGTGGGTTCTTTACCGAAACAACCAAATTCCAAGGAGCCCACTCTTCGGTAGGCTCCTCCACTGCCTTTTCGGGTTTCTCCTCATCTTCCCTAACAATTTAATTATTGATTAGCAAAATGATATTATCGTTGGACTATACGATATAAGCGTATTTGTAAAGAATTTAAGAGGAAATCGTATTAAGATATCCGGAAATATACATACACATTATGAGAAATACTAAAAACACCCTCATTGTGATTGTTAAGGAAATATTTATGGCGTGCAACATTTACTAATGAAGTACTTTAGTAATAAGAAACAAAATAAAGTACCTATATGATAAGATTGAATTTTGTTTTTCCAACTTGGGAATTTTGGCTAATACTTTGTCGGACGATACCGAGATAACCATCGACTCTTTGTAATGTCAAAATAACAGCTTTTTTACTTTAACCTTAATGCTTTTTATTGAAAGCATATTATGAAAGTATTTACGGTACTTAAAGAAAAACAATTTTTTAAAATGTTTTTATTTATTCCGACTAATCTCGAAAAGGTTGAACCGATTTTGACGGGACTTACACTGGCCGACAGATGATGTTATAAGGAGTACCTACGTTAGGTTACTTTTATTTTCGATTCTGTAATCCACGCGAGCGGAGCCGTTGGCACAACTAGTAATTAATAAAAATATAGTGTAATAGTGTCATATCTTTCTTTGTATCACGTTTGTTTTGTAATTGTAACTTGTGTTTTTGTTAGAAATTTTGCGTCGAATGTTGAAATTAAACGTCAAAATGAGAACATTAAACATAAATATAGGCTTTTTTACTTTACCGGGTTAACTAAATTTTTATTTTGTTACTATACCTATAATATGGTTAAATTATTATTATATTAAACATTTTTGTAAGGTCTAATGAAATAACCGCTATCTTTATAAAACATAATATGATCTAAAAAGAGTAATTTTACGTACTTAATATTAAGTTCTTCGAGAATCATAACGTCTATAAAAATACCTATTTGATTTTAGGATCCATTCTACACACACACATCATAAATATACTTTACGGCAATAGTTTCCTTAAGAGAATTAAAAATAATATTAGTGTTATTCAAACTGTTTTTTTTACAATAATTTTTATTTTCAATTTTTTATTACACTATAATAAATATATAACAATTATAGACAATTTTAAAAAATATTTTCTTAGCTTTTTCACAATCCTACTTTCACGAATAATTTCGAGTTTGACTGTTTATCAGAATTACTTATAAATAATTTACAAATTTATATTTCCAGCCAGTGCTATTATTTTTTGGAATTCTGTTGAACTCAATTGTTGTACTTATTATCAACAATTCGAGATAATATGTATAAACCTAAATAACACAATATACGTATGGTTACGTCACACATGGACCCATTGTCATTTATAACTATCTATCTGTATAAATAAAATTATTAAGGTTTGCCGTTGTACGCTCATCACGTAAAAACTACTGAATACTTTTGATTTTGTTTTATACCCTAGATACTTGGTCATCATAAAAAAAACATGATATCTCCACTTAATAAAAAGGTTATTAAAATTTTAAGAAACTTCGATATTTATAAGCACTACGTGTCAGCGATGTGCATAAAAATATAATAAACACCGTAGACGAAGTCGCGGGTATCAGCTAGTAGTAAATAATATTCAAAAAAAAGACGAGGTAATATATAAATAATGTTTATATCAAAGACTTCTTTGACTTTCACAGTCACAAACTTCTCAATTAAACCGCAATAGCTGTTTCAATAATATAGTTTTCATAAAATATCTTGATTATAATAAATATACATTATAATAATTGATGTATTATACTTGCAATTCTAAATTCTTCTGCAAAGCAACAAGACTAAAATACTGCTGAAGTTTCCATTCCTTGTCGCTGGGGAGGACGAGTCTCTCTGCCTCGCTTGTATCACCGTCTTGTCTGGCAGCCTCTTCTTGCAGCAGGAGTTGTGCCAGTAACTTCGGATAAACTTGAAATATGTTCCCGTTTCCATATTGACTTATCGCAACCCATAACTCATTCGAATCGTATTTGTCTGGCATTTCCCATTTCAATTCTTATCCATTAAAAATTCAGTTCACACCAGAAATCTCGGAAAACGTATTTTTTAAAGAGTATTACGGTATCTTTCTACCATAGAATAATAAAAGTTTCCCAGAGTCACGCGTGAGTCTTCCGACGAACGGAAAGCTATTGCGTTGTGTGCCGTCACTCGTCCGTCAACTGAGAGACTACAGTCGACAGCCATGAAAAACTTGCCGATACAAACTTGTTGCATATACACACATTTACAGAAGGTGTGTTGTTTAAAACTAAGTTAGTTAATGCTTTGATAAATTAAAAATATAACTTTTAGTTCATATGACTACTTCATAATTTATATTTAACACTAGATGTCCCCGTGTCTCCGCTCGCGTGGACTACAGAACGCTGTAGGTCGAGCGCACGCGCGAATTGTGTTGCCTCAAAAACTTATTTTGGGAGATCCTTAGAAGATAGACATATTATTATGCTAGCGCTGACTTTTTGTAGGTCTTTTTAAGATCTACAATTATGTAGAACATTAATTTGACATATATATCGTATGGTTTATTACTCAGCGTAAGCAATTTAAGCGCCCTAAATGCATCGTTTTTCCGCATCGATTCACCATTATCATGACTGCTTATTTTGTATTTTACTTTATTTAACATAATATATCCTATAACCTGGCTAAATAACATAGCTATAAATTAAATTAAAAAACACGTAAACCCGATAAGTGGTTTCCGCGTGTAAAGAAGCAAACGGACAGGCAGAGAGATGTTGAATTTTATAATATGTATAGATTATTTATAATATAAATAATAAAAAATCTTAATTTGCTGAATGGTTGGTTTATCGCTATATTTTATATTTTGCAACGTCAAAGGTATGAATTTAAGAAATAAATAAACAAGCTCCATAAGACGAAATACAGCTTCAATTTATACAAATTGTAGTGTGACGGAAAACTTCTAGATACAGAACCCTACAAAGGTATTTAAAAAGTACCAATGAATCCATTGCATCATATCATCCATTTGAGTAGTCATATTCACATGGCATAAATACCTAAAAAAGGTTGGTTAAAGATTAAGAGTAAATAAAACCACAGATTACATTTGAACATAGCAAAATAACACTAAAAAAAAAATTACTTAGTTATTACATCATTACATACATATTTTAATAAAATGTAAAAAAATACTAAATTTCCCGTTAAACCCGTTTAACAAATAAGAATACAATGGTTCATAATGAAATAGGCAACTAGGAATCAAATAAAATTACATGAGCATGGATCCATTAATGACGAAGGAGGAAAGCTACGCTGAACGAAGAGAATTATTTAAAAATATTTGGGAGACAGCAATGCATATCGATGCGAAAGAGCCTGATATTATGAATAAACCCAAGGTTATTAAGTAAGTACTTACAAAAAATAAGTTAAACTGCAAAAAGCTTCTACTTAAAAAAATATCTCGGGAAAAGTCTCTAGGTATCTTGATATTCACTGCCATAGAAATATATCAGTGTAGCTAAGTAGTATACTTTAGTTATTAAACTGGTTGAACCGAAACTTTGCGTGCTAAGATGAATCTTTAAGACAGTTTGTTCACCTGTGGCTCGTATTTCAGTCACCAACAAGCACTGGAGAAGGGCTCTCAATTTTCTTTATAGATTTTCGTATCGACAATAAAATTGGGTACATACAAGAAATAGGCGTATTTTTGAATTATGTGTCCATGATAATACGAAACGCCGTCCACGTTACACGAGGGTTATATTCCTATCCCTTTATTTTGTTCTCATCGAATATCTAGTATTTAATGTCGTAAACTGGATTTCAGTAACAGCACTGTTTTTTTGCTTTCAACACTATTATCAACATTTTGACCATAGTTAATCGAATTAGTACCTACTTTACGAAATAATAAAATATTTTTAAATCAAATTAATCTATTTTCAATGTTACAATTGTAATTTAATTAACGTAGTGTCTAAAAGAATAGGTGATTCTCCTTAAAAAAGTATATAAAACATAATACCGACCTACCTGACATAGGCGTCGAATTTTGCTTCAGATAAGTAGTAAATACCAAAATGATCGGGACAGTTATTTGGAAAATAATATGGATTATGTTATAGGACATTTAATAGATATTGTATGCCAATGAATTGCCAATTTATATAATTAGTGATTAAACAATCTGGCACAGAACTAAAAATGTTATTACTTTTATACATGAAGAGTCCATCTAGCTGGGTGAAAGTTTGCGAGTTTGCACGCAAGAATCTATCTATACATACATATAATAAAATTGAAGTGTCTGTTTGTAATGTCAAAATAACAACTTTTTACTAAATGCATATGAAAGTATACACGGTACCTATACAAAAAAACTTTTTAAAATTGTTCTCTGTCTGTCTGTTTGCTCCGGGTAACCTCCGAAACGGTTGGACCGATTTTAACGGGACTTTCACTGGTAGATAGCTGATGTTGTGAGGAATAACTTAGGCTACTTTTATTTTAGAATTTTAATTAAATTTCCGCACAAACAATAAAACACCTTTTTAGTAGTCAACGCGAACGGAGCCGCGGGCACAGCTGGTGTTAAATATATCTGAACAACGTTTATTTTACGTGAGACTGATAGAAATAATATGGCATTTTTTTACAGAACATTGCGATTAGACGAAGTGGATAAATGCGTAGTCGGTAAGAGGAAGAAACAACGGATAAAGAATTTGAGAACGGTCTGCAACAAAATTCTAGATTTTTGTGATAGACAAGATGCAGATGATAAATTTTACGAACAGGTCTTATTTTTGTTGTATTGAATTAGCAGGCTTACACCGTCCATACACGCTACGGTCTACCGGATAAGTAGCCCTCTGTGGGTGTGCCTGAGGAGTTCCACCGCACGTCGCGGCATGGATGGGCTCGCGCATAGACTCACCGTACGTAGTCGCTAAAAAATTGATTTTCCATTTTGATCCGGTCGCCTGCATCGGTTTAAAAAACTGCAAAGATCTATTCCAATACATGGTCCGTTCTAGCTCCGTAGACATACCTGTACAGGTAGACCTCTCCGGTAGACCATAATATGTGTGGCCGACGTTACCTTGATGAAATTGGTTCACTCAGTGAACGTCTTATAATCTAAAAACTGACTGTACTCAGCACGGTTCTTTGGAATCAAGCCATAAGTATTATTTGTAGATAGCTTCACTATAACCTTATGAGTTTAATAATACGACTTGTAATAAACTTGTCAATTTGAGAAGGTTTTTCTATTACTTATTAATTAGATGATCATAACAACAAATTAGGTAGTAAAGTAATTAATTTATATGTGGCTTTCACAGCTGACAGCAGAAGGTCAGGTAGCATTGCACGACAAAATAGAAGTTAAGCCGAAGAAGACGAAACCCGTTCGCATAAAAAAGATATTTAAACGGGCAAGGAGTATGATGACTCCGCCCACCGATTCTAATCAAGCACGAGCGATTGCAAGCGACAAGCGTGATGTCATTTTAGCAGACGTTACCATCAAAACCTCAAGGACCACGTCACCGATAAAAATAAAAAGAACGTCACCCATGAAAAGCTCCCTGGTTAATAAAGTCGTAAAGGAAAAACATAACTCTAAAAACTTTAGAACGTCGGCACCTAATCATCCGGTCGGGGATGGAAACGAGACTGTCGCTGTTCGAAAACTTGCCAAAAAGAAACGAAGTATTAAAAGAAAGATTGCGCATTCCATTTTCCCTCCAGGTACACTAGAATGGCCATTTGAATAGAACCAATAATGAACTCAGTCTTGGTTGATCAACACTGGTTGAAAATTTTCAGGTTCTCCGATAATATATGATTATGTGAAGTCTACGCGGGTATTAAAACGTGGCAACATTATGAAGCAATTGCTTCGAGTACCTAAAATTACAATATCATAATAATTCATTTAAATACTATCACAGATTCATAATGTGCTAAAATGTATATAGTGCTAGTCGTATGAACTAACAGTTATAATAAACGACTTATTTCTGCAGCTTCAGCAAGAATAAACGTTTGTTTTTTTTTCTTTATATATAAGCAGCTGGCTGAGTATTGTGCTAAGTAGTGGTTCAACCCGGTTTCAATTATTAAAAGAGAAACAGATGAGGTATTACGAGTGGGTCTCAAACCTCCGTCCATTAGGGTGTGCATAAACATGTCGTAAAAGTGAGCCAAGGATCCTTTCTTGGATCGGATTTTTTTGGCCTGAACGCAAGTGTTGCCATGATGCTACTTAAAGCTTCAGAGATATAAAGGCCTATTAAATATAAATAGTGTAAAATTAATATTGTATTGTACAGTTAAGGACTTTCACTAATTGTGGAATCTAATGTTGCATAACATATTCGAGACATAACCCTGTATCACCTGGATCGGTGCTTAATACTTTGATGCGTCACATTTAGAAGCAACTTAGCCTCTTTCCAATTATCAGAGGCTTACGAAATCGTAGCTTTATAGACCCGAGTACCGTCCGGGTAAACTCGATAGTTCGTAATACAGAGTTGCTAACAGATGAATTGTGATCATTTCATTGTAAAATAAATAATAATACAAGCCTGTATGTGACCCACTGCTGAGGGAAAGGCCTCTTCCTGAGGAAAGGCACGGGCTTAAACACCACGACAGTACACCACCACCCGACGTATAGGCGATTTTAAACTCTGAGAAATCCACAGTTCTATATTTCTCCTACATACAGTGATACTTCTTACAAGAAAGTTCCTCAAGCGTTCAAGTTTCCTCACGATGTTTTACTTCACCCTCAACTGATAGTGTAAATGAGTAAATTTACGGGAGTTCTTTGGTAGGTACATGCCGGGGCTCAAATCTGTAGATGTTGAATTGACATTCCGCCGGTCTAAAAGCAATCATGGCTCGACGTGAGTTCAAATCCTTTCATGATGAAACTAGGTATAGCATAGTGGTAGGTGTTTTTCTAATACCCGCCTGGCCTAGCTACCATCTTTAAGTAGAAAATCTATTGCCAAGCACCTGTAGGCCTGTTCTACCAGCTGCATTTGAGAGCCTGTTTCCCCACTATGTTTAGCGGGTCGCCATCTTGGTCCACATCGTCACTTAACATCACTTAAGATTATAGCCAAATGCAAAACCTATAAAAGACAAAAAATATATATTATTATTATCTACATAAATAAAATGATTGAGGTTTACCGCTGTGTGCGCATCACGCAAAAACTACTGGATAGATTTTTTATTTTACTCCTTAGATATATGGTCCTTATAAAAAAAAACACGATATCTTCATAAAAATAATTTGCAGTCCATGCGAGCGGAGCCGCGGGCACAGCTAATATAATCCAGTAAAATAGCTATCGTAGGAATATAAGACTAAAACTCCGTACTGATACAGACTAGTGAGTTTTAACATATTTGCAGACGACGATTTGAAAATGTACACTATGTTACAAATGTTATAAACTCGGGTTAGTGTCTGTGGGGTAGGTATCTGTATGTGACATGGTACCAGACTGCGTCGCAACCACCATGCGGATGATGATAAGCTCGTCCTAGTGACTCATTTCTGTTTTGTCACGTTTCGGGATCAGCCAGTTTACATCCAGCCAGGCACTATGCCGTACTACAATAAAAAAAATAAACAAGTATTAATAAGCACTATAGTAAAAATATAAAAATGTTCTATGACAAAAATAAATCTATGCAAAGTTCTATGTTAAGAATTTAAGTCGGACAACTTCATAAATCTCAGTGTACCTAGTTTTTGTACTGACCATACACTTATACATTAGTCATACATTGTCCACCTTCGTCGACTCTCTTCAGTTTCTAGTGGTTAGCTGAACATTACTCAAATTTTAGTAGGCATAGTCATCGAATAAATTAATAATAGTAGTCCTTATCCTTATTCAGTAGGCCCCAAATCAAGACAATCAGGTTACCAAATCCAAAATAACAAAGACAGACTTTAGTTTATAATCTGCCATAAATAAATTACTTGAGCAGTCTGTAGAACTTAGTGTTTTGCCTGCGGTTGCTTATACAGTCTATCGCCACTGAAGCTACTGCTGCTCAGTGGATATTTTTCTATCGATATTACGCAACAAGGTTTCTAAATTTTGGTCTATAATGTTTGAATAATTGAATATGTAGTTTGAAATAAGTATTTTAAATATAATTAAAACGTAGGTGAACTATATTATATAGAATGGGCTTTCGCCTATACTCTTCTGAGATATATTAATTTTTACCGCAGAGTCTTAGTCCACACACTTTACAAAAATAAATTATTAATACATATTTAGTACATTTAAAATACAACAGCAATTATTTACTTACTAGCGGTGCCAAGCAGATTCACCCACGTATAATTAAAAAAATATCGCTGAATGATGATTTAGAATATTTCAGTTTTAGATAATATTTTTATCGGTCGGCAAAGGTTATCCATCACAACTCACACGGCTCGTTCACGCCACTAGACCTATAGTCATAGATCGGAGCTGAGTGTTGAATTATTTTAATTTTACATTATCTCCCAAACTATATGCCCAAATAACATGAAGGGCAAAGTTTATCTACAAAAAATTGTCTTGATGAAGAAATAACTTTCGTTCGTAAGGACTAATATGCCATACCTAAAAAAATAATGCTCATATCCTACCATATCAACTATACCTTATTCTGTCTTACGTGTAAAATATAGGCATATAGTATCGTGGACTTTTTTTAGATGTACTATGGAGCAATATTTTTGTAGAACATCGTATTTAAGTATTATAAACAATTACACCGGCGCACGCGGATAAAGCAGTTCGGGTGCGCGGTTTGTTCCGACTTTCTTAACAAAAATAAATATCTAAGGCTAGCTGAAAGGTGTAGCCTAATTTTAGATAGCATATATACTATTTCACGTGAATCTAGTAATCATATACAAGATTAATTTTTCGAATCCTACTGGTAGTTCCAGAGATTAAAATGTTTCAACAAACAAAAAAAAACTCTTCCGCTTTATTATATTAGTATAGATTAGTTACTACATACTAAGTTTGATTGATTTAGTTCACAACTTCAGCTGCGCAGCGCTGTGGTTGTTTCTTTTTATTTCATTTTCGCTCGGAATTTCCAGGAGTCCACTTACATTAAATTTACAAGAGCCTTTTGATATGAAAACGTCTATTCGCTCGTTAAATACAGTGATGGTCGGTCAAAATTTCTTGTATTAATTACAAAATACCGTTAGATTTCAATCGCTAATAACTACGATAATAACTTTTTTTTTTTTTTTTCGAACTGACTATACTGTTAGCCTTAGGGGCCCTGGAGCCTTTACGGCTTTTACAGCTTTACCGGGCTTGGGGGCAAGCGCTTAGGGCACTCAGCCACGAAAGCTAAGCAACAACATCCGAGGGTGCCAAAGTGGCCGAACCTCGGCTCGGACTGTTGCGCGTATGCAATTAAGTCGCGATCTGACTAATCCCTATCCGTAATTCGATCTAAACTAACTATACATATATACATGTTTCTGCCCCCTGGGAGGAGGGAAGGAACATGTGTATGTGTATTTAGTGGTCTGAAATTTTTGTCTACTCTAACTAGGCAAAAAAAGAAAAAAAAAGGTCCCTTACAGAACCTATGTACCTATGTGTGTTGTGCATGTGTGTATAATGCAGTGTCATGTATGGCTGTGAAAGCTAGTGATTGTAGAGTCACTTGTATCGCGCGAGCGGTTGCTTGGCTCTAGGGCTCCATGCCGATGGATCGGACCTAGGCTTGAGTTGCCGCAGAGGAGGGTGGTCGTGGCGGGTACGATAATAACCGTGGAGATCACAATGGATAGAGCAAGTCTGTACGTATTTGGCATGTAGCGTTTGTTTTGCCCGTGACGTTATCGGTAGAGTGTACGCATCTGGGCGTGATCGTTGTGAATTAGCATTATGTAAAATTATAAATAAATCAGTTTAGCGTGAGAACGCGTTAAGTAGTTGAAGTGAGTGTATTGTAAAGAGCTTGTCAAGCACTACTAGCACTCAAAGCGAAACAATAAAAATATTCGCTACGATATATGTAAAAATCGGTATTAAATTGCAATACAATTAAAGATGTCGTCTCATATGAGTCATAAATATGAGCGGAATTATAGAAAACTCGCATCAAAAGGAATTTAAAATACTTAAAAAGCCCAGTGCCGAGCAAATGCGAGAGCTACGACAGCAGCGGAAAGGAAATGAAAACGACATTCGATGTTTTATTATGGGATATTTTTGAGAACTGATGATCCAATATCATCGAACATTTTATATTTTATTAATTTTATGTAATAGTTAGTAATATTAGTTTTATGTTATAGTTTATATTATGTTATATTTAAGTTTATAATGAACCGATTTAGTGTAATAAATATTATTATTAATTTTAAAGCAATGATGGCTCAGTGGTAGCGTGTATAACTTCGCGTCGATTGACGTGAGTTCGAATCCCTGCAATGAGCCTGAGCTTACGGTGAAGGAAAACATCGTGATGAAACCATAGCATGGTACCCATACAGTTTCATTTAAACAATGAATGGCTGCGACAAGACGTGTTGCGCCGATCTGCTGCAGTTCAGTTCTGCCTAGTGCGGTCTCACCTTTACCATCTATAAATAAGACAACTGTCATTTGAAACATGTTTATTTGGGAAACTGTATAAATGAAAGTCTCATTCACGTGATATTGGCGGATTGTGTACATACATACATTGCCATTTTATAATAATAATAAGAAAACAAATAAAACCTCTACATATATAAGTGTTATAAAACCCTAGGTCCCTTGAGATCCCAGTTAAACAGGTTTCATTGTAATTGATAATTTTTATTCATAACCGTGGCAGTGAAAAATGTATTTGAACAAGACTTTTTCATCATTTCTATATAAAAGGCAATTCAAAATCTGAAACCATGAGACTGTTGTGCATATTATTTTATTGTCCTTGAGATATGTTAAACCTGGTTTATATCCTGTTTAAAATCAACTCTAAATACATATATTTTACGTATACTATTTATTTATGTAAATACAATTTTTTCTTTGTTTGATATATTTTTATAGTAATTGCGTAATTGAAAATCGATTAAATTACTGTTGAGAACGTCACTATTACTATACGACTAAAGACAATATTAGCCGCAATGTGCAGCATGTTAGTTCTATCTCTGTATTACTTCAGTGAATCTGTATTCTGATTGTCAAATAATTTATGACAGTGACAGTCATTCATGGCTTCTTATTATAGTCAGTTTTTACTGAAATGATGCATATGGTGTATTTTGCGTTGACCAAGTAAAATAAAATAAAATTTAGCCGAGACACAAGTAAAACTGTATTATGTAGTGAAAAATAAACAGTTAAGCTTTATCTCGGGGATATTCCTTTGGTAAGGAAGTGATTATTAGTGCTTTGTATCCTGTGAAATAAACATACAGTTTTGTGTAGTATTAAAAATGGATAGAATAATAAATTGCTTGTTGTTTTAATTCCCACGCATGTTTTGTGAATGTTGTAGATACAATTTAAAGGAGTTCCGATAATGTCTGACTACGATCTTCAATTCCAAGCTGATTTGGAAAAGGCACAGGCGCTGAGTTTAGAAAGTTTGGCATTAGATCAGTTTCGTAGGCAGAAGCTTCTATCTAGTACAGGTAACTGACGTAATTTTGTTTACTCCAATAGATAAGTGATGATCCAAGGTCCGGGCGGTCAAAATCTCATTATCATAAACAAAATTCTGTTACTTATGTCTAAAATGAATTGCAAAAGTGTAGTAATTACATGGAATTCGTTTTTGAACCTGGACTGCCTTTTATCTATGTATTCTGTAAGTCTAGATTGATGAGACTTACACATTATTACATAGAGGTTACAGTTAAAAGTTAAATAAATGTATATGTCTAAATATTGTACAATTAAATTCAGTTTATAAAATCAATAAGTTTTATATAATATAATATTTATCTTTAAACAAAGTCCAGTGATTTCTTACCAGCTCATTTCATACAGGTTGCAAAATTACTGTAGAATTTCATTGACACATGAATTTCATAGACTTACATTGCCATTTTAGAATAAAATAACATAACTATTTATTAATGTTAATTTTAAATGTAAAGTAATACAGTATATGTGTAGTATTCAACAAATGATAAAAATATATACAATAGTATGTAATAACTGTAAGAATATAATAATTATTTAATACCTGATTAGCTTTATTTCTATATTTCAACAACAATACAAAATGATTATTTAAAAGGAAATCAAATGATGGCACAGTATACATTGTAACAATTGAAAACATTTTAACATAAAGTTCTAATATGCTACCCTATTACTGGGGTACTCATCATAAATATATCATATATATTTGAAAATTTAAAATATTTTCCATAATTCCTATTAAAGATTTATCATTGTCGTGATTTATAAGTATATTATACATTGCAATTACCTATTTAGATATTATTAAAAAAAAAACAATATATGTATTCAACTACTGTTAAAATAAATGATGAATTTACATGTTTTTTACTTTAACTATGAAATAATTGCTTTCAAAATATATATTATTCTTGAAATACTTAACAAATCAGTATTTTAGATTGACCAGTACATATTCTTATACATATATTCAATATAAGAGGAAAGTATTTAATACTTATTAATATTAAAAGCTCTAATTTTCAGAAAATGCTTTTTCATGTCTACTGAGAAAGCTTTGGTTGTCAGTAAAAATTATCCAAATGAAGCACCCTTATATATACATAAGTATACACTCATAATCAAGTTCAAGGTAACATCCAATTACTTTAATTTACAAACTCTCATACAATTCCCAATTGTTATTATGATTCATGCATTTATTGCGACAATTGAACCTGTGAAAACAACAAAAATTGAAGTGCATCATCTCATTTGGCTTGGTGTAGGGTATAAATGAAAGGAAGTGTAAGGTCATCAACCTGATGTAAACAACTGAATTGTATTGATTACATCATGGCATTTGATAGGAATAAATGGAGGACCATGTAGTAGAAGTCCAAATACTGAAGTTTTTAGGAAAATTATCTGATGACATAAATTGTACTGGAAATATTTCTATCAGGCTAAGAGATGAAAATGAAACTTCGGTGTGTAGAATATTTTTTTTATAATTAAATAAATATTGTATATTATATTTAGACATACTATATGTATACATGTTAATGCCCTCGGATCAAAAAGTCTCTAACTGGACTTAGGAAATTCTGCAACTGGGCTCTTCAGTATATATAAGAACTACAGGTACCTGCGGCTCCGCTCGTGTGGACTACAGAATACTGTCGATTGAATGCTCGCATGAATTATGCTGACTCAAAAATGCTTAGTTTAGGTAATCCTTAGATAAGATCTACAGTTAATTAGTACATTAATTTAAAATTTTTGTATTAGTAATTACCACTTGTCTATTTAAGGTAACAAAATACTTTAATTTTTTGAAGACTAAGCTACAAATTCTAACTTGGCATAAGTTTAAAATAATATTGGAACTGTAAATATTTTTTTTCTTTTGTTTTAGCGAGAAATTATAGGTTATTGGGTGCTTATAGTTTTTGTATCGATATCCAAAATGAATAACATCGTAAATAATTTCGCCATAGTTTTTTAGAAGAGCTTTTTAAATATTATTTTTATTAATTACCTGATATTCTTTTTGCATCACAATTAAAATGTAATTGGATGATACCTATTAATATTTTATGAATTAAGAAATTAACTATAATTTATTGTACAGGAAATATCTTGTTTTTATTTTTATTTATTTATAATGATTATTTTACTCAAGTGAAAATGGATAAGACTATAAAACTCATATATAGTTTTTTTCTTTTTTGTTATAATTAAAGTTACCATGTCATTATTATTGGGTGTCAGTATACTATACTTAAACTTGAAATCAACTGTCAACTTGCAGAATGGGTTGTCATTATTGGATTACTGGATTGAAGCTGGAACACTGGTTTTCACTATATACCAATTTAGTGGTTGCGTCGACTTATTTATTTTGAACTTGATTGTACACCATTATGGAATTAGTCGAATAATTCAAATTATGCCACAAGTTCAAAGTGCGAACATATTGTTCACAGCAAACTATATAAAATATGCTATAAAATTAAAAATAATTATTTATGAAATATAGATTACCTACATTAGTTGGCCCGGCAGGCGTTATTCTATTTTCAGTCATGAATGGATCGGCCACAGCGCCATCTATCGTATCCTCACATATTTATAAACCATCGTCTCGATATTACAAAATATATTATGTAAATATGAGCTCAATCGATAGAGTCCTTCAGAAATTAGAAAAAAAAACTATTTTATTCAGTTTAGGCCCTAAGAAGATCCTTATGAATGTCAACACTACTATTGTTTAGGAAAACATCCCAGTAATCGAGAAGAACAGGCAAGAAACTCGATGGGGTTTATTAAAATATTTTTTTTATTATTTTTTCAGGCTTTTTAATATTTGTAATTATTATAATATTTAATAGATCGCTATAGAATTTAGAGAGTCACTATTAGACGCACAAGATTTTTATACATAACATTATCATATTACTTAGTAATGTACCTACTGTTAAGCTAGTGCTGTATTTTAAAATATACAGAATTTCCCTATATTGTTATGCTAATTTGCAAAAGTTGTTGTAATTTTTCGATATATTGTTTGGTTTTGCAATATTATTTTATTGTGACCGTTACCTGGAAGACATATGATCCAATAGTCAGATGATATCAAAAGTGTTTCAGAAAAGCTTTAGATAAAGATATAATACATAGAATCAGAATGACTTAAAAAGGATATTCTTTAAAATATATATATGAAAACTGATGAAAATACTTTTTTCTTATCTATAGATAAAACAATATAAAAACATGCCAAAAGTTAACAATCATTGGTGAATAATGTTATCATATCGATATCGTGTTGCGCAGATAATGTGCGGGACTTCGCTAGCGTCATTGTACGACGACGTGAGGAAGAGGGACCTCCGCCTGCGTTGCCGCCGCCACCGCGGAAACCACCACGAGGACGACCTTCGATCACAGACGCTCCCAGGTACCTCATAAGGCAGCCACTAAATATTCAAGCAGATTTTTTTTTTATTCTGGTAGTAGTGTTGACAATGACAATCTTTCATAAATTTTATTTCTCCTGGTTATTATTATTTTATAAGATTACAAGAACTAAACTGCTAACAGTCAAATTTTTGCTACAATTCTAAATACCTATAAATAAACAGCAATGTTATTAAAACAAGAAATTGTGTTGCAATCGGTTTATTAAGGCAGTGTCCTGTCTCAATGTCAAAAACACTGCGTACGATCTGTCTCTACGGCAGAAACAGCGGTTCTTGAACTAAGTGTTATCGAAACTTTCAATTGCAACTCGATGTCGCTGCGGTGAACACACGCTGAGACTCGGTCTATAGACGAAGTACCTAAAGTCGTGTTTCAATGTATGTATGTCTACTTTTTGAAGCAGTCAGTAAGTGAAAGAAAGAAAACCCAATTATTCGATGTTGTAAACACAGACATAACTACAAATTACAATAGGGTAGGAATATTACTAATATTTATAACGTTGAAACGTTGCCAAACAAATGCCACATTCAACATTTAAGAGGACCCGAGCTGAACCCAACACTAATACTGATGGCCTTAGATTAGATTATTTTAGAAATAAAATAGAGGAATAAGTATTGATAGTTGTTTTAAATAAAAAGAGGAACAATAAGTTAAAGTAAAAAACAAATTTTTTCAACATGATTAAGAGTGGTAGGACATGTGCATGGTTTGACTAAGTAAACATAGCCTCAACAACCTATCTCTGCCTCAAAGCAGCAGTGGGACAGCAGCAGAAGCACAGTGAATGAAGTGAATTTATTTTAATGTTTAGATCACAAGGGGCCAGTCCGACTCGGGAGGAAAGCAGCGATTTAATATCATTTACAAGTCCTACAAGTAAAAGTGCGCCCAGAGACCCTCATGCTTCCCTCAAAGAATATATCGACCAAATTAACAAGTAAGAAAACTTACTAAATTACGTTTATATTACACTATTTTAAAATATTTTGACAATCTTATTTGTTCTTATTCTGCACTAGCTGTGCCCGCAACTCCGCTCGCGTGGACTACTAAAAACTTTTTTATTTTTTGTACGGAACTAGAGAATCAGAAATAGGTATAGATTATTAGATTATTATATTATATTTTCAGTTAAATGTTTTCAGGTAAACATTTGGAGTAGGAATAATAAGTAATATGTTTTTTTTTCGGTATTATTAATTTCGTTATGTGTATAATTATTAATATCCGTATATTATAGTATACTAGTGAATTTATCTACCGAGACACAGCTCCCACTGCTGGGTTTCGTATCTTGAAATTTTGTACAGGATATTTTCTAGTTGCCTGTGCATTTCGCTAAGGAAATGAAATTTTTAGAATTTCTGCCTGTAAGCGATTTGGGGAAATTGTCGTATAGTAATGCAAAACCCACCAACCTAGATATTATATTATTTGTATATATTAAACTATGTATTAGAAATGAATGTATTTTTGAACTTTCTTTTTAAATCAACACTTTTAAAATAGTAATTTCATATGGGTGAAGTCTTTATGGCGAGCTAGTTAATTATATAGGAATCGTTAATTAAAATGGTAAACAAAGTCTTATACGTATTTGTTTTACTTAAAGCCTTTCTTTGTATTACGGAGTAATTGAGGCAATCGCGTGTTCTTGAATTAGTGCCACTTAAAGAAGATAATAAAGTACCTACTTTCATTTTACTTAAATACAAAAGTATAATTATAAAGGAGCTATAAAAAAGTAGGTACATTGGGAATTATTGTCGGTAGAATGTTTTCTATATCGCTAATTACAAATACAGTCAAAATAAAAAGTGTATTAATATCAAGTGTGTCGAATTTACGAGTGAATAGCCACCGATTGAACGTCTACCGTAATAACAGTGATAAAGGATAACGTATCGATAGCTATTGGATAAAAAGTTAGTGCACTATATAATATTGATTATTGAAGTATACAGTTTACGTTTTATCTTAAAAAGAAAAATGTGTTATAACAGTGTTTTAATTGTATTTAGCGTTCATTTGAGTGGAAAATTTCGTACGGACTGTGCGTTATATTCAATTAAAAGATTTTACGTGCTATTTGTTCGTAATACTTATCTCTCTATTATACACACTAGTGATTCTATTTTTAACCGAGTTCAAAAAAGGAGGAGGTTCTTAATTCGAATGTATATATATATATATATATATGTATATATTTATGGATGTTCAGCCATAATTTCTTTGTTTATGAACCGATTTAGGTAGATGATTTTGTTGGGTGGTGCCATTTTAATTTCATTGCATTGGACCTTCAACTGCGGAGATAAACCAGGAAACTCCTCAAAATAATTAAAATTGGTTTTCTTTTTCGTTAAAAATTGTCTTGTTTACATATTTTGTTCTTCGCTTGAAATTGATATATAAATGTAATCTTTGGAACATTATTACTAAGTAGTAGTTTTGTTGTTACATTTTGAGCAATGTGACAGCAGTGGATGTGATATGAAAGCAGTGCGATCCAAAATGGTCACCATTTAGTAACGGGGATTCATCGACGGTTACTATCGTCACACCGCATGCAAATAAGAAATTCATTCATTCTTTAATGAATAATGGTAGAAGCGATTTGGTTCAGTGTTAGCGTGTTCGGACATAGCTTTAATCGGCGTAGGTTAGAATCCTACAAAATATCTGAGCTTTCGGTCAAGGAAAACATTTTTTTATCGTTATTGGTTTAGCATTGTGCCTACAATCTCATCTTAAGTGACGATGTGGCCCAAGATGATAACACGCTAAGCCTAGTGGGAAGACTCGCAAGTGTATCAGCTGCCGGAACATACCTATAGGTGCTTGGCGACAGATTGACATCTTGAGGGTAGTAGCTGGCCAGGCGAGCATTAGAAAAAGCCCTACAACAATGCTATGGTTTCATCACGATGTTTTCCTTCACCGAAAGCTCGAGCTCATTGTAGGGATTCCAACTCACGTCCATCGACGTGATATCCGTACACGCTACCACTGAGCCATCATTGCTTCATCGTAATGTAACCATAGAATGTCGGTAGGACTTTTTCTAAGGCTCCGCCTGGCTAGGTTAGGGACATAGGCACATAGGTACCTATGTACTTTGCATAGGTGCGTTTCGGCAGCTGTACTTGAGAACCAGTCCCCTTGTAGGTTTAGTCTGATATGTTCTACGGCCACATCGTCAAACGCTTTCAATTCATATAAAGTATAATTACAGAGAACAAAAAGAACTATTTTATATGTATGCGTTTTTAACAGTAATATTTTGAGAAGAATGTTCGTTATAATACATTAAATAGACTCATCATTTACCAATCAAAGATGGTCTATGTTTGTTCGACATGCAGGCGAACAAATTGTAGTACACTGAGAGGAAGAAGCCACGACGCACAGATAAACCTTTACGACAATTGAACCGGCGACCTTCCTGCATCCGCGAACTAAATACCGTAATCACTAATCACCATACCGACCATATGTTTAGGGTATCTATCTATCTATGTAAATAAAATGATTGCGGTTTGCCGTTCTGCGCGCTACACGCAATGCGGAAAGATTTTGATGTTTTTTTTGTTTTACTCCTCAGATATTATATGGTCCTTATCAAAAAGAAAATTATCATCATAAACAATGATACTGTAGTCCACGCGAGCGCAGCTAGTATTTAATAATAGTAATAGTAACATTTTAACTACAATATTATTTACCTATTAAAACAAAGTAAACAATTTTAGCATGGAACCCTAAGCACGGAATAAGATTCTTTGAAACAATAATTTATTAAGAATGTACATATTGAAAATAAATTATTTGTAATTACTAAAATCCTGGGATGATAACGTCATTGTTATCATACGGGGATTTTAAAGAGAGGTAGTATCCGCTCTATAAAACTTTCTTCTGCGAACTTTAGATAAATATACGCTACCTATGATCTATGTTAACCACATAGATGCGATGACAATTGGAAAAAATCGTTTCAGGCTTGGCCAGCAAACTGAAGAACTAACGTTATCGACTCCCGAGCAATCGCCCGTCATCATGAACAATCAACACTACAATCAAAGGCCTGGGTACCCGTACGTGCCACAGTACAATTACAACTATCACCAGCCCTATAATCCAATGCCCCCGTATCCCGCATCAACGCCGTATGGCATGCCTACACCGATGCCGACACCGATGCCAACACCGATGCCGAACTATGCGTACTACCCGCCATCCGTTGCCGCGTCGCACGAAGCGCCCCCCACATACGTCCACGTTAACCCGTCAATGTATCCCACAATACCTTATAATCAGACTCGTATGGCGTCTCCGTCGCCGTACGCGTATCCACCGCCGGCTTACAACTATAACACGACGAATATGATATCTCGTCCGACGAGGCCGGTTAGTTTGTACCCGCAGCTGAGTCAAGTGCACACGTACCCACCGCTGGCGACGGCTCCGCAAAACAATTTGAACAATAATCAAAATACGGAACCGCAGACGACTGTGAAAACTGAACCGCCAAAGGACAGCGTAGAGGGCAGCAGTTCGAGGAAATTATCTGAAGTCAGTATAGGGGTGAGTGTGACCTAAAATAATATTAACTTTTGTTATTGAGTTTTTATTATATGTATTTTTATACAATTGTTTTAGCTTTTAGAAGGAGGATAATGGTTTTTGAGTATGTATATTTCTTTGCCATACTGTGTAGCGTAAACAGCTTGATTGATTTTATCATAATATGTGATGTTGTTAGATTCGTCCTTAACTACATGGCACTAACATAATATGATAATAATAGGAGTAATAAAAATACTTACCAATATCCAACTGAACAATTCGTTCATAAATAACATAAAATAATAAATCAGTATTTTGCAGTCGCTATTATATTTTTTATTAATAATTTTACTTGTTGTAAACTCTTTTGATGCTTAAAAATAGATAGTGCTTTAAAGATATTAGACTTACATTCATTAATTATTATTTATAGATTACAGATAAATACCTCATTAAAACTTAGAATTTAAATAAATATACAAGCCTTCGAACGTCATGATTTTAAATATTTACTTGTTTAATCATCTTATATGAGTATCTATTTATTAATGTTGTATTAATTGTTTGCGTTTTTCCGGTTAAATAAATAACTCGATTTATTATAGTCGAACGAGTCAAACGACACCGTGGGAAGCTTGCCGAAGTCGATGAACCTGATAGACTTCGGATCCAGGAACACGACCGGCGGTCAAGGTAGCGTAAGAGTCAGTGTGTTAGAAGCGTTTGATCCGCTACTTACTGAACAAAATAATCCCGGTGAGTGGTTTGTAGCCTTGATTTCATTAACGTGGACTTAGAAACTGATTCGACATGTAGATAGATATATAGTCGTGACGTAACTGCAAGGAAATTTATTTCTTACTTTAAAATTCTATGCGTTTCGAATGAGAAGATAATTGCATCCGTGTTAACTTCACTCACTATTTGTCAAAATTGTACCGTCAGCAAAGAAACATAAAAGAAATAAAAAATGATTTTATTTTATTACCTACGTAGAATTAAAAAAATGTGTCAAGCGTAACAAGAGATTTAGATTTCTTAGGCAGCAAATCGACACTGAGATTAATTATAGTTAAAATTACGTTATGACGTGACAGCATAATTTGCATTGTTTTTCCGATCGTACATTTTATTGGGAAGTTACTGAAGAATTGAGATGCAAGATGGCGGTTAAAAAATTATCTTCTCGTTTGAAACGTATAGCAAGTGTATAGCAAAAATATGATATGATTTGAGATGGTTTATAGGCATCTTTGATTTTTATTTAATCAATATATTATTTAGTTTTATCCTTTCGATGTATCGATTGCACGATTTATAATATGCTTAAAGTTATATATTGTATATAACTTTACTTATATTACTTTACTTATATAGTGTACAGAGACTGTCAGAGTATGAGAATTGTCTCAAATTATGTATAAATAAAGCATTTCGATTGCAACTCATACAGACTTACGTCTTGTAAGATTGCAAGGAATTTATCGTCTAAGGAATCGGATGATGGTTTAAGTGCATATAAATTAAATATTATAATTTTCTGAGTCCACACCTCATTATTCATTATCTGGTCTCTTTTCAGTATAGATATCTATTGTGATAAATCTAAATATCATTTGGCTTACAATCCATTGTATGTTCACACTAATTATGTATGGTATTGTTTTGCTAAATGTATGTTATTGTTATTAATGTGTCGTTTTTTTTTAATGTGAATAATCAAATCGAATTAGACTAAAAATATTAAATTACATATTAAAATTGGTGTGTAAAAATAGATACTAATACAGCACACGCATACCGTTGTATATTTTTGCTCACTTAATATTTCAGCGGATTCATGAGCTTCTTAGGATCAATCTGAAACAAGAAACCCACTGTTTAAAGATATTTTTTAAACAGTAATTAAAAAAAAAATGGAAGTTGTATAACAATATAATTAATTGATTTTATTTAATTAGTCACCATTTGCAATTAATTACTAACTATTGTGTTTAGGAAACATGCTCTAACAATTAGATGAAATGTTGATAATGTTTTTGAAGTGAAACTTCTTATGCGACTTCCAAGCGTTAAACGTTAAACGCTTAACGCACATTATCGGTCTCTCCTCTTTGTGTGAGCCAGAGCGAGAGAGTAAATGTCGGTGTGTATGTATATTGCACACTGTTTAAATAAAATAGGAAATGCCTTTTCAAATAAAGTTTCACTTCTATCGTGTGTGAATCGCAAACACACCTTTTTTATTGTGCAAGTTTATAGGTCAATATACGGGCAAATATAGTAATAGTATAGCCAAATATTAATATTCCACTCAAACTGTTAAAGATATAATATGTTAATATTATATTATTTCTTAGTATTCTCTACGGTCTGTTATCACTTCGACCTACATTTGTACATCCGAACACTAATTTTTGACAATATTTACTCTAGTTAAAATTTTAACGTAAAATGTTGCCAGAATATGCAGTCGTTAGCGAAGGTTCGAGTAGCGTGTACGAGGAATACGATCCGCTTGACTTTTTGTACGGTGAAACTGAAATGCGGGACGCGCCCGTCTACGCGACCATCAGTAAGCGAGACAGCAGTATGTTGCCGTCGCCGCCTCCTAAGTCGATACCCTCTGTACCGGCTGTTACTCTAAGGTCAACCACCGTAAGTTTCTTGTATTGTACCAGTTGTCAATTGTATATCATAATTAATGACGTCATCTTCTTATCCCTTATCCCACTCCAGTAGGGTTGGCCCAACAAGTTGCCTCTGTATTCACACTTTATAATTTCTCACACAATCCATTCGTACCTTCTTCGTTTTCCTACTACTCCTATATGCGTCCACCTTCATACTTAACATTCCTCTAATTATGACTTTCATTTCTCCTCATGACATGTCTATACCACGCTATGTATGTATGTACCCAAAAGTTCCCTGTATCTGGTGATATTTTAAGTTTTCTTCGGATATACTCATTCCTAATCTTATTCAGTCCAGTTACACTTCCATCTTAACATTCGCATCTCTGCCACATGTATAATCTTCTTTCATATGTCTATTTCGTTGCCCAGCACTGGATCCATACATCATAAAAGTAGTAAATAGTAAAAATGAGTTTTTATTAATAATTTATTTAACTTATTAGACTAACGTTACATTATTTATTATAAAATCAAATGGTCACAATATAAAAAAAAGATTTAGAAATTACTAGTATCCGAAATAAATTGGCATTTTTAATTTTTCGTTGACTACATTTATATTACTTAATAAAATAAGCTGCCAGGTATACTTGAATCAGTTTAATGATTATTTCAGAATAAACTGTACGACAGTATTGTGAAAACCACAGCAAGAAACTACGATAGTGAACATAAAGCATTTTTAAACATGGTACTTGATGTCCGAAGTGAGTATATCTCTAACATAATTGGTATAAAGTGAACGGATAAAAAGTTTTTAATTTATATATCATAGTTCAGTTGTACCCAGAACTTAGCGATAGTGTATCTATCTACTATATTATCTACTACTATATCTATCATTTATACAAGAGACGCTAATGACGAATAATCATGTTCTACAGCGTTGAAGCAATGATGGCTCAGTGCGCTCAGAGCGTACACGGACATCGCATCTATCGACGTGAGTTTGAAACCCCGTAAGGAGCCTGAGCCTATGATGAATAAAACATAATGTAACTATAACATGGTGGTTATGGTATTTTCTAATGCCCTAAGTTGAAAATCTGACGCCGAGGATATATAGGTGTGTTTTCGGTAGTGCACTTGAGAGCTAGTTCACAATGTTAAACCCATATGGACTTAATAAAATAAGAAACATTTATCAGCACGGAAAACGTTGCTATATACATAAATTGTTTTTACAGAAAAGTTCGTTCACACTGATGAGAAAACGAACCCGGGACACGTGATAGCGTCCCGGTCCGGCGGTAGGTACCCGCCGAACACGAGTATTAAAATTCTAGTCCACCACGCTCATTCCGATGAGCCGATTACCTTCACATCTGATGGTAAGCAAATTTTTACCATATTATTATAATTATTTAATATATGACGTGTATATTTTTAAATCATAATATCTTTTAGATCAAGAAATTTTAAGAGGCTGGCCATAATTTCGTATCAATATCAACTGGTGGGCAACCGAGCGAAATAATTCTTGTTCACAGCCGTGATACATAGAATATAAATAGATACATTTTGAAAATGCACAAAGTTCATAAAATAATAGTTGGGGGAAAATTTAAATGCCTTGACGGACCAGGGTTTGCTTAGTCTTGTTTTAAATTCGTATTGCAATTCGTAAATAAAAAAGTCTCTAGCGTCCCCTCAACCCTCTAAATTGATTTATTCATTATATGTGGCGCATTTGAAAAACAACCAAATAAAACAAAAAAACTTTGGAATATGGAATTAAAGAATTATTCAGTAATAATACTATGTATTAAACTTTACTTTATTTAATTCCGTAAAACTGTGTTAATTATTATCAGATCATGTGAAGGCCCCGTATCTAAGTATTGTACCGGCCTCTGAAAGTCTGAAAGGCTTTAAGTGGTCCTTTTCATACAACAAATTGTCTGTAATTTCAACTCTTTTTGTAGTTAGTTTTATGTACTTCTTATTTTATTTTCTAAAATAAGATATTTCTAGAAGAATTACTTGCTATAGTAATGGACCCATTTGTTTGCACTGTTGTTCAGACTGTTTGCAGTCATTCTGCCCAACAATGATTAAATCAATCGACTCAACTAAACCGAGCCGCAATTTCTCTTATCGTTAAACCACGATTGCGCTTTTTTGATATTATTTTTAATATAAATCGTATTGTGGTTTGTTTCAGTGGAGTCAACAGTCGAACATGTGATATTAACTGTAGTCTGTTCACTAGATGAGGACATTAGAGATGACATGTCCGGATACATGTTAAGGGTAAGATAATGTAATAAAAATTAATATTTGTATTGTTTGCGTATTAATTTTTTTAAAGTGCTCCCAATTAAAATCTTCATTAGGCTTCCATTTAACAAAAAATGGAATATTTTGTAAATATAACTCCCTTCCAAACTGGTTCTCTGTTTTTGAATCCCATCATATTGCATTTGAAATATCATTATACAGTAATTATAATCTATAGTCCTATATCTGATTTAGAATTATCAAATTACAAGTTCAACAAAGCCATTAGAAGATAAGATATTGTGTAAGAAACAATAAGTGCGTTGTAAGAAACAATAAGATATTGTGTGAATGTGAATATTGGTTGATTTTCAGGTTTGGGGTGCAAAGGAGTACCTCACACCGGGCAGTTCCTTAAGCGAATACGATTACATACGCGAGTGTGTGCGGCTGGAGAAAGATGTAACCTTGTGCTTGCACGAAGGTAAAGATAATGCACTGGCGAGGACCGAGCGTGACGACGCAAGGGACTCGCATCTCACGCTGGACGATCTACTGCCGACCCAGGGAGCCACGCCTTTGTTGTCCTTTGATAACTTGAATATATTATTGGGTATGTTTATTCACTGTCAGTTTGTCATTAAACAAATCAAATCAAAGTTCGTTACTACTTAATTTATTATACCGGGTCTGAGGAAACTACCTATTGAGCCAACCTTGGCGTTATGCATACATTTCGCTCGCACATTACGAATCGTTGACACACAATGTTCATGCTTAAACAATCCCCACAAAACCATCTTACATTTTAAAATGGACATTAAATAACCTCATATGTATACATGTTAAGTTGTCTCATTAAAACAACCAGAGTACTTCCACAGAATTTTTATTCTAGCCAATTTGTAGTTGTATTTTTATTCCAGCCAATTTGTAGTTGTTTTGTTATTCCAGCCAATTTGTAGTTGTATTGTTATTCCAGCCAATTTGTAGTTGTTTTGTTATTCCAGCCAATTTGTAGTTGTATTGTTATTCCAGCCAATTTGTAGTTGTATTTTTTGCTGGATATGATTGTCTTCCTGCACACTTGATATCTACTAGCTTATTCACCTATATAAGATGTGCTCATGTAATTGATTATAGCTAGTACTTTTTCAATTTATGAAGCCTTGAATAGGTGAGGAATGCAAATAGAATAGACAATTCTTTACTTCCATTTTATTGTTTTGTATGTATAAAGTAATCTTAAAAGAGCCTTTTTGGGTTCTAAGCTGATATAGTTGCTATCAAAGCAATAAAATTATTTTCTGACATAATTATTTGCAGAGACGTTGGAAGGTGAGCTGTCGAGAGCAGTAGGCATGATTAGCGGTGAAGGCAGTTGTTCCCCCAAGGCCGTGTTCCAGGCTGTGAAGGCGATATGCGCGTTGGCGGGCGGACTCGAGACCTTGCACATCACGCACACTCTCAATTCCTTCGCACAGGCTTGTACCGGTCAGGTACGTTTATATTTTGAGAAATTTTTGTAGTTCTAAAGGATATAGGAGAGGTGAAAGCTTCCGAAGATGATGTCAAGTGCAGAGCGAAGGCTGACCCACTGCCATGTAGAACACTTTATAAGTAAAAGTCAGAAAAATATGATGTGCCCGCGTTTCATACAATTTTTTTATGGTATGGTTACGGAATTATACCTTATGCGTCGCTGTCATGACGATACAAGTCTCACGGCAGCTGTTTAAACGCGACAACCCACAAGGCAGCCACTATGATAGCTTATCACAATGTGTACGGTGGTCGCGATCCACTCGAGTATAGACGCTCTACAGCACGCTTGATTTCTATATAAACCGTCTAATCCCGGAACACTCACGCCTAAACGTGACACCACTATGCCCACTATATTCGATCCGGTATGGATCAGGTATGATATAACTGTTTTTAAACAGGAATGAACGACAAAATCGTTTTAAAACTATTATGAATTTTGAGGTACATTTCACTAAATAGATTTCATTTTAAATCGGAGATATATAAAAAATGCGTGTGACGCTCACGCGCTAGAAGTGAAACTTCCTAGGTGAACTCATGATACAGTGTATACACACAGTATACACTGCAGTATGCACTGCGCATGCGTGTATACAGATACTAGTAATGATTCTTCTACTCTATTCTTTTAATTGCCGATTGAAGTCGAAGTTTGTGTTTCACTTTTCGTCTTATCCAGGTCAATTCGGGAGTAGATAACTTTTGTAAAGCTTTAGATACTTTATATGTTGAAAATAATAAACGCGGAATATTCGTTATTAATTATTACACCTTTAAAAAAAAGCTATAAAAACTAGGTTTTATGGTCATTTGATGTCTTTGTTCAATAAATAAAACTATTAGGTACCATGTGCAAAGTTAACTTTACTAGAATTTCAATTATGAAATTTCATTTATCACAACATAACCTAATAGCACACAACTGTGCATATGTAAAGAACGATAACGTAACGTTTTTTGAGGGGAGTTTCAAAACATGCGACTTTAGGAAAAAAAACCCATGGAAAAATTAAATAAAATGATCAAAATTCATATCCTAAGTATCATTTTCGTGTTAATTAAACATACTTTGAACTTAACTGTTTAACTGAAAAAGTGTGTTCATGATGTGGTACAGGGTACGACGGGTTCCGGTGTCGGTGGCGGCGTCGTGGTACCGGAGATAGAGCGCGAGGAGGGCGCGTACTGCCGCGTGGGGCTCCGGGCCGGCTCGCGGCGCGACGCGGTCGGGCGGCACGCGGCGCGGGTGCGCGACGCCGTGCGCTCGCTGCTCGCTCTCTACGCGCGCACGCGCTTGCTCGACTTCAGACTTGCCGAGGCACACTACTCCTCGCCCGCCAACCCTGCCAGTTAGTATTAACGCATCCTCTACACAGGCACTCACCTACAGTTTATACTATACAAGTTTATCGGAGGTAGAACTATCTCGAAGACTTAACGTCTAACACATTATAAAAAAATAGTAATTTTATCTTTTTTTTTACGATATTTGAAAATTATATTTAGTTTTGAAGGCATCATTACCACCATGACCCAAACTAATCCTCCGTTCCCCCTTTTCTCTTAGCTCCGCGTCTGCCTCTACATCGTCCATACTCAACTACTGTCCCGCCGAGCCTTTCTTGATAACCCAGCTATATGTACAAACAACAAGTCCTAAGCATTAAATAGTCCTAGTATTATATAATTCAAAAGTAAAATTAATATATTCTGTTATAAATGTGAAAGGTTTGTCCTTCAATCACGCTTAAACGTCTGAACGGATTGTAATATTTGGCACAGAAGTCGATTATGTCTTGGAATAGAACATAGGATATGTGTAACATTTGCTTGTATTTTTTCTTTCTTCAGATTATTATTAATAGAAGATTCGATGATTTAATAATTGTTGCTTATTTGGTGTGTTTGAATGTAGTATATCGATTTTCAGAAGCAGTAGCTAGCCACACGATATCGGAAACGAGTCTGTTTTGTATCGAAGCGGTGCACTGCTTGCCGCTCTGCTGGAGCCACGACGAGTACTTGTTCCACGCGCAGGTGTACCACGGCACGCGCCCGGTCAAAACGTTGCGCCTCACACACACCTCGAGGATCGAGTGCGCTGGATTCTATCCTCGAATCATATTCGATACTTGGTCAGTCTCACTATAACTATATTCAATCACTCATTGATTTGTATCTAATAATATTAAGTGAACAATTATGTGCGGGCTTAATCCTGACCCTGATTATAATTTTTGGTAGTATCGTAATAAAATAAGAGCGCAGCTGATACTTGAGGTGTTTAATGAACAAAGTGACGTACATTAATGTGCGGTATACAAAAAATAAAAAAAAACATATACACACACAAGTGTTACAGTTAATTGCGGAGCTATTTCATTCAAGCAGGCGCTGGTTTATCTCGAACATGCCCCCGGGCGTTGAAAGCACGTCTTTCAACAGAAATCTTCATTTTCCGGAAGTGGACAAATTTTGCTAAATGATCTGCGAAGTAAACCACTCGCAGTTTTAACGTCTGCCACTCTTGTAACACCGTCCGTGCCGGGATATATTGCAATGATCCGGCCCAACTTCCATTTTAAAGGCGGTAAATTGTCTTCTTTAAGAAGAACCAGGGCATTCAATTTCAGAGTACCTTTACTGGTACGCCATTTTGATCGCAATTGTAGCTCCGATACGTATTCCTTGCTCCATCTAGCCCAGAAATGCTGGCGAAGTTGTTCAATACGATGGAATCTAGTCAAGGAATTAGTACAATGTTGTTGGTAATCTGGTGACGGCAAGGACGTTAGTGGGCGTCCAATTAAAAAATGTCCGGGCGTTAAAGGCATCAAGTCTTCTGGGTTTGATGATAGTGGAGTCAACGGCCTGGAGTTCAGTATTGCCTCAATTTGGATTAATGTGGTATTGAATTCTTCATATGTTAAATGACAATTCCCCAGCACTCTAACTAAATGATGTTTTGTTGACTTCACACCAGCCTCAGCAAGACCAGCAAAATGAGGTGAATACGCGGGAATAAAATGAAAATTGATTCCTAGATTACTCATATCTCCAGATAACAAATCGCAATTAGTTTTCAGAAATTTTGAAATATCATTGTATGCACCGACGAACGAGGTACCGTTATCAGAATAAATATTAAGAGGTTTTCCTCTACGTGACATAAATCTGCGTAAAGCCAATAGAAAAGCATTACTAGTTAAATCACCCACTAATTCAAGATGGATTGCTTTTGTGGTAAAGCAAACAAAAATAGCTATATAAACTTTAACTATCTTGCAACCACGACCTTGACGTGAAGCGGACAACATTGGACCAGCGTAGTCCAGTCCTACATGCTCAAAAGGAAAACCTGCTAGAAGGCGCTGCTGTGGCAAGTTACCCATTATTGGGACTACAGTTTTTCCTTTCATTCTACAACATAGTACACATTGTCGATAACACAATCTAGCTAAATTACGACCTCTGATAGGCCAATACCTGTCTCTAATAGTAGCCAACAATAATTGTGGCCCTGGGTGTAACAACATTTTATGTTCATAAGTGAATAATAAATAAGTAAAACGATGAGCGGACTGTAAAAGAATTGGGTGCTTCTTAGCATAAGGAAAATCAGAATATTGAAGACGACCGCCAACGCGTATTATTTTATCGTCGTCTAGAAAAACATTAAATTTAAGTAATTGGCTCTTTTTAGGTAATTCTTTATGTTTAAGCAAAGCCGTATACTCAGGGAAAGATTCAATTTGAGACGTTCTTATAATTAAATTTAGAGCGCTTTTTAGTTCCTCACTTCGTAGAGGGCCTGAAACTAGTTGCTTCCTACAACCGCTAATAAATCGCAACATATATGCTACAGCTCTGTTAAGTCTCAGAAAATTAGAGAATCTTTCAAAATTTATAATGCCATTATTAGTGCCTTGATTTTTATTAATTGTACTGTATAAAATAACATTAGGTTTAATTTCTGGTAATGTGTCATTCGTTACATCTGATTTTGAAGACTTTGACGGCCAACATGACATATCTTTACTTAAAAAAGTAGGGCCTGACCACCACTTATCAAGAGTGGATATAGTGTCAATATCAACTCCACGAGATATGTAGTCGGCTGGATTTTCGGCAGTAGGAACATGCCTCCATCGACAACTGCTAGTCTTTTCTAAAATTTCAGCAACTCTGTTGCGTACAAAAGGCTGCAATTTGCTAGGTAACATCCCTAGCCAACCTAGTACAATTGTAGAATCAGTCCAGAAGAATGTTCGTGTGATCTGTACATGTAATGACGAAATAGCCTTTTCAAAAATTCGAGTTCCAATTAAAGCACCGCAAAGCTCAAGCCTTGGTATTGTTGTGGGCTTCAATGGTGCAACTCTGCTCTTAGCTAGAAGTAACCGAACTAGAACTTTACCGTCTTCACCGACACTGCGTACATACAGACAAGCTCCATATGCACGCTCAGAAGCGTCTGTAAAAATATGTAACTCTAAGTCCTTATAATTGTTGCAAAGAATCCGACGCGGTATCCTAATATCATTTATTTTAGGCAAATTGATGATTATCTCATCCCATAATTTGCTAATATCTGGTGATAATTCTTCATCCCATGATAGTTTATGTAACCACAATTTCTGTAATAACATTTTCATAACAATAACACATGGTGCCAACAAACCTAAAGGGTCAAAAATCTGTGCAATACTAGAAAGCATATCACGCTTTGTGTTTCTGCGCGTAAGTGACTCACCAATGGGAAAGCAAAGTTGATCGAACAGTGGCAACCAACCAAGACCTAATGTCTTGTTCGGCTCTAAAGCTCCAATGTTTAAATCAAGTGAAGGAGATTGTGAAGCATCTAATCCTGCAAGTAATTGAGCTTCATTTGATTTCCATTTCCTTAAAAACATTTGGGCTGTAGCCAGCGTAGAAATCATATCATCACGCAAATCGATTACCTCGTTTAGGTCATCACCACCCGATAACCAATCGTCAACATAATAATCATGAATAATTGACTCGGAGACTTTACGATTTGTGCACTCTAGGCCTAATTGTTTTAAACAACGAGTCGCTAGAAATGGAGCACTCGCTGTACCGTATGTGACAGTGTTCAATTGATAAGCGTGGAGTAGAGATGAAGGATTATCGCGCCAGATAATCTGTTGTAAATATCTGTCATCTGGATGAACAGTTATCTGACGATACATTTTTTCTACATCGGCGGAGAGCACATATTTGTGTTGCCTGAAACGTAGAAGGATTGAAAGCAAATCATCCTGTACTACCGGTCCAACCATTTGTATACTATTGAAAGATATACCGGAAGAGGTTGGACTACTGGCATTAAAAACCACTCTTAATTTAGTAGTAGAGCTGCTTTCACGTAAAATTCCGTGATGTGGTATGTAATGCGCATTAGGCATCGAATCAAGATTAGGACATTTTGTCATATGACCTAAAGTCTGGTACTCGGTCATGAAGTGTTTGTACATGCCGCAAAGTTGAGGCTTAGCCTTAAGTCTCCTTTCCAAAGAAAATAAGCACTGCTTTGCTCGAGACAAAGAATCGCCTAACATATCAGGCGAATACTTGAGAGGAATTCGAACACAAAATCGACCATCTGTCAGTCGAGTAGTGTTCTTGAGAAAATGTTCCTCACATGATTTTTCTTCTGGAGAGTACTGCGAACTAAAACATACTTCTTCGAGTTGCCAAAATCTAGCAAGTTGATTTTGAATCTTACCATACACATCATAAATTTTATCGGAAATAATATTATTAAAATTACATTTAATTGGAGACGAGGTGGATACATAGCCGCTTTTAATTGGGCCTGATACGAGCCATCCTAGCTTCGTATCACACAGTATCGGTAATCCGTCTCCTAATTTAAGCCTCTGTGATCCTAAAACATCCCAAAAGATATCAGCACCGATAAGAATATCGATTGGAGCCGGTGCGTGAAAGTTTGGATCTGCAAGACAAATACTACTTGGTATTTTTAAGCTTGAAATATCTACCTGTTTACTTGGAATATAATCGGTAATTGACGGCAGAATAAAGCACTGAATGCTTGTGACAAAACTATCATCTAATGATTTAACTGTCAACAGACACATTTTATTAATTCTTGAGGTAATATTATTAATACCCATTACAGAATTCTTAATATTTTTAGCTGACAGTCCTAATTGTTTATGTAACTTCTCGCTCATAAGGCAAGATGTACTGCCGCTATCAAGTATAGCGCGCGCAATATGCGGTTTGTTATACCTATCGTAAACCTTAAGTAACGCCGTGGACAACAACACTTCTCCCTGAGCATTACAAGGCCCAGCCGCAACACTCACAGAAAGTGATAAACTCGCACTCAAAGCGGGCGACTGCACTTGTTGCTGCTGGGCATCCTGATAGTTTTTATGCTCATCTGTAACTAGAGAAGTGATTTCGTTAACGGGTTTAGGTTTGTAATCCGTTATGTGCACAAGTGTGTTATGCTTACGGCGACAAATTTTACATCCTGTTTTTTTGCATTGATTAGCGTAGTGTCCGGAAGCAAAACAATTAAAACAAACTTTAAAACAGGGAAGTAATTGTAATCGTGCCTCATTAGTGAGCGCTAGAAACTGTGAGCAACTACTCAATTTATGCTCACCACTACATTTAGGACAACGCTTATTGTCGGTATTAATTTTATTACCATAGTCGCGTACAGTCACCATGGTTTTTACCTTCGGACTATTTTTAACAGTGGGATTTGAACAAGATACTCGAGAAGCTATAGAATCTAGTTCTATAGATTCAAGTAAGTCAGCGCGGTTCTTAATAAATGTAAGAAAAATGGCAAAAGTAATTTTTTGATCCCGACTCAACTGACCTTTGTATTCCTCCCATTCACGATATGATTTAGAATCTAATTTATGTGTAATAATGTGAATGAGAAGTGTATCCCAGCAATGAGTGGGTTCGCCTAATATTTCTAACGACCTTATGATTTTGTTTGTTTTATCTATGAGGTTTTTTAAATTTATAGAAGACTCCTTTGTAATTTTTTCTAAATTAAACAATGCGTTAACGTGATTTTGAGTTAAAAGTCTCTTATTATCGTAACGCTCACAAATCAAGCTCCAAACCACAGTATAGTTGGCTGCAGAACACTCAATCGATTGGATTATTTCAGCAGCAGAACCTTCTAGTGAGGCACGTAAATAGTGAAATTTATTAATATTATCTATCTCATCATTATTATGAATAAGGCTAGAAAATGTGTCGTGAAACTCCATCCAATTATCATAGGATCCACTAAATTTAGGTAAATAAATAGTGGGTAATTTAACAGTATTATGACTGGCACGACGCGAAACTACTTCACCTTCTGCTTGCTCTAATTTATTACAATCGTCAAGTAATTTCTTTGCCCGAGCAAGTAATTTAAAATAAATAGATTCAAAGTTGTTCCGTTCAGTTAACTGAGCGTCCATATTGTCTTCACTACATTCTAATGATAACTGTACCTCGTCAAACTGATCATACAAAGCCTCCATCTTCTTAATCCGTAACTGCAATTCCTTTGCCTCGGAGTAATCGAAAGGGGAGACATCGATGGAAATCAAATAGTTTGAAAACGCTGTTAACCGCCCTTTACAACTGGCTCGCTTTTTAATAAGTTTTTCATCTGGCATTTTGGAGGGCTGGTGTGTAATCAACCTGGAATGTATACAATGAAAGGTTTTACTAATCTAGATAATTAAAATGATAACCCTATGTATACTATATACAGATTTACTATGATCGTAGGTACTAAAATTGATCTGGTTTATGTGAAATTACAAAACTATATTAAAAACAACAAAAAATAACAAGTAATTAAACACTCATAGATATTAGATAACTAAACAAAAAACTACTAGCTTCCAAATAATTACCGTAACTGTACTAATAATAATAAGTCACAAACAATAGAAACTATACAAATAACTAAATGAAATAAATATCTAATAACATGTATTGTCTACCAAATGCTAATTGAATGACTACGTGACTAAATCAGCAATGCAATAGCTACTATGTACCGACTGAAGTTCCCATAAAAGTAGGTACTTAATAAGTATGTATTTTAACCACGCATTATCGGGTCTAATAGCTAAAGAAAATACTAAATACTGATTATGTAACAATAATAATTTGTAATCGTTAATAATTAACACTTTAATGTAATATAATAGTAATACACGGTACTAACCTCGTATAATTAACAGCTAATTAACTCACTATACTACCTGAATAAAAGAGTGTTGGGCGAAATTTAACAATAATTAGTTGTTATAATGAAAGTCCAACGTAATATCTTCAATTTAAATAACCACTTCACAATAAAATCTTCAACGTGTAACGGTCTTGACCTTCAGATGACCCGTGCGTATGCAGTTGTACTTTCCAATTTCGCCTTTAACTTGAAATCCATATAAATATTACTGGTTCAATGAATCCTCTTCTATCCTGATCGAAGTGACCATGTGCGGGCTTAATCCTGACCCTGATTATAATTTTTGGTAGTATCGTAATAAAATAAGAGCGCAGCTGATACTTGAGGTGTTTAATGAACAAAGTGACGTACATTAATGTGCGGTATACAAAAAATAAAAAAAAAACATATACACACACAAGTGTTACAGTTAATTGCGGAGCTATTTCATTCAAGCAGGCGCTGGTTTATCTCGAACAAATTATACTATGTATAATTGTATATGTATGTGGTGTGTTGTGGGGTACGTGTATGTGGATTAATAACAACCCTTTTAGACAATAAGTTTTATTACACAAAACAGCACGGTACTAAAACATTAGTGACTGAGCCGAGTGAGGGCGACGTCTATTCTCGTTAACGGGCGACAGGTAACAAAATGAAAAAGGGCTTGCCGATCAACGCTTTAATTAGACTACTTGCGCTCGAACCGCTCAGCGTTTTTGCAGATTATTAGGGTCTCCGTTATTTACAAAGTTGTTTATCGCCGAGTGTCGCGTTAATTTTTACCTTATGCATTATGGTCCTTTAGCTTATGGTCAATAGCTCGTAATATTCATGCCTGATCCTGTTTAAAACAGGATACATTTCGCATTGAAATAACATTCGATTTTTTTACTTTTTATATTTAATTTTCTTTTCTAGAAAGAGTATTATGAAATATATATTTTGGTAGGAAATTTAATGTTCTACAAAAGCTCTCTTATGAATTGAGATAAAATTAATCATTGCAAAGTAAAAGTTTAAAGTAGAATTTAATGTCTTTTTTTTGTTTTCATTAGAAAATTATTGGTGTAGAAGAAAGTAATCTCATCAATAGGGTGTAAATTGCTAATCAAATTCGAGTTTCTATCACAAGAAATTCCAGAATAAAATTTTCTAATAGTAATTTAGCTCTTAATAGACTCTTAATAGATCATTTAATTACGTTTTCTTGTTAAAAATAATTAACAATGTATATGACACCTTAATGTATATGTAATTGGTTTCTCGTAAACGGTCAACCAATAAAAGAATAATACTTAATTATTGAAATTAATAAAACTGCTACATACATAGTAATCGACAATTTTATGCCCATAAATCAAGTTACGTTAGTTAACTGGCTTACTACTCGAAGAGATTCAAAACTCATAAAATAAAACATACGTACATAGAGTACTATTTTTTAGAATAAATGACTGATATATGATGGCTTTAAAATAAACCGAACGATTACCGTAACCGTGTGACCCCGTGGCTCTATGTACCATCGTTTTTACCCTCAACCGCGCTATTAGATGTAGCACATCAGTAACGTTATGTAATATTTTACATAATTGTTTCAGGTTAAATTTGGAAGATTTGCCTGTGAACACGTTGCCTCGGGAGTCGAGGCTTGTACTGACGCTGTACGGGCGGACGCAGCGCGCTGTCGACACGCAGCATCAGAACAACAACAACAACGAGAACGCTCAGGAAGGCGGACAACAGCTTGAAGACAACGGCGATGTGCAGTTTGAACAAGTCGAGCTCGGTTGGGCTGCGATACAGTTATTTGACTATGATGGGTAAGTCAGACTCCTCAGTAATTACTGCAGCGTAAAAGCTATCAACCGCAGTTCTAAATGAGGCCTCATGTACTAGGTCCGATCCATCGGCATGGAGCCCTTGAGTCAAGCAGCCGCTCGCGCGATACAGCGACTCTACAATCACTAGCTCTCACAGACACACATGACACTCCATTATACACACATGCATAACACATAGATACAAGGGATCTGTAAGGGACCTTTTTTTTCTTTTTTTTTGCCTAGTTAGACAAAAATTTTCAGACTACTAAATACACATACACATGTTCCTTCTCTCCTCCCAGGGGAAAGAAACATGTATATATGTGTAGTTAGTTTATATCGAATGATAGGGAATTAGTCAGATCGCGACTTAATTGCATACGCGCAACAGTCCGAGCCGAGGTCCGGCCACTTTGGCACCCTCGGATGTTGTTGCTTAGCTTTCGTGGCTGAGTGCCCTAAGCGCTCGCCCCCAAGCCCGGTAAAGCTGTAAAAGCCGTAAAGGCTCCAGGGCCCCTCAGGCTAACAGTATAGTCAGTTCGAAAAAAAAAGACCTCATGTGCCGGTATATGTTACTGACCACACGTGAGCACTGATGCTTTACGGCACTAATACGTACAATGATTGTGCTTTATATAAAAAACATGGCGAATTTGTCTGGTTCACTAGCGATGGCTTTCTGAGTGGTGAAGAACACATTTGATAGTAGTCGGGTATACCCGAACATAGCTGAAGACGTTATGCAAAGATATTCTGACAACATTTTGGTTGTATTCGATTGCAGCCTTTGAGTCGATATGAAGCAATGATTGCTCAGTGGTAGCGCGTACGGAGGCGGCGTCCGCCTGACCCTGATATTTCGGCGAAGGAAAACATCGTGTGGTCTTTTGTAATATCTTCTGGTTAACTACCATACTGAAGTTGAAAATCTGTCGCCAAGCACCAATAGATGTGTTCCGGCAGCAGCACTTGGGAAGCAGTTTCCTCCACTAGGCTTAGGGTATTTCCCATCTTGGGCCACATCGTTATTTAAAATCAGGTGAAATCACGTCCAAACGTTAAAACGTATAAAGAACAAATAGAAAAACATAATAAGAGCTGGTACAAGGTTATGTCTTAACATCATGCTATGGTTTCACAACGTTGTTTCGAATCATAAGACTGACAGCTTTATTGATCCGACGGTTTCACACCCGTGTGTTTATTTGAAAAAACTCCATCGCGCCGCCGCCAATGCATCCGCGTAGCCTATTGTTCTCAGTTCCGTTACTTGAATGTACAGCTTGCCAGATTGCTTGACGTTCATGGTTATTGCTCCGCTCCTTAAGGTCGTAGCATACAATTATATAATCTATAACCTTCCTCAATAAATTCCACAATATTCTTTCACATCTGATTAGTAGTTCCTGAAACAAGCGCGTTCAAAACAAAAAACATTCTCTTGAATTTTATAACATTAGTAACAATAGCAACGTCACTCGACACGTGCATCGATTCTACAAATGTTGTTTTTGTTTCTGTACAGTATGCTTTCATCCGGTAACTACGTGTTACCGCTGTGGCCCGCCAGCTGCGACCGACGCATGGGGCCGGCGCCCCACCCTGTGCACTCACCCTCGCATCCGCACCCTCTCGTTAATATCGGTAATTATTTTTTTCATACAATATGGTTTCATATTTAATGTTGTCAAATGACCCGCTAAGTTTGAGTAATTTTAAGTAAGTAAGTTCTGGCAACTGTGCCACCATTTTGCTAGAGCATTGTTTGAACTCTGAAATTCAGTAAACTATTCTACCCATGTGACATAGGCATAATTGTATATACTTATACATATAAACACTAGAGCTGGTCGATATTCATCGGTATTATCGAAATATCGATGTTTACATCGATATTAGATTTCCAAATCATCGACACAAAAGTCGAACAAAATTTTCATTAAATAACTTGTCGTTAGCACTACAAGTAACAAACAGCATAAAATAAAATAAAAAATCTATCACCAAAACATCGTTGTTTTCTAACTTAAATATGAAGAAGAAAGAGAGACGGTTACATTATTTTTATCAGATACGGTATAACTATATTTTTATTGTAACTCGTACGATGTAAATATGACATACTGTATCCAGAAATACCCCTGTACGCTCACACTGGTGTGAAATGGAGTAGTGGAGTAGAGAAGAAGCAAATAGTTGAGTCGAGGGAAGATCTACCGGCGTTCGACAGTCTGGACGGGCACACGCAGTCACAGCTCCTACATCTCATCGAACAAGGCGCGTACCAAAGAATGCCCACTGAATGTCGTGAGGTCAGTCACATTGTTGATTAAACGCTTATCACACACACACCTTTTTATTTTTTACTAGCTGTGCCCGCGTCTTCGCTTGCATAAACTACAGAATACTGTCGGTCGCACGCGCGAAATGTTCTGTCCCAAAAATGCTTATTGTGGGTGATCTTTAGAAGATAGTTATCTGCTATCGCTGACTTTTTTGTAGAGCTATTTAAGATCTACAATTATGTAGTACATTAATTTGCTATCTCTCTTATGGTTTACTCGGCGTAAGCCACTAAATTGTCATAAAAGTGTCTTTTTTCTGAATTGATTCACCATTATCGACACTGCTTATTTAGTATGTTGCTTTATCTTACAAAATATATCGATACTATAACTTGGCCAGATAACATATCTTTGAATTAAAGACAAAACCATGTAAATCGGATTAGTGGTTTTCACGTGGAAAAACATAAACGGACAGGCAGACTGAGAGACGTTGAGTATTATAATATGTTTAGCAGATGTATATTTACGTATTTTTAGTGTATTTCATCAATATTTTTATAATAAATAAATCTTATATTTCAGACTAAAGTCCATTCGGTTAGGTTAGTTACACAACTTAAAAAGCTAGAGTTAGTACTTACATTTACTAGAAAAATAAATAAAAATACGACAAAATGATTATTTATGGAACGCCACAGTGGCATGTAGGCGTACCGAATGTCCCAGTATAGGACTGCCCCACCTGTCTGCTATAATATTCAGGATACTGATAGGGCTAGCGCGTTACCCTTCGCATGAGTGGGGCACATCGCTTGCGCATGATGGCGTGAAAGCCAACAATTGTCGCCTCTGCGAACATGCCCGAAGCGCTACAGTAGCGCGGCAGCCCCATCAGCACCCTGAATGCGTTATTGTATTGTACGCGCAGAGCACTGTATTCCCTATGCGTGTAATTGACGCACAGACTGCACTGAATGTTCTAGTAACCGCCCACAACTGCGTTCGTCTTAATCTATATAATATTGTATAAAAATGGATGTGGGTATAATGAGACTGATAACCTCCAACACCATTTGACCGCTCACCATAAAAGTTGGAAGATCTAAGGCGAGGCCAGCTAGTTATAATATAAATTTAATAATAATTAAAAATAACCTAGGGCATTCAAGGATAATGTAGCGTTCTATTAGTGAAAGAATTTTTAGAAATTAATCCGTAGCTTTGAGATTACCTTCTACACATATACAAACTTCCCCTTTTTATAACATCGGTATAGATAGGGATGCCCCAATTTATAAGTCTGTTTTTGTTACATATTTTAGATGCATCCTAATTGTCACTTAAATGTGAATTGAATATGTTGTTCATTCTACTTTTTACTGAGAACTGTCGTATATTTTAAAATGTTATTAAAATATTTCTGTAATTTAGTATACTTGGTTATATACCATGAATATACCAAGCCCCATAGAACCCTTCACTTATTTTACAAATAAATACAATATAAAGATATAAAAACATTAAATATATAAAAAATAATAATACAAATAAAAAATAACAAAGTAAAAATTAAAATGAAAACATGAGTATTTTACGTAAAGATATAAAAAAAGAAGTCGGTAGTAGAAGTATGAAGTACGAATATTTTTATAATAGAGGTTTTCGTAATGAAACTTTAGACTCGGAGCCGATTTTTCAATCGTCTAATAACTTTGAGGAATAATTTTTAAATTTTGACAGGTGTTCGATACATTATCCGTCAAAACGCCAGGATTATGCATCAAAATTATGCATGATTTCCTGTAACACATTTCCGTCCCTTTTCCAAAATTACTCTCACAAAAAATATCCAGCAACCGAGAGGAAAGATGTTACACATCAAAAAGTCCACGATACTATATGATTATCTCTTATACATAAGCTACAATAAGGTATATTGTGATTTTTTATTAAATTAAAAATTTTAGAGTGATTTATGAGCATTATTATTAGGCGTCGCATATTAATCTTTACGAACGAAAGTTACTTCATCATCAAGATAATTTTATGTAAATAAACTTTGCCCTTTATAGCATGTTATTTGGATTAGTAGTTTGGGAGATAATGTAAAATTAAAATAATTCAACACTCGGCTCGGGTCTATGACTATAGATTTAGTGGTGTGAAGGAGCCGCGTGACAACTCACAACTTACAAAGCATAAACCTGATAATGCCTGATATAAATATTTTCTATACTGAAGTATTATAAATCATCAATCAGCGATTTCTTTTAAATTATACGCGGGTGAAACCGCGGGGCACAACTAGTGTATAGAGCGTATTGTATTTAAATCTTCTAGCCACGGTAGCATTTTTAAAATTCTATTATAGATTTAGCGTTTGACCACAACACACTTGACGTTAGGTGACAATGTGGCCCACGATGGGTATGATAAGCCTAGTGGAGGGACAGGCTCTCTCTCAAGTGCAGCTACTAGAACTCACCTACAGGCGCTTGTCGATAACTTGAGTTGACTTAATAAGTTCCACTTCGAATTTACGAGGGCCCTCATGTTTTGTTTTAAATATAGATCATGTGGGAGAAACGGAAATATCTAGTCCAGCTTCCCGGCGCGTTGCCTTTGGTTCTCTTGGCTGCTACGAACTGGTATGGAGAACATCGAGAACAACTAATTGGTTTACTTCAACTTTGGGAAAAACCTTCGCCACTGAACGCTATGCATTTACTGCTTCCTTGGTAAGTGTCTCAACTACATAATTTTAGATTTTTTTACTGTATCACTAATTAATTAATACTGCATAACAGTATTACGGTTTATTTGCCTCGATTTAAAGAAATAACTAAATCGTGGATTTGGTTGCTGACCCCAAGTAATTTTTTTTAATTGTGTTTGCTGTTTTTTTCTTATAAATATTTGACACTTTTTTTAAATATTATCAATAAATATAAATATAATTTATAAGAGGATTATTACTCTTATCTATATTAAGTATAGAATAGTGTATTTTGGCGCCTTTTTCGTCATATAATTATTAAGTACTTTAAGCATCACTCTGTAAGGATTGTGTTAGAAATATAATATATATATATATATATATATATATATTATAACTGATTTGGTAGTAATCACAAATGACCTTGAAGTAATGGCCCTTCTATTACCTAACTGGGTCACGACCACCATTGTGATGGCACATGGTGATAAATCCTTCATAGTGATCCCTTTTGTTTGTAACGTTTCTGGATCAGCTAGTGTACGAATATACCTAGCGCCTAGGTCCCCGGTTCTCCGGCAGAGAGCCCTCGAGCCCGCTGCAAGCGCTATACACTAACACTGCATTCACTAGCTTTCAACACGAATACATTGCACTGCACTTCACACCACACAGTAGGTACATAGGTTCTGTAAATTACCTCTTTTCTTTTTTTAGATTTTGACTAAATTGACAGATTACTAAATACATTTTCCTTCCTCTCAAAGGGAAAAAACATGTATATAGTTAGTTATAATTTACGGATAGGGAATTAGTCAAATCGCGACTTATTTGCATGCACGGCATCAGCCCAAGGCTTAGTTCGGCCATTTTGGCACCCTTGCCCTAATCGCCCCTTTTACGTGCCTTCTTTGCTCACCCCCAAACCCGGTGAAGGCATGATAGTGATCATGGATTGCCGATCTCTCAATAGTCGTGGCTACTTTAAAAAAACGATGTTATTTTTAGTGAATATTATAGTCGCGTGTTATTTGAATGAATTTGATGGCTTAAAGTTTCCCGGACGCGTTCGTTCGTGAGAGTGCAGTGAGGCTGATAGACGACATGTCTGATGACGACCTGTGCCGAGTGCTGCCGCAGCTGACGCAGGCTCTGCGCCATGAGACGTGTGAGGCGAGCCCTCTGGCCGGTAACTAGTCCGTTTTTGTTGTCGAATTTATATTTTAAGTGTAGCGTTTGGCCTGATCAGCTGATGGAAAATGATATGGTGTTGTTGGTGTGTTTCGGCAGCTGTATATGAGAGTCAGTCAAACTAAGCTTAAAGTGTTACCATCTTGGGTCACAACGTCTATTTTTAGGTGAAATTGTGTCCAAACGCTAGATAAAGAAAAAAAACATGTGTACAGCAGTTCAAACGTGTCAGAAGTGAAAACTTCAGAAAAAAATTGTCTCCTTAAAAAATGTTTTTACATATTCTAAATGAACGGGTTTCGAACTATCGACCACTCGTGTGTGAAGTCTGGTCGTCTTACATCACTAGGCCAATGCGACGACGATCACAATTATTAAAATCAGGACTTGCATTAACCGTGCATAATGTAAATGTATTCTATATTATTCTCTCGTAGGCTATATCCTATAGATGTCGCTTTTTCGTTTTATTGAGTTTCAAATCACAACGGTGCTAAAGACGTTTTCATTTGAACAAAAACTTTCAAGCTACCAGAACACGTGAAGGTGTTTGGCGACAGAGTGAGTGAGGTCGTTGCTAGTCAAGCGGGTACTGAGTAATGCCCTACCACCATGCTATGATTTCATTATGTTGTTTTCCTTCACCGAAACCTCTGGCTAGTAGTAGGGATCGAATCCACGTCAGTCATCTCGGTGTCGGACCACGCTACTATTGAAATATCGTTTCAAAAGCTTTAAGAGGATTAAACTTTATGAAATTAATAATATCAATGTATAAAATATACGATGGATTTCAGCAGAGTAATACTTTATCTTTCAAATATAATAGAGTTAATCGTTAATGAATAGGATACAATTCGGCCGCTGAGAGAATGTGTTCCTGACGTTTTTCACAAAAGACGACTGTTTTAGCGACACAAAATTTCGGACCATCACGCCATTTGGGATTACCATTTTTTACCAAGAATATAAAAGTATTCTCATATTTTTGGTTGCCTTTTTTGTACAAGAAATAAAGTATGTAAAGGTCGGAGAAGGAAAATGGTGTGATGGGCCGCCATTTTGTGTCGCGAAACGGCAGACGTCAGCGACGTATTCTCTCAGCGGCCGAACTGTAGATACCATGCTCGCATCGAATTGTGTGATGATGGATTCTGAAAACCGTGCTGCAAACCAGTCATAGTGACTTTTGATATGAAAATAAAACGCATAAACGCCATAGGTCCTTGTAAGTCTATTATCAAGATTGTCAGCACAGTCCGTTCTTTAAAATTCGAAACCAGTATTAGTCCGGCTGGCCGGCGACGTAGTCGCCTGTATTTTATGTTTTATTTAATAGTATTTTTATGTAACTCTGAATACGTGTGTATGAAATAGGTATATGTATTAAAATGATTTACGAACTTTAATTTCTGAAAACCTCTTAAAGTAGAGTGGGTGCCTGAATAGATCGAACCCAAATAATTTAATCGTAAGGAGCTTGGCATACCTAAATTGGTTTTATTGTTCGTTTGTTTTTGTTGATGACATGTTTTTTTAAGAATAATGAGTGACAATCATTTGCAGGGCTGTTATTATCGCGTGCGCTCTCTGCGCCCGCTGTGGCGCACAAGTTGTTCTGGTTGCTGGTACATTCATTACCCAACGTGCCACAGGTATTATTATAGACTTATTAAAAACTTTTGAATTCTATTTGACTTAAGAGGTTCTTCCACCCCTTGGGGAAGGGGAAGAGATTCAACTTTCACATAAAGACCACTAAAGTAGTGAATGTGTCAAGTAGAGAGAGAAGCGTTCAGTATGATAATTGAGAAGGAGAGCGCTGATTCTGAAAGAGCGGGCCGGATAGCACGTAGCGACGTTCCATCAGCACGCTTTTAGTCTCGTCTAAACGTGCCATTAGATGTTTCTTAACAAATAATTCTGGTAACGTCTCTGATGATGAATATGTTGTATGACTACCCAGGCTCCAGGGCAAGAGTTTCTAGGCATATCGCTGGAGGAGAGCGGCACTGAGGCCGCGGAAGGAGACGCGTGCGTGACGGGCTCGTGGCGGTACCGGCTGCTGCTGCGCGCGCTGCTCGCCCTCTGCGGTCAGAATCTCAACAGGACGCTTATTAGACAGCAATTGCTTGTTAAGGTTTGTGTCGCGGGACATTCTTTTTATATAACTCTTCTATAATCATGCTATGTTACTAATGGGGTAGGTCGAATAAATGGAGCACTATCTTTCTTTGACTTCCATCTACATTTATAAAACGTATTATTATATACTTTATTACTGCTATACAATAATTTATTTTTCATATATACATACATACCTGGAGGGAGAATGTTGATAACTCGGTGTTGAAATTTTATGATATTTTTTTGACATAAAAGACGCTTTTATATGATATGATAATCTGTTGCCTCGGAAATGAAGCTGTAATTTATCAAAATATCTAATTATCATAGACATGTTTCTGTTACGTCACGAAAAACTTGAATATCGACATGTGAACATTTTCACACTTGATGTAGATGTATGCGGAGTGTAGGTCCCTCGTGGTCGGCTGTATCTCCCGATTGGTTAATGCGGAATTATAAACCGAGAGATATAAGAGCGCGGTTAAATAAGACAAGTTATCCGCATACGCGAAATTAGTATAGTAACGGATTGGAAAAAGACAATTGTGGTTAATGATGAATTAATTAATAGCTGTTAATATTTATTTATATACGTGGGTAGTGAAAATGCCGTTAGATTTATACCCAGTGAAACAAAATTCAAACAAACTCACTATACTGTTGTTCATCTTACTGTAGTCGTACTTACAGTATCTCTCTCTATGGTCCTATTTCATACTTCTTCCTTTTATCGCTTGTTGTTTTCACTTGGTTGTCCAAAACAGAACTCGGAACAGGGCTTGCACTATATACCAAAATGAACGAGGGCCGAAATCACTAGAAAAGTGTTGAACCTTATGACATCGTTTAAAAGGGGAAGTTCTATTTTTAGACCATTGTTTGTTGGGTTACGTAATCGAAGCGATAACCTTTGAATGTGTGAGTGAACATGATGTCTTTTCGTATCTATGTACACACTCGATGTTTTGAGTAGATTCTAGACGTTTCTAGATTTTAGAGAATAGTGTTTTTTTTTTTTAAATCTGGTCGTAACAATATACTAAGCATTTTTTTACGGTTCATAATGTTGGTGATCGCCAAAGAAATTTCTCTTCTAAAAAGTTTAATTTCTGTTACATTTAGTAAATTGATAGCTCCCTTTTTGAAATTATACTTGTTTAAAAAAATTATGAGAGTGAATTTTTACGATGCGCGTGTACCCTGTAACAAAAACTCTACACTAGGAAGTTTTTTTTACGAAACCTCGTCTTTTATTGTGATGAAGATAGTCACACTCGATGTTATGCCTCACATAATTTTCGTGTATTAAAATTTAATCAAAATCGGTTTGAAATTAATACAACTTTTTTATTTATTACTTATAATTCTTATTAGAGCCTATCAATTGAGAAATGATATAAACTTCCGGTGTATGTAATTTTATAAAACTCGATCGTGCCGTTTTGAGTTAAATCCGGACATACAAACAGACAGATATAATTTTTGTCTCCTATTCGTGATCAGTGTCCTTTATAATAAGTGTATGTCGGAAAATGTGTTAAAAAGGACATGTATAGACGGAACTAAAGATTATGAATATAGACGACGTATTGAATTATTATAGAGTCTGTCTGAGGTGGCGTTGTCCGTGAAGTGCGCGAAGGAGGCGGTGCGACAGCGCGCGCTGGCGGCGGGAGGGGGCTCGCTCGCGACGCTGCTGCGGCAACAGCCGTCCGCTCTGCCACTGGCGCTGCATAAATACGTGCATGATGTCGATCTCAAGTACGTACATTTCTGTATTCTATCCTATCTTCTATTTTCTCTTTCTTTACTCCAGAACAGAGCGTTGCTAGTGGACGATATTTCATGCATGTGTACTACTACAAACACAAAAGTCAAAAATGTTCTATTCCATTTCTACCCTCAAAAATCTCATATGAACGTTAAAATACCACTATCGTTTGGGAAAACATCCCAGTCGCAGAGAAGAGCTGGCAAAAAACTCGATCGGGCTTATCATAATTTTTTTAGTTTGTAAATAATGTTTATAATTACGTAATAATAATAATATTATTTTAATAGATGTACAGAGAGGGGGGGGGGGTTACTTTCAGACATCACTGTTATTCACGTAATGAATTATACTATAATTATGTTACGTCCGTGGGTAATGAAATTGCCGTTATATTATGTGTAAATAATTTATTCGTACTCACTGAAACAAAATTCAAACAAACACACTAACCTGTTCTTATATTATAGTGTGGTCGCACTTTATCTTGTAGATTTCTAACTTTTTTATCGTTGTCCAAAAAAGGAAAGAAATGTCGCGGCTCTGGGCACGGTTCTCTTATATACTCAAAAAAATGATCGCGAAATCACTAGGAGTTACTTGAACTTTATAACATGCTTCATCATTTTTAAAAGAAGGGGAAATGTGCTTTTTTTAAGCATTACGTTATCGGATCGATAAGCTTTGTATGACTGTGGACTATGATGTCTTTTCGAACCTACGAATACATGCATACTCGATGTTTGGAGAACATTCTAGAAGTTTCCAGAGATTTCGAAATTTTTTCGGACATAGTGATTTCCTGATTTATCTCGGGTTGTAACAGTAAGTTAGAATTCATACTCATCAATTGAGCGAAGAATTAGAAGTGATGCTGGCTCAGTAGTTAATTATTTGAAACCTAGAATGAGCCTTCAGCTTTCGATAATGGAAAACATCGTGATCAAACTATATCTTGGTGGCTAGCTATCATCTTTAACTTGAAACCTTTTGCCAAGGACCTATAGGTGTATTCCAGCAGGTTGACTTGAGAGCGGTATTACCATCTTCGACAAAATCGTCACGATCTCGTGAGATTGTGGTCAAATGCTAAACCTATAAGGTATAAAAAATTATATGGTGTGTGATATGTCATACTGCCAAAGAAATTCATGAATCATGAACTCCTGAGCAGCTGAAAGTTAAGCTTATAACTTTACTAGAATTATAACTATGATGTTGCACGTGAGATAGTTGGATGCACTCACTGATGATATTTTGTTAGCACTGGTGATATTTTTATAATTGTTAGCTTTTTCTCGCTATTTCGTTCCCGTTGTCTTGAAAATGAAACGATCTTTACGCTATCTGTTTTACACTGATTGTACTAATACAGAAACATTGGCGGGTTTGCGCACAACAATTCACCAGTTTCATCGACCTCGGATGAATGGTTTAGGAACTCTTAGAGTACGAACAAAAAATAATCATTTTTTTTATATATAAGTCTAGATGTGACCGCGGCGCCGCTCACGGGGGGCTACTAAAAAGGTTTTTTTATTTTTTGTGCGTAACCCTAATTGTTTTTCTAAAATAAAAGTAACCTAAGTTATTCCTTATAACATCAGCTATCTGCCAGTGAAAGTCCAGTTATAATCGGACCAACAGTTTCGGAGATTAGCCGGAACAAACAGACAGACAGACAAAATAAAAAAAAAATGTTTTTCAATATATGTATCGTGTATGCTTTCATATGCATTTAATAAAAATCTGTTATTTTGACATTACAAACAGACACTTCAATTTTATTATATTTAGGTATATTATAGTTTATATAAATATTTTATCTGTACAGATCATGTTCGTACTTCTCCTCGAATACTCTACCGTTGAAGATCAACTTCATTGGTAGCGATAATGCTGTTATTCCTGCTATGTTCAAGGTACAGTCATATTTTTAATATTATCCTTTTGCCATATCCGATAGCCTATTTATTGGTTCTTTATCTTAACGCAGATATAAATTTGAAATCAATATTCTCAAAATTATATTTTCCAGTTAACAAAAACATCGATGGATCAGGAACTATCCTCATTTTATAGACTTTACTTTGTACTAGGGATAAGCGATATTAGTATTGTTACGTCTGTAGGTATGCAAATGCTGTTATATATCGCGTAAATAATATATTCGTACTCGGTGAAACAAAATGAAGACAAAGTCACTACACTGTGGTCGTACTTAAAGTATCTCTCTGTATGGTCATCTTGCAGATTACTTCCTTTTTCTCTTTGTTGCTCAGATCGTAACAGTATATTGATTAATGGCGTATTCAATATCGATAAGTAAATGTCGTTGTCCGATATATATCGAAATAAAAACATCGATGTTTTGGTGCTGCTCAAGTATGTGACTTTTTAGATTGTACAAACGAATGCACTATGATGGTACAAAGCATGGACGAACTTTTTCTTGTCTTTTAGGTGAAACTTCTAGCGTTGACGTTCTTTATTTTTAGGAAAACTTGTTATTCTGTTTATATTTTGCTTACGTACAGTTCCTCGAACACAAAGGTGGAAACTACGATGCTCGATATTTTTCGTCAAAACATCGATGTTTTAGTAATCTAATATATAAAATTCATCACCAATGTTGTATGGTTTGTGGCTTTGCACGCCATTATCACAAAAAAGCCTTATAATCATAAGATAATCTATATTTTAGGCTTACAATAAAATATACTTATATAAAATATGTTAATTAGCCACATTATGGGAAACTTTATATTCAGGTCGGCGATGATTTACGCCAAGACTCTCTGGTGTTGCAAGTGATCAAAGTGATGGACAGCTTGTGGCTGAAGGCTGGCTTAGATCTGAGGATGGTTACATTCCAGGCGTTACCGACGAGTAACAACAAAGGTACATATATACTATGTTGTCTGTTTCCAGTGCAATGGAAAAAGTACTTCGACACAAGCTAGTAAGAATTATATTTAGATGTTGTTTCTAAATGATTAAATGACTGTTCATTACTTTGAATTTTATTTAAGCGAGCGCGCCATCTCACTACTAATTATGGAATACGTTATTTTAAACAAAACTACAAGATTTTACTTTTTTCTATATTAATAAATATGTCGTTTCCCTGACATATAGTTTTTTCTTCCAAATTTTTGATAGCCAATGATTACGAACATAATATTTTAAAAATATTTTTGTTTCTCAGCCCACATGTTTAGTGTTTTAACTCGAAAACATGTTGATCGATTTTTATAAAAATTTGCATATGTTCGAAATAAGGTATAGAATTTATATTTATAACTTAAAAAAAAAGAGTAAAAGTAAAATTAATATACGTTAATAATTACTATGTAATAACCACGTGCAAAGCGGGCACAGCTACTGTATTATAAATTAATTGAGACACTTTATAACCCCGTATATCAAAACAGTCTAACTTTTCTGTCACAATAAAGTTCGTTTTTTTGTTTAATTTTCATAGGAATGATAGAAATCGTGACAGAAGCTGAAACTTTACGAGCGATACAAACCGAGTGGGGTCTGACGGGTTCCTTTAAAGACAAACCTATTGCTGAATGGCTCGCGAAGCATAATCCATCTGAATTAGAATATCAAAGAGCAAGAGATAATTTTACAGGTAAGAATCGAACATTATTTTGTTCATCGAAATAGATTTTTAATTCCCATTTAAATGTATAGTAAAGTGGGGTTACACGAATCGATTTTCGTCGTGGGGCTTGTCGCTTATCAAATCGTCTTACAGAGTCGCACAGCTACAGGTACCTCATTTAGTGAAATCGCAACCGACTAAGTCATTTTCTTCAAAAATGTTTAACAGAACAGACGTTTTCCGTATTTTAACGCAAACACGTTCATGCGACGGACGATCGCCTGCGAGTCCTGCGACTGACCGTGTTCACGGGCGATGTTACTCGCCCGCCGCACGCCGCACGCCTTCTGTGTCCGTACGACGAAACTACAAATTTACTCTATTTTGGAATTTGTTATTTTAGTCTCGTGCAGTCTAATTACTTTAGTATTTTACTTGGTAGACTTGTTTAAATTCCGTATTACAGTGAATTCCCAATTTTAGTATGAGATTTAACACTTATCAAAACACTACGTAGGGGTGTGCCAACAAAACTGATTTTGACATTAACTAATTGTAGTGTTATATTGATATCGTGTGCTTAGATAAAACGGAATAATTCTAATATGCCACGATACTGTTATAATGTCACGCGCCAAGGAAAAATTTGCAGCGTTTTTTTATACACTTTTGTAATAAATATACTTGACTATCTTCAATTTTTTAAAATGTGCTCATTTTTTTAAGCTTAATTTGAGCAACTTTTTCGAAAAAAAAATCCGTAGAATTAAAATTTACATGAAAGATGAAAAAAAACAAACAATAGTAATCGGTTACACTTTACCTTAAAGTGCTAATACGGTCCCAACCACACAAAAACGTAGTGGCAACAACGTAGAGATATAACATTGTACAATCGTCAAATATTAATATATAATGCTAGAATAATTCGTGTTTTTGGTACTCATTTACTAAAATATAATTAAATATGACACTGTTTTATATTACTCATTGTTGTAGTAATATGAATGAAACTTGTAATTTTGTTGAATTATACATATAATTGTGTGTAAACGTATGATCAAGTTTATCTCATCGAGAAATACCAAAAACTTGTAAAGCGGCATATTAAATTATTCCGTTTATAGGGCAGACAATTTTTTTTCGCTTGACATGTTATTAAATTTGAAACTACAGCTTCGTGCGCCGGGTACAGCGTGGCGACGTATCTGCTCGGTATCTGCGACCGGCACAACGACAACATTATGTTAAAGACATCCGGACATTTATTTCATATCGACTTTGGAAAGTTCCTCGGTGATGCTCAGATGTTCGGGAATTTCAAAAGGTATTCCATGCAATATAAAACAGTCTTTCATTTCATTAATTGATTGCTAATAATACATAATTATTCGTTCATTTTAGTATTTTATTTTTATTTTTTTACAGGCTTAGCGTATGATTGTAATATCACTTGATATTAAATGCCGATGTGGCCTAATATAATACTAGTTAAGTCTAGAGGGCTGGGTCTCAAGTGCAGCTACCAGAGCATACCTATAGGTGTTTGGTGGTAGATTTTCAACTTGAGGGTGGTAGCTAGCCAGGAGGGCATTAGAAAAAGTCCTACTACCATGCTATGGTATAACCACGATATTTACTTGAAACCTCACTAGGTACAAATAAAATAAAGAAAAATTAACGTAATTTAACTAGTAGATATCGCACATACAAGCAATGATAATTAGAGAAATGGTTGTGTAGAGTTTTTACAAAATAAAAATAAATATTTTTTTGTAAACAATAATTGTATAATTTTAATAATTCTTGTTAAGGCCTCTATACCATTTGTAATAGGTTTAAAACGGATAAAACAAATTACTCTGAAACCCCGTGGACGTACAAACAGTTATCGCTTTAATTGTTTATAATTTTTCAACTCATTTGCACAAAAAATGCACTTACGAAGCTTTCATACCTTGTTCGAAAGTTCAAAATTACGCAGTTACTTTTACTCCATACATAGCGTCGTGCGTATTCTTTACGGATTTCCATAAAAATAAAAAAGTTTTACCGCACGGAATTATAAAGCGGAGCGTGTGGTAATTTTTTTACCGCAGACACCATTGAATGGTGCGTAATTTTTAACTTTCGAACAATGTATACATGATCTATAAATGCATTTTTTGAGGAAATGTGTTGAAAATAAGTATTTTGATTTGTCAGAGACCGCGCTCCTTTCGTACTGACTAACGACATGGTGTACGTGATTAACGGCGGCGAGCGGCCCACGCAGCGCTTCCAGCACTTCGTGGAGCTGTGCTGTATGGCCTTCAACATCGTCAGAGCGCATCACGATCACATATTAGATCTGTTCGCACTGGTGAGCTCTCATCATTGTTCGCTCTATATTAAAATCTTACATGACGAAGTTACACATTCAAAGTTTTATATTATTTATTTTTATTGCGTGAACTAGGTAATTAAAAGTCAGGGGCGGCGCCGAGGGTTTTAAAACATTAAATACAAGTGATTCTTAAGAAGATTTACTGTGGAATCAATAAATGATTTTACAATCCTCTTATAAAAAATATCTTATTTTGTAAACACCAAGTGGCTGTGTCGGCTAGTAGTACAAATAATAATTATTATTATTCTAAATGGCAGGCTTATGCGATACTGTATCACTGCGACCAATGAGATCTACTGTGATCGCCCCACACTACTAAAGCTGCCCACTTTTCTTGGCAGAGAATGACTGAATCTCTTCCGTGGGTCACATTCACACAAGAGGTGCTTTGGCGTTTCGTCCGCACTTTCGCAGAAACTGCAAACTCTTGTGCCCTGAACACCGATGATGTACATATGTTTATTTAAACAACAGTGTTCAATGTGCGCGCTCACTAAAATTCGTAGCTAATCCCTGTTGAGCATCAGAGCCTCTCTAGCTCTACTCTGGTTAAATGCCCGGATAAGCTCTTGGGAATGATGTTGACCTGGCAGATTATACCAGAATTTTATAGCCTCTTGGTTGTAATGGTTCCTTAAGGTCTATCGAGCAAGGCTTTGTTGGGATATACATATAATTAAGTGACATCATTTACTAAATTAACAACACTGAGGTGTCTTTGGCAACACAATCAACGAAGACGGACTCGCGCAGAGGCAGAGAAGGAAGACAAAACACACGCGGCGTGCCTAGGAGTGTGGTCTTATAAAAAGCTTTGTTTTGTTACTACTTAATATTGTTATTTGCATTATACTTTATGATTTATTATTTGAAATGCTAATACATACCAACATCCATTTATATATACATAATGTATATATAGAAGATAAGTATGTTTTTAGTGTGAATAAATATGTTTGATCGCATTAGATGGCGATGTCGGGCGTCCCGGGCGTGACGAGCGCGGCCGTCGCGTACGTGCGCAGCGCGCTCGTGCCCGCCGCCTCCAACGCGGAGGCCGCGGCCGCGTTCGCGAGGCTCATACACTCCTCACTCAAGAGCAAGTCAGTTACACATATATTTACCTAACAATATTCTACTTCATGTTCATTTACAATTATTACTGTTTTTTTTAAATATGCATAATAGCAAGTACAGTACAATTCAAATACAACGGCAACTATTCAGCGGTTGTCATTCCGGTCGACTCTGCTGACCGCAGAATACGACAAACCAAAGGAGAATCACAGTGACAGGTTTCAACCTTTTTTTTTCGAACTGACTATACTGTTAGCCTTAGGGGTCCTGGAGCCTTTACGGCTTTTACAGCTTTACCGGGCTTGCAAGGTTTCAACCCTACTACCCCGATCACTGGACACATTTAAGCATGACACTATGACGGATGTTATACCTGGTGCATGGTACGAATCAATAATAATTAAACCCCCTTAGAAGCTCGTTATACTCAGTTTGAACTGAAGATATTCTTCTTCAAACTCTTGTTTTTTATTTATTATGGCCACTTTACGGTAAAACTCCATCATTATAGGTATTTTTATAGATAAAAAAAATATATTTCTTATAAATTAAAAATAATTTTGATCACGTTAAAGAAGAAAGAAATAATATAAATGATATTTGCGTTTTGTGTAATAATAGGTTTACGCCAATAAACTTCTTCCTTCACAACCTGGCCCAGCTGCGCGCCAGCGGCGACCAGGGCACCAGTACCTCGGAACTGCTATCGTTCATACCTCGTACCTACACGTGAGTATTCATTATTCAATCTATATTGATTTTATACATCGCTGTATACATTGTTAACGTTCTTAGGGCACAGAGAAATCGCCTTGGATATTTCTCACTACTCGGGGTCAGCCTGACTGGTGAAATATCTCCCCTCCACCCTACAGAAGATCGAAAATAACCTTTTGTTTTGTTCCCACGGTGAGTCGGGTTTCCAGGAGTTCAAGGTGTTCACCAGTAACATCTGAGGCGGGCCCCGTACGCTTGTTTGCCACCTTACTTGTGTAGAATAAAAACTTAGAGATATGTATACTATGTGATAAGGTAAATTAAGTTTTTGTTGTTGTAACTAATTTCTGCAACTTGGTTCACGTAAAAATGCTTTTGATGTCCGGCTCAACTCCGTGTAACTTAATCCTTATTTATGGAACATATAATTATAAGATTTATTAAAAAAAACGGTAATTCCGCCTCAATATAATAATGTTTTATATGATATATTACTGAATGTGTACTGGTATGTTGTCTAGGTCTTTCCTCAGACTCGGTCGTAAAAATAACATTCAAAACATCGAAATCTTTATAAAATATACTGATTTAGGCGTGTTCAAACTTATAGAGTCGGCGATCTATCATAATATTTCGGTAGCTAGTTATCGACTGCCAACTTACTACATTGAAAAAAAAATACATTATGTTATATTATAATAAATATTTACGTTAATTTTTAATTAAAGAGTCGAATATTTTAATCGTAATTTATTGATAATTCAGACTTGGGCAAGTTAGTAATCTCATATAATAGAAGGTAACCAAATATTTTGTAAATAAATTGAACACGCACATTTAGCTATAATTAACAGAACTGCAGTGGAATTTGTCACGGCTCATGTATCGGTGAAAACGACCACCTCCGTTTCTACCGAACTTGGCCTTTTTTCCACATTTATGCTTTTGATAAGATCCAAGGCGAAGGTACCAGCGACTCATATAACTTGGATTACCGTAATACGTAGGTTGAACTGAATACAATTATATGTATTTCAAATTAATATTATGATATCAGTAAAATATTGTTTCTAGTGGGTTGATAATTTTATTGTAATTAAAAAACAATGTACAGATAAAGGTAATGTAGATTAAAACAACTAGATGAGTTAGAACTTTAAGAATACCATGTAAAAATAATTATTTATCAGTTTTTCTTTGTATAAAATAATTAATCTTAAAGATCAATACAATAGGTTTTATTAACACGTTTATATTTTCTACTAAGTATTCGTACACGCTATCGCTGAGCCGAAGGTTCAAGGTTAGTTTAGGCGAGTTAAACGAATACTTGTGTACGAACAGCATGGCCCAAGAAGGCAGACTGGTTAGCGTGGAGTGCCTCGGCTACGAGAAGCGCTACGACCCCGAGAAGCACTACGTGTACGCGCTGCGTATATACAGACAGGGCCAGGCCACGCCCTTCGTGCTCTATCGCTCCTACAAACACTTCACTGAACTCTACCAGAAGATATGCTTGCATTTCCCCTTGGCCAAAGTCCACAGGTATCTACAACCTATTATTATCATTTTTAATCAATTTTTATATTATTAGTTACTTCTATAATGTCATTTTTGTTTGTCAATAATTGTTTAGGGAAACATATTGAGATACAATAAAATTTTTGCCTTTTCTAGCATAATATTAAACGGTAAGATATTCATAAATTTTGGTTATACAGAGTCGTGTTTATATCTACGATGTTTCTAATGATAATTGTATAAACAAACAGTCATTAGCCATTATGTGTGTAGTTAATTTTACGGTCAAACTCTTCGTTTCTTGTCCTTCCGTGTTTCCAATGGGAGCGCTTCTAGTAAACGTATGAAAGGAATATCATATTTATATTAAACAAAATAAAAAAAAACAATGATAAATAGATTTTAAAAATTATGTAACTACACGTAAAAATTAGAATATAAAAACTAGATATAATTATCGATTAAATATCGTATTTACAAAGAAATATTTTCTCAGTCGTATGTAATAAAATTAATTCCCAGAAATGTTGGGAGTAATCGCAAGCTTAACTTATATGCTTTTATAATCTACTTGGATTATTCGATTATGTCGATATATAAACACGAAAATATAATCATTCATTATCATGTTATCTCAGACTTCACTGTTATCTCTCTCCTTTTGTAACGTGTTGCTAAAATTATAATTCAAATCCATAACTGTCTGTTTATTGTGTTTCTTTTCATCGTTTGTTGTTCTGCTCAGATGTTGCCTGTGCTCAGAGATCATGTCCCAGCTGCTTGTATCTATAGGTTTGCCAAAAGTAACGTTACTGGTTGTAGCGCTTTGTTCTATACTTGTTTGAACCCTCTCTGAATAAGGCGGTGGTCCACTGCTTCGGCTTATTGAACTTTCCAAGGTGTTTGTTGAGAATGCAACATTAGTTTGCGGTACTGTATTGGCACGTTCTGGTTGTGGTATAGATGACTGAGCGATCGGGTTTGTCTTTATTGGTATGGGTGCTTTTCTTTTATCTCTTTTTGTTTTCGCTTCTGCCTCTTTTCTAGCCTTTTCTCTCATCTTCTCCTGTTTAGCTTGCTCCTTCATAGCTGCTTTTTCTCTTTCTTTCTGTTCAGCCAACCTTTGTTTTTCCAACCTTTTTCGCTCCTTATCCTGATTTTTCTGATTTTGCCGCGAATTTCTTGGTACATTGTCTCCATGACCTCCCCGCGGATCTGCGGATACATTCGGCGTGCTATGTCTTATTTGCTGCGCTGAATTAGATTTTGTTAAATCACTTGTGCTTTTTTTGGGTTTTACTGCGGTTAAGCTTTCATCACAAGGTGGCAGACTGACCATTGATGGAGTAAGTTTTCTAGGAGGATCTGATAAGCGTCCACTTCCTGAATAAATGAACATAACAATCAATTAAAAGTGATACCCTATTATTTACATGCATCTAAAATTTGAAATTTCAATAACATAGTAGTTGGTAAAATTCCCATAAAAACTTCTATATCAGCCAGTAAATTTCGATTAATTTGACACAACTTTATTTAATTTGAATGTCGGTTCAGTTGATTGAATCAAATCTTACCAAAGAATTCATCTCTATTTGTTCTGTAAGCCCCGTTCATGTACAGTCCAGAATCTAGATTATTGGACTCCTTGTTCTTTTTGCTATTGAATATATTCAATGATGCCTTAAACCCGCCGAACTTAAGCATCAGTGTCACGCATGATATGCAGCAAAAAAAAGCTATCGTTGCCACGTAGTTGGTCGCCGTATTCACTGTAAAAAGGGCAAAGAATAAGCTAAAAACTACATACAGTATAACAACGACTGAAGATAGTTGATACATTTCACGATTTGTAGGTGTAGTAATAATAATAGATTTCAAAATCTTCGTTAAAAATGCTTTTTAATTAATAATAAAAGCAAATGATTAATTTTATTTCTTATCGTTGATTAAAAATATAGTCATTAAAATTAAAGTTGTTTAATAGTTTAATATAATAAAAACTATAGATAATAAAGTTGAATATTTAATTGAAAATCATATTTATTTTCTAAACATTTAAATCACGATTGAGATAACTATATAATGTCAATTCAATATTATGGGGATAAAAAATCTACAACAGGATAAACCTTTAAGTGTCTAATAAACTAGTAAAAAATATTATTGCTTTGCGAAGTGGGATAATAAATATTTTAATGTACTTACAGTCTTCCGGGTTCTTTATGATGGCCATTGACTCAATTTTTCACATAAACGAATGCAAATATTTATATTTACATTGACGTCAGTGTTCCGTGCATTAATATATGAATCAATACATGGACTAAACAGATAACATATATTACTATGACTATTCCGCCCGAAATACTTTGAATAATGGCCGTAATCTTATCTGGAATTAAAAAGTATTCGAAGTAATCAGATATCGGATGATACCATTATAACAATGTGCCATTAAGTGTTATGGGAACTTTTTACAAGTTAAAAAAGTATAGGCAAAATATTTAAATGAATATTTTTTGATTATGGTAATACAATAATTATACTTATTATTTTAAACCTATTACGAGTAGTAAGTATATCAGTAATTTACCATTTAAACTTAGAGAATTACCCAGAACGATTTTAGTGTCAAAACTGTGTATCTACATTTTCAGTTTGAATTATGTGTGAAACGATACGGTTTGCCCGTCACTACTCTTCAATGCGTTATACTTTTTTGAAGTGAAACTTCTTATGCGACTTCCAAGCGTTAAACGTTAAATGTTAAACGTTTAACGCACTTTATCGGTCTCTCCTCTTTGTGTGATTCAGAGCGACAGAGTAAATATCGGTGTGTATGTATATTGCACACTGTTTAAATAAAATAGAAAATGTATTTTAAAATGAAGTTTCACTTCTATCGTGTGTGAATCTCACACACACCTTTTTTTTCTTACTGTTTTCCTTTCTTAACAAATCGTTAAAGGTCTCAAATTCTCAAGTTCGTCAATTCTAAATTTTCAAACTACCGAATAAACTTTCGATTGGTAATATTTTGCTTTATTTCAATATTAGAAGTAACTATTAAAAGGCGTGTAGGTAATTAATAAAGGAAATTATAACTGTTTTGTTATTGGATTACATTTTTAATGACAGCAAAAAAGATTTGTTACGTATATCTCACGTGAGCTTAAGCAATCATTTATGATAGTTTCTAGAGACTTGTTTCTGAAGTCGAGACTCCTCAATTTGGGGTCACATATATTTATCAGAATTGATTTTATTCAGTCATGAAGTTAATCTTTGTTGTTTCAATTATAGTCTGCCTTCCGGGCTACATGTCGGTCGTTCGAACATACGGCAAGTTGCGGAGCGTCGCTTCGGGGACGTGCAAGCTTTCCTCACTTCGCTTTTCAATCTAGCGGACGAAATCGCTCACTCGGATCTCGTGTATACATTTTTCCATCCGCTGTTAAGAGATCAGCAGGATGTCGAGCCGCAGAGAATGAAGCGAGGTTTGTAATCATAACTGGTTAAAAAATTATGTTATGAGCACTAGACTCATGCCATATGCGTAATTGGTGGACTACCGACTATTTTAACCTTAACGCTGTAAATAAGAACTAATTTCTACAAACTTTATAGTTTATATTTCCTAAAATCTTTATACTTTATAGTTCCTTGAAACTTTATATTTTATAGTTCGTTAATGCTTTATAGTTTCTAAAACTATATAATGTATAGTCTGTAAAAACTTTCTAAGTTATAGTTTTATCGACAGGTGAGTCGAACGAAGGTGAGAGCAGCGGGTCCGGTTCGCTGAAGCTCTCTGTGCAGTACGCGGGCGGAGTGCTCTCCGTGTTGATACTGCACGCGCAGTCGCTCGCACTCACGCCGCAAGGACTACCGCCCAACCCATACGTCAAGGTATTATTATATTTTCGCTATCTTTTATCCTTGGCTTTTTAAATTTTTTTATATTTAAACATCCAAAATTAAAGTATCTTTATTGATATTTTTATGAAAATCAAAAATAATTTATTCAATTTACACTCTAAGAAGGCACTTATGAATGCCAAAACGCTACCACATGTTTGGAAAACATCTCGGTCATCGAGAAGAGTCGGCAAGAAACTTGATCGGGTTTACCTTTTTTTCTGCTTTAACTATACAAATAATATGTAATTAATTTCGTGAATGCATAAAGAGGTAATCCCTTCCGGACATCACTATCGTCTACCTAATGATACACTCTATAAATACCATTTTGCCTATAACCGATAATAAATCAATTAACTGTTATTACATCACGCTATAATGGCCGTTTTGATACATTACAATAGCAACGTGAAAAGCATTTTTTTTTTAATATAATCAAATGTGAGTCGGTATTTGTAAGTTTTTGGATTTATAACTAGTATTGCAAGTAGTAGCGGATTCAAAAGTTTTGATAAAACGAAATTAACATATTTTAACTGTTTATTCTATTCGAAGCAACGTCAAGTTGCTTACTGCTTTTGCATTGAGCATTGACGTGAGTTTGCTGGAGGTAGTAGTTACGCTGGTCAGCGGTCCTAAATGTGACGATCGTATTAGATTTCAGTGTTTTAATTCTAATTTAGAACACATTAATGCCGAATTGTGTGTTAAATAAGTAAACAAAGTTTTATAATCCATTAAGGATTTTGTCAAATGGCGGAAAACCGCATTATATAGTTATTTATAGTTTAGAAATCAGTGTAATAAATTAATTGTGTGTCTTAAAATTACACAGTCGATAAATTTTATGACTAACTGCACGTCACTATTGACAATAAAGAACAGCAGTTTGCTCCTTCAAAATTTATACGAAACTTCATCAGCGGACAAACGTCAAAACGGCCATCATAATGTGCCGCTTATATAACTAGCGAAATCGAACATTTAGAATAAAATTCACTTTCTCATTGATAATTTAATTTTAGTAATTATTGTAGCTACTGATAAATGCCAAATCTGTCCTACCTAAGGCTTTGTCTAGAAAACCTGTAATCGGCGAAACGGTTTTTGAAACCAATCGATTATAAAAAAAGAAAACATATTATATAATAGTGTATGAATATTCCAGGTATACTTAGTACCGGATCCGACGAAAGAGACGAAACGCAAAACACGTGTTCTGAAACGTAACTCGCATCCATCGTTTATGGAAATGCTCGAGTATCGGTTACCGCTGGAAGTGGTAGAGTCGCGCAGCCTGCAGGCCACCGTGTGGAACTACGACTCCTTGCAGGAGAACCAGTTCCTGGGCGGGGTCGTCATACCTCTCAGCTCGCTGCCTCTGAGGCAGGAGACCGTCGCGTGGTACCCCTTGGAGTACATACCGCGGTAGCTAATCATGGCGCGCTCTGCTATATGGACCACGGATTTCACATCCGGATTTCTGTAGGTCACTTTTAACGGACTGAACCTTTCTCATTATTCGGTCTGTGTGGTCAAAGAACGCTCCAAGCCTTTTTAAAGAATTCCCGATTTGAGAAATCTTTCTTATGTACCTGTCTCGGGTGTCATTACAAGAGGGCGCCTAATTAGTTTTTTCTTGAAGGTCCTAGTTCCAGGGAGCGTCTCGCTGTTGATTGTTCATTAGAATTTTGATTATTCTCAAATGCTGGAGATAAAGGTGGTGCCAACGTCTTAGTTTTTGTCCCGGTTTGGAAATACCGTAGATCTTATCCGCAATAATATTCGACAGATAAGGTAAAACCACCAGTAATTGACACTGCACCAATAGTTGACACTCTGACGAAGAAAATTAAATATTTGATACTAAATTGATTTGAAGTCTTGAGCTTGTTAACCGACTTTTATAACTGACTGTACCTATATGTATTTATAACATTAAAAATATATCAGTAATTAGTGATTTTGGCCATCTCGATCTTTGGCTTCCTTTTTTTTCTTAATATTTAATTTTCTTCGCCAGAGTGTCAACTATTGGTGCAGTGTCAATTACTGGTGGTTTTACCTTAAATATAATACAATTTACTTGTGTATAGCTTAAATAAAAAAGCAAAAAGATTAGCTACTAATAATGATACCATACTTATTCAATATGGAAACTCTTCGCAATGAACTCTATTTTCAATCGCCCTTGAAGCCGTACCAAAGGTTGCCAGTAAAAAAAAAAAACCGGAAGGCCGATTCGTATTTTTATAAAACAAAACAATGCTAATACCGATTTGTTTTAAAAATTGCTACTAAAATTTATTCAACCAATTGAAAAATAGTTACATCATGAATATTTATATTGGCAGCGAATGTTTTATTTTTGTAGTGTTTTTATAACATACGTCTAGGTTCAAAATGAATTAAGTTTTGTAAATTGTTAATTTTATTACAATTAAAATTGTAAATACTTATAAATGGAGTGTACATCGTAATCTCTCAATGGAAATGTGTTTAGTGCCAAACGATGTTCTATGTAACTTATGAACTAAAACATATCTGGTACTAACTTATATATAACTTAAAAAATAACTGCTTGTTATTTCATACGGATAATTTGTGATTGTTAATCTTTCAATTGTTTTGGCCGGAATAAAATGATTCAATGATATTATTACATTGCATTGTGCAAGCTGCAAGTCGGAACTTGGAGTTGGTTTTTAAATATATTTCAGACCCTATGAATGGAAGCATAAAAAATCAAATATAGGATTGTCTCTCAACTCTCTCACATAAAAAGTGGGGGAAATAAGTATTTACTTTAAGAGAATGCTGGCGTTTCAACAAGCACAAAGTAAATTTGTATCGCAATCGAGTTTTACGATTAATCGGTGTCATCGAAATTTAAAGAAATATATTTCGATTAGTGGCGTAGCGCGGGTTTCAACCGCCCGGGATTTAGACCAAATTCACTTTTTATTTAGAGGTTTTTAAATCCCAAAAATTTAGAAATTTAGATGAAAAAACGAAATTACTTACCGTATATTGTAAGTCGCTGATGTAGGCACTGTGCTTACCATTATCAAATTGTAGTGATACAATAAAAAAAAAAAAAACACCTCCCCCAAAGTTCCTTGCGCTACGCCTTTTGAATCGTTTATATTATATTAGTTACATTCCAATAAAATTAATACGTCACTATCCATGTGTCGCGTTTATTCTTGCGAGTTCTATGCCTACGGTTATGTGGTGCTTCAACATGGCACAATCAATTATTAACTACATATTCACAATCATACCTAAATAATACTATTATTGAGAATTTTAAGTTTCTATTGATATTAACATGAGACAATTTAATTTTTGTATAAAGATGTTTTTATTTACAGATCTGAATGAATTTTTAAGATCCTGGTGGGTGTCTTATAAATATTAAATTTTACATGTATTTTTAAATATCAATTATGTTTATTATACAATATTAACAAGATAGATTATTTTTAGATAAAACTGTTTATTCGTTAATTGAATAAATATCTTTACAATATATATTATAATTTGAATGAATTTTATTATTTGTGACGAACTTCTTTATTTACATTATTATATTCAGTAAACACAATTAAACACAGTCGCTGGTCTGCATTTTTCATAATATTACGATGTAAGGTAGTATTATGTCTTGTCTATTTAAAATGGCTTCCAAGCTCGAATGGGCAAAGTTCGAGTGAATACAAATAGAGCTTATTATACTCGACTGATTGTACCCAGCTCATTGTATATAAATTAGATAGTTTTTATAACGAAATATGTCTCCGATATCGACTTTTAACAATATCATAATAAATACTTGTTGTAAGCTGTGTACTTTAATAGAAAAATCAAATAAATCGCTCGATGTATCTTCCTCTCTTTCATTTCATATAGTGACGTCCTCGTCTGGCGCTGCCTTCAGTAAGTACGAGTTGGCTCCGTATTTAATTTTTTTCAAACCTTCTTTGCCCAAGTAGTAGGGTGTAGTTTCAGTGGTGGGTAGATAGTAAATCCCGGGCTTGTTGAAATTAGTTCTCGGTCCAAGAACATTGTCAGTTCGGTTCCCGTCGTAGCAATCACCGCGGCGAGCTCTCGACGTTGATTCGCAACGGACGCCGGTGAACTTGTCCGGATAATCATAGGCCAGGAGCCAGTATTTGACGGACCGGACGTGACTGCAGAGTAGGAGACAAGGTAGGATGAAGTCGCCAACCATAGCCGATTGGTATTCACCTGAGACAATCGTAAACGTTTGTGTAATACTTAAGGTAAATATGATTCGCACTTATTTTGAGAAAAAAAAAACCACATATTCTATTTGAGCAAAAATTGTATCACGTTAAATCTAGAAATAGAATTAGCTCCAAATTATATAGTTCTTATAATACAACACAATCATAGCTGGTGATTGGTGAGAAGCTAACGTAAAGGGAGGTTGCTAACAATATATGCAAGCACTTAAGTGTAAATTTTCAAATGGTATACAGAAAATAAAATGAACGCATACCTCCATTAGCATAGAAATCGACGTGTCCACAAGGTTCGGCTAAACCAAACCCATCAATATTTGTATGGAGAACATCAACTTTGTTGCCGGCGTTTGCGTTGAAACGTTCATTGATAGGCATATTACGAAAACAAGGTCCAGCTGGGTCTAAACCTGGAATTATTTCGATAGTATAATACTGGAAATTACCCTTTGCAATAAAGAAGCCATGATAAATTGTTTATGGGTTCACACAGTTTCGTCTACCTGCGGTTCTAAGCTACAAGCTAGAATATTTCTTATTCTACGACACCAGAGAGCAGTTACCGCCTTTTTTTAAAGAAAATATATGAGCCATATAGACCGAGTTCTTGTCGAAAATATTTTTTGTTCATTATAAGGGAATTTTGATTTTTTAAATATATGTCTTAATACAAAAAAGCTTAAGGTCCGCCTGACGGTAGACGATCAACACATTTTATGGATGCTTGTAACATAGAATGCACGTTAAAAACCAGTTCAGTCGTCTTTTAAACAACCTCATACTGTAGTACAACGGGAAAACAGTAACAGGGCAAACGGGGAGCTCATTTCACATCCAGAGCGTTCGTGGGAGGAAATTTAGGTTCCAGGGTATGAGGATGAATTCCTTGCCGATGGCGAGTTGTTCGAAGGTGGAAATTATTGTTTAGCGTTTTCGAACAATTCTTGGGAACACCACCCATTATACGAACCGTAGAATATACACAAGGAGATTATCCCTTGTGAGTTTGGGATCGGCAACGATCCTCACAGCTCGTCTTTGAGCTGAGTCAAATGGCCCAAGTTGGAAATCCAGGTACTATTTGCCATTTATAGAGGTACATGGAAATACTTCTTTGTTTAGTATAGGTACTCTATTTAGTACACCATGCGTTTTATTTGCCTGCTTCTTGTTTTCTAAATTGTTTTTTACCAAATAGATTTGTATTGTTGTTTGCCTTTTGCTTAATTAATTAATTTGTTACTTTCATTAGGTATGTATCTACGGTATTAATAAAATAGATGACTAGTAGATATATATATATATATATATATATATATATATATATATATATTATTATGGATACCTAATAATGCTTCACAGAAGTTTCTAGTCCTCTATATAATACGACTGGCTGTAAATGCTCATTACGACTGGCTGTCTTAGTTCAGATGTTCTATCGATTTTTCAAATCAAGCGATCATTAAACGGTTCTTTGTTTAATAGGCTGGATTATATTTCATGTCAAACAATTATACCAAATTATATGGTTGATAATGTCTTATCTATCTATTTCTTCAGTACTTAAAACAATACTAATATAATGTCAGCCGATCGCTACAGAAGCTAGTCTTATAACGCTTTAAATAAACCGTAATCTTTATTTCGTCCAGACGAGCGCTTCTGTAACAGTCATCTAATAGAACGGAAATGACGATATTTACAAACGGAGCATTTTTCGACGCTTTTTTTGTACTTGTTTTAAAAGCGCCCGTGTGAATGGAAAGTGATTGGATTACTAAACGTTGAATGACAATGACAATTTTGTGATGATAAACATTATATCAACCTGTAAGCCTTGAAGGTTTCCTCCCAGTGAGCAGATAAAATTTCTCGCTTGCATATGCCGCTATATGTGCCCCTAGACTCCCGCCGACTATCTCCAATTTGTTTGAAGACAATCCATAGTCGGAGAGAGCGGCTAAGAACTCGCCAAAAAGATTTCCTAAAGGTTTACAGATGCGTGCTGCTCTAGAAAATATATAAAAGGTCTTACTATAAAGCTTTAAATTGGTACTTAAACTATTTATACACACAACATCGTAGTTTCTTGAAACTTTATTAACTTTTTTAATGAATGACGGTATCGTAATTTATTTTTTTGATAATGGCTACTATCCAATGATTTAAACAAAAAAAAATTGATCACAATCTATCCAGTAATTTGCGCGCACAACGGCTAACCACAATAATTTTATTTATATAGATAGATAGAAGATAGACTAACAGTAAAAAGTAAAGTTTAGCGATAGCATGTACCTACTTCTGATTTTATTAAAACTGGAAACCTGGAAACTTACATTGGATAAGGACGAACTAAAATTGGAAAGAGCTCGAGTATGATAATATTTCGTCCACGAGAGAGATACATGTCTGCCATCGAGCGAATTAATGGAAGGAACGATGTGTCCATGTAGCCACTTATTAACACCTAAAAATAAGAATAAGTTTTAAAAGGTTTATACATATTGGCTATTTTAATATTATACGCGTGTCAAAGTTGTATTTGTGTGTTTCCACAGACCATCAGGTAACTACTTATAGAAGTGCTAAAGCTTGTAACATTCAATAAAACTCTTGGGCATTTATTTTCCTTTTATCCCCAAAGTACTTCCTCGATGCTCTGGACAGGTTGGAAAGACGGACTGTTCGCATTGTTAGTGATACAGACGTTACCCAAATGCATCGAACCGTTTCAGCTTATGTATACAGACGTATATACGTATATACAGACGTATCCTACCGTCTGTATCATGGTGAGTGTTCTGAAGAGCTGTTCAATCTAATTGCCTCCTTTCCACATCAGAAGCACATGCGCTGGGCTTCGGAATCACAGTTTTACGGTAACCTCCATCTCGGCACGAACTAAAAAGTTCTCTATGTCCTATCTTTGTCGTACCGTGAAACTGTGGAACCATCACTCGGCCAATGTGTTCCTTCCTTTTTAGGACATCGGTCCTTCAAGCGTAACGTGAAGAGATATTTATGCAGGCCAGTACAGTCAATGAGCTTAGTTATTATAAAAAAAAGTATCTAATAATTATTAAAAGACAACAACATTTTTGAATTCTCGTTACAAATGTTAATGGAATCAGTAGCTCGATTATCTTTTTTTATATTCTTTATAAGCTTAGCGTTTGATCATAGTTTCACCTAACGTTAAGTGACGACGTGGCTCAAGATTGTAACACGCTAAGCCTAGTGAAGGACTGACCCCTCAAGTGCAGCAGCCGAAACACATCTACTGGTACCTACTTGGCAACAGATCTTCAACTTGAGGGTGGTAGCTAGCCAGGCGGGTATTAGAAAAAGCCCTACGACCATGCTATGGTTTCATCACCATGTTTTCCTTCACCGAAAGTTCGGACCCATTGAAGGGATTCGAACTCAAGTCGATCACGCTACCCCTAAGTCTTCATTGCTTCTATCATATTACGTGGCCATTGAAAGTAAAGGATTTTCCAACTAGAAATTCGATTGCGGTGAAGCTCTGGTAAGTTGTTGCTCACACACCCGCGAAGTTTCTTTATTGGCACAACCAGTTTACAATAGATGGCGCGTGAGTCGTTTCATTTCGAAAACAACAAGAACGAATTCGCGGGCTAAAGCTAGTGACTTATAAATATTTAAGTGTCCTCAGGGACATACACTGATTTTAGACCTATCTTTAAGTAACTAATATACCTACATTTTTAATTTAAAACTTTTCAATTGTTTATTTTACAAACCTGTGTTTTCCTTCTCTGTAAGTCCAAGTGTTTAGCAACACACGCTGCTCCATTGTAATTAAGTTTACACTTGGTTTCCGCGTAACCAAAGATATGGTTATTTGGACGTATAACGATAACATAAAGTGAACGTTTAGTCTTTTCAGAAATTGTAGTAGTTTTGTTCATCCCTGGACCTGCGGGTCACCAAATCGATCGATTATTAATTTACATTTAACGTATCTAATATCTGTTGCATTTTACATGGACCACGACTAAATCTACCAGGGCAGTCTGTAAAGGAATTTTTACTAACTAAATTTTTTTATTCAGTGAGTGAAATATAATCTTATACACATCTTATACATAACTCACAATCAGTCATAAACCCTACTGGATATCCAATGTCCACAACTGCCAAAACAGACCCACACAAACACAATAACATTACATAATCTGTCATCATCGCTGCCTTAACACGGAAAACTGCATTTCATTATATAAACGCAGGACGAGCGACCGAGAGCCAAATAAACATTGAAGTAACCTAGCTAATAGATATGTATTAAGTTTCCTTTGGTAAGAAGGTCACAACCTCACAATGTATTACGTAATTAATTCGAACTAATCAAGTTGGTGGGCTTAGGACTACTATGAATCATTTTCATCCTGCAGCAACGGATTTAGTAAATTTAAATGAATATAATTAATACATTTTGGGAAAATGTTAGGCATATACACAAACATATTCTGTTTGTATGTCCGGATTTAACTTTAAAACGGCTTGATCGATTCTTATGAAATTTTGTACACGGGAAGCTTAGATCATTGGTCAAATGACAGGCTATATGAGTATTCAATAATACACTTAGAAATGGTAAAAAAAAACTTATTAATCGTTGACCAATTTTGATGAAGTTTTGTAAGCAGGAAGTGACAATGGTCAATATTATCTACATTTAGAGACATTAAAACAAATCATCGGTTCTCCACCGATTCTGATCAAATTTTGTAGACAGGAAGCATACGTTATTCCATAATTGATAGGCTATTAGAATTGTCAAAAATACATTTAAGAAATGTAAAAGACTCGATCACAACCGATTTTGATGCTTTGTATACGGGAAGTATATATAATTTCTCAATTAATATACTATATGAATTGTCGATAATATCAATAAACATACAATTGCGGGATGAAAATAATTAGTTCATAATAAAACGTGTGTGGAGCCGCGGGCTCACCGCTAGTGTTAAAATAAATGGCTGTAGATAATAAACCGTGCATTTAATGTGCCGACCTTTTCAGAATTAGGTGCGCTCAGATAGTTTGTGCAGTAATTGCAATAATTATAACCGATATCCTGCCCTAAGTAGGTATCTACATTAATTATTAAAATATGGAAATTAGCAAAGATCTAGCGTGAGTAGGACTCGTATCCTACAGTAACACTTTACTGTGCTAGTTAGACGTTTGCAGAACTGGTTCCCAAAGTACATTTTATAGTTAACACATATAGATAAACACTGGAAGTATTTTTCTTACAGAGAGTAGGTAGATATTGTATCGTCAAAATTGTTTAATATTAAATGAACCTTAATTTTTTTAAATCCTCGTAAGCGTCTAAGTGAACCACTTCGAGATCATTGGCTATAATCGGCGTTCCTCAGGGCTCGATTTTGGGACCGTTCTTCTTTCTGGTATATATATGTATATGATCTACCTGTGAATAGAATAGGACAGAACTGTGCTAACACTGTTCTATTTGCAGACGACACTTCACTCATGTTTCAAGTGAAAAGAAATGATTCAGAGGTTAGGCATGTACATACTACTTTATTTAAAACATCAGAATGGTTAGCTTTAATAATTTATTCTTAAATGGGTCCTCATATTAAAATCTTGGCAGGGAAATTAACGCTGCGTACTGCTAGTTTAATCTACTTCGCTTACTTCCGAAGTTTAACGTCTTACGGTATTTTTCTGTGGGGTTCAGCAGCTGAGGTAGATAGCATATTTGTACTACAGAAACGGGCAGTTCGAACAATGGGACGGAAAACGTTTCATGTCGTTGACATGTGACGTCGCGAATCACTTAGGAACAATTTTCAAGAATTTCGTATCTTAACTTTGCCCTCCCACTACATCTTGCATAATTTAATGTGTGTTCGAAAAATTTTGATAATTTTTAACTTGTAAATGGCACGCACAATTTCAATACTACAAATAATTGTAAAGTAGTCATTACATCTTTTAGACGTTAGACAAATGAATATATTTGGTTATTGTGTTAGATTGTACGATATACTTCCTAAGCACATTACCGATTTACCGGATAATAAGTTGAAGAATCATGTAAATGTAATTAGTTTAGCAAGTTTAATTGTCGAAATGGTATTTAGCGGTGGATCATGTGGAAGTGATTCTCTCTTTCTGTACACCCACTGAAAATGATAATAACTGCAAACTTTAAAAAACTGTTAAAACAATAAATTAAAAAAAAGATAAACCTGATCGAGTTTCTTGTCGGTTCTTTTCGATGACTTGGATGTTTTGACATTCATAAATGCCTTCTTAGGCCCTAAATTGTTTGTTTTTTATTTAATTAAATTAAAAACATATTCCAATAACAATTTTGATATCATTTGAATAGGAAAATTATCTGTAAATATTCTGAAAAATACATAAACCTGTAAATTTCTATTTCACCATATAAGCAACTTGTAATTAGTTTTATATTTTTAATAACGTTGTTCGATCAATATTGGTTTAGCAATGAGCAAGAAGAGTGCAAAAGATTACAAAAGAAACCATTGTAGGTAGACGAACTACGAGTATCTCAAGGTAAGGCTTTCCGTACGATTGTGTTTTCAAGATCGGGATTTGCAATAATACAAATTATTTAATAACGTAACATTATTTTACGCTGAGACCACGACGCGAGTGTGCCTACACCGGTTTCAAACCGGCAGTGCAACTTGACATCGACTCTCGTTCACACGTCCACCTTTCACAGAAATATATAATAAATAAAAACACATCCAAATAAGAAATGATTAACACTATATATAAAAATAATTTTAGCAAGTGACTTTTCTTCGTTTCGGTCCCTTCAAATCGGTGTTCTTTAAAACCTATTTTTATTTTGTTTTGTGGAAAATGAATGAATCGGTGGTGAATGACACTTGGCAGTGGTATAGAGAAGTGATACGGTCGTGGTTGGAAGACCTCGGGGCGGAGGAGCATGAGGGTCGTAACATGACAGCCTTGAAGATGGATCAAGCTTACATGGTGGGAGTTGGTAGCAGAGATTTTAGTGTTTACAGTGTCTCCGATGACTGCTTTAGAGTGAGTGTGATTTTTTTAAATTAAAATGATTATCTAAATAAGTAGTTGTAGCGATGCTGGATCAGCAGCTGCGCACTCGGACTCTACGTCGTGCGCCGTGAGTTCGAATCTCGTAACGAGCCTGAGATTTCACTAAATGAAAAGCATCGCGATGGAGCCCGTATATCTTAATTCGTCATTTTATAGTGTTTAACTTGCATAAAGATTTTATTCTGCAGTCGCACTCGAATGCAGCACTCATTACCTATTGGTTGACTTGTTGCCACTTTTAACTCCGTCCATTTGGGTAAAATTCTCAATAAAGGAAGTATAATTGTGATGAAGAAATACGTTGGTTTATACAATATTTTTTGAGGCTAGATAACTCTTTCGAGTTCAAGTCTTTGCAATCTCCAGACTTTTTGTTTGCTATCTATATTTCCGATTTCGTGCTGCGTTAAATTTCTACTAAAATATTTGTTAGTTCTTCTCTGAGCAAGTTGGGTTTACCTGTGCTACGTTTTGACCTAATATGTTTCATGTAAAAATATATATCAAACTAATAAATAATACAATTCATATGTGTGAATATTTATATATATAATGAATATATATATTTATATTTCTTCTCTATACATTATTAAGTAAAGTCATTATATTTTATTTAAAATGAAATAATTAGTTTCAGATAGAAAAGACAATTGTTTCGCTCAAAATGTAGTACATGATAAAACTAATGTCCGTACCTAACGCTTGGTTGTTGATGTCTACGAGTATAATGAACCTAACGTCATAGACTAAGTTATAACTATTATAATATTTTAGAATGTATAACCAAATGCAGTAATTAAACTAGGTAATTGTAAGTTTTGAGTTTGCGGATTCTATCTTGTCGTATGTTCTTGTAACTAAACTTTATTTAATATACTTCTATTTATTGCAAACCCCGGGTTATTTTTCTTTAAGTGACGGAACTGTCCCTGTTCGCAAACAAAGTACCATCGAAAAACAATGGTCACCACCGAGAGATCGTTGTCGTGACCCACTCGGGTACTACTGGATACCTATACACTGACTGACCCTGGAACGCGATACGCCCAAGCGTGTCACTAACGCGAGTATTATATCTCGTGTACGGTGGGCACGAAACACTCGGACTTAGCAAAAAATATGTGTAAATCTACAATATAACATTTATTATATTAATTAACGCTCATCTATACATAAAGATTTATATTTATATTATATTGTATATATATATATATATACAACAAAGTATGTCTCGACAAAAATTCACTCATCAGCTTTCATATTTTATTGCGTTTCTTTGGATCATTTGTCATACAAAACCACAACGCATTGTTGCGACGACATATTAACTGGTAATAGTTTTAAGTCAGCACTTTTTAATTGGCGTCGTATGACAGAGCGCATTTATGCAGGTTCCTATTCTACTAGTATATATTTATATAGGATTAATTTCTTACATTCTTCGACTTCGAACTAAGGTTTAGGCTTATAACCTAAAAACGAGATCTTTATATTTAAAAAGAAATAAGGATGCCCATTTAATTTACACAATATACCTATGAAGTTCCAGGTTCCAGATACAAGTTCCAGGAATTTAATATCTTAAGTTTGTACTTCCGATACATTCTTGATAATATAATGTATTTTCGTAAAAACTATGACAAGGTAGATTTTGTCAAAGAGCAACAAAGTTTGAATACTTCTAGTTTTCTAGAACTAGTTCTACTTCTAGTTCTAGGTCTGGTTCTAGACATAAATTAGTTGTAAGTACTGTGTTTTAGACTTTTAAAGTTTTTTAGGTGTATGTTTTTTAGGTTTTGTAAGCGATGATGGCGCAGTGGTAGCGTGTACGACTTCGCGTCGATTGACGTGAGTTCGAAACCTTACAATGAGCTTGAGCTTTCGGTGAAGGAAAACATCGTGAGGAAACCATAGCATGGTGGTAGGGCATTTTCTAATGCCCGCCTGGCTAGCTACCACCCTCAAGTTGAAAATCTGCCCCCAAGCACCAATAGGTGTGTTCCGGCAGCTGTACTCGAGAGCCAGTCTTCCACTAGGTTTAGCGTGTTACCATCATGGGCCGCATCGTCACTTAACATCAGGTGAGATTGTGGCCACTACGCCAAAACTACAAAGATAAAAAAAGGTGTTAGGTGTTAGGTTCTATAATGAGATCCCGAAGCACATTACTGATTTGCCAGACAATAAATTCAAGGACCATGTTAAACTGGTTTTACTGTCAAAAGGTTATTTATTATAGGGTCATAATGTGAATGATAGTGATGTCTGGAAGTGACTTCCTCTTTGTGCATCCACAATATTATAAAAATGATAATTAACTGTAAATGTTATTTATACAGTTAGAAAATATAACTAAATAAAAAAAGAGAAGCCCGATCGAGTTTCTTGCTGGTTCTTATTGATGACTGGGATGTTTTCCGAACCGGTAGTGATGTTTTTTGATTTGGTTTGAATACAATTTTACAGTTTACTCTATTTGACTAGTGGCCCAGAAATATTTGTTTAGTAAATAAATAAGTAATGTAAATTATTGAATAGTCAAACAGGATCTCACGACGCACCTAATAATACCTAACGTATTTTATTTTATGAGTATCGATCGAAACGGTATTGTGAAGGGGTTTTCCTCGGGAAACCACCGCATTCGTACTTATAACGCATTTAATGCATCCAATGTTCTTCGAATAAATAATAAGTTAAGCATCTTAAAGATTATATTGCATGATAGAAATAATACTGACGTGAATATTACGTGCAGGTCAGGTTGAATTGGATGTCCGAGATATATCACCTAAATAACTTTTTTTTATAAACTGAATAAAAATAAATTCAAACGCCAATAAGTAAGTGAAGTTCGAAAAAAAAACGATATATATAAAAGGAAGTCATCGTGATGAAACCATACACGGTAATAGAGATATCTTCTAGTGCACGTCTAAGTAACCACCATCCTCATATAAATCAATAAAAACATTGTACATACACAATACACGGTGTTAGGGCATTTTTCAATGCGTGCCTAACCATCTTCAAGTGGAAATCTGCCACTAAGTACCTATAGATTTTTTCCGGCAGGTGTACTTGAGAGCCAGCTCTTTTTTTAGGCTTAGCTTAGCTTCAGCCTCGTCGTCACTTAGTATCAGGTGATACTGCGGTCAAGCGCTACCCGCTAAAACTACATTGTAGTGATTTATATTTTTAATTTGTAAATAATAATGTTTTTAAAGCCATACAACTAGAAGAGTGTTAAGTAAGAAGGTTGACGGTTAGGTATAGCAGAAGAGGAAGATCGAAGATTGTATGTATGGATTGTATGAGGAATGATATGTGTATAAAAGCTGTGAATACTGAAATGACAGTTCATAGAGGAAAGTGCACAAGGAAAATTTGTTGTGCCACCCCTACCTAGGTGCTATAAGAAGATTATTTTTTAGGCTAAGTATTTATACCTATGCATATTGATGTATCTACTATAGGTTAGATATTGAAAGGTCAATCACCTACGAGTATATACATTGTCCTCACATGATGAATTATATAGCTCGCTCTTCTCCGTTAAACACAGCAAAAAACACTACAATAACATGCGCTAAATATTAGTAACATTAGCTGTTCCTAGCGGCACTGAATATGTTTTAATTTAGTTTTAAAGCATGTGGAATAAGTATACATTATTCATCTTAGCAACAGTAACTTATAACCGTATTTACTGTACACAATATTATTAAATTATACTTTGCTATTACATAATTTAGAAAAAGGAAAAAGAACAATATCTGTGTTGCCGTTTCTTCGTTGAATTAAAAACTCAACCAACGTCATGCTACAAGTTCCTACGAGAAGTTTATTACATTCATATCACTAAAATTCATTAAAGTACATACTTATTTGTTAGTGTTGATCTCACGTTTCCGCAAAAATACGCAATTGTATTTTTTATGTAGTAGGTAATATGAATATTTATAATAATATACATTCTAATTCTATCCGGATTACCTTCGCTCTTTCCTTACACAAATTAAAAAAAAAAAACGACAATACAGAGAGGTTAACATTTCTTTCCACTTCTTAGGCTGAAATAGAGAATGGTAGCTCAGTTACCCGACCACAAACAACTGATATAATACGGAATAAAATAGTTTTATTACACATAAAATACAAAGAATTGCGAATTAACGATTACTTTCTCTATTACCGAAGTTTATCTCTATCTACAATTATTGTTCAAGTTAATCTTTTAAATGCAGAATTGCAAGTGGTTTAATACATGCTTTGCATATAATGACCGTACGATGTCTTCCTAACTTATGTAATAAACAGTTGAGTAATACTAAGCGATGCATGTAGGTTCAAAATACTTATTATTATGGTCAATAATAAAAGCGAGGAATTGCCACTTTCTAGTAGTAATAATCTGTGATTATTATTAGATTGTGTGATGTAATTGTATGTTTCAAGAGAAGTTATGTTTTTAGTTAACATTAGTTAATGCCGTTGATCATAACGACGTCATCTGCCGACGAGATTGGCCAAAGATATGAAATCTGCACTTATTTTTTATTAAGGCCAGTTTATAAAAGTTTTTAACGCCTGGCTTTGTACTATTCTAATCTTCAAATAGCGTTCTAACAAAATAGCAGTCTACCTTTCCTAGAATTCTCCGAGGAAGTTTTGTGGCAAATCAAAATTATTTCTGATATACTTCACTTGTGCATAACAACTTAGGTAATAATATTATGTAAAATATTGCAGGTTATCAAATAACGTAACATTATAAGTAAAAATAATCTACAAAAAACTCTAAACCGACTCGTACTGAATAGTGTTTTCAACTTTTTTAGACCAAAGCAGTAGTTTCTTCGAGTACAAATAAATATTTGATAAAATGATATCAAGTTACTTATACATTGTCATAATAATAAAAATACTTATTTTTGCTACTCCTAAAGCTTATTATATTAATATATGCTTTCCTAGCACTGTAGACAATTTATGTACAATAATTCGGGTTATTAATAAGCTTTAGCGTAGCAAAAATACTTAAAATATAATTATGATCATGTATAAGTAATTTGCTATCAGTATAATGTTGTTATAGTTCTCGTATATCTGTTCTTTTTGAAATTAATTTGCAAATTTTAGTGTTATTCGCGTAAAAGACAATAATAAAGACAAGAAATTTCATTATTAAATCTTGTTTCAGTTAAAAAATATTAATTTCCATAACCAAAAAACTAGTCATCAAAATTACCAATTAAATTAGTCAACATCTTATAGAAGATATTATAAAACTCGACGACTCTCTGTCTTTCTGTCTGTCCGTTTATGTTCTTTTCACGCGAAACCCACTAATCATATTTACATGGTTTTTCCTATAATTCAAAGATATAAGCGAAGAAAGCTTTTTGGATGGGTCGATCACGACAACTGTCCAACTGGATCGTGATCACCGTACACATGATGTAACACCCGCTATATTGGCATACTTAGACGTGTCGAGTTTCGGAACCCGCTAATGTATATCCAGTAATCAAGCGGGTTAGTAGCGTATCTGTACCCGACTGGATCGCGATCACCATGCACATGCTGTGTCTGCCTTTTGGTATGTCACATTTCGGGATCAGCCAATCCAGCTGCTTAAAGGCCGGCATAACAGCGACGACCATCGATAGATTACCATAGATTTCGATGGTCGCCGTTGTTTTTGGATTGTTCTGTCGGTACCATCAGGAATAGTGCCGTCACTTTCTCGTGCTACTATAAAGAAAAAATATTGTCTTATATTACAATTCTATTTAGCCGACCTGTTTGGTAGTCACTTATCATAGGATGATCTGGCCGAACATACTCAACCAATCATACCCAATCTGCATTCTTAGAATATTTTTTTTACAAATTAGACTAATGAATAACGATAAAATTTAAATACGGTCACAAACCTATAAATATACCCAGTAACTTCGCTTTTGTGTCAAACTGAACGCGTACTTGGACGTCAGGATTAGATTTGACCAATAGCGTTGCGTTTTTTAGTTTTTTTGGATATATTTAAAATTTTATTTTTATGCTGCAGTGCCCCTTCGAGCTTCAGAAGACTCTTTCAGCTGGAGTGGAATCCTGGTGGGTGACGAGCACAACTCGACGGTCGACATGGAGAGTTTACGCTGATATGACAGATGAATATGTCACAGCTGGAAACACAACGTGAGTAACTCTTAGAATTGTTTTTCTTCCTATTCTGTCATTTTAATAAACATTAAAAACATTGAAGTGAATAGGCTACTTGCCTCATATCAAATTTGGCGTAATAAATAAATATTTTCTGTAGTATTTGACTTAAGAAACCAATATTTATCGATTTCAGATATTAAAAGTGTAAGATTGCTACATATTTTGAATTTAAAAATTGTATTTTTTTTCATTTTTAATTTTGAACTCTGAAAACGTTATCAGCCATATTAATATCACAGACTATAAGATGTACAGGTACAAATATAGCTTTTAAATAAAGCTTTGCGGTTTTCTAGGTCCTAAAAAATATGGTAATATATTTTTCCTCTAATCGGACAATAATTAATAGTTCTTTAAAAAAGAGCCTATTGATGAAATATGTAAATATCAATAAATAGTGTTTCGGCACACCATCGAGGTTTTAAGCGTTTCCCAATAGATATATATTTTTTACTGATGTGAATACTTCTGTAATGTGACCTATCAGAATCTAGAGTTTTTTTTTCATTGTTAAATTGGTTATTCGTTATCGAAGCTCAATTTCGTATTATTTTTCTAATTTTCGAACATCGCTTCAGTAAGCTGGACAAGGGAGAGTTCCAACTCTCCAAGAAGTTTTTTTATCCACTCAAACCGCGTGATTCTAGTTATTTTACTTCACTTGTGAAAATATCTAAATTATAACATGGAAAATGCCATCAATATAGGATCAAATAACGTAAATAAAACCACCACAAGACTTACAGATAGGCCTACAATACGCCTGTGCTTACAATTACAACACGACAATTATTTCCTGTCAACTTTACAATAGTTATTGCAGTTTTATAAATAAAATTCCTATATTATCATATTATGTACGTTTTCTACGTTTCTTACATTTTGTAGTATTCTTTTTCAGATTATATCTGATCTAAGTTCTTATTAATTTTAAGTAGGTAAAAAAATAAAACTTTTCTTAAGAGATTTGTTTTATGTTTCGGGAGCTTTAAAAACATTCTTAACTCTATGATTATCATAGGGTTTAATGTGAACCCTAAAAAGGGACTGATTGTCAAATTCAGCTGCAGTAATGCGTTGATTGATATATAGTCAGTATTCATGTTAGTATTAGAAAATGACCTACCATGATGCTTTGTTTTCATCCCTATGTTTTATCCACTGTAAGCTGTAAGGTTCATTGTCACTATGGAACCACTATGGCTTTTAATTAGTTTAAGATAACAACGAACAAACGTGGAGCTGCGGGTACATATTTTTAAATAAAAACAAGGTCAACACACTTGCAAAAGACAATGACTAATGTGTGTGTAATGCGAGAGCTGGTCTTAATATTAGCATAATTTGCAGGGGTCTGCTGTGTCAGCTGAGGCCGGAGATGGGCGAGTTTGGAGTTTACGCTCTCAACGCAACTGACGAGGGCTGTGACATTCGCACCGTTAAGGAGCCTGTCGATATATACATGCGTGAGTAAATTTCACCGATATGAAGTTTATGACCAAATTAGTAATTCAGTTGAGAGTTCATTTTTTTTTTATATTAACCATTTAGCCTGATTACAACATAATACAAATAAGTTATAAGTGTTTACAATATTACAATTATAGTATTTAATTATATTTTTTAAATATAGGTATCCTTAGTACATAATAATATGAGTCATAAATCATAGCATTTTTGAGCTAGGGATGATCGATATTCATAGATTTTGAGCTTTAATAATATTAGTATTTTCGTATATAGATACATCTATGTTATAAAAAAACAAATGAATACCGATTTTTCTATATTTGTGTGTTGTAAATGCAGTTCAAAGATCTACGTAAGCAAATTAAAAACAGAAATACAAGTTTTCCTAAAAAAAGAGCTCATCAAGACTTGAAGTACCACCTTAAAAATAAAAAAGGTTGCCAATGGAAAACATCCATGTTTATATTGACGTTTACCTCATAAGAATAGATTTACATATCGCACGTCATTAAGAAAAGGGTATTTATTATCTTCAAAACAGTGTTTCGCTTACTCGCGTTTTTAAGTTTGAAAATTCATTGCTGCATAAGTATATGTTCAAATGTCCTAATTTATACCTAGATTTAAAGTAAGTTTTGCTGGTCTATGTTGAGTTAGTTTAGTGAGTGTATCAGTAGTAGTTATAGATTTAATAGGACTTTTATACGACTGGTTGAAGATGATACTGTTTAAGCAGTTCGAATCGTTAAATATATCACTTACGACTTGTCTAGCCTTACCAAAATTGACAGTAATTTGATAATATCAAGTAGTAACTAATAGTTATAACACTTTAAAAAGTTTACTGACAAATTAATATTAATTGGTACTAAAAAAAGTTTATTATAAATAAAGTAACACAAACAGTAACAATTATACATGTTTTTTTTTTAAATAAAGCTTTATTCCATATGTAACAAACAATTTACAGATGAAAACTTTCATGTTATTGGCTATAATATAACTTTAATTTATTTAATTTTATATCATTTATTTATAGTATTCGATTTTGTCTCTCCTTTTTTATGGTTTGTCATGACTTTAATTTTGTTCAAGTTCATGTGTAAACCTACTATTTTGCTCTTTTTGTTCAGAGTTTATAACATTTCTCCATACTCTGTAGCTGATTCCGCGAAAAGAACAATGTCATCAGAGAATCTGAGGTGGCTTATATGTTGGAATTGTATCTTGAGTCCTTTGGTTCTCTAGTTGATTTCTCTAAATATTCTTTCAGCACAGCTATAAACTATTTGGTGATAATGGGTCCTCCTGTCTGACTCACGTTCCTATTTTTGTTTCTTTTGTCCCAACCAAATCTGCTTTTACTTTGTGTATAAATGACTTTTTTAAATTATATTTGTGTATGTTATGCTTAATGATATCGAATGCATTTGAATAATCAATGAAGGTTATATAAAAAGAACGATTATTCTTTATAATTTCTAGTATTTGGACTTAATACCCTTTTGTTTGTGACGTACGATATATAGCCCGCAGTACGTAAATTAGATGGAGAAAAAAATTAAATATTAATAAAAGTGAAGTCGTTATGTTGCATCTCCGCGAAACTAATTCGCGCATCTTATACTGAACGCATGTATATGCATATACTCAACTTACTTATATACGAAAGCAATAATATTTATGTAATAGGTATATTAATAATTTAACTTTGACTATTGTATTTCCAAGACAATCGCTCTTAAAAAGTAAACTCCAATCGCGCGTCGAAACTGATATGCATCAATGTTTCGATATGTATAGGACATCGAAGTTTACTTATTGATATCGATGTCAACAATGATGTTTTTTCCAATATTGTTCATCCCTATTTCGAGGACTTGACTGTTACTTGAAGCTTGTTTGACTAGAGGTATGAAGTAAACGTGTTCCTGTCATTTTAATTACTCGTTTGTTTTGTTGATAAGTATTATACAGTTTTTCTTCTGATCAAGAAGCCAGCTTTACACTAGCATGCAAACCGATGTATGCATGACTGTAAATATAAACAAAATATTTGAAAAACCTAAGTGTCTATTGAAAGAATTTTTCAGTTTGTAGGAGGATCCTAATCTGTTATGTAGTGGTTTTTATTTTCATTCATTCATTTAGGTTTTTCCACCCTATATTATGTAATACGGGTGAAAAAGTTTGGTTATTGTGCGAAAGGGAATTGTATTATAAACTAGCTATGCCCGTGGCTGCGCTCACGTGGACTGCAGAATGACGTCGTGCAACCCCCGCTCCCGGTGATCCTTAGACATATGCTCTGTGTGACTTTTTTGCAGGTCTTTATAAGATCTACAATTATGTACTACATTAATTTGATATATCTCTTATGGTTTACTCAGCGTAAGCCATTAAAATGTCCCAAAATCGTCTTTTTTTCGAATTGATTGCGCGGAACCCTAATTATTTTTATAATATAAAAGTAGCCTAATTTACTCCTTATAACATCAGCTATCTGTCAGTGAAAGTCCTGTTAAAGTCGGACCAACCGTTTTGGAGATTACCCGGTACAAAGAGACAGACAGACAACAATTTTAAAAATTGGTTTTATATGGATTTATTAAAAAGCTGTTATTTTGACATTACTAACAGACAATTCAATTTTATTTATTTGTATGTATTGATAATCATAACTAGAAACATGCATTTCGAATTGTCACAAAAATTCCCTGGATAGTTCAAGCAATGGAGCCATCATCTTCTTGGAGCGTTATTTGAATTTTGAATATTAGAAAAATATTCTAACCACGTGACAATTGGCAAAATTGTGTATAAATACACGTTGCCATTCAATAAGAAGAAGAAAAACATATTATATGATGTAATATATGTATGTATATTATATACACATATATTATACTTATATTGACATTTCAATGGTATTTTGCAATAATGCAATAATTTGTTTTCTTACAAAATGTTGCCTTACGATAATTTTAAGGTTGTTTTCCTTAAATGGTTGTTATTTTATTGTCTTCTTGACTTTATATCAACATAATATGCATATAATATTCCTTGACATATAAATAACTATGTAATTAGGGCGCCCTTGTCTTGTTTTGGATAAGTTTGATTATCGTCAGGTGTCAGCAGTTGTTTATCTTCAAAAGCACTATCATCTCAAAGTGATAGATATCTATGCTCCATTTTGTGAAGTACCTTGTTTGATATTGTTGTCACAGAATGTAAATTAAATGTTTTATTGGTTGCATAAGCTGTTATGATGAAAGTCGAATATAAACAATTTAGCTGGATCTCAAATATTATTAAAAGATTATCGCGAGACACTCAAGCCAATATCACGTGATACAACGTAACACGTGCAGGTGAACAACAATCGAGGCGCTAGGTACAATGGGATGTCAGGGCACTTGTGTGATATAAGATTACGACCCTACTCAAAGTTAAAAATTTAGACACAGTGACTCAATTATTCCCATTTAGTATATGATATTAAGGCTAAGAATTGAGTATTCGACTGAATAGCGACCACTATACATAATATTAAAAAAACTAGACAAAGTGACTTACTTTGACAAGTCGCATTTCGTTACAAGCTAGTGTAATACAATTACCGAGAGGCTTTTTAGTGACCGTCGATGGACCCTCATTCATGTGTTTTACTTGCCATAAGGTAATCTACATTTTGCATATTCTGGATCAATAAAAGTTAAGTACAAATTGGTAAGCCATAATAACTTTTACCTACCTACAACCTATGTCATACTTCATTGAACAAGATAGTAAACTGTTATACTACTAATCGATCAGTTCCAAATATACGCAAATAAACACCTATTTGAGTTTTCACTTATTATTTTCTTGATGATCGAATTCGTATATAAAAATACCAGACGTACTGTCTACGACGAACATAGTATATTTTTTTGTATTATACTTATTCTTGGCGTACATCCTGGCTGATGTCAAGGTCCTTATTGATATTTGATAATATATTATACTCAAATTCATATATAGCAAACATCAGTATAATGCCAATTATAAGTTTACAGACATATTAAAAGAAAGTACATGTTTATAGTATAAAGTAGACGCATAATAAAATATAGACTATTTTCTAATTTTATATACCGAGAAATTAGTTCGATTTATATACCGAGAAATTAGTTCGATTTCCATCTCCTCAGATAATCAGTTGTGACACCACCTACATGGTCTAAATAAAGAACCTGCTTTGCACGTTTGCTTTGAACCTGCAATAATTACATTGAACAACTTGTATATAAAGTGGAGGGAGTGAAATCACGTGTCCTAGGTAATCCGACCAGGTTGTACAGTCTTTTGGACAATGTTGAAGGAGATGTCTAAGTCTAAGTCTGCCACTAATCGCCTCTTTTACAATGTAAATTAAAATTTCTGAACCGGGAAGGATAATTAAGAAGATAAGAATATCTTACTACTGAATTGTAAGCGTTATTGAATGCTTTTAAGGCGGGTTGAGTAGACGTCATAACGTGGTCTCTAAACTTGAGAGGTGTACTATGATAACATAATATGAAAAATAGAGGATTAATAATGTTAGAAATCCCAGGCGGTAGGGCAATCGTGCTCGAATTTGTAAAAAGCAAAATCGAAAATATGGTAAGCATTGTTTTGGACCATTACTTCTAGGATCAGTTGCTATTGGCATTCGCTGTATTATTTGTTAACCAGTATGACAAACGGTTATTATCAATGATTCTCAATTCTCACGTAATGCTGCTAAAGCAAAAATTATATTACGAAAGTCAATAAATGCAGTTTATGAATAATAAAGAACAAACTAAACATTTTTTATTAAGTAGATTGTTTTATTGGAAATACTTTATTACCAAACACAGCTGACATCGAGTAATTCCATTTTAGTATATGCTTATGACGTACTCAATAATAAAGCAAAATATTAGTATGTTTTTATGCTATAGATAGCAAACTGATGGCATGGTAACTGGTGGTAGGCATTGTACAATACAAAAATTACGACGATCACGGATTGATCAACAATTCATAAAAATTCTGCATGTGTAAAATTATGAATTTAATCTTCTCGTAGAGCTGAAGAGCAACTGAAAATTAGAAATCAACTTCTTATATCACGATATAGTTTCACTTCACTTACCACTTTAAACGCTATACCTATAATGAAAAGGCACTTGAAAGTATGCAGTGTTCTGATAATGTATAAGAGTTTTTGTTTTTGTCACGAAGGATCAGTTAAATGAAGAACCAATATAATATCGTCAATATTACACGTATACTTATTAAAGAGAACAAACTTTATATCTTTGATATTTATTTAAGAATCCGTATAATTTGTTTAGAGTCTAATTGATACATACTGAACCAACATTTCTATTGCTATAATCAAACAAAACTATTCGAAATTGTGCAGAAAATGATTAAGTAATAACATTGATAAGATAAATCGTAGTCACGCACCAAAAGGCGGTGAAAATTGTGAAAATCTAGCGTAACTAATATTTGCAGCGGTTGTAACGAACTTGGAGAAAGTGTCAAACCTCATCACAGTTCTTGATTGCTTATTTCCAGTGATATAGAAAGCCCTTACCACTTCAATGTTTAGGTTCTTTGATTGATAAATACAACTAGTTAAGATTAATAATGTTTTATCTAGTTTTATATTTTTATTGTAAGTACTGTATGCCTTACATAATACATTCTAAGTTGTTATAGTTATATATAATACTGGTGTACAACATTATTCAAAATAATTTTTAAGTTAACCTTTGACACGGAAAATTCTGATGCAAATGTAATAATTATCCTCCGAGAAGCTAATACTTCTACTACTTTAAAGGAAACTGGTTCATTCGCACATATCGTTTCTACAATACTTTCTACTTCGAATTCCTCATGGCTTATTAGCAAGTGAATGATGACTGAAAGTAAAACATTACTTTGATGTAGTCTAGTTGTTGGATTCCGATCATTGTAGTTGTATACAACTTGCGTAATATTGGAATGATTAATAATAAATAATATAATATAAGATTTTAAGTGTCCTACTGCCGAGCAAAGACCTCTATACCCGAAGGAAGCCCTAGTTTATATACCACACCAGACTATGACGTCTTGGCAATTTCAAACGGCAAGAAATCCACAGTTCTATTCCTTCATATTCCTCAAGGGTTCAGGTTACCTTCCTCATCAGCCGATGGTGTTACCAATACAAATTAGTAAATGTACGAGAATTCTAAAAAAATCGTTGGTATATGCCTGCGGATATCGAGTCGATATTCCGCCGATCTGAACAACACGACCACAATGACAATTGGAATTGTTATTCTTATAAAATAAATACGAAGACCGTAATGTTTATTACATACATTGTAAAATACGTAATTGTCGATGCAAATAGAATGATTCTCAGTGGGCGTAGAGTGGTTGTTACTTCAAATCCTTTGTTCAATTCGATTTGTCTTGATGAGAAGCATCCGCCTGAGACGCTTCATCCGGCGATCCACAAACAAGAGATTGATATATACTGGCATCTCTATAGCAAATACAGAACCAGTTTTGAAATATATTATCATGCCAACGAATGGTGAATATTTAATAAATTAAAATTAATTATTGTTAAACTAAAGCTAGCGAGCAATATATGATTGCGGTAAAAAATGTTTAGATATTTTAACTGCGACAGTGCATAATGAGTTCTGTTGAATAACAAATGACCAGTAAGGTATTAAGGAACTTGTACTTATCGATACTAAATCAACGTTTAAAATATATAATCAAAAACTTAAAAAACTCATAATAAACAAATTTATTATAATTCCGTGACCTGTGTGCCAACGGAACTACGAATGAAAATTGCTACAAATTTAGGAAACACTCAACTTTACAATTTTTGTTTTCAATGTTTCTGAGAACTTTAGAAATGTTCATGTAATATATTAGAAAACCGGAAATATTTATGAGAATTTTCAGTTTTTTTGTGATTATCTCATTGTATTTCGTTCTTTGAAGATCACGGTTTACAACTGATTATTATAAATTTAGTGATGATACTGAAATTGTTGAACATTTGCTTTTATGCTGTAGTTAAATGAGTGCCATCCACTTTTATCGTATCTTTCCACAACAAAACCACACGCGCTGGGCTTCGGAGTCATAGTTTTACGGTATCATCCATCTCGGCACGAACTAAAATGTTGTTTTTGTCGTACCGTGAAGCTGTGGAACCATCTCCCGGCCAATGTGTTCCCTCCTTCTTATGACATCGGGTCCTTCAAGCATAACGTGAAGAGATATTTATGCAGGTCGGCATGACAGCGGCGACATCCTATGGATTTCGATCTCTCGGTGGTCGCCGTTGTAATTGGATTGTATTGTGCTTACCATCAGGGATTAGTACAGTCGATGTGCAGAGCTACTATAAAAAAATCTTCAGAATTTTATCTCGTCTCTATAGGAAATATATAAATCTTCTTCTTTAAATTAGAATATAGGAAATTTATATAGGCCGACTGATGTAAGCGCGACTTTCATGATGGTATGCGGGACGCGGGGCGGCGGATGTGCACGGATATACACGATATTGAGATGATATCCTATATCTTAATATCAATAGTTTATGCATGTTATTGCAACTGGGATAGATATCTAATAATAAGTAATATATTCAATCCACATAATATTGTTGTCTTTATTAAAATTCTAATCAAACAATTACTAGATTGAAAAAACATTGTGCGTGTAACTTTTACACGCAGTTGAAGTGAAACTTCTTTGAATTTAATGGCATATATTGACAAAATAACTGAATAAAACGCAATAAAATTACATTACTTTTGATTGTCTGTATAGTTCTTTAAATCGTAGCGTCCGTAATTCCATCTTAGTAAAATAATCTCATGTGTAGCAGTCACAAAAATAAAACGGCGTAAGCGTATACATCAAACGTCTATTGCTGCCGGCGGCCGGCAACAAACTAGCTTATTGGTCGATCTTGTTCCCTTCCCGCGTCCCGCATACCATTGGGAGCGCCGCGCTTACGGCGATCCAGCTATAGGTACTGTTTATAGATTTATACTAATTTTATAAAGAAAGAGTGTGAATTTTGAGTTTTTGTATGGAGGGCAATATCTGAACCGCACTTATTTGAAAAAAAGTACATTTTGTTGCTTACTTATTGAGCAACGCTGTATAAATTCACGTTACGACTTTAAACAGCGGAGCAGTTACAATGAACATCTAGCAATCTGAAAAGCTGTAGGAAAGTACGGGAAGTGAGAACAACGGTAGATTATACGAGTGCGTTGGCGGCGCGGCGGCGCGGCGCGACGTCGCGCGGTGGAAAGTTAATCGAATAACACAGGTCAAACCGTGAGGCTTAGTTAGTTAATAATAGTTTCAGTAATATCGACAAACTTACTTATCAGTTTTGTTTTAAGTATATGATATTATCATAATTATGTTTTGAGTCTGATAAGTTTTTCTTGCTGTTGTAAATTCTACTATATAAATTCTTAAGTTAGTTAACAAGTACCTACTTCATAAATTGAATAAAAAACTCCCATTTTCTATTATCATTTTATCAGTTCATGTCATCACTTGATATACATATCTACATTTCATCATATAAAACAATCCTTATCCAATGGCTTATTATTATAATACTTTCGTACTGAAGATGTTGTAATGATGATGTATTTTGTTTGTCATTTTACTTTGTTATATCAAATCATTATATTTTAATTAAATTTTGTAGTAATTATACGTTATATTGCAATTTTCTCGTGATATAATGTTGTATCTACCGTACATCGTATAAAAAAGGTCCCAATAAGCCATTGTGTTATGATTCACTCTTCTATCCAAATGTAATTTTGTATCAATCACTAGCGTTGGTCTCGTCTCTGATGTTACAGGTTGCCAAATGACTGGCAGTAGCTCTGTCGTTTTTGGTGTAGGGTTTCTGAAAAAAGATGAATAGAAGTTATTTATATTAGATTTAATTTCTTTAGAGATTTTGCTTTACTTGGGGCAGGCCGACTGATGAAATATCTGCAATAATCTTGTGTTCCTGTGGTGAATAGGGTTTCCAGAGCTTCTTGGAGAAGGGGGGTTCTAAGAGAGGTAGGTCACAGAGATTTTTTGGAAAAGTTTCTTTAGTTTGGACTGCTGTTCTGTTTGAGGACTTTATAGATAGCTGTAGACTGCAGTGGCCACTTAACACATGGACTGCATGACTCTTTGCTACTACCTAACTTCTTATTTAAAAAAATATGTATTTAAAATTGGTAATCTTTCTTGTATTGATATTATCAACATTGAATGGCCTTTTGATATTTATTACAAGTTGTTCTTTTAGCCAAGTTTAATGTTCAGAATGGAATCTCATTCAGAATTAATTGTGACCAAAATTTTGTATATTAATTAGTGATCTTAAACTAATAACTTCACATAACCGATGTACTTTTTGGTGATTTATAACTACCTATAAATCACCTATAACTACATTTAAATTTAATTGGCTTCTCCAACATAGAAAATTAACTTATATCACTTACCCATATTTGATAAAATTCGTCCATAAAGTTGTCATACGATCTACGACCACCTGATCTTGTTCATTTTTCTGAGTTGCTACACCTGGCATTTCAAATAGGTAATTTAGTTCAGCAGAATGTTCTGCCCCGTTTGCTTCAGTGTCACTAACGTAACTAAAACTGTACTGATAAATTGGTTCTGCATTTTTTTCAATCAAACGAGTAATCGTTCTTCGTAATGGGTGGTTGAAATCGAAGTCCGATTCGAATTTCTTTAATTCCAACGTGTCTTCTGGAGATATAGGTTTGTCGCCTATGTAAAAGTGCTTAACATTTTTTGCGGCGACTTTTAGTTGCTCTTCATCGAGATCAAAATTATTACGAATTTTCTCATAAAATGGATCAGAGTTAAAATAATCAGCACTTAAAGTGTCCCGTTCTTGATTTGTATTGCCTATAAGAAATGCAGTGTTCCTGACTTTCCTATCATTGCTCATTGAGTATGGATCGTCTGGTATGATATTACTGATACCACTAAATGATCTTTCTCTGCAGGGCTTAAAATCTAAATTTAACTCTTCAGCTGCTCTCACTACTAAATCAGGAGAAGAGTTTGTCAGAAATCGTATTGCTTCATCTGTATTAGTTGTATTGAAACCTAAATATTCAGATATTTTTATGGCAGATTCAACATCTGCATTTACAAACATTCCATTACTTTGTGGCGTGCCACTCTCACTTATAATTTTATGGAATAATTTTTCGTTATCTGAATATAAATGGAAAAGTACAGATGCAGCTCCAGCATCTTGACCCGATATTGTTACGTTATATGGGTTGCCACCGAAAGAAGCGATATTACTTCTTATCCAACGAAGAGCCTCAAATTGATCCTTAAGTCCTTGATTTCCTGGTATGGCAGGAATATCCAGGCACATAAATCCATAAGGCCCAAGACGATAATTAATTGTTACTATTACAACTCCATGTCTCACTAAGTTCCGAACTCCATAGTCTCCTGCACTTCCAGAAACAAAGTCTCCTCCGTGAATCCATACTAATACAGGCAAAGGATTTCTGGAACTGGCTTCACTTGGTACATAAATGTTTAAACGAAGACAATCTAATGATTCTTCACCAATAGAGAAAGATGATGCTTGAGGACATTTCACAGAATCAACTGCATTGTGAATAATTTCATGAAAAGCAGAGGGTTCTTCAGCTGGCTTAAAACGAAATGGAGCATATATTATTTCTTATATTAAGTTATATCAAAAATATTTGATATTATCAGACAAGTATTATTTCACTACAGGAGTTCACTGAACTAGAAATACTTCAGAAATCTATAGAACTCTACTTGATCACTTTTAATCATCAGTACACATCAGTACTAATGTTATTAAATTAATTTATGATAAAATTGTATTTAAGGTACTTACACCAAACGGGTTATCTGAATTGACGCTTGCGTATGGAATACCAAGAAATATAGAGTAATCTCCATCTGAAGCTTTATGACCTCTCACTAAACCTTGATTACTGATCAACACCAACGGGTCGACTCTCACCTCAGCAGCACAAGCATAGCTAACTAACAACAAAAATAATAAAAATTGTTTCATATTTCTACTTTTACAAACTAAATTAACTATGTCTCGAGTCCAAATGGCAACAGATATATAAAAATTTAAGATATATATTTGTTTTATCTGGACATTTTTGATGGGATAGCTTGAGACACTGTTATCGGGCATGTGAAGTGCTTACGTCATATCAATAGAAAGATCATGGGTGAAGAAGAATTTAATCTATAATCCGTTATGATACGTAACCGTATTCAGTAATTTATATTCATATGAAGAGAAATGTAATGAAATAAAATAAAAATGGGACTATTGTATGGGTATGAATTATTTTTTATGCTTATTATGCAACTAGTTCAATAGTCTGAACACATGGTTGCATAAAAATGTGACATTTACTAATGACCCTGACATGAAACTGGTTATTACAAAACATTCGCACTTACCATCTTTGATATCATGTAATAATTTTCAGGTTGAATTAAAAAGAGACTGCGTTTTTTGTTTTTATTGAATAATCTGAATAACCATAAAAGTGCAAAATCTTTTTAAGATAAAAACATTTTAGAAACATATTTTAAGCAAAAATACAACAAATTGTAGGAATAATGTAAACGCTTGTATTATAGTAATTATGAGACCCATTATTTATAGAATATAAAATTTATCTGAATTAATAAAGTTCATTAATAAATCGTTTATTTAACTTAACTCTTACTATGGAGGCTTCAATAATTTTACCATATCAATTGTGTCTTATTCGAAATTTCATACAATTGGTAACTGTTTAAACATGGGAACTTGAAAAAAAATGCTGAAACATTTGAAATGCCACGACAGTGATCTCTTCCAGACCTTCAAAAATAATTACAATATCTTATTGACTTGAAGATGTTACAATAGAATTGTTTTTTTTCTATACATAGTTCGTGCGTACCTAAAGATCTTACTGTTGCTTAGATTGTCAATCTTATTCATATTTATTCTTTCATCAGCTTTACTTCTTCTCTTGGGATTGTTGGTGACAGTATGGATTCTGTACGGGATTATCAAGCTTATCATGTCTCGAGTCAGGCGGACAGGCAAACTGCGTTACGGTGACAAAGAGTTGGCTATCCAGCAAAGATTGCGTGCACTGGATACGTTTAGAGGGTATGTTATTATAACATGCATTATTATTATATACCCTGATAACAAAAATATACATCACGATATCAAACGTACGATCACATTGCTCGTCTATGAATTGATAGTCCATCTTCATTTGGATAGTATAAAAGAGGCTTGAAGAGGCATTTCAGCAGCCCGGTTTGACATGGACGACTGCCGATGAAGTCTGTCTCACCAACGGTCGCCGTTGTTTGAGGAATGTACCGTACTCTTGCCATCAGGTGTTGTACAGTCATTTTATAGTTACAGAGCAAACGACTATTATAATATCAGTTTTATGCAAAAAAATGTTTTATAAAAAGTAAGCAGCGAGCGAGCGAGATGTGCATCAGTAAAGAGACACTGTTGTCTCAAATTGTTGATATTAATTTAATGTTTTATAAAATAAAATTTTCCTAATCCTTAATCAGTATGGCGATCGTGTTCATGATATTCGTTAATGACGGTGCCGGCGGCTACTGGTGGCTGGAGCACGCCACATGGAACGGGCTCGTCGCTGGCGATTTGGTTTTCCCGGCCTTTCTTTGGATTATGGGCGTCTGTATTCCTCTAGCAGCTAAGAGTGCCTTTGCTAAAGGTATCCCGAGGTGGAAAATCGTAATGCATATCGTTCGAGTAAGTAAAGCTTATGTACTAATTTATAAAACAAAATTCTGGTTTCTAGGGTACGAGATTATGAACAAACACAGTGAAAAACCTATCTAAGTTGTTAAATTCTGGGCATTTTTTTTGGAGGTACTGGGCATCTATAATGATGGCGACCATAAGTGATAGACACCGCTGTTCTCGCCATTTTAATCTACTTAAATGCCATTAGGTGCGGAATTTCGGCTGGTCAGAACAAAAAAAATCTCTTGGTTCTAATGTTATCTTTCTTTTTAAAATAACCATAAATTTTATTAAGGAACTTTAGTCATGACCTTTCTTTTGTCAGTACTAATATATATATATATATATATATGTAGATAAAAACAATATACACGATCTAATAGGAAATTTAGTATTATTTTCACAAATATTGGTACAAAATAACGTCAATGCTGGTAAGGCTAAGTCTATCATGCCCTTGACAAACATTACACGTTAGTCAATTAGCCTATCCACCTTCGTCATGTACTTGCTACTTTTATATTTATATTTATGTCTTATTTAAGAATATAAACAGATATTAATTTATCATGCTCATTTGAAAGCAACAAAATTTAAAGTCACATAACTTTACATGTAGTTTTGACGTTATGCAACAAGTACTTATGACTGGTTCTTCAAGTCCCGAGCTCGCAAAGGGTTGGGTGAGTTCTCTTAACGGTTTACTTTTTATAACCAGTATAGTTACATAAAAATTGCGTGGCTTCGTGCGTCTATAGTAACAGGTATCTGAACTTAAAAATTGTAGTACTTTATCGCGGTGTCAGAAACAGATCAAAACGAACAAAAAAAGAGAAGAAAATACGATAGTGTTTTATTTTTTCTTAGTTATGATTATTATATGTGTTTATTTACGTTCAATATACTATTACAGTACGTATATTCACGTAGACGTAACATTGAGTTTGTTGAAACTAAAAGTAAGTAATTAATATCACTTAAATTACATTGAAATATTTTTGAAACAATAACTTACTTCGAATAATTTCACACCCTAGAAAGTTTGTACAATTTTGAAGTCAATTATTAAATGAATTATAATGAGAACTCTAAACATGGTAACTGTCAGCGAGGAAAAAATAGTAATAATCATTTTCGCGGCTTTCTGGTATGTTCATAGACCATGTAGAATAGTAGGGTTGTTGTATATCATACTGTTTCATTTGGATAAAATACGATAAATTTACAGTTATATTGATTAAAACAAAATTAAAGTCTTAGACAACATTTAAAGTAAATTTTGCAAAGGTATATATAGATAATACAGCTGTTATAATCATAAGAATTTATGGTAAATAGTTTTTGTTTCCTTTTTAAGGGACTCCAAATCTAATAGCTCCTTTTAATTGCATCCTTGACATGAAGTCCATAGTCAATGTCCACATTGTTATTAAGTGAGACAATTTGATTTCAATACACGCCTTCCGTTCACTTTCAAACATTATCTCACTTGAAACTTCCGTATTTCGTATTGTACCAGCACCTCGATCCAATCTCTCGCGCGCAGATCTGAATCGCTAATGTATTTGCGGCATTTTTCATTGGAAATTCCACGTTTGCGTGATATCGAAACTTGTGCTCGCTCTCTCCGTTTGTATCCAACAACACGACCGAAGAATACGTTTATTTCACATTCATGTCCGCGTCTCCTACTATTAAACTGTCATAGACTTTATTAGATGCGCCAATGTAAAATGTATGTGCTGATTTTTACAATAATTATATGTCAGTAATTATAATTATCCACCCGTAGATGTAGCCTGGCCTGGTTTACATTAAGATCTCCATTTATAGAATTTATATAGAACAAGAGTAGTTAACGGGTAATAAGATGCGAAATGCATTTGATTTGGAGAATTGAATTAGCTTACATACTATAGCTTAACCGCCGTAAGCGTGACCTTCCTTATTAGTCTGCGGGACGCGGGAAGGGAACAAGAGCGACCAATACTCCGCCACTAGCAATAGACGTATGACGTATGGGCTTACGCCATTTTATTTTTGTGACTTCTATACATGAGATTATTTTATCAAGTTGGAATTACGGACGCTGCGTAAAAAAAAACTATACAGTCAATCCAAACCAATATTTTAGCACGTTTTTATTTAATTATATTGTCAATATATACTATTAAATTCAAAGAAGTGTCACTTCGACTGCGTGTAAAAGACTCCTGCGTCAGCAGGTGTATATCCAATAATCAAGTACGGTATATTTGTATCCGAGTGGATCGCGACCACCATACACATAGTGGATAAACGTCACAGTGACTCTTATTTGGTTTGTCGTGTTTCGGAATCAGCCAGTGTATTTCCAGCTGCCAAGAGGCATGCAGGCCGGCAGGACAACGATGACGTGCGATTGATGGAACCCTCGGTGGTCGCTCTTGTTTTTAAATTGTACTGAACTTATCATCATGTATAGCGCCGACGCTTTGCCGAGCTAATATAAAAAAAGATGTGAAGCTGCTTTATCAAGTTTCATGTTACAATTACAAATTATAATTAGTAGGTACGAAAACTAATTATTAATATATATTGTAGAATGTATGTATATACATATAAATATGCGTTAATAATTCATTATGTTCATGAAATACCTGTCCGTTGTCTATCATTGTCATATGAGCTATCTGACTAACGTTGAATTGAACTGGAAGGCAAAATACATACGATATCTTACTAAATTATATCTTATAGGAAAATTGACACACAAAATTTATTTTTTAAGGAAATTTGTAATGTTTTTTATACTGACTTGTGCAAAAGAATATTTGCATGACTTGTATGGAATATTCCTGAACGTCGAATTATAGAATAGGAGTTGATAAATATTTAAATAAGAACGTATTAAAACTAGACAATAGAGAAATTTAATTTTAAAGTGATTGGTAAATAATCTTTGTACGATTCTTAACATACACTATAGTGTATGTTAAGAATACAACAATACATTCTCGTATATATAGGCAATAGACATATATACATACATATCTATAATATATAATACATACATATAAATAGGCACTGTGTTTTAATTTGTTTTCTGTTATTTTTAGCGTTCGTTCATGATGTTTTTGTTGGGCATGTCACTGAACACGATTTACGGTTCGAATACGCTGCAAGAGTTGCGTATATTTGGTGTTCTTCAACGATTGGCAGTAGCTTACCTTATATCCGCTGGGTTTTATGCGTTAACAGCTCCAAAATATTACACACCGCCACGGGTAAGTTCATTTGTGTTTGACATACTCAAACGTGAATTCTACATAGTACATTATAACTTAATGATTTTTAGATTCTTATTTCTACAGTTTCTTAGAAATATAACTATTTATGAAATGAAACATCTATGGGCGTGACGAAGACAAACAACTTGGTCTTTTTTTCGTTTTCTTTGAAAGTATTTTGTTATTAGGCACATGAAGAATAAAGTTTTTCTTTTAGTAACTTGAAACGTAGTATTATTATAGTTAATTAGTATAGAAAATACTCATTCGTTTTCCAGGGAGCATGTGGACAAGCGCTGAAAGACGTTTTATCTTGCGTGTGGTGTTGGATACTGGCTGTTGTTTTAGTAGCCGCACACAGTGTCATTACTTTTACTGTCCACCATCCTGACTGCCCAGCGTGAGTATATGGTCAAACGTATCCAAATATTATAGTTCAGTATAATACAGAGTGCATTTAAAAGCATTTTGGAATGTGGTAGAAAATGTGCAATCTTCGACGGAAAGCTCTTTCGCTATATTTATACCTACCCGTGAAGCTGCTGTTTCGGTCTGCAACATGTACTGGGAGATGAGTCCTTCAAACTTATTGTTCTTCTTGTAGAAGATTTTTTAAGAATAGCACTGCAAAGTGACTTAACTTTGCTTGATGGTAAACATAGTACAATACAAAAACAGTGACGAGTACCGATGACCTAGAGATGAACCTATCTCCAGTCACTGCTATGACAGTCATAAGCGCATAAGCGAATCACTATGACGAGGTTTTCGCCATACGCATGATGGTCGTGGCACAACCGGACTGTACAGCCTCCCTCCCCGCTATCACCATTTCCTTGCTTGTTACTCAGCAAGGTGCAACACGTGCAGATGAGGTTAGCTTAGGTGTCTCAAGTCTTAAGATGTTATTTGACTCCCCTAACACAATATATAAATTGACTGCATTTTGAATATGTCATAATTAACTGTGTGTAAGGACCGTTCTTTTCTGAGCAGATTTGAAAAAGGCCTACTCCTACCAATGCAATGGAAAAAGCTAAGAAAATTTGCTTATGATTTAAAATTAATGAGATGCATAATTTTTTAGTGGTTACCTCGGGCCCGGTGGTAGACATGACGACTGGGTGGCTCCTGAGTGCAGTGGAGGTGCTGCGGGGTACATAGACAGATTGCTATTGGGAACAACTCACTTATTCCAGCACAGCGACGCTCGGAGAGTATATGGAGGACCTCCCACTGACCCCGAAGGTTTATTAGGTAAAGAATTAAAATTGAAGCGATGATAGCACATCAGGGATACATAGCATAGATTTTGTGCTAGCAGCAGCTATAGTGTAATGAAGTCGATGCCACGGGTCTCTGGAAAGTCAGTGTGGAAGTCGATACTCCTACCATTAGACTGTTTTCACTTGAACCTTTTCAGTATTTGATTCATTTACGAGAGGCTGTTATTTCTATGCTTACTCTAGTCGCCATTTCTGGTTCGTACGCCACTATGGCTGAGTGGTATTTAAACAATCTAAACTTTAAATCATTATCCAGAATTCTCTTGGAGAACACTATAAGTATCTATTGGTGTGTATAAAGGTCAGTCCACTTTTTATACTTGTTATGAGCACATGCAAACTTAACATCAAGTATGATTACGGTAAACACTATCTTACTTAAGGAAAACAGTCTTCTAAAAAACAAATCACTACGCCCTTTGTTGAACGCCTTTACGCAGGGTTGAATTTAGAAGAAAGGGAGAAATGACAACTGAATAATTAACAGTAAGCGTATAGATTGGATAACAACCTATGTTTTTCATCAACATTGAAACTCAATAACTTTGTATTAAAATAGGTTGCCTAACATCAGCAGTTCAAGCATTGTTAGGTGTGCAGGCCGGAGCGACTGTACTTCTCCAGCGATCCCATAAAGCACGTATTTCGAGATGGTTAGCATGGGCCTTAGTATTCGCTTTGGCTGGAGCGCTGTTGGCTGGCTTCTCCAGAGAACATGGTGTTGTGCCTATCAACAAGAATCTTTGGTAATTATTAAAATTTAATTACATTTTGTTCACTAACACATTTTTTGGGAAATGCACATACAAGACACGCGACATTTTCATTATAACGCTTATCAAAATGTTACCACGATCAGTCCTGATCGCGCGGACGTAAATGCTCTTCATATAAGGTGATACAAACTTAAAAGAAAACAAACCATTAAGCCGCCTAACTTACCTATGTACCAGCGATAATCCAAAATTGCCATTTTGGAGCCGATATTTAGCGATTTCGAAATACGTAAGGTTCCGGTCGTTTAACAGGACTGCGGTATCTTTACCTTCATTCACTATGAAATATTACCATTATTTTAACGAAACTCGATACCAAAATATCTTTAAACACCAACGTGTTGCAGCTTGTATAGAATGCATATTGTGGAGTTCATGATACAAGTTTTACTTACATAATTTATTTTAAAATTTGTTCACCTTATTTACAATAAAAAATGATAACAAGGTGAAGGTTACTTTAATGTTATATCTTGCTCTAGGTCTATGTCGTTTGTCCTCGTGACGTCGGCCTGCTGCCTTGTACTCCTTAGCTTTTGCTACACCTTGACTGACGCCTGGAGAATATGGGCCGGAGGTCCGTTCAGAGCACCAGGTTTGAACGCTATAGCGTTATATATTGGTCACTCCATCTGCGCTCATCTTTTTCCCTTCCATTGGAAAATTGGCAGCATGCAAACGCATACCATACGACTGATCGAAGCAGTTTGGGGTACTGCTCTGTGGGTAATTATAGCTCATGTTATGGCTAAAAAGAAAGTATTTATTACTCTTTAAACGTGTATTTTATTTGATTTTTTGATGTACAGCTGTATTTCCGACTTAATTTACTTTAAAGTATGCAGATATTATCAATAAAATCTGAAATTTTTAGACGCTAATATTATATTGGTTATAATTAAACGATGTATACATACGTACTGTCTTTGTATGTATTATAATAGAAATATTATTTGTGCGTATTGTGTGTATATAAAATTATATTTTTTTATGTTAAAAAAAAAAACAATCCTATTCTTAAAAAACGAAGTATTGTGTATTTACTACTTGTATTATGTAGGTATTGTAACTACTTCATTATCTTAATATGTACTAATGAATATGTATAGTTATTCGTTGGTTATAATTAACGTTTACAGCGTATTATAATTTGTTATTCAGATGATAATATTTTTGAAAAAATAAATATTTTCTTAATGTGTATTTTTATGTTATAAGCGAAACAACTACACAACATGTTTTTATTTTATTTTACATATTATATTGTTATTAAAGTAGATATCTAATAATAAAGACTGACCGTTTACTGCGTGAATTGTAATTGATAAACATTATTAGGTATCAGTTTCAGAATGTTTGGTTCATATAATTATTACTAAAATTCTAGTCTAATTATAATTTTTGACTTTCAATAGCGCAATAGAAAGTTTATTATTCAATTAAACTTTTTTTGAGAGTAGTTTTATTTTATTTTCATGATTACTTCATTCTTATTTATAAAAATGCATGTTTATATGTGACTCCAAAACGGCTGGAGCAGTTTTGATGAAATTTTCATTATAGCCCAGCGGGTGATCTAGTAAACTTTGGTAGCGATGGGATAAAAACAATTTTCTAAGCTACTAATTGCTACAGCTTGATTATAATATAAAAATAAACGTTTCAGTACCTTTAACCCCATTAAAATGACTGCATATTACCGGATGCAAAATACAGTAGTCCAGAAACATTGGCAACAGCTGGTAACAAATTCCATCGGTGTCCTGGCCATCGTGCCGTCCTGCGGAAATGCCCCTTTACGCCTCATTTCAAAGATCCGATACTCATAGGAGAGAAGTAACATCCTGGCCGGTAGACGATTCCACATCTTCACAATACGGCAACCATAAGAATTTGCTAATTTCTTTGTTCTTACCGAGTTGGATTTTTTCATCGTTTATATCAGAGGCCTTATTTTATATTTTGTTAAAGTTATTAAACAATCATCACATATGTTTTTTTTATAAAATTTTGGTGGCAAACAAGCCTGCTGTGGGCCTGATGGTAAGCGGTAACATCAGAGGTACTAGCGCTTTGCCGCCTTGAACTTTGAACCCCCTTCCCCGAGGAGCTCTTGAATAACCTTACTCACCGCCGGAACACATCACAAGGTTATTTTGGCTGCAATCTTCTGTAGGGTGGAGGTATTTAGTCGGGCTGCTTCAAGTAGAGAGAAATCTCCAAAGAGATTTCTCTGAGCCTTACCTCTCTTACTGATATTTTACTTTAATCTTTTTTCTCATCTAATAAATAAACCGTAAGGATAAAAGAAACAATCGATATACATTTGACGCTTTATTAGCTCAAGGGTGACAGTAAAATCCGCAATATAATTGAAAAAAATAAAACAAACGATTCAACAAATTATGACTCAAGGTAACAGCGAATAGTTTTAACAGAATTAAAACTATATCTATAAAATTACATTTTAAAATGAATAACAAAGTGAAAGGGCGAGAAGAACGATTCCTCGCTTCAACACACAAGTTATGATTCATTCGAGATTTAAAGTTTTACACATTAAAATATTTTCAAAGTGAAACCTTAACCTCGAACAAATTTCACAATTTATTGTCACCCGAATTATGTGCGGTGCGTATTATACACGTAATGTATGTTTGGCATTTCGTTTACATTCGGAGATTTATTATAATATCTAACAAAACTCACTGCTTCCGCGATTTTAAATTGCGTATAATAACTATTCTATTCATACTCATAATTACACGCCGAGTTATAATACCGCGTATTTTAACACTTTGTATTATTTTTATATATGGGATGTTAGGGGATTTGTCTAAATAAAATTTAATATCAAATTATTAAGATATCGTACCCCTCCCGCCCTCCATCGATTCGATCGAATACGCTAAATTACGACAAAAAATTTAAACAGTTATGATATAAAAAAAAAATAAAAAATTGGGATTATAAAAATTAGGATGACGTTAAACGGCACATTCCTTTGATAATAATTATTCAAACTTTCTGTCTCAAACTGTCATTCGTTAACCATTTACATACACGCAAAACGTTTTTAACAATTCATTCTTCTAAACATTTAGTAGAATTTTGGTAAAATGTCTCAATAAAATAAACTAATTCTAAGGGCAAATAAAAACAATTCTTTTTAACACAACGACTTAAAATACCTGCGCGGTATTATAACGCGATTATATTTTTATAATATAATTATCCACAAGTTGTATATAATTAATATATTATCTACTTTATGTAATTTATATATGTCGCTCTCAGTTTAATCACTCTTTTTGTAGACGGTAAATGCCATATTAGGAATTGTGTATTAAATTTTTTCGTTTAAATACTTTTTTAACATAATAGTCTCTATATAATAAAGGATAAGTTTAGATATCGTTAACTTACTATTCTATTTTCGATACTTATTCAATATTGGTAAAATAGCTGATAGGCAGGCACAAGTTGCTGTTTCCATAGTAAACTCGTACATATATTTACTTAACATAAACTAGAGACCTAACTTGCGATAAACACAGATAAAATGTGTTTTATATATTTCTAAAATGTCATTAGAAAAAATCTCTTAAAATATATGTCCAATTATGTCCCACGATGGGGCAATAGTTGATACTATACATGCTGTTTCTGTAATTTATATATAGATGTATATATAAATAGACAATTCTTTTATATATCTAAATAGGAAAAATATCTAAAATGTGTAAAGAGAAAATATTAATTGCACACACAATAATATATTTATAAATAAAAAAACAGTATTCTGATATAGGTAGGTACACTTTTTGATATATAATTAAATAAGTTTAGAAGTTATTTAATTTATAAAGATTAGATATTTAACAAACATTCAACTTTTTACGATTATGCTAGCTATTCATAAATTATAACAGTTCGTAATAATTTATTTTAAGAATAAACGATGTATAATTTCTCTATTAAAACTCGTAAATAATTTGTACAGAAACATTTGAAAGTTTGTTATTATAAAAGGTAAAATAATTTTATGATTCTTTAAGTACTAGAGCACACTTTAAGTCACTCGTTACTACGTAAGAATGGAATGTTTATTAAAACAGAATGTTAGATATAAAAGCTTTAGTTGACAAGTACGTTCAGAGCACGCGCGCACTTACACCAGGTACTCGTATGTTGGCAAGATAGAAACGAAAAATCTTTTATAACATTTCTAATTAAGCCTTCCTTTAACATGTATTAATTTTGTTCCAAGACTCCGTCGTTTCAAAGCAGTGCAACGTTCACGAATTAATAAAAAATATTGATAAAACACGAAAGTTTTATTATTAGAACTAGCCGTGCCCGCGGTTTCGCTCGCGTGGACTACTAAAAATTGTTTTTTTATTTTTTGTGCGGAACATTAATTATTTATCTAAAATCAAAGTAGCCTAAGCTATATGCCCTATAACATCAGCTATCTGCCATTGAAAGTCCCGTCAAAATCGGTCCAACCGCTTCGGAGATTACCCGGAACAAACAGACAAAAAGTTAAAAAATGGGTTTTCTGTTATAGGTGTCGTGTATACTTTCATATGCATTTAGTAAAAATCTGTTATTTTGACATTACAAACAGACACTTCAATTATATTATATGTATAGATTTGTAAAAGATCAAATTATATAACTATTGCTTCGACCGCTTGATTTTGCTATGAAATCATCTCAAAATTAAAATTCAATTAACGGAAGTCAATCTGCTAACACATAGGTGTAATACATACTGAAATAAATTACGTTACTTTTATTGCAGGCGTGCTATTAATTTGTACTTGTCGATCCACAGAGCGCGGCGCAAACGCGAACGGATTACAGCAAATCTTGATTCTAATGATCTCCATAACGAGACCCATACGCGGTTCAACGAGAGACTAGACGTTACCGAAAACAATTGTCACACAAATCGGCTTTTATATAGATCCTCTATCAGATAAGGTTAAACTAGCTTTTATCTTAAATACAAGATAAAAATCTCTAAGACGATACACATTTCGCTATAAATGCAAATTCATGGAATTCAATATAAAACGGTAAGACTATTTTAAATGTTCGTCTTACATTATTATGCTACTTAGATTCCCGGTAATAAAACAATGCACCATTCAAAGCCAACTTTATTATTCAATATCGCATAACACATAGATTCAGAGCCGGCTTTGGATATTCAGCGCCCCGAGCGAAATGTTTTTTTAGCGCGCACGTGATTTTTTTTTTTCGAACTGAGTATACTGATAGCCTTAGGGGCCCTGGAGCCTTTACGGCTTTTACAGCTTTACCGGGCTTGGGGGCGAGCGCTTAAGGCACTCAGCTAGGAAAGCTTTGCAACAACATCCGAGGGTGCCAAAGTGGCTGAACCTCGGCTCAGACTGTTGCGCGTATGCAATTAAGATTCTTTGTCTCTATCAGCCATCCCTTTTCAAAGGCCCAATATTAGGTGAGGATTAATGCAGTGCAGGGTGCGGTATAGAGATAACAATTGAAAAAAAAATCGTTTACTTGGAAGCGAGTAGCCCAGTTGGGGATCTAGAGTAAGTTTGGAGAGGGTTAAAGATTGAATTTTCTCGAAGATTCAAAAGGGAATATTAATAACAAAAAATAAACCAAATTGTCTAAATTATATTTAAATAATGATTATGACCGCTAAGATCGCCTTAGATCCGCGCCTGGCGGAGCCAAACTACTCTCGATTTAATATGAGCAAATGAAGTGATAAATAACAGTGCATTTTGTATACACAAATTGATTTTAGTGTCAAAAATTTTAATAATTTTTAAATATAAATCTTTCATATCTACTCGTATTATGTAGCAAGCACTGCGAGCAAAAATTATACATGTACATAGTTCAGTTGAGTATATACGATATGCTGTCACGCTCTATTATACTGAAATAATGTTCTGTTTCACTCAAACTTTGGCTCTTTGTTACGATCGCGATCGCTCGAGAATAATTTTATTCTTATGTTAGATTGCCGCCCGGGTCGCATCCCCCTAACGCCGGCTCTGAATATAGTGTATCATTCACCTCGTCATTGAGACTAAACTATTTAAGTAGGATTCAGACGTATACTTCATATATAGTATCGAATTGTCGATGTCATATCATAAGGCCGAATAACTCACGTTCAGTTTTATAATTATTATGAAAGGCGAATAGATCACGCTCGCTCGTTGTTGCGTGATTTATTCTTTGGGTAACAATTTAATATCTTAACCTAATTGCACATTTTAATGAAAACACGCATAAAATAAAACTTATAACGTATCGCTATTAAAATATATTACGAGATTTCAAACAACACATGTCGATACTTATCTAAAAAGCCCAGTACTATATTCCCTGTCATCGAGTCGTAGCACGAGGTACGTCTCGGTTTTAGAATTGTAATAATAAATATCTAGTGTGGCACTTGATAGTTTTTATACCTTTCACAGTAAATCGGGTATAACGAATCCAGCACCACAGAATACCTATTTACTAACGTATATAGTGAGCAACCCATTCAAACGCTGACAGTTCTTTCCCTTGCGATTCCGGTCTGTGGCATATAATTATTGTAAATACATCCAAAATATACATTGTTAAATATTATACATTCCGAAAAGGGACAGCGTTTATGGACAGACGATATCTACCGCACTTTGAGGACCAGTCTCCAGTTCCCAGGAGCATGACTAATGCTTGCTGTTCTTTGAACACAGGCTTCCTTAATAACAGACTGACAGTAATACTATTAGGTGTGTATATAGGCCATCATGTTTTCAAATCTGTGATCAAAGGTAACAAATGTTTGGTACAATTCAATCCAAATATACCTTTAAAATTTAGCATATTACAGTCCTCGAGTCTAACAACAGATTATTAGAACGATAAAAAATTACATTTTTGTAAATAAAAATAAATATTAATTTTACTTTTGAATTAATTGTACCACGCTATGAATAACAGCAAACAACTGAATTCTGAAAACGATATCTTGTGACGTCGATTCCATTTGCGGTAACGTGATCAGCCTTTACACTGAATGTCTAGTAATTTCTCTAATAGAAATGTATTTGGATCATCAGTTGCTGACACTTGGTAGTGTGTAGTGACGTCACTAACAGTTTCCCGTGGGACATCACTTACGTGCACCGCGCGCCACCATCGCCTGCAGGGAGGCCACTTGGCTTAACAGACTGGCATTCTTCTGTTCGAGTGTGTCTACCCTCTTTCTGTAGTCGTTGTTCTCTGATATAAGTATTTCAACTTTCCTTTCCAGTTGGTCCATGTATTCTTTCTTTTTACGTCTGCTCTCTTGTGCTGAAATCTGTAAAATAATATTAATTATGACTAATACATACATTTCTTGTATTTCCCATATCATGCAATGCTATGCCATGCTACGTCGCTCAATGGTAGCTTTTTAAGCAATAAAATTCTATCAAGTTAAAACTCGACAGTGACAATACCCTGGTACTTAAATAGATATACATATATAAAATAGATAATTGTAAAACCGCTACGAATTCATTTCTTTGCCCAAAAATCCGATCTTATCCACAGCCACCAAATACTATATAGACCGCTCGTCAGCGTAAAGAGTTGTCATCCTTTTTAAGTCGACGTATAACTAGTCTAGTTATCTAGTTTCATTAACAATTTATTCAATAATGATTATAAATTTATAATGAATACGTTGAAGACCCATCTCTACTAAAAAATATTGTTAACTGGAAATCACATCTAGTAAAGTTACTTAGTAGTCCAACATAAATAAATCTTCGAATATGGTAGACAATTTAAAATTCACAAATTGTTGACGTGATCCAAATGTACAGTAGTCTCTCAGTAGTATCTTTTGACGTCAATAGATTTCTTACAATCTGGATTGTATTGTGTGTGTAAATTAGTGAGCATATCTATGACCTACATATTTCAAAAATATATATGTAAAGATGTAAGATCTCTTTAATTTGAATTTGATGATCATTTCTTAATCACACATAAAAATAAGCCTTGTCCTACAAATTCAGCATTTTATAATACCTTATTTTTAATTTTCCTTCTAATTTTCTTAAGAGATTTCTCCTCGGCCTTGGTCAGAGGTAGACGTGTAGGAACAGGGTAACCCTCAGCCAATAATGTGCGTTTTTCTTCCTCTGTCAGCACTAAGGTGCCTGTCGAGCCTTTCTGCAATAATGGATAATAATATTTGTATAAATAAAAAAATATATAACATGTTCTCTTCCCATAAACTATTATTTATCTTTATATTAAGTATTGATAGAATAAGTTTAATTATTTTCATCATATAATCACATGTTTTATAGTTTTCGCGGACTTCGTTTCAACAACTCTACGCTCATGTGCGCTTCTTTGCGAGATGCATTCATGATAAAAATATATGATGATCGACATTTGCTGATTGAAACCAAACCCTACAGCTTTCCAAACTGCTCGACGTTCATGGTTATTGCTCTACTCGTTAGAGTAATAGCATGAAGTTATATAGCCTATACCTACCTTCCTTCCTAGCCAACCTTCCTCAATCAATAAGCTATAAAATGCCAAAATATATTTTTTATTAGTTGCAGTGGTTTCATAGACTACTCTCCACATATACACAAACTAACAAAATTCGCAATCTTTATTGATATTATTAGTATAGATAATATTCGGATATCGACTAGTTCCCGATATTTATATAGATGTAATTATTGTTATAGTTAATATCAGCAATTCTTCACAAGTTTATCCTAAAACAAGTCTTACCGGTTGACTGCTGATGAGCGGCGTGTTAATAGGTTGTCGTGAGTGGTGGGAGACGTACAGGTGACTACGGCGCGAGGGTGCCGCCGGCGGGGCGGGGGGAGCGGCGGACGCCTCGTGCGCAGGTGACAGGGCCCCCTCGCTGTCTGATGACGACAGTGACGATGGAGGCGTTGGTGGTAGGTTGAAACCTGAAGTTATCATTTGTTACATCAACCTCTATTAGAGTGATCATGTATTTCTTATAACTGGAAAAATCAATATTATTTTAATATACATTGAAATATGAAAACTTCATACGCTCGATACGCTACGATCGGGAGAGCTTCCCAAGTCGATCGCGAGAATTACCGAAAATTATAAAATAGTTTGAAAGTCTTACGACTAGTTCCAAGCGAAATGAGGTAATGCAGATAAATTTCCAAATTTTGGTCTTATATTGTGATTTCGTACCATTATCCTATTTAACTAGTAAAGGTCATTTCATAAACATTGTTTTTTTTTCTTTCATAATAATAGGTTGGCAGTCGATCACTTGCATCCTTATATATTTTGTGGTAGATCACCGATGCTATAACACCACGGCAGTAAACATTCAAAAGATCGACATATGGTATAATAGCAACCGCCCGCGAATTCGTTCGCGTTAATTGATGGCACTGTGCCATCCAAAAACAACAACGACCGCAGAAAAATTGCCAATCTATCACCGGTCACCGCAGTCATGCCTCCAAACCTTTCGGCAGCTGAATATATACCGGGAAATATCTCCTAGTAAAGTTAATTGTACTATCTAAGATAATAGTACAGTAGGTCGTATTTTATATAGTAATTAATAGTAGTAAAGGAAGTAAATTTATATATCTTAACTTAGCCTCTTATCTCAGAATATAATATAGGAGATAATTGTCTCACAACAACGATGCACGGGAACGTCGAAAAGGGATTATTCAACCCTTACTTTTTAAGCAATAAAGCTTGATTAATTATTAACAACACTAAAGAAGAAACAGAAATGAAATCGGTTAACTGACCTGAAGTACCAGAGCTTGATGTAACTTTAATGGATAATTTGTTAGAATTGAGCGAAGTGGCTAGTCGTGGAGCTGCATTCAGCAAAATTTGTGGTACTCCAGCCGCCCCGACTTTTTGTAGTACAGCATGAGGCATGTGAATTGTTCCTGTCTGAAATAATAAATTTCATTAAAGTTTAAAAATAGTCCAGTAATTATAAAACATCTTGGGCTCCGGAAATATTAGCGTTTCTACGGGCACTTTAATTTATCGTGACCTTTATTGAACCGTCTCTGCTCAAGATATTTATTTAGGTAAATTAAGAATTAAAAAATCCATTAAAAAATCTTATTAAAAACAAAACTAGACATGCAGAACACAACTAAACAAAGCAGACTGTTAAAGAGAACGTAATTGCAAAATAATATAGTCATCTTTGTAACAACACTGAAGATACTCGCAAAGTTTTGAGCTATGTAACTCCTTAAGTATGTCATTGTGAGACTAGTTATGACTTTTGGAGACAGTTTTATTTGCGAAAAACTATACGATCATAACACAAATCAACATCACTCAGGAAGCGTTTCACATTTTTCAGTGGCATTTGTATCTTCAGAAAACCGAATGTTATTACCAGTTTACCAAGATTATCTCCAAGATAAAACCTTCATACAAGTCACATACGTGGTTTTCAGCAGACAAGTAATATCTGCATGGAAAACCGTAAAAAAATTGAGCGGTTTTACTAATGAAACCAAAATGAGTATTATCAGTAAATGTTTAACAGCGTACGTGTTAATTATTATGGATTTTCAATTATATGTATTCAAAAGTACTTTTCGACGAAGTCTCCCAACTCCTTAGGCAATGATAATTACATCGCAATTACAGGTGGTCTCTCACGCACGTTAAAATAACTAAAAGCATGATTATTCGTGAAAGTTGCAAAGTGAGAATCGTAAACGATATACTTGAACTACGGTGACCTTTGGTTTTTTGTCGAGTTATCTGAGGTCAAACGTACGCCGGCATGGATTAAGATATGATGAAGATGATGTGATTCTTTTTGACTAGTCTGTTTTGATTAAATTAATTAGTTTCTGTGCGCAGTTCTGGTCGCACAGAAGACATAATAAAAAGTATAGCTTCCTAACCTGTATCTTAAGAGTCACTTTCCTTCACCGTTCCGTTCTATAATCTACGTTTACGTTCTATAATCTACGTTTACGTTCTATAGTTTTTTAAATAATAAAACTATTCATACACAAGACTTTGCAAAATAAGAGCCCTATATTGCCCTCCAAAGATAAAGTACCGTATGTACAATACTGTCCTCATTGACGTTGGTTTTTCTACTGTAGATAAAATCTCTACTGTTTAGATAGGCAGTGGATTTATACCAAAATCAAAAATAATTTACTCGATTTAGGCCCTAAGAAGTTAGTTAAGAACATTACAACACTACTACCGGTTCGGAATACATCCCATTCATAGAGAAATTATCTGATTTATAAAAAAAAATTAAGTGAGTAATAATGCTTACAGTTAATAATTATATTTAGTGGATGTACAGAGAGATAGTAATTTCCAGACATCACTATTGTTCACATAATGATTCACCATATAAAATAACCTTTTATTGTACCTGCTTGAAATTGTCTTTGAACTTATAGTCCAGCAAATTACAGCAGATTACAGAACCTAAAAACTTTTACTGGTCTTACTAAGTTTAAAACACGGGATGAACAATTTGTGTTTATTTCTAGTATTAAAACTATGTCGGTCATTTACGAAAGCTAGCTTATCTAACCTTTTGCGAATATACATTAAATTATCAAGGATATCTTGGGAGGGCAAAGTTAAGGTGTTACATTTCTGAAAATGTATTCATTCAGACACTTTTGTAAAAAAATATATTTTAGTATGTTATTAAATTTTAAAGGAGCTCATTAAATTTTAAATAACGAGTATTAATAAATAAGCCGAGAATAGAGCCATTTGAGTTTTTTTTTATTTCTGTTTGCCATCCTTAAACCAGGTTTAAGACAGAGAGTTGAAGACATTTTGAGACAACTACATATGCTGTAGACGATAATTACCGTATGGTCAATAACATAGTCGAGGTGTGTGAGCGGTGTGCCTGGTGTCGGTGATGGTGGACAAGAGGAAGCTGGAGATTCTGGCTCGGATTTAGGTTCTGCCTTCACCTCACGCGGTGGAGAATCACTTGAGCGTCGCCGTCTGCTCCAAGCGCTTGCTGGCATTGCTGGGTAACATTCGTCTTCCATATCTGAAATAAAGCAAATAGTATCTATACCATTATTGTAAAGTTCAAGAGATTGTTTGTTATTATAGTTCTTTGAATGCGCTAATCTCTAAAATTACTAGATTTGAAATTTTTATTTTTTATATATAACCTTCTTATTGAGTAGGGATACGAGCTGTATGTATAACTCCACGCTATGATTCTAAAGAGCGGACTAGTATCAATAATGTCAAACAATCTGGCGAGTACGGGAACTGAGAACTACGTCAAGCTAAATGCGTTGGCGGCGAGGTGGAGAGTTGGTCGAATGAATTTAACACGAGTGAAACTGTGGGGCACAGCTAGTAATAAATATCGAATTTGTTGAAGTTATATGTATATAAAGTATCATAATTTGGGAATAAAATAGTGTTACTAATAAAGCATTATCATACGAAATCGAAGGATACTTGGCTTTTTGATTATTTGAGTGTAAATAAATAAGTAATCAAAGCTTACACGTTTCATAACTTATGTTTTACATTTTTGGTGCGCAGTATTTTTTTTATATACCTTCAATATTCATATTTACAATGTTTATTAGGAGAAATATATGAAATAAGAATGTAACCTTCAATTTTTAAATGTGTACCTATTGTTTCGGTACACAGATCCTTTTAATTTTAAATTTACAGAATATTGTTAACGGATAGCACACGTTAGTCGCCTTTATTATCTGAGTAATAAACGGCAATGAGTAAAAGTGTGCAGTTATTTAATTTCAATCTGTTATACACAGCCAATAACTAAATAGGTACCGAATTACTACTTCACAACCCTGAATCTATTTCCACTAGTGATAAAATAAAACTAATCAAATTACATGATATATAAAAGAATCAAAAAAGAAAAGAAATACGGATTGCATATCATCATATCATTAGTTCGGAGGATAACCAAAACCATTGCGATTATCGCGTGACGAAAACATTCTACGAAAAAAATCCCGGAAACAAAAACCCGTACGATAATCGAGTCGTTTATGGTTTCTACGTCTTTATCGGCGATCCAAAAAAAGTTTGCCCTTCATTTTCACGTCAAAAAGCAGTTTGTAAATAATGTCAGATCCAATTCGAGTCGTCTTTGTTGGTTCATCGATTATGCACCTATCCATCGACGTGGAACATTTCGGTGGGAAGTTACATATAACGTTGCGTGTATTTTAACACCTATTCTAGTTTTTGTTCATATGCATCGCATTTACAGTAATTATGTATGTTTAAAACCGCTACTGTTGTTAAAAAATAGAGAAAAAAGTATTTGATGTTTTAATTACACGGATATCTTGTTACCAAGAAGTATATCTTGATAGAAATCGTGTTGTTGGAATGGATAGAAAATAATTTCTCATACTTAGTTTGCTAGGTTTTTTGGCGTTTGACCTTAATTTCACCTGATGTTAAGTGACCATGTGTACTTAAATGGTAACAAGCTAAGCCTAGAGGAAAATGAGCTGCACTGCTGGAATACACCTACAAATGCTTGGCGACAGATTTTCAATTTGAAGGCGGTATCTGATCAGGCGGGCATTAGAAAATGCCCTACCACCATGCTAAGGTTTCATCACGATGTTTCCTTCACCGAAAGCTCAAGCTAAATGCATTCGAACTCACGTCGATCGACGCGATATCTTTACACGCTACCACTGATACATCACTGTTGCCCTTTGATAGGGCCTTTAAACAACATAAACGAAAAGTTTTTTTTTTCGTAAAAACATAATCTGACTTCCCCAAAGTGTGGATTATAAGTTGATTGACAAAAGACGGACTTAATAATAAATGCAGGTCAAAACACAAAACAGACACTTAGTTTTCCTTAAAATCACAAACTCTATGGTGACGGCTGATCTCACTAACACTACGCCATCACGGCGTATGTTCAATGCAAATTTTAGTTTCTACTAAAATGACATCATCTATTATGGAGATGTGAATGGCACAATCATTAAATATCATATATCTTGCTTGCAATGCCTGTATTGTTTTGATAGGACATATTAAGGTCCATTAAGAACAGTCGTGCGCTAAGAATTATTACAAAACCACAAGGCTTAGTACTGACAGAACTCTAAAATAATTATACAATAAACTTTATTTATATTAATAATACATGACCATGACGATTAAAATTGAAAATTGGATTAAAAAAAATGAAATATTACGAAAACAATACTATATTGTAGCATGTATATTATATATTTAAAAAAAATACTACTATACGTGGACCAGGATTTCACCCGCGTTAATTTTATTCAACAAACTCTTCACCGCGCTGTTGAAACATCGTTGTTATTATACTTCCCGTACTTGCCTACAGCTTGCCAGATTGCATGACATTCATAGTTACTGCTCCGCCCCTTATGATCGTGAATCTGGCTGTCTTATACAGAAATAATGTTTCAAATCCGACTGGTAGTTCCAGAGAATAACGCATTTTAATAAACAAAAAACTCTTCAGTTTTATTATATTACTAGCTGTGCCCGCGGCTCCGCTCGCATGTACTACAGAATGCTGTCGGTCGCACGCGCAAATTGTGCTGCCCCAAAAATGCTTATTGTGTGTGATCCTTAGAAAATAGACATATGCTATCGCTGACTTTTTGTAGGTCTTTTTAAGATCTACAATTATTTGGTACATTAATTTTATATATCTCTTATGGTTTGTTTACTCAGCGTGAGCCCCAAAAGCGACTTTCTTTTCGATTCACCATTATGCAACAAAATATATATATATCCTATAACCTGGCAAGATGACATATCTATGAATTAAAGGAAAAACAATGTAAATTGGATTAGTCATTTTCGCGTGAGAAGAACATGAACGGAGACAGACACACGTTGAGTTTTATAAAATGTATAGATTAATTTTTATATACATTTAGCTGTCTTCCACCCGCTTCGATGTGCAATTTAAAAAAAACTATCCAAATTCACGACGTAACTTACTTCTATGCCAATCTGTCGAGCCGTATAAACGTCATTTAGAATACTCAAACAAACATACCATTTATAGAATACTAGTAACCGAATGCGAATTCCATCGTGTCAATCCCTACTAATATTATAAATAATGCGAAAGTAACTGTCTGTCTGTCTCTTACGCTTTCAAGCTTAAGCCACTGAACAGATTTTGATGAAATTTGGTACAGAGAGAGACTAGACCTTGGAAAAGGACATAGGTAGCCAATGTCAAAAAAAGGCTTGAAGGTGTTGAAATAGAGATGAAAAATTGTATGGAAGTTTGTAATTGTCGAAGATGAAAACCATGAAACTTTGTATTTAAGCACTTGATAAGTTTACAGTTTGTATGTGTATTATTTAGGCGAAATAAGTATCCTAAAAAAATTAACATGTTGCCAAAAGTCACTATTCCATGCGGACGAAATCACGGGTAAAAGCTAATTATAGTATAAAATTTTATAAATAAAGATATAACATATTGTACTCAGGGATAATGTAGCAGTCTATTAACGAAAGAAGTTTTGGAATCGGGTCAGTAAATCCAATGGTAACTTCTTAAAACATGCTAAACTTTATATCAACAATCTATAGTATTAAATGTGTACACGGAGTCATGCACACACACACATACAAACACCTTTTACATGATTTAGTACCTATGTAACTGTTTTATATACTTGATAATATGATTTTTATATGTAACCAGAGGAAGGGCAATGGAATCCGGGACACAAAATTATTTTTATCCGGATCCAATGAACCCTGTACCTACTGTAATTATATTTAAAAATCGTTATTAATTATATTATTATTTATTTATAGATATAGAGTATACTCTATAGAAAAGGGGTGGCCAAACGATCGATCGCTGGAATTTCCGAAAAGTACCTTAAAAGTTTTACGGCGGCTAACTATATTCAAGCCACATTATCCAAAATGAGGTATTATATAGATAGTTTTCGCTATATATCTCAAAACTATAGCATCTGATCCAAAATTTTATAAACATTACATGTTTTTTTGTAAGAAAAAAAATGGGTAGTTCGTTGACAGTCGACCACTTTCAAAGCTAAATATTTTGTAATAGAACGCCGACGCTCAAGTTTGGGTAACCCTCCTATAGAGAGAGTATAGATATGTTTGTGATAATTATGACATAATCCCCTTTACGATATACCCTATCTAGTTCAAAATAAAACATTAAACTTGAAATGTTTTATAGGTCACCGACGCGCCACTCCTATTACGTAAAAGGGTTGTCCCTTCAGTTCGAGGTGACTTTGAGTACATTTAAGTAAACTTAAGTACGTTTGAACATGACCTACAAGGAATAATTACCAAATATTATCGCTGTTATAAGAAAACTTATGTTTGAAGTAAACTTCTGTGTGATTTAGTATTCCCTCAACATATTTCTAAAATATATTAGTGTTAAGTTTTATAACTAGACTAGCTGTGCCCTCGACTCCGCTCGCGTGGACTACAGAATGCCGTCTGTCGAACACGCACGCGAATCGTACTGCCCTTGCTCCCCACCAACGTATGTCGTCCGCCGGTTATTTTAAAAACAAAGTGCTTATTGTGGGTCTTCTTTAGAAGATAAGACATATGCTATCACTGACTTTTTGTAGGTATTTTTAAGATCTACAATCATGTAGTACATTAATTTGATATATATCATATGGTTTACTCAGCGTAAGTCATTTAACTGCCCCAAAAGCGTTTTTTTCCGAATTGATTCACAATTATTGTCACTGTTTGTTTACAAAATATATCCTATAACATCATCCTAAAAAGATATTGAGTTTTATAATATGTATAGACAGATCAGATGATGATAGGTTAGCTTATGAACTTCGGCTTATTAATTCACAAACGCATAGTGAAGATGAGTGAGTTTATAGTTAAAATGCATACAAAATGGACTTGAAAACTTGTTTCACTACGCTAATTCGCAACACCTACAGCAATAACCAATATAATAACAACCAGCCTTAACCAAAATTGAACCCTTAACCCCAGTCTTATTGATTTTTTTAAATTACAGTCAAACCTGGATAAGCGAGAGTTCAAAGGAGCACAATCTCATTCTCGCTTATAGAGGTTTCTCACTAACCCGAGTTTCTCGCTAATGCAGGTAGATGGGTAGCGTTTCTCTCTTATACGAGGTACGCAGCAATAACAAGTCACAGCAACTTTATAAGGGTAGATATCAACATGCTTACGAAAACAAAACAAAAATTCATGCACTATGTAATTTTATTTAGAACTTATTTACACTTAAAAAAATCGGTTTCTGTTTTTGTATTTTGAATGTTTTTCTCTTACTCATAAATTTTCTCGGATATTGCTTGATCAACAACCGCCGCGTATTCAAAGTACTGATGGACCGTCTCCAACCCAAAGAATACAAAAGGAAGTTCCACGAAAGTTAAGAATGAGTCATAAAATAGCAGATATTAAATTTGTAATTTGTTTTCTCATTTGTTCCTCCAAAATAATACAAATAAATAAAGCTCGACTGTCGCTTATAGAGGTATAGATAAGTAGCAGTCTCACTTACGGAGGTCCATGAGGGAAAAACGACTCTCTCTTACAAAGGTTTCTTTGTCTCGCTAATAGAGGTTTTGGGAGCTTAAAATGACGGGTCCTGGTTATTACTCTCACTTATAGAGTTTTCTCACTTATCCAGTTCTCACTTACCCAGGTTTGACTGTATATACCTACCATAAACTATATACGACAGTAGTAAAGTTATCCGATTCGTAGTGCACCTTATTTCATAAAGCTCAGCGTTCACATAGAGTGACGAGTCCGATCCACCACTGGTCCGAAACCAGTGGAAGCGCGCGGATGACCCTCCCTGTATGTCGGAGGCCGGTCCCTCACATTCGGACAAATATGCGAACCTACAAGGTGTAGGTTACATTCTATAATAAATATGCAAAATTTTGACAGCAATCGCGCTTTTTCGAGATGTGTCGGTTTTTTGACACACAACAAAGCGCGCCTTCGCGTAGTCTCCTACATATACGTGTGTCAGTACACAAATACATATTATAAAACAAGCGCAAATTTGTTCAAAAATGACTCGGCGAATGAATTTAAACATTTAAGACAGGTTGGGCAGCATCGGGGCGTGGTGAACATTTCTGTGTAATGCGTTCATTGCACAAAGCGGGCCAGCCCGCATAGGCAAAATAATGTCGACATTCGTAATTAGCTATGACAAGTGAGCGTATGGTATTGTGATAATGAAGAGCTTTGATGAAGAATTATTATTGTTTAATATATTGTTTGACGACAAAGTAAATACCCGAATTGACAGAATAACAAAGCTCGCCGAGCAATCCGTAGACGGATTCCTTCGCGCTCTGTCCCGTCTCGCCTCTAGTCAACGTAGTTATTTACAAAATGAATAACAGGCTGATTTAGCGCTGCGATGCACAATATACGAATATTTTCTCGTCTGTGAAAGCATCGAAGAGCCATGTAGTAGTCAAGATCGTTATTAGCGTTTCGTTCAAAAACTTAAAATGAAAACCACATTTGTATAGAATGAATAATTTATCATATAGATGAGTACACGTGCCCAATAGGTGATAAATTATCTGTTTTATCATCATTTTACGGAGCATGCCGATAACGTTAAAATTTTTGATAAGTTTGATACGTTAAAGGATTGTTTTTTTTTCGGGATTTAACCGTATTTGTGGTCATTTCGTTTTTTCCCCGCACTGTGCAACAATGAAGTGACTATGATACTAAAAAGCGATACTTTTTTGCAAATTATTAATAAAAACTGAGTTTTTTTAATGCCCAACTGGCTAGCTACCATCCTCAAGTTGAAAATCTGTCGCCAAGCACCAATAGGTGTGTTCCGGCAGCTGCACTTGAGAGCCAGTCTTATAATGTGTTAGCTAAGCGTGTTATCGTCTTGGGCTACATCGTCACTTAAGATCAGTTGAGACTGTGGCCACAAAGCTAAACCTACAACGACAAAAAAACACGATACGGAAAAAATAACGATTCATTGATGTGTGAATGAGCTCTTATGCGTCACAAAACATCGAGTGTGACTATTCAAAGAAGTGTAAGTTCTAAGGAGCGCACATTAGTACTTACATGTACCCATTGTTTTTAAAATTTATAATATTATAATATACCATAGTATAGTATTTAGATTATACACTATCTTAACAAACAACATTACTTTGGTAATAAAAATAAACATTATACGACCTTATAAAATATTATACCTATCACATTATGGATACTAGTTATTTGTTTTGGATAAATATAAAATAATGCAAAAAAAAAGCAGAAAGTATCACTACTAACAAATGAATGCTGACAGAAATTAGGTACAAATCTTTTGATGCCCGTAACTTTCACGAACGCAATAACTAAGACCAATCATGCCAGTCATTCAGTGTTGAAAATGTATAGACATTCATATATATAATATGAAGGCAGAAAATTTAGACATATTCTTTGATAGTAATGCAGCGTTTAATAATAAAAGCGAATATATGTAATTAGTACATAAATAAAGACACACATGCGTGCAAACACACACACACACTCGCATAAAATAACATTGTTAAGTTATTTTCGACGCAAATAATAATTAATAGCTTAATAGCATCATTATTAAGTTTTATGTAAAACAACTGAAATCATCTTGGCTAAACCAATATGTTAATTTACTATGTATGTTAACTGAATTTAACACTTGTAGATTTCTTTAAATAAATAAAAAAATAGGCATGTTCATCAACTCACTTCATTTATTCATATAAAAGTTGAATAAAACAAATAAATGAACCGAAATTTTATTTGTAAAAAAGTAAATGTATTTTTTCTTTGTCTTTACAATATAGGTATAATATAGTGTAGAAGTTGATGGCCAGAATTTAAAAAATGGTCGAGAAAAAAATTTAAAGTAACCACAGCACGTTAAGACAACTGCGGTCGTATAAAAACCGAAGGAATGACAGTGACCATAAAATGTTACCTGGATTATATATGTGAATTATAATGTGGATTATTAAGTGAATCATATATGAGAACTGTTTGCTATTTGTATGACTATACCTTGAAAAGTAAACGGGTGCCGGAACATTCCTGTCTGTCGAGCAAAACTTGTTAGTCTGTTCAAATTATAAAAATGCACGGGTCAGATGATAACAAGTGTGTGGCCAGTGGCACTAAATATGCTAAGGTTTTTAAAGTTGATTAAGTTTATTTCTTGTATTCTTTACTTTTTAACTTTTGCTCGCGAATTCGTCTGCGTGGATGTCAGCATTAGATATTTAGAGGTATAAAAAGTATCCTACATGTTAATCCAAGTTATAAACTAAATCTCATTCAAAGCCGTTTTGCGTGATTAAGTAACAAATATAAAAACTTTCACAATTATAATATTACTAGCTGGTACCCGCGACTTCGTCTGCATAAATTAATTATTTTGTATAGCCTATTTCTTCCTTCAAGTTTTCAAAGTCTGTCGCCAAACATATAGGATGTTCCGACAGCTGTACTAGAGAGCTATTTCTCCCACTAAGCTTAGCATGTTTACCATCTTGGACCACATCGTCATTTAACATCAGGTGAGTTTGTGACCAAAAAAGCTAAACTTATAATGAATAAAAAATTAAAAACTATACCAATTGTAGTCGTGATCCCTACCATCCTATTATATTATTGCATTACACGGAATGGTCCCGGAACGCGACAATTCATAAGAAAATCAGTGATGAATTTATCATTATGTGTATGGTGGTTCTAGCCCAATTATCGAATCGCCGCTTAAGAAGTTTCACTTCAAAAATAATTGAAATCATCTCTTATTGTATATCACCTTTAGGGATGGTTTTAAAACACGAAACACTCTTTATTTTTCTTACCAGCATAAATATGAATTTTCATAACCCTAATATGCCATAAGATGGGTTCTTCATACAAACATTCATCCCGTGAATCCCTTCATGTTTTATTTTCGCGAAAAAAAGTAGCCTATGTCCTTCTCCAATGTCCAATCTATATTTATACCAAAATACAACAATATTGGTTTTGAAGTTTAGGCGTGAAAACGTAACAAACAGACAGACAGACAGAGTTACTTTCGCATTAATAATATTATAGTTTAGATTAGGATAATTATAGGTAACTTGAAGCCGTAAGTTTCTATCTAGGTGCATTATTGTTGAGCTCGCTTTAAACATTTCGAATTTCATTGCCTCAATAAAATCAACAAAATCGAAAACTACTTGATGCTGGCAAGATCCGCTGCCTAATTACATAAAAAAGCAAAGCGATAGCAGAAGTCGTTTTATCGATCCAAATGTGAAATACAGATTATGTTTGCAATTTTGTAGTCGATATTTAGCGATTTCTGCTATCGATTTGTTTTTGCGAAATATATAAGGGGACCGATCATTGCTGATAATTGCGTTGACTGTAAAGTCAGAAAATTGAGTTTTGTGAAGTGGAGTTTATATGATAACAAGAAACATGCATTTTAAGTAATCACAAAAACTTTCTAGACAGTTCTAACATGGAGGCCACCATCTTGTTAGACCAAACTTTGAAGATCGGAAAATACTACGAAGTTTGGTTTAAAAACAATATTGGTAATTGCTTCTGCGGCGCCAAAACATGAAGAAGAAATCAGAAAATTATAGTGTTTTTTTTTATCGCAGCACTGCTAAATGACGGCATTGTATGTGTTGATAAGCATATTGCAAACCATTAACATCGGCGACCACTGAGGGATCTACATTCCATCGCCAGTCGCCACTATTATGTCGGACTGCTCGAATGTCTCTTCACGTTATGTGTGAAGGACTCCGAGTTGTAGGAAAGAGAGAACATACTGACCAGGTATGATGTAGAGAACTTCTTTGTTCGTACTTAGTTGGAGGCTACAGTAAAGCTTAAAAATATCTAGATGGTATTTACCATCAACTTTGTTATGGTGTGGCGAGGGCGGCGCTGATTCGACATCTGAGTGTAGGCTGTAGGAGTGTTCTGTCTTGATTGGTGCTGCACCTATGGCCGCGTCTGTCATCAGTCTGTCGTGGAGTACAACTCCTGATTTAGGGTCGCGTTCAATCATCCAGTCCGTCATCTCTGTGTCTTCGTCCAATACATCTTGCATTTCCTGGAAATTAAAAAAAAATATTAGTGAGCAACTCTTTTATATATATATATACTCGTATGTAACAGGTTTCCGAAAACCGCTCTAATGAATCAGACGGACTTGTATTTAGATAATGTTTTACTTTCGTAGATAGGTGTCCTTTTTTTGGTGTGATTTATACCGAATGCTTCTTTTTGTACTACACACACTCACTACTTTACGGTGTGTTAGTGTATCAGCTTGGTTTCCTAGGCAAACCTTTTGATTACCCGTCCTCAATATCAGTAAATTTAAACTTAAATACATAATTAAAATTCATTTCTAAATAATTTAATGAAAATTAAACAAAAGTATGATTAAATTTTGAAGTTTCATATCCGCCAGGCGTCCTATGGAGCAAATTTTTCTGTTCAGATATCGATCGATGATTTTTAACCCGTTTGTTTTCATTTATATGACTCTTTTGACAACTTGTTTATGTGATTAGTAATCTTATGTTTTGATTTTCCTCTTATGTGTAAGGTTTGTACGGTTGTATAACACCGCTTAGAGCAAATTAGTTATGTAAATCTAAATATCAGCCGCCATGGAGTTCTCGTATTCGTTGTCTGCTAAACATGCACGTTGATGTTCTGGCTTATAAAAAAAGGAATGAACTATGAGAAGAAATCAAAATTAATTGTTGTTAGTGTTCGAAAAACATCGTAATCTATATTAAAAAATACATAAAATAATATTTACGCAGATAGAAATATCCATTCCCTTTCGAATTAATTAAAATTTATGTTATTTTATAAGTCATTAAAATATTTTATATAGCTATTTTTATTTATATATACAGTTTAATATGCCCTGCGGGCTTTTATCGTGCGAATTATTTTCAGCGGACTAAAAATAACCAACTACGAATAAAATTTTGCGCCAATTTTAGTGTTGCCAACTTTTCTTTCCAGTTTACCGTAGTTTTATACAATTCATTCTAGACAAACATACCTATGGATATTTAACTAATTTTAAAAATCACCTTAAACATATTTCGCCGTTTTTATTTTCACTTATATTTATTCTGCAGTAGTGTACCTTCATACATTTTTATTTGTTTAGACAATTGCAGTAATTATTACGCGCGATCAAAATTCGCATTTTAACTTTTTGTGTATCAATGGTATTAACGCTAAGAATCTAGTGTTGAACACTAAATAAGCTTGAAATGTAATGCACCCTTGCAGATTTGATTTTTGTTGGTAATATATAAATTTTGTAAGCTTTTTTGTAATCGCTTGAGGAAATTATGGTATAGTACGTGATATTTAGTATATTCAATTTAAGATGACGTTGAATAATAACCGACAAACCATTAACAAACATTATCGTCGCTCAAATGCTCTTCAGGTCTCACTTGAAAGACCTTCTTGGAAAGAGGGAAATCTCAGGTTGGGAGACGTTTCCATCATAGCTTACGATGAATAGTTTGCGTATTTCTTTGTTCGTGCTGTGTTCGTGTTGCAGAATTAATTACTAATTCTTTTTGAATGATCAAAATATAAAAATCATTTCTCGAGACATACCTCATTAGTCATTATATAATACTGGCCGTGAACAGTTTTGGCCTGTCTTCTTCCATGTTAAGATGAGCCATTAATCGATAACACAACAATTTATTATATTGGAAGTCATTTTCTTGTAGAATATCTCCCGCGGGGATACAATCAATTTGTTAGCGCCTCATAGCAACTCGTACAGCGATGATATACTTTAGTACGTTGTAGACATATAGTAACAAGCTAAGTGACATTAGACGAGCAGTTCACGTACTTTCTAGGGTTCCGAAGTCAAAAGGAACCCTTATAGTTTCGGATTCATAGTATTAGAAAGCTGTAATTTGGTATGGGTATACTTATTAATATCATGCCCACAAAGTACCTCTCCTACACGTAAATTAGGAATGTTTTTTTATATCACATCGTGTGGGAACGTGTCGTGTGTGAGCGTGTGTCGTTCAAAAATGGATATATGAAAACCGTTTGCGAAATGTTAATCATTAAAGTGCTAAATTATGTTAGATTCAAATGGCCCTCCACCCCGGCCAGCTATATGGTTGTTTTTGGATATGTAAAAAAACACGATAGTAGTATATATAATTAACTAAAACTATCAGAGTAAGTAGGCATTACAAGTTAACGAGTAAAAGTCAATCAACTCATAAAATATATGTGGAGAAGTAATTTCGTACAAAATCCATTGAAAATGACTTAAAACTCCCCTCTAAATGATGGGACACGGTCAAACAACTATAGTACACTTTTGTATGTAGTAATTCATGCTACATCGGGCCGGGGCCGTGCCGAGCGCCGGCCGGGATTCGGTCAAACATTAATAATATACTTTTGTATGAAGTAATTCATGCTACGGTGTAAAATAAGCTACGGTACTCCGGCCCGGTGTAACAAAAGCATCTTTAAGTTTGCATATCGTGACGGGCAACTAGGAAGCCCTACACGCACTTAGCATTTTTTTATTTTAGTACAAATTTAAAAATGTAAATATGCTATTAGGTTAATCTATGTTCTAATTATTACTGTGTTATACGAAAATTTGTTTGTTTTGTTTGTAATATAGTTTCAAGTTAATTTCGCTCATCACATAACATTCTCCGCATTGGCACGCAGTCCTTCACCTTGGCCGGCGAGTGTGAATAGGCACGGATAGAATCGAGTGAACGAACGCTCGCGGTCGTCGCTGGTTAGCCAAACACGGTCGGTGACCCCTCGCGGACGCCTTCCGACTGCCTGATGAGCTTCCGAAGTCGTAGCTCAGCGACACCACTGGTCGACGACCATACCACGTTAATTTGCATTTGAAATCCCGGACATATTTATTATTCCTCACATTCAATAATCAGAACAGAACCTCGCTTAGTTATTTTAAAAGGAATTCTAATGAAGAATAAAATCACATATAAAATTAATAGAACATAAACGAGAAGAAAAATGTAGGAGAAACAAATAACAGCGGTGATGCAACTGATAATATCAAATGGGGTTATTTTGTGATAAGATAAACACATTAAACATATATATATATATATATATTTAAAACTAGCTGTGCCCGCAACTGCGCTCGCGTGTACAACGGAATAAAATATTTTCGAATAGAAACAAAAAGGTACGTAAAAATAACATTTATACTAATATTACCTGTAAACAATAATATGACAACCATAATATAAATACGTGCGTATTTTAATACAGGATTAGTGTTGTGACTGTACATTATAGGCGGACTCCGAGATAGATAATTATTAAGCTCCTGTAAAAAAAACATGCTTTAACGTTGTTTATTTACAAGATTAAAAATAGTTGTCAATAGCATATATATGTTCTCGAGAAGAAAAAACGCTTTCAAACTTTGTGTTATTTTCTACATCAATCGTTCATGTCAAAACATCGTACGGGAGGGTATTGAACTTTTGTAAAGTTGTTGTTGTGGGAAATACCCAATTTATCCATAGAAAACGTGATGTCAATTTTAATTCTATAAAGAATGTGGGTTTTTAGACGTTAAGCAAACGATAACCATAAACATAATTATGAAATGAAGTGTCTGTCTGTGTAGGTAACTATATGCTTGGAAGTGCATTATGCAAAAACTACCCAGTAAGTTTGAATCTAGTTTTGGCTGTTATTTTGTTACCAGGTGTAACATAAATATCGTTACAATTTTAGTAATGAGTTAAACATATGCTATCAATTTACGAAGTCGAAGCTAGTAGTATTTAGAAATTAGCTCAAATGCATTTGCCACCTTCTGATTGAGCTACCTGTTAATAAGCAAAAATTATCAATCAGTACGCCACGGTTTCATGTACGTGTTAAATTTATTCGAGTAACTAACCCCGTGCTTTCCTAAAACTAGCTAGATTATTTGACATTTATGGTTACTACTCCGCTCCTTAGGGTAGCGTGAAGTTATATAGCCTATACTCAATAGAGTAATGATTGGTTTCCGCTGCGTTTCAATTAGATACCGCGCTACCTACAAACAATAGCTCCTAGAATACGGCAACTTAATATTGTAGTGTGTAGTGATATTATTTGAAATGAAGCTTCTCAGAGTGACAGTATTGTCGGTATGACACTGAATCGAGCACGCCGATTTGGCGTAGTTTTTATTCACGTGGCACGAAAACCAATAATTAATTCTATGCCTTCCTCAATAAATAGACTAAATATACTAAAAGATTTTTTTAAAGTGAAAGCATGTTTAGCCCCTTTGTGATTTGAAACTTGATAAAACGGAAAAGCGACAGTAAAAAAGACAACCTATAGGCTATAGGATTTAGCCTACAAGCGAATGAGATAGAATACATTTGCATTAACGCACGGTTAATGTAAGTCATGATTTTCATGACTTTAGTCATCGTCGGATTAGCCTAGTGGTGTGAGACGACCAGAATTCATACGCACGAGTGGTCGATAGTTCGATCCCGCTAATATAGGATATTTAAAAATATTTTTTATAGAACATATTTTTTTCTGAAGTTTTCACTTCTGACACATGTGAATTGCTGCACACATTTTTTTATCTGTCAGCAAGTTCCAGACATTTTAGCGCATTCACACAAAAAGCCTTACTCCCTTACACTTAACCATTTGTAGTCACCAATTCGTTTTTAGCAGGGATGGTATTTAAATTTATTTTACCTAGAGAAAAAATTCACACTGAGTTTTGAATAAACTGATAAAATGAACAATGTAAAGTACTAATTAAAATTATAGTGTAGAAACTAAATTCTAATCTGCAGGCTTTGTTTACGTGGTTACACAGCCGAGCGCAATGCATGAGTTGGTTCGATTAAAAATTACATAAGACTAGTTTTTGTCTTGCAGAACGTTTTCAAAACTCACTTTTTAATTACAATACGATTTATTGTGATATGTTTCGTATGCTTACATCAATTTCAATTAAAATTGAGAATAATTGTGCCGAAATTGAGGTATTTATTTATTTCATGGTAAATAGCGTTTTTCATACATAGAAATGTAAATCGGAATAATCTACTTATAGGAAATAATGTCATGTTCCATATAATTTGTTATTGAAAATAGTTGAACAATAAAATTAAATATACATTCATAATATCGCGCATTGATTTGTTGAAATCAAATTATGATATATCAGACAAAAATATACTACAAGAAAATAAATAACGGGTAGGTCGTTGAACTTCTGGTTATCTAAGTCTAGTTTTATGTAATGTCTAGTTCCGAACATGTGTGTGAAATTTATATGATAAATAGAGTCGCTTTACCAAAAAGTAAATGTACTCGAGTAATAATGTAACAAGTACAAGATATTGTAAAATATATCCAGTTTTACTTGAATTTTACTTGAACAGTTGATGGACACAAAGTACTATAAAAATATACTTTCGTTTAAATCAGCAACCACCATTTCTTAAGGAAATTTCATAGAAATGTTTGGGACTAGGCGGAACGAAAATACTTGAAAGACAGAAGTATACTATACTTTCTCGTTTAAAACTTTTTTTTAATATATTTCTCGATAGATTACACTTAAATGTTAAAAATCTCTTTATACTAGACGAGACAAACTACAAAATAGACAAGATCAGAAATAAGTTAAACAAAAACGATTACCTATACAATTTTAGGTTATTTTAAAGTCACATGACATTATGACCTTTACTAAGCAAGTCTGGAACAAAATGGCTTCTGAAAACTTTACAAACGTTGAATAAAACCAACTCTCCTTTGTAATGAGGCTTCATAAAGCAATAAGTAACTGTAGGTACGTACGCGTATGGCCGTCGACTATTTTTGTCAACAGTTTAATCGGCGGCTTACACAAATTTACGCGGATGAAGTCTTTACGGGTAACAGAGGCTTTAAATGAATATATAGAGGATAACGTATTACATTTCAATAGTTGAGTATACGAAAAGTATAGAATTTTCAGTTTCTTGATATACAATTCATATATATAAAATTGTAAATTTAAGAAGTGGATGTGTCATGCGTGTTATTATGTACGCGCGTTAAAAGTTATTCTTCTTTGAATACTTACACAAGATGATTCGACTCGATATTATGTGACGTGTAAAATAGTTCGTGATTCATATCATAGTGCAGACTTTTTGTTACAATGTGCGCGCGCATCGTATAAATTCCTTTTTATCATTTTTTCATAACGTGTCTAAAAAGTATAACTTCAATAATGTGAATGTTCACAAATCTAAAAATATTATATTGACATCTAGCGTTACAATTATGAACTATATAGTCAACAAAAGAGCATTTATTATACATAATTGATTCAACATTTTAAATGTATGTATTTGTAGATACCAATGATACACAGTATTTTTAAAAATAACATCGAATGTGACTATTTTTACCACATTAAATCAAATAGTTTAGCAAACAGCTTCATAGTAAAAATTCACTATCATATTTTTTTTCATTATACGCCTGAATAAGTAGGTGTAACTTTAAGTGATTATTTTATCAAGATCTTCATTGAAATTTCTTTATTTAGAAATCTTAAAAACTGTGTAAATGTTAAAGTGATTAAACTTTTAAAATACTTAGCTTTAAATATTTGAACAGTCGCATCGTATTATTTATGTAAAAACTAAAGTTTTTTTTTAAAAGGTTATCTAAGAGCTTTCGCTTTCGACGCGTAAGATGTAGTTTTTACAGACACGAAAATGAATAATATTGTTATATCATTTGATTTTGTAACTTTTTAATGGCAGAATAATAATAAAGATTTATTTTGCTGAACGAGTTTCATGAGTTATATAACTTGCAAAGAGACGTGTATCTTTTGACTGTATATATTTTTTGCAATTTTGTATCGTTAAACCCGGTGTCTTCGACTGTGTAGCAAAATTGCTAAATAATATACACAATGACGAAATTATTTTTAAATTTTCGATTCATGTACCAACATTGTTCCTAAAAGCTTTAGGTCTACTAATATTATATAGCATGAGATATTGTTTGTTTGGACGCGCTTATCTCTGGAACTACTAGTCAGGTTTGATTTTTTTGCTTTTGTTTTTTATAAAAAGCTGAAGTGGCAGTAGGCCGGTCACATATGTCGGAAAGCCGACACCTGTAATCGGATCAAAGTTCCTGGTAAGCCATTTCTGGCAATTTTTCATGGCGATTAATAATTCGCAGCATTCTTCACGATATGACAAGTCTTACGCAAAATTGTGATACAAACCCCATTATATAAAACATATTATAGAAGTGTTTACTTCTAGCTAAGGTAAACTAAGAATTTAATCTCGCATGGATCTATTTTAAATTGTCGCCTACTTGTAGCATACTTTGAAAAGTCAATTATGATCTCAGTTATAACGATGACTATAGAAACGATAGAAAAAGTATTCAAAAGAAATTTCTCTAAAATATTGAATTATTTTTCTAGTGTGTACAATACTTATAATTATTTTCTACAAGGGAACATAATGTTACCTATTGAAGAAGTCCTTTCATAACTCTCTAATAATAACAGAAACATAACCACTCTACGACGTATAAGTTGAATAATAGAATTTACAACTTGTAATAACTATAACGGTAATTTACATCGTATAATCTTTAAGTTCAGATTTGCAATCTCATCTTCTCGGTGTGAGCACTTATTGTGTATAAAGGTTAAAATAAATAAAAAACTATAATTATAGCATCGGAATTATTTACGATCATTTGCTCTTTGACTAGATCGACAATGTCGTGACTTTGTGATTCGTTGGTTTTGCAATGTCTATCAATATGATATTGCATAATTATATAAAATACTAGCTGTGCCTGCAGCTCCGCTCGCGTGGACTAATAAAAAGGCTTTTATTTTTGCGCGGAACCCTAATCTTTTTAATAATAATAATAAGCAGTACACAAAGCTATAGTCATAATGACAAAAAAAAAATACGCTTTTGAACCTTGAAGAACTTACATACCTAGAAAACCCAAACAAAAGAAACCCTCAGAAAAATAATTTGGAAGACTGGAAGAAAAAAATGCTGCATGGCCGACATCCTCACGACTTAACCAACCGCAAGTAGACGTAAAAGCCTCAAATGGCTCAAAACAGGATGCCTATTCCCAGAAACAGAAGGGTTTATAATAGCAATATAGGATCAAGTTATTAACACAAAGAACTAAAGGAAACAAATCATTAAGGACCCTACAGTCTCAAACGACAAATGCCGTAAATGTCACCCAATCAGAAACAATACAACTCATTACCGGAGCCTGCACAAAACTTACACAGACAGATTATACATACAGACACAATCAACTTGCAAACATCATTCATCAACAATTGGCAGTCAAACAAAACACAAATACACACCACCAATAGCTTAAGAAAGCGCTTCACACAAACTTTACGACGACCGTGCAACACTGACAGATAGAACCTTTCATTACAAGAGATCGGATATTACTTTACAAGATAAAAATAATAAAACTACCTTTTTAATAGACATCTCAGTTACAAACACCAATAATATCTAAAAAATGATCACAAAAAAAAGTAAATATGCAGAGTTAAAGGAGAATAAAGGAAACAGAAAAAGTATACCTGGTCCCAATTATCATTTCAACCACTGGAGTCATCCCAAATCATATCTGTAATAACCTAAAACTTATAGACCTAAAAGAAAGTACTTATATAATCCTACGAAAAGCCGCGTTATTAAATACTTGCAGAATAGTGAGAAATTATCTATAATCACTTCAGTAAGAGAACCTTTATGAAAATTCTTTCTTTCTTAATTAATGGTAATTGGCAACGTATGTTTTTATACACAATTCTACCAATATCCCGTGTATAGAATATTTTTCTAATCTTAAAATTGCACAGGAGGCTCTAGCAAGGAGATAGCTTCCTTATTACAAATGACCAAAGAGTTTTTACTGCAATGTAAAATGCTTGTGATAGTTATTATTTTTTTGTAATCCACTTCATGTGTGTCCAATACCAAACTACATCACGTAAAATACCAAAAATATTACATAAGATATAATAAATATTATTGAATTTAAATTAAAACCACAATATGACAAATTAAATTCTCGCCAAAAACTTTTAATGAAGATGGCGTCGCGCCACTAAAATATGATCCACCGTCTCATACTATAATTAAAATAAGTGGTTCAAACCTTTTTCTAAATTAAAACATAAAAGCTCACGTGTATTTTGATAATTGTGATTGAGTTTGAGTGTAACTGAATTATCTATTAGATGATCGAAACTTTCTTGCAAATGGTACAGACTAATGTGTATTGTTATTGAGTTGATTGTAAAGAGATATGTAATACAAGGTGAGAAACTGATAACGATTCGTATATTTAATGAATTACCAATTATTCATACCACTCCAATGTTATCAAGACTATTAAAATTAAATATCTTCTCAAACATATTATTCACAGTTTGCAATAGCAGCATGATATGTAAGCCAATATAAAAAAAAAAAACATTTGCCACTAATTAATCCAGTTTAAATGACGCCTATAAACACTGTAACAATGTACTAAACATTTAATCTAAATGGCTACCTACAAGTTTTGCTAGAATGTAACTGTAATGACGTAACCAGAAAACAATGAAGGCTTCCTCACTGACTCCGTAAACTAACATATAGGTCTAGAGAACAGGATCACTGACATTGCAATATCTTATTAATAGACCAGTTCAGTTGTTGCAAACACGCACAGACATCAGAAACGTGCATAGTGATGTAACTTTACCACTAACCGGTCTCAATTCTTAAAGCTGTCCGAATTTCATAACTACGAGTATATTTAATGGAAATATCACACGCTGCCAATCTCGTGATAAATAGCAGGGCAATTGTTGTAAACTTGTTACCATTTGGTAATTTTTCTAGAAATTACGATGATAATTAATTTATACATTGACCAAAGTTAATAGCGGTAAAGTGAGCCGAGAGTTGGCGGAACAAATTAAAAAGATATTGGTGCTAAAGTGAACGGGAAAGTTACAAATTTTGATGAAAGTAAAGCAATAATAATATAAAACCGTAAAGTATACGTTGTTTCATAAGTTTCATGTGTCTATTAATGTAACTTCGGTGTAAGAACATTTTATTATTTACGACACATTCCGTCACATAATCAAAGCAGTTTATCTTTATCCCATTCATTGTTGAGCGCGTGAGAGCATCATCTCCAAAACAATTGGTGTCACCTATTGTTATCCCTTTTCAACGATATACAGTTAGGTTGAAACAAGTGTTTTATATGACAATAAAATGTTAGAACCTGAAATTAAACACTTTATTATACTGGCACCGGTGCCGACATTTATTTTATTGGATTCTTCTGTTATGGCCAATTAAGTTCGATTTTTTCGCTTGTCGAAATTTACTACAATTAATTTTATAAGCTGATACTTTCATTTACTTTACTTGAGGCTATCGAGTATTTTATAAAAGCAAGTGCACCTGGTCCTGAACCGACAAGGATAACAACAATTTTTGCATGTTCTAGAATTAATTCGTTAAAATATTTTTAGTGTATCTCGGCATTCAAAGTTCACGACCAGCAACTTCGTAAAATCGTTTTAAACCTATCTTTTAAATCTTTACAAGAATTCAAATAATTTTTCTTTTTAGATTTACTAGCTGACCCGTGCGAACATTTGTTACTGTCATGTTAGTTAAGATTGTTTATAGGCAGCGTATTCTACATGTTAATTTCAATTAATTTTTTAACGAAAATACTGATATTAAATTATGTGCTCATTTTTCGCCAATAACAGGGAATATAAGTTTTAAAATAATGTTTGAATCATTAATTTTGTTGAAGAATTAAGGGAGATACGGCGTTGCCACGAAAAACACCTTGGAGAGATAATATTATAAACTTATGGAAGAGTTATCAAATTACCAATGGTAGTAAACAGGTGGCCGAGTTCGAAGAAAAACTTTAGAAACATACTTATACACCCATTAATTTCAATTTTTATATTTGTTTAATAGCGAAATATGAACATGTGTTGCGTCATTGCCAACTTCAAGCAAACAATACTTTTATAGTAGATACATAACAATAATATGGGTAGTTCTAGAGCTGTTCTATTACTCTATGGGAAGTATTATTTCATACCGGTCTTAAAGTATGTACATAATATTAAATGCTCATCTTTTATGATTATGAATGCAAACAAGTTTCCTTATTGTCGACACTTATGTACAAGTGTCAGAATGATGTAAACGTTGTTCAGTTTATGGAGACTTTGGCAGAATACTGCGCTAGTATTATTTGCTCAAGGAAATTATTTAGAAAAATTTTAAATTACATAGTCTCATAGTTCTCTCTGTTGTTACATCGTTTGTCTTGTAACATTTTATGAGTTAGAGGAAATTTACTGAAATTTAGGTCGGGTTATGAAATTGGTCATCAACCTAAAGTCACATCTATTGCACTGTGACAATGTAGGACGGTTATCCTACGGGTGTCTGTGTGGTTACATAGACACGTCTAGGGTAAAAGTACCAAAGAATGTTACACTAATAAATATTTTGTTTATATTTTCAATAAATTATTGTAAAGTTCTTTACAGATTAGATCTTTATGGATAAAATCTTCTTTTCAAATAACCATCATTAACGGTTACAATTTATTTACAACCTAATTAATATAGCTTATTCTGTGTACAGATAGATATTCACTCAAAATTGACCCATTGAATTATGAATGACATAATGCATCATACAATTCTACAATTGACATCTTGCAATGATCTTAGACAGTTCGCTGTTTCGAATAGCTGTGTTGAGATAATTTAACTCTTCGGTTCTCAACGTCACACAGAATGTGCATAAAATTGGTATTAATGCTATCCATGACAGTTAAGTTATTAATGATCGCCATCACTCGCTAAACGAATGATCCATAACATGAGATAGGCTGGGCACTTCGATCTTATAATTATAACTATATTGCCCTTTTCTTGTGTTTAAAAAAAAATCATCATAAACATCACCGTCAAATCATAAGTAATAATCTAATTTTAATAGTTAATGTATTTCCAACGAAAAATTACTTAGACTATAATTGCATTTAATTTTTCGCTTTTTAAACAACATGTCAAGTTACGATCGACTGGAAATAAGACGTAAGACTTGCACGTTACGATTACGTACACTGGAATATTTTAAGTACGGGTGAATAATTGGAACGTTTACCTTACGTACTCTATTTCATACCGGTCTTAAGTGAATGTCTCATGAAATATCAACTCGCGCAAGGAATGGGAGCATTTTTTGTAACATCTACTTTCACCGGCCGATAGTGGATTCGCATCCGGTTCGCAGTACCGTTCTCATATTAACCATTATCTTGATCAAGTGTATTGCCAGGTTTGAGCTTACAAACTCCAGATTTTCAGCTCCGCTATAAAGGACGAAGGAGATACCTAATGCCAGTATGGAAAATAAGAACTTTTTAAATGACAATGTAATAAACAGTTCTCCGTTGGACAACAACAATAATACTAATAATCAAATCTGAATCAAAACATGGAATGTAAAAGTAAATAGATATAAAGTTTAATACTTTATATCCATTTACATTGTACCGATTGTATCCAGTTTTAGCTGCTGTTTTATCTCTTATGCAGATGCTTTCTGCAGATGAAATTATACTATCTATGTATAAACTAGATTTTGTGTATGACCGGCATAATTTAAATACTAGAAATAAAGACAAATTAGTTATGTCATGTTCACTTAGTCAGACCAATAAAAACACCAAGCAAAGAAAAAGAAAAGCTCGTAAATAGGGCCGACCATTATTTTAATGATAGTGATATTATCTGGAAATGACTCCCTCTGTGTACTACCACTAAAATAATATCATTATTAACTGGTAACATACATTTACATAGCTAAAAAATGTATACACTCGATCAAGTTTCATCTCGACTCTTCTGGATTACTGCGATATTTTCTGACCCGGTAGTGGTGTTTCGTTCATATGTGCCTTCTCAGAGCCTAAATTGAATTATTTTCATTTTAAGTCAAATTTAAGTCCAGAGGTTTGACAAGGTATCAAGTATCGAGCAGTGGAATTAATATAGATTGATATTTATGATGAAGTTAAGTGTACTTACTGTTTTAAACTTCTAAATGTAGTATGACGATCTAATCAGCAAAGATACATGTTGCAAGAGACATGTCTATTATACGTAACACTGATCAAAAATGTCAAATTCAAAATTATTTATCCGCCTGTTTGTATGTCTGGATTTAAATTACAAACGGCTTGACCAGTTTTTATGATTTTTTTTCCAAGGAAAGCTTATTTCATTCCTATAAGAGTAAAAAAAAATTACGATACGATAATAACTACTGCGTAATAAACACGTGCGGATTTAAAAAATAAAAATATGCATTATTAAAACGTATTAAATATAGCAAATGAAATTAAATTTACGTACCAATAATTTTGCTGGATGAACATGATGGCATCGTTTTATTTATCAACAGATTCTACACCAAAAAAAAAGGTGTGTGTGCGATTCACACACGATAGAAGTGAAACTTAATTTTAAAAGATATTTTATATTTTATTTAAACAATGTGCAATATACATACACACCGACATTTACTCTCTCGCTCTGGCTCACACAAAGTGGAGAGACCGATAATGTGTGTTAAACGTTTAACGTTAACATTTAACGTTTAACGCTTGGAAGTCGCATAAGAAGTTTCACTTCAATAATACACAAAAGTGACGTAGTGTTGACGTCATAGATTGATTTTCGACGGGAACGCATAGCTGTAATAACAATTCCACATGGATATCTGTTGCAACAATCGTACGGAACGGTGCCAGTGCTAGGCTGCGCGATGCGAAATAGGTCGACGCCTAGCAACACAGTGGCATCGCATGAGAACTTTGCCGGTCAATTATGTTTATAGCTAGCTTGGTACAGTCCGTACAGTGTCTCACAAAAGTGTTAAAATTTAACAGAATGCTTATGTTGGTGCTCATGATACATGAAGGAGATCGTATAATAAGCTAGTCCAATTATCACACAATATGTCTATGTGAAGAATTTTAAAATTTTATTTATTAGTTGAATTCAATTTACTTACATTCAATTTTGCTAACTAAATAATAGTAGGATTTCGCGGTATCTTGACCTGTCATGTTGTGGTTATTTGATCTTAAATGTAATATTTGGTGGCAATTTGTTTGGTTATTGTGTTCAAATGAAGTTAATTATAAATAATAACTAGAACTACAAAAACTACCTGGACAGTTTTGACAGAGACAATACGATTTACCCTACAGTTTAGATCACTTTATATTATCTCTATTAATAACGATAATGCATTGTCCTCCATGATATTCTATTTATGGATACTTCTACGGTAGAGTTATTGTTAACTTTACTTATAAATATGCATTAAAGCTCGGCGCACCCTGGACACTCAATATTATCCTCGAATTAACAATCATTTCGTAACAACATTTAACAGGTTGATAGGGTGATAAAATATTCTTTAATATATTTAGAATTTTATAAAAAAAACTAGCTTTGTCCGCGGCTCTGCTCGTGTGGACTACTAAAAAAGTTTTTTTTTTGTGCGTAACCCTAATTATGTTATTAAAATAGTAGTAGCCTAAGTTATATTTTATAACATGAGCTATCTGCCAATGAAAGTCCCGTCAAAATCGGTCCAACCGTTTCAGAGATTACCCAAAATAAACAGATAGACAAACAAACAAATTTTTTTTTTTTTGTTATAGGTAACGTGCATACTTTTTTTATGCATTTAGTGAACATGTGTTATTTTGATATTCAAACAGACACACTTCAAGTTTATTATATGTATATAGATAAACATATAAAAAAATACGTATATATTGTTACAAGGACCGGCTTCCTCCACCAACACGTCAAATAAATAAAATACTATTTAATATAAGTCAGAGAATCATGTCGATGTGAGTATGAATTCCCTACTAATGGCTTAAGTATTCGTACTATTGACTTTACTATTAACCCGCTGGGCGCGATAGCAACAGGTGTTCACTGTAACCTCACGCACCTTATCAGAAGGCAACGACCGGCTTCAGGACGTTCTCGATTGAGCTGTGGGATACTGAAGGTCTCAGTTAATAAGTCGACTACAATAAACACTATGTCTGAGAACTGTCTCGCTGCATAAATCTATATGTAGCGATGATATTTTTGAAGCGATGATGGCTCAGTGGTAGCGTGTATTGACGTGAATTCGAATCCCTGCAATGAGCTTGAGCTTTCGGTGAAGAAAAACATCGTGAGGAAACCATAGCATGGTGGTAGGGCATCTTCTAATGCTCGCTTGGCTAGCTACCACCCTCAAGTTGAAAATCTGTCGCCAAGCACCAATAGGTGTGTTCCGGCAGCTGCACTTGAGAGCCAGCCTTCCACTAGGTTTAGCGTGTTATCATCTTGGGCCACATCGTCACTTAACATTAGGTGAGATTGTGGCCACTACGCCAAACCTACAACGATAAAAAAAAAAGTAATTTCACGAAACTTACGAATCTGAGTTTAGACTTGATCCAATAACGGTTAACACCTGTGTGATTACTATGTCAAAGTTAGACAACGTGGATAAAGTCGTTAACACTACTTAATCTGTCATTAACTAGGTATGCCATTATAAAAATACATTTCCGAAATCCACAAAATTCAATGTATTTGCTGTATGACGTCACCGAACTTTCTCGGCCTTTATAATAATTATAATAACGCCCATTTCACACTTGACAAGTGACAATCTCCATGAAATAACACAAGTAGGCGAGAGTGAGAGCGCGGGGGCGATGACGTCATTAAGGCCATAAAATTTGTCTAGACGTCTATGACGTCACGGAATAAGATTACATTTACAGTTGTAACTATCTAGTAGATATAAATTATTGGTAGTAATCGAAGTATGTTGAGCCGTGGCACGTCTTCGAGAATCACGTGCGTGTGCTCTTCCAGTACATGACTATTTGTTTTTTTTTTTTTTTAATATTTCGTGCTGATTTGTATCGTTATCACATCATAAAATATATATAATATTGTTTATCGCAGTATTTTAATTTCTAATTCTAATAATATAATTTAGTTTTAATATTGGCAGGGTAGGGGGTGCGTCCATTCGTCTCCTTCTCCTGCAAGGCCGAACCAAGGGAAGACGGGCTTCTCATTGCACTGGTTCGGCGGACGGGGAGACAGCTTCGTTGCACCGGACTATGTTCTGTAGGATCTATGTTATGTATTTGTAATTATTATGCTATGTACACATGCCAAGGCGGTCTATAGAAACCACGCCCGGTAAAGCTGTAAAAGCCGTAAAGGCTCCAGAGCCCCTAAGGCTTAACAGTATAGTCAGTTCGAAAAATAAATAACAAAAAAAAGGTCTATAGAAATACTGGTACAATTATGCCCAAAATCTAAATATTTCTTATTATTTTGACAAAAGTTATTATAACGCTGTAAATATCTGAAATACTAATGAGTAATATTGAAGCAAAATCAACAATATCAACTTTAATTGAAAAAGTTCTAGACAATATTTTAATTAGTTACAAAATAGATGAACAATAACTTTATAGCCATATAATGTACTAGAAAATTCCTGACAAAACAATGACATTAATACACACAATACTAATGTAATATTGTAAAATTGATCATATTTTTTGCTGGCCCTTGTCGATGACTGTGATATTTTCCGAACCGGTGGTAGTGTATTGACATTCATAAGTGCCTTCTTAGGGCTTAAATTTCATAAAATATTTTTGATTTTGATTGAAAATCCGTAATGAAAAAATTGGATGTTGCTTCTTTTGTTTCTATATAACTCAAATGCTCATATTACATAAAAAAAGAGCTAAAGTGGTTCTACTATTAAGTACCTGATATAGGTATTTAATAAATTCAAAATCTCTGTGCCTGTTTAGTGTATTAAAAAATAAATCTCATCTATATATATATATAATATAATATTTCTATATCTAAAAATACGTTAGCGATAGAGTATGTTGTTATATTGACATACGGGAATAGCTTTCACAGTCTGTGTATTAAACAGATGCTGCTTGGATTCCCACTGGTTCCATTGAGTTTTTGAAAGTGGAACTTGCTGCTTGCTCCCTGTACCTGTTATTTATTATGTCGCATAAAATAGGTGTCTTCAAGAGAAAAGTGAATCAATATTTATTGAGTAAGCACTGTCCATCATCGTTTCCATTAGGCGAGTATGACTGTATGGTAATGCGTCAGTTAAAATGATACGTGTAGACATTTTTGTACCCGAAATAAAAGCATTTTTATTGCCTATTGTATTACTTACATATTAATTAAAACTATAGAAGATCATCAAAACATCAAACAAAAAAAACCCTTATAAGGACATAATCTATACTAATATAATAAAGCGTCACAATATTTTGTTTGTTTGTCTAAACACGCTAATCTCGGAAACTTCCAGTCGGATTCGAAAAATGATAGCCAGATTAATGTGGAATAGTATAGGCTATCTAGCATTAGGCTACACCTCTCAGCTAGCCTTAAAAATATTGATTCTTGTTTACTTAACAAGTCAGAAGAAACAGCCCACCCGAATTGCTTTATCCGTATGCGCTGGCGTAATGGTTAGTGATACGTAAATACAATGTTCGACAATGTTGCTCCTTAGTACATCTAAAAAAAAGTCCGCGATACCATATGCTAAGTATGAAAAGTGAAATCCACGATAGGCTCGAATAAATTTAACACGGGTGAAACCGTGGGGTATATCTAGTAATTAATATTACATGAGCACCTTAAAGCACTAAAACTATTTCAAAAGGAAAATCAATTTCAAGCTGGCAGAAAGTTATGAAATGTATAAAATATATTAAAATAATTTACTTATGAATTTCAATTCAGAAACCATGACGTCATAGTAGACCTCATTATCGCAAGTATCGAGTTTCACGTAAATGTTTTTTCAAATCTCCGTGTACAAATATTACGAATCACATGAGTTCAGCCACGTTTTTAGTTATTAACTTTACATCAAAAACAACTCCATCAATGCCACCAACATTATAATTATGACACTAGCAGCCTCGCAGACGTTGTTTTTCCCTTTTCAGTATGAATAACTCGGTCACAGCGCCACCTATTACGTTCAGGGATAGCACAAAATCACTCTCCATTAAAAATACTTAGATCTACTAAATTTCATTGTGATCGACCAAACGGTGTTGGAAGTATATAGTTATAGGCAATTTATAGAATCCTGGCATTCTATAGAATGCCTGAAGCTAGCAGGCAATGTATGAAATGATTCTAAAAAAGGCCTAGGTAATATATGTAATAATTCTCTTTATTTCATACATTGTCGGTTACCCTTAAACATTTCATAGAATGCCGGCATTTCATACATTACCTATATATATAATGTATATTAATTATATACCGACATCCGTTCTTATATTACTTGCTGTGCCCGCGACTCCGCTCGCAGTGACTACAGAATGCCGTCGGACGAGCGCACACGCGAATTTTGCCTCCCCCCGCTCTAAAGACGAACGACAAAAATGATTATTGTAGGTGATCCTTAGAAGATAGATATATGCTATCACTGACTTTTTTGTAGGTTTTTTAAGGTCTACAGTTATGTAGAATATTAATTTGATATATCTCGTATGGTTTACTCAGGGTGAGCCATTTAAGTATCCCAAATTAGTCTTTTTTTCGAATTGTTTCACCATTATCGTCACTGCTTATTTTGTATGTAACTTTATCTTGCAAAATATATCCTATAACCTGGCCATATAACATAGCTATAAATTAAAATAAAAAACGTGTAAATCGGATGTGGTTTTCGAGTGAAAAGAACATAAATGGACGGACAGACAGAAAGACGTAGAGTTTTATAACATGTATAGAAGATGTTTATATACAGATGTTAATAAAATATATCCTAATAAATATATCCGAATATATTTATTTAACTTCCATTAATAATGTAATGTTAATGATTAAAGAGATTCAAAATAAATGTAATTTCATGTTCCACTAAAGCCGTGGTCTGTTTTTCGCCGCCTCCGTCCAATTTTCCAGCTGCGTGCCCTCAGACACCCGATACCAAAAATACGCGAGAATTCGCGCTTGGATTGTAACAAATATATATATATATGTATAACATGTACACGCCCTAACGACAGTAACAAGTTTCTGAGCGTAAAATTATTTTTAAATACTAGTGTACAGTTGTCGACAAAACTGTAAGAATTCGTAAACACGGTCATCTATAATTCTATATCTTATTTTCTATACATATTATAAAACTCAACGTCTCTCTGTCTCTATGTCCGTTTATGTTCATTTCACGCGAAAAACAATTTTGTTACATAAAGTAACATAAGAAATAAGCAGTGACGATAATGATGCAACAATTCGGAAATAAAACTCTTTTTGGGGCGATTTAATGGCTTACACTGAGTAAATCATAAGAGATATATTAAATTAATGTATTACATGACTATAGACGTTAAAAAGACCTACAAAAAAGTCTGGAATAATATCTATCTTCTAAGGATCACCCATAAGATGCATTTTTGAGACAGCATAATTCACGCGTGCGCTCGACAGCATTCTGTAGTCCACGCGAGCGGAACCGCGGGCACAGCTAGTAATTTATGTTATTAATATGACATATTTTTTAAACAAGGAGTCGATCAATATTGACCGTAGAAGAACTTTTTCTATCTTTGATCCAAAAGTATTGTTAAGATCAACCAAACACCTATCGAACTATCGCCCAAAAATTAAAACAAAAAAAAAATTGTGAGCAGCAGTTCAAACGTCAGAAGTGAAACCTTCAGAAAAAAATAAAAAATATGTTCCTTAAATATATTTTTTAAATATCCTAAATCACCGGGATTTGGACTATCGACAACTCCTGCGTACTGCGTATGAAGTCTCACACCACAACGCCACGCCAATCCGACGACGATCACAATCATGCAAATCAGGATTTGCATTAACCGTGAATAATGTAAATGTATTCTATCTATCTCATTCTCTCTTAGGCTAAATCCTATAGATGTATATGGTTCTCTTTTTATTGTCGCTTTTTCGTTTCATCGAGTTTCAAATCACAATGGTGCTAAAGAAGTTTTGTTACTAGATGAGTTTTCATTCGAATAATATTTTAATATGTATCTATCTAACTCACTTCACTTTTGGATAAATAGAGCCTACAATATCTATATGTTATGAGACATCTACATACTAAATAATAATTTAAAACTACAAACGAATAAATATTTTAATTTGAATGTTGAGTGTGACATTTTTTTCACATGAGCACCATCGACCTGTTATTAAATACTACACTCGTATTTAAATAAACATTATTAACAGAGGTTAAAAACATTATGAAAATAACCGTACATCCTTTTTAATTTTAATGCATAAACCTGAATGTTTGTTGGTTACGTATGATAGATATTATTTTAGTCATCATTAATATAATCAGAGGCAATGTTACTGTCTCTAGTGTTATTGATCTTTGTGCGTTGATCGTTTTATTCGTTTGTTTACCGATAAACTCATCCATCCTCATATAATTTCACTGATACGTAACAAAGATTATAAAATTATTTACATAGCTGCTGCCCGCTTTACTGGGAGTATTTTTATGTTTTTATCATATAGTGTTTCTAGAATTGAAAATGCTATACTATATTCATCATAAGATAGGTTGCATGACAAATGTCAAATGTTTATTTTAGAGATATAGTATAACTTAAACCGAAAGTTAGTTATACGATTATCATTTCTTCTTTAGATCTGCAGTATAGTAGATTATTCGATTATGTTTTATATGCATTTATATGCATACTCCTTGTATGTGAGCTGTGTAGATAAAATAACAAAAATAGACTATAACAATGACTGAGAATGCAATCGGGAACACTTGACATACATACATGGCTTTCTGACATATTCTGAATGCCTATATACTTTGTTATGTGTTATACTGCAGTATTTAGAAAAACGTACCTACACTTTTATTTTTTATTCAAAATTAAAAAGTCTACATACCGTATAACGGTGTTCAGTTAAATTGGATTTATTGATTTATATTTTGGTCAAATCTACTTTTAAGGACCATAAAAATAAGGCTGCACGTAGTAAGAAAACATAATTAAAATTCTGAAACATCATTATACGGAGGACGTTACTTAGGATTTTATGATGCCATTTTGCATCATTATACGGTTATCGGTATAATTTTTGTCTATAATGATAAGTGATAGTCGATAATGCATGTATTTAAGTTATGTCGAAACCTGCACCACGTAAAAATTTACTAACACGTCATGCAATCTTTCTTGTATAAGTGATATCAGCTGTCAAGAAGCACGCTGTCCAGCATGAGCGATGCTTATTATTGCGTGTGTTGCTTTTACGTTCAACAGATGGCGTTGTTTTCCACTAATTATATAAAAACACGGACGTATTCAAATACGTTGTCAAAGCAATCGGTGAAGAATTTTCGCAGACTAAAGATTTTGAATGAACGAACATTTACATTTTTATTTATATACGAGTAGATTTATAAATTGCTGTATTGAATAATTGTTAAAGTAACTAATTTCTTCAAATTTAAAACTATTATTTTCAAGTCAATTTTACATTACGTTAGAAAATCAATTACTTTTCACAACTCGCGTGTGTCATAAAGCCATGGAAAAACATTGACACAGACTTGTACACCTTCCGGATGTAATTTTGTATTGTGGTTGGGTGATTTGACAACGATTATAAAAATGACCGTGCAGTATGACATTCTGTGACATATTTTTATAAAATTGCGTATTGATGATAGCTTTCAAATTTATTGCTTTTTGTTTGTACAAAATCTTTCTCTTTAGGTGTATATATAGTCATAATTATATTTAGTAGACATGTCACCAGTCATTTGCAGAATATATAATGAATTAAGAGAGGAATATTACAAGTAATCAAGGATATTTAAGGAAACTTCTATGTATTTAGTATAGTAGTAATATTGTATTATAGTATAATATATAGTAGTATAAAAGTATAGGATAGTAAATTTATATAGATAAAATTAAAGGTATATAGAACAGTTCTTTAAATTTGATGTGTTTATGAGACACTGAGGTATATACCACGTACTAGAGCAGAAAAATTTACAAATAACAATTGAACCAAAAATTGTGCGCAGCACGCGCGGGCTATAAGAGCGCAAATTAGTAATGTGAATCGATTACTTAAAAAACATTTTTCAGCTTGATTTTCTTATTAATTAAAAATAGAATATAATTAAAAGCGATCAATACGGATCGCAAGCTTGAAGCGGTTCCATCGGACGAAGTTGTTTGTAACATTTGTGACTATTATATTTTACTAAGATCAGGGATTCTAACAATAACGTAAACAACATAACTAATTTAATTCGAACCGGTTCACATCCCTAGTGCAAATGTTTATGGTTGCCATGGTTACGACAAGGGCAAGAACCGGAACGCGTGTTTCAAACAATCTGGTTGAGGCGTGTCTCTATTTATAATACCTCAATATTATGAGTCTTTTGGACACACAAATTAGCCTCATTACCCTCATCGGATACCAGTCGCTGTCGTTTGCAACTTAGTCATTTTACTGATAATTAGGTAAAACAATGTCTCTCATATTGAAAAATTTTAATATGGTACGTTGGTTTTTGTGTTTGTATTAAATAATAGCTGTGCGTCACTGTTTCATCCGTGTTAAATTTATATGATCAACTCTCCGCTGCGCCGCGCTGCCGCCAATGCACGCCAATGCCTACCGTTGTTCTTACTTTCCGTACTTACTAAAGCTTGTCAGTTTGCTTGACGTTCATAGTTATTGCACCGCTACGAGTCTTAGCGTGAAATTCTTTAGCCTATAACCTTTCTCAATAAATAAGCTATAGAAAGAAGAAAAGAATTGTTCAAATGGGTCTCCGAGATTACCTTCCACGTATACACAAATTTACAAAATTCGTACTGTTTCTTTATAATATTAGTATAGAGTATTATAATTATCGCGTTTATTTTATTAATATTTAAAGAAAGCACTTGAGTTCGTGATTGTATCTTGGTAAAGTGTGACGTCACGGGGAGTCATGTCGTTACATCCGAGTAGGTCGTCGCCTCCGTCTACTCCCACGCGCAACGTTGTCGGTTTACCATTTTTCCAATTTTCCGCGTTTTCAACACCGCCTGCGCCTACCTAGATAAGGCGTTCGTGTAAATGTCAAATTGGATTTTGTTCTATTTATAACAATTTATCCTTAAATAGAAATGCATTACTATTCACGGAACAGAACCCTTTGTTATATATACTTCGGTATCGAAGCGTGGAACGAACGTGTTCGTTGACGATCAAAACGTGTATCATTGTTCTTCTTAGTTTCCTAACTTGGCAACCGGTTTTCTTTATTGAAGACCATTACTGCTATTCACGAGTGTGTATAGTTTCCAGACTTATGACTATTTGTGTATCCTAACAAGATGGTGGCTCCCTTGTTAGAACTTTCTAGGTAGGTTTTGTGGCATCTCAGAATTCATGATCCATGATATTATTTCAAATCCAATTCACTTATGCACAATAACCAAACTTTATTATGTAAAACGCCACCTGTATTAAACAATATAGGGTCAAATAACACAAATTAATGAATAAAAAATAAAAACCACTACATGACAGTTTGAGAACCCGCCAAAAAAACAAACAACGCAAGTACTTAATGTTATTTTTAAGTTTTTTATTTACATAATACATTTATCTAATGGTCAATATAAGTAAAATATCTACATTACTAAGATATATAGATAAAAATTGAGATGATTGAAAACAATTGTATATTCATATTTTTTTTTAAAGAAATACAGAATTCAATTTGATAAGTTAAATATGAAAAAATACATACAAATTATTGAACATTTTTTTTATTCGCATTTTTCTTACCGATTTAAAGTGGAAAATAAAATTTTATTATATTTGAAGGTAGCAAGCAGGATGCTTGTAAACTGTTCTGAAAATGACGTAGATATGTTATGTTACCATATATTGCAATTATTTGTTTTCTACGGACCTGAAAAAGTCTAACTTAGGCTATGTTTTTTGTAATTTTACTTAAAAAACTTTCTATTGCTTACCACTGAATAATAATCTCAACATTTCTTCAATAAAGGCTTTATTTACTGTATTAGAAGACAAAAAGAGACATAGACATTAAATATTTGTAATATAGACAAATTAAAAGCTAAGCTTGACAGAAATGTTTTCGTATCGCATTACTTAAGAGTGTTTTTTTCATTTCTTACAGAACTATTGGACTCTTAATAGGATTTTAGAACTAATATCATTATCAGCTCTTTGCAGACTTAAAATATAATGTACTTCTTTCTTGTAGTACTTTGCTTTCAAATACGTGATAAATACCAGTCAGATTTGTTTTTTTTTTGCATTAAATATCCATTTATTGAGAAAGATATCTATATATAATGATAGTATATATAACATCACACTACGACTTTAAAGAGTGGAGCAGTAACCGTGAACGTCAAGCAATCTGGAAAGCTACAGGCAAATATGGGAAGGGAGAACATTTTTTTAATCAATTTATATCACAAAAATATTAATCTTAAAGTATTTGTATATGTTTCGTCAATAGCGGGGACATAAGCTTTAAAATGATGTTCAATCATTAATTTTAATAAAGAATTATTTAAGAAGATATGACGTTGCCGGGAAAAAATACGTTTGAGAAATAATATAATATTGCATGATTCTTTTATTATTTAAAAGTGTTTGTATTCCAATTTTGAAATGATCATAATAATCCATTATGAAATTATAGCAGACAGTATTTTCTTTTTTCTAGAATGTTATTTATCAATATTGTGCTTATCGTGTTTTAAAATGAGAAACAATATCAAGGTGTTTATTTTATCGTACACGTATACAGCGTAAGCAATTTCTAATAATATGTAGATAAGTGTTTCTATCTTTACGCACGTATTAATTTTATAACATAATTAAATATAAAACCCAGATAAGTACAGCGGTTTGATAAGACCGCTGCCAGGAAGGAAGCTGTCGTTATCAACGGAAATTTAGCTCAACATTTGTTATAATAAAGTAACTTAAACTGAGACTTTCGGTAAGGTTTTATGTCTTGATAACACACATTGGCATAATGCGGTGATTTTTTTAAAATTCGTTATGGTTTGGCCTTTGTCTACAATCTCAGGAGAACTGGTTGTGAAGTGCAGCTGCCGGAACACACCTCTAGGTGTTTGTAGACAGATTTTCAACTTAAGGGTGATAGCTAGCCAGGCGGTTATTAGAAAATGTCCTACCACCATGCTATGGTTTCTTTCACCGAAAGCTCAGGCTCATTATGGAGATTAGAATCCACGTCAATCGACGCAGTGTGCGTACACGCTACCACAGAGCTATCATTGCTGCATACTAAATTAATAGGTATTGCTTAAATAATGCTTAAATAATAAATTTACTTAGTTTATCGTTTTATACTGGCGTGCATATCTTTGCATCAATACGACAGCTGATGGATATGGGCTTCCCCTAAAGATCACCACGATGACGGTCTTGCGATACTCGCATCCAGCAACCTTCACCAGGTCGTCAGTCCACCTTGTGTCTTCCAGTGCGTTGTCGCCCCACTCGAGAACTATTTAGTCTCATCGGACCATTATTTCTACTCATAATTTCCCCCGCTCACTAACACTTAAGTCTAGCACTTTTGATATCTTTAGGCATATCATTATGCGACTTTAAAGATCAGACAGACTACAGAAGAGTTCAAGAACAATGCTGCAAAAGGCAAATGTGATATTGTTGTATGCACAAGGTATATTTTAAAAATACAATTAAATTAAAACAAATCTATACATGTAATAAAATTATAAGGAATAACTTAGGCTACTTTTATTTTAGGAAAATAATTAGGGTTCCATGCAAAACAAAAACGTTTTAGTACTCTACGCGAGCGGAGCCGCGGGCACAGCTAGTAAAAGATAAAACCAAATTAAATAAAAACAACCTAAAAAAGACTGCATCTCGCCTGAAGCGTTTATGAAAGACGTTCATCACTGTAATGTTGAAAGTATTTAGCAGAGATTGCCAAATGGTGCTAAATAAGCAATATTAGTTGATTATGTCATTATTCAAAAATATTATTTACGTTTTTTTGTTAATTACTAATTACCAATAAAAAATAAAGAAAAAAAACTTGTATATAGCATGCAAGATTTATTAATTGTTTTTGTTCTACTTGTCCTAAAATGATAATCTATAGTCTCTAGCTAGTCCGGCAGACGTTGTTTCGAATCCTAATATAACTATAAATCATGATCTCGATAAAACAAACAGCAAAATTGAGCTCAATCTGTCAAGTCGTTTAAAAGTTATAGAAATCATTAACAGATGCACACAAGATTATTATATATCATCATCGTCATTACAGCCGAAAGACGTCCACTGGTGCATATAGGCCTCCCCCAAAAATCGCCACAACGACCGGTCCTGTGCTGCCCGCATCCAGCGGCTTCCCGCAACCTTTACCAGGACGTCGGTTCGCCTTGTGACAGGTCTGCCCACGCTGCGTAATCCAGTACGCGGCCCCACTCGAGAACTCTTTGGCACCATCTACCATTCGTTCTACGAGCTACGTAGCCCGCACACTGCCACTTAAGTCAAACTATTCTTAGGGCTATGTCGGTGACTTTGGTTCTCCTGCGGATTTTTATACATAAGATATAAAAAGAAGTGCTTGTTTGTCCCCTCTGCATTTCTATACCAATCATCCGATAGCGACGATATTTCGGTGAATTGTTTTGCGCACACCCGCGAACATTTTGATATAGGTGGCGCGAGTCGTTTCATTTTGAAGACAACGGAATTAAATTACCAGATAAAAGCTAGTTAGTAATTTAAAAAAGTAGCTTGTATATACCAAGCATGCAAGATTTGGTAATCAATTTTGTTCTACACGTCCTAAAATAATAACGGTACATCACACCTTATGTAAATGAGTCGATTGAATATTTGAAGTATTTGAATTAATTTATACTATTGAACACAACGATTGGATGCGTTATTTTTATTTTTTAAACATGTCACGTACACACCAAACGCAGAACATCCCTCGTGAATTTAAGTGCCGTCGATCCACGCGTTATTTATTATGTCTCTACTTGGATTTCAATTAGGTAGCGAGAAATGGTTAGTAAATACGCCTAAGACATTTTAATATCTTCTATATAAATAAAATGATTGAGGTTCGCCGTCGTGCGCGCATCACGCAAATACTACTGGATAGATTTTGACCAGTTTTTTTTGTTGTTTTACTACTTAGATACTTGAGTCCTTATAAAAAAAAAAACACGATATCTTGATTCAATAAAAAGTTATGAAGGTTTTAAGAAACTACCATTATTATAAGCACTACGCGTTCTTCTATCGTCCACGCGGGTAGACACAGCTTGTACATAATTGTACAATAATACATATATAATACATATTGTAATTGTAATATATTGTTATGTGAATTAACAAATCGGTCCTATGACATATTTTAGTTTTTTTTGTCGTAAATAATAATAATAAATCTTGTTCATTTATATTTTTTGTTTATTTATCTGTGTATAATAAGCAAACGTAGTTAATATAAAATTATTACATTATAAATACTGTTTTTATTTATCACTTTCCCCAATCCGATTTATATTCTTAAATGAACTCTTAATGAACTATAAAAAACATACATATATTTACTATAGAATAAGATTAACTGCGTGTATAATTTCCAGAAGAATATAATTAGTTATTGAATGAATACTTGAATACTAATTTTGTGTTTTAATTATACGATCACCGTTTCTGGGCGTGACTGAAATGTCAATAAGCCTGATTATTATAGTTGACATATATCTTCCATTAAATTTTTCCTTCATTTTTGATAATTAAAATATTATTCAGTTTAAATACATTTATGAATTTATATCGCGATTACAGTTTTTATTTCATAATTTCGACCTTCTAATTATTTTAGTACTAAAATGGTTAATGTTTGGCACGAGTATTTTAAACAGCTGTAGAAACAGAGCAATATTCTTAACATATTTTCATGTATTATATTATTATTAAATTATATATTATATGTGTTAAAATAACTTTAAACAGTCACTTGGGTACTTACAACATTTCATAACCATCGACATGAAGAAAAAAACATATAGTTGCCATGGATAAGCTTACATTTTAAATATTTTTTATACTATAAAGGTTACAAATAAGTATACGACCTGCCTGATAGTAAGCGACTACTGTAGCCTATGGACGCTTGTAATACCATAGGTATTACTAGCGCGCTGCCGACCTTGAACCCCCCAACCCCACGGAGCTCAAGAAGCCCTACTTATCGCAGGAACACAACACTAGATCATGTGGCTGCGATCGTATTCCACCAGTCGGGCCTTACCCTACCTCCCTTAAGCTCTTCAGAGATGTAACATTTGTAGTTTGAAAGTACAAGTCTAATATATATAAAACACCAAATACCAGTGTCAATCTATAGACGCAGTTTGATAAAGTACAGGAAAAATTGTGTTGCAAGGAATGTAATTGCTCAATTATCATGTCGGCCCGGTTACTCGATATCTAGTACAGATAACATATACTATAGCTACGTAGCTACACTTGTCGCCATACCCACTGGCCCAGATTGTCTCACAGCGCTGTCCCACTGACACACCGTTTGATTTAATTATACTTGGTTATTTTTTACTAAGTTTAGCTTTTAAAGTTATTTTTAACAGTCAACCTGTCATCCTATTATGCCCGACCTCAGGACTGCGGTCTTTTTAGTTGTACATAGTTATAGTCTGCAGTGACCACTTAGCATTAGGTGGACTACATGCCTGTATGCTACTTCATAATATAAAAAAGTGAATTAAAGTTTGTACAGAAGTACCATTTGTTTTGAATAAGCCGGATATCCGGAATAATTATCTGTATTTGAATCCGTATGCGTATTTTTTTGCGAATCTTAAACGATTCTAAATATTACTAAAATGTTCATTTATTAAATGAAATTTGAAAATTAGCTACGAAAATTTTTGGACTCCTTAAATTGTTTTTAGCGATTAGTAACTTAGAATAGATAATTTAAAAACAAAAAATTATACTAAATCAAACCTATGAAAAAATACTTGTAACTAAAATTACATTATCTGAAAAAATGTACACCCTACTATAAACAAATCGCACGCACAGTAAGAATTTAAACATGTCTCATAAATTAAATTACGGGTTATATGCAAAAGGGTTGGCTAAGTATCGGTCCAAAATTACGACCGCTTACATCAACAAACGAAATACAAAAGTTTAGGTCCGTATCCATATCTGCAAATCAAGGCATCAATAATCCGTATCCGTGTCCGTATCCACGAATATATCTACATTTTTAAGGATCCGGGACCCTAGGTCCGATCCATCGGCAGGGAGCCCTTGAGTCAAGCAGCCGTTCGCGCGATACAGTGACTCTACATTCACTAGCTTTCACAGCCATACATGACACTGCATTATACACACATGCACAACACACAGGTACATAGGTTCTGTAAGGGACCTTTTTTTTCTTTTTTTGCCTAGATAGATTAGACAAAAAATTTCAGACCACTAAATACACATACACATGTTCCTTCCCTCCTCCCAGGGGGCAGAAACATGTATATATGTATAGTTAGTTTAGATCGAATGATAGGAATTTAGTCAGATCGCGACTTAATTGCATACGCGCAACAGTCCGAGCCGAGGTTCGGCCACTTTGGCACCCTCGGATGTTGTTGCTTAGCTTTCGTGGCTGAGTGCCCTAAGCGCTCGCCCCCAAGCCCGGTAAAGCTGTAAAAGCCGTAAAGGCTCCAGGGCCCCTAAGGCTAACAGTATAGTCAGTTCGAAAAAAAAAAAAGGATCCGGGACATCACTGATTTTGACAATGTTAGTTTATGGTTCATAAATTTTATTAAATTGAGCGCTCATAAAGTAATTTAATCTAGTTTTTAACCGGAATTTATTTGTCATATAGTGTTTTTTTTAATACTTAAATTTGTTTTCACCCTAAATTTTATATTGTGTCAGTTGGTATTTTGGATAAAAGAGCTTGTTTATTGTGTACAGGTGGATTGGAAATAATAACATGGACCATAAATTCTGAGGTCTCACAAAAACTACCTGGAAAGATCTAATAAGGGTGACTCCATTTTATTAGAATACTGGAGTCATCACAAGATACTATAATTAATCACTCGAAAATTGCAGTAATGGTCTTCAATAAAAAGGCCTAATTGCCAAGTTAGGAAGAGGAAAAGAAGAAGTCATTTAACAAAGTTGCTGATATAAGCTAGTTTATTATAAACTTAATAAACATTTGAATAATTTCTACGTTTGGATTCTAGAAGTTCCGAAAAATGTTATTTTTAGGCAGAAGTTCATAATACAAAGAAAGCTAAGTAAATTATAATCCAATTCTGATAATTATTTATTCAAGTCACAAGTGGGCCTATTACCGCTATGTACCTGATGTCATACGTTAGGAATTACACGCATTGCCACAAAGTTGATAATCGAGTGGCATTAACAAAATAGCTTTATTTGTTGTATGTGCATCCAATCGGTATTTCGCCTTCATTCCGATGCTCAGTACGTGACCGCTCCGTTATATAAGGGCCGTGAGAAAGCAGAATTCCATCACGCCTAATATAAAAGAAGTGGCCTTTGATGTTATATTAGAACAATAACATTATTTTTGACACGTCCCGAAATTATAAACAAATGCTCTGTCGCTAGAAAAATGCAATCGGCTACTACAAATAAACTATTTACATACAATTAAAACAACTTACTAAATACTGATGTTAGTGTGGGTTTAATGAGATGGACACATCGTATAAACTTCATAAATATATATGTATATAAATAAATATGGGCACATAAGCCAGTCATCCAAAGTCAGCCTTGTGCAAGGATCGAATCCGCGTCCACTCTGCTCTATAGTAGGACTAACTACCACTGTACCACGAGGCTTGTAATAGCGATGCCGCTATGAAATCAACAGAATGGATTATACTTTACGATCGACGTTAGCATGCCCTTTGACTGATGTAATACTGTAAAGATTTACAATAGGGATGAAAAACCTTGTGTTGTATTCCTGTGGTGAGTAGGTTTTCCAGACCTTCTTGAGGAAGAAGGGTCCAAGGTTGGCAACGCGCTAGTGTTACCTGTGGTTTAATTTAAAAAAAAACCTAAATTACCTGGTTTTCCATTTTTACTAAAGGTATATAAAAGGTTATGTGATATGTAATAATTTAATAGGTTCTCTTTGTTAGGATACTTTTACAGCTCTATAAGGAAGCTTTAGTCAAAAACTAAAAACATTATGATGTCATTTTAATTTGAATACAATCATCGGTTAATTAACTAATTCTGTAATAAATTGTAAAACCATGAAGATAAGTAAATAACAATATAATATGAAAACAATAAAAAATAGTAAACATAGAGATATGCTTAAATGACTTTCCAATCGGCAACATTAATTGATACTTTAACGTTGTGCGGTAGATAAACTCATCAGCAGTATAAGTCCAGTGATTGGTTAAATAGCACGAATAATGTGATTGTCATTCCCGTCTCGTTGTCGTTAATCGGTAAGTATCGAAACTCATTACCAACACAATGAGTTACACCAAACAAGAACAATACCTTGTATGTGTTTAATTGTCATTATTTATAGATCGTCGCATACGATATAAAATAAATTTATAATTGATTTATATGTATATATAAATTACTTTGTGAATAATATTTGTAGTCCATGAATTATATTCATAAGTAGTCAGGACAATATCTTTCTAAGAATAAATATAAACCAAATATCACTCAGTCCGAGCAGTAGGGTAGTTATGAACATCCACTTATAAATATACATTACTTCTCATTTCACTTCCAATAGTATGTATACAATATATATATATATATATTTTATATATAAATTTATGAATTGGTAGACATTGGAGTTAGAACTGATTGTATAGTTTGTTACCCAACATATATTTTATATTGTGATGTGTTGAATAGATGAGTGTGACGTGTTCTCTTTGAACAAAGCCTCAATAAGAACAAAGATTGATAAAAAAATATTTCTCAAGGATATTGTAGTTCTATACGTAAAATACTTTTTAGAATCTGTTCAGTAGTTCCGGGGATTACCTCCTACAAACATATATACAAACTTAATTTCGGTATAATAATATTGTAGATTTTAATAATATTTTTTAAACTTAATAATATCTTTGACTAGCTCTGCTCGCGTGGGCGTGTAACTTTTTATTGAATGACTAGCAGTGCCCGCGGCTGCGCTCGCGAGGACTACAGAATGCCGTCGACCGGGAACACGCGCGAATCGTGCTCGTTTTTCCGAATTATTTTTAAATGCGCGGAACCCTAATTCTTTTTCTAAAATTACAGTAGCCTAAGATACTCGCTTATAACATCAGCTATCTGCCAGTCAAAGTCACGTCAAAATCGGTCCAATCGTATTGTGAGTTAAACGTGTTAATAAATGTCTACCCGAAAACTTGTTATAAAAATGATTAACAAAATAATTTTCGTGCCAATAAATTATACAAGGTTTAACGTCAAGCAGGTTTCTTCCAATTTTATTTTTATATTTTGTGTACAGTTCATTAAATTAAATATGGAATTAACATTATGATCATATATATCTATACATATATATGTATTTCATAAAACTTATGGTCTCTCTTTCTGTCTATCCGTCTATGTTCTTTTCACCCAAAAACTACTGATCCGATTGATATATTTTTTATTTTAATTCATAGCTATGTCATTTGGCCAGGTTTATTGGGTATATTTTGTAAGATAAAGTAGCATACGAAATAAGCAGTTATAAATGACTCATTTGGGGCCCTTGTATGCTTACGCTGAGTAAACCATACCAGATATATCAAATTAATATTCTACGTAATTGTATACCTTTAAAATACCTATAAAAAGTCAGCGATAGCATATATCTATCTTATAAGGATCACCCATAATAAACATTTATGTCTTCCGTATTTTTAGCTGGGACAGCACGATTAGCGCTCGACCGACGGCATTCTGTAGTCCACACGAGCGGAGTCACGGGCACAGCCAGTCGTATATAAGCTAAAAACACTGATTTCTGACCAATTCACGCATGATCTTTGGCAGGTTACTTTCCTCAAAATCAAACATATTTTATTCTCTTTAGGCATATTTTATTCTAAGAAGGTAATTATCAATGTCAACACACTATCACCGGTTTCTAAATCATTCCAGTCATCAGGAAGAGCTGGCAAGAAACAAGATTATGTTTTTCATCTTTATTTCTGTTAATAATGCCATAGAAACAAATAAAACACACCTAGATCACCGACAACGAAATTTTGAATCTAGATAAAAATCGACTCGGTATAGAATCATAACGTGGAAAGCCTCTGCTTCCGGGAAGAACTCTTTCTTATATACTAAAGTAACAAGCAATTTGCTTGTTTGCTTGTTGCTTGTTATTAGTTTTTTTTTTAATAAAAACTATATTTTGTAATAAAAATATCTTATAATCTTATGGAACTTAAAAAAGGTTTTATTTCGGAAAAACAGGAAGAACGCTATAAATTAATTGAATTTTATTTAATTATAAACAAACAATTATTGAGTTAAACACGTTAACCTCGTCGCATTATAAACTAGATCAGATATTACCGAACGAATGGAAAAATTGTCACATTACCAAGAAGGTGGACAAGAAATAATAATTAGCTACACCACCTATATTAACCAATTAACTGAAATTAAGCTTTTGGTAACGGATTACGTTGGTAGTCGATAAAATTTTGATAATAATATTTATTACCTTACTAATACGAATTGGCTTTACTTGATAAGCATATAAAATATTTAATAGGGAGTAAACAAATTTTTTACTTAAAATTATAAAGCCATTAGTGAAATCTAACGCTGTTTACAGACTATAATATTCTCTAAGTATACTGTCAAAAGACAAAATTGTCTTTACCAAACTTGTTTAACTCCGTTAGTTGATTCCAGCAGGAATAGAATCGGCGTTACGACTTTTTCATTGAATTAAGATTCGGAAGAAACCGACGAAGTATTTGAGCAAAGCTCAGACTCGATAGACAAATCGAACTCATATTGTTCAATACGGCATCGCAATATCCGAGCGATCACCAGTTTAATATTATAAAAGTGGCTGAGAATTGATGATGGGTCAGCTCAGTGGTAGTGTGTTCGGACATCGCATCGATTGACATATGTTCGAATCTTACAACAAGATTAAGGAAAATATCGTGATGAAACCATGGCATGGTTGTATAGCATTTTCTTTAGCCTATCTGGCTAGCTACCACACTTAAGTTGAAAATTTGTTGCGTTGTGTGGTCCGGCAGCTAAACTAGGCTTACGTGTTACTATTTTAGGCTACATCGTCACTTAAATGAGATTCAAATACTTAACCTATAAAGTATCCAAGAAATAATAAAGCTAAAAGAACTGCATGTTATCCTTTATTTCTAAATAGGTAACTACTTATGCTCTTGCAAAACATTGAATGTAACCATGAAAACATTTTTATTTTATATAGCATTTATAGTAAGTTATAGATTTACTTATACGATGTGCATAATTAACACATGAATTGAAGCATACATTAAATTAATTCATGTAGTATTAATATTATTTGTTCTTGTATTTATGTTCAACGCTTCGGCAAACGTTCATCTCGTGACCCCGCGCACGCACGCGCCGCTCACCTTTTGCGATGCAATTCACGACTGTCCAAGGCTTAGCTTTCCTCACGCGAATTTAGGGTTGTCCAATGTCCGCAGTGTTTAACGGTGTCTTAAAATCGGATGTGTTACACTTTTCAGATAATTAAAAAACCTTTAGTGAAACAATTGTTAGGGTTGATAGAATTCCCATTTGTCGATTCTGTTTAATTAAAATAAAAAATGAAAACATATAACTTTTCTTGGAAATTATTTTAAATTTGAATAGAAAATTTACTTCATTGATCGGCATAATATTCAAACGTAGGTAGATTGAGATTTAATATATTTTTTATCAAAACCTATGTAATTGGGATTTTGTTTTGACAAAAAATTAACTACAATTTCGAAATTTAAGAATACTCTTTCTCTTTACTTATATACACGAAGCACTATCTCATATTCTAATACCTAAATCTAAATTACTAAAATCTTTACGATTATATAAATAGAATGTTACACGTCCATTCGAACATCACAGACCAAATCCGAAATCGACTTTTGCTTTTACCGTACAGTTATGTCCATAAATTACATCAAAAACAGCGTTAACGGTCACGGTGACTAATACAAGTAGGTACTTTAAGAATGCATATTCTATAATGTAATTTGCATAATGTGTTCCATATAAACAACTACATACGTGTGCATGACCAATTACGTGAGATTCGACCGAATGGTACACAATCACTTTAACAATATTAGTCTAACGTAAGTTTTATTGCATAAAATGCACATTGTTTTCATAATATATATGTATTAACATAAGCAATATTTCAATAATTTGTTTAAATAATAAAAATGTAGCCTCTATAAATAAACAATTAATTATAAAAGGTGGACACGATAATTTTTATCAAGTGATAGGTATATCGAATAACTTCATGGCAACGAAATTATGCTGAATAATGAGAAAATGAAAACTTTTTTTTTCGATCTCACTATACTGTTAGCCCTTAAGCCTCAGACGGCCTTAACAGATTTACCGGGCTTGGAGAAACTTATACAAAAACTAGCTGTGCCCGTGACTCCGCACGCGTTGATTACGCAGTAAATTCTCCGTCTCGTACATTCTACTCATAAATCATGATTTCTAAAAATTTTATTGTCAATTATTATTTTGTATCAATTTGAAAAACAGTTTCCGAGTTAAATCCGGATATGCAACAAACAGGTAAAAAAATCATATTAGTGTTCGATATACTCGTAATAGATGCCTATTACGAAATTAGGAGAAATATTACATGTACAGACCGAACTACAACTTTATTTATATAGAAAAACAGTATTTGCCTTTTGAAATTGAGTAAAGTAATATAGGTAGTTATCAATTGTTATGTCAGATGCAACAATCAAACATATTTATATACTAGACTAGCTTCAGCCCCCGACTTCGTCTGCGTGGACTTCAGAATTGGGCCTTTACCAGGATAAAACGTATCCTATGTCTTAATCCTGTCTGTGCAAGTTAATCCATTACTTCAAACTTAATCCATTATAAGCTGTCTGTGTGCAAAATTTCATCTAAATCCATCTAGCCGTTTTTGCGTGAAAGCGTAAGAAACAAACTTCCATTCAAATTTATAATATTATTTAGGTGTGCCCTATGGTTTTACCCGTGTTAAATTTATTATACAAATTCTTCACAGCGCTGTCGCCAAATGCACCTTTGTAGCATATCCTTGTTCTTACTTCCCATACTTTCCTACAGATGTCCATATTTCTTGACGTTTGTGGTTACTACTCCACACCTTAGAGTGGTAGCGTGAAATTATATAGCCTATAAATTTCCTCAATAATTAAGTTATAAATGACAAACAGAATTTTTCTAATCGTACTGGTTCGAGCGAATTTAAACAAACAAACAATCTCTTTAGCATTCCAATAATCGTTTTGTGTAGATTATTCAAGGCAGGTGTAGGTAGGTACCTTTTCCCAGACAGCGAGCGATATCGCCGAACGTGGAACTAATAAAAAATATTTCTTTTGTACTCCATTAACACAAATAACAATTAATTATAATGTAATTCGTTGAGGTCGGAATTTAACGGATTTAACGGAACGTCCCTTTCTAATAAGCTACTGTCACGAAGCAAAGAAAGTGATCAATATTAAAAAGGGATTTATTCAAAAATTCGTATCGTGTACGTAAAAAAGGTATTTAATATTCATAGCTCATTGGGATCTATTATAGCAATGTTATCATCGAATTATGTAAATAAGTTTTTGTTCTTGTCCGTTGCACGTTCCAAACAGCTACTGGAAGTGGTCTGATCTTCATAAGTACTACATTAACCTTCTTTTTTCGAGATTTCTCTACAGTGCGTGAAGGTCAGAAAAATTCTTGTTATTTAATGCCATATTTACGATTTCGAAACAGTTGTTATTATTTCCTTCTTATCATAATTCTTCTGCAGCTAGTGAAAGACGGCAGTCAGCCTATTATATCGTGATATTATCATGATTCGATTTGTCTACATATTAGGGTTGACCAACTAGGCAATTAAAAGTCGCGGTGGTCGAGTTGTTTAGGTCAATGGAATAGCGATTCCGTGCTCGCAGGTTGGAGATTCAGCATGAACGAATTTGTTGTTTGAAACACTGACGGCTGACGGTAAAATAAAGTACCTTGAGGAAACTTAAAATTTGAGAAATGCTCGTGTATTATCAACGTATGTTGGTAAAGCAACCAAAATTGTGGATTTCTCAGCATTTGAAATTGTCAATACGTCGTGGGCTGACCTAATGAGTCAGCCCATGCCTTCCCTCGAAAAGAGGCTCTTTGGCCAGTGGGTCATTTACAGGCTGGAATTATTTATTGTTATTATAACCTGGGAATTAATTTTGTTATAGCTTTACGTTGCTTAATTCGCGAATAACCGACATCAAAAAAAGGAATTCGAATGTATATTTTATTTTATGGATGTTTAGCCATAATGAATCGATTTAGATGATTTTTTTTTCGTTGGATAGGGTGTTCCCATAAGGATCCCATGTTAACAAGCATTGAGCCTGAGCTTTCGGTGTAGGAAAACATCGTAATAAAACCATAACAAGTAATACGACATATACTAATGCCCGCCTGGATAGCTACCACTCTCAAGTAAAAAATCTGTCGCCAAGCACCTTAAGGTGTGTTCACATAAATGCACTAAGTATGTCACCATCTTGGGCCATATCATCAATTAATGAGATTATGGCTTACGCCTTTTAAAAAAAAACGCTGATTTTCCTCTGATTCTAGTTCTCACTCGTTGAAACGGAGCCATGTCGACACAAAAGGTAAATCGCAAACGGAAAGTATCACGAACTTTCGACAATACAAAATCGTGATAAATCAACAGTTAACTATTGATCGATGCGCAGCGCTGTTCCTAATAACTACGCCTTTGCAATCTCTTCACTATTTCATTTATTTTTTGTACAGCTTTCGCTGTCATATGCCTTGTTTAATGTTATTTTTTGTTTGTTCACGTCAGTAATACAAAGACGTGATACAGAACTAACTAGGTTACACCCCATATGATTGTAAAGTGATGTTATGCGTCTTAATCTGCAATCCAGATTAGCGATGTAGCGTGTTTAAACACCGCGTCGATAGGCGTAAGTTGGAAACCTCAATAAGCCTGAGTTTTCGTTGAAGAAAAACATCGTTATGACCATGAAACAAAGAAGTATTAAATTCAATGGTTATGACACCATAGCATGGTGTTAGGGTATTACTTAATGTCCCCTGGCTAGCTATCCTCAAGTTGAAAATTTGTCTCTAAGAACCCTTTCCGATAGCTGCACAAGAAATAGTCTGTCGGAAAACAAATCTCAAGACCATTTAAAGCAGGTTTTCCTGTCTAAAGTTTGCATTATCTAAATATTATTATTATTGAGATGTATCATTATGTGAATGATAGCGATGTATATTTAGTTATTTATGAAATAAAAATGTCTGTTGTAAGTTAATGTAAATATGCTTTGGATAGCCATATTTAACCGATTTCAAAAAAAGGAAGAGTTCTTAATTCGAAGGTATAAATATATTTTTTGTGGATGTTCCGCTATATCTTCTTTGTTTATGAACCGATTTAGATGATTCGTTGGAAAGGGCATACCTCAAAGGTGGTCCCATTTTAATTTCATTGCTTTGGACCTTCGACTTCGAAGATACTCCAGGTAACTCCTAAAAATAATTGAAGTATGTTTTCTTTCTTGTTAAAAATTGTCTTGTTGTAATTGAATTTATTACATAGAATTCAAAAATACTATTACGAGAGATTATTAAGACCGCATATTTCTACTAACTAACGCAATTAAATTTTAACACAGCGACGGACAACAGACCGTGTACTCAGAAGCCTATCGTAGGTAAGTAACTGTTTGGAGCGCGGCAGTTGTTCCAAACAGAACTAGTAAACAGTAGCGAGCAAGCCTCTCAAAACAATGAGAAATTAAGAACAATAAAACAAGATTATCTAACAATTGAATATTTTTATGTTTAAAAGTAGCTGTGCCCGCGGCAACGCTCGCGTGGACGACAGATGAACGCGTAGTGATTATAAAAATCATAGTTTAACGCGTAACAACATATATGGTTAAAAATAAATAAATAAATCTTTCAAAGTTACGGCATTGGATGTGGTTGTTCCCGCGCGAATATGAGAACAAACTGTGATGCGAAACTAATAGCAAATTACGACGATGCGAGAATATCCGGCGAAAGTATAATGTTTAAAATGTTATATACCAGCTCACTGGTTCTGCGTTCTGTGGTCGGCGCCAACAAGAATCCGAAGTTCCTGCACCATCACGTACCCACTGTACACACACCGGCTCAACAATACTCGATCCTGGAGTGTATGGCTGATGATGGAATGTCTAAGACGACAGAGTTTTGCATTGTTCGGAGGCGACGGTGCTTCGACGAGACTCCGGCGCGAGTGCCGGTGGTGGCAACGACAAATCGAAAAACTACCCCCACTGGATATCATAATTATTAACGACGACAAAAATAATTAAACTCAACTACCTACTTTAATTTTAATGGTTTTAAATTACGCGGCTGCAACAGGATGTTTTGTTTTTCGATATGACGATAGTGATTGTTACCACATCATCTCTTAAAGGTCGAGTTCCGCTCTGTAGTATATTAATTGGATCATGTCACGTCAGAACGGATTAAGCACTCAATACGAAAACAATACCCACCTGTAAGTGTCCCATTGTTGGGTAAAGAGACTTCTTTCCGAGATAAGGCACGGTCTTAATCATCACGCCAGTCCAATTATATATTATTTTTTACATAACGTGATCGAAACACAGGACTCTGACAAATTTAATGTAAGCTATTACTCATTACAGAAAGAATGGAAAATTAGACAGTATTCGAAAGTAAAACGAAAACGAAGAATTCTTACAACGTATTCGGCGCATTGCGTTAACTCACTGATTGACTTACCTGCAAAGAAAAAAAAAACTTGGTTGAAATATGAAAGAAAAAAAATGATTTATAGTCACAATTAATATTATTCAGAGGAAAACTTAAACGAGTATTCCATTTTTATTGAAATATTTATGTACTATTCTTATATTTATCTATACATATAATACAATTGTTTGTAATGTCAAAATAACAGGTTTTTACTAAATACATATATGTAAGTATACACGGTAACTATAACATAAAACATATCCTTAATGTAATTATCACTTTAAACATTTATTAAATCGAACAATAGTTGTAAGGTACTAAATTTAGTACTTTCGCTTCTAGTCGATATAGTCCAGTTAATCCGTTGTAAAAGGACAATAGTTATTTCCACTTTCACACGACCATACCAGTGCCCTCTAACGCCCCTTAGTCTTGCGATAAACGAATTAGTTTATCAAAATATATACTAACTCGGCCATTAAAACAGTAGAATGTTATTATTTGACAGGCCTCGTGGTGCAGTGGTAGTAAATCTTACTATTGAGCCGAAAGGTTGCTGGTTTGATTCTCCATACATTAGTGACTTTTCTGTGTTTGAGTGTTAAATATCTATATATAGATGTATATCAGCTGTTATCATAATACAAGCTTTGTTTATTTTGAAATTAAATCGCCGTGTGTGAATTTTTGTTCCCATATTTGTTTATTTGTTCTTTAAAACATCGTGTAGTTTTCTTTTTAACTATATTATAATTTATACGGCAATACATTTTACTTATCTAAAATATAAAATGGCTATGACAGCGTAATTATGACAATCCATCAGTTTTTGTAAGAAAACACAAATACGGTGTAAGTAATATTTCTGTGCGTAATACATAAAAGTAAAATTTTGTAATAAGAGAGTTTTTATTTTGTTACTCGAAGCAACGTGATAAAATAAGCAAAAAATATAATATGTTAAAACTATGTTAGTACAAACGATGTTTCAACACAAAACAAAATATTTTGAAAAAAAAACCATGTGATAACAGGACTAGGTGTCAACGTATTGCCGTTGGTGATAAAAGTCATCGACCGGTATTGTTTTTCAGCTAAACTTCTAACTTTACCAGCATCACACCATCCATAATTTCCAGCTCCAATGTATTTTTCTTCTTTAAAACATTTGTTTATATAATAGGAACACGCATCATTTATAAGCCACCAAAAAAATTATCATTCAAAATAAAAAATAAAACTTTATTCAATTTTGGTCCCAAGAAGGCACTTATGAACGTCAAACTCTACTACCGGTTCGAAAAACATCCCAGTCATTGAGAAGAACCGCAAGAAACTCAATATTAATTAATATTTATACTTAATAATCATATTAATAACTAGCTGTCCTCCACGGTTTCACCTGCGTATAATTTAAAAGAAATCGCTGATTGATAATTTAACATTCTTCAGTAGAGACAATATTTTTATCAGATAGCCCCCTGGCCCTGGCCTGGTATAACTCTGTATACGTCACAACTCACTATTTTTACTCATTAGTTTTTCGAACTGACTATACTGTTAGCCTTTGCGGCTTTTACAGCTTCAACGGGCTCGGTACAACTCACACGGCTCGTTCGCGCCCCTACAGCTATTGTCATTAGCCCGAACCTAATGTTGAATTATTTAATTTTACATTATCTCCTAAACTATTTGTCCAAATAAAATGCTATAAAGTTTATCTACATAAAATTATCTTGATGAAGATATAACTTTCGTTTGTAAGGATTAATATGCCATGCCTAATAATAATGCCCATAAATCACTTATCAAACACTCATAAAACAAAATATCTTATTGTGGCTTATGTATAAGTGATCAGGCATATGATATCGTGGACTTTTTTAATTGTTACTAAGAAGCAATATTTTTGTAGAAAATTGTATTTACGTATCACTAACCATTACGCCAGCGCACGCGGATAAAGCAGGTTGGAGTTCGCTATGTACTCCGAATTACTTAAAAATAATAATAATTAGGGTTAGCTGAGAGGTGTAGACTAATGCTAGATAGCCTATATACTACTATACTATTCTTCGTGTTTTTTCGAATTTTTCTAATCCGACTGGTAGTTTCAGAGATTAGTGTGTTTAAACAAACAAAAAAACTCTTACACTTTATTATATTTAGATTTAATGGATGCATACAGAGGGAGTCACTTCCAGACAACACTATCGTTTACATAATGATTCACCTTACCACAGTAATACCGGCTTGACATGGTCCTTAAACTCATTATTGTCTGGCAAATCAGTAATGTGCTTCAGGATCGTATTATAGAACCCAACACTATTACCTAAAAAACTTTTATCAGTCTTACTAAGTCTAAAACACGGTACGACTAATTTATGTCTATTTATAGTATTAAAACTATGCTGGTCGTGGACAAATTCTAGCTCGTCAAAATTTTTAAAAATATACATTATCATTATCAAGAATTTATATGTGTTACTGTATGTAATGTATGTATGTATGCATTACGCTCACCCATAGGGGCTAAACAGTAATGATAAAACATTACGTCTTGCTAATCATATTTATAAGTATTAATAATAGTTCGCAATAAGTATTTTATTTTTGTATCGTACATAAGACAAACTGTTAAACGTGCTACATACCTATTATACTTATAAATTTAATAATAACAATGATTCAACACGTTGATGCGGCAAAACTTGTACACGTAGACTGTATGTTGCATGCTAACTCACGTCTTACAACCACCCTAACCGCATTTTTGATTGATGACTATACTGCAGACGGCATGAACGTCAATTTCTAATGAGATTAAATATATTAAGTCACTAACCATCACGTAAATAATTCCATACCGAAATAATTTAACAATATATTCATTACTTGCTGTGCCCTAATATCCGTGTTAAATTTATTCGATCATCTTTCCACCCTTCGCCGCCAACGCACCCGTGTAGCCTATAATTGTTCCCACTTCCCCTACTTGCCTGCAGCTTTCAGATTGTTGGACGTTCATGATTACTACTCGAATCCTTAGTCTTATTTTTTTTCGAACTGACTATACTGTTAGCCTTAGGTGCCCTGAAGCCTTTGCGGCTTTTATAGCTTTACCGGGCTTGGTCTTTAGAGTCGTAGAGTGAAGTTATAAAGCCTACTAACTGTGCCCGCGGCTTCGCTCGCGTGGACTACAGCATGATGTAGGTCGAGCGCACGTGCGAATTGTTCTGTCATCAAAAATACTTATTGTGGCTGATCCTTAGAAGATAGACATATGTTATGGCCGCCATTTTGTACGCCTTTTTAAAGTCTACAATTATGTGGAACATAAATTTGATATATCTCGGAATGGTTTACACAGCCTAAGCCATTTAAGCGCCCCAAAAACGTCTTTTACCCCGAATTGATTCACTATTATCGTCACTGCTTATTTCGTATGTTACTTTATGTAACAAAATATATCCTATAACCTAGCAAGATAACATATCTATGAATTAAAGGAAAAACCATATAAATCGGATATGTGAGTTTCGCGTGAAAATAACATAAACGGACAGACAGACAGACAGAGAGTCGTTGAGTTTTATAATATGTACCTATAAATAACCTTCCTCGATAAATACAAAACAATTTCGTTTATCTAACCGGTAGTTCCAAGGATTCCTCAACGTATACACAAACTCGCAAAGTTCTTACTCTTCTTTACTATAAACTTGACGTGACTTTTAAAATAAATATGGTTTTATTTAAATATAATTTTACGCGCTCTTGTCCTGTTTAGCAACTCACTAAGGACAAAGACCGCCTTACTTAAACATAAACTAAGATTTTCATTGTTTTGAGGTAAGGTATGATTTAACTGTCAACCGACCCTAATTTCTCTGCTGAAGTATTTTCTTTTCTCTGTGGAAAATATTACTCTTCATTTATCCTACTGTTTTGGCTTTATATTTTCCTTTAAATTGTATAATAAAAAATAAAAAAATGCTTTATAACTTGCTCACTTGGTATAAAAATATTGTTTTTCACTTATTCAAAATAATGTCAAGTTATTGATACATTATTAACAGTTTTAGTAACGTAAGCATGATTACTTAGGTTATATACGTGTTATTATTGTAACCCACATAGTTTATTAGTAAATCAGCAAAAAAAAATTACGTATAATCCAATCAGCATTTCAACGAGTTAAGTCGAAATCTGTGTTCAGATTTATTAGAACAAATTTGTTTAGTAGAAAATATGTTTGTGGCCTCCAATGGAATCAACAATGCTCGCTCGTACATCGAAATTATCAAACATGCCTCGTTTAGTGACTGTATCAATATTTGTTTTCGTTTATTTACGAATTCAATGCTTTGAATAATATCATTGAATTGTGTAAATCCCGAGACGCTACCTGTCGATAAACTGTTAGTTCACCTTCCCTAACATTTGATTTACTTATTTTTTAAATTATAATTTTTAGATGCGTTCTGATCATAATATATGATTGAATTTTTACGAAGCGCGCGCATATTGCAACGTAAAGTTTTCACTATGAAATTGCTTGCTAATTACTTATAGCCTTACTTATTAACTTTGATTATAAGTAAGCAAATCTGATCTTTAGCTCTGTTTTTTTCTAACATTTAGAATAAATCTATTATAAATCTAGACTTTTTTATGTAATTGTTTTCGGTAAAATGAACATTTGTATTTCATATTATGTACTACGAAATATATTTGTAAAACTTATCAACATAGTTTCCCACAAAAGGCACTCACTTTCACGAGTATGGTTGATATAGCATTGCAGTCACGAACGGTCCGCTCTCTGCACCACGGTATTTTGATAACATCAACCAAACATACTGTAATTGAAGTTAATAAGCTATTTATTTACATACGAAGTCTTCGCGCTGTGAATACGTTGTGTTTTGGGAACATAGCAATGTTCAACAGTCAAAAATCAGAATATGCTTTATAATACAACTAGCAGTACCCCATAGTTTCACCCGTGTTAAATTTATTCACCCAACTCTCCACCACGCCGCGCCAATGTACCCGTTCGTTGTTCTCACTTGACGTTCATGATTACTGCTCCGCTCTTTGGGCTGCAGCGTGAATATATAAAGCCTATATCATTCCTCAATAAATAGGCTATTGAATACAAAAAATATTTTATAAATATGATTGATTGTTCCAAATATTAGCGCGTTCAAACAACCAAACAAAAAAAATCAATCCCTTGAGTCTATATTAGTATATATTAGTATTACCCACATGAAATAACTGTTAAGGATTTTTTTATCTCTCTGTTAAGGTCTGATGTTTCAAATCCTTTTCAAAAAATTTATTAGTACAAATTACCTATACACAACTAGACCATATACAAAGGTTATCATGTCTTTTAATTCAAAAAACAGACTTCGCGTCGCGTAGGAGTGAACCCTTTCGTCCCTTCTTAAATTTAATTAACATTTTTAAATAATAATATTTTGCATTTGTAATTTGCATACAATAAATATTATTATATATGTTTGTGGAAAGAGTTAGCTCTAACTAATATCCAGTTACCGGTTATACTTGTATCAGAGCTTCATATGATCGTATGACGGGAGTGTATAGGTCGATATAAAAGTAATTTTAGCCTCTACCAAAACACGAGTCGACGATCTCGCAACAGTCAAGGGCGGTCGTCTGATCGGTAAAATTACAACGTATGTGCAGATTTCTACATGGAACCAACAAGATTACCAATTTATCAAGGAAAAACTAGTTAATATTAATTCAATCAAATACGTAATAAGAACTTAATAATTCATAAAACCGGTCGCATTAATCTTCAATACAGAGATATTTTATTTTACTTTATTTTTTAAACTTGTACCTAATTTGAATAATGAAATCAGCAATTGATTTTAATTTTACATGTAATATAAACTCAAATGATAAGATAATATATAACTTGGTTGTGAAAATGATAAAAGTATAATGATTCATTGTGAAAGTTTACGCTATGTAAACTATAACCCTATGGTGACATCATTCGTAAAATGCCGAATGTTGAGTAAGCGTCAAAAAACGCTTAACAAATCAAAGAACTACTTCAATATTATTCAACTTTTAAATGACACTGTAAATGTCACTGGAAAATTGTACGAACCTTTAGTATATAAACAATCTAGTCCGATTGTAAACTGGCAGTAGATTGTGAACGGAAACAAAAAATTTTTAAATTTTCGACGTTTTTTTTATATAAAATAAGCAAAATCACGATACTAGAGAACTTGAAAATTGTGAATTTTCAACGGATAATTGGTTTCTGGCACTCGCATTTTCGACCTAACGTAACCAATCCAGTTAGTTTACAAACTTACGAAAATGTAACCGTTGCATAACAAGTATCCGTTCACGATTTACCGAAGTTTACAATCTGACTAGATTGATTATAAACTAACGCTTCATAAAATTATCCATTGACATATTTATGGCTTACAAACTTCTACAAGTATTCGTAAATTGTACAAGTAAATGTTAAAAATGATTTTGTTTGTTTACAACCAAATTTTCAATTGCGCCTTACATTTATCCTAATTTTTTAGGCTCTGCAAGGAAAGTCTTTGTTGAAATTGATAAATAAATTGATATCAATTAAGGCCTCGAGAAGGCATTTAAAGCATCAAAGCCGTTGGGTAGTTATAGCACACTTATGGAAACCTGGAACCTCATTTATCAAATTTAAATTAATTTCGATTTTATTAAAAATACCGTGATACAGTCATTGTGTGAGACGTGCTCATACATACAGACATTATCTATTTTAATATGCGTCCTGACTTATTTTGTTTAATATCCTTATAGGTTTTTATGATTCATAAAATTAATTAATTAATTAATATTTAATTTAAATAACGTTAAGCCTTTGAGCAATCATAATATAATATGGTTGTGAAATTTCAATAGTTTTTAAGTTTTTATTTCATTTACATTTTCATCAGAAATAAAATATATCTCCAAATTTGACTTTTTATCCAACTAAGGAGGCAAAATAGCGTACGACCCCCCTGACGGTAATCGGTTACCGTAGCATATGCACGCTTGTAATATCAGAGATATCACTAGCGCGTAATCGAACTTGAACCCCTCTTCCCCAAAAAGCTTGTGTTAACAAGGCTATTTGGCTGCGATCTCCTGTAGGGTAGAGGTATTTCAATAGTCGGACTGCCAAGTAGGGAGAGAGATTTCTCTGTGCCCTACCTCTCTGATGAACATAGTTTTGTAATTTTTGATTTTACACGTACATACAAGTTAGACGTATATATGTAACATAACAATTAAAGGTTATATAGGGTTATCTTCATCAGATCATGACAATCATAAAGAGGTATCGAAAGGCAAATGGGTTGTCGTAAGGTTTGTTTGCAACAGAACAATGTATATGAATGTAGCGCGAAATCGATCGGTTTCGAGATACTCGTACTATAGCGTGCCTCGTTAGTAATTAGAAGATGATTAATGCTAATATTTCGTCATACAGAAAGTGAGAACTGTATTGTATTTAAATGCCGTGACATTAAAACGGTGTTGTTTTTTGTTCGACTGATGGTCAGTGTGCATTATTATCTTCTCATATTATTTATTGACCTTGATTATAATGTTTGTGAAAATTTCGTTTGTTGTTTAATTAAAATACTTCTGTCGGTGGTTCAATGTACAATTATGATGAAGTATGACTATTATCAAATCTGTTAGTACTTGGCCTGTGCTTGGCTGTTTCTTTTTTAATGATTAAACAAGTACCTACGTATATCTGGACTAATGTAGCTTTATAAGTGGTTTTATAATAAATGCAATAATAGTTTTTGAATTTACGTCTACATACTTACTACATACATCTTCCATACATATTTATAATAAAATTCACTCGTCTCTCGTCTCTCTGTCTGTCTATATTTTTTTCACGCGAAAAACCACTTATCCGATTTACATGTTTTTTTATTTCAATTCATAGCTATGCTATATTGCCAGTTATAGGATATATTTTGAAAAACGTAAAGTACGAAATAAGCAGTGACGATAATGGTGAATCAAATAGGAAAAAAGACACTTTTTAGGCGTTTAAATGGGTTATAGTGAGTATACCAACCGATTTATATGAAATTAATATTGTACTTAATAAAAGACCTACGAAAAACTTAGCTATAGCATATATCTATCTATCTTCTAAGGATCACCCACAATAAGCATTTTTGTCTTCCGTCTTTTGAGCACGAATCGCGCGTTCGCTCAACCGACGGCATTCTGTAGTCAAAGTAAGCGAAACCGCGGGCACAGCTTAATTCCATAAAAATATACTCACATTATCAGCACGCTTTTTTTTATTTGTATTTTGTTTAGCGTTTGTCCAGACATTCATTTGATATTAAGTTACGGTGCGGCCGAAAATGGTAAACTATAAACGGCAGTTAGCCTAAGTCTGGAAATAACACTGGCTCTCAAGAGTAGCTGCAGGAAAGCACCAATAGACGCACATTTCCTTCCTTTCTTAATTGTGTTTTACTATAATTTACAAGAAATTTACTATTTACATTTAGATATTTGGTATTTTGCATCATTCTTTAATTCTCATAAGGATTGGTAAGCGAGGACTTTATTTACAAACATCTGGCACAGGTTTTTGGTGAAATTCCAAAAAACGATGCAATATTAACTTAAGTATTCTAGAAATGCGGACGCTTCATGTCCTTTGCATTCGGAAAACGTATGCATATAACGGTTAAAGAGACTAATAGACATAGGATATAAATTTAGTGAATAAGAATGTAACAAAATCGTTTTTAACTGTCGCCAAATGCATTCGGTCGTCATTGAAATATAGTACTATGCCCAGAGACCCATACATCATCTCAGTGTGGGTGAAAACGCCCCTTTCTTTGTGCTGGGGATAGAAAACTTCAAGGTAATTAAAGGGCTTTAAGGCAGTCTCAGTAGATAGGGAGAAATTAAAAAATTTCGAAAAATTATTTTCTCCTGATATGTATTTCGGCAAGTTCAATGGAACAGGAGTCTCCTCTATTTCAAACTACAATGAAGTATGTACCTATAATAACTGCATCATTAATTTCATTCATTATTCGTATCCTGTTTTTGTTTTATTTATCATGGCTTCTTTAATTCGTGTGACATATCAGGTCGTGGTCGATTTTTAGGGTTTGCTAGTACTCTGAAGCAACGATGACTCAGTAGTAACGTGCACAGAAATCACGTCAATGGACTTGAATTCGAATCCCTGCAATAAGCCTGAGTTCTGAGAACGAAAACATCGTGATAAAACCATAGCATGGTGGCAGGGCTTTTGAAATACCCAATACCCGCCTGGCTAGCACCCTCAAGTTGAAAATCTGTTGCCAAGAACCTATAGGTGTGTTCCAGTAGCTGCACTTGAGAGTGAGTCCTCCACTAGGTTAACCGTGTTACTACCATCTTGGGCCACACCTATAAATTACTTAAAAAAAACCTCAAAATAGGCCCTGGGGAATAATAAGCCTGAGAACTTATGCTAAAGACTATTTATCTTTATCCTTGTTATTCTTTAAAATTGATTCACGGGAATTAACATAGAAGATACGTAAGGCTTAAGAAGTGTAAACAATATCTATATGAACGTCATATCGCTAGTAGGAATGGAATAAGGAATTCACGCGAGGACATTATCTAATGTCATCGAGGTCGTGTTACAAAAACATCGATTCTTCAAGATGTAAGTTTTTTATTCTTTATTTTTGGAACAAAGTTCCTTATTTATTCCCCTATGCTATTTGTTAGAAACAAGTTTTTTAAAAGGATATTTTGTAATACTATGTACAGGCGTATTGGATATTAGCTGTGACCATCACTGAATGATGATTTAAAGTCAGTATAGAAAATATTTTCATCGGACGGCCAGGGTTATGCGTCCCACAGCTTGTTCGCGCCACTACACTTTTTGTCATAGACCCGAGCCGAGTGTTAAGTCATTTAATTTTACATTATTTCCCAAAATATTCGTCCAAATAACATCCTATAAAGGGCAAAGTTTATCTACATAAAATTTTCTTGATGATTAAGTAACTGTTGTTCGTAAGGATTAATATGCCATGCCTCATAAATCACTTAAAAATATTCTATAAAACTTTTTCACAAAATACCTTATTGTGGTTTACTTATACCAAGAGATACACATATGGAATCGCAGACTTGTTTTAGATGTATATTTTTGTGGAACATTGTATTTACGTATCACTAACCATCCCGCCAGCGTCTGCGGATAAAGTAATTCGGGTGCGTTTTGTATTCCGACTTACTTAACAAAAATTAATATTTAAGGCTAGCTGAGAAATGTAACCTAATGCTATATAGCCTATACTGTTCCTCGTGAATCTGGCTATCACATAATAAAAGTTTTTTTTCTAATCCGACTGCTAATTCCAGAGATTAGCGTGTTTAAACAAACAAAAAAAACTTCCACTTTATTATGTTATTAATATAGATTATTGGATGCCGCACATTTTACGCAAATTTGCAGTAACGTTTGTAAATACATCTATACATTAGGAAATTATCTGTATGAAAATACGAAAGCAAGGTCAAGCTCCTTTCTGTATTATAACAGATAAACGTGATAAACATAATTCCGGTCTTCCGTAACATCATTCGCGATGCAAGATTTCACCCACTTACTGTCGACATTCCATTAATTCTTGCGGTGCGATTGGTTTTTCTTACATTAACTTATCTTTAATCCATATTCTTTTTTAATTTCATTTATTTAACAATACTTATAACTGACAATCATATTCACAAATATTTAAATCACAATATACAAAATAATATTTAAAATCACACAAATGTAAATTATTTTTTTTATTCAAACTTGTAAGTATAAAAATTATTTGTTTCAATTAAATGTAAAATGTTTTCTCTTTATTATATTCTAGTATCATATTAAAATTCAAAAACGATTGTAAAAATTGCTTCGAGGTAAAATTTATACAGTGAATTTGCTATGCACAGTTAGCGCGAGATTTGTCTTTGTTGATATAGTCGTAGTATACTAGTTTTAGATATAGTCATACTGCTACTATTTATAATATGTAATAAGTAAATATTTATATTTCTTATTCAGGTATTTAAGAATATATAGTCAAACAAGTTTTAACTATCGTCGCGTCGTGTGGTTTTCTCTCGTATCTATTGTTTTGATTGATTGATTTTATTTTACCACTTTTTCTGTGTGATGAATATGTATACGTGTATACCTATACCAAATTACAGTTTTCTAGTTCTAGGAATCTCTGAGCTATACCGCAGACACACATACTGACAGAACGACGGTTGACTTCGGAAGTTTAAAAATAAATGATTCCAAAAGTAAAAGTAAACTACTACTTATTTTTCTATTGAAAAAAATACAACATACGAGTATTTTTCCCACGTGTATGATATAAACCGCTATCTTATCAGATAACGCCGATACGATCTGTTCGCTCAGCCACACTACGCCACGCCACGCTGGTACATCCGCAACTTGTAGGTTATATTAATAATCACACAATAACATTTACACCCGAGAACCAGTAGAAAACTTGCTTTATGAATTTATTTTATTGGATAAATATTATTTAATGATTTAATTTAAAATTTTCATTCTATTTTCAAAAGTAAACTCGTTTTGTGATTTTATTTTAATGGAGATAAAATTATATTTTACTATTAAGATTCTTAAAAAATAGGAACAGAAAATGATAGTAATATTAAAAATTATAGTATGTAAAGCGTTCAAGGTGACTGGCATAAACCATAGAAGTCGCAGTTTTGCTTTATGCTGGAATTAACAATATTTTTGCCTTTTCTGAGATTATATAGTTCCTATAGTTCGATCTTTTTCCATAAATTAATTGTTATATAAAACACGAGCTTCCTAAAATTACCCGGTCATACCGCTGTTATAAGATATTAAAAAAAACATTTAATGACTAAAAAATATAAAAGAAAAACATATAGGCATAATGTTAGTCCTTCTTATATTATTATAGAAAAAAATATAATGAAATCGAACCAGGAAAAAAGGCAATACGAAATATATAATTTCGTCTATTTTACATACATTTAATCAGTCTGATATTGTTTGAGTCAGTCTGAGTTGTCTCTCTCGCGCTCTATTCGGTCATTACATGTCTATTAAAATGTATTATTTAAATGTCTTGTCGACCGCTTTTCCTCCTAAGTGTTGTTTAGTTTAGTCACCAAACAGGCGCGCACTAGATATTGCACTACCACTATGCTAAGCGTACTTATACATCACGATGTTTTCCTTTACCGAAAGTTCTGGGTCATTGCAAAATTCCAACCCACACCGAATGTCGCGGCACGCGTTCAAATACTTTCAGACCACTAAATACACATACACATGTTCCTTCCCTCCTCCCAGGGGGCAGAAACATGTATATATGTATAATTAGTTTAGATCGAATGATAGGGATTTAGTCAGATCGCGAATTAATTGCATACGCGCAACAGTCCGAGCCAAGGTTGGGCCACTTTGGCACCCTTGGATGATGTTGTTGCTTAGCTTTCGTGGCTGAGTGCCCTAAGCGCTCGCCCCAAGCCCGGTAAAGCTGTAAAAGCCGTAAAGGCTCCAGGACCCCTAAGGCTAACAGTATAGTCAGTTCGAAAAAAAAAAGCATTTAAAGACGCTATCGAAGTATCTAGTAGAATAGTAGAGAATAATAGTAATAGTAGTAGAATCTAAGATCTAGATAGAAGAATCTAGAAGAGTAATAGTAGTAGAATCTAGTAACGATGTCGAAATACAATAATTATTTAACTCGATAAATTAGTATTATAATGTTATCGTTTTGAAATGGTTACCGATAACCGATACTGCCTAGTAACAGTAATAACCGTGGTATTAATCCACGAACGATTAACGGAGGAAACATTTTTCATTATCGGTTACTCGGAAATCGTACAATTTTTATTTTGAAGCACATAATTGCAATTACCACTCAGTCGTAAATTGGATATAGTTCATTTATTGATTGTTATGATATTGTTTTAAATTTTTTATGTATAAAAAAATCCCATTCAATTTTAATATACCAACTTGGAATAGTTAATGGTATACCATAAGTAGATGGAGTGGACAAAAATATACCATGTTCATCACAGTACTTTGGCGGGACCTTGTTAGGATGATACCAAGATGTTGTCTGACCTAGAAGCGACTTTCTTGAGTTGATACTAGAAAGAATGCAGCAGAAGAATGAGACTGATATATTTAATTGGATAAAAGCCCCTAAAAGGAAGAAAATAATCGAGTATAAATATATTTTTTTGTATCATAATTCAGCGTTATATGATAATAGCATAATAATTACGCAATAGCAAGTAATTATGTATAAAATAGCATATAGATGTTAGAATATCTTATTGTGAAAAATATAAGCATTACACTTAGTCTAACTCTGCATGATAGGATCTACAAAAAGAGCCCTCTCGCTAGAGAATTTAAGCTGAAATGGCAGTTGGCCTAATACAGTTGTCTAATAAGTAAAAACTGCGTCTCGACAAATGTGGTATATATAGGACATCCCTAGGGCAAATAAACAAAACACTACTTGTAAAAGTCAGTTCGAAGGGAGTTTGTACGTAGAACCCGATATAGGTACATCCAGTGATGTACCTTTAAAAGATTTACGTTCAGCAGTGATAGGGTGATGACAATGAATTAATATTATATCATAAAAACCCAAACAGAAATTATATTTGTTATTAAAATATTATTTAATTTACATACGATTCACGCTTGAGTTACGTTTTGTTTTTGTTACCTTCAAGATACAACAAACATCGATTATGCGGCACATTCATTTGATATTTTGTAATATCTTATGTGTTTCAAAAAGTAATTAATTTTAGCCGATAATCATCACTGATAACATTACATTCGACTAAAACGAAGTTCTGAGAACCAATCGAAACAATTATATTTAACAAGTAGATAATCAGAGTTAATTAATTTCGGAAGAATGGCTATTCGATTGCAATATCTAGAAATGCAAGTCTACCAAGGACGCTTCATACATATTCCATTTATGTTGAGTTCTTTATTATATTAAAATGACAGATATAATACTAGTTCACCAACATAATATGATTTATTATTGGGTAAGAAGAGATAACAATTTCATTTTTCATATAAGTTTTTTCAGTAGCACGGTACATTGACTGATGGTAAACACAGTCGGATCCAAATAGAAACGGCGACCAACGGGGAATCGGCGATCTATCGGCTCATTGGCTGGCTGATCCCGAAATGCGACAAACCAAAAGAGAGACAGTGACGGATTTAGCACCATGTGTATGGTGGTCGCAACCCAGTCGGTATAGAGTCCTACCATCCTACTTGTTTATTGGATCTACACCATCTGATCCTGGAATGCGCACGCATAACCGTTACACTATGACGGTTGTTACACCTGGTATGGTCGCGATACAGTGGGACGAAATGGTCATTCATATTGAAAGCATTATAAGCGACCCCCTAAACCCAACTTAAGAAACGGAAATTGTCACTAATACTTTATTTTTTTCTGTTAAAAAATATCTGAAAATTAATCTTACTATTTATTATAAATGTGAAAGTTTGGATGTTTGTTACTCAGTTGCGCTGAATGGATTAAGATGGAATTTGTCACAAGGATGGTTTATAAACTGCATTAAAACATAGGATACTTTTTATGCCCGTAAAGACTTAATTGTCAAGACCACGAAATCGCAGTTGCGGGCAGAAGCTGGTGACAGATAATTTAGAGAATTGTGTACATTTAAGCGTGTTTAATATTATGTATTTATTTTGTACCTTATTTGAAAGAAATAAATATTTTTTTATACCAAAGCCATTTCAAATCTAAAAATAACTTTAGGTACATTTACTAAGAACTTAAACTCAAATGGCAGTTGATACAAAACGGCCCCAGCTGAACATAATACTGGTTGTAAACAACCAACGCTGATCTTCCGTTGGAGCCGTCCGGTGACATCACAGAACAGACATACAGACACAAAGAACAAAAAAAAAGTAAAAATGTGAGATATATGACTTAGAATATATAGCAAATCAAAGTATTTTTCAAACGAATCAAGTAGTTGGTGTTTAAACAAAAATAAATAAATTAATAAGGACAATAGGAGCAATAGATATGTAATCAAATGCGCCCTTACCAGCAAGTTAATTGGCGACTTAACAGAATGTATGACGTATAAAATGTACAATTGAATTAGAATCATCAAAACTTACATACATTTAGTAAAGATAGATAATAATTTATATCGACGCCATAGGAAAACTATCTGTTCCGAGACCGATACGCTTTCCTACACATGAGTTGCTAAGTTGTAAGATAAATTGATAACGATTAATAATAATTTCATCGATCTCAAATATTTTGGTTTTTAATATCATTCGAAGTAAATTTAAGTTGGATTTACTGCCAATAAGCCATTATTGTGAATTTGATATGGGAATAATCGAGTGAAAGCCGGTCAGTCTGTAGCTGTAACCTATCGTGGAATATAAAGAATTCCGTTCCAAAATGGTTAAATACACAGTTTTTATTAATTTTAAAAGTTATACCTCTACACTCTTATATATGTATCTATGGAATTATGCAAACTGGTAATTTAATATAGTGAAATCTATTATAATAAAATTATTACTGAAAATTGACGTAAGTAGTTTTTTGCTAACATTTTGATTTATGCTAATTGTTAAAAAATGAAGCAACTTCCATTGGAAAGAATACTTTAATGAATGCTATAAATCCAAAGTTATGGTACAAAATGATACAACAGCATCCCCAAAACTCACCTTGAATCGATAACATCACAATTAAGCGTCAAGAAGCCATAACTGGAATGAGGTTACACTCAGGACACATCTCATCAAAAAAGAAACTCTTTATGATGCGTAAAGCGTCATCTCCAAGGTATCTTATTTGCGGACACATCAACGATGTGCGCCAACATTTGGATGGAGTGTATTCGAAGTGAATTTATTATTTCTATCTTTACTGCTTCTGGTTCGTTCCAAATCGGTATATATAATTTCATATTGGCCGACCCTACGTTCTCTTCTGCAAGGGAACTATTTAAAAATAAGTTAAGTGAATGATAGTTCTTGAGTTGTATTGTAATTTATGCGGCAAGTAACTGCATTGTTATCATACGTGCACGAAATCCACGTTCAAGCCACTAGAAAACTATTAAAACGTCAAGTTATGAAATATGAACTGATGTTAAATATATGATTTATTACTACACTTGCGTGAATATCTATTGTAAATTTTATAAATGAATCTAAATCATTACAATGAAGTAAATATAACAGTACTTTTTGTACTGTAGTTATTACATTGATTAAGGTATATGCGTGTTTGTTTCATAGTATATTAAATAATTTATATAACTTCTCTCTAAATAAAGGATTCTTCCAATCTATATCGGGTTGGCATAAGATGGCAGTTATGAGTTACAAACTGTCTAATTATTAGCTGTGCCCGCGGCACCGCTCGCGTGAACTACAGAATGCCATCGGTCGAGAGCACGCGCGAACCGTGCTGCCCCCGCTCAAAAGATGGAAAACAAAAATGCTTATTGTAGGTGATCCTTAAAAGATAGATATACGATATAGGTGACTTTTTTATAGGTTATTTTAAGATCTACAATTATGTAGAACATAAACTTGATATATCTCATATGGTTTACTCAGCGTAAGCCTTTTAAGCGCCCAAAAAGCGTTTTCTTTCTGAATTGATGTACCATTATCGTCACTGCTTATTTCGTATGTAGTCTATAGACAATAACTCGATCACAGCCCAACTAACCCGTTTTTTTACTGATAACTTTTCCAGGGCCACAGTACTTACAAATATCCATGAATGTAATCGTGAGTTATGATCTTGACTTATAAAAAAAGAAATTTGTTTTTCCACAATTATCCACTTTGCCAGCCAACTTGTAAAAAAATTGTTTACCTAAAATCATTATTCGGATTATTAAAAACATAAAAAAAAATAGCCAAACCGGCCCAGCTGTTCCCAAGTGATGCGCTACCCAGTTGTAGCCAATGGCTATTCTTTTAGTCATATATATCTCCATAATTCTTTAAAATTACAGTTTTGTAGCAGTAGTCGTCTTAACTAATTTTGTAAGTATATTTTGAAAATTTTATCTTTATTCCATCTCGTCCAACTATAAACTAAGGCCAAATCAAATCCAAGCCCGGTAAAGCTGTAAAAGCCGTAAAGGCTCCAGGGCTCCTAAGGCAAACAGTATAGTCAGTTCGGAAAAAAAAATTCTTCACTCAAACTTCAACTAATTCAATTTCCAATTTGAACCAAACTGTATTAAATTTTTTCTACCATTTCACTACTGCTGAATATTTTCACCTATTTTCTATCCAATTAAACGTCGTTTCCATTTAATTACACACTCCAACACTTAATTGAAAAGCGATAAATGTTTTAAATGAATTGACAACATTCTCTATAAAAAATTCAACGTGTATGTATGGGCAAAGTTGATGGTATTATCAACGATAATTCTAAACAGGTTGCCGAAAGGGGTTGTTCACCTCACGTCGTATATTGAACTAAGCGGTGTTGAGTTCTTTTTCAAGGTTTCACTAACACTACAAACATATCTTACGTCATGTTGTATACATAAGACAACTCACGGTTATTATTGTACGTCGTCTTCTCATTGTTTACTTATTTTTATATTTTGTTATTCAATATAAACGAATGATATTGTATATATTGGCAGTTTGTTTATGAAGTGATGGTAAATAAGAAAATATGTTATGGATGCAAAAATACGATTCACTGCAGATGACAAAGTGAAGGGTGTGTTATTAATTGATACACAGACGTACAGCATAGCTGCAATGCGAACCCATGAGAATCCAGAAAATGAATTTAGTTATTAGTTTCCATCTATGTTATAGTCGATATTTCTTTAATGTATAATAAACGACAGATTCTTATAAAAACCGATGAGGAGTGACATATTAGCTACCTGCGTCTTTATTTCCAGAAACGTATACAGTGTGGAGTTTCAGCGAAAATTGAATCAATATTTGCTAAGCAAACGCACTAACCCACGTGTGAGTTGTATCTCCACTTTATGTCAAGAGTAATTTAGTTTAAGGGTATGGCAGTTAACTATTAAGGAAATTCATGTTAGCGTGGCGGTTAATACTAATTCTCTAAGCAGAACAAAATGAGTTAGTACACACATTTTAGTACTTAGAAATTGCGTCTTTATCGCTTTCAACGTCTTTGGTATTTATTAAAGAGTTAATTCATGATCACACACATACGTATTTTATATTATTTATTATCATGTAGAATACCTTCTCTAAACTGTTTTTATTTTATTTTATCTATTTCCTGAGTAACTTCATTGTTATTTTAGTGCTACTTAAATAACTTTGAGTGAATAAGCTGAAAGTGATCGGGTCGTAGAATTATAATTTATAAGTACTAGGCGAGAGTTTTTGGCTGGAATTAGTATGTCAGGTGGTAGTTTCTATTTTAATTCATAAACTTATGTTATTTGGCCCTATATTATGTAAATTTTGCGGCATTACACGTTATGCAGTTTGGTTATTGTGTATAAGTAAAATGTATTATAAATAATAGCAAGGAACTTCATTTTAATTTGACACAAAAACTCCTCGGACACTTCGTCAATTTTAGCAAAGGAGCCGCCATCTTGATAAAGCCATATTTAAAGATCACAAGAATAATTAGAAAAATATTCTGTTCACGTGACTTTGGCAGGAATTTCCATTAAATAAAAAGAAGAAAAAGTATTAAAGTATGTTTATTTGTGTCTAGTGGAATGGGTATGAGTATTTCTAGATAGTTAGTTAAATATCTAAGTGTAAAGAAAAAATATGTTCTTTAGCGATAGGTTTATAACACGAAACGTGTTGTTTTCTCCTTTTTATGATATTAAGTATTTCAAGCAAGGCGTGAAGAGGCATTTGAATAGGCCGGCATGGCCGCGACGGCTGCCGGTGAAATCATTGGTACCGACGGTAGCCATTCTTATTGGAATGTACCTATTTACCATTAGGTGCTGTAAAGTTATTTTGACAATTTAGTATAAAAAATAACAACAGGATGACGGGGACAGTTCACTGCAGTATCAATACGGGCATAAAGTTTACAAAAAAAAAACCTGTTATTTCAATCATTAAAGATACACTGTTACTTTATATGACAAGTTATTGGTATGCAAATTGCCCGTATAAGTTATCACCCGCATGCTGTGAAATGTCAACTTTATGTTGTCTTTCGCAACAAAGAATGTAAATCAGGACATTCGGTGATTGTTTCGTAATATTCCAAGAAACGAGTAGGTCTGCTAAACAGTTTATATGTAGAATTATTTACAAATTGACAATTATCCCTATAACAGTTGTACAGTAAACATACACGGTGTTCATAAGAGGATAAATCCGTATATTCGGAATATAATTTTACATTAGTTTTAGCCATAAAATTACAGACTTTTATAGATAGATAGTATCGTTAATGGTTTAGCGTTGTAGCCACAATCTCACCTGATCTTAAGAGACGATGCCAAGATGATAACACGCTAAGCCTAGTGGAAGACTGGCTCTTAAGTGCAGCCGCTGAACACAGTTATTGGTGCCTGGTGACAGATTTTTAACTTGACTTACATGCTCTAACTGAAATCCAATACACGTGAGTTTGTTAATTGAAGTTTGTTTGGTTATTTATCGGGTTATTGCTATTTATCCGTTAATATATGTATGTTGGATAAGGTATATACCTAATAAGAAAAGAAAATTATCAGATAATATAAACGTGCCTAACGGTTTGCCAAATGCATTAAATTGTAATATTTGTATTTTAGTTTTTTCTATTTAGTACAAAAGTAACTGCCAAAACGTTAATAATAATTTATTTAAGTGTTTTAAATTTTCGCGGAGCCAGCAAGTTTTTGACCAGTGATTACGGCGATCTTTGAGGGAGGCCTATGTCCAGCAGTGGCCGTCTTTCGGCTGAAATGATGATTTAAATTTTCCAATGTAATATTTGTGTTTTGCATATTTGTTCAATGAAAACAGTAATAAATATACTATTGTCGAAATAGTTTATTAGAATGTAAGTTTTTTTATAAAACTATAGTTTCATTTTCGGGTTAGAAAAAAATATTGGATTTTTATGAGAGTATTTGTAAATTTATAGTAAGAATGGTAATAGGAAAGATAAACAGCTTTGTGTCAAATAATTTAAACATGTTTTTATAATGTTAACTTTGCAAACATTGTCTTAACGGGGCAACCATATAACTAAAAGGGCGTAGAATACGAGTACTTTATACAAGAGGAGGACGACCACCATTCACCAGGTGTAACAGCCGCAATAGTGGTGTATTATCTAGTAATCAAGCGGGGTAGTAGACATCTGTACCCACCTTGAATATGCACACTAGGAAAATGGTGATAAAACCGTTACATTGACTCTCTTTTCGTTTGTAGTGTTTCGGAATCGGCTAGTTGCCGGCTTGTTTAGGTGTTCTCACTGTACAGTCACTTGGAAGTACTACTATTAAATACAAGGTACCTCCATCTCGGCACGAATTAAAAAGTTCTCTATGTCTTATCTTTGTCGTACCGTGAAACTGTGGATCCATCTCCCGGCCAATGTGTTCCCTCCTCCTTATGACATCGGATCCTTCAAGCGTAACGTGCAGAGATATTTATGCAGGCCGGCATGACAGCGGCGACCGCCGAGTGGTTTCGATCTTTCGGAGGTCGCCGTTGTATTTGCATTGTACTGTGCTTACCATCAGGGACAGTACAGCCAATGAGCCGAGCTATTATAAAAAAATAAAATAAAAAACTTGTCCGCAAAATTCCCAGTTCCGTGATATCACAGAGTACATACTGATTTACAATAAACAACTTGTTCTGAGAACAATTATCGCATCATGGGCGCGTGAGGTCCGGCTGTAATGTCCCAGTCATAATCAAAAGTCATACTTTTTAATAAAATACGTGGTAATAAATGTTTTCAAATATACATACAAATATATATAAAGTATTTCGCTTTAAAGGATTTCTTTCAGGTTCAATTCCTTTTTTCCTATTATGGAAAACAAAAAAGGACACTATAATAATCGATTTTTATAAGTATTAAATAATCAACGTTGTTTTTAGAACCATACTAAAGTATCAAGTATAAAAAAAGTCAGAAAAGTATAGAGAAAGAGAATTGAACTCTTGTCGTTATTCTGATGTTGGCTAAATTTCTGTTATGTATCGTATTATAATTTGTAAATGACACCATAAATAATTATACGATAATAAATGAATAGTGATAATATAACTTTATTTCGTAGACTCAAATAATATAATCGTAAATTGGTAACATTTATCATTCGTATCGTAACTTGGAATGTGGGCAACGTGGAGTTTTCTCCCTTACACGATTAGATCGTCAACCCTAAATTCCATCGCCTACCGGCCTGCTCAAGTGTCGCTTCAAGCGATAATTAAATCATGGCAATTTAACTGGCGCCATTATAGAATTAATCACTACGGGGTCTGCCTGTTTAACTTCAAGGTCGGCCGTGGACCTCAAGCCACGTCACTAACGTATTGAAACATTCTACAAAAATATATTGGGAACATAATAAGAAAATTAAGTAAAAAAAATAATATTTTTAGTATATTTAAATTACTTTGGAAGAGAATTTGTAAGACGGTTGTATTAGATCATGTCCAACATAATTTTAGCGATTATCCCAAGAGACCCTGGAAATACTAGTCAGATTTGAAAAAAAAACTAACATTTTATAGCCCATTTATGGAGGAATGTTATAGGCTATACAACTTCACGCTACGACCGTAAGGGGTGGAACAGTTACCATGAACATCAAGTAATCTGGCAAACTGTAACCAAGTACGGGAATTGAGAACAACTATACCCTACACGGGTGTGTTGTCGTTAGTAAAATATCGGATTACCGATAATCGACAGTTATCGTATGTTTAAAAAAAAACAATTGATTCATCGATAGACAATAAACAAAGGGCCGCTTAACTTATAATCAGTAAAATACCCCATATTATGTTTTGGATATCAAAACTCGATTATTTTGTTTCCGATAGTCCTAAAGCTATCAATGAATCGATTGTTAATCGATGTTTTATCAACACTAGTTAGCGGCGCGACGGTGCGTTGAAGATTTGATTGTAATTTAACATGGGTGAGACCGTGGGGCACAGCTAGTTCATATATAAGAGCAATCATCTATTTTTTTAAATGTAAAATCAGTGTACTGCCGTCATTAACTCTAATTCGACATTCGTTGACCTCATATTCTTAATCTTATCATTTACCATCAACAAAAAATTATTCTACAAGTAACAACAGTCTCAAAGAAAAAAAAAACTCGATTTTTGTGTAAAGATGAATCGAAGACTAATCGCTAATCAATATTGTAATTATGCAGTCTTACTACACAAGCAAGTTGTCGGAAAATACCGAATGAAACGATCAATAGGTCTTATAGTGAACGAATGTGAAACGATAAGCATCTCTATAGACAATGCAGTCGCGTGATCGTAAGCAGAACAATTGAACGTGACCAGTGTGATTAGATAAAAACCTAATTAGGTCGACTTTAAGGTCGGAATGATATCTTGTTTCAATTGTTCTAGTAACCGACTTGCTTTTTGAGAGAGACCAGTCAAAAGTCAAGTTCCAAACCTTGTGTTTTAGAAAGTAATTTTGCACTGGACAAACATCAGTTGTACTACTGATAAGCGTATCAGATACTGATGTTTTTGGTATAAAATTCGAGTCAATTTTCTACTAACCTATCGAAGTTTTTTAGTAGCTCGACAAATTATATAAATATAATATGGGGACACAATTTCACACATAACCATTTAATTCTATACTAAGCATAACTCGCATTATGGCAACTAAACACTGATATACTACATATATGTATCATATGTAGATATTGCTTATCCCACAAAAGTCAGTCATGTTTGCGGATCGAACCGCGACTTGTCGATTCAATTAGTAGGGCTTGCTGCGCCGGTACCACTGCGCTACGAGGGCTGTGATCTCTTCTGAATATTTGCGTATCCATCGGAGGCTTAAAGAGGATAATATATCAATGAACATGAAACACAATGTTAGTAACAAAATTTCATACTAGCTAGGTAACTGTTTAATTCAAATATAGTAAATAAAAACACTATTCTATTTCTTTTAAAGTTTTTTTTGACACGACACCTGCCACAGCTATGACGATGTATTTATTTATGTGATAAAGATTTCTTAAAAAGTTATCCCGCATACCGTGATCTGAGCAAAAAACTAGAATGCGATAGTAGAAGCGTTACCTTTTACCTGCCAGTATTTCGGCAGTTCATTGACTTAGCCGCGTCGCGTCGGCGTGAGTTGCCAACTATAGCCCGCCTATTTATTTACTTACAACATAATAAAGTCGACAATTTGCAAGTACACGATAGTGTTTATTAGAATTTACGAACACATTTTCGGAGTTTATTCGGTTTTAATGAATTTAATTTTGTTTATTTTACCTGTCGTACTAGTTAGTACCTAATATTAGTAATAAATATTTCATGCTATTTATGTATAGTTATTATTTAAATATATTATTTTTCATTAAAGGTACTCTACAGTCAGAGGCGAAATGTAGGGCAATGTGAAAGCGTTAGGATGGCGATAAAAGTACTGTACCTAGACATCGGATTCATTCGGTTTTTTGGATTCCCAATTAACAAGTCATACGTTTGGTGGATTGAATAAGCGAATTCAGGGTGAATTTTGTCACCGTAACTGAAATAAGCTGGGAGAAGATCATCATAAATTATAATCAATAGTAAATAACCTCTTGGTCATACATTATCGTGTTTATCATTATATAAATAAATGTAAATACCACAATTATCTATACATACATACATAAAACGATTATCCAATTCACTTATTTAGTGACTGATAGGAAATATTATATCGTTTTACGTAACATACATATTGTAACGTATAAAATTTAGTTTAGATTAAATGTGTCACAGTTATTTGTATAAATAATATAGGGTATTTTTGTGTATAATAACCTTATTTATTTATATATATTATAAAACTCACGTGTTGTCGTCCGTTTATGTTATTTTCACGCGAAAACCACTTATCCGATTTTAATATTTTTTTTAATTGATAGCTATGGTATCTAGCCACGTTATAGGTTATATTTTGTTACATAAAGTAATATACGAAATAAGCAGTGACGATAATAGTTAATCAATTCAGAAAAACACACGCTTTTGCGGCGATTGAATGGTTTACGCTGCGTAAACCATAAAAGATATACCAAATTAATGTACTACATAGTTGTAGATCTTAAAAAGACCTACAAAAGTCAACGATAGCATATGTGTATCTTATAAGGATCACCCACATTAGGCATTTTTGAGGCAGCACAATTCGCGCGTGCGCTTGTTCCACAGCATTCTGTAGTCCATGCGAGCGGAGTTTATTTATATACTAAAAAATCTGATAAAGAAGATGCTTGAAGTTTTGCTGGGATCTTTAATGTGGTGGTTTTTATTTTTAACTGACTTCAAAAAAGGAGGAGGTTTCGATTTTATATATTTTATGGACATTCAACCATAACTTGTTTGTTTATAAACCGATTTATTTGATTATTTTTTTTCGGTGGTAAGGGGTACCTCAAGGTGGACCCATTTTAATTTCATTGGCATTGGACCTTCGACACCAGGGTATTCTTCAAAATAATTGATGTTGGTGTTCCTTTTTTGTTCAAAATTGTCTAGTAATTCATAAATTTTACCTTCTTTGGCTCTATATTGTGTTACATTGGTGGTGGCATTTTGCGCGACATAGTTTGGATATTCTGCTCATTTATAAATAATAACTAGACACATGAATTTTAAGTTACTAGAAAATCTCCTTCAACATTTGTAACATGAGAGCCACCATCTTGTTAAAGCCAGAACTTTGAAGATTAGAATAATATTCTATCCACATGATCTTTAAATAATTGTGTGTTTAACACGTTGCCATAAAATAAGATAAAGAATAGAACATGCTTGTTTATTTATTTTAATTATTATATAACATGTTGATATGTCGAAGATATGATTTTAAATTTAATGAAAAATAAAGTTGCATTACATAATAAATTGAGCGAATGTCCAAGTTTAGTGAAATAAACAATATTTGATAAAAAAAAATAATCGGCACTTATTTTATTCCATAAAAAAGGAGTATGTAAACAAAATACGAACAAAATATACATACATGCACGTGATGTGTTAAAACGACTTATCTTTAAACTTGTGAGAGCATATCTCGATTCATACCAGCACTTACCTGAAAAAAAAGAAGAGAAATTGTTTAAAAACAGTCTGTCGATGTAGGCGGGAAATGAGAAATAACAAAAATTTGCATAAAACTGTTATCGTGAAATATCGGTGTTTCCGCCACACTCGGATAAACGTGCAGTGTACGTGATCGTATAACTATTGTTCATATGGTGTTTTTTTACAATAAATACGTTACCTGTCTTATTACACGCTTGTAACTCGAATTATTTAGTTCATAAATGAGTGTTAAGTATTCAATGATTAATGTTTTCTAAATATCTAGCACAACAGATTGTTTGAGTTATTAAATAACAGTATAATAAGATGTATCATCGATTTTACGAGTATAAAACTGTATTATTTATTACCCACATAATAAACAACATAATGTCACCTAGGAAAATTACTTGTAAAAAGGTAATTTTTATTGGGAACTGTTATAATATCACAAATTTTTTTGACTGATACTGACTGATTGATTTGACTGTTTGTGTTACGGATATCTTAGTAGATATTGTATAATGTATAATAAAAATTGTGTGTCTTTTGTACGCACTATGGAGGGTCTTTAAGGAGAACCATCTTATATGGGGGGCAAGTTGAAAAAGTATCCAGCTGTAAGCAGCAAATTATAATTCAAAAATCCACCAAAATGGCGCTAGCGTAGCAAGAGGGAAGGATACTTTTTCTTGTTTTTATAGTTTTTAATGTTGTAAAAGTTAAAACAAAATTGAACAATAGTGGGAAAAGTTTGTGGAGTGAAAAGTCGCCCAAGCGTGGGCGAAAATTAAAAAATAATAACTTTTGGCGATTTTCGAAGGACACTTTTTCATAAACAGAGATAGTTCTCCGCACGTAAGAAGTTGTAAAATATTTCTTTGACGTAACAAACCCAAGCCCGGTGAAACTGTAAAAGCCGTCAGAGACTCCAGGGCCCCTAAGGCTAACAGTTTAGTTAGATCGAAAAAGAAAAAGAAAACAAAAATAAAATATCTCTCGTGCCAAAAAATTCTGAAGTAAAATGAATTCATATTATTATCATTGATGGCAAACTTAATTATGTCGCGCTTCCGTGTAGCTCTCAATTTTACCTTTAACTTAACGCGCCAAACGAAGTATACTTCAATAATGTATGCTAAAATCAATACATTAAATATTACATTTTTACGAATATATTAAGCAGTCTGTCGAGACGGCCTTTATAACGTCATCAGACGATCGTACAAAATGTAATTCTATATCGTTTATTTTAGCCGACGCATTCCGAACCAGGATGCAAATTACGGACAAGTTCTCGACTAAAACAAGCTTGAAATTAAGTCTCGTTGGGTCACAGTTCAGATATATTATTTCTTTGCGACATCCTCATGTATGAACTAATACCACATGGCAGGTACATCCGTTTTGGGATACCAATTAATTTATTATATACCGAGAAACAACTGATTAAAGTCTGTTGAGATTCAATAAATCGGCTTATTTGCTAGACCTAGGGAATGCAATCCCGAAATACCGGGATCTCGCTGGACTGGCGGGATTATAGAAAAGTGTGGATCGTACGTGTTACTTACGCACGGTAGCACACACAAAGTACATTATATTGTATAAACTGGTAACAGAGCGCGGACAGGCGGACTAGGCGTAAGATTCAAGACGCCTAGGGGAACCATGTGAGGTCACGAGGAAGATAATCCCCCTCCCACGCCCCTTGTTTATTATTAAATTTTGCCATTTACAACTTGTAATTATGATATAATTTCATTGAATATTGATTGTTTTAGATTAAACCAAAGTAAACGGAACTTTCTAGGTTTTTTATATTGTTTAATGAGGGCCAATCATGTCGGAAATAATATATAAGGACTTTTGTGGTATTCCTGTATGGAAGTACGTTAATTTATGTCCTAATCTTTATGTCTAAAAGTATTAACGATTTAAAATATACCAAAGAGCTTGTTTAATTTAGGTTAAAATTAAAACCATGAAAATGAAGTCTATTAGGTCTTTATTACGATTGATTTGAGGTCTAAGTACACCATGCTGGATCCCGCAAATACTTGGATTGAAATTATCTTGCGGGATTGCATTCCCTAGCTAGGCCCTTTTGCGTAAACATTTCAACTCCAATTAAGGGACGTTTATGTGGCTCGCTAGTAATCAAGCTTGGTACCAAGGGAATTGTACTGAACTCGTCATAGTGATTCTTTTAGTTTATCTCGTTTCGGGCTCAATGTATATCCCGTTCCAGTGAGGTTTGCAGGCCGGCATGACAACGGCGACCGTCGATGGGTTGTCGAGCTCTAGGTGGTCGCCGTTGTTTGTTGATGGTACTATGTTTACCATCAGGCAAAGAGACCATCACTTTGCCGTGTTAATAAAAAAAAAGGCCAAAATATTCTTTACTATTCAGCTTTTCAGCGATGGTAACCGTGTTTCCTTGTTACGTGTCATTGGCATCCACACCAGGAAAATTATTCTATTTGTAATCATGAGTATATTTTATTGATGTTTTATTTTTGATATAATAAAAAATAATAATTATACAAAGTTTTTTCATTATAAAAATGTGATATAACTTCTATAATAAATATTATAAAACTTAACGTCTCTCTGTCTGTCTGTCCGTTTATGTTCTTTTCACGCGAAAACCTCTAATCCTATTTACGTGTTTTATATTTTAATTCATAGATGTGTTATCTGGCCAGGTTATAGGATATATTTTGTATGATAAAGTAACAGTGTCATGAGAGTAACGATGCCTATTAGTTAAGTCAAAAAGTACAAGGTAAGTAAGGAGTCATGCACTCGTGGGATGTACATAAATTATCTCCAATTATCTATCAGGGTGTATAAGCTATTAGGAGCTGATCAAACTTGCCTATCAGATAGTTATCGTCATTTCATAAGGCTGATAAAGCGCGAACAAGAGATAATATTCCATCATTACGTGTTACTGTAACGTGTAATTTTATAACATTTTATTAGTTATTGTTTTATGGTATACACTAACTGTGGATCATTGTTTCATCCGTGTTAAATTGATTCGACCAACTGTCTACTGCGACAGCACCATCAACGCACCTCACCTATCATTCTTCTAACACCCCTTACTTTATTATAATACTACGATGGCAAACAAGCATATCGTCCGCCTGATGGTAAGCGGCTATAGCAGCCTATAGACGCTTGTAATACCATAGGTATCACTACTCACCGCAGGAACACAACACTAGGTCATTTGGCTGCGATCTTTTGTAGGGTGAAGGTATTCTACCAGTCGGGCTGCTCCAAATAGAGAGATATATCCAAATAAATGTATCTGTGCTCTACCTCTCTTAAAGACAATAGAGCCTTGCCTACAGCTTGCCAGATTGCTTGTCGTTCCTGCTCTCCTGCTTAGAGTCGTAGCGTGAATTTATATAGCCTATATTCTTCAATAAATCCATAGTTACTAATATAATAAAGATGAAGAGTTTTTTTTATTTGTTTGTTTAAACGCGCCAATCTCTGGAACTGCCAGTCGGATTCGAAAAATTATTTGAAATTCATTATTCGTATATGATAGCCAGATTCATGAGGTATGGTATACAACTCACGCTAAAACCCTAAAGAGCGAAGCAGTAACTGTGAACGTCAAGAAATGTGGCAAGCTGTAGGCAAGTACAGGAAGTGGAGTTCTTATTTATATAATGTATTTGTTTTATCGAGACGATGGTTTATCAGTATGTTAGGACCCGATAGGTGGCGCTGTGGTCGAGCCATTTATTACTGAAAATAGAACAACATCTGCATGCCAACTGGTAAGCTTTAAAATGCAAAAAATATATTCAAATGTATCTCGTAGTTTGTAGCGTTCAGACAAACAAACTGTCTCTTTAGCTTTACACACATATTAACAGTATTTTATGATAAAGTTAAAAAACTTCAATAGCTGTTTCATGTCTCCGGTCTCTTGACTTTGTTATGAAATTTAGATTTTTTTTGTGTAAATGATGATAATAAGTTTTTTAGTCTCGACTCGTGAATGCTTTTAGTAACCGACATTTAAATCGGTACCGTTGACTTCCTTAGTAATTATATTTTAATAGAATACCCATATAAATTCAAATCGAAATAAATTAAAAAATAGATCATTAGAATATTAAAATAATTACGTTTTACCTTGCTGTTATAAATAATGGTAGTTAAGGTGCTAATTTTTCTTTATTAATATTAATTAATTAGAACTGAAGGTAATAAAACGTTTTTATTAGGTAGTGAAATATGAAAAATAAAATGAAAAAAAATACAATAAGGATGGTATAGTGTTTAAGGAAATTAAATTATATGGCAATAATATCGTGTTTGGATCTATGGATTTTGTAAATAATTTCCCACATTCCGCATATTTGTAAGCGACGCGATGATGACAAAACCTTTGTTATTGTTCGGGCTCAGTGTCATCGAACCCGTCGTTTTGTAACCACAATTTAGCAATGCAGCAAAATTACAGAGCCACTGACTTTTGCCGCATCTCGTAACATGATAGGTATAAAGAGACAAATGTACTGGGAACTATGCGTATTTTATGTTGATAATAGTTGGTCGGACGGATACTAATTTATGATAGTTCAACAATAGGGTATCCTGTAACTAAGATTATTGTAGACTGGTGTCAGATCTATACGTTTACTTGACTCTTTAAAATGTACCCAAACCTGAATAACAACACAGTTTGGTATTATTTGAAAAAAGGTTTCTCGATTCATAATTTTTAAACGAAAGCCAAAGAATTTTTAAACACGTGAGATATATCAGAAATAAGGAGATCAGCAGGGGAACCACAGTTTACATAAACCTCACAATTGCTAGACTTAAGGGGCAGTGGGCGGAGCACATTGCTTCTATAGGCGAATGGCCGGTGGTACAGAAGAGTGCTGTATCAGAAGACTCAACGTGGGCAGACCCGCCACAAGGTGGACCTATGACCTGATAAAGGTTTCGGAAACCCGCTGGATGCGACCAGCGCAGGATCTTTCGAAGAGGCCTATGTCCATAATTGGACGTCTTTCGGTTGAATGGACACGCTTTAAAGCAATTATGGCTAATTGGTAGCGTGTACGACTTCACGTTGAATGACGTGAGTTCGAATCCCTGCAAAGAGCCTGAGTTTCCGGTGAAGGAAAACATCGTGAGGAAACCACAGCATGGTGGTAGGGCTTTTTCTAATGCCCGCCTGGTTAGCTACCACCCTCAAGTTGAAAATCTGTCGCCAAGCACCAATAGGTGTGTTCCGGAAGCTGCACTTTAGAGCCAGTCTTCCACTAGGTTTAGCGTGTCATTAGTAGCGTGTCAGTGTTCCACTAGGTTTATCATCTTGGGCCACATCGTCACTTAACATCAGTTGAGATTGTAGCCACTACACCAAATTTATGACGATAAAAAAACCTAAGATAAAGTTAATGCGACAGAGTGGAATGAAGAAAACTTATAGAAGCGGACTCGTGGATGACTAAATCGAACAAGTGTTTTATTTGTATAAATACCACACACTTGGGATGTCTATTGTCACTTTGCGCATAATCGTTGATATGGTAAATGTCCGGATCTGTCAAGAAATATTGTGGCAGATCTAATTTTAGGCTCATAGAGTGGTAATGTGTTCTACATTAGTAACTGTAAGTACTCTGTGTCACTTGCAAATCTACCATACAATATAACCATATGCTTCACTAATAACTCGGGGTAAGATAACAGTATGTAATCGCACTAAGCTTCATCATTTCGAATTACAAAATTAGACTAGATAGACGGGACTAATTGTAGCGGAGGTGATTGTTCCCATAAAATTTACAACATCTTGTAAAATACAGTACACTCCGTTATACAGTTTCATTTCTTATGAGCTTTTCAATCAAAATATTATCTTTAACTCGTTTTAAAACTATATTCTTCGTGTTATTCCATTACTTCATAGATATAATTTGTGTTTAGAGTACATTTTAAAATGAATCATGTCAGTTTATTTATGAAGTCGCGCTAAGTATTGAAATGCTTAAGATGTAAAAATCTTCTTATCAAACTTATGAAATGTAAATATTGTTAGAATTTTTCGCATAATATGCATAAACTTATTTTCATAAGGGGAAGTTAGATAGATAAAAAAATCTTGTTCACATAATCGTCATCTAAGCCGGATTGAGAGATGAGTTATTTCAAGGGGTTTTTTGAACTAAACCGGCAATAAATAAGTAATCATTTGTTAGAATTTTAAGTTGGCAATCGAGAGTGGTCTTTTTTTAAGCGAACTATGCGTTGTTCAGAGCACACTGAACAGATATTTTATTCACAAGTTTTACTCTCTAACCTTAATACTTAATATATGGGACGACCGAACTTCACTCGGCGTCAAATATAAAAAAAAACTTCTATCTAGGTAAAATTGGAGTATCTAAATACAAATTTTCATATCAAATCGTTAAAGCCGTTTTCGAGAAACTAATTTTATACCTATATTGATACAAGAATTGGTCTATTCTTTATTAGGTTCGATTTCACACTGTCCAGCAATACCTTCACAACCCGCTATTTAATAAGTAAAAAAATGTTTAAACCAATAAAATAGGCTCATCTTATAAAAGCAATTTTCATAAAATCTAAATAAAAATTCATTTTAGTAATTTTAAATAAATATTATGTGCTATTTTTAGATAAAATTGACGTCAAATCCTCATGTTTCCTCGAAGCGTCTTTTAGTAATATACAGGAAAAACTCTAAAGGAATACACAAATAATGTACGTAGTCATTATGATCAGGTTTGTATTACTCATGGGGACGGGAAAACCGTTTTAGGTATCAAACCTTAATAAATTCTTTATAGATTTTTTTACACTTTTGAAAAGTTTACGACCACAATTAGTGGTTTAGAGAAGATATCTTCGCAAAATAATGTTTATTCTAGACTTCAGTGTCACGTTAATGAAACTTAGTCGTTTTTATATTTTTATTTTAAGCTCTTGTTTATTTATTAGCTATGGTCACCTAGACATGAACAAGGAGAACCCAAGGAGAATCGTTGTCAGGCAGACGGGCGGATGTAAAGCCGAATCTCAGTTTACCCAAAACGAAGGAAGAAAATATGTTCTGTCGACCCAATTTAGGCGGGAAAAGAGGAAGTCTAAAATATATTTTTTTTCCTATTAACTTGAACATTTTGTCTCGTTTCATTCATGATTAATCGCATACATTCAATATTTACAACAAAAGTTATAAATATCGATAAAATATTTCGAAATTTGCTACTATATCAAATGTGATATTTTCGATAGTATGTCACTGAATTGTATTTTTTGTTTTGTACACTCATTTGCATTCCAAATATGAATATAGCTATTCAAACCCTCAATAATGGCAACCTCGATAAAATATTTGTAATATATATTTTTTTTCCTTTCAATAATTTTATGTCCGCCTGTATTTACTGGATTTAATATTCGCTTAACATAATGCGTATTCGACCAGATTTTTTGAAAACATTTTAGTTAAAGGTTTTCTAAGATGTCATTTAATTTCCGTGTATCTTTAAGAAAAAAATCCGTGAATCAAGTTAGTTTCCCATTGATTTTTTATCCATATTCTGTACGTAAATATTATTAAAGTCATAACCAATTTACGTTTATGAAATATCCACAAAAATAATTCGATGACACTTTAACGGTGAGAGAAAACACTTTTCTCATAAATGCAAATGCATGTTTCTTGATAAATCTGAGTTCCAAGGTTGGGAAAGTTATTTACAACCGACTATCCAAATTAGAAAACCATTGGTAACTGTACCACAAAAAAGTAGCATAGCTTATATAGCTCAACCGTTTTTTGGTTAGTGAGGTCTTCTATTTTTCTATCACTTATATAGTAGCTAACGAGATAAACATAATCAAAACAGACTAACTAAAAACTTTATCGATCCAGAAGTGAACCGAAAAGGATACCTCTCTGATTTCACATACTTGAACGTTCGACTGCAAAAATAAATATCACTGTTTTCTATATTACAAATATATATATATATATATCGATTTACGCATAGAATGCACATTAGAAATGACGCTTAGACTACGCACCCGCGTGTACAAATAACGTCGTATAGTTTGCTCGTGTCAGCGAAGCGTAGAAGAAAATATATAAACTTATAGCCGCGTCGGTGGGACGAAGTGGCTCCGTCCGTAACGGTACACGAGGAATGCAGACAAACACAGGTGAATCTATCAACCCACCGACTTTCGACATTGAATCCGCAACTGTTTCTATTGAAGTTTATAAATAGTTTTTGTGTTAGTAAGACGCATTGATTAAATATGTGCCGTACTAAGCAACAATTTAGGAACATTTGTTCAGAAGAAATTGTACCAACCCCTTACAATTTAATTTGACTTGTGGCTTGGTATACCACTTGTTCCCTCTGTTAATTTTCAAATCTTACACAATATTAAGGATTGATATCAAGGATATAATATACTAAATACAAATGTACTGCAGACTTGTTGTTAACCTTTCTTCGGGTTTAATAAAAATGCATTACCCCGACTATATTAGCACAGTTATTAGCTGCATAATATATAGAGGACTAAAGCTTATATAAGTGTTAAAAAAAACACATGTAGGTAAACTTGGACACAGAATTTTAACCGTTTCTGAAAAACCCATATACATAAAAGAATTACTCACTCAATAGTATTAGATATATGGGCATAATCTACACAGCGACAATATTAATACACGACCGAAGTAAAATTTTAGTAGTTACTTCGTTCAAGAAATATTATGTTGTAGCTTGTAACAGTAATAATGTGTATAATAAACTTAAAGGCGCTAAAGATATGTTATCGTAGTGCTAAACGCTAAATTTTAATGACCCCGGACACGCTACTCTCGGGTCAAACTATAGTCCGTCTTGCTTAATATACACTATAAATACATAGTAACAGTAACTTATATTAATTCTACTTGAATTTTGGAATACAAACTATCATAAATTCGAAAGGATTGACTACAGTACGAGTCGCGGAGGCGGGTACGGTACTATATAGTGTTTTAACGGCACTACTCGCACCAATATAATTTTAGTAAAGAGTAAACGAAATAGATATACTGATATAACTCCACAGTAATTTATAATAAATATTGTTTAATAATAAATAGATATAAACTAGTTAGTCACCTAATATGAAGTTTTTAGCTGTTATTACCTGTTGGAACGTTCATTTTCAAAGATTGTTATTTTTTATTTCACACTAAGCGTCGTCTTGCTAATTTCAGTTTTTATATTATTTCTTCAGTGTACGTATTCAAAACATTGAATTTTATTAAACCAGTACTTATACTTAAAAAACATAATATTGGGGTTATAGGGCAATACAGTGAGATTGAGTCGCGACCGGCATGCATAGGTATTGAGTTTTACGTAGTCATGACAGCAGCGATTCGCGAATCGCCATTGTTTTTTTATTGTACTGTGCTTATCATCATGCATAATTCTGACAAATTGCCTTGCTACTATTAAAAAAAAATACACAACATTTGATGGTAGAAACAGTACATTCCAAGTATAAAGACTTCCACAGAAATAGCCGTCGCGTCGCGCCATGGCCATTCCGGTAAAATACCATGATAACAACAACTATGACTTGTTGATCCCGAAACGCATTGCCGTAAAACACTGTAGCGAACCGCTATAACGAGTTTTATACCGAGTGACCACCATGGTCGTGAACTCGTCGGGACTTTTTAGTTTTTCAGCGAATAATGCTCGTTGGCCAGTTCTATCTTCAGTTTCACAGAACAATCAAATAATATTAAACTATAATAAAAATATATTATAGTAATTAAACATAAGCAATAAAATATAAGAGAAGATAGATCAAGTATAAGAAACCTTTACGATACAATTAAGTAAAAATTTATACTGACGAGCACGACATAAACACATTAAATACGAAAGGTTCTGAAAATAACGTAGGTGGTAGCCATTGATTCTTAATTAAAATGCAATATAATATAATTTTATTTCAAGTCAATTCAATTTCAATTTATACTGACAATTTTTTCCCTCAAAAACATCGAATCCATGATAAACCAAACATATGTTTTCAGTTTCAACATGTGTTAATACGGATCCCTTATCAAAAAAAACTGATGAACATAAATCGACAAAGTAATCAATCATTGTGTTTAAGCTAAGGCATAATATAAAATGATAAAAACTTAAGATAACAAAAAAATTATTACTGTAATAAATTCGCTTTGAATTTTCCATATCAGGGCTTAAAGTACAAATTTAATATTACATTAGCTTACTTAAATAATTATTTCATTTTGTGGTTAAAAATAAATACATATACACACTTTGTAACAGTTCAACTTATTAAAAAATAAATAACCACGGCAACAAAGAGCAGTGAAATCTTTATAATTAACAATTAATTATTCTAATTTAGTAGAGAAAAGTATAAGTCTCGGGTAATGTATCTGTGGAATGTAGTATTGCTTTCAAGTGTCTCATCTCATCTGAGACTCTACAACCGCGGGTGGCCTTTATAACCTGGGCCAGTATATCCCTCCAGGCCAATACATTTCTAATTTTCTCTTTCCAGCTCTTTAATTCAATCAATTATTTTAAAATCATTATGAAACCATCGAACCATCTCAGTTTAAACCTGCTTCGAGATCTCTTTTGGGTATCCTAGTCTCTTCCACATAAGAAATATCCTGCTCATCGTAGGCGTTTAGAAAACTAGTGTCTATTACAGAAATATTTATATATATATATATTATAGCAATATTTCCTTTAAGTTGTTTATCTTAAATTGATAATTTATTTAAAACCGGTTTAAGTGTATCACGTTATTCTTTAATGTAAGTAAAGTGTAAGATAAAAATGTATTTTTTTTATTGGCTGAACCTTTCTTTAAGAAGAAGGCTCTTGAAGACTTTTCAATAATTTATTAATTTATATGATCAATGATAGAATCATTTCTTTTGTGAAACAGTTTTTTATTAGGTCACCGATTCAGTTTTTTGATCGAAAAGATTTAATGATTTAGATCTCGTAAAATAAGTATATTATAAAACTAAGCATAATATTATAAAACCAAAGCCAAAAGCTAGCCTTGTCGTAGATAGTCATTTTAAAATACACTCAAATTACTTTTCTTAACAGTGAGTCACAAATTCCATTATTCGAGCTATGTACTTCGCTATGGTAAAAACTTGAGTATAAGGCTCAGTATTTTAAAATCATTTGCTACTACCAGATTTTATTGTTTCACACACATAAGCGCATGTGAATAAATATTTTAGCGACTTCCTGTTGATAAGTTTTATTTTTATTATAACGTTACAGTCCATCGAGACTAGTTTAGCTAATTTGGGATATAATGAACTTGATAGAGATTTTCATGGCATAATTTATTTCATAAATATCAAACTCGTACTGATGTTAAGTGAAACAATAAACAATAATAACGTGGACACCGCGTCAATTGTCATGAGTTCGAATCCTAAAATATGAAAAATATTATTATGAAACTAAAGAAAGGTATCTGCGTAAAGGTTTTCTTGTAATTCCCATCTGATAGTGAAATTATTAGAGTGAAACACTAATTATCACAATTTATAGCACCATAATGTACAATCCTTCCTGCTAAGAGTGCGAACTTATAAAAATGTAAACAAACCGACAATTAATCATTTCTGTTAACACTCGGTAATGTACTTGAAGGCAAAACTACATTCCAGACATTTTTACATGACGTTTACATAAACATTCTCACCATCACAATAGCTTAAAATATTTTTACACTAATTTACATTTTAGACCTATATAGTTTTTTAAATATTATCTATAGTAATGTATATATTTTTTTTTATGTGAGAGCAATATCCAAATGAATAATGAGAATAAAATCCAGTTTTATTCAGAACTAAGTGTATTTTGCATTTTTTTTATTATCGTAACCAAGCAGCTGATATTTGTACACAATAATTTAGGTACCAGTATCCAGACACAAAACTGACAATCATACTATTGACATAAAATCCGTCTTGAGCGGAAAGCGAACCCGCTTACACGGCTTAAAAATAATTCGTAGGACAACAATTCGAAAGGATTTTTGAAAATTAATCGCTTAATGTCAGGGCCACGAGCCGCGACGCTTCTAGAGAATCGCTATATGCTGCAAGCGTCGGCGTCGAGCGATTTTAAAGCGTTAAAATACGGCTACAAAGTTTTACATCGCGGCGTCTAGGTTAAGTGAGGATATAATCAGTAGTCAGTACAGTAAGATTACGCTTCGCTTCTTGAAACATAGAAGAATCTTGCCCGGACAATCTGGAAATAGAATTTTAATTCCTTCTGTAGGATGGAGGAATTTCACCAGTCAGACTAGCTCCAGTAGAAGATAGAAATCTCCAAAGATTATCTATGTGTTCCCTAACTCTCTTATTATTGTACCAAACCGTATGTATTAATTATTGTACCAAAATACACAATACATATTTTAAACGCATAAGCTAATTTTGTAATATTTTTTTACATACTACACAGATGGCAAACAAGCATACAGCCTGTATTCTTTATAGTAATATTATTTGAAACCTAAATAACATTTTGGGAGTTTATGTTATGTTTTTTGAGGGCCGCACACTACTTATACTCTTTAGAATTCATTTTAAAACACAAAATACTTAAATTATTGTTTGAACACTGCATGTTGACTATATACGGCAAGTATATATTCCTTGATATTTACCTTGTTTTTAAAAAAGCTATTTTGTACTGTTAACCCTGTATTTTATGTAAAAATAAGTTTTTTTGTACATATTAAATATGTAAGATCGTTTTAGAGATGTTTTTCAAAATTAGTCATCATGCCTATTCGCTAGAAGCGTCGCGGTCCGTCGCCGACGGGTATAGGGAAATCCTATAGTAAATATGCTTATTAAAATGTCTTACACAGTATAAATGTAAATGACAGGTATACAAATATTTTTTTGGCATAAAACACACACATTTTACAACATAGTAACTATCGCTAGTAAATGTCACTAAAGAGCCTGCCAGATATCCTGTTATGCTGATCTAACTATCGATACATGCTAATTTGGGTGTGGTTCGATCAATAAATGTTTTACATAATTTCCATAAATGTATGAATACACATATACGTATAAAATGTAGATATACATATTATTAACATAGCTGTTTTCTGTGAAAGGTCGTTTATATTATTCGTCTGCTTTGATATTTATAACCTATATGAACACTTGCGTTTTTAGTAGTGTAACATCGATTATTAGAAAAACCGATATCGATAATATTGTAAAAAACACATCGATTACCAATCGATTGTTTCTTCTTAGTATAAATTAAAAATAATTTTTGGGTGAGCAAGCTATAATTAATTAGTGTCATAAAATAAGTTATTCATGTGATTTCCTGCAGTCTAAAAGACGCAGCTTAATATTTTGTACCTTAATTTGAAAATCTAGCAAATTTCACAAATCATTACCATGCCTACTATCATAGATATACAATAATAGATATGCAATAGTGTAATGACAATCGAATAATCGATAGACAATCGATTTTTAATTAATACTAGTGTTAGGGTTTTAACTTTAGACAATATACTTACTATACAAATATTTAGCTGACAATATAAATGTGGTGACGAAGTACCTGATACACACATTTCACAACTGGGTTGAAGCCTTTATTTCATACGGAATATAGGAAGGGGGTCATGATTCACATTCGAACTGCATACTATCGGATGTTCTACATTTTTGTATGGCAAGAGTGAGATTATTTTGCCAAATGTATCTAAGCAAATTCGTCCAACCACATAGGTACATAATATAGTTGGCATTATCGGGAATAGAAAACGCATCTACGTGATTTTACTCAGCCACCTTAATCGTTAGACTGAGTTTTGGGGCGACTTAAAATGTATGCACATAGTTATTATTTATAAACAAATAAATACGTTACGTTAATTGGAAAGTTATTCCAACAAGAAAATATGTTTTTTATTACAAATATTTTGAACAAGAAAAAGTAGATAAAATCATTCAATAGAAACTGGGTAATATGTTTTTGTAACGATGTATTTCAACATTATTTTTAACAAATATCGAGGTCCAGACAGACACATAAAACTCTATTATCCGAGAAGCATTGAAGAGAAATTTTAGAAGTCGCAAAGAAATTGCTCGAACGTAACACAGTTGAACTATTAGCGCAATATTTTCGACTGCATCGAGCGATGACTCGACTTTTCCTTGAAGAAATCAACCGAATCCGGGCCACCAATGTTAAAGCGTACAACAACGATCTTTATTACAACACTATACTGTTTAAATTATATTGTTACAGTTGTAATGACTTAGAACTAACAATAAGATTGAAACGTGCGGTACTACTCATTGCTATTTTATTTAATAGAGTATCTTAGAGTCGTTGAACCCCACACATTGGGGAGATCAGCGAACGTCCGATATATTTTTTTGGTATTTATACCGTTATTATACGTCGGTTACGTTATAAGGAATTGTTAGTCCAGTTCACAATAAAAAAAGTCCCTAATTATAATTATTATAAATGTGCGAATCTCTGTTTAAATAGAGATAAAATCTATCATTAAAAATATGTCGATTTTTTTTCTTTAGTCTAAGAAACTGAGGCAAATCTAAGAACTCAGTATTAATGTAAGATCTGTAAACATAATTTGAATAAAATTAAACAATTCTGGACGCAGACGCAGCTTACATTGTTATATGTACAAAAAAACGAGCATTTAAGGAAAAACGAAAAATGATAATTAGGAATAAGTTTTATGGAGTCAAAATAAAAAAAAAACCATTTAGGTCCTAAGAAGGCACTTATGAAAGTCAAGATACTACTACTATAAACTAGTAACAAAAACGAAAATTAATAAAATTCAGAAACACGAAAACATTTTTGAATACGAAGAGCACATGTTTTTGTCATTTCAAGTGTAAACATTAATATCAAATTTTTTTGTGAAATGACTTACCTATTTTGAATTAGGAACCATCATCATATTTATTTGTATATTTATAATAAAAGTAGACGAACTTACTCCTTGTAAAATCAGCTATCTGCCAACGAAAGTCGCGATAAAATCGGTCCACTTGTTTCGGAGATTAGCCGGAACAAACAGACAGACAAAATATAATATAAAAATGTTTTTTTTTTTTTTTATATAGGTACTGTATATAATTTCATATACAATTAGTAAAAAGCTGTTATTTTGACATTACAAACAGACACTTATAATTTTATTTATTTGTATAGATATACCATGATTTTATAGACAAGACGATGACCTCAGATACAATGATCAGCGGCTTATAACACCATTCCTAAATTGGTTGTTTAACAGTCGAACGAACAAATACGCTAATGAACGTATAATATTAAGACATTTTCATCGTTCCTACCAACTTAAGCCTCGTGTAGCGTGAACACGCGATCCAAACCGGTTCAAGAAATATTTCGAACTATGATTTCGCCATTTACATAGGGCATGATATGAACGTGTATTATACAAAGATCATAAATCGTACGGACGATCCTATTGAGGATATGTTGAATCTTTATTTACTTTACAATTCTATGAATACTTACATCAATATTGACTTCTTATGGTATTTATTTTAAATTTTTGTCGATATTAGCCTTCTAAAGGACTTCAATTTAAATAAAATTTAGTTGAAATGTCTGGCGTACAACATGTAAGTCTGGTTGAAATCTTCTTAGTTCTTTTAGTATGTAAAAGTCGAAAATAGGTTCTTCTTAAAATGTCGATGTCTGCATAGAAATGTTTTACAAATTATTAGAGATATACCCGCGGCTTCGCTTGCGTCCTAACTAAATTGCTAAATACCAATTTTCATAAACATATTTCAAAAATGACGGTTTGTTATACAACATTTTATTACCTTTTTTATCGTTATAGGTTTGGCGCAGTGGCCACAATCTTACCTGATGTTAAGTGACCCAAGATGATAATACGCTAAACCTAGTGGAAGAATGGCTCTCAAGTGCAGCTGCCGAGACACACCTATCGGTGCTTAGCGAAAGATTTTCAACTTGAGTGTGGTAGCTAGTCAGGCGTGCATTAGAAAAAGCCCTACCACCATCCTATGGTTTCCTCACGATGTTTTCCTTCACCGAAAGCTCAGGCTACCACAGAGCCATCATTGCTTCACCTCCTTAAGGGTGGAATTTCCAAAAATCCTTAATAAGCGCTCACTTATAGTGTAAAAGGAACCCGCAAGCAAATTTCCACGATCCTAGCCTCAGTAGTTTGGGCTGTGCGTTTGATATGGCAGTCAATCATTTATCCTATTATTTTTATTTATTTATATATATATATATATGTGATTTCTACTGTCATTTACTTCAACTTTATTTTAAAAAGACCGTTATGCATAATGCAAAGCCATAACAACGGTGACCACAGTTTTTTTTTTCGAACTAACTAAACTGTTAGCCTTAGGGGCCCTGGAGCCTTTGCAGTTTTTACAGCTTCACCGGGCTTGAAACAGAGAGAGCGGCAATCAATCGGAAATCATTATTCTCATACCGGCCTGTATAAATATCTCCTCATATTATGTTTGAAGGACGTTTTAAAACCAAGTAACAAATGTATCTCAATGTTTTATTTTATTTCATAAAACACTTTAATTATCTATTTAATTCTACCTTACACAAATCTCTGTAATCGTATTTAACAATAAACTAAATACCGTAGTTCGATAGTAATAATTTTATTATCATATTATCTATAACATGGACTTTTATTTATGTATTTAATTTAAACAGTACATATAAAATTCTAAGAACTCACATGACATACATTGGCTACAAATTAAATAAACACATCAAATCTCGTACGCACATAAGAAATGGGTTTCATTTGAGTTAACGGGGACTAGTCGAGTACCGGTTGTTTGGTCAAAAAGCGTAGCGGCTAAAGTAACAAAGTTTTAGAGGTGACAGGCACCACCGCGGTTGGTTTCAAGGGGGCCAAGATCCCCTTCACGATTTTTAATAAAATTATATCCATTCGTCGCATGATAATATTGACATCAAATTTGCGACATATTTCGACGTCAAAGATGTTGCTTATGCTAAGAGTATTTAATAACTTGAGAAAAAAATTCTTAACTTCTTGCGGTATCTAATGCCCGTAGAAAGTATCATGTAAATCGAAAAGATGATTTAATACGTTTAATCAATATTTTCTTCCCGGGCAAGCATTTTTTAATAAAAACATATATTCAAGTTAGGTGAATCTGAATCGAAATTTTAATAATCATTTTACCTTAATACCTTTTATCTTAATTATTTTATAAAATGAATAAACAATGTCTTGATAATATTCACTTGCATAGAACACACATAAAGATATGTATTTTTTCATTAATGTTCAAAAATTGCTTTACTGTCTTCGTTGATCTTCCTTTTCTATTTGATAAATTGTCTATTTATAAGTAATATAAATAAACACACAATAGCCCATTATAAATTCGTTTTATTTAATCACAATATGCTTTTAACTTGCTATCTAAAACGGTTAACAGGCATAAAATTACAGAAATTGTCATTATAAAATATGTATCCCTACATCACTCTTAAGATACAGAGAAATTACTGAATTAGACGCCGTGCTCTGTTTTTATTTTGGTAACCAAATAAAGTCTGAATTCGTCCCTGATTATGAGAAAAAGCGCAAAGCATTATCCATCCCACGGCTATGAATAAAAGTTAGTTATTTACACTGTTATTCGAGATGAGAAGTTAGATTGCCAAGAAATTGTATTTAATTTGTAAAAAAGCGTCAAATCGGAAATGTTATTTAGTTATCTGTTACGTTTAAACGTACTTTAAAATCTAACCCACATTTATATTTATTTAATAGGTAATTAAGTATAGAATTCATGATATTATGGAATTTACAAATTTAAATAATTACTCTTATAATTTCGTGATAACACGACCTTATAGTCTTTTAAATCACCGTTTAAGTAGAATCGAATTTCAGTTCACATAAATTTACGAGTAGATAAGTATTTTATACATTTAACTGAAATAAAATAGATAACCAAATTCTTGGTGTTAAAAGCAATAAAAAAATTAGCTAGCTTGGCATAAGGTGAGATGCCTAAGCTGTCACATAAAAAAACTGCGGTACAGTGTTTGGCGGGATCTTCATCTGTCGTGGGGGAAACCTATGTTATTTGGCCCTATATTGTGGCATTTTAACGGCTTATTATACCACAGAACCTAAGAAAGTTCCATATTTAGAACCTTTAAAATATGATATAATCGACGCTTTTAATAACATGCTCTATTCGTTACTAATAAAGTTGAATATGGAATGCCTTGTATAATTTAGTTGATGTACTCGTATGTTCCCGTTTTTAACCTTAATTTGTAAATGATGCGGACTCTGACAGAAGGCATATTAAATTTACATAGAAGAAATAACTGTGGTTAATATGATGCTACAAGTCTTCCAAATATAAAGTGAGACGCAACAGTAGCAGAGGACAAAACGAAAGTAGTGAATAATTGCTATTACAGCATTTCCTCCCGCGCCGAGTGTTGCGTACGCCGGTCATTGTTTCAAGCACAAATTGACATTGATTGAAAGGAAAACGGAAAGCGGCCAAATTGCTTGCAACGTGTACAAACACTAATGGAAAATTTCAAATACGTTAAGTAATGTATTGGCCTTATGAATAGTTAGTGGGATTTGTAACTTTCGATAGCAGCATTGTATGTAATCGTTTTTAGATATATCGGAGCTAATAACGCGGTGATAGATATTACATATAAAAAACTTTGTAGAATATATTACTTTCTTGCTCTTCTATATATATATTATAAAACATAACGTCTCTCTGTCGCGAAAACAACTAATCAGACTTACATGGATTATTCCTTTAATCCATAGATATGTTATCTGACCAGGTTATAGGATTTATTTTGTTACATTAAGTAAGATACGACATAAGCAGTGACGATAATGGTTAATGTTGAAAAAAAAGACGCTTTTGGGGCGATTAAATGGCTTACGTTGAGTAAAACATAACAGATATATCAAATTAATGTTCTAAATAAATGTAGATCTTAAAAAGACCTACAAAAAGTCAGCTATAGCATATATCTATCTTTTAAGTATCACCCAAAATAAGTATTTTAAGCAGCACAAATCGCGCGTGCGCTCGACCGACAGCATTCTGTAGTCCACGCAAACGGTGCCGCGGGCACAACTAGTTAAATTACAAAGACCACTTTTTTTATCTCGGCAAAGGAACCGATCTCTGTCTGATGGTGAGCACTGTACAATCAAATAACAACGGTGACCACCGAGAGATCGGCAATTCATCGCCGAGCGTCGCTGTCATGCCAACCTGACACTGTATTTAAATCAAGTAGGTACCTACATATGTCGTAATACAAGCGGAGAAAGGGCAGTAGATCTTCTCTCTGTTGTATTTTACATATATAATATGAATAAGAATGTCGATTTCATTATAAAAATGCCTTTTTATTTAATTATGCTATTGTATGCCTTATTAATAGTTAAATTCTACCACCGGCTTAGAATATAGATGCCACTGTCACTGAGACGTTAAGTTACTTATATGCAAATACGATTAATTTATTTTTGGTCTTTTAAAAAATGAACAAACTAGTTTAAATAAAGCATTTACATGTTTTTTATTAATCTTATAAATAGTATATTTACTCGAAATAATATATAGAAATCTATACTAATCTAACTACCAGTCAGATTATTAAAAAAATTGCATTGTATAACCGACTTAGCTTCTGTTCGCGACTTTGTCCGCGTGGACTTCAGAACTGGGTCAAAAAAGAAATGAAAGATATGTTATTTACCGGGATCACCTGTATTTAATCCAGGGTATAAATCCGTGTGCCAAATCTCATCCAAATCCGTTCATCTATTTTTGCGTACTAAGTAACAAACATCCAAACTTAAACATTTATAATGTTAATAGAATTTACTGACAAAGGTTAGGTATATAGGCTTTATAACTTCGCGCTACGACCCAAGAGAGCGGAGTAGTAACCGTAAACGTCAAGCTATCTTGCATGCTGTTTTTTTATTATTTATTATTATCGTTTAGTACATAATACGAGTAACAAGCCCTAATTTAAACTTATATAGTGACTAGTCCACGCACTCATGAATCTTATTCAAACTATTAGATCAAATTGATAAACTGAATATCTAGTTATTTAAACAAATTACATCATTGTAATGACTAGATAAGATTTATAAACAAAAAGCCGATAAATACATATAATATGTCTGATAAATTTAACGCTTAACCTGAACGCAATTGTATTAAGCACAGACCATTATTTTTGAGGTATACGAATAATCTAGTCGACGTCGGCGAGAGGCAGTGCAACGTAAGTGGAGCAACTGATTGACAAAGCGGACACTGAACGACTTTGTGTCGGTTTGCCCTTTACATAAATAGCATTAAGTGAGTCGTTTAATTTTCCTGACTAATAACTTTAGAATGTACTTGGTGGTCTGCTTATAAGATAAATAAATCAATAACGACAATATAAATAGATATTTCTTCATTTAAAAAGCATACGGGTGCAGCCAAAACTAGATTTTAAACATAGAAATTGATATATTTTAAACAAAGAAATTGATTTTCATTCAAAAACAATTAAATCAAAAAAAAACTTTTTTTTTAAATTAATTAATCCTTAATAATAAAATACCAACGTCAAGTTACGATAGCTAATTGTTTAACAAACTGACGAGACGCAAAAGTCGCAGGATAAAATCCTCCGTGAAATTACCATTAAAAAAAAATCTTTTGGAGATTGAGAACGAATGTGGCGTTAAAAACAAACTTGTTGACACATTTACATCTTACAATTTAGTACAAGAAGAATTGTATATATTGCGTTTAAAACTAATATAACGGTTAAATCGTTACATGTGGTGATTATATACAAGCAATTTTACCCCCCGATCGCACTATTAGATGTTTAACATCAAGAAAAAAGTATCGCAATATAATAATAGCGAAAGTATTGTTTTCAAGTTTACCTACATCATTAAAGGTAAATATTATATTATAACCTTTGCGTTCTGATGCAACGCAGACTGCGCGTAGCCTTATTGACATTAACGGCTCTTTTCACTGTCGTACTAGGTCATTAGGCTAAATATTTGTCTAATGCAGCGGTGTTCGGTTGAATGGACTTAGAATAATTTTATCGGAGAGTTTTAAATTAATCGAAATTTGTTTAAGGCACATCGTAAAATACGTCAAATTTCTTAGTAGACACCTCCTTTTTGTACATTATCGCTATATACGCTTAATTTTGTAATCCTGGAGATATGGATTATTTCGTAAATCATGACTATTGTCGCTGTCTGAAACTTCTTTATAACATAATCAAAACTAATATATCGTTTAATACAAAGTCTCATTTCAAATGTTTTAAGTAATTTGGCATAACCACGTGTAATAATATTAAAGTACAAAGTACAATGAACTATTAAAATCCTATTTCGACAGCGACCATATTATTGTCATCGTTTTAAATACAATAAAATTTAAACATGATGTAATCACCAAAGTAAATGAAATGGTAGAGTATAAACAGGTGTGCAAAATGCCCAAGTTACCAGGTCTAACAAATACACTTAAAGTTCTTCTTTCAAACAAAGTGAAATAATTAGTTCTTATTTACTAATTAATTAAGATATCGATAAATGATCATTTTGTTTTCAACTAAAATTATGGCATAAAATTTCATTTCAAAACTTTGTGACACTTCAACAGAATTCCTAATTTACGTATTTTACGGTTTCGAGTAGATCGAGGGCCAAACTATTGATTGTAAAGTTAGTTTCTGTACATTCTACTGTAATAAAGAAATGATGGGTCTCAATGATTTTCTGAAGACAATGAAAAACGAAAATACACAACGATTATTATAAATGACAACTGAAAATAATATATTACAAAATATTATTTAGCTTTACACAGCTTGTAAATGTACAAAACATGTTTGTACAATTTTTAAGTCATCATCTTTTCTGTTGGAGAAATTTCGATTTCGATCAATTAAACGAGTGATGGTCGCATGCGCAATTACGAGTAAGTAATAGTTATTAATTAGTACAATTAACGTTGTGTGGCTTTATTATCTTCAGTGGCATTGAAGTGGGAGAAAGTTTTCATTTACTTAAAGAAATGGAAAAAAGTACATCATAAAACCAATAAATGTAATTAAAAATCAAGGATATGACTGAAATTAATGATTGTTGTAATAATTAAAATTGACCGAATGTATGAGATCTTTGGCACAATCAGTAGAATACTTGTCTTCTCCGTTGAGAACTTTTATTACGATCCTTAATCGGAAAATTTAGTTTGAGACAGATTTTTTTATGAGTTCTGGTTGTTCATCGGCACATAATACAAGAATGATCCTATTTTAGAACCAGATTAAGTGTGCAGTATCTGGAATCAACCATTATATGATTTATTTTCAATTCGCTAGAGCTAAAAAAATTAACGAAACTGTTAGTCATTCCATCATTGCTTATTGATGAAGATTACAATTAAAGATCTGACAGTCTTGACCTTTAATAATTTGAATTCATAAGGTATATGTTTAGTTTTTACCATCCTTACAGGTAGTAACAAGTTACAACCATTCCCAACTTCTATAGTTTAAAGCGCTTAAATGCTTTAAAACTAAAACCTCAAAAATTCGACCTTAAATTTAGTAACAGTGTGGAACGATTAAATTAATACAGGTTTTCTACAATTTTTGAAGTATTAATAATATTAATCAAGCTACATTGATGAACCAACCAATCAATTTTCTTAAATTCTGAGGTGATTTAAACTTACGAGGTTAAGGTTAATACATCTTAGTCAAAAATACGAATGTAGTCCGTATTGGAAAATCTTAAGCACTTATTGATTCTGTAAATCTCTATTCTTTTATCCATGCTTAATATGACTTTAATTATAAATGAGATTTACCAGCATTTCTATTACATAATTACATAAAAATGACAACTTTAGAGCCAAAAATTTAAATATTGTTTTTAACGTTGAAAGGAAAGTAAACGAAAAATTTTGATTTGGTTCTTGCGGTTAGGTAAGCTATAGATTTTTAACCTTAGTAAATACTAGAAATATACACAAAAAATATAGTTTTCTAAACAAATAGTCAATAAATTATTGTTTATCTATTATTTCTGCTATAGGGAAAGTTAATTCCTATTTGGTAGCTGTTTTTATAAATATTGCTCGTTTGTTAAAGCACCTAAAATCTTCATAGCAACATGAAGGATTAAATTATTAATTGACTTTCGTATACAAAATTATTATTACTATACATTGTATGTAAAATATCCTAGACAAATGAGTACATGGCGACATTGAATAGAATATTATTTCTGCATCGGAACAATGGTGATTTAATCGTAATCAAGAGGACACCTCCTTGACTTAATAGTGAGATTTTATGAAACTGTACAAATATTCATCGAAGTACATTCGGTGAGTGATTTGTGAGTTTGTTTTGTTTAAATTTGTATTTCTTTGAGTACGAATAAGTTGTTTTCGTGAAACACTACGGCATTTTACTACCCACGGGTGTAACAATATAATTTAAGTTGTCCTCTGGTGAGTTACATTGAGGGACGAAAGCCGGACGATGCGGTGAGGCTGCCGGTACTTATTAGGGATAGTAATTCATCGAGTGTCCTATTTACCTTGTTTTGCGATGCAGTTGTATGGGAAAACCCCTACTAGGGTTTTCTGACAACATCGGATAGTAAATTATTTTTCGATCTAATTCATTAAAAATTCAAACACACTAAGAATTTATATTTTATTTGTTCACTTTTACTCACTAATTGCATTTGAAATCACATTTACATTCCACAGAATCATTTGCGAATTTTATACATTTCACCACTAGGGTCACATAGGGTTTCACCACCATTTTATATATAACTAGTTACAATTTCTTTCATTCATGATATTAGCGATCTTAGTTTTTTATATAATAGTTTCGTGATTGATTTTATTTTTGTTTATGGATCAGTCATTCTTGTAAATTTTATCACAAATAAGCGCGTTTTATTATCACGTATTTTTTTTCAATGTTTTTAAAGTTCATAGGTTTTTAATTTGACCACAATCTCATCTGGTTTAATTATGGTAACACGCCAAGAATAGAAGGATTGGCTCTCAAGTGCCGCAAGCGTAACATGTATTCGTGATTGGTGATAATAGTTTCAAAAGCTCATAATATTAACATTGTGGGATTAGAATCTACGTCAATTGTCGCGGTGTCCGAACACGCTACAACTGAGCTATCCTTGCGTAGATTTCTTTAAGGAAATATTTTAATGCCGTAATTTTTTTGTTACACGAACATATTAATAAAATAAACTTAGTAACACTGTGGTAACACCGCCCGTTACTTGTAAGCTGTCGGAAGCCACTGTACTTTGCAAAACGTATCGGATTCCAGGTTTCTAGGCTTATTAATGACTTTAGACTAATTATATAACTTACTGTATTATTACTCTATATTCTTTACGGTGTAAATCAATGGTGCATAATTACAAAATTGTTGTAATTTATTTGACTTTCGCTGTAATCAACAGAAATTATGTACTACCAATCCAGTTTAATTTAGTTTTTTTTGTCACGTTGAGTTAGACGTAACTAAGAAAATTATATCAGTGTGCCTTATATTGAAGGCAACACCGAGACCGCACATAAAGACGATCTCCTTAAGTTACATATTATGAGAAAAAATAATTAAGTCACTAATATTTTATTTGATCAGCGTCTCCACTGTAGGTAATCATCATTTACCCTTCTAGCCTGACCGCCGTAAGCGCGGCCATCCTAATGGTCTGCGGGACGCGGGAGGGGAACAAAACCGACCAATAAGCTAGTCTATTAGCGATGGAAGACCTACAAGTTTCTTGGTACAAGTAACTGGTTTCAGGGTCTTGTACCATGTGCCAGGTAAAAGTTATGTACGCAAAAGAAAACAACTTTCAATATCGATCAAGGGCGTTCTGTTAACCGACAAGCGAAAAGGAGTCGTCCGGGGTAGCACCGACGTGCTATACCAAGTTCTTTTTAATACAAGATTTTAGCGACAGTTATTAATCAGGATTATCGTGCCACTATCCACCATCCCTATAGTCTATTGCCGGCAGCAACACACGTTTGACTTAAGGGCTTTGGCGGTTTTATTTTTATGACTGAGAATGAGATTATTTTACGAAGATGGAAATGACGACGATAATCTTTAAAAAACCTTACAGTCAATGAAAAGTAATGCTTTATCGCGTTTTGAGCAAGCGATATTGTCAATTTATAGTGTTAAATTTAAAAAAGTTTCAATTCAACCGCTTGTGCAGATTACATGCACAATTTTTTTTTCACTATAGTAGTTTTTGATTAACATTTTTATAAATATGTATATAAACGTACATAAACTAGTATTCAAATGTTGTGCAGTGTGTATTTTATACACGACTAACCTCGATTTCAACATTTAATTGTTTTTTTGCCTATCTGCATTTCCCTTGGTATGTCTGGATTTAACTTAAAAACGGCTTGACAATTTTAATGATGTTTAGTTTAAGAAAAATATCTAGTTCATCAATTGATAGGTTAATTTATCTTTAATTACTATTAAGGGTTATCTATGTATTAAAATAAGATTTTTAAAAGTTATATTTTTATTTTGTTATCAACTGGTTTCGATGTGTTCTTATACGGTGAGTATATTTTATTGAGAAATTGGTAATCTATGAAAATTAATCGATATTACTTCCAAATACGATTAAAATATAAAAATAAAATAAAACTACGAGACGAAAGTAATTATTGCATAATAAATTTATGCGGAGCCGTAGGTACAGCTTGTTTTATGTAAATACAATTTCATTTAAATTGTAACATCCATTATGTACTCCATTCATTTTTTGTTCCTGCCATAAATTCGATAAGAAGTTCGCGAACTTCTGTCCACATTTGTCGCGATAACGCAATCATTCGAAGAACAACGCATGGTTACGCACGGTTACAGCGGTCGGCATATAGCAACTGTTACATTGTTATTATTTTGCAATGTTAATAAGTGGCATTACTTTCTAAATACAGTTAATAACGCATCTATATATTAAGTATCAACATGTTCTGATTGACAACACTAAACTTAAATACGAAACATTTGAAGCTATTAATATAATTTTTTCATTGATTTTATGGTGGTTAGACTCTAGGTCCGTCTAGATCGCGACCACCATATACCAGGGTCCCGAGCCAAGTTGCCTTTCTACAATAGTGAACACTAACAGAAGACGAAAAATGTATGGAATTGACATATCACAACGTTAAATCGATGCATTTTTTCGTTTTCCAGTAACAAAACACCCGCCATAAAAGCACGTTTAGGCGAGTCACGTTCCGAGATCACACGAATCAAAACACATCGACACTGGCAAGTGCTTTTTGCGGCGCCAAAAGAAGAAGAAGAAGAAGACTCTCTTTTTTTCGCGTTTTGAGGTCAGCCCGTATATATTGCTATTGAGAGGCTTGCCGACGAACCTCTTAAGCTATTTCGTAGGGAAATCCCATGGGCCACCCGGGCTAAATACCTGGGTGTCACCCTCGATAACAGACTTAAATTTAATACACATGTCAGTATAGTTCGGAATAGGGCTGTCATGGTCCTATCCCGCTTGCGGCCCTTGCTTAGCTCGGTAAGCAAAATGTCCAGGTGGCATAAGCTTGCACTATACAAGGCATGTGTAAGACCTATATTAACATACTGTTGCGCCGCGTTCGCTCATATGTCGAAAAGTAACTTTGCCCGCTTGCAAAGAGTTCAAAATCGGTTCTTGCGTCACCTGTTAGATCCGCCGCCGTATGTACGTAACGCAGATCTCCATAGAGATATGGAACTGCCGTCCATAGAGTCATACGTAAAATATCTCTCTAGGAGATATTTTGATTCAGCGATGAATCACCCTAACGAGTTAGTTAGGAACGCCGCGAATTACACACCGATTGTAATTACAGACATTAAATTCCGGTACAAACGTAGGCCGCGAAATCTCTTTATCGATCCCGATGACGATATCGAGAAAAAGAATCAATTTTACGCGTCCGACCCCATACAAACAGCGTGTCTGCGCCCACGCCCGCGAAATCACCGTTCCCTTCGCAGGGGACGCACGGTGAACTTCGTTCCCGCACACCCGCCACGTCCACCCTCTCCTGCGGCCACTCAAGCCTAGGTCCGATCCTCCGGCATGGAGCCCTTGAGTCTAGCAGCCGCTCGCGCGATTCAGTGACACTGCATTCACTAGCTACCTACATTCATGCATTACACTTTTTACAGACATGCACTACACTTAGGTACATAGGTTCTGTAAGGGACCTTTTTTTTTTCTTTTTTTGAGGCTAGTTAGTCTAGATCAAAAATTTACAGATTACTAAATACATATACACTTGTCTCTTACCCTCCTCCCAGAGGATAGCGACATATATATATGTATAGTTAGTTAGATAGTGTGCTAGGGCATTAGTCATTTCGCGACTTAATTGCATAGCGCGCAACAGTCCGAGCCGAGGTTCGGCCACTTTGGCACCCTCGGATGTTGTTGCAAAACTTTCGTGGCTGAGTGCCTTAAGCGCTCGCCCCCAAGTCCGGTGAAGCTGTAAAAGCCGTTCGAGGCTCCTGGGCCCTTATGGCTAACAGTATAGTCAGATCGAAAAAAAAACCAACGATGAATTGCTGATTTTTCAGTGGTCACCGTTGTTTATAGATTGTACTGTGCTTACTATCGGATAAAGTGCCGTCACTTTCCTATGATAGTATGATAGTAAATTTTGTATAAGTTTCGTCAATGATAAAGTTAGGGACCACTCACAAACGTACACTAATAAAGCCATATTGTATGTAAATAAGTATAACTTTAATAGAATGTTTGTAATTTACAAAGAAATCGTAAAAACTACCAATAAAAAACCGAATACAAATTAACAGTAGCTACTGAATAAATATTTCACGTCAATAATAAAAAAAACACTTGTCTATAGTGACGTTAATAGTGAGAAAGTGCGGATAAACACTCGAGAATTTATTCACACCGAATATTGTGAGAATACTTTCAACAGCCGAACGGAAAGAAAGACACTTTCGAATATTTATGACACCGGTGTGATACCCGCGACAAAGGGCATCAGTCTAAAGGGAGCGAGTTTATTATTTAATTCACTAAACTGTTCGCAGCTTGAGCGTAACAAACGACAGTATTTACAGAGTTTTAAAAACACATAAAGACAGGTGAAGATATTGTGACAATATCTATAAATACCTAATTATAATGAAATATTAGAAAAGTAACAAAAAAGTTGTTAAAGTTTAGAAGGCCGAAATTGTATTGACGAACGTTGTCCATTAAAAAAAAAAAAAAAAAAGTCTAAAACTTACTTGTATATTTTATCTCTAGCAATATTGTATAATTTTTATATATACCCAGTTGATTTTCAATTGAAATGCTTGTTTACTGTGAGTTTCGAATGCTAGCAGATAAACTAGGCAGTTTTACAGTAACCTTCATTTTGGCGTGAACTTAAAGACTTCTAAATATATCTTTGCCATACCGTGACACTGTGGGATCGTCCCCCGGCCATTATTTTCTCCTTCTTACAACTTTCCTTCCTTCAAGTTTAACGTGAAGAGATATTTATGCATGCCGGCATGACAGCGGCGACCGCCGATGGATTTCGATCTCTCTCTCTCTCTCTCTTCGTTACCATCAGGGACAGTACAGTCACTTTGCAATGCTACGATAAAAAAAAAACTTTGTTGCATTTTCCAATATAATCTTATAACGTAATAATTATGTACTTTTTTCCAATAATATATATTTATAGAAGAGACAAAGTCAGAGAATATTAAGCATGGTACAATTCATTGTAATTTTTAGTATTAATTGTAATCGTATTTACGTACGTGTATAAAAAGTACAGGCGAAGATTAACTACCTAAAAATTTATATATTATATGATAAAACGATTAATTATAATAAAATATTGTAGTTATTAAGTGTGCTAATATTTCTTCTCTAGATAATTAAAAGCTACGTATAGTAATTATATTAAAATACATTAAATTCACGTCAACAAATATAAGTACTAAGACTGGCAAAGACCTTAACAGTGAGCCAAGTGACAGCATAGTGGCCAGCGGTTCTAGCTCGTTCGGAATACACTTCCTAGATCGTGAATGCCAGCTAAGTACCTACACAAATAGTAAGTATGCTACGTGAGTATTCTGTAGACTCACAGTGTCGATTAAAGAATTTAATTCTATACTAGAAATGTCACATTGTACAATTTATTTTGCATATACAAAACTCATGCTTCGGCTTGCTATACTCGTATAATACAATATTATTCTCATGTCCTGACTAACAATAGATCACCGTAAATCCGACACTGAATCTGAAGCTAAGAGCTTGTCCTATTTCTAGAACCTAGGTTTAGGGTCTTCTGACATCTTTACCTACATTATCTTTAACGATCTGGTGCAATTCTGACTGATAGCTATCATAATATAAAAACTTAATATGTATATATATATATATATATATATATATATAATATAAATTATTATGAAATTCAGGTCAGAGGATTCTTTGTGTGTTAGAAGCATACTGTACTTACCTCTTTAGTATAGTAAGCTCCTAAGAACCCTGAAAAAATTTTAAGACTGTAAACATTAGATAAAACATTGTATAGAAGTCCCGTACGTTTTGAAGTCAAAGTTTTTTTTATTTAGACGGTAGGTTAAAGATGAAGAATTAATTATTTTTACCACTTTTGATAATTATCCATTTATAATATAAAACTCAACGATTCTCTGTCGAAACCCACTTACTGATTTACAGGTTTTATTTTATTTTATACAACGCTATGTTATCTGACCAGGTTATAGGATATATTTTGTAAGATAAAGTAATATACGAAATAAGCAGTGACTATTAATGGTGAATCAATTCGGAAAGAAGACTCATTTGGGGCGCTTAAATGTGGGTTAGAGTGAGAGGAAGCGCCTGCCTACCGCTGCCGTATGCGTGAGAAAAAGGGAAGCCAGACAGACTAGCGCCGTTCTGCGTTACGTTACGAAGCTGTTTATCCTTCCATAAGAAGTTATCACTTCAAAAACCTTTTTTACTAGTTCACGCGAGCGAAACAGCGGGCACAGCTAGTCTCTTTAATAAAAAAGGAAAAAAAATGTAATATAAGCATATTATAGGTATAACAATTTCACTTGACTGTACAACTATAACAAGCACTTTTAGAATGAAATAGTAATACAAGCTACGCTCAGCTATCGACCAACAAGGCGACCTTGCCCTTTCTTGCAACTTAATTCTGCGAAAATGTCTGGGCATCGGTCACACCGGATATAAGCAATAAACGACAATGGCCGCCGTTACATGCGCTGGCTATCTACAATAATATGTGTCTTTACCGTGTGACATCTCGAAATCAAGCAGCCACGTTTGAATGTGTTAATTTACAAGATGATTGTTCAGTTCTGAGGTACATGTTATACATATAATAATAAAATTATACCACTGCGATGACATCGTTTACAATTCCGAATTTTATACAATTTAGTAAATAGCTTCAGAGTTCCGTTCGATCGGAGCAATGATTCATCCAACCGTTTGTCTGTCCAACCATTTACAACGTGGACGTGCCAGTTATATGAACATTTATCCTCAATACGGTTATTGCACATTTTAATTAGACACCTGTTTATTTACATTATATTTATTATTATCACTTTAGAAATAGATTCTTCAAGGTAAAACTATATGTAGAAGACTTATTTACAAAACAAAGAAAAAATATAATAAAAATGATTGTTTTGTACATTTTAATTTTAAACAAAAAGAGTCTTAAATTCCTCAAATTTTTTTATGAACAACATTATTTTTTACATACATTAGAATGCTTTGAAAATGTTCCCAGGCGAAGTATCATACTAGGTAAATCACATATTAAAATAAAATAAGACAATTTTAAAGTTCAAATGCTGCTTTACATTTAAATAACATTATCAATTAGCATTTTACAATGCTTAAAACAAATTAATTAACATTTAAAACTTATAAAACTGATTGGAGGCATTGAATGCAATTCTACTATGTCCTCGGCTGCAACAAACCTGTGAAATCGCATTCCGTCGATTCGACACAGACTTTTATGTGAAATTTTTACGACGACGTGTCGAAGCGATCACACGGCTGAAGCGATAAGAAGCTCGTGGTTACAGTACTACTACTATTTCTATTACACTAAATAAAGTTATAAGTAACTATTAGTACTCAACGGTTTCATCTGTTTTAAATTTATTTGTCAAGCTTTCTACGGCCCCGCCCGCGCTTCCCATACGCCCGTGTAGCGGCTGACTCCGGTAGTTTCACTTCCCGTTTTGCACGCCCGCGAAACCACCGTTCCCTCGGCAGGTGACGAGCGGATAATTTCACTCCTGCACATCCTCCACCCTCTCCTGCGGCAACTCAAGCCTAGATCCGTTCCTCCGGCATGGAGCCCTTGAGCCTCTCACGCGATACAGTGTCACTGTATTCACTAGCTACCATCATACACTCACTACACCGCATTTGTACATACATGCACAGCACTCAGGTGCATAGGTTCTGTAAGAGACATTTTTTTTTCTTTTTCTGGCTAAATAGTGTACACTAAAAATGACAGGTTACTAAATACATATACGAGAGTTTCACGTATATATGTATAGTTAGTTTAGATCGAATTACGGATAGGGAATTAGCCCGTTTGCGACTTATTTGCAACTTTGGCAACAGTCCAAGCCGAGGTTCGGCCACTTTGGCACCCTGGCAGCATGTTGCCTAAAAAAAAGAAGTAATAGTTGCAGTGGTTTCAAAGATAACCGCCATATACACAAAAACTCACAAAATTCCCATTCTCTCTTTATAATATTACTAGCTGTGTTCCGCGGTTTCACCCGCTTATAATGTAAAAGAAATCGCTGATTGATGATTTATAATACTTCATTATAGACAATATTTTTATCGAGCGGCCACGGTTATGCGTCACAACTCACACGGCTCATTCGCGCCACTACACTTATTTATGGTCATAGAACCGAGCCGAGTGTTGAGTTATTTTAATTTTACATTATCTCCCAAACTATTTGTCCAAATAACATGCTATAAAGAGCAAAGTTTATCTACATAAAATTGTCTTGACGATAAAGTAACTTTCGTTCGTAAGGATTAATATGCTATGCTCATAAATTATTTTTCAATTCTCAATAAAATAATATTTTTGTGGAGCATTGTATTTACGTATCGCTAACCATTACGCTAGCTCACGCGGTTAAAGCAGTTCGGGAGCGCTGTTTATTCAGACTTACTTAGCAAAAATCAATATTTAAGGCTAGCTGAGAGGTGTAACCTAATGGTATAGATATTCTATACTATTCCTCATGAATCTGGCTATCATATACAAAAACAATTGTTTTGAATCCGACTGGTAGTTCCAGAAATTAGCTTATTTAAACAAACAAACAAACAATAATCACTTCCGCTTTATTATATTAGTATATAGGTGATAAATACTGATTACTCGATACTACTCGATAAAGAAACATTAAGGATCCCAACAACAGGATGTAAAATATTAATAATGCTGATATTCTCATATTAAATAAAGCAGGACTAATTAATGTCAATAAACTAAATTATTAAAGCAATATAAAAATCCGCACTTGACAAAAAGTGAAAAACAAGCTCTATAATCTAAAGAATTTTGTCTGAGCAGTTTAAAATACAACAAATCATGTTTTTTTTATATACATACTTACAATATTATAAATATTGAATATAACTTGAAATGTTACAAGGTATTGCATACGGGGACAATTCAAGAACTAAAATAGCTTCGATAGTTGTTTTTAAGTGTATATCTATTTTAATTTTAACAAGAAATATACTTTACAATTAGTTTGAAAAGTATCCAATATATACATACAAACATGCATAAAGCACGCCTCTTTCCCGACTGGGTAGGCAGAGACCACGTCCTTCCACATTCTACGATCCTGACATATCTTCCGCTTCTTTAACTTTTATCAATCGTTTCATGCATGCTCGTCGGTTTAGAGTACTTTTGACCTGACCTTTCTTCAAAACGTCCTCTATTTGATCGTGGAACGTTCGTCTAGGCCTTCCTCTTCCAACGTTCCCATTCAAACTTATCTTATAAATCTGTCCAGTTATTCTTCTTTCTTTCCTCTCTACATGCCCAAACCATCTAAGCATTACTTTCTCAATCCGTGCCACTAATTTAGATATAATTATTTCCAATATATGGCTAGTAATAATTAGCAGAAGTAAAAATGATTACAGAGAGAATATCATAATGGCAGAACTTCATATATGTAGTATGTATATCCACCGGATTCCTACTTTTTTGATGTGTAATAAAAAAACTAATAATAAATCGCGTTTATTTTTGTGCATAGTGTACCAGTAACCAAAAATACAGCTTTCAAATACACATATCAAGAATTCCTAGCGTTTTATAGGCAAAAAGATTTTACGTATTTGACGCAAACACATCAAGTGTTAACTATAATAAAGACATTATAGTATCAGTACATTATAATTAATAGTAGTAGTGGACTTTGTTATATACATTATAGCAATATTAATTTATCATTATTTCTACGCTTATCACGCTATGATCCTAAGGAGCGGAGCAGTAACCATGAACGTCAAGCAATCTAGAAACCTGTAGGCAAGTACGAAAAGGAAGAATAACGTTAGGCTAGACTGAAGTGTCAGCAACGCCGCGTTGGAATAAAAACAAGGATGAAACCGTGGGATACAACTAGTCATCTAATAAAAACCCGAATTAAATCCGTTTGGTAATTTTTACATCATAAACCTCCAATCTTATAAACATATATTATTTAACTATTTTTTCTCCTTTTTATTACTAGTTAGTTACTTTTAATAAATAATGGAACATACGAGTACACATATCTTTAGAATAGCTATATTAAGTAATAAGTTTTATGTCAAACAAGTTTCATGTAATACAGTAAATAACATTCGATAAGAATACATCGGAATGTAACGAAAACGATAGGCAAGTTCATACAGTTTATATTATCTAAGTGAACAATAAAACAATCATTGTTCGCACACATTTCCGTATGACTGTATGACCCTTTCGCCTGAAACCCACGGAGTGCACGAAACTGATTAGTGAGTCGCTAACGAAATTAGGACAAATATGACATTGTTCAATTATTAACCTAACTTAAAGCTAAGAAAAAGAGTTAAAATTATAATAGAGGTTAATTAACATGCGAAAATAGCTTGAATATTTGTCCATAAGTCGCGCTTAGCTGGATGGAGTTTAATGAGATTTGAAATAAAACTCGGTTATGTTATGGAGGAGGATATAGGTTTTTTTATAAGTAGTCTATATAAAGCTAGTGCTTATATAAAGAACAAATTATCGTGTACTCTTCCAATGAAAAATATTTACCAAAGTCAGCAAAGTAAAAGAATTAGAAAAAAACATATACCTATACGTGCATATGTTCAAAAGCATGTTATCCAAACATAATTACATGCTAATAACCCGCAATGTAGTTTATGTACATGAATCAGGAAAACTGTAATTTTCCTCAAACGAGACAAACACGGAGTATAATTATTATTATGTGATGTTTATTTATTTTTGTTAATTAATCCTATTTAATTGAGTGTCTAATAAAACTACACTGTTGGATATATATACTGGCTGATGCCAAAAGAGTATTATCATGTGTTACCTCTTGAATCTTACTGCAGCGCATTACTTGAAGAAATATTTTTCCATATTCACCTCAAGAAGAAATCCTGCAGCGTTCAGTGTCATGCTTAAGAAATAATATGTTTTATTCTTAAAAACAATATCACATACATTGTATTGTTACAGAGTTTAATTTTACAAAGTATTATTTGCGCCCGGTAATCTGCTATCCGTATATATTGATTTGGGTTTCTTAGACAATCGACCTGAATTGATAACTTTGTTGAGGTCAATGTGACAGACAAAGGCGATGCGAGAGTCACCTTCACCTTCCACATTTATTATAGGTTACGATTTACTCTGCTTACTTACAGTATGCATTGTGTTATAGCATCATGATTAATTTCTTTTTTTCTTCAACGTGTACTACATTTTTTACTTGTCATTTTATAATTACTGCTTCGCCCCTATGATAAAACTTAATGATATGTACCCAAAATCCTTCCTTGAGTTCAGTCCCATATTTGACAGGAAAAATTTTGAATTTTATTATTTACTATTCGTTTGCCCAATGGGGTTTCTCTTCGGCAACTATTGGGAAATCAACCAACTTTTAATCCCGTGTTTAAAATCTGTTTAGGGAATGAATTTTCAAAAACATTTTCTTATTAGTCCCGTGCGTTAAACAAGGAAATTCTGGGTAAAATTTAAGTATTATTGATCGAAGTGCCAGACACACAGATTTAAGCTGTGCGGTGACCTTCAGTCAGTCTTAAAGTCTAAAGAATTTGATTAAATATATTTAAATAAACCTAGATGTTAAAAATGTTCATCGATGTAAAAGTGAAAAGTATTCGAAATCGTATAAATTAAGGATAAGAAAGAGTTTTTCAACTTACTTCATTTTGCTATCATAATATTTAGTGCCGTTGCAACGTAGTTAATGTCTCGGGTATAATATACAGAATTCGATTTACATTCTTTTAATACAAATAGCTATTTAGCTCCAAAAATTTAGTCGACTATACAAATACAGGCGAATAGAAAACCGCTTTCAGGGTTTGCTAATAAAATGACTTTAAAGCGCATATAATTGCTATATCGGAAACATCGGAACTTGGCGATACCGTTTAAGTATTGATTAATGTAGTCGAAGCGTTTGCTTATCTATCAATAACCAAAAATCTATTAGCTAAAAAACAAGTTTGATATTAGGCCTGGCCTACCGATGAGTATTTGGGGTGATGATAAGCCGGACAGCATCGCTAACATGTTTATGGACCATTTTAAAGTAGAGTCACCGCTGGGCTCACCGTTGCGAGTGTCCGAACACGCTACTGCTGAGCAATAAACGCTTCAAAACACTTTCTGTATACGTATTATCATCAACAGTTGAAATAATTAATTACAATATTACATATAGTAAAAAATAATCTTATAAAAAATTCTGAAACATATAAAGGACAACATGTCCGGTCAAACGACCTCAACATTTAAAAGGATCGAATTGTAACAGTACAAGTTTCAAAACTGCAACCGGATCCGATCGGGTCAACACTGTCAACGGAGCTACACCGCTGTATGGCGAAAGCTGGTTGCATAACCAAACGCTATCCAATGCAAAACTGTTCGGTTATCAAGCGATAAATTATAATTCGCTCACGGTCGAATAATCAACTTATTCAGTGTTGATAACGTATTACTACTGCGCAGGTAAAATTATATTTTTTATATTATAATCGTGAAAATTACCTTGTATAATAAAACCCATGTTGACACGATTACAAAAAAATATTCAAACATGAGTATATTTTTGTACTTCGTAACAAAACTTGAATCGTTAAATAATGGAATTTATTTTAAATCGTTATTTATACATATAATACAATTGAATAGTCTGTTTGTAATGTCAAAATAACTGGTTTTTACTAAATGCATATGAAAGCACACACGGTACTTATAACAAAAAAAACATTTTTTTTTTGTCTATCTGTATGTTCCGGGTAATCTCCGAATCGTTTGGACCGATTTTGATGGGATTTTCACTGCCAGATAGCTGATTTTATAAGAAATGACTTAGGCTTACTTTTATTTCAGAAAAAATATTAGGGTTCCGCGCAAAAAAAAAGCCTTTTTAGTATTCCACGCGAGCGGAGTCTCGGGCAAAATTAGTATTCTAATAAAATATGTACTATTTGATAATAGTCGTACACAAAAGTAATATGACAATTGTATCTAAGATTATTTGGCACAACGGGAAACTTGATCATGTTATGAAAAATGTTTTGTTTCTATAGCTTATGTTATAAGGAGTAACTTAGGCTTGTTTTATAAAAAATATTTAGGGTTCCGCGTAAATAAAATAATAAACCTTTTTATCTTTACAAAAAACCAGCGGGCGACCGCCGCTCCTTGGGTGAGAGCGGGGTCACCACAATACCGACGGAACTTTGAAGTCCACGCGAGCGAAGCCGCGAGCACAGCTTGTTTATTATAAAATACTAGTTGGCCCGGCAGAAGTTGTTTTGCCTTTCCCGGTAAGCAGTTATTTTTTTATCTTTATAGATTTGGCGTAGTGGCCACAATCACACCTGATTTTAAGTGACGATGTTGCTAGACCACGATAAACCTAGTGGAAGACTGGCTCTCAAGTGCAGCTGACAGATTTTCAACTTGAGGGTGGTAGCTAGCCAGGCGGGCATCAGAAAAAGCCCTACCACCATGCTATGGTTTCCTCACGATGTTTTAGTTCACAGAAAGCTAAGGCTCATTGCAGGGATTCGAACTCATGTCAATCGACGCAAAGTCGTACACACCACCACTGAGCCATCATTGCTTCAAAATTAGCTTCATTGCTTCTCGACCACAACGCCATCTATACCACCACACCACGCAGCACAAACAAATATATTGGGTAAATATGAACTCAATCGTTCAAGTCGTTCAGAAGTTAAAGAACAACTAACAGATACACACGAGATTTTACATTATGTTTTTTTTAGTAGGTACATAAGTAGTAAGGTGTAAATATTTGTTGCCTTTATAAAAATTGTAGGTACTGAAAACATCTTTCGGCCTTGATAGTACACGATTTAAAACTCGATGACGTTATTGAGGAAAACTTAATATTAACCGGAGATTATCTAATCGTATTAGGAAATAAAACAAGGAAACATTTTTATAGTGGTTTTATGAAGCTTATAAGAAAATATATACTAATAGTAATCAAAACCCGGAGAATCTACTACAAAGGGTTAACCTTTAGGGTTCCCTCCAACAAAATTGTATAAAAAAGGAACAAATCTGATTTAAAAAAGAAACAATAATTTCATTGATAATATCTGGTTAGATAAAATTATTATTGGTAGTTGAAAGCGACAACAACCAAGCGAACTATAAAACCGAAGCGGCGACGCGACGCGACGGTGAGATGATGAACGAATGATAGCATTTAATAAGACATTATAACAATGTTAGTTCAGAACCGGGACGACAAAGCGACACTTTTTACTTGTTGCATTAATATATCACGACCCCATTACACAAAGCAACATGAATAATTCGTTTCTAAACTGAACTAGATAGTAACATTTCCATTCTTATTGATACTTTTTGTTACTTTACCAATTTATTTACTTTGATTTGTTTATTTATATTTATTAAAGTAAGCACGGCAACTACGAGAGATCTGCAGTCATTCGTCAGACGCCCACTGTCATGCCGGCCAGTCGAAATGTATCTCCACGTTATGTTTGAAGGACCCGACAAACTGGCCGGGAGAGGTGCTACAGCTTCACAATGCGGAAAAGATGAGACTTCTTTTCCCTGACGAGAAAGAGACTACCATAAACCCCTTTATTATACTATTTCAATACATTTATACCAATTATAATTACTTTAAAAAATTGAAATAGGCTTTAAAACCGTCAAAGTACTCTGTTGGTTCGTTAGGTGTTAAAATAAATTTAATTCGTTTAATCAATTTCAATTTTTAATTACGTAAACGTGAAGGTTCGAAACTGATGGGTGCTTTAAATGTCACGTTTGATTAACTGATAAAAAAGGAAATGAAAATGTTATATTTCACTTATAATATCAGATAAGCTATCACGCATCATTTAACGATCCTTGAAGTTTTTTTTTAATAAAACAAGATACTGAACCATGTTTTATATAGGTTGAGTTCTTTTTTATTTACTAACCCTATTTTTGTTCTGTTCATTATTTTCTAAATCAGTTATAATTATCTATTTGAACCTAGTGTATAGATCAACGACAATTATAAAGAGGTCCTGGTAGAGTATAAGTTAACTATAAGTTTGTTATATGTTGTTGTTGTAATTTTCTATAATAAATGTATATAAATAAATGTATCTATATTAAATCTATAATAAATGTTTTAAATGAAGCTGTACTAAATTTATATGGAACATTCCATAAATATTTTATACTAGCTGGCTCGGCAGACGTTCTGCTATAACCAATAAATCGTGTGTAACTCAATTACAACGCTATCTATCCCGTTTTGTTCCTAATCACTTTTCTATGACCACAAAAAAAACAAAAATAATTTCGCATATCCATCTATGAATCGTGACTTATGGTATTGAGTTCATATAAAAATCCGATAAACAAATGAACGTTGAAATTAACGAAATGAAAGTGTATGTGTGTAATTCACGCGCGTTAGAAGTTAAACTTCTTTGAATACTTACATTCAATGTTATGTGATGCATAATATCGATTATCTTCACCATAATAAAACAAGAGGTTTATAGCAAGAGGTTTATAGCAAGAACTTTATTATTTTTATTTATCATAATAATATAAAATTATAGCGTGTCCTTTGTTCGTGTCTATATAGTTATACTTCCTATTTACTCGTATATGTTTAGTATATATCATTTTGTGTTATCCCTGCAGATCCCATAACAAAATATTATGTATAAATTTGTTACTATTATTTTTGTGTCATTATGTTTTGATTTTAGTTTATTCTACAGTTCCCTGAACATTTGGCAACTAAATTCTAAAACCTGTATCTGTCACACTTAACATTGGCGAAATTGCTTACATAGGCAAAGCCTTAATAAAAAAAAGTAACTTCAAAGAAGAATAATATCAAAAAAACAATCGTATTTTCTTACAGTACTTGTATATAATTAGTTCAATCACAATTAACAATTATTTCTCGTATGTGACCCGATTATATAAACTAAGTGATAATGTCATTGTTGCAAATTGCCCCGGTTTTTAATTGTTATCATTTGAATTATTACTTAAACATAAATATAATGTGATTATTGATAACCATTAAGGATGTTATATATTCCACGGAGTACCTCTATAGCTTTCATTTCATAAATTCGCCAATTATAATGACTAGTGGTCGCCAAGTGATCGAAATTCGACCGTGATTCCTTATTTTTTAAGTTTGAACGTTATTGAGGTTATTTTATCAAAGAGTACACCGACATTGAAATTACACAAAATGGACGTGTCGAAACTCTCGTCAATCTGTCAGTATATATACTATATAATATGTTAGTAACATTTTAAAATTATTTTGCGACGATCACTATTGAATTACCATATTTGTTATATGGAACTGTATAGAACGTTGTTTTTCTTTAAAATCTTGTTTACCGGTTGCTACGTCTCTTAATTAATTCGTGAAAGCATTTTAACCACTTCATTATGGTTTCCTTTACAGAAATAACAATAATGATAATACCAGCCTGTAAGTGTCCCACAGCTGGGCAAAGGACTCTTCCCGTGGGGTACGGGCTTAATTATTATAGAGCCCACTACGTATTTATTGTGAGTATCTTTCACAGGTCTTATCGAGTCGAAATTTGGTTTTCTGTTACTTCAATGATATTATAAGAACATGGCGGCATCAACTGGACTCCGCAGGATACCTAACTCTTCACCAACTTGCTGAAGAGTTGCTTGAATAAGTTACTTATGTCGGTGGTTTCTTAAAATTTCAGTTTACTTTGTCCTACACTTAATGGTACATACAAGAAAATTTCTCAAGCGTACAGATTTCACTACAATGTTTTCCTTAACATCAACCGATATTGTTAGCAAATCCCAATTACTAGATGTATGCGAATCCCGAGGAATTAGTTTGTATATGCCGGGTATATGGCGGTTGGCATATTCCGCCGGTCTCAGCCACTCGACTACCACGGATTTTTTATAAAAACTAAGTTTTTTTTTTGAAGTAATAACTTCTTTACCACCGTTGTGATTTGAAACTCAATGAAACTACAAAGCGACAATGAAAAGAGACAACCATATTATACATCTTAAGGATTTAGCCTACGAGACAATAAGATAGAATACATGATTAATGCAAGTCCTGATTTTCATAATTGTGATCGACGTTGGATTGGCCTAGTGGTGTGTGACTCTCCTCTAGGAGTAATAAGGTTCTGTCTGTGAGACGACCATACTTCATACGCAGTAAGCACGAGTGGTCGATAGTTCGAAACCCACTGATTTAGGATATTTAAAAGGAGTTTCTGAAGGTATCACTTCTGACACATGTGAACTGCTGTATACATAACTTTTGGTTTTAAACTAAATACCTTCGGAGTGGCGTGTAATTGCGCTACTATTGAACCATTACCATTTCATGCTGTGTAACAGATATTCCGATTTTCAAAGAATAGATATCTAACTAGACCATATAATCTCTAGCTGTGGCCCACGGTTAAATCTATTTGCATCCGTGTAGCCTACCATTATTCTAACTTCCCGTACTTGCCTACAGCTTAACATATTGCTTGATAATCATGGTTACTGCTCTACTCCTTAAAATAGTAGCGTGAAGTTGTATAGACTAACCTTCCCCAATGAATTTAATATCTTAACTTTACCCTCCCAATATTTTCTTGGTAGTTTAATGTATATACGTAAAAACTTTGACAAGTTTGATTTTGTCAAAGACCAGCATAGTTTTAATATTAGAAATAGACATAAATTAGTCGTACCATGTTTTAGACTTAATAAGACTAATAAAAGTTATTCAGGTAATAGTGTCTAATAAGATCCTGATGCATATTACTGATTTTCCGGACAATGAGTTTAAAGACCATGTCAAGCAGATTTTATTGCCAAAAGGTTATTATAGGGTGGATCATTATGTGAATGATAGTGATGTCTGGAAGTGACTCCCTCTCTGTCCATCCACTAAATTATTAACTGATGATTATTAACTGTAAATATTATTTAAACAGTTGGAAAATAATTACTAACAAATATCGAGTTTCTTGCCGGTTCTTCTCGATGACTGGGTGTTTTCCGAACTGGTATTAGTGTTTGACTTTCATAAGTGTCTTCTTGAGGCCCAAATTGAATAAAGTATTTTTAATTTTGATTTTGAAATAGACTATAAAAATACATTTTTAATCTGACTAGTAGTTCCACAGATTAATGCAATCAAATAATTACTTGAGCTTTTATAATATTAGTAAAGATTTGCAGATTAAATTGTCCCTATCACAAGTCAAATACGACCTCAATGATTTTTCTCCACACATTGGTGACATGTCTATAAGTCTAGTCAACTTTTAGAGAGTCACCGAACGAGTTATTTTAGGCTGAATATTATAATAATCGTTAATGAACAAGTGCATGGGGAATCCGGTCAGATAAAATCAATTGCGCGTAGCGACCATACGAAGAAACATGATCGGTATCGACATATCGGAACATGAAGTAGAGAGTTGTGTGAAAGTTCCGCAATATCATTGAAATGCGTTTGAATCTTGATAGGAATGCTGGTTTTCGAAACTTGAATTTATGAATTTATTTCGGATGCATTAATTATATACTCTTACTCAATTAGGATATGCAGTAATATAGCGGCGTTTTATTTAAAGTATTCTCATTATTGCTTGCGAGTCATTAGAAGATAGCGAGGTTTTAATACATTCTCTTTAAGAATATATTATTGTGTAAAAATGTTTAGTTATATTTATTATTATCTAGGTAACTGGGACGTTCTCGTTCTACATGGAAAAACGAATAACGTGTATTTTGTCATACGCATCATTTAGACAGTTTAAGTTTCAAATACCTATATAATAATCTACATACCTAATAGTGAATGTTGCTATATTGTACATAGCGAGATGGACAGCGGCACTTAGGAACAGTGTTTATTTTATTCGACTTATTAATCGAGGTCTTCACTATCCAATAGCTCGTGCGAGAATACCTTTTTGTTAATTTAAATCTAATGCGGGTTACACTGCGATGCACAACTTGTTACTTGTAAGTATACATGTAAAAGTGGATTATTTCTTTTAATATAGAATACTGTTTCGAAAGCTATTACAGTATATGAGATTGATAAACTCCAGCATTGTTTGATCGATCAACATGAAAGTTGATTGATCCTAATGTATTTTGTTGGAGAAGGTTTTTTTTTTAATATTACACAAACGAAGTCGCGGGCCAGCTAGTGAAATATATCTATTTTCATGGCTGTTCGTAAAATCCTATTGTAATTATTTACCTTCACCTTTCCATCAGGCTAATCTTTTTAATGTTTGCCACTCAAAACAGCACTGAATAGAAGATTAATTATAGTTCTATCTTCAGGTACAAGCATGTGACAAACTCTCATATACTTTATTCCTACACTAAATTCTAATAGGAGAATTAATCAAATCGTGTTGATTGGCGCGAGTTCGAAACCATGTAATGAGCCTGAGCTTTCGGTGAAACCATAGCATGGTGGTAGGGCATTTTCTAGTGTCCGCCTGGGTAGCTACCACGAAGCAAGCTCAAGCTGAAAATCATACGATAAGCACCTATAAGTGTGTTCCGGCAGCTGCAATTAAGAGTCAGTCCTCAACAAGGCTAAGCGTGTTACCACCCTGGACCATATCATCACTTAACATCAGTGAGATTATGAACAAACGCTAAACTAATAAATAATTTTAAAAAGAGCCAAATAAATCATTTTCGAAATATTAAGAAGCTGAAGAGAATGTAAACGATGAAATCTTATAACTTGTTACGTGTGGCACTTAAGCACATGTTACGTTAGAAAGTGAATTATGTAAAGATTAATTAAGTGAAAACTAATTAAGACCGCTAAAGATAAGTCATAAGTTAACCAGTATAGGAGATAAAATGCGTTACCAAAGCTCGAAGGTTGTCATAACGCTGAATGTGTTTGAACTTAGATCTAACCGGGATTATAATTAATTACACCATTTACAAGGAAAGATAAGTTCAGAGTACGTTAGGTGATATAATGCAAGGCCATGAGAAACTGAAGAGAATAACAAGTGCAGATCTATTGTATAAATAAGTACATATTACTAGCGCGGTCGCCTGTGATGTTATAATTTGTCGCCACCTAAATAATAGGTACATATGAAATTAGCGTTTTAATGGAAAAAGAAAAACGAGAAAAATATTATGGAGTTACAACTTTAACTAATCGAAGTATGTATCATTATTATCTACGCAGTTTCACCATTTTATAGGTAGTTCATTGATTCCATTGCTGAAAAAATTGTGGGCGCGCGAATCAATAAAATCTTTGAAGGCGGTTTGGACAGCTTCATCGGTATTGAATTTTGCTGGTAAACCGCAGTTTCTCTAATTTAGAGACCGTCTGTCATGAAGTATGGGGTCTAGCGTTGTCCTTAAGCAGCAGTGGGCTAGAGAGATTGACCAGTCTCGATTGTTTAACGGCTAGCTTTTCCATAATGGTTTGTAATTATTGACAATACAGATCTGCCATTATTGACTGGCCAGATCTTAGGAAGCTGTAGTGTATGACACCAGCAATGGTACACCAAACACTCGCCAGTACCCTTTTCTGGGTTAACTTTCACTTGGGACAGGATTTGGCTGGTTCTCCTGGGTTCAACCACGGTAATGAGCATTTTCGGTAGCCGTAAAGGATCTATTTTTTGTTACAAGTAACAATACGATTCAAAATTTCCTCGTTATTGTGACGGTTGAGTAATGTAACGCAGCACTCAATGCGTGTTTGTTGGTGTGCTTCAGTCAATTCATGCGATACCCATTTCTCGAGTTTTTTCACTTTTCCAATTTGTTTCTAGTGAATTAAGACTGTTTTATGACTCAAACAGAAGCCTGCTGCTAACTCTGACGTGGTTTGCGATGGATCCGCTTCCACGATCACCTTTAATTCTTTATTATTAACAAGGGTCTCCGGCTGTCCACGGGGTTTGTTTCGTAGGTCAAAATTTCCAGAACAAAAATTGACAGACTACTAAATACGCACGTTTCTTCCCTCTTCCCAGAGGCAAAAATATGTATATATGTATAGTTAGTTTAGATCGAATTACAGATAGGGGAATTAGTCACTTCGCGACTTATTTGCAACTGCGGCAACAGCGCAAGCCGAGACTCGGGGCTTGGGGCTTGGGGCTTGGGCTTTGGGGCTTGTTGCCTTAAGCGCTCACCCCTAAGCCCGGGTGAAGCTGTAAAAGCCGTCTGAGGCTTCAGAACCCTTATAGCTAACAGTATAATCAGATCGAAAAAAAAGAGATTGCTTGACGCTCAAAGTTACTACTCCGCTCCTTAGGGTTGAAGCGTGCAGTTATATAGCCTATACTATTCATCCTACCCTACCACTCTGCTTGATTGATCACGGTACGCGTAGGCTTCACAATGGTGTATGGTGGTCGCAATCTAGCAAGAATATTAATTATAACAGCAAGTTAGTACGTAATAATAAGTAGGCCATGAATTAATTAACAATGCAACTGCAGATGACCTTTGAATTACATAACTAACGGTCGTAAATAGTTCTACGGCCTATCTTTACTGCCTGCTCTGGTATATTGCAATGTTTTACATAACTAGGAATATACATTTATAGGTTTATAATTAAAGGGGTAGCGTTTTTCTAAATATATCTTATGTTTCTAATGAAAATGCATAAAAATAAATATTAATTGGTCAAACCACGATCGTCTGATATAATTCCTGTTATAATTGTGCCCGTCTGGATCGCGACCATCATATACACCAGGCTCCAGGTGTAAAACTCGCCACAGTGGCACGCTTACGCATGTCGCGTTCATGGATCAGCCTTTATATATCTAATAATTAAGCGGGGTTCAATCAAGCGTAAATCGCTACCACTATGTACACCGCGATAAATCCGTCACTGTGACGCTTATTCTGTTTGTCACGTTTCAGGATAAGCCAGTGTATGCATATTCAGTTGCCGAGAGGCTTTGCAAGCCGGTTTGGCAACGAACTGCATCTCTCGATGGTAGCCGTTGTGCTTACATTACAGCAAATTGGGATATTACTAAAAACAATCAAATAAAAAAAATTGTGCAGTTCACACGCGGTAGAAGTGAAAAACTCAGAAAACATAAAATTACCTTGTTTAAAATATTTAAAAAACATCTTAATCAGCGGGATTCGAACTATCGACCACTCGTACTATGCATACAACAATGGGAAAACTATATAGAAAAGCGTTCTATCTCATTCTTTCACAGCCTAAGGGAGCGTTCAAGTATTACGTAACGAATTTGGGGGAGGAAACGTTACGATGCGTTACAGAGGCGGGAGGGGTGTTTTGAACTACGCGTTACGTTACATTGTTTTAACCCTTCAGACGGTCGTGTATTTTTTGTGACATAATTGTGACTTTCAGATAAAAATTGGTCACTAGGTGGTGGTTACGTAACGTTTTACTAGGGGAGGGGGGGTTAATAAAAACGTTACGGCGCGTTACATGGGGGGAGGGATTTAAAAATCTCCAAAAACTGCTTTACGTAATACCCTATAAATACATTTATAGTGGTCTCTTTTTCGTTTCACAAAATCTAATTCACACCGTTCCAAAAGAAGTTTCACTTCAACAAGCTTTTGTGATAAAGGGAAGGAAAGGGGATAAGTCAAGAAACTATGTCAATAGTCCTACGAAAATTTTATGTTTATCTTAAAATTTAACTTCACAAAGTCTAGATAAGGTATCTAAATTGTACTATACCCTTATCTTAAGTAGTTTTGGACTAAGCGCCAGTGTCAATAAACATGCAAAGAGTGCTTCGGTCATATCAATATTAAATAGTTCCATATTATAAAATAAATTGATGTTTTAAATACGTTTACATGAAATATTTTATTATGTCTTTGTGTTTATGTACATATTTAAAAAAATGTTAGAATTTCTAATTTTTTTTCTTACCAAAATACTTTATTGGTTTAGAAAATATATTATTTATTAATGTTTGATTTTTGATAAATAGTCTGCCGGAGCATCTATAATGACAAATACCAAATGAGGGTAGTTTTATAAATTACCCACGCTCATGAAGAGACCGCAACACCTAGATTATACTTTACGCTTTAAAAGTTAATTACTACTGCGAATTTATATCCAAACTAGCAGTGCCCCGCGGCTCTGAACGCATTTATTACGCAGTAGTTATTTTCGTCTCGTAGTTTTATTTACAATTTATATAGCCTATCAATTATGAAATGCTTTGTAATTCCCGTTTACAAGTAGTAGTTTAGTAGTTAGTATGTATTAGTAGTAGTATAATTAGTATTGTATAAAAAGTAATTAGTAATACATATTTGAATTCACAAAACCAATACTCACGTTGTTACTAGATCGTTGACAACGAAAGCCTATATCTAGACTAGCTGTGCTCCACGGTTTCACCCGTGTTAAATTTATTCTACGAACTCTTCCGCCGCCAATACAAATGTTGGTTCGTTGTTTGAGCTTCCCGTACTTGCCTACAGCTTGCCAGATTGCTTAACGTGTATAGTTACTACCCGGCTCGTTAGGGTCGTAGCGTAAAGTTATAACGCCTATAACGTTCTTAAATAAATAGGCTATCTGCATATAGTCACATCTGTCTGGAGTCCGATCGAGTTTCTTGCCGGTTCTTCTCGATGACTGTGATGTTTTCCGAACCGGTGGTAGTGTTTGACGTTCATAAGTGCCTTCATAGGGCCTTAATTGAATAAAGTATTTTATATTTAGATTTTTTTGTAGCTCAAGAGTTTACCGCGTTCAAACAAACAAAAGACTATTTTTTGAGTTTTATAATATTAGTATATATAAGGATGTTCGTTTGTAAATTGTCTATAAGTGAACGAAGCAGTAAATGTGCCGCTAGACAGTGCTAATAGGGAATGACAATTGTTTCAAGCTGCCTTGCTCCGCGCCCCGGACCCCGCGCCGCTCGTATACTCTGTAAATTCGCCGCACCACTCTGCATCGCCGCTAGTGAGAGGAATGCAAACGAAGGAGCATGCCTTTCACACGCCAGCTCTTTCGTATAAATCATTATTTTTAATAAAACTCTAATTATAGATATACATTGCAGTTTTATTAACGTCTGAAAATAAAATAGGTTTACGGATTCCTTTTATTCAATAACTAGCTGTACTTCCACGTTTTCACTAGTAAAATATATTCGATCATCTATCAACCGTGCCGCAGCCAATGCACCAGTGTAGCTATCGTTGATCTCATTTCCAGTACTCGCCTACAACTTTCCAGATTGCTTGCGTTCGTGGTTAATTCTCCGCTCTTTAGGGTAGTAGCATGAAGTTATATACCTATAACCTTCCCCAATAAATAGGCTATATACAATGCGAACATATTTTTTTAATTCTGACTGGCAGATCGGTAGATAAGCGCGTTAAAAAAAACAATATATATTTTAGGATTTATAATATTAGTATACATATATTTACTGGTGGTAAGGATCTATGTTTAATGTTTTTTTTTAGAATTTCATTATTATTTCACCAGACCGTGTCGATCCATTGCTGTAGACCTTACTATATGCATCCCGTTATCTCTATGCTGGGCTTTAAATATCAATTTATTTCTAACAGGCCTTTTGAAGTTGCTGACTAATTTGATGATGAGACGAGATAATTAGACGCGGTTTTTAATCGAAAGCTCATCTCTTCTAACGGTTGCCGGTTTCCTGACAACGGTGTTTCAATGCAAAGCGAACAATTAATACGAAAATTTCTTTCATTTCTAGTTGTTTTCATTAATAAATCGCTTATTTTAAAGCTAAAATAGTCCAGTCCAACAGTACAGTTTATTGCGAATACCTACTTGAAACTTGGCTATCTGAATAGTGTACTTCGGTTTTATTGTAACGCCAGTAATAATTTTTTTATCACGAAACATGTGTTAATAGTATATAATATTGTAGTTTTAAAAAACTAGTTTTCTAAAATTGATGGGCTTTAATATTTTTTATAAGTACTTTAAAAAGTTTACCTACAATTATAAAATTACTTTATTTTTTAATTATTTAAGCTGTCATTTATGTATTATCGTTAACTGAACGTTTCTGTAGTCTCATTATATTAAAATGAATATATTATCAATATCATTTTAAAATTTTCCTTCGATATTCTTATCTGTTACTTATATAGAGTAGTGGACGATGACGGCACCGTAAGTAATCAATAATGTAAAGCAAATTTGCATAAAATTTCAAAGGACAAAATAATATAATTGTTATTAAAAAATTGAGCATTCCGTACGTTAGCGCGAGATCCGTTAACGAATACTAAAAAGGGAAACTACTGGAAATAGAGTTCAATACTAAATTGTAACAATACTACGCGCAAATGAAATCAATGTGTTATATTTTATCTAGTGGTTGAAAGATTAAGTTGTAAGATAAAGCAATGATGACTCAGTGGTAGTGTGTACGACTACGCGTCGATAATCCCTACGATGAGCCTAAGCTTTCGGTGACGGAAAACATCGTGAGGAAACCATAGCATGTTGGTAGGGCTTTTTCTAATGCCCGCCTGGCTAGCTACCACCCTCAAGTTGAAAATCTGTCGTCAAGCACCAATAGGTGTGTTCCGGCAGCTGCACTTGAGAGCCAGTCTTCCACTACGTTTAGCGTGGCCTTAGGCCTCATCGTCACTTAACATCAGGTGAGATTGTGGCCACTACGCCAAACCTATAATTTTATGTGATATAAGTTTGGAATCGAACAAAAATTGTTATATCATATAGGTAGAAACGTTAGGAATAACTTAAACCACAAAATTATCTTAATAAGAACCTAATTTGTCTATTAATAATCCGATCACAGTTAGTGTAAGCAGAAATAATTGAAAAAAATAAAGAATAATGCCTGTCTACTCCATACTAGTTATTATCAATCGAACCCAAGACTTTTGTAGTTCAAAAATCTCGACCTTTTTTTTCGAGTATCTAGCACTTGACCACAATATACGAGGCTAGTATGGCCGAAGATCGCCGTTGTTTTTGAATAGATAGGTTTTCGGTACTATGAGGTACAGTATCGTCGATTTATTGTGCTATACGCGAAGCAAAGAAAGGAGTTAGCTTACTCTGTGATAACGGCACATTATATAACATATAGCCTGGCTATATCAAATACAGGCTAACCTAGTTTAGGAACCAGACTCACACTGATGCTATGTATGTATGTATGTAGTATTATGAGTGACTCAATAAACAATTTATTATTATTGTTATTTTAAATACAGTACTTTTAAGTCCCCTAGAGGGCGTCATATTGAATTCAGTGTGAGTGAAAGGTAGTTTAGAAAATATAAGGGAACAAAAGAACACATACATATATACTTAGCCTGATGACATCATAACCCTAGTTTTGGCTTAAAAACTACTCTGGTAAAAATATAACACGCATTAATTCAAAAAGTTATCGTCTTTTCTCGCAGGGCTGATGTTAGTTTTAGAATGTGCAAACATACAGAGACAATGTCACGGGACAGGGTAAGCACTTGTGCAAATATGTTGTTTTTCAATATGGTTCTATTCGATATCTTGCGATGTTAGTAACGCGACGGCTATTATTATTATATTTTATATTTTCTAAAACCCTATCGTTTCTCATGAACTAACAAACAGGAGGCAATATATATCATTTAAATTTATTCACGATTATATGTTCTTTTAAGTTTCATAACATTATTTAATAAAAATTAATACGCATATGTTTTTATTTTATTTCTCGTGTTGAAACGATAATATTAATTAGAGACAATCAACTATTTTTGTTCAACCTTAATTCCAAACGTTTGTTTATTCTTTGTGCCTTGTAGGTACTGATAGCATTATTAATATATTCATTTACTAAACTTTTTTTACTTACTAAAGCAACCCTACTTTTTAATTAGGTAGGTAACTATTCTATGACCGATTTATTTACATGCATATAAATATTAATCATCTTTCATTATTTATGTGTACATCCTAAATAAGTTCACTCATTAGATTGCCGTTTGTATGATATTAATTAACCTTCAATACAAAAAGACATTTTTCCATTTACTTGGTGAGAATAATTACTATGTACTTGATTTGTGACAACCCTAAAGTCGCTAGTTACTACACTATCGACGTCGCGTTATAATAGTAATTCAATTTCCTTTCCGGGTTCCCAGTCGTCATTGGTTAGCCTCAACGAGTTTGGTCACTTAGTACTAATGTCTACACGCGCCATAACTTTTTATATGAGACGATACTACATTTGTATTCGATATAGAAATTATAGATTGTAGATAGAGTTGATCGAATATCTTCGGGCACGGCTAGTAGTTTTCCATAGGCTGTATAAAAATCTTACATACTTGATACCGAATCTATTCCTCACACCTTCTATATACATATTATAAAACTCAAAGTCTCTCAGTCTGTCTGTCCGTTTATGTCCTTTTCACGCGACAACAACTAATCCGTTTTACATGTTTTTTTTTTAATTTAATTCATAGATATGTTATCTGGCCAGGTTCTTACATAAAGTAACATACGAAATAAGCAGTGACGATAATGGTGAAACAATTCGGAAAAAGACACTTTTGGTGCGCTTAAATGGCTTACGCTGAGTAAATCATACGAGATATATCAAATTAAGATACTACATAATTGTAGATCTTAAATAGACCTACAAAAAAGACAGCGATAGCATATGTGTATTTTTTAAGGATAACCCACAATAATCATTATTGAAGCAGTACAATTCGCACGTGCGCGCTCTACCGACGGCATTCTGTAGTCCATGCGAGCGGAGCCGCGGGTACAGCTAGTAATAAATAATTATGAATAACTGCGTCTAGTATAAAATCAACACGATGTAGGTCAAAGTGTTAACATACTCTATGCAATTTTCCAAACGGCCTCGCATTGTGTATACCTATCGGTACATTGCAAGATAACCCTTATCGTTTGTTACCTTTATTATTTAACTTTGGGTTTTAGTTTAATAAAAGCTATTATTATTAAAAATATAGAACTGATTAATTTCATAACAGATTTAAATTAGTTACATTAATATTTATTCCACATAGTTTAAATGTGGAAAATGTGCATAAATGGATAGTAAGCAAATTAAATTTCATTTCATAATAAGTACAATCGAAAAAAATACAGTTGAAGAGATGAGAGTAGATCGTCGTCCTACAATCATCTCATCCATTTACTTTTAGAAGTCAGTAACTATAAAGTGTTTTACCCAATTAATAAAGACTTTCTTTCGTTTCTTTTTTGAATTCTTAAATTTGAATGTATAAATAGCAATACCTAATGTGTATTCAACAACTGAAATACGAATAATGGTTAAAATACCCACTGATTGTTCATATTGTCGTAATATTATTAAATCAATACATATTAATGGAAATAATTTTTGATACTTAAAAATAGCAATATCGACTACATTTCAACTCTTTATTCCTAAAAAAAATTTATAATTATTTGTTAATCATTGAATTCTTCGTATTGTTCATTATTGTTTTATTCGCACATGACAAGACACTACACTTTATAAAGACACAAAATAATATTATTAACTCATTAAGTAATGTGAATAAATTTTATTATTCGAGTCATAAAGTACAAAATGTGTTCCATCTGTCGGTCGTGTAAATTCCAACAATGACATTGGATAAACTCAATAAATATATTGCTGTAAACGTTGTAATAAATAAAATTCACGTTCGATTTTATTATATTAATATTTAATAATGCAGCTGCGTAAACTGTTGAATTTATATTAAACAAGCGTCACACTCAACAACACTCCTTATGAAACAAGAGACATTCGAATGTCAGTAAAATAATAGTAATTCTTGAATTCGAGTATGTTTTGAAATTTATCGCAATATACTATACACTTTTTTAATTATTATAATTATAGCTTGTACAATGTTTTATATGAAATGATTATAATAAGCGAATAATATAATAAAACATTCGAAATGATGACAAATCAACGAAAAACCGGCGGAAATTGCTATAATAACAATAATAATATCATTCTGTATGTGTCTTCCCAAAAGAAGGTATGGGCTTAATCACCACGCCAGCCCACGACGTATTGGCCTATTTCAAACACCGAGAAATCAACACTTCTATATTTTTCCCACATACAGTGGTAATACAAGAATATTTCTTCACATTTCCTTCACCGTACGCCGATAATGTTGCCAATTTGAATGAGTAAATGTACTCAAATTCTGAAAAATTCCTTGGTAAATGCCGGGGTTCGAACCTGCGGACATTGAACCGAAACTCAGCCTGTCTTAAAGCACTAGACCACCACGACTTGAAATTAAACTTAGAAACTTCTTTTACTGGAAATTACTATATTTACAAAAAAAAAATATATTGGGTATTATTATTTAGGGATAAGCTTTTAAATTAATGCATTTGGACGATAGTTTTGTTCGATAACATAGGGGCATACTAAAAGTGGCATACATGAAAATCAACTTTTAAGAGCCAAAATATCATTGTAAATAGCTAGCAATTTCAACGCCGCCTAGTCGGTAATAATTTTTCACAATTCTCTCGATAGCCATGCGTATTATGAAATGTATTATGATTAACAACAGTACATTGTTAAAACTAAGATCCCAAATTGGTAGTTCACATTAGTATAAAAAAATAAAATAACAATCTGAAACAATAAATATACCTAAGTATAAGTATAAATATACCTAAATAATATACCGCATTTAAATTATATATTTTGTTAGCAGACAGCCCTAGAGACGTGCTGAAGTAACGCGAGTGATCAGAATGACTCATCTATACCGGACACCGGATGAACGGTAACTTTTTTTGGGAAGGGAACTACATAGACACAGCTACTTTCCTATTTAAATAGCGTATGAGTTCCTATTCGACTTATTGAATTCATTAAAACGTCGATACATATTTAACACGTTCTCAGAAGTGAATAAAAAAGTAAAATAATAATAAATATCAAATACATATAATGAATTATGTCTGTGAAAGTATGTTTGTTTGAATTTTTGTACATCAATCAGCTTAAATTGCTAAACGGACTCTAATGAAATTTGACATAGAAGTCGATTATGTCGTGAAATATGAGAGACTCTTTTTTATTGTTCAGCACAAGCAAAGTATAATAAGATTTTAGTACGATCTGAGATTCAATTTAGTAAATATAAAATAAATAATATTCCTCAATTACCGTAATAGGTAGATATTAAGATCGTGCAATGTTTATTAGATGTAAATTTAGCTTTCCCATAAAGAAGATAGGTTGAGCCCTGAACAAATCAAAGCAACTGTAAATTTAGATGACCCAAGCGATAATCAAAGCGACAGTCACTGTATTACTGTAGATTTTCACTTAAGAAACATTGACATAAAACATGTTTACAGCTCTGTTTTCTGGCAATATATCGATCGAAACGTGTTTCTATCAACGACACGTTGATCTGAAACATGTATAAAAACATAATATTGTGTAAATTATGTCATTTCGTTGTGAAAGTTTATTTATATGACGTATTTAGAAACATAAATTGAACAAGCAGTAAGTAATCTTATATAGTAATTTTGTCATAAGTATTTTTATTGAAAGAAAGGGGTGATAAGGAAAGAAGCGTTTAATTGAACACTAGTTTTTGTCTGAACCTTCGCCCACGTTTGTTCTGCAATCATTTTTCGTTATTTTATTTTTAATTATACTATTGACAATTCATATATCCTATCAATTGAGGAATGACACATGCAACCCATTTACAAAATTTCATCAAAAGAGAGTTGAAAGGTGAAATTACTTTTTACAAGTTGTAAAAGTATTATTGACAGTTCTTTTAGCAATTATAATTGTCAATTGAGGAATAACATAAGTTTTTCTTGTACAAAATTTCCTATGAATCGGTCAAGTTGTTTTAGACTTCAATTCGGAGTCAGGACATACAAAAATATGTAAATGTCATATTCGTTATAAGTGTATGTTATTATATAAAAATAAAAGTCTATCAGGAAATTAAAAAAAAATTAAAATACAGAACCACAGATTTGTTAATATAAATGTTTAGATGATAATCTAATAGACAACCAAGCCACTTTATTAGATTAAACTTAAAAAAATAATACTGCACAAAAAACTGCCTTGGACTTCACAGCTCTTAGTTCAACGCACCAGGTCGTCGCACCAAGTTGTACCGTACGCCGCTGCCATAAGAAATGTACGCCCAGTAAACCTGACCAAACGTGGACGTTCGCACGCACGTAGCAAATCGTCGCATGCAAATCATCTCTGCAACTCGGTCGGATCATCAACCATTGAACACCCGACAGTGACGTCATTGCATAGCTGACAAAACAAGTTACAAGTTAAGACAAAACAGATACCTACAGTGTCCTACTTCGTAGGTCTTGGTAGTATTTATTATCCCTTTTCGAATTCCACTAACGGGTGTGGGCCTTTATCGTAGTAATTATGTAGTGTTACAATGATAGCCACTGGATAGCTTGATTGTTTAATCTCAAAACGTTTTCATAGGACAATCATTTCTAAGATTAAAAAAAAACTACGAATGTAGTGAGATTCAGCAGCAATTGAACTAATAATAACGGATACCGTGGTTCTAGTTTACTGCCTCACAAATCCATATAATGTTCAAAGTTCGAGTAAGTGAAAATCTATACGCTTATAACAATAAGCTATATAATATCATATAAGACGCATCTGATTATGAAAAAAAAACCTATTAATCTAATCAAACTAAACTATCTATGAATCACTGCAAAGCGAATGAAATTTGTGCTATAGGTGCCGCTTTAGGCGACCGAGCTGTGCGGCGTGTTTCAGAACTCTAGTAGTTAGTATTTATGGTCCGTGAACCATTTAGAATAAATAAAAATATCAAATACGCAGTATCATCTCAAAATTTCGTACATATTAATCAAATATGTATATATACAGTATTAGAATAAAATTCAAAATAAAATATTAATTTTCTTGCTTTCAGTTATGGTTCGTGGACCATAAAGGTTATAAATACAAAAGGTACGACGGTGTCATTTATAAAAAAACTCGTACATATAAGCTATTAACATATGTATTTATTATTGGATTAAAATTCAAATCAGATAGAGTGTGTTCATTATATTTAATTCACTTCACCGGAGTCATGTTTATAAAAAGGTTATATTTTGGGTTATAAGGGTACGGCACACATTTAAGTATTGCCTCAGCATGCTTGACATCCACGTTACTATACCCATTAATTGAAAAAAATTCTTTCCATATTTTAAATAATATGTTTTATGGATACATAAGATCGATTGTTTGGCGTTTTGTAAATGTCTCGGATTCCTGAGACGCACCATGATACTCACGGTTAGCAGTCAGCTTTGCCTCACATTCACTACTTTCGATCGATCGATATTCTGCCATACGTCTACGCTGTGAATTTAACCTAATGTCTTTCCCTACAGGTTCTGGGGGCGCGTATACTTTTTCTTAGTATCACGCTTAGTAAAAACTCATTTTCTTCTGGTTTGGCGCGATACTTGATCAGCCAGTGTATATCCAATAATACAACTTGGTGGTAGGGATCGCGATCACGTGGAATCATAAAATATCATCATATCATATCATAAATATCTGCCTAAACGTTGACGCGTCGCGAGCGCGAAGTTTGCCATTCGTCACGGTAAAAGGAGAAAATATTTTAATTCTGTGTATACAAATATTTTCCACCGATTTCCCATTCCAGTTTTAGAGAGTGCAGTTTCCCCCGAAACAGTTAAAGTAGCAGGTATACATTTAGAACAAAACTGTTTTTCCCGTCGCGTCGGCAACTGTTTAAGGCGTGCTCACGAGTATCGAGGATGGAAACCTAACTACGTTGTTTACAAAAATCTGTTAAAATAAGATATTGCAATAATTTGGTACATGCTTTACATTCGTTGAACTATTTACTTACATTTTATACGTAGCCTTTACCGTACGTTACGTAGCCGTAACCTTTGCATGCCTCCATTGTTGTTATCTACGCAGACGAAGTTGCGGATACCCGCTAGTTCTCAATAATTTTTAATCAACAAAATGAATAAGATCAGCCTATAATTATTAATACACGCGCTTACATAACATATACTTAAGACCCTGTCCAGAAGGTTTCGCCGCGAATATCTCCTTATCTATATGTACATAACTTAAACGCAATTTATAGACCATCCAAATGTCCCATAAGTGAAAATGTATAATAAATAAAATATAATAAATGTACCTACAGACTATAAACTACAACAGTACCAAATTTCATCAAATTCGATCCAGTAGTTTCTGCGTGATTAGCTTACAAACTAACAGACAAACAAAAACAATTTAAAAAACTGTCGAAATGTATTCTGTCCATGGTTTTAAACCGTACAATTTATTCTCAAATATCTTTAATGTACAGATTTCAACTCCTTACAGTTTCATTTTAAGTATTAAGATTAATTTAGCTATTTTCGTATATATTTTGTTTTTAATTACAAGATAAAATAAATATATTGGAGCAATCGATATTACATTTAAATAAGGACTTATTTGACAAATGGCTACTCTATGCTTTTTAATTTCTTTGAATTTAGGCAAAACGTCTGTTAAAAACTTAATGACGTGGTCTTTCTGGTTTGTTTTATATATTTACTAATTATACCCTGGTATTTTCCAAATTAAAATACAGCGATGATCATAAAAATTATCAATTTAAATCATACGAAGGTGATTTCAACAAACCTTTTTCGTGTTTAGAACACAGATAGAAGAAGATTCTAGGCTTTAAAACTTCTTGTTACGATACTAAGAATGAGGGGAAGCTGCCATAACCATAAACATGAATGAATTTGTCAAGATGTAAACAACTACGCCAGGCAGGAACGACAACACAATGAAACAGGAATGTACATATAATACAGTGTACATATAACAGTAGGATGAATAGTTTATGTTCGTTTCATAAAATATGAAAAATGAAAAAAATATTGTCAAGTTTTGTTAATTATAGTTAGTAGGTATAAATCTGTTTTACAGAATGCAAATACTGCATTTTATTTTAGATCAACAATTTGGCAGTGCAACAAAAAATTGTTTACCTTTAATTAACATTGAAGTACACTTACTTATAAATATGAGCGGGTTGTTTTTGCCACATTTAAAATACTTGTTTCACATCCGTTAATATTTGATTCCTTAAAGAATCACATTCCGTTAACAAAACGATGATTATATTTAATTAAAAATGAGAAAAAGTATATCTCTAATATTAAAATAATTTGTGTATTAAACTTTACAGTAAATAAGAACAAAAACTAAGAATAAGCAGGTAAATAACTAAAAACTTTTTTTACAAAAACATTAATAGACCCATGTGTTATTTTACGTTATTTAACAGCTGCTTTCCTTGAATTTTGAGTATTTTCAACTAGTACAAATAATAAAAAATAGCTGCATCCTGCATTCTAATAATAGCCACAATATAAAAATAAATACGTAATAAAAGCGATTATTTGAAGATTCAGTATTTATATGTAATCTTAAGTTTACCCGAGATGAGATAAAGCCCGTGTGCGTAATAAGAGTTAACAAATTCCTTTTAAGCTTTTAAGAAAAATGGAATATTCAACCAGTCATAAATATGTAAATTAAGATTGATGGATGTGCCGAAAACAAGACAACCGGGATATAATCTAAAACACGTAGGTGGTAGATTTACAACAGGCCTATTTATATAAAGATAAACAAGTATGGAGATAATCTAACGATTGTGAAAGTATTTGTTATTGGATATATTGCTATATAATTGATAAACATCGTAAATAGATATAGTCTGCTAATCATTGGCATTGCTGAATACTTGCTTGTACACTGATAGCCAGTTCATATTACCTATTTATATGTGTATAAACCATTTAACTAAATATTTAATTAACCATTAGAATTTTAACTACAAGTCATGTACATGATACCAAACTTTGAAAAACACTTGTTATGTGTAAAAATATATTTTAGTTTGATAATAATAGTAATTTTCTTTACATTTCATGAAGTACATGTGTATGATTGTTTTTATCAGCATTAATTCCCAAGGAAATAACGCGATCGTTTAATTTAGATAAACAAGCGGAAATCCCCGCCGTATATCAATAGCAAATTAGCAAACGAACACCTGCGAATGTAGAATATTGAAAATTATAACGTAATCAGCTATGTAACGCCTAATTTAAAACATTTGGAGTCGAGCTGTCGAGCACAATGTTTATTGGTTTTTCAATCACATGAAAGTTTATAAGTGACTCTAAAAACAATACTCAGCTGTCGTTACAGCCGTTGTGTTTGCTATCAAACGTTATCAACAATGAATTCTTATCCGCTCGTCTTTTTAATTTGTTCGAACAATAATATTTTTAATGGAAAAATTTAGAATTTATGGAATATCATACACCGCATAGCTACTTAACGAATTTAATAAATTGCACTAAGTGCACTAAACACAATGTTTGTTTCAATAAACATCCCATTAATCACATCTTCACCTCTAAGTGATAACAGATATGAAGCAAGGTCGACTTACCGGGTCGATGTCCGCCTCCCAGACGTCATTCAGGTCGTTGGAGATGTCGAAGTAGCCCTCCATGTCGGGGCCGGTGTCGCACTACGGCCTCCGACGCGAAAACACGAAATCCCTCGAGAAAAACTCGCACAAAACACAACTGTCACTACCGTTCAGTCCTTTCGCCAAGCGGGCGGAACTCGCTATGGTAACTGTCTGAACTATGCGCCAGACGTAGTCGAACTCACAGAACACTGTGCATTATCACAAGTTTACGTTTCACTATCGAAGCTCATTCGTTTTTGCAATAAAATATTATTATACAAAGTTTCACTGCACGCGAGGAATGTTAGTGTAGGACAAGCGTCGGACATACATGAACTCGCGGCAAAGTGCGGCCGGCGAATGGTAGACGGCAGAGCAGCATGCTCTTTGCCCCCACTCCTCGGCCGCCCCCCCGTTGATAGCAACAGCAACCTCTCATTCATAACGTGATAGGGGTAAAATACGTCACTTAGGGACTACGGGCTGCCCACACAATACGGTGCTAATTATATAACAATTCTTCTCAGAAGTAATCAATTATGGTTTCACCAATATTCAATCGGTAGTCAAGTATTCTTTTCTTCAAGAAAATTAACATTGCTTTGAAAATAGGTCTACGGGCCGTTTGTTTATAAACTAAACATCTAATGATACGGGAACAAAACAGCTATGGAGGACTAACAATCGGGATCATCGTACAAAAAAGCATTCTTGTGATAATCTAAGAATCGAACCTGGCTCAACCGTAGAAAAATAATCGTTCTACCCTATAATATTTAGTAGCTACTATTATTTAAGAAAAATGAAATAGGTACCGTTGTTATCAGTCCTATTAGTAACAATAAATCATTCCCCGTGAATAATACATATTATTCATACACTTTCCTTAAAAAAGTAGGTAATATAATAATGTAAATAACAAAATAGTTGTTACACTGTAAGTACTTAACTATTTGGAATAGAAATCTATTTAAAAAATACCGAATGTGTTGTAATGAATATAATTATTTTTAATGGTAATTTATTAATTACATTTAAATCATAATTAATTACTGATGACCTAATTAGTGGCTTAAATAACAATCACGACTGCAAACTTATAATATGTTCACAAAGTTGAATATCGCCGGGAATAATGTTTGTTTATTTTGTGATTACATATTTAGAACAATATAATAGTAATACTTAATAAAAGTAACTCACGTTGCAAACAATTCACGTTATAGGATAACCAGCACACGTGCCTCATTAAGCGGTGTCACATGATCCTACCCTACACTTTTTGTTTTTAATACTTTTCTAACTTTTTTTTAATAATAATAACACGGCAAAATGGCCACCGTTTTACCACCAATTGTGTTTTCACCCTTACTTCAATTAGAGCTATGGTAATGAACGTTAACAAGTAATTTGAACAAAACTCTAATGGGTCAGTTCACCCGAATGGCGATATTTTTTACGTTCATAAAGGTTTCTTTTCACGTGGATCGAGAAAATGACCAATAAATAAGTACTATACAATTTAACGACAACGATGACTATCGAGACGTTAAGTTCCACTGACAGTCTGAGTCTCAGTTGTTATTTAGCCTGCAAATTGCAATAAAATCTAGATAATATATTACAATAGCTGATATAGAACCGTGACGCGCCGAGGGTAGTAATAAATTGGAATGTTCGCCGTCCATATGTACGGTGGTCACGATAAAACCAGACACGAATACAAAATAAATATCCACGAATACTCATCACATCTTTATTTAAAAACGAGAACACTTAAATTCATCTTACTTAAAGTTAAAATAAAGTTACTTCATCATCAAGACAATTTTGTGCAGATAAGCTTTGCCCTTTATAGCATGTTATTTGGACGAATAGTTTAGGAGATACATCATCATCATCATCATGTCAGCCGAAAGACGTCCACTGTTGGACGTAGGCCTCCCCCAAAGATCGCCACAACGACCGGTCCTGTGCTGTCCGCATCCAGCGGCTTCCCGCGACCTTTACCAGGTCGTCGGTCCACCTTGTGGCGGGTCTGCCCACGCTGCGTCGTCCGGTACGTGGCCGCCACTCGAGAACTCTTTGACCCCATCGGCCATCCGCTCTACGAGCTACGTGGCCAGCCCACTGCCACTTAAGTGTAGCTATTCTTCGGGCTATGTCGGTGACTTTGGTTCTCCTGCGGATCTCCTCATTTCTGATTCGATCACGCAGAGAAACTCCGAGCATAGCCCTCTCCTTTGCCTTTTGAGTGACTTTGAGCTTTCTTATGAGGCCCATAGTTAGCGACCACGTCTCAGCTCCATATGTAATCACTGGCAACACACACTGGTCAAAGACTTTCGTCTTGAGACACTGCGGTATCTTGGACGAGAATATGTTACGCAGCTTCCCGAACGCTGCCCAGCCGAGTTGGATTCGACGATTGACCTCTTTCTCGAAATTGGATCTACCTAACTGGATTGTGTGTCCCAGGTAAACATAATCTTCAACAATTTCAAGCGTATAGTCTCTGATCTTCACGGGAGTTGGCACTACATGGACGTTCGACATAATCTTCATCTTGTCCGTGTTCATTCTAAGACCAACTCGTTCAGAGGCTTTACTGAGGTCATCGAGCATCGCACGGAGGTCCTCCATGGTCTCAGCCAAGACTACTATGTCGTCGGCAAACCGAAGGTGGGTGATGTACTCGCCGTTTATGTTGATGCCTAGTCCTTCCCAGTCCAGAACCTTGAAGACATCTTCCAGTACAGCGGTGAACAGTTTAGGAGAGATAACATCTCCTTGTCTGACTCCCCGCCGCAACAGGATAGGTTTCGAGTTCTGATCCTGCAGTCGAACTGACATAGTGGCGTTTTCATACAAACACTTCAACACTTCGATGTACCGGTAGTCTACTTGGCACCGCTGGAGAGACTGTAGTACAGCCCAGGTCTCAATCGAATCGAAGGCTTTCTCGTAGTCCACAAACGCTAAACAAAGAGGTAGGTTATACTCTTCGGTCTTCTGTATAACCTGCCGTAATGCGTGTATGTGGTCTACGGTACTATAGCCTTTTCGGAAACCGGCTTGTTCGGGAGGCTGGAAGTCGTCGAACTTGCGAGCGAGACGGTTCGTAATAACTCTCGAAAACAGCTTATAAACATGGCTCAAAAGTGAGATGGGCCTATAATTCTTCAATAGGGTATTGTCACTTTTTTTTAAGAAGAGTACCCACACTTTTGTTCCATGACTGCGGCGTTTTACCTTCGTGGATGACGGAATTGAACAATGTCTGAAGGGCCCTCAGTACTGGTTTACCACCCGCCTTCAATAGTTCGGCTGTGATTCCGTCATCTCCGGGAGCTTTGTTGTTTTTAAGCTGTTTGAGAGCCATACTAATCTCGTACACGCTGACGTCCGGGATGTCTTCTGTGTAGTGTCGAGTCAATCTAGCTCTTGGGTCTTTAGCTAGATCCATAACGGGTTGCCGTTACGTCCGTTCGGATACATCCGTATCCGTTTGGGAGATACCGTAAAGTTAAAATAATTCTACGTTCGGCTCGGGTCTATGCCAATAGGTATAGTGGCGCGAACGAGCCGTGTAAGGTGTGACGTATTACCCTGATCGCCCGATATAAATATTGTCTATACTGTAGTATAGACTGCCAAGCACGGGTGAAGCTGTAAAAGCCGTTTGAGGCTTCAGGGTCCTTATGGTGGCTAACAGTATAGTCAGTTCCAAAAGTATTGACTGTAGTATTATAAATACTGTATTATATAGACTATATTACTACTATGTATATAGGTATTATATTGTATAGACTGGAGTATTATAAATCATCAATAAGCGGTTTCTTTTAAATTATACGCGGTTGTAACCGCGGGGCACAGCTAGTTACTTATTAAAAGGGGTGCATGAAAAGAACCTTCGCGGGTGAAATACCTACTTCAATGATTGATCAACATTTTCTTCTTGGCACGATCTCTTTATATATATAAATAAAATGAATGAAGTTTACTTTTGTGCGCGCATCACGCAAATACTACTGGATAGATTTTGATATTTTTTTAACTCCTTAGATATAAGGTCTTTATAAAAGAAAAATACGATGTCTTCATAAGCAATCATTCTGTAATCCACGCGAGCAAAGCCGCGGGTACAGCTAGTTTAAAATAAGACTTTTGCCGAAACAACGTAGAGAACTTGTCACAGAGTTTGCACGAAAGCTCCTTAGATAGTTCTAACCATCTAAAAGTCTCACCAATTTGTTAGACCCCATTTTGAAGGTTAAAAATATTACTAAGGCTTATAAACATTGACACTGGCAAGAGCTTCTGAAGCGCCAAAACAAGAAGACTTGTGACGGCATTTTTAGCGAGGTCTTGGAACAGAGACAAATAATTTTTTGGGCTGTTATGTAATAGTTTTTTTTAGTCATAAATTTGTGTTCTTTGAGCCTATATTGTGTAGGTAATAGAGGTGTTATTTTGCATAATAACGCTTGATTATTGTGCACAAGGGAAGTGGACTGGAAATAATAACATAGACTGAAATCTGAAATTCCATAAACATTTTGTTAGAATACTGAAATCATCACAGGAAACACGATACTGGCAATAATGGTCTTCAATATGAAGTACTAGTTGCCAAGTTAGGAAAAAGAAAAAGAAGAAGGAATTGTGATAGTGAGAAAACTTTTGAACGTTTACAATTTACTATAAATTAATATAATAAACTGACACATGTTTTACTTTTATCAGATAAGTGCGAGGATTTTTGCTATTAATGCTCAGTAAAGTGTTTTAGTAGGTACTTGTGGTGTGTAAGGTTCGATCCTTCCGATAAGGGGAAAAGGGGTTAATGGAAGTAACTTGAACAAGAATCGATAAAAATGTGAAGTTATGTATTTCAGGTTTATTAAAATAACACATTTTTATCACTATAACTATTAATTTATCAATTTTGGAATCGTATTTAGGGCATAATTACACTTAAAAAAACGTCTGACCACCATTGCCCGGACATGCGAGTAAAGTTAGTCATATTAGACAACACATCGACAGCATTTGTCGCACACATAACCTTCTGCTGAATCATTTTTTTTTCGAACTGACTATACTGCTAGGCTTAGGGGCCCTGGAGCCTTTACGGCTTTTACAGCTTTACCGGGCTTGGGGGCGAGCGCTTAGGGCACTCAGCCACAAAAGCTAAGCAACAACATCCGAGGGTGCCAAAGTGGCCGAATCTCGGCTCGGACTGTTGCGCGTATGCAATTAAGTCGCGATCTGACTAATCGAAGACGATAAGACTATCATTCGATCTAAACTAACTATACATATATACATGTTTCTGCCCCCTGGAACATGTGTATGTGTATTTAGTGGTCTGAAATTTTTTGTCTAATCTAACTAGGCAAAAAAAGGTCCCTTACAGAACCTATGTACCTGTGTGTTGTGCATGTGTGTATAATGCAGTGTCATGTATGGCTGTGAAAGCTAGTGAATGTAGAGTCACTGTATCGCGCGAACGGCTGTTTGACTCACGGGCTCCATGCCGATGGATCGGACCTAGGCTTGAGTTGCCGCAGAGGTCGTGGCGGGTGTGCGGGACATTCTGTTGAATCCGTCGAAAGCGGTCAGCTCGTGCCCACTATCGACACGAAGCGCGCCGGCGCGGTACTACGCTAAACTATACTATACTATATTCTAGATGAAACTTTTGCATCGTGATTTTCATCGTCATCACATATATTACAGAAACTTGTATCAGACTCTAGAGTAGTGTTTATCTTGAAGAACACGCCCTTGATCTTGCCTACAGATTGTTTGCTTTGCTGTTTTCTTTTTCTATTCAAGGAGGTCCACTGACTCCCATTATCTTATAATTGCTAAAAAAACTACGAAGACCTTAACATCTTCACCGGGCTAGTACGACGGTTCGGAAAACATCCGAAGAATCAGCTGCTGTGTGCGGCACAGGCTGAATGTAAACATTTCACCAGGTTACATGCACAAAAGATGGAAAAAGCCTCGAAATAACTGGATGCAGACACTATTTAGACGACATCGAACCGTGACATAGTTTTTACTATATATAACGGTTGGAGTCTGTTAAATTCCAGACATCTCAATAAGAACGGGCAAGACAGAAAAAATAAAAAAGTGAACAATAAAATGATACAATATATTTTCAAGGAATCCGGGCGTAATTACAATATTAGGCAAATAAAAGTCATTCTAATCGTTATTGTGTTTTATTTTACAAATTATATACGTAACATTTTAAAGCAATACAATACTTTTTAAACAAATATAATATACAATATATTAAAAATTGTGAGATTACATACGTGCCCGGCGTGAAAATATGAATATTTTGACATATTTAAAACCCTTAAAACAATTTTTATAAAGCCAAAGACACCGTTTTGAGTTGTAAGAATTAGACACCGAACAATTAAGACTTTAATTTACGAGGTGTCTAATCCCTATACAAGGTCGAAAAAAGAGACAAAAAAAAAAATCTCAACATATCATCAAAATTTTCAGGCCAGGCACGGATATAGAATGACGTAGGTAGTTATATATATTATGTACTCCTAATCAATGATATAAATTAAACCTTTACGTAACGCATTATTGTTTCATATGTTTATTACAAAAATAAAATAAAAACTGCAAATGCTTACAGTGCTGGAATGACATTTTCAACTTGCCCGGGCAGTAATTTAAGGAAGCACCAACTTCATAGGTTTAAAAAAACTCCAGGGGAACACCCGTCGTAACTTTTTTTTTTTTTTTTGTTTTGTTTTTGGGACTTTTATTCTACCGAATATATCAGTCCCATTGTACCCCATCCTTTATATCATCACATCAAGAGAGTCGCTGATGAGTTAGCACTACAAGGTCATACAACATCTTGGCACCATCTGAATAAGGTTCTGCCAAAATGCTGTGAAAAACACCTATATCTTGACAGTTTAAATTTATGCTATTCACCAGCGACTCCCTTTCGATCTTGTTCTTGGCACACTCCATCAGTAGGTGATGCACATCATCAATCTTTCCACATATATTACAATTGGGTGAGTCTGCTTTCCTCATGAGATATGCAAATTTTCCCGATGGATAGTGCCCTGAGCGAAGTCTTAATGCTATCTTTATATATTGTCTTCCGTCGTAACTAGAAATCCCAAATACTGTACGAAAGGCAAAATTATGCTCCGGTTTGGAAAAACAGATCCGATGCTGCTCGACTCTCATTTAACCTTCACATATATGATTTGACATCATACGAAGTGCATATCACAGTAAACTTTGGTATTGAAAACTAAATATTATTTAGGGACGTTTCGAGTGCGGGGGCGCTGTGAACAGCGATGGCAGGTGAGTCTGTACGGCGGGTATGCCGCCGTGAAGAATACACACCCTCGGTACCTTGCATTTCACCAAGTACTCGCTGAACTGTAAGTAAATAAAAAACAAAGACATATACTAAAATTTATGCGGTTTCAACATTTAAACAAATCCTTTCATAAAATCCGACGACATTACATAAAAAAAAAAAAAAAACAAAAATCTTGCAGATTTCGTATCGCATACATAAATCACCTTCTGTAAAATATTCTGTAGGCTGTGATATCCTTATAGCAGAAATAGCCAACGTTCGGCCAAGCGCAGATCCAAATGGGGTAGATAGGGTATGTATAAACAGATAGACAAACATTTTAAATATTTTTTTGTGATAGTTAACGTGTATACTTTCATATCCATTTAGTAAAAACCTATTAATTTGACATTACAAACAGACACTTCAATTTTATTATATGAATAGATACACATTATTTATAATTCACTACAAAACAAGGTACAGGTGATGTTACGTACACTTTTAAAAACATATTAAAGCATACATAATATAAATGTGATATGAAAAATAACCATTATTATGTTGAAGTTTATACAACTGGTATGACGAAAATCCCAGTGATTACGTCATCGTCCACAACCTGCGTAAAAGCTTGATAACAACAAGTCGCAAGGATTACGTGAATAAAGTCTGATATAGACGACAAAGTTGATTAATATACTATGCATTCTTTACTATTTCAAAATATTAAGTAGTAATTTTGTAACTGGTCGGAATAATATGTGTAATACATTACATTACACTATAACAAAAACAAAACATAATAGTGGGGGATAGTATTTTTTTACAGCTGTGCTAACCGCGATAACTTTATGATACAATGAATATAGAAAATAATATCGTGACTTTTGTAGAAATAAAATGAAGAACTTTATTGTTGAATATTAAAATACCGTTTGGTATAACTTGACTCGTAATAAGGTATTTGATATCAGTCCATACTAAAAAATATGTATAAATATTTATTATTCAAATGATATAGCAAACCTATAAGAGTATTATAGAGTTCCATAATTTATATGATTCGGGAGTAGAAAAATTGTTGTAAACACTTCTATATGATGAAAATAATACCCGATAATTATGTTTTGACAGATAATGTATTGAATATCAGACAAAATTTTAAAATTATTCCTTAAATAACATTATCGGGTGATTAATAAATCGACCCTTAAATAAAAAATATGCCACTAAAACGCGGCATTATGTTTATGTGACCACGAGTGACGTCATCGTTTAACAAATAAAACTAAGTTTAAAGGTATCATGTGCAAAGTGGAGTTTACCAAAATTTCAGTTGAAACTTATGAAACTTCTTCATCGCCTTTAGCTACCTCTCGCTAGCAAAGCGTGAAGCCTCAATGTCCTAGATGTAGATATTCGCAGCGACCTCAACTCCAGGGGAGTGTCGTCTCCACTACATCACGGAGACTCTGAACCCTGAACAGGGTGCGACGGTTTTTCACGCCCGGTTAACTGTACTTTCTTTACAGGGTACAAGTTCGGCCGTGTATGGAATACTGTTCGCACCTCTGGGATGGACCCTCAAAATACATCCTTCAGGCTCTGCACAGGTTGCAAAGACGGGCTGTCCACATTCCTAATGATCCAGACGTTATTAAATACATCGGGTCACTGAGCGTATTCTACCGTCTGTATCATGGTAAGTGTTCTGAAGAGCTGCACAATCTAATTCCCCTCCTCTCCTTTCCACAACAGAGCTCCGGAGTCACAGTTTTACGGTAACCTCCATCTCGGCACGAACTATAAATATGTCTTATCTTTGTCGTATCGTGGAACTGTGGAACGATCTCCTGGCTATTATGTTCCTTTCTTCTTATGACATCGGGTCCTTCAAGCATAACGTGAAGAGATATTTATGCAGGCCGGCATGACAGCGGCGACCGCCGATGGATTTGGATTTCTCGGTGGTCGCCGTTGTATTTGGATTCTACTGGGATTAAAATCAGGGGGAATACCGTCAATATTAAAAAAAAAAGTGGTATTATTTTTAAAATGTACGAGTACTTTACGAAATCTTTGTACACTACGTAATGCAGCGTTTTAGCCAATATTGTTGAGATTTGAGGCCCTGAAAAGACGCTTAAAAATGTTAAAACACTACCACCGGTTCGGAAAACATTCAAGTCATCGAGAAGAGCTGGCTAAACAACATCTGGTTTTATATATTTTGAATCTATCTGATTTCAAATAAAATATATATCACTCTCATTCAGTGTGCTTTGGAACATTATTATTGCAGAACCTACTTTACTTTTATTGGTCTTACTGAAACTAAAACACGATATCTGCAGTTTGTGTTTTTTTTTGTAGCATTAAAATTATATGCCGGTCGTTGACAAAATATAGCCGCTCTAAGTTTTTTGGAACATACATTAAATTATCAACTTGTGGTCATAGTGTAATGGTGATAGATATTTACCAGTTGAGCAGTTTCATCTTGTACGGACGCTATAACGACTGTCTTCTTTTGTTTGATCGTTTCAAGGAGCACGCGTTGCGGCTGCAGTCCAAGAGCTCGCAGTTCCAGTTGCCCGAGGAGAACTCCGCTGTATGGGACATTGATACTGCCCTCTATACAGCTTTTTTCATATCTGTTCAAACATAAGTCATTTGACTTTTGTAATATAGTGATTCTAATATTAATGTCGTCATATTAGCCCGATGTGACGATGACAGTCAATGAGTAGGTTCATTCTGACTTATCTAGAAATAAGTAAAAGGCGACATACGACAAAGAAACTTTTTTTTAATTATACTGCTTTAGGCGCGTTGTGTATACACCATGAACAAACTAACTAATCCTTTAATTTTTTTAAATAAATTACAAGTGTCGAAATCACTTATAATGAATGCTCTTTGATCGTCTGAGTAGTTCACAATTATAAACCTAGATGTCAATTAATATTTCTAGATTATTGAGTCTTTACAATTGTGAAGTTTTACTTCTTTAAGCGCGTCATGATAAAATGATGAGTGTGATTTTTTAAAATGCGAGATGCAATTTTGTCGTAACAAAAAGTCTACAGCATGAAGTTGTTTGCTAAACCTCTTGATAAAGATAGTCACATTACATCGAGTGTGACTATTCTAAGAAATATAACCTCTAACACTTTTTTGGTGTGAAATTATTCATGATAATTTACTTGATTGGATGATTTATTCATAATATCGGACAATTCTAAAACGCTCCAAACTATACTGCAGCAGCTTACTTCAAGCAAAAGACAGTAGTTGGCCATTTATCGTTAATTAAACTAAACCAAAAATTATGACAAACAGGGATAAAATACCGATAGAAATAGACAGTGAAGATATTTAATATGTGAAAGATTAAATAATATCATTCAAAGACCAAATAGACTGGAGAGTATCTTGTACATGGAAAAGATATTTGTCCCTTAAAAAGATATTTAAAGTAAAAACTTTCCAATAGCAGCCAAGAAAAAAGTATTAGGTACATGTTTTTTTATCGTTATAGGTTTAGCGTTGTGGCCACAATCTCATCTGGTCTTAAGTAACGATGTGGCCCAAGATGATAACACACTAAACCTAGTGGAATACTGGCTCTCAAGTGCAGCTGCCGGAACACAGCTATTGATGTTTGGCGACAGATTTTCAACTTGAGAGTGGTAGCTAGCCAGGCGGGCATTATAAAAAGCCCTACCACCGTAATATGGTTTCCTTAGATATTTTCTTTCACCAAAAGCTCAGGCTCATTGCAGGGATTCGAACTCATGTCAATCGACGCGATTTCCGTATGGTATTGTGTATATGCCATCATAATCTTCATGCCATGCCTGCCATGTCTTACATATGGGTATCAAACTTAGGCGCTGTCGCAGAAACATTGTGTAAAACTATGAACTCAAATGAATGTCAAATGCGAATGCAAAGAAGCATAATGGGCGTCACAATAAAAGATCGTTAAAGAACACAGCAAATAAGGTTAATAACAAAAGTAGAATATAAAACAAGGAAAATCAGGCAATTGAAATGGCGATGGACGAGACAAATGACAAGAGACAGCAAGATAAAATGGACAAACATTATATCAGAATGGTATCTACGGGATAGTAAAAGGAAAAGAGGTAGACAAGTAAAAAGATAGACAGGTGGACATAAAGACAACTGGAGGTACAACATGTGGCCAACAAAAGTAAACGATAGGATAGTTTGGAAGCAGCTGGGAAAGGCGTCACGTGACACGCTGACCACTAATAACGGGATACCTGATTTGTAAAGATTAAGAAAATTATAGTTTGTATGTATTTAGTATCGGCAATAAAGGTTTAATAACGTTACGGCTTGAACATAAAGAAAATAGAAAAATATCACCTTTCTCGAAATTTCAAGGAGCGTCCGGATAGATCGTGTATTTATCATAGTGCAGTCGTGTGACATATAGTCTTAAGTTCAACGAAACACACATAGAAAGTCTTATCGTGAAGCTGTCAGCAAACAATGGGCTATAAATTAAACGTTCCCCTCGTTTAAAAAAGCGATGACGTAAGTTGTTTACAAGATGTTAAGAGTTCCGGGACCTTCCAGAGATTTCGGGATCGAATCATTTAGATATATAGGGAGCTGAGTTGCGAGACGCGGCAGTTAAAAATTCGAAAGCGAAGTGATAACAAGAAGTGAAATCAAGTACCTACAGGGTTATTCTGTGAGAATATTCGGTGGACGATTTATGTTTAGTTCTGTTACTGATTTTTTTAATTTTAATTTGTACTAGCTGAGTACGAATAAATTACTTTTGAGTGTCACTACGGCATTTTATTACCCACGGACGTAACAATAATAATGTACTTACAGCAAATTCGACCTTATATCGATGACGCAGCATTTATCTTGGCAAATCAATGAGAAGAAATCCGACAGGTTTATCCGGGGGCTTTTTTCAGTGAGCAGCACATCCATTGGTATTTCGACCACGTCCTATAATATACCGTAAATCTATTGTATTTAGGCTTAATGTTTTTTATTAGAACTCTGAATCGGTTTTGTTTTTACACTTTGTTATTAACGATACTGGTGTATACTTACACAGATTAAAAAACGTATAGTGAATACAATTAAGATACCTAAAAAATATTGTACAATACTGTGCAAAACTCTATATAGCGAAGAAATTGAGTATTTTATCTATATAAATGATAGAGGTTTGTCGTTATGCGCACATTACACAAAAACTTAGATACTTGGTCCAGTACAAAAAACAAACACGATATCTTCATAAAATAAATAGTTATTAAAGTTTAAAGAAACCACGATTTTTATAACCACAATGCGTCCTTCTGTCGTCTATACAAGCGGAGCCGCGGGCACAGCTAGTTACCTTATAAAGAGATTTCATTAAACGGAGAGTAAAATAAAACTATAGAATTAGCATTTATTAACAAGTTCTCTACGTCATATCTTTGTTGAACAGTGAAGCTGTGGAAATGTCTCAGGCCAATGTGTTCCCTCCGTCCTAGAACATAGGGTCTTTCAAACATAACGTGAAGAGACATTAGAGCAGTTCGGCATTACAGAGACGACTGACGATGTCGTTGAATTACACTGTGCTTACCATAACGTACAGTGACGTCACGTTCCGCGCTAAGATAAAAAAAAACTTATTTATAATATTACAAATACAAGTACATGGTTCTAATAATGACTAAATACTAAAGTTTAAAATGAAATCAACTAATATTATGATAACGTAATCACAACGGATAGAAAAAAGTAGGTAAGTACAGTTGGCAAAAACATGTTAGACAATTACAACAAACAAATAAACGATAATAAATCAATATTTATTGGGATCTAAATAATGATGGAAAAATAATGATTTCGGTATTGAGAGTGGTTGTTACGCTATATAGAGTGTTTCATTATATGGATAACAACATAAATTAACCAAACCTTTCTGTTTTAAGAAAGGTTCGTTATATAGAGTTTACACTGTATATTACTTTTCTTACGGGCCTATAGATCTACTACATACTGTAGCCTGTTTACCCCGAAAGGAATGTAAAGTGTTTATATTATTATTATTATCATTATTACCATAGGATCCTTAATAACAGCTTCATTTGTAAACCTCCTGTAGCTAATGCTTCGCGGTGAACTTCGGCACATGTCTATCGATTCCTGTTCAAAATATCATTTTTATCATCAACTTGGAAAGTATAATGTGATAGTTTGATGGTAACTTAGCTGATACTTACTTTTACACATTCCCCAATATCAATCTCGGGTAAGTCAGAGAATAATAATATGCACTCGTTGAAGCCTGAGTCTAAGAGCGTGTCACGCAACTGCCTGAGTATTCCGACGCCCATGAACAGCGGTAGTGAGGGTCCTTCCACAAGTAACGCGTCCCATAAGTGTACTATCTTATGTAAAGGGAATACATCTGAAAATTCGTTCTTCGCTTATCGAAATGTACATATAATAAAATCGTAAATTTTCTATGTGACAACGCGCTAACTTGGAAACTACTTAACCAATTTAAATAGTTTTCTGATTAATATAAGAGGAGTTAGTTATAGGAGAAAAGATCTAAGCTATATATAATCACAGTACACAGTAATGATAAAATTATAATTAAAAAAAAAACCATCATGGGCCGCCTGACAGATGTGAAAAATCGCAATAGATTATTAATATGTGGACACAATTTCACACACGGCCATTTAATTCCATACTAAGCATAGCTTGTATCATGGTAATTAAACAGCTGATATACTATACATGTTATACTATATATTATATATATAACACACCCAGACACACAACTGACAATTATGCTCATCACACAAAAGTCAGTCATGGGCGGGGATCGAACCCGCGACCTTTCGGCTCAATAGTAGGGCTTACAACTGCGCCACGAGGCCTGTCATTATTATTAAAATACAATTAAATTAAATAAAACATAGAATTTTTTTGAAGTGAAACTTCTTATGCGACTTCCAACACGTTAAACGTTTAACGCACATTATCGGTCTCTCCTCTTTGTGTGAGCCAAAGCGAGAGAGCAATATATTATCGGTCTCTCCTCTTTGTGTGAGCCAGAGCGAGAGAGCAAATGTCGGTGTGCATGTATATTGCACGCTGTTTAAATAAAATATGAAATATATTTTAAAATGAAGTTTCACTTCTATCGTGTATGAATCGCACACACACCTTTTTTATTATTAATAAAACTGCTACTTGTATAGTAAATGTCAGTTTAGTACTTACTAATTAAATTACGTTAGCATTACAATAGATTAGGAATAGGCGAATAAACTCACGAGAAAACATGGTCAGGAACCACGGTATAGCGAATAGCTCGGGAACAAAATTTATCTCGTGCAGATGCGTCGCCAACTCTGGCTCGTGGAAAGCTGCCATCTGCCAGAACTTCGCCAAGTACTCCTTGATCACAGCACTGTTGTCCTTCAGGAAGAACTTGTGGAGGAACTTGGGCACGAAAGCCGAAAGACACGCAAAAGCTCTCGCTATTGGAAAAATTAAGTTATAAGAACATTTCACTTTCGACTAGGTTTGGCATTTTTTCGGTCCATTTTATTGATCAGTTTTTATCAGGGGTGTTATGGAACTCCGCAACTGTAACTGAAATTATCCGAAATAAAAAAAAAAGGAAACCGTAACCATAACCCATATAACTCTTTCGAATAATTTCGGATAGAGACGGAGTTGAATGAGACACTGTCGATTACCAAAATTACTTATAATTTAACTAATAACTTTCTAAAATAAACTTAGCATTGATTATCTACAAATCTTTTCACATAGATATTAAGTTCCCTAAAACATCTATCATGTTGTAAATGCAGTTCAAGGACCCATACGTAAGCAAAATATACATAGACAAATCCCTATAAAAAAAAAGATCTGACAGCTTGATTTTCCCCTAAAAAAATACAAAAGCGTAAATACTTCTGAAAGTAGCGCAAAAAACAGTCAGGATGGCGCTAAGCTTCGAAGTGCATGATAGAAAGCAATTTTTTTTAAACTACATAACATAAAATAATATTTAAAATTTTGTATTACGAATATTATAAGTAATACAATAAATAAATAGATAATTACGGAAAAAAGAATTGCATCGAAAAGTACCACAACAAAATATGTTCGATTAATGAAAAAGAAGTCTACATAAATCAAATCAGAAATATTTCATTCAAATTGAACCTCTTTACCATATTTAGGTAAAAGAGAAGGATACATACCTTCGTTGCAAAAGTTCAAGTATAAAAATGGAGCGGTCAATGAGTCCAGCCCTTGCCAATAAACATACTGCGGATTGGTCAAAAGCCAGGCTTTAAGCAATCGTTTTAAAGTCCGATGCCCAGCAGAACCGCACAGCAACCAGCAGTATTGGTGGCAACGGGGAATGTCCACGTCAATCTGTTTGCCAGAGACAAATATATTAATTAAATTAGTATCAGAACTAGAAGCCATGATTACAAGTCACTACAACAGTTAAGTTTATCGATATTGTGTAAATTTGTGATCAGTTAGTGAACGTAAAATACATAATGTCTCAGGCTCAACAACAATGTCAAATATTTTCTACTATAATAACGGATTTTTTTTAATAACCAACCTATGTTATATTATTTAAATAAATATTTATATTTTATCGATAAAAAGTAAATATCGAAATTACTAGTTATTAAAAAAATATATTATAATGTATTTTGGTAACAAATTACTTGTCTGTCTGTAGGCGTTGGTGTTTCTTTGTCAATTCTTTCGTATTGTTCCTCTATATCACCGACAACACCTAACAAAGCCGACCACACGTCACCACGCACTAATGGAGGGATGTCGATCTCTGCTTCCGCTCTTATATACGGAGCAGTGTAGGGGTATCCCTGAAAAAACAAACATAATTTTTTTCATTGTGATGATGATAAAAAACATATCATTTTATCGGGATAACAATGTTATCATGTTATCATCGTAACAATGTTATCATGTTCATAATTGTTACTGATAAGTAAAGGCCGCTCAATTCTGATATATATATATATATAGGTATGTTGAAATACTGAACATTTTTATTCTGTTATTTTTAATAGTTATTCTTTTGGCCCATATGTAGTTTACTTAAATGTAATCAATGTTATCATCATAACAATGTTATTATGTTCATAATTGTTACTGATAACTAAAGACCGCTCAATTCTGATATATACATGGGTATGTTTAATTACTGCAAATATTTATTCTGTTATTTTTAATAGTTACTTTTTTGGCCCATATGTAATTTACTTAAATCTAATCAATGTTATCATCATAACAATATTATTATATTCATAATTGTTACTGATAACTAAAGACCGCTCAATTCTGATATATACATGAGTATGTTTAATTACTGCAAATATTCATTCTGTTATTTTTAATAGTTACTCTTTTGGCCCATATGTAATTTACTTAAATCTAATCAATGTTATCATCATAACAATATTATTATATTGATAATTGTTACTTATAACTAAAGACCGCTCAATTCTGATATATACATAAGTAAGTTTAAATACTGCAAATATTTATTCTGTTATTTTTAATAGTTACTCTTTTGGCCCATATGTAATTTACTTAAATCTAATCAATGTTATCATCATAACAATATTATTATATTCATAATTGTTACTGATAACTAAAGACCGCTCAATTCTGATATATACATGGGTATGTTTAATTACTGCAAATATTTATTCTGTTATTTTTAATAATTACTCTTTTGGCCCATATGTAATTTACTTAAATCTAATCAATGTTATCATCATAACAATATTATTATATTCATAATTGTTACTGATAACTAAAGACTGCTCAATTCTGATATATACATGAGTATGTTTAATTACTACAAATATTTATTCTGTTATTTTTAATAGTTACTCTTTTGGCCCATATGTAATTTACTTAAATCTAATCAATGTTATCATCATAACAATATTATTATATTGATAATTGTTACTGATAACTAAAGACCGCTCAATTCTGATATATACATAAGTAAGTTTAAATACTGCAAATATTTATTCTGTTATTTTTAATAGTTACTCTTTTGGCCCATATGTAATTTACTTAAATCTAATCAATGTTATCATCATAACAATATTATTATATTCATAATTGTTACTGATAACTAAAGACCGCTCAATTCTGATATATACATAAGTAAGTTTAAATACTGCAAATATTTATTCTGTTATTTTTAATAGTTATTCTTTTGGCCCATAAGTAGTTTAATTGTATTTCCTATTCACTTACATGCAACAACCTCTGAAACCAGAGTAACCTGTAAAACTGATACTCTGTGTCCCTCTCTCTGATGATCTTGGGCAGTGTTACTGCATCACAATGTTTCCTACGTTCATGCATTAGCGGGTAAAAATCTTTCCTTGGTATGTGACTTAGACGGGATTTGAGGAGCTCTAAACTATATTTAGCGATCCGCCTATCAAATAATGCTCCTGTTTTGCCGCCAATGGTGCAGCCATCAAGCAAAATAGCTCTGAAAACAAAATTAAGGTTTAGGGTATATAGGATACCAAATTTTCGGATTATTGTAATTATACCATTACCATTACTATTAGTGCTCGTGGTTAAAACTATACCAAAATTATAAATAAGTAAATTTTGTTGTTATTATTATTTTATGCTATTTGTATTAAGTGTGATCTAAATAATTCGATCTGTCAATTGGAGATGTATAAAATTAACACTATCAATGATTTGCAGGTAGGCTAAACGTGAAGTATTTGCTTCTGTGAAATTTTAATAATAAAGCTATTATCAGTAAATTAACCCATAAAATGAAAAATTGTATTGAGTGAAATCTGTTGAATATTAATTTAACGACATGAATCCTAACAATGCTTTTGAATATTAGTTATAGTATCAGTGGATTTTTTTTTTCCAAAGTCGACAGTGGCGTATTTATAATTACCATTATTAACTTTAATTATTATGGTCCACAAAATTTTATTAGAATGTATCAGAAAACTTACACTGGCATTGATAAAATCGGTGGTGTGTTTTTTATCAAGCAGTTCTTTTTTAACTCAGCCTGAACGTCACCACCAGCCAATTGCCACCAGTGATAAAGGTACTGCAGCCTACACCCCATCAAACACCGAGGAGGCTTGACCACCACCATCTTCTTCATATCCATACTAGCCAACTCTTCAAGAAGCTCGGAAAAGGTAGCTCTCTCACTGGGATATATTTTTAAACATTTTTCAATTATTGATCTGAGTTTTTCTGGTAATGACTGCAAGTGAAACTCTTATTTATCTTTATAGTTTTAATGAAATGGCATTGTTTCTAATAAATAATGCTTTTGCATTATATATAAGGTAAAACCACCAGTAATTGACACTGCACCAATAGTTGACACTCTGACGAAGAAAATTAAATATTAAGAAAAAAAGAGGAAGCCAAAGATCGAGATGGCCAAAATCACTGATTACTGATATATTTTTAATGTTATAAATACATATAGGTACAGTCAGTTATAAAAGTCGGTTAACAAACTCAAGACTTCAAATCAATTTAGTATCAAATATTTAATTTTCTTCGTCAGAGTGTCAACTATTGGTGCAGTGTCAATTACTGGTGGTTTTACCTTATATATTTTTTTTTTTCAAAGAAAATTGGTAGTTTATGTTTAGAGTGTATTTCTTAATTAAAAATATACACGTGATTGTCCAAAACATAAGAAAATATTTTTCAAAAAGATTTCGAATTATGACCTTTTTTATAAAATTACTAAAAATTCCTACTCAGTTCAAGAATTTTACTGATCAGACTATTATAGGTATCAATTTACTAGGAAGCCGCTCCGGCTTCGCATGGGTAATGGAGTAATACGCATAACTCTTTTAGTTTACGCGGCGCACGGCAGTAAAGCTCCCAGTCGGCACTATTTTTTTCCGACATTTTTAACAATCATCCTCATATTTCAGCCAACTTACACAAAACCTTTAATGAATTATACACCTAACCTAAGTTAAACCTTACAAACCTTATCTTACAACCTAACCTAAACCTTCCTCATGAATCACTCCGTCCGTTTTTCAAAACCGTATGAAAATCCGTTTGGTAGTTTTTGAGTTTATCGTGTTCAGACAGACAGACGTGGCGCAAGGACTTTTTTTATCTATACATATTTAGTTTTTTTTTTATTTTATTGTAAATATATTCTTAAAAATGTTTTGTTAAATACGTACAACTTTACTTATTCATTCCTAACTGTTTTCCTTACCATAGAACTTACCAAATTTAACTTATCGAATGTTAAGCAGGTAGAAAAGGTCTGAGTTACCGTTTTGGGACAAAGAAAAATCTGTCTGTTACGACTATTATTATTTTGATTATTATTTTCTATGATATTATTTTCAGTTTAATCAATTAAACTGCGAGTTTTGTGTGGTGAAATTTTCATTTAGTTATAAACATTGCGCCTTTTCTAAAGCGAGTGATTGTCCCAAAAATTAAATTGCGTCCTCTAAAAAATGCAATATTCGGGCCTTAAATTTTATCATTTCAATGGACTAATTATAAAACTCAACGTCTCTCTGTTTATTTGTCCCTTTATGTTCTTTTCACATGAAAACCACTTATCCGATTTACATGTTTTTTATTTTAATTCATAGTTGGCTAGATTATAGGATATATTTTCGAAGATAAAATAATATACGACTGACGGCATGCTGTAGTCTGTAGCGGGAACAGCTAATAAGTAAAAGTAGATTTAAATTTTTTTTTGTTAATCACTATTAATATGTCATAGCATTGGTTTAACAAAAATTACACACTATTAAAATTAATGGAAGCCTTTTTAATCTGTCCAGAATGATAAATAAATATTTTTGGGGAGAAATTTGGTATATATGTCGAATAAGATCCCGGATACGTTGATTGATGTAAATAAAGAAATATGTACTACAACTTACAAGAAATTTACATAAGCAATAACATTTTTATTTAAACTGTTTCCAATATATTACTCACTTTGTAACTTTCAAAACAGTCATGTTCTCTAGCAATCCTCTCAGCTGGATTACTAGCATGAACAAGTGTCAGTATTCTCCTTAATATCGGACCAGGCTTCAAATTGTTCCACAGCTTACCAATACATAATTCTAAGATAATTATACCATATGTCCATACATCTGAAGCTGGTCCACCACCACCTAATATGGTTTCTGGACTAAGGTATCTTGGCAGCCTGGAAACATATTAATCACATATTTTAATCTATTTTTCTTTGTTCTCTTCCCAATAATAGCAGTTGTGTGTCTCTATTTCAAGTAGGCTGCAAACGCAGCGAATAGCGAATAGGGCTATAGTGACCTCTTAACTTCAGATCGACTGTGACTTCCAGAAGACCCAGTTCAAATAATCGTTAGTAAATTTATTGTTTAATTTTTTGTGACAAAAATAATCTTTGTATGTAGTTGATCGACAAGTTACATCTTCTATACATATTATAAAACACAATGTCAGAGACATTGTCTGTCTGTTCGTTTATTTTTATTTCACAGAAAAACCAGTAATCTGATTTACATGGTTTTTACTTTAATTCATAAATATATTATCTGGCTAAGTTATAGGATATGTTTTGTTACATAGAGTAACATACGAAATAAGCACTGATGACAATGGTGAATAAATTACAAAAATGACATTTTTGGGGTTATTAAATGGCTTATGCTGAGTAAACCATAAGAAATATATCAAATTAATGTACTACATAATTTTAGATCTTAAAAAGACCTACAAAAAAGTCAGCGATAGCATATGTCTATCATCTAAGGATCACCCACAATAAATCTTTTTGAGGCAGCACAACATAGGCGTCTGCATTTAGTCCACACAAGTGGAGCCGCAGCCATAGCTAGTCTTAGTATAACAAGAAACAAGTTGTTCTAGTAACCAATATATCATCTACTTTCAGAATCTATCAAAAAGATCTTACCCAAGAGGAAAAGATACCTCATTTCCTCCATCAGTCATATAATACATTCCATAATTAAACAACTTCACTCTTCCATTACTATCCATCAGTATATTTGAATCTGATAAAGTTTTATGAGTGATATCAAGATCATGGAGACATTTTAGACCATCTGCGATTTGACTGGCTATGTTTATGATTTCTTCCATAGAAAACTTTGATTTATATTCAGATAAAGGCTTTCCCAACATTTCTGCCACTACAATGATTCTCTCTGTAAATATGTAGACAAAATGTTTATATTTAATAAAAAGTATATCAGTCACCAACATATAGTAGGCCTTTATGACTCTTCTTTAACTCAAATCTTTCTCGGTATGGAAGAAATACATGTCATATAGAAGCTGGAAGAAAGCATAATAAATTTTTTTTTTTATAAATAAACATCAAATAATGTTCGATGAAACTACTAACATCATTCTATTAACATGTTTAGGTAAACATTTCTTTTTTATTTTAGATGATTTGATACTTGAAATGAGCCTGAGCTTACAGTAAAGAATAACATTGCAATAAAACCATGATTACTGGATGATGGGGAGGATTTTCTAGGGCATGCCTGGCTTGAAAACTTTCTGCCTGATATTGCTGAGTTCAAGCAGTTCTACTTGTGACCGGTCAGGATTGTGATTAATCGTTGCAAAAACTTTGAATCTTACCGTGTTTACCACGTATGATATCTAAATATGTGCAGAGATTAGGGTGTTCTATAGTAAGCAAGCGTTGCGCCCGACCCAATATTGTTATCGAACTTGGAGTAAGGGGTAGTCCATTACTCCCACAAGTTTCCCCGGGGTGATTTTTGGCGAAATATGTGCAAGCAGCAAATCTAAAATCTTCTTCATTTTCATCGCACATTTTAGTAATCTTCTTTAAAACTTGAATATTCAATTATTTGATTTAGATAAACTGACAACAAAGTTTAACAAGACAACCATTAGGAATTGAATATATCATAAAGTACAATCTGTGAGTACAACTACAATGAAATAGTTTTTAAAGTATTGAGTATAAACACAGACCACAGACAAATAAAAGGATACTACGTATGTATACAGTCTGTATATCATCTACCTGATAGTCTGTGTATAAAGTAGGAAAGTAGTAGGCATGAGTTGTATATACTCAATACTGGTCCAGGTATTAATACCTGGTACGAGCTTACCAGTACGCGGACCGAGTGTGGACCGAAATACCCAATACATACCTTAAAGGTATTATGACATTCGTACGGGCAGGCTGCGTACGCCTATAGTTCGCAATACCAACGCACCCACACCTGCACCTTGATGTCCTGATATTGATATTTGCAGGTATATCTCATAAGTCCAAATGGTCCGAAGTGAGTAGCATCGCATCTTTTAAATAAGAAAGCATTTCATTCGTTGATACAAATTTGATACAGATAAGTATGAGTTTAAGGAACATAATTGCATAACAACGATAAAGCATAATGGTGTGAGTTTTACATAAAAATAAAACTTGTATTATGGAGCCTTGACGATGCACAGCATCTGTGAGAGGGCATTGTATACTTTTGCTGGTTTTCCACCAATCACAGCGCTTTAAACTGATACCCTTGTACCTTGAGTTTAAGTCACAGGAGGCCGGTGGGGGCATTTAATCAGTCATAGCAGTCTCTCACCAGGAGCTTTGAAATGGATGCTGTGCATCGCCAATGCTTAATAATACAAGTTTTATTTTTATGTAAAACTTGCACCATTATCGGCATGAGACGTATTTATAACTCATGGTGACGCGATAACGACGCTATGTGAAGTGGATTTAATTAGTATTATGAAGCTGTAATCACACAGAAAGAATTGAAATTTAATATTATTGGTAATAAATCCAATACTCAAATTTATCATCGTAATAATAGATATACGAGATAAAAATAACTAAGTACTTTTTAAATTATTGATTTTTTCTTAAGAGTTGTATTTTTGTTACACCAGCAACTATGGCTAAGAATATGAAATCCCGATACCATTTATAGAAAGACAGCCGATTGCAAAAAACTCAGTTAACTCAATCTCAATCCAGTTTTTGTCTAGCTACCAACAACAGTTCACGAAGCAGCTTGTGTCTTAGCTTTCAAAGTAATAAATGACTAACTATTACACTCGGCCAAGTTTATGTGGCCACTATACCAATTTCCACTAGCAGGATTCCGAAGAATATTAATATTATTTATTCTACGAAATTGAAACTCCGTAGCTTAGATAAGGCTGCGTCAGCTATAGACAGAGATTTGAATCAAAATGACATGGTCTTCACTATCGTTGTAGAGGCTTTAGAACGCCTCCAACCAAACTAGGCCAAGTAGTCGTCGGCCTGATGCCAAGAGCAGAATACAAGCCTACACGATGCCTTTGCGGTGGATTATCCTAAATCAACTTCTGACAACCATGGCATTTGGACACCAAATTGACGATTTCTCTGCTCTAAACTTACGAAGGGAAATTGCTTTTACACCTGTTTAGCTAAGAAAAATTCGAACTAAAGTTTTTGCTATTACAACTCTCCCACAAGTACATACTGATTTAAGCTATAAAATAGATTGATAAGATAATGTATTTCTAGGAATTATACTGTTAAGAATCTAAAATTCGATTCTACAGCTTGACCTAACCCATCATTCCTTTGTATGTCATGGCTTTGTATGTTTTTAATATTCTATAACTTAAGTTTAATCGTTATTTGCGACTTTGATCAGTTTGTAATGCCTTCACTCAGAGTAACAAGCCGACATCCTGGATGGGCTGGGTGACGTCGACTATCCTTCCATACGTAAATTCTTCTTAACTAGGTTACATATTTAACTATGACCTCTACTAAGTGTTCTCCAGAAAATCGTTCACTGTCACCAGCAGACTTGTCAGGCCCAAGGTATCTGCTGACCTGGATCCAATACTGACTTCACGTGAATGAGAGGCTATCCCAATTTATACATTCACTCACTCATGTACTTTGCACCTGGGCTTGGAATAACGAACATCACAAGTTAGATGAAAGTCGTCCTGAACTCATGTACTCCAGACCTGAGCTTGAAGTAAGGGGCATGACCAGTTAGACGAAAATTCTTCCAGAACAGTAGCACTGCTTCAAAGTACTTTGGAGTACAATAAAACGGTGCTTAAGTAATTATACTTCTTTTCTACACTTAAAAATACACCCTTAGATTATATAATACACCAACTTATGATAATCAGGCTCAGGAGTACCGTCACCTATTCGATTATTTGTCATAATCGATTACGTCATTGATTATCTCTTCGTCAAATTTACGTCCAATGATTATAATAATTGATTAGTCTGTTTTTGATAATCGATTATCACAATCACTAATTGGTATCGAATCATGGCTCGTATTATAATACCAGCCTGTACCTAATAGGAATATATTTAGCATAATAGCATAGCAGAATAACACCTCTAGTAGGAATAGTGGGGTTTTCTAGTTAAGTGCCTAATATATCGGGAACTTATCGTTGGTAGATTTTTAGTAGTATTTTCGCAATTTTAGGGAATTAGAAACCTTGTAGAAATTTTGGGGAATTTGAATCAAGTAAGAGGATTTTTTAGTTTTTTTGGCCATGCCTATTATATTTTACAGCATACTCGCTTTGTTGAAATATAATCTCAGTAATTTTTAATAATAAAATATTAAGATGACTGCCCCTTGATCCCATACCGAATATATGGAACTATCTGAGTTGACCTCTCTGACTGGAGCAATATCATTCCAGTGGAGGATATACGTGCTGGAACTATTTGATCCGTAACTACTCATCTCTAAGTTGTAGAGGTGAGCTATATGTTTATGTTTTAGAGAAATAACAATTCCATAAACCTGTTACAAAATAACAGCCTGTTACATAATGCTAACTCTTTCTATTACAATAATTGAAAAGAGTAAAAAGCTTGTTTTAAGTAATATTTGTTTGTATCTCTCTCTAACAATGTAAAGATCCTTAAGCTTGAATAGAGCAGATCATGTTCCAAACTAAAACAGTTCACTTTTGTGTCACACCCCAGTTTATGGAACAGGTACGTAGTATTAGCTATTTAGTAACAGCTTTTCCACTTTACAGATAACAGTTACAAGCTGTTACTTGTAATTACCTGTTATTTTAAACTGATATTATTTTGATTTAAAATGAAATAGAAGTGTAGACGGAGGGGAGGTATTAAATACCATCAATACAACTTTTTTAATAAACATTTTTAACTTTAACATTTAACTTTTTTAATATTATTTTCTGAAATACACATTACAAAATATCATTTATTTTAAATAAACATACTTGTATGTCTTCCCATTTGTTATATTTACTTTGTAAAAAAAAATAAGGGGAAAGTTTTAAAACATATCATTTTGGGGAAAAGAAAATTTCAATATGGGAAAAATTCAGAATTACAAGCAACCAGCCATGAGGGAACTATGTACCACAGTGCCACAGAATATGTACATGAATATACACATGCATATGTACCAGTACTAGCGGTACTATGGACAATATGTAATGGTTATTTGACTGATTGATAATTTTATTGTACATTTGTGAAATTAGTCATTTAATTATATTCATACTATATATTATATATATGTATTAGGTATTTTTCTAATTTATAGTGCCAATGTAAGTCCTTGCATCTATATTTTTATTTTCGTTTCTTTTTTTATGAATCATAGGTACTTGTGTTTCAGAGGTTCTAGAGGGAGGTTTTTCTGAAATCGTCAGTTTTTGAGGTTGACACTTTGCTTCTCTAAAACATGTCGATTAATATTGATACGGAGATGGAGGAAGGAGAAATAGTCGACGACTGCGACGACCTATCAGATATATCATCCGAGGAAGAGTTTCTATTGCGTCAAAGGCTTGAGGTTCTTGAGAACTATAACAATGTTCTGGAACGGAAAAAAGCGAAACGTTCATCAGATATACCAGGTTCTTATTAATTAGTTTTATAAATAGTACACACTTTTTTTTAATTGCTTAAATCTATGCAAGGTCATTTAAGACATCTATTGTAGGATAGCAAATAAATGTTATAAGTTTTTAAGTGTATAGTGGTTGTAAATATAAGTAAAAAGTACCTTTAGTTTATTTATTTGGTTGTGAGCTAAATGGTAAACAAATAAACCAATGGTTCCTAAGCTTTTTAGGGGCTGAAAATACATAAAAATTTTATACTTCCTTTAACCTTTCTTAAAATAATATTTAGAAAATTATATATTTCAAGGCATTTTTGGCTCAACTTTAGAATTGCTACCATCAACTTCAGACCCCAAATTTTTATTACAGTTAGATATAACTATTATTTGGTGTTAAAATTTAGAATCGTTTGGCACGCAGTGGAGCACGGGAGGGGGAAGGAGTATCCCTAACCCTTTGACACTACCCCTGTTACAAGGTAACTCACCAGACTCAAATATAGGGGTTCAAAGTTTCAAGGTCAAATTATAAATTTCGATATTTTCTATCCTCTGGTAAACTTAGAGGCAAGAAATGGGTCAGGGATGATGAAGAGGCAGCCATCTACCCTCTGACACTCTTACCATGAAGAAATAACTTTCCTGGTCAGAGATATATGAGGTTAAACTTACATAGTCAAATTTAAGGTTTTGAGGGGATTTTACATAGAACAATAATGATTAGTGATAAAATTAGGAAATGGCACTCGCTGGCCGCTGCCGCGTCATGCTCGCTACGCTCGCTCGTCTCATGCTTATATTTATCGCAAGAAACCTAACACGCTCGTTGCTCCTCGTCCCATCCTTCGGTTGCTCCTCGCTACCTATTTCTTGACGAATGACTTAAAGTTTGCGTAAAACTTTAGTATCCTTGGATTATTGAAGTCTGTAGTACATAAACAAGTTGGTCGGGAAAGCAGCAAACGTACACTGGTCGTTCGGAAAGGCGGCAATTGAAGTCCGTAGAATATGCAAAGGTCAGTCAGGAAGGCAGATAATCGAAGACAGAATACAGTAAGCGCAGTCTAAAGTACGTAAATCTGTTTTGAGGGAAAATGGGGGCAAACTAAACCAAGTCGAGTAACCAACTAACATAGATTTTATTGATTTATCAACTCATGAAAATTATGGAAATGTAGTAATAATTTCTAAGAGTTACCAAATATATTAACAAAATTAATTAATATATTAGTGAATTATTTAATTATGGTGTTTATTTTTATGTATTGCATTGTATTCTAAACTATTATGAACTTCTTTAATGTGTGCTATTAGTAATTTATTAAACTAAAAAAGGTACAACTTTGTCACAATTTGTGAACTATTATAGTATTTGATCACCTGATGTCATTAAATATATGTAATTTCCGAGTTTGGTAAGTTTTGAGGTTAAAATAGTTTTTATTAATTTCCTCAAAAGTGCCTAATTACCTTGTAATGGGAATAGTTACGTTTTAATCGTGGACCATTTTTCTATTAAGTTCAACCACTTTCAATCCCGATTCGTGTTAAACGATTCTAAATCCGACACTAATTTGGCTAAATATAAAATTTTACACTGCAGAAATAAATCGTTTTTGAGAAATTTATTTTTGTAAATATGAATGTCAGTTCTAATTAGTTGTCATAAAGTTCACATTTGCGTGAAACGTAAGATTTGCAAAGATCGTAATTTTTTCTATAAATTTTTTGGTACTTGTTTGTACTTGTACCTGTTTAGTTATAGTTTAGTTGATGTCAAATACAACCTACTTCAACATTTTGTGCCATTTTGATTTATGGGTGAGATGTTTTCATTTTTCCGTTGTCCTGATGAAATTGGTTAGGTTAGGTTTGAAAAAAGTTTGAACTGGTCCAGAAACAAATAATTATGCGTTAAAAATTCATATACAAGTCCTAGATACACACAGAGAAAATTAAAAAAAATATTTTCTGAAAAATGATTGTTTCCCTACTTTTTCCTTCTCAGAGGAGTTACCTTTCAACCTCCTCTTCCTTCTTCGCCCCTTCACATTATTAAATTCAGTGGTAGCTATTCTAAAGTTCAAACTTTTTTCTATTAAATTTATATAATTGCTAATTATGCTATGCTATGAAAATTTTACTTCTTGTAAAATTAATATGATTAGGAAGAAGCTTTTTTATCAATATTTCTCTTCATGTGGAAATGTTTTTTTCTTATTTTAGTGTTTTGTGAAATGTGATAAAATTGTGTCCATTTTGATATATTTCACATACTTTCCTATGTCCCTTTATAGGCATTATGTATTTTATAAACCATTTTAGGTAAAAGACATAAAAAAGAGTATACAACATTGCCAGATTTATCTGAAATTTCTGCAACTGATTTGGAAGATAACTATTGTTCACATAAAAACTTAAAACAAGGTAAAAATGTAAAATTGCATTATAAACAACAAAGAAAGAATTTAAATAAGAGAAGTACTAAAATAAAAGATACCAAAAGGAAATCACATCACAAAAAAAGAACAGAGGTAATTCTGGAAACAAGTGATGAATCAGAAGATGAATACAAAAATAAAAGACTAAAATTGGCAAATGCTGTCAATGTAAATGGGGACAAAATTGATAAATCATCTTTAAGTGTTAGACTGAAGAAAATGATTTGCAGTTCTGTGAATTACCAACCAGTAGATAGTTTTATTACAAATGATACACCAGTAGTGTTTGAAAATAATAATAAACTTGAAGAGCAAGAATTTCATACAATTAAACCCCTAACTGTAAATGATTCAATAATTATCTCTGAAAAACAAGAAAAACTGTCCACAAAAGAAGTTATTAAAAATTTGACCAATTTTAGTGAATTTATTGATTTGTGTAGTGATGATCATACTAACATTGATGATCATAATCAACAAAAATGTGATAACATTTCTTTGATAGACTTTCATAAAAACTCTCCGTCTATTATTAATAGAGGAGAGGATACAGTTGACTCTATCGGTAAAAATGAAAAAGAAAACGTTAATATTAAAATAACTTCAGATAAAGATTCAGATGAGGATTTAGAACTATTGAGGCAAAATGTACTAAAAACAAAAGTTGTAAAAACTAAAGTACACCAAGAAGATAATCCAACAACAATAAAATATAGTAAAAACTTATCAGATGATGAGGATAGTGATACAGCAGAACTGAGACTAATATGTTTGAGGTCTGCTCTTCTGAAGAAGGCAATTGAAATGAAACAGAAGCAAAAATTGCAAAAAAGACTGTCTCAGTCATCTCTTATTCATAATGAGATTTTAGATGACCCCAATGTATTCTCAAGTAAAAATGAATCTAAAAATAATACTGATACTGAATCAGTGGATATGGACATTGGGTCTGATGAAGAAGTAAAAGTAAATGATGAACAAAATAATTCTAATCATAAAGTTTTATTAGAGGAACAGAATAAATTTATTGAAAAACAATGTTCGTCTAAAGTAGATGAATTTGACGAGGACGAAGATTTATTACGAGCAAAATTATTAACATCACTTAGTAAGAATCTACCTAACCTAATAACTCCTACTGTAGTTCAAACAGTAAAAAATGACAGTTCAGATAAAATAAAACAATCTACAAGTCTACCCAATAATGCAACTGAGGAAAAGAAATTTATTATTGAATTAGGGGAATCAGATTCAGAAGGTGAACATGAGGCTACTAAAAATTTAACGAAAATGCATATGAAATTATCAGAGCAGGTAGATTTTCAACAGAAGTTGGATTTATTTTTGAAATCAACTCGAATGGAAGTGGAGAATTCTAAAGATCCTGTTGTCATACAAGAAAAGCTAACACCAAAAAAGACTGAAAAGTTTGTAGCAAAGGTCTGTACCCTGTTCCTTGATTTAGCATTAAAATTTTTTGAAGATGTGTTTGCAGTGTATTCAACTTAGGTGATCACATTTTAGGCTGTTAATAATTTGCCGAAATCGGAACAGATAGAATATAAAAACTTAGTAAAAAGAATGGCTGAATTGGAAAAGATAAAGCAATCACGACAATCATTAATAGGCATTATGAATAAAGTACCTGTTCAAGTTAAACAAAAGTTAAAACAACATAATATTTCTAATATTTCAACAGCGGTACATAACAGTTTGGAAGTACAAATTAGTACATCAAGGTAATATAATTTTGATAAATCTTTAGCTATGTTGCTCTGTTTCCACAAGTACCAAGGTTGTGTTTATTTTTTAGAAAGAAAATTGCCGAAGAATCTGCAAAAATGCTAAAACTTAAAGAGGAAGCAAATAAATTATCACAGAAATACAAAATAGTTGCCACAGAACTTCGAAACATTACAACAGCAATTACATTAAATAAGAAACAACAGAGAACAGTACAAAATTGTTTGACGAAAATTAGACTACAACACCAAACACTTTTAAAAAGGTATTGGTATTATTTACTTTGATTATTATTTTGCAATTTTCGATCGAATATTTATTTTGTTAAATCTAAGAATTCCTTTCTTCCGAAAAATATGTTTTCAGTTCAACAGCATTGAAACATTCCAAAGTAAATGGTCGTGCTCCATCAACAAACTTACATAATAAAATGTTAAACATAACTAAATTACAAAAAGAAAATAATCCTTCAAATGATGAATCCGAAAATACTCAAGCAGTGAGAACGGTCAAAGTTAGTGTTATGCAAGATGACAAAGAAAAAACGAATAGCAATCGTACATTTTCAATTGAAGTAAACTTCACAAATAACAAAGTCATCAGCACACCTAAAAGTCCAGTCAAGCATGGAATTGTTGACTCAAACCACAAATGTTTAATTAGCGCTGAACAACAAGAGGATAAGACTGAAGAAAGAATTATAGATACACATGCTAAAGAGAAAATTGAAGAAATAATGATTAGTAGTAAAAGATTTAAAAGTATTGATGATTACCAGTCGCCATTACAAGCGTTAGGAGCTACAACGTAAGTTTTTATAATATTTAACACTATTATTTATAAAACGTAACAAGTAAAAGGCTAGTGTAAAAAATAGCGCTTCTTTCATATCTTTCTCATATGTGATCCACTGATCCGAGTCAGTACAAATTTACTTAAAATAACCCATAGGCCTGTAGCACAGTTGAGTTTTTATTTATCACTGCTATGTATATGACAGTATTATAATATGACCATACAGTTTTCAATTATTGCTGCAATTAGTGTTTATTTTGTTCTTAAAGGTTGTATGTATGTAATGGTACATATTTATTTAACTATTTATATCTTAGTGTAAGAATCTTTGTGCAGACAAGTGTTTGTAGTTTTTCAGTGTTGACTTATGCCTATATTGTTTGAACAAAGTATTTATATAATAAAGAGTAGGAATGTATAGCAAATGCTCATAATAATATGTTGAAGCTGTTTCATCAAGTGAAAATTAATTTCTCCATTATAATTGTAATTATTTATAAGTATATTTCTGTCAAACAGTTGTTAATTTAGTTGTATAACCTTGACTTATTTAACCTTAGGTCATATAGTTAATCTGTGAGATAATTATTTTAATAATGTTTTTATATGACTGTTATTTCAACTTCCAGTAGAAATTGAGTTATGGACATGCAGAGAAAAATAGATTCTATTAATTTAAGGCTTTTCTTTAGTATTATTGCTTTATTTCTTGTATAGGTTATATAATAGAAAATCAAGAAAATGTGCATGTTTAAATAAACAACAATTTAAGTGAAACGTGGATGGACGTATGCGTACGCATCGCCGTACAGCGCTGCGATGTAAGTATGCATTTAAACTATCCACGTAATAGTTGACGGTGTAGTTAATATGTGAATATTGATATTTTCCAGCTGGGAGGCCGATCCCAATGCTATACTCTGCCCCTTTGAGGTCGCCGGCGAATGCAAGGACACGGATTGCAAATACTTACATACAAAAAACACTCAATGATGTTACATACAATACATTCATACACACAACCACACACATTTCCATAAACATGAATAAATCACATAAACGTTCAATCCTCTATTAACCATTCTGATGACATACTGGAATCCGACATAATGTGTAATGTATATTTATGTTTCTTTAATAACATTTTTCGATATATTCCTCGTTGAATTATTCTAATTATGACAGTCAAACAAAGTTGTGTTTTTAATTTACCGCTTAAAATTAATATGTTTTTTCTTTGTTCGGATTTTCTTGTTTCGCTTTTTCACAATTATAACAAATTTTACATGTTTTTTTTAAAGTGAAACTTCTTTAGGCAGTTTAGGGAAAAAACTTTTCGGACTTAACCGGCCGTTGAAAGGATAGAGTGGGAAAATCGTTCTAATCTCATTGTCAAATGCGTCATACGTACGCTGCGTGCATGCGATGCGCAGTGCGCGCCGTGTGTACACGTAGCATGAGAGAAGATTTACTTCCATAGCGCGAGCGACTATTTTTTTTAAATTAAATTATGCTGCTGTTTTAGATTTTATATGTCAGGCGTTAAAATCTATCTCCATCAATTGGTTATAAATACTAGAAGCGTGTGCATATTTCGCACATTATCGGTACAGAATGTAAACAATTTAACAGCTCTCATATTAGTTAAACAAATTGTTAATAGATGGCGCCTCCTTCATGTTGAATATAGGAATGCCATCTGTAAAGTACGTTTTTTAAGTAAAGCTTTTTAAATATATTTTTTACCGACAATATTAAATTTAGCTATTTTTCTTCAATAAGTTTTTAAAATGGTGACAAAAACACCTTTGAGAAATAAATAGAGATGAAAATTTGGTGTAAATCTATTTACTACCTTCATTACTACATTTTAGTTTTACATTAGTCTTAGAATTATGTAGTTATACTGTTAGTGTTTTGTTTTATGTATTTAATGCTATTTTAGTTGGAGGCGGTCGGCCAACGGTGACGTCACGATCTCCAGAAGTGGTAAGTTCCGAGTAACGTTATATAGTGCATTAGTATTTATGAAGGAGGAAAAAATGTGTTCCTGATGTGACAGTTCCAGACTGCGATATTATGGTAAAGTGTGTTATGTGGTACATAATTTTTTGTTGTTATAAACCGTTAAAAAAACTATTGTAAATAATGTAAAAAGTATATTTAAATAAACAATTAAAAAAATGTAATTTGCGTTTTATTTGGTTTAGTCGTAGATGAATTATTGAAATAAAATAACAATTGTAATTTTACAAACAGACACTTTATTAAGACATTGTAAATAAAATACAAAGTAATATAATACTCTTCTTTATGCATTACATACATACACTTAGATAAAAATATGTACGTATATTTGGAATAAAATTCGATATAATTCATAACACCTCGAAAAGGTTATCTTTCTGGTAAATGAGTGCTAATGACTCTATATAATATAAATATCATCAATATTTTAATAGAACGACAGAACTGTGGGCACAAGTTTTAAGGCTTAAAAACAATATAACATGTTAATAGAATAGTATGTATTTATTTAAAAAATAAAATATATATGTATTTAAATATTTTATCATATAAAATTTTCTAAATTCATAAGATTTCTTGGTGTTTTAAAAGCTCAATTTATACATCTATATATCTTGAATAATATTGTACAATAGTAGAAATATGTCATTTTTGTATAGTTGAGTAAATGCCCACAGTTTGTAAGAAACAGTACACATACAGGAAGGCGGTGTGTGATAATAGTCTTTGATAAGAGATTAGTATAGCTAGCTATAAGGGCTCGCATACAAATTACGTAGAATATAACCTGTCACGTTAAGTAGTTCTTAGGATGTCACTATTCCGAACTATCAGATACGAGACCACCTATTTTTCATCTAATAGGTTCCAATATTTAAGATGTGTATAAATATCTATTAGAAATGTTGAAACAGCTTGTTATGAAGCCGTGTCTTAGTAATATACAATATGTATATTATCCTATTCATATACTTTAATTACCTGCAGTATTCATTCAGTTTAAATGAATTAAAACATACATATGGCCGTCCATAGGATTGTATTCAATAAAAAAATTAATTCGTATAAAAATAAATTTAATTGCGGTGAACATTCGCAATATTTGGAATGTGATTTTGACTTCAAATTCATTTAGTGAGTTGTAATAGAGACATTATTGTTTGTCGGACATAATCAAGGTTCCAGAAGTGTGTCCATGCCTAACCGTAAACGTTTTTATTTTTAATGAAAAGTCAAAACGGAATATCCTTATAATTACGGTTATAGTCAGTGATATTGGCGCAATAAAAAAAATCGAAACGCGTAGTAAAAGTCCGCGCCGTAGATTTCCATGAAAACGTCGTTTCCTTTTCGAAGATGCCGTAGCTCGAACATCTCTGAATAGTGAATTTCTTTCATATATTAATATGATATTGTAGTAAGTAATGCAACATATAATAATACAGTATTGATTAAAATATATAATATATATTTTAGATAAATAATTGGGCCTAGGATACCATTTCATTTAGGTAGGCACGGGCTTTAAAAATATTGGCATCTTGATCCCGTATAAATATAGAATAATTACTTATAAACAGTTTTAAACACTTGACATAGTAAATACTATATATTTAATCTATGGGAAATACCTATACCAGATTTCGAAATATTATTATCATAAAATAGAAAAACCTGGTTATGGTGCATATTAGGTACATGGAAATATTTAAATTTAGATTAAATTGGATAAAGTAGACAAGGCTATCATGATAAGATTAAATACGAATTGTTTTACATCGTGGAACATATTTAAGATCAGGATTTATATTTATTATTTGTGCCGGTTTATCTGTAGGTACTTGTCGCATTATCAAAACGAAAGTGGCATTATATGAACATTTTGACACAATCATTATTAACAATACGGCTGAGTGCCTTCTGCGCTTGCCACATGAAACAGGTTAAACTTTTAAAGCCCATTCAGTTAGTTCGAAAAAAAAAAACATGATTTAACTGTGAAATTTTATGATTAATATACCTTAATAACCCAGTCATATTAGGGGTTTCACCTCGGAATGAAAGATAATAAGGTGTAAATTGGTATAAACCTTTGTTTTGTCGTTCTAAATGTTGTCTCAAAAGTCACAAGTGCTATCGTGTCCGCGTCTTAAGATATTGAAGGTCAAAGGTCGTAAAAATCGGTTTTTCGTGAATATCTCGCTTTCTATTGCTTATACATTTAGTACATAAATAATGGGCATTGTTTAATAATTATAATTTTTAGTAAATAATTAACTTTATACAACGTACTGATAACCGTAACTGCAGCGCACTCTTCGCGGTCTACCGCAAAAACGGTTGGTGGTATGAAAAAAAAAGTGCAAACAAAAGTTTGTAGAGAATTTTATACTCTATAACTTTTATAAAGGTAAAAATCTCATTTAAGCAATAGAAAGCGAGATATTCACGAAAAACCGATTTTGTCACTTTTTACAGTCCTTTTAATTTTTTTTTTAAATGATATCAAACATTCTCTTTTAACGCTTAAATAATCTATAGTATAATTTGTTAATTTTTGTTTGTTTAAACACGTCAGTCTCTGGAACTAACAGTCGGTTACGAACAAATCTTTTTGTCTATGATAGCCCGATTCATGAGGAATAATAAAGGTTATATAATTTCACGCTACAACCCCAAGGAGCGGAGCAGTAACTATGAACTTCAAGCATTTGGCAAGCTGTAAGCAATTACGGAAAGTGGAATAACGATAGGGCTGGGCTACAAGGGCACGTTGGTGGCAGCACCATGAATTTGTCCAATAAATTTAACACGAGTAAAAACGTGGGGCCCAGCTAATGAAGTGTAGTGTTACTTTGATTAAACAATTAGGTTTTTAGTAGGTACTTATAATGCCACTTTTCATTGTGTGAATATTTATAAATTATTGTGCGATGTTATAAATATAAGATTCGCACACAATAAGTGTATGTTGGTAGTTGTGAATCTATCTATCTGAGTGTGTGCCACATGGCGATTGCCTTGCGGTGCTCGTGAGCCATCTGCGCCCAGTGACGACCCTCAGCGGCAGGCTCTGCGGCTCCCACGCAGCACCAGCCCACCACTAGACCGCTCCCGCCACCGCTCAACACACATACCTGCAACAAGTTCACAGTGATTTTGTATCGACTTTTTCTACAACAACAAAAATATTTTGTTGATGGTTTTAAAACTGCAACTTTTACGTTTACCTAGTTAAATTTAGCTTTTACAGTCTGCATCTAGAAACACTGATGCCTCAGTGGTAGCGTGTGAGATCGCGTGGATCGACGTGAATTCCAATCCCTGAGCCTGAGCTTTCGGTGATGGAAAACATCCTGAGGAAACCAAAGTATACGGCTTTTTCTAATTCCCGCCTGGCTAGCTACCACCTTCAAGTTGACAATCTGTCGCCAAGCACATACAGGTACGTTCCGGCAGCTGCACTTGAGAGACAGTCGTCTAATAAGCTTAGCGTGTATGTCTTGGGCCATATCGTCATTTAACATCAGGTAAAATTATGACCATAACGCTAACTAAAACGATAAAAAACAAGTTTGAGTCTTTGGAGGGATCTCAAACTGTCATGTTGTGGTTTTATGTTCTATTCATAATTTTTTGTTGTTTGACCCTATATTGTGTATTACAGGTGGCATTTTGCATAATAAAGCTGGGTTATTGTGCACGAGTGAAGTGGATTGGAAATAATACCATGGACCATGAATTTTAAGATGCCACAAAAACTCTCTGGAAAGTTCTATAAAAAGAAGTCACCATTTTGTTAGGATACTGAAATCATCATAAGACAGGGCACTCTATATTCACTCGATAACGACAGTAATGGTCTTCAAAAAAGAGGACTAGTTGTAAAGTTAGGAAGTAGAAGAAGATTATTTGGCGGGATCTTGATCTGTCATGTTGTAATTTTTATTCATGATCTTACCTACGTAATTTTGCCGTCTTTATTATGTAATACTAGCTTCTACCCGCGATTTCAGAATTGGGTCCAGAGAAAAAATGAAAAACGTAATTTACCGGGATAAAAAGTATCATATGGGTTAATCCAGGATAGTGTGCCAAATTTTATCCAAATCCGTTCTGCCGTTCTTGCGTGTTTAACTAACAAACATACAAACTTTCACATTTATAATATTAGTAGGATTGATGGCATTATGCGTAATATAGTTTGGTTATTGTACAAAAGTGATAAATAGTAAATAGAAGCATGAATTTTAAGTTTCCACAAAACCCCCCTCAACACTTTCAATAAGAGTGCCACCATATTGTCAAAGTGTTGTTTGACTTGTTTACTGTACGTAGTACATACATATCTATAATATAATAAAGCAGAAGAGTTTTTTGTTTGAGAGTTTTGTTTTTTGTTAAACACGTTAATCTCTGAACTACCAGTCGGATTCAAAAAAATATTTTTGTATATGATAGCCAGATTCACGAGGAATAGTGTAGGCCATCTAGTATTGGGCTACACCTCTCAGCTAACCTTTAAATATTGATTTTTGTTAAGTAAGGAAGAAATAGCTCACTCTAACTTCTTTATCCGCGTGCGCTGGCGTAATGGTTAGTGATACGTAAATACATTTTTCATCAAAAATATTGATTTTTAGTACATCTAAAAAAAGGCTGTGATACTATATGCCTATCTCTTATACATAAGCCACAATAAGGTATTTTGTGACAAAGATCTATTGAAAGTGATTTATAAGTATTAATCCATATGCATGTCATAATAATCCTTTTGGACAAATAATTTGAAAGATAATGTAAAAATAAAATAATTCAACACTCGGCTCGGGTCTATGACTATAGATGTAGTGGCGCGAACGAGTTGTGAGAGTTGTGACGCATAACCCTGGCCGCCGGATATAAATATTGTCTATACTGAAGTATTATAAATCATCAATCAGCGATTTCTTTTAAATTATATGCGGGTGAAAAAGCGGGGCACAGCTAGTTGTGCATGTATACACATTGGTATATTTGACATTAAATAAGTAGAAAAAGTATAATGTTATTTTTGCATATATCCATTTTCATGAGTTTATATTCACCTCAATGGAAGCCTCTTGAAGGTTGGCGGAGGGTAGGCTGAAGGAAAGCGCCTCGTTCCACACTGGATTGTTTATCTCTTTTCGATTAGTCTTCTTCTTTTTTACACGTTTCCCGTTCACCAATAAGTACACTTTCACGTATACATCTGGAAGAGATTTTATATTGGATTAAGGAGGGATTTTTGGAAATTCAACCCCTAAGGTGATGAAAGTTTGTATGAAAATCCGACGACTTTTCTACCTGTGCGAAGCCGGGGCGGGCTGCTAGTTTTATTATATGCATAGATTAGAGTTTATCGTATAATTTAGTGTGTGATGGCTGATTATCAAAATAGTTTTGATTGTATTTTTATCAAGCAATCATACATCTCGTCTGAAGGTAAGCGGCTACCGTAGCCTATGGCCGCTTATAATACCATAGCTATCAACTAGCGCGTTGCCGACTTTAACCCTCATACACAAAGAGCTCTAGAAACACTACTCACCGCAGGAACAAAACAAGTTTATTTGCCTGTGATCTGTAGGGTGGAGTTAATAATAAGGTACTCACAAATAATTTGCGAGTGATATTATTATTGTTTTTAAGTATATCTAAACCTAATACAAGCTTGAGGCTTCAGCTGGAGGATTCGATTCCACAAGAGCCAAGTAAATTTATATTCGGTCGATTTTATTAGGAACTAAAATTTCACTATCACGTTATCATCGAGAGACGATGGTTAATAGCCAAGATTTTTATCTGAAGGAGATGAGAAATAAACAGACTCACCCAAAGCATCTTTCCCTTCCTGAGGTGGCAATAAGTTTCTTGCCTTCAATACAACAACCGTGAGCCTTTCAGCTGAGGGAAGGTATGAAAGAGATAACAATAGCTCTTGCAGTTCCTCCGGGGGACGCCGTTCGCGGGATAATTCTGCCCATATTTCCGCACCACCAGCGACTTCGACGCGAGACAGCGGTACTTTGGCGGAACCCATGACTTCGTTGCGGGAAAATCTAAAAAATAATAATGATATCGTAGCACGGCACAGTGACTACACTGTGCCTGATGATAAGCAAAGTACAATCCAAAAATAAGGCGAGTGATCGGCAATCTATTGCTGTCATGCCGGACTGCAAGCCTCTAGCCAACTGGATATACAATGGTTGGTCCAGAAACGCGATAAACTAAAAGAGAGTCACTGTGATGGGCTTATCACAATGTGCATGGTTGTCGTGACCCAGTCAAGTACAAATTCCTATCACTTGTTTGATTATTGTGTATACACCGACTGAATCCAGGAACGCGATACGCCTAAGCGTGCTACTATTGACGGTGTTACACCTGGTATATGGTGGTCGCGATCAAGTCGGAGACAATTGTCTTTCCCTACCAGCCAAAACCCAGTTTCAAGTAATTTGTCCTTTATAAGTCTATCTCGGACGTACTCGGTATTTAATACCATACACATTCGCTTTGAAATTTATATGTAGAAAATAGATGTTTATTTTTAAATTTACTTACCGATCGTAATCAAACACCTGGAGTAGTAACGTTTTATCGGTGAGCTCGTCATGTGAAACTGGAAACTTGAAGTGCTGGTCGAAGAACGGATTGGCTTCGTTCCGGTGTACGGGAGTTTGCCGGACGCGTGTATCTACCTCGGGCAATAAGGTCACTCTTACGTAAGGATCGTTGAAGCCACCGGCTTCGTATCCCGCTAAATCATGAGCTGGAAAATTAAAAATATTACAAGTTAAAACCAGTTTTATTGGGAGCAATTGTCATGGTAAAAGTCATTATAGTTTCCAAATACAGTGGTCGCCAGTATTTGTAAATCATATTACTGTATAATAATCTAAATAAAAAAAGATAATTAATTCATACGCCTGATTAGGGAACGCTCAACGACATAATTATGTAGTGATTGACTTATTTGTTAAATATTATCTAATTTCTCATATACCTACTTTAACAGAATTTATTGCGAATGTTTTAAGTTATGTCTCCCAAAACATGTAGATTTTACCTAATTTAAAAAAAAAACAGTAAAAAAAATTGAGGTGTATATGTTTTAGAGATACATTTATCTGACTATGCACTTTATCAGATACAGGATTTAATTTTACTTAAGGCTAGCTAAATGTGGTACTACTTAATTTTTAGACTTTGTGAATTAGATTTCAAAGATTTTAAAATAGGAATTAAATATAATTTAATGTCGTTTTTATTGAATTATATAAAATAGTGATTACATCAACAATAATATAGTTATTAAAGTTTGAATACATTTGAATCGCCATAGCATCTAGACACATCGCTGACGTATCTTGGCGTAAAAGTCGTCGACTTTTACTAGCAAGGTAGTTTCAGAGACCATACCAGATACGGCACAGAATTGAGGCAATCCCAACAACATCCTGAATAGAGCGAATAGGTAAAAAGGAGCAGCCTTATGCTCACGGATAGGATAAACGAAAAGAAATGAAAATCAAAACAGAAAATAAATATCAATCATACCTTCAATGAGATGGACTTCTAAGTCAGATCTATCGAAATCGTACTTCAAGCGGAGATGGATTCTTCCAAGTGATGGACCCGCCCCCTCCAACTCTATCACCAAAGGTGCTTCCCTTTTGGTGTATAGGTCTGGTTGAAGTGCCCCCAAAGCGCTGATCGCCGCACCAGGGCTGAGTGGACCTAATCCGCTGCTGTTTTCAACTAGTGAGTTACTGCGATCTATCCGTCTGAAAAAGATAATGAGCGCCATTGATTTAAAAAGGGAGCTCCAGTGGTATCGTGTACGGAGATTGCATCTATGGACGTGAGTTGAAATCCCTGCAATGAGCTTGAGCTATCGGTGAAGGAAAACATCGTGATGAAACCATAGCGTGCTGTCCACAGCAAATCTAAAAAAAACTCTTCAACAATTTTTTTTATTGTCATATTCGTTATAGTCCTTGTAATAGGTGTCTATCAAAAATTTAGGGAAAACACCTGTACAGACAGAACTATAGATTTATTTATATAGATTATTAAGAATTCGATATCATATAGGATGTACCTACATCGACAATTTCAAACATAATTTGCGACGAGCGGTACCAGACGCCATTTCTATCAAACTCACACTACCCCGGTCTCCCATAAATTGATCCGCATATTGTGACCTTGGTTTGTACGTCGAGTATGTTGTGTTGTATATGCCACTGTATAATATGAGTTCGGAATCTTTGCTTTTACATTTATGTTACACAATTTTAAATCTTAAATCCGAGATATAGGTATGTATAGCTAACAAAAATATTAACAGCTTGTAAAGGTTCCAGTACTGGGTAATAATTTCTTCCGGAAGGTTTACACGAGTTAAGCGAGTTTTTTAAGACCTACAGTTATGTAGAAAAATTTTTTTTGATATATCTCTTATGGTTTACTCAGCGTAAGCCATTTTAGTCCCAAATGCGACTTATTTTGGATTTGATTTTCCTTTATCGTCACTGCTTGTTTCGTATGTTATTTATCTTACAAAATATATCCTATAACTTGGCCAGATAACATAGATATGCATAAAAAAAACTGTAAATCGGATAAATGGTTTTAGCGTTAAAATAATGTATAATTAGAGTATATAGAAGAAATCTACAATATAAGCGCTATATATAAGCGCTTTTGGCGCTACCTTTATCAAATAAATAAATAAACTAAAACTTATATAAATAATGTAGGTATGTATTTATTTTTAAGCCGCTGAATTTCATATAAGCCTTAATCTTTATGGATACGAACGACGGCCCAAACTCAATATGGATATTAAACGGGCACACAGATTATAGGAAAACCTATTAAGCTTATTCAATATAATCTAAAGCGTGGATCTTATTCAAAGAGAACTGATCCTTTCATTGTTATTATTTAGCTGTCTGGTTAGTTTCCTTTAAACGAGTTTATGTGAAGTAAAAAAGATATCGAGTTTTTGGTAGGATCTCAAACTGTTATGTAGTACTGTAGCGGATTTTGTTTTTTATTCATAAATTTGTATTGTTTGCCCCAAATTTTGTGTAATACAGGTGGCATTTTGCATAATAAAGCTTGGCTATTGTGCACAGGTAAAGTGGATTGGAAATAATAACATGGATCATGAAATCCGAGATCCCACAAAAACTCCTTAGAAAGTTCTAACAAGGAAGCCACCATCTGGTTAGGATCCTGAAATCGTCATAACACTAGAAACTACATTCTCTCGATAATGGCAGTAATCGTTTTCAATAAAGAGAGCCGGTTGCCAAGTTAGGAAGAAAAAAGATATCGATCCTTGTTCGTGTGTTTTTTAATTCTTGCTCTTATCTCTTCTAAGTAGAATCGACTCAACGTATTTTGCTCTTGATGATGGCTCAGTGGTAGCGTGTATGGACATCGCGTGGATCGACACGAGTTCGAATCCCTGCAATAAGCCTGAGCTTTCGGTGAAGGAAAATCTCGTGTTGAAACCATAGCATGATGGTAGGGATTTTCCTAATGCCCGCCTGGCTATCTACTACACTGAATTTGAAATTCCGTCGCCATGTACCTATGGGTGTGCTCTAGCAGCTGCACTTGAGAGCCAGTCTTCCACTAGGTTTAGCGTGGTACCATCTTTGGCCTATCGTCACTTAAGATCAGGTGAGAGTGTGGCTACAACGTCAAACTTATAACGATAAAAAAAACACCATTTATACGCATATCATTCATCACACATTATCCACACCTTCTTCGGTCTTCGTCTACTTCAACATTCGACCACCTTCATAATTATAATTCTTCTAGTTAAATGACTTTATCCCTCCTCATGACAAGCTTATACTAAGCTAACCTAATACTCATCAACTTTGTCATTGGTACTATTACCTTACTTATTTTCTTTGATTGCAACATTTTCATTAGGCGCAATTAGTTAATATTTACATCGTTTTAATACTGTACATTTATCTGTCTCTGATGGTAGGTAAGCACAGTACAGTTCAAATACAACGGCGACCACCGAGAGATCGAAATCCATCGGCGGTCATTACATATTATATAACAAACTCCTCCTCCACGTCTGTCTGTATGAACGCGATTTAACTCAAAAACTACCGAACAGATTTTGATACAGTTTTCATCAATGGACGGAGTGATTCATGAGGAAGGTTTAGGTATATAATTCAGGTTTGGTTTGGTAGTAACTTTATGATAAAAATCAATCACAAACCACCTATAGGTTTGTTTAGGTAGCTGTGCACATTGAAAACCACTTCCTTAATATAAGATTATCGAAAAATAAAATATTAAACTTTGCTGAGGAGTTGCCTTACCTTGGAGGCATCAACAACGGAGATAAACATCTCGGTGGAGCATGTCTTGGGCTGGAAGGTGTCGGAGAGTCAGCCAGTGAGGCCAAAGAGCCGTGTGCTGGTGGGGCTTGCCGGACATCCAGGGAGGCGGCGCGGAGGGGAGACGGCGACCTAGGCATGCCAGGCATCCCAGCCTCCAGGGTTCGACCGTCGGGAGCAAAAGTTCGGATGGCGGGTGATGAGCCACGGTGACTCTATTGTAATAAGCGAATAAAATAAAAATATGATAATAATATATTGTAGTAAAAATTCAAACACGACATTTAAAATATTACATATAAAATTAGTTGCATGATATAAGTTGCAATATCTCTAATGTAACCGATATGGAATTTCGGATCTAGATATGGATATATTAAAAAAAAAATCAGTACATTTCAAACAATTTTATGTAGAAGTACGTATTATTTGAATATTTGTAGGTGAACAATATTGACTTTAGTTTTGATAATTTATTAGTCCAATTTTAAATAAATTTTAATAGTCGATCGTATGTCATTCAACTTCGTCTGTATCCGAAATTATTCGAAACATTTATATCGGAAACAGTTACGGTTTCGAATAACACTTTATTCATAGAATTACATTTTTATTTCTATCATCCGAAAGTTTCGGTTACAGATACGAAATTTCATAACACCCCTGGTTGTAACAATCTAATTTAATTTAATTTTGTTCTTATTCCTATTGGAATTACATTAATTTACTTTTAACTAAACCCTTACTTACTTTTAATTTTGATTAAATTTTAGCTTCAATCTTTGTAAATTCTATTTTACTATTCTTTCAATAGGATGGACAGTTTACTTATTAAAAATAGTTACTAAAAATTATGTAACCATTTCAGACGTAAATTCTTTATCAGATAGTAATGTATTTGCTTGTAATTAACTAGTACGTAAGAATTGTATATTAAGCTATTTTCTTAAGTTACCTTTGTATACATACTGTTATCTGTTGGTTTTCTTACAATAAATAAATAAATGAATTCTAAATCGTTTAAAACTAGTAAGTGCATAGATCCGTGTTTAAATTTAAATATAACTCACCTGACGCAAAGCAGAAATTAAGCGACGACTTAAGTAATATTTTGCGTAGATATAGAAGCAATGATGGCTCAGTGGTAGCGTGTATGACTTCGCGTCGATTGACGTGAGTTCGATTCCCTGCAATGAGCCTGAGCTTTCGGTGAAGGAAAACATCGTGAGGAAACCATAGCATGGCTAGCCTGGCTAGCTAACACCCTCAAGTTGAAAATCTGTGGCCAAGCACCAATAGGTGCGTTCCGGCAGCTGTACTTGAGAGCCTGTCTTCCACTAGGTTTAGCGTGTTATCATCTTGGGACACAACGTCACTTAAAATCAGGTGAGATTATGGCCACTACGCCAAACCTATAACGATAAAAAAATACGTTTTTGTGTTTCGAACTATGCTAAATTGAAATGTGATGTATATATTTGAAGCTTTGAAACACATCAGATTTCAATTCGAGTTTCAATATCGCGTGAGTGGCTACAATTGGGTTTCTTTGACACGTCAGGGGTAACTCTTTATCTGTAATTACGATCTGGAAATCGTCTAGTAAATGTCATTGATGCTCAACATAAATGCTCGTTCCATTATGTAGTAATACATTTATGTACTATGTTTTTGTAGTTATTTCATTTAATTGGGTTTATTTGATTATTATGTTATGTTCTCTACATATTCAAACAAAATAAATTAGGCAAACCGATATTATAAATGCGACAATAGGTAACTCTGTCTGGCTGCCCGTTTGTTTCGTTTTCACGCCGAAACCGCTGACCAAATTTCGATAAATTTTGGTATAGAGACAGATTGAAACTAATGTTGCAAAAATAAAATTTGAAGAGGATGAAAGTTGGTACAAAGAACTCGTTTCTCAAATTAGGCATATGAAAATTCATATTTATGCTTTTGGTAAAAGACTTAAAGAGTCTTTCGTATTTAAAAAAAAAAACATTCCTCGTGACGGTACAATAGCGGTTGATTTCAATATTTTTTTTGTCTTGGTATCTATATAGTATCAAGCCGTTGGCAGATTTTTTTATATTTGACGAAGAGATATTATGAATATAAAAGTTTTGTGTTTGGATCTAATTTGGCACACAGATAATTTATAACTTGGATTGATACATAGGGTACTTTTATAACAATAAAGACACAATTCTGAAGTCCACGCAGAGAAGAGGAAGCGCTCTGGTGGTAAGAAGACTTAAAAATACGACCGACGGATTGCGCACAGGATACAAATGAGTGTAGTGTACCGGAATATCACTAGTGAAAATGAGCAGATGAGGGTAATAACTAGAAGCAATGATGGCTCAGTGGTAGTGTGTACGACATCGCGTCAATTGACGTGAGTTCGAATCCCTGCAATGAGCCTGATCTTTTGGTGAAGGAAAACATCGTGAGGAAACCATAGCATGGTGGTAGGGCTTATTCTGATGCCCGCCTGGCTAGTTGAAAATCTGTGGCCAGGCACCAATATATGCGTTCCGGCAGCTGTACTTGAGAGCCAGTCTTCCAATAGGTTTAGCGTGATATCATGTTGCGCCACATCGTCTCTTAACATCAGGTGATATTGTGGCCACTACCCCAAATCTATAAAGATAAAAAAAAATGTCCTCGCTAACGAAAACGCTGCAACATTTCAGTCAGCTCGTGATCACGGAATGTGTAACCAGGCCGTAAGTGTAGAATAATAAAAAAAGTGAGACCTATTCTAGACCTGCATTAAATATATAATGAAATAAAAATATTGTATTATAACGGTGTCCCGCAACTCAGCACGCGATTATTACTCATAATTATATTAATTATTTGTCTGGTTATCTCATTTTTACTCATTTCAATTGAGTAATGACAATATACTTCACGTGTACAACATTACATCAAAATATGTAGAGAGATAATTAAAAAAAAATATTACCTGCTAGTAGGTATTATTGACGATACTTATAGGTTAACAATGGAGGTATGTCAATGTTAAGTCCGGACTTATAAACAAAAAAACAGACAAAAAAATTTTTAATGGTATATTAGTGAACAGTGTCAGTGATCAGTGATGAAAAAAATTACATCTACAGACAGATTTAATGATTTATTACCATAGATAGATACTCATAGTATAATAGTTTAGTTAAAAATAAAATTCACAAACTTAAAATCGTAGCCAAGTAATTCTCATAGAATAATACCGGAAAATCTCATAAAATCTATTTCTAAACACAAACCTCCAAAACTATAAATACTGTATACCTTTTAAAAGTCTTAGAAAAAATAACTGAATAAAGACTATTAATTTAAACTTAAACCACATACGAATTTACAACAGAGATGAGTTCGCAACAAAACGGTGAACTCTGTATGAATTATTGTGATTTCAGGCCATTTATTTTCCCCTCTGTGTCGAAGTTTACAAACTGCATACGAAATGAGGCTACTATACAACTTGTTAGAACAATATTCCAGCTCTTTCCCGTCTAGTTATTAATTCGGTTTGTGTTAACTTTGTCAATATCAATTTACAATAATTGTATATGTATACATTACATATATAAAAATAAGTTCTGTAAGTACATAGTCAAGATGAAAATCTCTCGACAAGCAGTTATAGGTGTGTTCCGGCTGCACTTGCACTTGAGACCCAGTTATATGGGCTTAACATTTTACCATCTTGTGCCACATCGTCACTTAACATCAGGTGTGATTGCTGCCAAACGCTAAAACTACAAGGAATTTTCAAAAGTATTCGTAGTTCAATAAATAATATAGTAATAAAACTATGTGACCTGAATCATGTGAATACATGATATTAACAGTAACTTATTATTTCGTAAACGGTTCCGTGATAAATATGATTTTACTAAAGATGAAGCTAAAATTAAAATTAATTTAGAAAACGCAGTTAAAGCTGTAGATTTTTAAGTGTTTTGATATAAAAAAAGTAGATTTAAACTTACAGTTGCTCTTGAAGTTCCACTGTCGAGGCTGCTTTGCGATGAAATGGAAGGCGTCCGAGCGAGTCTAGCATGAGGTAGCGACGTGGCCACCCTACCTTCTGTAGTTAATGGCTGCACGCGACATTGTTCTTTTGGTATCAGCATCTCCTATAAATAACATTTCATTTAATTATTTTTTATTGTAGCACGGAAGAGTGACATCATTGTGTTTGGTATAAGCACACTGTACACTCCCATAAAAAAACGGCTTCATGCTGACCTGCAAGTCAACCGGTAGCCAACTGGAATATACATACATACATACATAAATCAAGCATCTTTCCCCATGGTGTAGGCAGAGACCATGTCATCTGATTGACGAAGACGTTACTTTGCGGAAATCCATTGTAAATAACGTCTCATCTGCAAATTTTTTTTTATTCATATATATATTAGTTTTTTTATATTCGTTAATGAAGATTATTATTGTAAAAACAGCAACCTTAGAGTTTCTTGCCGATTCTTCTCTTAAGGGCAGTGCCTTCCGAATCGGCTGTAGAGACATTGAAATTTATCATCAAAATTGACATTATTCTACTTTATTGAACACATTAATTTATTGATGGCGGAAGTAGCAAAGAAATTTTGGATAATTAGAGACGACATCTTTCCACATGCTATTGTGAAACATCCACATGCACCCGTTTGATTACACCTTGTGTATGGTGGTCGCGATCCAGTCAGAGACAATTGTCGTGTGCTACCACACACACAAAAACCCATACAAGTTTGCTTTATGCGGGGTAGAAGAATGAATTTGAAGCAATGATGGCTCGGTAGTAGCGTGGTTGGACAATGCGTCGATCGATGTAAATTCGAATACTGTAATGACCCTGAATTTCCAGTGACCGAAAAAGTCGTGCTGAAACCATAGTATGGTTGTAATGCATTTTTTAATACCCACCTGGCTAGCTATTCAAGTTAATCTATCACATTTCAAATCTTTCACAAAGCCAAGTGCGTTCTGGCAATTGCACTAAAGAGCCAGCAGGTGAGATTGTTGTCCGCACTAAAACTTACTAAATTACCGATTTACCAGACAATAACTTCAAGAATTATATTAGCAAGTTTTATTGTAGAAAGGATATTATAAGTTGGATCATTAGGATTTCTGGAAATGACTTCCTCTCTGTACATCCACTAAAAATTGCAATTAACTGTTATTGTTAAAATCAATCTCAAAAAAAATGGAATGTTTTCCGAACCGGTTATTTAGTATTTTAAAATTCATAAATGCTTTTTTAGAACCTGAAGGTAATAAAGTATTTTCGATTTTGACCTATTAAAGAATAAAAATTAAGTTGTAAAAATAGGTCACGTAAAACGAATGTGGGCGGACGAAAGCACTCAAAAGGCACTTTAATAATAAATCCTGTGTATACAGATATTATGATAGAGTCGAGGTAAAGTTATGGTAGAGTGTCTGGTTGGTTCCACGGGAGAAAACATAATTATTCTATACTATGAACTAAATAAAAGGACTACATATTTCTATACCTAATACTATTTATAATACAGTTCAACTAGCCGAATCGTAAGTCGATTGAGATAGTAAACTGTTGAAAGACTGATTTGAATCATCTGATGATGATCTGATAATTTACTGATATTTGTTTTTATTGTGTATAAATAATTTAATGTTTTATAAATAAACATAATTTTAATTTATTTTATTAACTTCATGCAGGCACGCTGGGTAAAATTTCCGGAATTATTTTTGTTTTGACACACCAAAGAGGAAGAGCTACGCAGTTTTTTTTTAGTTTTACAGTTTTATCTCTATGGCTAATAGATCAATTTTTACTTGACTAAAATTATTATAACGAAAAAAAAATTCAAGTATAATAATTATACTATATTTATTATTATAGCTATAATTAATTAATTAGTTGTAATTCACACAATTTAAAAATGTTCCTACAGCGAGTTAAATTTATATATATAAGTATAAATATATATATGAACAAAATGATTGAGGTTTGCCCCTGTGTGCGCATCACGCAACAAATAAAATAAAATTAAATTTTAAATATAAAATAAAAAAAAAGGAAAAAAATTTGATGATTTTTTTTTTGCTTTAATTCTTAGAGTCTTGGTCCTTATAAAGAAAGATTATAACGATATCTTCATTTAATAAAGTTTTGAAATTTTAAGAAACTACGATTTAATATACCTAAGCACTAAGCGTTCTTCTGTTGTCCACGGGAGCGGAGCCGCAGGCAACAGCTATTTTAAAATAAAAGGTTAATTGCCTATTAGTGATTACATAAGGTTACTCTCCAGGTTGTCTGTCAAAGTGCTGAAGGTCACAATAAAGGTCAAAGTTCGGCTCAATTTACCGATTTTGTTAGATATTTTTGTTGGATTATTAGTTACTGCTGCTTTAATATTTCTTAAAGGCCTGTTTTACAAACGTTTGCTTTATTTTGATGTTGGTTGTATAACAAATTATTTGCATTGCCGGTTTTAAAACCATAGTTTGTAATTATAGTTTGTTTATATAAAAAAAAAACAATATTTTTTTTAACAAAAATGATATTAAAATATTTCAAAGAAATATATTTTATTATTTCGTCCGTCTTTTATATTTATTAATTATGTATTAGAAAAAAACATTCCATTTTAAATAATGCGCATTATATTTTGCTTTTAAACGACATATGACACAAATCGTCTTATACAAAAAAATAAAATATCTGGATGACCGACCTTTGCTCTTTTATAAAAAAATTGCTCACTTAATTGAGAGTAAATTGAACAATGATTTGTTGCATCGTTTTTATACAAATGGCGCGGTATGATGGCCGTTTTGACAAATTACAATAGTGACGTGAAATGTCGATTTATTTTCGAATAAAATATGCAAATGCGAGTCGTATCTATAAGTTACTGGATTTATAATGAGTATTGCAAATATTAGCTGGTTAAAAGGTTTGAATAAAACGAAATTAACATATTTTAACAGTTTGTTCTTTAGAAGCCACGCCAAGTCGAAACTGCTTTGTTAACTGACTTCTTTTGCATTGAGAATTGACGCGAGTGTACCGGAGGTAGTAGTTGTGCTGACAAGGGATTCCACGAATATATGTGACGATCGTTAATCGAAATAGAGCTGTTTTTCATTTGATGTTGTTCATTAATTTCCTGAAATTATACATTCGATAAATTTTATGATTTTATTTTTGCTTCAATTTTATTTCTGCAAAATTTACACGAAACTTCATGAGCGGACAAACTTTAATACGGGCATCATAGCGTGCCGCTTAATTAGTTGATACAGTGGTCTTATAACGCAATTATATATTCTACACTGAATATTATCATGTAATTTTGGGGAATACTAAAATTGTTTTAATTTAAACACAAATAAAGATATAACAAAATAATTAATATAGAGAAAAATCGTGATATTAAAGAATAAAATATGAAATATAGCGGCAATTTGATAACAAGAAAGATATAATATTGTGCAAACAAATATAACAATGAAAGCGTAAGAGGTTTACCAGCACCGTTAGAGTGCACCGTAAAGGCTATTGAATCTTTGAATGCGGTCAGACAGTCCTTAGAATGTTCAAGTACTTTCTCTCTGAAAGTATTGTTATCATTTTGAAATCTTATTTAAATTGTATTTTAAATATACCGATTACTATCCATATAATAGGTCAACCTTAAACAATTTTTAACCATTACATTTATTTATTATTTACTAGATTTGCCGATTTTAAATACTGACTTTTGTAAAAATCGATATCTTTCATTCTACTTAGAATTCAAAATTCCAATTAATTGTATAATATAGCTATGACGTTTAGAGTTTTTGGCGGTAACTTAAAGTGTCATGTGGTGGTTTTTGTTTTAATTCATAAACTTATGTCATTTGGCCCTATATTATGTAATTTTGGCGGCATTTTACGTGATGTAGTGTGTTTGTTGTGTACAAGTGAAGTGGATTACAATAAATAACTAGGAACATGGATTTTAAGTTGCTACAAAGGCTTCCTGGAAAGTTTTAACAAGGGTGCCGCCATCTTGTTGAAGCGATGTTTAAAGATTACAAAATATTTCCCTCGCTTTGTTGACAAAATGTAAAATACTTGACACTGGCCTAATACACGAATGGTGCCGAGCCATGATTAATAATAAGAAGAAGATATGACGTTACTAAAAAAAGCAATTGCTCTTTTGATATCTCCATTTGTTTTTAAAATAGTGAAATTGCATTCAATAATTGCCAGTACAGTACAGACTAAATAAAAACATACGCGTGCAGCACCATACACGTGATAAAAGTGAGACTTCTTAAAAAGGGAGACACCGATAGTCTAAATATCGGATATCTTTTTTATCTCTCATGTAATGAAATTTGCCTAAATGTGACGCGTCCTTGAAATTTCACTCTCAATTCTCGTCTAATAAATCAACGAACTGCTGCTGCTCACGAAGTTCAACTTAAAAAAATTAAAAACATACACTTTTTTAAGTATTGCCCTATTATAAAGGTATAAGAGTTTCCAAATGGGAGAACATCATGTTCAATCAAGTCATGCAACACTGAAGAGAATAAATAAAATCTGGAACACTCTATTATTATTATGAATGTACTTTGGATATCATTAAGATCTTTATAAAATTGTAGTCCTGTATGCATACTGAGAATACATGGATGAATACAAAAATCGGATAGTGAAAGTGTAAGTTATATCAGAGCGGATATAGGAGGAAGCGCGTAGGTAGTACAATGTATATTTATGTAAATGGAATGGGAGTTGTAGCTATATATCGCTAAACTTTAATTATACTATTGAAAAACTAAATAGATTTTTCCACCAAAATTAAGAAGATATTAATTTTATATTTTTTAACCTTATTTTTATATACCTTTTTAATTATTATTCAATATAATTACGAGTTCTGATTTAGGAAAACACTTTTTTATACTACAAATGTGCGTCTGTACAATATAATAATACTCTAGGTATCACTAGCGCCTTGTCGACCTCCTACCACACGGAGCTCTGGAAACCCTACTCATCGCAGAAATACAAGACAAGGATATTTGGAGGTATTCCAAAAGTCGGACTGCCCCAAGTAGAGTAAAATCTTCAAAGAAATTTCTCTGTGCCATACCACATCTAGACCGGAAAAAAGTACAACTTCAATTCTGTAGATTCAGAAGATTCCTGTTAACATATTGTTATTTAATATAAGGGCGACAGAAGTTTACTTGGTGTCTGAAAAAAATAACACCTGTTTAGATAAACTTAAGAAGTAAAAGATTATCTAAATATTTTTTTTATCAAAATCGTTAGAGCCATTTTCAAGAAACCCATTAGATATATATCAAGACTTGCTCACTTAATGGTATTAGATAGATGTTGTTAAAAGCATCTTCGCTCTTGTACGGCCTGAAATCTTTTACATAAATCTTGAAGAGGCATGGAGTTTGTAGCTCTTGATTTTTTTTAAGCGGTATAGTTTTGGCGTAGTGGTCAGAATTTCACCTGATGTAAAAGGACGATGTGGCCCAAGATGACAACACACTAAACCTAGAGGAAGTCTGGCTCTCAAGTGCAGCTGCCGGAACACACCTATTGGTGCTTGGCGGCAGATTTTCAACTTAAGGGTGGTAGCTAGCCCTAATATGGTTTCCCCACGATGTTTTCCTCCACCGAAAGCTCAGGCTTATTGCAGGGATTGGAATTCACGTCAATCTACGCCAAGTCGTACCCGCTACCATTGATGTCTTTGATACTCATCTCAAGGCGACGCGCAGCGATGTCTTTTTATACTGTTTTAAGTATTCATAATTAAAATCTTTACGCCATTATATCTAAGATAGATTGAATTACAGCTAACGCCATAGAAAAGAAAAAACGTACACTAGGACTTCCGTGTGACTTGTCATCCCCGAAACTATCTGTGGAATTGTGACTTTGCCCACTGCTCGCACTCGAAGTCCTCTCCCGTGCCGCTCTCGCCCAGGACTCGAGACGTTTCTGTGCAGCCCAGACTGCAGGGGGGCCTAGTCCACTCATTGTGCCTACAGTCTATACATCACTTAACTAAAGAAACTTATCACAGCTTACTGAATACGGGTTTAAAACTTTACTCATAAAAATGTTTATTTTTAGGTCAAATTTCGTTGGTAACGATTACTGATGACGATTACTGATTATGTTCTTTTTTTGTATCTCGGCACTTTCTTAATGGTAAGCTGGTAACAGTACAATCCAATAATATTGGCGAACCCTGAGAAATTGACAATCGATATCAATCGCCGCTGTCATGCCTCTTTACGTTTCTCTTGAAGGACCGATGTCATAGAAAAGGCGGAATACACTGGCTGGGAGACAGCTTCACAGTACGGCAAAAGTAATTAGCGAAGATTTTAGTTCGAGGTGAGATGGGGGGAGGGGTTACCGTAAAAGCTGTGATTCTGGCGCCCAACGCGTGTTGTTCTGTTATAGAATGGAGAAGAAGGAATAGGGTTGAACAGCCTTTAGAACACTCGCCATGGTACAGTCAAACTTTGACAAGCTTGATTTTGTCAAAGACCAGCACAGATATAATACTAGAAATAGACATAAATTAGTCGTACCGTGTTTTAAACTTAGTAAGACTGGTAAAAGTTTTTTAGGTAATAGTGTTAGGTTCTATAATAAGACTCCGAAGAACATTACTAATTTGCCATGAGTTCAAGGGCCATATCAAACAGGTTTTACTGTCATTATAGGGTGGATCATTATGAGAATGACAGTGATGTCTGGAAGGCTCCTTCTCTGTGCATCCACTAAATTATTAATATGATAATATGATACATGATGAACTGTAAATATTATTTAAACGGTTGGAAAAAATAATTTGAAAAAAGATAAGCCCTGTCGAGTTTTTTGCCGGTTCTTCTCGACCGAACCGGTAGTAGTGTAATAGTGTTTGACGACCATAAGTGCCTTCTGGAGGGCCTAAATTGAACAAATTATTTTTTGATTTTGAATATGTATGTATATTAACTTTTCTATATTATTTTTTGCAATTCTATATGAAAAAAGGATAACAATAACCGAATATTTTAAGAACAGCTGTCTGTCTTTATATTAAGAAATTATAATTAAGTAGTAGACAGCAAACAAAAACCGTCGGTCACAGACAAAGCCGGCGTTGCGTGGGCGCCTACCAGACTTTACTACGAAATACTCGCGTAGTACGGTCTACGCTGCTTACGTGTGGGTGTTTGTTTACACTGTACACGTCCCAGCATTACCGACTTATAGCGCTTTTCTGTTAACTAAGCGGAAAATCTATAATTCGCGACCTACTTACGATCGCGTTGAAATATAACGTAGGAACGTAGTAGATTCAAAGCAACGATACCCTTTGATTACCTATGTATCTTTTATTACTATAAAGAAAAAAAATATTCAAAAAAATGTCTCTAGGACGTATAAATCGGTAGATACGTTCCTCATAAAGGGCGGCGTTAGTTATGAAATATTCAAGTACATTTCAGGTAGAAATCGGATATTTGCTTTAATATTACAAGTGTGTATTAGGTTACCTTATGTAAATCATTAATATTCCTATTAATATTTGTTTGTCTAATCTTTCTAATAAATGCGTAAGTGATATAATTTATACATGTTTTCCTAAAGTATTTAAAACTAAAATATAAATTGTGTTGTTCAATGCTTTCAAAGTCAAATAGAATAGAGTACTTTTATTACAAAAACTAATTGAAATTCTCTACTATAGCGTCAATTCATTAGTTTAACTAGGTTAGTGCTAGTGCTGGGTACAAAATTAAAAATTAGTTCCAAAGTGAAAGTAACTCGAAGGAGATGACTTTCGCAAGAGCATCATAAATCCAATTATGAGCTGACGGTATTTTAATTGCAAAGAGCACTAAATATGAATGCCTTTATAAGACACATTATCCAATATACTTCTAGATAGACGATGAAAATTAATATAGTTTACACAATGAAATATCAGAGATTATAATAATTAGATTTAAGAAAATTATCGATGATTATTTATTAATCATAAAAAAAAAAATTGTTTACATTTACAATTCTGAGTTATTTGAGGTCGATTATGAATTATTATTATCTAAATGCTATCCCCATTATAAATATTATTGTTTTTCTATTATTCATCTTTTGATATTTATATTAAATAATATTTATTTGAAAATTCTTTGTAAATCTTCTTAAGTTATTTTTTATGTTCTATCTAACTGCTAAATAGAATTTTATAGATGATTTCGCACAGTAACTTTGTGCGTAAATATGTAAATTTTCATAAATAATGTAAATTTCACACGACTTGTGTTCACGAATTGCTTCTGTTAGGTTAAAATTCATACCATTATATAATAATTACGTTTCTAATACGTTCATTTAACATCAAACTCGACTAGATGTAATTAAAATTAACGATACATCATACTTGAAAGCTTTTAGTCCATTAACTTAAAATTTCCAGAATTAATATAAAATTATTTGAGCACTATAGAAGAAATTATTTAAGATACAGACTTATATTTTATAAACACGTATAATGCAGGGGGTGTGATAGTAAGTGATATTATTACTGATATCTCTTAAAGCCGGAGGGCGGGCGACGCGCCTGAAAGCTCGCGCAAACTGCCGTTGCCCGGGCCCGCAATGTTGCCAACGTTCTCTGCAACATTACCCGTTTGTATAGTAACTAGTTTCAAATGTACCTATCCGTGTAATCGGCTCTCGGTTCACCGCTAATATGTAGAGCTGAGATTAAGCGTAATTACACGTCATTAAAGCGTTGAACATCTTTAGTGACTTGAGAGCAACGTTTGTAACGTTAATAAAAAAAACATTCAGATTTACGAAATGTATGAAATATATTAATTATACACTGTTCTTTAAGTTATCTTTATAAGTTTGCATGTACATAAAGTCTTGATAATAAGTACTGGCCAATCCTAAAATACACATTCCACATTCCTCATCATCATGTCGGCCTTATAAATCTATTTTAAATTTGTTATGGTCGAGGTGATTTGGAATGAAAACAGAGCTGCTTTTTATATCATATTGTATTTTATAAAGGTCAATGCATGTATAAAGTGTTTGAGACTGAGGCTACGACTATAAATGGGCGTGGTTCCACTAATTTACTACTAGGATGAAATTAAATTGTTACTGCATGACCTTTTTTCTAAAATTACATATTTCAAGTCTAAGTGGAGACGCGTTCTAAATTATTTTGGTTGTGACGACTACTTGCATAAAAGATATCCAAAATCTATGAATCTATTCGTCTTAGTTTTTTCTGATATATTAAGTATTTGTTATTGGTCTTTGTCATAATAATTTACAAACTTTTTTTCTAACTTATGTACTTTGAAAAAGCTTCATTAATGAACCTAAAATTCAGAATCCCTAAGGCATACAGGGGGTATGGTGATCAACTTAATTTTTAGACACATACGTATTATCATATGAAATGTCCTTATTTGGGGAACAATTTCAAAGAGTGGCAACCCAAGAGCGGCGGCGCATTTTGGTCACGTTACTTTCTCTAGGCGTGTGCAACAGGTAAGGAAGGTCATAGGGGATAATAGGTCTTGAGATCCACAAATTTAAACACATTTTTCAATCAGGTATCAATTATTATTTTGAAACATTAAATAATTAAAGGTTTATAACTTTTTATGCCAAAGGTCAGCAATAGCAGACGGCCCACATGATGGTAAATGGTTACATGGCTATGGCAGTATGGCTTCTGATGTTTTTCAATCCCATCTAAAGAGTCCCATATCATAGCCCTGGGAGAAACGGTACTATGTAACCCATTCAACAACCATATCGTGCGTGAAAGGAAAGTTCTAAAAAAGGTTATAACGTGTGAGGTTGAACAACCAGTCGGTGGAAGGTGCGAGTTCGAAACGATGATAAAGGCTTCATACCAAAATTTCTTCAAAGCATACCCTATTGTACATGCCGTAGAAGATACAAAAAGATCCGATGTCTCTACGAAGTTGTAAGGGGTCTAGACTGCATGTTAATTTGGAATCGTGCGAATAACTCGCCTTTGTACGGAGTCAAGAGGAGAAAGCTGATAGGCAGGAGCACCGGCCTATATTTATGAAAAATACTCCACGTGAGGTCGTACTTGCGCTTTGTACAGCATAAATCGTTGCCATGGAGTGAAGTACTGCTTGGACCGGTTAAGAATAAGCAGCTTTTTAGCTGCCATTTTGGCTAGTTTTTTTTTGTGGAAAACACACAAACTTGTTCCTTTGAGGGTTTAGACTGGATGAAAGAAATACACAAAGAAATATTTATTTGTACTAAAGACATTTGACAACCATAGACAATCTAAAAATATCTTTACATCTACCTACTAAGAACTAAAAGTCAAATGCCAGTCGTTACAAAACGGCTACAGCTCAGCATAATGCTGGTTGTAAAAACCATGAGGTTTGTCTTTCCCCCATTAGAGGCCTTGGAAACCTTTGACTTCAGACACAAGTATATACAGACACATAAGCATGTAAGGAATGGTATAGCACGTTCCAAGTAGACGGCGTAACTGCACTGTAAAGGAATTATATATGAGTGCTCCATTTAGTTTTTTTATGAGAGACCATTTTACTGAATGTAAAAAGTTAAATGAAAAAGTTAAATAAGGTTCGAGTTAAAATAGCTCCGCAAAGACTACGATGTAAGTTGCCCGAACTTTATTAAACGTTGAATAGACCGAGGCAAGATTTTAAATTATTAAAACCTATACGGAGTTTAATATAACTCTAAAACTTGTAGGTACTGTAAGCGTTCATGTATATTATATAGCATAATAAAAACTTATATTCAAGAGCATATTTCTAAAGGGGTTATATGAAGTTTTTTTTATAGTATTGATTAAAATATTCTCTCTAGCGTTATATGTGCCACTGAAATTTGCTTTGAAGCTTTAAGAAACAAATAAATATATTTGACAAATATAAGTGGCAATAAATTGATTTTTTCAGCAAGGAAAACGGAAGAATACCTATAGATGACAATTAAAAAATATGGATCTTTTCTCAAAAGTGAGTAGGTATCGTCTTTTTATGGACCTTCAACATTATTGCTGAGTATAATAAATGGTTATGTATAGATCTTTATTTAAGCCAAGAAACTTTGAACAATAGACATAAGAATGTAAGATAGGTAACACAGCCGGTGCATCCCAGAAAATAACGGAAACATCTTTAACTGATGAAACTTTATATTAAAAGGAAATCACTTTGAACTTGAAGGAGCATCATGATACGAAATAAGACATCACACTGCATCACACGATCGATATTATAACATTTGGGAAACATTTATTATTGTTATTATTGTTTGAGAATTTACGAAACATTGCTAAGAAAAAAAAGAATTGATGATACTTAACATATTATGATTGATGGTCATTATTTAGCCATCTATTGCATCTATTACTAATTGTTTCTGGTAAAGGCTGGCGGGATTCTGCTGCGCGGGTATGCCGCTGAAATCTGCTGATTTGCTGCTGATTTCCTAAGTCCGGAGAATCATTTTAGTTGCCGCAGCACAACGGCTTGTTTTTTGAGAGAAGCGCGTCGGGTTAGACAACCAGTGGCTTTTAGTAGCCTTTAGAGTTATTTTTCATAATTACGTACTGGACAACCAGTATGCAGATTCCCTCGCAGTACCCTTTGATAAAGCCGTTGCCAATGAAAACTGTGGTATCGTTGATTCTTTAATTAAAACTTAGATATGTAGATAAGTTTAAAGAAAGTAGTTCCATATAGGCGAAACCACAAAAGGTACGACTAAACTTATCTAATATTTATATGATAACTTATTTACATAATGTTGAAGTAAATATAAAACAATACGACAAAAAAGCAAACAAATGTACGCTGTTTCCCGATGAGAAGTTCCTGCCGGAAGGCATCACAATTGTTTCCGATAACCGCACGCAAACGGGAAAAGGGAAATCATTTCTCATTGAATATGAGATCATTTGTAAATAATTTTGATCGGTATACGGCAAACATTTCTGATGTAAAGTAAATAAATATGAGTAAACTTGATTTCTGCGAACTTTACAGACTTAATTATATTTGACTTTGGAATTTATTTATGTTTCTTGGCGAGTTTGAATTACGCTGAAGCCATTGAAAATAAGATTGGTCCGATCAGGTTTAAGGATTTACTTGTTCTCCTGAAATTTATTTATACCCGATTTGAAGGTCTACTAAAACAAAACAAAAAATATATATTTTCTTCATCCTTATATTTATCTATATTTATTATTAATTAATTAGTAGTTCTGTCTGTACTTTAGTTTTTTTTGCGAATTTCCTGTATATCACGATCACGAATATGCTATTAAAAAACATTGTATCTCTATATGTCTTGATTTAACTCAAAAACGGCTGACCGAAAGCTTATTTCATTGGTCAATTGATACATTAAATTCAATTAGAAATTTAAATAATTCTTTAATAAATCGTTAAAAATAATTGATAATCGCTTGTCAATACAATATAATGCTGACTCCCCACTGTGATGGTGCAGAATCTCGTCGTAGATATTATAAATATGTAACTAATCACATATACTATGTAAATATTATGTATCTGTTTATCTTGCAAGCGCTACAGACAGTTTTTTATAATTCTCTGACTAATCTTAAAGTTTCCTTGAATAACCTGCTAAAATGAACGAGATAGTAACCTAATTTATCTACTCTCTAAAAGATCTCTTCCTGCCAGTGAAAGCCCCGTTAAAATCGTTTCGGAGATTACTTCGAAGAAACAAACAGACAGAGTGAAAAACATTTAATAACCTGTATTCATGCAATAACCATATGAGCTTAAGAAAACCTTTTGTTCCAAAATCGAATATGGACTCATTAAGCTTATTATATACTCGTATTTGTATAATATATGTAGTTGTTGTGACAAGTTTTAAGATAAATATGAATTCTCCTTATGCTATAGTCTCAACAGTTTATTAAAAAGACAACTCATTATATTCTGACGTTGCATAGACTTTTAAGAAAACAGTAAGATTACTAAATAACTTTATGCTGAGAGTGACACCTTGGAATCAATGTGACCGATCTCTAATCTATTTTTTAAAGTTATGTAACATGTATCATAGGCATATATGTATAGGCTTTTTATTATACGTCAAGTAAGTTCTATTTAAAGGGAGTAATTACGTAACAATAAATTATGATCTTGCAGGCCTAGAACATTTATTATTCATACAATATATATATTATTTGCTTTTGTAAAAGCTCGACGTTGCTTCAATTTTGTAATTGTGTACACTATGCTTATTGTGGAGACATTATTTAGTTTAATATTTTTCTGTCTTAATCCATTTCAGCTTTATAATTGGGTACCACAAAATTAGGAGATCGCAAATTAGCCTTTGAAAATAATATTATAGTATTCCATTGACAGAACATTTACGTAAAACATATTTTTGACTAAGTTTTCTGTTAACCGTGTTCACATTGTCCAACAACACGGTTCTATGTTAATATTTCGTTAGTGAAAATATACAGGAAAAAGCTTTAAAAATAAACTACAAAATAATTTTTGTTTATTTACACATTTTCATAAAGTTCTGTTGCCATGCACACAAATGCCAAAAAAAATAATGGTTTCTCGCTTTTATAATTGTGTGCGAATGACACGTACTTAGGTTATAACCAGTCGTTGCCGTGCACATTAATATTATAAGACCTCTTTGTATGCTATGAAGTTCTTAGTAAAACAATGTATGGGTGTATGTATCAAGGTTGTAAGCTTTTTTATTTATTAGGGCCACTGGATACAAGTCCTTTAAGCCTAACTTTAGTATATTCTAATCTTCAAAGGGAGTTTAAATAAGATGATAGCTCCCTTGTTAGAACTATCTATAAAGGAGTTCTTGTGGCAACTCAAAATGCATATTTCCAGCTTATATTTATAATCCACTTCATGTATGCACAATTGCATATCACGCAAAATGCCACCAATATTACACAATACAGGGTTAAAAAACCTATGTTAATAAAATAAAAACTACAACATGGCAGTTCAAGATCCCGCCAAAAACTCCAGGGCTTTTAGCTAACATTGTTATTTTATAAATAAGTAGTAAACTTTGTTCAGTCTACCACACACATAGAGGTCTTTTGAAGAAAGAGGCATAGAGACAACAGCGCCGTTTTACATGATGGACAAGATAGTGAATAAAATCAAAGCTAATATTTGCCACAAAGCTATAGGGCTTAATATTTGGAAAATAACTAAATATGTATGCCGGTATGACTGGCTAAAATTTTCTTTATATTTTTGAAACCAAACAGAAATTTTGCGTAGAATAAAATATCGGAAATTAAATTTTAATTAATTGAAGTGTTAAATCAGCATAATTTATATCTAGAACGGTATTTTTATAATTTAAATTTTGTACACGGGAAGCATTCATGTCATTAATGAATTTATAAACTATATAAATTGTCAATAATATGAGAAAACCTGCAAGACGAAAACAATTACTATGAAATAAACGCATGCAGAGCCGTGGGACAACTATAGTTAGAATATATAATTTACTAGATGTGTCCGCGGCTTTGCTCGCGTGAACTACAGAATGCTATCGGTCGAATTGTTCTGTCTCAAAAATAGTTATTGTAGGTGATCCTTAGAAAATAGACTTATGCTATAGACTAGACTTTTTTGTAGGTCTTTTTAAGATCTACAATAATGTTGTACACTAATTTGATATATCTCTTCTGGTTTAGTCAGCTTAAGCCATTTAATCCCCCAAAAAACGTCTTTATTCCTAATTGATTCATGATTATCGTCACTTATTATTTCGTATGTTACTTCATGTAACAAAATATATCCTATAACCTGGCCAGATAACATAGCCATGAATTAAAATAAAAAAAGATGTTAATCGGATACGTGGTTTTACGTGAAAAGAACATAAACGGACAGACAGACAGGGAGACTTTGAGTTTTATAATATGTATGTATAGAAGATAAATGTAAGCTACAAAAACTTAACCCAAAGAGGTTCCGCGTTTTGTCACATAAGTATTTAGATATTTGGTGCCTGTTGGACGCGGCAACAAGTGCTGCATCGATCAGTGACGCAAGTGCTCTTCCTCTCCGCCCCCCCCCTGCGTCTCTACTCTCCCAAACCCGACCCACCCCCGAACGAGCCCCAAAACTGATTTACTGAGGCGACTTAGGTAGTATACAATTTTATAAAGTCCAATGGACATAACATTTTTATTTATAAGTTGACATCAAAAGTAAACAGTGTGTGAAAAACAGTCATACATTTATCGACATATTTTTTTATTCATGTGGTGGTTCTGACAAAGTTTAACTTTTATTTGTTCTGGGACTGGCCACGTAGATGTTATTGTCCCATAGGTATCGTGAATGACGCAGAAAAAGTAGAACTCATGTTCAGACGTAGTTCAGTGTTCGTAATTTCAGTTATATAAATAAATAGCTTCTAGTTAGTTTTATTAGATCCTATGTTATCGAAAGGCTTTCGTGTTACATTCCCAACGTTATATATAAAAATAAGCCGTTCGTCAATATCGACTCTCAGGATTTAGTATAGAGAACCTTGGGAATCATTGCTTTAGAATGTAGATAGGTAGTTTATTGCATAGAAAGGTGAGATCTCTTTTCTTTTATTTTATAGTTTGTTAAATTGACGGTACTGTCGCCGATGGTAAGCACAGTACCTATAATCCAAATATAACGGCGACTACTGATAGATGTCGTAAGGAGGGAACACATTGGCCCGGAGATGGTAACACAGTTTCACGGTACGGCAAAGATAGAAAATAATAGAGAACTTTTTTAGTTCATGCCGAGATGAAGGTTACCGGAAATATGAGACTCCGAAGCCCAACCAGCGCATGTGGTATGGTATATCAATGAATTTTTTTTAATAATTTTTAATAGCAGTTTAGATAAATAGTAGATAGTACGACGACATTCTAACGAATAGTTCAATTTAGTTATAAAATAAACTATTATGGTGCTGAGAATAATTGATATACAATATTACCTACAATTTTAATGGAAATTTTATACCGTTGTTTGTAACGAATATGTCCTTTTATTTTAAAATGAGTAAGTACGAAATGCAAAAAAAGTAGACCTATTAATAAAATATTTACTATCACATTAAACAAACCTTTATCTGTCTACTTCTGGACATAGACTACTCCCATATCTCAGTATGTGCCATTCTGCCCGATTCCGTCTTCCGTTACGAATCACTTCCAGTTATCTTTTTTGGATCATCGGTTCATTTAACCCAGAGGCGTCCCACTTTTATTTCTCCACTCGAAGACGCGACTACGCCCATAGTTATCGGTTTTTCGACTGATGTGAAGAACTCTCAGCCGTTTCAGCTCTTAGAAGTATGTCAGGGATTCTGGTTTTCCGTTCAATTAATTCATCACAAATTTTACTATGAAAAATAATAAGGAATTTATCTCTTCCTATGACTCGCAAAGTTATTGTCTTTATCTCGTCAACGTATGCCATGATTACAATAAATATGACGTAAAGGTAAAGTCATGACTGGCACATGCTATTTTGAATAAAAAATAAATAAAAATAAAACCTTCATATAGGGAGTTTTTTTATGGTAGCTCGACAAAGTTACTGCACTGTACCTGATGAAAGCGCAATACAAACCGAAAACAATGAGAACTGGTTAAAATAAAAATTTCAAGCGGTTTAATTTAACGTCAGACCAATTTTTTTTATCGATATATGTTTGGCGTAGTGGCCACAATCTCATCTGATGTAAAGTGACGATGTGGCCTAAGATGATAACTCGCTAAACCTAGTGGAAGACTGGCTCTCAAGTGCAGCTGCCGGAACACACCTAAGTATTGGTTCTTGGCGACAGATTTTCAACTTGAGGGTGGTAGCTAGCCAGGCGGACTTTAGAAAATGCCCTACCACCATGCTATGGTTTCCTCACGGTGTTTCCTTTACGGAAAGCTCAGGCTCATATCAGGGATTCGAACTCGCGTCAATCGACGCGAAGTCGTACACGCTACCACTGAGTCATCATTGTTTCAAATCGTACCAATATCGTACTATGCAATTTTCTCAAGCTTAATTATTCTAAATCTATCCAATTATTTCTATTAACTGAAAAATACTAACTTAATTTTGTCCTGATTAAATCATAATCGAGGATTGCTATGGGGGTATATTTGAATAGCTTTTGCTGCAAACGCCGGATGAGAATTTTAAAAGCCAATAATTTTCCGACATCGCACGTCCTGGCTAAAGAAGATTTTTAATTATTTTTAACTCGAAATATTGCGTGTTAGCCTTATCGGCTTTTAAAAAGTTGATGAACAACAAGTTAGCAAAAGCGAAGGGGATTCAGATCCAGAATTTCGCCGCCCGAAGTAATTTATTTTAAAACACCCCTTCCCCATATGTAAGGTTTATGATAATCTGCGTAACGATTATACAAATATATTTAATGAAGAACTCTGTAGTTTTCTTTCTACATGTATTTTTTACAAACCCGATTAACATTCTATATGAAAGAGAGTGATAATGCTCTTAAAAAAATGTACACGGGTAGTTATGCCATTGGTCAATAGATAGGCTATAAGAATTCTCAATAATACTTTTAGAAATAGTAAAAAAAAAGATTAACAAAAAATGAAATTTTTATTCAATCTCAGCCGGTTTGTATGAATTTTTGTAGACATTTCATCATTCATAGGTTATTAGAGTCGTCTATAATACATTCAGAAATCGTAAAAATAAAATAACTTTTCAACCGATTTTGATGTTAATTTGCCCACGAGAAGTATGACATATTTATTCCTCTATTGATAGGCTATACGAATTGTCAATAATATAAGTAAAAAATTACGGGATGACAATAATTACTGCGTAACAAACGCTTGCCGACCCGCGGGGCACCGCTAGTATAATATATATTTAGGGTTATATCTTCTGGCATTTTTTAATATTAGAAAAATGTATATCATAATTGGAGGCAGATTTGAATTTAGAATCTAATATAATAAATATTCGTTGCGGATCGAATAATTCGTAAGTTCGAATTATTCGCACACCCTAAGAAAAGCAAGCCATCTGCTGTCCTTCAAAATAGCACTGTATTTTCTGTGGTATGACGTACGATGGCCGCGTATACTAGTGTTGGTACGATAGGGAAGCCCCAATGAATACATGTAATAACTAAATAATAGGGTACTAATTAAAAATAATGGATTCAACAGTGATAAATTATTACCTGCAATAGTTTTAAAAATATAACTTTGTTTTCAAATATGTTTAAATTAAATAATGATATAAGAGAAGTAGGGCACCGAGAATGTCTCTGGAAAGTTTCTTTACTTCGGGCAGCTTTACTGGTGAAATACCTCAGACAGAACATCACATCCTCTTTGATCGCAGCTAAATAGCCTTGTGTTATGTTTTGCGATGAGTAGGGTTTCCAGAGCTCCTTGGAGAAGGGGGTTCAAGCTCGGCAACGCGCTCACGCACTTCTGGTGTTAAAAGAGTCCATAGGCTATGGTAACCGCTAACCATCAGGCGAAACGCAGGCTTGTTAGCCACTTTAGTTATATTAAAAAAAGTTCTAATATTGTTCATTTGCCTATTTCGAGTTTAAAGGAGATTCAGAAAAAAAAACTTATTTTAAATGATACTTTTAAAGTGAGTCTAGATTATTCTAGTTACATGAATATAAAATAACAAAAGCATAGTTGGTATTGTGATATCAGTTTGGCCATGAGTAGAGTTGCCAGGTGCTGGGATTTGCGGAGGATATTCTAATTTTCAGGGGAGTTAAATATACGACCCGATTTACGCTTAATCAAGACTAATATTTTTGAAATAAAGTAGTAAATAGTTTGTTATATGATAATTATGAATAAATTTGTATCATCGCTTTTTTCAAATGGTACGAAAATTAATTTGCAATATGATCATTGCAAATAAATTTTTATTACCGCTTTTTCATTTTATGATATGAAAAATTAGCCATATGATAATTTCGAATGAATTTATACCACTGCTTTTTTATTATGGTATGTAAAATAATTGATCATAGCTATATCCAATATGAGTAACATCCAAACTCATGTATTTACTCATGGTTTTCAGAAGAGCCGTTTTAAAAATACATGAAATATCTTTTTATTCATTTACAATGTTAATTTTAGTTATGTAAAAATGGACCTAGTAGTCATTGAGATAAAGCTGTAAAACTCAATTATAGGTTTTTTCTCTGTATTTGCTTAGCGTATAATTGTATTTTATTGTAATTAAAGTTATTCATATTGGGTGTCGACTTAGAAAATTATGAATCTGGATGAATTAAAGCTAGTTTTGATAGATTCATAGAGTTTATTCGTTTGTTATATGTAATAGGACGAGGAGCTAAAAAAAGGCAGCAGGTTTTAATTTCTTACATGAGAAATAGCAGTGTTCAAAAATCACTGCTATTCAATGATTTTGTTAAAATAGCTATAATTTCCACGCCTGAACGAGTTAAACAATCTTATCGATTTTTTTGCGAAAAGAGAACGATCAAAGTACGTTCCTAAAGTTATATTTAGGTTTTAAAGTTACACATTTTCGTTACTAATCAAAAATATAGTTTAAATAATAAGATATGTTTATCAGTATTATAATGTTTCCAATACACAATATTATCTCTAATTTTCCTTGTAGATGATATCCACCCAAAGGTTGCTAGGAGAAATCACTTTGAACAATGAGTCCGCCCACAAAATGTACTTATTTTTTAATTATATCAGTCTTAAAATCGAAAACCCTTTAATATACCGATAGCTCCGAAATTTCGTATACTGGATTTAGCAACACTATCATATGCTATCATACATCTGTGTAGGCTATGACGTCATTATAAAAGGCGTGTCTTTGTTCAATAATATATGTCTTATAGCATGTATGTCTTAGTTGGATGCCGGAATGTTTCTTTAGTTCGAATTTCGGTATGTTTAGTCTTCTAAAGATCTTAATATTTTTACAAATAAATTAACAAAGTAAAGAAGACCTTTGCAAATATGCGAAGGAAGGGTACCTTACCTATCCCTCGATGGCAAGCAAATCACGTTTTGGGAATACTCTGTTGAGTATACCGAATTTCTTTCTATTTCGTCAATATTCCTATAAAAGTATCCATTGGAACATATCTTGTTGACTTAGTATTACGCTTTATGGGTCTTCAATATTCAATTTAATCTATTCAACCGATCACTGTAATTTTAAAAACATTTATATTTAAATAATTCTTATTGAAAACGAATTTTAAATTATTTATTTATATATAAATTTATTAATTTCAGCTGGATAAGTTTAATATGTTCATTTACAAAAAGTCGCTGGCATCTCGTGGTTAATAAAATTATCTTAAAAATTATGGTTACAAACAATAGTCTTGGATTCTATACAACTTTACATATCAATTATAAATAGCGCCGCGACATCTATATTTGAAGAAAAGCGCCATCTACAGTGAAAGGTCAGGAATACAGAGATAAGCAAGTATGAACCATCTTATATTGGGGATTAGTTGAAAAAGTATCTAGCTGCCCTCAGCAAATTATAATTCAAAAACCCACTAAAATGGCGCTAGCGTAGCAAGAGGGAATGATACTTTTCGTAGTTTTTAGTGTTGTAAAACTTTAAAAAATATATTCAACAATAATGAGAAAAGTTTGTGGAAAAGTTCTCCAAGTGGGTGAGAATGAAAATTTAATAACATTTGGCGCCATCTTTAAAATTTACCCACTTGCTACCGTGGCGCCGCTCTAGTTTGACGCTTTTCGACGGACACTTTTTCATAGACAGAATTGGTTCTCCTTGTCTCTAGCCTCCATATAAACAAGATACAGCCTACTTGATAATTTGTAAGTATTTTTTAAAGATGGTGTTGTTGGAAGGAAATGTACAAAGGTTTGATGTAGTACAATCAATATTTTGAAATTTGTATAGGTATTTTTTTATTTCACGATAGGTATCTATTGTAAAGGACAATGAAGACGAATATGACATTAAAGAAATGGAAAAATGCATCTTATTAAAAGGAGAGTGGTAAAAATTTTACGACAACTCTACATTTTGGCTTTATTATCGCCCCCCGCACACCTGCCAAGACCACCCTTTCCTGCGGCATCTCGAGCCTAGGTCCGCTCCTCAGGCATGACGTTAGCCACAGTAGCTCTCACGATATAGTGACACTGTATTCACTAGCTATCAACATACAATTATTACACTGCACTTTTATTTATTTGGCTGGTTAGTTTTGACCAAAATTTATAGATTACCAAATACATATACATAGTTACTTCCTTTGTGCCAGAATGTATAGTTAGTTTGATCGAATTACGGATAGGGAATTAGACAGATAGTGATTTATGCATATAAGGCAACAGCCAAAGCCGAGGTACGCCACGCTTGTTACCATGCTTTCGCGACTGAGTGCCTTCAGCACTCGCCATCAAACCCGGTGAATCTGTAAAAGCTTTCTGAGAATTCAGTACCCTTAAGGCTAACAGAAGTCCGATTAAAAAATAATAATATTCAGCTACTTAACAAAAAATATATTATTGCATCCTTATTTCATATTTCATTTATACAATGTTAGCCTTTTATGTTAACAGAAAGTAAATAAAGCATTAAAGGTTAAATAAATGTGCCGCTTTGTTATGTAACATAACTACCTAAGGTATATATTTTGAATGCGTATTTTGTAATGTCAAATGTCACGTTCGCGTTTAGGCAATGAACAAAATAGGTTCGGGAATGCGATAACGCCGAACGTAATTGGGTCTATAAAATCCAATAAACACGGCGAAATATTTATAATAGGTTAATGTCAAAGGTTATTATTAGTATTCGCTGACCCGTGAGAGCTTTTCACAAATTATAGAATGTAAATAATCTAACAAACAGCTGTTTTCTTAGTTAAAAAGATTGTTTATAGATGGCGCTTTGAATATTTTCATAACTATTCACAGATGGTATGCTTAATGAGAAAGTTTTTAAATCTTTTCAATGAGAACATTATTTTTAATCTATCTGTCTATGTTTCGTCAATAGTAGGGAACATGAGGTTTAAAATGATGTTGGATCATTATTTTGATGATGAATTAACGGAGATATGGTGTTGCTAGAAAAAACACCTTTGATAATTAAATATATACTAGCTATGCCAACGGCTGCGCTCGCGTGGACTAGTGTAATGCTCGGTCGAGCGCACGCGCTAATTGTACTGCCCTAAAAATGCTTATTGTGGGCGATCCTTAGAAAATACACATAAGTTATCGCTGACTTGTTGTAGAGCTTTTTAAGATCTCACATCTAGTACATTAATTTGATATATATATCGTATAGTTTACCAGCGTAAGCCATTTAAGCGCCACAAAAGCGTCTTTTTTCTGAATCAATTCACCATTATCGTCACTGCTTATTTCGTTTGTCACTTTATCTAACAAAATATATCCTATAACCTGGCCAGATAATATAGCTATGAATGAAAAAAGAACCATGTAAATTGAATAAGTGGTTTTCGCATCAAAAGAACATAAACGGACAGACAGACAGAGAGACGTTGGGTTTACAATATGTATAGACTAGCTGTGCCCGCGGCTCCGCTCGCTTGAACTACAGAATGCTGTGGGAGGCACAGACGCGCAAATCGTAGGTACTGCTCCCGCTTCCAAACATAGCAGCCGCCCGCCGATTTTTTTAAAGACACAAATGTTATTGTGGGTGATCTTTACAAGATAGACATATGCTATTGCTGACTTTTTTGTAGGTATTTTTAAGATCTATAATTATTTACATTATGTTGGTATATATATATATATCACTGCTTATTTCGATGTTACTCTATCTAAAAAAATATGTCCTATAACCTGGCCAGATAACATATCTATGAATGAAAGGAATAACCACGTCTATCGGATCGCGGTTTCGGTTCGGTTTTCGCGTCAAAAGAACATAAACGGACAGACAGACAGAGAGACGTTGAGTTTACAATATGTATAAATGATATCGCCTATATATAGCACTTCTGGAATCATAAGGAATATTTAAAAAGTTTTATAATCTATCTTCAGTTTTCGTTATTGAACTTATCTACTTTTAAATAGTAACAACTTTTTAAATATTTTTATAGCATCGACTTGCCTGTAAACAGAGCATAAATAAATAAGTATCATTGTGTTACCAACTTATTTTTAGTATACACTCAATATTCCTATGAACTTTCGAGACAGCGCGTTATGATAAATTGAATGGATTGAAGTAATATCATTGAGTGATATCCCTTCAGTGTGCTACCATCAATAATAAATATTTTAATATGTCTAGGTAGGTACATTCTGAAAGTGGTTTTACATTACTTTAACCACTTTTGGTATAAAAGGGTTACTAAGCAGTCACTATGATGGATGTTTTCTCTGATGAAACAGTAGACCAACTAGCTACATTTGGAAATTTGTTAGTAACAAAAAATTAATTAGTTAGCATATAATTAAGCTAGGTATAAGGGGGTGTTCAAGTATTGTCAAAGGGGATCTTGTAAAACGTTACGTTACAAGGGCGAGCGGGGGGAGTTCGAACTGCGCGTTACGTAACATTGTTTTTTTATTTAAATTAAAAACTAGGCAATTAAAGTTTCTCAAGTTCGGAACCCTTTTGGTTTATATTTTACTGGGAATCCCTCGACTGTACTGTACGTCATTTTTATTTTTTCTCCCAAGTTGGCACATCTTTTCGTTTATGTTTATATGCGAAACATAATTATGACTTTGAGGTAAAAATGGTCACTAGGGTGTTACGTAACGTTTAAGGAGGGGTAGGAGGGTATAGAAAATTTTTACGGCGCGTTACATGGGGTGAGGGGGGTCAAAAATCTTCAAAAATTGTGTTACGTAATACTTGAACGCTCCCTAAACAGTATGTAGCGTTTCTAGTTAATTTGTAAATAACAAGTTAATAATAATAAAAATATAGTGAATCAATAATATTATGGTGAACGAGACTTGTGTTTAATGGCAAACTATATATTATTACATAAAAAAACTTTTTCCTTTCTAGAATTAAACTGTACCTAATTAATGCTTTAGCTTATACGAGTACTTTATAAAATTAAATAGACAGCTAATTTCATAACAATAGATGATAGACAAGACACAACTTTAGTAATAGCATTTTCTACCCTTTATTAACAGGACCAGTTTTTCTTACCACTATAAGTAAGTTGCTACCCGGGTGGTGTGCACCCCTTACACCCCCGGCACGCTCGGCCCTGAAGAAACACTATAAAATACAGTCCTCGAATAAGACTGAAAGTAAATACTACTAAAACATGTGACATAAATGATATCGTTATAAGATCGCTGTAAGATGTCTGCTTTTATTTTACAAACAATCAAAAACCATGTTTCTCTTTAGCCATTTTAACAACTTTTGCCAAGTGTAAAACTTATTTATTTATTAATTATACAATAACTTTAATGCTCCTGTTACACCTGGGTTAATGTTAATGTTAACGCCTGTCTAAATACGCCATAATTAATGCGTTAAAAATAACGCGTTAAACGAGTGGCGTTCAATAACTTTTCATATTTATTGAAGTATATACGATAGTATCACATTATGGATTCCTTTTTTTCTTTTAAATTCTCCCCACGTTACTCGAAATGATAAAGTTTGTACGATACGCCGCCATTCATTCATTCTGAGCAAATTTTATGAAACTGTAATCGGCGATCCCATTAGCATTCGAAATAGTTTTAAAAATTCCATTACTTTTTCATTTGACTACTCGACTGTCATTACTTACGTAAACAATATTTTCTGCCAAAAAAAGAACATACGTCGTCTTTACGCGGCGCGTGCGACGAACAGAATGAGACAGCCTTTTTTTTTTTTTTTTTTTTTTTTTTTTTTTTTCGAACTGACTATGCTGTTGGCCCGGGGGCCTTAACAGTTTCACCGGACTTGTTGGCGAGCGCTTAAGGCACTCAGCCGAGAAATTTTGGGCAACATGCGCAAGGGTGCCAAAGTGGCCGAACCTCGGCTTGAGCTGTTGCCGTATTTGCAACATACGCGACCTAGCTAAATTCCTACGCGAATTCGAGCTAACTAACCATGCATGTAAGCATGTCTCTTGCCTCCTGGGAGGGAGGAAGAGACACGCGTACATGTATTTAGTGATCTGAAAAATTTTCTGAGGCTAACTAACCACAAAAAAAAAAGGGGAAAAAAAGGTCCCTTACAAGACCTATGTACCTGAGTGTGGTGCATGTGTGTTCATGCAGTGTAGTGAATGTATGTCGGTAGCTAGTGATTGCAGTGTCACTGTATCGCGCGAGCAGCTGGCTTGAGGGCTCCCTAGCGGGGGAACGGACCTAGGCTCAAGTCGCTGCAGGAGAAGGCGGTCGAGATATGTGTGCGGGAGCGAAGTTTGCCGCCCGCCCCCTGCGGAGCGAGCGGTGATTACGCGGGCGTGGGCGCAAACACGCTTGGTTATAAGATACGGGCGGGAAAATCGCGTTCGCTTCCGTGATTTTATCATCGGGGTCAGATAAAATGTCGCGCGGGCGTCTATATTTGTTAGACATTCGGATGTCTGGATTCGGGTTATGAGATGCGGCTGCCACTACTAGCTGGTTCGAATGGTTCGACGCTTTTTCAAAATAATTATTTGATAGGGACTTTATAAATGATTCGATCGAAGGTATTTCCATATCTTTATGGAGATCTACGTTCCGAGCGAACCAAGGGGCACCGACCGCCCTTCTGAGAAAGCGGTTCTGAACTATTTGTAACTTATTGAGGGTGAATTTACTTATGTGAGCAAAGACTGGGGAACTATAAGTTAGGATCGGTCTGATACAAGTCTTGTAGAGCGTGAGCTTATGTCTGAGGGACATTTTGCTCTTCGAGCACACGAGAGGGTGCAGGCGGCTTGAGACCATACCGGCTTTCCTTCGCACTCTATCGATATGTGCCTTGAAATTTAGGTGTTTATCCAGTGTGACACCCAGATATTTGATCTGGTTGGCCCACGGGATAGCCACTTTAAATAGTTTGATAGCGGGAATTTTAACTAATCTTTGAGTGGGATGAAAGAGGATAGCGCTACTCTTATCGGGGTGAGACAGCGTTAATGTAGCAAACGCAATTTATTGCGATATACAAAGCACCAAAACCCTTTCATGTGTCGAAAAAACCGCCATCCGAGTTACCGCTTAACGTCTAACGTCATTAACAATGCGACATATCAATTAATGCGTTAAATGTTGGCCACATCTGCGTAATGTCTTAATTATCGCGTTAATTAATACGTTATTGCACAGGTGTAGCAAGAAAATCATGGCAACAGTGCTGTATGGCTTCTTTGGCGTTACCTGACCAGGTTATGGATTTTTCACGATATATATGAGATCGAGATATAGTCAAGCACGACTTAGTTAAAAAGAACAAAAAGCAAAAAAACTTTTATCACGCATTAAAAATTGTTTGCGTTTTCTTTACAATGAAGTTAAAATATTGGCAACAATAAAATGCATATTTACTTATATAGTAACTAATAGAAGTCAATTTAATTATTTAATAATTTTTAGTGTGTGATTAAAGCGTTTTTTCGTTTTTTTAAGCTATATATTTTAACAACTCGTTATCAAGGCCAATCTATTGGACTCATCAAAACAAATCACATGAGTTCATACTCGAGGGCTTTGCTAGTAGCTACTGAAGAGTACTACAATCCAACTCCTGGCTCCATCATCACACCGTACTAAGCCCAATCTATTGGAATTGTCAAAACAAATCATATGAGCCCAAACTCGATGGGTTTGCTAGTAGCCACTGAAGAGTTTCATTATCCACCTTCTAGCTCCATCATCAGATCAGCTCCAAGAAACCAAATTATAGTTTAGTCATCCGAACTACATATACATACAGCGTTTCATTTCAATACGACAATCAGAAATAGGATAAAATTGACTTCTAAGATTTGATTACATTGCTGGTTAGTTAGTTACAAGTGAAGCTAAATAATTTCATATAAAAGCATACAAAAAATACATGTGTATATTTTAAAGATGTCACTCATTATACTGCTGAATCGTGACTACCACAAAGTGTACGGATCGCCATAATGGCGCACTTAGGCTTAAGTTGGGAACAGCCGGTGTATATCAAGTAATTGGGTTAATACATTTTTTTTTGATAAATGGAAAGATCATAATTATATAACTTCTATAACAAAACTATTAATTTTTTTTCGCAATATTTCAATAGTTATTTCAGAATAAAATTTTTTTTTTAATACAGTACCAAAAACGCACCGATCGTTCCCGAACAAACCCGAGCGCGTGTGACGTCACAATGTTATTGTCTACTCATTGTAGCACACAGCTGATACATTGACTCTTAATCGATGAAATTTCTTTAACATTATGACGTCACAAACTTGGCGATCAATCGTGGCGCGTTCGTAGGCATGTGATTCTTTTTAAAATATTACAATTTTCGATTGTTTATTATTAATTAAAAAAAATGTTTTAAGAGTTTTTCCAATTAACTATTATCTTAATTATGATGAAGCTTTAAAATACATAAAAAAACGATATTCTTTTTTTTTTCAAATACCCAATTAAGGGCGGTGGTATGGATCTGTCCCCGACTGGGTCGTGTTCACCACGCATATAGTGATAAATCTTTACAGTGATACTCCTTTGATTTGCCACGTTTCGGGATCAGGCAGTGTATATAGTAGCTGCTAAGAGATTCCAAGCCGGGATAACAGAGAGGACCGATGATAGTTTACTGATATATCTGTTTCTAGATTGTACTGTTTTACCATCAGGTAAAACGCCGTTACTGAGTCGTGTTACTATAAAGAAGATGCTACATTAAGGTATATGGTACACATGAATGTAGAATTGATGATTATTCATAAAAGAGTACGTATATAAAAATTAATTACAGTGAAGTAACCAACGACATTTCAGTGAAAGCTCAATCGACCTTAAAATGTTGTAGACGAAGAATTTGCATCGAATTACCATAATACCCGGTCAAGTAGTTTTGCTACGGCGTGTGATATTTAATAGGCGATTTTTAACGGTCTATTTTGTTTACAACTTGTAGGTAAATTATAAGGTTACCATGGTATTTAAATATTAGAATTTAAAGAAATCTGTTTTAATAAATCTTTACTTTTGTCTGTATAACAATAGTTTTCCAAATTTCCCAATAGGCACCTATTCTGTTTGTTTATATTTCCAGATTTAAATAGAAAAAGCTTTATTTTTATGAATTTTTTATATATGGGAAGCTCTTGTCATTTCTGAATTGATAGGCATATTAATAGGGATCAATAATCTGATTAAAAATTAAATTACTAGACGAAAATAATTCACAGGGCACCGCTAGTCATAAATAAATCTATAAAATTATATGGATTAGTAAAACTTCTTATATGAGTTAACATGCCTTTATAGGATATAATATGTACTGACTACTACGAATATAATTAATGGACTACAAATAATATAATTGACGGATTATGAAAAAGTGACTACACGATGTGAACAGTTCGACCGTCTAAGCGAGAATATGTTTTTTTTATTCTTCTTTTTTAAGGCCTTTAACCCTTGGGGCGACATAACCCCTAGCCTAGTTAAATGAACTAGTTTTAATTAAAATAACAAACAATGAAGTTGTATACCGAAAAGGCATCAGAACTACCAGGCTTAGATAATATAGCATGAAAGGCACCCTGATCCCACATATTGAGACCAAGGAGCCCTACCAGAGTTTCTCTCTCTGTTTTGTTCCGGACACATTCCATCAAAACGTGATGCATATCTTGAACTTTATCGCAATGTTCACAATTAGGCGAAGTACGTTTCTTCATCAGATAAAATAATTTATTATTAATGTGAATGTGTTATTTTTAAAATATCTTGTCGATCTCTCTATACTTATGAATATCCACTATATCATATTTTTACCGTTCGGTCCGTTGCCCAAAATAATGTAATAAAATTTCTTCTAAAATTCGATCTCGAATGATCGTATAATTTTTCTTAAAGCACGACATTTTTACTCTAGTCCGACGAAATGGTTGTACTTTTACTGATGAGAGACAAATCGTCACTTACCTACCACAACGAAAGAAACTATATATGTGGTTATCTATATTGACTATTATTATACATAGGTAAAGTTTGTATGTTTGTGGGAGGTAATTTCTGAAATTAATGATCCGTTTCTAAAAACTCTTTCACTAATAGAGATATAGGGTAGTCTTTAACGGGATCTTGAGCGTGGTGGTTTTAATTTTAATTAATTAACTTAGGTTCTTTGATTCTCTATATTGTTGAGGACAGATGAGCATATGTCGCCTCCCAGCAAAATTATACAGAGTTTTTAACGTTATAAGTTGTGAGACATAGTTGTGATCCTTAAGAGTTTTACGTATACATCCATCACCCATGTCTTTTATTCTTTATTATAGCTTATAAACAAGTCTTATATACGTCTTAGGGTACATGTTTGATATTTCACAGCCTTATATCTTAGAAATGGTTATTGTCACGTATATGAGTCATATCTTGTGTTTATGTACTTTAACGTTATAATAGAGAACTTATACGATGTTATAAGATTTGTGTATTTCCATGTTAGTAAATTAAATGTCTGAATGAATTATGTAGTGAATATGAAGTGAATTATGTGTCTTTACGTGTTATAATATAAAGTTCTTTACTGGTTATGGGGTGTTACTTATATTCTTATGTATATATAGAATGTATGTAATGTATAGAATGTAATGTGTATGTATATAGGTATGTATGTATAGAAGGACTTATATATTACGCTTACATATATTATGTAATATTGGTGACATTTTGCGTGATATAGTTTAGAACTAAAAAAGACAAAAACTGGTTCTTCCAAGGAAGCCAACATTTTGTTACATCCCACTTTGAAGATTAGACAATATTACGAAGGCTTAAAAACACTGATACTGACAAAAGCTTCTCCGGCTCCAAAATAAGTAGAGATAGGCAATTTTCTTAATTTTAATTAATTAATGCACACAAATTTGCCTGCGATGGCTAGTATATTATATACTGGCTGGTCACAAAACGTGTCGTTTCAAAAACGGTCACTGTAATGGGATTTCACGATGTCTTCTTAAACATGGTGGTCACGGTCGAATCGATTACGAGAGCCTCTGCCCCAACACGCATTAATGTATGGCTGATTTGAATCCGTGCTTATCAGTGATAATATTATCCGCTAGTCCAATAAGATATAGCTCGTTTGCGAAAAGGATAATATTTCTCAAAAATGGGCAGTTTTTTAATTTAATATAGCAAAAGAATCTGGATTAATTTATTTTCTGTAAAAGCGACAGAAATCTAGCTTCAAAATTAGCAGAATAAGAGATTTTGGAAACTGAGAGTTACAGATTTCAATTTCAGATTAATAAATCACTAGCATTAGCGATATAATTTACTATTCAACTACATACTTATTTATCCTGTTTTAAATGTCAAAAACTTGTAATGTAAAATAATGTATCCACTTACGTTGTGTCCAACATCCATTGGAGCTAACAGCGGCAGTTCCCGTCTTCTAGGTTTCTTCCACATCAGTACCACTCCTGCTATTAATAGAACTGTTCCAGCTCCAGCGACAGCTCCAAGCACGGCACTCCAGACGTTACTATGATATTCCCAGTTACTTCCATCACGAGCACCCGAATAAACATCTCTCTCTACATATCTAGTAGATGTTTCCAAGTTTTTCTCCACATCAGTGCCATAGTATTCCCGTGACATCCCGCCCGGCCCGAGTCGATCTGCCCTCGGCTTATCTGTCAGATAACAGAATTAGCTACGTGTAATAGTTACATCGATCCGGCATCACGAGCGTATTGTGAATTAGATTCCGCCTGTTATAATGGAAAAGTTTTATTAACATTATTACAAACAGTATAAGGCTTCCATAAGGGTTGTTTATTTTACAGTAAAACTTAAATAGACTTTTGATAACTTTGAAAAAATTAATAAGGATTTGTTTCCGGCTTAAATTTTAAGTAATTGCTACTATATTTGGGTAGGTAATTATAGCATTGCGATGCTAGTAGAGTCAATGTAAAACTTTTAAATTTTGAAAATATTTCTATATCTATTACTATTAAGTATGCAATTCTTGTATATGTAATTGGTTACTAGGAAACTACTCTAACGATTTGGATGATATTTATGTTTAGATAATATTTTACTTTCCAAATCTACCTACATAATAATTATTTTCTTTCAAGAAATCGAGCGAAACCTGGTCTCCCATTTATTATTATTCATAAATGAAGCAAATTTAAAATATTTTATATATAAGTTATAGTACTTTAATGATTATTAAAGAAATATTTAGTAACATTTTTAATTTTCTAAAGGTAGCAAAATTTTTTTGGTTCCCAGCGTTTAATAAGAGTGTTATTACCCTTACCCCCTTCGCTGTATAGCCTCCACGGCATTAATGGCTTCACTTAGTATAGATTGTAGTATAGTATAGTATTATAGATTACATACATAACAAGTATTTATTACTTATAAACAAAATAAAATTTGTAAGCAATGTTATGTTAATAAAATATTTCTGTTTCGAGATTTATCTCTGTTTTATCTTTCCGTCCCTATATTTAATAAATTATTTTAATATGAATCAATTATTCAATCGATCAATTATTTAGTAATACAAGAAAACCAAAGAAAACAAATTAGACGTAGAAAAATGTAATGTTGTTCAGGTGGAACTAACCATGTGATCGCTTTGTTGAACGAATAAGTAATTCTTACAAGACGTACCAAACAGATTATGCAAAGAAAAATCTATGTCCTTATAACTTCATATTTAATTCCCTTGATGAATCCATCTGCAATTTATTGACCTTGAAATTACTAGAGCACTATGTAAGTTGCCATGAAATAGTTTGAACAAAAAAAAACAACGACATATGTTTGCAATTGAAAAGATTGTAAAAAAAAAATGATGAACAGTAAAACTTAATTATTTTACTTACCCATAAAATTATTGTGTTTTAATATTATTTTGATACTATGTTTATTTGTTTATTGTCAGTGGACACGTGCATTGGGCGGGCGGGCGCGCGCGACTGGGCGGCGGCAGAGTTCTTCTTATCATTAACGCGACTTGTTTACCCCGACGTTACTCCGTGATCTGTGTAGCGAATGTTGATGTTACAGATTATATTAAAATATTTTTAGAGTTCATAATATCTTTTTGTACGTATTAAAAAAACAATAACATTTATAATTTAGTAAAAAATAACTAAAATGTTAACTATAGTCAAATATTGATACGCTAATTTTAAAATGTTTTCATCATCTATATATATTATAACGTCCTGACCAGATTATAGGATATATTTTGTTACATAAAGTAATATACGAAACGAGCAGTGGCGATAATGGTGAATCGATTCGGAAAAAAGACACTCTTAGGGCTTACGCTAAGTAAACCATAAGATATATATATCAAATAAATCTACTACATAGTTGTAGTTTTTAAAAATACATACGAAGAAAGCCAGCTATAGTATGCTACCTTTTAAGGATCAGCCACAATAAGCATTTTGTTGAGACAGCGCAATTCGCGCGTGTGCTCGACCGACAGCATTCTGTAATGCACGCGAGCGAAGCCGCGGGCACAGCTAGTTGTGTATAAAAAAAGTAGTGGATGTGTAAGCGCGTAAGAAGTTATATTTTTTTTTTGAATAGTCACACAACCCTTATGTGACTATACTGTTAGCCATAAGGGCCCTGAGCCTCAGGCGCGCTAGGCGGCTTTTACAGCTTCACCAGGCTTGGGGGCGAGCGCTTAAAGGGCCCCACTGACTTACAGTTTATCTGCATTATTTCGTCTGATCGGCCGAACTGCCGTCCACGGTCAGTACAGTCCACCCATTAAGCGGTTCTTGCCTGCCGGTAATAATGCCGGTCTAATACCAGCTCTGTTAACTGTCCATGTCCACGCATTAGCAGGCAGCAGTTGGCAGTTCAGAGTGCAGCATATCGTCAGTTAATTCGTCGTGATATTATTGCATAAAAACTTTCTTGCTATTTTAGTAGTACATTTAGTTCCAGCAATAAAAAATACTGGATGGAAAGTTGCTTCAAGGAAGAGAAGCAAAATCTTACATGATATTATAAAAGTAGAAATTAATCGAGGTTTGTTGTTTGTTTTGACGAAAAATTATTGTACAGTAGAAAAAGATAGAAATGAAGGTGCTTGCCGACAACCTGCAAGTGTGTGTTTGATTTGGCGATGAGGCCACGGACTGCCCGACTGGATACCTATCGACTCAGACTCACGTCGACGATGGCCATACACTAACAGTTTTCTTAAGCTATCAGTCCACTGTCAGTTAACTGACTGTCAGGCTAATATCGGCTGGCAAACTGTTAATCAGTGGAGCCCTTAAGGCACTCAGCTACGAAAGCGTGAAAGGGCTGTTGTCGTAGTCGCAATTAAGTCGCGAATTGGCTAATTCTCTAAATACATGACATATAAACGATATGTTTCACAGAAAAACTGAATTAGTGTTTGCACTGTAACGTTTCAATGTTGTCTTTATTGCGTCGAATAATCGCGTGCAAACCACTCACTGTAATTCCCATTACTTAATGTTAAGGAACGTGAGACGTGTCACTGAACGGCCTGAAAGCATCGCTATTTGTGAGAATTTGATATGTCGTATGTGTGATTTTGTTTTGGTTTCGTATTTTTCATGTTTACTTAAATAAAACTCATATAATTTTCCACAAATATCATTTCAACTCACCGTCTCCTTATTTATAAAAGCGTTTTTATACGTTTTTTTTTTATGACGTTTGAGCCTTTTTTAATAGTTCATTTGTATACATTTTTGAAGTTATACGAATTCAGGAGTCTTATGAAAAAATGATTGGAGTGAATTTTGCGATGCGCGCGCATATTCTTGTGCAAAGTGCTTCATAATTGTTGTTCTATTGTGGTGTTTTTTGTATTATTGTGGCGAAGATAGTCACATTTGATATTATGTGACGATATGATTAAAGATATAAAGTATTATCATACGTTAAACTTAGCAAAAGGATTAGCTATTAAATAGGACTAAACTATTGTTTACCAAAACAGAAAAAAAATCCTACTTAACTACTTACAAAAAGGATCATAGCTCAAAAATCATGAGATTTTACTTAAGAAATTTTGTTATATCTTGGTCACTTAGACCTGGTCTCTAAGCTCCCATAAGCTCAACACTGATTTATAGAACGACTTTTAGAATTATATTATGCTTTTTTTAGTATAAAATTATCTTAATTTTCTAGAGACGACGCGAAGTCGCAAATAAAGTGATTTTGTTTGAAATCTTACAAGTGAATTCATGTTGCCTGTAATCAATTGAAATCGTACAAAACCGATATAACTAGAATAGTATTACTAGGTGTATCGTACTAGATTTATTCATACAGCCTGAAATTACAGTGAACGAGCTGCAGATCATTTCATCATAACCAATTTTTGAAATAAAAATAGCCTGAAAAAAGGCCGACGGTGGTGAAATTTAAAATCGACTTTCCATTGTAGGTTTAAATATGGTCAAGAGAGTACCTTACGTATGTTTGAACTAAATATTTGTATATAACCAAACAACTAAGTTTCCATATTCATTCAAATAAAAAATAATGAAAAAGAAAATTATGATCATAACCTAATATCTAAATAATAAACCATTAAATGTGGATAGGTACCTAATTACGAAATAATAGCTGTGCCCTGCGATTTCACCCGCGTATAATTTAAAACAAGTAGTACTTCAGTATAGACAATATTTTTATCGGGCGGCCAGGGTTCTGCGTCACAACTCACACGGCTAGTTCGTGCCACTACACCCATAGTCATAGACCCGAGCCGAGTGTAGAATTATTTTGATTTTTCATTATCTCCTAAACTATGCGTCCAAATGACATGCTATAAAGGACAAAGTTTATCTTCATAAAAATGTCTCGATGACAAAGTTCGTTCATTAATATGCCATGCCTAATAATAATGCTCATAAATCACTTTTTAATTTTCAATAAATTTATGTCACAAAATACGTTATGGTGGTTTATGTATAAGATATAAGTATATGGTATTGCGGTTTTTTTGATGTACTACGGAGCAATATTTTTGTAGAAAATTGTATATAACCATTACGCCAGCGCACGCCGATAAAGCAGTTCAGGTGCGCTGTTTCTTCCGACTTACTTGACAAAAATCAATATTTAAGGCTAGCTAGATGGGTAGTCGAATGCTAGTAAGTAAGTATGCCTATACTTACTATTCTTCATGAATCATCTATCATATGCAAACAGAATTTTTCCAATCCGACTGGTAGTTCCAGAGATTAGCGTGTTTAAACAAACAAACAAAATATTCTGCTTTATTATGTGATTATGTTTTTTAATACTTGAAGTTTAGGTACATACCTTTTTATTGGTAATTGTACAACTATACAGTCACTTTTTGTTGAGATGTGATGGGACTCCCCTCTCAGTCACGTTATATTGACCTACAATTTTAAACCAATTTATTTGACTTGATATGTTTGTCTATTTTGCATCATGCCACTAAATACCCAAGCTTTAATACTGATACTTTGGAATCCCGGGCATAGCAAAATCTTATCTGTATACATAATATATTATTAGTATCCCCTAAATTAAAAAGTTGACGTGAGATTTTTATTTACCTCTTTAAATGAGATTTTGCCGGACCTAAAGTGTTATTAAAACTTTTAAGAAATAACATTGATTTTTCATGTTTTCAAAAACGTTTTTGTGCCATCTACACAAAGCGGTATAAATTAAGAGTGCTCATTGCATTGTGCAACTAGAAACTCAAAAAATTCTAAACAATCCTCATAGATGGCATTAATAGCCAATACGAGAAAAAAAAATAGAAGCTGCACAACAACTATAGCTATTGATTAATCCTATAGAAACCCCAATGCGTCCGCAAGAGCCTTGAAACAAGTGATAGTGACTTACAGCTGCATTTATTGCATATCAATTACAATTACAGATGTAAGATTAATTTACCTTCATTAATCAAAGAATAACTCAGTGTGAATATAAATTTTTTGTTTAGGGTTAAAATGAAAGAAAATAGACATTTATAACTATCATTTATTTACATACTTTACATTTTATACAATTACTACTTACAATAAATCTTAGCTACTACATGCAGCCATATTTTGGTTCTTGTATCTATTCTATTTCTTGCTTATTAAATGGATATGTCTGTTTGTATCTTGCTATTCCAAGGCATATGAAAGCTGAAACAAATATATTTTTATAAGATATAGAAGAAAACTATTAAATTTTTCAATTAAATTTATAAGTAGTTAATTAGAAAGGGTTGATAGGAAAAAAAACTGGTAATTTAAATTGTAAATAGAACAAGACTAATATAAATTCTTCTTTGTTTATTTATAAAAATAACATTATGCTATAGCTTGACCGCTTATAACTGGGGCAGATATCTAATGATAAATAATATATTTAATACACATAACATTGTTGTGTTTATTAAAATACAAAACAAAATTTTTTAGCAGTATATATTTGAAAATGTATTTGAATAAAACGTGTTAAAGGTTAACTTTTCATTGACTCTATAGTTTTTTAAAAGGCAGCATCCATAATTCTATCTTGGTATTATAATCTCCTGTGTAGTAGTTACAAATTAAAATCACGTAAACCCATACATCAAACGTCTAATGCTGCCAGCAGCCGGAAAAAGAGTAGCTTATTGATCATTCTTGTTCCACTCCCATGCCCCACAAACCATTAGGAGGGTCGCATTTATGGCAGTTGGCCTATAAAGTATGGGATTTTATTCAAATTATGATTATTTTCATTTTATATCATTTAAATTTTCCATTTAATATTAAAAAATCATGTCACCAAGCACCTACACATGTGTTCTGGCAGCTGCACTTGAAAGTCAGTCCTACCATTTTGGGCCACAAAATCACTTAACATCAGGTGAGATTGTGGCCAAACGCTGAACATATAAAGAAAAATATTATTAAATGTCTCAAATGCAGAGAGCAGGTTTGCTTTTTTGTGATGTAAGCTCATGAAAAATGTACATAGTTGAAAAAAGAAATGTTTAGTTTTGTAGAATTTTTTATACTTTCTGGCTTTAAGTGTCAGGACTAGTTTACTAACGAACAAGGAAGAACTAGGTTAATATCGAAAGGCCTGAGTGAGGATTCTATATCTAAGAATGATGTGACTTTAACAAATTTTAGAATATAGGTAAGGTATGTGGCTCAACTTTAGATAAGCTACCGTCGAGATTAGACTGCAAAATTTGTTACAGTTAGATAATTGTATTATTACTTGGAAATTTTAAACAGTCAGTTGGAAATTTTGTCCATTGAAATAAAGAAATATTTTTAGCGGTATGTTTAAAAGTTACAAATTTAAATTGAATATCCTTACCAAAAGAAAATGTTGATAAGGTATATCTTCCCGCAAATGTTTTGTTTTTCCAAGCGTAATTAGCAAGATAACCTCCAATTCCGATAAGACCGGCTGAACCAACTAGTCTGCACGGCAAACAATCTCGAGGGCGAGACGCTACATCCGTAGACATGTTTTTGTGAATAAAACAATTTCATACACTATCTCTAAGTCAGTTCAAAATATTTCTCGAAAATAAAACTGCAAAATGGGACAATTTCCGATCTTGTTGTACAATGTTTAGTATTTGACATTGACATTTTATTTTCTGATTGACAGCGCATGAGTTGCCTATCAGCCAGTGTCAATGTTTTATTTCCATTGCCTTTACTACTTTTTAATTCAAATTGTTTATTTTAGTTGTTTATTAGTTAATTCATAGCGCAAGATGTACCACAAACATTAAACGTGGCTTAGTTATGTATAAGAAGGCCATCTTACACTGTGTTAGGAAATATTTAGGCAACTCCAAATAGATAGCGGTTTTATTTATAATTAACTTAAGTTATAAACAATAGTCGAACTATATCACGTAAAATACAGCGGAAAATAAAGTTTATAGTTTAAAAAAGGGGTATATAGAAGATAACCTACCTGACAAAATAAGTTCCCGTAAGAAAAATCTTTTCACATTATACGGGAAAAGCAAAAAGATCATCGAATTTTGTGTATAAGATTTTATTTTATATTAATACGTCATAGTACTAACTTATTATTTAAAAATGTCTAAAAAAAAGTTGGAACAACAGCTACAACATAGCCCTGTTAGTATTGCAGGGAAATACTATACGTTATGTAAAGAATACATAGCACTATGGCCCAATTCTTGTAAAAATCTCTATATCTTTTTAAATAATTAGAAAATGAAAAGTAGAAAATGCACTCAACAGAGAGTTTGTATGAATAAATTTGGAACTCTGGGTAAAACTGTAGCCGATTATCTACAACTTCGGAACTCGAGCAATACAAATGGCTATTGCTTTAGAAGAACTTCGGCAACCTTGCTAGTTGATGCCGGTAGGGATATTACAACATTGAAGCGTCATGGCGGATGTAAAATCCACGGCTGTGGCAGAAATTTACATAGATAATTCTATGACTAACCTTAGTTAAAAATTCCATTTTAAACAACATATAAAACAAAATGAACGCATTAATATTAATTTGCCAATAGCCCCGACAGCAAGTACGAGCATCTCTAATGCCAACGCCTGCCCAGCAATACATATACAATTTCATAATTGTAACATACAAAACTTTAATAATTATTATACCAATAAACTATTTCTTACTTTTTTAACTTTGATCTTTTATTTAGTAGGTTCAATCCCAATGTATGAGAGTACATAGATAAAGTAGTGTTTGAAACTGCACATAACTAGGTATTAAAACACTCGTGTTTTATTACCCCTTATTTCCCCCTTATTATGCAACAGTTTCATAAACTACTATTATCTTTGACATCTGAGATGACAAAACCTTGTATCCGAGTTTTGTTAATAGGTATAGTAAACTTAGCTACTTACTGTTTGTTAGAAAATATATTATACCAAACTCCTACACAAAATGTATTTACTATATAATAATATTATATGTATTGCTTCTCGCGAGTAAAAACCGTATTTGTTGTAAAAAGGCTTTTCTTAAAACTAGGTCAAGTAGAGTACCTACTGTGATAAAAACAATGCTCCATTTTATATACATCGTGTGAGGCGGAAGGAAGCAATCTAATTATGAATGGAAAAAAGAATACTTTTATTTTATCAGATTAAATATGGAAGACAAATTAACAATAATACTTTATTGCACGACATACAAAAAACATGAATGTTTATACAGAAATGTACTACTTTCATAGGCTCGAAGGACCATGATAAGGTTCTTATTTGTATGGCTTCAGTGGTTAATAAGTTTCAATGTCGTCGTAACAAGTCCTTTGGATTTATATAATAGATGTTTATTTGTGATACTAATTTACCGCCCCACGCAGCACGCAAGAACCAAACTAGCGATTATACAGTCCACTGAAAGCGTAAAAATCCTAATATGGTCTTATCACTTACAGGGATCTCTTCCAGGTAAAGTGTACTAAAGAAGAAGTACTAATGATAGTATTTCAAAGTAGGTGTTTAAAAACTAATTAAAAAGAAATACTATAATTACTGTATTTTTCTAATAAATTCCTTTTATTTTTCACTTCTTTGAAAGAAGGATAGCTCTGCAGGGGCTAAATGGTGGATGGTTGGGCGCTGCATAAAATGGTTAAAACGTAGCATGGTGGTAGGATTGTTATAATGCTCACATGTCTAGCGACTATTCTTAGAATGAAAATATGTCATCGAGCATCTACCGTAGTATTTCAACTGCTGTACGTTCTAGAAATCTTGTGTTACATAGAAAAAGCTGTTCTCTGTCTAAAATTACTGTGTCATCTTCAACTTTGGACACACTATCAGATGGAATAGTGGTCCAATGCTATATTCCATACTGAGGAATATTCTCGATTGTTATATTGATTTTATTGTAATTTTTTTATCGTTATATGTTTTAGCGTTATGGCCACAATCTCACCTGATCTTAATTGACGATGTGGCCCAAGAATGTAGTAGTACGCTAAGCCTCGTGTAAGACTGGCTATTAAATGAAGCTGCTGTAACACATCTATTAGTGCTTGGCGACAGGTTTCCAACTTGAGGGTGGTAGCTAACCAGGCCGGCATTAGAAAAAGCTCTACCACCACGCAACATTTTGTACATTATCTTCTTTTCGTATATATTAAAAACCGTAGTATCGCGGAACACCCGATGGAAGCTAAGCTTTTTAAGTTTTGTTTATAAAATCCAATTATTAATTAATATAATTTAATTGTAATGCACCTAGTAGTAAATAGCTATTGTTGTGGTAGTCTATTCCAACATATAAAGATCAAAAGTTTGTTTATTTGAACGCACTAATCTCTGGAAATACTAATAAGACTTTTATAACTTTTATGTTATTTTATATTTATATAACTTCAAGCGATGACCCTAAGGAGCGGAGCAACAGTATCATGAACGTCAAGCAATCTGGCAAGCTGTAAACAATTATGGGAAGTGATAACAACAATAACGTACCTTACGTTGGCGCGTCGATGCGATGAAGAATAAGTCAAATAAATTGAACACGGGTGAAAGCGTGGGGCACAGATAGTAGATGAATAAATACAAATAAGGAAGTTACGTATACCACTTGCCTCTTAAATACTCCGCTGCCTGTCGCCATGCATTTCCGTTGCATACATAACATCCTTTCGTGACGTTTCACTTTTTTGAGTGAGATCTCCATTACATTTCTAACGTGCGTCAAGAAGATTAGCTTTGATTTATTTTTGTTTGGTTTCATAAGTTAACAATATACATACGTACATAAATAAAGTCTCTTTCCCAATGGGGTATAGAGGGACCACATCCATTCACTTGCTGCTGTCATACACCTTTCGTTTCTTCAACACTCATCAATCTTTTCATGCATGCTCGTCGGTTTACGGTCTGTACGTCGGTAGAGTACTGACTCTTGACCTGACCTTTCTTCAGAATGCCTCCAATTTGATCTTGGTATGTTCGTTTAGGCCTTCCCCTTCCAACTTTCCCATTCACACTCATCTTAAAATACTGTCTAGTTATTCTTCTTTCATTCATCCTCTCTACATGCCCAAACCATCTAAGCATCACTTTCTCAATTCGTGTCAGTAGATCTACTTTTTTGTTAAAATTAAATACTGTAACGACATTTATTAAAACACAATTATATTTTACTTACTTATACTAACTATGCTAACATATACCTATTTTATATATTCTGTTCTAACGGTATAATTACCAGACAACACCAGACCGGTTGACCAGGCTGACTACCTACGACTATTTACAATTACTTTGACGATGTCTTTGATTGCCCCAAGAGAGAACTCACGTTCACAGTTAAGTCGAATAATATCAGCCATTTACGAATATATGGGCACTAGGCAAAGCAGCAAGATCATCAAAATGGAGTTTAATTGTAGCGGTCGCTGTAACCGAAAACAGGTAATTAACTCATTTATCGTTAAAAAAGCACTTTTGTTTTGTTTTTTATCTTTCATACTATTTTCCTACAGTAGGTTATCATGTGACATCAAGTTTTTTGTATTTTAAAAAACATGTCTTGACTGCCGAGAGATATCAATACAGCTGAAGCCACTTTTTTTAAATACAACTATTTTGTCAAGTAAGCGTACGGTCCGCCTTATGATAAACGGTTACCGCATGGCCTACGGATGCTTGTAAAACCAGACAAATCACTAGTGTGTTGCCGACCTTAAACCCCTTCCCCTATAAGCTCTGAAAACCTTACTTACCGTAAGAACACAACACATGGTCATTTAGTTGCGATCTTCTGTAGGGTGGAGGTATTCCACCTGTTGGGCTGCCCCAAATAGAGAGACATACATATGCAGGCCGGCTTGACAGCGGCGACTGCCGATGGATTTCGATCTCTCGGTTGTAGACGTTGTATTTGAATTGTACTGTGCTTAATATCAGTGACAGAGCAGTCAATGTGCCGAGCTATTATATACATATATAGATTTATTTAGATTATTTATTTTAGATAGATTTATCTGTACCCTACTTCTCTTACGAGTATATTAGGTCCTTACATATGAAATTGGCATTTTGTTGAACTGGCCACTTTGATCTCAGATATCTGGCGTTTGGTTAGGATTTCAAAATTCAAATTTATTTTAAATTTAGTCTTCTGTATTTCTGTTTCGAATTTAGTGATTCATTTGTTTTCCCACCATTTCATTTTTCTTTGACATCGTCCTTTTCACAAAATGGAAATCTTAAAATATCTTGTTATTTACGAATACTATGAGTTTCATCGTGGCATCAACGCTGCAGTAACAGCTCGAAGGATTAATGATGTGTATGTGGAAGCTACTGTAAAATAAAGCACGGTAAGTCTTTGATTCCAACGTTGTGGAAATTTTGACCTACGAAATAAAACGACCGGAGACTGTAGTTGATAATGAAGAATTAAAGGTGATTGTGGAAGCGGATCCATCGTAAACCACGTCAGAGTTGGCGGCAGGCTTCGGTATGAGTGATAAAATAATTTTGATTCACTTGAAACAAATTGGAAAATTGAAAAAGCTCGAGAAATGGGTATCGCATGAAGTGACTGAAGCACACCAACAAACACGCATTGAGTGCTGCGTTACATTACTCAACCATCACAATAACGATGGAATTTTGGATCGTATTGTTACTTGTGACGAAAAATGGATCCTTTACGATAATCGGAAATGGTCATCACAGTGGCTGAACCCAGGAGAATCTGCCAAATCCTGTCCCAAGCGAAAGTTGACTCAGAAGAAGGTGTCACACACCGTGTTTGGTGGACCAGTGTTGGTGTCATACACTACAGCTTCCTAAGGTCTGGCCAGACGATAACGGCAGATCTGTATTGTTAACAATTGCAAACCATGATGGAAAAGTTAGCCTTTAAATAACCTAGACTGGTCAATCTCTCTAGCCCACTGCTGCTTCAGGACAACGCTAGACCCCATACATCACGACAGACGGTCGCTAAATTAGAGGAACTGCGGTTGGAATGCCTCCGACACCTACCATACTCCGCGGACCTTGATCCAACAGATTACCACTTTTTTCGGAATTAGGATAATTTCTTACAAGAAAAAAAATTCTATTCCGATGAGGATGCCAAACTGCCTTCAAATATTTTATTGATTCTCGCTCCTATGCAGCAATGGAATCAATGAACTACCTATAAAATGGCGAAAGGGCATAGATAATAATGGTATATATTTCGATTGATTAAATGTATAATTTCATAATATTTTTTTCGTTTTACTTTTTCCTTATAAAACGCTAATTTCATATGTAAGGACGTATTAATAGGATTACACAATTTTAACAGAAATTATCTTTTTATAAATTATTATTATTATTATTATTTGAAACCAAAATATGTGACTTATAAAGGTACAGTAACTTTTAAAGCATGATTTTTCGAATCGCTATCTCTTCTATCTCTATTTTAAATTTAAAAGGAAATACTATTTTGTTTTCTTTGAAAATCCATCGTTAAGCGGAAGAAAATATAATGAAATTATTTATTGTAATTAGATTAATCGAGGTATTGTTTCCGAATCACTTATTTCAGAACCATGAGGGAAAAATATCATGCGAGCGAAGCCACCGCTAAAAGTTAGTATTACCAGTAATGTATATACGTAACATAAGCCGACCTAATAAGTAACCGAGTTTGGTCGTAAGTGAAAGGAAGGCGGATGCCCAATACGTAACGTTCCGTGCGTGACATACGTCCCAAGTGGTATCGTTACGGTCTTGCTAAACTGCCATAATCTTGTAGTAAGTGTTTTTATATTATGTAAACAATTTAGTATGAGTCATAAAAAAACCGGAGGATTTCCTTCGGGAAGGTTTTCTGTTCAAATGTGTTTTATTTTTATTTTTTATTACATGATGAATTTTCAATTTTTTTTTTTTATCAAAATGCGCATCAATTATATCTACTTGAATTCTAATTGTATCTATCTTACGCTTCTGTAGTAATAGTTTAGGACTTTAGTTAATTGTTTTTGGTGATAAAAATATTGTTTTTTTTTTTTTTTAATATTTATACAGAGGATTATCTATACTGATATTATAGTGCTCAAGAGTCTATTTGAACGAGATAATCTCTGGAACTACCAGTCAGATTAAAACATTTTTTTTTTGTGTTTTATCGCCTGTTTATTGAGGAAGGTTGAGGAAGCTATATAACTTTACACTACAACCCCAAAAACAAAACAGTAACCACGAACGTAAAACTATCTGGCAAGTTAATCAATCTATAGGCAATACGAGAAATGTGAAAAGCAATAGCTACTTACTACATGGGTGCGTTGAACGCGCGGCGCTGCGCGGTGGACATTTGAGCGAAGTGGGTAAAACCGTGATGCACCGCTAGTCTATTATAAATGATTAATGTTATTATTAGTAGTTATAGAGGTAGATTTACTGAAAATTATATTTAAAAAAAATCTATTGTTATTTTGTTTCACTTAATTTTCTATTTAAATATGTAATTTTAGAACGAATTATTGTTTAAATAAAATATAAATAATTTAAAAACACAATTGTTACTTTGTATACGAATAATAGGCGTGTATTATGAATATTAAATACTTTAAAATATGAAGAGAAACCAGCCAGATGTATTGTAAATATAAAAACAAATTATGTACCTACCAACACAAAATATAATAGTTACATTTATCTCCGACTAGATTACTCATTATTTTTTTAATGTGATATTAAAAAACAGGCCTACTGTCCACCTAACGTTAAGTGATCTATAATGTAGCTATATCATGTAAATTTATTTTTACTCTTATATTGACAATTAATACAGTCTATCAATTGAGAAATGACATAATTTACTTTCCATGTACAAAATTTCATACAAATAGGTATAGTTTTTTTTTTTACGATTTCTATAATAAGTCTTATATAATATACGGATATTATAGTTTATCAGTTATGGCGTTGTATACGAATTCCGTCTACAAAATATAATGAAAATCAGTTGAGAATAAAAAAAAAATATTTTCCCGAAATATAGTTTTGTATCCTACAGAAATTTCATTTTCAAATGAAAAATGTCATGAAATAGAAAATTTCATAAAAATCGCTCAAGCCGTTTTTGAATTAAATCCTGATATCCAATCAGACAGACAAAATATTTTAATGTTATATATATATACTACGTAAGCACTGTCAGGATATTAGAAAAAAAATGATACATTTATAGATAGAACTATAGATTTATCAATATAGATAAAATGAAATGTTTCTGTGTGTAAAACTAATAATGGGAACCTCGAATGCATTCAAATTTGGAATGTCCTAAAGAAAAATAGGGACTGTACATATTATGACTCAGGCCTTGACTTGGTCGGTGAGCCACTGAGCCGAATAGTTCTCGCGCCGCAGTCTTCGGCTTCGGCAGTCTCGTTTTGCGTCCCGTTCGTTGCGTTCCACTCTGTGACGTCGCTTTCAAGTCCGCGATATTTATCGCGCGACTTGTGTGTTTACAAAATATATCTGTGTGCTGTGGTCTCATTAAAATAATTACACGTATCATTCCATGTTTACAACAACATTTATTTAGAATTAATGTAATAATGACTGAGCGATAATTTTCTGTATGAATACAAACCATCGTAAGTAGACAAAAGGGAAAACCATGAGAACTGAAGTTTCAGTGTTGTGGCGTTGACTCTATAGTGGATTAAGATCTCGATGTAAAATTATGTTTTATTAATATTAATATTAAAAAGGTAAGAAATTAATTCACATACCAATTTGCATTGTCAGCTATGTATTAGGTATTCATTAATTTATATAGGTATATATTTTAATATTTATAATTTAAAAAACAAATGATGTAATGTTAATCCTTATACGTCTGTTTACTTACGTCATTTTTATTTCTTACAATTTTATACGATATCTTTTATACAATCCTTAAAAAATATTTTTTTACGAAAAAAATTCAAAAAATATTATAATTATTAAAAAATGTATTTATTTACAAAGGACTGTTAATAAGTACATAATCAAATTATATAAACTCTGTACGATACCTACATTGTTTGTCACAAGTCAATTAATATTGTATCTATTCTTCAGCATAACATACGTCTTATAGAAGAATATTAATGGTGCTTTGTTACTGTTATCAGAACATTACTAAATTACGGCATATTTGTCTATTTTGGTAGTTATAGTTTGGCACGAATAAATACTACATTTTCATCTGACGTTTTAAGCCAAACTACTGGGTCTTTTTAATCGAAAAAATAGTATCGTTAAATTATAATTTATTTCGTAGAAAGACCATATAATTAACATATTAACTATGCGTACCTAAGTAATATAATAGTTGTCGCTAGTCGCTACTAGTAACCGTCTCAAGTATAAAATTGTACTGAACTACTGTTAAAGCTAGACTAACTTATTTAATGTGCGCTACCATTCAAGTCCTATGAATTTAATTTATTCCAGAAGTACTCAAATTATTATAAGCCTCATTCATATCAGTCTTATATGTAATTTTCTTAAAGCCATCCAAGTGCTGCTTAATTTAGAATTAAACGGCCGTGTGTGAAATTGGGATCCCTTATTTATTATGATCAAAAGTATTTTTGATAAATGAATATGGCATTCTATATGTGGACGTCCAATGTACCTATATTTTGGACCTGCAGTAAATCGATATTGACCTCTGGGCTATATACACTATTTTGGATATAATATAGAACTAATGACAAAAAGTAACTTTTTAAATACAGTATCTGTACTATTTTTATGCAGTAGAACTGAATGTAATAATTCACTAAACTTCTAAAACTATATTTATCTGTAATAAGGTGTTAATAAGTGCATTATGGAGAAAATTTTCTTTAATTTTTGAACGTATTTCTGTTCAATCATAACTTAGGTCCTAGATTTGCCAAACTTTGTTATTAATAAGTACAAATAATTGTATGTCAGCTTTATACCTGATACAATAACAATTTAGTATGGAAAAGTGACAGAACTGTGCTTGATGGAACTGTACAAACCAAAAACAGCGGCGGCCATCGAAAGATCAACAACTCATCGCCAGTTACCGCTGTCATGCAGGTCTGCGTAAGTAGAAACTGGATATTCACCAGCTGATCTCAAAACGCGACGCGCACAAGATATTCAATATGACAGGATTTTCACCATATGTGTGGTGGTCGCGACCCAGTCGTACTAATACCATACAGCTTTACCTACCATCCCGTTTTCATTTGGGACAAACACATGAATGTGTACTACTCTTCAAAATCCTTAAGCCTTGAAGATTCAAGTAACAACTAGAAGTAACAAGAAAAATATGTTTATACACTTTCATCTTCTTCTTCTTCTATACATATTATAAAATTCAACGTCTCTCTTTCTGTCTGTCCGTTTATGTTCTTTTCACGCAAAAACCTCTTATCCGATGTACATGTTTTTTTATTTTAATTCATAGCTATGTTATCTGGCCAGGTTATAGTGTATATTTTATAAAATAAAGTAACATACGAAATAAGCAGTGACGATAATGATGAATTAACTTGGAAAAAGACGCACTTGGGGCGCTTAAATGGCTTAAGCTGAGTAAACATACGAGATATATAAAATTAATGTTGTACATATAATTGTATATCTTAAAAGGACCTATAAAATGTTAGCAATAGCATATATCTTTCTTCTAAGGATCACCCACAATAAGCATTATTGTCTTCGTCTTTTGAGTGGTGGCAGCACGATTCGCAAATGGGCTCGACTGATTGGAGAGACTGACTGGAGCCGCGGTCACAGCTATACGGACCATATAGGAAACAAGATGGTACTTGCACGGTATTTTTTAACTCGCATGGTATTTTGAAACCTTTTTTATCATCACGTATAATTTGTACCGTAGTAAAATTACCTAAGGGTAAACTTCGAGAAATTCTAACAAGAGCTGTGTAAATTTTACAGAAGCAATTAAGTTACGGGGATTTTATAATTAACTACTTTGAGGACCCTTGGATTAAGTTGGGCTTTGCGAGCTACTACCATATTTAACTTTTATTGTTGTCACAAATTAGATTTTGCAGACGGAAGATTACCTTTGTGCCTTCATTAGATTGTTTAGCTTAGTTAATTACTTAACTAGGTTACCCCAGTAATATTAAAAATGTAAAAACAGCTGAATATATACACACAGATATTTTATAATCTGAATTAACACATAAGAATTTTTTTATCTCGGTAAATGAAATACCTATTTTTCATTTATCTCTGGACTCAATTCTGAAGTCTATTGTGTTATTTAAAAGACGAATTATCACAGTCCAGAAGTTAGTGAAGTAACAAAGTATTTAAAACATAATTATATGAATAATCCTCTATGGCTTATAAATATATTTTATTAAATCACCTTTTAATGTGTTAAAAGTGAAATTTTTGTTTGAGAAGTTAGTCGGATATAAAATTTAGTGTACTTATTGAGTTTTTGATTTTCGGTTATAACTAAAAATTATATAAGTATGTACCTATCTTATCGATTTTAGAAAATTACACACGAAAGGAGTTTACTAGGGGATGAAGTAATACCATAAATAGTCATTTTCCACGAGTAAAACTATTAATACATACTATTATAATATGAATTAAAAATGTTATATTGTTTTTTTTTCTTTATGACTATTGTTGATTGTTGTCCTACAAAATACTATCTATGATAAAATTTTAATAAATTTTAGGAGTTGCTCTACGAAAGAGTTTAAGCGCATATGATGTTTCCTTTGTTTGAAGGATAGGGTCAAATACGACATCAACTCTAGGAAGCACATGTTACATGTCTACAATTCTTACGAAAGATGTTTTAAGATAAAATCGATTCAAAACATAATTGTATTGTAAGACAGAAAGTCTATAAGCTATAGTTTACAAAACCACGCATGAGCTCATTTCTTAAGTCTGCAAATTAAGTAAAGTTAGAACTAACTAGTTCTACATTACGCTTCTAAATCACAGAATTATCCTTAATACATGTAATTGTAAAATAACATAAGGATAATATTGAATAAATTCCATAAATAATAATCATTATTAATTGATTTATTCTTCATAATAATTAGACTCTTTTGGTAACAAACATCTTTGTTATACCTATTATTTTAATAATAACTAATACTATCTATAAGATACAGTTTAATAGTAAGTTATCTTATTTTATTTGACTTAAATTTGTCGATTAAATATATTTAGTTAAAAAAAATCCCTTTCCAATCGTCGTCGAATCTCTCGTTCGTGTATATAAGTTTAATTCAAAGCTGAGAAGATTCATGTCATAGAATTCAATTTTCACTTTAAATGAATATGAATAAACAAAAATATTAATCACTGACGGCGTTATTGCACGAAAATTTAATAATAAACGCTTAATGATGGCATTGTTTATATAATCACGCAATGTTGCCATTATGTTATATCGGACAATCAATTTGTACCTTTCTGTTTTTAAAGCCGTGTATTGTCTTGATCATTAATTGCGCAATCGATGACGAGGGATTTGCATTGAATGATGATGAAGAGGATGACGCTTTTAGCCCTTAATAAACTTATATCTGGTACATTTGTAAAATAACTTAGATGAATATTGATTGGCGCACAACATACATTTTGGGAGTTATTCGTGGGATCTTAATCTTAATGTGGTGATTTTTATTTTGACTCATTAACTTATGTTACTTGGCCATATATTATGTAATGTTGGTAGTATTTTATGTGATATGATTTGGTTATTTTGCATAAGTGAAGTGTATATTATATATAAAAGCTAGAAACATGTATTTTGAGTTGCCATGATAATTTTGAGGTATATTCGTAAAAACTTTGACAAGCTTGATTTTGTCAAAGACAAGTACAGTTTTAATACTAGAAATAGACATAAATTAGTTGTATAGTATTTTAGACTTACTAAGACTAATAAAAGTTTTTTAGGTAATAGTGTTAGGTTCTATAATAAGACTCCGAAGCACATTACTAATTTGTCCGACAATGAGTTCAAGGACCATATCAAACAGGTTTTACTGTTATTATAGGGTGGATCATTATGTGAATGATAGTGATGTCTGGAAGTGGCACCTTCTCTGTGCATCCACCAAATTATTAATATGATAATACGATACACGATGAACTGTAAATATTATTTAAACAGTTGGGAAAAAAATGTTTCTTGCCGGTTCTTCTTGATGACTGGGATGTTTACCGTAGTAGTGTTTGACGTACGTAAGTCTTTTTTGATTTTGAGCCACCATCTTGTTTGATCGATGTTTGAACTTTGAATGTTACAAGAATATTTTATCTTCGTGACATTCGTGAAATATTAATTTAAGCAATACTTCTAAAATGTTAAATCTAGAACTTGATAAGTTAGAAACAAAGAGTACAAAATGTGACATTTTATGATAAATATTTACAAATTAGATACTTTAAGCACATGCTTAACTATAAATATTTCGAGCCCGGTAAAGCTGTAAAAGCCGTAAAGGCTCCAGGGCCCCTAAGGCTAAGAGTATAGTCAGTTCGAAAAAATATATATAGAAATATTTTTTGTATATAAATAATATGACAAATATACACTTTATTTTTATGTGTTAATGTGAGGTGATAATTTTATACTTATTTTTTATTTAATTATATTACTTCGTTTGTAATGACATTTAACTAAAAAGCGATAAAGTTTAAAATAAAAACAAATAAAAGATATTGTACAAACCTAAACGTTTTGAATATAGCCATAATATAAATTGAAATTGTGGTAAAAATATATGTAGAAAATTATATTAAATACCTACATCGGCTTACAAACACCACAAATAAACCCGCTGTACATATGAACTGGCTGATTCAGCATACGACGCGGACGCATCGAAACGTGTCATTTTGACTTTTATTCATCATGTGTATAGTGGTCGCTATTCAATCGCAGCTGAACGTTCCACTTTAATACTATGGAAATCTCCGTTATTTTTTTGCACTAGAGTACTACCGTCTAAGATTTAAAACAATGTAGTAACTTATTCATTTGTTAAACATTTAATTAACTACATATAACCTTTTAAATAATAAATACAAGGTCACCAAGGGGCATTATCAAGTACTACAAACGGTAAACGGTATTACTTACAATAAAACCGACTTCGAACGTAAAATAAGTAGGGCGCTTAAATGTTACCAACGGAAAAATATTGATTAGACGCTTATCGCTTATTTATTGTACTGAAATTATCTATATATCATTTAATACGTGAAGAGCGAAATTTTGTAACCCTTTTTAAGCATACTGTAGGTGAGATTTTATATAAGCAATTAAAGTTATATATAGAAGGAATGCAGAAAGCTAAAATTTATACATAATATATTGTGTTACAAATACATTAAATTAAATAAAAATTTAAATAAAACATTCATTGTTTACGTTAATACAGCCAAAATCAAAAAACACATACACACCAATTAAAGTCTATGGTCAAACAGTCGCACAGAGTAGAGATTGTCACTAAAGAAATTTAAAATGTTGCAAACAAATAATTACTGACAGATTTACCCTAATAGTACAAAATAAAAAATAAAAACTATGATTAAGAAACTCTTAGATACAAGAACCTCAATAACGTGCAAACTTATAATTTTAAGAATTACAGATTTACTTCGGCGACCACTTGTACTGATAATTATCTAAAGAGTGATGAAGGCAGGATAAAGACAGGTATACAATTATGATAAATATGGAGGGGTATAAAATATACATGAGAACTAACGCAACTATTTACTTTTATAACTATTGGGGTGCATGAAAAGAGCCTCCAGTGATGTTATCCGAGTACGTACGAGTACTCCCTGGTCAGTCGGTCCCGATCCCAACTTCATTGACTGGTCAATATTTTACCACTGCACTGTATAATATGACTTGTGCTGAAATGAACAAGAAGACGAACGCAACTATGATTGATAGCTGTTATTCCTAAAAATCACTGGCTGTCAACTGTTTCGAAGTTCTAGAATCTAGAGTGACGGGTTATGTTAGATTTATTAGTCACATCCGTCAAGTGAAACATCTCGCTTCATTAAACGTCTAGTTGAATATTTGCCGATGCCAATTACCAAAGTATGAAGTGAACATTTTAGAAAAATCAATTTGTGAGTTTTGGGTTATTAGAAACAAAAAGTAATAAATTACTATTTTAATTTAAAGTTACTTACAGATGGAAAATATAAAATAAAATCGTAACCCACGGCTAGTTGCCAATTGTCAACTGTTCGCACAATATATTCATTGAGATATTGTGAATGTTGAAAAATTAGGCTTGAGAGCAAAACTATCGTTTTTAGGGTTCCGAAGTCAAAAGAAACCCTTATAAGTAGTTGCGGTATATCCGTCTGTCTTTCCGAGGCTTAGAGCTCAGAGATTCATAGTACTAGAAAGCTGTAACTTGGTATGGTTATACATTTTAATCACGCCGACAAAGTGGTAATATAAAATCTTGAAAAAAAATGTTTATAGTACCTCCCCAACAAGTAAAGTGGGAATGTTTTTTCTCGTCTATCACAATTTATGGACTCCTTGGCAATATTTTTACCTTATTTTTTATTGAATTACATTTAACAATAAGTAAATTCAAGTGAAGCAATCTACATTGGCATGTTTTTTTTTCTATAATAATCTTATTAATAGCATGCAACTCTATCTATTGGAACCTCCTTGTTTGAAACTTATCAATCCCGTGATTTCCCCAAGGCCGGTAAAGCTGTAAAAGCCGTAAAGGCTTCATCCAGGTCCCCTAAGGCTAACAGTATAGTCAGTTCGAAAAAAAATCCTGTGATTTATGACAATAACGGTTGTTATGGAAAGCATCAGTTTAAAGCAGAATATATAAAATAGCTGCCTTTAATCTCTGCTTACTCCAAAATAATAGTCACAATTTTAAACGTCAGAAGATGTTTATTATATACACAATATCCTTTGTAGTCAAGTTACGTATTCCAACGTAAGCCACCTCCAATAGACAGGTTGATATCGAGAGGCGTACTAAATTCCTCATTCAATGTAAATATAGCTGCATTGAAAATTGAACTTTAAAAATAAAAAAATACGTTTAAAGTCGAGTTTTTCTCCTTCGACCACAGTTGGTGTGACGTCTACAGTAAATGTTGGTAGCTGCATGACAATTTCAAATAATCGATTTCATTTTGAAGGTCGTGGGTATTTTGTGTAGCATTTTATATGACGCAATAAGGATAAAATGTAGTTGTAGCAGGAAAACAAAGAACTGTGGATTTTCAAGGAATATAAAAATTGCTAGTAACAAATAATAGGGAAAACTCTGGAAAATGACAAAAATGACTGTGGTAGATGTGACGAAATAATATATATATTTTTTAGATTTGTTTGTATTAATTATTGCTGCTTAGTTTAGAAATAAAAAGATTTGTAGCGAAAATAGCACAAGAAATAAATACACCAGAAACATTAATGGTGTTTGTATATGGAAAGCCTGTTGGGCCGTTTCTATTGTTAGTGTTAATTGGAACGCGCTCGTGACGGACAACCTCCCCGATGGGATTCCCTTCGCTTGTACGACCAACGTCTTATATTAAATTACTAAATGTTATTTTATTTTGGTACACATAATGGAAGTATAAGTATTAAATACTAATTTATTTAAGTAGTGTTTAATTTATATATTTAATCTGTAACAGTGTCTTAAGTAAATGTTATATGCCTTATATATTTAATACATATATTCATTAAAAACAATATTAATTTGTTTGCTTCTCCTCTTTGCGTTCCTAATGTTCGATTGCGATGAAAGTCGCGGGCAAAAGCACATCACAGAATAATTAATAGTGGTTTTGAATATAAATAAATGTTGGCAGCCTCTACATTTGTTACGGTAGCTTGTATATTTGACGATGTCTTGAGCTAACACCTCTTCACGGGCTTAAGTATCACGATATATTGATAAGTTTTGATAAACCGATAAATCAATAATTCTGTTTTATCATACTACTCGTACATACTGAACATCGTAATTTTTGTCCAACTTCCATATGTGGACAAATTATACTCCAGTGTTCTTAATTATCTGATAACACATCAAACAAATATGTTTTTAGATTAAATTGAATTGAATTTACAAATCCTAGTAAATAGTAAATTAAATACAAGGATTATGTATGACTAGCCGTGCCCGCGGCTCCGCTCGCATGGACTACAGAATGACGTCGGATGAGCGCAAGCGTGAATCATACTGCCCCCACTCAAAAGACGGAAGACAAAAATCCTTATTGTGGATGATCATTAGAAGATACATATATGTTATCACTGACTTATTTGTAGGGCTTTGTAAGGTCTACAATTATGTAGAATATTAATTTGATATATTTCGTATGGTTTATTCTGCGTAAGCCATTTAAGCGCCCTAAATGCGTGTTTTTTCCGAATTCATTCACCATTATCATCACTGCTTATTTTGTATGTTACTTTATCTTACAAAATATATCCTATAACCTGGCCACATAAACCAGCTATAAATTAAAATAGAAAATATTGAAATCGGATAAGTGTTTTTTGCGTGAAAAGAACATAAACGGACAGACAGACAGAGAGTTTTATAATACCTATGTGTAAAAGATAGAAGAAGAAGAAATTATTGAATGCATTGAAAAACTTTTATTAAAAGACTAAATACATGTGTAAAATACCTATATATATTATACAGCCATTTAAAAGTAAATAATAATAAAATAGTTTGTTTTCATTTGCTCTAAATAATTGTTTTATATCGACATTCTGAAGGACTTTCATTGGTAATGGAACATAAAACACCTTGATAATTTACTACAAAACCTTTTTTCTTCTGTTCTTTTCCTATCCATAATAATAAATAAATATATAATCGAATGATTCCCTTTTGGAACGTATAAACTCATTACGGATTACGTTGATCCAATTTCGCATTTTGCTTATGTTTGGTACAGTTAATCCAATAACCTTTGGACGAGACGGAGTTCAGAGGGACGGTTCAAATATCTAATTTATTAAATTGATTACAGTTTATTACTATTCTAATATAATTACCAAAAAGAATATGAACTAATGAATCTCTGTTCTACATAAATTTACAAAGTAGTAATTTCTAGAAGCCCCAATACAATTTCAAAAAAATATATTCACTCATAGAAATCTGCGTTATTTAGGTTATCTTTTATTGTCATAACATTTTTTATTTTATGCATGCACTACAGAATACCCGTCAGTCGAGCGCAATTGCGAATCGTGCTGCCACCACTCAAAAGACGAAGACAATAATGCTTATTGTGGGTGATCCTTAGAAGAGAGATATATGCTAATGCTAACCTTTTATAGGTCCTTTTAAGATATACAATTATATGTACAACATTATTTTTATATACCTCGTACGGCTTACTCAGCGTAAGCCATTTAAGCGACCAAAATGAGTCTTTTTTCCAAGTTGATTCAACATTATCGTCACTGCTTATTTCGTATTCTACTTTTCTTACAAAATATACCCTATAACCTGGCAAGATAACATATCTATGAATTAAAATAAAAAACATGTAAATCGGATTAGTCGTTTTCGCGTGAAAAGAACATAAACGGACAGACAGACAGAGAGACGTTGAATTTAATAATATGTATAGAGTACATACAGGTCTTTAGTAACCAAACGTACCTAATCATTGGTAGCTGGAAGTAATCACGGTTGATGATTAATTGTGAATTTTGAGACATTTTTTTTCGCACTCCACTTAAAATTCACTGCTACTTTATAAAAATAACTATTAATTTTTAAAATATTGTGTGTATTTGTTAGAGATTCTATAACTTCTGAATGAGTTGACCGATTCAGCTCATATTTACATAATATATTTTGTTATATCGAGAGGATGGTTTATAAATATGTCAGGATCCGATATGTGGCGCTGTGATCGAGCCATTAATATCGGAAAAGATAGAACAGTAAAGAGTTGTAATCTGAACATTAAACATATTTTAGAGAAAATACTATTGTTAAAAATAAAGGTCAGAAAACATTTTGACAGTTTCTAAAATATTTGTCTGTCTGTCTGTCTCTCGGTTAATTTGTAAAGCCGTCATACAAAACATACTGATCTGAATATTATGAAATTTGATTTGTTTGTAGTTTGTACTCTATAGTAACATTTAGGATGCATTTTTAGGATAAATTTCAATACACCTACATATCTGTGATTTCTTTTAAATCACCGTCTTTTATACACGACTAGTATTGAAAATAATTGTAAGATAAATATATAATAAATGAATATATATCGTTCACGATGTAATTCTCAATTTTGAATATTTTCATGAATTACGAAAAATGATTCAGAGATCTTGCGTGGGTAAATTTTATTTGACTCATTACAGAATTACATTGATCGGTAGTGAAGTTGACCTACTTACCTATTCGTTGCACCCTCCTTGTCAATTTGGTGTAGGAAACTTCATTGCATAATTTTAGTCGAATGAATAGAACGGGCACGTAAATTAAATTTCAATAGTGTGCAGTTCAATGGCAGTTTCGTTCGTGTCTCTCATTTCAATAGATTTATTGAATTTACTAATAAATGTTATTTGTGAAATCCTTATAAGGTAAGATATATGATGAAGAGAAAACTAGGCTATAGTTCAGTCTGTATTAGGTAAGTACATGTATTTTTTTCTAAATTTTATGATAGACATCTGTTATAGAGGATCACAGATACATATATCATTAAATCAAAGTGTTGTCTATATGTCTGTTTGTACGTCTGGATTTAATGCGAAAACGACTCGACCGTTTTTTAATGAATTTTTCTAACGAGAAGTTCATTTCGCTCCTTAACTACTAGGCTAGAAAAATATCGATAATACTTTAAAAGATCGGAAATACTAATTCAAAAATTAAATAAAAAAAACGTGATTTTGATGATAATCTGTATTCCTTATATGGTATTTCGAAATTTGGCTATAAAATTATAAATGTAATCTTAATAAAATCATAAAGTATGAGGAAACATAAAATTACGAGAAGTAAAAAATCACTAACTGTAAGGAGTTGCGGGCAGAATTAGTTTAGTACATATTTTAGTGTCAACCGGCTTTTTAATATTATAAAGTTTAAATTTAAGATTACAAATCAAGTGAGAGCCAATTTCAATCAACAGATAATTTGAGAATTGATTTTTAAGATTTTTAAGACAGGTCCATATATTATCTGTTAAATTGTCAAAATTATTCCTCGTATAAAATTATCTGACGATTGGAAAATCAGCCCTAAATATTTTTATCATGTTTGCAGAATCAAATCGTTTTGCCTCTATTTTGATTTTATAATATTTTTACTTTGTTTTTGATGATTTGTAATAGAACATATTTAATCTAAAAAGGGCGAGTCGTCAGAATATTTTCTTTAACTAAAAACTCTGGTTAATGTACTACTCGAGCCAGAGTCCTTACAAGCATCGTACGAGTGCCCTCATCGCTTTCACTTACGCCATATCCAACGTGCCGTGTGTGTGCCGGCCTAGAATTGTACCACCCCAACTCTTCCCGTGGGTGTCGTAAGAGGCGACTAAGGGACATATCAGGGGGCGGGCAGCAGCGCCCCCGCAGAACAACCCCACCACCAAACTGCGATCCCCAACCCGCCTGCCCAGCGTGGGGATTATGGGCATTTCCCCCTCATGAAGATTACAGCCAATAGAAAATGGCCCCCAGTTCCCGGCCGCCTCGCTATCCCTGGCCATGGTAACGGCGGGGCAGGGGGTGCTAAGAATCCCCGGGCTACATTAGGCTACCACATGCTTCATAAACTGACCCTGGCTACGTTTAACGGACGCACTCTGAGGCTTGACCATCATCTAGCGCAGTTGGAAGTGGAGTTAGAGAACATTAAATGGCATGTTCTCGGGTTATGTGAAGTCCGTAGAGAGGGCGAGGACACCGTAACCCTTGACTCGGGCCATCTTCTCTACTTTCGCGAGGGTGATAGAACATCCCAGGGTGGCGTAGGTTTCCTCGTCAATAAGGCCCTCTCTAACAACGTTCAGGAAATCTCGAGCGTGTCGACCAGGGTAGCGTACCTGATCCTTCGGCTATCCAAGCGGTATAGCATGAAGGTAATTCAGGTTTACGCACCGACCTCGGCACACTCGGATGATGAAGTGGAGGATATGTATGAGGACATATCCAAAGCCTTGCACAACACCACTAAGGCTCACTTCAACGTTGTTATGGGGGACTTTAACGGCAAGGTGGGAACCCAGACTGGCAATGAATCCCGAATAGGCCCACACGGTTATGGAGTTAGGAACCACAGGGGGCAAATGCTTGTCAACTTCCTCGAGAAAGAGGGGCTGTTCTTAATGAACTCCTTCTTTAAGAAACAGCCTCAAAGGAAGTGGACATGGCAAAGCCCTGACGCTGTGACTAAAAATGAGATCGACTTCATCATGACGGATAGCAAGCACATATTCAGAGATGTCTCAGTGATCAACAGGTTCAATACCGGATCTTATCACCGACTGCTCAGAGGCTCTCTGAATATCAACCTGAAGCTAGAAAGAAACCGTCTGATGATGTCCACGCTCCGGCCTAACCCAATCCAAATCATGGCGGGCACGGAGAAGTTCCAGCAACTTCTTGGGGATAGATTTGTTGCCTTGGAACCCACTGATGACGCTGACGAGACCCTACACAATCTGGTCGAAACGCTGAGAGACGAGGGCATCAAGTTTTGCAAAAAACAGCGTACTGGCAGGAAGTCCAAACTCTCGGATGAGACTCTGGGGCTGATGACAAGAAGACGGGAAACCACCCAAGCGACTTCGTCAGACAGGTCAAACCTGAACAAGAAAATTGCGAAGATGGTACGGCGCGACCTTCGGAGCTCCAATACACGCCTCATTGAAGAGGCGATAGAGCGAAACCGAGGGTCCAAAGTATTCACTCAGCAGCTTGCCAGGAGCCATCTGTCGAAACTTAAAACTCACGACGGGAGGACTGTATTGTCGAAGCCGGAGATCTTCGCCGAGATAGAGGATTTCTATGGCCGTCTGTACACTGTACATGCCCCCTATTCCCGACCAGACGACCATGATTCTAGAGCCACCCTGTCACGCCACTATACCGACGAACTGCCTGATATCAGTCAAGACGAGATAGTGTTAGCTCTGAGGCAGCTTAAAAATGGAAAAGCCCCCGGTGAGGACGGAATTACTTCGGAACTTCTGAAGGCTGGAGGAGCTCCTGTTATACAGGAACTACAGAAACTCTTCAGTGCCGTCCTTCACAGTGGGAGAACTCCTAAGGCGTGGAGCAGGAGTATGGTGGTGCTCTTTTTTAAGAAGGGTGATAAAGCCCTCCTTAAAAACTACAGACCCATCACTCTCCTGAGCCACGTCTATAAGCTGTTTTCACGAGTGATCACGAATCGTCTCGCCAGGAGACTCGACGAGTTCCAGCCACCAGAACAGGCCGGGTTCCGCGGAGGATATAGCACCATAGACCACATTCACACAGTGAGGCAGATTATACAGAAGTCCGAAGAGTATAATCAGCCCCTGTGTCTTGCTTTTGTGGACTATGAGAAGGCCTTTGACTCTGTCGAAACTTGGGCTGTTCTGGAATCCTTACAGCGTTGCCAAGTAGACTATCGTTATATCGAGGTGCTGAGATGTCTCTACGAAGCCGCCACTATGAGTGTCCAAGTACAGGGCCAGCAGTCTAAACCCATCCAATTGCGCAGAGGAGTGAGGCAAGGGGATGTCATATCCCCGAAACTGTTCACGAGCGCATTGGAAGATATGTTTAAAACGCTGGACTGGAAAGGTAAGGGCATAAACATAAACGGCGACTACATCTCGCACCTGCGATTCGCTGATGACATAGTCTTAATGGCGGAGTCGCTAGAGGAGCTAACCCGGATGCTGGACGGCCTAGCTTCAGCCTCGCGACGTATCGGTCTTGGCATGAATTTGGATAAAACCAAAGTCATGATCAATGGCCACATTGATCCAGGACCGGTCGTCGTGGATGGTCATCTTCTTGAAATTGTTTCTGAGTACACTTACCTCGGGCAGATTGTGCAGTTAGGTAAAAACAATTTTGAGAAGGAGGCCAAGAGAAGGATCCAGCTGGGTTGGGCAGCGTTTGGGAAACTACGTAGAGTCTTCTCGTCATCCATACCGCAATGTTTGAAAACGAAAGTTTTCAATCAGTGCGTCCTACCCGTAATGACCTACGGAGCTGAGACGTGGACACTCACGGTAGGGTTGGTCCACCAGTTCAAAGTCGCTCAGCGTGCTATGGAAAGAGCTATGCTCGGAGTTTCTCTGAAGGATAGGATTCGTAACGAATACATCCGACAGAGAACCAAAGTTATCGACATAGCTCAAAGAATTAGCAAGCTGAAGTGGCAGTGGGCCGGCCATATCTCGCGAAGAACCGACAACCGCTGGGGTAAACCGGTTCTTGAGTGGAGACCGCGACTCGGCAAACGTAGTGTAGGACGCCCTCCAGCCAGATGGGATGACGATCTGCGAAAGACTGCAGGCAGATGCTGGATGCGGACAGCTGAAGACAGGGCGCTTTGGCGCTCATTAGGGGAGGCCTATGTCCAGCAGTGGACTAATATAGGTTGATGATGATGATGATATCCAACGTAAATGTAAACAAAACAGGTCGAGATAAAAAAATACGTTTCCAAATAAAACTGTATTTATTGCATAAAAAATGCTTTATTAATCAAAGTGAGCTCTTAAAACAATTGTTTACCAAACTTAATATACTATTAACTTATTATTTTGAAAAATAAATAAATGAGTAATAATATATTACACATTTGGTTTGAAGAAACCATCATATCTAGATTGCTTCTCTTCTTTTTTCTTGATATCATATAAGTCTCGATAACACTGATAGGCCTCAGAAATAACATTAGGCCTTGTTGTCTTCAAAAATATTTTTTGAAAGTTTTTAGTGACACTTTTTTTGACGATTTTTGAGGTGTTAACCGCAGACAAATGAAATCCCTTATGAAGATTATCGTAACAATTAGAGTATGTTTGAGAAATAGTGTCAAAAAAATTGTTTAACGAAACGACTTAAGTGGAAACGACGGTCTGTCACACTACCGGCCCTCGAAAGTGGTCCCCGGTCTCCGTCCCGCGTTCGACAGTGTCGATAAAGCGGAGTGCCTCACCGTAAGTCTGCAGAACCAGTGCTCTCCTAACTGCTACAATGTATTCCGCAAACACATCGGCACTATCGAAAAATCAGTACGAAACCTAATTGCTCTCCCTCTGCGGATAACCTAACCCCGGTCCCGTCTGAGGAAGTCTACTCCGATAGGTATTCCCAGCAAGAAAGCTTCGCTTCCCGATAGCTATCGCCCGATCAGTTTCCTAAACACGTTAGGGAAAGTTTACGAACGGCTCCTTCTGAACGGTTAAAAGACCGTTATAAACGATAAAACCTTATACCCATCTGAGCAGTTCGGTTTTCGCTCCAAGCACACCCACCAAAGAAACCACCTTGTCCTGCGGCAACTCAAGCCTAAGTCCGTTCCTCCGGCATGGAGTCTTTGAGCCAGCTGCCGCTCGCGAGATTCAGTGACCCTGCATTCACTAGCTACTAACATACAATCATTACACTGCATATTTACATACATGCACACCACTCATGTACATAAGTTCTGTAAGGGACCTTTGTTTTTGGCAATTAGATCATAATTGATAGATCACTAAATACATAGACGCATGTTTCTTGCCTCCTAATGGAAAGAAACATGTATAATTAGTTTAGATCGAATTACAGATATGGAATTTGCCAGTTCACGACATATTTAAAACTATGGTAACAGTCCAAGCCGAAGTTCGGCCACTTTGGCTCCCTTGGAGCTTGTTGCCACGCTTTTGCGGCTGAGTGCCTTAAGCACTTGTCCCCAAGCCCGGTGAAGCTGTAAAAGCCGTCCGACGCTTCAGAGTCCTTTAGGCTGACAGTGTAGTCAAATACAAAAAAAAATTGTAAACAATGTAACTCGAGGACTGCGTGTATAAGTGTATTGTTCAATATGTAACATCTGTCGACTAGATACAATAAAACCTTGCACTGTGCTAGATATTCACAAGGCACTCTAGATAAGTAACATCTTGAAGATAGCTAACTCGCTATAAAAGATCATGATGAGATAAATCTTGAGATAGTTATTTTGTGTGTTTGTATTCAAAACTGTGTGAATATTTATTTAGAATAATTGTGTTAGTTAACAAAATTATTTACTATAAAACATTTTTTTTTATTTGAGAGCAAAATGGCTTATCGTTTTTTAAAGGTAAGTGTAGTGACTATTATCGGGGGATGTAATGGATATTTATGAGATTTCGGATCTCAAGTGTATTTAAGCGGTTTTGGTTATCTATGAATACGTATATGAAATTATTTCAAATATCCGATTTCTACGGTGTCTCATTCGACTTCGCCCTTTTCCGAAATTATTCGAAACATAGGGTATATGGTTATGGTTTAGGATATCCGATAATTTCGTTTACTGGTACGGAGTTCCATAACACTCTTGGCTATTATTATCGAATATTCTCCCACGAACAAACGTTACATAGATAGTTAGAAATATGATTATGTTATGTTTTGTTTACATTCCGATCGTGTTATACAAATTTGTATGTGACAATACGCAAGCACGTGAAAGTGTCCATTAATTCGACTCAACATTCAACGGTTAACTGTAAGACCCCTCATGAGGTAAGCATTCGTGAGTAAACAGTAAATGATGTTAGCTGGAGGTATAAATGGAATATTGAATTAATCTAATACACCTGGGCGAATTAAAATGGTATATGAAAATCTGAATTCAAATTTCCTTCGGATAACTTTTATCTCAGATTACGTTTAATATCTATCATATACATTGACATACAATGTATTATGTATTATCAATCAATTATATATGAAAAACAGATTTTTTTTTGAAGTTTTTTTTGAACTCATTAATCTCTGTTACTGCCAGTGAGATAGAAAAAAAATAATTTTACAGCTTATTTGTTGAAGGTAACTATATAACTTCACGTTACGATTCTAAGGAGCGGAGTAGTAACCATTAATGTCAAGCAGTCTGGCTAGCTGTAGGCAAGTGTGAAAAATGAGAATAGTGATATGATAGACGGGTGCGTTTACGGCTGGGTGGTGGAAGCTTGGTTGAATACATTTAACACGAATGAAACCGGGGGTCAAAACTAACTTAACAAAAAAATTTAACAGGTCAGTCGGCACACAATTTCAATGTTTAATTTTTTAACCACATTAATATATTACTAGGTACTTAGAATACATTTTTTATTTTTAAAATCATTGACTACAGGCTAAGTGCAAAATGCAGTGTTAATAAATATCGCAAATAATACGATATTTGCCAATATTTACAAAACATTTCGTTACCGTTTTAGAAAATAGGAACATTTATAACTGTTTCGTATTTACTGTGCGGTGTGTAACATAATAGAATATGGCTAACTCAAAATGTAGAACACATTTATTTCTTCAGTCGATATACTAAACTAGTGGTGCGCCCGCGGCTCCTCACGCATTATTACGTAGTGCCTGCTTCATTCCGTAATTTTATTTTTACTCATATTATTGACAATTCATAAAGTATGTCAATCGAGAAATGACATAAGCTTCCTGTATACAAAGTTTATGCTCGTCTACAAAATTTCATCAGAATCGGTTGAGAAACTCGTTTGAAATTATTTTTTTACAATTTCTAAATTTATTACTGAAAAATTTCATAGCCCATCTATTATGGAATGACTCATACTCGTACTTACTGTGTACAAAATTTCAACAAAATCGGTTACTATTAAAAAAATATACAATGTCTTAAAGTATTATAGAAAATTCTTATAACCTATTAATCACAGCGATTATACCGTTATACTATTTTTATTCCTTTGATCTTGAGATTTTTTATATCATATATAGGTAAGGATATCGTATCGTGTAGGTATGTCTTACATTTTTTTTCGTCCTGCCCAAAAAATATATGGCTTCTATGTAAAACTTATAGTGGCCGATCAGCTAGCTGGCTACCCACTTCCCTTCTAGGGAAATTCGCTAGCTACGCTAATGTTAGGAACGCATAGGGGCAAACAAACAAACAAATCACAATCTCACTTCATGTTAGCGATGTGAGCGAACACGCTAAGTTTACTAGAGGCAGACTGGCTCTAAAGTACAGCTGCCATAACACTCCTAAAATATTTCTTTACAAATAAACCATTTTATCATTTTTAAGGCAACAGTAGAATATATAAAGAACTTTACGTAAACCTTACCTTTGGAAAGGTAAATAATGAAGATTGTCAAAGATTCAACTATGACTTTTAATTACGGGCTTTACCTTGACCACTTATACACCCTTTCATTACACAATTATTCACATATTACAATGATTATTCAGTTTTTTATTTATTAAAGTACGAAAAATTATTCTTATCACAATGTAGTAAACAAAGTAATATTAACTATAATATGTTAGAATATAAACAACTCCTTGTTTATGATTTAAAAATAAGTTGATCGCTTACTCTATGGAAAACAAGAGATTGTAACGTCACCATGTGTACTATGAGAAAAATAAAACTATTCATGTCATATTTATTTATGAAAACTATTAAGTTACTAATATTTTAATATAATAGACAGACGCCATGGGCTTAACATAAGTAAGCGCAGCACTACCCTGGTGGAAAATTTACGAAAATAATATATTCTCCGTTTTGTGGACACATTTTATATTTATCACTGTCTATCGTTTTCTTTATATTAGGTCTTTACCTATGAAATTTTCGTATGAAAAAATTTAGACGATGTTTTTTCATGTATTTTTTATTTGTATTAATCGAAGTAATCACCCATGCAATCAATGCATCTTTGCCAGCGCAGTGGAAGTTTATTGATGCCCTTCTTAAAGAAATCAGCTGGACGGGAGGCAACAAATTCTTCGAAGGCATTTTGTACTGCCTCTCGGGTATTGAATTTTTTTTCCCGCCAAGGAGTTATCCAAACTCTGGAAAAAGTAGTAGTCTGTAGGCGCAAGGTCTGGTGAGTAGGGCGGATGACGGAGAACTTCCAACCCCAGTTCTTGCAACTTGGAGACCATCTGTTGTGCAGTATGAGGTCGCGCGTTGTCGTGCAGGAGCAGCGGAGACGAGCGATTGACCAATGCTGGTTGGAGATGTGCCAGCTTCTCCATCATTGTGTTCAGTTCTTCATAGTACACATCTGCAGTAATGCTCACCCCGTTTGTTAAGAAACTGTGATGAATCACACCGGCGCTAGACTACCAAACAGTGACTATCACTTTTCTAGGGGTAAGTTTTCGTTTAGGGCATTGTTTAGGTGCTGAACCAGGATCCAACCAACTTGCTGAGCGCTTGCGGTTATCAAACAGAATCCATTTTTCATCGCAGGTAACATTGCGGTTCAAAATTCCTTCATTTGTGTGTCTGTTGAGCAGTGCAAGGCACGTCTCGACGCGTACTTCGCGCTGGCGTTCATTAAGTTCGTGGGGCACCCATTTGTCAAGCTTTTTTACCTTGCCAATTTGACGCAAATGGACCAATATTGTTTTGACGCTAACGTCGAAAGCTGCTGTTAATTCAGCCGTAGATTGTGTATCATCAGCTTCCACAATCGCCTTTAATTCGTCATTGTCGACCAAAGTCTTCGGACGACCGCGAGGTTCATTTTTCAGGTCGGAATTCCCAGAACGGAAGCGAGCAAACCAATAACAGGTGGTGCGTTGGTTTGCAGTGTTAGCTCCGTAAACGTCGTTGATGTTGCGTGCCGCTTGTGCCGCGTTACTGCCACGACGGTACTCATATTCCATAATTACTCGAATTTTTAACGTATACATGATGACAAAAAAGATTGTAATGCGATGAAAATGTAACACTAATCAATAAACAAATGACTGCTTTTGGAAAAAGAATTCCATGTTTTTAAAATAAAATAAATTTGAAATTAGAATTCTAAGCCAAACAAAAATTATTTTGATTTGAAATGGCCAGTACTGCAGAACGGCAATTTTATAGGTAAAGACCTATTATCTAGGACCCGTGTCAACCAGTCAACACTGAGAACACATGATAATAATTTGTCTAATCATTGTTTCCTTCTAGTTTTATGGTCTGCCACTGAAGGGTTTACGGGAAAGATTTTATTGACAAAATGTAAATTTGTGTTATATCTGAAATGTTATTTTATTTTAGCTCTCCATTGAGCTTTTTGAATTTAACATATTAAATTTATGAACTACTAGCTGGTCCCACAGACGTTGTACTGTTCTTGTCAATAACTCGACCACTGCGCCACCTATCCCTATATTTTCCTGAAATCTTTTTTTTTTCCGAACTGACTATACTGTTAGCCATAAGGGCCCTGAAGCCTCAAATGACTTTTACAGCTTCACCCGGGCTTGGTTTCCTGAAAACTTTTGCAGGACCATAACGAACAAAACAAAATATGAGTTTTGCCTAGCCATCTTTTGAATCCGTGCGTTATGGTAATGAGTTCATAAAAAAGAACAATAAAAAATAATTTCAGGTTTTCCAAATTTTTCCAGGGGTCCGGGAAACAATTCAAATTTATCATTCCTTAAATTCTTTATTCGGACTATGACTAACATTAAAAAAAAGAATTAGTGAAATTAGTCCAACCGTTCTCACGTGATACGCTAATCAACGAAAAGCATTTTATTTATATACTAGCTGTACTCGCGGCTCCGCCCGCGTGGACTACAGAGTGACGTCGGTATAATGGTGCCCCGCTTCCATCCATGGCAGTTGCCACCGGTTTTTTAAATATAAAAAGGCTTATCATTTTATTTGAACGGGAACCCTAACATTTTTTCTAAAATTATAGTAGCCTTAGTTACTCGTTATAAAATCAGCTATCTGCCAGTGAAAGTCCAGTCAAAATCAGTCCAAACGTTTACAGACATACAAAAATTATAATTTTTATAGGTACCCTATATACTTTCATATGCATTTAGGAAAAGGTGTTATTTTGACATTACAAACAGACACTTCAATTTCATTTATTTGTATATATAGATAAAGACAGATAGGTTAATTGTGAGAAATATTTTTACAGATTATGTATCCTTAAACATTTATAAATTGAAGGATTTGAAACGTGCCAGTAAATGAACAATGTGTTAAATTCAAGTCCCATTCAAATCCCTTTAGAAAATTACCAAGAGGAAACAAATTTAAGGATTTCGACCGTGATATCGCATCGTGCTTGCGTCGGAAATGGAAAACTTGGGATAATCATGCCATTACGGTTTTCTCATCCACGGTATCCACGGTACGGTATTGTGGAATTGTTTTGTAAAATAAATCCGAAAGCATTTACTGAGGATATAACTTTTAAACGTTTCGTATCCTAAATAAAACTTTACTGATATAATTTTAAAAGAGGTTTTATTATTTAATTTTTTTATTAATATTCCATAATCATTAAGACTAGACAGATTAAACTAACTGTAAATGTAGAAAAAAAATTATACGTTTATGATAGGTATTGTAATTGGCAACACACTGGCACACGAGAACTTCTAACTCACTACTCAAGACTCGGGACTAGCAACCTGTTAATGTCTCGCCTCTAATAACTATAGGTTCAGTGGTAGCATGTACGGACACAGCGTCGATCGACGTAAGTTCGAATCCTTGCAATGAGCCTGAGCTTTCGGTGAAGGAAAACACCGTGATGAAATCTTAGCATAGGGCTATTTCTAATGCCCATCTGGCTAGCTACTACTCTCAAGATGAAAACTTGTCGCCAAGCGCCTATAGGTGTATTCCAGCAGCTGCACTTGTGAGCCATTTCCAACACTTGGCTTAGTGTGTTACCATCTTTGGCCACATTGTCACTTAAAAACAGGTGAGATTATGACCAAATGCTAAACAGATATAAATAACTGGCGGTGTGCCCGCGACTTCGCACCCGTTTATTGCGAAGTAGTTATTTTCATCCCGTAATTTTATTTTAACTCATATTATTGACAATTCATATAGTCTATCAATTGGGAAATTATATATACTTTAGGTGTTTTTTTGTAGGCGCTAATCTTTAGAACTATCAGATTTGAAAATTTTTTTTTAGTATATCATAATCTATTCATTGTGGAAAATTATAGGTTACATAATTTTATGCCACAACTCCAAAGAGTGTAGCAGTAATCTTGAAAGTCAAGCAATTTGGCAAGCTGTAGATAAGAGAAGGACGATAGGGTACACGGGTGCATTAGCGGCGGCATACGATGAAGAGTAGGATGAATAAATTTATCATGGGTGAATGAGTTTAGGATATTTTTCATACAAGCGTGGATAATTTTATTTAGTATATTTGAATAGTTGGCATATTTATCGTTTTATCTTTTCGTTAACTGATTAACATTTAATTCAGATATCTTTATGTATTGATAGATAATTATAATCACATTTTTCCGAAGCGTGTTAGTGCGGTGAAGAGTCGGCCCTGGGCCGGTACTCGACTTAACTGAATAATTATTTGATTACGTCGTGGTGAGTTAATTTAGTTTTAAATTCATTGTTTTTTTATTTCTATTTGCTAGTATGGATTTAGTTGTATTTTGATGAGTCTTACCGATTAATGATCATGGTCGAAGGTGTTTAAGATTAAATATGATATGATAATATGATTGGAATTTGGACGGCACTGAATTTTTCGATATATTTTGTCATAATCCTTACCTTTGTCATAATACTTTGTTATTATTAAGCAAAAATATTATTATTCATCAGATACTCCTATACTAACTTCTAACCTCTATCTTACACAAGTTTGTGCACCGAAATTCGATTCCTGTACACAAAAGATTTTTGTGGGTTGAACATAATTGTTAGTCCTTAGTTCAGCATGTGGATATTTGATACCTATCAATATCTGTTTAAATCGACTATTTTTATATATAGTAATTAGGCAAAATGATTATACAGTACCTGATGGTAAGTACGGTACAGTTCACAAACAACGTCGACCGTCGGTCACACAAATATCATCGTCAGTTGTCAATGTCATGTCGGCTTCCTGAAATGCCTCTTCACGCCTCGTTTGAAGGACCCAATATCATAGGAAGGCGAGAATAGGTTGGCTAGAAGACTATTCCACATCTAACAGTAGTAGTGTGTTGACATTCATAAGTGCCTTCATAAGGCCTAAATTTAAAAAAGTATTTTAATTTTAATTTACTTACCATTACCATAGTACAAGCCATGTATTGAAATAATGGAAGGGATGTGTGTCGGATTAATACTAAAAATTATTATTATTATGTCCTTGAATTATTTATATATCTATGTATTATTATAGTATGTTTTCCCACGTCCGGTCTACACATGCTCACACAGTTTTATGTTCTGTACAATCGGTGTAGAATTTATAATTTTTTCTTAGCGTATGTCTTGGTCAACTAAGTAAGCTCATAGCAAAATTTCAAGACCCAAAACTCGACGATTATATCTGTGTATGGATATACACTGTCTGAAACCGAAACGCGATAGTCCAATAGAGTAGTGACTATGACGGATTTTTCAACATGTGCTTATTGTGCAAACTGGTTGCGACCCACTCGAGAACAGATCTCTACCCTCCAGCTGGATTACTCTGGATTTACGCTGATTAAGGAACGCGATGCGATCCGAACACGGCGTATTGTGGTCACCATCCAGTCGGACACTATTGTCGTATCCTACCGCCCAGAAACCGTTGAAACATTTCTTTATTCTGACTATACATAATCTAGCGTTTAATTTTTGAATACACATACGATACGACTTGTTATATGTATTAAAATATATAGATATGTGAATATATTATGTTATATGAGGAGCAGCTTTTCTTACAGTATTTTCCTTTACCGAGTGTAATCGCTAGTATATATTTACGTTATACGTGTATAGTTGTTTACTGACAGCAAATAATACTAACCAAATTTTACCACTACCATCTGACATACAGGATTACCTAGTTTAGGTGGTAGCGGTCATTATTATTGTAAGTTTGTCTTTATTTATTTATTTTCTACTCACTTCACTGCACATTTTGTCGAAATTTTAAAATTTAGTATCTATAAATTTAATGTGTCAATTACGAAGTAATACATATTACATTTCGTATGATGTTTAATAAATAATGTTGAGTGTGTGTGTATTTGAGAACGAAATAAATAATTATTATAAACATAATCGACATACTGAATTACGAGGATACTTGATCGCAGATGTAGGCGCCTCGTGCCGATAAAATATCTGTCTGTTATCGGGCTATAATAACATTTTAAGCGGTTTTATTACCACGCGATAGACTCTGAAATTTTTAATTGATATGCCACAACGTGATAGAAAACGAAAAGAACATGTAATTCTTTAATTAAGAGTAGTGTAAGATATATCTTGTATATAATGTTGATTAGATAAATAAGATTATTGTTTATCAAAATTTAAAATATAATTCGATATCTTGCGATCAACTTTGCTCTTTCCAAAAAAAAAACACTAATACTGATATACATTTAATACCTATTTAACTCAATTACAATAACAAGTGAAAATTGTTGATTTTCATTTTATTAGTGTACTTTATTACTTTTTTTACTTCAAAATATGTGGTCTCGCACAGGTACTGAATTAAATTTAATTTTAATGGCAAATTATAAACTCTTTAATTTCTTCCTACATTATTTGCAAAGCATAGTAGATAACTATTTTTAATTTAAAACAATCGGTGAAAGGCTAAAAGCCCAAAAGTAAATAAAGTCTATGAATTGAAGTTATTTATACATTATTTATTAGGGTTGTCTTTTAAGTATTTTTAGTTTTTCAAACAAATGTTACCTTCGCTGTTAGATTGTTTTACCTAAATCTACTTTTTATACAATTTTGCAGATAAACCACTTAGCTTAGTTCTGTTTTTGGAATCCTTAAGTCATTAAACACTGAACGCTATATGATAACGATGACGTGCAAAACATTTTACCTTAATCTTTTATTTACTTTTCTTGTGTTTCAATCAACTTGCCTTGATCAGTAATAGTTCAATTTGACTTAAGTGACACCTAACTGCATAAAAAATACTCTTAAATTAACGCAAGGTACATGAAACAATGCCACTTCTTCTATAGTTTTATTGAGTTCTTAGTTGTATTCTCGTATAAGTAATAACTTACGAGTAATTAATTTATTTCTGAGAAAAATATTTTAAAATCGTTCTCATGTAAAGTTTGCAAAATGGCGCTTTAGTCAAGTCGCCTTTTAACCGTCGATTTACATATTTTCTACTATCAACGCATAGCTTGCTGCCGTCGAAACATACCTGAATATATAACTATATTGAAGAAATAACTGTATTTATCTACAATTATTCGACACGCACATGGCATATAAAAATTACATTATATTTTAATAAAATTAAGCAGATAAATTTTATGGTAACAATTTTTTATGATAAAACTTATGATAAGACAAGGTACAATAATAAAGCAGATTACACTAATTACTGTTTGATACTATACTGATACCGTCTGAACACAAGTTTGACTGCTTTTTTAAACAAATAATATTCATATACATATCTATCAAGACAAAAGTTTTTGATCAGTGTGAGATGCCAGTGCCATATGGTGTTGAGACGTGGCCGTTCACTATGGCCCTCATAATATTGCTCAAGGTCACTCAAAGGTTATGCTCGGAGTTTCTCTGTATGATCAAATCAGAAATGAGGAGGTCCGCGAGAGAACCAAACTCACCGATATAGTTCGAAGAATAGCTAGACTTAAGTGGCAGTGGGCTGACCACGTAGATCGTAGAACGGATGGCCGATGTGGCCAAAGAGTTCTCGAGTGACGCCCACTTACCGGAAGACGCAGCGTGACATGGACTTGCCACAAGGTGGTCTGACGACTCTTTGTAAAGGTTGCGGGCAGTACAGGACGATCTTCGACGATCAAGAGTCTTTCGTGTCACTGGACATCTATCAGCTAAAATGATGTTGTGTTTATTAACATTTATGTCATTGTCATATGGATAGAATATGTTTCTAATCTTCAGAGTTTAAGCAACGCTTTAACAAGGTGGTGGCTCTCTTGGTGAAACAGTAAAGGAATTTTTTGTGGCATCATGTTTTTGTCGCGCGAATTGTGCTGCCTCCAAAATGCTTATTTTTGGTGATCCTTACAAGATATATATATATATATATATATATATATATATATATATATATATATATATATATATATGCTATCGTCGAATTTTTTGCAAGCCTTTTAAGATCTACATTATGCAGTACATTAAATTGATATATCTCTTATGGTTTATTCAGCGTAAGTCATGTAATCGCCCCAAAAGTGCCTTTTTCCGAATTGATTCACTATTATCGTCACTGCTTATTTCGTATGCTACTTTATACAACAAAATATATCCTATAACCTGGCCAGACAACATATCTATAAATTAAAATAAAATAAAAAACACGTAAACCGGATAAGTGGTTTTCGCGTGAAAAGAACATAAACGGAAAACTATGACCGTCGTTAACTCTGCTTCTCTGGCGGATTGTACCATTCTATTGAAATCTCAGCATTGTTTTATTTGTCCACAGGTGAAGAGAAATCCGTATCATCATGGCGCAAGATAATAGTAACTCTACCTTGGAAATGGGAACCAGTGATCAGGTAATTGCCAATATTTCTTTAGTTCAGATATGGAACATTCTATCACCTTCGAGAATATTACTCGTATTTAGCCATTTATGATTTATAAATATTTCAATAGAACTAACATAGAAATAGTTTTTATATAACGGTAGCAAAGAATGAATTCAAGATATTCGCATTTATGTATGCAACTGTATAAATTGTAGCAATAAACGTACCATTCGGCGTTGTAGCATTTTAGTATTAATAAAAGGTATCCAGCATACCTACTCGTTAAAGTCGCGTAAGTCGAATGGTTAAGACCAGAGGAATTATGGTCTGATATCCGTAAGTTCGAGCTTCAATATGTACATTTTTTTTTTAATTACGAATGAAATGTGTTAACACAATACCTAAACACCTTTTTTCGATCTGAGTATACTATTAGCCATAAGGGCTCTGAAGCCTCGGACGGCTTTTACAGCTTCACCAGGCTAAACTTAAACACCTTGTGTTTAATTATGTAAAATAGGTAAATGAGTTGTAAACAATTTATATTAATGTGTTAATTGACGTAAAACAGGTTTTTGAAGTGATTGTTGAGTAAGAATTTATTTAAGTTGTGACACCAAAGTTAGTCCATCGGCTGTTTAAAGTAATTACACCAGCATTATTTTCTTTAATATATTGGATACGGAGATTTTATTGATTAAAACTAGATAAGTTTAAGAACTAAAGTCCGACTAAGAAAAACATCACGCTCTGAATAATACGAGCTATATTTTTTAAATGTACTGAGTAAGCCTTTTCATTTGAAACACGACACGGACCATTAAAAAGTTTTTTTTTATTTAGGACTTTATGTCCTCTAGAAGTTTTATATTGAATTCAGTGTGACGTCACTAGCTTATAATAACGCAGCGGATGATCAAGACGCTTCTAATGCCTCATACACACGCTTGCCAAACCTCGGCAAACATTAACAAATTCAAACTTGTATAATGTATGTTGTAAGTCGCCATTTTCACAAATCAAAGGAGCTTGCGGCAAGCTCTTGTTTGTAACGTTTGTGTGTACTGTGTAGTTAGTATCGTCTGCGCGAAATAAATAATCGATAAATAACTGAAAAAACCCTTGTTCGGTTTTTGTGAATATTTAACTATCTTCGTTGCTGAATTTTCTGTATCGTATTATATTTCCTCGTTTAATTTTGCTTCTTTTAAGACTAAAAACAGATTTAAGCAAATGTCATAACCGACACAAGGCCGACTTCCGTCATGCTTGCTTATCCAAAACACTCCTGCGCACACGCAAACGTGTGGATAGCGATGCTTGGCTTGCCTATTTTATATAAATGTTTGTAGACCTTCAAAGTTTGTGGCTAGTGGCAAGCGTGTGGATCGGGCATAACGATACTTCATTTGTCAAATTATGATAGGTAGTTTAGAAGATATGCGAGAACATACTGAAATAATAAGCCTCCGTTTGGCTCAGCCTTAGTTGGGTAAAAAAAAGCTCAGTAAAAAGATAACTCAAGTTTTTTTAATGATATGGTTAAACACTATGAGGCTCGTGGCGCAGTGGAAGTAGTAAGCCTTATTATTAGGCCGAGAGGTCGCATGTTCGATCCTCGTACATGACTGACTTTGATGAGAATAATTGTCAGTTGTATATTTGGGTGTAAAATATCTATATATGTATGTATATCAGTTGTTAAGTTACTATAATACAAGCTCCGCTGAGTTTGAACTTAAATGGCCGTGTGTGAATTTGTACTATTTATTTATCACTTAAACCAAAACGTCCTACTGTGTATTAACTATGATAGATATTTAACACACAATAAAAAACGATAACCTTCGATAACTTTGTGGCTGAGAGAAAAAAAACGAATCAAGGCCCGTAAGTTACGTTTCACGGTTATATCATTCCAGTCCAATGAGGCGTGCGGGCCAGCTGTTATAAACTGGTCATTCATTAGTTTGTGTTCATTGACCGTACGCATAAATACATTGTTTAATATTATGTTACATAGCTAATATATATAACGCGTAATTCGTAGTGCAAAATGCAGTGCATAGAACAAAATATGTGCGGATACTTGTGTTGAATTTGGACTTATTAGGTATGTAAATATATATTTTCTGACACTGGTTATTAACTGACATCGGGTCTGTCTTTCTTTTTCACGAGAAAAAAAATCATTCTACATGGAATAATAGAAATCAACTTATAATATTAATCTAAAATATTATCATTATTATTGGATTTATTTTCAAATTTCAAATGGCATAGATATATTATTAAATTATAAACATTGTTCGTTGTGAACTATGTCTGGCAGAGTTGCATACATATAGCGGACAGAAGTGTAAACAGAAAAAAACGTTTGAACTAACAATATTTAGAATTTTAATTTTCATAGAGTTCAAGATTTATTTATAAGTGCAAAATAAAACTGAAATATTTAATGACATTTATTTTAGTCTCTTGTGTTTATTATTTATATCTGTGTGATGTGATTTGATTTCCTGGTAATTAATGCTTTTGTGACTCGTACTTGTAGCTTGAACCTTGCTTTTGAGATTTAGAAATAATTACCGGCCTCTTGCATTCGATGAAGTAAGACGTCACTCGGTTAGCCGCATCGGATTATACTTATAGGCATGAATAAATTATAAAATGCATTCTATTATTATTATTTTATAATATGGTCACGTGTGTTTTGTATTAATGTTTATAAAATATAATAAGATACATAAGTAGTGCTACTTTGGAAGATTGCTATTCTTCACCGCGTCCGCGCCTCACCGCCAACGCAGGCATAACTCATCGTAGTTCTCATTTCCTGTACTTGCTTAATGCTTGCCAGGTGCTTAAAGTTTGTGGTTAATGCTCCGCTATAATATTCCTATAAAAAGAGAAAATAAGTTTTACAATTTGACTGGTATTTATAGATATTAGCGCTTTCAAACAAACTAAAAACTTACCAAGTGCGTTTCGGGCCACACGCATTGTTGGGTTCCGTAGTTGCTCGTCACAATATGCAGATTTAAAAGGGGCTAAGAGAAGAGGTGGTGATATTTTAGTATAACAAAAATTGACAATAGGTCATTACATACGAAATTAGCGTTTTATAGGGAAAACAAAAACGAAAATAATATTAGGAATTTTACATTTAATCAATCAAACTATGTACCATTATTATCTATGCACTTTCATCATTTTATAAGTAGTTCATTGATTCCATTGTTGAAAAAATTGTGGGAGTGAAAATCAATTAAATATTTGAATTGATTTTTTTTCCTTGCAAGTAATTGTCCAAATTCCAAAAAGCAAGGTCCGATAAGTATGGTGGGTGTCGGAGACATTCTAACCGCAGTTCCACTAATTTAGCGACCGTCTGTCGTGAAGTATGGGGTCTAGCGTTGTCCTGAAGCAAAAATGGGCTAGAGAGCTTGACCCGTATCGGTTGTTTAACGGCTAGCTTTCCATCATGGTTTGCAATTGTTGACAATACAGATCTGCCATTATCATCTGGCCAGATCTTGGGAAGCTGTAGTGTATGACACCACCAATGGTCCACCAAATACTCGTCAGTACCTTTTTCTGAGTCAACTTTCGCTTGAGAGAGGATTTGGCTGGTTCTCCTGGGTTCAACCACTGTGATGAGCGTTTCCGATTATCGTAAAGGATCCATTTTTCATCATAAGTAACAATACAATTGTAACGGTTGAGTAATGTAACGCAGCACTCAATGCGTGTTTGTTGGTGTGCTTCAGTCAATTCATGCGGTATCCATTTCTCGAGCTTATTCTCTTTTCCATTTTGTTTCAAGTGAATTAAAATTGTTTTATCACTCACACCTGCAGCTGACTCTGGCCTAGTTTGCGATGGATCCGCTTCCACTATCATTTATATATATATCCTTTAATTTTTCATTATCAACTAGGGTCTCCAGCCGTCCACGGGGTTTGTTTCGTAGGTCAACATTTTCAGAAGGAAAACCTCCTTGTTGTTTATTCTGTTTATTTATTCAACTATCGAATTGTGTTTTGTAAAGACTCAATTGCGATATACATCAGGATGTCCGCTAAACCAGACTAGTTTTACGGTATTGGCGCCCTCTGAGGTGGCTGACCCTGATTTCGGAACAATCTAAACTTAAACACAATCTCTTAATATTAGTATAGAAAAATATACCGTTTTATTTTATAGCTTACTGGTATGTCAAGTTGTATAAACAACAATTTATTTAATATCATTCGAGTATAATAACATATTAAACCACTGTCACTCGGTAAATTGTACAATAATCTATACATATATTGTTTGTCATATCAAAGTAACAGGTTTTTACTAAATGCATATGAAAGTATACACGATACCTATAAAAAAAATACCATTTTTAAATTTTTTGTCCCTTTGTTCCGGGTAATCTCCGAAACGGTTGGACCGATTTGTACGGTACTTTCACTGGCAAATAGCTGATGTTATAAGGTATAACTTATGCTACTGTTATTTTAGAAAAATTATTAGGGATCGTACAAAAAATAAAAAACCTTTTTAGTAGTCCACGCGGGTACAGCTAGTATTTAAATTATAAAGCGTAAGCGAATATTACAAAATCGGATTCGAATGGAAACAAACGGACGCCTTTATTGACGATAATTACGAGACTGGTTTTGATCGTTTTGTTAAAAGTACAAGAAGCACATTCTTTTTACATCGAGACAAGTGAATGTGAAAATCTGAGGGTCAATCCCGAACTGTTATCGAAAATGTAATAGTATTGAGTTCTATACAAATTACTTAAGCAGTTGATACGATTACAATTTCATTAGTAGTTCGGGATTGACCCTCAGGACAGGTTTGGGTCACGTCCCGTTTGGAACGGGCTTTTTCTGTTCTCCTGAATAAACGCAAAACTTTACCGTTATCCACTGAACTTAAACCGTTTCCATATAATTGGACTGGATTATGCAGTAGTTTGCATTTGAAATAAAGCTACGACGATCCGCAGCTGCAGTATGTGGATGTAGAAGGATATTTTTACTAAAGAATAAAAAGTGAAAAAATAAACTAAAGTTGTATAAAATTGATAAACCCGCTTGAGTTTCTTGCTAGCTCTTTTCGTAAAAAATAGTAGTAGTAATATTTTTTATACCTTCTTAGGGTCGAAATTGAATTAAGTATTTATTCATTTCAATTTTAACACATACAGTTCACTGATAAATATTAATAAAGATATTAATTTTACATTAATTCAAGACAATACATATGTAAGCACCAAATTCTAAGACAAAAATATATAATTATATTAGCTATTAAGCAAATTGAACATTGCATAGTTTTGAGTTATATTATATTATTAGTTGTGCCCGCATCTCCGCTCGCGTGGACTACAAAAAACCTTTTTTTTTTTTGTACGGAACTCTAATTATTTTTCTAAAATAAAAGTAGCCTGAGTTACTCCTTATAATATCAGCTATCTGCCAGTGAAAGTCGCGTCAAAATCCGTCCAATCGTTTCTGAGATCACTCGGAATGTTTAAACAGATAGACTAAACAGATAACAGGTAAAAATTGGTTTTATATACCTATTTTCATATGCATTTAGTAAAAAACTGCTATTATGATATTACAAACAGACACTTCAATTTTATTAAATGTATTGATTATACAGAATGTAACATTGAAAACGGCGAGAACTAACATTGAGAACTACGGAGAACTCTGAAAATATAAAGAGATAGAGAAGTATGTTTTACAGTAATAAGTAAAAATCAGTGGGGATTTTAATTATAAGGAAAACTGAATTCATCTATTTCCAAAAAAAAACGTTATTCGATTATAGTAGATTCGTTAATCATTAAATAAAAATATATGTATACGTTATACATATTAATACTAATAGTGTGGGTTCTAAGGAATACTTGTTGTAAATGTTACTCTGAGACACTGACTATCTACAATTGAAAGAAAATTATGTATTTTATTATTTTATTTTTGAAATGTTCACAGTGACAGGCTTATGTTGGATCCTTTAGGTAACGATTTAGTTATAGCGTTTTGTACTTTTAAGTAGTAAGTTTGTGTTTAAATTAATGTGTCTTCTGTTATACTGTTCGAGACTGGTTAGATCTAAAAGGTGAAGTAGTTAGTTTTGTAAACTTCTCATATAACGTAACTTAAAAATATAGCTCCTGTATATTCTGGTACAGATCACAGACTAGTTATGAAACAAAAACGCTTTGCAAAGATTCCGGCTTTCACTGTTCGCTGAAAGGGCCCGGAACCCTCAGTCGGTTTTTATAGCTTCACCAGTTTTGGAAGATTCCGGCTCATATGTCTCACCTATTTGATAAGCGTGTAAAGTAATAGTAATTGTTGTCGCAGGTTCTGGTCACGAACAAAAGAAAGAAGACATTAACCTATACGATCGGTTTCGTGGCCATGTTAGTGGTCATCGCCGTCGTCGTCACCCTCGTGGTGCTGTTATCTGGGAATGAGGGCGGTGTGGCCGAGCCCATTGTTTCCACAACGATAAGTCCGACGACACCTATCACTACAACAACAACTACAACAACGACAACAACAACAACTGAGGCTCCATCGATAACTACTGAACCGCCGGTAACGGACGCGGGTCCACAGCCTCTTGAACTAGAATCTATTATAAACGGTGCATACGCACCGAATACATTCAACGGTTCTTGGACTTCAGGTAATTATTTTCTTCCTATCTTTCGACTTTACCCAATTTAATCACAATAACAGAAATCAAATTTCCGTAATAGTAAATAGTTCCGTAAATAGGTTTTAAAAAATATGCGGGGAAATAACCATACATATAATTATTTATTAGAAACCTGCATTTTTATACTTTATAAGTTTACCGTTTGGCCACAATCTCATACTTATACGTGTATGGCAACTGATTCGCAACTTGAGAGTGATACCTAGCAAGGCGGGTATTAGAAAATACCATATCACCATGTTATGATACCATCGCATTGTTTTCCTTCACTGAAAGCTCAGTCTTATTGTAGGGATTCGAAACCACGTCGATCGACGCGGTGCCCGTAAAGCTACTACTGAGCCGAGTAGATGAGTTGAAGTATCTATACAGAAATAATCGAGATGAATATAAAAAAATCCAAGTATGGCTTACCAAAATTATTAAACCTTGGATTAAGATAGTTTCTAAAAGATATATTATGAAACAGATACTCAGATTTGTTTTTTAAATAAAACACAAAAACAAATATCTAACTGTTAACTTTGAGTAGAGAAAAGATAGTTTACTAGAATTAAATTTTGAAAGAAGTTTTGTGTGTTATCTCCCTTGGCGGCTTTGTGACAGTTTCTAACATAATTCTGACGGCCTTGCGTCTTGAATTAATATCGAATATAACTATACGGAACTTGTAATGAATGTAATTACTTCAAACTAGATCACTCTATCTCAGTGACGGAGATTAGCTAAACTCAATTATCTTTGATAATGTTGTTAAATCTATGTTCGTAAATTGTTTCGGAGATTTTTCGAAATGTATACGTTATTTGTTTTTCATTTGGTATCCCACTACTGGGTATAAGAGTTTTGTTTCTTCGAAGAGCATAAAAACATGCAGTATGTTGTAGACGATAAAAAAGCATTAGCCAAGTTTTAATCTTATCCAACCAGTTTAGTTAGCACTCAAGGAAAACAAATCTATAATCTATGTGGAATGCATAGTTAGCATATTAACAGTGTAATAATTTCAGAAAACAACGTGTTATACCGCAACGATAATGGTGATTTGGTGTTATACGATGTAGATACGAACAGCATAACGATACTTGTCAGCAACTCTTCTCAGGTCTGTATTTTTATCATATTAATACTTGTAGTAAATAAGCCGTGAAACTTCATATAATTATGATTATTTGCTTTCTTATCAATCGTTTATATTATGTAAATAGATAATTACAAATGTTAATTGAGGATTTATCAGCTCGTAATTGCCATTACTAAAGAGAGGTAGGGCACAGAGAAATCTCTTTGGAGATTTATATCTACCCGGGGCAGGAGAAATACCTCCACCCTGCAGAAGATCGCAGCCAAACAACCTTGTATTGTGTTCCTGTGTTGAGTAGGGTTTCCAGAAGTCTTTGGCGAAGGATGGTTCATGGTCGGCAACGCGCTGAAGGGTATCCCCTACTTACTTAATATTTTACATACTAAAACCTTCCCATAGGTATATAAATTACTTCAGTAAAATAATTATAAAGTTCGAACGTGTAGTTTCTGAAAAAATCACGCACACAGAAACAGTCAAGCCAATTAAAAATAAGTTGCGATTCCGTTCGAATATTGCAAGTATATATTATTTAAGAGCTACTAAGGGAAACACCTTATTTAGTTACACCAAATATGCTGTGTAGTCTACTTGTGAAATACTTCGTTCTGATAAATTATTTATTGTCCATATAGGGGGCATGCTGTAAGTAGGATAAATAGGATTATTAACGACTATATCAGCAAGCATAAAAGTAACACCAGACGCAGAGAAGTTGAGGATTAATAGGCTAGCGTGGTATGAGCATGTCATGAGGAGAGATATAGGGCATATAACTAAAAGAGGGTTAAGTATGAAGGCGAAGAAGGAGATGTGGATGTACTGTATAAGAAATGATCATATGTGTATGGTTTGAATACTGAGATGACATTTAATAGAGAATAGTAGAGAATGAAAACATGTTGTGCCGCCTCTAATTAGCTTGGTATAAGGATAACAAGACGAAGAAGAATATACAGGGACTATGTGGCTATTTTTAGCATTACATTATACGCTATGAAATATATTACACATATAGAAACATTAAACTAAGTATTTTGGCTCGGTTATCCAAAAAGCGTCCGAAACGCGATCTCGCCAATTTTTCGATCCTGCCTAGTTTCTTAAAAATTGTCGGTTTGAAGCTGACGCAGATCCAACTGGACGACGACCAACTTGTCGCCCTTAGTCTCAATCGTTTCTCCATTCTCTGTAGGTGGCCGGACTAGCGAAGTGCATGAGTTTTTGCTTCGCGAATAGTGTTGAACTTTGGCTATCAACTCTGAGAGCTCAGAACTCTTTCGGACCCTCTAACTGCTATCGTATTTTTTGACGAGCTTGCATAAAAAAGACAAAAACATCTGCCTAGAGATACACCATGGACAGTAATTACCTTCTACTACCCTGAAAAAACAACAATAACATCCAAAGTAACTGGATATATAGTTTCCGACGTTATGTGAGGTATATTTGGTAGTTATGTAAGGTGCTAATTGAAATCTTAAATTTACATAATAAAATTAGTGAAAAATGTTACAGATTCTGCAGCAATCTTCAAGGGTGACGAATCTGTCTCCGGATGGTACACACGTTGTCCTAGCGTACAATGTTGCACCGGTAAGTTTTTTGCTCATAACAAACAGTACATATATCTACTACGTGACATCAAATTTTATGAATGAGTATTTTATTGTTCTTTTTTCCCTTTTTCAAAGCATAAATTAAAATACGAGCAACTGATCGATATTTTTTTTTATTATCTACGAAAATATCATTCAATAATTTATCGTAGATAGAATTTATTAATATCAATTATGTATGTTTTGTCTGAAAAATACTAATAACTTTGTTTACAAAATTATTCTTATATTTAATTTATACAATATAATATTAATAATAATAACAATGATTTTTTTATTAACAAAGCTAATATCAGTAATCTATCAGAAAAGTACAAAATATCATGGACAGAATAGTCAAGATTCCATATTAATAATGGTAACGTCAGACCCGCAAGAACTAATAACATCATGATACATTTATTCCACAATTTTAACCTAATTTTTAATATATCTTTAAATCTACGAACAGTTATGATATTGAAGTTAATACATTGTGAAGGGTGTTAGTCAGCGTGGAATAATACATACCGACATAGACGTGTCAGCCCTATTGTCTATTTATAAATAAACTTATAATAACAATAGAGCGGCTTGGAGGCTTCTTTCATACGACCCCTCAACGGTAAACAATAGTATGCTAATAGTGTTTATGATGTACCATATACAACAACATCGAGTCAAAGTTAAGGTATTTTTTTTTCTTTTTCTTTATGATATATCAATATTTGCCAGTATTCATGTTTTATTCAGATGGTAAAAATAATTCCAATCGAAAAGGTTTTAATCTAATTTAATGTTTGTTTGGGTTGGCTTGGGGGCGAGCGCTTAGGGCACTCAGCCACGAAAGCTAAGCAACAACATCCGAGGGTGCCAAAGTGGCCGAACCTCGGCTCGGACTGTTGCGCGTATGCAATTAAGTCGCGATCTGACTAAATCCCTATCATTCGATCTAAACTAACTATACATATATACATGTTTCTGCCCCCTGGGAGGAGGGAAGGAACATGTGTATGTGTATTTAGTGGTCTGAAATTTTTTGTCTAATCTAACTAGGCAAAAAAAGAAAAAGAAAGGTCCCTTACAGAACCTATGTACTTGTGTGTTGTGCATGTGTGTATAATGCAGTGTCATGTATGGCTGTGAAAGCTAGTGAATGTAGAGTCACTGTATCGCGCGAACGGCTGCTTGACTCCATGCCGATGGATCGGACCTAGGCTTGAGCCAAGTTTGAACCCCCATACCCCAGAGAGCCCTGGAAACCCTACTCACCGCACGAACACAACACAAAGTTATTTGGCTGCGATCTTCTGCAGGGTGGAGGTATTCCATCAGCGGGACTACCCCAAGTAGAAAGAAATCTACAAAGAAATTCCTCTGTGCCCTTCCTCCTCTCTTAAAAATCTCTTAAGATAGAGTTTGTCTAATGAAAAATTAGAGTGAATATAGTCATGTTTACCCAGGTGTAGTCGCGCCTAAAGAGAAAAATTGAATAAATTTGCTATGTGTGCGTCGATCCACGCCCAGTGTGGGGTTTCGTAGTTACCCGTCACAATATGCAACTTAAAGATGCTTATGTCACACCCGGTCAGCGCCCGGCCCAGTTTAGAATGAATAACTTCATACAAAAGTATGTTATAAATGTTTGAACGTGTCCCGGCCGGCGCCGGGCTTGGTGTAACGTGAATAATCCTTTAGAGAGGGGTCTTTGTTGTTTTCGATGGAATTTGTACGAAATTACATCTCCAGATACATTATTCACTGGATATTTACTGTTAATAAAGAAAAAAATATTAAACAAACTTAGCTTTTCTAAAGAATGGCAAGGGCTTTCGATTCATTTTGTTACGATTTGGTTTAAATTAAATTAATGATGGATGGTGGACGGGATTTTCTCAGTATTCTATTGCTCTAAAATGAGTGAGATCTGTTCATTCATAGGAAACTCCGACAAGTGAGACTTTCTGTTAAAAAGACACTAAGAAAGGTTTACATGCCCCAGAAACCTGTGGAAAACGACTTATTAGGTTAAATTCACAGCGTAGACGTATGGCAGAATAACGATCGATCGAAATTAGTGAATGTGAGGCAAGCCTGACTGCTAACCGTGAGTGCCACGCTGCATCTCGGGAATATGAGACATTCACGGAAATCATGAAACACGGTTAAATCGCCTATGTTGAATTTGAGTACAAATACATTTTTATATATGAAATCCCACGCGGACGAAGTCGCACGCATAGCTAGTAAAGAATAAAAAAACAATCGTTCCGTTCTGAATTCAAAATGGCTCCTTCGCCGTAAAAGTATTGTTTTACTTCTTTGTAATACAATCTACTGTTATTACTTGAATTCATTTGACGTCAATAGACTTTCATATCGCACGTAAATAAATGAATTAACATCATAAACATATTTCTTTACACGATTCATAACATGACACTGTTGTATCAATTGTTTAAACTGTTTGCGGCTTATATGTCTTTTGTACACTTTCATTTTTGGTATGCCGTTTGGGAAAACCTTAACTTTACGAAAATCGAAAATAGTATTAATTATAGACATATCAAGTCGCTAGTGGTAGTGCGGTTATACTGTCCGACTGGGTCGCTGTCAAAAGCGTGAAAAGAGCGCCATAGTGATTCGTTTATGTGCGTCGTGTTTCGGGATCTGCCGGTGCATATCCAGTTTTTATTTACGCAGGCCGACATGACAGAAGCAACTCGCGATAGATTGTCGATCCCTCATGATCGCCGATGTTGTTGGATTGCACTACATTTTTTACTATCAGACGCAACTCCATCACATTGCCGCGCTTGTATAAACAACATCCCAAGGTTATTAGTGTACTCATTGCAGTTGTAATAATTCAAATAAATTCGGGAAAATGTTTGTGTAAATTTTGAATTATTGCCTACCGGCAACCACACTTGAGAGCTTGTCTTCTTTCTGGGTTTAGTGTGTTACCTATAGCCACATTATCATTTAACATCAGCAGACTTTGTTGTCAATATTTAAACTATAAATGAAAAAAAACATCATCGGTCTTAAGGTAAAACGAACTTTAGCGGCGCGACACGAAACATACTGTTTCTATTGATTAATATGAGCTAAAACGTATTGTAGCGGCAGCGAAGCTCCGCTGCGTCGACGCGCCGCGCCGTGCCGTTTAGTGCGTTTTAATTTTAATCCACTATACTACAGCTTATTATATTTCGAAGTTATATTCCTTTAGATGCGGTACGAAAAAATTACAAAACGTTGCGCGCGCAAATTGTACTGAAAGTCTACACTATGAAATTGCTTGCAACAGGTACCTCTTGTTTTATTGTGGTGAAGATATCACACTCGATATATGTATGTATATGCAATTATAGAAATCGGCCGTGTATTTTCTGAGAAAATCGCGCACACACAAACAGACATATCATCAAGCCGTAGCCTTATTTTGCACCTTTGTTTTATAATTTAAAAAAATATGTTAGTATCATGTAAATAACTTCCCGCCTTATTTAAATGTTTATTCCACGAGCGGTGACACAAAAAACTAGCCGTGACGTAACTACCAGCGAGAGTCATTAGTGCGTCTACAATTATTGAAAAAAAAAATCGCTCTTCAGAGACGAAAAACGCCATTTAAAAAAAAAACGTTTACTTACTATTCTATTTTATTCAACTGGTTCCAACATTCAACCACCACCGTGATTTATGCCTCATGAGAATCTAATTTGAATAATGGATTTATATTCCAGGTTTACAGATACAGTTTCCTGGCGAGATACGCAGTGATCGACATTGTCACAGGCAACGAGACTGATATTCTTCCACCATCGCTTTCATTTAACTCTTCAGAAGCGTTCCTTCAGAACTTCGTCTGGGGCCCGTCTGGCACAGCATTTGCATTCGTCTACTTAAACAATATCTACTATCAAGCGAACATAAGTAGCCAACCGCGTCAGGTCACTACCACAGGCCAGCTGAACGTCATCTACCATGGAATTCCTGATTGGGTATATGAAGGTTAGTTTTTTTGTCATGATATCATGTTAATCGTAATGTATTAAAATTAGATCAGATACAATCTATAATATAATATTAGTAGAAGTTTATTTTATACTTTGTTTGAACGCGCTGATCTCTGTAGCCTACTAGCAGTCCCCGCGGCCCAGCGCGCCTGGATTGAAAATATTAATTTACCGGGATAATAAGTATCCTATGTCTTAATCAGAGTTATAAGCTATCAGTGTACCATATTTGATCCAAATCGGTTTAACCGTTTTTGCGTGATTGAGTAACAAACAAACTAACTTTCGCATTTATAATATTAACGTTACATGCAAACCTACGTAAGCGTTACATTGCAAATTTTAGATTCCATTCATAATCTACCGACAGTTCCTTATCTAAGAAGATTGTTTATAAACCAACAATTCTTGAAATTATCTGTTGATATATAATATATATGTTACGGCTAAAAGCCGAAGTGCGGTTACACCTAGTTCTAGCCGGCCAGTAGTAATAGTACTATAGATTTATATTCTTTTGCTGAGATTATTTTTAAATATTACAGAGGAAGTGTTCGGCTCCAGTAATGCTATCTGGTTCTCACCGGACGGTAACAGAATGGCGTACGCTACCTTTGATGACACAAATGTACGCGTCATGAGAGTACCGCATTACGGTGTCCCAGGCTCAGTGGACTACCAATACACTCAGCACCATGAGATCCGGTACCCAAAGGTAATAAAAAATAATTGAAGTTATATAGTATAATATTTCCTTAGGCGGGTTATGATAAATTAATGATGAGTGTGAATTTTCACAATGCGGGCGGGCGGGCGCGCATTGTAACAAAAAGTCTAAACTATGAAGTCCCTTGTTTTCTTCTTTGGTTTTCGATCAGACTATACTGTTAGCCTTAAGGGCCCTGAAGCCTCAGAGCAGCTTCACCTGGCTTGTGGGCGAACACTGAAGGCACTCAGCCGCGATGAGGCAACGAGCTCAAGGATGCCAAAGTGGCCGAACCTTTGCTCGGGCAATACCTTAGCTGCAATTAAGTCGCGAAGTTATTAATTCCCTATCCATAGAAAATTCTGTAACATATATACATGTTTCTGCCTTGTGGGAGGAACGGAGAAACATGCGTATATGCATTGAGTAATCTGACAATTTCGTCTAAAACTAACTAGCCAAAAAAAGAAATAAAAGGCCTCTTACAGAACCTATGTATGAAGTATATAGAAGTGCAGTGTCATATTTGTATGTTATAGCTAGTCAATGCAGTATCACTGTATCGCGCGAGCGTTTGTTGTTTGCTAAACCTCTTGTTTAGAAAATTTCACGTAATATCGAGTGTGACTATTCAAAGAAATATAATTCCCGTGTACTTTTAGTAAACTTTCAAACATGGTGGAAGTGTTGTAGAACGATAGATTTAGTATAGTATATTATAGATCGGCTATAAGTTGATAGACCAAAGACGGAATACACTACAGTGCGTATTATTTTGTTGATTTATACTATTAAACACGTCTACTATAAATTAAATTACACTCACAAACCTTAGATTCTGCAAAACTAAGCGGGATTTGTTTTTTTTTTTACAATTTACTCAAGCCGATATAGGCCGATAGCACATCCGTCTGGTATCCTTATCTCGTTCTAACACAAACGTGTACTATGCTCTTTCTCTTTCTAGTTTCTGATCTTTACATATATTAAATCTATCGGTAGAACATACACAGTATATCACTGCCATGTAGAGAAGCACTACCGACACTCTTATTTCTGCCGCACTGTTGTGTTTCTATTGAAGGATGTGGTTTGCAATACTCACTGTCACATGAGGCGTTATAACTCAGCCCCAAGAGCACAACCTATTATTTACTGGCCTTAATCTTTTATTAATAATTTCAGTATGGTTAGTTGGTTTAACTGCATGTTTTAATGTTTATAATTCTGCCTACCTGTTCGTATAGGTAATATGTAGTATAATAATAGTTAAAGTTCGGAAATAAACCATATCTATATACAAATCGTCGTGGATGGCCACCTACTTGAAATTGTTTCTGAGTACACTTACCTCCGGCAGATAGTGCAGTTAGGTAAAAAAACAATTTTGAGACGGAGGCCAAGAGGACGATCCAGCTGAGCTGGGCAGCGTTTGGGAAACTACGTAGAGTCTTCTCGTCATCCATACAGCAGTGTTTAAAAACCAAAGTTTTCAATCAGTGCGTCCTATCCGTAATGACCTACGGAGCTGAGACGTGGACACTCACGGTAGGGCTGGTCCACCAGTTCAAAGTCGCTCAGCGTGCTATGGAAAGAGCTATGCTCGGAGTTTCTCTGAAGGATAGGATTCGTAACGAATACATCCGACAGAGAACCAAAGTTATCGACATAGCTCAAAGAATTAGCGAGCTGAAGTGGCAGTGGGACGGCCATATGTCGCGAAGAACCGGAGACCGCGACTCGGCAAACGTAGTGTAGGACGCCCTCCGGCCAGATGGGATGACGATCTGCGAAAGACTGCAGGCAGATGCTGGATGCGGCAAGCTGAAGACAGGGTGCTATGGCGCTCATTAGGGGAGGCCTATGTCCAGCAGTGGACTGCTATAGGTTGATGATGATGAACAAAACATCGAAATCATAAGAGCCGTTTCCGAAAAAAAAATACATAGGGGAGATAGGGGAGGGTTGGGCAGTCGGGAGACATGGGCACCCCCTGTTATTCCAAATTATAATATATCTTTTTTTATTTCGCTAACTTGGTAGTATAGTTCATCCACTGGCAACACTGTTCATCTATTGATTATCTGTGATTTCATTCATTTGTCAAACACAGACGCATTTTTAGGTTAGACGTCGGTCAATGTAAATATTTTGTTGTGCTTTCAAAGTAAATAAACGAAGAATAAGCAAAAGGTATGTTTCTTTTAATATATTTTTTCCAATGTATATTTGCTAAAGTATAAATTCGCCTGTAAGTCACGCTAAAATTTCTTACCAAAATTTTTTACGGGAACTTTAAGTTGTATTAATATGCAGAGGGAGCAATGATCACTTGTTTTGAAGGAGGTTTGGGCATGCCCAATGCTCCCACCTATATTTAATGTGTAAAATAATACAGTTTATTTATATTTTACCTAATTTTATTAAAATGTTTAAATTATTTGTATTACAGAAAGATACCGTTTAAGTTTAAAAAAAGGGTATACGACGAGAAATTCCGAAAGATATAATTTTACGTGCTATAGAAGTGTCAATAGGTGGAAAGAAACAACTGCTGACAAATATCAAATTCCTAGATCAAACTTGCAACGATATCTAAAACAAGGCTATGTTAAGGATTCTTCATTGAAATTTGTATCTTCACAAATTTTCACCTCAGAAGAAGAAAAATTAGCGAAGTACATGACGGATTGTTCTAAACTTCATTATGGATTGACAAAGCTGCAAGCTCGAAAATTGGCCTATGACTATGCTTTAGCAATAAAAAAAACTAACGTGCCATATAATTGAATCCATAACAAAGTTGCATCTAAAGACTGGATAAGAAGATTTCTCAATAGGCAAACTCAATTGTCAACAAGAACACCAGCTACAAGCTTATCACGCGCAACAAGTTTCAATAAAACAAATTTTAGGGATTTTTTTGAAAATCTACGAACAGTCTTCGGCCGGTTTCAGTTAGGAGTTAGGACCGGAATATATATATATATTTTTTATGTTTAGTTTGTTTTATGAAAATTGAGTATTTTTATGCCATACCTAAACCTCCCACAGTGGGTGCCTGAGCCTCCCTACCGTCGGGAGCTTTGGGCACAATTGACATGTTTCTGAAATTTTGTTATTACTTTGAGACTGATCATAATTTGTAGACTGTTCTTTATAAAACATTTAGCCAAATGTATGGTGCAATTTACCTTAGCAATAAATGTTGAATATATTGATAATTTGATTTTTAATAATTAATTGTGTGAAAAAGTGCCCATCCCTCCCCTATCTCCCCTATATAAGAATTGCTCACTAAATAATATTAGATACGTTCATCTTCACTTGATAAATAATTTCAAACAACAAATAATCGTATTTAACTCAACATGGCCGCCAGAATTCATTAGTGATGAGGTTACGGGAGAGTTGTAGCGAAGCAGAATTTCTAATAAATCTAATTATTTCGAGCTCTCTCACTTCGTCTACACGAACAATAATGGAAAACTCGATTTTCATTGTTAATTTATGTTAATCGTGTGCTAGCTGTTTTAATAATTGATTATGACAATTAATCTGATAAAACCTCATTATACATTTTTTATATAGGTACATAGCATAATAAAATTATATTTCTTATTTACCACACACACACAGATCAACTGATTTGTGAAAACTCTTTATGTAATGCTAGTTTCATTTATCAATTATGCGAAAGGAAACTAAAAATTTAGTTTGTATTTGGCACTGAAAGAAATCATAATGAGAGACTTGACTTTCATAAAATGAATTATGTTTTGTGGTTCGCGATTCTTGTTGGTGCCATTGGATATAATATGTCGGGAAGTATGAATAACTAATATTCTACTTTAACATATTCATTATTATCTATATTAATACCTTAAAATGAGTTGTATTTCAAATTAATAATTATGAGTATATATGAGAGGATAACGTAAAAAAAGTTTATAGGTATATTTTTTTTCTCAGAAAGCAACGTTTCAAATACGCTAATACGTGTTTAGGGTTAACATTAAGATAAAATATTTTTATAATAAATTAATGAGAATCACGCTTATTTTATGGTAAAGGCATTTTGTAATAAGCATACAAAATAGTGTTATGATAAAAATTGCTTTAATTAATAACTCGATTCCTAAGTATAATAGTTACCGTCTTTGTGTATGCTCGTCGTGATTCACTCCTACCATCCAGCAAATAACGTGTTGACTGCAGAAATGATGAAGAATTTAAATGTATATTCTGTTACAGCCCGGTACAACAAATCCAACGGTGACAGTCACCATTACTGACCTCAATACGGGAGTCAACACTCTATTCACCGCACCCACCGATCTTGACCAGTGAGTAGACAATCCTTATTTAAACAATAAAATGTAATACATCCCCAACACAAGTAACCGAATCTTTGAGACCATCCCAATGAGCCTAAACACAATATATCTGCTGTAAGTTAGTGAAGAGTTAGGTATCCAGATGATGCTGCAGCATCAGCTCAATGTCGCAATATTCTTCTAATATCAATGAAGTAACAGAATACTAAATTTCGGCTCGATCAGACCTGTGAAAGGTGCTCACATCCATTTGTCAACTAGAAAAGAGCTAATATTCTTCAAATGGCTGAACAGATTTTTTTGTATCATAGCTAAGAATACTCTTGATCAAGTCACCTTACAAACAAAAAAAAACTAGATAGCTATCCGTTCAGCCGTTTGAGAGCTATATGCTACCACAGACAGACACACGTTGAACTTTAAAACCCCTTTTTTGCGTGGAGGTGTTAAAAATAATGTCATCACAGAATTGGTTTTAAAGCAATGTCTTATTTAGAATGGCAATTTTTTTTTCTAAATCTATACCTACTATAATTATAAATAAAAAAAATGTGAATTTACATGTCTATAGGAGGTAAACTCTGGAACTATTGATTCGTTTCCAAAAAGACCTTTGTTGCTAGAGTTCAGGCTATTAGTAGTAAGCTATGTTTAATTGTGTATGAATCTTTAGTATCCACGAGCGATCATGGGCGTAAAGTTAGTCTTAAATATTATCGACTACCAGTAAACTCTATTTTAAATTAAAAAAGACACTCTATATTTCATGTATCTCTATTTATTATTTCTCAATGGTGTTTTTTGTAGCAACACCATATCTCCCTTAATTGTTCATCAAAATTAATGATTCAAATATCATTGTAAAGCTTATATTTCCCGCTATTGACGAAAAATGTATGTGTTCGTTAAAAATTAATTAAACAAACTTTTTCATTAGTAATACCATCTCTTCACGGAATTTCTAATGAGAATATATTAAAATAACAAGCAAGAGACGCCATTTATGAACAATCTATTTAATTAATATGATGATGAGATTTTTTACGTACTATAGGTAATTTGCGAAATTTTCGCACGGTTCGCCTAATTTTACTATAAAAATAAGTCACTTATAATTCTATGATTACGTTTGATCTATAAAATTTCGTTTTCCAGACCCATCCTGAAGTCGGTACGTTTTGTAACAGCGGACACGATTGCTCTTATGTGGACCAACAGAGTTCAGACTACTTTGAGAGTAGTACTGTGCACAGCAGCACAAACGACTTGCACACTGGTAAAAAAAATGAGTTATACATCAATATTTAACTCAACTCGCTCACCTAGTATACGTTTTTTCTGCTCTTTTCGGTAGTTAATAACTTGATCAAAGTGCCATCTATCGGGTGTAGGTTTAATGATCCTCTTTTTACATACAATGAGTCATTTCTAACGGACTTCAAAAAAAGGTAATATTATTGGAACTGCTATATATTTACATATAATAATATATTAGTGCTTCCAAAGATATATACAAATTTTGTATAAGTGTATGGTATGTATGTATGTTTGTATATATGTATGTTTGTTCACGCATTTCTCGGAAACTATTAAACAATTTGTGATCGTATTAGCTTACATTTATTTCAACTTAAGGAACAGTGCAAGTTTCATCAAAATCGGTTCAGTAGTTTTCAAGATATGGGCTAATCGTGTAAGTATGACGGCCAGGTTTATTGATACTACGAGTAGCTACGGATGTGTTGTTAAAGAGAAAACATCGCAAAACCTTGGTCAAATTCTAATGCATGTGAGGAAAATCAAACTACAACAATAATGCCTCATAAAAAAATTGTAGACCCTTAATTTGTTTCGTACCTACTTTTGATTTCGTTTTGTTGGTTAATTTCGTGTATATATAACAATATTAGCCATAATGCTGAGTAAATTTTTTTGAAATCGATTTTTTTAATTACTTTATTTCGTTTATAAATATACATTTTTATCAATAACGCCAAAACAGCGCCACCTATCCTCATCCTAGCACACCTGTTAACCACATAGGTAAAGTAACGTATGAATATGAGCTCAATAAGTCAAGTTCAGAAGTTACAACATTTCCACGCCCGCGAAACCACCGTTCCCTCCGCAGGGGATGTACGGTTAACTTCGCTCCCGCACACCCGCCACGACCGCCCTCCTCTGCGGCAACTCAAGCCTAGGTCCGATCCATCGGCATGGAGCCCTTGAGTCAAGCAACCGTTCGCGCGATACAGTGACTCTACATTCACTAGCTTTCACAGCCATACATGACACTGCATTATACACACATGCACAACACACAGGTACATAGGTTCTGTAAGGGACCTTTTTTTTTCTTTTTTTGCCTAGTTAGATTAGACAAAAAATTTCAGACCAGTAAATACACATACACATGTTCCTTCCCTCCTCCCAGGGGGCAGAAACATGTATATATGTATAGTTAGTTTAGATCGAATGATAGGGATTTAGTCAGATCGCGACTTAATTGCATACGCGCAACAGTCCGAGCCGAGGTTCGGTCAGTTTGGCACCCTCGGATGTTGTTGCTTAGCTTTCGTGGCTGAGTGCCCTAAGCGCTCGCCCCCAAGCCCGGTAAAGCTGTAAAAGCCGTAAAGGCTCCAGGGCCCCTAAGGCTAACAGTATAGTCAGTTCGAAACAAAAAAAGTTACAACATCACTAACAGTGCATATAGTTTATATACATTTAAACAATTAATATTGTACGAAAACCTTTATGTCGAAAAAACGGCGACAAATTTAATGCTTGAAGAGCTACATGAACGATACATTAGGTACTGATACTAATTTACTCTAATAACTATATCATAAATGTGATAGTACGTTTGTTTGAATGTTTGTGTATTAATCACGCTTAAATGGCGGGATTATTTTTAATGAAATATGGCATATAAATAGGTTATGGACATTCGATATTACTTTATTCTCTATCCTAGTATAATACATATATTAGCTGGTCCCGCAGACGTTGCTCTGTGCTTTCAAGTAGTCAATAACTCGACCACAGCGCCTATTGCGTTGAGAGAGCAAAAAAGTCTTCTACATCTTCAACTGTCTTGGTGATCTGTAAATGATGTTAAAGTTTATTAACTAACGCTATCCCCGATTAGTACAAATTGAATATCTGTCCATAGCTTGCGTTTCAAGATTAAAAGGTAGTTTCGTTTGCAACTCATATTGAAACGCAGATAAGTTCGGTTTTTATGAGCTTTCCTATCTCTAGGCGACCTATTCATCCTCCCGATGACTAATAGAAACGTTCTATAGGAAATACTATCCATCGATAAGTTATTTAAATGAGAGTAAAGGCAAAAGGATAGATTTGACTTTAGTAACTGAAACATCGGATAGAAAGTTTATTGAAAACGGCCGCTAATAAATACCAACATCAATTTTGATATAATACCTACCTAAAAATATAATTAATACTGGATTACTAAATAGGTATTCAATGATTTGCACCTAAAATTAAATCCCTTCAAACATGGACTTTCTTCTGTTCAAGAAGAATTGAATTAAGGTTCAGGTTTACCCGAACGAATATTCTTATAAACAATTAATTGTATTATTATTTATATTTTTTTTTAGATATACACGTATACTGAAAATGATGGATGGATTGACAACATCCCTCTTCTTTTCAACAATGCTGGAAACGCTTTTATCACTATTCTTCCTCAAGTAAGTCAAAACATATTTTAGTTAGAATATCTCAGCAAACTCTACAAATGAAAATCTACCAAATACTGATCATATTAATTCTAGTATCATTGCCGGTAGTGCGTCATCAGTTATGATTCATTAATAAATGTTATTTCCAAAACTGTTACATAAAAAAATTTTAAGCAATCATGGCTCAGTGGTAACGTGTTCCGACACCGCGTCGATCGACATGGTTTTGAATCCTAAAATAAACTTGGGCTTTCGGTGAAGGAAAGCATCTAATGCCCACTTGGTTAACTACTACACACAAATTGAAAACTTGTCGCCGTGCTCTAGATACTCACTTTTTCTCTAGGCTTAGCGTATTACCATTTTGGGCCAATCGCTAAATTTATAAACAATAAAAAAATATCAAATTTAATATTATACGTTTTAACCGACTTCAAAAAAGGAGGTTCTCAATAAGAAATTAACATTTTTTTATCGATGTTCAGCCATAACTTCTTTTTTTATGAACCAATTTAGATGATTCTTTTTTTGTTAAAAAGGGGATACCTTAAGGTTGGTCCCATTTTTCATTGGCATTGGATCTTCGACTTCGAAGATACACCAGGGATCTCCGCAATATAATTGAAGTTGGTTGTCTTTTCTGTTAAAAAATGTCGTTTTCCATAACTAATTAAACTACATACATTTTCATTTATCAGTGAAATACAAAAAACCTCAAGAATAAATTTAATTTTGTATGAAAGTTATGTAAGTTAATTTTCGATCATTACAGGCTGTGAATGGAGTTCTGTACAAACAAATTGTTCAAGTGTCTTCATCGAATGCAAACCTCTGGATAAATCAAGGGCGCACCAATACAGCCCACACAGTCGGTGAAATTTTGCACTGGAGTTCAGATAATGTCATGTAAGTTGTTAAAAATCAGTAAAGTAAAAGGATTTTTTTACGAATGAAATATTAAACCATTATAATATCTTAAACTAATTTTATCTCCTACATTGTAGTTATTTTTGTAACCAACAAAAGAATTTTATAGAAATTTGTTTTCGTTGGTATAATCTATACTTCGTTTTGTTTAAACGCGCTAATCTCTGGAACTGTCGTTCAGATTTGAAATTTTATTTTTGGTTTATTAGTGTATACTAGTTGTGCCCCTCGTTTTTATCGTCCTGCCAGGGTTCTGCGTTACAACTCACACGGCTCGTTTGCGCCACTACACCTATAGTCATACACCCGACCCGAGTGTTGAATTATTTTAATGTTACAATATCTCCCCAACTGTCCGTCCAAATAACATGCTACAAAGAGCAAAGTTTATCTACATAAAATTGTCTTGATGATGAAGTAATTTTCGTTCGTAAGGATTAATATGCCATGCATAATAATAATAATACTCATAAATCACTTTTCAATTTTCAATAAAACTTTCCACAAAATACCTCATTGTGGCTTATGTATAAAAGATAGGCATATGACATACTTTTTTAGATGTACTAAGGAGCAATATTTTTGTAGAACATTGTATTTACGTATCACTAACCATTCCGCCAGCGCACGCGGATAAGACGGTTAGAGTGCGCTATTTATTCCAACTTAGCTGAGAGCTAGCTAGAGCTAGCTGAGAGGTGTAGGCTCCCTATTATTATTTAAGGCTACTTATATACCTACACTATTGCTCGTGAATCTGGCTATCATATACAAAAATAATATTTCAAATCCATCCACCCATACATTCGAAACTTGTAGTTTCAGAGATTAGCGTGTTTAAACAAACAAACAAAAAAGAACTCGCTTTATTATATTAGTATAGATTTACTGAGGAAGGTTCTAAGCTATATAATTTCACGCTATGATTCTAAGGAGCGGAGTAGTTACCATTAACGTCAATCAATCTGGCAAGCTGTAGGCAAATACGGGAAATGAGAACCACGGGGAATGAGAATAGGCTACAAGAGGGAGTTAGCGGCGGCGATGTGGAGATTCAAAAGTTGGTCAAATAAATTTAAAAACCATGAGATACAGCTTCTATAATATATATATGTTGTGATTCTAATCGACCACGTCTCTAGATGTTTAACTAAGCCCCACAAAATTCCAACCTCTAGAAAGTAATCCTTTACAATTTACAGTTGGTATCGCGCGACCCACGTGAATGATTCCGCCGAACAGCATATCTACTCTGTGAATGCAAGTGGCTACATCTCCTGCTTCACGTGTGACATCCGCCGCGAGGATGGAGGCGAGTGCCTCTACAACGATGGAACTATCAGCAGCTCCGGGACTAGAATCACTATTAATTGTGCTGGACCCGACATACCACGGATTTACATCTATAACACTGTAAGTTCTCATCAAATGTGATTTGAATACAGTATTTTGATAGTTTGAACGGCTATAGTTAATTCTGTAAATTGACTACTAATTACCGTTAAAGTTCATATAGACCTTGGCTTTGAGAATGATTTGAGAAAATTACTTTTTAAAGTTATAATGATTATTTAGTAGTAATTAGCTTGGACATCGTAATAGAAAACGCCGGCATCATATATTCCATACAAACTTATTCCTGTGTTTTATCTCTGGACAAAAGCATTAGAGCAAATATGTTTATACCATACAATCTATATCTACAACTGCCATGTTCCTATTTTGATTTTTTCCATATCTAGGACACTTATAAAATTTCAAAAATTGACCAGTTTTACCACTGTTATCAGAAAACCAGCAAATAAATTTGAGGAAAATAAAGAAAAACATATAGGCATAGCCAGTCGTTTTTATATTATTCCTACATTTTATTTTAAATCGATCCAGTTATGAAGGAGAAAACAAAGGAATACGAAAATATAGTTTTATCTATTTGGGTCTGGGCTATACTTTTCTCTCTCGCGCTCTATTCATTCATTCGGGTGTAGTGCGACAGCAATAGATTTCTGTTAAAAGATATTTTTCAAATAGCTCGTCGACTACGTTTCCTGTAAGCTCCAGTCTTACAATAAATCTGTGTTTTAGGAAAGGAAAATAGAATTAAATAACTCTATGTAAAGGAATATATATCATGATGAGTATAATAATACCTATATCATATAGGTAAGCCGTTTTCCTTTGCTGACTTAGATACTTATTACTTATGATCAATGAAATACTCGCCATACATCGCTGGGTCTTTTAAGCTAGACCTCTTCATGTTATGTTCATCTTCAACTATAACCATAACATGGTGACAGGGTTTTTTCTAATGCCCGCCTGAATATCTACCACCCTCAAGTTAAAAATCTGACGCCAAGCACCAATAGGTGTGTTCCGGCAGCTACACTTGAGAGCCAGTCCTCCCACTAGGCTTAGTGTGTTACCATTTTTGCCCACATCCTCATTTAATATCAGGTGAGATTGTGGCCATAACGATAAAATAAATAGAATTTTTTTATAGCTATCGAAAATATGCTGTCGAATTTAAAAAATCGTGGAATTATCACCGATTTGTTCCGTTTCATTCTATTTTATATTACAGAACGGTACATATATCAGGACATGGGACGACAACGGAGAGTTGTCCTCGTTGGTGGACAACAGGATATTGCCTACAGTCGTTCGCATGTCGGTGCCCGTTGCTGCTGGGTTACCAGAGGCTGATGTTCAGTTATTCGTCCCAGCCGATTACCAAAACCGGACCAATTTGCCACTTTTGGTATACGTGTGAGTAATAGTTATTATGTCTATCATCATGATTAAGATTCGGTAGGGCGTAAGGCAAACTGTTTTACTAAGATAGTACAGGTCACAAAGCACAAACAAATCTATTGATGCAATGATGGCTTAGTGGTGTATAGTGTGTACGGACAATGCGACCTGAGTTCGAACCTCAGCTATAAGCTTTCGGTGAAGGATAACATCTTGAACCGTAGTTAAATGGTAGGGCATTTTCTAATGCCCGCCTGACTAGCAACCATCCTCAAGTTGAAATTCTTTCGCTAAGCACCTATAGGTGTATTCCGGCAGCTGCACTTGAGAGCCAGTTCCCCCAATAGGCTTAATGTGTTGCCATTTTGAGCCACATTGACACTTATACACCTATAAAAAATAGAATTAGGCTTAGTGTGTTGCCATCTGTAGCCACATTGACACATATACACCTATAAAAATAGAATTAGGCTTAGCGTGTTGCCACTTTGGCCACATTGACACTTACTTATACACCTATAAAAAATTAGAATAAAACAACGAAGCGCCCATCGGGATTACGCAAATTTTTCAAAAACGTGTGACAAAAAAATGATTTATTGGGTAAATACATAATAAAAATATATTGTATTTTGAAACAGAACTTAGCCGATCTTTTTTAGTAATCATGATTATCTATAGGTACAAATAATAAAATTAAAGTGTCTGTTTGTAATGTCTAAATAACAGGTTTTTACTAAATGCATATGAAAGTATACAAGGTACCTATAACAAAAAACCGATTGTTAAAATTTTTGTCTGTCTGTTTGTTCCGGGTAATCTCCGAAACAGTTTGACCGATTTTGATGGGACTTTCATTGGCAGATAGCTGATGTTATAATGAATAACTTATGCAACTTTTATTTTAGAAAAATAATTTTGGTTTTGCACAAAAAATAAAAACCTTTTTTAGTAGACCACGCGATTGAAGCCGTGTGCACAGCTATTTAAAAATATTATTAGTGACAGGCCTTGTGGTGAAGAGGTAGTAAGCCCTACTGGTCAGCCGAGAGGTCGCGCGTCCAATCCTCGCCGCACATGACTGACTTTTGTGTGATAAACATAATTGTCAGTTGTCTGTCTGGGTGTTAAATATCTATATGCACATGTATAGTATATCAGCTGTTTAGTTAGGTACCTATAGTATAAGCTTTGCTTGCAATGGAGTTATTTGGCCGTACTGAAATTGTGGTCATTTATTTATGTGTTTAATACATCTCAATCGCAGATACGGTGGTCCCGATACCGCTCTAGTAACAAAGCAGTGGAGCATAGATTGGGGCAGTTCATTGGTTAGCCGCTGGAACATCGCAGTTGCACACATTGACGGTCGAGGTTCTGGTCTCAGAGGTGTGTCCAATCTGTTCGCATTAAACAGACGTCTTGGTACAGTGGAAATTGAAGACCAGATTAACGTTACCAGGTCAGGAACCGTTTTTTGTAAATAGTAAAATCTTAAGAGTGGTTTTGAAATAGGTATAAATTGGATATCTGTTAGAAAATTTATAATAACTTGTCCGCATTGGAACTTTGTTCTTCCAAAATTGGTACGGAATGACCATTTTTTTATTTTTCTTCTATTTTAATAGCAAGTATTTAGACATCGATTTAGCATTTTGATTGTGTTGTTTTCTTTAATATAACAGATGACTTATAAAAACGGTATATTAATATATATGTATATTAACGGTATATTAATTTCCACCATTATTTAAAGGGCTATAAACTTTATTACTAACTTGGTACAGACCTTTTGAAAGCAAGTTGTGGCTGATTCCCTGGTTTCCAGGAGGAAACTTGTTGCGGTATTAAAATCCGGTGGGGTCATATAGCCCATAACAAGTTGTTTTTATGATAGGAAAAAACATCTACGCTGCGTGAAATTTGTCAGTCTACTGACCATTTGTTGTGGAAATGTGTTCGGACTGAGGAATTGCGGTAAAAATTGTTCTACAAGTCCTGGAAAAACGTAGGTGGGTTAATGTTATTTTGAGAGGCATAAACCGACTCGAAAATTAAAAAAAATGTCACGTTGACTCTTCAATTTAAATAGCATTTAAATATAAGTTAAATTAACTTCTCCTATCAAGCTGGCATAGCCATAAAGGTTGTGCTGAACCCTAGTTAAAATGAAAGATAAAAAAATGATTACATTTCACAGGTACCTCCAACAAAACTTGCCATGGATTGACGCGAATCGTACTTGTATTTGGGGTTGGTCATACGGTGGTTATGCCTCGTCATTAGCGCTGGCACGCGGACAGGGGACTTTCCGTTGTGCTGCTGCCGTGGCACCCGTCGTCGACTGGCGTTTCTATGGTACGTTCAGATTGTCATCTTATATTGTACTAGCCGTGTAAAAATAATAATAATTAAAAACCCAGTTTTCTGCTGAATAATTGTGAAAAAATCTTTTTTACAGACACAATTTACACTGAGCGTTATATGGATGTACCTCAGAACAACACCCAAGGTTATGTCGAGTCTTCATTACTGACAGATGATGTGGTAAGTACACATTGCGTTTACATTGACTGTATTTTATTATAACACTGATTTGAAGTTGCATATCCTTAGTATTATTTATTTTATTTCTAAGTTGTTTTTTTATTTGGGAGTTGTTATAATTATTATTTGCGTACTTTTGGTTTATGATAATGAAAAAATTGAGCGATAATAAGTTTTGACCAGGGATGTTAACGTATATGAGATTTAGCATCTGGGATATGAAATTATGTGAGATATCCGGTAATTTCTGATAATTTTTGTTATGGATATTAATTTTTCAAACAATTGTATGAAGAAGGAATATTGGCATCAGGTATTTGAACATAATATGTAGATGAGCATATATATTTTATTTTGGATAATTTATATACATTTTTCGTATGTCTCATTCATCTCCGTCCTTATCCGAAATTATTCGAAACATTTATATGGGATACGTTTCGAATATTTTTTTATATAATGTATGTTACTATGTTTATGAGAAATTATCCGAAATTTCTTTGCTACTTCCGCTTGCAATAGATGAATTGTAGTTTCAGCTACCTACAACATAAATGTTTGAATTTAAATAAACGTGTAAATGAATGTCTGAAATAAATTAAAATAACAATAAATAAGATGATAATATGTTTATATTCAATATTTTCAACAGCTTCGGAGGACTCTTGTTCTAGTCTAGGGGACATATATATCCTCCTAATATATATATTACTTACATTAAAATATTTTTTATATTTTTTTTTATATTCGTTAATGTAGATTATTATTGTAAAGGTTTAAAACAGCAACCTTAGAGTTTCTTACCGATTGTTCTCTAAAGGACAGTGCCTTCGGAATCGGCTGTAGAGTCATTGAAAATATTAAATATAAACATATTATCATCCTAATTATTATTATTTTAATTTATATAAGACATTCGTTTACACATTTATTTCTATTCAAACATTTTATGTTGTAGGTAGCTGAAACTACTATTCATCTAATGCAAGCGGAAGTAGCAAATAAATTTGGGATAATCATTTACTATAGATTTCCGCAAAGTAGCGCCTTCGTCAATCAAATATTTTATGATATTCTTGGGTGGTTGAAAACCGATATCGGTTTTCATGGTTTTAGTATATTGTTTAAATTATATTTTTTACTTATGCATCCATTTTTTAAGAAATATCTTTGGCCATTGAATCGGAGTTTATGTTATACATATTTATAACAATTTATTCGTCTCACTAGGTGGAAGCTTACCGCGACAGAAGCTACTTCTTGATCCACGGAACAGCCGATGACAATGTCCATTACCAACACGCCATGTTAATATCTCGCCTCCTGCAAGTAAGGGATGTCTACTTCACTCAGATGGTAAGTTTTGACATGTATACGTCTTTTGCTTCCACACTGGGAAGCAATTCAATAAACTTATGATAACAAAATCGAAGAATAAAATTTGGCATTGCAGCTATATGTCTATCATCTACAATCAAAATTTTATTACACCACTCGATAGTTAAACGATCAAAGAATTCGTTATGTAGAGTGAGGACTGTGAGATGCATCGCGCGCGAGAAACTGGGACACGCCGCTACTATGAATTCCGAGTTACAACGATTGTTTAAGTTTTAACCGACAGCTCTGGTCAAGATTTATCGATTGCATATAGAAACATTAACGTGGAATAGTTATTGTGAATATATATATTATTAAAGTTAAAAAATAAGAAAACTTAATAAAATGTCGGCCGTTACTTGTTTTTCAAATCAAAAATAATACAAATTGTTTACGGTTGGATAAGGCTTCTCAACAACAATCCAGTGATATTCATAAAACATTTTCACTTATGATAGAGTCAGGCGGTGACGGGAACGTAAAAAAGCGTCCGTAAAATACACGACATACATGTTTAGCTACCACTCAAAGTCTGTCACCAAAGCCTACGTTATGTTCAGTAACTGTTTTGTGCAAACCGTAGCGTATAACATATTAGGCAACACACAATAATGCAAGTTCTTCTTCTTCTCGGTTAATAAGAAAGTGTGTTTATACACCTTTAAAATAACACCTTTTCACTAAATGCATATAAAAGCATATACAGTACCTACAACAAAATACAATTTTTAAATTTTTTGTCTGTCTGTTTGCTTGTTCCGGCTAATCTCCGAAACGGTTGGACCTATTTTGACGGGATTTTCACTGGCAGATAGCTGATGTTATAAGCAGTAACTTAGGGTACTTTAATTTTAGAATAAGGGTTCCTTGCAAATAAAACATTAAGCTTTTTTAGTTGTCCACGCGAGCGGAGCCGCGGGCACAGCTATTAATAACTAAACTATGTCATGCTAATACCTATAGGGCCAAATAATGTAAATTTATGAATTAAAATATAAAACAAGAACATGACAGATTCAAAACTCCCATTAATATTTCGCCGATTAATGAAAGGCATACTTAGGCAACTCACGTTACCCAGGTGTCACATGAAATAACACCTTATTCCGTTGTACCTGGGTTGGTAAACCTCATCGCTCTTCTCACATCTCGATACAAAAAACAAAAATCATTTCTGTTTCATACTGTCGTAATCCCGTTCATTTTACGTGAAATATATCTTTAAGATGCTTCAATGGAATTCCAGGGCCATTTAGTTAAATTTATAGGCTCTTTGGGATATTAGCTTTCTCAGCATAGAGTCCCCTCGGAGTCTGCTTCGTGTTACTTTGATATATTACATACCAAAAATACTACGTACTGGTCATGGGTATATTTCATAAGCGGTTCTTTTTTTTGTGAAGGAGAAAAAATTTTCTCTTTTTGTACACGTTTTGCTTGCTCAACTTTCATCAACACAAATTATATCTTAATACTTATTCCGACTATTTATTACTAAAGTAACTTTTGTCGGCGTCTGTTTTGTTGTATCAAAGGTGTAATTCCTCGCGCTCTACCTATTGTCCAGTTGTTGTACTAATTAATAAATCCTCACGCGCGGTCGCAGAACAGCTCACCAAAGTCATATGCATCTAGGGCACAGGGGACACTTTACAAACATTTTAAAATCACTCTCGTTCTCAAATTAACTCAAGCAGCCTATATCAACTTAAAAGCCACTCCGAATACACTGCCACAAATAATAATTTAAATTATTTTTACAGAGCTACACTGACGAAGATCATGGCTTGGTTGGTGTAAGACCACATCTTTACCACGGACTTGAGAAGTTCCTTCAAGAACACATGTTGTAAATTCATTAAAAAAAACTATTCAGTAAAAACACTTTCATCACAATTTTATAAATAATAAACATAGTTATTTAAACTTGATTCTTAAAATGTGAGTTATAAAATAGAGAATTATGAACAATTTGTACGGTTATGTGATTCATAAGTATTAATTCTAGATTTGAGAATAACTATATTTACACAGCGGTGCACGGTTCTTAGTATATATGTAAATTGCGGGCTCTTATATAATGAAAGTGTTTGCACCAGTGACATTTAAATAAAATTATCGTGTGCAGTTATCGGCGTTGACCTTTATATTATGTATTTCTTTTATTTTTTTATAACCAATAATTAATTTATATTTCGAACTCCGTTACCTGTTTTATAGTGCATTAATTATACCTAATTAACAATTGTTTAAATATTGTAATGTAAATAAAACTTAATTTAGTTGAATGAGTATTGTAAAGTTACTTAATGTTGCCAAATGTTTTTACAATTTGAGACAGGGTTTTTTCACTAAAATACTTAGATATTATTTATCAAGCGTTAAAAATATTTATACCTAACTGTTGTACAATTGAAAACTAAAAACAAAAATAATTAATAAATAAATGTTTCAATACATTGTGAAATTATAATTGTAAATAGTATTTGAAGTACTGTTAGTACAAAAGATAATAAATGTATTTTATATAAAATTATTTTCTATTTATTTTGTTATCTATATCAATAAAATGGTTAAAAGTACTATATAGATTTTGATCAAATTTTGGAGTTTACTGCGTAAGAAACGATATAAGGCGCACGGTATGAAAAAATATGAGTGAAATTGAACGTGCAACATCACGCAACATAACGCAAAATCAAACAAAAAAAAACCTTAGCGATATTCAAATAAGGTTGAGATTTATTCAACTCTTTTCCGTTTGCTGCGAAAGCCGCCAGATTCGAATCGACCGTTGAAATGAGCGGGAACGCCGCGCGGGGCCGAATTCCCGGCAAAGACGCGAGGTCGCTGCTACCGCTGCCGCGCTGCCAGACCACGCTCTTAATATGTTCGTTAGCTACATTATTTTCGTCTCGTACGTAATGACGTAATTTTCGTCGGTGAAATAGACGATCGGTATAGATTGAAAATTTTTATAGTCTATCAATTGACCAATGACATAAATTTCCTAATTATGTATGTACAAAAAAAAATTCTATATCCTAAGACTTGCCTTTATTTACTCTTCTTGCTAATTGTATATATGTATTCCAAAATCCAAGACAGTTCTTGAGGAGTAAGCTCCAGTCGCGCGTTGGAGAGTACACACTTTTTTGTATTACTCCTGATAGCTATTTTTTAATTAAGATATAGAGATTAAATAAGTGCTTTGAATAGTGGTTTTTCGAATGATTTACAGCACAGGATATTTTAATTTATTTATACCATAGCATGATAGAGTGAAGGCACTACAATCTATTTCACCGAGGGATCTACAATTCATCTCTTTCGTCGCTATCATGCGGACTTGTTCAAATGTCTCTTCACGTTATATTTGAAGGACTCGCATATTGTAAGAAAAAGGGAACACATTTGCCGGGAGGCAGTTCCAGAGATTCACAACGTACTTGATGCTTCTGGTGTTGCAGGTGCTCATAGGCTGCGGTGACATACTATCAAGTGCGGATCGCATACATTTTTTACACCGTCGCGTCGTGGTAGAAAAAAATTGGTTCAATTATACCATATAAGTGATATGACAGTTTTGTAGAAGACAGTGTTTGTTAAAATAGGCCTAAGGAAAACAAACAGTCTCAATGGAAATAAAAAGAGGTCTATCCAGTATCGGACACGTTACTCCACGGTCTCTTTACAAGTTAAAAGCTTCTGTTGTGACGGAACCCATTAGCGGTAGATATAAAATCACTTACCGCCCATTTTCCGTAATGGTTTTTATTTTTGTCTTACCCCTGAGGGTTCGTGTCGGTATTTATTATACTGTTTACAAAGAGTTATTGAATTTATTTATTACGCTCTATAAAAACATGAAATGAATAGCAAGTAAAAGGTTAATAATAACACAATTATTTTTAGGTCTTTGCAATACTATACATACACTATTTGTCTAATCTAAAATGCTGATATAATATAGTTAACAACTGGATACGGAAGTGGATTTATCCGAGATGGAGTCGGTGTCGGAGAGCTCCATATTGACCTCCGTGGATTCAGAGACGGATGTCACAATATCAAATTATTTTGTAACTGGCTGTGCGCGCGGCTCCGCTCGTGTGGACAACAGAATGCTGTTGGTCGAGTGCACGTGTGAATTGTGTTGCCCAAAAAAATCTTATTGCTGACTTTTTGTAGGCCTTTTTAAGATCTACAATTATGTAATACATTAATTTGATATATCACTTATGGTTTACTCAGCGTAAACTATTTAATTTCCCCAAAAGCGTCTTTTTTCCGAATTGATTCATCATTGTCTTCACTGCTTATTTCAGATGTTACTTTATGTATCAAAATATATCCTATAACCTGGCATGAATTTAATGAAAAACCATGTAAATCGGGTTACTGCTTTTTTGCGTGAAAAGGACATAAACGGACAGGCAGACAGAGACATTGATTTGATAATATGTATAGACCTAAAAATAGGAAAATATTGTTTATTACAAAATAGAAATAAAAAAATATACTGATTTAGCAATTCTCAGTGGTAGCGTGTACGGACTTGGAAGGCAAACATCGTGATGAAACCATAGCTTTTTCAAACCCAGCCTAGCTAGTAGCTGTTAGTTGAAAATCTGTCGTCAAGCACCTTATTGGTGCGTTCCGGCAGCTGCACTTGAGGGGGAGGGCGAACTAGGGCATCCGCCCCGGTCGGCAGTTTCAAGGGGCGCCAAAATCATAACATAATATGGTTGAAAAAAAGTTGCTTCACAAAGCACCTAGCATCCAGCGCACGTTGTACTATCAAATATTCATTTGATTTTAAAACGCCCATTTATTTTTTGTTCAAACGAAATGTGCTGCGAGCAGCTACAGCGTAGCAGATTGTTGGCAAATCTAATGGCGGGAAATTTAATTTATATAAGTTGTTCATTTTATGTATAATTATCGATAAAAAATATTTTTCAACAGTTTATTCCACTTTTTTTTTTCCAAAAATATTTACTTTTTGGAAAGATATAAATTCTATAAACATAATTATCAAAAATTGTAACAACATAGGATTGTTGTTCACCTATTGACTTTGAAAGTCCAAAAATTAAAAATTTGACTTTTGACCACACAAAAGATAGTGACTACTGTTTTTTCGATATATTTTTTTTCGCTTGAGAAGTATTATAAATAATAATAATAATAAAAAAAGACAATATCTCAATTTTTCGATTTTTATGAAAAAAGTTTTGTGAATTTCTTTTCTTGCTAGAAGTAAAACAATGTAAAAAAGTTAGTTTTGCACAAAAAAAAATTGTCATCCAAATAGTTCTTAGAAAAACAATTATTGACAAAAAAATTAACCCGTTATACATTTGTATGGTTATTTTTAAAAATTTATCTCAAACACTGGAGACAGGGGAGCCACTATCAAGTTTCTGTCCCGTTTCGAGAAAATCGTAGAACTAGGGCTGATGGTGACAGGGTATTTTCTAATACTTAATAATAATAGTAAATTTATTTATTCAGATAATACATCAATTTTGTTAGTAAAAAATTTATAATTACTTATACACTAATGGTTTCCTAAATACCTCCTCCAACATGGGCGCAAAACCAGTGCTGTTATACCGGGCAGTCGACACTAATAAAATTGCAATCACCTGCAGGATGCTGTTCGAACTAGCCCTCGCACAGGTCAACCACAGATGCAATACGTTAACGCATAGTTGCGTGAAAGCCATCCGTGCCGTTATTCACAAACATCTGTGATGCACTACAGTGGCGTGCCAGCCCCAAACAGCATCCTGAAAGCGTTATTATACTGAACTTGTAAGCCTGCGTAAGCTCGTAAGTCTAGCCGCCTGGCTAGCTATCACTCTCAAGTTAGAAATCTGTCTCCAAACACCAATAGGTGTGTTCCGGTAGCTGCACTAGAGAACCAGTCCTCCCTCCACTCGGTTTAGCGTGTTACCATCTTCGGCTTCATCGTCACTTAGTATAAACTGAGATTGTGACCAAGACGCTAAACCGGTAAAGATAAAAAACTGACATATTTTAGGAATTACACTTCGCTGTTTACAGTAGTAATTTTATATATATATATTATATATATATATATATATATATATATATATATATATATATATATATATATATATACGAGTATATATAGCGAAATACCACTCATCATGAGATCTCCATACTATAGGTCCAACTGGCTTGAAATTGGCATAGTTACTCCTTTCGTGATGTAGACGCTCACTAAGAACAGACTTTGGAATATTCAACCTCTAAGGGTTTAAAATACGGGGTTGAAAGTTTGTATGTTGAGGGTGAAAAAACATTGTCTTCTGACTTACAATTTTGTACTTTGTTCTTTATTAAAAGTAATGACACCCGTGTATTAACATTTATCAAAAATCATCAGCAAAGGGTCTGTAAATAGGGGGTGAAAGTTTGTTTGGTAAACATTCTTTTTGTTTATAGATTTGACGATAATTAGTAACCAATCATATTCTTCATTATTAATAACCATAATGAAATTTAGGGATCAAATTTCTGTTCTATAATTGTATAGGTAGTATAAGAAGCCTTGAATTTTTTGACTAATTATTCTTATCATAATCTATGCAAGAAAAAAACTTAAGTGCATTAAATATATATTAATTGTAAATGTAAAATTGTAATTTTTTTCCTGATTTCCCAATAAATGTACTAAATAAAGACTACTGATCACGAAAATGCCATTAAACAATTTTAGTCTATATGACCGAATTTAACTCAAAAACGGCTTGACCGATTCTTATGAAATTTTTGTACACAGGAAATATAAGTCACTACATAATTGAAGATCTATAATAATTGTTAATATTACCTTTAGAAATTGTAAAAAAAAAACTGATTCTGATCAAATTTTGTAGAAAGGAAGCATACTTTAAAGGCCATAAGAATCGTCAGTAGTATACTTAGGAATTGTAAAAAAAAATAGCTCCTAAACTGATTTTGATAAAATTTTGTACATGGGAAGAATTTTCAATTGATAGACTATAATATAAAATGTTGATAATATGAGGAAAAACAAAAATTACTGTATGAAAATAATTAACGCATAAAAACGCGTACGGAGCCGCGGGGCACCGCTAGTATATTATAGTGGCTAATAATCGAATTTTAAAAATGGAAAATTGTATTTTATAAATTGGGATTTAGCTGCTTTGTCGCTAGTCGACATGTTCCATTAAAGGGTTATAAATCAAGCAAGCTCCGCTAAAAAGTTGTTCGTTAGGAACACACCTTGGTGGAGCTGACAGAAATTGTCGACAATTGTTGGACAATTGGCTTTCAAAATCAAAAATAACACTATACAATTTAGAGCCACTTTGAACGTCAAACACTAGCACTGGTTCGGAAAACATCCCAGTAACCGAGAAGAACCGGCAAGAAACTCGATCGGGCTTATCTTTTTTGTTTATTTATTTTTCAACTGTATAAATAATATTTACAGTCAATAATCATATCTTTAAAGCTCCAAACATCACGTAGAGAGCGCGCCAGCGTTACAGTGATCGCATGTCGTAATTTGCGACTCCGAAATACGAGGTATATCATAGTAGGTAAATGATATTATTTTTATGTATGAAATAATTTGTTTTATATACTTGTTGTTTTTCACCGTTATATTGTTTTGTAAGCTATTTGAGTAAATTATCTTATCTATAAATGTCAAAACAATATTTCTCTGAATTCAAGTTACTTTTTTTTTAACTTCGAGATAGAACACAATAATGATATTAAGTACGTCAAGCATCATCAGAGGATACAAAATTTATTGAAGAAGCTTATAATGATAGAACTAAATGGATATTTAATGGTAGATCTAAAATAAAACACATATGATATAATATGTCGTATTAAAACAAACAAAACCCACTCAGATAGATATTTTACAGTGTATATTACAAAGAAAATTAATTAAAAATACCGGAAATCAACATATTCCTATCACAGATAATGCAACGTAGCCTGAAAACATACAAATTTACTGAACGTACTACACACTCAAATTTTTAATATCGAAAAGCGTTTTTAAAATTGTATTATAGGAAGAAATAATAAACATTTGTGAACGTGTTCATAACTACTGGGTAAAGTCCCAGTTGAGGTAAAAGGAGAAAAAAACTTAATTAGTACGTGAAGGTAAAAGTAAGTTAATAAAAACAGACTAATAATAAAAAAGGAGGAACATTTATACCAATAATATTAGGGTCTATTTTGAGGGCGTTCGTAAGTTATCTTGTATAAAAATGCTAAGAAAATTTTGCTGATTAAACCAGCTTTGATAGAAAAACTAAATCAAACAACGCAAAAAAAAAGATTCAAATAGTGTTGACTTGAATCTGTCTGACATATTATATCTATTACGTGATGTGGTCTTGACATTCATGGACTGATTTATCAATATAGGTTATCTGCACAATTTAGTATCTGCGTTTGAGGCCTTTTATATCGCATATTTGGATACCAATGTCAAATTAAATCAATTACAAATACAAAGGAGCCGTTTTAAAAATGTTTCCACTTATACTTTATAATTATTATATTTTTTTGCATCATAATTCAAATGTAAATTGGATGATACCTATTATTAAAGCTATTTTGACTAAATAGCTTTAATTATATTTATAAAATAGCTAAACGAAAACACAATGATTGTAAAGACTTTAGAGCTACAAAATATATTAAGAACGAAGAAGGCAAGTTATTTAAAAATGATGAAGATATATGAAAAAGATAGTACAAGTATTACCAAGAGTTGCAATGAAACATTCCCTATACAACCAGAAATGAAATTAGTTATCATACCTCTTAATGAAATTTCGGCTACAGAGGTAAGAAAAATCATCTACAAAATGAAGGGCTTAGGCCCAGATAATATACCTGCTGAACTCAGGAAATGTTTGAAAATCAATAGAGAAGTATTATAGCTCACTATGATATTTAATAAAAATAGGTTCAATGCCTGATGCATGGAGTCAGAGTGTATTGATTACTTTTTACAAAAACAAAGATGATGTACGGGAATGTGCAAAATTTCGAGGTATAAAACTCACATCTCACACCCTTAAAATTTAGGAACGTCTTATTTGTGAACACTTACATATCGCGGTTACCAAGGTAACACGGCTAAATTCATGTCCTACTTTTGTTGTTCGAAAGGCTCCATCTGCCTTTTTCTTAAATCTGTAGCACGATATATTAAATTCTCATGAGTTGTATAGGATACTGGACTTTATATGTTGACTTTCTGAAGAGCAAGGTATTAGATTGATTACTAAGTATCGACTTACAGTACGTTAAATACCAAAGAACTTGAATGGAACTTTTCACCTATTAAAAACAAATTCGATAGATAGAAATCACCTTACCTTCTTTGATGCAGCTAAATCCTGACAAGTTCAACATTTAATTGTAATCCGTTTATTTTATATTATTCAATCACATGCCTTCTTTTTTCTTCTAGTACTTACATACTCTTCAGCTATTGGAGTTTGTGACTATTAGAGTTTGTCAGTCAACAAACTCCTTGTATAACATTCATCAATACTGGACGTAAATATCAATAATTCAGTAGTCAAGGAAGCAAAATTATTTGTTTGTCAAGTGAATAAATAGGTCATAATATCGTAATAACACAATAGAAAAAAAATATGTGTGTGCGTTTCACACACGATAGAAGTGAAACTTCATTTTAAAAGACATTTTCTATTTTATTTAAACAGTGTGCAATATACATACACACCGACATTTACTCTCTCGCTCTGGCTCACACAAAGAGGAGAGACCGATAATATGCGTTAAACGTTTAACATTTAACGATTAACCTTTAACGCTTGAAAGTAGCATAAGAAGTTTCACTTCAAAATGAAAAAAAGGTGTGTGTGCGATTCACACACGATAGAAGTGAAACTTCATTTTAAAAGGCATTTTCTATTTTATTTAAACAGTGTGCAATATACATACACACCGACATGTGCTCTCTCACTCTGGCTCACACAAAGAGGAAAGACCGATAATGTGCGTTAAACGTTTAACGCTTAACGCGTTGGAAGTCGCATAAGAAGTTTCACTTCAAAAAACATTTTTTTTAAGTTTTGTATTATTCCTCCTATTTTTACTGATATTGTAACAATATGTTAATAGGTCAATTTATCGAAAAAAGCCGATAAGCTCCACTCTTGCTTTATTTCATAATTAATTTTGTGTAAGATATAAATTATCTATTATAACTAATCCACATATATCTACTAATAGATGACCCGGTGAACTTCGTATCACCTACGTCGTTGTTTATAAGTTTTGATTCGTGATGACTGGTTACACTATGTACTTTTAAAATGTTTAGTTATTTACTGAAACTTGTTCATGTTTAAAAAAATAAAAAATTATATATAATAATATAAAATAAATAAAAAATAAAAAAAATCATAAAAAATCGAGTGTTTTATGAATAGAGAGAAATAATACTTTCATTTAAAATATTTAATATGTTTTATTTATAGAAAAATATAACTATTTAATTTAAAGCTTGTTTGTAAACCATATTTTTGGTGTCGTTTTTTGGAGAACAAATAAATAGAGAAGATGGTTTCCCTACACGCGAGCATGCCACATACAGCTGACCATGCGAAAAATACGGAAATTCTAAATTAATTCCGCAAAGTTTAAATGATTGGCCTTGCGATTTGTTTATGGTCATTTCAAAAGCCAGGCGAACAGGGAACTGTAGTCGCTTGAACTCGAACGGCAAGTCTGTTGGAATCATCGGGATATGTGGAATTAAAACATTTTCTCCTTTGTATTTTCCTTTCATAATTGTTGCTTCAATGACATTATTCATGATTTTCTTTACAGTCAATCTCATTTGCGCATTTGTTACGCAACATGATGATAACGGAACCAGTTTTTAGTTGTAAATTATGATGTGGTAATCCAGGTAATTCCAGTGAATTGAGAAATTCCGTAGGATAACTAACCACATCACCTTTATTGATTATAGTATCGACTGACTTAAAGGAAAACAACTGTCCTGGGATAAAATTTTGAATTGCCATGTTGAGGTCATCGACATCTCTGTTTTTTGTTGCCAATATTGCTCTTTCGCTCAACCAATTATGGTTCTTGAGTTGCTGCGCTACGTCAGGAAAAACACGCTGAATAAGCTCCTCGAATTATACGAAGAATTATACGTGAACGTTATGAACAGATCAGGGCGGCCATATTGCCTAACGTAGGTATTGCATCTTGCGCGTACTCATGCATATGGCGTGGGCTTCCAATGCACGTTGCCGGCAAAGTTGTCATTCTTCCTACATTGTTTGCAGCTTTATCTTGATAGCATCGCGGAGATGAATATGTTCTTCAGAACGAAGTTTTGATTGGTTTAAGCGGGTGTATGTCAATCGCTCAGTTTCAATTTTGACATACATATCAACTGCAAACTGATGAAAAAGACGACGACCATCAAAATGTGATATATTTCACCTTCCCGGATCATAAGTCTGTATGAATAAAAATTTATAGCACTTACTTTTTTATTTGTTTCAGTACCTGCAATAATTACAATTAGACCATTTACGAATAAATTATTAAATCAATCCCAATTACCAGTTTTTTGATTAACCATTTTTATGTTGAAATGATAGCCATCTTCACCTTGCCAAAATATTAATGGATGTTATAATGCGTCATAACTCCTACGCGTTTCAGATACACGTTTTAATCTACTATCTGCACAATGAAGCACAATATCTCTAGATTTTAAATTTTTACTACAATAACAAGAGCCACTTCGTCAATTGTAGGTGAATTGAACCTCCTTGCGTGTTCACCTGCAGGCATTATATCAGCTCTGATACTATATTATAGCTATCAGATGGCATTCGGTCTAACGCAATTTTGAACATTTTAACTAATTAATTGTTCTCATGAAGAGAATTTTGTAATCGTTTAACGATAGCTCTCTTCACTTTTGGATTGTGAACACAGCTTCTTGATCGGAATTGCCCATAAAATAAATTTGTAAGAACTGAAAGTCAGAATCTGATGGTGGTAACATTGCTCCTAGTAAGTGATGTATTGGTCCTTGGATCTGCAATTTTAAGTAATACAAAGTAAACAAAAAAAATATATACAAAAAAGTAACAAAAAATAGAAAAAATATTAAATATTGCGAAAGACAAATGGTGTAATTACCTTGAAAGTGGGCATGAAATTGACTTGTACAAAATGCGTTGCGCCAAAGGACCTCATTTGGAAACAACTATTGTGTTTTTAAATGTTTGCCAAAAAACTGTCAGAATCACTGCCCGTTCCAGAAACCAATGTTTTTGCAGCAATTATACTTTTCCACCGGCACAACACAACCCACAAGATTCAGCACTGTATATTAATGCCTTACAGTACGGACAAACGACTGACATGTCTCCAATTTTTACAGATCTATCAGCAGTGTAATCGATATCCGGCTCGTATCGGAATCCTGCTCGTTCAAAATTTACAGCAGGGTTACGTCTATGCATCCGCTCATGTTCATTATGGAGTGCTCGCTGTTGTTCTGTTTGGCGTATACGAACTCGTTGCATTCTAGCGTTATTAATTTGTCGTTCCTCATCTGTCGTCTTCGAACGTAATTCAGACATACTACCACGGCTATTAGCATTATCTTTTACTCGCTTGTTGTCAGTACGATTAGCACGTGAGGTAGCTCGTCGGACGTTTGAACGACTTTGACGACCTAAATCAGCTCGTTTTTTCCTCGGCATATTAATGTGAGATTGTGTGTATAAAATATTCTTAAGGGTATTATAATGATTTACTTCGTTTACAACAGCAATTACTTCAATAAAAACACTTCCCAAAAAAACACGTCCGTGCACCTCTATCGTCGTCACACAATCCCCCCGTCATCCCTCTTCCTATTTCCAAGCTCATAAATCATCTTGCTCACTCATACTTGATCATATGGCTTGTTCATACCATCATCTCTTTCAAAATGTCATTCACTCTACAATAAACTATAAATCACACCATAGACATTCTCACTTTTACTTACAAAGGTCATTTCTATCATACATCCTACATTAATAACACCATAAAATACAACACCACAAAAAACAACACAACATTCTAGTAACAAATATAGACACAATGTAAAATAATTTACCACCAATATAACTACATAAAACAATCGAAAACATTATAAAAATAAAACAATTGAAAACATTATAAAACTACCCGTAATTATTTTCACGAACAATAAAATCTGATCTGAGTCATCATTTCTTCTTTGGTATTGAAAACAAACTAAACATTGACTAATTCTCAAAAACTATACATGGCTAATTTGGTATACTCCTGTAGCCACGTCAAGCGGCGACAGTGGTCACTTGAAATCAATTTTTTTATTTACGCTTTTTTCTTTTTTTTAAACCATCCTTGAACCACGAAACAAAAAAAAAATCGAAATCGGTCAAGCCGTTTTTGACTTTTAACGAGACTAACGCACATCAATTCATTTTTATATATATAATAGATATCTGTCTCAACTATTACGATAGGCGTGCCAGTATTTTTTGTGTGACCATTTTACACTTTGACCTTTAAGGGATTTAAGATAAACATTTAAATACGGAGGAGTTGAAAATTGTAAGTCACTTCACTTTGTGATTTCTTACTGAAAAGACCAATAAAACACGGATATTAATATGAGCTTTCCAAGTGAGTTTTTGCATGTCAGTTCGAAAATAACTATTATACATATATGTAGAAAACATTGATTAATAGTAAAGACGGCATGTACTTATCAAGAATATCTAAACATCTGCTTTTGTGGCTGCGCATCCATTATATTTCTCGCAATGTTATTTGAAAGTAACGTTATTAGTATTTCAGAAATTAAGCTGTGTATATCATTATGCTCATAATATCGTATTGTCATGTATATACTAAGTTAACCGTGTTAAATTTATTCAAACAACACTCCATCGTGCTACACTGCCGCCAACTCATCCGTATAGCCCATTTTTGCCTACAGCTTGCCAGATTGCATGACGTCCATAGTTTCTGCTCCACTCATTAGGGTCGTATCGTGAAGTTCGTACCTTTCTCAATAAATAGGCTATGTAATGAATTATTTTTTTTCAAATCGATGTACTTCTAAAGATTGAATATTATTAGATACACAGATATACTAGATGTGACTCCCGTTTGATTTTTGTAATTCTAACCTAGAATTTATATGGTAACTGCTCTACTTTCTAAGGGCGTAGTGCTATAAAGCGTATAACTCACTAACTACTCAATAACCGATACAACTAATTAAAGAATATCTTTACAAATTTTACTCGTAGTTCCAAAGATTATCACGTACAGACAAACAAACTCTTGAGCTTAATAATAGACTAGCTGTGCCCACGGCTCCGCTCGCGTGGACTACAGAATTCCATCGGTCGAGCGTACGCGCGAATCGTACTGCTCCCGCTCAAAAGACAGAACATAAATGCTCATTGGGTGATGCTTAGAATACTATTGCTGACTTTGTACAGGTCTTTTAAGATCTACAATTACGTGGAACATTAATTTAACTCGAATAGTTTACTCAGCATAAACCATTTAAGCGCCCCAAATGCTTCTTTTTTCCAAATTAATTCACCATTATCGTCATTACTTATTTCGTATGTTCCTTTATAAAAAAAGAGAAAATTAAAGTAAAATATACCCTATGACCTGGCCAGATAACATAGTTATGAATATAATAAAATAACATGTAAATCGGATAAGGGGTTGAAATGAACGTAAATGGACAGACAGACAGAAATAAGTTGAGTTTTATAATATATATAGATATAGAAGAAGTATAGGATAGTATGCTATATTGGTAGAAGCGTTAGCAGTGGCTAGTTCTTATTATGTGTTTTTTAACAGATATAAAAGGTGTCATACCGGTGGAGGAAGGACTAGAGGTGTGTTTTGAAAACGGGAAGGCGATCAAGTTTCTAAATATTTGGCTCCGAGATAATTGCAGGTATTTTTGTTGAATCTATTATGTGTCATTATGACTTCTCTACTGGGGTTGGAGAAAAAATTTGCATTCTTCTGTACCGTCGTAAACCCCTTTGTTTCTTTCACATTCGTGGATCCCTGTGTGATTACTTACAGGTTCAGTGATTTTATTGTTTCTTTGTCTCTAATTTTTGAAGGGTCAGTAGTTTTTTGCATTAATGCGTTTGTTTAACTCTATGTAATTTCAAAAAAAATAGGCCCTCAGAAGGCACTTATCAATGTTAATACACTACCACCGGTTCGGAAAATATCATAGTCATCGAAAAAGCCGCCAAGAAGCTCGATCGGGTTATTCAACTTATTTTAAAATTGTTTTTATAGTATTTTTATTATTTACAGTTAGTATAATTATCAGTGGATGTTCAGAGAGGGAATCACTTCCAGACACCACCGTCATTCACGTAATGATCCACCATATAAATACCCTTTTTGACTATATAACTTGCTCAGTATGTGATTTTTGAACTTATTATCCGGCAAATTGGTAATGTGCTTAGAAAATTTATTGGAGAACCTAACACATTTACTTAAAAAATAACATTTGTCTTACTAAGTCTAAAAGATGGAATGACTATTTTGTATTTATTTCTAGTATTGCATGTAATTTACAAGTTCAAAATTATTTCTTTTCTTTCGAACATACATTAATTTATCCATGATGTATTAGGAGGGCAAAGTTAAGATACTAAATTCTTGAAACTTGTTCCTTAGTGATTCGCGAGGTGCGCGAACTGATCAAGACTACTTAGATGTGGTGCAGTCATAAAGATGATCGGGATTTGATACAATTATAATCTATAACTTTACCCCGTGTAATGATTTAATCAACATATTATAGTTATAGCAATTATTAAAAAATATATAGTGACTAAGCCCGTGCCTTTACTTAGGGACACGCCTGTGCCCCGCAGTGGAATATTTATGGGCTGGTATTATCATAATATATCCAATGCGACCGAAATCTAATCAAACCTAATCAGAGATGATTTTATTGCATATCTACTTACTTTTTCGATTATTATTTACCAGATAAAAGAAACTTTATTACGTTCTTAAAAATAAGATTTGCACAAAACTGTGTATAGCGACGTAGAACTTTATTGAGAATTTCCTAGGTCGATTATAATGTTTCAGATGTTCTGCTTGTTTCAACGCGGACAATTTTCAAAGAACTAAGCATATATTAGAGCTACCGGACGTGAATATTGTTCAGGTGGCCAATAATAAAATCGACGTAACTGTCAAATGTAAGTTTACTGTATAATACTTCCTCTACTAAAAAAACTGCTAGCTGATCCGTGCGAATATTTCGCATATTATCGATATAGGTAGAATGTAAACAATCTGACATGTCATGTTAGTTAAAAAAAAACTCTCAATATATGGTGTTTCCTACATGTTAGCTGAATATACTACATATTTTATGAAAGGTTATTTTATTCATATTTTTTATGTAAAATATTAAGTACTTTCAAACGTTTTTTTGATGATAATAATTTTTATATCGTTTTTATTCGTTTCGTGAATGGGGTAAATAATTAATTTTGAAATAGAATAGTTTTTAGATATAATTATATAGTTTCTGTGATATAAAGTATCCCGAAATTTGAGGAATCGGAAAAGGTGGAGAGAGTAATATGGGGAGGAACACAAAGTGAAAATAACTTATTAAAAATAAATTAACAAGCCAATTACTAAGCGTCCTGTAACTTAATTGGACGGTATTCGATGTAGATTCCGTAAATCCACAGGGATTAATATCCGGAATTTTATTTGTGGGCCAACAAGACACAACTTTTGGAATTAGAAGATTAGTTCTGAATACTTGTGTGTACTATTAAGTCACCAGTTAAATGAAATATTGAAGTTTGAGTCACGAATACGTAGCTGAAAATAGTAAATTTTATTGCTCTTTGTTCCTTTAATTTTCAACCTTTCAATATTGGATACTAGGTTAAGTATTTTGAAATGTGAGAAGAAATACATTAGGAGCAAATGCACTTTATCTGTTAAAGTAGGTATGGTCACCGTAAAGGGTCTTCTAACAACAGAGCCTGTTGACACACAGGTCAACTTGTTCTATTCTGATCGAGGTTTTCCAGCTGTATTTTGAATCCCTGATGATAACAAATAGGTATTGAGAGACAGGTACATGCGGTAAAACCCCTTAAATAATTGAAGTGAAAACTTCTATAGCCGCGTTGGGCACTTTTTCTTACTATTCTTAGAATGCAACGTGGTTAAAATCAGGTGAACCGCATTTATTTTGCATCAAAAGTTTTATGTAAAAAATTTACATAGTAAAAAAACTTAATGGTGGATAAAAAAAAACAGCCGAATAAATTATAAAATTTTACTGTGTTTTTCTGTATTTCTTAAACTTATAGTTGCTTTAGTTGTACTTTTTCCATATTCCAGGGAGTGATGATCACGATTCAACTTATACAGCCGATTTCCTATCACAATTCGACTACAAAACGTGGAAGGAAAGCAGAAGATTGAAACCTTTGTTATGGCGCGGTGCAGGAGTAAATGAGAAAGTAGCACGGATCCACGTCGATAAATTTCTTAACTCCATCGATAGTGAAAAAATCATTTTCCAGTCACTCCTCGACTATGGCGTTGCGTTTATAGAGGGTGTATGTATTTATTTGTAATATATTTTATCTACCCCTTTTTGGATCCTACTGTTCAGCTTTTATATAATTGCATTCCTTTATGTTATGAGAAAATTTATTTAAACGATCATGTATTTTGAATTAGCTTTTCACATCGTTTGTTCCAAAGTCATGTGTTGTTTACTTTACTGCCTTAGAAGCAATGATGGCTCAGTGGTAGTGTGTACGACTTCGCGGCGATTGACGTGAGTTCGTACCCCTGCACTGAGTCTGAGCTTTCGGTTAAGCAGAACATCATGAGGAAAATCATAGCATTTTGGTAAGGCTTTTTCTAATGCCCGCCTGGCTAGCTACCACCCTCAAGTTGAAAGTTTGATAGTTATTATATATTTATGGATATTTATTAGTACATAAATAATGGGCATTGTGTAATAATTATTTTTTAGTAAATAATTAACTTTTTACAACGTACTGATAACCGTAACTCACGCTTGATATTCCATTAGGCCAAATATGACTGTACGCGCACTCTTCGTGGTCTACAGCAAAAACGGTTGATCGTATGAGAAAAAAGTACAAACAAAAGTTGTAGAGAATTTTATACTCTACGACTTTTATCATAGGTGCAAATCTCATTTAAGCAATAGAAAGCGAGATATTCACGAAACACCGATTTTACGACCTTTGATCTTCAATATCTTAAGACGCGGACATGTTGATAGCATTTGTGACTTAGCGCTATCCAATGCGCGTAGCAAAGCTCTATATAGCTTTCACAAATACGTTATTATATAGGCATACTGATATAGGTTGTATTTTTACACCTTAATTACTTCTTAATTATTAATGTCAAATAGGTGCTTCTAACAACCGAATGATGTGTAATGTTTAAGAGTTAAGTGATACTATTTATCTTAATAGATTGTCTTTTACTGTTAAAATATTGAATAAGCTAGTTTCTAAGGTCTGAACCTGAATTCCAAAGTTGACTTATTCAGTAATTATTGTTTTATTCCTCATAGGTGGAAGCATCGGTAGAGGCTACTGAAGTTGTGTGCAGAGCTCTGGGCGGTATCCAACATACGCTGTATGGTGGCATGTGGTATATTACTACAAAAAAAATCCACTCGGATAGTGCCTACACCAATCTTCCTCTACCTTCACATAATGATAATACCTATTTTACTGAAGCTGCTGGGTAAATATTATGAAATATTGTTAAACCTTTTTAAAAGTTCTTTATAAGTTTACCCTTATGATCACAATCTCACCTGATATTAAATAAAGATGTGTGGGTACTAAGTGCAACTGCTGGAACACACCTATAAGGGCTTGGCAACTGATTTTAAACTTGTGGGTGGTAGCTAATCAAGCTGGAATTAGAAATACCCTACCACTGGGGCTGTGAAAACATCACGAGCTCAAGCTCATTGCAGAGATTCGAACTCACGTCGATAGACGTGGTTTCCGTCAACGCTACCTCTAAACAATCAAATACCTCTTCTTTCCGTGTCGAAGGTCATTTTAAATTGAGTCTGACCAGTATTCCGCTATCTTCTGAGTGTTTAAAGAGGATACCGATAAGTCAGCCAATGTGCAGGAATAGGGACACATAGAGTACGATAGGAAATGTGGTCATTTCTTAAAATATGTTTAAGTTTTCACTAAACGACTTCTACCGTAATTTGCCTTATTTATGGCAGAAAAGTCATACAGTTTCCAATAAACGAATTCAAATAAAGGGCTTTCGTATACTTCTGGAAGTTTATAAAAATATTGATGAAAACGCGACCGTAGTTATATCAAAGGAATAATGATCAAATATGAATAAATATTGAACATATGCGTTATGCATGCGTAAGTGTTAAAGTCTGAATAATACCTGGTGTAACAGCAGCTTAAGTGTTCTGTTATAAAGGGTAAGCCTGATAGGTGCTATGCGCACTTAATAACATGGAAGAATAGATTATAATAGAAAGAATAATTTCGTGATACATGTGCAAAAGTAAAAATGATTAAAAGGAATTCAGTAGAGTTTTATTTATTGGCGAAAGGGCTGATAAGCGAAATATGATCGTAATATTACATAAAGATAAATTATAGTAAATATAAGTGTTCACATGCACAAACTGCTGGTTCTAAGTCATCATAAATCTTTTCAGATTCTTGTTAAGGTGGTTAGGCTGTACGTTTGTTGTTTGCCTGATAGAAAGCAACCTTTATGTTATGTTTTATATTTATTAAGTCGCGAGATTGTTGGAATGAAATAAAAGTGCGTAAACATTTTCCCTAAGGACCATATCTCTTGCATTTCTCGTCAGAAGAAAAACGCATATAATAATGTTTGTAAAAAGTTGAAATAATGCAAAGATTTATTATGCTTTAAAAATGGTTTTATAATTTTATAATGTTTTGTTTTATCAGTTGCTCTAAGTGCTCCTACAATAATATTATTTATTTACAATTCAGCTAATTTAATTGACACGAGAGAACAATCGATTTCTTTTTAGATAGAGAGAATATCTTGTTTTGAAAAAATAATACCGTGTTGATTAGCAGGATAATGAATCTAGTAATTATTTGAGGAAATTGTCCTGTTCATGACCCACTTTAATCGAGATTCTTTCTGTCATTATTTTTGTACGGTATGTTCGAAACAGCTTGTGCCCGTTGGTTGCTTTGAAATTTTGTTTGGTAATTCGTTCACGGCTCCGCAGTCAATCGGCTTCCGGCTTTTGAAAACAAGATTCGGGACCAAACTAATGTCGCAATTGGCTGCTCGATTGTATGTAGCGAAAGTAAAATAAATTGCTCTGGGTTTCGTTTTTTGGGAAATTGCGGTATTTGATTTTTGCACTGACTATAGGTATTGTTTTGAAACTATTTCTAAAAAAAATCTTTTTATTTATTTTAAATGTTAAATTATTTCTAATAATACGAGCGGTTGTAATGAAAGTTAGAGTACAAAAATTATCTGATCAGCTTACCATGTAAACCGTGGGTATTATTAATTTAGATGTCTGTCATGATATGAGCTTTTGTTCCTAATCAATGAATGTTTACAAATTACTATCGTATGCAGTTGTTATTAAAAAAAAATAATTTTCTTACTTAATTTTTATTTTGGTTCTTCGTATTTTTATAGCTGAATCTCTCAAACTTTTTTTTACGGAAAAAGTACCCTTAAATAAATCTTTAGGTGCTTCACATTATGGACTTTTTTATTTATACTTACTTATTTCAATATTCTGAACTTTAGTTTCTTAATTTTAATCTAACGGAAAAGTAACAACTGATTTTTTTGATATGATTTATGATGAACATGATATGACGAGCCTTTATTTCTGATTAATGAATGCTTACAATGTACTATTTTAAGCAGTTTTTTTTTCGAAAGCAAAAAGTTTTTTTTGGGTAATTCTAGTTAGTTCTTACTTTAGAATATAGCTAAATTTCTTAAATGTATTTTAAGGACAAAGGACAGATTTTTAAGTAGTGTAAAAAACGTAAGTGTAAAAAGTTACATCTTAAGTACTATTTTATTCATACCAATTCCAATAAATTACGCTTCCAGTCTTCAGATCCTACATTGCTTGGAACATAATGGAACGGGTGGAGACAGTACTTTAGTCGACGGATTTTATGGTGCCTCCCGTCTAAAGGTGGAACATCCTGAAGATTACGAATTCCTCACTACATTTGATGTGGAAGCTGTATATTTAGAGAAGAATTATCATCATGTTTATTCTGCGCCTGTTATTCAAATTGACAAGACAACGCAAGATTTAAAACAAATAAGGTATTAATAAGTATTTTTTCTGATATTATATCAGTATTTATTTTATAATCTTGTAAAATTGCTTCAGTATACCTATACTACATTATAAATATCAGATGTTAGTTAATGTTTAAAATGTAGCAGTTTTTGCAAACAGGTACAAGTTTCTTTGGTATATACATTTAAATAACAATATTTTTTTGTAGTTCGATATACTATATTTATTTATCTCTATAAAACCTAGAAAAACTATACAACCTCAATTAGTATATTGTTACATTCACAGATTTCAGAAAAAGGATCACAGTTTACACTTTCGACATTTTTATTATCATATAAGAAACCTCTCATTTTTAAAATGTGTTCCTAAATATTTCAGATTGCAATTATTTACTAGGAGGGATCAAAAAGTAGTGAGAACGACATACTCCTTGGTAAGAAAAATAAATAAATACTGGCAGGCATAGCTCAGATACATATTTGTAATATTAATGAAGAAAAAAATCTTCGATTCTCTTTGTTTTTTTTCTGAATGTAGTCATTCCTTTGCTTCGTGTCGGAACGTGTTCTCGAAAATGGAGAAAAACGAAGTGCGAGCCGTTATTAAATACCTCTGTTTAAAATAGTTAACGACGCAAGAGATTCATTGCTATTTGGAGGCAACATTAGGAGAGTCTGCTCCGTCGTATTCCACTGTCGCAAGGTGGGCTTCTCAATTTCGAGTAGAGAGAATGAGCACGGAAGATCGTTGCGGCCGTCCTTTGACGTCAGTCACCCAAGAAAACGTTGCGAAAGTCGAGAAAATTGTATTGAGCGATCGAAGAGTTACCATCCGATACTTAATTCAAGAAACGGGAATTTCATATGGAAGTATTCAATCCATATTGAAACAATCTTTGAATATGAGAAAAGTCTCCGCAAGATGGGTGCTGAGAATGTTAGCCGACAGTCGGAAACAAAATCGACTTGACATTTCGAAGATATTGTTGGACAAGTTTCAAGAAGATTCTGAAAACCATTTTGTCTCGTTTCGTAACAATGGACGAAACATGGGTCCATCATTTTGATCCCGAGACAAAACAGAAATCTTCGCAATGGAAACGGCCATCATCGCCGACCCCGAAGAAGTTTCGTGTCGTGACATCGGCTGGCAAGGTTATGGCCTCAATATTTTGGGACTCAGAAAGGATATTGTTGATTGATTACCTGGAGCGTGGTTGCGTTTTGATCCCTCCTCGTATTGTGTCCATGTTTTGTTAAACTTTTCAAATTCGTACAGCTTACGTATATTTTCAGATTCAATGTTAATGACCGTGCAACAATGCCGTTTGAACGGCCTGAAGATTGCAAGCTTTACTATCGTTCTTTACGTAACTTGGCTCGTTATTACGAGGACAAAAACAACAAATGGCAGTTCAAGCTCAAACCAGGTAAAAATTTAATTCTAACTTTGAAACTCTATAACTAATTTATATTCAACAACTGTATTGAGTTTTGGTCATCTGTTTGAGTTGCATTTTAACAAGCAGTCATTAAGGTACTGACGCTTTCTAAGGTTTATTAAAACATAAGTAGAAACATACTACGTTGTCTTAAGGTAAGGTATTAACCCTCTACCAGCATTCTTCCAATTAGTAATTTATACCAATAAAAAGAAACAGTAAATTTCAAGTTTGTCTCTTGTCGGAGCCGTTCTGTCTATAAACTTTCGCCTTGCTTCGTGGATTATATTAAGAGCCATAGTCGCAGAATATATTGGCTTTACCTAATTGACCAATAAATACATAAGACTTTCTCTTTCGATCTCATTAATCATAGCCCAGTATTTTTTATTAACAAGGCATTATTTTTCAGGCGTTGTTATGGTGATAGACAATTTTAGAGTTCTACACGGTAGGACCGGTTTTTCTGGGACAAGAGAACTATGTGGATGCTATATCTCACGTTCTGATTGGCTCAGTAAGGCTCGAACGCTTCGTCTTATTCACTAAAATGTTATTGTCGAATACAAATGATGATAAAATTTATTTTATATGGAACTCCAAATTGAAGTGAAAATAAAATTCCGTATCATCAACAGTAAGAAACATAAAATCTATTTTTATATTAAATATATTTCTAATTTTATTGAAACTGTATAAATAAAATATAATCTGTAATAATATAATAAAGCTGATGACTTTTTTTAGTTCATTGTTTGTTTGTTTAAAGGCCCTAATCTCTGTTACTACCAGTCGGATTTTATATAGTAGCCAGTTAAGCCAGACAAATAGTATATGCTATCTAGCATTACGTTGCAGCTAGTCCTAAATATTGATTTTTGTTAAGTCTGAAGAAAAAGCGCTCCCGAACTGCTTTATCCGCATGCGTTGGTCATTACGCCAGTGACAAGTAAATACAATGTTGTACAAAAATATTACTCCTTAGTATATCTAAAAAAATCTACAATACCATATGCATATCTCTTATACATAAGCAAGGTATTTTGCGACAAAAATTTATTACAAATTAAAAAGTGATTTATGAGCATTATTATTAGGCTTGGTATATTAATTCTTATAAACGAAACTTACTTGATCATCAAAACTAATTCATGAAGATAAAGTTTCCCCTTTATAGGATATTATTTGCACGCATACTTTGGGAGATAAAGGAAAAAAAAAAAATTCAACACTCACAACTCGGCTCGGGTCTCTATGACTATAGTTTGTTCGTGGCGCGAACGAGCGGTGTGACGCATAACGGCATAACCCTGGCCGCGCGACGAGAAACGAGCATGTGATTTCTTTTAGATTATACGCGGGTGAAACCGCGGTGCATAACTAGTATGTTATATACAGGCTCATTCTTATTCTTAAACGACATAATATAGTCTAAAAATACATACATTCCTAATATTATTAAGTTTTTGATTCCTCATCAGAGTAGTATTTATTGATCAATATCCGTTATGGGAGAAATATGATTAACTTGTTTATGATTATCACACCAACAGAAAGTAGAAAATTACTCAATACAGAATATCTCCAGATTTATGGATTCAAATATGAATAGGGATGGTCTGAGAATGTTGTATTAAATGCCTAAGATTTCTTTTAATCGTTAAAAATCTTAAATTAAAATACTTTATTCAATTTAGGCCCTCAGAGGGCACTTATGAATATACTACTTACTTACAATGTATATTTTTCAATTCATAATAATTACAAAGCTTAAGAGATCGTCTTTCGTTTGTTTGTTGAACACGCTAATCTCTGGAACTGCGAGTCAGAATAGCAATAATATTTTATTTTTATAATTTTATAGGTTACTAGCTGGGCCGGCAGACTTTGTTTTGGTCTTTCCAGTATTTAATGAATCGAATCCGAAATGGAGTGCTAGACCACAAAGTACCACCTATCGGATTCTAACATAGCAATGAACTATATGTCTCAATAAAACAAACAAATTATGTAAATATGAGCTCAATTGGACAAGTCGTTAAAAAGTTATAGAATCACTAACAGACCCACACTAGATTTTTATATTATACTAGCTGGGCCGGCAGACGTTGTTCTTGCCTTTCCCGTATTTAATGATTCGATCACAGCACCACTTATCGGATCTAACATAGTAATGAACCATTTCTACCGAACCTGTATGTAATCTGCCGGGTCAATTGGACCCCGAATCTAAGCCATCCAGGGACTCAAAAATTGTCGGTCCACAATAGTGTGACCAGTAGTAAGTAATATAAAGTTATAATGTTTGCTGTCTTTCTATTTCTCTTCTATTTTATATTTTTATTCTCTCTCATGTAATGAAATTTGCTTAAATGAAGCTTTAAATAAAAAGCTTTAAATGTCAATCTCAATTCTCGTCCAACAGTCAAATCCCGCATAAAACTCCTTAAAAAGTTTCATTTGAAAATTAATTGGAATCATCGTGTCGCTTTAAGGGTGATTTTTCAAAAACACACTACACTTTGTATCTTACCAAAGGTATATTTATATTATTTTTCATGTCCCTATTTTGAGAAATGATGATCTTCATAGAAATTTTCATCACCAACTTCACCCGTCCAAGATTAATTTCATGTTTAATTTTCTCGACAATAGATAGGCAATGTCTTCCCCCTAGGTACAGTCTATCTGTATACCAACATCCATGAAAATTGTTTCAGCGGTATAGGCATAAAAACATAATACACAAAGTTACTTTCGCATTTAGTCAATGATAAAGGAAATGTACTCGTACCATGGAAACTACATATTAGTCATCATACAACAACGATGATACTTAATACTAAGGGTGCACTAAACATTTCCGAAACTGGTCACTTATATTAAGACTATTTAAAAACTAATTACGATATTTGAAAATGGAACTCTTTGACTTTAATATGCAGTTGGTTTCATCTATTTGTCACTTGTTTTTACATTTTGACGCCAATTTAAATATGGTGTGTCTACGTTACCATGGACTTAACTTGTAAAAATTTACATAGTACTACGATTTTAAAAGTGGTTTGACGCCTAAGCAGATTGTTTCTAGCCTTCAAACTGCTTTTGACAATGAAGCACCATGCTAGTCGACTGTTTGTAGCTGGCTTGCAGAATTCCAACACGGTCGTTTTAATCTCAGTGACGAATTTCGTGATGATCGTCCGTCTACCGCTGTAAACAACAAAAATACCGATGCTATACGCCGTATGATTGAAACTTATGGGCATTGTAGGGCATGAGATTCGGGAATTTAGACATAGGCATGAGTTAGATACAATGAATCCTAAAAAAATATATTTGGGTGTGAAAAAACCGTGTTTCCGATGGACCCCTCTCACAAGTTAACAGAGGCTCAAAAACCGATGGCGTCATTTGGTGTAATGCCATAATTACCAGATTCAACGAAGGAAAGTCAAATTTTGTGTGGGATACAGTGACACGTAATGAATCATGGATTTACAGCTAAGATTCCAAAGCAAAGTAACAATTGAGTATTTGGGTCTGTCCAGGTGAGCCGAAACCAATCAAAGTGCGGTCTGTCGCTAAGCGGATTATTATTATATATAAAATTGGACGCGTAGCTACTATCACTTTGGCGGTTAGTCTATCGTCGTACAGTGAATGGCTTTTGGTATACTCGCTAAGGAAGAATATTTTGAGAAACAATAAATTAATTTTTGACCAGTCTTTATTATTGTATTTAAAATTTTGGATAGTTTGGGGAAACCGGTGCGGGACAAGTTACTGGGGCGGAATGGGAAAGACGATTTACAGAAGATAAAGGGGTGAGAGGATTGGTCCACTCGTTTACCTATACCAGGCACTGTGAAAGTGGTTACCGTAATTCACTGAGCTCGCTCACTGATATAATTTTGTGAGTAAATTTTGGATGAAAATACAAGTTTTTAACATTAAAACAATGTAACTACTGGCTTATTTATGTGTCCTATTAAAGAAAACATTTGATTCTTTGTATTTTCTTAATGTAATAACCCGAAAATTAGTTATGCATTTTTTTTCCACGTTCTTCATAAACGTATATTGTGGGGCACAACGGATGGGACACAATAGGGTACCCCCATTCTGACCTGTGATATAGTATACTAAGCGAGTAGCATTTATATAATGATTAGCTTACAGATCAGAATACCTATATTGAAGAATATATATGTATATATGTAGGTATCTAATTATAACATTTTTATTATAGATACTTCGAACATATAAAAGAAAAACTGACAGGCAACGATGGAAAACGAGAGTCGATGGAACGTTCTGTAAATGGAGTGATTTCTGGAGATATGGATGACGGCCTCGGTTGCTCGTGTATGTCTGGTAGTACTAAGAGAGTAGACATAACTTTCAACTTTGCTCTTTCCAAGACATAATGCCTGTATAAAGTGTGTAATCAAAAAAAAAAATACTAGAAAAAGAGGAAACTTTCAGTTTTACCAAAATCTATTAAAGCTGTATTAGAACAAGCCGCAGTAAAATCGAAAAAGCAAAGTTAGAGAAAATAAGAAACTACAATTTAAGGATACCAACAAAATAAAAGAATTCACAACTTATCGACAGTTCACAATATCACTACACTGTTTATAAACTAACGGTTTGTACAAGTATCACGACATACATACAAGAAGTAATGTTATTTCTTCAGATTTCATACATTTCTTCATATCTTATAAAGCCTACACATTCAATCTGCAGTAATTGAAAAAGTAATTTTTGAATTATAAAGCATAGTAAAATCCCTCTTAACTCATAAATCTATTTTAATAAATCTAACTCATAATCCAACATATAATTGAATCTGTCTGAAGTATTATATCGAACACATTCATTATCATCATTGTGATGAGGTCTTGAGATTAATGGATTGATTTATCAATATAGGCATCTTCATAAGGCTGTCTTTGCGTTTGATGTCTCTAATAGTTTGATATCAATGTTAACTATATCGATTCCCAAGCGAATCGAATCACTGCTCGTTCCAGAAACTAATGTTTTTAATGGATCCGGTGGTTGGACCAATTGAGGCAATTTTACTTTTCCATCGGCACAACACAACTCAGAAGATTCACCACTGTATTTAATGCCTTACAGTACGGACAAACGACTGACATGTCTCCAATTTTTACAGATCTACAAGTACTGTAATCGATATCCGGATCGTATCGGAATGCTACTCTTTCAAAATTTACAGCAGGGTTACGTCTACGCATTCGCATTACGCATTACGTATGACGTGCTCGCTGTTGTTCTGTTTGGCGTATACGAACTCGCTGCGTTCTAGCGTTATTAATTTGTCGTTCCTCATCTGTCGTCTTCGAACGTAATTCAGACATACCAACATGGCTATTAGCATTATCTTTTGCTCGCTGGTTGTCAGTACGATTAGCAAGTGAGGTAGCTCGTCGGACATTTGAACGACTTTGACAACCTAAATCAGCTTGTATTTCCTCGGCATGTTAATAACACCATAAAAATACAACACCACAATAAACAACACTTCTAGTAACAAATATAGAGCCGATATAAAATAATTAAACACCAATATACCTACTACATAAAGCAATTGAAAACATTATAAAAATAAAACAATTGAAAACATTATAAAACGACCCGTAATTATTTTCACGAACAATAAAATGATTTGAGTCATCATTTCTTCTTTGGTATTGAAAACAAACTAAACATTGACTAATTCTCAAAAACTATACATGGCTAATTTGGTATACTCCTGTAACCACGTCAAGCGGCGACAGGTGGTCACTTGCACTCATTTTTTTTTTTCATTTTTTCTTAAACCGTTATTGATACATAACGCACGAAACAAAAAAAAAACGAAATCAATGGTTAAGCGGTTTTTGAGTTTTAGCGAGACTAACGCGCAGCAATTCATTTATATAAAATTCCTCATATATGCCTTATATATGCCTCAAATATTACGATAAGCGTGCTAGTATTTTTTGTGTAAACATTTTACACTTTGACCTTTAAGGGGTTTAAGATAAACGTTCAAACACGGAGGAGTTGAAGATTGTAAGTCACTTCACTTTGTGATTTCTTACTGAAAAGATTAATTCCAATAAAACACGGATATTAATATGAACTTTCCAAGTGAGTTTTTGCATGTCAATTCGAAAATAACTATTATACATTTATAAATTAATAGTAAAGACGGCATGTCTTATCACGAATATCTAAACATCTGCTTTTGTGGCCGCGCATCCATTATATTTCTCGCAATGTTGTTTGAAAGTAATGTTATTCGTATTTCAGAAATTAAGCTGTGTAAATCATTATGCTCATCATCTCATATTGTCATATGTATAATTATTATCATATATTAGGTCCTTAAATAATAGGTCTTTACCTATGAAATTGCCGTTCTGCAGTACTGGCCATTTCAAATCAAAATATTTTTTGTTTGGCTAAGAATTCTAATTTCAAATTAATTTTATTTTAAAAACATGGAATTCTTTTTCCATAAGTAGTCATTTGTTTATTGATTAGTGTTACATTTTCATTGCATTTCAACCTTTTTTGTCATCATGGATACGTTAAAAATTAGAGTTATTATGGAATATGAGTACCATCGTGGCACTAACGCGGCACAAGCGGCACGCAACATCAACGACGTTTACGGAGGTAACACTATAAACCAACGCACCACCTGTTATTGGTTTGCTCGCTTCCGTTCTGGGAATTTCGACCTGAAAAATGAACCTCGCGGTCGTCCGAAGACTTTGGTCGACAATGACGAATTAAAGGCGATTGTGGAAGCTGATGATACACAATCTACGGCTGAATTAGCAGCAGCTTTTGACGTTAGCGTCAAAACAATATTGGTCCATTTGCGTCAAATTGGCAAGGTAAAAAAGCTTGAAGCCCCACGAACTAAATGATTGCCAGCGCGAAGTACGCTTCGAGACGTGCCTTGCACTGCTCAACAGATACACAAATGAAGGAATTTTGAACCGCATTGTTACCTGCGATGAAAAATGGATTCTGTTTGATAACCGCAAGCGCTCAGCAAGTTAGTTGGATCATGGTTCAGCACCTAAACAATGCCCTAAACGAAAACTTACCCCTAGAAAAGTGATGGTCACTGTTTGGTGGTCTAGCGCCGGTGTGATTCATCACAGCTTCTTAACAAACGGGGTGAGCATTACTGCAGATGTGTACTGTGAAGAACTGAACACAATGATGGAGAAGCTGGCACATCTCCAACCAGCATTGGTCAATCGCTCGTCTCCGCTGCTCCTGCACGACAACGCGCGACCTCATACTGTACAACAGACGGTCTCCAAGTTGCAAGAACTGGGGTTGGAAGTTCTCCGTCATCCGCTCTATTCACCAGACCTTGCGCCTACAGACTACTACTTTTTCCAGAATTTGGATAACTCCTTGGCCGGAAAAAAATTCAATACCCGAGAATCAGTACAATATGCCTTTGAAGAATTTGTTGCCTCCCGTCCAGCTGATTTCTTTAAGAAGGGCATCAATAAACTGCCACTGCGCAGGCAAAGATGCATTGATTGCATGGGTGATTACTTCGATTAATACAAATAAAAAATACATGAAAAAACATCGTTTAAATTTTTTCATACAAAACGGCAATTTCATAGGTAAAGACCTAATATGAAATTAGCGTTTTGTCGTACTGACCACTTTGATCTGAAATATCTCCTCTTTGGTTAAGAATTCCAAACTCAAATTTATAAATTCATTTAGCTGGTACATTTGAGTTTTGAAAACAGCCATTCATTTGTTTTTTCCTCATTATTTTTTTATTTGGCGTCGCTTATTACAAGAGTGGAAAACATGAAATGTCGGTATATTTACGAGTAAGAGTTCTACCGTAGCACCAGTGCTGCAGAAACAGCTCGAAGGATTAATGATGTGTACGGCGCTGTTGTCGCAAAAGAAAGCACGGTATATTTTTGGTTTCAACGTTTTCGTTCTGGAAGTTTTCGACTTTCAGAACCAACCCCGTGGATGGCCGGAGATCAAAGTGGATAATGAAGAATTGAAGGCTATTGTGGAAGCGGATCCAACACAAAGCACTTCAGAGTTAGCTGCAGGCTTTGGGGTAAGTGATAAAACTGTATTAATCCACTTGAAGCAAATCGGGAAAGTAAAAAAAACTTGAACGATGGGTACCTCATGAATTGCGTGAATTGAACTTGCAAACACGCGTCGACTACTGTGTTACTTTGCTCAACCGACACAATAATGAAGGGATTTTAAATCGAATCATTACTTGTGATGAAAAGTGGATAATGTACGATGTGAACTAGCGCCGATGTCATTCACTACAGCTTTCTAAAATCTGGCCAAACGATTATGGTAGATATCTATTGTCAGCAACTGCAAACCATGAAGGAAGAACTAGCTGCTAAACAACCGAGATTTGTCAATCGCTCTAGCCCACTGCTGCTTCACGACAACGCAAGACCACACACTGCAAAACAAACAACCACTAAGTTAGATGAGCTACAATTGGAATGTCTGCGACATCCACCGTACTCCCCGGACCTTGCACCAACAGATTACCATTTTTTCCGAAAATTTGGACAACTTCTTACAAGGAAAAAAATTCAACTCTGATGCGGCAGTCCAAACCGCCTTCAAAGAGTTTATTATATTATATTCTCGCCCCCATGGTTTTTTAGTGAAGAGAGAATGAACTACCTATGAGATGGCAAAAGTGCATATATAACAACGGTGCATATTTTGGTTAATTAAATATATTTTACACAAAAAAAAAATGACTTTTATTCCTCCCGTACAAAACGTCAATTTCATATGTAAGGACCTAATAATATATGTATATATACTAAGTTACTCGTATTAAATTTATTCGACCAACTCTCCACCGCGCCACGCTGCTTCTACTCATCGGTATAGCCCATTTTTGCCTACAGCTTGCCAGATTGCCTGACGTTCAAGGTTTCTGCTCAGCTCCTTAGGGTCGTATTGTGAAATTCGTGCCTTCCTCAATAAATAGGCTATATAATGAAAAAAATAGTTTTGAAATCTATGTACTTCTAAAGATTAGAATATTATTAGATACACAGATATACTAGATGTGACTGTTTCACTCCCGTTTAATTTTTATAATTCTAACCTACAATTCATATGGTAATTGCTCTAAATTCTAAGGGCGTAGGGCTATAAAGCGTATTATAACCTTACTCAATAACCGATATAACTAATTTAAGAATATCTTTACAAATTTTACTCGTAGTTTCAAAGATTAGCACGTACAGACAAACAAACTCTTGAGCTTTATAATAGACTAGCTGTGCCCGCGGCTCCGTTCGCGTGGACTACAGAATTCCATCGGTCGAGCGTACGTGCGAGTCGTACTGCTCCCGCTCAAAAGACAGAACATAAATGCTCATTGGGTGATGCTTAGAATACTATCGCTGACTTTGTATAGGTCTTTTAAGATCTGCAATTACGTGGAACATTAATTTAACTCGAATAGTTTACTCAGCGTAAGCCGTTCAAGCGCCCAAAATTCTTTTTGGCCCGAATTGATTCACCGTTATCGTCATTGTTTATTTCGTATGTTCCTTTATAAAAAAAGAGAAAATTAAAGTAAAATATATCCTATGACCTGGCCAGATAACATAGCTATAATTTAAAATAAAAAAACATGTAAATTTGATAAGGAGTTGAAATGAACGTAAATGGACAGACAGGCAGAGATACGTTGTTTTATAATATGTAAAGATATAGAAAAAGTATTGTATATTTTGCTATATTAGTATACGCGGTGGGCAGTGGCTAGTTCTTATTATGTGCTTTTTAACAGATATAAAAGATGTTATACCAATGGATGAAGGACTAGAGGTGTGTTTTGAAAACGGGAAGGCGATAAAGTTTCTAATCATTTGGCTCCGAGACAATTGCAGGTACTTTAGTTACATCTATTATGTGTTATTATGACTTCTCTACTGGAGTTGGAGAAAAAAATTGCATTTTTCTGTACCGTCGTAAACCCCTTTGTTTCTTTCACAATCGTGGATCCCTGTGTTCCTGTCCCTACTTACAGGTTCAGTGATTTTATTGTTTCTTTCTCTTTAACTTTTGAAGCGTTAGTACTTTTCCGCTTAAATGCGTTTTTGTAGTATATGTAATTCAAAACAATTAGGCCCTAAGAAGGCACTTATGAATGTCAATACACAACCACCGGTTCGGAAAGAACCGACAAGAAAGTTGATCGGGGTAAACAACTTATTTTTAAATTGTTTTCACAGTATTTTTACTGTTTACAATTATTACTATTTTTAATGGATGTTCAGAGATAGAATCACTTCCAGACATCACCGTCATTCACTTAATTATCTACTCTATAAATAACCTTTCGACTTAAACACATAACTGAAGTTTTGGCCAAATGCTATAAATTCCTTAATATATTAAAGGTCTTAGCGGGTTCTTCCTGGGGAGTCCACCCTAAGCACCTAAGGAGAATTTACATTTCACTAATTCGCAGTAGAATAGATTATGGTTATTTTTTTATTTTTTGTATCATAGTAGCGCTAATACCCATGTATTTAAGATAGACAAGATGCAAAATCAAGCACTTAGAATTATTGGAGGTTTTATTAAAACTACTCCAATCCATGTCATGGAGTGTGAACTTTGTATCCCTCCTTTAGCTATAAGAAGAACTTATCTTGCGTATAAATACTTTTCAAAAATTAACCAGTTCAATGAAAATATTACATTAGTTCATTTAAATAGTCTTTATAATAAATCACAATCTAGATATTGGGAAAGGAAAAAGAAACCCTTATTGTCATTAGTTTCATAGTCATGGAGGCAGAAAATTTTCACAAATCAGATATCTTAGATATGTACACCTTAAATACATGGGTAACAAATATAAATACATTAAATATTATAAGAACTAATTTAGATTGTATTGTAAAATCCAAAAAATCATTCAGTAATGAATGTCTTAAATATAGTGTATTAGAGGAATTAACTATAAAGTATAATGGATGGTACAAGTTGTATACCGATGGCTCTAAAAATGAATACAGTATGGGATAAGCATTTTATGACCCTCAGCAGAACTATCATGAGAAATATAAGATTACAGCAAAAATCTCGATAATGTCCTTGGAACTTATTGCAATTGACAAAGCCTTATCATATGCTCTTAAACTAAAATTACAAAATATAGTTATTTTTACTGACAGTAAAAGTGCTTTACAGCATATAGCTCTCTCTTCCTCTGGACAAAGAGGCAGCCCGACAGCTTATGAAATATTACAAAAAGTTCATGATATGGAGCAAATAGGTTTGGATTTGAAGTTGCAATGGATCCCTTCACACGTTGGTATAAACGGTAATGAGGAAGCTGATCGTTTAGCTAAGTTAGCATTAATAAATGGAACTATATTTAGTACTACTCCTGATTATACCGAAGTTTTAGCCAAATATAAACATTTATCGTTTAACAACTGGAAAGAGCATTTTGACCTTAGATCGAAGGAAAAAGGAATTTGGTACCGAACTCTGCAAAGTGAGCCTCCTCATATACCGTGGTCCACTAACGTGAGAATGTCCAGGAACCATATTGTTATCGCCTATAGATTGCGTTCCGGGCACATGGCCCTGAATAAATTCTTTTATCTGATGAATAAACGTTCTTCGCCTAATTGTGAAAGCTGCGATAAAGTTCAAGATATGCATCACGTTTTGATGGAATGTGTCCGGAACAAAACAGAGAGAGAAAGTCTGGTAGGGCTCCTTGGTCTCAATATGTGGGATCAGGGTGCCTTTCATGCTATATTATCTAAACCTGGTAGTTCTGATGCCTTTTCGGTATACAACTTCATTGTTTGTTATTTTAATTAAAGCTAGTTTATTCACTAGGCCGACATAACCCCAAGGGTTCAAGGCCTTAAAACAAGAAAAAAAAAAAAAAAAAAAAAACCTTTCGACTATAAAACCTGCTTAGTATGATTTTTGAACTTGTTATCCGGCAAATTTGTAACGTTTATAGGAGACCCTAACATAATAACATTAAAAAAGATGGATGACTATTTTGTATTTATTAAGATGTATTAGGAGGGCAAAATTAAGATACTAAATTCTTGAAACTTGTTCCTTAGTGATTCGAGAGGTCCGTTGTCATAAATTGCTCGAACTGCCCAGCAGTCACAAAGATGATCGAGATTTGATACAATCGTAATCTGTAAATTTACCTCGTGAAATGATTTAATGAACATTTAATAACAATAGCAATTATAGCTATTATTAAAAAAAAAATATGGTGACTAAGCCCGTGCCTTTACTCGAGAACACGCCTTTGCCTAGCAGTGGGATATTTATGGGATGGTATTATCATAGTATATCCAGTTCGACCAAAATCCAATCGAACGTAACTCAGAGATGATTTTATTGCATATCTACTTACTTTTTCAATTATTATTTATTTACTAGTTACAAGAAACTTTATTGCGTTCTTAAAAATAAGATTTGCATAAAACTGTGTATAGCAAACCTAGAACTTTATTGAGAATTTCTTACGTCGATTATAATGTTTCAGATGTTCTGCTTGTTACCACGCAGACAATTTTCAAAGAGCTAAGCATATATTAGAGCTTCCGCACGTGAATATCGTTCAGGTGGCCAATAATAAAACGGACGTAACTGTCAAATATAAGTTTACTGTATAATATTTCCTGTACTAAAAAACTGCAAGCTGATTTGTGCGAATATTTCGCATATTATCGATATAGGTAGAATGTAAACAATCTGACATGTCATGTTAGTTAAAAAAACTGTTAACAGATGGTGTTTCCTAAATGTTAGCTGAATATACTGATTTATAAAAGGTTGTTTTATTCATATTTTTTATGTAAAATGTTAGGTATGTTCATACGTTTTTTTTAATAATAATAAGTTTGATTTTTTTGAATAATTAATTAAATAATTGAATAATTAATTTTAAAATAGATATTATTTTGATATCATTACATACTTTGTGTGATATAAAGTATCACGAAATTGAGGAATCGGAAAAGGTGGAGAGAGTAATAGGGTTAGAGAGGAAGGAATACAAAGTGAAAATAACTTATAAAAAATAAATTAACAAGCTAGTAACTAAACGTCCTGTAATTTAATTGGACGGTATTCGATGTAGATAAAGGATGTCGGCAAATCCCCAGGGATTAATATCCTGAATTTTATTCGTGAGCCAACAAGTCACACCTTTTGGAATTACGATATTAGTTCGGAATACTTGTATGTACTTTTAAGTTACCAGTTAAATGAAATATTGAAGTTTGAGTCACGAATGTGAAGCTGAAAATAGTGAATTTTATTGCTCTTTGTTCTTTTAATTTTCAACCATTCAATATTCGATACTAGGTTAAATATTTAAAAATGTGAGAAGAAATACATTAGGAGCAAATGACACTTTAAATGTTACAGTAGGTATCTTCACCGTAATGGGTCTTCTATGATGGGTCATCTTGTTCTATTGTAATCGAAGATTTCCAGCTGTATTTTGTATCCCTGATAATAACAAATATGTATTGAGAAATAAGGTACATGCGGTAAAAACACATATATAATTCTTACTATTCCTAGACCGCAATGTGATTAAAATAAGGTGAACCGCATTTATTTTGCATCAACAGTTTTTATGTTACAAAATCTTTATCTTTTTGGTGGATAAAACTAACAGCCGAAATAATTCAAGAGATCTACTGTGTTTTTTATTATTTCTTAAACCTCTAGTTGCTTCTGTTGTACTTTTTCCATATTCCAGGGAGTGATGATCACGATTCAACTTATACAGCCGATTTCCTATCACAATTCGACTACAAAACGTGGAAGGAAAGCAGAAGATTGAAACCTTTGTTATGGCGTGGTGCAGGAGTAAATGAGAAAGTAGCACGGATCCACGTCGATAAATTTCTTAACTCCATCGATAGTGCAAAAAGCATTTTCCAGTCACTCCTCGACTATGGTGTTGCCTTTATAGAGGGTGTATGTATTTATTTGTAATATATTTTACCCTCCCCTTTTTGGATCCTACTGTTCAGCTTTCATATAATTGTATTCCTTTATTTTATGTGAAATTTTATTTAAACGATCATGTATTTTGAATTAGCTTTTCACATCGTTTGTTTCAAAGTCTTGTATTGTTTACTTTACTGCCTTAGAAGCAATGATGGCTCAGTGGTAGTGTGTATGACTTGACGGCGATTGACGTGAGTTCGAACCCCTGTAATGAGCCTGAGCTTTCGGTGAAGGAAAACATCGTGAGGGGAAAATCATAGCATTTTGGTAGGGCTTTTTCTAATGCCCGCCTGGCTAGCTATAATGGGCATTGTTTAATAATTATAATTTTAGTAAATAATTAACTTTATATAACTTTATACTGATAACCGTAACTCACGCTTGACCTTGCATTAGGCCATATAATATGACTGTACGCGGCGCACTCTTAGCGGTCTACCGCAAAAACGGTTGATCGTATGAAAAAAAAGTGCAAACAAAAGTTGTAGTGAATTCTATACTCTATAACTTTTATAATAGGTGCAAATCTCATTTAAGCAACAGAAAGCGAGATATTCACGAAAAACCGATTTTAACGACCTTTGACCTTCAATATCTTAAGACGCGGACATGTTGATAGCACTTGTGACTTAGCGCTATCCAATGCGCGTAACAAAGCTCTATATAGCTTTCACAAATACGTTATTATATAGGCATACTGATATAGGTTGTATTTTTACACCTTAATTACTTCTTAATTATTAATGTCAAATAGGTGCTTCTAACAACCGAATGATGTGTAATGTTTAAGAGTTAGGTGATACTATTTATCTTAATAGATTGTCTTTTGCTGTTAAAATATTATATAAACTAATTTCTTTAGTACTTTACTTATTAATTTATGTTATATTCCTCATAGGTGGAAGCATCGTTAGAGGCTACTGAAGTTGTGTGCAGAGCTCTGGGCGGTATCCAACATACGTTTTATGGCGGCTTGTGGTATGTTACGACAAACAAAATCCACTCGGATAGTGCCTACACCAATCTTCCACTATCTTCACATAATGATACTACCTATTTTACTGAAGCTGCTGGGTAAATATTATGAAATATTGTTAACACTTTTTAAAAGTTCTTTATAAGTTTACCCTTATGCTCACAATCTCACCTGATATTAAATAACGATGTGTGGGTACTGACTCTTAAGTGCAACTGCTGGAACACACCTATAAGGGCTTGGCAACTGATTTTAAACTTGAGGGTGGTAGCTAATCAAGCTGGAATTAGAAATACCCTACCACTAGGGCTGTGATATCATTACGAGGTTTTCCTCGAACTCAAGCTCGTTGCAGAGATTCGAACTCACGTCGATAGACGCGGTATCCGTCAACGCTACCTCTAAACAATCAATACCTCTTATTTCCGTGTCGGTGGTTATTTTAAATTGAGTCTGACCAGTATTCTGCCATCTTCTGAGTGTTTAAAGAGGATACCGATAAGTTAACTACATTATGAATTACATTAATACATAGGGCACGATAGGAAATGTGGTAATTGCTTAAAATATTTTTAAGTTTTCACCAAGCGACATCTACCGTAATTTGTCTTATTTATGGCAGAAAATCCATATAGTTTCCAACAAACGAATTCAGATAAAAGGTTTCCGTATACTTCTCGAAGTTTATAAAAATATTGATGAAAACGCGACCGTAGTTATATCAAAGGGATAATGATCAAATATGCAAAACTATTGAACGTATACGTTATGCATACCTAAGAGTTAAAGTCTAATAGTAAGTCTAATTATATTTTAAGACAGTCTGAATAATGCCTAGTGTAACAGCAGTTAAAGTGTTCTCTTATAAACGGTAAGCGTGATAGGTGCTCATGCGCACTTAATAACATGGCATAACAGATTAATAGAAAGAATTGCGTGATATATGGACAAAAGTAAAAATTATTAAAAGGAATTCAATTTTAATAAAAACTGAATGGCGAAAGTGCTGTCAAGCAAAATATGATCGTAATATTATATGAAAATAAATCATAGGAAAGGTGTCACATGCACAAACTGCTGGTTCTAAGTCATCATAAATATTTTCGTATTCTTGTTAAGGTGGTTAGGCTGTATGTTTGTTGTTTGCCTGATAGAAAGCAACGTTTATGTTATGTTTTATGCTTATTAAATTTTATATTATATTTATATGTAGGAAGTCGCGAGATTGCTGGTTTCAAATAAAAGTGCGTAAACATCTTCCTTAAGGACCATATCTCTTGCATTTCTCTTCAGAAGAAAAACGATCATAATAGTGTTTTATTATGCTTTAAACAATTGTTTTTATTTTTTTGTTTATTAGTCTCTAATATTATTTATTTACAATTCAGCTAATTTAATTGCCATGAGAGAACAATCGATTTCTTTTTAGATGGAGAGAATGTCTTGGTTTGAAAAAATAATACCGTTTTGATTAGCACAATAATGAATTTAGTTATTATGTCAGGAATTTGTCCTGTTCATTACCCACTTTAATTGAGATCCTTTCTATCATTATTTTTATACGGTATTTTCGAAACAGCTTCTGCCCGTTGGTTGCTTTGAAATTCGTTTTAGTAATTCGTTCACGGGTGCGCAGTCAATCGGCTTCCGTTCTTTTGAAAACAAGATTCGAAACCAAACTAATGTCACAATTGGCTGCTCGATTTTATGTAGCGAAAGTAAAATAAATTGCTCTGGGTTTCCTTTTTTGGGAAATTGCGATATTTGATTTTTGCTCTAACTATTGATATTATTTCAATCTATTTGTAAAAAAAAAAGATTATCTATTTTTTAAATGTTAAATTATTGCTTATAATACAGGCGGTTGTAATGAAAATTAGAGAACAATAATTACCTGATCGGCTTACCATCTAAACCGTGGGTATGGTGCGAGCTCTCTGGAATATCCGTAGAGCTCCACACAAGAATCGCAGTCCCCCGCAGTGTCACAACTGCCACTTGTACGGACACTCGGCCCGCAACTGCCATCTCCGTCCTCGGAGCGTTAAGTGCCTCGAGGACCACGCCACGTGCTAGTGCCCGCGCACTCGTGAGTCTCCCACCCCTCCGAGCTGTGTGCTATGCGGGAGCGCGGGTCATCCCGCGAACTATCGCAGCTGTCCCCGTGCCCCGCGCCCTACGCGCCCTATGAGCCCCAAGCAGGCCAGATACACCTCTCCTCAGAGGGACGTCCCGCAGTAGGTCCCAAACCAAAGCCTCTGCTCACGCCACAGGCTTTCCCCAGCCTCCCGGGCGCTTTCCGCGCCCCGGTGGCAGGCGCCACCACGCCCCTAGTTAGAAACCTAACCTAACCTAGTTAGAAATGACCGTGCCACACTAGGCGGCGGCACCCACATATACAAGCGTTCACTCTACTGCATGCCAGTAGACCCTACCGCACTGACCAATATGGAAGTCTCAGTTTGTAGAATAGGCATGACTGGCCATTCGTCAATCACGCTTGTCTCTGCATATCTCTCCCCGAGTAAAAGACTTCTTCAGTTCGATCTGGAGGAGCTCCTTTCACTCGGTCAATCTGTCATAATAGCAGGCGATCTCAATAGCGGTCACACTCTCTTTAACAGCTCGCGTGACACCCCTAACGGGGTTATAATCGATCTGTTGAGCGATGTTCTCGACTTTGACTTCATAGCTCCGCTCGAACCCACGCACTTTCAAGATAACTGTCGCCCGACAGTACTTGATATAGACCTCCTCAAAGGTGTCTCGCTTCGGTTACGACTTATAGAAGTCGTACACGAAATAGACTCTGATCATCGCCCGTTTATCTTACAACTCGGGCATCCGTTAGACCCCAGTCAGCCAAAAGTCAAAGTAGTTGACTACGCGATCTTAAAAGGCTACCTAACGGAAAACGCGACCCCGTCCAGCTGAGCTAGGATCCCCGACGTATTAGAGTCAACAGCAGACACCGACTTAGCGATCGATTCCCTGGTCGACTACCTCCAAACCGATGTAAGGGAGGCCTCGAGAGAGGTGCAAGCGGCGGTTCCTTCCCTCCTCCCAGGGGGAAGAAACATGTATATATGTATAGTTAGTTTAGATCGAATGATAGGGAATTAGCCAGATCGCAAATTATTTGCATAGGCGCAACAGTCCGAACCGAGGTTCAGCCACTTTGGCACCATCGGATGTTGTTGCAAAGCTTTCGTGGCCGAGTGCCTTAAGCGCGCGCCCCCCAGCCCGGTAAAGCTGTATAAGCCGTAAAGGCTCCAGGACCCATAAGGCTAACAGAATAGACAACTTACTATTGTAAGCAGTTGTATTTAGTAAAAAAAAACATTTTCTTATTTTTTATTTTGGTTCTTTGTTTTTTTTTTACATAGCTGCATCTGAATTTATACTTACCTCTTTCAATATTCTGATCTTTAGTTTCTTAATAAACGTAACAAGTGAAAAAAAAATTCTTCCAATAAATCACGGAAGCTTGGAACATAGTAATGGAATGGGCGGAGAAACTACTTTGGTCGACGGATTTTATGGCGCCTCGTGTCTGAAGGAGGAATATCCCGAAGATTACGAATTCCTTACTACATTTGATGTGGGAGCTGAATATTTAGAGAAGAATTATCATCATATTCATTCTGCGCCTGTTATTCAAATTGATAAGACAACGCAAGACTTAAAACAAATAAGGTATTTATTTATTTTACAAAACATTGAACAGTTGAATTAAATATGATACCTAAACAAAAATAATATTTAGATAATACTTTTTCTAATATTATATCAGTGTTTATTTTATAATCTGGTAAAATTGCTTCGGTATACCTATACTACATTATAAATATCAGATGTTAGTAAATGTTTAAAATGTAGCAGTTTATGCAAACAGTTACATGTTTCTTTGGTAAATACATCGCATTTTTTAAAATAATAATATTTTTTGTAGTCCGATATATATGGTTATCTACGTGCTATATTTATTTATCTCTATAAAACCTAGAAACACTATAAAACCCAAACTCAATTAGTATATTGTTACATTCACAGATTTGAGAAAAAGGATCACAGTTTACACTTTCGACATTTTTGTTATCATATAAGAAACTCTCATTTTTATATTGTGTCACAAAATATTTCAAATTGCAATTATTGATTGTGTCCGTGTTTTGTTAAACTTTTCAAATTCTTATTGCTTACGTATATTTATAGATTCAATGAATATGATCGTGCAGCAATGCCGTTTGACCGGCCTGAAGATTGCAAGCTTTACTATCGTTCTTTATGTAACTTGACTCGTTATTACGAGGACGAAAACAACAAATGGCAATTTAAGCTCAAACCAGGTAAAAATGTAATTCTAACTTTGAAACTCTATGACTAATTTATATTCAAACAACTGTATTGAGTTTTGGTCATCTGTTTGTGTTGCATTTTTAAAAGCAGTTATTAAGGTCCTCACGCTTTTTAAGGATCATTAAAACATAAGTAGAAACACTATGTTGCCTAAAGGTAAAGGTAATTAACCGTCTACCAGCATGTTTCCAATTAGTAATTTATACCAATATAAAGAAACAGTAAATTTCAAGTTTCTCTCTTGACGAAGCCGTTCTGTCTATAAACTTTCGACTTCCTCGTGAATTAAATCAAGAGCAGACGTCGCAGAATATATTGGTTTTACCTAATTGACCAATAATTACATAAGACTTTCCTCTTTTGACCTCATTAGTCATAACCCAGTATTATAATAAGGCATTATTTTTCAGGCGTCGTATTGGTGATAGACAATTTTAGAGTTCTGCACGGTAGGACGGGTTTTTCTGGGACAAGAGTTCTATGTGGATGCTGTATCTCACGTTCTGATTGGCTCAGTAAGGCTCGAACGCTTCGTCTTATTCACTAAAATGTTATTGTCCAATACAAATGATGATAAAATGTATTTTATATGGAACTCCAAATTGAAGAATTCCGTGTCATCAACAGTAAGCAATATGAATTCTATTTTTATAATAAGTAAATTTGTAATTTTATTAAGACTGTGTAAATAAAATGTAATCTACTAATATAATAAAGCTTATGAGTTTTTTTGGTTGATTGTTTGTTTGTTTAAACGCGCTAATCTTTGCTACTACAAGTCGGATTAGAATCGGTTCAAAATTAATATATGAAGATAAAGTTTGCCTTTTGTAACATAGTTTGGGAGATAATGGAAAAAATAATAATTCAACACTCGCGACTCGGCTCGGGTCTATGACTATAGTATATTAGTGGCGCGAACGAGTCGTGTGACACATAACGGCATAACCCTGGCCGCGCACGAAAACCGAGCATGTGATTTCTTTTAGATTATACGCGGATGAAACAGCGGTGCATCACTAGTAGGTTTTATAAAGGCCCATTCTTATTCTTAAATGACATAATATAGTCTAAACTTACATACATTCCATATATTATTAAGTTTTTAATTCCTCATCATAGTAGTATTTATTGATCAATATCCGTTCTTGGAAAAATATTATTCACTTGTTTATGATTATAACACCAACAAAAAGTAGAAAATTACTCAGTACAGAATATCTCCAGATTTATGAATTCAAGTATGAATAGGGATGGTCTCAGAATGTTGTATTAAATGCCTAAGTTTTTATTTTATTTTAATCGTTTAAAATCTAAAATTAAAATACTTTATTCAATTTAGGCCCTTAGATGGCATTTATGAATATGCTATACTTACTTACAATGTATATTTTTCAATTTATAATAATTACAAAGCTTAAGAGATTGTCTTTTGTTTGTTTGTTGAACGCGCTAATCTCTGAAACTACGAGTCAGATTTGCAAAAATATTTTTGTATGTTTTATTTTTTTAGCTTATTAGCTTGGCAGACGTTGTTGTGGCGTATCCAGTATTTAATGATTCGAATTCGAAATGAAGTGGTCGATCACAGTGCCACCTATCGGATCCTAACCTAAATCATTGTCTCGATAAAATAATCATATTATGTAAATATGAGCTCAATTGGTCAAGTAGTTCATAGTGTGAACCAGTAAGTAAGTAATCTAAAATTATAATGTATAGCTTGTCTTTCTATTTCTCTACTATGTCATATCTTCTCTCTCGAGTAATGAAATGTGATAAAACCTGACGCGTTTTTTAAATTTCTCTCACTTCTCGTCCAACAATCGTATCCCGCTTAAAACTGCTTAAAAAGTTTTCGTTGAAAATAATTGAAATCACCCTTATTGTATCGCCTTACGGGTGATTTTTCAAAAACGAGCTACACTTTGTATCTAACCAAAGGCATAAATAATATTATTTTTCATTTCCCTAATTTGAGAAATGATAGGTTCTTCATATAAAATTTCATCACCAACTTCACCCCTCCCACATTAATTTGAAGTTTATTTCTCAACAAAAGGTAGGCAATGTTCTCCTCCAATACAATCTATCTCCATACCAAAACTCATGAATTTTTTTTTATCGGTATAGGTTTGGCGTAGTGGCCACGATCTCACTTGATGTTAAGTGACGATGTGGCCCAAGATGGTAATACGCTAAGCCTAGTGGAAGACTGGCTGTCAAGTGCAGCTGACGGAACAGACCTATTTGTGCTTGGCGACAGATTTTCAACTTGAGGGTGGTAGTTAGCCCCAGGCGGGCATTAGAAAAAGCCCTACCACCATGCAACCATGGTTCAGCGGTTTAGCCGTAAAAACGTAATAGACAGAGTTACTTTCTTATAACGTTAGTCGATGATAAAGTACATGTACTCGTATTATGGAAACTACATATCAATATACAAATCAAACCTCCAAATCATATCATACAACAAAGATGATACATAATATTAGTATTATGGGTGACATAATATTAAGGGTGCACTAAACATTTCCGAAACTGGTCACTTACATTAAGAATATTAAAAAACGAATAACGACATTTGAAAATGGAACTCTTTGACTTTAATATCCAGTTTGTTTTATCTATTTGTCACTTGTTTTTACATTTTGGTGACAATGTAAATATTGTGTGTCTACGTTACCCAGGATATAACTTGTGAAAATTTTCATAGTACAACGATTTTATAAGTGTTTTGACGCCTAAGCAGATTGTTGCTCGCCTTCAAACTGCTTTGCATGAAGCACCATGCAAGTCGACTGTTTGTAGTTGGTTTTCAGAATCCCAACACGGTCGTGTTAATCTCAGAGACGAATTTTGTGATGATCGTCCATCTACCGCTGTGAACAAGAAAAACATCGATGCTGTGCACCGTATAATCGAAACAGACGGGTATATGAAATTCGGGCATTTAGACCTAGGCATGAGTTAGATACAAATCGGAATGGGAAAGACGATTTACAGAAGATAAAGGGGTGAGAGGATTTGTCCACTCGTTTACCTATACGAGGCACTGTGTAAGTGGTTACCGTAATTCGCTGCGCCCGCTGACTGATATAATTTTGTGAGTTCACAAGTTTTTAACATTAAAACAATGTAAGTACTGGCTGTTTTTTATATAATTTAATCATATTTATGTAGTCTATTATATATATTGTTTCTTTGTATTTTCTGATTGTAATAACCCGAAAATTAATTTGTTTTTTTTTTCTTTCCACGATCTTCAGAAACGTATATTGTGGGGCACACAATAGGGTACCCCCATTCTGACCCGTATAGGTATAGTATACTAGGCGAGTAGCATTTATATATTGATTAGCTTACAGATCAGAATACCTATATTGAAAAATAAATATGTAGGTATCTACTTATAACATTTTTATTATAGATACTCCGAACATACAAAAGAAAAATTGACAGGCAACGTTTAAAAACGAGAGTCGAAGGAACGTGCTGTAAATGCAGTGATTTCTGGAGATATATAGATATAGATGACCGCCTCAGTTGCTCGTGGATAGCTTTGATAGTCTTAAAAGAGTAGAAACAACTTTCAACTTTGCTCTTTCAAAGACATAATGTATGTATAAAGAGTGTAATCAGGAAAAAAAATCACTAGAAAAAAAGTAAACTTTCAGTTTTACCAAAATCTTTTAAAGTTGTATTAGAACAGGCCGCAGTAAAATCGAATAAGCAAAGTTAGAGAAAATAAGAAACTACAATTTAAAGATACCAATAAAATAAAAGAATTCACAACTTACCGACAGTTCACAATATCACTACACTGTTTATAAACTAACGGTTTGTGCAAGTATCAAGACATATATGCAAGAGGTACAGTTATTTCTTCAGATTTCATACATTTCTTCATATCTTATAAAGCCTACACATTCAATCTGCAGTAATTGAAAAAGTAATTTTTGAATTAAAAAGCATAGTAAAATCCCTTTTAACTCATAAATCTATACATATTATAAAACTCAAGGTCTCTTTGTCTGTCTGTCTGTTTATGTTCTTTTCCCGCAAAAACTACTTATCTGATTAACATGTTTTTTAGTTCATAGCTTAGTCATGTTTCCTGACCAGCTTATAGGATATATTTTGTAAGATAAAGTAACATACGAAATAAGCAGTAAAGATAATGATGAATCAATGCGGAAAAAAGACGCTCTTGGGGCGCTTAAATGACACGCTGAGTAAACCATAAGAGATGTATCAAATTATTGTAAGACATAATTGTAGATCTTAAAAAGATCTACAAAAAAGTAACCTATAGCATATGTTTATCTTCTAAGGATCAACTACAATAAGCATTTTTGTCTTTAAAATAACTTGCGAGCGATCGCCGTGAGCTCAACCGACGGCTTCTGTAAACGATGCGAGCCGGGCCGCGGGCTCAGCTAGTACATAATATAATAAAGTAAATAAGTACATAAAACTTACATAATATGTATGTAAGACGAGAAGTGAGATATAATAATATAGGTTAATGTATTACCAACACTAATTGAATCTGTCTGATGTATTATATCGATCACATTCATTATCCTCATTGTGATGAGGTCTTGACATTAATGGATTGATTTATCAATATAGGCATCTTCATAAGGTTGTCTCTGCGTTTGATGTCTCTAATAGTTTGATATCAATGTTAACTATATCGACATCCAATATGAACAACATTTCGTCATGGTATTCAGAGGAAGAAAAATCTACTACACGATTATTTTTTGCAACAGGTTTCAAATGTGAATTGGCCTATTTTTAAATCTCATTCAATATTTGTGAATCATTACACTCAATCATTACACTCAATCGTAACTCATTAATTAATTCACAGTGATATTATACATGTAAATACGTATTCTAAATACGTAGCGAGAGTTGTAACTAGAAGGCAGTACGATGGTGACCAGCAAAACTTGTAGGCACTTAGGAACGGTATTTATTTTAATCGACTGATAACAAAATTCAATCCGATATCACCGTTATACTCCCTTTTATACAATTGCCAGTGGTAACATCACAACATGATCAAACAACTACTCATTAGTAACAAAACATATACCTACTAAAATTAGCAAATATAATTTTAGTAATAATTAAATATGAATGACTAAATAATGCTTATCTACATTTTTTTAATGGATTATAGGAATGCGTTGTGCCTCTATCTCACCTGATTGTAAGTAAAGATGAGGCCGACGGCGACGATGGATCTCGTTTGTCTATTAAATGCCTGTTCACTCTTCGTTTGAAGACTCCCAAGTTTTTTATTAGGGTATTATTAATTAGTTGTTTTTATTAATCTTGTAATTTCTAACGTGTTATTGCGAAGAACCCGGAATTGCAGCATGATTGTCTGTTTCTGTAAATTTTGTGATACACTTTTTGGTGAAATTGTAGGATACGTCGTGCTAGCATAGTAGCAAAATAAAAAGAGAAGGCCAAGCTTTTTCTTAGCCTAAGTTAGAGTATAATTAAAAGAGAAGGAAAGCTTTCGTCTATATTAAAGAACTCTTTTTAACTGTAATTAATTATATCTTAAATTTGTAAATAATATACAATGGGGATATTATGGGATATTTCCTCATGAAAGGAAGGGCACGGAGTAAATTTATTTTTAGAAGACACAAGGTCCCTGATCGGAGTTAGGGATGTCGGTAAGGATCTTTAAAAATGTTATAGGTGAGCGGGAAGACAGACGCTGGGAGTGAGTTCTAATCCTTAGCTGTTCGCATAATTAATGAGAAAGCGAAGCGCTTAGTGCGAATTGGCACTGCTGCGACTGCTGTTAGGCATGTCCACCACATAAGGGTGGAAATTCTCGCGGCGCCTAGTTGTCCTGCGGTGAAATGGTTTGGGCGGAATTAAGTCGTGCAATTCATTCGCATACTCTCCAAAGTATAACCTATAAAACACTGTAAGGTAAGCTACAATGTTCAAGACTGAGCATTCTTGCTGTCATCAGTGATTCATCGGCAACAAGCGGCGCTTAATGGAGTCCAAAGCGGCCAACTGGTATTTGGCTGTCCATCCCAAAGGTGAAAGCAGTATTCCACACATGACTTGTACTTGATATATGCTAAGAAGCTGATCCGGTGTGAATACAATAAGCAAATAAATAATTAATTATATATGACGGAGCATGAAATCAGGAGGGGCGTATGTTGATGCATGATACCGCCATTTAGGGCTGTCGGGAATCATTGCAGCCCTGAGGGCTTCGGCTATATTTAACAGCCTCGCGCAATCTCAAGATATAATATTAACTTATGTCTTCACTATTCATAAGCTCTAGCCAGAATCTTTTCTAAGGACACATAGCACACCTGTTCAGTTGCTCTCACGTCCAGTCAAGTCAATAGTAGGAATAGTTAGGTCGAGTGTATACGAACCAAGCCGAGAATACGTTATATAAATAATATTTTGACCACAATAAAGTCACCTGGCGGAAGTTGTATTATTTTTTAACTACAGGTGACTACAATCTTAAAATGTTCGTGTTAGAATGCGCATAACTTGAAAATTGAAAAAACCCAACTTAAATATAGTTTTCAGATTAATATAAGACTGAACTCCAGAAAGGATCTGTGTTGCATGGCATCACGCTTTTGCATAAGGTCTAAGAAGTAATGACAAAATTAAAATAAAATAAATAAAAGATAGCCCACATTTAATTCAAATATGACCGAGTAGATTTTTTTATATAAAGGAAAATAAGTCAATTTTAAATAATTGTGACTGATAAATTAATAAGTTTAGATTCCGTTATCTTACTGGTAGGTAAAATATTCCTCCCGAGGACATATAACACCAGTCCGTACCGTATTGGAGATTTGAAGCAATACATTTTAAATGTGACAATTTAAACTATATAAAGGAGTTAAAAAAAAAACAATGCTTGTATTTATGTACGCACGTAAGAAGTTTATGTTTCTTTGAATACCCACACAAGTGTCGTTATGTCACGCGATGCATACCATCCAGTGTGGCCATCTTCATCTCAACAAAAAAAGAGGTTTAGCAAAAGATTTCATCTCTTCATTACTCTTTCATACCACGCCTAAAGAAAAATATACCTCCAAAAACCATTAGGCAACTTTATCCTTTACCTTAATTATTTCCTTACGAAATTCGAGCCTCCAATATCGTATTTGAGTTTACAACTTCAACAGATTGCGTAGATCGGTAAAAAAGTCGCCGGATTGCAATCGTCTCTGAAGCTTTCGAACTGAACGTGACTTATCTAGGTAACAGATGGGCACATTTTCTAACATTTTATCTTGACGTCTCACAAGAAACACCCATTACGTCGGCGTGACGCGACATGACAGTCTGGTTTCTTCTAGGATCTAGATAGTGAGACAAGAAGCGGTGACAGGTGACGTATTGGATACCGAGTAGCAACTTCAACTCTTTATTTCACCAAATATGATTAGTAGTAACAAACGAAGAGACAAAAAGTGGGAAAAATAAAAAAAAAATTGTCCCGTCAGGGCCGATTTTTCAATCGTCAGATTAGTTTATTTGAGGATTCATTTTGACGTTAAAGAAATATTTTTTAGGTCACCGCAAATATGTTATGTATTTTTGGAATCTATATGAATAAACCTGTAGTTCTGTCCGTAAGTGCATTTTTTTTCCAAATTATATTTTTTTTGATATGCATCTATTATAAAGGACACAGATATCGGAATTCACAGACAGTTGGAGCGAGATGCAAAAAACGCGAAACGTTTCTATAGTGTAGGACAGATTTACCAAAATTTCGCTACCGCGGTTCGCGGCATGGTGTGCTAAAGGCGTTTCTTTTTTTATTCTACATAGGTGGCAAACAAGCATACAGCTCGCCTGATCGTACAATACCATATGTATCACCAGCGCGTTGCCGAAATTGAATCCCCTACCGCAAGGAGCTTTGAAAACCCTACTCATCGCAGGAACTAAACACAAGATTATTTGACTGCAATATTCTATAGGGTGGAGGTATTTCACCAGTCGGCCTGCCCCGAGTAGATAGAAATCTCCAAAGAGATTTCTCTGTGCCCTACCTCTCTTTAGTAATGACAATAACGAGCTGATAAGTCCTCAATTAACACTTGTAATTATCTATTTACATAAGATAGACGATTGATAAGAAAACAAAGAAGCATAATTATATGAAGTTTCATGGCTCATTTATTACACGTATTAATATGATAAAAATACAGACCTTAGAATAGTTGCTGACCAGTATCATCATGCTGTCCGTGTCTACATCGTATAACACCAAATCACCATTATCGTTGCGGTACAACATGTTGTTTTCTGAAATTATGACACTGTTAATATGTTATCTATATATTCAAAACACAAGCAAAACAAAACTATATTTAAAAATAATTATCCGAAATTTCTTCGCTACTTCCGCTTGCAATAAATAAATAGTAGTTTCAGCTACCTACAACATAAAATGTTTGAATTTAAATTAATGTGTAAAAGAATTTCATAAATAAATTAAAATAATAATAATATGTTTATATTCAATATTTTTAATTAATCTTATTTTCTGTTATATTAATTTATTTTTAAATATTATTCGTATTACTTATTTTAAAAAAATGTTTTTTATTTTCGTTAATTATGTAGATTATTATTGAATCAAACCTTCAAATTTATCTGATAAACTTATCAATCTAAAAAGAGCTGCTAATGAAGAGGTTAGCAGCAATATTAAAAAAAGAGTTAAATTTTATATGCGTGTAGGAGGAAATCTCTGGAAGTATTAATCCAATTCTAAAAAATGTTTCTCTACTCTACTCTACATGAATGAGATAATAAGAAACGATTTCTTGTTATTATGAAATTTTATATTGTAATTAACACGAATAAAGTCGAAAATAAGTGGTACTTGCTGGCAGTACTTAGTACATTTCGAAATTAAATATATTATACCCACAAAGAACGTGACTATATGACATTATTTACTAACGACCGATAATTTGCCATTATTAAAGTTATTTATTTATCTTAAACAACATCAAAGCTAGGACTGGAGTCTATTATAATAAGGTTTCAGTGGTAGGTATTAGAATACTTAGACGGAGGTCAAATTGTCAGTCTTCCTTAAACGAAGGCGATACTGAGCTTGTGCGGTCTTGTTTACTTCTAATAACATTTACAATTCAGATAGCGGGATGCTTCTACCGTCATTTGATTACTTATCTCTTCGGTTATGGATGTAGGTACTATTGTCTTTACTGTATATAATGCATATTTGTCGGTGTGAATATTGAATCCGTACTAATTACCTACTGTTCTTACTATTGATCCGTACTATTGACTGGGTACAATAGAAATAGGCGTGCTCTTTGACCACACGTACTATATAGGCATGTAACGATAGGCTCAAAGGTCCAAGCCTGGTGAAGCTTCTAATGGCTCCAGAGCTTTCAAGGCTAAAAGAGTAAAGGTTGAAAAAAAAAGAACTAGGAGAGACATTCTCGCTCTAGCTATGTGATGATTCGTAGTACGTGATTCGTAGTCTGTAATTTGTAGCCAGGACAGTATTCTTCTTGTTAGAATGTGCTAATCTCTGAAACTAACAGTCAGATTTGAAAAATTCTTCTTACGTCTTATAGCCCATTTAATAAGACAGTTTAAAGGATATACAACTTCACGTTTCGACTCTAAGGAGTGGAGTCGTACTCTAGTATGGGAAGCAATGATAAGCTAAACGAGTTCGGTGGCGGCGCGTCGCGGCGGAAGTTGCCTGAATAAAATTAACACGGATGAAACTGTGGTCACAGCTATTCAAGTAATAATACTTGTTTTTAGTTTAAAAAAAAGTTTTATTTAAGTTTACAGTCACACTTTGGTTGTGTAATTCAATCGTTTTTTTTTAATCCCTGTACCTCCAACGCAAATTAGAGTAACTATATGTTATTCTGTTTCATTAGCCCTAGTATTCAATTACACTTTTGATCCATAATACATTAAAACATTTAAATATAGTCAGATTCTTTTAATAGGCTAGTTGAGTTTTTTTAAAGTAGGTCTTTAATTATTAATTATTGTCCGATTAGAGAAAAAAATATTACCATATTTTTTAGGATCTAGAAAACCGCAATACTTTATTTTAGTTTATTTTTCGTAAATAGGCGAAAACGCTGTCAATATAGTCTAGTTATAGGCTTGGCGTAGTTGCCAAAATCTCACCTGATGTTAAGTGACACTGGCTCTCAAGTGCGGCTGAAGAAATTCACCAAACACCTTTTTCGTCGAATTTGTTCTCTTAAACGCCGCATAACGCTCAAATAATGTACTTTATTTACTGTTTGTCCTTCCAGTAAGAATTCCGAGAGCACAACACCGCAATAGTCAAAGACAACAATCAACATGACTTTGACTTTTGATCAACTTTGGCGTGGCTTTTTCGGATTCGGTTCAGTTGAAAGGCGCTGCTCCAAAGCTTGCTGACTATTTTACATGTCAAACTCGTAAACCCAAGTCTAGTCACCAGTAACAATGCGTTTCATAAATGTTTCATAATGGGTCGGAATTGACTCGTTCTAACATGTTCTCAGCGACTCTTATGCGATTGACTTTTTGGAGAAAATTCAGGTCTTTTGGGACTAGCCGAGCGGCAACATATTTCATACCTAAATGATTATTTAAAATGATACGGATCGACTCGTGAGACACAGAAAGCTCAGCAGTTATCTCTCTCAAACTTGAATGAGGATTTTCAGCTACTATTTCCTTCACTTTTGCGATGATAACTTCAGTTGACGACGTTGATGACCTACCAGGCCGAGACAAATCTTCCAGCATATCTCGACCGCTTTAAAACGCTTTGTACCACTCATAAGCACGTGTTTTTATTCTTTTATTTATTTTATGTGTTTTTTTCATAGGCACGTGGTCTTCTGTACCATTTTCAGTGTCTCCGAACACGAAATTCCATTGGTGATGCAAAATTTAAGACAAAATCTTCGTTTGATGTTTTTGTCCATTATGAAATTCGCAATACACACTAATTATGATCTAACTAAAAACAGCACTATATTTAATCTAAATGACAGATGCAACTCAAATTCCGCGGCAAATGAAAAACAGATGTATATTTTGATGTCCGTATATCACAGTCCTAATGATTCTAACCAATGTCTGTATAATGTAATGTAAATCCTAATAATAATGACTAAGTATTTCATGTAACAGAGGTAAAACAAGCCAGTACATTCAACAGTCATAACAACAATAACCCTAATAATAATAACGAATAATACAAAAAGAATAACAAACAGTAAGATAATACCAAAAATGATAAATAAATCCAATAATAATAACAATGCAATTCAACTGAAATCTAAATTAAATATCACAGATTGCTAAAGTATTTTGTTTCAACCGAGAACTTTGCAAAGACTTCGGCTGACTTGCGTAACATGTTTAAATGTGATTAAAGTAAGACGAAACGCATTTAAAGTGGTTAAACAAAATTAACGTCTTGCACAAAGAAAAATTAGCTGCTAAATATGTTTAGCGAACTGTCAAAGTTAAATATCCAAAAATTGGTTTTAGCGTCGCTAAACACGTTTAAGTTACTCCTTGTAAGGTTCTCTGCGGTTCTTTTAACGCCTTTCGTATTAGCGTTATAATCATCTGCAACTTTTGAGTACGCATTTTGTTTAGCAACTTAGCAAAAGAGTAAATGGTCTTCTTAACTAAAATTGTGTGCCCTGGTTCTTGTAACACTACCAGATTTCTTGTTCATAATGACATTTGGAAAAATGTATGTTGAGGATGTATTAGCCAATAAACAATTGCAATTGTTATTGACAAATTAAGAAAAAAAAAAGGTTTCATATAGTTTTTCCTTAATAACTCAAAAACTATTAATATTTAAGAAACTTACTTAATACTAATACTTAAAATTATAAATAAGGGAGAGATAGTCATTGTAAAATTTGTAATTGCTATTACTCTCTTTTTCCAAGTATAAAAGTGTTTTTTTTAATGAAACGCCATTGCGTTATAATGTTTATATGCGTTATAATTGCGCATATTGTACATTGCGATTCTGCTAATTTCGTTAATATACAAATATATTATTTGAAAAAAAAAAACACAAAGTGTAATTGGAACTCTAAATAACAAATATGCAATAAAACGTAAAATATCGTAAAAAATTAGAACAAAGTATAGAATGGTTCACTTCAAAAATGTTTCTGTTAAGAAAGAATCTATACATTTTAAAAATATATAGACAACAAACATACAAGTCTTCCAATAGGAAAGGAAATACGGAGGCCTAAGTGTGGGAACCTTCATATCATATTTCCGGTATCCAACGAGTGCGACCCGAAATATCAAGTACTTGAGTCACATAGTTATATCGGTCATCGAACTTTTTTATGTATACTATAATTTATTTGATAAATAGTTTAATGTTATTTAAATCAAATTTAAGCTTAATATTATATCGCCACATTAAACCACTGTTAAAGGAAATATATACAAGACCCTCAACTGACTCTCGCCGATTGTGAAGTAACGACTAGTTTCCTCGACGAAACCTCGAAACTTTCATTGCGCGATTTTGTTAAGTAAATATATAAAAAGAACTCCACAACCATATACATCTATAGGATTTAGCCTACGAGAGGATCAGATAGAATACATTTACATTATGCATGGTTAATGCAAATCCTGATTTCTATGATTTTGATCGTCGTCGGATTGGTGTAGATGTGTGAGACGACCAGACTTCATACGCAGTACGCACGAGTGGTTGGTCCGAATCCCGCTGAATTAGGATATTTAAAAATATTTTTTAAAGAACGTTTTTTTTTCTGAAGGTTTCACTACTGACACGTGTGAACTGCTGCACTATTAACAATAGCGTAACTCCAACATGCTCGTTTCGTTCACCATTCACAACAACTGTGTGTATCAAATCGTAACTTGAGATATTTACGTGAAATGTTTCTGAACTATCTGGTTACAAACCGCTTTTGTAGCTTCTTTTATTTTGATGTAAGTAGTAACGATTGACTAGCAGCGTGCCAGTTTTCATTTATATCTTTCAGCTTATGTGAAAGTGAATTGAAAATAATTAACTGAAAGAATACAGGTAATGTTGCAAGGACCGGCTTCCTTTACCAATATTTCATATTAAATAATCGCACCCGCATCGATCGCTCTCCTATGCGGCAACTCAAGCCTAGGTCCGATCCATCGGTATGGAGCCCTTGAGACAAGCAGACGCTCGCGCGATACAGTGACTCTACATTCACTAGCTATCACAGACACACATTACACATATGCACGCCACATAGGTACATAAGTTTTGTAAGGGACCTTTTTTTGCCTAGTTAGATTAGACACAAATTTTCAGATTACAAAATACATATACACACGTTCTTTCCGTCCTCCCAGGGGGCAGAAACATGTATATATGTATAGTTAGTTTAGATCGAATGATAGGGAATTAGCCAGATCGCAACTTATTTGTATACGCGCAACAGTCCGAGCCGAGGTTCAGCCACTTGGGCACCCTCGGATGTTGTTGCTTAGCTTTCGTGGCTGAGTGCCCTAAGCGCTCGCCCCCAAGCCCGGTAAAGCTGTAAAAGCCGTAAAGGCTCCAGGGCCCCTCAGGCTAACAGTGTAGTCAGTTCTTAACAACTAACAAACAACGAATAACTATACATATTCACTAGTACATATTAGTTAGTTAGTTTAGATCGAATGATAGGGAATTAGCCAGATCGCGGCTTCTTTGTATACGCGATATCAGTTAATTCCTTTTTTAAATTACTTAATTATATTCCACTTTTTCCACTCAGTCAACAAATTAAGCTATTTTTGTTATTAGTTGAAAATTGCTCAGATATCTATGTCTGTCTCACCGCATACTGTTTATTGATAATGTATTTGTTTTTAATTTCGGTATCACTGCGGTTTATGTACTAAATAGCTATGTAGTTCATTACACTCTAACCTTTAAGCGTATGTATTTATGATAAACGTTTAAACACGGCAGAATTTATAATTGAAAGTCAGTGGTCTGTGTGATTTGTTACTGTGTAGATTCGTTCAAGTTAAACAATAATCACAGAAGTTATGAGCTTTTCAAGTGAGTTTTTGTATTTAAAATCGAAAATAATTATATAAGTAGAGATACATAAATTAAATTATTGGTAAAGACGACATGTACTTATTAAGAGTATCTGTCTTGTGGGCACTAAACTATTCTCTGTTCTCGCAATATTGTTTGATAGTAATTTTATTGGTATTCCAGAAATATATATTTATATATATCATAGGTCTGTTCTTCCGGTATGGAACCCTTGAGTCAAGCAGCCGCTCGCACGATACACTCACACTGCATTCACTAGCTACCAGCATACAGTTATTACACTGCATCTACACATAAATGCACACCATTCAGGCACATAAGTTCTTTAAGGTCTAGTTAGTTTAGATCAAAATTAACCTATAATACATATATATATATATGTACTATTATATATATACATATATAAGCAGGGCCCCGCGGTTTCACCCGCGTATAATTCAAAAGAAATCGCTTATTTATGATTTATAATACTTCATTATAGACAATATATATATTTATCAGGCGGCGGTGTTATGCGTCACAACTTACAGGGAACCAAGCCGAGTGTTGAATTATTTTAATTTTACATTATTTTCTAAACTACTCGTTAAAATAACATTATATAAAGGGCAAAGTTTATCTTCATAAAATTGTCTTGATTATGAATTAACTTTCGTTCGTAAAGATTAATATGCCATTCCTAAATACCTCATAAATCACTATACTATTTTCAATAAAAAAAAATCATAAAATACCTTATTGTGGCTTACATATAAGACGTTTTTTTAGACGTACTAAGGAGAAATATTTTTGTAAAACCATTATATTTACGTATTACTAACCATTACGTCAGCGCACGCGGATAAAGCAGTTCGAGTGCACGGTTTCGTCAGACTTAGTTAACAAAAATCAATATTTAAGGCTAGCTGGGAGGTGTAGCCTAAATTTAGATAGCCTATACTATTCCACGTGAATCTGGCAATCATATACAGAAATATTTTTTTTTGAATCCGACTGGTAAATCCTGAGATTAGCGTGTTTAAACAAACAAAAAAACTTCCGCTTTATTATATTATTAGTATAGATATAGTTAGTCAGATCGAATTACGGATAGGGAATTAGCCAGTACGCAACTTATTTGCAACTAGACAACAGCCCGAGCCTTGGTTCGGCCACTGTGGCACTTTTGAGAATTTCATGTCAAGCTTTCGCGGCTGAATGCCTCGCACCCAAGCCCGGGTGAAGCTGTAAAAGTCACCTGAGACGTCAGAGCCCCAATGGCTAACAGTATAGTGAGATAAAAAAAAAACAAGTTACCAAGTAACTGTGTAACTACAATAGATGTGCCTCATGGTTTCACCTGTGTTAAATATATTCGACCAACTCAAGACCGCGCCGCCGTGAACGCACCCGTGTAGCCAATCGTTGTACTGAATTCCCGGTCTTGCCTACAGCTTACGTGATTTCTTAACGTTCATTGTTACTGCTCCGCTCCTTAGGATCGTACCGTGAAGTGATATAGCCTAGAATCTTCCTCAACAAAAATATTATATAAATCGTAAATAACTTTTGAAATCTGATTCTCAAATTATCAGCATAATCATCAAATAAACAAGGTTGGGCCTTGTAATGATTGTATTTTCAATCATTTTTTATCTTTTAATTATATATATTTATTTTAACTTAGTTCAGATTTCATTAATTCATTTATTATGTTTCGGCTGCTTCCGAAGGCATCATATCTTTAGTTCATTTATTATATTTTAATACAAACTTCTTTTACGATTTATATATTGAATAAGTAGGTCATATACTAATGTTGTATTTTGACTGAAGAATCTTTTAAATTTAAAATATAGAAGGACACGAAAATAATTGAAACATGACATATGAATTCTGTTTTACGAGAGACTTGCCGATCGGACGTCTATGAAAACACGTATATTATTTTACAAGATTTTTACAAGTTTATTTATATCTTCTTATTCTACATTATTATTTGGATTCATACTTACACAGCAAGAACCCCTCATATTGTAATCGATATTCTAAAGAATTGAAACTATTTATTCGAAATTGTGAAGAGTCAACAAATTTTACAAAACGAATTAAAAACCTGGCGGATACATTCAATCATGCTGGCTTGAGGAAGCAGAAATAATAATGGAGCTGAATGGAGTTTATTGAAACATAAGCGTCTCACGATGCAATTTCATTAACAGATCTTGGACGGATATTGTATACGCCGTATACTATTTATATTTATATATATGACACACACACACACTCATTCCTACTCATTCTCGCATCCCTTCCTAGTTCCTAAAAAAAAGTCGCTTTGTCAACGCCTCGCCGACTGGTCGTGTTGCATTCGCGAAAAGACACGAACAGTACTCGCATCAAACTCATAGTGAAAACGCTCCGCTATAAAGTGTTGTAGAAATTATAACGCACCCGCTTTTCTATTACAAAGAGAAGTGCTTATTGTGTGTAAGACTCGAAGTTTAAGTTCAAACTCAAGTGCCAGTGGATATAGAGAAACCAAACGAACCTGCGACCTAACATAACGGGAGACGTGGATTGGCAAGGTACTTCTTTTCCTTTTCCACTTAGAACCGGCGCCTTCAGGGGTCTGGTCCCTCTCACCCGATCCTCTCTATATACACTGTTCATCTCATACACGCATACAATAAGTATTTATCAATTATTTCGCTTAAATTAAATATTTTAATACGCTAACCGTCCATTTACAATCGCATTTATCTCAATAATATCTCTTTATTTCATCACAAATATTCAATCATTAACGCATACAACACATTACACACGCTTACACGCATATATTAGTATAAAATATCAGTTAAATTACTCTTAAATCAATTTCATATTATTTTAGAACTACCCCGCACAACCAATAGTGTTTTGTATCGTAATTATAACTGAGCATATTGGCCGCTCGTAACTCGTTGGTTTATCTACCCACCTACATTTAACGTTATATTAATTGTTTAAAAATGGGTAAAGACGACGCTAAAAGTATACGCATACGCATAAATTTATTGGAATCTAAGAAAAACCAATTATTTGAAATTGTTCAGGAAATTTATAACCTTGGCCTAAAGGTTTTCGATCCAAGCTCTCAAACGCAGTTTATATCCCGCTTAAATACATTAGAACAATCTAGAACTGAGTTCTTAGATACTGTCGATAAATTAAACACCGCTTATCTCGAACAAGACGAGGACGCAATACCCAATTACTCAGTATTACGCTCTTTTGACGAATTATACTCCATCATAAAACAAACAGAGAGTGATCTGAAACTTAATGTCGAAAAAAATGACAGCTACTGTTACAAGCTTAAGCTTCCACCGCTACAGTTAGCTAGTTTTGATGGCACACCAAGTTCGTGGCCTGTGTTCTTTGAAAATTTCCGCAGTCTTATACATATAAACCCTCAACTTTCAAATGCTGAGAAAGTACAGTATTTAGTAGGTTCTCTATCTGGTAAAGCTCTAAATGTCTGTGCTGGAGTGTCGGCAACTTCAGAAAATTATGAAATTATTTGGAACGCTCTTTTAGATAAGTATCAAGATACAAGAGTACAAGCTTCAATATATCTTGAACAAATGCTTCAACATAAGCCAAGTCAATCAATTGAATCATTCATTAATAACTTTTGTTCTGCTGAGGCAGCACTCCGTCAGTTACAAATTATAGATTTGTCTGATTTTATATTAACTCATATAGCTTTGAGCAAATTAGATAAAAACACGCTCAGCTTGTTTGAACAAACACACAAGCAAACAGATATACCCACTTTTAAAGAACTTAAAAGTTTTTTAAAGGATCAAAATAAAATACAGACACTGCGAGCTCCTGTACACCAACATAATTTTCAAAATCAAACACATAAATTCACACCTAAAGGTAAATCAACGCAATCATTCGTCACTCAATTAAACAAAAATAACAGCACTCAATATAAAAGGCCTGACACATATCCACAATCACACCATCAGATATGTAAAATATGTAATGCTAGCTACATTCATCCCTTATATAAGTGTGAATATTTTTTAAATAAAGACCCATATACACGCAATAATATAGTAAACAAAAATTCATTCTGTAGAAATTGTTTAGGATTTCATAATATGTACATGTGTAAATCACTAAATAGATGTAATATTTGCCGCGGAAATCATCACAGCTTACTCCATATCAATTCAAATCATAATAACATGAATGTAATTTCTACTTTACGCAACGCTTCTGTCCACCCCTCGAGCAATATATCACAGCGTGATAATATCGTGCCCGAGCGCGTCGACCGAAGTCGTGTGCCACTGCCGGCATACGTACCACGCCGCGCACCCGCACCGCGTCGCGCGGCCGAGCCCGCTCCGTCTCACTTGCATTCACCGCAACTTGTCAATCAGAGGCAGCGCTCGCCGCTTGCGTCACACATCGATCATAATTTAAATACGCGCGAAGATTCAAATGTTGAAAACAACAATTCTGCACTTTCCGCGATTTCTTTCACGCGTATTTCAGAGAACACTACAGTATTGTTACCAACAGCTTCAGTGCACGTTTATAATAGCAATAATGAACCAACTAGCGTTCGTTTATTTTTAGATACGGGTTCTATGAGTAATTTTATTACAAAATCCTGTTGCGAATTATTGAATTTAAAAATTACGCCTGTAACTTCAACAGTTAAAGGTATCGGTCAAGTAGAAAGCAAATCTTTCGGACAAACACAATTTAAAATATATTCTCGCTTCGACTCACGCTGTTCTTATAATGTTATTGCTCGTGTTATTGATACAATAACCGACTTTTTACCCAACACTGAAATTAATCTCACGGAATTATCTCATTTATTAAATGTCCCAATGGCAGATGACCATTTTCACGCACCCGCTCAAATCGATTGTCTGATAGGCAACGAATTATTCCCGCTTCTACTCGGATCAGGCCGAGTAACCGGTCCCAATTCCTCGGTTGTTGGTATACAAACCACACTAGGATATGTCGCCATGGGTAAAGCCCAGTGTACTTCAAACTCCCCTCTCGCATTCGCACCAAACGAAAACTCACGCTCGGATTTTGAAAACTCATTTCATGCTCTCAACTCAGACAAAGTATTTTTCTGTAATGATTCGCTCTCACTTGAAGAATTAACTAAAAGATTTTGGGAAATAGAAAAAGTCCCAAACAGAATTCACGTAAGTCCGGATGACGAAGCTTGTGAACATTTGTTTACATCAACATACGTACGTGATGACTGCGGTAGATATACAGTAGAGCTCCCATTTAGGCTAGACTCATCCGAATTAGGTAACTCATATAGTATCGCCAAACGTCGCTTTCTGAAATTAGAAAAGAAACTCGATTCTTCAAATTTACGCACTGATTATAACTCTACTATTCAATCTTATACAGACCAGGGTTATTTATCTAAAGTTGATAATGCTTCACTCGATGTTCACTCTTATTACATGCTGCATAGGGCTGTCTATCGCCCTGAGAAAGAAACTTCTAAAACTCGGGTTGTTCTCGATGCAGGATGCAAAACAACATCAAGTAAGTCACTCAACGACTTGCTTTATGTCGGTCCCAATTTACAAAGTAATATCTATGACTTACTTTTAAATTTACGCATGTTTTCAATAGCGTTATCTGCAGACATTGAAAAAATGTATTTTCAAGTCAAGCTTTCATCCAAACATCAACAATATCAGCGCATTCTTTTCAGATTTAATCTAAACTCCTCTATTGACGTGTATCAGTTCAATAGAGTGTGTTTTGGAGTATATAGCTCACCGTATCTCGCTATGCGTGTCGTTCGCCAACTCGCCGCTGACAGTCGAGATGTTTATCCACTCGCTGCTTATGAGGCAGAGAACCATATGTATATGGACGATTATGTAGGATCCATAGATGGTTTAGCTAACGCAGAAAACACCTATAAAGAAATGGTCGAGATGTTTAAATCAGGAGGCTTTAATTTAGTTAAATGGATCTCAAATAATAAAGAATTTATGTCACGCATTCCTTCTTCTCATAAAAATCCAAACTCTTTAAATTTCGATTCAGATTCAGACGCAGCTACAAAAATTGTAGGTATGCTCTGGCAACCTACCGATGATAATTTTCACTTCCAAGTTAATATTGACACGCCAGAAAAATGTACTAAACGCACAATTCTCTCTGCAACTGCACGTTTGTTCGATCCGTTAGGCCTCATTAGTCCAGTCGTCGCTTTTATGAAGTTGTTAGTGCAAGAATGCTGGAAGCTACAACTTGACTGGGATGATAAGGTTCCTAATTTCATTCATATAAAATGGAGTCAATTTTACAATGAACTCGCGTATTTACAAAATATAAAAATCCCACGTCATTTAGGTATTACTAATACTCTACACATAACGCTAATAGGCTTTTCAGATGCAAGTGAGAAGTGCTATGGCGCGTGCATTTATGTACGTGTTGCCAGTGACGAAAACTCTCACGCTATGTCAGTAAAACTTCTCACTTCTAAGTCTAAAGTCTCATCTCCAAATAAAACTCTCGCTCGTTTAGAACTCTGTGCAGCTTTATTGCTCGCAAAATTACTCGCTTCAGTTCGTTCAATATTCAGTAAGCGCTGCAATATACGCAATATTCACGCCTTCTCTGACTCTACAGTAACGCTTACCTGGATTCACTCTCCATCTTATAAGTTTCACACATTCGTAGCTAATCGCATCGCTCAAATAAATGAATACTTACCCGCTACTTATTGGTTTCACGTCCGTGGCGTAGAAAATCCCGCTGACATAGTCTCGCGTCCTGTAACACCCAAAGGATTAGTTGATAATAGTTTTTGGTTTCGTGGTCCGAAGTGGTTATCCGCTCCAGTCGCCGACTGGCCTGTAAAAGAATTCATTATTAATCACAACGAAGAATATCAAGAATCTAAAACTACAACTCTTTCTGTACAAACTAAATCTACACAAGATAGTACTCACCTGATTGAAGAACTTGTAGGACGTATTTCGTCGTGGTCTAAAATTTTACGCACTCTAGTGTATATTTTACGCTTTTCTAAAATATTAAAGTCACGCGGTCTCATTACAGTCGATGATTTAGAACGAGCTGAATATTATGTAATACGTTACGTACAGTCTAAATACTTTACGCAGGATATCAATGATATTCAAAATTCCAAAGTTTGTAGAAATAAAAATATATTAAAACTTAATCCATTTATAAGCCACGGCTTGTTACGTGTAGGAGGTAGACTCACTCACTCACAATTAAATTTTGATAAAAAACACCCAATTTTACTGCCTAATGATCGCATTACTCTGCTTCTCATTGAACATTATCACAAAGCAAATCTTCATACAGGACCAGCTTTACTCTTAGCTCTTCTTAGACAGAAGTTTTGGATACTCTCCGCTCGCAATTTAGTTCGAAAAATAGTACACAACTGTAACATTTGTTTTAAACTCAAACCACGCTTTACAAACCCGCAAATGGGTGATCTGCCCGCTATCAGAGTCTCTCAAGTAAAATCTTTCGTTCACACCGCGGTAGATTACACTGGACCTTTTTTCATAACTCACATTCGCCGCCGTGGTGTTAAAAGCCACAAAGCGTATATCTGCTTATTTGTCTGTTGCACAACCAAAGCTCTGCATTTAGAGTTAGTTTCGGACCTAAGTTCTGAATTATTTCTCGCCGCTTTTAAACGCTTTATCTGCAGAAGAGGTCCCGTGGCTATTATGTATAGCGACGGAGGCACCAATTTTGTGGGCGCTAAACACAAACTCGAAGAAATTTACTCATTAATACAGTCCACTTCTCATTTAACTTATATAACTGATAAGCTATCTGAGCAACGCGTTCAATTCAAACACAGTCCACCTTATGGACCACATTTTAATGGCTTAGCTGAAATTAACATTCGTTGTGTCAAAACTCATATTTATAAAGTCATAGGCAAACAGATTCTCACATATGAAGAATTTTCTACAGTTTTAGTACAGATAGAAGGTTTACTTAATAGCCGCCCTCTTTGTGTACTCAGCTCCGATCCTTCGGACATATCCGCGTTAACTCCAAATCATTTTCTTAATGTCACACCGCTAAAATATCTTCCTTCAGAAGATTTTACAGATCAGCCTGATCACCGCTTATCCCGCTATCAGTTATTGAATAAAATAACTCACTGTTTCTGGCGTCGCTGGAGTCAGGAATATCTCTCTAGTCTACAGCAGCGCCAGAAATGGAATTCCCCAACTAAACCCGTAGAACTAGGATCTATTGTTCTTATTAAAGACAATAACGCTCATCCAATGTCTTGGCCTTTGGGAATAATCGAGGAAATTTACCCAGGAAAGGACAAGATAATCAGGACGGTAAAGGTGAAAACCTCTTCTGGCTCTTATATACGACCAGTTGTTCGAATTTGTCCTCTCCCGCTTCAGTAAAACTACGCAATCTTCTAATTAAACTTAAGTTAAATTATCTCTCTCTCTCTCTCTACGCATATTACTCTTAATTATCGCTATTACTCTCATCACTCAATTTCTCTTCTGGATAGAGGAAACCTCTAGGCCGGGAGAGTTGTATACGCCGTATACTATTTATATTTATATATATGACACACACACACACTCATTCCTACTCATTCTCGCATCCCTTCCTAGTTCCTAAAAAAAAGTCGCTTTGTCAACGCCTCGCCGACTGGTCGTGTTGCATTCGCGAAAAGACACGAACAGTACTCGCATCAAACTCATAGTGAAAACGCTCCGCTATAAAGTGTTGTAGAAATTATAACGCACCCGCTTTTCTATTACAAAGAGAAGTGCTTATTGTGTGTAAGACTCGAAGTTTAAGTTCAAACTCAAGTGCCAGTGGATATAGAGAAACCAAACGAACCTGCGACCTAACATAACGGGAGACGTGGATTGGCAAGGTACTTCTTTTCCTTTTCCACTTAGAACCGGCGCCTTCAGATATATTAAAAACCTGGACATTTTTTTATTGGTGAAAGTGTTACTATAATTAATAGATTTAATAAGGTACTCTATTTTTATATATCTGATAATGTAAATGCCTTCGGATTACACATATTAATCTATTTTCCATTTTCATTTCCATAACTTCTTTTAATATATTTATTTTCTGTTACATTATATGTATTTAATTGTCCACGTGACAGCCTCGTTAGATAACAAACTGCACTTTCACCATAGAATTCTCAAAATTAAAAATGCAAAATGATTCACCGAGTGTCTGCAGGATGGATGCCTCACCAGGGAAAACTGATGTCTTCCAATTGTATGTGCTGTGTAGGTAGTGGCAGGATCAAACAATAATTGGTGCAATCATACACCATATATGCCATGAACGGTTCAGCAAACAAACATCACTTGTGTCATCTCATGTGTATGCATTACTTCTGTCGCAGCTTAGAGCGTTCAATATGAGCATCAGTTGGACATGACCGTCTAACCCAGTTTGTGTAGTGGTGTGTGGAACTGGGGTCGTGTGCATTTGTTTGTCAAATATCCAATGCCCATAGGTATGAAAGTGATAAACGCAGCAAATGCATATTCTGGAGCACACTGTTCTTAACACTGTGTTTTTATATAAGTAAACTTGCGTTGCACGCGAGGTAGGTCACTTTCACAAGACGAACGGGGTCACCACTGAAGAGGTTTGGTAATATTTCAGAATAAAACGTCCAGTCTCTTTTACATGTATAATCTTCTAGGTTTTCACCTTAGGAAGGTATGCGACATTACACAACGACATTAATAAGTAGATAGTACAAAAAGTAGTGGTTGACAAAACTTCTATGTCTTTTTATTTCCGTCTGCCATCTTGCGTCCGTTCGGTGTTGCCACCTCCCGGACGGTCAAGTGTGAGACTCCTCTTGAGAGAAGGGCTTGTCGCCACACGTACTTCCAAAGATAAGAGCGTTTAAACAAATAAACTTTTTATCTTTATAATATTAGTATAATGTAATACGGCAGCGAGATAACACTAAGTAACAGTGTTGTAGTCGACTCAATAAACTGAAGTCTTCACTATCCCACAGGTAAAGCGAGAATGCCACTAAAAATTTGAATGAATGAATAATAAAAAACATTTATGCCACATTCACATTTCGATGAAACAAACTGCATTTTAAAGCTAAAGAATCCATTTTTAAATGTCTTAATTAGTGATTAAATATTCTTAATGTAAGTTGTCAATTTCGGAAATATTTAGTGCGCCCTATGTAAAGTGCATGCGGTCACAGAGCACACCTGTTGTTATCGCGCCCGTCAATAGTGCGGGTCAATAGTACTCAGTAATGGTACTGCTTCCATAGTCACAATAACATGATTCTCCGACAAATTTTAAATAGTAACTTGTTTAATATGACGGTATTACAACAAATTTGGCAACGGCTAATTCTTATTGTATGCTTTTAATAGGTATAAAAAGTGTCATACCGGCGAATGAAGACCTAGAGATATGCTTTGAAAATGGGAAGGTGATAAAGTTTCAAAACATTTGGCTCCGCGATCATTGCAGGTATATTTAATTACATCTAAGTGTTATTACGACTGTGATTGAAGGGGAAAGAATGGAACTTTTTGTAACCTTGCAAACTCCTTTGTTTCGTCCACATTCATCGATCCCTATGTGAATTCATATTCGTTCAGTGATTTTATTCCTTGACTTTTACTTCTCAATGGTCAGTACTTCTGTTTAATGCACAAATATTATAGATATAATTAATATATAATATAATAAATAATATAACTAGCCCATATTTACAGGCTGATTTTATATCCAATAAGATCAAAATTCAGTCTAATTTAATTCTAAGTTGGTTTTACTCATAGATTTACTATAGTATAGATTGACAATAGATTGAATAACACGAGACAAAAAATGGAAAACACTAGTGTGCGTATTATTTTGATGATATTTTGTTTTATACGATGAAAAATATCTACTAAAGATTAACTTACACTTTGAAACTTTAGATTCTGCATAAAGAGGCAGGATTCGTTTTATTCACGATTTACGAAAGCTGATACAGGTTTATACGAAAATAGTCTCGTGTCCCTATCTCATTCTAACACAAGCGTCTAGGTATTCTTTAGTTGCCGATCTATTTATATTAACTCTATAGTTTTACTGTATATGTAGTAACTTTTTAAACTGTTATTTATCAGTTAAAAGATACAATTTTGTTTCCCTCTTAAATAGAGAGTGATAGAAAGAGAGAGTAAGAGATTTTTGTATAGCGACATAGAGCTTTACTGAGAATTTCTTAGGTCGATTATTGTTAAAAGAAAAACTACAAATGTGTTAATATTTCAGATGTTCTGGTTGTTACCACGCGGACACTTTTCAGAGAGCTAAGCATATATTAGAGCTGCCGAACGTGAATATCGTCCACGTAGCCTACAATAAAACGGACGTAACCGTCAAATGTAAGTTTAATACTGCTTAAAATAATCTATACATAGTCTTGACATTATTATATATTTAGTGTGATGTAAAGTATCCTGAATTTCGAGAAAGTGGTGTAGGATGAGGAAGAAAGGGAATATAATGTAACAAAATCGTAGGTATGCTCGCCGTCATGAGTCATATAACAACAGATGCTATTTCTATCTGTTCCTATATAATCGAGGATTACCAGATGCATTTTGAATCCCCAATGATAACAAATAGGTATTTTGAGATAGGTACATGCGGTAAAAACCCATATATAATTCTTAGTATCCTTATATTGTAAGTTAAAATCTGGCATAGCGCATTTAAAAATATTCATAAGCTTTTTAGTGGCCAACACTAACAGCTGAAACAATACAAGTTCTATTGAGTTTCTCTTTGTTTCTTAAACTTCCAAATGTTTCAGTTCACTTACTTTACCCATATTCCAGGGAGTGACGATCACGATTCAACTTATACAGCCGATTTCCTATCACAATTCGACTACAAAACGTGGAAGGAGAACAGAAGACTGAAACCTTTGTTATGGCGTAGTGGAATAGTCAGCGAAAAAGTAGCACGGATCCACGTCGATAAATTTCTTAACTCTATCGATGGCGCAGAAAGCGTTTTCCAGTCACTCCTCGACTATGGCGTTGCGTTTATTCAGGGTGTATGTATATATTAGTTATGTATTTTGCCTACCTATATTTGGATCCTACTGTTCACCCTTTAAATAATTGTATTCGTTTAAGATATGAGAAAATGTATTTATAGTACATAATCATGTATTTCAAATTAACTTCGCATATCGATTGTTCCAAAATCTTGTATTGTTTATTTTACTGCCACAAAAGGGCATGTAAATGAACTTGGAGTCGTTTTTGCGTTTATAAGTAGTATTATAATTTATTATCACTAAGCCAAGAAAAGTGTAATGACAACTACACTACACCATTCTGGAAATTAAATAATTATCATCTAATTAAATATCGCTCCAAATCCCTTATATCGTTTTCACAATTTTTTAAAGAGTAGGAAGAATGCATTTTTAAACTTTTAATTACTTCTTGAAGCATAATAATTCGCATAGTTACTTCTTAAAATCCCATGATGTCTAGGCTAATTTTAATAGTTAGAACTATGAGTAGAAATAATGAGTAATCTTTGTATATCTCTGGTCTGAACCTATATTTCGAAGTTGAGTTGTTCAGTAATTTTGTCATATTCCTAACAGGTGGGAGTGTCTTTAGAGGCTACTGAAGTTGTATGCAGAGCTCTGGGCGGTGTTCAACACACGCTTTTCGGTGCCATGTGGCAGTTTACTACAAAAGCAGACCATTCGGATTCTGCCTACACAAATCTTCCTCTAGCTCCCCATAATGATAATACCTATTTCACTGAAGCTGCCGGGTAAATACATTTGAAATTTTCATATATGTTTCCGTAAACTCAGGTTAGCAAAATCCTGTAAGTGATCGGCATAATTTTAATAGGAGGAATAATCACAGATTAGTCGCCTCACATATAGGTTTCAGTAAGATTAATAAAATTTTCTTGGATAATAGTGTTAGTTTTTATTAATTTTAAAAGGTGGCCTGGAAGAGATCGCTCTAAGCGATAAGGCCACATAATTGTACACATATTGTATATTATACTGTTATGTTCTACAATAAGGTTCAATAGCATCTTACCGATTAGGGGACAATGAGTTCAAGGACCATGTCAAGCACGTTTTATTGTTAAAAGATTATTATAGGATGGATTTATATGAATGACACTCTTACACTTACATGAACTAAAAATAATATAATTTTGAACTAACTGTAAACATTACTTGTACAGTTCCACAAAAAAATATAGAAAAGTATTAATATCGGGTTTCCTGCTGGTTTTTTTCGATGACGGGTTATTTTAACATTTATAGGTTCTTCTTCTCAGGGCCAACATTTTATTTTTGAAATATTATCCGATAATGTTGACTCGTTATATCGATCGTATACTTTGAGTTTTTCCCAAAGAGAGATTTAAGAGTCCTATGTTAAGTATGCTGCAAATAGAATTAAAAATAATAAAAACATTTTCAGGAGAGACTAATTTAAAAGTTTTGAAGAGATCTAAAACGAAATAGGGCCGTAACATAAAAATCAATCGTAAAAATATCACGTGCATTAAGTAATAGTTCTAAGTAACTTAATAATAGATCTAGTCAGATTAGTTAAGTGGTAAAGTTTATGAGAATTTATGTTTGTAGAAGGTAATAATCCCTGAAATTACGGATACGATTCTAAAAATTATTTCACTGATTGACATATATGGCAAGCTAATGTTTATAAGCTATGCTTAATTGATATTAACTTTTATAATGTATATTAATACGTAAGAAGTCTCGGGTAGTTGCTATTATGAACTAAAAGTACGTAGTCATAGCTCTTTCAAGTTTCTTTAGAAAAAAGACGCAGATTTAGTATTTCTAAAAAATTGAATTTAAAGATTTATTGTCATGAACTTTTTGAATGTTGCTGTTATATCGAACGCTCTTAGTAGTGCTTTGTCTGTTATAATATATATTTATAATTATTCAGCTAATTTAAATGAAACGCGAGAACAATAGATTTCTGTTTAGTTGCCGAAAATGTCTTAGTTTGAAAAAAATATATCATTTTGATTTATACAATAATGAAGCTAGTTATTTCAGAAAGTTGTCCTGTACATGACCCACTTTAATCGAGATCCTTTCCGTCATTATTTTACGGTTTGTTCGAAACGGCTTTCGCCCGTTGGTTGCTTTCAAATTCTGTTTGGTAATTCGTTCACGGCTCCGCAGTCAATCGGCTTCCGTTCTTTTGAATACAAGACTCGGGACCGAAATAATGTAAGTCGCAATTGACTGTCTGATTGTGTGTAACGGCAGTAAAAGGAATTGCTCTGGGCAATTGCGGCGTTTGATTTTTGCACTGACTAATGGCATTGTTTTGGAACTATTGATAATAGTAATTATAAAATGTTGAATTATTGGTAAAATACAAGCGGTTGTAATGAAGGTTAAATTTGAAGATTTTTAACCGATCGACTTCTCTTGTTAATTAAGGTGTCTGCCTTGATATGATGAACATTGGTTTCTGATTAATGAATGTTGACAATTTACTATTTTAATTAATTTAATTTTAATAATTTTTTTCTAGTTATCCTAGTTAGTTCTTACTTTAGATTATAACCAAAAATTTCTTAAATATATTTTACGGACAAACGGATAGATCCTTAAACAGCTTAAAAGCCTTTAGGTATTATATCTTAAATACTATTTTATTCATACTTGAATATTTAGATATTCTGAACTTTAGTTCCATAAAAAATATCAAAAAGAAAGAATCGAAAAAATAAATTCTTCCAATAAATCACGTTTCCAGACTTCAGATCCTACATTGCTTGGAACATAGTAATGGGACGGGTGGAGAAACGATTTTAGTCGACGGATTTTATGGCGCCTCGTGTCTAAAGGAGGAATATCCCGAAGATTACGAATTCCTTACTACATTTGATGTGGAAGCTGTGTATTTAGAGGAGAATTATCATCATTCTTATTCAGCGCCTGTTATTCAAATTGATAAAAAGACGCAAGATTTAAAACAAATAAGGTATTTTATTTCTTTTACAAGACTTTATTCATTTTTACCAAATTTGATTTAAAAACATTGCTACATGATACTTTTTGTATTATTATATCAATATTTATTTTATAATCCTTTAAAATTGTCTAAGTAGATATATGTCGTAACGAATAAAGATGTTAATCAATGTTTAATAAAATGTAGCATTTTATGTAAAACGATCACTGATTTCCTTGGTATAAATTGCAAATTATTGTAATAATTACAAATACAAGAAAATTATCCCGCATGTCAACAACATGACGAAGTAAGCCATGAATAATAATAATTACTGACTTTTTAGGGTTCCGAAGTCAAAAGAACCCTTATAGTTTGGGTATGCCCATCTGTCTGTCCGCGGCTTAGCTCAGATTTTCATAGTATTAGAAAGCTTTAATTTAGTATGGGTATACATATTAATCACGCCGATAAAGTGGTAACATAAAATCTTGATAAATATAATTCTTTAGGGTACCTTCCCTACACGTAAATTGGTAATGTTTTTTTCTCGTCTATCACATCATCTGGGTTGACGTTGGATAGGTAAGTAGTATATATATATATATATATATATATATATATAGTAGTATATATATAAAGAAGTTAAAAGGAAAAGTATTAGACGTAAGCAGGCTTTACAAGTTAACGAAATAAATCAACTTATAAAATTTATTTGGAGAAGTAAATTTGTACAAATTCCATAGAAAATTACTTAAAGACCCCTCTCTGAAGGATGATTTATATTACATCAAGCCGGGAGCCAGCCAGGACACGGTCAAACATCTATAGTATAATTTTGTATGAAGTAATTCATGTGGCATGTCCCGGTACTTTATACAAAAGTATACTATACATGTTTGACCATGTCCCGGCCGGCGCCCGGCCCGGCCCTGGTCCACTGTAACAAAAACATCCTTAAGTCTCCATATTGTGACAGGCAACCCTACACTGCGCGTGTAAAATTTTTCTTATATAGTGTTATGTTTATTTATTTTTATAAAACCTAGAAAAATTCTACAACCTAATTCACTATATATTTATAGTTTATACTTTCAGCTTTATTCATTTTTCTCATTTTATGTCCACACAACGTGTTCTCCTAAATATTTCAAACTGGAATTACATATTATGTCCATTTCTTAGTTAAAGTTTGAAGTTTTTACAGCTTACGTATAATTTCAGGTTCAATGTTTATGATCGTGCAGCAATGCCGTTTGATCGGCCTGAAGATTGCAAGCTTTACTATCGCTCTTTGCGTAATTTGGGTCGATATTATGAGAATAGAAACCATCAATGGCAGTTGAAGCTCAAACCGGGTAAAAATTTAATTCTTATATTTGAAACATTGTAACTAATTTATATTCAAAAACTGTTTCGAGTCTTAATCATCTGTTAGAGTTGCATTTTAACAAACAGTCTTTAAGGTACTAAGGATCACTAAAACTTAAACATGAACGACACATAGTCTTAAGTTAATACCACCTTCCAGCAAGCTTTCTATTAGTAGTTTATATCAATAAAAAAAGGGAAGTAAATTCCACGATACTTTTTCGTCGAAGTAGTACTGTCTATAAACTTTGGGCTTCCTCATGAATTGAATCAAAAGTCGTTATCTCAGAAAATGTTTGCTTTATCCAATTGACCAATGTTTTCTTAAGACTTTCCCTTTTCGATCTCATTAATCATAGCCCAGTATTTTTTATTAACAAGGCATTATTTTTTCAGGCGTTGTTATGGTGATAGACAATTTTAGAGTTCTGCACGGTAGGACGGGTTTTTCTGGGACAAGAGTACTATGTGGATGCTATGTCTCGCGGTCTGATTGGCTCAGTAAGGCTCGAACGCTTCGTCTTATTCACTAAAATGTTATTGTCGAATATAACGTATCATAAATTATACTTTATATGGAACTCTAATTGAAGTTAAAATAAAATAAAACTTTGCCATTTATAGCATGTTATTTGATGGAATAGTTTGGGAGATAATGTAAAATTAAAATTATTCAACACTCGGCTCGGGACTATGAGTATAGATGTAGTGGCGCGAACGAGCCGGGTGACGTGTGACGAATAACCTTGGCCGTCCAATAAAATATTGTCTATACTGAAGTATTATAAATCATCAATCAGGGGTTTCTTTTAAATTATACGCGGCTGCAACCGCGGAGCACAGCTAGTGTTGAATAAAAATGTAACGATGAAGCTTCGATAATTATCCCTTCTTCCAATAATTATATGATTATTTCTGAAACATTATTTCTAAATCAATGATAGACATGTATAGTTATCAATATATATGTGTATATATAGGTATATTTGAACAGCAAAATTTACTATTTCTACTGAAAACTGAGCAAATGTTTGTTCATTACTATGTCAAACAGTTAATGCTTCATTCAACTTTATTGTACTGTATAAATACTCTTACTACATGTGTATTTATCATATATGAAGTTTGATGGCCAAACTTATGTCTGAATGATTTTTGTGGTAAATAAAATGTTTAGTGTGTAGATATTTCGAACAATATTTAAATTTTTTTGGCAAAAATACAATGAGTGACGTAATTGCACAACGCATCAAGCTTAAATGGATTGAGGAAATGGAATGAACAGATTATAAAAGATTGGAGATGAAGTACAAATCTGACGCTACGTTCTATTACTATTCTATAAAAATTAAAAAAAAAACCTTCTCATTTATTTTTAATGTAATTAACTTTTTTATACAGCATAACACATTCCGTCATATAAAACCTAAAAATATTTTCATTCATACTAGATGCAAATTGTAATAATATGAACTTTTTCATTTAATATTACACTCAGATGAATTTTTAAAACCCGTAGTTTTCTCTCTGTAAGCGTGAACGTTTTTGCCGTTATATTGCTAAAAATGCTGTCGAAAATCCAACAAACAACCATTGTTGTGACGGTGCTTTAAATTATGTGATAAATTAAAATGAAGTACCTATATGGTAGATTCATGGAAACGATTTTATATTGTTTGTTGATATATTTGTTAATATGTTATGGACCATATTAACCACATATGGACCATAAACTAAGAAACATGAATGGGTTTAGGAGGATTACTTATAGAGGTTAGAAAAGAAGCTGTCATAACAGTAAATAGGGCAATCAAACTTTAATAATTGCTTGAAAGGATATTCAACGAAATAATAAATTTCCATTCATAATTTCTCTATCGAGTTTAAAACCCACTAAATGTGTCCCCTTGATATTGGGCCTTCAAACGCGGCGTGAAGATGAATTTCATTCAGCAGACAGATTGATGTCTCCTACTGTCGAGGAAATCTGTGTCACCGACGGTCACCGTTGTTTGGTGCTTTAAAGTCATTTTGCCGAGCTAATTAAAAAACTAGGATTTTTTTTCCGTTAAGCAAAAAATCTGATAAGTCATAGAATGGCGGTAGACAATTTTCTATCAACCGTCTAAATCTATCTTCAAACTTCAAAAAGTTATCGGTATATTCTTGTAGCTTCTTTAAAAGCAATTTCCTTTTTATTTTATCATATTACCGTATCGTTATACATTAATTTTAATTGCGTTCAAACAATATTTTTTGTAAGCTAGCGGCTCTTGGTAGGTAGTACGTAGCCTTTAAGCTAGTAACGCTTTGATGCTAGTGGTTTAATTCTATGGGATATATATTTGTAGCGTTTGGAGTCGAAACACTAGAATCTTGGAGCCAGAGTGCACGCTGCCTTTACAAAGAACTCGCGGTCGACAGGTCGACGCATGTTGCGACTAGAGTACTCACCAATACATTGGTCAGTGGTTATAAGCCTTACCACACAAAGAGGCAATGAAGCCAGCCTTCAGGGTACGTTTACTTCTGTCATCGAGTTGGATGGCATCTCCTACTTTATTTATTTATTTTTCATACTTTCCACTATCTACCCATACCTACCCATAGTTAAAAGAGGTAGACCATAGGGCATAAGTTTTTCACTACAGGGGCAGGCTGACTGATGGAATATCTCCATCCTACAGAAGATCGCAGCCGAATAACCTTGTATTTGTTCCTGCGGTGAGTACGGTTTCCAGAGCTCCTTGGGGAAGGGAGTTTCAAGGTCGGCAACGCGCTAGTAATTGGTATACGAGCGTCCATAGACAACGGTAATCGCTTTCAATAAGGCGCTTGTACGCTTGTTTGTCATCTTAACTATATATGTAAAAAAGATAACTGTAATTTTCTTTTATAATAATGGATTATAGATGATTATAATTATCATGGCAATTGTGTCCGACTGGACGATCGCGACCACAATGCAAACCAGGCATTTGAATCTTGACAATATCATTGAAATATACGTATTTATATATAATTTATATTATAAAAAACTTCACCGTAATAGGATTTCCATAATCGGGCGTAAAACTAATTATATTATTGCGTGCCCCTCAGTTTCGTTTGTTTCCACTTTCGAATCGGCGCTTCGTAATTTTCCTGTTCATTACACTTGTCACTCTTTCCGCAAACGTCTCTTTTTCACAAATGAAGATAGATGGACCTTCTTACGCGAGCTTCCGACGAAAACACCGGAATAAATTAACCAACTTTCCTGGGTTTTCATGTCTTTGCGGGAATTAGTTGAGAGAACGAGAAAATAAACCTATGTCTAACATTGAATTTACAGATATGGTTAGATTTTGATAAAATGAAAACATTTTTTATTACTTTATTTAATATTAATTTTATACAGAGTGAGTTTTTCAAGCGGGCATGGATGGCCAAATCCGAAACTATGAGGAATAGCATGATAAAAATCTAAAACTGTAACATTGGATTTATAAAAAATAAATTGTCCTAGCCAGGAATCGTACCCATTGACTTTGGAATAAGAAACATACACTGTATCTATTTATTACACCATTCGATAGTGTCGCTAATTCTTGGAAGTAATGAAAAATGGCAAACTTAAGGAATAAAATTCATTTTTAACAAAAAAAAAATGTTTTCATCGTTACTTACCTATTAAGCTTTAACTGATTAATAAAGGCCACTGTTTTCAATACATAGCTGGATTAAACATCTAAAGTATTGTACAGCATTCACTTTACAATATTATTGATTCCGTTTAGAATATCCTCTAAAGATAGTTTCACATCATTAATTGTATTATATGTGTCTTTGTAGATTTCGATTTTTACATACCACGATTAAAAGTAATCTCTAAATTCCGGTGACCTCGCTGGTCACGACCAGGACCATGCATTGCATTAAAATTTTCACCAAACTACTTAATCAACATAAACTGGTATGAGAACGGTAGGCATTAGTAGTTGTAGATGTTCTATTTAAATGTACTTACATTATTAAGCACTAGAGTGTAATCATTTCGTTGAGCTTACCTATAATGTAAAAAAATATGTAATTTTCAAACGAAACTATAAAAGTCAGACTACTTTCCATCTTGAACTGCACGATCACTTAACATCGATGTTACCCATAGAACTAAAAAAAGAAAGATTCACACATGAAATTGTTCCCTCCCTTTCGAAGTTTGTTCCCTCCGTCCTTCAAACGTAATGTAAAGAGTTATTTATGGCATGCCAGGGACGACCGTCGATTTCTCTGTGGTCGCCGTTGTTTTCGGATTGTACTGTGTTTACCATCACGGACAGTGATGTCACTTTGCCGAACTGCCATATTAAGATAAGTTAAATATATTACCATTTTATTTGCTATTGTGTTTCTACATTGGATAATTAATAAATTTATTACCTTATTTATACATCAACAAAAAGTGTTACGGTACTGGAAACGAAAAGAAACAAATAAATGAGAATGCTAGACGATAAGTAATGGTAAACATTTAGCTAACATAAGAACCGCTTACCGTGAAATATAACCCAAATTTACATTATTTATTTGCCAATATTGTGACGTAAGAAGTGGTTGTTCTGTCAGATACAGAGGGTGTTGATGTGAATTATACGCGGTCCGTTTTCGAGGAAATTCTTCGGTGGACTTTGACAAGCGACAAAATTGATCTCTATAGGCAATCAATTATAACGCTTCGTTTGAATATTGAAAAATTATGTTTTTTGTTGAGTTGTCGATGGAATTGTGGCTTTCACTTCGGGAATGAATATTGACATTTCATTTTAGTCTTTTATATAATTTATTTTCTGTTCCTTTTTCAATAATTTTCTTATCGCAAATTGAGGCGTTTGTTACTTCTCGATGTAGAATTTCTTTAACGTTATTAAGTAGGTGTTAAATTTACCAGTTTTTTTTTTCATTAAATTCTTGAACATCTTTTTAATATTATTGAGATGTTGCGAATTGAAATTCCACTAGCAACTCTAGACACAACAATTGTCACCGACCAGATCGCGACCACGATACATCAGGTGTCTAACCCCCTATAATGGAAACGCTTTGGTATCTAACGTTTCGGGACCAGTGGATGTATATTCAGAAATCAAGTGGGGTAGAGTGATCTGTACCGGACTGGGTCGCGACCACCATATACATGGTGATAAACCTATCACAGTGATTATCTTTTGATTGATCACCTTTCGGTACTTGTCGTTATTTTTGGATTTTTTTTTGAACTGACTATACTGTTAGCCTTAGGGGCCCTGGAGCCTTTACGGCTTTTACAGCTTCACCGGACTTGGTTATTTTTGGATTGTACTATGCTTGCTATCGGAAACATTGCAATAACTTTGCAGGGCTATTATATAACAGCTCGCTCCCACTTGTCCGGTATCGGATCTGATATATTAATCGGATTACGGCGCCTCTGTTCACACTTTCGGTTAATAATCGGCTGTCGGCCACGGTCGGAACTGGTGCGAATTTTTAACACACTACGCGAGGGGACTGTGCACGATGGACGTTGACGAAGTTGTTGTGATGCATTATTTAAGAAGAAAACAAATAAAGACAGCTAAGGATTTAAGTATAAAATTTAAAGTTTTGTTCCGAAGGATACCTCTTTCCTGAACTAGTGTGATCAATTCTTAAGGGTTTATATTTATTTCCTTTATTACGAAACAGCAAACGTTCGTACAATAAAAACACAACAACTCTGCTTGCGCGCCGCGATATATGCGTGCGTGCATGGGCGGGATAAAGGTTAACGGGGAGAGGGGTGTCGTCCTCGACATCCGATATAAATGTGAACAGCGCCATATTTACTCACCCAAGCCCGGTGAAGCTGTAAAAGCCGTTCGAGGCGTAGAGGGCTGGCTAAACACCCAAAATTTTTTGTCGGCGCCGAAACAAAATCGGTTTCCGGCAAGTGTGAATAGCTTCATATAAAATGCTCTGCCACTGAAACATCCGCTTAAAATCCGGGCCCGACACTCGACAAGTGGGAAGGAGCTGTTAAACAACAAGACTCAATCTTAAAGAAAGTGTAAGTACTTAACTATTAATATCGATATTTTTTTTGTTTTCATATCTAAAGTAACACGAATTAAGAAGGGGTATTAAATTATTCAGAGTGCGCATGGTTGACCTTCTCCTGACCAAACGGATGGCCATACCCTTATTGTGGGATCTTGTTTAGATATAATAAAATTTACAATTCAAATAGCGGTCTGGTACAACCGTCATTAGATTACGAATCTCCATTAAAACTACTCTAGTCAAGGATGTAAGGAAGCAATTGATTATTTGTAACTTCGCTGCATAACAAAAACTTGTAATGACAAGTTCAAATATAGGATGTAAATCATTTTGTTTGAGAATTTTTGGAGCAAAATTTTTAGAAGAAGTTTAAGCAATTAACCATCAATACACAATCTCCTATTTTGTTTAATTAACTATGAAAGTCATTGTTTTATGAACGCTGTATATAAAAAAATGGAGTTTTTCTATTCCAGTACCTCTAATGATGAAGAGGCGTGGTTTTAGGAAACTATGTTCATAGTTTGTTTAATCCGAATTTTAGTTTTTACTAATAAAAGGCACCTCGAATTCTTTACGATTTAGGAAACGACCACCGATCTGAATTTCATCTCCTCTCAGAGATGTTTTAAGCGGCGCAGATTCAAGGACGAGTGACGCATATTGAGGTGAAGAGGTAAATCCGAGGCACTAGTGATATTCCTCTAAATGAAAAAAATATTTTTTCAAATGTGACTGAGATTTCAGAGATTATAGCGCTCTACCAAACGAAACAAAAAACAATAACTTGAACTTCATTATACTATAATAATATTATCCATCTAATTCTTGTATATTATATATATTAGATTGACCAAAAAAAAACGATTCTTTTTTGCTTAGGTTTACAGTAGTAAAAAGATTTACAATTCCAGATACAATGTAAGTGCAGTAGATTTACTGTATTCCGACTTTATTTACTGTACACTACTTGCTGTAAATACAGTGTATAGAGAGAACACTAGAAAAAAATAGGTAAGTATCAAAAAGTACGTACTCGTAACTACGAAACTCGAACTCGTAGAAACGAATAGTTTTTCTTTAGTTTTACATAGTAGTTGTGATCACATGGGGAATACCTCTGTCAATATCTATAACAAAAACAAATAAAGATTATCTATGATATTTTGAACTTTTAACGGAATAAAAATATTCTTAGATTCCAATTACAGTATTGGTTTTGGCTAGAAGATTTTATATGATAGCTGGGACCGTTTAATAGAGATGGCTTTGTCGTTTTTGATATTTCTCGATGCGATACTGACTGCACGCTTACTGAGTTATTTATAAGTTGTTTATTCTTACATTATTTTGTACATTTATTTTGCAATCAACTCGAATGAAGTCTCGGGCTCTCGCTAATATTATAATTTTTTTTTGCAACTAAGTAGTGCGCTGCCGTTCTCAGAACAAGCATCCAAAAAAAGATATCGTGGCTGTGATCGTACACGGTCTTCAGTGGTTGTGTCTTCCTATTTAAGTTCTTTGCTATCTAGCTCCTGTAAATTGGTATACAAGAAGTACTATCAGGATTTCAACAAGTATTAAAGTATTAAATAAGCAAAGTGCTGAAATAATAAATACATTTTCATTTATTATACTTTTACGGTAAAAAACGAATCGTCAATTTACTAACAATAATAAAAAAAGGTTTGCTTATTCCTAACAAATAATTAAATGCAAATTTTCGTATCTCCGTAGAGGCTTAACTGAAGATAAGGTTATTTTAATATTTCATTTTGTTTAGTCTTTGCCGTTTATTGGGCCTGTTTGGATGTCGTCAGGCTTACGCTTTTCATGCTGATAGCGAGGCTTTGTTTCAGTGATTGGATTAAAATATTCATTAGAAATTTTGAAAATGATTCATTACAGTTCACACATTATTTCTTTTTAAAGAATTTTTATACAATCAAAAGTATCAGCCCATTGTGGTAGATAAGGTGGTCGTTCCCACGCGAATATGAGAACGACCTGTGATGCGAAACTAAAGGCGAGTTACGATAATACGACGATATACAGCGAAAGTGTGTTTAAAATGTCATATGCCAACTCACCGGTTCTGCGTTCTATGGTGCGTGCTGGTCGGCGCCGACAAAACCATGAAGTACATAATATATATATGCACCTTCACGTACACTGGCTCAACAGTACTCGACCCTGGAGCGTGTGGCTATGGTGGAATATTCGAAACGAGCGAGTTTTACACCGTGCGGACGCGACAGTGCTTCGACGAGACTCCGACGCGAGTGTGTGCGAGTGGCAACGACAAATCGTAAAACTACCCCACTGGATATCGTAATTATTCGCGACGACAAAAAATAATTAATTACAACTACCTACTTTAATACTTGACGGATTTAAATTACGCGGCTGCAACATAGGGTATCATTTATAGGATAAAATCAAGAGACGCCCTGGCCATTTTGGCATTTTCCGAACAAGGTTATTCCAAAATACTGTGACCAACACTTATATTTTGAGAGTTAACATTCATGATACTCATCAGTGACTCCCTTTTGATCCTGTTCTGACACACGCCATCAGTAAGTGATTTCCACCAATTTTTTCCAACAGTTAGAGGAATCCGTTTTTCTCATGAGATATGCAAAATATCCTGATGGAGAGTGCCCTGAATGAAGTCTTAATGCTATCTTGACATATTGTTGATTTGAATAACATTCACTTAAACAAGTATAAGCAGCATAATGTCGCGGGCTTGGTGTCAGAGAAACTGTGTAACATACTTACACTATTATTCCTTGTACGAGACTGTTCTTTCGAATCATTCAAAAATGCCTTATATTGCAAATACTGTTTATCAAAACTATGTACAATGGCGTGCCGTAACAACTTTCGCTTTATAATGTAATTCAGACCGCGTACACTGACTGAAAACTGAAGTCGCTAGTATTTTCTATGAATCCAACAGAAAGTTTATGAAGATGCTGACACGTCATCTTCTTGTTGCCCTTATTCCACGCTTAGTAGCACAGAATATTTTCTTCTTCCACTTTCCTCTATCAACTATCACACCTTTTATACTATACAGTCCATCCATACCTTATTAGGTTTACCTCTACCTTTATATTCGTCCACCTTCATACTTATCATAATTCTCGTTATATAACTTTCATCCGTTATCATGATATGCCTATACCGTAAAAAGGCTCACACTATATTGATTTATACCAAATACCTTTCTCGTTGTTCCAGACGATACACTTTAGTTTATTTTATAATAGACATAAACCACGCAGAAGTGAAAACGAGGTTGGAATACATAGGAAGGAAATTCTTCTCTAATAACAAGCAACAATGCCTCATACTTCGTTGTTCTGATCTAAAGAATATTATGGTTGCTATTACTGACTGATCGTACATAATATCCCTCAAAAGTAGCTTCTTAGAACTTAGTTAGGATAATAAACTGTTCAAGGTCACTGTGAAATGGTCAAATACAGTTTCCATTTCTTTTTGTATACAACTATGATGATAAACAAAAGCATACGGCACGCCTGATGGTAAGCGGCTATCGTAGCCTCTAGATGCTTGTCATTTCATAAATATCACTAGCGCGTTGCCGACCTTAAACCTCTCCACTCCAAGGAACTCCGGAAACCCTACTCACCTCAGGAACATAAAACTAGCTTATTTGGCTGCGATCTCCTGCAGTGTGGAGGTTCCACCAGTTGAATTGTCCCAAGTAGAGTGAAATCTCCAAAGAAATTTCTCTGTGTTCTAATTCTCTTCAGAAGCAATGCGTGCACGAGTGATTCTTATGCGACACAAAAATGTTATGGTTGTAGAAGATAGTAATCCAGATTTAAGTATGGTATATAATTTATATTAATTATTGTTTTTGCAAATCTACTTCAAACTGAAATAATGCTATTTTTTAACGCTTTCAGAAGTTTTCAAGAATATAAAATTATGTTAGGCTATTTTATTCTAACAGTTTGTCAAAAAGAAACAATTAAATATTATAATGTAAAAAAGCGTCTTTGTCCAACTTAGGAACCTATTAAGTTGAAAGAAAATGCTACTGCTTCATAAACACAGACAAACCTTTTCATTACATTAAAAGTAAAATTTTCGCCTTTGACTTTTCTTTTCTTTCGCCGAGAAAATTTTCGTTTTTCTTACTTCACAAAGATATTTCAAATGTTATTCACTTTTTCGTAACCAAACTGAAGGGCAATATTTCGGTTCGATGCACTTAATTTAATGAAAGGGAATTCTAATGGGCCTTTTAAGAAAACATTAACATTTATCGTATATAATTTCATTATAAATAATTAATACAAATACAGTACAAGTATTAGCATAAAAAATCTAAATATGGAATTAAGTTTTTATGAGATAAAACTTCTTTAGGTGCGGTGCGGCTTCAGATAAACTCAGATTTTTTTTTGGAATGAAATAACTTTTAACCAAATTTATAGTGACCAATCTATAATAAATCGGAAGAGTTTTTTTGTTTGTTTGTTTAAACGCGCTACTGTCTGGAACTAATAGTCAGATTTAAAAAAAAAAATATTCGATAGGCAGATCACGTAGATAATATAGGCTATCTAGCATTAGGTTATACCTCTCAGCTAACCTTAAATATTGATTTTTATTAAGTAAGTCGGAACAAATAGCGCACTCTATCGTGCGACTTTATCGGCGTGCACTGGCGTGGTTAGTGATACGTAAATACAATATTCTACAAAAATGTTGATCCTTAGTACACCTGCAAATAAGTCCGATTACCATATGCCTATCTCTTATACATAAGCCACAATAAGTAATACAGTTTTATTGAAAATTTAAAAGTGATTTGTGAGTAGTATTATTAGGCAAGGCATATTAATCCTTACGAACGAAATTTACTTCGTCATCAAGATAATTTTATGTAGATAAACTTTGCCCTCTATAGCATGTTATTTGGATGACTAGTTTGGGAAATAATATAAAATTAAAATAATTCAACACTCGGCTTGGGTCGACTATAGGTGTAGTGGCGAGAACCAGCCGTGTGTGTTATGCTTATGACGCATAAATATTTTAATTAATTTTTTTCCGTTATACAAAATTAAATAATAATAGATTGCTTAATTGTTTATTGTCAGAAGAATTTTACTTATCGATTTTATTCCTTACTAATAAACATGTTTTGTAGGTATAAAAATATCAGTTCACCGAGTAATTTGTATCTGCTTTGTTCACACACTGTGTTGAATACTACTAGCTCATAAATATTTGTTTAGATGTTTTACGTTATAAACGTCACAAGGAAAGTGTTTATAATGCATAATAAAATAAATATGGTCGTGTAACCATCACCCGCGTTAAAAGTAAATCTTTGACCTTGTAACATATATTATTGATATATATAATAACTGAATTACCATTTTCAAATAATAAAAATTTACAATCGTGTAGGAAATAATACATTAAAGGAAAAATATAGACACATCTGATACCACAAACACTTTTACGAGGTAATCTATACCAATATTGTACCAAGTGCTCAAGACTTTGTCTTTTTTTTGTTTGCCTGAACGCGCTAAATTCTCATCGCAAAACTATCAGTCAGATTCGATTTTTTTTGAAGTGAAAAAACGTTTAACGCACATTATCGGTCTCTCCTCTTTGTGTGAGCCAGAGCGAGAGAGTAAATGTCGGTGTGTGTGTATATTGCACAATGTTTAAATAAAAAATTTCATTTTATATGCTATTTATTAAGGATGAATATAGGTTATCTAACATCACGATACGAATCTTAGGAGTGGAGTAATTACCAGACAAGTGTATGTTAAAAGTACGCTAAGCGACAACGAAATAATAGTGCGGGCGGGCCATCTGGCGGGTCGCAAGGTATCGGGGGCCGAGGTCGGGTTGGCTGCTCGACGAGAATCGAGCGTTACTGAGAAAGACCGAACTGTGAAGGCCTATATTTAAATTAATATTGTTTACGCCGAAGTACTCTAAGTAAGGTCTGTAAGTTTTGTATGAGTATTTGAAAAATTCACCCGTATTAAATTTTATCGATCAACACCGAGCTACACGACGAAGATCTATTGAAAGAGCACTTAATTACTATTATTAGTTCTTAATGTACTTGCTTTTATGAATGATTATTGTTTATTTTAAATTTCGTTAATAATTGGCTTAAAATTATAATATATTATATCTATTATTCACATTTTTAATTGTATATCTCTATTTATAGTCTTCATAATTATAATAATATTAACAAAATACAGTTAATAATAATGTTAAATGAGTGTATAGAAAACGGCTTTTGTTATATTATAGGTATTGTTAAATACTGCTAATTACTAACAACTTTATTGACATTGAGTTTATAAGTGTAATTCTTATTTAAGCTCATTATTTCTGAACACTCTTTAGAACAGAAAAGTTTTTTAAGCTGCTGGTATCAAAAAAGTGACCGTTATACTGTTAATATTTAAAATAAAGTATTTGTTTGAGTTATATATAAAATAGTGCATACAATAGATATTACTAACATGAATAGTAAGTATATTAAAAAAAAATTACACATAGGTATGTACGATTCAGTTTAAGTAAATATTTTTTTACTTTTTGATTACCTGTATATATATCTTTTACATTCGAATTAGCTAGAATTATTAAATAAGCAATTTTTTTTTCTTTTTCATGTAAATTAATACTATTATTAATATCTTTTAAAATATATTTTAAAAAAACCTATTGTTTTGTTTTCTGTTTGAAATAAATGCTGCATAGGTACTTATAACATTTTGCATGTAGACATGACTTGACTACATTAATCTATAAAAAAGACGACATCGTATGTACTTCTATTTCTTTTTGTATGATTAAGCACCGAATAATAATAATTATTATTTATTATATTATATTGTATTTATTTATTATTATATTGTATATATATACAAATTCCGAAAAAAGTGGTAATCTGTTGGATCAAGGTCCGGGGAGTATGGTGGATGTCGGAGACATTCCAATCGCAGTCCTTCTAATTTAGCGACTATCTGTCGTGAAGTATGGGGTCTAGCGTTGTCCTCAAGCAGCAGTAGCCTAGAGATATTGTCCAGTCTCGGTTGTTTAAAGGCTAAATTTTCCATCATGGTTTGCAATTGTTGACAATACAGATCTGCCGTTACATCTAGCTAGATCTTAGGAAGCTGTAGTATATGACACCAGCGCTGGTCCACCAAACACTCACCAGTAAGTACCTTTTTCTAAGTAAACTTTCTCTTGGGACAGGATTTGGCCAGTTCACTTGAGTTCAACCACAGTGATGAGCGTTTCCGATTATCGTAAAGTATCTATTTTTCGTCACAAGTAACAATACGATTCAAAATTCTCTCGTTATTGTGACGGTTGACTAATATAACGCAGCACTCAATGCGTGTTGGTTGGTGTGCTTCAGTCAATTCATGCGGTACCCATTTTTCGAGCTTTTTCACATTTCCAATTTGTTTCAAGTGAATTAAAATTGTTTTATCACTCACACCGAAGCCTGCCGCTAACTCTGACGTGGTTTGCGATGGATTCGCTTCCACGACCACCTTTAATTCTTTATTATCAACTAGTTTCTCCGGCCGTCCAAGGGTTTTGATTCGTAGACCAACAATTACAGAACGAAAACGTAGGAACCAAAAACGTGCCGTGCTTTCTTTTACAGTAGCTTCCCCATATACATCGTTAATCCTTCGAGCTGTTTCTGCACCGCCGATGCCACAATGGAACTCATATTCGTAAATAACGTGATATTTTAAGTTATCCATTTTTTTAAAGAAAATTGTCAAAGAAAAAGAAAATGTGCGAAAACAAATGAATCACTAAATTCGAAACACAAATACGCAAGCCAAAATTTGAATTTCCTAACTAATAGTCAAATATTTCAAATCAAACTGGCCAGTCAAAAAAAAACTGCATTTTCATTTGTTATGACCTAATATATAGATTTAGTGTCTACAGGTTCGCATCATGGCGTGTACCAAAGCATTTATTCAAAATTCGCAAGCACTTACTAATTTTAATTTAATAATTTGTTACTATTACCTACTGTTTTACTTTCAAATGAGGTTTTTAGTCAATAGTTTGCCAGGGACAAATTTTACTAACAAACCTGCCCACGCGTTGCTGTGGCTCACATTTTTTTTATCCGATCGCTAAAAACTTTTACAGAATCAGCCGCTGGGCTATTATGAAGATTGTCTGAAAATTGCATCAAAATCGCTCCAGCCGTTTTGCAGTCCAACATACATACAAAAATGCATTTTTATAAATATAGATTAATTATACGTATTTTATGAATATCCATATACAGTCAGTTAGGAGGAAGAACTTTCCTATTAACAGTTTTTAAAACGTTTAATTTATCACGCAAAATAGTCGCACATAGCCGTCGAGTTGTGGAAATTTAGGCCGTGTAATACCTGATAACGATAAATTTAAGTTCAATAATTGTATGTTATAAGGGTATATTATTAATCTAATACAATTAAGTGAGTAATTATTTCATAATATATACCTAAATATATGATAATGGTTTCTCTTTCGATTTGGAAGAAATATTGTAATAAGATATAATTTTATTTCTAAGTTACGCAAGTTACGAAATAGTAGATAGATATTAGTTCATATGATATAGATAAGAAAACAAACTTGTAGATGTATATGATGTTAATAGAAAAATATCTGTACTGCTCAGAGGAGATACAATAGCTTACACATAATTTTGTAAATAAAAACAATTTTATTACTGCAAGAGAATTCTTGCAGGGATTTGATGTATGCAATACAATTCAGTAAGCAATTGTTCCATATTTATGTATCATATATAATTAGTTTCTCAAAAACGATTCTAATGATTTGAGTGAATTTTGAATTTAGATAATGTTTTCTTTCGAAGTTTATCTAGATAGATGTGTTTTTTTTTTGTAAGACATTCCTCTCGAAACAAATTGTATCGAAACTCTAATTGAACAAATAATTGTTCAATTAGTAAAAGTAACTGAACCTGATGTATGCAAAATGAGTCAAAGTAAACTATAAGCGGTAAAGAAATGCGCTTATCAAAAAGCTGTTTAAATCTCACTATTTTTCGTAAGAGCATTTCTTGTATACCATTCTGTATTTATGTTTTATTATATTTTGTATTATTTGTTTATTATCTTCATTCAGACATTATCGGCGTGACGTTACTCGACAGAGCTTTAGAAATAAAGATCGCAGATGAACGTAATATCATATTTGAAGATTGCTGGCTTCGAGATAATTGCAGGTAATTAAAAATATTTAAAGTGCATCTTAAAAGGTGTTAACAAAAATGATAATTCCAAGTATCAACCAGATTACATATATCATTACACTTTAAAGCAGTGCAGTGCCTCTATTCTCCTGCCTTTAATCATTATTAATGTGTCGCTTAGTAAAACAGTTACCGTGCAAATATTCAGCGGTAAATCAGATATATTAATTACCGATCTCTAAATCCCATGTTGAAGATATATTTTTTATCAATGCATAGGATAGTCCTCTGAGCATAATTTTATTTGATGTCAACTGACTATGTAGCCTAAGATAATAATAGTAATATTAATATATATCATACTAATAGTAGTATCAGCTATGGAAAGATTAATAAATGGTAACTTGATTAAATCCCCGCATAATTCTAACATACTATAAATACCCAAAAAATCTCCAATTTAATCGAAGTTCCCTGTAGTTTGGGGAAATTGTCTGTCTGTCAAACTCAATCGGTATACGCGAGAGAATTCGTTCCGAACCTTACTCGACCAAGACTCACAATAACACTAGTTTATTGGTAAATTTTAAACGAAAGAGAAAATTGCGACTGAACTTAGCCCTTTTTGCCGAAACCAAAACTTCGGTCCTTCATCAATTCATTTCAGATGCCCGTCTTGTTGTCATCCTAGCACCGGTCAAAGAACAAAGCATTTGCTAGAAATACCAGATGCGTATATATTGGACTTCGAATACAACGAGACAGAGGTTTCTGTGATCTGTGAGTAAGCAAATTTACTTACAAATATTTATTTTAAGCTTATTCTAATGAGACAAGGAGCAAATTTTGGAAATGATTAAAAGTTTGATCCAATGACAAATGAGTAATGTAATAATTTTTCATCACTTGACAGTGCAAAACTTTCTCACGGTAATAATATTAGTTAAATTCAAAATATCTCTTATATTTTTTAAGTATTTATTATTGATTTATTATCAAGATAGTCTCACCTTGCTAGAACTATATAGGAAGGATTTAGGGATTCTTAAAAGTCACGTTTAAGAGATTATTTTTAACTCGCTTCATTTATGCAAAATATTGCAAGGTTATGAATTAGAAATTATTCCGTGATTAACTTTCTCCTAAAAAGTACAGATAAATAGTCTATATGAGTAACAATAAATCGGCCCTTATTGAAACAAAATATGTAATTTATATCATTTTTAGGGGACGATGGGCATTCTTCCAAATATTCAGCTGAATTGCTGTCGAAGTTTGATTATGAGAAATGGTCTTTGAGTCGTCGATTGAAACCTGTTGTGTGGTGCGGCAAAGATGTTTTAAGCCATGTTAAAAGGATACAAGTCGACAAATTCTTCGCCACTCCAGAAGGCACTAGAAGCGTATTTCAATCTATCCTAGATCACGGATTTGCTTTTATCGAAGGGGTATTTTAAAAAACATTTTGAAGTAATCAGTAGCTTATAATATTTGTCGTATTATATTTATTTATTATTATGTAAGGTAGAAAAGTAATAATTTAGAATAAATTCTTCTTAACTAATTACAAAATTACCTGATCTTTATCCTTACCACGGAGAAGCAGTTACATAACGCTATAGTTTCATCATACAGTTGAGGCATCATTTCTTCATATTTCTACTTGTGGGCCGAGTTAAAATGTTTTGCATCGTGGTTCTAAAAGAGGAGATCGTACAATTCGTAACCGCTTTCTTGGCCGTGACGTCTGATTTCACCAACTATTTTACTTTTACTATGTAATTTTAATAATAATTTCGCTATAGGTGAAACCAACATTAGAAGATACTGAGTCAGTGATAATGGCTCTCGGTGGGTTGCAACACACAATATTTGGTGGCATGTGGAGCCTTTCCGCTAATGAGAATCCAACTGATCTCGCCTTTACCAACCTTCCCATTCGATCTCATACCGATTACAGCTTTTTTGTTGAGAATACAGGGTGAGATACAATTTATTCTAATATTATAAAGCTCAAGAGATTGTTTTTCTTTTGTTTGCTTGTTTGAATGCGCTAATCTCTGTGACTACCGGTCAGATTTTAAATGTTCTTTTCGCATTTTATAGCATAATTATTGAGAAGGTATAGACTATATAACTTCAAGCTGCAAAATCAAACAGCGGAGCAGTACTCATAAACGTTAAGCAATTTGACAAGCTGTAGGCAAATATGGAAATTGAGGACAACGAGGTCAAATAAATTTAACACGGGTGAAACCGTGGGAAACAGCACGTTTAATTATTAATGTGACTTTATTTTTCCAAAAACAGACTTCAAACATTTCACTGCTTGAAACAGAGTGAATCAGGTGGGGAGACTACTTTAGTTGACGGGTTCTACGGAGCTATGCGCCTTAAAAAAGAACATCCAGAAGATTATGAATTTTTGACTTCATTCAACGTGGAAACTGAATGGGTGGGAGAGGGCCACTACCAGAGGCACTCTGCGCCTGTTATTAAAATCGATAGAGAGACACAAGATATAGTGCAAATTAGGTATGTAATACTGGTTTTTAACAACAACAAAATTTAACTATTGGTTATTTTTATCAATAACGGGAAATAAAAGCGAAATGATTTTTGAATCATTTGAAGAATTAGGGAGATATGGCGTAGCTGCAAAAACACCTTTAAGAAATAATTTATATAGATCTTATTATTATTATTTATATAGAACTCTTAAGAGTAAAGAAGCTATTAAAATTATAACCTGAGATAATTTGTCTTTTAGATTTAATACATATGTTCGATCTCCAATGGCATTCAGAAATAGGGAAGAATGTCGTACGTACTATCGTGCTTTAAGAAATCTCTTACAATATTATGAAGATCCTAAAAATGGCATTATATTCAAATTAAGTCCAGGTGAGTTCTACTAAATTCATGTTTAATAATGGAGGAATGTATGTACTCGTAGATAGAATACATGTAAATTAATACAATATTAATAAAACCTCTAGGTATATTGTTATTATTATAACATTTATCTAAACTCGCAGTCTTTTTTTCTGGTGAAACTGGTATTAGACTACGGGTTTTCACTTCTGGTTTTAAACTTTAGATTCTGTCGATAGTAATCTAGAAGTTATTTCGTAAATTAATGTTTTATCTTTCAGGTGTCATGCTGGTAATCGACAATTTTAGACTGTTGCACGGTAGAACTGGCTTCACTGGACACAGGGTGCTTTGCGGTGGTTCTGTGACTCGCTCTGATTGGTTAGACAGAGCCCGCATTCTTCGTCTCATCCAATAATTTATTGGATCAGAAATTATAAAACAATAAATTGATACCGAATTATATCTCGCTTAAATTAATTGACTTAATATATCTCGCTTAAATTAATTAACGTAAAATAAAAAAAAAAAGATTTTTATATTTTATAACTTGCAATATTTTTATACACATATTTTATGATTTTTTAACGTTATATTGATAATGTTTATAGCCTATTAATTTTGAAATGACAAAATATCCCTTCTTAGTCTGGTCAACGAGATCAAAACGGGGTTAATACGAGATAAAGCTCCTAAAATATCAGCGATAGCTCATTCGATTCGGAATGACATTTAAAAAATGTATCTCGAGGTCGTATTAGCACATAAAAATGGAATTTAGTTTTTCTATCTCCATTATATAATTTTTATTTAACGCTAAAAATAGGACTACGTGCGGTCATTACATTCAAGAAAATATGTTATTATAGTATTAAATACACATCAATTACAAAATTTGAAAGAATGATTATACTATCTGAACACTTGAAAGAATAAAGCCCTGTTGTTTTTTTTTTATATACATTTTTCAAAAAGTTATATAATTATAACCAGGTATTTTTTTCCAATTTCCGTTTTCACAAATATGACATACAAAAGTTAAATAATAGACCTAATTTTTTGTCGCTAATAATTATATACTTAACAAGATAACGAGATAAAAATTTATAAAAGTTAATTCTATAATTTATTATGATTTTTTAAAGTTAACATAAAATCAAATGTCCAAATATCAGTTAAGCCGTTTTACGTTAAATTCAGACATATACAAAATTGTTTCAAAGTCAAATTCGAGGTCAGTAACCTATAAAATAGCTAGCACAAAATTTGGAAAATTATTACATGCTTAAACTAAAGTATACATATATTAACGTAGATTAGCACTGAATTAGATCAAATAGTATTTATTAAGTATCTTGTATATGAAACAATATAGCTTCAGATATTTTGAAGCGAAGTTCTATGTTGACATGCTCTGACTCCGCGTTGAATGTTATAACTTCGTATTCTTGAGACTACGAGAAGATTGGGTGAACGTAAATATCTACATGCACTTTATCCTGGTAGTATGATGTGACCTTGCGATTATGTTTAAGTGAAATAACAATTTGGCACATATTTTTCCTTTTTACAAAGCATATATTTACTCACATTTAACCAATTATAATTTACCAAATAGGAATTAATAAAACACGAAATACGTTATATGTCGAATTCTGTGAAAGAGAGGCAAAAATTCCTCAAACGATTTAACTTCGTTCCTTTATTTATAAAATAAATAATCAAAGCGAAACGCTAACTCTTGTTTTACGTAGCAACATAAAAATGTTATCTTTAAGCATTTCTGTGATTGTTGTAAATGATTCCACTCAGACATTTCAAAAGGCGATTACTTGACTTTTTTAATGAATACTCGGATCACATTTTCCTTATATTATGAGATAGATGACAGAATACAGGTTGATTTAGTTGTTACTGACATGTAAATCCTTGGTCCTAATATAATTTTTTGTTTTATTTTTATTTTTTGTGAACGATCGTTTGTTTTATTGCTGATTAATGAAGATGGAGTTGATGACGGTAATACGATCTCTAATTACAATTATTGAAACACACTAGTGATAATTAGAAACTTAATTTGAAAATAGAAAATAACTAAAACTAGAAAATAGAAAATAGCAATGATCCTGAGCTTTCGGAGAAGGAAAACATCGTGAGGAAACCATAGTATGGTGGTAGGGCTTTTTCTAATGCCCACCTGGCTAGCTACCACCCTCAAGTTTAAAATCTGTCGCCAAGCACCAATAGGTGTGTTCCGGCAGCTGCACTTGAGAGCCAGTCTTCCACTAGGCTTAGCGTGTTATCATCTTGGACCACATCGTCACTTAACATCAGGTGAGATCGTGGCCACTACGCCAAACCAATAATGATAAAAAAAATAACGTGAAGAGACTTTTTATACTACTAAGGTGGCAAACAAATATACGGTCCGCCTGATGGTAAACGGCTACCTTAGCCTATGGACGAAAGCCATAGTTATCAACTAGCACTTTGCCGATCTTGAACTACCCTACCCCAAGAAACTCTGGAAGCTCCACTTACTGCAGGAACACAACACAAGCTTATTTGGCTTTGATCTTTTGTAAGGTGTAGGTATTCCACCAGTCGGGCTGCCACAAGTAGAGAGAAATCTCCAAATAAATTTATCTGTGCCCTACCTCTGTTTGATCCTCTCCTTCCACAATAAGCTCTGGAAGCCATACTCACCACAGGAACACAATACAAGCTTATTTGGTTGCGATCTCCTGTAGGGTGAAGGTATTTCGCCAGTCAAACTGCCTCAAGTAGAGAGAAATCTCAAAATAAATTTATATGTGCCCTTCCTCTGTTTGAACCTTTCCTTCCCCAAGCAGCTCTGGAAACCCTAATCACTGCAGGAAAACAAGACAAGATAATTGACTGTGAGCTTCTGTAGGGTATAGATATTCCACCACTCGGGTTGCCTCAAGTAGGAGAAATCTCGAAAGATATTTGAGCAGTCTGGTATGACAATGGCGACTGGCGATGGATTGATCTCTCGGTGGTCGCCATTGATATTGGATGGTACTGTGCTTTGCATAAAGCATAGTGTCGTCACTTTACCGTGCTACGATGAAAGTACTACTGCCTATTGTGATTGCGTTATAACGTTTTATTTTACTGAACATAGCACTGCGTTGCTACTGAGCCATTATTGCTATTTTGCTTCAGGTGCATTACACTAGGTGCATTAAACCTTTGTTATTTTTATTTAAATATAGCCGAATTGTCTTACTATTTTCTTTTTCCCATAAAAAAAAGCTGCGAAAAAATCATGTTTAAAAGTAAGAGTGCGAGATATTCCGTAAGGAATAGAATCGTCGAAAAAGTGAATGTAATCGTATATAATATTTTTGTTATTTATAGAAACATCCTCCGACTTATTTTGATCATGTTACAAATAAAGGGACAAGCCATGTATCAAGTAAGCCGTGGATATATGTAAGAAAAGGTGGGAAAAGTAATATTGGGATTAGCTGCCACAAATTTTCGTGTGACTTACACGGGTCAGGCAATATGTTGTGGCGAATGAGAAATATTACCTGATGTTTTAGACGCTTATATCGTTTAGCGTGTTGTAACAGGACATATGTCAGGACAGGTTAGTTTTGTTTTCTATAAAATCTATACTAATATTATGAAGAGGTAAAGTTTGAATGTGAGTTTGTCTGTAAGGGGTATTCTCTGAAACAACTGATCAGATTCGCTAATAGAGAGCTACGTTCTTCGTGATGGTTATATGCTATGTTTTATTTTGATTAAGTTTTATTTTAATGAATATTAGACGGTACCCCAGCTCATAACGGCCTTTTGATACGAGAGATGGTGAACGAACATTTTGGGAGCAACTGGATCGGAACTCATGGTCCTTTGAGCTGGATAACAAGATTACCGATCTCCATTAGACTATTTCGTATGGGGTAAAATATAAAGAATTAAATTTACAAAACTCGATAAAACACAGTTGAGAGTTTGTAAAGCACATTAGTAGACATCTTCTCGAGAATAAACCATATTGTGATATTCAATGCAGTAAAATCTTTAAGAAGACTTTTACATAAATTTATTGAAGCCTTTGGTTACCATATTGAGCAACTACGGGTTTTTTTTTTGTAATAAATCGTATTCATAGTCTTATACCAATTTTCTCTATTTTATGTCACATATTTTACCTACGTTGATCGTACTATGCTAGAAACCTTTACGCAGGGGTCAACACCAACAGTATAGAGTTTCAAGTTTAGTGAATGTCAATGATTAAATTTAGGAGGGCTTGTCGAAAATCATACGCCATCATACAAATGATGGCCGTTTTCGTACTTATACAAAATAATGATCTATTGTATTATAGTGGTCTGCATGTAAAGCTTTGAGTTCGGAGTTTTTCTGCGCAGGGAAATGTCAAATAATGAATTACTATAGAACCAGGCTCTGATATTATTAAAACTAAGAAACTGAAGTGACAATAGTCTGGTCATACGTCTCGAAGAACCACCAGCCATTGCGGTAGACAAATACTCGAGTGGAAACCACGTTTAGACAAATGTTGTATGCTATATGGACTAACGTTCTTACACCATTTGGATAAGTAAGGTTAAAGACTGAATACCCGCCTTGGGAGAGGCTTACGTCCAATGGTGACCTGATACGGACTGAAGGTGAATGCGATGAATTACATGACCCCTAAACCAGATTGCATCAGCTATAATATATAGTTGAATATATATACCAGAAAATACGAATCCGAATGAGATTTCGAAAATATCGGATTTTGCAGGATCAATTATAATATTAAATTTTTCCAATAGGAAACTATCAACCTCCGAATATTTACTTAAACAATTTGACCACGGACGCGGTAATTTTATAACAGAGAATATTTAAATTAACTGTGAAATAATATAGTATATATAAAGTAATATTGGACCCTACAATAGACTCTGTACTCGATTATGTATAAGCCCAAATCCCTTTTATGGAACATTTGTTTGAGAGCTCTTATCGAAGATCAAAATGATGGGTTCGCCTCAGCCCATTGTTTCAGCGGAGCCGTGCTTATAGAATAAGGGTATCTTATGGTAATACATAAACGCCCGCTTCAATTTTATGTGACATGCTCAATTTACTCCGATTTTACTCTTAACGAGATTCTCTCTTATTTTTATCATTTTGTTATATTTAATAATACTCTTTGGCTTAGATAGAAGCTTTTATTGAGTACAAAAGTGCTCATTTTAAACAACTTTAGTAGAAAAACATATATGGAATACACACGTGAGTACATCTATTTTCTGTCTGTCTGTCTGTAATTTTTTTAAAGTTTCCTGATAGACGTCTAATATAAACGACACTGATTACGAAAATGACATGAAATATTTTTTCTGTGTGTCTGTATGTTTTTTTGGATTTAACTCAAAAAGTGCTTGATCTATTTTTATGAACTTTTGTGCACAGAAAGCTTATAACAATGCTATAAGCAATAGATATCATATAGATTGTTTATATAGTGCATAGGGTAAAATAATTGTCAATAATATATTTAGTAATAGTGATAAAACAATAAAAATAATGATTTTTTATTAATTCTTAATCGATTTTGATGAAATTTTGTCAAAAGCTGGCAAATGCTATTCCATAATTGATAGATTATAAGAATTGTCAATAATAGTTTTAGAAATAGTATAAAAATAGCTTCAATGAAATTTTGTACACAGGAAATATTTGTTATTCTATAATTTATAAGTATGGTTAATAATACTTTTAGAAATCGTAAAAAAACTAAATAATTGCAAACCGATTTTGATGAAAAATTGTACTCTAGAAGTATGGGTCATACCTCGATTAAAGGATTATAATAATTGTTATTAATGTGATTATAAATAACATTACGAGACGAAAATAAATACTGCGTAAATGCTCCGTAGCAGAAGAGCATCGCTAGTTCAACTTATATAATCATAATTAATGTTTCGGGAAATCGGTATAAATGACTAGAGAGTTGAAAGTCTGATATAGTGCCTTCAGAAAAGACCCAGTTATATTATTTTTAATATATCCAATTTAACTGGCATAAGAAAAATTAAAATCTATTGCAAATATCGATATATTAACGAGAAGAAACGTTTAAAATATGAAAATAGATGGATAATAAAAATTTTTGAAACTTAAATAATATAATTTATCTCTTTAACTCTTCCATTTCTTTTTTTATTTCACCTTTATAATTTATTTATAAGTACCCAAATACATAAAATTACGATAATATTCTTACCACACATAAATATTTACACGTAATAAGCAACTTAGTAAACGTATGACGTATAACATTTATTAGTACCTATTCTACTTGGGAGATGCAAACATATTGTGTTCACGCACACGATTAACGATACAGCAATGCATATAAATATAAAAAAAAACATTCACCAAAACGCTATAAGTAAACAGAGGTTTAAAAAATATATATTCTTAAAAAATATGTATTTATTATTTAACATAAAAATCAAAGTCAATTTGCAAACTTGGACGGTATCCAGAATTTGGAATGATCGCTTCCCTACATTTCTTTGAAAGTATACAAAAGTAAAAATTGTTCAATTTAGACAATGGTTATATAAGTTTATCCAGCAACCGGATTAAATATTACTTTTTGCTACACAATCTGCGTTATGGACGGAAAAAAATTCAACGAGCAAAGACATTCTGAAAAGTAAATGTATCCGAAAAGATAAAACTCGGGATTGTTCAGTGGCTCGCGATGATTCGAATGGAGGACCTCCTGGGACGTGATTGAAATAATGAAACACTCTAACAGTTAAGCACGAGTTCTGCGAAGTTAGAAGAAAATGAACCACAAAACAAAAAGGGGTGATTTGTTTCAATAACGTTTTTTAATAGATTTTAAAAAAAGATATATAATTCTAATTAGTAAATCTAAAAAAATACAATGTAAAAAAAAATTTTGCTTGCAATAAATTTCAAGAGGGCACTTTTTATTTCATCTCGGCGATAAAACATTGCAATACTTTAATGGTGCCAATAAAATACAAGATTATCACTCCTGTAATTTTCCCTACCCTACCCGCAAAGAGTCGTTTGCCTCGGGTCACAATAAAACGGTCGTTAGGGCAAAAATAAAACTGTATACTGGTATGCAGAACATTAAACTGAATGCCCGCGAGAGAAATTATTCGTTGTCTAAAAGTTTGCGTCGCAGTTTTAGTTGTGCGATGATAAATGAATTTACTCTTCAGATTAATCCACAACCGTGTAAATACTTTTCTGCTCAGTTTACTCTGAGAATTTCAAAAGACATTTTTAATGTGTTCGTTTAGTTAACTATATCTTCTAAACATATTATAAAACTCAACATATCTCTATCTGTCTGTCATTTTATGTTCTTTTCAGTTATAGGTTCACGCGTTTAGTGGGCGTTTAGTGTAGCTGGGCGCACATTATATTTTGACGGAAGTGAGACATAATTTCAAAAAGTCTTCTTCTTCTTCTTGTTTTGGCGCCGCAGAAAGCACTTGCCAGTGTCAATGTGTTTGTCTTCGTAGTATTTTTTATATACAAAGTTGGTCCAACAAGATGGTGGCTCTCTTCCTAGAACTTTCTAGGGAGTTTTTGTGACATCTCAAAATGCATGTTTCCAGTTAATATTCATAATCCACTTCACGAATGCTCAATAACCAAACTTTATCACGCAAAAAGCCACCAATTACATTATATAGGGTCAAAGAATCAAAGTTATGAATTAAAAATAAAAACCACAACATGGCAGATAAAGATCCCATCAAAAAACTCTTCAAAAAAAAATCAGTAAAATGAATTCACATTATCATAATTCATGCCTAACTTCATCATGTTGTTGACATGAAGGATAAATATATTGGAAATATTTTTATACTGTTACACCAAAGAAGTAATACCTACTTCTTACGTACATACATATATAATATCTAAATACACAATCGTTTTATAGGTTTTCGAAGCCAAAAGGAATCCATACAAGTTAACGACTACTAGTCAATCAATTTATTTGAAGGAGTAATTTTGTAGAAATAGTATTGAAACCTACTTAAAGATCCCTCTCTAAAGGATGATTCATGTTACAGCGAGCTAGATGCCGGCCAGGACACGGCTTGACCCTGGCCCGGTGTAACATTAATGATCCCTAAGTATGCAACGGGCAACTTCGGAACCCTATACTGTGTGTGGCCCGACACGCACTTGGCAATTTTTTTTTAAACCTCGTACGGACGCTCGCCAGACGTCTTTTAAACCAATATATATAAAACAAAGTCGGGTTAGTTACACCATTTATAACTCGAGAACGGCTGAACCGATTTTAATGATCTCTGATTTGTTGGATTCGTCTTCGTTCCGAATAGCAGAGTAACTATTAAAATTACGGGAATATTAATCTAGAAAAATATTGAAATACATAAAAAATACTCGAATCGAAATGTATATAAAAATATAGAGAACAAATGACAACAACTTTCAAAGCGATTGGTCTGCATCATTCCAGATCATTCGGTCAATCAGTCATCCCGTCATATATAACCTATAAGTCGCATAAGTGTAATTTTTTTATTGTTCATGTTGACTTTGATGGAACAACGAGACAATCTTTTGAAGCGATGATGGCGCAGTGGTAGCGTGTACGACTTCGCGTCGATTGACGTGATTTCGAATCCCTACAATGAGCCTGAGCTTTCGGTGAAGGAAAACATCGTGAGGAAACCATAGCATGGTGGTAGGGCATTTTCTAATTCCCGTCTGGTAAACTACCACCCTCAAGTTGAAAATCTGCCGCCAAGCACCAATAGGTGTGTTCCGGCAGCTGCACTTGAGAGCCAGTCTTCCACTAGGTTTAGCGTGTTATCGTCTTGGGCCGCATCGTCACTTAACATCAGGTGAGATTGTGGCCACTACGCCAAACTTACAACAATAAAAAAAAAAACTTCGACACGCAAGAAGCAATGCTTCAAGTGTTGATTTGAATCGTGCAAAGTTTCTATACGATTGCACAATCGATTACAGCTCGCATCCTTTCGTTTGCAATTGTCCAATGGACGTTGTTTGCGGGTATTGTGGCGCATTGAAGTTTGCTGAACAAAGACCTGGATTAAGCTGTCTTAATGGTAAAGTGAAATTGTCGTTATTGACTCCGCCACCTAAGCTATTGCGTTCTTTAGTTCGTGGCGATACACCAAAATCTGCTGATGAAATAAACACTTGCCTCAAATCATAAAATCTGTGGCGCTATGTAAAGAAAATTCACCTGGTAGCAAATATGAGAGTTGTCAACGATCCATCTGTTGAAGATTTCTCCAAGCAATTGCTGACTATCGGTAATGGCCGACTAATCCGAATCGCGCGGATTGGTTTCATTTCCTCCGAATTTTTGCAATTTCGTCTCATGGAAAGACGAGCTCATCGATAAAGTATTCCCGAACAGCATTGCTAATCACAAAAATAAGAAATGGTTGAGTAAACGAGTAATTTTTGTGTCTAAGAAGAAATATGTGGATGACTTAAACTTTGTAATACAGAATGAGATCGTTGGTACTCTGCATTCATTCAAACCTATTGACCGTGTAACAAACGAAGACTAAGTCTATCGAACTGAATTTTTAAACTTTTCGGATGTGCCTGGTTTACCACTGTACAATTTACAACTAAAGGTTGCTATTTGCAACTACTATGCAATGGAACACGTTTGGTGATAAGACAACTGATGATCAATGTGATTCACACAAAATGAAAATGTAAAGATGAGAAAGTTCTTATTCTCAGGATTCAACGGATATGCCCCTTGAGTTTAAACGAATTCAATTTCCGATTGGTCTTGACTTCAACATGACGATTAACAAATTACAAGGTCAATCCTTGAGTGTTTGTGGTCTGAATCTAGAAAATGCATGTTTTTCTCATGGTCAATTGTACGTGGCATGTTCACGTATCGGCAAACCATTATCCTAATAATATATTGAACTTAATACATTTTTTGTATCCATTGTATTACGTTCATAAAATCCTAAATTAAGTTCAGCAATAACGTAACATGAAATTCATTGACTGTTAGGCGGTACGAAGTTCGCCGGGTCAGTTGGTATTTAATAAAGTAAAATATGATTATATAACTATGCAATACAACCTCGAGTTTGACGGACCTTGTGTTTATTCCAACGCGTCGTGCTCCTTGACATTCTTGAAACCTCAGTGCACTTCATTGTATTTCTATATGCAGATGCAGATAATCTAGAATCTAGAGCGTCGCGTCGACGAGTTAGTTCCAGTTCGTTTGGTTAAACTCTTTGATCTTACTCCATACTCCACAGCTTGAAGCCGATATTTCAATCTAAGCAATTCAAGACTATCTTCGATGTTTCGTGCAAACTTACAAACCGAATAAATTTTATTAGGTATTCAAAGCAAGGTACTTTATGTTGATTTGATTTGAAACTAAAATAGAAAAAATCTGCTTTATCTTGAATCAACATTTTGTCATTTTTCTTAAAATTGGATTATTTTCAGTAAAGGGAAAAACGTAGGCTTGTTACCTTAGGTAAAGGTTCCCTTTTTTTCAGAGTAATATTCCGCGATTCCGTATGGAAAGCTCACGGTAATATGATTTCAAGCCTTTATGTTTCCAATGTCAACAAACACGCTATAAAGATAACAATGTATTTTGATTAGGTTTATTCTTTTTGTATGGGTTTAAAACAACTTTTATTTTTCTTTGAATTTGTGTACTGGATACAAATTTTGACAGGTCTCGTGGCGCAGTTGCAGTAAGCCCTACTATTGAGCCGAGAGGTCGCGGGTTCGATCTCCGCCCATGAAAGACTTTTGTGTGATCAGCATAATTGTCATTTGTGTGTCTGGGTGTTAAATATATATGTATATAGTATATCAGCTGTTTAGGTACCATAATACAAGCTATGCTTAGTATGGAATTAAATGGCCGTGTGTGAAATTGTGTTCCCATATTTATTTTTAAATCCATTATAATGGATTTGCATTCATGCTCTTTTGAATGGGCTTTCTTGAATTGACTTTAGATATGCATGGTTGGCATGACAGCGGCGACCACCGATGGATTTCGATATCTCAGACATTTACAGTGAGTAACCTGGTTAATCACTTGTTTCGAACTTTTGTCGCAGCATTTGAATGCTAACAAAACAATTGCGATTAATATATATGTGTTTGTGGTCTGAATCTAGAAAATGCATGTTTTTCTCATGGTCAATTGTACGTGGCATGTTCACGTATCGGCAAACCATTATCCTAATAATATATTGAACTTAATACATTTTTTGTATCCATTGTATTACGTTCATAAAATCCTAAATTAAGTTCAGCAATAACGTAACATGAAATTCATTGACTGTTAGGCGGTACGAAGTTCGCCGGGTCAGTTGGTATTTAATAAAGTAAAATATGATTATATAACTATGCAATACAACCTCGAGTTTGACGGACCTTGTGTTTATTCCAACGCGTCGTGCTCCTTGACATTCTTGAAACCTCAGTGCACTTCATTGTATTTCTATATGCAGATGCAGATAATCTAGAATCTAGAGCGTCGCGTCGACGAGTTAGTTCCAGTTCGTTTGGTTAAACTCTTTGATCTTACTCCATACTCCACAGCTTGAAGCCGATATTTCAATCTAAGCAATTCAAGACTATCTTCGATGTTTCGTGCAAACTTACAAACCGAATAAATTTTATTAGGTATTCAAAGCAAGGTACTTTATGTTGATTTGATTTGAAACTAAAATAGAAAAAATCTGCTTTATCTTGAATCAACATTTTGTCATTTTTCTTAAAATTGGATTATTTTCAGTAAAGGGAAAAACGTAGGCTTGTTACCTTAGGTAAAGGTTCCCTTTTTTTCAGAGTAATATTCCGCGATTCCGTATGGAAAGCTCACGGTAATATGATTTCAAGCCTTTATGTTTCCAATGTCAACAAACACGCTATAAAGATAACAATGTATTTTGATTAGGTTTATTCTTTTTGTATGGGTTTAAAACAACTTTTATTTTTCTTTGAATTTGTGTACTGGATACAAATTTTGACAGGTCTCGTGGCGCAGTTGCAGTAAGCCCTACTATTGAGCCGAGAGGTCGCGGGTTCGATCTCCGCCCATGAAAGACTTTTGTGTGATCAGCATAATTGTCATTTGTGTGTCTGGGTGTTAAATATATATGTATATAGTATATCAGCTGTTTAGGTACCATAATACAAGCTATGCTTAGTATGGAATTAAATGGCCGTGTGTGAAATTGTGTTCCCATATTTATTTTTAAATCCATTATAATGGATTTGCATTCATGCTCTTTTGAATGGGCTTTCTTGAATTGACTTTAGATATGCATGGTTGGCATGACAGCGGCGACCACCGATGGATTTCGATATCTCAGACATTTACAGTGAGTAACCTGGTTAATCACTTGTTTCGAACTTTTGTCGCAGCATTTGAATGCTAACAAAACAATTGCGATTAATATAATGACTTTTAGTAGCTAGCTTCTGGACTGGGCTATGGAGACAATTATCTATTATTAAGTTTTCCAATAATTCTCACTGTTTTTTTTTACAACATTAAAGGTCAACAGAAACTCTTTAGGAAGTTTGTGCGTCTCCTCCGCCGCGTCGCTTTCTCTAATAATTTCGTCATATACAACAGAAACTTATTATATATTATGAAAATGAATATTGTTGAATAGAGGTTTTTAATGTGTCGCGTCTTAATTGGGTAAAATATGTATTTTTTTATTAAAGTACGATCTTCCATGTTTCTTTTATTTGTTAATTCTTCTTAGACGTGCTTTGCGCCTAGTTAAGACGATACCAGTCGCTGGTTAATTAATTACGGAAACGTTCCTTATATGCCATCAAGAAATGGCATTATCCTATCTTCTGCACCATTCTGAAACAGAGAGCATGGTCGGTTGCTTCTATTGTCCAACAACTTGTAAACTCAAAGTTCAAATGCCGCGACAAAAATATCGCAAAATGATTCACATTCTTTTCAAATACCTTGGAGTAAATTTAGGGTATCGACATAGTTAGAATATATTTTATTATTTACAACGATAAATAGACATACTTTTTCTTCCCCTTTACCTCGCAATTTTTTTAAACACGAAAATTTTCATCATTTAAAGCTTCACAAGAATGTTACCTTCAACTACAATTTTTGTGTTTAATGAAGTAATTACTATTTATTTTTGAAAACATTTGAAACAACTATTGATATTCTATCAATGTACAACAACTTAAGGTTAGATACCTAAATACTAAATGCAGAGCGTAACAAACCGCGCCCTTGTTTCAAGAACAAACTCAATTCCACTGGATGATATTCCGAACAAAGGTAAAGCACAGATGATGTCTTCAATACGAACAAATACGATAGAGGATAGTTATTCATGAATGGCAATTGAAAACCTTAGAGAGTTCGTAGAAAAAAATTATAGAACAGCAGAGTGCTTGATAATAAGCGCAATACAATTGAAAATCAACGGCAACCACCGAGAAAGAGACATTCTAACGCCGGACGTTTCTATAGCAACCCTCTTGACAACTGGATATATACAGTTCGATCCCAAGACGCGACAAATTTAATGAAAATCACTATGGCTAGTTTGCCTCCATCTGGTACATGGTGATCGCGACCCAGTTGGATAAAATTGTACCCTACCACTCCGTTTGACACAATCAATATTCGCTACTGTCAGGTGCATCAATTTGCATTCCCAATATATATATAAAAAAAAGACTTTCTACTAAATTAGGAACATAAATTACTTCTAAAATATTTAAAGCAATGTGTATATGTCTATCAAAGTTTTACACTTTATCATGGAATGATTTAATGACTGATATCTAGCAGGTACTTACTTGTTAGATTGAAATGACGTTAATAAATTGTGCCGACCTCACCGAATGATTTATAGAAGGTAGTAAATTACTCGGAGCCCCGACTCTCTCGATTTGCGAAAATGTAGCTACGTGTTCAAATATCCGTTCATTCATACATGTCGCAACGTCAATGTCAATAAATCAGTTGTTAAAATAACAAATGAATACCCTTTTAGTTTCATTGTATGTTATTTGAAGTTCAATTTGCAACATAGGTTAATATACGTTATATAGGTTATGGCGTAGTGGCCACAATCTCACCTGATGTTAAGTGACGATGTGGCCCATGCTAAACCTAGTGGAAGACTGGCTCTCAAGTGCAGCTGCCGGAACACACTTGTTGGTGCTTGGCGGCAGATTTTCAACTTGAGGGTGGTAGCTAGCCAGGCAGAAAGTCCTACCACCATGCTATGGTTTCCTCACGATGTTTTCCTTCACCGAAGGCTCAGGTTCATTGCAGTGATTCGACGCGAAGTCGTACACACTATCACTGAGCAATTATTGCTTCATATTATCTTCTTGTTTCTGAAAACTTAAAAAATTCGCCGCAGTAAAAAAAAATGTGTTTATTTTTGTACGCATGTAAGAAATTTATTTTTTTGACGTATCAAAACAAAAGCTTTAAAACAAAAACTGTATCCCCCGAGCCACAGATTTGAGAAAAAGGCAGATGGAGCCCTTACGAACAACAAAAGTGGGACATGCATTTAACACTGTATCCTTAGCAACCAGATAAGATGTTATATGACCGTGTGAATAATGTTGCAGGGTAGTTACCATAAGTTTTACTGTTTTTTTACTACTTAAGTAGGGTAGTCGTTAATCCATAATTCATCAAAAAACTTTTTTGTACTAAAAATGAAGGGCTTCAAGGACCTTTAAATATCAATTTTCAACTAAACTTATAACTGCCATCTTTTTTTTCTTGTATATCTTTATGTATTTACTTTTGTTTTATCTTACCATACATATGCTTAATAGTTCCGACGCCGTAAGAATTTTAAATTTTTGGCTACAAAATTGTGGATTTTAGATTTTTGACTAGTACACTAAATTATTCCGGGTTCTCTATAAGTTTTACTTTGGAACCATAACGTTATCTCTTTCAGTGTTTGTAAGACGTTTTCAAACAAACAAACTATTAGGTGAGAAATATTACGCTACCTTTAGTTTCATGATAGTTAGGTTGTAAATAAAATGATTTTCCAACACTACATACATATATTTTACTATAACTTCCAGGAAAATATATCATTGTAACCTAGCAACACTGTTGCAGTTTTGTAATCTGAAACAAATAACACGGAAAATAATATCAATAAAATAAGCTTTGTTACCTATGAAACAATTTTCCCTGTTACTTTATGTCTTGTCTTCAGGAAGAACTTTAACTGTGTAATTACACACAAGACGGCATATTTCTTATATTATATTAAAACACACGGGGTGGTGACGTTTCCTTTCAAAATTAACACAATTGAATACTAAAGTAAAAATTGTTGGGGACATTTTAGTTGACTGCCAGGCTCCATCGCCATCTTATTAACACTATGATTACTAAAGCATTCTGTTTACTCGACGTTGGCAGAATTGTGAATATACCTACACAGTTGCCATTAAATAATAATAAGAAAAAGAGTAAGTATGTATATAGTATAGAAAAGAAAATTGACCTTATAGAGCTCCCACGACGACGAAAAATACAGATCACAATTTTCTCATTCCTATTTCGATATCATTCCTAACACTTTTTGCACGAAATATGAATCATTTCACAAATAAAATAGTTTAGGAAATGGAGTCGGTATTATCATAATAATAGGAATGACGTAGGCAGCTGACCGGAATTTCGCAACAATGTATGATGGGCGTTTACATACAAATATCATCAAGCTGTGTTATAAACAGGGGGATGCAGAAATATAGAACTTCTATTTTACTAGACTAAGTTTAAGTACATAAAAACTACAAAAAATTGGTAAAAGTTATCAAATTACACAGTACACTGTACTAAGTAGGTGAGAATTTAATTTGTAATACTAAATCTCTATACTAATAAACTAAGAGAGTGTGAATTTTGTGAGTTTGTGTATATTGTGTGTCTATGTGTGTTTGAGGGTAATCTGTGGAAGATCATTTTTACAATTTATATCCTATTTATTGAGGATGGTTATAAGATATATAACTTTACGCTACGGCTCTAAGGTGCGGAACAGTAACTATAAACTTTAAATAATCTGGCAAGTTGATAAGTACGGGAAGTAATAGCAACAATAGTCTACTCGGGTACGTTGATAGCGCAGCGGGGTTGATCATTGGTTGGTTGATTTTCAAAACTGATGAAACCGTGGGACACGGCTAGATAATAACGTAAGAATATTATCTTTTATACATTGAAATGAGGATGCTTTTTCACACTGTAACTCTTATTCCAAAGTTAATACGAATTTACGGTCTGATAACATCGAGGATGACTTAATCATACCCCTTGGGCTACATCTCGTATTATAATCGTAGTAAATTAATTTAATTTGCTATAAGGGCATTACATTATTTTGGGTAAACTGTACCGAAGCTTACAGCTTTGAAATCCTAATAAATCAACGAACCGAGAATATTATGCCTTCTAAGGGTAAGCAAATTGAATTATATCTCTTGATTTAATGCCTGCGGGTAATATACAGATTCTTATTGGTTTATAAAATCATTTTTAATAATATTGCATACACCTAATTACAAACATGGTAATCAAATTTCAAGATTGTTTTTTTAGATATGCCTATTTAAAAAACTTCCTTTTACTTATGATTTATGAAAAGTTTTTTTTTAAATCGGTACAGTATTTGAAGTTTTGGCATATGTTCCCACGTACTCATTGTCTTGCTGTACCAAATATTATGTTCGTATTTATATTATACTGCCTTTAATATTAAATGTACTACCAAATACCTGTGTGCGTGAGTTGCTGAAATCTTAAGGAACGAGAGTTGGGCGGATTCTAGGGAGTATTTTTTAAATGGAAGATCTCTTTGAACTTGTTTGGATTTCATCTCATACTGTGTAAACAAGTTTTCATTAAATGTCTTGTAAGGGTTCCGAAGTTATAGTTTCGCTATGTCCATCTGTTTTTATCTTATTTATAACAAATATATTTAAATAAATGAAAGATAATCATAAAAAAAAACATAATTCGAGATAACAAGCGTAATGAGAAATGTAGTCGACTTAAAATACTTAAAGTTCATTTAATATTAATTGCCAATTTAAATGGACCTGTGATTTATGTTGTTATATGAATGTTTAAGGACGATGCTCGGTTTACGGTGGTAACATTTATTAGACTAGCAAGTAAGGTTTAAATCTTAGTTATTTATAATTATATTTTTTCATGTAAATATTTGTCTCTTCTCAATTCTTCATTTAATATTGCCTCAGACGTAATCTCACCTTCCTAAGAAGTAATTGAACTTTCTAAATTTCAAAGAAATTCATTCAAAATACTAGAAAAATTCGTGGTATTTTATATACAACTCGCTGTGCCCGAAGGTTTCACAAATGTTAAATTTATGCGACAAACTACACCAAGCCTCCACCAACACACCCTTGTCGTTGTCACACTTCCCGTAGTTGCCTACAGCTTGCCAGATTGGCTATCATATCCAAAAAATTTTTCGAATCTGACTGGTAGTTTCAAAGATTAACGCGTTTAAACAAACAAACAAACAAAAACTCTTCAGGTTTATTATATTATTTATAATTGTATATTTAATTTATTGTTATTATGTAATAAGTATATAATAGTATAGATAAAAATTAAAATTATGGTATGGAAAAGCAAAATTGATTATAAACGATGATTCAGTTATTTAAGTAATTCTTAAATATTAATGGGAGTATTAATAAATGTATAATATAATCATGTACTATGCAAACTATAAAATTTATTAAGCTACATGACATAACATCAAATGCCTACAAATTTCAAATAGCAATAACTTCATTAAATGGCAAGAGGTTGCGAAGGTACTTACTAAGGATTAGTTACGGAATCCAAATAGGTTTGACAAATTAAAGCCACCAGTACTAACCTGCAAATTGAAATAGTAATTAACGATCTCGGGAATTTAGATCCTTGAATCTGAAGGTTAAAGACACTTGTAGACACGTTTCAAATAAAATAAATTAATGAGTTTTCTATAGTTATAGGTACTTAAATAGAAATAAATGTTGAAATAAATTATATTGATAAACTCAACACCATTTGATTGATAACCATGAAAGTTGGCAATTTTGTGTTTTTTCGTGGAGAAGGATTTTGTGCTATCACTAAACTATGTGTACCACTATGTGTACATCACTAACTATGTGGCTCTGTGGTACTGTAAAGGTAGAACAACGTTTGCGGGGCCAGCTAGGTATTTATAATTATGACAATAGAAATTATCGGAATATTTGCTACTTTGTTTAGAAAGAAGAAAAAAATTGTTTTTTATTTATCCCGAAAATATTTTTGTACAGATTTTAAGTTAATAAGATTAAAAAAGATACTGTCTTAAATTCTATTTATCAGTAATTAACTTTATAAATAGCGCTTTTATCAAATTAAACTATAAGTTCATTTAAAGTTACGAGCTTTTACTCCTGAATTCGTTGTCTTCGAAATTAAATAAATCGCGTGCAAACTGTTTTAAAAAAAATTGGATTAATACAAAATCTTCGCGGTTTTTCAAAAAACTCACATTATTTAATTGCAATCGGATATATAGTTTAGAAACGCATAGGGGACAAACAAACAAATATTCATTTAGGTATATGTCAATTATTATTATCTAAACTAATATTATAAAGAGGAAAGATTTGTTTGTTTGCATTGTAGGTGTGAAAAGAATACCAAAAAAAAACGTTTTATCACGTACACTGCGGATATTATTGACAAAAGAGCAAAGTGATGTACTACAATTTCTACAAAAGGACATCAATATCTACAAAAACGTCCTGGATACAATATCTCTAACTATTACAGTTATGTCACAATAACTACTTTTTATGTTAAAATATGCAATAGTAATGCCGTAGTAGTTTTGTAGATATGATCTTTTTACAAACATAGGAAATAAAAAAAAAGAAAATAAAGACATTAAAAACTTGCTCTATAATGTACTCTTTCTTAGTAACCCCGACGCAAAAACGGGTGTGTGTGTGAGTGTTAAAATTTATAATTTTTGTTAAATACCCGTGCGAAACCGAGGCAGGCCGCTAATAATTGTTGTCGTCCATAATATTATCGTATCCATGTGATGATAATATGCTCGACTCACAAGCCCTTGACCTTGTTTGACCTTGTATTTCTACTTGTTCTATGTCTGACGTGGCATGTCAGCGCAGTTTGGACCTAATTACCACATATCAATCATGCGAGTAATGACATGTAATATACTATATCATATCACCCCTACCAAAGCTACCTCTTGTATGATTTATCGATTGAACTGTTACTTGCTAGTAAAATTATCGGTTTATTAAACATAGCTTATTCACGCCTTATTGCCCAAATCTGACTTTTAGTCTAAGTGCTTTATTTCATTCATCTAATTTCAAGTTTGTAATTTTGTTCAAACGACTTCTTCGACTACGTAATAGTTCTTGAATGTAATGAAAATTAAAACATTTTCAAGTGAATAGCGAAAATTCTCAGCTGTACTATAATTATTATTTATAGGTTAAATCTAGGTCCGATCCATCGGTATGGAGCCCTTGAGCCAAGCAGCCGCTCGCGCGATACAGTGACTCTACATTCACTAGCTATCACAGACACACATGACACTGCATCATACACACATGCACGCCACATAGGTTCTGTAAGGGACTTTTTTTTCATTTTTTGCCCAGTTAGACAAAAAAAAATCAGAGTACTAAATACACATACACATGTTCCTTCCCTCCTCTCAAGGGGAAGAAACATGTATATATGTCTAGTTAGTTTAGATGGAATGATAGGGAATTAGCCAGTTCGCGATTTATTTGCAATCGCTGCAACAGTTCGAGCCGAGGTTCAGACACTTTGGCACCCTCGGATATTGTTGCAAAGCTTTCTTGGCTGAGTGCCTTAAGCGCTCGCCCCTAGACCGGTGAAGCTGTAAAAGCCGTAAAGGCTCCAGAGACCCTAAGGCTAACAGTATGGTCAGTTCGAAAAAAAAAATGGGTTTAATAGAAAGATTGTTCTTAACAATATATATAATTCAATATAATTTTAGAAGTAATAATGGTCTTTATGTATTTATTTTATGTTTCGTACATTATCTCAATTTCTTAAGATTCCCATTATATGTAAAAAAAATACTAATGACATGTACAGGTCAGTTGAAAAAATCTAAATACGCTACTTTAACAACGAAAAAACTCGTGAGCGACTTATATAAAATGAAATATCAATTAAAAATGTTAGAAAATTTATAATTTCAACCGTAGAATATAATCAAGTAACGATACAAAATATATATAAAAACTCAACTTATAACCATTTTGCAGAATTTTGAAAATAATGAAAGTTCTTTCATATTTTTTTAATCGAAATGATTTTTGATAAGTTTTTTGGCCACCCTAATATATATATATATATATGAAAAAAGTAAGTTTTCACTTTTAATGCATTTGCATGCCTAACAGCTTTGATTAAAAAAGTTTTAATTGTATTATTTGAAAGAATACTTTTTAGTAAGGTCGTTTTAAATAAGTCTACATTGAAAAGTTCCAATTATATAGTCGAGAAAAGTTTCTAAAGCTAAAACTCATTCAAACTTATAGAACAAATGTAATTGTATTTATAAAAAAAAAATTAAACTTAAGTTGTTTTTTATAAAATATTTTTTTACTGATTGTATTTGTAAATTCATGGACAAATTCGTGGTTATTTTTGACAATTCAGTTAAGTAATACGGATTTTGATTGTTATTCGTTAATTTAAAATTAGAAACGGCCAAAAAAATAAACGACGAAATGACAAAAATTAACCAAATTAAGAAAAAAAAAATTTTTTGTGACGAACTAAGAAGATATTAAGAAAAAACATCGCATCGCAAAAGTAAACTTTATGCCAAAGCAATAAAGTTAATTTCGATAACAACGTTTATCAAATACTACTTCTACGACAACGAAATATCATTTTGGGGTTTAGAAAACCTGAAAATTCAGTCCATTATTATACAATATTATTTTGCTATTTTACTTTAAGTGCTGATGGTGACGATGTAGTCAAAATTTAAAATGAAATACTGATGAGAGTACCAACCTCCTGAACAGAATATACGCTTAGTGATAAATATTCATTATTACGGCCAACAAAGCCCTAAAAATGCTCTACCATAAAGAAAAAACGTATTATGATTGTACACATTTGTCACGTTATTTATACTTATATAATATTACTAGCAACCACCCACGGCTTCGTACACGTTAGTCAAACCTTAAGATATCTAACAATTTTTACTAACACGATAGATATCTTTAGTAAACCCTTAATATTCTATTAAAAATATTTAAATAAACATATATCTACGACGTAGCCTGGTATACAATTTTGTTTACAAATGTAATGTCTGTGTCCTAGTTCTATGTGTTCGCGCGTCGTTCAACCGTTTGAACTTAAACTTTGTACAAATATTTTTGGCGCTTACGTGAATGTTGGCTGTATGGTTACATCAAAGTACAATAGATGGCGTTGAGTCGATTCAACAATTGTGTGACCTTCATTTTCGGTGTTATAAATATAATTTTTCAGGACGAAACCCGAGGAAATATCTCTATATTACATATCATTACGTTGTTACTTACGGTGTAAATAGTCTTACGAGTACGTGTAAAAAATGTCCTACGGGGTGGTGCTTCGTTACTTCAAGAAACTTTAAACAGTTGTTGTTAGCCCCCGCATAAAGAGTTTTTGCATAGTACGATCAACGTAAGTTGTAAAAGATGTATTCTAGATAGCAAATAAATTTAAAAAGAACTGTCAAGTGCTTTTCAGTCCACACACAGTGTATGGTTCATTAGTTGCTCGTAACAATATGCAGACTTAAGGATACTTATGTTACACCGGACCAGATCCGGAGCACGGTACCGGCCCGGTGTAGCATGAGTTACTTCATACAAAAGTGTACTATAAATGTTTAACCGTGACCCGGCGGGCGCCCGTCTCGGCCCCGGGCCGGTCTAGTATGAATTACTTCATACAAAAGTGTACTATAGATGTGTCCCGGTCTGCGCCCTGCTTGATGTAACATGAATCATCCTTTAAAGAAGGGTCTTTAAGTTGTTTTCAATGGAATTGTACGAAATTACTTCTCCAAATACATTTTGTAAGTTGATTGACTATTACTCGTTAACTTGTAAAGCCTACTTACCTCTGATAGTTTTCCTTTTAACTTCATTATATATACTAATACCATGTTTTTTTTACATATCCAAAAACAACTATTTAGGCGGCGGGGGGGGGGGGGCGTCACTAGACTCTAACAAAAATTAGTAGTTTAAAGCTTGAAATTTCGTAAACGGATCCTTGAATCGAAAAGTGGTTTTCACAGCCCCACAATATTTTTAAATGACAAACGACGTGAGGGTTCACGATGTAATAGACGAAAAAAAACTTTTAGGACTGAAAAATTTTGTACTAACATAAGTAATGTAGTAGACATTGCAAGCCAATATAATATGTGAATACCGATATAAAGCGCCCAAACGAAGTATTAATTAATAAAATATTGTTTATTGTGATTTCTATAAAAACGGATGTATACCTACTATTGGAGATTGTTTTGTATATCTTTTAGCAGTAAACAATATTGTAGTACCTATATTACTTTCATCTATTTTAAACAGCTTTATCAACGTGTGCCTTTAAAGCGTACGTAAATATTTTACATGATTCTCTTATTTTAATTTATTTTTTCCACATAAATCCATCTTCACCTTCTACAAACCAAAAAACCTAGTTCTGTATTAGATGCCTAAAAGATCTTGTATTAATTTATTATTATTTATGTATACTACTGTTCTTGTAATGGGTTTCACGAGCGTTCTTAGCACATTAACACGACCCTTACAAAAATTATACCGAAAGTTTGCGTTACTTCGAAACAAACTTGTTAGGGCAACCCGCCACTAATCTTCGAAACTGCGATCTGAAGGTACAAGCCCCATTAACTTCGTACAAAGTTGTTCAAAATAATCCTTCGTGAAATGTTCGTAACATATAAGTGAACACGTATTAGAAATGTATGATACTGTATATATTTTTTTTATCATTACGTTAATAGATCGGATTATGTGAAATAAATGTATTTTGCATGTGTTAATGTAGAGACTTCTAAAGCACTCCTAAACGTAAACAGACGGACAGCCTAAAAGCGGTGCTCTCAAGTCTTGTTCCAATATTCGTTGTCCCAATATGTATTTTGACAGGACATCCAAAATTAATTTTCAGTTCCATGCGCCAATGACAGGAAAGCCGGTAAGCTAACACAAGAGTTTTTGTGTTTACCCAGCCCACCGAAACGCAAGCAGAGAACCTAAAACGAATTCCGGTTGTCAAATTAATATTCATAACAAACGTTAGAGAATTTTAAATTACAGTGTAAATACTTTTAAATAACCGGGAATTTACAAAACGGAATTGATCGCAATGCGTAAATACATTTAGAAACAAATAGACAATATTAAGTATTATTATAAAGAGTTGTATTAAGCACATTGTTGACTTTACGTCGGTTTTAATAAATACCACGTCCCGTAACCCACAAGAAAAAAGATATATAATTATGTTCCCATTATCATATGTTTATTTATATTATGCAAGTTCTTCTCATTCTTCTTTCTTGTTGTGTGATTGATGTTTGAGTTGTGTTGGATGGGTCTAATGTGTTAGAGGACTATTGTTTGATTGGGATTGTTGTGTATTTAGTACATTTTTGTCTGTCGGTGTGTTGTGTACGAATACTGTATTTCATAGCATTTTACTGTATTATATTATTACTTAATAATAATAATAATATTATTTTTAGTATAAATACCCAATAAATATAAAAATAAATACTCTATGTATCATAGTAATTTCTCATTGTTTTCTAAAAAAAGATGTATCGTCTTTAGGATTCTGAAGTTTATACCCTTGTAGTATCGCCATGCCCTTCTGTCTATCCGCGGCTTAGCTCGGATATTCTTTATAATATTAGAAGTCTATAATATAGTATGGATATGCATATTAATCACGTTAATAACGTGGTAAAATTAAATCTTGAAAAATTATTATTTTTCATTTTCCTTTCCCTACTTTAATATGGGAATGAGTATTTTTCTCGTGTGTTCATGGTGTGGGGTATCGTTGGTTAAGTCGTGCAAAAATATTTCGTGTGTGTGAAATAAAAACCATTTTGCGATTCAGGGATTCCTTTGTGAAATGTTAAGCTTTGAAGTGCTATTAGAGTCAAGTGTTCCTCCTGCCAGCTAAATTGTTGTTATTGGATATATAAAATCGATCACAGCTTTACAAGGCTTTACAAGTTAACGAGTAATAGTTAACCAATTTATAAAATGTACTTACAGAAATAATGCCGTATAAATTCCATAGAAAATTACTTAAAACCCCCTACTATATCTGCATATTGTGACACATAACTACGGAACCCTATACTGCGCGTGGCCCGACACGCACTTGGTAATTTTTTGTAATTATTAATTTAGTTCTCTCGAGTTTTTACCAGTGGCGTATGAATGGAAATTATAAATACATTTGATAGTATTTGAATACGATCAAGTGGGAGATGTATTCCTTTACCGTCAATTAATAATTAAATTCAAATTAGCAAATGTACGAGACTTCCGAAAAAATCGTTAGCACATGTCTTATAATTAAAATATCGGATATTACATAGATATTATATTGTGCGAACGTGACGACTTCATATATATGAGTAGAGATTCAGAAGTGCATGTAATATTGATATATATTTTCCATGTAGGCGTCGTTTAGTACGACGTATATTCCCTTTCTTTTATCCCTGGATGATGATTGCACTAGAGCTAATATTTTTTACAACTTATGTTTACCATTGTTTCCATAAATTAGATATTAAGAACTATGAATATTATATTACCGACAAAAATATTAAAGTCCGTCCAGCTTTGGAAAAAGAAACCGGGTAATACGATATTATCTCATTTGGGCACAGTGCGGCAGCAATAGATTTTTATTAAAACATTTTCTTCAAATACATTACCGGCCGCTTATCCTCTTAAGAAAACTTTATAAAAATAAATAATTTATTATGTAACTTTTACATTTTAAATGACACAGTATAAAATAAAACAATCCTTTATTATAGCTCGTTCATTTCCAGCGCGCGGCGACTGGAGCGCGTAATTTCCATTAATTCTTGATATTATCACGGTACACGGACTAGATAATTTTGCGCCGCAATTTTAACGAAAATTAGATCGAGTTTAGAGAATTATAGTATTCTTTTCTAATTAAAATAACCTTTAACCGCCAACAAGACCTTAACTGGAATAATTTTAAATGACTTTGATTTAAATGACTTTAAATGAAAAAGATTTGTGTGCGAGTTCTGTCGCGAATTTTCATTTCCTGCTCATATAAATGTGCCTGAATATTTAAAATAGGAATAATATAATCACTATGGGCAAGAAATTCTTGTATATATATAATTGGATTCTTGGAAATGGCTTTAACAATTTACGAGTAGATATAATTTTTTACTTTCCAGTTTACTTTGTTGATCCAAAGTCTCGAAAACTATTGTAAAAAATTCGTTGCAAATTTTAAACCAGAGCATGTATCGCTATTTCAGAACCACAATTTTTTTTACGACAAAAACACAGGTGGACTTCCAAAAGTAATGATGATTTGGATACTTTTGGACAGATGCCCAAAACCAGCTTCATAGCTTACAAAATATTGTAAAAATCATGGTTAATAATATAAAAGTCGTTATAATAATAAAACAAAACGATGTAAAAAAGTCCCTAAAATATAACAAAATAGACAATACCATTAAAGATAACGTTATAAAAGACATATTCTGTGAACTTAAAAAATGTACAGTCACGAAAAGCGAGCAAGTTTTGACAGAAAAACCCCTTTATTCTACTAACGAGACAATATTGTGATTTATAATCTTAGTTGGAAATCTTCTTAGCCGATTCGTAAAATTTGCGGAGAAATTATTAGGGACGTATTGATTAATTTTATTATTCAGAACATTAAAATCTGCTTTATATACTTAATGTAATGTCTCTGTATCAATCGACACCAATGACAAAGGTGAAGTAAATTTAGTAACCTTGTGATCATTTATAGATTGTGTGTCAATTATTCGAAATGTTAGGGAATTTTATTTAAGCTCTTTACTGCCCTTTGTTGATTCTCAAATTATCACAAGTATTTCAGAGATCGTTATTAAATCAATACTAAATCAGCATTACTGCGCAGTGAACAGGATAGATAAAAAATTGACTCTTTAGATATATGACTCTGACAAAAAGTATTTGGCGTATTGTTGGCAGAATTTCGCACCATTGTCTCGATACTAGAAGACCTTGTTATTAAGCAGTGTCTATCTAAAATAGTACTAGATTGCACTTTTAAGATATTGGGGCATATATCGTGATGAATTCCATCCCATTGAAGCGCCTGGTCTTAAAAAATAAGGTGGAAATTATAAGAATGCGCATGAGGTGACATGAAAAGATAAAATTTGCTCTGGTCGGTGTTTGCATTTGTCCATAAATTTAAGCTCAACTCAGGAATGAAATACGGGACCTGGACTATGAAAATATTTATTTTATCAACCACCTTCGTTATAAAAAGAACACTAATATGCATATACAGTAACAAAGTAAATGATATAATAAAAAATAACATCAATGAATCAGCTATGTTGGACACAATGGATTGCAGTTAAGGATGATTGCAACATGTATATGCAATAAGTATTATAAAAGGCGCATCTGCTATGTACGGTACAATCCGTTCCAATTGGACCTATTGTCATCTCCATAGGAAGCCATATAAATTTATTCTTCAATGTATTAGTTCATAAAATGATGCGCATTGAAAAATTTTTGAGTCATTTTGAGTTTTTATTTAAACATCCTAATATTCTGTGCAAAGCTCTCTATGTAATTATTCTAAGAATATGTGTAAATGAACACTAGGTAGTTTTAACATATTGACAAGGAATATGATCCACCACAACTTAACTCAGTCATGGCAAGATCTTTGGATAAATTCTGAGCCTCTCAAGGCCAACCATTATAAAAGTATCCTACAAAACATTCCCGCTAAGCCTTGGTTTTTTAATTTAATGATGCCCACAAGTCGTTTACCTCTTCTGTTATTCGTCTTCGTTTAGGCCCTGTATGCTCCCCTATTTTTCTCGCTAAAATAAATATCCGTAACCATTCTCTGTGTGAGTGCGGTCTTGATAAGGTATTTTTTGATAACATCTTGTTCCTTATATGATATTCTTTCTAATAATATTCCTCGTCCTACTAATATCAATAAATTACTTACATATGTGTTTTCCACTTTTATTGAAATATGCGCTTTCTTTACATATATATTATGTAAAATTGTTATGTGTCCTTGTACGTGTCTATATGGTTATGCTTTCTAATTATATGTTTAACAATATAATAATATATTATCCCTACAGATACCATAACAAAATATGATGTATTTTGTGACTGTTTTGTGTTGTTTCATTATGTGTTTTGTTTTTAGTTTGTTCTACAGCATACCGAACATTTACTCAAAAACGTGTATTTGTCACACGCCACATTGATGAAATTGCCTACATAGGCCAAAGCTATAAGTAAAAAAAGGAATATGGTGAAAATAAACTCTGGGTTTTTATTAGTATTAAGTAATAAAAATTATATGAATGTTCTTTTTTTGGTTATGTTTTAGCGTGCAGTGTGTATGCAATCCATCCAAGCTCAGTGGTCATTGCAAGATAATTGCAAAAATATTTTTATACGTGACTTTTCCAGATTTTGCGAGACCACGGATGCCATTGAATAAGAGGAACCTTTATATTAGTTATGCATTGTTACTCTATAGCAGAAATATGTATGCACCTATATAATCTATTGAATTGCTGCCAATCGAAACAAAATTATAGATATGCATTCAGTACCATAATGTAATGGAACAGTTCATTAACGTATTAATTGTAATTTTGCTCGTTATCCGTTCATATGCGATAAAATTCTTTGAGTTGAAGTACAATAACAATCAAACAACACAAGCTATATATATCTCTTCTACATTAATTACATTTTCAAATAGTACGCATTCGGTATAAATGTAAATAAAAGTACCTATAATATTATTTTTATTTATTTTCAACGCAATGATAATATGATTAAATTTTATGACTATAACACAAGCAAACTGTTACAAGTATATCTAAAATTTGAAATAATCGGAATAAGAACTCTTTAAAAATAAGCATTAGTATTTACAATTTTACTTTTATTATATCTGTGCATCCTTTTGTAAGAAATCATTTAGCTACTAATTTTACTATTTAAAAAATTTAACAACCTATCCATAGTTAGCATAACAGCTTATTCTTAACAAATAAAATAATTAAAGTAAATCAAATGTAAGGTGTCATGAGACGCCTGGCAGATATGAAACATGGTATTTAACCGTATTTTTATATTGAAATATGAATAAATTAAAACGAAAAAATAAACAAATATGAGATAGTTATTAAAAGAATAAAATTCTTCGAAATGATGCCAACGGCTTCCTTCCTCCATTGCACCGGTCGCCATCGGCAGGGAATTCATCCTTACACCTTGGACCAAAATAGTCCCGGACAGTCCGGTTTCAGAGCAGTTTCCTTCCGCGAACGTTTAGAATGTGGAATGAGCTCCCTGCTGAGGTTTTCCCAGGGGACTACAGTATGGGGTCCTTCAAAAGGGGAGTGAACGGGTTTTTAAAGGGTCGGCAAAGCGCTTGTAATGCTTCTGGTGTTGCAAGCGTCCATAGACTGCAGTAACCGCTTACAATCAAGCGGACCACAGGCTTGTTTACCACCTTCGTCGTGTAAAAAAAACAATATTGTTATTTTAAATTTACTTTTACAGTGTTATTAAATTCGCTTAAACTCTCTGATATTCACCGAAAACCTGTAAGGTTAGCATAAGAAACCACGCTTATACACGCTGACATACGTAAAGTAGAGTGTTGGAGTGGTGTAGTAGTGAGTGGGGAGAAGCGCTCAATATAAATGTTGAGAGGGGATTGCTGAGTCGGAAAGAGCCGAGCAGACGTGACGCTGGCCGACTGGCACGTAGCAACGTCCCATTAGATAGAACGTTCTTGCTCCTGTCCAAACGCGCTTTAGATAGACCACATTAAAAAAAAAGTTAATCGAACGAAAGTTTCTTCGCATTAACGGCCAGACAGACGGGTAAAAGAATTTATGAAATTCTGGGTATAGCATGTTACCAATTCCGATTACATCGTCATTTAAGATCAAGTATGATTAAGTTGAAACGGGTGCCCATCATAACAAATTTGAAATAAAAACTTAGCCTTTGAAAACCGGAGGTTTCACCAAAAAAAAAATTCTTTACGCTTGTACTTCTATTAAAGCTAATAAAATGATGTATGTTACTCATTTTAATGTTCCATGTTGAATTGTTAAATCAAACATATTATCGCTTACTCGAAGATCGTACATAAGCAAAGTAACGATAGCGATCCGACGTTTTAATTTTAATTTATAAAACCGTTTGTAAAACTGGAATTAGTGACAAATTATGCATACTTATTTTCTTCATCAGATTTATTAAATTATTGAAAATTAATCATTGAAATAATATGAATATATTTATTAGCTATGTATATTTCATTAGAAAAGTATTTTTTTACATTTAGCGTGTATATACTTTCTAGTATTGGATTATTAGGAAGCAATTTCGGGTGTGGCAGAGTCCTGTATTCGACGGGGTAGCGACTACAATACACATAATGATAAACACGTTACAGTAACTCTGGTTCGTTACGTTTCCGGATCAGCCAGAGTGTATCCGGCTGATAAGAGCTTGGCAGGCTGGCATGAAGCGACGACTGGCGATGAATTGGATTATCTTATTCTTACAATTAAACTCAGTGCCATCACTTTGACGTGCTACGATATAAAAATATTTTGTTGACATTATTAAAAATACCGAATTATAAGGCACTTATTATTATTTACATATAATTCGCAATGTAAAAAAACAATGTTCAAATTCATAACCAGACGTATTTTACTGTACAAATTGTGTCTTAGTAATCATCGGTGATATTGCAATATGTTCAAAGACTCAGTCTCAATGATTTATTACAAAATGTTATATATATGGTTATTTTCACATTAGATCCATATTCAAGTTTGATTTGTATAACACTATATCTATCTTATTAACGATATAACGAATCGTACAAAAAAGTTTTGTCTCTCTACTGTAAAATCAACTCATAGTGACATAACCCGTTTTGCAGTATCAACGATGTAATACAAATCGAATCCAGAACCTAGTGGCTAAAAACTATTATTACTGTAATCATGAAATGGAATTAGGTATTTTTGAAAAATATTTTTTAAATTTATACGTCTCTGAAAAAAATAACCTTCCGATATTGTACATATCGTATCGAAATCGTAGCATGTAATATGGACAGGAGACTATTAACAATATCCGTTGTTATTCTAGAAACATTACTGTCCTTTTGTTGACCACAGGCGGACGTACACAAATATTTGATAATGGATAAGAAGGTGTATTTTTATATGGTGCTTTTAATTTCGACCGTATATAGTGCTCCTAAAGTGAAAAGTTACTCGGAGCTAAAGTCATGCGATATCGGTAGTTTGGCGGAGGAAATTGCCTCTTATGACACCGTTGTGAGGGACATAATGGAATATGTGAGCGGCCCTTTCAAAGGGAAAACTTACGAAGAGTAAGTATTGTAATCTGTAATATAAATTGGTTGAATCTGTGATTGTAATATTATGCGATAAGAAATATTGTTCGAGTTTATTTACAGTTAAATTAAATAATAAGGTTATGGTAAGGTAAAGATGTCTATTGCTGGTCATAGGTTTCCCCCTAAATGATCGCCATAATGACCGTACCTGCCCTGTTAGCGTCCAGCGAAAGTATAAACTAAAATATAATCATTGAATAAATTGTAAAGATTGTCACTGAATTGGGTATCCGTGACTTTGAATCATCACAGGCGAAACATTTTCGTAAAAACATGTTTCATACTTTGTTTTTGCTAATGTACTGGACCGGCTTCGACGAACTATGTATCAACCATGTATCAGTTCAACATGTTATTGGACAATGGGAGCAAGGTTTGATGAATTGTAAAGTTTGAAATTATTATTTTTATAATAGCACGGTAAAGTTTCGGCACTGTACCGAGAGATCGGCAATCCACCGACGGTCACAATAGTCATGCCTGCAACCTCTCAGCAAGAGGATATACACTGCATGATCCCGTAAAGCGACAACACAAAAGAGAGTGACTGTGACTGATTTATGACCACGTTTTTTTTAATGAGTAGCTCGGTAAATTGATGGTACTGTCTCAGATGATAGGTAAGCACAGTACAATCCGAACACAACAGCGACCATCGAGAGATCGAAATCCATCGCGATGGATGGTGATAGCGACCCGGTTGGGTACAGATCCGGGATGGTGGCCGCATCATCATGTTTTCGTGTAAATGTTTCGTCACTTGAAAACCATTTAACAATATTATGGCATAGCTTACTCATGTTCATCTAGCTTAGTTTCTAATTACTTAAAATATTGAAAAATTAATATAATAACATACAAAAAATTAGCTCAAATTGAAAGCATCAGCTCAAATTTCGTAGGAATATAAAAACTAATCACATTACATTACATACATATACAACTAAAGTGATGAACAAGCGTACGGCCCGCCTGATGGTAAGCAGTTACTGTACTCTACGGACGTTTGTAATACCATAGTCATCACTAGCGCGTTGCCGACCTTAAATTCCCCTTCCCCAATGAGCTCTGGAAACCCTACGCAGGAAAGTAACAAAAGTTTATATGGCTGCGATCTTCTGTAAGGTAGAGGTCGGGCTATCCCATGTAGAGAGAAATCTCAGAATGTCAGATAGTCAGTTAAAAAAATCTAATTATAATTTGCGTTGCAAATTACTATGTAACACAGATCAATATAGGTACTTACATAAAATATCTAATGAATTACAATGTTAATATTAAAAGATAAGCAAAGTACATACATATATTTATATGGGTTAAGGTTGCGTGTCCTAGAGCTGATATGCAAGGCTGATGAGTGGCGAATAAGGAAAATCTGTCATATAGGTTCAATTTGTTTTCCTATCCTCGCTAAGTAGAGCCACGGCGAACAACTACGTAAAAAAAATCCGTGCATGGAATATGTGCGAAAAATTGACTATATATTTTCACACTTTCGCTTAGCTAAATCGCTACGCTTTGTGGGCAAGATGATATTTTCTTGGCGCTTCACTGGCTTGCACGGGATTATGTACGAATCAGTTGTTATTTTTTATGACGGAATAAGTTCCCAAATGAAAATAATCTCCGACGCGCAACTGGAGTTAACTTTTTAAGAACGATTGTCTTGGAATATAATATACAATAAACAAAGCTACAATTTGAATATCTTCTATACATATCATAAAACTCAACGTCTCTCTGTCCGTTTATATTCTTTTCACGCGAAAACCACTAATCCGATTTACATGATTTTTCCTTTAATTCATAGACGTTATCTGGCGAGTTTATAGGATATATTTGTAACATGAAGTACGTACAAGATAAGCAGTGACGATAATGGTCAATCAATTCGGAAAAATACGCTTATGGGACGATTAAATGGCTTACGCTGAGTAAAGCATAAAGGATACATCAAATAAATGTATGAAATAAATGTAGATCTTAAAAGGACACATAAAAACCAATAATAGCATATATCTATCTTCTAAGGATCACCCACAATAAGTATTTTTGAGGCAGCACAATTCGCGTGAGTGTTCGACCAAAAGCATTCTGTAGTACACGCAGGCACATCTAGTATAACATAAGTTATTACTTCCGTATACAAGTAAGCTGTATATACATATACACGCGTTCTGTATAAGATGCGCGAATATAATACGCAAACGGCAACATAACAACTTCACTTTTTTAGTAATCGATTCTTAAGGAGTAAACTCCAAAAATTTTAATTTCTGGAAACAATAAAAAAAGTGTTATTTTATTTCGAGTGTTCACATTATTATTAGGGATCCGTAGGAATAACCATCATATGGAATAAGCGAGCAATTGAAATTTCACAGACGACTTGATAAGATATGATAAAGATCATGCACGATATACGTTCAAGAGTATATCTTACGAGTATTATAGATGCCAATCAAACACTATTTACTAGTAAATGAATATAGATATTTTAGACAGCAATAGATATTTTTCTCGATAAGATATCCAATACAAAAAGAGCCCAATGTTATTGTGACATCTCAATATCCCTACAGAGCCGGTAGAATATGTATTTCTTTATTTCAATATCATGGACAATTTTACTTATAACCGTGAACGAAGCGAAAGTTTTGAAGGATTCGAGTATTTGTCGAGAAATCTTGGGAGATGAATTGATTGAAGTGATATGGTCGTACGAAAATGTTAGGGATGAGATATTGGGTTATGTTTTAGATGGAGAATTCAAAGGAAAAACTTATGACGAGTGAGTTTCAAAACATTGATTACGTTTACGATTACATTTTCACGTTAAGAATATAATTCTATTTGAAATATTTTCTAACTTGTAACTTAAATTCATATTATATAACTATGTATTTTAATTTTAATTTTAAGAAAAATAGATCGCAAATTTATATAATTTTCTAAATCAAAATTAAGAACTATTATTTTACTCCCACTTATATTCTGTAGAACCTTTCAGGGAATGTACGTATTATAGTTTTTAGGTAAGAAACCAATTCCTTGTTTTTATTAATAATGTTTTTTTCTAGATTGTCTAAATTCGTTGACAAGTTTGGTGCACGACCCTCCGGTTCTGATGTTCTGGAAAAATCTATCGACTATATGATTGAACTGACTCGTGAAGAGGACATAAATGATATTATTACAGAAAAATTAGAGGTTGGTATAAATTCATCTGTTATTAAGTGCCATGTGTTATTAAGTCTCATGATTTAATTATATACTTAATATAGTATATTTTTTGTACTGATTAATTTATCTACTTGACTTCTCTTGAGTATCTCTTTGGTTTAATAAAGAACAAATAAATGGCAAAAATTAGTCAACTAATGCAAAATAATAAAAAAATGAAGTGAAACAAATAGGATAAAATATTTCTACTGAATTGAGATAGAAAAGGAATTACACACAAATCAGCTTGGAGACATTTTTGCGTTTGTAGTAGTGACTTATACATGGTGACTTAAACCAGAATAAACACTACTACAAACCGCTACTACATCTATGGTGCTTTACTACAAACGCAAAAATGACTTTAAGCTGATTTGGATGTACTTTATGCGTTGTTATGCAAAATTATTGATATCAATAAAATTATCATTACTTCATCCATATCGCTTTAACTCTTCTTAAATATGTGAAATATCGCATAATAATATTATCTGAAAAGAATAAGACCTATATAACTTTATAGTACATACTTTAATAGCTTTTACTTTTATTTTCGCCAGGTTCCTCACTGGGTGAGAGGTGAAGAAAAGATAACAATGCTCGAACCAAGAAGGAAAGATATCGCTTTATTAGGGCTAGGACGCAGTGTTTCTACTCCACCAAAAGGTATTACTGGAGAGGTGATAGTTTTCGCGAATTTTTCTCAATTAGAATCTACTCCCGATGATGATATTAAAGGGAAAATTGTTCTTTATGACCCTATTTTTACACAATATGGTGAGACAAATCAATATAGAACTTCAGGAGCCACTAAAGCAGCTGCCAAAGGCGCTATAGCATCTCTAGTTAGATCTATCACTCCTTTTTCAATATACACACCTCATACCGGATCTCAGACCTACGGAGAAGGTGTTACTAAAATCCCAACGGCTGCTATCACCTTAGAAGATGCTGACTTAATACGAAGAATGTACGATCGTGGTGAAAAAGTTGTACTGCATATTCAAATGTTTTCCAATTTTGATACAAAAATTTCAAGAAACACTTTAATTGATTTAAAGGGTACCACACAACCTGAAAAACTTGTTATAGTATCAGGTCATATTGATAGTTGGGATGTTGGTCAGGGTGCCATGGACGACGGTGGTGGTTTGTTCATCAGTTGGGCAGCACCAGTTATTTTAAAACGTTTGAAATTGAGACCTAAAAGAACTATCAGGTCAATTTTCTGGACTGCAGAAGAGTTAGGACTAATCGGTGCACAAGCATATGAAGAATCGCATAGAAACGAAAGTCACAATATTAACTTCATTATGGAATCTGACGAAGGTACTTTTGCCCCTCTGGGATTACTTGTAGCGGGTACTCAAGAAGCTCGGTGTATTGTCGCAGAAATTCTGAAGTTATTTAGTTCTATAAATGCCTCAACGTTGATTGAAGATGACAGTCCAGGTTCTGATATAACTGTGATTATAAAAACTGGGGTCCCAGGAGCAAGTCTTTATAACGCGAATGAGCGATACTTCTGGTTTCATCACACTGAAGGAGATACAATGAACGTAGAAAGTCCAGAGGAGCTTGATTTAGGCGCAGCATTTTGGACTGCTGTTGCTTATATTATTGCTGACATTTCTGTTGATATTCCACGATAATTTACTCACTTTTATGGACATATTGTATTAAATTCACCTTGGAATAACTTAAAACGTGCACTTGGATATAACTTTAAAGTATATTATTTAATCTACATTATTAGAAAATAAAAATAAAAGTTATTAGATGACCATAAATTAATAAGTGTGAATCGCTTATCCACGCTTCATTTTTCCTAGTATCATGCTTTGGGGACCGATAAACGCGGTAGTAAATTTCATAGAGATATTTTCTGTGAACGCGACGCGAGCTAAAAGAAAAGAGAATTTTCTTCGGCAAATGCGATCTACCTCGCGATAAAGGTCTTAAATTATGTTATCGTCTCATGGCTATTGTAATAAAAATAAAAGTTTATCTCTCCCAGTAAATGCACCCTTGAGTACTAGTGTCGGAAATATACGTTATTTATATGAAAGATAAGTTTTTGCAAATACTATGTAACAGTTTATTATAAATAAAGGAGTCCAATAATTTCAGCAATTACTCGTTTATAATTTAAATTTTTTCGACCTTTAAACATAACGTCTGGAAATATTTTTTCTTGTTCTTCTAATCTTTCTAGCTCTAAGAAGATACGAGCTCCTTTGTTAAAACTCTCCTGAGAGTTTTTGTAGCAATTTAAAATGCATGTTTCTAGTTATTATTTATAATCCACATTTGTGCATATTAACCAAACTACATCACCGCCAAAATTATATAATATAGGACCGAATAACAAAAGTTTCCAAACTAAAAAAAGCAATCACTTAAGTATTACCTATATAAGCATATATTACTTAATGCATTTTGTACGGAAAATAAAATTTCGTTTGTATTGTCTTAACAGAAAATAACGCACATACGATTTAATTTCACAATACGATTTTAGTCAATGTAATATATTATTGTTAAATAGTGTCAAAATAAAAGTACACAAAAAATGAAGAAGACAAAAAATCGTTTGTTTTACCAATCGGCTTTTGTTAAATTGGAATTGTTTCCAATTGGCTGACGGGGATAGTACCAGTACATATTGAATACAAATAAAAACTAAAGTCGGTATCATTGCTCAGTATTCATTCGATTTAATTGAAAACAATATGTTGACTGTTATGGCTTTAAAGCTTCAATTTACATGTTTGATACTCTGTTTATTTTTAGAAATCTCTTTATATAAATACAAACGTTATTTATGTTAAAAAAGGTGTGTGTGCGATTCACACACGATAGAAGTGAAACTTCATTTTAAAAGACATTTTCTATTTTATTTAAACAGTGTGCAATACACACACACTGACATTTACTCTCTCGCTCTGACTCATACAAAGAGGAGAGAACGATAATATATTGCTCTCTCGCTCTGGCTCACACAAACTATAATCATGTACTTATTTATATACCTATACTTATGATAAAACAGTAAAAAGGCGAAATCTTTGTATGAAAGTTATTTGAGAAAAAAATAAAATAATATTTCCGAATTATGAACAGAAAACACTTCGGCAGTGTTTGTCATTTTTGTCCATTTTTCGGTTAATGAAGAATCACGAAGAAACTACAAAATCGAATTTGATGAATTTTCGTACGATGTTAGTTTATAGCCTGTAGTAACATTTAGGATGCATTTTTACACGTATGGAAATTTGAATGATGTTTAAATTGAGTTTATGTATAAAATATTTAGAGTTATAATAAAACAGAAAATATTTGAATATGTACATTAGATATTGACGAAGACGCTGAAAAAGAAAGATATTGGTCCTTCACAGGGTATATCTCAAAAGACACGGTTAAGACGCAGAAGTTAGATTTTGTGATATGTGTTTTTTTTTAATAACTCATTTTCATATACGGAATACCACGTGGAAGAAGTCGCAAGCACAGCTAGTTTTTAATAATTAGTAAGGTAAACAATATTAACATACAAATTAAAATAATTTATCTTAACAAAGACTTTTAAACAAAGCAATGTTTAACAATAGAAATCCCACAATTTAAATAACACGACTGGTGATATTTTCTTTTTTGTACGAAAGAAAATATGGTAATTAAAGAAAACTCGGCTCCCCTTATCTAATGAAGAGTAACAGAAAAAATCGCCGAAAGAAGCCCATTAACTTCCTTTCAAGTCCAATATTACTTTTTTGTAGTACATACATTTTTTATTAACTTTTCTTGCTTTTTGGGGTTCCGAAATCAAAAGGAACCCTTATAGTTTCGAAATGTCCTTCTGTCTTTCCGCGGCTTAGCTCAAAGATTCATAGTACTAGAAAGCTGTAATTTGGTATGGTTATACATATTAATCAGGCCGACAAAATGGTATCTTTTCGCGAATGATTTTTTTCTTAACTATCACATCGTGTGAAGAGTCGTAGGATAGGTCGTTCAAAACTAATGCGGTGTCTAAAAACATTTAGCTAATTTTTGTTAGAGTCCCTCTACTTACTGTTAGTGTCCCTCCCCCTCTACCAGCTAAGTGGTTGTTTTTAGATAATCAATATGAAGAAAATCAAGGTAAGTAAAATGAAACTATCAGTCGTAAGTAGGCTTTACAAGTTAAGAGTAATAATCAATCATCTTATAAAATTAAACAAGTCATGAGTCAAGTGTCTTCCCATCTACTGCCAGCTAAATGGTTGCATTTGGATCTTTTTTTATCATTTTAGGTTTGGCGTTGTGCCCAAGATGATATCACGCTAAACCTAGTGGAAGACTGGCTCTCAAGTGCAGCTGCCGGAACACACCTATTGGTGCTTGGTGACAGATTTTCAACTTGAGAGTGGTAGCTAGCCAAGCGGGCATTAGAAAAAGCCCTACCACCATGCTATGATTTCCTCACGATGTTTTCCTTCACCGAAAGCTGAGGCTCATTGCAGGGATTCGAACTCACATCAATAACGTGAAGTCGTACACACTAAAACTAGTAGTAATAGTCAATAGATAGTAAGAGTAATAGTCAATCAACTTATAAAATTACGCTTGAAAGTGCTAATTTTTGTTATTTTGTAATCCTACCTTCGAGAAAGGACAGAGCCATGTTCAATAGTCAAACGTTTACTTGTCCGATTGGATCGTAAACACCGTACATCAGATGCAACACCAGCCATAGTTGCACGCTTAGACGTGTCGCGGCCCAGGATTATCCGGTATTTATATAGTAATCAAGCGGTAGGGGTCTCATCCGACTTGGTTACGACCACCATGCATTTGGTGATATGATAAAACTTTGGTGAGTTGTTGTACGCACATCCATGAAGGTTATTGCTACAAAAAAATTACAATAGATGGCGCGCGGGTCTATTCATTTCGAAGACAACGGAACGAAGTCCCGAGCAAAAAATTGTTTGAAATATGTTACCCAAATATTGGAGGTACCTGTACCATCCGTTAAAAAAAAAACAAAATAAGGGTAGGGCAATTTAAAAAGCAAACACTGAAATATATTATACATTTGATTTTGGAATCGGCAATACGTCATGGACTGGCATAGTGATTACTTAGTAAGATTTTTACAGGCTGAATTATTATATCATTATCTTACATTTCCACATATGATGAAATTTAGTTTCGATTTATCACAAGTTGTATAGGCCGTAGGGCTCCTTACAAGTGGCTAAGTCATTTTAAATCTGTTGAAAATTTTATAAATGAACAGACAAACATTGTTCACTTGAGTATAAGGAAATTCAAGCAATATTCTCACGGATTCAAAGCTCTTTTGTGCCAAAATTATTACACCTATTCAGCTACCCAACGGTACTCGACAGTTATTATAAAACGGAAAAGTTGCTCAGCGAATAAGGCTGGATCGTCCCGCCATAAATTTAGTTGGTTAAATATAAAAACGTTTTAAGGAATAAACCCTCTTTTTAATTTTATTCAGTTACCGAAGTGGTCGAGGTGTTTTTAATTTGGTTAAGTGTTGGTGTTTTTTCTTATTGGTAGGAAAATTATAGCTGTTAATGAATTAATTTGAGACAGAATTCTTCTATTCATTTTAAAGAAACATATAAATAATACATACCTAGATTTAATTAATAAGTTACTCTTCAGAAGTGTAGATGGTTAAAGTAATTCAAAGGGACATTCCGCTGATATCGTGGAAAAGGTTTATTGGAAAAGATAATCGAAAAAATCTGACTTATTGAAATTTTACCTACAGTTATCATTTTGAAAGAGATTTTCTTCTTTTTCTTTCTGAATCTACATAATATTTTTACATTTCCAACGTTTTTTTTTTTATGGTTCCGAAGACAAAAGGAACTCTTGTAGTTTCGGTATATCCGCCTGTGTGTCCGAGGCTTGGCATAGAAATTAATAGTACTCACGCCGACAAAGTGGTAACATGAAATCTTGAAAACAATATATATTTGTTTAAGGTACCTTCCGTACATGTAAAGTGGGAATTATTTTTGTCTCGTCTATCACATCGTGTGTGCTGTCGATGGATATGGTAGAAGTATATATAATGAAGTTAAAAAGAAAAGTATCAGAAGTAAGTAGGCTTTACAAGTTGACGAATAATAGTTAATCAACTTATAAAATGTATTTGGAGAAGTAATTTCGTACAAATTCCATTGAAAACAACTTAAAGATCTCTATCTAAAGGATGATTCATGTTACATCAAGCCGGGCGCCGGCCTGGACACGATCAAACATTTATAGTATACTTTTGTATGAAGTAATTCATGCTACACCGGGCCGGGCGGCGGCATCCTTAAGTCTGCATTTGTGACGGATTACTACGGAACCCTGCACTGCGCGTAGCTTGACACGCACTTGGCAATTTTTTTATAGATTTATTGCCATGGCCATAATCTTATTTGATGTTAAATGACGATGTGGCGCAAGGTGGTGACATACTAAGCCTACTGCACCTACCGTTACGCACTTATTGATACTTGGAGATCGATTTGCAACTTGAGATTGGTAGCAAGACATGCGGGAATTTGAAAATACCTTACTGCCATGTTATGGTTTCATCACAATGTGTTCCTTTATTGAAAGCTAAGGCTCATTGTAGGTATTCGTACTCACGTCGATCGAATCGTTTCCATACACGCTACTATTTGCAAAACATATTTGAATTTCAATGAATATAAAATTCCATGTCACTAAAAGTTCCAGTCGGTTTGGTTTGCACTGGCGAGTAAATTTCATGTTAGAATACTTAGTAAAGTTACAAACGGAGTAGTTTGAAAGGAATGCATACAATAAAATACTACAATAATACAATAAAATCACCACTCCAATACCGGGTAGGATATTATACTTCGAAGTGTAAGTGGACTGTATTTTAAACAGGTTGGAAGTAAGTAAATACCACACAAAAATAACTGCCAAATATGTAAAATTATAATCAGAATGATGGCTGCCTTTCGTCGCCGATACCCTCGCCGTTACCGTAGGAGAACTTCAAGATCCATGGCACTTTCCTCCGCCCATTTCAACCCAAATATTACACCGAAATTAAGAAGTACCTACCACGTACATCGTTTGTCGGACCGGTATCCGAGCTAAAGTGATCCGTTATCTCCGATCACAAAACTTATATTCTAATGGAAAAATAATGTTGCTACCCTCCAACCAACTAAAGTAATCAAACGTAATCTAAACTAATCAAATTATACTCGAAGATGAAATATCATTAATAAAATAAATTATCTTGTATCACATAAATCAATATATATTTCTTCAGCTATTTCGAAATTCCTTTTTGAAAGTATGGAAATCCCAAAGACATTCCGAGAAGAAAGTTATTGAAGGAATAAATTAATAAGAGACCGGTCCACAATTTAAATATTCTTTTAAGTTTTTGATATAAAGGCGAAATATTTAAAAGTCATAATCGTATATTCAGGTAATGTCGGTCTGTATATGTCTGTTTGTAATGTCAAAATAATAGCTTTTTACTAAATGCATATGAAAGTATATACGGTACTTATAACATTTTTTTAAATATTTATCTGTCTTTCTGTCTGTTTTACTGGTAGATAGCTGATGTTATAAAAAGTAACTTAGTCTACATTTATTTTAGAAAAAAAAAGGGTACCGCGGAAATAAAAATAATTCTGAAAACCAGCATGATTCGCGCGTATGCCCGATCGACGGCAACCTGTAGTCCACGCGAGCGTACCAGCGGGTACAGCTACTCTAACATAATATGATATTTTTATTAAAAACGTGATGCACATTCAGTTTCAAGACCTCAATTGGTGACACAACGTTAAGTTTAACTAGTTATGCAGTGGCAACTATACAAAACGTCTATTTGACGATTGGAATTGCAAATAACACAGGGCTTATAAATCATCAACTCGCCTTGGTCTAATAATTATAATACTTATAGGGCAATAAAACAAAAACGAACTCCAGTAGAAAATGTGATATTTTTTTCTTAATTAAAACCTATTTCTTATGTATTGTTCTGAGTGTTGGCCAAATGAAGACATGGAAGAATGAAGATTGCATGTCGTAGACATGCAAATATAAAAAAATATGTTTGATGAAACTATAATGGATAGGATTAGTTATGAGTATACAGATTCATCTTATAGAGGAAGCTTAAAATTAACATCAGTGGCAGATAAGTTGAGGAGTAAACGGTTAGCATGGAGGAGTATGAAGAGAGGTCAAAGCCATATAACTAGAAGAGTGATTTGTGAGTAAAGTGGACGGACACGGGATTAGAGGGAAACAGATGAAGGTATGAATGGATTATCTGAGAATTGATAAGTATAAAGTATTATGAATAGTGAGATGACGGTTGTTAGAGGTGAGTGAAAGAGGAAATACTTGTGCCGCTCCTTCTTAGATGAGACAAGCACAAGAAGAAGGAGAACCCTTATTTCTTATAACTTTTTAAATAATTTTAGTAAGCCTGCATCAAAATATATGCAGATACCTGTTGACGTTGTGGTGGTATATGTAGGCCGGAATCTTATCATCAACTGCCGATGGATTCTTTACTGACATTAGTAAAAAACTAGAAGTTGAATGATTTTAATTTAAAAAACAAATATTATTCGTCCATTTGTCCAACTTTTCTATTATCTACCTGCCACATTAAGTGCCTGTTAGACAGTTTTATTTTTTGAAGTGACATTTTCTTTATCTTCGTTGTGATTTGAAACTCGATGGAACGAAAAAGAGAGAATCATATACATCTATAGGATTTAGCCTACGAGAGAATGAGACAGAATACATTAACATTATGCACGATTAATGCAAGTCCTGATTTTCATAATTGTGATCGTCGTCGGATTGGCCTAGTGGTGTGAGACGACCAGACTTCATACGCAGTATGCACGAGTGGTTGACAGTTCGAACCCCGCTTATTTAAGATTTTTAAAAATATTTTTTAAAGAACATATTTTTTTCTGAAGGTTTTACTTCTGACACGTGTGAACTGCTGCACACATCTAAAGGACGTCTATCTGGTTTAGGCATATTTTATGTACAATGGTGTGACATAATATTTATTATAAGTATTCCTTTTGATACAACGGTTACATTTATAATAAAAGGCCAGCTGTTTCGAAATTGCAAAATACAATTCTCCACAATAAATATATACTCGTATAGTATTGTGTAAGGACAATGGTTTCTGTACCGGTATATTTTATAACGCTTGAACGTGTATGGTTTAGTTCTATTAGTGAAATTGCACTCTCATAGTTGGTCACATTTTTTTATTAGTTACCAGTATCTAAGGTATTCTATTATTTTTTTTGTTTCATTTGATGGAATAGTCTTTTGTTGAACAATTATCATTCAGTCCGTTGTACGAGTAAGTTGTCAGTAAAATATACCTACAGTAGTTTAAACAATAGATATTATAGTAGTAGGCAATAGACAGTGCTTCTTTTGTTCTCAGCAGCCGGTGCGGTGGCGAATGATAAGAAGTTATAGTGCCCCGTTTAATTGATATCGTCGGGACAAAGAGCCTTAGCTCCGGATATCTTACCCTACCTCATTGTTTGTAAGAAAATACTGAAGGAACATTTGTTTACGATATTCAGTGATGTGCTTGATTCTTAAAAATATATATCCGCAGATACGGACACGGATACGGAGTATTGCTATCTTGATGCGTGAAACAACTTTCGTACTTTGTTTGCAGTAGGCGCATGTGAAATTATGAAATATGCTTACTCGTACTGTGCGCGCGATTCGTTAACATTTTAGGGTGACAAGGACAACGCATGGTACTTCATTATTTCAGTTAATTTACAAGTTAAAAAGTACATATGTCTGCAAAAAGTTTAGTACTTTAAGTTCATAAGTTCAGCAAGACAATAATATTTTATTATCCTCATTGTAATCATTCAAGCTGCCAAGTAACTCTTACTCAAGTACGATTTTTCACTGCTTAACTTTAATAACGAGTGTTTTTTTTATATATTTTTTGTATATATAGTATGTTTATTATTGTTGTATTATATTCTAAGTTAGTAACAAATAAAAACAGTTTGACTATATAGTTTTTTAATTTTTACCTTTTCTAACATATAAGAAATGAATACAAATGACACGAATATATTTTGCAAAAAAAATAACGAATACTGATGCGAATATTGTCTTTTTTTCGCCCAAATATCCGCCGATACGTATACAGATATTCAGCACATCCCTAGATTGTATAGTCACAAATTTTATAAACTTGTATTTGTGAAATTTCTATGGTCGATTAAACTGATGGATTTAGCAGTCACAGTATTCATGTCGGCTATTATCGCGTAGTAAGTTCCTAGGTAACAATTTCTACTTCGGTTGAATCTGAAACATCTGAAAAATTTGAACCTTGCTATAACGAACGTGTATTTTATCAGCTCGCTGCGAGTGTTTAAAGTAGGCCTTCTATAAAGCAATTTCGCTTGCAACAATATGAACTAAAGCATATTCGAGTACTTCAGAGTCGGGAGACTTATTGAAGAATGTGTTTATCACCCTGCAGTGGCACGTTAAACTTATCCCCGTCTGCTTATGTACTTTGTGAAGTGGTTCTGAAGTGCAGAACATTCTGTTTACCCTCTTGTGTGGTGGCTGTGTGGACGAATATGGTAAAATAAAATGAATAACATTTAAAAAAGATATTATATTCATATATTGTATACCTATACTTCTTTATTTACAATAAATTACATTTTTCTGAAAATTCAAGATTTCCAAATATAATTTAGGTAATTAGGCAAAATAAAGTAAATAACTTATATTTTTTTTTAATAAAACAATATTAATTCATAATTTTTTCTTTGGTATTTCCGTCTGGAACATATTAGCAGTAAGTTGTTATGTCTTTCTGCAACAAACATCGCTTTTTATTAATTGTTGACATGAGCCTGAAAATGTTAAAGTGTAGTTAATCATAGAAATGAGAAAAAATAAAATGTTAGTTAATATCTGAAATGGTAAAAGAAATGTGGTCGAGCCTGTAGACCCGATCGTTATTAAACTATATAGAATAATGGGGAAAGATATAATTATGTAACTAAAAAAGTGATATTTTCTTATATATATATATTACTGACTGGTGAAATTTCTTTACTCTACAAAAGATTGCAGCCAAATAACTTTGTGATGCATAGAGTTTCCAGTCCTTGGGGAAGATGGGTTTAAGAAGAGAGGTAGGGCACAGTAATCTCTCTTTGCAGATTGCTCTCTACTTGGGGTAGCCAATATCATCATAATTATCACAAAAACAAACTTTATTCTAGCTTTTGTTTCGCTAAAATTATATATATTATGAATCACTTGACATAAATGAATATATTTTTGAGAGCTTGTTAGTAAGATACAAAATTTGTAAAGCAATTGAAAAATCAAAATCGCTTAAGGAGCCGACTTTAGGGCATTACACCCTACACGTATTTCGCCCCTTTACGATGTATCCTCAAATCGATGTAACGAAGCTAGCGGCTGAGTAAATATCGGCGTAAATCATATATAAATAAATTAAAATTTAAAAAAGGTTTAAATTTGAAATTATCACCAAAATTTGAAGCTAGTGCTATGAAATAATTATAGTTTTAAAACATAAATAGAATTGAAATAAAAGTATTCTTCTGCAAAGTAGACTTCTGCGAAAAAAAAAAAATTAGTTCCATTACCAGTATAAATATGTAATGAGGTGTATATTCAATTTGAATTTTTATGGATGAAGTGCCTATAGAAGCATTTGAATTAAGATTTCCTTGAATGGCGTCCTTAACAATATTTTCGACTGCGAACATCCGGTGAATTTATATTCATTCTGCATTATAATTATAGACTCGAAGGCGAAAGATTTTAAAATCCGGGCATAAATAAAATATGAGTGATTAACTATTAAATAAGATGAATAAAATCAGCTTAATGTTTCAGCAGTGAAGTGTGAAGTTTATAGAGATAATGAGATTGAATTAATTATGTAAATGATATTTTTTAATCTATGTTAATATTCAGAAAGCTTAAGTGACTGTGTAGGTGAGATACAATTTTTAATAACTTAATAACCAGATTTCCGTTTAAAACTTGTATAATACTAAGTTGAATGTGTGCTGAATATACTTTATATTGAATGTTTTGTAAATTTTATATTGAAAATTTATTTTAGAAATATGATTTATTACTTTAATGATTGAAATGATTTATTTCAGTATATATGGACCTACATTGTTCAAAAATAACATCACTTCCTTTGATAGGTGTTTTATTAGATTATAGCCATAATTTTGTTATATAATGTTCAAGTGTACAAAATACAATGCTATTTGTAGCTAACGATGGTTCAGTAGTAGAAATAGTGTACGACAATGGTTCGAAACCGATATTAATAAACTATGTTTATATGACATCACCAATTGTGATAATACCATAGTTTTAAAGCTATTTTCTAGCATTTGTCTATCCTGCTTCTGACTTGTAATTGAAAGGCTTTGATCGCGCACGGGCGCCCGTTCCGACATACACCGATATAGGTGTTTCGGCGGCTGCAACTGAGAACAAGTCCTAAGCAACCTATTGACATTATGATCAATAAAATTAATGTTAGCTAATAACAGAAAAACCAAGTATCTATATATAATATCCCATAAGCTTATTTAATATTGAAAGTGGTTCTATATACAAACACCTCTAATTAGTATTCAGTAAATTCTTGACAAATCTGTGTCAGTCGACCCAAAATATTAGTATTTGGTATGCGTGTGAAGGGTTTTGTATTGTTTGGACGCTATTGCGTATTAGAGTCTCGAAGTTTAGTGTTTTCGTATAATCTTCTGTTATTGATATTGTATCTTGTATTATTAATATTCATTGATGTTTATTCATAATAATATTGAAGATCTCAAAAGCGTTCTAGCTTTTAGTTATATTGTAGATTTATATGTTTCATAGTTATTGTATACGCTACGAAGATGAAGCCAACGATGGATCGCACTTGCCAGAATAGGTATACTCACTCACTCATTCGTTCATTCTTCGCTTGACGACTCCGAAGTTGCAAGTGGGCGACAGACACTGATAGTGAATTAAAGAAATGTCAAGATTAGCTCTCAGGATCAAGGCCTGGAAGTATAGTGGTAAATATACATTTTTATCGGTTTAAAGTTGACGTGGGCCGAAGTTCGGATAACATTTAGTTTAACCGAGTTCGGCCGAAGCCGACGTTCGGTTCATCTTTGTTTAGTTGAACCGAAGTTCTCCCGAACTTCGGTATCTAGTTAGCGCTGACGTTAAAATGAAAATGGTACTATAGTTTGTAATAGAGAAGAAATAAAGTGTTGAATAAATTCCAATGCCCAATCAAGTGACGATGATATAGGGAAAAGTCTTCACTAACTGAATGAACAGTAAAAATTAAGAACACAACAAATTGTTCTTATAGGTCTATATCATTTACATGTCAATCATCATAGATATAATTCTGACCTTTGAAAGCCCTTGTCGAATCAAAACTTATAATTTAATCTCAGGTATAACTACTTGACTCATTAATTTCTTAGTAGATACTTGCTATTGGGCTTTCTCTAGAGAAATAAATCAATTAAATATATGGTCTTGCAAAATTGAAAACGGTTGGTTATCCAACAGTATAATTTCTGCTAAGGCATCATGAATTTGCCTAGAATATCGGTCATCTATTTTTCACTAGCAGAAAAACAGTATATGCCGGAAATCATAATACTAAAATTGATGGTTGAGGTGAAGCTGGTATAGATACAATAATACTCGAAGCCGACGATAGATAAGTGTTAAGACATGCGACAAGCGACTTGACTCCATCGTGTGAATTGGATATTGTAGCTGCTTAAACTCTTTTATGTTTACTTCTGAGATGGTTAAATAATGCAGAAATAGATCTAGCTACCATTACCACATCGAGAAATCATTAACTGGAGTGTATAGGAGTCTGAGGAAGTAACGATGATTTAGTGAACGAGAGGCAAGCAAAAGAAATGGCAAATGCAACGTAAATATTTTATGAGACTTTTGAACTTCGGTTTCGGTATAAACCACATTAGGCCTATCTCTAATTTAAAGTAAAGATTTCGTTCAGAACATAACCGAGAAACATATTGCTGATTAATATATTTGTTGGCTGCTAGGTGCTGGTTTGAAGACGTAGTAATATAATGTCTCAAAATTCACTATTGTGTTTATTTCTCGTATAGTACAAAAGTATGAGGAAAATGGAACTCCTTAGCTAACGACACCGTGGCATTGTTGCTAATACGTAAGAAATTTTATTTTGGGCTTCCAATATTTGTTCGCTCCAGAAAATGAAGTGGATTATTTCAAACTCAAACGTTTGTTTGGATAAGTTCCTTACTTTTATAACTTCATTTTCACGGTAGCGGCATGTTAAAGAAAAGCAAAATAATGAAAACCATAATTGTATTCTTTTTTTTTCGATATAAACTATGGGTTTAGAAAACGAATCAATCAGTATTATGTGTGGACAGTAACGGTTTAAAAAAAAAACAAATCATGCTCATGAGAGTGTTTTATTAAATCTAAGATATCTATCTACACATACCTATTATAAAATTCTACGTTTCTCTGCCTGTCTGTCCGTTTATGTTCTATTCATGCTAAAACCACCTATCTCATTTACATGTTTTTTTTATCCATATCTATATTACCTGTACTTTATTAGTAATTTAGTAATACGATAATGGTGAATCAATGCGGAAAATAGGCGTTTTCCAGGCGCTTAAATGGCTTACGCTGAGTAAACCATATGAGTAAATATATAACAAGATAATGTAGTTGTAGATAATTATAATTCTAGAACTAAAAAATACCTACAAAAAGTCAGCGATAGCATATTTATATCTTCTAGGAATCACCCAAAATAAGCATTTTTGGATTAAAAATATAACCGGCGGGCGCCCACTATGGCTGGGAGCGTGGCAACAAAATACCCGCAATTGGAACCGCGGGCACAGCTAAGCTCATATATTTTTAGCAGTCATTTGCATTAGTCAAAGCATACAGTTATTTGATGTTAATTGGTTATCGCATTTGATAACAACCTATAACTACCTCAGAAAGAACTTTTAGCCGAAGTCAGGGGTGGGTTTGCTACCTACCTCTGTACGGCTTCGTTTTCAATTTGTTTTACCCCTCTCACACTTCAAGACACAACAGTGTAAAAATTGAGAAAATTTATGTATTCACATAACAATATTTTTATTACATTTATGCAAAATAAAATGAATTTGAACTAATATAGTCGTCTCTTGAAATAAAATCTTTATTTATTAAATTACTTGGAACAGTAACAATGTAAGACATAAGTCTAAATGTGATTTCAACAAACACAATTTTCGCTTGAAGCAAACACGTCTTCTCGTTCATTGCTCGGCATTTGGCGCCATCGAGATGAAACATACCAAATTCTGATTTATTTTAGGTTTCTCTCATTTCTTTCAAGAATTCAATTGTGCTTTTGACATTTATCGGACATACTGGAACTAGTTATGTTTTCTTTTGTGTTTCCTTATCCATTTTTACCGTTAATCTGTACCAAATAAATAAAATGTAAGTTTTGTACTTTAAAGATTTTCATTATTATATTATATTTGAAATTAAACAGTAACCAATGTTTTGAAACAGCATTAAATTGAGAACAAAATATGTTGTTTGCACGATTATATCGAGGTGATGTGCCTCACACCCTTCAACATTCACTTTGATTGACGTTTCATTTGAGGTAGCGCTTAATTCTCTAATTCACCACTCTCGTTGATAAGACCCTAAATCGAAATGAATGGATATTTGTACATTTACCCATTTACCTATTATCATTTGAAGCTTTTAAAAATCGTTCTACATTATTGATCAATTTATACAAGCAAGCATTTATACAAGCAAAATCCCATTTTGCATATGTTTATATATATTTGTTGCGTGAAGCAATTTCCAAGAAATATGGAATCAAAAATTATGGTGGTTGACTGGTTTAGACTGGCGCCGCGGAATTACGATTCAATTTCCGCAGAATTTTTAGCAATTGGAAAAACTATTGGTTAGCGACGAACGAAAAAAACATGAGAAATGTTCTTGTAGTATAATGCGTTGCCAATTTCTCGGCGGCGTTTGCTATTACAAATACGTCGTGGGCTGGTGTGGTAGTTAAAGAACGTGTCTTGCCTTGGCAACAGCCTTAGCTTTGATCAGTAATGGGGCACCTACATGGTTAAATTATATTTTTTATCGTGATAGATAATTTAATAAAATATGCAGTCAAATTGATCTGAATACAAATTAAAAATTAGCAATTTAAATTGAATAGTATCTACGTCGTAATTGCAAGCAAGATACTAGTAGATTCGTAATAGTTAACGAAACAATTTTTAAAACATTAATATTAAAACAACAATAAAGCTAATAGTTTTTTTTTTGTTATTGTAGCACGACAAAGTAATGGCACTGTGTCTTAAGGATAGTATTTATCCAAAAACAGTAGCGATCACTGAGAAACCGGTAATCCCAATATGTGAAAAACCAGAAGAGTTTATCACAATGTGTTATGGTGGTGGTGTACTAGAGTACAGAACCCTAACACCCCCGATTGATAACTAGATATACACTGACTAATCCCTGATATATTGTGGTCACGATCCAATAGTACACAATTGCCGTATCCTACCACCCAGCAATTTTATGTTTATGTATATACTAAAAAGTACGGAATCCAATTTCAAAATAGGTATCATTATTTTTTTATTTCAAGCTAAATGCACATTACACACCATATGGGGACGATAATAACGTAGCCAATTCTCAGAAGGAAATGTTCAATTTTCGTTTCAAGTTACAGGATACAATTAGGTACATAAGCCAAAGCGACCTGTAGAAGCATCTAGAATCCGGATGCCATTTGTTACCGTCTGTTGCGAGCTCCTTCGGCTAAAGCGACGCTTTTACGATACTTTTTTCGTTTTGCACAATTTATTAGATCTCATTTTCTTTTTGTTTCTTCGAGAATTTATAGCGGGACTTTATGAATAATTTTAAAACAATTAAAAGTTTAGATTAGCAATGACTGGCTGCCTGTTTCAATTTTGTTAACTCGACTTTATCCGCAATTGCAAATACATGAACGAGCTTAAATCATTATCAAAGTTAATGATTGTTTCTTTCCATACTACAAAGGTGGCAAGCAAGCATACGGCCCGCCTGAAGATAAGCGGCTACCATAGCCTATGGTCGCTTGTAATACCATAGGTATCACTAGCGCGTTGACGACCTTGAACCCCGCCACCCTAAACAGCTTTGGAAACTATTATCCGCAGGAATACAACACAAGGTTATTTGGCTGCATTTTTCTGTAGGATGGATGTATTCCACCAGTCGGGCTGCCCCAAGTAGAGACAAATCACCAAATATTTTTTTCTGTGCCCTAACTCTTTGCGGGAATTTTCATACCATGGAGTGGTTTTTATTTTTTATGCATAAATATTCTTTATTTTACCCTATATTGTGTCATTAATAAAGGTGGTATTTTGTATAATATAGTTTGGTTATTGTGTCCAAATGAAGTGAAGTAGCCGGGATGCCGTAAAAACTTCTTGGAAAAATCTAACAAAGATCACCATTTTATTAAAACACTGAAATCATCACACGACACTCTGCAAAACAAAATAATTAACCACTTGATAATGGCAGTAATAATCTTCATTAGCGAGGATTGGTTGCCAAGTTAGGAAAATGGAAGACGTATTAATTATTATTAGCTAATTGCTAGATAAATTTTTCTCTTTCTTCATCGCGCATATCTGACAAAAAATTCTTTTTCCGATCTGCAATAAGGCAAAGGACACGCAGATAAGTAAGTATTAAAGAGTTTTTTTCATAATAACTCAGCACATTGACTGTACTGTAGTAGCAGAGTACAATCCAAATACAACGGCGACCACCGAGAGATCGAAATCCATCGACGGTCCCGGCTGTCATGCTGACCTACATAAATATCTCTATCACGTCTAAATATCTCAAATATATCACGTTGCGCTTGAAGGACCCGATGTTATAAGAAGGAGGGAACACATTGTGCGAGAAATAGTTCCACAGTTTCACGGTACGACAAAGATAAGACATAGAGAACTTTCTAGTTTGTGCCGAGATGGAGGTTACCGTAAAACTGTAATTTCGAAGCCCTGCGCGTGTGGTTCTGTTGTGGAAAGGAGAGGAGGGAATTAGATTGAACAGCTCTTCAGAACACTCACCATTATACAGACGGTAGAACACACTTAGCGAGGCGATGTTTCTGCGATGCTGAAGCGGCTCGATGCATTGTGTAACGTCCACATCATTAACAATACAATGCAATTGCTATTATGCAGGTTCAATTATCTCCTTAAATGTTTATTAATAATTCTGACACGAACACAATAAATGCCATTTAAATTTGATAAAAACCAATAGGCTTTAAATTGCATTTATTTTAAATATTATATTAAACAATTTTTTTATATTAACATAGATTTAAAATTACTAAATGTATATTAGACATGAACAGCAGGTTCTTATTAGTGCTAAGGGGTAGGAAAAAGAAGATTATTTGTCTAAATTGCCGAACTTTGCGGAAACCAATAATAAATATTCGTATCGTAAGTAATTCATGAACTTTGCTACTTACGTGTGGAACTACGTCTTTCTGCAATAAGCAATTGTATTTATTTTCTCATTTATATAAAAATTGTATATTCGTGTGACAAAGAAGACCAAAATATTATCCAAAAAGTTATTTCAGGTTTTTTTTTTCGATCTGACTATACTGTTAGCCTTAGGGGCCCTGGGGCCTTTGGGGCTTTTACAGCTTCACCGGGCTTGAGTTATTTCACGTTAGCGAAGCCGGTGAGAACATTCGAGTTATTTAGAATACAAACGTCTAGCCATAAATTAAAATAAGTTTAAAAAACTAAAAACACGATTTAACTACACACCAAAAATTATAAAACTTTTAAGTCTTATAATAACATCCGTTACCAAACCTAATCTATTTGACTTGACAAAACGAATCATATGAGCCTAAACTCGAGGGATTTGCTAGTAGCCACTGATGTGTTCCACTATCCACCTCCTGGCTCCATCATCAGACCAGCTCCAAGATACCAAATTATAGTGCTGTCATCCGAATTACATATACATACAAAGTTTCATTTCGATACGACAATTAGAAGTAGGTTAAAATTGACTTCTAAGATTTGATTACATTGTTTGTTAGTTACAAGTGAAGCTAATATTTAAAGCGTGTTAAATAAGCAAGTTAAAAAAGATAGATGGAAAGAATAAATAATATAAATGATTCATGCATTGTTAATAAAGCTTCAGCATCCAAACATTTTCGTTCATCCCGGCTGCAATTTAAATTCAAATCATGGCTCGATTTGCGGCGAATGACAGAAAATTACTCAATTCTCAAACGGAAATGTTTAATGCTTCATGAGGTAGCTAAAGCCGCGATGAAGGTAGTGACTTTTAATATCCTTATTTTATTTGTCGACGTATTTTACGATGCCTCTGAGATTAACAAGTATGGGAAAATTTAACCTGAGATCCCAACGAAACCCTGATTCTTCAAATTCAAGATAGATTCAAATTAAGATACGTCAGTAAGTGTACTTATATTATGTTGCTTACGGTTAGGTCATACGTGTATACCGGTTCACTTAGCCAGAATAAGAATAACACCCGCCGTGGGTGTACGTACTGTACTTGTACAGCCTCTTGGAGAGGTCGTACCGACCGCAGTCGACCGCAAGTCGTATTTTCTATTGGCACGTATAGGTTCACTTTACAGGGATCAGTCTTTTTATGAATATGGAATAGTCGAAGGTACTCTTCACTATACACTGCAATATCTATACGTCGTTGGTGCTGTCTATCAAAATCTATCATGAATTCAGTGTTGCTAATCGAAACCACCATTAGTTGACAATACTGTTTAGTGCTATTTTTTCTGTTAAATCTGTCACCATCTCGATTGTGGCCATTTCCACTGTAGCCATCTTGACTGTTAACATCTTGACTGTCGCCATTTCGACTGTCGCCATCTCGACTAATACCATCTCGATTGTCGCCGTCTCGACTTGTCACCATCTTGATTATGGCTAATTCAACTATAGCCATTTCGAATGGCGCCATCTCGATTGTTATCACTTCAAATAATTAAATAATATAGAGTTGATGACGTTAATGAAGAAATATTATATTATTTTGATATTATTTTTATGAAACGTGTAAGATAACGTGTGCTAGAAAAGCTATCGTTGTTCAATGGCTACTCAATAGTCAAAACACCATAGAAATACGATTGATAAAGCTGTCAAATATTTAAGGGAATACATTTTGAGTACTATGGAGTTGCTATCGAGATATAATTGAGACGCGATTGTAGAGCAGAATACCAAATGAGTCAGTGGTTTTCTGATCAAATGGTAAACAAATAGAAGACCGTATAGGACACCGTAACTAATTTATTCGTGTGCGCGGCGTAATGGTTAGTGATACATTTATATAATGTTCTACAAAAATATTGCTCCTTAGAAAATATAAAAAAAATTGCAATAACATATACCTATCCCTTATATACTTATAACCCACAATAAGGTATTTTGTGACAAAGTTTCATTGAAAATTTAAAAATGATTTATGAGCATTATCATTATGCATGGCGTATTAATCCTTACGGGCGAAAGTTACTTTATCCTCATGTAAATTGTATGTAGATAAAATTTGCCCTGTATAGCGTGTTATTTTGACGAATAGTTTGGAAGATAATGTAATTTTAAAATAGTTCAACACTCGGCTTGAGTCTGTGACTACAGGTGTAGTGGCACGAACGAGCCATGTGAGTTGTGACGCATAACCCTGGCCGCCCGATAAAAATATTGTTTATACTGAAGTGTTGTAAATCACCAATCTCTTTTAAATTATACACGGATGAAACCGTGGGGCGCTGCTAGTATGATATTTATCTCGAATATAAAAAATACAAATAATAATAGAGCTCTTTAGTTATCAATAAAGTCCAGACACGAAGGTACCATTATTAGAAGATACTTAGAAAGCGTGTCTTACTGAGATTGGACAAGTAACGCCCCTTTAGCTACATAAGCGAAAAATAACGTACATACTCCCCTACCTGGGTCATTAATGTATACGAAAATATTCGTATTTTATACAGATATTTTACGCATGCGAATTCAGAAAATCGGCAATTATGCCATGTTTCAAAATCAAAATTCTAAAATAATTTGATATTAAATAATACATTACAAACAATACAATGAATGCACTTGAATTCAAATACCAAATACAATAAATGATCAACAAATATAGTAAATGATCAACAAATACAATAAATGATCACCAAATAGAGCAAATAATCACCAAATAGTGTAAATGATCACCAAATGTTAAGTTAAATGTTTTACTACTTGTTGTTATTTATTGTTTACAATTAATAATTCAATATTTAGTGGATGTACAGAGAAGGACTCATTTCCAGAAATCACTATAATTGACGTAATGATCCAACTTGTAATAAGCTTTTGACAGTAAAACCTGCTTGGCATGGTCCTTTGCTATATCATTTCGCATACTCAACGAATATATGTATAATATTATTTGCATACTTATTTCCGCTTCCTTCCTAAAGCACATATACGTAGAAGACTCCGCGTAAGTTTGAATTTTGAGTGCTTTAATGTGTGTCAAAGATCTAACACAGATCGAAAAAGGGCGAATGCTGTCATAATTTTGCATATCTGATAATTTGTAGATTCGCAAATTCTTCTGAACGTGAAGGACCGGACATAGATACAAGTATTTAATTATACATATAAAATGATGTTAGTATAGTTCAGGTGTCACGGATGTATATAAGGAAGAAGTCTACAAGCCCTTCCCCCCTTAATCTACGTGATACGGTAAATATTTGCTTTCTGTATCAGTAATTAAAAATAACACGAACAGTAAAAAAAATTGTGTTACAGATAAAATCTTGTAATTTATAAATTACTGAAATTACTTGCCTTGCTTATGGCGTAAAGTCACGGGCGAGAGCTAGTTTACCTTTGTACGAAGCTGGATCCCCATGTGAAAATTATAGGCTACGTCTGTGATAGATGTATTAAGGAACGAATGATAATTTAAACGAGGAACAAATAAGACGCCATCAAAGCAAATTTTGTTTGCTGAGGACAAGCGAGTGAAATAATGCAAGTTGTAATATTTAATGCTCATCGTGCTATACAGGCGTCGAATGTGATAGTATCTATAGAAACTACAAACCAGTTGCGACTTTAGTAGGCACTGGAGGCAGCACCAAAAGCTTGTTCAGTTATTCAGTCACAGTGCGACGGCGTTGTCGGGTAAACGTTATTTCAGTACGCCGGAAACGAATGTCATCTGAGTACGTTAGTAAACAAATAAAATGGCACGGTTAAACTTTATAAAAACGATCTACGAAATTTTATAATTGTGGATGATATCGACTTGTATTAAAGGTAATTTTTAAATACTTTTAACGTTGTTTACAATTTAATTTTTAAATGTTTCTGATTACTTATATTTCTTGTTTTGTTTTTGTGGCTATAATTATATTTTTTTAAAGATCTTTATTAGGTTGCTTAACATCGTTGTCTTTATAATTTTAAAATTTTATTCTTGTGGGTTTTTTGCTGAAGATAAAATAATACAGCCAATAAAATTACATCGTATGGAAATATTAATGTTTTCCGTGAAATCTAGTAATTAATTTTCACATCTAAATTATGTTATTTTTGATAAGATAAAAATTCTGACTGTAATTTGATTGCTTTACTATTATTATCTATTTAGAACCTATATTTGGTTCTTAAATTCAAACATCTCGCAATAAATGTTTATATACACCCACAAGGATGCTTTGAACAGTTTTAGTCTAAATTATTCCAACGTACATAATTAGTGTATTTTTTTTAAATTGATTATTTTCAATAAAAAATAAACACGACCAAAAAACAGACCTTTGTATGATTTAAATAAATTTGTACATTTTTATAAGAAATAATATATATGATTTGTATATTTTCCTTGGCATGCCTCGGAGATAATTACTGTTAACAGCAATCATCTCATATTATTGTGCTAATAATTTACTTGGTCTAACTTTGGTCGTGATTTACATGTCGAACAACACGAAATGTGTTTCTCGAAGTTCGATATTTACCTAACAAGCTATTTCAAGAACTTTGATTAAGTTACTTATCTCTCAGTCGACCTCCTCTCGTGTTCGCCGTTTTACATTATCAGATCATATTACCGGGGAGAGAAGCGAAGGGTAATGAACTATGTTTTATAAAATTCATGGTGTATTTTTTTTTAAATACATATAACAAAATTTGAAACACCTTACTGAAATCATTTATCTAAATATTTGTTTGACCCTACTTTGCCCCTAACATAATCAGGGATCTTTTTGTTATGGTCCTCCGTTTTTTACATATTCCCTGTAAACAAAAAAAAAAATACAACATCCTTAATTCTATATAATTCTTAACTATTTAAATAATTTTATAATCTTACAATATTCTGTCTAGTTAACGCTTTGAAGACAAAAATGGGTATCTTATATATAACATTTTATGACTGACTGACAAATAACGCACTATTTAAACCGTTACATCTAGGAATACGAAATTTGCACACTTTTTTTAATATCATGGGTGAATACGCTGTTTATAAAACTAATGAGATTACCCCTAAGGAGGTAATAAAATAGGGCGCTAAAATATTTAAACCTTTATTATTACAGATGAGAAGTCATATCAGGTACACGGCTAGTCGATTTTATAAAATTGTATGAACTGGCACACAAATTCATCTTAATCAAATCATGTATCAGTTATATCTTTTAAAGAAGAAATATTCGTAAAATAAACAGAAATTTATCTTTTAAATGTAAGATATTTTTAACGATTGCTAGCAATAAAAAAATGCCGTATTTTTTAAATCGCGCTCCGAAATGGCAATAAAACGTCTCAGGTGTTAGCATTGCCAGCATTCATATGCAAAGCAGTGCCATTTTTCCGCTGACATCTCCATATTACTTTTCAAGACTATTGAAGTCATTACCTGAGATGCAATACGAATACTTTATTAATATAATAATAAATACAGAAAATCGTAGCCAAATGACCTAGTGCTGTGTTACTGGGGTGAGTAGGGTTTGCAGAGCTCCTTGGGGAAGGGAGGGTTCAAAGAGATGTAGGGCACAGAGAAATTTCTTTGGAGATTTCTCTTTACTTGGGGCAGCCCGGCTGGTGGAATACCTCCTCCCTACAGAAGATCGCAGTCAAATGACCTAGTGCTGTGTTTCTGCGGTGAGTAGGCTTTCCAGAGCTATTTGGGGTAGGGGAATTTAAGGTCGGCAACGAGCTTGTGATACCTATGGTATTGCAGACGTTCATAGGCTACGGTAGCCGCTTACCATCAGGCGGGCCGTATGCCTTTTTCCCACCTGTGTAGTATAAAAAAAACATACTTTTACATTTAAATGTTTAATATGTATATTTAACATAAATTTACATACACATACATTTAAAATTATATATATTTAACATGTATAGAATAAAATGAATATAAATTGAATAGAAATCTTACGTTATTTTCTTTTGCTTTCATATGTGGATACTTCATATGTGAACGGATAGGTACGTTTTACGCTTTTACCGGCAGTTACAAGATTTTTTAACAACTAATTTGATGAAGGAAATATGTTTCTAAGCCTAGAATAGTAACAGTTTCAAAAGAGCAAACGGTTGTAACACCGACCGGTGCTTGTTAACAGTATTTCTACTTGCACTGTAACCACGACAATTGTATTGTCTTCAATTGGATCTACACCAGGTGTTACGCTCACCAATGTGGCGCGCTTAGGCTTTACGCGTTCTGGGAAAAGCCGGTGTAATCCAGTTACCTAGCGGATTGATAGGAATCTAAAGGGTTACTCTTGAAACTGAATTGAATTTGATTTTATTTCTGATTTGATTTCACTTTTGATTTCACTTTTGATTTCTTCTTTCTTGAACAAAACTGAATCTAAAATCAAGACCGAGTTACGATCAAATCATATCAATGTCGTTATCTGTATCCGTTCAAAGTACACACACAAGTCACTATAAAGTAATATAAATCTATGCTAGGAGACTCCCTAACATTTTTGACATAAAATTCTAGATCAAAAATCGATTGAAGTTAGTTCTGATTTGAGCCTCAGCACGGTCGTGCGCTAGTGTTGATTTCAAGATTGCCAAATGACATCCATTCGTACATTATTCGATTCGATTCAGAGCTCGATCACGTCAAGAGTAAGGCGGCTGTACCCGACTGGTTCTGACAGTGACTCTCTTTTGGTTTGTCGCCTGGAATCAGCCAGTGTATATCCAGCAGCCGGGAGGCTTGCAGGCCGGCAGAACAGCAACGACCATTGTTTCTGGATTGTACTGCGCTTACCATTACATAGTACCATCACTTTACAAGAAAAAGATAATTCAGTATAATCTGGCAGTTACATTTGAGCGATAACCATTTTTCTAGACTTAGTATGCCAACATCAATAGCCACATGAATACTTAAAATAATAAGTTTACATAGTTTAAAAAAAAAATAAACACGTTTTAATATCGCACTAAACATTATAACACTTTATAGTTTTATAATAACATCTCGTTACCAAAAACGTAATTTCGTTACCTATAGGCCATACTCATTGCTATGCAGATGACAGCACAATTCATGGGTGCATGCCTTCATGTGGTCGGTGAGAAACAGAAAAGAGATGGGAGAAACTTGTCATTGAACTTAACCAGTACTTGTACTGTATCTACATGGGGAGCAAGCAACTTGGTTGAGTTCAATGCCAAGAAAACCCAGGTGTGCGCATTTTCTTAAAAAAATATCTCCATCGTCTACCCTACCCACTCTTCAGAACGTTTCACAAGCAATGCTTCACAGCCTCAATATCCTAGGTGTGGGTATTCTCAACCTCAACTCTAAGGATTACATCCGAAGTGTCTTCTCGGAGACTCGGAATCATGAACAGAGTGCGACGGTTTGTCACGCCCGGTCAACTATATCTAATTTACAAGGTACAAGTTCGGTCGTGTATGGAATAATGTTTGCACCTCTGGGATGGATCCGAAAAGTACCTTCTCGATGCTCTGGTCAGGTTGCAGATACGGGCTGTTCGCATTGTTAATTATGCAGACGTTACCCAATGCATCGAACAGCTTCAGCTTCGCAGGAACATCGCCTCGCTGAGCGTGTTCTACCGTCTGTATCATATTGAGTGTTCTGAAGAGCTGTTAATCTAATTCCCTCCTCGCCTTTTTACAACAGGATCACATGCGCTGGGCTTCGGAGTCACAGTTTTACGGTAACCTCCACCTCGGCCGGAACTAAAAAATTCTTTATATCTTATTTTAGTTGTACCGTGAATCTGTGGAACCAACTCCCAGCCAATGTGTTCTCGCCTTCTTATGACATCGGATCCTTCAAGCGTAACGTGAAGAGTTATTTATGCAGGCTGGGATGACAGCGGCGACCGCCGATGAATTTCGATCTCGCGGTGGTCACCGTTGTATTTGGATTGTACTGTGCTTACGATCAAGGAGAGTACAGTCAATGTGCCGAGCTATTATAAAAACAACAAGCCCAATCTCTTTGACTTGTTAAAACCAATCATATGAGCCTAAACTCGAGTGGTTTACTAGTAGCCACTAAAGATTTCCACTATCCACCTCCTGGCTCCATCATCAGATCAGCTCCAAGATACCAAATTATAGTGCTGTCATCCGAACTACATATACATGGAAAGTTTCATTTCGATACGACAATTAGACAATTAGAAATAGGTACAAAACCATAGCATAGCATACCATAGTATTTTTTGAAGCAGTATGGCTCAGCGGTAGTGGCACTACATGGCGTCGAATGACGAGACTTAGAATTCCCACAATGAGCCTGAGCTTTCAATGTAATAAAACATAGCGACGGTACCATAGCATGGTGGTAGGTAATTTTCTAACACCCCCGTGGCTAGCTACAACCTTAAGTTTAAAATCTATCGCCTACCACGTATAGATATGTTCTAGCAGCTGCACTTGAGAGCTAGTTCTCCACAACGCCTAGCGTGTTACCATCTTGGGCCAGATGGTCACCAAGCATTATGTAAGGATGTAGCCAAACGCTAAAACCTAGAATGTTTATAAAAAGCATGAAAAGTCCTAGTAGCAATATGGGTCTTCTTGCCTTCTCCTTTTGTATAGGCTAGTGTGACAGCATGTTTAGTTATCAACTCATGTGGTTTTGTATTTCATACCTATAATAAAACAGTCAGTTTCTTTGTTCCAGATGAAAGCGTGGACAGCACACGAGCAAGACACTACGTTATCCTGTTGTAGAACGCTACATGTGAAGCACGCTGCATACGCAAGCGCACTTTACACTTTGGTAAGATAAGGGCATAAATCTTTTGATTGTCACGTATACCTAGTTTAAATTAGGCCCCTATGAATGTCAACTACTAATCATTTCGCCTTAACAGAACTTAAAAAACTCTTCTTCGTTCAAAAACAAATATATTAATTAGGTCCTTACATATGAAATTGGCGTTTTGTACGGGAGGAATATAATGTCATTTTTTTTTGTAATATAAATTTAATTAATCAAAGTATGCACCGTTGTTATCTATGCACTTTTTCCATCTCATAGGTAGTTCATTGATCCCTTTACTAAAAAAACCATGGGGGCGAGAATCAATAAATTCTCTGAAGGCGGTTTGGACTGCCGCATCGGAGTTGAATTTTTTTCCTTGTAAGAAGTTATCCAAATTCCGGATAAAATGGTAATCTGTTGGAGCAAGGTCCGGAAAGTACGGTGGATGTCGCAGACATTTAGATTGTAGCTAATCTAACTTAGTGGTTGTTTGTTGTTCAGTGTGTAGTCTTGCGTTGTCGTGAAGCAGTAGTGACAATATATATCTGCCGTAATGCTTTGGGCAGATTTTAGAAAGCTGTAGTGAACGACACCGGCGCTAGTCCACCAAACACTCACAAGTAACTTTTTCTGAGTCTATTTTCGTTTAGGGCAGGATTTGGCTGGGTCTCCATGGTTCAGCCATTGCGACGAGCGCTTCCGATTATCGTACAGTATCCACTTTTCATCACAAGTAATGATTCGATTTAAAATCCCTTCATTATTGTGTCGGTTGAACATAGTAACACAGCAGTCGACGCGTGTTTGCAAGTTCGATTCACTCAATTCATGAGTGTTCCCATCGTTCAAGTTTTTTTTACTTTCCCGATTTGCTTCAAGTGGATTAATACAGTTTATCACTTACCCCAAAGCCTGCAGCTGTCTCTGAAGTGCTTTGTGATGGATCCGCTTCCACAATAGCCTTTAATTCTTCATTTTCAACTTTGGTCTCCGGCCGTCCACTGGGATGGTTCTGAAGGTCGAAATTTCCAGAACGAATACGTTGAAACCAAAAAGGTACCGTGCTTTCTTTTGCGACACCAGCGCCGTACACATCATTAATCCTTCGAGCTGTTTCTGCAGCACTGGTGCCACGGTAGAACTCGTACTCGTAAATATACCGATATTTCATGTTTCCATTGTGCGGTAATAAGCGAGGCCAAAGAAAACAAATGCAAGGCAAAAAAAAAATTAATGTCTATTTTCAAAATTCAAATATACCAGCTAAATGAATTTATAAATTAGAATTTGGAATTCCTAACCAAAGAGGAGATATTTCAGATCAAAGAGGTCAGTACGACAAAACGCTAATTTCATACGTAAGGACCTAATATTAAATTTAGGCCCTAAAAAGGCACTTATGAAGGTCAGTAAACTCCAGCGGTTCGGAAAACATCCCAGTCATGCAGAAGAACCGGCAAGAGACTCAGTCGGGCTTATCTACATTTTTTAAATTATTGCTTACAGTAACAGTGTATGTACACATAGCGAATCACTTTCAGACGCTACCGTAATTCACGTAATTATTCACCGTAAAAATTTTAAGAAGTTTTTAATGTCAACTGTGTTCATTCAATTTCGGCCAATGTCAAATGAATAGAATATTATTCCAATTATTATTATATAATTATTAAATATTCCAATTATTAATATATAAATATGCATACGCGAAAAATCGTAAACAATTAACTATTTTGTATAATACTGGCATTATGTATTATGTCTGATGGTAATGAAAAAGTCCATTTCCAGCTCTGGATTACAAAAAAAATTGTAAAAACCGTAAACAAATAAATGTTGTGGTATCAAGTAGCTGAAATATAAGAAATAAATTTAAATATCGAAAAATTATTTTTAAATTCTAACGTAAGTTCCAATAAGTAGGTCAACCATAAAACTTACAGCGCCTTATCACATAAACCTCAGGTGTCTGCGAGACGATTAATATTATCCGAAGCAGTAAATTATTTTACACCGAGAACTAACTATTTTCTACCGAGAACTAGTACTAGCTATATTATATCGAGAACTACCTCTCCTTCATTAATATTTATCTAGTAAAAGAGGCCTATTAATAGAGATAACCTTAGTTTATTAACAAAACTTGTGCCTGAATGTCGATGAACAAGGCATTGTGATGGTCAGTGGAATATCGACCCGATGTGCGCTCACAGCCGCTCGATGTACTGATGAATTTTTAGGAATCCGCCTAGATTTATTATATTATATTGGGTTAGCTATGCCCGCGGCTCCGCATACGTTCATTACGCAGTAATTATTTACGTTTCGTAATTTTATTTTTACTTATGATTTTGCAACTTCTCAATCACATACACTCGCTATATACAAAATTTCATTAAAATCGGTCAATAAATTTTTAAAGTAAATCCACACTTATAAACGGAAAGATAGAAAGACACGTATATTTTTTTAGGTAAATTCGAGATCACCTCAAATATCGAATCATCCTAAAGAATTGCTAGTTTTCTACACAAACTTTGGAAAAAAATACATGTACACACAGGACTAATGAAATTTTATTTAAATTAAGCTGTCGGCTAACAATGAAGGAAAATAGCGAATGGAAACATTTAATATTTTCATTGCAACACTTCGTAGTAGGCAAAAACATGAAAATACAGTAATTTATGGTTTCAGTAGTTCAGTTGTTACAAAAACATATTTATTATTTTATGAGTTCTAAAGATATTTTCTTTAAAATTACATACAAATTACAACGATTAAAATTATAAATATACAACGAAGGTCAATCCAATTATACATATTCGTAGCTTAGTATGTAGAGCAAGGCCTATAGTAAAAAAAATCTATGCGCACTCATCACCATCATCTTAGCCGATAAGCGTTCACTGCTGGACATAGGCCTCCTCCAATAATTGTTACAATGACCAATCCTGCGTTGCTTGCATCCAGTAAGTTCCCGCAACATACGCTTTACAAATTATATATTAAACAGCGTACTCATATTCAAAGCCAAACGATCCACCACATTCTAGCAGAAGCTAGGCAATGATACTCTGTTATCCCTCAGAATGAATAGATTCATGAATTTAAATTCAAGTTCGTCGTCCGAAGCCTTGCGTGTATTCCCAGCTGCTGCATTACGTATGAGCAAGACTAATAATTATTTGGTAGCTTGTTGCTTTTGGGACCAGATTATACAGGGGTAAAGTAAAGGGGCATTCTTTATCAAAATGTTATGATAATCGAAAACAGGTTTGTTATATATATTTTACTAAAAATAATCTATATTTACGCTGAAAGTATTTTTTTCAATTACAAAATTACTCTTAGACTTATTATAATATCGCTTCAACATGTTGTTAATGCATTTAAATATATATTTAAATTTCGATATAAGCATAGAAGATATTTTTCATTACCGCCATTTTTCATGTAAAATGAAAAAATGACTTAAAATTAGATTAGATTTCAATACCGGTCTTGTTCATTTACTGCGAGCTTACTATGAATTGTGCCATTAAAGCTTCTGATGAAGATCATAATAGAACGGATTTAAAAAAGCAACATCGTTTCCTGACTTTTAAAGTTTTTTTATATAAATAAAAACTATTTGGCGTGTCGATTATGATTTAATATATTAGAAGCCTGGTCTAGGTAAATAAGGTCTGGACAAAGTAATTGGACAAAGGACATTGACAAAGGCTAAACCTCATGCGTTTGTGTCAACTCACGTCATTAACTTGATTAACAGAATCGGGGACGAGACAAATCATCGTTAGTGGGAAGATAAGTAAGTGAGACAGTTTGCGATACGGGTAATAAATTCATGGATGGCCGTTTACGTACTGAACCCACATAGACTTGTATATTTTTCATAAGTATTGAATTCTTATTAATTTAATAGCATGATTGTTATTATGGGTGTTTTTGTACCCCGTAACAGTAATCTAAACTATCAAATATCCGTAATAAAATCTAAATCCGAAACCATAAACGTATTTCAAAAAAATGTTTCGAATAAGTTCGGATAGGAACGTAGTTGAATGATTTTTTTTTTATCGTTGAAGGTTTGGCGTAATGGCCACATTCTCACCTGATGTTAAGTGACGATGCGGCCCAAGATGGTAACATGCTAAACCTAGTGGAAGACTGGCTCTCAAGTGCAGCTGCCGGAACACACCTATTGGTGCTTGGCGGCAGATTTTCAACTTGAGGGTGATAGCTAGCCAGGCGGGCATTAGAAAATGCCCTACCACCATACTATGGTTTCCTCACGATGTTTTCCTTCACCGAAAGCTCAAGCACATGAGACACTGTCAAATACCAAAAATAAAACAAAATTTATCTACATAACCATTATTTACTTAAAATAAAGGTTTTTTAACGTTGGTAGGTTTAGCGTTATGCCCACAATCTCACCTGATGTTAAGTGACGATGTGGCCCCAAGATGGTGGTAACACGCAAAGCCTAATGGATTTCAAATGCAGCTGTCAGAACATACCTATTGGTGATTTTTAACTTGAGAGTGGTTTCATTACGATGTTTTCCTTCACCGAAAGCTCAGGCTCATTGCACGGATTTGTCCATCGACGCGATGCCCGTACAATCGTATTAATTTTCTTAATCTATAAAAGTATTTCAATAGTACTTATTTTCCTTCTAAATACTACTGTTCGAAGAATATAATATATGTAATTGAAATTATCCGACATAATTATCGGAAATAATTTCATATCCGTATCCCTGACCGAAATCGATTATACTCTTAAGATTTTATAATAATATAGCTTATAATATCAAAATGCATACATTCAGGGAAATTACGGATATGAGATTACGGAATTGGATTTGCATATAATAAAAAAAATTTAAGCTTAAAAAAATTAACAGTTTTATAGCCTATTTATTGAAGAAGGTCATAGGACATAGACCATATAACTTCATGCAACTCTGTGGAGCAGAGCACTATCCATGAACGTCAAGCAATTTGGAAAGTTGTAGTCAAGTAAGGAAAGTGAGAGACGCGGCGCGGCGTTAATTCGGTCGAATAAATTTAACACAGGTGAAACCGTGCGACACAGCTAGTTATAGTATATAAGGAACAAGCTGTGCCCGCGGCTTCGCATGCGTGGTTTACAGAATGCCATCAGTCGAGCACACACGCGAATTGTGCTGCACCTGCTCCCACCCACAAACCACGGCGGTCGCCCGCCGGATTGTATTAAAATCCAAAATTCTTATTGTGGGTGATCCTTAGAAGATAGACATATATTATTGTGACTTTTTTGTAGTTCTTTTTAAGATCTAAAATTATGTAGTACATCTATTTGATATATCTCTTATGGTTCAAATTGTCGCGTGGTCAATTAAATAGGTATAAGTACCGAAAATATAATATTAAAAAGTATATGAAATGAAATTCGAAATAGATATATATATATATATGTGTGTGTGTGTATTCTGAAGGCATTTGAAATTACATAAAATATAAAATACAGAATACCTTATTTTAGTCTAATAATTTAAGTAAAACCTTCACTTGTATAGTCAATCCACGTTTATGTAATTATCCGGAACAGGGCTGCTTGAAAACATCCGTCATGGGAAGTTTGTATAGGTATATGAAATTGCAAACAAACATCAGATATCCATTCTGCTCCCGATTCTATAACTGCATCGCCATGCCAGCTTGAATGAAAGCGTCCGCCACGATTTCCCTTAATTTTTAAACAATCTTGACTCTTGTCAAATATGAATTGAAAGTTTTCTACTCTTTCGGAAACCAATTATAATTCGAGAGATCTCTTGTAATAACATATAACTTTTGAACGGACTCCTGATAGATATGTATAAGTCCAAACAATAAATAGAATAGTAACAAATCTAATTAAAGATTGTACGTTTTCTATAGCGATCCAAGCCTCTCCCGTAAATAAGAATGAATCCGTCATATTTTAATTATTTTACAGTCTTGTTCGATATTTTAAATTTGAAAAGTTCTTCCAGCCAAAAATGTAATCTCAGTATACGACTTACTTATTATATATATATACGAACGTAAAATAAGTTTGTATTACGATATTAAAATAATAAATTACCTAAAGAACTAAAGATGCTTTCGGAAAGCGACCGGAAATATGATAAATAAAGTAATGAGGGATGAACAAAGTTAAGACAAATATATATAATAAAAATGATTGATAAACAATCATTACATTTCCGCTTTTTTTTTTTCTTTTTTCACTCAGCCTAAACAATTGAAGCGCCCCAAAAGTGTTATTTTTCCCAATTGATTCAACATTATCGTCACTGTTTATTTCTCACGTAACTTTATGTACCTAATTATATCCTATAATCTGGCCAAATAACATAGCTATGAATTAGAATAAAAAACATTTAAATGGGATAAGTGGTTTTCGCGTGAAAAGAACATAAACGGACAGACTGACAGAGAGACGTTGAGTTTTGTAATATGTATAGATAGATTACTCCACAAAATATACATTATTGTGTATATGGAAGCCTAGAGCTTTTTGGTGACATAAGAATTACAATCTAATCAGCCTGATAAACGGATATTTTTATTGCATCGTTAACCTCGTCGCGTCAATATTTGATACCTAATATCATATTTTTACGTGTAATAATGGATAGTTAATGTTCGTAATGGAGTTTTAATCTGAGAAAGGTTATACATATACCAGGAAATATAAATATAAAATTGCGTTAGGAAATTATCTCAGTGCTATCTCAGGTCACAAATCATATTTCCGACAAGGTTTCCGAGAGCGCTCACACATTTTGACCAAATTGAAATGTATATCTTAGGGTAAAAATGTGTTTTTAAATATATTCAATGATAGGTAAATTTCAATTTAATGGTTAGATGATAATTGTTATCTGTCATTACGTAACTAGTTGTTTGAGAAAGCGAACGTCACGTCGTAGCAGGCGCGTGTTTCATATAAGTATGTTTGCCAACATTTTTCATATCAAAAATAGTATTTTCTAATGTATTTTCGATACCTGAAAAAATATAGTAGATGGCAAAAAATGTAGTACAGTTATAACTACAGTTTTATTAATATACATATTCATAGAATATATTTTAATAATGAGCACGCCCATTGGCGCCCATATCGGTTTACTAGTTAATTTTAAGAAAGACATATTTTTATTATAGTATATTTTTGTTATAGTTTTTCATTCAGTTTACAAGCAAAAGCAAGTATAGTAAGTATCATAAGTAAGGCTAATGAGATGCTTTTTTTAAATTTATCGTTTTATGTAAGGAGTTTCTTTATTACCAACTTTTAAATAAGAAAATCTCTTCTCACCTGTTTACCAAGTGTTTTTAATAAAACTGAGAACATTAGGCATTTCATTGAAATTCAGGCCGAAACGCTTAAGTGCTGTAACTCGACTATTTTTACGGGGGCTTAAACGGACCTAAATAGAATTTATTGTGCTGTTTTAAAATGCCCTTGTAAATATTTGAATAAATTCTAATATCGTAAACGTTTAAGTGTGTAATTTAGAGTTTTGCGTCGTGATAACTTTAAAAGAACTTTATTTGGGTTAAAAATATTCACATTTTATTATTAACAATTTATTTAATAACTGATAAGTCTCCTTTTACTTTATTATCTAGTTAATGATGTTTAAAGATGTTACTGTTTGATACTCTAATTATTTTCAACATATTAATCTGTTTTAGTTGTTATTCACTTGTCAATTTCTCTTATATTCAACACTTTTTCTTATTATTATTTATGTTTATATTTAATCTTTATGGTTAGTTCTTGCTATTTTAAATGTAGTTTATTCAATTTATTTCTTAAATTTGATTGTTGTCTGAACATGCCGTGACCACTATTAAAATATAACGGCATTTTAATTTTATTAAAATATATATTATAAGACTATTTTTTAGGGTTCCGAAGTCAATAAGGAACTTATATAGTTTCGCCATGCCTGTTTCTCTGTCGGCTTAGCTCCTAGATTCTTAGTTCTAGAAAGCTATAATTTGGTATGGGTATATACAGATGTGGCATAAGGTATGGGTGACATGGACCATCAACTATGGCCTCGCGTCCTGAGGGGTCTCGCACCTCGATGTTTTATGTAGTACTTATATTTATTTAAATATTATTAATATCAACCATAAATCGTAGCATGCTTCTAGCGGCCATATCGGGCGTCGTGGCGTAAATCGTAAACCTAATACGTTATAAAGAATGGCGTTCTGTTCACACTAATATGAACTCTCATACAATAATAGTAGGAGCTAATTTTACATCTACTTAAACCCAGTAACCCGTCAACCCATATTTTTTACACCTTGCGATTGTCATAGATGGAATCTGTTATTTGAGCACGCAGCTAATTCTTCTCTGACAGCAAAAACGTTTTATTCAGAAAATTTATTTGCTATTTTCAAGTTCCAACAAACGCTGGGATTTAATCAAATTCAAATCAAAGCTTACTATGAAACCTTTATCAAACACAAGGTGGGAAAGCAGAATCGAGGCAGCGAATGTCGTATTTTTGCAATTTGATGATGTAGAATGCCTCGAAAGCTTAAAAAATCGAATGGAACAAACAAGCACACTCTTGTTGATTGTGATTCTGTTTTAACGAAATGATCAGTTTTAAACTTATCATATCATTATATTATGTATTATGGTATGAGATATTATTGTGAGTTAATATCATAAGCAAATTATGGCGATCTGTACAAGTCCACTTAAGCATGGCTCTTGAACGTTTACATTTTGTGATTGGATAAAAATATCCACAAATTGGATTCAAAAAATGCTTGTCTGATAGTCATCAATTTATTAAGAAAAGAAGTTATGATCTTCCAAAAGAATTTAAAAATAAGAGGACAGCCAATAAGTAAAGAGTGTTCTATTATAAAGGCAGCAATCATCCTATACAGTCTCCAAAAAGCCGGTATTAAGCAAATTTTTTAACACCATGATTGACTTCATAATAACTAATACGAATTCAAGATTTATGTGTTTATGTCAACATTTTGAAAATTATGATTTTCTCTATGATTTAAACAAGTTATAAATATTCCAAAAGAGCAAATATTTGAAAACTATGAAAGTTTACACACAAACTCCGCAAAAAGGAGCTTTTCAAAATGAAAACTGTTAAAAAATTATTTATCAAATACAATTGGTCCGGAAAGACTCTTCAGCTTTGGCAACAAATAAAAAAAAACAAATAATTACTTACAGCCCCCTTCTAAGTCTGAATATTGTGACGGGAAACTACAGAACTCTACAACGTGTGTGGCCAGACATGCACTTGGCAATTTTTTCTTAAAAAAGTATAATTTTTTATGTTGGTGACCCATAATTGGGTATTTGATTATTTTTTTGTTATAAATGAAAAGATCATATATAAGTTTTATAACAAACTATTTTTTTTTCGCAATATTTCAAAAGTTAATTCAAAATAAATATTAATGTTTGAATTCAGTACCGAAAACACGCCGATCGTTCTCGAATAAATCCGAGCGTGTGTGACGTCACAATTTTAATTTCTACTCATTGTAGCACAGCTGTTACAGTGATTTGACACTTAATCGATGAAATTCCTACAACGTTATGACGTCACAAACCTGACAATCAATCGTAGCGCGATCGTAGTCATGTGATTCTTTTAAAATATTACAATTGTCAATTGTTCGTTATTAATAAAAAAAATGTTTTAAGAGTTTTTCCAATTGACTATTGTCATAATCATGATGAAGCTTTAAAATACATAAAAAAATCGATATTCTTTTTTTTCAAATACTCAATTATTATACAAATAAAATATGTTTCTATATGCAGGCAACATCCAGAAAATGAGTTTAACACAAAACATCAATTGTTTTCACCGCTTGTGGAATATTTTCAGGGTCCTTTAATTGTTTTCACACAACATGCACATAATGTAAACTGAAAGCATAATTCGCGGTAAATTATTGTATCGTTAATCACGTTATGAATGAAATTTCCATTAATCATTATTGAATGTTGATTGTCTGTGGTTTTCATGCATTAAATAACGTCGTTGAAATTTTTGCGCGCGTTGTGCTAAATGTTGATAAATCAAATTAGGATTGATATATGCAAAGAGTATTTTGATTTTACTGTCATCATGTAGTATTTGTTATAATTACAATTTTAAGTTACGTATACGGAACAAAAAGTCGTAACTTTCTTGGTCTTATTTTTGGCCAAATTATTCGACCACGGAATAGAATAAGACTCTCTAGAAGATGACCGGTGGTATGATGGGCACGGCGCCGTTGGAAAAAATATTTCATCACTTTGACCGGAAAAAATAAATAAGAACATACATGAAATTGTATTGTGTTGAATTGAATTGTAGTTGTGTCAAAATGTTAGGCCACATTATCACTTAACGTCACGGGTGCATAACGCCAAATTTATAAACGATAAAAAATTGAGAAATATTATATACTTACTCTAAAATCTCAATATATATCTTAAAAATTATAATATAAATATATTCCACTAAACCGTTTTTCATATTATGTTTCTTAACACAAGTTCTGACTTGATTTAATAAGTATACATTAACAAATTTCGAAAACATTTGAAACATTATCAACAGCTTAAAATATTTTTATTATGTTACCTATATCACAATAACGTTATGTGCTGGAGCGGTGATTAAGCCAGTGTTCGTCATCTGGAAAAGTCAGTCAGTTGTTATATAAGTTGATACTTCTATGAATATTACAATACAACCGACTATTGGGTTGGTCCTCAAAGAAAACAACAAATTTATTTTAACAAACTTAGGAAGCATGAGCTGATCATTTTATTCAGTACCTATCATTATAATTTAATTAAACTGGAGTTAATTACAATCAAGGAACTTAATGAAATTGTTGTGTTCGTGCTGAAAATTTTTCGGTATGCGGTCGTATTGAAATTATTAATAAAAAAGTGTTCTTATATACTCGAAAATTGTATTGAAAAATATCTATCACATTTATCGTGTAACTGGTTTATGTGTAATATTAAAAGCGCTTCGTTTAAATTTTTCTCCGCTGCTTAGGGTCGTTCAATGAAGTTATATAAAAACTTGCTTAATAAAATTGCTATCTAACGTTCCGATAATTTATCAAATCGGACTAGACGTTCCTGAGATTAACGCGGTCAAACATACAAACCGTTCAGCTTTATATTGTGTGATTTTTTTAAATTGTGAAACACTGTTAAATCTCTTACAGTACGCTAGTGTAAAAAATACTTTTCGTTTACGCATTTCAGTTCGGCCCTTCTCGGTATTGCTTGGTTCTCGTCGTTGGACCGACCCGCCCTCGCGATGGCCCCCGTTACTACGCGCTGACGCGCCGCGCCGTACAGCCTGCCCGCACTATTACTTTGTACTCGCTTAGCGTACATTCAGACCCACACATTGCATGATAATTGCTACCCTTTGAAGGGTCGTAGCGTGAACTTACATAGCCTTCCTGAGCAAAAAGGCTCCAAAATTCAAAAAGATTTTTCAAATCTGATTAGTAGTTTTAGAGATTATCTTGTTTAAGGAAACAAACTCTGGAGCATTATAACATTATAAAACATTATATTTTCAAGATATATTGTGAAAATATATTATAGATTAAAATGTTTTAAAATTTTATATATTTATAAAATTCATTAGTGTGACCGCGGGAAATCATCATAAGACTGGTTAACACATTCAACATAATATTGCACAAAATTTATGTCGAGGTCATAATTGATCTACTTTTAATTTGTTTCAGAATATATCAATACTAGTTGTACTGCTGTACAGTTGGAGGATCGGAGTCAACGCAAAACGTTATAAAGAACTGGACGACGTTTATTATGGTAAGAGGATTACATTCTATATCTTACGTATGATAGTGACAACGATTTTTTGACTAGGTATCTATATCTTACTCGTAAAGAATATATTGAAAAAGAAAAGGTATCAAATTAAAGTAGAAAAACATCTGGTGACCCCCAGGTTTCTAATAAAATGATTTAATTAATTAAGAGGCAGAGCTACAACCACGATTCAAACATTAAAAAAAAAAAGAACAAGCACCGCTGTCTTACAGCGGGGACCGCTGATGTCTTGACAACCTTTTTGGAGTTCGCGACCTAGCGATAGAAAACACTTCTATAAGGTGACCGGTAGTATTGGTAAAACATGGATTGTTTACAAATCAGATAAACATAGATTGCTTTTTTTAACAATAGATTATATGGTTGACAATTGATTGTTTCCTAGGGCGGAATTTATGGCAACTGAGGCGACGACGACAGCGAAAAAAACCGCAAATCTTTGTTGTAATCATAAAAAAATAGAATCGATTGTTTAATAGTGCTAATTAGTATCGATTAAACTATTGTTACCAACACTAGTGACCGATTTGTATACCTCATAAACCACTTTGACTTTGTTGAAGTCTGACACAATAATTCCCTATATGCCTATATTCATTAGAATAACAGATTACTATTAAGTGGCACGCACTAAAAGTCCCTGGAATAAATAAGAAAAAATACTAAGGCTCGTCAAAATCAATTTATTTCTTCTCAAATACTCTCTCTTAGCTTCAATACACTATTTCATATGAATTACCCATTTTGAAAACTTTTATGCCCCACCTCCGTGGTGGCTTCGGAAACATGCTTTTTAAGCTTTTCGGAAGCCTCTTCTGGTGTTGAAAATCGTTGACCGCGCAAATAATTCTTAGTCGCATGGTGCTAAGCCGAGCCTGTATGTAGGATGACTTATATTATCTAAGTTTTTCCCTTTCTAAAATTCGTTTGTCTGTCTGGCCACGTGAGAGCTGGCATTGTCATGGTGCAAGATGATACGGCGTTTTTTTTTTTACGGAGTACGTCAATAATATTACCGCAAAGAAATGGTCGTGTACCAATCGATATTCACGACGATCCTCCAAAGCGACAGTAGCCACGTGTCCATATATATATATATATATATATATAGTTTCGTCACCTGTCACTATGTGCAACAGCAAATTTGACGTTCTTTCGTTAAATCTAGTAAGTATGACTTTGCACCAAGCGATGCGGTCCGACTTTGAGCCTCAGTTAAATTGTGAGAGATCTATCGGGAACACAGTCTTTTCACACCCAAATATTTTTCAAGGATTGATTGTATCTAACTCATGCTTTTGCCTTAGAATGCCCGAATCTCATGGTAGGTCACATGCCCATCTGTTTCGATCATACGGCATACAGCATCGATGTTTTCGTTGATCACAGCGGTAGACGGAAGACCGTCACGAAATTAGTCACTGACATTAACACGACCGCAGTGGAATTCTGCAAACCAACTACAAACAGTCAACTTGCATGATGCTTCATTCCCAAAAGCAGTTTGAAGGCAAGCGATACGCTGCTGAGGTGCCAAACTACACTTAAAATCGCAGTAAATCATACTACGAGAATTTTGACGAGTTAAATCCGTAGCAACGTAGACACACGATATTTAAATAGGCGCCAAATGTAAAAACAAGCCAAAGAGTTCCATTTTCAACTATCGTAATTAGTTTTTAAATATTCTTAATGTAGGTGGCCAGTTCCGGCAACTTTTAGTGCACCCTATGTATTGTCAGTATTAGCAAAAAGTAAAGATCCATCTTTTCTTTAGAAACGAGAAAGTTAAATTGAATTTATTATTCAAATAATGTGTGTCCTGAATCAAAGTCAAAGCTGTTACCATGTACAAAGCTTCTAATACGGAGAAATAAAATTGAAGGGTACAATTTCTAAATTTTACAGTGCTTTCAAATTACTGGTATAAAAAAGGGAACGATCGATGTTCCACGAAAACAGCTTAATTTTTTACAACAATGAGAATACTTCAGCCACCATTTATTAATCGAAACATGATAAATTTGCTTATTTATGTATAATATATATAGCAATATATAATATAATTTAAACAAAGCATTTTATACAAATATTCATCACAACTCAAAGCCGATGAAAACCTATCTCGTTTGAATGACCCAAAAAAGAGACAATAACGTTAATATAAAAATGTAGAGCTACTTATATAAAGAAGACGCCAATTCGGAACGATGATCTTAATACATACATTTCTTTTATCTCTTCATGAGGCTCATTACATTGATAATATAGATTATCTGGCATTACATGCCGGTAATTCAGTCTATACGCGAGACAAGTAAATGTAATCCCTTATGGGTGATTACCTAATGATGCTTAATCTATACCAGTTAGATTAAAAAAAAATTTTTGCATGTTGTAGGCCATTTATTGAAGAAGATTGTGGTCTTGTAGCTCCGCTTCTTAGGTGCTACACGGCTACGACTACACGAGTGCGTTAACGTCGGCACGGTTGAGAATTGGTTGAATATATTTAATACTCTGGTAATACCGTGGGTCACAGCTAATTATATAATAAAACCAATTGTTTTAAGCGACCTCGGCAGTTCAGAAGTTTTAATTTAAAAAAAGAGTTACTTAAATGAATCGATGCCAAAATGTCCATAAACTATTCATCGTTTTTGAAGAAAAGGAGCTATTTAAAAAAGAAAAACCTCTCTTCGTATGCATAAAGAGAAGAAAGTTAACAAAAATGCTAAATATTAATTTAGCAAGATTTATAGTTCTAGAGATTGCCTGGTGGAGAGAATATATAATTTAGCTATAATCGATATCAGTTCTATGTACTTATGAATGAAATGATTGAGGTTTGCCCTTGTACGCGTATCACACAAAAACTAATAGATAGTTTTTGATAATTTTTTTGCCTTACTACTTAGATATAGTGTTTATAAAAAATATATATCACGATATCTTTATAAACAATAATTCTGAAGTCCACGCGAGCGGTCTTGTATAGCTATTATAAAAATCTTGTGTGCGTCTGTTAGTAATTCTATAACATGAACGACTTGAGCTCATATTCACGTAATAATATAAATTATAAATAAATACTAAACATTATATGATACATTCAATTACAATCAAAAAACTATAGAAATTCTTATAGTCTACGCGAGAGAGCCAAAACTTCCGAGACCAAGGAAAACGCGACGCTGGAAGTACAAACACATACCGCCAAATTTTCTTGCTAAGTCTTTCACAATTCAGACTGCAAGGCTATGGAATTCACTACCTGTTTCTGTAAGAAGTGCAAAATCGCTAAGCATATTTAAAATATCTGTCAAAGATTATTATTTGTCACTTTAATATTATGTATATTTATTATGTATTACAGTTAGTTTGTACTAAATTTGTAAATAATAATAATGTAGTCTATATTTCTTTAACTATATTTTACGATTTGTGTTAAATGTTATGCCATATTTAATTGTTTTTATTATGCTGTTCTCATTACACCTCTACTACCCCTGATTTTCACTATGAAACATATCCATCCAAAGGTTGCCTGGAAGAGACTGCTTTCAGCAATAAGGCCGCCCTTTGTACTCATCATATACATTTAATGTTCGATTGGATCTGTAATTAACGGTGTACAATAAATATTAAATAAATAACTAAATGAGCTCAAGGACCATGTCAAGCAGGTTTTAATTCCAAAAGGTTATTATTATTATGGATCATTATGTCAATGATAGTGATTTCGGGAGATAGCTCCCTCTCTGTGCATCCACTAAATAATTAATATGATAATATGATTATTAAATGTAAATATTATTTATACAGTTGTTAAAATATTGATTAAATAAAAGATAAGCTCGATCGAGTTTCTTGCCGGTTCTACTCAATGACTGGGATGTTTTCCGAACCGGTAGTAGAGTTTGATGTTAATAAGAGGCTTCTTAGGGCCTAAATTTAATTAAGAACCAGCAAGAAACGTGTTCGGGTTTCAATATTATTATTTTTTAACATATGCTTGAGTCCTTTTGCAGTTGTTATCATTATTTGTGGGTACACATTGTACAGAGAGAGAGTAAGTAATTATGCACTCTATAAAAAATACACTATCGTCAATAAAACTTGTCTTACTAAGTCTAAAAGATAGGATTAGGTATTATTTTACATTTATTTCTAGTATTGAAATTGTGCCCTTCGATTAATATATGCACAATGTACATCTCTTTATCCCATGATCAGATCGATATCTTTAATATTAAGCAAAAACTTTACAGTTGTATATTTTCCTTGTTAATATGTATAAGTTTTTAAGTTCGTAAATACAAAATAGTGTTACAAGTCGGTTTATAACAAACTGTCCACTTACGGAAAAATATTACTAGCTCCCCAAAGCTGTTGTAAATAACAAAGATATAAACCATCGTCGATTAGGTATTCTGTTTCCTTTTGCCGTACCCACATACTCGTAATACAAAGCGAGTCGTATTCAAATGTTACGCACGTGGTTATATTTCATTCCGGCTGAAAGAAATTGTTTTACCAACAAAATTCTTATATCGATACAAAACCGTGTATATACAAGTAACAAAGTACCGTGTTGAAATTTATAGGGAAACAGAACACGTTAAGCCTGGCGACGGGAGTTTCGTATTGTTGTTACCTCACTTGTGGTTATCATATAAGACGGCATTCTTCGCCTGTCTTGACAAAATTATGTTGTTTTATTTATGTAAGAAGTTATATCTGTCATTTACTTAAATTTAATTATATGATAACAATGTCAGACAGAGCAACGATCTAAAGAATACTTTTTTTTTGGTGTAAACTAGCAAAGAAGAATGCACTCAATTTATAGACAACCTTAAAAAAACTGCAGTTCCAAAAATGATGGGAACTTGCGTTAAAAGTGAAAATGAAATCTTTTATTACATCACGAAATCACGTACTAATTTGGTTACCTGATTGTGTACTGCACCCAACACGAAAGAGGTTATTTATTCAGACCTCACGAAACCGTTTTAAATATTAAGATGTATGGCCGGGGTTTTATAAATTACACGTACACCGACGCGCCGCGCCGTGTCGCGAACCTGTCGTGACATTTATGCCTTTTTGACATTTTCATTAATATTTTCTTAGCATTGCAAGACGTTCAATGAAACTTGTTACCCATAGATTGTACGAAACATATTGGAAAAGTTTACAAAACTTGGTACATTTTCACTCCGTTTATTATTCTACAATTGAACTTTATGGCACATTGAGAGGAGAATATATCATCGTCTACCATGTTGTCCTTTTATGCCGGATGGCAGCTACGGACTATTAAAAGTCCTAGTTAATTTTGAGAAAAAAAATATTGTGCAGCAGTTCACACGTTTCAGAAGTGAAACCTTCAGAAAAAAAGACTTGTTATTTAAAAAATATTTTTAAATATCCTAAATCAGCGGGATTCGAACTATCGAGCACTCGAGCGTACTGCGAATGAGTCTGGTCGTCTCACACCAATAGGCCAATTCCACGACGTTCATAAACATTAAAAACCAGGACTTGCATTAACCGCGCATAATGTGAATGTATTCTATCTCATTCTCTCGTAGGTTAAATCCTATAGATGTATATGTTTGTCTCTTTTTATTGTCGCTTTTTCGTTTCATCGAGTTTCAAATCACAACGGTGCTAAAGAAGTTTTCACTTCAAAAACTAAAATATCGCTTTTTTTAGTAACACGCCAAATTGGCGGCACTGTGCCTGATGGTAAGCACAATACAATCTACAATACTAGAATACAATCTAATGGCGACCACCGAGAGATCCGTAATCCATCGCCGTCGTCGCTATCTTGCTAGCCTGTAAACCTCTCAGCGGCTGGAGATATTTGCTATTGCTGGATAAGTTTGAGACATAATGTGAGTTAAACACACACTGGTCACCATGGCCCATAACGAAAGAGTTCTTGAGATTTATACCATGCAGATGCGATTGTAATTCAGCAAGAGGTTCGACGAGTGACAAGAGATTTCTACCGTGCGGATGCGACTGTTATCCAGCAAGAGTTCCGACGACGAGCAAGGTTCTCTAGAACCTTCCTGTCACGTACACTAGGACTGTGGAATGGGTTGTCCAGCACGTTTTTCTCCAGGGCTATGACATGGGGTTATTAAAAAAGGGATTGAAATACAGTCTCCAAAGTCGGCAACTTGGCTGTAATGCTCCTGGTGTTGCAGTTGCCCATAGGCGATGGTAACCATCTACCATCAGTAGAGCCATCTGCCTGTTTACGCCCTATGGCATAAAAAAAGAGTGAGGAGTCGGTGCAAGTGTTGATGGTGATAATGACAATCGAATACCTACCCTCGCTGAGAATGATATTTAGCGACGACAAGAATTAATAAAAGTAAACTACCAATTGTAAGTTGTAAGTTACAAGGCTGCTTATTTATAATATTAGCACCCAGACATTGTAAACAGCAACCTTGATCATAAGACGAAAGTTAATCCTACTTAGAAATCGATCCCGTGACTCATTAAAACAATTACCATTAACGAAGGCTACATTTTGATTGTATCGTAAACTTGAGCATTCTGTTAAAACACCCTTATCCCATTGACCTAAAAAATTTATATTAATCAAATCAAATTAAAGCGACCAAGCGTATCATAAGAGGCCTTATTATAAATACCATTAGTAGGATTACATCTGGGATCAGCAACTAGTGTCGTAATAAATCACTCTCACGGCAATGTACGGTTCCCGGAATTAAAGAGGGCAGATATGATGGAATACATCAAAATATTAAGACGTAATATTATTCTTCTCAAGATATAATATCAAGTAATTCATAATATATTTAAGGTAATATATTATAACATACAACCAGTTAACATGTTCAGTCCGTCCTATGATGTTTGGTCCTTTTTAGGGTTCCACCCTTGTTTCGCATTGTCCGTTCGCAGCTTAGCTCAGAGAGTCTTAGAACTAGAAAGCTGTAATTTGACACACATATTAATCACGCCGATAAGGTGGTAAAATAAAATATTAAAAAAGTCTTTTTTTTCATCTTTCCCATGGTGTGGAGTGTCGTTGGATAGATCGTTTAAATACACGACGGCGAGCACCACCGCCTATAGCTCCCACGCCAGGGAGCCAGTGAGCACAAAGGCCGACCCCGCGGATACCAATCGGTATCTACGGATCATCCTTAGCGCCACAACACGCTGTGTCGCACGCAGCACGCGCTTGTTGTGGATTTGGGTTGGGAGTTATATTTTACGGGTTCTATGATTTATTGTGTTACCGGTTCCAGAGTAATTTCCAACAGCAGTCTGGTGATTTTAGCACCAAACAGTACAAGATGTATGCTTTATCGAATACTAACGGTCTTGTCGCAGCTTTGTACAATTTGTTGATTTATGTATGAACATGAGTACACAACAGCATAATATTACTTTGATGTATATTATATGTACATATTTATATCAAGTAATATGAAAAAAGTTCAAATATTTTAGATTAAGCGAGCAAAGCGACGAGCGGAAAGTAGTAGAAAATTATACTGCGACACTTTCTTATACGTGATCAGAAATTTAAAATTATCACTGTACAGGTGAAAACATTTTAAATAAAATAATATCTTTGACCTATAAAAGTTGGTATAATCTCGTATTTACGTTCACTCGGATACTCTATACAAAGGAATATATATCTATACACATAAGAAACTTGCTCCATTAAGTCCTAAGCTCCCCTCGGGCGCTGAGAAGGTTATTCTGCTTAAATCACACACAATACACATAAGACGTATTCGCGAAACAATTTCTTCCAAAATAAAGGCAATGCTTTTCTTAAAGCCATGTCATCTGTCTTCTAAAGTAATTTCATCGGCCATTTAGACGATTATGTCTCGGGTTTTGAGGAACTTCGGAGACTGACTGAAAAAACTCATCGGTGAAGTGATACAGAATTTTTACAAGAAAAGCTATGTGAAACTTGCTCAACAAATTTTAATACGAATAAAACGTTGAAGAACTAGTATATTATATATTATTCGTCGATTACGATATTACGGTTCGGATAGAACATATAAATCGGATGTTTTAAAACTATAAGTAATTATATAATGGCCGATAATATGGCTTTATTATCCAGATATATTCTTTACTATCAAATGCACGTGAACATTTTTGTTCTTCATTTTTCGCAATGCTGAAATCAATAACAATATTTATTTAACACTCTATACTTATATAGCACGATTTATGTAAATTCATAGGATTGTTTGAAGTCACCTCAATAAATAAAGTTCAAAACAAACTCAAACGAGGTGTGAAGATGCTTTTCTTCAGGTCTGCATGACGACGATGACTGTCGATTAAATTTGAGACCTGCTGCCATCGTTGTTTTTAAATACCATGCTTTTCATCAGACACTGAGCAGCCCCTATTCCGAAATACTTAAAAAACATTTGTTTAAATGTATATTATTATTAACATACTTTGCACAAAAATTTTGCCCAAAAAATTTAAAACTGTTATGTACTTATTCTACACATAGAAAAGATTAAATTAAGCTTCTAAAATTTAATTATGTTTTCATATTAGATTCAATTATGAAAAGTCCAGGGCAATTGTGAATCCAGACGTTTTTATGTAACATTCTGACAATGGCAATTATTTACCAAAGAATTATTACGTTCCACATAACTTCAAAACTTTTCCATTCTGCGATGTTTAATGATATAAACTTTTGACCTTATTTTACACTTTAGTGACAATGTAGAATTAAGTAACTTATTGTCATTGAACTTAATCAATTCTTGCACCGTAACCTTGCAAGTAACTTGGTTGCGTTCTTTTTTTTATACTACAAAGGTGGAAAACAAGTATACGGCCCGCCTGATAATAAGCGGCTACCGCAGCCTATGGCACCTATGGCCTCACCGCAGAAACACAACACTACGTCATTTGGCTGCGATCTACTGTAGGGTGGAGGTATTCCACCAGTCCGGCTGCCCCAAGTACAGAGAAATCTCCATAGAAATTGCAACAGTGCTCTCTTAATGCCAAAAAAAAACTCAGCTGATAACGTTTTCTGTAAAAAAAAAAACATTTTTCTCCTCTCCCCACTCATCAGAATGTCTCGCTAGCAATGCGTGACAGCATTCATATCCTAGATATAAATATTTGCAGTGTCCTTAACTCCAGGGATCACGCCCGCTCAACTTTATATTATTTACAAGGCAAAAGTTCAGCCGTGTATGTAAAATACTGTTCACGTCTCTGAGATGATGGATTCGCAAAATACCTCCTCGATGCTCTGGGCAGGTTTCAGAGACGGGCTATTCGCATTGTTACCATTGTGCTTACCATCAGAGACAGTACCGTCAATTTGCCGAGCTAAAATAAAAAAAATTAAAAAAAACTCGCTCTCTAGTACAGCTGCTGAAACAAGCCTGTAGGTACTTGGAGACAGATTTTTAACTTAATTGTGGTTGCTAGTAAGTTTTCTTCCATTAGATATAGCAATTGTAAAGGACTCGATTTTTAGTGAGTAGGTAACAAACGTAATTTGTATAATTAATAAAGTACTTTCAGTTTATATCCACGAATATTATTCAAACTTTAATGAAGAATATATTCTGACTATTAACTAACAGAGTACTATAAGACGTTAACGCATAATGAATTCATTAACACAGACCTAAATGTGAAGCACCGTCAGTGGCTTCAACCGCAAAGGTCGAATGGCAAAGAATTCTCATTACCAAGCTCGGTGAGGAATTCGAGCCATTGTGTTAATGGGGACGCATATCGGATACCTTTCGCTCTATTTAATTCGTTAGGACGTCAGTGTGAATGTGATATGTGATGTGCGGCCAGACTTTGTCTGAGGATGTTAAATTGATTTTTGAAAGATTTTCTTATTAAGGTAATGTTTTTTACAATGTTTTTTGTACAGGTGAAAACATTTTAAATAAAATAATATCTTTGACCTATAAAAGTTGGTATAATCTCGTATTTACGTTCACTCGGATACTCTATACAAAGGAATATATATCTATACACATAAGAAACTTGCTCCATTAAGTCCTAAGCTCCCCTCGGGCGCTGAGAAGGTTATTCTGCTTAAATCACACACAATACACATAAGACGTATTCGCGAAACAATTTCTTCCAAAATAAAGGCAATGCTTTTCTTAAAGCCATGTCATCTGTCTTCTAAAGTAATTTCATCGGCCATTTAGACGATTATGTCTCGGGTTTTGAGGAACTTCGGAGACTGACTGAAAAAACTCATCGGTGAAGTGATACAGAATTTTTACAAGAAAAGCTATGTGAAACTTGCTCAACAAATTTTAATACGAATAAAACGTTGAAGAACTAGTATATTATATATTATTCGTCGATTACGATATTACGGTTCGGATAGAACATATAAATCGGATGTTTTAAAACTATAAGTAATTATATAATGGCCGATAATATGGCTTTATTATCCAGATATATTCTTTACTATCAAATGCACGTGAACATTTTTGTTCTTCATTTTTCGCAATGCTGAAATCAATAACAATATTTATTTAACACTCTATACTTATATAGCACGATTTATGTAAATTCATAGGATTGTTTGAAGTCACCTCAATAAATAAAGTTCAAAACAAACTCAAACGAGGTGTGAAGATGCTTTTCTTCAGGTCTGCATGACGACGATGACTGTCGATTAAATTTGAGACCTGCTGCCATCGTTGTTTTTAAATACCATGCTTTTCATCAGACACTGAGCAGCCCCTATTCCGAAATACTTAAAAAACATTTGTTTAAATGTATATTATTATTAACATACTTTGCACAAAAATTTTGCCCAAAAAATTTAAAACTGTTATGTACTTATTCTACACATAGAAAAGATTAAATTAAGCTTCTAAAATTTAATTATGTTTTCATATTAGATTCAATTATGAAAAGTCCAGGGCAATTGTGAATCCAGACGTTTTTATGTAACATTCTGACAATGGCAATTATTTACCAAAGAATTATTACGTTCCACATAACTTCAAAACTTTTCCATTCTGCGATGTTTAATGATATAAACTTTTGACCTTATTTTACACTTTAGTGACAATGTAGAATTAAGTAACTTATTGTCATTGAACTTAATCAATTCTTGCACCGTAACCTTGCAAGTAACTTGGTTGCGTTCTTTTTTTTATACTACAAAGGTGGAAAACAAGTATACGGCCCGCCTGATAATAAGCGGCTACCGCAGCCTATGGCACCTATGGCCTCACCGCAGAAACACAACACTACGTCATTTGGCTGCGATCTACTGTAGGGTGGAGGTATTCCACCAGTCCGGCTGCCCCAAGTACAGAGAAATCTCCATAGAAATTGCAACAGTGCTCTCTTAATGCCAAAAAAAAACTCAGCTGATAACGTTTTCTGTAAAAAAAAAAACATTTTTCTCCTCTCCCCACTCATCAGAATGTCTCGCTAGCAATGCGTGACAGCATTCATATCCTAGATATAAATATTTGCAGTGTCCTTAACTCCAGGGATCACGCCCGCTCAACTTTATATTATTTACAAGGCAAAAGTTCAGCCGTGTATGTAAAATACTGTTCACGTCTCTGAGATGATGGATTCGCAAAATACCTCCTCGATGCTCTGGGCAGGTTTCAGAGACGGGCTATTCGCATTGTTACCATTGTGCTTACCATCAGAGACAGTACCGTCAATTTGCCGAGCTAAAATAAAAAAAATTAAAAAAAACTCGCTCTCTAGTACAGCTGCTGAAACAAGCCTGTAGGTACTTGGAGACAGATTTTTAACTTAATTGTGGTTGCTAGTAAGTTTTCTTCCATTAGATATAGCAATTGTAAAGGACTCGATTTTTAGTGAGTAGGTAACAAACGTAATTTGTATAATTAATAAAGTACTTTCAGTTTATATCCACGAATATTATTCAAACTTTAATGAAGAATATATTCTGACTATTAACTAACAGAGTACTATAAGACGTTAACGCATAATGAATTCATTAACACAGACCTAAATGTGAAGCACCGTCAGTGGCTTCAACCGCAAAGGTCGAATGGCAAAGAATTCTCATTACCAAGCTCGGTGAGGAATTCGAGCCATTGTGTTAATGGGGACGCATATCGGATACCTTTCGCTCTATTTAATTCGTTAGGACGTCAGTGTGAATGTGATATGTGATGTGCGGCCAGACTTTGTCTGAGGATGTTAAATTGATTTTTGAAAGATTTTCTTATTAAGGTAATGTTTTTTTTTTTAATTTTTTTTTTTATTATACTCAGACAATCACCACAAAGAGGTAATTGTTTCAATTTTATCAAATGTTTTCACCTTGACTATAGGTTTTTTTATCGTTATATGTTTGGCGTAGTGGCCACAATCTCACCTGATGATAAGTGGCGTTGTGGCCTAAGATGATAACACACTAAACCTGATGGAAGACTGGCTCTCAAGTGCAGCTGCCGGAACACACCTATTGGTGCTTGGTGACAGATTTTCAACTTCAGGGTGGTAACTAGCTTGGCGAGCATAAGGAAAAGCCCTACCACCATGCATTATCTATATATTTTAAATATAATTAAAATGTGTTTTTATTTTGTTACAGGTGTACAGATAGCATATTTTGCTATAATAGGAACGCAGATGTTCATGATCGTACTAAGCATATTCCTGTTTTATGGAATTTATAAAGTAAGTAATGTATTTATTAAAGTTAATTAAAAAGTTAAAATTATACTGATAGAAGTGGCTTTGTTGGATTTTTTTCTATTTTTTTAACACTTAAATACAAAAAACAACATAAAATATTTGTTTTCCTTTCATGTGAAAACGATACTATAATGGCACGGACGTCTCAAATAAAAGGGACGTTTACTTGTCAGCCCTCTTCTAATGACAAGAAAACACAATAATTGGAAGTAGTATTGGATAAACGGAAGACAGAAATAACCGGTAAACGGTTATTACAAGTCAAAGGAGAAACGCCCTTATTCACTTCATATTGCGATCAATTGTACCGTCAAGAAATATGTACTTCGATTGCGTCAACGATTTTCGCAAAATGAATATTAAAAAATTGCCAAGTTCGTGTTCAGCCACGCGTAATGTAGAGTTCCGTAGTTGCACGTCACAATATGCAGACTTTGAAGGGGACTTTAAGTAGGTAATTGTCATTGGAATTTGTACAAAATTACTTCTACAAGTACATTTTATGAGTTGGTCGACTGTTATTCGTTAACTTGTAAATCCTACATAGGTGTGATAGTTTTCCTTTTAACTTCATTATACTATATGCTACTGCTGTGAATTTTTTCACATATCCAAAAAAAACTACTATTTTAATGACCCCTGCCGGATACTTGAATCTAACAAAAAATATCACTTTAAAAGTTTAATATTTCGCAAACGGTTTCCTGAATCGAAAAATGGTTCGCACACATCCGCAATATTTTTGAAGGATCTATCCAAAAAAGCCCATACGATGGCATAGACGATAAAAAAAAAACTTTACGTATAGGAGAGGTACCTAAACGATTATTTTTCCAAAATGTTATTTTACCCTATTGTCGGTGTGATTAATATATATACATCATATTCATATCAAGTTACAGCTTTGTAGTACTATGAATCTCTGAGCTAAGCCGCGGACAGACACAGACTTAGCCAGGTTATAATAGTTCCTTGTTGAATTCGGAACCGTAATAAAAGCGAACCATTCATTCGTAAGGATGAATCTGCCATGCCTAATAATAATGCTCATAACTCACTTTTCAATTCTCAATAGAACTTCGTCACAAAATACCTTATTGTAGCGTATGTATAAGAGATAGGCATATGGTATCGTGAACTTTTTTTAATTGTAATAAGGAGCATTGTTTTTGTAGAACATTGTATTTACGTATCACTAACCATTACGCCAGCGCATGCGGATAAAGCAGTTCGCGAACAATGTTGCTTCAAACTTATTTAACCAAAATGAATATTTAAGGCTAGTGGAGAGGTATAGCCTAATTTTACATAGCCTGTACTATTCCTCGTGATTCTGGCTATCATATACAGAAATAATTTTTCAAATCCGACTGGTAGTTCCGGAGATTAGCGTGTTTAAACAAATAAAGGTATAGGTTATATTAGTATAGATTACTCATATCTAGAGATTATTTCAGGAAAACGTGGCATTTCTTGTTCCGTGGGTCGTCGGTTGCATGACCTTCATGGCGCTAGAGGCAATGGCGATGGTGTACTCCAATATACTAAGAGACCATGTTAACAAGGTATTATTATAATATTATTCTCACCTTGGTTTGTTTCATAATAGACCTAAGAAGTGTATTTTTTTTTTAATTGCCTAAGGCAACAGATTCCAGTCTAAAAAAATACTGTTTTTTTTTACATTTTACTACATACTTATGGTTGTTTTTGTAATTTCTATCATAACCTAAAAAAGATAACCAAATTCGTCAATTGTTTAGAAGAAATGTTTTTTTTTATATACACAACATGTATGTTTTTTTTTGTATTTTATAGAGAAACACACAAATGAATTTTAGAAAAAAGTAATTAATAAATTGGTTGAACAGTATGAAAATGAAAAAAAAAACGTTTTTATTGGCACGCACGCATGCACTTTATTTTTTTAAAGACTTTTTTACTATAAAGTAATATTCCGAAAAAAAACGATATTGTATTTTTTTTAATATGCAACTATTCCATTTGTTAAAATTTCTTTTAAACAAATAGATTTATAAATTTAAATCAATTATTATTTTATAGTATTTTTTTTTTATCTTAGAACAGGAATAACAACCAAAATATTCAACCCGTTTTTTTTAAAGCTTTTATTTACTTTTACCTGACCCGGTGTCTGTCTGCAAATATTGCAAGTTAAATTTGACCCACTTTCCAGTTTCTGATTGAACTGCAATTTTGCTTATGTGTGTAACTTCGATGTAATATTATGTTACCATGGAGGTGATCTGATAATGGAGACGGGTGTAGAGACTGGAACTCCCTGATGACAAATGGTAGGAAAGTCGATTTTAAGCTAGTTTGTTTGGTTGCCATGAGTATTTTCTATTACAAATGATAACGAAGGTCTGAAGAAAAATCTAGAAGTTGTCCCAGGACCTCACTGACAGAAACTGCGAAGATAGTCGAGTTTGGGCTTATTAGCTGTAAAAGTGTATATGATTTCTATCACCAATATTTTAATATTTACTTAAAAGCTTGAGACGTAAAACGTCTTTCCAATTAAACTCAAGCCTCTCAAGCTTTTAGAGAAATATTAAAAAAAATAAAAGTTCTATTTTTATGTAAATTTAATTTAGTAAATACCTACTGCATGCGCCTCTCATCAGTGACTACATATAGGCTTCTTCTATAGCTTTATTCATTAAAAATTGTTATTTACTTTCTAGTTCGATAACTTATATATAAAAACATCATTTTTATTAAGGATTTTCAGTTTTTAACTTTTTTGCTGATTAAATATTTCAAAAATATTACATATCGATAACTTCATTAAGTATAGATGTCAAAAGGTTTCCTCCACATTGTAAATAACTTTTGTTAATGTGTGGATTTGAAACTTTCGCACATTTCTCTAGATTAAATTACGAATCCAACGTGCAATACACGTGTTTTAACTCGCAGTAACAAGAATTAACAGGTTTCTTGACTTGTTGATTAGACTAGTGAATCAGTAAAAACAAAAGTTTATGTGAGTTTATAAAATGAATATAAATCTTAAGAAAATAGAAAAGCTATAAGTATACCTTGTGGATATTAAAAAGCTAATGAAAACAATGGATACAAAATAAATTGAACTAAATAACTAATGTTATGTGACTTCAACATTTTAAATATACTTGACCAATGTATCTTGTATTTGAAAATGTAAAATAACGTCTAATGACACACGAATATCAATTTACACATGAGTTCACTGACTTTAATATACAGTCAATAAAACACTATGTTTTTTTTTTTTTTACACGTTAAATCGCACTTTACGTGTTTGCTTCCGAGATACTTTTAAATATATCTACGGTTTTCTAATTCCTGTCTAATCTGTTGTTCGCTTAAAAGTATTTTTTTATGTGAAATTATTGTATCTTTTCAGATTTTAAAAATTATCAGTACTCATTAGTAATATAGTATACATCATTGTCACCATCAACTTTATCATTCCACTGCTGGATAAAATGTATCTTTCAAGATTCGCCATCGGCCATATAAAATTCCACATCATGTAATAAGAATACATTAACCTTATTAACTTGTCAATAATGAAAATGTTTTAGGTTCATACAATTAGACTCAGTAAATTCAGTAGTTAATTATTTGAGTAGAATCTAAAGAATGGAATTTAACGAGTAAAAGATAGGTCAGATTTTAGCCAAAATTACTTGTTTTCTTATATCCGCCTCTCAGACTTGACTTTTTATGAGACTTCACTACTTTTTATAGACAAATATCTCCATTGAGACTTAGCACGTTTTGTAAATATATTATTTGAGCAATATAGCCAATGGAATTGTACTATGTCCAGAACTAATATCATAAAATTAAGAAAACCTAAACTTTTATACATTTAAGTACCACTTGTAAGGACAACATATAGGTGGCTAAAATTCAATTCTAATCTGAGCGTGCAAACAGTTTAATTCTCTAGAATACTCTAGATGATAGTGTTGACTTATTTAGTACAAGTGTCTTCACTAAGGCCCAGTGTATGTAACTTTTCTCAATTTTTTTTTTTCGTGGATGACTTTCTTTCTTTTTCTCTTTCTATTTGTATAAACTTGCAACTGGTCTTCTATTGGGATTTTTTTCTATTGTCTGTTAGCTGTAAATTTTCTTTGAATGTAAAATAAAATAAAAATTATAAACTATTACTTTTTAAACTCAATTTCTTGCATGGTAGTAATTATACGACCACAGCGTGTATTAAATGTATACGCCCACTAGTATATTATCATTGTAAAAGTATAGTGTTCTGCCGTTCTATTTGCGATTGGAAACGTGCGAAGGTCGTGGCTCGTTATGAGTGTGGACTATTTGATTTTACAAGCCTCCCTTGTCGTCTGTTTATGTCTGATTATAGATGTATTTGACTCCGCTACCATACTGAAATGTTTACATCTAATACCTTATTTACGATATTTATTGAATAGTCTGATAAAATGAAAATTAAAAATACACTAATTTCACTGGCCTGCGAAATAAACTTTGATTTATGGCTTCTGTCTATGTAGGCAATTAAGCTAATGTCAAACATAACAAGTACACGATATACCTCTTTATTTCCGCGTTAATACTGTTTTGGGTAATCAAGTATAGCTCGATCGCCTAATGGTCTGCGGGACGCGGGAGGAGAATAAGACCGACCAATAAGTTAGTCGTTTGCCGGCCGCCGATAGCAATAGACGTTTGACGTATGGGTGTACGCGGTTTTATTTTTGTGTCTGCTACACATGAGATTATTTTATTAAGATGGAACTATGTACCCTACGTTTTAAAAAACATTACACTTAATCAAAACTAATACTTTAATTCGTTTTATTTAACTATATTGTCAATATATATTATTAAATTCATAAAAGTTTCACTTCAACTGCGTGTAAAGGTTACAAGGACAATTTTCTTTCATTATAGTAGTTTTTTAATTACAGTTATTATAAAAACAACAACATTATGTGTACTAAATGTGTTATTTATCATAACAGATCTGTCCAAGTTGCAATATCATGCATAAACTATTGATCTTCAGATATAGAGTATCATCTCAATACCGTGTTGTCCATGCACATCCGCCTCCCCGCGTCCCCTATGCCATCAGGAGGGTCACGCTTACAGCGGTCGGCCTATACCTATACAGAATTACAAACAACGAGTTTTCTTTTCACTGCATATGACTAAGTTTTTGTAAGGAGCATAACTATCAGTTATGTGTCTGGGTGAATATCTATAAAAGTATAGTATATCTACATACAAGATTTACTTAGTTTGATTACGTTGGCATAACGTAAAAATTATTCAAAGACTCAGTAGAATAGTACATTTGTTAAATACAAATACTATAACATTTTTGTGCTATGATAATATGATACAAAAGCCCCTTAGATAAATGATTTTCTGGAATTTAACAAAGTAAAACTCATCATAATATCCATACTCACATATTAATAATTCAACAAGGTCGACGAAGTAATAGATTGCGGTTATTCGAGCATCTGTATACATTATACATGACCAAACTAACAAGAATGACCAACCAAATACAAACAAGGGTAGGAAATCCTCTTTTGGCGGACGTCCAAACAAAAACGCCGACAAAACTGCTTCGATTTAAGAAAACGATCACAAATACGAAATCATTTATTCAATAGAAGAATTTGAAATTTACTCAACAATCAAGTGTTCGGCGAATTACATAAATCGTATTAGTATCTATGTTTATTTAATTCGTAAACTGTATAGACTGTATAGCCTCTTTGCGTCTTTTTATTAAGAACAAAAAATACATTGTAACTTGAGAATAAATTAACATTACGAACGAAGATATTGATAACAGACTGTATAACATAAAACTCAACATATAAAAACGTACAATTTCACATTAAATTTAGACGAAAAATACGTCTGAATAAAGCACTGAAGCTGAAAGGTCTAACTGAAATAAAACATTCTGAACGATAGGTATAAAAAATAATACAAGCGATAATGACAATTTCAGTAGGTACTAAATTTAAAAGGTTTCAACGTAATGGACTTAATATTTTAATCGACGATATAATAGTCTCAAAGGTTTTAAAGTCACTAAAAGACTGTACTTAACGTAAAAAGCAATTGGATGGCAAAGTCTGGGCCAGGCGTTAAATTATTAATACTTAATAAGCTTATCAAAACAGAACAGCAAAATATCTGAAATATATTTCTTCAGTAAAACAATAATGCGTTATTTAATCATGAAACATCTGGACGTTGTTGATGACAAAGAAAATACTAAGCTTAAACCGAAACGAACACAATGGTTTGTTTTCTATTTATTTTTATCACGTTATTCTGTTTTTCAGAATGCTCATCTTAACAGCAAAGGTCAAACGCATAATGAAGAAGATAATCATTCCTATCCGGTATTAAGGACCATTGTATTAAGGAACAATGGCGTATCAAACATAATATTATTTTGATTATAACTGTTTTTCGAATGCTTTTTCTTTTTTTTATATTCGATTAGTTATGGTGACAAGTATTGAATGATTCAGGATAATTTCAACATTATTTACTTACTAGTTATGCCTCACGGTTGCTTCATCCGTATTATATTTATTCGGCCAACTCTCCACTGCGCACCCAAAGACGCGTATGTGTAGCCTATCGTTATTCTCAAATCCTGCACTTGCCTTGTAGCACTTTCTAGATTACTTGACGTTCATGGTTACTGCTCCGCTCCTTAGAGTCGTAGCGTGAAGTTTTATAACTTATAACTATTCTTAATAAATAAATTATAAAATGCAAAATAAATTATAAATGCAATATTATTATAACCTAATGAGGAGATCTGCACAAAAACCGAAATCACCCATATAGCTTTAAAAATAGCTAGACTTTACTGGCGGTGAACAAAGAACTTGTAGAACGGAAGATCAAAAAGTTGTTGACTAGCGACTGTGTACTGAAAGACGCAGTGTGAGCAAACCAGCCATAAGGTGAACTACTCGTAATGACATGGTGAAGTTTGTGGGTATCCGCTGGATGTCTGTAACATAGCACGGGCCGTTGTAACGATCTTTGCGGGAGACTTACGTTCAGCAGTAGATAGATGTCTTTTCGCTGAAATGATGATGATACAATTTTGATTTCAACTGATTGCTTGTTAATATACTTTCACGGATAATTAAAAAAATCATGCAAATTGCACTGGCTAAGTTCTTCCAGACTTATAATCCCTCTATTTGAGATAAAATGCATTCAACAAGTATTGTAATATACTTAATAATGAACAAACAAACTATTTATAGTAAATTAGTATACAATTAAAAAAAAAACATTAAATCGTCATGTCAAATGGTTTAGACCGGCTATTTGGAGTCGTTAGGTTTGAACCCCGGCATGAACCAACGATTATTTCGAAATTCGCGTACATTTACTTTAATTCAGTTCTGTAGCACTATCGGCTAACAACGGTAAAACATCATGAAGAAACCCGAATGCTTGAAAATGTTCTTATAGTACTATTGTATGTGGAAATTATATAGAACTGGTGATTTTGCCGGCGCTTGAAATCGCCAGTGCGTCGTGCGCCGTCGTGGTGGAAAAGGAAGAGGCCTGTTCCCAGCAGTGGGACTTAAAGACTGATATTATTATCATTATTACACATATACCTAACTCATTATTGCTCAGTCTATCATACCGTAGTCTAATTTTAAGGATTGTTGATGAGCTGTCTTTATATACCAATTTTTTAAAATAAAAATGTAGGTAAAGTGAATATTTTCCAACTGATGTGAAGTAACCTCTACATATCATTATTCCCTAAAAATCAACCAACATCACAGAAAATTTTGGTTCTGTCTGTAGTCAGGCTCTGATTACATTGCTTCTCTTTAGGACTCAGTTAAAATGCATCATTCGCTATTGCATGTTTCTAACTACATCCGATGTATCGAAACTCAGCGATGAAAAGTGTGGCGGATGTGCTTTTCCAGTAAAATATTGCAGGCTTGTCGAACTTTGTACGCACAATTTTAATTCCAGTTTAGTTTTATTAATATTCTGATTTTCTTTTCTGGTTTAATGTATTCAATAAATTGACCTGAAAGTCATTATCGAAACTCAATTTAACGGGAATATATATGCGTGACTAGCTCACTAGATTGATTCGAATTGATTAGTGAATATATATTAGTCGGAGCCTAATGTAAATACATGAAGACGGTAAAATAAACTTAGAGAGATTGATTGTATGTACTTATACTATTGTAATGTGTAGATGTTTATTTAAGGTTATTAATCAAGAAGGTAGTAAGAACGGAACCTACTGATACTAAGTTACTTTGTAAATCCTGCCTATTGAAAAGACGACATGCAAGATCAAGTCATTGTGATGAACTTTTACATAATATGTTTAGAGATGACAAAACATTAGGTTCAAGTTTCATCCCACTCGTACTAATCCTCATTTGTTATTCATTAGTAAGTGGGTAGGTTAGAGTAGTGTATGTTGTTTTATTCTATAATCTATACAGGCAAGATATCGAAGCGGCTTAATTATGTTTTTTCATTCAAATAATTTAATTGAATACAAGAGGCTGGTATTTCTGGACCTGAATGAATATGATGTATGGTTTATAAAATTGGTGATATTTTTGTATTTAAAAATATAAAATATAAGACAATTCACAATCTCCAAAATGAGAAAACTAAAAAGTAATTTAAAGAGTAAATAAAAATTATCGATAATCGATTGATGTAAATTTGTTCAAACAATAAAATATAGAACATTTGAATTAACAGATTAAAACTGTAATGAAATAAGATATCTTTATGTAAATAAAAATAAATCTCAAAATCGATTCAATACTTTATTTTTAGTCTGTATTATTAGAACTGTATTTTTAAACTGTGTTAGGACTCGAATACTCCTGTGATCTTGTATCTTAGGCCGCATTTACGTCAAAGCAACATCATGTGACATTGCAAAATTCTACAAATTGTTGCATGCGTCTCCTTGTTTCATTTTAGAAATGACAATATATTGCGGCAACATCATGCTAAAATGTTTCAGATATTTTTGGTCTACCTGATTGGTTACCCTCCATTGTGTGTATCCAGAAACGCTTTTCTATTGGTAATGCGATTTTATTCTCTATGAAATGCATTTCGAAGGTTCTTTATTATCTTTTTTATATGTTCTCCATCCAGATCATATTTTCGTGCAAGGCCAAGTAAAGCATCACGCTTCATCGTGTATTTATAATTTGAATTTCGGATATCCCATAACACTTCATACTTTCTATAATCTTCAATAAAATCGAGATATTTTTCATGAGATATAATATATTGAGATAGATATATTTTTCACTCCATAACCGAAATCTTTGATAAAGGCTTACAAAACATAACCTAAAATCTGTCGCAGGGAATCCATCAGGTTTGAATACAAGAACGAAATTGTGCTACGTGACGCAAAGGTGCTGTTTTGCCGCACGATTCTTGCTACAAAGTGCAACATTTTCAATTTTTGTAGTATGCGAGCCTTTCGCGTTCTGCAATGTTGCAAGATGTTGCTCTGATGTAAAATAGGCTTTACTCATGTCATAGTAATATTTTTTCATATCATATTTTAACTGATTATAATATTATGGACATATGAACTATGATTTGTGGATTCCTTAAAATTTGTCCACACCATAAATTTAATAAACATGACTCTACCAATAAATATGAATTCCAATTCAAGAATTAATCAAAATTATATGAACTAACTTGAAACTCTGCTCTCAGATTGCCAACAGCGTAGAATTTTCTGTGATGGTTGGAAAATGTATATTAGTTATTATTTGACACCATTTTCGTCTTTTTACATCCAGGGCCAAAATTGTATGAAGGAATATCCATCTGAATCACTAAAGCGGATGCTTTACTAAAGCGGTTTACAGTTAAATGAATATCATCAAAATTGCAATAACATTGAGCATTTTATGAAAACTAACTGATATCGGATATTCGTACACACCGGACTCAACGTGAGTGATTTATATTTTTGTTCAATCGCAAAAACATTACTATTCAATCACTTCCAATATTGTTTCGTATTGAATATATATTTATTGAACAGTGGCAAACACAATTTGTTCAGCTCAAATGATACTTCACGTTTGTTTAGCCGCAATCTGAATTGATTGAACGAAACATTAAACAGATTATATGAAAACAATATTATAAAGTTGAAACCTGAATTTTAATGGACAGCGTTAATACTCTTGACAATGTTGAACATTGATCAAATTGTCCGGTGTTTAAAGCACTTTAATAATAGGGCCGTTCTTCAGTAAAACGAAAACTTTTAGCGGTATCATGTTATTTTATGGTAGAATTAAAATGTATACTAATGACCACAGAATAAATAAAGTTGCGTCTAGTTTGTACAAAATATGTAATAATTATATTTCGATAGTACATTTAAAATCTTCACTTTCAATCATTACCAGTTTATGCTTTTGTTTTTGCCATTGATATGTTTCCATTGTACACTATTATTAAATAAATTTACAGAACTGAACATTGAAGTTTACCCGTAGCATGACACATTATTATTATAATTTCAGCCATTGGTTTCGTCCAAGTCCGGTAAAGCTGTAAAAGCCGTAAAGGCTCCAGGTCTCCTAAGACTAACAGTATAGTCAGTACAAACATTGGTTTCGTCCGTATTGTAACGTATTCATTATATTATATAAAATAGCCTAATGGTCATAGTTTAATGATTGGTCCCGCACCACTTCAACTAGATACCGTCGGCATACTATCTAAAAGTGGCAATCGAAATTAGCCGAATCGGCGTACTCGAGCCAGTGTCATACCGAAAATACTGTCACGTTGACAAGTTTCTTTTCAAATTAGTCAATACACATTACTATCTATATAAATAGAAATGAAACGCTGTTCGTTGGTAAGCGCATCACGTGAGAACGGCTGGACCGGTTTGCCTTTTAATTTTTTTTAATTCTGAGTGATAGTCCTAATAAGGTTTGTTGGAAAAAAAAATGAAAACAATCCCGGCAAATTGGAAAAATGGAAAAATGAAATTGCTTTTTACTATTGGATTTTTTACGAACTCAAAACCATAACAGACTCATAATTCGAATGATGGATATGCGTATATTTTTTGTATTATTTGTCATGATCCTGCAAAAGTTTTCAGCAAAAAAAAAATTGGGATAGGTATTAATTAATTAATTTGTTATTAATTATTATTAATTGTTGCTACTTACTGGAAAGGGCAGAATAATGCCCGCCGGGCCAGTTAGTTAAAAATATGATTATAACTTTATCTGCACAGCTTTCGTAGATTTTACGTAATAAACGATCAGTAAGCGTTTATTAAATAAGTATGTTATGTATATCCAAAAACACATATTTGTAATACAAATCGTTGGCTGTCAATTGAATATAAATAACAAAATTAAATTATAACAAAAGTTTACAGCAAGGTGACCCATCCAATGTTGCAGATTTTAAAAATCCACATGTAAAAAGCTCCTTTCTAATTTTATTACCTCCTTTAAAATTCCCCGGTGAAGCTGTAAAAGCCGTAAAGGCTCCAGGGCCCTAAGGCTAACAGTATAGCCAGCTCGAAAGAAAAAAAAACCTTTAAAATTAAACCAAACTGTAATTACAACTGTAAACAAAATGTAATTATATTATTTTATTTACAAAAGAGACTTAACAACTTGCCATTAAAGGTCAATTCATTTCACCGTTTGAATTGCGTGAGTTAGGTCCCTAAAATCTAAATTTTCGATGACAGTTTAAATGAACAAAGCTTCAGTTTAAGTTACCCGATTGTTAGCACTGTCTAAGGAAGTATCATTGTCTATTATTTTAGCCTCCTATTCATCAAAGGTCCCTAAGTTTTGAGTCTGTTATCATAACAGTGACACGAATTAACTTGAAGAGAGTATCCACGTTTTGTAATTACTACAAATAACATTTTCTCAACAAGTTCTATCAAATAAATTAATAAAACCGTTTAAGAGAGATTTTTTTTAGAGATTTCTCTCTACATGTGGCAGTCCGACTGGTGAAATACCTCCTCCCTCGACAGACTCCGTGGCGCAGTGGTAGTAAGCCCTACTATTGAGCCGAGAGGTCGCGGGTTCGATCCCCGCACATGATTAACTTTTGGGTGATGAGCATATTATTGTAAGTTGTCTGTCTGGGTGTTTAATATCTATATATGTATGGTATATCAGTTTTTAGCTACCATAGTACAAGCTGAGATTTGATTGGAATTAAATGGCTTTGTGTGATTTTGTATCCACATAAAATAAAATAAAAACTACAAAATAAATAAAATTAATCCTACAGAAGATAACAGCCAAATTAAACTTGTGTTGTGTTCTTGCGATGAGTAGGGTTTACAGAGCTGTTTGGGGTAGGGAGGTAAAAGTTGATAATTCAAACCTCCAGTTATCACAAGGGTCCATAGGCTACGGTAGCCGCTTACTATCAAGCGGACCGTAAGCTCGTTTGCCATCTCAATTGTATTAAAAATATGAAAATTTTCCAAGTGCGTGTCGGGTCACGTGCCGTGTAGGGTTTCATAGTTGCCCTCACAATATGCAGACTTAGAGAGGGGCTTCAAGTAATTTTTAGTTTTATAAGTTGATTGACTATTTCTCGTTAACTAGTAAAACCTACTTACCTCTGTTAGTTTTCCTTTTAACTTCATTCTATATATTACTACCTCGATTTTTTTCACTTAACCAAAATATCCATTTAGTTAGCAGGGGGGCACACTTGACTCTTACAAAAATTAGCACTTAATATTTCGCAAACGGATCCCTGAATCGAAATATAGTTTTCACTCACCCACAATATTTTAACGAACTATCCAACGATAATCACTCCAAACGATGGGATAGGCAAGAAAAAAACGTTATCATTTTACGTGTAGGGGAGGTACCCTAAACAATGTCAAAATTTTATTTTCCCCTTTGTCGGCGTGATTAATATGTATACCCAAATTACAGATTTCTAGTATTAAGAAACTCTGAGCTAAGCCGCGGAAAGATAGACGGACATAGCGAAACTATAAGTGAGGTTTCTATTTCCGTACTTGAATATATCCCATAAAGAACGATTCTTGAATTTGGTACGTAATGAAAGAAGTTCTAGAAAAAGTGCTATTTCAGAAGATGTGAAATCAGAACACTGTAGCTTAATTTCTTAACCTGTATAAGAAAATATAATAATAAATGTGTGTAAATGTCTTCAAACATATAAAGTATCATATGACTATTTTATGTAGAGACATAGGCCTGCCTGACTGCTTAAAAAAACTATATGATAATACTAATATAATATATATGATATATTTTAAAATATTTTAATTACAAAAGAAGAAAATTAAACGAGGAAAAACGGAAAATTCGGCAACGAAGACAGTAGATGTTAAAAATTCACAGAAACTGACCAGTTTCATCGCAAGTGCTTGCCGCAACCTTCCTTTAATTTGTGTACCAAAAACCGACGTAGCTCAGATCGGTAACAAGCCAAGCTAAGCCAAACGCTCTATTCATCCATGCAATTGAAATTTTTGATGCTTATCGTGGTTTGGAAAGCGCGTGGATCCGACTCTAAGTTTATTATTGATTTTAAAGTTTAATGAAGTATCGAAATTCTGGATTTACGTCTTCCGTTAACAAGCATGGCATTATGGTATTTCACAATTTCTGATTTTGACACTTCGTAAACAGCTTACTTCGCCTATATACAAATGTACACTGTGTCTTAGTAAACAGATTATTGACAAATAAGGTAAATTATTTTGTTCGGACTTTATTAAAATAATTTGTTTATGATTACAATTTATTATTGATGAAAATAGATTATAACTTGTAATAGAATACGTACTGCATTTGAATTGTTTCCAAGTCATGAAGTTTACATTCCCAAATTGATTTCCAAATGGCATGCAATAAACGAATAAAGTATTTATGAACATCTTTATCAGATTAGATTGAGCTTCAAACTTGTATTTTTATAACAGTTTTTTCATAACTGGCGTATTGAGATTTGATTGAATTTGAAGATATGAGCTTTAAATCTTAATCTCTTAACTCAAGATTGATCAATCTCGAAATGTTTATTGGATACGAGAGTTGTGTTACTTTCCTCTTTTTCCTAATAACGAGGTTAAGTACTCGACAATAATTTAAACTGGGTTTATAATAAACTAGCAATGCCCCAGAGTTTCACCCGTGTTAAATTTATTCGACCTAATCCCTACCGCGCCGTCGCTAACTTACCCGTGTAACCGTTGCACGTTCGTGGGACATGATACATACCTAGTTTGGTACATAGCCTATTTTATTGGGTAAGTGAAACATATCCTACATTACCTATATAATATAGCCTCAAAATTCGTACTCTTTCTTTATGTTATTGTTATATTATAGATTTTATTAAAGGATTGTGAAAATATAATTGATTTTTTATACCAAGTAGGTACAATTATGTTATATGTTTTTAGTCACCCTTTCGTATTCGCACGTTTTACTTTCTACCATGCAAACAACGTTCGTTTACGTCCATAAACATAACGCTGCCCTTTGTTTGCTTTCGTTAATAGATGATACCGCTCGTGTTTCAACTGACGGTTTTCGAGGTTACAACGCTTATGGTGCGAAAAAAATTGCTGTTTATACTCATTAGTTATTGATTTTCTACGTTTGTGGTACTAGCAAAATAATTCAAGAGAAAAACAAATTTTGTCATTTTCTGTAAATTTATACCACCATGACTTATAATGGTGCAGAGACATGGACGCTCACAGTTAAAAATTGAAGAGTATGCGTGTTAAATTTGAGGTCAATAGACATATTATGCGTGCATAATTATAAGAAAACAGTTATATATAAATTCATTTTACCAAACAAACTTTCAATCCCTATTTATACAACTTTTACTGATGAATTTTGATTAATGCTGATACATATGTTTCATACCAACAAGTCAAAAGACAATGTTTGCACCGGATACAAACTTTCAATCCCCTTTTTTCACTCAAAGGTTGAATTTCACAAAATCCGTTCATAGTGAGCGTCTACATTGTGAAAGGAGTAACTATGCTAAATTTCAAGACAATCGGACCTATAGTTTCGGAGATCTCGTGATGAGTGGTATTTCGCTTTTATATACTAGTATATAGATTAATACTGTCTATAAGTGAGGAATTAGGAGAGGTAGGGCACAGATAAACTAATTTATAGATTTATTTCTCTTTACTTGGGCTAGGCCGAATGGTGAAATACCTACACCCTACAGAAGATCGTAGCCAAATAACCTAGTGTTGAGTTCCTGCGGTGAGTAGGGTTTCCAGAGCACTTTGAAGTAGGGGGGTTCGAAGTCGACTACGGTAGACTTTTTTTTTACTACAATGGTGGTAAACAGGCATACGGCACGCCTGATGATAAGCGGCTACCATAGCCTATGAACGCCTGCAATAACATAGGTATCACAAGCGCGTTGCCGACCTTGACCCCCTATCCCAAGGTTCGGTCTTACGATCGACGTTTACGATCAGGCGGGCCGTATACTTGTTTGACTCCTTTGTGGAATAAAAAAATCTTATAAAAGAACATACCCTTATCTACTTAACAAATAACAGTATACAATAATGTATAAACACAATATCAAAACTTTCAAACCACTTTTTGATAAATTTTGTATGCTATGTTGATACGTACACACATGTAAGTTCACACTTGAAACTACCAACTGTAGTGGCGAAGTTCCGGACAACAATTTAGTAATTAACGTCAGACTTTATTCGACTTGTATTTCACTGTTGCCGACGGTATGTGGCCATTATAATTGCCCTATTACATTACTACTTCAGAAATAATTAGCCACAACCTCAGCGTTGTGTTGATTATATATCTTCGAATATATGTATATGTATGTCTGATTAAGTATGTAACTACATAATGATTATGGCGTTTTTCTTTTGAAGTAAAACACGATAAGCAAGACTTGAGAGGTAGGGAAAAGAGAAATCTACTCTTTACTTGGGGCAGCCCGAATGGTGGAATACCTTGACCCCGCAAAAGATCACAGCCAAATAACCTTGTGTTGTGTTCTTGTAGTGAGTAGGGCTTCCAGAACTCTTTGGGGAATGTCTGCAACGCGCTAATGATACCTCTGCTGTCACAAGCGTCCATAGCCTATGGCAACTGTTTAACATCAGGCGGGCTGTATGCTTGTTTGCCAGCTTAGTTTTATAAAAAAAAAACAATTTTCGAACGTAGTTACATAGTACATAAATCTATACTCAAATTTATTTCTATTTATTTTCATATATATCGATACTAATAATCATCATAATTTTATTAATAATTTTTCTACATATGAACTATTAAAAAATATATATTATAATAATAAAATAATTGTGCATGTAACCTTTCCGCGTGTTAGAAGTTTTATTTGAATAAGGCGTTTTTTGTTTAAAAAAATAATTAATTGTAATATTTGGTCTAAAGTACGACTGTACCAATTTACAATAAATACTACTAAACTCTAAAATTACTTATTTAGTTTTTAGTATTATCATAATATATGATACAAGGTCAATGAAGTTTTACTTCAAACGCGCATGAGGCAGCGAACTGGACGACAGTGGGTGGCGACGCGGCCATAATGGCGACGCAACGGCGCAAGTTGCGGGCGGTGACGCGACGCAGTGGTCAGTTCTCGATGCCAGCAACTAAATCGCTTGGTTTGCGGCGTTGAAATGACGCGACGAGAGATTTCGCGATGTCGATATTGCGACGTGACTTTTTTATGTTACTAAGTTCTTTTATTCGTTACGAGTCAGGACAAAATAATACGTTAACCCCAACTATAAACAAAAAACGCAAGTTTAAATGAAATTACGAACACCAAAGACTAAATCTGAGTAAGTTCTTTGTTCAATTCGTTTTTATTTTTTTCCATAATAATTAATCATCCTTCAATCTATATGGTTATTATGTAAGCTGTTCCATACTGGTGATCTTACTCAATCGTTGAAATTATTTCCTCCAATGAAATCTCTTAACTTTGTCAATGAAAAAATAGGTGTAGGTAAGCAACAAGACGTCATTACGACTATTCGAACGAGCATCGACCGCTCGACTAGTCGTCCAGTTTGCGGCCTAAAGGCTACACGTACATTTTTTGTAACCATGATAACCTGACGTATACCTATATACATCAATAATCTGAATGCGTCATTTTTACCATTTCTGCTATCTATTTGCTCTTGCCAAAAACTAAATTAGGGTACATACTCTCAATTTGCAATTTTGAAGCCGATGTCGAAACATTTTTGCCATCGCTTTGCTCTTACCAAAAAGGGAATGAGGCTACATAATCTGAATTTGTCATTTTGAAGCCGATATTGAACTATTTCCTATATTGCTTTGCTCTCGCCAAAAACGGAATTAATGGGATCAGTTAGGAAACATGACGAAAAACTTATTCAAACCAATTACTAATTAACTAATTAGTGATTTCACTCGCATTAATTCAGGCTTCGTAATAGTATTATGGTAACTTTGTTGCCTAATTAATTTGCGAATAATTTTACTTTGAAGTTTGAAGTACAAAAAGCTTAAAATAATAATTAGGTTTTTGCCAGCTTTTGGAAATTGTTTCATATTTCCAATTATGATATTTCATGAACATTCATAACTTAGAAAGTCGTTTAACAGAGTTTTGATATTTAAATTATTAAACTATGGACCATAATATGGCAATTTCTAATGCTAATCTGGCTAGCTAACACACTCAAGTGAAAAATCTGCTGTTAAACAACTGTATTTTCCGGAGCCATAACTGAGAGTCAGCTAGTTGCCTTTCCAGATTTAGCGCGTCACTGTATTCGGATAAATCCTGACATAACATCGGCTTCAAACGAACCCTCAAACCAAAAAAAGACTACTTTTAGCTTCACTTCGGGATTTTCTCATTTTAAGAATAATAGTTCTATCTGTAAATCAGAATATAAATACATCGTTTTTTTTTTTCAATGATTATTTTACATTATTTATAAAGCTTACGGAAAATTTGCTTGCCAAACCCAAACTAGGATTTAAGTATATTTTTGAGTTTGGTAATACTTTCAAACATACCATTTACCAGCAGCACCGCTAGTGGAAATATGGAGGAATTAAAATTGGTAGTACAGCAAACGAAAATCATGATTGTTTTACTCGATAGCTTAGATTAGGTTGTTAAAAGTTTTATTTGAATACGGGTCACAACCCGCTGATTTCTCTTCCAGCCTTACGAGTGTCTCGAGATTCTGGTCTACACTAATATTTTGAGGGCGGGAATTATAAGCAAATAAGTGTCTTTACAATTTATTTATAGAGTTATAATATGTACATGCTCGTTTCACAAATTCGTTGTAGTAGAATCCTTGCTATACCCATGTGAAGACAGTATGCACAAAACAAGAGGAAGTAATACTCAACAAACATAATGAAACAAATACTTAATAAAACATTTACATAGAAGCTATTCCTAGTTGAGGTCAGAGAATTCCAAATGAAGAAGTCAACTTTAAAACATATACTATTGCAGAAAAATAGCATGCGATATATGGGAATGTTGGCTTTTTTATTAGATTCAAGCCAAAAACGAAACCCAACATTGACGGTATTTATTAAAATTCATAATATCTTTCAGACCTGACTGACTAAAGATTTAAGTACTCAGACTGACTAAAGATTTAAGTAGTCTTATTTAATAAGCGATATTAATGTTTTAGTCAACCATACAGCGGCGATGGGTGAGCTAACAATTAATTATTAATAAAAACGTTTTACGTTTGTTACAGCAATTCGATTCTATGTGCAAAGCTGAAATATCATTTCTGTTACCAAGGATAATTTTAAATGTAAGTATTTTATATATTAATTATTCTATGCAAATATAAATAATAACATTGAATTATTACAAATATATGTTTTCTAACTTGGTAAAAAGTATCAACTGCGAGCTGGCCGTCATCCAGCAAGTCCTATACAAAGCATGTATTATAGTAACAAAACAGCTGATATACCACACATATATAGATATTTAACACCCAGTCACACAACTGACAATTATTCTCATCACACAAAAGTCAGTCATGTGCGAGGATCGATCCCGCGACCTCTTAGTCCAATAGTATCTAAATCAAAAAACCTAAAATCATCAGAAGGTCCAATTACTTTGTAAACGAAACGATACAAACTTGATAATGGCGGTAATAATCCTTAATAACTAGAATGGGGTTCCTAAAAAGGAAAAAAAAGAAGTACATACACTTCAATAAATAAATTCGATAGAAACGTGCGTTAGAATTTATAATTCTTTCTTCATAACATCGAGTGATACTGTCTACATAAAACAAGAGCTTTAGCAGACAACTTCATAGTGTACATTTTTTGTTACAATGTGCACTTGTATCCTCAAAATTCACTCCCAACATATTTCTCTTAATTACTTTCTGTAACTCTTCCTTATTCAAAATAGGTTTCAAAATTTCAATCATAGGTTTTCCGTTTTCTTGGACTATTTCTACACAACAGTCTTCATCGATCTTTTTCTACAGTCTAATCCATTTCTACTCTGAAAACGTAATAACCTCCCGTACTAATTAAAACAAATAAAGTATTTATTTTCCACAGTGTTTATGCATATGGTGCGTCCTTAGACTATACCACTTGCTGCGCGCCGGTGTAACATGGAAGGGGGCCGCTCCAATCGAACTGTGACTGTTGCCGCCCCTCCAACCAACGGGGCCCGAACAACACTCTCAGCCCTGCGAATCAACGTTACTCCTCGGCGGTGCAGAGAGCGACACTGATGCCAGCCTTCACGAGCTTTGACAACGTACCACCATACAAAATTACACTCCAAATAGAAATGTACCTTTACTATGTTTTAGATTCCTAAATGCTTTTTGAGAAAGTAGTGTAAGTTTATTTACAATCCAAAGAGGAAAAGACAATAAATAAAATTTAATATATATCGTTAATTCTATGATATCTGTGTCCATAATAAACAATTTTTATTAATACTGTCATATATTTTTAATTAATTTAAAAAATAAAAACATTTTTTTCGGTCAAAACGTAGATACCTTTGTTGTAGCTTGAGCTTGCTGTGAAGATAAACATAGTCATGAAATTCGTAGGGATTTTTTTCCCCCTTTTTTTTTAATTATGCATTCAATCTGAAAATATATCGCCAAGCATCTATATATGTCTACCGGTGTCATTGTAATTGCAAAACTGTAAAAACTAAAAAAAATATATACTTATTATGCAGGTAAGTAAGTGGTTATAATTCTTTAGCGTTACAAAACAACTCCAAAAATGTTATCTCACGTACAAACAACAATGAATTTAATCATCAATGATAATAATGTGAATTTCATTTGACCTACTTTTTTTTTACGTTGTGTAAACATATTTAACCGGTGTATAAATTTACTTAATACTTATAATAAAATTGAAGTGTCTGCATGTAATGTCAAAATAACACTTTTTACTAAATGCATATGAAAGTATACACGCAACCTATAACAAAATCAAAATTATTGTCTGTGTCTGTCTGTTTGTTCTAGGAAATCTCCGAAACGGTTGGACCGAGTTTGATGTGACTTTCACTGGCAGATAGCCGATGTTATAAGGCATAACTTAGGCTACTTTTATTTTAGAAATATAATTAGGGTTACGCACGTAAAATAAAAAAACCTTTTTAGTAGTCCACGCGAGCGGAGCCGCGGGCACAGCTAGTTAAAACTAAAATAATGAAAAATTTAAAGTAATGGGGGGCGAAGAGTTCTCGGGTGATGGCCACGTACCGAAAGACGCACCGTGGGCAGACCCTCCACAAGATGGACCGAGGACCTGGTAAAAGTTGCGGGAACCCGCTGTATGCAAACAGCGCAGGACCGCTCATTGTGACGATTATTGTGGGAGGCCTATGTCCAGCAGTGGACGTATTTCGGCTGAGACGATGATGATGAAAGTAATGTTAATTTAACTGTTAAATTATTTTTACACAAATAAAAAGTAAGTCAGTAAAATGTATTTACATTTTAACATTGATGGCTTAACTTCATGGGCACTTCAGTCATATGATGCACGGGAAGCTCAATCATTTACCCTATACCAAACCCTCTAAAAGTATAACTTCTAAAACGTAATGTAACTTGGGTGTTTTTTGTTTTTTTTTTTTTTAATTTATTTTTATAGTACAATATTATAATGAATATCTAATCATACGAAGTTACAGAACATCTAATGTAAAACATAACGTGACATGACGTTAAAAATCCATCGGCAGAAAACAGTAGTAGAATATGTAAATAAAAAGCTTCTTTGTTATCTAAATATATGATAAATAAATTGTAAATAGGTAGTATTTTTTAATTTATAAAATGTCTTATATAAACTGTATATTTTTTAACAATATAGCTGGTTTATGCTTGTAAATAAATAAAATTGTTTTATCAAATGTTATAGCGTATATCAAATAAAATTATTAAAACGCATGTGAGGAGTACGTTTGTATAATTTGTGAAAATAATGCATAGAAAGAAAAAAGTGTTATAATAGAAATATGATATAATAATTATGTTATGTATAAATTGATAAATAAATGAAATATAAAATTTCTTTATAAATACTTATTATCCATTTTTGCGCACCCATCTTTAGTACTCGTAGCTTTGAGAATTGAGAAATGGTCTCGCAAATGTACCAGTTCCCAGCGTATTCAGAAATCATCTATTTTATATCGGTGATCGTCTGATCTATTTACATAACAGTTAACACAAGCGTGACCAACCTTTTGGCGACAGCCAATATTCAAACACCTTGGAAATATTTCTATTATCACAATGCTTACGACACTGTTCCGTTATTTACTTAATTTTATAATTCGCATTGTTGCCTACATTAAAAGACGTGTGTCCTCCTTGCCGGTCGCTCAAGGATTGCCACTCCATTTTTTTTTCGAACTGACTACACTGTTAGCTATAAGATCCCTGAGCCTCAGACTCAGACAGCGCTGAAGGCACTTAGCCGCGAAAGCTAGGCAAAAACCTCCAATGGCGCCAAAGTGGCCGAAGGCCGGCTTGGCCTGTTGCCGATCATGCGAAAAAGTTGCGATCTAACTAAATTCCTATCCATAGAATTTCGAGCTAACTAACTATACATATATACATTTTCCTGCCTTCTGGATGGAAGTATATGTATTTATTAGTGATTTGGCAATTTTTGTCTACCCTAACTAGCCAAAAAATGCAAAAAAGGTCCCTTACAGAACCTATGTAACTGAGTGGTGTGCATGTGTGTGTAGGGATGCAGTGTAATGACTGTATGTTGGCAGCTAGTGAATGCAGTGTCACTATATCGCACTGCTTAGCTCAAGGGCTTCATGCCGATGGATTGGACCTAGGCTTGAGTTGCCGCAGGAGAAGGAGATCTTGGCGGGTGTGCGGGAGCGAAGTTCACCGCCCGCCCCCTGCGGAGGGAGCGGTGGTTCCGCAGGCGTAGGCGCGAGCACGCTTGGTTTGGAGATACGGACGGGTAGGAAGCGTTAGCTTCCGCGAATTTATAGTCAGGGTCGGTGAGTATGTTACGCGGTCTACGTTTTACCTTAGGGGCGTTTTGCTTACCGAGCATAGCATAGCATGCAAGCGAGCCAGGACCATGGCGGCCATGTGCCGGACTATACTGACATGTGGCTTGAAAGATAACTTATTGTCGAGGGTGACGCCTAGGTATTTCGTCTGGGTGGCCAAGGGGATAGAGGAACAGTCTAAGTGGCTTGAATTTTTTTTTCCCCGGAAAGGGTTCAAAGATTACCGCGGCACTTTTATCAGGGTTAATCGCTATTCTCCAGCTACTGTACCATACACCGAGTAGGTCTATGGCCCGTTGGACGAGACATATGAGGTTGGTTCTGTTCCTATTAGAGCTATATATAACTGTATCATCAGCGTACAGTCCTAACTCTAATCCCGGGAGTCGAGGGAGGTCGCTGGTGTGTAGATTGAAAAGGCAAGGTGCCAGGATGGAGCCTTGCGGAACGCCGGAGTGTATCGGATGTAATGAGGAGAGTTCTCCTTCCACCTGGTAGCGGAAGGTACGATCAGTGAGGTAATCGCGGATGATGTGAACTATTTTATCCGGCGTGCCAGACCTTATCAAAGGTCTTTGCGACGTCGAAAAAGACGCAAGTTTACGGAATGGAGCTATCTTATTTTTGGAGAAGTTATGTGTGTGACTAGCGGGTGTTCGCAGTGTGTGGTGACGGGGGTAGCAGGATTTGCGTGTGTACTCAACTGACGGCATTCTGTTTCCATGCGAGTGCAGCTGCGGGCAGAGCTAGTAAAATTATATTTATTTAAAAGTTACGCTGTCAATTAGATAGATAGAGAGACGTATAGATAGTATGTTTATCTACAAGTCATTTTATAATCAAGATAGATTAGGTTATTGCATAAATTTTTTATCATAATCTAGGCCACTATATGTCCATATGTTATATGTGCCAGACGGGTTAACAATGTGGTTTGTTTTGATACAACAAAAGTTCATTAAAATGTATAATTAGTTCTCGAAATAATTAGAATTTAGCATCTAGGATAGATTTAGAATAATCAATAGAAGCTTCTGTATGTAGTGCAAAATGTAGCAAGACAAACATTTGTTATTTAAATAGGTATTTTTTAACCCTCGACATAAAATGAGGAGTGTTATAGGTTTAACGTGTGTACCTGTTTGTCTGTCTTTGGCATCGTGGCTTCTAAACGGCTGAACCGATTTTGATCTAGCTTTTTATTTGAAAGGTGACTTGATTGAGAATGAATTAGCTATGATTCAGGAAAATCAGTTTGTACATTGAAGATTATCAACTCTTTTCTAATTAATAAATGGGTCTTTTCGTAGGTCTGATCGGGTCGAAACTTGGTATTATTTTATGTCAATGATATGAGAAGAACATGGCAATATTGAGCTGATGCTGTAGCATCATCTGGAATCTGCAGGATACCTAACTCTTCACCAACTCACAGAAAAGATATCGTGTTTGGGCTCATTGGAATTGTCTCAATAAAAAGGTTTCTTGAGTCGGGGGTTTCTTCAAATTTCAGTTTACTTTGTTTACTATATAATCACTATATCATAAAACTTACTATTAAAATACCTCGTCGACCACATCTCCTCTTAAACTTAAATATTAATTTTGAATTTCCTATTAAAGTTGGTTTTTGTTATATACACAAAATCAATACTAATCACATTAAGATGGATAACCTGTGTTATTTAATCCATAAGTATCATGGCGCGCGGCGCAGCGGTTATATTCCGAATACTGTAGGTAGTGTTGCTAAAACATCGATTAAAAATCGATTTTTAATAATGTATAGGACTATCGAGCAATCTATTGTTAATTTCCCTTACATAATACGGGTATTTCTTGTGATTACAAGGAAGATTTACACCAACAACTCTTTTTTAGCTCGCTAACAAGTTACTGAAGTAAGCAACGCTAATGAAATTTAAGTGAATTTTTGTTTCATACTCAAGGTTCTTACTTTTGTATCCGTTTGAATATAACACAGTTAATAGTTGTAATTCGTATGTTAATCGGCTGTCATTATCCTTGATACAATACAAGTTACGTGGGCTTGTTTGTTTATTATCAAAAACTATCATTTGCGACTATAATGAAGTGAATCAATTATAGATAAATTCAAAATTTAAAAACTCTCGACGCAAGCTATCTACATATTTATTAAGACCATTCCAATGACCACAATCATTGCAGCCATACTCTTGCAATGTCATTAAAGAAACAGGATCAGACTTGTAGAAGTTGTTCACGTCCCTTTATCAACTAGAGAAAAGAGCTGAAGATCTGCAACCGGATCAACAATTTTTTTTGAATCGTAGGTAAGAACATCATTAATCAAGAAACCTTTCCATATCATATATCCACATCATATATCATATTTGGCTCATTCGGTTAGGAGCTACGATGCCACAGATATACAGATACAACCACACCTCTATTCTCGTCGTATGATCACCATGAAGGCTGACATGGTCATTAGTTAAAAATAGGACTAAAATTAATCAAAAAGTTTCAGTAATAAATACACCAACTTTAAGATGACGTCAGTAAAAGCTTAACCTGCTTTGTAGTAAAGATTAAACTATTTAACTACTTAGATTAGTTTAGATTTGAAACTTTGTAGGAATTGCCAAAGAATTTAAGGTCTCCTTTTGTCCAAACTTTACACACAATACAGAGCTCCTATAAAAGCAAAGGTTCATAATTCGCTTGTAGGTTTTCTATTAAAATACACTAGACACAACACTACCACTTAGCACACATGTGTAACATTGCTATTTCAGTATGTATAAAGGCACATTATTAACGCAAGTGAATAAATGACATTCATTGAAATATGTCTGTATAGGTCGACATAACAAGTACCAAACCGTTATACTTTTTTTTTATTGCTATAAATTTGGCGTAGTGGCCACAATCTCACCTGATGTTAAGTAACGACGTGACCCAAGATGATAATACGCTAAACCTGGTGGAAGACTGGCTCTCAAGTGTAGCTGCCGGAACACACCTATTGGTGCTTGGCGACAGATTTTCAACTTGAGGAGGTAGCTAGCCAGGCGGGCATCAGAAAAAGCCCTACCACCATGCTATGGTTTCCTCACGATGTTTTCCTTCACCGAAAGCTCAAGCTCATTGCAGGGATTCGAACTCACGTCAATCGATGCGAAGTCGTACACGCTTCCACTAAGCCATCATTGCTTCCAGTCTTCCAGACTTGTTTATTATGAGCAAACAAAACCATCAATAAACTATTCGTGATTAATAATATCCATATGATTCAAACGGGGCCCAAGTCTGCTAACAAAATAGTGTTTTAATAGTCGATATTATCTCAATAAACATTTGGTATTCTCACCAAACTGTAAACCGTTGCCAGTTTCACAAAACAAACTGCTACGTAGATTAGTTAGTGCCGAACCATTCGTTCGTAACAGACATGTCCTTAGAGATCTAAATATCCCCTCGACAGAGTCCTCCTATATGAAATATCTCGCGACGAGAATAACGTTCTAATTTATGTGAAGCAGTATTAAATTCATCTCTACTTGCATCACAGCTGTGAACTAAATGACACTTCAAATTAATTAATACTAGCCAAGGAGGCACTTTTAGAGTCCAAACGGTTAAAATAACATAGTTTATTCGAGAGGTGTCATTAGGTATTTCTTGAAACAACAATGTTAAAAGTGGCTTTTCTCCGAAGTCACGAGTGGCTCTGTTTACTGAGTTGGAAATTCAATTAACTGTAGGCTCACCTTGGGTTATACCTTTTTCTTTCGTCCTAATTTTTATATACGAAGTAAAATAAGTTTGTATAATTTAGTAAGTGATAATGTGGATTCACAGGTGTACATACATCCATATTTTATGATATATTGTATACATATACAGTATGATGATATAATGTTACAAAGACCGGCTTCCTTTACATACAAACATGACATATTAAATAAGATACTATTTATTATACATAGTATATATATATAGTATTATGACGGAGAGTCGTGTCGAAGTGATTATGGAATCGTACTTAGTATTCGTACTATTGACCCGAACTATAGGCTGGGCGCGATAGCAATAGGTGTGCTCTATAACCGCACGCACCTTACAAGCAGGTAACAACCGGCTGGAATACAATCTCACGCTTTCTATCGGATCGTGAAGACCTCAGTTAATAAGTCAGGGGCTATAAACTCTCATGAGTGTCGTCTCGTTTCGTATTACAATAGCTCATGAGATTGTTTCTTTGAACGCGCTAATTTCTAGAAGTACCTATAAATCATTTATTGAGGAAGATTATAAGCTATATAACTTCACGCTACGACCATAAGGAGCGGAGCAGTAATCATGAATGTCAAGCAATCCGGCAAACTGTAGGTTATTGTACCTACAAGGGCGCGTTGGCGGCGGCGCGTTAGTCTAATAAATTTAACACGGGTGAATCCGCGTGCAATTTGTTTCATTTTCAAGGAACGAAGTCCCTAGTAAAAGCTAGTTTATTATAAGAATAGTAAAGCACATACAATGGAAATAAGGAATAGAAAATTTAGTACAAGAATTTCCTCTTATTCGAATTACAAAAATGTTGTATCTAGGTTCACGGCTTAAATTATCTGTTATTAATTTACTGTAATAATTAATGACAAAATAACTACAAAAGACGACGAAAAGTTATAAATTATTTGTTCGGGGAATCGGCTTTTTTCACGCGTAATATCATTTCGAGCAACCATGAAATCATTTTTCGTAATTTTGAAATTATTTTATTTAGTGGTTAATCTTGCAGAATAATATTGTTCATTAGAAAAATATAAAAAAAAATCTATATACATCATAATTTTCATGCAGACAAAAAAGTGGTAAAATAAATTCAGAGCACTCTCTTTATAATATATTTTGTGTTCGTTTTGTAGAATCATATAGTTTATGTAATTCTATAGTTGTTAACAAAATATTTTTTATCATAACTAAATCTAGAGTATATACATCCTATGTAAACTGATAATGGATTATGAGTTAGCGGAAAGAGCCCAATGTGTTTCAAACGGGTTAAAAGAATTACAAACTAGAGCCTTTTTGAAGTGAAACATCTTATGCGACTTCCAAGCGTTAAACGTTTAACGCACATTATCGGTCTCTCCTCTTCGTGTGAGCCAGAGCGAGAAAGTAAATGTCGTTGTGTATGTATATTGCACTCTGTTTAAATAAAATAGAAAATGTCTTTTAAAATGAAGTTTCACTTCTATCGTGTGTGAATCGCACACACACTTTTTTTTATCGTTATAGGTTTGGCGTAGCGGCCACAATCTCACCTGATGTTAAGTGACGATGTGGCCCAAGATGGTAACACGCTAAACATAGTGGAAGACTAGCTCTCAAGTGCAGCTGCCGGAACACACCTATTGGTGCTTGGCGGCAGATTTTCACCACTAATTAAATATAGTTATTAAATAACATTCAGTAAAGTTTTTTTTTGAGCATATGCCTATAGACTGATCGGTTGAATATATCGGATATTATACCAATTATCAAATTTAATTTCACAGCCAACAATGACAAAAAAATCTATGTAATATTTACATAAAGAGCAATAATAATTAATAACAAATAAAATTGTCTTTGTGCTTAGCCTTTCTCCGGAATATTTTGGCAAATATTTACTGAAGCGTCAAAAGGAAACGTAGCAACTAAGGGCGTGGACACTGACGCTCAGACGGCTCATTAGAACCACTTGGCAAGACTTGTCTACTGTCATCCCCTCGTTATCTTATATCTGACTGGTTTATTTGTGAAAACAATTAATAATAAAAGTAGTGAATAAAAAATAACAAACATACAGTCATGTTTATGCGTTTATTTACTGTTTATAAAATAACTAGCAGCGCCCACGGCTTCGTACGCGTGGACTACAGAATTCTGTCGGTAAAGCGCACGCGTGAGTTGTGCTGACTCAGAAATGCTTATTGTAGGTGATCCTTAGAAGACAGGCATATGCTATCCGAGGCTTATTTATAGATCATTTTAAGATCTACAACTATATGGTACAATTAATTGATATATATCGTATGATTTACTCAGAGTAAGCCATTTAATCGTCCCAAATGCGTATTTTTTCCGAATTGATGCACCATTATCTTTACTGCTTGTTGCGTATGTTATTTTATGTAACAAAATATATCCTATAAATCTGGCCAAATAACATATCTATGAATTAAAGGAAAAATCATATATATCGGATATGTAGTTTTCGCGTGAAAAGAACATAAACGATGTTATTGGATTGCACTGTGCTCACCATCAGGTACAGTATAGTAACAATGACGTATACGATAAAAAAAAAAACAGACACAGGCAGAGAGACGTTGAGTTTTGTAATATATATAGATGAGTTTTCTTTTAAATGACTATAATTTTAAAAGTATAAGAATGAGATTTATTTATATTTTTCTGATTACTTTCACGACGTTGACACTCATTTCTGGCTTGACGTTGATTTATGGGACACTGTGTAGGAAGTAAGGCTTAAATGAAAATAAAATCTTTCATTATGAAAAAGTTATATATCTATCTAGATATCCGTAAAAGGCGTAAGTAGGTTGAAAAGCCGACTTGGCATCAAAATAAAAAAATATTCAAAATTTGCATCTGGATTGCCTAAATTATGTTATAGTGAAGAAATGAGCAAGTTTTAACTTATTTATTTTATTACTTAATTATTATTTCAGATTATTTAGTTAATACAAAGGGTAACCTTATTGTTGATAGCAATCAACTTGGAAAAAAACGCCTTTGGGGCGCTTAAATGGCTTACGCTTACGTAAACCATAAGAGATATATCAAAATAATGTCATACATAATTATAGATCTTAAAAAGAGCTACAAAAAATAACGTATATCTATCTTCAAAGGATCATCCATAATAGTCATTTTTGTATTTTATCTTTTTAGCGGGTGCAGCAAATTCGCGCGTGTGTTCGACCGACGGCATTCTGTAGTCCACATAAGTGAAGCCGCGGGCACAGAGAGTGATATATAAACATATAACCTTGTATGTAACATTAAAGCGACAAATCCTTGACCGATTTATAAATAATATACTGATCTATGTATTGTGCGCGTATTATATACTCTATTATACATCAATTCTATTCGTAGTGATTCTTAACATAATACTATAGTTAACAGTTGCTAATCGAATACACATTTTTTAAAATATTAACATCGTAGCTACAGCCTATTTGTACATTTGACTGAAACTTGATATACACGAATTAGAACATAAAAATGGTTGAAAATAAACAATCCAGTTAAGTGTCACAATTGTAATGCACATAGCTCCTTATTTCGATTCAACTTGCAAGCTACTTCGAGCAAGTTGCAGCAATGAACAGTGCCTACGCTAAAGTTGTTTAAGTGCCTATCTCGTTCCGAGCATCGTAGTCCGGACCAACTTTATGATTTATAGTAGCAAGTTTAGAACGAATTGGCCATCAGTGTCGTTATTCGTAACACGTCAGATCTTATTACCTAAACGGAAATTGAGAAAGTATTTTTCATGATTGTTTATTTTTATATTATCTAAAATAAAAGTAATCGTATCGATTTTTGATTGAACATTAATAGTTGCTTAAGTTAATAAATATTACGGTTTTGTATCAAGCGCGATTAGAAGCAATGATGGCTTAATGGCAGCGTGTAAGGACACCGTGTCGATCGACGTGACTTCTGTGAAGGAGAACATCGTTATGTAACCATACAATGGCATTTTTTAATGTCTACCTGGCTAGCTACCACCCTCAAGTTCAAAATCTGTCGCCAAACACCTATAGGTGTGTTCCGGCAGCTGTACTTTAGAGTCAGTAACACCACTAGGCTTAACGTATTACTATCTTTGGCCATATCGTCACTTAATATCTGGTGAGACTGTGGTAAAAATAAAAACATAAAACCCAAAAAAACCCTCGAATGTGACTGGCGATCTTAGAATTGGTTTTCAGAATTGTCACATGAATTTGGAATTAAGAGCATAATATATATTTTTCTATTTAAGTACCTTTATTTTTGTTTGGACAGTTCCGACATACAAACTTGAAAGTTCAAAATATTTATGTTTATGAGACAAAAAAATTACATAGATACTAACCCACAATGAATATCTATATATATTATATACGCAGACAGTTGTGTTGCAAATTAAGAATAACATAAAAATATAAGTCATCTAGTTACGAGTAGTAGCAAAGGTTTTCAAAAAAGACATTGACTTTATTCAAAGGGTATTCACGATAAAACATTCACCTCACATTCAAAATTTCACCTTACAAATATTTCTATAAATCAACAAAAATTGCACACACTGTATTAGTATAAATTGAAGACTTAAGCTTACAAAATTTGTGCGCATCGGCCACCCTTAGTTATCGTGGGCCTGAAATCTTCTTTGTCACCGTTATCAAGTTGACCGTGCAAATCCGTTTGTCTTGTATCGGCTTTACGACCGCCCTATTCTAAGAGATAGTACCTACTAAGGGAGACTGTAAATCGTATTGTTCGAGGCATGTTGAAATCCCAAGGGATTCTAGTGAAAACGCTATATATTTATTGCAGGCTTGTTTGTGCCTTAGATTCTGTTTGTTCAAGTTGAGGTCATTTTAACATTTTCAGTTTACACCTAAGGGTTTCTTTGAATAGACACTTAGTTAGATTTCCATTTAGATTAGGTACAGTTTGCCTTTTGTCAGATTTCATAAATTTGATAGTCGTTTGTCTAAAGCTAAATCATTTTAGACTTTATTAATTCAGTCTTTAATTAACACAGCTACTTCAAATAAGTACCTCACTTGACTGTACTTAATTCGGTCCATGAGTACATAACATTAATCTTAATAAAAGAGTTTAGAAAAATACAGCCTTGACGTCGCATCGTGGAGAACGAAATTTTGGCCGATTTAAAAAAAAAAAAACATCGAATTATTGTGTCTTAAGATAAACGACCTAAGGTTTTAATAATAGAAATCAGGGGTGTTACGGAAAGCCGTAAATGTAATCGAAACTATCAGATATCCGAAACCGTAACCGTGTACCATATATATGTGAGAAATAATTTTGGATAGGGACGGGAGTCGAATAAGACGCAGTCGAATACCAGACTTTAAATTTAACTAACAATTTATCAAAAATAAAAGTAATATTGTTCACATACAAATTTTTAAAGATTGCTTATTTTTCTTCTAAATACTACTCTTTGAAAATAGAATATCATGTCTGTATCCATAACCAAAACCGATTAAATTTAAGATTTTCATACCCATATCCGAAATCTCATATTCGTAACATCATCCCGATTACCTAGGCAAACAAAATGTAATAAAAATTTAGTCTGTATATTATTCTCATTGGAAGTTTTTAACATTAATTACGGAAGTGTATTAATGGAAAATTATAAAATATAATAAATTATAGGAATAATATTGTAATTAAATATTTAATTATGTTTTTATAATTATAACAAGGTTTATTCGGGCTTATTAATGCAAATCAAAACACGGAAGGTGGATTTTAATTCACAAGCTTAAACGCATTTCATTGCCTATGAGGATTTTTTATCACCCCTTTTGTTTTCAATGGGTTCATTCGTTTATAATACTTCAGTATAGATAATATTTTTATCGGGCGGCCAGGGTTGTTTTAAACATTATCTCCCAAACTATTCGTTTAAATAACATGCTATAAATCGCAAAGTTTATCTACATAAATTTGTCTTGATAATGAAGTAACTTTCGTTCGTAAGAATTAATATGCCATGCCTAATAATAATGCTTATAAATAACTTTTCAATTTTCAATAAAACTTTGTCATAAACCTTATTGTGGCTTAAGTATAAAAGAGAGGCATAAGGTATCGAGGACCTTTTTTTAGATGTCTTAAGGAGCGATATTTTTATAGAACATTGCAGTTACGTATCACTAACCAGTACGCCATCGCACGCGGATTAATCAGTTAGGGTGCGCTATTTATTCCGACTTACTTAACAAAAATCAATACTTAAGGCTAGCTGAGAAGTATAGCCTCATGTTATATAGCCTATACGATTCCTTGTAAATGTGGCTATAGAATTTTTCGAATCTGACTGGTAGTTTCAGAGATTAGCGTGTTTAAACAAACAATTTATGAATTGCTTACTCTTTGTAGACTATCAATAAATCAATTTAACAAGCTTACATGCCAGATCATCTATAGATTCATTGTGAGACCTTGGCAAATGTTGATCTAATTGTGTTACGATTCTGGTTTATCAATTTCACCGTTAGTACAATCTGATAGTCTTATATTAATAATCTTTATGTATGTAACAGCTGTTCATATTACGTTTATAAACTTTGAAACATTTCTTTGGTATTAATTATTAAATATTTAATTAATTAAATATATATATTTATAATATATATATATTTATAATATATTTAATTTATTAAATATTAAATATTAATTAATTAAGGTATTTATTATATGTTTCGTTTCATCTTTAATTACATTGAATTTATCTTGTAGCAGGCTTGAATTATATCTCACTTGAAATATTATTCGTTTACAAGGAATCCAAGGCTAATTTATTTTACAGCGAATATACAAATTTTCACGGCGCTTTAAATAAATTGAGAATTTTCTTCAACTGCTATTGCTTCTAAATCAAGTTGAATACGTATTACCTTCTTATACTAGATAATTGTAAAGAGCGTGAAATTGACATCTTGACATGAACGAGAAATGAGAATAATCAATTTAATCATTTAATAATAATCATTGAATAAAGAATTTATTTATTTAACGGCTGGAAGTGGTCAGCACTAGACCGGCCGTTGTGGTGATCTTTGGGCGAGGTGTAGGTCCAACATTGAACACATAATATCTGAGGGCACTGACAGAGTAACGATATTTTATTAATACGGAACTAGAATTGCCCTCAGTGCTCAGCTTCCTGTGATTTATAGGAGCACCGCCGCCTCGCCGACGCTATGGTATATCGAGCAATCGTATAATGGTCACATGCTATATCACGTGACATACGATAGTCAGTTGAGAGTTTTCTAATGTGTAGTGTTACATTTAACATTTTTATTATTGGCAATTAGGTTTGAGATTACCATGTCCATTAATAAAATTACATTATAACCATTACCATTGATAATAGTTACGATAATTGCATGTTCGATTTCCAAAAATATTTACATAATAGATGTGTGTTTTGTGTATAGTGTGTATGTATGTGATTTACATAATAAATACAATAATTTTTCACAAAATAATTCTACTTTTTCTTAAAAACTTTTACTATTCACTGCAATGCCACTTTATGGACCTGCACTTATAAGAGGAGTAATTTCCCAACGGACCATATAAAAGAACATTCGAAAGTTTTTCGACTTACAAATATTATCGCAGTCATAAGGAGTCGCCTGAAAAATTCAACTTTTTTTATACTACAATAGATTCTGAACTGATTATAAGTGATGTAAAACCCTGTTATAATAAATGAAATTGCACTTTTTAAGGGGACATTCACCATATTTAGAATTTTGTCGGATTTTGCATATTTACAATTATTATTAAGTATTCAATTTATACAATTATCTCGTAGTAGATTTCGATCATCGCACATCTGCAACTAAAGAGATAAGAAAGTGATTTTACAAACTTTAGAGGAGTTGCCCCAGTTTGAAACTTTCGTAACATTTCGTACAAGTTGGCTAAAGTAATTAGCTCCAGGTTTCGATACCTCACCCGAAACTAGGTTAGAGCGTTTCACATCGAGGGCGCGTCAATAATGTTAACATCATATTTGACGTTCTTATTTATATGAACTAAATTAGTTTGAAACTACGAGAATTTTAAATAAAATAAGCTTGTCTAGACATTAGAATGTTTGATGAGGTTTTGGAAAATATTTGTTTTGATGAAAGTTAATTTGAATCAATGTACTTTTGTACGACTTTTTGTTGTTTGTGTATGACTTCGCGTTGATTGACGTGAGTTCGAATCCCTGCAATGAGCCTGAGCTTGCGGTGAAGGAAAACATCGTGAGGAAACCATAGCATGGTGGTAGCTGCTAGATTGTGGCCACTACGCCAAACCTATAAAAAAAATATTGAAATCACTGTATAATATGTGTAAAGTTGCAATGTTTTTTTTTATTAATATTATTTAGTTTAAAAGATTGTTTGTTTGTTTTAAAGCGCTAATCTCCGGAATATTATATATATATATATATATATCAATGTTCTCAAGTATTGGAAAACAAAAATTTTGATATACAAAATCCTCAAGTGTAAAAGCCACATAATAATATAGCTACGAAAATCTTATTATATTCGTCAATAAGATTGAGCAAGTAATCAGTCGGGCATGAAGCTCGAAGTACACGTCAATGATTTTCTGTTCGAAAGATTGGATTTAATTTTATAGCAAGATTAAAGAATGCACGGATTTATTGAAGAAGAAAATCGCTTTAAACTGATTACTTATGTAAAGTCCTTTTATTGTTTTTATAAAAAATTAATTTTGTGATTTCTTTAATAAAATATGCAATTACTTATTTATTATTTTTGTTACTTTATAGCTAAAAAAGGGACTGTTTAAGAGACACAAATTCTAGGACACTGAAAACTGTTTATGTAAAATGTTTCAAAGCTTAGGAATAGACAAAATAAATTTCATATCTAAACAGTTTGTTAATCTGTCTGCAACATTATTATCTTTTTCTCCATTAGAAATCATGTAGACTATAGTTATGTTCAGGAAACGCATAAAAACATCCTTAACTAGTGTTGTGTCACATAGTCACCCCATAATTAATCGTATATATTATATATTATATTATTGTTATTTTACTAGCTACGCCATTTCTCTATTAATTCTTCATCAAAATAAATTATTGAAACACTATTTTAAAGCTTTTATGTTCACCGCTGATAATTATTAAAATAGAATTAATGTTTTTATTTAATTTTTTTTAATTAAATAACTCTTCTCATTAGGAATCTCGTCTATTGTTGCTAATGAAAATATATTCAAGGCGACATCTATTAACGATTTAGTTAACTAACATAAAATATTGAAAAAAGACATCAAAATATTGTTTGAGAAGCATAAATAAATTAGTGGTAACTAAACCAAGAACAACAAAGTATGGTATTCAGAACATAAAATTTGAGGGAGCTAAATTATTTAATAAATTGCCTAAAGACCTGAGAGAAACTGAATCATTGTATATATTTAAAGCAAAATTAAAAGAATACTTAAAGGATATTTATTTTAAGCTATTATATAGATTTATTTTTCTCATTTTATTTTTTAATTTTTTAACGTATGTACTTTTTCTTTTCTTACAAGTTATGGTGTTAAATGTGTTTTTATTATTATTATTTTTTTTTTATTAACTTGTCTGATGTCTTTTTAACTCACTGGATGTCTTGAGATTTTGTTTTTTAAACTAACAAAAATGTATGTAATTCTCATTAAGTGAACAATGTTCTTTTGAGAAATATATGTCTTTAAACCGAAATATGATTTTTAGATGGTTTTCATTCAATAATGTGTAAAATAATCACACGGTCAGTTAGTATTACATATTGCGTATTCTTACTATATCACAGACAACATCAAATATGAACCACGATACAACAAGACGCAGGCTGTTGTGATAACAAAAATATTGTATTGATAAGGTAAATAAACTGCCTTATTGATATTGCGTCGAACCCAGGTGGTGTTCTATTTTCGTTTCTCGGTATTACGCCCGCAGGAGTAATTTCACACCTAGAATTTACATTCTCCCATTGGCCACAAATTTACAGAATTTTGTCCGTGTATTTGACGCAAATATACGAACGATATTCTGAGGAATTTGTTGTATACAGACAATTTTAATTCTGTACGTTGTGTCCTAATTGTAATTAAGTACAACAGTTTTAAATTTAATGTTAAATGTTTTCCACATTGATCATCCCACAATCGTCCACTGTCCTGATTCGATGATATGTACCCAAAATAACATTACCAGGCCTTTTATATCTTCGAATGAGATCCACCCCATCGTGTTTCGGTGTATTTGCATGGTTTACGTCGAAATCTTCTAAGGCATTATAAATTCTATTACATCATCATAATTCTATAAATAAGAAACTAACGCTGCGCTCGCCCGCACATGTTTATTGCGTAGTCATTATTTTCGTCCGGTAATTTTATTTTTACAATCTATCAAATGAGGAAACAATTAACATCAAAATCGGTTATATTTTTAACAAATTTTAAATTGTTATTAAGTATTCTTATAGCCTATTATTTTAGCAAAGACATAAGCATTCTGTGCAAAACATTTCATCAAAATCGGATTAGAGTTGCTAAAAAAAATATTTGAATAATTTTTTTCTTTTTCTAAAAGTATTATTGAAAACTCTTCTAACCTATCATTTGACCAATAACATTATTTCATCAATAACTTCTCATGTACAAAATTTGATAACAATCGGTAGAACTAAATCTGGACGTAAAAGACAGATAGACAAAAATATCCTTCACATTCTTCCTTCACATTGTCCTTCACATAGGATATCATGAAATTTGGAAAAAACAATCATTTACAGACACAACACAAATTTATTAAGATAGATATATGAAACACAGTCTATTATGGATTTGAATCACACTACGTAGGCATTTTTATATTTAATTTTACTGAAATTTATTAATCAGCATTGGCATGCAATATTATTTAAAAATCTCATAATGCGTCGAGATATAAATATATATTATTATTTCGTTACAAAAGTGTTTAGCTTCTGTTCGATAAAGTTTAATTATACGAGTAGATATAAAGATTATTAATTCAATTATGCTGCATTGTTGCAAAGCTGAGAAAACAGATACAAATCGATTTCATTAAACCTGATTTAAATACAATTCGAAATTCAAGTTTTTGTTAGTTGCTATTTTGTATGTGTACTCAGTAAGTGATGAAGATTTTGCTCATTTCACAAATGTTACAAAAAAATAACGTAAAAGAGAATGTTATCTCTGAGAACGGGAATACTGTATCTATAACTGGGAACATGAGAGGTCCTCGACAAAAGTATACTCAAGGTGTGGGTTTCACTCTTATGTATTATTATGGAAATTTTTCGAGAGCACCTATTCTATTTTCTGCTTAACTCAGCGTTACTACTAGGCAATGTTTATATCAACGGAAATAGTTTTAACTTAATAAGAACTATTTATGTTACATAAATAGTTTCTTTTGTTATCTTTCTTATTCCTGAGGATATATTTTAATGATATACTCTTATTTCAAAGACTTATCTAATCTCATATACTAATAATATTATAAAGAATTTAAAAATAGTGATTTAAAAATTAATTTCAGAAATAACCGTCACAACAGAGCTGCTGTTTTAGTTTTGACAGATGATGTATTCCGGCGTCGACTTTGCTTGTGAATTTGTATGATGTAATGTCGATGTATAATAAGTATTTATAAAATGTTTAATGTAACTAGTTAGCGCCATCAGTAATGTTTCCTTTGAAAGTAAAGAGAGTGGATTTAAGTTAATAAATTACGGTACATTAATGTTGAATTGTCGTAACTCTACTAAACTAATATAAATATTGTATGAAGGATCTCTTTTGCTAATAATATAATATATAAGTCGGCCCAATACTGAAACTAAGTCTCGATAAACGCCGTTTAATCAGTTTAATCCGTTAGTCAGGCATTTTTTTTATAATATCATAAAAGCTAATAAGTATTAGTAATATAATTTCGTTCACTGCTCTGTTTATAATTTGTAGTTTTTTTTTAATATATACTGTTTTGTTAATTCATAAAATGCATTACTTGTATGTACTTAATTAAAACTATTAAAAAATAATAATACGTTGATAAATATCGAACTATTTTTTTTATAATACAAGCGTTAAATTAAATTTTAAAATATTATTATTGTTACATAAAACAACTTAAGGAGTTAAGTTTTAGTGCTCTTAGTAAAAATAGTTTATTGAATAATAAATTGTAACATAAATTACGTAAAAGTTTCAAATTGTTTGAAGGTTACAAAAATAGGGCGTAGTTAAACTTAAAAGACGTGTATCCAGTGGTCCTAATTTGTTAGGAAAAAAAGACAGAAAAAAATACTTTAAATGTTTCACTACCGGGGAAAGGCCTCTGCACGACAGAAAGCCAGAGGTTGATCACTACAATAACCCACAATATAGTGACGATTACAAACGCCGAGAAATCCAGAGTTCTTTGTTTTTCCCCAACTAGACGAAGAATATTTCTTAAGCATTCAAGTTTTCCCTCGTGATTATTATAAATTATCGCATAAGGTGATTCCGATGAAATGAGCACTGCGCAAAACATTATTATCTTAATTATTGTAATAGAGATTTTACGTGAACATTTGTAATATGTATCCGAGGCCGTAATTTCGTTTCGTTCTTTTGTTTTTACACGTAGAAACTGTAATTACGGTCATTAACACATCATTCATCGTCGTTCCATTAGACAGTAGAAATACCCTTATTGCTGAGACTGCTGATTTTTAGGTGATAATTTTTTTGTTAGCTTTATGGTATGCCAAGTTTTACTTTTATTTTATAATACCAGCAGACTTCGTTCACGTGAATAAATTGTTAACGTTCAACCAGAACTACGTATCTTATTTAGAAAGTCTTTTAGTTCCTTTATTTATATTTTGTTTATTATTGCTGAGCCCTTATGGAAATGCGTAATATGTTGTGCGCAAACAGCGCAGGACTGTTCATTGTGACGGTTATTGGGGGTAGCCTATGTCCAGCAGTATTGTCTTTCGGCGGATGATGATGATGATTCGGGTCTAACGCTATAATAATCTAAAACATACGCACTAAGGGTAAACTATATACATATTTCTTAAATCGACTCGTGCGCCATCTATTGCACATTGATGGTACGTACTTGTAAAAATTATCACTTTCACTCAAGTGGATTAGTACATTATAGCTAGGAGTAGCTTGAAATTGAAAAACCGTGTGTGTAATCTCTATTTGTTTTCGTTTTTCAAATCAATGATGTATTCGAAGTGTATATACTACAAAATCTTCAAAAGAGAAATACAGTAATTGAGGGATTACTGAGCAAGGCTAGATTAATAAAAGTAGGTGTAGACCTAACCCTTACACTACTTAAGTGTCCACAGTTGAATAATCAGTAGAACGCCAAGTTGTAGAATGAATATTGTACGAAAAATATCATAATTAGCAATATTACAAAAAAATATTCCGGATATATAGTGGGTATATGCAGATAGTAATGCTTGACTGGATTGTGAACACCATACATATTTCAGAATATTACCGTGTTATTTATTAATAACGGAAATTAATTTCAGTATAATGTTTGATCTATAACGATTTATTTATTCTCACTCTGTTTCGAATTGAGCTGGCTTTGGATAAATATAATCCGCCAACGCCCGTCCAGGATGAGGCCCAGATATTTCATCTGGGACCCAATTCGGATTTAAAATTCATCCACTAGAATGCTGGCCCCAGGGGGTGGTCCGCATCGAGGCCCATGAAACAGCAGCGCCTCCGTTTTATCGAGTGTTACCCTTTGGTCCAGCATCCTTATGTGCCAGACCGTGAAGGAGACGCAATCCGTGGCCAGGTGCGCCACCTGCTCAAAACTTCCTCTCTGGGCCACGACTAGGGTGTCATCCGTGTAACAGGTGATGCACACTCCTGAAGAAAGTGCGCCGCGAAGCACACAGTCGTAGCCCGGGTTCCTCAGGAGCGGCTCCAACACCGACCCCTGTGAGGGATCCACAGCTTGAACAACACCGGACCACACGACAAACACTGTCTGCGAAACCGACCACTTTATCCTGAAGGTAGTTCTCCAATATCTTTCGTAAGTCTGGAGGCACTCTGAAATATCTGAGCGCTTCCGGTATGACACTATGTGGCAGACTGTTGAAGGCATTGGTGAAGTCAAGTGATACTGCCAACAACCACTCTCCTCCTTTCTTCCGTGCCATCCGATTCGGGCGCCCCCATGGGTCCCTATCCAGCGTGCAAAGCAGTTTCCCCACCCTTCACCCATGGCCCGTCTAATGGCTGCTTGCAAAGCCTTTTTGCACGCTCTATACGCGGCATATAGCTGGGCCTCCTCTTTGTCATCCCGAGGTCTCCTCCGGCCCGTACAGCCGCCGCGCTACGGAGCTGGTAATCTGCAATCTCCGTCAACCACCAGTAAATTATTGCTCCACGGCATCGACGCGTCGTATACTTCCGTGAGGGCGCCGTACCGTGGTGACGAACCTGACGTATCTATGGTCCGATAAGGACACAACCTCCTCCAGAACCTATCATCCCCACAAACGGCCTGCAACAGACGGCGTGGCGAACGATACGTCCACCACGGACCCTCCGTTTTGTCGCACATATCAGTGATCCTAATGTTATCCATTCTAATTGCACCTAATATCCATCTTAACATTCGCATTTCTGTCACATATACTCTTCTTTTATCCGTATTTTTCGTTGTCTAGCACTCAGCTCCATACATCACGAAAGGTAAGAGCAAAATTATTGCAGGATAAAGAATCATGATCAATCTATCAAAATAAAATGCACTATATATACAGTCAAATAAATGTTTCTTTAAAGTAATCTTCTGTTTATAATTTTACTGTATTGTTGTAGGTAAATTGTTATTTCAAATGTTTTACTTGTGGGCCGACCATTAAATGTGATTTCCTAAGGGGATCAGAATACGCGCGGGACCTCTCAATTCTAAATTAAGACATTTATAAAGTTCCTAAAACACCGGCAAATTCTGAAGTATGTGGAGAATTCCTGTACAATTTTAATTTGTTATGTTATCATGTTACGTTTTATATCACAGGATAATCTAAACAAATACATATGTAAAGACTGCGTAACTATACAGAAATATTGGACAAATAGTTGATTGCTCTAACACTATGATCGCAAATATTGGCCCAGCAGTGAACTGGCAGCGTAATGTCACAAGACAACACTAGAAGTAGAATGCCCCGTATCACTCTTATTTTTTTTTTCGAACTGACTATATTGTTAGCCTTAGAGGTCCTGAAGCCTTTACGGCTTTTACAGCTTTACCGGGCTTGTGGGCGAGCGCTTAAGGCACTCGGCCACGAAAACTTTGCAACAACATCCGAGGGTGCCAAAGTGGCCAAACCTCGGCTCGGATTGTTGCGCGTATGCAAATAAGTCGCGATCTGGCCCCCGCATCACTCAGCTTCCTGCACTTTATCGGCACAGCGCCACACACTACCGCCGGTGGTGCGACCACCATAGGCGCGGCCCCCGTACAGCGAATGATCGTATGACGTCACGTGCCACAAGTCAATAGAGAGTCTTCAAGTGTTGTTACACAAAGCAAATATAAATACGCTTCCAATTTTTAAATGACGCCTACGGACACTCAGATAAATACCTTATTTCAGTAATATATACTTTGAAAATAGGTTTAGAGTTGTTGTTGGGTGGTGAGATATGACAATTGTGTTCGACAGGATGGCAACCACCACACACTTAGTGTAACACCCGCGATAATGGGACGCTCAGGCGTGTTGCATTCCGGAATCAGCTGGTGTATATCCGTAATAAAGCAGAGTGGTAGGGATCTGTACTGGGCTGGACCGCTATCACCAGGCACATGGTGACAAGCTAACAGTGACTCTCTTTTGGTCATGTCGCGTTTCGAGAACAGCCAGTGACGCCGGCATGACGGCGTCCAGCTATGGACTGCCGATCTTTCGGTGGTCGCCGTTATTGGATTTTACTGTGCTTACCACCAGTACTATAATGAAAGTTCTATATTAAATAGGCATTAAAAGCAAAAGAAAATTGTACAATGAGAACCCTTACTTTCTGATATCAATGTTTTTAATATATTACGTACCTATGTATTAAAAACTACATAAATAATTTCAGTCCAAATACTAGTATTTTTACTAGGCTAAAGTTATCTCAATTTTTTTTTAAATTTATTTAAACGCAGAAAACATTCAAAGCTTAACAAAGGTGTTATTATATTCTAGGTTCAATGCTGTCAAAATAAAGCTTAGCTTAACAATATTGCCAAGTTTTAGTTTCAAACAGTATCAGTTTCGATTCGAATCTTCACTTGAGTGTAAACATTTTAATAAAGCTAAAACAAAACACAAATATTGTTTTGTAATTATCTCAATTAAAAGGTTTCCCAAACAAAGGCGGACAAAGTAATCGCTATAAAACGGACGGATGATGTCTCAAATGTCCAATGATTAATCGGATCAGCGGTTCTTGGTGTGGTTTTATATAAAAAAGGAAGGTAGAACTGGTACTGATATAATATGTCAATTGTATTAGATTATAATTCTAGTACATTCAGAGATGTATAACTTATTTCATTATCCGATTAAAAAGAAAAGTACCCTAAATATAAAATACTACATCTCGCAATCAGTTTTGTACAGTATTCACATTCATTTCATAGAATATTTACTACCTTTTTTACATTTTTACATTTAATTTAACATCGAAAATATTACATTCACTTTAGCCCATAAGAAGGCATAACAAAGGTACAACACTACCTTCGGTTCGGAAAACATCACAGATATCGAGAAGAGCTGGTATGAAACGGATTTATCAATGTAAAATATTCAATATATTTTTTATTTACTGTGTAATTATTATTTATAATCGATAATTTTATGTAATGGATTTACAGAAAGGGAATCGTTTCCATATATTAATATAATTCACGTAATGATCCACCCTATAATAACCTTTTGACAGTAAAACCGGCTTGACATGATTCTTGAAAACATTGTCCCGCAAATTGGCAATGTGGTTAAATAAATTATTATAGAACCTAACACAATATAGTATTTTATCTTAGTAAAGTGTACTTTATACAAAATCATACTATGTCAAAATATTTTTTATAACCTTTAAATACAGCAGAAGCACGTAGCTGTAGTAAAAAGCTGCTCACTAAGACCACAGTACTCGAGGTGCTTTGTTCTTTTCTGAAGTGTGTGGTTAATAACACGCAATGGCATACCGGGAGTTCCAACGTAATTCCATTTATTTATTGATCTACTAGCTGAACTGAGTTCATTCGCACTAATTACAATATAAAATTGAATAAGAATAAAATATAGTCACTGAGTGAGAACGTAGCTATTAATTAGTAAAAAAAAATTAGAATCTGATCAGTAATTACTAATATTATCTCTTACAAACATACAAACTGTATAAATAGTAGTTTATATTTGGAAACACAACAGCATATTATATATGGATAAAATACATACATTATTTAACAACCAAAGCCAAAACAAGATTTCACAATTATAACACAGTGGTGTATGTGCTAGCGTGCGTGCGTGTGTAAGTGTATGAGCTTGTCGTTTACATGAGTACATGTGTATTTATATCTGTGATTTTATTATATTTTACTATTTATTCTAATGCATTTCGTTTAATATTTCGAAAAGTCTGCCTTATTGTAGGACTAAAAAGAAGAAAGCTCGAATATAACTCCAATTGATGTCAATTGATGCCAATTGATCTCATTTAACATAAGATTACAAGCATGTTTGTTTAGTTTTTAAAGTAAAATGAAAAAATGTGTAGACAAATAACGAAACAAAAAAAAATTTTTTATCTTACCGACATCATTATGAAGTTAGCCATCAATGATAACAATATAAATTCATTTCACTGACTTCTTATTCACATTATAATCATACATACATACATATATAATACATACATACATACACACGCACACATACATACTCACACTCACCCATAAACACACACAAACACACTTACCCACATATACTTACATACATATATATTTACTCACACACACATATGTTACACTTCCGTCATATGATGCGCGTGCCGTTCGCAATTTTAGCCACTACTAAACACGCTAAAAGAAGTTTTTCAAAAATATCGCGCTAAAATATTCAGATAGTAAATTAGGTAGCTACGTAGAAAGATTTATGGAGTCTAGACTAAGATAAAAATTTATGTTGGACCTGTTTCTAGAAGGATAACTATGAAAAATTACTAATAGCTCACACGAAAATGTAAAGCTATCTAAATGGTTATAAGACTTGCTATTTATTTAATCATTTAGTAGTAGCAAATATTTAATGTTTACTTTTTGCTTATTACTCGTTTATATCGAGGAGCTCGATAGTTTATTTTACAAAAAAAAAACATGTATCAGTATGGGACTTGTAAAAAATTATTTTGTCTTTTTTTGTCCTTTTAAAAATGTGTGGCAGATTGCAGAATTATTATCGATTGTAAAATTTGGTCCGAACAGAACATAAAAGCGAGTTAATTTGCATTCTTATCTATTTATTAGCTTTTTAAACTTTCGTAGAACAAATTTTTTTTAGCGTTTTAACATTTTACTAATTATGTGTGATTTTTAAAGCTATGGTGTATATCTGTATAAATTTTAGCAAACATAAATTTTATTATAATTATTATTTACACAAACTGTAAGAAATTATTAATGATTTTATGCTATTTCAATGATAAATAACTATTCTACTAAAAGTATATCCATCACACATTATCATTTGACTAAAAGTATTCAAATTAATAAGCGAAGGTTAAGTTTATATAAGGTTTTAGAAGCAATGATGGCTCAGTGGTATCATGTACGGAAACGGCGTCGATCGACGTGAGATTGAATCCCTGCAATCAGCTTGAGCTTTCGGTGAAGGAAGAAAACATAGTGATGAAACCATAGCAAGGTGGTTGGCTATTTCATATTGCCTCTGCCTGTGTAGCTACCACCTCAAGTTGAAAACTTGTCACCAAACTATAGAGTTTCGACATCTAAACTAGGCTTAGCGTGCTACTTATCTTGGGTCACATTGTCACTTAACATAAAGTGTGATTACACATATTTATTTAAAAAAGAAATGAAACTAAGCCTTATTTTTTAATATACGTATAATATTAAACCACTAATAGACTATAATTAAACATTTGGATTCACGTAAATTAGTAATAAAATAATTTAAAGACGGTTTCGATCAGGTTTTCCAAAGAAAGTTCGTAACTTGTTATAGATAACTCAATTTGGAATCGTGAACTCCAAGCGCTAAGCTGATGGATTTTTCAGTCTCATTTCAACCTTTCACGTTTCGTGTGAAATTTGTAGCATTTCTGATTAACTTTGCTTTCATCACGTTACGGCAATATTTCATGTATTCAAGGGATTCAAGAATCAATTATAATATACTCAGAAATATTCGAATCTTTTTGTAACAATACATCAGATTGCGATATAACTTTCTGAGTTATTGTACGCACACACCCGGAAAGGTTACTGAATTAGGATAACTATTGTACGATAGGTGGAGTGCACAACTAGTTTTATTTTGAAAATAAAGAAAACTAAGTAGTATGAGAGTTAGGACAAAGAGAAATTTCTTTGTAGAATTCTCTCTACTTGGGGCAGTCCGACTGGTCAGCAGGTTGCAGACAAATGAGCTAGTGTTGTTTTCCTACGATGAGTAGGGTAACCAGAGCTCCTTGAGATCCCTTCCTTAAACTTCCCCCCCCCCTCCTTAAGAAGTCCCTGGGTTCAAGGTCGGCAATGCGCTAGTGATGTCTATAGTATTACAAACGTCCATAGGCTGCGGTTGCAGCATACCATCAGGCGGGTCGTATTCTTATTTGCCACATTTGCAGTATATAAAATAAATCTTGGACAAATCTAACTAAATAAATATCTATTGCTCTTTTTATACCAAAATCTGCGGAGCCATGTTAACATATAATTAACAATTTATCAGATGTGATAGTGAATGATTTGAAAATGTAATCATGTATCGAAGAGATTCAATCCTTTTTTATATATTTTAATATGCTAACGAATACTCTCTCTTTTACTTTGGATCAGGAAAATGTCAACTAAATCTCGCTTCGTTAGTAAATCAGCAGTCAGCCAGTCGTTCGTTCGCCAACAAGAGTAAGCCGAGAGATAGCGATTGCATAAGCTAAATGAATTTGGAAATGTAAAAAGCTTTTTACTAATTAAGGCCAGTAAGTTGAAACAACTTTATTAATAAATTTTTGTCAATACTTTTTACTTAAGATATTGAATGATTACTTTTTTTAAACATTATTATTGATTATTATTGAAAAGTGATTTATCCGCATTATTATTAGACATGGCAAGCCACAATAAGGTATTGTGTTTTTTTTGTTTTATTGAAAAGTTGTTTATGCGCATTATTATAGGCATGGCATATTGATCCTTACGAACTAAAGTTACTTTTTTTTTATCGTAGCACGGCATAGTGACTACACTGTACCTGATGGTGAGCACAGTGCAATCCAATAAAATCGGCGACTACCGCAGGATTTATAATACATCGATAGTCGTCGCTGTCATGCGGGCCTGCTTAAATATCTCTTCACGTTGTGTTTGAAGGACTCCATATTGTAGGAAGGAGGGAAAACACTGGCCGGGAGACGGTTCCACAGCCCCACAGTACGGCAAAGATACGACGTAGCAAATTTCTTTGTTCGAGCCGAGATGGAGGTTACTGTAAAGCTGTGGCTCCGGAGACCAGCGCGTGTGTTTCTATTATGAAAGGGAGAAGAGGAAATAAGGTTAAACAGCTCTTTAGAACACTCGCCATGATACAGACGGTAGAATACGCTCAGCGAGGCAATGTCCCCGCGCAGCTGAAGCAGCTCGATGAACTTAGTAACGTCTGCATCATTTACAATGCGGACAGCCCGTCTCTGCAACCTGTCCAGGGCTTCGAGGAGGTATTTAGCGGATCCGTCCCAAAGGTGCGAACAGTATACTGGGGCTGTCACGCTTTGCTAGCGAGACGTTCTGAAGAGTGAGGAGAGGGGAAAACGGGGATTTCTTAGTAGAAAACGCGCACACCTGACTTTTCTTGGCATGAACTCAACTAGGTTACTTGCGCCCCATGTAGATATGCGGTGCAAGGATTGATTGAGTTCAATGGTAAGCTCCTCACGTCTCTTTTCTGTTTCTCCCCGACCACAAGTGGGCTTGCTGTGATACCACCCATTAACAGTGCTATCATCTGCATAGCAATGGATATTACCCAAAGGTAACATATCATTGACATGCAGAAGAAACAGAGTGGGCGAAAGGACAGAATCTTGGGGAAATCCAGCATTAACTGACATGAGCTGCGAATCACATCCATCAACTAGGACACGAATTCTGCGCTCATGTAGAAAGCCAGAGATCTATGTGCATAAGTTGCCGGGAAGTCCGTACATCGGAAGTTTGGAGAGAAGAACACGGTGTCGGACCCTATCAAAAGCTTTGGCTACATCAAGACTAATAGCCAAGGCCTCGCCATGCTTATCAATCACCTCACCCCAGCGGTACAATACGTAAGCTAGATGATCACCCGTCGATCGATTCTGGCGAAAGTCATATTGACGATCGCTTAACAAAGAGTGATCCTCCAGGTAGCGGACAAGCTGGGTGTTGATGATCCGCTCCATGATTTTGCACAACACTGAAGTTAAGGCGATTGGGCGGCAATTGTTAGGGTCCGACCGATCCCCCTTCTTGGGAATCGGTTGCACATTAGCCTCACCCCAAACCCGAGGCACGACACCAGAGAGGTAGGATAACCGGTATAGGCGCGTTAATACAGAAGTCAACTCAGCTGCACATTTTTTGAGAACTACCGCTGGGATGCCGTCTGGACCACTAGCCTTTCGAACATCGAGTGATCGCAATTCTCTAAGCTCATCACAATGCCTGAACCATTTATCAGACATTGTGATACCACAGTTGGGTATAATAGGTGGTTTTGCGATGCGATCGTCGAGCTGGGAATTAGCCGCAAAGAGATTAGCAAGCAGAGCCGCCTTCTCCTGCGGCTCGTGAGCCAGTGGTCCATCAGAATATCTCAGCAGGGATAATGTAGATCAACAGAAATTTGCTTGCACGGCTTTGGCCAGGCACCAGTAGACTCGACTATTAGTCGGATGACCTACTAGATCACGACCTATTCGCGCAATGCACCGGGCATCCGCTCTAACATAGGCTCTCTTGCAGGCCTTGGTGGCATAGTTGTAAGCTGCTTTAAGACAATTAATATTCGGATCCTTGTTCGCGCGACCCCTGACCCAATCGCGATACGCGGCTTGCTGATTGCTAACGGCATCAGCGCATTCGCGATTGTACCAGGAGTGTACGATTGCAAACAATCTCGGAGGAAGGAATATAATATTCCATTTCAATCCCGTTCTCGCCGGCAATGGCTTCGGCAATCACGGAAGGATCTTTGTCATTAAAGCAACGTTGCCTCCAAGGGATAGATGCGAAATAGGCACGCATTCCGTCTCAATCCGCTGACGAGTAGTGTCAAACTTTGCGCTTGATCCTAACACTAGTAAGAGGTGGAGCGCGAAGCACAGACGTAACTACCAGGCAGTGGTCCGGGGTGCCCAACAGGGCACAGACTGACACATCATACCCAGTAGGATGGCTTCATCATCAACACAATTTTATAAAGAAAAAAAATTGCCTTTTATGGTATGTTATTTGGACGAATAGTTTGGGAGATAATGTAAAATAAAATAATTCAAAACTCGGCGCGGACCTATGGCTATAGGTGTAGTGGCGCGAACGAGCCATGTGAGTTCTGACGAATAACCCTGGCCGACTGATATAAATATTGTCTATACTGAAGTATTATAAATCATCAATCAATTACACGCGGGTGAAACTACGGGGCACAGCTAGTACTGAATACACACCGGCTGATCTCGGAATGCGGAACTTGGTGCATGGTGGTCACGATCTAGTCCGATACAAATTTTAATAATTCATTGCCTCTGTAATTATTCAATACATGATTTACTATTTACAACTTCGATACTCAAGTATTGTTTCATTCGTCCGTCGTCGAGGATAGTCAGTATATTGTCCGCTCTGACACGCTAACGCCTAAAGAGTTAAAGGCTTTGTTACCTTATTGGGTTCAGAATAAAGTTTATATTGCAGAAAGCAATTTTTATAAATCAAGGCGAGGAAGCGAGAAATGCAAAGGTCGCAACTCTCTTGGAAAATTGTTTCCAAGGATTAATATTACAGAGAAAGCTGAGCGACGCGACGTGACATTGATAAACGATAGAAAATTATCTATAAGTTTTAAAGTCTACTTTTTAATTCAAAACTCTTACAATAGAGGTATATATTTATACATTTTTATATAATTTTAAAATATTTTTTGGTACTTAATAGTATATACCTAGTACAAATTATCAACTTATGTAAGTACCAGACGAACTTTATTTTGTTTTTTTGTTAATTTTACATGATTTTTTTATCGTTATAGGTTTGGCGTTGTGGCCACAATGTCACCTAATTGTAAGTGACGATGGTAGCATGCTAAGCCTAGTATGAAAGTTCGTTCGAATGTTTTTGAGTTTATCGCATTCAGACAGACAGACAGACATACACGGCAGAGGACTTTATTTTATAATATGTATAGATTGTTAGTGGATGGTTCAGTCACACTCTGGTGTACATCAATAGGTACAGCAAAAATAAAAGTTACGTTCACTCGACCAAACTTACCAGAGTGTCCATGTGGTGCTCTGGCGGTTTCGGCAAAATGATATAAATTAGACTCTTGTGACCGCTGTTTTGCTGATATTTTGCAATAATATAGCCGAGTTACAAAAAATAGATTTGTGATGAAAGTCTATTACGACTTTTGTTAGCTTGGAATAATTTTAGTTCACCCGAATCGTATCTCCAAGCTAGCAGATATCTAAACTAATATTATAAAGAGGAAAGATTTGATTGTTTGTTTGCATTGAATAAGCTCTGAAACTACTGGACCGATTTGAAAAATTCTTTCACCATTAGAATCCTACATTACCCCTGGTGAACATAGGCGATAAAATAAAATTTAGGGATCCGTATGAAAATTTATAATTTTTGAATTATTTGTTAAATACCCGTGCGAAGCCTGGGCGGGCCGCTAGTTAGAAATAAAATGAAACGTTTTACTATATTCGATAACTGTCAAAAATGATAATAGAATCTCATATCGGATATCTCATAGCGAATATTCAAACTATGTTAATTATACCAGGATTAATACGAGAATGGAAACGGTTCGACATTCAGCTCTATTGATAGACAAGCAACCGTTAGATTGCAAAGACAATCAATAATTTAAGAGATTACTGATCACAGAACGCATAGCAGGAAGATATATACCATTCGAAAGCAACAAAAATCAATGAAACAGTGCAGTCCACAAAAAAAAGGGGTCAAAGGACTACTAACTAAAATGCATTGAAACAAAGAGATTTATTGTCCGATTGATCATATACTACAAAAAACTATTTTCAATTACGTAAAGTAAACGAAACAGGAAGCCCGTAAAGTAACTTACCAAAATATAAACAATAAGATTATTCGTAACGTAATAATGTTTGAAACGAATGTTGAAAAATGTAAAGTGCCTTTCTGTGTCGTTGAGATAATAAAATCTGAAACTAATTTTGTATCTTGAGAAAACTTTTATATAGCATCAAAAGGCTCTACAACGAATGCAAATGGTAAAAATATGTTTTGTAAGGAACTTCAAGAAATATTTTTATTTCACTGAAAACTCAATTTAAATTGACCAACTAGCTGTGACGTGTGGTTTCACCCGCGTATAATTTAAAAGAAATCGCTGATTGATGAAATTTATAAGACTTCAGTATACCTAGATATTTTTATCGGGCGGCCAGGGCTATGCGTCACAACTCACACAGCTCGTTCGCGCCATTACACCTATAATCATAGATCCGAACCGAGTGTTGAATTATTTTTATTTTGCATTATCTCCCAAACTGTATGTCCAAATATCGTCCTAGAAAGGGAAAATTTTATCTTCCTAAAATTGCCTTGATGATGAGTTAACTTTCGTTCTTAAAGGTTAATATGCCATGCCTAATAATAGCGCTCATAAATAACTTTTCAATAAAAAAAAACACAAAATACCTTATTGTGACTTATGTATTAGAGATAGTATGTGTAAGAGATGTATGAGGCATATGGTATCGCGGACTTTTATTTAGATACTAATAAGCAATATTTTTGTAGAACATTGTATTTACGTATCACTACCCATTACGCCAGCGCACGCAGATAAAGCAGTAAAAGTCCGCTATTTACTCCGACTTACTTAACAAAAAATAATATTTAAGGCTAGCGGAGAAGTGTAAGATAGCCTATACTATTCCTCGTGAAACTGGCTATCATCATATGCAAAAAGAATTTTTCAAATCCGACTGGTAGTTTCATAGAATAGCGTGTTTAAACAAACAAACAAAACTCTTCCCCTTTATTATATTAGTGTAGATAGTATAAGATAAGATTTATTGAGGAACTATATCATAAACGTAAGCAAGTATGTAAGAAGCTAGTATGGGAAGTGAGAACAATGAGGCTACACGGGTGCCTTGACTGCGCAGCGCGGTCGAGAGTTGGGTCGAATGAATCTAACACGAGTGAAACCGAGGGGCACAGCTAGTTATTAAGAAAGCTGATGATAATATTAAAATGAGCAAATACGATCTTATAGTAGGTATATATAACATTTAACAATACAGGTAAACACGTGAATTTGCAAAGCTTTTAAGAAAGTTATGCTGTGACTTGTTTTTTTTTTTAATTACCATTTCATATGTTAAAATTTCGTTGGAAAAAAATAGCTATGTAACCAGAATATTAACTAACTAAATCCTAAATATACATGTGAGTGAATTGAATATACTAATAATATGAGTTAGTAAACTTTATTAATATCTTAAAATATACTAGTACTAATATAGCAAATAGAACACAGTATTTACAATAAATAAACTTCTCTTTTTGAAGCCAAATTAATATATTGAAGTGCATTCTCTTGTTTTCTATTTAATAACAACTGACACTTTATCTAGTATACTGTGAACCAAAATCATTGATTACCGTTAATAACTTATGCAGCAAATTTGTTGTTTTATTTTAAAATAATCATAAACTGTTTGCTTATTTAGTTCTTAGAGCGGTACTGGTCTGATCAAAAGAATTAATATATACTACTATTATTAAAAGGTAAAGTTTGTGTGTTTGTAAGGAGCTAATCACTAGAAATACTGTTCCGATTCTAAAAATGTCCGTACGTAATAAGAAGCGTAATTATCACTGAGTTCTATAGGGAAATTTGGATTTTATTAAATTGTATTAATTATTATTCGTATAGGTCGTGATGGGCGAGTGGTTTAGACCGTCGGAATATCAATTCGATGTCCGTATGTTCGAATGTGTATTAATTTTACGGGATTCGCGTACATTTACTATTTTAAATTGGTATCTGACGGTGAAGGTAAACATCGTGAGGAAACCTGAACGCTTGAGAAATGTTCTTGAAGTACCACTGTATATGGAAAAATAAAAAACTGTTGATTTCTCGATGCTTGAAATCACCAATATGTCGTGGGCTAGCGAGGTGATTAACCACGTACCTTCCCTTGAGAAGACGTCTTTGCCCAGAAATGGGACACTTACAGGATGTTTTTTTAGTGAATGCAAAAAATGAATACTCAGATGAAACAAAATTGACAAATGTACCTTTATGACACTTATGATAATATCATAGCTATGGAAATTTGCGAGTTGTTAGAAATTTATTGAAGCCAAGTTTCATAGGGGCCAATTATTGATGTTCCTTAATTCTAGAATCGCATCCTCTCCCCCGCCTGTCTGGCATTGGGTTTTTTAAAGAGGTTTTCCTCTTTAAAAAGAGGTTCCTCTGCCTCTACCATAGGTGGTTTGGCACATGGCAAGGAAAGGAGGTGAATGAACGCAATCCCTCCGCCACTAATCCGGCTGTGATTTTTTAACGCGGTTTTTTCCTCTAACGTCGGTGTAATAGCAGGAAAAGGAGGCGAATGAACGCACCCCCTTAACCACACGTCCGTCGTTGGTTTTTTATAGAGGTTTCCTCCTCTGCCATCATCGATCTGGCTCGTCCTTCTGTAAATCTAGCATTGATTTTTTAAGGAGGTGCTCATTCTCGACCCTCCAGCAATTTTTAACAAGGTTGTCTTTCTTGGTTTTTTTATGTGATTTTCTTCCACCGGCCATCCTTGATTTTTTATAATGTTGGTTTTCTCCATCTTCGTCTGGTAATTTTTTAACGAGGTTGTGTTCCTCGGTGATTTTTAAGGTGTTCCACCATCCCTCAATTATTTTTTCCACCGCCGACAGAGATTTTTTATAGAGGTTATATCCTCTCAATTTTTAAGGAGGTTTTCTTCCTCCGCTGTCATAAACGAGTCCTATCAGAAGTGGACGAGAAGAGGCGAGCCCACTCTTGCCCCATCCTCTCATAAGCAGAGGGGTACAGGTGAGGAACGCCGTTAGTCTGGTATTAGCCGCCAGTCATAAAGACTGACGTTGCCCAAGGAGGAGGTTCCACGAGGTGGTTCCGGACATAGTGCTCCGAGAATGGAGAGTTTTTTTAACGTGGAGGAACACGTCATGGGTACACACCCACTCGGGGGAGCAAGTATTTACGTGAGACTCCTAATCACTAAAACTTCACGGTGTACCATCGGCTACCTACAGTGGGACGAAACGGGATAGCGGTTGCATTCCCCGCGTCATTCCGGCGGCCGGCCCCAATCAGGCCTCCGGTGCTAAAGAGAGACAGTCTGGTACAACCCCAATTATCATCCAGACGGCGAGTGAATCAGTGCAATGGGAAGACGGACCCAGCTCCCTTTGGTTCATCTATGGGTGGGATGATAAGACGGCCAGCAACTGGCACCCCCCATATAATGGCCCGCTGGCCTTGCGCAGTCATCGTAGTAGGTGCAGTGCAGCGCCTCTGCCTCACACTCTACAGCCCTGTGCCCAGGCTGCCCGCAGCGAAAGCAAAGTACCCCCATGTTGGCTATCGATGGGCATACAGGCCGAGTGTGGCCCAGACCCATGCACCTAAAACAGCGCATGGGTTTGTGTTTCAAAAGATAGATACGAGTGGCACTCTTACCGACAAGGAGGCGTCTAGCCTCAACCAAATTCCTGGTTGCGGTGAAGGGCAAAAAAAGATGGATAGTACCCATTCATCCCCTCCTTGTGCGAATTTCACCAGCCCTTATTTGTGCTGGCTCGCATCCTCCCTTAGATGCCGTTGCAGTGACAACCTGGACACAGAGTCATCCAGGCCAACGACGTGAACGTTCACCCTCTTGGTGGCCCTGTGAGGATTGAAAATTATGCGCTAAGGCCTTTTAACCTTACAAAAGGCCCTTGAGAATTTCTTTGCGAGATCAATCATGTATCTCAATTGAAATCATAAAAACAAAATATATATTTGGTACAATTAATCTATATCTATCTATACATATTATAACACCCAATGTCTCTCTGTCTGTCTATCCGTTTATGTTCTTTTCACGCGAAAACCAGTCACCCGATACATATGTTTTTTTTAATTTGTAACTGTTCTATCTGGTCAAGTTATAGGACATATTTTGTGAGAAAAGTTACATACGAAATAGCAGTAACGATAATGGTGAATGAATTCGAAGAAAAGAGGCTTTTGGGTCGCTTAAATGTCTTACACTGTGTATACATATACATCCCCCCAGCATATACATCCCAACTCGTAAACTTTCTTGGTTTCTTATGGTACAACTTTTAAACAATGAAATAGTTGATTTATATCAAATATACGAATCTTTTTCATTGTTATGCAATATACCGAACCTGTTTTATAACTTTAGCTTACCATTCGATTATATCTCTTTTCTTTCGAACGTGAGATAAATACAGGCACATCCAAATTTAAATGCACCGCAGTATATTTCATTCATTTAGTGTTCCAGGGAAGAGTCGTATATTCGGAATTGATCTCTGGCTTTATTCTTGATAGTACGATACAATTCTCGAAATTGGTTTTGACTTTTACTAATGTTTTTTTTATTTCGTATAGAAAATAAAAGTTTTGCTAACTGTCTATATACTAGATACTGGTTTTTATAATATTTAGATAAAATGATATTTCAACTAATGGTTAAAAGGTATTTTCTCTTAATTTTAAATAAGTTATTTAAAGGATTCCCTTTAGAAATAATATGATTGTATAAACATATGTATGATTGTATTAAAAAAATAATACAATTGAAGCAATGATGGCTCAGTGATGGCTTGGGTGCAAGCTTGGAGTGAAGTTTCAGGGCCCTTAAGGCTAAACAGTACAGTCAGATCGAAAAAAAAACACTACGTTTTCCTGCATTGAAAGCTCAGGCCCATTGTAGGGATTCGAACTCACGTCGATCGACACAGTAACACCACTATGCAAACATTGCTTCAAACAATTATTCGTAAAAAATACTATACCAGTTAAACATTAAAAAAGCTTTTTATTTAATATGTTAACGGATTAAAGATAAATGTCGTGTTTTAAAATAACTTATCTAGAATTTAAATTGCTCTGAGATATAAAAATAAAGGTACAAACCAAAGCCGCTTTGAAAATAAGTGAAAATTGTCAGACCCGCAACAACATCTGTCGCTAAATACATTAAAATTATTCACTTCGTAGTCGGGGTATGTTCATGCATTATTCAATACCACAAAACGTTTTGTCTCTGCCACTGGAACTCGGGAAGAGGCCTAACTTTGCTCGTTCTTCACCTTATGAAAATTCACTCGACTTTTGCTTAGAACTTGGGAAACACTTGTTATCTTTCTCTCATTGAAGGTAACAACAATCAATATTTTTTTGTGAACATATTAAACACAACAGTTAAAATTCATACCGCACGACCGTTTGAGATGAACAAACCAGCGTTTTTTTAGCTCCACGAGACCATCAGTTATACCTGAAAAAATATATATACCTATATATTTTAATACAAATAAGGTAGTAAACAAGCGTACAACCCACCTGATAATAAGCGGTTACCATAGCCTATGGAGGCTTGTAGCACCAGAGATATCACTAGCGTCTTGCTAAACTTGAACCTCCCTTCCCAAAGGAGTTCTAGAAATCCTACACACCGCTAGAACATAAGGTTATTTGGCTGCGATCTTCTGCTGAAGTTAGGTATTTCACTAGTCGGATTGCGCCAAGTAGAGAACAATCTTCAAAGAAATCTTTATGTAAAAGTGATCTACCATTAATATTGGTCGCGTTAACTGGATCGTTAGCCATAAAACCGCAGACTAGTTCGAATAAATTATTCATAAGACATACTGGAACCAACGAGCTTTCTGTTCACGTAACATATATAATGGTTTGGAAACATTACTACCACCACATAAATGATAGAAAATTCTTTACAAATGATAAAAGTTTTAAGATTAATTATTTTTATCATATTAAACGGTCCGTGAACAAGTTCGTTATATAGAGCATCATATAATTAAAACACAGAAATCTGTTAAGGTTGATAAAGAGTTATGCTTTTATAGAAGATCATTTTTTTGCTCTATGGAATGTACCTATAAACATGCTTTTTTTTTCGATCTGACCACATTCATAGCCGTAAGAGCCTTAAAGCCTCAGAAGGCCTTTACAGTTTCACCGAGCTTTTATAAAAATTATGTGTCAGCTCCGATGCACTCTTTAAAATGATTTTCTTGGATTATATACAATAGGTAAAGGTAAATTATTTCGATATATTTTTATATTATATTATATTTTTCGATCGATATTATTTCGATATATTCAATGTATTAAAATTATTTATGTACCTTAATTTATTAATAAAAAAATATAACGCACAACTCCTTATAATTTAGAAAATATTAATTATTTTGTCAAAATAAATAAAAAGGTACTGGTTATTCAACGATAAGACCAATAAAATAACGATGAAGCTAGTACTAACAAAACTACAAACCATCGGCTGACGGTGAAACACAAAGCAGTGAGGTGAAGAGTAATAAAGATCATTGAAGCAATGATGATGGCGTCCATCGACATAAGTTCTAATCCCTGCATTGAACTTGAGCTTTTGCTGCAGGAAAGCATCGTAAGGAAATCATAGCATGCTGATAGGGTATTTTTTAATGTTCGCTTGGCTAGCTACCACTCTCGAGTTCAGCATCTGACGCCAAGCACCTATAAGTGTGTTCAGTAAATCGAAAATCCCGAGGAAAACTAAACGCTTTAAAAGGCCTTGTAGTACCGCAATGTAGTAAGAACAATACAAAACTATAGATTCAAAGGCGTTTGTAATTTTTGCCTATGACTTTGCAAAGATTTGAGACGTTGAGAGGTTGGTATTATTCAAAAAATCTAAAATATTTTTTCATTTTAGACCTCAAGAAAGCACTTATAAATGCCAATAAACTTCTACCGGATCGAGAAACATCCCAGTCATCGAGAAGAACAAAAAAAAACTCTATCGAGTATATAAAATACAAAGGTTTTTATAGATTTTTTATTACTTACTGTTATTATCATTATCAGTGGATGAACAGAGAGGGAATCACTTCCAGGCATCAGCGTCTTCACGTCATGATCCACCCTATAAACCCCCTGTCGACTATAAAACTCGCTTAACATTATTCTTGTACTTACTATCCGGCAAATCGGTAATGTGTTTAGGAAGTTTATTGTAGAACCAAACACAATTACCTAAAAAGCATTCATTTGTCTTACTAAGTCTAAAAGATGGAATGACTATATTATATTTATTTATAGTATTGAAGTTATCATTTACTAGTTCAAAATTATCTAAATTTTTTCGAACATACATTATTATTTATGATTTTTATTAGTATTACTAACTGTGCCCCGCAGTTTCACCCGCGTTTAATTTAAAAGAAATTGTTGATTGAAGATTTATAATACTTCAGTATAGACAATTTTTTTATCGGGTGGCCTGGGTTATGCATCACACGTCACACGGCTTGTTCACGCAACTACACCTATAGTCAAAGACACGAGCCGCGTGTTGAATTATTTTAATTTTACATTATCTCCCAAACTATTCATCCAAATAACATGCTTTAAAGCGCAAAGATAACCGATAACCTACATACAATTTTCTAAATTTTTTTTATTTACTTCGTTTTTAATTTATTTTCGAATTTACTTTCGTTCGTAAGCATTAATATGCCATGCTAATATGCCAATAATGCTCATAAATCATTTTTCAATTTTCAATAAAACTTTGTCACAAAATACCTTATTGTGGCTTATTTATAAAAGATAGGTATATGGTATCCGGGACTTTTTTACAACCAATACGCCAGCACACACGGATAAAGCAGTTAGGTTGCGCTATTTCTTCCGACTTGCTTAACAAAAATCAATATTTAAGGCTAGCTGAGAGGTGTATCCTAATGCTAGATAATCTATACTATTCCTCGTGAATTTGGCTATCACATACACATAGAAATTTTTCGAATCCGACGTGTAGTTCCAGAGATTATCGTGTTTAAACAAACAAAAAAAGTCTTCCGCTTTATTTTATTAGTATAGATAGATTAATAAAGTAAATGTTTGTTAATTTTCGCTAAAAGCCTTGACATTGTGTACATACTATCATTATAGGGACGAATGACGTGACATTATTCATTTGGAAAGGTGACCGCTTAGATACTAGTACGTGACCTTGTGTATGGTTCACACGCAAACTGCACCCTTAACATTGCCTTACTCGATCGAACTTCACTTATTCGACTTTTTATGATTTTCAAATTAATAGCCGATTTTTAAAAAAAGGGGTAAATCAAAAAAATGGTATGTGTGCGATTCACACACGATAGAAGTGAAACTTCATTTTAAAATGCATTTTCTATTTTATTTAAACAGTGTGCAATATACATACACACCAACATTTACTCTCTAGCTCTGGCTCACACAAAGAGGAGAGACCGATAATGTGTGTTAAACGTTTAACATTTAACGTTTAACGCTAGGAAGTCGTATAAGAAGTTTCACTTCAAAATTCCTCTATACTCTTTTAAACACGGGATTTCTTTTAGTTTTTCTGATTTGGTGGAACAGTGTTAAATAATAAATAAAAACGATTTTTTTATAATAAATAAATTTTCATTGTTTATTTATATTTAACCTTACTAAATATTATTTTAATAGAACATTACTTTATTTTACTCAATACAAACATTTAATTAATAGAAAAACAAAAAAAATAACAATGTAAACTGCAGCGATACTAATCAAATTAAGAAGTATTCTAAACAAATGAAATATATTTATTCTTGAATGTTATCATCATTTATAACAACAATGTCTTTTATTATTAAAAATACTATTCAATATAATAAATATTTTCTCGTTATTCATAAAAAATATAGTAGAAAATACATTTCAATTACCTTAGGTAAAATTTTAAACTAACTGACAACGGCCGGTAACAACGTTCAAAATTTTATCGACAAACGAGTAAATGTTTTTTGCCTAAACAGATTTATTGCAAAATAATTAAAGGAATGAGAGTTTTAAGCACGATTTTGTTCTTTGTATTATGGTTTTTATTTTAATGCATAATGTTTTTGGCCCTATATTATGTAATATTGGTAGCATTTTACGTGATATAGTTTGGTTTCAGTGGTATTCACAAGTGAAGTGAATTACAAATAAGAACTAAAATCATAAATTTTGAGTTGCCACTAAGGCGCCCCCATCTTGTTAAAACGTTGCTTGAACTCTGAAACTCGATATTAGAAAAATATTATATCCAATTGAAATTGATATAATTGTGTATAAACACACGTTGCCATAAAATAAGAAGAAGGTAAAAGGGAAGAAGCAAATAAAAATATATTGTGCAATATCATTCTACGATCACCATCACCTCACAAAATCAATTATTGTCTATATTAAATATTTATAATTAAATAAAAAAAGGTGTGTGTGCGATTCACACACGATAGAAGAGAAACTTCATTTTAAAAGACATTTTCTATTTTATTTAAACAGTGTGCAATATATATACACACCGACATTTACTCTCTCGCTCTGGCTCACACAAAGAGCAGAGACCGATAATATATTGCTCTCTCGCTCTGGCTACACAAAGAGGAGATACCGATAATGTGCGTTAAACGTTTAACATTTAACGTTTAACGCTTAACGCTTGGAAGTCCCATAAGAAGTTTCACTTCAATAATAATTAACCTATTATTTGCTTTTTGAAGTGAAACTTCTTAAGCAACTTCCAAGCGTTAAACGTTAACCGTTAAACGTTTAACGCACATTATCGGTCTCTCCTCTTTGTGTAGCCAGAGCGAGAGAGCAATATATTATCGGTCTCTGCTCTTTGTGTGAGCCAGAGCGAGAGAGTAAATGTCGATGTGTATGTATATTGCACACTGTTTAAATTAAATAGAAAATGTCTTTTAAAATGAAGTTTCACTTCTATCGTGTGTGAATCGCACATAGTAAAATATTAAGGTAACGTTTTGTTATTTGTATTTTTATTATGTATTCTATTATTAATTTATTTTTCTAGGCAATTCTACAGCATTGTTCAACAATATTGTTTTATTTTATTTTCACTTAACTTCGAAAGCTATTAAGGTTATAAAATAAGAAACTATTTTAACTAAGGAAGAGATTAATAGAATGTATAAAATAATAGGAGTAAATATTCAAGTCAACGATATATTTATGTGATAAATATCATTCTTCTGTATCCACTTATCTGTCTTCAAAAATCAAATCTAACATCGTCTAATTCCAAAGTAGAAACGGATAGTGAGTCAGCATGTGATTTATCTATTCCATCATATCTTTATGAAATGAACTATAAGCTTAGAAAATGCTGCTATACAAGAATCACGAATGTCAACTCACGGCCCATTTGATACCGTACAATCTTAACTTTATTAAATGTGGAATATGCAAACAAACTAGAAATGCCATCACGTTTACTTCCTCAATTATCTTCTTCATTATCATTAACACCTAGCAAGTAAATGAAAATAAAACAACGGTACGTTGGCACGGGTGAAACCATGAGGAACAATTATCATTAATATAATTTTCATACAAATAATACTGAGATAATTGACATTAATATTATTGTTTACCTGATAAAATTTTCCTTGTTCATTTTATCTCAGACAATTAACAAAATGATTCGAGAGTCTTTACTAAAGTACCGGTGATTTAATTGTGTTACAGCTTAGAGAAAATTTCATGAAGTCGGTTATAACAAATGGTACGGTTTGTGTGGTCCATTAGCTTTATTAAAAAGTCAACCTTACCCTTCACTTACGCATCGCTATTTGAAGCACGACTCAACTTCATTACCTATCGATCGCAAACATACTCCTAGACGTTTAGAATTCAATATACACATCACGACACTGCTTGAAGAATTTGAAAGAAAATGTAGTCTATTTTGCGCTAATTCTATATCTATATTAATAAATGTGTAATTCTGACTGTACAAGATTTTTTCCAAATGTTAGATACACATCTACTATAAAAATATCTATATTATTAGTTTAAAAGAATACATAATAAATCCTTACTAATATTAAAGACACTTTTATCCTGTTAACGGCCCAATTCTGAAGTCCACGCAGGCGAAGTCGCGGGCACCGCTAGTATATAATAAAATTACTAAACGAAACAAGTTACCGCGGACCAGTGCTAGTTTACATATATATATATAAATTTATGATTTTTTTTGTTTATTTGTTTGTCCCCTTTTATATAGTTTCTATGCCATTCATCCGATTGCTATTAAACTTAGATGAGTTGAGTGAACTCAACGTCTCTCTGTCTGTCTGTCTGTCCTTTTATGTTACTTTCATGCGAAAACCACTTATTCGATTTACATGATGTTTATTAAATTCACAGCTATGTTCGCTGGCCAAGTTATAGGATATATTTTGTTACATGAAATAACACAGGAAATATGCAGTGACGATAATGTTGAATGGAATGGGAAAAGACGCTCTTGGGGCGAATAAGCGGCTTACGCCGAGTAAACCATAATAAGTATATCAAAATAATGTAAGATATAATTGTAGATCTTAAAAGACCTACAAAAAAGCAGCAATAGCATATGGCTATCTCCTAAGGATCACTCACAATAAGCATTTTTGAGGCAGCACAATGTGCTATCTATCTATAGACAACGCAAGCGTAGCTGCGGACACAGCTAGTTTACATAAGTATACATACTCGTACCTCTTACATTCTTAATTTTATTCGATCTATCAAGCTCTAGGTAAATATATCACTGGCAAATCCATTAACCAATTATCTGCAATGTTTCACACCTATTTATCAATCCAGACGTCACATGAATGGGTAAATAATCCTCTTGTGAGGCTCGAAAACACATACCAAACATTAATGGCCAAAGAGTGGTTATTTTTAAAAGAACAAATGCAAAAGTTTGTAAGAGACTTTATTCAAATCTTTCTTTAAAATGTATAAAATAAAGAAATACACTCGTATAGTTTGTTTCAAAGGTACGCGCTTGACCTCGCTCTCGCCTGTTAGTGAGTGAAGATGAGTTCGACGATAGATCGCGTTTAACTATCAGGTGCCTATTCACTCTTCGCATGAAGATTCCCTAATTATAGATAGGTGGGAAGACAGGACGCCGGAAGTTAATTTCACGATTTAATCGTTCACATAATAAACGAGGAAACCAATCGAGAGAATGAGAGAATTGTCATGTGGTGGAGTTCATATCTTTTTACGATTCATGTCTATTCACACTCATATACTTGACAATAATGGATATAAACTTGAAGCTTTTCTGGTTATGACATATGCGTAGTTTGCACTAAAAGATACCCTTTTAGTTTGAGGTAAATATAATATATTATTAGTCCATGACTGCTTTTAAGCTACAAATAATTTTTCATTCAATATAAAAGGCGCAATGATTTTGTACTTTGCTGAGTTAATTGTGCAGATCCAACAGGCAATTTCACTGTGACGGAGTTTTGTGTACAATGCAATCAAAGCGGGGCGGCCGCGCACCGATTGAGTGCGGTCACATTCTGTATTGACACCGGACGATGGAAACTTTGGCTTTTGTGCGGCTCTCAGAAGTTTTCTTACATTGCCGCTATTTCCTTCATAAATGACTAATTGTTATTGTAAATAAGTATTAATCTATACTATATATTGATATTATAAAACTCAAGATATTTTTTGAACGAGCTAATTTCTGGAACTACCAGTTAGATTAAAATAATATAAATAAATAAATAAATATGGGGATACAATTTCACACACGGCCATTTAATTCCATACTAAGCATAGCTTGTATTATGGTACCTAAACAGCTGATATACTATATACATATATATTTAACACCCAGACACACAAATGACAATTATGCTCATCACACAAAAGTCAGTCATGGGCGGCGATCGAACCCGCGACCTCTCGGCTCAATAGTAGTAGTAAAGAACTGCGCCACGGGCCTGTCAATTTCACATAATTATACTATATTTATTGATGGAGGCTATATAACTTCACGCAGCGACTCTAAAGAGCGGAGGGAGCAGTAACCATAATCGTCAAGCAAACTGTTCTTATTTTCGAAGTGACTAACTGGCTGATAGCCTTAAGAGCCCTGGAGCCATTAAAGGCTTTGACAACTTCACCGGCTTGATTGTGAGCTCGGAAGTTACTCAGCCGCTGTTACCATAATATGTTAATAAGTCGCGATCTGACTTATTCCTTATCCGTAAAATTCGATGTAACTAACTATACGTCATTTATACATGTTTCTGCCTTCCGGGAGATATGCCACTTAGGATATGGCTGGTCCATAAGTTAAGTCTCTCAGCGAGCTGAAGATCCAACAACCTATGAAGTAGACGAGTTTTTAAATGGAGACCGCGCCTGACAAACAGTGTAGGACGCCCTCAAACCAGATGGAGGGACGATTTACGGTAGACTGCTGGAAGTAACTAGATACGGAAAACCGGAGATCAGACCCAATAGCGAAACCTTGGGAGAGGCTTGTCGGACAGTGGAATGATAAGGGCTGGTAATATATTTCATTTGTGTAAAATTTGTATAAGAAAAAATATCAAATTTTTTAATGTTTATTTATTAATAGTGTATTCAGTTCCACGAAACATGATTACTTCAAGCGTTTCATTGATTCCATTGTTTTATTATATTTTAAAATTTACTTCATTCATTCAGTGAATTTGAAAAAAATAATAAAATAAAAGCTATTATTTATTCATCCTAAGAATTCTCAAATGAAAGTCAGTTAAAACATTTTCAAATAACTCTTTCAGTAAAGTCTTAAAACCAAAAGCTCGGGATTAAACGACCGTTCCATTCAATTGATTCGGATGGCATAGTTTTTCACAATACCTCCGATCTAAAACGAAGCTGTTTTATTTAGCGTAAAAGTACTTTAAGCCTCTTGACCCGTCGTAAAATATGCAGTGTGCGGCGACTGGTGTAAAAATGTCAGTCCATTTGTCCTCCAAGAGGACGTGAACTGCGAATCGGGGCGGTACGTGAGTGCTCCTACTATTTGCCTCTTTATTTTAAAAATATATCTATATATTTTTATTAGCTTCTTATTTAGGCATAAAGGCATAAAGAGACCTTACCCGACCAGTCAAACTACAAATTTAATTTTCGAATCGCATCTACGTATCGGAAATATTGTCCGAAGAAACAGTCAATTACACAATATACAAGAAACCCTACTCTTAATAATATCGCACAAAGAGTGTTTTCATCTTTATATAACTTTGAGTACTTTAAACACAGCACGAAGAGGCATTTAAACATATTGGTGTAAAAAATACATCTCAATAAAACGGCTGACGGTACGGAGAACTGTACATGCAAACATGTTTTTTTTTCGTACTGACTATATTGTTAGCCTTAGGGGCCCTGGATCCTTTACGGCTTTTACAGCTTCACCGGGCTTGGGGGCGAGCGCTTAAGGCACTCAGCCGCGAAAGCGTTGCAACAATTCCGAGGGTGCCAAAGTGACCGGACCTCGGCTCGGATTGTTGCGCGTATGCAAAGAAGTCGCGATCTGGCTAATTCCCTATCATTAGATCTAAACTAACTATACATATATACATGTTTCTTCCACCTGGGAGGAGGGAAGGAACATGTGTATGTGTATTTAGTGATCTGAAAATTTGTGTCTAACTAGGCAAAAAAAAGGTCCCTTAGAGAACCTATGTACCTATGTGGCGTGCATGTGTGTATAATGCAGTGTCATGCGTATTTGTGATAGCTAGTGTATGTAGAGTCACTGTGTCGCGCGAGCGGCTGCTTGGCTCAAGGGCTCCATACCGATGGATCGGACCTAGGCTTGAGTTTCCGCAGGGGAGGGGTTGTGGCCGGTATGCAAACATGCACGTAACACTGTTTATAAAGAGCTAGTTACATTTACGCGGGAAGAGACAAAACAATAACACTGCAGCGAATCGTGCCACCAACTAGAAGAGAGAATATGTTTGTGTAATACTGAATCTTATTCTCAACATTTTTAAGCTTTGGCCCTCTAAGTTTTTTATTGTCCTCAAATAATTTTGTTGGGTGTAACTATGTAGTTCAATTGCAGTCTATTTTCCGTCACAGTGTCTCGCCGCGGTTCAGCGTTATTGTTAATCGCCACGTGATGTATGCAGAATTATATTCACTACGTTCTAATTATATTGAAGAAGCTATATAATTTCCATACCTTGACTAACAGAAACGGTGCAGTCACTTTCCCATTGCATTTTACTCTTGCGATTATTCTCAACCAAAATAATGAACAGCTGCATTCCGTTCAATATCATGTACTTAACGACATAGTTACGTACCGTTAGTTAAAGTGATTGTGGTAAGGGATCCGCTTCAATAAAGTCCAGAGACGCGACTATTTACACAAACATTCCGTTATCTACAATTCGCTTTAAAAATTGAAATTTAATGTACTGTAATGAAACAACGCATTCTTTTGTAAATGTTTTCAAGGATACACGATCCGAAATAATATTGAAATACAAAAGCTCATTTTTATCTTGTTTGTATAGCCCTAATTGGAAAGATAGAAAATTAAAAACTGATACTTATTATATTGATTAAAGCAGTGTATGTACCTTTCAGTATAAATAATTGTATTGTCCAAAAGAAAATAGTTCACTTAATGAGAATCTGAGAATCACATGAATAGGTATTCATTAAAGTTCAAACATCTAAGCAACATCCAATAATCCAAAAATTAAAATCATTTTAGAAATAGATATTCTAAAAAATACAAAGTTATTAAAAAAAGAAAATTATCTATGAAATGTTTATCTTTTAAATGCTTTTTTAATCTTGCTTCAAATATGTTAAAGGACGGAATTCTCTCGGGACTTTCGGTATTTTTTCTTTTAAATTTAGCTATCTTAAAATAAATATGAATACCACACTGTTACTGTAAGAATGTATTTTTTGAAATAATATTTTGACATCATTTTTGAGAAGTTCACATTATAAGAATATTTTTTTTATATAAAATAGTTTTATTAATAACTGACTTAATAATATTAGTAAAAGTATTACCTGTTATACCTGTATTAAGTGTATATTAGACATTAAGCAATATTCCAGTTTATATTTATAATCCCCTTCGCTTATGCAAAATAACCAAACTATAACACGCAAAATGCCACCAATATTAAATAATACAGGGTCCAAAACCAAAGTTAATTAATTAAAATAAAAACAACAGCGTGGCAGTTCATGATCCCGTCAAAAACGGTCTTTAAATAGTGTGTGTTGCTAGTGATAATCTATGGCACTAAAACGTGGTTGCTAAAAGCAATCCGAGAATGATGACATCTGCATAAGGACCAAAGTAACCGAAACAATATACTCATAAAATAATATTATAAAACATCAAATATTATGAAAATATTAATTAAATATGAATATATAAATAATGAATATCCAAAATAAGCAAATAAATAATCTATAAATATATGCATATATACATAACACATAAAAGCGAAATAAAACTCATCACGAGATCTCCGAAACTATGGGTCCGATTAACTTTAAATTTTGCATTCTCCTTTACTCCGTTCCGTTACTCCGTTACTCCTTTCATGATTTAGACGCTCACTAAGAACGGATTTTGGGAAATTCAACCTCTAAGGGTGCTAAAAAGAGGTTTGAAAGTTTTTATGCAGTGCAAAAATTGTCTTTTGAATTTAAATTATGTACTTACATCTTTTAATAAAAATAATGAGACACGTGTATCAGCATCTATTAAAGTTCATCAGTAAAGGTTGTATAAATACAGGTTGAAAGCTTGTTCGGTAAAAAGGCCACTGCTGCTTCACGACAACGCTAGACCATACACTGCACAACAAACAACCAATAAGTTAGATGAGCTACAATTGGAATGTCCACCGTAGTCCTCGGACCTTGCACCAACAGATTACCATTTTTCCGGAATTTGGACAACTTCTTACAAGGAAAAAAATTCAACTCCGATGCGGCAGTCCAAACCGCCTCCAAATAGTTTATTGATTCTCGACCCCATGGTTTTTTTAGTAAAGGGATCAATTAACTACGTATGAGATGGCAAAAGTGCATAGATAACAACGGTGCATAGTTTGATTAATTAAATATATTTTACAAAAAAAAGACTTTATATTCCTCCCGTACAAAACGCCAATTTCATATGTAAGGACCTAATATTTTGTAAGTTTATTAGTATTTCTCCAATAAATATTTTTCCTAATTCGATTAGTTCTAAAAGTCTATACAGTAACTGATGTTATTTAGAAGATCTTTTACAATAATTATATAAGAAAAGCTTTTCTTTTAATTACAAAAGTTATCAACCGCCGGTAGCAATGTACATTTATTACTTTGTAAATCCATTAGGAACATTTGTTTTTGCTTAGTTACAATAGAACGTAAACGGAAAGAAAGGTGGGAAGGTGGGAGCAATCGCCCACAACAACGTCATTGGATACCTTCCTAATTCAGTTCAATAAAAGCTTTCTTAGAATATTCTAACAGAAAAAAAATCCTATGTAGTATTATTTACAATCTTTAATAATAAATAATTTGTAAAACACTCTTTCGACTAAAAATGACGATATTTTTTTTTCTTCTTTAAGCTTATCTAATCCCATATTGTGTGAGTAAATTACATAAAAATATTTGGGAATAAGTTTGAACAAAAAAAAAAACATTTATCGAAATTTAAAATCAAAAGTTTTATGCGAAGTTATTATTTTTCATACTACATAGCATTATTTTTTTCTTATGCTTGTGTATTATTTCAATATTAAAACAGAACACTTTTTTTTAAAGTAATCTTACTTTTTGAGAAAATATCGTACAAATGTTTGGGTTTGGACTAAAAACAGTTTAACGATCCTTAAATGAATCGATTATTTCCAATTAATCTTTAATATAGACCCTATATTTACCCAATAACGAGTTTAGACCTCCTCTAGATAAAACAACAATTATCAATCACCTACTATCTGTTTTCGCTTCACACAAAATAAACTGAACGGTAAAGGAACCTTTGTTTGTTTTTACTGTAGAACGGCAAAGTAATGGAACTGTGTTGATGATAAGCACAGTACAATTCAGAAACAGTGGCGACTACCGATAGATCATCAATCCATCGCAAGTCGTCGTCGTCATACCGTCCTGCGTAAATACAAACTGGATAAGCATCAGCGGATCTCGAAACGCAACGCGCATTGGTGAATCACTATGACGGGCATCTCATCATATGCACATAGTCGCGATCCAATCACAATCAGATTGCATAACTCTAGTGAAATGAGCAGCAAATCATCAAGATGATGGTGTCCAACGAAATCTTGTGGGCACTTCAGAACAATATGTATTGTAGCAAACTCAATACAAAAGTGAATCTATATCTGCGTTACACTCCCTACTATCCAATTCTAATACAATTATATATCGTGCCAACATGATCAAATGACAACTTCAAACAAAATATATCCTAATTTTATGAAATATTACACATCAATGAATTATTACTTAAATATGGATTTATAAGTAATGCATATGACTATTGTTTTCAGTAAAAATATTAAAATAGTAAATATCTTATTTAAATAACGTATTATTAGAAAGGTCATAATCACAATATCATGATTAAATAATAAAAACATCTTAATTTTATAAAATATCAAGTATCAGTTAAATATTATTCATATAAGATTTTATAAATAATACATAACCTTTTATGATCAAATATTAAATAGTAGATATCGAAATGACCTTTTGATAAAGGAAGTTTCTCATAATCCTAACATGATCAAATAACTTATTAGAAACAAATCATAAGCTATATTTTTTATATTTTACATACGTTCACATCAAATCCAAGGTGCCATTTAAGGAGAACGTATGAGCCATTCGGTACCTCGTCTTCTGAAATCGTCAGTGGATCGGATATTTCACTATGCAAGTTCCATCTTCTGCCGCTCGCGCGCTATTATCCCTCACGCACGCGCATGTGCGATATATGCCTGACACATTTCAAATATCTTTACACATATATTTATAAGTTTGGATTTTTAAAAAACCCGTATCGCATAGCATTTTTATAATAGTAATTTACAATAAAATATATTTTATATCGCATAATACTTCGCATCAAATATATTTCAAACATCTTATAAAACACATGTCATTGAAGAAAACGGATTAATCACATAATTTTACGCATCTAAGGAAATTAAAGATCTTACAAAACCGCATTGTTGTGATCGTATCTTCAGGGCAGGCGACCCACGCTCTTGTTTTTTCTCTTACTTTTTTAATTTTTTGTTGAATTTAATAATATAATAATGAAATAAGATAATTTGTTTCGCATCCGCATGATCAATGCCCTTATTTAGATGACGCGCTGTTACAGGAAGTTGGCCCTTGTCATAATATCCCAAAATATTAAATAGTAGATATGATATATAGCGTGTAGGAGGTACAGGAAGTCGGCCCTTGTAACAGTAGCACCCCGCTTATCGACATTTCCTCGTTCACAACTAAGCAATGTTGTGCATGCAGGTGAGTTTGCGTTTGATCAGATAGCTCAGTTAAATTGTAATGGCGTATACGCGATTTCACTCACCTTTGTTGGTTACGAGCCAGATATTGTGACCTGGAACGTGGATAGGCTCCAGAGGTGGTTTTGGAAGCATACATGGCATAATTTAACACTAGTTTTCTGTATTCTAACAAGATGGTGGCTCGCTTGTTGGAACTTACCAGGGAGTTTTTGTGGCATCTCAGAATCCATGTTATTATTTACAATTCACTTCACTTGTGCACAATAACCAAACTTTATTATGTCACTTTATTAAAAACCACCTACATTACACAATATAAAATAAAAAAAAACATAAATTTATCTATAAAAGCAAAAACACATAGACAACTATAATACCCTCAAAAACTCAATTATAATTGTCTTGTGGACGACTACACGAATTCTTTATGACTCGTAAGATGGAGCTTGGCGCGTTGCATACATAGATGAGCCTGTGTTGCCATTAAAAAACTCAGGGTTGGTTTAGGTATAGATAAGTTCGGGTGTCTCAGGTCTTAAAATGTTATTTGACCCCCTTACATCCTAAAATACGTTCCAAAATACAACATATAAATTTTGTTATGAATAAACAGTAAATAATCTAAAAGTGTCAGTAAGCAAACCAAGCATATAAACTTCAAACTTTACTGTTTCAAGTATAAAGTTTAAACAGTCTTCATTTCATTGGCTTCGTGCAATAAACAGAAAATGTGTTTGATAATTGCATTAAAATAACATATAAATTGAACCACTAAATATACCTGTAACACAGTTATGCATACAACGTACTTTATTCATAACATCACTATTATTGCGAATAAAAGGTCGTTCACAATATTGAATCGTACTAATGTGTAAACATTAGCACTTGTTTATTTTTCTTTCTTTACAATGTTACAGTGGTTCGTCGTAGTAACGTTCTTGATTTCGTATTTGCTGTTGACTTGTTGTTTCTTGAAGTGATACTGAAGTAATACTGAAGTTGATCGTGTTGTTGCTGTTCTCGTACTGAAGTAATACTGCCGTCCTCTCCGCTATATTTAACCTCGCCCGTTGCCTCGCAGCCGGTCGTGCGATGGAGTCGGTGCGGGGCGTCGCTCAGCCAATGAGCGCGCTTGCCCTGTGCGCGCGCTCTCCGCAGAGCGAGGTTAACCGTGCGAGAGGGACGGCAGTACCATGAGTCACCGTGCCAGATGTTCGCTGAGTCTGACACGGTTTCTCCTTACAACTAACGAAATTACATTTTTATACTTACAACTAGCAATTTATTCTTATTCTAACAATATTAAACTAACTAGCTATGACGTTTATTATCCTTATAACTAACAGTTTAAAATACACATATTCACACATACACATATTCACACATATTCATATTATAACATTTATATCTTATTCAGCTATTAACACATTCATATCTTATTCCTATACCTATATTACATTTATTCCTATTCTTATGCATTTCGTGTTATTTTAATTTTCGGGCTCGCTGTCCGCAACAGCTCTCCCCCCGGCGTAGCACGCGCAGCCTCACTCTCCTCTCAGGACGGCGAGCTTCGTTGTCGGGCGCCGGAATACACCGCTCCTCGTCTTCACGTCGGCGCTCCGCACTCCTCCATCTGGTCCGGTATACGTTTTCGTGACGACTCCGCGTGGCCAGGTATTGCGTGGCAAGGCAGAGTCGACAACCACGACCAAGTCCCCGACGTTCAGAGGGCGCGTGCTGTCTGCTGAGTTCCCGCGTGGCACCAGTGTAGGGAGGTATTCCTTAACCCAGCGCCGCCAGAAATGATCGGCGAGCGCCTGGGTTGCCCGCCAGGTACGCCGGTCCGCCGTGTCGCAGGTCCCCGTCGTAGGCATACCCGTCGAACTCCCAAGCAGAAAATGGTTGGGAGTGATTGCCTCCGGGTCCCGCGGATCGACGCTCACGTGCGTTAGAGGCCGCGCGTTAATCGAATGCTCGGCCTCCGCGAGCACGGTTTGGAGCACCTCTTCTTTAGGCGCACGCTCGTTCAGTGTGGCGGCAAGCGCTGTTTTCACCGACCGCACTAGCCGTTCCCATGCACCTCCCTGGTTAGGCGCGCCGGGCGGGATATAGCGCCACTCGACGCTATTTCGTAGCCCCTCCCCCCGTAGCGCAGGTGCCCATTCGGCGTAGGCGGCTCGTAGCTCGGTGTCCGCCCCTCGGAAGTTGGCCGCGTTATCGCTGTACATTAGTGCGGGCCAACCTCTTCTCGCTGCCATCCGTCGTAGCGCCATTATCGCCGAGTCAGTAGAGAGCGATCCCACGATCTCTAGGTGAATCGCCCGTGTCGTTAGACAAGTGAACAAAGCGATCCACCTCTTTTCCCTCCGCCGTCCTATGGTTACATACATCGGTCCGCAGTAATCCACCCCGCAGTTCGTAAACGGTCGATGAAACGGGTCAAGGCGCGCGGCCGGCAGGTCTCCTGTTACCGGCGCGCGAGGTACGGCCTTGCGTACCCGACACATCGCGCATTCTCGTTCCACACTACGAACTGCGGGTCGTAGTTTCAGAATCCAGTATCGCTGTCGCAGGTCGTTTATTACGCGCTCGCGGTTTCCATGTGCCGCGGCGCGATGTTGCTTGGCGATCAGCTTTCTGACGATAGTGTGTTTCCCATCTAGTATGACTGGACGTTTCACACTTGTCGGCACGTTCGCGGCTCCGATCCGTCCGCGCATACGCAGCGTACCGTCGTCATCCAGCTCTGGATCTAGTTTGTATAGGCGGCTCGATCGTGGTATCGTTTTTCCTCGCGTCAGCTTGTTGATTTCCTCACCGAAGCTTTCCTGTTGTGTTCGCCGTAGTATCGCAATCTCGGCGCGTTCTAGGTGTCGCTTTTCAACACGCGATGCCTGGCGTCGACATATGTCTGCGAACGCGAACACCGTAGCGACCGTTCTCACTAGTCGTTCGTAAGATGAGAACCGCGTCGCGTCCGGTAATACGTTGGGCTGCGTTTGCTCGACTGTGTGGTTCACAGTAGCTTCCTCGAAGTTTTCTTGCGGTCCTAGTAGTTCTGCGGGCCACTCGTTCTCCGTACACCTCAGGAAACTCGGTCCTGTGAACCACCGTTCGTCTGCAGCAATCCCAGCGTTCGATGCTCGTGTCGCGTCGTCGGCTACGTTGCAATACGTCGGCAACCACCTCCACTGCTCTGCTTCGGTGAGCTCGGCTATTTCACTAAGACGGTGCGAGACATAGGGTGTATATCTGCGCTTGTCGTTCCGTATCCAGTGCACGACGGTTGTGGAATCTGTCCAGTATACTGTGCGGGCGATGTCTATGCGGTGTTCACGACGTATAGTGTCGCTCAGGCGTGCTCCGATGACGGCGGCTTGCAATTCGAGACGCGGGATCGTTTGTACGCGTCTCGGGGCTACTTTGGATTTGGCAGCTACAAGTGTTACGTCAATGTAGCCGTCACCGTGTACCGTTCGCCAATACGCCGTCGTCGCATACGCTTGCTCACTCGCGTCGCACAGTATATGTAGTTCTGTTATTCCCGTCGGTGCCAAACTGTAGTATCGTGGCAAGCGCAGGTTTGCTACATTTTCTAACTGTTGCAGCCAGTCGTCGAATGAACTTGCGTCCTCTTCGGGTATCTCGTCGTCCCAGCCGATCTGTAAGCGCCACAGGTTTTGCAGAAATATTTTTGCGCGTATCGTGTAGTGGCTGAGTAAGCCGAGCGGGTCATAGATTGACATAACCGCGCTCAGAGCTTCTCGTTTCGTAGGCGCACGCTTGCGTGCGCGTACGTCGGCTGGTACCCGATGCATGGACGTGTTAAATCCTAGTTCATCCGTAGCTGCATTCCAGTATAGGCCCAGGATCTTTTCTTGTTCATGCCCGCCAAGCTGTGCGGGCGATCGTGCGCGTAGCTCGTCCCGTATTCCACTGAGTACGCTCGCTCTGTTGCTGCTCCAACCACGTAACGTAAAGCCGGCGACTGCGTGGACTTCTTCTATTTCCTTTATAGTGTGGATAGCTGTTTCTTCGTCATCGTAGCTATCCACTAAGTCGTCCATGTAGTGGCTCTCTGTTATAGATTTGAACGCGTTTGGATGCGTTCGTGCGTGCTTTTGAGCGTTGCGGTCGCGTACACTATGCGCTATGAACGGCGAGCTTGCTGCGCCGAAAATTAGCGACCGCATTTTATATTTCTGTGGCGGCTTGTTCCGGTCGTTGCCTCGCCACAGAAATTGTTGTGCCGGCTGGTCCGCTTCGCGTATTCGTATCCTTAAAAACATCTCCTCTATGTCAGCAGTGACGGCAACGGGCTTCTCTCTGAACCGGAATAAGATCCCCTGCAGCGATCGTAGCAGGTCCGGTCCCTCTAGTAGCTCGTCGTTCAAGCTCGTAGTTCCACTGCGTGCCGCTGCGTCGAATACTACTCGTAGCTTGCCGGGTTTGTTCGGGTTAAATACGGCGAAGTGCGGTAAAAACCAGCTGATGTTGCTAGTCTGTTCGTGTCCCTCGCAGCGCACGGCGTAGCCCTTCTTAAACAAGTTACCGATCTGACTTGTATACGCCGCCGCAAAGTCTGTCGAACGATCCATCTTTTTCTCTATCGAGTATAGTCGTCGTAGCGCCATATTGTAGCTGTTAGGTAGTGCTACGTCGTCGCGGCGCCACGGTAGACCTACTTCGTAGCCTTCACTGCGTTGCTGGATCGTTCCGTCGAGTATTCGTATCGCTCGCTTGTCGGCGTCGCTAACTCTCGGTTCGCGGGCCACGCCGAGCGCGTCTATTTTGAAGTGCCGTTCTACGAGCTCGTGTAGATTTTCGTTCCGGATCTCGCCGCCAGTGTTGCGTTCAGGCGCGTATATATGTAGCAGGGCTTCGCTGTGGCCGATGATCACGTGTGGTGCGGTTCCGTGCACCACCCAGCCCAGTTGAGTTTTCGACGCCGCCGGCTGGTTCGGTTTGCCGACGCGTAGCTCTCTGGATACGATCATCTCCCAGTGGTCCGTACCTATCAATATACGCGGCCTCGCCTTCTCATAGCACACCTGCTTCACCTTCAAATTACGCAAGTGAGCGTGTTGGAGTGTGCTTAGAGACACTGTTTGTTCGCGCAGTCGGAGTCCTTTTATTGTTCGAGCTCGGAACTCGTGCTTCTTATTGCTGCCTGGTTCGTATAACTTCGCCTGTACAACTTGACTGTTAGTGTACTCTTTGCCCATATTGACGCCTTGTAGTTGCAGTGGATGTGACGGTCCGTGCGCTCCGATGTCCTTGGCCAAGTCCTCGTCGATAAGCGATATAGTCGAGCCCTCGTCCAACAGAGCGTATGTGTTCAATGCTCCCTTGGGGCCCGATATAGTAACCGGACAGATTTTTAGTATAATCTGTCTCGGCTCTATTGTTGTTGCGACAGCCATTACCGTCTCGCTCGTTGACGGTGTGCTGTTGTTCGTGGCTTGATCTTCGCTATCGCTTGGCCTATCGTTGTGAAGCGACGAGTGATGCGGACGACGACAGGAGTTAATACCGCACGGCTTTCCTTTGCAGTACACACGGCGATGGCGTTTGTCAATACATTTGAAACAGACGCCTTTGCTTTTCACTAGCTCCCACCGTTGCTCGACGTTCAGTGCCTTGTATTGCGGGCACCGAGACAACAGATGGGGCTTATCGCAGCTAGGACACAGATGTTCGGTTTCTGTGTCCACCGTAGCAAAGACGTTCTGTCTCTTTCTTGCGACGACTTGCGGTGCGGCAGGCTTCAATATTTCGCGTCTAGAGGTCGCTGTCGAAGCGGTGGCGGGCGCGTACGTGTGTTTTAACGCACGGCTCGCTTCACGCATTAAGAAGCGTGATAATACAACGACCTCTGGATCCGTTGTTCCCTCGTTTTCTTCCGCATAGTCGCACCACCGGGACTTCAAGTGTGGGCTCAGTTTCTCCAATACTTCTCGGGCCAGCATCGGGTTGTACAGGTAGCTCCGCTTGTCTAAATTTAGTAAAACACAGACGATGTTCTGTAATTTTACTGCGAACGCGTTCAGTTCGCTCGCGGTAGCACCCGGTCGTGGTAATTTCCGCATATCATCCAGCGCCTTGTCGATAATTACTTCCGGCCTGCCAAAACATTGTTCCAGTGTCTGCATGATTTCATCTGGATTGTTTGCAGTATGTAGTAGCGCTGCCACTGCGTCGCGGGCGTCCCCACGCAGACTGTTGCGTAGGCGCGCTATGTTCTCTACTGGCGAGAAACGATACAGCTGCGTGGAGTCCCTCATGGCTGCTTTGAATGGCAGCCACTCGTTGATCGCTCCAGTGAATACAGGTAAGTCGGCGGCTTGGCGTGGCGGTGGATGTGTATGCGTCATCTTTTCTAATATCGCGGCGAGCTGTTTGATTTCACTGCTCGATTGCGACGGTGATTGTGAACGGGCGCGTCGTTCAGGCCTGCGTTCGTTTTGTTGCCGCGCGTCGACACGGTTACACGGTAATTGCTCCCCCCGTGTAGCTTCGGGCTGCGAGCGGAGCCAGTCATCCACTCGGTGAATACGTTCATCTGGCTCCTCGTTCGTTTGCTCACGTGTGTCCTCTGCTTCATCCCGTATCGACGTTAACTCCACGGCGAGGCGTTTCTTTATTAATTCCGCCTCCATACGGAGTTCTTCACGGCGAATTGCGGCTAGTTTCTCTTCCGCTTGTAGCTCGGCGAGGCGTGATCGCATAGTCGCACTCGTCGTCGATCTGTGTGAGCGTGGCGGTGAAACGTGGCCTGTTCTGACTTCAGTGCGAGTAACAGGCACAGAGGGTGCTCCCTCCGGTCGGGGTGTGCCCTCAGCCCTCTGTGTGTCTTCTGGCGATAGCGGCGATTCTTCAAATACTCGGACGGTGTTATTTCTATTCTGTGACTCCATTGCGTCTCCCTGGCTTCTCGTAACAACCATTATTCTGGGTACGCCGTTCGTGGATACAGATTTCTTGAATAACACGTCGTTTCTTCTTCTAGCGTTGTTTGTAGATCGGCGAAATGTTCGGTTCTTTTTCTTCCGATCCGGCTTCCGAAGGACCAAATAATATTGCGAATAAAAGGTCGTTCACAATATTGAATCGTACTAATGTGTAAACATTAGCACTTGTTTATTTTTCTTTCTTTACAATGTTACAGTGGTTCGTCGTAGTAACGTTCTTGATTTCGTATTTGCTGTTGACTTGTTGTTTCTTGAAGTGATACTGAAGTAATACTGAAGTTGATCGTGTTGTTGCTGTTCTCGTACTGAAGTAATACTGCCTTTTTTTTTTTTTTTTTTTTTTTTTTTTTTTTTTTTTTTTTTTTTTTTTTTTTTTTTTTTTCGAACTGACTATGCTGTTGGCCCGGGGGCCTTAACAGTTTCACCGGACTTGTTGGCGAGCGCTTAAGGCACTCAGCCGAGAAATTTCGGGCAACATGCGCAAGGGTGCCAAAGTGGCCGAACCTCGGCTTGAGCTGTTGCCGTATTTGCAACATACGCGACCTAGCTAAATTCCTACGCGAATTCGAGCTAACTAACTATACATGTATGCATGTCTCTTGCCTCCTGGGAGGGAGGAAGAGACACGCGTAAATGTATTTAGTGATCTGAAAAATTTTCTAAGGCTAACTATCCACAAAAAAGAAAAAAAAAAGGTCCCTTACAAGACCTATGTACCTGAGTGTAGTGCATGTGTGTTCATACAGTGTAATGAATGTATGTCGGTAGCTAGTGATTGCAGTGTCACTGTATCGCGCGAGCAGCTGGCTTGAGGGCTCCCTAGCGAGGGAACGGACCTAGGCTCAAGTCGCTGCAGGAGAAGGCGGTCGAGATATGTGTGCGGGAGCGAAGTTTGCCGCCCGCCCCCTGCGGAGCGAGCGGTGATTACGCGGGCGTGGGCGCAAACACGCTTGGTTATTAGATACGGGCGGGAAAATCGCGTTCGCTTCCGTGATTTTATCATCGGGGTCAGATAAAATGTCGCGCGGGCGTCTATATTTGTTAGACATTCGGATGTCTGGATTCGGGTTCTGATATGCGGCTGCCACTACTAGCTGGTTCGAATGGTTCGACGCTTTTTCAAAATAATTATTTGATAGGGACTTTATAAATGATTCGATCGAAGGTATTTCCATATCTTTATGGAGATCTACGTTCCGAGCGAACCAAGGGGCGCCGACTGCCCTTCTGAGAAAGCGGTTCTGAACTATTTGTAACTTATTGAGGGTGAATTTACTTATGTGAGCAAAGACTGGGGAACTATAAGTTAGGATCGGTCTGATACAAGTCTTGTAGAGCGTGAGCTTATGTCTGAGGGACATTTTGCTCTTCGAGCACACGAGAGGGTGCAAGCGGCTTGAGACCATACCGGCTTTCCTTCGCACTCTATCGATATGTGCCTTGAAATTTAGGTGTTTATCCAGTGTGACACCCAGATATTTGATCTGGTTGGCCCACGGGATAGCCACATTAAATAGTTTGATAGGGGGAATTTTAACTAATCTTTGAGTGGGATGAAAGAGGATAGCGCTACTCTTATCGGGGTTAATTCCTATGCGCCATCTACGGAACCATTCGCCTAGCTTATCTACGGCTTTTTGGACTCGTAGCCTGAGGGTTTGTCTGTTCCACGAGGAACTAAACAGGACTGTGTCATCAGCGTAGGAACCTACCTCTACCTCGGGGAGGCGAGGGAGGTCACTGATATATAAGTTGAATAGAGAGGGCGCCAGAATGGAACCCTGGGGAACACCTGAGCGTATGGGATGAGGCTCAGAGAGAGCACCCTCTACTCGGTAGCAGAAGGTCCGGTCAGAGAGGTACGCGTGTATGATTTTAACTAATCTATCCGGGATTTGAAGTTCCAAAAGCTTGTGGACTAAACCGGCGTGCCAGACCTTATCGAAGGCCTTGGCGACGTCGAAGAAGACCGCAAGTGTAGGGCGAGGTTTTGGGTCGCGGTTGAAGTTTTGAAGAATGTGCTCCGTGAGGCGGTGCACTTGGTGGGTACAAGAGTGTTTGGCACGAAAACCAAACTGCTCAGGTGGTAAAAGATTTTTATCTGTGACTATTGACTGGAGCCGGTTCAGAAGGAGCCGCTCATAGACTTTTCCTAACGTGTTAAGGAGACTGATAGGGCGATAGCTGTCGGGAAGCGACGCTTTTTTGCCGGGCTTGTGAATACCTATTACTATGGCCTTTTTCCAGACGGCTGGAAAATGGCAGTGGGCTATGGCTACATTGAAGATGCAGACCAAAAGAGCTATGAGGTGATCAGGAAGAAGTTTGAGTACTTCGTTCCTGATACCGTCGGGACCAGGTGATTTTCTAGGCTTAAGGCCTTTAATGGTTGACATAACTTCCTCAGGCGTGACCGAGTCCAAATCATCTGTCGGGGGGACCGCGAGAGAATTTGTTACCGCCGATTCTATCGAGCTTACGAACTCGGAATCGATGTTAACGCAGTTCGGAGAGCATTGATTTTCAAGGCTCTCGGCAAGGCATTCTGCTTTTTCAGCGCTATCGAAAGCGGGAGGTTTGCCGGGGCCTTGATCTAAAGGGGGCATGGGGACTGTATCGTCACATTTAAATGTGCGTGCTAATTTCCAGAAAGCCAGATGGGATGGTTGGATACCCTCGAGTAGGGCCCCCCATCTGGCATTACGGATTTCGGAAATTCGGCTTTTTACCGTTTTCCGAAGTGAGTTTAACCGCCTACGATTGTCCGCAGTCGGGTATGAATCGTGTGCTCGAGTCGCGGCGTTCTTTTCCGTGATCAGCGCTCTCACGTCGGCAGGAAGTATAAAGCGGCGTTCGTTCGCCGCTTGCACCTCTTTCGAGGCCTTACTGACGGCGTTTTGGAGATGGCTGACCAGGGCATCGATCGCTACATCGGCATCGGCTGTCGATTTCAACTCGTCTGGGACTCTATCCAAACTGGAGGATGAGGGATTGTGCAAGAGATATCTGTTTAGCTCCGCATAGTCCACCACCTTGACGGAGGAGGGATGCTGGTCAGAAGGCTGACCTAGGTGGAGAACTACGGGTCGGTGGTCGGAGTCTAACTCATGTACGACTTGTACGAGTCTTATATTGAGAGAGACATTTTTTAAAAGTGCTATATCTAAAACAGATGGACGACAATCGTCCTGAAAGTGAGTGGGCTCTGAAGGAGCGATGACATCAAAGTCGAGAATGGCAGATAGATCCTCCAGAATCCTCCCGTTCGGGGAGGTAGTCGGGTTGTTCCAGATGACATTCCCGCAATTGAGGTCACCCGCTATAATAACTGAATTACCTAGTGCAAAAAGAGCCTCCAGATCTGACCTGAGAAGCCTTTTGTTCGGGGTGTGATAGGCAGAGACGATTATGATTGACGAGTGGCCAGTCATACCGAGTCTGCAAACAGATACCTCTATACTGGAGAGTTCGGGAGGTTCTATTGCTATGCAGTATAGAGAGCGTTTATAGTATATGAGGGTGCCTCCGCCGTTAGCGTGGACCCGGTCGTTCCTAATAATGTTGTAGTTCGCGATTCGGGGATTGCGAGCGCTGGGTTTTAGGAATGTTTCTTGGACTAGAAACACGTCTATTTGGTGCTCTCGGAGGAAGGCGGCAACTAGATCACGCTGAGGTCTAATTGATCGCGCATTAAAGAAGGAAAGGCACAAACTCTTAGGTTTGATCCGATCCATTTTAATTTTGACTATGTGAGGCGCGGACAAGCCGTTGAATAGTGGCGGCTATGCCCGGGAATTGGGTTATTGCGTTGAGCAATCCTAAGTCCTTATTGGAGTTAATCACCGCGTTGAATGCGATGATTTCTTGCACTTCATGCACAAGAAGAAGCTGGGTGAACCACTCCTTGCCAGCCAACGAGAAACCGAGGGCTGAGGTGGCGGGGGCTGCCGGGGCCGGGACGGCCTTGACAGGCTTGGGTTTGATTAATGAGGCCGGAGGGGCCAGTACGGGTGGGAGGGGTGCGAAAGGCGCGGGAGCTGGTGCCACTGGGGCTCGTGAGGTGCCTGGAAGGCTGGGGAAAGCCTCTAGAGACATTAGAGGCTGGATATGAGGCCGAGCGACAGGTACCTTGGGAAAGGTGGCCTGTCTGACTGGCTGGGGGCGTTTCGTGCGTGGGGCGCGGGGACAACCGCGATAATTTGCGGTATGTCCCGTTTGCTGGCAGAGAACGCAGCTGGGCGGGGTTGGAGTGCCAGGAGTGCGAGGGCACTCCTTCGTGGCGTGGTCGTCTAGGCACTTGACGCACCTAGCGCGGAAACAGCAGTTACGGGAAGAGTGTCCGTAGAGCTGGCAGTTGTGACACTGCGACGGGATTCTATTTTTGTGTGGCGGCTCAACGGTTATTCCGGTGAGACCGCACACCTCGGAGAGGTTAAAAATCGACTTGCCCTCCTGGGACTTGTCTAGAAAGACAAGCACCATATTGTATGGTGCCCTGGTGGTGTGTTTGTACATCCTGTGTACCTCACGAATTGGGAAGTTCTGCTCCTTAAGGGAGACTGAGATTTGGTCGGGAGTGATCTCGACCGGGATCTGACGGATAACCACTCGCAGGAGGCGCTCCTCCTCGAGGGCATAGGTGAAGTAACCTAGTCTGTTCGACCGCAGGAGGGAAGTGAGCCTCCTGTGGTCATCGGAGGTGGACACCTGGACCTGGATCCCTGAAGGGGTGGTCCGGGCCCCGGTGTAGTGGAGCTTGAGCTCCTTGCACTTGTCCGAGATTTTCGTCCAAGACGCTTTGTCTTGGATAGTGATTGGAGGCGGGCGGCGGGGTTTTTTCCCTTCAGTGGGTGCGGGGGCCGCAGTGGGCGCGGAGGAGGGGTCGGAGCGAGTGTTCTCGCTCGTTCGGCGTGCTTTTCCTGCGGCCTGGGGTGTAGGGGAAGAGGGCGGAGAGCCCCTCCCCTTCCTTTTGGTGGACTTGACGGTTATGAAACCGTCGTTTAGTATGGTCTCGTTGGGGACCGCGGTGTCCATCGCGGGGACATTTACGATTTTCCGCGCGAAAGGCGGCATTAACGATTGGATCTCCGGATCCGGAGATAAAGGCGAGAAAGAATTCGCCGTATTAATGAAAGTTCGCACTACGGGCGAACGTGACCGGGGACGCGGGAGAGAAGAGCTCTTAGAGCTCGAACGCGCCCGTGAGATAGACGAGCGCGAGCGCGGGGCACGCGTGTCAGGATGCGGGGGGCGCTGGGAGCGCGGCGAGCGCGGCGAGCGCGGGCGCGGCGCGGCGGGTACTCTGTTTGACGCGGCGGTGAGGGGTACGAAGTGTGCGGCGGGGCGGCATTTCTCCGCGGGGGTCTGTGCCGGCGCGGGACGGACGCGTGGGTACTTCCTATTAAAGGAAACCAAGGCGTCGGGTATGTTCTCCTTGAGAAAGGTACGGAGCCTCCTTAGCTCTAGAGCTTCTGCAGAATCGGCCATTCCGGTGGCGTATGGAGGACTGGGAAAAATTTGAAATTCGAATTCCGAATTCGAAACAAAATATAAACCTCCCCGCCGGAGGGGCAGGGGGGCGCGCCAAATAAAATTTAACGGACTATCCCGAGTCCGGCAAAGTGACCTGCGAGTCGAGGTGCAATGACAAAGTAATACTGCCGTCCTCTCCGCTATATTTAACCTCGCCCGTTGCCTCGCAGCCGGTCGTGCGATGGAGTCGGTGCGGGGCGTCGCTCAGCCAATGAGCGCGCTTGCCCTGTGCGCGCGCTCTCCGCAGAGCGAGGTTAACCGTGCGAGAGGGACGGCAGTACCATGAGTCACCGTGCCAGATGTTCGCTGAGTCTGACACGGTTTCTCCTTACAACTAACGAAATTACATTTTTATACTTACAACTAGCAATTTATTCTTATTCTAACAATATTAAACTAACTAGCTATGACGTTTATTATCCTTATAACTAACAGTTTAAAATACACATATTCACACATACACATATTCACACATATTCATATTATAACATTTATATCTTATTCAGCTATTAACACATTCATATCTTATTCCTATACCTATATTACATTTATTCCTATTCTTATGCATTTCGTGTTATTTTAATTTTCGGGCTCGCTGTCCGCAACAACTATATCATTACTTTTTTTAAACTAAACCTTTTCTTGAAACAAAGTAAAACTTGCCTTAGAACGATAACCTAAATTTCAGTGCCTTAACAAAATAAATATTATACATAAGAATAGAACGAAAGAAGTATATATCTAGATCTTAGGATTAATAATTGGTTTCCGCTGCACGGCGGACTTAGCGCACCGGAGACTAATAATAAGTCTAAGCAGTCTAACTGTAGACTTTTCTTGAGATTTACATTATTTCATTATTACTACTAAGAAATCTAAAGTCATTAGTAAAATATTTTTAATATGACATCAGCATACAATTTAATCAAGACTCGAATGGAATTCGGTGGCTTCCAGTCCACACACAATGTAAAAGTAATTTTTTGATTGACTTTCTCATGATGAATTATTGGTATGAAATTAATTTTATATTTTTATTAAATTAATATAGAACTAGTTAACACGTGCGAATATTTCACAAATTAGAATATAAACAATCAAACATTTGTTTTGTTAGTTAAACAGGTGATGGAGTTTGTCAATCCCATATATACCAACATCCATAGTTAGATAGAAGATTTGAAATCATATTTATTTGCAAAGTATATTTTCAAAAAGTAATTTCGTTACATCGTCTATTTAAATGTCTTAACATTACTATCCAGTTTTAAGCCATTATCTGATTGTAATCGTCACAAAGAATTTCATAATCTAAGCGAAGAATGGAAAACTACGTGACGTAGTTATTTACAAAATGTTAAGAACTATCTACGACTGGCGCAAACTTTAAGAGAAACTGTAGAAGACTTTAATTAGTTCAGTATCTCCTTAATGCCTTATTGATATTACAGCGACGAGCTCTCTACACTGATGATGACAAATGATGCAGTCGCTACAACTGCCGAGAGATATTACCTACTTAATTTATAACAAGAAACTATCTCAATTTCAAATTTTTTGCTTCAGTATTTTCGGAATCTACGTTAATTTATCATGGTGAAAGTCTTCGTTCTTTTTTAATGTTTTATACTAGCTCAGCTAACTGATGTTAGTGTTCCTGATGGTACGAACAATACAATTAAAATACAATGGCGACAACCGATAGATCGACAATAAATCGGCGGTCGCATTACGGTCTGCACAAATATCTCTTCACGTTACGCTTAAAGACCCGATGTCGTAAGAAAGAGAGAACATTTTGGCCAGTACATTATTCCACAGTTTCCCGGCAAGAGAACTTTTTAGTTCGTGCCGAAATAGAAAAATAATTTAGACCTTTTTTAAATACATTATCATATTTAAATCTGACGGAGTAGTTAGGTCTAATTTATTGCAAAATCAGAATAAATATTATATAATTACATATTTTCTGCAGCAGCTTTTAAGAGCCCTACAGCTAGCACGATCAGATAATATAAAGCTTACTTGACCCACATTAGGCGTTTATCACAAGCAATAACTTTTATATACAAAATGAAGTTAAAATTAAATTAGCTTGCATAAAACATCTTTATTATACAGTTTGGAATAATTTTGTTAACTTCAATCATTAGGGTTTTATTTAACTTAATTTATAGTAATTATCATATCAAAATTAAATATTTGAAATCGTATTATGTATCTATTATTACTGATTTAATGTGTATTTTTCCTTCCATAAATATGTAAACACTAAATTAATGAAAAGTTTATCAACTCTGACGTAAACAAGGAGAGTCTAAATAAGCTAGATAAGAGAACATAGTAAAATTCGGGGTTGAATAACGTAAGCTAGAAGTGTAAATAAAGGAAGAAACGAGTTGATCGGAACCAACCCTTCACGATACACACGTTATTGTACAGAATTACTCCTTCAAAAGTGGATCCGTTTTGTAACAAAGAGTCTTCTTCCCTAGTTTGTGTATTGCGTGAAATAAGGCTTTGGGGTAAAAAATATTTGTTTGTCAATGGTGAGAAATAGAAAAAAAAACAGTTATGAGTTTAAATTAAAAAAAATAGGTTTAATTTTTTGCAACTATAATTTTTTGTTCTTTGAAATCCAATTTAGGCGTAACAATCAACAGTGTGAAAAGTAAATAATGAATATTAATTCTGAGTACTAGTACAATAGACTACCTTGCAAATGACATGGATCTAAATATCATCTCATTTTAGCAAGTCTAAATAAAAATATAACTGAAGCAAAAACAGTTTTCGAAGCAATGATGGCTGAGTGGTAACGTGTACGACTTCGCGTCGATTAACGTGAGTTCGAATCCCTGCAATGAGCCTAAGCTTTCGGTGAAGAAAAACATCGTGATGAAACTATAGCATGGTGGTAGGTTCTTCTTCTAATGCCCGACTGGCTAGCTACCACCCTCAAGTTGATAATCTGTCGCCAAGCACAAATAGGTGTGTTCCGGCAGCTGCACTTGAGAGCCAGTCTTCCACTAGGTTTAGCGTGTTATCATATTGGGACACATCGTCACTTAACATCAGGTGAGATTGTGGCCACTACGCCAAACCTATAACGATAAAACAAATATTTATACTTAAAATAAAACAGTAAAGAGTCGAAATAAGTACATCAAAGATATTTCAGAAAAAATGCTAATGAGGGTTTAGAATCATTATCAGAAAACGATAAGACGGTTTTTTTTAATTTTTGTCTGTCTGTTAGTTTGTACGCCAATCATGCTGAAACTACTGGACCGGATTTGATGACATTTGTAGTGACACCTGTAAGGAAAGGCGCATTAGGTTAAATTAACAGCGTAGACGTATGTATTGCGAAATATCGATCAATAGAAAGTAGTGAAGAGTATGAGGCACGGTTGACTGCTAACCGTTAGTACCGCGCTGCGTCTCAGGGAATCTGGTACATTTTCAAAGCACAAATCACTATTAAATCGCCGATGTTGCTTTTAAGTTCTTTTACATATCTGTTTTAATAGCTGTTTTTCATACATGAAATTTAACGCGGATGAAGTCGCAGGTACAGTTAGCAGGATAATTTTTTACATTTGAAGTGTAGATTAAGAGTATAAACAGTGAAATTCTTTTGAAATTCTGTTATAAAATCACAGTACGTAATATCTATGTACAATATACTATGCATGATAAGAGATAAAAAATCCCTTCTTTTTAAATATATAAAATGTTCAAAGCTTTATTGACAAGCACATGATGATCAATCTACGAAAATTCGTAAAAGTTGGAGACATGTTGTCGTAGTTCCCTCCCCAGTTTGTTGATGGATAATAATTTATTGATGCTTGATATCATATATCAATTACGGGAATGGAAAACTCAGTTGAAATGTATTAAATTAATGAGCTCAATACGGAGTTACTTGATTCTATTATTGATTACTTTTCCACATATTCTTATCAAATTATTTTTATATGTTAAAATTTTGTGCGCGTCTGTTAGTGACTAGAACTTCTGAACGACCTGTCCGATTAAGGTCATACCTACCTCATACCTAGTATTCTTGCGGTGAGTCGGGTAAACGAACTCCTTGGGGTAGGGGGTTCAAGGTCGGCATCACGCTATTGATACCTATAATATTACAAGCGTCCATATGATATGGTAGCCGCTTACCATCAGGCGAGCCGTATGCTTGTTTGCCACCTTTGCAGTATAATAATTAAGTAATATATTTGTTTTATCGAGATGATGGATGAGGATGGATACAGACTTTGGATGCAGACTTAATTATTTCAAATTCGATTTAATTTATAGTAACTAATTTTATTATTTATACTTATGAAATTAATTTTTAAATTATTTTATATGATTGGACTGGGTCCGGACTTACGTTTCGGGAAAAGAACTGATTAAATTGCACCATTTATGTAAGTAACAAGAAAAAGAAACGTTTTAATTTTTTTATTGACTTTGTCTCTTAAAATATCACCTACTACTCGCTATTATGATGATGTTAGTTTGTTTAAAAATATGTAATTAATAGTTTATTAATCGACATTGTTCAGTTCCCATAAGAAATGAAAAAGCCAGAAAAGGTTAAGACGAATGCGGGGTAAATCTATTATGAACATTTATTATTCTTTTGTACAATACGAGCTCACGAGTGACCCTTTCGCCCTGGATATTGAATCCAGCGGCGGTATTTCAGGAATTCTCGTTATATTTGTATAAAGAGTTTCAACGAAAGATACGAGGGTATCCGATGTAAGGGTTCGCCTATGTGTCAATATATGAGAATTTATGTTAATAGTTATTAAACTATAAATATCGTGGATAGGAAATGCAATTCTCCTGTTATATATGAAATCATTGAATTTATGATTGTAGCATTTTACTGTCCAAAACGAAAAAAAAAATTAAACGTGAGCACCTTTAAGTTATCGTGAACATGGTATGAATATAATAACGCTGAAGTCGAAGGCTTGTGTCGAAATAATTTTGATTATATAATAAATGACATACATGAAAGCAACCTTGTCTGCTGATGCATTTGTTATAATATTTTAAATTTAAACGAAATATTCCTAGCCTCAAATACGTTAACGACTAATCAAAGACAAGAATGGTAGACCTCAGAATAGTCATGATGATTAAAAGCTACTTTAATATAAGTATAATGTCGTGAAGTTATTTTGCGTCACTGTTATATCACAGGTGATATTTTACAACTAGTTATATTTTACATATACGAACACTTAACCAGCTGAAACAAATAAAAATTACGGGTAGGGACAAAAAGAGGTCGCGGTGGTTTCTCTAAAGTTACCGATTCGCCTTCCTCTGAGATATTTTGTTCGGAATCAACGACACCCAACATTCACTGGGCGGGAAGACGAATCATCGAAACGTTACATACAGTGCCTTTGACAGGCCCTTAAGCCAGTTTGAACAGCTCCTTTTTTCATAAACTTCGGGCAATCTTACGTGGGTGTGAAGTGTAAAACTAGATCGATACGTCTCGTTTTATTTCAAATGTCGCTACTGTATGCCTTGCCCTATGACATTTCTTACAGATCTTTACATTGTTACTCAAACTAAATTTTTTACCCGACTGTTCACATTTTATTTATTGTGTTCAGCATAGTTTATTCTATCTACAGTTCTTACTTTGACTTAGCTTCTGCTACAGTTTATGTGAATATTTTTAAAATACAGAGAAATAATATCAAGATATGCTTTGTGAAGAAAACGATACTTCGTCTACCTTTTTTTGTTTTTAGGAACAATTTTTACAGTGAAATTACAGGCAAGATGACATATTTTTAAAATAATATTATAACACACGGAGTACTAACATTGCATAGCGTTTCCTTTCAAAATTGACACGATTAGTATTACCATTTATAATTATTGTCAATCGGTTCGTGTATATATATATATTATAATATAACAACATACATTTCCATATATGTATGTATGTACACAGATTTTAGAAAAAGGTTAATGTAGATTACAGAACAGGGAAAAACATCTCATATATAGATATGACATTGATAAACTCCAAGACCTTTTGATCGATCACATGTTAGTTGGTAATCTAATTGTTTTCATGGAGAAGGTTTTATGCTATAACTGAACACGATAAGGTGACGTTTACTTAAAGTAATTCACTTAATAAATCAAAAAAATTATAAAAACAAAGTTTTGACAGGTAATTAATAACTTGACGTATAATGTGTATTTTAAATATATCTTAATTATTTGAATTAGCACTTAGAATTATGATAATGAGTTCACTTGGACTGCTAGCAACGGGAATGTTGTAAAGGTAAATAAAGGTAGCCGTAAAGGCTTCAGTCGACTTGACTTAATTAATTGCGTAGCTTACGGGAATTAATTTAGATGTGCAAACCGCATTAAAACTAAGTAATCCAGTATTACCTTTATTTAACTAGTTACTTAACGTTCTTATTTTTACTGATTTTATGTTTAGCTTTGTTGTATTGCATTATATCTATACGAATAAATCTGTAGTTAATAAATATAAGCTAATCTCATCTCAATCTGCGAGACTTTTAGACACTGGTGATTCTTTCTTCGCGCAATGAAACAAAACTTAAATTTAAAAAAAAAATGGTTTCTCATACAGCCGATAATTTGAGAATTTGTAGGGCATAGTAATGTTATTAATACTAAAACATATTAAATGAAAATCAGAATAATAATAATAGACTCATGCCCGCGCAAATTTTTAGGGATCAGCTCAAAAAATATTTGCATAAAAATAATGCAATTTGAAAGTCACAACTCCTGTAACTGTCATAGGCCAATCCCTCTCATCATTAATATGTCTTGAAATAACATTTTCAAGAGCATTTAACGTGCCATTAGAAGTGAGAGGGATCGTGTGATTTAAAGAGGTCGAAAAACATAATCGTTAATGGTCCGGTGTTGGCAGCTTGACCGAGGGTTTACAATGAAGCCTAATTCTTTGTTATAAAAACGAAATAGACGAGTAAAGATTCTTTTACGATTATGGTTTAGTTTTTTTTTCCTTTAAAGGTTTAACGTTTGCCCATAATTTCACCTGATGATAAGTGACTAAGCTTAATGGCGGGACTGGCTCTCAAGTGCAGCTACCGGAACACAAATAGTTGCTTGGCGGCAGATTTTCAACATGAGGCGTTTTACTAATTACTACTAATTTGGCAAACAAGCATACGGCCCGCCTGATGGTAGCCTATGGACGCTTATAATATCATAGGTATAATATATAGGTATAATATCATATAATATCATAGGTATAATACCATAGGTATCAAATAGCGCGTTGCCGACCTTGAACCCTCTACCCCAAGGAGCTCTGGAAACCTTGCTCACGGCAATTTTGCCTGCGATCTTCTGTAGGGTGGAGGTATTCCACCAGTCAGGCTGCCTCGAGTAGAGAGAAATCTCCAAAGAAATTTCCCTGTGCTGAGGGTGGTAGATGACTATTAGAAAATGCCCTACCAATTAGCTAAAATCGACTCAAAATTTTGGAGAAATTGCTTGATAAACTTATACATGCGCTCAAATGCAATCATTTGTTAAAAAATAAAAACACCGAGGATGAAGAGTATTTAATTTTGTTCATATAATTTTCGTTTCGTTTGTCCATTTAACTGTTCGTTTCAAGAAACCGATGTCGAATGTTCCAAGAAAAAACATTACTTAGCTTAGCTTATGAACTGGTGGAATATTGGCAGTATATTTTATCCCAATTTGGATTTCTCAAGATAGCTTCTAAATGATGTTTCTTGAACACACAAAACAGCACATTATAGAAAATTCTAAAAGTGCCTAATACTTGTTTTGACATTTGTATATTTTAATTTAAAGTTAGCAAATATATTAAAGTTAGCAATCAATTAAAAAAATTATATAAATGACGCAGAAGTGTGTCATTACAAAAATAAATGTTGTGAAACAACTCATGACTGTAGTTTAATATTATCGCAAATTCCTCATTAGAAGTTTTATTAAATAAATAAAAGATTTACAGAATACAGCTACGAAAACAGCCACAACACATTTTTATGATGTGTGGCTCACTAAACGACACTTGCCGCGAGCCGAATGACCAAAATCAATTTTTCTACATAACGCTGTCACATACGATGCCGATAACCGTCGCTATAAACGTAAATTTATAGACTCGACGGTATTATAAGATTTTCTAAATAATACTAAAAATACACGTACGCCATTATAAGAAGCTTGCAAATAAATCAAATGATACTAAATTCCCTAAAGGTTGCAACCGTTTGATACTTATTAGACAATTTTAAAATAAAACATTACGTTCAATTCGTAAACTGTAATTTTTTACTAAGGACTATCGTGTTGGACAGCTGTGATAGAATAACATAAAATTTTGAAAAGAGCAAGTTTTTTGAAACCAGAGCGTCTTAATATTTAACGTCTTAATTTATTAGAATTTTACTCATTTCATTTTAAGTTAAAATCCTCCCATTTCTATTTACAGTATCTACGGCAAAGATCGTTCTCAATTTATTACATCGATTAAACTGAAATGTGTTTCGGTTTTATATGTTCCCGTTCCTTTATGAGCACATTTAGTGCTACAAATAAGATTTAAAATGGCATCAACTAAATCGAAGAAGATTTAGTTTCACATACCGAGACCATAAAATGAAATCTAAAAGTTGTAAAATATACATTTCGGTTTTTATTACTCTTTTTTTAAATATTAGGTACTAGCTTCAGCTCGCGACTTCGTCTGCATGGACTTCAGTATCGGGCCTTAACAGGATAAAAAGTATCATATGTCTTAATTCGGGTTATAAGCTGTCTGTGTGACAAATTTCATCTAAATACATTTAGCCATTTTTGCATGATTGAGTAACAAACAAACTTACTTTCGCATTTATAATATTATAGTAAGGATTTAGTGTTTGTGACCTTAACTAAAATATATATGGGACGTACGGTTTTGAATTATATTATATATTAACTGGAAAACTTACAGCGAATCAAAATAATAGCAAAAATAATTGAAATAGAAGACCAATCAGAAGTTTTCACAAATATAAATAGATAAATATAAACAGAAAAGAAAGAGAGCCAGCCACTAAGAGAAACACAAAATTTACTTTAAAAAAAATTAAAAGCGTGTAACCGTCACACGCGATTTAAGTTAAACTTAAATGATCACCACCATCCCGACGGTCACCACCATACCAATGGACCCCACCATCCCGACGGTCACCACCATACCGACAGTCACTACCATCCCAACCGTCACCACCGGACTTCCGTTGCATTGTCGTCCAGTTAGTTACCTCCTAGTCGCGCCTAAAAAAGTTTTACTTCAAAAATATTGAAAAATGACTCTGCATAAACAGTGCATTAGAGAAGACATACTTGGACCAAATAAATCAACACTATCTAGGGAATTAAAAAGCTTGCATGAGCGAATTAGTAACGATTAAAATTTTTATGTTGTCCTTACAAATGGTACACATAATAATATAGGTTTCCTAATGTATCTATTTGCAAGCACATAGAACAAAATTTTCGATAAGAGTTCTGAATAGTCTATAATTCCATTGGCTATATTATACTCAATCATCATCATCATCATCATTTCAGCCGAAAGACGTCCACTGCTGGACATAGGCCTCTCCCAAAGATCGCCACAACGACCGGTCCTGTGCTGCCCGCATCCAGCGGCTTCCCGCAACCTTTACCAGGTCGTCGGAGCACCTTGTGGCGGGTCTGCCCACGCTGCGTCTTCCGGTACGTGGCCGCCACTCGAGAACTCTTTGACCCCATCGGCCATCTGTTCTACGAGCTACGTGGCCAGCCCACTGCCACTTAAGTATAGCTATTCTTCGGGCTATGTCGGTGACTTTGGTTCTCCTGCGGATCTCCTCATTTCTGATTCGATCACGCAGAGAAACTCCGAGCATAGCCCTCTCCATTGCCCTTTGAGTGACTTTGAGCTTTCTTATGAGGCCCATAGTTAGCGACCACGTCTCAGCACCATATGTAATCACTGGCAACACACACTGGTCAAAGACTTTCGTCTTGAGACACTGCGGTATCTTGGACGAGAATATGTTACGTAGCTTCCCGAACGCTGCCCAGCCGAGTTGGATTCGACGATTGACCTCTTTCTCGAAATTGGATCTACCTAACTGGATTGTGTGTCCCAGGTAAACATAATCTTTAACAATTTCAAGCGTATGGTCTCTGATCTTCACGGGAGTTGGCGCTACATGGACGTTCGACATAATCTTCGTCTTGTCCATGTTCATTCTAAGACCAACTTGTTCAGAGGCTTTACTGAGGTCATCGAGCATCGCACGGAGGTCCTCCATGGTCTCAGCCAAGACTACTATGTCGTCGGCAAACCGAAGGTGGGTGATGTACTCGCCGTTTATGTTGATGCCTAGTCCTTCCCAGTCCAGAACCTTGAAGACATCTTCCAGTGCAGCGGTGAACAGTTTAGGAGAGATAACATCTCCTTGTCTGACTCCCCGCCGCAACAGGATGGGTTTCGAGTTCTGGTCCTGCAGTCGAACTGACATAGTGGCGTTTTCATACAAACACTTCAACACTTCGATATACCGGTAGTCTACTTGGCACCGCTGAAGAGACTGTAGTACAGCCCAGGTCTCAATCGAATCGAAGGCTTTCTCGTAGTCCACAAACGCTAAACAAAGGGGTAGGTTATACTCTTCGGTCTTCTGTATAACCTGCCGTAATGCGTGTATGTGATCTACGGTACTGTAGCCTTTTCGGAAACCGGCTTGTTCGGGAGGCTGGAAGTCGTCGAACTTGCGAGCTAGACGGTTCGTAATAACTCTCAAAAACAGCTTATAAACATGGCTCAAAAGTGAGATGGGCCTATAATTCTTCAATAAGGTATTGTCACCCTTTTTGAAGAAGAGTACCACCACACTTTTGTTCCATGCCTGCGGCGTTTTACCTTCGTGGATGACGGAATTGAACAATTTCTGAAGGGCCCTCAGTACTGGTTTACCACCCGCCTTCAATAGTTCGGCTGTGATTCCGTCATCTCCGGGAGCTTTGTTGTTTTTAAGCTGTTTGAGAGCCATACTAATCTCGTACAAGCTGACGTCCGGGATGTCTTCTGTATAGTGTCGAGTCAATCTAGCTCTTGGGTCTTTAGCTAGATTCGTAACGGGTTCCTGCGTTGACGTGTATAACTGTCCATAGAACTTCTCGACCTCTCTCAAGAGCTCGGGTTTGGATGACACGATTCTGCCGTCGTCAGTCTTCAGCTTTGTTAGCTGGCTTTGCCCAATAGACAGATCTCTTGCGAACACTTTGGAGCCTTTGTTTCGCTCTATTGCCTCTTTAATACGATTCGTATTAAATTGGCGTATGTCAGATTTCAGTGACTTTGAGATCCGCCTATTAAGCCGCCGATAAGCACAGGCATCACCTTTAGACTGCAGAATCATCTCACGCCTCTCCTCCATGAGTTTTAGAGTAGAGTCCGAGAGTTTTTTGGTCCTGTTTGTACGGTGGGTCTTAAAGAACTTGGACCCAACCGTATGGACAGTTTCCACGAACCCGTCATTATAATTGTCCACGCTGCTGTCTTCTAGGCAATGAAAACGGTTTTGGAGTTCCAGCTGAAAGCTTTCGGGGTTTTGGAGTTGGATCGGTGCTGGGCGGAGCGTAGACTTCATCAGTCGAGATCTTTCGAGCTTCAAATTAAGATTCAATGTGCCTCTTACCATACGGTGATCACTTCCGGTTTTGACCGCATTGATCACAGAGACATCATTGAATATGTGCCTTTTCGTCGACATGATAAAGTCTATCTCGTTTTTCGTTACACCGTCAGGGCTCATCCAGGTCCACTTCCTGTGTTCTCGCTTCCTGAAGAAAGATTTCATCATATAAAGGCCTTCCTTCTCCATGAAGCCGGCCAGTAGTTGGCCCCGATGATTCCGATTTCCTACTCCAAATTGCCCCACTCGCAGCTCGTCGCCGTCTCGTTTGCCCAGTTTTGCATTGAAATCCCCCATGACAACCGTGAAGTGGGCATTGAAACTATGCATGGCTTTAGAAATGTCTTCATACATAGCCTCCACCTCATCGTCTGAGTGCGCCGAGGTCGGAGCGTACACCTGTATGACCTTCAACGAATACCGTTTGGTTATTCTGAGTATAAGGCACGCTACCCTAGTCGACACACTCTCGACTTTTACCACGTTGTTCACAAGGGACTTGTGGACGATAAACCCGACACCTCCTTGGGACTGTTGATCGCCCTCCCGGAAATAGAGCAAGTTACCAGATTTAAGGATTATCGTGTCCTCCCCCTCTCTTCGGACTTGAGATAAACCTATGATATCCCACCGTAACTTGCTCAATTCTTCCTCAAGTTCCACAATCTTCTCATCAGTTCGCAGTGTGCGCGTGTTGTAGGTTGCCAGGGCCAGTGTTCGTCGGTTGTTGTGGTAGCCGGATCTCTGCCGGGGATTAACTATAGCACCCCCTGCCCCACCGTTACCGTGACCGCTACCGGAGTCAGGAATAGCGGGGCCGCCGGGGACTAGGGGTCTAGATTTTGTTTGCACTTTCATATTTGGGAGGATTTGCCATAATCGCCACGCTTGGCAGGCGGGTTGGCGATCGCAGTATGGTCGTAGATATATACTCGAAGGACGCTGCTGCCCGTTCTTCGGATAATCCTTTAGTCGCCTTTTACGACACCCACAGGATGAGATGGGGTGGTGCTATTCTAAGCCGGCACACACACGGACTTACTTACATGCATTATACTCAATGCATTATTATTACTTATAATAAAATGGTTATATAGGTTTTTAATATTGGATTAGTAGTAATGACCATGAGGACGTAAGTGATATCTACCTATCTCCCTTATGTTGACGTTTTGTTGCTAAGCATGCATTTGTTTTTACTGAAGCAAAGTAGGCTCTCAAGCAGTTCCCTTACTAAGTTTAATATATTTCACTTCAATGAAAATAAAATATGAACTTGGTGAAATAATCTTCAATTTACTTTGATTACCATTTTTTAGCCCTGTTCTAATCTTACTATCCTGCTAAATTACTCTGTCAAAAAATTACGGGAAAAGATCAATAATAAACAAAATGTTAGTCCAAATTTAATCTATCGCCTTTAAAGTATGCTCCTTCAGGAACAATACACTTATACTGTACACGACCAAGTGAGAGCCGACCCCCGACAGCTTGTCCTCACAAGAAGTAATACGTTTGCGAGGGGGCTGAACGCGGCGACCAATGCCCGTCCAGCAAATATGTAGGAAATTTTATGATTGTGTAAATATTAGGTTAATTAAATATTATGTTATAGGAACAAGTATAATTAAGGAGAATAAACATTGCTCAATAGCGTCTTTCATTGTAGCACCTTAATTAAGTAATAGAAATAAGAATTTGTATAGCGATAGTAATAATAATAAGACATTGTCAAAAACGGTAGGGTAAATAAATTGGCGGGGGGGGAGGTAAGGCGATGACTCTTCCGTACGACATTGTTATAAAAGGCGAGCCGATCGGCGGCTCGTCAGTCCTTTTCAGGATTCGCCACTGTAACCACTAGTAACCACTAGTAACCACGGAAGAGTTCCTGCCGCGCCTCCAGCTGCCCTCTTGAATACTGTGAAGACTGCGTTTCATTTTTTATTCCGAAGCGGATTCAAAGCCACGGACTTGAAGCCCTAGGAGAGTAACCCACACATTTTAATGGTCCTTCGCAAGCCGAATATTGAAGATTTGTATTGAAGATTATTGAAGATACAGTGAAAATATATATCGAAGAATTATTTTGAAGAATTTATATCAAGGACATATGGAAGAATTTAGTGAAGATTTATATTGAAGATATAGTGAAAATTTATATCGAAGATTTATTGAAGAATCTTTATCGAAGATATAGTGAAAGTTTATAGTGAAGTTATCTTGAATATTTATTGAAGAAATTACGTGTCCACGATATATTGAGAAATTACAGCGCGGGATTCAAGCGGTATATAGAAAAATAATTTGAACTACCTACTTCGAAAGATAAAATTTGAAAATGCCAGTTACGCGTTCACAGAAGGGAAGCACAGTGGATATGTCAGAACGACGTGCAAACATAGCAAACCAGGAACAGGGCACGGCCAGAGGTGCTACGACCTCAAGAAATACTGAATTGTTAGCGCGAAGTGCTTCAAATTTGGCAAGAATAGCGGCCGGTGCCACGGGCAAGGACGATGCGTCCACGTCGGCAGGTACCATGACAGGTTCGGGAACTACCGTCACGACTACGGAATACACGACGTCGACGGAAAACACCGCAAGCACGGGAACTGACGTCACGACGGCCACGACTCAACAAACTGAGAACCCGAACGAGACGGTCAAGCCGGCAAAGCGTACCAAGTCACAACGTTCTGACGCGAATAAGAAGAAATTGGCAGAACTGGAAGCGCAGGAGAAGCTAGCTGAATTGAAGCTAGAAGAGATACGAGCGGCAGTTGCGCTCGCTCAAGCGAGGCTCGAGAGGCAGCGCGCCGCCGCCGATGATGATGAAGCACCCTCACTGTCGGAGGGTGAAGAAGAGCAATCAAGCCGAGTACAGGAATGGTTGGAAGGTCAAACTAAGGATCCTTCAACGGAAAAAGTAAAAGTGCCAGAGGACAGGGAAATGGAAGGACGAGGTCAGGGAGCCCACAAGCAAGAGGATTGTGAGCACCGGGGCGGCCATGAAGGCACCCGGCCTGCGCGTCACCCGCAGAGTGTGGACATACCCTCGCTGGCAGCTGCTTTCTCTCAAGCAGTAAGAATGTCGAGAGACGCACCGAAGTATCTACAAGAACTGCCTGTATTCAACGGGCATTGCGACAGCTGGCTCGCGTTCCGTGCCGCCTACTATGAAACTGAAGCTTTGTTTTCGAAAAGTGAAAATGTGTCAAGATTAAGAAAAAGCATCAGGGGGGCAGCTCTGGAGGCGACGAGCGATCTCTTCATCAGCCAACCGGACCCAGCAGCCGTAGTACAGGCCCTGGAAAGACGATTTGGACGTCCGGATGCACTGGCGATGAAGGAAATTCAGAAAATAAGGGCACTAGGGAAACTCAGCGAGAACGCGCGAGAGTTGTGCATATTTGCAAGCAAGGTGGCTAACATTGTAGCCACCGTAGAAGCTCTGAAGAAAATACACTACCTGTATAATCCAGAGTTAGTGAAAATCACTATAGAAAAACTCACACCGATATTAAGGAACAAGTGGTATGACTACGCCGCGAAAAATAAAGACGACATACCCGACATGAAGAGACTAGCTGCTTATTTAAATGAAGAAGCGGACAAGTGCGGAGCCTACGCGGAACCAGAGGACGTGTCTGTGAATTCCACGCAGGAAAGATTTAAAAGGAAGAGATTCGAACACACCTTCGTAACGGACGCCAAGCAAGAACAATGCCCGGCATGCAAACGTGACCATCGGCTGCTGGACTGCAAGCGATTTAGAGACGCTGACGTTCGCGAGCGCTGGAATATGGTGAAGAAATATCGAATCTGCTTTTGTTGCTTGAGAGGTACACACCGACGTGCTACGTGTAGAGCCAAGAAGTGCGGACAGGACGGTTGCGCGATGGCTCACCACCACTTCTTGCACAATAAGAAGCCGGGGACGACGCCATCGCCGCCTCCTCCCCAAGCTACTGAAGAAGTGACGACAGCCATCGAACTAGTAAAGAGCGCCGACAGCATCAAGAGCCGTCAAGCGTTTCTAAAGATCGCGCCTGTAACACTCACCGGTGAAAACGGCACCCGAGTCGACACCTACGCCTTGATGGACGACGGAAGTACCATTACTCTCGTCGAAGAGGGACTCGCTGACATACTCGGTTTAGACGGTCCACACGATCAAATGTGGGTACAGGGTCTGAACCAGACAGTCCGACATGAGAACAGCAAGAGAGTCGACATCAAGATACGAGGCCGATATAACAGTGACGAGTACACGATGCGTAACGCGCGCACTATACAACGCATCATGTTCAGCAAACAGAGCATAGATAAGAGAGAACTTCGAGATTGCGAGCACTTGCAAGATATTCAGGACGAGCTAGTCTACAAGGACGCGTGCCCCAAGATATTGATCGGCCAAGATAATTGGGAACTTTTGGTGGCACTTGAAATAAAAACGGGAAAGCAACATCAACCTATCGCATCTCGCACGCGATTAGGCTGGGTGTTGCACGGATATCGTACGTCATACCACAAACCGGTGATGTTCTGCGGCTACACTATCACCACAGAACCGGAAGAATCAATGGAAAAAATGATGAAGAAATTTGTGAGTTTAGAAGGTCTCGGCATAGAACCGAAAAAACAAAAGAACGATCCAGAGGAGCGAGCAATGAGAATATTGCAGGAAAAGAGTCGAAGATTACCCGATGGACGTTTTGAAACTGCCTTACTGTGGAAAGAAGACGACTTCGAAATACCGAACAATTACGAAGACGCCTACAAGAGGTTGAAAACGCTAGAGAAGAAACTCGACCGCGATTCAGACCTGAAAACAAAATATGAAGAGAGAATCGACAACCTTCTCACGTCAGGATACGCTACCGTGGCTAGCGCACCCGCGTCTCCGGGGAAGACGTGGTATTTACCACACTTTGCCGTGTGTAACCCGGCAAAACCGAAGATACGCCTAGTACACGATGCAGCAGCGAGATCTCACGGACGAAGTTTGAACGATATGTTGCTCTCCGGTCTTGATCTTCTACAATCGCTACCCGGAGTTATCATGCGATTCCGGCAGCATCCCGTCGCGATCTCTGCGGACATTCGAGAGATGTTTATGCAAATCAAGATAAGAACCGAAGACAGAGACGCCTTGAGATTCCTCTGGAGAGGAGACAACAGAGGCGAGACAAGGCCGCGAGAGTATCAAATGACGTCAGTGATTTTCGGAGCGACATCCTCGCCATGTACGGCTCTTTATATCAAGAATAGAAACGCCGAAGATTTCAAGGATACATTCCCACGGGCAGTGCAGGAAATATACAAGAATCATTATATGGATGATTACATCACGAGCTTCCCGAGCGAAGAGGAAGCCATCGAGGTGTCAAAAGATGTGGACTACATTCACAGTCAAGCCGGCTTCATCCTGAGAGGCTGGGTGTCAAACTGCGAGTCCGTGCTATCGCAATTTAACACGGACACGGCAACCACCACAGTACCCATAGGCGGAAACAACGTCGAGAAAACGTTAGGCTTGCTATGGGAAATGAAAAACGATTGCATCGGCTTTCATTACAATGAAACGAGGACGCCACCTGCGGTGTTACGAAACGAGCGACCACCAACGAAGCGAGAGGCTCTGAGTGTCATTATGTCACTCTTTGACCCACTCGGACTGGTCTCACCGCTCACAACACCGGCAAAGCGACTGATGCAGGAGACGTGGCGATACGGCACCGGCTGGGATCAACCGATTCCTGAGAAACTACAACCTCGTTGGGTCGCGTGGATCACAAACCTGCGTGCCATGAGAGAACTTCATATCCCCCGATGCTACAACACGGGTCCGGCAGTCGTAACAAGAGAGCTGCACACGTTCGTCGATGCAAGTGAGGAGGCATACTCGACCGCTGTCTACATTCGAATGCAACGTGTCGACGGGACAGTACACGTCACGTTAGTGGCAGGGAAGAGTCGCGTCGCACCACTGAAACCTACGTCTATACCACGACTTGAGCTACAAGCGGCCCTGCTAGGCGCGCGTCTCGCGAAAACGGCGGAGACCGAACATGAACTCCACATCACGAAGAGAACATATTGGAGCGATTCCCGCACGGTTCTCGCGTGGATACGAGCAGAACCACGCGCATACAAAACATTCGTAGCACACCGATTGGCTGAAATAGAGGACCTGACTAAAGTGAGCGAATGGCGTTGGGTTCCCACCAAGGAAAATGTAGCTGACGACGCAACTCGAGAGACTCCGACTGACTTTGATGCGCGGCACAGATGGTTTCACGGGCCAGACTTCCTGAAACAACCCGAGGAAGAATGGCCAGAAGAGGTCGAGACACCCATACCGAACACGGGAGAAGAGCGATGCCTCATAGCACGCGAACCAGACACCTACGACTTTCTGCCAAATATAGAAAGAATAAGCAAGTGGCAAATACTCGTGCGTGCTACCGGGAGAGTGCTACAGTTCGTCGATATGTGTCGAATGAAAAAACACATCACAGCCGTCTCAAGACTCAAACGAACGAAGGCGAACACTGCAAAAGATCCTGCGTGGGGCAGTAAGAACACGACACCGAACAAGAAGAAAGATATAAGTTCAAAGGGAAAGACAGAACAGAGAAAATTAGTCTGTTTGGATGCGAGTTACCTCAAAAGGGCAGAGTTACTGTGGCTCAGGAAAGCTCAAGAAGATAGCTACGCAAATGAGATACTGAGAGTACAACGAGACGACCCTCCATCGTCGAGCGACCGCCTCGCTACACTCAGTGTATATATAGAAGACGGATTACTACGCTTGCGCGGCCGAATCGCGGCGGCGCCGAACATCAGTCCGGCAGCCCTATTACATAAGAATTAGCGATAAGCAAAAATTGCGCGTCGGTCGCGCATGAGGTGCGCAATATACTGCTTTAACAGGAATCATCTATCTCGTCGCTCGCTAATGGTTCGCTATGCACTTTTGCGATAATACTAGCGCCAGAAACCATTTTGTAGCAATCGATGGAACTAATGAATTATCAAACAATGAACAAATGTTTATGTTAAATTGTGTACAGGGTTGCCAGGTGTTAGCTTTTTAACAGAAATGCTCGGTTTTTTTGTCACTTTATCCGTGTTCGGTATGAACACATGATATTGGTCTAAAATATGTCAAATTCAAAGTAGTTTCACTTCAACCGTTCAGTGTAGGTTACGCGCTTTTTTATTTATTTAAGCCTCTAGCTGATTATTTTACTTACGATACAAGTGGTTGGTGCACTGTTGAATAATGGTATTTCCGTAGAGAAATGCATACGTAGAAAGACTGTATTTAGTCATATGAACCTGTTCTTTCTTTTCGAACAAACCAAAAAAAAAATAATCATCAACATGTTTAAGGATGACATAACAATAATATTAATATTGGTTCTAATATTAAAGCCAAATATGGTGAATTTCACTTCAATATTTACTAAGAGAGTGCAACAGTAATGATAAATATTTTTTTTTATTTATTGTGGCTTATGTTTTTTTTTTACTAATCTCTTCATCTTTTCTTCCTTGTTTTCATATTTTTGCCAAATGTCTAGTTCATTTGGCAACCCTTACTGGTCGTGTTTCCAAGTTGTGTTTAGTGCTCTGTTTTTTTTTTTAATATCCACTTAAATTCTACAAAAAATGAGTAGAGTTTATTTCAATATGGTTTTAAGTGGTTCACTTAAAACCATATTGAAACAAACTCTACTCATTTTCAGTGTTTGTTTGATTCTCAAGTGATCAACTGGTGCTTTAAAATAACAAAGTAAGTTAAAAGTGTAGTAATAATACTGTGTAAATTGTTTGAATGCCTTTATTTTATATAAAAAATGTCTCGTCTGATCCAGTAAAAAAAATGGCAAATAGAGTGTGGAATGACCAACTTGAGGAGCTCCTGGAGTTCCTCGCCCAGTGTCCGGCTTTAGCCAAAGGCGTGGGCCTTGGGGCAAGGTCTAAAGAAACTGTCGACAAACACTGGAATGATCTTGCTTCAAAGCTAAACTCTTCTGGTTCTGGATCAACTAAATCAGCAGAACGCTGGAAGAAGGTAAGCTTTATTTTTCAGAAATGATTGGTTTATTTTAAAGTTAAATAGAGTTATTTGTTTATATAATTTTGTCTTAAACCGAATTTAAAAAGATTGTTATACTTTTCCATAGTATATATGCATGATTTTTATGACAGAATTTTTAGCGATCGCATATTGTACACTTTGAGTATTTTTTACTGGGTTAATAAACCACTTTTGTTTAAAGACTTATAATAGGTTTAATAATTATATTTAATGCTTATAAATAATGAAGTAGGTTTGTTAAAAAAAATATTTTGTTATAGTACTGGGCTGACATTAAATACAAAAGTAAAGCCAGACTTGCAAAACGGAAGAGGGAAGCTTTGGGTACTGGTGGTGGACCATCCAGCCAAGAAGATATATCCGAAATAGACAAATAATATTGGCTATCGTCGGTGAGCAAGCTGTGTTTGGTGACAGAGAGCACCAAATACCTGTTTTTGTAAGTTCTTCAATTTTCCGTAATATCTGTACATGGTCATTAAATTATTTCAATTTTGTAAATACTAATATTTAGTAATTATTTTCCAGAACACTGACCCGAATCCAGAACAAGTACCAAAAATGAATTTAATAACTGTTCCTGAGCAAGTAAAAAAATCTGGTAAGCATTACAAGTATTTTCATGAATATCCTATTATACTTTATCTTTTATGTAACATTAGTCAAAATTTGTTTTAGATAATGTGGCAAATGATGACAACTCTATTCATAAGACTGTTGAAAGTTCACCTTCAAAAAGAGGTCAAACATGCAAAGTGTGTAAGTGTTTCCCTTCTATGTATGTTCCTCTTACAGTAATATGTTTTTATTACTTTTTTTTCGATGGCTATACCTATATTTTAAAATTGTCTGTAAAAATGCTTTTTCCAAGTGAATAACCCTAATACAATTATGTAATTTATACTCTCGTACATATTATATAAATGTATTGTGTGCAGATATTGAACTTCCAAAGGCATTCGTGATTCTTATTGTGACAGACTTTAGCATATTATGGTGAAATGAAGTTGTAAATCTGATTAACGAATTTTTTTGTATATTATGTATATTGGTTTCATGTATATTGCTATAAGTATACATTTGTTTATTTACAGACAGTTCAGAATTTCCAATAACTGGGACCACCTCTACAGTTGAACAAGAAACACTACCGCAATACGTATCAGAAGAACCACAGAGAGGTAATTTCAAAAAACAATTATAGTATTTTTAATTTTTTATATTTTAGTGGTAGTGTATTGCCTGATGTTAAGAGACGATCTAGCTCAAGATGGTGACATTTTAAACCTTGTGGAGGACTGGTTTTTAAGTGAAACTACCAAAACAGACCTATAGGTGCTTGTCGACAGATTTTTCACTTGAGGGTGGTAGCTAGCAATGCGATTGTCGAAAAAGCCCTACCACCATGCTATGCTTTCATCACGATAATTTTCTTCACTACAATCTCAGGCTCATTTCAGAGATTCGAGCCCACCTCAATCGACGCAATGTTTGTATACTCTACCACTGAACCACCATTGATTCAAAAGACACAATAGAAACAATTAATTTTAAAAATTACAGGTACACAGAGTCCTGTGAGCCGACCTCATGTTGACCGCCCTCGCCTACGACGCAGTAGAATTAGTATCTCTAATACTACCAGTGAGTATACTATCTACTTAGGAGACATTACTAATTATTTTTAAAACTAAATATTTACTTTGTAAAACTGAATTTTTACTAGCCTGAGCATACTTTATTCAATTGAACATATTAAATGATATGACACCATATCAATAAGCTTTTATATTAAAAAATAGTGTTATCTATATTTAAATACAAATATTAGTAAATCAGAAAATAATAAAACATTTCTTATGTAACTTATAATTTACTGATATGTTTTACTTATACTTTAACTTAAAATCATTATGCTAACTGTTATAAAATCATGATTATCGCTTGCTGTGTTCTGTAGTTGAGAGAGCACATTTGAGCACATGAGCCTCACTTACATATTACTGTAAATGCCATGTTAAAAATCCTATTAAATAAATAGTTAAAATTAAAATCTTACGTTTTCAGCTCAATCTAGAATCGACCAGCAGTGGGTTATGGATTTGGAGCGGCGCAGAGTAGAGGCAACAAATCTCGCCAATGCTGCTTTAATAATGGCAGAGGCTTCGCGCTTGCAGGCGGAGACATCGCACTTGCAAGCGAATACGTTGCGCGCGCTTGTGGCGATTATAGAAAAAAGGGAAAATATACGAACAGCCGACAAAGAAAATTAACTTTTTAAATTAAAATAATTTTATGTATTTTGTTTTTATTATGACGAGAACAACAGTCCTAATTATCAGTTGACAATTATTATTTACACTATTTTAAAAAAACAAAACTTACATACTCAAATTTGAAGCATTCAAAGTCTACATTCGAAGTCTAAATTATTTAAAAAGAATTATGAACAATAAAATTGTAGTTATAGCATGCTATCTGTTAAATTCTTAGCGAACTAGCTAGTTGTAATACGAATCACGATGTTGACATTTTAAAGGGATTAATTAGAGCGATTTTTAGAAATTTTGAGGCATAATGGTTCTGCAGTTTTGATATAATACCAATTAAAAGCAAATAGAGATAAAACTATCATTGCAGGTTAGTTTTTAACTTTGGTCGTAATAAGAGTTACCCAATGTTACGCGTTTGTCTACAGCAGTTAAGTAGTAATGATAAAATTAAATTAAATGAAATCATTTTTTTTATTATAAGCTATAAACAATGTGCTTTTCCTTACTAAAATAATAAAGCGAGTCATTATTAATACAATTCTATAATATAAATTTCCACTTAAAATACTTTACACCATTTAAATGAAATAAAAACTCATAGAACAACAATACAAAAAATAATCAAATATTAAAGGCAGGGCAAAAAAAATCACTATCTTTGTGCTAACCACAATCTTTGAACAACACGATTTCGTTGTTGTCGTCCGCTAATGAGGAGTTGTTGCTCAAAACTGGAATCTTCGTTTTGATTTGATGGTAGCTGAGGAATTTGGTAGAGTAGATCATTCCGTGTGTCAGAATTTGGTAAATGAGGTACTGGCAGTTGGTTTCTGTTACATATATTGTGTAAACCAGCACAGGCATTTATGATCTTAGCCACGATTTGGTGGTCATAGTGCAATACTCGATGAGATAGTAAACATCTCCAACGAGATTTTAAAACCCCAATGCAACGTTCCACTGTATTTCTAGTTAGACAGTGAACATTAGTGTAATGCTCATCTGCACTACCAGGCACAGCATTTACAATAGGAGTTAAAAGCCATGGTCTCAGTGGGTATCCTGAATCACCTGCAAAATAAATTCAATATGTTAAAACAATTATGTAATTATAGTAATTATATATTTGTCTGTAATATGTTAAGATATTTTTACCAACCAAGTAACCAGACGGCTTCTCCTGTACTGTGAAGATTTTGGAGATATTCATGTATTACACAATTCCTCCAAATATATGCATCATGTGTAGCACCACCAAATGATGCATCAATATGCAAAATGTTTAAATCACTGTCACATATCTGAAATAAAAAACATGACTTTTTAAATAATTGTTACATAAGAAACATATAAATACTGTTCATTTATAAATTACTTACTATTTGAACATTTCTGGAATGATATAGTTTCCTATTATAAAAGCGTTCCTCATGTTCGATTGGCCTAATTAGAGCTATATGAGTACCATCAATACATCCCAGGCATCCAGGGAATCCAAATTTATTCGAAAATCTAAAACATTTTATCATAATTACAACTTTTTGTCTTAAGTTGAAGATACATAGATTTTAAATGTTCTATTTTGTTTTTACCCATTTATAATTCTTTGTCTTTCTTGCTGTGTCTGAGGAAAATTTATGTATTTTTTTAAAACAGTGTGTCTATTTAAAGCCATTGTTACTTCTCTAACAGCATTAGACACACTGGCTTGACTGAGGCCATGAAGGTAGCTTATGCCCACTGGCTTTTGATAGGAGCCAGTAGCATAAAATGACAGCGCTGTAAGCACCTGTAATATCATACCTTTATTAAATTAATTCTAATAAAAGTCAATCAAGCACAATAATATCTCACTCCAATTTTCATACCTTACATTGTACGCTCACTTTTGTTCTCCTTTTCAATGGACCCATGTATGGTTGTGACTCTCTACATAAATTTATAAATAACTTCTTAGAAAGTCTGTAGTGTGCCTTGAATTCAGCGCCAGACAAATCCAACGCCTTGGCCTGGTCTCGGAGGCTACGTCTCAATAGTGCTGAGTTTCGATTTTGTTTCCTTCTATTTTCGATGTTTAGAGCTTCCATCAACAGAATAGCACGAGCCATGTCGAAGGCACAGTCAATTGATTAATAATGTTCACTACACAATACTTTTGTCAACACAAAATACGCTTATATAAATAAACTTTGTGACAAAGGGAATTGGTTTATATAGGATAACGAATGGTGGGAGACGTAAAATTCAATATCGTAGCAGGACAAGGGTTCGTGAGAAAAGTGAATTTCTTAAAAACCAAATTTACGAGTATATGCACTAACACTCCAATGTTGTTTGTTATCGCTATACACTTCACACACTTAATATTTGATACTCATGTTTGTAATAAATTAAGGTTCAAAACGAAGCAGAACAACGTTTTTATGGGATAATTGCATACACTTGATATTTAGATTAACAATTCAAACAAAAAATAATAAAATACTAAGAATTATTGAGCAAAGCGATCAGCAATCGATCAAAAAATCACTACAAGGGTTATCGCAATTTGACAGGTCAAAATGCTCTCGGATGGCTCGGCTATTGCTTGCAAAACTCATACGTAATACGAAAACCTTCCCAAGTCTATAGAGAAAAGTGCACATTTAGTTTACCGATTGTTCTACAGAGGCAGCACTGTCATACAATTTGCTATGGCTCTGTTATGGCTGTTACATAATTTGAATTCGCCATTTTTTAGCAAATATTTAGCAATTTTTGCTATCGCTCTGCTATTGTGAGATATATAATAAGGCGGCCGATACAGCGAACCCTGTACTATTAGACGGACGACATACATATACGAAGATGTACATACAGTACGTACATGAAAAAATGCATCACGGAGGAGTAGAAACAGTTGTGAACGAGATAAGACAACGTTTCTGGGTGACTAGAATTCGACCGGCAGTTAAGGGCGTGCTACGAAACTGTCAACACTGCCGGGTGAGAAAAGCGAAGCCTATGATCCCCTCGACGGGTGATTTACCAGCCGCGCGTGTCACACATCATGCGCGGCCCTTTTCATACACAGGACTCGATTATTTCGGGCCCATAGAAGTCACGGTGGGAAGACAACGGAAGAAGCGATGGGTAGCTCTATTCACCTGCATGACTATGAGAGCCGTTCACTTGGAGATAGTCGCTTCTCTAAGTGCAGACTCAGCAATAGCCGCACTTCGAAGGTTCATCGGACGAAGAGGACAACCTACCGAGCTATGGACAGATAATGCGACTTGTTTCAGGGCAGCGGAGAAGGAGCTCAAGGAGGCCACGGAGGCGACGCGAGAGGAAGCGAATGCGCGCCACATCAACTGGCGCTACATCCCCCCCTCTTCACCCTTCATGGGCGGGGCCTGGGAAAGGCTGATTCGGAGCGTCAAAGAAGCCCTGCGTGTTACCCTACACGCAAAGCATCCGAGTGAGGAGACCCTTCACACTCTACTGGTCGAAGTTGAGAACATACTCAACTCGCGGCCGCTCACACACGTGGCCGTGACACCGGACGCGCCGGAGGCGTTGACCCCCAACCACATCCTGTTGGGGCCCAACAGCCACGTCGCAGCGCCCGGCGTCTTCACCCCGGATGACGAGTCTACACGGCACCTCTGGCGGCGAGCGCAGCGGCTGGCGGACGAGTTCTGGCGGCACTGGGTGGTGGAGTACCTCCCTATACTCCAGCACCGGCGGGAGCCCCGGACCAGCGGAGCACCCCCCAAAATCGGTGACCTGGTAGTGGTGTGCGACCCGAACCTACCCCGGAACGTCTGGCCGAGAGGACGAGTGACCCGCATCTACCCCGGTGAAGACAAACAAGTAAGAGTCGTCGACGTCACTACGAGCAAAGGACATGTCCTGCGGAGGCCGTGCAAGAAGATCGTCGTGTTACCAGTTGAATCGCATGCTGCGACGGCGGGAGAAATGTACACGACCAAGTGAGAGCCGACCCCCGACAGCTTGTCCTCACAAGAAGTAATACGTTTGCGAGGGGGCTGAACGCGGCGACCAATGCCCGTCCAGCAAATATGTAGGAAATTTTATGATTGTGTAAATATTAGGTTAATTAAATATTATGTTATAGGAACAAGTATAATTAAGGAGAATAAACATTGCTCAATAGCGTCTTTCATTGTAGCACCTTAATTAAGTAATAGAAATAAGAATTTGTATAGCGATAGTAATAATAATAAGACATTGTCAAAAACGGTAGGGTAAATAAATTGGCGGGGGGGGAGGTAAGGCGATGACTCTTCCGTACGACATTGTTATAAAAGGCGAGCCGATCGGCGGCTCGTCAGTCCTTTTCAGGATTCGCCACTGTAACCACTAGTAACCACTAGTAACCACGGAAGAGTTCCTGCCGCGCCTCCAGCTGCCCTCTTGAATACTGTGAAGACTGCGTTTCATTTTTTATTCCGAAGCGGATTCAAAGCCACGGACTTGAAGCCCTAGGAGAGTAACCCACACATATACCAACGAATAAGCCAATCATGAAAAAAAAAATTAAAGGCTTTTTCCGTAATTTAGTTTAGTTCTCGTCGCGATTTCTTCTTTATGTCTTCTGCCGAATGAAAACGGGTGCCACAAAAGGTAATTTAAGTTCAGGAAAAATAAAGAAGTCGGCAGCAGCCATATCTGTTTAATAAAGTGGTTGCTCGATGGTAATCTGTCAATTTTGGTCTACAATAACTAGCCAAAAAAAGGAAAAAAATGTCCCTTACAGAACCCATTTACCTGAGTATAGATGCAGTGTAATATTGGTAGCTAGTGAATGCAGGGTCACTGTATCGTAGCGCCTTGGCTCAAGGGTTCCATGTCTGAGGATCGGATCTAGGATTGAGGTGCCCATCTCTTGCGCAGGGAGCGGCGGTTTCGCGGGCGTGGGCGCAAGCACACTTGGTTTATAGAGATGGAGGTGTAGTACGCAATGGCTGCTTCGATATCATGATCGGGGTCGGTGAAGGTGTTCCGCGGTCGGTGTTTTACCTTCGTGGTGTCTGACACTGGGGAGTGATTTGCGGCGGCTACCACTAATGAGTTCGAATAAACTAAAAATATCGTTTACGCCGAAGACCTACCTCAAAGTTTTGTATCAGTAATTAAAATGAAACGCTAGTGAAACCGCGATGTACAGCTAGTAAAACATATTATATATGTATACATTACATTAAAACTCGGAAACAGTTCCCAAATGAATAGTGAATCGGAAACATTTAGCGCTATCCATACACCAGGCACGTCTCTCTAATGCTATTCATCGCTAATGCGCTTGTCCTCATTCAAACCGTTATGTTACATTACGTAATAACGTGATTCAAATTATCGTTAAAAGACACTTACATGAGGTTTATTATTGCTGCACTTATACGCTTCAATTAAAGCTACATTTCAAACTGGGTCACTACATCTATACTTTATATTATAAAGAACTAGATGTGCCTGCTTATTGGTGACCCTTAGAAGATAGACTTCTGATATCTTTGACTTTTTTGTACATCTTTTTAAGACCTACAATTATTTTGAACATTATTTCGATATATCTCTTATGGTTTACTAAGTGTAAACCAAGTAAGCCAAAGGCGTATTTTTTCCGAATTATCGGAATCAAGTACAATTTATTTTAAAAAATAATTATTTTTTATTTATTTTCTCAAATGAGATATCTTTGAGATAGGTTTATGAAATAAAATAGAAACCATAAAAATACCGGTATTTTTATGAGAATTCTATTTTATTATAACCTTCATAAAAAAATATAAAATTAAAGTTCAATAACGTATTTATTCTAATGACATATGCAAAAATAATAGAGCTCAGATTAATATAATGATAATTGAGTACGGTCTAACAGACGGTCATAATCCACACTGAAATCTGAAATGGAATAGTCAGTAATCATTTTTTTTTCTTTAGTTTTTTTTTTTTTAACAATAGTTCGTTATCATTGCGCATACCTAAAGTATTATACATTACTTTGTAGTTACTAAATTAAAATACGTAATTTTAAAAACAGTATTATTGTATTTCTGTCGAAGATTTCCACACATACTAAACATACACAAAATGCGTAACTTTTTCTTTTTGTATCGTAATATTTAATGATAAATAAAACATTTCAAGAATAAAAACTCGTAAGTGCCTGAATGTATCTGCTTATTAATATAGATACTTTATTTTTTAATAATATCGAATCTGTTAATTTTATCTGTGTAAATAAATAAAACTGTGGCGGAATGAAAACTTCATTATAATATAATTATCATAGTTTTATATAGGATAAAATATGGTATATAACAGACTGTTCAAGTTTATGCCAGCCGTTAGCTAACAAAGTTACTACGAGTATATAACGTAATTTAAAATTTTCCTTGGTTTATGTTCCATCTGGTCCTGGTCCGGTGAGATTTGAACCAGCCAGTTTGTAAAATTGAAATACTGCATAAACTACTATGTTATGTAAATGCAGTATTTTTACAACAAATCCCCGTGGACTTACCGCGAATATAAATGTAGGACTTATCAGTAAGCCAAAATATATTTTTTTTCTTTTTCAGTGTAAGCAAAGCTATATTATATACCACTGGATATTTTTTGATGGGTAAATTATTTGTCATGTGAAGTTTTTTATTTTAATTCATAATCTTATGTTATTTGTCCCTGTATTATGTAATATTGGCGGCATTTTACGTGATGTGATTTGGCTATTGTGCAGAAGTGTTAGAAGCAGAAGAATTTAAATAATAACTATTCAAACATAAATTTCCTCCAAAATTGCACAGATATTTTTTTCAAGAATATTATTATAAGAAGTACTTTGGCTGTGTATTTAATCTTTTATTCATTATATTCGTCGAATTTGTGTACTGGGTGTTTGATAACAGCGATCTATACATTTTTTTTCGTCACGATGTCTTCCTTCACAGAAAACTCAGGCTCATTGCAGGGATTCAAACTTACGTCAATCGAAGCGAAGTCATACACGCTACCACTGAGCCATTATTGTTTTAAAATATAGGCAATTATAGTAATTTTGCGGGCTCCTAAATCTTATAATAATTAATTTATGGAAAAATCAGAAATAGGATCATGGCGGTGGTACCTATAGATTGTGTGGTATAGAAATATTTATTATCTATGAATAAAACAGAGGATTATTTTAATAAGGACTAAACACCGCCCACATATCCTCTTAATTACTTACCTACAATTATGATATAAAGAAAAAAACAACAGTAATTATTCAGAGAATGATTCCATTAAAACTTGATTCGATTCATTTAGTGTTATAGTAAATACATTATAGTATACAGAGAAATAAGCAATCTTTAAAACTATTATAACGCAACTTGAAAGCACTTAAACTTGATTCGAAACTTGCTCACAGTGCCACATCACATGAATAATAAATTGTAATTCAAAATTGTTGTTTAATCCCACAAAATTTACATACAGAAACTAGGTGCTTTTAATCATAATATTATTAATATTATGATTAATATTAATAATATGAAAAAAGGTGTGTGTGCGATTCACACACGATAGAAGTGAAACTTCATTTTAAAAGACATTTTCTATTTTATTTAAACAGTGTGCAATATACATACACACCGACATTTACTCTCTCACTGTGGCTCACACAAAGAGGAGAGACTGATAATGTGTGTCAAACGTGAAATGTTTAACATTTAACGTTCAACATTTAACGTTTAACGCTTGGAAGTCGCATAAGAAGTTTGACTTCAACAATAATATTATTAATGTACTTATGTAATTCCGAAATTATAATGTACTAGCTTTCCGTCTACGACTTCGCTCACGTAAACTATGAGATTTGTACATTACTTTTTTATTAAAATGTAAGTACACAGAATATGCTATTGTTCATGTATACATCAACAATTTTAAAAACAGTGTACCAGTTGATGAAAACAAAGCTGCCAAACAAAAATTAGATTTTAGTAAGGAATTATTCTTTGTACGTATACCAAGTTGATGGTTATACTTTTGATGATAAAGTCACCAAGCTGCTTTTGGAACTAACTCTCGAACTTATCACATACAATAAATCTACTTAGAAAGATCTTCACAACCTTGACAGTTTAATTTAAAGAAACAAAGAAATACGTGTTTAAATAGTTGTGTTCAAGTTTGAAATAAATCTAACACGTAAAATATTATTTCACATAGAATCTTTGGCGTCCCCTTCACCAGCTTAGAGGATGAATTTCGAAAAATCCCTACAGTATAAAGTCCTCACAAAATTTCAAATATCCATAGGAGTTTGGGCTGGGTGATGATAAGTTAGTCATAACATTGCCTGCCTGCGGATAATTGTACGAACTTTTAGTTTATAAACAATCTAGTGCAATTATAAACTGTTGATAGATTGTGAACGGACATATAATTTGCAATCGAACGGTTACATTTTCATAGGTTTATAAGCTAACTGGAGTAGTTAGTTTAGGTTGAAACTGTTATCATAATTTTTTTTTCAAGTCCTATCTTAATTTAGCTTATTTAATAGACATAACCTCAAAAATTCAAAATGATTACGGTCCGTTTACAGTTTATGGACAGTTTACAATCTGACTAGATTGTTTGTTAAGTAACAATTCATACTAATATCCGGTGATATATATCTAATATAAATAAATAAATTAGGGAATGAAAAATGCACTTATAAAAAATATGTTTATTGCCCTTTTCTTCGCTCACAACTTGGCACCATGCATGTCGAGAAAACAAAAAAAAAATTGCTAATGTCAAAACTAATAACTAATTTTGTTCAAATATAGTTCATCTACGATTTTGTTTTGTTAATTGCTGCTCTCATGCAAATGAACCAGGTCAAATGTTGCCCGCTAATGTAATAGACATCTGTAAATCTCACAGTAAATTTTTTATACGTTGTAAAGAAGGTAGAAAAATGTAACTCCGCCGAAGGAGAATTCAGTCGACGTGACTGTACTAAATCAAGTTAATAAATCTTATATTACATTGTACTATCGAGTGGGATCGGAGCTTTGCCAACTTGCTCGGACTTTTAAACAGAAAAATGAGTTTTAGTTTTAATCTAATATATTAAATGTATAGACTGAAAAAGTTATCTAAAGTTACAACTAAAACTTATTTTTCTGTTTATAAGTTCGCCTGTTTATGTATGTATATCATTACATATTATAAAACAAAGTCGTCCCGCTTCGTCTGTCAATTTTTTTTTAATCGTTATAGGTTTGGCGTAATGGTTCAAGATGATAACACGCTAAACCTAGTGTAAGATTGGCTCTCAAGAGTAGCTGCCGGAACACACCTATTGGTGCTAGGCGACAGATTATCAACTTGAGGGTGGTAGCTAGCCAGACGGGCATTAGAAAAGGCCCTACTACGATGCTATGGTTTCCTCGCGTTGTTTTCCTTCACCGAAAGCTCAGGACTCATTGCAGGGATTCGAACTTACGTCAATCGACGCGAAGTCGTACACACTACCAGTGACCCATCATTGCTTAAACTATGCTATCTGCCTGAACGCGATAAACTTAAAAACTACCTATGTAATTTTTTTTACGGTTTTCGCCGACGGAGTGATTCTTGAGGAAGGTTTAGGTGTTATAATTATTAAGGTTTTGTGTAAAATGGTTGAAATATGACGAGGATTCTTGAAAATATCGGTAAAAGTCATGCCGACTGGGAGATTTACCGGCCGCTGCGTGCGCCACGTAAACCAATACGTAAGTATTGGTATTACCAACGCAAGTATTAATCAGCTACCCGAGCGAAGCCAGAGCGGGTTGGTAGTATGTAGATGTATACACATAAGTTACTTATTATTGAGAGAACAAAAACAACAGTAAAAATTTTAAGAATTTACATTAAAGAATCTTACGAACTAAGATGGATTACCGAAATGTGGGTGGTCCCTGTTATTTTTTCATAGTTGTGCTTACCATTAGCCACAGTGCAGGTCAATCACACAATAAAGCGAAATGCCAGCTTACTTGCTTAAACAAGGTTTTTCCACATTTTAATTTAATTGACTACTTTCTCATATCATGTCTTTTCTTTTTACAACTTTTCATCAAAATAACTGTTCTTATTTAACGTGGTATATTTATACCAAACTCCAAATTAAACCTAAAGCGAATCATTATTCAGATATTGAAGACAATTTCAAAAATATTATACAATTATGCAGACTGTTATGATAAACTTACTAACAGTCTGTGGAATGTAATTTATTTAAATAATAAGTATTGCTAAGTCGTTAATATTATGCATTAGGTACGAGTACATAGGTGTTAACAATTCAATCGGTCAATAAACATCGGTTTAAAACGTACTTCATAAAATAATCGAACATGCATTATAATTTAATTAGTATATCTATTATAACTGAAAACATTTGACACCTTTAAAAGTCTGAACTTTATGTAGCCTGCAGAAAATTATAATAAAATATTTAATTGATAATTATTACAAACGAATTGCAACACTAATCATGAAATATTACTCTGGTAAGATGGTAACATGATTATGTTAAAACTAATCCACAGGTAAATTCCTGACATTTGCAAGAAAGGTATATCTGTAATAATATTTGTATTCTTAACAATTACATTTCATGTGATATTCTGACATTTATTTATTCGCGAACTCGTACAAGATTATTCTATTTTTTACGTTTTAGCTATAATTTTAAAGTTATATATATTTGGATCTGTTTTTGAAATTTCTCTTTAATTAGTTATATTAAGAGAGGCTTATACCTTAAACTCGTTTCAAAAGAATCGAAATTCGTTTAAGTAAACATTTTTAAACGCTCTTAAAGTTTTTAATTTAAACGCATTCAGCATTGTTCTGTACAAACGAACTAAATTTTCAATTTAATTATTTACTTTTAGTTTATAAAATTCCTGTGATTGTTTTATTATTTTACTTTGTTACATAAAGACATTTATGATATAGCCTTTGTATTTATTGGTTTCCGCGCTCGTTGGTAATAAATGTTATATTTCTGAGAAGAACTGTTATCATGATTTATTTAGTTCGATAACTTGTTTTTTTATAATATTATATTTTGTTTCCATTATTCAAAATGAATACGAAAACGACATAACTTGTAGACGTCGTGCTAGAGCACCTTATTTTACATTAGACTAGGAAAATTCATCTTTATTTCCAATAAATATAGCAGACTGATAAAAAAATCAGCCATGACTATTCACTAAACATTTTTATGGAACTAACTAGCGTTCATACAGTATTTAAGTTTGATACATCCGTAAACGTATTAAATACCTCAGTCGTGTTGATAAATAAGGTTTGTTTCATTTAAACAAAAAATATAGTTTAAATAAAACTTAAGCACAATTAAGACGAGACAAGTCGCTCTAAATAAATTAATTTGAACAAAAAGGTGGATTCTTCATCGCAGGTGGTGAGTTGGACGCTTATAAGGGTCAACAAAATGTTTAAAGAACAAGAATTGTTTATGGTTTAATATTTATTGATCTCATAGATACCCAATAACTAACTAACCTAACCTCCATTAGATAAACGTATAAATAGTGTTATATGGCAAATGAAATATTCCCTTTGCTAATCTCTGTATCAGAAAAAAACCAAAAGCCGTGAGATATAAAACCACGATGATAAGATGATGTGTCCCAAAATGGTAACACGCTATTCCTAGTAGCAGGACTGGCTCTCAAATGCAGCTACCGGAACACACCTATATGTGCTTGGTGACAGATTTTCAACTTGAGGGTGGTAGCTAGCCAGGTATTGTGAAAAGCCCTACCACCATGCTATTGTTTCATCACAATGTTTCCTTCACCGAAAGCTTAGGCTCATTACAGGGATTCGAACTCACGTCGATCGATGCGATGTCCGTATACGCTTCCACTGAGCCATCATTGCTTTAGTTCTAATTTTAATAAAAATAATTTAATTCTAATTGAATGTAGAATTCGAAGGTTTCTTATTCAACACAGCATTAAAACATGCCACCATTAAGCCATCAAGAATAATAATATTCATAGTAATATTAATATTCATAGTAATATAATGTATTTCGTTATCTGATATAGAGGCATGTCCCTTGTGAACGGTGTCTCAAATATTTTATACTAGCTGTGCCCCGAGATTTCACCCGCATATAATTTAAAAGAAATCGCCGATTGATGATTTATAATACTTCAGTATAGACAATATTTTTATCAGGCGGCCAGGGTTATGCATCACGTGCACACACACGACTCGTTCGCGCCACTACACCTGTAGTCATAGACCGGTGCCGAGTATTGAATTATTTTAATATTACATTATCTTCTAAACTATTCGTCAAAATAACATGTTGTAAATGGCAAAGTTTATCTAGATAAAATTGTCTTGTTGGTGAAGTAACTTTCGTTCGTAAAGATTAATATGCCATGCCTAATAATAATGCTCATAAATCAATTTTCAATAAAACTTTGTTACAAAATACCTTTTTGTGGCTATCTATAATAGATAGGCATACGATATTGCGGACTTTTTTTAGATGTGCTAAGGAGAAATATTTTTGTAGAACATTGTATTTACGCGTCACTAATCATTACACCAGCGCACGCGGATAAAGCAGTTAGGATGTCCCATGTCTTCCGACTTAACAAAAATCACTATTTAAAGCTAGCTGAGAAGTGTAGCCTAATGCTAGATAGCCCGTACTATTTCTAGTGAATCTTGCTATCATATACAAAAATATTTTTTCTAATCTGACTAGTACTTTCAGAGATTAGCGTGTTTAAACAAAAAAAAACAAACAAACAAACTATTCCGCTTTATTATATTATAGTAAAGATTACGTGACCTGAAACTTGACGCAATTTTCGATTGGAATCATAGCCTTTTTCTTACGCACACCTGATTTACGCCGCGTGTGCTTATTTGGGATATCTTTTGCTTAGAATTCTCCCCATAAATAAATTGTATATATTTTTTTATGTTTTGTATTACAATTATAAAGTTTCCGAATATCATATTAGGTGGTAACCTGTGGAATTCCAAAAAATATTTCTCTCATAGTAAACTAGGTTCAGGGTGATAGTCTTTTTGTATATGGTTTTATTATAAAGTTTTATATAGTGGTTAGCGTGAACGAAGCCGAGAGCAGTTGCTGATTTATGATGACTTTCCAAATTTTGCATGTCACAAGTCACAAGAAATAAAAAAGGTGTGTATGCGATTCACACACGATAGAAGTGAAACTTCATATAAAAGGCATTTTCTATTTTTTTTAAACAGTGTACAATATACACACCGACATTTACTTTCTCGCTCTGGCTCACACAAAGAGGAGATACCGATAATGTGCGTTAAACGTTAAACATTTAACGTTTAATGTTTAACGCTTGGAAGTCGCATAAGAAGTTTCACTTCAAAAGTAGTGAATAAATATCGCGAAAGTACATTTTTGTCTGAATACAATGTTGCTACGCATTGCATTGTTTGACCACACATAAATAAAATACAGTTAATTTACATACAATAACCAGTATCTACTCGTAGATTGCGATTTGATCCTTATTATTTTCATTTGACCCCAACATGTAAATAAATTAATTACGTAAATTTTTCACTATGAATCAAATTTAGTGTCACACTAGTTTTATTACCGTCAACATGAAACCATTAGTTGTGATACTTTTATTTAGTATAAATTGTATAAATGGAAGTGTACTCATTACTAGATTTAATGATAATGGGTGTGTTTTAAATTCTAATATAGTGAAAGAAATAGCTTCGTATAAAAATGTTACACAGCGCATTATAAATGAAATCAAATTTAAGGACTATGGAACAATGATGTACCGAGAGTAAGTATAAACTTAATTAATATAGTTACAATATTTGATTATACAATAATAGACATCAATCTTTATAAAATTTACCAAGTGCGTGTCGGGCCACACGCAGTGTGTAGGGATCCGTAGTTGCCCGTCACAATATGTAGACTTAAGAATGCTTATCATACACCAGGCCGGAGCTGGGTTGGGCGCCGGCTCGATGTAACATGAATTACTTTATACAAAAGTATACTATAGATGTTTGACCGTGTCCCGGCCGGCGCCCGGCCCGTCCCAACCTGGTGTAGCATGAATTAGTTCATACAAGAGTATACTATAGATGTTTGACCATGTCCGGATCGGTGCCCACCTTGATGTAATAAGAATCATCCTTTAGAGAGGGGTCTTTAAGTTGTTTTCAATGGAATTTGTACGAAATTACTTCTCCAAATACATTTTATAAGTTGATTGAAAATTACTCGTTAACTTCTAAAGCCTACTTACATCTGATTGTTATCTTTTTAACTTTATTATATATAAGTACTACTACCATTTTCTTTTTTGACATATCCAATAACAACCATGTAGCTAGCAGGGGACGACACTTGACCCTAACAAAAATTAACACTTTAAAGCTTAAAATATTTTAATTTAAAATAGATGGTAAATATAGAATTGGTTTTATATTGATCCTACGATTGTGACCCTTTGATGTTGAGTTTATTATATGAATATCTTATAATGGTTTATATTTAATTTGAATTTATATAGAGATCAAACAGAATATTCTCTGACTCCAAAAATTTGATAAGCAATGGTTGATGTTCCATTTATAATTTGACAACGGAAACATTTCAATACTACAGATTATTTTAAAGATAATTTTAAACTATTATCTATGATATACTTAAACATAGACAAACAATAAAGAAAAATATAAATACATACATGCATACAAATACATAAAATATATATGCTTTAATAATTTAATTTAAGATACTCAAAATTTATCGACAAGTTCGGAGCACGTCCAGCTGGCACCAATAACTTAGAGAAAGCTATTGATCATATGATAAGCCTGACTACTCAAAACGGATTAAATGATATCATTACAGAAGAAGTAAAGGTAAGATATAATTATTAATAAGATAGATATATTTATTAATTATATAAAATATTTACGCTTTATTATTTCCAAAAAAAATTAAACAGGTACCACATTGGGTGCGTGGTCGTGAGTCTGCAGAAATGATAACACCTCATTATAAAAACATTGCTATTCTTGGATTTGGTACCAGCGTTAGTACTCCACATGAAGGTATCACTGCTGAGGTAATAGTAATAAAAAGTTTTGATGAACTGAAAAAAATTGACAATAGCAAAATTCAAGGTAAAATAGTAGTGTTTGACGCTCATTTTGTGACATATGGAGATACAGTAGTATACAGAACCCAAGGGGCATCAAGAGCTTCAAAAAAAGGCGCAATAGCGGTTCTTGTACGAAGCATTACACCTTTTTCTATATACTCTCTCCATACTGGAGCACAGTTTTATGAAGTTAATGTAACAAAAATACCAACTGCGGCAATAACTCTCGAAGATGCTGATTTATTTCGAAGACTGCAAGATCAAGGGTATAAAATTGAAATAAAACTGATAATGAACAGTACAGTTGATGAGAAAACATCAAGAAATACTCTGATCGATCTTAAAGGTGCACTATATCCTGAGAAACAAGTTATTGTATCAGGGCACATCGACAGTTGGGATGTCGGCCAAGGAGCTATGGATGATGGTGGTGGTATGATGATAAGTTGGTTTGTTCCTGTAGTATTAAACCTTTTGAAGTCAAAGCCCAAAAGAACTATCCGAGCAATACTATGGACTGCTGAAGAACCTGGACTCATTGGTGCAGCATCATATCTTAATAAACATATTAAAGAACTATCCAATATAAACTTTATAATGGAATCGGACGAAGGAACTTTTAAGCCTCTCGGATTAGATGTAGCTGGATCGGAAAAAGCCCGTTGTATCATTGCAGAAATATTAAAACTATTTACTCCTATAGATAAAATGACGGAAAGTGGGAGTCCCGGATCAGATATTGTTCTGTTTGTGCAGAAAGGAGTTCCCGGTGCTTCTCTGTTAAATAAAAACGAGAAATATTTTTGGTTTCACCACAGTGAAGGTGATACGATGAACGTGCAAAATATGAACGATGTGATAGATTGCGCTGCATTCTGGGCTGCCGTTACTTACGTTATAGCAGATTTATCTATAGATATACCACGACAATAAATAGTAATAGTAGCAGTAGACTGAAATATTGGATATTGAAAAAAAAAATTGCTAATCACAACAAACTGCAAATGTTATAAATTCATAAAGGTTCTTATAAAATAACATGAATTAATATATAGGACTAGGTGGTTTACTACTAGAATAATACAATAATAATTGAGACCAGGAAGGTAGAAAGCTTTACATGAGTTTTGCAAAAAGTATAAATAATCTAATACTGTCGCGTAAGGAAATTCCATCCAAATCTATACAGTTACAGTTGAAATTTCATATATGTATTATAATTTTTAACCTATTTCTCTTATTATGTAAACATTTAATAAATACAGGCACTCATTTTTTGTTATTTAAATAATGCATCTCATAAGCTTTTCCTAAGACAAAATGAATAAATCTTAGTAAGCAGTGGTTGTGTTTAAGACGCAATTACACAGATATTCTGTTACAAATGTTAACTAATTGCACTTCTGCGCAGATGTGTCCGTAATTTATATCTTGCTATATTGTATAATAACGTTACAGAAAGCTGTTATTCAAATCAGGACGAAAATGTCTCATAAAATATATCCCCTAATAAATCAGTAGACCCTAAATTCTCAATGTTTTTTTAATTCAAATTCATCAGTGTTCAGACATGACGAAGTTATATAATATGCAGATTATAAATAAATATTATGTTGTTCTCATTCTACGGGCTAAACAGTTTACGTTTTATATATATTATCAGCAAAATTATGTCACTATACTAACTATAAGTGATGACTGTGTTTATCACCATATGTACATTGGTCGCAACCATGTTGATCACAAGGAATTATCACAAATATAACAGCCTCAAATTTGAAAAATAATAATATAATAAATCTTAGCTTCAATACAGCGATGGAGCCGTTACAAAAAATAATGATATTCTCTACCCAATTCTTACTCATCCGCCCCAGGTAAAACGTTATACCTTACCTGAGTTTTAAATAAAGGATTTCTCAAGAGCAAACAAAGTTACATAACGAGAAAAAGTTATAAACGATTGAATTTATGTAAGGTATTGAATAAAATACTAATGTTTCTTCGCTTAATGTGTACTCCGTAACTTAGAGATGAAAATTATTAATACCAAATAATCTAAGTCATATTTTCTTTCTCGTGATTGAAAATTCTCAAGGTGTTCGTTATATTATTAATATTCAATAGAGTTCAGCTTCCTAGCTGAAGTATTCTCAATATTGCTCATATAGGGGTGTTTACGCGTGCCATTGCGTACCGTCTCGGGATTAATCTATGGGTATTATTAGGACACATTACTTGACGCTACACCTAACAATATTATATACGATGATGGATGTTTTGGCTGTTATAATTTTTAATTAAATAGGTAAAAAAATAATTGTAATTTAAGCAATCTTAACAGCGATAAAATCTAGCCTATATCACTCAGGGAGAACGTAGACAAATATCAGCGTAAAAATTTTCAATATTGGACCAGAAATTCCAAAGGTTACCTCATACAAACAAATTTTATATCTTTATAGTAATAGTAAATAGTAATATAGCGAAAAAAGGAGAAAAATATAATACCAAAAACAAATGATCAAATCTAAATATTCATAATTTTCATAATACTGTTAAATAATAGATTCTCTAGTTGTGTATATCTATCAAAGATGAAAATTCGACAGGACGGAAGATCTTGTTTAATTACCCAAGAATAACCAGTATTTAATGAATAGAGTTCATTAGTTGACATTTCACTACCAGAATAAAAATTTGGGCTCCCCTTCATGGATGGCATCAAATCTATTACGCCGTCTGATTACGTGACTGTGTTAATCTATATTAGTCTATTATAAATAACAAAACTTGCGCCAAATGACTTTATTGTAATCAAAACATGTTTGTCTTACGTATTCGGCTTGGTTCGGAAACACTCAGTGTGGTTATTGAAACCGTACTAATGACTCGCACTATTGACTGTGTTCGCATTTCAATATTCGGTGATTAAAGGATGGCCCGTCGAATCAGTTGATATGGGTGTGCGTGCAGAAATTCAGAGGCACTGGAATGAAAACTGGAAATTAACCTCGACCTGGACGATCAACTTCTGTATCGACGCCAGAAAACATCTAGCAAAGGCATAATTGGCCCTTATTTTTCGGTGAAAGTTAAACTGTGACTGCTGAACGATATTGCGTCATACTGGACTGCTAGTTACAATAATAGGACACATTTCCATTAGAATGGTGCCACGTCACACACTGCTAGAGACACCAACTAAACTAAGAGAGATTTTTCCTGGAAAGTTGGAAAGTTAATAAGGCACTTTGGTGACACTGACAGGCTACCCAGGTAGCCAGACTTGACCCCGTATATTTTTTCTTATGGGGATACTTTAAGCCTCGCGTATACAATAATTCGAAATCAACTATAATGCCATTACAAGCATATATCTGACGCGAGATCTCGGCCATTAGTCCAAATTTCTGCAAGCGTTTTTTGCCGACATGAGGTCCACACTGGAAGATTGTCTGTAACTTGGATTATGTAATGTAGGTACTAGCTGTACCCGCGGCTGCGCTGGTGTGGACTACAGAATGCCTTCGGTCGAGCGTACGCGCAAATCGTGGTTCACCCGACAAAAGACTGAAGACAAAGATGCTTATTGTGGGTGATCAATAGATGATAGATATATGCGATTGCTGACTTTTTTGTAGATCTTTTCAGGTCAACATTAATTTGATATATCTCTTTCATTTGATTGAACTATTTATTTTTTTATTTTCTGTTGTTCTCAACGTGACTTAAGATGGTGTGAGAGTTACGTATCAGCTTTTATCGCCTGAAGCCTTATTACTTCACAGCATCAACTCATCCCTTAGACGACGATGGAAAGGAAAAAACTGTTTATTTATTTGACTCCTGTTTATAATCATTGTTATTGGAAATATAGGAAAACAAAACGTTATGCTATTAAAAAAACGTAAAACATATTAATTTTGACCATACTGTAAGAAGCTGGTATCTTTATTGTTAGCATCAAAGTATTTTAGCAAAAAAATTGCCCAAAAATGTCATAAAAACCGATATCATGAAATTAATATTTCTCAGAATTAATTAATATTTCGATGTTATGCATCTGTATAAATATCTTTAAAAAAATTATTAAAAGATCCCCTCATACAGTTGACAGAAGCTTCAAAAACTTCGGGCGCAGGACCGAACCATTCGATACTACAGGTCTCTAGAATTTTCGAGAGAAACGTATTTATTAATAAATCGGCGATGCGAGGACCTGTAATAAAAATAGTAATCAATTCAAATGTAAAGTGTTTAATGCAAATAAAAAGTAATAGAATGCCCTTTTTTATGTGAAACATGTAATGGCGCGTTTGGACGGGGGTAAAAGCGTCTTGATGGGACGTCGCCACGTGCCTTTCGGCCAGCGTCCCGTCTGGTCGGCTCTTTCTGACTCAATTCTCCGCTCTCAACATTTATACTGAACGCCTCTCCCCCTACTCCACACACACTACTTTACGTGTAAGTACGTGGTTTCTTATGCTTACTTTGTAGGTTATTCGCGAATATGAGTAAATTTAAAGTTAACTTTATGCATCATCAAAGTATACTTCTTTTCTAAATAATTTAGTAAAATAAATACTATTTTTTATTTATTCTCATTTCATTATAAAATATGATTAAATATAGATGTTCAACATCTTCCAGGCGTACCATGACGACACTTTTTTTACTTGTGTTTGTAAATAATACTTAAAATGAATTCCGCTTCGTAGTCGGTTGAAATTCCAAATGAAATCTGAACAATTTTTAGTTCCGTAACCACATTTCAATGGAGCACAATATCGTGAGCATAGTGAGAAAAATATACTTGAAAACATACTTGAAAAAATATGGCTGCATTTTTGTAACGAAATGTATCTTTTATAGGATTTATGCTAAATCTAAAAGCTACCCTCCGTAATACAGTAAAGAACAAATTAGATTGTTTGTATAAAAATATCAGCCTTTACTCAAATCGGCCCTTCAAAATTTATAGTTGGATAAAATCTATTTATAACGTTAGGTATGTCTATCCATTTCTAAGTATGAAGAAATTTTTTTTTTCAACGAAGTATTATGCATGTAAAATAAAAATGTGGTTTCTTAATTATAGGACGAAATTACTTATACAACTGCGAGCTCCAAATACAAAGGGATTGCTTGCAAAAGGATGAGCATTTCCATAGTAAAGTGGGTCGCCTTTCTCGGCAAGCCAACTCTCAGGAATAAATTCTTTCGGTCTGGTATATTACTCTTCCATCATCGACATGCATTGGTGACCAAATGCAATAGGAGTCTGAAATAGTACTAAATCTGTTAATTTTGATTTACGAATAATAATGATTAATTGAATAACGACGGATAAGTGCGAGTACTTGTGTGCTGGGGGTTCAGCGTCATTCTATTGTCATGGAATTAATTATAAACAGTGTCAAACGATATACTACACAACTAACTAAATGGATTATAGCACAAAAACTTATATTTTTTGGAACTTTATAACCTGGTATATTATATTCCTTTCGTGTATTTCTTAAGTTAACTGGCATAAATCTCATTGACTCTGTGATGCAAGTTTTCGTGTATGGATTTTTATCACCTTTTGACAATACTTCTTCTCTGAGGATCTATTTCTTTTCTGGATTCACCGCGAGAAAGTATAATATAGATATCATAATATCAGATGACTGAAATAAAATTTCACACTAGAATTAAGGTGCTTTTTTAATATTCGTGATCACATTAATCATTTTAAATCGGTCTAAAATCAATTTATTCTGTAATCGATTTAGTCAGTGTAGGTTTTTGATATTGGTTTTCTGTATACTCAGTGAAAGTAAGTAAGTATAAATGGCGATTTACGATATCTTCTTAATATGAGAAGAAGAAGCAATTAGTAGAAGAACTAATGTATACAAAGATATACCCATAACCGATGGAGTAGTGGCGTTGTTGAATGTAAATCGCGATTCGCAAACGCAAACGTGATTCAGGACGCCTCTTTATAATAGAGTCACAATCTTTTCAAGGTAGCTATGACTGGATGTGAAACCTAGAATAAATCCATTAGAAAATTTACACAACCTGATGATGTTCAATTTAGCTTCAGAGAAGCACATACGTCAAACTGGTTGAGAATACCTACCTGAAATGATGCTACAAGAATACTCGGTTGTGCTGTTAAAATTATTAGTTCTTCTATAATGTTAAATATGTCACTATATTATATGTTAAAACTTACTGTCAGTACCTCCGTGAGCAACAATTCATAAGCCATAATGTGTGCATATTCTTCATTAACTTCTAGCAAATGCTATAATACTCCCTTTTCGTATACCGACCTTTTTTTGTACTATGAAGGTCCTCCTTTTCCTTTGTTTATAAAATATTTATACAAACTAAAATATAAATATCATATGTACAATAATTTAAGCAGCTGTTTACATATTATTAATAATAATGATAACCTGTAACTCGAGAAATGCTACAGAATTGTTAATAATCAACAAGTTTAGGGCCTACCGAGAACCAATTTTATATATTCTAATTAAAAAAAACCCTGTATCGACTGATTTTTCTTTATATAGTATCAGAAACTATAAGGGATGTCTGAGAGTAACTAACTATTCTAAATAAGGAACATAACTAGGTATTTCAGAAAATTGTATATAATAAGTGAATACAATAGAAGAGAAGATATTAATCGTGTTATCCATAACATATAACTAGGGTATTCATATATCCTTCATTAACATAAACATGAACGACTCAGTGATAGCCCAAATACTATGTCGATCAAACACCTACTACGAGCTCGAGCTTAACAAAGGAAAACATCGTGATTTAGCTGTTTATGATTGTAAAGCATTTTCTATTAGTCTGACTGGCCTTAATTCGACAATTATGTCTTTGAATACCTGTTGATATGCTCAGACACGTGAAGACTCTTTCAAGAACTATGCAAATGTTTAAGAACTGATTTAATGTTGAATTAAGATAGATAGACATAGACATAAACATAGATAGACAATATGAAAATAGACTACAAGTAATTCTTCAAACACTACTTTTATTCTGCTTAGAAACAATTATTACATACTTTAAATAACAAAGCATTAATCCTATTTGTTCGTATTTAATTGGTCTCTCACCGAAAAAACTAAAATAGCAGAATGACCATGCAAATGCACAGACCAAAACACTCTAAATCCTCCTACAATATGGAGTCCTTCAAACACAACGTGAAGAGATATTTAAGCAGGCCGGCATGACAGCGACGACTATCGATGTGTAGTCGCCGATGTTATTGGATTGCACTGTGCTCACCATCAGGTACAGAGTAGTCACTACGCCGAGCTACGTTAAAAAAAAAACATTTGTATGGTTGGTCACTTTATTGCTGGACATCGAAATCTTATTTATCTGAAAGAACTAATAAAAACTTATTTGACCTAGAGAGAGCGCACGGTTAGAAGGTCATTTATGGTCAAATAGGTCTGTGTAATACAGAACTGGGTCCATCCGGTGCAGTGGATGTAATCTGAGAGTCCGGCTCACCGTCACGATTCCAGTTAAAACGTCTCAGGACGGTGTTATGCACAATACGAATCATTGTTGAGAAATATTAAATTTCTGTAATATAAAAAAATAAACAAATATCTAAAATTCACACACGATAGAAGTGAAATTTCATTTTAAAAGACATTTTCTATTTTATTTAAACAGTGTTCAATATACATACACACCGACATTTACTCTCTCGCTCTGGCTCACACAAAGAGGAGAGACCGATAATGTGCGTCATACATAACAACTGTAGCATCATTTCAGGTAGGTATTCTCAACCAGTTTGACGTATGTGCTTCTCTGAAGCTAAATTGAACATCATCAGGTTGTGTAAATTTTCTAATGGATATAGATTTATTCTAGGTTTCACATCCAGTCATTGCTACCTTGAAAAGATTGTGACTCTATTGTAAAGAGGCGTCCTGAATCACGTTTGCGTTTGCGAATCGCGATTTACATTCAACAACGCCACTACTCCATCGGTTCTTGAAATGAAGTGATTTGTACACCACTTATACTGCAACCAACATTTAAGACAAGAATTAATTGTCGATAAAGCCCCTAGACTGTAATCTAAAATACTATTTCAAAGATTATTACCCCTTACATCCAAACTCACAAACAAACTTCCCCTTACATGCAAATTCATAAACTTACAAACAAACTTTACCTCTTTGTAATAATAACCTGTTCTGGTCTAAGCCCACGTGATAAACAATGAGTTGGATTTTCATTAGTATTAACATTGTGCCACTGTAATTATTTAATAACTGTTTTTGTTCACTCTGTTTCCAACATAAACAGTGAGTTTTATGTGTTCAATTTCAAGCCATGATAGTACAATTTTTGAGTCATTTATGGATATTATTGTATTTTAATGACAAAGTATCATTTAACTTTCTTGCCAACATGGCTAACAACAAGGCACTAATAAACCCAAGTCTCAGTATTGTTAATCTTTTATCTTTAGGATTGATACGGTATTTTGAAAATAAAAGATTAAGATTATTACTATCATCTATTACTCTTAAATATAGAAAAGAACGATGTGCAATAGTTTAGGCATCACCATAGCCTACAATTTCTATTTTGTGATAATTTTTCTTGGTAATATTTCTAGGCACAGAAATATAAGACATGCTCATGAGGCTTTGAGTTAAAGTAATAAATTGTTTATTTCAATGGTCAGGTAAAGTTTTCATTAGTTCATTTTATATCTTGAAATCAAACATGTTGCATTAATTATTTAGCTTGTACTAAGATAGGCCCTACTAGATCAAGAGTGTCAAAAATTTACTAATAAAGTTTAGCATTTTTGTCTTTTAGTGTATGTTTCCTGACTCTGAGTGATTAGACACTTCATATTTAAGGTATCAGAATATCAGAATTCACATCAAATGACAAACCCAATGTTTTAACATAAGTATTCGTTTTATCAAAATCAATTTTATTTAACTGCCAAAATTCAACAGGAATATCTTTGATAATATCAGCATAATCAGTACACCACTTACGTAATGAAAAACTACCTAACTCTAATAAGCTATCCTTTAGTTTCAATAATCTCTGATAAATCATTTGAACCACAATGTCATCAACATAAATCAAGTTTTATAAAACAAACGGTGTTAAAGGATATTGTTCCTTGAATCTATCAGCAAAGCAATATTTTTTGCTTATTTTCTACATTAATTCAACTTTTTGTTGTACAAACCAAAATCTGATGGCATAACGACAAAAAAAAAGGTCTGTTTGCGATTCACACACGATAGAAGTGAAACTTCATTTTAAAAGACATTTTCTATTTTATTTAAACAGTGTGCAATATACATACACACACCGACATTTACTCTCTCGCTCTGGCTCACACAAAGAGGAGAGACCGATAATATACCTATTGCTCTCTCGCTCTGGCTCATACAAAGAGGAGCGACCGATAATGTGCGTTAAACGTTTAACATTTAACGTTCAACGTTTAACGCTTGGAAGTCGCATAAGAAGTTTCACTTCAAAAAGGTGTGTGTGCGATTCACACACGATAGAAGTGAAACTTCATTTTAAAAGGCATTTTCTATTTTATTTTAACAGTGTCCAATATACATACATACCGACATTTACTCTCTCGCTTTGGCTCACATAAAGAGGAGAGACCGATAATGTGCGTTAAACGTTTAACATTTAACGTTTAATGCTTGGAAGTCGCATAAGAAGTTTCACTTCAAAATGTAGATTTTCTTTAACACTAAACACATATACATACATTATATGATTTAACATTAAAACGTTAAAAATGTTGACTTTAATGAAGCCTACAAGAAATATGTATGTCTTTCAAAACACTCATATTAACGAGTACGAAATAATGATTTTAATTTCGTAGTATATAATTCGATCAAGTTGAAGCTGGTATGGCTATTGACAAATACCCCTGAAAGTAATAAAATAATAACAAAAACATAATTTGAAAATGTAAAGTTGCACATATTTTGAAGTGAAACTTCTTATGCGACTTCCAAGCGTTAAACGTTTAACACACATTATCGGTCTCTCCTCTTTGTGTGAGCTAGAGCGAGAGAGCAAATGTCAGTGTGTATGTATATTGCACACTGTTTAAATAAAATAGAAAATGTCTTTTAAAATGAAGTTTCACTTCTATAGTGTGTGAATCGCACACACACCTTTTTTTTATCAATAATTTCAATATTTTGAGCTAAAATTAATAATACGCGCAGAGTAGACCTATTGCTAATATAATTCTTGGGCAACCATGAAAATATATAGAATAAATAAAATAGGTATTCGAAAAATGTATTAATTAAATATCCTTAAATACAAAATTATATGGTCCCTGTATATAGTTGACGTGAGTTGAGTTTATCTGTGGCGGTGGGCCTATCCAATCCACGTCAAAGTTTTCTATGATCCTCGTTAGAAAACTTTCCATATTTAACTCCACTATACGACGACCTGTGAAATAAATAAATTTTGTTATTATTTAAATGCATTATACATATTCTAATATATAATATAATACATATATTCCTTTTTGATACAATTGAGTTAAGTACACATCGGCGCTACGGCTATCCGGGAGTTGTATGGGAACCATTACAATAGTAACAAAAGGATCTTTCATATAATATTATAAACATAAATTCTACATTACAAATATGAATAATCCCAGTGTAATCTATACATAGAATAATGTTTTCTTGAAAGGAAGTCATTGCTATGTCTAATAAACTTAAATACAGAAGTATCTTTTTTCTAAAGGAAACGTTCCTGATGACGCCGTCTAGTCATATTAAACAATTTAATAACTTATGGTTTAAGATATTTTTATTTCTCTAAGAATATAACAATTCGCTTTACAGAGAAACTTATAGATATAATTCAAAATTTCAACTTGACCAGTGTACAACACCTTACATTACATTTTTAAGTAGGTAGTTTGAATTAATTCAACAGAAAGTGTAGTTTGGGAAGGCGGATTCTATTACAAATTCAATCTATTACAATTCTATGTCTATACAATTCGCTTAACCGTTCAAATATAACATAATTCAAGTATAACAAGTTCAAATATTCGACTTAACCATGTACATTATTACATAACATTTTTAAGTAGGTAGTTTTAATTGATTCAACATACAGTGTAGCTATGGAAGGCGGGTTCTATTACGTATTGCAGCGTTAGGAATTAGTTGCTATCATAATTTCTAACATGAAAGTTTATATTAATGCTGTGAAATATTAGCAAAGAAAGAGTTAAAGCAGTTACAAATATCAATAATTTTTGTACAACAGCCATCATGTGTTACAATCTTGGATGGAAAATTGTTAGTTTTTATTTTGTTAGCTCCTAAAGAATTTACGAGTCTTCACATTTTATTCAAAATAATGTTGTTAGTTTTGTTTGTTTGTTCCTCGCTCAAATAAAGTTAAAAATACGTTTCTACATGTTACTTAACGGCAACAATAAAAAAAAAAAAAACAATATTGACAACATATGAATATGCACTTTTAAATGTTTACGACTCCCTATGCTCGATGCGTTTGCAAGTTGAAAACACATGAGAAATAAGGAGATGCATGTTGACAGCTATGGACAGAGCGGCATTCACGTCAACCATTTTTTTTATAGTAGCACGGCCAAGTTAATATTGCCTGATGGTAGGCACAATACCATTATAAAACAGTGGCGATCACTAAGAAATTAAGATTTATAAATCAGGCTAGTTTAAAATGTTGGTTAATTTATTTTAAATCTTCTTTTGCCCTGCGAGTGATATAACAGGCCGCATAGAATCGCGTATGATTAGCCCACGGTGCGGTGTTTTAGTACAGTTTTTAAATGTTTACTATTGCTAAATGAAAATAATTATTGTTTAATATAATATAAATAATAATAATTGCCTAAATCAATTCAATACGATAAAAGTATTTTATATTAAAATACGATAATATCATTTTATACTAAAAAACGTTAATAGCATTTTATGTTAAAATACGTTAATTATATTACAAATCTCATATAGCTGTTTCATAAAGAAATTATATAGAATGAATCAAATAAGAAAATTATAATATTTCTGAAAATATTTTATGGCCATTGATTATGTAATTAATATATTGTTATTAATTTTATCGATAGATGGCTACAATTATGTTCACGCCGGAAGTACTATCGGGCACGATCATATATATACATATATTTATTAGTATCCCACAAGCCTGATAGGATAACGATCATGAGACTCGTGATTAAAAACCCGATATAGTGACTTGCTTTGGAGCTTTGCTATGTATCCTATAAAGAGTCGTTCACCGAGGTTTTTCCAAGTTGGCGTGATTGCAGCAATCGTCATGGAATCATCATCTCATGACCACTGTTGATGGACTGCATTTTATTTAGGTAACCTCAGATTAAGTGAAGTGTAAATAAAGTAATGTTAGTAACTATTACCTCTTTTTTTTAAATATCCTTACTTTGTTCTGAGTCGGAACTTTAAATAAGACATTGTGTTTTAAGTAAATTTATGTTACTCATCATAAAACATACTTATTCACAAACCTAATTCCGTTTTTTTTTTCGTGGATTTTGTCTTATTACGCAAAAATTTTCAAAATGGCCCCTAATGGAATAATGCACACAATACATATAATAGAAGTGTAGTATAAATTATAAAGCATAACAAACTTCATATTAGAGAAAGCTTATCTAAAATAGATGAAAAACAAATATCGTGAGAAAAGGAAAGAAATAGCGATTTATAAATTAATTTGAAATCGTAATTTTTTTTTTTTATATTGTTATTGATTTAAATGTAACATAATAATGTTATACCCCACAGTAACAATACAAACCAAGTAGATACTTTCATAAGATTTTCTTTCCCATCTCACTAAAGGAACGTACAATATGCTTTCTCTCGTTAGCTAGTGCTGTAAAAAAATTATAAAATCACCTATGCAAGTTCGAGCTCCAAATCCGAAAGGCATGTACGCGAATGGATGAGCGTTTCCAAAATACATTGGATCATTCTCGCTCACAATCCATCTCTCTGGTATATATTGTTGTGGATTCGGAAAGTGAATATCCATCATTGACATATACTCGTGACAAAATATTACGTTCATCTGTAATGAAAATTACAACTACCATTATTACTACGCTTTAATAAAGTTCAGTAATTATAACATGAATGTCCACAACGGGTGCGCATTTGTAATAATAATTATTAAAGCCTTTTAAAGAAATATAAAGTTATAAATCGCGAAAATTTACGACATTTTTGAAGTGAAACTTCTTATGCGACTTCCAAGTGTTAAACGTTTAACGCACATTATCGGTCTCTCCTCTTTGTGTGAGCCAGAGCGAAAGAGTAAATGTCGGTGTGTATGTATATTGAACACTGTTTAAATAAAATAGAAAATGTCTTTTAAAATGAAATTTCACTTCTATCGTGTGTGAATCGCACACACAACTTTTTTTATAATTTGTAAAGGGTCTCTTATCTCTAAATTAAATAACATAGTTACGTACACATTTTTGTACGAATCTAAGGAAATTTATGGCCAGACTGGATAATAAATACTTTACAAAATCTTACTTACTCCTTTAGGTATCTCATAACCCATAATATTGTATTCTTTAGTAGCCTGTCTTATATTCAAACCTACTACTGGCATAATTCTCATAGATTCCTTGATACAGGCCTTTAAATAAGCTTTTCTTTCTTCAGGTTTTTTTAATGATTCTCTCAACTTTTGCTGTTTATCTCGATTAGTTGCAAGCAAATATAATACTCCCATTGTCGTGTTCGATATCTGTAAATTGATTTATTCATACAATTAATTAACTTAATGGATTATTACCAAATTATCATATTACGTTAGTAATGGCATTTGTTCAATGTAAGGCGCACTCACTGTATTCAAACCCTGTAAATATGTCGTATGAATTTACATAGAAGTCAGTACTACTGAACGCTAGGTAATCAATATTTATAAAAAAAAGTTTATCATGTTTTATGTATAGTTTAAAGTTTAATATTACTTGTTGATCTAATATTTCATTTTCGGCGACATTATCAACCAATACTTAGCTATTCATTATCAATCAATTCACTGGATACAGTCCAGATAATAATTGTATCAAATCGCAAATATATTTGCGACTGTACTTCACCATTTGTTTATGTTTGTCATTGCTTCATATCATTTTAACCACAACAGCTTGTAAGCAACATATAAATTTGTGAAGAAATGCAATAATTTAGAAAAGAAAAAACTTGGAGTACTCAATAGTATTTACGCAATTATTGAAATACCAGCACTAAGTAAATTCAATATAATGTAATTGTCAGTAATGCTAAATGCTTCCATAGAAAGTGATATAACATAGAGATTAATCTATGTATAATAAGAAATCTGCAAATCACAGAAGTATGAACATTGTGAATTATGAATCAAATTCCTGCACTATAAGAATCATTTTGTATACCAACCGTATCAATACCAGCCACGAGCATATCGTAACTCATGATCAATGCTATCTCCTCATCTATTTGAAGTAGCTTTTCCAAAATGCTAAGATCTTCGTCTGCATTATTTTGTTTGACTTTATATTTTTCCATAGCCGTTTTAGTATAATACTTGGTTATACTGAAAAAATGACTTATTTAATTTATCATATAAGATCAAAATGAGGATTTTGTAAACAAATTAAGCAAGTAACACCGATAAGAAGATGGTAAATAAACGAATATTGTAAATATACTAAAAACTGACAATATAGGGGTAGACAATATAGCTCTAGCAAGTAGGCAATGATTACATAATCACAAAACTAGCTAGACTACTAGCCAAAAGTTTCATCACAAACTCTTGAGTTCGAATTAAGCCGTAAAATATCTGTTGTAAAAGGTAGGAAGAAACAACTTTACTATTTTTCTAAGAAAACCAAAGGCTTAAATAAATTGTAAAAATATAACAACATCGTTCATTCTCGTGATTCTTGGTAACGACTCAATGAAGAAGTAGATAATTTATTAGTTATATAATAGTCTAACATTTGAATATCGAAACAAACTAAATTTTATACAATTTAAGCACTAATAAAATACGATATTACGTACGCACTAAACGTTACAAAAGTCGAAATTAGTTCATTGGAAATATTTTAGCAACGAGTATGTTTTGTTTGTTTATTTAACTATAACTCCACTTACTCTAGAAAATTTGCAAATATACTCAACACGGTAATATACTGAGGCATCTAAAGCGACTTTATAACATAAATATTCAAGTGATAGAGTCTCATACCTAAATTTAGTTACATATAAAAATACGTTTTAAATGCATATCTTACGTATAAAAATGTTAATACAAGTTTCTCTTAATTTTCATTGTTGATCTCGTCAATATTTAAAATTTTATATAGACTACTTAGAATCACCAATACATATGACCTTTCAATCAAAAAAGTCACTTACCTTTCAATATCTTCGTAAATCTTCATTGCTTTATTGAACGTTCTAGTAGGATAGTATCTCCACAGACTCGGCTTATAGTCCAGTTCATCTGCGATTTTTATAAATTCATGTGTACATTCTATAAGTCTCATAACTCTGGGGTTTTTTGACAGTTTCAAGTCTAAGCAATTAATACGTGTTCCTAAAGCAACAACACCTATTGATTCAAGTGCCCACAGATTCATCTCCTTGTCAAATTGTTCTCTTATCATGTTGTTTTCATCTCGTAGATATCTCCATCTATTATTAGTAAAACAAAGTTGTATTGTATTAGCTTTTACAAAATACCTTTTTGTGCGACAAGTTGCTAAAAACGCAAAATTATGGATAAAAATGAGTTCCGTGTGGTGATATTAAATATCAACTTGAAAAAAATTTCTACTAAAGAAATTCTTTCGGACGTTCAGTAGACATTAGATGATACTGCTATACCTTATTCATTGGTTGCATACTGGGTGGCTGAATTTAAAAGAGATAGATCAAGCCGTAAAGATGAGCCGCATTCTGGACGGCCTTGAACATCCGTTACAGGGAAAATGTCACGCCTGAAGTGCGTGAAGCAATTAAAGAAAAACGTGGAAAACTGTCGTTGGGCGTGTTGTTTCTTCACGATAACGCTCCCGCTCAACGCAATCCGCTGTGCTGGCTTCAATCTCCTTAATCACCCACCATATTTTTCGGACTTAGCTTCAAGTGACTTTCACTTATTCCCAAAATTAAAAGAGGAAATTCCTTTTACGATAATGACGCGGTTATGGCTGCCGTAGAGGAGTTTTTCGAGACTCGACAAAAACATTTTTTCCGCATGGAATAAGGAAGTTAAAAACGCATTATTCTAAATGCTGCATTGGACGGAGATTATGTAGAAAAATAAAATATTTTTGTTTAAATTTTTGCATTTTTTTAATTTTGATTCTAAGAACTGTTGATTCATCCTCGTAGGTTAATCTGTTAAAAAGTATAAAAGAAAGTCGATATTTGCGTTTGTCAGTCTGTTTCTTCGCTTACCTCTTCTAAACCACGTCACGGATTTTACTACGGTTTTCACCGTAATTTAGACTAATATACAATATATTCTAATAAAATTTTTGTGAAGTAGAGAAAATTCAATGTTATGTAATGAAGTCATCAAAAAAACGATTTTCGGGCGCTTTCATAGCTTAAGCTAGCTAAAACCTTATAAGTACATCAAAACAATGTACTAAAGAATTGTAGTTCTTCAAAGAGACTAGAGAAAAGTCCGCGATAGCATATGTCAATCTCCTAAGGTTGACTCACAGTAGAAATTTTTATTTTTAAAATATTGATCTAATATATTAGGTTCTTTGTAAAAGTATTTTCCTCCATTCATTATTAATCCTTATCCACATAAATATATATTACCTTGGACATTTAATAGGTACCTTAGAAGATATCACAGATTTAAATTTATGCGGAAAAAAAAATGTTTCAGCGAAACGGTTGTCCGGCAATCCGCACCACACTGCTTCCGCCGCACCATCTGCGCCGCGGCCTACCTATGGAATAGCGAGCCGCGAGCTAAACGCACTATTCGTAACGATAAATTATTTAACTCAAGCGAACATTAATTTCTTAAACAGAAATGACGCCACATTAGTCAATTACACCCGTGTGAAGCCGGAGCGAGTCGCTAGTAATAATTAAATAAATAAATGTTTACCTTGAAATAGTATCCAGCGCCACTTCATCGATAACTTTACCGTAAATTTGAATAACTTTAGGCAGCATCATGACTGGATTTACTTTACTCCGAAATTGTCTCCACTTTTCGTTTTGACTGAAATTACGATTAACTAAAAATTTTGATTTGATTCTTTATAGACTTTTCACCATTTACCAGTTCGGATAATAACATAATGAACCTGATTACATTTACAGTACCAAGCTTCGAGTTTTTGGGTGATGGAAAATATCATGTACATGTCCATAGCCTTTTTGAAGTGAAAACTTCTTTGGCACCGTTGTGATTCGAGGAAATTCGACAGTAAAAAGAGACAACCATATACATCTATAGGATTTAGTCTACGAGAGAATGAGATAGAATACATTTACATTATGCACGGTTAATGCAAGTCCTGATTTTTATGATTGTGATCGTCGTTGGATTGGCCTAGTGATATGAGACGACCAGACTTAGATAGTTAGACTTAGACTTAGATAGTTCGTATCCCGCTGATTTAGGCTATTTAAAAATATTTTTTTAAAAACATTTTTTTTTCTGAATGTTTCACTTCTGACACGTGTTTAAAGTTGGAATTTCCTTTCTTTGGTTATAGATGTATATATGACGACAAACTGCATCAGCGTCAAAACAGTCAACTCCTGCCACTTTACGGGGCTGACGTTTTTTCTTAGGTGTCGATAGCTTGTTCTGTTCCTTGCCACTGCTGCCGTAGGTTTCTTTAGTTATTTTCGCCACTGTTGGAGCACTAATATCTAAAGCTACTGGGACACGGTCAATAACTTGCGTTACTGGTATAAAAAGACCACCATTACGATTTTCCGTTTCAAAATAGTTACGAAGCTGCAATAAAAGTTCTCTTGATTGTCCTTTAAGCACCGTACCTTTCGGCATTTTGCCGTAAGTATAAAGCTTACGGGGAGGAACGATATGCTCAACTCAATCAAACGTAAGAATTCATAAGTAAATCAATACGGAGGAATATAAATACTCAACTCGACGTATGAAAAATGTGAACAAACCTACAATGTATAACCCTACACAAATTGTAATTTTAATGTTAATATTACTATACTTATTTCGTAATATTGTAAAACAATTACACAGAAAAAAGTTTGTATTATTATATTACCCGATTTTAATTTTAGCTAAACTTTCCATTTCCATTTTCTATCAGTTTATTGAAATTTTTAATACTATTGGTATAAAGAATACTTACTCAGTAACAAGTCCTGTTGTCTTTGATGCATGCTCTTTTGGTTTGTTATGATATCTCCGATAATATTCTAAAGCAAAAAATCCCAACCGGATCGGATTCCAGTTTTCACCACGATAAATCTGTATTTTATATTTATATAATCAACAACATTACTTTTTTTTTTCGAATTGACTATACTGACATCCAGCAGTCCTTGACAGTTTCACCGGACTTGTATATAATAATAAAATTACTATATGACTATGCAATATCGTAATAAGTGCAGGTTAAAATTTTTTGGTAATATTATAAAATAACCAACATTTAAAGGATACAAAAATCAATCTTGATATTTTTTTATTCTTGATGCTATTTGTATCACCTAATGTGCATAACAATACTCTATATAAATTTGTATAGACTGATCTCTTATTTGTCTGAGAAAAAACAACACTGCAGGAAGGTGATTTTGATAGGTACGTTTTATTTAAATGAAATCGAATGTAGTGAAAGAAACAGATGATTTATATGAAAAGATTGTTGTAATTTATTACAGTAACTAGTTGTGCCCGCGGCTCCGAACAAAAACAAAAATGCTTATCGTGAGTGTTCCTCAAAAGATACGATATATGCTATTGCTAACTTTTTGTATGAGTTTTTAAGGTTTACAATTATGTAGTACATTAATTTAATATATTCCAAATTGATTCAACATTATCGTCATTGCTTATTTCGTATGTTACTTTATTTAACAAAATATAAATCTAAGAACTTGGAATTTAAATAAAAATCAATTCAACCAGATTAGTAATTTTCGCGTGGAAATAACATAAACTTACAGCCAGACAGAGAGACAGAGAGACGTTGAGTTTTACGAATATAATATATAAAGATTTGTAAAGTTATCTAACTCACTATGATCTTACACATATACCAAATAATAATATGTTACCTACCTTAGCAGTATTTTCCGCATCAAACAGAAACACGACATCGGGCTTAAGAACAGCATTTAGTCTTACAATTGGTCCGTATGTTTTAAACAAGTGATCAAATAAGTTGTAACCTCGTTTATTGAATAACGATCCTAGAAATTACTAAACGCATATTATATTATTAAAAAGATTAAGACACCTAACCGAATTGCGATAAAAATAAGATTCTCTTCTCTAGAACCTCTTGTTAAATGGGTGGGTTACTCAGCATGGTTTTCTCCCAGAGCTATGGACACTTTATAAAAGGGGACAGAAATACACTCTCCAAAGTGAGCGGCAAAGCAATAAATACCCGTTGTTTTGCAGTTGTACATAGGCAACAGTAAACAATTCACCATTACGTCCACCTGTCTGCTGCCCATATGGCAAAAAAAATATAGAAAAAATATTAGAGTGGTTGATTTTATTCTTCTTAATAAACCATATAGCTATAAATTCACGCCTATTATATTTCAATGTTACTCACCACCCGGAAGAAAGTGATGCAGTTGGCCAATAACAGGTAATGTCGAAGGCCCAGGAATTTCTCTCCACGATTTTTGCTGAACCATATATGGATTTCTAGAGTAGGTTATACTCCTCTTTAAAATGCGTCTGAAATAACACATTTTAAATATTTAAAACAAATTCTATTTTTTGCTTTAAGGAATTATATGAATGAAGAAATTCGATTTGAGATAACATCCATCTATTTTAAGTTTCAATGATACACTGGCGCTAGAATATAATACATTGTTCATATAATTTATTCCATTACAACCACTTAGTTAAATAAAGAATATGTATGATATCAGCACGCAACAAATATTACAAAGATAAAAATTATTTTGAATTATATATTTAATTGCCTACGGTTGAACTTTTCCATTACTTTTAACAAGTTTTATTCTAGGACCCATCCTAATCTATAATACTAATACTAATATACTAACACTAATATACTAATAATAAAATAAAGCGGAAGAGTTTTTTTGTTTGTTTGTTTAAACACTTTTTTTTTTATTTTCGAAATGACTATACTGTTAGCCTTAGGGGCTCTGGAGCCTTTGCGGCTTTTACAGCTTCACCGGGCTTGGGGGCGAGCGCGGAAGGCACTCAGCCGCGAAAGCTAGGCAACATGCTCCAAGGGTGCCAAAGTGGCCGAACCTCGGCTTGGGCTGTTGCCGATCATGCGAAAAAGTCGCGATCTGACTGAATCCCTATCCATAGAAATTCGAGCTAACTAACTGTACAAATATACATGTTCCTGCCTTCTGGGAGGAAGGAAGGAACATGTGTATATGTATTTAGTGATTTGGTAATTTTTGTCTAAACTAACTAGCCAAAAAAAGGAAAAAAAAAGTCCCTTACAGAACCTATGTACCTGAGTGGTGTACATGTGTGAAGTGCAGTGTTATGTGTGTGTGTCGATAGCTAGTGAATGCAGTGTCACTGTATCGCGCGAGCGGCTGCTGGCTCAAGGGCTCCATGCCGGAGGAACGGACCTAAGAACACCTTAAACACCGTAATCTCTGAAACTATCAGTCGGATTCGAAAAAAAAATTTTTTAAATGATTAATTTTGCTCCTTAGTACATCTAAAATATACACATACTGTATACATGTGTGTTATACATATGCCACAAAAAGGTATTTTGTGACAAAGTTTTATTGAAAATTGAAAAGTGACTTATGAGCATTATTATTGAGCATGGTATATTAATCCTTACGAACGAAAGTTACTTCATCATCAAGACAATTTTATGTATATAAACTTTGCCCTTTATAGCATGTTATTTGAAAGAATAATTTGGGAGATAATATAAAATTAAAATAAATCAATACTCGGCTCGGTTCTATGACTATAGGTGTAGTGCCGCGAACGAGCGTAACGTGTGACGAATAACCCTGGCCACCTGATAAAAATATTGTCTTTACTGAAGAATAACAAATCATCAATTAGCGATTTCTTTTAAATTATACGTGGGTGAAACCGCGGGGCACAAGTAGTATAAACATATATATATCAAGTAAACAGAAGTTATTTAAGCAATTGGCAATGGCAAGATTATTGAGAGATATGAATATAACATATATTTCCAAAATAAAATACTTAATTCTCTATAAATTGCGGGTGGATACAGTTATTAATGCGTTGAGTGTTTTAAAATTAGAAACGTGTAATTTTTTATTTTTTTGATAGCGATTGACAAATCCTATAGGCGATAAAAAACAAGTATGTCATATGGTGTTATTAAAAATGTACATTTAGAGCAATCTGATGAAGAAAGTTTTAAAAGTATTTTATGTCCGAGGCCTGCAGTATTGACATCTATTCTTGGTCTGTATCGTCGCACCACTGATGAAGCTTTTTTTTTCGAACTGAATACACTGTTAGCCTGAGGGGCCCTGGAGCCTTTACGGCTTTTACAGCTTTACCGGGCTTGGGGGCGAGCGCTTAGGGCACTCAGCCACGAAAGCTAAGCAACAACATCCGAGGGTGCCAAAGTGGCCGAACCTCGGCTCGGACTGTTGCGCGTATGCAATTAAGTCGCGATCTGACTAATTCCCTATCCGTAATTCGATCTAAACTAACTATACATATATACATGTTTCTGCCCCCTGGGAGGAGGGAAGGAACATGTGTATGTGTATTTAGTGGTCTGAAAATTTTTGTCTATTCTAACTAGGCAAAAAAAGAAAAAAAAAGGTCCCTTACAGAACCTATGTACCTATGTGTGTTGTGCATGTGTGTATAATGCAGTGTCATGTATGGCTGTGAAAGCTAGTGATTGTGCAGTCACTTGTATCGCGCGAGCGGCTGCTTGGCTCAAGGGCTCCATGCCGATGGATCGGACCTAACTGATGAAGCGTCGCTGATGTCCCAGTAAAGCGTTTCTTTTTCAGTTTAAAGGGTCTTTGTTCAAATCACAACACAACACAATGAATTCACACCTTTATTTTATAAGAACGAGACGAGGCGAGAGACGTTACATAAGTTTCTAAAAATACACTGACCGATTCAAATTAACAAAACAATACCTAGTTTGTATAAAGTATAATGCCCTCTAGTGATGAAAATAGTTAACTTAACTCTAACTCGCAGTAAATTAAAAATTGTACAACGACATCTATCGGTACCAATAATTATCATAATACTAAACATTCCGCCCACCAAGGACTTGTTCCTTAAATACATATATATATTTTTTTTAAGTGAAACATAATTATTCAACGTGATCAACCTTTTTTTAACTGTGATCAGTAAAATAAACAAAATTTTGCTTCTCTAGAATAAACAAAAAACCTTTCTTATACAATACAAGTAATAAACAAAACGAATAAAATTAAAATTTACCGCCCACCGTGACAATATACCCTGAATAGTTAGACAATTTCCTATTTAGTAAGTACACAAATTTTATCAACTGGACGTTTGAGCAAACCACTTTTACATTTAACTGATACTACCCTGGTTACATTATCAGGTCCAGGATATTTTTGAACTACAACACCCAACATCCATTTTGCAGGTGGTATATTGTCATCCCTAATTACAACTACATCATTAATTTCTGGTTCACAAATTTTCTTATTCCATTTATATCTTTGACTTAACGTAAGCAAATACTCTTTTGACCATCTTTTCCAAAAACTATTTACTATCTTTTGCATTAATTTCCATCTATCTAATCCTATGATATTTACATTTGTAAAGTCTCTATCCGCAATGTTAATTATAGGCTCCCCTACCAGAAAATGACCGGGTGTCAGTGGAAGAGGATCATCCGGGTTATCACTTAAGATAGAAATGGGACGCGAATTCAAACAAGCTTCCACTTGCGTCAACACAGTCGACAACTCTTCATATGTTAGGGTAACTTCTCCAATAACTTTCCGTAAATGCATCTTAACTGATCGCACGCTAGCCTCCCATAAGCCACCAAAATTTGGGGCGTGCGGTGGGATAAAATGCCACGTCGTAGATTCTAAGGTGAGTATTTTTGTAATCTCGTTAGGTAACTCAGATTTAGCAGCGTTAAACATGTCGTTTAACATTTTATCTGCTCCAACGAAATTTGTGCCATTGTCACTATACAAATCTCGGCAATGGCCACGCCTAGATGTGAATCGCCTAAATGCTGCAATAAATCCTTTCGCTGTCAAATCCGTAACTGCTTCGATATGGAGTGCACGTGTGACCATGCATACAAATATGCAGACGTATCCTTTATAAGATTTTGCCCCTCTTCCAGGAGAAAATCTTATGTTAATGGGTCCTGCGTAGTCAACTCCTGTTGATACAAATGGCTTACTTGGCTTAAGTCTGGCTACTGGAATCTGTCCCATTAATTGTCTGCTTCTAGATTTAGAGTTCTTTAAACATGTAACACATTCTCTATAATGCTTCTTTACTTGATCTCTTGCTCTAACTATCCAATATTTTCCTCTTAAATAGTTTAACATCAATTGTGGGCCACCATGGAGAGTTTTTTGATGAGCATCGGTTATTAAAAGCTTGGTAAGATGATTCTTAGCAGGCATAATAATCGGATGTTTGTTATCGTAACTCACATTGGCCAGACTAATACGTCCTCCAACTCTTAACAAGCCGATCTTGTCCAAAACCGGGCAAAGTGTATGTAGTACGCTTTTCTTTTGTACGTAACCATGAGTCTTTAACTGCTGTATTTCACTTCTAAAATCTATTTCTTGTACTTTCTTAATACAATTGTGTAATGTATCTTTCATCTCTTCATGTGATACGAAGTTCGATTCTAATCTTTCGTTATTTGGCATCTTGTAAACAATCACCCATCTTCTACAGTATGATAAGACCTTTAACATTCTAGTTAATGATGAAAATCTCTCCCAAGGTAATTCTTCTTGCATTTCTTTTACAGCAGTTAAGGATTTGACTATTCTCTCTTCTTCGCACGTTTCCTCAAAATTATGTAAGTATCTTTTTACAGTTGTCTCCGCTAACCATGTAGGTCCGTTCCACCATTGATCATGTTTTATTAAATGTGCTGGTTTTAGTCCGCGAGATGCACAGTCTGCTGGATTAACGTCGGTAGTTACATGCCCCCACTGTTCATAATTCATTATGCTTAGAATTTCTAATACGCGATTACTAACAAATGTGGTCCAACAGCTCGCAGGTCCTTTTAACCACGCTAATACCACAGTTGAATCAGTATATGCATATAGATTATCTTTGGATATGCTCATCACTTGTGATATTTCAGACAAAAGCTTTGCAGCAAGAGCTGCTCCAGAAAGTTCTAATCTTGGAATGGACATTTCCTTTTCGATTGGTGCAACCTTGGTTTTGGCAGATACCAAGCTCACTGTAACATTTTTGTGCTCATCGATCACTCGAAGGTACACCACAGCCGCATAAGCTGACCTGGACGCATCTGAAAATGCATGCAGCTCTATTTGAGATTCAGATGATGTATGCAAATATCTTGGTACGATAATATTTTTGCTTTGTCCCAATTCCCCTCTAAAATTAATCCATTCAGTTAATAATTCGTCTGTGATTTCATCGTCCCACCCAAGTCCTGATTTCCATAGCCTTTGGATGAACAATTTAGCGACTATCACTACGGGCGCAATCCATCCTAACGGATCGTATAGTCTTGCGATATCGGATAAAACTTGTCTCTTAGTAATTATTTTCTGAATTTCTGGTAAATTGATGGTGTATTCGAAATTGTCTGTCTCTCTATTCCAACGTATGCCTATTACCTTTGCCATGTTATCTGATTGGATAATTACTGAATTATCATCTCTGTGGTTCTTCTCACTGATATAATTTAATAACGTTTTGTTGTTGCTACTCCATTTCTGAAGCTCAAACCCTCCTGATTTCATTAAGTTATTAAGTTCTTCAAAAATATGTTTCGCTTCATTTTCCTTCTCACAACCTGTCATCAAATCGTCTATGTAGTAATCGTTTTTTGTTATTTCTGCAGCTATAGGATACTTCTCTTGTTCTTCTTCTGCCAACTTTTGTAAAGCTTTAACAGCGAGATACGGCGCACAAGCTGTCCCGAAAGTTAGCGTCAATAATTTGTAGTGTTGAATCGGTTCATCTCTATGATCCCTCCATAAAATCCTTTGAAAGTTCGTGTCCTCTTCAGCTACCCGAACCTGACGATACATTTTAACTAAATCTGCTATGATACAAATTTTATGAGTTCGCCATCTCATTAAAAGATGTCTTAAATCTTGCTGTAACTTAGGTCCAATTAAAAAATTGTCGTTAAGTGATACGTGATTACTACCCTTGCACGAGGCATCGAATACGACTCGTACTTTCGTTGTTTGCTTTTCTTCTCTGATGACAGCATGATGTGGCAAATAAACTGCTTTAGGATTATCTATATCTTCTCGATCTACCAGTTTCATGTGATTAAGTGTGATATATTCTTCTATAACCTTTTTATATTCTGCATGAAACATTGGATTTTTGTGTAATTTATTCTCTAAGTAGTTAAATCTCTGTATAGCTGTATATAATGTATTTCCGTATTGACATTCTGGATCTTCTGTATTAAAAGGTAACTTGACTATAAATCTTCCTTCTTCATTTCTCGTCGTAGTTAATTCATAAAATTCTTCACATTTTATTTCATCTTGAGTCAGTTTCTTCTTTATGCTGTTGGGTTCACTCTCTAATTCCCAAAATCGCTTTAATAGATCATCGGTGGCCTGAATGTGCATACTTACTATATTATTATGCTGCGCTAAATTATTATTTTGGGGCAAATGTATATAGCCAGAGAGAATCCAACCAAGGTATGTATTTTGTGCTATAGGAGACCCTGGTGGACCCTTGACGATGCCTTCCTTCAAAATCTGACAATATACTTCTGCTCCTAGTAACAAATGTATTTTGTTTGGAGTGTCGAACAAAGGATCCGCTAATTCCTTACATGAACATTGTGATGGCAAAAACTTAAAACCAATTTTCTTTTCAGGTAGTAGGGATGTAATTCTACTTATAATATGAGCTTTCACGTTAACAGTAAAGTTGCGATCATGGCGTGACTGAATCGTTAAATTAACGTACCATTTAGACTGCAGTGCTGCATTCTGGTCACCGCACAGACCTGATATATAGGTCATACTTGATATCCTTTTAAGGCCAAGCATCTGAACAGCTGATTCTGTTATAAAAGATGCTTGCGATCCTTGATCTATAAGACATCTTAAGAAATATGTACCATTTCTCGATTCTACCTTAACCAAGGCAGTGGCAAGTAATACTTGACTGTTCAGATTCGAGAAACAAGAAACAATATTTGAAACCTCGCCTTGTGATGTGGATGACGGGGTTGCTATAAAATCCACACCATTCGGTTGATCACTTGAATTGTGATCACCTTTACGAACCGTCTTTGGGTGAAGTAGTGAGTGATGTCTCCTTTTACAAATACGACAATTGGTTGTTTGACGACATGAAAAAACAGAATGATTTAGAGCAAGACAATTAAAACACAAACGATTGGTTTGAGCAAAATTACGACGGGTATCTATATCTTCTTTAGCAAACCTTTTACAATTAATTATTCTATGATTTTCTGAACAAAATGTGCAAGACGCTACAGACGATACATGCATTACCTTCGGCAAATGTACTTTATGTGACCTAGAAACCTTACTATCTAAAAACTCGAGAGATCTGAAACGTTGATCCAAAAAATCCAAAAAATCGCATAACTTTGGTAATTCATCTGTAAGCTTACTAATTTGGACTTCCCATAATTTTCGAGACTCGGTATCAAGCTTTAAGCTAACAATATATATTATAATTATATCCCAAGAAGAAATATCTATATCTAAATTTTTAAGAGCATTTATACATTCATTAGTTGTATCTAACAAATCTTTTATGGCAGTAGAGGACTCAGACAAAACAGTTTTTTGTGACATGAAACGTTTGAGAATACAATTCGCCAAATGTTTTTTATTATTGTATCGGTGTTGTAGTAGATCCCAACACGTTTTATAATTAGAAGCTGTAATAGGAATGTGCCGAAGAAGTTGTTCGGCTTCACCTGTTAAATAGCCCTTCAAATAATGTAGGCGTTGAACATCGTCCAATCCTTTATTGTTATGAATAAGCGAAGTAAATAAATCACGAAAACTCGTCCATTCAGTGTACTGACCACTGAAGGTAGAAATTGTAATTTTTGGTAAATTAACACTAAAGGATTGGTCGGCCTTTGATACATTTATGTTAGTATCCGATAATATAATAGGATTAGAATCAATGTTCGCCTTCATAATTGCTGCTTTTAATTCCGTTTTATAATCCGTGTACAGCTCTTCTGTTTCCCCATACGCATCGGAAGTGTAATAAGTTGTCTTCATGAACTCCTTACTGTCAAACTCAGTAATTATTGCTCTGTGGGTATCTCGATATAAAATCCAATAATTTTCTAAGGTTTCCAGACGTGTCTCTAAGTACGATAATGTAATTCGCTCTTTAGGGCTCTTTTTAAAATTAACCCTAGATTTCTGTATCTTCGATTTTGTATCATCTTGACATTTAATATATACTTCCATGTTGATAATTAATGTGTTGTTTAATGCAACCTTGTAATTTTTCTAAGTTTATTTGCAACACTTAATTATTCTAAGTGTCGGAATTATTTTTCGTAATTTTTTACAAGTCAATGATCACTGAGTTGAAATTTGCTAAGTCTTTGTAACTTCAACAAAATTTTACAAGTTCTTGGCACAATTATTGAAAATTTTCTAAGTGTTTCAATATTTTGGTTTGAATATTTCTAAGTCAATTTAACTTTCTTTCACTTGTAAATTATTGTAAGTCAGTTTAACTTTCTTTCACTTTACTTACTGTTTGTTGTTGAACTTATACTTTGCACTTTTTCACTATATCCCGGGTTTCGGCACCATATGTTCAAATCACAACACAACACAATGAATTCACACCTTTATTTTATAAGAACGAGACGAGGCGAGAGACGTTACATAAGTTTCTAAAAATACACTGACCGATTCAAATTAACAAAACAATACCTAGTTTGTATAAAGTATAATGCCCTCTAGTGATGAAAATAGTTAACTTAACTCTAACTCGCAGTAAATTAAAAATTGTACAACGACATCTATCGGTACCAATAATTATCATAATACTAAACAGTCTTATTTACGTCCTTATATGTATATTGGGGATTTAAAGATTAATATGGAACCGTATATATTCATATTATCACGGTGTTTGTCGTTGTTAGAAATTAAGGCACAAAATAAAAAATGCGCAGCAATGAACATATAAATATTTCCAAAATGTGGTGAAAATCATCTAAACTGCGAGACGACAGAGTTTAAATGTGTAAACTATCAGAATTATCACATAGCATTATCTAGAATATGCCCTTTATATATAAAACTCTGTGAAATAATGGCCGAATTTAATTGCACATATAGAAAAAGAATTCACTTTTTGATGAAGATCATATGAACGATCAAGTGAGTTTAGACAAGAAACAACGAGAATCTGTGTTAGCACCACCTATTCCAACAAATTCGAAGTCTCATAGCTCAGAAATAGTTGGAGCCTTCATTGAGAAGAACCCTTATGCAGCAATAATAAAATATGTACGCGTTCTAATAGCAATTATAAAAAAACCAAAATAATAGTAATAAACATATTCCAAGCACAGTTCTTCAGTCGAAAGTCTTACTTGGACAGAACCTCTTTTTGTATCGTTATAGGTTGGCGTAGTGGCCACAATCTCACCTGATGTTACTCATGACGATGTGCTCCAAGATTATAACACGTTAAACCTAGTGGAATACTGGCTCTCAAGTGCAGCTGCCAGAACACACCTATTGGTGCTTGACGACAGATTTTCAATTTAAAAACCTGATGTAGAGCCCTAAGAGCCCCGCCAAACTATAAGAGCTGTCGAAATGATGCCTTATATATGTATAAAGGGGAGTTAAATCCTACGAAACGACATGCTGTTATAAACGTACCAAATCTCGATTGTGATGATTTGCTTATAAAAAGTAGTGAAATCTCATAGAAAGCCAAGTCTGGAAGATGAATATAAACGAGTAATTTTGGCCAAAATCTAGTAGTTAAACTAGGTACTACATTAAATCTACTGTCCTTAATTATATGAACCTAAAACGTTTTAATTAATGTCAAGACAATAAGGTTAATATATTATTTTATGTTGTGGAACTTTAAATAATTTGACCGTTGTTGCTATAAACTCAAGGCTCAAGATAACGAAAGTACGTTATAGTAACAACGAGTCTTACAACATTTTCAACGGTACTAGTCACATAAAATTCCACTACAAATAATAAGAATATATTAATTAATTTTGTATATATATATATATATATATATATATATTAAATTATACGGTGAACTAGTAACGCTTTACCTTAATCGCAATTGATGAAAAGTAAACATGGAACAGAGGTTGTAGCAAATTTTAAGGTATTTCACTTGTGGAATCATAAATCAGTTCTTTTATTACTGGAGAGACCTTTTACTAATACCAATATAATATGTACTGGAGTTAGAATACCTACACGTCTACTTCTAATTTCATGTTAACGGCCCCCTTTTATACTACAAAGGTGGCAAACAAGGATACGGCCTGCCTGACGGTAAGCGGTTACCGTAACCTATGGATGCCTGTAAAGCCATAGGTATCACCAGCGCGTTCCCGACATTGAACCCTCTATTACCTACCCTACTCAACTCAGGAATACAAACACAAGGTTATTAAGCCCCTTAAAATTGTAGTCAATAACAGTATATAACTTATTTATTTTGTTCATTTGAATAAAAAAGAAATTATATTCATACCTCTGCAAAACAGTTGCATTTAGTTTGAACATTATATGTTTCACTATCGTATACGATAATACGAAACTATTTAAATAACAAATTAAGCACCACTCACATGCTGAACACTATCAATAAAACTGGTAATACAGTCTCTTGGTTTCACAAGTTGGAATAAATTATAAAATGTAGAAGTAAACGTTTGACAATTGATAATATGAATAGTATAATTTCTTACACTGATAACAACAATTATACAGCTGATCCGTGCAAATATTTCGCGATGTAAACAATTTAACAGTTGTGATGTTAGTTAAATAGTTTTTTTTTAATTCTTTTAGTGTTATGACCACAATCTCATCTGATTTTAAGTAACGATGTGGCCCAAGATGGTGATACGCTAAGCCTAGTGAAGAAACTGGCTCTCTCAAGTGCAGCAGCTGCCGGAACACACCTCTAGGTGCTTGGCGACATATTTTCAATTTGAGGGTCGTAGCTAGCAAGACATTGCAATCATCGAGAACAGACAGCAAGGAATTCCAAGGGGTTTATAGTTTATAAATAAGAAAATAAACAAAAAGAACGCCGATTGACGTGAGTTCGAATCTCTGCAATGAGCCTGAGCTTTCTGTGAAGGAAAACATTGTGAGGAAACCATAGCATGGTGGTAGGGCTTTTTCTAATGCTCGCCTGGCTAGCTACCACCCTCAAGTTGAAAATCTGTCGCCAAGCACCAACAGGTGTGTTCCGGCAGCTGCACTTGAGAGCCAGTCTTACCTTAGGTTTAGCGTATTATCTTGGGCCACATCGTCACATAACATGAGGTGGGATTGTGGCTACTACGCCAAACCTGTAACGATAAAATATATAATATTTATTAATTATATTATTAATACTTATATTTATTAATACTTTAAGTTTATTTCAAGTCTTGTACTCAAATGAGTTATTACTGTGACATCAGTTGATCGAGTCACCTATTAGTTACAATGAACTCATAGTTACAATGAACTCATAAATAACTATAATATATTTCCAAGGATACTAATTATAATACTCGTAATGAAACAGTTAATATATTATATTAATATATAGGTATGTATACGAGTTTCGTTGTTTTTTTGTACCCTATGCGTTCCTAAACCATTTATTCGAATGCGTTGCAACTTTTTAGGGTTCCAAATTCAAAAGGAAGGTTTGATGTAACATGAATCATCCTTTAGAAAGGGTTCTTTAAGTAATTTTCAATGGCATTTGTTGGAAATTGTATCTTTAAATACTTTTTATAAGTTAGTTGACTCGTTAACTTGTAAAGCTTACTTACCTCTAAAAGTTTTCCTTTTAACTTCATTGTATATACTACTAGCATGATTTTTTACATATATCTAAAACAACCATTTAGCTGGCGGCCTACACAGGGCAGGCAGGGGGACAGACTTGACTCTAACAAAAATTAGCATTTTAAAGCTTAATATTTCGCAAACTGGTCCCTGAATAGAAAAATGGTTTTCACACACTCACAATATCTTTGAACTACCAATCCATCGACACCCCACACCATGGGATACACGAGAAAAAAAAAATCCCACTTTAAGTGAAGAAGAGGCACCCTAAACATTCTTTTTTTTTCAAAGTTTTATTTTACTTAATCGTGGTGATTAAGTGAAATGGTGTTATTGAAATTGTTAGATATCTTAAGGTTTAACTAACACGTACGATGTCAAGCTAGTATTTTATATTTATACTAGGTGTAGGACATGACAGAAGAACGCATAGTACTTATAAAAATCGTTGTTTCTTAAAAACTTTAAATTTTTTTTATTGAATGAAGATATCGTGGTATATTTTTTTATAAGGATCAAGAATCTAAGGAGTATAACATAAAAAAACATTGATCGAAATCTATCCGTTTTTGCGATTTATCGAATTTTTGCGTGGTCCGCGCACAACCGCAAACCTCAATAGATAATTTACGGGGGGCTGCAAATTCAATACTTGCAGTAAGCGCCATTGCTTATTGATACCCTACTGAGCCTGCCTGTCTTTCGGTGTATGAAACATCGTGATGAAATGGTAGCAGGGCGTTTTCCAATGCCCGCCTGGTAGCTTCCACCCTTTAGTTGAAAAACTATCGCAAAACATCTAAAGGTATGTTCCAGCAGCTGTACTTAAGAACCAGTTACTCTCTATGCATAACGTGTTACCATTTTAGGATATATCGTCACTTAACATAGGTTAGACGAATATATAGATTAAAAAGTCTTTAAAACTATTCTGAGAAGTGCTACCTAGTAGTGATTCTGTGTATAATAAGGATATAAGTATGTCTGTATAATGCTATTGAGATTTTCTTAAACAATTTGTTGAGTGCTCGTTTCATTTCTCAGCGACCGCTGGAATTGCATTAAGCTTAAGCCTGTTACGTAGGGAGCACTTAGTCTAAGATAAATACCCACTTCGAGATCCTTGCTAATGCTAAGGCAGATGCGATGGCGTGCTCAACTGCACGGTTTTTCTTAGATTAAATGTACTTATCTGCCAATGGCTTTAACATAATTGTTCCTCCAAAATAGTATTTTTAGGACGTTAGTAAATCCAGGAACGCAATTTAATATTTTTCTAGCTTTAGCTTCTTTTGTAGGTGCATTGTAAAATGACGGCACTATGCCTGTCGGTAAGCACAGTGAATCCAAAAATAATGTCATGCCGGCTTGCGAGCCTCTTGGCAGCCGGATCCACTATCTGTTCCCGAAACGGGACTTACCAAAAGGGAGCCACTGAGACGGATTTATCCGCATGTATATCCGCATGGATATACACCAGATGATCCCGGACAGTAACACACCTAAGCGTGCCACTATAGAGCGTGTTACACTTGGTGTATGGTGAGCGCGATCCAGTCAAACATTATTGTCATGTCCTACCACCAAGCAATGTAAAGTATAAACAGATTGTAACATTATTTGTATAATAGGTGATATACGTATTATAAAACGATTATTATATACTAGCTGTGCCCGCGGCTCCATTCGCTTGCACTACAGAATTATTGTTTATGAAGATATCTTGATATTTCTTGTTTATAAGGATCAAGATTCTGAAGATTGAAATAAAAAATATTATCCAAATCTGTCCAGGAGTTTTTGCGTGATGCGCGCATAACGGCCATCGTCAACCATTTTATTTATATAGAAGATTTAGATAACCTTTTAATTTTTATTTAAATTCTTTACAATGTAAAAACAGGCGTGCCTTTTCTCCGCAAAACGTAGTCTTTTCTGTTTTACTCCAACTCTCTAAGGTGTATCCATACCGGTTTACTGAGAGCCTCGAAATCTTTGGAATGCATTTAAATGCAGACCTGAACCTTGGACGCTACATTGAGGCCAGGGTTAAAACAGCTGCTTAAAAATTAGGGATTCTTTTCAAGGTGAAGCGGTACTTTACACCGGCGCAGCTCCTTAACCTGTATCAAGCTCAAATGTGTTAAGTATTGCTTCCATCTCTAGGACAGGTCTGTCAAATCTCAGGTGGCCACTGTGGACTCTATTGATTGACGCATTCGAAAGCTGTCAGTGATGGATCACTGACAGGTGCAAAAATGCATAGCCTGGAAAATAGGCGTAGGGTCGTTTGCCTTACAGTATTCTATCGGCTACACATTGGTGAATGTGCACAAGAGCTGCATCAACTAATTCCATTCTCTCCATTCCATCACAGGACTACCAGACGCTGTATGGGTCTCGATCCATATGTAATTGATGTTCAGTTTACCTGCACAAAACGCTTTGCGTGTTCGTTCACTATTAGAACAGTAATTAAATGGAACTCACTACCCGCGTTTTTCCTGATTCATATAACATAGAGGTAATCAAAAGTAGAGTGAATCAGTTTTTTATGACCGATCGCTTACCATCTTCGGCCTCGTCTTCACTTTCCAACAGGTATGACGAAGGCCAAACTTCGAACCGTATATTATAAAAACCCCACCGCAAAAAATAGGAATATTGTATAAAGGTAGAAAAATGTTTTTGGAATTATAAAATTGTATGTTTTTCTAATTGTAATTCTTTGACCAGCGATCAAAGATATATTTAAATATGAATACGTAGTACGCTAATCTACTAGAATGGCTATTTGAAACTTCTTATTCTTCTTGTATTTGTCTTGTTGTTTATTTATGTAATTATATCTCGACTGTTTCACCGTCTACCAATAATTCGTGTTCGAATTGTGTTCAGAAGATTTTTTTTATTGCCCCTTTAACATTAGATTGATCTCGTTAGATGACTACTCGACCATTGTTATATTGAAAATGAAATAATTAAATATTTATAATAATTAAAAAAGATTAAAATAAAACGAAATACACTCTCAATATTTGAACCATAAAAATACTTTAATATAAAAATACAGTTAATATTGAGTTACAGTAAGTAATCCATAATGTACTAACGGTTTATTATGAAATCGGCCGTACTAAAATGTTGTACATTATATTAATAAGAAATATCTCTTTTATCGCAATGGAAATGAAGACATTTCATTAACGCACAAATGAAGGTTACGATACAACTTATTTAGAGAAAACTATATTAATGTTGAACCTTTTTCTCTTCCTAATATATTTCTGAGAGATAATTAATCAATAAATTAGCTGCTCAAATATACACAGGTGTTCCCGCGGCTCCGTATGCTTTTATTACGCAATAATTTATTCGTCTCGTATTTTTCATTTTACTCTTATTTTATTATTGCTTAAAGTATTATTGACAATTCTTATAATCTATAAATGACTTATACTTACCGTATACAAAATTTCATAAAAATCGGTGCATCTCTTTTTTGATTAAATTCAGACAACATACATTTAAAATAAATTAAAATTACTTAAGATAGTTAATCACAAGAACATAATCCATTTTAACATTCAAAGCGGTACATCAGTACATTCTAAGTAATGGACTTGATAAATTAATTTTAAACATTACAATTAAACAATCTCTAATCTATTTTAGGGTTGAGTGCATAAGCTTTCATACATTAGACTTAGTTTCACGCCTTAGGGATAGCTTTGATCCGAGTTAATCAAGTTATATGTTTTCTTAGGTATAGAACCGTAGGTTCGGTATAATCAATTTTTATTAAAACAGTACTATATAGGATGTAAAACATTTTTTTTCTCTTGACCAATCGAGTGAACTGTCAAGCATAGTCGAGTTTGATAAAAATGGAAGTATTGATTACTCGGATCTTACAGGAGTTACTAGGGTCACTGATATTGTAAAAAATCCAGAAATCAATCATAAAGGAGGAATCACCAAATTACAGTATAAATGAAATTTACATATTTATATGCTAACTGTACTTGTGACTTAATCTGCGTGGAATTTCGTATATAGAAAACAGCGATAAAAACGATAAGTAAGTGATATAAAATTTAACATTAGCGCATTTAACGTTTTGTGAATGTCTCGAATTCCTGAGACGCAGCGTGGTTCTCACGGTTAGCAGTCAACCATTGCTTCACATTCACTACTTTCGATCGATCGATATTCTGCCACACGTCTACGCTGTGAATTTAACCTCTATAGGTTTCTGAGGAGCGTAAACTTTTTCTTAGTATCTCGTTCAGCAGAAAGTCTCAATTGACAATATTCCAATTCAGTTTCCTGTCAACGAAGGGATCTCTCTCTTTTGTAGAGCAACGGAATACTGAGAAAATCCCGTCCACTTTCTACCAGGCATTTTAATTTAATTTTAATCCAAATCATAACGCTGAATCAAAAACCGTTTGAGAATGTCCAAGTAAAATCATTTGAAATATTAAACCATATTATCCAGAAAACATAAGAGCTGAGTAGTTAAGTATAAAATTTAAGGCTATTATCTCGAAAAATTGGTGGAATTAAATCGTTAAATTCAATTTTTTTTCCTAAAATTCAGCTAGCATCACACGCCTTTCGACATCTCGAAGCATTGTACGTTGTCACATCGCATTCCATGCCGAGCAATGCAGCAAAACCGAATCAATTCCTTCGTAATAATCGAAATAAATCTCGATTATTTTATCAAAAGTGAGACAATCATAGACACGATTGAAATATCGTGACATCTGCATTTTTGTACATAATATATTCTTGAAACCTTTAAAAATCGCCTATCGATACTCTTTCGTTCCATTATCTTTGAAATATGTTCTTAATTATGTAAACAACCGAAGAAAGATTAGTACCTAATACCGTTAAGAACTTCATAAAAGCATCTTATGAATAAACTTTATCAGCAGCATTTTAACCATCGTAAAGCAAATAATGTCCTATCGATTTCCCATAACCACTGTATAGACGAGGTCAACACTCAACTGAACCTGGATCTTAACGATTTTACACTCCTTGTTCTATTGTGGTCAATAGAACTGCGCCCTGTAATGTCTGTAATCATCGTAAAATTATTATTACGTCTTTTTCGTGTCAGTATGGCCGATAGAATGATGAGACCTTGTTTTTTAATGTTTTTCATTATTAAATTATAAGCTTCTGGCAAAAAACTAAAGTGTTTTTCTTTATCATACCAGGGCAAAACACGGGTCTACAATACATCACCAGTTGTCGCTAAACCTTGTTGGTTTCAAGTCACAGGGACTCGAATTGAACAATGAAATGAAGTGCTCACAGGAACACTTTTTATCGGTAAATGACATAGTTTATTATTCAGTTCTCTCTGGACCACGCGTACGAAGTCGCGGGTAGAAGATAGGTATTCATATATATATATATATGAATTCTCCACGCCAATGTTTAAAATGAGTTAAAAAAATTATTAATATTCATGAAATTATTTGAGTTATTCTTTTATATAAAGCTTTCAGTTGTTTTAAATTAAAAAGTAGTTGCCGATTTATATTAAAATTAAAACTTAAACGTACTTCTTAATATATATATAATGCAAACTGGAAAAACTACAATCTGGGTGGAGAAGATAATTTTATTCATTTTTGGGCCTCTTTACTCACAACTTAACTATGGTAAATTAAACCCTAGGATTTTTTTGCGCTAATACACGTTTTGTACATCTGTATGACTGCTAACTTAACCCAGCTTAGCGATAAGTAAGAGTTCGCTACATTCATATTAAGTTTTTTCGACACCTTCAGAATTTCACCGACTTTTGCTTTTCCACAACTAACAAGCCCGTTAGTGACGAACGTTTGATCGTATAAAGGAAGTCTTATTACTGATGTTTACGCTACGCTGTGCAACTTTGAAAAGATGGATACTCATTTACAGACGAAAAAAGTTTCCAAGGGACTTTTATTACAAAGGAAATTTTATTTATCAACCCAATTATACTCCATCCTTTATAGGAGAAAAAGGTTTGTGACGGAATACTCGAAAGTAAAACACAGCCGTTTCTATGTAGTCCATTCCATATTCGTGGTATAAATAATAATATAACAACGTTTTGTAACAACTGGCATTTGAGTTCTTAGTAGGTGTAAAGATATTTTTAAATTGTTTATTGTTGTCAAATGTCGTTGGTACAAATAAATTAATCTTTCTTTCTTTCTTATTGTCACGGTCTGAGTAAAAGAAAAACAGAAAAAGAATCACCATTCTCGAAATCTCAAGAATCGTCCGAAATGTGCCCGAAATATCGAGTATTTATCATAGTGTAGTCGTGTGTCGTGTAGTTATAGGTTCTACTACGCACACATAGAAAGCCTTATCGCTACAACTGTCAACAAACAATGGGCTATAAATCAAACGTTCCCCTCCTTTTAAAAGCGATGACGTTAGTTGTTTACAACATGTTAAGAGTTCAGGGACCTTCTAGAGATTTTGTTATCGTCTTATTTGGGTATAACAGCGAGCCATATTGCCATAATTTCAAAAGCGAAGTGGAAAAAATAAGCGAAATCAAAGAAGAACTACAAGAGGAATATACAGAGTTAGGCTTATTCTGTGAGTACATACAGGTTGATTCTGTAAGTACATTCGGTGAGCGATATGTGAGTTTGTTTTGTTATGTTTCAATTTGTATTTCTTTAAGTACAAATAAATTATTTTCGTGAAACACTACGGCATTTTACTACTCACGGGCGTAACAATATGATAAATAAAACTTCGATAAAGGACCGTATATAACACAGGAATCAATTGATTTTGTTGAATTTGTTATTTAAATTAACTGGCTAGACCTTGGAAAAACATCATGGGTACCCAGGAGAGCAAGAGGATTATGTGAGACTATTACTCACTAAAACCCTCTACCGCCATAATAGAGCGATACGGAATCGTACGAGCATACAACCATGATGCCCCGATGGCAAGACTGTAGAGTACAATACAACTGTCTCCCAGTCCGCAGAAGCAGTGCACTTGGAAGACCCATTTCTCCTAGGTTCAGCCTGGTAGGGCAAGAAGGCGAATGAAGGCGCCCTGTCCTCCGCCCCTCCGGGCGTGATTTTTTCGCAAGGTTTTTTTTTTAATGTACGTAATTTTTTAACGAAGTTGTCTTCCTCGGTGATTGTTTAAGGTTTTCTTCCTCAGCGATATTTAAGCACGTTTTCTTCCTGCACCGTCCATGCCACTACTACTTGGTGGTTCCTGATAATGCACCCAAACTGTCTAGACCTCCATCAACTCAAAAACTCGCAAGTTAATAGGGTTAGGATGAACTCAACTAAGCTATGAAAATTTACGAAGTTGAATAAAACAATAACTATTAAAGTATTACAAATTATTAGTTCTATAGAAAAACATAAAAAATAAGTGTAATGCGAATGAATGAAACGATCACGTATTCCATAAAAGAAAAACAATCGATCAATTTTCTCCAAAACAACGTTATATTTAAATGATTTATAAAATTCTGTTGTCAAAATACAAAGCAAATTTGTGTGTCAGAACTTCCATCTTAAGGTAAGATATTTGTATGTAAATTTTATTTTCCAATTTTATCTAAAAAAATAATATTCATATCATATTTACACCAATATATATATGGAGATCATACATTCGTAAACCATATGATGTTTTTTTTAAATAACATAATCTCAGAAAAACTGGCTTTAGTAACATCACTCGTTCGAAGACTCGGCTGACTCTATGGTACGTGACATCATACGATCGCTCGTTGAACGGCGGCGGCACTGGTAAGCGGCGGTGACGGTGCCGCTACTGATGAGAGCCGCGACTGAGTGCCATAAGCGCACGCACCCTATCCCAGTGAAACTTTCTGAGGCTTCAGGGCCTTTACGGCTAACAGTGCAGTTAGTTTCAAAGAACAAAAAATATATACGAGACATTCCGGTACTGAATTCGCATAGGAATGTTGTTGTCATGTCCATGGGATCAGTTATGTGAAGTGTCGTTTCTCGTTCATGTCAAGAGCATAACTATCGAGTCTTTATACTTTTAACTTTTATCAAATTACCATTAGAATAAAACAGTATTGATACACACTTGTCCTCTTCCTCAAGAACTCGTACCTGGTGGACAAAGGAGTAGCTGGCAGGGTGTAATTTAGCTGAGTGCTGGCTGACTCGACTTACACACAACGCAAATACTCCAATATTATATGTAACAATAGTGTAGGAAAAATATGTGTTTCTATTTTGCGAAGTGTGTGTAATATTGGATATCCTTTGCCTACCTACCCACCTGAACTATATTCTTGCTATTTCTAATGAACGTTTAGCCATTATGATAATTAATTCATATAATATCTTAATACTAATCTAAACTCATCTAAACTCTTAATACCGAATTCTTAAGGAATATCGAAAAGTTTTTTTTTTTCACTTACCGAATATGTACAATTTCGAATTATAAATACACTGGACCACTAAAAAAAGGGGCGGTTAGAAAATCTTCAATATCTTCAAAAGTACCTGACCTAGCTTTATTAAATAAAGACTGAATTAAAAAATATTTTATGCCACATAAAATAATATATAAAACCTTTTTATTTTTATTTTTGATAATTGTATAGAAACTGAAAATCTAAAATAATGGTCGAATTTAGTACCAAAAAATTCAAAACAATCGTTTCGTGTTTGTTTTAGTTTTGCAATAAAAAAGTTATAAATATGGTGTCTCTGCCTTATAAATTTTATTATTCTGAAGTGATCATTCCGTTAATCCCTGAAGAATGTACCAGGATCCTGACAATGCTTGAAGATGGGCAAAGATGGGCACAGTCAGCGAAATACAGCGAGAACTGTATAATTTGTTAGGACCATAAAGCTTACGAAAATGGCAATTTCATAATTAATTTCATATTTAAAATAAATTTTAATCCACGTTATAATAAAAACAATATCTGATCGTGTAAAAGATAAGTTTTATGAGCTAATATATATTACAGTGTAATTACACAGCTTTCAGACGCAATTAATAAGACTTTAGGAAAAATACTAGGTGACCCCTGAACATGTCTACAATAAACATGTCTCGAAATTTTATTGTGACCCACGTCTATGTGACCCAGCAATATTGAATTTTTGATCATTACAGGATAAATGAACGTATCAGAAGTGATATAGTTCACATAATAAGGTAATAAACGAAAAAAACGAACAAAGCAAGCTTAAAAGCTCATAACGCAAGGCATAATTAAGTGTAATATTCAGAAAGGAACCCGATTCATCTTCGTTTAAGGGGGCTTAAACTCGAACGTTCACAGAATCGAATAAGAAGAGATGCCGTATAATTTGTTATGCTAATCTCAAGCATTTGCAACGTTAAGCACCTTTTAAATCTTTGCAAGTGTTCATCTTGTACCCAGAAGTTTTACTTTGGTAAACACTTTATAATACGATAACGCAATTGAATAAAATTTCTTTAAATAATTTAACATACCAATTGCTTTATCTAAAACTATTAAGTGCACAATTCTTGTATATTATCTATATTATATTATTTTTCAAAGGTTTTTTTATAGCAGCACTTCATCAGTATTAATGATTCGAACATCAGTTAAAGCGTATACTCCTCACTATTAACAAGATATAGACAAATAGCTTAATATAAATTAATGTTCTCGTTAAAAAGATGATTTAAAAACCCTTTCATTAGAAATGCCATGTATTGATAGTTAACATGTATGAGGCTCCATCTGTTAACAGTTTGTTTAACTAACATGACATCTACTAGATTATTTACATACTGTGTAAATTGGTTTCTCAGGAACGACTTTAACGATTTTGATGAAGTTTCGTATTATAATTATTATTTATTTGATTTTCACTAATATTTTTTACAATTAGTTTAGACTAGCTGTGCCCGTGACTCCTCTCGCGTGGACAACAGAATGCCGTCGGTCGAGCCCAGACGCGCATCGTGCTGCCCTCGCTAAAAAAATGGAAGACTAAAACGCTTATTGTGGGTGATCCTTAAAAGATAGATATATGCTATCGCTGACTTTATTGTAGATCTTTGTGAGAGATACAATAATGTAGAATATAAACTTGATATATCTCTTATGGTTTACTCAGCGTAAGCCATTTAAGCTCCCCAATTACGTATTTTTTCCGAATTAATTCACCATTATCGTCACTGCTTATTTCGATTGTCACTTTATCTTACAAAATATATCCTATAACATGGCCAGATAACGCAGCTATGATGTAAATCAGACAAGTGGCTTTCGCGTGAAGAGAACATAACCGGACAGACAGACAGAGTGACGTTGAGTGTTATAATATGTATAGATAAAGGCATCCTATTAAATCCCTGGGGTTTGCCTTAGCATGCCACAAACTGAGCCATTATTCAACGCGCTGTTTGTAATATGGTATAAGTGTAACGTTCAGTTAATATTCAGTTATTCAGTATATAACTCATTTATTATGTATTTAGATAAAGGTTTATTATCCAAGTTTGTCTAGCTAGCTAGCTCTGTTGTTCAGATATTTAATTTTAATTGATATGTTATTTATTTTTATATGCCAGCAATGGATTAGTGAGAACACTCTCGGATGCTCCGTCGAAGCAAATGGATCCGAATTAAAATAAACTTATGCTTGGTGAAGGTGAACGTAATAACACCAAAGCCATTACCATCCTATTCCCACTATTTCTAAGATTTTAGCGTATTTTATCGTAACAAATACATTTCAGTATTTAGCCGATCCAGTTGAAATAAGCTAAAATAAACCGTACAGTTTAAAGTGACGACTACAGCGTGCAGCTAAGAGATTAAATTTCAAACTGTAAGTCCTTGAGCGAGTTAAAACTGGCAAATAACAATTACGGTTCCCATTCGGCTAATAGTTATAGTACGTAATGATTAAATATGACATAAGAAATAAGCAAGTTTGTTTAATTTTGTTTAAGTATTTCGTAATTCAATGTAATGAAATCTAAATTAAAAAAAAAACAATTTAGGCCCTTAGAAGGCACTAAGGAACGATAAAACATTACCACAGGTTCTCAAAATATATCTGTCATCTTTCCGATGGGCTTCGGCCATTAAGAGTCAAGGTGAAGCATTGGCAGCCAGCCTGGATATAAGGCGTTCGATCGGATCTGGCACCGGGGTCTTCTAGCGAAGTTGTCATCATACGGACTGTCTATAGGATTTGTGCAAATGAATTGCTAGCTTTCTGTCCAGCACACGCATAAGAGCTGTAGTACACGGTAGCTGCTCCGGAAGCATGGACATAAATAAATACTGGCGTCCCGCAAGGCTTGGTACTATCTCCAACGCTATTACTGTTGCATATTAATGATAAGCTATCCTTTGACGGCATTCAATGCTATGCAGACTACAATACTAGAGAGGCACTTTACACGGGCCGTTGTGGAAGAAAATTGCGAATAAATTATTCAGGGTCTCCGACTAAGGTCTCCGACTAAGGTCGGGATAATTTAATCAGATTATCCCCACCAAGACACAAGTTTGCACGTTCACCGCTTTTGAAGAGAGATAGAACATAAAGGTTTTTTTTTGAAAATTTATCTCTAATTGGGGCAGCCTAACTGGTGGCGCAACCAAATGACCTAGTGTTGTGTTCCTGCGGTGAGTAGGATTTCCAGAGCCCCTTGTGGAAAGGTGGGTTCAAAGAGAGGTAGGGCACAGATAAATTTCTTTGGAGATATCGAGCGTCTATAGGCCATGATAACCGCTTATAATCAGATGGGCCGTATGCTAGTTTGCCACCTTTGCAGTATAAACAAAAAAAATACTGTGGTCCCACAATTCCAGGACACGCTCCTCACCAGCCCAGCCTATAACATGTTTTGTTACAGTCCACGAATAGAATATAAAAAATAAGTTTGCTAACTTCATACATCTACGGTAAAAAAGAATCTATACATAATAAAATTCTATATATAATAAAATTGAAGTGTCTGTTTGTAATGTCAAAATAAAAGGCTTTTACTGAATGCATAAGAAAGTATACACGATACCTATAACAAAAATTCATTTATACAATTTTTGTCTGTCTGTCTGTTTGTTGCGGGTAATCTCCGAAACGGTGTAACCGATTTTGACGGGACTTTCACTGGCAGACAGCTGATGTTATAAGGCATACCTTAGGTTGCTTTTATTTTAAAAAATAATTAGGGTTCCGTACAAAAAATAGAAAAATCTTTATTAGGAGTCCACGCAAGCGGAGCCACGAGCACAGCTAGTTATTATATATAACAAAGTTCGTGATATTAAAAAAAAAACAAATCTTTTAATAATTTGGCAAAGCAAAGTGCCCGGTAATGCTTGATATTATAGCAAAACACAACAATAAAAGGCGACCACAGAGAGATATATATACAACCCATCGCCAATGAAACCAAAAGAAAAGTATTGTAAATGGTGTTCGTGACCCACCCCAAAAAATTTGAATGGATTACACAATATGTAAATATTTAACCTCTTTTTATTAACTTACAATATTCGTTTGCATGTATGTAAGTATGTAACATTCGAAATATGCAAAACATTTTTCAACCACTTGCTGGTATCCGATTGAGATGTTTGGCATATGTATGTAAGTTCGGTGACAATACAATATTATGGAGCTTATCTAATTATGGTGCCGGCATTTAGGGACTGGAACTCCCTGATGGCAAATGGTAGGATAGTAGAATTTTAACTAATTTGATTTGTTGCTATGAGCTATTTCTATTACATATGATAACGAGAGTATTTAGATGGAGCCGGAAAATTGCCACTGGAACTCCCTAATGGAAACTGCAAAGATAGTCGAGTTTGGACTCATTTGTTTTGTTCTCATGAGTACCTTCCATTACACATGATGACGAGTGTCTGAAGATGGAGCTAGTCGATCGCTACTGAACTCCTTGATGGAAACTGCAAAGAGAATCATCAGAACAATAAAAACCTTTGGTCTCCTAAAATCATGGACTCATATCTACAATATACCTAATAAGTCTAATAACATTTATGAACAGCCGAATCAACAAATAACATTTGCCCTCAGGCTTCAAGACTTGTGCTGAATAAATAACTACCGCCAAACATTCCTTGGATATAAATTATGCGGAATATTATGAGGTTGAATTATACCGAGTAATAAAATTTTCTTGTTAATGAAGTGTTCCAGACGCGAGCCGAACTTGCTGATTCGGGCGTTTCGCAAAGTTTTAAACAAGTTTGCTTGGACGAAAACAAGTCATTAATCCGAACAAGCAATAGTAGTATCGTTTGTCAAAAACACGTACTTAATTATAAGTTATTACATAAACTATAAGGGTTTATTTTTAATGGTACAAACATACCTTAATCGGCAAAAAGTTCGTATTCCATAATGTACCAAGATGAGAATAGTATGAGTAATTACTACATTACGTTTTTATCAATAATTGGGTAATTTATATCTACGACTAAAGTACTATTATAAAGGTCTAAAGTTTTTTGTTTGTAAGCGGCAATATTTGATACTACCGATCCGATTTTGAAAAATCTGACTGATAGAAAGCTACGTTCTCCTTGAGTAACATCGACTATATTTTAATTAAGTTTTATATTGTAATTAACACGAGCGAAGTCATGGGCAGTTGCTAGTTATTAATACAATCAGATAAATATTAATTCTATTTCATTGGAGTAAGCGCCCACTCTCTGCAATAACTCAAAAAAGTGTCGGGAATATCCAGTCGGAATCTTCCGCCATCACATCTCTGCCTTTGCATAGATACACTACTATGAATTCACTTCAGTCGGTGACAAACAAAACCGATAAACAAAAATTTACTTTTTCATACTGATTTCTTGCTATTTGAATAGAGTCAAGAATAAAGGTAATCTTCGAAACATTTTTTCCTGCGAATCTTACTTTATATATAAAAGCTGATTTTGGAAGATGTTGTGCCAAAGCAACCCACTATATGAATTTATCCTTCATAAACATTAAGGAGTAATTGTTCACGATACAATCTAATACTACTCCCCTACCATCTCTAATCACATCAAACAAAAAAAGCTAAGCTTCAGAAAAAGGTGGAGAACACTGAAAGAAGTTTTACCAATATTCAAATATCATGACCTGGATGCTAAATGTAACATCCACCTTAGTGGCAGTTAAATGTAGCGTTCCGGGATCCACCAGTGTACATCCAGGAATCAAGTGGGGGATCTGACCCGACTAGATCACAACTAACATGAACATAGTACCTAATAAAATTGTCATTTGATTTATTACGTTTCTAGCTATCTAGAAGCTTACAAGCCAGCGGGCTTGACATTGCTTGCCGGTCTGTCTGTGGACGCCATTATTTTTGATTACACTGTGCTTACTACCAGGCACAGTACCGTAAATTTTCCGTCCTATAATAAAGAATAAATCTCAACAGAAACATAAAACTCATATAACAAAATTTTACACGCATGTACAACACTCAATTAAGAGTACAGAGTACAAGGTTATAAGCGTAGATCTTGGTCGCTGCTGTCGAGCGCCCTCGTTAGAAGTTTCCACGTCACGTTTCTACTCCCTAACTTGTATCATTAGCACATCAGACATCAAAACGACAAACTCGGATGTATTTACGTCAGTCAGAATAAATGAATTACGAAGTTGTACACATATTCTCTTTTTTAAATGACAAAACATACGTAGTAATATCGCAGTCTATTTTATAATCTGTAAAATTTGCTATAATTTATATTTTATCCTCACCTCCAAGTAGTAGAAAATGATGTAACTACCCTAATAAGCAGCATCTGGTCCAGGTATTTTTTGTCATTATTTTAATGCAGTTTTTACCGACGTACTCATTGGCGCATAGCTTGACGTTAAGTTTCTAAATAACCATATCTTGAATGAATATTTAATTACCTACTATATCATACACAATATATTATTACAGAAAAGTTGTTGAGACCTGTATATTTTCCTTGAATCTTGCTTCACCTTTTTTTATAGTAGCACGGGAAAGCAACACCATTGTACATGATGGTAACCACAGTACAATCTAAAAGCAATGATGACTCAGTGGTAGCTTGTACGAACAAGGCATCGATCTACGTGAGTTCGACTCCATGCAATGAGCCTGAGCTTTCAGTAAAGGAAAACATCGTGATAAAACCATAGCGTGGTGGTACGACATTTTCAATTCCCACCTGGCTAGCTTATCACCCTCAAGTTGAAAATCTGTCGCTAAGCACCTTATAGGTGTGTTCCGGCAGCTGCAATTGTAAGCCAGTCCTTCCACTAGACTTAGCGTTTGCCATCTTGGGCCACATCATCAATTAACATCAGGTTTAAAGAATTTAAAAAACCACTACCCCCATTAGATCGACAATCCATCGATCGAGCCGGACTGTAATTCTCTTGACAGCTGAATGTAAAATTGCTAATCTCGAAACCAAAAGAGTGCACTGTGATAGTGACTTAGTAGAGTACATATCTACCCGTTTAGTTACTGGATATATATCGGCCGGTGACGCGCTTTAACGGTGCCACTATGGAGGATGCTACACCTGTTGTTTGGTATCCAGACAGGCACAATTGTCCTACCCTACCACCCAGCAAATTACATTACATACGTAGGTTATTTTTAAAGTCCCCTTAGCCTCTAACGCAAATATAAAATACTAAGAAGTAAAAGAAAAAAAACTATCCAGTAGGTAGTTCTTACTTGATGCACGTACAATGCCAAACCTTAATCATTTTATTTATATAGATTGTATTCCAGCAACTATAAACGCCTGATACATATTATATATATATCACTGGCCTAAAATACAATATTAAATTAAAAATTAAAACAACATACCCTATTGGTATGTATGTATGTATTGTAGGTATGTATGTATGGTATGGTAGACGAATTGCCATACTTTATTTTCCGATTTCTATAGAGTCAACTTTCTGAACAAAATCCACGTGTACGAACTTTTATCTGATATTATTGTTACTTTCGTGGGTAATAAGATGCCGTAGTGTCACTCAAAAGTAATTTATTCGTACTCAGCTAGTACAAATTAAAAAAAAATACAATAACAAAACAAAACACAAAAATCGTTCACCGAATATTCTCACTGAATAACCCTGTAGGCACTTGCAGAATAACACTGTTTGTTTCTCTCTTATTTCTCTTCTTGTTGTCGCTTCGCTTTTGAATTTATAACTGCCGCGTCTCGCAACTCAGCTCCCTTATATATCTTAATGACTCGATCCCGAAATCTCTGGAAGGTCCCGGAACTCTTAACATCTTTTAAATAACTTACGTCATCGCTTTTTAAAACGAGGGGAACGTTTAATTTATAGCCCATTGTTTGCTGACAGTTTTAGCGATAAGACTTTCTATGTGTGTGTCGTTGAACCTAAGATTATACGTCACACGACTGCACTATGATAAATTCACGATTTTTACGGACGCTCCTGGAAATTTCGAGAAAGATGTTTTTTTTTCTATTTTCTTTTTGTTCTAGTCGTAACATTATAATAGGATCTATTATATGTGCATTGTTTTATCTATTATTCGTTACTCATGCCTATACGAGATAGTCTTTACTTTTAATTTGCATTCCTAATTTTCCTTATCACGCGCTTTTACTCCTATCATTTTGTTTGAAATAGGTTCCATTGTTTCTAGAAAACTTATTTTGAAAAAATAACCAAATGATTATTTACGAGTAATATGGACACCATTCATTTTTTGTTGTTATTATCTACAGCTGTACAATACATAAACAACATCACTCTGGTCTATTGAATTGACGCGCAAGTAATGTCTTGATAAGGATAATAAATGATAAAATTGTATAATACGTTATGAAATTGTAACAAGCAAATATAAACCTTATGTAATCAAAATAGATGCCAAATGTATACGAACATATATATACATACCGATTTATGAATCTAAATTGACACAAGCAAGGTCAACTAAGTTTGCAGTCGATAGCCGGCACCAACATAGCACGGTGTATCAAATTGAACAATATTATGCGTAAAAGTTACAAATTATTATCAAATTTTTGAATTAGTAAAGGAATGTTGTGGTATTAATATTATATGAAGACTTATTTACGTATACACGGTGAAAATGCAAACATCGAAGTTACGTTATTTGTTTAACATCGCCACAGTTCAAAGGGAATTAATAAGGTAAGCTATTTAAGTAATCTTTTAAAACTATTATTGTAGTTTATTAAAAGTATTTTTTTATATATTATTAATCTTCTTATGCTTATATCTTATAATTGTTATTTATTCTTATGATATAAATGTAAAAAATCACAATAATAACTTATCTGATATATTTCGTAGGAAATCGTCGTGGCTTTGATAACCTTGTACAACGTAAGTACTAAACTAAACAAAATACGTATTATGTATGAATTGCTAAAAATATAAATAAAGTTTACAAAAACTCTTTAGAAAAAGCGGTAAATACATAAATATTCGGAATAAAAAATAAATCATTAAAATAACAAAAACTTAGGTATATACTGATATTATGACAAATAAGGTGAATCAAACCTACAATGAACACTTGAATATTATTATTTTGAATAGTAAGCTTTGCCTTACGCTTTTACGCGTATTAAATCTATTCAATCAACTCTCCACCGCGCCGCCGCGCGCGCTCCTCTGCCAAGCCAACGTTGCCTTGCTGTCTATCTTTCTCCGCTCTTTAGGGTCTTAGTGTGAATTTATATATTCTATAACCTAATACAATAAATCAGTTTTAAAATTAAGAAAAGTATATAATCTGACAGGTAGTTTCAGAGAGTAGATCATTAAAGAAACCAAAAAAAACAATCACTTTGGCGTTATAATCTATACATATTATAAAACTCAACGTCTCTCTATCTGTCTGTCCGTTTATTTAATTTTCACGCGAAATCCACTAATCCGATTTATATGTTTTTTAATTTAAAGCAAAGCAAAGCTAGTGTTAGTATAAATTAGATAATGACCATGACATAGCGTATTTATGTGTTCGCTCAGGGTTTTTTATATGTACAGTCTGTGATATTTTTTACTAACTACATCAATGTCAAGTGACGTTTCCAATGGCCTTGAAGCAAAATCCATCAACATTATATCATTAAACTGTGTATTGATGATTGGTTTATGCTGCGCTGCGGAGTACAGCGGATACTAATCATTAATCTAAGCAACGAACGTTAAAATTATACATTTTTAATAAATAATGAATTCTTTTCCAAATTTTATTATTCGCTTTCGCTACGGCTTTACTTGTTTGATAGTAACGTAACGACAATTCGTAATTATTATTATTTATATTCTTGCAGACACTTACACCACACACTTAAAAAAACTTTTCATTTTTTTAAACATTACAATTATAAAGGACACTAATCACGAATATAACATAACAAATTTGTTTGTCTGGCTGTTTGTATGTTCTGATTTAACTCAAAAACGATTTTACCAATTTTTAAGAAATTTTGTATATTAGATAATGTTTTCAAAGTTACCCTACAAAAATGTTTATTTTTTTCTTTTGTCGAAGCAGTTATTTCGCATATATTTAAATATTAATTGGTAATTGAATTAATAATATCATTATTTAATATTAAAATACAACATCATAAGTTATCAATTCCAGGAACACAGCAATCAGCAGTGTGTCCAGTAATGTCAATGAAGAAGCCGCTCAACTGAAATCATGGAAAGAGATTCCTGGCCCGTCATCGTTGCCCTTAATTGGACCACTTTTGCATTTCTTGCCTGGAGGTTAATTTATATTCCTTTAATACAATTTACTAATATTTTCACTGAAATAAATCTAAGGAGGAATGGGATACACAAACTCGCTAAATAAAATAATAACTCACCCAGTGAAATCTACGAGTATAATTACATGAACCTAAACTTAAAGTTAAGGAAAGCCACTTCGTGATTACAGATGGAAGACAATTCTTCCTTTTCCACAATCTTTCCTCCCTGATCGACCGAATGGTTTCATTTTTCAGATTTGTTCACATTGATACACGGAACGCTTTTTGTTTTTAATTATAATAAGTTATTTGACAAGCCTTAAAATTTAAAATTTAAATTTTAAAAATGCTTCTAGTAAAATTTCGGATGCAACTGACGCAAAGCATGGATTTTTGTGTGATAAACATAATTGTCAGTTCTATCTAGCTGTTAAATATCCATATATATGAATCTATTTATATCAGCTCAATAGTTACTACAGTGAAAGTTATGATAATTAGGAATCAATAAGCCGTGTGTGATGGTCCCAAAAAAATTGTTGCAGGATCCCTAGGGAATCTAAATGGTTTAGAGCTGACGAACAAACTTTACGATTTGTACGGACCTATTGTGAGGCTGGATGCTGTTGTCGGCAGACCGTCATTAATTTTACTGTATGATGCTGAGAGTGTTTCACAAGTGAGCATATATAGTACAACTCAAATTGAAATCTAATGATGATCAGTGTTTTTTTGTTTTTTATACGTCATAAGTTTATGGTTTGATTACAATCTCATCTGATGTTAAGTAACGATGTGGCCCAAGATTATTACACGCTAAACCTAGTGGTAGGACTGGCTCTCAAGTGCAGCTGCCGGAACACATTTATAGGTGCTTGGCGATAGATTTTCAACTTGAGGATTGTAGCTAGCCAGACGACTTTAGAAAATGCCACACTACTCGTCGATGCTATGGTTTCATTATTTCACTCTCTTAAACAAGATAGTTTAAAACCATATATTTAATTAAATAAGTATCGGCGATTATGAGCTAAATACTTTTTAAAGAAAACGGAGTGATATCCTTCTACAGCAACCAAACCATCTATGGGTAATAATATATTTTTTAAAGTATACTTGTTTAGGCGCGTTATAATAAAAATGATGACAATGAATTTTTACTGTACGCTCGCACGTTTTAATTAGAAGTTACAACAAGATTGTGATGAATATAGTCACACGAACTCACTTTAGTCAACCAAGTTCCTCTCCTTCCTTTCTCTTCCTCCCATTCCTGTAGCCATGGTAAGGCACTTCCTCACTATGTGGTCAATAGGTCTTTCTACTACGTATCCGTACTATCTTAGCCTGGAAGCGGAAAGCTTTTCAATAATTGGCGCTGTCTTAAAACTGCTTCTTATAAATTCATTACGGACATTGTTTTAAATGTGACTCCACCCAACGCAAAATTTTCTAAGATGCCCATATTTGGCTACTGTTGAATAAAACTAGTCTCACTGCTATGCCTTTCGTTTTTATCGGTATTTTTGGATCACAACAAGCTCCTGTAAGAGTACGATATTTATTCCATCCAAACGTAGTTTTGTGCATAATATCTGTGGTTGTTGATCCATCATCTGTTATAAGTAATCCTAAATATTTGGAGTTAGGTAGGAATTCACCATCCAATTTAACTTCTACGTTTAATTGAAAAGTATTGTCGGGATTGAAGTTGTATAACATTTATTCTATCTTGGTTCTACTGATACGTAAACTCTAAGGAACTCACTTCCACTTTTCCCAACTTTCTTGCATTCAAGAAATGAGCTTTAGGTGATTAAAACTACATCAATACATTGAACAATATGTTTTAAAATTAAAGACATAATCGGCATAAATCGGACAAACAGAATATAGACATATTGAATATAGAGATATTGTTTATCCTATGTTCATATTTTAATGCTTGAGCTATTGTTTGCTTTCTATCTTTCAGATACTTCGCGGTGAAAACTGGATGCCCATTCGCACCGGTTTCAAATCATTAGAATATTACAGGAAGCACTACAAGAAAACTAACGATCAATCGATTAAACCGACTGGTTTGATAACTGAGTAAGAGCAGCGTTTTAAGCTATGTGGTTTATTATCTCGGCGAGTTTCCATTGAGGCAGGCAGAACAATTTCTACTGACTTTCATCATCATTATACTACTTAACTCCATTTCATTTTAATTAGGCATTAGAACATCCTATATTCTTATGCCCATCTCATAATAGAAGTAGTTTTTGTAAGTATTTTTTTCGACAGATCCATTATTAGCAGTGTGCGATATAGGTTTTCCTAAAATAATATAAACCTATCCAGTGTTGGTACGGAATTCTAGAAATATTTTCTGTTGTTATTTCTCGCTCTAAATATCGTAACTTAACAGATGTTATATTATATATAAAATATTTTCTTTATCATAGTAAAAATACTTATAAGAGATCGGATACTAAATCCATTCATGGTAGACTAGCTTGAATAAACCAGGGAGATTGCTTTAGAATTTATGCCTTTAGGATAAAATATTTCATATAGAATTGAGTTTGAAAATTCTTACTTTTGTCGTACCGTGCGGATGTGGGTTAATCTCTCAGACAATGGGTTCCTACTTTCCTATGATATAAGACCCTTCAAACGAGGCGTGAAGAGTTCTTACAAATGTGTTAAAAAACGTTAAGCGCCACGCGTGCGGAGTTGGTTTTTACAAACTTATGACTATGGTAAGCCCTCGACTTATCCTTTTTTGCTGTAGGTTTCACTTGTAACACCTGTGAACTGCTGTGAAATGTACACATAGTTTTTTTTATAATAGAAAATAGATAATTTTATTTACAGTCACGGTGAACTATGGAAAGATTTTCGATCAACAGTAAATCCAGTGTTATTGCAACCTAAAACTATTCGCCTTTACACGACCGTGATTGACCAAGTAGCTAAAGATATGATCAAAAGGTAAGTAAGCCCCACTATAAAGCATAATTGTAAGTTATGTGTCTGGGTGTTAAATATATGTATATAAATATATCATGTGTTTACTTACCATAATATAAGCTTTGCTTAGTTTGGAATTAAATGGCCGTATGTAATTTTGTGTCCCTATATTTATAATATTTTAAGTAATATTAATAATACTTCTTAACAGAATGAAATCCAATAGAGACGAAAAGGGAATGTTGAATGGCGATTTCGAAGCAGAAATGAACCTATGGTCTCTTGAATCTATAGCTGTTGTGGCTCTTGGCAGCCGACTGAACTGCTTCGATGCCAACTTAGCGGAAGACTCACCAGCACGGAGGCTCATACAATGTGTTCATGATTTGTTCGTGGTAGCAGATGAGTTGGATTTCAAGCCGAATATATGGAGATATTATTCAACCCCAACTTTTAAAAAAGCCATGAAACTTTATAATGAGCAAGAGAAGTGAGTATGCTTTAGCGAATTTATTATCATGTAAGTGATAGGAACTAATACAAAATCTGTCAACAGACGTTATGAAAATGTATAAGAATTATTTATATAAAAACCTTACAACTAAATCAAATTTCTCAAATTGATTACACATTATTCAACAGTCTCAAAGTTAAAAATCTCTTAAAGTTCATATTAAAAAACTTAAGAAAACAAACCAGAGGTACTAAATAAGTAACGACTTTTAACAATTTATAAAGAAACTATTTTCCAGACTCGCTAAATACTTTGTCAAAAAAGCGATGGAAGAACTTAAAGAAAATAAAGGTAAATCCGACGACGAAAAGGGTGTTTTAGAGAAGTTACTTGAAATTAATGAAGAGTACGCTTATATAATGGCATCTGATATGTTGTTTGCTGGTGTTGATACAGTAAGTTAATTTAAAAACATGAAAAATAAGTACTATATGGATTTTTTATTGACGAAGGCGTTACTTTGCAGAAATCCATCGTAAATAATTTATTGGCAATGTATTTGTTGCTTCCGCCTACAATAGATGAATAGTAGTTTCATCTACCTACAACATAAAATGTTTAAATTTAAATAAGTTTGTAAATAAATAAATGCATAAATGAATGTCTTAAATAATCTAAAATAATATTAATAATAAAAAAAATATATGATAATATGCTTGTGTATATTCAATATTTTCAATTTCAATGACTCTACATTCGATTCGGTAGGCACTAATCCTTTAGAAATGAATCGGCAAGAAACTGTATGGCTGTAATTTTTTTAATATTCGTTAATAAAAAATATTATTTATTGTAAAGAGATTGGTTTAAAAGTTTAAAACAGCTACCGTAGAGTTTCTTGCCGATTCTTCACTAAACGGCAGTGCCTTCCGAATCGGCTGTAGAGTCATTAAAATATTGAATATAAACATTTTGTCATCTCTATTATTATTATTTTAGTTTATTTAAGACATTTACACATTTATTTATGTACAAACTTATTTAAATTCAAATATTTTATGTTGTAAGTAGATGAAACTACTATTCATCTATTGCAGACGGAAGCAACAAAATACATTTCGGATTTAATATTTATTATATGAACTATTTTAAAAATTATTTGTTTAATTTTATTATTCTTTACTGGTTTAACGTTTGATCACAATTTCACCTGTTTTTTTTTTATATTTATGTTATAGGCAATGTATAGAATGCCTTGGCAAAATATGTAAAAATTGTCTTTATTTCATGGATTGCCGGGTACTCTTAGGTATTCTATAGAATCATTCATACATTTCCTATAACATACACAGCTAAGGTGGCTAACAAGCATTCTGCCTGCCTGGTGGTAAGCAGTTACCGTAGCCTACGGATACTTTTAATACCATAGATATCACTAGCGCATTGGCATCTTTGAAACCGTCTACCCCAAAGATATCTGGAAACCATACTCACACACATTGATCGAGGTGGTGTCCTTACACAATACCACTGAGCCATCATCGTTAAAATGTTGTGTTATAATTTCAGGCAGCCAACACAATGACAGCAACACTCTACCTTCTTGCGAAAAATCCGGAAAAACAAGAAAAGCTAAGAGATGAGGTTATGTCGAAACAGGAGAAAAAGCCTTACATAAGAGCATGCATCAAGGAATCCATAAGAATTATGCCGATTGTCTCTGGTAACATAAGGCTTACCACTAAAGAGTACAATATATTAGGATATCGTATACCGAAAAATGTAAGTTAGAAATAATATATTCTAGGGACCTTAATTTGTACTGAGTAGGATTATTTAGACACTTGTAATTATAATGTAAAAGACATTATAATATATCCGCAACACAATTTAAAAGTTGACGAAACAAAATTTTGATCCGACTCCTTAATCGCTTTTTTTCTAGCCTAGGCTAGCTTTTTAGATGTACTAAGGAGCAATATTTTTGTAGGACAATGTATTCACGTATCACTAACTATTACGCCAGCGCACACGACGCGCGCGTGTTCGGGACCGCTGTTTCTTCCGACTTACTTAACAAAAATAAATATTTAAGGTTAGCTGAGAGGTATAGCCTAATTCTAGGTAACCTATACAATTCCACGTGAATTTGCCAAATAGAATACATACATACACATACAAAGAGAATTTTTCGAATCCGACTGGTAGTTCCAGAGGTTAGCGTGTTTCAACAAACAAACAACAAGCGTCTTCCTCTTTATTATATTAGTATAGATTTATTGAGGATTGAGGATACATATAGAACTATATAACTTCACGCTACGACTCTGGGGAGCGGAGCAATCGTGGACGTCAAGCAATCTGGAAAACAGTAGGCAAGTAAGGGAAAAAAGAACAACGACAGATGGAGAGTCAATCGAATAAATTTAAAACGGGAGAAGCCGTGGGGTACAGCTAGTGTGAAATAAATGTATTGTCCGTGAACCCCGTAGTAACGAATGATATTCTATCCTTAATTCTATACAAAGACCCGAATTTTTCTCTATGTTCTTTATCGCATAGTGAGAAATTGTGTAATTTGTGTAGTTTAATGAATAGCGTAATTTGATATTTTCATCAATATTTGTATTTTACCTACTAACATATCCACATAGTTAATCTGAGTATTTAGACACAACAAAGATTCCGCAGTACCCTTTTGTCGCGCAAACGAAGACTGTGAAATAAGTGACTTGGCACGTTATTCCGCGAGGTTTAAGACATAAGGTACTTTAAATAGAGAATAAAAATATTCTGCCAAGACAATGACAATCACCATTTTATTGATTTAAAGGCTAATGTTGGATCTCGTTCTCTCCTGGCATTAAGAGGCATTCAATAGTTATTCTATAGTGAAAGTACGTACCAGATAATACTGCGGATGACTAGAATTCTATGGAATACCTAGGCAGAGTATATAAGAATTTTCTTTATTTCATACGGCTACTCTTAGGCATTATATAGAATACCGCATTTCATACATTGCTTATAACTATACATAAAAACGCTTTGAGCCACATATGCCTTATGTGTGACGTCAAAGTAAGATAACGAGTTCACTGGCACGTAATCAGAATTTTCAAAATCGTCTGTCTGCTCAATGCTTATGACTATACTAAATACCAATTCCCGTGTTTCCTTTCGTTGCAGATGGAGGTCGCATTTGCACACCAAAATATGTCATTAATGAAAAAGTATTATCCTAGGCCAAATGAGTTCATTCCAGAGAGATGGTTGACTGGAAAGGATGATCCGCTTTACCATGGAAATGCTCATCCTTTCGCAAATAGTCCATTCGGCTTCGGAGTTCGAAGTTGTATAGGTAAGTTATTAGGTCCGTGGTTGCATAAAATTTCGTTAAATTTCATAATTTAAATAACGTAGTAATTACATGTAATCTATACCTAATATTATAAAGAGGAAAGATTTGATTGTTTGTTTGCATTGAATAGGCTCTGAAACTACTGGACCGATTTGAAAAATTCTTTCACCATTAGAATCCTGCTTTATACCTGTTGAACATAGGAGATAGAATATTTTCAAAAAAGTTATGAAAACTTCGATAATGTAACCCAAAGTGTGAAAAAAATACAAAAAAAAATAATTAAAAATCAATCTCTATAATGTGGAGTACATTATAGTAACCTAAGGTAGGAAGTAACACCCGACGCAAAAAGAAGGGTGTGTGTGTGTGGGTGTTATAATTTATAATTATTGAAATTTTTCTTAAATACCCGTGCGAAGCCGAGGCGGGCCGCTAGTAAATAAATAATTCTACATACATAGCCAGTGATCAATGTGTCTCACTTAAATGTCGCTAGAGCTAAGTCATTAGGATCTACTAAATAAATAGTCTGGATAGGGTGTGGTAAATTCGTCTTATTCATTGACTGAAAACAGTTAAATGTCTCCATAAATGTATACACGCATTCAGTAGAAAATATTGGTCAACTGGTGATTATACCAATGGTTATAAAAGTCATTATTATGAATTATTTACGTGGTGTTAAGGAATCTGTGTTCGTCTAGGTCGCGACCACCATACACATGGTGAAAAAATCTTACCAATCACTTGATGGTCGCCGTCGTGCTCTGCTTACGATCACAATGCGGTCCGCTTCCGGTGCTACTATAAAAAAAACGACCCTTACAGTAGTCGCATATGATGTGTAACATCTGACATGTTATCCTACTATGAAATTGAGATGAAATATATGTGAAGTCAATTTATTCGTCATATTATTGGTCGAATGTATTCTAAGCATGGAAATATATGTAATTCTATATTAAGGCGCGCACTTGCTCGCGCAAGTTTAATTCTAGTCCTGGTAAATACGCAATAGTAACTTAAATCCTGAAAAAAATATCCACACTAAAATATGTATTCGAATAATTCCATATTACTTACTGGCATTTTTTTAAGAATGATGAACTTTGAACACACGAATTTGAGCAATGATGGCTCAGTGGTAGCGTGTACGACTTCGCTTCGATTGACATGAGTTCGAATCCCTGCAATGAGCCCGAGCTTTTGGTGAAGGAAAACATCGTGAGAAAACGATAGCATGGTGGTAGGGCATTTTTCTAATGGCCGCCTGGCTAGCTACCACCCTCAAGTTGAAAATCTTTCGACAAGCACAAATAGGTGTGTTCGGCAGCTGCACTTGAGAGCAAGTATTCCACTAGGTTTAGCGTGTTATCATCTTGGGCCACATCGTCATTTAACATCAGTTGAGCTTGTGGTTACTACGATAAAAAAATACACTATGTTGGCCGACAGTACGTCGTGGTACCAACCTCACACAAAATGGGTTGGCACCATCTCACAGCCATCTCTCCGCCACCGCCCGTGCTCATTAGTCAAATCAAATAGCGCGCGCTTCTCCGGTTTCCTGTAATACATTTCCGTCCCTTTTCCAAAATCACAGCCACAAAAAATATCCAGAAACCGAGAGGAAAGATGTTACACATCAAAAACTTATATTAGGAATAATAAACAAGAAATCTATCCTAAAAACTTACCTACCAACTAATTAGAGTCCAAGACGACCTGGTGGTAAGCTTACCAAACGAGTATCAAAGTATCCAATGCATTCTATTGTTACAGTTAACATACCATCCAACGTTAACCATTAATGTTTCAGGGCGTCGCATTGCCGAATTAGAAGTAGAAACATTCCTAGCGCGAGTCGTCGAAAATTTCCGCATTGAATGGTTTGGTGAACCGCCTAAAGTCGTTGCAACATCACTCAATTATGTGAAAGGACCATTTAATTTTATATTTAAAGATATTTAAGTTCCTTGATTTAAATTTTAAGTAAATACTTATGACTGCAACTTCATTTACTTGAATGGTTTTTTGGGGAACGGGAACTATGTATCATTTCTGGAATAAAAGAAAACTGCGTTATTTTGCGGAAATCCATCGTAAATACATACTTTTATAGAGATTATTGGATTGAGCTTTAGAGAAAAACAGCGCCTTTTACTATACTTATAGATGTAAAAGTGCTGTGGAGAAAGTTATTTACTTGAGAATGGCCTTTACTAACATTTTAATAGTTATTATAATTAATTATAACAGAAAGTAAACACACTACAATTCAATATAGAAATCCGAGAGAGAGCCCTTTAATCAGCAATGGAACACCCAATAGATTTTTTTTTTTTTAAATATGACATCTCGTTTGATTTGACGTATGTCTAAAGTATAGTCTGAAGGGGCTTTTTATAAGACGTTAAAGGCAATGTCCCACTGTTATTTACTGTGCTAAGAGAGTATTGTAGTCCAGTGTTTATAAAGATAAAAAACATTGTAAATTTACGAAATTATTCCCAGTGATTACTTATACAAATATTATAAAGATTTCTAACGAATCGAAAATGTTTACTACACTCTAAACTGATGGAAAATGAAAGCGAGCTGTAAAAAGAAATTACTTTTTTAATAATGTAACATCTGCTTCGGGAAATAATATTATGTTTAATAAGAAAAAATAACTTGACTTTATATAATATTGAATAAGGAATTGTAATTTTCAACTCAATTTTTTATAAAATTCTGGTCTAGATCTGAGAATCTTCATCCATGTCATAGCATATTTTTCTTCGCATAATTGTTTTTAATATAAATCACTACCACTATAACACAAATAGTTTATTTATATTTTATTATGTCTGACTGACTACAAGAAAGAAAACCAAGGAACTCAAGTGACATTGCAACCGAAGAAGTTACTTAGAACTGGAACTATCTTTCAAGCCAAACGGGTTTTGTTGATAGATTTTCAATTAACGAAGAAATGTGGGTGAAGTTTATTCCATACAAACATGTACCTCTGTTTTACCCTCGATAATATGACCACCCCATCTATATCTATCGCCGCCATTTTCCTATGTCATAAATCCATATTTCATAAATCAATTATTAGAAGAATTCTGAAATTAACAAAATTGCCCAGTTATACTACTGTTATCAGACATTTAAAGTAAACAAATTTAGCGAGTATACAAAGTAAACGCAAAACTAGGAGGAATAGCCAAAGTCCTTCGTATATTATTCTTTAAAAATTTAAAATCAAAATCTGACCCGTTTTTGAGGAGAGAACTGGGGAATACTAAATTGTGATTTCAGCTGTTTAAAGTTCTCGTATACATCATACAATATAATCAGTCCAAGCTGCAATTGTCTCTTTCGCTCTCTATTCTCTATTCAGTATATTAGAATTTGGTTAATATTAAAGAATATGGTAAACAGGAAAGAGAAAACAAAGATCCAGACATAACCATTTTTATGTAGATTTAATTTGGTCCAGAGTAAAATGAAAAATATGTCATTTACCGGGATACTGATGATGACCGATATCAGATACCGATGAGAGGAGAGGCGAGAAAGGGATAGGCAGATATAAGGAAAAAATATAGACTGTATCATCGGGCATAGGATTGTTCTTTTTACAATGTAGAATGATGTGATGTTATGTGTGATGTGTATTAGCTTAAAAAATCCCACCATACCTTTTATAGTTTCAATATATTTTTGATATTTGCATTAATATTGTAATGTGTTCTTTTTAACGAAAAATTAAAAACTACGGTAACGAGTACTGAAAATTTAAGTTATAAAACTTTAAACTAAGACTCTAAAAAAAGACTTACTAGGGAAGGCAAATTTAAAATTTAAATTTAACAGGAATTGCATCTCTTGGACTTTAACAAACGTGCTTTGAGACCTGTTGGCTTTGCATAGAGATCGGCATTATTGCATTCTTCATGCATAAACATTTTCTTGTCGACTCGATGTCCCTGTAAAACTTTTATTGAAAAACGATAAATATTGGAACTATGAAATATCGAAATTTTAAGGCGATTATAGATCAATGGTTGCGTGGACGGACATCTCATCGAAAGATGTAGATTTGAATCGTACAATGAGCCTGAGCTTTCGGTGAAGAAAAACATCGTGTTGAAACCCTAACATGGTAACAAGGTTTTTTCTAATTCCAACTGAGCTAGCTACCATCAAGTTGAAAATCTGTTGCTAATCTTGCTTTCAGCAGCTTCACTTGAGAACCAGTTCCCCTCTAGGCTTAGCGTGTTAAGTCACAACATCACTTAACATCTTGATGATAAGTAAATTAAAGTATTAATAGTAAGTTAAATTTAGTTTACTTAGTAAAATAAATGTCGTGATTGTGGGTAAATGCTAAACCCTACAAAGGATACTGAAATAATTCCATAAAAAACGTGTCTATCGAATTTAAAATGTTCAACACTTGAAAGTAATGATTGCATTAAATCGCAATACACAAAAAAATCCTTTTCAGTCGCTTTAGTTGTTCGATAATTACAATAACAGATTTGAGAAAAAGGCAAATGGGCCCTGGCAGAACAGGAAAATGTCCTTAATAATTTTAGTATTAGTAGGTATTCGATTGTGCCAATTTTGAAAGGAAACGTCATGCAATGTCAGCACCCCGTGTGTTTTAATATCATATAAAAAATATGCCGTCTTGTGTGTAACTACACAGTAAAAGTTCTTCCTAAAGACAAAAAAGGAAGAGGGAAATTCGTTTCATATGTAACAAAGCTTATTTTGATATTATTTTTCGATCATTTTATTTATAACCTGTCATGAAACTAAAGGTAGCGTAATATTTATCACGTAATAGTTTGTTTGACAACGACCTACCAACACTGAAAGAGATTTCGTTATGGTTCCAAAGTAAAAATTATAGAGAACCCTGGACAATTTAATGGACAAATAACATTTTTCATTGGATAGCGATGAATTTGCATAACACCTAATTTTTATTTGTATACACCAAGGAGTTAAAAAATCGCTCACGCATATCTAAAACTTTTTATTTATATTAATATATACCGAGAACCAAAAAAGCATCATCCGCGTAAAAACGGTACTTATAGCAGCCAGTAATTGCAAACACATCCTTGATGTGCACAATAACCTTAAAATATCGCACATTTTCATTTATCACGTATGTGAAAAAGAAGTGCACAAAATATTTAATTTCACTGCTATACATGTATATACATACGTAACATACATAATATAAAACTCAACTTCTCTCTGTCTGTCTCCCCGTTTATGTTCTTTTCACGCGAAAACCGTTTATCCGATTTACATGTTTTTTATTTTTATTTTAATTCGTAACTGTGTTATCTGGCCAGGTTATATGATATATTTTATAAGATAAAAGTTCATACGAAATAAGCAGTGACGATAATGGTGAATCAATTCGGAAAAAATATGTATTTGGGGCGTTTAAATTACTTACGCTGACTAAACCATAAGAGATATATCAAATTAATGTTATATATAATTGTAGATCTTAAAAAGACCTACACTAAAATCAGCAACAGCATATATCTATCTTATACGGATCACCCACAATAAGCATTTTTGTCTTCCGTCTTTTACGCTGGGAGCATGATTCGAGTATGTGTTCGATCGACGGCATTCTGAATCTACGCGAGCGGAGCCGCGGGTAAAGCTAGTGTTAGTATAAATTAGATAATGACCATGACATAGCATATTTATGTGTTCGCTCAAGGGTTTTTTTTATGTACAGTATGTGATATTTTGATATATCATCAAATTATTATTCAACATAATTGTATATATTAAAAAGACGTACAAAACAGTCAGCAATAGTATGTCTGTCTGCTAAGAATCACCCACAATAAGCATTTTGTCCTTAAAACAACCGGCGGGCGACCGCCATAAGATGGAGCGGAGGCAGCATGATTCTCGCGTGAGCTCGACAGACAGTATTCTGTAATCCACGCAAGCAGAGCCGCGGACACAGCAAGTTTATATTAAAATAACTATAATTTCCATACCTAGATTCGAACCAACATCTTTCTTCGACATGTCCTCCAAGCAGCATGTAGTAGCCTTACATGATACTATCTATATATATATAATTATATATTAGGTATAAACAGTTTATGAAAATAATATTTGTTTACAATGCCTCATACCATGTATATAGACGAAGGACAAGGGTTTAGAATAAGATTCAAGCGGGTCCATTACGAATATTGAAACTTTAGCCATCGCGCGTGACGGAGGCCTATGCGGCGGGCTTTTACCGTTATTAACTGTCTATGTTTGTTTGGCTGAGAGTACTCCATCGAGAACGTTTTTTAGAGTTCCGTACATCAAAGTAATACTCAAAATAATACATTTCTTGCTAATGTTTATAATATCTGACTGCGTTTGTTATTTCTTAATTATTTGCAGTATATTTTACAATACAGAGTTAGATTTTTATTTTTATTGCATTTTTTACATTTTCAATTTTGATTTTTATTCAAGGAAGTTCTTTCACAGCGTTTTACAGCAAATATGCAGGAAAGGATACACAATTACTAATTTACTAAACGCATTACTTTGTAGATTTCCATCATTAATAATTAATTTAAAAAAATATTTGCTACTTCCGCCTGGAAGGAAAGCTTTGCTACTTTCCTAGCGGAAGCAATTAAGAAGTTTTTGAATGAATTATTTACTAAAATTTAAAATATTTTAGGAATATTTCTGTTTTAGTTCGATTTTTTTATTTATTGTATTTGTATAGTCTTGCATTCTCGCCATGTTTTGTAGCATTTTCCAGACATGAACGAGATAATATATTGTGAGACATCAGACACTTATCGTAAAGGTAATTCATAGTTCAGGACAGATAGAAACAGCAACTGGGTAAGGTTCTACAGTATTTTAATTAGTGGGAAGTTTTGGCACGAACTTGTTATATCACGTGGTCGGTTTTATTTTCATTTATAAGCTTATGCCATTGGGCCTTATAGTATATAACATTGGCGGTATTTTACGTGATGTAGTTTGCTTATTGTGCATAAGGTGAAGTGGATTATAAATAATAACCAGGAACATGCCTTTTTCAGTTCTAGCAAAGGAGCCATGTGCCAATAAATTAAAAATTGTACACACGCTTGACAGTTTTTCTTGTTTATAATCAGCAAAAAATAATCATGGTTCAGATATGGAAAATTTCCTTAATTTAATATAACATTGAATATATTGTATGTTATAAATATAAGTGTTGAAAACAATTTTGTGATAAAAACCAAATGGATTTATTTAAATAGTAATAATGGTCATTTAGGCGATCGCAGTTCAGTTTCAGCTACAAAAGAAATATTTGAAGACAGCTACCACCTGCCTTTCGACTAATTAATTACTCGTAGAACGGATGACAGATGGGACCGAAGAGTTCTCGGGTTGTGGTCATATTCCGGAAAAGGCAACGTGGGCAGACTCCACAATGTGGACCGACGACCTAGTGAAGGTTGCGAGAACCCGTTAAATGCAAGCATAAATGCCTGACTATATTACTCACAAGCCACTTATCCACAACAAAATTATTTTATTGATTTTTTTCATTTACTACGATGATTATTGGGATGACAAATAAACTGTCTTTTAAGGATTTCATGTTACCTTTAGTCAATTATTTATAATTTGATTCATTAAAATCAGTCCTAGCAATATACCTTATAATTCTTATGATATATATTTAAATCTGAACATGTTATATAAAACGAGTAGGGAACAAAAAAGTTGGGGTCAACGAAAAAATACAAATGTTTAAATTGCAATAATTACTTCATCGACATTGTTTTTAGAGTTGTGTATATTCAAGAAATATAACTTATTTACTTATAAAGACTATTGAACTCAAACATTCTCAGAATATGGATCAAGTTTGGGAACCTATGCTATCGTAAGCCCGGCAGCCCATTTCCTTGTTGATAACAGCTCTCGCGGTAAATCTGATGGATTTCCTTGAGGTAATAGGCTCCAAAGATACAGCGCTCTTCGACGATAAGCCCATTTACCTAATACGGGTATAACTTGAGATTTAGTTCACATCTTAGACGTTACCATTCTAATTTTTGTGCTTAAAAAATCTATAAACATAGTAATAGTTTTTAAAATCCGGTAAATTATAAATAATACTGCTTTTACAAAATTATTCGGGTACGTGTCCTCGTGATCGAAGACTGACAACTGACTTTCAACTTGTAGGCCAAGTGACCAAAAGGAAGAACCCTACCATTTTAATATGTGCCTTTAACACAATGATTTCCTTCACTCAAAGCTGTCTTATTGCAAGATGTAAGCCCACGTTCTTCAATGCTTTATCCGAAGATACTACTGGGGTAAAATTAGAAAAATCATCATAGGATGTAGATCTATAAACTTTAATTTTTAAAGTAACACGGCATGGTAACAGCACTGATTCGGAAGGTAAGCACAGTACAATCTAAATCAACTGCGACCACAGAGATATTGACAAAACATCGTCACTCGTCACTGTCATACCGATCTGTAAGCCATCTCGAGTAAGCCACTCGGCATCTCGATATATAATGGCTGATCCAGAAACGCGACCAACAAAAGACAATCACATTTACATGTTTATCACCAGCAGTATGGTGGTCGCGACCCAGTCAGGTATAGACCTATTTGGGCCGGTATTACCGTTGTATCCTTTATCGCCAATCACGCGGATAATCTCGAGATCTCATCACCAATAAGTGCACGCAATCAATTTTTAATGCGCTGCAGCCAACATCATAATAATTAATTATGTCTCAACCAATTGCCTCGCGACATATCTGACGCTTTTCGGTATGTTCGTAGTACAGGTCAGTTTGTTACTATACTTTGAAGACTGAAGTTCTGGTTTATGGACCCTTTTTAAAACTCTTAAAATTATTTATACTAAAATAAATATAACGTTCAAAGTCGTTCGGCTCGTGTTTATGATCTATACTGTGCGGTGGCGTACTAAATAAACTTTAAACGGCCGATATATTTGTATATATATTGTGGACGCCGCTGCAACGGATTTCATAGCTCGAGCCTCATGGTCTGGAATCTTAGACCACCACCAGGTGAGTGAGATAGTTTCTTTCCTTGGTATCGGTGAGAAAGCATCTAGTGGTGAAAGCCCATGAGCTACCGGTAGTTTGCCGCCTACCCCGCGTACCATTTGTAGCTTTATATAGCTGCTATATTAATTAAAATTCGCTGATCGCTGCTACATTTTTAATGTTCCTTCGAGCCGGACTTACTACACCAAGAATATACACTGGCTGATTCCAGTATAGGACACTCTTAAGCGTGTCGCTATGGTGGGTGTTACACCTAGTGTATCTATGGTAATCGCGATGCAGTCGGACACTATTATCATGTCCTATCATGCAGCAAAACATTTACAATCATAAACAAGTTGTTTAACATCTATAAAATTACGTAATCGTAATCAAACGCGTAATCAAATTTTTACGTAATATAAGGTAATACATGTTTACTCACACGTAAATTCATATTCCTCTTTTTATGTATCTACATAAACCTCGTAATTTCATTCAATTTTATATTACCGTGATAAGACGAAAGGGTAAAACAGATTTTATAGGATATACATATTCAGTAACAATCTGAAAATACGTATGAAGTTACTTCTTTCCAGATATATAATAAACAACTAGATGGCTCACCGCACCGCCGCAACACAACTTTGTCGTCTATCGTTGTTATCACTTCCCATACGTTCCTACAGCTTGCCATTCATTCGTTCTTAAGGGTTGTAGCGTCAAGTTAAACAGTTTTTAACAGTTTAATTGCAAAAAATATTTTTTCAAATCTGACTGGTAGTTCCAGAGATTAGCGTGTTCAAACAAAGAAACAAACTCTTAAGCTTTATAATATTATTATAGATGGAGAGTTGAAACACGAATACAAAATAGTGTTTAAGTTTCCTAAGTATCAAACAGAATTATAGTTATATTAAAGTCAATTACAGATAGATAAAATTTGGCAAGAAGCACTAATGTACGCAGTTTTCCACCGCAATTCGCAAAATTAACAACATATCTTTGAATGATCACATGAATGCGATTCTATTTGATGTTGATTATAGAGAACATATCGTGACCACTAGGCCTGTCATTTCTCAGTCATATTATTTAAATGTAACCAAAAGCCCTGTCAACAAGCAACAAATGTCCAAAACAAAAACAAAAGTGCTGTGATACTTCCATCCATCCATCCATTCAGCCAAAAGAAGTATATTGCGGCACATAGTCCTCCCTCAAAGATCGCCACAAAGACCGCTCCTGTGCTGCTCGCACATTAATCGCATTTAATCGTTTAAATTCAACCTAAAGTTTCTACACTCATTTGTTTTAGAATTGCTGAAATGTACTTACATAAATCGTAAACACAATCCACGCCGACATTTAATACTGTAGTAAACTCCATAAGTTGTAAATATCAGATAACTAATATTCTGAAATTGGTTCAAAGGGTCCATCCATGTCAAAACTACAAACCGCTATTGAAACCTTATAGTATGAAAATACGATATTGCCAGCAATCCGAAACGTTTCGTCCCAAGAAAATGTTATAAAGCCAGACAATATAATATAGTCTAGTCAACAAGTTAAAAACGTGTTAATTCTTGTTACTGAGAGTTAAATTACGAGCGATACCTCGTTTGATTTGTAATGCGATATAGAAAAATGTGCGAAAATTTCAAATACATAAGCAATTGAAAAAGTTATAAACAATTAGTGTATTTAAAAAATTGGGGGTTTATTAAAAAAATACGTGAAAACTATTGGTGCTACCAAAATTAAGTAAACTGATTCTAGAAGAGGAGAAAATTTCCGAAAAAATGTTTTTACTCCCAGGACTTCATCTCTATTATTAATACTTTTCATTTAATGTTTAAAATAGAATAGGATTCCACGTGGTGAGTGCTGTGCCGTAACGTTACTGTGGTACCAGCCGCTGTTAATAACAAAAAAAATTATGTTATTAAAAACATACTGTTGGAAAAACAAATTGGTGGAATTGGTGAAACCTGTTGTAAATTAACTGTTTTTTTTAGTTCTCTTATACCTTTCAAGTCGTATAATTGTTAAACTGAAGTTTCTAATATTATGTCGTTTCGTGGAAACCTTTTAGTAACTATAATTAATGAGGTTATCGACATGCGCAATTTTGAGTTATTATAATGTATTAGCTATTAATTATTTAAGCAACAAAATAGTAAAAAAATTAAAAGGGTTTGAATTTTTATCACTGTTTTAAGATATTAAAATAATCAGTCAAAATAAATCAAGCGGCCAAAAAAAATTAAATAAGGCAGAATTACTTCTTTTTTTTGATAAATTCTTTACCATGACGTTTATTGTGGAATACATTGTTTTTCTTTACTGTTCCAACAATGTATTAAGTTTTTTTTAATTCATTTTGTACGGTTCAGTATAAAAACGCAAAAAATATTTTCTTGTAATTCATGTTCATGTTGTTTCTTAAAAAACAATTTGTTATGAACAATTATCGAATCTGGTTATATTTGTTTAGATTCTCAAGAAATTTACAAAAATAAGCATATACAATAAAGTGTAAAGAATATAATTTTACAATTTACATTAACAAAAAATGTTATTTAGAAACTATAATTTCTTATAACTTTTTAAATTGTTAATGTGCGGGTTTAAAATTTTCGCACATTTTTCTACATCTCATTACGAATTTAGCGAGGTATCAAGGTAACAAGGTCTAACACGCTTTTTAATTTGTTCACTGGACTAATATAAACATACAATGAAATTTAATATGTATTAAACGAATATGAATAACAAATAATAAAACATAATTTTACATTTTTCTGCAATAATCTATACTGCATATGCCAGATCCATTGTAATCATCATAAACATAGTGAAACACCGTCCCTTCTTAGAATCATATAATTGTATTTATGATTACTTATCTTAGGGTGTAAAGGTGAAAATTGGGAAGACAAAATAAAATTAAGATATGGACAATCCTGCAGCACATGTAGCAAGTGGACGATATAGTTTGTGGCTGAGTGCCTTAAGCGCTCGCCCCCAAGCCCGGTAAAGCTGTAAAAACCGTAAAGGCTCCAGTAAGGCTAACATTATATCAGTTCGAAAAAAAAAAACGATTTAGTTTGACGAAGACTAAATTAAACCAAATTTCTGTGGGGTTTGGCGCCCAAAATCACACACCCACAAAATTTGCTGCAGTATATAATAGAACATATACCTTACAGAACTTAATAAAAAGATACATAAATATGGCGGTTTCTTCGAACAGACTGGACTAATACGTACACCGATGACGTGAAAAGTCTTTTAAAATCAGTTACACGTTAGTGGTTATGCTACGATCAGACTGACGTGCGAATTACATTTTTAATTATTTAGGCAGAAGCATATGTAGACAATTTCTTTAATGTCAAAGTAAAAGCCCCTAAAATATGAGAATTTAAAAACAATATGAGGGACGTATCGAAATAATCGTAGACCAAAATTTAAACGAGGAAAAAAAAATTTTTTTATCCAATTTTACCATGTTTTTATCATGTCAGCGGTTCATTATCATTAATCATCAATAAAATTGTCATAAGTGACTTAGTTTTTGGCAGGATCTTGAGCTGGAGTTTTTTTGTTTTTATTTTAATTCATTAACTTAGGTTCTTGGACCCTATATTATGTAATATTGGAGGCATTTTGCGTGATAAAGTTTGGTTATTATGCATACGTGAAGTGGATTATGAATCTAGACTCAAAAACATGCATTTTGAGTTGCTATAAAAACTCTCGTTCTAAATAGGGAGCCACCATTTTGTTAGTCCTCACTTTGAAGATTAGAAAATACTACGGAGGCTTAAAAACATTGACACTGGCAAGTGCACACCGAACAGTTGCGGTGTGCCAAAACAAGAAGACTAAGAATTCTTAGGTGAATTACTTATTCATCAATTATATTATCCGTTGCATGGACCTTACATCCGTCGTAATATTATGTTTCAGATATTCTATATATTATTCTCATTTTGTAAAAGTTGTAAATTAAAAAGGGTTATTGTTAAAAATGTAACAATCACTCGTTAAAATGTGCTATATATAGTCTTCCTTTATTCTCATTTTCTTCACATTTTCGTTAACCCTTTGTCATAGTTGTAGGTACTCTCGTCAAATAGTTACAAAACTTTATTTCTCCTTGAAACCTTAAATTGTACCCTAATTTACGTAATTCTTAAGCTACATTCGGAAGGTATTATGCAAATACAGCTTAATAAATTAAAGAAAAGTTTTGAAGTATTTAAACTTCAATCCCCTTGGCAGGTGTGAGAGATATGCTACCGACTCGAGACTAGCATTACAAGTAATAGTACCTATTAATGATTATGAGATAAGCTTTACTCCTAACTTTATCCTTTCAGCTGATTACATGAATACCTCAGATCAGTGAGTTTCTTCAAACTGTACTGTTTACTAATTTACCAACATATTAAAATCTTAACTCATTTACCCATTTAATTACTGAAAATAAACGGCACTACTTTAAATGTTTATGATGTAAGATTTATTTTAGACGCGTTAAGAAGAAATTATTAAATGCCACCTAATCCTGATTAGGGGATCAACAATGGAGTAATGTTATTACTAATAATAGCCTATTCAGCTGATTTCATGAATTCATAAGATCAGCCAATTTCTCACAAACTGTTTACTAACATACTAAAATCTTATATTAACCTTCGTAATAATAAAAAATACCATTGAAATTTATTTTAGACATTAGACAAAAATGAAAACCCCCTTCCAAATTATACAATTTTGACGTTTCTCTTTGAGAGTCGTTGATCATCACGAACTAGCTTTGTTCGAACGTTTTAATATAAAATAAAAATAAACAAATACGTAAACACTGAAGTTATTTGAAAACCCTTACGATAATAAAAAACTATAATGTTCACTTTGCTAAAATAATTGTTATCGCTATTTATAAGTTCTCTGAAATATATTTTGACTTTATCGAACAACACAGAGAAGCGTTGAAACGAGGTTATGTCATTCGGTGTAATCCGCAATTTAACCGTAGCGCTGTGCGCTCCCGCACAATCGCCACGACCACCCTCTTCAGCGGCAACTCAAGCCTAAGTCCGTTCCTCCGGCATGAGGAAGTCCGGCAAGTCGGTTCCTTGAGCCAGCAGCCGCTCGCGTGATACAGTGACACTGCGTTCACTAGCTATCGACACACATACATTACACTGCACATGTACATCACTCAGGTACATAGGTTTATAAGGAACCTTTTTTTTTCTTTTTTTTTGCCTAGTTAGTTTAGACAAAAATTGCCAAATAACTAAAAATGCATATACACATGTTACTTCCTTCCTCCCTGAAGGCAGAAACGTGTATATTTGCATAGTTAGTTAGCTCGAATTTCTATGGATAGGGATTTAAACAGATCGCGACATTTTCACATGATCGACATAGCCCTAGCCGAGCCACTTTAGCACCCTTGAGCTTGTTGTCTAGCTTTCGCGGCTGAGTGCTATCCGCGCTCAAGCCCGGTGAAGCTGTAAAAGCCGTAAAGGCTCCAGAGACCCAAAAGCTAAGCTAACAGTATAGTCAGACTGAAAAAATAAAGAAAACTATTTGTAACCATTTGATTCTCATTGGTATCATCCCTAGTTACGTCACGTCGATAGCTGTCAAAAGTGAGCTATTATTTTGTGATGGGTATAGCGAAGGGCAGCAGCACAAAGGTTGAAAGCTGCTGAGTTAACATCAAAATTCAGCCACAAAACCGAAAAAATTGGCCTTAGTGAGGTTTATCCTACACACTTGTAATTTCTAATACACTTATCATTAATTTCGACTATTTTTTTTACATAGAGAACATTACATTTATAGCTTAAACACTTTATATTAAAGAAATAATGTTAGACTAATATAATCTAATGTTATCTAAATAAGACCACTTAACTCTACGATCATTAACAAATACATAATATGATACCCAAAAACTAACTTTTTAAACCATAACTTTGTAGCTATTTAATTGGCAAAAGTTAAAAAAATTAAATCATTATCAACTAAATGACCTTTCATTTATTTTCGCTTGCAAAGTAAAATTACATTTTCCTCTCGACTAAAGTTGAAAGTAAATTTCTGAATATTTTCAAATTAACAGTAAGAACCAACTTCGCAACTCTTAATCGTTAATCTGTTTCAGCAAGAACCTTCACTTGGTGCAAAGTTTGCCAACTCTGGAAAATCTACGTTTGACATTGTCGGCGAGATTAATATTAATAGCCTTTACATTTTAAAACCTTACATTAACTGACACTTTTAAATTATAAGAAAACTGGACGTGTCTACACAGAATCATATTAATTATCTAACTCTTTTACATTCAAGAATGAATAATGATTGTTTGAATTAAGACCGTAAATAATAATGTTATGAGAATTATAATATAATAATTATAATAATCTGACCTAATTATACTTAATATTTTATTCTACTCGTTTGGAAAACATTTTATTTACTAGGAGATTTCTTCGGTAAGGAAAAACTTGCATACAATTTAATTTTCGATAAAATACAGACCCTAACCTACCTTGAGGACTCTCCATAGTAAATACTCAGTACTCCTGTTTGTCATGAGTATAAAAGATCAAACTAACACATTACCCGAACATACTATTTAGAATAAAATTTTGGTCTATAAAAAACGTATGGACGCCAATATCTAATATAAACTATAAAGTTTGCCTAAATGTTTGACCTTCAATCACGTTTAAACGTCTAGACAGATTTTATTGTTTAATATAGAGGTCAATTATGTCATGACTTAAACATAGAAAACGTATTAGGGTTTCGATCCTCAAAATAAAAATAAAAACGGAACCCTTATAGGATCACTTTGTTGTCTGTCTGTCTGTCCGTATGTTAAGACACCTTTTCTCGAAAATGATTGTTGGTATAAAGTTGAGATTAATATCATATAGTAAGGCCTATCTTCTCATGCTGCTGATAAAAAAAACTAGGTGAACGAATTAAAGAGATACGGCATTTCATAGTTAAAATAACGCTCACGAACCGATTATTAAAACCGGTACGGGTCTTCCCGCAGATCTACAGTCTTGAAATTTGGCACTAATAGGTATTTTATCAATAGTTTAAGAATGTTACATCATCCTAATGGGCGATTTAAATATAGATATGAAAAACCAGAACCATGATGTGAACGTAGTTGATTATTTAAATTTACTGTCGGCACCTGGCTTATTACTTGCTCATACATATCCTACTCGAGATCAGAGTTGTCTTGATCACTGTTTAGTTAAAACGAACCAGGCTTTTTTATCTTTACTTTTAAATGCACCACTAACAAATGTTCATCATGCAGCAGTATTAGCGTTCATCGATATTGACTCTAGGCATAAACAAAGTAAATTCTTGTCTCTTAATAAAATTAACCAAAATAATCTTATATCCAACATAGAAAAAGAACATTTAACGATATTTTAAATTCCACAGATGTAAACTGTGCAGCCAATACGTTTGTTGAAACTCTTTTCAGATATATATAAATAAAATAAATAAACATGTATCATTTTTATTTAGCGAGCAGCTAACACCACTAGCGCTTTGAACTTTAACATTATTTCTCATTAATTTCATCAAAATATCATGATAAATCTGACGAAAACTATTCCTTGCTTATTAATTTACAAAATTCTGAAGATAAGACTACCTAAAATTATCAAACACAAAACAAAACACAAAACATAAAACAATAAAATTAGTTCTTTGCTTAGGTGCCCGTTTTTATGCAAAAGAGTCAACTTACTTAGAATTAGAGTTAGTTTTAAATTTACTTCTAAGAATGAAATGATTTTAAAAGTATATTTTTATAAAAATCACTCTTTGGATGATTTTGTAAAGCTAAAAAAACTCGATACTTCGAAAATAACAAAAGAAAACTAGAAGTTAATAGTTTTAGGTTTACCTTGTTACACCAAGTACGGCGTAAAATTTATTATGCTAATAATAAAACCGCCGGCCTTTGCAAAAGTTAGACCTTAATAAATACAAAGTAGATGCTGATGCAATTTGGAACTGTGTACTCGAAATTTGCTTAATTGAATAGAATATTGTTAGGTTGGCAGTATTTTCTTCAACAACATTTTCAAACAACATCTTATAGTAATATATTTTATATTAATATCTTATACTACAGTAGTGTTTTGACATTCATAAGTGCCTTCTTAGGGCCTCAAAATGAATGAAATAAACTTGATTTATTAGAAATTAATAAAAAGCTATTAAATTATTTAGTTATTAAAAATAGGTATCATTTAGAGGTTGGAAGGGAAGGGTAATTAGGTTGCATACAATGGAAAGTATAGTATTTTTTTTTTTTTATCGTTATAGGTTTGGCTTAGTGGCCACAATCTCACCTGATGTTAAGTGACGATATGGCCCAGGATGGTAAACGCTAAACCTAGTGGAAGACTTTCTCTCAAGTGCAGCTGCCGGAACACATCTATTGATGCTTGGCGACAGATTTTCAACTTGAGGGTGGTAGCTAGCCAGGCGGGCATCAGAAAAAGCCCTACCACCATGCTATGGTTTCCTCGCGATGTTATCCTTCACCGAAAGCTCAGGCTCATTGTAGGGATTCGAACTCACGTCATTCGACGCGAAGTCGTACACGCTACCACTGCGCCATCATCGCTTCTATTATCGCTTATATTGAACACCTATGGGATGAAAAAAATTAGAACCGAGCCCTCGCGGTGCTCTCCGGTAACTGGAGTAAGTAGTACATCAAGCTGCTATTGCAGTACTACTAACCCCAGGCCAACGTGGCAGGAAGAAAACTAGTCAAGACGCACTGACCAGTATGGCGTTTTATGACTATTACCCTCTTCGTAAAATAATAAGTACGCAAATAACACAGACTTCAGTCCTCAGCGGCTCTGTTATTCCAGACTCTGGCAGCAGTATCGGTAACGGCAGGACAGAGGGTGCTAAAAATCCATGGAAGAGACCCGCCTGTCACACCAACACTACGACCCTGACTTTGCCATGTTTTAATGCTAAGAGGAAGCGAACGGATGACCGATTACTCCAATTACAACAACTTGACATTGGACAAAATCAGTTTGTCAGAAGTGAGACGAAAGGGTGAAGAATTAGTCAGACTTTCATCTGACGACGTATTTTTCTACAAGGGTCATGAGGACGATTATGAGCTGGCCAGCAAAAAGCCCGAGCATGAATCCCATAGATCACCAATGGTATAAGTTGAAGAGATGAGTAAGAGCGAGAGATCCTGCTGCGGAGACGCTTGGCCAGCTTAAAACAGTTATACGAGAAGAATGACAGTCATAACACAAGATTGTGACTTTTATACGTTCCATGAGGAACCGCATGGAAGCAGTCATTAGAGCCCCGAGAGAAAATACGAGATACTGAATAAACTATTTTAAAGATTTTTTGTCTTACGTCTTTGTTTCTAACATTTTGCAAATTCTTCTAAAAGGGTAAAAACAACCTGTTGAACAAAACACGGTAGCTAAAGAAATTTAATTTTAATTTGAAACAGCAATGTTCTTCAAATGATATCTTATAGTATCCGCAATTAACTGGCATTATTTCTTTCTTTTGTTTTAGCGTATGAAATTCATAACTCTCATACAAAATCAAACTTCGGGGATGTTTAGATTTTTTTGATGATAAGTATATACCTATCCTGTAACCTGACCAGATAACTTACTCGTAACTATGAAATAAAATAAAAAACATGTAAATCGGAAAAGTAGTTTTCGCGTGAAAAGAACATAAACAGACAGACAGACAGAGAGAGAGACATTGAGTTTTACTTCTTCACTACCATATTTTTCACATAATAACGGGGTTAGATAGGTTATATTATTAGAGCAGGACATAGCCTACAAAAGTTACCTATAAAGTGAGACGTTTTGTTCTGCCAGAAAATAATAAGCATGATTTATATTTAGTGCTAGATGTTGTGTTAAATTTCAATGCAAGACTTGTTAAAATAGTACCAAATGTAGCACCGAAAGTGCTACGTTGACAACAGTGCCCGTGAATCATGCTTCCATCCGCCACCCGCAACCCGCGGCGGTCGTGTATTGTTTATTTTAAACACAAAAATGCGTATTGTGTAGATCCTTAGAATATAGACATATGCTATCGGTGACTTTTTTGTAGGGTTTTTTTAAGATCTCCAATTGTGCAGAACATCTTTTTGGTATATCTCTAATGGTTTACTCAGCGTAAACTCTTAAAGCGTCTCGTAAAGCGTCTTTTTTCCGAATTGATTCAGCATTATCATCACTTCTTATTTCGTAAGTAACTTTATGTAACAAAATATATCCTATAACCTGACCGGATAGTATAACTATGAATAAAATAAAATCCCATGTACATTGGATAAGTAGTTTTCGCGTGAAAAGGACTTAAACGGACAGACAGTTTTATAATATGTATAAGATTCACTTCACTTCTACAAGATAACCAAACTACGCCACGTAAAATGTCGGCTAAATTACATAATATAGGGCCAAGTAACATAAGTTTATGAGTTAAAACAAAGACCACACCACATAACAATTCAAGATACCGCCAAAAACTCCCTGAACCGTAAACCATAATAAAGACGAGAAAAAAAACATTAAAACTAAAAATTTTGAACCATTGTGAATTTAAAAAAATAATCTTGAGCGACCTTTAAAATTTTTATCGAGTTGATTTTGGGTGAGATCCTAAAACGTCTTAAATTAACATATCTTCGTGTAAGAAGTAAAAAAGAAAACCTTTTTTGGGCTACCTTAATATACATTTAAAGAAACTAATTTACATATACCAAGTGTCGGATCGATCTAAAGGCAAAATAGGTTATTTCCCTAGGGCTACAAGTCATAGGGCGGGTCAAAGAATAGTGACAACAAAAAAGGGTCAACCACCTGAAACGTGGTTTGGTTACATAGATACCTTTCATTCGCCATTTCTTTATCCCTCGATGTACTAACATTATCGATGTGGCAAATTTAAACTGAATTGAACACATTTCATAGACTTACTCATTTCATGTCATGTAATAAAGAATTATTTAATGTTGGTTTTAATTATTATCAATTATAATTCTAGAGTTTTTTAATGAATATGTGATTATGTAAAAGAAGAATGCTCATGGATATATGCAATCCCGTCTCATATTGCATCTAAGTCAATCTTTCTTTATAATATTTTAGATTTACTGTATTGACACCCGCAAATTTAATTTTTTTAAACCAAAACGGTTTTCGAAGATATTTTATAAAATCGAACATATCCTAAAAACTAGGGATGTATCGATATGCAGTTTTATACGGACAAAAATGGACAAAAAGAAAATTAATATTACGTTTGATTGTATAGGTTTAATAATTCGAAATGGTGTTTGTTAAATGTAATTACCTAGTTCAAAGGAGTTTAAATAACGTATTTAATAATTAATTGATTACACATATTATGATAATATAAACATAAATACGATACAAAATATTACTAAACAGCCTAGAAGTTACAAGAATACTATTAATCGAATAATCGAAGTGTCACATCGAATAAAACAACAAAAATAAACATCGAACATGTTCTGTTTCAATTGAAGTTGCAACACAATGTTGCTGTTATCTTTAGTTTGTAAGAATCTAATTAAAACGCAGGAAACCTTAATATCCATCCATCGATGTTAAGATTTGAAGAATATAAATTCCTCAGTATTCCGTTTTTTTTTAAAGCTACAACAAATATTATGCCCTAGTACTCCTATTTGACATAAGTAGCACTTCAAATGGACACAGAAATCTATGTATATATGTGTATATATATATATAATCTATACATTTATTTTATAACAATCCGATGTTCCTTTGGTCATTTTTCAGACATATCTAAAAAAACATTGACAACTTTACTGTTTTTCCACTCCTAGTTATTACGACTGCGAAGCTGTGCCGTCTGTGGAGTGTCGTAAAATAACCATGGATAATAAATATATACTTGTCTGAGAAAGGAACGCACACAGCACAAATTATTTATTAATATTATTTTAAATCATGTAGTTATTTATAATTAAACATAGAGCTGGCTAAGTATTATTATTTTTATATAATGTTTATAGTTAATAATATACGAAGTAAAGTATTAACTATGAAATGGTACTTATAATGGAATGCAACGCCTACGGAAATGTCTATTGGGCAGTAACAATTACATTACTTTAAAAAAATATTTCCACCTAGAAAACTAAATTCCGAAGACTACTAATACTAAAAAAATACAGAAAAAATTATAAAAATATTTTAATATAGAGGCATGAAAAACAGTTGTACCATGAAAGGGCATTCTCCTTCGAACATGATAATAACAAAGGACGAAAAATTTCTATAACAATGTATATATTTATTTTAAAAATAATATAGAATGTGACATGCCCCAACTAGAGTAGGCAGTAAGCATGAAGCACCACAATTTTCCCCAAATTTTATATTCATGATGTGTTTCCCTTTATTTGTTCGAGCTGGTTTCGAGTGTTCCTTACATTCCCTACCGTCATAACCGCATATTTGATCTGTAAAGTCAAATCTCGGTCGACTTGAGTTTCTACTTCACACACATTCGCATATAAAATATTGTTGTTACTCTTTTCTCATCTAAACGTTCTACGTATCCAAACCAATGAAGCACGCCTGTTATGTTCGTGAAGCACTATTATGTTTTTCCATTCCTGTGATCTCCTAATTTTTTTTAACTGACAGTATATTTAAAGCGTCTGTTTCTCTAAGGTTACCAACATTATTGGATTGTAATTACTATCTCACCATCATCAGCAGCAATGCGATTATTTTAGTCAGCCGACAATGAGAAAAACCCGTTACCCGTCACAATATGCAGACTTAGAAGGGGGTTGTGAGTAATTTTCAATGGAATTCTTCAAATACATTTTATGTTTTGGTCGACTATTACTCGTTAACTTGGAAAATCTACTCCGCTGTGATAGTTTTCCTTTAACTTCGTTGTACTACTTCCATGATTTTTTTTAAATATTCAAAAAGAACCATTTAGCTGGCGGGGGGAATTAAAAAAATACATTCCAAAAAAGAGTCGGGTGTTTTACCTGATACTATGTATTGTGGTGATTCAATAAAAAATAAATATAAAACAGTGCTACAGGATACAACTTTCATTGCATTCGGTTAACTTTTCGGCCGATATAATTTTAAAGTATTTTAAACGTTTAGATATAAATAAAGGTTCTGGACCGGATGGAGTGCCTCCAATATTTCTCAAATCATGTCATCGGAGTTTGATTTATCCGATTTTTATTTTGTTTAATATATCTATTAGTACTGGAGTTATGCCTATTGTTTGAAAGAGATCATATGTGGTTCCTGTATTTAAATCAGGAGAAAACTATAAACCGTTATGACTCGACTATCGAAGTTATGTACAATAGCAAAATTATCTGAAACAATTATTTATAATAATATTTTTCTATTTAAGTATTCCAAATTAAGTTTTAATAATCACATAAATGTTATGACTGCGAAGACATATAGAATGCTCGGCTTCGTATTCAGGACTGGGAGACACTTTAAGCATCCAGCTAATCTTATCCTTTTGTATAACGCTTTGGTTCGTTCTCTATTGGAATACAGCTCAATAATTTAGAATCCACAGTGTGACAAATATATTAGTCAGATGAAAGGCATCCAGAAGAGATTTATTTAACACCTTATGTTTTAAATTTAATTTTTTGAAAGTACCTTTACCAGTTCTGCTCACCCTTGCAGATCGTCGAAAAAAGAGATATCAAATATTCTTGTTTAAATTTATCACAAATTATATTTACTCACCACTCCTTATTATTGAAGTTAATTTTATATGTCCCCGGCTTAATGCTAGAAATCATTTCCTTTTTAATATCCCAGTTACCAAGACATGTGGTATTAACTTTTTATTTAGATCTTGTGATATGCATGATAAATATTTTAATAAATTTGATATATTTGTATGCTCTATTAGTGCATTTAAAAAATTCATACGACAAAGTATCTAATGAAATTGTTCTTTTTTGTGTTTGTTAATTTTGTACTTTTTTTACCTCATTTTTAATTTTTATAATTTGTTATTAATGATGTTTTGAATTCATTTTTACTGTTTTGACTGTTTTAGAGTTAAATTATTTGGACTGTTATTTGTGTTTAGTACTTGCAAATCCTTTTGTATATTGCTAGATTTGGTGGAAACTGATTTTGGTTTGTGCTTTATATTTTTTTATTATTCATACGATATTGTAACTGTTTTTTCCCTTATAATAAATACATAAATTAAAATATTTTTTTCAAGATTATTTGTTTCCTTTACTGATGCCAATAGACCTTGTTTTATCTCTTTATTGCTTTATTAGATAAACTTAATTTTTTTACAGCAGTGTGAGGGATTTTTGTGACAAAGGGCCTTGACACACATACAGATAGACACAAGCGAATGATCCTATAAAGGATCTGTTTTCTCATCATGAGGTACAGAACCATAGAAAATCCAAAATTTAGAATAATATATTGCTCCATGTTATAATTAAAATAATTAACGATCCCATTAAAATTTTACGAATATACACATGTAAGTAAAAATAAATCGTGCGACTTTTGGTTGTAAAATAATTGCGCTGGACAAAAAATAATGAAAAGACCTTTGTTATATTTGAATATTTTACGATCCCATTATTATATATTTAAATATACACTTATATATATAAGCAGAAAATAAACATGTTTTTTTTATAATTGCGAGAAAAAAATTATTAAAATATCAATTATTTTATGAGCGCATTAAAATTGTTTAAACATAGGCCTCTACACACATAATACCTACAGTAGTATAAAATTGTTTTAAGTAGAACCAATTCGGAAATAAAACCAATCATAATGTTAAAACATCTCTATAACATTTTTACGAACGTCTTTAAAGATCGAGCTGAGCATTACAAAATCGCAATTACGACGGACATAACTTTTTAACTGACTTCTCAGTAGCTTTACTGCGTCAAAGCTACCTTATTTTGTATCAAAGAAGCAATGATGGCTCACTTGGAGTGTGTACCGACATTGCGTCGATGGACGTGAGTTCGAATCCCTTTAATGAGCCTGAGCTTTCGGTGAAGGAAAACATCGTGAGGAAACCATAGCATGGTGGTAGGGCTTTTTCAAATCTCCATCTTGCTACCTACCTTTCTCAAGTTGAAAATCTACCACGACCAATAAGTGTATTCCAGCAGCTGCACTTGAGAGCCAGTCTTAGCCGGCTACCATCTTGGACCACATCGTCGCTTAAGATCAGGTGAGATTGTAGCCACAACGATAAACCTATAACGATAAAACATAACCTTGCTCCATTTGTATTTTAATCATGGATATTCAAACTTCTATTTATAATTATTTAATTATTATAAAATTATTCAACACATTTGCTCAAAAAATGCATTTACGAAGCTTGTATACATTGCGCGAAAGTTAAGAATCACACACCATACAACGGCGCGTGCGGTAAAATTTTTACCACTGGCGGTCTTCCTTTAATTTAACAATCATTCTTGGCTCTTGACAATTTCTGGGTCTGGGTGGTTTTTGAATAGTTTAAAATCCTTTGAATACTGATTACTATGTAAGGGGTCTCTTGCAATATCAAATGAAGACGGGACATTTATAGATTGATAGTCCAAGCCGTCTTATAAATCAAAAATACAATATAATTAAATTCAATGGTACTCTTAATTTAAAAAAAAAACCTTTTTGTCCAAACCGCTGATCGATCCGTAAGTGACTTGAAAAATATCTGATTTATTATTTTCTAGTCACGTTCTAAATTTTCAATTCAAAAGATTCTTCCAGTCATTAAATATCATCTTAGTATACGGCCTTCTTATTTTATATATATTTCAACGCAAAAGAAGTTTGTCATACAATATCTATAAAAAAAAGACCTAAAGATGCCTTCGAAAAGCGACCGAAAAACACAATAAATGAAGAAATGAGGAAACAACTAAGGTTAATAAATATATATAATTAATACATAAAATTTATTGATAATCAATCATTATAAGTACGCTACTTGTCCCGATTGTACAATTACTTGCCAACTGTCGGCTTGAAGCTGAGACAGATCCGCCTCTATAGAGTCGACCAACCGAATAACTACCAGTTTATCGTTCCAAGTATCCTCTTTTGACTACGTGATCCTCCCCTATTCCCTGTAGGTGGCCGAGTCAGTGAGGTCTATGAGATTACTGTGAGATGATGATAGGCTCGGCCACCATGTCCTAAATCTCAACATTCTTTCGGATCATCCAAATGCCATCGTCTCTCTTGACATGTCCTAGGATATTTCAGAGCACTTTCGTTTCCGTCACCTGGAGCTGACGTTCGTCTTTTTTTGTTAGTATCCAGACCTCACAGTCGTACATAAGAACTGGCCTTATGATCTTTTTATATTTACGTAATTTCGTGATTTTGCTAAGAATATTGGACACCAAGAGTTTACTAAAGAAGGGGTCACTGCCTCGCAAGATATTTTGGTCTCCTTCTCTCTGTTATTGATATATATATATATACGTTATATATTATAAGTGCAGTTATTGTCAAGTCTTGTCAAACAGTAGAAGAAAACTTTATACGTTAATCATGATATATTTTAATATTTACATACATTTACATCCGAAAATACACAGTATCTACAATAACAATACAAAATAACGAATGTGATAACCTTAAGACGAATGTTATCAAGTTCGTCGACTCTTTAAGTTCAATGATCATAAGAGCAACAGGCATGATGACTATAACAAAGAATCACTAAAATATTAATTTTAAATAATGAAATAAGTTAAAAAAAATCAAAAATGTATTTATATTAAAAGCGAAATGAACATACATCTGTTATAATAAAATCATAAAATATTAGCAATCCCCCATGTTTTCTGAAACACCAATCAGAGCGAATGACGTCACTGCTCAACATCTCTGTCCCTCGTGTTAACACTTATCCATATATTTATCTCTGCACCGTATTTCGATTATTCCAAGCCCGGGGAAGCTGGTGAAGCCATTAGAGGCTCTATGGCCCCTAAGGCTAACAGTATAGACAGATAGTAAAAAAAAGACCGAAAAACAAAAATTTCTATTATATTTCGGCTACAAACTATTAAATTGCCTCATCAAAACTGAACTTTTTTTTTAAAGTTTAAGGTTATATTAACAAAATGTTATGGCGTAAACACAACATGCTATCTAATTGATTCTATTTATTTTAGGTACAGCTTAAACGCGATTGAAAAATGTGCATAGTGAAATATAAAATTTAATCTGAATATAAAGTAGTTACATGTAAAGTACTATTCAGTCACATTAATGCCTAGGAAATGTAGAAGAAGAAGCAGTTATTTCCGAAGCATGCCATGTGTCGTTTTTAAAGGGTATTATTAAACTAGGCAAGGTATAGTATAAGTATAGTGGTCTACTATTGTCAAAAAACTACCCTGTCATACCAGGATCACCAGATGAGATTTGTCAAAATGGCTTTATTGAAATCAAGTGACCTATAAATTCTGTTAAAGAAGGTAAATTTACTTTTATATATTGTATTTGTAACTACAGCATAAATAAAATATTGAAATTTTAATTAAAAAAAAATTTGAAATTTTAATGTCTTATTGTCATTATAGAAATCTAAATCTGTATGTTTTTTCATACAACCAAGGCGGCAAACTAATTTACGGCCCGCCTGATGGTAAGCGGCTGCCTTAGCCTATAAACGCTTGTAAGACCATATCATAAGCGTGTAGCCGACCCTACTCACCGCAGGAACACAACACAAGGTTATTTGGCTGCGATCTTCTGTAGGGTGTAAGTATTTCACCAGTTAGACTTGCACCAGTAGAAAGAAATAAAAAAAAAATCTCTGTGCCCTACTTCTTTAATTATTGTACCAAACTGTATGTATTCAATATTGTACTAAAATACACAATATATATTCTTTTTCTTTTTTTTATACTACACAGACGGCAAATGCTAAGCATACGGCCTGTATTCTTTACTGCACACATTATTTGAAACATAAATAACATTTTGAGAGTTTTTGTTGTGTTTTTGGAGGACCGCACACTACTTATACTGTAGAATTCATTTAAAAAAAAAAATAACTACATTGTACTATACTAATTATATACGTAAGTATTATAATCCTTGAAGTTTAGAATTGTTGAAACGGCATGTCGCGCGGAGGCGGCGCTTACAGCCTCGTGTCGTCACTCAGACACCATGCCACTTTCGAGCGTTTTGGCGTCAATTTAAAGCTTGCTTTAAAAAAAAAAACCATTTTCCCTGTTAACCACAGGGTTATTTTATTTTATACAAAAATACGTTTTTTTTGTGAATAATAAATACGTAAGATCATTATAGAAATGTTTTCCCAAATTAGTCATCATGCCTATTCAATCATTGATATTCAGTCACGACGCATCTCTGTATTGATGATTCTACGATGTCAAAGTAAAATATCGAAGTAAGCTTACCTGAATATGATAAATACTTTATTCAATGTAGACCCTAAGAATGCACTTATGAATCTGAAAACGCTACCACCAATTCAGTAAACATCCTAGTCATTGAGAAGAGCAGGCAAGATACTCAATCGGGATTATCAGTATTATTTTGAATGAATGATGACTCAGTGCCTCAGTGGTAGCGCGTCGATCGAGGTGAGTTCGAATCCCTGCAATGAGCCTGAGCTTTCGGCTAGGGAAAATATCGTGATGAAGCCATAGCGTGGTAATACGGCATTTCCTAATGTCCGCTTGGCTAGCACCACCCTCAAGTTAAAAATCTGTCGCCAAGCACTTATAGGTGTGTTTCGGTAGCTGCCCTTGAGAACCAGTCCTCACTAGGTTTAGCGTGAAAACAACATGGGCCACATCATCACTTAAAATCAGATGAGATTATAGCCAAAGGCTAAAAACTATAAAAATAAATGAATAGTCTGTACATAATTAAAATTACACGAATTACGATACTAATACCAAAACAAACTGACTAACTACTATTTAACGAGAGGCAAAATTTTACTAATAAAGCCTTTCCCAACAGTTGGTGAACAGTTATTACGAAATCCTACGGCACATATGGTTCTTTCTCTGTCATAATACGAGTTTTACTGTTGTTAATACGGGCTTCGTAGCATTCCGACAGTTGAATATTCATTTAATATTTTACCGCTTGTACAATATGGAACAATAATATGATTTAAATTTAGAATAATCTTTGACCATAATCTTAACTGATACATACGATGGCAATTACATTGAAGACGATGTAAATAGATAGATTCTTGAATAGTATTATTACAGGAAAAATAAATTTAATAAGTTAATCCCCAAGTTAACTTAGGACCGTTTTTGCGTTAACGAAATCAAAATTTTCAAGATAAATTTGAAAAAGGCCATCGAGACAGGCCGATCCTAATCAAACAACCAACCCACAGGACGTCCACGTCCGACCACAGACTGAGCAAACTCCGCTGAAATTAGTTCTGCAACTTACATTGTATGATGAAGGCGCAAAACTTTGATTACTTCCTAACAACGTTGTCGGAACCGCCAATGACAAGTTACCGAAATTGTTGGCGAGTATTTGGTCATCCATCAAAATCGTCTCAGAAAGTTGGACTTTGATTAGTGATCTAAATTCTACCTGAATGACATAAAGTTAGATATAAAATTTTCTATCTTAATTCCCAGCTATTTAAACGTTGATTGTTAAAAATATTATAGAAATTTTCTTTATTTTTGCTCTATTATGTCATAAAAGGTGGATACTGTAAAATTTTCTTTAGTACCTTCAGTAGTTAACGCTCTACGTTTTTGTCTCATCAACCTGGACTTATACAACTTTATACAATTCATTTATATTACGCTATACTGTGCGCAGTTTAGTTGACAGAGTTTTAAAGACCATTGAGTCCGCTAGCCACCTTCGAGCTCTTGACAAAATTTGGTTTGCTATACCTACATAATATATATTTTTTTCAAAGTATATTACATGATTCTGAAAACTCATATGAACATTGATTAAATGTTTTTTTTATTATTGTTGTTAAAATAGAATCGTTAAGTGCAACTCCCTTTGTTCTTTCCCTTTGTTCCCTTTGTTTTTAAAGAAGATTTTGAAGATAAATATGCTCTTTAGAACATGTAGGCAGATTTAAGCATATTATGAAATAAGAGTGATTTTTAATCACTGTAACAAAAAGTTTACACCTTGATGTTGAAGATACTCACACTCTACTCGTATGTTAGTTTCTAGCGTTCCGAAATCAACAAGAAAACCTTATAGTTTCGCTATGTCCGTCTGTCTGTCCTCGGCTTAGCACAGAGATTCATAGTACAAATTAATTTCAGGTAAACTAAAAATCATTTAAACTGATTGATGAATGTTCATATCAACTTTTTTTTAAATATATATAACATGAAAATAAAATAAAAAGTTACAAGAATATTTTTAAATATAACATTTTAATTGATAAATTTAAAAAATATACATAAACCCTCGACATAATATAATCATTAAATAATATTGACATTAATTCTAAATATTTATAGTGTACATTAAAATAAGGGCAAAAATAAGTAAGACTTAAATAAACAAACTTTTTAAGTGAGAAAATTTTAGGTAAGGGTGGATTATTGAGAAACTTCTACTACTACGATTCACCAACATTTTTTGCAACCATTCATCCTCCATCAGTGGTATATTTTCTAGTTTCTTTCGACTTATTCGCTTTTCAAGTTTGTACATATACTAGCAGTGCTCCGCGGCTCCGCACGCGTTTATTATTATTATTTTCGTGTAGTAAATAAACATTTTAATCATGTTTTACCATTTCTAAAAATATTGTTGTCTATTCTTATAGCCTATCATTAGAGCAATGACAAAAAAATTCATAATAATCAATAAAGCCGTTTTTGAATTAAATCCGGACATAAAACAGACAGGCACAACAGAAAAATTTACATTACATTACACATTACATATTTACATAATCGTAATTAATCTCCTTTATAATAGACGTCTATTAGAAATATTTGGAAAATAATCATATGTACACGCAGAACCAAAGATTTATATCAGAACTGTTACCTACATTTTGAGGATAATCTGTCACATTCATAGTCATTTCATATTAAAGTAACAGATACCTATTAAACATAAAATCTATCTTATACTTTGATAACTAAATAACTTATTTGGAAATATTAGGTCCTTATATATTAAGTTGGCGTTTTGTTGAACTGGCCACCTTGATCTCAAATATCTGGCGTTTGGTTAGGAATTCCAAATTAAAATTTAAGGCTTAAGTTAAGGCAAGTTAAGGCTTGTGTATATGTGATTAGAATTTAGTGATTTATTTGTTTTCACACCATTTGATTTTTCATTTGAACCATTTGACATCGTTCTTATGAACAAAATGGAAAATTTACAATATCACGTTATTTAAGAATATGAGTTCCGCCGTGGGATCATCGCTGCAGAAACAGCTCGAAGAATTAATGATTTCTATGGGGAAGCTACTTTGGACCTACGAAACAAACCCCGTGGCCGGCCTTTAATGAAGAACTAAAGGTGATCGTGGAAGCGAATCCATCGCAAACCGCGACAGAGTTAGTGCCAGGCTTTGGTGTGAGTGATAAAATAATTTTAATTTCCTTTAAATAAATTGAACCAGAGAAAACCTCGAGAAATGGGTACCGTATGAATTGACTAAAGCACACCAACAAGCACGCATTGAGTGCATTACATTGCGTTACATTACTCAACCGTCACAATAACGAGCGAATTTAGAATAATTTTGTTACTTGTGACGAAAAATGGATCCTTTACGACAATCGGAAATGCTCATCACTGTGGTTGAACGCAGGAGAACCGGCCTTATCCTGTCCCAAGCGAAAGTGACTCAGAAAAAGGTACTGTTTACGGTGAGTGTTTGGTGGACCATCGAAAGTGATTCAGAAAAAGGTACTGTTTACGGTGAGTGTTTTGTGGACCATACCCTACAGCTTCCTAAGATCTGGCCAAACAATAGCGGCAGATCTGTATTGTCAACAATTGGAAACCATGATGGAAAAGCTAGTTGTTAAACAACCGAGACTGTCAATATATCTAGCCCACTGCTGCTTCAGGACAACGCTAGACCACATACTTCACGACAGACGGTCGCAAAATTAGAGGAACTGCGGTTGCAATGTCTCCGACACCCACCATACTCCCCGGACCTTGCTCCAACAGATTACCACTTTCTTCGGAAATTTGGTAAATTTCTTGAAATGAAAAATTTCAATTCCGATGAGGCTGTCCAAACCGCCTTCAAAGGTTTTATTGATTCTCACTCCCACAATCGTTTCAGCAATGGAATCAATGAAATACCTTTAAAATGGCAAAAGTGCATAGATAATAATGGTACAAACTTCAATTGATTAAATGTATAAATTCATAATATTTTTTCGTTACTTTTTCCATATAAAACGCCAATTTCATATGTAAGGACTTAATATTAACAACGATAAGTATTTTCGACTTTGAAGTTCGACCTTCATACTAGAATTGGCCTCTAAAGAGATGCTGAAAGTCTAAACACTAGAGGCTACCTTCTCGAAATTAATCATTTTACCAAAGTCTGAAGGTTTATCCAGGTTTCGTTATATATAATAACGTTGTGCTATTGATTTCTTGGAAGAAATTTAACTTTTACTCCGTTCTTCGATCTTAGGATAAGATCAGCACATAGGATCGGCTTCATATCCACCGGTAGCAGCTTAAAGTGTCTTATCACGGCCGATATGGTGACCTTCATTTCCATCATAGCAAATTTTTGACCTGGTAAAGGATTCATCAATTACAATTAATAAAATAAGTTAACCATTTGTATAACACTAAACTGAGGTATATCTATTAATATTATTTGAGATTGTTTTTTTTTGTATGGGCTAATCTCTAAAATTAAAAAAAAATCCGGTTTTAAAAAAATAATATAACCTATTTATTAAGGAAGGTAATGGGCTATATAACTTCACGCTATGATCCTAAGGAGAGGGACAGTAACCATGAACATCTGGCAATAAATTATAATACGTGTGAACCACGGGAAAAAGCTATTATCATTCATCGTAAGAAGACTTACACGACACATGTCAAATGTTCATTTTAAAGATGTAGTATAATTTAAATTTTAAATTAATTTTACAATTATCGATTCTTTTTTAGAGCTAAATATAATCGATAAAACGTGTACGCTTTAAATGAGATATGAGGGTTGTAATGATTGATTTCTCAATCATTTTTATCTTTTCATTATATATATTTATTTCACTTTATTTGATTTCTCATTTATTCATTTATTGTGTTTATGCTCCTTTCCGAAGGCATCTCATCTATAGGTAATTTATTATTTTAAATATTGTATTACAAACTTATTTTACATTCGTATATATATATATATATATATAATAAGTAGGTCTTATACTAATATTGTATTTTTGGCTGAAGAACTTTTTAAATTTAAAATATGAACAAGACGGCAAAATAATTGAAAATATGACGGATGGATTCTGACAGATAGAGGCAGATGGATCTCTAAAGAAAACGTACAATCTTAAATTAGATTTGTATAAGTTTATTTATAACTATTATTCTTTTTATTGTTTTGACTCGCACATACCTGTCTGGAGTCTATAAAACTTATTTTGTTATAACAAGAGACCTCTCAAATTATAACTGGTATTCGAAGGAGTTGGAACCTTTTACTCAACAATTATTATCAAACGAATGGTAAACCTGGCGGACGTATTCATTCATGCTGGCTTGAGGATGCTGTTAAAAAAATTGGAACAGAATGGAGTTCTAATTAAACACAAGCTTCTCACGACGGAATTTTACTAGCAGATCTTTTACGGATATATTCAAAACTTGGACTATTTCTTATTAGTGAAGGTGTTACTATCATTAATAGACTTTAATAAGGTACTCTGTTTTATATCTCATTTAATGTTAATGCCTTCGGAATACACTTATTAATCTATTTTGCATTTTCATTCCATAACCATTAAATATTTATTTTTTGCTACTTATAACTATTTTAATTGTCCACGTGACAGGGTATGTAAGCTGTGTAAATGAAATATATAGCAAGACAACCCGGGCCTAGTATTTCCAGACGTCGTGAAATACGTCTCCCGCCTCGTTACTGCGAATACGCGATGTAGGTTGTATATAGCTAATATTTGAATCTGGTGGTATAGGCGTGTGTTGATGTTCTTTTCTTAATTTTTGACAGAGATATTAAAGAAGAGCTCTAGCTATCGCGTCGCTTGTACGATTTTATAAATGTCTGTCGTTGTTTCTAATTATTTCAAAACTAATTGTAACTTTTGAATGTGTAACACAGTGTTCTGTTTTAATAAACCTCTATCTTTATTTGTCGAGCAACATTATTTATCTGACTGAGCTAGCTTGACGAAATATGGCGTCCCAACTTGAGGGCAGAATACCACAACAAAGTTACTGAAAATTAGTGGAATCTACTCTGTGTGTACATAATCGTTACCACAGTGTAAGTATAATTAGAAAAAAATGCCGAAAACACGGAAACGGCAGTCTCTTAACGACGATGATCATAATGGCAGAAGCATCACGCTGTCTCAAGAGAAATTCGCCGCCTTGCTGACGACTATACAGCAATCAAATGCTGAGGTTTGCGAACGAATGTTGCAACGCTTGTCGACGATTTCGTCTCCTCTGCCCGTTCAATCAGCGGTGCCAACACCGAGTACGGCAGAAAGGACTGGAAATTTTGCACAATGTTCATCTAGATTCTCGGGAGCGGCAGAAGAAAACGTTGAAGAGTTCATCGATGCAATAGAAGCCTATAAAGAATGCTCAAATATTGGCGATGAACTTGCCATCAAGAGCCTTTCTATATTGCTTACCTCTGAAGCCGCAATCTGGTGGCAGAGTATACGCGCCGAGGTCACTTCTTGGAAAGAAGTGATACAGTTCCTTCGTGATGCCTACGGCGATCGCCGACCTGAGTACAAAATCTATAGAGAATTGTTCAGGGTCGAGCAAGGTGAAAATGAACGAACCGATATCTTCGTGGCGAAGAGTCGAGCCCTTCTAACACGCCTTCCAACAAACGATCTGACCACTAAAGTCCAGTTAGACATGATTTACGGAATACTTCATAGAAAGATTCGGAAAAGATTACGAAGAGAGGATATTAAAAGTTTTTCAGAATTGCTGTCAAGGGCAAGAGTCGTAGAAGATTACTTAAATGAATCCACAACTAGTAGGCAAGAAGCCACAAATTCTATTGTCATGCATAGAAAGGGTAATGGTAACAGAATTTCAACTCATCCTTCATCCTCAACATATAACGCACGGTGTGCGAACTCCGCTACAAGCGTGAAGCCGCACGGGAATACTAGTGCGTGGCGTGGCAGCGCTCCGCACGTCACGTCCCCGCGATCGTCTGACGAACAACATACGTCGCGCGTAACGCACGCGCGTGTATTCGTCTCGCCATCACGAGATGAACGTGCGCCATTGGCGAGACAACGGCCCTTCTGCGTATATTGCAAACGCTATGGACATCAGCGTGATCAGTGCCGTAAGTGTGCGAACAAGGGTGAGTCAAATACTTATAATCAGGCTGTTTCGTGTTACAAATGTGGTTCAAAGAACGTAACTAGGGAAAATTGTCCAAAATGTAACAATGAACAAAGTTTTAATAGTATAGAATCTGGTAATAATAATATCCGTGATGATTATGTGTCTGTTACTTTGCCTACTTACTACAAAAATGTTCATAAAAATGTTTCTTGTGAACAAAATAATATCTGGTCGCGTGATAGTTCGACAATAGAGCCTACTTTACAATTTAATAATAAAGATAGTAAAATATTTCATAATAATAGTTCTCGTGTCATCAAATTGTCGAGCGAACACACAACCAGCAATAATTTGTCAGAAGAAGACAATGTCACTTTTAGTAATCATATTTCAAATAATGACAATGTTTGTATCGATGTCATTCGAAATGAAAAAGAAGGTAAGGTTGGATGTTATAATTTTTCTAATTCTAATGAGTTTTGTTATAAAAACATCCATGATGCAAGGGAGCTTGCGAACTGTTTTCATGATATTCCTTTTGTTCTTAAATATGACCCGGATGTAAAAGGGTATAAAGATAATTTTTACAATTTTTTACAAGATGATTTATTTTATAATAATAATATTTCTGAGGATGTTTTAAGTAATAAGGTGTGTAGTGACATATATTGTGTAGATAACGCGCGCGCCGGTGAGAGCTCCGATCGAAAACTTACTGAAATTTTACGGCCGATTTTTGATATAGAAATTTTAGGTTCGTCGGGAACTGCGATGATTGACACCGGGGCTAAGCATTGTATGGCGGGTCACACACTATACACCCTCCTCAGTCGAAAGGGACACCCTCTCGTTCCAGCACGAAGACGCATTAAGTTCGCTGATGGTTTCTTTCGCGACATAGACGTCCTCGTGACAACTCTCGACGTGCATTTAGAGAAGAAGGTCATTAGGACTCCTTTTCTTATCCTTCCTGAAGCACGTAACAATGAAACACTGCTCGGCATGGATTTCTTGTTTGCCGCCGAAGTAGTTATGGATTTTTCTCGCAAATATTGGTATTTTGCAAATAATCACCGCATCCAATACAAAATGCGTTTTGAACCCTCTATATCCACAGAGTTTTCTTGCTCCTCTACTGATGTACTCAGAGATGACGAAGGCACATTGTTAAACCCACCTGACCGGAACCTGCTGGCGCAAGTCTTGGTTGACAATACGGACATTTTCCAGCTAGGGGGAGAGCCAAACCCTTTTGCTGAGCATCCTATTGGTACGGGTGACCATTCTCCTATTTTTGTACATCCGTATCGTCTGACTCCTGCGAAAAAGCAAGATCAATCCAAAAAGATTGCCGATCAATCTCGCCGACATAGTCAATCTTACGAAGTAGGAGATAAAGTCCTCGTTCGATCTCATGTACTAAGTCAAGGAAGCAAAGGTATCATCGCCAAATTTGTTCCTAAACGCGACGGACCATATATAATAACCAAGAAAGTTAGTCCAACTACTTTTCTGATATCATCAATGCGAAGTCCTGAGGAAAGCTTAGGGAAATACCATTGCCAGGATCTGACGCCCTTCATTGATAATGGTACAGGAAATGACCTACCACCCAAACCTGTTATACCTAAGCGACGACGCGGACGTCCGAAGCGTACGGGTCATGAACTGGTCCAGGAACGAGGGCGTACTCCTAGACCAGAGGGGGAGTATATAGCAAGACAACCCGGGCCTAGTATTTCCAGACGTCGTGAAATACGTCTCCCGCCTCGTTACTGCGAATACGCGATGTAGGTTGTATATAGCTAATATTTGAATCTGGTGGTATAGGCGTGTGTTGATGTTCTTTTCTTAATTTTTGACAGAGATATTAAAGAAGAGCTCTAGCTATCGCGTCGCTTGTACGATTTTATAAATGTCTGTCGTTGTTTCTAATTATTTCAAAACTAATTGTAACTTTTGAATGTGTAACACAGTGTTCTGTTTTAATAAACCTCTATCTTTATTTGTCGAGCAACATTATTTATCTGACTGAGCTAGCTTGACGAAAAATAACAAAAATAAAATATAATGCCTGATTCTAAGAACATTAATTCTTCCAGACAATATTCTTCGTTGCTTGTTGCTGTAGTAAAAATGTAGGAATTACGTAAATATATTTGCATATTCGAAATTAAAAAAGAAACTAATTAATTATAAATTAAACAATAATCATTTTATAGAGGAAGATGTTTAATAGCATTTTGTTGTGCGAAACGTTTTTATAACTTTTATCAGTATAATTTTTTTGTAATGAAAACACTGTTCAACTCAAAATTTTACTTTGACTTTAAAGCATACCATTTCGATATTTTAGGTCGTACATAGACGAAAAAAATATATATGACATGAAAAAAATTGTATTTAGTAAAACGATTGAACGATATATTTCAAAATCTGTGGTTTTAATTTTTAATTGAAGATGAAACCATTCAAATAAATATGTTTATTATCATTAAGTTTTACTGCCAATATAACTTAGAAAAAAGTGGAAAATAATTTAAAAGTGCATTCTTTTACTTTTTCTTTTTATGTTCATAAGTACTTTCTCTCAATAAACCCCAAATATAGTCTCCCATCAGGTTTTCATTGTATTGGCCTTGATAAAGTTGTTCGAAACACATAATGTCCTGATGAAAACGTTCTCCTTGCTTTTCTGAATACGCTTCCATATTGTTTTTAAATTTGTCTAAGTGAGTATGTAGCATATATACTTTTAATGACATCCTGCAGCCCATGGCCTTAATTTTTTTAGCATATCCTCAACCAACTTTTCGTAGCTTTCAGTATTTTTTATTTACAAAAAAATCCCGAAACTACTGCTTTAAAACTGTTCGAAATTGCTTTTTGAGTACGATTGAGCAACGCTGGAAATTTTTCATCGGCGAAAATCTCTCTAATTTTCGGACCAACATTAACTTTTGCTTCTGATAATTTCGGAAAAATATTTTTCAATTATCCAAAAGCTTCTAAAATTTCATCCAGTTTTTTTTTACTAATTGTATCATCAACACTAACTTAATGTGCAGACGTGGCATTAACACTTTTACCGCTTCAACAATCGGCTCAAATTTTAATAAATTGACCAAAAATATAATAAAATGGATCAGCATTATATTTACACTTTCGCGACGACATTTTGAGTTTTTCTAGACTCTGACCGTTGTTTATCACTCGAGTGCCATCTAGCGGCACTATGTGAACGTAAAAACCCCATTCTAATTGCACGGTATTTTAGAATGTGTTAAAATTAATTGAAATTTATAAAAAAAAAGTGTATTATTACTATAACTATCCCAAAAGCAAACTTTATACCAAAAAGGTATTTCCTTTTTGTTTTCGTGCATAATTAACCGGAAAATCATAAAATAAACTTTAGGACAAAGAACGAATTTTTTTTTAGATCGTGTAATTAATTGATATTCGAAACAAATATTTTAGGTTATGTCATAATTTGCACGACATAACAAGTTACGTTTTGTGGATATTTCATGCAAGTCTTCATACGATGAACAAGGTATAGTAATTAAGTAAAACTTAAGAAATTTACTAATTTACTAAAATTTAACGTTATTTTTTATGATCTCTCTTTATGTTGTAAATTATTGAACTTAAAAACTACGTATGCTGTTGATCTGAAATTTATACAAGTATTAGCTATTCAAACTAAATTAATTTTAACTTTTATGTTGTATACATTACATTAGTTTAACTCACCAATACAATTCCTTGGACCAGCACTAAACGCGACCCAGCTAAATGGGTTTCTCGCAACGGAATTGTCAAATCTCTCGGGCCTGAATTCCAATGGATCTTCAAACACAAGAGGATTCCGCTGCATGTGGAATATGTTAACAATCACTGATGTTCCTTTTAATAACTTCAAACTTCCAATCTCTGTAAACAGTACTTATAATAATATGTAAATTGTTAGTTAGTTTTAATTGTAATGTAAATAAATATCTCAAAACGGAAAATAATACCTTAAAGACAGTTATAATTTAACCCACACAAAATGAAACATCGTAATATATTTAGGAGGCTGTATATTTAAATGACTTCCTGATTAGTGCGGGTTATTGCCACAAAACTGTACCCTGTCGTCGTGGATCACACCAGGTGAAAATTTCTGATACTAAGTTTATCTCACAATATTCGGAAACAAATGTTATATTATGAAAGTTTGAGACCATATTTTCTAGAATATTTGGAGCGAGCTCGTTGTTTTTTCATAGACTTACGTTACTTAGCCCTATAATTTGTAATATTGTTGACATTTTGCGTGATATAGTTTGGTTATTGTGCATTCGTGAAGTAGATGATAAGTATAATACTGGAAGCATGCATTTTGAGATGTCACAAAAACTCCCTACATATTTCTAATAAGGGAACTAACATCTTGTTGGACCAACTTTGATAATAAAAAATACTACGAAGACAAACAAATTGACACTGGCAAGTGTTTTTTGCGGCGCCAAAACATGAAGAAAGACAATATCAAAAGAAAACATTTTTTTATTTCGTTACAATACGTGAAGTGGTAAACTTTGCAGAAGTAAGCAAATTAATAGAGATGCATCTAGGTTTTCTTAATACTAAAGTGACGGCACTGTGCCTGACGGTAAGAACAATATAATTTTTAAGAACGGCTATCACCTAGAGATTGACATACCATCGCCGGTCATTGTTTTCATGCTGGCCTGAAAACCACTCAGCACCACTGGCTGATCCCAAAACGCAACAAACCAAAAGAGAGTCGCTATTATGTGTTTATCACCACGTGCATTATGGTCGTAACCTAGTCGAGTACAGATCCGTACTACCTGCTTGATTACTGAATATACACTGGCTGATAACGAAACGCGACAAACTAAAAGGGAGTCACTGTGAAGTAGACATGGGTAACACTGCGCTACGCTGCGCAATTGTGCCAACTCAGTTTACTGCCTCACATGAGTCAACACACTTATTCCAAATGTGTTGGTGCATATCGCACTTCAGAGCAACGCACCTGCCGCAGGGGTTCGGGTGGCGCGTGTCTAGCGACTCACTTGACACGTCTCATTTTGCTGCACAATGGCGTATATTTGAGGTAACTCAATGCGCCGGCGCAGTAAGCTGCGTTTGAGATATTGAGTTGAGTACTGTGAAGGGTTTAACATACTTTGCATGGTGATCGCGATTCAGTCGAACATAATTATATTCTCCTACCACCCAGGTTCTAGATTTAGGTAGGTAACTGATTATATTGTAGCACATCACTGATAACAGGAACGAGAAAAAAAAATTGTAACTTGCCTGTATCTTTCGTTATTTGACGCTCAATAAAAGGCACTGAGGGATATATTCGAAGAGACTCTTTAATCACCAACTCCAGATATTTCATTTGTTGTAATTCACTAGGAAATCAAAGCAAGTATTAACCAAAGTCCAAATCAAAAATTCCAATACTTAGCAAAATATTCTTTCCGAGGGAAGGCACGCGCTTATTTATCAAACCAGCTCATGAATTATTGCCGATTTCAAATTCCGAGAAATTCATAGCTTTGTTTTCCCATGAAAGTACAACGAGGCACGGTTTTCCTTGACCATCAGCCGATTGTATTGCTAATTTATTTCAAGTTAGCAAAACTAAATATATTCCGTAGAAAATAGGTAATACATGACGAGGCTCGAACATGCAGACATTTGTTAAAGATTAGGTCATCACAAGAGTGTTATATCTCTCATAGGTTTTTATATTGATACAATGTTTTTCTAAAATTTTCATATTATTTTTATGTCATTGGATAGCTTTAATGTACTTTACAATTTTACACGTCGATCACTCTAAATAAATAGCAAACAATTATTTAAACTTTGCAATTTGCATAAACACAACTCATAATTTTGTATCTACATGAATTTAGCTTGTTTAAATAAAAGAAACAACAATTATTGGCATATGTTTTGCAAATTGTTCAATTTATCCAACTTAAATGCTTAGCAAAATTTAAAAAGTTTTATACTAAGAAATAACAAATAGTGTTTTCTAATAATTTTTCATGGTTCTAACCTATATGTAGGATCCCTGTCCATGTCACCGTTGAAAATTTCCATTTGTTCTTCTAGAATCTTCTGTTGAACATCTTCGTATTTTGATATACAGAAAAGACTGTACACAATACCAGATGTCGTTGTATCGTGACCCTTAAAATAATAAAATCAAAAGCTAAAATGCTTTATTCAATTTATGCCTAAGAACGTTAAAACACTACCATCGATTGGAAAAACATCCCAGTCATCGGGAAGAGCCGACAAGGAACTAGACCGGGGTTATCAATTTTTTAAGTGTAAATGATGTTTACAGTCAATAATTATATTATTTCTCATTTCCATACATCAATATCATTCATGTAATTATATATACTGATATATACCCTATAATAACCTTTTGAGAGTAAAACCTCCTTGCCCTTCCACTTATTTATTGTCCGGCAAAGAGCTTAGGAACCTTATTAAAGAACTTAACAATATTGCCTTAAAAATATTGATCATACTGAGTCTAAAACATGAGATAGGGAAGATGATTACGCCCTATAGAAGCGTAGAATATAAGATAATAAATATCATAACAAATCATAAATGCATAAATAATAGGTGGGTCAAAATCATTAAAAATTATGGTAAAGTTAAAATCAATGTAAAAACTTCCAAAGATATTAATAACAGAAACAAACTATGAAGACGTCATATTCTGAACTTTTTTGTTAAGATACAGTTGGGTGCATTCGTCATTTTTCACGATTCGTGAGCATGTGAATACGCTCATAATAGGCTTTTTACTACTGAGAAAAAAAAACGATTCATATCAAATCACGATCCGTTAACAGTAACGATTCGTCGATGTGTGAATGAGCCCTATAAAGCGGATCGTGATTATGGCTCATTAACAAATTAAGAAAACTTTATTTTTGCCGGATCGTGATTTGTGACGATTCGTTTTTATTTTTTCAGTTGCACATAGCACCTTATGGCTTTATTCACACAATCACGAGTCGTAAATAAATTCGAACACGTCAGATTGTATGGTACGTCCATCGTTATTAATAAATAACAAATCATCAATGAGGAATGTATATGTGACCTCCCTTTCCAACGGCAACATTCGTTTTTTTGTATTATAACATAAGTATTTATATTTATAAACAGTAGTGTACGTGTTTCAATACCAACAGTCACATGAGCATCCTATTTGCATTATCCAGTAAAAAGCCGAAACGGCCGAATTTTGCTATTTTGCTATTTGGTTGGGATGATACTAGCCAGTAAAAATCAGGATACAGTTTAATTACACGTATAACTTTATGGAAGTGTTCACACCAGCTACCTGCATACGATTTTTTTGCTGGATGAGGTACGGATAGGAGAAATGCCCGTGCCTCCTCGAGCGTGTTGCCTGTGGACCGTGCGCGCTCATTATACGCCGCAGTTACGATTGGAAGTTTTTGTTAATTTGCTTGTATTCTAGTATATAATATATAATTTTCTTATAAAAAATAACAGGTAAGTCAGAACAAGTTACAAAGTGATGTCATCGTCATAATAATGTACATAGCGTAAGAGCATAGCTGCAAGACGGAATAAATTTATCATACGATGTACATATTCCTTTCTTCGCTACTAAATTATATCTACTGGGGCTACTGGTATTATAAAAAATATACATAAAATGAAATTTAAAATGAATACATTTATATTGTTCACTGAATCACTTGAAACTAAAATAATACGAAAATTTGTAGATGAACATAACTTTAATAATAAACAAGCAACCAGCCAACCCGATTTTGCTAATGTTATTATTTTTTAATAAGAATAAAAAATATCACTCGGGGATAATATAGCTTTCTATAGGTAAAACAATTTTTAGAATCGGATCAGTAGTTCCGGAGATTACCTCGTATAAACTGACAAACTTTTTCTCCTTCTATAGATGTAAAAAAGAAGTATTTATTATATATATTTTATGTATATATATATATATATATATATATATATATATATATATATATATATATATATATATATATATATATATATATATATATATATTAATAGATAGTCAATAAATTCAATCAATTGAACAGAATATCACCTAATGTTTATTTAACTGAGGATTTATTTAAGGCTAGTGTGGTACAGGCATGTGATGAAGAGGGATACATGTCATATAATTAGAAGAATTTTAGGATTCAAAAGGTATAAGATAACAAGACCGAAGAATGTATGAATGGATTATGTGAAGAATGGCATACGCATAACAGGTGTGCCAATACTGAGATGACAGTTGACAGTTAGAGTGGAAGGAGAAAACATGTTGTGACGACCCTACTTAACTGGGGTAAGGGATAAGATGAAGAACTTTATTTAAGTGATGATATAACCGAAAATAGTAGGTGGGTGGTAACACGCTAAGCCTAAAGGATCTGGTTCCTAAATACAACTGCTGGAACACATAAGTGCTTTGGATGGCAGATTTTCAACTGGAAGTTGGTAACTAGCCAGGCGAGCATTAGAAAATGCCCTACCACCATTATGGTTTCATCACGATGTTTTTCTACACCGAAACCGAACTATAGATTTGGAACCCACGCCGTTCGTCGCGGTGTCCAAACACTCAATCACTGAGCCATCATGGCTTCAAATTGCTTATGTTAATGCTAAATCTGAAACAATGTTGTCTCTCAGACGTACAAAGGAAACCGTCTGTGTTTTTAATTAGGTACCATATAATTATGTGGTCAAAAACTTTCAGTCATAAATAAATTAACCAGATTGTTATTTTATTGGCTTTTATTTTATTATGGAAACTGGCACGTTAATTAATTGTATTTTAGATAAAATATAAGATAAATTTCATTTGTTTCAAAATAATCTCTATAATATATTATTCTTTATTTTTGTGGTATCTCCTTTATTCTTCATCAAAATTAATGATGCAAGCATCATTTTAAAGCTTATGTTTCCTTCTATTGACAAAAAATATTTAAAAAACTGTCGCTAAAATTATATAAATTTAGAAAGTGTAACGCAACATGTAAAAATCTATTTTAACAACTTACTTAACACACCCAAACCCCAATGCACCGATTCAGAATATGTCATTTGCAAGTACTCGTGACGGGTACTGTGCTCCGGATAAACTGTCGGCACAAACCATGTAATTATGTCTAATACTAATTCATGGTTAGTACTTTATATAATCTAAATATTATATACGAGATCTTAACTGAGGAAAAACAATGAACAAACAATACTAGTCAAATTATAAATACGAAAACTTTTGTGACGGAGTATGTCAATGAGTTTTGGAAAAGAAATTTGAAGTTATAGGTACTGCTTTAGGCGCTTTTAGCAGTGGGTAAAATTGGGAACTGCGCGCGGATCATACGAAGAAAGTGTATAATTTATTTAAAAAAATCGTTTTACACAATTAAAAATATAAAAGTTTAACAATGAATTTACATTGCTATCATTAATAGCTAACATCATCGTCTTTTTTAAATCTTCTGGAGTTATTTTTATTTTGTTACGCAATAGTATAATAACTTCTTACGTGCGTATAAATCCAAACACACAATTTATTTTATTTATTAAATCTAAGTTTTCAAAGCAGTTATGAATGAAGAAAAATAACATCGTAAACAATTTAAAAAAAAACGAATGATTTTATTCGTTTAAGAATATAAATACCTCAAACATGAATGTATCCACTTCCTCTCGAATACTCGTATCGTCGATCTGTTTTCCGTCTATCTTGGCTAATAGAAGCAGATCCAAAAATGCATGCTTGTTCTTGATGCCTATGTCAACAACGTTTAAATTTCATTTAGTATCTCGAAATACGCCAAAGCAACTTCGTGACTGATTTCTTTTGAAATGGAGCCATCCGATCAATTACAATTAGGAATGTTATCATGAATTATTTTAGTTTTATATCTGGGGGAGCACTGCAGTACCTACGCCAGTCAAACGTAAGTCAAACTGCCGTACCATCTTTTCTGGAAACATTTCGGTGAATTTTCACGACTCTGTCTAGTACTGGGTAATTGTAGAAGGCTGAAATTCTATTTACTACTAGTACTTTTAGGAACCTTATAATTTTAAGTTTATAGCTTCATTCGATTAGAAATTATAGGGATGCAAAGTTACGAAAATTCGACACTGACTGACTGATTCATGACCATCGAAGTAGAACTAGTACTTCCCCATTACCTAGAGACCTGAAATTTGGCGCAGAGATCGGATTTAATACCTACATAAAGCGAAAACTATCAAAACCTAGATTTTTCGAAGATCTGGAGTACCTGATATGGAATCCTAAGAGCGCCGCCAAACCGTAAGAGCTATCGAAATGGAAATGAAAATCGAAATTCCACCAACAAAATAGGCCCTGATTATCGATATTATGAAATTCTAATGTACCTACCTGATTTAGAACTATAAAAAATCTCATAAACAGCTAAACCTAGGATGTGAATATAAAAAAACGAGTAATTTTGACTAAAATGTGGCTTATCTTTTACTATTTAAATTTCTTTTTTTTAATCTATCTTGCCTAATTATATGAATCTAAAACATTTTAATAAATGATACGACTTCAAGGTTAATATATTCTTATTATATGTTGTGGAATTTTATACAACTTGGCCGTTGTTGCTATAAACTCAAGATCACGAAAACAGAAGTGTAACCTAGAACATTTTCAACGACACAAGCCATATAAAATTCCAGGTCATATAATAAGAATATATTAACTTTATTATCTTGTCGTTAATGAAAATATATTAGGTTCATATAATTAGGCACAGTAGATTCTAAAGAATGGAATTTAACGAGTATATAATAGGCTATTAAATCGAATCTAACTGGTAGTTTCAGAAATAAGCGCGTTCAAACAAACAAACAAACAATTCTTTGAACTTTATAATAATAAGAAAATATAATACATTAATGTAACCGAAGAATTGATTACATCTAGATGTTTTTTATAATAGGATTAATACTTAATTAACTATTTATAATTTAATACTTATAAAGAATTCGTCATAGTATTTAAGGAATTATACTTGATGACAATTGATATTTAAGAAAATTGCACATGAACATAATATATGTCCAATGTGTCATATCATGGTCCTTCATGTCATTATGCATAATTGTTTCGTACACGTTTCAACTAATAAGTGGTCACCAGTCTACCTTTTCCGTGTAATAACAATTTATGAATCTGTATTCCCATCGGACAGAATTAATGTTGGCTAAGCATTCAAACAAGTTTTGCTTGATTTTTTTTTCATGTCTATCAACAGCTGATTTAATTAACAACAACAATACTAAGTACAGTAGGTTTTCTGACGACTTTTAACTGTTATAATTATTAAGGTTTATCTATATTGTATATAAGAAAATGTCCTGACTGACTTATAATCGCCCAGTCCAAAGTACTAACGATAGGAATTTGAAATTTGTCGAAGATATTGAATTTATACTGTGGACATCCTTTTAGAAGAGAATTTCTCGAAAATCCAGCCTACAAAGAAGTGAAAAGGGGTGATCTATATTTTTCAGGTCATATTCTTTCTATGTGGCCAGTTCCAACACCAGTCTAGTGATTTTAGCACCAGACAGTACGTCCACCAATGTAATAGACAAAGAATTATACTTTATTGAATTTCTATAATTGACTTTGTTCGAGTAAACTATTCTATTGAACATATCAGGGATGTGAAATGATACAGATACGATATATCGATATAAGCGCGCGAAGTGTCGATATATCCCTTTCATAGTAGGCGGGAGAACTATCTTTCTTGAGCCTAATTTGATCCTATTTATCTTAAATTTTGTTTTCAAATTGTTTTCAATAATACTTCTTTTGAGGCTGGGTGTATGATAAAAATGAAACTTCAAATACCTACTTATAACTAAAAAACTTATCGCCAGATTTGTTCATAACATATGTACAAACACATACAATCACCTGAAAAACTTTACTCTGCGCTAGGAGCTTACATATTTCATAATTTATTTATTACTAAACTTTCGACATCGGTATCGGTATCGCCGATTATTAGCTACAATAATTGGTATCGGTATCGTAGCAGCAAAAATATGTATCGTTACATCACTCATAATTATGTGGATTCGATAAAAATTTAAAAACTTTAGAAATTGAATACGCTAGCGAAGCCACTGGGGAATAGCTGGTTTATTATTACCAATTACTACATAAATGTAAGATTCCACAAAAAAAAACAGACAATAGAATAAGTACCTAATAACATTTACTTTGTTTATAGATATGTTTGTGTGGAGATAAAATCACTTACCGATATCATCGCTTTCGTTGATGCTTGTTTTATTTATTTTCTGTAATTCCTGACGTCGAGCCATAATTACTTGTCTTGTATGACCATGTAAAATGTCCAGCGCTTTGGTTTGCTTCAATTTGTATGACGACAAATTGAAAATAAAATCTAAACCGTAAAATGGAACTTGCATTCTCAATGACATGATTTGGGTTAAGCTGTAATTATAAAAAAACTGACATTGTACTTAGAAAAAAGAATACAGTGCTTCGTAACAATTTTCAAATAATAATTTATTATGCATAACTTGTTTCTAAGAATGTATTCATAAAACCCTTCTTGTAGTTTTTCTACTAACAAAATCGTCTGCAACTATCCACTACCGGGTATTGCTGATATCATTATTTTTGAAGGTCATGTACGTTCGATCATCGTGAATTTCGCTGCGACTTGCAACACCTCTTTGTGGCTTTATAGATGTAAAAATATATATTTGAAACTGTCTCTCAACGCTGACGCTAGCAGGATCAAGCTAATTCACTGGGGGAATCGCGGTTCGTGGCCCTCGGGTAATGAACGGGTAATAACGAATTAATAAACATACTAAACTGAGCACTCACATTTCAATAGCTTTCACGTATTCCGATTCGCTGTTTTGTTGAGCGTTTACCGATACTCCCATAATAGACTCTGAAAAACTTAATATGGTTACATTTATTTCATTAAGTTTCTTACCAACATATAAGGAAAGCATTGTAAAATAAGAGAGTTTATAGTTCAAGCAAAAATCAATGAGGGCTCAGTTACAGCGTGTAAAGATACCGCGTCGATCGACGTGAATTCAAATCCCTACAATGAGCCCGAGCTTTCGGTAAAGGAAAACATCGTGATGAAACCATAGCATGGTGGTAGGGCATTTTTTAATACCCTCCTGACTCAGTCTAAAGTTGAAAATGTATCGCCAAGCACCTATAGGTGTGTACCGGTGTAGCTGCAATTGAGAGCCAGTTCCCTTTAGCTTAGCGTATTACCATCTTGACCACATCGTCACTTAACTTAAGATGACATTGTAGTAAAACTATAAACCTCTAATGAATAAAAAAATAACTGCATATTTAATTTGTAGTATTTTTTTGTCGTTATAGGTTTAGCGTACTGGCGACAATCTCACCTGATGTTAAGTGACGATGTGGCCTAAGATGAAAACACGCTAAAGCTAGTGGAAAACTGACCCAAGTGCAGCTGCCGGACCATAACTATTAGTGCTTGGCGACAGATTTTCAACTTGAGGGTAACATTAGAAAACGCCCTACCACCATGCTATGGTTTCCTCACGATGTTTTCCTTCACTGAAAGCTCCCGTAGTTTGTAGCATTACAAAATTTAACGGGATTTACTCGAGGGGTTTTCATATTGTCGCTATTTGATTGACGAAGGCGTTACTTGGCGGTAATCCATCGTAAATAATTTATGCGTTTTTTTTTTTTTTTTTTCGAACTGACTACACTGTTAGCCTGAGGGGCCCTGAAGCCTTTACGGCTTTTACAGCTTTACCGGGCTTGGGGGCGAGCGCTTAGGGCACTCAGCCACGAAAGCTAAGCAACAACATCCGAGGGTGCCAAAGTGGCCGGACCTCGGCTCGGACTGTTGCGCGTAATTTATGCGCCTGCAGCCGGAAGTAGTAAATAAATTTCAGATAAGTTGCTGATGTTATGATTAACAAATTGTTGTTAAAATTAATATTTACACGAACCTGTAACATTATCAAGTGCAACAAGTGCCGTAATAGGAAATAAATCGACAGGCGTTCCATTGGCCAATTTCGTAATTTTCTCCCTATATATCTGCGCGTTCTTGCAGAAAACCGGTAGGAAATATTGCAATATGTTAAAGTGGAACGCTGGTGTTAGAAACTTGCGATGCGTTTTCCATCTGTCACCTAAAAGTACACTTTACATTTTATTATAACTTCATACAAAACAAGTTACAGACATCCCAAGAAGCACTGTATTGACTTTGCTATGATGAATATAGCAATGCATTCTAAACGTCATGGGAAGTTGAGTAAAATAATAACGAAGACGGACCAAGTAAAAAAGATAATTACTGATTATATATTTTTATAACAAAACATTATTAGATGGGACGATAAGCCAGTAATTAATTTAAATAAAGGTTATAAAACTCTTTGAATATCTGTGACATTATCTTAAAAAATACAAAGGCATATCTATTTTTAATATTCTTAAAAATTATTTATTCAAACATCATTTAAACGAGACGAACTACTTAATACAGGTCTAGCTAGAATGAAATCAGCGATGTGATATCTATGTTTATTCTATTAAAATTTACCTTCAGCCGTAAGAAGCCCTCGACCTAACCATTCGTGTAGGTACCTGTATGATTTGCCCTTTGTTATTAACTCGGAGCTTGACATCAAAGGCTGAAATATTGTAATTATTTAAATATTCAGTTACAAATATGAAAGCCTGTATATTGCGGGACCAGTTCAAAGTACATTTGTCGGAATAACTATATAAAGAACCAAGAAATGTTTATTGCTGGTACAATACAAAAAAATAAACAGAAGACAAAATAATAATAAAAAAATTCTATAACTTATTTATCATTTGGTATTGCCCAACAACGGGCTCTCATTCATCTAAATGCTGCAGTATTGCTTTACAGTACTGCAGCGCTGATTTTCAATGTGAGGCCCGGACGTCCATCCGGTGCAGCGGTGGATGGATGATCATTATAATAACAAAACAAAAAAGAAGATATACAAGAAAAAGCAAGAATAACATTGATATAAAATATTAACCACATTATACAAATTTGTATTATGTAAATCAATTTTGCACAATAATTCATGCATTCGTGCGTCATTAAACGGAATAGCAAAACGATCAACTAATCGCCGCTTACAAATTAATACACATATTTAAGACGTGTAAATTGTTTTATGGTTAAGGTTGTGATGTTCTTTTAATATCCTTGAAGTAACAAAATACCAAATTTCGACTCGATCAAACCTGTGAAACATCCTCAACCATTCATTAACTAGAAAAGAGCGTGTAATGTACAAATAGTTGAACAAATTTTCTTGAATCGTGGCTAAGAACATTCGATCAAGTCACCATTCAAATAAAATATAAAATATCAAACCGGTTTAGATGTTTGGTAGCTACGATGCCACAGTCAGACACACAGATATACATGTTAAACTTATAACACCCATCTGTTTGCGTCGGAGGTTAAAAAAACACTTTATCTGCTATCAAAACTAATTTCTACAAAGTTTGCTACAAGACGTGCCAAATAGATAAGGTGTAATTTGAAGTTGATAATTTTAAATATATTATTGTTTAAATGAATAGTAGAAAAGAAATTAATATAATGTTTAAACTTTTATCATAAATCGGTTACACGATTAAACACTGACATTGTTATTTCATACGAGTATAATCAATAATATTGTCATTTAATTCAGTTTAAATTAAGGACTACTAAAAATTTTGTGTTTTTGAAACGTAAGTTTTTTTCGTATTTTACCGGGATTTTAGCAACGGAATGCCGTATGTCTATTGCATAAACTTGTTTTTTACAGCATTTTGGGTCCATCTATTAATTTATATATTAAAACTCAAGTCATTTTCGAGAAAAAGGACTTTTTGATACACGGACATACAGACGGACAACCGAGTGATCTATTGTGAGTTTTTTTTTTTTTCATTTTAAGTATGGACCCTAGTCTGTCAAAACCTACACAATTGGGACCCTAGAATATAGTCTGTCAAAACCTACACAATTCTATAGAAACTTGCTGAACGATACAATGAACATACCTCTATATGTTTTGGATGGGACAGAACAACGTAAAGATCGTGCAACAAGTGTACTCGGTATGCGTCACCGTATTCTGACGCCAAACTTCCCAGAAGATTGATAAATTCTGCAACAATTTAAAAATAAAATCAATTTCACCCATGAAGATCATCGATGACAACGTGGTTCCCGAGGGAAGATAAAACCTTTGATAACTTTATTGTTTCAAATTGTCGCTTCCTCGTCTGTAATTAATTCTCATGAAGAAAAAGTCCTATAAAATCTGAAAACTCCAATTCAATAAATTCGAGAATTTTTACCTCATAACTTTAATTTTTAATAAGTTATTTTTTTAAGAAATAACCGTATTATAAATTTGTAATTTCGTATTAAAATTATCTAAACATCCAGCCATCGTCCTAGCAATGTGACTTATTAAAATTTAGCAGTAGAAAAAAAAACAATGCTTTAGCTCCCCTGATAAATAAGATTATTATTTTATTTAAAGATTTGTTACGAAACATATCGTAGTCCTTGGTTTGACCTCGACTGCAATACAACTTCACGATACTTATAACAACAAAACAATTTTTCAATTTTTTGTCTGTCTGTTTGTTTCGGCTAATCTCCAAAACGGTTGGACCCATTTCGACGGGATGTTATAAGTGTAACCTCGTGCTATCCCCTCTCGCGGTTATTTTAAAGACTCGACCTTGTGATAGGGGAAATGCTTATTGTGGTTGATCTTTAGAAGATTCATATATGCTCTCGCTGACTTTTTTGTAGGCATTTATAAGATCTACAATTATGTACTTCATTAATTTGATATATATCTTATGATATAATCAGCGTAAACCATTTAAGCACCCCAAAATCGAATATTTCCGAATTATTTTAATTAGCGCGAAACCCTAATTAATCCCTTTTTCTAAAATTTACTCCTTATTATAAAATGTAGTTAGTACGTACGTACTAATGAATATAATTCAGTGTTATTATATCCGATGTCATTTACAGTGTTAATTTTAATAATAAATTAACTTCATGTAAACATAAAGTATTATGAAATCAATTAATTATTAAAGGTAATTAAAAACACTATGATATCGTAATTATTTATATATTTGTTTATTTATTTCAATACTTAGAACTCGTTCGAATATGACCTTGAAATTTTATCCAAAAGTCACTTGAAATTTAAATATGTAAACACACAAGTAGATAATTATGTATTCTTAACAAATAAATAAGTATGTGATTCCTTCCTAATGACTTATTTCGCAAAATCAAAGCGATTTGCAGAAATCGCAATCGGAATCTATTTATATACATATTTTTTTTAACTGGCCAAGCCCGGGTGAAGCTGTAAGAGTGTTTGAGGCTTCAGAGCCCTTATGGCTAATAGTATAGTCAGTTCGAAAAAAAAAATTAACTGGGTCGGTATGGAAAAATCTGAACCTATAGGAGATGCATAGAAACTGTCTTGGGAACAATTAGTTAAAAAAAAAACTTTTTAGCATAGTAAATTTTTGGTCAAGCTTGAGTTGTGCGTAAAAATTAATCATCATCAACCTATATTAGTCCACTGCTGACATAGGCCTCCCCTAATGAGCGCCAAAGCGCCCTGTCTTCAGCTGTCCGCATCCAGCATCTGCCTGCAGTCTTTCGCAGATCGTCATCCCATCTGGCTGGAGGGCGTCCTACACTACGTTTGCCGAGTCGCGGTCTCCACTCAAGAACCCGTTTACCCCAGCGGTTGTCGGTTCTTCGCGAGATATGGCCGGCCCACTGCCACTTCAGCTTGCTAATTCTTTGAGCTATGTCGATAACTTTGGTTCTCTGTCGGATGTATTCGTTACGAATCCTATCCTTCAGAGAAACTCCGAGCATAGCTCTTTCCATAGCACGCTGAGCGACTTTGAACTGGTGGACCAACCCTACCGTGAGTGTCCACGTCTCAGCTCCGTAGGTCATTACGGGTAGGACGCACTGATTGAAAACTTTCGTTTTCAAACATTGCGGTATGGATGACGAGAAGACTCTACGTAGTTTCCCAAACGCTGCCCAACCCAGCTGGATCCTTCTCTTTAAAAATTAATAAAACCCGCGAATTGACAGTAAGTTTAAAAGTTACAGTTGATGATTTAATAATATTGGTTTATTAATAAAAAGCTTAGAACGATACCAATCTCGAAAAAAAATATTTATTTATTTAATGTTTACTTCCCAAAAAAAAAAAAATTATGTGACCCACGTTATTGAAAACGTGACGTCATCGTTCAATGTGTTGAGTGTTATCTTATGATAAACACCTCTAAAATTATTACTAAGCGTCAAAATAACAGATTTAAATTTATATGTGATGAAAAAATTTAATCACTAAAATTCTAGTAAGCTCAACTTTGCACATAATAGGTATTATACATGGTTGCACGGTGGTAGGGATTTCTCTAATGCCCGCCTGGCTAGCTACCACCCTCAAGTTGAATGTCCTGTTGCCAAGCACCAATAGGTGTGTTCCGGCAGCTGCACTTGAGAGCCAGTCTTCCACTAGGTTTAGCGTGTTATCATCTTGGGCCACATCGTCACTTGACATCAGGTGAGATTTTGCCCACTACGCCAAAACCTATAACGATAATACCTTTAGCCTTAGTTTTATTTATTGAATGATGACGTTACACCTCGTTTTTGCTGCATGTTTTTTATATAGATTAAAAATATTTTTATATTACTTTTAAGTATGAAATAATGAGGAAATATTATTTCACTGGTATTATTTTTAACATATTATTAAGTGTTTAAAATAATTTTTGAATTGTTGTCTACGTACTCCTGTATTGTCTGCTTTTTAAATACTGATCGATTTTTATGCGAGGATCGTTCCATTGTATCGGTAGAGATAAAGTCGTAATAGCAGTTCATCGTTAATAAAATGTTTTTGCTGCGGTCGCTTGACGGGCTGACTTACATTTCGTACTACTAAATAATTGATAGTCAATGAAATACTTGATAGTTTTTTTTTATTTATATACACAAAAATAAAAAATGTATAAGTAATATAATATGTACATATTATATTATGAAACTATATTTATTTTTATTTTATTACTTTTGTTTTGGATACTAGTTAAAACATTACAATATGGACTGATATCGCTGATCGTATATATTTTATTTGTATCTCTTTTAAAGTATACATTACAAGAATAAAGTTTATTTTATTACTGATTTTTCCATTTAATTTGAAGTGTTTAATTAGGTAGTCCGTTTGTATTATTTAAGCGCGTCACAGACGGCGAAGATGATAAATTATTTTTATCTTACGATAACGTAACATAAACTATCATAGTAACTTCATCATGTGTGACGCGCTTTACGATTATGTTATGTAGGCAATTTTATTAATTAATTTCGTTTATTTTTCTCACAAACTTTTCGTTTTATCACCATATTCAGTTTAAATGATAGTTAAGATGGTGGAGTATTTTTTATAAGGATTTCTATCCTATGAGAACATAGATAAAAATAAATAATTACCTGATGAATCAACGATGAATTTATGACCGTTCCCGAGAACCGGAATCGGTGTTGGTCCCGGAATATTTATCCTTTTGCACGTCCTCAATAAACTTATCCATGATAATGTTATCAACAACAATATTACGGTTACGAGTAAAATTAAAATAATCATTTTCACTGCAGCGACAAGCAAGGCAACTGACTGTGATAAGCGATACAAACGAACTGTTCCGAGTGATATGTTTAAGTTTAATGCTTTGATTTAATATATGAATTGATTTTTCTCTAGTATTTCGGTAACCGTGCTACCGCCTACCGGTTACTACACCAGTTGAATAAAGACAATGAATTACGTTATTTATATTCACACTGAGTTCACTAAACTTCTTAGTTTCAGTCAGTCACTTCGTCCATGTTAAGCTATTATTTAGTTCCTTTATGGCTAATTTTCTCAAAATAAATATGTATTTATGATATAAAAGGTATTATATTTTAGACTTAAAGACAATTAAAAGTTTCCCTAGTAAGAATATTTCCGATAATAAGTTTAAGGAGCAATTTTTACTCTAGAAAGGGTATTGTTGAGAACAGAAAAGTCAGTTCACAGCTATATTATGTAGGTATTTTAATGTGATCCTTATAGAATTTGCGTATTTTTAAATGTCTTATTTACATGATATTTAATGTCTTATAATTGTAATCCTTAGAGAGCTTAATATGGTTATTAATTCCGTATATTTTTATGTATTAACTTAACTCTTTCATTACAGTAATAATAATGTGTCTTTCAGTGGCGGATTTCCCTTAAGGCCCCAAGCCCGGTAAAGCTGTAAAAGCCGTAAAGGCTCCAGGGCCCCCCCCCCTAAGGCTATTAGTATAGTCAGTTCGAAAAAAAAAAAAACCTTAAGGCCAACTAGGCCTAGGCCTAAGGCGGCCAGATATTAAGGGCGGCTAATCGTGACAAAAATATACTTAATGCGAACATGTGTGGACAATAAATAATAGTAGACTAAAGCATAATATAGTGTTAAGACTCCAGACACGGAAAAATCCGGTTCGAATTACAATGTTGACATCGTAAAACTGCAATACTATATTACCATCAAATTAGAAATGTTTTATTTAAGTAAATTCATATTATATATACGTCACAGTAAACTTTGAGCTGAGAAGGGGGCGGCTGGTACTACATGGCCTAGGGCGGCCAAGACTGCTAGTCCGCCTCTGGTGTCTTTTGACATCTTATGTATGGCTATAGATAATCCTTATGGGCTAGAATAATAAGTAAATAAGTATATTAAAGAGTTCGCTTATTGCTTTGTGTTTTATTATAGGAAAAGTATTATATTCTGACGGTTTATTCATATTTTGTATCTATGTTATGTATTAAGTACATTGTACAACGATGGCCTTGAGTGTTGTTTTAGTCGCCTTGTTTATTACTGTTATAACATTATTATTATTTTAACTGGTAAACGTAATACGTAGTGTAGGTACTTAATTTAGTGTTAATGGTGGCGCATATACTAGTTCTGTGTAAATAAATGCGTAGAATTTAGCGCCAACACATTGGAACGGCACGGCTCGTCATTAGCAATCTACAGTTATTGGCTTCTATATGTCTGATTAAAACGAGGTATTATTGTCAGCCCTCAAAAGGTATTATAGGTTAGATTATTACGTGAATGACGATGATATCTCTGTACATCCACTGAAAATTATATCTGTAAACAATATAAATACTGCACAAAAAAAAACAATTAAAAAAATGTTAATAAACCTGATCGAGTTTATTGTCGGCTCTTCTCAAAGACTGCGTTGTTTTCCGAACCGGTAGTAGTGCACTGTAGTGCACAAATTTATAAGTATATTTTAGGGCCAAAACGTAATGAAAAATGTATCGTTCATCTGTCGCATGTCGCATTACAGCTGGCCGTAGAGTAGGTAACTGTGAGACTCGAGGCGAAGTTAAATTTATTGATAGAATAATTGAAGTTGACAAAGGTTCAATGATTTAAATAAATATTGATATTAGTTTTAAAGTTTTATTATTATTATTAAAGTGAAACTTTTATTCTATTGCCCCAAAATTTTTCGTTCATCTACCGCATGCCCCGTTACATTACATTGTCGCAAATAAAATAGAATTTTATGCCATGCAGTCAAGGATTATATTCCTAAAATCGGAAAATTATATATGTTAATGTGTGTTATCAAAGATTGTATGTTACAGTTCTTCAATCATTTGTATTTTTTGCTTAGGAATAATACATTATATTATTCGTTGTATTTTTTTTTCTTTTATCTATTAAAGAGAGGTAAAGTAAACTGCCATTAATCCAGTCAAGCTGTCTTGCGAGTTTTTGAGTAATAAAGTGAAAAACTGTAATTTCTTAAATTAAAAAAGAAACCAACTGCACCGTGTTTTCATAAAACCACACAATATATTTTTTTTAATTTTATGACTGTTTTATCGTTATAGGTTTAGCGTTGTAACTACAATCTCACCTGATCTTAAGTGAGGATGTTACCCAAGCATGCAAGGTAGCATGCTAAGCCTAGTGGGAGGACTTGCTTTCAAGTGCAGCTGCTGGAACACACCTATTGGTGCTTGGCGATAGATTTTCAACTTGAGGGTGGTAGCTAGCCAGACGGACATTAGAAAAAGCCCTACCACCATATTGTGGTTTCATCACGATGTTTTCCTACACCAAAAGCTCAGGCTCATTGCAGGAATTTAAACTCACGTCGATCGACGTTAATATGACAAACAATTATGAAACTATAATTGGCTGTCAATAAGTCTGTATTGTGTATTACTCTGAATGTTAATTTTATTTCCATGGATTGATTTTTTAATAGGGCTAGTGGTGCAAAGGTATACTAACCACTATAACCATTACTACACACTATTGCGCCAAGAAGTCACTAATAACCTGATTACTGATACCTACTGATGACCTAATTACCCCGAAAATGACTAACCTTTATCTAATGAGCATATTATTGTTAGTTGTGTGTCAAGGTGTTAAATATGTATGTATAATACATATATATATATATATATATATATATATATATATATATATATATGTATTTCACTTTCAAGTAATATATTGTTTAGTTTAAGTACATCTCATCGTTTTATATCCATTTTCTTCCCAATCATTTTACCAGGCCTCAGTTTAAATAAAATGACGAACCACGCCTCAAGCTTTTAAAGAAATATTTAAAAGTGTTTCTTATATTACAAAGGTCGCAAACAAGCATACGGCTCGCCTGATGGTACAGCGACTATTGTAACCTATGGACGCTTGTAATACCATAGGTATCAGTAGCACGTTGCCGACCTTGAATTCCCCTACCCCAAGGAGCTCTAAAAAACACAACTCAAAATTATTTGGCTGCGATCTTTTGTAGGATAGGGTACAAATTAACATAATTAACCCCAAAATAATTTATTTCATTTAACACAAAAAGAATTAGGCTTATAACAACATATATTACCATCATATTATAACATATATTAACATCATTACCTCAGTTTTTTTTTCTTATTGTTTACGCCGCTTTAGATTTCTTATCTTTATATACGTTCACATAAAATCCAAGGTGCCATTTAAGGAGACCGTATGAGCCATTCGGTACCTCGTCTCCTGAAATGATCAGTGAATCGGATTTTTTTATATAAGTTCCATATTCTGCCGCTCGCACGCTATTATCCCTCACGCACACGCATGTCCGATATATGCCTGACACATTTCAAATATATATTCAAATATTTCTACACATATCATGTTATATTTTTACCCTTGGATTTTAAAAATATATAAACCCGCATCGCATCGCATTTTTATAATCCTAATTTATATTAGGTCTTTACCTATGAAATATATACCAATTCAGCCACCTCGAACTCCTGAATGGCAGTGTTTACTGATGTATTACTATGCGATGCGATGTATAAGACGATGCGATGCAGTTTTACAAGATCTTCAATTTCTTATTGTTTATCTCGCAGGTGCGTAAAATCATGAATGTATTTTTTCTTTAACGACACGTGTTTTTAAAAGATCTTTGAAATATATTTGATGCGAAGTGTTATGCGATATATACATTATAAAATATATTATATTAATAGGTATTTACCTATGAAATTGCCGTTCTGCAGTACTGGCCATTTCAAATCAAAATAATTTTTGTTTGGCTAAGAATTCTAATTTCAAATTAATTTTATTTTAAAAACATGGAATTCTTTTTCCAGAAGTAGTCATTTGTTTATTGATTAGTGTTACATTTTCATCGCATTTCAATCTTTTTTGTCATCATGGATACGTTAAAAATTCGAGTAATTATGGAATATGAGTACCGTCGTGGCAGCAACGCGGCACAAGCGGCACGCAACATCAACGACGTTTACGGAGCTAACACTACAAACCAACGCACCACCTGTTATTGGTTTGCTCGCTTCCGTTCTGGGAATTTCGACCTGAAAAATGAACCTCGCGGTCGTCCGAAGACTTTGGTCGACAATGACGAATTAAAGGCGATTGTGGAAGCTGATGATACACAATCTACGGCTGAATTAGCAGCAGCTTTCGACGTTAGCGTCAAAACAATATTGGTCCATTTGCGTCAAATTGGCAAGGTAAAAAAGCTTGACAAATGGGTGCCCCACGAACTCAATGATCGCCAGCGCGAAGTACGCGTCGAGACGTGCCTTGCACTGCTCAACAGACACACAAATGAAGAAATTTGGAACCGCATTGTTACCTGCGATGAAAAATGGATTCTGTTTGATAACCGCAAGCGCTCAGCAAGTTGGTTGGATCCTGGTTCAGCACCTAAACAATGCCCTAAACGAAAACTCACCCCTAGAAAAGTGATGGTCACTGTTTGGTGGCCTAGCGCCGGTGTGATTCATCACAGCTTCTTAACAAACGGGGTGAGCATTACTGCAGATGTGTACTGTGAAGAACTGAACACAATGATGGAGAAGCTACCATATCTCCAACCAGCATTGGTCAATCGCTCGTCTCCGCTGCTCCTGCAACCAACTTGCTGAGCGCTTGCGGTTATCAAACAGAATCCATTTTTCATCGCAGGTAACAATGCGGTTCAAAATTCCTTCATTTGTGTGTCTGTTGAGCAGTGCAAGGCATGTCTCGACGCGTACTTCGCGCTGGCGATCATTGAGTTCGTGGGGCACCCATTTGTCAAGCTTTTTTACCTTGCCAATTTGACGCAAATAAACCAATATTGTTTTGACGCTAACGTCGAAAGCTGCTGCTAATTCAGCCGTAGATTGTGTATCATCAGCTTCCACAATCGCCTTTAATTCGTCATTGTCGACCAAAGTCTTCGGACGACCGCGAGGTTCATTTTTCAGGACGAAATTCCCAGAACGGAAGCGAGCAAACCAATAACAGGTGGTGCGTTGGTTTGTAGTGTTAGCTCTGTAAACGTCGTTGATGTTGCGTGCCGCTTGTGCCGCGTTACTGCCACGACGGTACTCATATTCCATAATTACTCGAATTTTTAACGTATCCATGATGACAAAAAAGATTTAAATGCGATGAAAATGTAACACTAATCAATAAAAAAATGTCTACTTTTGGAAAAAGAATTCCATGTTTTTAAAATAAAATTAATTTGAAATTAGAATTCTTAGCCAAACAAAAATTCTTTTGATTTGAAATGGCCAGTACTGCAGAACGGCAATTTCATAGGTAAAGACCTATTATATATATATATTGGTTCCTACAAGCACAATTTATTTAAAAATAAAATATAACTTAATTTCAATTTTAATATGTAATGATTTTAAACGTAGTTAAAAAGTAGTTTTAAATGTTTAATTTTATTCATTTAGTTATCCTTATATCAACATGTATTTAAATGTCATGCAGGCCTATTACCTGAGTGATTGTACATTGTATTTTGATTTGTGTATGACAATAATATGTAATTTTTCTGTTGGCGTGCTAAATATATAAATAAATAAATGGTATGTAGGTACTTTGATTCATACATCGTACTCCAGCTACGATGTTTTTTTTACATGCAACTAAGGTAACAAACAAAAGTATACTGCCCTCCTGGTGATAAGCGGTAACCAAAACCTATATACGCATGTAACGCCATAGTTATCATTAGCGCGTTGCTGACCTTGAACCCTCTTGAACAGCTCTGGAAACCCTACTCACCGCAGGAACACAACACAAGGTTATTTGGCCACGATCTTCTCTGTGGAGTTACCATTCAGACTACCCCAAATAGGGAAAATATCTACCGAAAAATTATGTCCGTTCTTAGAATATAGCAAAATAATACATTATTTATGAGTTCTTGTCAGCATGATGGCAATTTGTATATCGTCTTTTTTTTTAAATTCCTTATCCCTAGTTGCGAACAAATGAACCAGTGCTTGTTTGATTTCCATTATTTGTTCCAATAGGTGTGTTCTGGCGGCTGTACTTGAGAGCCAGTCCTACTAGGCTTAACGGATGGTCGATGGGGCCAAAGAGTTCTCGAGTGGCAGCCACGTACAAGAAGACGCAGCGTGCTGCCACAAGGTGAACCGACGACCTGGTAAATTTTGCAGGTAGCCGCTGGATGAAGGCAGCACAGGGCCAGTCGTTCTGGCAATCTTTGAGTGAGGCCTATGTCCAGCAGTGGAGGTCTTTCGGCTGAAATGATAATGAATGAACGCGTACGAATACGCGGGTGGTTGCTATTGTAATATAAACGCCGTAGTATTTACGTAACATGTTTTGCTTACGTATAATATATCTAACATAAATAACAACAATTAACTATGTAAAATAGCAAGACAAATGTACATTAGAATAATACAATACAGCATATATTTACATAAATTATCATCATAATTCTATCAATCTTTATTGCGTAGGAAACTTGTACAAAACCCGAAACTACTATAATAGTCCATATCTATATATATAGTTATATATATTATCTATGCTTTATCTATGCTAATATTGTCAAGCTCAAGAGTTTGTTTGTGTAATCTCTGGAAACTCCAGTTAGATTTGGAAAAATTGTTTGCATATTTTAGCCTATTTATGGAGGAAGGTTATAGGTTATTTTATTTTTATTTATTTATAAGGACTGACAACAGGAATTCAAAACAAAAAAGCCTAAATAATAACAAATACAGGTAACAATAATATTGAAAAACTAATTATAGCCAATCACAGCATACGTAAAAACAAATAAATTAACGGTTATAATTAAAATATATCTAGAATATTATCATATATAGGTAAAACATTGAAAACACATGATTTAAAATTAAAGATAAAACACAAACTTCATTCAAATCGTAATATTAAAGAAACAATATATACATGTTTAAAACATAACTATTTTCAATTAATGAAAATATTAAATGAAAATAAATATAAGATAAAGACAAAATATATATGTACATAATGTTAAACTAGGATGGTTATTGAATTACAAAATTTAAAAAATACAAAATTACAACAAATTCATTAAAAATAAAAAATCATGAAGCTAACAGAGTGTAAATTTTAACTTTAAACTGAGAAGGTGAATTAGCAAATATGTCAATGGAGACATATTTTTTAACCAGCTCATTATATTCACGTGATAATCTTGGAACTATTGAGAAATGTCCTAAATTGGTTCTGTAGCATTTATGACCAAATAAAGAGACTGGATATCTTGGTAACTTGACAGGTACATTAATTATATTTTTTTCTAATAGTTCTGAATCGTCAATGAGGTTATTAAAAAGTTTATATAAATAAATCATGTTAAGCATAATCCGTCTGTTATTTAAAGACATAAGTTTAACTGGTTTCAATAGTTTGTCACTGTCACAATAAGGAGCGAACTTCTTATTGTCTGGTAAACACATCATAGTGAATCGCTTTTGTATACTGTCAATGCGGTTTATATATGTTTCATAATGACGCCACCAGACAGTACAACAATACTCAAGCTGGCTTCTAACAAGTGCACAGTACTTTTTTTTTTAACAAAATGTGAATATGACTTTAGCTACGACCTTAAAGAGCTGAGCAGTAACCATGAATGTTAAACAATCTGGCAAGCTGTATTGGTAAGTAGGAGAAGTGGTAACAACGATAAGCTACATAGCTGCGTTGATGGTGGCGAGTATGATGCAGTTGTAGGGCATAGCTAGTGTTAAAATAAAAAGGTCAAATGTGAAAAGCAAAGTTATCTAAAAAATAATACAAGGTACCTACCTACTAAAATAAAATTACAGGACAAATCGTTAGGCTTTCAGCGTAACCTGTTACAGAGCAAACACTACAGGTTTTATTTGCCCTTTGCAAGCATTAACGTGCATTTAATATTCTTACGCGAGCGGAGACAGCCTGAAAACAAACTATAGAAACGCGCAATGACGTAAAACGTGACGTCGTAAAAGCTACATAAACATACATTTCCATGGTGATGGTCAAGATGGAGACGTGTTACTGTCCATTACAAGAATCTTTAGGGAAAACGCGTTCCCTACATACATAAATTCTATACAAATACCCTTTTAACAAATCGCTTTCAACAAGTTACGACAACACATCGTTGACTTTGGAGAAATCATAGATTTCCTCACTCATATTTTCAATTTTAAAAGAACGGAGACTTTTATTCTAAGGAGCTTTTGTTCCTGTCAAAGTTAAATAAAGTATTCATCAATAAACAGATTCTTTATGAAATGTCTTGAGACGCTCGTCATCGAAGTAGGAAGAATAGACGGAGCAAGGAAAAACGCAAGTCGAAATTGCCGTTTTTAAATTTGGCACACTCATCGTTTTGGTCCTCGGAGGTATAACATCTACGCCATACTCTTTACAAATGTTGCGCAGCTTTTAGACCATGACAAATAGGGTAGATGTCAAAAATACATTTTAGAAAAACTTCTTTAGAACAATTGTGATTTGAAACTCGATGAAACGAAAAAGCGACAGTAAAAATAGACAACCATATACATCTATAGGTTTTAGCCTATGAGAGAATGAGATAGAATACATTTACATTATGCACCGTTAATGCAAGTCCTGTTTTTCATGATTGTGATCATCGTCGGATTGGCTTAGTGGTGTGAGACGGCTAGACTTCATACGCAGTACGCACGAGTGCCCGCTGATTTAGGATATTTAAAAATAAACTTTAAAGAACATATATAATTTTTTTTATATAATCTTTTCACTTCTGACACGTGTGAAATGCTACACAAATATTTTTTTCCTCTCGGAACTTAATTTCAAAAGCCTTAAAATTAATAAAATTGTCAAAATTAAGGAAATATGTTTGTATAGCAAAGAAAGGGGCTTGCGAATGCCTACATGTTCTTTAAGCAACATAGAAAAAAATGGGGGAAAAATAAATTACAATAACCGTTAGAATTTATTACCTACATTATCTACTAAATCTTCTAAATTAGATCAACGGTTTTTGAATCAAGAATAACAAATGTGTTCCAAAAACTTCATTCCAAATAACAAGGGTAAAAATCCAACAAACCGCGAGGCGGAGATAATTAGCACAACATAAGATGTAAAACGTCTGCTTCACTTGCTTCGCTTTTACCTACTTAAAGCAAGCTTTTAAATGGAAGCATTCTGTCGACACGAAGCAAAGCCTCAAAGCTGTGAATTGTGGAAACGACAGAAATGCTTTCAGTCGAATATACAAATCCTCTCAAGAGATCGTTTCTGCTATCAAAGGATAAGTATGAGAAATGGATAAAATAAATAGTCAAAGAAATTAGATTTGGGAAGATGGTTTCAAGTTGTTTGGGCGTGGAGTCTAGTTATCGATATAACGATTAAAAAAAAATGAAAACCGAAAAATTACTTTTGGTTTAGATTTTTTGTTTGAAATGTTTCTCGAATGAGAGTATTCTTAGGTATGATTCAAAACATCCTGTTCAGCCATTTATAGAACATCAACTGATTAGTCTGATCAATTCGAAATTTGGTATCCTATTATTCCAATTACAAATGCATTGCAATGGTAACCTTGCTTCAGCTCCATCTGGCGACAGACTCTTTATAAAACATGTGTACCACTAGAGATGGAAAGTGGTAATCGATATAAAAGTGTATAAGTGGTAATTATTAATTTATTAGCTTCTCTATTTTATATGGATTTCATTTACAGTATAATATTTATTATAAAATATTTAAGTAAATAAATATGCAAAGAGAGAGAGACATCAGAATATACTATCAAAGACACCAGGATTCTCCTTGATATATTTATTCATTACGGAATCATAAATCTTGTGGGCGTACTCTGGGTTAAGTGCTAGAATGTAGAGATGTACACGGTCTGAAAATCCAAGTGAGCATGATGTCTTTTTATTTGGGGTTACCCCCAGTGGCCTCCTACCTCCCATATATAGCCACTCGTGTCTGATGTTATCGCTGCCCGTAGGCGACTTAGTAATTGATCTTGAACGTTCTCACGATCCGACAAGCTCCAGCTAGAATGATCTTCTCTTCGGGTTCCGACTATTTGGAGATCTTCACAATGCGAGGCCACGATCTAGAACCATCCTTCAAGCCCGTCGTTGGCTGCTTATATAGGTACATGGATCACAGAGCACACCTGTTTCTAGCGCGCGGTATCTCTACTTTCTTTCCATTTATTTTATATACGCCGTATTTTGAATTCCTGTCGTGATCTGTTATCTCGTTGCTATGAGACATGATTTCTTTTTAAATAGTGACATAGGCATGATTCTCTGACACGGCTTCCTGACATTTCATACGGCCTCATGTGATGGTTACCCTGCGAACAAATAATTCACGAGAGAAATTTGTTCCACTCGGTCATTCCTGACCAAACTCTAAATTCATCGGGTCGGAGAAAATAAGGGAATTCTTAACTTATACAAACATCGGGCAATTAGCAATAATTGAAAATATAACAAGTCTAGGTCATGTATAAAAGTCGCTCGAATCATATTTTTAAACTCTACTGTAATAGAAACTGTCGAGTAAAGCCTCTAATGCCACGGGTCTCTAGCCGACTAGCAATCGGTTTGCTCTTACACACCCAGCGCATGGATCACAACTCAGTACCGCCAATAGAATACCTAACTCGACTTTCTACCAAAACTTAAGCTTGCTTATCATCTTCTAAATAACTATTAACATGAACATCGATTGGTACGTGACCCGCTGGCATTTTGCTTAGATTATCTTTAAATAGTTTCAACATTCTCTCAATAATTTGAAGAAAACTATCACTTCATGATGACAAGGGAAAATTGATCTGTCAAATAGCACCGAACACCGAACATAAAATCATAAGATTCTAAACTACTCTTTAAGAGAACGTTCCCGCCGTCTAACAACCTGTGTCGCTACTACTAAATATCGGAAAAGTGCTGGTCGGTATATTTTTTTAATCGTTATAGGTTTGTCGTAGTTGCCACAATTCACCTGATGTTAAGTGACGATGTGGCCCAAGATGATAACACGCTAAACCTATTAGAAGACTAGCTCTCAAGTGCAGCTGCCGGAATACGCCTATTGGTGCTTGACATTTCAATAAGTCTGCTGAATTTGATATATCGACATACCCATGCATTTGTTTTCCATCCCACTCCACACGCTGTTTAATAGCCATTTTATCTATTACTAAATTACACAACAATTTGAGATTTTTACAGCCTACTTTAAGTTTTAATGCTTTGAGCATCGATAGACTGGTACCATTTTTTTATTGTCCGAACATGTGGCAGAGCTGTTCGGAATGTTTTTCTAACATACACATAAGCCTTTGCAGAGTAAAAGTGAAGAGTACTTTTCAAAAATTACTAATATATACTAAAACACAACTGGAAACAACGAACAACGTGGCATTTTGTCCAAAATCAAATAATGTGAAGTCGTTCGCGGTAAGTGCGCCATGAACTGACAGAGTCTGAGAACCCCTGTGTATTAGAATTTATGAATGGAATCTCTTAATTAAACACAACGGTAAGCTCTGAAATGAAGCGCGCACACGTCGTATATTGTTTGTATTGCGAACCCAGCATGACGCCTAGACCCCGACAACATAATGGGTCCTGCAACCCGCAAAGTTTAATTTACGTTAAGAAATATCGTGAAGCGTCCTGGCAACGTAATTATAAGATAAATTCCACTAGATACCTGAGACAGAGGTTATAAAAGGAAATTACTTGGCACGTTATGAGCACTTCATTAAGCTTAAAACCACAATTTTGCAGTCGCGCTACTCAGTAATACGTTCAAAGGTATACATATATTTTATACTAGCTGTGCCCGCGGCTTTGCTCGCGTGGAATACAGAATGCCGTCAGTCGAGCGCACGCGCGAAATCTGCTGCCCCAGCTCAAAAAACGGAAGATAAAATGCTTATTGTGGGTGATCCTTAGAATATAAATATATCCTATTGCTGACTTTTTTAAGATCTACAATTACATTAATTTGGTATATAACGTATGGTTTACTCAGTGTAAGCCATTTAAGCGCCCCAAATGCGTCTTTTTTTTTCGTATTGATTCACCATTATCGTCATTGCTTATTTCTTATGTTACTTTATCTTAGAAAATACATCCTATTACCTGGCCAGATAACTTAGCTATATTATAACATCAGCTATCTGCCAGTGAAAGTCCCGTCAAAATCGGTCCTACCGTTTCGGAGATTACCCGGAACAAACAGAACGGGTTTTTTTTATTGGTACCGTGTATAATTTCATATGCATTTAGTAAATATTTGTTATTTTGACATTACAAACAAACATTTCAATGTTATTATATGTATTGATTATTATTATTATTGCTGTGTTTTACGGTAATTGGGCGAATATTACTAAAAATCTACGGCCTACGGCAGCATCTCCATTGAATGCATGGAATTAAATTAGCAATTTCAAATCGCTCCGGTCAAAAAGTGGTAACCCTATTTTGCTATGCTATCTGTTTTATGTAGTTTTTTAAGAAACTTATTTACTTACGTGTATATTTCATTTATTAGCGGTTCGTACATCAAAAGGAAAAAAACGGAACCCTTATAGGATCACTTTCTTATCCGTCTGTCTGTCAGGGACGGTAAAAGTAACAAGTTTAAATTATTAATACCGGCACTAAGATTTATGGTTACCACTAACGGCCGGTTCCAATAATCTATCTATCTATAACTGTCAATTAAAATAGCAACTAGTGGTATCTATTGGCGCATTTATCAGTTTCAATAAACACAGATAGATTAAAAATTCTATCTTTAACTTTAAACTACCTGTCGGAGGGTCTAAGTCCTACCAAAGTTATGAAAGTTCATAAGAAAAAAAAGTAAAGCGTTTCAATATCGTACCTACAGTTAACTGTCAGTTGTTCAAATTATCTTTTGTTAGCATTTTGCTCATCGCCCGATTTTGATGGATGTTAGTTCGTGTTGATAGATTTTTCAATTTTAATAAATAGCGATGGATTTGTTTAGTGTTGAAAGTGATGTTGAAATGTATGAAGCCGGTGTATTTAATTCAGACTCAGATGATGCAGAAATTGAAGATCGCAGAGTTTATACTCGAATAAACTATGAGACCGAATTTTCAGAATCTGAATTTATTTATAGATTCAGATTAAATAAAACGACAGTGAATGATTTGTTAACGAAAATAACGCCATCGCTCAGAGTAACTTCTTCCCGGTTAGTAAATGCTTACTACAAATTTCATAATAATAACGGTATTTAGTACCTATCTAGTTTCCGAAACAGTTTTGCTGAAGTTTCAACACTAAGGTACATAAATATACAGTGATTAAAGAGATTTCAAATTTTAGGAATAACGGCATTTCACCGTTGCACCAATTGCTGTTGACTTTGAGGTTTTACGCGTTGGGCACAATGCTTTTATCTGTAGCGGACTTTGTTGATGTATCAAAATCATCACCAAGACCTTGGGTACATTTTGGTTTGTACGGAACCCTCAGGGCTGAAATTTTACACGGATTTGACCAATATTTTTTTTATTTTTGTGCTTCGGAAATCGTGAGGTCTATATTCCCAAAGATATTATAATTATAAAGAACATGATTGTAAACTTTTATAATTTTTCCAAGGTAAATGAATTTTGTGTCATTAGGATAAAGTCTATTTTCATAAATCATCATACTAAGCGGAAAACGAGATGATCTTATTAGGGATTGTGTCCCTGTCTGACGAGTTATTATTGGTTGTATGAAGTGGGGTGCCCACGTTATTGAATTATATTGTATATAATCACTACATATTTCAAACGAAATAGATAGGATAGGTAACGTACATGTGACGTATGCTAATATTAAACTAATAACTAAAACTAATAAGAAAACACAAAGATTCGACATTGTACTAAAATTGTAATAAAGCTTTATTTTTTATGTGTGAGCAAAAAATATTTTTTAATGGTTATTTTTGAAGGGAAGATTATAATTTTGTGATTTGGAGCACCTAAAGTTTTAAGAAGTAAAACGACTGATACTAAAAATAAATCATGCAATATACGATTATAGTATTTCGGCCTATTTCAATACTCAACAACAATAATATATATGGGCAGTGGTATCGTTCGGATCTTATATATTTTTTAAAACTAGGTGTAATTATTTTTTAACACGAATAATCAAACAAGTATTTTAGGTATTTTTAAATTAAACCCCTAACGGGAGACTGGATTGAAAAGTTTGTGTGACAGTAATATTTATTTAATTACTCGAAATGTCTTTGCTACTTCCGCCTAAGATGGTCTTAGAGTTCTTCTCTAAAGAACAGCGCCTTTCGAATCGGCTGTAGAGCCAAGAGAGCCACTATCTTGTTGGACCAACTATCTTCTTCTTCTTCTTATTTTGGCGCCGCGAAAAGCACTTGCCAGTGTCAATGTATTTGTCTTCGTAGCATTTTTTATATACAATAAATTGACACTTATACATTATAATATTATCAGAATATACATTGACAGTGACAAGTGCTTTTTGCGGCGCCAAAACAAGAAGATAAACTAAAATAAAAAAAAATATTATACGTTCTGTATCAAATTATTATGACGTCTTAAATGTTTTCGATTATAAGTCTAGAAAAAAGTAATTAAGAAAGTAAAATGAAAATCTCTGAGGTACGTTATGAACATCTTTTACTATCATAATAACTGTAATGATCTTATGAATAACACTGTATTTATTTTATAATGTGCACATTATAAAATTTATTAATAAAAATATTGAGAATGTGTGGCTATCTTAAAACAAATAGAAAAGTACAAACAATCGCGTGACAGTCTAACCTTAAAAAATGTGAAATCCAGTTAACAAAAAAATACTTTTATTTTCACAGCTACCTGGTGATGAAGACTCTGGGCCAACATGCAGGACTTATGTATTCCAAGACGAAAGCCATACTTTAGGCAATGCTTTAAAATGCATTATTAATAGATAGTAAGTATAAAACTTTTCACCTTTTATTTTTAATATACCCTATAAATATTATATTTCTTAATAAGTTGTGGTATTTTTTAGAATCATAGAAATGTCAGTTTATGCCTAAAAATTAAGTATATTGTGAATGTAGATATTTTATAGCTTTGGTGAGGTTATATACAGTCATACCAACAATTAAAAACCAAAATGATGATATGTTAAAAAGATCTGTTATTTTAACCAGTTTTTTCATGTTAGTTATTACCACCCTTTATTGTTTTTCATAATGACCTTTAAATTATGCCCTCTTTTGTGTGATTTTACTAAATCTTTAATTTAATAATAACAGTTGTTATGCTATAAATTCTATTAAGAGTAATAAATATCTTCCTACTTATCGGTATTAACTTTAATACCATCACACTTATTAATTGAATTATTTGGTCAACAGTGCCTGCCGACTGTGATAACAATTTTTAATCAAAAACTTGAATCATACAATGTATATACATAACTATTTATATTCATATTTTTAATGTTGTTTAATCATTTAATTGAAGGATTCATAATGTATATATGATACATATTCAATGCTCATTTTTAAACTTTCCAAGTAAATCAATGTTTAAACTTGTGATATCCTCCTAGCTGCTTGGTTCAATTTCAGTTTTTGTTTAGATTTACTTATGACTAATGTATTATAATTGCAGTGAAGATGTAATATTCTGCGGATACACCGTACCCCATCCTGCTGAATCTAAGATGCACTTTAGGATACAATCCAGGGAAACACCAGCTCTAGAAATATTAAAAAGAGGCCTCACAGACTTGGAGAAAGTTTGCAATCACACAATGGATTTATTTGAAAAAGAAGTCAAAGAATTTTCTAGAAATTAAATGAAGTTTCATTATTATAATTTATACTGCATAGAACAACAGACATGTAAATGTTATTATTATGCTCAATTATCATTGCAGCTTGTAGCTATTTACAACCAACCTGCAAAGGACCAGTCCTTAGGCAAGTTAATAATAGGTTGCAACTACTATCAAGTTGGAGCATATTCTGTGCCCATCTTGCCAACCGCATTTGTTGGGCTGGAACACGACAGTGAGAGCTCAGCCGGTTTTTAAAAGAAATCGATTTTGCAGTGGTGCTTCTGCCATAGAACTTTACACAGGTTCTACCATTACAAAACATTATTAAGATAATTACAAGCTTTTATTAAACTTGCAACATATGTATGTAAATCAAAATTTGAAAACTATTTTTCATCCACTTCATGGTATCCGATTCTGATGAAATCTTGGCATATAATTAAATTGAAGTGTGTGTTTATAATGTCAATATAACAGCTTTTTACTAAATGCATATGAAACTATATAATATGTGGTACATACTTATAACGTTTTTTATTTTTGTCTTTTTGTTTGTTCTGGCTTATCTCTGCAACAGTGTGACCGATTTAGACGGGACTTTCACTGGAAGATGGCTGATATTCTAAGGAATAACTTAGGCTACTTTTATTTCCGAAGAAGAATCAGAGTGCAATACAAATAAAATAATAAAACTTTATCTTTATAATAACCGGCGGGCGATGGTTACCATAATACCGATGGCATTCTGTAGGTTACGCAAGCGGAGCCGCGAGCACACCTATTTTGGCATATGTATGTAAGTTCCATGACAATGCAATATTATCGTACCATGGAAGTCATTTGATGATAAAGTCAGGAAGAACTAGAATTCTTTGATGGCAAATGGTAGGACAGTCAAATTTGGACTAGTTTGTTTTACTGCCATGAATGCTTTCTATTACGCATGATGACGAGGGTCTGAAGATGGAGCCGGATGATCGCCACTGGAACTCCCTAACGGAATCTGCAAAGATAGTAGAGTTTGGGCTCGATGTTTTGTTCTCATGAATATTTTCCATTACACATGTTGACAACTCTGAAGGAGCCGGACAATTATCACTGGAACTCCCTGATGGCATATGGTAGGACAGTCAAATTTGGACTAGTTTTTTGTTCTCATGAGTACCTTCTGTAACACATGATGATAAGGATCTGAAGTTGACGCCAGGCTATCGACATTAGAACTTCTTGATGGCAAATTACTTTAATCCTTTTTTCAATAAATATCTATTAGACCATTAGGAACTGCTGTCTATAAGCCTGGCCTGTATTTCATTTGGGTTGCATCGGGATGTCATGTATTTGTCAAGTACTACATCTCTAGATGGTAACCAAAGTCTTTCGTATCAATATCGTCAAATGAAAAGAACGAAAAATATTATGTACCCAAAAATATTAGCCATAATTCAAAATGCCGTCAGTCGAGGGCACCCCTGCTCATAAGACGGAAGACAAAAATGCTTATGCTATTAGGCATATACTATTGCTAACTTTTTTGTAGGTCTTTTTAAGATGTACAATTATTATGTCCTACATTAATTTAATCTATCTCTTATGGTTACTCAGCGTAAGCCATTTTAAGCGCCCCAAATGAGTTTTTTTCCGAACTGATTCACAATTATTGTCACGGCACTCGTCAAGCTTCATTATTTTTTTAAAGTTCCAAATTTATGTAAATTTTATTTAGTATGTTATGTAGGTACCTACTGCCTGCGCATCTGGTTAGTGACCCGAAGTTACCTTTCTCCTGTAACTTTATTCATTAAAGGTTGTTCTTAATTTTTTAATTCAATAATTTATAAATAAAACTTGTTTTTACAAAATCTTATGTTAAACTTTAAATCACTTAAATATTTGCAGTGCTTGTTATGTATCCAAGTGGACTTAAGTTGAGATAGGTACTAATAACAATATTACCAACCCGTTTTTCCAAAGAGAAGATAGGGATCGGGATTACCCAAGTATACTTAATATTTCCTTAGGATATGGTTGTACCACAGAAATTTGTGGATAGGTACAGCAAAACATATTTAGTGATTGTTTCCTCAGTTGTTTGCCAGTCTGACGATCGTATAATATACAGATACTAGCAGTGTCCCGCTCCGAACCACGAGCCGTCGCGTCGCAGTGGCTTTCATAGGATTTTAGAAAAAATACATTTGTTATTTGATACTTTTAAGTATACAATTTCATACAAAACGGTGAGACCATTGAATTATTTGGCAATCAATCTTAAGATTTATTTTTACTTTATACACCATATAATATAGACTTATAAATTTGATATGTATGGACTTTATTTTCTTAATAACATATTTGTATTTTGAGTTGTAAAGCTGAAATTTATGCGTATCGTTTACCGGGGTGGTAAACCAAGCCTTAGGACCTTGACCCCGGGCGTCCCCGTTCAACAGATATTTGTTGATGAAAATTTCATACGACGATCATCGTAATGACGTGAATTCATCAGTCTATAGGTTTATTTTCGACCTTAATGCTACAGCTATCGATAAAACAAAGGGTGATATTAAATTATATTTACCCTACCGTTTCATTTTCATTACCTTTCAAAAATACGTTTTAAACCTTCAATACACCTATTTTTCTTTATTTAAAGTCGTACATTACTTATAAATTTGCAATATATACTTAAGTTATCATCAATCATCATTGCTACTATTGTTTTTGTTTCATATTTGTAACAAAATGTCTTGGTTTTGCTAATTAGTTTGTTTGTTATTATTGAAATTGACGTTTGGCATAAAAGTTATTTCTGGAGCTAGAATAGTCTTCTAGCAGTGTAAGATACACATAAGCTATCGTAGGTCGTATAAACCTAATACTATTAAGATCTACATTTATGTAGTATATGAATTTGTATGGCTTACTCAGCGCAAGCCATTTTAGCGCCCTAATAGTCTTTTTTCCGGATTGATACACGATTATCGTCATTACTTATTTCGTATGTTACTTTATCATACAAAATATATCCTACAACCTGGCTATATAACATAGCTACGATTAAAAAAAAAACTTGTAAAACAGGTAAGTGGTATTCAGGTGGAAAGAACATAACGAACAGACAGATGTTGAGTTTTATAGTATATATAGATTACAATACCACCATGTAAAATCTGGAATGAAATTTAATATGTACTTTAATTGCGTATTGTAACAAAATCTATCTATCTGTAAGGGGCACAATACTTTTAAATAAAATAAATAATTAAATCTTTTTTTTATTTGTTTTACAATGAACTATCCTTTTAGACTTTGAATTCAGAATAAGGCGACTTAGTAAGTGGGATATCTCTCCACAAGTCTGGTGTCAAGTATGCATAGGTCTTTGCAATAGCTGCATATGTAGCTTTGGCAAAGTTGCCAAGAGTGCCAGTGGAGCCACGAGCAGAGGTGTAACAGTCCTGGACACCAGCCATCTGAAGCAGCTTCTTTGGAACAGGAGCAGACACAATGCCAGTACCACGAGGAGCTGGGATCAATCTTACTGTGACCGAACCACACTTTCCTGTGACCTGAAATTAATAGAAGTAAAACTTAGCACAATTTAGAAATGTGTACAATTTAAAAGTTTGAAAAAAAATCAATCAGACGTTCAAAAGCTTCACTGGATTAACCTCAAGAGGATACCACGAATGAAATGATTAGAAGATTTCATCATAAAATATTTATGACTAATTTGCAATGAATTATTTAAATGTCAATAATTTTCTAAAGAGATTTTACATCCCCTAAAAAGTAACATACCTAATATTTTTAAATAAACTCCAGATTAATTATTAATTAATTAAGAAAAAGGTAAATGATTATCAATACCTTGCAAGGCACTGTGTGAGGCTTTCCGATCTTGTTACCCCAGTAACCTCTGCGAACAGGTAGAACAGACAATTTGGCGAGTATGATAGCACCACGGATAGCAGTGGCCACTTCCTTGCTGCACTTCACACCCAGACCAATGTGTCCGTTGTTGTCACCAATCGCAACAAACGCCTTGAAACGCGTTCTCTGACCGGCACGAGTCTGCTTTTGAACAGGCATGATCTTGAGGACTTCATCGTTGAGCGAAGGACCAAGGAAGAAATCGATTATCTCGAACTCTTTGATGGGGAGAGAGAATAGGTAAATGCTCTCAAGTTTATCAATTTTTCCTTCACGGACAAGGCGACCAAGCTTGGTCACCGGCACCCACTCTTTTTGGTCTTCCTTGCCGCGACCACGGCCGCGCCCACGACCGCGACCACGACCACGTGGGCCACCACGACCTCTATCGCCACCACGGGATCCAAAGCCGCCGCGAAAACCGCCACGTCCACCGGCTGGAGCTGCGTCCGCCATTCTGTATAACAATGAGCAAAGAAAAATTTGTTATATCATACTCAAATGTATGCAACTGAATGAGTTAAAATTTGTAATCAGACGCTAAAGGCCATCACCGTGCTAAGCACTATGGCGGATACCACGAATGAAATGATTTTCAAAGTCTCATCATAAAAGCCACGTGTTCGTTAATTTAATAAAATCTCAAAAATTACAACACCATTAACATATTTAAGATAATAAATGATTATTTTAAACTATTTCAATAGTAATAATTGCATAAAAACACACTCAAGAATTATTGAAATAACTTACGTTGAACGATCAGCGCAGAAGGAAAGTCAGTTACAAAATGGCAGAGCTATAATTTTGTACTAGGGACGGGAACTGAGATCGGTTTGCTAGGGCAAAGAAATCGATTTTTGATAGTACTGAATTAATCTAGGGAATCGATATTTGACTTAAGAAAATCTAATTTAGATTTTTCTGTTTTCATAAGAATAATTATTTACAATTTGTTAAATGTATGTGAACCCAAATATATGTGAATAAAAGTCAGTTTTTCAACTAACTGCTCAAAAACTCGTGACGAGTCTGCATTGAGAACTAAAAAAATAAATTTTTATAATTACCAAACTTTTCAATGTAACCAATAATTTCTTTGAAATAAATAATTTTTGTACAAACCGGAATAAATTATTTTTCTCTATGCCTTTCTGTCTTTTTAATACCTGATAATTTAGTATGGTTGCAAAAAAACTTTGATAAAGGAAAAATCAAAAAATATCCATGTTTGGGAACCATTTTTCTATGAATCGATCCATCATCAATTGATTGTTCATCAAAAATTGATCTTATTCGTAAAGAATCATCAACCCGATTTTGCACTGACTATTGAAATTGGAGACAGTGTTGCCAGCAGTGTTCAGCTATAACTTCTTTTATTTATGAACCGTTTTAGGTGATTATATTTTCTTTGGAAAAGGGATACCTAAAGGTGGTTCCATTTTAATTTCATTGACATGGGACCTTTGAGTTCGAAAATACACCAGGAAACTCATCAAAATAATTAAAGTTTGTTTTCTTTAAAAAAAAAAAAAGGCCTAATTTAAATGTTCCTTTTTTATTTACTCCTAGATAGAAAATCATTGTAATTTATGACTTTTGATCTCAACTAATAAATATTATTGTTCTGACTTCTTATTGTGTAACGGGATGTGAGAATTGTGCGCACGCATAAAACACTGTAAGGTATCAGATGTACAATAAAATATTAATGTACTTTATTTTCGTATAAAAAAACACTCTCAACCTCGAGTATTTTTACAACTGTGCTGATTTTTAAACGTAGTGCTTACAGTCTCTTTGCTGCTTTTAGCACCAAAAATTACAAAAAAGGTTATGACTATAGTTATATAGTCCTTTCTCTTTTGCTCTTCATATTTTTTGTATGTCGCTCTTTCAGTTCGCAGCGAAAAAGTAAGAAACATTTCAAACTCTTAGTTGTTCCTCTACTACTAAAATCACTTTTAATTATGGATGAGCAATATTAGAAAATGATCCATGTCAATATAGGTAGATAAACCTCAATGTCCGATAATTATTGATATAAAAACATTGATGTTTTGGCGTTACCCAAATGGGCGACCTTTTTTAGATGAAGTTGACGACGTTCGTTGTGTTTGTGTTTCTATTTTGCTTACGTACAGACGCTCGGAACTCCAATACAATGTCTTGATGTTTCAAGCTCAACATCAATGAATATCAATCAGCCTTACTCTGAATCAAAATTGTAAAAAGTTAGTTACTGCCATAATTTCTTCGATGTACAAACCGTAATACCAGCGCTGGCAAAGAAAAAATATACCGGCCTTACAAAACCATCGAAATGTTGAAGTTATATTTTTTATTGAAGTTATATTTCTTTTGCGGCATTTAGTAGAGGGTAATATTATTATTTATATTTCTTATAATAATAATTATTATTTATACGTTTTTTATTATACTATTTAAAAAAAGGCATGTGTGCGATTCACACACGATAGAAGTGAAACTTCATTTTAAAAGATATTTTATATTTTATTTAAACAGTGTGCAATATACATACACACCGACATTTGCTCTCTCGCTCTGGCTCACACAAACGTTAACGTTATAATGGTTAAACGTTTAACGCGTCGGAAGTCGAATAAGAAGTTTCATTTCAAAAATGCCTTGTAATTGAATTCACGTTATATGATGACGTGAATATAATTTCTTGTGCTGATAAAACATTAATAGTTTGCAAATCCTTTAGATCGATTATTTTTGTAGAACAACCATCAACTGTATCTTAATACATATTTAAAAAAAAAATGTACGTTAGTCTTCATCTATTTCGCTAATCCTTCGTAAAGAACCTATGGTTATAGACATAGATTAACATGTATATACTAAACTTATAGCTTTGTTCCGGTAACTACTTACAGTTGAGAGCTAATTGCAGTTCACTTCACTTTAAGTTAAGCGTGATACCATCTAGAGCCATATCGTCACTTACCATCAGGTGAGATTATTGTCAAAACATATATAGTATCTATATATATGTATGTGTAATATGTATCTATCTATATATACCTATATAGGTATCTAAAGATTTTAAAAAAGGAGCAGTATTATTTTGTTACCAAGTAAATGAATAGTTACAATAATTAATATACAATAAATTGTTTTGCCAAGTGCGTGTCGGGCCACGCACAGTGTAGAGTTCTGTAGTTGCCCGTCACAATATGCAGACGTAGAGAAGGGGTTTTAAGTAATTATCAATGAAATTTGTACGAAATTACATTTTATAACTTGATTGACTATTACTCGTTAACTTGTAAAGCGTAGACAGCCAGACGGACATAGCGAAACTATAGGGATTCCTTTTTGACTTCGGAACTCTCAAATGTATATAATCAACAATATAACTCAAACTCAAGTTTACACAGCGTAATCCCGTCATGAATATATTTTATCATCAATTAGCTGTGCCCCGCGGTTTCACCCACGTGTGATTTAAAAGAGATTGCTGATTGATTATTATCAAATTCATAATATTCTAATAGTATAGGCAATATTTTTATCAGGCGGTCAAGGTTATGCGTCACAACTCACACGGCTCATTCGCGCCACTACACCTTTAGTCATAGTCCCGAGCCGAGTATTAAATTATTTTATTTTTACATTATGTCCCAAACTATTCGTTCAAATAACATGCTATAAAAGGCAGTTTATCTACATAAAATACAAAAAGTTTCGTTAGTAAGGCTATGCCTAATAATAATGCCCATAAATCACTTTTCAATTTTCAATTAAAAAAAACATAATACCTTATTGTGGCTTATGTATAAGAGATAGGCATATGGTATCGCGGACTCTTTTTTAGATGTACTAAGGGGAACATTTTTGTAGAACATTATATTTACATAGTGCTAACCATTACGCCAGCGATAGGGGATAAAGCAATTGGGGAGCGCTGTTTTTTCCGACTTAACTAAATCAATCATCGCTGAGTATGCTAAATAGCATATACTACTTCTCATGAATGTGGCCATCATATACAAAAAGAATGGTTTGAATTCGACAGGTAGTTTCAGAGATTAGCGTGTTTAAACAAACAAAAAACTTTTCCTCTTGATTTTATTAGTACAGAGTATAGATTAAACTTTAAATAAATTAATTATGAAAACAAACTCAACATTAAATGATTACATCGTTAGCAAAATTTATCATAAACAATAAATTTTAACAATTTTCAATGATTCATTTAAATTATCTTGTACTACAAAGGATAAGTTTTCTATCCCATGGCACGCTGCTCCGTAACCTCCAGTCTTCGAGACTGCCACCACAGCCCCTTTAAAATTAGCGTAATGTGCCATTATCCTCGCAACAGCTATATTTGCGGCCTCTGTAGGGGAAGCTCCACGACGCATTTCTTCCACAGTTAGAAAGCTGAAAGTTTCAAGGCACTGATATGCTTAAAATAGGATCGCAGTCTTATAATGACCAAGAACCAAACGAACGTTATTACCAGAATTCACGTTTCCTTGGCGAATACTTATTTAAGGAATATGAACTCCTAAATAACCAAAAAAAAATTACTTGTTTAAGCAAAAGTATGTAGTGTTCTAAAAATTTTACAACTACCTACGTGTCGGACCACGCGCAGTGTAGGGTTCTGTAGTTGCCCGTCACAATATACAGACTTAGAGAGAGAGCTTTAAGTAATTTTCAATGAAATTTGTTCGATTTTTCAATGTATTTTATAAGTTGATTAACTGTTACTCGTTAATTTGTAAAGCCTACTTACCTCTGATAGTTTTCCTTTTAACTTCATTATATATACTACTACTATGATTTTTTTCGCATATCCAAAAATAACCATTTAACCGCACGGTTTTTCATAGTGCAGTCGTGTGACGTTTAATCTTAGGTTCAACGACACACACCTAGAAAGTATTATCGCTAAAACTGTCAGCAAACAATGGGCTATAAATTAAACGTTCCCCTCGTTTTAAAAAGCGATGACGTAAGTTGTTTACAAGATGTTAAGAGTTCCGGGACCTTCCAGAGATTTCGGGATCGAGTCATTTTGATATATAAGGGAGCTGAGTTGTGAGACGCGGCAGTTAATAATTCGAAAGCGAAGCGACAACAAGAAGCGAAATAAGAGAGAAACAAACAGTGTTATTCTGCAAGTGCCGACAGGGTTATTCTGTGAGAATATTCGGTGAACGATTTGTGTGTTTTGTTTTGTTATTGTTTTTTTATTTTATTTTAATTTGTACTAGCTGAGTACGAATAAATTTCTTTTGAGTGTCACTACGGCATCTTATTACCCACGGACGTAACAATATTAATTATTAACCGATTTTGACGAAATCTTGTAGACAGGAAGCATACGTTATTTCATAATTTATGATAGGCTGGCTATAAGTTAGGAATCGTAAACGCAATTATAGCAAAAATGACATTCGTTTGTACCTATAGTACCTATCCAAAATGGACCTGTCAACGACAGCCAATTTTGCTAGTATAATCAGTCACAATATACTTAAATACGAACGCAAACTTATTAAATAAATAAAATGTAAACTTATTCAACTTCAAATAAGTTCATAACGTAAGATTACCTAGGCAAAAACCTCAGCATAACGTCACCATCACCAGTGGCTGCAGCGCCCCCAACAGTATTATCAGCATACGCACCAGCTCCTGGGATAGGTGCGTCACCAACACGCCTGAGGAAAATCATGCCTATGAACCACCTCCATGAAAAGGCAGGCCAAATATTTAACGAAAACTATCACCGATCCAATTTCATTAAGACTAAATTTGAAATTTACATAATTCTGGGCTGAAGCCATGGTAAATTATATCTTCTAAATGCTATCAAAGAAAGAATAACATTATTATTGAATAATAATATTATACCAACCCAAGTATTTTAAATTTTACACCGTTAGTAGATGTTCCAGCTGCTATATCACCATTATTATCAAGGACCACCATCCCGATTGTGTCGTGATGAAATCTGTCCACTAACAAAGTCTTACTAACTTGCTGATCTTCATCTAAATTCTCCATTTTACTATATGGGCCACAATTTTTAGAAGGATCTGGCTTAACATTCTAAGGAAAAACATAGAAACTGATGATGATGATGACTGAAAATGATCATGCATTTGAAATTGCAACAGTTTTAATTACCACCCAAAAGTTTGGTTGACAGGTGGCTTTATTTCGCCATCTCAACCACATTTTTTTGGACTCTGGTGTAGTGAGAGACTCTTCTGGGAAACCCATTTGAAGGGCAAATTTTGTAGCCGACTCCCCAACCAGTAACGAATGCGTTGTGTATTCCAAAACGTGTCGGGCAACTGAAATTGCGTTTTTTATTCTTCTTAAAGCACCTACAGCTCCAACATTCATAGTTCTACTGGAAAGATAAAATATTGATTAAGTTTGTAATACTCCTTCAAAAACAGTCGTGATTTTATTTACAATGAAAAGCAAACATTATAGTGTTCAAAACAGTGGTGTTATCATCTCAATTCTCTTACTGCAGTTTTCTTATATCTTCAATATCTACTTATAATTTACTTTATAGCTTTTGCGTTGTCTTGGAAATGAAACGACTCGCGCGCCACCTATGGTAAACTGGTTGTACTAACACAGAACCTTCACTGATGTATAACCACAACTTACCAAAGTTTAATCCAGAATTAAAATTAGACTAATAAATAATTGTTATATTATAAATATTTTACGAAGATTTTAGGAAATAAAAAGGTATATAATATTCAAGAGTAAATTAACTTTTACCCGTCCATGATTAACGCATCTAGTGTAGTTTCACCAACTTCATTAGGACTTCCTCCGTAACCGACTGTTCCATCACACTGCTCCTTTTCGCATACCGAAACTCCCAATTCCAAAGCATCCAATGCTGAACGCCCACTTTTGAGAACTTCCCATGCTGCGTACATATTAAAAACTAATTAGTTTATTGCATAATAAATAAGTAATATAAAATATTAACCAGTACTTGTAATTACCAGTTTGTGTAGAATTAATAAATGTCCATGTCGTTATTACTACGGGTAATGCATTTTCTCTAGTTATTTGACTATAATAAAATAATAATAAGATAATAATGTATTTATCCATTTATCATTATCCGTTAATTTTTGGACAAATGCTGTCAAATCAGTTCATACATTATTACTATCTTTACTCTATGATTATTACTTCACAAACTACATATTTGGTTATATTGCATTACTCTTTGGATAATTTCTGTATATCAATTACTTTTTGGTGCTAAACTGTACGATTCTGTAGTCCTCAAGGAACCCATTAGTTACGCCATGTCTGTCCGTTTGTTCATCCGCGGCTTAGCTCAGAAATTCTAAGTAATAGAAAGCTGTAATTTGGTATGGTTATACATATTACTTGAGAAAAAAAATTTTATAGTACCTCCCTTACACGTAAAGTAGGTTCAAAAATGTTGTGGGCGTGTGAAAAATATTTTTCGATTCAGCGATCCACTTAATATTAAGATGTAAAGTGCTAATTTTTGTTAGAGTCAAGTCTCCCCGCCCCCTGCCGCTAAGTGGTTGATTTTGGATATGTGAAAAAAATCACGAAGTAGTTTATATAACTAAGTTATAAGGAAAACTATCACAGTTATACTTACCTATCTGTTAACTTTACAAATAATATTCGACCAACTTATAAAATATACTTTGAGATGTAAATAAAAAGAAAGATTTCGTACAAATTCCATTGAAAATTACTTAAAGTGCCGTTCTACGTCTGAGAAACTACAGAACCCAAAACTGCGCTTGGCACTTGGTCGACTTTTTTACACTTTAACGAATTAACAATAAATACGTGCAAGTTCTTTTTTTAACGTAGTACGATAAAATGACTACTTTGTGCCTGATGGTAAACACTGTTCAATCCGAAAATAACGGCGATCAACGAAAGATCGACAATAGTAATATAGTAATCGCCGTCATGCCACCTGCAAACCTCTTATTAACTGGATATAAATTACCATCCTGCTTGATTACTGAATAGCATCTAACTAATCCCTGACAGAAACACGCATATAGTTCGACCGCCGTAAGCGCGACCCTCCTAATGGTTTGCGGGTGCTTGCGGATGGTTGAGGAATAGCTGTGTAACTCTGATTTCGGTGAAGTAAAACGTTGTAGAAACCATAACATAATAGAAGAGTTTTTCTAATGCCCATTTCGTTCTCGACCATCCTAAAGTTACTAATAAAACACCAAGCACAACATACAGTGAGATTTTGTTTAAACGCTATAAACCTATGAACTATGAAAAAACTTCGAATAGAGGTATTGAGAAAAGTTTCTAAAAACTCAACGCGACAACCAAACACGATTTAGGGATAAGTACTATTGATTCCAGTGGAAGTAATGCGCAAGCAGTCCCCACTCCCCGGCCCAATGGGTGAAGAAGGAACACCGTGGGGTTTTAGTCGGTAAGAGTCCGACATACCCTTCTCTTGAGCTGCCCGGCTCGGGAGGCGGATCCAATGCAGGTTAAGTTAAAAAGGTACTATTGATTCTATGTTTTAGATCCACTTAAGGGCATTAGCCAGGTACGTACAACGGGGCAGCTGCCTCTCCCCCTAGCAGGGCGTGTGTAAGCTGAATTCGCACGCAACACAAATACTCCAGCATTAAATATAATACTCTCATTTGAAAAATATAAGTGTTGCTATTTTTAACCAAGAACTTGAAGACATTGTCAATGCAGTGTCAAATACATCCAGAGAAGGCAATCCTATAGCGAGGTATACATATTACTTAATATCAGTTTTCTCTTGTATGTCCCCTAAACAAAATTCTAGCTACATATTTTTTAAATAATCTTTTCACAGTCCCTTGCAACTATAAAATTATATTTAAAATAAAAAGCTCCATTTATAACAAGTAGGTAAATTTATTTTAACTTAAACTATACAGGTGACCGAAACAATTTTGAAAGATTCTTGAGTTTTATCTTGAATTACGAATGGAAAATTCTTTATGCCGTGGCAAGCCGCACCATAATTCCCGTCTTTTGCGAGCGCAACGACAGCACCCATAAATTCCGGGTAATGTGCAGCTATCCTTGTAACCGCTGTATGTGCCGCTTCGGTTGGTGATGCACCGCGTCGCATCTCTTCTACAGCTAAGAAACTGCAAGTTAAGAATTATTTTGTATTTAAATAAACTATGGTCGAAATAATTTGCACCATAAAATCAATGGCATGCTACACATCTCTTCCAAAACTAAAAAAAGGTAGAAAGAGATTTAGATCTCAAAAATGTATATTTCTAGTATTAAAATTGTGCTGGTCTTTGAGAAAATAAAACTTATCAAAGTTTTTACGAATATACATTAAATTATCAAGAATATATTGGGAGGACAAAGTTAAGATATTAAATTCCTGGAACTTGTCCGTGAGGTCTCATGTTGTATATTGCTCGAATAACCCGCTTTTGTAAAATTAATATGGTGTCTAAGTAGACTAACTTAGCAGGAGCATAATAATATCTGTTAACTGGCCAATCTTACTTACTAGGACCTGCTACAGAGCTTAATCTTCCTGCCAAAGTTGTAATGTGCGGAACCCCACTATAATTTTGAATCAAGAGTAATACCCAAGAAGACAGTATTATCAACTAAGCCTATTAGATTCCCTTGTATCTTGATACTACTATCAACAAGCCGAACATTGAGCAAGGCAAAGCAATATTTAGTTTTGCTTGCATTTTATAGTAAATTATTTAGAGCAAACCATTCAGAAATTTTAACTAACGTATTATTTAATTGCTTAACTTCTGAACCTATTATTTTCACTTTGAATATAAGTGAAGTAACATCTGCAAAAAGAACCATGTCAACACTATTCCAACCACTAGCGGTAGATCATTTATATATACGAGAAACAAAAATGGTGCCAAAATCGATCTCTGAGGAACGCCGATTCAAGTGAATGACCCGAAAAGGTTGCCCCATTTATACTTATTTTCTGACAGCGGTCTGTTGAATAAGAGTTTAGCAAGTCGAGAGAAGTTCCCCACACACACGATAGTGGTTCAGCTTAAGTATAGGCGTACTGTGGTCAACGCAGACGAAAACCTTTGAGAGATCACAGAATACACTGATTGCATCCGGTGAATCCTCTCAGGCCCTAAATATATTACTTAGAAGCGTTGCACCCGCGTCAATGGTTGATTTTGATTTCGCGAAACCATACTGCCGACCATCTAAAATTTCTTGTGCATTGAAATATTCTACTATAGCTCGGCCGCCGTAAGCGCGACCCTCAAAATGGTTTTCGGGACGCGGGATGGGAACAAGACCGACCAATGAGCTGTTGCCGGCCGTCGGGAGCAACAGACGTATGGGCTTATGCGGTTTTATTCTTGTGACTGCTCCAAGTTAGAATAATTTATTAAGATGGAATTACGGACGCTGCATTTAAAAACACTATACAATTAATCTATATAATTCTTTAGCGCGATTTTATTCAACTATATTGAATATACAATTATATATAATATACAATTAATTAAGTTTAATTTCGACTGAGTGTAAAGATTACATGCACAAGTTGTTTTTTCAATATAGTATTTCTTTGATTAGAATTTCAATAAATACCACTATATAGATGTATTAAATATATTATTTATCATTAGATATCTGTACCAATTGCAATATCATGTAGAAACCATTGATCTTAAGATATAGAGTATCATCTCAACACCGTGTATATCCAAGCACACCCACCGCCCCGCGTCCCGCAAACCATCAGGACGGTTGCGCTTCAGCTGTCGGACTATTGCTGCTAAATGCATATTTTTCTCGAACGAAGTACAAAAATTGGTCTATAATTTCCATGATTACTTCTACAACCTGATTTAAACAGAGGAACTACTTTACTCATTTTCATTAGATTAGAGAAATTTCCTGTTTCTATGCACTGATTAAATATATTAGCCAGATATGGTGAAATATTGTCAGTTAAGGACAAGACCTACTATTACTACAAAAAACTTGGAATTGGCAGCAAAATACCTCGGTAAAAATCTGAGCATCACGTCGCCATCACCAGTGGCCGCTGCGCCACCAACAGAGTTGTCCGCATAAGCGCCGGCTCCCGGTATAGGCGAGTCACCAATACGCCTGAAAATTAACAGCCACTTATTATTATTTAAACCAAAACTTATTATGTAGAGATGATGTTTGTATTAACGTGGTTGACTTCATTATGAAAGAATTAGTCGGGTAAGAACGTTCCAGTTGGCCACAAGATCTATATTTATGTGTTTATTCAAAACTAGCCGTGCTCGCGACTCCGTTCGCGTGGAATACAACATTATTGTTTAGTTTTTTTTTTTCATAAATAAAGTTTAATTTTACTTAGGTATGTTAATTATGAATACCGTCGGTCGAGCGCATTCGCGAATAGGATTATTATTTACTAGCTGTTCCCGACGGTTTAAATAGTGTTAAATTTATTCAACAAACTCTCCACGCCGTCGGATCCAACGCGCCCGTGTAGCCCAGCCATATCGTTGTTCTACTCCTCGTACTTACCTGAAACTAGCCAGATTGCATTACGTCTTTACTGCTCCGCTCTTTAGAGTCGTGGCGTGAATATATATAGCCTATACTATTCCTGATGAATCTGGCTATCATTTACAAAATTATTATTCAAATCTGACAAGCAGTTCCAGAGATTAGCGTGTTTAGACAAACATTCAAACAAAAAACTCTTCATCGTTATTTTATTACAAGTATTGCCCGCGGCTCCGCTCGCGGTGGCTACAGAATGACGTCAGTCGAGCGCATGCGCGAATCGTGCTGCTCCCGCTCAAAAGACGGAAAACAAAATGCTTATTGTGGGTGATCCTTAGAAGATGAAGTATGAATACCAATAATGTAGTACATTAATTTGATATATCTCGTATAGTTTACTCAGCGTAAGCAATTTAAGCGTCCCAAATGATTCTTTTTCCGAATTGATTCGCCATTATAGTCACTGCATATTTCGTAAGTTACTTTATATTACGAAATATATCTTATAACCTGGCCACATAAAGTAGCTATGAATTAAAATAAAAACCATGTAAATCGGATAAGTATTTTCGCGTGAAAAGAACATAAACGGACAGACAGACAGAGAGATGTTGGGTTTTATAATATGTATATATATGTACGTATGTATATATAGATATAGAAGTATAGATTTGATAATATTATTAACTACCCAGGTATTTTGAACTTTGCCCCATTTGTTGATGTTCCAGCAGCTATGTCACCGTTGTTATCTATAGCCACCATGCCAATTGTGTCGTGGTTATATCTATCCACTGTTATATGACGGCTTTGCTCTTGACGGAAATTTTCCAGAGTGCTATACGGGCCGCAGTTTTTCGTAGGATCTGGTTTGACATTCTGATGATTAGATAAAATACTATTGAAATGTATCATGTCAAAATTATCGTACCGAGGTACTTTTGAGTATATTGGGAAATATAAAAAACAAATAAATATTTATATACTGCTGCATATACTATGTTAATAATTGGATATAAAATGCAGCAACGAAATATTGCATTCAAATTTCAAAATACATGACGGTCAAATATTTAGACTAGTAGAAAATAAATTCTATGGGATGTACTTTGCGCATCTGAATCGACATTTTATTAGTAAAGAAGGAAAACAATGTGAAGAAATCCGGACAACCGAAACATATTATCTTAATATGAACATCAAATGCAAAAATATTAAGTATATTTTAATAAAGTCATTTTAACTTCACTAGCTTACATAGGCGAGGTAGTTTTAGGTTTTTGTAGCTTTTCTCCAGAAAATGCCTTTAAAAATTAAAATGTTTAGCATAATGTAATAATTAGGGCTGCTCATCTTTACATTCTAAAGCCTAGCCGAAACACGACAACAATGTGGTTCTCTCGAACCTTCCTGTCACATAAGCTAGGGTTGACAAAAGTGTTACCCAGCATGATTTCCCCCAGGACACGGGGCTCTTCAAAACCGGAATGAAATATGGTCTCCAAAGTTGGTAACATTGCTGTAATGCTCCTGGTGTTGCAGTCGTCCATAGGCGACGGTAACCATTTACCATCAGGTGGGCAGTCTGCATGTTTGTTGACCATTGGCATAAAAAAAATTATAACCATCTTACACATTCTCACAACCAGTAGCGCGATGTTTACAAAAAATACTTATGATATCTTGCCCTAAATAGATTATATCTCGGCACATTTGGCTGCTTATACATCACTAACCATTTCTGTAAATATCATAATATTTTTTATCCAGTGTCATAATTAAAAAAGATTAAATTACCATCCAAAAATTAGGCTGACAATAATCATCATTATGCCACTTCATCCACATTTTCTTTGATGCTTTTGTTGTTAATGTTTCTTCTTTAAAGCCCATCTGTATAGCAAACTGTGTAGCAAGTTCTCCGACAAGAAATGAATGCTTAGTCCTCTCTAGAACATGCCTGGCCACTGAAATAGCATTTTTAACTCGGCGAAGTGTGCCTACGGCACCTACATTCATTGTTCTCCTGGAAATAAAAAAAGTAAATTTTAATACATCTCAAACACAACAAACCCATCACTCAACGCAGCCATTTTTCAAGAGCCCGTGTTCATGTTCCTTTTCTCAAAACCACTAATGATAATAACTTGTCTCATTTCGTTTCTCGAGCCACAAATTGTAAGACATTGCAGGAATCAAAATACAGTCATCATAACGAGTTAATAGACATGTGAATAATGATTGTGTCTTAGTCGGGTACTATTCTCTACAACCCTGCCTAAACATGCCTCTATGTCGGGTGTTAAACCTGGTGTGTAGTGATTGCGATCCAGTCAGACACAACAGGCATGATCTACCAAAAATAAATATATATATTTTTTTTTATTAAGTCATGTTCGATTATTTTTTTCTTTTTTATTATGTTATGTGTATTACTTCCAATCGGTAAACAAGCATAGTCCCATTTAACAGCAAATGGTAAAATACAATTTTATATAAACAATATACAATACAAGCATGACTTATTTGTAATACAAAAATTTTTACTTCCTCAAAAAAGAAGACTTGGTAATTCTATTTTTCATCTAATTTACGTATTAGGTATAAGCAACAGAGCATAGTAAAGATTGGTTGCAATCATACACAAAATAAAAACAATAATACAGGGAGTTTGCAGACCAAATAAAAAAAAATGTAACTAGTCACAGAAAGTTAACCAATGAATATCTAAAGCTTGAATGCAGTTGTGATATTTCCAATTCAGCTATTTTCATTTCTACATCTACAATGTTATGACATTCCTTACCCATCCATAATGAGAGCATCCAATGTAGTCTCACCATCTTCATCAGGGCTTCCACCATAACCAACTGTTCCATCACACTGTTCTACTTCACAAACTGACGCACCTTGCTCCACTGCATCAAGAGCCGAACCACCACTTTCTAGAACCTCCCAAGCTGTACAAACAAACCAAAAAATACAATAACACTGTATTTTGAATGCAACATGAATTGATATGGTGAACTAAACCCCCTACGGTTTAACCTTAACGGTTTTAATGTGAAAATCTTGGACTCTAAAACCGTAGGTATAATCTTATTCTCAATACTATTTAAATTAATAATCAAAATATTATGTATCAATTACCTCTATGAGTAGAATTAATGAAAGACCACGTAGTTATCACTATTGGTACGTTTTTCTCACTATGTACCATGTAATTTAAAATACAACATTTTATAAAAAGAAAGAAAAATATCATGTCAAAGTTTAGAAAATAATATATTTTATAGTTACGCACTCGTACTGTATGGAGTCGTGTTACAGTATGATAATTATCCTTTGTTTGTAGACAAAAAATTGACGTTTCTTATCACTTATCAGTCGACTTTTCGATAGAGGAAATGCAAAGGTATCTAGACTAATGCAGCCAAGGCAGATTTTGTTTTTATAATCCATGTTCAAATTAAAAGCTTAAGGGAATGTTTTAAGTGTCATTTATACAAAGGCTGAAGGCATCTCTCTACTATGCTTTGAACACAGGCCATAGCCATGTCTTAAATATTCTTTAGATGTTGATTTTATGTTGATTGGAAGCCCTTACATCCCGATACAACCCTAGTGAAATATAAATCCGTATTTATCTACGCCAGGACCGTCTACGCCCTAGAAGGATAAAAGGTCTCCTGATGTGTCCTCTATGTTTTCCACAGTAGGAACAGCTGTATCGCCTTTTTTTCGTTTCTAAGACACACTACCCTTCCCCGTTATCAATCAAATATAAATTGGATTACTCCCCTATTTAAATATCGTATTTACTGTACTACTGAAATAATATTTTTTTAAATTTGAATTAATAATGATTTAATAATTGAAAACATGCCTTTACATTTCCCGCGCTTTATCCTATCAGTTGACAGTAATAGAGGTGTATATCAATCGTAGAGGTATCAATATTCATTTTTTATATAAAAAATCAATGTTCTTAAACAACAATAACATTGTGGTAAACTGTTATAATTTATATTACTAATTAAAAAAGATATGAAAATTTGTGCTGATGTTTCTTTGAACTAAATAATTTATACAGAGTCTAAACGTTATTCTAACCAAAATTATCATAACTTTTCAATATTATAGCACACAGGTATTACTTATTATTATACTCTAGTATGTTGATAAATATCTACTCAATATTGTACAAAATAGTTATATATTTAACATAACGAGCTTTCATACTTTACAAAGAGAATACAAGTTCAAAGTGGCACTTTCGTAACTATTGTTAAAATCACGGAATAAAGAGTAAAGAGTTGAATTAGTACCTCATGTACTGTATAAGAACCGATGTCGCCAAAAGCACACAAACGAAACATAAATTACAAATAAAACACCAATCACAGATCAAAAGTAATATTAATTCAAAACGAGTAATGTTACCTAATGTACATATTCAAAATAAGACTCTCTTACTTTAAGATAAAGCTTAATTTTATTTTGCATACAATCACTATTAAGACTAATTTTTCAATCGAGACTCTAACAGTGTTCGAATACGCAACAAGTACCGCTACTTGTCTCTCAACCTCTAGACAAATAACCTCTAGTTTAAGCTTGTCCTACTGAATCAAAGGAAATGTAAAAGAACAAAGTTTTTTTTTAATAATAAAACATTTTATTACAACCAGCTCTTATTTATATCGAACTAAAAAGTAATTAATAATTTTTAATTAATAAAGTTACAAGAGAACCCCATAAGAAGACCAGAAGCTTAGGCAATATATGAATTTTGTATGAAATTTAGATAAACTTAGAGCTTTTTTTTTTTTTTAATATTTCTTTAAAAGCTTTATGTTTCAGTTTACGTGAAATAACTTTTTACGTCGTCATGTTTAATAGAAAGTACTTATGAGAATAAAACAAATGAGCCCACACCCAACTATCTTAAGTAAAAGATAAATGAAAGAAGTAATGCATGATCTAGCAACAATCCAACATAAATGTTATGGATTTTACTAAAAAAAATATTTTAGCTATACAAACGAATGAATTTAACCCTCTAGAATAATAAATACTCTAATAGTGAGTTAGTGGGTGGTAGGACGCGTCAATTGTTTCCGACTGGATCGCAACCACTGGATCAGTCATACTGGCAATCTTAAGTACGAGAAGGGATCAAAAAGTAGTGAAAATGAGATAGAATATAATGACTTTTGATAACTTAATAATTTATTTTTCTACATAGCTTCCGAGTCTCTCTACACACCGAGTCCAACGCTATTCCAAGGCTTCAATCCCTTTCACAAAAAAGTTTTGTCTTGGTCCAGCAAAAAGCTCTCCACGGCATCCATCACCTCGTTATCGTCTTCGTACCTGTTTCCCCTTAAGTATTTTTTCAATTTGGGGAATAATCGCTCGCCGCTAGATCTGGTGAATAAGGGGGGTGGTCAACCAATTCGAAGCCAGCTTGCTGAATGGCAGCCATCGCAACTGCCAACCTGTGCGCGGGTGCGTTGTCGTGATGAAACAGCACGCCCCTTCGAAGTTTCCCTCTCCTTTTCGCTTTGATAGCATTCCTCAACTTGGGTATTAAAGCTGCATAATATTGACCTGTAATAGTGGTTCCACGCTCCAGGTAATCAATCAACAATATCCCTTCTGTGTCCTAAAATATTGAGGCCATAACCTTACCAGCCGATGCCACGACACGAAACTTCTTCGGGGTCGGTGATGATGGCCGTTTCCATTACGAAGATTTCTGTTTTGTCTCGGGATCAAAATAATGGACCCATGTTTTGTCCATTGTTACGAAACGAGACAAAAAGTTTTCAGAATCTTCTTGAAACTTGTCCAACAATATCTTCGAAATGTCAAGTCGATTTTGTTTCTGACTGTCGGTTAACAGTCTCAGCACCCATCTTGCGGAGACTTTTCTCATATTCAAAGATTGTTTCAATATGGATTGAATACTTCCATATGAAATGCCCATTTCTTGAATTAATTATCGGATGGTAACTCTTCGATCATTCAATACAATTTTCTCGACTTTCGCAACAATTTCTTGGGTGACTAACGTCGATGGACGGCCCCAACGATGGTCGTCTTCCGTGCTCATTCTCCCTACTCGAAATTGAGAAGCCCATCTTGCGACAAGGGAATACGGTGGAGCAGACTCTCCTAATGTTGCCTCTAAATCGCAATTGATCTCTTGCGTCGTTAACTTTTTTAAACAGAGGTATTTAATAACGGCTCGCACTTCGTTTTTCTCCATTTTCGCGAACACGTTCCGACACGAAGCAAACAAATGACTACATTCAGAAAAAAACAAAAGAGAATCGAAGATTTTTTTCTTTATTAATATTACAAAAATATGTATCATCTACCACTATCTATATGATGATAAATCTGCTACAGTGACTCTGTTTTGAATCCAGCCACTGCATATGCAGTTGCTGAGGGTTTACAGAGACGACTGTCGATGGATTACCGATCTCTTTGTGGCCATCATTGTTTTCGGATTGTACTGTGTTAGCACCAAACGCAGTGCCATGCCGCCAAAAAAAATAGGAATAATATGAAAGTATCCTTTACGCATGATTGAAATGAAACTTCTTTGATTTTAATAGTATATTATATTGATAAAATTATATTGATAACAAAAAATTCAAATCAAATTTTTCTCAAGTTCAAGTTATAATAAATGACATAAATGTATAAAAAACCATCAATCATAAACGACTTTACTGTTAATTATTCACTATTATAATATGTGCTTCTACCATTTATAATAAAATTGCTTATTTACTAGAAGAGACTTGTTAGATGGATATACAACTTTATTAATGATTGGTGTGTACCAGTCGCTCTATAGTAAATGATATATAAAAAATCTCTTTCAATTCCTTACCACATATTTTACTACATAATTAAAATCAAATAGATATGTATCACTAGTTTATAGTTAAATATAGTTACATGGACGTATGTATAGTTATGTAATAAAAAGTATATAGTATATATAATAAAAATATGTTTAGATAATTATTCTTTACTCGATCATCCCTAATCAATAGCTATGTTGTACGCATACCAAAAACTAAGCAAAACATTAAAAAAAATAGATAAATGTGATTGGCTGCTCAATTACCAATAACGATCCTGAATGATAAGCCGCTGAGCTTTGATTTGTGTATTATACAGGTCATTGTGTGTGCAACTTATGACAGCGTGGTATTGTTTATTTTCAAGAAAAATTTTCTTTTGTCATTAAACCTATTGTTGTAAAGTTGCAAACATTGTACAACTCTTACGGATAGTGATAAGTGAAGTTATTTCCTTTAAAACATGGATCTGAATACTTTCTGCCGTGAACTGCCAAAAATTGTAAGTTATTTTTTGTTAAGTTAGCAATCTCTGCATTTCTATATTTATACTGACTTATAAATCTAATACTTATTACAATTTTACCAGAAATTATTTGTATTAACTAAATATTTTTTAGGTAATCTGTTGTATTAAATAATTATTTAAATAGTTAGGTATAATGTAAAGGTATAATATGTATCTTTTAATATGATCTTCATTTTTAGAATAATTTCTGCTATAGTAATAAATACTTAATAAAATTGTGATACTTAATAATCAACTGTTACCATATTTGAAAAATAAAAGGGCATGATTTTTTATATTGACCAAATTTTTATCCCCTTTAATTCTTAAGATATCGTTGATAATGAAGTAACAATCTTTCTGTAATATGATACCTATCTTTTTTTACTAAACTAATGCAACTTTTAGGAACTACATGCACATCTCAATGGTTCATTGAGCCAATCGACTATGCTACAGTTAAAAAGATATCATGCAGATAAAGGATTAGTGGACAAAACTGATGCTTACTTCGATGAGTTCCAGATAGGATCTGGTGACACAAGAAATTTGTCAGAGTATGTTTTTACTTTATAGTTTTTATCTTTTATATTTTTTTCTTTCTCTAAGTATCTTTTTGTAAAGTTTTTTGGAAACAATTGATCATATAAATTGATATGCCTACCTGACAAAGAAAAAACAACTCAAAGAGGGCCTGCAGTCTTCTCTGTATGGCTATTAAGGCATAAACTCTTATTACTAATTTATTATTAACTTATTAGTGTGTCATTAATAAAATCTACAATATTTTTGATTGATTTTGTTGGACAGAAATTGTGAATTTTAAATTAAATGTAATACAAAATATCTATTTTATTAAGAAATTGTCACTTGCCTGAACTTGAAATATTAACTAAAAAATATTATCCGAATCCTACAATCTAACATGAGAATGAATAAAAATCATAAATAAACCCTAACAGATAAAACTGTTTATTTCACTATATAAACACTTTTTAGCTGTTTTCAAGTGTTCAGTATCGCTCATTCCCTTACTAATACTCCGGAGACATTGGCAATGGCTACAGTTATGACTTTGCAAGAATTCCAGGATGATGGATGCTGCTATATCGAGCTAAGGAGTACTCCTCGTGATACACCATACATGAATAAAATGAAATATATTGACTCAATAATTCAGGCCATACAGTAAGTTGTTTCTTTCTATCCATCCATTTGGCCAAAACATATCCACTTTAAGAAATTAAGCCTTCCCCAAAAATGTTACAACTAATAATAAAAATATCTATAAATATAACTAATAAGTATTTATCTATGCTAATAATAGCTGTACCCCGCGGTTTCACCCTCATATAATTTAAAAGAAATCATTGATTGATGATTTATAATGCTTCAATATATACAGTATTTTTATCGGGCGGTAAGGGTTATTACAATTATTATGCCATGCCTAATAATAATAATGCTCATAAATCACTTTTAAATATTCAATAAAACTTTTTCACAAAATACTTTATTGTGGCTTATGTGTAAGAGATAGACATATGGTATTTCAATTTTTTTAAATGTACTAAGGAGATATATTTTAATAGAACACTGATTTTACGTATCACTAACCATTACGCCAGCGCACGCGGATAAAGCAGTTCGGGAACAATGTTACTTCCGGCTTACTTAACCAAAATCAATATTTAAGACTAGCCGAGAGGTATAGCATAATGCTAGACAGCCTATACTATTCCTCTTGAATCTGGCTATCATATACAGAAATAATCTTTCAAATCCTACCGGTAGTTTCAGAGATTAGAGTGTTTAAACAAACAATCAAACAAAAATACTCTTCCGCTTTCTTATATTTATTAATAGTATAGATAATAAAGCTGAAGAAAAAGAACATTTTTGTTTGTTTGTTTAAAAATGCTAATCTCTGCGACTACTCCTACTGGGATTAAAAAATTTTATATTTTTATCAGACTATACTGTTACCCTAAGGGCCCTTAAACCTCAGAAGGCTTTTACAGCTTCACCGGGCTTGGGGGCGAGCGCTGAAGGCACTCAGCTGCGAAATTGTGGCAACAAGGGCAGGGTGCCAAAATGGCCGAACCTCGGCTTGGGCTGTTGTTGCCTTATATGTAAACATCGCGATTTGTCGAATTCCCTATCCGTAATTCGATCTAACTTTGCATGTATACATGTTTCTGTCTTCTAGGAGTATTTAGGTCCTACAGGTGTAAGGTAAAGAGAATAGACTATTTTATGATATAGGTTTATTACTGGTACGGATAACAATTTTTAACAACAAGTGTCGCCTCGCTCGGCTCTCATCTGAGTGGGCGGAGAAACCACTTCGTGCCGTGGCCGGGAAAAGCCCCGGATCAACGCCCACAGTCCCTGGCGTCGCCCTCAGAGGCGAAAGATGCGCCGACAGGGAGGAAGGAAGAAACATGCGTTTATGTATTTAGTAATCTGTAATTTTGGTGTACACTAACTAGCCAAAGAAATTAAACAAAAAGGTCCCTTACAGAACCTATATATACCCGAATGGTGTGATAACTAGTGAATGTAGTGTCACAGTATTGCGCGAGCGGCTGTGTTCAAGGGTTCCATGCTGGAGGAACGAACCTAGGCTTTAGATGCCGCAGGAGAAGGTGGTCTTGGCGGTTTTTTTAATATATGATAGCCAGATTCATGAGGAATAATATAGGCCATATAACTTCATGATACGACTCTCAGGTGTGGAGCAGTAACTATGAACGTTAAGGAATCTGGCAAGCTGTAAGCTAGTACGAGAAGTGGAACAACCATAGGGATAAACGGGCACGCTGGTGGCGGCGCCGTTGAATCCCTACACTAATCATAAAATCCCAATATTTTTATTATTTTATTAAGTTTGCTTGAAGTACATACATCGAGAGGTTTTAACTAGATAAGTTTAAAAACTAAAACTTGTCTACAGGAAACATCGTGTTCTGAATAGTACGATCTATATTTTTTAAATGTGATGATTAAACAGTTCACTTGATTGCCCAATATAGCACATTACAAAAATATATATGTTTTAATACATGACTCTATCTATGTCCTCTAGAGGGCGCCATATTGAATTCAGTATGACGTCACATAACCTATAACTAGCGGACGATCAAGACGCTTCTAACAATATTCGTTTGTTTTGAACATAATAATATGCGGAAACAGATGAACATACTATATACTTATGTTAGCCTTCTAAAATCATAACCCTCCTTTTGGCTTCACCATAGTCGCAAAAATAATTACGATAATTTTGTAGATAAGTTAAGGTGTGGCTTAAATAAATAGTAGGTACAAGTTCCTAAATATGAGGAAAAAATTGGCAAATGATAAAAGTTATCAAATGAGGTTGAGCCTAAACCAATCCTATAAAATTTTGGGATCATATTTTATATATTTACTTTAGTGCAAAATTTATCAGTTCAATCGACTACCAGACTATCAGACTACCAATCGGGCTGTTTACACAAATCACCCAATTGATGGAAGGGCCAAAATGAAATTATAGAGAAGTGAGAAACGTTTTAAACATTGTACATTTTTTTTTTAATATTGTCATAATATCTCGTCTAATAAAGAAATGTGCAAAGGAATAATAAATTATCTTTAATAATGTAAAAACAATTTGCCTGATTATTACCTATACTTCATATATTATCTTTTCTTTTATTTAGGTACTATCATCGCGAAGTTCTAAGGAAATTGATATATCTTTTAATTTTTTTAAATAAATAGTCTGTTAGGTAATGTTAGTTAAAGTAAAATTTTATTGTCTTCTTGAATTGTGAGATACAATGTTTATTAGAGAGGTTTTATTCTTATCAAAGACCCTATCGATTGGCAGAATAACATAGTGAATGTTTTTTTTTTGTTGGTACATTCCCGACACGGGTAGCTTTTTTAAATCTGTGAATGCAATTATTCATATTTTTTAAAACAAAAGAATGTTTCCTTTAAGTAAAATTTGCTATCTTCAATATTTAATGTTCGTTTCCTCCATGTCCCATTTGTGTTTTTCACCTGTATATACATATATGTATATACAATCGTATTCGATTCGATTCAGAACTCAAACGCGTGAAGAGTAAACCCCAGTTCCACTACAAATTCATATTTCTTGTTTAATAGAACGCATAATGGACGTATCAAAAAGGTTATGCAAATTTTTCACATTCCAGAAAATCTTCTGTCCATCTCACTATGATAACACGACTTATCATCTCGATAAATAGAAATTCCACAATAAAGGAAACTGAAGAAATTGTTGATATTGCAGTCAAATACCATGAGTCTCATCCAGATATAGTAGTCGGCGTAGAACTAAGTGGAAATCCAATGGTAGGAAGTTTCTCTGACTTTGTTCCGTCATTAGAGAGGGCCAGAGAAGCCGGTTTAAAGGTCAGTACTAGATAGGTTACAATTTTTAATAAGCTAAGTTGGAACGCCTCCTCTACCTGTGTGTGTGTGTTAACAACCACATCGTCATAACCGAATCACAATAGCAAAAAGTAAATAAATTATTTTTAAAATGTTTATATTACTTAATATATCAACAAATCATGAAGTATTTTAATTAAATATCAGGTCACCTTACATTGTGGTGAAGTTTGCAACCCTAAGGAAGTGTTGGAGATGTTGAATTTCAAGCCAAACCGGATCGGACACGGTACTTGCATTCACCCAAGGTACGGCGGCACGGATGTAACTTGGAAAACATTATGTGATTTGAAAATACCCGTTGGTAAGTTTTAAAATTTGTAGGCTTAGTAATGTCGGATTTCTCAGGTGATGCTACTAGTCAATAACCGACTCGGGAATATCTACTTGATATCGCACCGGTTACCCCTTTAAGCCTAGAAAATAGATAACATTCTTAACTGATTAATACTTACGCAAGCAGTAGAAAGCGAATATTCTGATAATAATACAATTATGCCACGCGTTAATTCAAGAAGTATAAAGAAATACATGATGAAACATTATTACACCCTTGGGTAAGTAAGTATACCTGCCCTGCACCTTCTATCTATACATATTATAAAACTCGACGTCTCTCTGTCTGTCTGTCCGTTTATGATCTTTTCACGTGAAAACCACTTATCCGATTGAAATGTTTTTTATCTTAATTCACATCTAATTTATCTCGCCACTTTATAGGATATATTTGGTAAGGCTACCCGCACACACACAATATAATTGGCAATCATTTAAACATTAACCATATTATTGTATATTTGCGGGCTGTATTGTTGATATTGACAATATTATTGCAGATTTCTAAAAATTCTGATTCCGTTCCAACCATACCAGGGGGGGAGGCAGGGGTATTAACAATAATATTGTCGAGTGCGGGTGCGCGGCAATATTTTAGTTGAGAAAAATATTCCTAACTGCTAATTGTTAGAGTAACTGCTAACTTTTCTTCTGGTGTTAACGATATTTGCATCAGTATATCTTGTTTCGTTTAGTAAAGTAATACTAAAGATTACAATTTTTGAAATCTGTTATCTTTCATTCTCATGTAATTTAAAAATATATATATTCTGTAAGACGTAGTTCATTTATTAGATTAAAATTATTTAATTCAGTTTTTTTTTTCTCATCCAATCTTCCAACGTTTCTTTGTTGGATAACTTTTCTTATTTAAAAACGTTAATACAGTAATCAATGCAACTTTCTCAATTTTATAACACTTGTACACGGATCAAGCTACAACACGTTACTGAGTCAGTCTCTCACAGAAAATTGACAAAAATTATGCGTATTATGCCGGGCGATTAAATTGTTCAATATTATTGCAATTTAGCATTCCCAATAATATTGTATATGTGTGGGTAGCTTTAGATTAAATAACATACGAAATAAACACTTACTACAATGGTGAATCAATTTGGAAAAAGCCGCATTTGGGATGCTTAGCTTACGCTGAGATCCTAACAAGACCTACAAAAAAGATAGCATATATATATATCTTCTAAGGATCACTCACAATAAGAATTTTTTTCTTCTGTTTTTTGAGCGGGGCAGCACGATTCGTGCATGCGCTCGACCGACGGCATTTTGTAGTCCACGTGAGCGGAGCCGTGGGCACGGCAAGAATTATATATAATTTATTTTGAATACCACGACAATGACTACTACCATATTTTAAAGCTAAACAACCTTTATGTATTATGATGAACATAATCTGAATTGCCATTTTGAAGTCAATATTTAGACATTTCTGATGTCGCTTTGCTATTGCCAAATACGATATTAAGGGGCTGTGTATTGTTTTTCTTTGTACATGATTATTCTAGAACTCGATTTAAATTGGCTGATCTCCGAACTACACTGTAACAACTACATGTTATTGTTATTTTTCTTTATAGAAATATGTCTCACTAGCAACGTAAACACTAAGTCATCACCTGACTACGAGTCTCATCATTTCAAAGAACTCTTCGAGGCCGAGGTTCCACTTATTATTTGTGTAAGATATATTTTAAAGAAAATTTATTGGAGATTTAAAGAACTGGTATTAAACTAATTGATTATCCTTTTCCTCCTATTACAGACTGACGACAAAGGTGTTTTTACTACATCCCTATCTCAAGAATATAGGCTATGTGGCGAAACTTTTGGACTCACTCAGTCGCAACTCGCTAGATTAGCTCTTGGTGCATGTCAGTGTGTATTCGCTGAAGATGCGTTGAAAACGTTAAACGACAAAATGCTCAATTTTATAGATAAAAATGCTTTGTAACAGTTATTTTATAACTGATTTTTCCCAATAAATTCTTGCAAATTTTATATTTTAATAGCTTTTTCTTTTAAAGTATCCATATTTTTATTACATCTTTTTAAAAATAGCTTTAATATTGTAGGTGGTATTACGATGTATTTTTTTTAATTCAATTTTCCTCATACTAGTAATGTTTTCTTTCGCCATCGGCAAGTAGTGTTGTTAATTAAATTGAATAATATCTGCACTTACTTAATACGACATGTGGAAACAATATCCCAAATTTCTTGGAGAACAAAGTCATGATTTCCCACGTAATAAATAAGCAATCATTTTATTTTTATAGATAGACTAGCTGTTCCCGCGGCTCTGCTCGCGTGGACTACAAAAAAACATTTTTTTATTTTTTGTGCTTAACTTTAATTATTTTTCTAAAATAAAAGTAGCCAAGTTATGCCTATCAGCTATCTGCCTGTCAAAATCGGTCCAACCGTTTCGGAGATTAACCGGAACAAATAGACAGATAGTCAAAAATTTTAAAAATTTGTTTTTCGGTCTATCGTGTATAATTTTATATGCATTTAGTAAAGACCTGTTATTTTGACATTACAAACAGACTCTTCAATTTTATTATATGTATAGATAGATATTATGAGGCCGCATCTACCAATCTCGATGAGGGTAGCCATAAGGAAAAGCATTTAATTTATTAAAATGAGAATGTATCATAATTTTTATACGTTATTATAAATATGCTCTCTTTCAAATCAAGAATTGAAATTAATCAAGGAGGATTATGATTTATGATTATAATAATTAGTTCGTGCTAGGACGAACTAAATGTGTTAGTAGTAGATGTGGTCTGGTTAGCTCTTAATAAAATTAGTCGTCTTCATATACAAAAAAAACAACAAATAGTAGACCATCCACCAACAAACAATCTCGTTTTGCTCTGGTCCTTAATATGAAAAGAAGGCAAAACACAGGAATCAAAGTGTAAAATGATCTGATTAACAAAATCCCAACAAAAACATGAATGTGAAAAAGGGACAAAGTTCGGTATAAACGGCGTTCGAGGTAGTCGTCACCGATAGAAGAGCTGAGATCTAATGGATGGAAAGTTTCATAATTGTTATTTTCATTATAGCTATAGTTGTATGTTCTTTAATTCATGTACAAAACAATTTGTTACTTGCTTTTATATGCTGATAAAAGTTCCATTTTTTTCCATTAGGAGTTTGCGGAGTATTATTTCGTTTAAGATTATGTTTTTCGAAGTTTTTTGATAGATGCAACATTTTAGGTTTATGAGTTAACTAGAAGTGGTAAATAAATTAAAATAAAAACCACAACATGGCAGCTCAAGATCCCGCCAATAACTCCTAACCAGAGACATTTTTTTGGTATAGTTCATTTTTTATTTCGTGAAATGAAAAAGCAAATGTATCTAAGACCGTGCAGTCAAGTCAGACGTCTAAAGTCTACGTCTACGTAGGCTAAAAAAACACAAAAATTTATTAATAAAAAACGAAAACCACTACATGATAATCAGATCCCGCCAAAAACTCTTAACCAGAGACAAATAAAAATTAACCATAACACCCACGCCCTTCTATTATCTGTCAAACAATGTCCTGTCAAATAAAGTGTCAAACTCAAATGCAATAGGACATAACCTAAGTAGAGAACTTTAAAAAATATATAAAATACCGAATATGAGTGACATTTCAGACTTCACAAGCCCAAAAGGAGCTGATTCTGAATTACAAGACTTTCTTTTGGCAGAAAAACAAAAAGCTCAATTCCATGCCCAGGTATGTCAGATACGTTTTCAGAGATGTTACATCAGTTTGTTATAAAATCACATTTAATCCATCATAAATATTTTTTCCCAGATTCACGAATTCAATGATTTCTGCTGGGACAAATGCGTGGATAAGCCTGGAGCGAAACTGGACTCTCGTACGGAGACGTGTATTACAAATTGCGTGGAACGGTTTATTGATGTTTCATTGTTGATCACCAACAGATTTGCGCAGATGCTAGAGAAAGGAGGTGGCATGCATTGAGAATGTTTTGATCCTTTGTCTGACTGCAATGATTCTTTAGTGTCATTGTTGCCAATGATTTAAAATCGAACAATACATTCAAATTTGTATTAGAGTAGGATGATTAAGAGAATACAACAATGTAGGTTTTTTATTTTGAAAATATTCTTTATATTTCAATATCTAAAGTAATACCTCTAATATTACAATCTTCAATTTAAAAAAAAGTACAAATTTATGTTTATCTGTAAATGACTTTAAAACATCCAATGCTAAGAAGTCTCCTGAGACGTTCTTATGAACATTTCATTAATTGTTAAAACATGGGTTTACATTCCCATTAATTATTTTTTCCTTCTGTGGTTACTACATAGAGTGTAACAAAATAACTTGATAAACAATAATATTGAATGATGTAATTTAGATAATCTGTTTTGTTGATAAACTAAAAAACATATTTTGAATTTCATTTTATTATTAATAAACAAAGATGTTCGTCACTTAGTTTACAACAGTCATTTTTAACACTTGAACAAAAGGAACATTATATTTTAGATAAATAAAAAAAAATTAAATTCATACTGGCCAATTTTAATACACATGAGTTGTATAGAATCAAAAGCGACAAAGTAGGTCTGACCGATAACTTGGTAATTAAAACAAAACGAATAAATTGACATTGTATCCATGGCAAATATTTTTCCTTCAGCTAATAGTCATATATTCGCCATACATGTTTATGTATACAATTTAAATGTATTAGTTTTTCTTTAATTACCACTTTATCAGTCAGATCTACTTTGCCACTTTGGATTCTATAAGACTCACATATCCATTTTATTTGTATCTGGTTAGTTTTCATTGATATCACTTTTACTTTACTTTTACAATTTTACTACTTTTACAATTAAAAATCACATTTACAAAATGAAAGGCAATAACAATTACAAATTCAATTAACAATAACTAATTTGTAATTGTATTTTTTCTTTTTTTTTATGATTTGCGGTATTTTAAATAAAACAATTACATAGATGTAAGCTCGAATTCTATTAATTACTTGTAATTGAATCACAAAAGTAATTAATTACGCCCAACACTGATATCCACAACACATTGTTCAGGATAACATAAGAAATATATCCAAAACTATGTGAGGAAGTCAATGCCTCAGAGAAACTTTAGTTACCCAAGATAATCCAATGAATCTATCACATACATTGTATTAAATGTCATTTTGATAGGAGAGGTTAGCTAATCACATTTGACACATGACACTTTTCAACTGTCTTCAGGAATAGTAACCTATCAGTGTCTAACCTTAATTACAACTGCAATCAAGTTTGAATCTGGTCTAGCTAAAATTAATTACTCTTTTGAAGATAAAAAATAATTGTGATTAATTAAATATAATTGACACCAATAATAAAATTAGTACTGTCAAGCATTCTAATTGATTTTTGTACAGCATAACTTGATTTTTGATAATGAAAATAAAGAGAAAAAGTTCATTTTCTTTTATGGATTTATAACATTATTGCAAACCAATTTATATTAAAGAGTTGCCAACAATAAACTAAATTATCTACCTACTTGACCAAGTTTCGTGTCAGTGCGAGGATTTGCAGTTATATTTTGAACAGCCACAAGGGCTTCATTTATTTTGGTCTGTAAATCTCGAATATCCTGTATAAATAAGAGATTCAAAACATCAGATGGTTGATGAATAAAATTTGTTTCTGTTTTTGGCGGATCTGGATGTGGAGAAGTCTTCAGTATCTTCGCTAGGGCAGCCAGACGAATTTTCGGGTCGGTGTGTGGCCCAATTGCAGCAACCGTGCATACTCTATCAACTCCTTCTTTAAAAGCTTTACTTGAAACTGAGGAGTACATAAGAGAAAACATAAAAGTTAATAAATAAATAAGTTAATTGACCTTCGTTGACACAAGAGTAAAAATACCAAATTGCTTCCCATAATCTATCTATCTATCTTTTATATAAATAAAATTATTGAGATTTGCCCTTGAGCGCACATCACGCAAAAACTTCTGGAAAGATTTTATTTTTAGGGTTCCGAAGTCAAAAGGAACCCTTATAGTTTCACTATGTCCGCAGCTTAGCTCAGAGATTTTTAGTACTAGAAAGCTGTAATTTGGTATGGGTATACAAATTAATCACGCCGACAAAGTGGTAAAATAAAATTGTTTAGAGTACCTCCCCTACTCGTAAAGTGGGAATGAATTTATTTTTTCTCGTCTATCCCATCCTGTAGGGATTGTATGTCGATAGATAGGTCGTTCAAAAATATTGTGGGTCTCTAAAAACCATTATTCGATTCAAAATACGTTTGCGAAATATTAAGCTTTAAAGTGCTAATTTTAGTTAGAGTCAAATGTCTCCCTAAACATCCTAAATGGTTATTTTTGGGTATGTGAAAACAATGTGGAAAATATATATAATGAAGTTAAAAGAAAAACTATCAGAGGTTAGGCTTTACAAGTTGACAAGTATAGTCAATCAACTAATTTTATAAAATGTATTTAGAAAGAAATAATTTCGTACTAATTATTATAATCACTGTTATGAAAATAATATACCTATTCTATTATAAGTAAGTTAATATTGTGATTATATATATATTATAGTGATATATTTTTTAACTACTGATGGAATTTTAAAAATATTTATATTGGTAAAAAGTTATGTTCAAGCTGATGGTTATAGGCTATGTTGTATTGTTATTATGCTTTATAATTTATAAACTAAATAACAAAGTCGAAGATGGTTGTAGTAAAATTATATGATAATCTTCCTCGATTATCAAATTATTAAATACACATTACTTATTTATGGCTAGGATATTTAATTTTATTTTAATAAAATTTTAACAAAAAATAACCTGAATTCGTGAGGTGTACTTGCATCTTAATAATTCATTTTGTAATAATATGCAGAGAGTTAAAGATAGCCTTTACTACTACCACTACTGTAATAAGGCTTGTGTTGGAAGCTTCATCTTTTAATTTCTACCTTATCTTTATTCAGTGACGATTTTATATAGCAGTTCAGATAAAATATTTTGAGACTACAATGATCTGAAGGGCGCTATTTATGGCACCAAGGTAAACAGGAGATGACGTCACACGATGTAGGCCTGTAGGCGGCCGAGGAGATTTTACCAATAACATAAATTGATGTGAAACAAACCAGAAAGACTGCTAACTGAAAATATGTTTATGAGCCTTCGAATAAGGCTCCAGACACGATATATGTTTTATTGGTAGTTAAAACACTCTTGCTATCCTATTAAAAAAACTAACTTCAAAGCAATCATTGTTAACACAAAAATAGCAAGTGACAACATTTGTATCATAATTTTTTGTATAATACTTCTTCAAAATTATTACTATCTGGTAGCACGGCAGCCACTACTGCAGCTGTTTCTTACCACACATTAAATCTAACCTAACCCCGCCACTCTTAACAGTGCATTAATTTACTTGCTAAGATTTGGTGATCATTTATACTATATTGAGTATTTAAACACAATTTAAAGTGCAGTCATTACTAAAACAGGTAGAAACTCTTAGGGTTTTTTTTTTTATCGTAATAGGGTTGGTGTAGTGGCCACAATCTCACCTGATGTTAAGTGACGATGTGGCCCAAGATGATAATACGCTAAACCTAGTGGAAGACTGGCTCTCAAGTGCAGCTGCCGGAAACCACCTATTGGTATTTGGCGACAGGGTTTCAACTTGAGAGTGGTAGCTAGCCAGGTGGGCATTAGAAAAAGCCCTATCACCATGCTATTGTTTCCTCACGATGTTTTCCTTCACCAAAAGCTCAGGCTCATTGCAGGGATTCGAACTCGCGTCACTCGACGCGAAGTCGTACACGCTACCACTGAGCCATCATCGCTTTACCAATCATTGGGTCCAAAATATCATTGTCATCGTGTATAGTGGTCATTATATTTAATCCCCTATCATAATCATGAATCTCTTAGTTATAGATTATATTTAACCTGATATTAAGTAGTTTGATATATGTAAAAGTACTTACAATCAAGGTTATCCAATGGATTGGATGAGACAACATTAGGAGTTGCCTGTTTAGGTTGCTCAACCTTAGCATTCTTGTACTTCTCAACTGAAATAAACAAATTTAGTATGACTGAGTATCATATTTCAAGTGTACTTCATTGCAGATGGCACTTAATACAAATGTTATGTTTTATAGAAAACTACTTGTACCCGCGGCTTCGCTCAAGTGGACTACAGAATGCCATTGCTCGAGTGAATGTGCGAAACGAGCTGCGTCCGCTCAAGACTTAAAAATGCTTATTATGGGTGTTCCTTAAAATATAGATATGTGCTATCGGTGCCTTTTTTGTAGGTCTTTTTAAGATCTAAAATTATGTAGTACATTAATTTAATATATCTCATATGGTTTACTCAACGTAAGCCATTTAAGCACCCCACATGCGTCTTTTTTCCCAGTTGACTCACCTTTATTGTCACTGCATATTTCGTATGTTACTTTATACTTTAAATATATATTCAAGTATATTCTATAACTTGACCAGATAACATAGCTATGAATTATAATAAAAGACATGTAAATCGGATAAGTGGTTTTCTCATGAAAAAAACATAAACTAGAGAGACGTTGTGTTATATATATAATATGAATATAATATGGTGTATAAGGTAAAAAATAAAACTTTAGATTGCTAAATAATTCAGTGGTATGACTGTTATAACGAAACTATATACTTAAAACTATCAAATAACACATTTCATTTTTATAAAATCCTATGAAAGGGAGGCTCCGATTACAGCCGACTGTACAGGGATGGGCCGCTCGTGGAGAGTTTATCGAATAAATTTTACACAGTTGAAATCGAAGGGCACTACTACTTTTTTTTAAATAATGTGTTTTTATCAATAATCATGTTTGTTATGGATTTTCCACACCAACAATTGATTTCATTATTTATAACATTTTATTTACATAAATTAAATAAAGGATGATTACCATTGTCTGCATATTCTAGCCTTACAGCATACGAAAGGAGCCAATTCAATTGTTCATTAGGGGTTCCATCTCCAACTGGACTAACCAAATCTCTCTGGTAGGAGTCGTAAGCTTCTTTCCAACTGTCTCCATCTATATTTCTTAGTCCTTCGCGCTCCTCAATTTTATAGTGTCTTATTTTTTGGTCCTCTAACCACAAGACGACACTCCTGTATTCCTTTTCATCTGTAATATAACCGAACCATACTTCTGATGCAACAAGAAATTATTGAAAAAAATGCTAAAATAGATAGTATTTACCTTCACACTTAAAATTATCTGGATTTGGATGGCCTAAAGCATTTAATTTGAGTTTAAATATATTACTCATAGCGGTAATTTTTCAACAACCCGGTGAATAAATATCTATGATAAATATCAGATCAGACAGAGCAATACTGTATCTCATAGGGATACGGAAATGGATCGATACCTGAGAGGTACTCATACTTTGCTTTAAATACCAAGTAATATTGAAATCGATACTTCAGGTTCGATAATAAGCCCAGTATCAATACTTTACAGCTCTACTGCAGCTATTGGGAAATTTCCAACCAAAAGCTAACCATAGCAGTGTTCCCATAAAATGATTGTGTGAATATGGAAGATTTCTCATACTTGTAATTGTTACTGTAAGATAATAATTAATTACATATGTATATTTCTTTAGTAATGGCAAAATATGATTTTATTTTAAGTTTTTGTTGTCAAACTCAAAGAGTAAAAAATTATCCATAGAATACAAGTTAATAACAACCAAGAGTATGCGACGACTGGAAAGACATATTTCTATGTCAGCAGTAGGGGGACTCGCCACTTACACTGGCATCATCATCTGCCACGATCTAAGGGTGCACCCTGAACTTCCTCACACGTCTTGAACACTCTTAACACAGCGGCGACTATTACACAGTTCTCGTTTTGACGAACAACTACACGGCAGATTTGCACGCGTATTATAAATCCAATGATGTCCCCAAGGAATAGGAGAAATTGTAAGGAAAAAGGAATGTCGCAGCATTATACCGTGTAACAAATTTCATAAAAATTATCAAGCCGTTGTTCAATTAAGTCCAGAGAGATAAACAAAAAATACACCCATATATTATACAATACTCCAACGTATTCAGGCTCAGAATTACCTCTTCCATTTCAATATTTTTTATAATCGATTATATTTTCCTTGATTGATTACATCCGATTTTTGTAATAATGAATTATTCGATTTCTGATATTTGATTAATCGATAATCAACATCACTAATATTTATTTTTTCTACATATCTACCACTATCCAAATAAAAATAACCCAACTTTATCTGCAGTTGAATATAATAAAATATCCAAAAATGTCTGCTTGGGTGAAAGAGAATTGTGTATCTTTTTTTGAACTGTTCTGTATTAAAGTAATAAAGACTGGTCGTATACCTAAACATATTGCTTTCATTATGGATGGTAACAGAAGATATGCTAAGAAAAAAAGTGTAAATAAAACTGCTGGACACGTGAAAGGTTTTGATAAGCTTTCAGAAACTCTCAAGGTTAGTCAATATATTTTGTAACAATTTCATATTGAAGACGGCATAGTAATTATTTATACTGTATACATTAAAGTACTATCTCATTATTATTTTCTTATTCATTTGTCTAACTACAGTGAATGTATTATCCTGACGTTCATTAAAACTTCTTTCATAATAAACCAATGATGGTAATGATAAAATTACTTGAAACTATTGTAAAAGCATGAAGCAATTGAATAAATGTAAAATAAATTATGGTTTGCAATTACACATTTTCTGGTTGCCCTAGTAGTGCTGAGCCTTGATGATAGTAACGGTATTCTAATCACAAATCATGTAATTAAATAATAACTTGAAAAGTAACTACACTAAAGAGTTGGTTTGAGTTTAGAATTGCTACCGCTGAATTTGATGACATGAAGGGGTGGGGGAAGTGAAAAGTAACTCCTCTGTGAATAAAAAGGTGTGGAAACGATTAGTTTTTTAGGTATATATTTTCATTTTTAAGGTTATGTTTGTCTAGGATATGTATATGAATTTTCAACGGATAATTATTTGTTTCTAGCTGGTTGTTAAACCTAACCAATATTATCACTGCCACGGAAAAATGAAAATATGTCACTCAAAACAGAACAAAATGTTGTAGTAGGTCTTATTTAATGGAAACCAAACAAAGATTGTCCAAAAAGTAACAAAAAAAACGTATAGAAAAAAGTTATGACCTTCTAAATCGTACCAATCTCACAAATTGAACTTTATAACAACTACTTAGAACTGACATTTGTATTGTTAAATTTACAAAAAATGTGATGTTTCAAAAATTAATTTCTCAAAACTATTTATTCCTGCTGTGTAAAATAACTGTAATAAAATATTTGTAGTCTGAACCGAGTCTGATGGCAGTAATTCTCAAGTTGGGCCGAAGAGTCTGAAGAAAGTCTTTATTAAGAGCTTAAAGTTCTTATTAGTGTTTTAAAATATAAGTTAAATTTTTCGAAGCTACTATTTATAATAATTATGTCCACAAAAAATTCAACAAATACAGTAATGCTACTTTTTTTATAGTGGTGCCTCGATTTAGGAATCCCAGAAGTAACAGTTTATGCATTCAGTATAGAAAATTTCAAGAGAAGTGAAGATGAAGTGACTGCTTTAATGGACTTGGCTCGTGAAAAATTCAAAAATCTTTTGGATGAAAGGTGTGTGTACTCTTGCCAGGATTTTTATTGTATTTATATATAGCTTTCTATCTCAATATCACCTGTGGCACAATGTAACTTAAAATAAGGAAATGCAGGATAGAGATGAGGAGGGCAACACATATGAGCTATCAACTGAAAATGTATGCACCAGAATGTACAAATTAAGTGTTCCAAAAATGCCCAAAGTGGTGCTAATGTACCAAAAAGGTATGGTATGAAGTTAATAGTATATGAAAAAGATAGTACTTTTGCTATAGTAAGATGATTTTAATTTCACTTGTTTCTCCAGATACTTTAAATATATAAACTCAGTAGGTACTCCTTATATTTACCTACATTAATAAATAATGCTCATTGTATCCATCCCAACATAATGCAAGGTGGGTGTGCAAGGGGCTGCTGTCCAGGTGACCAATACAATGTCACTACAAAACTTTATTCTTGCCCTTACTTCACACTAAGTAGAGTCAGTACAATGTTTTCCTTTTCAATTCTACTCTACAACTGTCATCTCAGTATTCACATCTTTTATAAACATATAATTCCTTACAGTTTCAGTCTTTCTTACCTCCTATATCTGTCCAAATTCATGCTGAACACTCTTCTAGTTATATTGCTTTTGTCCCTTCTTATGACATGGCCATACCATGCTAACCTTACTCCTCCATCACTCACTAATGACACTATCAACTGACTCTACTACAAAATTTACTAGTCCAGTTTAAGTTAAAAAATGGGTTAATTTTTGTTCCACATCCTAAAAATATTTGTAATAGCTCATTTGATTCGGAATGACATCTAGAAAAAGGTATCTCCAGCATGGCACATAAAAAATTGCAATTCTTATTATTTTATTAACAAAATAAGATAAAATAAAAGATTTTCAGTTTTTTGGTAATAACTCAAAAACTATTAATATGTAAAAAAATTCAAAAAAGATCCTTAAAGAGGAGGAAATTTCCAATAAAAAAGTCCTGATTTGTGGAACTTTTTTTTCATCTTATTTGGTTAATAATAAATGCAAATTTTTATGTGCTACTAAATGCTTATGATATCTTTTTCTAGACGTCATTCAGAATCAAATGAGCTATCGTACATATACATAGTTTAGGAGCGGAAACAAGAATTAACCGGTTTTTTAACTGGTTGACTGGACTATACATGTGAACAATAAGTGGCATAAATGTTTTTAGTATGTTTCATTTAAAAAAATGATTCTGATACATTTCACTTTTTAATTTACCTTTCTATGATAGTTCGATGATGAGTAACGTGGAGTACATATTGTGAATAAAAAAGTGAAAAACCCCTTTAAATTTTATAGTAGTCTCTTTAAAACAATTTAAACAAAGTAAAAAATAATGTGAGAATAAATTGGATAAAGATTTCCATTCTATAGGGTTCATTAACTAATATGGTTTTCGAATATTCTTCATTTAAAACAGAGGGAATAGATGCATGTAAAATGATTAAAAATGTTTTATTTTACAGTGAGCAAATCAAGGAATGGGGTGTGAGAGTGCACATAGCTGGGCGTTTGTCTTTACTTCCTGATGATATAAGGTTGTTAGTTTCTAAAGTCATGCTGGATACGAAAGATAACAACAAATTACGTTTAAATATTGCATACGCCTACACTGGTAATAATGGAAGTTAATCACTTATTCTTTCTAATAGTAAAAGTAGTGTATTGTATTTTCATTCCTAATGGCAAGTTTGGATGGGAGTAAAAACTTCTGATGGGACGTCGCGACGTGCCATTCGATCAGTGTCGCGTCTGGACGGCTCTTTACGACACAGCGCTCCCTTCTCGACATTTACACTGAATGCTACTCTCTCTACTAGATACACTCACTACTGTCAATCAAAAAACAAATTAAAATATTTTATTGTATTTAGGCCCTAAGGCGCTTATGAATATCAACACAGTACCACCGGTTTGGAAAATATCCCAGGAAGAACAACCAGCAAGAAACTCGATCGGGTTAATCACCATTTTTGGATGATAGTGGTTTTACGAGACTGTCGTACATAATTATTATTGATTTCTCTTTATCACCAACTTATATGTCAAAATTTTTGTGTTTAAGGTCGAGATGAAATAAGTAGGGCAGCCTCACACTTAATTGATGCAGTAAAAAATAACGAAATATCGTGCGACGACATTGATGAAGACCTTGTATCGCAAACTTTGGACTTGAGTGAAGCAGAGTTACTTGTAAGAACTTCAGGTGAAGTTAGACTTTCAGATTTTATGCTATGGCAGGTGAGTGACAAGGTTATAATATTTATGAAGCAAACTAGCAAATTAAAATATTTTTAAATTGTTAAATATATTGAGAGTATAATCTAATTGAAATATATAAATTAGGAAGGAACCAAGTATGATAAAATTATTTTAATAGAAAAATAACTTTCTTTAAACACAAAATAGATAGGCACAGAAAGGCAACGCTAACACTGAGCGATAACGCTGCAAACACTCAACATACGTACAAGGATCTCTGATTAAGTCGGTGGAAGGGGAATCGCGCTCCTCCGATTTACGTAATTATTGTTTTGTGTGTGACACTAGGTTCTGAATTGAAATTAATAAAATTAATTTGTCCATATCTCTTATGGTTTACTCAGCGTAAGTCATTTAAGCGCCCCAAAAGCGTCTTTTCCCCTGAATTGATACACCATTATCATCACTTATTGCGTATGTTACTTTATCTAACAAAATCTATCCTATACCCTGGCCATATAACATAGTTATGAATTTAAAAAGAAAGTAAATCGGATAAGCGGTTTTTGTTTGAAAAGAATACAAACGGACAGACAGAGAGACATTGAGTTTTATAATGTGTATAGAAGATATAGATAAATACAAATCCTAAATCCAAGGTCCAATGGAGCCACCTTTTTGTACTTACATATTTTGTGCAATGAATACAATTTTTTACTGTATAAAAATATTAATGTAATTTACAGTATTATTAGTAGTAGTATTATTTAGAATCTGAGAGTTTTGTACCCACAATTTTTTGATAGGAACATTTGAAAAAAACCTTGCCTTTGTTTCTTAACTTTTATGTAAACTTGCGATTCTCTGAAAATGTTCTCATAGTAGTAGATTACCCATTTACCGGTAAAACAAATAAGTATGGTTACGTTGTCGTATAAAATTGCAGGGATATTGTGGATTGGAGTGACATATGTACTTTTCTTGGGATAAACTCCATTAGTCTAGTAACATTAAATATATTTTTTTAATTACAGTCGCAAGATACAGTTCTCTACTTCACTGAAGTTTTGTGGCCCGAATTTACAATTTGGAATCTGTTAGCCGCTATTATACATTTTCAAAGACATCCGCCACCTGACAAGGAGCAAATTGAATTTACTCCGAGGAAACAAGGATTTTTGGATCAATTAGAAAATAAAAGATGGCAAGAGTTGGAAAAAAATATTAGTTGATTATATACATTCGTATACTAAGACATCCGATTTCTTGATCTATTTCGATTATTTTCCAGTTTACTAGGGTATAGTTTCCCCATTTTAATTAAGTATAATTTTTAGGTACGGTCACGTAAAAGTTTAAAAGGGGCCATTCACGTAAAAACTGTCGCACAAGTCATCCCACGAACTTCTGTCTTATGCGATAAGTTCGATTGTCAGTGTAAAACTAATAAAACGAACTGTACGACCAGGGTCATGGTAGCAGGTTCCTTGTAAAAAGTCATCGAACCTTACGACACGAGCACACCGGTCGTAACATGAGTGTTTATATATGAGACGGCCCATTCGACCGAGCTAAATATTCTGTAAATAAATGTGCTATTGAGTAGACGTCATCATGTAGAAAAAGTTAAAAGAACTGTGTTGGGGTTTTTTTTTTAAATATGAAACAGGCACGCACTCACTTGATTGAACAGTTCTTCAGAACACTCACCATGATACAGACGGTAGAACACACTCAGCGAGGCGATGTTCTTGCACAGCTGAAGCGGTTTGATGCATTTGGTAATGTCTGATCGAGGTGGTACTCTGCGGATCCATCCAAGAGGTGCGAACAGCATTCCATACACGGCCTATCTTGTGCCTTGTAAAGAAGAGAACATTCTTCTATGCACTAGGCATCCGAGAGAGTGGTATATTTTTGTATGTCATGTAAAATTGAGTCGCAACCTTCATAGTTTTTGCGTCGGTCTCAACATGCATGACCCCTCATCGCATGCCTTAGCATATTTTTCTGTCTGTGTATTTTCATATAATTACACAGTTAAGAAGTGTTATTAACTAGGTTAATATAAATTGTTACATATTATGTAAATGAAACAAAATTATTTATGACTAGTAATTGTGTATATTTAAAGAAAATGGTATGTAATATTATTATTGCATAAGTTATTGTATTTATCTAAATCAATTGCTTTGTAAATACTAAACAAGTGTTGTCGAGTTATTTCCCTTTAATAGTATATTTAGAATATGTTTTAGTCGGATCATAAGGCTCCCATCTAGAAGCCGGGAAAATATGTTTGTTTCTTTCATACCATGACCTGAAAATAATATCAGATTTAGGCTAATTTTAAAATTACGATGATAGCAAGAAAGGTTTTTAACGTGCTTAAAACTTGATTAATTACTGAAATACTTCAATTTTTAAAAGGAATAACTTAATTTAGAATATTGGGTGAAGTAAAAAGTTCTGAGTGTTTCCCCGTTAGATGTCTTATGTGAGCTGTATCTGACGATGCTATACTGATGCTATACATCGCATCAGGTTATACTATACGGCGATCTAAAGGTGACGTTACGCTTCAAAAAAGTTCTTTGTTAGTTTTTTATTTGGTGAAGTCAGTTGTGTGTTACAGCGTTCCAAAATGGCATCAAGTGGTTATCAACTTTTGAAACATTTGCAAAATTTTCTTAATGGAACAAAACTGGCCTCAAGATGGGCTTGTGAAAATGAACTGGACAAGTTTTTATCGCTAGGGACGAGGACCTTATATTAATGGGTACGGGAAGCTGGATGCGGGCAGCATATGAACTATAATTGTGGTAATATTTGGAGGAGGCTTATATTCAACAGTGTACGTCTTTGGGCTGAACTGCTGATAAAAGGGAAATTATTTTTTTAATCGCGGAATTATAAAATTGCCTTCAGAAGGATAAAAGTTAAATAACAATGCCGCATATTTGATCTAAATCACATAATCCTTTTTTTTTTTATCGTTGTAGGTTTATCGCGTAGTGGCCACAATCTCACCTGATGTTAAGTGACGATGTGGCTCAGAATGATAACACGCTAAACCTAGTGGAAGACTGGCTCTCAAGTGCAGCTGCCGGAACACACCTATTGGTGCTTGGCGGCAGATTTTCAACTTGAGGGTGGTAGCTAGCCAGGCGAGCAGTAGAAAACATGCTATGGTTTCCTCACGATATTTTCCTTCACCGAAAGCTCAGGCTCATTGTAGGGATTCGAACTCACGTCCATCGAAGCGAAATCGTCTACCACTGCGCCATCATTGCTTCGCAATCCTATGTTAATTTCATTATCAATATATATAAAGCGAAGAAATGTTCAGAACTTCTTATTTCACTCTAATATAATTCCGATTTAAATAGTAATAAATCACCACAGTAATGTATGGACGGAACAAGTAACCTTTCTTTAACAATCTTGTTTTCATATATTTTTAAAGTCCTGAATTAAACAAGTTTCATACCTTAAGAGCACTTTACCGGCATGTGAATCTTGCTTTTCTTGCGTTGCATCATTTACTAATCTCACATCATCTGAAGCATCAAATTGGAACAATGGTCCACTTTTTCCACGAGCCTGTTAAAAATATAAAATAATCCATACTAATATAATAAAGCGGAAGAGTTTTGTTTGTTTAAACACGCTTATCTCTGAAACTACTAGTCTCATTCGAAAAATTATTTTTGTATATGATAGCCATATTCACGAGGAATGTGGTTAGTATGCATATATTTAGAAACCAGACAAGATATGCATCATGTATTTGATGAAATATATATTAAAGGGAATAAAGTAATGAAATAGAAATTATTATACCTTAGTAACAATAAAATCATAGAATGTATAATGATGTGGCAATATAAGATCTTCCTTCACATACATCAGCTGGTCAGCTGAAACTGTTTTTAATTCACTGAATTCAGGCCGCAATGTATCCAAGCATCTCTGTAGGAATTGATAAATAGAATTACCTGGAATAGTTATAATTAATAAATATTGTAGAGTTCATTTATTTTGTTATTTTATAATAAAGGTTATGGTTACATTTTCTTGTTTAAATTTATCCAATCGACATAAAATCCTATAAACACTTATTAATTATAAGATAAAACTAAAATAACTTGTTCAAAAATTCGGCAAATAGTCTGGTCAATAAGTTCAAAATGGTGTTAATTCGAAATAAAGCTAAAAATATGAGTGATAACTCATTCGATTCGGAATTACATTTCGAAAAATGTTTCTCGAAGATGTATTTTTACATAAAAAATTGGAATAATTGTTATTAACAAAATAAGATGAAAAAAAAGGAATTAAGTTTTTCGTTAACACCTCAAAAACTATTAATATTTAAGAAATTTTGAAAAAAGATCCTTAATGAGGAGGAAATTTGAATTATCACCATTTTGTTATCACCATTTTGAACACACTTACAAGTGACACAAAGTTTGAAAGTTTCGAAATACGCCTGCAATATTTTCTGGACATTTCATACGAATTTAGGTAACAGCTTATAAAACAAATAAATAAATACACACGGACGAAGTCGCAGACGTCATATGTATCTGCATAATATTGAGAAATATTTATTTGGAAATTACCTTTATATATGATATAAACATCTCAATTAATTAATTTTAAATACCTTTCACAAAACAAAAATAATGCAGCATTCCTATGCCTTGTAAAAGTATAAAGGAAAGTTCTTTGATATTGATATTGTTTTCTAGCTGTAGCGTTAAAAATCGTATTACGATATCAAAAACATGAAACGTAACTACTATAATATTGCATCATCTCAAATATTGACATACGAAATTTCGAGCGCATCCATCAATAAATAGATTCAGAAAATATATAGTTTAAAATCCGATACATATAGGTTCGATTTGATACACTGCAATTACCCACTCCTATTATAAAATTTTAAATACTAAATTGAGGGTATATATTTACTAATTAAAATATAATTAAAAAAAAGGTTTAGTTGGCCCATGACATTTGTGCTTTTATCCACCTTATCCTTCACCTTCAGAGCTTCATTGGCTTTGGAGAAATGTTTTACAAAAGGAATAGTTTCTCAACAGTTTTACAAATAGGTATTAGTTCCGATTGGTGTACACCACTATATTTAAAATCCAATTACGTAGCAACACATACGTTTTATTCCAGGAATGCAAAAAAAAACAGGAAAAAAAAGAAAAATGTGTATAAATTTTTTGTATACCTTTTTTCAAAGTAACATTTCTCCTATGTCCTGAACCATCCCAGTAACTAAATGTGACTGTAATTGGCTCATCTTTAAGACTAGCTTGTGTCATCACCCATTCTAATCTCAATTCTTCACGGAGTTTCAAGTCTGCTTCCTCTCGCTCTCTGTCTGGCAGAAATGATGTATCTACATCTGGATTCTTTCTCACTTTCTTTAAAATCTGAGAAATTATTTTTTAATAATAACACTTACTGAAACATAGGGTATACCTACAATCTGCGAGTTGACAAAATCTATACTAATATAATAAAGCGGAAGAGTTTTTTGTTTGTTTAAACATGGTAATATCACTGGAACTAACCAGTAGGATTCAAAAAATTCTTTTTGTATATGATATCCAGATTCACGTGGGATAGTATAGGCTATCTACCATTAGGCTACACCTCTCAGATAGCTTTAAATATTGATTTTTGTTAAATAAGTTGGAAATAACATCAAACCCGAACTGCTTTATCCGCGTCCGCTGATGTAATGGTTAGTGATACGTAAATATAATGTTCTAGAAAAATATTGCTCATAAGAACATCTAAAAAAAAGTCCATGATACCGTATGTCTATCTCTTATACATAAGCCACAATAAAGTATTTTATGACAAAAAAATATTGAAAATTCAAAAGTGATCATGGCATATTAATCTTTAGAACGAAAGTATCTTCATCATCAAGACAATTTTATGTAGATAATCATTGCCCTATATAGCATGTTATTTGGACGAATATTTTGGGAGATAATGTAAAATTAAAATAATTAAACACTCGGCTCGGGTCTATGTCTATAGGTGTAGTGGTGCGAACAAGCCATGTAAGTTGTGATGCATAACCCTGGCTGCCCAATAAAAATATTGTTTATACTGTTGTATTATAAATCATCAACCAGCCACTTCTTTTAAATTATACGCGAGTGGGTTAATTATCAAATGGAATTTTGCCAATCAGAAAACATGCCCTCATTGTTCAAATGATATACACATTTATCTGCTATTCTTATTAGGTTATATTGTTATAAGTAACACTAAACTTATAACTAAGTGTCGAGATAGTAGCTTACATAAGTATTGGATACATTTCATAAATAAAATTATAGTAAAATCAACTTTCCACATAATTAAATTTTAGTTGTATTTGTTGAACGATGATATCATAATACTGCTTTTTTATAATATACTTTTAACTAAATAAAATCAAATGTGTAATAATGAACAAATTTTAATTTACAGGTATTATTTTAACAATTTTCCAAAGGTTATTTACTCCCTGTTCAGCTTCAAGGATACAACAGCTAATTGTGCTTAGTAAAAAAGGAAAATATTTCCAGATTTCTCTAGAAACAAGAAATAAAAGAATACCCCAAAGTTATCCCAAATACCAAACAAATGGCTCTTTAAATTGGATATCTCACATGTGTGTTTATGTTCGCATTATGATCCCCACAGTGAGAGTTTCACAATGTAGTCTAAAGAATGATTACTTATTGTAGTAATATTAATAAGGTTTTTTGTTAACTTACTATTGTGTGTGTTAGTTTACATTATGATCAAAATTCAAACCTAACCAGTTTTATCATCACAACAGAAAAATGGATATATCTCACTTAAAATGGCCTTAAACCAAACAATGAATGTTTAAAAAGTAACAAAAAAATGTATAAAAAATTTTGAAATCTTCGAAAATCTTTACCTATCTCGCAAAAGAGAACTTTATGACAACTAATTAGAAGTGAATTTGTATTATTAAATTTACAAAAAATTAGATAAAATATAGAGTCACGTAACTTTAAGAAAAATTTGAAGTCTGAACTTGTCGGAAACTATTCTAAAGTTGAGCTAATAAAAATTAAATGGATTACTCACTGGTTCTTCTTTTTCTCTCCAACTTATTTCTGGTTTTTCATCATCAGACACTTCCTCTTCTTCATCTTCATTCATATCAAATGAAAGAGCCTGGATCTTAACATATAATGAATATTTTAATTGTGACTTCTAAATCTAATATAAAAGTTAAGAAATAAGTTAACTAGTTTTAATATCATTATTGCATACTAATATGTTTTGAATTATTTTAGTTTGAATTATTGTAATAATAATATATTTATTCATTTTCGTATTCTACAAGTGTATTGGAAAAATATGTATTTACAACATGCATGGTAATAAAGACAGTAATAAGCTTTAGAACAAAGTAAGATAAACTATCTAAAGAAAACGGTATAGTTTGAACTAAAACTCCTAGAAAATCTTTTATCCAAAATATCAACAAATATTTACCTGTCTTTTCTGTTTATTTTTCTGTGCCTGTTTTGCTTCAATCTCTTTCTGCCTCTCCTTTTCTTTCTCAGCCTTTTTTTGTGCTAATTTTTTCTCTCTCTCCTTTACTATATGCTCCTGTTTTGCTTTCATTTCATCTAAGGTTACCAAGCCTATTGTAGAGCTTTTCAACTGTTGTTCAACTGCATCATAATGTGTAGCAAACTTGTTTTCAATATTATGGATCTTCAAATCTTCTTCTATTTTTTTCTTGCGTAGTTCTATTTCTTGCTGAGCTTTCTCTCTTTTCTTCATAAGATGCATAGCTCTACCAGCCTCCGACGCAGCTCCTTTATAATGAGCCATGATTGTAAGAACACTTCTGCTTTTAAATACACTTCTGCTTTTAAAAAATACCTATAGGTCTATTATTTGATATATTACAGTCAATTATCAAACAAACAAGTTCTAGAATTGAACATGAAAATACTGTACTTCAACAAGTTTAGCAACAGACACTAGGGATATTAACTTAACATCGATATATCGAATTTATTCGATGTTTTCCTTACGATATATCGGATTGATTCGATGTATTGACAAATATTTATTATGTTATTCGATATATCGATATATTTATTTATAGAAACATCGAATATTTATTTTTATTTTTTTGTCGATTCTAATAAAAAAACAATATTTTTTTTACACTACTTAATTTCTTCAATTTTAAATAAGGTTCATTAAGATTGTGACATCTGTGAGTGACCATCTTAATTACCTTATGTATCCTGAAAGATGGATCGACCATTCACTCTTCATTATTATTTTCACTCACTCTCACTCTTCTTGCTTCATCTTATGCTGTTTGGTTGGCTATAACGCAATTAAATTTGTTTGCAATTAAACGCATTGTTTTGTTTGTATATTTAAGACAAGTTTATGTAGGACTTTTACTATTGCTACTCAATTAATTACTCTAAAATAACTGAGTTAACGCATCATCTGATAGCTAGTTCAAAGTTGAAAAGGTATGAAATGTTATATTTCTATTATGTCTATGAACCTAACCTCTACTCGTTTGTGACAGTGTTTTATATTGAAGATATAACATAATGATTTTTTTTTATCATACATTTCATAATGATAAATATATTTCCTGTTTTATTAAATGCTATGTCATTATAATGAAGTAAGTAGTTATTCGATATGTTATGTAGCTCTACTTACGTGCATTGCATCAAATCATTAATTCAGTTTATTTTTCATTTAGTTTTTGAACTTGTAAACAAATTAACTCAATAGTGATGTGACACTATAGACAAATCTCAGTAATCTCACCACTATCTTAGTAGTACAATTCTATTCATGTAACACTCATAGAAAATCACTATTATTACACTACTATTTTAGATGTTTACTCTAGTCTCTGATTCTACATTCACACATACAAAATCAAGGACTACAAATTTTGCACATTTCACTGGAAAAAGGTAATATTAAACTTTATTGGAAAGTATTCGATAGTGAAAAATCGATTTTTTTTTAAGTGAACACCCCTAATAGACACAGTGCAACAGATAACATAAAAGAAATAGAAGTGGGCGATATAACGTATACATAGTTACAAAAACGGTTATACGCTACGTAACGTATAACTAGTTATACGAGGATGAAATAAGTGAAATAACTATCTATTTCCATAACTTGCATCGCCACATATTATCAAGCGTCGCCTTGTTGCTCTGCAACGAAATAACGTTCGGAGATATCGTAGGTTCGTTGACATTCGTTGCGGAATAGCTGTGCGTTGTGTAAGTTTTGTACTACTCCCACAGAAACGTTGCACATGTAACGCCACAGTAACTACTAACGAAGACAAGATAGCAGATTGTTGTTATCCTATTATTTACGTGTTGCATACGATTTCACCCATAACATTATTGGAGTTTACTCTTTAAAAAAAAAACTATGTAAGGCGCACGGTATGAAAAATATGAGGAGTGAATTAACATACTAGTTTCTTGGTACACGTACCAAGTTCCAGGATCTTGTACTAAGTACGAGATAAAAGTTATGCTGGTGATGGTACGCAATAATACCAACATTCAATATCAATCAAGGGCGTTTTGTACATCGAAAAGCTAAATAAAAGGTCGTCCGGGGCGATACGAAAGAGTTGAACAGACTTTTTGTTTCATGCAAACTTTAAGCGAAAATTGTACCAGGATTATTGTGACCTTGTCTACCCCACCCTGGCCACGTGGTACGGACTATCCCGACCTTACAAGTTGCAACGCTTTAATTTAATAATAGTAAGTTATTCAAAACAACCGCAGATAATACAACGGATACATTTTTTTTCTCCAGTGCAAAACTAGACAAATCTTTTTACTTGTTCAGTATAGGCATGGAATGATTGCTATTTAAAAATAATTGGTACAGCTATGAAATTATGTTTTTTGATCACTGCAATTTCACCAGTGATAAATGAATTACATATCTTCAACAAATGCTGACCTTTTTTTTAAGTGAAACGAAGCGACGAAGTGAAGCGACAAAAAAAAGACAATCATAAAATAGGTCCTTACATATGAAATTATCGTTTTACATGGAAAAAGTACAAAAGTGGTAATCTGTTGGAGCAAGGTCCAGAGAGTATGGTGGTTGTCGGAGATATTCCAACAGCAGTTCATCTAATTTAGCGACCGTCTGTCGTATAGTATGTGGTCTGACGTTGTTCTGAAGCAGCAGTGCGCTAGAGAGATTGACGATGGCTAGATCTTAGGAAGCTGTATTGTATGACATCAGCATTGGTCCACCAAACACTCCCCAGTACCATTTTTCGCAGTCAACTTCGCTTGAGACTGAATTTGGCTGATTCTCCTGGATTGAACCACTGTGATGAGCGTTTCTGATTGTCGTTAAGGATCCATTTTTCGTCACAAGTAACAATACGATTCAAAAAGCACTATCGATTTCGATAAGTGCATGTTGGGCCACGTGCAGTGTAGAGTTCCGTAGTTGTCCGTCACAATATGCAAACCTACAAGGGGGCTTTATAAGAAATTACTTCTCCAACTACATTTTTCAAGTCCGTAGACTATCTATTACTCATTTATTTCTATAGCTTACATAGCTGTGATCGTTTTTCTTTTAACTTCGTTATATATACTACTACTTTGAATTTTTTCACATATCCAATATCTACCATTTAGATGGCAGGAGGGGATACTTGACTCCATAGGTTTTTAATAGTCTTAGATCAATAGGATGTTTAAGGTGAGCTCACAGACTACTGAGAGAATACTACGTATAACGAGCCCAAAAACAAAGTGAATTGTACAAAGTGTACGTGTAATAGTGCTACGCCATGTACAGACTCGGCTTTAATGTCGATTTTGATACACATTTTGTGATCTTCATGTCGCCTATTACAATAAATACGCAATAAGTAAATATATATAAACAGTTAAAGCCGTCCACAACAAAATTCGTCGGGACAACTCGATATTCATGTTTATAGGTTACTTCTCGTAAAGGTTTTTTTCTATAAGACAAACCTACTCTCACTCTGTCAGTCGTCACATTTTATTTATCTCTATTGAATTAACAAGTCTGTGCGACAGATAAAAAAAAAATTGACATTGACGTTTACCGGTTTGCAACGATCTTCAACTATTCTTTAGTTTGTTGCATTGCAACCGGCACGGTGGCGTGGAAGCTATTTGTTTATGTGAATACTGAAAATTCAATCAGTGTGTTTAGCTTACGATTAGGTTTTTATTTCAGTTATCATGGAAGAGTCTATACTAAGTCCGTCGCCCAATTGGTTCCAAGTGTCTGGTATGGCTGTAAGCCATGACGGTTGGCTCGTTTACGGAGGACCAAGTAAATGTATTTGCGTCTTGGAGCCTTTACCGCCAGAATGTAAGTCTTTAGTAGCCGGGGATCGATCATACAAGACACACGTATTACATCGAGCTCATCCAGAGAAGTGAGTTTCTTTGTTTTTATTTTGAAGCTGCCCACATGTTTCTTGGGTTAAAATCTTAACCAAGTCGGCTGAATTTGAAGGTTCTGAGAGTTCGTCTCAAACCTCCCCATATAATTTTCGCCACCGGAAATAAATGGGAGATATTTTTTTGGCTCAGCTTTGGACACGCTACCGTCGGAATCACACTCGCACTCCTTTTTTACAGTTAGATCACTTTATAACTAGGCTTATTATAAAATTTTACATTCCGGAAATTTATAGTTTATGAGATAATCACAAGTTTATTTTTATTAATTAAATTTTAAAAATCGTATTTAAATTAGTAAATTTGACAATACAAATGTCAGATCAAGCTATTCTGAACGTATAGCACAGAGTACGTAATGTATAGACAAGAGAATTTCACTCATAGAGCCTAATTATCTTAAAGTTTCTGAACGTTTTTTTTGAACTTTTACAAAATTTTCGTATATTATTGCATATTATTATTAATAATTAATACATATTGTTATTAAAATACAAGCCTTTAGTTATATATATAATTTAATTTAAAATTTCGTATTTTTTTTCTTAACTTGTTTTTATTGGTTTTTGAACGATCAATGTTTTGTTTGTTTATTCTGTTCCGAGTTTTTCGTGTCTGGGTTATTTTCTTTGTTCCGTTTGATATTTCTTGGTATTGTTCGTTGTTATTGTTCATTGTTATTGTTAGTTTTAGTTTGTTTTACTGTACTTTTGTTTTTAACTATGTTGGATTGTATGACGAATGCCGATTGCTCGGATGAAGCAGCTGCAGTTGTGGCTGCGCAAACAACGCTGACATCGTACTGTATTGATACAATTGGTTAGGTTAGGTTTGTATTGTGAATAAAACGCACGAGCCGAGCGAGCGAAGCGAGCGGGCCGCGGCAGCGGCCGGCGAGTGCCAGAACACTAATTACCTGTTGGGAATTTATATACAAGTCTCAGTAGGTAACATAATTTTGCTTATTGAATGACTTAACCTCAAAATTTTCAAATATGATTTCTCGAAAACTACTTGTTTCCGCACTTTTTCTTTCACTGTGGAGTTCCCTTTCACCCTCCCGACCCTCCTCCGTCCCTTAGCGTCATCAAATTTAGCGTAGGTGACCTAATTTTGCTTAATAAATGACATAACCTCAAAATTTTAAAAAATTAATTTGTCGAAAACTATTAATTTCCGGAATTTTTCCTTTATAGGGGGATTATCTCTCACCCTCCCCCCCCTCCCACCACCCCCCCCATATTCAAATTCAGCGGTAGCGTTTCCAAAGTCCAACTATTTTTTTTAAATCGAATCGGTTTTTCTTTTTATTTAATAAAAGATAAGCAGGTCAGGATGGTGGAATTTTGGCTCGTAACCATTGTTTAAATAGTTAGTAATGAATAAATAGCGACTGATCTTTCTGGCACTCGCCAGCCGCTGCCATGGTACGCTCGCTCGGCTTGTGCGTTTGTCCTAAACTTTATTTAAGAAAAAACGAGCAAAGCTATCGAAACGCGTCCTTCGGCTGCCCGTTCTTTAGTGGAGAGGGTCGCGTAGAGGATCCTCCTCGCGAGCCCTCTGCAGTATCCTTCTGCAAGATGATATCCTTCCAGAAGGAGACCACAGCTATCCATGACCCCTCCAACCACTGCGGCCAGAGTGCGGCGCTGCCCCTCCCGTGTAGCACATTCAGAGAGAGTGTGCTGCGCCGTAAATTCCACAGCACTGCACTCATGGCACGCAGCTGTGGGCTCCCTTCTAGATATCCTGTGCATGTACCATCCGAAACAACCATGTCCGGATAGCACCTTCGCAAGCCTCAACCCTGCAGCCTGAAGCCCTGCTCCCTGATACACTACTCCCTGAGGACCGGGCGGCCAGCGTCTAAGGAATAACTTCCATAGCGCGCATCCACCAGGTGCTCCCCCACCGTCTAATCACCTCCTTTTTGGCGTCCCCTCCTCAAACTTTCTACCTCTGTGGGAACCGGAGGTTCAGGGGGCTCGTCTTCCATTGCACAGGTTCGGCCATCTGGGAGACAGTTGGCTTGTACCAGTTGGTGTGTCTAAACAAAACACATTAATTACACTTAACAGGGGTTAATTACTTACAATCTATTTTCAGAATTGTCAGTGTAGACATATCACCAGAATGGACAGAGAAAAAACTATTCTTGGCTGGAAGTGCAGACGGATCTGTTAAACAGTGGGCATTAGAGATGGAAAATAATAAATTAGAAATAAAATCAAGTCACTGTCATGATAAACACTTAAATGAAAAAGAGGTAATTTACATAAAAATTAGGTTGGTCTGGTTAAGTATAAAATAGACATTATCATGCATGTTATAAAAGAATTGGGGTAAGCAGAAATACATTAATGGCAGTTACTGCATCCACTATGTGCTGATATTTGGTGTCTTAACATATGTTATATTTTAATATGATGTGTAGATGTCCTTCCAATGATTTTCTGGACTGTTGAGAACCCTCATTGATTTCAATGTTACTATTTGTGTGCTTCAGGCTCAAAATCTTTGATATTCCAGTTTTCAATAACAATAATTAGTTTTACTTAATATGTTAATTCTAGCAAGATTTTAATGCTTTCCACTGGGGCCACAGGGATATAAAGCAATAATTCTGTTTGCGTCATGGAGGTCTTCTGTGACCAAGAGTTTGAAAATTTGTATACAGTGTGACAGAAGAAGAGGATTATTGCCTAAGCTTGTGAAAATACGTGGTTATGTATAAAAACTATGCTGTTTTTTGTGAGTTGGTAAAATAGGATAGAGTAATTTTAAATCAAATAAATATTTAAAAATTAATGCTTTGTATTGTAAACTGTAGCACATATGAAATTTTAGAATTCTATAATACTGTTATACATTAAAAAAACTATGTATATAACATAAAAGTTTTTGTTTTCAAGACAACTAATAAATAATATAAATTTCTTTTATGAGATCAAAATAGCAAAGAAAGTAACATCATATTATAAATGATCAAATATAAATTACAATAAAACACTGGATACATAAGGACTTTCTGGACAACCTTCACAATAGTTATTAATTTTTTAATTCATTTCATTTAGCTAAATTATTTTCCCTGGTTTCCTTAGTCTCCCTGGTTCACCAGTGGTCAAGTGGGACACCAGTTACTGACATCCAATTTTAATTTCATTTTTGTAACAAACAATTTATTGTTTTATTTACAACAATTTTTTACTTCAATTCAATTAGTTGAACACATAAAACAATGTTATTCATTTTGACTAACATTAAATATCTTATGTGGCCCATGCACAAAGTTAAGGATTAATATGCCATGCCTAAAACTAATACTCGTAAATCACTTTTTTAATTTTTAATAAAACTTTGTCACAAAAGACCTTATTGTGGCTTGTGTTTAAGAGACTTTTTTTAGATGTACTAAGGAGCAATATTTTTGTAGAACATTGTATTTACATATCATTAATCATTACGCCAGCGCACGCGGATAAAGCTATTTATTCCGACTTACTTAACAAAAATCAATATTTAAGGCTAGCTGAGAGGTGTAGCCTAAAGCTAGATAGCCTATATTATTCCTTGAGAACCTGGCTATCATCTACAAAAGGAATTTTTCGAATCCGACTTGTAGTGTCAGAGACTAGCGTTTAGCGGACCTTACACTGGAGATTAGGATTTTTAAATAAACAAACAAAAAAAACTTCCGCTTTATTATAGTACAGAGATATATATATAAAAGCGAAATACCACTCATCACGAGATCTCCGAAACTAAAGGTCCGCCTGACTTGTAATTTCGCACAGGCACTTCTTTCGCGGTTTAGACGCTCAATAAGAACGGATTTTCAACTCAACAATTCAACATCTAAGGGTGTAAAATGGGGGCTGAAAGTTTGTATGGGATGAAAAAACATTGTTTATCGAATTTTTGGTGTTGATGCGTATATCAGAATGATGATAATATGTCTGTCTGTCTGTTTGTTTGTATGTCCGAATTTAACTCAAAAATGGCTTTCCTGATTATATGTCATTCCTCAATTTATAGGTTAATAATAATAAAGGGTTAATAAGGCTAATAATTACTGCGTAATCAATGCGTGCGGACCCGCGGGGCACCCCTAGGTATCTATAGTATAGATATTATTTATGTAGATTCTATATAAACAAAATATACTTAATATAATTCATTTGCTAACTAACAGATAGTTTTAAAGCAGGACAGGCTAGCTAATAACAAAACAGATTATTTTTATTTCAAATGTTTATATGTAATTAACAGGAAATAATAGGAGTTGGATATAGTACTGAAGTATTTGCTTTGACCGTGGGCTGTTTTGGTAACATAGTTAAGTGGAATCTTAGTTCAAATGTTGTTAAGACATATTCTCATACTTTGAGGAACTTAAAACCTGTATGCATGTCTTGTTCCCCACATTTACCCTTACATTTGGCCATTGGGACTAAGAGTGGAGTGATAATTGTTATGGATTTGAATGGTGAGTAATTAATGTATTTAATAGGACATATTAAAAAGGTTATAACTACAAAAAATAAATATTGGCATAAAATATGTTATAGAAGCAATTGAATTGCTTTTCTTTACTACAAAACTACATATTACAGCATTATGAAAAGTAAGAATTTTAGTTTAACAACCTAGCAACAATATGATCTTTGGAATAATAATACCATAATAAATAATATCTACTTAATACAATTTACTATTATCAGAGTATAAATTATTCTCAGGTCCAGCAAAGATCCTCTACAAAGTGCGAGGACATGATGATGAGATTATAAGCATAAACTGGTGTCCTCAGTATGAGGTCACTGTAAGAAAATGCTTAAAACAAACAAAAAAAATATCTACTGCAAGTCAACGATTAGAAAATATTAGAAATGAACCAGATAATAATGAAATTGAAGATGTTAAAGTAAAATCTGATGCACCAGTAACATTAGATATCTCCGGAGCTGAAAAAAATCTTCCAGAAGACAGCTTTGATGGAACTGTCGTAGTTGAAGATGACATGTTTGATATATATAAGGATCATGAACCTGATGAGTTTGGACATAAGAAATACGAACCAGAAGATATAGTTGTTAAAATCAAAGTTGAAGATAAAGAAAATGATTTCTTAGCAGAATGCAAGAAATTAAAGGAGGATATATTAAAAAGAAAAGATGAACCAGAACCAACAATACAGTCATTGGTTGAAGCAATGGACAAAACACATATGCATGGATGTAAAGAGACTGATACACAAGAAGCAAATGGAAACAGTACATCAAATGATGATTTAGTCAGTACTGATCATATACATAAACATCTTTTAGCAACTATTAGCAAATTTGGGTGAGTCTGATAGCTATAAAAAAATACTTTATTCATAGTATTAGTAATAAAATATTACTTTATTTATAGTATTAGTAATAAAATATTACTTTTTTAAATTTATAGGTTTGGCATAGTGGCTACAATCTCACCTGATGTTAAGTAACGATGTGGCCCAAGATGGTAACACGCTAAACCTAGTGGAAGACTGGCTCTCAAGTGCAGCTGCCGGAACACACCTATTGTTGCTTGGCGACAGATTTTGAACTTGAGGGTGGTAGCTAGCCAGGCGGGTATTACAAAATGCTCTACCACAATGCTATGGTTTCCTCACGATGTTTTCCTTCACCGAAAGCTCAGGCTCATTGCAGGGATTCGAACTCACGTCAATCGACGCGAAGTTGTACACGCTACCACTGAGCCATCATTGCTTCTAAAGCATTTATTTATACTAGTGGTAAATTATTTATAGTAGTAAATTGATTTTAAATAAAATTATTTACAACCCTTTTAACCTTTGAAAAAAGGACCATCTTTTGTAAAATTCATTTATAAACAAGATATTGCTTTGCTCGCAGAAAAAATATTGTTCTAATAATATTTTTCTTTGTTTTAGAGCTTTTCGTATTTGGTCAAAAGGAGGTAAGCTGGTTGGTAATTGCATATTGCCAAATAGTTCGAAAAATCAAAAGAGCAAGGGTCCTATTTGCCCGACTTTGTTATGGTACAAACCGGATGTACTTATAATTTCCGATGGGAAATCCAATATTTATGAATGTAATACATTACAAATTGATTGGTAAGTAGTATATGCAAATCATATTACTGTTACGAAATTGTCATGTAATGCAGTGAAATAATTTAGTTTTACATACAAATACAGTATACTCTTTATATTCACATAATCTACTAGTCCTTAACTGTAATAATCAATGGTCACACTGTTCAATGATCACACTATCCACAGTTTATACTATTTACTTACTATCCGTTGTTTCAGTTACTAAAGATAGACAAATCTATCCTTTTGCCCTTATTTTCATTTCAATAACTTATCGATGGATAGTGTATTTCCTTACGAACTTTTTTATATGTTATTATCGGAATAATGGATAGGTATCCTGCTAGAGATAGGAACGCTCATAAAATCGAACTTACCTGAGTTTCAAACAAGAATTATTATTATTATTATGAAGAATAAAACTAGAAACTACCTTTCAAAAAAAAAAATTTTTGTTCTTTAAATATCCTAAATCAGCAGGATACGAACTATCGACGACTCGTGCGTACTATGTATGAAGTCTGGTCGTCTCACATCACTAGGCCAATTTGACAATGATCACAATCATGAAAATCAGGACGCATTAACAAATGTATAATTTAATGTGCATAATGTAAATGTATTCTATCTCATTCTCTCGTAGGCTAAATCCTGTAGATGTATATGGCGGTCTCTTTTTACTGTCGCTTTTTCGTTTTATCGAGTTTCAAATCACAACGGTGCTAAAGAAGTTTTCTAATATCTGGACTCATCTAGGATGTCCTCGAAACAATCTTATCGCTTCTGTTGCGTAAATATAGTCTAAAAATAGAACACTTCCACTACTAACAATTACGTAAAGTTCGAGGTATTGCCAGTAATTTCGAACCTCCCCACACTCACATACTCCAGTATTCCAGATATTCCGAGAAAAGTGAATTCTTCTGTAGTTATATTTAGGTCCTAGCAATACTTTCAATTACCAATTACAATATTTTCATAAATTAGCTGGCCTAGCAGACTTCGTTCTTCCGTAACCTCTCAAAACTCGTTCACAGAACTACCTATCGCATTCAGGGATAACATGAATACCTTCTACATGAAATATGACTTGATCTTGACTTGACTTGTTTGTTTGTTTAAACACGCTAATCTCTGAAACTACCAGTCGAATTCGAAAAATTCTTTTTGTGTATAATAGTCAGATTCACGAGGAATAGTATAGGCAGAGCTGGGCAAAATACATGCATTGATTTAATTAAAATACAAATTACAAAATACTATCTCGCGTGTATTTAAAATACAAAATATAAAATACATTTAAGTCGTGTGTTTGAAATATAAAATACAGTATTTTAACTATTTGTATTTAAAATACAAAATACAGTCCGATGTTAGGTTATGTGAATAGAATAGAACTAATCCAGCCGAGCCTATTAATCAGTATAAGAAGAATTTCCTTTCAAGAATACTAGATTTTTCAATGTATAATCAGACAAACAGCCTCTTGTTTGGTAATAAATAAAACCCACTAAAGAAAACAATATTTCTACAGGTCGTTACTATTACCGCTATTGATCACTGTGAAAAACTTTCCTCCAGTTAAAATTAGCGGATATGTCAGAGCATTCACTTGATTTACTCCATCGCCGACATCGTACACGTACATGTGGAGTGAAGTCTGTGAGAGCGAATTTGATCATTTATCGTGACATTCGTACTACTACTTCTTCTTGATATGGCGCAGCAAAAAGCACTTGCCAGTGTAGTTTAAATCTTCGTAGTATTTTTCAGACATTCAAAGTCGGTCCAACAAGATGGTGGCTCCCTTGTTAGAACTATCTAGAGAGTTTTTGTGACATCTCAAAATTCATGTTTTCAGTTTATATTTATAATCTACTTCACGAATGCATAATAACCAAACTATATCATGCAAAATGCCACCAATATTACATAATATAGGATAAAAAAAACTAAGATAATGAATTAAAAATAAAAACCACAACATGACAACTCAAGATCCCACCAAACACCTAACATTCTTACTAACAAACTTAATTAATACTTGGCAGTTTCGTGAAAATAACCATTTAAGAATGAAAATGACAATTGAAAAGATATATTTGATGTACAGTACAGGTGCAGTGTTGCCAACTTCAAAGATTGACATATTTAGCGGTCGCCATTTTGCTTACGAAAGCAATCGAGTGCTATTTTCTGCAGAACCCACCCTTAAATAAGATCGCTAAATGTATTTATGTTTAAATGTATTTTCAAGCCATAAGTATTTGAAATACTAAATAAAAAATACCTCTGCGTCAGGTATTTGAAATACCAATTACAAATTACATTTTTAAGAATTAATTGAAATACAAATACAAAATATGTATTTGTATTTCAATTACGTATTTTAATTACAAGTAATTGAAATACTGCCCAATCCTGAGTATAGGCTATCTAGCATTAGGCTACACCTCTTAGCTAGCCTTAAATATAGATTATGGTTAAGTAAATCGTAAGACATAACGCACTTAGGGTGTTTTATCCGCGTGCGCTGGCGTAATGGTTAGTGATATGTAAATACAATGTTCTACAATAATATTGCTCCTTAGTACATCTAAAAAAGTTTTTAATACATAAGCCACAATAAGGTGTTTTGTGAAAAAGTTTTATTGAAAATTGACAAGTGATTTATGAGCATTATTATTAGGCACGGTATATTAATCCTTACGATCTAAAGTTACTTCACCATGAAGACAATTTTATGTAGATAAACTTTGCCCTTTATAGCATGAATTTGGATAAATTATTTTAAATTACACGCGAGTGAAATCGCGGGGTACAGTTAGTCTCATATGTACAATATCCATTTTTGAATATTAGATTAGTGTCTATAATGAATAAGAGAGATTATTATCTCTTTGTTGTGTCCTTTCATAACATTTAACACTATATTATTATCAGTACGAATAGGTTGGAGAGCAAACTACTGCATTCTCTGCATAAACGTGGTGCATACTGCATCGTCACAGACGCACCGCGCGTTCAGTCATCAAATGATGGAGATTGGTCAATCTGGACGGTGGCTCAAGATAGAAATATAATCAAATATTGCATGAAAAAGCGAGAAAAGGTTGCTGTCCATGCGACCTGCGGAGGATATATCTACACGATCCAATCTTGCCCGTATGATGCTGGAAAGTAAGTTTATGACTCCGTTGAAACCCCTTGTTGAAATGAGTTGGAAATGAAATGGCAGAAGTTGTTTAAGGTTATGTTTAGGGTTATGTTCTTTAGATGTAGATATGTTACACGGTATACTAGCAGAACCGACATCCGATTCAGTTAGTCTGCTGTGGAACTTTATTATTAATACCATTAGGGATAGAAGTATGTTTTTATTTGGTTAATACATACATGCATAATTCACGCCTCTTTCCCAATGGGGTAGGCAGAGACCACGTCATTCCACTTGCTACGATCCTGACAAACATCTTTCGCTTCTTCAACATTCATCAATCTTTTCATTCATGCTTGTTGGTTTAAAGTACCTCTAAACTAAATACTTCTAGATTAAAAAGATGTTTGTTATAGTACATGTGTCCTGTTAAGGCTCCTGTGATAATTCGTGCTTCGTGTTCGCCTGTTCAAGTGTAAAAAGGCTTTGGAGACCTTGGAACTAGCTAAGGGCTGTGATGTCCTACTTAATACCATAAAAAAATCAAAAGAAATATATGTGATAGAATAATTTTAGCATTTGCCTGGCTAGCCACCACCGTGGATTAGAAATCTGTCACTAGCACCTATAATTGCTAAATATAGCAGTTTCACTTGAAACCCCCTTTGAAGGTTTAGTTACTCATGTGATTTTTCAATGTTCGAAGTTAGATTAAAAGTACCTGATTTAAAAAAAAATGCCCTGCAGATTGGCAGTGAGTGTGGGTGATGGTGCCGTTCGGGTTTGGGATACATCCACATTAGACGATGACGAAACAAGGTTATCCCCGGGTCAAGTGACTACATACTGGCAGAATGTTCTGGGAAAGGTTTTGTCAGTTGCATGGCATCCAACTAAAGAGAACTTGTTGGCTTTCTCAACAGCTGAAGCTAGAGTGAGACATTATAATTCTATTCGTTTTGCATAACTTCACTTTTTTTACTAATTTACCAGCTATTTATTAATTTACTACTTATTTAATTACTTATTGGGTTCAACCGCCCAAAGTGCTTTGAAAACCATATAGTAACACTCTCCGGGTGATGCCTATGTCCAGCAGTCGAAGCAAACAAGCTGATGACGACGAAAACGTGGAAACTGGATTGGTGGTGGGCTACGTTTTTCCGCCGCATACTAAACAGAACTTGTCGAATATAACACTTTTTGATAAGTTCAAAATAATTTTATTTCTAACAAGCTAAATCTTAAATAAACATAATATTAAAATACAACGTACAGTATATAATTATATAAAATGTTTAATGTGAAAAAAAAACTTAGATTTTGAATTATTGTCCTACAATGCTTCTGAGATGTTACTTCTTCTTGATGTTACAGGTGGGGCTCATCGACACGAGCGGTAACGTTGAGAAGGCGGCGCGCGTGCTGCTGCCGGCTCTGAGCGGCGCCGTCTACGCGCTCTGCTGGGGCGAGCTCAACGACCTGTACGCGTGCAGCGCCGGCAATTTGGTCGTCTACTATTCGCACAAACCTAATGAAGGTCAGGTTCAAGTATTACGTAACGCAGTTTTTGGAGATTTTTGAAACCCTCTCCCTGCCCCTGTAACGCATCGTAACGTTTCAGAAGACCAGAAGCTTCGGCTTCGGTCTCAGTTTCGGTTTCGGCCGAAACTTCTTTAGACATCTTAAAATTTATATTATATACTGAAATTAAATGTATCTTTTAAAATAAATTCACATATACAAAAAATAAGCAGGTGACTCACGTTAAATTGATGTATGTAACAAAAATAATTCTTTATTTACGTTATATTATCAATTTAATATGAACAACAGTAATAAACTTGTAAGAAAACTGTCAAAAATTAACACTTAGATATAAAATAGAAACTCCTTAGTAGTTGAGTATTTTAAATTTTAATTGTGTTCACAATATTCTTAAGATAGGACACGAGATATACACGAGATTATAGAGATAGACGCGGGTCACAAACTCAACCGATGCTAGCCGAACTACACAATTTACCGACCAACTGGAAACTGTGGCCGACAGTAGATTTTTTAGCCGAAACTGACCGAAACCGAAACTGGGTGGTGGACCACGATAATTGTGTCTGACTGGATCGTGACCACCATACACCCGCAATTGTGGCACAATAAAGCGTGTCGTGTTTCGGCGTCAGCCCGTCTATATCGAGTAATCAAGTGGGGTGGAAGGGACCTGTATCCAACTGGATCAAGGCACGTGCACATGATGTTAATCGTTGACATCAGCCAGAGTATATCCACCTACCGATAGGTTTACAATCCGGTAAGATAACGACGATTGTCGCTTACCGATATCTTGGTGGTCGCTTTTAATTTTGGATTGTGTTGTGCTGACCATCACGAAAAGTACCGTCACTTGTACTAATTTGTTTGTTAATATCAAACATTTCGCCATTTTGTGTGATTTTGTATGACGGTATTTATGTAATTTTTTTAGCCCCTGAGAAGATTTCAGTGCAAGTCGAAGGGCAGCCGTGGGAACCGAGTGAGGTCCGGTGGCACCCGCGGGGCCTGCTGGTCGGAGGGCACAACGGCGGTGTTGCCGTCCTGTCGCCCGACAACCCATACGATGTTAAAACCGCCCTATTTGTTTATAAGTATGTACTTTCCTCAAGACAGAAAACTTTCTTGACATTTTCAAAAGGAGTCATTAGACAAAATTTTATTAAAATCAAAAATAATTCACTCAGTTCAGATTTTGAGGAGGCATTTATAATTGTCAAAACACTACCTCCGGTTTGGAAAATATCCCAGTCATTGAGGAGAGCCAGCAAGGAACTCGGTCGGGCTTATTAATATATCTTTTACTGTGTTAATAATCTGTACAGTTTTGTAATAATAATATTGTTATAATGGATGCACAGAGAGTGAGTTATTTCCAGACACCACTATCATTCACGTAATGATCCACCAAATAATAACCTTTTAACAGTAAATCCGGCTTGACATTGCCCTTGAACTGATTGGTCTGGTAAATCGGTGATGTGCTTAGGGATCTTATTAAAATTTATTACAAAAATTATTGGCCTTACTAAGTATAAACACGGACTGTCTAATGTATGTATTCATTATGTTCAGTCAAAAGAAGTTTCTAGAACTGTTGGGTGTTCGTTTGCGACAGCAGATTGTGATAACTTGCTGTGCAGTTTTCGAAACATTTGGTAGTAACTTTTGAAATTCTAAAAGCTTTTAGCACACGAATAAGTTTGCTGTTGAAATTGGAGAACAAAAATAATAATAATTCAGGACTAGATATTACTGCGGATTTTTTTAATTTGCAGGAAGATGGTCCATTTTATAGATTGGCATCCCCAGCAGACATCGAATTCAAATAGTGAATCGCCTTATAAGAATCTCATTGCAGTCTGTGCATTAGACAAAGAGAACAATATCAATATATTGGAACTGAAGGAAAAGGAAGGTAAGATAAAAAAAGTATCATCTAAGAAACACTGTTAGGTTGGAATTTGCGATGTGTAGCAATATGTTTAAAAATTAGAATAATTATATTAGTTTAATGATAAAAAGAGTAAAAATACATATCTGGGGGAAAATATTAGACATTTATTAAATTTTCTCTTGGGGAAAATTGAGATTTTTATCTGGGAGTCACGTGACTGGGAACCCCATTCAGAAAACGTGACGTCATCGTAAAATATTATTATACATAGTCGAGTGGTTATCTTGTGATAAGTGACTAAAATTTTTACTGAGTGTAGAAATAGTGTCTTTAAAATTATATATCTGTTGAAGAAATTCCAATTCCAATCCTGAAATTCTAGTGAACTCATCTTTGCACATAATATCTTTAACCCTAGTTTAATATTTGAATGATGATGTCCCGCGCGATCTCATAAACATAATGCCACGATTGTAAGGCATATTTTTTATTTAAATTAAAATGGTTAAATAACGAAAAAATCTTATTTCACGGGTATTATTTTTAACATAATAATTTTATTTTTTAAAGTTGTTGTAAAGTCTTTACAACAACTTTTTAAAAGTTGTCTACATCCAGAGTAAAGCAATACTCCACATAATCAGTGCCGAAGTTATTGTTTTCTTAAGCATAAGTCATGCCACTTCAGGCTCCTTCTATTGTACAAGGTTCCAAGCAAGTAGAGCTATAACAAGGATCGGCAGCCCTGGGGTAGGGGGTGAGGTGCAAGGCGCCAGGTAGTAAGGGGGCGCCAAAATGATAAATATAATTTTTATAGGGCCTTTGAGAGGTGCAGACTTGCCCTGAATGAAAACGAAAATTGTATTCAAGAAAATAAAATAAAGCATAGTTGGACGATGAACGCACTTGTTATGGTGTGATACAGTACAATTTATGGCGTGAAAGCGTTGAAAGACAATCTCGCTTTAGCTTTATTAAGTGCTAGGGCCAACGCTGGCTACAAGTGTTTTAATTTAATATCCTAATTTGGTAAACAGGCTGTATTTAAGGATCGTTATAGACATTATATCGATGTACGACATAAATAACATTAGAAAAATTATCTTGAATTAAGTTTAAAAAAATACGGCTATCATGAGTCACTACGAAAATGACCCGGCCAATATTTAATTCACATATTTGGAATGTAAATAATTTAAGATGGAGGACTCGAGTTATCTGTGTGGAAGACGTTATCGGGCCACCAGAGTAGTGTGCACAGGGTGTCATGGAACCCGCACACGGACGCGCAGCTGCTGTCCAGCTCGCGGGACGATACTGTCCGGGTGAGTTAACATCAAATAAACCCTTAAAACTGGTTGGTTCTAATTCAGTAAGCCATAAGGTCTAATTGGGTATTTGAAAAAAAAAGTATATCGATTTTTTTATGTATTTTAAAGCTTCATCATAATCATGATAATAGTCAATTGGAAAAACTCTTAAAACATTTTTTAGTAATAATAAACAATTCAATATTGTAATATTTTAAAAAGAATCACATGACTACGAACGCGCCACGATTGATCGTCAGGTTTGTGACGTCATAATGTTAAAGGAATTTCATCGATTAAGTGTCAAAGCATTGTATCAACTGTGTGCTACTACAATGAGTAGAAATTAACATTGTGACGTCACACGCGCTCGGTTTTATTCGGGAACGATCGGCGCGGTTTCGGTGCTGAATTCAAAAATTAATTTTTATTTTGAAATAACTTTTGAAATATTGCGAAAAAAAAAATAGTTTTGTTATAAAACTTATAAATGATCTTTCCATTTATCACAAAAACGAAATTGCTATCAGGTACATAATACATTTCTGTTTTTTTTTATGTTTATAGATTTTAGCGTTTGTCTAGAATCGTACATGGGGCCCCAGTCAAGTTGCCTTTCTACAATCGTTAACGCTAATAGAAATCGAAATAATATATGGAATTGACATATCTGATCACGTGATATAACATTGAGACGTTAGTTCTATACATTGTTTCGTCTTCTGCTAGCGTTAACAATCGTAGAAAGGCTCTGGTGTTGAATGACAATGTGGCCTAAGATGGTACCGATGCTACTTAGTGGGGTGACTGGCTCTTAAGTGCAACTGTCGAAACATACTTATTGGTGCTTGGGCGACAGATTTTCAACTTACCATGCTACGGTTTCATCACGATGTGTTCCTTCACCAAAAGCTCAGGCTCACTGCAGGGATTCGATTCTATCGACGCGATGTCCGTACACGCTACCACTGAGCCATCATTGTTTACTGTGATATGAATAAGGTGAGTTTTTTGTTAGGTATGGGATGTAGTGAAGGGCGTGTGTTTATCGATATTCGACGGGCACTCGCAGTCGTGTATCGCTATCGCTTGGAGCGCGTACCCGCACCTCCCTACGAAGGTGCTGTCGGGCGGTGGCGACGCCACACTCCGCTTGTGGGATATTAACGACTATCCCGCTGATGCGTATGAAAGTAAGACTAATAATATATACTTTATGTTTAATACGGTATTTTTACTATGTGTATCAAATAGTCTAAAAATGCATATACTGGGTGTTAGGAGACCGCTTCCGAAAACGAAGACAGATGATAGCCGAGCATCAGCCGTTTATGAATTTGTGTTTCATTGCTGGTTATTTTTTTTGTAATGTGTTTTTTATGAAACTATCGTTTCATTTAGCTGTACTAACATGATGGAGTGTAAATAATGCTAATAAAACGTTTTAAAAATATGATTTGTTTTAATCAGGATCGTTTTTTTTTCTGTGCCATCATCTAAGGTGTCATTAGTGCTATCGTCTGTCTTCGTTTTCGGAAGCGGTCTCCTAACATCCTGTATAAGGTACTTATTGCCGTAAGCCATTGAAATATGTTAATAAAATTAAAGTGTCTGTTTATAATGTCAAAATAATATGTTTTTAATAAAAAGATATGAAAGTATACATGGTACTTATAACGAAAAAAATATTTTTTAAATTTTTATTTGTCCGTCTGTCTGTTTGTTCCGGGTAATCTCCGAAACGGTTAGACCGATTTTGACGCGACTTTCAGTGGCAGATAGCTGGTGTTATAAGGAATAACTTAGACAACTCTTAAAAAAATAAGGTTCAGCGTTAAAAATAAAAAAGTATTTACAGTAGTCCACGCGAGCGGAGCCGCGGGCACAGCTACATGTTACTAAAATTGATATTCCTATCAAAATTTATATAACTATAATAAGTATGTCGTAACGATATTACTAAATCAGTATCAGGCGACATCAGTCTCCTCCAGGTATCGTCATTAACGACGATCACACATCTTGTAGTCGTCATCAAGATCGAATGCAGCTAAAGCTAAAGTAAACTCTTACAGTCACGGAACATCTACACATGTTCCCCCAGTGCCCTCCAATCTCCCCTATAGCCACCCCAGACTGAACTGATCATCTCATCCAATTCATGCATTATGCCAATGACACGTGGATAGAATATTTTTCTAATCTCCAGAGTTCAAACAACGCTTTTGCAAGATGAGTGCTCTCTTGTTATAAAACTCTCCAGAGAGTTTTTGTCGCAACTTTAAATTCATACTTCTCTTTATCAATATAAGGCCTATAAAACATAAGTTTGTGAATTGAAATAAAAACCACAACATGACAGATCAAGATCCTGCCAAAAGCTCTATAATCTGTACATATTATAAAAGTCAACGTCTCTCTGCCTGTTTATATCCTTTTCACGCGAAAACCACTTATCCGATTTACATGTTTTTTTTATTATGATTGATAGCTGTGTTATGTGGCTAGGTTATATAGGGTATATTTTGTAAGATAAAGTAATACGAAATATGCAATGACGATAATGGTGAATTAATTCGGAAAAAAGACGTATTTGGGGCGCTTAAATGGCTTAAGCTGAGTAAACCATACGAGATATATCAAATTAGTATTCTACATCAATGTAGATCTTGAAAAGACCTACAAAATTCCATTGATAATATATATCTATCTTCTAAGGAACACTCACAATAAGCATTTTTGAGCTTTTGAGCGGGGCAACACGGTTCCTGCGTGCGGTCGACACGGCTCGTACATAACAAAAGCGTAGCATCACATAGCGTAAAATTATAATGTTAACCAGGTACATATCAAGTGGGGAATAAGGGGAAAAGAAAGTTGAAGTTCAGGAAGGAAGTTAAAAAGGATTCCGGGAAGGCAGAGGTTGAAGTACCCGAAGATTCGGAACAGCAAGTCGCTACCTCCTACGAGCTCAGGCTACGAGTGTCCAAGAAGTTCCTTATGCCCCTCACCAACAAGCAGATGATCAGAGACAAATCGCGTGGCGTCAGGGTTCTCCTGCAGAAGTATCTGGAGAAAGAAGGCAGCGATGTGAAACTAGATTTAGATGATACAGAAGATATAGGAAAAATAGATCACACAAAAATGTTCGGGTCGATAAATGAAATCAATGAACTATTGGATACGGAATGTAAGTAAAATTACTTTATTAGATTATAATAATAATTGATATACACGTAATTATTAGTGATCCGTTAGTGTCTCAATAATTTTCCAGATTTTCATGAGTGTTGGTCAGTTTTGGGTGTAGATTGTCTTCTTTTATTAAAACGTGCCAACTTTTTAAAAATCTAAATATGCGGCACTAATCCAGGGAAAATATGCATTGGCAAAAAAAGTACCTTTTACATATGTTTAGTTATTATATAAGTTTTCTATTTCTAACATAAACTATGAAACACGCCAATATTTTAAATCTTCAGCGAAGCATTTTAATTGTAAATATTATCAATATCGAAGAAAACGTATGTATTTTTCGATTGAATAAATAAGACTGAGAACTGCTGTGAGGCTGTGGAACTGTCTCCCAACCAGTGTGTTCCCTCCTTCCTACAACATCCTTCAAACATAACTTAAAGAGATATTTAAGCAGGCCGGCATGACAGCGACGACTATTGATGGATTGTAAATCCCACGGTAGTCCCCGATATTATTGGATTGCACTGTGCTCACCATCAGGTACAGTGTAGTCACTTTACCTTGCTTCGTTAAAAAAAATATAAATACTCATCTTTGTGAGTTCCAGCAAAGCAATGCTTTTAGCTAGTGTTAATACAAAAGATATAAACATATTTATATATCTTATTTAATTAAAATTAGGGATAATTTCCTTAAATCTATACTAATATAATAAAGCGGAAGAGTTTTTTAGTTTCATTGTTTTTTGCTTGCCCGCTAGTCTCTGAAACTGCCAGTTAGATAAAAACTATCAGTTAGCGTTAAATATTGTTTTTTGTTAAGTAAGTCGGAATAAATAGCGCACCAGAACTGCTTTATCCGCGTGCGCTGGTGTAATGGGTCGTCATACATAAACACAATGTTCTACAAAAATATTGCTTCTTACTACATCTAAACGCATACCATATGATTATCTTTTATACATAAGCCACAATAGGTATTTTGTAACAAAGTTTTATTGAAAATTGATTTATAAGCATTATTATTATGCATGGCATATTAATCCTTACGAACGAAAGTTATTTCATCATCAAGACAATTTTACGTAGATAAACTTTGCCCTTTATAGCATGTTATTTGTACGAATAGTTTGGGAGATAATGTAAAATTAAAATAATTCAACACTCAGCTCGGGGGTCTATGACTATAAGTGTAGTGGCGCAAACGAGCCTGTGAGTTATGATGCATAACCCTGGCCGCTCGATAAAAAAAATATTGTCTATACTGAAGTATTATGAATCATCAATCAGCGAATTCTTTTAAATTACACGCGGGTGAAACCGCGGTGCACTACTGAAACTTGATAATTTAATACGAAATACGATAATTTCTATTCAACAGTGCAAAATCATTTAGTTCACAACAACATAGAACCGTGGATAGTTTTATCATTGTTCCGAGGCCACGTAGACTCGGTCATCCAGTACGCAGTGCAAAGAGACATGCTGTGCCCGTTCCTACTGAGCATGGCGCCTTGCGTGTCCTCCAAGTAAGTTGTTTTAAGTCACATACATTACTTTCAAGTACTTTTTATGAATATTTATAACGGAATGTGTGCCCGATGTGATTTATCATACGTGTTTAATTTTTTTAAATCAATCCTCAAACTGGAGAAGATCCTACACTTTTTATAAAAAAATATATGGTCATAAATAATGTGATTAAGAACAATGTTAATGAAATCAATATTATGTTACATCTAACAGTGCCTTCAGCGCTCGACCACAAGCTCTGTAAAGCTGTAAAAGCCTAAATTGAATAAAATATTTTAAATTTTGATTTTATTGAATTATCATCTGCGATTGCACCCGAAGAGTTGATAGTAGTGTACATTACAGTAATTAACTAAAAGTCTTCACTAATTCATCTGGCAAGTTGGTCTAACATTATTTAGCCAAAAAAGGTCCCTTACTATCCCTATGTACACACCTGAACGGTGTGCATGTGTGAAGTGCAGTGTAAAATCTCCTCTTCACTATGTGCGATGATCGTTACTCGTATGATCACGTATCATGTATGATACCTGATATGATCATGTACGATACGTCACGATCATCGTGCATTATCCACACGATCGTCCGTGATCATTTATTAAGCGGCAAGCCTTCACAATATGGACGTGGTACTATAGCTGCTACTACCATTCGTTTAATTTTAGTATACAATATTTTTTATATCTTTGTGATTCCATATTTCTGGGTGGTGCTGTTAAAATTCTATGAACTTGAATGTTTCTTCATTTGACCACCCAGCAGCCATTGTATCGCATTCGTACTAAATAAAAGGATTGAAAATAAAAAAACGCCGCAACGACGCGACGTACGCACGGCTCGATATCCTCCGGTGGATGAATGATCGGCAATCGAGTGGACACGCGCACGCAACTACACGCGAATTCCCTTTAACGCGTGCCCGAAAAACCGATAAGACACCGATCGCCGCGATCACTAAAACGATTATAGACGATGATTGGCGACACGAGTGAGTAAGCCTCCACACGATCGTGCTCGCGTGTTATCGTTTATAATCGCCGATTGTGAAGAGGAGTCATTATGATTGTATGTCGTGGTAGCTAGTGAATGCAGTGTGAGTGTATCGCGCGTGTGAGTGTATCAAGGGTTCCATGCCGGAGGAACGGACCTAGGCTTGAGGTGCCGCAGGAGAGAGGAGACGGCGGGTAACAATAACTCTGTCATATTTATTTACAGGTATTGGAAAGAAGTGTCACAATTATATATAGCGCAAATAGATAGACTGGTAGCGAAGGCCGAGGAAAATAAACTGTGTCGTATGTTTCATTTTATTTTTTTATATTGATTATGTAATAAACTTTTTTTTTTAAATAAAGTCTAGTTAAACTTCATTAAATAGGCGTTAATAATTAAATACTTGCAATGGTCTAACTCAGTAGCCTTGGTACAGTAGCTACAGTAGCTTCTTATGAAGAATATTGGCTGGTAGCACGAGGGTTGGGGAGAATGTATATTTATTTAAAGAATGACTATAAAACCGTTACAAAACGCTACAAATTTTTATGTATATTACAGATTTGTATCCACTTGTGCTTGTTATATTATCTATTCCGGCGAAGATTGGATATTGGACGCTTGAAACGCTGAAAACTCAAGATTTATCGGTCCATAAGTTTTCGCTTTGTTAAAAGATCAAACCTTCAGCATTTGACAAAAATCTTACTTAATTCTTCAAGTGAAGCCTCAGGAGAAATAAATGTTTTCGCTGTGGTGTTATTAGACATCGTTCTACTTATCAAGCTGTACAGCTTGTCATGTAATCTAACTAAAAGAATAATTTATGTAATTGTAATATTTACCCTTTTAAAATGGCCATAAACTACTGTCTATACAGCAAGCGGGAGCGAGGTTTAATTATTGTTAATCGTCATATATCATGGACGTATATAAAGTGTTGTTTAGAGGGTCCGGACTCCCATCCCTTTTAGTACAAGCTGAAACGCTAATATTTCGCCGAATAATACATTTTATATTCATGCCACGAATTTACTATAGAACTAAACTGTAATTTTCGGTTGGTTAATTTTGTTAGCATTCAGAGCTCTGCTTTTCATCGTGATGTGAAGTCAGGGGTAGGAACTAATTTATCTTTGTGCATTTTCGAACATCCGTGGCATTATTTTTCTTGCAGAGAACGGACACTTCGGCGGTCCGACATTTCGTAAAGCGTTAACATATCTCAGCATTCACGACGTGAAGAGCGCAGTGGCGACGCTAATGGATGCAAGACTATACAAAGAAGCATATGTATTATGCAGAATTAGGTAAGTTTCTTTATAATTGTTGTAATAAATTATTATTTTATTGATCCTAGTATTCAACGGAGGCACCGGAATGCTAACGCGGGAGTTTTTTTGAGGATCTCAGTCTGTCTGTAATGTTGGTAGTATTTTGCGTATTAATGCTTAGTTATTGTGTACATGTGAAGTGGATTGAAAATAACAACCTTAAATTCTGAGATACACAAAAACCCAATGGAAAGTGGACCACTATTTTGTTAGACTAATGAAATCATCAGAAGACACTAACTTTGTAAAACGAAACAATTACATACCCACATGATATTATTACCTATTCATTATTATGCGCTATTCACCAAACAGAGTTAATACCGACTGGCGGTAGATAAGGTTTTTTGGGTGATCGTATTGTATCTCTATTATGGACAAAACTGGCGACAATCTTTGATATTTAATTTCAAAAGGAGTAATAAGAAAAATAATGTCAAATGAAAATTAATAGGCGGGAAACAATACAACGTTTAACAAAAACGTCAATATCGCCACTATCACCAAGTGCGGCTCTCTCACCTGCGACGAAACGGCTTCAACGTCGCTTCGCGCGCTTTATAAATTGTTAGATATCGATTAATAAATAATCGGCAATCCCGATATATCGTATCGTATCATTACATCCCTAATATTAATAATCTTTTACAAATGTAATATTTATTTTTAATAGAGTCACATAATATTTTATTGCATTGGTAGTATTGGTACAACTATTATAGAAAGTAGGAATAATACAACTCTCCGTAAAGTAAGCCATGTAAACGCATCATAAAATTTTCGGGTAATAGCTTACGCCACATGATGTCAGAATTGCAGTCGTCTGTCCCTTTCACCTGCATACAAAAGAACAAAAGAGAGAACGCTATATTAACTCTGTTTGTTGAATAGAGCATAGTAATAATCTTTAATAACGAGGATTGGTTGTCAAAGTATAAAATGGATTGTGCAGTGCATCGGTATTATAATTGCCTATACAGCATAAATAAAAAAAAATTAGAATTAACCATTCACAAATTATGTATTTTAAAACATGATAGAAGATTTATTTTATTTAATCTAGGAAATATTTCGTTTATTACGTAATAATTTTATTTGGAAAGGTGGAATAATAACGTGTATTAGATATAAGTTTTGTTCCATCCGTTCTTCTTACCTCGCTAGGGACATAATGTGATGATAAAAAATATATGAATAAAATACAAATAAATCTTCAATTGCATTGTCGTATGAATGTTGAAATTAAAGTTTTAATATTATTTTCAGGTACATGGATAGCATAGCTGAAGAGATTATAAAGACTTGGGCACGTAATTATGATGTTACTGGAAATTTTGTTGTGTCGGCTCTCTGGTAAGATGTACAGACTTCTATTTCTATATACAAGCAGTCTTCAATACTTTCGGTATTTTAGATTCTAATACATCATTCATACATACATTCATTCTTTTCCATACAAAACCGAGGGATTACGATATAGAAGAACTTTTAACTACATTTATTATATAAAATATATTATGCCTTATTATTCAAAGTAAGTTCTTGAAATACATTTTTATAAAATTAGTAATTATTGGCTATTTCTGATTTAGTGATATCATCACAATGAAAAATAAAACCGCGAGATAAGTAAATTCATTTATGACGTAAATCGAAAAAGAGACGTTTGTTTGAGGAATAGTGTCAAAATGATGTTTGACGTAACTCTAGGACTGCCTGTATTTTATTGACAAGAAAGTGAAAACTATCGTGATTTTTTTTTATTTTTGATGGTCATTGTTATGGTATAATTACAATTCCCTCAATTTTCAGTTACGCAGCTCAAGGAGATATGTCAAGCGCAGCTACAGTACTTGGAAAGTCTGAACACCCAGAAACTCTAAATTTAGCCGCAGATCTGGCCAAGTTAGTTGGTCACAATACGTTTGCAGACCACATCATTGAGAAGATGGCGCAAATTAAAATTGAACAAGGTGATAAAAACGACGAAGGGGAGTTACCAAAGCTTCTCTCAAGAGCAGAGGCCGTTATTACAGCCGAAGCTCAAAACGGTGATGGAAATAACGATCGTGTTTCGGATGATAGTGATTAAGGAAGAAAGGGTATTTCGTAAATTTCCATTAGCTGTTAATGAAATTGAACCATTTTTGTGTCTACAAGGAAGTTGCTTGTATGTATCCCTGTATCAACTTTGTAACCCTAATAATGTATTTGTAGACCAAAGTACTCCATAGACTCAACTAAAAGTTACAGTGCATGTATATCTGTAAATTATTAAACAGTATAATGATATTTGTAAGACTGTACGTATAAAAAGCGTTAATCCCAAGGGTTGGTGTAAACCCACTTAACTTCATAGTTTTTGTATTAATAAACTATTTGTTTGTATTTATTGTTTCAATCGTACCTGATTACCACAGTCCTCAGTAAGCAATCCTGTCAGCACCTAGTTACTACAGTCCCTCAGCAATCAATCCTGTCTGTACATAGTTACTACAGTCCCTCAGCAATCAATCCTGTCTGTACATAGTTACTACAGTCCCTCGGCAATCAGTCCTGTCAGTAAATAGTTACTACAGTCCCTCAGCAATCAATCCTGTCAGTACATAGGTACCTCAGCAATCAATTCTATCAGTACATAGTTACTACAGTCCTTCAGCAATCAATCCTGTCTGTATATAGTTACTACAATTCCTCGGCAATCAATCCTTATGTACATAGTTACTACAGTTCCTAGACTATCAATCCTGTATGTACATAGTTACTACAGTCCCTCAGCAATCAATCCTGTCAGTACAGAGTTACTACAGTCCCTCAGCAATCAGTCCTGTCTGTACATAGTTACTACAGTTCCTCGGCTATCAATCCTTATGTACATAGTTACTACAGTTCCTAGACTATCAATCCTGTATGTACATAGTTACTACAGTCCCTCAGCAATCAGTCCTGTCTGTACATAGTTACTACAGTTTCTAGACTATCAATCCTGTATGTACATAGTTACTACAGTCCCTCAGCAATCAATCCTGTCAGTACATAGTTACTACAGTCCCTCAGCAATCAGTCCTGTCTGTACATAGTTACTACAGTTCCTCGGCTATCAATCCTTATGTACATAGTTACTACAGTTCCTAGACTATCAATCCTGTATGTACATAGTTACTACAGTCCCTCAGCAATCAATCCTGTCAGTACATAGTTACTACAGTCCCTCAGCAATCAGTCCTGTCTGTACATAGTTACTACAGTTCCTAGACTATCAATCCTGTATGTACATAGTTACTACAGGCCCTCAGCAATCAATCCTGTCAGTACATAGTTACTACAGTCCCTCAGCAATCAGTCCTGTCTGTACATAGTTACTACAGTCCCTTGGCAATCAATCCCGTCAGTACATAGTTACTACAGTCCCTCAGCAATCAGTCCTGTCTGTACATAGTTACTACAGTCCCTTGGCAATCAATCCTGTCAGAACATAGTTACTACAGTCCCTCAGCAATCAATCCTGTCTGTACATAGTTACTACAGTCTCTCGGCAACCAATCCTGTATGTACATAGTTACTACAGTCCCTCAGCAGTCAATCCGGTCTGTACATTGTTACTCAGTCCCTCGGCAATCAATCCTGTAAGTATCTACTTAGTTACTACAGTTCCTCAGCAAGCATTCCAGTATGTATCTAGTTACTACAAATCCCTTGGCAAGCAATCCAGCACGATTATACATAGGAACTCCTACAGTCCTGTCTGTATCTAGGTACCAAAGTTCCTCAGCAAGCAATTCTGTAAGTTTCTACATAGTGCCTCATCCTGTGCAGTCCTGTCCGCATCTCAGTACTAGCGTCCACAGTAACCATAGTTACAAAACACATTCATTTAGAGATTCTATATTCATATAATAATATGACATAAAATCCCTGAAATATTGCTTCAAACAATAAATAATATACGGAATGCGTATGTAAATAAAACAATTATATTTAAAATTAATCATTTATTTGCTTTACGTTTTCATTCGTTTTATAGAAAGTTTAAATTAAATTTTTAGTTTTACAATTTCTTAATTTGTCAAATACTGTTGTGCGAAAATTAATAATCAACCATCAATATATATTAGTAACATAATCTTACTAAAACTAAAATTTAAGGATGTCATAAAATTATACTGAACATATAATTGATTGACATTTCACATAAGTACTAAAATAATACAGCATATTGTACTCGCAGAAACAAAATATTCCAAATTAAAAACCGATTTTTTTTTTTAATAGCAAACGAATCAGCTTAAAATGGCACGAACTTAAACGAGGATAAAATAAAAAAATATTTGATCGGAATGTTAATAACATTTACTTTCAGTCTTGTATTACAGACGGACAACCTTTTGATAATTGGAATTATATATTTATGAAGATGAAAATTAGAAATGTGAAAGTGAGTTATTTATAGCTACTTAGAATGATTAAAATATTGTTTTATATTATTTAGAGACAGTAGTGTTAATCATATGTATTATCTTCTAAAGCAATAATAAAATTGTTGTTTGTACTGTTAAAATAGCAGCTTTTTACTAAATGTATAATTATGAAAGTATAAAATGTACTCATAAAAAAAACAATTTATAATTTTTTTGTCTTACTGCTAATCCCCGAAACAGTTGGACAGATTTTGACGAGACTGGCAGATGATTGATGTTATAAGCAGTAAGTTAGGTTACTATTATATTCTGTCAAACACGCCAGGGGAGCCGCGGTTACAGCTAGTTATTAATAAAATTATATAAAAATAATTATTTATCTTTAAAAACACATTGTTTAAGTAAATAAAACAGTCTGATTCAGCTTTTTAATCTTAACAGAATGCATAAAACTTTACCAGAGACTCGTATGGTACATTACCGTTCGAATAATATGTAATATATAACTATTTCAGAACCGAATTTTAGAATTTTATCTATTCGGAAAAGTTTTTACTATGGAGGTTAGAGGTAAAGAAGTAACGGTCTCGTTATGGGTTTTCTTAAATATCTACCAAAAATGTACAGAATAAGGGCCCCAAAAATGACCAAAATGGTGTTGTTAATGTATCAAAAAGGTATGACCTGAAGTTAATATATGACTGAGATAGTACTTTTGCTCGCTGGACTCATATTTTCAGATATTTTTTAATAAACCGAGTCGGTTTTCTTTATCTTTATCCTGCATAGTTTTTACAAACGCCATGATATTTCACACCGAATGCGCCAAACTGTCGATAGCCGGTATACACTATCTGATAAAGTGGTCCTTCCATGACGGCTGACTTGACACTGGCAGAATTCCTACTTTCGAGATGCTATTTTTAAAGAGTTAAAGTAACTATCTAATAAAGGTTTCATGCATTATTATAAACGAGACTGAAAGACTGCTTTGTTAAGTAGTTAAGATATTAATAAATAATTGCACAATAGTTTAAAATAGTTCTAAACAACGAAGCTAACAAATAATTTCCTGTAATGCTTCACGAACAAAAACATTTCCTTTTAAATTAGTAGGATAAGATAATCAAGAAGCTTAATTGTCTTCTTAGCTGTAAATTCAACTGCTCAAAGATAGTATTCAAAATTGAGCTTTTCATTTATAATGCACATTAACATCACTAGTGTGAAAAACTTAAAACTTATTTTTAATAATTTAATATCGTCGATGAGTATTTTAATCATTACTTTATGATCAAGTCCAGCTCAGTTTTAATATTACCCGTTGATACTGTACTTTTTAAATATGCTACAATAATAGAGATTTCAACTTTGCTCAGAGGGATCTTCGTTTTCTCTGTTCGCGTCGGATTTCCCTCGCTTCTTACAAATATTTATCAGTTTCGCGTTTATCTTCTTCAATTTTTGGTTTTCTTTCATGGCGTCAGATAATTGTTGGTTCTGGTGCATAAAAAAAGTTATAATGTACACAATACTATATTAGTTATTTGTCGGTTTCAATATTGAATCCGTACTAATAACTTACTATTCATACTAATGACCCACACTTTTGGGCGCCATAGCAACAGGTGTGTTCACGCATTATCTAAGCATGCAACGATAAGCTTGCAGGGATTAAGTCAAATCGTCACTTTTTCGCGTGATCGGCAACATAGACATGGGTAACTCAGCATTTATTGCGTTAACTCAATAACTCAAGTGCAGCTTACTGTGCCAGCGCATTGAGTTAATTCAAATAAGTGCCATGGCGCAGCAAAATGGGACATGACAAGTGAAGAATAAGTGTGTTAATTCATCCGGCGCAGTATCTTGTCTACGGCAAAAGCCTAAGTCGAGGTTCGGCCACTTTGGCACCCTTGGAGTTTGTTGCCTAGCTTTCGCGGCCGAGTGCCATAAGCGCTCGCCCCCCACGCCCGGTGAAACTGTGAAACCCGTCGGAGGCTAACACTATACAAGATGTGCGTCCGTCCGATCTTGACATATAGCTGCGCAGCGTTCGCACATATGTCCAAACATAACTTTGTCCGCATGCAAAGAGTCCAAAATCGGTTTCTCCGTCGCCTGCTTGACCCTCCAGCCTTCGTTAGGAACATGGACCTCCACAGGGACATGAGGCTTCCCTCGATAGAAGCCTATGTGAAATATCTCACCAGGAGATACTTCGATAGCGCTTCGAATCACCCCAACCCGCTCGTAAAATCCACCGTGAACTACGTCCCAGACAACTCGATCCCCGTTGCCAAACGTTATAAACGCCGTCCGCGAAATCTCTTTGTCGATCCCGACGACGACATCGAGAAAGCTAATAATTACTACGCGTCCGCTCCCGCAACATATGCGTGCTCGCGCCCACGCCCGCGAAACCACCGTTCCCTCCGCAGGGGACGTACGGTTAACTTCGCTCCCGCACACCCGCCACGACCGCCCTCCTCTGCGGCAACTCAAGCCTAGGTCCGATCCATCGGCATGGAGCCCTTGAGACAAGCAGCCGCTCGCGCGATACAAGTGACTCTACAATCACTAGCTTTCACAGCCACACATGACACTGCATTATACACACATGCACAACACACATAGGTACATAGGTTCTGTAAGGGACCTTTTTTTTTTCTTTTTTTGCCTAGTTAGAATAGACAAAAATTTCAGACCACTAAATACACATACACATGTTCCTTCCCTCCTCCCAGGGGGCAGAAACATGTATATATGTATAGTTAGTTTAGATCGAATTACGGATAGGGAATTAGTCAGATCGCGACTTAATTGCATACGCGCAACAGTCCGAGCCGAGGTTCGGCCACTTTGGCACCCTCGGATGTTGTTGCTTAGCTTTCGTGGCTGAGTGCACTAAGCGCTCGCCCCCAAGCCCGGTAAAGCTGTAAAAGCCGTAAAGGCTCCAGGGCCCCTCAGGCTAACAGTGTAGTCAGTTCGAAAAAAAAAAAAAAAAAGTCGGAGGCTACAGGGCACTTATGGTGAAAAGTGTAGTCATATCGGAAAAAAGCTTCAAGGGACATTCTCGCTCGAGCTACAGGACGATTCGTAGAAAGTGATCAGGAAAATATTCTTCTAACAATACAATATTGGAAACAATTTCTTTAGGCATGCCCAAGACCGAAATATTAGATTTTTGAAGTGATATATATATATCTTTGGGCGCGCATGGAGTAAAGTTCAAAGAATGAATTTTACTGTTACCTGGTATAATATGAAACATATATGTCACAAAAAAAAAATTACTTCGTCAAAGAAATGAAAAAAAATTTTCGCTATGAACCGAGAGAGAGAGAGGGAGATAGAGAGAGAGAGCAATCTAAACTTCTACACTTATTGCAGAGTTATTGTTTGAACTATACCTTAATCATCGTAAGATGACTTGCATGACACATCCACAGAACGTAAATTGTTGTTACGTCGTGCAAATTATAATATAACGGAAAAACATGCATTTCGACTATCAATTATCAATAAAAAAAATTTGGTACTGATAAACGTTATTAAAACATTTTGTACGATAAAATTCTAAATAACTTCCTTTATACAATGATTTTTGTGAATTTTCGTACTTTTTTGTTACTACGTGCATCGTTACTTTCTATACGACTTAAAACTAGAGTAGACCAAAATAAAAAAGGTGTGTGCGCGATTCACACACGATAGAAGTGAAACTTCATTTTAAAAGATATTTTCTATTTTATTTAAACAGTGTGCAACATACATACACACCGACATTTGCTCTCTCGCTCTGGCTCACACAAGGAGGAGAGACCAATAATATATTGCTCTCTTGCTCTGGCCCACACAAAAAGGAGAGACCGATAATGTGCGTTACACGTTTAACGTGTTGGAAGTCGCATAAGAAGTTTCACTTCAATAAAACCAAGGAATTGAAAATGAATCGAATTGTCGAACCCCGTTGTACATTTCATTGATTAGTTACTTGTTTAATTTCGAATATACAAATATATTTCCGTAATTCCTACATTTTTACTGCAGCAACGAGCAACGAAGAATATTGACAGGAATAATTAATCTCCTTTGGAATGAGGCTGTCAATAATTCAAGTGTATCAGATTGCGATCTCAATTATTGTTACAGTTTATTTTTGTTATTTAATTTACACAACTTACACATCCCTCTATTAATTTAAAGCATAATCGTATTTTCGATTGTATTTAGTACTAAAAAATAAATCGATAATCAACTGACAATTTAAATTATGCTACATCTCTGAACATTTGACATGGTGTCGTGCAAGTCTTCTTACGATTAATGAAGAATAATACTGATTCGATTCTGAGAGTTCTTTTACTGATAGTAAAAAGCTATTAAGTATTATGTAATACCGCCAAAGAAGTTTTATTTTGTATCTAATAGCATGTTTTTTTTTATTTAACGGTTATACGGTTGTAGTGTTTTGTGTGTATAGTACAGTACGAGTACTAGAAATTAATAACACCTTTATGATACAGACTTCATTTACAGTTTACACACTAAAATATAAACAATCACGATACAAACATAATAGTTACTGAGCGGAACGAGGACGACGTCAAGCCTCGTGAACGTTGGGCAGGTAATTATTTAAGTAAAAGAGGTCGCCGGTTAACGCTCCGAGGGTTCAAACCTATAACGGGACTTCCGACTACCTACACTTTGTCCGCTCCGCGTTTACAAATATATTTTACAGTTATAACTAAAAGCATAAACAAAAATATTCCCATGAAATATCTTACATCTGGTGGTTATACCAGGTTGTCACACGTTAATACTTAAAACATAATTATGAATATAGCAAAATGTTCCATCAAGATACACAGCATATATGTTGCTACGAAACACCTGTAGCGATCAAAAAGCGTGTCTAGTTATAAATTAGAGAATAAGGCATAAGTTACCTGCACTATAGCGCTTCCAGTTGCCACGTACATCGGTGGACATGTGTAAGGCATACTGGAGAGTGAGGTCAACTGAATTTCCAAAGCTGTCTTTTGTTGTGTCAATACATCTAAAGCCTAGAAAAATAAAATTAAGATAACAAGGCTCGTGTGATTCACATTAGTGGTGTTGATTTGAATAAGCCATTCTAAGACCTTAAAATTGAAAATAACAATTTACTTTACACATTACAGCATAAGTAAAACTTTAAAGGAGAATGCTCATGGATATATGCAATTCCGTCTCATATTGCATTTAAGTCAGTCTTTGCTTATAATATTCTAGATTTTCTGTATTAAGACCCACAAATGTATTTTTTTTAAACTAAAACCGGGTTCCGAAGATATTTTATAAAATCCAACATAATCTAAAAACTAGGGATGTATTGATACGCACTTTTACCAATACTGTTATCGATTTAAAAGAGATAAAAAGAAACTTAATATTAAGTTGGATCGTGTATGTTTAATAATTCGAAATGGTGTTTGTATGGGGAAATGTGATAATCTAGTTCAAAGGAGTTTAAATAACGTATTTATTTATTAATTTATTTCACATATTACATTAATATACACACAAACACGATACAAAACATTATTACAGAGCCTAGAAGTTACAAAAACAAAGTTAACCAAAGTGTCACATCGAATGAAACAACAAAGTTAAGTATGTCAGTACATTACCGTTACCGTTTTAAAATCGATATTAGTAAAATATTCCCACATAGAAAACTAAATTCTGAAGGCAAATAGTGGGAAAAAAAAATCAAAAAATGACTAGTGTATCTTAACATAAGTAGATGCATAAGAAAATTAGGTATCATGAATGGACATTCTCCTTTATTTGACAAATAAAAATACCTTTTTGAGACGTGTCAATTCCTCTCGTGAGGCAGTTTCGTTCGTTGTTCTTCTGGTGCTCTCGTCACGGTCCACTTGATTACTAAGGAAATCTGAAATTGTAACATTCATTAAATTAATTATATACAGTTTTTAGTTTCACTAAATCTCAAAGTCTGTTATTTTTATAAAATCCTACTTGCCAACATGAAAATTACAAAACATATACTTTTTAACTGTATACACGATTATAAATTATATCCTAACTAGTTAGAAACTTCAGTTTTTAAGTACAACATTCTGCAACGAATCATTCTATAGCCGGTCAGGATCAAACTTGACCTTAAACACTACATTACAGTTTAACCTCCTTCCCTTGTCGAAACCGTTTAAAGGATCTGATAAATTTATACTTCTTTATCAAAATAATACTAACCGTATTGTATCAAATATTTCGCACATTATATAATGTAACAATCTAACAGCTGTCATGATAGTTAAACAGATGGTTAACAGAGGGCGCCTCTTACATGTGAGTTGAACATATTGTCATTAGGAATGCTATCAACAGATGATGGATTTGTCTATTCTTCGTCAATAGCGAAAAATATAGACTTTGAAATGATGTTTGAATCATACATTTTGATGCAGAACTAAGGGAGATATGGCGTTGCCACAAAAAACATCAATGATAAATAATAACAAATACAACCACGATCACTAAAAAATTGAGGTCCCGCTTTACCCTCCCACTTTGCGACATTTTCTTCAGTGTGAGAAAACCCACGTCAGAAGTGGGATGCAATAAAGGTTGAAAAAAAAAAATAAGAAGAGAAACATAGGAAAGATACATACCGTCGCCAATTTGAGTAGACGCATCCATTACATCGACGGCGGACTGTCGGTGGAGATCGTGCATTGTTTGTCGTTTCTTACGCGCAGACTGTACTCGCGTACCGAACGCGTTCTCATCTTGGATATCCCGCAGTTTAGCCTGAATACGTTATTTTATATTAACTATGCTTTTATAAATTCCGATCCTCATACCCACAGTGAAAAAATGGTATTATTAGTAACTACACTCAATTCACCGAACAGAGTTAATACCAGAAAAGTCAACGTACGGGATTGTTTGGAGATAACCGAGCTAAAGGAACGCTCACACAGCACAAAATACCAGTGTACAGGTGTCGTTTGTACGACGCGGACGCGTCTGTTGTTCTTTAAGTTCATAGTCCCCGTTTACCTTATAACTCGATCGTGTTTCGAGGATTGATAACATAATATCTATATCATCATTCATTCTCCTGCCTTTATCCCAATTTATTTGTGTTCGGCCCAACATGTCTTCTTCATCCATACTTCTCTATTAGTCGTCATCTCGGTAGTCACTCCCTTCCTAATCATATCATCATTCACACAGTCCATCCATCGTTTCTTTGGTCTTCCCCTACTTACATAATATCTATATATATACACTATTTTTAAAATTAATTATCCTCATATATATATGTATCATAGGTATAGTATAATGATGATACCAATCTCATAATAATAACATCTCTTACAATATATATATTTTTTATAGTTTCACATATTTTCTTGCATTGTACAAAATAACAATAAAAAATAAGAATAATATACCTCCCCGTAAAGCAAGCCATGTAATCGCATCCTTACAGTTTTTATCAATAGGTTACGCCCACTGAACTCGAAATGCAGTCATCTGTCATTTTCACTTATATACAAAAGTACAAAAGAGAGAATGCTGTATTAACCCCGTTTGTTGAAAAGAGTAGAGTATAATTTTGACGCTTCGATTGTCAGCTTTAGATTCGCGTTAATTATTAATAGACTTTTAACTCAAAGCGGTTTAAGCTGAACATACTATCAGACATGCAAGATAGAACTCTCATTGATAAAACAAAAGGAGTTTAAATGCCCAATCCAGAGTAAAGATGAAATACCTCTAGTGCCGCTTTAGCTTCGCTAAGTCTTAAGCATTGTTCTTCTCTTTCTTTTAAATATTGCGCGCACGTGTCACATTCTTCATCAAGCTCTTTGTATCTCTGGCGGAGTTCCTCTAACTCTTCATTCCGTTGTTGCAGTTGCATTTTTGTTGCCTCCAACTCCCTGAGAGTGGGATATTATAAATGTGATAATATTACATCATGCATACATAATTCTACAGTGTATTTCAGCGGAGCGTATGAAAAGTGTAAACAAACAAGTCACGTGACCAATTCCATAGACATAATAGTGCGGGGTTTATAGTTCAGGGTTGCCAACTCATATGACAAATAAATCTCCAAAAGCCAAATCACACAATTCACAGCTTGAATACCAATAATTTAAGCTAAATTTATAATAGATAATTTAACAATTAACTAATTTTTAGTATTTAAATTATGTTATTCCTAAAACTATCAATTCCCATTCAAATGTTGGACCCAAAAAGACTTCTTAGTAATCACTTCAATGTATTATTACATTTAAAGACGCCACAATTATTTTTTTCATTGTACATGAATTACGCAGAAACTTTTAGCGGATGGAAATAAAATTACATATTATAAGAAATGCTTATTCTGCTTTCTTACTATGAATTTGAAAAACAAACTGTTGACTGGTTTCAGTTACCTTGTCAATCAATGCCAACAATTTGTATTGCGAAGAGCTGATGGTACCAATCTCACTTCTCAAGTCTGTTCTGTCGAAATAGGAGTACCTCAAGGTTCAATAATGGAACCCCTTCTTTTTATCTTATACAGTGCAAATATTGCCCATTGTATTTAAAATTGTAAATATCATCTATACACTGACGACTTGAAAATATATTTACCAAAAAACATTCTGATATTGACGGTTATCTTAAAAAGTTAAATGATGACTTGGATAAGATGTATCAGTGGCCCACCGAAAATTATTTTGTTCTGAATCCTTCAAAGTCTAAGTACGGTATATTTGGTTCTAAGAATCAAATTCAACGTATGTTCTAAAATTCCTATCATTGCAGTAAATAAAGAAACAGTAGAATGTGTGAGTGAAGCCAGAAAAGTCTAGAAATAATTATCGATGAGCGGCTTTAATTTTGAGTCTGATGAGCCTGAAGTAGCTCGCTTCTGTTTCTTTAGACTTAAGTACTATAGTAAGAATCATTTTAGTTTTAAAGCGGATTTTATATAATAAAATTGAATAATGAGGGTAGAACTGTATAATTTTTTTTTTATCAATCTGGGATGGATACGAATGATTTTTTGTGTGCCAATATAAATCGCCCGTTAGACGTTACTACAAAGTTAAGTCGTCACTTCTGCTGACAACTGTCATTCTAATCAAGCTATATTTTAAGTACTGTAATATATAGTTTAAATTGTTTTGAAATTCAATACGTGATTAATAAATGAGAAATTGCTCAGTTGTAGGTTTGTTTACACTTATTATTCATTCGTTATAAGAAGACTTTTATTTTTATTTTGGAGATTTAGCATAATTTTACGCTACGATTATCGATTCTTTTTTAGAACTATAAATAATCGATAATACAATTATGCTTTAAATGAGATGGAGGGTGTGTAAGCTGTGTAATGAAATAACAAAAATAAAATATAACAAAAATTGAAATCGAAATCGGGAACACTTAAATTATTGTATGCCCGACTCCAAACTACAAGATTAATTGTTCCAGAATATTCTTCGTTGCTTGTTGCTGCAGTAAAAATGTAGGAATGACTTAAATATATTTGTTTATTCGAAATTAAACAAGAAACTAATAAATTAAAATTAAATATACAACGGCGTTCGGTCAATTGGATTCGTACGATTAATTTTCGTTTTATTATTTTGGTCAACTCTAGTTTTAAGTCATATAGAAAGTAACGATCTTCGTAGTAACAAAAAAATACGCAATTTCATAAAAATCATTGTTTATAGGAAGTTATTTAGGATTGTATCATGTAAAATGATTTATAACGTTTATCTGCATCAAATATTTTTTTTATAATAATTGATAGTCGAAATGAATGTTTATAGGTTATGTCATAATTTGCACGACATAACAATTTACGTTCTGTGTATGTGTCATGCAAGTCTTCTTACGATGATTAAGGTAGTATGTTCGACTGAAATAATTTATACAGAAAATTAGAGTTTTATACCTGTTATCTTTCCCGGAATGTTTCTCCAAGGCTCTCTGCATTTTAGCCAAAGTATTCTGCAGGTCTTGCTTGCTGTAGCGTAGATCTTCAATTACTTTGACTAGTCTCTTATTTTTATCCACCTCAGCATCGTAAGACATGCGGTCCACCACCACGGAATGTAGTTTTGTCCAATCTGAAGCGAGTATAGTCGGAATATACAACTAAAAATATAGCTCTTCGATTATTATTGAAGTGAAACTTCTTATGCGACTTCCAAGCGTTAAACGTTTAACGAATCGATCTCTCCTCTTTGTGTGAGCCAGAGCGAGAGAGCAATATATTATCGGTCTCTCCTCTTTTTGTGAGCCAGAGCGAGAGAGTAAATGTCGGTGTGTATGTATACTGCACACTGTTTAAATAAAATAGAAAATATATTTTAAAATGAGGTTTCACTTCTATCGTGTGTGAATCGCACACACACCTTTTTTTTTACTTTAGTGGTGAAAGAAATTTATCGTCATCTTTATTGCATTACATACCGACAATGCCATGGTAAACTCAGTTAATATTTTTTCATGGTTTATAATATTCTAAAAACGGTGACGAAATATATGTTTTTTTAATATACTATGTTCGAATCCAGCTTATTTTTGCACAATCTAATGTTTTAAAGCGTAATTTAGTGTTTAGTGGTAGAAAGACATTTCTCTGTGCGATACCTCTCTGAAATATTCAAAGACTTTTACTCTGTGGCCTACCTCTCTTAAAGCGATTTAAGGAGAGATATATCTTTGCAGATCGGGATATGTCTCTTATTCAATTCTCAACTTGATTCATTTACTAAATACACGTTTCAAACCGTTTACCTTCATCCGTATTGACTGATACGTGTGCTACGTCGCGTTTAAGTTCATTATGATTCGGAATATTCGACTGCATTTTTTCTTTTAATTCCCTTAATTGAGCCTGTAATTAAAGAAGTATTAAACTTAAGCGGTCAAGGCAATTAATGTTTTTAACTTGTAATTTAAATATCCTCTTTATAAGTCATTTAGGATTATCATATGTAGATGCTTAGCGAAGGGCGCTTGGCTCGAATGGTAAAATTCCAAAATAATACATAATCTATTATAAAAATGTGATATTTTGCACGACAAAGTGACGACACTATGTCTTATAAGACACTACACGTGCCTACTATAGTAGACACAGTGAAATCGAAAAACAACGGCGTCAACTGGGAGTTTGGCAATACATCGCCATCGCAAGCTTCTCGGCACTAGCTGATCCCGAAACGCGATAAACAAAAAGAGAGCCAATGTGACGAGTATAAACGTGACGTCATGGTCATAGTGCAACGAATAGAGTTTCATTTCACATTTTTGATGCAATTAAAACGAACACGGAAAAAATATCATTTAATTAGTGATCGAAGCGGGAAATCCCCTTTCATTAAGTGAGGTATTTAACTATCTCGCTCACTGTAGCGGCTGACAATAATACCGTTTGAAATAACCAGTTGCCCCAAAGGGTTATTTTCCCGTTTTATTTTGTGCCAGAATAGTTCAGGACCGATATTCAGGAATTATTCATTCTTTCATATAAACATTTTGGAGCCGTTTGGATTTAAAACCTAAAATAAGGGTTATATAGGTGGTGAACATTTAAATGATACAATCTGGAGGTGACTCTGTACATCCATTAAAAATTATAATAACTGTTAACAATGATCATACAGTTAAAAAAAATCTTGCCGATTTTTCTACATGACTGGGAGGTTTTAGTGTTTTGACATTTATAAGTGCATTGTTAGGACCTAAATTGAGTTAAGTTTTTAAAGCGAAACTTTTATTCTATCGCTCCAAAAATTTTCGTTCATCTATTGCATGTCACGTCACAGCTGGCCGTGGAGTAGGGACCTGTGAGACTCGAGGCGAAGATGAAGTTATTGATAGGATAATTGAAGCTGACAACGGTTTAATAATTTAAATAAATATTGCTTTTAGTTTTTAATATGCGTCTATCAATCATAATGATTGTATGAATTATGTATTCCGTACTCTACTAATACGCAAACTGAAATCTTATAATTGAATATTTTGTCTACTATTTATTTCCCATTATCACTCACATTTTTCAATAATTAAGTTAAGATCGAAAACGCAATTTTAATACACTAAATCAAATAATTTTCCAAAAATTTTCATTTAAATGCCTACAAAGCGAAAAAAGGTAATTGCGTCATGATTTCATAAAACCACACAATAATTATTCCATTTTGATTTTGCAAATTCTGTGTATGCTCCGTTACGGTTGAAACCCACTATACGCCTATTCTATCTACATTGATTTGATACGATGAAGTACTTTCCTCACCTCTAGCGTTACTTTCTCCTTCTTCAGCCGAACACACTGAGCCTCCCTTTCGTGCAGATATTCGGCGCATATTTCACATTCTTCATCTAATTCCTTATACTTCTCCTTTAAATCGTCGAGTTCCTCGAGGCACGAAGCCAGCTTCTCTTTCAGTTGTAACACATTAGCGTCGTTATGAATGGACGTTTCGGAGATTTTCGAAGTGCTTGGCTCATTGCCGAACTTGAGAGGTGTGTGATCTTGATATAAAACAGCAAAAAAATTAGTTGTATATTGTTACACATTATAGGTATTGTCATATATGTAAAAAAAAATGAATTTAACAGTTTTAGCAATAATAACAATTTGTTACAAATGTATTCAAAGTGTAATTACTCAAGTTCCGGAATAAAACATCATTATTATCGTCACTCTGTGTCACACTACCGTCGTCGAAGTTTCGGTAAATATACTTTAATTATTTCGAGCTATGGCAATAAAACAATTAAAACGCGCACGAAACGACTCTCGTTTTTATCGAAAATTTAAACGTTCTATTTTGGACCTCAAAGCGAATAAGAAGCGACAAACAGAAGAAATTTACAAGAGGACTTCAACCATAGCTTACTATTATATAGACGTTTTATCTAGACCAGTGATTCTCAACCATTGTGCCGCGGCACTTTTGTGTGCCGCTAAATTTTTGTCATAAACTATTTATGCAGTGTAGTGTAGTAAGTAAATATTTTTTATCGTTTTCTTTGTGTGCCGTCAAATTTTAAATATGTGCCGCAACAAAAAAAAAAAGGTTGAGAATCACTGATCTAGACCAAGACTACGACTGAGAGCACTTGTAATAGTGAGTTAGTTCTACTTGTCTTTATGAACAAAGTATTTTATAACCCACGGGTGTTTGAATATGAATAATGTGTGTGCGTGTGTGTTTAAAGTGTGTGTTGTTTAATGTGTTACCGGACGAGGGCGGTGTCTGCGCCACACTTCTATGCAGATCGTGGGAACTCTGCCTGCGTCTCCTAGTTGCTAGGACGCTGCCCGGCCTCGACGCGTGTTCCTCATCCCTCTCGCTCTAAACAATATAGTAAGCTATTTATGATGCATTTAAACAGTGACTCATGATCGTCACCCAACTGTCTAACGCAAATAGAGTAGACGATATTTCGACCTGAAGCAATGATGGCTCAGTGGTAGTGTGTACGTACGACTTCGCGTCGATTGACGTGAGTTCGAATCCTTGCAATGAACCTGAGCTTTCGGTGAAGGAAAACATCGCGAGGAAACCATAGCATGGTTTTTTCTAATGTACGTTCGTATATCGTTCGTAATCGTAAGTTATGATATTCTGGTGTTTCTATGTATACGAAACATAGATATAGGACAGACAGACCTGCGCCTAAACCCGAAACACTAAAGCGAGTCAGGTTTAAGACTGTGCGTATGTTGGGAGCGATTTAATTAGGCAAAGGTCACCTATCATTTTGGTGTAATCCTACACAGGATAGGTACAAAATTTAATAGACCAACAAGTGATAAATATTTGACGAGAAAACACAATAGTTGGCTGGACATTATGTACATATTGATACAGGTGATCAATATTATGACGGATATATTGAAGAGGGATACAGCACAGGTAAATTTTTGGAAATTTCGGAAGATCGAAATAACCTTGCGTTGTGTTTCTGCGGTGAGTAGGGTTTCCCTCACCGTATCTGACATTTTCATCGAAAACGGGTTAATAGCATATACGGACACGGCGTATATCTACAAATCAATAAATTTTGTTTTCAAAAATATATTTATTGAGCATAGCTGTGCCCCGGGGTTTCACCCGCGTATAATTTAAAAGAAACCGCGAATTGGTGATTTATAATGCTACAGTATAGACAATAGTTTTATCGGGCTTCCAGGGTCATACGTCACAACTCACACGGCTCGTTCGCGTCACTACACCTATAGTCATAGACCCGAGCCGAGAGTGTTCACTTATTTTAATTTTACATTATCTTCCAAACTATGCGTTCAAATAACATGCTATAAATGATAATGTTTATCTACACAAAATTCGTTGATGACGAAGTAACTTTCGTTCGTAAGGATTAATATGCCATGCATAATAATAATGCTCATAAATCACTTTCAATTTTTAATCAAATTTTGGTCACAAAATACTTTATTGTGGCTTATGTATAAGAGAAAGGCGTATGGTATCGAGGATTTTTTTTAGATGTACCATGGAGCAAAACTTTTGTAGAACATTGTATTTACATATCACTAATCATTACGCCAGCGCACGCGGATAAAACAGTTAGATTGCGCTATGTCTTCCGACTTAAGAAAAATCAATATTTAAGACTAGGTGAGAGGTGTAGCTTAATGATAAATAACCTATATTATTCCTCGTGAATCTGACTATCATACACAAATACAATTTTTGGAATCCGACAGATAGTTTCAGAGATTAACGTGTTCAAACAAAGAACAAACTCTTCCGCTTTATTATATTAGTATAGATAAGTACAATGAGTATTAGAATTCCTAATTATGACCGTATTCGAAACTACACTTGCATGTACCGAAACACCCCTACAGGTGGTTGGCGTCAGATTTTAAAATTGAAGGTAGTAGGGTAGGTGTCCAGGCGAGCTTTACAAACTACCCTACCACTACGATAGCCTGAGGTTCCCTTGACCAAAAGTTCAGGCTTCCGTCAGTGCGAATTCGTACTAAACCATCATTGCTTTAAATTGAATCACTTTTTAAGTTGGACTCCTTGTGATTGATATAATTTTATCTGTGAAATATTAAATAAAATTATTAAATTAAACAAAATATATTAATTACCTGATCTGTCCTTGATGGTAAGCTGTCACGTCTGTAAGCAAACAGATATAGTATGAATTAATTAGTACGTGTAATATATGTTGATGATGATTATTGATGTTACATTTCTTTGTAACAAACACCGGTCCATATTATTTCTGTTTTTTTTTTTTTTTTATACTTGAACAAATAGTTAAGACTTCAGTTTTTCTGAGATCCATTATATAGACTGCAGCGAAAACTTAACATCAGGTGAACTACTGCCCTGTTTGTGGTACATCATAAAATATATTTAAGCAAGGTAAATTTAAAATTGAAAAAACCCCGACACAAGTATCATATTCATTGAGACCATTCCAATGAGCCCAAGCACGATATTTCTACTGTAAGTTGTTGAAGAGTTAGGTATCCTGCAGATATCAGATGATGCTGCAGCATCAGCTCAATATTACCATGTTTTTCTAATATCATTTAAGTAACAGAATACCAAAATTCGTCTCGATTATGACCGACTCGAAGACCTGTGAATGATGCCCACATATTTTATTAATTAGAAAAGAGCTGATAATCTCGAAAGAGCTGAACAGAGTTTCTTAAATTTAATTAAATTAATTTATAAAATACACTCTCGACCAAGTCACCTTTGAAACAGACACACAGATACACACGTTACATCTATAACACTCCTATTCTTGTGTCGGAGATAAAAAATAATATGAAATCACTAGCTGAACCTGCGGAATTTTTGTCATCATCATCATCATTTCAGCCGAAAGACGTCCACTGCTGGACATAGGCCTCCCCCAAAGATCGCCACAACGACCGGTCCTGTGCTGCCCGCATCCAGCGGCTTCCCGCAACCTTTACCAGGTCGTCGGACCACCTTGTGGCGGGTCTGCCCACGCTGCGTCTTCCGGTACGTGGCCGCCACTCGACAACTCTTTGACCCCATCGGCCATCCGTTCTACGAGCTACGTGGCCAGCCCACTGCCACTTAAGTATAGCTATTCTTCGGGCTATGTCGGTGACTTTGGTTCTCCTGCGGATCTCCTCATTTCTGATTCGATCACGCAGAGAAACTCCGAGCATAGCCCTCTCCATTGCTCTTTGAGTGACTTTGAGCTTTCTTATAAGGCCCATAGTTAGCGACCACGTCTCAGCACCATATGTAATCACTGGCAACACACACTAGTCAAAGACTTTCGTCTTCGAATTTTTGTACGGAACCTTAATTATTTACTAAAATAAGTTAGACAGACAAAAAAAAAATTTGGTTTCTTGTTATAGGTAACGTGTACACTTTCATATGCATTTAGTAAAAAGGTGTTATTTTGATATAACAAACAGACACTATATATATATAGATTAAATATATGATAGCCAATAGGTACTTCTGGAATCATAACGCACATTAAAAATACAAGCTATCACTCCATCTTTCACGTCCCTAGGTATTGAATTTGAAAAAACTATAAAGCACTTCTTTTTTAATTTTTAATTGAACTGCTAAATCCAATAAAATTACAGATTTTCATACAAATTTTCATCCCCTTTCTCCCCACCTTAGGGGTTGAATTTTCAAAAATCTTGCCTCAGTGCTCACCTACAGTGTAAAAGAACCCGCATACAAAATTATCACGATCCTAGCCCCAGCAATTTAGGCTGTACGTTGACATGTCAGTCAGTCAGTTATCATTATATATATATAGATATATAAACGTTTTAATACATTCGATGTGTCATAGACAATAATTAGTTACCCTTTGCTAAGCCTGTTCGGTGTACTGCGGTTGGATTCATTATCGATGTCCATAAAGTGCTCGTCGGTCTTCTGGCGGCGTTCAAATGTCGACTCCAAGTTATTAACATCTGTAAAAACACATAATTATATGTAGTTACGGTACTGAAATTCAACATCGCGATATAACTGTGCTATGTTTTTGACTCCTGTGAAGCAACGAACGACCAATATTTTTCTACTAGCGGACGCCCGCGGCTTAGCACGCAGTAGTTATTTTCATCCCGTAATTTTAATTTTACTCATATTATTGACAATTCATATAGCCTATCAATTGAGAAATTACATATACTTCCGGTGTACAAAATATCACCAAAGTCGGTTAAGAATTATTAAAGACATTTTTTTTACAATTTCTAAAATTATTATTGAAAATTCTTATGGCCTATGAATACACCAATGACATAAGCTTGCGTGTACAAAATTTCATAAGAATCGGTCAAGCCGTTTTTGAGTTAAATCCCCGGTCATAAAAACTACACGGAATTAAAAGGACGGACCTTCTTATATTATTATTAAAATGGCAAGGATCACCACAGCAACGGCTACCATGGCAACGCTTACCAAAGCAAAGGTTAGCGTAACAACACTTACCATATAGATAAAATAATAATTTATAGATTAAAAAGAATTAGTAAAAGAAAAACAAGACTACCTTTACAATAATACAACACAAATTTCATCCCTTAATTTAATTCAGGCAAAGAATTCTAAAAAAGTTGGATTTTTCATTTGGTGAGTATATGTGGTTCATGTGTGGTAATTATCATTAACTCTATAAACAAAAAAACAATTTTTCACCATACAAAGGTTCCACCCTTATTTAGTAAAATAATCAAATAAATTAAATCCAAAATTGATGAATTTTCATCAATTGAATATTATGTATGCATAATTATAAGCAAATAGTTATACATAAATTATTTTTACCTAACAAACTTTCAACCCCTATTTATACACCCTTTACTCGTGAACTTTGATAAATGCTGATTGATACACGTGTTTCATTACTTTTTATTAAAAGATCTAAGTACACAATTTGAAGTCAAAAGACAATTGCACTGCATACAACCTTTCAACCCCCTTTTTCATACCCAAAATTTTCAAAAATCCGTTCTTAATGAGCGTCTACATCGCGAAAGGAGTAACTCTATGCTAAATATCAAGTCAATCGGACCAATTTTTTTCGGAGATATCGTGATTAGTGGGTATCGTATTTCGCTTTTATTTATATAGATTTCGGCGTCTTCGTCCATACTTTTAATGTACAGATTTTTAATATTCACTGGTTTATTATTATAAAGTATATATAACATATATAAATTGCAATTTAATACACCATACGTGTAAAAAAGCAAGTTAAATGTTACTCCAGACTATAAACTGCCATCAAACTAAATTTTATCTCATTCCGTTCAGTAGTTTCTGCGTCATGCGCGTTCAAAATGACCGATAGACACTGAGACAAAAGTTTCAAAAACTGTCGATGATTCTAAAACTGACTGCTTTATTATTATAAGTATAAAATAATAAAAGTGAAGACCTTCAAAGTGATTCTTGTCGTCGGCGAACATTCTCTTTGAATCGTGGAGACTCTGCCGGCGCCGTCGGGCGGACTCGACGATCCTATCGATCGACGTACGAGGTTTGTGACTGCGCTTCTCTTCCACTTCCAATTCTGATACACGCACCTGTTGGTTGTACACAGATACGTACTACGCGATTGCTAATGTGAGCAGGTTGACAAGCAAACTTATACAGAGCTATATTAACTATACGGACTCTATACGGACACCGAGTCGACCGACGTGAGTTCGAATCCCTGTTAGAGCCTTAGCATTCGGTGAACGAAAACATAGTGATGGTGGCAGGGTGCTAATGCTCACCTGGTTAGCTACTACCCTCAAGTTAAATCTGTCCCCTAGCACCTGTAGGTCACTTGGGAACCAATTCCCTCACTAGGGTTAGCGTGTCACAATAATCTTAGACCACATCGTCATTTGATATCAGGTGATATATATAATATAAAAAATGTTACTGGCCTCAGTAGGCTTGTTCTCTGGGATTATTGCCCTTTAGCCCTGTGGTTAGAGTTTCCCTGCAATTTGGACCTAAGATTTAACTAAATTAGCCACCACTTTACTAAGCTCTGACTTGGCACTTTGAGGGCGACTTGCGCAACATTTCATTTAACTCACCGCTAAACAAAATTAATTATTACAATTAGCCTCGTAAAGTCTCTGCGTTCCGTTTCACGTCTTAACGATTACTTTAAACCGTAAAGCGCGATGTTTTATAAAATTATGCACAGAATGAAATGGGCATAGTTAAATATAGCTGTTTGTTGTCTTTCAAAGTCAAATAAATAAAACAACATTAATGTATTCGACGCGAAAACTTACATTTAAAAAGTGAGAATTTTATTTAATCTTCTATATGGTATAAGTGAGAAATCTGGTAATAGTGTGACAAGAATCAGAACAACTAATTTTAGTAACTTGTCGAATTATGTTCCTGCTTACATACATACATAAATCACGCCTCTTTCCTAACGGGGTAGCAAAGATAAGGTTAGGTTATTTATTAGATTATTTATTTACTAGGTTATTTCAGGTAGGTTCCTGATTACGTATGTTAAAATTTCTTTGTCATCGTCCGAATAACACTTAAATAAATCCATATCAGAAATCCACTTGATAGTTAACACAACACTAACAGTTCCACTGACAACTCTTATAAAAAAGGACCTTCTTGTCTGTCTGACACCTTTTAAAGGAGTCGCTTAAACGTATTTAGCGGCGCTAACTACACGTTACGCAAGTCGCCCTGAAAGTACTAGCTAACACTTAAAAGTAATAATGGCTCAGTAGAGGTGTGTTCAGACATTGTGTCTGTCGATGTTGCATCAAATATCACAATGAGTATGGTAATACATCATGATGAAACGATAGCATAGTGGCAGAGTATTTTCTAATTCTCTAGATTTAGCTTGTTGCCATAGTAATTATCAACATTATCATCAAATCAGGTGAAATTGTGGTCCAACACTAAACCTATGAAGAATGTAGAAACCACAGAATAAAATCGAAGTAATCTCACAATTATATGATGTTTCCATAAAAATAAAATATCGACAGTGGCAAATGCTATTTTTATATTAAAATTTTAAACTGTCTTTTTAATATGAAGGTTGCAGTTTTTCAAGTAATATTTAACAATATATTTTTAAATTTCACTCGAATGTGGTTTCTTTTAACATGAATCATTATTAAGAATTAAATGTTAATTGTTTGTACTTACTTCTAAGGATTCCTTTGTTTTACTTAGTTCTACATAATCATTCTGTAGAGCCGTATATTTAGTATTTATTTCTTCTAATTGCTTATCTTTCTGACCAATCAATTCGTCCAATTCATCTTTTTCCTTTTGAAGTCTGTAAATTAAATTCTATTAAACTTTGTACAAAATAAATTAATAAATAAATTTCATAAGGCTTTTTTCAATTGCCAAATAATTTAAGTATTTTCAATAATATAAAAGGAGATTACCTTATTATAATTCTGTTCTGTATCTCAGCAGTTTTTTCGTGAGTTTTCATGTTCATGTCTAATTTGGCACAATCTTGGCATTTTAATTCATATTGTTCTTTTAGTTCCAAGTTTTGTTTAAGCAATAACTTGGCTTCATCTTTCAGAGTTTCAATTATTCTAATATTATCTTTCATGGATTCCCTCAGTGCCAATATATCCGAAGTCATTCTATCATGTTCTGTATTATTTTGTTGTATGGTCTTACTGGATTCTTCTAATTGTAAAGCATATGCATCCTTTTCTTTATTAATAAATTCATTGGCTGACTTCAATCTACTGTAATCTTCTTGAAGTTCCTTTATTTTAGTTATAAGGTTTCTAATAGTCTCTTCTTTTTCTGATAACGAATTAACGGTTGCCTCATGATGAATAGTATTCTTTCTCAAAATTTTAATCTCTTCTGTTAATTTTTCTACCAAACTGGAATTCATGTTATTTTCCTCAACTTTACTATTGTATACTTTATTTAATTCTTCATGCAAAGTATTTAATTCTTGATATTTGTTTGTCTTCTCCGTTAAAGCCATGTTCGTTTTTTCAATGGTTTCTAGCAATTCACCATTATGCGCCTTCAGGGTATTTATTACCTTTTCTTTACAATCCATAATAGTTTTTAAATGTTGTACTTCTTGATCAAGCTTTTCTATGTTCTCATTATCTACAGACATGTTGTTTAATAGCGCAATGAGGTGTTCCAGCAGAAAGTCTACCTTATCGTTTAAATGTACATGCTTATCGATAGTTTTCGTATCGATTACGTTAAGTTTGACAAGTTTCTGTAGATGCCTTGAAACAACCTCATTGAGTATTTGTTCCTTCTTTATAATATCTAGAGTAACAGCATTACTTATCTCATGAGTTTTTTCTTTTTGTAACTTCAATAATTTGTACTCATTTTCTTTGTCATTTAGTTGGCTTTTTAATTTTGTTAGATCATCATGGGCAGAAGCTAACTCGGATATCACTTTTAACATATTTTCCTGTAACATGTTGTAATTTTGTAAAGCTTCATTTAAATCATGTTCATTTTTATTAATGATGTTATCAATAAAAGAAAATAATTTCAGACTCGATAGTTCAAACTCTTCGTCAACAATTTTTAACAATTTTTCTTTGAACAAATTAACTACTTTCTCATTTTTGTTAGGTTCCATTAATTTTTCTGTCTCTTCCCTTATAATATTGATGTTGTTTTTTAATTGTGATATAACACAGGCCAAACTTTCACTGTCCTTTTTCTTTTCTTTTAATTCTTCAGTGATTTTCTCATTTTCACAGGTAATGCTAGACATTTTTATTTGCAATTCACTATAAGATTTTTCGTAATCCATTAACTTATTTGTCAAATTTTCCAACTCATCACCATGCCTAGTAACTAAATTATCGTAAAGCATCTTCATTATATCTACAATTTTAAATTTACTGTTCAAATCAGTTTTGATATCAGTCTTTTCAACATAAAAATTTAGGCATTCCATTTTTTCTATAACATAGTCGTCCAGTGGGTGCTCCTCCGGTATGTCAGGCATGATTTGGGGGCTTTTTGGTAAATAGTCTATTGAATGTGAGTTAATTGCTGCATCTCCCATACTTTCATCTAAGTCCATTGACATATTGCTTCTCTCAAGATGATGTTTAATAGTTGTAAAATCTTCCGTTAATTCTTTACAATCTTCTCGGCCAGCATTTAATTCACTTTGTAACGTGCAAATTTTATTATATCTTGATGATGTGTCAGAGTCACTGTAACTTCTGTTAAGCTTTTGTTTTGTGTGCGTTCTCGAAATGGATTTAGATTGTAAAGTAGAAATAATGTTATCTTTCAGATCACATTGTGTACATTTTATATCACCATATTTTTCAAATTTATTCAAATTTTCAGCTAGTTCAACATTTTGCTGTTTCAATTTATTTAATTCTTTGTTAAGGTCATCAGTTTCGGAAATATTTTCCATAACTTGTGTTGATAGTGAAATATTTTCTTCTTGTAAAAATTGTAACTGCTCACTTTTACTGCTAAGTGCATTCGTTAACTTAGTGATTTCATTTGCTTTCATGTTACAGTCTTTTTCTAGATAATCTACTTTTTTAATTATCGCATCAGTATCTACAACTTCGAGCTTAAGATCATTATACTTCTGTTCAATATTATTTTTTTGTTTTTTAACTTCTGATAACTGTTCAAATATATCTTTGTATTCTGATTCGATATTTTTTAGTTTTATCAGAAGTGTATCCAGATCTATACATTTGACGCATATGTTACTAAATTTGATCTTTTCTTTTTCCATTAGGCTGACAGTTTCTCTACAAGCTTTTTCTTTTAAGAATATATCTACCTGTTCGCGTAATTTAATATTTTCCTCTTTCAATATTTCTAATAAACCAGTCATACTCTCGTTATCATTACTAAGAAGTTCCATTTGTAATTTAAGTTCACCAGTCACATTTATTTCATTGGTTTGACATGAAACTTCATTATACAAAGTCTGAGTTAAATCCAAACATGTTTGGTCACAACCAACAAGAGTGTTGTCAGCTGTGGTTAATGTGACATTTGTATCCAACATCAAAAGATCACCATCAAGAGTGGACTCATTCCTTAAAGTTTTAAGGGTATTTTTATTATCAAATACGTCTGGCAAAGAATATCGTTTAAGATTAGCATTTTGTGAGGCAGAAGCCAAAGCACTACCTTTTAAAATAGACAAAAGCTCGCATAGTTGTTTCTTGAAAGCTGGTATATCTCTTTGACACACATTGTGAACACGATTATGATGATGCTGCAATCCCTTTACTTGAGAAATTAGGGATTTATTTTCTGCATAAGTGGTCGCTGTTAAAATAGAGAGATTGGTTCGGTGTCCAAGGATTTTCTTTTGTAACTCATAGGCAGGTTCTAAAAGAAGTTTTATTTCCATACTAACTTCTTCTAACTCATTCTTCAATTTATTGTTCACTAATTTCAAGTGATTAATTGTATTAGTTAACTCTATTTTCTCATTTTGTATCATACTTAATTTAGCTGATAATTGATCACATGCACACTTCTTTTCAGGAGTGGCTACTGGAACTTCCATTTCTGTATTTGAATTTGAAGGTGTTACGTTTTCAGATTCAATTTCCCTGGGTTGTATGTAATCTACTATTGTACTACAACATAGAGTTAAAAGACTTTTCGGAGAATATTTTGTAGTGATGATGTCCTTTGATACCTTATCATGGTTGTTTGAAGAATATTCCTCAAATGATTTTTCAGTAAGATATTTGATATTTTCCTCTGTATTATTTTTAAGATCATCACACCGTATTTTTAAGTTTTCTTTTTCTAACTTCAGATCATCCATATGCTTTTTCATTGTTATATCTAAGGTCACAAATTGGTTTCTCCAATCTGTAACTTTCTCAACCATATGGCTGAACTCATCATGTTTCAATTTTAATTCATTTTGTAAATGTTCTAACAATGTATTACCAGTTGTTAAATCACCACTAAAGCCTATGTTATCTCTTTGAATTGTTTGTATTTCACTTATTAGTTGAAGATTGTTTTCCTCAATAAGAGATAGCTTATTAATTAAATTAATGTTCTGAATATTTAGTTCTTTGACTTGTTTTTGAGTTTCAGACAAAATTTCATCGTAATTTCGTCGCGGTGAATTGCCGTTTTTAGTGTGTATTATATAATTTGATATTTTATCTAAGATTAACACAATTATTTCATCCATATCATTATCTTTAAACTCATGAGAAAATGAATTTGACAGATTTAAATGATTAGATAAAAGGCACACCTTTCCAAATATCTTTTTTAATGTGTGATCTCTATTATTTAGAACTTCATTGTGTTTTTCATGAAGAGAAAATATTTCAAAACATTTGGCATTTACACTATTTTCTATTAATTTTAGATTAGATGATAATTCTGAAATTTTTTCTTCTTTTAATTGTAACATTTTTTTAAACAATTCTTCTTTAGATTCTATATTAACCTTCAATTGTTGTATATCTCGCTCCATGTTTGTCTTTTCTGTGTGTGATTTTTCATTCAAGCTACTCAGTAATTTATCTTCATTTTCTTTTAAAGCCGAGATAATAATTTCATTGGAAGAGAGAGAATTTTTAAGTTTTAAGTTTTCATCTCTTAAATTACTAAGTTGCATTTGTAATGTGGAATTTTCATTGGTTATTGTTTTGATATGATTATTTGTTTCCACTTTCGTCGACTCGAACTCTTTTAACTGTTGAGATAAGTTTTCATTAACAATGATAAGTGATTTTTCAGTTTCTTGAAGTTGGTCTATTTGTATATAAATATTCTTTATTTTGTCATTATGTTTATTACACATTTCATCATATTTCGTTTGTAATTCTAATAAATCTCTAGTAGCTTCTTCCCTTTGAGACATTATATTTGCAGCACTGCTTTCCAAAGCATTTAGACTATTACATAGCATATTAAAAACATTTACAAAACTATCGATAACTTCTGGAACATCCTCTATGTCTCCAGTTAACATTTTAATCACATTTTTCAATTTACTTAAGGCTACATTTGCTGTGAGTAAATGTTCTTGAGCTGTTGCATCTTCTGTTTTAAGTTTAGCAATGAGATCGTCTTTCTGTTGAATATCTTTTTCCATGTTTGTGATTTGTTTGGCCATGTCGTTAACTTTTTGGTTTAAATGATCGTTGACATATATATTTTTTTGTTCTTCTACCTGGCAGTTCGTTTTCTCAAGTAACAGCTCTTCATTAATTTCTTTTAATAATGCGATTTCTTTCACATTTTTATCATTTATAATTTTAAACTCATCATTCAATTTTTGAGCAGTATCTAATTCTCTTGTAAAGTTTTCTTCTAGAGTAATTAAGTTGTTTTTTTCTCTAAGTAATTTATTTATTGTTGCTACGTTTTCTTTGGCTTGCTCTTGAAGTTTATGAATATCTTCATTTAAATTTTCTATATATTTCGTTTTATTTTCAATGTCTTGCTTCAAATGTATGGTATCGGTTGCTTTTAAATCTTTTATTTCCTGATTTTTTCTTTCAAGGACTGTTTTAAACGAATATATAATGTTCTTAATATTTTCATTATTTGCAAAAAACCTTTCCTCATTCTCTAACATTGTGTCTAATAAAGTATCATTTACATTAATATTAGGTATGTTTTCTTTATTAGTTAACTTAATTTGTAGCTCTTCCATGTCTTTGTGCGCTATATCTAAACTATTTATTTGGCTTTTTATAGAAGAATTTAAAGTATCAATTGTAATTTTAAGTAAGGAATTTTCATTTTCCACATTTGCTAGTTTTTCCTTGAAAGTGTCGATTTTGGATTGAAGTTCGTGGCTAGAGTTTTCTAAAAATTCTATTCTTTTCCTTTGGGTACAAAAATTAGTTTCTAATTCTAAAATTTTTTGATCTTTAAAGGCTAATTGCATTTGTAAATCAGACATTACATTTTTTATGTTTACGGATGAACATTCTTCATTTATCTGATTACTACTACTTTCTTGACTACTATTGACTAGTGTAAAATCTCTTGATACATCCATAAAGTTATCACATTCTTTATTTATATATTTTGATAAACTACCTGCAGAAAAAGTGCTTATACAATAAAATGCTTGAATATAAATAGGGCTTTTCATGTACATGTCTATTGTTGTTGGCATAAAATAGTTTAATTTATACATTTTTATATAAGTATCACTATTAATGTTTTATAAAAATAAACTTACCGGTAGAATTCGTCTTCTTTAAACTTTGTTCATTTATCAAAGAAAGCAGTTCTTCTTCTCTGTGTTTGGCCTTCTTTTTAAGAGTTTCATAGCTGAATTCCCAGTCTGTCAATTTTATGTTATAGTTATTGCATTGAGCTTCTAAATTTAACTGAAAACAATAAACAAATAAAACTTCAGAAAAAATTAAAAAGTGTTCTTCAAAAATTATTTTGAAATATCCTAAATCTGCGGGATTCAAACTATTGGCCACTCGTGCGTACTGTGTATGAAGTCTGGTCGTCTCACACAACCAGGCCAATCCGACGACGATCACCATCATGATAATCAGAACTTGCATTAACCACGCATAGTGTTGTATTCTATCTCATTCTCTCGTAGACGAAATACTATAGATGTATATGCTTGCCTCTCTCTGTTTATTGTCGTTTTTCGTTTCATCGAGTTTCAAATCACAACATATTAGAGAAGTCTTCTCGTAAAAAAAAATTATAGCAAGTATCACAACTACTGTTTTTAATTATCTGCAATTAAACTGTGAATTAAGGGGCAAAATCGCGTTGAAGCTTACTTTATGCTAAATGAGGGGATTCTGATTGTCACTTTTTATGAAAGTGGATCCTGTATAATAATCGAAAACATCCGTCGCACGCACTGGTTGGACACAAAGGAGGCAGCCAAATCATGTCCTAAATGTAAATTGAGTCAAAAGAAGCGGCTTGTGAGAGTATGGGCCAGTGCCGGCATTGTTAATTACAACATTTTGAGACCTAGCACAACAATGACAGAAGACAGGTGTACTGTGAAAAATTGCAAATGATTATGGACAGGCTCGCTGTCAAATGACCAATACTTGTTAATTGTTCTAGTTCATTCTTCACGATAATGCTCGCACAAGGGATCTTCTCGAAACTACAGGAGCTATGAATGAAGCTCTCCGTCACCCACCATACTCACCAGTCCTTGCTCCAACAAATTTCAACTTTTTCCGAATTTGGATTGTTTGTTACAGGAGAAAAAAGGTCACTTACAGAACCTATGTATCTGAGTGGTGGGCATGTGTGAAGTGCAGTGTAATATGCGTGTGTCAATAGCTAGTGAATGCAGTGTGAGTGTAACACGCGAGCGGCTGCAGGCTCAAGGGCTCCATGCCGGAGGAACGGACTTAGGCTTGAGTTGCCGCTGGAGAGGGTGGTCGCGGCGGGTGTGCAGGAGCAAAGTTAAATCACTCGTCCCCTACGGAGGGAACGGTGGTTTCGCGGGCGTGGGCGCAAACATGCTTGACTTGAAGAGACAGACGGGCATGACGCGTTAGCTCCCCTGATTTCGTCATCGGGGTCGGTAAATACGTTTCGCGGCCTACGTTTTGCCTTTGGGGCGTCTGGGACTGGGGTATATGTTGCGGCGCATGCTACTATCGGGTTCGGATGGTTTGAAATAGCTGTCTGTCGAAATAGCTCTTCGCGAGAGTTTTGATGTAAGATTTCATCGAAGGAAGTTCCATATCCTTATGAAGGTCTTCGTTTCGAACGAACCATGGGAAATTAACATACGCAACTGTATGTTAGGATCAGACGGATACATGTCTTGTAGAGTGTAAGCTTATGTCTGAGAGACAGTTTGCTTACCGAGCATAGCAGAGGATGCAAGCGAGCAAAGACCATAGCGGCCTTGTTTCGGACTCTACGAACATGTACCCTGAAGCTAAGCGTATCATCGAGGGTGATAAATGGCAAAAGTGCATGGACAATGGACATAGCCAGCGCTAAGACTTGTTAAATATATACACTTAAACAAACAATTCCATATTTAAACCCGTATTATATTGACTGGACGAACGAACATGTCGCCAATCTTGTTCTTTGACGTCAAGCAGTCTGTACATTTGAGAAAGTCATGTATTACATGTCAAATGTTCTTTATTGCGATCTCAATTGTAGTGTTCATTTTTGTTATATCATCTACACAGCTTACACACCCCTAAATTGATTTAAAACATAAACGAATTACATGTGTCTCTAAAAAAACTTAATAATAGTAAAACTAACTTTCGATTTGAGTTATGCTACAACTCTAAAATAAACATTTAACATGTGTCATATAACTTTTTTTTATGATTAACATGGTATAGTATAGGTCACAATGTTAAATCGCTACATATCTAAAATAAGCATGTAACATGTGTCATAAAACTTTTTTATGATTAACATAGTATAGTATAAGTCATAAAGTTAAATCGCTAAATATCTAAAATGAAAATTAAACAGGTGTCATAAAACTTTTTTTATGATTAACATGGTATAATAGCATAAGTCACCATGTTAAATCTAGGACTTAATCATACCCTAAACTGGTTGAACAGAGCAAAATTACCTTGACGTCCATAATATTTTGAATTTGGTCTTCAAAATTTTTAATTTTATTCCTCAAGCGATCAACTTCTTCGTCTTTTGTTTGACCCTGTTTAGTCAATTCTTCAATTTCATCTTTTAAATTGATTATGATTTTATTATGGTTTTCTAATTTGTCCATTAGTTCATGCTGTCAAACAATACAAATGGTGTTGGTTAGATTATATTGCTGCTTCCATAAACAGCATGATGTTTGTTGAAATATATTATGGCAATTTCATCACTTTTAGCTCATTTGCGAGCAGATAACTTTATTTAAATTTAATATAGTAAATTTTAAATGGATTGCAATAATAATCGTTTTGATAGCATTTGCTTTTCATTTTTGCAAAGGTATGAGAGATACTAAAGCTTAAAACAATATATGTCAAGTTCTTAATATTTGCCATAATATTGCAAAATTCTACAGAATTGCTTTAAAAAAAATTTACAGGATTTCTAACTGGAAAATTAGAAAAGAGTATTTTTTATTAAAAATTATTTTTAATTGATTGGTTTTTAATATTTCTCTGTAAACCATGATGTTAACTATATACCAAAGGGTTTACCTACCATACAAAACATAAAAGACTACTATTGGCGATCATAAATGAAATTTAGTGAAACTATTTTAAATTATTCACTTATTGCAACTTAGAACTCATTATTAAAAAGGAATTGAACAAGTTAAATTATACTAACAACTTCAGGAGAGTAAATCTTCTCTCGCTCAGTCAATTCCACTATATCTCTAAAATTTCTTTCCGCTACTTGAGCATTTTTTCTTAAAATGCAAGGAGGCGTTTTTGATTCTGAAAAAAAAAAGAATGTACACCATAGTCGGGATAATACGGGAGTAAACAACTTTTGTAAAATTATCTTAAACACTTTATATGTTGAAATTGATATAAATATTGGGATTAATGTTTATTCATTATTACACTTTTAAAAGTATAATATAAAAATATCGTTAAGTCCAAATAACAAAACATACCGCAAAAACGTGGTGTGACGTCATCATCTATACTAATATAATAAATATGAAGAGATTTTGTTTGTTTATTTAAACACGCTAATCTCTGGAACTACCAGTCGGATTCAAAGACTAATAAGAGTCATATACAATAGTATATGATAGCCATATTCATGAGGAATAGTATAAGTTATCTAGCATTACACTACACTACTCAGTTAACCTTAAATATTGATTTTTGTTAAGTAAATCGAAACAAACAGCGCTCCCGAACAGCTATATCCGCGTGACCTATCGTAATGGTTAGTGATACGTAAATACAATGTTTTGTAAAAATATCGCTCCTTAGTACATCTATAAAAAAGTCCGCGATACCATACGTCTATCTTCTTTACATAAGCCACAATAAGGTATTTAGTGACAATAATTTGAAAATTAAAAATTGTTTTATGTGCATTATTATTGGGCATGGCATATTAATGTTTATGAAAGAAAGTTATTTCATCATCAAGACAATTTTATGCAGATAAACTTTGCCCTTTATAGCATATTATTTGGACGCATAGTTTGGAAGATAATGTAAAATTAAAATAATTCAACACTCGGCTCGGGTCTATGACTATAGGTGTAGGGGCGCGAACGAGCCGTGTGAGTTGTGACGTATGACCCTGGCCGCTCGATAAAAAAATATTGTCCATGTAGAATGACTATTCTAAACTGTACAGGATTATAAAACTATCAGCCATGTACATAAGAGATTGTACAAGCAAGTTTTAATAAAGATCACAACTATGTCTCACTGTATATTGAAATCTCTACATAAAATAGTCATGAGGTGACGTCTACTTATCTGTCTTCAACAGCTATATCAACAATATGTCTCTGCAATCAGTTAACATCGAATTCAATTTTTCACATCCCTACATAGTGTTCTAATAGGTGTCAACATGTCCTATTATATTGTTCCGATTATAGATTATTAAATATTATAATAAGATTAAATATAATTACAGAGCAACTAGGTAGTAAGCATTTTGAATTGTTTCAAATCTTACCGTAACATTTGTGATACGGGGAACATGGGTGACTGCTCGATTCATCGTCACTGTCTGTAAATTGAGAATAATCAGTTAGAAACCAAAAAGAGCAGGTTTTTATTATATTTAACCAAGTTGACAGTTTTACCTCAGTAAAAAAAATCGAAAGATATATCATCTTCTACCAAATGATGTCACAAAACAAACAACTTAGAGACATGGAATGGAACAGTCTGTTAATCCTAAATCTCTAGCCATTATACGCTCGGACAGATATCAAGCACGGATAGTCAACAGAGCCTTAACAGGACATTGACACTATAATAAGTGTCTCTTTAATCAAGGTGTCACAGACTGCCCCTTGCGCCGAAAGCGCATGGAAAAGGAAGGCACAGCCTAACATGTGCTCTTTGAGTGGAAACAGCTGGCCTAAAACCATGTTAGCCTTGGTTAATACCCTTGGCTTGTTAACGTTGGTACACTGAGGACTCTTCCAGATGTCTTCACCATCAGGCACCTGAGGATCTCCCGGAAAGAACTGGGCTGGCAGGATTGAAATCTTCCAGCAACAGGCAAAATAGACGCAAAAAGGCGTCGAGTTGCGGAAACTAAGCCATTTTAAACTTGATACAAAACTTAATCAAAATCATATAAGTTTTTGACCCGGTTTGCGATAATATTTTTTATATGTGTTTTTATTTAAAAAAAAATTAACTATACATGGTTCTTCCTAAGAATTCTTGAAGTGTCCCTAGAACGGTTATTTCTTACGTTGAGCAAATTATGATATAACCTAATAACATGCATTTCGACTATCGATTATCATTATAAAAAAATATGATACTGACAAACATTATAAAAATATTTTGCAAGACAAAATCCTAAGTAACTTTCTCTATATACATTGAGTTTTGTGAATTTTCGTTTTTTTTTCTTCTACATGCAGCATTACTTTCTATATTAATTAAAACTAGAGTAGACCAAAGTAATAATATCAATTAATTTATAGTTAATTTTTTTTTATCGTTGTAGGTTTGACGTAGTTGCTACAATCTCACCTGATGTTAAGTGACGATGCGGCCCAAGATGATAACACGCTAAACCTAGTGGAAGACTGGCTCTCAAGTGCAGCTGCCGGAACACACCTATTGGTGCTTGGCGGCAGATTTTCAACTTGAAGGTGGTAGCTAGCCAGGCGGGCATTAGAAAATGCCCTACCACCATGCATGCATTCATTAATGGGAAGCCACATTATGCCCCAGTGCTAGAGATTATTAAATTGTATACAGTAATTAACGTGAATGAAGTAGCAGGCGGTGGCTAGTTGTATGTAAAACGATAAATATAATGACTTACCTAGTACAATGACTTCGTCGTCGAAATTGACCTTCTTATCCCTCATAGGAGGAGTCACTGACCGGCTCGATTCCTCCGGAAAGCTCGATAAATTAGAACCGCGTTCTTGAACAGGGACTAATTCAGAGACCCCGGGAATACACATTGGGCTAAAAATAAGATTAATTTAGAGAATAAACAAAATCCGGGAGTAGACAACTTTTCATTAAACACTATATGTATGAAAATAAAACCCCTCAATTAATATTAAATTTATTCACTATTACACATTTTTTAATTTAAATAAAAATATACGATAGATTCGCGGCAATATGTTCATATGACCGAGCGTGACGTCCTCATTCAATAAATAAAACTAAGTTTTAAAGGTATAATGTGCAAAGTTAATTTTCGAGAATTTCTTCAATACCTATACAAAGTCACAATTTCTACATTTAGTAAAGTTTTATTCTTATTTAGTTTTACTGAATATTAATTTTCCCGCAGCTCCAGTTGCGTTGACTACTAAAAAGCCTCATTATTTTATTTGCGCTGAACCCAATTTTTTTTTTTTAAATAAAAGTAACCTAAGTTACTATCTGCCAGTGAAAGTCCCGTCAAAATCGGTCCAACCATTTCGAAGATTACCCGGAATAAATAGACAGACAGACAACAATTTTAAAAATTGGTTTTTTGTTATTAGTACCGTGTATACTTTTATATGCATTTAGTAAAAAGCTGTTATTTTGACATTACAATCAGACACTACAATTTTATTATATGTGTAGATTAGGGACTATTTGTGAACTAAGTCAAAAGTACTAAGACCTACCGTTGTAAGCGCGACCTTCATGAGGGTTTGCGAGACGCGGCAAGCGGGTGTATACTGATATACACGGTATTGAGATAAAACCCTATATCTTAAGATAAATATTTTAAGCATGTTATTACAACTGTGACGATAAGATAGGTAAATAAAATATTGAATATACATTATATTGTTGTCTTCATTAAAATAGTAAATAAAAAACTAAAATATTGAAAGAAATAATTGAGTATAATCTTTACACGCGAAATTTCTTTGAATTTAATAGTGCACATTGATAGTATAATTTACTCAACATAGTATGTATTTTAAAATTCAGCATCTGTAATTCTATTTTAATAAAATAATCTCATGTGTAGCAGTCACAAAAATAAATCTGCGAAAACGCTTATGAAAAACGTTTTTCTGCCGCGTCTCACATTTCATCAGGAGAGCCGTGATTACGGTGGTCAGTCTATAGTATGGTTGCCTCTATATCTATGGGAAGTATCTAATTCCATAAACAATTCCCTTACAGTAAATGCTTTAGAAAAAAAAAGATTGTAGTTACTTGTATTTCAATGCAGGTGTGCGAAACTTAGGAACTTCAGGCACAACATCCTCTTCGATGGCATGTAAGTTCGATATTGTGAATCTCCTCGGTGGGTTCTTGCGACGACTAGTCGCCACTTCAATGCTGCTCCGTTGATCAAAAGCATTAATTATAAGCTTCTGCAAGGCAGCGATTTGCTTTTGCAAATTGTGATTGGTTTGCTAGGCAACAAAACAAAAATAACTTCTACACAGTATTCGCTAATCTTAGGGCTAAGTCGGTGACTTTGGTTTTATTGCGGATCTAATTTCTGTTTCAATCACGCAGAGAAACTACGAGAGTAGCTTTCTCCATTGCCTTTTGAGAGACCTTGAGCTTTCTTATAAGGCCTATAGTTAGTGATCACGTCTCAGTAACACTAGGTGGTCCGATGACCAGGTAAAGGTTGCGGGAAGGTAAGGTAGCTGCTGGATGCGGGCAGAATGGGACCGCTTTTATGGCGATCTTTAGGGGAGGCCTATGTCCAGCAGTGAACACTATTATGTCGGCGTGCCGGGTGGTGGGTTTTGCCCGGGTGTACGAGTATGGTGGTACTGCACATCACTATCACAGGAGTGCCGGGAATGAATTTATGCTTGCACCCCGTATAACCCCCCTCGTATAACGACAGCTCGTTTTTTGCTGTAAATCCGACGGGAACGTCACCGGCACATTGCCTTTAAGGAAAACAACCTCCAAAACCTGATATATCGTAATTAAGTTTGTAACTCTTTTGTAGCTGAAATACAAAGGGGTACATTCCGTAAGCATATAATTTTTGTTAGAAAGACAAAACAAGACTTACTTCCACATTTCTCTTGGAAGCCAATAAGACTTCTAGTTTCTTTTTAGTTTTCAATTGTTCTTTTAATTTAGACAATTGTTTCGTGAGGCTCTGTATCATAGTCGCTTCGGTCGCGACAGCGTTCACTTCGGGTTTGTTCTTGATCGCCTTCGCTCGGTTTGCAAATCTATAATTAATATGATATCTTAATTTTGACGAACCGGTGAGATAACTTTGTTGACCATGAACTCAAATATACATTATACTGTTTACAAAAGATTTCACCTGTACAGGAGCTTATGAGGCGAAATCCTAGGGCGGTTCCCTATAGCACCACATCATATGAATATTAATGAATAATACTTTAATTAATGTGGCAAGCACAATGCAATCCAATAATATCAGCGACCAACGAGGGATGATCTAGAAGCCGACCTGCTCAAATATCTCTTTTCCTTGTTTTGGCGCCGCAAAAAGCACTTGCCAGTGTTAATGTCTTTGTCTTCGCAGTATTTTTTTATATACAAAGTTGATCCATCAAGATGGTGGCTCTCTTGTTAGAACTTTCTAGGGAGTTTTCGTGACATCTCAAAATGTATGTTTCCAGTTAATATTTATAATCCACTTCACGAATGCACAATAACCAAACTATATCACACAAAATCCCACCAATATTACATAATATAGGGTCAAGGAACCTAAGTTAATGAATTAAAAATAACCACAACATGGAACTCAAAGATCCCGCCAAAAAAGAAATCTCAAATGTCACTTCAATTATTTTTTTAGCTAAAAATTATTAAATTCTTGTCCCTATAATACTTATGTTGGAATATGAACAACACAAGGTGTAAACTACCCACAATACTTGATTTTATATAACCTGTTAAAACATTTAATACAACTACGGTGGCAAACAAGCATACAGCTCATCTGATGGTAAGTGGCTACCGTCGCATAAGGAGGCTCGTAATACTTGTATCACTAGCGCGTTGCTGACCTTGAACCTCGTACCCCAGGGAGCTCTGGAAACCCTACTTACAGCAGGAACATAACACAGGGTTATTTGCTACGTTCTTCTGTACGGTGTAAGTAATTTTTTAACCAGAGAAATAGGAAAAATAATGAAGCTTTTGGAGACAAGTAATATGCTCATACTCACTGCAGTGTGGAAATTGTTTCCTCAACGGCAGCTGGTGTAACAGCGCATATAATACTGGTCTTAGCGTTACCTCCTAAAGAGTTTTGTAATATCCTAGTCAGTTTACTGTCACGGTAATTTGTATATCTGAAATATAATATTAACTGTATTAATTATAATATTTTATTATGTACTGTAACATTAACTTAATAAAATTATTAAGACAGGAATGTGTTTAAAAGCATGAAGCTTTGTACAGGAGTTCTTTAACATATGAATAACATTGAGTACTAAGAATTTTTTATCTTATACTCTTCTCTAAAACTGCTCGCTGATGCAAATTAATAATACGTATTATATTTTTTTAAATGCATAAAGGAGTAGTGTAAAAGTATTAGCGTACTTGTTGGAATCCTCGGATAGTTGTTTGATGACCAAAGCAAGAGCGGACAAAGACTTATTGATCAGAGTGCCCTCTTTAAATCGGATTCCCGTGGCACCGGTCTGGCCGGCGCGCTCGGAACCCGCTAAGTCAACGAGATTCAGTTGTGATACGTTCACGCAACCCCCTTCTTCTTCGCCTTCCACGTGATCACGGGATTCTATTATCTGTTTCCGGCAAAGAACATTTCTTTATTAATTCCTTTTTTTAAAAGACCAATTATGTTACACTTACAAAAAGACATATATTAATGATAAACAAAATCAATATTTCAGCATCAAGTATAAACTTTAATATACAAATATTCGAACTTATACTTTTTTTGGCACGTTTCGTAGAAGGTCTTGCGACAGATTTTGTGACATGATGAAATTAGCCATCAATGATAATAATGTAAATACATTTTTTTACAGAGTAAAGTTCATCTAAAGGTATATAAATAAAGATTATTTCAATGAAATTAAAATACAAGTCTTATAAAGTCAGTAAAATGAATTAATATTGCTATCAATTGATATTAATCAAAATAAAATAAAGTCAGTAAAATGAATTAACATTATTATCAAAGATGCTAAACAAATTAAAATAAAGTCTACTAAAGTCAGTAAAATTAATTAACCCTATTATCATTGATGGCTGTAGATCAATAAAAATTAATATATTTTATAAACATTTTGGAGTTATTTTTGTTTATTTACACCAAATTTCTTATGTTATAATAAAGTAAGCACAGATAATATGTACATAAGTATACACAAATCTGTTTTTATTTATTTTAATTTTAAAGTTCTTTGCATAGAGCTGATAATTGATTTTGGTACCTTGACCCGGAATTTGTATTTATTACGACAAGTTTAAGTACAATAAAACATGAACTTTTTAATACGTATATTTAACAGAGCTCTGAGAACAACAGAAACATAAGTGAAATAAACACTTGATCATATCTAAAAACCAATTCTAGTTTTTCCTAGACTGCCTTCAATATTTTCTATTAAAAAATAAGTTTCTCAATGTTCATAATAAAAATTACTTGGACAAAATTATAAATGTAAATAAAATTGTATTTCAAACTTGATTAATTGACTTGATTGTATTTGAAACTGTAAAAATAACAGTTTCAGACGTGTCAAACAAAACAAATAAAACTTACGATTTGAAATATTGTATGAGATCTACTGCTCTTCTCGTTCATGTTTGTAGTACCAGTTTGTCTGTTAGCCTCACCCTTAAACAAAAAAATATATATAATATATAATTTTTAAATATATATATATCAAAAAAATTGGTAATTCAAATTCTATTTCAAACACCAATGTACAATAGTTTTCCAACATTTGAGGTATAGCAAACAATAGGCGCACTGAGCGCGTATAACGATTAATGTGAAAGATAAGAGCCTTTCCATCTAGCGCGCATAGTTTATGGGATTTACTGCACATAAATATTTATAGAGGTTTGTTTGTCTTTCCACAATCCATTGCTAGTCATTGCAGTTATGCCTCTAGGTGCCTGAATATAATACTGTGACTGGTTTATCACCACGTGCATGGTTTGTCGTGTCTCAGCCGGGTACAGTTACCCTAATACCCCACTCGGTTATTGTATAGGCACTGGTTGATTCTAGAACGCGACATGCCTAAGCGAGAGGCTTGGGCGGGTGTATAGTGATCAAGATTTAGTCAGAAACAATTTTATTGTTGTGTCCTACCACCCTAATAATTCGCTGATGATTAAAACATTGTTACACACAACATTGGTACACAATTCCTTTTATATTTCCGAAACGAGGCGGCAATTTTGGTGCCAATGCTTATTTGTCCATCCAAATGTTGGGTTGAACAGCGTTGGTGCCAACATTATTGCCAACATGTTGAGCTGGTCTAATATTGTAAATTATGCATACCTTTGAATATGTTTATTTATACATACAGACTACTGTAATAATTAATTATGTAGGCATCATTATAATTTACAGAGTATCATCATATTTAGTTTTACAAAAAGAAATTTTTACCTCCTTCATGGCTTCCAAAACTTCTTCAGGAGAAGAGGCAACTTTTTCAGTTGCATCTACTTTTATGCCTTGCAAACTTTCATGTATCTTAAGGTTGTCTTTCTCCACATCCAAGAGATCTTTTAAAGTCTCATTGTAAATTTCTATGTATGACACTCTGTTACAATGAAAAATATTAAAACTATGGTAATCCTTTCACAAGAGAATGTTTATTTTTTGTTTGTTTATTCACACTAATATAATAAAAATAATATTTTTTTGCACAAAATGAAATAATTGAATGATTGTGAAAGTAGTTATGTGAATACTGTGTAAATAATTTTGTTCAAATAATCTTAAATTGTGTAAACGATTAGCACTTTTCATGTAGGCATGTGCTACTTAATGCAATCATTTCTGTCCAAACATAATGTTGTCTAAATGCAGATATGTGTCAGAATTGACAAGTTATATTTGTTCAAGTCTTTAAGTAGCAATACGTAGTTATTACTTAAGATTACTTATTACAGATTATATACACTATAACCACTTCAATAAATGGCAAGAATGCAAAAAAAAATTTTCTAATTTTACTTGTAGTTCCAGAAATTAGCACTTAAAAAAATCTCTTGAGGTTTATTTATAATATTAAGTACCTATAGATTACAATGATCTGTGCATTTCTTATATAATTTAGAGCTGTGGTAGGTATATATTCTTCTGAACTGTTCAAACATAGTTTTTTGTAAGCATTCTGAGTACATATGTTTACAAAAATCTGTCCTTACTAGGAAGTTACAAACTGGAATATTGTTAATATCACTCACCTTACTAGGAAGTCACGGCCTGGAATATTCTTTATAATATCGAATATATTTATTATGGCCATCTGAATTATACCCGGCGAGTCTTCAGTACCAGTCATGGTGTAAGTTTTTCCAGAAGATGTCTGTCCGTAGGCAAATATTGTACCATTGATACCAGCTGTTGCAGCTTCCACGATCGGCTTGGCAATATCATTATACACATCACTGGTTTCTGTGTCTTTGTCATATACCTTATCTGGAGAAATGAAAGTCATGTTTATTGTCATTGTATTTTATGGTTCTCACCCTGTACATGATTAGTAAGGTATAGTGACTCTAAGTAGTGTGACTAATCTGAATCAAAACTTCTCGAAGAAACTTTAGGATTAAAAAGAGATTAAGGAAAACATAACCAATTAGTCTATTTAATTTTTAACTCACCAAAGGTGAATGCCGGCCCAAGATCTTTTCCATTTTGATCGAGTTGATAAAGAGTGTTATTATTTACCCGCCACTGGTAAGAAAGCTTCTCTTCTATTTCGCGACAAATTAGAGGCCGAACTTTGACAACTACTTTTATGTTGTCAGACATTATCGCAAAAAATTTGCATACAATTCACAATAACGATGTGTCGTCTAGTAAACTGTATACATACAACATATTTACAATTATTGGTTTGATAGAGGATTTCTATATAAATAATACTACAGACTAACGCGCGCAACTGACAGCCATAAAAATAACTGACGACCAATTAGAATAAAAAAATTAAATTCAAAGATGGAAATCAGTGTCGCCAGGGCCATAAGCAGTATTGCCACTTGGCAAAAAAAACACTAGAGCAGGTATCATAAGTCACCAGATTTAACTAAAATCGTTTTTCAAAAAGTCACCAGGAATCGCTAACCATAGGTTATTACACATACATATTTGTATAATGTATATACATATATATCTTTTTTATTAAATTAATCATAAAATCAACACAGTTTGACCTGAAATAACAACCAAATTTTTAAATGAAAGGGTTCTATGAAAAAATAAAGAAACTTCTATTTTTCATAAAATTAAACATAAAACCCACAAGTGTTAAATTATAAGGGTATATAACCTCTTATTAATTAACAATCTTTAAACTTTTTATTACATAACAATCATATTAAAATACTGAGCCATCATTACACATGATCTTCACTATATTTAATATCTTTCTTAGTACCTAATTAAATCAAATACAATCGTCAGAACTGCTAAATTATAGTGTAATTAATCTAACCTTATTTATTAAATAACGAAAATAAACGATGTCTTAACAGACAAAATCTTCCATAAAATCACAAAAACTACAGCTAAAATTTACAAAATGTCGATCAAATATTAGAAATCTAAATGATCAAAGTAAAAATCTGAGAAGGAATGTCAACAACCGCCGCAAAATCACGAAATGTGGTAGGTTTTTGAGTATCCGGTGCTTTATAAATATTTTTTATTATTTCCGATAGCAGCCACATCATCAGGCAAGTTATATTTGAAGCAATTATTTTTCAAAATCTTTGCAATTGCGTTGGGTAAAAATATCTAGCAGGTAAAGTATATAAACTTTATTAATTTCAAATATCGCTTGAAATTACTAAAAAATAAAAATTCGCTGTACTAATAGATCGCTAAGAATGGTCAAAGTGTCATCATATCTAGTGACAAAATCGCTAAGGTGACAACACTAGCCATAAGTCGAAAGTTACGTTTTGTTCCTTGAAAAGTTATATTCTTCCTGGAATAGTTACATATCTGTTTTTTAATCAAAAACCTTTGAGAAAGGTTCGCCATTTTAACCGACTTAGAAAAAGCAAGAGATTACAAATTCGATTGCATATTTTTGTATGTTACTTAATAATTTATCTCTCTTGTAAACTTATTGTCTTTCTTTTTTTGTTTGACATGCATGAAATTTTTATAGTAGTTACTTTCATACCTCGTTTCTTATACTTTATGGGCCGTAAAGTAATTACTTATTTACAAATAGTGTTGCCAGACTAAAATTTCAAAATTAAGGAAATAAGAGCAATAAAAAATCAGGAGCCAGGTCTAAAAAATTAAGCGGTGAATAAAATACTTCCTACTTTGTTTATTTTACTTTAATCGCTTTCTTTATTTTATTGATATATTTGACAATTTATTTTTGCTAACTTGAAAATCAAAACAATTTGTGTTTCTTAATTTAGAAGAATCAAGAAAAGAGTAACGGCTTGCTTGGCTATACTCCCAATGACGTAGCTCTTAGCGCCAAATTTTTTGTCCAGCTAGCCAGCTCTCAGCCGGTACACTACTTAATTAGTGTCGATGACAATGACATTTCTCTTATGTATCTAATTTAAGAAGTATCTAATTTAAGCAAAATGCTATCTAAAATATTTGTAAATTGGTTGTTTGTATTTACTTATTAACTTATTTTCAGCCGACCTTTGAGTATGTCTTCTTTTTTTCATTATTTATTATAAAATTAAGAATAATTTTATTTTATTTTTCGGAGTCTTTTACCTATACACTTCTGATTCAGACATTGTAAATAACTAAACTCAATTTAACTCAAAATTCTATTGTTCTTCTACAGTTAAAGTTTTCTTTCTCCTGTTTTTTTTTTCGAACTGACTATACTGGGCCCTGGAGCCTTTACGGCTTTTACAGCTTTACCGGGCTTGCGTTTCTTTCTCCTGTCTCAACTCACTCAAATGAAAACCATAATTATTATAAGCAAAATTTAAATGTTACCTAAGACATATCAAGGTGTGCCGTAAAACATGCCTATTTAATTTAGTCAGGTAGTATTGGCGGGTAAAGGTTCTTTCCCTTACGTGTGCGCAAGAACATGATATTACAGGAATAGTAACCGAAAAGGCGACAAAATCTCCCTTAAAAGTTTTAACAAGGGGCTACCATATTGTTAAAGCTATGTTTGAAGATTGCAAGAAAACAACATCTGACTTGTCAACATGATCTAAATACCTTTGCCTTTTTCAAAATTTTGCATATAACCTTATCATCCATTTTTCTAAATGATTCCTACATATCGATTTAAACCAAACCATCCTTTAAACTAAACCAAATAAAAAAAAAACATAATTATCTACTTCAATTATTTATTGATTTTGTGTTATAAGTTTAGTATGGTTTCAACTTTCTCATTACACTATAAAAAACTAGCTTATAAATATTTACCAATGTCAAAATCATAAACTGAAGTTTTTTATAATTTAATAAAGTTCGTCACGTTTTACACATAAAACAACGAAAAAGGCAAGAAACTACGTTAAACATAAAAAAAGGAATAATCATCTATGACGGCTAGGTAGCTAATACTAAAGCAAGAGCTGGGAAGTCCCCGTGTAAAAACAATACAACCTTGTGTAGCAACCTTAATGTTACCATCAAGAAAAAGTAAAAAACGAGTAGGAAGTTTTTACCGGTTTTACCGATCCGGTGACGAATTCACCGGAGCAAAGTACTAGTTGGCTGTCGTTGATATTGAAAGGCCTTTTTTACGGGGTCTTAAACTGCTATGTTGTTTTATTTATTTTAATTCATTAACTTTGGTTTTTTGGCCTTATATTATGTAATATTGGTTGCATTTTACGTGATATAGTTTGATTATTGTGAAGTGGATAGTAAATATAAACTGGAAACATGTATTTTGAGTTGCCTCAAAAACTCCCTAGATCGTTTTAACAAAAGAGATCTTGTTTGAACTCACTTTCAAGTATTACGAAAAACTACGAAGGGTTAAAAACATTGATACTTGAAAGAAAAACAAGAAGAAGAAATAAAGGTGGTCATGGCTTCTGCTTTTTTATAAATTATAAAAACTTAAATATGGATTTTAAAACATCTTACTTGGCTGCATGGTTTTAGATACTTTTGGCTTTCCCGTTCACGCTGAAATAGGGATGCAACATAGCTCATAAAAACGTCGATATTAGAACGTTGATATTTTCAGAAGTAATCCATCGATGTTGATTTATTGATATTCATGAACGATATATCGATATTTATTCGATTTTTTAGGAAAAAATATAATTAAAAAGAATGTTAAAAATATTTAGAAGATATTTATTTCCCAAAACGATTTCTTTCTTGGGTGATCGTAGCCTCAGCTTCTGAAAACTACAACCAGATGAGCTAGCTTGTTTCTTAGAAATACATACATACATAAATCACGCCTCTTTCCCAACGGGGTAGGCAGAGACCACGTCCTTCCACTTGCTACGATCCTGACATACAACTTTTGATTCCTCAACATTAATCAATCTTTTCATGCATGCTCGTCGGTTTTGAGTACTCTGGACCTGACCTTTCTTCAAAACATCCCCGATTTGATCGTGGAACGTTCGTCTAGGCCTTCCTCTTCCAACGTTCACTTACACGCATCTTATAAATCTGTCTAGTCAATCTTCTTTCATTCATCCTCTCTACATGCCCAAACCATCTAAGCATCCCTTTCTCAATCCGTGTCAACTACATCTTCTTTCACACCACAACGTTCTCTTATTACACTATTTCTTATCCTGTCACTCAATTTCACTCCTATCATACTTCTTAGCGCTCTCATTTCTACTGCATTTATTCTACTTTCATGTTTTTTCTGCCATACCCAGCTTTCACTTCCGTACATGAGTGTTGGAACTAACACTGCTCCATGTACAGCTAGATGAGCTTTTCTAGAAATTATCTGGCTATTCATAAAGGCGTGCAACGCCCCATTCATCTTATTACCAGCATTAATTCTCCTTTCAATATCACTTTCACACTTTCCATTATTAGTAAACATTGATCCCAAATAAACAAATTCATTCACTTGCTCTAGTTTATCACCACTAATCCGGATACATACTTCTGTCATGCTGTCTTCCTTCTTAGAAATACTCTTAGAATAATCAACATACATTCCATCAATAACAGGTTGATCATATTGAACCTCCTCATTTGTTTCGTTAACGATTTTTTTTGTCTGCATCCTCTGCTATTATCTATTGAACAATATTTACGTGTAATTTCTCCAAATGAATCGGAAGATTAGTAGTATTTTCTGATGTTTTAGACATTTATTGCAAAATTTGAAAATTGCTTCTCTGTCATTTGAACTAATTTCAAATTTTACTTTTTTTATTTGGTGGCATTTTATTTGATATAAAGAGTAATGTTATGAAAAAAATAAATAACAAAAAACATAAATAAAGATATAAATTATAATTATCTATAAATGTAGGTAAAATAGATATAAATCTTTATGAACGATACATCGATGTTTTAGGATATCGATGTATCGTTTGTCATACCTACGCAGAGCGGATGAATTAAAAAATTGAAATGTTAGGTTAGAATTTCACATGTGATTTGTTTATGTGTCGTTCATTTAATTTTGTTTTAGCGTATTTTCTGTTTACAGTAAAAAATGCAACACGACGATGTAAGTATTGGTAATACACGGATTCGTGTTCGTTTAATAATGTTTTTATTGTAAATTTTATCAATTTTTAGGTAGTATGGGCGATAATAAACAAAACACACTGTTCACACAAAGTAACGTGAGTATTTTTCGTTCTTGAATTATCTTTTCGTAGTGATTCAGTGTTCCCGATAAATTTATCCACTATATGTAATATTTCTAGATACTTTAATACTATACAAAAAACAAAACTTGTGATAAATACAATCAATTAAATTATACATTGTAATGATTTCTGTGTTGTTAGAGTAAACGTGACTGCTGTATTAATATTATTATAATGTATCGTTTAGAACAAAGACTCAGCAATTCTGCAGAAATGAGTACAATCTAACTGGACTGTGTAGTCGAGCATCTTGCCCTCTAGCTAACAGCAAATATGCGACAATCAGAGAGGAGAATGGTATTATTTACCTGTTCATGAAGACTGCTGAAAGGTATGAATCTTTTTTACAATCATACAGGAAACCATTCAGCATTAGTTATTATTATTAAAACATTAGAAGTTAATAATTTGGGTTTTTAGTTAAATAATTATATTAGTATTTTTTAAATTAAATTATATTAGTAAACATTTTAGTTTTATTTGCTTAGTACTATTAATGGTAAATTATCAATAAAAGTTATTATACAAAATGAGCTTTGCATAGATATTGAGTTACCATTTGGGGAATGAAAGCCCATAAATACCTGATACCAACTAATATTACATTAAAATATTGTTTTCGGGTAACAAAATCACTTACATAATTATCTCTTAACTATTAAATGGATCATTTACAATTGTTTATAAGTATTAATGTTTTCAAATAATTAATCCAATTAATTTCAGAGTTATGTTTCCTGCTAAACAATGGGAGAAGGTGAAATTGTCAAGGAACTTTGAAAAGGCCATATATCAAATCAATGAGAATTTACTATTCTGGCCTGCATTTATAAAAGCAAAATGTAAACAGAGATTTGTAAAAATAACACAATATCTTATACGAATGAGAAAATTGAAGTTAAGAAGAGTGTAAGTTATACTTGTTTATAAATACATATTCTCTTATGTGTTTAGAGTTCGGCTATAATCTCAACTGATGTTAAGTGATAATGTAGCCCAGTATGGGAACACGCTAAGCTTGGTGGGGGAACTTATTCTTAAGTGAACATATTATCTTCTTCTTCTATACATATTATAAAACTCAATGTCTCTCTGTCTGCCTGTCCGTTTATGTTATTTTCAAGCGAAAACCACATATCCGATTTACATTGTTTTCCTTTAATTCTTAGATATGTTTTTTCTGGCCGTTATAGGATATTATAGGATATTTTTTTTACCACGCGCATCATGCGCACGCTATAAACTTGTCACAGTGTCTTTCTTTGGTATGGGGCATTTACACATTAGCCAATATATTCAGCTGCTAAGAGCCTTACAGGCTGGTATGATAGCAACAACTATCGATAGATTGCCACAGATCTCGATGGTCGTCATTGAATTGTACTGTATATTCCATCAGGAACATCTATCAATTGAACATCTGTTAAAAAACTGTCGTTATGTCATGCAAATATAAAAAAAACTGATGATACCCAATCTGCATTCTAAGAAATATTTCACTATTTAGACAATATCATATTTATATGATTATTATATATACGATTTATAATGATAACACTTAAATACAATCATAAAACTATAAAAATACCTAGTAACTTCGCTTTTGTGGACAAACTGAATGCGGACTTTGACGTCACGACTCACGTCAGTAGTGTTGCGTTTTGCGATTTTAAATTTCCCTCGTATTTTTAAAACCTTTTATTAACGAAAATCTATAAAATATTTATGAAATGCAAAGAAATAAAAAACATAAACGGAGAGACAGATAGAGAGATGTTGAGTTTTATAATATATATAGATTAGTAAAATTATATTGCATTTAATCCTATTAACTAATAGTAAATTTATAATTAATGAGTAACTGACGTATATTTGTTTGTAATTATCTAGTAAGTACTGTTAAATTTCATTTTAGAAAAGAATTAGTTCCAATACAAAGGAAAATAGAGAGGCGTGAACGCAGAAGGGAAGAGAAGGCGTTGGTAGCTGCAAGAATAGATAATGCTATAGAGAAACAGTTGTTGGAAAGGCTGAAGAAAGGGACTGTAAGTTAATTTTATGTCAGAACTTCACTCTAGTTTGTAAGTATATCTTATTATTTAAACAGGAATTGTGAGTGGAAAGTGGCGTAGTAAAAAGTGAAAATCCATCGAGGAGTTAAAATCTTGAAAAGTTTTATATCTTTATATTAAAAATATAGCATTGTTTCCTCGACTGATGCTAAATAAAAATCCTTTTGGGATATATATATCCCATATATCGTATATGGAAAAGGATATAATTTAATGTCTGTTATATTTTTGGTTTCTCATTTAAAACCTTTTGAATTTTCAGTATAATGATATTTACAATTTCCCGCAAATGGCGTTTGATGCTGCTCTTAAAGCGGAGGAAATTTCCGGTGAGAGTGAAAGTGAGAAAGAGGATGATGACGAAGAGGAAATAGAACGAGAAATCGAACCGGAACTTGAGAAAGAATTGGAGAAAGCTGTTGAGGACACTGATCAATTTGTTGAAGCTGACAGTGATATGGATAGTGATGAGGTAATTATTTCTTTTGTCATTCTGTGATGAATATAAATCATTATTAATAGTATTTGTGTGTACATATTAAGATATATTTATTAAATATTATTACTAGCTGGATCACTTTGCTAGGCTTAATTTTTTTGATAATAAGTCCGAGCTGCAGTTATCTCTCTCGTGCTCTATTCGGTCAGAGATTCAGATGATTTGACCAATTAAGTAGGTTCTATTCATTTAAAATTTATAATTTCATAAAAGTTCTGTAAGATCTCCTTATTATTGTGTTCATTTTAAAAACAATTAACCTACAAAAACTTCTTGTTTTGGCGCCGCAAATATTTTTAAACATTCCTAGTATTTTCTAACCTTTAAAGTGAGAACTAAGAACTTGGACTAATAAGCTAAACTCCGTTGTTAGAACTATCTAGGGAGTTTCTGTGGCCACTCATAATGCATGTTTCCAGTTTATATTTATAATCCACTTCACATGTGAATAATAACAAAACTATATCACGAAAAATGCCGACTATATTACATAATATAGAGTTCAAAGAACCTAAGTTAATTAATTAAAATAAAAACCACAACATGGCAGCACGAGATCCCGGCAAAAGCTCCTTATAAAAACTGATATATATTGATTTTAGTTTATCCGAGCATGTATTAGAAAAGTAAAACCTACCAAGCTAATTTCGTCTGTACTCATTTCATCTATAAATTCTCAATCCACGATATATCATTTTTTAATTGTTCTTTTTTTAATTATAGGACAGTGACTCCGGGAGGAAAGAAAATGTTGATGTCGACAGTAATTTCGAATCTGACGCATCTGATATTGAGGTATGTTTATTCGAGATAGCTCTTCTATATTTTAAGTTAGTTATAGTTTCAAGTTTTTATATATATATTTTATGTATGTGTGTCCTTAGTATGCCTTTTTAATATGTCCTTTTATAAAAATGTTGTCCGATCGTTAAAACAACGTTGGAACACCTATGTCATGTGGCTACATCTTAACTTTTAGTTAGTGTTGTGAAACATCGATCGTTTGTAAAACCGATAGTATCGATTGTATTTAAAATTAATCGATTAATTGATGCCTGGCGCTTGTTTCTTAGTACGGGATGCATGTCAGCTTGTAGAGCGACGACAGCGTAAAACAAGTCATTCTCGTGTTTCGTACATTGCATACTTTAACTTGACGAGTTAAAAAAAGCTCATTCGCCGCAAATGTATGTTGTAATCACAAATATTAACTATATATAGATTTATCCTGACTATCAATGGTTGGATAGTGCTAATGACTATCGTTTAATTGATAGTTAATCAATGTTTTGGCAACATTACTTCCGCAATATACAAAGGATTTTCTTGGAAATTTGGATTTTATTAGTAACTAGCAATCGTCCGCGACTTCGTTCGCGTTGATTGCAATATAATATAATAAGTATAGCCTATGTCATTCAGGTTGAACAAAGCTTTTTATCAGTAAATCGGATCAGAACTTCTAATGATTACCTTCTACAGACAAACAAACTTTATCTCTTTTCTTTATAATATTCGCATAGATTTCATATCAGTTGATGGTGAAGGAATACAGCTAGAAAACTTGAGTGTTTTAGTAATATTCTAGTAGTGTAAAAATATAGTAGGTATTATAGATTTCTCTAGTATTTAAAATACGTTCTGTTGATAAAAATCATGCCTGGACGTTGACAAGCTGGTAAAGATGTATAATAGTAAAAATATATACACACTCCTATTGACTTGTTTAGAGATGATTTCATTTTAATGTGTATGTTATGAAATGATTTTAAATTGTAATATTTTCAGGATATCGCTGTGAAGATGGTTCGAAGGAAGAAGCCGCGTGTTGAAATTGAGTATGAAACTGAACCGGTAGCCAGTGTGTCTAAAAAGAAAATAAAACACTGATGAACAATTGAATTTTCATTTATAATAGTTGCCTCACACTACTATTCTTGATTAATTGAGTATAATTATGAATAGAATTAGCCTTAATTGAACCTTGCTATAGGCAAACAATCTACTTAACAATTTTTAATCAAATTACATTTAAAGTTTCATCTGTTAAATATTAGTACAAAACCCGTTGTTGCTTGCATCAGTGTCGGCAGCCACGGATCTACGATTTTTTTCAATTGGGACAGCAACTTTATTGTGGCGCCCCTCTCTCCAGCGTTTGCGATAGTTTGTAAAGAAACTCACAAATACAAAGAGGATGGCATTTTGAAAAAAACAAAAAAAAAATCAAATAAATGTGGAAGAAAAAACTTTTTCCTGGCAATTTTATTTGTAGTTACGTAGAATCGGGACTCGGTAACTTTTTTAATTTGTGCTACACCGAGGAGTAAAATAATATGTTTGAAAAATAAGTGTAAAAAATTAAAATTTCGAAATATTAAGCTTTTGACTTTTTTAATTTAATCTACTTCTCATGTGCAACATGAAAAAAATACAAAATAAAAAGGGGAGTCTGTGTTTTCAGCGGTCAAAAGCTATATTTATACAACTTTGGACTTTTCAAAGTTAATAAATAGGTGAAGCTCCAATCCTATATAATTGGCATTTTTGATAATTATACTTAAAAAATGCATTTTTTTTATAAAGCAAATATTTTTTTTTAAGAAAAAACATGAGTAAATAATTTTTTATCATTAATTATTTATAACATTATATAAATTAAAATTTACGCTATTAGATGTTGCCAACAATCTGCTGCGCTGCAGCTGCTCTCAGCGTATTTGGGATGAACCTTTAGGATTTTCACGCTAAAACCATTAAACCGATTTACATGTTTTTTCCTCTAATTCATAAACATATTATCTGGCCAGGTTATAGGATATATTTTCTTACATAAAGTAACACAGTAAATAAGCATAAAAAATTTGGGAAAAAGACGCTATTGGGGCGAAAAAATAGTCTACTCTGAATAAACCAAACGAGATTAAACCATTGTACCACATTACTGTAGATCTTAAAAAGACATACAAAAAAGTCAGCGACAGCATATATCTATCTTCTAGGGTTCACCCACAATAAGCATTTTTGAGGCAGTACAATTTGCACGTGCGTTCGACCGTCAGACAGCATTCTGTATTACACGTGAGCGAAACCGCGGACACAGCTAGTAAATAAATAAATTAGTACAATAACATGTGTATACGAAAAAATAAAAATAGGAGAAGCCGGTAGTATGTCAGAACCATGACAGTACTTCTCGGGTCTAAACAGTACACCAACAGATGAGAGCTTATCCGTATGCACAAACCACATCACTGCGAACAACATGCCTACACTGCAGGAATATCTACAGGATCTCCATTGCATAATGTAGTCTCACGCATCGAATATACACTATCGAGTAAATCATAGACACTAGACTCATTCATTGACATCGAAGGGGCCTTTGACAAAACAACTTTTAACAGCATTAACCAAGCCCTCCAAGTAAATCCAACGCTTAGAAGTTGGATTGATAACATGCTTGGCTATAAAGCGGTGCAGGCTACAGTAAATACAATCACCAGAGGTGTTGTGGTCAGGGGCTGTCCTCAGGGAGAAGTACTCTCGCCGCTACTCTGGAAATTGGCTGTAAATGAACTTATATTAATAAAAACAGTTATTATACTGTAGGCTGTGCTGATGACCTAGCTATTCATATGAAGGCACACTCTGTGACCGGATGAGGGGTGCCTTTCGTATAGTAGAAAATTGTTGCAAAAAACAGGAACTCACTGTTATCCGTCGAAAACAGAACTAGTGCTGTTCACTAATAAACGCAAACTGAGTAACTTTGTGTTACCAAAGTTATTTGGCACGTCTTTAGTACTAGTAGAAGTTTAAGTTTAGAAGTCAAATACCTAGGCGTAATTTTAGACAGCCCACTGTGAAATAAATACCTTGAGAATAAACTAAATAAGGCCTGCATTACATTCTGGTAATGTAAAAGACTATTGGGCAAGAAATGGGGCTTGTCTCCGAAGATTACCCATTGGCTTTATACCTACAACCGTAATTCGACCGACCGTTACCTATGGTGCAATAGTTTGGTGGCCTAGGACCGAGCTAAGCACAGTCAGGGGAAAGCTGCAGTAGTTTGGCTTGCTCAACTATAGCCGGCAGCATGCGCAATACGCCAACAATAGCCCTAGAAGTTATTCATGGCACACCACCTCTGGATTTGTTTATACGGCAGGAGGAAGCCATATCAGCAGAAGAAGCAGAAGCAGCAGAAGAAGAGAGAGCGAATCACAAATCCTCACAAACCCGAGGTCGCTTCGGGAAGCCTGTGAACGCCCCAGGAGGCTTCTGCGCTTCTCTTCGGAGCTAGGCTGGTTGGAATATCTACGCACAATGGACCTGTCAAGAGTCTAAGTGTGGACAGATGGAGCTCACATAACATCACATAGTGCTTACAATATGGTATATATTGCATATTCACATTGCGGTCTAAACTTAAAATAAAATGACAGCGAACATATTTGGGTTTTTGTATTTAAGAACAGTCAAAATTTTACCTACCTATTACAGAAAGCTTCTAAAAAATGAAAATAAAATTAGAGTGTTTCACAGAAATTATAACTTACCTACTTATTACGTTTCGGGAAATTTTCATTACCAGTCGCACTGTAAAGGCTTCTTCTAAAAGAAACTGTTTAGCTATAGACCTTTTTTTATATATTTCGTTCATTAAGCAAAGTTCCAAACAACACACCGAATAATAAATAACTATATATTTCCCACCATAAAAATATTGAGTAGTGTCTACGCTAAAAATCCTACTAGGTAGCTACATTATACATTAATATTTACCCGCCACGACCGCCCTCCTCTGCGGCAACTCCAGCCTAGGTCCGATCCATCGGCATGGAGCCCTTGAGACAAGCAGCCGCTCGCGCGATACAAGTGACTCTACAATCACTAGCTTTCACAGCCACACATGACACTGCATTATACACACATGCACAACACACACAGGTACATAGGTTCTGTAAGGGACCTTTTTTTTCTTTTTTTGCCTAGTTAGAGTAGACAAAAATTTCAGACCACTAAATACACATACACATGTTCCTTCCCTCCTCCCAGGGGGCAGAAACATGTATATATGTATAGTTAGTTTAGATCGAATTACGGATAGGGAATTAGTCAGATCGCGACTTAATTGCATACGCGCAACAGTCCGAGCCGAGGTTCGGCCACTTTGGCACCCTCGGATGTTGTTGCTTAGCTTTCGTGGCTGAGTGCCCTAAGCGCTCGCCCCCAAGCCCGGTAAAGCTGTAAAAGCCGTAAAGGCTCCAGGGCCCCTCAGGCTAACAATGTAGTCAGTTCGAAAAAAAATAAAATAAATAAATAATAATAATAATATTACAAAAGAGTTAGAATTAAAGTTTAAAAAGAAATAAGTTCAGAATATTTATGGCGAGTAGTTTGTTTACAAGATCCTTTTCTTCGTTGTGTTACAAAGATACCTTTCATATGGGGGGTGACGACGACGTATATGATCGAAACGTGCCGCATGTAAGCGACAAACATCGCTGTTATTGTGGTCATAACTTGTGATATGACGCAGTTTTGTTTGTTCCCAACAATATTGTTTACCGTTAGAAACGTGCCGTAAAAATATTACTATTTGTGGCTGTGTAACCTTGATTTTATTGCTTACAAAATTCTTAGATGTTCCCCCTTAAGTGATATCAATTTCATAACGGAGTTCGCTTAAACGTTTCATAGTTGTGAAATTAATTTCACTTTGGAGATAAAGATTTTACAATATACTTTTTCATTTTTGCCTCTGTTTACCTTAAATCTCGCCTCGCGGCTTTCTTAGAGATTGAAGCTTGAAAGAGATTTAGAAAATATTGTTAAAAATATTACACATTTTGTATTTCGTTCATTTTTTTAAACGTGCTCTTCTAAACGACGGCGCCGTAATTACATATTTCATAAGAACATATAGCGGCAAAATAGCAAATTGATATTACGTTTGATAGGTACATTATTTTATTTTTATTCCATTTTACAATTACAAGGGAAACTTACAAAAACAGTAAGATAACAAAAAGTTAATAATGAAGGCTAATTAAATGTATTCACAACTTGAAGATAATAATAATAGAACAGAAATTACATTCATTGAAAGTTGAAACACAGAAATAATAAAGAATAAAAAAGAATTAACATATTAATTTATATTTAAGTAAGGTAGCGGTTATCTTAAACAATTGGTACATAATACGAATTTACCATTTTGATGCCGATATTAGCGTATTATACGCCAAATTCACTTCAAGCTCTTACTTAGCTATCCCCAAAATGTGGTGACGTCTAGGAGATAAGAAATAATATACTGCGGCCGTCTTTAACCTGGCTTAGGCACTATTTATAACCCATCTCAAGCAGGGTCGCAGTTCTGAGGCTGGTCAATGATAGGTTTGAACGCCTGATCAGTGTCGTAGCTAGGTAACCAAAGACCCTGGTGCAAAATAACTATTTGGGCCCTATTTAAACTGATGAACATATATAAATATTTTAAAGATGGTATCCATATGTGGTTTAGATTCCTCCAATTCGTACTGAGCGTTTTGCTTCAACTTTTGTAATGTGGACGGCCAGGGAATGAAATGCCTTAGTGGCGTCTTTGTTTCCTGACAGGTACACCTGGGTGTCTTTAAGTCAAGAGTGAACAGGTATTTTCTAGGCAAGCATCTTTCATCGTCGGCCGCATCGTTGCTTACCATCAAGTGAGATCGCGGCCAAATGCTTGCTTATCATGCGTAAAAAAAACAGCTGTGAAGAGTTTAAGAACTGCCGGAACCGGAATGCAAGACGAAAGTAACGTAGTAAGTAGATAATTTAAAAAATAACGACGTAGATTACAATTAATAATGTAGGTAATAGGTAATAAAATGAAGTAGAAAAGATGAAAGGGCTTATTAATGAACGTCTGACCTACCAGCTAATAATAAAATAAGCTATTTTTATAATCTTTTCTCAGCTTTATTTTTTGCAAAAGTATTAATGATTTCGGTTAAATCCAGGCTTGATGTGGCTTTGTTTTCAATTGCTATTAACGATAAATGTCGGAGTCGAGCTTGGCCCACAGTATTTCTTCAATATGTCTTTATTATTTTTAATTTGCTAAATGATCTTTCAGCTGCTGTAGAAGTGACAGGAATTATATAGAATAATAACATTGCTGTAAATACTTCCGTAAGGTCACATTCTAGCACTCCATATTTGCGCATTATTTCTAATTGGTGAACAGTCCATGCCTGGGTTAATTCCGGTAGAACTAGGTGGTAAATATTAAGATATTAGAAGGAAAAGTTGGGGCCTATTATATGTGAATATTTACTTTGGAACTGGTCACACTTTTTTAATAAAGTTGCTTCATCTACATCTAGTAAAAAAGTTGATGTTAGAAAGTTGAATCTTTGACAGACTGCACTCATACCAGTCGAATGTGTATTTAATTGAGCTATTATTGTGTCTAGTACATTATTGACACTTGAAGTTTTGATATTTTGTTTAAAATATTGGTCCAAAACCGAATATTTAATTAAAAATACAATTAAATTATTTTAATTCTTTTTCAATTATTTTTCCAGACATGAAAAAGGACAAAACAAAAATAAAATCTTATCCTAGCTTGTGAAGTATCGTCGTCTAGAACCATGGAGCTTGTTCTTGACTAGACTAGGGTGTAAGCTTCTTGTCTAGAACTCATTGAGTAGAGTACAGATATATTTTTTATCTTTAAAAATAAACAAATGGGGGGGCCGTCAAAGTTGTCAGTTTTAGACCATTTTTGTTACTAGGTCTATCTGAAAAACTAAACTTCTTAGGAATTTGGATTTTCTGTATATTATGCACTATATCATGTATTTTAAGGTAGATTGTCTAGCTTATGGCGGGATATTTTAATTTTAACTATTTTTCCGTTTTTGCAGGAATACCGGGTTGCTATTGTAAATAGCAGTGGGATTTGTGAGAATCCTTAATTATTTTTCACGTTATTTCATAGAGATATTTGATATTTACCACAAAGCACGTGATTGCATAATGAAGACCTTAAATCACTTAATTCATCAGTTTTACGGGTTTTCGATTAATTCGTTTAAACCGGTGCATAAAAGATAAATAAATATCTATGAAACATAGTCAAGAATTATTTAAGATTATCGCAAATTCTACTCTCATTACAATAGTTACCTGGTCTAGCTCTAAAAACAAAAAAACCGTCCTAAATTTAAATTTCCCGCCACAAGCGAGATGTTTCACCTTAACAACAAATAATGAAAACGCCTATTGATAATGTAGTTTGTATATAAGCTGTGACCAAAATAAACAAAAAAAATAATCTTTCACGGTTTTTTTACGGAACCCTCTGTATGCAAGTCTGACTCGCACTTTTTGGATTTACCTAACCCCTTTTTAATAAATCGGCAAAGTCTAGATTGGGTAAATATCTAATTATTCCGAAATCTGTTAGCCATTATAATAGCTTCCGTTTATTCTTGCCCTAACCCGCTAAATCTGACGAGGAATGCTTCAAGTTGGCAAAACTGCACAAACAACAGAAAGAATTCAGGGGAATTCCCTACAAGTTATGAATTTATTTCAACTGAGTTGCCACAATTAAACTCGTGTTGCTATCTGTTATATTTATATTCTTAGGATGGGAGAAATTTGAGAATGTTTGAGATTTTGCTCGTCAGGGTCCGAGGGCCCCCTGAGCTTGAGGGCCCCGGTGCATGGCACCGCTTAGCCCTCCGATAGCTACGCCACTGCGCCTGATATGCCAGTACGATGCCAACCACACCCTTCGACCGGAAACACTGCATTGCGCACTGCTGCTTCACTGCAGAGCAAATCAAATAAAAAACATACTTTATTCAATTTAGGCCCCAAGAAGGCACTTATGAACGTTAAACATCCTAGTCATGGAGAAGAACCGGCAAGAATCTCGATCGGGCTTACCTTTTTTTAATGTTTCCAACTACAGAAACAATCTTTTTTTAAAGGTATAAATCATATTAATAATTTAATGGATGCATGCACAGTATATGCAGTCTTATTATTCCTGATTCCGTTTTTATAACGGTCTTACAACCATATTACATAGATACTCGGATTAAATATAACTGATTCTGAAAGTTCCAATGACGTTAACATGTTAGGAAATTTAGTTTAAATAAAGGTAGCTACATTATACATGTAATGTATAATATTAGACATTATAAATATACCAATTTTTTAATTCTGATCATTTTTTATTTCAATTTTTGCGAACGAAGTAGTAGGCTTATGATGACTAATTTTGAAAAACATTTCTATAATGATCTTACGTATTTATTATTCACAAAAAAACCTAGTTTTTGCATGAAATACATGGCTAACAGTAGTAAAAATTTGTATTTTTTAAAACAAGTTTTAAATCGACGTCAGAACGCTCGAAAGTAGCATGGCGTCTTTGTGACGCCATATAATAATGAAAATAATGTAATTATTTTGTGTTTTAAAAATGATTTCTAAAGAGTATAAGGAGTGTGCGGTTCTCCAAAACACAACAAAAACTCCCAAAATGTTATTTATGTTTGTCACCTGTGTAGTATAAAAAAAGAAAAAGAAAACTACAAAATTAGGTGGCTGAGTGCGTTAAGCGCTCGCCCCCAAGCCCGGGTGAAGCTGTAAAAGCCGTTCGAGGCTCCTGAGCCCTTATGGCTAACAGCATAGTTAGTTCGAAAAAAAAAAAACTACAAAATTAGCTTATGCGTTTAATATATATATATATATATATATATATTGTGTATTTTGGTACAATAATAAAAGAAGTAGGGCACAGAGAAATTTCTTTGGAGATCTGATTGTTGAAATACCTCCACCTTACAGAAGACCGCAGCCATATAATCTTGTTTTTTTTTTTTTTTTTTTTTTTTTTTTTTCTTTCGAACTGACTATACTGTTAGCCTTAGGGGCCGTGGAGCCTTTACGGCTTTTACAGTTTTATCGAGCTTGGGGGCGAGCGCTTAGGGCACTCAGCCACGAAAGCTAAGCAACAACATCCGAGGGTGCCAAAGTGGCCGAACCTCGGCTCGGACTGTTGCGCGTATGCAATTAAGTCGCGATCTGACTAAATCCCTATCATTCGATCTAAACTAACTATACATATATACATGTTTCTGCCCCCTGGGAGGACGGAAGGAACATGTGTATGTGTATTTAGTGGTCTGAAAATTTTTGTCTAATCTAACTAGGCAAAAAAAGAAAGAAAAAAGGTCCCTTACAGAACCTATGTACCTGTGTGTTGTGCATGTGTGTATAATGCAGTGTCATGTATGGCTGTGAAAGCTAGTGAATGTAGAGTCACTGTATCGCGCGAACGGCTGCTTGACTCAAGGGCTCCATGCCGATGGATCGGACCTAGGCTTGAGTTGCCGCAGAGGAGGGCGGTCGTGGCGGGTGTGCGGGAGCGAAGTTAACCGTACGTCCCCTGCGGAGGGAACGGTGGTTTCGCGGGCGTGGGCGCGAGCAAGCATATGTTGCGGGAGCGGACGCGTAGAAATTGTTAGCGTTCTCGATGTCGTCATCGGGATCGACAAAGAGATTTCGCGGACGGCGTTTATAACGTTTGGCAACGGGGATAGAGTTGTCTGGGACGTAGTTCACGGTGGATTTTACGAGCGGGTTGGGATGATTCGAAGCGCTATCGAAGTATCTCCTGGTGAGATATATCACATAGGCTTCTATCGAGGGAAGCCTCATCTCCCTGTGCAGGTCCATGTTCCTAACGAAGGCTGGAGGGTCAAGCAAGCGACGGAGAAACCGATTTTGGACTCTTTGCATGCGGGTAAAGTTATGTTTGGACATATGTGCGAACGCGGCGCAGCTATATGTCAAGATCGGACGGATAATCTTCTGTTGTGTTCCTTCGGTGAGTAGGGTTAGGAGTTAAGAGCTCCTTGGGGAAGGAAGGTTCAGGACCGGCTACACGCCAGTGATAATAATACCTATGGTATTACAAGCGTTTATATACTACGGTAGCTACCTTATATTCAGGATTAAATTTTTTATTTCACTATGTACATTTTTCAAGCGCGTTTAAGCTGTACTGACCTAAAATAAATAGAATCAATTAGTAAGCTTGTAGGTTGTGTTTACGACATAACCTTTTGTTAATATACGTAACCTTAAACTAATAAATAATTAGTTCCGTTTTATGAGGTTTTTAGTTCTAAATTGTATTTTTAATATTGATAATTCATGTAGGTACTTACATGGAAGTTTAGATAAATAGTAATTCTGCTGAACAAAATTTTTTGTTTGACTCAAGAACCATTCCCAATGTCAGAAAATCAATTGTAGACAAATTAAAGCTATTGGCCTTAATAAATCCTATTCAGTTGCTAATATCTCTTGGGTTTTTAGTTGTGATAACATAAAACTAGGCAATTTAATAGTTTGAAACCATAAAATAACCGAAAAACGGTGCAGTGACGTCATTCGCTCTGATTGGTTTTTCACAAAACATGGCGGATTGCTAATATTTTTTGTTTTTATTTTGACAGATGTATGTTCATTTCGCTTTTAATATAAATATCAATACATATTTGGTGTCTTTTTAACTAATATCATAATTTAAAATTAATATTTCAGTCATTCTTTTTTATAGTCATGCCTATTACAGATAGGTATGCATATTTTTTAGTAGTTGGTGATATGAGTTTAACTGATGTGGGCCTCTGAACATGTCTTTTAGTTAATTTAGAACCAAACATAAAATTTATACTTTCTTGCCGTGTCCTAGTTGTGAAAGTATACCTACATGGACGTAAGTTAGAACAAACTTACTTGTATACTTGTAACTTAAGACCTTATGATTCTAATATGAAGAATTATCATGTTAAAATAGAAATATTAATTTATCTAATTACCATAATCCGTCGATGGCAAACATATACCACTCAACATAATACTTTTCCTTATGCAATTTTCCTTATTATTCTAAGACTAGAGCTCCTATTTTAGCATATAATTAAGGATTATACTAGGTGGGCCGTTAGCCATAGTTCTGGCCTTTCCGGTAGTTAGTGGCTCGTCTACAGCGCCACCTATCGGATTCTAACATATCTTTAAACTATTGTCTCGATTAAACAAATATATTATGTAAATATGAGTTCAATCGGTCAAGTCGTTCAGGTGTTATAGAATTACTAAGAGATGCACACATCGATCAGTAATTGATCGAAGGATGAAAATGACATTTTTATATATAAAATTAAATTACTATACATTTAATAAAATAGTAGATATTATAAATATTGTTTTGGCAATATTTTTATAATTTAATGCACTTTTATATTACGTAACATTTAAAATATGCCACCGCTCCCTTAGTTAGCAAAAGTAAGAAAAAAAAAATGAAATTCCTGCCACCAAACAGGCTTACGTAATACTTGAACGCCCCGCCCCTATAACATAAAATATAGTTAATACGATCGTTTGTACATAATTGCATTATGACTGCCGAATGTTAGCCGCGGTACTGTTTGCATAAGTTTCTAAAGCGTTCATAAATATAATTATGCAAACTTTGCTATCTACCGTAGGAGATGGTTTGGTTTGTTCATGAGTTTAATTAAATTCACTTATCAAGTTTCCTGGACACGAACATAATAACTATATTCTACGTAAGTTAGTATCCACTTACAAAGATTGATTACTTTTTAATTAAATTATGGTTATCAACATACATTACCAGAATTAAATTGACTTATAAATTATTGGAAATCTCGCATATGGTATTAATTTCTTTTATACAACTACGGTGGTCTGATTTTAAGTGGTTACTGTAGCCTATGGACGCTTGTAACACCATAGGTTTCACTAGCGCGTTGCCAACCTCGAAAACCCTAATCACCATAGGAATACAACACAAAGTTGTTTGGCTGCGATCTTGTGGTCAAGGGTGGAGGTATTTCACCAGGCGTGCTGTCCCAAATAGAGGGAAATTTCCAAAGAGTTTTCTCTGTGCCTTACCTATTGTCATAAAGCGAGAAAATAAGAGAAATAAACTTATGAAATCTGAATCACAGAAGAGACTAATAGACAATAATTTACTATTAAAGAACGAATCGAGTTTCTTACCGGCTCCTTTTGATGACTGGGATGTTTTTGAACTAGTAGAAGTGTTTTAATGTCGATAAGTGTCTTCACAAGATCTAAATTAGATAAAGAAATGCTTTAATTTTTTTACATGTTATAATAATATCACTTTGGTTGTTTACCGAGCGAGTAGTCTGTAGATCAAGTTGCTTCTTGCTTCATCAATACTTTCTTAAGGTGCTACAGGCCCCAATTGATTTCGGATCCTGACTGCTTTGCAGAACCACTATGCCATAGTTCTTTTGTTGCTCAGGATCCTTGATTAGTTCCTATTGGCTTTATTCAATACTGCGTATAATATCTCAATGGTGGTAGGGCATTTGCTAATGCCCGCCTGGCTAGCTGCCACTCTCAAGTTGAAAATCTGTCGCCAAACACCAATAGGTGTGTTCCGACAGCTGCACTTGAGAGCCAGTCTTCCACTAGGTTTAGCGTGTTATCATCTTGGGCCACATCGTCACTTAACATCAGGTGAGATTGTGGCCACTACGCCAAACCTACCTAAAAAATAAAATAAAAAAACAAACAATTTAAAAATCCATAACGCGTACATACTTTCTCTCTCGTTGTAATTGAAACATGATTATCAATCACATTCACAGTCCAAATGTGAATGTTAATTAAAAGCTTTTCAATGAATCTTAACGAATAAATAATTCTCATAATCTTTCATCACTGTCTTCTAATTAAAAATATCCCTCGAGTTGTAATGAACTCGAATTGTACATCGGACGAAATGGTTGTGCTTTGAATAACGTTAAGCAAACGAATTAATATTGGGACCGTTGACTAATTGCTTAAAATTAACGCGAATATCTCTTATTACTTGTTTTGTATAATTTAGATAGAAATTTAAATGACGGCGGTGTTCCTGTGGTAACGTTTTTCGTGTTGATTCACAACACTAAATTTTATCCGTCTTCAAGTAATTTAGCCATATTATATAGTTTGTTTAGAACAATTGGAAAGTTTTATAAAATATATTCTATTTCACTAACATAATAAACCAAATATCTTATACTATTAAGGAAGTAGTTCTTGGAGTTCTAATAACGACAATTTGCCAACTTAATATAAAAAAATCTGATGGCAAGTAGTTATCATATGTATGAAACAGCTTATTATATACATACATTAGTATATTATGTATAAACAGCATAATATATAGACATTTTCGAATTTAACGCAGGTGAATCCGCAGTGCACTGCAAGTCTGATTATAATTGCAATCAATTGAAATATAATATCTTTATGACATGAAGTTGTATAAATGCCCAACTTTGTTTCAACGAATTAATGAATGTTATCCTACTTGCGAAGTTTACCGAGCAGTTATCCTCAATGCTGTCCACTTACTAACGTTTTAAAAGTTCGTAGCGTCGAACCGGACGGTCGTGAACGTTGTCAATAATATATAATTAAAAATGTATTTACGAATGAATGTAAAGGTGTTGTTTATATTTACTTGTGTGTTGGTGACGACAGTCAAGTCCCGGGCTCTTGGTGGGATGAAGATTTACGAAATCGGATCTAATAGTGTTGGTGAGTTTAGAGCTAAATCTTCTTCTTATTAATTATGGCTCGGTACCATTCGTGCATTGGGCCAGTGTCAAGTATTTTACATTTTGTCAACAAAGCGAGGAAAATATTCTGTAATCTTTAAACATCGCTCCAACAAGATGGCGGCACCCTTGTTAAAACTTTCCAGGGAGCCTTTGTAGCAACTTAAAATGCATGTTCTTAGGTATTTATTGTAATCCACTTCACTTGTGCACAACAACCACACTACATCACGTAAAATGCCACCAAAATTACTTAATATAGGGCCAAATGACATAAGTTTATGAATTAAAACAAAAACCACCACATGAAACTTTAAGTTAACCAGCTAAATCTTAAAGTAATTAGCAATGATACCCTTCGCCAAATGTAGCTACGGGCTCAATCGCGATGCAAGCGAATGGTAGGTATATTGATTTAAAACTGCAAGAACAGTTTTCTTTCTTCTCATGTGTGGATAATTTAAGAACAGTTTTCCAAATGTTTTTTTAAAATATAGTTTCAAGGCAAAGGCACTGTGCATGAGGTAAGCATACTACAATCCAAAGACAACAGTGACCACAAAGAGATCGTCAATTTATCAACGCTCGTCGCTATCTTACCGGCCTGATGTTCTGACGGCTGATCCTGAAATGCGACTACCTAATTTAGTGTGACTGTGAAATGTTTCTCACCATGTGTATGGTAATCGCGACCCAAACGAGTATAAAGTAGTAGGAGTAGTGGGGCTTTGATTAAAAAAATATTAATTAGCGATATATTCACATAGTAAGTTTATTTTTTCAGAGAGTCCTGTTAAAGACTACTTGAGTACCAGCGTGTTCACCTCTTTAGAAAGATGTGATGATAAGGGTTGTGAATCCACGTGCCAAGCCCTAGGATTCATACACGGAAAATGCGTTACCAAACATACCTGCAGATGTTATAACTAATTTCGTTACCATTCTATATACGATACTCAGACCAAAAGAATTATTCTTTCAATAATCATAGAATAAATTAAGATAAGTTGTAAACGAATTATCTAATTCCAGATTTTTTCAATATTATAAAAAAAATGCATCTAAACTAATTCAAGGGAGTAAGTACATTAATGATTTTCGAATCAACAAAAGCAAGAATTTTAGTAGATTATAAATATAAAATATTGGATTTCTAACCAATAATGACTGAGAAATAAGGCGTTCTAGTCCATTTCTACCTATCGGTCAGCATAGTTACAGTTTTTAATTTTAATTTCTGGTTTATTCCTACGTAAATATTTTGCTCAATCAAAATGCAAAAAAACCTATCAATAAGCAAATAGGAATAACTGTTTTTACAATTTCTATATCTATTATCAAGTTTGATAATTTACATTAAATATAATAAAAATGTATAATAAAATGGTGTTGGTTTTTAATTTCTCCAAAAATTTCTGATGTTATATGCATTAAATGTTTTATTTAACTATGCTTTACTAATACCGATCAAGCTCTGCATGTAAGTTTTTAATTTCTTCAAAAATTTCTGATGTTTTGTGCAGTAAATGTTTTATGTAAGTATGCTTTACTAACACCGAACAAGCTCTGCATGTAAGTTTTAAATTTTTTCAAAAATTTCTGATGTTATGTGCATTAAATGTTTTATGTAAGTATGCTTTACTAACACCGAACAAGCTCTGCATGTAAGCTTTTAATTTTTTCAAAAAATTCTGATGTTATGTGCATTACTAACTCCGAACAAGCTCTTCATGTAAGTTTTTGGATCAGTTAGATGGTCTCGTTTCTGTAAATGATGTGTGTTCAAAATCCAGGTTTTAATAGTTTTCGCTTTGTGTGGGTATTAAACCCGATCTCTGTGCCAAATTTCAGCTCTCTAGGTATTGGGGAAGTACTAGTTCTATTTTGATGATCATGAATCAGTGTCGAATTTTCGTAACGTTGCATCCCTAAACCTGCACCTTTTAAAGGTAATTAAGCTATGACCTTGAAATATAATGTAGGGTTTCATAAGTACTCTTAGTAAATAGAATTTCAGCCATCTACACTAACCCAGTGCAGCTAGACAGAGGCGTGAAAGTACGCCGAAATGCTTTCAGTAAAGATGCAGTTTGCCTTGAAGTTTGGTCGATTTGGCGGGGGCCAAATTAGGTATATTTTTAGTACTACATAAAGAATTACATATTCTGATTCCGATAAGCGATGCAAAGAATTGAGATAACTGAATAAAATTGAACATAAAAAATTATACATACAAAGGCCTGGTTGATTATTTGACCTTGGACCTAAACCCCAATATAAAACTTTGGACGTGTAGTAGGTATTGCGTGAAACATTCGGAGAGATTTGTTCCAGTAATTATGAAATAAACTTAGTATTTTTATGTGTATGTTACCGTTTTCAGTTGATCTTTGCATTGAGTTGGCTCGTTAATTAATTTGTTTTCACTTCGTTCAAATTGAAAGTTGTGTGTGTTCTGATGATAGACGAATGCCAAACATTTTACAAGTTCGTGAGTATCTACAATGTATTATTCGGCGAATTTAATTAAAAGCGGTATTGTGTTGCCATTGATAGACAAATATAGCCCTTATTGCTTCAGCGAGGTTTTATTGCGGAGGCCAGACGCTAGGGTTAGAGGACGAGGTCAAGGTGGGATAGCACAAAGGTCGGAAGGTAACAAAAATGCCAATAAATTCTGGGTAGAGTTATCTATCGAATTAAATGTTGTAAGTTGGGGCGTGATACTAGAATGAGGAATGGCACAATTGATGTTAAATAACCAAGGGAAAATAAAAATAGCAAAGCCATGGATATATAATAGTAAAAAATATATACGTTTTAATATATGATACAAATGTGTCATAAATTATAAATAATTTATTTCTAATACCTAACAATAACTTTATACAAATTACCAACGCCAGTAGGACACGCCAGTTTGTTTTTAATACTATACCTATAGGTGCCAAACATGCATACGGTCCGACTGATGGTAAGCATGGTTTGTTCGTGAGTTTAATTAAATTCAATTATCAAGTTTCCTGGACACGAACATAATACTTTGTTCTACGTAAGTTGTATCCACTTACAAAGATAGATTACTTCTTAAATAAATTATGGTTTTCAACATACATTACCAGAAAGAATTAAATTGACTTATAAATTGTTGGAAATCTCGCATATGATTTTAATTTCTTTTATACAACTACGGTGGTCTGATTTTAAGTGGTTACCGTAGCCTGTGGACGCTTGTAATACCATAGGTACTTATCAGAGTAACACAACCTGTGTGCCCTACCTCTCTTGAGATTTATCTTGCCAACTGGATCGTGACCACTATACACCAGGGTGTAACACTCGCCATAGCTGAGCGTTCAATTGGTATATGACTACCATGCACATGGAGAAAAGGCCGTCACAGGAACATCTCTTTTAGTTTATCGCGTTTTGGAATCAGCCAATGCACATCCAGATGTCAAGAGGCTTGTAAGCCACCATGACAGCGATGACCGGCGATGAACTGTCAATATTTATGCTTAACATCAGGCAAAGTGACGTCACTATGCCATGTAACAAAAAAAAAAGAAAAAGAATAAATACATGTGATAAGCGACGTGTTAGCAATGACATGCTTACAGAGTGTAGAAGAAATTTTAATTAAACCCAGTCAACGCTCCCTCAAAGTAGACGTATGTCGAGTTCAAAGCTTTCAAACATATTTACACGACTCCGAAAATTATGTGTAGTTAAATTTTAAAGTTAAATGTTAAAGTTTATAGCAATGACATCGCGTTGATGGACGTGAGTAGGAGTCCCTGCAATGAGCCCGAGCTTTCAATGAAGGAAAACACCGTGATGAAACCACAGAACGGTGGTAGGGCTTTTTCTAATGCCCGCTTGGCTAGCTACAACCCTCAAATTGAAAATCTGTTGCCAAGCATCAATAGGTGGTTCCGGCAGCTGCACTTGAGAGCCAGTCTGTCCACGTGGCTGAGCGTGTTTCCATCTTGAGCCATATGCCACTTAAGATCAGGTGAGCCGCAACACTAACACTATAACAATAAAAAAATATTACTAAAATATTACTTCATACATGCATACCATTCACCTGAACCTACCACATACACATTCTATAAGGGGCTTTTTTTATGGTTAGATAGTTTAGACCAAAATTGGCCGATTACTTAATACGTATACACATGATTCATCCTTCCTACTAGAAGGCAGAAACATGTATTTCACTTTGAAATATAATAATGTCACAGCGAAGATAACTAAGATTTCTGTGGTTCTCATACTTGTTATAAAATCTTAAGGTTAAACTCCATTCCTAAGGTTTTCCAAGCATTTCAATTCTTTGATCAAGTTTGGGACAATGGTATTTCATGGGGACAGTCTACGCAGGTTATCAATTACGGCCTTAAAACGGTACAAACAGCCGGGATAGCGAACATCCCACGCTACCCCGACGGTTATTTGTTCTCCATTAGGTACATTAATTAATCTACCAACGGGTAACGATTGATGGAGTGGAATTCATTTAAACCGATTTGATTTGGGGCCGAACGCGCTCAGATGCTTTGAACCTTAGTTAGAATAAATAAAATTGAGTAGGTAGCAAGGATGTAGCCAGAATTTTGTTCAGGGGGTTCAGGTAAGAAAGATAAATATTAAATATAGGAAATACCTCGGTGCAGCATTTCCTTTACAAACGATATAGGCGATGTCATCAACTTGTTTGCTAAAAATAGCAACACGTATGTTTCTAGCCAACAAATAATGTTACGTATATTGTTGGAGTAATTGTGTTGCGTGCAAATCAAGTCTGGCGATTGTTCTCAAGAGCTCTTCAACCTAATTCCCTTTCATAACGCAACCACAGGCACTGGGCTTCGGAGCCATTTCTTTACTGCAACGTCCATATCGGCACGAACCAAACAGTTCATTACGTAAATAACATTGTCGTACTTTGAAGCTGTGGAACTGGTTCCCGGCTAACGTGTTTCCTCCTTTCTATAACATAAATTCCTTCAAACATAACGTGAAGAAACGTTTGAGCAGGCCGGCATCACAGCGACGAGTGACGATGAATAATACATCCCTCGGTGATCACCGATCTTGTTCGATTGTACTGGGCTTACCATCAGGTAAAGTGATGTCACTTTCCTGTGTTATGATTTAAAAAAAGTCACTCAGCTTACTCACACCTTGTTTGAGGCAGCTTCCCCCCTTACTCATATCTGGATTCACCCTTGGTAGGCACATCTCGATTTTGTGTTTAGATGACTCAAGTAAAACCGATTAAGGGGTTTAAAAAGATATTAAATTCGGTACGGTTTTCTTTGATGAGCCGCAGTTTTTCAATTTATCCGTCGTGTTTATTCTTAGAGATAAATATTGTATTTACTTGTGTCACTTATTTAATGTATTTATTTGTATGTATTTAATTTAATGTAATAAATAAATTATGAATACGAAATTTATTGAAGAAATAATGGAATAATTGTTATTAGGAAAACATTTAATCATTGAAGAAATGATTGCTCAGTACTATCGTGTTCGGACACCGCGTCGATCGACCTAGTTTCCAATCCCACAAGGAACCTGAGCTTTCGGTGAAGGAAAGCATCATTACGAAACCAATGCATAATTGTAGAACATTTATACCTGCCTGGCTAGCTACCGTCCTCAAGTTGAAAATCTGCCGCCAAGCACCTATAGGTGTATTCCGGCAGCTGCGCTTGAGAGCTAGTCCCTCTGTTGGCTTGGCGTGTTACTATTTTGAGCCATATCTTCACTTTACATCAGGTGAGATAGTGTGGACGAACGCTAAACCTATAAAAAAAACCTTAATTATTTTCACTTATTGAAGCGGGTGTCCGTATTACCCGTGACTTCTTTCGCGTAGATTGGCGTGGAAAATGAAATATTTCAATTTAATAATAGTTAATTTACGCATATTTTGTACCTAAATCTTACTTTCATATTTTAAAATACACACAAAATTATTAAAAACAGCGCCTGACCGCGAAGTTAGGGCTACCTCTATTACCTGTACCTTAGCTGGCTGGCCTACAAAAAAGGTTTGTTCTTATTGTTTTTCTTTTTATTTAATGGTAATTGTAATTATGGAAAGATGAAGTTGGAAAAACAAAGGCCACTTTACATAATATTTTTCTAAGTATTCTTGTCATGTTCTAACATAGATCTAACAAGATGGCGGCTCCCTTGTTTAAACTGTCCAGGTAGTTTTTGGGGTAACTTAAAATGCATTTTATTATTTATAATCCATTTGTACACAATAATAAAACAACCTTATTTAAAATGCCGCCAAAACGTCTCACCAAAATCTAAGGTTTGTTCATGTTTGTCGTTTCAGCTTGTAATAAGTTAAAAAGTGAGATATTTAATACTCTTCGTTTTCAACCTATAGGTATATCACTAGGTACCTATCTAGATACGTATGTATAATGGTAAATGTCTTCTTTCCGTATCAATAGATGTATCTAGTGTGATTGCCGAGTTATATGAGTAATTAAGGTGATATCAATAGGAAGGTACGTTCGGATATGGCGACACAGGTATTTCAATATTGCGATCCTATATTGGTTATCGTTCAAGTGATATCGAATATTCGGGATGGCACCTACTTTATTACGTTCCGTCTTCCCTTTGTTCATTACGTATTATATACTAGATATACGGCTCGGTTTCACTCTTGTTCAATTTAATCAACCTACTCTCCACCGCACCGACGCGCCGCGCTGCGCCTGTACCTCCAATGCACCTGTATAGTCTATCATTGTTTTCACTTGCCTATATTGCCTACTGCTTTCTAGATTGCTTGATTTTCATGGCTATGGCCCCGCTCCTTAGGGACGTATCGTGAAGTTATGTAGTTTATAGTCTTCCTTAATAAAAAGGATATAAAATGTAATAAGGAATTTTCAAATTTGACTGACTTTCAGACAGAGCTCCGAAGATTAATGCGTTGAAACAAAAAAAAAAAAAACAATGTTTATATTATAATACTAGTTGTGCCCGCGGCTCCGCTTGCGTGGACTACATAATGCCGTCGGTTGAGCACATGCGCGAATCGTGCTACCCCCGCTACCACACACGGCGATCACCCGCTAATTATTTTAGAAACAAAAATGCTTATTGTGGGTGAGCCTTAGAAGAAAAATATATGCCGTGGCTGAATTTTATGTACATATTTTCAATATCTACAATTTTATACAACATTAATTTGATATATTTCGTTTAGTTTACTCAGCGTAAGCCATTTAAGCGCCCCAAGAGCGTGTATTTTCCGCATTGATTTAGCATTATCTTCGCTGCTTATTTTCTATGATACTTTGTCTTACAAAATATATCCTATAACCTGGCTAGATAACATAGTTACATACATACATAAATCACGTCTCTTTCCCAACATGGTAGGCAGAGACCACGTCCTTCCACTTGCTACGATCCTGACATACATCTTTCGCTACCTCAACATTCATAAATTTTGTCAAGCATACTTGTCGGTTTATAGTAATCTTGACCTAAACTTTCTTCAGAGCGTCTCTGATTTGATCGTGGAACGTTCGTCTAGGCCTTCCTCTTCCAACATTCCCATTCACACTCATCTTAATAATCTGTCTAGTCATTTTTCTTTCATTTATCCAGTCTACATCCCCTAACCATCTAAGCATTCCTTTCTCAATATAGTGTCACTATATCTTCATTCACACCACAACATAAAATAACGTTCATCACATAGTTATGAACTAAAAAAACATGGTAATCTTATAAGTGGTTTTTGCGTAAAAATAATATTAACGGCAGACAGAGAGATGATGAGCTTTATAATATGTATAGATATATTACAGTATTACATATACATACATTCCTTTTTATTTGTTAATAACCTTAACGCAATTTATAGGCCATACAAATGACCTCACGCGTAAAAATACATCCTGAATGTACCTACAGACTATATTATTATATTACAATCGTACTAAACTTCATCATATTCGGTTTAGAGGTTTCTGCGTGATTGGCGTGCAAACTAACAGACAGACAAATAGACAGACAGACAACAATGATGAAACGATAGCTAAGTGGTAACGTGTACAACTTCGCGTCGATTGACGTAAGTTTGACTCCCTGCAATGAGCCCGAGCTTTCAGTGAAGGAAAACATCATGAGGAAGCCATAGCATGGTGGCAGGGCTTTTTCTAATGCCCACCATGGGTGGCTAGCTACTACCCTCAAGTTGAAAAGCTATCGCCAAGCACCATTAGGTGTGCTCCGGCAGGTGCACTTGAGATCCAGTCTTCCACTAGGTTTAGCGTGTTATCCTCTTGGGCCACATCGTCACTTAACATCAGGTGTAATTGTGATCACTGCGCCAAACCTATAACTGACACGGCTTTATACTCTTACACACTGTCTATTGATTAGAATTAATCACAATAAAATTAATTCACCTAATGAGGTTCTCATACATCCTAAATTCTACACAATTCAAAGCTGATCAAGCACTCCAAACATTTCGCTTGAACTCCCTCCTCATAAATAACAATCGGGCGAACCAGTATATTTCCCGGAGCCCAGTAAATAGGGATTATGTTGGTCCGGTTAGTGGCGTTACATGCGCTGCCTGCTCTCAATATTTATATACCCGCGTAAGTTGTCGGAAAAATAATTATGATTGGGATTTTTAGGGTATACCTTAAAAATATTGCATAAAGTATATATATTTTTTACCGTAGGATAGCAGTATTTCTTATAATCTTTGTGAAATCTAAATTTATATTTTTTTCGTGCAGAAAACCCTTTATGTTAAGTTTATTGCAGTCTACAAGTAAGAGCCTACAACCAACCTCAAACAATTTTTTGAAGTGAAAACTTCTTTAGCACCGTTGTGATTAGAAACTCGATGAAACGTAAAAGTGACAGTAAAAAGAGATAACCATACACATCTACAGGATTTAGCTTAAGAGAGAATGAGATAGAATACATTTACATTATGCACGGTTAATGCAAGTCCTGAATATCAAAATTGTGATCGTTATCGGATTGGCCTAGTGGTGTGAGACGGCCAGACTTCATACACAGCACGCACGAGTGGTCGATAGTTAAATATAACGATAGTAAAATAATTTTTAAAGAATATTTTTTTCCTGAACGTTTCACACGCTGCACACATATATTTTTTTATTATAGTACAACAAAGTGACTGCCTTATGAACAATCCTAAAACACCAGGGACCACCGAGAGATCAGAAATCCATCTTCGGTACTCGCTTTCATGCCGAAACTTGATATACACCGACTGATCCCGGAGCGCGACTCTCCTACGCATGTCATCGTGGCGGTGTTACACCCGATGTACGGTGGGCTTGATAGTTCAGTTCTGAGGTCAGTCAATGATACATTTTAACATTGTGATCTGAGAACGCAACGTGTGCCAATGCGTTACCGAGCATACTTTACGAATTTGAACTGCTTTCCGGCAGAAATATATGTGATGATCGTGTTATCTTAGTTAGGTACCACACATAATAATCAAATAAATCAATAATTTAGGAATTGAGAAGACCCTACAGTTGACAGAGAGAAATTGCGGGCCCTCGTATCGGAGGCCAAGGGTTACTTCGCCGCGGGTCGGTAAACCAGCGCGGAGGGAGTAAGGAAATAAAAAAAGTTTTAAAATAGCTAATTTAGTTTATTTGTGACTAACTCGTTTTCTTTCCTCATCACATTTCCATGATCAGTAACAAAACAAAAAATAATTACGCATATAATTACGCATAATGTTCATACAAAAATCCAAAACCTTATTCGAACTGTAACTAATATTAAAAAAATAATTTTCCAAAACTCTCCAGCCCTATTCAAGTGATGCGCTTACCAATAAACAACATTAAATTTATATTTATTCAGATCGTTGTTCTTGACTCATTGGAAATAATTTTTGTTTTAAAGTAAACAATTATTAATAAAATATTGTAAGTATTATAAGAATAAACACAGAAGTTAAATTATCAAATAAAAAAAACACGAAAAAATTTAATTTGAAAGTAATAATTTTAGAGAAATAGTTATACTTACATTGGCCTAAGTTATGCCCTATAACATCAGCTATCTGCAAGTGGAAGTCCCGTCCAAATCCCTCCAACGGTTTGGAGATTACCCGGAACAAACAGACAGACAGACAGACAAAAATTTTAAAAATTGTTTTTGTGTTATGGGTATAATTTCATATCCATTTAGTAAAAACCTGTTATTTTGACATTACAAACAGACACTTCAATTTTATTATATGTAATAGATATTATGTTAAATAAAATGTTTGACACTAAAGTCTGCGATACCTGTGCATACAAAACCTTGTTTACAAGTCAAAATAAAACGATAGTGACGTCATACTTGAGCACTCGTTAGCCCCGTGTTTCATGAAGGGCACACACATGACAAAAAATCATTCAGAGAGAAGCGTTTCTATTCGATGCGTTCTATACCCAGATACCAAGGTTTAGCAGTGTTATTCTCTTGGTCGTCGCTGTTAAACCTTTTTTTAATAGTTAGCTGTGTCTGATGTGACCACCGAGAGATGGGCGTCCATCGCTGGTCGCTGCTGTCATGCCGTCTGATCCCGAAACGCGACAAAGTAAAAGAGTGGTTGACGGTTTTATCACTATGTGCATAATGGTCGCGACCCAGTCGGGTACAGATACCCTACCACCACGAAAGTGCTTATTCATTTAGTATTAGATGTGCCGTGTTTATTTCTTTAGTTCAGTATTTTTGTTATTAAGGGTCAATTTCATACCCCAATTTGTGAAAAGTTTGCCGTATATGAATACTCGGTAGAGCATTTGAACTGCTAGAGAAAAATGATTGCTTTTTATTTTATTTTGAACAAGTAAGTGTATATTGTGTTTACGATATATCTAAACGTGATGAATCGCTGACACGTGTAACATTAGCCCCCGAGAGCTCTATCAGAGTCAGACAGGGGCGCGTCATTATGTATGTAAATACGTATTTCTCGGAGGCCGAGTAGCCGCTGCACTCCCGAGGGATGGGTTCACGTTTCGCCAGCGATTTTTTCCCGTTTTATTTATTACGATACATTTTGCCCTCGGCGCTGTCCATTTATCCGTCGCGTACGTGTGATAGACATTAACGGAGTTTATGAAAAATGCAAATCATATTACTAAGGCAAGAAATGATGATTCTCTAATGAGAGAAAACGGTTGTTGAATGGTTTTTTAAAGTCACTCGGGTCGTATATTAATTTGATTTTAGTTTAACGCTGTCGATTGATTGTGTCGGAAAAACACCATGAAATAACTTGATCTACCGAGAAATATGCTGTGAAGAGAACTATACGTCACCTCAGTTCTTTATTCAATCCACCAACGATTACATTTCATAGTAGAAGGTGGTCGGGCGCGTTGATAATTATGGAAAGTAATAAACTGCTGCAACCGAGGAAGAATGAGTGGTAACTAATTATACCATGCGCAGTACCCTAAGTGTTGTTCAAAATAAACCGCATAAGCTCGGTAACCGCTAACACTAGCTACTTATATATATTATAAAATATATAGTGTTGCGTGCAGCACGGGGCAGCCACGTGATCTATGTTGCGCTTGTCGATCGCGCGCTCCAAGCGCCATCGCCCGCAAGCCGGTTAGCTGCCTTTGGCCAGGGTTCCATATTGTTTTTTCATTTTGAAAATTTGCCATAATTTGCTACGTTAAACAGCCGCCTCGTCCGCCTTTGTGTATTCATCACACAATAGCTGCTCACTTTAACCGCCTCCCGTTCGTGGACAGACTAAATTACACGTCCTCCGCAACACATCATTTACTGGTCCTTTTTTAACCGTATAGTTTACAGTAAATAAATTTTATATTTATTTTCACCACCCACAGCAAAGTACTTGGAAGATTTTTAATTTGATGTATCCTTGGTATATGCTTAATGATATTTCAAGTATCAAAGCCAAATTTCAAGTTTCTGAGTCACCTAGAAGTGGTCTAGATTTTTGATGTATAAGTATTAAGTGATAAAAATGCTACTTTACAGATTATAATAACTCAAGAACTATAATAGGTTTATTCGTTAAATTTGGGATTCTGGGTGTTCAAGGGAACCTCCCTTAACACATTGAGTGCCAGTGACCCGCGTGGCGGGTTCACCTTAGCCGCATTCGCGTAGCCGAACGACCCGCCACGCTGGTTCTTTTTCACTTGTTAAATGTATGGCGGGATGACATATGAGCTCTATAGAAACTGAGCGGAGGCGAATGTGTTAAACAATTGTGTAGGTCGAAAAGCTTTTAACATATGGAGAGATCGAAAGTAGCTAGAAATGGTTCGTGTAAATATATATTATTATACTGGCCGGTGTGTCACCCTTTTCTTTTCCGAACTGGGCTGAGTCACTGCCGTGTGTCTCGACACTAGTTCAGCTTGGCTTGGACCTAACATTTGTTGTGATGTTTTTTTTTTTCAATAAAAATGTATATAAGTTAGTGCTAATTCTTAGTGATGTTATTTTATTTTTATGTTACTAAAATATATATTATACTAGTGGTGCGCCCGCGGCTTCGCGCGCGTTTGTTACGCAGTAATTATCTTCATCCGGTAATTTTATTTTTACTAATATTACTATTTTTTTGACAATTCATATATTCAATTGAGAAATTAAATATACTTACCGTGTACGAAATTTAATTAAAATCAGTTGAGAATTGATGAAAATTAACATTTATGAATTTCTTTTTTTACGATTTCTAAAGTAATATTGATAATTGTTATAGTCCATCAATTATGAAATGACTTATACTTCCTGTATATAAAATTTTATTAAAATCGTTTATCAATGAAAATATTTATATACGATATTATTTTTTTTTTCTTAAGGTTTATTGATGTTTATCGGGAAATTTGAAAAAAAATAAATAGAATTACAGACAAAACTACTAATTTGTTAATATAGATGCGTACCTTTACAGCAAAGAAATCGTTGTCCAACTATCGGGGCAAACAATCTGCGTATTGGCCGGAGTTTCTCAATTTCCGATTGTAAAATTCGACCCGGAACGGTTTCCAAAGCGAAAACAAACCGACGAACATCTGTGGCAGATTAAGTAACGTACAACTTGTACCTAATAGCCAATAATTTCTTTTAACGTTCCCCCGAAGCGCCTATCGCGCATACTGTTCTGTAGATAGATAGCAATGTCTATAATTTTATATAAACGTCTTTTTTTTCCTTTGATGGTTTTTCAAACGATTTGAAATATTACCTCATACAAACTTCTTCATAATACTTCAATATTCTTTATTCGAAAACTTCATAATAGTATATAGGTAGTAGAGATATATAGTTTATTACTTAATTTACTGTAATAATTAGTTATGGCATAAATATATTATTCAATTCTATTCAATTGTCTTTTGTGGTGTTTAGTTTATTTATCAATCGTCGTAAATAATTGATAGTTATTCGGGAATATTATTTGAGTGTAAATGACACTGATACATGCGAGTCAAAAATATGATATATATAATGAATATATAAATATATGATAATAATAAATAATTAGTGTACCCAGTGCTATCTTTACTCTAAGAAGCCGTGCTCGTAATTGAGATTGAAAAAGATCTAAGGAATAGAAGAGTTAGAAATATTTTCGACATCTGTTGAATTAAGTATTGATCATTTTATCTAATCCATAAATATGTATAGAATTTTGGTAGAATTATAAATTTAAAGTGAATAAAAAATTTAGAAGATATGTAATTTACAATACTGGTATCTAAGGTGAATATCTCAATAATAAATTACCGAGTTTTCGAGTGCCCGTTTCAAAAGCAGAAAAACGATAAATTCCACTAATGCGCATCGCCATTTATCTTGTCAAGGGTCATACATTTCTAGACTGGCTCTACGTTGTCACCGCTGCATTCTGGCATCAACTTATGTATCCTGTGACAGCACTCTCTTAAACCATATAGCAAGTTTTTTTTATAATACTAAGTCCTTCTACCATTATTGAACACGGTCTTCAGAAAAGAGCCCACTTAAGTATTGAAAAAATAATGTAATATTTAAAGTAACTGTAATGTAATATTCGTTCAATATTTTTTTCTTTTCATTAGAATTCTATGAGTAATTTTGGCCACGTTCATTGTCCCTGAAAAAAAAACGCTTGCGAAAGTGGATAAATATTTTTGTTCCTTTTTTAAATAAATAAACAAAAGTTAAAAGTAAAGTGTATAGTATAGTATAGTACAGTATAGTATAGTACAAAATATAGTGGCTCATGCAAACTTGCAAACAAGTATACACTGAGAAAGAAATGTTTTTTTAATCTAACATAAATAAGATTCATTATATTATTACTTAAGAATTATTCATGTTACAAAGGGCCAGACTTACAAACATTTATAGTATACTTTTGTAAGACGTAAAGCATGATTCAAGTTACACCGGGCCGGCGCTGGACCGAGTCCAGGCCCGGCGTCGATCTTTAAACGGTCAAACATTTATAGTATACTTTTGTATTAATGCTACAACGGGCCGAAGCTGGGCCTGACGCCGGCAGTGACACGGTCAAACATTTATAGTATCAATATTTTGTATGAAGTAATTCATGCTACACCGGGCCAGGGCCAGACACTGTGTCCGGGATAAGGCCAGGCCCGGTGTAACATGAATCATCCTTTATAGAGGGGTCTTTGAATAATTTTCAATGGAATTTGTAAGAAGTTACTTCTACAAATATATTTTATTAGTTTACAGACTAATACTCGTTAAATTGTAAAGACTACTTACCTCTGATAGCTTTCCTTTTAATTTCATTACAATATATACTATTACCATTTTTTTCACATACCGAAAAACAACTATTTAGCTGGCAGGGTAGGGGAATACTTAACTCTAATTAAAATTAGCACTGAATCGAAAAATGGTTTTCACAAACCCACAAAATCTTTGAACGATCTATACATCGACACTCCATATGATGGAATAGACGAAAAAAAAAACAATCCCACATTACGTGTAGGGGAGGTGCCCTAAAATTTTTAAGATTTTATAGTAACATTTTGTAGTCTTGATTAATATTTATGTATACTAGGGGTCGCCTAGTGGTCGAAATTCGACCCTGATTAATTTAAATTATAAGTTTGAACATTATTAAGACTCTATTGTCAAAGACTATATACTTTTATAATCACAGATTTCGCCAAGTCTACACTGTTAATTTGCCTATTTTTTTCAAACAAATTACATGAAATATAAAAAAATATTAAATTAAAGAATACCTTTTTTAATATTTATTTATTTAAACAAAAAACCATTCGATAAAGAAAATGCTGCTCTTGAACTCGAACTTGCTGAACTTGACATACATATTTCGATAATTTAATTAGTGATATAAAACTTCTGTGTAAACGATGTTTTTTGCAAAAACCCTTTTATCGTTTGCTAAATGTCCTTGACCGTTATATTCGGAAATATAAAATTTCAAACCGTCGAATGATCGAACTCTACTTTCTGCGACATACAATTGCCCATGTGTAAAAACTGGCCGATTCAATATAATTTCAATTTTTTCGAATGTTTGTCCTTGAGCCTTATTTATTGTCATCGTATATGCAAGTATTATAGGAAATTGAGTTCTTTGAAGGATAAATGGTAAAATAGTTCCGGATTATGTTAAATTTATACGTGGATACAGTAATATTGCTTTACCTTTATGACATCATTAAGTGAATGTCACCTAAAGTGACTTCAGATTCAAAATGTTTCGCATTGCAAAACCTGCATTCTAAATCCATTAATCCACAATCATAACTATAAAAAACTTTTGGAATGACATTTCGTGCACATTTAAATATATCTCTCAAATCCACTTCTTCATTCTGTATAATATTAACACGATTTGAATTTTCATTACTATTATTATGTGTCCGCGAATATAGATTTATTCTTCTTTGTCTCTCACTCCGACCCGTTAATGTTATATGTCAAGGCATAATAAAAGTAGAAAAAACCTTTCATGAAATTACTCAAATCGAGAAGAGAAATACAAAAAGATCTTTGAACGAGCAATAACAAATATATATAGTTTTTACCTGTATGATATTGCTACACAACTTTCTTTTTATATTGAGGTTTTATATTAGATTTATATTTGTATATTGAGCGAGCAGTATTTCACTAATAACTAATACATATAAGTGTCAAAGAGAGAGAGATCAAAATAGACTGTCGAAGACATCAGGATTTTCCTTGATATCTTAATTATGGAATCATAGATCTTGTGAGCGTAATCTGGTTTAGGTGCAGGTATTGTAGAGATGTACAGGGTCTGACAATCCAAGTGTGCATGATGTGGTTTATTTGGGGTTGCCCCTAGTAGCCTCCAACCTCTTCTATATAGCCACCCCATGCCTCGCATGTCTGATGTTATCGCTGCACGTAGGCACCTAGTAATTGATCTTGAACGTCCTTACGATCCGACAAGCTCCAGCCAGAATGATCTTCTCTTCGGGTTCCGACTTAGTAGGTAGCCATGAACAATCTTAGGTATCATTTTTGGAGATCTTCACAATGCGAGGGCTCGAGCTAGAACCATCCTTCAAGCCCGTCGTTGGCTGCTTATATGAGTACACAGAGAACACCTGTTTAAAGCGCGCGGCATCTCTACTTTCTTTCCATTTACTTTATATACGCCGTATTTTGAATACCTGTCATGATCTGTTCTTCTTCTTCTCAATTATGGCTTCGCACTTTCGTGCATTGGGCCAGTGTCAAGTATTTTATATTTGTAACCAAAGCGAGGGAAATTTTCCAGTCTTATGTCGAATTCAGGGCCCTAACAAGATGGCGGCTCCCTTGTTAGAACCTTCCAAGGAGGTTTTGTGGCATATCAGAATTCATGTTCTATGTTATTATTTTCAATTCACTTCACTTGTGCACAATAACCAAGCTTTATTATGCAAAATGCCACCTGTTTTACACAATATAGGGTCTAAAAACACAAATTTATGAATTAAAAACAAAAACCACTACATGACAGTCTGAGATCCCGCCAAAAAACTCATGATCTGTTATCTTGTTGCTATGAAACATGTTTTTTTTTTTTAAGTGACATAGACACGATTTTCTGACATATATATTATGGTTATGTTTGACATTCAGTAAGACTATAGACAAAAATATTAATCTATTCTAAATTTAGCCATAAACTTTAACAATAAACTAAAGTGTATAATATGTGTGTGTGTGTCAAATACATGGTAGTGTGTGTGATATTTTTTTTTTTTTATTGATTTTATGTATTTTTTATGACAAATTTAAACAAAATATTAGCATTCTGCACTTCTTCTCTATATAAACTTTAAGTGTGGAAAATTTCATAGCCCTCCGTCCGCGCAATTTTCGTAAAAAGGGGTACAAAGTTTTTGCTTCACGTATTAATATATAGATACCAAATTACTGGTTTCTATACTAAGAATCTCTGAGCTAAGCCGCGGACAGACGGATATAGCGAAACTATAAGAAAACCTAGCGGAACCCTAAAACGAGCTAAATCAAACTCATTAGCAGACTGAAAACCTTTAGTGCATATATATGTAATACAATTTTATTTAATAATTTGATTCATAAGAACACATTACTAATATTGAAGTTAAAAAGAAAAATCATAAAATTACTAGAGATACTAGAATTAATGTTTAGAGCGCTTTACTAAGTGAATCGAGAAATTTGCTTCGTTGCATCATTTATAAAGACGAAGTTCGCTAAACGAGACAAGTTACCGATACCCAATCATTTTATTTATCTAACTTAAGATAAACTTCAAAATTATTATTGCTTTTTAATTTTGAAAGGACTATTGTTATAGTACGTTTGATATTATCTATACTAATTACTAGTATTATAAAACTCCAAAGATTGTTTGAACGCGCTAATATCTCTGGAACTTCTAGTCACATTAGAAATAAAATATTTTGCATTTTTTAAACAATAAAAATTGAAAAATAATACCAAAACAGTGATTCTCTTTAAAGACTTTTGCTATATAAGAAACAGGAATCAAAATGTAATACGTCGAGGTTGGCAGTGGAAAATTGACTATGCAAAAATTACATTCTTTAAAATATTCATAGTTTTAATTTAAATACAAAAACATATACCCACTTTATTGTAAAATAAAATAAACATGTTGGTAGGTATGTTAAGTCTTGATACCGAAAAGGTTTAACAATGGGCAGATAAAAATTCAAATGACAAGTTGTTTCATTTAGAACTTGATTAACATATAGGTACCATTAAATATGTAGTAAATGGTATAGTCATTATCTAGTTTAATTTAACTAACGTAATGTCTATTGCCATGAAAAATGTCGATAAGTTTGACTGTTGATCAAAGAGACAAAGAATGGATTGTCTTAAGCCTCGATTGATCGGTGCTCCGATGAAATTGAAATATTTGCGCTGAGATTGCTATTTGTCTTTATGAATGGAGTCAGGGATCGCAAGCATATCAAACCTCTACTATAGGTCTTAATAATGATATAATAAGGGTTTAAATATGAAATTGTCGTTTTAACGCACTGGCCACTTTGAATAACATTCTACGCCACTATTTTAACATTTATTTATACGTAAATATTTTTATTTTATTTACAATAAATTTAAATCTTACTGACAGTTCTTTCTATATATTATTAACGTGATAATACATTTAAAAACACATTATAGAGTTGAATGTTACTTAGTTTTCTAAAACAGTAAATTAATTAGATGTGCTAAAACCACAACACACATCGGCATTCAAATGAAGCTTTGCATTAACAGCGACAAATATCTGGAGTGACCTACCACCTCCTCCATTGTGGATTATTGTATGTCCCGATTAACTTTCAAGAAATACATATATGACAAAACAAATAGGAAATATGAGAATTTAGCTTCCTCAGTAATATGTGATTGATAAATAATAGAAGTTTAAATATGAAATTGCCATTTTAATGCACTGGCCAGTTTGATTAAAAATAAAATTATGACATGCTAAATTAAAAAAATACATGATATTTGATGATCGACTTTCAATTGCTTTTATATTGAGCTTTTAACGTGAAGATGGATACGGCGAAAATCAGAGTAATATTCATACATAAGTTCCAACGTGAGACTAACGCAGCAGAAACTGCTTGTAATGTCGATGCAGTGTTCGGAGAGGATACGGCTAATGAACGCGTTATTGGTTTAAACGCTTTTATAGTGGAAATTTCGATCGAAGAAATTAACCACGAAGAAGATCAGTGATCAAGATTATTATGGAAGCCGATCCGTGTCAAACTAACAAAGAATTAGCAGCATGGTTTGACGTTAGCATACCCACAATATTGACTCATTTGCAGCAAATCGGTACAGAAATGAAGGGATTTCGGACCAAATTGTGACATGTGACGAAAAGTAGATCCTGTACGATAATCGCAAGCGAACAACGGCGAACTTTTTGCTTCTTGATAGCCTAGTTATTCAGAAAGTTTCTTCAATAGGATTTCTTCAATAACGTACGGAATGAGTACAAAATAAATGGTTGGGGCTAAAGAATTTTGTAGTTAAGTTAAATGCAGATTCAGTTTCGGTGTGTTTGAATACGAGTCTCATTGTACATTTTCCTTTATCGACTACAAATAGGTTAAGATATTCAGCTGTTCATGCTCGTGCACAATTTAATAGAAGTAATTTACGTGGATGTCACGGTATCTCACTGAAGATAAATGTTTTCGAAGTTTTATTTAAGTGACGGCGTATAAAGTTTTAGCTTTAATGTAACAAAGCTGAATGCAAAATGTTTTAGTTTATTTTCATGTCTGTTAAAGACATGACGAGATAAGCCAAAATTTGAATAGTCACAAGTTTTGCTATTATTAAGTATGATATTTATAATTAGAAATTGACTAAAATTAATTATTAGAGAGTCTAAAAGTTAATTTCGCTATTAAGAATTTTTGTCTAAAATATTGGTACCAACGGAGTTAGTACGTACTATGTAGGTTCTATACGCATTTCAAATCAAATAAAATCAGAATTCTTCATTCAGTTTAGGTCCTAAGAAGGCACTGATGTTAAGTCAAAATTGGCATGGAAATGGTTGCTATTTTCAAATCATATATATATCGTCCTCCTTGGTGTGTCCGTCAATGGCGAACAAAGCCAAATTTTGTTTTAAAGAATCATTAAACGCCCCTGTATTGTACGTGTAGGTACAGGAAGGCTTTGGAGGGGTTTTAATTATAAGACGTTTCGCGTCTAGAGCTTGTAATCGCTTTGCTTCAAAATTAGCAACAGCCTAATGAGCTGCGCCACTCTCGCCTCATTTGCGCGAGCTCTTCCCAACCCTCACATGAGATGACACATGCAGTAAGATGTCGACCTGTCCTTCAGGTGTGCGCTTTCCTTCCTTCAGCTGTGAGTAAAAAAGCTTTAGGCAACCTGGAGTCATCCATACACACAAGATGACAATACCATCTTAGTTGACTATAAGGACTCTATGCCACATAGCTTCGAACGCCCCCCTGTTAGAACGGAACCACACTGACTTTCGGGCAAGACACATTCAGCCAAGTCTCCCAGTCGATTATTTATAATATGAGCGAGAATTTTATCAGCCGCACTGAGTAATGAAATACCTGTATATGACCCATAATCAAAGCACCTTTTGCTTTATATAATTTGCAGATAGTGGCGTTCTTTCAGGCATTCAACCTTTCGTATATAAACTAAAAGCTGCTCAGTTAATATTTTTTTAGAAAAACAACAATATTCGATTTTTCATACAAAAAAACATACACTTACCAGCAAAGAAATCGAAACAGCCTTAAGTTTGGTTTACAATGAGTTTTATGATTATTCAAGCTGAATTTAAATAATAAAAAAGAGGTTTAATATCAAAATACAAAAATACTCTGCTGGCAGTTTAGTCTACACAATTCCAAATTTGAATTTAAATTTTGAAATTTTCATCGAATAAATGATTATGGAGCTCAATGTGTAGATAATTTTCAATGTGTATTCCGTTGGAATTTCTGCATTTAATCTATTTTTTTGCCAGAATTTTTTTTTTATAGTTATTGATAACTAAGCTTTGTTATTGAATTCAGGGCTTAGTCAACGTGTTGTGGCCGCACAATTGAATCTTAGTCTCTCTGCTGTCAATAGAATGTATAGCATTATCAGGAAACTTGCCGTCCAGGACCTGGTAGACATCGAGTCACGCCTGAACGAGATGACTGGTATATAGTGTCAGTTTTTCTAAGAAATCGTCGATTTAACTCTATTCAACTGCAGCAGCTGCTCCGTGTGATTTGAGGATTGATTGTGAGCGATTCTACCACTAGAAGAAGATTGGCGGAGCATGGCTTGAAACCTCATAAAACAGGTAATGGCCCAAAATTGACGGTAGACCACCGATGAACGAAACGAAGAACTTTGCACGTGAGCACTTAAATTGGTCATCGAAGAGACGAGTAAGAGCGAGAGATCTTTTTCAGGAGACTCTTGGCCAACTTAAAACAGTTATACGAAAATAATGGGAGCTGAGACGTGGACACTCACGGTAGGGTTGGTCCACCAGTTCAAAGTCGCTCAGCGTGCTATGGAAAGAGCTATGCTCGGAGTTTCTCTGAAGGATAGGATTCGTAACGAATACATCCGACAGAGAACCAAAGTTATCGACATAGCTCAAAGAATTAGCAAGCTGAAGTGGCAGTGGGCCGGCCATATCTCGCGAAGAACCGACAACCGCTGGGGTAAACGGGTTCTTGAGTGGAGACCGCGACTCGGCAAACGTAGTGTAGGACGCCCTCCAGCCAGATGGGATGACGATCTGCGAAAGACTGCAGGCAGATGCTGGATGCGGACAGCTGAAGACAGGGCGCTTTGGCGCTCATTAGGGGAGGCCTATGTCCAGCAGTGGACTAATATAGGTTGATGATGATGAATGATGAATGGGATACCATCCAACAACACAAGATTGTGACTCTCATCCGTTCCATGAGGAAGTAGCCATGAGAGCCCGGGGAGGAAATACGAGATAATTTAATAAACTTTTTTTAAACATTTTGTCTAACGTCTTTGTTTCTAACATTATACGAATTCTTCTTAAAAGGTAAAATCATACCTGTTGAACAAAACACGCTAGCTGAAGAAATTAAATTTTAATTTGAAACATCAATGTTCGTCATACGATACCTTATAATATCTGCAATTAACTGGCATTATTTCTTTTAGCGTAAAAAAATCATAAGACTCATTTAAAACCAAACTTCAGGGGTGTTTCTATTTTTTTGATGAGAAGTATATATTGAATATTTTATTACTCGGAAACTAATATAATTTATAGAAATTTATCTAAAAATTAAATGTTACGATAATTATCTCTATAACAACGCGTTAAAAATTATATCAAGTCTCCGAGTTGAAACACTTATGTATTTATTATCAAAAAATAAAATACATGCCAAGCACCAATAGGTGTGTTCCGGCAGCTGCACTTGAGAGCCAGTCTTCCACTAGGCTTACCGTATTATCATCTTGGGCCACATCGTCACTTAACATCAGGTGAGACTGTGGCGACTACGCTAAACCTATAACGATAAAAAAAATATTAAAAAATACTATACAACGTCGTGTTTCTAAAAAAAAAGAAGGTTCCTTTTCTGTTTTATCAAAATTATAGGTTAATAATAGTCCCTAATTCGGTATTATATATTAGTTATTAATTTGTTATTGATTATTTTATAGTATTAATTTTAATAATAACAGTGAATCACTGTAAAATACGATGACGTCAACTTTAATGTCGCAGTTGTTGAAGCAAGTCAAATAATTTCTCAGATTGCTAAAATTGACTTTTCTTCTTATCTGGCGTCAACAATTAAGTACACAAAGTTTGATAGAATATTACAAAGTAAACATTGTTAATTTTAAACTGAAAATGATTGGCATTTAATATAAAAATAAATACATCAATATGAGGAAAAATATTTAATCTGGTATATAGGGATCAAAAGAACTATCTTTTAAATTTTTATTTGTACCTAAGCACCATATAAAAACCAAATAAATAAAAGTCATTCATAAAATTGACTTTACTTCTTATCTGGCGTCCACAAATGAAAACACAAATTTTCAAAAAACTTTACAAATAACAGTTTTAATTGAAAACATCTATAACAATACTCGTAGCGCCATCTATTACCACTTTAAATAATTTTTATTACAATTTTCATCTATTATTATTTAAATAGAAATCTATACCAAGAAAATAATTTAATCAAGTCTCAAAGGGTTAAAATAACTATCTCTTCATTTTCATTTTTGTGATATTAAATTTTCAGTTGGCAGATCATGATTTTTCTTTATACTCAGTAATTACCAGTACCTACATTTCATAATGGCACATCAGCTGCATAATTTATGCATGAAAACACCGTTTTGTGTATAAATGAACGAGTTAACATTCCTACTACAATTAAGAATAGTGTTTTATTTTTACTTAGTATGATTAACATTACAGACTTTTTTTAAATAAATGATAGTCTAAACAAAGTGTAATGAAACTTGAAATGATAGAAGGATAGGTGAGTAGTAATAGAAGTAGGTAATAAGTTATTCAATCTTATTTCCATAATATATACGTTTTATGTATGATATTTTAAACATTATTTATTTATCTACGGATTACGCGGATACAAAGGCAACTCGAAGAGCTCTCAACGAAATGTAGGTTTTTGGAATTCATCAATATTCATGAGAGAGGCACCGGTGACAGTTGTATTTCGAGAGGCCGCGCTCAGAAACTTCCCACGTAACTTTGTTGTATTTTTTAACAATTTTTTACGGAGTATTTTCTCGCACTTGCGTATACTTTGTACTAGTAGTGCTTTTGAATACTTTAATATACATTAAGTAAAGAGCTACACACATTCTAATGTGATGTGGAGTTAGATTAAAAAGTGTACTTATATTTTTAAAAGCTTTCGTGTTTAAAATTTATAATGAAGTAGGTTTAAAATTTAATTATCCATTTAAATAATTTTAAGGAGATAATAGTATCTAATTTAGTATATTAAAACGCGCGGTAATTTCCAGGACAGCACGTCTGAAGTCGTTTCCGTAGTAAGGTCGCAGCGCCAAATTCGTACGACAAACGAGTTTATATCTTATTTCCTAGTGTTTTATGGTTATATTGTTCTGACCGACCTACCAAGACCATCTAATATACTTGTAAACATGTCAAATATTTGAAAATTAGCACGGTTGCATGGTGTCGTTAATAAATATGAAGGAAGCCAAATATGTTTTAAGAGAGGTAGTAGGGCACAGAGATATTTCTTTGGAGATTTCTCCATACTCGGAGCAGTCCGACTGGTGGAATGCCTCCACCCTACAGAAGATCGCAACCAAATGTCCGAGTGTTGTGTTCCTGTGGTGAGTAGGTTTTCCAGAGCTACTTGGAGAAGGGTGGGTTTAAAGAGTGGTAGGGCACAGAGAAACTTCTTTAGAGATTTCTCTATACTTGGGGCAGTCCGACTGGTGGAATACCTTCACACTAAAGAAGATCGCAGTCAAATGTCGTAGTTTCTAAGGTCGGCAACGCGCTAGTGATATCTGTGGTATTACAAGCGTCCATTCGGTGAGGTAGCCGCTTACCATCAGGCGGGCCGTATGCTTGTTTGCCACCTTCGTAATATATATTTAAAAAAACACGGTACGACGGTAGTACATGACAATTGTATCCGACTGGATGGCTATCACCATACATAAGGTGTAACACCCGCTGTAGTGGTACGATTAAGTGTGTCGTGTTCCTGGATCAGCCGGTGTATAACCAGTAACGAAGCGTGATCTGTCGACACGTCACAGTGTCCCTCTTTTGATTTGTCACGTTCCGGAATCAGCCAATGTATATTCTGAGATGTTTGAATGCCGGAATAACAGCGACAAAATGAATAAAGTATTTTTATTAATAAAGTAGTTTTTATGTTCATTTTCTTCGTATTTATTTGGCGCCGCAAAAAGCACTTGTCAGTGTCAGTGTGTTGAAGTCTTCGTATGTAATATTTTTTATAAACAAAGTTGGTCTAACAAGGTGATGGCTCCCTTGTTAGAACTATCTAGAGAGTCAAAATGCATGTTCTCAGTTTATATTTATAATTCACTTCACGAATCCAAAATAACCAAACTATGTCACGCAAAATGCCACCAATATTACATAATATAGGGTCAAAGAACCTAAGTTAATAAATTAACATAAAAAGCCAAGAAGCCTCTTTAGTCTTTACATAAACCAGTTCATTTTTGAACTCGGCAACACTTATCAGGGCTGTTATATAGACGGAGTGTGCGTCAACAGTATTAGTTTTGCTGATGATATGGAGTTGCTGAGCCCTTCGATTAATGCCATGATGGGTCTGCTTACGACATGTGAGAGGTACGTGGAGGCCCATGGGCTCAGATACAATGTTAAGAAGAGTGAGGTATTAGTCTTTAAGGCAGGCTCTAAAACCTACCTGATTACACCACAGTTGAAACTGTGTGTGGATGTTCATAAGAAAGTCATTAGTTTCAAGTATCTAGGTCTCTGGATTTTTGATGACTTAAAGGATAGTCTGGATATTGTTGAGCGTGAGTGCAGGGCGTTGGCTGTCCGCTGTAATATGTGGGTTCGCAGATTTGCTAACTGCTCGACTAACGTGAAGGCTACGCTGTTTAGAGCGTATTGTCAGTCGTTCTACATATGCAGTCTGTGGGTCAATTACACGCAGAGGGAATACAGTGCTCTGCGCGTACAATACAACAACGCATTCGGGGTGCTGATGGGGTTACCGCGCTACTGTAGCGCTTCGGGCATGTTCGCTGAGGCGAGAATTGACGGCTTTCACGCAATCATGCGCAAGCGATGTGCCTCACTCATGCGAGGGGTATGCGCTAGCCCTAACAGTATCCTGAATACTATAGCGACCGGTGGAACAGTCCTATACTGGAACATTGGGTACGCCTACATGCCACTGTAGCGTTCCATAAATAATTTGTTTGTATTTTTTATAGTAAATGTAAGTACTAACACTAGTTTTTAAGTTGTGTAACTAACCTAACCAAATGCACTTTTGTATAAAATAAAAGAATTACTATTAAAAACCACAACATGGCAGTTCAATATACCACCAAAAATTCATAAATTGGTTTTGATTTCGCCATCTTTATAGTATAAAAAAACTCACTGATTAAAGTGATTAACCAGTGATGATGATTATCCAATAAACACTTAACACTTATGTCAAAATTTACTTTTCTCTCACATAACCCGGAGGAGATTAACCGAGGGAAGCGATCTCAAACGCCTTTCCAATAACAAATGCTCCATCCATGAAATCCGATAGAAATGACACCCTTTATCGGTCGTAAATGGAAAATTATAGTAGCGGCCGCTTTCGCCATTTTTACTTCACATTTAATATTAATAAGAACGTTATTTTTTGACGACGTGGCACAAGATGGTAACACGCTAAGCCTAGTGGAAGACTGTGTCTCAAGTGGAGCTGCCGGAACATACCTATAGGTGATTGGCGACAGATTTTCAACTTGAAAGTGGTATCTAGCCAGGCGGGTATTAGAAAATGCCTTAACAACATGCTATGGTGTCATCACGATGTTTTCTTTCTCAGTTCAAAACTCTGATTCATAGTCGGGTCTGAACCCACGGCGGATAACTCGGTTTCGGAACACGCGACCATTGAGTCATCATCGGTTCACGTTTTGGTGCGTTTGTACTGAAATTGTAAACGTATTGGCAGTTAAAGTATTAATGTTTATCACCAGTTTCTTTTTACTTTAACAATGCATTGAATATAAAAGTTGCCGCTGTACAACTGAATAACAAATATGGAGGGTCTCCGAGAAAGTGGCTATTGACAATACGCCATCGAAATATTACGACAAACTCTGGGATATTGTCGTAATCTATACATATAATAAAATTAAAGTGTCTGTTTGTAATGACAAAATAACAGATTTTTACTAAATGCATATGAAAGTATACACGAAAATATAACCAAAAAACCATTTATTAAAATTTTTGTTTGTCTGTCTGTCTGTTTGTTCCGAGTAATCTCCAAAACAGTTGGACCGATTTTAACGGGACTTTCACTGGCAGATAGCTGATGTTATAAGGCATAATTATTTTGGAAAAATAATTAAGGTTCCGCAGAAAATAAAAAAAAAACCTTTCTTAGTAGTCCACGTGAGCGGAGCCGCGGGCACAGCTAGTATTGTATAAACTTCATACGCTAATATAGTGTGCATATCTAAATCTAATTTTAGAATTGTACAAAGTCTTCTTTGGGAATTATTGCGTTATAATATAAGTAATTTAATTATGTCATGAGCTGAGGTGACATTTGAAGAAATACTCATATTATCTGACAATTTTTTTGCCGCGGTCGCTCCTTCGTCCGGATGTACTAAGAAAAAATCGATTGTTTAAACGCGCTAATCTCTGGAAGTACCAGTCGGATACGAAAAAATATTTTTGTATGTAATAGTCAGATTTATGAGGAATATAGATTATATAACTTCAAATTACGACCGTAAGGAGCGGAGCAGTAACTATGATCATCAAGCAATCTGGTAAACTGTAGGCAAGTACAGGAATTGGAGCAATGATAGGGCTGGGTTACACGAGCGTGTTGACAGCGACGCCTCGTGGAGGTTTTGTCGAAAAAATTTTACACGGATGAAACTGTGGGTCACAGCTAGTGTTAAATATTCCGCATTCGAAATACCGCTTCGTGACAACCATTGTAAATGTTAGTACATAATAAAAACAAATGTCTGTAATTCAAAAAACAACGTTACTAAGTGAGAATAAAAGGTAAGTGTCCGATTGCAAGAGGCTCGTCTTCCCGACAAGGAAGAATAAAGCGTGGGTTTCGTAGACGATGAGTGCCTACTCATTCGAGACCTCTCGTCCCTTTGTGTGAGTTCAATGAGTTCTTACAATTAACTTGAAGGACGGAGGCGTCTGACTTGGCCGATTGTTATCTGAAAACTTTGGAGAGGTGGCCCGGGTAACAGATCAAAGATTACAGACAAACGTGTGGACTAACTTCTCATCGATATTTCATCTGAGATCACAATGGATTGGTGTTCCAGAATGAACTAAGCAATTACGTTATTACTCCATTTATGACTAAAATGTAAGTATTATTTATGTTCGTTGATTTTAGTATTTTTTTCCATTATTCTTCTTGGTACTACATTATGCTAAAAAGTAATCCAATCATCAAAACATTTTTAAACGCTTTTTCCGGATATGAGTTTAGTTCTCGTCGCAAATTCTCCTTTATGTCTTCTACCGAGTGAAAACTTTAGAAATATCAGTTTAGGAAAAAGAAAAAAGTCGGCTGGAGCCAAATCTAGTGAATAAGATATTAGTTGAGTTTTTGGTCAAAAAAATTCCTCATAATGATGGCCTTGTGCGAAGTCGTATTTTCGTGGTGCAAAATCAAAAAAAAATCTTTCCACAAATCAGTCCTTCTTCGTTAAATTTGCTCTCTAAAACGCCGCATAACGCTCAAATAATATACTTTATTTACGGTTTGATCTTTCAGTAAGACACTTTGACTTTGACTTTTAATCGACTTTGGCGTGGTTTTTTCGGTTTCGGTTCAGTTGGAAGGCGCCATTCCGAAGTTTGTTGACTAGTTTGCATGTCCAACTCGTTAAAATTTGTACAAATGGTATTCATTAACGTTCTTATATATCGGTAGAATATATGGCAATGGCAAAAACCTTTATGGCTCTGTAAACACAAAAATATTTAGATGTTAAAGTTTTTAACTAATGTTCTGGCTATTTTGAAGCACATTTCGAGAATTGAAGTGGGTTTTTATTAAATTATAATTAAAGTGTAGCATATAAAAGAATAGTATATATATGTGTCTGTGTGTGTGTGGAACGTAGACAAAAAAAAAACACCAATAAACTGGAAAAAATCTTTACTTCAGATATAACACAAATAATATTTTAATCTTAAATAAAATGACACACACTACCCCCGCTCACATCTTTCCAAAAACGTCTTTTTTACTTGGCGTTCTAGTCTATTGGTACATTACATAACTATGTCTATTAATAAATGGGCCTTGTGGATTCATCTGCCTTAAATTTGCATTGTACACGCCTGTGTCATACATATGATAATTACTTGCCTACAGATTGCCAAATTGGTTGACGTTTACGATCACTACTCCGTTCTAATAATCTTACTCGATTATTATATACATAAAATAGATAACCGCGTTAAAACACACAAACAAAAAAAAATCCAAATTTATAGAATATATATATGTATAGAAGATTAATTATTTAAATTTAATTACTTTTGTGGATCTATATGTACATGTGTTTTTTTACTAATTTCTTGATGGACATCTATTATTAAAAAGGACAGTGATCACTTATATGACGTAAAGTTTTTCTTGTTTGTATCCTGATTTAATTGAAGTCTTTCAGTTGACAATTTTTTAAGAAAATTTGTACACGGGAAGCTCATGACATTCCTCAATTGATAGATTATAAAAATGACAATAAAAGTTTTAGAAATAATAATAGCAAATAATATTTTTTTATTAATTCACAACCGATTTTTATGAATTTTTTTACATGGGAAGTATAAGTAATTACTCAATTGATGATTTATGAGAATTGCCAATAATATGAGTAAAACTAAAATTACTAGACTACAATAAGTACAGAGCAATAAACGCTTGCGAAACCGCGGGGCACCGCTAGTATTAAATATAATTACTAGGCTGATGAAATGAAACAACACATTTATGGAAAAGTATAAAATATTATTTAGAAATTTAAGAACATTTGCATATGTCGCCCACACATTCACCGCCCGGGTAGTTAAGGCTTTGACATGCATCATTACAGTTAATAGCGTTGCAATTTTTCAGATAGGTAATAAAATTATCTGTAACAAAATGGATAAGTACAACAAAAACATAAAAAAATTACATATCGCATCAATGAAGCGATGAACGCTTGGTGGGAGTACGCCTGATTGCCGCGGCCGTACTGAATGAAGTAATACTGAACGAATGAATAAACGAACGAGCGAGTGAAATAAATATAGATTATTAACTCCCCGATTCAAAAAGATGGGTGGTATAAGTTTAACGTGTGTATATATATATGTATCTGTCTGTGGCATCGTAGCTGCCAAATGGCTGAACCAAGTAATTTAGATGTATATTTTTTTTAAAGGGAATTTGATCTAACATTTTTTAGTTATGCTTTAAAAAAATTGTACAGCTATTTGAAATTTATCAGTTCTTTTCCAGTTGATTAATGGATTTGAGCATTTTTCACAAATTTGGTATTGTGTTATTTCAATGATATTAGAAGTACATGGTAACATTGAGCTAATGCTGCAGCATCATTTGTAATCTGCAGGATAACTAACTGATCAACAACTTACATCAGAGATATCGTATTTGGGCTCAATGGCCATTCCATTGAGGATAAAAAGTTACTTGTGTCGAGAGTTTCTTAAATTTTCAATTTATCTTATTATTTCAATACAATGTAGAATGAAATGTAGAAATGTAGAATATGAAATTACAAAAGAAATATTGTATTATTGTATTTCTTAAACGTTCGGTTATTAAATATGAATCAATATACCTACATATTATATTATTAATTTTTTATGTGGCTTTCACGCAAGATCGACAATAAAGGAACAAACAGAGAAAATCTATATTTTATAATACATATTAAATTATATTAATCGTTATGATATCGGTACATGCCATGTTTATTATGATATAATTGTAATAATTTAGAGATACACCTGCCTACAAATAAGACCGTAAAGTGGATACAGTAGTTGAAATTCTCGTTTTAATACGACAAAAAAAACGATGCCTACAAGTGGAATGCCAATGAGCAGAAAAACGCTTACCGTTGGTAAGAGAAGTAATTATGTCATATGTGCACGGGCCATTCGCACACACTCCGCCAGGGAACCCAATTGTGCGGCATAACTGATCGCAGTCCAACGGCTCGCAGTTCTCTACAGTTTGGTAAGTATTCATTTTAGAATCAGCTGTAAAGAATATCCATAAACTGGTTTATTATACATAATACCTTGTACAGAAGTAGAAATAATTACTCATACACCAATACAAAACGGCAAACATTATTTAAAAGAAACAATTGCTTACCGTTGGTAATAGGAGTTATTATGTAACATTTGCATTTGCCATTCACACACACTCCACCACGGAACCCCATTCTCTGACATAATTGATTACAGTTTAACGGCTTGCAGTAATTTATAGTCTGGAAAGTCTTAATTTTAGAAATCTCTGTTAATAAAATCAATAAACTGTTTTAGTAAACATGCAACCTTGTAAAAAATAGAAGTAATTTCTCACATACTAATACTAAACTAACAAACTGACAAAAGTTATTAAAAAAAAAGTCTTTATTTTAGAATCATCTGTAAATAAAATTAATAAACTCTTTGACTATACATACTACCTTGTATAGAAGTAGAAGTAATTCCTCACATGCCAATACAAAACTTACAAATTGGAAAACCTTATTTAAAACTTCAATTGCTTACCGTTGTTAATAGGAGTAATTATGTCACATTTGCACTTGCCATTCACACACACTGCATCAGGGAACCCTATTCTCTGACATAACTGATCGCAATCTAAAGGCTCACAGTGCTCTACAGTCTGGTAAGCCTTTATTTCAGAATCAACTGTAAAAAAGTCATTAAACTGTTTTAATAACCCTACAAACCCGTACAGAAAAAAAAGTAATCTCGAAGTAGAAGTAATTTTTCTAACACCAATAATAAACTAGAAAATTAAAAAAAATATAGATAGAAAGAAATAAATCTTTATCTAGATTACAGAAATAGTTGTTTTGCAGTACGATTTAATATGATTTTTAATTTTTTTTTAGATAATTTGGTATACCGAAAATGGATCTTGCATGTCTACATATTTATTCCCACACTATAAATTGAATCGTTGGTCGCGATTCTGAAGATTGTTTCGAAACGAGATAATCTACTAAAATATATTCAATGAATAAGACCATCAAATAAAAAACGTAGATAAAAAGATACGCAACCTATTGCTATCATTACTTTTAAAAGGCATCTCAGATTAGTGCGGAAATTGGATTTCACATTACATCCCATACGTTCAAAGAACGCGAAGAATACTTGGTTTGGTTTCATATTTGTAAACATGGAATAGATACCAGAGGTATATTTTGTATCGCAAAAAAAGATATTATTTATACTTTACACTCTTCTATTACTCGTACTGGTGAGATTTAGGGGCGTCCATTAATTACGTAAGGCGTTTAGGGAGGAGAGGGAGTGGAGCCGAATCTCAACCTATCTTACGTGGGCGAGAGGGGGGTCTCGGCAAATATCACGTATAATTTTCCAAACAGCATAACATTAAGAGAAAACTGGGTTAAATTAAGAACAACATGTTTCTCCATTAAAATATTGTTAAATCTTATACAATAATATTTATCGCGGTAATATGCGAACGCCACAAAGTAGCACAGTATTCCTTCAATAGTTTTGCTGCTATCGGCCATTGTCTACCGATTCAACCTTTGCACGTCTTCATTAGTATGCCTTATGACTACCAAGTGTACGCGGTGGTGGTGGTGATGTTGCAGTACATGCGGTATCTACTTTCATCCATTACCACCGCAGCTATACCAGCGCGCAAAGTGCGATCCTCACGGATTGTCACACGTCGAGCTACTGAGTTTTTGTGTGCAAGCAACAACGGTATGCTGTGGCTAAACCAGGACGAGGTTCGAGGAGTAGATGGTTCTACTGATAATCATATGTACATGTTGGTTACGGTAGTCACTCTTGAAACCACACTAAGTCCTCGTGGACTGAATTAGAATGAATATTCGTTTACGAATTTTAGTACTTCCTATTTAAGTTTTTTAATGTTCGATTTTCTCATTGTGATTCTAGACTACGTTATGTAAAATTTAATTTCTTAAATATTTAAGCAAATGATATGTTTTTAAAACTCAATGTAATCAAGCATAGGTAAAGTATTTACACTAAAAATACACATTTTTAAAAATCTCATCATAGGTGGTGGTTTGGCTCAAAAAGTTACGAAAATCGTCTCATGTAATGTCGCCTCGAGTTCTGCATAATTAATAAATAAACTATTTACCTTCGTTAATATTAATAATATTTAAGCTTAAAGCGTTTGATATACACAACAGAGTTATAAAAATTGCTGCACGAAACAGCATTTTTGGTGCGATGCGCGACGTTACAACTTACAATACGTTATGAATTACAATGTACCTCTGTCCTCTACGGCTCTAAAGTTCATTTATATATTTAGCTGGGAGACTGGGGACTTAACAGTGAACAAAGGGAAAATGTGATTCATAATAGTGATATTAAACTAAATTGTGTAAATATTATTGTATACCTACATAATATTAAACTATGTATTCTTCCCCGCTGTAAGCTAACTTACCTAACGAATATATTGAAGTTATCTAAGTGTCTTTAAAACTAAAATTGGTGCTCGAACACAATTAAATTAAAATTTGCCAAGTGCGTGTTGGGCCACGCGCAGTGTAGGGTTCTGTAGTTGCCCGTCACAACATGCAGACTTAGAGAGGGGACTTTAAGTAATTTTCAATGGAATTTGTACGAAATTACTTCTCCAAGTACATTTTATAAGTTGATTGACTGTTACTTGTAAACTTGTAATGCCTACTTACCTCTGATAGTTTTCCTTTTAATTTCATTATAATAGGTAGACGAGTTCTGGAGTGGAGATGGAGCTACGACCTGTGCAGGGCAACTGAATTCGACTGGATGCGAAGGACCGAACATCGGCAATGATGGCTCAGTGGTAGCGTGTACGACCTCGCGTCAATTGACGTGAGTTCGAATCCCTGCAATGAGTCTGAGCTTTCAGTGAAGGAAAACATCGTGAGGAAACCATAGCATCGTGGTAGGGCTTTTTCTAAGCCCGTCTGGCTAGCTACCACCCTCAAGTTGAAAATTTGTCGCCAAGCACTAATAACTGTGTTCTGGCACCTGCACTTGAGAACTAGTTTTCTACTAGGTTTAGCTTATTATCATCTTGGGCCACATCGTCACTTAACATCAGGTGAGATTGTGGCCACAACGCCGAACCTATAACGATAAAAAAAATTGGGTCCAGTGGCAATCCTTGGAGGAGGCCTACGTCCAGCTATTGACAGATACAGGCTGATTATGATGATGATGGTGTGTATGTCTATTGTCTATAGTCTACACGTGGTTTATCTATTTCATCTGGGCGGCAGACATCCTTGGTATGGGCCTGTTGGTAATATTGTATCCTTTACAAAAAATACATTACTGCTGTTGGTAAACATATGAAGTTATGCTTACAAGCAATGCTGGCTCACTTGTAGCGTGTACGGACTCCGCGTCGATCGATGTGAATTCAAATCCCTATAGTGTGCCTGAGTTTTCGGTGAAGGAAAACATCGAGATGAAACCATGGCATGGTGGTATGGTATTGTATGGGTACGGGGCATTTTCTAATGCCCGCCTGGCTAACAACCACCTTCAAGTTAAAAATCTGTCGCTAAACACCTATATGCGTACTGTCGGCAGCTTCACTTAAGAGCCAGCTTCTCCCACTAGGCTTAGCGTGTTAGCACCTTGGACCACATCGTCACCTAACATCAGGTGAGATTGTTTCCAAACGCTAAACCTACAACGTGTAAAAAATATTTTCTATAAAAATATTAACGTATGTTTTTATTTTAATCCTGTCCGAGGACAAAGTGAGTTTATAAAAACTAGACACAAACGTTTGTGACGTGGCCCCGGGGACACGGTCGCCGGGCGTCACGTGATGAAATTATTTCATTTTCTACCTAAAGAACAATAGTGTTGACATTGGAAAATTGTATGAAATAGTGTATTTTATGTGTTGAAATAAACTTATGGGTTGATGTAGGTATCTTGAAATATTATTCGTACGTGAGCATGGGTAATGAAGGTTTACTAGTTTTCTCGCTTATTTTGTTTATATTCTTAACTAGCTGCGCCCCACTGCTTCACCCGGGTTAAATTTATTAAAACAACTCTCCAATGCGCCGCTGCCAATGCACCCAAGTATCTTATCCTTGTTTTTACATCTCATGCCTACAGCTTGCCAGATTGATTGACATTTATGTTTACTGCTCCGCTCCTTAGGGTCGTACCGTGAAATGATATAAACTTACTCAACAAATAGGCTATAAGTAGCGTTATATATTTATCTATATTATAGATTATACTCTACATAAATAAAAAATTAATACTGTGTAATGGTACGTATCACTTAAGAGCGACTGAATTGATTTTGATAATTATTTTTATTCAATGTTCGACTAAGTTTTTTAGGAATATAATAATAACTGAAAGCTTGCAGGTAAATTTTGGAAAATTGTGAATAAATATAAATTGCTTTTCTATGTTTATTATTTTTTCAGGAACTCGATACCATAACTCACGACTCGACCGAAGCGTTACCTATTCCGATGTTTTTTTTTCTGTAGGTTTTGGTCCAAAACGAAAAAAAAATTACGTATTTCGAGTTTTTTGTATCTATCTATAGATGTTATCGAATCGCGAAAGTATTTAACTTTTATTTATATAGAACATATAATTCAATGATAATATCTATATTTTTAAAGCGAAATACCAATCCTCACGAGATCTCTGAAACTAGTGGAAAGTAAAGATCAAATCTAAAACTAACTCAAAGAAACTAAATATTGAATTAAATGTAAAAATTAAGGAATAAGCCAAAAAGTAAAATTAAAATAAAGCAGTACATGTTAAATATAGGTAAGTTTCAAATGTTTTATTTATCTTTGTCTCTGTCTTCCACCATTTATTTTTACAAATATTTAGCGCCTACAAATCATGTATTAAATTATTCAATGCGGATAATTTGCTAATAAATAAATATTTATTCGTTTTAAGTTGTGTGTAGAGTAGAATAGTACTAGAGTAATAAGACAGAAGTGGAGGCAAGTAGTAAATTAGCAGGAATGCCATTAGTTTTATACTTAAAACTAGAGGTGCCCCGCGACTCCGCATGCGTTTATTACAACATAGATAATAAAATTGCAAAGGTTTCTCCGATATTAAATGTGAAAAGTACTTCTTCTTCTTCCTATTTAATGGCAATGTGTGTTTATAGTTTTTATACACATTTATGCCAATGTCACGCGAATAAAATATTTTTCTAATCTTCAGAGTTCAAACAACGCTCCAACAAAATGGTGGCTCTTGTCTTAAAACTGTCCCGGGGCTTTGTAGCAATTTAAAATTCATGCTTCTAGTTATTATTTATAATTCACTTCATTTGTGCACAATAATCAAACAACATCATGCAAATTATCACTAATATTAAAAAAAATTAAGTTAATAATAAGGCAAGTTTGTGAATTAAAATTAAAACGAAAACATGACAGATCAAAATCCCATCATAAACACGAAAAAAGGAATTATTCAATGCATATTTTAAAATGAATTGATTTCTTACAAATTGATTATCAGCTTAGCTAAGAGATGGCGTTTAAACGTTATTTATTATTACAACGAAATGAAGTAACTAAACTTCGATTTGAGTCATTAATGGTTTTTCGCAGAGGCATTAATATATAAGAAAACTCAGAAGCGAAGAAAACATAAGGCATATACGGTGCATATTGCTTACATACTTGAGGAAGTATTGTAAATATTTTTCAAATTACTTTAACTGTCATATACTTAACTAGTATTTTGGTAGTAAAAAAAAATAGTGGAATTATAGTGGTTTAGAATGAAAATTAATATATACTACTTTTTCATTATTTTCACGGTGATTATGCAATTACAAGGTTGGTAAAATTAATATTTAAACAAAATATAATTATTATCTTTTTTAATTATTATTCAAAAAGTTAGGTGTGTATCATAAAAAATTAATTAGTCTTAATTAAGAATTTTATATGTTTTATTTTGTGCTATAAATGAAATATAATCTAAGGTAAATTAAGTAATTAGTACGTTAGTTTTTAATTTATTTCGTTTTAATAATCAATGTCAGTAGGTATCTCAAACTGGAATAGTGCTAAATTTATTTGAGTGGAAACAATAAACATGTTTTTTTGTACTGACTGTTGGATTGTAAATACCTACGTATTTACTTGTGAAAATATTTATAAAAGCTTCTGACTTCGTTGGTTTACCAGATAATGCTTCTCGCTGTGTGATAGGACTAGACAATTGATGACCATACACCTTGACATACACGCTAAGCCTAGTAGAAGGCACTGACTCTCAAGTGCAGCCGCCGGAACAGCTATTTATAGGTGCTAGGCGGTAGATTTTCAACTTGAAGATGGTTGCTAGCCAGACGGGCATTAGAATATGCCAATATCCTATGGTTCTATCCAATGTTTTCTTTGATGAAAACTCAGGCTTATTATAGAGATTCGAACTCACGCCGATTGACGCGATGTCCGAATTAAAGATTTTCGCGAATTTTAAAGTCTACCACAATGAATGTGGGCTGATGAAAGACGAACAAAAGGTGTCCTTCGACGGCATCTAAACTAATTTTCGGGTGATGTTTATACTTTATATTGGTAGTTGTCCTTTAACCATATAATCAGCCATGTCTATGGCTGTTTTATTTTGAGTTGATTTGCCATTTTGTTTTCGTAGCTTGCACTGCAGCTTCAATACAACCTAATAACAATAATTAATATTTTCAGTATCATATGCAAGAATGAAAAGACTACACCCATGTGCATACAACTGTAATGAGTTTTGTCAGCTTAAAGGAAAAAGTACTGGCACGTGCTCGCATGGAAAATGCCGGTGTGCATCAGGCATCGAACCGTGAAGTATGACGGAATCCCTATCGTCAATCTTATAAAGGACGAATGAAAACATTACGTTATATAAACATAGAAATAAAAGATAATTCACTATGTAAATATTTTATTATGTTATATTTTGTTATTTTACAGATCTTATATTACATAATATAATATAATACTAGATGATACCCGCGACTTCGTCTGCTGTGTTTAATATATTAACACTACTGCAAGAAAATACATCGCTGAACGCGTAGTACTTATGATGATCGTAGTTTCTTAAAACATTCATAACTTTTTATTAAACGAAGATACCATGATATATTTTAAGATATATTTGTTTATAAGAGACCTAGGGTCTAAGGATTAAACAAAAAAAAAAACGAGATCAAAATCCATCAAAGGTTTTTTTTTTCGAACCGATTATACTGTTAGCCTGAAGGTCCCTGGAGCCATGAGAAGCATTGACAACTTCATTGGACTTGGGAGTCAGCGCGGAAGGCACTTAGCCGCGAAAGCGAGGCAACAAGCTCAAGGGTGCCAAAGTGGCCGAACCTCGGCTTGGGCTGTTGCCGTAAATGTAAATAAGTCACAATCTAAGTTTCTGCCTTCTTAGTGCAAGGAAGAAACATACGTAATTGCATTTAGCAATCTGGCAATTTGATCTAAGTCAAACTAGCCAAAAAAGGGCCCTTACAGAACCTATGTACCTAAGTAAAAATCTATCCTGTTATTTTTGGGTGATGCGCGCACAAAGCCAAACCTCAATCAAGATTATATACATAAATGTACGCATATATAATATACATTGAGATTATAAATAAACTAACTGACCCTTGCGAATAGTTAACACATTATAGAATAGTCTAACAGCTATCACGTTAGTTAAACAGATTATCAATAGATGGATATTTTCATTAGCATCAATAGTCATAACATAAAACATTAATTTTAAACTATTTGTCTATGTTTCAACAAAAGCGGGGACCATAAGCTTTAAAATTATTTTTTAAAATCATTAATTTTGTAATAAATTAACGGAGATATGGCGTGGCCAGGAATAGAACCCTTTGAGAAATAGTATATTATATTTATTAGGCATGAACTTTGCAGTTCAATTTTATGACGTAACAAAATCAAACGTTACAATATGTCACAAAATTGAACAATAAATGCGTCTACACAACAACTTTAAATTAATAAATTCCTTATCATGATTACGATTTAAACCTCATTTGCGCACCATGTTTTCTAAGTAGTACGCCTTCAAATACAAATACCATAATTAAAATAAATTGCCAAATGCGTATCTGGCCACGCGCAGTGTTGGATTCCGTAGTTGCCCGTCGTAATATACAGACATAAGGAACCTTTTGTTAAAAAGGTCAGATTGGGACTTTTTCGCATGATCGGCAACAGCCCAAGCCGAGGTTCGGCCACTTTGGCACCCTTGGAGCTTGTTGCCTAGCTTTCGCGGCTGAGTGCCTTACGCGCTCGCCCCCAAGCCCGGTGAAGCTGTAAAAGCCGCAAAGGCTCCAGAGCCCCTAAGGCTAACAGTATAGTCAGTTCGAAAAATAATAATAATTAAAGAGGTTGTTTGTTTTTGTTGATTTGTAGCATGAATTACTTTATAGTAAAGTATACTATAGATGTTTGACCGTGTCCCAGCTGGCGCCTGGCTTGGTGTAACATGAATCATCCTTTAGAGAGAGGTCTTTAAGTGTTTTCAATGCAATTTGTACGAAATTCCTTCTACGAGTACATTTTTAAATTGAATGTCTGCGTCTTTGCGGTTTCACCCGCGTATAACTTAAAAGAACTCGCTGATTGACGATTTATAATACTTCAGTGTAAATAATATTTTTATCGGGTGGCCACGGTATGCGTCACAATTTACACGACTCGTTCGCGCTACTACACCTAAGAGATAGGCATATGGTATGGCAAATTTTAAATGTACTAAGGAGCATTATTTACTTATCATTATTTACGCTAACGCACGCGGGTAAAGCAGTTCAGGTGCACTGTTTCTTCCGACTTAACAAAAATCAATATTTAAGGCTAGCTTGGAGGCATAGACTAATGCTATATAGCCTATACTATTCCTCATGAGTCTGGCTATCTTTTACAAAAATATTTTTAAACAAACAAATAATTGTTCCGCTTTATTACATTAGTATAGATTGACTATTACGTGATAACTTGTAAAGCCTACTTACCTCTGATAATTTTCCTTTTAACTCCTACCATGAATTTTTTCATATATCCAAAAACTGAAAAGTTTTTTATTTGTGTTTTGTTTTAACGGACTAATATCTGGAATTACCAGTCGGATTCGTAAAATTGTTTTTGTATATAATAGGCAGATTCATTAGGAGTAGTATAGGCTATATAACTTTACACCACAATCCTAAGTAGCGGAGCAGTAACAATGAACATCAAGCAATCTGGCAAGCTGTAGGCAAGTAGGTACGGGAAGTGGAACAACTCTATGGCTATACGGAGGCGTTGGCAGCGGAGAGTTTGCCGAGTAAATTTAACATAGGTGAAACTACGTTAATGGTTAAATATTACCAAAACAATTAATAGGTAAAATCATTCTCTTCACAAAGGTGCTATTAAGCAATATGCACATTTATGGGTACAGCGCGGTAATAGTTAACTGCAATCTTTCTAGTGTAGCCTGTTTTTCTTTTAATTTAATTTTCACCAAGAAGTGTTTTCTTGGCATTTACAATTGCATCCCTAATTTGTGGTACTGGTTGGGAGTTGGAAACTCTGTATAATTGTTTAGGAGCTGTTTTAACTCTGAACAATCCGTTCTGAACTGAACCCAAGCGCTTGGTTCGAGTTGAATTTCCGAACAGAAGTCAGGAGCGGCAGAACCACAATCACCAACAAGATCGTTTCCAGGCGGCATCGTCACAGAACTGCTATCACAATCAAGATCATCTTCAAACGGCATTGTCACTTCCTCACCATCATCAGTGAATACGGTTGCTGCCTTTTCGTTAATTTTCAAAAGCTAGTTCTGGGTCTCGTCCTCCACGTGTTCCTTGAGATTTTATAATTTTGTTTTTTGTGACCGCGTTAAATTTTTCTTTTACTTTCTTATTTCCAGCGTAAACAGCACTAGGTGCGCAAATGAACCATCTATTATAGCAGTTAACTCGCCAAACCAACTCTTAAGATTGCCACAGAAACTATTCGTTCGGAAAGATCCTTGATGATCGGTATGTATAGAGGAATCATTTCCAGGCAACTACCATTTACATAATTATATTATAGTCCTTGGATTTATATTCCTTATCCATAATATTAGAAGTCTTTTAAAAAACTTGATAAATATTTATTATTCAAATTTAAAGTAATTTATTTTAAACGTAAATAAAATAATTACCAAGAACCCGTCCAGTTTTGGAAAAAAATAAAATAAGCCAGTGTAAATGATATATAAAAGAAACAGTCTTATTTATGATTGCTTAATGTAAACACTATTTTATGTAAGGCGGCTGACCTAACTTCAAATATTCGTGAAATTTGCGAGTTAGGTCTAACTGAGTTAGGATCTAATAACGCGTTGTGATTGGTTGGATGCATACAGGACGAGTATTGTTACATATCCATTAAACTCAATTTATTTTGTGTTAATATTTTGCATACGACAATGTATTATTGTGCTGGTTTATAGACATCTGTATCAATTAAATCCATTTATAAATACTATATAAGCGAAATACCACTCAAACACTCATCACGAGATCTCCGAAACTATAGGTCCGAATGATTTAAAATTTAGCATAGTTATTCTTTCACGATATAGATGCTCACTAAGAACGGATTTTTTGCAAATTTTCTTAAAAAAACATGGTTGAAACCGTGGTCATAGCTAGCGTAACCGCTCAGAAAAACGGCTTGACCGATTCTTATGCGAATCTGATAAAATTTGCACACGGGAACTACATGTTATTTCATAATAGTTTTACAATAATACTTATAAGCACAAGAAGACACGAATTTGGATACCACGAGAATTTTCAATAATACTTATAGCGATCATAAAGAGAAATTAAGGAAATATTTATTATCAATTCTTAAGATTTTGATGATTTTTTTAAACGGTAAGCATACGTCCATAATTGATAGGCTATAAGAAACGATACTTTTACTTTACTTTTTACTTTGTATACGGGAAGTACATGTTATTCCTCAATTGATAGAATTGATTGAATAAAAATAAAATTACTGGATGAAAATAAGTGAAGCGGTGATATGTTTTTATAATAAACTAGCTGTGCCCGCGGCTTCGTTCGCGTGAACTACTAAAAACATTTTTAATTATTTTTTGTGCGGAACCCTAATTACTTTTCTAAAATAAAAGTAGCCTAAGTTATGCCTTATAACATCAGCTATCTGCCAGTGAAAGTCCCGTGAAAACGGTCCAATCGTTTCGGAGAACCCGGAACAAACAGACAGATAAAAAAATCCTTATTTTTGTTACAGGTACCTTGTATACTTTCATAGGTATTTAGTAAAAAGCTGTTATTTTAATATTACAAACAGGCACTTCAATTTTATTGTATGTTGGTATATAGATAATAGTTAAGTAATTATTGCTCATTAATAATTTATAACCAATTTTTTTAAACAAGACACAAAAACAGAAAAGTGGCTTTATTTTTTGGTTAAAATACGATTAATATCTGGTTTATCATTTTTCCTCATCAATATCTTACAGTATCTAACCCAAAGATAACAATAGTTACAATGAATAGTTATTTCATAGATTTTATGAAATTTATCACCTTACAAAAGTTTTCTACTATACAGAAACCTCGAGAACACTCGAATTATTGTACTGTTTTACGACGCACTGATTGTTGATAACAGGAATATACTAATTAACTACATAAATAAGAATAATATATGACCAATACGTTGTGTTAATGCTGTAAAGCGTTGGTCCTACAACGAGCGATAAGCGTCAAATACAAAATATTGACGTCTGAAATTGAACTCCTATATGTGTAGGTTTCGTTTCATAAAACGGCAAATGACCTACATTATTAATGTACGTTTTATTCTATTTATATATTTAACTAGTTGACCCCGCAGACATTGTTCTGTCTTTTTCAATAGTTAATAACTAGACCACGTATTCCGTATTTTTTTCCTGATACTGTACCAGGACTTTAACGAAAAACCAAAATAAGAATTCATAACTTTCATAACGTTAATAAAAAATCCAATAGAAAAAAGAAATTTCGTATTTGCAATTTACCCGGCTACATCTCAAATTTTTATTTCCCTAAAAAAAACATAAAAAAATATCCATATTGGTCTAGCCATTTTCATTTGTTGCATTTACCCACGAAAAGCAATTAATTTTTATTTATATATATTACTTATTAATGCAATACATGGCCGGCCTCGATGAATAAGCTTTCTTAGACCATTCGGTACAACCGGCTTTCTACTTGTTAATACTGTTTGTCATGAAATCATATTTTTGCCGGAGCAAGTACAATAATGTACAATAATAACGGAAACCGAACTGCTCATTTAGTATGATGGAACCCATAATTATTACTATAGACATAGTCTTAGTTTAATATATAAATAAATCTTCGTTATGAACAGATAAATAAATGAATAGAATCATAGATAAATTCAAAAGGTATACAGTATATATCATGTACAATTCATAAGTAATAAGTCTTGTATCATATGAGGAAACATTCGAAGATACTATGAAATTTATTGTAAATTGTTCACACATACGCTTTCTTTATCCAAGTTCTGCATAATGACTATGTCGACTTCGTTACCATGTAACCTATAAACCTAGTTTGCTTTCTTTATTACTTTAAAGGTTTAGCCTCTGACCGCTTCTCACATGATGTTAATTGACGACGTGGCTGAAGATGGTAACACGCTAAGGCAAGAGAGACTGGTTCTTAAGTTCAGCTACCGGAACACACCTATTGGTGCTTGATAACAAATTTTCAACTAGAGGGTTGTACCTAGCCAGGCGGGTATTAGAAAATGCTACAAAACCATGCTATAGTTTCATCACGATGTTTCCTTTCACCGAACCCTCATTATAGGATTCGGACTTACGTCGATCGACACTGTGTCTGAGTACGTTACCACTGAACAATCATCGATGGTTATTTCAGTATTGACGACCTTGAATTTTATGCTAAATTAATTAATTAGTTAGTTAATACAAGCGTTGGGTCATGCCATTGTTTATTCCAAGGCATATTTTTTACGCTTTCGAACAGCAAAACTGTGTGTTTACACAATTGTTGTTGATTAAAAGACAAAATACATTAAAATAATACCACAAATAAACATTATCACAGTTCGACCCTTCACGGTAATGCTCAGTACTCGTCGGGCGGTCAACCTGACCTCGGCACTCGATAAACCGCGTCTAGGTACGCACTCCGCCCCCACCACTATTTTGCTTAAGACACACTATGCCGGCGGTATGCTCGCTAGTTGTCTAACCTGGCGGGCCTACCGTAAAAACGAGCCGCTGCGCCGTGCCGCCAACTATCACAACAGAAATTATGCTTGCGGCATACTGACGATATTCTTGGTATATGTCGGCGGTATACTCACATGGCAAAAACCGGCGGTACTTTAGCGTACATTCTGATTTCTACTTTGTATGGTAATTGCTCCGCTCCTAAAGGTCATAGCGTGAAGTTAGATAGCCTAAACTATCCTTCGTGCGGTCAAACAAATAAAAACAAACCTTTGAGCATTAAGTAAGTATTGATATTTATCGAATAAACAGTGAGACCGCTTCCTCTATTCAAAGTTGTCTTGGATTCCTGAAATTACTGGAATTACTCAATAAACAAACAGATATATTGACCCTTGAAGGTGACATATGTGAGTCATTTGAAAATAAAGCGTTATTAGTAGGTATATCCCCTCGTTCATCGCATTCATATGACTCACGTTCTAATTTAATAAGACTGATATATAAGTTAATATTTGCATTGGGAAATGAATGTTTCTCAGTATAACATGAAGACTGTATAGGACATAGGAAGTCTATTAGTGGTCATATTTCTAATAGGATCAGTATTGCCAACTGTCAATTGTGAAGGAGAGTTGTCATTTCGTGAGCACAATTTTTTTTAATAGTCTCTACCACTTCAATCTGACTTCACTGTCAACCCGCAAGCAAGCCTTTCGGCAACTGGATATACAGTGGCTGATCCTGAAACGCGACAGACCAAATCAAGTCACTGTGACGGGTTCGTCACAATGTGCATGATGGTCGCGATGCAGTTGAGTGTAGATCCCATCGACAGATTATTTTTATCGTTATTGGTTTGGCGTAGTGGTCACAATCTCACCTGATGTTAAGTGACGATGTGGTCCAAGATGATAACACGCTAAACCTAGTGGAAGACTGGCTCTCAAGTGTAGCTGCCGGAACACACTTATTGGTGCTTGGCGACAGATTTTCGATTTGAGGGTGGTCATTAGGCGGTGGAGGAAGGCCAGGCGGGCATGAGAAAATGCCCTACCACCATGCTATGGCTTCCTCACGATGATTTCCTTCAGCGAAAGGTTAGTCTCATTGCAGGGATTTGAACTCGAATTTGATTCATTGTTAAATATATAAATAAAAAAAAACTATTTACACCAAGTTTTCCATATGAATGATTTTCAAATTTCGTTTCTCTTAAATGTATAATTTCAGTATTGAATTGCCCTATTAAAATAATAATAGATAATTACTATCTTCACAAAACAGATTTGAGGAAAAGGCTTTTCAATATGATAAATATGTAATTTTTGCGCTAGATTTTTAACAAAAGGACGAGAAAAGACTATTAACTTACAAATCTTTTTAAATGCAATTTATTTTATTTTCTAGTTCTTCTCAGCAAACTCTTTGTTTGATACCCATACCATGAAGGTGCATAAAAATAACTGGTCCGCCATCTTTGGGAGTGCACCATATTGGATTTAGAATGACGTCACTTAGCTAACCATAAATTCTCATCAAAACTAAACGTGTGTGCAAATTTTCTGCTCAGTCGGTTGCGGGTGACTGTTTAAAAATTAATTTGCTTAATTTGACCAATAATGAGGCAAGTTAAATAAAAGCTTGTAATAACACTAGCTAATATATATTGCTTTCAGTTCTAAATGTATACGACGAAGCAGTCAACGAGGGAATAATAGATCAACGCAAGTATCCGTTTGAAGCTTTTGAAAGAGATGAGTGGAACATCTTTAGGGATATTTATAAAGAATACCAAGCTCTGAACGTTAGCGAACCGATCGGTTATAAAGAATGGCTTATTGTGAATAACTTTGGCGTACTGCCTGACACGAAGGAATCATTATTCCAAGAAAAGATCACCGAACCCGGCAGTGCAGATAATAAATGGCGTTTCATGGTTACAGTGAAGAAAGGAGATATTCTGATAACGAAGCGAGGTTCAGGCGGCTTCATTGGTCACGCTGCTATCATGACTACGGATTTTTGGGTTTTAGAGATGTCCGGTGGTAGTGGGTTGGCAAATGGTATTCCTGACAACAACCACCAAGTTGAGAAAGACGCTTGGTTCGATATGCATTCGTCTGATTGGATAACCGTGTACCATTGTCCAGACGGTGTGGCCGCAAAAGAAGCTTCTGAGTGGGCAGATCACGCTTACTATAATCCCACAGGAGGTAATACTAAGGTTAAGCATATTACGTACAAATTAACAACTGACAACGTCTCAATAAATCCTAGTTATAGTTCTAAGCTTGTGATCTAAGCGTATTATTTCGGCACTGGTTCGAAGCAGGTCATCAAAAAGTTATCTACAATAAAAAATGTCATCTCTCCTACAATGATACCATCCTATTTCTTAAATCCGTATAGTTTAATTAATATAGGAAAGTTTTAAAATAATTAATGTACAAATATACAATGTTATTTAGAGTAATAAAGGTAATAAAAGTACAAAAGGAATTTAATAATTTGCTTATGCAACATAACAATAAATATAAATTAGTATGGATATTATAGGTTAATTAGTATCTCATTTAAAATATATCTTCATATATTTATTTATTTGTTTATGACGTTTTATTTTATAATTATCTCTTTTTCCTTATCCTTACATATCGCAAAAGATGTTTCTCTGTTTATCTGTCCGTTATAGATATTTTGAAAACTACTTAATTGATTGACTTCTTTTTTAATTATCTATAGATAGTAACTCGGATAACATAGAATAAATAAGATGATAATGTAAAATGAAGTCGAACAAAAATGTAACCAGCGTGTGTTCTTGCAATACGTAACGTAAAAGTTCACGTGTATAGCTTTTAAATCCATAAAGTTATTTCGCTCAGAGCGATAGTTTCATACAACATGCCGCTCAATACAGAAGCCAAAACTAAATAAATGTGTGCGTAAGCGGCACGTAATTACACTTGCCAACACAAACACACGATTATTGTTGCAAGTGATTGAAATTGCCCCCAAAAATGGAAGAATCAAATTATCCTTGATTGTTGGTCTCGTTCATCCTATGATCATTTACATAAAAATACAAATTTAATACGGTAGAGGCAATTATGACTTAGGTAATTGCCTTGAGTTGAGTTCACTTTATGGTGCACGGTCTGGCAACAAATCCGCACGTCGCCAGGCTTTGTCTTAAATAACCACATAACAAGCAAATTATAGTTAACATTGATTTTATACATATTATATAAATCAAAATAAAATGTTTGGTGTTACTACAGCATGTGGTATCTCTATAACCTAACCTAATAATATTTGAGAAGATAAAAGTCAAACCTATGTGGATTGGGATTAATAAATTAACCCATAATAGAAAAAAATTGGGGTAAAATGTTCTTCCGAAAACTAGCAACATTTAATTGTAATGGCGTCTGTCAATTTGAGAAATATTTAACTGTTATTTGCTTTGAGAATATTAGCTGCCGTGTAGTGTTTTCTCTAAAAATATTTTCATAAAGTTTTGTTTATGGCATTTCGAAATTTATAGGCTAAAAATTATTAACATAAACTGAAAAAATAAAATAAAATGAAAAAACATGTTTAAAAATAAAATTACGAGACATACATAATAATTGCATAATAAACGCATGTGCAGTAGCGGAGCATCGTATAAATCTTGATTAAAGTTTTAGAAGACAATAATTTAATTTAAACTCGATGTTAGAAACGATGTATAATCACTTTGCTTTATCTTTTACACAAAATCATACCTTTACATGTTTGTACTTAACAAGAAAACCAAATAGCGACAATGTCACTAGTAATTACTAATACAATATACTAGCAAAAGGACTCAAATTTAATAACTTTTCATTGCCGTTTTCACATTGCGAGAATATTTTCATTGTATTTAATAATTGGATATTTGTTTTCAACATAACACGTCATTCTCTGAATAATCATTGCGATTGCTGGTTTAAAACATTTTTTACTATTTCTAGGAGATTACGGGTTCAATAATGATAAATCATTTATTTTGTTCAAAAAAAGATTATGAAGCGATGAGCAATTCCTAAAAGTTCTATCAATAGACAGAATCTCAATCACAATTTTTTTTCGATGTACTTAAAACTTTATTGGACGTATTTTTTGAGAGTAACTCAGATCTTTTCACAATTATTATTTAGGTTTTTTTGGAAATAGCTTCCAGCTCCTATCCGCCACCTGCGACAGAGGCGCGCCGGTTAATTTAAAGACAAATACTAATTTTGGATAATTTTTAGAAGATAAGCTTATATCATTACTGATTTTTTGTAGGTCTTTTTAATATATCTACAACTATGTAGTACATAAATTTGATATATTTATAAAATATATTCGTATATATATATTTTTTAAGTTATTTAAATGCCCCAAAAGCCAGATTTTTTTATTTGATTAACCATTATCCTCACTGGTTACTTCATACATTACTTTATATACCCTATAACTTGGTCAGATGACATAGTATGTATTAAAATAAGATAATAACATGTAAATCGGATAAGTGGTTCTCGCGTGAAAAAACATAAACAGATAGAGAGACAGACATACGTTGAGTTTTATAATATGTATAGATATAGATAAATAGAGTAAATATCACAAGTTACTATAAACGAATTCTATTACCGCTTTTCAGTTGCTGATATTTGTCAGTTTTATTTGAGAACTTTAAGTAGACGTAATGATGGTGCGTTTATTTATTTTTTTGATAAAAAGCCCACTTGCAGGTCTAAAGGATGCCGTAAAGTTCCACCTGAAATACAGTGCAGTTTCTGTGCAGTTTAAATTTTCTGCTCATCGGTGACCTGTTCTGAGCGTACCGGATAAATGTCGCCCCAATGTTACGATCTTCCTGCTTGCTCCTGTCAGTATATATGTGACTAGACAATGGGTGAAGCGTTAGCGAGTTAAAAGAGATTCTGTGTGCATGTGAAGTGTATCATTTAAATAAAAACAACGTAAATTAAAATTTAAAAACCCCGACGCAAGTATTATATTTATTGAGACCATTCCAATGAGCCCAAACACGATGTCTCTGTTGTAAGTTGGTCAAGAGTTAGGTATCCTGCAGATTACAGATGATGCTGCAGTATTAGCTCAATGTAGCCATGTTCTTCTAATATCATTGAAATTACAGAATACCAAATTTCGACTCGATCAGACGTGTAAACTCGTTCAAGTCAACTTGCAAACAAAAAAACTATATCAAAATGGGTTCAGCCGATTGGGAGCTACGATGCCACAGACAGACACAGATATACAAATACACACGTTAAATTTATAACATCTCTATTTTTACGTCGGGTGTTAGTAAAATATAATAAAGCGTAAGTACACTTAAAAAAAAATATTGACATTGATAGATACTCGAATTATTAAAAATAGTTCAAACAATAACTAATCCATGTTAAGACTACAGACACAAAGGCTAAATGTCTCAACGGTTTACGTCAACACTTAAGATATAAGGACATCCCCTTCGTCTTTACAATGTTTGATTAGATTATCCTTTTTATATTTCTTAATCAACTGTACTGCTATATATTCACGTTGAAATCAACAAGCAATTATAATTGAGGCAACTACGAACATGGGGACATTAAGGGATTTGTGCAGCATCCAATCAGCCATATTCTTAATAGGATCACTTGCGGTATTAGCAGACTGCGCGGAGGAACCTAAGAATCGTACGTATATTCTTTGTATGTTTAAGTACTTGTATTTTTAATTAATACCGTTATTGACGAACAAAATTGTTTAATATTAATGCTGTCTTTTAAATATTGATAATATTTTTCATTAAGAATGCTTTCCGTTGATGCTAATGAACATACATATTCAAATATATTACATAATATACATATTCAAAGCGCAATCTATTAAAAAACTGTTTAACTATCATGATAACTGTTAGTTAGATTATTTACATTGTTTAATGTGCGAAATATTTTCATGGGTTAAGGAGTTTTTATTATTTAAGAAGACGGTAATAAGTTTACAAAGAAATTCGTACGATGCTAATACCAAATGATTTTTTCCGATGTTGTATTAATTTGTTACCATTTTGAAAGTAGAAGTGATGAAGTGATACATGATGTTTTTTTCTTTCTAATTTATTAAATATGTATTCCTTATTTGCTGTGTTAAGTTTTATAACAAAAAGTTTATTTCGGTTCCAGTTCTTGATTTGTACGACACTGCGGTCAGCGAAGGAATAATCGATCAAGGAAAGTATTCCTTCGAAGATTTTCAAAGAGATGAACTGAACATCTTTAGGGATATATACAAAGAGTTTCAAGGATTGAACGTTAGCGAACCGATCGGTTATAAAGAATGGCTGTTTATGAATAACTTTGGCATACTGCCTGACACGAAAGAGTCATTATACCAGAGGAAGATTACTAAGCGTAGCACTGCTGATAATAAAAGGCGTTTCATGGCTACGGTGAAGAAAGGAGATATACTTATCACTGGGCGAGGTATAGGAGGTTTGATTGGCCACGCTGCTATCATGACAACGGATTATTGGGTGTTAGAGATGCCCGGAGGTAACGGCTGGCAAAATGGTATTCCCAGCAACAACCGCCAAGTCGGGAAGGACAAATGGTTCGATATCCACGCGTCTGACTGGACTACAGTATACCGTTGTCCAAACAGTGCAGTTGCGAGTCAAGCGGCTGTTTGGGCGGATCATACTTACTACAATCCCACAGGAGGTACTAAAAAAGTTAAGCATATCACTTATCGGTTATCGACGGACATCAGGTCAACGAATCCGAGTTATTGCTCCAAGCTTGTCATCCAAGCGTATTACTTCGGTACCGGATCAAGGAAGGTCATCAAAGATTTATCTTTAATCGGAATTATTGTTGTTCCTTCCACAATTCCTTCTTATTTCTTAAGTCCGTACAAGTTAGTTAATAAGGGGAAATATTAAGTATTTTGTATTACCCACGTTAAAGCATAAAATTGCATTTATTATCTTACTAGCTGTGCCCGCGGCTCCGCTCGCGTAGACTACGCGAAACTAGACAAAAATGCTTATTGTGGGTGATCCTTAGAAGTTAGACATATGCTGTCGTTGACTTTTCTGTGGGTATATTTAGGACCTACAATTATGGAGAACACTTTTGATATATCTCTTATGGTTAACTCAGCGTAATCCATTTAAGTGCACCAAAACCTTCTAATTTTTGAATTGATTCACCATTATCGTCACTGCTTATTTTCTATGTTACTTTATCTTACAAAACATATCCTATAACCTGACCAGATAATATAGCTAAAAATAAAAATAAAAATCATGTAAATCGGATATGCGGGTTTTGCGTGAAAATGACATAAACGGACAGACAGACAGAGAGACGTTGAGTTTTATAATATACATATAGATTATTGTTTATAATAATTATTACCTTTAAAATGATTACTCGACTGCTCTTTACTTTATTATTCGTTAGTTTTCATTGAAATAAATATTATTTATGGTGTTTTCGTTTATTTATTATTTATATACCTCATATATGTACTTTTTTTAAATTTCTGAATGGTTAGTTCAGCTATTGTAGACCTAGGTAATCTTTTACTTGTATTCTGAACTAAGCATTTAAGCATCCAATGCAAATAATACCTTTTCTTTGGACGTAGGATTGTAAAAAAACATTGCAGTTTCTAAAAAAAAAATACCTTTATACCTTACATAAAATTTTCCGTGTTTGTACATTTCAATATTTTCTAATGGCAGGATAAAGGATTGAGTCAGTATGCATTAACCAAATCTTTAGAATTTTTGTTAATTTGTCTGCTTATCTTATAGTTAGAAAGTGCATCACTTGAAATCTAATGAACCATTTTAAATATAGATATAATTACCTACCTAATTTGAATATGATATAAAATCAAAAATGACAATGTCCATAATATTATGTGGGATGGTCAAATAAGAAATATTTATTTCGAGAATATTTTATAAATAAAGAAATCACTAGTGATAGATCCCATAAACAAAAAATACAGTTAAGAGAAATCAGTTGATTTTATATTAATGTGATAGTATTAAAATCCTAACATTTCTTTTAAATGAGTTAATGGTAAATTTTTATAGAAGTGGACAGTGGCGTTTTTTGCTTTTAAACTCCTCAAATAAAGATTTCACTGAATGCTGGTGACTGTACACACAATATTACGTTTTGTTTTATATGGGTTAAGCAGTAATAATAATCATACAATTTTAGATAAAAGTTACTTCAAAGAAACGCTTTCATAAGGAGTTAGACTTTCTAAGTAATGACAACACTAATCAACATAACGATTTTCGTTAGGGGCTAAATAGGAATGATAAAAATTTAGAGAGAATTTAACAAAAACGAGCTAGCTTACGAATCGAGTAATAACGTAAACTATATATGCTATATACGCTATGTGTTATGATGGCTAAACAATAACGATTTATATAAAGTTCATTGCAATAAGGAATTACTTAAATAAAACCAGCCCGAATTTTAGATAAAGCACGCACGATGATAGGTTTTCATTTCGCGCTTGTATTAACATGTAAATATCTAAAAATGCGTTTCTTTAACCAACTTCAAAAAAGGGGAAAGTTATCAATTCGACTGTATGTGTTTTCAAGTTCGTTACGCGTTTACTTCGCCAATTATGAATTGATTTTTATGATTCTTTTTTGTTTGGTAGGTTATACACAGAGGTGAACCCATATAAATTTTATCGGAATTGTTTCATTCAAAAGTATGAGGGGACGTTCAATGTATTCTCGATTTCTGGACTTTCATTAAGCCTTGATAAGGTCTGAGAAAGTCTATATGCCTGTTGTTCATCCATCACTTTCATTTGAAATGTTTATTGCTTTTCTGTCCCTACTTTTCTTTAAACGATCTTTCCTCTCGTCATTACTTTCTTCCAAACGGTGCTGTCTCATCTGAGCAGCGCGTTTAGTAGGCCTACTCATATTATATCATCACACTTACTTCCCATAAAATATTGAAAAATTTAGTTAATTAAAAAAAGCAAAGACCCGACTTCAAGACCTACAAATTTAAACTAAAGAGTTGAAATTAAATCAAAGCAAAGTGTTTAGAGGACAATCAACGAAAATATCGATACTTATATACTCTATATCAAATAACGCGTTGCCGACTTTGACCTCTAGCCAAGGCTAGACTTTGCTTTAAGTATTTTAGTAAAAGGTTATTATAGGGTGGATCATTATGCGAACGATAGTGATGTCTGGAAGTGACTCCCTTTCTGTGCTTCCACTAAATTATTAGTATGATTATTGACTGTAAATATTATTTATACAGTTAAGAAAAAAATTATTAAAAAAGCTATGCCCGATTGAGTTTCTTGCCGGTTCTTCTTGATGACTGGGATGTTTTTCGAACCGGTGGTAGTGTTTGACGTTCAAAGTGCCTTCTTATAGCCTAAATTGAATAAAGTTATTTTTTAAATAAAAATAGCAGACGAAAATAATTACTGTGTAATAAACGCGTTTTAAATTAAGCTTATAGACCAAGACAAAGTGTTGTTCGTCTGGAATTTATGTTGCTCAAACTATAAACACTGTCGCGCCTATTGACTTTTCAATATGATATGATAAGGATTTTGGTATAGATTTATACACAAATAGCGTTGCCCGGCAGCTCAGCACACGCTTATTACGAACTCATTTTTTTCATCTGGTAGATTAATTTTTGCTCATATTATTGGCAATTCATATAGTCAATTAATTTAGAAAATATACATTCCTTATAAGAACATTTCATTAAAGCCGTCAAACCGTTTGTGAGTTAAATCCGGATAAGCAAACAGACATGTCATATTTGTGATCAGTGTAATATACCTTTATAATAGACGCCTATCAGAAAATTTGGAACAAAATGACTACATGTATAGACATAACTACAGGTTTATGGCACATCGGTGCTAGCAGAACGTCTTTTTCCAAAGGCCGGAGTGACTCACGCAGTACTGTAGTAGGTTGCAAAGAAAATGGTTGTCTGTATTGCTTATCAACATTTTCATGCCATGAATCCCCACTTACAACCTTTTTCGATCAAAATTATTTAACTAACTTAAGCATTAAATATGTAACAGACTAAACATAGAGGAAAAGAAATCATAATATGTATTTGATCGTAGTTGAAACAAGGAAAATTATGAGTTTAATCATTTATTACTAGAAACTCGATAACGAGGTAGATCCCCGCGGTTATTGACACTCTACGACGCATACCAGTTCAGTTTTTATTTTACCGATTTTACAGTTATTGTACAGATTTTATTTTACCACTTTGTCGGCATGATTAATCTGCATACGTTGTACCAAATTACACCTTTCTAGCACTAAGAATCTCTGAGCTAAGCCGCGGACAGACAGGCAGACATACTGAAACTATAAGGGTTCCTTTGACTTCGGAACCCTAAAAAACTACTCAAGGCTTCTTATATTTTATAAATTAAAATAATACTGTATTATAACGTGTTATATCACTTGCGGTAGCAGAGTATTTTTGTATCAATTGTGACAATTATTATATGATAATTGTCGTCCCAATTTCAAGGCATTATTCATTTCATATTTTGGTTTATGTTAACATTTTCATAATTTACTGTGCGTGTGTAAAGTTTATACCGAGGTTAAAAATCTCATTAACGGGGGCTTTATATGTTTTATTATCTTTCTAGTCGAAATTCGGAAAAGCTTACCGATGCGTATTATTGCTCCCCTTACTCCGGGATTTCTCAACAGCTGGGCATTTTTTCGTCATAAACACGTAGAAACAATTTTATTGCCGACTCTTCCTGAAAAAGAAGTATCGTGATCCCTCGATTGCGGTGTGTAATTCACTGTGGAGTATTTTGACAAGAGGCTCATATGTGTATTATTATGAAATTCTATTTTTTTTATAACAGTTTTTATTAATTTACATATTTCGTCATTTTAAATAATTAGTCCAAAATAAATATTGCAGATCATGTCGATTGATTGGTGAAGGCTAGTGGTAGAACGAGTAAAATTTTAGATTTAATATTTTGGCTTAAGACTATAATTCCCGTTCGCTGAGAATTAATTTAATATTAAAATTTATGTTTTTCGTATTGTCGTTTGACTGTTGACTTTGTGGTAGTTGAGCGATATGATACGGATTTTGTATGAATATAAATTAATATTTTATAATATTACACAGTTATTACATTGTAAGTAGATTTAGTTGTATTGAAAAAAGAAAATTTTATACAAAAAGCTTTTTTAAATTGTAATTCTTAATGTAAATAGTTATCGTAAGCACTGGCATCCATTAATGGTGCAGTATCCTCCGCTTTTGTGGCTCCTTTGTCTACATTTAGCTATGCATTCGTAGAAAACACATCCCGGGAACGGGGGATCTACGAATATTGTCTCCCTCTTAAGCAAGGTGTGAGGAGACTCTGAAAACAAAAATACAATAATATTTCTGCATCTTGTCCACCTTTTCTCAAGCATGAGAAAAGTTAAATAATCAAACCAGACCTATTTCTAATTAATTTTGCCTTTGTGGGAAAGCAGGACCTCTGTCGTTTCCTATGGTATCCTTTGAACATCAAAGTTAATACTAAAAATAATAAATAGATAAATGGTATACCAACCAATTTCCTCTTGTTCATGAACGGAAGCAAAGATGGCGACAATGAAAATAGTTAATATCAAGCAAGTCTTCATGATTGAGACTCAGGAATATCACTGTTTAAAGTGTCCTCACCAGGCGGTATATTTATACGAGCTCCGCTGACGAACTCCACATTCGACAGCGTACCAACGTCGAAGCGCAAAACGATCAATTCATAACTAATTCCTAAGTAAAGTATGCATTGCTGCGAATGAATGCCGTGCGACGTTGTATGCTTTAGTCGAACCAGATTGGAAACGAATTTAAATAAACATTCGCGGTGCACAATGCCGTCGACGAGTAAATACATATTGGACAAATGGAATACCCGAGTCAATTTCTCTGGTACAGAAATGCAAGTGATAAATTCTGTTTGGATGTCGAGCTATTTTCGACTTTCAGTTTATGAATGTAGTTCTATATTGCGTTTGATACCATTATTTGTATTATTCTGATAATATTGTAGTTTTGTTGCTAGATTTTATCTTGTTTTGCGAATATGTCTTCGTATGATTAGCCAGTTTCTTTATCTTTATAAATTCGTGATTTTACTTACGGAAAGGGAAATGATTTGAATATAGCAATTTTATGTATTACTAAATAAATATGCTTGCTGTTTAGACGGTTTGATGAAGCTACAGAAGATTGCAGATTCAAGGTCGACAACCCGCTAGTGATACCTATGGTGTTATTACAAGTATCTGTAGGCTATGGTGGCCGCTTACCTTCAGGCGGTGCGTGTGCTTGTTTGCCACCTTAGTTGGTATTTAAAAGTGGGTAAAACTGTTTTGTTATTGATTACAAATTTCTATTGTATAAAAAAAATTAAATCCGTACATTATAATTGTAATTTTAAATATTCATTAATATTTTTTTGTAAAGAAATCGGTAGTGAAAATAGATTTTGCAAGAACAGTCCAAGAATCTAACTACATACTTTATACTAACATACTTTTCCCCAAAAAAGGATGTTGTTATTTTTGTTTTGTTAAAATGTCTTTTTATCATCTACTTAAGACATCTTAATAGACGTAGAACGCACACGGCACACTTTAAATATAGATAAACCTATGTACATAGTCTTAAGTTTCGAATAATATTTAGTTTACATTTTGTATGCACTTTGCTTCTTTATTACTCTTCTCTGTAAGTTAGTGATGTAAGATAAACCTAATTTAAATGTAACTTTTGATATTTTTAGTTAAATATATTGTTTAAGTTTTCTTGGGTATAACTAGCAGATAAGAGGAATTAAAGTAAGATAATACTTTCCTATAATGTAAGGAATTACAGTAAGTATCTATTAAAGTAACATATATAAATAAAATAACAACTTGGTAACCATAAGCACTGGTTATAAAGGAATAATTCATTCTATTCGAATTCATCGTCAATAAAAACAATATAAAAATACCAGTAGCTGTCTTAGTCGAGTACCTCACGCGGCGTAGTATGTTGCCCTTGGAGTCGACATTCGATATCCTGGGAACTTGAGGTCTGAGTGCGTGTAGACTTTTTAAGGAACTGACAACCAGAGAGCTGCTGAACAATAGGTACCACGAGAAAAAAGTACGTGTAGGAGAGATATCTTGAATTTTTTTTATACTCATGCGAAATTACTGCTTTCTAATACTAAGAATATCTGAGCAAAGCCACGGACAGATAGATGGACAGATATAACGAAACTATAAAGGTTCCTTTTTTATTACGTAACTTTAAAAAGTATTTAATTTTATGCCATACATATTGAATTAATTAATTTCTTAAAAATTGGTTATCCACTTTGCTAAGAGATGGCGTTCAACAATTTTTTTACGATTACAACGATAAGATAAGTTTTCCGCCGAATAGTGCCGGTGTAAATATAAATTTCATATTGCTCGCTCATTGTTGGACCAAGCCCGGGTGAAGCTGTAAATGCCGTTTTAGGCTTCAGGGCCCTTATGGCTAACAGTATAGTCAGTTAGAAAAAAAACCCATTGATGGATTGACGCTTTACTGTATTTAATTGTCCATTTATTTATATAGTTAATTATTATAAGTAGTATATTCCAGTTTTCAACGTTAATTGTGTCATTTAATGGTAATGCGAGCGTTCTTGTGCTTTCTGCATAGTGCAAACACTTTTGTAACTTCATCATACAACAAATACAGCCTTGTTTAATATTTTCCAAGCCCGGTAAAGCTGTAAAAGCCGTAAAGGCTCCATGGCCCCTAAGGCTAACAGTATAGCCAGTTCGAAAAAAAAAATGTTGAATATTACATATAATTAGATTTTATAACCCTTGTTATTAAGCCTTTACCATTCTCTTTTTATTTTGATCACAATTACACTTTTCAGTGATGAAAAATGCTCTTAAGTACAAGTACTAAAAACAGTAACAATTCAGATCCCTCAGATTAGGATTATTAACTAGCAAGCGATGAATTAAAGTTTTTCTACCACCATGCTATGGTTATATCGGGATGATATACTTCGCTGAAAGTTAATTTATAACCCTTCTTCGCTACAACATCTAACGACGCTTGCACTGAGCAAAAATATCATAATGTCTCATTAATCTTCGAAAAATACCAAAACCAGTTTTTTTCCGCAAAAATATATTGCAATCACTTAATAAAATGTAACTGGAATATTTACGTAAGGTGTAATGCATTATGTACCTACTATTGAATTAATTCAAATGTCTATAGACCAGCACAATAATACATACTAGTATGCAAATTAGTCACACAAACTAAATGGAGGTTAATGGATATGTAACAATACTCGTCATGTATGCATCCAACCAATCACAATGCGTCATTAGGTCCTTATAAACAATTAGAGCTCACTCGCATAATTCACGATTATTTGAAGTAAGTTCGATCGCCTTACATAAAATAATATTTAAATAAGGGTGCTTCAATTATTTCTCATTTACACAGGCTTAGTTTTTTTTTCAGGACTGGGCGGTTTCAAAGATGTAGTTTTTTTTTACTTTTAAAATAAATGTGTTTGAATTTGAATAATAAATATTTTTCAAGTTTTTTTAAAGTAGGTACTGTTTTAGTATGACGGATATAGGTGATCCTTAGAAAATAGACATAAGCTATCATAACTTTTTATTGAATTCTTAAAACGTACAATTATGTAGTACATTAATTTGATATATCTCTTATGGTTTACTCAGCGTATCATTTAGGCGTCTCAAAAGCGTCTTTTTTCCAAATTGATTCACCATTATCGTTACTGCTTGTTTCATATGTTGCTTTGTCTAATAAAATATATCCTATAACCTGGCCAGGTAATATAACCATTATTAAAAAAAAAACATGTAGATTGGATAAGTGGTTTTCGCGTGAAAAGGAACTCATAACAAAAAAAATTTTTTTTTGATTTATTGTCTGCCTGTTTGTTCCGGGTAATCTCTGAAATGGTTGGACCACTTTTATTGGACTTTCACTGGCAGATAGTTGATATTATAAGGAGTAATTTAGACTATTTTTATTTTGCAAAAAGATTTAGGGTTCCGCGCAAATAAAAATAATTCGGAAAACTGAGCACTATTCGCGCGTGTGCGCGATCGACGCAATTCTGTAGTTGACGCGAGCGCAGCCGCTGGCACAGCTAGTCTAAAATAAAGTATACTTAAAGTGTTTATCGACAGATCACCTCTTGACGGTGGCCGTTGTACTCGTATTATAAACGTTAGGTCAATTGCACTTATTTTGCCAAATAATTAAAAATCGTTAAAAATTGAATCTTATTCTTAAAGTAGTTAAGCTTTAATTTCCTTAAAGCTTTATATAACCTTTAAATAGCTTAGTAACAAATTATTTTTTTTGAAGTCCTTTTGTCGTCAGCGTGGCCGCTGCGCTGACTGTGCGTGTTCTGCTGAGTGTTATTGTTAATCTCCTTATCTATATTTTAATTAGTAGTTCATCCAGTACATTTTTTTTTAATTTCCTAATAGACTTATATTATGAAGGATACTGATCATAAATATGTTTTATTTTTGTCTGTCTGTTTGTATGGATTTAAGGCAAAAATTACTTGATCGATTTTTGTAAACGGAAAGCTAATGTCATTGGTTAATTTTTATCATATTTTATGAATTTTCGATAATACTTGTATAAACCGAAAAAAAGTTACCAAAGTGTCAATATTACTTTTAGAAAAATAAACAGTTATCAGCCGATTAAAATTTGAAAATAAATTAAAATTCATGTTTCAATTTATTACCCATATTTCAATTCACTATAACTAAACTATACCACGCAAATATCAACAATATTTAATAATATTATAGGTCGAAACAATAAAGTACATAATTAGTATAAAAATAAAAACCACAACATAAACAGATCAAGATCCCTTCAAAATCACCTACGAATACATAATATCTCTAAATTCCAATATATTTTATTTATTTTTAATATAATCTTTATATCTTTCACAAGATTCAAAAGGTTTTACTTCAAACGCGTGTAAAAGTTACACACACAATTTTTTTGTTCGTCTGGAATTAATTTAATTTTGTTGACTTTGCTGCAGTGGAGCGATATCAAATATTATGATAAGGGTTTTGTAGTGATTTATGCACAATAAATAATTTTAAACTAGATTTATGTTTTATAAAGAAAGTTTAATACAAAAAGTATTTTTACATCGTAATTTGTAATGTTAGAATTTATCCTAAGTATCCTAAGCACTGGCATCCATTGATAGTGCATTGTCCTCCGCTGTGGCCTCTTTGTTTACAGTTACCGACACACTCATAGAACACACATCTCGGGTACGGGGGATCCATGTATATTGTATCCCTCTTGAGTAATGTGTGAGAAGACTGTGAAAAATAATAATATGTTTCTAGATCTTGTTCACTTTTTCTCAGGCACGGAGAAAATTATTTGTCTAATACTGATCAAAGTACACCTGGGTACAAGACATGACTATTATGTGCGACTAGGTCGTGACCATCATACAACACATCGAACACCTGTCTTAAGGGGCCATTCAAGTATTATGTAAGCAGATTTTTTGTAATTTCTGACCACCCCTCCCCCTCTTTAGCTAAAGTAAGCAAAGCTCTTACCCCTCTCCCGTACTCACGTAAAAATTTCTAAAAGTATTTTTTAATCTGTTCTGGTTTCCTTATTGATTCATGAGCAGCAGTTAACAAGTCTAGAAATAAGGAATTTATAGTCTATAGAGGAATTAACTTATAGTGGTTCGCTACTAAAACAATGGTAATCCAGCGGATAAGCGCGCCTCATATACGTGTATTTGGATGTTCAATCCCACACAAGCATCTCTAGATTTTCAAAATCTAAGTGCGGATTTATACCACTTCCTCGGCAGTGAGGGAAAACATCGTGAGAAAACCTTCACATCTAGATTTGTAGCCATGATCCAGTTTGTCTGGTTTCCCTATCTAAGGGTTACGAAGGTCAGATGGCAATCGCTTCACTCTTCAATCGACTCACCAAATCCTGGATCATGGTCATACCCGAGGCCCCTAAGCAACAGCTTGGGGAGCAACCGGGATAAACGCTAGGAGAATTACTTATTTAGTCTATTTCATGCATAGACAAGTAACGTTGACATATGTGTTCAAATCAACATCGACTAAATTTTGCAGAAAATCCGAAAAAGTAAATAAATATTGCTGACGTAATCACCATCCAGGTGATCCCATCCACCATGCTATCAAAAATAAGCAAGTCAAAGACCTCCACCTCCCTTTAGTGCTTACGTAAAACTTGAATGGCCCCTAAGTTTCGGGATCAGCCGGTCTCTATACAATAATCAAGAGTATTGGCGGATCTGATATAGATTGGGTCGCGAACACCATTAATATTAAACTCTTTATAGTGACTCCCTGATTTGGCGCGTTTTGAGATAAGCCAGTATGTTATATCAGTTAACGAAAGGTTTACAGACCAACATGACAGCGATGATGGGTGATGGGTGACCATTGATCTCTCGGATATCGCCTTTATTTTCGATTGTACTGTGCCTGGCATAGGCACTTTGCCGTGTTACAATAAAAACACGCCTATAAAGACTCTTCCATTATCTATTCATTTATCCATTTAAATTAATGAAATAGATACGAACATACACTTATTATGATGTTATACCAACCAATTTCCTCCTCTCCATGAACTGCAGCGAAGAGGAAAACAATGAAAATGGCGAATACCAAACAAGTCTTCATGGTTGAGGCTCAGAAATATCACTGAAATGTTCTCACCAGGCCGTATATTTATACGAGCTTCGCTGGAGTACTCTACATTCGACTGCGTACCAAGGTGCCAACGTCGAAGCGCAAAACGATCAATTCATAACTAATTCTTAAGTAAAGTATGCATTGCTGCGAATGAATGCCGTGCGACGTTGAATGCTTCAGTCGAACGAGATTGGAAACGAATTTAAATAAACATTCGCGGTGTACAATGTTGGCGACGAGTAAATACATATTGGACAATGGGAATACCCGAGTAAATTTCTCTGGTACAGAAATGCAAATGATAAATTCTGTTTGGCTGTTGAGCTATTTTCAACCTTCAGTTTATGAATATAGTTTTATATTGCATTACATGCCATTATTTGTATTATTCTGATGATATTGTCGTTTTGTTACTATACTTTATATTATTTTGAAAAAATACCTTTATATGATTAATCGAGTAGCCAGTTTCTTTGTGTTATTAAGACGTAGTTTTATTTACGGAAAGTTTAATGACCAGAATACGTCAATTTTATGGAAATTACAACATGCTTGCTGTTGAAACGGTTTGATAGTTTATCTATTGACTGTTGAATGTCATTTTATTGGTTTGTTAATTAAGTGAGTTGATTATTGTACGTATCTATCGTATCTTCTAATGAGGTATAATGTTACTAATAATATTTTAATCGTCTTACATTACTACGCAACTCGATATGTAACATTGAATTTTTCGGAAGTCATATACTTTTACTAACATGAATTTAAATTAAAGGAAAATTTTCGGTTGACAGTATAAAACCAAATGAAATAGGCCTAAAAAATATGTACTCGGTAAAACGCGTACATTTTACAAAATATCGGTGACTGTGGCCCCGAATGGTCTGAATATGCATAGTAAAGTGCAGTAGGTAATTATGAATAATTATCTATAGACGTAATAGTTAAGCCAGTTTCAAATACTATTGCGGAAATCAGCTATACACTCGTATATAGGTACCGGCTGTTATCAACGTAGGGCGCGCTGAAGGTGGCTGCGCTGGTGGTGCGCTGACATTACGACGGGATTTTCTGAATCGATGTCTCGCGTCTCTACCAAGCAATGCTTTATTATAACTCGGTACAGGTTATCGGTTAAATTTATTAATGTTAATACGAAAAAATAAATTTAAATTATTGATTCCAGTATTTAAATAATTCGTCTATACATTTGATGCCTATAATTCTTATTTAATTAACAGAACTATTCTAAACTGGCTGTAATAGGATGTGTACAGTTCTGAACTTCTTCTACTATATTTTGTCCCACAAAGTAAGGTCAGCACAACATGTTTTCTTCCTCCATGTTGTGAACTGAGATTCGGCTTAGTTTTTTATAAACGACCGCATTCCTTACAATACCACAACAAAAATAACTAAATAGTCACTATCAACGTATATAAGGCCTCCCACTTCTTCCTTACAAGTATAGTAAATCTTAATAATTTATTGAGACTAGAATTTCATGCATGCTAAATTTTGAAGTTAATATTAGAGAACTCATCATATCTCGATATGCACTTATTTAGTTATTGTAACTATGGTACTGGCAAATAAATATGATTTATTAATGTTTAAATTAGTACTTATAACTTCATAGTTCTGATAATATGATTATTTACAACTATTACAGTTGTGATGAACGACAGAACTTAGTTCGGTGTTTAGAAAAAAAAAGAAACACCTACCTAGGTAAATTTGGATAACAAATCATTATACACAAAATTACAACCAAATCGCTAGAGCCGTATTCGAGAAGCCAATTACATACATAAATTGTATACAAGAATATGATCACTTAATAATATTAGATTTACTTGTAGTATAAAATTCAGAAGCGGCCAGAACCATTTCAAATAATAAGAAAAATTTTCTAGTGAACAGCTTAGTATTAAAAGACAAACTGCCTTTGCAAGAAAGTACAATAACAATTTTATAAATGCAATTTCCTTTGAAGTTGATATCAAAGAATATAATAAAATTACGGATATTACGTTCCAACCCTAGACATGTCTCTAATACTTTGTGACTCAGAAGGACTTGACAAGCACTAATTTAATAACAGTTTACCATCCAGATAATGGCAATATTAATATGATTTTAGACTTCTAATACAGTCCTTTGAGTGTCATTATCTGATTTAAGTGCATATATAGCAGCTACGCCGAGAGAAGTTGAAAACCACACCAAATGGAATGAAACTGTGAAAAACTGTACGCAGGTGCTTGTAAAATGGACACGACCTTCAGCAATGAGGAAGATAAATGTTAATAAAAAGAAGTACTTTTAATGAACTTATCATGTATAGTTAACATAATGCATACTTTTAATATAATTTTATATAAATTTTAATATTTAATTCAATAATTATTTTATATATAAAAATCTTGTGTGCGTATATTTAGTGATTCTATTACTTCTGAACGACTTGACCGATTGAGTTCATATTTACATTAATAATATATTTGTTTTCTTGATACGATGGTTTATAGATAAGTTAGGATCCGATAGATGGCGCTGAGGTCGAATTATTAACTACCGAAGACGGTAGAATTACGTCTACAAGCCCATCTAGTTTCATTTAAATATTTATTAACATTTTAATATCATTTTAAAACACTTATAATATAATTTACGTTACAATATAAAGGACTTCAACCGTAGGCTTTAAGAAGTTACGCCGGAAAAATAACGTATTGATTGTAGATAGTTCTCAATGAGGTAGGTATGTGTTTTGAGTATTGTTAAAATTAGGTGTAATTGCATGACCACTTACTCTATATTCGAAGAACTGATGATAATTTCTCATAAGTTAGTTAAAAACCTTTCGTCATAGTTATAAAAATGCATAAAGTACAGTATCTTTCTCCACTTTCCTATCTGAATAATACAGGGTTTTAGACATTGAATAATGATTTTTGAAGTTATACTTTTTCCTAGTTTAGAGAGGGTAAAATTAAAGAGCGGAAGATTATGCTAGTATGATGATGAAGATTATGCTACATGTCAAGGGGTGAAAGTCATGTACCGAAAAAGACCATGAAGATAAGTTTGTAGTGATAAGTGTAAGCGGCAATGCGAGAAGAGGGTGCCCTAAAAAGACTTGGATGAATTATGTGAAGACAGGCTGTGTCCACCAAAATCGATCCAACCATTTCGGAGATTAGCCGGAACAAACAGACTGACAGACAAAAATTAAAAAAAATGATGTTTTGTCATAAGAACCATACATATATTTTCATATGTATTTAGCATAAAGCTGTTATTTTGACATAACAAACAGACACTTTAATTTTATTATTTGTAAAGATAAGATTTCTAAGGATGGCTAATTATTATACACTCCCATGATGTTGGTATCAAATAAAAGGGTTTGCTGAGAAGAATACGAAAATAAAATGACATCACACTAAATTCAATATGGCGGACGATTACCACTTATTTCATTATAGTACAAATAAAATATTGAATAAAAGCTTATTTTCCATTAGTTTTTTAAATAATTTTTAATCTTTAAATAATTCATGAGCTTTTGCATATTTTGTATATACGAAATAGGAATCAAATATTCGATTAAAAAAATAAACATTTGAAATTTTCGTTTGTGCCATTCACTATTACCAATGCTGTTTGCACACCCCTAAGTGTTACACGATACAATACGTCTGTGTTGTTATTAAAATAAAAATCCCCGAAGGCAAAACGTAGGCCGCGGAACATATTTACCGACCCCGATCACGAAATCACGGTAGCTAACGCGTCATACCCATCCGTCTCTTCAAGTCAAGCGTGTTTGCGCCCACGGCCGCGATACCACCATTCCCTCCGTAGAAGACGGGCGGTTAACTTCGCTCCTGCACACCCGCCACGACCACCCTCTCCAGCGGCAAACCAAGCCTAGGTCCGCGTGGAGCCAGCAGCCGCTCGCGCGATACAGTGACACAGCATTCACTAGCTATGCACTAGCATACACATACATGACACTGCACTTCACACATGTACACCACTCAGGTACATAGGTTCTGTAAGAGACCTTTTTTCCTTTTTTGGCTAGTTAGTTTAGACAAAAATTGTCATATCACTGAATACATATACACATGTTCTTTCCTTCCTCCCAGAAGGCAGGAACATGTATATTTGTATAGTTAGTTAGCTCGAATTTGTATGGATAGGGATTTAGTCAGATTGCGACTTTTTCGCATGATCGGCAACAGCCCAAGCCGACGTTCGGCCACTTTGGCACCCTTGGAGCTTGTTGTCTAGCTTTCGCGGCTGAGTGCCTGCCGCGCTCTATAAACCCGGTGAAGCTGTAAAATCAGTAAGGCTCCAGGGCCCCTAAGGTTAACAGTATAGTCAGTCCTAAAAAAAATACATTATGAAATAGAAGAGGGACGAGTACCTTGTTTTATGGACAAAAATAACATAGAAACTTATATTTCACTTTTAAATACGATGTATTATTAATAATAAATATCAACGTTGCAACTGTTTCTGCTATTGCTTAAACAAGAATGTTAGGAAAAGTATTTTTGACTTTGGATTTAACTAAAGTCTTGATCGGAGTAATTTTAGTATAATTACTATGTTTATAAAATAAATTCAAATGTGATATAATTTTAGAGAAAATTATATGTATAAACAAAACGTTCGATGTCAGTTATTGTCACATTGGAAATAGGATTTTTCACGAACATAGAATTTGAGATAATTCGTAAAGAGTCTGAAAAGTTAGGCTGAAAGTATCTGAATAATTTCATTTCACGTTTCACGTAACATTTTGAAGAGCCCTTCTTTCAGTGGAGGCTGTGACATTCTATATTTTTGGCATATTCTAGGTAAAAGGTTATACGGGTCGTTTGCGGGACAACTTCTTTGAAGTATACGAGTTTACGTTAATAATGTAAAAAATCAAATAGTCATCCGAGCGGCTCTTTCTTTCGTCGAGAGCGAATCCTTATTTAGCTGCGGATGCGTAATTTTATCAAACCATTGACTTGTTTTCGTGGTAAATAAGCTTGCACGCGCATTATTTAAAAAGTACTCAATACAAATCTTGATATAGATTCTATTAAGCCATATTTTTTAGTTCGCTGAAGTAATATAAGCTATACTTACTGAACAAAATATTATTAAATGTAATACAAGTTTAAAAGTTTATTGTAGGTACCTAAAGTTTACATCTTAGTGATGTAATGTAGTAGTATATCAACAAAATGTTCAAATTAAATTGCCTAATGTTGCCTAAAAGCTGAACACAAAAAAATCAACGCAAAAGAAATAAATGACAATTTGCAGTACAATATTGGCCGAAGTAAAACACAGCAACAGACAAATATTTTGGTAACATCTTTTCTATTTCTGGTCTCATCTCGAACACAAACAACCAGATGGCACGGAAATACAATTTAAGTTCGTAAACAGACGGTTTTGGTGGTAACGGCACTTAGGCACAACTTGTTTATTTAGCAGAGTATAGTGCCGATGACTCCGTGAATAAAGTTTGTTGAATCAAGCGTTGGATACTTGACAAGAATTCATTTAAAATGTATATAGAATCGATTGGTATTTTGTTGAAAGTGTAAGGTGGTACATGATTTTGTTTGCATTAATTTTATTTATTTGCATTTGATTAATACAAGAAAAGTTATTATTAACAAGCTGTGCTCGCGGCTCCGCTCGCGTGGACTACTAAAAAAGATTTTACTCCTTATAATATCAGCTATCTGCCAGTGAAAGCCCCGTTAAAATCTTTCCAACCGTTTCAGAGATTACCCCGAAAAAACAGACAGACAGACAAAAATTAAAAAAATAGGTTTTTGGTTATAGGTATTTCATGTGAATTTAAATAAGCTGTTATTTTGACATTACAAACAGATACTTCAATTTTATTATATGTATGGATATGCTTTATCAATAACTAGTGCTTAAACGTTATGTATAATAATTTTCGTCTTGTAATTTTCATATCATTGAGAATTCTTATAATCTATCAATTGAGGAATGGCGTGAACTTCCTGTGTTTACAATTTTATAAAAATCGATGAAGGGATGATTCACGTTGCACGAGGCCGAGGCCTGGCCCCGTTCGTACCACGACCCGGTGTAACGTGAATCATCCAGAACCCCTTTTTGAGTTAAATTCGCACATACAAACAAACAGAGACAGACAAAATTATTTTAATAGCATATTCGTGATCAGTATCCTATATTATATAGAACTAGCAACCCGCCTCGGCTTCGCTCGGGTATCAGAGTAATACATATAAATCTATCGGTTTACGCGGCGCACGTCTGTAAAGCTCCCAGTCGGCATGATTTTTTCCGACATTTTCAACAATCATAGTCATATTTCAGCCAATTTACAAAAAACCGTAATGAATTATACACCTAAATCACTCCGTCTATTGATAAAAACCGTATGAAAATCCGTTCAGTACTTTTTGAGTTTATTGTATTCAGACAGACGTGGCATATTTATAATATGTATCAGAGAACTTGAAAAAAAAGTAATGACAGATTTATTAATATAGAAGATTTACATGTGCAAAAGATAAAAAAAACAAGTGAGAGATATCTTGCAGAAATTGCAGCAGTTGAGTTATCAAAATGAATCGTTATTATTAAAATGCAAAAATGATTTTCTCAAATATTATGTCTGGAAATAATCGTCCACTTTCTTTGGTTTTCATCCTAACATTTTTGACGGAACAAAGATACGGGCAAAGTTGTAAGAAAGAACTTGGAAGGCGTAATTAAAGTGAACACCAGTGATTTACTAAACGATGTCTATTAGAGCTGTGTTATAACGTAGGATTAAATATAAACCAGATGCGATACGCGAAATACTTAGTTTTGAAGATATATTTTAATACTATTTCATTCAATGAAAATTAACCTTTAGTTAACTCTTTGTTCATTCAAAATTTAATTTTAAAAAATTTGCAGGTATTATTAATTCATCGTTTGAAGACTTGCACGACACATGTCAAATGTTTATTTTAGAGATTTTGCATAATTTAAATTGTAACTTGATTTTCGATTATTGTTTTTTTTAAACTAAATATAATCTAAAATACGATTATGTTTTAAATCAATAGAGGTATGTGTAAGGTGTGTAAATTAAATAATAAAAATAAACTATAAAAATAATTGTGATCTCAATCTGGTATACTTGAATTATTGAATGCCTGATTCCAAAGAACAAGATTAATTCTTCTAGTCAATAGTCTTCGGTGCTTGTTGCTGCAGTAAAAATGTAGGAATTACGTAAATATGTTTATTTATTCGAAATTAATAAATTAAATGTACAACGGTGTTCGACCAATTCGATTAATTTAGGATTTGTACGAATAATACGATTGATATTAGATTCCTTGGGTTTATTATTTTGGTCTACTCTAGTTGTAAGTCATATAAAAAGTAACAATTGAGTAGATTTTAAATCTCATTCCCGGGTTTTCGGCACCATAAAATTTGCATGGAACACCACGCACATTGGGGGCAGCCATCGGATTTGTTTTGAAGGCTGCAAGCGCTTAAGAATCTGTCGCCTTTATGACAGGAATCGACACTGAGTAGTTGTTCCTTACATTTTAATACTTTATGTGTAATTATGTTCTAACGAACCACTTTGAAATGCACGCAGTCGCGTGCACGGCGAGAAGGCGAAAAGACTCAGACGCCATTCTTAATGGCGCCATGACGAGACGTTGTGATTGGACGGGAACGTATGAGCGCTTCACAACGCTCAGCTATTGGTTCGAACCCCATCAAAAAAAGCGACAAATTCATACGATGTTCACACCGGTATCCAATACAGATTAGTGCCCAAATTTGAATTATAAAAATTCACAAAAATCATTGTATAGAGGAAGTTATTTAGGATTATGTCGTGCAAAATGTTTTTATTACGTTTATCAGTATCATTCTTTAATGATAAGTGATAGTCGAAATGCATGTTTTTCCAATGCATGCCATAATTTACGTAATAATTTACGTTCTGGGGATGCGTCATTCAAGTATTCTTACGATGAATAAGGTATAAATAGGTATTGTGTGTTGTTATGATCTGTATACACAAAGTGCATTGTTGCTTGCAAAAACAATGCAAGTACCTGAAAAGTTCAAGACCCGCTGTCACGTGTGGAAGCAAGCGAATATTTTTTTTGGTGTTTGAATTTTTGGACAAATTTAGTGGAACGAGCAAACATACAAAACAAACTGTTGAAATTTGATAAACAAGCCCATTAGGTTATTCTGGAACTTTATTTTTAAGAGATCTTTCAGACCAAAGATCGGACACACAGCCCAGTATAAATCGGAGTGAATAAGAGAAGCGACAACTGGAAGCGATTTACGAGAGTAGTGACCAAGTGCACAGATCAATTTTTAATGATAGTTGTAGTATTTTATACGTGTGAGTATTGTGCGTCTAAGAACTATTGAAAATTGTATAGTGTAATATACTAGATTAGAATGTAAAAAAACATGTATTTTCAACGCAATTCACGGTAGTTTTTATTTAATTGTAATTATAATTGTTTTTAGACTCACGATATCTAGTAAGTGACAATATTGTGTTGGGGTTTGATTTTAAGGATATAGCTAATTTATGTATAAATAATAGTATGTAACAACTTATATAATCAAATGTATTTTTATGTGTTAAAGGCGCTTAGTCAAAAAAAAAATAACTATATGAGAAAACCATGTTGATTTCAAAATTTATAGCAGATGTGGACATTGTATTGTAAGCATCGTTTAAGAAAGTATTTCTTCATAATCAACCCATAATAGATCCTATTAGATAAAAGGGGTAGCAAAGTTTAATGAATAGTAAAAAAAGATAAAACTTGGTAGGTATTAATAATTGATTTGTTTATGGAGTGTCCATTCTTATGGTAAATATTCTCTATTACAGTTACGGGGGGAGTTACGAACAAGTTGTGACGACCTCATCACAGTTTCCCTGGAAATGACTAAAGTGAGCCTGAGCGTAATGTGCGCTGCTTTCGAGAAAAAAAACTCCATTCAACTGTCTAGATTTATGAATGCGTATTTACGCACTTATAAGAATGTTTGAGAAGGCGTTGAGTGTTTTACTATTATGTGGTATCTTAAATGTGTACTGTTATGCAAACATTTTATTTATATTAATAATAAAAATATAAAAGTATATAATTATACACTCATTTGCTCAAACTCAGATGCTGGTTTTTAAAGAAAACTTTTTATTACTAAAGTTTGGGGCGCGAATTCCCGAAAGTTACCTATATCGACTCTAAATATATTTTAGATAATTTTTATTGAATTATCTCATTTCCTTAACATTTCAAAGTATTATTATTGCTGTTTAGCGGGCTTTAAAATGGAAGATAGAGTAGATAAAAGTCAGCAAAATTATTGTGCCGCTTGAAAAGGGTTGCAGCCAACGCTTCGTGGCTCAGAGACTAAATGTGATTCGTTCGATAGTTCAAAGGACCTGGCAGCGCTATCAAGAGGTTCCGTCAAGAAAAGGCCAGGTTCTGGAAGAAAGCCATGTACCGAACCACGAGACGATCGTTTTCTGGTGAGTCAAGCTTTGAGAAATCGCAAATCTTCGTATGTAGACTTCAAGAACAATCTCGAAGAAGTATAACATGTGCAAACTAATATTTAAAAAAACAACAACAACAATACATACAACAAAAACAACACGGCCCATAACCTCTTTACTGATTTTTAACGACAGAAATATTTATTGGGCAATTTTCACGTAGGTAATGTATGTAGTTATTTCTTGGCATTATGAATGTATTGCTATTTATATTTGATGAAATTGTATATTTACCTAGTAAATTAAAAAGAGTTTTGCATATTATATTCTTTGCGTGATCAAATCAGATATGAGGAGATTCGCATAAGAACGAAAGTAACGGACATAGCTCTTAAGAATTGCTAAGCTTAAGTGGCAGTTGGCGGGGCACATTGCTAGTAGAACGGATAACGTTGAAGAGTTCTCGAGTGGCGCCCATCTACCGAAGAAAGCATCGTGGGCAGATGCGCCACAAGGTGGACCGACGACCTGGTAAAGGTTGCGGGAACCCACTGGATGGTAATGGATACAAAGAGCACAGAATTGGTCCTTGTGGCGATTGTTAAAGGAGGCCTATTTCCAGCACTTGACGTTTTTCGGCTGTGATGATGATATTTATATTATATTTAAATTACTTTTCCGTCCTTATCTTTGAAATTTCATACAAGAAAAATAGAAAGTACGTTTATTGATTTTTTATTATGTACTGATTATGCTTTTGTGTATGTACAAATTCAATTAATTGATAATGAAAACCTATTATAAATACAATTGAAATTATTTTGTTAACATTTCATAAACAATAGCAGTATTAACTTTCCAATTTAAAAAAAATGAAATTAATCGTCTTAGTCAATAATTTACTTTAATATACAAATTAATAATTTTATATATAGAAATAATGTGTGCGTCCGTTTGTGATTCTATAACGTCTGAACGTGAGCTCATATTTACATAATATTTTTTTTTTCGAGACGATGGTTAACAGATCTGTTAGGATCCGATAGATGGCGCTGTAATCGAACCATTATTTACCGGAAAGGCCAGAACAACCTCAGCTGACTAAGCTAGTATTATAATAATACAATTTTTTTATTTCATTGTACCTTCTAATTTTCTTTTATATTTTACGAATATTTTCCAATAACCAATAGAAACTAAACTAAAAAATCTATCTATGAAACTAAACTATGTATTTATAGAAATAGAAATGAGTATAGAAATGTCATTTCTATACTGAGAACAATTCATCAAGTGTGATTCTGCAAAACCGCAAAACGCGGTGACAATACTGACAACTAAAGAAATGTTTCCGGCAATATCGGGGCGCAGCCTCGCAGCTACGCTCCGTGACAAAAGGGCAATCGATCACGGGGCTCCTATGGGGGTTGCCAGGTGAATTATAAATCTTAAAAATATAAATAATATGTAGTAGTAATATGTAATATGTAGTGTATGACAACAGCACTGGTTCATCAAACACTCACCAGTACGTTTTTCTGAGTCATCTTTCATTTGGGACAGGATTTGGCCGGTTCTCCTGGGTTCAAACACTGTGATGAGCGTTTTCGATTGTCGTAAAGGATCCATTTTTCGTCACAAGGATCCATTTTTCATCGTGTTTGTTGGTGTACTTCAGTCAATTCATGCGGTACCCATTTCTCGAGATTTTTAATTTTTCCAATTTGTTTCAAGTGAATTAAAATTGTTTTATCACTCACACCGAACTCCGATGTGGTTTGCGATGAATCCGCTGCCACGATCACCTTTAATTCTTCATTATCAACTCAGATTTCAGGCCGTCCATGGGGTTTATTTCGTAGGTCAAAATTTCCAGAACAAAAACGTTGGAACCAAAAACGTACCGTTCTTTCTTTTACAGTAGCTTTTCTATAGACATTATTAATCCTGCGTGATATTTCTGCAGCACTGATGCAACGGTGGAACTCATATTCGTAAATAACGCGATTATTTATGTTTTTCATTTTGTGAAAAGAACGATGTGAAAGAAAAATCAAATGGTGCGAAAACAAATGATCACTAAATTCGAAACACAAATACACAAGCTTAAATTGGAAATAAATTTTAATTTGGAATTCCTAACTAAACGCCAGATATTTGAGATCAAGGTGGCCAGTCCAAGAAAACGTCAATTTCATATGTAACCTAATATATGTAAGGCATCATGGGACGTCTGGCTCATGTGAAACATTTTAATTTTAATAATATGTTACGAATGACCTACTTAGAGGGTAGCATAAAAACCCATCCTGATGTATATCAGGAGTGATAGTTTTATCTTTCACGTAAAATAGTATTGGATGTTCCACATTAAAAACTTTATCATTTTCGTTATTTTCATGTTTTTAACATTGTTTTTCTGTTCAAATTGTATATTATTTAAATTCAGAGAATTAAAGCAAGCATTTAAACGTTTCCTGCACTGGTTTAGCACTTGTATTGTGGAAAAATTACAGCACTTATTTGTTTTCTTCTCCCTATAAATTCAGATTGGAATGTTTACTAGTTAGTTTTGTAATTTCTTTATGAACGTATTAAACAGGAGTTTAAACTTATAGTACCTATCTAAGGAATTTATTGCACGTTGACTACTATAAAGAAAATGAAAGATGGACAGCAATACGTCACCTTAAACTAAGGTTTTGATATGGCATTTAACAACAGCTATAATTGTGAAGAATACCAATAAAATCTTATTTCGCAATGATATTTACTGATATGAACTGTTTATGTATTGCACCTTATTTACCCTCAGTCCTTGTATGGTCACTTTGTCGAGCTTGGATAAAATAGATTTGTTTTTCTATTCATAAATATTACTTCTTACTAGGGTACACAGGTAGGGCACAGATAAATTTCCTTGGATATTTCTCTCTGCTTGGGGCTGTCCGACTGGTAGGATACCTCCACCCTACAGAAGATCGCAGCCAAATAACCTTGTGTTGTGTTCTTACGGTGAGTATGGTTACCAGAACTTTTTGGTTCAATGTCAGCAACGAGTTACCAGCAGGCGAGCCGTATGCTTGTTTTATACCTTTGTTGTATAAAAAAAAGAACAAGTCCTCAGAAGGCCTTTTATGTGACTTTTTATGTAATAGTATTAGGTTTTGTAATAAGATCCTGACGCACATTACTGATTTGCCAGAGAATAAGTTCAAGGAACATGTTAAGCAGGTTTTACTGTCAAAAGGTTTATTATAGGGTGGATCATATATGAATGATAATGATATATTAAAAAAAGATAAACCCAATCGAGTTTCTTGCCGATTCTTCTCGATGACTGGGATGTTATCCAAACCGGTAGTAGTGTTTGATGTTTATAGGTGCCTTCTTGGGGCCTAAATTGAATATATTATATTTTGATTTTGAATGTGGAAGACAGATTTCTTATAAATTACGCAGCTGTGTCATTCAAATAAAATTACAAATTTTGTAATAATTTTATCATCTGGCAACACTATCGTACCTGGCTGAGAGACGGAAAACCAAATGCGTGATACGTGTTAAGTATGAGCGAAGAACTGTCACGTAAGACTTTACTTCAACCTTAATATAACAGTATAGAGTTGAATTTATAAAAATCCGTAATCTATAAGCATGAAAGAAACATTTCTCAACATTCGTTTTGTCTGCACTCGTGCTTCCCGTCTCAGGTAATGGTTCTTGTGATATTGGCGTAATATTTCTCAACGACAGCTTTTGTTATCAACGCGTGTTACGATGTCGTTTGTATACGAATACTCGTTCAGAGTAAAAAAAAAAAAATTACACTCTTTGTCGAATCGAGTTACTTGAATAGTGATTTACTAAAAGTTAAGTATTTCACAAAATTTTACTTTGTTTTAAAAGTTACACTGATCGACAAATCTATATATGATAATAATATTATAAAGCTAATGATTATTTTTTTTTTCGACCTGACTACACTGTTAGCCTGAGGGGCCTTGGAGCCTTTACGGCTTTTACAGCTTTACCGGGAGCTTTAGCTTTAAGCTAAAGAGATTATTTGTTTGTTTAAACGCACTATTCTCTGAAATTACCGTTCAGATTTGAAAAATATTTTTTACATGTTATCGAGGAATATCATATAACTAGCTGCGCCTCGCAGACTCACCCGTGTATAATTTAAAAGAAATCACTGATTGATTATTTATAATACTTCAGTGTACACAATATTTTATCGGGCGGCCAGGATTATGCGTCACAACTCACACGGCTCGTTCGCGCCACTACACCAATAATCATAGACTCAAGCCGATTGTTGAAATATTTTAATTTTACATTATTTCCCAAACTATTCTTCTAAATAACATCCTATAAAGGGTGAAGGTTATATAGATAAAATTGTCTTGATGATGAAATAACTTTCGGTCCTAAGGCAGTAACTTTCATATGAAATGCCTAATAATAATACCTAATGCTCATAAATCACTTTTCAATTTTCTATAAAACTTTGTCAGAAAATCCCTCATTGTGGCTTATGTATAAGAGATAGGCATATGGGACTTTTAGATGTACTAAAGAACATAATTTTTGTAGAACATTGTATATACGTATCATTACGCTTATGCCAGCGCACGCGGATAAAGCAGTAAAGTGCGCTATTTCCTCCGACTTACTTAACAAAAATCAATATTTAAGGCTAACTGAGAGGTGTAGCCCATACTCTTCTTCGTGAATCTGGCTATCATATACAAATTTCATTCACGAATTTTTCGAATCTGACTGGTAGCTACAGAGATTATCGTGTTTAAACAAACAAACAAACAAAAAACTCTTCCGCTTTATCATATTTGAATAGATATTAGTATAGATTTCAGGCTACGACTCTAAAGAACGGATCAGTAACTATGAACTAAGTTCGAATCCCTGCAATGAGCCTGAGCTTTCGGTGAAGGAAAACATTGTGAGGAAACCATAGCGTGGCGGTAGGGCATTTTCTAATTCCCGCCTGACTAGCTACCACCCTCAAGTTGAAAATATGCCAAGCACCAAAGCTTGAACAGCTTGAATTAGCTTGAACAAGCTCATTAATATTGAGCTCTCCAGGTTTTAATAATAAAGCGAATAAGATGAAGAAGAAGCGATATGCAAACGTTCCGTTCTTGTATAATTATAGTAAATAAGTATAATAATAATATCTATCTATGTATATAGTTTGCATTTGTGACCCAGTGCGAGAGTCGGGAGTTCCAATGATGCAGTGGTGTACTCTGCCAATCTCTAGGCAAGTACGGGAAGTTTAGACATGGGCTATAGGGACTCGTTGGTTGAGAGGTGGAGAGATGGTTGAATAAATTTAACGAGAGTGAAACCGCGGCGTACATTTAGTTATAGGCTATAAAACTAGGCTATAAAATTTAAAAAGGATTTTTCAAATCTAACTGATAATAATGACTGGTAATGGGAATAACAATAAAATGTTGGATCTTGCACTTTCTATAATATGTTTCGTTAACAAGCGTATCAGCGTGAAAATTTAAAAGAAAACTGATAATGTTTGATAGGTCACTTTTATTTTTTTAATAGCCTGCATGATTGACAAATGTCTAATATAAAAGTAGGTAGGCCAATAATCAATATATGTATATAATCGATGGATTATGCTGTCTCTATAAATCCCATATTTTATGCTACATAGCGAGTGATCTTGAATATGACATTATTTTTTTTCTGGCTGCCTATTCGTTTGTAAGTTCTAGATTTAACTCAAAAATGGGTTGGCCAATTTTAATGAAATTTTGTATACATGGAGTATATAATTCCGCAGTCAATAGATTATAAAAGTTATATATATAACCTAAAAAATAACATAAAGTATGAGTAAAAATATATTTATGAGACATTAATATTTACTGAATAATATACACAAGCAGAACCCCGGGCGAAAAGATACATTGGCAAACTGCAAAAAAGTTAATAAACATGTGTTTGTGTATTTAGTGATTTGGCAATTTTTGTCTAAACTAATTAGCCAAAAAAAGAAAAAAAAGGTCCCTTACAGAACCTATGTACCTGAGTGGTGTGCATGTGGGATGCAGTGTAATGACTGTATGTTGGTAGCAAGTGAATGCAGTGTCACTATATTTACTATATTTATAGGAGCGTTGGAGCGTGACAGCGCTAGCGAGGTCTATCGACGTCTCTGTCTAATCACACACATCTAATAAAATGACACAAACACACACATTTAATAACATATAAATGACGTGCATACCTGAATACAATAGTTCGTACAAGTGTGGTCGTTACACCGGTAGGACAACTCGACGACAAATATAGTCGTGAAAATCAGGATATGCATTAACGGTGTATATTCTATCCCATTCTCTTATAGGCTAAATTCTATAAATGTATGTGTCTGTCTCATTCACATGATACTTTGAGATCTCGCCAAAAACTCCCATATGATGTTCGAAACGAATCGGAGATGGGTTTTATACTTTGCCTAAATAGCATTTAGGCTAGGCATTCTATAGAATGCTGGCATTTCATACATTGCCTATAACATATACATACATATTTGTGTCCTGCTCTAATATTATAACGATATTACATAAGCTATGTTTAACTTCATACAAAGTAACATTGCCGTTTTTATTATAAAATAACACATAACACACATAGTGTACAAACAAACTACTACTATCAAAACGATAAAACTAAACCTAACAACTACCTAGACCCTAATCCTAAGCTAGTAGAAGTTACGCGTCGCCAACAATAAGGGTTTCTTGTTGACTTTAGATTTTAAAAAAGAAAACATAGCAATATGAGTTTATTCAATACTAAGTAATTTGATACAATACTTTAATTCGCTTAATAGTCAAAAATCTAAACGATAACATGACGTCAAACAAATTTAATTAACCTATAGAAATAATAAATAAATTACAATAATACATATAAATAAAAAAATTAAACTGAATTGTTTCTTTGTTATTTCTAAATAAAGGGTTTTTATATTGGTATGTTACCAAAATCCAAACACGCGTTTTTAAATACTGTTTGTTTGTTTATCCGTGCTAATTTCCGGAAGAGCTAAACCGATCTTGACGAGATTTTCATTGGCAGGCAGAGAAATTTTCATTTACTAATTGAGATTAATTCCTTCAGCGACTCGACACGTCGATTGATACAATATTTGGATACAGGAGTCGTTCATAGGGGTTCATGAACTCCCACATATTTAAATATAATTTTCAATTATCTGAGAAACATATTTTTTTTATAATGTCTTTGGTGTTGAATCTTCTTGAAACTTCAGTCTATGACCCACTCATAAACTATAGACACTCTGTTTGTTAAAAGAAAAAAAATGTTATATAAGCGAGCGGAGCTAGTCAGTAATAAAATAATTAATTATTTGGTTTTCAAAACCGTAAAGTAACGCAAATTAATTTTCAAATTGAAACAATGTACGAACAATTATAATTTAATCGAGAGAGTTATAAATTGTTGTGAATTGATTTAGACCAAAATTTCCCTTCGTTGTGGTACATTAATCAAGAGCTTTCCATTTACTATTTCAACCGACACGGCAAATCTTCACAATGCGACCACGTTAATATTATTAAGCTGATATTTTTTTATTATAAATTATAACATATTGTCATAGAGAGCGTACCTTTGTCACTTAACTACTAAACATATGGTTCCGTACTGAAAAACTGATCAAGAAACAATTATTATTGTTTTAACTTGAAATTACCTTCTTCTGTTTTTTATTTAATGGCAACTGTTTTCATCCACAATTCTACCCACGTCATGTGAATAGAAAAATTTTCTAAGTTTCCTTGCAACTTTCTATTATAAAACTAACAAGATGTCTGCTCCTTTGTTAAAATTGTTTAAGGAGTTTTTGTGGCAATGTTTGTCCCTAGTTGTTGTTTATAATCTACTTCATGTACAATAACCAATCTACATCATGTAAAGTGTCGCCAAAATGACATTACTAATTTTCAAGGTATTAGCCCCAGAAGTTTAGGCTGTACGTTTATAAGTCAGTCAGTCAATTATCCTTTTATAGATATAGATAGTGTAAACGCAGCGATATAGAAAAAATACTCATTTCGTTTAATCCGATATAATTTGATCATTTTTATTAAAAATATTTATTACTTTTATGACAATATATCAAAATTTCGAAATCTTTTCTTTTTCTCGTTATAGGTTTGGCTTATGTGGCCACAATTTCACCTGACCTTAAGTAACGATGTGGCCCAAGATGATAACACGTTAAGTCTAGTGGAAGACTGGCTCTCAAGTGCAGCTGCCGGAACTCACCTATTGGTGCTTGGCGACAGATTAACAACTTGAGGGTGGTAGCTAGCCAGACGGGCATTTGAAAAAGCCTTACTACCATGCTATGGTTCATCATGATGTTTTCCTTCACCGAAAGCTCAGGCTCATTACAGGGATTCGAACTCACGTCAATCGACTCGATGGTCCACAGAACCATCATTGCAACTATTGTTATGATGTTACTTCTATTAAAAATTTAAATACACAGTGCATTTTATTTATATAAAATGATTTAATTATATATTCGATTAAGATTTATAATATACCTTTATATACAAATTTATAGCAATATAAGTACTACACTATTCGTTTCAAGCGGTCAGATAATCGCGTCTGACCAACTGATTAATTGCAACGATGAACGAACACATAGTAATTTATAAAAATGATTTTATTTTTACCTACTGTTAATATAATTAAAAACGTTTAAGTAGTCGATTTAAATAAAATACAAACGATTTTGTAAATTATATATATATTACATATATATGCTTCTGTTAACATCATTAAAAATGTTTAAATTAATATCATTAAAAATTGTTTATTTTTAATAAATAAAAGGAAAATTATTTTGTTAACTATATAAAATACTTCGGTGATTACCATTAACAATGCTTAGATCGTTTATTTTATCTCTCGATCATCGTGCTTGTAAAACAATTATTGAATATCAAAACAAATAGACTGGTGAGGCAGTAAGTAGGACATTATATGTATACATAGATATAACGCATTCAGTCGCTAAGTAGATTCGACGGATGTCGATCGAAGCGGGTATTCATTATGGGTCTATCTGTGGAACGTCAATTAGTCAGCAAAGCCCCTCACCCTGATTAATGAAACTTCGAACCTGATCGAACTACGTCAGTATCTATCATTGTTACATGAAAACTTGTATGTGACGAGTTCGTATATAACAAGCAGTCCACGCGAATAAAGCTGTTTTTTGAGTGGAGTGTAACGAACTATTTAAATTGGTTACCATATTTGTACGAATTTTTTTTTGTGTTTTACATTAACTGCTTATCAAAAGATTCTTCTACTTGTTACTCTTATCTCACCTAAGTAGGGTTCGTACAACATGTTTCTTCTTCCACTCTCCTCTTCAGTTATCATCTCAGTTCTCACACCTTTTATACACATATCATTCTTCAGACAGTTCATCCATACCTTGTTCGTTCTTCCTCTAATCCTATATCCTATACTCTTCCAGATATACCATACCACGCTAACCTATTACGCCTCAACTTCTATCACTAGTGCTATTTTCATACTCCTTCTGATACACTAATTCCGTATCTTATCTGTTCTAGCCAGATCACATATCTATCTTCAAATTTGCATCTTTGCCTCACAATATAATCTTCGTTCACCCGTCTGTTTTGTTAATCGGCACTGAGGTCATGATAGGTCTTATAGTGGTTTTACACAGTAGTTCCTTAACTTAACTTTCATCGGTAAGTTTCAAATATACATTCCCACTAAATAAAAAAGCGGTTGCCATACATGTGAGAATCCTGGATCATAATTAATCTTTTTAAATCTATTGTATACAATTAATGATAATTCTTCTCATCCAAGAAAATCTCTATAATTGATCATATTGTAATCAAGTAATAGTCACTAAAGTTATATAATTATATAATGATTTCAGTCCCATTACAACACATGTACTATATGTACATAAATATAATAACAATAATAACACAATAACCATAATAGAGGGCCGATTAATTAAATATTTTATTAATTATATTGTATTGTAAATATGTATACTTTTAAACAATTTCATTATACGTATTCTAATTAGATTAAATGTTAAAATATATAGGTTTACTTAATAGTATTGTATACAGGGTGTAATCGTTAAGTGTGTACAGGCGATTATTCCGTAACTATTACAGATATCAAAAAACTTTAAACTGATATCGAAAGTACTTTACCTAAAGAGTAAAGTGACAATAATAACTTTTTAAAAATAAAACGAGAAATATGCACAAATTTTACATTAAACACTCCCATACATTTTATTTCTTAGTAAGTACAAAATTTTGTATTCAAAGCAGATGTTCGAAGTGACGTCCTCGTTGTGCAATAAAAGGACGAGCTCTATTTACACTTTCTAAATGAACTTTCCTTAAAATTTGCGGAGTAATTAAAGCAATTGCACGACGTACACGATTCTGTAACTCTTCTAGGCTGTGAACTCTTTCAGCTTACACGTGGCCTTTGACAAATCCCCATAGCAGGAAATCACAAGGCGTGAGATCCGGGGATCTGGCAGGCCAAGGAGTTGCACTATTATTGGCTATTAGGCCATTCAAATTACTGGCTGAGTGCCCTAAGCGCTCGCCCCCAAGCCCGATAAAGCTGTAAAAGCCGTAAAGGCTCCAGGGCCCCTAAGGCTAACAGTATAGTCAGTTCGAAAAAAAAAAATAACATTCAAATTACATTACACCCCGTATACCTAATTAAAAAGCCGTGATGTCGTAATAACAAAGACTACATATAAAATATTTGAAACCTCTACGTAATCGTATATATTTAATGTAGAAAATAGAGATAATAAATTTCGTCTTAATTTAATAATAATCCATTACTGGCTTCAATGTAAAGAAGCTATTAAATTCATTTGGAAATGTTACGGAATCAATTATTGAGAAGGAAACGTTCTCTCGAGTTGGTATCGGCTAGCGACTAGCCGACAGCGCACCCCCTACCAACCCGTACCGACCCCCTTACAACATGGAAATGCACTTCATTCACTTTTATATGCGCCCTCACTTCAACTTTCAACGTTTACAACAGACACCTCTGACGTAGCGCGTGGGTATATCAAATTGATTTTGTAGGAAATTGAATATAGTTAGGGCAATCTATATCCAACTGCGTCACGAGCATCACACACCAAGTATAATTAGGCGTATCAAGTTCTGAGATCAGTCGGTGCATATACAGTAATAAAATGGGGTTCCCTACAACCCGACTGGGTCGCGACCACAATACACATGGTCACAAAACCGTCACAGTAAAAATCCTTTGATTTGTCGCGTTTGTGGATCAGTCAATGTATATCCAGCTGCCAAAAGGCTAACAGGCAGGCAAGACAGTGACGACCAGCGATGTATTACAGATCTCTCGGTGATTGTTTTTGGAGTTACCATATGCCAATTGCTGTATTTTTTTTTTCGAACTGACTATACTGTTAGCCTTAGAGGCCCTGGAGCCTTTGTGGCTTTTACACCTTCACCGGGCTTGGGGGCGGGCATTCAGCCGTGAAAACAAGGCAACTAGTTCCGAGGGTGCTAAAGTGGCCGGATCTCGGTTCGGACTGTTGCTGTGTATGTAATGAGTTCGCGATGTATTAAGTGATCTGAATTTTTTTGTCTAATCTAACTAGGCAAAAAAAAAAAAATGGTCCTTTGCAGAACCTATGTACCTGTGTTGGCATGCATGTGTGTATGATGCAGTGTAATAAATGTCTGTTGATAGCTAGTGAATGTAGAGCTGTCATTTTGCTGCGTCACTAAATAATGGCAACGATAAATGTCGTTCCCGCAATCTTTACCATGTCGTAGGACCACCTTGTGGCGCTTGATGCGCGCAGCACAGGACCAATCGTTGTGGCGATCTTTGGGGAAGGCCTATGTCCAGCAGTGGACGTCCTACGGCTGAAATGATGATGACGATAAAATGACGTTCAAGTGAATATCGCTGATACAGAAACGTAATCTATACATATTATAAAATTAAGTCCCCCGCTGCGTCTGTCACTCGGATTTTCATATTTTATCAATAGACGGAATGATTTATGAGGAAGGTTTAGGTGTATAATTTATTAACATTTTGTGTAAATTGGCTGATATATGACGATGATTGTTGATAATGTCAAATGATAAATGTCAAATGTATAAATTGGATAGGCCCTCAAATGTAACTTCTGGGATCGGTTGATAATTACTAAGAAACAACTTGTGAGTGCCAGTTAGTACGAGAAGTACAAAAGAAATACAATAAAAAATGTAAGCCGTCATAGTTTACTTAACATATGTGAAAATCTAAGTACATCATATTTTTAAATATAAATATGAATAAAACCACGTTGATATACTAACTGTGTCGTGACCGTAACTGGTATTCATAATTCAAATTTTGGTACTAATCTGTATCGGATACCGGTGTGAACAGCGTATGAATCTATCGCTTGTGATGGTTTTCGAACCAATAGCAGAGCTATATGAAGCGCTCATACGTTCCCGTCCAATCACAACGTCTCGTCATGGCGCCATCAAGAATGACGTCTGAGTCTTTTCGTCTTCTCGCCGGTGCACGCGACTGCGTACTATTCAAATTAATTTGTTAGAATATAATTACAGATAAACTGTTAAAATGTAACGAACAATTAGTCAGTGCCAAATGTGTAGTGTGCATCGGGAAAACAAGCGTGCGTTACCTACTCCGGCTCACCAGACCTGACCACCCTGGACATTCTAACTACTGGACGAACAAAATTACGTGGCTAAAGGTAAGAATTCCTGTCATAGGGGCGACAGATTCTTAAGCGCTTGCAGCATTCAAACCAACTCCCGTGGCTGCTTCCAAATGTTCGTGGTGCTCACGCACACTTATAAAGTAAAGTACGTAAAGTAGAGAGAGAGAGCGAGAGAGAGAGAGAAGCTTTCAGTATACATGTAGATAAGGGAACGCTAAGCGCTTTTACTTCCGTCCAAAAGCGCCATTAGATTTTTTACATAATAAAATATAATTTGGAAATAAATTAGAAAATTTTCAAACGTACAAATGTAGCACGAGCTAGTAACAATCAAATCTAAGTAACTTAATTACTTTGTATGGAGTCGTGAGGTCACATGTCGCACTATCAAAGCTCATTTCGAACAACCCTCCCGTAGAACAAACATTCGCGCTTGAAGTTTAGCCGAGAGAGAACGGAGACTGTATTATCTGGAACGTTACCCAACTTGCCAAATGTTCGGATTACTTGCGCAAACTGATTATCTAGTTACGTTGTTCCATCCCCCATTACGTACATTTCAGTTGTTGGCGATTACTTTTATAGTATTAATACTTTCGTAAAATGTCTGCAGGTATCCCAAGCCTTAATTAGATTTTATTTAGCTAATATGTTCTGATATCATATAAATATATTTTCGAAAAAATACTCATGGTATTGAACAAATCTTATATGTTTATAAAAGCTATATAGGTGTTGTATTTGATCATAAAATCACCTGATGGGTGACGTTTTTTTTTATATAGTGGACCTCAAATTTACGGTCTTATTTATGTCTCTCAATTAAAAAAAACAGCGGGGATCACCGAGTGATCCATCATCAGTCGCCACTACGTTATATAAAGCAAGCTGGCTCTCAAGTGTAGCTGCCTGTATATATATATATATATACGAAAACATTTTGGTACATATATATACGAGGTGACACGGGGAGAAAATTCAGTTTGAAGACCAGCCACGCGACACTATAAAATATTTAAATGATAGACTTTCATAAAAATACTTTCTTTCACTAAAAGTTTAGTTTCAGTATAAAATACGAGCCCAAGTCTGCCCACGAGCCGTAAATGTAATACCGTCAATCAAAAACTCGACTTTGTATTTACTTTTTTACTTCTAATGAATTCACCGTTGAATAGGACATTTTATTCCATAGTGTTTATACTATAATATGTGTTAAAAAGTTAAAATATTGTATTGGATTTTTAAAATTTTTAAAAATAATTTAGCAAAAGCTGCTTAATGTACATCAAAGATGTCCCTGATTCGTCTGTCGGCATTGGAGCCATGCTCGAGCGCTTCAGCGATCACGATGCTTATTAGTTTGCAGTTTCCTGCTTTAATAACCCTCGTAGATACGCGAATATGAGCTATATTGAACTGCGAGGGTAACTGTACAAATATTTATTTAATATATATTAACAAATAATACCACTAATTAAGGTTTCAGGAGGCGTGCGCGAATCAAGTACTCGGAAATAGTACCATAGTATTGATAAAGCTTAGAAATCTCAACGTAAAATAATATTTTTAGTTAGGTGTGTTGATTTAAGTAAAGACGCCGACTCCGCCGTGATTTTGATGATTCTGTAATATATTATGGTCTAAGGACAATCTTCTTTGTAGCGCCCTGACTATCTATAATAAAAAGTTTAATTAAGGATAAAAATAGGTTGAATCTCTTTTCTTGCAAAATATTATCGAAGCCACGTAGATTTCTGACATTTTTAGTACTTTAACATCTGTTGGTTATTAATATTGATCCTTATAATAAACATAATCGATTGGCATGTTTTTTTAAAATGTAAAATGCCCATTTGATTTCAAATTGTATACTAAAAAAAACTATAAATGCCGATCAAACTTTCTCAAAATATTAAGGATAGTCTCCTCAGAAAGTTTTTCTGTAGCTACAACTACCCCTTACTGTCCCATCTAAAGAATCCACCTGTATAATATTACGTACTACTTATGGTTTGAAAATTTAAAAATAATAGTTCAAATACGTTATTATTTTGTACCAATAAATAAATACATAAAAGGTTAATATGAGACGTTTTATTTCATTTTATCGACACGAAATTTTGTTTTAAGAAACAGAAACAAAACACCGCCCGCCGCTAATCTGGTTTGAAATCTATATGTCTAGACTCTAGACAGTCTGCTATGTATGAAAATGTACAATCACATCGTTAAGTATAAAAATATTGTAGCGTTCACGTTAGTAATCTTGTGTGTTTAGCACACAGCACTTCGAAGAGGGGATGGTTGTTACGTGATCAATTGACGACGACACCGTCGCCTTTTTCAAGGAAACAATAAGCGGGAATATCTTCCAATAGATCAGCGGATAACTAAGTTCGTGACAGTGTTTTGGGAATCACGTGAACAAGTTGGTATCATTTATTTCGTAATTTAAAAATATTGTAGGCATACTTGTTTAAATCTTTGTTAATTATTTCCATCTATGATAATCAGCGAAATTGTAAATTTGTTACATATTGTCTACTCATAGGGGTAAATAAAAATAGTTTCATTAAATTTTTCAAAGAGCTACTTAGATACCAATTTTGGAATAAATCTGACCAGTAAAATATTATTTTCCATACAATCTTTGCTATCCCTTTTCACCCTCATGAGCATCGAGAAATCCCTTCTTAAACGATGCCTACAATATAAAGTTAACAACCTCCTCATATTTCCAATCTTAGTTATTTGTCCTGGGTGGATGATGAGTCAGTATGGATATTGCCTTTATATTACATTTCATAAAAATCGTCTGCATGAATAAAACATATTATTCATGGTGATCTATAATATAATAATAGCAACATCTATATTTGTATTTATAGTTATGAATGTAATTATAGTGAAGCATATTTTGTAATTAGCCATTTATTACTAGCTTGCGTCATTACCAAAATGTAATAAAGTAAATGAAGTCTATGTTCCTTTATATTACATTTCATAAAATCGTCTGCATGAATAAAACATATTATTCATGGTGATCTATAATATAATAATAGCAACATCTATATTTGTATTTATAGTTATGAATGTAATTATAGTGAAGCATATTTTGTAATTAGCCATTTATTACTAGCTTGCGTCATTACCAAAATGTAATAAAGTAAATGAAGTCTATGTTCCTTTATATTACATTTCATAAAAATCGTCTGCATGAATAAAACATATTATTCATGGTGATCTATAATATAATAATAGCAACATCTATATTTGTATTTATAGTTATGAATGTAATTATAGTGAAGCATATTTTGTAATTAGCCATTTATTACTAGCTTGCGTCATTACCAAAATGTAATAAAGTAAATGAAGTCTATGTTCCTTTATATTACATTTCATAAAAATCGTCTGCATGAATAAAACATATTATTCATGGTGATCTATAATATAATAATAGCAACATCTATATTTGTATTTATAGTTATGAATGTAATTATAGTGAAGCATATTTTGTAATTAGCCATTTATTACTAGCTTGCGTCATTACCAAAATGTAATAAAGTAAATGAAGTCTATGTTCCTTTATATTACATTTCATAAAAATCGTCTGCATGAATAAAACATATTATTCATGGTGATCTATAATATAATAATAGCAACATCTATATTTGTATTTATAGTTATGAATGTAATTATAGTGAAGCATATTTTGTAATTAGCCATTTATTACTAGCTTGCGTCATTACCAAAATGTAATAAAGTAAATGAAGTCTATGTTCCTTTATATTACATTTCATAAAAATCGTCTGCATGAATAAAACATATTATTCATGGTGATCTATAATATAATAATAGCAACATCTATATTTGTATTTATAGTTATGAATGTAATTATAGTGAAGCATATTTTGTAATTAGCCATTTATTACTAGCTTGCGTCATTACCAAAATGTAATAAAGTAAATGAAGTCTATGTTCCTTTATATTACATTTCATAAAAATCGTCTGCATGAATAAAACATATTATTCATGGTGATCTATAATATAATAATAGCAACATCTATATTTGTATTTATAGTTATGAATGTAATTATAGTGAAGCATATTTTGTAATTAGCCATTTATTACTAGCTTGCGTCATTACCAAAATGTAATAAAGTAAATGAAGTCTATGTTCCTTTATATTACATTTCATAAAAATCGTCTGCATGAATAAAACATATTATTCATGGTGATCTATAATATAATAATAGCAACATCTATATTTGTATTTATAGTTATGAATGTAATTATAGTGAAGCATATTTTGTAATTAGCCATTTATTACTAGCTTGCGTCATTACCAAAATGTAATAAAGTAAATGAAGTCTATGTTCCTTTATATTACATTTCATAAAAATCGTCTGCATGAATAAAACATATTATTCATGGTGATCTATAATATAATAATAGCAACATCTATATTTGTATTTATAGTTATGAATGTAATTATAGTGAAGCATATTTTGTAATTAGCCATTTATTACTAGCTTGCGTCATTACCAAAATGTAATAAAGTAAATGAAGTCTATGTTCCTTTATATTACATTTCATAAAAATCGTCTGCATGAATAAAACATATTATTCATGGTGATCTATAATATAATAATAGCAACATCTATATTTGTATTTATAGTTATGAATGTAATTATAGTGAAGCATATTTTGTAATTAGCCATTTATTACTAGCTTGCGTCATTACCAAAATGTAATAAAGTAAATGAAGTCTATGTTAACCTTTTTGTTATTAAATGATTATTCAGTTCAAGTGTAGAGAAGACAAATATTGGGAAAAAATAAAATCTGGTATATTTCTTACCAGTTTTATTCACATTTGATTAGGCTCAATAATTAATAATATATGAAAATTTATAGCTTACTGCGGGCACAAAGAATTGAATTTTTCTCGTCACCTTGTAGGGTTCACCTTACAGCCTTGGTTCTAATTAACAGATTCTTGAAATCTACAAGTGCTCTTTACAAGGAGCGGCGACCGCGGCGCGTGATCAATCTCTTTGAGACACTCTGCTACGCTTTCAATAATTCAGACAGGCTTCAGTACCAAACCCATTATATACAGAAATACTAAAAAAATAACTTTGATCATTTTTAAAATATAATGCGACTGTATGTTAGATCTTTCATGAACTATTGAGTTGCAGTATGAGAAAGCCCATCAAAGGAATGCTTAAAAGCCAGAGAAATTACTTTTTTATTTTTTATTCATTTAAAGTGTAATTACCATCTTCTACGTCTGATCATTTTTTAACACAGGCCACTTCTCAAATAAGTCACAGCGAAACAACAAAAAGAAAACTATATTCAGTTTAGACCCTAAGAAGGCAATTTTGAAAATAAAAACACTACGACCGGGCCCAAAAACATACTAGTCATCGAGAAAACCTGGGAAGAAAATCGATCGGGTTTATCTTTTTTTTTTAACTGTGTAAATATTTACAATTTATATTATTTTACTAGAGTCATTTCCAAACTACAAAATTATCTACTAATGACTAATGAATTGATAATAAACCTTTTGACAGTGAAAGCTGCTTGACATGGTCCGTGAACTTATTGTCCGGGTAATCGGCAATATACTTAGGAACCATATTATTGAATCGTAACACTATTATTTTAAATTTTTTTTGCGGGTCACTGCGGTCGAAATATATTATCACTAATTTGTGTTTATTTCTAGTATTAAAACTACGCTGTCGTTTACAAAATTTAGCTTATCTAAATTTTGGAAACTTACATTAAATTAGCAAGGATGTATAATTGTGAAGGCTAATAGTTATGAGTCATAACCAGATAAATAGTTTAAGAGGTAGGGCACAGATAAATTTCTTTGGAGATTTCTCTCCTCTTGGGACAGTCCGACTGGTGAAATACCTTCCCTCTATAAAATATTGCAGCCAAATAATTATGCGTTGTGTTCCTGTGGTGAGTAAAGTTAACAGAGCTCCTTGGGGAGTTCAAGGTCTGCAAAGTGCTAGTTATACCTATGGTATTACAAGAGTGCATAGGCTTCGATAGGCAATTACTATCAGACGAGCTGTACGCTAGTTTGAAACCTTAGTTGTGTAAAGAAAAAAATCCAGTTGTACTTCAAGAATCGTTGCTCCGTTTGGTAAAAGGCATCTTAAATTGCGTTTGTCGAGATACGGCTAGTACCTACTCGAGAACACTCAGAAGTTATGTTCAGATCCAGAGAATCTAGTTTATATAATATTTTCGCTATCAATAAATAATAATACATATTTCAAATTTTATATCTTGGTACCTAATAAGTTTAAATATCTAAAAAAAATTTCATTACCTTTTTTACTTTACTCCGCCGCCATTTAAATGATTCACCGATATATATTACTAGATTAAACCCTTTAGAAGCGGTCAGCATTATTCTAGAATCATTACTAAACACATAAGCTAAATCTAAAACGTTGGAACTAATAAGAATTTCAAACAGAAAACTCATTCTTGTTCGTTTGTGTGAACGCGTCTAACTTTTAGTTCAACCAATAATGGATTTAAGCCAATTTTAGCGTGGAACTTATTCGAGAGTCACGCCAGACTCGAATTAAGCGTGGATAGGGTGAAAGAGCTTAACGCTCGCTATTTTCCTAATCAATTCATGAGTCAACAAATATATTGGAAGCTTAACAATCTAAAACTTGGTAATCCTTTTTTTACAATTTTACTTTTTTATTTAGGGCCGACTTTCTAGTCGCCAGATATTTGTTTAGTTAATTTTATACGAGGAATAATTTTAACATTTTGACAGATAATGTATGCAAAAGCTGGCAAAATTAAAAAAATATTCGTCTAAAAAGTTATCTGTTAAAAAAATATTTGTATTATAATATATCTGGGATTTTAATTTACACAGAATAAAAAATAGACCTTTGTAAAAATAATCTTTGTGTTTTTTTATCGCTGTAGGTGTAGGCGCTGTGACCACAATCTCACCTAATCTTAAGCGACGATGTGGGCCAAGATGGTAACATGCTAAGCCTAGTAAACGACTGGCTCTCAAGGGTAGCTGCCGGAACACACCTATTGTTGCTTGGCGACATATTTTCAACTTGAGGGCTACCCAGGCGGGCATTAGAAAATGCTCTACCACCATGCTATGGCTTCACCGAAAGCCTCATTGCAGTGATTCGTACTCACGTCCGTCGATGCGGTGTCTGTAAACGCTACCACTGAGCCATAATTGCTTCAAAATGTGTAATGTATGCTTGGTGTAAATTTGACTGTAAAATAAATTATCAATAAAAATATATATGAATTCTCATATGACTTATTTGTTAGTAAAATCGTAATACCAAAACAACAAAAAAGTTTATCTTCAAACGCTCGTTAAAGGCTACAAAGGTATCACGTACAATTTTTTAAATAAATATACCTGATTCAACACGTTAATAAACAACAGTTTACAAGACGATGTACGCTCCCACTTTTTATGTACAGTTTGGTTTAGATAGAAACACGGTTTGCCATATCACCAAAATCCCTGATCCCAAGACTGAAAGGCGCACGTTTCCGTCGTATAATCGGGATACGCGACGCTATCGGTGGTCGATTCACCACGACTCTCCTTACTGAGACGGGGTCGCGCATCTTGTCGGCAATTCATTTATTTTACGAGACCAACTCACGATAAGTGGTCCCGGACGTGACTCGAGTCCTTTAAAATATTTCCTAACAACTTGACTGGATATTATGTGAATTATGACGTTATATATTAGCAGTAATTAAAATTAGTTCTTAAAAACTGGTTAGGCGTATTGTCACCTTTTGTCTTGACTTAGGTACTTGTCACTACTTAACCTAAATTTGAACGCGGAAAAGTGTCTACATTGTGTTTGATGGTAAGCGCACAGTAAAAAATTAAAACACTAGCGACCACCTAGAGACCGGTAGCGCATCGACAGTCACTGTTGTCATGCCGTCCTGCAAGCCTTTTGGCAGCCGGATAGCAATGTGGCTCAGTGGTAGCGTGTACGCCTTCGCGTCGATGGACGTGAGTTCGAGTCCCTGCAATAAACTTGAGCTTTCGGTCAAGGAAAACATCCTGATGTTACCATAGCATGGTGGTAGAGCATTTTCTAATACTCGCCTGGCTAGCTACCACCCTCATGATAAAAATCTGTCGCCAAGCACCAATAGGTGTGTTCCGGCAGCTGCACTTGAGAGCCAGTCCACCCACTAGGCTTAGCGTGTTACCATCTTGGGTCACATCGTACTTAAGATCAGGTGAGATTGTGGCCACAACGATGAACCTATAATGATAATAATAACTGTCTGATCCCGAAACTCGACAAAGGAAAAGATACACAGATCGATTTATCACCACCACGCCGTATGATTACTGGATAATATTCGAACTCGGAACGCGAAACGATTAAGCGTACCATTATGACGTGTAACACCTTGTATATGGTGGTCTCGATCCAGTCAGAAGCAATTATCATTCTAATAATTAAACTGCATTTGTTATTACGATGAACATCAAAAAATGAGAACGATATTTAGGGAAATAAGTTTTATTATGGAACATTACAAGTTTGAACCGATAATGTAAGTAACATAATAATATTGATATCAATCGGTCAAGGTTCCGTTGTTGTAGCGCCCGGAATCCGCTTCCAGATAAGCAATGGCTTTCCTATCGCGTTTTATGGCACATTCGATATTACGTGAAATAGTTTTTGCTCCCTTGACTACGTATCTCTCGCTTGTGGCTTCACAGGACTGGACTTCGGTATTATTATAACATTGTATTTCATATGCCTTCTTATTTTCATAATGAAAATCAATGAAAACATTGTCGAAGGTACACTGTTACTGAAGGTATGAAGCTTGTCAGGCAGTAAATAGAGCAGTTTTAGTTCCAACACTCATGTACGGAAGTGAAGGCTGGGTGTTTTAAAATCTAATTAAAGCCGTTTTGAGGAAACATCAGACAAGAGTAGTCTAAACCGACGAGCATTCATGAAAAGGTTGATGAATGTTGAAGAAGTATGTTAGGATCGTAGCAAGTGCGGAAGGACGTGATTTCTGCCTACCCCGTTAAGAAAGAGGCGTGATTTATTTATGTATGTATAAATAATACAAGACTTATGTCACAAATCGTGAAGCTTTAATCAAGGAAGTTATCATGTATTATTCATGTCTGTAAATTTTTGTACGTTTATGAATTATAAATGACAGGAAAATTTACAATATAGCAAGTTATGGTAATAGTAAATGAGATGGTAGAACACACAGTTGAAGTATTCACGTTTCTAGTATTCGGTTTGGATGGTGTGCTTGTTGACAAGTACTTGCACAAAAGGCGTTACATTCAGTATCAACCTATCACTGAATGTCTACGAATATACATTATGAAGTTAACTATGGGTTGCAGTGACCACTCAATATCAACAGGATTACAAGCAAAAATAAAAGTTTCAAATGTTATTGGTACATAATTTTTCGGTCTAGTCGATTTTGAATAAAATCTGGGCATACGAACAAATAAACAGACATGCATACAAACAAATAAACAGACATGCAGACAAAAAAAGTTATATGGTTGATTCATAAACACGTATTTACATTACAGAAAATATAATTTCGGCAATGTCAAATTGTGATCATATAGTCTAATATTTGCCGACAAAATCAGACGTTTGACTGAAAAACAGTGTCGATCGAGTTGATGATTTACGTCACCAACGGCAATACGCTGATGTGAAATCTTTTTGTCATATCGTTTTTTTTGCATTTTCTTGTATACATATTTTTAAATTAATTCTTTCTTTCTTTATATAAACGTACGTTTATCGCTATTTGTTTTATTATTATTAATTGAATATCTAATGTTTTACACCATATTATTTCAAGAATTGTAACAAATTTACTATTACGCTTCACATGGCACTGAAGCCGGGCCTGAAGAATGCCGAATTCTTTAGGGAGTATTTGAGCTGAAGGTACATCGTTGTGTGCGATTAGGGCAAATGGAAAAAGTTGTCGTTTTATATAACAAATGACGTAATTTTTCCTTCGTCACCCGCTCCGGGGATGCCATAACCCCATTTCCATGATGTAGGGAGACATCTCAAAAGGTACTTTGTTGGTCATACGACGTGAGAGTGAATTAATATGTGTCTTATACCTTTTTTTGCCTCGTTAACTACATTCACTTAACATTAAAGAAAGAAAATAATTGAAATTTATGGTAATTATTGCATATTTACTAGCTTTTATCCGGGACTTTACTTCCGTTATCTCCAAAATGAAATGAGCCATATACTAATTCAGAAACATTCACGGGCGTCACAACATCTTAGTAAAGTTTCATCGCCATCGGATGAATAGAATAGGAACGCCTATGGGCCAAACAAAGAAACGTACGGAAACCGCGTCGACTGACGTGGGTTTGATTCCCTACAATGAGTGTGAGCTTAGGTGAAGGAAAACATCGTGATAAAACCATACCATGGTGGTAGGGAATCTTAGAATACCTGTCTATCTAGCGACCATTCTTAAATTGAAGTACATTTCTTAGCACCTTTAGGTGGCTTTATGTGTTTAGGTTGTTATCATTTTCAGCTACACTATCGCTTATACATCCAAAACTTATAAAAAGTGAAAAACAAAGACTGTTTAGAATGTTAAATAATGATTTACCTGTAAATAACCAACTGAAGTATAATGTAAAATAATTTTGTTCTCTTTAGCGTGGGTGTTTTCATTGTACTTTCATACTCCCTGTAATTTTTCATGACATTTCATAGCGTGACGCACTCGACGACCGGCGACGTTACCGCCTCCCGCATCCCGTGACGTCCCCTTGCACTTCGTCGTCCACACTCAGTGGCTTCATTAGAAATTCAAAGGCTGTTTAGTCATTATCTCACAACACCTGTTGTCGGGCTCTGTTACCTTCGTTAAATTTAAGGACGTTTCCACATCAAATTTAATTGTATTTACAGTAAAAAACCCTTTTTAATAACATATTCTGTATATACAGCATAAGGTTCTTGTAAAAGCTTTACGAGGTCTATGTTTAGCAAAAAGGATGATATATGGTTTTTTTAACTTGATGGACTTATAGTACAGTTATGACTTGCGAAAACCGAGAACTGGTTTTCGTAAGCCAATTCTTAAGTTTATAAAAGATCTGACGTCTTCGGAAAGACAGAAATAACACTATGATTAGAATGTACCATTACTATATGTATTTTTGCTTCATAAAACACTAGCTGTGCCCGCAGCTCCGCTCACGTGGACTACAGAATGCTGTTGGTCGTACGCAGGCGCGATTTGTGTTACCTCAAAAATGCGTATTCTGGGTGATCTTTCGACTTTTATGTAGGTCTTTTTAAGGTCTACGATTATGTAGAACATTAATTTGATATATCTCTCATGGTTTATTCAGTGTAAGCTATTGAATCTCCCCAAATTCGTCAATTTTCCGAATTGATTCATCATTATCGTCACTGCTTATTTGGTATGTTACTTTATCTTACAAAATATATCCTATAATCCTGCCAAATAACATATCTATGAATTAAAGGAAAACCCATGTACATAGGATTTAAAGTGGTTTTCGCGTGAAAAGAACATAAACGGACAAACAGACAGAGAGACGTTGAGTTTTATAATATGTATAGATTAGTTGTGCCCCGCGGTTAAATGTCCGTGTTAAATTTATTCAAGCAACTCTCTACCGCGCTGCGTCGCCACCGACGCACTCTTGTAGTGGCCTATCGTTATTATTACTTCCCGTACTCTCCTATAGTTTGGCAGATTATTCATGATTACTGCTCTGCAATGTTCCGAATATATCTAGAAACAAAATTGTTATCGCCCATAGGTTGCGTTCCGGATACATACCCCTGAATAAATTTTTACTATCTGATGAAAAAACGTACTTCGCCTTATTCGCGCCTTAGAACATTGCGATAAACTTCAAGATATGTATCACGTATTGATGGAATGTGTCCGGAACCAAACAGTAAGATAAAGTCTGTTAGAGCACCTTGGTCTCAATATGTTAGATCAGGGTGCTTTCTATGCTATATTGTTGAAACCTGACAGTACTAACGTCCTTTTGGTATACAAATTGATTACTAGTTACTCCAAATAAAATGCTTTAAAGCAACTAGGCCGACGTAACCCTAAGTGTTAAATGCCAAAGAAACAAGAAAAATATCATTACGACTGGGACAGGTGCCTGTTGCTGAGTAGTATACATATAATGTAAAAATTAGCGGATACTATTAGCAAAAAATATTGCTAAGTGACGTCACTGACTACCGAGAGAGGTTGTGAATCCAACGCCGTTTGCTGCTGACTGGCCTGAGCTCTTTTCCGCGCCTGGCTACACACAGGCTAATGCTGAAAGGCGACAAACGAAAGAAAGTGAAGGAATTATTACCAAGTGCAGTGTATCCCCGACCAATACTGATACAACCACAAAAATATATATAAGAATTTGTGAGATATATATATATATATATATATATTTGAAGGAATGGTAGCGTGTATGATTTCGCGTCGATAAACGTGAGGTCGAATTTCTGCAGTGAGCCTGAGCTTTCGGTGAAGGAAAACATCGTGAGGAAACCATACCATGGTGGTAGGGCTTTTTCTAATTCCCGCCTGGCTAGCTACCACCCTCAAGTTGAAAATCAATCACCAAGCACCAATAGGTGTGTTCCGGCAGCTGCACTTGAGAGCCAGTCTTCCAACTAGGTTTAGCGTGTTATCATCTTGAACCACATCGTCATTTAATATCAGGTGAGATTGTGGCCACTACGCCAAACCTATAATGATAAAAAAGGTATAAAGATGCCCACGATTGTACAATGTATAAAGGTTTTGTTATGTGATATATAATATATCGAAATAAAAGACTGTAAAATAAAGTGCTTGTTGCGTAGTATATATTTCGACGCCTCTTATTAGGGCCGGTTATCTTGTTAGCGAAACTATAAATAATCTCTGCCAACGTTTATGTTCTGCTCTAACAAGCGGCTATTTTTCATACAAGCTATGGTGTTGTGTGAACCGTTTTTCAGGCATTTGAAACTGCGGGTGAACATTGAAATTTATTTTATATCCCAGTAGGTTATCATGAGTCTTATTTATCATATCAACCGCCTATGGCTTTTTAGCGTTTATTACAACATATCTTATTTTAATAATAAAAAATAATTTATACCGTTCAAGGCTAAGTAACTTCCTAATAATGATGGATTTATAGAATCAGATCAGTGGTTCCAGAAATAAACTCCTACAAACGTACAAACTCTACCTCTTTGTAAAAGTAGTACATAGTATATATACTAGCTAAGCTCGCGACTCCTCAGTAATTAATTTCGTCTCGTAATTTTATTACTATTCATATTTTATAGTATTAAAATTAGTGTCTAATACAGTCTTTATAAATCCTCAAATCGATTGTTTTTTTTTTACGATTTCTAAAAGTATTTATTATACACAATTCTTAGAACTTATCAATAGAGGAATGACGTAAATTTCTTGTGTGTAAATTTTCATAAAACTCGGTGAAGCCGTTTCTGAGTTAAAGCCAGACATGCAAACTGTCATATTCGTGATCATTGTCCTTTATTACGTTACACGATTAACAAGAAATTTGGAAAAAATATATTTACAGACTTACAGACAGATTTATATTAATAATTTTATAAGTTTTATAAACAACTAGTTTATTAATATTAACTATTTAAAAGTAATTTAAATACAAACAGCTTAAAATACAATATTAAAATTATGGCTGCATTTAAAAATATAAGTCTTAAAATAGCTCCATTCAATGAGAAGTTGAGGAGTTATAGATTAGCGTGGTATGGACATGTCATGAGGAAGGATGAATGTTGTATAACTGAAAGAATGTTAGGTATAAAGGTGCATGGATATATGAGTAGAGGAAGACCGAAGAAGGTATGGATGGACTGTGTGAAGAATGATATGCGTATAAAACGGGTGAGATGATAGTTAATAGAGTAGAGTGGAAGAGAAAAACCTGTAATGCCGACCCCACTTAAGTGGGATAAGGGTAAGAAGAAGTAGGTTGCATAAAAATACAGGTTAATATAGTTATTTTATATAATAATGCGAAGAGTTTTCATCTCTATTTGAAGAAACACGGAAACAATCAACAACGAAATGTACAAGATACTGAGATGTGAAAGTTTAATATTATCAAAGGGAATACGTACTGACGGACTGTTTCTGGGTTGCATGCGAAATAATGGGCCGAGAATATTAAGTTATTCGCTTTGTTCTACTCCGTAAAGTATCTCTGCAGTGAGTAATAAGTACTAATGTAGTACTTTTGTTTTGGAGTCTGAAAATGTTTGTTAACGTTGTTGCATGGATACGATCCTAATTGTATCAACAGGGTAAGTTTACAGTTAAGTAGAACTTAAGCAACTTTCATATTTACTGTGCTAAGAACATAAAACCGCTTCGTTTACGAGGAGGCATCACCTCACTGAGTGTATTTTATCGTCTGCATCATAGTGAGTGTTCTGAAGAGCTGCTTTACCTTATCTTCTAATTTCTCCTTTATTCCAGAACCGCGTGGGCTGGTATTCGAAACAACGGCTACATAGTAGGTAGATCTCGGCAAGAACAAATAATTTCGAAAATTCCTATATTCGCCTTACAATGAAGATATGGAATTGCTTTCCAGCCAGCGTGTTCCCTTTCTCCTACAATTGGGTCTTTCAAACGAGTCGTGAAGAGTCATATCATCAAGCCGGTATGTCAGTGATGACTGCCAATGGTGTTTCACATCGGCGGTCGGAGCTGTTTCTGGACTGAAACCCACTTTTAATCAGGTATGGAACAGTAATTTTTCCTAGCTATTTTAAAAAATAAGCCATTTAGGTTCGACTTATACAGCGAGTCTGAGTTTTCAGTTAAGATAAACAATGTTATGAAACCATAGCATGGTGATAGGGTAGCTGCGCTTGGGAGCCACAACTTCCACTAGGCACTTAGGTCACATAGTCACTCAACAAATTAAAACCAGGTGAGATTGTGGTCGAAGGTTTAAAGGTATAAAGTATTTTAAAAATAAACTTGTGTTTATTACTAAATACAAATTTAATGCATAAAAGGAGCAATTAAATAAAAAGAATCATAAGATACGAGATTGAAATAACATATTAATGTATACTATTAAAAGTAAAGTATTTTGCTTGTAAACGGTAATTCTGTGGAACTACTAATCTGATTCTGGAAGTTCTATATATATTTAAATCTAGTATATAGCTATACGCTATATTTTATTACTATTAAGGTTTACAATAAAGAAGTTAACGCCTATGTCGTCACAGTCGCTTGCTAGTAACAGAAAAATTAGTAATCTTATGTTTTGTACTTAATTTATATTTTCTAACTACATATTTTACGTGTTGAGGATTCTACCTTTTACCTATATTTATCTACAATAAAAATAAATCTTTTCGAGGAATATTTTATTTACAGAGATTACATTTAATCGTAATTTTATTCAACAAGTCGATAATGCAAATTTAAATTTAATTTAATACAAAGACTAGATTCAAATACTATAATTATGATGAATATAAAATTAGTTTTTGCATATTTTAATAATAATATGAAGTGAACTAGAATAGTAAGCAATATTTTTTCAATTAAAATATACTTGCGTTGTCCTTTATATCGTGAGATAATAGCACGCATAGAAATATTACAATATACGCATGGAAAGCGTAGGATAGGCCGTTGACAGAGCTCTCTCAATCCCCTAGGAGCTCATGAGTAAAACGCCCGTTCACCAAGATGAGGGTTGACGTTCATATTGCACGACTCCCGCGGGATTCCCTATGAAGCGTCGCGCAGACTCGACAAACATATCATGTGACTGAAATTGCGTAGTTTTATTATGAATGTTGTCACATATTTATACCGCTCAGTAATCACAATTTCCACTGGTTTATTTATTTTCGTCGACGTCCGACCAGTTCGCGATACACCCAGTGTAATTACCGTTATAGGAACACTATTAGGCGCATTACGTTCCGGGATAAGCCTGTGTACCTACATAGTGCGCATTAAAAATTTACGGAAGTGGCCACTTACATTAAGAATATTTAAAAACTAATTACGCCATCTTAAAATGGAACTCTTTGGCTTTAATATGCTGTTTGTTTCACCTATTTGTCACTTGTTTCTACATTTTGGCGTCATTTTAAATATTAAGCGTCTCATTTCCATGGATTTTACTTGTTAAAATTTTCGTAGTACTTCGATTTTAAATATAGTTTGACGTTAAGCAGCAGATTTTTGCTCGCCTTTAAATTGAATGAAGTAGCATGCAAGTCGACTGTGTATAGCTGGTTTGCAGTGAGAATTTCGTGATGGTCGTCCGTCTACCGCTGTGAGAAATATTCAAGGAGAAAATTCAAGGATCCGTTCGCGAAATATTAAGATTTAAAGTGCTAATTTTTTTAGGTTCAAGTGCCCCCGCCGCCAGCTAAATGGCTGTTTTCGGATATGTGAAAGAACTCAATGAAGTAGTATATATAATGAAATTAAAAGGAAAACTATCAGAGTTAACTTGTAAGTAGGCTTTACAAGTTAACGAGTAATAGTCAACCAACTTATAAAATTAAGCTTAAAAATGCTAACTTTTGTTAGAGTCGTATCCCCACCCCCGTCAGCTAAATGGTTGTTTTTGGATATGTAAAAAAATCATGGTAATAGTATATAATATAATGAAGTTAAAAATGTAATCGAAATTTAGAATTTTAGTTGTAAGTTTCTTTGTAAAGCGAATTGTATATTCTTAGAGAAATAAAAATATCTTAAACCATAAAACTATCAAAGGTAAGTAGGCTTTACAAGTTAACGAGTAATAGTCAATCTATATTAATATAATAAAATGGAAGTTTTTTTGTTTGCTTGTTTAAACACGCTAAACTTAAAAACTACCAGTCGGATTAGAAAAAAAAACTTTTGTATAAAAGAGCCAGATTCATGAAAAATAGTATAGGCTATCTAGCATTAGCCTATGCCTCCAAGCTAGTCTTAAATATTGATTTTTGTCAAGTAAGTTGGAAGAAACAACGCACTCGAACTGCTTTATCCGCGTGCGCAGGCGTAATGGTTTGGTTAGCAAATACAAAAATATTGCTCTTTAGTACACTTAAAAAAATCTGCAATACCTTATGCCTATCTCTTATACATAAGCCACAATAAAAAATTGTGTGACAAAAATTTATTGAAAATTGATTTATGTGCATTATTATTAGGCATGCCATATTCATCCTTATATATTATATACCCTTATAGCGTGTTATTTGGACGCATAGTTTTGGGAGATAATGGAAAATTAAAATAATTCAACATTCAGCACGGATCTATGACTATAGGTGTAGTGGCGAGTCGTGTGAATTGTGACGCATAATCCTGGCCGCCCGATAAAAATATTGGTTATGCTGAAGTATTATTGCACCGGCCAAAATTAACCGGTACGTGGGGGGTTGTATAGACCCCTGGGTAAAGTATGCCCAGTTCAGACACCTGGGGTTCTGAGTGTACCATAGATAATACGTGGTTGCCGATTCCCCTACCCTAGCAAAAGTTAAGCATAAAAGCCCACTCATCTGGATCTTCCTTGGTGCTGCACGTTGTAGCCGGCCGGCGAATCTCACAACTCTCTCAATCCTTCTAATCGACACTCACAAACATTGTCCAGCTTCACTAGTATATAATCTCTTTACACCCCTTTTAAAAATATAACCAACACTACTTTCAACATTAAACAAAGGTTTCGTATATAATATGTGTACGAGCAATGGCTGCGGTGAACTCTCGACGAACAACTAACACAGCGGCGTGAGCGGCCGGGGTTCTCAACGGATTTTTCTCGACACCGCAATCGCGCGCGTATTTTGAGTGAACTCAAAGCCAACTTCCACTATGATAGGAAACCCTGACAACCACATACCTTTTGGCCCAAACAATTATAGATCATAAATCAGTGATTTCTTTTAAATTATACGCTGGTGAATTCACGGGGCGCAGCTAGTGAACTTATAAAATGTATTTGGAGAAGTTATTTTGTACAAATTCCATTAAAAAACAACTTAAAGACCTGTCTCCAAATGATGATCAGTTACACCAAGCTGGGCACCGGCCGAGACACGGTCTAAAATCTATAGTATGCTTTTGTATGAAGTAATTTATGCTACACCGAGCCGATGTAACAAAAGCATCCTTAGGTCTGCATATTTTGACATGCAACTACGGAACCCTACATTACGAGTAAAACGACACGCACAATTTTTTTTATCTAATTTCCACCTCTGTCATGCAGGAGTTAATTATGTAAATCTTGAATTGATGTATTTAAAACATATATTGTATATTTCAATAAACAATCATAATACTTATCTTGTTTATCAGAGAGCGAACTTCAAAAGAATAAGCAAAAATATTATTTTGCGAGGCGCATGTGGCGACGTTACTTACTTTACTCAATTTATCTCGCTACGAGCACAAAAAATAAAATAACACACATTCAAATTAGGTCAACGAGTACGGCTTTCATCCCGCTACGGAAATTTTCCTTTATGAATATGATATAATATGTATATATATCGTCTGATGATTTGTTATGTACTATTTAAGAATAAGTTATTTACGATTGAAGAGTTTGAGTTATTACGATTAAGAGTTGCCGATTTTTAGTCTGCATCTTGGGGTACATTGTGATTGCTTCTCTTTATTAATCATGGGAGTATTAACTTACTTTATAGACAAACAATATAATAGACATAAATATTATTTAGGACATGAGAATGACCTTTACCAATTTAGTAAATTAAAAATAAAACTTGTAAGTATCTGTCTTTAGTATATAGTTGAATGCTGGTGTGCTGAAAAAGATGATGGAAATAGTGAGAAAGTATGAGAGTGGGAGGTATACGATAGAAGTTATTCAAGACATATTAATGATTTTGACACACAGTTTATTTAATTATTGTGAAAGTATTTGGCATTACTTACCCTGAAACTGTAGAAGCTACTTTTAGCTAGCATTTTAATATTACATTGATGTCTTTAAAAAGAATCTTAAAGGAATTTTTAACCAGCCTAAACGACGTTCATTGTCGACTGTTTATTAAAATCTTTAGAAACATTATATGTATAGTACCTACTGTTAAATATTCGTTATCCTATAAATTGTTAGTAGTGATGATTTTTCAGTAATAGAGTGATATGATCGCGTGTCAAAAAATGGCTTACAATGAGCCTGAGCCACCGAATGAAAGGGAATCATCATTTCAGCCGAAAGAAGTCCACTGCTGGACATAGGCTTCCCTCAAAGATCGTCACAACGACCGGTCGTGTGCTGCCCGTATCCAGTGGTTTCAGCCAACCTTTACCAGATCGTCGGACCACCTTGTAGCGGGTCTTCCCACGTTTCGTCTTCCGGTACGTGGCCGCCACTCGAGAACTCTTTGGCCTCATTGACCATCGTTCCCCATTACGTTCCCCGCTCACTGCCACTTAAGTCTAGCTATTCTTTGAGCTATGTCGGTGACTTTGTTGCTCCTGCGGATTTCCTCATTTCTGATTCGATCACGCAGAGAAACTCTGGGCATAGCCCTCTCTATTGCCCTTTGAGTAATATTGAGTTTTCTTATCAGTTCCATAGTAACGACCACGTCTCAGCACCATATGTAATCACCGGCAACATACTGGTCAAAGACTTCCGTCTTGAGACACTGCGGTATCTTGGGCGAGAAGATGTTACGTAGCTTTCTAAACGCTGCCCAGTCGAGTTGGATTCGACGATTGATCTCTTTCTCGAAATAGAATCATGGCACTCGACTGGTTTTAATTAAAAATCAGTCGCCAAGCGGCTGTATTGCAAACTGACGGCACTGTACCGAGAGATTCACAATCCATCTTCTGTCAGTGTTGTCACGCTTTCCTGTAAGCCTCTCGGTAATTGGATATACAATGGCTGATCCCGAAAACTCGACAAACTAAAGAGAGTCACTGTGACGTGTTTATCACTATGACGTGCATGGTAATTGTAATCCAGTCGGGTAAAGATCTCTACCCCTCTACTCTATTAAGGGCCTATTGAGATGGTGCGGCAATATTCTACGCTTGAGTGACTTCAAGCTACCTAAATTTGTGTTCATTTCACAGCTGAAGCATGGAAAGCGCAGAGCTGGGTGTGAATTTTTTCGTTATAGACCTGTAAATAAGCTCCACCTCCCCGCATGTAATATTTCTACTGTTGCGTTGGAAGAGCTTGCGCAACAGAGACCGAATTGGCATAACTCTGTTAAGAGAGCAGTAGACGAATATTTTAAAAACATCTTCTTAAAAAATGTCGTTCTAAGCTTTCTTACATTTGAACTGTCTATTCTTCTGGTCAGCTACACTGTACGCCTTGTATCCTTAGCTTCCAAACCAAAATTTGGTTTCGCGAGCCATATTTCCTCCCATTACCGGAGCTGACAGGGTTCGCCGTTGACGGATACGTCAAGGAGGACATCATCATCATATACAGGCTGAACCCAGAACGTGACACGCCTAAGCGTACCACTATAGCGGTGTTATACTCGGTCTAGTGTTACACGTTAACCAGTGGGACACAATTCTCGTATCCTACCATCCATCACCAGCTACCAATTTTGGTTTATTTTCGTTGTACAATATAATTAGGTAATATAAAATTATTATTTAATACTAAAACTAAACTAAAAACTAAATTATTGATAAGAATATTAAATTCACAGTTTGAAAAGCTATAATTCATGAAATATTCGTATGAGAGGAAACCCCTTAGCACATATTTAAGAATCTCGCCCACGTACGCGGTAAGCAACCTTACGATATATTACCACGATTCGTTGCGATTTATTGCGCTGAGAGAAAAAACTGGTGTCATTGAAATCGTGTACGACTGAGTACCTTTGCTCTGGAAACCTTTGGAAAGTAAATTTATATAGGTAAGTAAATTTTTCATTTTATATTTTCAAAATTTATTTTTCCTTTGTTTTTTACATTATTGCATTTGTTTCATGAATTTTTAAGTTTATTTATAAGATGTTGTTAAAATGATATGAAGAAATGACAGGCATATGTTGTAAGGTAAATTGTTTGGTACAGTCGCAAAGATCTTTCCAATTTGATACAATTATCATCTGCGACTGTATCCCGCGATTTTGGTTGATAATTTAGTGAATGTCGCTTGTAATAACAATATGATACTAGCCTGTAGAGGTCACTGTTATGTTGGTCTTAATGATGTTAACACTTCGTGTATTGTCTATTTTTCTTGTGTTTTTAGCTAAAGTTTGTCCATAATCATATAATGTATTTAAAGGTGCTAATAGGCTAAAATAGTAAGGAAGGAAGTTTTTCAACATGAATATGATGATGGAGTATTGTACTAGCACGTTAGCCCAAAGCTTGGGTTCATTGTAAAATTGTAACCCTACTTCTTGTGATGTGATGCCCCAGTTTGCTTTGCATTAAGCTATCATTCTGTATTCTCCTACTTGATGACAGTACTACGAGAACAATGTACCGAGTTAGAAAAACATCACATGATTTATTTCTTCACCATCGAGCGTGCTAAAAGTTCTCAGAAATTGACTGAAATTATTAAATAAAGACAGTAAAACACAAATGGAACTATATCTTTCAAAAAATAAACAAACGTAAATACTTGGCAGTTTCAGAATTCGAACACTATTTATATTATCAATATTTTATCGTCGTCTAGGTTGGAAACTTGAAAACATTGCTGAGCCACGTCGCAAGCAGTTGAAAACTTTTCAATTTGACGACACTGCCACAACTCAGTGGAATTTAAATTGAAAACGGTTTTCGTTACTGTTCAAACTGGATACATGAATGGAGCTAGAAATTCTGTTTCATTTACTTGCTTTAGAGTTCTTTAGTTCGTGAAAAATATGGTTATAGAAAAATCATACCTATGATTAAAGTTAAAATTTATTGAATAGTAAAATACATTTACGCCAGTTTTTAATAAATGTTTGAATAGAATTGAATCCAATGGTTAGTGTTAATGTATTTGTAGATAAAGACGTATAAAGGAGCTTGAAGGAAGGGTTGGAGCTAATTCTTATTAAGAAATGTAAATTTAAATAGTTGTCTTTCGAGTATGTGTGTAATCATGGATAATTTTTGTTGTAAGTCAAGTGGTGTGTAATATATATATAAAATTTCAGGTAATGTATAAAGTAACATGATACAAAGCTTTTAAAGTAACGAAATATATAATAAACAATGTAATATATTGATTTAAATTTTATTGTAATTCTCCTCATAGTTAGTAAAATACGGTGGGGCTACTAATGGCAAATGATCAGATCTCTATCGATTCGAAAGATCGACAGTTATACCTAACAACTGCGGTAATCACCTGAACCACTAAGTTAAACATAAAAATGATTGATATTTTAAGCAATTGAAGTGGTCGCTTTTAAAAACATCATCGAATATAAGTGAATTTGGTCATTTTTAGGGATACTCCTTCTGACTTACAAATAAATTTGACCGAAAAATATGGAAATCGTGTAGTAGTTCTATGAAAGAAGATAGTAGAACATGTGATATGTTCGAATGCGACAGCATCATAGCTATATTTACGTATTCAAGAAGCATTGCTCGCAAGAAACTCGCAGTATCAGTTTGCAATCTGTGTCCTTGTAAATCGACGTAGTCTATCTAGGACCGGACTTAGAGAGGCCTGTAATCCGTTTGCGACTTCTATGATGTTTATAATATATTAATTCTCAGAGGTGTTTTTTTGTGGTAACGCCATATTTTCTTTAATACTTCATCAAAATCAATCAATTAAATATCATTTTAAAGCTTATAATCCCCGTTATTGACGAAAATTAGATAAATAGTTTAAAGTTACTCTTTTCGATAAAAAATATTGATTAAAGATTCATCTGTTTATGAAATTAATAAATATAATTGAATGAAAATATATTCTACTAATATGTAGGTGGCGCTATCTATTAACAATATGAGTAACTGTTAAATTGATTACAATCTATACTGTGCGATTTTTTTTTTATATTCAACAAGTTTACGGCCTACCTCATGTTAAGCGGCTACCGTAGCCTATGGACACTTATAATACCATAGATATCATTAACCTGTTTCTGATTAAAAACCCCCTACTCAGAGAGCTCTGGAATCCCTACTCACCGCCGAACACAACTATAGGTTATTTAGCTGCGTTCTGTATTCGCAAAGGTTAGCTAGAACATTGTTAATATTACAATATTTTGGTAGTTTTCGTCATTCGACCGTAAATGTCTAGATAATCAAAATTTTGACTTGTGTATACAGATTGGCGACTCGTGAACCCCTTTATAAACTTTACACGAGATTAGTGAAAATAAGGATGTTAAATTGAAATAAATTCAATGCTTTACTGTCCGATAGTAAAACACGCGGGAAAAATTATAATCCTGTGGAACGAATGCCGAGGAATAAAATTCTTACTTCGCTCCCCTTTACTTAAGAATCTCTCCCGGTCCATAAATTTGTTAAACGTCTCAGCTGAGTTTCAGTACCGCTTAGTTTTCTTCAGTGAAGCAGTTCGATAGGGTTACACCAATTTTATGCCTCGTTATGCGTTAAAATTGCTATGCGATGTCCTTATGGATTTTGATTTCGTTTGACTTATGGCAGAGTTATGTGTGCATTTTACATTTTATCCTTTTCCATGAGATTAATTCTTTTGGATATCATAGACAGTTAGCCTGGTTTGGTACATTTATTTAAGATTTGAAGATGCGAATGTTTATTTTAAAATTTAACACTATATTTTCTGTTCATTATAAGACTATGTGTTTGTGATCTATCTAAAAGCTTGGTTGAAATTGGATTATGTAATGTTAGTGTTTAGATAAAGTCCTTGCGTGCGCCTTAGTCGTCAGAGAGGCTACTAGTTACAAAAGTCTGAAACTTGTTTGGTGCAATTAGACACACTCGGTTACTAGTTTTTACATTCTAGCTGAAACTTTCTTATTAAATTCTATGTAACTGATTTTACTTGTTTGTGTTCTTGGTGTACGTTTGTGTTGTTTGAATAGCAATATCATTTTCTTTATATTATTAATAATACGAAGATCCAAGACCTTAAAAACATTCTTAGCTGTGTCAAGTTTAGCTAAATTAATATAAGTGTAATAATCACGGAGCAAGGTGTACAATTTTTAATAATAATTAAATTTTAATTTGTAATCCTATTAATTTGTTAAGTTTTAATGAGATAATTTAAAAAGAGGTGGTAGGGCACAGAGAAAGTTTGTTGTAAATTTCTGTCTACTTGGGCCAGTCTGACTGGTGGAATACCTATACCCTACATAAGCTCGCAGCGAAATAACCTTGTGTAGTATTCCTGCGGTGAGTAGGGCTTCCAGAGCTCCTTGGGGAAAGGGTTGTTCAAAGGGAGGTTACGCCCTAGTGCTACCTATGGCGTTACAAGCGTCCATAGGCTACGGTAGCCGTTCACCATTAGTCGAACCGTATGCTTGTTTGCCAGGTTTATTGTATAAAAAATAATGAAAAAATTAGTTAATATTTTAGTATCAATGATGTAGAATTGTTTTTTTCTAGTTATAGTTACATGTTATTGTTTTATTTACGTATCCCTTACTTGCTAAGATAAATAGTTCAGATTTCTTCGAGTTATTTTGGTTCTACAAGATCACAGACAAGCGTAAAAGCATAATTGAATTCGCTAGCTTTATGAATTATGTAGGCGACTTGCCTTTTTTGCTAGATTTATTTATAATATGTAGTCTGTATACAATCAAGGTGAGCGGTAAGAAAGTACATATTTATTCAAAGATACGTAATATCATTTGCTATACTCTGCTATGCTAATTTTATTATAGTTAGTTATTTTATCATAAGATAAAGTGATGGCACTATACTTGGTGGCAAGCACAGTACTATTCAAATAACTACATCGTCGACCAGCAAGAGATCGACAGTCTCAAATTCAACTTCATTGCATTAAATATTATCACTTTCTTTTATTATGATTTTTATATCTTTTTTTTTTATCGTTGTAGGTTTGGCGTAGTGGCCACAATCTCACCTGATGTTAAGTGACGATGTGGCCCAAGATGGTAACACGCTAAACCTAGTGGGAAGACTGGCTCTCAAGTGCAGCTGCCGGAACACACCTATTGGTGCTTGGCGGCTGATTTTCAACTTGAGGGTGGTAGCTAGCCAGGCGGGCATTAGAAAATGCCCTACCACCATGCTAGGGTTTCCTCACGATATTTTCCTTCACCGAAAGCTCAGGCTCTTTGTAGGGATTCGAACTCACGTCAATCGACGCGAAGTCGTACACGCTACCACTGAGCCATCATCGATATCATGCCAGTCTGTATAAATGTGTTTTTAATTTATTTACGAATAACCTAATTTTTAAGGAAGAAGAGAAAACTCTGGCTGGGATATTTTTTCACAGCTTCACATGATGGCAAAGATATAGATATAATATCGTAAGGACTTTTTTGTGCGTACCGAGATAGAGTTTACCGAAGAATGTTGTGGTTCTTAGGAAGGGAGAAAACTGAATCAGTTTAAATTACTTCTCAAAATACAGGCGATAAAACAGGCTTAATGAGGGAATGGCAATCATTAAATGCTATCATCATTTAGAGCAACTGATCGCCATTTGAAATACTACAAATAAATAAAATATACAAAAAAAATAAACTATTGAATACTATTAGAGCTTTTTTCCATTACCATCAAGATAATTTCGCAATTTGATAAAACCTTAAAAATCGATTTTATTAAGAGAATTATAATTACACATTATGATGTATATTATACATATTACTTAGTTATTTTTGAAATATAAACAATAACATATTTATATATAAAAAAGCAACTAATCCACGCTTCCATATGTATTATGTATAACTACACAAGGGCATTATTCGCGTGATTTCGGTTAATTTATCTCATGAATGTACCCGGAAAGCTTCGGCTCAAAGCGTAATGGGAAAAGTAAAAATCATTGTATACTTTCGTAACAAATTTAGGGACCCTCGTCAAAAAATCATTAGTAAAGCAAAAATAATTTGTCGCCTTGCAATTAATCGAGCTACGAGAGTGATGGAAAAATAATTTGATAACAATAACGCTTGGAGGGAAGTAAAATGCTATTTATTTTATTGTGTTTCGGACGCATTTTGCGATAATAGCATTATTTTTGCTATTCATTTCGAAGAAGGAAATGAAGTGTTAAGAACAATAACATTTACTTATGTGAAACTGAAACAGTCTTATTAGCATTTATCTGTAAAGAATAAGGAAAGAAAACTCAGTATTCGGTTTTTGTAGCAGTTATTGATTTAAAATACCTACATAAAAATAAGTTTAACTCTATATGTTGGTTCAAAGTTCACTGTTAACGAATCGTGTATTTAATAAATCGTTATAATATTATTTAACTTTATCCCATCATCTCTCTTCCACTACAGAACCACGTGAGCTGGTTAATACTTTAAAATATATTAAGTAATAAAGTAATATTTTGTTATATAGTACTTTGCACAGTACCTGATGGAAAGTACTGTGCAGTCCATAAAGCAATGATGGCTCAATGGTAGCGTATACGACTTCGCGTCGATTGACGTGAATTCGAATGCTTCCTATGAGCCTGAGCTTTCGGTGAAGGAAAAATATCATGAGGAAACCAAAGCATTGTGGTAGGGCTTTTCCTAATGCCCGCCTGCCTAGCTACCACTCTCAAGTTGAAAATCTGTCGCCAAGTATCAATAGATGTATTCCGGCAGCTGCACTTGAGAGACAGTCTTTCACGAGGTTTAGCGTGTTATCATCTTGGGTCACATCGTCACTTAACATTAGGTGAGATTGTGACCACTACAGCAAACCTATAACGATAAAAAAACCTACTCGTTGATTTTCATTTCACCAGCATTTCGAATAAGCAAATGTTGTTTCACGAGACCATCATACGACGCGTCCAGAATAGATTGGCGTTGTAGAGCCAGTCGATAAATTGGACAGACTGCAGAGGGCAGTACACCATGTGCGGTTAAACAACGTCACTTGAGAGATTAGGCTTCGAGCTCGAAACGACATCTGTTCCATGAATTTGCGTTTGATTTTAGGACTAGATGATTTCTGCATAGCCTTGTTGACTTCAAGGCAGGATATTTAAAATTTTACTTAATATTATAAATGTGAAAGGTTGTACGTTTGGATGTTCATTACTTTTATCCCGGTAAAGACCCGAAGTAGGTTCCTATAATTTTCGATGAAGACAAACAAAACTATAATGCCTAATTTTTCTATGTTATCATTATTTGTGCTGTTCATTATTACGAACAGTAATATTTATTGGAATTATAGCTAATATATGTTTTAACTACATGAACGACTGTCTTATAAGCATTTATCTCGGCATCTTGACACACAAAAAATAAATTTGTTACGTCTTATCTTTGCCGTACTGTGTAGCTGTGGAACTGTCTCCCGGCCAGAGTGCCCTTCTTCCTATAACGTGGAGGGTTTTAATCATTACGAGAGACATTTAGTCTCTCCTCTTAGTGTGAGCCAGAGCGAGAGAGCAAATGTCGGTATATTGCACATTGTTTAAATAAAATATAAAATATCTTTTAAAATTAAGTTTCACTTCTATCGTGTGTGAATCGCACACACACCTTTTTTGAAGTGAAATTTCTTATGCGACTTCCAAGCGTTAAACGTTAAATGTTAAACGTTTAACGCACATTATCGGTCTCTCCTCTTTGTGTGAGCCAGAGCTAGAGAGTAAATGTCGGTGTGTATGTATATTGCACGCTGTTTAAATAAAATAGAAAATGTTTCACTTCTATCGTGTGTGAATCGCACACACACCTTTTTATTTTATTTAACGATGTGCGAATATATTTAAATGTCAGTATAACCATATTAAACAGGTTTATTAATACTATGAAAGCTAAATAAAATCAGCCATAATATCGACGTTTTCCACTTTATTACGGCTCATTTAGTGTTTATTTTATACCCGTTCGAAGCGGCAGAGCGTGAGAGAGATATGGCCTGAAACGATGATATAGTAAACAATGATTTGTTACAATATTATAGCGCACAATTTAAACTCTTATTCGTATTGTTTTGTTTTTATTTGTGAGTTCTTTATTGCATTATAACGAGATGAGTGTTAATGGCTATTAATTTTGCAAGGTCACCGCTCTTCCGTAGATCGTTTATGATTACAACATTCAAGAGAAAAAAAGGTGTGTGTGCGATTCACACACGATAGAAGTGAAACTTCATTTTATAAGATATTTTATATTTTATTTAAACAGTATGCAATATACATACTCACCGACATTTGTTCTCTCGCTCTGGCTCACACAAAGAGGAGAGACGTTTAACGTTTAACGCGTTGGAAGTCGCATAAGAAGTCTCACTTCAAAACATGTCTGAGAATTCATGTAGACATTGTTGCATGCACTATATTAATCTATACCAAACCTGAATACGTTTACAAGTTGAAAATGCATACTTATTAAGTCGGCCATTTTAAATGAAACCATACAAAAACGTACTATACAAAAATAGGACATATTCTACTTAAAAAAAACGTACCAAAAATAAGAGAAGCTTATGCCTCATTTATTCACCATATAAATTAGGTAAGCCAGATGCCAATTTTGAATAGTCTTGATATTTGATGCAAGTCGACTTGTCAACCTATTCAGACTTGGGGTACGGTGTTAGAGCTTTTCGATCGAACGCAGTATGTTGATATAATCCGCTTTTAACGCTACCGAACAAAATATAGCACAGGACCTATATAACGAGGGGTAAAACTTGCTAGAGGCTTATCAAAATGATAAAAGAATTCCTGAAAAACTGAAGTAGTGTTTTCGGTCTAACTATCATCAGATCTCAGCTTAAGGTTCATATCAAAATTTCTAAGTAAATAAAGTTCAAAGTAAGTCTACCTATGAGATATAAAGCTATTGATGAAAATAATTATGAACACATGTACCCGTGTTTTTTGTTTTTACACTCACTTCATAATGTGTATGTTACAACGTGTAATATTTCGTAGGCCACATATATTTTGTCAGCAGTTGGTTTTGCATGAAAGAGCAAGGTGCTATTATCTAAACTGATCGACATTTTAGTTCATTCATTTTAATTACTAGTGGTGCACCCGCGCTGCTTCAAACGCGTTTATTACGCAGTACTTATTTTTATTTCGTAATTTTATTTGTACCCATTACTACATTACATTACATTTTTACTATATTCGTATAGTCTAGCAATTGAGAAATGACATGTACTTCCTGTGTACAAAATTTGATCAAAATCGCTTTTTTACGATGCATAAATTTATCATTGACGTTTCTCACAGCCTATCAATTATGGAATGACACATGCTTCCCGTCTACAAAATTTTGTCAGAATCGGTTGGGAAAATACGAAAATATAATTTTTAGAAATTATACTTTTATTCGAATTCTAAAAGTAATATTGAAAATTGTTGTAACCTATCTTTCGAATAATTTGTCTCGTAGTTTTACGATTAATTTGGATTTTAACTATTTTTTAATCTAGCAACACAGATTATTATTATTGTTATTTTATTATATGGACTTAAAAAAATGGCATTACTATATTGTTATTACAATGGCAATGCTTACCATAGCAAAGGTTAAAATAATAACAGTTCCCATATAAATTTAATAATTTTTTTTATGCTATACATAGATTAAAAAAATATTGACAAAAAAAATCACCAAGGTTTGTTAGATACATAACCTATACCTATACAACAACAATTTCACCCCATAATTTAATTTAGGTGAAGAATTAAAAAATAATAATGGATAAATGGATGAATAATAATGGATTTTATAAATGTAGAGGATGTGTGGTTCATGTGTGGTTGATAATTTTCATGAAATCTAAAAATAAAATTTTGTGTCAATGTTTTTCACGTCAAATTTCGTGAAACGTGGAAAATGTCGCATAAATGCAATCGCAATTTTAAAAGCAAAGTAGAATGATATAAGAATAGACGCTGCACCGCAGGCACGCTGCGCCGCACCGTGAGCCGCAATGTGGCCGATCGGCCATTTTGAGGCAATGGTCCTCGCAGCCAATATCACCGGAAAATGCAGTCTTGCTTACACGATATTTTTTTATTATGCTCGGCCCGATAGCATTTTGTTAATGACAAAGTGTAATGGAGTGAGATTTTTTTAAATTAAGGTATTTTTATTTAGTTATGATCCACACAACCCACAATGATTCACAATTACGTTATAACGAACATTGAACAAGAATTAAAAAAAAAATCTACAGTAATACTATATATAAACAGTTGGCAGGCATGTAGTGATGTAAATATTGACAAGATAGTTATGCCGTCACGAGGACGTAGAACCCTTTCAGTTTTCACACAACTTGACGCCGAGTCGGCACAATAACTATTCTAATCATCGTTTAAAGCTTACGTGTCTTTTTAAGTAAACGGACTACCAGAGAGCAGGAGGAGTCGATACAAAATCCCATTGTTAGAATAATAGTTAGTATCAAACTCGCTCTTCTAGAGCTAAAACATAATTATGGTCTCTTTTCGCCCAAACTTTTTTTTTTTAATAAAAGAACACTGATTTTGGTAACAGTATAAAAATTATATTGTTTTAATATAAAAAATAATTATATTAAATTATAATACGCGTAAGTATGTACATTAGAATGTTACCTTAATATTTTATGTAATACTGAAAATTTTTCATAAGTGTGATTATCACAGTAAGATAAATACAAAAACTGGTCTTGTATTTTTTGATAAAACCGCGAATATGTAAAAATAGTGATCAAAAATAGAACCTGTTTTTGTCGAAGTAGGTTAAAAATATATTGTAGGTACTAGCTGTGGTATCCTAGAGGATTATAATCTTGTAGATGTAGATGGCACAGATCCAAAATCTTCGCTTGCACCTCGGAGTAGTCTGAGTCTTTAGACCTAAGATTACACAAGTGGAAGTTAGTTTGGAAGTTTTTTTTGCTAAATTGTGTTTTTTACAAAATATTTTTAAATAGGAATTACATACTATTGAAATGATGAAATATGAATAATATATTTCGATCTTACCGACAGAATAATAAAAAAATACGATCTGATTAGTTGGTTAATGAAAACACGAATAAAACGACATTTTCTGAAAAGGAATCCTAGCTAGATCGATTTATCGCACCCGAAACCCCCGTATACTAAACTTCTTAAAAATCGTTGGAGCAATTCCAAGATTCAGGTTATATATATATATATATATATATATATATATATATATATATATATACTAGAAAGCTCGTTTAAAGATATAAGACTTAATTATACACTTTATGCTTTTGCTTGGCGTTCATGGCTACTGCTCCACTGCCTAAGGACATAGTTTTGTTTTGTAATTATTAACGCACTTGGATACACGTCCTTTAAGCCAAACCTCGTACTATTCTGTAATCTTCATTGTTCTAACAAGATGGTGGCCCCCTTATTAAAATTGTCCAGGGAGCCTTTGTAGCAACTTAATATGCATGTTCCTAGTTATTTATTGTAATCCACTTCACTTGTGCACAACAACCAAACTACATCACGTAATATGCCGCCAAAATTACATAATATAGGGACAAATGACATAACTTTATGAATTAAAACAAAAACCACCACATGACACTTCAAGTTACCGCCAAAACTTTTAAGGCCATAGCGTTATATAACCTTCCTCTATAAATAGACATTAAATATCCAAAATATATTTTTAAACCGATTGGTAGGTAGAGGTTAGCGTGTTTAAACAAATAAACGCTTGAGCTTGAGCAGAATGCTTTCGGTTGAGCGTACACGTGAATTATCCTGCCCCAAAAATCCTTATTGTGGGTGATCCTGTGATCCTTAGAAGATAGATATATGCTATTCCTGCCTTTTGTGTAGGTTTTTTTAAGATCTAGAATTATGTAGAATATTAATTTGATATATGGTTTACTCAACGTAAGACATTTAAGCGCCAAAAAGCGAATTTTTCCTAATTAATTCACCATTATGGTCACTGCTTATTTCGTATGTTTCTTTATTTAAGAGAATATATCATATAACTTAACCAGTTAATATAGCTATTAATTAAATAAAACACATGTAAATCGGATAAATAATTTTCGCGTGAAAAGAATATAAACGGACAGATAGACAGAGAGACGTTGAGTTTTATAATATGAGTATAGAATATAGAGTGTAGAATATAGATAAATAAGTACAGATTACATAGACAGAGCATGACTACAGGTACATGAATAAGGAATCAATTGAATGGAGTTTTTCTCTAGGCCTCTACCGAATCTAATATACATGTAGGGATAACTAGTGTATAAGGTCGATTCAGAAAATGTTGTATTATTATAATATTTTTATGGTTCTGTATAAAATGTTATTATACGTTTACATTTAAAGTTATCTAGTCCAAGTTACTATTTAACAACTCGAAATCTAAGTTCAAAGCTAACGAATTACAAGTGTGACGCAAAATAAAATAATCAATATATTATGTATCGTAAGTTATAGAATCTCCCTTGGGATATTGTCTATGATCTTGGGGTGTATGATAGATATTATACTAAAATAAGAATCCAAAATGCCAAAATCTCGAAAACAATTGTATACGTAAATAGCTAGAAATCTTGATTAAGAACAAAAAGTATTTCTATCGAAGGATTAAAAATAAATATAAACATATTATTAAAGGATTTCAAGAGATACAAGGATGATGCATCAATATTTTATGGATATAATGTAACCCGTTTATCAGAACTATAACTCTTGTCCAATACAATAAATATTGTTTATCCATTTATTCCAATATATTAAAGACAGGGACGTGACTCTGAAAATAAAATATTAACTGAAATTTGCACGCATAACTCATCCCAACGTTAAATCGAATTTTTGTAGGGGTTTAAGTGATTTTTCTTTTAAAAAGGCCCTTTTTAAACCAACAAAATATATGTTTTCACGTGAATTGATACGCATTTATCGTATGATAAATGTAATGGATACGTTAGTTATGATTTTCAAATGAGACGATTTTTAAATATTATAAAAACGTACCAGTAGTAATCTAAAAATTAGTGAAAACAATGACTGCTCTGTGGTAGTGTGTACGAACATGACGTTGATCGACATGAGTTCGAATCACTACAATAAGCCTGAGTTATATGGTAAAAGAAAACATTGTAATGAAACTAAAGTATGGTGGTAGGGAGTTAAAAATCTTTTGCAAAGAACCTATGGGTGTGTTCCAGCAACAGCACTTGAGAGCCGGTTCCCTTACTAGGCTTAGCATGTGACATGCGGCACGCGCTAATGGGCGTATTATAATCTAATATCTGGGTGACCGAGCATCGCTCGGTGTCCTGCAAAAAACCTATCTAGATAAACTGAAAAGTATAACATTATCTAGATAAAAAATTTCATGCAAATAATTATAGCAGTTTCCGAGAAATTATATTATGTATACAAGAATTGCTCACATAACAATATTACATTTAAAAAAAAATAGTATTATTATTCGCCAATAGATGTCGGGAAGAGTCATATTTTTCTGGTTATTGTTTAAGTTGATTATTGAAAACACGAATTCATTTTCATTTTCTGAAAATGAATCCTAGCTAGATCGATTTATCGCCTCCATACAGGGGTATACTAAATTTCGTGAAAATCGTTGGAGCCGTTCTCGAGATTCAGATTATATATATATATATATATACAAGAATTGCTCGTTTAAAGATACAAGATATAGAAAAATAAAATAAAAATATTATTTCGAATTTTACTTGCATAAATTAAAATATTTTCACAATTAATTTTGTAACATGTGTATTATCTGTAAAATTCTCAAAATTAAAATAAGCACATCAACTAAATGTTTTAAACAAGGCACTTAAAAGCACCCGTTCTATATCTTAGTAACGCGGGCGCTCGCTGCAAACTCGTGCAGCTAACTTTATGCATGCAAAATGGATTTGCGTCGTTGAAAATATGACCCTCGAGTGCGTCGGTTCATGTAATTGCCGCTAAAATCGTCCCCTAATGAGGGAGAGAGGGCTGAGGAATTTAGTGAGAGGTTGTTATGATTGCGCGGCGCTAGACGGAGATTGTATAATGGCGTTTTATTTATGATACTCCAAATTGTAGATTTCAAAAGAGGGATGACTTGCGAAATGTATGTAGATCTGGGTGCGTAAAGCCAGGAATCATTTTTATCTTTAGGAGTCTCAACTCGGGAGAAGTTTACGATCAGCAGCGGAGTAATACGGGCTGATGATGTTTTTAGATGTAAACTTGAGCATAAATAATTATCGCTTCAACAGGAAGTAGTGATATTACATGATAAATTTTTAATAGTGATTATCATATACTTATGATTCCAAATGAGGATAAATTATAAAAAAGTATAAAAAAAAGAGACGTCATTGCCATGCATAGCAGATGTGAAATATTTAAATTTAATCGTATATATCATACTGAACTATGAATAAATAAGAAATTTAATAAAATATTCAGATAGTTTTTCACAAAATAGTATATGAAGGTTATTTCCTTAATTATTTTGAATTTATTTGGAATTATTTATAAAAGAAATATATTTTAATAAATATAATAACTTAAAATTTTGTTGTACAGTATGTTAAATTCACCTAAACTCACTGATATTTACGAATAACCTTTAAAGCTGGCATAAGAAATTACGTAAATACTCTAAAATACACGTAAAATGTGTATATAAATGTTGAGAGGGGAGCGCTGAATCTCTCAAGCCTAGGTCCGATCCATCGGCATGGAGCCCTTGAGCCAAGCAGCCGCTCGCGCGATACAAGTGACTGTACAATCACTAGCTTTCACAGCCATACATGACACTGCATCATACACACATGCACAACACACATAGGTACATAGGATCTGTAAGGGACCTTTTTTTTTCTTTTTTTGCCTAGTTAGAGTAGACAAAAATTACAGACCACTAAATACACATACACATGTTCCTTCCCTCCTCCCAGGGGGCAGAAACATGTATATATGTATAGTTAGTTTAGATCGAATGATAGGGATTTAGTCAGATCGCGACTTAACTGCATACGCGCAACAGTCCGAGCCGAGGTTCGGCCACTTTGGCACCCTCGGATGTTGTTGCTTAGCTTTCGTGGCTGAGTGCCCTAAGCGCTCGCCCCCAAGCCCGGTAAAGCTGTAAAAGCCGTAAAGGCTCCAGAGCCCCTCAGGCTAACAGTATAGTCAGTTCGAAAAAAAAAAGTTAGAAGTAACCAATAAATAAATAATTGAAAGAACGCATCAATACATCAACAGTAATGCCGAGTGGACGAAGCTGCACGAACAAGTTAGTCCCTAAATATATTACAAAAAACAGTAGCACGGTTCGTTGCGGATTTATTTTTATGTTTAATGTTTTTATTTGGTAATAAATTTTAAATAGCTTATTTATACGTACCTGATTTTTTGTACGTTTAACCTGATGGAAATATGAAATTACACCTCTAAACTACTTGCAAATTTCATAAAAGAAACTCTTATATACTAATTTTAAGAAAATATTCATTAGCTTTTAACACTACTATGTAAATTATATACCTAATAATATGACAACTTCGTAGTCAATGCCACTGCAAATCAAAAGTAGGTTCTTTTTGACGCCTCGAGTAGGTACAACAAACAAAAATACGAAGAGTGTACAGTGGAACACTTGAATAAACAATAAGTATTATTTAACAATATTTAGTAAAATGTAGTATAGAACTTATAACATTTTCTTTTTAGTTTTTGTTTTAATTTACGGGTGTTAAGAGAATAAATAATAAGTATTTTTATTACTTTAAATATACAAGTATTGTGCAAGGAAAATGTTTGGTAATTTGTAAAATTTGTTCGGAACTTTTGTGTTTTGCATACTATATCGTTGTGTATACATTTCGTGAAGCACAGTTATTTTGGTGAGCCATAATAAAATTGGTTCACCTAAAGAATTTAAAGTATCTATTAACTCCTGAATACCGAAGTCTGTCGCCTTGTGCAGCGGTTCTATAGCAAATAAACACTTATGCCCGGTTTCTGAAAGGTCGAACAACACAAAACTTAACTAATTAGCTGTCAAATCTCTTGTTAAATGCTTATTGAGTTGCTAAAAGCACGGTCAAGTACTTTAATTTGATCATCATTTCATCGCATCCAAACGCGCCATTAGATGTTTCGTATAAATAAAGTTGTTTGTCAGACAGAAATTAATGTTATACGTTGGGCCAAAGAATTACACTCTAGCTGATTGTACGTGCAATTTAGAAATAGTGACTACTTTTAAGCAACGAATCGCCATTGTCAGGGACTATTATCGAATTCCCTATGATATCCTATAAATAAATCTAAAAAAAGGTGAATTTGAAAAGCGTTAACAAATAAATAACAACAAGGATAAACAACTAAATAATTAAATTATGAGTCTTTACAATACGTTTTGTAATAGCACACGCAATTCAGTCGAGTGCGAGTGTACTACAATCTCGAAAGCTCAACTATTTAGCATTATTTTCTGTTAATTACTTGAATAAATTCTCTGTTAACGTTCATCGTAGCGCTTAACTCCAGGAGTTTATGTTGTCGCCACGGCCGTTTACAGGTATTCTGTGGCTTTACATTAATATTATAATTTATTTTACCATTCTTGGCAGCTACATGAACGTTTGGAACGCTTCATTTGTGTGAAATCTCGTTTCAGAATTAAAAAAGTAATTACTAAATTTCGCATTATAATTTATTACCATGTACAAAAAATGTTCTGTCAACTGTAAAAAAGAACCTGAATTATTTTTAAAATTGATTAAATTTGCATTCAGCATTGGGTTCTAACTATTTTTTCAAGTACATATATGCTTAATTACATACATATTTCTCATTACATTGACTTAATTTCATACTTATTTACAATTTTACTTTATTTAAATTACTTAACCTCTCTTAGAATACATAAATATACTTTCACGATATATACATACAAACATAGTACACTAAAGTCATACTTATAAACGATGCGCACGTATAACTCTCTGGGTATCGAGTGAAAATCAGCGCAGGAGGACTCACCCCCCTTTCAGCATATTTATGCTGACTCGGTGCCCTTTAGCTACGCACACATCTCAAACGTACGTTATGTCATATTATCTACAACCTGTATTCTTGGCTTATTTTTTATTTATTTTTTCTTGTAATTTGTGTGTGTGACAAATAAATGTCTTTTCTTTCTTTATAATTAATAAATGTATTATGATCGAACCCTCATTTGGTGTAAATACAGCATGCATAGAATAGACACAAGTATTTATATACCAATGTTATCATCTACATGCCTTCGCACGGGTAGAGTAATACATAATAAACCTAATGGTTTACGCGGCGCGCGCCTGTAAAGCCCCAGTTGGCATGATTTTTTTTCGATATCTTCAACAATCATAGTCATATTTCAGCCAATTTACATAAAATCATAATGTATTATATACCTAAATAGTGAAGAAAACCGTATGAAAATCCGGTTGAGTTTATCGCGTTCAGACTGACAGACAGATAGACGCGGCAGGGGACTTTATTTTTTAATATGTATAGATAGATATATCTATATCTTCTATATATATTTTAACACTCAACGTCGCTCTGTCTTTTTGTCCGTTTATTTTCTTTTCACGTGAAAACCACTTATCCGATTTACATGCCTTTTAAGGTTCCGAAGTCAAAAGTACGCTGTAATGCTGTGTAGCAAGCTGTAAAGCTAAGCCGCGGACATACAGACGGACATAGCGAAACTATAAGGGTTCCTTTTGACTCCAGAACCCTAAACAGACAAGGTTTATCTGATCTGAGGTGTGTGATGTGTTAGTATAAACTAAAAAGTCTGGTTGGAAAATAATATAAATTAAATCCGTTCAGACATAAGCATGAAAATAATTTAATATAATATCTTTATACATATAATTCTTCTGTAAGTGTGTATATGACTGAACTCCTCCTAAACGGCTGGATCGATAATGATGAAGTGTTTAAGTGGGTCTCTGGATAGTTTAGATTCACAATTAGACCCGATAGATGGCGTGGTGGTTGAGTTCTAGGTCTATGCAAGCCAACGTTCGGGCAGGACAACGTTTGTCGAGTCCGCTAGTCTTTTCGTTTCTTTGTATTTTGTGAGAAAATTTACCATAGTAATGTATATTTTTTGTACCATCAGAAAGTAGAGATTTCAATGAACAAAATGCCCATCGACTTTTTAAATTGCGATTGAGAATTAGGGTGCTTTTTCGATATTAAATCAAAATTAGGTGAAAAAAAATGTATTTTAAATCAAAAAAATATGGTGTATTTGGAATATAATAAGGTAAGTTTTCAACAAAATTCGTGTTTTTTTTTTGTAAAAGATTTAAATTAAAAATCGTAAACTTGGTTATTTGAATTTTTCACATAAATTTTTGGGGTTATGTGAAAAAAGTGTCAATACAAAAGTTGTAGATCTTTTTATTTCCTACAACTTTGACATTTAACTTTTCTCCATAGGACTCAGATCGCCCGTAAATTATTTTTCCTTTCATTTTTCATCATATATTTTCTTAAATCCATCCTACTATAATTTTTATCACTTTTTACCATTTTCAAAGGCTTTTCAGCCCTGGTCTATATATTTAGAATCATTTTATAGCTCGTTAACGGTCAACGATGAGTTTTGGCATTAGCGTTAACAATAGAGGTTGATAATATGATAACGTGTTGTGTTTGCTTAGCAAACCTTATCGAATGGAGTAAAGCGCACTTTATCGGTCCGCTTCCTACGGCCGACACTACGGCATGATACACACTGCTGATACGAACGTCTAATAATTTTTTCTGATATCTATACATATTATAAAATGAAGTCCACCGCCGCGTCTGTTTGTCTGAACGTTTTAAACTCAAAAATTACCGAACAGATTTTCATATGGCTTTCATCAATAGACGAAGTGATTCATGAGCAAGGTTTAGCTGTATAATTTATTACGGTTTTGTGAAAATCGTCTAAAATATGACTATGATTGTTGAAAATGTTGGAAAAAATCAAGCCAACTGTGAGCTTTACAGGCGTGCGCCGCGTAAAACAAAAGAGTTATATGTATTACACTGCTGGTATAGAATGTAATAATATGACAGAACTATAATAAACTTATGAGTTAATTATATCTAGATTCTCTATAAAATGACCTGATGATTGATTGAAGAAGGACGTTAAGAGATTTTCGGTGAACGCCAGATGATATTACATATTAAGTATGTTATGTAATTGGCAAACTTTTAACGTACAATTTAGTTAACCCAACCGTAAAAGAACCAATCGCTGTTACTGTGTTATGAACTAGTTAAACATTGATAGGGACTCGACTTGTTTCGGATTCGTGTATTAATGATATGTATATTAACTAGCTGTGTCCCACGGGTTGAATCGATTCAGTTTATACAACCAACTCGCCACCGCATCGCCGCGCCGCTATTGTACCCGTTTAGTGTAACGTTGTTCTCGCTTTCCGTACTCGCCTAAAACTTGACGTTCATAGTTACTACTCCGCTCCTCAGGAATGTAGCGTGATGTTATATAGCATATCCCAACAAATAAGGTATACAATGTAAATAATCAATTATTTAACAAAATTTAATTTAAAACATAACAATATTGAGCAGGAGCATAACTACGCGCTTTCTAAGACGACGCTCCCTTCTTAATGGCCACGCCGCGTGTGTTTTGTCTTCTCACACCGCTTCTGCGCATGTCCGTCTTGTTTTTTCAGTCACTATGACTGCGTTGCCGAAGATGTTGGATGTCACCTAAGTGTATATATATAACTAATGCTTAATGAACATTACGCCAGTGTATCAGATATGCTAAAGTGTCACATAATGACGTAATTTGCCGACCGGCAGCGCCCCGCGTTCCTGACCGTCAACGCTAAAGACTTCCCGTGCTCCATAAACATGAGTTGACAGTGTCACCCCTATATCTCCACTATAACGTTAATTTAATATACAAATTTAAATGCCGAAACTTGAGGTAAATTTCATTGTGGTTTTTGTTTGACTTCAAATATATTTTTGAAGTTAATAACCTTTTTAGCGTGTGTAGTAGGGGGTAAAATTGTGAGCTACGCGCGCATCGTGTGACGTAAGCGTGACAAAATGAAGTTAGCTGTAAATGATAATAATGTGAATTCATATTAGTGCCTTTTTTATTTCTCATTGTGTAGAAATGTGGTATCTTCTATACACATTATAAAACGCAACGTCTCGCCACCTGTCTGCCCGTTTATGTTCTTTTCACCCGATAGCTACTAATTTGATTTACACGGGTTTTCCTTTAATTCAAAGATATGTTATCTGGCTATGTTATAGGATATATTTTGTTACATAAAGTGACATACGAAATAAGCAGTGACTATTATAGTGAATCAATTCGGAGAAAAAACTCTTCTTGGGTGATTAAATGACTTATGCTGAGTAAACCATAAGAGATATGTCAATTTAATGTACTACGTTATTATAGATCTTAAAAGGACCCACGAAAAAGTCAGCGACAGCATATATCTATATTCTAAGGATCATCCACAATAAGCATTTTTGTGGCAGCATAGTAGCGCGTGCGCTCGACCGACAGCATTCTGTAGTCCACGCGAGCGGAGCCGCACCACAGCTAGCCGTTAATAACTAAGAACTATTTTTACACAATTAAAAAAATATAAAATATATTTACATTATTATCATTGATAGCTTTATTCATCATGTTCTTGGAAGGTGGATTGAAATTTTTGGAGTTATTGGATTTTGGGACGGCAAAGAAGAAATATATTTTTTTGGCTTTAATTAGGTAACTCTTACACTTATTTGAACCTGGCAAATTTCTTTAGATAAATAATTTATATCTAAATATTATAAAAATTGTTAATAGAATACGTGTATTGAATAGTACCTTCTTATAATGTAATACTCGTAGGTTAAATGAATCGATATGCACTACAACTTTTAATTTGGATACATAACATACACATACAAGGATACGTAACAAAAAGGATGGTTTGTTATGAACTATTTTACGAAACAAAATGTGACAATAACGTTATTAGAATGTTTTCCTGTGAAGGTGAGCGTGTGGCAAGTAATGGACGTTATAATTATTTAGGCGCATGATTACAAAAATGATGAGAGTGAATTATTACAATGCGCACGCACATTGTAATAAAAGGCCTAAATTATGAAGTTGCTAGGTAAGTCTCTTGTTTTATCGTATTGAAGATAGTTAGGTACACTCAGTGTTATATGTCAAATAACACTGAGTTTGGCTATAAAAATATGTGTAACTTCTAACGCACGTACATTGTATCCAATATTTTTTCTATGTGAACTTACGTCATCTGCGTGATACCCGGATTCTCTAATCACTGAGCGACCACTGCTTTTGTTATGCTATAATATTGACAATACTTCAAATATATTTACTTATCTTTATAATTATTACAAACTTTAAAAAGGTTATTAAGTCGAAAAGTACAATAAACTTTAGAATTATCTAACACGACTCGATCGTGTAAGTCGCAACGGTTGTTACGGAGTACAGAATCAAGTCATTAGAGAATTCACTAAGCCCTTATATAAGACACTCCAAGATAAGGGTCCTTAAGCTTAACGACTCGACTGTCTAGTCGATACAGAGCGCGTTTCCTGTGAATGTAGCTGAGAGTCCCTAGCTATGTTGTTGAGATATGGTTGTTCTGATTTATATTGTCTTGGTAATTAACTTATTTTTCATTATAAATCTTAGCATAATGGTTCAGCAAAATTACTGACAATGTAAAAATTTCCAATAAGTGTCGTCATGGTCGAGTTGGCCTGTAAATATCGTGGCAAAAGCTTCAGAGTTTTGAATATGCACTTGCTAACTCAGACGCAATATACTGAAGCGCGTCAAAATGACGAATTTTGCATGTGTGCTTTTAAACTCGTTCGAGGTTGCAATCTACGAAGATTGGACATAACTACGCTAACCTAGAATGGGTTAGCATAACGGTCAGACTACACTGACAGGTATATGCTGAAAGATTTTCAAGTTAAAGGTAGTTTAGTTAGCTTGGTGAGTTTCTATTAGAAAACACCGAACCAGCATTCGAACCCATCCTTTGACGCAGCGCTCGAGCGCTTTAAAACTTTTTCCATTTTAGAAAAGATTGCGACCTTTAATCCACTCCGGGTTCACTTTATTTTAGTGGTAAATCTACAGTTTCATCGAGATTTAAGAGACAATTATACCAAATCTCATAACCAGTAAAGAAACAGTAAAGAGCATTCACTGCAAAGAAAAGGAACAAGCTAATAAAATCTTTTAGTGCTAAAAATTAAAACAACATTTAAATGAAATATATGAAGTTATGTTAATTAAAAAAAAAGTATATTATATATATTCTTCAATATCTCCGGTATAATAATTAGAATAATGGTTATCGAGACATGATGAGTTCCCAAAAATTTTGGATTCTTTATATTATTTACATTTTCCTATATCTTTAAGGCAGTATTGGAAAGCCGTAAAGTGACGATACTGACTATTTAAGTATTTATCTATCTTCGGCTTGACTCAAACAATGATATACCAAAGAAGATTGACGTCAGACAGGTTGGCCGTAAATCACTCAGCTGAATCCCAGTTCATAACATCAAGGAAGAAGATACCGACTCTACTTAGCTGGGACCAGAGTTAGAACAAGAAGATTTTTAATACTCAACACATGTACTTTATTGCCCGTTAAAGCCAGCATATTTTCTGAAGAATGATCTTTGTCTAGTTATAGAAAATTAACAAAAATGGTATTATTGTTTCAAGTATGAATTCATTGCTCTCTTCCACTATGAAACAACGCTGGCTGGTATATGAAGCTACAGTTAAACGGTAGCATCTACTTCAGCAAGAACAAAGTAGTTTGAAAATTATTATGTTGAAGTACCGTGAAGATATGCAATCACTCTCCGTCCAGCGTATTCCCTCCCTCATATGATATCGGGTCCTTCAAACGAGGTGTGAAAAGAAATTTCTGATAGCTGGTATGTCCGCGACGACTGTTGATTAAATTTGTTAACGTTAATTAAGTTTGTGGCCGTTCTTTCTGGATTATTACACCGTAATTTCCATCAGGTATTGTGCATTTATTTTCCCGTGTTACTATTAAAAAACTTCTATACAATAAGCCAACTTAACGTTGTCGATCTCAAAAATTCCATTTAACCATCTCCCTCTGCGGTCAGAACTGAAAGCGAAAAGTAACAGAGAGAGAGCGCCGTAAACGTCAAGCCACAAAACAACATTTGAGAAGTTACGTTTCATACAAAAACCGCTGCGGTAAATGTTATTTGCGATTTTACTGTTAGTGAATAATTTTGTCTGTTTCGTATTTTATGTATCTGCATAATAAATATTGTATAGGTGTGTATATGTGTTTCGGAGTTTACCTTTATCAATCGATTTTCACATATAGACTGCGTCTACATATAGACAAGTAAATTAGCGAGTATTAACAAAAACTGAAGTCGTTATTTTGCCCTTCCATGCAGCATATTCGCGCATCTTATATTGAACGCATGTACATGCATATGCTCAACTTACTTTTATACGGAAATAATAATATATTAAAAAATATATTTATAATTTACCTCTACCTATTTTATATATTCCAAGATATCGTTCTTAAAGAGTAAATTCCAGTCGCGCTTCGGAAGTGAAACACATTTTTTTAAGTTATTAAGTTTTTGACCTTAGCTTAGGGATCCATTTTGAAATTTCGGGCAGTGGCTAACCAGGTGAGAACAACCTACTACCATGTTATAGTTCCCATGATATGTATTAATCAAAAAAATATAAGATGTTCAAATACCTATAAATATGTATTAAAATGCTAGATTACGATTATACAAAAGAACCATACGAATCTACCATTTTTAATTAACGACTTCTATATGAGACTTATGTACACATAAACCTTGTAATGTAGTTAGTTGGCAGTCACAAGCTCACAGCTCGTCCGAAATACAGCACACGACGCAGATTGTATATTTTTTAAATCTAAATAATTTTAAATACAGTTAATTATTCTATAGTATTCTTATGTTGTTTTATTTACTCTATAAACCAGTGAGCTAATAGCGCCTACCAGTCAAAGTCCTGTCAAAATTGGTTCAACCGTTTCGGAAATTAGCCGGAACAAACAGACAGACAGCAGACGAACAGTCAAAAATTTAAAAATTAGTTTTTTGTCATATGTACCATATATACTTTCATATGAATTTAGTAAAAAGCTTATTTTGAAATTACAAACAGACACTTGAATTTTATTACGTTTATAGATAATACACATTTAAAATATTTTTAGGTGCATTATTGCTAAATCATTAACCGGGAAATTTTGATTTATTTAACAAATCTAGACAACAGCGTGCTGTATTATAACGTACTAGCTAAACCCGGCCGCCACGCTTCGTTGTGGCTCAATCTGATATTAATTATTAGGGAATTAAATAAAAGTATTCTAGTTAACATATGTTAACAATCGTTCTTCTCGGTCTATCACAGATCTAAAACCAAATTTTTTTTTTTAATCTAGGCGCATATTTGCCTTGTTTCAATGAGCATGGTATACTGAAAATAGAAGCGCATAGAGAACTACATCATTCAATTTTCGCGCGAAAAACAATAGTGGCTAAAAGACAAATACATCTATTTTTAAAGTTAACGTAGTTTAAAAGTGTTCACCAGAAGGATAATTAAGCAAGACAAGCGGACAAAGCAGTGCTACCGAAGCACACAACAACGGCGTTAAGGGAAGTTTTAAATTCGCAGCGACAAAAAATCTAGAATAAACTACCTCATCCATTACGGAGCATTAGTATGTCCGATATAATATTTAAAAAATATATGTACAGAACTATTTTTAAAACAAATAGAACACTATAGAATTAAGCAATTTCAATAACACGTGCAGTGGACTTGATAATCATTATCTATTTATTTATTATGTAATTGTTATATCATTATTTATGTTAATATCATTGAAATAAATTGTAATTCTACATACTAACTCTTTTTTGAACTATCTTCTATTGACATTTTAAATTAAATGTATTTTAATATTATGTGACGAGCAGAGTTGCTGATTGTGCGTAACGTTAACAGATTTTTAATGAAGGTATGGGGCAGATTGAAACCCGGTGCTGTGTGGTAATACCACGCCACATGGCATCAGCTGAGTCTGTCCCATTGCTAAACTGTGTATGCAGGATTATAAATAATGTTTAAAATGTATTATGTAACTTTTTTGCGATAAATCATCATTATTGTTATTTAACTGTAGAATAGTTAAAGTTCGCCTACGGTTCACTTTGATATCTAATCGCTAAAGGTTCTTATCATAAATACGTCTCAACACTTTCGTCTACCAACTGTGTATAACTAGAACAATGCTTTAACAATTACTAAACTTCATCTGATGATCGAATTTTTTCTTCTTTCTTTCATATATTACAGGCTGCGAGCGTTTCATTCATGTTTTATAAAAAAAATGAATTACTGATACTTCGTTGACCAAGTATAATTAAATTTCATCGAAACGTTCAAGCTTGATTGATGGAAACATATTCAAACAAACATAATTTCACGTTTATACAATACAGGCAGGATTTTTGAGATGGGATTGTATGGTCAAATCCGAGACTATGAGATACAGAGAAAAGTGGCGTAAGAAGTCATGACCTCGATTTATGAGAAAACATAAATTGCACATTTATGTAAAAAAATTGAGCTAACTAAGCTAATACTTGAGCGAGAAATCAAACCGCTTAATTTTACAAAATATTACAACCAAAGGATTTTTTGTTGCTAATAAGGAATGAATTATTGACAATTAAACTATATAGCTCATTTTAACAATATACATATCTAGTATTGTTGTACATTATTTACAATTACAGTTTATCTGCTTTTGCCCGTTAATAATAAAACTAAACACAAGGAAAATGAAAGTATTTCTGTTGAACCTTCGATTATTGTGAATCATTTAGTCGCATTACGCACCGGTCAGGAAAGATTTTCCATTATTCTTTGGAAATCAAAGCTCTTTGCCGCTCCGACAAATAATTTTACATAACCCATTTGAATAAGTGTTTCTCCGTGCCCGATGACAGGCGAAGGTTCGGGATGTTTTAGTTTTATTCTACGGTAATGTCAAAAAAGATTTGGAATTGTTATCAACGAATCTATAAATGTGGAAAAAAATTATTACATTATTTTTCTCGCTCTAAACCACGTGTATGGCCATAGCCAAGCAGGAAATGAAATTTGCATTATAATATTGTAGTACAATCATGATTTCCTTTCAGATGGAAACTTTCGAAGGAGTACCAGAGTAAAGCTGTTTTATAAGTACATATTTAATTAGTATTAAAAGTACATAAAAATCATAATAATTTATATTGTTAAAGAAGATCAACTAAGAGAATGTTTCGCTATTGGCTAATGTTATAATATTCTTAGAAGACGAAGTTTTTTTATATAGAAAAAATAAAATTCGTATATTTGTCTGTTTTCAAGAAGGGACTAAAACGCCTTTAAGTTTAGCAACGTAACACATAAGTCGTCTGCCTGTTACTGCCATGTAGCGTAAAAAAAACCGGATGTTAAGTGATGATATGGTTAAATATGGTAACAAGCTAAATTCAGCGAGGGACTGGCTCTCAAGTTTAGCTCCCGCAACAGACCTATAGGTACTTGGCGACAGATCACGATGTTTCCCCTCACTGAAAGTTCAGATTCAGTATTCTGGCACTATAGGGTTCAAACCTACGTCATTGTAGCAATTTTCATTCATATTAGTAGCTTTTACCTTCGACGTTGTTTCCGTTTTCTTTCTAATACAGAGACCTTCACGGGCATCCGCATAACAACTATTCAAAGTTCCATCACAATGGAATAAAACACATAGCAACGCATACAGGACAAACAAACAAACATTCATTTTTATATGTATAGTACTAACTGTACTCCACGGTTTCACCGCGCCGCGCCGCCGCCATTGCACAATTGTAGTCTACAGTTGTTCTCGTTTTCCGTAGTTGCCTACAGCTTGCCAGATTGCTTGACGTCCATGATTACTGCTATGCTCTTTAGAGTCATAGCGTGAAGTTATATAGCTATATATCTCTCTTCATAAATAGGTTATATTTGTTTCAAATTTGTTTAGCATTTCCAGACATTAGCGCGTTCAAACAAATAAACAATCTCTTGAGCTTGGGAAAATATTCCTCAAATACGTCACTGTTATGAAATTATAACCTTCAACAAATTACACCTTATGTAATACGCATGACCCACCGGCCTTATTTGAGACCACAGAAAACCGTTCTCGGTTCATTTATCATCACCTCGGGTCACTCAAACCGCGTCACACTCCGAATTAAGGGGCAACGTGACCGCGAAGCACTAGAGATAATGACGTCATTAAGAGAACGAGGGAAATAAGTAATGGACGTTTTTGTCCCGAATATTCATAGAGTAAGATTTTTTCGAGATTGTCCGGAGGGTTAACATTGATTAGGAGCGAAATTACTGCGAAACGAAAGGGACGCGAATGGCTTCATTAAAAAAATATTGCGTGCATTTTAAGTTTAAAAAAAATGAGTAAGCTTAATCTTGATAGGTATTATAAATTAAAGTATATAAAGAAACTATATACGTATTAAAGAAACTAATATAACATCATTAAATAAATGCCATATTATTATGCCGTGGTGGTCGAATGATTTAAATCGGCGGAACATCGATTCGATGTCCGCAGGTTCGAACTCCGGTATGTACCAACGAATTTTTTGGCATTCGCATACAAGGCACAAATTTAAATTGGTACCACTAGCGGCTGACGGTGAAGGTAAACATCCTGAGGAAACCTGAATGCTTTAAAAATGTTCTTGTAGTACCACTGTATGTGGAAAAAAATAGGACTGTTGATTACTCTATGTTTGAAATCGCCAATACGTCATGGACTGGCGTGGTGATTACGCTCGTACCTTTCTTTGGGAAGAGGTCTTTGGCCAGCAGTGGGATATTTAAAGGCGGATATTATTATCATTTTATTTATTACTTCTTCTTTTTCGTGTCTTTGTTAAACAGCTGATTTAAATCCACTATGACTAGAAGGTGACTAGTTCCACGGTTTCGTCTGAGTAGGTCATTGGATTACACATTGTACATATGGTGACGACATGTGAGCAAATGTGGCAGAGACTGCACCTGGGCAACGCACTAGCACCGAATTTCACTCTCAGCGATTATGCCCCACCGGCTAAGGTTACTCCTGCAGCGGCAGACTTGGGCCTGCAGTCTGTTGAGACTCTTTCAAACTGGCCAGGGTAGTTCGTAACCAGGAGGTAGTTTTTCTGCGCAGCAAAAATTAACAGTGGCTACTAATTGCTAATTTCTGCTTCGTTCCTTACGGTCATAGCGTGAAGTTATATGAGCCATGTTCAATATACAAGCTAATGCAAAAACAGCTTTTGAAATCGGACTGGTGGTTCCTGAAATAAAATTAAATGACATAATAAAATACGAATCAAAAAGAGCAGATTATTAATAAGATTTTTATTTATTATTTATTAATTCTTGCATATCATTTTACACACATTACAATATATATAAATATTATTTCACTTCTAACGAATGAATAACAGACGGGAGATGCCGGAAAAAATATGTACTTCACTGTTTGTTGTGTTATTCGATAGAAATATATTTCATGAATTAAACAGAAATGCAGTTGTTTTAATTGCGTCCATTTACTAAATAAATTGTCAAAATTACATAATATTACACCTGAGAAAATTCAAACCATTATATGTAGGAAATTGTAATTAATGCACATAGTAAATAAATAACAGGAATTTCAAACGACCTATCTCACTTTACATCACAAGATAATAAAAAGCGACATGAGGCATGTTACAACATATTTTTGTAATAAACTAGCTGAGACCGTGGCTCCGCTTGCGTCTACTACTAAATGTTGTTAATAATGTTACGGCTTGAACATAAAGAAAATAGAAAAAATCACCTTTCTCGAATTTCAAGGAGCGTCCGGAAAGATCGTGTATTTGTCATAGTGCAGTCATGTGATGTATAGTCTTAGGTTCAACGACACGCTCATAGAAAGTCTTATCGCTAAAACTGTCAGCAAACAATGGGCTATAAATTAAACGTTCCCCTCGTTTTAAAAAGCGATGACGTAAGTTGTTTACAAGATGTTAAGAGTTCCGGGACCTTCCAGAGATTTCGGGAGCGAATCATTTAGATATATAAAAGAGCTGATTTGCGAGACGCGGCAGTTATAAATTCGAAATCGAAGTGACAACAAGAAGGGAAATAAGAGAGCAACAGACAGCCTTATTCTGCAAGTACCTACAGGGCTATTCTGTGAGAATATTCGGTGGACGATTTATGTGTTTTGATCTGTTCTTGTTGTCTTTATTTTTGTTTGTATTAGCTGAGTACGAATAAATTACTTTTGAGTCTCACTACGGCATCTTATTACCCACGGACGTAACAATAAAACAACCTTAAAAATTACATGGTTTGTTTTTAACCAAATATTTATGACCTCTTTACATACCTAATTATTTCCTAGACAACGAGAACTAATTTGATTCCGTAAAGAATAAAATTATTATATTAAATTACGATTATATTGGTTAGTAATGGAAAGAGAACGTACTGGTAGTATTTTTTATTGTAAGCAACATTAAAAGTCTTAATTATAATTAACATGATGTTTATATCGTGGACTCAGAAGTCGCGAATGAGAAAGTTCTACGACGGGTTAGCCAGAAGCGCCAGCTTTTGCAAACTAACAAGCAACATAATGTTTCACATCTAGAATATGTGCTCCTGCAGCCTTCACTAGTTGGAAAGGCACTCTAAGAAGAAGGAGAATCATTAACAAATATGTAAAAAGGTTTTCTTGCCGATATAATAACATATTTATAGATAATAATGATCGATTATTCTAATGTATTAACCGAAAAACATCCAACAACACGTAAGCTTATTCTCCGACGTACATTAGCAATATGAGAATATTACCCATAAAATTTGATATTTTTCTAAAGCAAAGTTTACCGGGCCCGATGTAAATACGGCCGGAGGAGTCGATAAATCATTGTTCGGAATGGCCTAGGGACGGCATAAGCCCGACTTAAAATAATGTTGTCAGGATATACGCAAGTTTAACAAAGGCGAAGTAACTTACTAAGACAGGCTTGAAATTCCTTGTCGGCTCTATAAACACGCTCAGTTGTTTAAGATTGCATTTCGTTTGCAAATATATTTACGCCAGGTTTAATAAAATAATATAATAGCGTTCTTGAATATTAAATTTATTTGGAAATATATTCCTCATGCAATTTTATTATTCTAGAGGCCAGTAGCGCAACTTGCCACTTCGCTCGACTCTAACAGTGGTATCCCGAATGCATTATGTAAATAATGAATGAAATACTTAAATGAATGAATTAAGACTATTATAATTTTTATCTTCACTAATATTTCAATTAAACATTTATATACTAACATACGGATTTCTGTGAACGATGCAGATGTTACTAAGAACAAAATCGCTTTGACTGCACAGTAGCTTTGCCTAGTTTAGCCTATATTATACGGTATGTATCACGGCGAGTTCTGTAATTCAAATTAAATAATGCCTTTTTTATTTGTTTATATATTATTTGTCAAGTCATGGTGGTCTAGTGGTTTAGACAGGCGGAATATTGATTCGATGTCCGCAGGTTCGAACCTCGGCATGCACCAACGAATTTTTCGTAATTCGCATACATTTACTAATTCTAATACTGTCAGCTGATGGTGAAAGAAAACATCGTGAGGAAACTGAAACGCTTGAGAAATGGTCTGAAAAATGTAGAACTGTTGAATTTTAGGTTTTTGGGAAGAGGCCTTTGTCCAGCAGTGGGAGGACAGGCATATATTGTTATTATATTATTTTAACTTCTGTCTATATTCAATCATGCGCTCTCTGAATTAATTCCTTGTCAAAAATGATTTGAAATTCAGAGGAAAAAACAAATGTAATTATTAGGTACAAAAGTTTTACACAATAAAATATTCAAGAATCCGTAATCCTTGTCCTGTGAATACAAAAACAAGTTTTCCTCGAAGTATTTCGTTCAAGAATATATTTCTCAAAATATTAACATCACTCAGCGCTTTTATGAATAGACAAGCCACTTGTCATCCCAATTGATCCGTTGTTGACAAAACAGACGCTCAAAAACTTTCAACGGTTCAGCGGTGATCCTTTACGAGTACTGGAAACTTGTTATCTCGAACAATCCTCATTGAGTCATGAGAGAGCACTTAAGTGTTGGAATTAAAAAACATCTGGTACGTGTTTATCACGGTTTGCAGCTGCATCTCAACGTACTGTACCCGCCTTTAATATTCACTTTGCATACTTAGCAAGATAGGTGTGAGTGCGGGCTTAAACTTTGAGTATTTTATACGGCAAGAGCTCCGCATTGCGGTTGTGATGTTCTCCTTAATAGTTGATGCACTTACACATTAACCTTTAATGTTTAACATGTGATGTGATCATATAAATTGTGTAGGGTCATGGTTTATATTTTGAGACATTTTGCATTCAGACAACCTGTCTTGCGAAGAACATGACAATTGTATCTAACGGGATCGCGACCGCTAAAACCAGGTGTAACACACCCCATAATGACTCGCTTAGGTATGTCATGTTCCGGGATCAGCTAGTTTATATCCAGTAATCGAGCAGGGTGGTAAGGATACTGTATCCGACTGGTTCGTAACTACCATACACATAGTGACAAAGCCGTTATACAGTGACTTTTTTTGATCGGTTTCGTGATATACCAGTATGTATACAGCTGTCAAGAGGCTTGCATGTTAGCATGACATGTACGATCGTCGACAGATTACCGATCTATCGGTGGTCACCGTTATTTTTATATTGTTTTGTAAGAAATAATTTATTCATAATAACAAATAAAACACAGCAATACACAGGCAGTTTTATTATATATTAAAAAATTATAAAACTGACTTTTTATTAGACATTGCAGTTCCAAACAACTATAATACAGAAAAAACGATTGTAAAAAAATAATTAAATATGCAGAATTAAAGGAAGAAATTCTTAGAATATGGAAACAAGAAAAAGTATACACAGTCCCAAATATCATTTTCACCACTGGATTCGTCCCAAATCATATCCACTATAGTTTGAAAGTTATAGACCTAAACGAAAGTACTTATATAATCCTACAAAAAGCCACGATATTAAACACTTGCAGAATAGTGAGAAAACGAAAACGAAATAGTTCACAACTGAAGAATCAAACCTACTATTAGTTAGTACTACTAGATATTACAAGCGGGTTGCCGACCTTGAACCCCCCTATCCCAAGGAGCTATAGAAACCCTACTCACCGCAGAAACACAACACTTGGTCATTTGGCTTCGATCTTCTGTAGGGTGGAGATATTCCACCAGTCGGGCTGCCCCAAGTAGAGAGAAATCTCCAAATATTTTTTTCTGTACCATACCTCTCTTAACCCTTACCCTACTTAATACAGAGTCACACGAATCTTCAAACAAACTTCAACATCTCCGGCAGCTAGTTGTAGCAATCAGCGGCGGCGAGCACGTCCAAGCGCCAGGCACATGTGATCAATCACTCGCTCGTGATCATCTTCTGCTCACATCTGGTTCACACGTTGCTCACCAGAAGCTATCGCGGCTATGGAGTAACATCCATAGTAACATCCACGTAGCTCATGTAAACAAAAAAGAAAACAAATTTGAAATTATCTTACAAAACTGGCTTGTTAGCACTACAACAATTCGAAATTACTCATAAGTAAGTAATTAGTATGTATACCATGAGTGTAGAATCCAAATAAAATTATTGTCAGTTAAGTTAACCACTTATAGCAATGACAGTAGTATGGCTTCTTGCATGGAAGGAGTAACTAATTTTCACTTTTATAGGAATCATTCCATGAACTCTATACCAACTAAAAGCTTATACTATGAGGCATGCGGTTTAGTCTTCCTCACAGACTGCTGTAAACTCTCAACTGATTTTCCGTACGTTAAAAATCTCAACCAATGATAAACACTAGAACTCACAATTAACCTTAAAAATTACTACTAATGATATAGGATTTTTAAACGCAAATTTCGACCGAATAATGATTACTAGTGGATTTTTCATTACCCATAAATTCTAATCAAAATTCTCAAAAAATATCATAATAACACAGTGGTTATAAATACGAGTACATGCAACTACTATACGCATAAATTAATGTTCTTACCCACCAGTTACTGCTATTACCGCCAGTTATAGGCGAGCGACGACGTCATGGTCTATTAGGCTTCTAGTTTTATAAAAATGAATGAATATTTAATATATATGAATATTTAATAACATTAAAAAAATGTTTTTATTAACAGCGGCCGGTTTCAAAGCAGCGTAACGACACAGCGCTCACCGCGTTGAGTCCACATTTTCAACATTAAATGAAAAGTATTATTAATTGAGATCAAGTCCCTGGAATTGATAACCAACCTGATCGACCTGATCTGCATGTAGGGCAAAACTGCCTCAAAAATTTTCAAAATATTATTTGTCGACAATACACCGCAATAACTTTTCTTTTCTACATATATTTAAATAAATTCACTAATTTCGAGAGATACAGCGACTCTAAATAATGGACGGCTCAAGCGAGATCCATGAATGTTATGCAGTAGAAAAAAGTTAAGTATTCGACACATGCGTGGCAGAGTGTACTTAATAATTTAATAATAATTTATTATTATTATTCACTTAATAATAAGAGTGTAATTCTTGACTGATTTTTCAGATTATTACCAAAAGAATGAAAATTAAATTTCTATTATTTAATTATTATATCCTTGTAACGTCTTTAATTAGAAAGTTCTTGCTCAAAATTATGAACTAAACATTAGTTTAAGTTTACTTTAGTAAAAGGTTACGAAAAGAAATATATCACTAAACTACTTGCAAATTTCACAAAATAAATCCTTATATACTAATTTTTTGAGAATCTTTATTAGCTTTAACCCGTCCAAAATCTTATTCGGCATATATGTCGACTTTGTAGACAAAATATTTCTTTATTTCGTCATCATCCCGAACAGATTAACACCACTATATAATAATATAACAAATTTGTAGTCAAGCCACTGCAAACCAAAAGTGAGTTCTTTTTGACGCCTGATATTATTTTTACTAAGGCATGGCTTAGGTGCAATGAAAGGGTCGGTGATAAATAAGAGTTGTCGCGTGGACAATTAAATAGGTATAAAATACCAGAAAATAATTTTAAAAGGTTATGGAATGAAATGCAAAATAGATATATATGTGTAATCCGAAGGCATTTGACAATAAGAGAGATATAAAATACAGAGTACCTTATTTATAGTTTAATAATTTCAGTAAAACCTTCACTAGTATAGTTATTCCACGTTATGCTGTAAAATCTGCTTGTAAAATCTGTCTTGAGATGCTTGTGTGTATAAGAATTTGGCAAACAAGCATCAGATATCCATTCCGTTCCATTACTATAGCTGCATCGCCAAGCCAGCATGAATGAATGTGTCCGCCAGGTTTTCCATTAGTTTCATAATAATTGTTGGCTCTTGACAATTTTAGGTGTATAGTATCAACTCCTATAGTTATACCTAGTTAGTAGGTGTATAGTATCACCATACCCCACGCACCACCGACGATGAACAGCCGACCCTGACGTAGCAACTGATACATCATGCGTCGAACTGATCAATCAAAATAATATAGTATTGTTATACCCGTGGATAGTAAAATGCCGTTTGGTTCGACGTGGGAAATGATATCCTAACAAAACAAATGTGAAAAGCGGCCCAAGTTTGTGATGCTACTAAATCATACGAAATATATTAAATTAACGTTGTATATAATGTAAAAGAAGTACAAAAATGTCAGCAACAGCATATATTGATGTTAAGAATCACCGTGCTTTGAAGAACTGGCAAGGAATTCTACAAAACATACATACATTTTATAAAATAGTTTTATATTTATTCTTTGCTTGTTTTTAACTTATCGGGGCATGGGGGGGGGGGGTGATAAAATATTGCATAAGCCGGTCTAGAAGAAGAAAAGATCATTCTTGTTTGTTGAAGGAGTAATATACTCCTTCGACTACCGATTACGATGCGAGGGTTTTCTTGCAGTAGTAAAATAACTTTTTATATAGTCTCCAGATAGGTAGTGTAACTCCAAATAATAACGTAGAATAAGAAATATAAATAAAATGATAAAAATATTATATAAAAGACTGTATGTGTTTAGTCACAGACGTCTGATCGGTAAGTCATCTTGAATGCTGTCCGAATTCAATTATTTTTATCATCCTTCTATATTTTAAATTTAAAAGATTCTTTCAGCCAAAAGTACATTCTTTGTATACGGACTACTTATTTGATATATATATATCGTAAAAGAAGTTTGTATTACAATATTAACATACTAAATTACCTAAAGATAAGATGCCTTCGGAAAGTAGCATAAACACAATAAATTAAGTAATGAGATATCAACTAAGTTAAAATAAATATATATAATTAAAAGATAAAAATGATTGATTAAACAATCATAACATTTTTTTTTATTATAAAAATGATTGATAAAACAATCATTACAGAGTTCGTAAAACAGAGTTCCTACAAATTTTTATCGGTTTACCGTTACACCACAATCTCATCTGATGTTAAGTAACGATAGCCCAAGATTGTAACACGCTAAACTTAGTGCGAGGACTGGCTCTCAAGTGCAGCTGCCGGAACACAAGGTGATTTGATCTTTAATTATATAAACATTATTCATAATAATAACCAAGCGTTATAAATTAATTTCATTTGTGACCTTCTGTTAGAAATCTCTGAAGCGGATCCATAAGCTTTATAACTTTTTAAATATCATTATTCATAAACGAAATATAGTGTTTGTAAGTGCTTGTATCACGAGACTTATATAGTATCTTTTTTGTTTAATAACTATTTTTCTACGGAGTCAGCCTCTGTAATACGGGTCTTTAAATTACATGTTTAAGTTAGAAGTAACGAATAAATAAATAATTTAAAGATCGCATCAATACATCAATAGTAATGCCGAGTGGGTGAAGCCGCACGATAAGTTAGTACCGAAATAAATTACAAAAAACAGTTGCACGGTTCGTTGCGGATTTATTTTTATGTTTAATGTTTGTATTTGGTAATAATTTTTAAATAGCTTATTTATACGTACCGGATTTTTTGTACGTCTGACCTGATGCAAATATGAAATTATCAAAAAACTTCAAAATATTATTACCGCAAAAACTTTCCTAGATGTAAATAATATATGCACTATTTTCGAGAGATATAACTACGCTAGATATCAGCTCAAGCGAAATCAGTGAATGCTATGCAGTAGAAATCACTCACACACCACAATCTCAGCTGATGTAAAGTAACGATGTGACCCAAGATTGTAACACGCTAAACCTAGTGGGAGGACGGCTCTCAAGTGCAGATGTCGGAACACAAGGTGCTTGGAGCTTGGATTGGTAGATTTTTTGTTAGGATTTGATCAATAATTATACTAATATTATTCGTAATATTAAACAAGCGTTACAAATTAATTTTATTCGTGACCATCTCTTATCTCTTATGCGGATCCATCAGCTATCAAACTTTTTAAATATCTTTATTTATATGCCAAATATTGTGCTTGTAAGTGCTTGTATCACGAGACTTATATACAGTATCTTTTTGTGTTAATTAATAGTTCGAAACCCTCTGTAATTCGCGTCTTTGAAATACATGTTTAAGTTAAAAGTAACGAATAAATAAGAAATTGAAAGATCTCATCTATAGTAATGCCGAGTAGGCGAAACCGCGCGTACAAGTTAGTCCCTAAAAAGATTACAATCCGGAAGTAGCACAGCTCGTTGAAGATATATTTTTAAGTTTAATGTTAGTTTTTATTTGGTAATAAATTTTAAATTCCTTGTTTTTTTTTCTGCCAATAATAACGTATATATAATGAGAAATTTTATGTATCTCAGGCACAACTCTACGTGATCTGCAAACATGAACTTTGTAAGTAGAAATATTATTTTTTATTTAAAAAATCATAATTTTTAATATTTTGTATATTGGAATTATAAATGATACAGTAGAGAACGGAAACTTACATGAAAAATGTATTTAGCTGTTATAATTTTATAAACATAAAAAATAAAAGGCAAAGTGGTTCTTCCTGGTCTAAGTAAAAAAAAACATGCATATTTGTAAAAAAATCTCGTTCTCTGTGACAAATCTCACAGGTAATATAGTTCAAATAACATTTTATACGTATTTTGTTGCGTAAGACATAAATATCTGGAGAAATTTTCTTTCTAACGGTCTGATTTGCAACGATTATAATGTGATAGTACCGATTAGGAAATTATAAGTTTTAATTTAAAAAAACACAAATACACTCAGTGTTGTACAGTAACATATTCCCTAAACATTCACTGAGTATCTTGCATTCATAAGTTTTTTTTATTAAGCAAACCAGGTAATAAATGTTAAGTAAATGTGGAGACATTTAAAATAATTAAGGTAAAAAAACTTCCACTTTCCTATTGATTTAACTACAAACTAACCTGACGTTAACTGACGATATCCCGGTAGACACAAATATGGAGTTGGCTTGCAAGTGTGGCTGCCGGAACACATCGATAGATGCTTGTCGACAGATTTTCAACTACAGGTTGTTAGCAAGCTTGACGAGCACCAGGACGTTATATCTTACAATCACTCTATGATTTCAGTACGCTATTTTTTCACTGAAATCTGAGGACATTTTATAATTAAAGCGAACATCGAATGACGAGGTTTCTGAACGCGCAAACACTGAGCCGATATCGCATTTAAATTACAATAAGATAAGATACAAACAAAAGGAATTACAGTTTTAGTGTTTTTTGTTTCAGGTAAAGTACGCAATAATGACAGTGTGGGCCCTGCTGGCCTTTGCTTCAGTAATAAGCACTGCTAACGCTGAACCGGAAGCCATGGAAACTCGAGATACCGCGACTCCGAATATTCTCAACTTTGTTCATGCATTTGATGGTCCCATTCGCTAAGACATTCAATACAAATTTTAAATGTTTTATTTTCAATTCAATTGATTGAATAAATTTTTGAAAGCTATATTTTGAATATATATTATTTGAAAAATAATCATTTTGTTTTAGTATTACTTTTAATCTATACATCTATTTGTTATTTAGGAGGTTAGGAACAAAAACTCATGATTCGCTATTTTTCCATTACTATTTTTTATTATTTTCCTAATTCTACATCTTGATTTATATGCACCTTAGATATATATTTTTTTGAAACTTGCTATAAGATAAGTAAAAATAATATTACAATATTAAATTTGTTACAAAAAGTGATAATTTATCAAATTCTAACAAACAGTTTTATCTTCGGTTTAAGTAAAAGTGTTAAATTTAAAAGGTAATAATACTTTTAAATTAATTAATTAATGATGATTAATTATTTGTTATTTATTTAACAATTATTTCTGTGTTTTCGAATGATTATGTAGCCTTAGTATTTAAGGCAACAAAGGCAAAACATGCTAATACACATAAGATAATCTTACACATATCTTACATCGATTATATGAAAGCCTTTGATAGTATCCCACATTCAGGGTTAATTCGAGTTCTCCAAATAAATAAAATGAACCCTGATATTATAGGCCTCCTGTAAAATGCCATGTTGAACTGGAGAACCACACTTTAGCTTGTTGTGTATGTGTGTACCTATTAGTATATAAGGCAAACGTCATTCATTAAACGACTAGTGCGCTTATAACCTTCTTTCATTTCACACGTCCCGACATTAAAAAAAATAGCTAGTTGTATTTTGTGTATACATTGCCCATGTGTTGTGTTGTGCCCGGGCGGGCACCGCTCGCAGTATGGCCATACCCTCCACATTCTTTCTATAGAATACACATCGATTTTTTAGGTCCTATAAACAGTTGTAGTTACCTTATAATAGTAGATGCGTATTCGAAATGGGTCGAATCTTATAAAATGACTTCAGTTTCATCTTCGTTAGTCATATTTAAATTACAAGAATTTATAGCGAGATTCGGGTTACCTCATACCATAGTGAGCGATAACGGCAGGGCTTTTACGTCGCAAGAATTTAAAACTTTTTGTCAAGTAAACGGTATCGATAACGTGACGTCACCTACTTATCACCCGTCGAGCAATGGACAGGCGGAGTGTTTTGTTAAAATCATTAAAAAAGGAATCAAATCCAGCCTAATTAATGGTGAAAATACGAAGCAAAGTGAAGTAACTTTATTAAAATACTTATATGACTATAGAAACTCGGTACATACTACGACAGGTTCATCGCCGGCTGAGTTGGTTTTCGGCAGGAAACTTCGTTCACGCCTTGACATATTGAATGAGTCACCATCTAAGTCATCGTCGAGTACTCTCGCTAACCGTGTTCGCCAAAAACAGTGTTTGCAGAGTAAAATGTATGGTGGTAAAAACAAACAATGTTTACAATATGGCCAGACAATATTATATTAAAAAAACAGTATGTGCAAAAGAGACAATTGGGGTAAAGGCATTATTGTGAAAAAAATTGGCAAGGTTATTTATTTAATTAAAGATATTAAAAGTAATGTTATACTTAAAAAACATAAAAACCAAATAACTTTAAATACTTTATATAAGGGATTTGACAACAGGGAATGGGGAAGTCAACTGGTAATCAATGATTTTACTGGGAACCATTCGTCTAGTAATATTCCTACATCAGTGGAATCACTAACCACGGCAGATTCTGCTACCCCTCAGGTACGCGTAGACAATGCCGAAAGCCCTAATAATTCGGAGACGGACCTCGAACCGACATTGCATACCAATGATCAAGTCAACGACACGGTGGAGTTTTCAACACCACATTCGGAAGAGTACTCTAGAGATGAAGGTAGAAGGCTACGTCCGCTGCCTAGGGTCGATTATAAACCATTTTATTCGATGTTGTACATATAGTTCTATTATTATTAATTAATAAATAAAATAAAAAATGTATGTTATGCGCGTAAGTGCTTTTCTAAAGGGGGGAATATGTTGTGTATGTGTGTACCTATTAGTATATAAGGCAAACGTCATTCATTAAACGACTAATGCGCTTATAACCTTCTTTCATTTCACACGTCCCGACATAACATAGCTACATAACGACACTGATACCATTACTCAATTTCTCGTATAATACAGGAATATACTTTCACTAAACATACATACTGATAGTATACCACGTAACACAGGTTAGGGAAAAGGCAGATGGAGTCTGGCAGAACACGAAAATGTCCCTAACAATTTTTGGTATTACTATTCCATGTCACTATGTCGAATCTCATAAATTCAAATAGTTTTATATATTTTATACATATTTTGTTTAGTAAGACATAAATACCTGGAGATATTTTCTTTCTAACGGTCTGATTGGCAACGATTATATTGTGACAGTACCGATTAGTATCTTGCATTTAAAAGTGTTTCTTATTATTTAAATTAGGAAAAAATATTGAGTGAACAATGAGACATTTACAATAATTAAGATGAAAAAACTGTCATTTTCCTATTGATTTATAGGTCTGCGTTTAACAAACTCACCTGTCGTTAACTGACGATGTCGCGGTTGACACAAATATGAAGTTGGCTTGAAAGGGTTGCTGCCGGAACACATCGGTAGATGCTTGTCGACAGATTTTCAACTATAGGTTGTTAGTTAGCTAGACGAGCGCCAGGACGTATATCTTACAATCTTGCTATGATTTTATTACGCTGTTTTCTTCATTGAAATCTAAGGACATTTTAGAATTAGAGCGAACATTAAATGACGAGGTGTCTGAAGCCGTAAACACTGAGCCGACATTGATTTTAAATTACAATAAGATACCTACAATCAGAATTACAGTTTTAGTTTTTTTTTTTATTTCAGGTAAAGTACGCAATAATGACAGTGTGGGCCCTGCTGGCCTTTGCTTCAGCAATAAACCCTGCTAACGCTGAACCGGAAGCCATGGGAACTCAAGAAACTGCGCCTCATAGTGGTCACAGAATCCAAGGACGTTAGCAAAAAAGGACTTATTTGCGACATACAATACAAATTTTAAATGTTTTAATTTCAATTAAATTAATTGAATAAAGTTTTGAAATCTAAATTTTGAATATCTATTATCTGAAAAATAATCCTTTTGTTTTAGTATTACGTATAATGTATACATCTATTTTTTATTCAGGAGGTTAGGAACAAAACGTGATAATTTGCTATTTTTCATTATTATTTTCCTACATCTACATCTTGATTTCTATGCACCCTAGGCATATTTTCGTTTTGAAACTTGCTATAATATAAGTTAAAAATAATATTACAATATCCAATTTGTTACAAAAAGTGATAATTTATCAAATTATTACTAACAATTTTATCTTCGTTTCAAAAAGTGTTACATTTAAAAGGAAATTTACTTGTTTGTAAACAAATAGTGATTAATTGATTGTAATTTATTTAACAATTATTTCTGTATTTCGAACGATTATGCAGCCAAAAAAGCTACTATTTAAGGCAACACTGGTGGATCCATAAAGGGTGCAAGAAACAGCTCATAACTGATTCCACAGTGCAAAACATGCTAAGAGAACACATAACACATAAGAGAATTTTAAATATATCTTATATTGCATGAGTGCAATGAATGAATGCATGCATTGAAAGCCTTTGATAGTACCCATTATTCAGGGTTAATTCGAGGTCTCCACATATGTAAAATTAACCCTGATATTATAGTCCTCCTGTAAAATGCCATGTTGAACTGGAGAACCACACTGTAGCTATCTAATGGCACTGACAACATTACTTAATTTCTCGTACAATACTGGAATATACTTTCACTTTACTTACATTCAAACATAGTATACCACTTAACACAGGTTAGGGAAAAGGCAGATGGAGTCTGACAGAACTCGAAAATGTCCCTAACAATTTTAGTATTATTATTCAATTGTATCAATTTTGAAAGGAAACGTCATGCAATGTCAGCGCTCTGTATGTTTAAATATTATATAAAAAATTAAACACAGTAAAAGTTCTTCCTGAAGAAAAAAAAGGCAAAGTAAAAATCGTTTCATAGGTAACAAAGCTTATTTTGATATTATTTTCCGTGTTATTTGTTACCGATTACAAAACTGCAACAGTGTGGCTAGGTTATAATGATATATTTTCCTGTAAGTTATAGTAAAATATATGTATGTAAAGTTGTGAGATCACTTTATTTACAACATAACTATCGTGGAACTAAAGGTAGGGTAATATTTGTCACGTAATAGTTTGTTTGTTTGACAATGACCTAAAAACACTGAAAGAGATAGTGTTACGGTTTCAAAGTAAAAATTATATAGAATCCTGGACAATTTAGTGTACTAGTTAAAAATCTAAAATCCAACATGGTCGCCAAAAATTTCAAATGCTTAAGACATCGGAACATCGGACCCTTTAGGCATAGATATGGTAAGTTAAAACAAATTAAATAAATAAAGCGAACCGAGAAATGTTCATTGATAAGGAAGAAAATTAAGATAGCAGATATAAGTTTAGTTGAAATGTAGTATGTAAAGGTCCTTGGGACCTCCATTTCAAGTACAAAATCAGTTTTTTGATGACGGATTTTGGATTAACGACTACACTATTGAAGTGATAAAAAACAGTAAAACGTATGTTAACTACCCAGGCAACATTATTCACACAATCGTATGTGTTGTTAGCTGGTTGCCAAGGACACACAGCTAAATGCATGTTCCAGTTTTGTTGTTTGTAAGGCTCCATCTGCCTTTACGGCATATTTTTAAATAATATTAAAACATACGGGGTGCTGACATTGCTTGACTTTTCTGTTCAAATTTTATACAATTGTAAAAAGAGTTTTTATTGTTTTCATTTAATGACATCTAGATATTTGTGTCATGAGGTTCAACTCAAAAAACGAAACTATAACAGTATCTAACTTCATCAAGGCCATGTAAATAATGGTTTTGCCCACTTGTCAGTAGGTTCACCTAAAGAATATAAAGTTTTTAGATTTTTTGATAAAGTATCTATTAACACTGAATACCGAAATCTGTCTCCTTAAGCAGCGGTTGTATAGCAAATAAACACTTAATATGTTCATTAATTAATAATCTTGTATTATTATATCGCTCGCATAATAAGTACCAAGCGATTTTACAGTTCTCCGACGACATTTTTACTGAATTAATTACAGAGGAAGCCGTACCTTCCAAGTACGACTTGAAGTAATGAAATTTACATATGTCATCCATTTTGTCGTTAGCGTGAATCAAGGAGATATACATGTCTCTAAAGGAAAGTCACTTATCAGACTCTTCACTAAAAGGCGGGATCTACAAGACTAGCATCTTATATTGCAAGGGCTTTTAACACTTGTGTTGGATACCTTACTTGTGTTTTGGAAAATACTCTAATAAGGATTGAGCCTGAACGATTAAATGAACACAGATATTTTCTGTAGTTTCGCGTTCTGGCATTTGTTTAGTTGTATGTTCATTCAATATTTCAATTTGTGATTGAACTACTTCAAAGCTGCATGCAAGATCACGTATTTTACTCAGTCTGATACTAAACTCATTTATTTTTATAGTACTAGTTTTTTTGATGTCTAAAAATGGCGCTAAATGCTTTTCAAATAAAATTATTTTCGCGCTGATATAACCTCAATGTTTAACCTTTAATTCACTCATCTTGCAGGCGAAAATAACGTATCATAATCAGTAATTTTCTAATATCTAAATTAATATTAATTAGTTTATGTAATTTATTAATCAAACAATGTAAACGTTACATTTAACTTTAGTTAAAGCGCAGTTAATAGATAAGGAATCGGTTCTGCGGGCGATGTCGATGTACAGCGCGGCACACGGAGAGGCGCGGTTGCTTGCTGGAATACTCGGCGAGTAAATTCTCTAAGAATTTTACTGAAATCTCGCGACCACACTTTCGGAGAACGTTTGAAATAGTCGGCAAATATGCTTTAGAAAATATTTCAATATATTTTAAGAGGAATGCAACATTAATAAATAGCAAATATTCGTATATTACGTATTAAGACGTAATTTGTACACTTTTTTTATATTTTTACTTTTTAGGTATTTCTTTTATGAATTTTAATAGGTTCATAATACGGAGTTATCAACGATATTAAAGCAAATTAAAACAGAAAGAATTGAGATAAAAAGGAATAAACGCACTTCCCTCGGAAATAGTGGCTGCAGCTGCTGGCTGGAGAATTCCTAGAGAACGAGTCCGTTGTTGAACGGAGAAACGATGATCATCAATCTGTTTTTTTTCTCCAATATCACGTCGGGTTCACTAATGTTTACGTCGGTCTTTGAATGAAGATTAGAATGAGACGATTTGTGCTTCTTTTATAGGTTTTATAATTTAACTATACAAAAAAAAGGTGTGTGTGCGATTCAGACACGATAAAAGTGAAATTTCATTTTAAAAGATATTTCATGTTTTATTTAACATATGTTACATAAGACTTCTTACTAAAAATCTGTAATACGCAGCCGCATACAGTGTACAGTAGTATTAGCTCACGTACTTGTCACATATACTAACACATGTTAAATGCTGAAATACAAGCAAGTATTAAACAGTGTGCAATATACATACACACCGACATTTGCTCTCTGGCTCTTGCTCACACAAAGAGAAGAGACCGATAATTTATTACTCTCTCGGTCTGGCTCACACAAAGAGGAGAGACCGACAATATATTGCTCTCTCGCTCTGGCTGACACAAAGAGGAGAGGCTGATAATGTGCGTTAAGCGTTTAGCGTGTTGGAAGTCGCATAACAAGTTTCACTGCAATAGCATGGAATTCGCTTTCCCGCTCTGGCTCACACAAAGAGGAGAGACCGATAATTATCTTTCATACCTCCTCCATGGTACCGTTAAACGTTTAACACAACCTCGTTGGAAGTCGCATAAGAAGTTTCATTTCAATAGTATATAATTTGCTCTCTCGCTCTGGCTCACACAAAGAGGAGAGACCGATAATGTGCTTTCATATCCCTCCATGGTAGCGTTAAACGTTTAACGCAACCTTGTTGGAAGTCGCATAAGAAGTTTCACTTCAAAAAAAAAAGGTGTTTGTGCGATTCACAAACTTTATTTTAAAAGGTATTTTCTATTTTATTTAAATAGTGTGCAATATACATACACACTGACATTTACTCTCTCACTCTAGCTCACACAAAGGGGAGATACCGATAATGTGCGTTAAACGTTTAACATTTAACGATTAACGTTTAACGCTTGGAAGTCGCATAAGAAGTTTCACTTCAATATAAAATTCTTAGAGCTAGTAGTGACACACGCACGTCTCACGGGGCAAACCTTATAGCCCCCTCCAATATGTCTCTCGCTCGGTGACGTCGGAGCACGGGGAACCGAAACTACTTAACAGACGGGAATAGATCTTTCTTTTACATGCATCGTCACATGCCGATAATGAGTACTTTTTGACGCTTGGAGTACAACAAACAAAAAAAGGTGTGTGTGCGATTCGCACACGATAGAAGTGAAACTTCATTTTAAAAGACATTTTCTATTTTATTTAAACAGTGTGCAATATACATACACACCGACATTTACTCTCTCCCTCTGGCTCACACAAAGAGGAGAGACGATAATGTGCGTTAAACGTTTGACGTTTAACATTTAACGTTTAACGCTTGGAAGTCGCATAAGAAGTTTCACTTCAAAATACGGAGAGTGTACAGTGGAGCACTTGAATAAACAATAAGTATTATTTAACAATATGTACTAAAATGTAGAATAGATGTATCAACATTTTCTTCTTGAAGTTTTAATTGTGACGTATTGTGAGGAATCTCTAATGCGGATCCACTTTTTGAATAACTTAATTCATATACCAAATATTGTGCTTGTAAGCCCTTGTATCACGAGACTTATATGTAGTATTTTGTTTTGTTTATTGACTATTTTTCTACGGAGTTCCAAAGCCTCTGTAATTCGCGTCTTTGAAATACACGTTTAAGTTAAAAGTAATGAATAAATAAACAATTGAAAGATCGCATCAATAGTAACACCTAGTAGGCGAAACCGCGCGAACAAGTTAGTCCTTAAAAAGATAATATGTTATGTTTTTATTTTTATATTGAATGTTAGTTTCTTTATTTGGTAATAAATTTTTAATTCCTTGTTTTTTTGTGCCAAGATAACGTATATATAATAAGAAACTTGATATATCTCAGGCACAATTCTACGTGATCTGCAAACATGAACATTGTAAGTAGAAATATTATTTCTAATTTAAAATATCATTTTTATTTAATATTTTGTATAGTGGAATTATACATGATATGGCAGAGTACGGAAATTTACATTGTAAAATGTATTTTGCTGTGATAATTTTATAAACTGACGATGTCGCGGTAGACACAAATATGAAGTTGGCTTGCAAGTGTGGCTGCCTGAACACATCGGTAGATGCTTGTCGACAGATTTTCAACTACAGGTTGTTAGCTAGCTAGACGAGCACCAGGACGATTTTAGTACGCTGTTTTCTTCATTGAAATCTAAGGACAGTTTAGGGTTAGACCTCACATAGAATGACGTGATGTCTGAACACGCAAACACTGAGTCTATATCACTTTCACATTACAATAAGATAAGATACCTACAATCAGAATTACAGTTTTAGTGTGTTTTATTTCAGGTAAAGTACGCTATAATGACAGTGTGGGTCCTGCTGGCCTTTGCTTTAGCAATAAGCCCTGCTAACGCTGAACCGGAAGCCATGGAAACTCAAGAAACTGCGCCTGGGAGTGGTCTGGGTGTTATCTGGGATATGCTTCCACGTAGGAAAGTAGGTTAGCGAAAAGGACTCAGTTGAGACATTCAATACAAATTTTAAATGTTTTATTTTCAATTCAATTGATTGAATAAATTTTTGAAATCTAAATTTTGTATATCTATAATCTGAAAAATAATCAATTTGTTTTAGTATTACGTACGAGTATAATGTATGTATATCTATTTTTTATTCAGAAGGTTAGGAACAAAAAGTTATTTTTTCGCTATTTTTTCATTATTCTTTTGTATTATTTTCCATCATCTACATCTTGATTTTATGCACTATAGGTATATTTAAGTTTTCTAATGTGCTATAAAATAAGTAAAAATAATATTACAATATCAAATTTGTTACAAAAAGTGATAATTTACCAAATTCTTACTAACAATTTTATCTTCGGTTCAAAAAAGGATACATTGAAAAGGAAACTCATTTGTAAAAAAATGGTGATTAATTGATTGTAATTTATTTAAAAATTATTTCTGTACTTCGAATAATTACGCAGCCAAAAAAGCTACTATTTAAGGCAACAAAGGTGGAACCATAAAGGGTGCAAGAAACAGCTCATAACTGATTCCACAGTGCAAAAGATGCTAATTCACATAAGAGAATCTTACACGTATCTTACTCGTACATCGATTATATGAAAGCTTTTGTTTGATAGTATCCCACATTCAGGGTTAATTCGAGTTCTCCGTAAATATAAAAATTATCCCTGATATTATAGTCCTCCTGTAAAATGCCATGTTGAACTGGAGAACCACCCTTTAGCTATCTAACGACACTGACACCATTACTTAATTTCTCGTACAATACAGGAATATACTTTCACTATTCATACGTACAAACATAGTATACAACGTAATACAGATTAGGGAAAAGGCAGATGGAGCCTGACAGAACACGAAAATCTCCCTAACAATTGTAATATTACTATTCAATTGTATCAATTTTGAAGGGAAACAAACGTCATGCAATGTCAGCACTCCGAATGTTTTAATATTATATAAAAAAGTAAAAGTAAACACAGTAAATATTTTTCCTGAAGACAAAAAAATACAAAGGGAAAATCATTTCATAGGTAACAAAGCTTATTTTAATATTATTTTCCGTGTTATTTGTTACCAATTATAGAACTGCAATAGTGTGGCTAGCTTACAACTATATGTTTTCCTGTAAGTTATAGTAAAATATATGTATGTAGAGTTGGAAGATCATTTTATTTACAACATAACTGTCGTGGAACTAAAGGTAGGGTAATATTTATCACGTTATAGATTTTTTCTTTGACAACGACCTACAAACACTGAAAGAGAAAGCTTTAGGTTTCAAATTAAAAATTATAGAGAATCCTGCACAATTATTGTACCACTCAAAACTCTAAAATACAACATGTTCGCCAAAAATTTCAAATGCTTACAACATCGGAACCTTTAGGCATAGGTATGTTAAGTTAAAACAAGAGTAAATAAATAAAGGGATTCTTTATAATTATTACTCCATTAGTACATGGTGCATTCATATTGTGGAAAAAAGAGTTTTTATTTAATGACATCTAGATATTTGTGAAATGAGGTTCAACTCAAATGACGAAACGGTAACAGTATCTAACTTTGTCGAGGCCATGTAAGTAATGGTTGTGTCCCACTTGTTAGTAGGTTCACCTAGAGAATATAAAGTACTGAGATTTATTGATAAAGTATCTATTAACTCCCGAATACCGACGTCTGTCGCCTTGTGCAACGGTTGTATAGCAAAAATGGTATAGGCATAATAAGTTCCAAGCGATTTTGTAGTTGTATGACGACAATTAGATATTCTTATATATAGATATATTAGATATTCTTTAATATCTAAAAATGGCGCCAAATGATTTTCAAACAATGAATTAGTTAATATTAGTTAGATGTATTTAATAGGTAAGGAACCGGTTTTGGGGGCGATGTCGATGCACAGCGCGACTCACGGAGAGAAGCGGTTGCTTGTTGAATTACGCGGTAAACTCTCTAAGATTTTTGCTAAAATCTCACGAGCACACTTTCGGAGAACGTCTGAAATAGCAGGCAAATATGCATTAGAATATGTTTGAATACATTTTAAGAGGAATGGAACCAGACACGTATCCAAACTTTTGGTTCGGGGGGGTGGACAGACATTGAAACAACCATGTGAACTCTCTAAATAATTACTGTAAGCACTGTACTACAATTTGTAATAACTTAAATTACCGTACTATAGTCACACACAATATATAATAATTTCTAAATATTATATCTATGTATATATATGTATGTATTGTATAAGTATTTCTCTATTTTCGCTGGCAGCCATTACGTCAGGTACGATATAATGATTTGGCGCCAATCGGAATGAATGGACAATAGAGCAAGGCCAGTAAGCCGCTCGCTCGCCATTCTATGATGGATGCCGTGGAAACTGGAAGAGTGGCTAAAATGTGTATTAACCTGTTAATAGTTGATGAAAAAATTTTGCCACACGTTTCTAAAATTTCCCTCATTTCCACTGGTTTCTTTTCTGTGTTCTTCCACTTGGCACACTACATATTGTACTCCGCCCTTATTAGTGAAAGTCCAACACTTTCTTCCCAATAAATTTTCATATTTTCTAGCTCGCTTATCTTCCTCTTGTCCACATTCTCTCTTTGATTAGCAAATCTATCATTCATGCTAGAAATTAAATCATCCAGCACGTTATAAAAATGGTTCTTCTGAAGTATTCTTCTCACTGGGAGGGTTTCTTCGTGCGGTTTGGCGGGCAGAAACTCGAAGACGTTAAATTTCTACTTGCAAGATATCTTCCGCTATTTTGCAGCGAGCGTTATAAATTTTTGTAAATACCGGGTTAACATTGTCACGTATCCCTTTTAATTTTCCGATTATGTCGTCGGAAAATTTCATAGCAAAGGCCAGATCGTGTATAGGGCTCTGCAAATATGTGGACAGTGCAAGAGTGTAACTAAACAATAGTTCACAGGTTTTTAGAGAAATCAAGAATGTACTCTTTTCCATCGCAGCTTTGAGCGTAGACGCAGTTTGAGCAACAGTTCTGTTTGTGCAGGAGCATTCTCTCAGTGTAATGACAATAGGTTCAAATATCTCTCAAAATACATTTAAAGAGTTGTGATGTTCTATAAATCTAGTGTCACACATGCCGACCAGTCATTTTCTTACTTTCTGGTGTGAGCTCTTCCACATTTTCTTTGAACTGTTTTCCAGCCATCGCATTGTTGCGAAATAAATTACAGACATCTTTCACAACCTCTGGAACAGAAAGGGCTTTCGAAAGAACTAGGTTCAGACAATGAACCGAGCAATGTACATATGTGGCCTTAAGATATTCTCTTTTAATTCTCATCTGCAAATCATTGATGTGTCCTCCCATGATAGCAGCTCCGTCATACCCTTGACCAACTAGTTTATCGAGGATTAAACGAATCTCACGATATTAAATATATATATATTTTTTTTTTTTTTTCAGCAATTAGGTCGTATACTTGAATGAAACTGAGAAAGTCTTCCTTTAAAGTACCTTTATATACGTATCTCGCACACAAAGAAAGCTTTTCAGTTCCACTCACATCCAAAGTTTCATCGCTAAGGAGAGCGAAACACTTTGAACTATTTATTTGAGTAACAACTTTTTTCTGAATTAACTTTCCGTAGGTACTTATCCATTATTTCATTTTTAATAATATGGCTAAAATACGTTACATTTTTAGGACTTTTAACAATATGATTTTTCAAGGTATCATCATAGCATGCTCCCCTGAATTTTCCATCTTTATTAATTGGCATTTCGAAAGTCAATGGTCCACTGTCTTTGTCTCCACGAAGCGGCAACTCGTGCTCTCCACAAAAAATGACAGTTTCGATGATAGGCTTTAATGGTGTTCTATTTCTTTCCTTTTATTTGCGCCTTTAATCATTTAGCTGCAAGGCAACGTCTATAGCTGTTGAGTACATTTCTTTTAAGAAACTTTCTGCGCACACTTTTGAAAATTGGTGATATTTAACAGCAGAATGTCCGCGCAACCTTTCTGTTGCTTCTTTCCAGTTGTCAATTTTTTTCTGACAAAACTTCCAAGTGTCTGATGGGTACCTTTTCCAGCAGTGGCTGATGTAATGACAACGCATTATTTGCAGAACACGCCGTTCCTCGTCGGTAAATATGTTAACCATTCCCAAGATTGTAGTGGGAAAAGCGTGTCTTTCGCCCAAGGAATTGCTGATATCTTGTTCTACACAGCTGTAAATCTGCGTGTAGCACTGTTCATTTGTTTCTACTGGTGATACATTACATGATGCGTTTACAGCTTTAATACTAAATTACACATCTTTACATTTTCTAACCTGCAGTGACACTAAAAGGTTTTGGTTTAATGCTCACGACTCCGTACAGCAGTTCCACTAGCAGCTGGTCTAGATGGCCAGATGATCCATAAACAACAGCAATTCGGATCTCGCTCGTCCTTATGCGTGGTACTTATAAAATAATGTCCACCCAAGGTCAGCCTAAATTGACCAAAAGATTATTGTAAATTTAGTTATCCTCAAATTGTCTAAGTCTCAAAAGTTATCGTAAAATTGGTCAGTTTTAGCAAGTTACTACAACACGTTTAAACCCAAACATTGGTCTATCGGACATTACAAAATCATAAGATTTTAAAAACTCTTCAAAACAATCTTCACGTATTTGTTAATGACTTAAGTAAGTAATTTTTCAAGTAAACTTTTCTAATCGAAAATGAAAACTGCTCACCAAAAAGTATCCACAAAATTGAGTGCCACTCCGGTGACAAGTATGAACACTAGATCTACATAGATAACGACAATCACCACCGTCACCATTCAACTACGTCTTTCGGCCATCCTTGACAAGGTTAACACCCTTGGGTTTTTTTACTATAAAGATTGCATGCAGTCATATGGCACGCCTGATGGTAAGCGACTACCGTAGCCTATGAACGCCTGCAACAGAAAATATATTACAAGCGCGTTGCCGACCTTGAACCCCCTACCCCGAGGAGCTCTGGTAACCCTACTCAGCGCAGAAACGCAACACTAGGATATTTGACTACGATCTTCTGTAGGGTGGAGGTGTTCCAACAGTCGGGCTGCCCCAAGTAGAGAGAAATCTCCAAAGAAATTTTTCTGTACTTTTAACCCTTACTCTACTTAATACTAAGTCACACGAATCTTGCACAACATCTCCAGGCAGCTAGTTGTAGCAGTGAGTTGCCACATGCGGCGGCGAGCACGCCCAAGCGCCAGGCTCATGTGATCAATCACTCGCTGGTGATCAACTTCTCCTCACATCTTCACACGTTCAAGCTTTCGCGGTTGTGGTGTAACATCCATGGTCCACGTAGCTCATGTAAATAGAATACAATACAAATTTGAAGTTATCTTACAAAACTGGCTTGCAGCTTTCATTCTTTTGGTAATAATCTGAATACAAAATCAGTCAAGAAGTAATACACTCTGCCACCTATGTATCGAATACTCAAGTTTTTTCTACTGCATAACAATCGAAGTTGAGACGATTGAGTATGACAGTGTCTAGAAGTATACGAGCAATCTGCGGCTCAATACATGGCTAGGGGTATACGATACTAGGTGGTATAAGTATCACGTTTGACTTAGAAGTATGGTATGTCGTATATTCACTTACGGAAATTCGGTTGAGAGTTTACAGACGTCTGCGAGAAATACTAAACCGCATGTGTCGAATACTTAACTTTTTTCTACTGCATAACATTCATGGATCTCGCTTGAGCCGTCCATTATTTAGAGTCGCTGTACCTCTCGAAATTAGTGAATTTATTTAAATACATGTAGAAAAGAAAAATTTTTGCGGTGTATTGTCGACAAAAATATTTTTAAGTTTGTTTGATCCAGTTTTTTGTGCACTAGTTTTGTAAATGGGGACTCAACGCGGTGAGTCTTTAGGCTGCCTTGAAACCGGCCACTGTTAATAAAAACATTATTTTTAAATGTTATTAAATATTCGTACATATTAAATATTCATTTATTCTTATAACACCAGACGCTGAATAGACCATGACGTCTTCGCTCGCCTATAACTGGCGGTAATGGCAGTAACTGGTGAGAAAGGACATTAATTTATGCGTGTAGAAGTTGCAATTACTCGTATTTATAACCATTTTGTTTTTACGATATTTTTTGAATGTTTTGATTAGAATTTATGGGATATTGAAATACCCACTAGTAATTATTTTTCAGTCGACCTATGCCTATGAGAACGCTATATCATTAGTCGTAATTTTTAAGGTATATTGTGTATTCTAGCGTTGTTTTTCATACTACCGTAAATAGAGGTGTAGCTCCCAAATATTACGGTCCGTTCACACGTAATACATCTGTCACTGAAAATACGTGTGTAAATGAACCCTTACAGTAAAGTACCAGTTCGTATGAATTTATAAAGTCTTTATTTGTCAGGAGTGATCGACACACGTAAACTGGTGTTTTTTTTTTGTTAAAACATATTGTGATTGGTTTGGTGAGAGATGGATACGGATCTAATCGTATGATTACAGTAATCATCACAGCTAAATTGCGCTACTAAAGATGGTCGAAACGATTGAGTTTGCCAGTGTCTGGAAGTATTCGAGCAATCTGCGGATCAGTATATGGCTAGTGTTATACGCTCCTAGATGGTATAAGTATCACGTTTGACTTAGATGTATGGTATGTCTTAAAACTTCACTTACGGAAATTCGGTTGAGAGTTTACAGTAGCCTGCGAGGAAGACTAAACCGCATAGCTCGTAGAATAAGCTTATAGTTGGTATAAGTATGATAGAGTTCATGGAATGATTCGCTATAAAAGTGAAAATTAGTTACTCCTTCCATGCAAGAAGCCATGCTACTTTCATTGCTATAAGTGGTTAACTTAACTGATGATAACTTTATTTTTAGTCTACACCCATGGTACACATACTAATTACTTAGTATTGAGTAATTTCGAACTGTTGTAGTGTTACAAGACAGATTTGTATGAGAATTTCAAATTTGTTTTGTTTTTTGGTTTCATGAGCTACCTGAACCTTGAATGTTACGCCATAGCCTCGAAAGCTTCTGGTGAGCTTTTGTGAACCAGATGTGAACAGAGAAGTTGATCACGAGCAAGTGATTGATCACATATACATGGCGCTTGGACGTACTCGCCACCGTATGTGGCAACTGACTGCTACAACTAGCTGCCTGGAGATGTAGTGCAAGATTCGAGTGACTCAGTATTAAGTAGAGTAAGGGTTAAGAGGTAGGGTACAGAAAAAAGTCTTTGGTGATATCCCTCTACTTGGGGCAGATCGACTGTTGGAATACCTCCACCCTACTGAAGATCCAGTCAAATTTCTATAATATCAGGGTTAATTTTATATTTGTGAAGAACTCGAATTAACTCTAAATATGGGATACTATCAAAGGCTTTCATATAATCGGTGTAAGATTCTCTTATGTGTATTAGTATGTTTTGCCTTTGTTGCCTAAATACTAGCTTTTTGTCTGCATAATTATTCGAAAACTCAGACATAATTGATAAATAAATTACACATAATTAATCACCATTGGTTGACAAAAAAGTAATTTTTCCTTTTAAAATTAACACTTTTTGAACCGAAGATAAAATTGTTTATCAAAGTTTGATAAGTTATCACTTTTTGTAACAAATTTGATATTGTAATATTATTTTTACTTAGTTTATAGCACATTTCAAAACGTAAATATACCTAGGGTGCATATAAATCACAATGTAGATGATGGAAAATAATACAAAAGGATAATAAAACACTAGCGAATAATCATTTTTTGTTCCTAACCTTCTGAATAAAAAATAAATGTACATACATTATACTCGTACGTAATACTAAAACAAAATGATTATTTTTTAGATAATAGATATACCAAATTTATATTTCAAAAATTTATTCAATCAATTGAATTGAAAATAAAATATTTAAAATTTGTATTCAAGGTCTCAACTAAGTTATTTTTGCTAACGTCCTTGTAGGATATGATGAAGATACTCGAGGCCACCCTGAGGCGCAGTTTCTTGAGTTTCCATGGTTTCCGGTTCAGCGTTAGCTGAAGCAAAGGCCAGCAGGGCCCACACTGTCATTATAGCGTACTTTACCTGAAATAAAACACACTAAAACTGTAATTCTGATTGTAAGTATCTTATTGTAATTTAAAAGTGATATAGACTCAGTGTTGGCGGCTTCAGACTCCTCGTCAATCTATGTGCGCTCTAATTCTAAAATTTCCTTAGATTTCAATGAAAAAAACAGCGTACTAAAATCATAGCAAGATTGTAAGATATACGTCCTGGTGCTCGTCTAGCTAGCTAACAACCTGTAGTTGAAAATTTGTCGACAAGAATCTATCGATGTGCTCCGGCAGCCACACTTGCAAGCCAACTCCATATTTGTGTCTACCGCGATATCGTCAGTTAACGTCAGGTGAGTTTGTAATTAAACGAGGATCTATAAATCAATAGCAAAATGTAATTTTTTTTATCTTAATTATTGTAAATATCACAACGATTACTAAATATTTTTTAACTAATTATATAATAAAAAACACTTATGAATGCAAAATACTCGGTGAAAGTTATCAGTACGTGTTACAGTAACAACACTGAGTGTATTTGTATTTTTTTGCATTAATTTATAATTTCCTAATCGGTACTGTCACAATATAATCGTTGCCAATCACATCGTTAGAAAGTAAATATCTCCAGGTATTAATGTCTTACAAAACAAAATATGCATAAAATGTTATTTGAATTGTGACCGAGATTTTGTTATAAATATGTAGTTTTTTTTTCATAACATATAATTTATTGATTTTTATTTACTTATCCCAGGAAGAACCACTTTGCCTTTATTTTTTATATTTATAAAATTATCACAACAAAATACAATTTACATGTAAGTTTCCGTACTCTGTTATATCATTTATAATTTCACTGTACAAAATTTTTCATAAAATGTTTTTTTAAATAATAAATAATATTTCTACTTACAAAGTTCATGTTTGCAGATCACGTAGAATTGTGTCTCAGATATATCAAATTCCTTATTATATATACGTTATCTTGGACCAAAAAACAAGGAATTAAATTTTTTATACCAAACAAAGAAACTAAAATTAAACGTAAAATAAATCCGCAACGAACCGTGTTATTATTCTTTGTAATAATTTTTGGGACTAACTTATTCGTGCGGCTTCGCCCACTCGGCATTTCTATTGATGTAATGATGCGATCTTTCAATTATTTATTTATTCGTAACTTGTTACTTAAACGTGTATCTCAAAGACGTGAATTACAGAGACTTTCAAACTCCGTAGAAAAATAGTCATTAAAGAAAATAAGATACGATGTGTAAGTCTCGTGATACAAGCACTTACAAGCACAATATTCTGTATATGAATTAAAATATTCAAAAAGTTTTATAGCTGATGGATCCGCATCAGAGATTCCTCACAATACGTAACAAATAAAATTAATTTGCAACGCTTGGTTAATATTATGAATAATATTTAAATAATTAATTATCCAAGCGTTATAAATTAATTTTAATTTTGTCCTTCTGTGAGGGATCTCTGATGCGGATCCATCAGTTTTATTATTCTTTAATATCTTTATTCATGTACTGAACATTGAGGTTGTAGGTGCTTGTATCACGAGTCTTATATAGTATATTTTTTGTTTAATAACTATTTTTCTACGGAGTTTGACAGCCTCTGTAATTCTCGTCTTTGAGGTACATGTTTAAGTTAACGAATAAATAAATAATTGAAAGATCGCATCAATACATCAATAGTAATGCAGAGTGGGCGAAGCCGCATGAACAATTTAGTCCCTAAATAGATTACAAAGTACAGTAGCACGGTTCGTTGCGGATTTATTTGTATGTATAACGTTTTTATTTGGCAATAAATTTTAAATAGCTAATTCATACGTAATTGATTTTTTGTGCGTTTAACCTGATGAAAATATAAAATTATCAAAAAACTTCAAAATATAATTACCGCAAAAACTTTTCTAAATGTAAATAATAAATTCATTATTTTCGAGAGGTATAGCGACTCTAGATTATGGACGGTTCCAGCAAAATCCATGAAAGTTATGCAGTAGAAAAAACATTCGTATTCGACACAGGTTGCAGAGTGTACGACTACTTGACTGATTTATTATTCAAGTTAATTACGAAAAGAATAAAAAATCAATTTCAATCATTTAATTATTATTTCCTTGTCACGTCTTTAATAAGATACTTATTACTCAAAATTATGAAATTAAATATTGTTTAAATTTATGTCTTTACAAGTTTGCGAAAAGAAAACACCTCAAAACTACTTGTAGATTTCATAAAAGAAATCTCTTATATACTAATTTTTAGAAAATTTATGTATTGGCATTGAACACTACGATATAAATTCTATAATTATATGACAAATTCGTAGTCAGTGCCACTACAGACCAAAAGTGAGTTTTTTTTGACGACTGATATTATTTTTCCTAACGCGTGGTGTAGGTGCAATAAAAAAAAATAAGAAAAGTGCGATTAATAAGAGTTCGTCAAATAGAGTTCCTAAAATTCTTTATTGGTTTACCGTTAGACCACAATCTGATCTGATGTTAAGTAACGATGTGGACGAATCTCTGATGCGGATCCATCAGCTATAAAACTTATATCTTAATTCATATACCGAATATTGTGTTTTTTTTTTCGAACTGACTATACTGTTAGCCTTAGGGGCCCTGGAGCCTTTACGGCTTTTACAGCTTTACCGGGCTTGGGGGCGAGCGCTTAGGGCACTCAGCCACGAAAGCTAAGCAACAACATCCGAGGGTGCCAAAGTGGCCGAACCTCGGCTCGGACTGTTGCGCGTATGCAATTAAGTCGCGATCTGACTAAATCCCTATCATTCTATCTAAACTAACTATACATATATACATGTTTCTGCCCCCTGGGAGGAGGGAAGGAACATGTGTATGTGTATTTAGTGGTCTGAAAATTTTTGTCTAATCTAACTAGGCAAAAAAAGGAAAAAAAGGTCCCTTACAGAACCTATGTACCTGTGTGTTGTGCATGTGTGTATAATGCAGTGTCATGTATGGCTGTGAAAGCTAGTGAATGTAGAGTCATTGTATCGCGCGAACGGCTGCTTGACTCAAGGGCTCCATGCCGATGGATCGGACCTAGGCTTGAGTTGCCGCAGAGGAGGGCGTCGTGGCGGGTGTGCGGGAGCGAAGTTAACCGTACGTCCCCTGCGGAGGGAACGGTGGTTTCGCGGGCGTGGGCGCGAGCACGCATATGTTGCGGGAGCGGACGCGTAGAAATTGTTAGCGTTCTCGATGTCGTCATCGGGATCGACAAAGAGATTTCGCGGACGGCGTTTATAACGTTTGGCAACGGGGATCGAGTTGTCTGGGACGTAGTTCACGGTGGATTTTACGAGCGGGTTGGGATGATTCGAAGCGCTATCGAAGTATCTCCTGGTGAGAATTAGTCTTGGTGGCCCAAGGGATATTCGTACCGAATAATGAGAGGGGTCCTACCGTGCGTGGTAGTTTGCATGTATGCGGTTCGAACATTATCGCGGCACTCTTTACCGGATTAATAGCTATTCGCCACGTTCGAAACCACTCCCCGAGAGTGGTTACGGCACGTTGGACTGCGCAGGCGAGATTTTTTCTGTGTCTGTTTGACGCATATATGAATGTGTTGTCAGCGTAGAGCCCTACCTCGACCCCGGGGGGCTTCGAGAGGTCGCTGACGTACAGATTGAAAAGGCAAGGCGCCAGAATGGAACCTTGCGGGACGCCTGAGCGTATAGGGTGGGCGGTAGATAGTACTCCTTCCACTCGGTAGTGGAAGGTGCGGTCGCGTAGAAAATCGTGAACTAGATGAACTGACCTATCCGGGACTTCTAATTGATGTAGCTTGTGGACTAGTCCGGCATGCCAGACCTTATCGAAGGCCTTAGCTACGTCGAAAAAGACCGCAAGCGTACGGGCGGGGGCGATACTACTTTTGGCAAAGTTGCTCGTGATGTGCTCCGTGCACTTGATGTGTACACGAGTGTCGGGCGCGAAAACCGAACTGTTCGGGAGGATATAGATTTTTAATATCTATAACGGTTTTGAGACGGTTCAGAAGGAGCCGCTCGTAAAGTTTCCCTAGTGTGTTTAAAAGGCTGATCGGGCGATAGCTATCGGGAAGCGAAGCTTTTTTGCCGGGCTTGTGAATACCTATAACTATAGCTTTTTTCCAGACGGCTGGAAAATAGCAGTGGGCTATGGCTACATTGAAGATGCAGACCAAAAGAGCTATGAGGTGATCGGGAAGAAGTTTAAGTACTTCATTCCTGATACCGTCGGGGCCAGGGGACTTTCTAGGCTTAAGGCCTTTAATAACAGAACAAATCTCGTCATGCGTGACCGGGTTTAACGTTTCCGCGGGGGGAATCGTCGTTAGTTCCTGAACGGCGGTCTCGATAGTTTCGATGTGGGCAGTGTCTACGTTGTCGCAGTTTGGAGAGCACTGGCTCTCCAAGCTTGCGGCAAGGCATTCTGCCTTATCGTCGCTATCGAACGCGGGTGGGAGATCGGGGCCCCTTTCGAGGGGCGGCATGAGGGCGGAAGCTTCTAACTTCAGAGAGCGGGCGAGGTTCCAGTAAGCCAGATGGGACGGCTTGAGACCCTCTAGGAGGTTATCCCACCGGTGACCTCTGTACTCGCCGATGCGAGTTCTAACCTCTCTCTGAAGTCGCCGTAACCTACGGGTGTTATCCCTCGTCGGATAAGAATCGTGTGCACGTGTCGCGGCTATCTTTTCAGTGATTAACGCTCGTAAGCCGGGGGGGAGTATAAAACGGCGTTCGTTCGCCGCTTGCACCTCTCTCGAGGCCTCCCTTACACCGGTTTGGAGGTAGTCGACCAGGGAATCGATCGTTAAGTCGGCGTCTGCTGTTGACTCTAATACGTCGGGGACCCTAGCTAAGCTGGACGGGGTCGCGTTATCAGTTAGGTAACGATTTAAGATCGCGTAGTCAACTACTTTGACTTTTGGCGGACTGGGGTCGAACGGTTGCCCGAGTTGTAAGATAACCGGGCGGTGATCGGAGTCTAGTTCGTGTACGACTTCTATAAGTCGTAACCGAAGTGAGACACCTTTGAGGAGGGCTATGTCAAGTACTGTCGGTTGACAGTTATCTTGAAAGTGCGTGGGCTCTAGCGGTGCTATGACGTCAAAGCCGAGCACATCGCATAGTAGGTCGAGAATAACCCCGTTAGGGGTGTTACGCGAGTTGTTGAAATGGGTGTGACCGCTATTGAGGTCGCCTGCTATTATTACGGATTGACCGAGTGAAAGTAGCGCCTCCAGATCGGACTGAAGGAGTCTTTTACTCGGGGAGAGATATGCAGAGACAAGCGTGATTGACGGATGGCCAGTCATGCCTATTCTACAGATGGACACTTCCATATTGGTAAGTGCGGGAGGGTCTATTGGCATGCAATAGAGGGAACGCTTGTAGTAGATGAGCGTGCCGCCTCCTCGGGTGGCACGGTCATTTCTGACTATATTGTAATTTGCTATCTTAGGGTCGCGCCTACTGGGTTTTAGAAGTGTTTCTTGTACTAGAAATACGTCTATCTCCCGTTCCCTAAGAAAGGTGGATACTAGGTCCCGTTGTGGAAGGAGGTTTCGCGCGTTAAAGAAAGAGATGTTGAGACTCCTAGGTTTAATGCGAGCCATTTATAACCGTTATCTATTTCCCGGCACGGGCCAGGCGCAATAGCGTCGCTGTCATCAGGGGAAAACGCCTGATGGATTCGGCGGGGCCGTACTCAGCGACGCACTGGTCGTATGCCAGTACTTCTTGAAGTTCATGCTCGCGGAAGAGCATGACCATGTAGTCAACGCCGCGGCGCGTGCTAACGGGCGGGGAGGCCTGAGCCTTAGGAGGCTGAGGGCGGGGAGTAGAGACCCACGCTGCCTGAGGGGCTCGCATGGCCGGAGGGGGTGCGCGGGGTGCGGGGGTGGCCGCCACCGGGGCGCGGGAAGCGCCCGGGAGGCTGGGAAAGGCTTCTGGCGTGAGCAGAGGCATGGGTTGACTATTGGCGGTGGGACGTGCCCTCTGAGGAGGGGTGTGTCGCTCTTGCCTTGGGCGCGTAGGGCGCATAGGGCGCGTGGGACGCGGGGCACGGGGACAGCCGCGATAGTTCGCGGGGTGACCCGCGTTGCCGCATAGCACGCAGCTCGGAGGGGTAGACGACTCGCGAGTGCGCGTGCACTCGCTTGTCGCGTGGTCCCCGAGGCACTTAACGCACCTGGGACGTAAATGGCAGTTACGGGCCGAATGTCCGTACAGCTGGCAGTTGTGGCACTGCGGAGGACTGCGGTTTTTGTGTGGGGGCTCTACGGCTATTCCGGAGAGCTCGCACACTTTCCTGACATTAAAGATGGCTCTGCCCTCGGGGGTCAGATCCAAGATAACTACGACCATATCTAATGGTCGGTTTTTGGATTGTCCGCCGTGCATTCTATGCACTTCGCGGACAGGGAGGGCCTTCGCTAAGAGGTCAGTTTTGACCTCCTCGGGCGTGATTTCCACCGGGATGCGGCGGATTACAACCCGGAGGTGACGCTCATCGTCTAGGGTGTATGAGTAGTAGTGTAGGTTGCTTGCTCGGAGCAACTTTGTGAACTGACGGTGTTCGTCAGAAGTGGTTACTTGTACGCGGATACCGTTGGCCGTGTTACTGGCAGAGGTATAATTAATTTTTAAGTCTCTAAGCTTGTCCGCGAGCTTAGTCCAGACCGCCTTGTTTTGGACTACTACCGGCGGTGGGCGACGCGCCTTTCTGCCGGCAAAATTACCGGCAGGCGCTGAGGGCGCTGCGGAGCGGGGGGCGTGGCTGTTTAGCCCAGTTTTCTGCGCCTTTTGTGGGCGGGACTGAGTCTCCGGAGACTCGGGACGCGAACGCGATGCCCGTTTGGCGGGCTTGTTTTTTTGAACGAGGGTGAAGCCCTCGTTATCTGTGACTATCGCCGTGTCCATTTCGTTGGACTCGGGTTTGGGATCCGGACTAGTGGGCGAGTAGCTATTGTTCGTAGCGACTAGCGTCGGCGTGTCCGCTTCGGGAACTAACGACGCGAAAGAGTTCTTGATCGGCAGCGCAGAGGGCGCTGGGATCGTGGCTTGATTGCTCGGGGAACGCGAGCGCGATGACGGCCGTTTGTACGGCGTCTGACGGTGAGCGCGGGGTGCCGTTGAGCGGGAGCGCGAGACGGGCTTCTTGTCCGTCGCGTGGGGCGCGGCGGGGTCGCTGGTGGCCTCGGTGGCCTGTGAGACAGCAATGGCGGGTTGCGCGGCCGCGATGGCCCTATTGAAATCCGTCCATATCGACGGGTGTAGGCTTGTTGCGAACGCAACGAAGCTTTCCAAGTCTGGCGAGTTTGCCATTCCGGCGGCGGCGGTTGGGCGGGCGGGGGTGAAGTTAAACCTCCCTGCCGGAGAGGCAGGGGGGCGCGCCGAGTGAATTTAACCGGCTATCCCGAGCCGTGTAAAGGGACCTGCGGGTCACGGTGTAATGACTCGCAGGAAAAGAACCTACCGGGCCCTACGTGGAGGTCCCTATCAAGTCCGAGGCAGAGAACGCAGCCGGTATAAATACCTAGCTACGCCCAAACAGACACTCGGGGATGGATGTGTAGCAGGATCGGAAGGGTGGGAAGGAGACACTCAGGGCTTGACTATGACTCTATCAAGGGCCAAGGTTCCTGAGCCCAACCAAGTACTATCGTTTGCCTCTGAAGGAGGCAACCGAGGGGCGCTTGGGTCACGCACCCACTTGCCTTCTGTTGACACCGAGAGGTTTCCACAATGGGTGCGAGCGAGACGGCGATACGCAGGTGCGCAGCAAAGCCGGTCGGTCGTAAAACTACACAAAGGCGGCAGAGAGCGGTCGTAAACACGTCCGTTCCCGCCGGCGGTCGTGATCGGTCTCCCGTCACGTCGAAGCCACGGCGGCTTTGTTTATATAGGGTTATGGTATTGCGCAGTATTAATGTGAATCTTTCTAGAGTATTTCACAATAACTTGTTTTGATTGCATAATGTTTTGTTTTTATTGCGTCAGCCTAATGACGTCTTGTTTTGATTAAAAATGCATAGTTGCATTTTTAACTACGCAACAATATATTATAGGGTATTTAACACCCAGACAACTAATAATTATGTTCAAATGTAAGTCATATGCGGGGATCGAACCCGCGACCTCTCGGCTCAATAGTAAAGCTTACTAACACTGCGCCATGAGGTCTGTGACTACTACGTGAAATTTCGAATAAGGTGAGAAATCTCAAATATACTTTTACCATAATAATACTGTTTTGGCGAAAACATCATACCAGAAGAAACATTACAGGTTAAAAGTTATTAAAAAATTTACTCCAGGTCTACGAGACCGAGTATTATTTTCAGTATCGGATACTTGAACGTATATCCAAGATAGACCCGATATGCAATCATTCCAAACGCTTTGAGCGTTCAGGATCAAAAACCGAGGTACTCTAATGACTTTTAAAGTATGTACTCACGAATTAAAAGGCACGATTGTAAAGGAAAGGTCTCAATAGTAACTGCAGTAAGCCGCTTTTAAACCGGTGCCATATGTCACGCGTATTGGAGACCCTCCGATTTTAAAGCGCATAAACTATTACACATTGTTTTTGTAATAAAATATCCTCGCCCCGTAGCGAGGGTGAGTAAACTAGTAAATGAAACTAGACTCACCGCGTCTTCATGTGTAAGAAAACTAGTGATTGAAACTAGACTCACCGCGTCTTCTCCACGTTACCTTGCTATCCGAAAAATTTAGGAACAACGACTACGAGTTGAGATGTTTTTGACAAGCCCCGGCCGTCGCCTGTCGGGCGCGACAGTGCTACACCGGTGTTAAAACGCTGCGTGCGCACTAACATTCATATCACTTGTACTAAACACTCTTCACTTGCACTATTTTTTCTATTTTATTTGACTTTTTTAAACGAACAACAAAAAATATTACTCAAATTTGCACAAAAAAACCCAAGGGGGTTTTCAAACTTTGGCGAATACAGAACCACGTAGATCTGTAGACGTGTTGCTCGTTCGGGAAGTAACGACGCTATGACTGATTAAATGCCCCCACCGGCCTCCTGTGACTTAAACTCAGTAGATGGCGCTGCAGAGCACAAGGTCATCAGTTTAAAGCGTTGTGATTGGTGGAAAACAAGCGGAAGTATACAACGCCCTCTCACAGATGCTGTGCATCGTCACATGCCGATAATAGAAATATTATTTATTATTTGAAAAATCATTTTATGAAATAATTTGTAAAGTGGAATTATAAATGTTATAACAGAGTACGAAAACTTACATGTAAAATGTATTTTGTTGTGATAATTTTATAAACATAAAAATAAAGGCAATGTGGTTCTTCCTGGGATAAGTAAATAAAAATCAAGAAATTTTATGTTATGAAAAAAACTACATATTTGTAACAAAATCTCGGTCACACTGACGAATCTCACAGGTAATATAGTTCAAATAACATTTTATGCATATTTTGTTTTGTAAGACAATTAGAGATATTTACTTTCTAACGATGTGATTGGCAACGATTATATTGAGACAGTACCGATAAGGAAATTATAAATTAATCCAAAAAAAAAAACATATACACTTAGTGTTGTACTGTAACACGTACTGATAACTTTCACTGAGTATTTTGCATTCATAAGTGTTTTTATTATTTATTTTAGTTAAAAAATATTTAGTGATCGTTGCGATATTTACAATAATTAAGATAAAAAAAATTCATTTTGCTATTGATTTATAGATCCTCGTTTAACTACAAACTCACCTGACGTTAACTGACGATATCGCGGTAGACACAAATATGGAGTTGGCTTGCAAGTGTGGCTGCCGGAACACATCGATAGATTCTTGTCGACACATTTTCAACTACAGGTTGTTAGCTAGCTAGACGAGCATCAGGACGTATATCTTACAATCTTGCTATGATTTTAGTACGCTGTTTTCTTCATTGAAATCTAAGGACATTTTAGAATTAGAGCGCACATAGAATGACGAGGTGTCTGAAGCCGCAAATACTGAGCGACATTGCTTTTAAATTACAATAAGATAAGATACCTACAATCAGAATTACATATTTAGTGTTTTTTATTTCAGGTAATGTACGCAATAATGACAGTGTGGGCCCTGCTGGCCTTTGCTTCAGTAATAAACCCTGCTAACGCTGAACCGGAAGCAATGGAAACTCAAGAAACTGCGCCTTTTCAGAATGCTCACGACGCTATTCGCCAATTTCGAAAATACGTGTATTAAATGATTTATTTTCAATTCAAAAGATTGAATAAATTTTTGTAAGCTATATTTTAAAAACTAGTGTTTAAGACAACAAACGCAAAACATGCTCATACACATAAGATAATCTTACACATATCTTACATCGATTATATTAAAGCCTTTGATAGTATCACACGTTCAGGGTTAATTCGAGTTCTCCACGTATATAAAATTAACCCTGACATTATAGACCTCCTGTACAATGCCATGTTGAACTGGAGAACCACACTTTAACTATCTAACGATACTGTCACCATTACTTAATTTCTCGTACAATACAGGAATAAACTTTCAATAAACATAAATACAAACATAGTATAACCACAGTAGGGGGGATTGTACATTTCCAGCGCACCAATCACAGACGAGTATGAGAAGGTCCTTTTTTGTTACAAGGGGAGACCGACCTAAAAAAAATAATTTGGTGTCATACTGGGGGTTTTCGACTACGCCCGATCGATTGCCGTCATCCGTTTTCTGATATCTCTACTCATTCAAAAGATAGCTTTCAGGATTCATTATCTCCACTACCCTCTAATGACAACATCATTAACCCTTAACGCGATAACGATAACAAGTAGCTCGCTTCCATGCATTGTCTCTTAATGTTCTCGCGCGATAATGATATCAATTAGCTCGCGCTTCCTTGCATTGTCCCTTAATGTGAGAACGCGATAACGATGCATCGTTTCTTTAATGAGGCAATTACTAATCACTTGCTGTTTTTAAAAATAATAAACTGTTTCCAAATCTTATTATGTGACTTTATTGTATAAATATGTCTTAAATAAATGGGATAATATTATATCATTTTCTATCGTATTACTATTAAACAATTATAATTCCTTACATTTCTAAAATTTTCAAGGGTAAAAGTATTCCTAGCACTCGCTGATCGCTGTCGCGGCCCACTTGCTTCGCTCGCTCGTCTCGTGCATTATTATTACACTTCCAACCTAACTTAAACAATCCAAGGCACCCATATCAATATGGATTAAATACTTCCATATGAAATGCCCGTTTCTTGAATTAAGTATCGGATGATAACTCATCGATCGCTCAATACAATTTTCTCGACTTTCGCAACATTTTCTTGGGTGACTGACGTCGATGGACGGCCGCAATGATGTTTATCTTCCGTGCTCGATCTCCCTATTCGAAATTGAGAAGCCCACCTTACGACAGTGGAATACGGCGGAACAGACTCTCCTAATGTTGCCTCCAAATCGCAATTAAACACGATTAATGATGGTTCAAGCGAAAATAAAAATAATAGTTCAGAAGACAGAAAGGTAGTTTCTGCGGAGATAGCGAGCAAAAGTGGAAAAGATAAGGAAACTGTCTACATTCATAAAAAAACACCATACACTAGGTATGCGATGTGCTCGGCTTTGACGTTATAGCCCAGCTAGAACCCACGCATTTCAAGATAACCGTCACCCGACAGTACTTGACATAGCCCTCGTCAAAGGTGTCTCGCTTCGGTTACGACTTATAGAAGTCGTACACGAACTAGACTCCGATCACCGCCCGGTTATTTTACAACTCGGGCAACCGTTCGACCCCAGTCCGCCAAAAGTAAAAGTAGTTGACTACGCGATCTTAAATCGCTACCTAACGGATAACGCGACCCCGTCCAGCTTAGCTAGGATCCCCGACGTATTAGAGTCAACAGCAGACGCCGACTTAGCGATCGATTCCCTGGTCGACTACCTCCAAACCGGTGTAAAGGAGGCCTCGAGAGAGGTGCAAGCGGCGAACGATCGCCGTTTTATACTCCCCCCCGGCTTACGAGCGTTAATCACGGAAAAGAACGCCGCGACACGTGCACACGATTCTTATCCAACGAGGGATAACACCCGTAGGTTACGACGACTTCAGAGAGAGGTCAGAACTCGCATCGGCGAGTTCAGAGGTCACCGGTGGGATAACCTCTTACATGGTCTCAAGCCGTCCCATCTGGCTTACTGGAACCTCGCCCGCTCTCTGAAGTTAGAAGCTACCGCCCTAATGCCGCCCCTCGAAAGGGGCCCCGATCTCCCACCCGCGTTCGATAGCGACGATAAGGCAGAATACCTTGCCGCAAGCTTGGAGAGCCAGTGCTCTCCAAACTACGACAACGTAGATACTGCCCACATCGAAACCATCGAGACCGCCGTTCAGGAACTAACGACGATTCCCCCCGCGGAAACGTTAACCCCGGTCACGCATGACGAGATTTGTTCTGTTATTAAAGACCTTAAGCCTAGAAAGTCCCCTGGCCCCGACGGTATCAGGAATGAAGTACTTAAACTTCTTCCCGATCACCTCATAGCTCTTTTGGTCTGCATCTTCAATGTAGCCATAGCCCACTGCTATTTTCCAGCCGTCTGGAAAAAAGCTATAGTTGTAGGTATTCACAAGCCCGACAAAAAAGCTTCGCTTCCCGATAGCTATCGCCCGATCAGCCTTTTAAACACACTAGGGAAACTTTACGAGCGACTCCTTCTGAACCGTCTCAAAACCGTTATAGATATTAAAAATCTATACCCTCCCGAACAGTTCGGTTTTCGCGCCCGACACTCGTGTACACATCAAGTGCACCGCCTCACGGAGCACATCACGAGTAACTTTGCCAAAAGTAGTATCGCCCCCGCCCGTATCCTCCCTTTTACAGGAGGCGGCCGGCAACTGGCACCCCCCATATAATGCCCCGCTGGCCTTCCGCAATCGTCGCAGTAGGCGCAGTGCAGCGCCTCAGCCTCGCACTCTACAGCTCTGTGCCCGGGCTGACCACAGCGGAAGCAAAGCGCCCCCCTGTCGGCTGTCGATGGGCATACAGACCGAGTATGGCCCAAACCCATGCACCTAAAACAGCGCATGGGCTTGTGTTCCAAAAGATGGACACGGGCGGCACTCCAACCGACAAGGAGGCGTCCAGCCTCAATCAAATTCCTGACCGCGGTGACGGGCACAGACAAATGGATAGCACCCATTCCTCCCCTCGTTGTGCGAATTTCACCAGCCCTTATTTGTGCTGGCTCGCATCCTCCCTTAGATGCCGTTGCGGCGACAACCTCGTCTCTGGACACAGAGTCGTCAAGGCCAACGATGCGAACGTTCGCCCTCTTTGTGGGCCTGTTAATAATGGCAACGTCCGCTAAAGCTGTCTGGAGACACTGCGCCAGTTTGTCAGCTTGCTCCGGGCCTTGAGCGCCAGGAATCTCGATGATCCTGGCTCCCGTTTTGGTCTCACGAAACGAGAATTTGTCGATCCCGATGGAAGTCAGGTTGACAGCCGTCCTCGCCTTCAGAAGAGCCGCCTTGTAGTTCATCCCTTGAGCCACTGCCTCGGGCTGCAGTGTTATGACCACTGCAGCCGCTCGCGGACTCGAAGGGAGCTTCAACGTGGACTTTCGAGGCGCACCCTTCGAATGAGCTGAAGCTGCCTTCACAGCCACCGCCTCCGTCCGCTTCTTCGTCTTCTTTTTGCGACGGGTCACAGTGGACCACGTCGCTTCTTCCTCCGGGGCCATGCCGGGAGCCGTGTCGGTGGGCGAGGCCCAGTCCATACTAGGAGCAGACTCCTGCGATGATGCTGCCGCTGCAGTTACAACCCGGGGCGCAGGCGTGGGTTTAGGCCCAGCAATCTTCTGCTTGGCCCCACCGGGCTTCGACTTAGGCCTAGCTGCAGGACCAGGTGCCTCCGATCTCCTGTCCGCTGCCAAGGAGGGGCGAATCACCTTAGCAGGGAGAAGACGGTCTTCCAGGGCGTCTATTTGGGCGGTAACAACCTCCCCCATAGTCACCCGGAGGGACCGCTCCATCCTTACCATGTGATCCGCCATCACCTCAATTAAAGTCTGCGGGAGGGTTTCAGGGCCTCCGCTGGCAGGCATCGGCTGCACCTTTTTTTTTTTTTTTTTTTTAACGTGGAGGAACCCTTCATGGGTACACACCCGCCCGGGGGGACGAGTGGTTATGTGAGACTCCTACTCACTAAACCTCCACGGTGTACCATCAGCCGCCAAATGGGGCGAAACGGGATCGCGGTAGCAACAACCGCGTCGCCCCGGCGGCCGGCCCCAACCGGGCCTCCGGCGCTAAAGAGAGACAGTCTGGTACAACCCCAACTGTCTCCCAGACGGCTGAACCAGTGCAATGGGAAGACGGGCCCCCCGACCCAGTCTCCCCTTGGTTCAGCAAGGTAGAGGAGAAGGCAGATGGAACGCCTACCTATCTCTACCTATTCGTCTGCGCCTGACCTCCCACAGGTCCCGGTGCGGATGGTTGTGCTGGCGTCTTGGCTGAGGTGGGCGGCCTGCAGGCAGCGCCCCCCATGTAGTGCCCGTTCGGCCTTCCGGCGTCGGCACACAAGACGCAGTGTAGCTTTACAGCTGCGCACTGTAGTGCCTTGTGGCCAGGCTGCCCGCACCGGAAGCAAAGCGCTCCCCGGTCAATTGCCGACTGGCAAACGGGCCGTGTGTGGCCCACGTCTAGGCACCGGTAGCACCTCAAAGGTCCGTCATTCAATAAGCGGACGCGAGCCGCACTCCAGCCAACGAGGAGTCGCCCTGCCTCCAGCAACGCCTTGGCGGCAACGGCCGGGAGCGACAGGTGGATGGCTCCACTGCCTCTCCCAAGGGGCGTATTTCGCCCGCCCTAATAAGGGCTGGCTCGCAGCCACCCCTGGCCGCAGCCGCTGAGATGACCTCAGCCACCGACACCGTCTCGTCAAGGCCAACGATTCGGACATTCGCCTTTTTGACCGGTCTGACCACAGTGGCCACGTCCGCCAACGCCTCCTGGAGCCTCTGAGCTAACCCGTCAGCTTGCTCCGGACCACGGGCTCCAGGAATCTCAATGATTCTGGATCCCGTGGCTGCGGGGCGAAGCGACAGGTTTTCAATCCCCAGGTCAGCTAACGCGTCCCGGTTCACCCCCATGAAAGCCGACTTGTAAGATACTCCCCCCTCCACCGCCTCGGGCCGCAGTGTAATAATCACCGCGGAGGCATCGGCTGCACCTGTGCCAACGGCGGCGGAGGTGGAACTACCGCGAGATTACGCAGGGCGGCAAGCTCTGCCTTCAGCTCCTCAACTTCAGCGCGAAGCTTCCGCGTCTCTCTCCGCAGGACGAGGGTTTCAGTCGCCACAGTGCGTGTGAGAGCCGTGGCGGTCACCTCCTGCAGGGTCCAAGCCGCCTCCTTGAGCTCTTTGACGTAAGTACCCTTGAGGTTACCAGATTTCTTGGCAACCTCAAGGATCCTGTCAACCTTCTCTTTAGCGAGAGCCCTCAGCCTTGCAGGGTCGAGGAACTCTATCCCCTCGAGCACCCCCGGGTCAGCAGCAACAAGCGCCTCTTCGTTGCAGGTCGGATCGGCTGAATAAAAGTCCTTCTTTGACCTGTCTGCCTCTCTGGCAACTGCCGCATGCGATAACCCAGCATTTGAGCCTAGGCTACGGGTTTTACCCCTCTGGGCCGACGTGACCTTGCTGGGAGGTGGGGTTTCCACTCCGTCCGCATCTTCCACATTAAGCAAATGCCCCCGTTTCCTGCTATCAACAGCCACCGTCGGTATGCTACTGGAGCTGGCGGTCCAGTGCTTAACTGCAAATCGGTCAAGCGCCAGATCCCTCTCCAAGACCACAATGGGCCTATCGGTTGTGCCTCTATCCATAGCCAAAGTCGTCGTTTGAGCAGAATCAGTTGTCAGTTCACTAGCCAATGTCGTCGTGTTTTTGTCCGTATTTTGCAAAATTTTGCCCCCCCCAGAAAACGTGGGGCTGCCCGAGCTAAGCTCGGGGAGGGATTCTCCCTTTCGGGTACCCTCCTGGGGTATTGTCTTTTTAAATTTTGCCTCCATTCTTTCTTCCTCCCACCGACAGTTTGCAGTACGCCTGCCGAGACCAGTATGAAACAACCGGTCCCGCCAACCGTTATCCGGAACTGGGCCCTTGGGGCTCAAACTGAGCCCTCATCGGCCCCAGCCCGGTACTGGGTGCGCCGCGCACATACCACACCCAGGAGTTTTTAACGGCTCTCCAGCCAAACTGATTTTTTAGGTGGTTTTCTCCACCGCCGTCAAAGACGAGTCCCGTCCGAAGTAGGTGAGCCGAAGCGAGCCCACTCTTGCCCCATCCCCTGTCTTCTCTGATAAGCAGAGGGGTACAGGGGAGGGACGCCGTCGGTCTGGTATTGGCCGCCAGTCATACGGACTGACGTTGCCCAGGGCACACCACGAGGAGGTTCCAGACATAGTGCCCCTCTCGCGACCGCACCTTCCACTACCGAGTGGAAGGAGTACTATCTACCGCCAACCCTATACGCTCAGGCATCCCGCAAGGTTCCATTCTGGCGCCTTGCCTTTTCAATCTGTACGTCAGCGACCTCCCGAAGCCCCCCGGGGTCGAGGTAGGGCTCTACGCTGACGACACAGTCATATATGCGTCAAACAGACACAGAAAAAATCTCGCGCGCAGTCCAACGTGCCGTAACCACTCTCGGGGAGTGGTTTCGAACGTGGCGAATAGCTATTAATCCGGTAAAGAGCGCCGCGATTATGTTCGAACCGCATACATGCAAACTACCACGCACGGTAGGACCCCTCTCATTATTCGGTACGAATATCCCTATGGCCACCAAGACTAAATATCTGGGTGTCACCCTCGACTCGAAGCTTAACTTCAACGCACACGTTACTATAGTCAGGAATAGGGCCATCTGGATCCTTTCCCGCTTACGACCCTTGCTCAGTTCGGTAAGCAAAATGTCCTTAAGTCATAAGCTCACACTGTACAAGATGTGCATCCGTCCGATCTTGACATATAGCTGCGCCGCGTTCGCACATATGTCCAAACATAACTTTGCCCGCATGCAAAGAGTCCAAAATCGGTTTCTCCGTCGCCTGCTTGACCCTCCAGCCTTCGTTAGGAACATGGACCTGCACAGGGACATGAGGCTTCCCTCGATAGAAGCCTATGTGAAATATCTCACCAGGAGATACTTCGATAGCGCTTCGAATCATCCTAACCCGCTCGTAAAATCCACCGCGAACTACGTCCCAGACAACTCGATCCCCGTTGCCAAACGTTATAAACGCCGTCCGCGAAATCTCTTTGTCGATCCCGATGACGACATCAAGTAAGCTAACAATTTCTACGCGTCCGCTCCCGCAACATATGCGTGCTCGCGCCCACGCCCGCGAAACCACCGTCCCCTCCGCAGGACGTACGGTTAACTTCGCTCCCGCACACCCGCCACGACCTCCTCTGCGGCAACTCAAGCCTAGGTCCGATCCATCGGCATGGAGCCCTTGAGACAAGCAGCCGCTCGCGCGATACAAGTGACTCTACAATCACAGCCATACATGACACTGCATTATACACACATGCACAACACACATAAGTACATAGGTTCTGTAAGGGACCTTTTTTTTTTCTATTTTTTTTTTTTGCCTAGTTAGAGTAGACAAAAATTTCAGACCACTAAATACACATACACATGTTCCCTCCCTCCTCCCAGGGGGCAGAAACATGTATATATGTATAGTTAGTTTAGATCGAATTACGGATAGGGAATTAGTCAGATCGCGACTTAATGGCATTCGCGCAACAGTCCGAGCCGAGGTTCGGCCACTTTGGCATCCTCGGATGTTGTTGCTTAGCTTTCGTGGCTGAGTGCCCTAAGCGCTCGCCCCCAAGCCCGGTAAAGCTGTAAAAGCCGTAAAGGCTCCAGGGCCCCTCAGGCTAACAGTGCAGTCAGTTTGGAAAAAAAAGAAAACAAAAAGAAAAAAAAAAACCATACACTACAAGTCAAATACTGAGCTTAATACCAAAAACATATACAAAGAAGGGCGAGTTGTTATTAGATTTGATATCTGTAAGTAAAGACAAAATCCAATGGGATAATGAAGATACAGTTACTATAGATAACGAAAAAGTTCCTGGAAGTAATATTGTAGACTTAGTAAATGATTCGCTAAGACCACTGAAGAAAAGTGATCCAATAGGTTGGGAAACATTTGCAAAGGCATTGAAAGATATGAAAGTACCCCTGACTTATCTGAAACACAAAGGGGTGTGAATTTATAAACCAGCTACAATTAAACGATCTCGCATGACACACATCGGCTGAAGAAGTTTTCTCAACACCGACTAGTGGAGAAAAGTATACAAAAAAATTAAGAATAAAATTGAATGGGAGAAATGGACCCCTTACTAGAAATTAATAATATTTACAACTCATTCACAAATTATCAACTGTATTGTGTATAATGAATTTGATAATAATCGTAATGTAAGCGTAGAGTCGTAGACTGTGTATAGTAGTTGAGTTATCATTGTAATACATACTTTAAAGTTAAAATGTATATATAATATGTAATTGGAATTAAATAAAATTAGGAACATGTATTTAACTAAATATATTTTTTATTTACATCCCTCCATCAGAATTTAAATATCCAGTTATAACCTACTTATAATATCATATTTGCATATTAACTATTGTTTTGAGAATTAATTATTGCGATTGTGTGAGTCAGTTATGAATGCACTACATATACAAAAACATTTAAGTAATATTCATCCAAACTTAAAAAGTAATTTATACGCCGCCAACCGGTTTCCCAATACGTAAGCAAGCTCCAACATATGTTAAAAGTAATTTAGATTCAGATACAAAACCAGGGTCTCACTGGATAGCTATATACATCGATAAAAATGGTTTTGGACATTATTTTGATTCATATGGACGACCACCGACTGAATACCACAAATTATTTCTAGAAAGAAATGCAAGGAGATGGGATTTCAATATTATAGTAGGGATCGAAAAGTAGTGAGAACGACATACTCGTTGGTAAGAAAAAAAATACTGACAGGCATAGCTCAGATACATATTTGTAATATTAATAAAGAAAAAATCTTCGATTCTCTTTTGTTTTTTTTCTGAATGTAGTCATTTGTTTGCTTCGTGTCGGAACGTGTTCTCGAAAATGGAGAAAAACGAAGTGCGAGCCGTTATTAAATACCTCTGTTTAAAAAAGTTAACGACGCAAGAGATTCATTGCGATTTTGAGGCAACATTAGGAGAGTCTGCTCCGCCGTATTCCACTGTCGTAAGGTGGGCTTCTCAATTTCGAGTAGGGAGAACGAATTGTTGCGGCCGTCCATCGACGTCAGTCACTCAAGAAAATGTTGCGAAAGTCGAGAAAATTGTATTGAGCGATCGAAGATTTACCATCCGATACTTAATTCAAGAAACAGGCATTTCATATGGAAGTATTCAATCCATATGGAAAAAATCTTTTAATCTAAGAAAAGTCTCCGCAATATGGGTGCCTTGGATTAGTTAGGTTAGGTTGGAACTGTAATAATAACGCACAAGACGAGCGAGCGAAGCGAGTGGTCGCGACAGCGGCCGGCGAGTGCTAGGAATACTTTTACCCTTGAAAATTTTAGAAATGTAAGGAATTATAATTGTTTAAAAGTAATACGATAGGAAATGATATAATATTATCCCATTTATTTAAGACATATTTATACAATAAAGTCACATAATAAGATTTGGAAACAGTTTATTATTTTTAAAAACAACAAGTGATTAGTAATTGCCTCATTAAGGAAACGATGCATCTAGTCATCATGAATTTACACATAAAACAATATTTTTCCATTCTTTCATTCATTTACTAACCACGTTTATCGCAGGGCTCTCATTTAGGACCGCTTTTTTACAATGCATATCTCTATGATGAGATCACTTGTTTAACTAATTCTGACTTTTTTCTTTATGCCTACGATACAAAAATCTATCGACAAATTAACTTGTTAGATGATACTTACTTTATACAAAGCGACCTTAATAATCTTACATTATACTATATACGTAATCGCATATCAATCAATACGTAAAAATGACAAATTTACGCTTAAAAAAGAGCCAATACTACAGTCATATTCTATCTTCGGCAATCCCATCGGGAGGGTATATTTAGTAAGAGACCTCGGTTTATATCTTGACCATAAATTGCTATTAAATGAACATATTGAAATAATAACTAACAAAGCATACAGAAGTTTAGGTTTTCTTTATCGAACATGTTCTGTATTTAAAAATTCTTTAAAAGAAGCCTTTTAGAATATGGGTGTACCATGTGTTCGCCGCAATATGTTAAGTATAAAAAACAACTACAAAAATTTCAAATAAAATTCATAAACTATTTAAATTATCGTGGATGTCAATCTATTTCACCATATGAAGATAATTCTCATAATTACAAATTATTATCATTAGAAAGCCGAAGAATAATTCTAGACACTATTTTCTAATACCATATTATAAACTCTCGATTGGATTGTCCAGAACTACTTTCCGAGTTGAGTTTTTTTGCTCCTAAAAGCGAACGCGCCACACACCACTACTACAACAAACATTTTACCAACGAAATTACGCTTGAAACGAATCTCGAGAGACAATGAGTTTTTTCAAGATATATATATATATATATATATCGTGGAACTAAAGGTAGGGTAATATTTGTCACGTATTAGTTTGTTTGTTTGACAACGACCTAAAAACACTGAAAGAGATAGCGTTACGGTTTCAAAGTAAAAATTATAGAGAATCCTGGACAATTTAGTGTACCAGTCAAAAATTTCAACCAACATGGTCGCTAAAAATTTCAAATGCTTACTACTTCCTGTATCTTTAGGCATAGGTATTTTAAGTTAAAATAAAAATAAAGAAAATCCAGAAATATTTATTGATATGGAAGAAAATCAAGACGGTATATATAAGTTTAGTTGAAAATTGGTATGTAAAGGTCCTTGAGCCTTTCAAGTACAAAATTAGTTTTTTTATAACGGATGTTGGATTAACTACTACAATAATGAAGTGGTAAAAAACAGTAAAACTTAAGTTAACTACCCTGGCAACATTATTCACACAATCGTATGTGTTGTTATCTGGTTGCCAAGGACACACAGCTAAATGCATGTTCCAGTTTTGTTCTTTGTAAGGCTCCAACTGTCTTTACGGCATATTTTTATATAATATTAAAACATACGGAGTGCTGATATTACATGACGTTTCCGTACAAATTTTAGATAACTGAATACTACCACTATACATACTAAAATTATTAGGGATATTTGCTTGTTCTGTCAGGCTCCGTCTACCATTTTCTCAAATTTGTGGTTCCAGACTTATATTGAATGAAATTCTTCTGTATAAGTACATGTTAATTTATATTGTGGAAAAAAGATTTCTTATTCTTTATATTTAATGTCATCTAGATATTTTTAAGGTTAAACTCAAATGACGAAACGATAACAGTATCTAACTTCATGCAGGCCATGTAAATAATGGTCGTGTCCCACTTGTCAGTAGGTTCACCTAAATAATTTAAAGTGTTTAGATTTTTTGATAAAGTATCTATTAACTCCCGAATACCGAAGTCTGTCGCCTTGTGCAGCGGTTCTATAGCAAATAAACAGTTAACATGTTCATTAATCAATAATCGTTTATTATTATTATTATATCGTTCGCATTATAAGTTCCAAGCGATTTTGTAGTTTTTCGACAATATTTTTACTGAATTAAATGCAGAGGATGCCGTACCTTCTAAATACGGTTTGAGGTAATGAAATTTACATATTTCATCTATGTTGTCGTTATCGTGAGTCAGGGAGATATACATGTCTCTAAAGGAAAGCCACTTATCTGACTGTTCAATAAAAGGCGGGATCTTTAAGGCTGGTAACTTTAAATTGTAAGGGCTTTTAAAACTTGTGTTGGATACCTTATACTTGTGTTTTGGAAAAACTCTAATAAGGATTGAGCCTGAGCGATTCAATACTATGAACTCTATGGTTTAGTCTTCCTCGCAGACGGCTGTAAACTCTCATCCGAATTTCCGTAAGTGAAGTTATAAGACATACCATACTTCTAGGTCAAACGTGATACTTATACCACCTAGTAGCGTATACCCCTAGCCATGTATTGAGCCGCAGATTGCTTGGATAATTCTAGACACTGTCATACTCAATCGTTTCGATCATCTGTAGTGGCGCGATTTAGCAGAGATGATTACAGTAATCATACAACTAGATCCAGTTAGACGTATCCATCTCTCACCAGCAAAAAGAAAAGCAGCAGCTTACGTGTCTCGACACTCCTGACAAAAACAGTATTAATAAATTCATATGAACTGGTACTTTACTGTAAGGGTTCATTTACACACGTATTATCAGCGACGGATGTATTACGTGTGAAAGGACCGCAATAGTTGGGAGCTACACCTCTGTTTACGGTAGTATGAAAAACAACACTAGAATTCATAATTAACCTTAAAAATCACGACCAATGATAAACACGAGAACTCACAATTAACCTTGAAAATTACGAGTAATGATATAGCGTTTTCATACACATAGGTCGACCGAAAAATGGTTACTAGTGGGTATTTCAATATCCCATACATTCTAATCACAACTTTAAAAAATATCATAAAAATTCAGTAGTTTTATTTAAATTCACATTTAATTGTTTTGCGATGTAATGGGTGTTGAAAGACATCTTTAGAACTGAGACGTCCAAGCCAACCTCATCTGCACGTAGTTCACCGAAAATCTGCTTCAATAAACTTCAAAATATTATTGTCGACAATTCACCGCAAAGACTTTTCTTTTCTACATGTATTTAAATAAACTCATTAATTTCGAGAGGTACAGCGACTCTAAATGATGGACGGCTCAAGCGAGATCCATGAATGTTATGCAGTTGGAAAAACTTGAGTATTCGATACATATATACATACAGAGAGTGTACCACTTCTTGACCGATTTTTTATTCAGATTAATACCAAAAGAAAGAAAGCTACAAGCCAGTTTTGTAAAATAATTTCAAATTTGATTTATTTTCTGTTTATATGAGCTACTTAGACTAGGGATGTTATGCCATATCCACAAAAGGTTTGTTGAGCAACATGTGAACCAGATGTGAGCAGAAGTTGATCACCAGCGAGTGATCACATTTGCCTTTTTCTTTTTTTATATTAGCTCGGCACGTTGACTGTACTGTACCTGATGGTAAGCACTCTACAATCCTAACACAACGGTGACCTCCAAGAGATCAAAATCCATCGGCGATCGCCGCTGTCATGCCGGCCTGCAAAATCCTGCCTGGCGCTTGGATGTGCTCGCCGGCGCATGTGGCAACTGATTGCTACAACTAGCTGACTGATGATGCTGTGCAAGATTCGTGTAACTCAGTATTAAGTAGGGTAAGGATTTAGAGAGGTAGGGTACAGAAAAAAATATTTGGAGATTTCTCTCTAATTGGGGTAGCCCGACTGTTGGAATACCTCATATACCATATACCACCCTACAGAAGATCGTTGTCAAATGACCTAGTGTTGCGTTTCTGGGCTAAGTAAGGTTTCCAGAGCTCCTTGGGTAAGGTTGTGTTCAAACAGAGGTAGGGCATAAATAATTTTTTTTTGCAGATTTTACTCTACTTGGGTCAGCCTGACTGTTGAAATACCTCCACCCTACAGAAGGTCACAGCCAAATGACCTGTTGTTGTATTTCTGCGGTGTGAAACTTCATTTTAAAAGATATTTTATATTTTCTTCTTCTTCTTATTAATTATGGCTCGGCACTATTCGTGCATTAGGCCAGTGTCAAGTATTTTACATTTTGTCAACAAAGCGAGGGAAATATTCTGTAATCTTTAAACATCGCTCCAACAAGATGGCGGCACCCTTGTTAAAACTTTCCAGGGAGCCTTTGTAGCAACTCAAAATCCATGTTCCTAGTTATTTATTGTAATCCACTTCACTTGTGCACAACAATCACACTACATCACGTAAAATGCCGCCAAAATTACATAATATAGGGCCAAATGACATAAGTTTATGAATTAAAACAAAACCCAACACATGACACTTTAAGTTACCGCCAAAAACTCCCATTTTATATTTTATTTAAACAGTGTGCAATATACATACACACCGACATTTGCTCTCTCGCTCTGGCTCACACAAAGAGGAGAGACCGATAACATATTGCTCTCTCGCTCTGGCTCACACAAAGAGGAGAGACCGATAATGTGCGTTAAACGTTTAACGTTTGACGCTTTGGAAGTCGCATAAGAAGTCTCACTTCAAAAAGTGACTGTCTTGAGTCCTTATCAAATAGGTGAAGATCGTTTTGAAGTGTGGTTAAAAACTTATAATTTTGTAATGTCCGGCAGACCAATGTTTCGTTTAAACATGTGGTCATTTTTACGAATTACTGTAACTGATAACTTTTAGAATATGGGTGTACCATGTGTTCGCCGCAATATGTTAAGTATAAAAAACAACTACAAAAATTTCAAATAAAATTCATAAACTATTTAAATTATCGTGGATGTCAATCTATTTCACCATATGAAGATAATTCTCATAATTACAAATTATTATCATTAGAAAGCCGAAGAATAATTCTAGACACTATTTTCTAATACCATATTATAAACTCTCGATTGGATTGTCCAGAATTACTTTCCGAGTTGAGTTTTTTTGCTCCTAAAAGCGAACGCACCACACACCACTACTACAACAAACATTTTACCAACGAAATTACGCTTGAAACGAATCTCGAGAGACAATGAGTTTTTTCAAGATATATATATATATATATCGTGGAACTAAAGGTAGGGTAATATTTGTCACGTAATAGTTTGTTTGTTTGACAACGACCTAAAAACACTGAAAGAGATAGCGTTACGGTTTCAAAGTAAAAATTATAGAGAATCCTGGACAATTTAGTGTACCAGTCAAAAATTTCAACCAACATGGTCGCTAAAAATTTCAAATGCTTACTACTTCCTGTATCTTTAGGCATAGGTATGGTAAGTTAAAATAAAAATAAATAAAGAAAATCCAGAAATATTTATTGATATGGAAGAAAATCAAGACGGTAGATATAAGTTTAGTTGAAAATTGGTATGTAAAGGTCCTTGAGCCTTTCAAGTACAAAATTAGTTTTTTTATAACGGATGTTGGATTAACCACTACAATACTGAAGTGGTAAAAAACAGTAAAACTTATGTTAACTACCCTGGCAACATTATTCGCACAATCGTATGTGTTGTTATCTGGTTGCCAAGGACACGGCTAAATGCATGTTCCAGTTTTGTTCTTTGTAAGGCTCCATCTGCCTTTACGGCATATTTTTATATAATATTAAAACATACGGAGTGCTGATATTACATGACGTTTCCTATTATTATATCGTTCGCATAATAAGTTCCAAGCGATTTTGTAGTTCTTCGACAATATTTTTACTGAATTAAATACAGAAGAAGCCGTACCTTCTAAATACGGTTTTAGGTAATGAAATTTACATATTTCATCTATGTTGTCGTTATCGTGAGTCAGGGAGATATACATGTCTCTAAAGGAAAGCCACTTATCTGACTGTTCAATAAAAGGCGGGATCTTTAAGGCTGGTAACTTTTAATTGTATGGGCTTTTAAAACTTGTGTTGGATACCTTACTAGTGTTTTTAAAAAACTCTAATTAGGATTGAGCCTGAGCGATTAAATGAACACAGATATTTTCTGTAGTTTCACGTTCCAACATTTCAATTTGTGATTCAACGTCTTCAAAACGGCATGCAAGATTTCATTCAGCCTGACACTAAGCTTATTTATTATTACAGTACTAATTTCTTTAATATCTAAAAAAGAAAGTATTTTCGATCTGATATAACCTCTGCGTTTATTAAGTTCCTTTAATTCACTCATCTTGCAGATTACAAAAAACAGTAGCACGGTTCGTTGCGGTTTAATTTTTCTGATTAATATTTTTATTAGGTAATAAATTTTAAATAGCTTATTTATACGTACCTAATTTTCTGTACGTCTAACCTGATGCAAATATGAAATTATCATAAAATTTCAAAATATTATTACTGCAAAAACTTTTCTAAACGTAAATAATATATTCACTATTTTCGAGACGTAATTTCATAGCGACTCTAGATAATGGACGGCTCCAACAAAATCCATGAATTTTATACAGTAGAAAACACATCGGTATTCGACACATAGGTTGCAAAATGTAAGACTTCTTGACTGGTTTATTATTCAAGTTATTACCAAAACAATAAAAATTCAATTTCGATCATTTAATTATTATTTCCTTGTAGCGTCCTAAATTAGATACTTATTACTCAAATTTATGAAATTAGATATTGTTTATGTTTATTTCCTTAAAAGTTTGAGAAAAAAACACCTCAAAACTCAATATAAAAGAAATTCTTTTATACTAATTTTTAGAAAATCTTTATTGGCTTTTAACACTACTGTATAAATTATATTCCTAATATAAGAACTTCGTATTGAGTGCTACTGCAAACCAAAAGTGAGTTCTTTATGACGCCTCGAGAATGTACAACCAACAAAAATACGAAGAGTGTACAGTGGAACACTTGAATAAACAATAAGTATTATTAACAATATGAACTAAAATGTAGAATAGATCTAACAACATTTTTTTTTAGGATTTTGTTTTAAGTAACGGATGTTATGGTTATAAAAATATATATTTTTTGCTACAAAATGTTTGTAACTACAAAAAGTATCGTGCAAGGAAAATGTTTTGAAAATTTGTAACCGGAAGTTTTGTGTTTTGTATACAATATCATATTATATATATTTCTTGAAGCACAGTTATTTTGATGAGCCATTATAAAATAGTTGTTAACTTGGTAAATATGAATTACATTTTTTATCTACTAAAAATATTTCACGTTTATTATTAATAAGATCAACCGATTTGGTAAGTAAATATAAGTTCCCAGTAAAATATATAGATTTAGCTGTTCCAATATATCATTAAAATGGATTAAGGGGTTCATTGGTTTCAACAAACATTATTCCCAACACCGCAATGCAATTTTTTAAACCAATTTTGAGTAATCCGCGACGGAAAGTCTTGAACGACGAGAGTTCCGTACAACTTTAATGTACTTTCAGTCTTATAATTTGATATTTTGAAAAATCAATCAGTCCTTAGTACTTGCTATTTTCACAAAAGAAACTTTTATATACACATTTTTAGAAAACATTTATTGGCATTGAACATTACTATATAAATTACATAATAATATAACAAATTCGTAGTCAATATCACTGCAAACCAAAAGTGAGTTCTTTTTGACACTTCATATTATCTATCCTAACGCGTGGTGTAGGTGTAATAAAAAGTCGGTGATTAATAAGAGTTCCTACAAATTATTTATTGGTTTACCGTTTGATCAACGGATGTTTTAAGTAAATTTAAGTTCCCAGTACAATATATTGATTTATCTGTTCTAGTATATCATTAAAATGGATAAAGAGATTCATGGGCTTAAACAAACATATATTCCCAACACAGCAATGCATTTTTTTAACCAATTTTGAGTAATCCGCGTCGGAAAGTCTTTGAACGACGAGAGTTCCGCACAGATTTTATGTAAGTTCACTTGTTAAATTTAGTACTTACAAATTTTATAAAAGGAAATCAAAATATTTAAAAAATATATTGTTATTTAACACTATTATGTAATAATATATATAAAAAAATTCGTAGTCGATGCCACTGCAAACCAAAAGTAAATTCTTTTTGACGCTTGATATTATTTTTCTTAACGTATGGTGTAGGTGTAATAAAAAGGTCGATGAATCGATGAAATAAGAGTTCGTCAAATAGAGTTCCTACAAATTATTTATTGGTTTACCGTTTGACCACAATCTGATCTGATCTTAAGTAACGATGTGGCCCAAGGTTGTAACACTCTAAAACCTAGAGGGAAGACTGGCTCTCAAGTGCAGCTGCCGGAACATAAATTGCTTTGATCACTAATTATATAAATATTATTCATAATAATAACCGAGCGTTACAAATTAGTTGTATTTGTGATCTTCTGTGAGGAATCTCTCATGCGGATATATCAGATATATATATTTTTTATTATCTTCTATAAATATTATAAAACTCAAAGTCTGTCTGTCCGTTTATGTTCTTTTCACGCGAAAACCACTTATCAGGAGTACATGGTTTTTCCTTTAATTCATAGATATGTTATCTGGCCAGATCATAGGATATATTTTTTAAGATAAAGTAACATACAAAATAAGCAGTGTCGATAACGGTGAATCAATTTGGAAAAAATACGCATTTGTTAAAAACGAATAAATAAATAATTGAAATCTTGCATTAGTAATGCCGAGTGGGAAAAGCCGCGCGAACAAGTTAGTCACTAAAAATAACACAAACCAAAACAGTAGCACGACTCCTTGCAGATATTTTTTTAATGTTTAATGTTAGTTTATTTATATGGTAATAAATATTTTAAATTCCTTGTTTTTTTATGCCAAGATAGCGTATATATAATAGGTCTTTACCTATGAAATTGCCGTTCTGCAGTACTGGGCATTTCAAATCAAAATAATTTTTGTTTGGCTAAGAATTCTAATTTCAAATTAATTTTATTTTAAAAACATGGAAATCTTTAACAAAACTAGTCATTTGTTTATTGATTAGTGTTATATTTTCATCGCATTTCAATCTTTTTTGTCATCATGGATACGTTAAAAATTCGAGTAATTATGGAATATGAGTACCGTCGTGGCAGTAACGCGGCACAAGCGGCACGCAACATCAACGACGTTTACGGAGCTAACACTACAAACCAACGCACCAACTGTTATTGGATTGCTCGCTTCCGTTCTGGGAATTTGGACCTGAAACATGAACCTCGCGGTCGTCCGAAGACTTTGGTCGACAATGACGAATTAAAGGCGATTGTGGAAGCTGATGATACACAATCTACGGCTGAATTAGCAGCAGCTTTCGACGTTAGCGCGCGACCTCATACTGCACAAGTTGCAAGAACTGTGGTTGGAAGTTCTCCGTCATCCGCCCTACTCACCAGACCTTGCGCCTACAGACTACTATTTTTTCCAGAATTTGGATAACTCCTTGGCGGAAAAAAATTCAATACCCGAGAGGCAGTACAAAATGCCTTTGAAGAATTTGTTGCCTCCCGTCCAGCTGATTTTTTTAAGAAGGGCATCAATAAACTGCCACTGCGCTGGCAAAGATGCATTGATTGCATGGGTGATTACTTCGATTAATACAAATAAAAAATACATGAAAAAATATCGTTTAATTTTTTTCATACAAAACGGCAATTTCATAGGTAAAGACCTAATAATAAGAAATTTGATATATCTCAGGTACAATTCTACGTGATCAGCAAACATGAACTTTGAAGTAGAAATATTATTTTTAATTTAATTAAAACATTATGTTTTTCAGTGATAATTTTATAAACATAAAAAATAAAGCCAAAGTTGTTCTTCCTGGGTTAAGTAAATAAAAATACATACATTTTTTTAAACACTCCTTATTTGTAACAAGCTCTCAGCCAATATGACGTATCTCACTGGTAACATAGGTCGAATATTATTTTGTGAGTATTTTGTTTTGTAAGACATAAATAGCTGGAGAATATATTTTGTCTAACGGTCTGATTGGCAACGATTTAATGTGACAGTACCGATTAGGTACAAAATACAAAAACACTCTTTGTTGTACAGTAACATATACCCAAAACTTTCAGTGAGTATCTTGCATTCATAAGAGTGTTTTATTATCTAAATTAAGTAAAAAAATATTAGTGAACGTTCTCCACGTTCATTCACTCATTTACAATAATGAAGATGAAGAAGCTCCCATTTTCCTATTTATTTATAGTTCTGCGCTTGAATACAAACTCACCTGACGTTAACTGACGATGTCGCGGTAGACACAAATATGGAGTTGGCTTACAAGTGTGGCTGCCGGAACACATCGATAGATTCTTGTCGACGGATTTCAACTATAGGTTGTTAGCTAGCCAGACGAGAACCAGGACGTATATCTTACAATCATAATATAATTTTAGTACGCTGTCTCTCTTTTAAAATCTAAGGACATTTTTGAATTAGAGCGCACATTCAATGAAGAGTTGTCTGAAGCCGCAAACACTGAACAGAACATATCCCTTTTAAATTACAATAAGATAAGATACCAATGACCAGAATTACAGTTATTTGTTTTTTTTTTCAGGTAAAGTATGCAATAATGACAGTGTGGCCCTCCTGGCCTTTGCTTCAGCAATAATCCTGCTAACGCTGAACCTGAAGCCATGGGAACTCAAGAAACTGCGCCTCATGGTAGTCTTCAGTATCTTAAATATCTCAAAGGAAGTTAGCAAAAAGGACTTAGTTAAGACATTCAATACAAACTTGAAATGTTTTATTTTCAATTCAATTGATTGTATAAATTGTTGAAATCTAAATTTTGAATATCTATTATCTGAAAAATAATCATTTTGTTTTAATATTACGTATAACGTATACATCTATTTTTTATTCAGGAAGTTAGGAACAAAAAGTGTTAAATTTAAAAGAAAAAATGACTTGTTTGTAAGCAAATGATCATTAATTTTATTTGTAATTTATTTAACAATTATTTCTGTGTTTTCGAATGATTATGCCGCCAATAAAGCTAGTAACTATTTAAGGCAACAAAGGTGGAACCATAAAGGGTGCAAGAAACAGCTCATAACTGATTCCACATGCTAATATTATACATAAGAGAATCTTACACATATCTTACATTGATTATATGAAAGCCTTTGATAATATCCCACATTCAATGCTAATTCGAGTTCTCAACATATGTAAAATTAACCCTGATATTTTAGACCTCCTGTATAATGAATGCCGTGTTGAACTGGAGAACCACACTGTAGCTATCTAACGGCACTGACACCATTACTTAATTTCTCGTACAATACAGGAATGTACTTTCACTAAACATACATACAAACATAGTATACCATGTAACACAGGTTAGGGAAAGACAGAACACGAAAATGTCCCTAACAATTTTAGTATTACTATTCAATTGCGTCAATTTTGAAAGGAAACGTCATGCAATGTCAGCGCTCAGTATGTTTAAATATTATATAAAAAAGTAAACACATTTAAAGTTCTTCCTGAAGACAATGAAAGGCAAAGGGAGAATCGTTTCATAGGCAAAGCTTATTTTGATATTATTTTCCGTGTTATTTGTTACCGATTAATAAAACTGAAACAGTGTGGCTATGTTACAATGATTTATTTTCCTGGATGTTATTGTAAAATATATGTATGTAGAGTTAGAAAATAATTTTAATTACACATAACTATCGTGGAACTAAAGGTAGGGTAATATTTGTCACTATAAGTTTGTTTGTTTGACAACGACCTACAAACACTGAAAGAGATAGCGTTACGGTTTCAAAGTAATAATTATAGAGAATCCTGGACAATTTAGTGTACCAATCAAAAACCTAGAATCCAACATGGCCGCCAAAAATTTAAAATGCTTACGACATCGGAACCTTTAGGCATAGGTAACGTGAGTTAAAACAAGAGTAAATAAATAAAGAGATTCTGTATAATTACTCCAACAGTACATGGTGCGGTGCATTCATATTGTGGAAAAAAGAGTTTTTATTCTTTTTATTTAATGACATCTAGATATTTGTGTAATGAGGTTCATCTCAAATGACGAAACGATAACAGTATCTAACTTCGTCGAGGCTATGTAAACAATGGTTGTGACCCACTTGTCAGTAGGTTCACCTAAAGAATTTAAAGTATCTATTAACTCCCGAATACCGAAGTCTGTCGCCTTGTGCAGCCGTTCTATAGTAAATAAACACCTAATATGTTCATTAATTAATAATCGTTTATTATAATTTCCATCGCATAATAAGTTTCAAGCGATTTTGTTGTTGTTCGACGACATTTTTACTGAATTAGTTTCAGAGGAAGCCGTACCTTCCAAGTGAAATTTACATATGTCATCTATGTTGTCATTATCGTGAATCAGGGAGATATACATGTCTCTAAATAAAAGCCTCTTATCTGCCTCTTCACTAAAAGGCGGGATCTGTAAGGTTGGTAACCTTAAATTGTAAGGGCTTTTAAAACTTGTGTTGGATACCTTACTTGTGTTTTGGAAAATCTCTAATAAGGATTGAGACTGAGCGATTCAATACTACGAACCATGCGGTTCAGTCTTCCTCTCTCAACCGAATTTCCGTAAGTGAATATACGACATACCATATTCAGGTCAAATGTGATACTTATACCACCTAGTAGCGTATACCACTAGCCACGTATTGAACCGCAGATTGTTCGTATACTTCTAGACACTGTCATACTCAATTGTTTTACAGTACGTTTACAGTAATCATACAATTAGATCCAGTTAGACGTATCCATCTCCCACCAAGTCGATCATAATATCATTTAACAAAAAAAAAAAAAGAAAAGCAGCAGCTTACGTGTCTCGACACTCCCGACAAATAAAGTCTTAATAAATTCATTTGAACTGGTACTTTACTATAAGGGTTCATTCACACACGGTATTATCAGCGACGGATGTATTACGTGTGAAAGGACCGCAAAAGTTGTGAGCTACACCTCTATTTACTGTAGTATGAAAAACAACACTAGAATTCATAATTAACCTTAAAAGTCACGACCAATGATATAGCGTTTTCATACGCATAGGTCGACCGAAAAATGGTTATTAGTGGGTATTTCAATATCTCATACATTCTAAGCACAACTTTAAAAAAATATCGCGTTTTGCGATATAATGGGTGTCGAAAACATCTTTAGAACTGCGACGTCCAAGCCAACCTCATCTGCACGTAGTTCAATAAACTTCAAAATATTATTGTCGACAATACACCGCAAAGACTTTTCTTTTGTACATGTATTTAAATAAATTCACTAATATTGAGAGGTACAGCGACTCTGGATAATGGACGGCTCAAGCGAGATCTATGAATGTTATGCAGTAGAAAATACTTGAGTATTCAATACATATATACATACAGAGAGTGTACCACTTCTTGACCGATTTTTTATTCAGATTAATACCAAAAGATAGAAAGCTACAAGCCAGTTTTGTAAAATAATTTCAAATTTGTTTAATTTTCTGTTTACAAGAGCTACTTAGACTAGGGATGTTACGCCATAGCTGCGAAAGCTTCTGGTGAGCAACATGTGAACCAGATGTGAGCAGAAGTTGATCACCAGCGAGTGATCACATTTGCCTTTTTTTTAAATCACTCGGCACGTTGACTGTACTGTACCTAGTGTAGTGTTTGGATTGTAGAGTGGCAAGCACACTACAATCCAAACACAACGACGACCACCAAGAGATCGAAATCCATCGGCGGTCGCCGCTGTCATGCCGGCCTGCAAAATCCTGCCTGGCGCTTGTATGTGCTCGCCGCCGCATGTGGCAACTGATTGCTACAACTAGCTGACTGGAGATATTGTGCAAGATTCGTGTGACTCAGTATTAAGTAGGGTAAGGATTTAAAGAGGTAGGGTACAGATAAATTTCTTTGGAAATTTCTCTCTAATTGGGGTAGCCCGACTGTTGGAATACCTCCACCCTACAGAAGATCGTTGTCAAATGACCTAGTGTTGCGTTTCTGGGCTAAGTAAGGTTCCTCCTTGGGGAAGGGTGTGTTCAAACAGAGGTAGGACATGTATACTTTTTTTTTGGATTTTACTCTACTTGGGGTATTATGACTGTTGAAATACCTCCACCCTACAGATGGTCCCAGCCAAATGACCTATTGTTGTATTTCTGCGGTGTGAGAATGAGATTATATGGAACACTGATGTAAAAGAATATCTACTCCTGTCTGTTAAGTAGTTTCGGCTTCCCGCGCTCTGACGTTATCGAGCGAGGCAGATGTTTGAGGGTGATATGATTAAAACCCTACGGTATATGAAATAAAAAAGCCTTGATTTTAAATAAAAACATTTTACATTCAATTTAAAAAAAAGACCGTTTAATATAAAGAAAAATAATAATAGATGAACGTTATAACCCTCAATTATTATCGGTTTGCTTATTAGGAGTAGGTACAAAAGAAGTAAAATATTGTAATCTCAGTGCGTGAGGAATAAATGGCAAGCGACGGTGTTCGAAGAAAAATTTACTGCCCGACGTATAAAATTTAAAAATTTAAAGTAGGCTCGGTCTGTAGTTAGATGGGTAAATGGTGTTAGTGTTGGGCTTAGCTGAATGCTGAAGTAGCGGCCCGTCGCGTTGGCAGGTCGGAAGTTTACCCTCATCGGGGTTCTACTCAGCAGCAGCGTTAATAAACTGGAAAAACTTCCACTGTTCTACGGATCAGTGATCTGCTGATGCTGTGCAAGATCCCCACGTCACGGCGAGAAAAGGTACCTCGACGAAAAATGGAATGGATGTTTTAGTTTCCAAAAGTTAATCTTGGTCGATAATCAAAGTTGCCAAGATGCGTTGTAGGCCGAGGTAGGGCGAACAAAAAAATAATCGCAGGAAAAGAAATGTGCAGACGGCACGATCCTTATATATTACTATCGATAGTAGGGATTTGTGAAATGTCGCCTTTGAACCCACTGAGACACTCAAAAATGTTCGTTTTTACTAAGCCATTGTAAATTAGAACGGAACCTCAAACAATTGTTCATGACGTAAGATTTTGATCTCACCTGTCATTTCAGTAGTAAATGACAGAGGCGAAAATATTACCCTCGTACAGCCAAGTGGGGAAAATAATACCAAATTGGATAACTTGGGTTGTCCTATGATTAATATTGTATCGATTAATTTTAAAAGGTTAAATTGTTATTTATTTATGGTTTATTTATTGTAATAATACTAATAATGAAAGGCACGCGTATCAAAACGTGACATGGGGTTTCCCCGTGGGACGTGCATGTGTCACTACTAGCTCTAAGAATTTTATATTTTTGTAAAATACAAGGAAATCGAGTCAAATACGTTCCGCGGTCAGCGACGACATTACGTTAAGTGGTGGCGCGGGTTATATAAAAAATTAATTAGTGGACTGTATTATTATTGTACTGATTTGCGGAACTATAATATATTAACACAACAATGGAGACGGTGGGATAAAATAAACAGGTGGGGTACTTACGAGGATCCACGTAGCCGCCGATGCACTCTTTTTCTTTACTTAAACACTCTTCTGATGTACACTATGTGATCCAACGACCAACAATCCAGCGATATAAACTGTGCCTTTATGAAGCGGGCTGAATTAATGCCTGTAGGCGCGTGCGACGGCGCGGGTGTGGTGCGGAGTGCGATGCGTGTGCGACAAAAAAACTCAACCCTTAACGGTGCCGTGCGGGCGGCGAGTGTTACTGCGGTCATCCGCGGCTAGTGGCAAGAGGTGGTAGTAAAGGGTGCGGGAAAGGGGGCGGGTAGGTAAGTTATGAACGGAACACTATTGCGTTAATGTATGGCTATAACATATACATATATATATATATATATATATATATATATATATATATTTCTAAACCACAGGCAAAAATAATGACACAACTGCCCCAAGTTTTCTAATATTAAGACTATTTGTTAAAGTATGAATTTAAAATTTTCAAAATTTGTCAAATTTGAAAGGCCCTCCTTTAAAAAAAATGTACTAAAGTGCCTTGGCAAGTGACATTAAAAGTTCGCGCATTTAATCAAGATTGTAAAATTATACAATACTTGTTAGTTTCATACTAAAAAAAAAGTAGTAAAAAAATAAAAACCTCGAGTAACCCGATTTTTGCTAACCCATTTTACTCAGTTCAAAGGTTTTTTATTTGCACAAGCTCTAGGTAGGTTCTTAATTTTACGGCAAAATGATGAGAGAGATGGATAGTGGACATGTTTGCCATGAGCGACCGAGACAGATAGTGACGCCACGCATGCGACGGAGATGCGTCTGACACCAGTTAGTACGTTTCGCTCATTCGTCTACTGCGCACCTTTCCGTATTCGCTTGTGTTGATTACATACCGGCAACTTTGGCTTCTCTCTTTTAAAAAACTATTAAAAAAATAAAAACCTCGAGTAACCCGATCTTTGCTAACCCATTTTACTCAGTTCAAATGTTTTTCATTGATGTCAGAGATGGATAGTGGACATGTTTGCCATGAGCGACCGAGACAGATAGTGGCGCCAACTTTACCAAGTCAACAAAAGTAAGTAAAATTAATAAAATAATGAAATCCAAGTCTAAAAAGAGAAGCCAAAGTAGTCAGTACTAAATCAACACAAGCGAATACGGAAAGGTGCGCAGTAGACGAATGAGCGAAACATACTAACTGGTGTCAGACGCATCTCCGTCTCATGCGTGGCGTCACTATCTGTCTCGGTCGCTCATGGCAAACATGTCCACTATCCATCTCTCTCATCATTTTGCCGTAAAATTAAGAACCTACCTAGAGCTTGTGCAAATAAAAAACCTTTGAACTGAGTAAAATGGGTTAGCAAAAATCGGGTTACTCGAGGTTTTTATTTTTTTACTAGTTTTTTTTAGTATGAAACTAACAAGTATTGTATCATTTTACAATCTTGATTAAATGCGCGAACTTTTAATGTCACTTGCCAAGGCACTTTAGTACATTTTTTTTAAAGGAGGGCCTTTCAAAGTTGACAAATTTTGAAAATTTTAAATTCATACTTTAACAAATAGTCTTAATTCTAGAAAACTTGGGGCAGTTGTGTCATTATTTTTGCCTGTGGTTCTAGAAATGTTATTTAGGGTTACGGTTCCAAAGTTTAAATGAACAAAAATCATAAAAATTAACCACAATAACCGAAAAATGGTTACAGTTTGACCAAATTTCTAGGTTTTACTTAAATGCCCATAATTTCCAAACTGCATGGGATAGATTTTTTTTCTGATTTTTCTCATGATGGTTACAATCAATCCTGTCACCCCGTTTCGGCTTGACGTTGAGTTCTGGGACACCCTGTATAGTGGCGCAACCATTAAGTAAAAGAACTTTATTTAACAACAAAGTAAATACTTAAAGAGTGCGAACAGGGCACTAAATAAAGAAGACAGTCGTCCGGACACGCGTGGAATGTCTCGCTTGGAGGGATGTTTAATAAATCAGTTGTGTTTTTCCGTTGGGTGTGCATGGAGAGGCCAGATGGCGCGGTCTCAGTTTTTGCTTATTCAGCTTATAACAATTATTATCTATGCTAGTTGAGTTGACTTTTCTATATGTTGACCTTCACTTTTCTATAGCATACTGACTGATAGTTTCGGGAAGAACACGCACTGGTTTAATTAAACATTTTCTCCTTAATATTTAATATAATAAAGAAGCTGTTTTTGCTTGTTATTGTGTTTGTTTGTTTGTTTGTTTAAAAGCGCAAATTTATGGAACTGCCAGTCGGATTAGAATTTTTTTTTTTTCGTTTGTGATAGCCAGGTTAGGATAGTATAGGCTAACTAGATATAACTTCACGCTACGACCCTAAGGAGCGGAGCAGTAACTATGACCGTCAAGCAATCCCGCAAGCTGTAGGCAAGTACGAGAAGTGAGAACAATGATTGAAAACAGATGCGTTAGCGACGGTGCGGTGGAAAGTTGAACGAAGAAACTTAACATGGGAGAAACCATGGAATACAGCTAGTATATTCATAAAAATTCTCGAAGTAACTATATGTAAAAAGCGAATAGAATTTTTATACATCTCTTAACATAATTTTACACTTATGTTAGTATAGCGTTAATGAATATGAAATATCATATCGCGGTATGTACGGGTCAGGCATAAAACACAATATAATTACCTCGTTAGGTGAAGAGAAGCGCACTTGAACTCTCCCTTGAGTAAAACACGCTGTTGAGGATACAATTACATTGTGTATGAATAAACATATATTTTATGTATTACATATTACACTATACGTATACATTCCTTACCTTAAACAGTAGTAATTTTTATAGTTTAACAGTAACTCTGGTTCGGCTCCTGTTTTATTTACAATCCAGTTTCATTTACAGTGCATAAATATAATACGGTTGCGCGTTCAAAATGTTCTAAGTAAAAAAAATTCAAGTTCGTGTCAGACCACGTGCAGCGTAGGGTGCTGTGAATGCCCGTCACAAAATGTAGACATATAATTAAGTAATTTTCTATGTAATGTATGCGAATATATATCTCCAAGTAGATTTTATAAGTTTGTCGTATATTACTCGTTAACTTGTCAAGCATATTTAGCTGTGATAATCCTTGTTAAGTGACTAACTGGTCTTCGCACCCTCCTCTTTCTGAGGTGGTGTGGTAGCTGTGTCAGGGTCCATTACCCTCTTCAGCGGGCATCATCGCATCCCGCTAATACGGGACGGTTCTCTGGAGTTAGCCTAAGCTAGTAGGTTATCTTTCTGTTCTTTATTGGTGTCACCTAGGGTGCGTAGACTGTCCGTATAACTACGGGCAATCGCCTGGCGTTCCTCTAAACTTGTGGCGTTCCTTATTTTGTCGAAGAGTTCCCCTTGCGACATCCTTGGTATTGCGGCTCTCTTCTTGGCAACGGTGCCGCGCTCAGTCGCGTCGTTGGCCGGAGCCATCAGGCTGCCGTCCGCGGCTTCTTGCACCGTTGATGCTTGCGGGATAAGTATCCCGGGTTTGGAGTGGCTCGACCGAGCTACAGTGCCAGCGCGACGGTTACGCGCTTCCCGTCGAAACACTGGACAGTGCAGTTGGTCGTTCGCCGGATGTGGACCCCCGCAGTTAGCGCAGGTAGGTGGTTGCTCCTTCGGGCGTTCGCATTGGTGGGCGGGGTGCGCCCCTCCACAGCGTACGCAGGCTAATGGACGGTGACATTGGTGGGAGGAATGGCGGAACTCTTGGCACCGGTGACACTGTGCCGGTCCCCTCTTCCCCCTCCAGCCTTCAATTTTTACTCCTGCCATCAAGAGTAGCTCGTCCACCTCATAGATGGCAGGGATCAGGTTCGGAGTCCTCGATAAAATGCAATGGTAGACGCAGCCGGGTCTGCCGCGTCTCCCCATGATGGGTCTGACGAACTGGGGTTCGAAGCCCAAGTCCGTCAGGGCTGCCACGATATCATTGGGCTCTGTGTTTGTAGGAAGGCCGCGTATTGCGACCTTCAATCCTCTTTCGGCTGGCGGCGAGTAGGAGAACCAGCTTAGTGAGCTTTCTTCCTTTTCCTTCGCCGCCAGGTATTCTTGAGTCATCTGGTACTCCCTTTGGTCGGCCGGGGTAAATCGAACCCCTCGGCCGAAAGGGCGAGCATTTGGTCTGTAGCCTAATATGGCTGTCAGGGCTGCGAAGTGTTTCGTCCAGTTTGGGAGACAATCCGCGACGATCGGCGGGAACCTTCGCCTGGCTGAAGGTTTGCCGGCCGGTGATGGTGGCACAGGATGTGGCGCGAGTACATCCGTGTCGGTGGTGGTCAAGTTTTTGGCTCTCGGTACGTCAGTGGCGACGGGCCGGGGCGTAGATTTAGCCGCAATGGCGGCATAGGCAGCCTTGCTGGTGGCTTCCCTGTGCTGAAATCTGGGAGCCGGCTTCGGTGGTGGTGCAGTGGATGGTCTCGGGGCGGGCGGACTAACTGGCATGGCACGTGGAGCAGTTGTCCTGCCAGTTTCCGCTGTCTCCGCGGGCTTCTTCTGCTTTGGCTTCTTGGCGGCGGCAACTAGGTGAGGTTCAGTCTCTTGACTAGATTCTGACTCTCGCTTGCGTCTTTCTGCCCTTCCAACAGGGCTCAGGTCCTTCGGGTTGAAGTGGATCTCAGGTGGCGCGAGCACTCCTTTGGCAGCAAGCTCCAAAGCTGCGGAGTCCTCGTTGTCGAGCTGCGTTCCCTTTTCTTCGGCTTCGTAGACACGCAGGTAGAGCGCCATCCACCGGAGCATTCCTCCAGAAAGGACCCCAGTGCCAAGCAGCTGGGCGAGCGTGGATAAGTCACGCTCGTAAAGTCCTTTCGGGGCCATGTCTCCGGCGGATGCCACGAAACCTGTTGCTTCGGGCGTCAGAGGGGCCTGCCGTGAGGCGGGGGGGGGTGCATTCACGCTGCTAGAGGCGTGGCTTGCACTGGTCGGAATGCTGGGTCCGGGATGCGTAGCTGGGGTCTTGATCAACTTCTTTGTGGCTATATCGGAGTCCGGTGGGATGCGTGGAGTCGTTGTTTGGCCCTGAGAAGGGCCTTTGGTCGTTTTCCTACCAGGCTGTGGGGCCATGGTAGGGAACGTGGCTTCAAGTGGGTGCGCTACAGCGCAGACCCAACTGTACTGCTCGCGGTGGGAGTGCAACCAGGGTGCACTGCGCGGCGAACTGGTACGGGGTCTCGAGCACTAGTGGTCGCAGCGCAGACCGTCCCCTTGTTAAGTCCTTTTAACTTACTTATATATACTACTGCCGTGAATTTTTTCACATATCCAATAACAACCAATTAGCTGACAAAAGGGGGGAACACTCGTAGGGGGGATTGTACATTTCCAGAAACCAATCACAAAAGACTACGAGAGGGTCTATTTTGTTTGCAGGGAAGGCCGAACCTAAAAAAAATTATAGAAAAACAATAAAGTTTGGTGTCAAAATGGTGGTGTTAGACCACACCCGATTGATTGCCGTCATACGTTTTGTGATATCTCTACTCATTCAAATACCCTCTAATGATATAATTAACTTTTAATTATCGGCATGTGACGATGCACAGCATCTGTGAGAGGGCGTTGTATACTTCCACTTGTTTTCCACCAATCACAGCGCTTTAAACTGATGACCTTGTGCTCTGCAGCGCCATCTACTGAGTTTAAGTCACATGAGGCCGGTGGGGGCATTTAATCAGTCATAGCGTCGTTACTTCCCGAACGAGCAACATGTCTACAGACTTGCGTGGGTCCTGTATTCGTCGTAGTTTAAAAAGCCCGACAGGCGACGGTTGGGGCCCGTCAAGAACATCCTAAATAGTCGTCGGTGTTCCTAAATGTTTACGATAGTGAGGTAACTGTGTAGGTAAGATGTGGTGAATCTAGTTTCAATTACTAGTTTACTTACACATGGAGAAGACGTAGTGAGTCTACTTACCCCTCAATACGTGGCGAGTATATTTTTATTATGCGCTTCAAAATCGGAGGGTCTCCAAGACGCGTGCCAGCTTGCACCGGGTTACAAGCGTGCTTACTGCTGTTACTATTTAGACCATTCCTTTACAATCGTGTATTTTAATTCGTGAGTACATACTTTAAAAGTCATTAGAGTACCTCGGTTTGATCCTGAACGCTCAAAGCGTTTGGAATGGTTGCATATCGGGTCCATATTGGATATACGTTCTGTTGAGTGTGGTGCACTTCGATAGCGTGGACTGTTGAACTAGTTTGATCTATTTTGAACTATTTGAACTATTGTGGAGATAGACAATGAATGCAACGAGTGCTATGGCACTGTTTATTCAATTATTAAAGGTTTTACAATTTGTACTAACCAAATACAAAAAACATTTCCTTACTTAGTTTGCAAAAGAGTAAGTGACATCTATCGGTGACAAAAATAAACTTAAATATTAAACATACCGCCCCCTAAGGACATTAGTGGCGAAATGTCCTTAACAATTCTTTTGCAATGAACTTTACATAATTTTGAACTTACATGATAAAATAATAAATCACATTACAATATTATAGATTAACTGGTAAGATACATAATTTTGACTACGTCAAATCTTTCAAATTTAATGAATAGATACTCTTGGGACCAGCGACGCCAAAAGCTTTGTAACAATCGTTGAATGAATTGCCACCTAGATAATGAGGTTACGTTTGACTCTAAATAACTATTAATCTCTGGTACAGTTACCAGTGGTTCTCCAATAAAAAATGTCCTGGTGTCAATGATACTGGATCACCAGTATCGGAACTAACTACTTCCAAATGAATTGTTCGAGTAGCCATGCAAACAAATAAACATATGTATCCTTCGTGAGATCGATGTCCTCTGCCTTTGATTGTCCTACTCTTTATCGGCCCTGCATAATCTACTCCACTATGCAGGTATGCTCTAGCTGGAGTACGTCGAACTGATGGAAGGGATCCCATATACTGATGTTGAATTCCAGCACCTTGTCGAACACATGTAACACATTTGCGAATGTAACTTTTGACAAGACTTTTTATGCCAATAATCCAATATGCAGCTCTTAGATAATTGATCATTATTTGTGCTCCACCATACAATGTGTTTTGGTGTGCCTCTGATACAACTAGCTTGGTGAAATGGGAAGAGTGTGGTAATATGATTGGGTGTTGGGTATTTTCAACTAATTGAGACTTTTGAAGTCTACCGCTCACTCTCATAACACAGTCTTCATGTAAATATGGACTCAATGACTTTAATTTACTTGTTTTGGGTAAAAAACTACTCTTGGCCTGCAACTGTAAGTATTCGTCGTAAAATTGTTCTCTTTGTACTTTTTTAATGCAACATAATAGTGCTTGATCTATTTCTTTTTTAGATAAGTTGGTTGTTCGCGTTTTGTTTCTTTTAGAAAATCGTAGACAGTAAGCTACAACTCTTACCAATCTGTGTAAAGAAGAAAACCTAAGAATAATGGTATCTTCAGACACTGTACTAAAATGTGACCTAACTGCTTCTTCCAAATGAACTCTTACATCTTTTGGTTTTCTGTACGGGGTGGTTTGTTCTCTAAGAAAGTGTGGACCGGAAAACCAGATGGTATTCTCGGCAAGTGATCCTGGATCAACACCTCGTGAGGCATAATCAGCTGGATTTTCCTTGGACGATGCTTGATACCATTGTGATGAATCCTGAGCGGTCATCCATGAAACTCGTATATCGTCAGTACTGTCCACTACTCGTACATAAACTTCTGCTGCATAGGCTAACTGAGAGGCATCGCAGAATCCATACAACTCCATACGAACATCTGCCTTTGAAATGCCTAACCATCGTGGAATTTGAACTGACGTGAGTTGTGACAACTCATCTCGGTAAGTAAGCCAATCATTTGTTAATTCTGCTGATAGTGGTTCATCCCAGTTGGTACCTGCTAGCCATGACTTTTGGATGAACATTTTTGCTTTTATAATAGTAGGTGCTATCCATCCTAGCTGATCATATAACCGTGCTATAACTGATAATACAGATCTTTTTCTTTCAGATCCAGTTGGTGTCACCGGAGGATGCACCGAGTAGCGAAAGCGATCTTCACTGCGGTTCCAGGTAAGTTCTAAAATCTTAGTTGTAGTTTCAATTTTCTTTTTATCATTGAAATGATCCATTTCCTTTACCATTATAATATTGTCCTTTATGTTCAGTAGTTTGTCCTTATTTTGTATGTCCTTTTTCTGTTTGTCCTTGTTATCTTCATTTATGTGTGCATGCATAACTGATATATTTGTACTCTTTACATAAGCCTTTGTATTATAATTTTGTACTGTTCCAGAAAGAATCCACCCTAAGGAGGTATTTTGAGCTACGATAGTTCCATTTGAACTTTTCTTTATACCATCTTGCAATATTGTACTGTATATATTAGCTCCTAGTAACATATCAATTTTACTAGGAGTGTTGAACTGAGGATCTGCAAGGCACGAGTTTGGTAAGTCTATCCAATCAATGGACTCTATTCCCTTTTCAGGAATATACGATGTTATATCTTTCAGAACGTAAGCTTGGACCTCAATATTAAATTTCTGGTTAGTACGCGAATATAGCTGCACCGATACTATATACTTTGAAGTTAAAGTTTTATCTCCGCCTAGGCCAGTTATCGTTCCTTGAACTGGAGTTTTAATGAGCCTTAAGCGCTGTACTGTGGATTCGGTAATAAAACTAGCCTGAGAGCCTTGATCTAATAAAGCTCTTATACAATAAGTTTCACCAAATTGTGACTTGGCACTTACTAGTGCTGTTGCTAGTAAAACTTGTCCTTGCTTGGAGAAATTGTGAGTTGAAAGACATGATACTATTGGAGGTGTACTAGTTGTAGAGTTAGTACCCTCAATGGTTACTTTATTAGTTGGCCCAGTAACGTCAATTTCGTTTTCTGGATGTAAAAGCGAATGGTGTCGTCTTTTACAGATCTTACAGGTTGTGGGCTTTTTACAGTTATATACAGTGTGGTTACTACCTAAACAATTAAAACAAATGTTGTGTTTACGAACATACTCACGACGAAAATCTACGGTTTGGTTCGAGAATTCTTTGCAAAAACAAAGCTTATGGCCTTCTGAACAAAACTCACATTTTAAAGAACCACTGGTGACTAAGAATGATTTCGTATTATGAACTCTTGAACTGTTTCCATTATGCACTACTGCCCGTTTGGGCTCTAAACATTCAAAGGCGCGGAATCTATTTTCTAAAAATGTTTGAAATTTACCAAAAGTTGGCAAATCGTCGGAGTTATCATTAAACACTTGTAACTCCCACTGTCTTCGAGATTCCGAATCTAATTTGTAGTTTACAATGTAGTACAATACCATATTGTCTCCTATTTTCACATTAACATTTAAATTGTTATAGGCTTTAAGACAGTCAGTGGTTGTATCTAAAAGATCTTTAAGTGCACTAGCCGATTCAAAACCCATCTTTTTTTGCTCGAAAAATCTTTTAAAAATACTATTACTTAGGTATCTCGTATTATTATATCGATTCTCCAATAACGACCAACATTCATTATAACTAGCTTCAGTGACCGGTGTATATCGTATTAATTGCTCAGCCTCTCCGGATAAGAGACCTTTTAAATAATGTATTTTTTGTACATTATCCAGCGTACTATTATTGTGTACTAATGACCTAAACAAATCCCGAAATGTTGGCCATTCAGAATATTTACCGGAAAACACAGGTATTGAAATTTTCGGTAATTTAACTGATTGGGTGATATCTTGGGAACACTTGCTCATCGGTTCTGTTTTATTGGAAACCGCATGCTTAGTGTTAATAATAGTTTTAATTAAAGATTTATAATTTGTATAAGCTTCTTCGGTCTCATAATAAATATTATCAGAGACATAATTAGAACTTTCTATGTCCTCATACTTTTCATATAATTTTTCATTATTATTTATAAAAGTAGCCCATTGTTTTTCTAAATTTTCTAATCTAGTTTCTACGTATTCAAAAGTTAATCTTTCCTTTGGACTTTTTCTAAAATTACTCAAACCTTTTTCAATAGTATTTTTAATATCTTTTTGAACTTTGATTAGACCTTCCATTTTCTAAATAATATCAAGCGTTACAATTATTAACAACAACAATATTTGAACTGTCACTGAACAATGTGAGTTACTTAATTGGTAAATATACTTTAAAAGTTAACTTAAATCTTAATTATATTTAAATTAAACCATGTGAAGGAAAACTGAATTTGAACGTAAAAACAACACTGAGTTGAAAATTAAAATACAAATTATTTCAACTTAATACGTTATTTTTCTAAGTTTGAAAATTATCAAAGTTGATAACTCTTCACAATTTCTTAGTTTTTATTGACGACTATTACAGACGAAAACTGTACTCACAATTGCACTTAACTCACATAAATCACTGTTGTCCTGGTATGCCTCAGCTATGACGTCACACCTTGCCGCTCCCAACCTGGCTGCTCTGCTCACACGCCACTTGGTTGTACGGCTCTGCACATCCGCTGCTTGGCTGTACTGCTCTGCTCACCTACTGCTTGGCTGTACTGGTCTGCTCACCTACTGCTTGTTGTACTGCTCTGCTCACCTACTGCTTGTTGTACTGCTCTGCTCACCTACTGCTTGTTGTACTGCTCTGCTCACCTACTGCTTGTTGTACTGCTCTGCTGGTACGGGGTCTGGGGTGCGGATCCTAATCCTGGATTCGCTTAACCCAAAAAATCCGAGTCGAATGGACCAATGTTGAGTGTGGTGCACTTCGATAGCGTGGACTGTTGAACTAGTTTGATCTATTTTGAACTATTTGAACTATTGTGGAGATAGACAATGAATGCAACGAGTGCTATGGCACTGTTTATTCAATTATTAAAGTTTTTTTTTTTTTTTTTTTTTTTTTTTTTTTTTTTTTTTTTTTTTTTTTCGAACTGACTATGCTGTTGGCCCGGGGGCCTTAACAGTTTCACCGGACTTGTTGGCGAGCGCTTAAGGCACTCAGCCGAGAAATTTCGGGCAACATGCGCAAGGGTGCCAAAGTGGCCGAACCTCGGCTTGAGCTGTTGCCGTATTTGCAACATACGCGACCTAGCTAAATTCCTACGCGAATTCGAGCTAACTAACTATACATGTATGCATGTCTCTTGCCTCCTGGGAGGGAGGAAGAGACACGCGTACATGTATTTAGTGATCTGAAAAATTTTCTAAGGCTAACTATCCACAAAAAAGAAAAAAAAAAAAGGTCCCTTACAAGACCTATGTACCTGAGTGTAGTGCATGTGTGTTCATACAGTGTAATGAATGTATGTCGGTAGCTAGTGATTGCAGTGTCACTGTATCGCGCGAGCAGCTGGCTTGAGGGCTCCCTAGCGAGGGAACGGACCTAGGCTCAAGTCGCTGCAGGAGAAGGCGGTCGAGATATGTGTGCGGGAGCGAAGTTTGCCGCCCGCCCCCTGCGGAGCGAGCGGTGATTACGCGGGCGTGGGCGCAAACACGCTTGGTTATTAGATACGGGCGGGAAAATCGCGTTCGCTTCCGTGATTTTATCATCGGGGTCAGATAAAATGTCGCGCGGGCGTCTATATTTGTTAGACATTCGGATGTCTGGATTCGGGTTCTGATATGCGGCTGCCACTACTAGCTGGTTCGAATGGTTCGACGCTTTTTCAAAATAATTATTTGATAGGGACTTTATAAATGATTCGATCGAAGGTATTTCCATATCTTTATGGAGATCTACGTTCCGAGCGAACCAAGGGGCACCGACCGCCCTTCTGAGAAAGCGGTTCTGAACTATTTGTAACTTATTGAGGGTGAATTTACTTATGTGAGCAAAGACTGGGGAACTATAAGTTAGGATCGGTCTGATACAAGTCTTGTAGAGCGTGAGCTTATGTCTGAGGGACATTTTGCTCTTCGAGCATACGAGAGGGTGCAGGCGGCTTGAGACCATACCGGCTTTCCTTCGCACTCTATCGATATGTGCCTTGAAATTTAGGTGTTTATCCAGTGTGACACCCAGATATTTGATCTGGTTGGCCCACGGGATAGCCACATTAAATAGTTTGATAGGGGGAATTTTAACTAATCTTTGAGTGGGATGAAAGAGGATAGCGCTACTCTTATCGGGGTTAATTCCTATGCGCCATCTACGGAACCATTCGCCTAGCTTATCTACGGCTTTTTGGACTCGTAGCCTGAGGGTTTGTCTGTTCCACGAGGAACTAAACAGGACTGTGTCATCAGCGTAGGAACCTACCTCTACCTCGGGGAGGCGAGGGAGGTCACTGATATATAAGTTGAATAGAGAGGGCGCCAGAATGGAACCCTGGGGAACACCTGAGCGTATGGGATGAGGCTCAGAGAGAGCACCCTCTACTCGGTAGCAGAAGGTCCGGTCAGAGAGGTACGCGTGTATGATTTTAACTAATCTATCCGGGATTTGAAGTTCCAAAAGCTTGTGGACTAAACCGGCGTGCCAGACCTTATCGAAGGCCTTGGCGACGTCGAAGAAGACCGCAAGTGTAGGGCGAGGTTTTGGGTCGCGGTTGAAGTTTTGAAGAATGTGCTCCGTGAGGCGGTGCACTTGGTGGGTACAAGAGTGTTTGGCACGAAAACCAAACTGCTCAGGTGGTAAAAGATTTTTATCTGTGACTATTGACTGGAGCCGGTTCAGAAGGAGCCGCTCATAGACTTTTCCTAACGTGTTAAGGAGACTGATAGGGCGATAGCTGTCGGGAAGCGACGCTTTTTTGCCGGGCTTGTGAATACCTATTACTATGGCCTTTTTCCAGACGGCTGGAAAATGGCAGTGGGCTATGGCTACATTGAAGATGCAGACCAAAAGAGCTATGAGGTGATCAGGAAGAAGTTTGAGTACTTCGTTCCTGATACCGTCGGGACCAGGTGATTTTCTAGGCTTAAGGCCTTTAATGGTTGACATAACTTCCTCAGGCGTGACCGAGTCCAAATCATCTGTCGGGGGGACCGCGAGAGAATTTGTTACCGCCGATTCTATCGAGCTTACGAACTCGGAATCGATGTTAACGCAGTTCGGAGAGCATTGATTTTCAAGGCTCTCGGCAAGGCATTCTGCTTTTTCAGCGCTATCGAAAGCGGGAGGTTTGCCGGGGCCTTGATCTAAAGGGGGCATGGGGACTGTATCGTCACATTTAAATGTGCGTGCTAATTTCCAGAAAGCCAGATGGGATGGTTGGATACCCTCGAGTAGGGCCCCCCATCTGGCATTACGGATTTCGGAAATTCGGCTTTTTACCGTTTTCCGAAGTGAGTTTAACCGCCTACGATTGTCCGCAGTCGGGTATGAATCGTGTGCTCGAGTCGCGGCGTTCTTTTCCGTGATCAGCGCTCTCACGTCGGCAGGAAGTATAAAGCGGCGTTCGTTCGCCGCTTGCACCTCTTTCGAGGCCTTACTGACGGCGTTTTGGAGATGGCTGACCAGGGCATCGATCGCTACATCGGCATCGGCTGTCGATTTCAACTCGTCTGGGACTCTATCCAAACTGGAGGATGAGGGATTGTGCAAGAGATATCTGTTTAGCTCCGCATAGTCCACCACCTTGGCGGAGGAGGGATGCTGGTCAGAAGGCTGACCTAGGTGGAGAACTACGGGTCGGTGGTCGGAGTCTAACTCATGTACGACTTGTACGAGTCTTATATTGAGAGAGACATTTTTTAAAAGTGCTATATCTAAAACAGATGGACGACAATCGTCCTGAAAGTGAGTGGGCTCTGAAGGAGCGATGACATCAAAGTCGAGAATGGCAGATAGATCCTCCAGAATCCTCCCGTTCGGGGAGGTAGTCGGGTTGTTCCAGATGACATTCCCGCAATTGAGGTCACCCGCTATAATAACTGAATTACCTAGTGCAAAAAGAGCCTCCAGATCTGACCTGAGAAGCCTTTTGTTCGGGGTGTGATAGGCAGAGACGATTATGATTGACGAGTGGCCAGTCATACCGAGTCTGCAAACAGATACCTCTATACTGGAGAGTTCGGGAGGTTCTATTGCTATGCAGTATAGAGAGCGTTTATAGTATATGAGGGTGCCTCCGCCGTTAGCGTGGACCCGGTCGTTCCTAATAATGTTGTAGTTCGCGATTCGGGGATTGCGAGCGCTGGGTTTTAGGAATGTTTCTTGGACTAGAAACACGTCTATTTGGTGCTCTCGGAGGAAGGCGGCAACTAGATCACGCTGAGGTCTAATTGATCGCGCATTAAAAAAGGAAAGGCACAAACTCTTAGGTTTGATCCGATCCATTTTAATTTTGACTATGTGAGGCGCGGACAAGCCGTTGAATAGTGGCGGCTATGCCCGGGAATTGGGTTATTGCGTTGAGCAATCCTAAGTCCTTATTGGAGTTAATCACCGCGTTGAATGCGATGATTTCTTGCACTTCATGCACAAGAAGAAGCTGGGTGAACCACTCCTTGCCAGCCAACGAGAAACCGAGGGCTGAGGTGGCGGGGGCTGCCGGGGCCGGGACGGCCTTGACAGGCTTGGGTTTGATTAATGAGGCCGGAGGGGCCAGTACGGGTGGGAGGGGTGCGAAAGGCGCGGGAGCTGGTGCCACTGGGGCTCGTGAGGTGCCTGGAAGGCTGGGGAAAGCCTCTAGAGACATTAGAGGCTGGATATGAGGCCGAGCGACAGGTACCTTGGGAAAGGTGGCCTGTCTGACTGGCTGGGGGCGTTTCGTGCGTGGGGCGCGGGGACAACCGCGATAATTTGCGGTATGTCCCGTTTGCTGGCAGAGAACGCAGCTGGGCGGGGTTGGAGTGCCAGGAGTGCGAGGGCACTCCTTCGTGGCGTGGTCGTCTAGGCACTTGACGCACCTAGCGCGGAAACAGCAGTTACGGGAAGAGTGTCCGTAGAGCTGGCAGTTGTGACATTGCGACGGGATTCTATTTTTGTGTGGCGGCTCAACGGTTATTCCGGTGAGACCGCACACCTCGGAGAGGTTAAAAATCGACTTGCCCTCCTGGGACTTGTCTAGAAAGACAAGCACCATATTGTATGGTGCCCTGGTGGTGTGTTTGTACATCCTGTGTACCTCACGAATTGGGAAGTTCTGCTCCTTAAGGGAGACTGAGATTTGGTCGGGAGTGATCTCGACCGGGATCTGACGGATAACCACTCGCAGGAGGCGCTCCTCCTCGAGGGCATAGGTGAAGTAACCTAGTCTGTTCGACCGCAGGAGGGAAGTGAGCCTCCTGTGGTCATCGGAGGTGGACACCTGGACCTGGATCCCTGAAGGGGTGTTCCGGGCCCCGGTGTAGTGGAGCTTGAGCTCCTTGCACTTGTCCGAGATTTTCGTCCAAGACGCTTTGTCTTGGATAGTGATTGGAGGCGGGCGGCGGGGTTTTTTCCCTTCAGTGGGTGCGGGGGCCGCAGTGGGCGCGGAGGAGGGGTCGGAGCGAGTGTTCTCGCTCGTTCGGCGTGCTTTTCCTGCGGCCTGGGGTGTAGGGGAAGAGGGCGGAGAGCCCCTCCCCTTCCTTTTGGTGGACTTGACGGTTATGAAACCGTCGTTTAGTATGGTCTCGTTGGGGACCGCGGTGTCCATCGCGGGGACATTTACGATTTTCCGCGCGAAAGGCGGCATTAACGATTGAATCTCCGGATCCGGAGATAAAGGCGAGAAAGAATTCGCCGTATTAATGAAAGTTCGCACTACGGGCGAACGTGACCGGGGACGCGGGAGAGAAGAGCTCTTAGAGCTCGAACGCGCCCGTGAGATAGACGAGCGCGAGCGCGGGGCACGCGTGTCAGGATGCGGGGGGCGCGGGGAGCGCGGCGAGCGCGGGCGCGGCGCGGCGGGTACTCTGTTTGACGCGGCGGTGAGGGGTACGAAGTGTGCGGCGGGGCGGCATTTCTCCGCGGGGGTCTGTGCCGGCGCGGGACGGACGCGTGGGTACTTCCTATTAAAGGAAACCAAGGCGTCGGGTATGTTCTCCTTGAGAAAGGTACGGAGCCTCCTTAGCTCTAGAGCTTCTGCAGAATCGGCCATTCCGGTGGCGTGTGGAGGACTGGGAAAAATTTGAAATTCGAATTCCGAATTCGAAACAAAATATAAACCTCCCCGCCGGAGGGGCAGGGGGGCGCGCCAAATAAAATTTAACGGACTATCCCGAGTCCGGCAAAGTGACCTGCGAGTCGAGGTGCAATGACACGCAGGAATGAGAACCTACCGGGCCTACGTGGAGTCCCTAGCAAGCCCGAGGCAGAGAACGCAGCCGGTATAAATACCTAGCTACGCCCAAACAGACACTCGGGGATGGATGTGTAGCAGGATCGGAAGGGTGGGAAGGAGACACTCAGGGCTTGACTATGACTCTATCAAGGGCCAAGGTTCCTGAGCCCGACCAAGTACTATCGTTTGCCTCTGAAGGAGGCAACCGAGGGGCGCTTGGGTCACGCACCCACTTGCCTTCTGTTGACACCGAGAGGTTTCCGGCAAGTGACCACTAAAGTGTGGATTTCGTCGAATAGAAACAATTGCACTTAAAAGTGCAGTTTGTTATTGTGTAGCGTACTGAAAGTACGCGACACAATGGGTGCGAGCGAGACGGCGATATGCAGGTGCGGCGCAGGTGCGATGCAGGTGTGCAGCAAAGCCGGTCGGTCGTAAAACTTCACAAAGGCGGCAGAGAGCGGTCGTAAACACGTCCGTTCCCGACGGCGGTCGTGATCGGAATCCCCTCAATTATTAAAGGTTTTACAATTTGTACTAACCAAATACAAAAAACATTTCCTTACTTAGTTTGCAAAAGAGTAAGTGACATCTATCGGTGACAAAAATAAACTTAAATATTAAACACGTTCAGTATCCGATACTAAAAATAATACTCGGTTTCGTAAACCTGGAGTAAATTTTTTCATAACTTTTAACCTGTAATGTTTCTTCTGGTACGATGTTATCGCTAAAACAGTATTATTATGGTAAAAGTATATTTGAGATTTCTCACATTATTCGAAATTTCACGTAGTAGTCACAGACCTCATGGCGCAGTGGTAGTACGCTTTACTATTGAGCCGAAAGGTCGCGGGTTCGATCCCCGCATAAGACTTACTTTTGAGCATAATTATCACTTGTATGGGTATTAAAAACCCTATAATATGTATGTGTACATCAAAGCCTTGCTTGGTTTATAATTATAATGGTCGTTTATAAAGGTGCGGACACACGCCCATACTTACTTCATTTAGTAATGAAATCATGCACTCATGTGTATATCGGCCGTGTACAAGCAACCATACTTACATACAAGTAACCATAGTACAAGCTTTGTTTACTTTGGAATTAAATGGTCATGTAAATATGGGGATTCAACCCATATTTATTTTGTTTAGTACTGAAATCATCCACCCATATGTGCATATGTGTATATTAGATTTTAAACATCGTACAAGCTATGCTTAACTGTCAATGAAATAGTCGCGTTTTCATATAAAGAATAACCCCATATTTATTTTATGTACGGAATCATGCACACAATATGTAACATACGGTCATAACACCTTGAAAACAGCAAGGACCGTATCCTGATCGATTTTTGTCAAGATTTGCGTAAAATCCGCGCAAGTTAATGTTTTTTTTCGACAAAGAGCCAGCTATCGCTTTGCTGCTCTAGTTTCCGATCTGAAGTTCTCGCGTCGCGGAACCAGAATATTATACTAACATTTTTGGAAACTGACTAGATGTTCGGAGCTCACTCCACTTCATGTCACGGGTCGACCCGGCATGTCAGTGCCACCGGGATCGGGCCACAATGAAATAATGTTTGTTCGAAGGGATAATTGTATGGAGCTTACACGCTTGATACTGGTGGATTAGATAGTTGGATCGAGTGGATTAAAACTGATAAAATGTATTCTCATACAAAGCTTATTAGCCAGTATTTTCTTCTTGGTGTATAGAAGGAAGGGCGAGCATTCGGGTGAGACTTTCTAAACTACCCGATCAATCAAAGTGGGGAAAAATTTAAATAAGACTGTCTATTCATTCAGCTTCCTTTTAACTTTGTTAAAGCTGTCGTTAAGCGTGTTGGTGACAGTGGCAGACCCTGCAGGCCTTCTCGTATCACGCGAATGCGCCTGCCATTCACCCCCTAAGCCCAAGCTTCTCGTCTCATTCTAAAACACAGTCGAATTAAAATGGATCTCTATCAGCGGCTTCAACCTTAATTTTACGAGGGCTGTACCCGAGCGTATCGGGAACAGTGGCAGAGCAGCAGGCCTCATAAGCCCTTCTAATTTTTACGGGCATGTGTCTGCATTCGCCCTCAAGTTTTGGCCTTGTGAAACAGTCTAATAAATTGCCATCAGCGGCTTCAATTCAAATTTTCATGAGAGCTGTCCCCGAGCGTATCCTGGACAGTAGCAGACGCTGTAGGCTGTTATTTACCCTCTATACTCAACCTTGAGTAACAGAGACAATTAAATTAAGCAGTGGCTTCAGCACAAAACTTACGAGGGCTGTCCCCGAGCGTATCCTGGACAGTGGCAGACGCTGTAGGCCCTTCTCAAAATTATCATGGGAATACGTCTGCCATTTAACCCTCCAAGTTCGACCTAGTGTCGGCTTAATGAAACATCATCCAATTAATAATCGTCAATAGCTTCAAATTTTACGACTGCCATTCCAAAAGCGTATTCGGGAAAGTAGCTGACTGCTCAGACTCTGATATGTCACAAAAGATAAGAATCCAAGAACGATGATGTATACGACTGGCAGCAACTCGGAGCCCAGTCATTTTACGAGCATATTTTTGTCAAGAGCATTGGCTCTTTAGGACGCTGCAGAACACTCTTAAGTACATGATATTCTTGAGGTTACTGACTGGCAGAAACTCGAAGCACAGTTACTTTATGACAGGTTTTTGACAAGAACATTAGCTCTTAAGACCCTTCTGAAACAGGTCAAAGATATACCACACTAATTGGGCACTTTCAGATCCCTCAATTCCCTGGGAGGACAGAGTGGATCGTTTAGCTCAATTTATTTCATACATACTTTCACGCACCTTTTGTTATTAAGGTGACTGGCCTGTCGTTGGCTTTGTATTGTACTCCAAAGAACATTGAGGTAGTGCTACTGTTCTGGACACTTTCGTCTAACTGGTCATGCTCGTTACTTCAAGCTCGGGTGTGAAGTACATGAGTTCAGGACGACTTTCATCTAACTGGTGAGTTAATTATTCTAAGCCCAGGTTCAAAGTAAAGGAGTGAGTGAATGTATAAATTGGGATGGACTGTCATTCACGTAAAGTCAGTTTTGGATCCAGGTCAGCGTTATCCGCGTTGGGCCGTTGACAGAGACAGATTTTCTAGAACTCTCGGTAGAGGTCACACTTAAATACGTAACCTAATTGTTCACAGTCAATGGAACAATCCGTATTATATATTCGCATAGAAGGCGGATACGGTCACTAATCCCACTCAACTTGACATGATCTACTATATCATCGCGGATAGATTCTCACGAGGGAGGCAAGCAGCTGAGTGGCCAGCACTGAGGACAAAATTTAATTTATTTGGATTCTCAGAAAACATTCGTTCGCTTCCATACAAATAGTTATGAAGAAATTACGTATAGAAAGATAATCGACGTCACACAGCCCATCCAGGATGTCTGCTTATTACTCGGAGTAAAGGCATTACAAACTGATCAAGCCGCAAATAACGTTTAAACTTAAGTTATATAATATTAAAAACATACAAAGCCTCATGGGATTGATGGGTTAGGTCAAGCTGTGGAATCGAATTTTAGTTTCTTAACATTATAATTCCTAAAAGATACATTATCTTATCAATCTATTTTATTGCATAAAACATTATTTACTCGCGGGAGAGTTGTAATAGCAAAAACTTTAATTCAAATTTTTCTTAGTTAAAAAGGTGTAAAAGCAATTTCCCATCGTAAGTTTAGAGAAGAGAAATCGTCAATTTGGTGTCCAAGTGCCATGATTGTCTGAGGTTGTTTTAGGATAATCCACCGCGATGGCTGCCGGGGCGACGCGGTAGTATGCTTCCAGCGGTCCCGCGTCGCCTCGTTAAGGCGGCGGATAAAAAAAAAAAAACCACGATGTCTATAAGGCGTCATGTAGGCTTACAATCTGCTCTTGACGTCAGGCCGACGACTACTCGGCCTAGTTTTATTGGAGGCGTTCTAAAGCCGCTATAGCGATGTTGAAGACCATTTTATTTTGATTAATATCTCTGTGTAAAGCTGACGCAGGCTTAGACAGAGGCTATGGAGTTTCAATATCTTAGTATAATAATAATATTCTCCGGAATTCTGCTAGTGGAAATTGGTATAGTGGTCACACAAACTTGGCCGAATGTAATAGAGTCATTTATTACTATGAAAGCTAAGACTCAAGCTGCTTCGCGAACTGTTGTTGGTAACTAGATAAAATCTGGGTTGAGATTGAGTTAACTGAGTTCTTTGGAATCGGTTATCTTTCTAAAAATGGTATCAGGATTTCATATTCTTAGCAATAATTGCAGGTGTAACAAAAATACATATCTTAAGAAAAATTAAAAATATGAAAAGTACTTAGTTAGTTTTATCTCGTATAACTTATTATTACGATGATAAATTTAAGTATTGGATTTATTACCAATAACTACAATAAAAAAATATATTTATTATACTAAAACAATGAATAAGTACTGGATGAATCATGGAAATAAGTTTAGAATTATTTTACTAGTGTCGTTATGTGACTAGTTTAAATTTTAATTCTTTCTGTGTGATTACAGCTTAGTAATACTAATTACATCCACTTCACATAGCGTCGTTATCGCGTCACCAGGAGTTATAAACACGTCTCTCACAGATGCTGTGCATCGTCACATGCCGATAATGGTGCACGTTTTACATAAAAATCAAACTTGTATTATTGAGCATTGACGATGCACAGCATCCATTTCAAAGCTCCTGATGAGAGACTGCTATGACTGATTAAATGCCCCCACCGGCCTCCTGTGACTTAAACTCAGTAGATGGCGCTGCAGAGCACAAGGTCATCAGTTTAAAGCGCTGTGATTGGTGGAAAACAAACGGAAGTATACAACGCCCTCTCACAGATGCTGTGCATCGTCAATGCTCAATAATACAAGTTTGATTTTTATGTAAAACTTGCACCATTATTGAAGTGAAGCCTCTTTGTGTGAGCCAGAGCGAGCGAGCAATATATTATCGGTCTCTCCTCTTTGTGTGAGCCAGAGCGAGATAGTAAATGTCGGTGTGTATGTATGTTGCACACTGTTTAAATAAAATAGAAAATATCTTTTAAAATGGAGTTTCACTTCTATCGTGTGTGAATCGCACACACACCTTTTTTTATGTGCTATACTCGTAGACCCCCAATAGAACCAATTAGAAGATCAGGTTTTTATTATCGTTATAGGTTTGGCGTAGTGGCTAAAATCTCACCTGATGTTAAGTGAAGATGATAACACGCTAAACCTAGTGGAAGACTCGCTCTCAAGTGCAGCTGCCGGAATACACCGATTGGTGCTTGGCGACAGATTTTCAACTTGAGGGTGTTAGCTAGCCAGATTTGATTAATTCTAGTATTATTCAGGTAAAAGCTTTGTTAAACCTATATTTATTTTATTTTATTTATGCCACTGGGCATTACTATTGATGTATTGATGCGATCTTTAAATTAAAAATTAATTTATAACGCTTTGATAATTAATTATTTAAATATTATTCATAATATTAACCAAGCGTTACAAATTAATTTTATTTGTGACGTATTGTCAGGAATCTCTGATGCGGATCCATCAGCTATAAAACTTTTTGAATATCTTAATTCATATACCAAATATAGTGCTTGTAAGTCCTTGTATCAAGAGACTTATATGTAGTATTTTGTTTTGTTTATTGACTATTTTTCTACGGAGTTCCAAAGTCTCTGTAATTCGCATCTTTGAAATACACGTTTAAGTTAAAAGTAATGAATAAATAAACAATTGAAAGATCTCATCAATAGTAATGCCTAGTAGGCGAAACCGCGTGAACAAGTTAGTCCTTAAAAAGATAATATGTTATGTTTTTATTTTTATATTTAATGTTAGTTTCTTTATTTGGTAATAAATTTTTAATTCCTTGTTTTTTTGTGCCAAGATAACGTATATATAATAAGAAACTTGATATATCTCAGGCACAATTCTACGTGATCTGCAAACATGAACATTGTAAGTAGAAATATTATTTTATTTAATATTTTGTATAGTGGAATTATAAATGATATGTCAGAGTACGGAAACTTACATGTAAAATGTATTTTGCTGTGATAATTTTATAAACTGACGATGTCGCGGTAGACACAAATATGAAGTTGGCTTGCAAGTGTGGCTGCCTGAACACATCGGTAGATGCTTGTCGACAGATTTTCAACTACAGGTTGTTAGCTAGCTAGACGAGCGCCAGGACGTATACCTTACAATCTTGCTATGATTTTAGTACGCTGTTTTCTTCATAGAAATCTCACGACAGTTTAGAGTTAGACCGCAAATAGAATGACGAGGTGTCTGAACACGCAAACACTGAGTCTATATTTTCAAATTACAATAAGATAAGATACCTACAATCAGAACTACAGTTTTAGTGTGTTTTATTTCAGGTAAACTACGCTATAATGACAGTGTGGGTCCTGCTGGCGTTTGCTTTAGCAATAAGCCCTGCTAACGCTGAACCGGAAGCCATGGAAACTCAAGAAACTGCGCCTCAGGCTGGTCTGGGAACTCTTTGGTATCTTGCGAAATGTAAGAATTTACGTTAGCAAAAAGGACTCAGTTGAGACATTCAATACAAATTTGAAATGTTTTATTCTCAATTCAATTGATTGAATAAATTTTTGAAATCTAAATTTTGTATATCTAGTATCTGAAAAATAATCATTTTGTTTTAGTATTACGTAAGAGTATAATGTTTGTACATCTATTTTTTATTCAGAAGGTTAGGAACAAAAAGTGATAATTTACCAAATTCTTACTAACAATTTTATCTTCGGTTCAAAAAGTGATACATTGAAAAGGAAATTTACTCATTTGTAAAATGGTGATTAATTGATTGTAATTTATTTAACAATTATATCTGTATTTCGATTGATTACGCAGCCAAAAAAGCTACTATTTAAGGCAACAAAGGTGGAACCATAAAGGGTGCAAGAAACAGCTCATAACTGATTCCACAGTGCAAATATGCTAATTCACATAAGAGAATCTTACACGTATCTTACTCGTACATCGATTATATGAAAGCTTTTGCTTGATAGTATCCCACATTCAGGGTTAATTCGAGTTCTCCGCAAATATAAAAAATATCCCTTATATTATAGTCCTCCTGTAAAATGCCATGTTGAACTGGAGTACCACACTTTAGCTATCTAACGACACTGACACCTTTACTTAATTTCTCGTACAATACAGGAATATACTTTCACTATACACACATACAAACATAGTATACCACGAAACACAGAGTAGGGAGAAGGCAGATGGAGCTTGACAGAACACGAAAATCTCCCTAACAATTTTAATATTACTATTCAATTGTATCAATTTTGAAGGGAAACAAACGTCATACAATGTCAGCACTCCGAATGATTTAATATTATATAAAAAAGTAAAAGTAAACACAGTAAATCTTTTTCCTGAAGACAAAAAAAAAAACAAAGGGCAAATCGTTTCATAGGTAACAAAGCTTATTTTAATATTATTTTCCGTGTTATTTGTTACTGATTATAGAACTGCAACAGTGTGGCTAGCTTACAACGATATGTTTTCCTGTAAGTTATAGTAAAATATATGTATGTAGAGTTGGAAGATCATTTTATTTACAACATAACTGTCGTGGAACTAAAGGTAATATTTATCACGTTATAGATTTTTTCTTTGACAACGACCTACAAACACTGAAAGAGAAAGCTTTAGGTTTCAAATTAAAAATTATAGAGAATCCTGCACAATTATTGTACCAGTCAAAACTCTAAAATACAACATGTTCGCCAAAAATTTCAAATGCTTACAACATCGGAACCTTTAGGCATAGGTATGTTAAGTTAAAACAAGAGTAAATAAATGAAGGGATTCTTTATAATTACTCCATTAGTACATGTGCATTCGTATTGTGGAAAATAGAGTTTTTATTTAATGACATCTAGATATGTGTGTAATGAGGTTCAACTCAAATGACGAAACGGTAACAGTATCTAACTTCGTCGAGGCCATGTAAGTAATGGTTGTGTCCCACTTGTTAGTAGGTTCACCTAGAGAATATAAAGTACTTAGATTTATTGATATAGTATCTATTAACTCCCGAATACCGATGTCTGTCGCCTTGTGCAACGGTTCTATAGCAAAAAACACTTTATATGCTTAGTTAATTAATTAATGATCGTTTATTATTTTATCGCTGGCATAATAAGTTCCAAGCGATTTTGTAGTTGTCCGACGACATTTTTTCTTTAGTATCTAAAAATGGCGCCAAATGCTTTTCAAACAATGAATTAGTTAATATTAGTTAGATGTAGTTAATAGGTAAGGAACCGGTTTTGGGGGCGATGTCGATGCACAGCGCTACTCACGGAGAGAAGCGGTTGCTTGTTGAATTACGCGGTAAACTCTCTAAGATTTTTACTAAAATCTCACGAGCACACTTTCGGAGAACGTCTGAAATAGTTGGCAAATATGCATTAGATTATGTTTGAATACATTTTAAGAGGAATGGAACCAGGCACATATCTAAACTTTTGGTTCGGGGGGGTGGACAAACATTGAAACAACCATGTGAACTCTGTAAATAAGTGCTGAAAGCACTGTACTAAAATTTTTAATAACTTAAATTACCGTACTATAGTCAAACACAATATATAATAATTTCTAAATATTATATTTATGTATATATATGTAAGTATAATATAAGTATTTCTCTATTTTCGCTGGTACCCATTACGTCATATATGTCATTACGATATCATGATTTGGCGCCAAAGCAGAATGAATGGACAATAGATCAAGACCAGAAGCCGCTCGCCCGCCATTCTATTCCTTATGAAGGATTTTATGCTCTTTAACCTTTCTGTTGCTTCTTTCCAGTTGTCAAATTTTTTGCTGACAAAACTTCCTAGTGTTTGATGGGTACCTTTTTCAGCAGTGCCTGATTTAAAGACAACGCATTATTTGCAGAACACGCCGTTCCTCGTCGGTGAATATGTTAACCATTCCCAAGATTGAAGTGGGAAAAGCGGACACGTGGTCTTTTGCCCAAGGAATTGCTGATATCTTGTTCTACACAGCTGTAAATCTGCGTGTAGCATTGTTCATTTGTTTCTACTGGTGATACATTATATGATGCGTTTACAGCTTTAATACCAAATTGCTCATCTTTACATTTTCTAACCTGCAGTGACACCAAAAGGTTTTGGTTTAATGCTCACGACTCCGTCACAGCGGTTCTACTAGCAGCCGGTCTAGATGGCCAGATGGTCCATAAACAACAGCAATTCGGATCGCTCGCTCGCTCGTACTTATGCGTGGTACTTATAAAATAATGTCCACCCAAAGTCAGCCTAACTTCACAAAAAGATTATTGTAAATTTAGTTATCGTCAAATTGTCTAAGTCTCAAAAGTTATCGTAAAATTGGTCAGTTTTAGCAAGTCTTAAAATTACTACAACACGTTTAAACGCAAACATTGGTCTATCGGGCATTACAAAATCATAAGATTTTAAACACCCTTCAAAACAATCTTCACGTATTTGTTAATGACTTAAGTCAGTAATTTTTCAAGTAAACTTTTCTAATCGAAAATGAGAACTGCTCACCAAAAAATATCCACAACATTGAGTGTCACTCCGGTGACAAGTACGAACACTAGATAAAGACGGTCACCACCGTCACCATTCAACTACGTCTTTCGGCCATCCTTGACAAAATTAACGTCCTCGCACCCTTGTGTTTTTTTACTATAAAGATGGCATGCAGTCATATGGCACGCCTGATGGTAAGCGACTACCGTAGCCTATGAACGCCTGCAATAGAAAAGATATTACAAGCTCGTTGCTGACCTTGAACCCTATGGGGTATGCCCCGAGGAGCTCTGGTAACCCTACTCAGCGCAGAAACGCAACACTAGGATATTTGACTACGATCTCTGTAGGGTGGAGATGTTCCTACAGTCGGGCTGCCCCAAGTAAAGAGAAATTTCCGAAGAAATTTTTCTGTATCCTACCTCTCTTAACCCTTACCCTACTTAATACTGAGTCACACGAATCTTGCACAACATCTCCAGGCAGCTAGTTATAGCAGTCAGTTGCCACATGCGGCGGCGACCACGTCCAAGCGCCAGGCACATGTGATCAATCACTCGCTGGTGATCAACTTCTGCTCACATCTTCACACGTTCAAGCTTTCGCCGTTGTGGCGTAACACCCATGGTCCACGTAGCTCATGTAAATAGAATACAAAACAAATTTGAATTTATCTTACAAAACTGGCTTGCAGCTTTCATTCTTTTGGTAATAATCTGAATACAAAATCAGTCAAGAAGTAATACACTCTGCCACCTATGTATCGAATACTCAAGTTTTTTCTACTGCATAACAATCGAAGTTGAGACGATTGAGTATGACAGTGTCTAGAAGTATACGAGCAATCTGCGGCTCAATACATGGCTAGGGGTATACGATACTAGGTGGTATAAGTATCACGTTTGACTTAGAAGTATGGTATGTCGTATATTCACTTACGGAAATTCGGTTGAGAGTTTACAGACGTCTGCGAGAAATACTAAACCGCATGTGTCGAATACTTAACTTTTTTCTACTGCATAACATTCATGGATCTCGCTTGAGCCGTCCATTATTTAGAGTCGCTGTACCTCTCGAAATTAGTGAATTTATTTAAATACATGTAGAAAAGAAAAATTTTTGCGGTGTATTGTCGACAAAAATATTTTTAAGTTTGTTTGATCCAGTTTTTTGTGCACTAGTTTTGTAAATGGGGACTCAACGCGGTGAGTCTTTAGGCTGCCTTGAAACCGGCCACTGTTAATAAAAACATTATTTTTAAATGTTATTAAATATTCGTACATATTAAATATTCATTTATTCTTATAACACCAGACGCTGAATAGACCATGACGTCTTCGCTCGCCTATAACTGGCGGTAATGGCAGTAACTGGTGAGTAAGGACATTAATTTATGCGTGTAGAAGTTGCAATTACTCGTATTTATAACCATTTTGTTTTTACGATATTTTTTGAATGTTTTGATTAGAATTTATGGGATATTGAAATACCCACTAGTAATTATTTTTCAGTCGACCTATGCCTATGAGAACGCTATATCATTAGTCGTAATTTTTAAGGTATATTGTGTATTCTAGCGTTGTTTTTCATACTACCGTAAATAGAGGTGTAGCTCCCAAATATTACGGTCCGTTCACACGTAATACATCTGTCACTGAAAATACGTGTGTAAATGAACCCTTACAGTAAAGTACCAGTTCGTATGAATTTATAAAGTCTTTATTTGTCAGGAGTGATCAAGACACGTAAGCTGGTGTTTTTTTTTTTGTTAAAACATATTGTGATTGGTTTGGTGAGAGATGGATACGGATCTAATTGTATGATTACAGTAATCATCACAGCTAAATTGCGCTACTAAAGATGGTCGAAACGATTGAGTTTGCCAGTGTCTGGAAGTATACGAGCAATCTGCGGATCAGTATATGGCTAGTGTTATACGCTCCTAGATGGTATAAGTATCACGTTTGACTTAGAAGTATGGTATGTCTTAAAACTTCACTTACGGAAATTCGGTTGAGAGTTTACAGTAGCCTGCGAGGAAGACTAAACCGCATGGCTCGTAGAATAAGCTTATAGTTGGTATAAGTATGATAGAGTTCATGGAATGATTCGCTATAAAAGTGAAAATTAGTTACTCCTTCCATGCAAGAAGCCATGCTACTTTCATTGCTATAAGTGGTTAACTTAACTGATGATAACTTTATTTTTAGTCTACACCCATGGTACACATACTAATTACTTAGTATTGAGTAATTTCGAACTGTTGTAGTGTTACAAGACAGATTTGTATGAGAATTTCAAATTTGTTTTGTTTTTTGGTTTCATGAGCTACCTGAACCTTGAATGTTACGCCATAGCCTCGAAAGCTTCTGGTGAGCTTTTGTGAACCAGATGTGAACAGAGAAGTTGATCACGAGCAAGTGATTGATCACATATACATGGCGCTTGGACGTACTCGCCACCGTATGTGGCAACTGACTGCTACAACTAGCTGCCTGGAGATGTAGTGCAAGATTCGAGTGACTCAGTATTAAGTAGAGTAAGGGTTAAGAGGTAGGGTACAGAAAAAAGTCTTTGGTGATATCCCTCTACTTGGGGCAGATCGACTGTTGGAATACCTCCACCCTACTGAAGATCCAGTCAAATTTCTATAATATCAGGGTTAATTTTATATTTGTGAAGAACTCGAATTAACTCTAAGTATGGGATACTATCAAAGGCTTTCATATAATCGGTGTAAGATTCTCTTATGTGTATTAGTATGTTTTGCCTTTGTTGCCTAAATACTAGCTTTTTGTCTGCATAATTATTCGAAAACTCAGACATAATTGATAAATAAATTACACATAATTAATCACCATTGGCTTACAAAAAAGTAATTTTTCCTTTTAAAATTAACACTTTTTGAACCGAAGATAAAATTGTTTATCAAAGTTTTGATAAGTTATCACTTTTTGTAACAAATTTGATATTGTAATATTATTTTTACTTATTTTATAGCACATTTCAAAACGTAAATATACCTAGGGTGCATATAAATCACAATGTAGATGATGGAAAATAATACAAAAGGATAATAAAACACTAGCGAATAATCATTTTTTGTTCCTAACCTTCTGAATAAAAAATAAATGTACATACATTATACTCGTACGTAATACTAAAACAAAATGATTATTTTTTAGATAATAGATATACCAAATTTATATTTCAAAAATTTATTCAATCAATTGAATTGAAAATAAAATATTTAAAATTTGTATTCAAGGTCTCAACTAAGTTATTTTTGCTAACGTCCTTGTTGCATATGATGAAGATACTCGAGACCACCCTGAGGCGCAGTTTCTTGAGTTTCCATGGTTTCCGGTTCAGCGTTAGCTGAAGCAAAGGCCAGCAGGGCCCACACTGTCATTATAGCGTACTTTACCTGAAATAAAACACACTAAAACTGTAATTCTGATTGTAAGTATCTTATTGTAATTTAAAAGTGATATAGACTCAGTGTTGGCGGCTTCAGACTCCTCGTCAATCTATGTGCGCTCTAATTCTAAAATTTCCTTAGATTTCAATGAAGAAAACAGCGTACTAAAATCATAGCAAGATTGTAAGATATACGTCCTGGTGCTCGCAGGGGACGGGCGGCAAACTTCGCTCCCGCACACATATCTCGACCGCCTTCTCCTGCAGCGACTTGAGCCTAGGTCCGTTCCCCCGCTAGGGAGCCCTCAAGCCAGCTGCTCGCGCGATACAGTGACACTGCAATCACTAGCTACCGACATACATTCACTACACTGTATGAACACACATGCACCACACTCAGGTACATAGGTCTTGTAAGGGACCTTTTTTTTTCTTTTTTTTGTGGTTAGTTAGCCTCAGAAAATTTTTCAGATCACTAAATACATGTACGTGTGTCTCTTCCTCCCTCCCAGGAGGCAAGAGACATGCATACATTTATAGTTAGTTAGCTCGAATTCGCGTAGGAATTTAGCTAGGTCGCGTATGTTGCAAATACGGCAACAGCTCAAGGTTCGGCCACTTTGGCACCCTTGCGCATGTTGCCTAAAATTTCTCGGCTGAGTGCCTTAAGCGCTCGCCAACAAGTCCGGTGAAACTGTTAAGGCCCCCGGGCCAACAGCATAGTCAGTTTGAAAAAAAAAAAAAAAAATACAGACATTTATTTTACTATAACTTACAGGAAAACATATCGTTGTAAGCTAGCCACACTGTTGCATTTCTATAATCGGTAACAAATAACACGGAAAATAATATTAAAATAAGCTTTGTTACCTATGAAACGATTTTCCCTTTGTTTTTTTTTTGTCTTCAGGAAAAAGATTTACTATGTTTACTTTTACTTTTTTATATAATATTAAATCATTTGGAGTGCTGATATTGCATGACGTTTGTTTCCCTTCAAAATTGATACAATTGAATAGTAATATTAAAATTGTTAGGGAGATTTTCGTGTTCTGTCAAGCTCCATCTGCCTTCTCCCTACTCTGTGTTTCGTGGTATACTATGTTTGTATGTGTGTATAGTGAAAGTATATTCCTGTATTGTACGAAAAATTAAGTAAAGGTGTCAGTGTCGTTAGATAGCTAAAGTGTGGTACACCAGTTCAACAAGGCATTTTACAGGAGGACTATAATATCAGGAAATTTTTTTATATTTGCGGAGAACTCGAATTAACCCTGAATGTGGGATACTATCAAACAAAAGCTTTCATATAATCGATTTACGAGTAAGATACGTGTAAGATTCTCTTATGTGAATTAGCATATTTGCACTGTGGAATCAGTTATGTTAATTAATCACCATTTGTTTACAAATGAGTAAATTTCCTTTTCAATGTATCACTTTTTGAACCGAAGATAAAATTGTTAGTAAGAATTTGGTAAATTATCACTTTTTGTTCCTAACCTTCTGAATAAAAAATAGATGTACATAAATTATACTCGTACGTAATACTAAAACAAAATGATTATTTTTCAGATACTAGATATACAAAATTTTGATTTCAAAAATTTATTCAATCAATTGAATTGAAAATAAAACATTTCAAATTTGTATTGAATGTCTCAACTGAGTCCTTTTTGCTAATGTTAATTCTTAGGTTGCCTAAGATGATACGAAAAAGGTCCCAGAATAATCTTAGGCGCAGTTTCTTGAGTTTCCATGGCTTCCGGTTCAGCGTTAGCAGGGCTTAGTGCTAAAGCAAACGCCAGCAGGGCCCACACTGTCATTATAGCGTAGTTTACCTGAAATAAAACACACTAAAACTGTAATTCTGATTGTAGGTATCTTATCTTATTGTAATTTGAAAGTGATATAGACTCAGTGTTTGCGTGTTCAGACACCTCGTCATTCTATGTGCGGTCTAACTCTAAACTGTCCTTAGATTTCAATGAAGAAAACAGCGTACTTAAATCTTTGCAAGATTGTAAGGTACGTCCTGGTGCTCGTCTAGCTAGCTAACAACCTGTAGTTGAAAATCTGTCGACAAGCATCTACCGATGTGTTCAGGCAGCCACACTTGCAAGCCAACTTCATATTTGTGTCTACCGCGACATCGTCAGTTTATAAAATTATCACAGCAAAATACATTTTACATGTAAGTTTCCATACTCTGCTATTTATAATTCCACTATACAAAATATTAAATAAAATAATATTTCTACTTACAATGTTCATGTTTGCAGATCACGTAGAATTGTGCCTGAGATATATCAAGTTTCTTATTATATATACGTTATCTTGGCACAAAAAAACAAGGAATTAAAAATTTATTACCAAATAAAGAAACTAACATTAAATATAAAAACAAAAACATATTATCTTTTTAAGGACTAACTTGTTCGCGCGGTTTCGCCTACTAGGCATTACTATTGATGAGATCTTTCAATTGTTTATTTATTCATTACTTTTAACTTAAACGTGTATTTCAAAGATGCGAATTACAGAGGCTTTGGAAATATAGAAAAATAGTCAATAAACAAAACAAAATACTACATATAAGTCTCGTGATACAAGGACTTACAAGCACAATATTTGGTATATGAATTAAGATATTCAAAAAGTTTTATAGCTGATGGATCCGCATCAGAGATTCCTCACAATACGTCACAAATAAAATTAATTTGTAACGCTTGGTTAATATTATGAATAATATTTAAATAATTAATTATCAAAGCGTTATAAATTCATTTTTAATTTAAAGATCGCATCAATACATCAATAGTAATGCCCAGTGGGCGAAGCCGCACGAATAAGTTAGTCCCTAAATATATTACAAAGAACAGTAGCTTGGTTCGTTGCGGATTTATTTTTATGTTTAATGTTTTTATTTGGTAATAAATTTTATATAGCTTATTTATACCTACCTGATTTTTTGTACGTCTAACCTGATGAAAATATGAAATTATCAAAAAACTTCCAAATATTATTACCGCAAAAACTTTTTTAAATGTAAATAATAAATTCACTATTTTCAAGAGGTATAGCAACTCTAGATAATGGAAGGTTCCAGCAAAATCCATGAAAGTTATGCTGTAGAAAAAACATCCGTATTCGACACAGGTTGCAGAGTAAACGACTTCTTGACTGATTTATTATTCAAGTTAATTCCAAAAGAATAAAAATTCAATTTCAATCATTTAATTATTATTTCCTTGTCACGTCCTAAATAAGATACTTATTACTCAAAATTACGAAATTATATATTGTTCAAGTTTATTTCTTTACAAGTTTTCGAAAAAGAAAACACCTCAAAACTACTTGTACATTTCATAAAAGAAACTCTTATATACTAATTTTTTAGAAAATTTATGTATTGGCATTGAACACTACTATACAAATTCTATAATTATATGACAAATTCGTAGTCAGTGCCACTACAGACCAAAACTGAGTTCTTTCTGACGACTGATATTATTTTTCCTAACGCGTGGTGTAGGTGCAATAAAAAGAAAAGAAGAAAAGTGCGATTAATAAGAGTTCGTCAAATCGAGTTCCTAAAATTCATTATTGGTTTATCGTTTGACCACAATCTCATCTGTTGTAAAGTAACGATGTGACCCAAGATAGTAACACGCTAAACCTAGTGGGAGGACTGGCTCTCAAGTGCAGATCTCGATTTTTTGTTAGGATTTGATCAATAATTATACAAATATTATTCATAATATTAACCAAGCATTACAAATTAATTTTATTTGTGACGTATTGTGAGGAATCTCTGATGCAAATCCATCAGCTATAAAACTTTTTGAATATCTTAATTCATATACCAAATATTGTGCTTGTAAGTCCTTGTATCACGAGACTTACATGTAGTATTTTGTTTTGTTTATTGACTATTTTTCTACGGAGTTCCAAAGCCTCTGTAATTCGCGTCTTTGAAACACACGTTTAAGTTAAAAGTAATAAATAAATAAGCAATTGAAAGATCTCTACAATAGTAATGCCTAGTAGGTGAAACCGCGCTAACAAGTTAGTCCTTAAAAAGATAATATGTTATGTTTTTATTTTTATATTTAATGTTAGTTTCTTTATTTGGTAATAAATTTTTAATTCCTTGTTTATTTGTGCCAAGATAACGTATATATAATAAGAAACTTGATATATCTCAGGCACAATTCTACGTGATCTGCAAACATGAACATTGTAAGTAGAAACATTATTTTATTTAATATTTTGTATATTGGAATTATAAATGATATGACAGAGTACGGAAACTTACATGTAAAATGTATTTTGCTGTGATAATTTTATAAACTGACGATGTCGCGGTAGACACAAATATGAAGTTGGCTTGCAAGTGTGGCTGCCTGAACACATCGGTAGATGCTTGTCGACAGATTTTCAACTACAGGTTGTTAGCTAGCTAGACGAGCACCAGGACGTATACCTTACAATATTGCTATGATTTTAGTACGCTGTTTTCTTCATTGAAATCTAAGGACATTTTAGAGTTAGAGCGCACATAGAATGACGAGGTGTCTGAACACGCAAACACTGAGTCTATATCACTTTTAAATTACAATAAGATAAGATACCTACAATCAGAATTACAGTTTCAGTGTGTTTTATTTCAGGTAAACTACGCTATAATAACAACGTGGGTCCTGCTGGCCTTTGCTTCAGCAATAAGCCCTGCTAACGCTGAACCGGAAGCCATGGAAACTCAAGAAACTGCGCCTGGGGATGCTCTCAATCGTATGTTTATACACTTAGGAAAGTAGGTTAGCAAAAAGGACTTAGTTGAGACATTCAATACAAATTTTAAATGTTTTATTTTCAAATCAATTGATTAAATACATTTTTGAAATCTAAATTTTGTATATCTATTATCTGAAAAATAATCATTTTGTTTTAGTATTACGTATAATGTATACATCTATTTATTATTCAGGAGGGTAGGGTACAAGAAGTTATAATTTGCTGTTTTTGGAACTAAAGTTTGGTTAATTTTTGACTATGTATGTAAATCTATTTTTTATTCGGAACGTTAGGAACAAAAAGTGGTTAATCGCTATTTTTTCATTATTCTTTTGTATTATTTTCCATCATCTACATCTTGATTTATATGCACTCTAGGTATATATACGTTTTCAAATGTGCTATAAAATAAGTAAAAATAGTATTACAATATCAAATTTGTTTCAAAAAGTGATAATTTATCAAACTCTGACAAACAATTTTATCTTCGGTTCAAAAAGTGTTAATTTTAATAGGAAAAATTACTTGTTTGTAATGGTGATTAATTATTTGTAATTTATTTATCAATTTTCTGTGTTTTCGAATAATTATGCGGACAAAAAAGCTAGTATTTAAGGCAACAAAGGTAAAACATACTAATACACATAAGAGAATCTTACACATATCTTACATCGATTATATGAAAGCCTTTGATAGTATCCCACATTCAGGGTTAATTTAAGTTCGTCTTAAATATAAAATGAACCCTGATATTATAGAAATTTGGCTGCAGTAGGGTTGAGGTATTCCAACAGTCGGTCTGCACCAAGTAGAGAGTAATGACCAAAGAAATTTTTCTGTACCTTACCTCTCTTACCCCTTACTCTACTTAATACTGAGTCACACGAATCTTGTACAATATCTCCAGGCAGCTAGTTGTAGCAATCAGTTGCCACACGCGGCGGCGAGCACGTCCAAGCGCCAGGCACATGATGTGATCAATTACTCGCTGGTGATGAACTTCTGCTCACATCTGGTTCACGTATATCGCAGGGCTCTCATTTAGGACCGCTTTTTTACAATGCATATCTCTATGATGAGATCAGTTGTTTAACTAATTCTGACTTTTTTCTTTATGCCTACGATACAAAAATCTATCGACAAATTAACTTGTTAGATGATACTTACTTTATACAAAGCGACCTTAATAATCTTACATTATACTATATACGTAATCGCATATCAATCAATACGTAAAAATGACAAATTTACGCTTAAAAAAGAGCCAATACTACAGTCATATTCTATCTTCGGCAATCCCATCGGGAGGGTATATTTAGTAAGAGACCTCGGTTTATATCTTGACCATAAATTGCTATTAAATGAACATATTGAAATAATAACTAACAAAGCATACAGAAGTTTAGGTTTTCTTTATCGAACATGTTCTGTATTTAAAAATTCTTTAAAAGAAGCCTTTTAGAATATGGGTGTACCATGTGTTCGCCGCAATATGTTAAGTATAAAAAACAACTACAAAAATTTCAAATAAAATTCATAAACTATTTAAATTATCGTGGATGTCAATCTATTTCACCATATGAAGATAATTCTCATAATTACAAATTATTATCATTAGAAAGCCGAAGAATAATTCTAGACACTATTTTCTAATACCATATTATAAACTCTCGATTGGATTGTCCAGAACTACTTTCCGAGTTGAGTTTTTTTGCTCCTAAAAGCGAACGCGCCACACACCACTACTACAACAAACATTTTACCAACGAAATTACGCTTGAAACGAATCTCGAGAGACAATGAGTTTTTTCAAGATATATATATATATATATCGTGGAACTAAAGGTAGGGTAATATTTGTCACGTATTAGTTTGTTTGTTTGACAACGACCTAAAAACACTGAAAGAGATAGCGTTACGGTTTCAAAGTAAAAATTATAGAGAATCCTGGACAATTTAGTGTACCAGTCAAAAATTTAAAAACCAACATGGTCGCTAAAAATTTCAAATGCTTACTACTTCCTGTATCTTTAGGCATAGGTATTTTAAGTTAAAATAAAAATAAAGAAAATCCAGAAATATTTATTGATATGGAAGAAAATCAAGACGGTATATATAAGTTTAGTTGAAAATTGGTATGTAAAGGTCCTTGAGCCTTTCAAGTACAAAATTAGTTTTTTTATAACGGATGTTGGATTAACTACTACAATAATGAAGTGGTAAAAAACAGTAAAACTTAAGTTAACTACCCTGGCAACATTATTCACACAATCGTATGTGTTGTTATCTGGTTGCCAAGGACACACAGCTAAATGCATGTTCCAGTTTTGTTCTTTGTAAGGCTCCAACTGTCTTTACGGCATATTTTTATATAATATTAAAACATACGGAGTGCTGATATTACATGACGTTTCCGTACAAATTTTAGACTATTACTATTACTACTACTATACATACTAAAATTATTAGGGATATTTGCATGTTCTGTCAGGCTCCGTCTACCATTTTCTCAAATTTGTGGTTCCAGACTTATATTGAATGAAATTCTTCTGTATAAGTACATGTTAATTTATATTGTGGAAAAAAGATTTCTTATTCTTTATATTTAATGACATCTAGATATTTTTAAGGTTAAACTCAAATGACGAAACGATAACAGTATCTAACTTCATCAAGGCCATGTAAATAATGGTTTTGCCCACTTGTCAGTAGGTTCACCTAAATAATATAAAGTGTTTAGATTTTTTGATAAAGTATCTATTAACTCCCGAATACCGAAGTCTGTCGCCTTGTGCAGCGGTTCTATAGCAAATAAACAGTTAACATGTTCATTAATCAATAATCGTTTATTATTATTATTATATCGTTCGCATAATAAGTTCCAAGCGATTTTGTAGTTTTTCGACAATATTTTTACTGAATTAAATACAGAGGAAGCCGTACCTTCTAAATACGGTTTGAGGTAATGAAATTTACATATTTCATCTATGTTATCGTTATCGTGAGTCAGGGAGATATACATGTCTCTAAAGGAAAGCAACTTATCTGACTGTTCAATAAAAGGCGGGATCTTTAAGGCTGGTAACTTTAAATTGTAAGGGCTTTTAAAACTTGTGTTGGATACCTTATACTTGTGTTTTGGAAAAACTCTAATAAGGATTGAGCCTGAGCGATTCAATACTATGAACTCTATGGTTTAGTCTTCCTCGCAGACGGCTGTAAACTCCCATCCGAATTTCCGTAAGTGAAGTTATAAGACATACCATACTTCTAGGTCAAACGTGATACTTATACCACCTAGTAGCGTATACCCCTAGCCATGTATTGAGCCGCAGATTGCTCGGATAATTCTAGACACTGTCATACTCAATCGTTTCGATCATCTGTAGTGGCGCGATTTAGCAGAGATGATTAAAGTAATCATACAACTAGATCCAGTTAGACGTATCCATCTCTCACCAGCAAAAAGAAAAGCAGCAGCTTACGTGTCTCGACACTCCTGACAAAAACAGTATTAATAAATTCATATGAACTGGTACTTTACTGTAAGGGTTCATTTACACACGTATTATCAGCGACGGATGTATTACGTGTGAAAGGACCGCAATAGTTGGGAGCTACACCTCTGTTTACGGTAGTATGAAAAACAACACTAGAATTCATAATTAACCTTAAAAATCACGACCAATGATAAACACTAGAACTCACAATTAACCTTGAAAATTACGAGTAATGATATAGCGTTTTCATACGCATAGGTCGACCGAAAAATGGTTACTAGTGGGTATTTCAATATCCCATACATTCTAATCACAACTTTAAAAAAATATCATAAAAATTCAGTAGTTTTATTTAAATTCACATTTAATTGTTTTGCGATGTAATTGGTGTTGAAAGACATCTTTAGAACTGAGACGTCCAAGCCAACCTCATCTGCACGTAGTTCACCGAAAATCTGCTTCAATAAACTTCAAAATATTACTGTCGACAATTCACCGCAAAGACTTTTCTTTTCTACGTGTATTTAAATAAATTCATTAATTTCGAGAGGTACAGCGACTCTAAATGATGGACGGCTCAAGCGAGATCCATGAATGTTATGCAGTTGGAAAAGCTTGAGTATTCGATACATATATACATACAGAGAGTGTACCACTTCTTGACCGATTTTTTATTCAGATTAATACCAAAAGAAAGAAAGCTACAAGCCAGTTTTGTAAAATAATTTCAAATTTGATTTATTTTCTGTTATATGAGCTACTTAGACTAGGGATGTTATGCCATATCCACGAAAGGTTTGTTGAGTAACATGTGAACCAGATGTGAGCAGAAGTTGATCACCAGCGAGTGATCACATTTGCCTTTTTCTTTTTTATATTAGCTCGGCACGTTGACTGTACTGTACCTGATGGTAAGCACACTACAATCCTAACACAACGGCGACCACGAAAAGATCGAAATCCATCGGCGATCGCCGCTGTCATGCCGGCCTGCAAAATCCTGCCTGGCGCTTGGATGTGCTCGCCGGCCCATGTGGCAACTGATTGCTACAACTAGCTGACTGATGATGCTGTGCAAGATTCGTGTAACTCAGTATTAAGTAGGGTAAGGATTTAGAGAGGTAGGGTACAGAAAAAAATATTTGGAGATTTCTCTCTAATTGGGGTAGCCCGACTGTTGGAATACCTCATATACCATATACCACCCTACAGAAGATCGTTGTCAAATGACCTAGTGTTGCGTTTCTGGGCTAAGTAAGGTTTCCAGAGCTCCTTGGGTAAGGTTGTGTTCAAACAGAGGTAGGGCATAGATAATTTTTTTTTGCAGATTTTACTCTACTTGGGTCAGCCTGACTGTTGAAATACCTCCACCCTACAGAAGGTCACAGCCAAATGACCTGTTGTTGTATTTCTGCGGTGTGAAACTTCATTTTAAAAGATATTGTATAGGAAATAGATAAAGAACGGACATGTATCCACCACTTACCCGCACCTGGAGATCCTCTTCTTTTGGGGTACCCCGGCTGAGTTGATGGCTTAAGTCGCTGGTTGCTAGCTAAGGCACTTTATTGAGTCACTGGCACACGAGGTTTGATAACGTTTAACGGCTTTTGAATATATTTTATATTTATTTGTCGGAGCGGTCACTCTCAGCGCAGCTCGCTAGTAGCGGGATTCTCAGTTACTAATTTGATAGAGGGCAGCACTTGTTGAACAAACAAGTGCGTTTTTGTTAGTAAGTTGACAGATACATTCCGTTTGTAGAGATAAAGATAATAATATTAATACTAGATGGAGAATGAGTTTGTGCTAACATCTAACATAAATTAAATACGGAACATGCCGCCGACCTTAAAATAACTATCTTATTTTAAAGAAAACAATATAAACTAACTTAACATAGGGCTAAAATTAGGCTAGGGTTATAATATTACCTAGTCAATAGGTAGAGGACAGACCTTTACTACAGGTCTTTTGGTAAGGGTGTTGTTACCCATGCGTACGGTTACAACGCGAACAACACCGTCCGCGCCCGGATGAAGCTTATGCACACGAGCCAGGCGCCACTGCAGTGGAGGGACGTTGTTGTCGATAAGTACAACTACGGTACCCTCGGCGAGGGGTGTGTTCATTCTATCGTGGAACCATTTACTTCTTTGCTGAAGTTGATGATGATATTCAACGCTCCAGCGTTTCCAAAAATGTTGTAAGGCTTGTTGGATGATTTGCCATCGAACAAGGCGACTAGGATTATCAGTTGATAAGTCAACTTCCACCAAGGCAGTCATTGGTCCCCCAACTAAAAAATGACCAGGTGTAAGAGGTAATGGATCAGTAGGATCATTACTCTGTATGCAAAGCGGTCTCGAGTTAAGTACGGCTTCAATTTCACATAGAAGTGTATTAAATTCATCGTTATTTAAAGTAAGTTGTCCTATGACCCGGTAAAGATGAGTTTTCATACTTTTGACTGCAGCCTCGAATATACCACCGAAATGGCTTGCATAAGGCGGGTTAAAATGGCAAGTTATCGATAGGTGTGTTAATTGTTTATTTATATGAGCTTGGGTTGTCTCACTTTGTAAAAAGGTATGCAAATCTTTCAAGTACCTATCGCAGCCAACAAAATTTCGACCGCAATCTGAATATATGTCAGTACAAAGTCCGCGGCGGGAAATAAAACGGCGTAAAGCGTTAAGAAATGCATCTGTCGATAAGTCTGGTACCAATTCTAAATGCACTGCCTTCGTTGACATGCATACAAGGACGCATACGTAAGATTTATACTTTTTCGCGTTGCGATATTTACTTGATTTCAGAAAGAAATGTCCTGCGAAATCTACGCCTACATGTAGGAACGGCCTGAGGGCGCGTATTCTTGCGGCAGGAAGCGGAGCCATGGGCGGCTGCGGAGCAGACGGCCGTATGCGAAAACAGCGAACGCAGCGGCGTGTGCGCATGCGGACTGCATCGCGGGCAGATATAATCCAGTAGTTCTGAGATAAAAGAAATTGCAATGTCTGCGGACCTACGTGTAAATGTAATTTATGAAAATAGTCTATAAGTAGGGTTGTGAAGAAATGTTTTTTAGGTAAAATGATTTGATGCTTGGCATCGTAAGAGATTTGGGCACGTTGTATCCTACCGCCGACCCTGAGAAGCCCAGCTTCATCGACGAACGGCTTCAGTTTTTGGAGTTTATTCGAACAGACATCATTATCTTTCAGACGGGAAATGTCGTCAGCGAACTGATTTTGCTGCACGAGACTAATAACTCGATTTAAAACAAATTTTGTTTCAGGGACGGTGATCCAAGAAGACGAATAAGATTTTACTTTACGACATTTATAATAAAATCGAAATATTATGGAAACAACGCGCAGTAATTTCGGTAATGACGAAAATCGTTCTAGAAATTGTAAATCAGGAGTTACTTGTTTGGATATAAAAACGTAATTTCGTCGTTCTTCATTAGTTTGAAAGTCAACGTTAGAAATAGGCCAATCAGATTGGACCTGCTTAAGCCAGGTAGGCCCATTAAACCACAGCCCATGGTCTAAGTTGGATGGTAGCACACCTCTGGATGCTGGATCCGCGGGATTGTGCTCGGAGCGCACGTGACGCCAGTGCGCGGCAGGCACGCGGCTCGTGGATTCCGTGACACGGTTAGACACGAAAGTACGCCATTCATGTGACGATGAGCGTAGCCATGCAAGTGTGACCGCAGAGTCACTCCAAGCATACACATTTTCGATGGATAGAAGGTTAGTGTAGGTAACAAGTATTTTATTTATTAACTTTGATAAAAGAAAGGCGGCACATAGCTCTAAGCGCGGAAGCATTATACGCTTCAAAGGCGCAACCTTTGTTTTAGCAAGGAGAAGATAAACATGAACCGTGTCTTGAGTGTCAATGACACGTAGGTATACGCAAGCAGCGTATGCCTTTTCGGAAGCGTCCGAGAAACCATGTATTTGTATTTCGTTATTGTGATTAGGAAGCACGTGACGTGGCAAAGAGATAAGTTGAAGTAAAGGAAGTTCAGATATAAACGTTGACCAGAGATCACGAATACCTTGTGGAGGAGCTTCGTCCCACCCTGTGCCTGAAATCCATAGAAGTTGAATTAAATGCTTAGCAAATAATATGATAGGGCTAAGGAAACCTAACGGATCGTAAATTTTTGAAAACTCTGAAAGCATTCTACGTTTCGTGCATTTCTGGGGAGGAGATTCCACCTGATAAGAAAAGGAATCCAATTTTGGATTCCATTTGAGACCTAGAACCTTGAACGAAGTATCAGTATCGAGCTGATACGTACTAATATTCACGCAGACTTGTACTGGCAATGAATGGGATATTTTACCGTTAAGTAGGTAACCAAAAATACTATTAATGGCCACGGGTGTACCCTGTGGTCCTTTAATATTATCATGTAATAAGATACTGTCAGTATAATCTGACCCTTGTAGAAGTTCCACGGGACGCGCGGAACGTAATTCCGGGTCCGCTAGTGGAAGATTTTGAAGATGACTTATTTGCTCGAAAGTGCTCGGAATGCTTGGCAAGTAACTCGTTATCTTCGGCAAGATAAGAGCTTCGATAAATAGTTTAGGTTCTGATTTGTTGTGAGGCGTAACTTCACACATAACATATCCACGTGGCTGCTCATTTTGATCGTCTATTCCAGTCACAGTCATGCTAGTCTTGGCACGATAACGTTGTAAACCAAGACGTTGGACGCACGACTCCGTAATGAGAGTGGCTTGAGAGCCTTGGTCGACAAGGGCGCGCACAAGACGGGGTATGCAGGGGCCCACATCCATAGAACGCATGTTGACCAACGCGGTGGTAAGTAGAACCGCACAGTTATTCCTGTGCCCAGAAACACCACGCAATGATGTGGGCGAAGAAGAAAGTTCAGCTACTGAGGTCGGCTCAGAGTAAGAGAAGTTACATTCGCTTGTTAAAGTAGTATTCGAAATCACATCTTCGTGTATAGAAGTATGATGACGTTGGGAACACACACGACAGTTGTGTCGCGATTTACAGTCACTGATATCGTGACCAGAAAATAAGCAATTGTGGCAAATTTTGTTATGTTCGATAAATAATCTCTTCTCGGATAAAGTTAATTTATTAAACTTATCGCATTTATTTAATGGATGTGTATTATCTTTGCAATAATTACATTTAATGTAACGGCTGGAATCAGTGGCAGTCGCAGCATGAACATTCATTATACGCGTGGTACTCGTATGTGCAGACGACGCATCCCGCGCTTGTGATTGTGCAGCGGCGCGCAGTGGATTCGACTGCGAGCGCGCCATCGCTGCGCGTGCAAAAACAGCTTGGCGTGATAAAACGTTAGGCATACGGTGACCTGCGGCTCCTTCGCTAGCCGCGCCCGCGCCCGCGCCCGCGACGGGACTGAGTGATGCGATGGAGGACATCACTTCAGCTGCCGACAACTCTTTGTCTAAGTGTTTGGTTGCTATAATTCGATTATTCTGATAACGATTCAGTAATACTTGCAAAGCGTTATTATAGTTATCTCCAGTTATGGGAAGTGACTTTATTAAATTGTAAGGTTCACCCCGTAAGGATAAAAGCAAATAACGGAAACGTTCAACATCCGATAATTGTTCGTTTTTATGTATTAACGATGAAAACAAATCGTAAAATGAATTCCATTCAGTTAAACTACCGTGAAAAGTCGGTAAGGCAAGTGTCGGTAGCTGAATTTTAGAATGAGAACAAGTAGTAGGCTGTGCGCTCGCCAAACTTTGTCTACGTTGAATTTTTATGTTATCCGCTATTATTTGAACTTTATAGTATAAGTTGTCGAATTGATTACGTATCTCTAACTGTTCTTCAGGTTTAAACTCGCCGGTTTTTGCTAAAAGTTTTTCAATTTTACCCTGAATAAGGAAGAACTGCTTCTTAACATTATTTAGTTCCTTAACACGGACACGAAATTCCGCTTCATCCGTAGAACAATCAGCCATACGTTGGATACTATTCATGCAAACTTCTCGTTCAAATGTTAATTGTTGTAGTTCCATAATGAATGTAAATAATAGATATGTTTGTATAGTATAGTAGAGAAATAGTTAGTTGTTAAGAACGCAGTACACTGCCAGCAATAAGATACTATAAGATATGTTGATATGAGAGGTAATACTATTAATTTGTGTTATTTGTAGTATGACTATACGGGGATATTCAGCATGCAAAATTATAAGTGTGCCTAGTACGCAATACGTAGACAGCTTATTATAATTTGCAATGTGAAGTTATATTATGTTATAATAATGTAGGATCGATTAGCGTAGCTTGCTCTGGAGCGCGTGCATAAGATATTAGATAAGACTTGTAAGGGAACGTCGACGCGAGCGCAAAGTGCCGCGTTAAAAATAAGATACGTTTACCCTCAAGATAAAATAAACTTGAAATTGTTATAAATTCGCTATTATTACCTATTAATTCATTAGGAAATGAATTAGTACGGTTCGAAAAAACAGTACGCGGTGGTATTGTCGAAAAACAAATACGCTAAGCCTAGGTAAAGTGGAAAGTTTTTTTTTATAAAAACACAAGATAGGTTGGTTTAATGTTAAATTTTGATGTTAAAAATTATAGAAAATTTTATATAAAGGCCTAATATGCCAGCACAAACCCTAAAGTCCTTGATAATTTGTAACGAAGGACCATACAAATGTATAGGAAATAGATAAAGAACGGACATGTATCCACCACTTACCCGCACCTGGAGATCCTCTTCTTTTGGGGTACCCCGGCTGAGTTGATGGCTTAAGTCGCTGGTTGCTAGCTAAGGCACTTTATTGAGTCACTGGCACACGAGGTTTGATAACGTTTAACGGCTTTTGAATATATTTTATATTTATTTGTCGGAGCGGTCACTCTCAGCGCAGCTCGCTAGTAGCGGGATTCTCAGTTACTAATTTGATAGAGGGCAGCACTTGTTGAACAAACAAGTGCGTTTTTGTTAGTAAGTTGACAGATACATTCCGTTTGTAGAGATAAAGATAATAATATTAATACTAGATGGAGAATGAGTTTGTGCTAACATCTAACATAAATTAAATACGGAACAGATATTTTATATTTTCTTCTTCTTCTTATTAATTATGGCTCGGCACTATTCGTGCATTAGGCCATTGTCAAGTATTTTACATTTTGTCAACAAAGCGAGGGAAATATTCTGTAATCTTTAAACATCGCTCCAACAAGATGGCGGCACCCTTGTTAAAACTTTCCAGGGAGCCTTTGTAGCAACTCAAAATCCATGTTCCTAGTTATTTATTGTAATCCACTTCACTTGTGCACAACAATCACACTACATCACGTAAAATGCCGCCAAAATTACATAATATAGGGCCAAATGACATAAGTTTATGAATTAAAACAAAACCCAACACATGACACTTTAAGTTACCGCCAAAAACTCCCATTTTATATTTTATTTAAACAGTGTGCAATATACATACACACCGACATTTGCTCTCTCGCTCTGGCTCACACAAAGAGGAGAGACCGATAACATATTGCTCTCTCGCTCTGGCTCACACAAAGAGGAGAGACCGATAATGTGCGTTAAACGTTTAACGTTTGACGCTTTGGAAGTCGCATAAGAAGTCTCACTTCAAAAAGTGACTGTCTTGAGTCCTTATCAAATAGGTGAAGATCGTTTTGAAGTGTGGTTAAAAACTTATAATTTTGTAATGTCCGGCAGACCAATGTTTCGTTTAAACATGTGGTCATTTTTACGAATTACTGTAACTGACTATTTACGATAACTTACCTAACGAGCGAGATCAGAATTTCTGTTGTTTATGGATCATCTGGGCATCTAGGCCGGCTGCCGGTAGAACTGCTGAGACGGAGTCGTGAGCATTATGCTAACACCTTTTGGTGTCACTGCAGGTTACAAAATGTAAAGATATGCAATTTAGTGTACAGCTGTAGACGCATCTTTTAATGTATCACCAATAGAAACAAATGAATAATGCTGCACGCAGATTTACATCTGTGTAGAACAAGATATCAGCAATTCCCTGGACGAAGGACACGCCTTTGTCACTAAAGCACCGAGTCCAGTTGATACTAACATACCATATATAAATGAGATTATATGGAACACTGATGTAAAATAAATATCTACTCCTGTCTGTTAAGTAGTTTCGGCTTCCCGCGCTCTGACGTTATCGAGCGAGGCAGGTGTTTGAGGGTGATATAATTAAAACCCTAGGGTATATGAAATAAAAAAGCCTTGATTTTAAATAAAAACATTTTACATTCAATTTCAATTTGAAAAAAAAGACCCTTTAACTATAAAGAAAAATAATAATAGATAAACGTTATAACCTTCACTTAAATTCGGTTTGCTTATTACGAGTAGGTACAAAATAAGTAAAATATTATAATCTCAGTGCGTGAGGAATAAATGGCAAGCGACGGTGTTCGAAGAAAAATTTACTGTCCGATGTATAAAATTTAAAAAATTATAGTCGACTCGGTCTGTAGCTAGATGGGTAAATGGTGTTGGCTTAGCTGTATGCTGAAGCAGCGGCCCGTCGCGTTAGCAGGTCAGAAGTTCCCCGTTCATCGGGGTTCTATTCAGCAGTAGCGTTAATAAACTGGAAAAACTTCCACTGTTCTATGGATCAGTGATCTGCTGATGTTGTGCAAGATCCCCACGACACGGCGAGAAAAGTTACCTCGACGAAAAATGGGAATGGATGTTTTAATTTCCAAAAGTTAATCTTGGTCGATAACCAAAGTTGCCAAGATACGTCGTAGGCCGAGGTAGGGCGAACAAAAAAAATAATCGCAGGAAAAGAAATGTGCAGCCGGCACGATCCTTATATATTACTGTCGATAGTAGGGATTTGTGAAATGTCGCCTTTGAACCCACTGAGACACTCAAAAATGTTCGTTTTAACTAAGCCATTGTAAATTAGAACGGAACGTCAAACAATTGTTCATGACGTAAGATTTCGATCTCACCTGTCATTTCACTAGTAAAATTCTCCAGCCAGCAGCTGCAGCCACTATTTCCGAGGGAAGTGCGTTTATTCCTTTATATCTCAATCCTTTATATTTTAATTTGCGTTAATACCGCTTATAACTATATATTATGAACACATTAAAATTCATAAAAGAAATACCCACAAGTAAAAATATAAAGAAGTGTATAAACTACGTTTTAATTTGCCTAATAAAGGTAAGCTACCATTACATTAAATAATTAAAACTAGCAATAACCATTTGTAAAGAAAATATTTAGAAATATCACTGTAATTCCCTATATGTAAATATCATATTCAAGACACAGTGTCTAACAGTGTTGAATTTTTTATCCTACATACGAATATTTACTATTTGTTAATGTTCGATTCCTCTTAAAATATATTTAAATATATTTGCCGAATATTTCAGACGTTCTCCGATAGTGTGCTCGTGATATTTTAGTAAAAATCTTTGAGAGTTTACCCGTCGCGTATTCCAACAAGCAACCGTGCCTCTCCGTGTGTCGCGCTGTGCATCGACTTCATACGCAGAACCTTATCTGTTAACTGCTAACGTATTCATTGTTTGATTTACAACTAATTTAATATTAGGAAATTGCTGATTGTGATATGTTATATTCGCCTGCAAGATGAATGAATTAAACTAACTTAACAAAATGAACTTTATTTGAAAAGCATTTAGCGAGATTTATGGATATTAAAGAAACTAGTACTTTAAAAATAAATGAGCTTAGTATCAGGCTGAGTAAAATACGTGATCTTGCATGAAGCATTGAAGACGTTGAATATTGAATGAAGATATAACTCAATAAATGTAAGAACGCGAACTACAGAAAATATCTGTATTCATTTAATCGCATAGGCTCAATCCTTATTAGAGTTTTTCCAAAACACAAGTAAGGTATCCAACACAAGATTTAAAAGCCCTTAAAATTTAAAGTTACCAGCCTTAAAGATCCCGCCTTTTAGTGAAGAGTCAGGTAAGTGGCTTTCCTTTAGAAACATGAATATATTCCTGATTCACGATAATGACAACATAGATGACATATGTAAATTTCATTACCTCAAGTCGTACTTGAAAGGTAAGGCTTCCTGTGTAATTAAATGAGTAAAAATGTCGTCGGAAAATTAGAAATTCGCTTGGAACTGATATGCGAGCGATATAATAATAATAAACGATTATTAATTAATGAACATATTTACTGTATATTTGCTATAGAACCGCTGCACAAAGCGACAGACTTCGGTACTCGGGAGTTAATAGATACTTAATCAAAAAATCTAAGTGCTTTAAATTCTTGGGGTGAACCTACTGACAAGTGGGACACAACCATTATTTATAGGGCTTTGACGAAGTTAGATACTGTTGTCGTTTCGTCATTTGAGTTGAACCACATTACACAAATATCTAGATGTCATTAAATAAAAACCCTTTTTTCACAATATGAATGCACCATGTAGTATTGGAGCTTCACGGTACGACAAAGATAAGACAAAGCGAACTTTTTAGTTCGTGCCGTGATGGAAGTTACCGTAAAACTGTGATTCCGAAGCCCAGCGCGTGTGGTTCTGTTATGGAAAGGAGAGGAGGGAATTAGATTAAACAGCTCTTCAGAACACTCACCATGATACAGACGGTAAAACACACTTAGCGAGGCGATGTTCCTGCGAAGCTGAAGTGGCTCGATGCAATGGGTAACGTCTGCATCATTAACAATGCGAACAGCCCGTCTCTGTAACCTATCCAGGGCATCTAGGAGGTACTTTGCGAATCCATCCCAAAGGTGCGAACAGTATTCCATACACGGCCGAACTTCTGCCTTATAAAGACGGTACAGTTGACCGGGCGTGAAAAACCGTCGCACCCTGTTCAGGATCCCTAGTCTCCGAGATGTAGTGAAGATGACACTCCCGATGTAATCCCTGGAGTTGAGGTCGCTGCGAATATCCACACCTAGGATATTGAGGCTGTCACGCATTGCTAGTGAGACGTTCTGAAGAGTGGGGAGGGGAGAAAACGGAGACTTTTTTGAGGAAAACGCGCACACCTGAGTTTTGTTGGCATTGAACTCAACCAAGTTACTTGCTCCCCTTGTGAAGAAACACGTTGCAAGCATTGGTTAAGTTCAATGACAAGTTCCTCCCGTCTCTTTTCTGTTTCTTCCCGACCACATGAAGGCTTGCTATAATAGCACCCATGAATGGTGCTGTCATCTGCATAGCAATGAGTATGACCTAAAGGTAACATATCATTGATATGCAGAAGAAACAGAGTGGGCGAAAGCACAGAGCCTTGAGGAACTCCAGCGTTTATCGACATGAACTGCGAATCACATCCTTCCACAAGGACACGAATTCTGCGTTCATGTAGAAAGCCAGAGATCCAGTTGCAGAGGTTGTCGGGAAGTCCATACGCCGGAAGTTTAGAGAGAAGACCACGGTGCCAGACCCTATTAAAAGCCTTAGCTATGTCAAGACTGATCGCCAGAGCCTCGCCATGCTTATCAATTGCTTCCACCCAGCGGTGCAGTACATATGCCAGAAGATCACCCGTTGATCGATTCTGGCGAAAGCCATATTGACGATCATCAATCAAAGAGTGATCCTCTAGGTAACGGACAAGCTGGGTGTTGATGATCCGTTCCATGATCTTGCAACACTGAGGTTACGGCAATTGGACAGTAATTGACAGAGTCAGATCGATCCCCCTTCTTGGGGATCGGTTGCACATTAGCCTCTCTCCAAACCCGAGGCACGACACCAGAGAGGTAGGACAGGCGGTAAAGGCGCGTCAACACTGGAGACAACTCAGCTGCACATTTTTTAAGTACAACCGCTGGGATACCGTCCGCACCACTGGACTTCTGAAAATCGAGCGCTTGCAATTCTCTAAGCACGTCACATTGCCTAAATCGTAACTCAGACATTGTGACACCGCAACTGGGAATTATAGGCGGTTGTGCGTTGCGATCATCGAGCCGGGAATTAGCTGCAAAGAGATTGGCAAGTAAAGTTGCTTTCTCTTGCGGCTCGTGAGCCAGTGATCCATCAGAGTACCTCAGCGGGGGCAATGCTGGACGACAGAAATTAGCTTGCACGGCTTTGGCCAGACTCCAGTAAACTCGACTATTAGCCGGTTGACCTATGAGATCATGACCTATGCGTGCAATGCGCTGGGCATCCGCTCTAATGTAAGCCCTCTTACAGGCCTTGGTGGCAGAGTTGTACGCTGATTTTAGGGACTTTATATTGGGATCCTTGTGTGCGCGACCCCTGGCCCAATCACGATATGCAACTTGTCAGAACGCAAGTCAGAAGACTTACAGCATTATCGCAATTGCGATTGTACCAAGAGTGTCCTCTGCGATTACAGACGATATCGGAAGAAGGAATATATAATATTCCATTGCGATTCCAATCTCGCCTGCAATTGCTTCAGCAATCGCTGAAGGATCTTTCCCATCAAAGCAGCGCTGCCGCCAAGGGATGGATGCAAAATAATCCCGCATTCCATCCCAATCTGCTGACGAATAGTGCCAAACTTTACGCCTAATCCTTACGCAGGGTGGAGGCGGAGCGCGTGGCACAGACGTCATAACCAGGCAGTGGTCCGATGTGCCCAAGGGCGCATTAACTGACACAATATACCCAGTTGGATGGCTCGTCAACAGAAGGTCCAGCAAAGAGGGCGCATGACCGTCAACATCGGGAATCCGGGTGGGCTGGACTACCCGTTGTGTCAGGTCATGAGTTAGAGCGAATGCATGGGCAGTTCGTCCTACATGGTCTGTCTTGGAGGAACCCAACCACGATTCGTGGCGTGCGTTAAAGTCCCCTAAGGCAACCAGTTCCGCAGTAGGAAACTGCTCCTGTGCATCATCTATTGCCTTGCTCAAATACTCAAAGAGCCGAGTAGTCTCGTCATCCCCGTTATGATATCTGTAGAGGCACATGTAGATTTGGCTTCAAAGTAAAAATTATAGAGAATCCTGGACAATTTAGTGTACCAGTCAAAAACCTAGAATCCAACATGGCCGCCAAAAATTTAAAATGCTTACGACATCGGAACCTTTAGGCATAGGTATCGTGAGTTAAAACAAGAGTAAATAAATAAAGAGATTCAGTATAATTACTCCAACAGTACATGGTGCGGTGCATTCATATTGTGGAAAAAATAGTTTTTATTCTTTTTGTCTTTATATCTAGACATCTAGATATTTGTGTAATGAGGTTCATCTCAAATGACGAAACGATAACAGTATCTAACTTCGTCGAGGCCATGTAAACAATGGTTGTGTTCCACTTGTCAGTAGGTTCACCTAAAGAATTTAAAGTATCTATTAACTCCTTGTGCAGCCGTTCTATAGCAAATAAACACCTAATATGTTCATTAATTAATAATCGTTTGTTATAAATTCCACCGCATAATAAGTTTCAAGCGATTTTGTAGTTGTTCCACGACATTTTTACTGAATTAGTTACAGAGGAAGCCGTACCTTCCAAGTGAAATTTACACATGTCATCTATGTTGTCATTATCGTGAATCAGGGAGATATACATGTCTCTATAGAAAAGCCTCTTATCTGCCTCTTCACTATAAGGCGGGATCTGTAAGGCTGGTAACCTTAAATTGTAAGGGATTTTAAAACTTGTGTTGGATACCTTACTTGTGTTTTGGAAAATCTCTAATAAGGATTGAGCCTGAGCGATTCAATACTACGAACCATGCGGTTCAGTCTTCCTCGCAGACTGCTGTAAACTCTCAACCGAATTTCCGTAAGTGAATATACGATATACCATATTCAGGTCAAATGTGATACTTATACCACCTAGTAGCGTATACCACTAGCCACGTATTGAACCGCAGATTGTTCGTATACTTCTAGACACTGTCATACTCAATTGTTTTACAGTACGTTTACAGTAATCATACAATTAGATCCAGTTAGACGTATCCATCTCCCACCAAGTCGAACATAATATCATTTAACAAAATAAAAAAAAAAGTAAAGCAGCAGCTTACGTGTCTCGACACTCCCGACAAATAAAGTTTTAATAAATTCATTTGAACTGGTACTTTACTATAAGGGTTCATTCACACACGGTATTATCAGCGATGGATGTATTACGTGTGAAAGGACCGCAATAGTTGTGAGCTACACCTCTATTTACTGTAGTATGAAAAACAACATTAGAATTCATAATTAACCTTAAAAATCACGACCAATGATAAACACTAGAACTCACAATTAACCTTAAAAATTACGACTAATGATATAGCGTTTTCATACGCATAGGTCGACCGAAAAATGGTTATTAGGGGGTATTTCAATATCTCATACATTCTAAGCACAACTTTAAAAAAATATGGCGTTTTACGATATAATGGGTGTCGACAACATCTTTAGAACTGCGACGTCCAAGCCAACCTCATCTGCACGTAGTTCACCGTAAAATCTGTTTCAATATACTTCAAAATATTATTGTCGACAATACACCGCAAAGACTTTTCTTTTGTACATGTATTTAAATAAATTCACTAATATTGAGAGGTACAGCGACTCTGGATAATGGACGGCTCAAGCGAGATCTATGAATGTTATGCAGTAGAAAATACTTGAGTATTCAATACATATATACATACAGAGAGTGTACCACTCCTTGACCAATTTTTTATTCAGATTAATACCAAAAGATAGAAAGCTACAAGCCAGTTTTGTAAAATAATTTCAAATTTGTTTTATTTTCTGTTTACAAGAGCTACTTAGACTAGGGATGTTACGCCATAGCTGCGAAAGCTTCTGGTGAGCAACATGTGAACCAGATGTGAGCAGAAGTTGATCACCAGCGAGTGATTACATTTGCCTTTTTTTAAAATCACTCGGCACGTTGACTGTACTGTACCTGATGGTAAGCACACTACAATTCAAACACAACGGCGACCACTAAGAGATCGAAATCCATCGGCGGTCGTCGCTGTCATGCCGGCCTGCAAAATCCTGCCTGGCGCTTGTATGTGCTCGCCGCCGCATGTGGCAACTGATTGCTACAACTAGCTGACTGGAGATATTGTGCAAGATTCGTGTGACTCAGTATTAAGTAGGGTAAGGATTTAAAGAGGTAGGGTACAGATAAATTTCTTTGGAGATTTCTCTCTAATTGGGGTAGCCCGACTGTTGGAATACCTTCACCCTACAGAAGATCGTTGTCAAATGACCTAGTGTTGCGTTTCTGGGCTAAGTAAGGTTCCTCCTTGGGGAAGGGTGTGTTCAAACAGAGGTAGGACATATATACTTTTTTTTTGGATTTTACTCTACTTGGGGTATTATGACTGTTGAAATACCTCCACCCTACAGATGGTCCCAGCCAAATGACCTATTGTTGTATTTCTGCGGTGTGAGAATGAGATTATATGGAACACTGATGTAAAAGAATATCTACTCCTGTCTGTTAAGTAGTTTCAGCTCCCCGCGCTCTGACGTTATCGAGCGAGGCAGGTGTTTGAGGGTGATATAATTAAAACCCTAGGGTATATGAAATAAAAAAGCCTTGATTTTAAATAAAAACATTTTACATTCAATTTGAAAAAAAAGACGGTTTAATATAAAGAAAAATAATAATAGATGAACGTTATAACCCTCAATTATTATCGGTTTGCTTATTAGGAGTAGGTAGAAAATAAGTAAAATATTATAATCTCAGTGTATGAGGAATAAATGGCAAGCGACGGTGTTCGAAGAAAAATTTACTGTCCGATGTATAAAATTTAAAAAATTAAAGTCGACTCGGTCTGTAGCTAGATGGGTAAATGGTGTTGGTGTTGGGCTTAGCTGTATGCTGAAGCAGCGGCCCGTCGCGTTAGCAGGTCAGAAGTTCCCCGTTCATCGGGGTTCTATTCAGCAGTAGCGTTAATAAACTGGAAAAACTTCCACTGTTCTATGGATCAGTGATCTGCTGATGCTGTGCAAGATCCCCACGACACGGCGAGAAAAGGTACCTCGACGAAAAATGGGAAAGGATGTTTTAATTTCCAAAAGTTAATCTTGGTCGATAACCAAAGTTGCCAAGATACGTCGTAGGCTGAGGTAGGGCGAACAAAAAATATAATCGCAGGAAAAGAAATGTGCAGCCGGCACGATCCTTATATACACTGAGACACTCAAAAATGTTCGTTTTAACTAAGCCATTGTAAATTAGAACGGAACGTCAAACAATTGTTCATGACGTAAGATTTCGATCTCACCTGTCATTTCACTAGTAAAATTCTCCAGCCAGCAGCTGCAGCCACTATTTCCGAGGGAAGTGCGTTTATTCCTTTATATCTCAATCCTTTATATTTTAATTTGCGTTAATACCGCTTATAACTCCGTATTATGAACACATTAAAATTCATAAAAGAAATAACCACAAGTAAAAATATAAAGAAGTGTATAAACTACGTTTTAATTTGCCTAATAAAGGTAAGCTACCATTACATTAAATAATTAAAACTAGCAAAACCATTTGTAAAGAAAATATTTAGTAATATCACTGTAATTCCCTATATGTAAATATCATATTCAAGACACAGTGTCTAACAGTGTTGAATTTTTTATCCTACATACGTATATTTACTATTTCTTAATGTTCGATTCCTCTTAAAATCTATTTAAATATATTTGCCGAATATTTCAGACGTTCTCCGATAGTGTGCTCGTGATATTTTAGTTAAAATCTTTGAGAGTTTACCCGTTGCGTATTCCAACAAGCAACCGTGCCTCTCCGTGTGTCGCGCTGTGCATCGACTTCATACGCAGAACCTTATCTGTTAACTGCTAACGTATTCATTGTTTGATTTACAACTAATTTAATATTAGGAAATTGCTGATTGTGATATGTTATATTCGCCTGCAAGATAAATGAATTAAACCAACTTAACAAAATTAACTTTATTTGAAAATCATTTAGCGAGATTTATGGATATTAAAGAAACTAGTACCTTAAAAATAAATGAGCTTAGTATCAGGCTGAGTAAAATACGTGATCTTGCATGAAGCATTGAAGACGTTCAATCACAAATTTAAATATTGAATAAAGATATAACTCAATAAATGCAAGAACGCGAACTACAGAAAATATCTGTATTCATTTAATCGCATAGGCTCAATCCTTATCAGAGTTTTTCCAAAACACAAGTAAGGTATCCAACACAAGATTTAAAAGCCCCTAAAATTTAAAGTTACCAGCCTTAAAGATCCCGCCTTTTAGTGAAGAGTCAGGTAAGTGGCTTTCCTTTAGAAACATGGATATATTCCTGATTCACGATAATGACAACATAGATGACATATGTAAATTTCATTACCTCAAGTCGTACTTGAAAGGTAAGGCTTCCTGTGTAATTAAATGAGTAAAAATGTCGTCGGAAAATTACAAATTCGCTTGGAACTGATATGCGAGCGATATAATAATAATAAACGATTATTAATTAATGAACATATTTACTGTATATTTGCTATAGAACCGCTCCACAAGGCGACACACTTCGGTATTCGGGAGTTAATAGATACTTAATCAAAAAATCTAAGTGCTTTAAATTCTTGGGGTGAACCTACTGACAAGTTGGACACAAACATTATTTATAGGGCTTCGAGGAAGTAAGATACTGTTATCATTTCGTCATTTGAGTTGAACCACATTACACAAATATCTAGATGTCATTAAATAAAAACCCTTTTTTCACAATATGAATGCACCATGTAGTATTGGAGCAATTATATAGAAGAATTTAATTTATGTTTAAGCCTGGAATCACAAATTTGAGAAAAAGGCAGACGGAGCCTGACAGAACACGAAAATATCCCTAACAATTTTAGTATTAGTATTCAATTTTGTAAAATTTGAACGGAAAAGTCAAGCAATGTCTGAACCCCATCTGTTTTTATATTATATAAAAATTAGCCGTAAAGGCATATGGAGCCTTACGAACAACAAAACTGGAACATGCATTTAGCTTTGTTTTAATGATTGTTTATCAATCACCTTTATATTTTAATTATATATATTATATATAATATTATATGTAATATTATAACTTAGTTTTTTCCTCATTATTTCATTTTTTGTGTTTTCGATTGCTTTCCGAAGGAATCTTATCTTTAGGTCATTTATTATATTAAGATATTGTTAGACGAACTTCTTTCGTATCGCAACATATATTATTTAAGAAGGTCGTATACAAAGATTGTATTCAATGGCTGGAAGAACCTTTTGAATTCAAAAATTAGAACGACACTAGAAAGTAATTGAAATGAAAGATCATTCATTATGACTTACCGATCAGACGTCTACGGCTAAACATGTGAGGTCATTTATAAGATTTTTTATAATTTTACATTTCTAATTGTATATTGATTTATTGTATACTCTTACCAATCTGGAATTCAAACAGAAAGTTATTTTGTTACTGCAAGAGACCCCTTGCATTGTAATTGGTATTCGAAGTATTTGAAATTATTCATCCAAAATTGTCAAGAGTCAAGAATGATTATTAAATTAATGGAACACCTAGCGGACACTTTCATTCATCTTGGCTTGGCTATGGAGCTATAGTAATGGAACGGAATGGATATCAAATGCTTGTTTATCTAATTCATACACCTACACACAATGATCTCAAGACGGATTTTTTACTAGCAGCTTTGGTTCGGATAGAAGCATAAACGTGGATTAACTATACTAGTGAACGTTTATTAATATTAATAGACTATAAATAAGGGACTCGGTTTTTATATCTTAGTTAATGCCTTCGGAATTACACATATAAATCAATATTACTTTAAATTTGATTAACCTATTAATATATTTATTTTGATATTTATATCTATTTAATTGTCCACGTGACAGTGTCCTTGGCAACCAGATAACAACAAATACGATTGTGTGAATAATGTTGCCAGGGTAGTCAAGTACAGGGTTTTACAGTTTTTTGACACTTCAGTAGTTTAGTCGTTAATCAAACATCCGTCATCAAAAACCAGGTTTTGTACTTGAAATGGAGAGACCAAGGACCTTTACATCCCAATTTTCAACTAAACTAATATCTGCCATCTTGATTTTCTTGATATGATATAAATATTCAATGAATATTTCTTGGTTCTCTTTATTTATTTACTCTTGTTTTAACTTACCATACCTATGCCTAAATGTTCCGATGTCTTAAGCATTTGAAATTTTTGGTGACCATGTTGGATTTTAGATTTTTTACTGGTACACTAAAAAGTCCAGGATTATCTATAATTTATACTTTGAAACCGTAACGCTATCTCTTTCAGTGTTTTAGGTCGTTGTCTAACAAACTATTACGTGACAAACATTACCCTATCTTTAGTTCCTAAAACTGCGAATGATCCCTTCTTGTTCCTACTCTCATGAATACAAAATAGATGTATACATTATACGTAATACTAAAATTAAATGATTATTTTTCAGATAAAAGATATTCAAAATATAGCTTTCAAAAATTTATTCAACAATTGACTTGAAAATAAAACATTTAAAATTTGTATTTAATGTCTCAACTAAGTCCTTTTCTGGTTACGTCCTCAGACTACACCAAACCGACTACCCTGAGGCGCAGTTTCTTGAGTTTCCATGGCTTCCGGTTCAGCGTTAGCAGGGTTTATAGATGAAGCAAAGGCCAGCAGGGCCCATACTGTCATTATTGCGTACTTTACCTGAAATAAAAAAATACTAAAACTGTAATTCTGATGGTAGGTATCTTATCTTATTATAATTTAAAAAGTGTTGTCGACTCAGTGTTTGCGCGTTCAAAAACCTCGTCATTCGAAGTGCGCATTAATTTTAAAATTGTCCTCAGATTTCAGTGAAGGAAACAGCGTAATGAAATTATACAGCAAGATTGTAAGATATACGTCCTATTGCTCGTCTGGCTAGCTAACAACCTCCAGTTGAAAATCTGTCGACAAGTATCAATCGATGTGTTCCGGCAGCCATACTTTCAAGCCAGCTCCATTTAATTGTTTTCCGCGACATCGTCAGTTAACGTCAGGTGATTTTGTATTTAAACGCAGACCTATAAATCAATAATATGTTTTCTATAATTTAGATAATAAAAAACACTTATGAATGCAAGATACTCGGTGAAAATTATCAGTATATGTTACATTACAACACTGAGTGTATTGTAATTTCACCTACTCGGCATTACTATTGATGTATTGATGCGATCTTTCAATTATTTATTTATTCGTTACTTCCAACTTAAACATGTGTTTCAAATACGCTAATTACGGAGGCTTTCGAACTCCATAAAAAATGTTATTAAACAAAAAAGATACAATACATTAGTCTCGTGATACAAGCACGCACAAGCACAATATTCGGTATATGTATAAAGATATTTAAAAAGTTATATAGCTGATGGATCTGCATCAGTGATTTCTCACAGAAGGTCACAAATAAAATTAAACACAAAACAAATAAAGAACAGTTGCACGGTTCGTTGCGGATTTATTTTTATGTTTTTATTTGGTAATAAATTTTAAATAGCTTTTTTAGACGTAGCTAATTTTTTGTACGTCTAACCTGATGCAAATATGAAATTATCAAAAAACTTCAAAATATTATTACCGCAATATAATAATAAATTCACTATTTTCAAGAGGTATGGCAACTCTAGATAATGGAAGGTTCCAGCAAAATCCATGAAAGTTAGGCAGTAGAAAAAACATTAGTATTCGACACATAGGTTGCAGAGTGTACGACTTCTTGACTGATTTATTATGCAAGTTATTTCCAAAAGAATTAAAATTCATTTCAATTAAATTATTCTTTCCTTGTAACTTCTTAAATTAGATACTTATAACTCAAAATTATGAAATTAAATATTGTTTGTTTACGAAACAAAGCACAACTTGTAAATTTCATAAAAGAAATTCTTTTATAATATTTTTTTATAAAATCTTTAATGGCTTTAAACACTACTAGATATATTATATTCCTAATAAGACGTATTCAATGCCACTGCAAACCAAAAGTGAGTTTTTTTTGGCGCTTGATATTATTTTACATAACGCGTGGTTAAGGTGTAATAAAAAGGTTGGTGATAAATAAGAGTTCGTAAAATAGTTTCTACAAATTCTTTATTGATTTACCGTTTGACCTGGGAGTACTCGCTCTCATGTGTAGTTACCGGAACACAAGGTGCTCGGAGCATGGATTGGTAGACTTTTTGTTAGGATTTGATCATAAATTAAACAAATATTATTCAAAATATTAACCAAGCGTTACAAATTAATTTTATTTGTGACCTTGTATGAGGAATCTCTGATGCGGATCCATCAGCTATATAACCTTATAAATATATTTATTCATATACCGAATATTGTGCTTGTAAGTGCTTGTATAACAAGACTTATATGTAGTATTTCTTTGTTAATGATTTTTTTTTTCTACGGAATTCGAAAGCCTCTGTAAGTCGTATCTTTGAAATACATGTTTAAGTTAAAAGTAACGAACAAATAAACAATTGAAAGATCTCATCAATAGTAATGCCGAGTAGACGAAACCGCGCGAACAATTTAGTCCTTAAAAAGATTATATGTTATGTTTTTATTTTTAAATTTAATGTTGGTTTCTTTATATGGTATTAAATTTAAATCTCTTTGTTTTTTGGTTTTTTTCTGCCAAGATAACGTATATATAATAAGGAATTTGATATATCTGAGGCACAATTCTACGTGATCTGCAAACATGAACTTTCTAAGTAGAAATATTATTGTTTATTAAAAAAATTATATATTATTTAATTATATTAAATATTTTGTAAAGTGGAATTGTATATTTTATAACAGAGTACGAAAACTTACTTGTAAAATGTATTTTGCTTTGATAATTTTATAAACATAAAAAATAAGGGCAGAGTGGTTCTTCCTGGTATAAGTAAATAAAAATTATTTTTGAAAAAAAAAATCTACATACTTTTGTAACAAAATCTTAGTCACTATGACGAATCTCACAGGTAACATAGTCCAAATAATATTTTATATGTATGTTGTTTCGTAAGATATAAATACCTGGAGAAAATTTCTTTCTAACGTTGTGATTGGAAACGATTATATTGTGACAGACCGATTAGGAAATTAAAAGTTAATTAAAAAAAAACAAATACTCTCAGTATTGTACGGTAACATATACCCATAACTTTCACTGAGTATCTTCCATTCATAAGTGTTTTTTATTATCTAAATTAGTTAATAAATATTTAGTGAATGTGGAGACATTTACAATAATTAAGATGAAAAAACTCCCACTTTCCTATTGATTTATAAGTCTGCGTTTAACTACAAACTTACCTGACGTTTACTGACGATGTCGCGGAAAACAATGAAATGGAGCTGGCTTGCAAGTATGGCTGCCGGAACATATCGATTGATACTTGTCGACAGATTTTCAACTGGAGGTTGTTAGCTAGCCAGACGAGCAATAGGACGTATATCTTACAATCATGCTATATGATTTCATTACACAGTTTTCTTCACTTAAATCTGAGGGCATTTTAAGCCTTAAAGTGCACTTCGAATGACGAGGTGTTTGAACGCGCAAACACTGAGTCGACAACACTTTTAAATCACAAGAAGATAAGATTCCTACTATCAGAATTACAGTTTTATTGTTTTTTTTTATTTCAGGTATAGTACGCAATAATGACAGTGTGGGCCCTGCTGGCCTTTGCTTCTGCAATAAACACTGCTAACGCTGAACCGGAAGCCATGGAAACTCAAGAAACTGCGCCTCAGGGTAGTCGGTTTGGCGCAGTCTGAGGACGTAAGCAGAAATGGACTTAGTTGAGACATTAAATACAAATATTAAATGTTTTATTTACAAGTCAATTGTTGAATAAATTTTTGAAAGCTATGTTTTCAATATCTATTTTCTTAAAAATAATCATTTTGTTTTAGTATTAAGTATAATGTATACATCTATTTATTATTCAGGAGGGTAGGTACAAGAAGTTATAATTCGCTGTTTTTGGAACTAAAGGTAGGGTAATATTTGACACGTAATAGTTTGTTTGTGAGATAACGACCTACAAACACTGAAAGAGATAGCGTTACGGTTTCAAAGTAAAAACTATAGAGAATCCTAGACAATTTAGTGTACCAGTAAAAAATCTAAAATCCAACATGGTCGACAAAAATTTCAAATGCTTACGACATCGGATCCTTTAGGCATAGCTATGGTTAGATAAAACAAATTAAATAAATAAAGAGAACCAAGAAATATTCATTGAATATTTATATCATATCAAGAAAATCAAATGGCAGATATAAGTTAAGTTGAAAATTGTGATGTAAAGGTCCTTGCACCCTCCATTTCAAGTACAAAACCAGGTTTTTGATGACGGATGTTTGATTAACGACTAAACTACTGAAGTGTTAAAAAACAGTAAAACTTATGTTAACTACCCTGGCAACATTATTCACACAATCGTATGTGTTGTTAGCTGGTTGCCAAGGACACACAGCTAAATGCATGTTCCAGTATTTTTGTTTGTAAGGCTCCGTCTGCCTTTTTCTCAAATTTTTGTTTCCAGACTTATATATGAATAAAATTCTTCTGTATAATCATTCCAATAGTACATGGTGCATTCATATTCTGAAAAAAGAGTTTTTATTCTTTTTATATAATGACATCTAGATATTTGTGTAATGAGGTTCAACTGAAATAACGAAACGATAACAGTATCTAATTTCGTCGAGACCATTTAAATAATGGTTATGTCCCACTTGTCAGTAGGTTCACCTAAAGAATTTAAAACACTTAGATTTTTTGATAAAGTATCTGTTAACTCCCGAATACAAAACTCTGTCGTCTTGTGCAGCGGTTATATAGCAAATAAACAGTTAATATGTTCATTATTTAATAATAGTTTATTATTATATCGTTTGCATAATAAGTTCCAAGCGATTTTGTAGTTCTTCTACAACATTTTTGCTTAATTAATTACAGAGGAAGCCGTATCTTCGATATACGACTTGAGGTAATGAAATTTATATATTAAATCTATATTGTCATTATCGTGAATCAGGCAGGTATACATGTCTCTAAAGGAAAACCACTTATCTGTCTCTCCACTAAAAGGCGGGATCTTTAAGGTCGGTAGCTTTAAATTGTAAGGGCTTATAACACTTGTGTTTTGAAAAAACTCTAACAAGGATTGAGCCTGAGCGATTAAATGAACACAGATATTTTCTGTAGTTTTGCGTTCTTGCATTTGTTTAGTTTTATCTTCATCCAACATTTCAATTTATGATTGACCGTCTTCAAAGCTGCATGCAAGACTTTATTCAGCCTGACACTAAGCTCATTTATTATTACAGTACTAATTTGTTTAATATCTAAAAATGGCGCTAAATTATTTTCAAATAAAGTTATTTTCGATCTGATATAACCTCTGTGTTTATAAGTTCCTTTAATTCACTCATCTTGCAGGTGAAAATAACGTATCACAATCAGAAATTTTCTAATATTAATTTAGTTATAAATCAAACAATGAATACGTTACGTTTAACTCTAGTAAAACGCAGTTAATAAATAACGAAACCGGTTCTTCGGGCGATGTCGATGCACAGCGCGACACACGGAGAGGCACGGTTGCTTGTTGGAATACGCGGCGGGTAAACTCTCTAAGATTTTTACTAAAATCTCGCTAGCACACTTTCGGAGAACGTCTGAAATAGTCAACGTCATGGTCTATTCCGCTTCTGGTTTTATAAGAATGAATGAATATTTAAAATGTATGAAAATTTAATAACATTAAAATATGTTTTTATTAACAGCGGCCGGTTTCAAGGCAGCGTATCGACACAGGGCTCACTGCGTTGACTCCTCATTTTCGACGTTAAATTAAAAGTATTATTAATTAAGATGAAGTCCCAGGCGTTGAAATTTCCTCTTTTTTTCACTTCTCTAGCACCAATAGTTTTCAACTAATGGGAAAAAACAAGATCCCATTTTTTAAATAATTAATTGTTTTGGGATGTAATGGGTGTCGAAATAAATCTATAGAACTGAGACGTCCAAGCCAACCTCATCTGCATGTAGTTCACCGAAAAACTGCATCAAAATCCTTCCCAATATTATTTTTGATGTATTAGGTACATACGAAATTGGCGTTTTGTACGGGAGGAATATAAAGTCAATTTTTTTTTGTAAAATATATTTAATTAATTATAATATGCACCGTTGTTATCTATGCCCTTTTGCCATCTCATAGGTAGTTCATTGATCCCTTTACAAAAAAACATGGGGGCGAGAATCAATAAACTCTTTGAAGGCGGTTTGGACTGCCGCATCGGAGTTGATTTTTTTCCTTGTAAGAAGTTGTTCGAATTCCGAAAAAATGGTAATCTGTTGGAGCAAGGTCCATGGAGTACGGTGGATTTCGCAGACATTCCTATTGAAGCTCATCTAACTTAGTGGTTGTTTGTTGTGCAGTGTGTGGTCTTGCGTTGTCGTGAAGCAGCAGTGGCCTAGAGCGATTGACCAATCTCGGTTGTTTAGCAGCTAGTTCTTCCTTCATGGTTTGCAGTTGCTGACAATAAATATCTGCCGTAATCGTTTGACTAGATTTTAGAAAGCTGTAGTGAACGACACCGGCGCTAGTCCACCAAACAGTCACAAGTAACTTTTTCTGAGTCAATTTTCGTTTAGGGCAGGATTTGGCTGGGTCACCACGGTTCATCCATTGCGACGAGCGCTTCCGATTATCGTACAGTATCCACTTTTCATCACAAGTAATGATTCGCTTTAAAATCCCTTATTTATTGTGTCGATTGAGCAAAGTAACACTGCAAGCGACGCGTGTTTGCAAGTTCGATTCACTCAATTCATGAGGTACCCATTGTTCAAGTTTTTTTACTTTCCCGATTTGCTTCAAGTGGATTAATACAGTTTTTTATCACTTACCCTGAAGCCTGCAGCTATCTCTGAAGTGCTTTGTGATGGATCCGCTTCCACAACAGCCTTTAATTCTTCATTTTCCACTTTGGTCTCCGGCCGTCCACGGGGTTGGTTCTGAAAGTCGAAATTTCCAGAACGAAAACGTTGAAACCAAAAACGTACCATGCTTTCTTTTGCTCCTCCTCCTCCTTCGAGCTCCTTCGAGCTGTTTCTGCAGCCCTGGTGCCACGGTAGAACTCGTACTCGTAAATATACCGATATTTCATGTTTTCCATTGTCGGTAATAAGCGACGCCAAAGAAAAAAACGAATGAGGAAAAAAACAAATGAATGAGTGTTTTCAAAACTCAAACTTTTTTTATCGTTATAGGTTTTGGCGTAGTGGCCACAATCTCATCTGATGTTAAGTAACGATGTAGCCCAAGATTGTAAAATGCTAAATCTAGTGCGAGAACTGGCTCTCAAGTGCAGCTGCCGGAACACAAGGTGATTTGATCTTTAATTATATAATAATAACCAAGCGTTACAAATTAATTTCATTTGTGACCTTCTGTGAGAAATCTCTGAAGCGGATCCATCAGCTTTATAACTTTTTAAATATCATTATTAATATTCCGAATATTGTGCTTGTATCACGAGACTTATATAGTATCTTTTTTGTTTCATAACTATTTTTCTACGGAGTCGGCCTCTGTAATACGAGTCTTTAAACTACATGTTTGAGTTAGAAGTAACTAATAAATAAATAATTTAAAGATCGCATTAATACATCAATAGTAATGCCGAGTGGGTGAAGCAGCATGAACAAGTTAGTCCCTAAAAAGATTACAAAGAACAGTAGCACGGTTCGTTGCGGATTTAATTATTGTTTAATGTTTTGATTTTTATTTGGTAATAAAGTTTAAATGGCTTTTTTTTCATACGTATAACTTAATGCAAAATATGAAATTATCAAAAACTTTAAAATATTACTGTTGACGATATCCCGCAAAAACTTTTCTAGGAGTAAATAATAAAATCATTAATTTCGAGAGGTATACGACTCTAGATAATGGAAGGTTCCAGCAAAATCCATGAAAGTTATGTAGTAGAAAAAACATCCGTATTCGACACAGGTTGCAGAGTGTACGACTTCTTGACTGATTTATTATTCAAGTTAATACCAAAAGAATAAAAATTCAATTTCAATCATTTAATTATTATTTTCTTGTTACGTCCTAAATAAGATACTTATAACTCAAAATTATGAAATTATATATTGTTCAAGTTTATTTCTTTACAAGTTTTCGAAAAAGAAAACACCTTGTACATTTCATAAAAGAAACTCTTATATGCTAATTTTTAGAAAATTTATTTATTGGCATTGAAAACTTCTATATACATTCTATAATTATATGACAAATTCGTAGTCAATGCCACTGCAAACCAAAAGTGAGTACATTTTGACGCCTGATATTATTTTTCCTAACGCCTGGTGTAGGTACAATAAAAAGGTTGGTGATAAATAAGAGTTCGACAAATTGAGTTTCTACAAATTCTTTATTGATTTACAGTTTGACCACAGTCTCATCTGATGTTAAGTAACGATGTGGCCCAAGATTGTAACACGCTAAACCTAGTGGGAGGACTGGCTCTTAAATGCAGCTGCCGGAACACAAGGTGCTTGGAGCTTGGATTGGTAGATTTTTTGTTAGGATTTGATCATTAATTATACAAATATTATTCATAATATTAAACAAGCTTTACTTGAATTAATTATCCTTACAATAATACTGTGTGATATCTATTGAATTTTTTAGGTACTTGGTAATTTTATGCAGACAGTTTAATATCATCCATATGCAACAAATGCGTGATGGAGATATTTGAGTTTATTTTATATATTTTAGTGGTTTTATTTAGAAGGTAATAAAGTAGATTAAAGGTGAGGCAGAACTACACCGAACAAAATCACCTTGGAAAATGCACTCCTTTATGCGTACATATTGCGTATTACGTAGCAATAAACGTACATATTGTCGATTGTCAGGTTGATCATGATTTATTTTCGTTTAATCTGGTGTTTAATTTTATATGTTACTGATAATGATGGCTTAAGTGTGTAACTTTTTTTAAAATAATTTTAGCGATCTGAACATTATATATACTCAATTTCTTTAGAACGATTAAAATAGTTAATATTTACTGTTTAATAAGCGCAAGATTATGTAAGATGATGTCTGCTAGACTCTCTAATACATTTGGTTGCTTTTTGTATGATTGTACATGTCGTATTTAAAAAAAATACGTTCCGATGTGTGGTTCTATTAAGTAGTAGTCAAAACTGACCGATACAGAGTACACCGGACGATATATTTTTGTTATTTTTAATTTATTTATTGACATTTCTCTTTTTAGGGTTCGAAGTAAAAAGGAACCCTTATAGTTTCGCAATGCCGTCTGTCCGCGGCTTAGCTCAGAGATTCTTAGTACCAGAAAGCTTTCATTTGGTATGGGTATACATATTGTTATTAATTACGACAACAATGTTGCAAAATAAAATAATATTACATTAAAAAATATATCTCATTTATTATATAGTTATATAATAAATTATATGTATAGTTACGTAGATACGTAGTTCCAAAATATTGCAGGTCTGTGAGAACCATTTTTCGATTCAAAGATCTGTTTGCGAAATATTATATATACGGCCCGCCTGGTGGTAAGAGGCTATCTTAGCCTATGGACGATTGTAATATGTATTTATTACTTAGTTAACAACTAGCACTTTGCCGACCAAGAAACCCCCTACTCCAAGAAGATCTGCGTACCCTTCTCACCGCAGGAATACAACACAAGTTTATTTGGCTGCGATCTTCTGTAGGGTGAAGGTATTCTACCAGTCGGTCATACCCCGTGGGAAATCTCCATAGAAATTTATCTGTGCCCTATATTTCTTATAGAAAGACCCAAGAAAATATGGATAGATTGTAAAGAATTACAAGTGATTAAAAGGTATGAATACTGATATGAAAACTGATGGTGGCCTGACACGCACCTGGCAATTTTTTACGTAAATCATTTTGAAAGCGCAATAATATTATGACTTTATTCTGTATATAATAATGAATTGCGAATAAAACAGGTACCGTATCAGCGTTACTGTTAGACTATTCATTTATGAAAATTACTACCATATTAAGTCAAGGAATGTATACGTGTAATGTAATTTATAATACATAAAAGATATTTATGTTCATACACAATGTAATTGTATCCTCAACAGCGTGTTAATCAAGGGAGAGTTCAAGTGAGCTTCTTTTCACCTAAGGAGGTAATTATATTGCGTTTTATGCCTGACCCGTACATATCGCGATATGATATTTCACATTCATTAACGCTATACTAACATAAGTGTAAAATTATGTTAAGAAATATATAAATATTATAAAAAATTATGAATATACTAGCTGTGTTCCATGGTTTCTCCCATGTTAAATTTCTTCGTTTAACTTTCCACCGCGCCCTCGTTAAGTCACCTGTGTTGTCATTCGTTATTCTCAATTCTCGTACTTGCTTACAGCTTGCCAGATTGCTTGATGTTCAAAGTTACTGCTCCGGTATTTAGTGTCGTAACCTATACTATTCCTCATGTATCTGGCTATCATGTACGAAAAAAAATCATATCGGACTGGCAGTTCCATAGATAAGCGCTTTTGAACAAACAAACAAGCTAACATACAAAAAAACAACTTCTTTATTATATAAATATATATAATATATGTCTTATAAATATAAATATTTAAAATCCAAAACTAGAAAAAAATTGATTTGAAAATAAATCGATAATTCTTGCTCATTTTTTTTTACTTACTGTTCTTTAAAGACCCTGAAATTATCAGACTGGTGTTACCTTAACCTACCTTAATAGTTACCTTAGTTAGAAACCTTTTAATAAAATAAACTTAATCACATAAATATTTAATTTCATAATTGTATCTAATTTAACGCGTTACAAGGAATTCATAATTAAATGATTGAATTGCATTATTATTCATTGGTGGTATTTTATGTCCGCACTCAATATACATTGTTTTAGTTGAGTCGTATTTTTTCGCTCCTTTTTCTTAAACTGAAAAACGACAAAATTATATTAAGGACGAAAAATACAATGTTTCTTTTATATTATTTACCTGGTTTCCTGGTTCATTAACATCCTCGTAGATATCAGTATTTTGATGGCGATAAGGTTTTTATTCATCATTATATTTTTATATTAGGTCTTTTACCTATGAAATTGCCGTTTTGTATGAAAAAATTTAAACGATGTTTTTTTTATTTGTATTAATCGAAGTAATCACCCATGCAATCAATGCATCTTTATCAGCGCAGTGGCAGTTTATTGATGCCCTTCTTAAAGAAATCAGCTGGACGAGAGGCAACAAATTCTTCAAAGGCATTTTGTACTGCCTCTCGGGTATTGAATTTTTTTTCCGCCAAGGAGTTATCCAAATTCTGGAAAAAGTAGTAGTCTGTAGGCGCAAGGTCTGGTGAGTAGGGCGGATGACGGAGCACTTCCAACCCCAGTTCTTGCAACTTGGAGACCGTCTGTTGTGCAGTATGAGGTCGCGCGTTGTCGTGCAGGAGCAGCGGAGACGAGCGATTGACCAATGCTGGTTGGAGATGTGTCAGCTTCTCCATCATTGTGTTCAGTTCTTCACAGTACACATCTGCTGTAATGCTCACCCCGTTTGTTAAGAAGCTGTGATGAATCACACCGGCACCAGACCACCAAACAGTGACCCTCACTTTTCTAGGGGTAAGTTTTCGTTTAGGGCATTGTTTAGGTGCTGAACCAGGATCCAACCAACTTGCTGAGCGCTTGCGGTTATTAAACAGAATCCATTTTTCATCGCAGATAACAATGCGGTTCAAAATTCCTTCATTTGTGTGTCTGTTGAGCAGTGCAAGGCACGTCTCGACGCGTACTTTGCGCTGGCGATCATTGAGTTCGTGTGGCACCCATTTGTCAAGCTTTTTTACCTTGCCAATTTGACGCAAATGGACCAATATTGTTTTGACGCTAACGTCGAAAGCTGCTGCTAATTCAGCCGTAGATTGTGTATCATCAGCTTCCACAATCGCCTTTAATTCGTCATTGTCGACCAAAGTGTTCGGACGACCGCGAGGTTCATTTTTCAGGTCGAAATTCCCAGAACGTAAGCGAGCAAACCAATAACAGGTGGTGCGTTGGTTTTAGTGTTAGCTCCGTAAACGTCGTTGATGTTGCGAAGCGCTTGTGCCGCGTTACTGCCACGACGGTACTCATATTCCATAATTACTCGAATTTTTAACGTATCAATGATCACAAAAAAGATTTAAATGCGATGAAAATGTAACACTAATCAATAAACAAATGACTACTTTTGGAAAAAGAATTCCATGTTTTTAAAATAAAATTAATTTGAAGTTATTTGATTTGAAATGGCCAGTACTGCAGAACGGCAATTTCATAGGTAAAGACCTATTATAATATTAAAACATACGGAGTGCTGATATTTCATGACCTTTCCTTTCAATATTGACACAATTGAAGAGTGATACTAAAATTGTTAGGGACATTTTAGTGTTCTGTCAGGCTACATCTGCCTTTTCCCTAATCTGTGTTACGTGGTATACTATGTTTGTATGTATGTAATGTCAGTATCGTTAGATAGCTAAAGTGTGGTTCTCCAGTTCAAAATATCATTTTACAGATGTAGATGTAAGAAAATAATAACAACTTATAATAGAAAAATAGCGAATTATCACTTTTTGTTCCTAACCTCCTGAATAAAAAATAGATGTATACATTATAAGTAATACTAAAACAAAATGATTATTTTTCAGCTAATAAATATTCAAAATATAGCTTTCAAAAATTTATTCCATCAATTATATCGAAAATAAAACATTTAAAATTTGTATTGAATGTCTCAACTAAGTCCTTTTTTGCTAACGTCCTCGGACTGCGTAAAACCGACCACCCTGAGGCGCAGTTTCTTGAGTTTCCATGGCTTCAGGCTCAGCGTTAGCAGGGTTTATTGCTGAAGCAAAGGCCAGCAGGGCCCAAACTGTCATTATTGCATACTTTACCTGAAAAAAAAAAACCCACTAAAACTGTAATTCTGATTGTTGGTATCTTATCTTATTTTAATTTAAAAGCGATGTCGGCTCAGTGTTTGCGCGTTTAAACCCCTCATCACTCAATGGGCGCTTTAATTCTAAAATGTTCTCAGATTTCATTGAAGAAAACAGCGAACTGAAGTCATAGCGTGATTGTAAGATATACGTCCTAGTGTTCGTCTAGTCGTTGCTAGCAACCTGCAGTTGGAAATTTGTTGACAAGAATCTACCGATGTGTTCCGGCAGCCACACTTGCAAGCCAACTCCATATTTGTGTCTACCGCGATATCGTCAGTTAACGTCAACGTCTACGATGACCTATAAATCAATAGGAAAATGGGAGTTTTTTCATCTTTTTTTGTAAATGTCTCTACATTCACTTAATATTTATTAACCAATTGAGATATTAAAAAAACACTTATGAATGCTAGATACTTAGGGAATGTTTTGGGTATATGTTACTGTACAACACTGAGTGTTTTTGTATTTTGTTGCTAATCGGTACTGACACAATATAATTGTTGCCGATCTGATCGTTGGAAAGAAAATTTCTGCAGGTATTCATGTCTTACGAAACAAAATATGTAGAAAGTGTTATATCAACTATGTTACCTGTGAGATTCATTATAGTGACCGAAATTTTCTTACAAATATGGAGTTTTCTTTTTAATAAATTTTATTGAGTTTTATTTACTTTAACCCAGGTAGACCAAGGTAGATGATACTATGCCCTTATTTTTTATGTGTAATAATATTTCTACTTTATAAATTAAAAATAATGTTTCTAACTATATCTGCAACGAGCCGTGCTACGGTTCCGGTTTGTAATCTTTTTAGGCACTAACTTGTACGCGCGGTTTCGCCTACTCTGCATTACTATTGATGCGATCTTTCAATTTTTTATTTATTGGTTACTTTTAACTTAAATATGTATTTTAAAGACGCGAATTACGAAGGCTTTCGATCTCCGTAGAAAAATAGTTATTAAACAAAAAAATATACATATGTCTAATGATACAAGAACTTACAAACATAATATTCGGTGTATGAATAAATATATTTAAAAAGTTATTATTTAAATTTTATTCATAATATTAACCGAGCGTTACAAAATTAATTTTATTTGTGACCATTTGTGAGGGATGTCTGATGCGGATCCATCAGCTATAAAACTTTTTAGATATATTGTGCTTGTAAGTGCTTGTATCACGAGACTTATATAGTATATTTTTTGTTTAATGACTATTTTTCTACAGAGTTTGACAGCAAGTGCACTCTGCAATTGGCAAATACATGTTTAAGTTAGAAGTAACGAATAAATAATTAATTGAATGATCGCATCAATACATCAATAGTAATGCCGAGTGGGCGAAGCCGCACGAACAAGCTAGTCCCTAAAATGATTACAAAGAATAGTAGCGCGGTTCGTTGCGGATTTAATTTTATTTTTAATGTTTTTATTTGGTAATTAATTTTAAATTGCTTTTTTTGTACCTTTAACCTGATGGAAAAATTGAATTGAAAATGATTTTATCACACAGGTAAGAATAAAATTAATACAATTAATTTGTAACGCTTGGTGAATATTGTGAATAATATACATATAAATTATGATCAAATCCTGAAAAAATATCTACCAAGCCAAGCTCCAAGCACTTTGTGTTCCGGCAGCTGCACTTAAGAGCCAATCCTCCCACTAGGTTTAGCGTGTAACAATCTTGGGCCACATCGTTACTTAACATCAGATGAGATTGTGGTCAAACGGTAAACCGATAGAGAATTTGTAGGAACTCTGTTTGACGAACTCTAATTTATCACCGACATTTTTATTACACCTATACCCAGCGTTAGGACAAATAATATCAAGCATCAAAAAGAATTCACTTTCGGTTTGCAGTTTCATTAACTTAGGTTCTTTGACCCTATATTATGTAATATTACTGGCATTCTGCGTGATATAGTTTGGTTATTTTGCATTCGTGAAGAGGATTATAAATACAAACTGAAAACATGCATTTTGAGATGTCACAAAAACTCTCTAGATAGTTCTAACAAGGGAGCCAATATCTTGTTAGACCAACTTTGTGTAAAAAAATACTACATACGAAATCTTAAAAACATCGACCCATGCAAGTGCTTTTTTCGGCGCCAAATATAGAAGAAGAAGTATTATCAACAACGGATTTATTATATAATAAAAGTTCATTACTTATAAAGATTTTCTAAAAATTAAAAGAATAACAGTTTCTTTTATGAAATTTGTAAATCCAAAGGGCGGATTGCTTTTTTAAAGCAAATTTAAAGACTGAAAGTACATGAAAATTGTACGGAATTCTCGTCATCAGGACTTTCCGTCAAGGATTACTTAAAACTAGTTAAAATATTGCATGCGGTTTTGGGAACATATACTTGTTTAAGCCAATGAATCCATTTTAACGATATTTTGGAACAGATAATTCGATATATTTTATTGGGAAATTAAATATAGGTTGATCTTAATAACAAGAAACGCTGAAATCTTTTTAATGGATAAATAATCCAATTCATATTTACCAAGCTATTTTATTATGATTCAAATAGAAAAGAATGATCAAACATATTGTTTACATTATCTTGATGCTATTATTTGACACAGGTTTACGTAAAACGGTTGTTACAGCGGTTATAGATAAGTAAACACTCACTTTTTTTGGTTTTTACTTAAAAACTAATGCATATCAGGTTAGTAAACAGTAGCTATCGCTAAATAAATTTTAATTTTAATTTTCAAAATAAAAAATATTTTATTCCAAGGCACTTTATGAATGTCAAACATTACTATCGTTATGGAAAACATCATAGTCATCCAGAAGAATCGGCAAGAAACACGATCGGGTTTATATTATATATAAAAATGTTTTTATATAATTTTAATCGTTTGCTATTATTATCATCATAGTATGGTTTAATTTTTTTTTTTTAATTTTATGATTCGAACCTATGTTGATCGATATCTTGCTCGAGGGAGATACGACTAAACCAACATCACTTGAAAGCAATTTAACCAGAAAACGTGACGTTGATCGATTATCATAAATTTGTTAAACTACCGCCACGATAGACAATTCGGTGCTAATTAAAATGTGGTATGAACGTTTCGCTATTAGTTAATCATACCGGCGGCTGTTAAAATTACATTAACAGCCAAGTTTCGAAACCGAATTTTTAATAAAAAAGTTCTAGCGTCCGAGTTCCGCTGTAGTTCGTTTCGGATGTTCATTTTCCCACTGAATCCTTATTTCATTCCAAATTAACCGCCTATTCAGCTAAATGAGAATTAACAGGAATCATGTCAGCGTTGTTTTTGTTGTTGTTTATAATTATTTTTTTGATTTAGAACGGCAATAAACGTAAACGTATATATTGTCGTTTGTCAGCTTAATCGTGATTTATTTTTGTTTACTCTGGTATTTAATTTCTATATATTACTGATATTGATGGCTTAAGTGCATAACTTTTTTTTTGTAGTTTTTAATCCCATCAAAAACATAAATGTGAAATGAGAGCCAAGTTCAATTATCAGTTCTGAAATTTATTTATAAAAACATGTAATAATTTATAACAACTTAAAATATCATTTCTTTCCTTATTTAAAGCATGATTCATATTATACGGTATTACATGTGCATGTTACAGGCCGGCATGACAGCGGCGACCGCTGACGGATTTCGATCTCTCGGTGGTCGCCGTTGTTTTTGAATTGTTCTGTGCTTTGTAATATTAAAAAAAATATTAGCCGGGGCCGGGGCGGATCTTGCATATTATGACGGACAACTATGGTAAGCTACACTGCGCGTGGCCCGACACGCACTTGGTAAAATTTATTGTTATCACTTTGGTTTAAATCTTCGTTTCACTGACACTGTTTACTTTCTAATGTAAAATTCTTATAATGTGTTTTAACGTTAAAATAAAATGGACAATGTAAAGTTAAAAATGGTGTAATGATGAAAATCCAGTTTGTACATTTAAACGGTTCGATGATCGAGATGTAAGAAAGAAATGAAATGGCGACAGGTTACTGGGATCATATGTGCTCTGCTAATACCTCTCAAACTCGAGGAACTTTAATACCTGTCGTGGTGTATGGAGTGAGACGAGTGCCGGGTAACGAAAAAAATGGATTGCATATGGCAGAGATGCGAATATTGAGATGGATGTGTGTTGTAACTAGAATGGATAAGTATAGGAATGCGAATATCATAGGAAGCCTGATAGTACCACCAGTAATATAAAATTAGGGAATACTAGGTAAGCGTATTATATGCATTTTATAAGGAGAGATGAAAGTCATATAACTAGAAAAGGTAGCCTTTACGTATAAAGGTGTTCGGATATAGGTGTATTTTTATACAACTTGGGTGACAAACAAGCATACGGCCCGTCTGATGGTAAGAGGCTACCGTAGCCTATGGACGCTTGTTATACCATAGTTACGAACAAACGCGTAGATCCCGCTACTCCAAGAAGCTCTGGAAACTCTCCTCACCGCAGGAGCATAACACAAGTTTATTTGGCTGCGATCTTCTGTAGGGTGGAGGTATTCTACTAGTCGGATTGCCACATGTAATGGGAAATCTCCATAGAAATTTCTCTGTGCCCTACCTCTCTTATAGAAAGACCCGAGAAATGAAGGATGTATTTTAAGAAATCACAAGTGTTAAAAGGTGTGAATACTGATATAAAAACTGATGTGATAGCTAGAATTATAATCGTCTATAATTTATAACCATTACTTATTTATTTAGTCACAAAATTCATAGCTTGATTACTAATAATATAAACTATATTTATAGTAGTTAATTTAGACATTTACGAATTTTTATTATCTAAATTTCATATATACGTATACATAATTATTCATATCTAAAAAAATAAAATAAAATAAAGAAATCAATTTAACGGGTGTGTGTGTGTGTTTATGTATCCATTTTGCGAGTGTGTTTATATATTATTTACTTACCAATTAGAGCTACTTTTATTTGGTTTCTTAAATAATACAATATTATTGTGATGTTTTTTATTTTATTTTATGTACACAATAATCTAGGATTTAGGTCATTAGCTCCATAGTTAGCCCGATTTGTAGGAATGTGAAAGAGTTGTGTGTATCGAGTGCGGGTATTTGGTGCATGTAGTTGTAACATCTTGTTAACGAGTTTGTGACAGTCGAGTTCGCCGGCGCATACGCCGTGTATGTGTAAAGACATGTCTTGAATGATGCGTCTGCCGCGTAATGATAATAAGGTTATGTTTGATGAGTACGCTACATCTTAAATGGAAATATTAAAAAAAAAAAACTCCGTCGCATTCTATAGCATTTTCATGTGTGGCATATTGAGGATTCCATATTGTGCTCCAGTATCCTAGTATACTGCGGACATAGGCGAAATAGAGTACTTTTATACATGTAGCGTCAGTAAATCCCTGAGTTACTCGGAATATGAAAACAAGACTTTTTTATAGGCCTTATCAACAATATAATCAATGTGTGTTGTGAGGGTAAGCTTTGCATCTTACATTACACCAAGGTCACGGACCACACGTGTTATATTTATAATCATTTTGTTAATACTGTATTTAAAACATTTATAATTACATTATAAATTGTCAACATCTTAGTGTCTAATAACATTTCAAAAAGTAAAAATAATTTTACAAAAGATAATAACGCTTTTAAACAAACAAACTCGCTAACAAGCTTCTTTATTATGTGAAATATTAAGGAGAAGATGTTTGATTAACCCGGTGCGTGTTCTTTCGGAAACTTTCAGTCAGTATGCTATAGAAAAGTCAAGGTCAAAAACTGAGACCGCGCCGTCTGGCCTCTCCGTGCGCACCCAACGGAAAAACACACAACTGATTTATTAAGCATTCCTCCAAGCGAGACATTCCGCGCGTGTCCGGACGACTGTCTTCTTTATTAAGTACCTTGTTTTCACTATTTACGTATTCACTTTGTTGTTAAATAAAGTTATTTACTTAACGTAATGTCGTCGCCGACCGTGGAACGCCTTTGACCCAATTTCCATGTATTTCAAATTTGCATATACATAGTTATTATATTAACTGACATCAATTTACATAGTTCAAGAATTAAATGAGTAAACATTAAAGGATTTATAAATTCGGCAGTCAATTAAATCTTAAGGAATAAGATATAGGTAGCATTAATTATCAATGGATTGTTTTCAATAATCATATATAAAACAGTAATATAAGTCTTCTTCCTCTACAAGGACCAGCTTCCTCTGCTAACACATATTAAATAAGACAATATTCAATATATGTCAGAGAATCTTGTTGATATGATTATGGAATCCGTATTAGACTTAGTTAAATACCGTGGGCGGCGCCGAGGTAACTAAACTAAGCTAAACTAAGGGTAAATTATGCTTAGACTAAACATCAAGTGGTTATCTCTAATTGTAGTCAAAACTTCCTAATATACGATCTACGATAAATATACGATCGTCAGCATCTTTACTTGTGTACCGATGAATACGTTGTAATAAGAGAGGGTACAGCCTCTATAACTACTTAGGATACATAGAATTTACTATGGACCCGCACTAATGGCTGAGCGCGATAGCAACAGCTGTACTCTGTGACCGCACGCACTTTGTAGATAAGGTAACTAGCGTACTGGCCATGCCCGGTGAAGCAGTAAAAGCCGTCAGAAGCTCCAGAGCCCCTAAGGCTAACAGTACAGTCAGATCGAGAAAAAAAAAGCTGAAAGATGTTCTCGCTTGAGCTGTGGGATGTTGAAGACTGTCCTTGAGTGGCGTCTTCTGCTCATCTAGGCTACTTATTATACTTGGCTCTATTTGACGTTGGCACAACATGTGTTCGTCTTGCACTCTTTGGTCCTCTGGACTAGGTAGCGATGACCTTGCACCATATGTAACACCTGTCATAGTGGCGTGCTTAGACGTGTCGAATTTCGGGATTAACCGATGTGTATCCATTATCTATCATCAAGCGGGCTATTATCCATAAAATATTTTTTAGAATCGGATCAGTAGTTCCGTAGATTATTTCCCACAAACATACAAATTTTACCTCTTTTATAGATTTATAATATTTTATTCAGTTTGTTTATAAATTACTCTATTTTTTTGTTCTTATATTGAAGAATTAATTGCATGGAACACTGAAATCTTAACGATGTTTTTGTTTAAATGTATAATAATTTATTCGCCGAGACTTCACTTGCATCCTCACCCGTATAGACTATCGTGTACTTCCCGTAGTTGCCTAGGTACTTGCTAGGTTGCGTTCATGGCTAACTGTAGTAACGGAATTATACTATATGTTTTTGATAAATGTCACTAAGACTTCATAAAGCGAACTATTAAAAGACACGTACTAATAATAGATTAATGATTTAAACAAACTAGATACAATGCTACCTACAAACAATAGCTCCTAGAATACGGTAATATAATGTCGTAATGTGTAGTGTCTATTTGAAATTAGGCTTGTCAACGTTACTTATGTTACTTGCCGGTATGACATTGACTCGAGTACGCTGATTTGGCGTAGTTTTGATTTTAAGGATTTAAAAGGATTTATAGTACGCCGACGGCATCTAGTTTAGGCGGCGCGGAAACCAGTCATTAATCTATGATATGAATATTAATTATAACTGTAAATATTAATAAATATATTGAACCTATTACGCAATATAAATAATTAATAAGAAAACAACAAAATAGTTACTGTTCCGCTTCTTACGGTTGTAACGTGAAGTTTTATAACCTTGTTGCTCAATAAGTGAGCGATAAAATGTAATAGCAATTTTTCAAATCTGACTGGTAGTTTCACAGATAGGAGCGATCAAACAAAAAAAAACTCTTGGGATTTATCATATTATATTTAAATAGAGATCAAAATATACTTGTGTAATATAAGAACTCTATGTCTCATATATAACACATACATAATATCTAAGTCTGTTAAAATGTTGTATATATCGCAGTAAAACAAACGAATTATACCACTAACGTCACCGGTGCTCGTGTGTTTCGCCAAAACAATACAATCTCACTGGAATTAAATTTCGGCACGTAAGCTTGCACGCCGGGGGTGAACCGTGGCTCGCCGCGTCGTGCGGTATCTACAAGTTGGACCCGGATAACGTTATTATCGCTTCCCACGATTATACGAAACTAACAGTATTTTTCTTAAACATTTGAAGGTTGTTTTTGGTGAAATTTTTTTTGTATTTCTTATTTGTGTCTGGTTTGTTTTGTTTTACCTGTGTTGCTGTGATATGTGATGTAAGTGAAAATGTGACGATAATGGCTATACGCTAGGTTTACTTTCGGATGTGGAATGAACTCTCTGCTGAGGTTTTCCAAGGGGACTACAGTATGAGGTTCTTCAAAAAAGAAGTAAAGAGGTTTTTAAAGTGTTGGCACCGCACTTCTGATGCTTCTGGTGATGCAAGCGTCCATAGGTTGCGATAAACGCTTACCATCGGGCGCTCACCATCGTGGTAAAAAAAGAAATTAATGATGACATCACTGTCATCAATGATAAGCTAAACTTATCGTAAATGAATAAGAATTTTATTTAAAACCGCAGTTGGAATCGGAAGTGCAAAGCTCGTTCTCATTTGTGTTTTAATTATATGCATATAACATGGATGCATATTTAATGCATTGAAAGGTAAACGGAGAACGACGCACCTGCTTGACACAAAGGCTGCATTATTTATACTAAACGGGCCTATTACTTGTGTAAAATAACGTGCCCGGTGAGAAATATCGAACAATAACATTTAATGTAAAGACATCTTGAGTTACATATTTTTTAAAATATTTATTTCATTTAATATATAATTGCTTATTTTGTGAAGTCATAATTGGAGGGGATTGACATAATCACCACGATTGGCAGGCGGGTAGCGATCGCAATTTGTTTTAAATAATATTCAAAAGACACTGATGCCCGTCCATCGCCTAATCCCTAGTCGCCTTTTACGACACCCACGGGATGAGATGGCCACGTACCGGATGATGCAGCGTGAGCAAACTCGCCACAAGGTGGTCCGATGACCTGGTAAAGGTTACGGGAAGCTGCTGGATGCGGGCAGCATAGGACCGGTCGTTGTGGTGATCTTTGGGGGAGGCCAACTTCCAGCAGTGGACGTCTTTCGGCTGAAATTATGCTGATGATTATATAAATAATAAATTTAATATGTAAAATCAAAATCATAATCTTTTTCTTATACACATACAAATAAATATATTTGAAAAATACGCATGTGAAAGTATTACAGTAATCATAATAAAAATACATTTATTTTTATTTTTGTCTGTCTGTTGGGTCCGGCTAATCTCCGGCTAATAAGCGATTGGACCGATTTTGATGGTACTTTAATTGGCAGATAGCTGATGTTATAAGGGGTAAATTGTTTATGGTGCCGTGCAAATAAAGTAATAAACCTTTTTATTTTCAAATTAACCAGCGGGCAACCACTGTGGATGGAAGCGGGCTCACCACAATACAGTACTCTGTAGTCCACGCGAGTGGAGCCACGGACACAGCTAGTATACAATAATCTCAGAAGTTTTTTCATCGATGGTGTAAATTATAACTTTTGTTATTTCTGCTTAAGCCCAATTAAGCTGTAAAAGCCGTCTGAGGCTTCAGGGCCCTTATGGCTAACAGAATAGTCAGATCGAAAAAGATATTCCAAAAAATATGATGTATTTCAATACGAATAATAATTATGCGGTTAAAAAAGTTAGAAAGTAATTTTCAATTAATTACCCATTGACTTGAGATGCTAACTATTTTATTCATACTTATTAATCAATTAACATCATCGTCTCAGACGAAAGACGCCCACTCCTGGATAAAAGTCTCGCCCTTATATTCTTTATAATTAATTCTATATATATTAATTTTGTAACATGTGTATTATCTGTAAAATCCTCAAAATTAAAATAAGCACATCAACTAAATGTTTTAAACAAGGCACTTAAAAGCACCCGTTCTATATCTTAGTAACGCGGGCGCTCGCTGCAAACTCGTGCAGCTAATTTTATGCATGCAAAATGGATTTGCGTCGTTGAAAATATGACCCTCGGGTGCATCGGTTCATGTAATTGCCGCTAAAATCATCCCCTAATGAGGGAGAGAGGGCTGAGGAATTTAGTGAGAGGTTGTTATGATTGCGCGGCGCTAGACGGAGATTGTATAATGGCGTTTTATTTATGATACTCCAAATTGTAGATTTCAAAAGAGGGATGACTTGCGAAATGTAAGTAGATCTGGGTGCGTAAAGCCAGGAATCATTTTTATCTTTAGGAGTCTCAACTCGGGAGAAGTTTACGATCAGCAGCGGAGTAATACGGGCTGATGATGTTTTTAGATTTAAACTTGAGCATAAATAATTATCGCTTCAACAGTAAGTAGTGAAATTTTTAATAGTGATTATCATATACTTATGATTCCAAATGAGGATAAATTATAAAAAAAGTATAAAAAAAGAGACGTCAATGCCATGCATAGCAGATGTGAAATATTTAAATTTAATCGTATATTTATACTGAACTATGAATAAATAAGAAATTTAATAAAATATTCAGATAGTTTTTCACAAAATAGTATATGAAGGTTATTTCCTTAATTATTTTGAATTTATTTGGAATTATTTATAAAAGAAATATATTTTAATAAATATAATAACTTTAAATTTTGTTGTACAGTATGTTAAATTCACCTAAACTCACTGATATTTACGAATAACCTTTAAAGCTGGCATAAGAAATTACGTAAATACTCTAAAATACACGTAAAATGTGTATATAAATGTTGAGAGGGGAGCGCTGAATCTCTCAAGCCTAGGTCCGATCCATAGGCATGGAGCCCTTGAGCCAAGCAGCCGCTCGCGCGATACAAGTGACTGTACAATCACTAGCTTTCACAGCCATACATAACACTGCATCATACACACATGCACAACACACATAGGTACATAGGTTCTGTAACGGACCTTTTTTTTCTTTTTTTGCCTAGTTAGAGTAGACAAAAATTACAGACCACTAAATACACATACACATGTTCCTTCCCTCCTCCCAGGGGGAAGAAACATGTATATATGTATAGAGTTAGTTTAGATCGAATGATAGGGATTTAGTCAGATCGTGACTTAATTGCATACGCGCAACAGTCCGAGCCGAGGTTCGGGCCACTTTGGCACCCTCGGATGTTGTTGCTTAGCTTTCGTGGCTGAGTGCCTTAAGCGCTCGCCCCCAAGCCCGGTAAAGCTGTAAAAGCCGCAAAGGCTCCAGGACCCCTAAGGATAACAGTATAGTCAGTTCGAAAAAAAAAAAGTTAGAAGTAACCAATAAATAAATAAAGAGAACGCATCAATACATCAACAGTAATGCCGAGTGGGCGAAGCCGCACGAACAAGTTAGTGCCTAAGTAGATTACAAAAAACAGTTGCACGGTTCGTTGCGGATTTATTTTAATGTTTTTATTTGGTAATAAATTTTAAATAGCTTATTTATACGTACCTGATTTTTTGTACATTTAACCTGATGGAAATATGAAATTACATCTCTAAGCTACTTGCAAATTTCATAAAAGAAACTCTTATATACTAATTTTAAGAAAATATTTATTAGCTTTTAACACTACTATGTAAATTATATACCTAATAATATGACAACTTCGTAGTCAATGCCACTGCAAATCAAAAGTAGGTTCTTTTTGACGCCTCGAGTAGGTACAACAAACAAAAATACGAAGAGTGTACAGTGGAACACTTGAATAAACAATAAGTATTATTTAACAATATTTAGTAAAATGTAGTATAGAACTAACAACATTTTCTTTTTAGTTTTTGTTTTAATTTACGGGTGTTAAGAGAATAAATAATTATTATTTTTATAACTTTAAATATACAAGTATTGTGCAAGGAAAATGTTTTGATAATTTGTAAAATTTGTTCGGAACTTTTGTGTTTTGCATACTATATCGTTGTGTATACATTTCGTGAAGCACAGTTATTTTGGTGAGCCATAATAAAATTGGTTCACCTAAAGAATTTAAAGTATCTATTAACTCCTGAATACCGAAGTCTGTCGCCTTGTGCAGCGGTTCTATAGCAAATAAACACTTATGCCCGGTTTCTGAAAGGTCGAACAACACAAAAATTAACTAATTAGCTGTCAAATCTCTTGTTAAATGTTTATTGAGTTGCTAAAAGCACGGTCAACTACTTTAATTTGATCATCATTTCATCGCATCCAAACGCGCCATTAGATGTTTCGTATAAATAAAGTTGTTTGTCAGACAGAAATTAATGTTATACGTTGGGCCAAAGAATTACACTCTAGCTGATTGTACGTGCAATTTAGAAATAGTGACTACTTTTAAGCAACGAATCGCCATTGTCAGGGACTATTATCGAATTCCCTATGATATCCTATAAATAAATCTAAAAAAAGGTGAATTTGAAAAGCGTTAACAACAAATAACAACAAGGATAAACAACTAAATAATTAAATTATGAGTCTTTACAATACGTTTTGTGATAGCACACGCAATTCAATCGAGTGCGAGTGTACTACAATCTTGAAAGCTCAACTATTTAGCATTATTTTCTGTTAATTACTTGAATAAATTCTCTGTTAACGTTCATCGTAGCGCTAAACTCCAGGAGTTTATGTTGTCGCCACGGCCGTTTACAGGTATTCTGTGGCTTTACATTAATATTATAATTTATTTTACTATTTTTGGCAGCTACATGAACGTTAGGAACGCTTCATTTGTGTGAAATCTCGTTTCAGAATTAAAACGGTAATTACTAAACTTCGTATTATAATTTATCACCATGTACAAAAAATGTTCTGTCAACTGTAAAAAAGAAACTGAATTATTTTCATAATTGATTAAATTTGCATTCAGCAATGGGTTCTATCAATTTTTAAGTACATATATGCTTAATTACATACATATTTCTCATTACACAGACTTTTCATTTCATACTTATTTACGATTTTACTTTACATTACTTAACCTCTCTTAGAATACAGAAATTTACTTTCACGATATATAACATACAAACATAGTACACCAAAATCATACCTATAAACGATGCGCACGTATAACTCTCTGGGTATCGAGTGAAAATCAGCGCTGGAGGACTCACCCCCTTTCACCATATTTATGCTGACTCGGTGCCCTTTAGCTACGCACACATCTCAAACGTACGTTATGTCATATTATCTACAACCTGTATTCTTGGCTTATTTTTTATTTATTTTTTCTTGTAATTTGTGTGTGTGACAAATAACTGTCTTTTCTTTCTTTATAATTAATAAATGTATTATGATCGAACCCTCATTTGGTGTAAATACAGCATGCATAGAATAGATACAAGTATTTATATACCAATGTTATCATCTACTAGGCTTCGCACGGGTAGAGTAATACATAATAAACCTAATGGTTTACGCGGCGCGCGCCTGTAAAGCCCCAGTTGGCATGATTTTTTTTCGATATCTTCAACAATCATAGTCATATTTCAGCCAATTTACATAAAATCATAATGTATTATACACCTAAATAGTGATGAAAACCGTATGAAAATCCGGTTGAGTTTATCGCGTTCAGACTGACAGACAGATAGACGCGGCGGGGACTTTATTTTATAATATGTATAGATAGATATATCTATATCTTCTATATATATTTTAAAACTCAACGTTGCTCTATCTTTTTGTCCGTTTATGTTCTTTTCACGTGAAAACCACTTATCCGATTTACATGCTTTTTAAGGTTCCGAAGTCAAAAAGAACCGTCTGTCTGTCCGCGGCTTAGCTCAGAGGCGCTTAGTACTAGAAAGCTGTAATGCTGTGTAGCAAGCTGTAAAGCTAAGCCGTGGACAGACATACGACCATAGCGAAACTATAAGTGTTCCTTTTGACTCCGGAACCCTAAAAAGACAAGGTTTATCTGATCTTAGGTGTGATGTGATACCTTAGTATAAACTAAAAAGTCTGGTTGGAAAATAATATAAATTAAATCCGTTCAGACATAAGCATGAAAATAATTTAATACAATATCTTTATACATATAATTCTTCTATAAGTGTGTATTTGACTGAAATCCTCCTAAACGGCTGGACCGATTATGATGTAATGTTTTGTGTGTATTTGAGTGGGTCTCTGGATAGTTTAGATCCACAATTGGACCCGGTTGATGGCGCCGTGGTTGAGTTCTTGGTCTTTTTATATTTATAGACAAGCCAACGTTCGGGCAGGACAACGTTTGTCGAGTTCGCTAGTCTTTTCGTATTTTTGCATTTTCTGAGAAAATTTACCATAGTAATGTATATTTTATTTATACCATCAGAAAGTAGAGATTTCAACGAATAAAAAGCCCACCGACATTTTAAAAAAAGCTGATATTTTGACGCGAGAATTTTCGATTGAAAATTAGGGTGCTTTTTCGATATTAAGACAAAATAAGGTGAAAAAAATAAATATTTTAAATAAAAATAAATATTGTTTGTTTGGGACATAATTAGGTATGCTTTCACCAAATTTCGTGTTTTTTTTTTTTTGTCAAAGATAAAATTTAAAAACTCTAAATAACCAAGTTATTTTAATTTTTCACATAAATTTTGGGGTTATGTGAAAAAGTGTAAATACAAAAGTAGATCTTTTTATTTCCTACAACTTTTTTCCATAGGACTTGAATTTTGCCGGAAATCGAGATAAACCATTTTCTACCCTTAAAAACTCACCACCCCCACTTTGCAACCTCAGATTACCCGTAAATTATTTTCCTTTCATTTTTCATATATTTTCTTTCTTCTATTGGTATTATTTATTGGGAAATTATACTACATCGTAGGCACTACTGGTTAGATATAGGAAATAGCTGTCGCAATGATTTGTAGCTTAATCATATCGAAAATAAACCATAGTAACAGTCTTTACTAAATTTTACAATAGGTCTGTTTTTTTTAAAGTTATCAAAATTTTTTTCACTTATTACCATTTTCAAAGGCTTCAGCCCTGGTCCTATATATTTATAATCATTTTATAGCTCGTTAACGGTCAACGATGAGTTTTGGCATTACCGTTAACAATAGAGGCTGATAATATGATAACGTTTTGTGTTTGCTTAGCAAACCTTATCGAATGGAGTAAAGCGCACGTTATCGGTCCGCTTCCTACGGCCGACACTACTGCATGATACACACTGCTGATACGAACGTCTAATAATTTCTTCCGATATCTATACATATTATAAAATGAAGTCCACCGCCGCGTCTGTTTGTCTGAACGTTTTAATCTCAAAAACCACCGAACTGATTTTCATATGGTTTTCATCAATAGACGAAGTGATTCATGAGCAAGGTTTAGCTGTATAATTTATTACGGTTTTGTGAAAATCGTCTAAAATATGACTATGATTGTTGAAAATATTGGAAAAAATCAAGCCAACTGTGAGCTTTACAGGCGTGCGCCGCGTAAAACAAAAGAGTTATATGTATTACACTGCTGGTATAGAATATAATAATATGACAGAACTATAATAAACTTATGAGTTAATTATATCTAGATTCTCTATAAAATAACCTGATGATGAATTGATAATTGATTGAAGAAGGACGTTAAGAGATTTTCGGTGACCGCCAGATAATATTACATATTAAGTATGTTATGTAATTGGCAAACTTTTAACGTACAATTTAGTTAACCCAACCGTAATAGAACCAATCGCTGTTACTGTGTTATGAACTAGTTAAACATTGATAGGGACTCGACTTGTTTCGGATTCGTGTATTAATAATATGTATAATAAAACTAGCTGTGTCCCACGGTTTGAATCGATTCAGTTTATACAACCAACTCGCCACCGCATCGCCGCGCCGCCAATGTACCCGTTTAGTGTAACGTTGTTCTCGCTTTCCGTACTTGCCTAAAACTTACCAGACTTCTTGACGTTCATAGTTACTACTCCGCTCCTCAGGGATGTAGCGTGATGTTATATAGCATATCCCAACAAATAAGGTATACAATGTAAATAATCAATTACTTAAAAAAAAATATTTAAAAAAAATAACAATATTGAGCAGGAGAATAACTACGCGCTTTCTAAGACGACGCTCCCTTCTTAATAGCGACGCCGCGTGTGTTTTGTCTTCTCACACCGCTTCTGCGCATGTCCGACTTGTTTTTTCAGTCACTATGACTGCGCTGCCGAAGATGTTGGTTGTCACCTAAGTGTATATATATATATAACTAATGCTTAATGATCATCACGCCAGTGTATCAGTTATGCTAAAGTGTCACATAATGACGTAATTTGCCGACCGGCAGCGCCCCGCGTTCCTGACCGTCAACGCTAAAGACTTCCCGTGTTCCATAAACATGAGTTGACAGTGTCACCCCTATATCTCCAGTATAACGTTAATTTAATATACAAACTTAAATGCCGAAACTTGAGGTCTATTTCATTGTGGTTTTTGTTTGACTTCAAATATATTTTTGAAGTTAATAACCTTTTTTAGCGTGTGTAGTAGGGGGTAAAATTGTGAGCTGCGCGCGCATCGTGTGACGTAAGCGTGACAAAATGAAGTTAGCTGTAAATGATAATAATGTGAATTCATATTAATGCCTTTTTTATTTCTCATTGTGTAGAAATGTGGTATCTTCTATACACATTATAAAACGCAACGTCTCGCCGCCTGTCTGCCCCTTTATGTTCTTTTCACGCGATAGCTACTAATTTGATTTACATGGGTTTTCCTTTAATTCAAAGATATGTTATCTGGCTATGTTATAGGATATATTTTGTTACATAAAGTGACATACGAAATAAGCAGTGACGATTATAGTGAATCAATTCGGAGAAAAAACTCTTCTTGGGTGATTAAATGACTTACGCTGAGTAAACCATAAGAGATATGTCAAATTAATGTACTACGTTATTATAGATCTTAAAAGGACCTACGAAAAAGTCAGCGACAGCATATATCTATATTCTAAGGATCATCCATAATAAGCATTTTTGTGGCAGCATAATAGCGCGTGCGCTCGACCGACAGCATTCTGTAGTCCACACGAGCGGAGCCGCGGGCAGAGCTAGTCGTTAATAACTTAGATCTATTTTTACACAATTAAAATAAAAAGTATTTACATTACTATCATTGATTTTATTCATCATGTTCGTGTTTTATACACCTTGTATTCAAATTTTTGGATTTATTTGAATTTTGGTACGGCAAAGAAGATATATTTTTTTGGGAATTAATTAGGTCATTTACATTACACTTGCGCATGATTACAAAAATGATGAGAATGAATTATTACAATGCGCACATACATTGCAATAAAAGGCCTAAATTATGAAGTTGCTAGGTAAGTCTCTTGTTTTATCGTATTGAAGATGGTCACACTCAAAGTTATATTTCAAATAACACTGTTTTTGACTGTAAAAAGACGTGTAACTTCTAACGCGCGTACATTGTACATGTAAAAGTATCTAATATTTTTTTTCTATGTGAACTTACGTCAACTGCATGATACCCGGTGCTATAATATCGACAATACTTCAAATATATTTACTTATTTTTATAATTATTACAAACTTTAATAAGGTTATTAATGCAAAAAGTATAATAAACTTTAGAATTATCTAACACAACTCGATCGTGTAAGTCGCAACGGTTGTTACGGAGTACAGAATCAAGTCATTAGAGAATTCACTAAGCCCTTATATAAGACACTCCAAGATAAGGGTCCTTAAGCTTAACGACTCGACTGTCTAGTCGATACAGAGCGCGTTTCCTGTGAATGTAGCTGAGAGTCCCTAGCTATGTTGTTGAGATAGGGTTGTTCTGATTTATATTGTCTTGGTAATTAACTTATTTTTCATTATAAATCTTAGCACAATGGTTCAGCAAAATTACTGACAATGTAAAAATTTCCAATAAGTGTCGTCATGGTCGAGTTGGCCTGTAAATATCGTGGCAAAAGCTTCAAAGTTTTGAATATGCACTTGCTAACTCAGACGCAATATACTTTAGCGCGTCAAAATGACGAATTTTGTATGTGTGCTTTTAAACTCGTTCGAGGTTGCAATGTACGAAGATTGGACATAACTACGCTAACCCTAGAATGGGTTAGCACAACGAGTACAACGGTCAGACTACACTGACAGGTATTTGCTGAAAGATTTTCAAGTTAAAGGTAGTGTAGTTAGCTTGGTGAGTACCTATTAGAAAACACCCAACCAGCATTCGAACCCATACTTTGACGCAGCGCTCGAGCGCTTTAAAACTTTTCCATTTTAGAAAAGATTGCGACTTTTAATCCACTCTGGGTTCACTTTATTTTAGTGGTAAATCTACAGTTTCATCGAGGTTTAAGAGACAATTATACCAAATCTCATAACCAGTAAAGAAACAGTAAAGAGCATTCACTGCAAAGAAAGGGAACAAGCTAATAAAATCTTTTAGTGCTAAAAATTAAAACAACATTTAAATGAAATATATGAAGTTATGTTAATTAAAAAAACTAGTATATTATATATATTCTTCAATATCTCCGGTATAATAATTTGAATAATGGTTATCGAGACATGATGAGTTCCCAAAAATTTTGGATTCTTTATATTATTTACATTTTCCTATATTTTTAAGGCAGTATTGGAAAGCCTTAAAGTGACGATAGTGACTATTTAAGTATTTATCTATCTTCGGCTAGACTCAAACAATGATGTACCAAAGAAGGTTGACGTCAGACAGGTTGGCCGTAAATCACTAAGCTGAATCCCAGTTCATAACATCAAGGAAGAAGATACCGACTCTACTTAGCTGGGACCAGAGTTAGAACAAGAAGATTTTTAATACTCAACACATGTACTTTATTGCCCGTTAAAGCCAGCGATTTTCTGAAGAATGATCTTTGTCTAGTTATAGAAAATTAACAATAATGGTATTATTGTTTCAAGTATAAATTCATCGCTCCCTTCCACTATGAAACAACGCTGGCTGGTATATGAAGCTAAACGGTAGCATCTACTTCAGCAAGAACAAAATAGTTTGCAAATTCTTATGTTGAAGTACCGTGAAGATATGCAATCACTCTCCGTCCAGCGTATTCCCTCCCTCCTATGATATCGGGTCCTTCAAACGAGGTGTGAAAAGACATTTCTGCTAGCTGGTATGTCCGCGACGACTGTTGATTAAATTTGTTACCAGCCGTGGCCGTTCTTTCTGGATTACACCGTACTTTCCATCAGGTATTGTGCATTTATTTTCCCGTGTTACTATTAAAAAACTGCTATTATACAATAAGCCAACTTAACGTTGTCGATCTCAAAAATTCCATTTAACCATCCCTCTCTGCGGTCAGAACTGAAAGCGAAAAGTAACAGAGAGAGAGCGCCGTAAACGTCAAGCCACAAAACAACATTTGAGAAGTTACGTTTCATACAAAAACCGCTGCGGTAAATGTTATTTGCGATTTTACTGTTAGTGAATAATTTTATCTGTTTCGTATTTTATATATCTGCATAATAAATATTGTATAGGTGTGTATATGTGTTTCGGAAATTACCTTTATCAATCGATTTTCACATATAGACTGCGTCTACATATAGACAAGTAAATTAGCGAGTATTAACAAAAACTGAAGTCGTTATTTTGCCCTTCCATGCAGCATATTCGCGCATCTTATATTGAACGCATGTATATGCATATGCTCAACTTACTTTTATACGGAAATAATAATATATTAAAAAATATATTTATAATTTACCTCTACCTATTTTATATATTCCAAGATATCGTTCTTAAAGAGTAAATTCCAGTCGCGCTTCGGAAGTGAAACACATTTTTTTAAGTTATTAATTTTTTGACCTTAGCTTAGGGATACATTTTGAAATTTCGGGCAGTGGCTAACCAGGTGAGAACAACCTACTACCATGTTATAGTTCCCATGATATGTATTAATCAAAAAAATATAAGATGTTCAAATACCTATAAATATGTATTAAAATGCTAGATTACGATTATACAAAAGAACCATACGAATCTACCATTTTTAATTAACGACTTCTATATGAGACATATTTACACATAAACCTTGTAATGTAGTCAGTTGGCAGTCACAAGCTCACAGCTCGTCCGAAATACAGCACACGACGCAGATTGTATATTTTTTAAATCTAAATAATTTTAAATACAGTTAATTATTCTATAGTATTCTTATGTTGTTTTATTTACTCTATAAACCAGTGAGCTAATAGCGCCTACCAGTCAAAGTCCTGTCAAAATTGGTTCAACCGTTTCGGAAATTAGCCGGAACAAACAGACACTTGAATTTTATTACGTTTATAGATAATACACATTTAAAATATTTTTAGGTGCATTATTGCTAAATCATTAACCGGGAAATTTTGATTTATTTAACAAATCTAGACAACAGCGTGCTGTATTATAACGTACTAGCTAAACCCGGCCGCCACGCTTCGTTGTGGCTCAATCTGATATTAATTATTAGGGAATTAAATAAAAGTATTCTAGTTAACATATGTTAACAATCGTTCTTCTCGGTCTATCACAGATCTAAAACCAAATTTTTTTTTTTAATCTAGGCGCATATTTGCCTTGTTTCAATGAGCATGGTATACTGAAAATAGAAGCGCATAGAGAACTACATCATTCAATTTTCGCGCGAAAAACAATAGTGGCTAAAAGACAAATACATCTATTTTTAAAGTTAACGTAGTTTAAAAGTGTTCACCAGAAGGATAATTAAGCAAGACAAGCGGACAAAGCAGTGCTACCGAAGCACACAACAACGGCGTTAAGGGAAGTTTTAAATTCGCAGCGACAAAAAATCTAGAATAAACTACCTCATCCATTACGGAGCATTAGTATGTCCGATATAATATTTAAAAAATATATGTACAGAACTATTTTTAAAACAAATAGAACACTATAGAATTAAGCAATTTCAATAACACGTGCAGTGGACTTGATAATCATTATCTATTTATTTATTATGTAATTGTTATATCATTATTTATGTTAATATCATTGAAATAAATTGTAATTCTACATACTAACTCTTTTTTGAACTATCTTCTATTGACATTTTAAATTAAATGTATTTTAATATTATGTGACGAGCAGAGTTGCTGATTGTGCGTAACGTTAACAGATTTTTAATGAAGGTATGGGGCAGATTGAAACCCGGTGCTGTGTGGTAATACCACGCCACATGGCATCAGCTGAGTCTGTCCCATTGCTAAACTGTGTATGCAGGATTATAAATAATGTTTAAAATGTATTATGTAACTTTTTTGCGATAAATCATCATTATTGTTATTTAACTGTAGAATAGTTAAAGTTCGCCTACGGTTCACTTTGATATCTAATCGCTAAAGGTTCTTATCATAAATACGTCTCAACACTTTCGTCTACCAACTGTGTATAACTAGAACAATGCTTTAACAATTACTAAACTTCATCTGATGATCGAATTTTTTCTTCTTTCTTTCATATATTACAGGCTGCGAGCGTTTCATTCATGTTTTATAAAAAAAATGAATTACTGATACTTCGTTGACCAAGTATAATTAAATTTCATCGAAACGTTCAAGCTTGATTGATGGAAACATATTCAAACAAATATACTTTCACGTTTATACAATACAGGCAGGATTTTTGAGATGGGATTGTATCGTCAAATCCGAGACTATGAGATACAGAGAAAAGTGGCATAAGAAGTCATGACCTCGATTTATAAGAAAACATAAATTGCACATTTATGTAAAAAAATTGAGCTAACTAAGCTAAAACTTGAGCGAGAAATCAAACCGCTTAATTTTACAAAATATTACAACCAAAGGATTTTTTGTTGCTAATAAGGAATGAATTATTGACAATTAAACTATATAGCTCATTTTAACAATATACATATCTAGTATCGTTATACATTATTTACAATTACAGTTTATCTGCTTTTGCCCGTTAATAATAAAACTAAACACAAGGAAAATGAAAGTATTTCTGTTGAACCTTCGATTATTGTGAATCATTTAGTCGCATTACGCACCGGTCAGGAAAGATTTTCCATTATTCTTTGGAAATCAAAGCTCTTTGCCGCTCCGACAAATAATTTTACATAACCCATTTGAATAAGTGTTTCTCCGTGCCCGATGACAGGCGAAGGTTCGGGATGTTTTAGTTTTATTCTACGGTAATGTCAAAAAAGTTTTGGAATTGTTATCAACGAATCTATAAATGTGAAAAAAAATTATTACATTATTTTTCTCGCTCTAAACCACGTGTATGGCCATAGCCAAGCAGGAAATGAAATTTGCATTATAATATTGTAGTACAATCATGATTTCCTTTCAGATGGAAACTTTCGAAGGAGTACCAGAGTAAAGCTGTTTTATAAGTACATATTTAATTAGTATTAAAAGTACATAAAAAATCATAATAATTTATATTGTTAAACAAGATCAACTAAGAGAATGTTTCGCTATTGGCTAATGTTATAATATTCGTAGAAGACGAAGTTTTTTTCAATTTGGGACCTTCCAGAGATTTCGGGATCGAATCATTTAGAAATATAAAAGAGCTGATTTGTGAGACGCGGCAGTTATAAATTCGAAAGCGAAGTGACAACAAGAAGCGAAATAAGAGAGCAACAGACAGCCTTATTCTGCAAGTACCTACAGGGGTATTCTGTGAGAATATTCGGTGGACGATTTATGTGTTTTGATCTGTTATTGTTTTCTTTATTTTTGTTTGTATTAGCTGAGTACGAATAAATTACTTTTGAGTCTCACTACGGCATCTTATTACCCACGGACGTAACAATAAAACAACCTTAAAAATTACATGGTTTGTTTTTAACCAAATATTTATGACCTCTTTACATACCTAATTATTTCCTAGACAACGAGAACTAATTTGATTCCGTAAAGAATAAAATTATTATATCAAATTACGATTATATTGGTTAGTAATGGAAAGAGAACGTACTGGTAGTATTTTTTATTGTAAGCAACATTAAAAGTCTATTAATTATAATTAACATGATGTTTATATCGTGGAATCAGAAGTCGCGAATGAAAAAATTCTACGACGTGTTAGCCAGAAGCGTCAGCTTTTGCAAACTAACAAGCAACATAATGTTTCACATCTGGGATATGTGCTCCTGCAACTAATGATGTGCATTTTATGGGAAAAACATATAGGGATAATATCAGACAATAGACGGGGAACTCTAGTGCCAATGAACTCTTTCGTTTTGCTATGGACAAAACAATATATACAGAACTGACAGCCAACCTTCTCTAGTTGGAAAGGCACTCTAAGAAGAAGAATCATTAACAAATATGTAAAAAGATTTTCTTGCCGATATAATACCATATTTATAAATAACAATGATCGATTATTCTAATGTATTAACCGAAAATATCCAACAACACGTAAGCTTATTCTCCGACGTACATTAGCAATATGAGAATATTATCCATAAAATTTGATATTTTTCTAAAGCAAAGTTTACCGGGCCCGATGTAAATACGGCCGGAGGAGTCGATAAATCATTGTTCGGAAAGGCCTAGGGACGGCATAAGCCCGACTTAAAATAATGTTGTCAGGATATACGCAAGTTTAACAAAGGCGAAGTAACTTACTAAGACAGGCTTGAAATTCCTTGCCGGGTCTATAAACACGCTCAGTTGTTTAAGATTGCATTTCGTTTGCAAATATATTTACGCCAGGTTTAATAAAATAATATAATAGCGTTCTTGAATATTAAATTTATTTGGAAATATATTCCTCATGCAATTTTATTATTCTAGGGGCCAGTTGCGCAACTTGCCGCTTCACTCGACTCTAACAGTGGTATCCCGAATGCATTATTTACCTACTTAAATGAATGAATTAAGACTGTTATAATTTCGTATCTTCACAAATATATCAATTAAACATTTATATACTAACATGCGGATTTCTATGAACGATGCAGATGTTACTAAGAACAGAATCACTTTGACAGCACAGTAGCTTTGCCTAGTTGAGCCTATTCTACGGTATGTATCACGGCGAGTGCTGTAGTCAAAAGAAATGATGCTTTTTTATTTGTTTATATATTATTTTAAAGTCGTGGTGGTCTAGTGGCTTAGACAGGCGGAATATTAATTCGATGTCCGCAGGTTCGAACCTCGGCATGCACCAACGAATTTTTCGTAATTCGCATACATTTACTAATTCTAATACTGTCAGCTGATGGTGAAAGAAAACATCGTGAGGAAACTGAAACGCTTGAGAAATGGTCTGAAAAATGTAGAACTGTTGAATTTTAGGTTTTTGGGAAGAGGCCTTTGTCCAGCAGTGGGAGGACAGGCATATATTGTTATTATATTATTTTAACTTCTGTCTATATTCAATCATGCGCTCTCTGAATTAATTCCTTGTCAAAAATGATTTGAAATTCAGAGGAAAAAACAAATGTAATTATTAGGTACAAAAGTTTTACACAATAAAATATTCAAGAATCCGTAATCCTTGTCCTGTGAATACAAAAACAAGTTTTCCTCGAAGTATTTCGTTCAAGAATATATTTCTCAAAATATTAACATCACTCAGCGCTTTTATGAATAGACAAGCCACTTGTCATCCCAATTGATCCGTTGTTGACAAAACAGACGCTCAAAAACTTTCAACGGTTCAGCGGTGATCCTTTACGAGTACTGGAAACTTGTTATCCCGAACAATCCTCATTGTGTCATGAGAGAGCACTTAAGTGTTGGAATTAAAAAACATCTGGTACGTGTTTATCACGGTTTGCAGCTGCATCTCAACGTACTGTACCCGCCTTTAATATTCACTTTGCATACTTAGCAAGATAGGTGTGAGTGCGGGCTTAAACTTTGAGTATTTTATACGGCAAGAGCTCCGCATTGCGGTTGTGATGTTCTCCTTAATAGTTGATGCACTTACACATTAACCTTTAATGTTTAACATGTGATGTGATCATATAAATTGTGTAGGGTCATGGTTTATATTTTGAGACATTTTGCATTCAGACAACCTGTCTTGCGAAGAACATGACAATTGTATCTAACGGGATCGCGACCGCTAAAACCAGGTGTAACACACCCCATAATGACTCGCTTAGGTATGTCATGTTCCGGGATCAGCTAGTGTATATCCAGTAATCGAGCAGGGTGGTAAGGATACTGTATCCGACTGGTTCGTAACTACCATACACATAGTGACAAAGCCGTTATACAGTGACTTTTTTTGATCGGTTTCGTGATATACCAGTATGTATACAGCTGTCAAGAGGCTTGCATGTTAGCATGACATGTACGATCGTCGACAGATTACCGATCTATCGGTGGTCACCGTTATTTTTATATTGTTTTGTAAGAAATAATTTATTCATAATAACAAATAAAACACAGCAATACACAGGCAGTTTTATTATATATTAAAAAATTATAAAACTGACTTTTTATTAGACATTGCAGTTCCAAACAACTATAATACAGAAAAAACTATTGTAAAAAAATAATTAAATATGCAGAATTAAAGGAAGAAATTCTTAGAATATGGAAACAAGAAAAAGTATACATAGTCCCAAATATCATTTCCTCCACTGGATTCGTCCCAAATCATATCCACTATAGTTTGAAAGTTATAGACCTAAACGAAAGTACTTATATAATCCTACAAAAAGCCACGATATTAAACACTTGCAGAATAGTGAGAAAACGAAATAGTTCACAACTGAAGAATCAAACCTACTATTAGTTAGTACTACTAGATATTACAAGCGGGTTGCCGACCTTGAACCCCCCTATCCCAAGGAGCTATAGAAACCCTACTCACCGCAGAAACACAACACTTGGTCATTTGGCTTCGATCTTCTGTAGGGTGGAGATATTCCACCAGTCGGGCTGCCCCAAGTAGAGAGAAATCTCCAAATATTTTTTTCTGTACCATACCTCTCTTAACCCTTACCCTACTTAATACAGAGTCACACGAATCTTCAAACAAACTTCAACATCTCCGGCAGCTAGTTGTAGCAATCAGCGGCGGCGAGCACGTCTAAGCGCCAGGCACATGTGATCAATCACTCGCTCGTGATCATCTTCTGCTCACATCTGGTTCACACGTTGCTCACCAGAAGCTATCGCGGCTATGGAGTAACATCCATAGTAACATCCACGTAGCTCATGTAAACAAAAAAGAAAACAAATTTGAAATTATCTTACAAAACTGGCTTGTTAGCACTACAACAATTCGAAATTACTCATAAGTAAGTAATTAGTATGTATACCATGAGTGTAGAATCCAAATAAAATTATTGTCAGTTAAGTTAACCACTTATAGCAATGACAGTAGTATGGCTTCTTGCATGGAAGGAGTAACTAATTTTCACTTTTATAGGAATCATTCCATGAACTCTATACCAACTAAAAGCTTATACTACGAGGCATGCGGTTTAGTCTTCCTCACAGACTGCTATAAACTCTCAACCGAATTTCCGTACGTTAAAAATCTCAACCAATGATAAACACTAGAACTCACAATTAACCTTAAAAATTACTACTAATGATATAGCATTTTCAAACGCAAATTTCGACCGCATAATGATTATTTGTGGATTTTTCATTACCCATAAATTCTAATCAAAATTCTCAAAAAATTTCGTAATAACATAGTGGTTATAAATACGAGTACATGCAACTTCTATACGCATAAATTAATGTTCTTACCCACCAGTTACTGCTATTACCGCCAGTTATAGGCGAGCGACGACGTCATGGTCTATTAGGCTTCTAGTTTTATAAAAATGAATGAATATTTAATATATATGAATATTTAATAACATTAAAAAAATGTTTTTATTAACAGCGGCCGGTTTCAAAGCAGCGTAACGACACTGCGCTCACCGCGTTGAGTCCACATTTTCAACGTTAAATGAAAAGTATTATTAATTGAGATCAAGTCCCTGGAATTGATAACCAACCTGATCGACCTGATCTGCATGTAGGGCAAAACTGCCTCAAAAATTTTCAAAATATTATTTGTCGACAATACACCGCAATAACTTTTCTTTTCTACATATATTTAAATAAATTCACTAATTTCGAGAGATACAGCGACTCTAAATAATGGACGGCTCAAGCGAGATCCATGAATGTTATGCAGTAGAAAAAAGTTAAGTATTCGACACATGCGTGGCAGAGTGTACTTAATAATTTAATAATAATTTATTATTATTATTCACTTAATAATAAGAGTGTAATTCTTGACTGATTTTTCAGATTATTACCAAAAGAATGAAAATTAAATTTCTATTATTTAATTATTATATCCTTGTAACGTCTTTAATTAGAAAGTTCTTGCTCAAAATTATGAACTAAACATTAGTTTAAGTTTACTTTAGTAAAAGGTTACGAAAAGAAATATATCACTAAACTACTTGCAAATTTCACAAAATAAATCCTTATATACTAATTTTTTGAGAATCTTTATTAGCTTTAACCCGTCCAAAATCTTATTCGGCATATATGTCGACTTTGTAGACAAAATATTTCTTTATTTCGTCATCATCCCGAACAGATTAACACCACTATATAATAATATAACAAATTTGTAGTCAAGCCACTGCAAACCAAAAGTGAGTTCTTTTTGACGCCTGATATTATTTTTACTAAGGCATGGCTTAGGTGCAATGAAAGGGTCGGTGATAAATAAGAGTTGTCGCGTGGACAATTAAATAGGTATAAAATACCAGAAAATAATTTTAAAAGGTTATGGAATGAAATGCAAAATAGATATATATGTGTAATCCGAAGGCATTTGACAATAAGAGAGATATAAAATACAGAGTACCTTATTTATAGTTTAATAATTTCAGTAAAACCTTCACTAGTATAGTTATTCCACGTTATGCTGTAAAATCTGCTTGTAAAATCTGTCTTGAGATGCTTGTGTGTATAAGAATTTGGCAAACAAGCATCAGATATCCATTCCGTTCCATTACTATAGCTGCATCGCCAAGCCAGCATGAATGAATGTGTCCGCCAGGTTTTCCATTAGTTTCATAATAATTGTTGGCTCTTGACAATTTTAGGTGTATAGTATCAACTCCTATAGTTATACCTAGTTAGTAGGTGTATAGTATCACCATACCCCACGCACCACCGACGATGAACAGCCGACCCTGACGTAGCAACTGATACATCATGCGTCGAACTGATCAATCAAAATAATATAGTATTGTTATACCCGTGGATAGTAAAATGCCGTTTGGTTCGACGTGGGAAATGATATCCTAACAAAACAAATGTGAAAAGCGGCCCAAGTTTGTGATGCTACTAAATCATACGAAATATATTAAATTAACGTTGTATATAATGTAAAAGAAGTACAAAAATGTCAGCAACAGCATATATTGATGTTAAGAATCACCGTGCTTTGAAGAACTGGCAAGGAATTCTACAAAACATACATACATTTTATAAAATAGTTTTATATTTATTCTTTGCTTGTTTTTAACTTATCGGGGCATGGGGGGGGGGTGATAAAATATTGCATAAGCCGGTCTAGAAGAAGAAAAGATCATTCTTGTTTGTTGAAGGAGTAATATACTCCTTCGACTACCGATTACGATGCGAGGGTTTTCTTGCAGTAGTAAAATAACTTTTTATATAGTCTCCAGATAGGTAGTGTAACTCCAAATAATAACGTAGAATAAGAAATATAAATAAAATGATAAAAATATTATATAAAAGACTGTATGTGTTTAGTCACAGACGTCTGATCGGTAAGTCATCTTGAATGCTGTCCGAATTCAATTATTTTTATCATCCTTCTATATTTTAAATTTAAAAGATTCTTTCAGCCAAAAGTACATTCTTTGTATACGGACTACTTATTTGATATATATATATATATCGTAAAAGAAGTTTGTATTACAATATTAAAATACTAAATTACCTAAAGATAAGATGCCTTCGGAAAGTAGCATAAACACAATAAATTAAGTAATGAGATATCAACTAAGTTAAAATAAATATATATAATTAAAAGATAAAAATGATTGATTAAACAATCATAACATTTTTTTTTATTATAAAAATGATTGATAAAACAATCATTACAGAGTTCGTAAAACAGAGTTCCTACAAATTTTTATCGGTTTACCGTTACACCACAATCTCATCTGATGTTAAGTAACGATAGCCCAAGATTGTAACACGCTAAACTTAGTGCGAGGACTGGCTCTCAAGTGCAGCTGCCGGAACACAAGGTGATTTGATCTTTAATTATATAAACATTATTCATAATAATAACCAAGCGTTATAAATTAATTTCATTTGTGACCTTCTGTTAGAAATCTCTGAAGCGGATCCATAAGCTTTATAACTTTTTAAATATCATTATTCATAAACGAAATATAGTGTTTGTAAGTGCTTGTATCACGAGACTTATATAGTATCTTTTTTGTTTAATAACTATTTTTCTACGGAGTCAGCCTCTGTAATACGGGTCTTTAAATTACATGTTTAAGTTAGAAGTAACGAATAAATAAATAATTTAAAGATCGCATCAATACATCAATAGTAATGCCGAGTGGGTGAAGCCGCACGATAAGTTAGTACCGAAATAAATTACAAAAAACAGTTGCACGGTTCGTTGCGGATTTATTTTTATGTTTAATGTTTGTATTTGGTAATAATTTTTAAATAGCTTATTTATACGTACCGGATTTTTTGTACGTCTGACCTGATACAAATATGAAATTATCAAAAACCTTCAAAATATTATTACCGCAAAAACTTTCCTAGATGTAAATAATATATGCACTATTTTCGAGAGATATAACTACGCTAGATATCAGCTCAATCGAAATCAGTGAATGCTATGCAGTAGAAATCACTCACACACCACAATCTCAGCTGATGTAAAGTAACGATGTGACCCAAGATTGTAACACGCTAAACCTAGTGGGAGGACGGCTCTCAAGTGCAGATGTCGGAACACAAGGTGCTTGGAGCTTGGATTGGTAGATTTTTTGTTAGGATTTGATCAATAATTATACTAATATTATTCGTAATATTAAACAAGCGTTACAAATTAATTTTATTCGTGACCATCTCTTATCTCTTATGCGGATCCATCAGCTATCAAACTTTTTAAATATCTTTATTTATATGCCAAATATTGTGCTTGTAAGTGCTTGTATTACGAGACTTATATACAGTATCTTTTTGTGTTAATGAATAGTTCGAAACCCTCTGTAATTCGCGTCTTTGAAATACATGTTTAAGTTAAAAGTAACGAATAAATAAGAAATTGAAAGATCTCATCTATAGTAATGCCGAGTAGGCGAAACCGCGCGTACAAGTTAGTCCCTAAAAAGATTACAATCCGGAAGTAGCACAGCTCGTTGAAGATATATTTTTAAGTTTAATGTTAGTTTTTATTTGGTAATAAATTTTAAATTCCTTGTTTTTTTTTTCTGCCAATAATAACGTATATATAATGAGAAATTTTATGTATCTCAGGCACAACTCTACGTGATCTGCAAACATGAACTTTGTAAGTAGAAATATTATTTTTTATTTAAAAAATCATAATTTTTAATATTTTGTATATTGGAATTATAAATGATACAGTAGAGTACGGAAACTTACATGAAAAATGTATTTAGCTGTTATAATTTTATAAACATAAAAAATAAAAGGCAAAGTGGTTCTTCCTGGTCTAAGTAAAAAAAAACATGCATATTTGTAAAAAAATCTCGTTCTCTGTGACAAATCTCACAGGTAATATAGTTCAAATAACATTTTATACGTATTTTGTTGCGTAAGACATAAATATCTGGAGAAATTTTCTTTCTAACGGTCTGATTTGCAACGATTATAATGTGATAGTACCGATTAGGAAATTATAAGTTTTAATTTAAAAAAACACAAATACACTCAGTGTTGTACAGTAACATATTCCCTAAACATTCACTGAGTATCTTGCATTCATAAGTTTTTTTTATTAAGCAAACCAGGTAATAAATGTTAAGTAAATGTGGAGACATTTAAAATAATTAAGGTAAAAAAAGTTCCACTTTCCTATTGATTTAACTACAAACTAACCTGACGTTAACTGACGATATCCCGGTAGACACAAATATGGAGTTGGCTTGCAAGTGTGGCTGCCGGAACACATCGATAGATGCTTGTCGACAGATTTTCAACTACAGGTTGTTAGCAAGCTTGACGAGCACCAGGACGTTATATCTTACAATCACTCTATGATTTCAGTACGCTATTTTTTCACTGAAATCTGAGGACATTTTATAATTAAAGCGAACATCGAATGACGAGGTTTCTGAACGCGCAAACACTGAGCCGATATCGCATTTAAATTACAATAAGATAAGATACAAACAAAAGGAATTACAGTTTTAGTGTTTTTTGTTTCAGGTAAAGTACGCAATAATGACAGTGTGGTGGACTTTGCTTCAGTAATAAGCACTGCTAACGCTGAACCGGAAGCCATGGAAACTCGAGATACCGCGACTCCGAATATTCTCAACTTTGTTCATGCATTTGATGGTCCCATTCGCTAAGACATTCAATACAAATTTTAAATGTTTTATTTTCAATTCAATTGATTGAATAAATTTTTGAAAGCTATATTTTGAATATATATTATTTGAAAAATAATCATTTTGTTTTAGTATTACTTTTAATCTATACATCTATTTGTTATTTAGGAGGTTAGGAACAAAAACTCATGATTCGCTATTTTTCCATTACTATTTTTTATTATTTTCCTAATTCTACATCTTGATTTATATGCACCTTAGATATATATTTTTTTGAAACTTGCTATAAGATAAGTAAAAATAATATTACAATATTAAATTTGTTACAAAAAGTGATAATTTATCAAATTCTAACAAACAGTTTTATCTTCGGTTTAAGTAAAAGTGTTAAATTTAAAAGGTAATAATACTTTTAAATTAATTAATTAATGATAATTAATTATTTGTTATTTATTTAACAATTATTTCTGTGTTTTCGAATGATTATGTAGCCTTAGTATTTAAGGCAACAAAGGCAAAACATGCTAATACACATAAGATAATCTTACACATATCTTACATCGATTATATGAAAGCCTTTGATAGTATCCCACATTCAGGGTTAATTCGAGTTCTCCAAATATATAAAATGAACCCTGATATTATAGGCCTCCTGTAAAATGCCATGTTGAACTGGAGAACCACACTTTAGCTTGTTGTGTATGTGTGTACCTATTAGTATATAAGGCAAACGTCATTCATTAAACGACTAGTGCGCTTATAACCTTCTTTCATTTCACACGTCCCGACATAAAAAAAATAGCTAGTTGTATTTTGTGTATACATTGCCCATGTGTTGTGTTGTGCCCGGGCGGGCACCGCTCGCAGTATGGCCATACCCTCCACATTCTTTCTATAGAATACACATCGATTTTTTAGGTCCTATAAACAGTTGTAGTTACCTTATAATAGTAGATGCGTATTCGAAATGGGTCGAATCTTATAAAATGACTTCAGTTTCATCTTCGTTAGTCATATTTAAATTACAAGAATTTATAGCGAGATTCGGGTTACCTCATACCATAGTGAGCGATAACGGCAGGGCTTTTACGTCGCAAGAATTTAAAACTTTTTGTCAAGTAAACGGTATCGATAACGTGACGTCACCTACTTATCACCCGTCGAGCAATGGACAGGCGGAGTGTTTTGTTAAAATCATTAAAAAAGGAATCAAATCCAGCCTAATTAATGGTGAAAATACGAAGCAAAGTGAAGTAACTTTATTAAAATACTTATTTGACTATAGAAACTCGGTACATACTACGACAGGTTCATCGCCGGCTGAGTTGGTTTTCGGCAGGAAACTTCGTTCACGCCTTGACATATTGAATGAGTCACCATCTAAGTCATCGTCGAGTACTCTCGCTAACCGTGTTCACCAAAAACAGTGTTTGCAGAGTAAAATGTATGGTGGTAAAAACAAACAATGTTTACAATATGGCCAGACAATATTATATTAAAAAAAACAGTATGTGCAAAAGAGACAATTGGGGTAAAGGCATTATTGTGAAAAAAATTGGCAAGGTTATTTATTTAATTAAAGATATTAAAAGTAATGTTATACTTAAAAAACATAAAAACCAAATAACTTTATATACTTTATATAAGGGATTTGACAACAGGGAATGGGGAAGTCAACTGGAAATCGATGATTTTACTGGGAATCATTCGTCTAGTAATATTCCTACATCAGTGGAATCACTAACCACGGCAGATTCTGCTACCCCTCAGGTACGCGTAGACAATGCCGAAAGCCCTAATAATTCGGAGACGGACCTCGAACCGACATTGCATACCAATGATCAAGTCAACGACACGGTGGAGTTTTCAACACCACATTCGGAAGAGTACTCTAGAGATGAAGGTAGAAGGCTACGTCCGCTGCCTAGGGTCGATTATAAACCATTTTATTCGATGTTATACATATAGTTCTATTATTATTAATTAATAAATAAAATAAAAAATGTATGTTATGCGCGTAAGTGCTTTTCTAAAGGGGGGAATATGTTGTGTATGTGTGTACCTATTAGTATATAAGGCAAACGTCATTCATTAAACGACTAATGCGCTTATAACCTTCTTTCATTTCACACGTCCCGACATAACATAGCTACATAACGACACTGATACCATTACTCAATTTCTCGTATAATACAGGAATATACTTTCACTAAACATACATACTGATAGTATACCACGTAACACAGGTTAGGGAAAAGGCAGATGGAGTCTGGCAGAACACGAAAATGTCCCTAACAATTTTTGGTATTACTATTCCATGTCACTATGTCGAATCTCATAAATTCAAATAGTTTTATATATTTTATACATATTTTGTTTAGTAAGACATAAATACCTGGAGATATTTTCTTTCTAACGGTCTGATTGGCAACGATTATATTGTGACAGTACCGATTAGTATCTTACATTTAAAAGTGTTTCTTATTATTTAAATTAGGTAAAAAATATTGAGTGAACAATGAGACATTTACAATAATTAAGATGAAAAAACTGTCATTTTCCTATTGATTTATAGGTCTGCGTTTAACAAACTCACCTGTCGTTAACTGACGATGTCGCGGTTGACACAAATATGAAGTTGGCTTGAAAGGGTTGCTGCCGGAACACATCGGTAGATGCTTGTCGACAGATTTAGGTTGTTAGTTAGCTAGACGAGCGCCAGGACGTATATCTTACAATCTTGCTATGATTTTATTACGCTGTTTTCTTCATTGAAATCTAAGGACATTTTAGAATTAGAGCGAACATTAAATGACGAGGTGTCTGAAGCCGTAAACACTGAGCCGACATTGATTTTAAATTACAATAAGATACCTACAATCAGAATTACAGTTTTAGTTTTTTTTATTTCAGGTAAAGTACGCAATAATGACAGTGTGGGCCCTGCTGGCCTTTGCTTCAGCAATAAACCCTGCTAACGCTGAACCGGAAGCCATGGGAACTCAAGAAACTGCGCCTCATAGTGGTCACAGAATCCAAGGACGTTAGCAAAAAAGGACTTATTTGCGACATACAATACAAATTTTAAATGTTTTAATTTCAATTAAATTAATTGAATAAAGTTTTGAAATCTAAATTTTGAATATCTATTATCTGAAAAATAATCCTTTTGTTTTAGTATTACGTATAATGTATACATCTATTTTTTATTTAGGAGGTTAGGAACAAAACATGATAATTTGCTATTTATCCAATATTATTTTCCTACATCTACATCTTGGTTTCTATGCACCCTAGGCGTATTTTCATTTTGAAACTTGCTATAAAATAAGTTAAAAATAATATTACAATATCAAATTTGTTACAAAAAGTGATAATTTATCAAATTCTGACTAACAATTTTATCTTCGTTTCAAAAAGTGTTACATTTAAAAGGAAATTTACTTGTTTGTAAACAAATAGTGATTAATTGATTGTAATTTATTTAACAATTATTTCTGTATTTCGAACGATTATGCAGCCAAAAAAGCTACTATTTAAGGCAACACTGGTGGAACCATAAAGGGTGCAAGAAACAGCTCATAACTGATTCCACAGTGCAAAACATGCTAATACACATAAGAGAATTTTAAATATATCTTATATTGCATGAGTGCAATGAATGCATGCATTGAAAGCCTTTGATAGTACCCATCATTCAGGGTTAATTCGAGGTCTCCACATATGTAAAATTAACCCTGATATTATAGTCCTCCTGTAAAATGCCATGTTGAACTGGAGAACCACACTGTAGCTATCTAATGGCACTGACAACATTACTTAATTTCTCGTACAATACTGGAATATACTTTCACTTTACTTACATACAAACATAGTATACCACTTAACACAGGTTAGGGAAAAGGCAGATGGAGTCTGACAGAACTCGAAAATGTCCCTAACAATTTTAGTATTATTATTCAATTGTATCAATTTTGAAAGGAAACGTCATGCAATGTCAGCGCTCTGTATGTTTAAATATTATATAAAAAATTAAACACAGTAAAAGTTCTTCCTGAAGAAAAAAAAGGCAAAGTAAAAATCGTTTCACAGGTAACAAAGCTTATTTTGATATTATTTTCCGTGTTATTTGTTACCGATTACAAAACTGCAACAGTGTGGCTAGGTTATAATGATATATTTTCCTGTAAGTTATAGTAAAATATATGTATGTAAAGTTGTGAGATCACTTTATTTACAACATAACTATCGTGGAACTAAAGGTAGGGTAATATTTGTCACGTAATAGTTTGTTTGTTTGACAATGACCTAAAAACACTGAAAGAGATAGCGTTACGGTTTCAAAGTAAAAATTATATAGAATCCTGGACAATTTAGTGTACTAGTTAAAAATCTAAAATCCAACATGGTCGCCAAAAATTTCAAATGCTTAAGACATCGGAACATCGGACCCTTTAGGCATAGATATGGTAAGTTAAAACAAATTAAATAAATAAAGCGAACCGAGAAATGTTCATTGATAAGGAAGAAAATTAAGATAGCAGATATAAGTTTAGTTGAAATGTAATATGTAAAGGTCCTTGGGACCTCCATTTCAAGTACAAAATCAGTTTTTTGATGACGGATTTTGGATTAACGACTACACTATTGAAGTGATAAAAAACAGTAAAACGTATGTTAACTACCCAGGCAACATTATTCACACAATCGTATGTGTTGTTAGCTGGTTGCCAAGGACACACAGCTAAATGCATGTTCCAGTTTTGTTGTTTGTAAGGCTCCATCTGCCTTTACAGCATATTTTTAAATAATATTAAAACATACGGGGTGCTGACATTGCTTGACTTTTCTGTTCAAATTTTATACAATTGTAAAAAGAGTTTTTATTGTTTTCATTTAATGACATCTAGATATTTGTGTCATGAGGTTCAACTCAAAAAACGAAACTATAACAGTATCTAACTTCATCAAGGCCATGTAAATAATGGTTTTGCCCACTTGTCAGTAGGTTCACCTAAAGAATATAAAGTTTTTAGATTTTTTGATAAATTATCTATTAACACTGAATACCGAAATCTGTCTCCTTAAGCAGCGGTTGTATAGCAAATAAACACTTAATATGTTCATTAATTAATAATCTTGTATTATTATATCGCTCGCATAATAAGTACCAAGCGATTTTACAGTTCTCCGACGACATTTTTACTGAATTAATTACAGAGGAAGCCGTACCTTCCAAGTACGACTTGAAGTAATGAAATTTACATATGTCATCCATTTTGTCGTTAGCGTGAATCAAGGAGATATACATGTCTCTAAAGGAAAGTCACTTATCAGACTCTTCACTAAAAGGCGGGATCTACAAGACTAGCATCTTATATTGCAAGGGCTTTTAACACTTGTGTTGGATACCTTACTTGTGTTTTGGAAAATACTCTAATAAGGATTGAGCCTGAACGATTAAATGAACACAGATATTTTCTGTAGTTTCGCGTTCTGGCATTTGTTTAGTTGTATGTTCATTCAACATTTCAATTTGTGATTGAACTACTTCAAAGCTGCATGCAAGATCACGTATTTTACTCAGTCTGATACTAAACTCATTTATTTTTATAGTACTAGTTTTTTTGATGTCTAAAAATGGCGCTAAATGCTTTTCAAATAAAATTATTTTCGCGCTGATATAACCTCAATGTTTAACCTTTAATTCACTCATCTTGCAGGCGAAAATAACGTATCATAATCAGTAATTTTCTAATATCTAAATTAATATTAATTAGTTTATGTAATTTATTAATCAAACAATGTAAACGTTACATTTAACTTTAGTTAAAGCGCAGTTAATAGATAAGGAATCGGTTCTGCGGGCGATGTCGATGTACAGCGCGACACACGGAGAGGCGCGGTTGCTTGCTGGAATACTCGGCGAGTAAATTCTCTAAGAATTTTACTGAAATCTCGCGACCACACTTTCGGAGAACGTTTGGAATAGTCGGCAAATATGCTTTAGAAAATATTTCAATATATTTTAAGAGGAATGCAACATTAATAAATAGCAAATATTCGTATGTAGGATGAACAATTCAACACTTTTAGACACTGTGTGTAGAATATGATATTTACATATAGTATTACAGTGACATTACTAAATATTTTCTTTGCAAATGGTTATTGCTAGCTTAAATTATTTATTGTAATGGTAGTTTACCTTTATTAGGCAAATTAAGACGTAATTTGTACACTTTTTTATATTTTTACTTTTTAGGTATTTCTTTTATGAATTTTAATAGGTTCATAATAAGGAGTTATCAACGATATTAAAGCAAATTAAAACAGAAAGAATTGAGATAAAAAGGAATAAACGCACATCCCTCGGAAATAGTGGCTGCAGCTGCTGGCTGGAGAATTCCTAGAGAACGAGTCCGTTGTTGAACGGAGAAACGATGATCATCAATCTGTTTTTTTCTCCAATATCACGTCGGGTTCACTAATGTTTACGTCGGTCTTTGAATGAAGATTAGAATGAGACGATTTGTGCTTCTTTTATAGGTTTTATAATTTAACTATACAAAAAAAGGTGTGTGTGCGATTCAGACACGATAAAAGTGAAATTTCATTTTAAAAGATATTTCATGTTTTATTTAACATATGTTACATAAGACTTCTTACTAAAAATCTGTAATACGCAGCCGCATACAGTGTACAGTAGTATTAGCTCACGTACTTGTCACATATACTAACACATGTTAAATGCTGAAATACAAGCAAGTATTAAACAGTGTGCAATATACATACACACCGACATTTGCTCTCTGGCTCTTGCTCACACAAAGAGAAGAGACCGATAATTTATTACTCTCTCGGTCTGGCTCACACAAAGAGGAGAGACCGACAATATATTGCTCTCTCGCTCTGGCTGACACAAAGAGGAGAGGCTGATAATGTGCGTTAAGCGTTTAGCGTGTTGGAAGTCGCATAACAAGTTTCACTGCAATAGCATGGAATTCGCTTTCCCGCTCTGGCTCACACAAAGAGGAGAGACCGATAATTATCTTTCATACCTCCTCCATGGTACCGTTAAACGTTTAACACAACCTCGTTGGAAGTCGCATAAGAAGTTTCATTTCAATAGTATATAATTTGCTCTCTCGGTCTGGCTCACACAAAGAGGAGAGACCGATAATGTGCTTTCATACCCCCTCCATGGTAGCGTTAAACGTTTAACGCAACCTTGTTGGAAGTCGCATAAGAAGTTTCACTTCAAAAAAAAAAGGTGTTTGTGCGATTCACAAACTTTATTTTAAAAGGTATTTTCTATTTTATTTAAATAGTGTGCAATATACATACACACTGACATTTACTCTCTCACTCTAGCTCACACAAAGGGGAGATACCGATAATGTGCGTTAAACGTTTAACATTTAACGATTAACGTTTAACGCTTGGAAGTCGCATAAGAAGTTTCACTTCAATATAAAATTCTTAGAGCTAGTAGTGACACACGCACGTCTCACGGGGCAAACCTTATAGCCCCCTCCAATATGTCTCTCGCTCGGTGACGTCGGAGCACGGGGAACCGAAACTACTTAACAGACGGGAATAGATCTTTCTTTTACATGCATCGTCACATGCCGATAATGAGTACTTTTTCACGCTTGGAGTACAACAAACAAAAAAAGGTGTGTGTGCGATTCGCACACGATAGAAGTGAAACTTCATTTTAAAAGACATTTTCTATTTTATTTAAACAGTGTGCAATATACATACACACCGACATTTACTCTCTCCCTCTGGCTCACACAAAGAGGAGAGACGATAATGTGCGTTAAACGTTTGACGTTTAACATTTAACGTTTAACGCTTGGAAGTCGCATAAGAAGTTTCACTTCAAAATACGGAGAGTGTACAGTGGAGCACTTGAATAAACAATAAGTATTATTTAACAATATGTACTAAAATGTAGAATAGATGTATCAACATTTTCTTCTTGAAGTTTTAATTGTGACGTATTGTGAGGAATCTCTAATGCGGATCCACTTTTTGAATAACTTAATTCATATACCAAATATTGTGCTTGTAAGCCCTTGTATCACGAGACTTATATGTAGTATTTTGTTTTGTTTATTGACTATTTTTCTACGGAGTTCCAAAGCCTCTGTAATTCGCGTCTTTGAAATACACGTTTAAGTTAAAAGTAATGAATAAATAAACAATTGAAAGATCGCATCAATAGTAACGCCTAGTAGGCGAAACCGCGCGAACAAGTTAGTCCTTAAAAAGATAATATGTTATGTTTTTATTTTTATATTGAATGTTAGTTTCTTTATTTGGTAATAAATTTTTAATTCCTTGTTTTTTTGTGCCAAGATAACGTATATATAATAAGAAACTTGATATATCTCAGGCACAATTCTACGTGATCTGCAAACATGAACATTGTAAGTAGAAATATTATTTCTAATTTAAAATATCATTTTTATTTAATATTTTGTATAGTGGAATTATACATGATATGGCAGAGTACGGAAATTTACATTGTAAAATGTATTTTGCTGTGATAATTTTATAAACTGACGATGTCGCGGTAGACACAAATATGAAGTTGGCTTGCAAGTGTGGCTGCCTGAACACATCGGTAGATGCTTGTCGACAGATTTTCAACTACAGGTTGTTAGCTAGCTAGACGAGCACCAGGACGATTTTAGTACGCTGTTTTCTTCATTGAAATCTAAGGACAGTTTAGGGTTAGACCTCACATAGAATGACGTGATGTCTGAACACGCAAACACTGAGTCTATATCACTTTCACATTACAATAAGATAAGATACCTACAATCAGAATTACAGTTTTAGTGTGTTTTATTTCAGGTAAAGTACGCTATAATGACAGTGTGGGTCCTGCTGGCCTTTGCTTTAGCAATAAGCCCTGCTAACGCTGAACCGGAAGCCATGGAAACTCAAGAAACTGCGCCTGGGAGTGGTCTGGGTGTTATCTGGGATATGCTTCCACGTAGGAAAGTAGGTTAGCGAAAAGGACTCAGTTGAGACATTCAATACAAATTTTAAATGTTTTATTTTCAATTCAATTGATTGAATAAATTTTTGAAATCTAAATTTTGTATATCTATAATCTGAAAAATAATCAATTTGTTTTAGTATTACGTACGAGTATAATGTATGTATATCTATTTTTTATTCAGAAGGTTAGGAACAAAAAGTTATTTTTTCGCTATTTTTTCATTATTCTTTTGTATTATTTTCCATCATCTACATCTTGATTTTATGCACTATAGGTATATTTAAGTTTTCTAATGTGCTATAAAATAAGTAAAAATAATATTACAATATCAAATTTGTTACAAAAAGTGATAATTTACCAAATTCTTACTAACAATTTTATCTTCGGTTCAAAAAAGGATACATTGAAAAGGAAACTCATTTGTAAAAAAATGGTGATTAATTGATTGTAATTTATTTAAAAATTATTTCTGTACTTCGAATAATTACGCAGCCAAAAAAGCTACTATTTAAGGCAACAAAGGTGGAACCATAAAGGGTGCAAGAAACAGCTCATAACTGATTCCACAGTGCAAAAGATGCTCATTCACATAAGAGAATCTTACACGTATCTTACTCGTACATCGATTATATGAAAGCTTTTGTTTGATAGTATCCCACATTCAGGGTTAATTCGAGTTCTCCGTAAATATAAAAATTATCCCTGATATTATAGTCCTCCTGTAAAATGCCATGTTGAACTGGAGAACCACCCTTTAGCTATCTAACGACACTGACACCATTACTTAATTTCTCGTACAATACAGGAATATACTTTCACTATTCATACGTACAAACATAGTATACCACGTAATACAGATTAGGGAAAAGGCAGATGGAGCCTGACAGAACACGAAAATCTCCCTAACAATTGTAATATTACTATTCAATTGTATCAATTTTGAAGGGAAACAAACGTCATGCAATGTCAGCACTCCGAATGTTTTAATATTATATAAAAAAGTAAAAGTAAACACAGTAAATATTTTTCCTGAAGACAAAAAAAGACAAAGGGAAAATCATTTCATAGGTAACAAAGCTTATTTTAATATTATTTTCCGTGTTATTTGTTACCAATTATAGAACTGCAATAGTGTGGCTAGCTTACAACTATATGTTTTCCTGTAAGTTATATTAAAATATATGTATGTAGAGTTGGAAGATCATTTTATTTACAACATAACTGTCGTGGAACTAAAGGTAGGGTAATATTTATCACGTTATAGTTTGTTTCTTTGACAACGACCTACAAACACTGAAAGAGAAAGCTTTAGGTGAAACATTTTAGAGAATCCTGGATAATTATTGTACCAGTCAAAACTCTAAAATACAACATGGTCACCAAAAATTTGAAATGCTTACGACATCGGAACCTTTAGGCATATGTATGTTAAGTTAAAACAAGAGTAAATAAATAAAGGGATTATTTATAATTACTCCAATAGTACATGGTGCATTCATATTGTGGAAAAAAGAGTTTTTATTTTTTTATTTAAATACATCTAGATATTTGTGTAATGAGGTTCAACTCAAATGACGAAACGGTAACAGTATCTAACTTCGTCGAGGCCATGTAAGTAATGGTTGTGTCCCACTTGTTAGTAGGTTCACCTAGAGAATATAAAGTACTTAGATTTATTGATATAGTATCTATTAACTCCCGAATACCGATGTCTGTCGCCTTGTGCAACGGTTCTATAGCAAAAAACACTTTATATGCTTAGTTAATTAATTAATGATCGTTTATTATTTTATCGCTGGCATAATAAGTTCCAAGCGATTTTGTAGTTGTCCGACGACATTTTTTCTTTAGTATCTAAAAATGGCGCCAAATGCTTTTCAAACAATGAATTAGTTAATATTAGTTAGATGTAGTTAATAGGTAAGGAACCGGTTTTGGGGGCGATGTCGATGCACAGCGCTACTCACGGAGAGAAGCGGTTGCTTGTTGAATTACGCGGTAAACTCTCTAAGATTTTTACTAAAATCTCACGAGCACACTTTCGGAGAACGTCTGAAATAGTTGGCAAATATGCATTAGATTATGTTTGAATACATTTTAAGAGGAATGGAACCAGGCACATATCTAAACTTTTGGTTCGGGGGGGTGGACAAACATTGAAACAACCATGTGAACTCTGTAAATAAGTGCTGAAAGCACTGTACTAAAATTTTTAATAACTTAAATTACCGTACTATAGTCAAACACAATATATAATAATTTCTAAATATTATATTTATGTATATATATGTAAGTATAATATAAGTATTTCTCTATTTTCGCTGGTACCCATTACGTCATATATGTCATTACGATATCATGATTTGGCGCCAAAGCAGAATGAATGGACAATAGATCAAGACCAGAAGCCGCTCGCCCGCCATTCTATTCCTTATGAAGGATTTTATGCTCTTTAACCTTTCTGTTGCTTCTTTCCAGTTGTCAAATTTTTTGCTGACAAAACTTCCTAGTGTTTGATGGGTACCTTTTTCAGCAGTGCCTGATTTAAAGACAACGCATTATTTGCAGAACACGCCGTTCCTCGTCGGTGAATATGTTAACCATTCCCAAGATTGAAGTGGGAAAAGCGTGTCTTTTGCCCAAGGAATTGCTGATATCTTGTTCTACACAGCTGTAAATCTGCGTGTAGCATTGTTCATTTGTTTCTACTGGTGATACATTATATGATGCGTTTACAGCTTTAATACCAAATTGCTCATCTTTACATTTTCTAACCTGCAGTGACACCAAAAGGTTTTGGTTTAATGCTCACGACTCCGTCACAGCGGTTCTACTAGCAGCCGGTCTAGATGGCCAGATGGTCCATAAACAACAGCAATTCGGATCGCTCGCTCGCTCGTACTTATGCGTGGTACTTATAAAATAATGTCCACCCAAAGTCAGCCTAACTTCACAAAAAGATTATTGTAAATTTAGTTATCGTCAAATTGTCTAAGTCTCAAAAGTTATCGTAAAATTGGTCAGTTTTAGCAAGTCTTAAAATTACTACAACACGTTTAAACGCAAACATTGGTCTATCGGGCATTACAAAATCATAAGATTTTAAACACCCTTCAAAACAATCTTCACGTATTTGTTAATGACTTAAGTCAGTAATTTTTCAAGTAAACTTTTCTAATCGAAAATGAGAACTGCTCACCAAAAAGTATCCACAAAATTGAGTGTCACTCCGGTGACAAGTACGAACACTAGATAAAGACGGTCACCACCGTCACCATTCAACTACGTCTTTCGGCCATCCTTGACAAAATTAACGTCCTCGCACCCTTGTGTTTTTTTACTATAAAGATGGCATGCAGTCATATGGCACGCCTGATGGTAAGCGACTACCGTAGCCTATGAACGCCTGCAATAGAAAAGATATTACAAGCTCGTTGCTGACCTTGAACCCTATGGGGTATGCCCCGAGGAGCTCTGGTAACCCTACTCAGCGCAGAAACGCAACACTAGGATATTTGACTACGATCTCTGTAGGGTGGAGATGTTCCTACAGTCGGGCTGCCCCAAGTAAAGAGAAATTTCCGAAGAAATTTTTATGTATCCTACCTCTCTTAACCCTTACCCTACTTAATACTGAGTCACACGAATCTTGCACAACATCTCCAGGCAGCTAGTTATAGCAGTCAGTTGCCACATGCGGCGGCGACCACGTCCAAGCGCCAGGCACATGTGATCAATCACTCGCTGGTGATCAACTTCTGCTCACATCTTCACACGTTCAAGCTTTCGCCGTTGTGGCGTAACACCCATGGTCCACGTAGCTCATGTAAATAGAATACAAAACAAATTTGAATTTATCTTACAAAACTGGCTTGCAGCTTTCATTCTTTTGGTAATAATCTGAATACAAAATCAGTCAAGAAGTAATACACTCTGCCACCTATGTATCGAATACTCAAGTTTTTTCTACTGCATAACAATCGAAGTTGAGACGATTGAGTATGACAGTGTCTAGAAGTATACGAGCAATCTGCGGCTCAATACATGGCTAGGGGTATACGATACTAGGTGGTATAAGTATCACGTTTGACTTAGAAGTATGGTATGTCGTATATTCACTTACGGAAATTCGGTTGAGAGTTTACAGACGTCTGCGAGAAATACTAAACCGCATGTGTCGAATACTTAACTTTTTTCTACTGCATAACATTCATGGATCTCGCTTGAGCCGTCCATTATTTAGAGTCGCTGTACCTCTCGAAATTAGTGAATTTATTTAAATACATGTAGAAAAGAAAAATTTTTGCGGTGTATTGTCGACAAAAATATTTTTAAGTTTGTTTGATCCAGTTTTTTGTGCACTAGTTTTGTAAATGGGGACTCAACGCGGTGAGTCTTTAGGCTGCCTTGAAACCGGCCACTGTTAATAAAAACATTATTTTTAAATGTTATTAAATATTCGTACATATTAAATATTCATTTATTCTTATAACACCAGACGCTGAATAGACCATGACGTCTTCGCTCGCCTATAACTGGCGGTAATGGCAGTAACTGGTGAGTAAGGACATTAATTTATGCGTGTAGAAGTTGCAATTACTCGTATTTATAACCATTTTGTTTTTACGATATTTTTTGAATGTTTTGATTAGAATTTATGGGATATTGAAATACCCACTAGTAATTATTTTTCAGTCGACCTATGCCTATGAGAACGCTATATCATTAGTCGTAATTTTTAAGGTATATTGTGTATTCTAGCGTTGTTTTTCATACTACCGTAAATAGAGGTGTAGCTCCCAAATATTACGGTCCGTTCACACGTAATATATCTGTCACTGAAAATACGTGTGTAAATGAACCCTTACAGTAAAGTACCAGTTCGTATGAATTTATAAAGTCTTTATTTGTCAGGAGTGATCAAGACACGTAAGCTGGTGTTTTTTTTTTTGTTAAAACATATTGTGATTGGTTTGGTGAGAGATGGATACGGATCTAATTGTATGATTACAGTAATCATCACAGCTAAATTGCGCTACTAAAGATGGTCGAAACGATTGAGTTTGCCAGTGTCTGGAAGTATACGAGCAATCTGCGGATCAGTATATGGCTAGTGTTATACGCTCCTAGATGGTATAAGTATCACGTTTGACTTAGAAGTATGGTATGTCTTAAAACTTCACTTACGGAAATTCGGTTGAGAGTTTACAGTAGCCTGCGAGGAAGACTAAACCGCATGGCTCGTAGAATAAGCTTATAGTTGGTATAAGTATGATAGAGTTCATGGAATGATTCGCTATAAAAGTGAAAATTAGTTACTCCTTCCATGCAAGAAGCCATGCTACTTTCATTGCTATAAGTGGTTAACTTAACTGATGATAACTTTATTTTTAGTCTACACCCATGGTACACATACTAATTACTTAGTATTGAGTAATTTCGAACTGTTGTAGTGTTACAAGACAGATTTGTATGAGAATTTCAAATTTGTTTTGTTTTTTGGTTTCATGAGCTACCTGAACCTTGAATGTTACGCCATAGCCTCGAAAGCTTCTGGTGAGCTTTTGTGAACCAGATGTGAACAGAGAAGTTGATCACGAGCAAGTGATTGATCACATATACATGGCGCTTGGACGTACTCGCCACCGTATGTGGCAACTGACTGCTACAACTAGCTGCCTGGAGATGTAGTGCAAGATTCGAGTGACTCAGTATTAAGTAGAGTAAGGGTTAAGAGGTAGGGTACAGAAAAAAGTCTTTGGTGATATCCCTCTACTTGGGGCAGATCGACTGTTGGAATACCTCCACCCTACTGAAGATCCAGTCAAATTTCTATAATATCAGGGTTAATTTTATATTTGTGAAGAACTCGAATTAACTCTAAGTATGGGATACTATCAAAGGCTTTCATATAATCGGTGTAAGATTCTCTTATGTGTATTAGTATGTTTTGCCTTTGTTGCCTAAATACTAGCTTTTTGTCTGCATAATTATTCGAAAACTCAGACATAATTGATAAATAAATTACACATAATTAATCACCATTGGCTTACAAAAAAGTAATTTTTCCTTTTAAAATTAACACTTTTTGAACCGAAGATAAAATTGTTTATCAAAGTTTTGATAAGTTATCACTTTTTGTAACAAATTTGATATTGTAATATTATTTTTACTTATTTTATAGCACATTTCAAAACGTAAATATACCTAGGGTGCATATAAATCACAATGTAGATGATGGAAAATAATACAAAAGGATAATAAAACACTAGCGAATAATCATTTTTTGTTCCTAACCTTCTGAATAAAAAATAAATGTACATACATTATACTCGTACGTAATACTAAAACAAAATGATTATTTTTTAGATAATAGATATACCAAATTTATATTTCAAAAATTTATTCAATCAATTGAATTGAAAATAAAATATTTAAAATTTGTATTCAAGGTCTCAACTAAGTTATTTTTGCTAACGTCCTTGTTGCATATGATGAAGATACTCGAGACCACCCTGAGGCGCAGTTTCTTGAGTTTCCATGGTTTCCGGTTCAGCGTTAGCTGAAGCAAAGGCCAGCAGGGCCCACACTGTCATTATAGCGTACTTTACCTGAAATAAAACACACTAAAACTGTAATTCTGATTGTAAGTATCTTATTGTAATTTAAAAGTGATATAGACTCAGTGTTGGCGGCTTCAGACTCCTCGTCAATCTATGTGCGCTCTAATTCTAAAATTTCCTTAGATTTCAATGAAGAAAACAGCGTACTAAAATCATAGCAAGATTGTAAGATATACGTCCTGGTGCTCGCAGGGGACGGGCGGCAAACTTCGCTCCCGCACACATATCTCGACCGCCTTCTCCTGCAGCGACTTGAGCCTAGGTCCGTTCCCCCGCTAGGGAGCCCTCAAGCCAGCTGCTCGCGCGATACAGTGACACTGCATTCACTACACTGTATGAACACACATGCACCACACTCAGGTACATAGGTCTTGTAAGGGACCTTTTTTTTTCTTTTTTTTGTGGTTAGTTAGCCTCAGAAAATTTTTCAGATCACTAAATACATGTACGTGTGTCTCTTCCTCCCTCCCAGGAGGCAAGAGACATGCATACATTTATAGTTAGTTAGCTCGAATTCGCGTAGGAATTTAGCTAGGTCGCGTATGTTGCAAATACGGCAACAGCTCAAGGTTCGGCCACTTTGGCACCCTTGCGCATGTTGCCTAAAATTTCTCGGCTGAGTGCCTTAAGCGCTCGCCAACAAGTCCGGTGAAACTGTTAAGGCCCCCGGGCCAACAGCATAGTCAGTTTGAAAAAAAAAAAAAAAAATACAGACATATATTTTACTATAACTTACAGGAAAACATATCGTTGTAAGCTAGCCACACTGTTGCATTTCTATAATCGGTAACAAATAACACGGAAAATAATATTAAAATAAGCTTTGTTACCTATGAAACGATTTTCCCTTTGTTTTTTTTTTGTCTTCAGGAAAAAGATTTACTATGTTTACTTTTACTTTTTTATATAATATTAAATCATTTGGAGTGCTGATATTGCATGACGTTTGTTTCCCTTCAAAATTGATACAATTGAATAGTAATATTAAAATTGTTAGGGAGATTTTCGTGTTCTGTCAAGCTCCATCTGCCTTCTCCCTACTCTGTGTTTCGTGGTATACTATGTTTGTATGTGTGTATAGTGAAAGTATATTCCTGTATTGTACGAAAAATTAAGTAAAGGTGTCAGTGTCGTTAGATAGCTAAAGTGTGGTACACCAGTTCAACAAGGCATTTTACAGGAGGACTATAATATCAGGAAATTTTTTTATATTTGCGGAGAACTCGAATTAACCCTGAATGTGGGATACTATCAAACAAAAGCTTTCATATAATCGATTTACGAGTAAGATACGTGTAAGATTCTCTTATGTGAATTAGCATATTTGCACTGTGGAATCAGTTATGTTAATTAATCACCATTTGTTTACAAATGAGTAAATTTCCTTTTCAATGTATCACTTTTTGAACCGAAGATAAAATTGTTAGTAAGAATTTGGTAAATTATCACTTTTTGTTCCTAACCTTCTGAATAAAAAATAGATGTACATAAATTATACTCGTACGTAATACTAAAACAAAATGATTATTTTTCAGATACTAGATATACAAAATTTTGATTTCAAAAATTTATTCAATCAATTGAATTGAAAATAAAACATTTCAAATTTGTATTGAATGTCTCAACTGAGTCCTTTTTGCTAATGTTAATTCTTAGGTTGCCTAAGATGATACGAAAAAGGTCCCAGAATAATCTTAGGCGCAGTTTCTTGAGTTTCCATGGCTTCCGGTTCAGCGTTAGCAGGGCTTAGTGCTAAAGCAAACGCCAGCAGGGCCCACACTGTCATTATAGCGTAGTTTACCTGAAATAAAACACACTAAAACTGTAATTCTGATTGTAGGTATCTTATCTTATTGTAATTTGAAAGTGATATAGACTCAGTGTTTGCGTGTTCAGACACCTCGTCATTCTATGTGCGGTCTAACTCTAAACTGTCCTTAGATTTCAATGAAGAAAACAGCGTACTTAAATCTTTGCAAGATTGTAAGGTACGTCCTGGTGCTCGTCTAGCTAGCTAACAACCTGTAGTTGAAAATCTGTCGACAAGCATCTACCGATGTGTTCAGGCAGCCACACTTGCAAGCCAACTTCATATTTGTGTCTACCGCGACATCGTCAGTTTATAAAATTATCACAGCAAAATACATTTTACATGTAAGTTTCCATACTCTGCTATTTATAATTCCACTATACAAAATATTAAATAAAATAATATTTCTACTTACAATGTTCATGTTTGCAGATCACGTAGAATTGTGCCTGAGATATATCAAGTTTCTTATTATATATACGTTATCTTGGCACAAAAAAACAAGGAATTAAAAATTTATTACCAAATAAAGAAACTAACATTAAATATAAAAACAAAAACATATTATCTTTTTAAGGACTAACTTGTTCGCGCGGTTTCGCCTACTAGGCATTACTATTGATGAGATCTTTCAATTGTTTATTTATTCATTACTTTTAACTTAAACGTGTATTTCAAAGATGCGAATTACAGAGGCTTTGGAAATATAGAAAAATAGTCAATAAACAAAACAAAATACTACATATAAGTCTCGTGATACAAGGACTTACAAGCACAATATTTGGTATATGAATTAAGATATTCAAAAAGTTTTATAGCTGATGGATCCGCATCAGAGATTCCTCACAATACGTCACAAATAAAATTAATTTGTAACGCTTGGTTAATATTATGAATAATATTTAAATAATTAATTATCAAAGCGTTATAAATTCATTTTTAATTTAAAGATCGCATCAATACATCAATAGTAATGCCCAGTGGGCGAAGCCGCACGAATAAGTTAGTCCCTAAATATATTACAAAGAACAGTAGCTTGGTTCGTTGCGGATTTATTTTTATGTTTAATGTTTTTATTTGGTAATAAATTTTATATAGCTTATTTATACCTACCTGATTTTTTGTACGTCTAACCTGATGAAAATATGAAATTATCAAAAAACTTCCAAATATTATTACCGCAAAAACTTTTTTAAATGTAAATAATAAATTCACTATTTTCAAGAGGTATAGCAACTCTAGATAATGGAAGGTTCCAGCAAAATCCATGAAAGTTATGCTGTAGAAAAAACATCCGTATTCGACACAGGTTGCAGAGTAAACGACTTCTTGACTGATTTATTATTCAAGTTAATTCCAAAAGAATAAAAATTCAATTTCAATCATTTAATTATTATTTCCTTGTCACGTCCTAAATAAGATACTTATTACTCAAAATTACGAAATTATATATTGTTCAAGTTTATTTCTTTACAAGTTTTCGAAAAAGAAAACACCTCAAAACTACTTGTACATTTCATAAAAGAAACTCTTATATACTAATTTTTTAGAAAATTTATGTATTGGCATTGAACACTACTATACAAATTCTATAATTATATGACAAATTCGTAGTCAGTGCCACTACAGACCAAAACTGAGTTCTTTCTGACGACTGATATTATTTTTCCTAACGCGTGGTGTAGGTGCAATAAAAAGAAAAGAAGAAAAGTGCGATTAATAAGAGTTCGTCAAATCGAGTTCCTAAAATTCATTATTGGTTTATCGTTTGACCACAATCTCATCTGTTGTAAAGTAACGATGTGACCCAAGATAGTAACACGCTAAACCTAGTGGGAGGACTGGCTCTCAAGTGCAGATCTCGATTTTTTGTTAGGATTTGATCAATAATTATACAAATATTATTCATAATATTAACCAAGCATTACAAATTAATTTTATTTGTGACGTATTGTGAGGAATCTCTGATGCAAATCCATCAGCTATAAAACTTTTTGAATATCTTAATTCATATACCAAATATTGTGCTTGTAAGTCCTTGTATCACGAGACTTACATGTAGTATTTTGTTTTGTTTATTGACTATTTTTCTACGGAGTTCCAAAGCCTCTGTAATTCGCGTCTTTGAAACACACGTTTAAGTTAAAAGTAATAAATAAATAAGCAATTGAAAGATCTCTACAATAGTAATGCCTAGTAGGTGAAACCGCGCTAACAAGTTAGTCCTTAAAAAGATAATATGTTATGTTTTTATTTTTATATTTAATGTTAGTTTCTTTATTTGGTAATAAATTTTTAATTCCTTGTTTATTTGTGCCAAGATAACGTATATATAATAAGAAACTTGATATATCTCAGGCACAATTCTACGTGATCTGCAAACATGAACATTGTAAGTAGAAACATTATTTTATTTAATATTTTGTATATTGGAATTATAAATGATATGACAGAGTACGGAAACTTACATGTAAAATGTATTTTGCTGTGATAATTTTATAAACTGACGATGTCGCGGTAGACACAAATATGAAGTTGGCTTGCAAGTGTGGCTGCCTGAACACATCGGTAGATGCTTGTCGACAGATTTTCAACTACAGGTTGTTAGCTAGCTAGACGAGCACCAGGACGTATACCTTACAATATTGCTATGATTTTAGTACGCTGTTTTCTTCATTGAAATCTAAGGACATTTTAGAGTTAGAGCGCACATAGAATGACGAGGTGTCTGAACACGCAAACACTGAGTCTATATCACTTTTAAATTACAATAAGATAAGATACCTACAATCAGAATTACAGTTTCAGTGTGTTTTATTTCAGGTAAACTACGCTATAATAACAACGTGGGTCCTGCTGGCCTTTGCTTCAGCAATAAGCCCTGCTAACGCTGAACCGGAAGCCATGGAAACTCAAGAAACTGCGCCTGGGGATGCTCTCAATCGTATGTTTATACACTTAGGAAAGTAGGTTAGCAAAAAGGACTTAGTTGAGACATTCAATACAAATTTTAAATGTTTTATTTTCAAATCAATTGATTAAATACATTTTTGAAATCTAAATTTTGTATATCTATTATCTGAAAAATAATCATTTTGTTTTAGTATTACGTATAATGTATACATCTATTTATTATTCAGGAGGGTAGGGTACAAGAAGTTATAATTTGCTGTTTTTGGAACTAAAGTTTGGTTAATTTTTGACTATGTATGTAAATCTATTTTTTATTCGGAACGTTAGGAACAAAAAGTGGTTAATCGCTATTTTTTCATTATTCTTTTGTATTATTTTCCATCATCTACATCTTGATTTATATGCACTCTAGGTATATATACGTTTTCAAATGTGCTATAAAATAAGTAAAAATAGTATTACAATATCAAATTTGTTTCAAAAAGTGATAATTTATCAAACTCTGACAAACAATTTTATCTTCGGTTCAAAAAGTGTTAATTTTAATAGGAAAAATTACTTGTTTGTAATGGTGATTAATTATTTGTAATTTATTTATCAATTTTCTGTGTTTTCGAATAATTATGCGGACAAAAAAGCTAGTATTTAAGGCAACAAAGGTAAAACATACTAATACACATAAGAGAATCTTACACATATCTTACATCGATTATATGAAAGCCTTTGATAGTATCCCACATTCAGGGTTAATTTAAGTTCGTCTTAAATATAAAATGAACCCTGATATTATAGAAATTTGGCTGCAGTAGGGTTGAGGTATTCCAACAGTCGGTCTGCACCAAGTAGAGAGTAATGACCAAAGAAATTTTTCTGTACCTTACCTCTCTTACCCCTTACTCTACTTAATACTGAGTCACACGAATCTTGTACAATATCTCCAGGCAGCTAGTTGTAGCAATCAGTTGCCACACGCGGCGGCGAGCACGTCCAAGCGCCAGGCACATGATGTGATCAATTACTCGCTGGTGATGAACTTCTGCTCACATCTGGTTCACGTATATCGCAGGGCTCTCATTTAGGACCGCTTTTTTACAATGCATATCTCTATGATGAGATCAGTTGTTTAACTAATTCTGACTTTTTTCTTTATGCCTACGATACAAAAATCTATCGACAAATTAACTTGTTAGATGATACTTACTTTATACAAAGCGACCTTAATAATCTTACATTATACTATATACGTAATCGCATATCAATCAATACGTAAAAATGACAAATTTACGCTTAAAAAAGAGCCAATACTACAGTCATATTCTATCTTCGGCAATCCCATCGGGAGGGTATATTTAGTAAGAGACCTCGGTTTATATCTTGACCATAAATTGCTATTAAATGAACATATTGAAATAATAACTAACAAAGCATACAGAAGTTTAGGTTTTCTTTATCGAACATGTTCTGTATTTAAAAATTCTTTAAAAGAAGCCTTTTAGAATATGGGTGTACCATGTGTTCGCCGCAATATGTTAAGTATAAAAAACAACTACAAAAATTTCAAATAAAATTCATAAACTATTTAAATTATCGTGGATGTCAATCTATTTCACCATATGAAGATAATTCTCATAATTACAAATTATTATCATTAGAAAGCCGAAGAATAATTCTAGACACTATTTTCTAATACCATATTATAAACTCTCGATTGGATTGTCCAGAACTACTTTCCGAGTTGAGTTTTTTTGCTCCTAAAAGCGAACGCGCCACACACCACTACTACAACAAACATTTTACCAACGAAATTACGCTTGAAACGAATCTCGAGAGACAATGAGTTTTTTCAAGATATATATATATATATATCGTGGAACTAAAGGTAGGGTAATATTTGTCACGTATTAGTTTGTTTGTTTGACAAAGACCTAAAAACACTGAAAGAGATAGCGTTACGGTTTCAAAGTAAAAATTATAGAGAATCCTGGACAATTTAGTGTACCAGTCAAAAATTTAAAAACCAACATGGTCGCTAAAAATTTCAAATGCTTACTACTTCCTGTATCTTTAGGCATAGGTATTTTAAGTTAAAATAAAAATAAAGAAAATCCAGAAATATTTATTGATATGGAAGAAAATCAAGACGGTATATATAAGTTTAGTTGAAAATTGGTATGTAAAGGTCCTTGAGCCTTTCAAGTACAAAATTAGTTTTTTTATAACGGATGTTGGATTAACTACTACAATAATGAAGTGGTAAAAAACAGTAAAACTTAAGTTAACTACCCTGGCAACATTATTCACACAATCGTATGTGTTGTTATCTGGTTGCCAAGGACACACAGCTAAATGCATGTTCCAGTTTTGTTCTTTGTAAGGCTCCAACTGTCTTTACGGCATATTTTTATATAATATTAAAACATACGGAGTGCTGATATTACATGACGTTTCCGTACAAATTTTAGACTATTACTATTACTACTACTATACATACTAAAATTATTAGGGATATTTGCATGTTCTGTCAGGCTCCGTCTACCATTTTCTCAAATTTGTGGTTCCAGACTTATATTGAATGAAATTCTTCTGTATAAGTACATGTTAATTTATATTGTGGAAAAAAGATTTCTTATTCTTTATATTTAATGTCATCTAGATATTTTTAAGGTTAAACTCAAATGACGAAACGATAACAGTATCTAACTTCATGCAGGCCATGTAAATAATGGTCGTGTCCCACTTGTCAGTAGGTTCACCTAAATAATTTAAAGTGTTTAGATTTTTTGATAAAGTATCTATTAACTCCCGAATACCGAAGTCTGTCGCCTTGTGCAGCGGTTCTATAGCAAATAAACAGTTAACATGTTCATTAATCAATAATCGTTTATTATTATTATTATATCGTTCGCATTATAAGTTCCAAGCGATTTTGTAGTTTTTCGACAATATTTTTACTGAATTAAATGCAGAGGATGCCGTACCTTCTAAATACGGTTTGAGGTAATGAAATTTACATATTTCATCTATGTTATCGTTATCGTGAGTCAGGGAGATATACATGTCTCTAAAGGAAAGCAACTTATCTGACTGTTCAATAAAAGGCGGGATCTTTAAGGCTGGTAACTTTAAATTGTAAGGGCTTTTAAAACTTGTGTTGGATATCTTATACTTGTGTTTTGGAAAAACTCTAATAAGGATTGAGCCTGAGCGATTCAATACTATGAACTCTATGGTTTAGTCTTCCTCGCAGACGGCTGTAAACTCCCATCCGAATTTCCGTAAGTGAAGTTATAAGACATACCATACTTCTAGGTCAAACGTGATACTTATACCACCTAGTAGCGTATACCCCTAGCCATGTATTGAGCCGCAGATTGCTCGGATAATTCTAGACACTGTCATACTCAATCGTTTCGATCATCTGTAGTGGCGCGATTTAGCAGAGATGATTAAAGTAATCATACAACTAGATCCAGTTAGACGTATCCATCTCTCACCAGCAAAAAGAAAAGCAGCAGCTTACGTGTCTCGACACTCCTGACAAAAACAGTATTAATAAATTCATATGAACTGGTACTTTACTGTAAGGGTTCATTTACACACGTATTATCAGCGACGGATGTATTACGTGTGAAAGGACCGCAATAGTTGGGAGCTACACCTCTGTTTACGGTAGTATGAAAAACAACACTAGAATTCATAATTAACCTTAAAAATCACGACCAATGATAAACACTAGAACTCACAATTAACCTTGAAAATTACGAGTAATGATATAGCGTTTTCATACGCATAGGTCGACCGAAAAATGGTTACTAGTGGGTATTTCAATATCCCATACATTCTAATCACAACTTTAAAAAAATATCATAAAAATTCAGTAGTTTTATTTAAATTCACATTTAATTGTTTTGCGATGTAATTGGTGTTGAAAGACATCTTTAGAACTGAGACGTCCAAGCCAACCTCATCTGCACGTAGTTCACCGAAAATCTGCTTCAATAAACTTACAAAAATATTACTGTCGACAATTCACCGCAAAGACTTTTCTTTTCTACGTGTATTTAAATAAATTCATTAATTTCGAGAGGTACAGCGACTCTAAATGATGGACGGCTCAAGCGAGATCCATGAATGTTATGCAGTTGGAAAAGCTTGAGTATTCGATACATATATACATACAGAGAGTGTACCACTTCTTGACCGATTTTTTATTCAGATTAATACCAAAAGAAAGAAAGCTACAAGCCAGTTTTGTAAAATAATTTCAAATTTGATTTATTTTCTGTTATATGAGCTACTTAGACTAGGGATGTTATGCCATATCCACGAAAGGTTTGTTGAGTAACATGTGAACCAGATGTGAGCAGAAGTTGATCACCAGCGAGTGATCACATTTGCCTTTTTCTTTTTTATATTAGCTCGGCACGTTGACTGTACTGTACCTGATGGTAAGCACACTACAATCCTAACACAACGGCGACCACGAAAAGATCGAAATCCATCGGCGATCGCCGCTGTCATGCCGGCCTGCAAAATCCTGCCTGGCGCTTGGATGTGCTCGCCGGCCCATGTGGCAACTGATTGCTACAACTAGCTGACTGATGATGCTGTGCAAGATTCGTGTAACTCAGTATTAAGTAGGGTAAGGATTTAGAGAGGTAGGGTACAGAAAAAAATATTTGGAGATTTCTCTCTAATTGGGGTAGCCCGACTGTTGGAATACCTCATATACCATATACCACCCTACAGAAGATCGTTGTCAAATGACCTAGTGTTGCGTTTCTGGGCTAAGTAAGGTTTCCAGAGCTCCTTGGGTAAGGTTGTGTTCAAACAGAGGTAGGGCATAGATAATTTTTTTTTGCAGATTTTACTCTACTTGGGTCAGCCTGACTGTTGAAATACCTCCACCCTACAGAAGGTCACAGCCAAATGACCTGTTGTTGTATTTCTGCGGTGTGAAACTTCATTTTAAAAGATATTTTATATTTTCTTCTTCTTCTTATTAATTATGGCTCGGCACTATTCGTGCATTAGGCCATTGTCAAGTATTTTACATTTTGTCAACAAAGCGAGGGAAATATTCTGTAATCTTTAAACATCGCTCCAACAAGATGGCGGCACCCTTGTTAAAACTTTCCAGGGAGCCTTTGTAGCAACTCAAAATCCATGTTCCTAGTTATTTATTGTAATCCACTTCACTTGTGCACAACAATCACACTACATCACGTAAAATGCCGCCAAAATTACATAATATAGGGCCAAATGACATAAGTTTATGAATTAAAACAAAACCCAACACATGACACTTTAAGTTACCGCCAAAAACTCCCATTTTATATTTTATTTAAACAGTGTGCAATATACATACACACCGACATTTGCTCTCTCGCTCTGGCTCACACAAAGAGGAGAGACCGATAACATATTGCTCTCTCGCTCTGGCTCACACAAAGAGGAGAGACCGATAATGTGCGTTAAACGTTTAACGTTTGACGCTTTGGAAGTCGCATAAGAAGTCTCACTTCAAAAAGTGACTGTCTTGAGTCCTTATCAAATAGGTGAAGATCGTTTTGAAGTGTGGTTAAAAACTTATAATTTTGTAATGTCCGGCAGACCAATGTTTCGTTTAAACATGTGGTCATTTTTACGAATTACTGTAACTGACTATTTACGATAACTTACCTAACGAGCGAGATCAGAATTTCTGTTGTTTATGGATCATCTGGGCATCTAGGCCGGCTGCCGGTAGAACTGCTGAGACGGAGTCGTGAGCATTATGCTAACACCTTTTGGTGTCACTGCAGGTTACAAAATGTAAAGATATGCAATTTAGTGTACAGCTGTAGACGCATCTTTTAATGTATCACCAATAGAAACAAATGAATAATGCTGCACGCAGATTTACATCTGTGTAGAACAAGATATCAGCAATTCCCTGGACGAAGGACACGCCTTTGTCACTAAAGCACCGAGTCCAGTTGATACTAACATACCATATATAAATGATATTATATGGAACACTGATGTAAAATAAATATCTACTCCTGTCTGTTAAGTAGTTTCGGCTTCCCGCGCTCTGACGTTATCGAGCGAGGCAGGTGTTTGAGGGTGATATAATTAAAACCCTAGGGTATATGAAATAAAAAAGCCTTGATTTTAAATAAAAACATTTTACATTCAATTTCAATTTGAAAAAAAAGACCCTTTAACTATAAAGAAAAATAATAATAGATAAACGTTATAACCTTCACTTAAATTCGGTTTGCTTATTACGAGTAGGTACAAAATAAGTAAAATATTATAATCTCAGTGCGTGAGGAATAAATGGCAAGCGACGGTGTTCGAAGAAAAATTTACTGTCCGATGTATAAAATTTAAAAAATTATAGTCGACTCGGTCTGTAGCTAGATGGGTAAATGGTGTTGGCTTAGCTGTATGCTGAAGCAGCGGCCCGTCGCGTTAGCAGGTCAGAAGTTCCCCGTTCATCGGGGTTCTATTCAGCAGTAGCGTTAATAAACTGGAAAAACTTCCACTGTTCTATGGATCAGTGATCTGCTGATGTTGTGCAAGATCCCCACGACACGGCGAGAAAAGTTACCTCGACGAAAAATGGGAATGGATGTTTTAATTTCCATAAGTTAATCTTGGTCGATAACCAAAGTTGCCAAGATACGTCGTAGGCCGAGGTAGGGCGAACAAAAAAAATAATCGCAGGAAAAGAAATGTGCAGCCGGCACGATCCTTATATATTACTGTCGATAGTAGGGATTTGTGAAATGTCGCCTTTGAACCCACTGAGACACTCAAAAATGTTCGTTTTAACTAAGCCATTGTAAATTAGAACGGAACGTCAAACAATTGTTCATGACGTAAGATTTCGATCTCACCTGTCATTTCACTAGTAAAATTCTCCAGCCAGCAGCTGCAGCCACTATTTCCGAGGGAAGTGCGTTTATTCCTTTATATCTCAATCCTTTATATTTTAATTTACGTTAATACCGCTTATAACTATATATTATAAACACATTAAAATTCATAAAAGAAATACCCACAAGTAAAAATATAAAGAAGTGTATAAACTACGTTTTAATTTGCCTAATAAAGGTAAGCTACCATTACATTAAATAATTAAAACTAGCAATAACCATTTGTAAAGAAAATATTTAGAAATATCACTGTAATTCCCTATATGTAAATATCATATTCAAGACACAGTGTCTAACAGTGTTGAATTTTTTATCCTACATACGAATATTTACTATTTGTTAATGTTCGATTCCTCTTAAAATATATTTAAATATATTTGCCGAATATTTCAGACGTTCTCCGATAGTGTGCTCGTGATATTTTAGTAAAAATCTTTGAGAGTTTACCCGTCGCGTATTCCAACAAGCAACCGTACCTCTCCGTGTGTCGCGCTGTGCATCGACTTCATACGCAGAACCTTATCTGTTAACTGCTAACGTATTCATTGTTTGATTTACAACTAATTTAATATTAGGAAATTGCTGATTGTGATATGTTATATTCGCCTGCAAGATGAATGAATTAAACTAACTTAACAAAATGAACTTTATTTGAAAAGCATTTAGCGAGATTTATGGATATTAAAGAAACTAGTACTTTAAAAATAAATGAGCTTAGTATCAGGCTGAGTAAAATACGTGATCTTGCATGAAGCATTGAAGACGTTGAATATTGAATGAAGATATAACTCAATAAATGTAAGAACGCGAACTACAGAAAATATCTGTATTCATTTAATCGCATAGGCTCAATCCTTATTAGAGTTTTTCCAAAACACAAGTAAGGTATCCAACACAAGATTTAAAAGCCCTTAAAATTTAAAGTTACCAGCCTTAAAGATCCCGCCTTTTAGTGAAGAGTCAGGTAAGTGGCTTTCCTTTAGAAACATGAATATATTCCTGATTCACGATAATGACAACATAGATGACATATGTAAATTTCATCACCTCAAGTCGTACTTGAAAGGTAAGGCTTCCTGTGTAATTAAATGAGTAAAAATGTCGTCGGAAAATTAGAAATTCGCTTGGAACTGATATGCGAGCGATATAATAATAATAAACGATTATTAATTAATGAACATATTTACTGTATATTTGCTATAGAACCGCTGCACAAAGCGACAGACTTCGGTACTCGGGAGTTAATAGATACTTAATCAAAAAATCTAAGTGCTTTAAATTCTTGGGGTGAACCTACTGACAAGTGGGACACAACCATTATTTATAGGGCTTTGACGAAGTTAGATACTGTTGTCGTTTCGTCATTTGAGTTGAACCACATTACACAAATATCTAGATGTCATTAAATAAAAACCCTTTTTTCACAATATGAATGCACCATGTAGTATTGGAGCTTCACGGTACGACAAAGATAAGACAAAGCGAACTTTTTAGTTCGTGCCGTGATGGAAGTTACCGTAAAACTGTGATTCCGAAGCCCAGCGCGTGTGGTTCTGTTATGGAAAGGAGAGGAGGGAATTAGATTAAACAGCTCTTCAGAACACTCACCATGATACAGACGGTAAAACACACTTAGCGAGGCGATGTTCCTGCGAAGCTGAAGTGGCTCGATGCAATGGGTAACGTCTGCATCATTAACAATGCGAACAGCCCGTCTCTGTAACCTATCCAGGGCATCTAGGAGGTACTTTGCGAATCCATCCCAAAGGTGCGAACAGTATTCCATACACGGCCGAACTTCTGCCTTATAAAGACGGTACAGTTGACCGGGCGTGAAAAACCGTCGCACCCTGTTCAGGATCCCTAGTCTCCGAGATGTAGTGAAGATGACACTCCCGATGTAATCCCTGGAGTTGAGGTCGCTGCGAATATCCACACCTAGGATATTGAGGCTGTCACGCATTGCTAGTGAGACGTTCTGAAGAGTGGGGAGGGGAGAAAACGGAGACTTTTTTGAGGAAAACGCGCACACCTGAGTTTTGTTGGCATTGAACTCAACCAAGTTACTTGCTCCCCTTGTGAAGAAACACGTTGCAAGCATTGGTTAAGTTCAATGACAAGTTCCTCCCGTCTCTTTTCTGTTTCTTCCCGACCACATGAAGGCTTGCTATAATAGCACCCATGAATGGTGCTGTCATCTGCATAGCAATGAGTATGACCTAAAGGTAACATATCATTGATATGCAGAAGAAACAGAGTGGGCGAAAGCACAGAGCCTTGAGGAACTCCAGCGTTTATCGACATGAACTGCGAATCACATCCTTCCACAAGGACACGAATTCTGCGTTCATGTAGAAAGCCAGAGATCCAGTTGCAGAGGTTGTCGGGAAGTCCATACGCCGGAAGTTTAGAGAGAAGACCACGGTGCCAGACCCTATTAAAAGCCTTAGCTATGTCAAGACTGATCGCCAGAGCCTCGCCATGCTTATCAATTGCTTCCACCCAGCGGTGCAGTACATATGCCAGAAGATCACCCGTTGATCGATTCTGGCGAAAGCCATATTGACGATCATCAATCAAAGAGTGATCCTCTAGGTAACGGACAAGCTGGGTGTTGATGATCCGTTCCATGATCTTGCAACACTGAGGTTACGGCAATTGGACAGTAATTGACAGAGTCAGATCGATCCCCCTTCTTGGGGATCGGTTGCACATTAGCCTCTCTCCAAACCCGAGGCACGACACCAGAGAGGTAGGACAGGCGGTAAAGGCGCGTCAACACTGGAGACAACTCAGCTGCACATTTTTTAAGTACAACCGCTGGGATACCGTCCGCACCACTGGACTTCTGAAAATCGAGCGCTTGCAATTCTCTAAGCACGTCACATTGCCTAAATCGTAACTCAGACATTGTGACACCGCAACTGGGAATTATAGGCGGTTGTGCGTTGCGATCATCGAGCCGGGAATTAGCTGCAAAGAGATTGGCAAGTAAAGTTGCTTTCTCTTGCGGCTCGTGAGCCAGTGATCCATCAGAGTACCTCAGCGGGGGCAATGCTGGACGACAGAAATTAGCTTGCACGGCTTTGGCCAGACTCCAGTAAACTCGACTATTAGCCGGTTGACCTATGAGATCATGACCTATGCGTGCAATGCGCTGGGCATCCGCTCTAATGTAAGCCCTCTTACAGGCCTTGGTGGCAGAGTTGTACGCTGATTTTAGGGACTTTATATTGGGATCCTTGTGTGCGCGACCCCTGGCCCAATCACGATATGCAACTTGTCAGAACGCAAGTCAGAAGACTTACAGCATTATCGCAATTGCGATTGTACCAAGAGTGTCCTCTGCGATTACAGACGATATCGGAAGAAGGAATATATAATATTCCATTGCGATTCCAATCTCGCCTGCAATTGCTTCAGCAATCGCTGAAGGATCTTTCCCATCAAAGCAGCGCTGCCGCCAAGGGATGGATGCAAAATAATCCCGCATTCCATCCCAATCTGCTGACGAATAGTGCCAAACTTTACGCCTAATCCTTACGCAGGGTGGAGGCGGAGCGCGTGGCACAGACGTCATAACCAGGCAGTGGTCCGATGTGCCCAAGGGCGCATTAACTGACACAATATACCCAGTTGGATGGCTCGTCAACAGAAGGTCCAGCAAAGAGGGCGCATGACCGTCAACATCGGGAATCCGGGTGGGCTGGACTACCCGTTGTGTCAGGTCATGAGTTAGAGCGAATGCATGGGCAGTTCGTCCTACATGGTCTGTCTTGGAGGAACCCAACCACGATTCGTGGCGTGCGTTAAAGTCCCCTAAGGCAACCAGTTCCGCAGTAGGAAACTGCTCCTGTGCATCATCTATTGCCCTGCTCAAATACTCAAAGAGCCGAGTAGTCTCGTCATCCCCGTTATGATATCTGTAGAGGCACATGTAGATTTGGCTTCAAAGTAAAAATTATAGAGAATCCTGGACAATTTAGTGTACCAGTCAAAAACCTAGAATCCAACATGGCCGCCAAAAATTTAAAATGCTTACGACATCGGAACCTTTAGGCATAGGTATCGTGAGTTAAAACAAGAGTAAATAAATAAAGAGATTCAGTATAATTACTCCAACAGTACATGGTGCGGTGCATTCATATTGTGGAAAAAATAGTTTTTATTCTTTTTGTCTTTATATCTAGACATCTAGATATTTGTGTAATGAGGTTCATCTCAAATGACGAAACGATAACAGTATCTAACTTCGTCGAGGCCATGTAAACAATGGTTGTGTTCCACTTGTCAGTAGGTTCACCTAAAGAATTTAAAGTATCTATTAACTCCTTGTGCAGCCGTTCTATAGCAAATAAACACCTAATATGTTCATTAATTAATAATCGTTTGTTATAAATTCCACCGCATAATAAGTTTCAAGCGATTTTGTAGTTGTTCCACGACATTTTTACTGAATTAGTTACAGAGGAAGCCGTACCTTCCAAGTGAAATTTACACATGTCATCTATGTTGTCATTATCGTGAATCAGGGAGATATACATGTCTCTATAGAAAAGCCTCTTATCTGCCTCTTCACTATAAGGCGGGATCTGTAAGGCTGGTAACCTTAAATTGTAAGGGATTTTAAAACTTGTGTTGGATACCTTACTTGTGTTTTGGAAAATCTCTAATAAGGATTGAGCCTGAGCGATTCAATACTACGAACCATGCGGTTCAGTCTTCCTCGCAGACTGCTGTAAACTCTCAACCGAATTTCCGTAAGTGAATATACGATATACCATATTCAGGTCAAATGTGATACTTATACCACCTAGTAGCGTATACCACTAGCCACGTATTGAACCGCAGATTGTTCGTATACTTCTAGACACTGTCATACTCAATTGTTTTACAGTACGTTTACAGTAATCATACAATTAGATCCAGTTAGACGTATCCATCTCCCACCAAGTCGAACATAATATCATTTAACAAAATAAAAAAAAAAGTAAAGCAGCAGCTTACGTGTCTCGACACTCCCGACAAATAAAGTTTTAATAAATTCATTTGAACTGGTACTTTACTATAAGGGTTCATTCACACACGGTATTATCAGCGATGGATGTATTACGTGTGAAAGGACCGCAATAGTTGTGAGCTACACCTCTATTTACTGTAGTATGAAAAACAACATTAGAATTCATAATTAACCTTAAAAATCACGACCAATGATAAACACTAGAACTCACAATTAACCTTAAAAATTACGACTAATGATATAGCGTTTTCATACGCATAGGTCGACCGAAAAATGGTTATTAGGGGGTATTTCAATATCTCATACATTCTAAGCACAACTTTAAAAAAATATGGCGTTTTACGATATAATGGGTGTCGACAACATCTTTAGAACTGCGACGTCCAAGCCAACCTCATCTGCACGTAGTTCACCGTAAAATCTGTTTCAATATACTTCAAAATATTATTGTCGACAATACACCGCAAAGACTTTTCTTTTGTACATGTATTTAAATAAATTCACTAATATTGAGAGGTACAGCGACTCTGGATAATGGACGGCTCAAGCGAGATCTATGAATGTTATGCAGTAGAAAATACTTGAGTATTCAATACATATATACATACAGAGAGTGTACCACTCCTTGACCAATTTTTTATTCAGATTAATACCAAAAGATAGAAAGCTACAAGCCAGTTTTGTAAAATAATTTCAAATTTGTTTTATTTTCTGTTTACAAGAGCTACTTAGACTAGGGATGTTACGCCATAGCTGCGAAAGCTTCTGGTGAGCAACATGTGAACCAGATGTGAGCAGAAGTTGATCACCAGCGAGTGATTACATTTGCCTTTTTTTAAAATCACTCGGCACGTTGACTGTACTGTACCTGATGGTAAGCACACTACAATTCAAACACAACGGCGACCACTAAGAGATCGAAATCCATCGGCGGTCGTCGCTGTCATGCCGGCCTGCAAAATCCTGCCTGGCGCTTGTATGTGCTCGCCGCCGCATGTGGCAACTGATTGCTACAACTAGCTGACTGGAGATATTGTGCAAGATTCGTGTGACTCAGTATTAAGTAGGGTAAGGATTTAAAGAGGTAGGGTACAGATAAATTTCTTTGGAGATTTCTCTCTAATTGGGGTAGCCCGACTGTTGGAATACCTTCACCCTACAGAAGATCGTTGTCAAATGACCTAGTGTTGCGTTTCTGGGCTAAGTAAGGTTCCTCCTTGGGGAAGGGTGTGTTCAAACAGAGGTAGGACATATATACTTTTTTTTTGGATTTTACTCTACTTGGGGTATTATGACTGTTGAAATACCTCCACCCTACAGATGGTCCCAGCCAAATGACCTATTGTTGTATTTCTGCGGTGTGAGAATGAGATTATATGGAACACTGATGTAAAAGAATATCTACTCCTGTCTGTTAAGTAGTTTCAGCTCCCCGCGCTCTGACGTTATCGAGCGAGGCAGGTGTTTGAGGGTGATATAATTAAAACCCTAGGGTATATGAAATAAAAAAGCCTTGATTTTAAATAAAAACATTTTACATTCAATTTGAAAAAAAAGACGGTTTAATATAAAGAAAAATAATAATAGATGAACGTTATAACCCTCAATTATTATCGGTTTGCTTATTAGGAGTAGGTAGAAAATAAGTAAAATATTATAATCTCAGTGTATGAGGAATAAATGGCAAGCGACGGTGTTCGAAGAAAAATTTACTGTCCGATGTATAAAATTTAAAAAATTAAAGTCGACTCGGTCTGTAGCTAGATGGGTAAATGGTGTTGGTGTTGGGCTTAGCTGTATGCTGAAGCAGCGGCCCGTCGCGTTAGCAGGTCAGAAGTTCCCCGTTCATCGGGGTTCTATTCAGCAGTAGCGTTAATAAACTGGAAAAACTTCCACTGTTCTATGGATCAGTGATCTGCTGATGCTGTGCAAGATCCCCACGACACGGCGAGAAAAGGTACCTCGACGAAAAATGGGAAAGGATGTTTTAATTTCCAAAAGTTAATCTTGGTCGATAACCAAAGTTGCCAAGATACGTCGTAGGCTGAGGTAGGGCGAACAAAAAATATAATCGCAGGAAAAGAAATGTGCAGCCGGCACGATCCTTATATACACTGAGACACTCAAAAATGTTCGTTTTAACTAAGCCATTGTAAATTAGAACGGAACGTCAAACAATTGTTCATGACGTAAGATTTCGATCTCACCTGTCATTTCACTAGTAAAATTCTCCAGCCAGCAGCTGCAGCCACTATTTCCGAGGGAAGTGCGTTTATTCCTTTATATCTCAATCCTTTATATTTTAATTTGCGTTAATACCGCTTATAACTCCGTATTATGAACACATTAAAATTCATAAAAGAAATAACCACAAGTAAAAATATAAAGAAGTGTATAAACTACGTTTTAATTTGCCTAATAAAGGTAAGCTACCATTACATTAAATAATTAAAACTAGCAAAACCATTTGTAAAGAAAATATTTAGTAATATCACTGTAATTCCCTATATGTAAATATCATATTCAAGACACAGTGTCTAACAGTGTTGAATTTTTTATCCTACATACGTATATTTACTATTTCTTAATGTTCGATTCCTCTTAAAATCTATTTAAATATATTTGCCGAATATTTCAGACGTTCTCCGATAGTGTGCTCGTGATATTTTAGTTAAAATCTTTGAGAGTTTACCCGTTGCGTATTCCAACAAGCAACCGTGCCTCTCCGTGTGTCGCGCTGTGCATCGACTTCATACGCAGAACCTTATCTGTTAACTGCTAACGTATTCATTGTTTGATTTACAACTAATTTAATATTAGGAAATTGCTGATTGTGATATGTTATATTCGCCTGCAAGATAAATGAATTAAACCAACTTAACAAAATTAACTTTATTTGAAAATCATTTAGCGAGATTTATGGATATTAAAGAAACTAGTACCTTAAAAATAAATGAGCTTAGTATCAGGCTGAGTAAAATACGTGATCTTGCATGAAGCATTGAAGACGTTCAATCACAAATTTAAATATTGAATAAAGATATAACTCAATAAATGCAAGAACGCGAACTACAGAAAATATCTGTATTCATTTAATCGCATAGGCTCAATCCTTATCAGAGTTTTTCCAAAACACAAGTAAGGTATCCAACACAAGATTTAAAAGCCCCTAAAATTTAAAGTTACCAGCCTTAAAGATCCCGCCTTTTAGTGAAGAGTCAGGTAAGTGGCTTTCCTTTAGAAACATGGATATATTCCTGATTCACGATAATGACAACATAGATGACATATGTAAATTTCATTACCTCAAGTCGTACTTGAAAGGTAAGGCTTCCTGTGTAATTAAATGAGTAAAAATGTCGTCGGAAAATTACAAATTCGCTTGGAGCTGATATGCGAGCGATATAATAATAATAAACGATTATTAATTAATGAACATATTTACTGTATATTTGCTATAGAACCGCTCCACAAGGCGACACACTTCGGTATTCGGGAGTTAATAGATACTTAATCAAAAAATCTAAGTGCTTTAAATTCTTGGGGTGAACCTACTGACAAGTTGGACACAAACATTATTTATAGGGCTTCGAGGAAGTAAGATACTGTTATCATTTCGTCATTTGAGTTGAACCACATTACACAAATATCTAGATGTCATTAAATAAAAACCCTTTTTTCACAATATGAATGCACCATGTAGTATTGGAGCAATTATATAGAAGAATTTAATTTATGTTTAAGCCTGGAATCACAAATTTGAGAAAAAGGCAGACGGAGCCTGACAGAACACGAAAATATCCCTAACAATTTTAGTATTAGTATTCAATTTTGTAAAATTTGAACGGAAAAGTCAAGCAATGTCTGAACCCCATCTGTTTTTATATTATATAAAAATTAGCCGTAAAGGCATATGGAGCCTTACGAACAACAAAACTGGAACATGCATTTAGCTTTGTTTTAATGATTGTTTATCAATCACCTTTATATTTTAATTATATATATTATATATAATATTATATGTAATATTATAACTTAGTTTTTTCCTCATTATTTCATTTTTTGTGTTTTCGATTGCTTTCCGAAGGAATCTTATCTTTAGGTCATTTATTATATTAAGATATTGTTAGACGAACTTCTTTCGTATCGCAACATATATTATTTAAGAAGGTCGTATACAAAGATTGTATTCAATGGCTGGAAGAACCTTTTGAATTCAAAAATTAGAACGACACTAGAAAGTAATTGAAATGAAAGATCATTCATTATGACTTACCGATCAGACGTCTACGGCTAAACATGTGAGGTCATTTATAAGATTTTTTATAATTTTACATTTCTAATTGTATATTGATTTATTGTATACTCTTACCAATCTGGAATTCAAACAGAAAGTTATTTTGTTACTGCAAGAGACCCCTTGCATTGTAATTGGTATTCGAAGTATTTGAAATTATTCATCCAAAATTGTCAAGAGTCAAGAATGATTATTAAATTAATGGAACACCTAGCGGACACTTTCATTCATCTTGGCTTGGCTATGGAGCTATAGTAATGGAACGGAATGGATATCAAATGCTTGTTTATCTAATTCATACACCTACACACAATGATCTCAAGACGGATTTTTTACTAGCAGCTTTGGTTCGGATAGAAGCATAAACGTGGATTAACTATACTAGTGAACGTTTATTAATATTAATAGACTATAAATAAGGGACTCGGTTTTTATATCTTAGTTAATGCCTTCGGAATTACACATATAAATCAATATTACTTTAAATTTGATTAACCTATTAATATATTTATTTTGATATTTATATCTATTTAATTGTCCACGTGACAGTGTCCTTGGCAACCAGATAACAACAAATACGATTGTGTGAATAATGTTGCCAGGGTAGTCAAGTACAGGGTTTTACAGTTTTTTGACACTTCAGTAGTTTAGTCGTTAATCAAACATCCGTCATCAAAAACCAGGTTTTGTACTTGAAATGGAGAGACCAAGGACCTTTACATCCCAATTTTCAACTAAACTAATATCTGCCATCTTGATTTTCTTGATATGATATAAATATTCAATGAATATTTCTTGGTTCTCTTTATTTATTTACTCTTGTTTTAACTTACCATACCTATGCCTAAATGTTCCGATGTCTTAAGCATTTGAAATTTTTGGTGACCATGTTGGATTTTAGATTTTTTACTGGTACACTAAAAAGTCCAGGATTGTCTATAATTTATACTTTGAAACCGTAACGCTATCTCTTTCAGTGTTTTAGGTCGTTGTCTAACAAACTATTACGTGACAAACATTACCCTATCTTTAGTTCCTAAAACTGCGAATGATCCCTTCTTGTTCCTACTCTCATGAATACAAAATAGATGTATACATTATACGTAATACTAAAATTAAATGATTATTTTTCAGATAAAAGATATTCAAAATATAGCTTTCAAAAATTTATTCAACAATTGACTTGAAAATAAAACATTTAAAATTTGTATTTAATGTCTCAACTAAGTCCTTTTCTGGTTACGTCCTCAGACTACACCAAACCGACTACCCTGAGGCGCAGTTTCTTGAGTTTCCATGGCTTCCGGTTCAGCGTTAGCAGGGTTTATAGATGAAGCAAAGGCCAGCAGGGCCCATACTGTCATTATTGCGTACTTTACCTGAAATAAAAAAATACTAAAACTGTAATTCTGATGGTAGGTATCTTATCTTATTATAATTTAAAAAGTGTTGTCGACTCAGTGTTTGCGCGTTCAAAAACCTCGTCATTCGAAGTGCGCATTAATTTTAAAATTGTCCTCAGATTTCAGTGAAGGAAACAGCGTAATGAAATTATACAGCAAGATTGTAAGATATACGTCCTATTGCTCGTCTGGCTAGCTAACAACCTCCAGTTGAAAATCTGTCGACAAGTATCAATCGATGTGTTCCGGCAGCCATACTTTCAAGCCAGCTCCATTTAATTGTTTTCCGCGACATCGTCAGTTAACGTCAGGTGATTTTGTATTTAAACGCAGACCTATAAATCAATAATATGTTTTCTATAATTTAGATAATAAAAAACACTTATGAATGCAAGATACTCGGTGAAAATTATCAGTATATGTTACATTACAACACTGAGTGTATTGTAATTTCACCTACTCGGCATTACTATTGATGTATTGATGCGATCTTTCAATTATTTATTTATTCGTTACTTCCAACTTAAACATGTGTTTCAAATACGCTAATTACGGAGGCTTTCGAACTCCATAAAAAATGTTATTAAACAAAAAAGATACAATACATTAGTCTCGTGATACAAGCACGCACAAGCACAATATTCGGTATATGTATAAAGATATTTAAAAAGTTATATAGCTGATGGATCTGCATCAGTGATTTCTCACAGAAGGTCACAAATAAAATTAAACACAAAACAAATAAAGAACAGTTGCACGGTTCGTTGCGGATTTATTTTTATGTTTTTATTTGGTAATAAATTTTAAATAGCTTTTTTAGACGTAGCTAATTTTTTGTACGTCTAACCTGATGCAAATATGAAATTATCAAAAAACTTCAAAATATTATTACCGCAATATAATAATAAATTCACTATTTTCAAGAGGTATGGCAACTCTAGATAATGGAAGGTTCCAGCAAAATCCATGAAAGTTAGGCAGTAGAAAAAACATTAGTATTCGACACATAGGTTGCAGAGTGTACGACTTCTTGACTGATTTATTATGCAAGTTATTTCCAAAAGAATTAAAATTCATTTCAATTAAATTATTCTTTCCTTGTAACTTCTTAAATTAGATACTTATAACTCAAAATTATGAAATTAAATATTGTTTGTTTACGAAACAAAGCACAACTTGTAAATTTCATAAAAGAAATTCTTTTATAATATTTTTTTATAAAATCTTTAATGGCTTTAAACACTACTAGATATATTATATTCCTAATAAGACGTATTCAATGCCACTGCAAACCAAAAGTGAGTTTTTTTTGACGCTTGATATTATTTTACATAACGCGTGGTTAAGGTGTAATAAAAAGGTTGGTGATAAATAAGAGTTCGTAAAATAGTTTCTACAAATTCTTTATTGATTTACCGTTTGACCTGGGAGTACTCGCTCTCATGTGTAGTTACCGGAACACAAGGTGCTCGGAGCATGGATTGGTAGACTTTTTGTTAGGATTTGATCATAAATTAAGCAAATATTATTCAAAATATTAACCAAGCGTTACAAATTAATTTTATTTGTGACCTTGTATGAGGAATCTCTGATGCGGATCCATCAGCTATATAACCTTATAAATATATTTATTCATATACCGAATATTGTGCTTGTAAGTGCTTGTATAACAAGACTTATATGTAGTATTTCTTTGTTAATGATTTTTTTTTTCTACGGAATTCGAAAGCCTCTGTAAGTCGTATCTTTGAAATACATGTTTAAGTTAAAAGTAACGAACAAATAAACAATTGAAAGATCTCATCAATAGTAATGCCGAGTAGACGAAACCGCGCGAACAATTTAGTCCTTAAAAAGATTATATGTTATGTTTTTATTTTTAAATTTAATGTTGGTTTCTTTATATGGTATTAAATTTAAATTTCTTTGTTTTTTGGTTTTTTTCTGCCAAGATAACGTATATATAATAAGGAATTTGATATATCTGAGGCACAATTCTACGTGATCTGCAAACATGAACTTTCTAAGTAGAAATATTATTGTTTATTAAAAAAATTATATATTATTTAATTATATTAAATATTTTGTAAAGTGGAATTGTATATTTTATAACAGAGTACGAAAACTTACTTGTAAAATGTATTTTGCTTTGATAATTTTATAAACATAAAAAATAAGGGCAGAGTGGTTCTTCCTGGTATAAGTAAATAAAAATTATTTTTGAAAAAAAAAATCTACATACTTTTGTAACAAAATCTTAGTCACTATGACGAATCTCACAGGTAACATAGTCCAAATAATATTTTATATGTATGTTGTTTCGTAAGATATAAATACCTGGAGAAAATTTCTTTCTAACGTTGTGATTGGAAACGATTATATTGTGACAGACCGATTAGGAAATTAAAAGTTAATTAAAAAAAAACAAATACTCTCAGTATTGTACGGTAACATATACCCATAACTTTCACTGAGTATCTTCCATTCATAAGTGTTTTTTATTATCTAAATTAGTTAATAAATATTTAGTGAATGTGGAGACATTTACAATAATTAAGATGAAAAAACTCCCACTTTCCTATTGATTTATAAGTCTGCGTTTAACTACAAACTTACCTGACGTTTACTGACGATGTCGCGGAAAACAATGAAATGGAGCTGGCTTGCAAGTATGGCTGCCGGAACATATCGATTGATACTTGTCGACAGATTTTCAACTGGAGGTTGTTAGCTAGCCAGACGAGCAATAGGACGTATATCTTACAATCATGCTATATGATTTCATTACACAGTTTTCTTCACTTAAATCTGAGGGCATTTTAAGCCTTAAAGTGCACTTCGAATGACGAGGTGTTTGAACGCGCAAACACTGAGTCGACAACACTTTTAAATCACAAGAAGATAAGATTCCTACTATCAGAATTACAGTTTTATTGTTTTTTTTTTATTTCAGGTAAAGTACGCAATAATGACAGTGTGGGCCCTGCTGGCCTTTGCTTCTGCAATAAACACTGCTAACGCTGAACCGGAAGCCATGGAAACTCAAGAAACTGCGCCTCAGGGTAGTCGGTTTGGCGCAGTCTGAGGACGTAAGCAGAAATGGACTTAGTTGAGACATTAAATACAAATATTAAATGTTTTATTTACAAGTCAATTGTTGAATAAATTTTTGAAAGCTATGTTTTCAATATCTATTTTCTTAAAAATAATCATTTTGTTTTAGTATTAAGTATAATGTATACATCTATTTATTATTCAGGAGGGTAGGTACAAGAAGTTATAATTCGCTGTTTTTGGAACTAAAGGTAGGGTAATATTTGACACGTAATAGTTTGTTTGTGAGATAACGACCTACAAACACTGAAAGAGATAGCGTTACGGTTTCAAAGTAAAAACTATAGAGAATCCTAGACAATTTAGTGTACCAGTAAAAAATCTAAAATCCAACATGGTCGACAAAAATTTCAAATGCTTACGACATCGGATCCTTTAGGCATAGCTATGGTTAGATAAAACAAATTAAATAAATAAAGAGAACCAAGAAATATTCATTGAATATTTATATCATATCAAGAAAATCAAATGGCAGATATAAGTTAAGTTGAAAATTGTGATGTAAAGGTCCTTGCACCCTCCATTTCAAGTACAAAACCAGGTTTTTGATGACGGATGTTTGATTAACGACTAAACTACTGAAGTGTTAAAAAACAGTAAAACTTATGTTAACTACCCTGGCAACATTATTCACACAATCGTATGTGTTGTTAGCTGGTTGCCAAGGACACACAGCTAAATGCATGTTCCAGTATTTTTGTTTGTAAGGCTCCGTCTGCCTTTTTCTCAAATTTTTGTTTCCAGACTTATATATGAATAAAATTCTTCTGTATAATCATTCCAATAGTACATGGTGCATTCATATTCTGAAAAAAGAGTTTTTATTCTTTTTATATAATGACATCTAGATATTTGTGTAATGAGGTTCAACTGAAATAACGAAACGATAACAGTATCTAATTTCGTCGAGACCATTTAAATAATGGTTATGTCCCACTTGTCAGTAGGTTCACCTAAAGAATTTAAAACACTTAGATTTTTTGATAAAGTATCTGTTAACTCCCGAATACAAAACTCTGTCGTCTTGTGCAGCGGTTATATAGCAAATAAACAGTTAATATGTTCATTATTTAATAATAGTTTATTATTATATCGTTTGCATAATAAGTTCCAAGCGATTTTGTAGTTCTTCTACAACATTTTTGCTTAATTAATTACAGAGGAAGCCGTATCTTCGATATACGACTTGAGGTAATGAAATTTATATATTAAATCTATATTGTCATTATCGTGAATCAGGCAGGTATACATGTCTCTAAAGGAAAGCCACTTATCTGTCTCTCCACTAAAAGGCGGGATCTTTAAGGTCGGTAGCTTTAAATTGTAAGGGCTTATAACACTTGTGTTTTGAAAAAACTCTAACAAGGATTGAGCCTGAGCGATTAAATGAACACAGATATTTTCTGTAGTTTTGCGTTCTTGCATTTGTTTAGTTTTATCTTCATCCAACATTTCAATTTATGATTGACCGTCTTCAAAGCTGCATGCAAGACTTTATTCAGCCTGACACTAAGCTCATTTATTATTACAGTACTAATTTGTTTAATATCTAAAAATGGCGCTAAATTATTTTCAAATAAAGTTATTTTCGATCTGATATAACCTCTGTGTTTATAAGTTCCTTTAATTCACTCATCTTGCAGGTGAAAATAACGTATCACAATCAGAAATTTTCTAATATTAATTTAGTTATAAATCAAACAATGAATACGTTACGTTTAACTCTAGTAAAACGCAGTTAATAAATAACGAAACCGGTTCTTCGGGCGATGTCGATGCACAGCGCGACACACGGAGAGGCACGGTTGCTTGTTGGAATACGCGGCGGGTAAACTCTCTAAGATTTTTACTAAAATCTCGCTAGCACACTTTCGGAGAACGTCTGAAATAGTCAACGTCATGGTCTATTCCGCTTCTGGTTTTATAAGAATGAATGAATATTTAAAATGTATGAAAATTTAATAACATTAAAATATGTTTTTATTAACAGCGGCCGGTTTCAAGGCAGCGTATCGACACAGGGCTCACTGCGTTGACTCCTCATTTTCGACGTTAAATTAAAAGTATTATTAATTAAGATGAAGTCCCAGGCGTTGAAATTTCCTCTTTTTTTCACTTCTCTAGCACCAATAGTTTTCAACTAATGGGAAAAAACTAGATCCCATTTTTTAAATAATTAATTGTTTTGGGATGTAATGGGTGTCGAAATAAATCTATAGAACTGAGACGTCCAAGCCAACCTCATCTGCATGTAGTTCACCGAAAAACTGCATCAAAATCCTTCCCAATATTATTTTTGATGTATTAGGTACATACGAAATTGGCGTTTTGTACGGGAGGAATATAAAGTCAATTTTTTTTTGTAAAATATATTTAATTAATTATAATATGCACCGTTGTTATCTATGCCCTTTTGCCATCTCATAGGTAGTTCATTGATCCCTTTACAAAAAAACATGGGGGCGAGAATCAATAAACTCTTTGAAGGCGGTTTGGACTGCCGCATCGGAGTTGATTTTTTTCCTTGTAAGAAGTTGTTCGAATTCCGAAAAAATGGTAATCTGTTGGAGCAAGGTCCATGGAGTACGGTGGATTTCGCAGACATTCCTATTGAAGCTCATCTAACTTAGTGGTTGTTTGTTGTGCAGTGTGTGGTCTTGCGTTGTCGTGAAGCAGCAGTGGCCTAGAGCGATTGACCAATCTCGGTTGTTTAGCAGCTAGTTCTTCCTTCATGGTTTGCAGTTGCTGACAATAAATATCTGCCGTAATCGTTTGACTAGATTTTAGAAAGCTGTAGTGAACGACACCGGCGCTAGTCCACCAAACAGTCACAAGTAACTTTTTCTGAGTCAATTTTCGTTTAGGGCAGGATTTGGCTGGGTCACCACGGTTCATCCATTGCGACGAGCGCTTCCGATTATCGTACAGTATCCACTTTTCATCACAAGTAATGATTCGCTTTAAAATCCCTTATTTATTGTGTCGATTGAGCAAAGTAACACTGCAAGCGACGCGTGTTTGCAAGTTCGATTCACTCAATTCATGAGGTACCCATTGTTCAAGTTTTTTTACTTTCCCGATTTGCTTCAAGTGGATTAATACAGTTTTTTATCACTTACCCTGAAGCCTGCAGCTATCTCTGAAGTGCTTTGTGATGGATCCGCTTCCACAACAGCCTTTAATTCTTCATTTTCCACTTTGGTCTCCGGCCGTCCACGGGGTTGGTTCTGAAAGTCGAAATTTCCAGAACGAAAACGTTGAAACCAAAAACGTACCATGCTTTCTTTTGCTCCTCCTCCTCCTTCGAGCTCCTTCGAGCTGTTTCTGCAGCCCTGGTGCCACGGTAGAACTCGTACTCGTAAATATACCGATATTTCATGTTTTCCATTGTCGGTAATAAGCGACGCCAAAGAAAAAAACGAATGAGGAAAAAAACAAATGAATGAGTGTTTTCAAAACTCAAACTTTTTTTATCGTTATAGGTTTTGGCGTAGTGGCCACAATCTCATCTGATGTTAAGTAACGATGTAGCCCAAGATTGTAAAATGCTAAATCTAGTGCGAGAACTGGCTCTCAAGTGCAGCTGCCGGAACACAAGGTGATTTGATCTTTAATTATATAATAATAACCAAGCGTTACAAATTAATTTCATTTGTGACCTTCTGTGAGAAATCTCTGAAGCGGATCCATCAGCTTTATAACTTTTTAAATATCATTATTAATATTCCGAATATTGTGCTTGTATCACGAGACTTATATAGTATCTTTTTTGTTTCATAACTATTTTTCTACGGAGTCGGCCTCTGTAATACGAGTCTTTAAACTACATGTTTGAGTTAGAAGTAACTAATAAATAAATAATTTAAAGATCGCATTAATACATCAATAGTAATGCCGAGTGGGTGAAGCAGCATGAACAAGTTAGTCCCTAAAAAGATTACAAAGAACAGTAGCACGGTTCGTTGCGGATTTAATTATTGTTTAATGTTTTTATTTTTATTTGGTAATAAAGTTTAAATGGCTTTTTTTTCATACGTATAACTTAATGCAAAATATGAAATTATCAAAAACTTTAAAATATTACTGTTGACGATATCCCGCAAAAACTTTTCTAGGAGTAAATAATAAAATCATTAATTTCGAGAGGTATACGACTCTAGATAATGGAAGGTTCCAGCAAAATCCATGAAAGTTATGTAGTAGAAAAAACATCCGTATTCGACACAGGTTGCAGAGTGTACGACTTCTTGACTGATTTATTATTCAAGTTAATACCAAAAGAATAAAAATTCAATTTCAATCATTTAATTATTATTTTCTTGTTACGTCCTAAATAAGATACTTATAACTCAAAATTATGAAATTATATATTGTTCAAGTTTATTTCTTTACAAGTTTTCGAAAAAGAAAACACCTTGTACATTTCATAAAAGAAACTCTTATATGCTAATTTTTAGAAAATTTATTTATTGGCATTGAAAACTTCTATATACATTCTATAATTATATGACAAATTCGTAGTCAATGCCACTGCAAACCAAAAGTGAGTACATTTTGACGCCTGATATTATTTTTCCTAACGCCTGGTGTAGGTACAATAAAAAGGTTGGTGATAAATAAGAGTTCGACAAATTGAGTTTCTACAAATTCTTTATTGATTTACAGTTTGACCACAGTCTCATCTGATGTTAAGTAACGATGTGGCCCAAGATTGTAACACGCTAAACCTAGTGGGAGGACTGGCTCTTAAATGCAGCTGCCGGAACACAAGGTGCTTGGAGCTTGGATTGGTAGATTTTTTGTTAGGATTTGATCATTAATTATACAAATATTATTCATAATATTAAACAAGCTTTACTTGAATTAATTATCCTTACAATAATACTGTGTGATATCTATTGAATTTTTTAGGTACTTGGTAATTTTATGCAGACAGTTTAATATCATCCATATGCAACAAATGCGTGATGGAGATATTTGAGTTTATTTTATATATTTTAGTGGTTTTATTTAGAAGGTAATAAAGTAGATTAAAGGTGAGGCAGAACTACACCGAACAAAATCACCTTGGAAAATGCACTCCTTTATGCGTACATATTGCGTATTACGTAGCAATAAACGTACATATTGTCGATTGTCAGGTTGATCATGATTTATTTTCGTTTAATCTGGTGTTTAATTTTATATGTTACTGATAATGATGGCTTAAGTGTGTAACTTTTTTTAAAATAATTTTAGCGATCTGAACATTATATATACTCAATTTCTTTAGAACGATTAAAATAGTTAATATTTACTGTTTAATAAGCGCAAGATTATGTAAGATGATGTCTGCTAGACTCTCTAATACATTTGGTTGCTTTTTGTATGATTGTACATGTCGTATTTAAAAAAAATACGTTCCGATGTGTGGTTCTATTAAGTAGTAGTCAAAACTGACCGATACAGAGTACACCGGACGATATATTTTTGTTATTTTTAATTTATTTATTGACATTTCTCTTTTTAGGGTTCGAAGTAAAAAGGAACCCTTATAGTTTCGCAATGCCGTCTGTCCGCGGCTTAGCTCAGAGATTCTTAGTACCAGAAAGCTTTCATTTGGTATGGGTATACATATTGTTATTAATTACGACAACAATGTTGCAAAATAAAATAATATTACATTAAAAAATATATCTCATTTATTATATAGTTATATAATAAATTATATGTATAGTTACGTAGATACGTAGTTCCAAAATATTGCAGGTCTGTGAGAACCATTTTTCGATTCAAAGATCTGTTTGCGAAATATTATATATACGGCCCGCCTGGTGGTAAGAGGCTATCTTAGCCTATGGACGATTGTAATATGTATTTATTACTTAGTTAACAACTAGCACTTTGCCGACCAAGAAACCCCCTACTCCAAGAAGATCTGCGTACCCTTCTCACCGCAGGAATACAACACAAGTTTATTTGGCTGCGATCTTCTGTAGGGTGAAGGTATTCTACCAGTCGGTCATACCCCGTGGGAAATCTCCATAGAAATTTATCTGTGCCCTATATTTCTTATAGAAAGACCCAAGAAAATATGGATAGATTGTAAAGAATTACAAGTGATTAAAAGGTATGAATACTGATATGAAAACTGATGGTGGCCTGACACGCACCTGGCAATTTTTTACGTAAATCATTTTGAAAGCGCAATAATATTATGACTTTATTCTGTATATAATAATGAATTGCGAATAAAACAGGTACCGTATCAGCGTTACTGTTAGACTATTCATTTATGAAAATTACTACCATATTAAGTCAAGGAATGTATACGTGTAATGTAATTTATAATACATAAAAGATATTTATGTTCATACACAATGTAATTGTATCCTCAACAGCGTGTTAATCAAGGGAGAGTTCAAGTGAGCTTCTTTTCACCTAAGGAGGTAATTATATTGCGTTTTATGCCTGACCCGTACATATCGCGATATGATATTTCACATTCATTAACGCTATACTAACATAAGTGTAAAATTATGTTAAGAAATATATAAATATTATAAAAAATTATGAATATACTAGCTGTGTTCCATGGTTTCTCCCATGTTAAATTTCTTCGTTTAACTTTCCACCGCGCCCTCGTTAAGTCACCTGTGTTGTCATTCGTTATTCTCAATTCTCGTACTTGCTTACAGCTTGCCAGATTGCTTGATGTTCAAAGTTACTGCTCCGGTATTTAGTGTCGTAACCTATACTATTCCTCATGTATCTGGCTATCATGTACGAAAAAAAATCATATCGGACTGGCAGTTCCATAGATAAGCGCTTTTGAACAAACAAACAAGCTAACATACAAAAAAACAACTTCTTTATTATATAAATATATATAATATATGTCTTATAAATATAAATATTTAAAATCCAAAACTAGAAAAAAATTGATTTGAAAATAAATCGATAATTCTTGCTCATTTTTTTTTACTTACTGTTCTTTAAAGACCCTGAAATTATCAGACTGGTGTTACCTTAACCTACCTTAATAGTTACCTTAGTTAGAAACCTTTTAATAAAATAAACTTAATCACATAAATATTTAATTTCATAATTGTATCTAATTTAACGCGTTACAAGGAATTCATAATTAAATGATTGAATTGCATTATTATTCATTGGTGGTATTTTATGTCCGCACTCAATATACATTGTTTTAGTTGAGTCGTATTTTTTCGCTCCTTTTTCTTAAACTGAAAAACGACAAAATTATATTAAGGACGAAAAATACAATGTTTCTTTTATATTATTTACCTGGTTTCCTGGTTCATTAACATCCTCGTAGATATCAGTATTTTGATGGCGATAAGGTTTTTATTCATCATTATATTTTTATATTAGGTCTTTTACCTATGAAATTGCCGTTTTGTATGAAAAAATTTAAACGATGTTTTTTTTATTTGTATTAATCGAAGTAATCACCCATGCAATCAATGCATCTTTATCAGCGCAGTGGCAGTTTATTGATGCCCTTCTTAAAGAAATCAGCTGGACGAGAGGCAACAAATTCTTCAAAGGCATTTTGTACTGCCTCTCGGGTATTGAATTTTTTTTCCGCCAAGGAGTTATCCAAATTCTGGAAAAAGTAGTAGTCTGTAGGCGCAAGGTCTGGTGAGTAGGGCGGATGACGGAGCACTTCCAACCCCAGTTCTTGCAACTTGGAGACCGTCTGTTGTGCAGTATGAGGTCGCGCGTTGTCGTGCAGGAGCAGCGGAGACGAGCGATTGACCAATGCTGGTTGGAGATGTGTCAGCTTCTCCATCATTGTGTTCAGTTCTTCACAGTACACATCTGCTGTAATGCTCACCCCGTTTGTTAAGAAGCTGTGATGAATCACACCGGCACCAGACCACCAAACAGTGACCCTCACTTTTCTAGGGGTAAGTTTTCGTTTAGGGCATTGTTTAGGTGCTGAACCAGGATCCAACCAACTTGCTGAGCGCTTGCGGTTATTAAACAGAATCCATTTTTCATCGCAGATAACAATGCGGTTCAAAATTCCTTCATTTGTGTGTCTGTTGAGCAGTGCAAGGCACGTCTCGACGCGTACTTTGCGCTGGCGATCATTGAGTTCGTGTGGCACCCATTTGTCAAGCTTTTTTACCTTGCCAATTTGACGCAAATGGACCAATATTGTTTTGACGCTAACGTCGAAAGCTGCTGCTAATTCAGCCGTAGATTGTGTATCATCAGCTTCCACAATCGCCTTTAATTCGTCATTGTCGACCAAAGTGTTCGGACGACCGCGAGGTTCATTTTTCAGGTCGAAATTCCCAGAACGTAAGCGAGCAAACCAATAACAGGTGGTGCGTTGGTTTTAGCGTTAGCTCCGTAAACGTCGTTGATGTTGCGAAGCGCTTGTGCCGCGTTACTGCCACGACGGTACTCATATTCCATAATTACTCGAATTTTTAACGTATCAATGATCACAAAAAAGATTTAAATGCGATGAAAATGTAACACTAATCAATAAACAAATGACTACTTTTGGAAAAAGAATTCCATGTTTTTAAAATAAAATTAATTTGAAGTTATTTGATTTGAAATGGCCAGTACTGCAGAACGGCAATTTCATAGGTAAAGACCTATTATAATATTAAAACATACGGAGTGCTGATATTTCATGACCTTTCCTTTCAATATTGACACAATTGAAGAGTGATACTAAAATTGTTAGGGACATTTTAGTGTTCTGTCAGGCTACATCTGCCTTTTCCCTAATCTGTGTTACGTGGTATACTATGTTTGTATGTATGTAATGTCAGTATCGTTAGATAGCTAAAGTGTGGTTCTCCAGTTCAAAATATCATTTTACAGATGTAGATGTAAGAAAATAATAACAACTTATAATAGAAAAATAGCGAATTATCACTTTTTGTTCCTAACCTCCGGAATAAAAAATAGATGTATACATTATAAGTAATACTAAAACAAAATGATTATTTTTCAGCTAATAAATATTCAAAATATAGCTTTCAAAAATTTATTCCATCAATTATATCGAAAATAAAACATTTAAAATTTGTATTGAATGTCTCAACTAAGTCCTTTTTTGCTAACGTCCTCGGACTGCGTAAAACCGACCACCCTGAGGCGCAGTTTCTTGAGTTTCCATGGCTTCAGGCTCAGCGTTAGCAGGGTTTATTGCTGAAGCAAAGGCCAGCAGGGCCCAAACTGTCATTATTGCATACTTTACCTGAAAAAAAAAAACCCACTAAAACTGTAATTCTGATTGTTGGTATCTTATCTTATTTTAATTTAAAAGCGATGTCGGCTCAGTGTTTGCGCGTTTAAACCCCTCATCACTCAATGGGCGCTTTAATTCTAAAATGTTCTCAGATTTCATTGAAGAAAACAGCGAACTGAAGTCATAGCGTGATTGTAAGATATACGTCCTAGTGTTCGTCTAGTCGTTGCTAGCAACCTGCAGTTGGAAATTTGTTGACAAGAATCTACCGATGTGTTCCGGCAGCCACACTTGCAAGCCAACTCCATATTTGTGTCTACCGCGATATCGTCAGTTAACGTCAACGTCTACGATGACCTATAAATCAATAGGAAAATGGGAGTTTTTTCATCTTTTTTTGTAAATGTCTCTACATTCACTTAATATTTATTAACCAATTGAGATATTAAAAAAACACTTATGAATGCTAGATACTTAGGGAATGTTTTGGGTATATGTTACTGTACAACACTGAGTGTTTTTGTATTTTGTTGCTAATCGGTACTGACACAATATAATTGTTGCCGATCTGATCGTTGGAAAGAAAATTTCTGCAGGTATTCATGTCTTACGAAACAAAATATGTAGAAAGTGTTATATCAACTATGTTACCTGTGAGATTCATTATAGTGACCGAAATTTTCTTACAAATATGGAGTTTTCTTTTTAATAAATTTTATTGAGTTTTATTTACTTTAACCCAGGTAGACCAAGGTAGATGATACTATGCCCTTATTTTTTATGTGTAATAATATTTCTACTTTATAAATTAAAAATAATGTTTCTAACTATATCTGCAACGAGCCGTGCTACGGTTCCGGTTTGTAATCTTTTTAGGCACTAACTTGTACGCGCGGTTTCGCCTACTCTGCATTACTATTGATGCGATCTTTCAATTTTTTATTTATTGGTTACTTTTAACTTAAATATGTATTTTAAAGACGCGAATTACGAAGGCTTTCGATCTCCGTAGAAAAATAGTTATTAAACAAAAAAATATACATATGTCTAATGATACAAGAACTTACAAACATAATATTCGGTGTATGAATAAATATATTTAAAAAGTTATTATTTAAATTTTATTCATAATATTAACCGAGCGTTACAAAATTAATTTTATTTGTGACCATTTGTGAGGGATGTCTGATGCGGATCCATCAGCTATAAAACTTTTTAGATATATTGTGCTTGTAAGTGCTTGTATCACGAGACTTATATAGTATATTTTTTGTTTAATGACTATTTTTCTACAGAGTTTGACAGCAAGTGCACTCTGCAATTGGCAAATACATGTTTAAGTTAGAAGTAACGAATAAATAATTAATTGAATGATCGCATCAATACATCAATAGTAATGCCGAGTGGGCGAAGCCGCACGAACAAGCTAGTCCCTAAAATGATTACAAAGAATAGTAGCGCGGTTCGTTGCGGATTTAATTTTATTTTTAATGTTTTTATTTGGTAATTAATTTTAAATTGCTTTTTTTGTACCTTTAACCTGATGGAAAAATTGAATTGAAAATGATTTTATCACACAGGTAAGAATAAAATTAATACAATTAATTTGTAACGCTTGGTGAATATTGTGAATAATATACATATAAATTATGATCAAATCCTGAAAAAATATCTACCAAGCCAAGCTCCAAGCACTTTGTGTTCCGGCAGCTGCACTTAAGAGCCAATCCTCCCACTAGGTTTAGCGTGTAACAATCTTGGGCCACATCGTTACTTAACATCAGATGAGATTGTGGTCAAACGGTAAACCGATAGAGAATTTGTAGGAACTCTGTTTGACGAACTCTAATTTATCACCGACATTTTTATTACACCTATACCCAGCGTTAGGACAAATAATATCAAGCATCAAAAAGAATTCACTTTCGGTTTGCAGTTTCATTAACTTAGGTTCTTTGACCCTATATTATGTAATATTACTGGCATTCTGCGTGATATAGTTTGGTTATTTTGCATTCGTGAAGAGGATTATAAATACAAACTGAAAACATGCATTTTGAGATGTCACAAAAACTCTCTAGATAGTTCTAACAAGGGAGCCAATATCTTGTTAGACCAACTTTGTGTAAAAAAATACTACATACGAAATCTTAAAAACATCGACCCATGCAAGTGCTTTTTTCGGCGCCAAATATAGAAGAAGAAGTATTATCAACAACGGATTTATTATATAATAAAAGTTCATTACTTATAAAGATTTTCTAAAAATTAAAAGAATAACAGTTTCTTTTATGAAATTTGTAAATCCAAAGGGCGGATTGCTTTTTTAAAGCAAATTTAAAGACTGAAAGTACATGAAAATTGTACGGAATTCTCGTCATCAGGACTTTCCGTCAAGGATTACTTAAAACTAGTTAAAATATTGCATGCGGTTTTGGGAACATATACTTGTTTAAGCCAATGAATCCATTTTAACGATATTTTGGAACAGATAATTCGATATATTTTATTGGGAAATTAAATATAGGTTGATCTTAATAACAAGAAACGCTGAAATCTTTTTAATGGATAAATAATCCAATTCATATTTACCAAGCTATTTTATTATGATTCAAATAGAAAAGAATGATCAAACATATTGTTTACATTATCTTGATGCTATTATTTGACACAGGTTTACGTAAAACGGTTGTTACAGCGGTTATAGATAAGTAAACACTCACTTTTTTTGGTTTTTACTTAAAAACTAATGCATATCAGTTAGTAAACAGTAGCTATCGCTAAATAAATTTTAATTTTAATTTTCAAAATAAAAAATATTTTATTCCAAGGCACTTTATGAATGTCAAACATTACTATCGTTATGGAAAACATCATAGTCATCCAGAAGAATCGGCAAGAAACACGATCGGGTTTATATTATATATAAAAATGTTTTTATATAATTTTAATCGTTTGCTATTATTATCATCATAGTATGGTTTAATTTTTTTTTTTTAATTTTATGATTCGAACCTATGTTGATCGATATCTTGCTCGAGGGAGATACGACTAAACCAACATCACTTGAAAGCAATTTAACCAGAAAACGTGACGTTGATCGATTATCATAAATTTGTTAAACTACCGCCACGATAGACAATTCGGTGCTAATTAAAATGTGGTATGAACGTTTCGCTATTAGTTAATCATACCGGCGGCTGTTAAAATTACATTAACAGCCAAGTTTCGAAACCGAATTTTTAATAAAAAAGTTCTAGCGTCCGAGTTCCGCTGTAGTTCGTTTCGGATGTTCATTTTCCCACTGAATCCTTATTTCATTCCAAATTAACCGCCTATTCAGCTAAATGAGAATTAACAGGAATCATGTCAGCGTTGTTTTTGTTGTTGTTTATAATTATTTTTTTGATTTAGAACGGCAATAAACGTAAACGTATATATTGTCGTTTGTCAGCTTAATCGTGATTTATTTTTGTTTACTCTGGTATTTAATTTCTATATATTACTGATATTGATGGCTTAAGTGCATAACTTTTTTTTTGTAGTTTTTAATCCCATCAAAAACATAAATGTGAAATGAGAGCCAAGTTCAATTATCAGTTCTGAAATTTATTTATAAAAACATGTAATAATTTATAACAACTTAAAATATCATTTCTTTCCTTATTTAAAGCATGATTCATATTATACGGTATTACATGTGCATGTTACAGGCCGGCATGACAGCGGCGACCGCTGACGGATTTCGATCTCTCGGTGGTCGCCGTTGTTTTTGAATTGTTCTGTGCTTTGTAATATTAAAAAAAATATTAGCCGGGGCCGGGGCGGATCTTGCATATTATGACGGACAACTATGGTAAGCTACACTGCGCGTGGCCCGACACGCACTTGGTAAAATTTATTGTTATCACTTTGGTTTAAATCTTCGTTTCACTGACACTGTTTACTTTCTAATGTAAAATTCTTATAATGTGTTTTAACGTTAAAATAAAATGGACAATGTAAAGTTAAAAATGGTGTAATGATGAAAATCCAGTTTGTACATTTAAACGGTTCGATGATCGAGATGTAAGAAAGAAATGAAATGGCGACAGGTTACTGGGATCATATGTGCTCTGCTAATACCTCTCAAACTCGAGGAACTTTAATACCTGTCGTGATGTATGGAGTGAGTCGAGTGCCGGGTAACGAAAAAAATGGATTGCATATGGCAGAGATGCGAATATTGAGATGGATGTGTGTTGTAACTAGAATGGATAAGTATAGGAATGCGAATATCATAGGAAGCCTGATAGTACCACCAGTAATATAAAATTAGGGAATACTAGGTAAGCGTATTATATGCATTTTATAAGGAGAGATGAAAGTCATATAACTAGAAAAGGTAGCCTTTACGTATAAAGGTGTTCGGATATAGGTGTATTTTTATACAACTTGGGTGACAAACAAGCATACGGCCCGTCTGATGGTAAGAGGCTACCGTAGCCTATGGACGCTTGTTATACCATAGTTACGAACAAACGCGTAGATCCCGCTACTCCAAGAAGCTCTGGAAACTCTCCTCACCGCAGGAGCATAACACAAGTTTATTTGGCTGCGATCTTCTGTAGGGTGGAGGTATTCTACTAGTCGGATTGCCACATGTAATGGGAAATCTCCATAGAAATTTCTCTGTGCCCTACCTCTCTTATAGAAAGACCCGAGAAATGAAGGATGTATTTTAAGAAATCACAAGTGTTAAAAGGTGTGAATACTGATATAAAAACTGATGTGATAGCTAGAATTATAATCGTCTATAATTTATAACCATTACTTATTTATTTAGTCACAAAATTCATAGCTTGATTACTAATAATATAAACTATATTTATAGTAGTTAATTTAGACATTTACGAATTTTTATTATCTAAATTTCATATATACGTATACATAATTATTCATATCTAAAAAAATAAAATAAAATAAAGAAATCAATTTAACGGGTGTGTGTGTGTGTTTATGTATCCATTTTGCGAGTGTGTTTATATATTATTTACTTACCAATTAGAGCTACTTTTATTTGGTTTCTTAAATAATACAATATTATTGTGATGTTTTTTATTTTATTTTATGTACACAATAATCTAGGATTTAGGTCATTAGCTCCATAGTTAGCCCGATTTGTAGGAATGTGAAAGAGTTGTGTGTATCGAGTGCGGGTATTTGGTGCATGTAGTTGTAACATCTTGTTAACGAGTTTGTGACAGTCGAGTTCGCCGGCGCATACGCCGTGTATGTGTAAAGACATGTCTTGAATGATGCGTCTGCCGCGTAATGATAATAAGGTTATGTTTGATGAGTACGCTACATCTTAAATGGAAATATTAAAAAAAAAAAACTCCGTCGCATTCTATAGCATTTTCATGTGTGGCATATTGAGGATTCCATATTGTGCTCCAGTATCCTAGTATACTGCGGACATAGGCGAAATAGAGTACTTTTATACATGTAGCGTCAGTAAATCCCTGAGTTACTCGGAATATGAAAACAAGACTTTTTTATAGGCCTTATCAACAATATAATCAATGTGTGTTGTGAGGGTAAGCTTTGCATCTTACATTACACCAAGGTCACGGACCACACGTGTTATATTTATAATCATTTTGTTAATACTGTATTTAAAACATTTATAATTACATTATAAATTGTCAACATCTTAGTGTCTAATAACATTTCAAAAAGTAAAAATAATTTTACAAAAGATAATAACGCTTTTAAACAAACAAACTCGCTAACAAGCTTCTTTATTATGTGAAATATTAAGGAGAAGATGTTTGATTAACCCGGTGCGTGTTCTTTCGGAAACTTTCAGTCAGTATGCTATAGAAAAGTCAAGGTCAAAAACTGAGACCGCGCCGTCTGGCCTCTCCGTGCGCACCCAACGGAAAAACACACAACTGATTTATTAAGCATTCCTCCAAGCGAGACATTCCGCGCGTGTCCGGACGACTGTCTTCTTTATTAAGTACCTTGTTTTCACTATTTACGTATTCACTTTGTTGTTAAATAAAGTTATTTACTTAACGTAATGTCGTCGCCGACCGTGGAACGCCTTTGACCCAATTTCCATGTATTTCAAATTTGCATATACATAGTTATTATATTAACTGACATCAATTTACATAGTTCAAGAATTAAATGAGTAAACATTAAAGGATTTATAAATTCGGCAGTCAATTAAATCTTAAGGAATAAGATATAGGTAGCATTAATTATCAATGGATTGTTTTCAATAATCATATATAAAACAGTAATATAAGTCTTCTTCCTCTACAAGGACCAGCTTCCTCTGCTAACACATATTAAATAAGACAATATTCAATATATGTCAGAGAATCTTGTTGATATGATTATGGAATCCGTATTAGACTTAGTTAAATACCGTGGGCGGCGCCGAGGTAACTAAACTAAGCTAAACTAAGGGTAAATTATGCTTAGACTAAACATCAAGTGGTTATCTCTAATTGTAGTCAAAACTTCCTAATATACGATCTACGATAAATATACGATCGTCAGCATCTTTACTTGTGTACCGATGAATACGTTGTAATAAGAGAGGGTACAGCCTCTATAACTACTTAGGATACATAGAATTTACTATGGACCCGCACTAATGGCTGAGCGCGATAGCAACAGCTGTACTCTGTGACCGCACGCACTTTGTAGATAAGGTAACTAGCGTACTGGCCATGCCCGGTGAAGCAGTAAAAGCCGTCAGAAGCTCCAGAGCCCCTAAGGCTAACAGTACAGTCAGATCGAGAAAAAAAAAGCTGAAAGATGTTCTCGCTTGAGCTGTGGGATGTTGAAGACTGTCCTTGAGTGGCGTCTTCTGCTCATCTAGGCTACTTATTATACTTGCCTCTATTTGACGTTGGCACAACATGTGTTCGTCTTGCACTCTTTGGTCCTCTGGACTAGGTAGCGATGACCTTGCACCATATGTAACACCTGTCATAGTGGCGTGCTTAGACGTGTCGAATTTCGGGATTAACCGATGTGTATCCATTATCTATCATCAAGCGGGCTATTATCCATAAAATATTTTTTAGAATCGGATCAGTAGTTCCGTAGATTATTTCCCACAAACATACAAATTTTACCTCTTTTATAGATTTATAATATTTTATTCAGTTTGTTTATAAATTACTCTATTTTTTTGTTCTTATATTGAAGAATTAATTGCATGGAACACTGAAATCTTAACGATGTTTTTGTTTAAATGTATAATAATTTATTCGCCGAGACTTCACTTGCATCCTCACCCGTATAGACTATCGTGTACTTCCCGTAGTTGCCTAGGTACTTGCTAGGTTGCGTTCATGGCTAACTGTAGTAACGGAATTATACTATATGTTTTTGATAAATGTCACTAAGACTTCATAAAGCGAACTATTAAAAGACACGTACTAATAATAGATTAATGATTTAAACAAACTAGATACAATGCTACCTACAAACAATAGCTCCTAGAATACGGTAATATAATGTCGTAATGTGTAGTGTCTATTTGAAATTAGGCTTGTCAACGTTACTTATGTTACTTGCCGGTATGACATTGACTCGAGTACGCTGATTTGGCGTAGTTTTGATTTTAAGGATTTAAAAGGATTTATAGTACGCCGACGGCATCTAGTTTAGGCGGCGCGGAAACCAGTCATTAATCTATGATATGAATATTAATTATAACTGTAAATATTAATAAATATATTGAACCTATTACGCAATATAAATAATTAATAAGAAAACAACAAAATAGTTACTGTTCCGCTTCTTACGGTTGTAACGTGAAGTTTTATAACCTTGTTGCTCAATAAGTGAGCGATAAAATGTAATAGCAATTTTTCAAATCTGACTGGTAGTTTCACAGATAGGAGCGATCAAACAAAAAAAAACTCTTGGGATTTATCATATTATATTTAAATAGAGATCAAAATATACTTGTGTAATATAAGAACTCTATGTCTCATATATAACACATACATAATATCTAAGTCTGTTAAAATGTTGTATATATCGCAGTAAAACAAACGAATTATACCACTAACGTCACCGGTGCTCGTGTGTTTCGCCAAAACAATACAATCTCACTGGAATTAAATTTCGGCACGTAAGCTTGCACGCCGGGGGTGAACCGTGGCTCGCCGCGTCGTGCGGTATCTACAAGTTGGACCCGGATAACGTTATTATCGCTTCCCACGATTATACGAAACTAACAGTATTTTTCTTAAACATTTGAAGGTTGTTTTTGGTGAAATTTTTTTTGTATTTCTTATTTGTGTCTGGTTTGTTTTGTTTTACCTGTGTTGCTGTGATATGTGATGTAAGTGAAAATGTGACGATAATGGCTATACGCTAGGTTTACTTTCGGATGTGGAATGAACTCTCTGCTGAGGTTTTCCAAGGGGACTACAGTATGAGGTTCTTCAAAAAAGAAGTAAAGAGGTTTTTAAAGTGTTGGCACCGCACTTCTGATGCTTCTGGTGATGCAAGCGTCCATAGGTTGCGATAAACGCTTACCATCGGGCGCTCACCATCGTGGTAAAAAAAGAAATTAATGATGACATCACTGTCATCAATGATAAGCTAAACTTATCGTAAATGAATAAGAATTTTATTTAAAACCGCAGTTGGAATCGGAAGTGCAAAGCTCGTTCTCATTTGTGTTTTAATTATATGCATATAACATGGATGCATATTTAATGCATTGAAAGGTAAACGGAGAACGACGCACCTGCTTGACACAAAGGCTGCATTATTTATACTAAACGGGCCTATTACTTGTGTAAAATAACGTGCCCGGTGAGAAATATCGAACAATAACATTTAATGTAAAGACATCTTGAGTTACATATTTTTTAAAATATTTATTTCATTTAATATATAATTGCTTATTTTGTGAAGTCATAATTGGAGGGGATTGACATAATCACCACGATTGGCAGGCGGGTAGCGATCGCAATTTGTTTTAAATAATATTCAAAAGACACTGATGCCCGTCCATCGCCTAATCCCTAGTCGCCTTTTACGACACCCACGGGATGAGATGGCCACGTACCGGATGATGCAGCGTGAGCAAACTCGCCACAAGGTGGTCCGATGACCTGGTAAAGGTTACGGGAAGCTGCTGGATGCGGGCAGCATAGGACCGGTCGTTGTGGTGATCTTTGGGGGAGGCCAACTTCCAGCAGTGGACGTCTTTCGGCTGAAATTATGCTGATGATTATATAAATAATAAATTTAATATGTAAAATCAAAATCATAATCTTTTTCTTATACACATACAAATAAATATATTTGAAAAATACGCATGTGAAAGTATTACAGTAATCATAATAAAAATACATTTATTTTTATTTTTGTCTGTCTGTTGGGTCCGGCTAATCTCCGGCTAATAAGCGATTGGACCGATTTTGATGGTACTTTAATTGGCAGATAGCTGATGTTATAAGGGGTAAATTGTTTATGGTGCCGTGCAAATATAGTAATAAACCTTTTTATTTTCAAATTAACCAGCGGGCAACCACTGTGGATGGAAGCGGGCTCACCACAATACAGTACTCTGTAGTCCACGCGAGTGGAGCCACGGACACAGCTAGTATATAATAATCTCAGAAGTTTTTTCATCGATGGTGTAAATTATAACTTTTGTTATTTCTGCTTAAGCCCAATTAAGCTGTAAAAGCCGTCTGAGGCTTCAGGGCCCTTATGGCTAACAGAATAGTCAGATCGAAAAAGATATTCCAAAAAATATGATGTATTTCAATACGAATAATAATTATGCGGTTAAAAAAGTTAGAAAGTAATTTTCAATTAATTACCCATTGACTTGAGATGCTAACTATTTTATTCATACTTATTAATCAATTAACATCATCGTCTCAGACGAAAGACGCCCACTCCTGGATAAAAGTCTCGCCCTTATATTCTTTATAATTAATTCTATATATATTAATTTTGTAACATGTGTATTATCTGTAAAATCCTCAAAATTAAAATAAGCACATCAACTAAATGTTTTAAACAAGGCACTTAAAAGCACCCGTTCTATATCTTAGTAACGCGGGCGCTCGCTGCAAACTCGTGCAGCTAATTTTATGCATGCAAAATGGATTTGCGTCGTTGAAAATATGACCCTCGGGTGCATCGGTTCATGTAATTGCCGCTAAAATCATCCCCTAATGAGGGAGAGAGGGCTGAGGAATTTAGTGAGAGGTTGTTATGATTGCGCGGCGCTAGACGGAGATTGTATAATGGCGTTTTATTTATGATACTCCAAATTGTAGATTTCAAAAGAGGGATGACTTGCGAAATGTAAGTAGATCTGGGTGCGTAAAGCCAGGAATCATTTTTATCTTTAGGAGTCTCAACTCGGGAGAAGTTTACGATCAGCAGCGGAGTAATACGGGCTGATGATGTTTTTAGATTTAAACTTGAGCATAAATAATTATCGCTTCAACAGTAAGTAGTGAAATTTTTAATAGTGATTATCATATACTTATGATTCCAAATGAGGATAAATTATAAAAAAAGTATAAAAAAAGAGACGTCAATGCCATGCATAGCAGATGTGAAATATTTAAATTTAATCGTATATTTATACTGAACTATGAATAAATAAGAAATTTAATAAAATATTCAGATAGTTTTTCACAAAATAGTATATGAAGGTTATTTCCTTAATTATTTTGAATTTATTTGGAATTATTTATAAAAGAAATATATTTTAATAAATATAATAACTTTAAATTTTGTTGTACAGTATGTTAAATTCACCTATACTCACTGATATTTACGAATAACCTTTAAAGCTGGCATAAGAAATTACGTAAATACTCTAAAATACACGTAAAATGTGTATATAAATGTTGAGAGGGGAGCGCTGAATCTCTCAAGCCTAGGTCCGATCCATAGGCATGGAGCCCTTGAGCCAAGCAGCCGCTCGCGCGATACAAGTGACTGTACAATCACTAGCTTTCACAGCCATACATAACACTGCATCATACACACATGCACAACACACATAGGTACATAGGTTCTGTAAGGGACCTTTTTTTTCTTTTTTTGCCTAGTTAGAGTAGACAAAAATTACAGACCACTAAATACACATACACATGTTCCTTCCCTCCTCCCAGGGGGAAGAAACATGTATATATGTATAGAGTTAGTTTAGATCGAATGATAGGGATTTAGTCAGATCGTGACTTAATTGCATACGCGCAACAGTCCGAGCCGAGGTTCGGGCCACTTTGGCACCCTCGGATGTTGTTGCTTAGCTTTCGTGGCTGAGTGCCTTAAGCGCTCGCCCCCAAGCCCGGTAAAGCTGTAAAAGCCGCAAAGGCTCCAGGACCCCTAAGGATAACAGTATAGTCAGTTCGAAAAAAAAAAAGTTAGAAGTAACCAATAAATAAATAAAGAGAACGCATCAATACATCAACAGTAATGCCGAGTGGGCGAAGCCGCACGAACAAGTTAGTGCCTAAGTAGATTACAAAAAACAGTTGCACGGTTCGTTGCGGATTTATTTTAATGTTTTTATTTGGTAATAAATTTTAAATAGCTTATTTATACGTACCTGATTTTTTGTACATTTAACCTGATGGAAATATGAAATTACATCTCTAAGCTACTTGCAAATTTCATAAAAGAAACTCTTATATACTAATTTTAAGAAAATATTTATTAGCTTTTAACACTACTATGTAAATTATATACCTAATAATATGACAACTTCGTAGTCAATGCCACTGCAAATCAAAAGTAGGTTCTTTTTGACGCCTCGAGTAGGTACAACAAACAAAAATACGAAGAGTGTACAGTGGAACACTTGAATAAACAATAAGTATTATTTAACAATATTTAGTAAAATGTAGTATAGAACTAACAACATTTTCTTTTTAGTTTTTGTTTTAATTTACGGGTGTTAAGAGAATAAATAATTATTATTTTTATAACTTTAAATATACAAGTATTGTGCAAGGAAAATGTTTTGATAATTTGTAAAATTTGTTCGGAACTTTTGTGTTTTGCATACTATATCGTTGTGTATACATTTCGTGAAGCACAGTTATTTTGGTGAGCCATAATAAAATTGGTTCACCTAAAGAATTTAAAGTATCTATTAACTCCTGAATACCGAAGTCTGTCGCCTTGTGCAGCGGTTCTATAGCAAATAAACACTTATGCCCGGTTTCTGAAAGGTCGAACAACACAAAAATTAACTAATTAGCTGTCAAATCTCTTGTTAAATGTTTATTGAGTTGCTAAAAGCACGGTCAACTACTTTAATTTGATCATCATTTCATCGCATCCAAACGCGCCATTAGATGTTTCGTATAAATAAAGTTGTTTGTCAGACAGAAATTAATGTTATACGTTGGGCCAAAGAATTACACTCTAGCTGATTGTACGTGCAATTTAGAAATAGTGACTACTTTTAAGCAACGAATCGCCATTGTCAGGGACTATTATCGAATTCCCTATGATATCCTATAAATAAATCTAAAAAAAGGTGAATTTGAAAAGCGTTAACAACAAATAACAACAAGGATAAACAACTAAATAATTAAATTATGAGTCTTTACAATACGTTTTGTGATAGCACACGCAATTCAATCGAGTGCGAGTGTACTACAATCTTGAAAGCTCAACTATTTAGCATTATTTTCTGTTAATTACTTGAATAAATTCTCTGTTAACGTTCATCGTAGCGCTAAACTCCAGGAGTTTATGTTGTCGCCACGGCCGTTTACAGGTATTCTGTGGCTTTACATTAATATTATAATTTATTTTACTATTTTTGGCAGCTACATGAACGTTAGGAACGCTTCATTTGTGTGAAATCTCGTTTCAGAATTAAAACGGTAATTACTAAACTTCGTATTATAATTTATTACCATGTACAAAAAATGTTCTGTCAACTGTAAAAAAGAAACTGAATTATTTTCATAATTGATTAAATTTGCATTCAGCAATGGGTTCTATCAATTTTTAAGTACATATATGCTTAATTACATACATATTTCTCATTACACAGACTTTTCATTTCATACTTATTTACGATTTTACTTTACATTACTTAACCTCTCTTAGAATACAGAAATTTACTTTCACGATATATAACATACAAACATAGTACACCAAAATCATACCTATAAACGATGCGCACGTATAACTCTCTGGGTATCGAGTGAAAATCAGCGCTGGAGGACTCACCCCCTTTCACCATATTTATGCTGACTCGGTGCCCTTTAGCTACGCACACATCTCAAACGTACGTTATGTCATATTATCTACAACCTGTATTCTTGGCTTATTTTTTATTTATTTTTTCTTGTAATTTGTGTGTGTGACAAATAACTGTCTTTTCTTTCTTTATAATTAATAAATGTATTATGATCGAACCCTCATTTGGTGTAAATACAGCATGCATAGAATAGATACAAGTATTTATATACCAATGTTATCATCTACTAGGCTTCGCACGGGTAGAGTAATACATAATAAACCTAATGGTTTACGCGGCGCGCGCCTGTAAAGCCCCAGTTGGCATGATTTTTTTTCGATATCTTCAACAATCATAGTCATATTTCAGCCAATTTACATAAAATCATAATGTATTATACACCTAAATAGTGATGAAAACCGTATGAAAATCCGGTTGAGTTTATCGCGTTCAGACTGACAGACAGATAGACGCGGCGGGGACTTTATTTTATAATATGTATAGATAGATATATCTATATCTTCTATATATATTTTAAAACTCAACGTTGCTCTATCTTTTTGTCCGTTTATGTTCTTTTCACGTGAAAACCACTTATCCGATTTACATGCTTTTTAAGGTTCCGAAGTCAAAAAGAACCGTCTGTCTGTCCGCGGCTTAGCTCAGAGGCGCTTAGTACTAGAAAGCTGTAATGCTGTGTAGCAAGCTGTAAAGCTAAGCCGTGGACAGACATACGACCATAGCGAAACTATAAGTGTTCCTTTTGACTCCGGAACCCTAAAAAGACAAGGTTTATCTGATCTTAGGTGTGATGTGATACCTTAGTATAAACTAAAAAGTCTGGTTGGAAAATAATATAAATTAAATCCGTTCAGACATAAGCATGAAAATAATTTAATACAATATCTTTATACATATAATTCTTCTATAAGTGTGTATTTGACTGAAATCCTCCTAAACGGCTGGACCGATTATGATGTAATGTTTTGTGTGTATTTGAGTGGGTCTCTGGATAGTTTAGATCCACAATTGGACCCGGTTGATGGCGCCGTGGTTGAGTTCTTGGTCTTTTTATATTTATAGACAAGCCAACGTTCGGGCAGGACAACGTTTGTCGAGTTCGCTAGTCTTTTCGTATTTTTGCATTTTCTGAGAAAATTTACCATAGTAATGTATATTTTATTTATACCATCAGAAAGTAGAGATTTCAACGAATAAAAAGCCCACCGACATTTTAAAAAAAGCTGATATTTTGACGCGAGAATTTTCGATTGAAAATTAGGGTGCTTTTTCGATATTAAGACAAAATAAGGTGAAAAAAATAAATATTTTAAATAAAAATAAATATTGTTTGTTTGGGACATAATTAGGTATGCTTTCACCAAATTTCGTGTTTTTTTTTTTTTGTCAAAGATAAAATTTAAAAACTCTAAATAACCAAGTTATTTTAATTTTTCACATAAATTTTGGGGTTATGTGAAAAAGTGTAAATACAAAAGTAGATCTTTTTATTTCCTACAACTTTTTTCCATAGGACTTGAATTTTGCCGGAAATCGAGATAAACCATTTTCTACCCTTAAAAACTCACCACCCCCACTTTGCAACCTCAGATTACCCGTAAATTATTTTCCTTTCATTTTTCATATATTTTCTTTCTTCTATTGGTATTATTTATTGGGAAATTATACTACATCGTAGGCACTACTGGTTAGATATAGGAAATAGCTGTCGCAATGATTTGTAGCTTAATCATATCGAAAATAAACCATAGTAACAGTCTTTACTAAATTTTACAATAGGTCTGTTTTTTTTAAAGTTATCAAAATTTTTTTCACTTATTACCATTTTCAAAGGCTTCAGCCCTGGTCCTATATATTTATAATCATTTTATAGCTCGTTAACGGTCAACGATGAGTTTTGGCATTACCGTTAACAATAGAGGCTGATAATATGATAACGTTTTGTGTTTGCTTAGCAAACCTTATCGAATGGAGTAAAGCGCACGTTATCGGTCCGCTTCCTACGGCCGACACTACTGCATGATACACACTGCTGATACGAACGTCTAATAATTTCTTCCGATATCTATACATATTATAAAATGAAGTCCACCGCCGCGTCTGTTTGTCTGAACGTTTTAATCTCAAAAACCACCGAACTGATTTTCATATGGTTTTCATCAATAGACGAAGTGATTCATGAGCAAGGTTTAGCTGTATAATTTATTACGGTTTTGTGAAAATCGTCTAAAATATGACTATGATTGTTGAAAATATTGGAAAAAATCAAGCCAACTGTGAGCTTTACAGGCGTGCGCCGCGTAAAACAAAAGAGTTATATGTATTACACTGCTGGTATAGAATATAATAATATGACAGAACTATAATAAACTTATGAGTTAATTATATCTAGATTCTCTATAAAATAACCTGATGATGAATTGATAATTGATTGAAGAAGGACGTTAAGAGATTTTCGGTGACCGCCAGATAATATTACATATTAAGTATGTTATGTAATTGGCAAACTTTTAACGTACAATTTAGTTAACCCAACCGTAATAGAACCAATCGCTGTTACTGTGTTATGAACTAGTTAAACATTGATAGGGACTCGACTTGTTTCGGATTCGTGTATTAATAATATGTATAATAAAACTAGCTGTGTCCCACGGTTTGAATCGATTCAGTTTATACAACCAACTCGCCACCGCATCGCCGCGCCGCCAATGTACCCGTTTAGTGTAACGTTGTTCTCGCTTTCCGTACTTGCCTAAAACTTACCAGACTTCTTGACGTTCATAGTTACTACTCCGCTCCTCAGGGATGTAGCGTGATGTTATATAGCATATCCCAACAAATAAGGTATACAATGTAAATAATCAATTACTTAAAAAAAAATATTTAAAAAAAATAACAATATTGAGCAGGAGAATAACTACGCGCTTTCTAAGACGACGCTCCCTTCTTAATAGCGACGCCGCGTGTGTTTTGTCTTCTCACACCGCTTCTGCGCATGTCCGACTTGTTTTTTCAGTCACTATGACTGCGCTGCCGAAGATGTTGGTTGTCACCTAAGTGTATATATATATATAACTAATGCTTAATGATCATCACGCCAGTGTATCAGTTATGCTAAAGTGTCACATAATGACGTAATTTGCCGACCGGCAGCGCCCCGCGTTCCTGACCGTCAACGCTAAAGACTTCCCGTGTTCCATAAACATGAGTTGACAGTGTCACCCCTATATCTCCAGTATAACGTTAATTTAATATACAAACTTAAATGCCGAAACTTGAGGTCTATTTCATTGTGGTTTTTGTTTGACTTCAAATATATTTTTGAAGTTAATAACCTTTTTTAGCGTGTGTAGTAGGGGGTAAAATTGTGAGCTGCGCGCGCATCGTGTGACGTAAGCGTGACAAAATGAAGTTAGCTGTAAATGATAATAATGTGAATTCATATTAATGCCTTTTTTATTTCTCATTGTGTAGAAATGTGGTATCTTCTATACACATTATAAAACGCAACGTCTCGCCGCCTGTCTGCCCCTTTATGTTCTTTTCACGCGATAGCTACTAATTTGATTTACATGGGTTTTCCTTTAATTCAAAGATATGTTATCTGGCTATGTTATAGGATATATTTTGTTACATAAAGTGACATACGAAATAAGCAGTGACGATTATAGTGAATCAATTCGGAGAAAAAACTCTTCTTGGGTGATTAAATGACTTACGCTGAGTAAACCATAAGAGATATGTCAAATTAATGTACTACGTTATTATAGATCTTAAAAGGACCTACGAAAAAGTTAGCGACAGCATATATCTATATTCTAAGGATCATCCATAATAAGCATTTTTGTGGCAGCATAATAGCGCGTGCGCTCGACCGACAGCATTCTGTAGTCCACACGAGCGGAGCCGCGGGCAGAGCTAGTCGTTAATAACTTAGATCTATTTTTACACAATTAAAATAAAAAGTATTTACATTACTATCATTGATTTTATTCATCATGTTCGTGTTTTATACACCTTGTATTCAAATTTTTGGATTTATTTGAATTTTGGTACGGCAAAGAAGATATATTTTTTTGGGAATTAATTAGGTCATTTACATTACACTTGCGCATGATTACAAAAATGATGAGAATGAATTATTACAATGCGCACATACATTGCAATAAAAGGCCTAAATTATGAAGTTGCTAGGTAAGTCTCTTGTTTTATCGTATTGAAGATGGTCACACTCAAAGTTATATTTCAAATAACACTGTTTTTGACTGTAAAAAGACGTGTAACTTCTAACGCGCGTACATTGTACATGTAAAAGTATCTAATATTTTTTTTCTATGTGAACTTACGTCAACTGCATGATACCCGGTGCTATAATATCGACAATACTTCAAATATATTTACTTATTTTTATAATTATTACAAACTTTAATAAGGTTATTAATGCAAAAAGTATAATAAACTTTAGAATTATCTAACACAACTCGATCGTGTAAGTCGCAACGGTTGTTACGGAGTACAGAATCAAGTCATTAGAGAATTCACTAAGCCCTTATATAAGACACTCCAAGATAAGGGTCCTTAAGCTTAACGACTCGACTGTCTAGTCGATACAGAGCGCGTTTCCTGTGAATGTAGCTGAGAGTCCCTAGCTATGTTGTTGAGATAGGGTTGTTCTGATTTATATTGTCTTGGTAATTAACTTATTTTTCATTATAAATCTTAGCACAATGGTTCAGCAAAATTACTGACAATGTAAAAATTTCCAATAAGTGTCGTCATGGTCGAGTTGGCCTGTAAATATCGTGGCAAAAGCTTCAAAGTTTTGAATATGCACTTGCTAACTCAGACGCAATATACTTTAGCGCGTCAAAATGACGAATTTTGTATGTGTGCTTTTAAACTCGTTCGAGGTTGCAATGTACGAAGATTGGACATAACTACGCTAACCCTAGAATGGGTTAGCACAACGAGTACAACGGTCAGACTACACTGACAGGTATTTGCTGAAAGATTTTCAAGTTAAAGGTAGTGTAGTTAGCTTGGTGAGTACCTATTAGAAAACACCCAACCAGCATTCGAACCCATACTTTGACGCAGCGCTCGAGCGCTTTAAAACTTTTCCATTTTAGAAAAGATTGCGACTTTTAATCCACTCTGGGTTCACTTTATTTTAGTGGTAAATCTACAGTTTCATCGAGGTTTAAGAGACAATTATACCAAATCTCATAACCAGTAAAGAAACAGTAAAGAGCATTCACTGCAAAGAAAGGGAACAAGCTAATAAAATCTTTTAGTGCTAAAAATTAAAACAACATTTAAATGAAATATATGAAGTTATGTTAATTAAAAAAACTAGTATATTATATATATTCTTCAATATCTCCGGTATAATAATTTGAATAATGGTTATCGAGACATGATGAGTTCCCAAAAATTTTGGATTCTTTATATTATTTACATTTTCCTATATTTTTAAGGCAGTATTGGAAAGCCTTAAAGTGACGATAGTGACTATTTAAGTATTTATCTATCTTCGGCTAGACTCAAACAATGATGTACCAAAGAAGGTTGACGTCAGACAGGTTGGCCGTAAATCACTAAGCTGAATCCCAGTTCATAACATCAAGGAAGAAGATACCGACTCTACTTAGCTGGGACCAGAGTTAGAACAAGAAGATTTTTAATACTCAACACATGTACTTTATTGCCCGTTAAAGCCAGCGATTTTCTGAAGAATGATCTTTGTCTAGTTATAGAAAATTAACAATAATGGTATTATTGTTTCAAGTATAAATTCATCGCTCCCTTCCACTATGAAACAACGCTGGCTGGTATATGAAGCTAAACGGTAGCATCTACTTCAGCAAGAACAAAATAGTTTGCAAATTCTTATGTTGAAGTACCGTGAAGATATGCAATCACTCTCCGTCCAGCGTATTCCCTCCCTCCTATGATATCGGGTCCTTCAAACGAGGTGTGAAAAGACATTTCTGCTAGCTGGTATGTCCGCGACGACTGTTGATTAAATTTGTTACCAGCCGTGGCCGTTCTTTCTGGATTACACCGTACTTTCCATCAGGTATTGTGCATTTATTTTCCCGTGTTACTATTAAAAAACTGCTATTATACAATAAGCCAACTTAACGTTGTCGATCTCAAAAATTCCATTTAACCATCCCTCTCTGCGGTCAGAACTGAAAGCGAAAAGTAACAGAGAGAGAGCGCCGTAAACGTCAAGCCACAAAACAACATTTGAGAAGTTACGTTTCATACAAAAACCGCTGCGGTAAATGTTATTTGCGATTTTACTGTTAGTGAATAATTTTATCTGTTTCGTATTTTATATATCTGCATAATAAATATTGTATAGGTGTGTATATGTGTTTCGGAAATTACCTTTATCAATCGATTTTCACATATAGACTGCGTCTACATATAGACAAGTAAATTAGCGAGTATTAACAAAAACTGAAGTCGTTATTTTGCCCTTCCATGCAGCATATTCGCGCATCTTATATTGAACGCATGTATATGCATATGCTCAACTTACTTTTATACGGAAATAATAATATATTAAAAAATATATTTATAATTTACCTCTACCTATTTTATATATTCCAAGATATCGTTCTTAAAGAGTAAATTCCAGTCGCGCTTCGGAAGTGAAACACATTTTTTTAAGTTATTAATTTTTTGACCTTAGCTTAGGGATACATTTTGAAATTTCGGGCAGTGGCTAACCAGGTGAGAACAACCTACTACCATGTTATAGTTCCCATGATATGTATTAATCAAAAAAATATAAGATGTTCAAATACCTATAAATATGTATTAAAATGCTAGATTACGATTATACAAAAGAACCATACGAATCTACCATTTTTAATTAACGACTTCTATATGAGACATATTTACACATAAACCTTGTAATGTAGTCAGTTGGCAGTCACAAGCTCACAGCTCGTCCGAAATACAGCACACGACGCAGATTGTATATTTTTTAAATCTAAATAATTTTAAATACAGTTAATTATTCTATAGTATTCTTATGTTGTTTTATTTACTCTATAAACCAGTGAGCTAATAGCGCCTACCAGTCAAAGTCCTGTCAAAATTGGTTCAACCGTTTCGGAAATTAGCCGGAACAAACAGACACTTGAATTTTATTACGTTTATAGATAATACACATTTAAAATATTTTTAGGTGCATTATTGCTAAATCATTAACCGGGAAATTTTGATTTATTTAACAAATCTAGACAACAGCGTGCTGTATTATAACGTACTAGCTAAACCCGGCCGCCACGCTTCGTTGTGGCTCAATCTGATATTAATTATTAGGGAATTAAATAAAAGTATTCTAGTTAACATATGTTAACAATCGTTCTTCTCGGTCTATCACAGATCTAAAACCAAATTTTTTTTTTTAATCTAGGCGCATATTTGCCTTGTTTCAATGAGCATGGTATACTGAAAATAGAAGCGCATAGAGAACTACATCATTCAATTTTCGCGCGAAAAACAATAGTGGCTAAAAGACAAATACATCTATTTTTAAAGTTAACGTAGTTTAAAAGTGTTCACCAGAAGGATAATTAAGCAAGACAAGCGGACAAAGCAGTGCTACCGAAGCACACAACAACGGCGTTAAGGGAAGTTTTAAATTCGCAGCGACAAAAAATCTAGAATGAACTACCTCATCCATTACGGAGCATTAGTATGTCCGATATAATATTTAAAAAATATATGTACAGAACTATTTTTAAAACAAATAGAACACTATAGAATTAAGCAATTTCAATAACACGTGCAGTGGACTTGATAATCATTATCTATTTATTTATTATGTAATTGTTATATCATTATTTATGTTAATATCATTGAAATAAATTGTAATTCTACATACTAACTCTTTTTTGAACTATCTTCTATTGACATTTTAAATTAAATGTATTTTAATATTATGTGACGAGCAGAGTTGCTGATTGTGCGTAACGTTAACAGATTTTTAATGAAGGTATGGGGCAGATTGAAACCCGGTGCTGTGTGGTAATACCACGCCACATGGCATCAGCTGAGTCTGTCCCATTGCTAAACTGTGTATGCAGGATTATAAATAATGTTTAAAATGTATTATGTAACTTTTTTGCGATAAATCATCATTATTGTTATTTAACTGTAGAATAGTTAAAGTTCGCCTACGGCTCACTTTGATATCTAATCGCTAAAGGTTCTTATCATAAATACGTCTCAACACTTTCGTCTACCAACTGTGTATAACTAGAACAATGCTTTAACAATTACTAAACTTCATCTGATGATCGAATTTTTTCTTCTTTCTTTCATATATTACAGGCTGCGAGCGTTTCATTCATGTTTTATAAAAAAAATGAATTACTGATACTTCGTTGACCAAGTATAATTAAATTTCATCGAAACGTTCAAGCTTGATTGATGGAAACATATTCAAACAAACATACTTTCACGTTTATACAATACAGGCAGGATTTTTGAGATGGGATTGTATGGTCAAATCCGAGACTATGAGATACAGAGAAAAGTGGCGTAAGAAGTCATGAACTCGATTTATGAGAAAACATAAATTGCACATTTATGTAAAAAAATTGAGCTAACTAAGCTAAAACTTGAGCGAGAAATCAAACCGCTTAATTTTACAAAATATTACAACCAAAGGATTTTTTGTTGCTAATAAGGAATGAATTATTGACAATTAAACTATATAGCTCATTTTAACAATATACATATCTAGTATTGTTGTACATTATTTACAATTACAGTTTATCTGCTTTTGCCCGTTAATAATAAAACTAAACACAAGGAAAATGAAAGTATTTCTGTTGAACCTTCGATTATTGTGAATCATTTAGTCGCATTACGCACCGGTCAGGAAAGATTTTCCATTATTCTTTGGAAATCAAAGCTCTTTGCCGCTCCGACAAATAATTTTACATAACCCATTTGAATAAGTGTTTCTCCGTGCCCGATGACAGGCGAAGGTTCGGGATGTTTTAGTTTTATTCTACGGTAATGTCAAAAAAGATTTGGAATTGTTATCAACGAATCTATAAATGTGGAAAAAAATTATTACATTATTTTTCTCGCTCTAAACCACGTGTATGGCCATAGCCAAGCAGGAAATGAAATTTGCATTATAATATTGTAGTACAATCATGATTTCCTTTCAGATGGAAACTTTCGAAGGAGTACCAGAGTAAAGCTGTTTTATAAGTACATATTTAATTAGTATTAAAAGTACATAAAAAATCATAATAATTTATATTGTTAAAGAAGATTAACTAAGAGAATGTTTCGCTATTGGCTAATGTTATAATATTCGTAGAAGACGAAGTTTTTTTATATAGAAAAAATAAAATTCGTATATTTGTCTGTTTTCAAGAAGGGACTAAAACGCCTTTAAGTTTAGCAACGTAACACATAAGTCGTCTGCCTGTTACTGCCATGTAGCGTAAAAAAAACCGGATGTTAAGTGATGATATGGTTAAATATGGTAACAAGCTAAATTTGTTACGTATGCGAGCGGGGACGAGTGAAACAACGAGCAGCTAGTGACACACTGATTGTATTCGTGGAACGAACATAGGGTTGTGCGGACACGCACATATTGACATTTTATACATAACATTTCCTTCCCCTAGTTCCTACTAGTATAAACTAATCTAATATTACATAAATTTTTTGTAATCTATTTTTGCACGCTTACGCAAGGATCTTTCAACTATTTTAGGAGGTTGTACTGGGACGTCAGACGAAGCTTCATGGAACTGGTCAATATCATCTGTTCTAGCCGGTGAAATAGCGGGTGTACTACTAACTGGTTGAGCAATTCCCGTAGCCTCATTTCCCTCCTCTCCAGTCATTATTTGCTCGGTGCTACCTTGAACTGTTAGAGCTCTTTGTGGAGGTGCTTCTGGTGGAATCGCCAGAGGCGGCAGTGACGATGACGCCGTGACCTCCGGAAGTGACGGTGGTGGCGGCGGCAGCGGCGGCGACAGTGGCGGCGGCGATGGCAGCTGTGCAGCGGATTTTAATAGAGCCGGAGGGGCTGACAGTTTTGACTGATGACTGGGTGATATAGGTGGCATCGATGAACACGAAGTAGTATCAGGTAAGTATGTTTCACTTTTGTCTGTATCATAGTCCCAGTAGTTTCTATTATTTAAAGTTCCTTTATACTTTATTAAATGATTTTTATGTTTTTTAACTTCTTTGTTAAATAAATAGTCTCTAATTAAATATAAAACTTTTCCTATTCTTTTAACGAGTATTCCTTTTGTCCATTCAAACTTATTACCACTAATAAACTTTTTGTACAAGACTATATCTCCTTTCTCGAATTTGCGACTCAACTTCTCATTATATTTTTTAACACTATTTTGAGAACACTGTTTATCGTAACATACATTAGTTGCAGGTGGAGAGCGTGAAGAGGATGACGGTGTAAGCAGATCTAAGCGGCACCTTAACTTACGTCCAAAAACTAGCTCTGCGGGCGAGAGTCCAGTGCCAGAATGAACTGAGTTCCTGTAGTCAAATATATATTTTAACAACCCTAATTTTTGATTTTTATTATTTAATTCCAAACAAGATCTGATTCCCTTTTTTATAATTTTTACAAAGCTTTCTGCCTGCCCGTTGCTGGCCGGGTGGTAAGCTGGAGATGTTAAATGACAAATCCCATTTAAATTACAAAAATGTTCAAAGCTTTGAGAACAAAAAGCTGTACCATTGTCACTTACTATAGTATCAGGTAGGCCGAATCTTGATACGAAATCAATTAATTTATCTATAACGGCCGTGGAGGTGGTCGAGTTTGACATATCATAAACTTCTACCCATTTAGAGTAGGCGTCTACTATAACCAAGTAAGTGCGATTGTTTATTGGGCCCAGGAAGTCTATATGAATGCGATGGAACGCGTGAGGAGGACGTGCCCATGGCGCGGGCGCCGCGCAAGGGGGCGTTGCTCGCAATTTAATGCAGATCTCACAAGAATTTATCATATTTTCAATTGCACTATCTATTCCAGGAAACCAAAATCGAGATCGAGCCTCTGATTTTGTTTTTACGATTCCTAAATGGGATGTGTGCAGTTCTAATAGAATTTTATTACGTAATACTTCTGGTATCACAAGCTTATGCCCACGCATAACACATCCATTTTCGAACGATAATTGAGTTCGACAAAGGAAAAATGGTTTCAATTTATCGTTGGAAATTTTGTTTGGCCAGCCATTCATTATATAATTTACTATTTCATTCAATAACAAATCTTTATTTGTCTCATTACGTAATAAACTTAAGGTGACCGGTAAATTCCCTTCATTTATGAAACAAATGTAGGCAGCGTGATCCAGCATAGCTGACTCGTCCGCGCTGCTGACGATGCGCTCGCGCTCTGAGGACTTATGACTCGAACCACCTGTTTGCGTCGCGTCGTCGGGTAGACTGGCTCGTGACAAATAATCCGCGCAGTTATTACTACTACGAATATATTCAATTGTATAGTTATAACCGCTCAAAAATAAGGCATACCTTTGGAGTCTGTTGGCGGTCACCTCTGGGACACCACGACGAGGACCAAAAATGGAGATTAAAGGCTTATGGTCTGTACGTAGCAAGAATGGATTTGATCTTCCATATAAATATTGATGGAATCTCCGCACTCCAAAAATTATTGCAGTTGCTTCCTTTTGAATTGGAGAGTACCGCTTCTCAGCCGCATTTAAAGTCCGTGAAGCGAACGAAATAGGTCTTTCAATATCATTTTTATCAATTTGAGATAACACTGCCCCAAGTCCACACGGCGAAGCATCTACGGTCAATACTATCTTAGCATCAGGATTGAAATGTGTAAGCACTTGATCCGAAGTTATGATGTGTTTAATTTTATTAAATGCTTCGGTGTGTATTGCAAGCCAATTAAATTTATTCCCCTTTTTTAAAAGTTCATATAAAGGACTCAAAATCGTAGATATATTTGGCACAAAACTTCGGTAATAATTAATAAGCCCTAAGAAGGACTGTAACTGATTGAGGTTTGTAGGAATCGGGGCTTCAACGATAGCTTTGACCTTCTGAGGAGATTTTTTTAATCCATCTTTATTTATGACATACCCCAAATAACATATCTCGTTTTTGAAAAACTCACATTTTTCCTGCTGCAAGGTAAGTCCCGCGTTCTCTAATCTTTGGAGTACGGAGTTCAATCTTTCTATGTGCTGCCGTTCATCTTTACCAGTGATGAGCACATCGTCCAAGAGACAAAGTACTCCCTCGAGACCCGACAGTACACACTCCATCGCGCGCTGGAAAATAGCCGGCGCGCTTGCTAACCCAAATACCAAACGGGTATATTTGAAAAGCCCGCGATGTGTATTTATACACGTAATGTCCTGTGACTCATCTGATAATAAAAATTGATTGTATGCCATTGATAGGTCAAGCTTAGTAATTTTTTTCCCACCATATAACTTTACAAATAACTCTTTGGCTGTCGGTAGCGGATACTTTTCAATAACCAATTGTTTATTGACACTAATTGAATAATCTACGCATAATCGCAACGACCCATCACGTTTGAGTACTGGAACTATAGGCGAAGCGTATTGTGAGTGTTCGACCGGTTTTAAGATTCCTAAGTCAACTAATCTATCTATTTCTGTGTCAATCTTATCGCGTAAGGCGAATGCAATTGGTCGCGCTTTACAAAATACAGGCTTAGCGTTATCTATGAGAGAAAGTTTCACTTCATATTTGTTGAAACACCCTAGTTTATTAGAAAACAATTGAGGGAAACGCATTTTTAATTGTTGTATCGTATCAGTCTCCGTACAATAATTTACTGGCATAAGTTCTAATTTGAACTGAGAAATAAAATTTCTACCGAGTAAAGGAGGTCCACCGTTACGGACAACGAATATATTTAATTTGTGTGTGATTTCTCGAAATTTCACAGGAACATTCATTAAACCTAAACAGGGTATACTGTCACCAGTATAAGTCATTAACTGTTTATTAGTATTTGACAATGGTACCCCTTTAAAATGTAAATTGTAAAACTTTAAGGAAATCACAGAAACAGCTGACCCTGAATCTATTTCGAACTGTAATTGTAACCCATTAATATAAACAGATTCTACCATGGGTTCCCCCCGCTCTGATCGTATATTATACATTTTAAGCTTACCGTCATCATCGTCATCGCTCTCCAACTCGCTAATCGTGTCAACGTAGTTCACTTTCGTGCACATCTTATGTAAATGACCTTTGGTCTTACACTTTTTGCACACTGCATTAGCATAACGGCATTTTGATGATTCATGATTTGTAAAACCACAGACAGAACACTTTTTTTTATTTGAAGTACCACTCTTTTTTACATTTTGTATTATTTTATACACTTGATCACTCCCCGAAGTCATCGACGACGATTGGTGAACAACCTGTCCACCCATACTGGTGCTCGCCGCAGCGCCAGCTCGCGCGCATCTAATGTTTTCAGCCTTTTCGACTGCCTTCGCCAGAGTTAAATCTCCTAGATCTTCGGAATACAGTTTCTCCTTTTCAACGCCTGGCAACATACCCATGATAAATCTATCCCGGAGTGCCTCCTCCACGTTGGTGAAACTGCAGTGGGCAGTCAGCCCTCGCAGTCGCGCAGCCCACTGATTGTGGCTTTCGCCCTGCTGCTGAACAGCTGCATAAAAATTATGTCGCTCAGCAAAACCAATGCGTTTTGGAGTAAAATATGTATCTAGTAGATTCAAAATATTTTCGAATGGTACATCTTCCAATTTTTTGGGTAATGCTAGGTCTTCTGCTAGCTTATATGTACCCTCCGAGAGTGCACTCAGCAAAATCGCGCGTCGTCTTGTCCCCAATTTATCTTCTTCGGAGATTGCATTTGCAATAAACCACTGTGTTATTCGACCTTTGTAAGTTTTCCAGGACTGAAAACTGTGGTCAAAGGTGGTTAAAATACCGAAATTAGACGTACTCATGTTTTTTTTTCACTTGCGAATAAAAATGTGGGTAACTCGTCGGCACTGTTACGTATGCGAGCGGGGACGAGTGAAACAACGAGCAGCTAGTGACACACTGATTGTATTCGTGGAACGAACATAGGGTTGTGCGGACACGCACATATTGACATTTTATACATAACAGACTGGCTCTCAAGTTTAGCTCCCGCAACAGACCTATAGGTACTTGGCGACAGATCACGATGTTTCCCCTCACTGAAAGTTCAGATTCAGTATTCTAACACTATAGGGTTCAAACCTACGTCATTGTAGCAATTTTCATTCATATTAGTAGCTTTTACCTTCGACGTTGTTTCCGTTTTCTTTCTAATACAGAGACCTTCACGGGCATCCGCATAACAACTATTCAAACTTCCATCACAATGGAATAAAACACATAGGAACGCATACAGGACAAACAAACAAACATTCATTTTTATATGTATAGTACTAACTGTACTCCACGGTTTCACTGCGCCGCACCGCCGCCATTGCACAATGTGTAGTCTATAGTTGTTCTCGTTTTCCGTAGTTGCCTACAGCTTGCCAGATTGCTTGACGTCCATGATTACTGCTATGCTCTTTAGAGTCATAGCGTGAAGTTATATATATATCTTCATAAATGGGCTATATTTTTTTCAAATTTGATTAGCTCTTCCAGAGATTAGCGCGACAAATAAACAATCTCTTGAGCTTGGGAAAATATTCCTCAAATACGTCACTGTTATGAAATTCTAACCTTCAACAAATTACACCTTATGTAATACGCATGACCCAACGGTCTTATTTGAGACCACAGAAAACTGTTCTCGGTTCATTTATCATCACCTCGGGTCACTCAAACCGCGTCACACTCCGAATTAAGGGGCAACGTGACCGCGAAGCACTAGAGATAATGACGTCATTAAGAGAACGAGGGAAATTAGTAATGGACGTTTTTGTCCCGAATATTCATAGAGTAAGATTTTTCGAGATTGTCCGGAGGGTTAACATTGATTAGGAGCGAAATTACTGCGAAACGAAAGGGACGCGAATGGCTTCATTAAAAAAATATTGCGTGCATTTTAAGTTTAAAAATAATGGGTTAGCTTAATCTTGATAGGTATAATAAATTAAAGTATATACAATAAAGAAACGAATATAACATCATTACATAAATGCCATATTATTATGCCGTGGTGGTCGAGTGATTTAAATCGGCGGAATATCGATTATCGAATTCGAATATCGATCGATTCGCAGGTTCGAACTCCGGTATGTTCCAACGAATTTTTCGGTATTCGCATACAAGGCACAAATTTAAATTGGTACCACTATCGGCTGACGGTGAAGGTAAACATCCTGAGGAAACCTGAATGATTTAAAAATGTTCTTGTAGTACCACTGTATGTGTGAAAAAAATAGGACTGTTGATTACTCTATGTTTGAAACGGTTTCGGTTTCGGTTTCGTCTGAGTAGGTCATTGGATTACACATTGTACATATGGTGGCGACATGTGAGCAAATGTGGCAGAGACTGCACCTGGGCCGTTGCCCAGTCGTTGTGCACTAGCACCGAATTTCACTCTCAGCGATTATGCCCCACCGGCTAAGGTTACTCCTGCAGCGGCAGACTTGGGCCTGCAGTCTGTTGAGACTCTTTCAAACTGGCCAGGGTAGTTCGTAACCAGGAGGTAGTTTTTCTGCTGCAGCAAAAATTAACCGTGGCTACTAATTGCTAATTTCTGCTTCGTTCCTTATGGTCATAGCGTGAAGTTATATGAGCCATGTTCAATATACAAGCTAATGCAAATATATATAAATGAAATATATTTCATGAATTAAACAGAAATGCAGTTGTTTTAATTGCTTCTCTGAAACTATTCAAATGAATTCCCAAGATTTACTTTTTTCCGCTATCGTCCATTTACTAAATAAATTGTCAAAATTACATAATATTACACCTGAGAAAATTCAAACCATTATATGTAGGAAATTGTAATTAATGCACATAGTAAATAAATAACAGGAATTTCAAACGACCTATCTCACTTTACATCACAAGATAATAAAAAGCGGCATGAGGCATGTTACAACATATTTTTGTAATAAACTAGGTGAGACCGCGGCTCTGCTTGCGTGTACTACTAAATTTTGTTAATAATGTTACGGCTTGAACATAAAGAAAAGAGAAAAAATCACCTTTCTCTAAATTTCAAGGAGCGTCCGAAAAGATCGTGTATTTATCATAGTGCAGTCTGGTGACGTATAGTCTTAGGTTCAACGACACACACATAGAGAGTTTTATTGCTAAAATTGTCAGCAAACAATGGGCTATAAATTAAACCTTCCCCTCGTTTTAAAAAGCGATGACGTAAGTTGTTTACAAGATGTTAACAGTTCCGGGACCATCCACAGATTTCGGGATCGAATCATTTAGATACATAAGAGAGCTGAGTTGCGAGACGCGGCAGTTATAAATTCGAAAGCGAAGTGACAACAAGAAGCGAAATAAGAGAGAAACAGACAGCCTTATTCTGCAAGTACCTACACAGGGTTATTCTGTGAGAATATTCGGTGGACGATTTATGTGTTTTGATCTGTTATTGTTTTTTTATTTTAATTTGTATTAGCTGAGTACTAATAAATTACTTTTGAGTCTCACTACGGCATCTTATTACCCACGGACGTAACAATAAAACAACTTTAAAAATTACATGGTTTGTTTTTATTCAATTATTTATGACCTCTTTACATACCTAATTATTTCCTAGACAACGAGAACTAATTTGATTCCGTAAAGAATAAAATTATTATATTAAACTACGCTGTCGATTTTATTTAATCTGGTTACGTTTATATACAGTTTTACATATCGTGCTAAACATTTTTAATTTTCTTTATCACGTGAAAGTAGTAATTGCGATTTAAATATTAAAATTTGATTTATAGACTTTATGATTATTTGTTTTAAAGTTATTTCAATTACAAGTTATAGTCCACAGTATTATATTGGTTAGTAATGGAAAGAGAACGTACTGGTAGTATTTTTTTATTGTAGGCAACATTCAAAGTCCATTAAATATAATCAACCTGATGTTTATATCGTGGACTCAGAAGTCACGAATGAGAAACTTCTACGACGGGTTAGCCAGAAGCTTTTGCAAACTAACAAGCAACATAATGTTTCACATCTAGGATATGTGCTCCTGCAACTAATGATGTGCATTTGATGGGAAAAACATATAGGGATAATATCAGACAATAGACGGGGAACTCTAGTGCCACTGAACTCTTTCGTTTTGCTATGGACAAAACAAAATATACAGAACTGACAGCCAACCTTCACTAGTTGGAAAAGCACTCTAAGAAGAAGAAGAATCATTAACAAATATGTAAAAAGGTTTTCTTGCCGATATGATAACATATTTATAGATAATAATGATCGATTATTCTAATGTATTAACCGAAAAACATCCAACAACACGTAAGCTTATTCTCCGACGTACATTAGCAATATGAGAATATTACCCATAAAATTTGATATTTTTCTAAAGCAAATTTTACCGGGCCCGATGTAAATACGGCCGGAGGAGTCAATAAATCATTGTTCGGAAAGGCCTAGGGACGGCATAAGCCCGACTTAAAATAATGTTGTCAGGATATACGCAAGTTTAACAAAGGCGAAGTAACTTACTAAGACAGGCTTGAAATTCCTTGTCGGCTCTATAAACACGCTCAGTTGTTTAAGATTGTATTTCGTTTGCAAATATATTTACGCCAGGTTTAATAAAAATAATATAATAGCGTTCTTGAATATTAAATTTATTTGGAAATATATTCGTCATGCAATTTTATTATTCTAGGGGCCAGTTGCGCAACTTGCCGCTTCACTCGACTCTAACAGTGGTATCCCGAATGCATTATTTACCTACTTAAATGAATGAATTAAGACTATTATAATTTCGTATCTTCACAAATATATCAATTAAACATTTATATACTAACATGCGGATTTCTATGAACGATGCAGATGTTACTAAGAACAGAATCACTTTGACAGCACAGTAGCTTTGCCTAGTTGAGCCTATTCTACGGTATGTATCACGGCGAGTGCTGTAGTCAAAAGAAATGATGCTTTTTTATTTGTTTATATATTATTTTAAAGTCGTGGTGGTCTAGTGGCTTAGACAGGCGGAATATTAATTCGATGTCCGCAGGTTCGAACCTCGGCATGCACCAACGAATTTTTCGTAATTCGCATACATTTACTAATTCTAATACTGTCAGCTGATGGTGAAAGAAAACATCGTGAGGAAACTGAAACGCTTGAGAAATGGTCTGAAAAATGTAGAACTGTTGAATTTTAGGTTTTTGGGAAGAGGCCTTTGTCCAGCAGTGGGAGGACAGGCATATATTGTTATTATATTATTTTAACTTCTGTCTATATTCAATCATGCGCTCTCTGAATTAATTCCTTGTCAAAAATGATTTGAAATTCAGAGGAAAAAACAAATGTAATTATTAGGTACAAAAGTTTTACACAATAAAATATTCAAGAATCCGTAATCCTTGTCCTGTGAATACAAAAACAAGTTTTCCTCGAAGTATTTCGTTCAAGAATATATTTCTCAAAATATTAACATCACTCAGCGCTTTTATGAATAGACAAGCCACTTGTCATCCCAATTGATCCGTTGTTGACAAAACAGACGCTCAAAAACTTTCAACGGTTCAGCGGTGATCCTTTACGAGTACTGGAAACTTGTTATCCCGAACAATCCTCATTGAGTCATGAGAGAGCACTTAAGTGTTGGAATTAAAAAACATCTGGTACGTGTTTATCACGGTTTGCAGCTGCATCTCAACGTACTGTACCCGCCTTTAATATTCACTTTGCATACTTAGCAAGATAGGTGTGAGTGCGGGCTTAAACTTTGAGTATTTTATACGGCAAGAGCTCCGCATTGCGGTTGTGATGTTCTCCTTAATAGTTGATGCACTTACACATTAACCTTTAATGTTTAACATGTGATGTGATCATATAAATTGTGTAGGGTCATGGTTTATATTTTGAGACATTTTGCATTCAGACAACCTGTCTTGCGAAGAACATGACAATTGTATCTAACGGGATCGCGACCGCTAAAACCAGGTGTAACACACCCCATAATGACTCGCTTAGGTATGTCATGTTCCGGGATCAGCTAGTGTATATCCAGTAATCGAGCAGGGTGGTAAGGATACTGTATCCGACTGGTTCGTAACTACCATACACATAGTGACAAAGCCGTTATACAGTGACTTTTTTTGATCGGTTTCGTGATATACCAGTATGTATACAGCTGTCAAGAGGCTTGCATGTTAGCATGACATGTACGATCGTCGACAGATTACCGATCTATCGGTGGTCACCGTTATTTTTATATTGTTTTGTAAGAAATAATTTATTCATAATAACAAATAAAACACAGCAATACACAGGCAGTTTTATTATATATTAAAAAATTATAAAACTGACTTTTTATTAGACATTGCAGTTCCAAACAACTATAATACAGAAAAAACTATTGTAAAAAAATAATTAAATATGCAGAATTAAAGGAAGAAATTCTTAGAATATGGAAACAAGAAAAAGTATACATAGTCCCAAATATCATTTCCTCCACTGGATTCGTCCCAAATCATATCCACTATAGTTTGAAAGTTATAGACCTAAACGAAAGTACTTATATAATCCTACAAAAAGCCACGATATTAAACACTTGCAGAATAGTGAGAAAACGAAATAGTTCACAACTGAAGAATCAAACCTACTATTAGTTAGTACTACTAGATATTACAAGCGGGTTGCCGACCTTGAACCCCCCTATCCCAAGGAGCTATAGAAACCCTACTCACCGCAGAAACACAACACTTGGTCATTTGGCTTCGATCTTCTGTAGGGTGGAGATATTCCACCAGTCGGGCTGCCCCAAGTAGAGAGAAATCTCCAAATATTTTTTTCTGTACCATACCTCTCTTAACCCTTACCCTACTTAATACAGAGTCACACGAATCTTCAAACAAACTTCAACATCTCCGGCAGCTAGTTGTAGCAATCAGCGGCGGCGAGCACGTCTAAGCGCCAGGCACATGTGATCAATCACTCGCTCGTGATCATCTTCTGCTCACATCTGGTTCACACGTTGCTCACCAGAAGCTATCGCGGCTATGGAGTAACATCCATAGTAACATCCACGTAGCTCATGTAAACAAAAAAGAAAACAAATTTGAAATTATCTTACAAAACTGGCTTGTTAGCACTACAACAATTCGAAATTACTCATAAGTAAGTAATTAGTATGTATACCATGAGTGTAGAATCCAAATAAAATTATTGTCAGTTAAGTTAACCACTTATAGCAATGACAGTAGTATGGCTTCTTGCATGGAAGGAGTAACTAATTTTCACTTTTATAGGAATCATTCCATGAACTCTATACCAACTAAAAGCTTATACTACGAGGCATGCGGTTTAGTCTTCCTCACAGACTGCTATAAACTCTCAACCGAATTTCCGTACGTTAAAAATCTCAACCAATGATAAACACTAGAACTCACAATTAACCTTAAAAATTACTACTAATGATATAGCATTTTCAAACGCAAATTTCGACCGCATAATGATTATTTGTGGATTTTTCATTACCCATAAATTCTAATCAAAATTCTCAAAAAATTTCGTAATAACATAGTGGTTATAAATACGAGTACATGCAACTTCTATACGCATAAATTAATGTTCTTACCCACCAGTTACTGCTATTACCGCCAGTTATAGGCGAGCGACGACGTCATGGTCTATTAGGCTTCTAGTTTTATAAAAATGAATGAATATTTAATATATATGAATATTTAATAACATTAAAAAAATGTTTTTATTAACAGCGGCCGGTTTCAAAGCAGCGTAACGACACTGCGCTCACCGCGTTGAGTCCACATTTTCAACGTTAAATGAAAAGTATTATTAATTGAGATCAAGTCCCTGGAATTGATAACCAACCTGATCGACCTGATCTGCATGTAGGGCAAAACTGCCTCAAAAATTTTCAAAATATTATTTGTCGACAATACACCGCAATAACTTTTCTTTTCTACATATATTTAAATAAATTCACTAATTTCGAGAGATACAGCGACTCTAAATAATGGACGGCTCAAGCGAGATCCATGAATGTTATGCAGTAGAAAAAAGTTAAGTATTCGACACATGCGTGGCAGAGTGTACTTAATAATTTAATAATAATTTATTATTATTATTCACTTAATAATAAGAGTGTAATTCTTGACTGATTTTTCAGATTATTACCAAAAGAATGAAAATTAAATTTCTATTATTTAATTATTATATCCTTGTAACGTCTTTAATTAGAAAGTTCTTGCTCAAAATTATGAACTAAACATTAGTTTAAGTTTACTTTAGTAAAAGGTTACGAAAAGAAATATATCACTAAACTACTTGCAAATTTCACAAAATAAATCCTTATATACTAATTTTTTGAGAATCTTTATTAGCTTTAACCCGTCCAAAATCTTATTCGGCATATATGTCGACTTTGTAGACAAAATATTTCTTTATTTCGTCATCATCCCGAACAGATTAACACCACTATATAATAATATAACAAATTTGTAGTCAAGCCACTGCAAACCAAAAGTGAGTTCTTTTTGACGCCTGATATTATTTTTACTAAGGCATGGCTTAGGTGCAATGAAAGGGTCGGTGATAAATAAGAGTTGTCGCGTGGACAATTAAATAGGTATAAAATACCAGAAAATAATTTTAAAAGGTTATGGAATGAAATGCAAAATAGATATATATGTGTAATCCGAAGGCATTTGACAATAAGAGAGATATAAAATACAGAGTACCTTATTTATAGTTTAATAATTTCAGTAAAACCTTCACTAGTATAGTTATTCCACGTTATGCTGTAAAATCTGCTTGTAAAATCTGTCTTGAGATGCTTGTGTGTATAAGAATTTGGCAAACAAGCATCAGATATCCATTCCGTTCCATTACTATAGCTGCATCGCCAAGCCAGCATGAATGAATGTGTCCGCCAGGTTTTCCATTAGTTTCATAATAATTGTTGGCTCTTGACAATTTTAGGTGTATAGTATCAACTCCTATAGTTATACCTAGTTAGTAGGTGTATAGTATCACCATACCCCACGCACCACCGACGATGAACAGCCGACCCTGACGTAGCAACTGATACATCATGCGTCGAACTGATCAATCAAAATAATATAGTATTGTTATACCCGTGGATAGTAAAATGCCGTTTGGTTCGACGTGGGAAATGATATCCTAACAAAACAAATGTGAAAAGCGGCCCAAGTTTGTGATGCTACTAAATCATACGAAATATATTAAATTAACGTTGTATATAATGTAAAAGAAGTACAAAAATGTCAGCAACAGCATATATTGATGTTAAGAATCACCGTGCTTTGAAGAACTGGCAAGGAATTCTACAAAACATACATACATTTTATAAAATAGTTTTATATTTATTCTTTGCTTGTTTTTAACTTATCGGGGCATGGGGGGGGGGGTGATAAAATATTGCATAAGCCGGTCTAGAAGAAGAAAAGATCATTCTTGTTTGTTGAAGGAGTAATATACTCCTTCGACTACCGATTACGATGCGAGGGTTTTCTTGCAGTAGTAAAATAACTTTTTATATAGTCTCCAGATAGGTAGTGTAACTCCAAATAATAACGTAGAATAAGAAATATAAATAAAATGATAAAAATATTATATAAAAGACTGTATGTGTTTAGTCACAGACGTCTGATCGGTAAGTCATCTTGAATGCTGTCCGAATTCAATTATTTTTATCATCCTTCTATATTTTAAATTTAAAAGATTCTTTCAGCCAAAAGTACATTCTTTGTATACGGACTACTTATTTGATATATATATATATATCGTAAAAGAAGTTTGTATTACAATATTAAAATACTAAATTACCTAAAGATAAGATGCCTTCGGAAAGTAGCATAAACACAATAAATTAAGTAATGAGATATCAACTAAGTTAAAATAAATATATATAATTAAAAGATAAAAATGATTGATTAAACAATCATAACATTTTTTTTTATTATAAAAATGATTGATAAAACAATCATTACAGAGTTCGTAAAACAGAGTTCCTACAAATTTTTATCGGTTTACCGTTACACCACAATCTCATCTGATGTTAAGTAACGATAGCCCAAGATTGTAACACGCTAAACTTAGTGCGAGGACTGGCTCTCAAGTGCAGCTGCCGGAACACAAGGTGATTTGATCTTTAATTATATAAACATTATTCATAATAATAACCAAGCGTTATAAATTAATTTCATTTGTGACCTTCTGTTAGAAATCTCTGAAGCGGATCCATAAGCTTTATAACTTTTTAAATATCATTATTCATAAACGAAATATAGTGTTTGTAAGTGCTTGTATCACGAGACTTATATAGTATCTTTTTTGTTTAATAACTATTTTTCTACGGAGTCAGCCTCTGTAATACGGGTCTTTAAATTACATGTTTAAGTTAGAAGTAACGAATAAATAAATAATTTAAAGATCGCATCAATACATCAATAGTAATGCCGAGTGGGTGAAGCCGCACGATAAGTTAGTACCGAAATAAATTACAAAAAACAGTTGCACGGTTCGTTGCGGATTTATTTTTATGTTTAATGTTTGTATTTGGTAATAATTTTTAAATAGCTTATTTATACGTACCGGATTTTTTGTACGTCTGACCTGATACAAATATGAAATTATCAAAAACCTTCAAAATATTATTACCGCAAAAACTTTCCTAGATGTAAATAATATATGCACTATTTTCGAGAGATATAACTACGCTAGATATCAGCTCAATCGAAATCAGTGAATGCTATGCAGTAGAAATCACTCACACACCACAATCTCAGCTGATGTAAAGTAACGATGTGACCCAAGATTGTAACACGCTAAACCTAGTGGGAGGACGGCTCTCAAGTGCAGATGTCGGAACACAAGGTGCTTGGAGCTTGGATTGGTAGATTTTTTGTTAGGATTTGATCAATAATTATACTAATATTATTCGTAATATTAAACAAGCGTTACAAATTAATTTTATTCGTGACCATCTCTTATCTCTTATGCGGATCCATCAGCTATCAAACTTTTTAAATATCTTTATTTATATGCCAAATATTGTGCTTGTAAGTGCTTGTATCACGAGACTTATATACAGTATCTTTTTGTGTTAATGAATAGTTCGAAACCCTCTGTAATTCGCGTCTTTGAAATACATGTTTAAGTTAAAAGTAACGAATAAATAAGAAATTGAAAGATCTCATCTATAGTAATGCCGAGTAGGCGAAACCGCGCGTACAAGTTAGTCCCTAAAAAGATTACAATCCGGAAGTAGCACAGCTCGTTGAAGATATATTTTTAAGTTTAATGTTAGTTTTTTTTGGTAATAAATTTTAAATTCCTTGTTTTTTTTTTCTGCCAATAATAACGTATATATAATGAGAAATTTTATGTATCTCAGGCACAACTCTACGTGATCTGCAAACATGAACTTTGTAAGTAGAAATATTATTTTTTATTTAAAAAATCATAATTTTTAATATTTTGTATATTGGAATTATAAATGATACAGTAGAGTACGGAAACTTACATGAAAAATGTATTTAGCTGTTATAATTTTATAAACATAAAAAATAAAAGGCAAAGTGGTTCTTCCTGGTCTAAGTAAAAAAAAACATGCATATTTGTAAAAAAATCTCGTTCTCTGTGACAAATCTCACAGGTAATATAGTTCAAATAACATTTTATACGTATTTTGTTGCGTAAGACATAAATATCTGGAGAAATTTTCTTTCTAACGGTCTGATTTGCAACGATTATAATGTGATAGTACCGATTAGGAAATTATAAGTTTTAATTTAAAAAAACACAAATACACTCAGTGTTGTACAGTAACATATTCCCTAAACATTCACTGAGTATCTTGCATTCATAAGTTTTTTTTATTAAGCAAACCAGGTAATAAATGTTAAGTAAATGTGGAGACATTTAAAATAATTAAGGTAAAAAAAGTTCCACTTTCCTATTGATTTAACTACAAACTAACCTGACGTTAACTGACGATATCCCGGTAGACACAAATATGGAGTTGGCTTGCAAGTGTGGCTGCCGGAACACATCGATAGATGCTTGTCGACAGATTTTCAACTACAGGTTGTTAGCAAGCTTGACGAGCACCAGGACGTTATATCTTACAATCACTCTATGATTTCAGTACGCTATTTTTTCACTGAAATCTGAGGACATTTTATAATTAAAGCGAACATCGAATGACGAGGTTTCTGAACGCGCAAACACTGAGCCGATATCGCATTTAAATTACAATAAGATAAGATACAAACAAAAGGAATTACAGTTTTAGTGTTTTTTGTTTCAGGTAAAGTACGCAATAATGACAGTGTGGGCCCTGCTGGCCTTTGCTTCAGTAATAAGCACTGCTAACGCTGAACCGGAAGCCATGGAAACTCGAGATACCGCGACTCCGAATATTCTCAACTTTGTTCATGCATTTGATGGTCCCATTCGCTAAGACATTCAATACAAATTTTAAATGTTTTATTTTCAATTCAATTGATTGAATAAATTTTTGAAAGCTATATTTTGAATATATATTATTTGAAAAATAATCATTTTGTTTTAGTATTACTTTTAATCTATACATCTATTTGTTATTTAGGAGGTTAGGAACAAAAACTCATGATTCGCTATTTTTCCATTACTATTTTTTATTATTTTCCTAATTCTACATCTTGATTTATATGCACCTTAGATATATATTTTTTTGAAACTTGCTATAAGATAAGTAAAAATAATATTACAATATTAAATTTGTTACAAAAAGTGATAATTTATCAAATTCTAATAAACAGTTTTATCTTCGGTTTAAGTAAAAGTGTTAAATTTAAAAGGTAATAATACTTTTAAATTAATTAATTAATGATAATTAATTATTTGTTATTTATTTAACAATTATTTCTGTGTTTTCGAATGATTATGTAGCCTTAGTATTTAAGGCAACAAAGGCAAAACATGCTAATACACATAAGATAATCTTACACATATCTTACATCGATTATATGAAAGCCTTTGATAGTATCCCACATTCAGGGTTAATTCGAGTTCTCCAAATATATAAAATGAACCCTGATATTATAGGCCTCCTGTAAAATGCCATGTTGAACTGGAGAACCACACTTTAGCTTGTTGTGTATGTGTGTACCTATTAGTATATAAGGCAAACGTCATTCATTAAACGACTAGTGCGCTTATAACCTTCTTTCATTTCACACGTCCCGACATAAAAAAAAATAGCTAGTTGTATTTTGTGTATACATTGCCCATGTGTTGTGTTGTGCCCGGGCGGGCACCGCTCGCAGTATGGCCATACCCTCCACATTCTTTCTATAGAATACACATCGATTTTTTAGGTCCTATAAACAGTTGTAGTTACCTTATAATAGTAGATGCGTATTCGAAATGGGTCGAATCTTATAAAATGACTTCAGTTTCATCTTCGTTAGTCATATTTAAATTACAAGAATTTATAGCGAGATTCGGGTTACCTCATACCATAGTGAGCGATAACGGCAGGGCTTTTACGTCGCAAGAATTTAAAACTTTTTGTCAAGTAAACGGTATCGATAACGTGACGTCACCTACTTATCACCCGTCGAGCAATGGACAGGCGGAGTGTTTTGTTAAAATCATTAAAAAAGGAATCAAATCCAGCCTAATTAATGGTGAAAATACGAAGCAAAGTGAAGTAACTTTATTAAAATACTTATTTGACTATAGAAACTCGGTACATACTACGACAGGTTCATCGCCGGCTGAGTTGGTTTTCGGCAGGAAACTTCGTTCACGCCTTGACATATTGAATGAGTCACCATCTAAGTCATCGTCGAGTACTCTCGCTAACCGTGTTCACCAAAAACAGTGTTTGCAGAGTAAAATGTATGGTGGTAAAAACAAACAATGTTTACAATATGGCCAGACAATATTATATTAAAAAAAACAGTATGTGCAAAAGAGACAATTGGGGTAAAGGCATTATTGTGAAAAAAATTGGCAAGGTTATTTATTTAATTAAAGATATTAAAAGTAATGTTATACTTAAAAAACATAAAAACCAAATAACTTTAAATACTTTATATAAGGGATTTGACAACAGGGAATGGGGAAGTCAACTGGAAATCGATGATTTTACTGGGAACCATTCGTCTAGTAATATTCCTACATCAGTGGAATCACTAACCACGGCAGATTCTGCTACCCCTCAGGTACGCGTAGACAATGCCGAAAGCCCTAATAATTCGGAGACGGACCTCGAACCGACATTGCATACCAATGATCAAGTCAACGACACGGTGGAGTTTTCAACACCACATTCGGAAGAGTACTCTAGAGATGAAGGTAGAAGGCTACGTCCGCTGCCTAGGGTCGATTATAAACCATTTTATTCGATGTTATACATATAGTTCTATTATTATTAATTAATAAATAAAATAAAAAATGTATGTTATGCGCGTAAGTGCTTTTCTAAAGGGGGGAATATGTTGTGTATGTGTGTACCTATTAGTATATAAGGCAAACGTCATTCATTAAACGACTAATGCGCTTATAACCTTCTTTCATTTCACACGTCCCGACATAACATAGCTACATAACGACACTGATACCATTACTCAATTTCTCGTATAATACAGGAATATACTTTCACTAAACATACATACTGATAGTATACCACGTAACACAGGTTAGGGAAAAGGCAGATGGAGTCTGGCAGAACACGAAAATGTCCCTAACAATTTTTGGTATTACTATTCCATGTCACTATGTCGAATCTCATAAATTCAAATAGTTTTATATATTTTATACATATTTTGTTTAGTAAGACATAAATACCTGGAGATATTTTCTTTCTAACGGTCTGATTGGCAACGATTATATTGTGACAGTACCGATTAGTATCTTACATTTAAAAGTGTTTCTTATTATTTAAATTAGGTAAAAAATATTGAGTGAACAATGAGACATTTACAATAATTAAGATGAAAAAACTGTCATTTTCCTATTGATTTATAGGTCTGCGTTTAACAAACTCACCTGTCGTTAACTGACGATGTCGCGGTTGACACAAATATGAAGTTGGCTTGAAAGGGTTGCTGCCGGAACACATCGGTAGATGCTTGTCGACAGATTTAGGTTGTTAGTTAGCTAGACGAGCGCCAGGACGTATATCTTACAATCTTGCTATGATTTTATTACGCTGTTTTCTTCATTGAAATCTAAGGACATTTTAGAATTAGAGCGAACATTAAATGACGAGGTGTCTGAAGCCGTAAACACTGAGCCGACATTGATTTTAAATTACAATAAGATACCTACAATCAGAATTACAGTTTTAGTTTTTTTTATTTCAGGTAAAGTACGCAATAATGACAGTGTGGGCCCTGCTGGCCTTTGCTTCAGCAATAAACCCTGCTAACGCTGAACCGGAAGCCATGGGAACTCAAGAAACTGCGCCTCATAGTGGTCACAGAATCCAAGGACGTTAGCAAAAAAGGACTTATTTGCGACATACAATACAAATTTTAAATGTTTTAATTTCAATTAAATTAATTGAATAAAGTTTTGAAATCTAAATTTTGAATATCTATTATCTGAAAAATAATCCTTTTGTTTTAGTATTACGTATAATGTATACATCTATTTTTTATTTAGGAGGTTAGGAACAAAACATGATAATTTGCTATTTATCCAATATTATTTTCCTACATCTACATCTTGGTTTCTATGCACCCTAGGCGTATTTTCATTTTGAAACTTGCTATAAAATAAGTTAAAAATAATATTACAATATCAAATTTGTTACAAAAAGTGATAATTTATCAAATTCTGACTAACAATTTTATCTTCGTTTCAAAAAGTGTTACATTTAAAAGGAAATTTACTTGTTTGTAAACAAATAGTGATTAATTGATTGTAATTTATTTAACAATTATTTCTGTATTTCGAACGATTATGCAGCCAAAAAAGCTACTATTTAAGGCAACACTGGTGGAACCATAAAGGGTGCAAGAAACAGCTCATAACTGATTCCACAGTGCAAAACATGCTAATACACATAAGAGAATTTTAAATATATCTTATATTGCATGAGTGCAATGAATGCATGCATTGAAAGCCTTTGATAGTACCCATCATTCAGGGTTAATTCGAGGTCTCCACATATGTAAAATTAACCCTGATATTATAGTCCTCCTGTAAAATGCCATGTTGAACTGGAGAACCACACTGTAGCTATCTAATGGCACTGACAACATTACTTAATTTCTCGTACAATACTGGAATATACTTTCACTTTACTTACATACAAACATAGTATACCACTTAACACAGGTTAGGGAAAAGGCAGATGGAGTCTGACAGAACTCGAAAATGTCCCTAACAATTTTAGTATTATTATTCAATTGTATCAATTTTGAAAGGAAACGTCATGCAATGTCAGCGCTCTGTATGTTTAAATATTATATAAAAAATTAAACACAGTAAAAGTTCTTCCTGAAGAAAAAAAAGGCAAAGTAAAAATCGTTTCACAGGTAACAAAGCTTATTTTGATATTATTTTCCGTGTTATTTGTTACCGATTACAAAACTGCAACAGTGTGGCTAGGTTATAATGATATATTTTCCTGTAAGTTATAGTAAAATATATGTATGTAAAGTTGTGAGATCACTTTATTTACAACATAACTATCGTGGAACTAAAGGTAGGGTAATATTTGTCACGTAATAGTTTGTTTGTTTGACAATGACCTAAAAACACTGAAAGAGATAGCGTTACGGTTTCAAAGTAAAAATTATATAGAATCCTGGACAATTTAGTGTACTAGTTAAAAATCTAAAATCCAACATGGTCGCCAAAAATTTCAAATGCTTAAGACATCGGAACATCGGACCCTTTAGGCATAGATATGGTAAGTTAAAACAAATTAAATAAATAAAGCGAACCGAGAAATGTTCATTGATAAGGAAGAAAATTAAGATAGCAGATATAAGTTTAGTTGAAATGTAATATGTAAAGGTCCTTGGGACCTCCATTTCAAGTACAAAATCAGTTTTTTGATGACGGATTTTGGATTAACGACTACACTATTGAAGTGATAAAAAACAGTAAAACGTATGTTAACTACCCAGGCAACATTATTCACACAATCGTATGTGTTGTTAGCTGGTTGCCAAGGACACACAGCTAAATGCATGTTCCAGTTTTGTTGTTTGTAAGGCTCCATCTGCCTTTACAGCATATTTTTAAATAATATTAAAACATACGGGGTGCTGACATTGCTTGACTTTTCTGTTCAAATTTTATACAATTGTAAAAAGAGTTTTTATTGTTTTCATTTAATGACATCTAGATATTTGTGTCATGAGGTTCAACTCAAAAAACGAAACTATAACAGTATCTAACTTCATCAAGGCCATGTAAATAATGGTTTTGCCCACTTGTCAGTAGGTTCACCTAAAGAATATAAAGTTTTTAGATTTTTTGATAAAGTATCTATTAACATTGAATACACTTAATATGTTCATTAATTAATAATCTTGTATTATTATATCGCTCGCATAATAAGTACCATGCGATTTTACAGTTCTCCGACGACATTTTTACTGAATTAATTACAGAGGAAGCCGTACCTTCCAAGTACGACTTGAAGTAATGAAATTTACATATGTCATCCATTTTGTCGTTAGCGTGAATCAAGGAGATATACATGTCTCTAAAGGAAAGTCACTTATCAGACTCTTCACTAAAAGGCGGGATCTACAAGACTAGCATCTTATATTGCAAGGGCTTTTAACACTTGTGTTGGATACCTTACTTGTGTTTTGGAAAATACTCTAATAAGGATTGAGCCTGAACGATTAAATGAACACAGATATTTTCTGTAGTTTCGCGTTCTGGCATTTGTTTAGTTGTATGTTCATTCAACATTTCAATTTGTGATTGAACTACTTCAAAGCTGCATGCAAGATCACGTATTTTACTCAGTCTGATACTAAACTCATTTATTTTTATAGTACTAGTTTCTTTGATGTCTAAAAATGGCGCTAAATGCTTTTCAAATAAAATTATTTTCGCGCTGATATAACCTCAATGTTTAATAAGTACCTTTAATTCACTCATCTTGCAGGCGAAAATAACGTATCATAATCAGTAGTTTTCTAATATCTAAATTAATATTAATTAGTTTATGTAATTTATTAATCAAACAACGTAAACGTTACATTTAACTTTAGTTAAAGCGCAGTTAATAGATAAGGAATCGGTTCTGCGGGCGATGTCGATGTACAGCGCGACACACGGAGAGGCGCGGTTGCTTGCTGGAATACTCGGCGAGTAAATTCTCTAAGAATTTTACTGAAATCTCGCGACCACACTTTCGGAGAACGTTTGAAATAGTCGGCAAATATGCTTTAGAAAATATTTCAATATATTTTAAGAGGAATGCAACATTAATAAATAGCAAATATTCGTATGTAGGATGAACAATTCAACACTTTTAGACACTGTGTGTAGAATATGATATTTACATATAGTATTACAGTGACATTACTAAATATTTTCTTTGCAAATGGTTATTGCTAGTTTAAATTATTTATTGTAATGGTAGTTTACCTTTATTAGGCAAATTAAGACGTAATTTGTACACTTTTTTATATTTTTACTTTTTAGGTATTTCTTTTATGAATTTTAATAGGTTCGTAATAGGGAGTTATCAACGATATTAAAGTAAATTAAAACAGAAAGAATTGAGATAAAAAGGAATAAACGCACTTCCCTCGGAAATAGTGGCTGCAGCTGCTGGCTGGAGAATTCCTAGAGAACGAGTCCGTTGTTGAACGGAGAAACGATGATCATCAATCTGTTTTTTTCTCCAATATCACGTCGGGTTCACTAATGTTTACGTCGGTCTTTGAATGAAGATTAGAATGAGACGATTTGTGCTTCTTTTATAGGTTTTATAATTTAACTATACAAAAAAAGGTGTGTGTGCGATTCAGACACGATAAAAGTGAAACTTCATTTTAAAAGATATTTCATGTTTTATTTAACATATGTTACATAAGACTTCTTACTAAAAAACTGTAATACGCAGCCGCATACAGTGTACAGTAGTATTAGCTCACGTACTTGTCACATATACTAACACATGTTAAATGCTGAAATACAAGCAAGTATTAAACAGTGTGCAATATACATACACACCGACATTTGCTCTCTGGCTCTTGCTCACACAAAGAGAAGAGACCGATAATTTATTACTCTCTCGGTCTGGCTCACACAAAGAGGAGAGACCGACAATATATTGCTCTCCCGCTCTGGCTCACACAAAGAGGAGAGACCGATAATTATCTTTCATACCTCCTCCATGGTACCGTTAAACGTTTAACACAACCTCGTTGGAAGTCGCATAAGAAGTTTCATTTCAATAGTATATAATTTGCTCTCTCGCTCTGGCTCACACAAAGAGGAGAGACCGATAATGTGCTTTCATACCCCCTCCATGGTAGCGTTAAACGTTTAACGCAACCTTGTTGGAAGTCGCATAAGAAGTTTCACTTCAAAAAAAAAAGGTGTTTGTGCGATTCACAAACTTTATTTTAAAAGGTATTTTCTATTTTATTTAAATAGTGTGCAATATACATACACACTGACATTTACTCTCTCACTCTAGCTCACACAAAGGGGAGATACCGATAATGTGCGTTAAACGTTTAACATTTAACGATTAACGTTTAACGCTTGGAAGTCGCATAAGAAGTTTCACTTCAATATAAAATTCTTAGAGCTAGTAGTGACACACGCACGTCTCACGGGGCAAACCTTATAGCCCCCTCCAATATGTCTCTAGCTCGGTGACGTCGGAGCACGGGGAACCGAAACTACTTAACAGACGGGAATAGATCTTTCTTTTACATGCATCGTCACATGCCGATAATGAGTACTTTTTGACGCTTGGAGTACAACAAACAAAAAAAGGTGTGTGTGCGATTCGCACACGATAGAAGTGAAACTTCATTTTAAAAGACATTTTCTATTTTATTTAAACAGTGTGCAATATACATACACACCGACATTTACTCTCTCCCTCTGGCTCACACAAAGAGGAGAGACGATAATGTGCGTTAAACGTTTGACGTTTAACATTTAACGTTTAACGCTTGGAAGTCGCATAAGAAGTTTCACTTCAAAATACGGAGAGTGTACAGTGGAGCACTTGAATAAACAATAAGTATTATTTATCAATATGTACTAAAATGTAGAATAGATGTATCAACATTTTCTTCTTGAAGTTTTAATTGTGACGTATTGTGAGGAATCTCTGATGCGGATCCACTTTTTGAATATCTTAATTCATATACCAAATATTGTGCTTGTAAGCCCTTGTATCACGAGACTTATATGTAGTATTTTGTTTTGTTTATTGACTATTTTTCTACGGAGTTCCAAAGCCTCTGTAATTCGCGTCTTTGAAATACACGTTTAAGTTAAAAGTAATAAATAAATAAGCAATTGAAAGATCTCTACAATAGTAATGCCTAGTAGGTGAAACCGCGCTAACAAGTTAGTCCTTAAAAAGATAATATGTTATGTTTTTATTTTTATATTGAATGTTAGTTTCTTTATTTGGTAATAAATTTTTAATTCCTTGTTTTTTTGTGCCAAGATAACGTATATATAATAAGAAACTTGATATATCTCAGGCACAATTCTACGTGATCTGCAAACATGAACATTGTAAGTAGAAATATTATTTCTAATTTAAAATATCATTTTTATTTAATATTTTGTATAGTGGAATTATACATGATATGGCAGAGTACGGAAATTTACATTGTAAAATGTATTTTGCTGTGATAATTTTATAAACTGACGATGTCGCGGTAGACACAAATATGAAGTTGGCTTGCAAGTGTGGCTGCCTGAACACATCGGTAGATGCTTGTCGACAGATTTTCAACTACAGGTTGTTAGCTAGCTAGACGAGCACCAGGACGTATACCTTACAATCTTGCAAAGATTTTAGTACGCTGTTTTCTTCATTGAAATCTAAGGACAGTTTAGGGTTAGACCTCACATAGAATGACGTGGTGTCTGAACACGCAAACACTGAGTCTATATCACTTTCACATTACAATAAGATAAGATACCTACAATCAGAATTACAGTTTTAGTGTGTTTTATTTCAGGTAAAGTACGCTATAATGACAGTGTGGGTCCTGCTGGCCTTTGCTTTAGCAATAAGCCCTGCTAACGCTGAACCGGAAGTCATGGAAACTCAAGAAACTGCGCCTGGGAGTGGTCTGGGTGTTATATGGAATATGCTTCCACGTAGGAAAGTAGGTTAGCGAAAAGGACTCAGTTGAGACATTCAATACAAATTTTAAATGTTTTATTTTCAATTCAATTGATTGAATAAATTTTTGAAATCTAAATTTTGTATATCTATAATCTGAAAAATAATCAATTTGTTTTAGTATTACGTACGAGTATAATGTATGTATATCTATTTTTTATTCAGAAGGTTAGGAACAAAAAGTGATTAATCGCTATTTTTTCATTATTCTTTTGTATTATTTTCCATCATCTACATCTTGATTTATATGCACTATAGGTATATTTAAGTTTTCTAATGTGCTATAAAATAAGTAAAAATAATATTACAATATCAAATTTGTTACAAAAAGTGATAACTTACCAAATTCTTACTAACAATTTTATCTTCGGTTCAAAAAAGGATACATTGAAAAGGAAACTCATTTGTAAAAAAATGGTGATTAATTGATTGTAATTTATTTAAAAATTATTTCTGTACTTCGAATAATTACGCAGCCAAAAAAGCTACTATTTAAGGCAACAAAGGTGGAACCATAAAGGGTGCAAGAAACAGCTCATAACTGATTCCACAGTGCAAAAGATGCTCATTCACATAAGAGAATCTTACACGTATCTTACTCGTACATCGATTATATGAAAGCTTTTGTTTGATAGTATCCCACATTCAGGGTTAATTCGAGTTCTCCGTAAATATAAAAATTATCCCTGATATTATAGTCCTCCTGTAAAATGCCATGTTGAACTGGAGAACCACCCTTTAGCTATCTAACGACACTGACACCATTACTTAATTTCTCGTACAATACAGGAATATACTTTCACTATTCATACGTACAAACATAGTATACCACGTAATACAGATTAGGGAAAAGGCAGATGGAGCCTGACAGAACACGAAAATCTCCCTAACAATTGTAATATTACTATTCAATTGTATCAATTTTGAAGGGAAACAAACGTCATGCAATGTCAGCACTCCGAATGTTTTAATATTATATAAAAAAGTAAAAGTAAACACAGTAAATATTTTTCCTGAAGACAAAAAAAGACAAAGGGAAAATCATTTCATAGGTAACAAAGCTTATTTTAATATTATTTTCCGTGTTATTTGTTACCAATTATAGAACTGCAATAGTGTGGCTAGCTTACAACTATATGTTTTCCTGTAAGTTATATTAAAATATATGTATGTAGAGTTGGAAGATCATTTTATTTACAACATAACTGTCGTGGAACTAAAGGTAGGGTAATATTTATCACGTTATAGTTTGTTTCTTTGACAACGACCTACAAACACTGAAAGAGAAAGCTTTAGGTGAAACATTTTAGAGAATCCTGGATAATTATTGTACCAGTCAAAACTCTAAAATACAACATGGTCACCAAAAATTTGAAATGCTTACGACATCGGAACCTTTAGGCATATGTATGTTAAGTTAAAACAAGAGTAAATAAATAAAGGGATTATTTATAATTACTCCAATAGTACATGGTGCATTCATATTGTGGAAAAAAGAGTTTTTATTTTTTTATTTAAATACATCTAGATATTTGTGTAATGAGGTTCAACTCAAATGACGAAACGGTAACAGTATCTAACTTCGTCGAGGCCATGTAAGTAATGGTTGTGTCCCACTTGTTAGTAGGTTCACCTAGAGAATATAAAGTACTTAGATTTATTGATATAGTATCTATTAACTCCCGAATACCGATGTCTGTCGCCTTGTGCAACGGTTCTATAGCAAAAAACACTTTATATGCTTAGTTAATTAATTAATGATCGTTTATTATTTTATCGCTGGCATAATAAGTTCCAAGCGATTTTGTAGTTGTCCGACGACATTTTTTCTTTAGTATCTAAAAATGGCGCCAAATGCTTTTCAAACAATGAATTAGTTAATATTAGTTAGATGTAGTTAATAGGTAAGGAACCGGTTTTGGGGGCGATGTCGATGCACAGCGCTACTCACGGAGAGAAGCGGTTGCTTGTTGAATTACGCGGTAAACTCTCTAAGATTTTTACTAAAATCTCACGAGCACACTTTCGGAGAACGTCTGAAATAGTTGGCAAATATGCATTAGATTATGTTTGAATACATTTTAAGAGGAATGGAACCAGGCACATATCTAAACTTTTGGTTCGGGGGGGTGGACAAACATTGAAACAACCATGTGAACTCTGTAAATAAGTGCTGAAAGCACTGTACTAAAATTTTTAATAACTTAAATTACCGTACTATAGTCAAACACAATATATAATAATTTCTAAATATTATATTTATGTATATATATGTAAGTATAATATAAGTATTTCTCTATTTTCGCTGGTACCCATTACGTCATATATGTCATTACGATATCATGATTTGGCGCCAAAGCAGAATGAATGGACAATAGATCAAGACCAGAAGCCGCTCGCCCGCCATTCTATTCCTTATGAAGGATTTTATGCTCTTTAACCTTTCTGTTGCTTCTTTCCAGTTGTCAAATTTTTTGCTGACAAAACTTCCTAGTGTTTGATGGGTACCTTTTTCAGCAGTGCCTGATTTAAAGACAACGCATTATTTGCAGAACACGCCGTTCCTCGTCGGTGAATATGTTAACCATTCCCAAGATTGAAGTGGGAAAAGCGTGTCTTTTGCCCAAGGAATTGCTGATATCTTGTTCTACACAGCTGTAAATCTGCGTGTAGCATTGTTCATTTGTTTCTACTGGTGATACATTATATGATGCGTTTACAGCTTTAATACCAAATTGCTCATCTTTACATTTTCTAACCTGCAGTGACACCAAAAGGTTTTGGTTTAATGCTCACGACTCCGTCACAGCGGTTCTACTAGCAGCCGGTCTAGATGGCCAGATGGTCCATAAACAACAGCAATTCGGATCGCTCGCTCGCTCGTACTTATGCGTGGTACTTATAAAATAATGTCCACCCAAAGTCAGCCTAACTTCACAAAAAGATTATTGTAAATTTAGTTATCGTCAAATTGTCTAAGTCTCAAAAGTTATCGTAAAATTGGTCAGTTTTAGCAAGTCTTAAAATTACTACAACACGTTTAAACGCAAACATTGGTCTATCGGGCATTACAAAATCATAAGATTTTAAACACCCTTCAAAACAATCTTCACGTATTTGTTAATGACTTAAGTCAGTAATTTTTCAAGTAAACTTTTCTAATCGAAAATGAGAACTGCTCACCAAAAAGTATCCACAAAATTGAGTGTCACTCCGGTGACAAGTACGAACACTAGATAAAGACGGTCACCACCGTCACCATTCAACTACGTCTTTCGGCCATCCTTGACAAAATTAACGTCCTCGCACCCTTGTGTTTTTTTACTATAAAGATGGCATGCAGTCATATGGCACGCCTGATGGTAAGCGACTACCGTAGCCTATGAACGCCTGCAATAGAAAAGATATTACAAGCTCGTTGCTGACCTTGAACCCTATGGGGTATGCCCCGAGGAGCTCTGGTAACCCTACTCAGCGCAGAAACGCAACACTAGGATATTTGACTACGATCTCTGTAGGGTGGAGATGTTCCTACAGTCGGGCTGCCCCAAGTAAAGAGAAATTTCCGAAGAAATTTTTCTGTATCCTACCTCTCTTAACCCTTACCCTACTTAATACTGAGTCACACGAATCTTGCACAACATCTCCAGGCAGCTAGTTATAGCAGTCAGTTGCCACATGCGGCGGCGACCACGTCCAAGCGCCAGGCACATGTGATCAATCACTCGCTGGTGATCAACTTCTGCTCACATCTTCACACGTTCAAGCTTTCGCCGTTGTGGCGTAACACCCATGGTCCACGTAGCTCATGTAAATAGAATACAAAACAAATTTGAATTTATCTTACAAAACTGGCTTGCAGCTTTCATTCTTTTGGTAATAATCTGAATACAAAATCAGTCAAGAAGTAATACACTCTGCCACCTATGTATCGAATACTCAAGTTTTTTCTACTGCATAACAATCGAAGTTGAGACGATTGAGTATGACAGTGTCTAGAAGTATACGAGCAATCTGCGGCTCAATACATGGCTAGGGGTATACGATACTAGGTGGTATAAGTATCACGTTTGACTTAGAAGTATGGTATGTCGTATATTCACTTACGGAAATTCGGTTGAGAGTTTACAGACGTCTGCGAGAAATACTAAACCGCATGTGTCGAATACTTAACTTTTTTCTACTGCATAACATTCATGGATCTCGCTTGAGCCGTCCATTATTTAGAGTCGCTGTACCTCTCGAAATTAGTGAATTTATTTAAATACATGTAGAAAAGAAAAATTTTTGCGGTGTATTGTCGACAAAAATATTTTTAAGTTTGTTTGATCCAGTTTTTTGTGCACTAGTTTTGTAAATGGGGACTCAACGCGGTGAGTCTTTAGGCTGCCTTGAAACCGGCCACTGTTAATAAAAACATTATTTTTAAATGTTATTAAATATTCGTACATATTAAATATTCATTTATTCTTATAACACCAGACGCTGAATAGACCATGACGTCTTCGCTCGCCTATAACTGGCGGTAATGGCAGTAACTGGTGAGTAAGGACATTAATTTATGCGTGTAGAAGTTGCAATTACTCGTATTTATAACCATTTTGTTTTTACGATATTTTTTGAATGTTTTGATTAGAATTTATGGGATATTGAAATACCCACTAGTAATTATTTTTCAGTCGACCTATGCCTATGAGAACGCTATATCATTAGTCGTAATTTTTAAGGTATATTGTGTATTCTAGCGTTGTTTTTCATACTACCGTAAATAGAGGTGTAGCTCCCAAATATTACGGTCCGTTCACACGTAATACATCTGTCACTGAAAATACGTGTGTAAATGAACCCTTACAGTAAAGTACCAGTTCGTATGAATTTATAAAGTCTTTATTTGTCAGGAGTGATCAAGACACGTAAGCTGGTGTTTTTTTTTTTGTTAAAACATATTGTGATTGGTTTGGTGAGAGATGGATACGGATCTAATTGTATGATTACAGTAATCATCACAGCTAAATTGCGCTACTAAAGATGGTCGAAACGATTGAGTTTGCCAGTGTCTGGAAGTATACGAGCAATCTGCGGATCAGTATATGGCTAGTGTTATACGCTCCTAGATGGTATAAGTATCACGTTTGACTTAGAAGTATGGTATGTCTTAAAACTTCACTTACGGAAATTCGGTTGAGAGTTTACAGTAGCCTGCGAGGAAGACTAAACCGCATGGCTCGTAGAATAAGCTTATAGTTGGTATAAGTATGATAGAGTTCATGGAATGATTCGCTATAAAAGTGAAAATTAGTTACTCCTTCCATGCAAGAAGCCATGCTACTTTCATTGCTATAAGTGGTTAACTTAACTGATGATAACTTTATTTTTAGTCTACACCCATGGTACACATACTAATTACTTAGTATTGAGTAATTTCGAACTGTTGTAGTGTTACAAGACAGATTTGTATGAGAATTTCAAATTTGTTTTGTTTTTTGGTTTCATGAGCTACCTGAACCTTGAATGTTACGCCATAGCCTCGAAAGCTTCTGGTGAGCTTTTGTGAACCAGATGTGAACAGAGAAGTTGATCACGAGCAAGTGATTGATCACATATACATGGCGCTTGGACGTACTCGCCACCGTATGTGGCAACTGACTGCTACAACTAGCTGCCTGGAGATGTAGTGCAAGATTCGAGTGACTCAGTATTAAGTAGAGTAAGGGTTAAGAGGTAGGGTACAGAAAAAAGTCTTTGGTGATATCCCTCTACTTGGGGCAGATCGACTGTTGGAATACCTCCACCCTACTGAAGATCCAGTCAAATTTCTATAATATCAGGGTTAATTTTATATTTGTGAAGAACTCGAATTAACTCTAAGTATGGGATACTATCAAAGGCTTTCATATAATCGGTGTAAGATTCTCTTATGTGTATTAGTATGTTTTGCCTTTGTTGCCTAAATACTAGCTTTTTGTCTGCATAATTATTCGAAAACTCAGACATAATTGATAAATAAATTACACATAATTAATCACCATTGGCTTACAAAAAAGTAATTTTTCCTTTTAAAATTAACACTTTTTGAACCGAAGATAAAATTGTTTATCAAAGTTTTGATAAGTTATCACTTTTTGTAACAAATTTGATATTGTAATATTATTTTTACTTATTTTATAGCACATTTCAAAACGTAAATATACCTAGGGTGCATATAAATCACAATGTAGATGATGGAAAATAATACAAAAGGATAATAAAACACTAGCGAATAATCATTTTTTGTTCCTAACCTTCTGGATAAAAAATAAATGTACATACATTATACTCGTACGTAATACTAAAACAAAATGATTATTTTTTAGATAATAGATATACCAAATTTATATTTCAAAAATTTATTCAATCAATTGAATTGAAAATAAAATATTTAAAATTTGTATTCAAGGTCTCAACTAAGTTATTTTTGCTAACGTCCTTGTTGCATATGATGAAGATACTCGAGACCACCCTGAGGCGCAGTTTCTTGAGTTTCCATGGTTTCCGGTTCAGCGTTAGCTGAAGCAAAGGCCAGCAGGGCCCACACTGTCATTATAGCGTACTTTACCTGAAATAAAACACACTAAAACTGTAATTCTGATTGTAAGTATCTTATTGTAATTTAAAAGTGATATAGACTCAGTGTTGGCGGCTTCAGACTCCTCGTCAATCTATGTGCGCTCTAATTCTAAAATTTCCTTAGATTTCAATGAAGAAAACAGCGTACTAAAATCATAGCAAGATTGTAAGATATACGTCCTGGTGCTCGCAGGGGACGGGCGGCAAACTTCGCTCCCGCACACATATCTCGACCGCCTTCTCCTGCAGCGACTTGAGCCTAGGTCCGTTCCCCCGCTAGGGAGCCCTCAAGCCAGCTGCTCGCGCGATACAGTGACACTGCAATCACTAGCTACCGACATACATTCACTACACTGTATGAACACACATGCACCACACTCAGGTACATAGGTCTTGTAAGGGACCTTTTTTTTTCTTTTTTTTGTGGTTAGTTAGCCTCAGAAAATTTTTCAGATCACTAAATACATGTACGTGTGTCTCTTCCTCCCTCCCAGGAGGCAAGAGACATGCATACATTTATAGTTAGTTAGCTCGAATTCGCGTAGGAATTTAGCTAGGTCGCGTATGTTGCAAATACGGCAACAGCTCAAGGTTCGGCCACTTTGGCACCCTTGCGCATGTTGCCTAAAATTTCTCGGCTGAGTGCCTTAAGCGCTCGCCAACAAGTCCGGTGAAACTGTTAAGGCCCCCGGGCCAACAGCATAGTCAGTTTGAAAAAAAAAAAAAATACAGACATATATTTTACTATAACTTACAGGAAAACATATCGTTGTAAGCTAGCCACACTGTTGCATTTCTATAATCGGTAACAAATAACACGGAAAATAATATTAAAATAAGCTTTGTTACCTATGAAACGATTTTCCCTTTGTTTTTTTTTTGTCTTCAGGAAAAAGATTTACTATGTTTACTTTTACTTTTTTATATAATATTAAATCATTTGGAGTGCTGATATTGCATGACGTTTGTTTCCCTTCAAAATTGATACAATTGAATAGTAATATTAAAATTGTTAGGGAGATTTTCGTGTTCTGTCAAGCTCCATCTGCCTTCTCCCTACTCTGTGTTTCGTGGTATACTATGTTTGTATGTGTGTATAGTGAAAGTATATTCCTGTATTGTACGAAAAATTAAGTAAAGGTGTCAGTGTCGTTAGATAGCTAAAGTGTGGTACACCAGTTCAACAAGGCATTTTACAGGAGGACTATAATATCAGGAAATTTTTTTATATTTGCGGAGAACTCGAATTAACCCTGAATGTGGGATACTATCAAACAAAAGCTTTCATATAATCGATTTACGAGTAAGATACGTGTAAGATTCTCTTATGTGAATTAGCATATTTGCACTGTGGAATCAGTTATGTTAATTAATCACCATTTGTTTACAAATGAGTAAATTTCCTTTTCAATGTATCACTTTTTGAACCGAAGATAAAATTGTTAGTAAGAATTTGGTAAATTATCACTTTTTGTTCCTAACCTTCTGAATAAAAAATAGATGTACATAAATTATACTCGTACGTAATACTAAAACAAAATGATTATTTTTCAGATACTAGATATACAAAATTTTGATTTCAAAAATTTATTCAATCAATTGAATTGAAAATAAAACATTTCAAATTTGTATTGAATGTCTCAACTGAGTCCTTTTTGCTAATGTTAATTCTTAGGTTGCCTAAGATGATACGAAAAAGGTCCCAGAATAATCTTAGGCGCAGTTTCTTGAGTTTCCATGGCTTCCGGTTCAGCGTTAGCAGGGCTTAGTGCTAAAGCAAACGCCAGCAGGGCCCACACTGTCATTATAGCGTAGTTTACCTGAAATAAAACACACTAAAACTGTAATTCTGATTGTAGGTATCTTATCTTATTGTAATTTGAAAGTGATATAGACTCAGTGTTTGCGTGTTCAGACACCTCGTCATTCTATGTGCGGTCTAACTCTAAACTGTCCTTAGATTTCAATGAAGAAAACAGCGTACTTAAATCTTTGCAAGATTGTAAGGTACGTCCTGGTGCTCGTCTAGCTAGCTAACAACCTGTAGTTGAAAATCTGTCGACAAGCATCTACCGATGTGTTCAGGCAGCCACACTTGCAAGCCAACTTCATATTTGTGTCTACCGCGACATCGTCAGTTTATAAAATTATCACAGCAAAATACATTTTACATGTAAGTTTCCATACTCTGCTATTTATAATTCCACTATACAAAATATTAAATAAAATAATATTTCTACTTACAATGTTCATGTTTGCAGATCACGTAGAATTGTGCCTGAGATATATCAAGTTTCTTATTATATATACGTTATCTTGGCACAAAAAAACAAGGAATTAAAAATTTATTACCAAATAAAGAAACTAACATTAAATATAAAAACAAAAACATATTATCTTTTTAAGGACTAACTTGTTCGCGCGGTTTCGCCTACTAGGCATTACTATTGATGAGATCTTTCAATTGTTTATTTATTCATTACTTTTAACTTAAACGTGTATTTCAAAGATGCGAATTACAGAGGCTTTGGAAATATAGAAAAATAGTCAATAAACAAAACAAAATACTACATATAAGTCTCGTGATACAAGGACTTACAAGCACAATATTTGGTATATGAATTAAGATATTCAAAAAGTTTTATAGCTGATGGATCCGCATCAGAGATTCCTCACAATACGTCACAAATAAAATTAATTTGTAACGCTTGGTTAATATTATGAATAATATTTAAATAATTAATTATCAAAGCGTTATAAATTCATTTTTAATTTAAAGATCGCATCAATACATCAATAGTAATGCCCAGTGGGCGAAGCCGCACGAATAAGTTAGTCCCTAAATATATTACAAAGAACAGTAGCTTGGTTCGTTGCGGATTTATTTTTATGTTTAATGTTTTTATTTGGTAATAAATTTTATATAGCTTATTTATACCTACCTGATTTTTTGTACGTCTAACCTGATGAAAATATGAAATTATCAAAAAACTTCCAAATATTATTACCGCAAAAACTTTTTTAAATGTAAATAATAAATTCACTATTTTCAAGAGGTATAGCAACTCTAGATAATGGAAGGTTCCAGCAAAATCCATGAAAGTTATGCTGTAGAAAAAACATCCGTATTCGACACAGGTTGCAGAGTAAACGACTTCTTGACTGATTTATTATTCAAGTTAATTCCAAAAGAATAAAAATTCAATTTCAATCATTTAATTATTATTTCCTTGTCACGTCCTAAATAAGATACTTATTACTCAAAATTACGAAATTATATATTGTTCAAGTTTATTTCTTTACAAGTTTTCGAAAAAGAAAACACCTCAAAACTACTTGTACATTTCATAAAAGAAACTCTTATATACTAATTTTTTAGAAAATTTATGTATTGGCATTGAACACTACTATACAAATTCTATAATTATATGACAAATTCGTAGTCAGTGCCACTACAGACCAAAACTGAGTTCTTTCTGACGACTGATATTATTTTTCCTAACGCGTGGTGTAGGTGCAATAAAAAGAAAAGAAGAAAAGTGCGATTAATAAGAGTTCGTCAAATCGAGTTCCTAAAATTCATTATTGGTTTATCGTTTGACCACAATCTCATCTGTTGTAAAGTAACGATGTGACCCAAGATAGTAACACGCTAAACCTAGTGGGAGGACTGGCTCTCAAGTGCAGATCTCGATTTTTTGTTAGGATTTGATCAATAATTATACAAATATTATTCATAATATTAACCAAGCATTACAAATTAATTTTATTTGTGACGTATTGTGAGGAATCTCTGATGCAAATCCATCAGCTATAAAACTTTTTGAATATCTTAATTCATATACCAAATATTGTGCTTGTAAGTCCTTGTATCACGAGACTTACATGTAGTATTTTGTTTTGTTTATTGACTATTTTTCTACGGAGTTCCAAAGCCTCTGTAATTCGCGTCTTTGAAACACACGTTTAAGTTAAAAGTAATAAATAAATAAGCAATTGAAAGATCTCTACAATAGTAATGCCTAGTAGGTGAAACCGCGCTAACAAGTTAGTCCTTAAAAAGATAATATGTTATGTTTTTATTTTTATATTTAATGTTAGTTTCTTTATTTGGTAATAAATTTTTAATTCCTTGTTTATTTGTGCCAAGATAACGTATATATAATAAGAAACTTGATATATCTCAGGCACAATTCTACGTGATCTGCAAACATGAACATTGTAAGTAGAAACATTATTTTATTTAATATTTTGTATATTGGAATTATAAATGATATGACAGAGTACGGAAACTTACATGTAAAATGTATTTTGCTGTGATAATTTTATAAACTGACGATGTCGCGGTAGACACAAATATGAAGTTGGCTTGCAAGTGTGGCTGCCTGAACACATCGGTAGATGCTTGTCGACAGATTTTCAACTACAGGTTGTTAGCTAGCTAGACGAGCACCAGGACGTATACCTTACAATATTGCTATGATTTTAGTACGCTGTTTTCTTCATTGAAATCTAAGGACATTTTAGAGTTAGAGCGCACATAGAATGACGAGGTGTCTGAACACGCAAACACTGAGTCTATATCACTTTTAAATTACAATAAGATAAGATACCTACAATCAGAATTACAGTTTCAGTGTGTTTTATTTCAGGTAAACTACGCTATAATAACAACGTGGGTCCTGCTGGCCTTTGCTTCAGCAATAAGCCCTGCTAACGCTGAACCGGAAGCCATGGAAACTCAAGAAACTGCGCCTGGGGATGCTCTCAATCGTATGTTTATACACTTAGGAAAGTAGGTTAGCAAAAAGGACTTAGTTGAGACATTCAATACAAATTTTAAATGTTTTATTTTCAAATCAATTGATTAAATACATTTTTGAAATCTAAATTTTGTATATCTATTATCTGAAAAATAATCATTTTGTTTTAGTATTACGTATAATGTATACATCTATTTATTATTCAGGAGGGTAGGGTACAAGAAGTTATAATTTGCTGTTTTTGGAACTAAAGTTTGGTTAATTTTTGACTATGTATGTAAATCTATTTTTTATTCGGAACGTTAGGAACAAAAAGTGGTTAATCGCTATTTTTTCATTATTCTTTTGTATTATTTTCCATCATCTACATCTTGATTTATATGCACTCTAGGTATATATACGTTTTCAAATGTGCTATAAAATAAGTAAAAATAGTATTACAATATCAAATTTGTTTCAAAAAGTGATAATTTATCAAACTCTGACAAACAATTTTATCTTCGGTTCAAAAAGTGTTAATTTTAATAGGAAAAATTACTTGTTTGTAATGGTGATTAATTATTTGTAATTTATTTATCAATTTTCTGTGTTTTCGAATAATTATGCGGACAAAAAAGCTAGTATTTAAGGCAACAAAGGTAAAACATACTAATACACATAAGAGAATCTTACACATATCTTACATCGATTATATGAAAGCCTTTGATAGTATCCCACATTCAGGGTTAATTTAAGTTCGTCTTAAATATAAAATGAACCCTGATATTATAGAAATTTGGCTGCAGTAGGGTTGAGGTATTCCAACAGTCGGTCTGCACCAAGTAGAGAGTAATGACCAAAGAAATTTTTCTGTACCTTACCTCTCTTACCCCTTACTCTACTTAATACTGAGTCACACGAATCTTGTACAATATCTCCAGGCAGCTAGTTGTAGCAATCAGTTGCCACACGCGGCGGCGAGCACGTCCAAGCGCCAGGCACATGATGTGATCAATTACTCGCTGGTGATGAACTTCTGCTCACATCTGGTTAACGTATATCGCAGGGCTCTCATTTAGGACCGCTTTTTTACAATGCATATCTCTATGATGAGATCAGTTGTTTAACTAATTCTGACTTTTTTCTTTATGCCTACGATACAAAAATCTATCGACAAATTAACTTGTTAGATGATACTTACTTTATACAAAGCGACCTTAATAATCTTACATTATACTATATACGTAATCGCATATCAATCAATACGTAAAAATGACAAATTTACGCTTAAAAAAGAGCCAATACTACAGTCATATTCTATCTTCGGCAATCCCATCGGGAGGGTATATTTAGTAAGAGACCTCGGTTTATATCTTGACCATAAATTGCTATTAAATGAACATATTGAAATAATAACTAACAAAGCATACAGAAGTTTAGGTTTTCTTTATCGAACATGTTCTGTATTTAAAAATTCTTTAAAAGAAGCCTTTTAGAATATGGGTGTACCATGTGTTCGCCGCAATATGTTAAGTATAAAAAACAACTACAAAAATTTCAAATAAAATTCATAAACTATTTAAATTATCGTGGATGTCAATCTATTTCACCATATGAAGATAATTCTCATAATTACAAATTATTATCATTAGAAAGCCGAAGAATAATTCTAGACACTATTTTCTAATACCATATTATAAACTCTCGATTGGATTGTCCAGAACTACTTTCCGAGTTGAGTTTTTTTGCTCCTAAAAGCGAACGCGCCACACACCACTACTACAACAAACATTTTACCAACGAAATTACGCTTGAAACGAATCTCGAGAGACAATGAGTTTTTTCAAGATATATATATATATATATATCGTGGAACTAAAGGTAGGGTAATATTTGTCACGTATTAGTTTGTTTGTTTGACAACGACCTAAAAACACTGAAAGAGATAGCGTTACGGTTTCAAAGTAAAAATTATAGAGAATCCTGGACAATTTAGTGTACCAGTCAAAAATTTCAACCAACATGGTCGCTAAAAATTTCAAATGCTTACTACTTCCTGTATCTTTAGGCATAGGTATTTTAAGTTAAAATAAAAATAAAGAAAATCCAGAAATATTTATTGATATGGAAGAAAATCAAGACGGTATATATAAGTTTAGTTGAAAATTGGTATGTAAAGGTCCTTGAGCCTTTCAAGTACAAAATTAGTTTTTTTATAACGGATGTTGGATTAACTACTACAATAATGAAGTGGTAAAAAACAGTAAAACTTAAGTTAACTACCCTGGCAACATTATTCACACAATCGTATGTGTTGTTATCTGGTTGCCAAGGACACACAGCTAAATGCATGTTCCAGTTTTGTTCTTTGTAAGGCTCCAACTGTCTTTACGGCATATTTTTATATAATATTAAAACATACGGAGTGCTGATATTACATGACGTTTCCGTACAAATTTTAGACTATTACTATTACTACTACTATACATACTAAAATTATTAGGGATATTTGCATGTTCTGTCAGGCTCCGTCTACCATTTTCTCAAATTTGTGGTTCCAGACTTATATTGAATGAAATTCTTCTGTATAAGTACATGTTAATTTATATTGTGGAAAAAAGATTTCTTATTCTTTATATTTAATGACATCTAGATATTTTTAAGGTTAAACTCAAATGACGAAACGATAACAGTATCTAACTTCATCAAGGCCATGTAAATAATGGTTTTGCCCACTTGTCAGTAGGTTCACCTAAATAATATAAAGTGTTTAGATTTTTTGATAAAGTATCTATTAACTCCCGAATACCGAAGTCTGTCGCCTTGTGCAGCGGTTCTATAGCAAATAAACAGTTAACATGTTCATTAATCAATAATCGTTTATTATTATTATTATATCGTTCGCATAATAAGTTCCAAGCGATTTTGTAGTTTTTCGACAATATTTTTACTGAATTAAATACAGAGGAAGCCGTACCTTCTAAATACGGTTTGAGGTAATGAAATTTACATATTTCATCTATGTTATCGTTATCGTGAGTCAGGGAGATATACATGTCTCTAAAGGAAAGCAACTTATCTGACTGTTCAATAAAAGGCGGGATCTTTAAGGCTGGTAACTTTAAATTGTAAGGGCTTTTAAAACTTGTGTTGGATACCTTATACTTGTGTTTTGGAAAAACTCTAATAAGGATTGAGCCTGAGCGATTCAATACTATGAACTCTATGGTTTAGTCTTCCTCGCAGACGGCTGTAAACTCCCATCCGAATTTCCGTAAGTGAAGTTATAAGACATACCATACTTCTAGGTCAAACGTGATACTTATACCACCTAGTAGCGTATACCCCTAGCCATGTATTGAGCCGCAGATTGCTCGGATAATTCTAGACACTGTCATACTCAATCGTTTCGATCATCTGTAGTGGCGCGATTTAGCAGAGATGATTAAAGTAATCATACAACTAGATCCAGTTAGACGTATCCATCTCTCACCAGCAAAAAGAAAAGCAGCAGCTTACGTGTCTCGACACTCCTGACAAAAACAGTATTAATAAATTCATATGAACTGGTACTTTACTGTAAGGGTTCATTTACACACGTATTATCAGCGACGGATGTATTACGTGTGAAAGGACCGCAATAGTTGGGAGCTACACCTCTGTTTACGGTAGTATGAAAAACAACACTAGAATTCATAATTAACCTTAAAAATCACGACCAATGATAAACACTAGAACTCACAATTAACCTTGAAAATTACGAGTAATGATATAGCGTTTTCATACGCATAGGTCGACCGAAAAATGGTTACTAGTGGGTATTTCAATATCCCATACATTCTAATCACAACTTTAAAAAAATATCATAAAAATTCAGTAGTTTTATTTAAATTCACATTTAATTGTTTTGCGATGTAATTGGTGTTGAAAGACATCTTTAGAACTGAGACGTCCAAGCCAACCTCATCTGCACGTAGTTCACCGAAAATCTGCTTCAATAAACTTCAAAATATTACTGTCGACAATTCACCGCAAAGACTTTTCTTTTCTACGTGTATTTAAATAAATTCATTAATTTCGAGAGGTACAGCGACTCTAAATGATGGACGGCTCAAGCGAGATCCATGAATGTTATGCAGTTGGAAAAGCTTGAGTATTCGATACATATATACATACAGAGAGTGTACCACTTCTTGACCGATTTTTTATTCAGATTAATACCAAAAGAAAGAAAGCTACAAGCCAGTTTTGTAAAATAATTTCAAATTTGATTTATTTTCTGTTATATGAGCTACTTAGACTAGGGATGTTATGCCATATCCACGAAAGGTTTGTTGAGTAACATGTGAACCAGATGTGAGCAGAAGTTGATCACCAGCGAGTGATCACATTTGCCTTTTTCTTTTTTATATTAGCTCGGCACGTTGACTGTACTGTACCTGATGGTAAGCACACTACAATCCTAACACAACGGCGACCACGAAAAGATCGAAATCCATCGGCGATCGCCGCTGTCATGCCGGCCTGCAAAATCCTGCCTGGCGCTTGGATGTGCTCGCCGGCCCATGTGGCAACTGATTGCTACAACTAGCTGACTGATGATGCTGTGCAAGATTCGTGTAACTCAGTATTAAGTAGGGTAAGGATTTAGAGAGGTAGGGTACAGAAAAAAATATTTGGAGATTTCTCTCTAATTGGGGTAGCCCGACTGTTGGAATACCTCATATACCATATACCACCCTACAGAAGATCGTTGTCAAATGACCTAGTGTTGCGTTTCTGGGCTAAGTAAGGTTTCCAGAGCTCCTTGGGTAAGGTTGTGTTCAAACAGAGGTAGGGCATAGATAATTTTTTTTTGCAGATTTTACTCTACTTGGGTCAGCCTGACTGTTGAAATACCTCCACCCTACAGAAGGTCACAGCCAAATGACCTGTTGTTGTATTTCTGCGGTGTGAAACTTCATTTTAAAAGATATTTTATATTTTCTTCTTCTTCTTATTAATTATGGCTCGGCACTATTCGTGCATTAGGCCATTGTCAAGTATTTTACATTTTGTCAACAAAGCGAGGGAAATATTCTGTAATCTTTAAACATCGCTCCAACAAGATGGCGGCACCCTTGTTAAAACTTTCCAGGGAGCCTTTGTAGCAACTCAAAATCCATGTTCCTAGTTATTTATTGTAATCCACTTCACTTGTGCACAACAATCACACTACATCACGTAAAATGCCGCCAAAATTACATAATATAGGGCCAAATGACATAAGTTTATGAATTAAAACAAAACCCAACACATGACACTTTAAGTTACCGCCAAAAACTCCCATTTTATATTTTATTTAAACAGTGTGCAATATACATACACACCGACATTTGCTCTCTCGCTCTGGCTCACACAAAGAGGAGAGACCGATAACATATTGCTCTCTCGCTCTGGCTCACACAAAGAGGAGAGACCGATAATGTGCGTTAAACGTTTAACGTTTGACGCTTTGGAAGTCGCATAAGAAGTCTCACTTCAAAAAGTGACTGTCTTGAGTCCTTATCAAATAGGTGAAGATCGTTTTGAAGTGTGGTTAAAAACTTATAATTTTGTAATGTCCGGCAGACCAATGTTTCGTTTAAACATGTGGTCATTTTTACGAATTACTGTAACTGACTATTTACGATAACTTACCTAACGAGCGAGATCAGAATTTCTGTTGTTTATGGATCATCTGGGCATCTAGGCCGGCTGCCGGTAGAACTGCTGAGACGGAGTCGTGAGCATTATGCTAACACCTTTTGGTGTCACTGCAGGTTACAAAATGTAAAGATATGCAATTTAGTGTACAGCTGTAGACGCATCTTTTAATGTATCACCAATAGAAACAAATGAATAATGCTGCACGCAGATTTACATCTGTGTAGAACAAGATATCAGCAATTCCCTGGACGAAGGACACGCCTTTGTCACTAAAGCACCGAGTCCAGTTGATACTAACATACCATATATAAATGATATTATATGGAACACTGATGTAAAATAAATATCTACTCCTGTCTGTTAAGTAGTTTCGGCTTCCCGCGCTCTGACGTTATCGAGCGAGGCAGGTGTTTGAGGGTGATATAATTAAAACCCTAGGGTATATGAAATAAAAAAGCCTTGATTTTAAATAAAAACATTTTACATTCAATTTCAATTTGAAAAAAAAGACCCTTTAACTATAAAGAAAAATAATAATAGATAAACGTTATAACCTTCACTTAAATTCGGTTTGCTTATTACGAGTAGGTACAAAATAAGTAAAATATTATAATCTCAGTGCGTGAGGAATAAATGGCAAGCGACGGTGTTCGAAGAAAAATTTACTGTCCGATGTATAAAATTTAAAAAATTATAGTCGACTCGGTCTGTAGCTAGATGGGTAAATGGTGTTGGCTTAGCTGTATGCTGAAGCAGCGGCCCGTCGCGTTAGCAGGTCAGAAGTTCCCCGTTCATCGGGGTTCTATTCAGCAGTAGCGTTAATAAACTGGAAAAACTTCCACTGTTCTATGGATCAGTGATCTGCTGATGTTGTGCAAGATCCCCACGACACGGCGAGAAAAGTTACCTCGACGAAAAATGGGAATGGATGTTTTAATTTCCAAAAGTTAATCTTGGTCGATAACCAAAGTTGCCAAGATACGTCGTAGGCCGAGGTAGGGCGAACAAAAAAAATAATCGCAGGAAAAGAAATGTGCAGCCGGCACGATCCTTATATATTACTGTCGATAGTAGGGATTTGTGAAATGTCGCCTTTGAACCCACTGAGACACTCAAAAATGTTCGTTTTAACTAAGCCATTGTAAATTAGAACGGAACGTCAAACAATTGTTCATGACGTAAGATTTCGATCTCACCTGTCATTTCACTAGTAAAATTCTCCAGCCAGCAGCTGCAGCCACTATTTCCGAGGGAAGTGCGTTTATTCCTTTATATCTCAATCCTTTATATTTCAATTTGCGTTAATACCGCTTATAACTATATATTATGAACACATTAAAATTCATAAAAGAAATACCCACAAGTAAAAATATAAAGAAGTGTATAAACTACGTTTTAATTTGCCTAATAAAGGTAAGCTACCATTACATTAAATAATTAAAACTAGCAATAACCATTTGTAAAGAAAATATTTAGAAATATCACTGTAATTCCCTATATGTAAATATCATATTCAAGACACAGTGTCTAACAGTGTTGAATTTTTTATCCTACATACGAATATTTACTATTTGTTAATGTTCGATTCCTCTTAAAATATATTTAAATATATTTGCCGAATATTTCAGACGTTCTCCGATAGTGTGCTCGTGATATTTTAGTAAAAATCTTTGAGAGTTTACCCGTCGCGTATTCCAACAAGCAACCGTGCCTCTCCGTGTGTCGCGCTGTGCATCGACTTCATACGCAGAACCTTATCTGTTAACTGCTAACGTATTCATTGTTTGATTTACAACTAATTTAATATTAGGAAATTGCTGATTGTGATATGTTATATTCGCCTGCAAGATGAATGAATTAAACTAACTTAACAAAATGAACTTTATTTGAAAAGCATTTAGCGAGATTTATGGATATTAAAGAAACTAGTACTTTAAAAATAAATGAGCTTAGTATCAGGCTGAGTAAAATACGTGATCTTGCATGAAGCATTGAAGACGTTGAATATTGAATGAAGATATAACTCAATAAATGTAAGAACGCGAACTACAGAAAATATCTGTATTCATTTAATCGCATAGGCTCAATCCTTATTAGAGTTTTTCCAAAACACAAGTAAGGTATCCAACACAAGATTTAAAAGCCCTTAAAATTTAAAGTTACCAGCCTTAAAGATCCCGCCTTTTAGTGAAGAGTCAGGTAAGTGGCTTTCCTTTAGAAACATGAATATATTCCTGATTCACGATAATGACAACATAGATGACATATGTAAATTTCATTACCTCAAGTCGTACTTGAAAGGTAAGGCTTCCTGTGTAATTAAATGAGTAAAAATGTCGTCGGAAAATTAGAAATTCGCTTGGAACTGATATGCGAGCGATATAATAATAATAAACGATTATTAATTAATGAACATATTTACTGTATATTTGCTATAGAACCGCTGCACAAAGCGACAGACTTCGGTACTCGGGAGTTAATAGATACTTAATCAAAAAATCTAAGTGCTTTAAATTCTTGGGGTGAACCTACTGACAAGTGGGACACAACCATTATTTATAGGGCTTTGACGAAGTTAGATACTGTTGTCGTTTCGTCATTTGAGTTGAACCACATTACACAAATATCTAGATGTCATTAAATAAAAACCCTTTTTTCACAATATGAATGCACCATGTAGTATTGGAGCTTCACGGTACGACAAAGATAAGACAAAGCGAACTTTTTAGTTCGTGCCGTGATGGAAGTTACCGTAAAACTGTGATTCCGAAGCCCAGCGCGTGTGGTTCTGTTATGGAAAGGAGAGGAGGGAATTAGATTAAACAGCTCTTCAGAACACTCACCATGATACAGACGGTAAAACACACTTAGCGAGGCGATGTTCCTGCGAAGCTGAAGTGGCTCGATGCAATGGGTAACGTCTGCATCATTAACAATGCGAACAGCCCGTCTCTGTAACCTATCCAGGGCATCTAGGAGGTACTTTGCGAATCCATCCCAAAGGTGCGAACAGTATTCCATACACGGCCGAACTTCTGCCTTATAAAGACGGTTCAGTTGACCGGGCGTGAAAAACCGTCGCACCCTGTTCAGGATCCCTAGTCTCCGAGATGTAGTGAAGATGACACTCCCGATGTAATCCCTGGAGTTGAGGTCGCTGCGAATATCCACACCTAGGATATTGAGGCTGTCACGCATTGCTAGTGAGACGTTCTGAAGAGTGGGGAGGGGAGAAAACGGAGACTTTTTTGAGGAAAACGCGCACACCTGAGTTTTGTTGGCATTGAACTCAACCAAGTTACTTGCTCCCCTTGTGAAGAAACACGTTGCAAGCATTGGTTAAGTTCAATGACAAGTTCCTCCCGTCTCTTTTCTGTTTCTTCCCGACCACATGAAGGCTTGCTATAATAGCACCCATGAATGGTGCTGTCATCTGCATAGCAATGAGTATGACCTAAAGGTAACATATCATTGATATGCAGAAGAAACAGAGTGGGCGAAAGCACAGAGCCTTGAGGAACTCCAGCGTTTATCGACATGAACTGCGAATCACATCCTTCCACAAGGACACGAATTCTGCGTTCATGTAGAAAGCCAGAGATCCAGTTGCAGAGGTTGTCGGGAAGTCCATACGCCGGAAGTTTAGAGAGAAGACCACGGTGCCAGACCCTATTAAAAGCCTTAGCTATGTCAAGACTGATCGCCAGAGCCTCGCCATGCTTATCAATTGCTTCCACCCAGCGGTGCAGTACATATGCCAGAAGATCACCCGTTGATCGATTCTGGCGAAAGCCATATTGACGATCATCAATCAAAGAGTGATCCTCTAGGTAACGGACAAGCTGGGTGTTGATGATCCGTTCCATGATCTTGCAACACTGAGGTTACGGCAATTGGACAGTAATTGACAGAGTCAGATCGATCCCCCTTCTTGGGGATCGGTTGCACATTAGCCTCTCTCCAAACCCGAGGCACGACACCAGAGAGGTAGGACAGGCGGTAAAGGCGCGTCAACACTGGAGACAACTCAGCTGCACATTTTTTAAGTACAACCGCTGGGATACCGTCCGCACCACTGGACTTCTGAAAATCGAGCGCTTGCAATTCTCTAAGCACGTCACATTGCCTAAATCGTAACTCAGACATTGTGACACCGCAACTGGGAATTATAGGCGGTTGTGCGTTGCGATCATCGAGCCGGGAATTAGCTGCAAAGAGATTGGCAAGTAAAGTTGCTTTCTCTTGCGGCTCGTGAGCCAGTGATCCATCAGAGTACCTCAGCGGGGGCAATGCTGGACGACAGAAATTAGCTTGCACGGCTTTGGCCAGACTCCAGTAAACTCGACTATTAGCCGGTTGACCTATGAGATCATGACCTATGCGTGCAATGCGCTGGGCATCCGCTCTAATGTAAGCCCTCTTACAGGCCTTGGTGGCAGAGTTGTACGCTGATTTTAGGGACTTTATATTGGGATCCTTGTGTGCGCGACCCCTGGCCCAATCACGATATGCAACTTGTCAGAACGCAAGTCAGAAGACTTACAGCATTATCGCAATTGCGATTGTACCAAGAGTGTCCTCTGCGATTACAGACGATATCGGAAGAAGGAATATATAATATTCCATTGCGATTCCAATCTCGCCTGCAATTGCTTCAGCAATCGCTGAAGGATCTTTCCCATCAAAGCAGCGCTGCCGCCAAGGGATGGATGCAAAATAATCCCGCATTCCATCCCAATCTGCTGACGAATAGTGCCAAACTTTACGCCTAATCCTTACGCAGGGTGGAGGCGGAGCGCGTGGCACAGACGTCATAACCAGGCAGTGGTCCGATGTGCCCAAGGGCGCATTAACTGACACAATATACCCAGTTGGATGGCTCGTCAACAGAAGGTCCAGCAAAGAGGGCGCATGACCGTCAACATCGGGAATCCGGGTGGGCTGGACTACCCGTTGTGTCAGGTCATGAGTTAGAGCGAATGCATGGGCAGTTCGTCCTACATGGTCTGTCTTGGAGGAACCCAACCACGATTCGTGGCGTGCGTTAAAGTCCCCTAAGGCAACCAGTTCCGCAGTAGGAAACTGCTCCTGTGCATCATCTATTGCCTTGCTCAAATACTCAAAGAGCCGAGTAGTCTCGTCATCCCCGTTATGATATCTGTAGAGGCACATGTAGATTTGGCTTCAAAGTAAAAATTATAGAGAATCCTGGACAATTTAGTGTACCAGTCAAAAACCTAGAATCCAACATGGCCGCCAAAAATTTAAAATGCTTACGACATCGGAACCTTTAGGCATAGGTATCGTGAGTTAAAACAAGAGTAAATAAATAAAGAGATTCAGTATAATTACTCCAACAGTACATGGTGCGGTGCATTCATATTGTGGAAAAAATAGTTTTTATTCTTTTTGTCTTTATATCTAGACATCTAGATATTTGTGTAATGAGGTTCATCTCAAATGACGAAACGATAACAGTATCTAACTTCGTCGAGGCCATGTAAACAATGGTTGTGTTCCACTTGTCAGTAGGTTCACCTAAAGAATTTAAAGTATCTATTAACTCCTTGTGCAGCCGTTCTATAGCAAATAAACACCTAATATGTTCATTAATTAATAATCGTTTGTTATAAATTCCACCGCATAATAAGTTTCAAGCGATTTTGTAGTTGTTCCACGACATTTTTACTGAATTAGTTACAGAGGAAGCCGTACCTTCCAAGTGAAATTTACACATGTCATCTATGTTGTCATTATCGTGAATCAGGGAGATATACATGTCTCTATAGAAAAGCCTCTTATCTGCCTCTTCACTATAAGGCGGGATCTGTAAGGCTGGTAACCTTAAATTGTAAGGGATTTTAAAACTTGTGTTGGATACCTTACTTGTGTTTTGGAAAATCTCTAATAAGGATTGAGCCTGAGCGATTCAATACTACGAACCATGCGGTTCAGTCTTCCTCGCAGACTGCTGTAAACTCTCAACCGAATTTCCGTAAGTGAATATACGATATACCATATTCAGGTCAAATGTGATACTTATACCACCTAGTAGCGTATACCACTAGCCACGTATTGAACCGCAGATTGTTCGTATACTTCTAGACACTGTCATACTCAATTGTTTTACAGTACGTTTACAGTAATCATACAATTAGATCCAGTTAGACGTATCCATCTCCCACCAAGTCGAACATAATATCATTTAACAAAATAAAAAAAAAAGTAAAGCAGCAGCTTACGTGTCTCGACACTCCCGACAAATAAAGTTTTAATAAATTCATTTGAACTGGTACTTTACTATAAGGGTTCATTCACACACGGTATTATCAGCGATGGATGTATTACGTGTGAAAGGACCGCAATAGTTGTGAGCTACACCTCTATTTACTGTAGTATGAAAAACAACATTAGAATTCATAATTAACCTTAAAAATCACGACCAATGATAAACACTAGAACTCACAATTAACCTTAAAAATTACGACTAATGATATAGCGTTTTCATACGCATAGGTCGACCGAAAAATGGTTATTAGGGGGTATTTCAATATCTCATACATTCTAAGCACAACTTTAAAAAAATATGGCGTTTTACGATATAATGGGTGTCGACAACATCTTTAGAACTGCGACGTCCAAGCCAACCTCATCTGCACGTAGTTCACCGTAAAATCTGTTTCAATATACTTCAAAATATTATTGTCGACAATACACCGCAAAGACTTTTCTTTTGTACATGTATTTAAATAAATTCACTAATATTGAGAGGTACAGCGACTCTGGATAATGGACGGCTCAAGCGAGATCTATGAATGTTATGCAGTAGAAAATACTTGAGTATTCAATACATATATACATACAGAGAGTGTACCACTCCTTGACCAATTTTTTATTCAGATTAATACCAAAAGATAGAAAGCTACAAGCCAGTTTTGTAAAATAATTTCAAATTTGTTTTATTTTCTGTTTACAAGAGCTACTTAGACTAGGGATGTTACGCCATAGCTGCGAAAGCTTCTGGTGAGCAACATGTGAACCAGATGTGAGCAGAAGTTGATCACCAGCGAGTGATTACATTTGCCTTTTTTTAAAATCACTCGGCACGTTGACTGTACTGTACCTGATGGTAAGCACACTACAATTCAAACACAACGGCGACCACTAAGAGATCGAAATCCATCGGCGGTCGTCGCTGTCATGCCGGCCTGCAAAATCCTGCCTGGCGCTTGTATGTGCTCGCCGCCGCATGTGGCAACTGATTGCTACAACTAGCTGACTGGAGATATTGTGCAAGATTCGTGTGACTCAGTATTAAGTAGGGTAAGGATTTAAAGAGGTAGGGTACAGATAAATTTCTTTGGAGATTTCTCTCTAATTGGGGTAGCCCGACTGTTGGAATACCTTCACCCTACAGAAGATCGTTGTCAAATGACCTAGTGTTGCGTTTCTGGGCTAAGTAAGGTTCCTCCTTGGGGAAGGGTGTGTTCAAACAGAGGTAGGACATATATACTTTTTTTTTGGATTTTACTCTACTTGGGGTATTATGACTGTTGAAATACCTCCACCCTACAGATGGTCCCAGCCAAATGACCTATTGTTGTATTTCTGCGGTGTGAGAATGAGATTATATGGAACACTGATGTAAAAGAATATCTACTCCTGTCTGTTAAGTAGTTTCAGCTCCCCGCGCTCTGACGTTATCGAGCGAGGCAGGTGTTTGAGGGTGATATAATTAAAACCCTAGGGTATATGAAATAAAAAAGCCTTGATTTTAAATAAAAACATTTTACATTCAATTTGAAAAAAAAGACGGTTTAATATAAAGAAAAATAATAATAGATGAACGTTATAACCCTCAATTATTATCGGTTTGCTTATTAGGAGTAGGTAGAAAATAAGTAAAATATTATAATCTCAGTGTATGAGGAATAAATGGCAAGCGACGATGTTCGAAGAAAAATTTACTGTCCGATGTATAAAATTTAAAAAATTAAAGTCGACTCGGTCTGTAGCTAGATGGGTAAATGGTGTTGGTGTTGGGCTTAGCTGTATGCTGAAGCAGCGGCCCGTCGCGTTAGCAGGTCAGAAGTTCCCCGTTCATCGGGGTTCTATTCAGCAGTAGCGTTAATAAACTGGAAAAACTTCCACTGTTCTATGGATCAGTGATCTGCTGATGCTGTGCAAGATCCCCACGACACGGCGAGAAAAGGTACCTCGACGAAAAATGGGAAAGGATGTTTTAATTTCCAAAAGTTAATCTTGGTCGATAACCAAAGTTGCCAAGATACGTCGTAGGCCGAGGTAGGGCGAACAAAAAATATAATCGCAGGAAAAGAAATGTGCAGCCGGCACGATCCTTATATACACTGAGACACTCAAAAATGTTCGTTTTAACTAAGCCATTGTAAATTAGAACGGAACGTCAAACAATTGTTCATGACGTAAGATTTCGATCTCACCTGTCATTTCACTAGTAAAATTCTCCAGCCAGCAGCTGCAGCCACTATTTCCGAGGGAAGTGCGTTTATTCCTTTATATCTCAATCCTTTATATTTTAATTTGCGTTAATACCGCTTATAACTCCGTATTATGAACACATTAAAATTCATAAAAGAAATAACCACAAGTAAAAATATAAAGAAGTGTATAAACTACGTTTTAATTTGCCTAATAAAGGTAAGCTACCATTACATTAAATAATTAAAACTAGCAATAACCATTTGTAAAGAAAATATTTAGTAATATCACTGTAATTCCCTATATGTAAATATCATATTCAAGACACAGTGTCTAACAGTGTTGAATTTTTTATCCTACATACGTATATTTACTATTTCTTAATGTTCGATTCCTCTTAAAATCTATTTAAATATATTTGCCGAATATTTCAGACGTTCTCCGATAGTGTGCTCGTGATATTTTAGTTAAAATCTTTGAGAGTTTACCCGTTGCGTATTCCAACAAGCAACCGTGCCTCTCCGTGTGTCGCGCTGTGCATCGACTTCATACGCAGAACCTTATCTGTTAACTGCTAACGTATTCATTGTTTGATTTACAACTAATTTAATATTAGGAAATTGCTGATTGTGATATGTTATATTCGCCTGCAAGATAAATGAATTAAACCAACTTAACAAAATTAACTTTATTTGAAAATCATTTAGCGAGATTTATGGATATTAAAGAAACTAGTACCTTAAAAATAAATGAGCTTAGTATCAGGCTGAGTAAAATACGTGATCTTGCATGAAGCATTGAAGACGTTCAATCACAAATTTAAATATTGAATAAAGATATAACTCAATAAATGCAAGAACGCGAACTACAGAAAATATCTGTATTCATTTAATCGCATAGGCTCAATCCTTATCAGAGTTTTTCCAAAACACAAGTAAGGTATCCAACACAAGATTTAAAAGCCCCTAAAATTTAAAGTTACCAGCCTTAAAGATCCCGCCTTTTAGTGAAGAGTCAGGTAAGTGGCTTTCCTTTAGAAACATGGATATATTCCTGATTCACGATAATGACAACATAGATGACATATGTAAATTTCATTACCTCAAGTCGTACTTGAAAGGTAAGGCTTCCTGTGTAATTAAATGAGTAAAAATGTCGTCGGAAAATTACAAATTCGCTTGGAGCTGATATGCGAGCGATATAATAATAATAAACGATTATTAATTAATGAACATATTTACTGTATATTTGCTATAGAACCGCTCCACAAGGCGACACACTTCGGTATTCGGGAGTTAATAGATACTTAATCAAAAAATCTAAGTGCTTTAAATTCTTGGGGTGAACCTACTGACAAGTTGGACACAAACATTATTTATAGGGCTTCGAGGAAGTAAGATACTGTTATCATTTCGTCATTTGAGTTGAACCACATTACACAAATATCTAGATGTCATTAAATAAAAACCCTTTTTTCACAATATGAATGCACCATGTAGTATTGGAGCAATTATATAGAAGAATTTAATTTATGTTTAAGCCTGGAATCACAAATTTGAGAAAAAGGCAGACGGAGCCTGACAGAACACGAAAATATCCCTAACAATGTTAGTATTAGTATTCAATTTTGTAAAATTTGAACGGAAAAGTCAAGCAATGTCTGAACCCCATCTGTTTTTATATTATATAAAAATTAGCCGTAAAGGCATATGGAGCCTTACGAACAACAAAACTGGAACATGCATTTAGCTTTGTTTTAATGATTGTTTATCAATCACCTTTATATTTTAATTATATATATTATATATAATATTATATGTAATATTATAACTTAGTTTTTTCCTCATTATTTCATTTTTTGTGTTTTCGATTGCTTTCCGAAGGAATCTTATCTTTAGGTCATTTATTATATTAAGATATTGTTAGACGAACTTCTTTCGTATCGCAACATATATTATTTAAGAAGGTCGTATACAAAGATTGTATTCAATGGCTGGAAGAACCTTTTGAATTCAAAAATTAGAACGACACTAGAAAGTAATTGAAATGAAAGATCATTCATTATGACTTACCGATCAGACGTCTACGGCTAAACATGTGAGGTCATTTATAAGATTTTTTATAATTTTACATTTCTAATTGTATATTGATTTATTGTATACTCTTACCAATCTGGAATTCAAACAGAAAGTTATTTTGTTACTGCAAGAGACCCCTTGCATTGTAATTGGTATTCGAAGTATTTGAAATTATTCATCCAAAATTGTCAAGAGTCAAGAATGATTATTAAATTAATGGAACACCTAGCGGACACTTTCATTCATCTTGGCTTGGCTATGGAGCTATAGTAATGGAACGGAATGGATATCAAATGCTTGTTTATCTAATTCATACACCTACACACAATGATCTCAAGACGGATTTTTTACTAGCAGCTTTGGTTCGGATAGAAGCATAAACGTGGATTAACTATACTAGTGAACGTTTATTAATATTAATAGACTATAAATAAGGGACTCGGTTTTTATATCTTAGTTAATGCCTTCGGAATTACACATATAAATCAATATTACTTTAAATTTGATTAACCTATTAATATATTTATTTTGATATTTATATCTATTTAATTGTCCACGTGACAGTGTCCTTGGCAACCAGATAACAACAAATACGATTGTGTGAATAATGTTGCCAGGGTAGTCAAGTACAGGGTTTTACAGTTTTTTGACACTTCAGTAGTTTAGTCGTTAATCAAACATCCGTCATCAAAAACCAGGTTTTGTACTTGAAATGGAGAGACCAAGGACCTTTACATCCCAATTTTCAACTAAACTAATATCTGCCATCTTGATTTTCTTGATATGATATAAATATTCAATGAATATTTCTTGGTTCTCTTTATTTATTTACTCTTGTTTTAACTTACCATACCTATGCCTAAATGTTCCGATGTCTTAAGCATTTGAAATTTTTGGTGACCATGTTGGATTTTAGATTTTTTACTGGTACACTAAAAAGTCCAGGATTGTCTATAATTTATACTTTGAAACCGTAACGCTATCTCTTTCAGTGTTTTAGGTCGTTGTCTAACAAACTATTACGTGACAAACATTACCCTATCTTTAGTTCCTAAAACTGCGAATGATCCCTTCTTGTTCCTACTCTCATGAATACAAAATAGATGTATACATTATACGTAATACTAAAATTAAATGATTATTTTTCAGATAAAAGATATTCAAAATATAGCTTTCAAAAATTTATTCAACAATTGACTTGAAAATAAAACATTTAAAATTTGTATTTAATGTCTCAACTAAGTCCTTTTCTGGTTACGTCCTCAGACTACACCAAACCGACTACCCTGAGGCGCAGTTTCTTGAGTTTCCATGGCTTCCGGTTCAGCGTTAGCAGGGTTTATAGATGAAGCAAAGGCCAGCAGGGCCCATACTGTCATTATTGCGTACTTTACCTGAAATAAAAAAATACTAAAACTGTAATTCTGATGGTAGGTATCTTATCTTATTATAATTTAAAAAGTGTTGTCGACTCAGTGTTTGCGCGTTCAAAAACCTCGTCATTCGAAGTGCGCATTAATTTTAAAATTGTCCTCAGATTTCAGTGAAGGAAACAGCGTAATGAAATTATACAGCAAGATTGTAAGATATACGTCCTATTGCTCGTCTGGCTAGCTAACAACCTCCAGTTGAAAATCTGTCGACAAGTATCAATTGATGTGTTCCGGCAGCCATACTTTCAAGCCAGCTCCATTTAATTGTTTTCCGCGACATCGTCAGTTAACGTCAGGTGATTTTGTATTTAAACGCAGACCTATAAATCAATAATATGTTTTCTATAATTTAGATAATAAAAAACACTTATGAATGCAAGATACTCGGTGAAAATTATCAGTATATGTTACATTACAACACTGAGTGTATTGTAATTTCACCTACTCGGCATTACTATTGATGTATTGATGCGATCTTTCAATTATTTATTTATTCTTTACTTCCAACTTAAACATGTGTTTCAAATACGCTAATTACGGAGGCTTTCGAACTCCATAAAAAATGTTATTAAACAAAAAAGATACAATACATTAGTCTCGTGATACAAGCACGCACAAGCACAATATTCGGTATATGTATAAAGATATTTAAAAAGTTATATAGCTGATGGATCTGCATCAGTGATTTCTCACAGAAGGTCACAAATAAAATTAAACACAAAACAAATAAAGAACAGTTGCACGGTTCGTTGCGGATTTATTTTTATGTTTTTATTTGGTAATAAATTTTAAATAGCTTTTTTAGACGTAGCTAATTTTTTGTACGTCTAACCTGATGCAAATATGAAATTATCAAAAAACTTCAAAATATTATTACCGCAATATAATAATAAATTCACTATTTTCAAGAGGTATGGCAACTCTAGATAATGGAAGGTTCCAGCAAAATCCATGAAAGTTAGGCAGTAGAAAAAACATTAGTATTCGACACATAGGTTGCAGAGTGTACGACTTCTTGACTGATTTATTATGCAAGTTATTTCCAAAAGAATTAAAATTCATTTCAATTAAATTATTCTTTCCTTGTAACTTCTTAAATTAGATACTTATAACTCAAAATTATGAAATTAAATATTGTTTGTTTACGAAACAAAGCACAACTTGTAAATTTCATAAAAGAAATTCTTTTATAATATTTTTTTATAAAATCTTTAATGGCTTTAAACACTACTAGATATATTATATTCCTAATAAGACGTATTCAATGCCACTGCAAACCAAAAGTGAGTTTTTTTTGACGCTTGATATTATTTTACATAACGCGTGGTTAAGGTGTAATAAAAAGGTTGGTGATAAATAAGAGTTCGTAAAATAGTTTCTACAAATTCTTTATTGATTTACCGTTTGACCTGGGAGTACTCGCTCTCATGTGTAGTTACCGGAACACAAGGTGCTCGGAGCATGGATTGGTAGACTTTTTGTTAGGATTTGATCATAAATTAAACAAATATTATTCAAAATATTAACCAAGCGTTACAAATTAATTTTATTTGTGACCTTGTATGAGGAATCTCTGATGCGGATCCATCAGCTATATAACCTTATAAATATATTTATTCATATACCGAATATTGTGCTTGTAAGTGCTTGTATAACAAGACTTATATGTAGTATTTCTTTGTTAATGATTTTTTTTTTCTACGGAATTCGAAAGCCTCTGTAAGTCGTATCTTTGAAATACATGTTTAAGTTAAAAGTAACGAACAAATAAACAATTGAAAGATCTCATCAATAGTAATGCCGAGTAGACGAAACCGCGCGAACAATTTAGTCCTTAAAAAGATTATATGTTATGTTTTTATTTTTAAATTTAATGTTGGTTTCTTTATATGGTATTAAATTTAAATTTCTTTGTTTTTTGGTTTTTTTCTGCCAAGATAACGTATATATAATAAGGAATTTGATATATCTGAGGCACAATTCTACGTGATCTGCAAACATGAACTTTCTAAGTAGAAATATTATTGTTTATTAAAAAAATTATATATTATTTAATTATATTAAATATTTTGTAAAGTGGAATTGTATATTTTATAACAGAGTACGAAAACTTACTTGTAAAATGTATTTTGCTTTGATAATTTTATAAACATAAAAAATAAGGGCAGAGTGGTTCTTCCTGGTATAAGTAAATAAAAATTATTTTTGAAAAAAAAAATCTACATACTTTTGTAACAAAATCTTAGTCACTATGACGAATCTCACAGGTAACATAGTCCAAATAATATTTTATATGTATGTTGTTTCGTAAGATATAAATACCTGGAGAAAATTTCTTTCTAACGTTGTGATTGGAAACGATTATATTGTGACAGACCGATTAGGAAATTAAAAGTTAATTAAAAAAAAACAAATACTCTCAGTATTGTACGGTAACATATACCCATAACTTTCACTGAGTATCTTCCATTCATAAGTGTTTTTTATTATCTAAATTAGTTAATAAATATTTAGTGAATGTGGAGACATTTACAATAATTAAGATGAAAAAACTCCCACTTTCCTATTGATTTATAAGTCTGCGTTTAACTACAAACTTACCTGACGTTTACTGACGATGTCGCGGAAAACAATGAAATGGAGCTGGCTTGCAAGTATGGCTGCCGGAACATATCGATTGATACTTGTCGACAGATTTTCAACTGGAGGTTGTTAGCTAGCCAGACGAGCAATAGGACGTATATCTTACAATCATGCTATATGATTTCATTACACAGTTTTCTTCACTTAAATCTGAGGGCATTTTAAGCCTTAAAGTGCACTTCGAATGACGAGGTGTTTGAACGCGCAAACACTGAGTCGACAACACTTTTAAATCACAAGAAGATAAGATTCCTACTATCAGAATTACAGTTTTATTGTTTTTTTTTTATTTCAGGTAAAGTACGCAATAATGACAGTGTGGGCCCTGCTGGCCTTTGCTTCTGCAATAAACACTGCTAACGCTGAACCGGAAGCCATGGAAACTCAAGAAACTGCGCCTCAGGGTAGTCGGTTTGGCGCAGTCTGAGGACGTAAGCAGAAATGGACTTAGTTGAGACATTAAATACAAATATTAAATGTTTTATTTACAAGTCAATTGTTGAATAAATTTTTGAAAGCTATGTTTTCAATATCTATTTTCTTAAAAATAATCATTTTGTTTTAGTATTAAGTATAATGTATACATCTATTTATTATTCAGGAGGGTAGGTACAAGAAGTTATAATTCGCTGTTTTTGGAACTAAAGGTAGGGTAATATTTGACACGTAATAGTTTGTTTGTGAGATAACGACCTACAAACACTGAAAGAGATAGCGTTACGGTTTCAAAGTAAAAACTATAGAGAATCCTAGACAATTTAGTGTACCAGTAAAAAATCTAAAATCCAACATGGTCGACAAAAATTTCAAATGCTTACGACATCGGATCCTTTAGGCATAGCTATGGTTAGATAAAACAAATTAAATAAATAAAGAGAACCAAGAAATATTCATTGAATATTTATATCATATCAAGAAAATCAAATGGCAGATATAAGTTAAGTTGAAAATTGTGATGTAAAGGTCCTTGCACCCTCCATTTCAAGTACAAAATCAGGTTTTTGATGACGGATGTTTGATTAACGACTAAACTACTGAAGTGTTAAAAAACAGTAAAACTTATGTTAACTACCCTGGCAACATTATTCACACAATCGTATGTGTTGTTAGCTGGTTGCCAAGGACACACAGCTAAATGCATGTTCCAGTATTTTTGTTTGTAAGGCTCCGTCTGCCTTTTTCTCAAATTTTTGTTTCCAGACTTATATATGAATAAAATTCTTCTGTATAATCATTCCAATAGTACATGGTGCATTCATATTCTGAAAAAAGAGTTTTTATTCTTTTTATATAATGACATCTAGATATTTGTGTAATGAGGTTCAACTGAAATAACGAAACGATAACAGTATCTAATTTCGTCGAGACCATTTAAATAATGGTTATGTCCCACTTGTCAGTAGGTTCACCTAAAGAATTTAAAACACTTAGATTTTTTGATAAAGTATCTGTTAACTCCCGAATACAAAACTCTGTCGTCTTGTGCAGCGGTTATATAGCAAATAAACAGTTAATATGTTCATTATTTAATAATAGTTTATTATTATATCGTTTGCATAATAAGTTCCAAGCGATTTTGTAGTTCTTCTACAACATTTTTGCTTAATTAATTACAGAGGAAGCCGTATCTTCGATATACGACTTGAGGTAATGAAATTTATATATTAAATCTATATTGTCATTATCGTGAATCAGGCAGGTATACATGTCTCTAAAGGAAAGCCACTTATCTGTCTCTCCACTAAAAGGCGGGATCTTTAAGGTCGGTAGCTTTAAATTGTAAGGGCTTATAACACTTGTGTTTTGAAAAAACTCTAACAAGGATTGAGCCTGAGCGATTAAATGAACACAGATATTTTCTGTAGTTTTGCGTTCTTGCATTTGTTTAGTTTTATCTTCATCCAACATTTCAATTTATGATTGACCGTCTTCAAAGCTGCATGCAAGACTTTATTCAGCCTGACACTAAGCTCATTTATTATTACAGTACTAATTTGTTTAATATCTAAAAATGGCGCTAAATTATTTTCAAATAAAGTTATTTTCGATCTGATATAACCTCTGTGTTTATAAGTTCCTTTAATTCACTCATCTTGCAGGTGAAAATAACGTATCACAATCAGAAATTTTCTAATATTAATTTAGTTATAAATCAAACAATGAATACGTTACGTTTAACTCTAGTAAAACGCAGTTAATAAATAACGAAACCGGTTCTTCGGGCGATGTCGATGCACAGCGCGACACACGGAGAGGCACGGTTGCTTGTTGGAATACGCGGCGGGTAAACTCTCTAAGATTTTTACTAAAATCTCGCTAGCACACTTTCGGAGAACGTCTGAAATAGTCAACGTCATGGTCTATTCCGCTTCTGGTTTTATAAGAATGAATGAATATTTAAAATGTATGAAAATTTAATAACATTAAAATATGTTTTTATTAACAGCGGCCGGTTTCAAGGCAGCGTATCGACACAGGGCTCACTGCGTTGACTCCTCATTTTCGACGTTAAATTAAAAGTATTATTAATTAAGATGAAGTCCCAGGCGTTGAAATTTCCTCTTTTTTTCACTTCTCTAGCACCAATAGTTTTCAACTAATGGGAAAAAACTAGATCCCATTTTTTAAATAATTAATTGTTTTGGGATGTAATGGGTGTCGAAATAAATCTATAGAACTGAGACGTCCAAGCCAACCTCATCTGCATGTAGTTCACCGAAAAACTGCATCAAAATCCTTCCCAATATTATTTTTGATGTATTAGGTACATACGAAATTGGCGTTTTGTACGGGAGGAATATAAAGTCAATTTTTTTTTGTAAAATATATTTAATTAATTATAATATGCACCGTTGTTATCTATGCCCTTTTGCCATCTCATAGGTAGTTCATTGATCCCTTTACAAAAAAACATGGGGGCGAGAATCAATAAACTCTTTGAAGGCGGTTTGGACTGCCGCATCGGAGTTGATTTTTTTCCTTGTAAGAAGTTGTTCGAATTCCGAAAAAATGGTAATCTGTTGGAGCAAGGTCCATGGAGTACGGTGGATTTCGCAGACATTCCTATTGAAGCTCATCTAACTTAGTGGTTGTTTGTTGTGCAGTGTGTGGTCTTGCGTTGTCGTGAAGCAGCAGTGGCCTAGAGCGATTGACCAATCTCGGTTGTTTAGCAGCTAGTTCTTCCTTCATGGTTTGCAGTTGCTGACAATAAATATCTGCCGTAATCGTTTGACTAGATTTTAGAAAGCTGTAGTGAACGACACCGGCGCTAGTCCACCAAACAGTCACAAGTAACTTTTTCTGAGTCAATTTTCGTTTAGGGCAGGATTTGGCTGGGTCACCACGGTTCATCCATTGCGACGAGCGCTTCCGATTATCGTACAGTATCCACTTTTCATCACAAGTAATGATTCGCTTTAAAATCCCTTATTTATTGTGTCGATTGAGCAAAGTAACACTGCAAGCGACGCGTGTTTGCAAGTTCGATTCACTCAATTCATGAGGTACCCATTGTTCAAGTTTTTTTACTTTCCCGATTTGCTTCAAGTGGATTAATACAGTTTTTTATCACTTACCCTGAAGCCTGCAGCTATCTCTGAAGTGCTTTGTGATGGATCCGCTTCCACAACAGCCTTTAATTCTTCATTTTCCACTTTGGTCTCCGGCCGTCCACGGGGTTGGTTCTGAAAGTCGAAATTTCCAGAACGAAAACGTTGAAACCAAAAACGTACCATGCTTTCTTTTGCTCCTCCTCCTCCTTCGAGCTCCTTCGAGCTGTTTCTGCAGCCCTGGTGCCACGGTAGAACTCGTACTCGTAAATATACCGATATTTCATGTTTTCCATTGTCGGTAATAAGCGACGCCAAAGAAAAAAACGAATGAGGAAAAAAACAAATGAATGAGTGTTTTCAAAACTCAAACTTTTTTTATCGTTATAGGTTTTGGCGTAGTGGCCACAATCTCATCTGATGTTAAGTAACGATGTAGCCCAAGATTGTAAAATGCTAAATCTAGTGCGAGAACTGGCTCTCAAGTGCAGCTGCCGGAACACAAGGTGATTTGATCTTTAATTATATAATAATAACCAAGCGTTACAAATTAATTTCATTTGTGACCTTCTGTGAGAAATCTCTGAAGCGGATCCATCAGCTTTATAACTTTTTAAATATCATTATTAATATTCCGAATATTGTGCTTGTATCACGAGACTTATATAGTATCTTTTTTGTTTCATAACTATTTTTCTACGGAGTCGGCCTCTGTAATACGAGTCTTTAAACTACATGTTTGAGTTAGAAGTAACTAATAAATAAATAATTTAAAGATCGCATTAATACATCAATAGTAATGCCGAGTGGGTGAAGCAGCATGAACAAGTTAGTCCCTAAAAAGATTACAAAGAACAGTAGCACGGTTCGTTGCGGATTTAATTATTGTTTAATGTTTTGATTTTTATTTGGTAATAAAGTTTAAATGGCTTTTTTTTCATACGTATAACTTAATGCAAAATATGAAATTATCAAAAACTTTAAAATATTACTGTTGACGATATCCCGCAAAAACTTTTCTAGGAGTAAATAATAAAATCATTAATTTCGAGAGGTATACGACTCTAGATAATGGAAGGTTCCAGCAAAATCCATGAAAGTTATGTAGTAGAAAAAACATCCGTATTCGACACAGGTTGCAGAGTGTACGACTTCTTGACTGATTTATTATTCAAGTTAATACCAAAAGAATAAAAATTCAATTTCAATCATTTAATTATTATTTTCTTGTTACGTCCTAAATAAGATACTTATAACTCAAAATTATGAAATTATATATTGTTCAAGTTTATTTCTTTACAAGTTTTCGAAAAAGAAAACACCTTGTACATTTCATAAAAGAAACTCTTATATGCTAATTTTTAGAAAATTTATTTATTGGCATTGAAAACTTCTATATACATTCTATAATTATATGACAAATTCGTAGTCAATGCCACTGCAAACCAAAAGTGAGTACATTTTGACGCCTGATATTATTTTTCCTAACGCCTGGTGTAGGTACAATAAAAAGGTTGGTGATAAATAAGAGTTCGACAAATTGAGTTTCTACAAATTCTTTATTGATTTACAGTTTGACCACAGTCTCATCTGATGTTAAGTAACGATGTGGCCCAAGATTGTAACACGCTAAACCTAGTGGGAGGACTGGCTCTTAAATGCAGCTGCCGGAACACAAGGTGCTTGGAGCTTGGATTGGTAGATTTTTTGTTAGGATTTGATCATTAATTATACAAATATTATTCATAATATTAAACAAGCTTTACTTGAATTAATTATCCTTACAATAATACTGTGTGATATCTATTGAATTTTTTAGGTACTTGGTAATTTTATGCAGACAGTTTAATATCATCCATATGCAACAAATGCGTGATGGAGATATTTGAGTTTATTTTATATATTTTAGTGGTTTTATTTAGAAGGTAATAAAGTAGATTAAAGGTGAGGCAGAACTACACCGAACAAAATCACCTTGGAAAATGCACTCCTTTATGCGTACATATTGCGTATTACGTAGCAATAAACGTACATATTGTCGATTGTCAGGTTGATCATGATTTATTTTCGTTTAATCTGGTGTTTAATTTTATATGTTACTGATAATGATGGCTTAAGTGTGTAACTTTTTTTAAAATAATTTTAGCGATCTGAACATTATATATACTCAATTTCTTTAGAACGATTAAAATAGTTAATATTTACTGTTTAATAAGCGCAAGATTATGTAAGATGATGTCTGCTAGACTCTCTAATACATTTGGTTGCTTTTTGTATGATTGTACATGTCGTATTTAAAAAAAATACGTTCCGATGTGTGGTTCTATTAAGTAGTAGTCAAAACTGACCGATACAGAGTACACCGGACGATATATTTTTGTTATTTTTAATTTATTTATTGACATTTCTCTTTTTAGGGTTCGAAGTAAAAAGGAACCCTTATAGTTTCGCAATGCCGTCTGTCCGCGGCTTAGCTCAGAGATTCTTAGTACCAGAAAGCTTTCATTTGGTATGGGTATACATATTGTTATTAATTACGACAACAATGTTGCAAAATAAAATAATATTACATTAAAAAATATATCTCATTTATTATATAGTTATATAATAAATTATATGTATAGTTACGTAGATACGTAGTTCCAAAATATTGCAGGTCTGTGAGAACCATTTTTCGATTCAAAGATCTGTTTGCGAAATATTATATATACGGCCCGCCTGGTGGTAAGAGGCTATCTTAGCCTATGGACGATTGTAATATGTATTTATTACTTAGTTAACAACTAGCACTTTGCCGACCAAGAAACCCCCTACTCCAAGAAGATCTGCGTACCCTTCTCACCGCAGGAATACAACACAAGTTTATTTGGCTGCGATCTTCTGTAGGGTGAAGGTATTCTACCAGTCGGTCATACCCCGTGGGAAATCTCCATAGAAATTTATCTGTGCCCTATATTTCTTATAGAAAGACCCAAGAAAATATGGATAGATTGTAAAGAATTACAAGTGATTAAAAGGTATGAATACTGATATGAAAACTGATGGTGGCCTGACACGCACCTGGCAATTTTTTACGTAAATCATTTTGAAAGCGCAATAATATTATGACTTTATTCTGTATATAATAATGAATTGCGAATAAAACAGGTACCGTATCAGCGTTACTGTTAGACTATTCATTTATGAAAATTACTACCATATTAAGTCAAGGAATGTATACGTGTAATGTAATTTATAATACATAAAAGATATTTATGTTCATACACAATGTAATTGTATCCTCAACAGCGTGTTAATCAAGGGAGAGTTCAAGTGAGCTTCTTTTCACCTAAGGAGGTAATTATATTGCGTTTTATGCCTGACCCGTACATATCGCGATATGATATTTCACATTCATTAACGCTATACTAACATAAGTGTAAAATTATGTTAAGAAATATATAAATATTATAAAAAATTATGAATATACTAGCTGTGTTCCATGGTTTCTCCCATGTTAAATTTCTTCGTTTAACTTTCCACCGCGCCCTCGTTAAGTCACCTGTGTTGTCATTCGTTATTCTCAATTCTCGTACTTGCTTACAGCTTGCCAGATTGCTTGATGTTCAAAGTTACTGCTCCGGTATTTAGTGTCGTAACCTATACTATTCCTCATGTATCTGGCTATCATGTACGAAAAAAAATCATATCGGACTGGCAGTTCCATAGATAAGCGCTTTTGAACAAACAAACAAGCTAACATACAAAAAAACAACTTCTTTATTATATAAATATATATAATATATGTCTTATAAATATAAATATTTAAAATCCAAAACTAGAAAAAAATTGATTTGAAAATAAATCGATAATTCTTGCTCATTTTTTTTTACTTACTGTTCTTTAAAGACCCTGAAATTATCAGACTGGTGTTACCTTAACCTACCTTAATAGTTACCTTAGTTAGAAACCTTTTAATAAAATAAACTTAATCACATAAATATTTAATTTCATAATTGTATCTAATTTAACGCGTTACAAGGAATTCATAATTAAATGATTGAATTGCATTATTATTCATTGGTGGTATTTTATGTCCGCACTCAATATACATTGTTTTAGTTGAGTCGTATTTTTTCGCTCCTTTTTCTTAAACTGAAAAACGACAAAATTATATTAAGGACGAAAAATACAATGTTTCTTTTATATTATTTACCTGGTTTCCTGGTTCATTAACATCCTCGTAGATATCAGTATTTTGATGGCGATAAGGTTTTTATTCATCATTATATTTTTATATTAGGTCTTTTACCTATGAAATTGCCGTTTTGTATGAAAAAATTTAAACGATGTTTTTTTTATTTGTATTAATCGAAGTAATCACCCATGCAATCAATGCATCTTTATCAGCGCAGTGGCAGTTTATTGATGCCCTTCTTAAAGAAATCAGCTGGACGAGAGGCAACAAATTCTTCAAAGGCATTTTGTACTGCCTCTCGGGTATTGAATTTTTTTTCCGCCAAGGAGTTATCCAAATTCTGGAAAAAGTAGTAGTCTGTAGGCGCAAGGTCTGGTGAGTAGGGCGGATGACGGAGCACTTCCAACCCCAGTTCTTGCAACTTGGAGACCGTCTGTTGTGCAGTATGAGGTCGCGCGTTGTCGTGCAGGAGCAGCGGAGACGAGCGATTGACCAATGCTGGTTGGAGATGTGTCAGCTTCTCCATCATTGTGTTCAGTTCTTCACAGTACACATCTGCTGTAATGCTCACCCCGTTTGTTAAGAAGCTGTGATGAATCACACCGGCACCAGACCACCAAACAGTGACCCTCACTTTTCTAGGGGTAAGTTTTCGTTTAGGGCATTGTTTAGGTGCTGAACCAGGATCCAACCAACTTGCTGAGCGCTTGCGGTTATTAAACAGAATCCATTTTTCATCGCAGATAACAATGCGGTTCAAAATTCCTTCATTTGTGTGTCTGTTGAGCAGTGCAAGGCACGTCTCGACGCGTACTTTGCGCTGGCGATCATTGAGTTCGTGTGGCACCCATTTGTCAAGCTTTTTTACCTTGCCAATTTGACGCAAATGGACCAATATTGTTTTGACGCTAACGTCGAAAGCTGCTGCTAATTCAGCCGTAGATTGTGTATCATCAGCTTCCACAATCGCCTTTAATTCGTCATTGTCGACCAAAGTGTTCGGACGACCGCGAGGTTCATTTTTCAGGTCGAAATTCCCAGAACGTAAGCGAGCAAACCAATAACAGGTGGTGCGTTGGTTTTAGTGTTAGCTCCGTAAACGTCGTTGATGTTGCGAAGCGCTTGTGCCGCGTTACTGCCACGACGGTACTCATATTCCATAATTACTCGAATTTTTAACGTATCAATGATCACAAAAAAGATTTAAATGCGATGAAAATGTAACACTAATCAATAAACAAATGACTACTTTTGGAAAAAGAATTCCATGTTTTTAAAATAAAATTAATTTGAAGTTATTTGATTTGAAATGGCCAGTACTGCAGAACGGCAATTTCATAGGTAAAGACCTATTATAATATTAAAACATACGGAGTGCTGATATTTCATGACCTTTCCTTTCAATATTGACACAATTGAAGAGTGATACTAAAATTGTTAGGGACATTTTAGTGTTCTGTCAGGCTACATCTGCCTTTTCCCTAATCTGTGTTACGTGGTATACTATGTTTGTATGTATGTAATGTCAGTATCGTTAGATAGCTAAAGTGTGGTTCTCCAGTTCAAAATATCATTTTACAGATGTAGATGTAAGAAAATAATAACAACTTATAATAGAAAAATAGCGAATTATCACTTTTTGTTCCTAACCTCCTGAATAAAAAATAGATGTATACATTATAAGTAATACTAAAACAAAATGATTATTTTTCAGCTAATAAATATTCAAAATATAGCTTTCAAAAATTTATTCCATCAATTATATCGAAAATAAAACATTTAAAATTTGTATTGAATGTCTCAACTAAGTCCTTTTTTGCTAACGTCCTCGGACTGCGTAAAACCGACCACCCTGAGGCGCAGTTTCTTGAGTTTCCATGGCTTCAGGCTCAGCGTTAGCAGGGTTTATTGCTGAAGCAAAGGCCAGCAGGGCCCAAACTGTCATTATTGCATACTTTACCTGAAAAAAAAAAACCCACTAAAACTGTAATTCTGATTGTTGGTATCTTATCTTATTTTAATTTAAAAGCGATGTCGGCTCAGTGTTTGCGCGTTTAAACCCCTCATCACTCAATGGGCGCTTTAATTCTAAAATGTTCTCAGATTTCATTGAAGAAAACAGCGAACTGAAGTCATAGCGTGATTGTAAGATATACGTCCTAGTGTTCGTCTAGTCGTTGCTAGCAACCTGCAGTTGGAAATTTGTTGACAAGAATCTACCGATGTGTTCCGGCAGCCACACTTGCAAGCCAACTCCATATTTGTGTCTACCGCGATATCGTCAGTTAACGTCAACGTCTACGATGACCTATAAATCAATAGGAAAATGGGAGTTTTTTCATCTTTTTTTGTAAATGTCTCTACATTCACTTAATATTTATTAACCAATTGAGATATTAAAAAAACACTTATGAATGCTAGATACTTAGGGAATGTTTTGGGTATATGTTACTGTACAACACTGAGTGTTTTTGTATTTTGTTGCTAATCGGTACTGACACAATATAATTGTTGCCGATCTGATCGTTGGAAAGAAAATTTCTGCAGGTATTCATGTCTTACGAAACAAAATATGTAGAAAGTGTTATATCAACTATGTTACCTGTGAGATTCATTATAGTGACCGAAATTTTCTTACAAATATGGAGTTTTCTTTTTAATAAATTTTATTGAGTTTTATTTACTTTAACCCAGGTAGACCAAGGTAGATGATACTATGCCCTTATTTTTTATGTGTAATAATATTTCTACTTTATAAATTAAAAATAATGTTTCTAACTATATCTGCAACGAGCCGTGCTACGGTTCCGGTTTGTAATCTTTTTAGGCACTAACTTGTACGCGCGGTTTCGCCTACTCTGCATTACTATTGATGCGATCTTTCAATTTTTTATTTATTGGTTACTTTTAACTTAAATATGTATTTTAAAGACGCGAATTACGAAGGCTTTCGATCTCCGTAGAAAAATAGTTATTAAACAAAAAAATATACATATGTCTAATGATACAAGAACTTACAAACATAATATTCGGTGTATGAATAAATATATTTAAAAAGTTATTATTTAAATTTTATTCATAATATTAACCGAGCGTTACAAAATTAATTTTATTTGTGACCATTTGTGAGGGATGTCTGATGCGGATCCATCAGCTATAAAACTTTTTAGATATATTGTGCTTGTAAGTGCTTGTATCACGAGACTTATATAGTATATTTTTTGTTTAATGACTATTTTTCTACAGAGTTTGACAGCAAGTGCACTCTGCAATTGGCAAATACATGTTTAAGTTAGAAGTAACGAATAAATAATTAATTGAATGATCGCATCAATACATCAATAGTAATGCCGAGTGGGCGAAGCCGCACGAACAAGCTAGTCCCTAAAATGATTACAAAGAATAGAAGCGCGGTTCGTTGCGGATTTAATTTTATTTTTAATGTTTTTATTTGGTAATTAATTTTAAATTGCTTTTTTTGTACCTTTAACCTGATGGAAAAATTGAATTGAAAATGATTTTATCACACAGGTAAGAATAAAATTAATACAATTAATTTGTAACGCTTGGTGAATATTGTGAATAATATACATATAAATTATGATCAAATCCTGAAAAAATATCTACCAAGCCAAGCTCCAAGCACTTTGTGTTCCGGCAGCTGCACTTAAGAGCCAATCCTCCCACTAGGTTTAGCGTGTAACAATCTTGGGCCACATCGTTACTTAACATCAGATGAGATTGTGGTCAAACGGTAAACCGATAGAGAATTTGTAGGAACTCTGTTTGACGAACTCTAATTTATCACCGACATTTTTATTACACCTATACCCAGCGTTAGGACAAATAATATCAAGCATCAAAAAGAATTCACTTTCGGTTTGCAGTTTCATTAACTTAGGTTCTTTGACCCTATATTATGTAATATTACTGGCATTCTGCGTGATATAGTTTGGTTATTTTGCATTCGTGAAGAGGATTATAAATACAAACTGAAAACATGCATTTTGAGATGTCACAAAAACTCTCTAGATAGTTCTAACAAGGGAGCCAATATCTTGTTAGACCAACTTTGTGTAAAAAAATACTACATACGAAATCTTAAAAACATCGACCCATGCAAGTGCTTTTTTCGGCGCCAAATATAGAAGAAGAAGTATTATCAACAACGGATTTATTATATAATAAAAGTTCATTACTTATAAAGATTTTCTAAAAATTAAAAGAATAACAGTTTCTTTTATGAAATTTGTAAATCCAAAGGGCGGATTGCTTTTTTAAAGCAAATTTAAAGACTGAAAGTACATGAAAATTGTACGGAATTCTCGTCATCAGGACTTTCCGTCAAGGATTACTTAAAACTAGTTAAAATATTGCATGCGGTTTTGGGAACATATACTTGTTTAAGCCAATGAATCCATTTTAACGATATTTTGGAACAGATAATTCGATATATTTTATTGGGAAATTAAATATAGGTTGATCTTAATAACAAGAAACGCTGAAATCTTTTTAATGGATAAATAATCCAATTCATATTTACCAAGCTATTTTATTATGATTCAAATAGAAAAGAATGATCAAACATATTGTTTACATTATCTTGATGCTATTATTTGACACAGGTTTACGTAAAACGGTTGTTACAGCGGTTATAGATAAGTAAACACTCACTTTTTTTGGTTTTTACTTAAAAACTAATGCATATCAGTTAGTAAACAGTAGCTATCGCTAAATAAATTTTAATTTTAATTTTCAAAATAAAAAATATTTTATTCCAAGGCACTTTATGAATGTCAAACATTACTATCGTTATGGAAAACATCATAGTCATCCAGAAGAATCGGCAAGAAACACGATCGGGTTTATATTATATATAAAAATGTTTTTATATAATTTTAATCGTTTGCTATTATTATCATCATAGTATGGTTTAATTTTTTTTTTTTAATTTTATGATTCGAACCTATGTTGATCGATATCTTGCTCGAGGGAGATACGACTAAACCAACATCACTTGAAAGCAATTTAACCAGAAAACGTGACGTTGATCGATTATCATAAATTTGTTAAACTACCGCCACGATAGACAATTCGGTGCTAATTAAAATGTGGTATGAACGTTTCGCTATTAGTTAATCATACCGGCGGCTGTTAAAATTACATTAACAGCCAAGTTTCGAAACCGAATTTTTAATAAAAAAGTTCTAGCGTCCGAGTTCCGCTGTAGTTCGTTTCGGATGTTCATTTTCCCACTGAATCCTTATTTCATTCCAAATTAACCGCCTATTCAGCTAAATGAGAATTAACAGGAATCACGTCAGCGTTGTTTTTGTTGTTGTTTATAATTATTTTTTTGATTTAGAACGGCAATAAACGTAAACGTATATATTGTCGTTAGTCAGCTTAATCGTGATTTATTTTTGTTTACTCTGGTATTTAATTTCTATATATTACTGATATTGATGGCTTAAGTGCATAACTTTTTTTTTGTAGTTTTTAATCCCATCAAAAACATAAATGTGAAATGAGAGCCAAGTTCAATTATCAGTTCTGAAATTTATTTATAAAAACATGTAATAATTTATAACAACTTAAAATATCATTTCTTTCCTTATTTAAAGCATGATTCATATTATACGGTATTACATGTGCATGTTACAGGCCGGCATGACAGCGGCGACCGCTGACGGATTTCGATCTCTCGGTGGTCGCCGTTGTTTTTGAATTGTTCTGTGCTTTGTAATATTAAAAAAAATATTAGCCGGGGCCGGGGCGGATCTTGCATATTATGACGGACAACTATGGTAAGCTACACTGCGCGTGGCCCGACACGCACTTGGTAAAATTTATTGTTATCACTTTGGTTTAAATCTTCGTTTCACTGACACTGTTTACTTTCTAATGTAAAATTCTTATAATGTGTTTTAACGTTAAAATAAAATGGACAATGTAAAGTTAAAAATGGTGTAATGATGAAAATCCAGTTTGTACATTTAAACGGTTCGATGATCGAGATGTAAGAAAGAAATGAAATGGCGACAGGTTACTGGGATCATATGTGCTCTGCTAATACCTCTCAAACTCGAGGAACTTTAATACCTGTCGTGGTGTATGGAGTGAGACGAGTGCCGGGTAACGAAAAAAATGGATTGCATATGGCAGAGATGCGAATATTGAGATGGATGTGTGTTGTAACTAGAATGGATAAGTATAGGAATGCGAATATCATAGGAAGCCTGATAGTACCACCAGTAATATAAAATTAGGGAATACTAGGTAAGCGTATTATATGCATTTTATAAGGAGAGATGAAAGTCATATAACTAGAAAAGGTAGCCTTTACGTATAAAGGTGTTCGGATATAGGTGTATTTTTATACAACTTGGGTGACAAACAAGCATACGGCCCGTCTGATGGTAAGAGGCTACCGTAGCCTATGGACGCTTGTTATACCATAGTTACGAACAAACGCGTAGATCCCGCTACTCCAAGAAGCTCTGGAAACTCTCCTCACCGCAGGAGCATAACACAAGTTTATTTGGCTGCGATCTTCTGTAGGGTGGAGGTATTCTACTAGTCGGATTGCCACATGTAATGGGAAATCTCCATAGAAATTTCTCTGTGCCCTACCTCTCTTATAGAAAGACCCGAGAAATGAAGGATGTATTTTAAGAAATCACAAGTGTTAAAAGGTGTGAATACTGATATAAAAACTGATGTGATAGCTAGAATTATAATCGTCTATAATTTATAACCATTACTTATTTATTTAGTCACAAAATTCATAGCTTGATTACTAATAATATAAACTATATTTATAGTAGTTAATTTAGACATTTACGAATTTTTATTATCTAAATTTCATATATACGTATACATAATTATTCATATCTAAAAAAATAAAATAAAATAAAGAAATCAATTTAACGGGTGTGTGTGTGTGTTTATGTATCCATTTTGCGAGTGTGTTTATATATTATTTACTTACCAATTAGAGCTACTTTTATTTGGTTTCTTAAATAATACAATATTATTGTGATGTTTTTTATTTTATTTTATGTACACTTTTAATGTATTAACTATTTAATGTTTAACTTTTATGTACAATTTTATTTTATTGTATGTAATAATCTAGGATTTAGGTCATTAGCTCCATAGTTAGCCCGATTTGTAGGAATGTGAAAGAGTTGTGTGTATCGAGTGCGGGTATTTGGTGCATGTAGTTGTAACATCTTGTTAACGAGTTTGTGACAGTCGAGTTCGCCGGCGCATACGCCGTGTATGTGTAAAGACATGTCTTGAATGATGCGTCTGCCGCGTAATGATAATAAGGTTATGTTTGATGAGTACGCTACATCTTAAATGGAAATATTAAAAAAAAAAAACTCCGTCGCATTCTATAGCATTTTCATGTGTGGCATATTGAGGATTCCATATTGTGCTCCAGTATCCTAGTATACTGCGGACATAGGCGAAATAGAGTACTTTTATACATGTAGCGTCAGTAAATCCCTGAGTTACTCGGAATATGAAAACAAGACTTTTTTATAGGCCTTATCAACAATATAATCAATGTGTGTTGTGAGGGTAAGCTTTGCATCTTACATTACACCAAGGTCACGGACCACACGTGTTATATTTATAATCATTTTGTTAATACTGTATTTAAAACATTTATAATTACATTATAAATTGTCAACATCTTAGTGTCTAATAACATTTCAAAAAGTAAAAATAATTTTACAAAAGATAATAACGCTTTTAAACAAACAAACTCGCTAACAAGCTTCTTTATTATGTGAAATATTAAGGAGAAGATGTTTGATTAACCCGGTGCGTGTTCTTTCGGAAACTTTCAGTCAGTATGCTATAGAAAAGTCAAGGTCAAAAACTGAGACCGCGCCGTCTGGCCTCTCCGTGTGCACCCAACGGAAAAACACACAACTGATTTATTAAGCATTCCTCCAAGCGAGACATTCCGCGCGTGTCCGGACGACTGTCTTCTTTATTAAGTACCTTGTTTTCACTATTTACGTATTCACTTTGTTGTTAAATAAAGTTATTTACTTAACGTAATGTCGTCGCCGACCGTGGAACGCCTTTGACCCAATTTCCATGTATTTCAAATTTGCATATACATAGTTATTATATTAACTGACATCAATTTACATAGTTCAAGAATTAAATGAGTAAACATTAAAGGATTTATAAATTCGGCAGTCAATTAAATCTTAAGGAATAAGATATAGGTAGCATTAATTATCAATGGATTGTTTTCAATAATCATATATAAAACAGTAATATAAGTCTTCTTCCTCTACAAGGACCAGCTTCCTCTGCTAACACATATTAAATAAGACAATATTCAATATATGTCAGAGAATCTTGTTGATATGATTATGGAATCCGTATTAGACTTAGTTAAATACCGTGGGCGGCGCCGAGGTAACTAAACTAAGCTAAACTAAGGGTAAATTATGCTTAGACTAAACATCAAGTGGTTATCTCTAATTGTAGTCAAAACTTCCTAATATACGATCTACGATAAATATACGATCGTCAGCATCTTTACTTGTGTACCGATGAATACGTTGTAATAAGAGAGGGTACAGCCTCTATAACTACTTAGGATACATAGAATTTACTATGGACCCGCACTAATGGCTGAGCGCGATAGCAACAGCTGTACTCTGTGACCGCACGCACTTTGTAGATAAGGTAACTAGCGTACTGGCCATGCCCGGTGAAGCAGTAAAAGCCGTCAGAAGCTCCAGAGCCCCTAAGGCTAACAGTACAGTCAGATCGAGAAAAAAAAAGCTGAAAGATGTTCTCGCTTGAGCTGTGGGATGTTGAAGACTGTCCTTGAGTGGCGTCTTCTGCTCATCTAGGCTACTTATTATACTTGCCTCTATTTGACGTTGGCACAACATGTGTTCGTCTTGCACTCTTTGGTCCTCTGGACTAGGTAGCGATGACCTTGCACCATATGTAACACCTGTCATAGTGGCGTGCTTAGACGTGTCGAATTTCGGGATTAACCGATGTGTATCCATTATCTATCATCAAGCGGGCTATTATCCATAAAATATTTTTTAGAATCGGATCAGTAGTTCCGTAGATTATTTCCCACAAACATACAAATTTTACCTCTTTTATAGATTTATAATATTTTATTCAGTTTGTTTATAAATTACTCTATTTTTTTGTTCTTATATTGAAGAATTAATTGCATGGAACACTGAAATCTTAACGATGTTTTTGTTTAAATGTATAATAATTTATTCGCCGAGACTTCACTTGCATCCTCACCCGTATAGACTATCGTGTACTTCCCGTAGTTGCCTAGGTACTTGCTAGGTTGCGTTCATGGCTAACTGTAGTAACGGAATTATACTATATGTTTTTGATAAATGTCACTAAGACTTCATAAAGCGAACTATTAAAAGACACGTACTAATAATAGATTAATGATTTAAACAAACTAGATACAATGCTACCTACAAACAATAGCTCCTAGAATACGGTAATATAATGTCGTAATGTGTAGTGTCTATTTGAAATTAGGCTTGTCAACGTTACTTATGTTACTTGCCGGTATGACATTGACTCGAGTACGCTGATTTGGCGTAGTTTTGATTTTAAGGATTTAAAAGGATTTATAGTACGCCGACGGCATCTAGTTTAGGCGGCGCGGAAACCAGTCATTAATCTATGATATGAATATTAATTATAACTGTAAATATTAATAAATATATTGAACCTATTACGCAATATAAATAATTAATAAGAAAACAACAAAATAGTTACTGTTCCGCTTCTAACGGTTGTAACGTGAAGTTTTATAACCTTGTTGCTCAATAAGTGAGCGATAAAATGTAATAGCAATTTTTCAAATCTGACTGGTAGTTTCACAGATAGGAGCGATCAAACAAAAAAAAACTCTTGGGATTTATCATATTATATTTAAATAGAGATCAAAATATACTTGTGTAATATAAGAACTCTATGTCTCATATATAACACATACATAATATCTAAGTCTGTTAAAATGTTGTATATATCGCAGTAAAACAAACGAATTATACCACTAACGTCACCGGTGCTCGTGTGTTTCGCCAAAACAATACAATCTCACTGGAATTAAATTTCGGCACGTAAGCTTGCACGCCGGGGGTGAACCGTGGCTCGCCGCGTCGTGCGGTATCTACAAGTTGGACCCGGATAACGTTATTATCGCTTCCCACGATTATACGAAACTAACAGTATTTTTCTTAAACATTTGAAGGTTGTTTTTGGTGAAATTTTTTTTGTATTTCTTATTTGTGTCTGGTTTGTTTTGTTTTACCTGTGTTGCTGTGATATGTGATGTAAGTGAAAATGTGACGATAATGGCTATACGCTAGGTTTACTTTCGGATGTGGAATGAACTCTCTGCTGAGGTTTTCCAAGGGGACTACAGTATGAGGTTCTTCAAAAAAGAAGTAAAGAGGTTTTTAAAGTGTTGGCACCGCACTTCTGATGCTTCTGGTGATGCAAGCGTCCATAGGTTGCGATAAACGCTTACCATCGGGCGCTCACCATCGTGGTAAAAAAAGAAATTAATGATGACATCACTGTCATCAATGATAAGCTAAACTTATCGTAAATGAATAAGAATTTTATTTAAAACCGCAGTTGGAATCGGAAGTGCAAAGCTCGTTCTCATTTGTGTTTTAATTATATGCATATAACATGGATGCATATTTAATGCATTGAAAGGTAAACGGAGAACGACGCACCTGCTTGACACAAAGGCTGCATTATTTATACTAAACGGGCCTATTACTTGTGTAAAATAACGTGCCCGGTGAGAAATATCGAACAATAACATTTAATGTAAAGACATCTTGAGTTACATATTTTTTAAAATATTTATTTCATTTAATATATAATTGCTTATTTTGTGAAGTCATAATTGGAGGGGATTGACATAATCACCACGATTGGCAGGCGGGTAGCGATCGCAATTTGTTTTAAATAATATTCAAAAGACACTGATGCCCGTCCATCGCCTAATCCCTAGTCGCCTTTTACGACACCCACGGGATGAGATGGCCACGTACCGGATGATGCAGCGTGAGCAAACTCGCCACAAGGTGGTCCGATGACCTGGTAAAGGTTACGGGAAGCTGCTGGATGCGGGCAGCATAGGACCGGTCGTTGTGGTGATCTTTGGGGGAGGCCAACTTCCAGCAGTGGACGTCTTTCGGCTGAAATTATGCTGATGATTATATAAATAATAAATTTAATATGTAAAATCAAAATCATAATCTTTTTCTTATACACATACAAATAAATATATTTGAAAAATACGCATGTGAAAGTATTACAGTAATCATAATAAAAATACATTTATTTTTATTTTTGTCTGTCTGTTGGGTCCGGCTAATCTCCGGCTAATAAGCGATTGGACCGATTTTGATGGTACTTTAATTGGCAGATAGCTGATGTTATAAGGGGTAAATTGTTTATGGTGCCGTGCAAATAAAGTAATAAACCTTTTTATTTTCAAATTAACCAGCGGGCAACCACTGTGGATGGAAGCGGGCTCACCACAATACAGTACTCTGTAGTCCACGCGAGTGGAGCCACGGACACAGCTAGTATACAATAATCTCAGAAGTTTTTTCATCGATGGTGTAAATTATAACTTTTGTTATTTCTGCTTAAGCCCAATTAAGCTGTAAAAGCCGTCTGAGGCTTCAGGGCCCTTATGGCTAACAGAATAGTCAGATCGAAAAAGATATTCCAAAAAATATGATGTATTTCAATACGAATAATAATTATGCGGTTAAAAAAGTTAGAAAGTAATTTTCAATTAATTACCCATTGACTTGAGATGCTAACTATTTTATTCATACTTATTAATCAATTAACATCATCGTCTCAGACGAAAGACGCCCACTCCTGGATAAAAGTCTCGCCCTTATATTCTTTATAATTAATTCTATATATATTAATTTTGTAACATGTGTATTATCTGTAAAATCCTCAAAATTAAAATAAGCACATCAACTAAATGTTTTAAACAAGGCACTTAAAAGCACCCGTTCTATATCTTAGTAACGCGGGCGCTCGCTGCAAACTCGTGCAGCTAATTTTATGCATGCAAAATGGATTTGCGTCGTTGAAAATATGACCCTCGGGTGCATCGGTTCATGTAATTGCCGCTAAAATCATCCCCTAATGAGGGAGAGAGGGCTGAGGAATTTAGTGAGAGGTTGTTATGATTGCGCGGCGCTAGACGGAGATTGTATAATGGCGTTTTATTTATGATACTCCAAATTGTAGATTTCAAAAGAGGGATGACTTGCGAAATGTAAGTAGATCTGGGTGCGTAAAGCCAGGAATCATTTTTATCTTTAGGAGTCTCAACTCGGGAGAAGTTTACGATCAGCAGCGGAGTAATACGGGCTGATGATGTTTTTAGATTTAAACTTGAGCATAAATAATTATCGCTTCAACAGTAAGTAGTGAAATTTTTAATAGTGATTATCATATACTTATGATTCCAAATGAGGATAAATTATAAAAAAAGTATAAAAAAAGAGACGTCAATGCCATGCATAGCAGATGTGAAATATTTAAATTTAATCGTATATTTATACTGAACTATGAATAAATAAGAAATTTAATAAAATATTCAGATAGTTTTTCACAAAATAGTATATGAAGGTTATTTCCTTAATTATTTTGAATTTATTTGGAATTATTTATAAAAGAAATATATTTTAATAAATATAATAACTTTAAATTTTGTTGTACAGTATGTTAAATTCACCTAAACTCACTGATATTTACGAATAACCTTTAAAGCTGGCATAAGAAATTACGTAAATACTCTAAAATACACGTAAAATGTGTATATAAATGTTGAGAGGGGAGCGCTGAATCTCTCAAGCCTAGGTCCGATCCATAGGCATGGAGCCCTTGAGCCAAGCAGCCGCTCGCGCGATACAAGTGACTGTACAATCACTAGCTTTCACAGCCATACATAACACTGCATCATACACACATGCACAACACACATAGGTACATAGGTTCTGTAAGGGACCTTTTTTTTCTTTTTTTGCCTAGTTAGAGTAGACAAAAATTACAGACCACTAAATACACATACACATGTTCCTTCCCTCCTCCCAGGGGGAAGAAACATGTATATATGTATAGAGTTAGTTTAGATCGAATGATAGGGATTTAGTCAGATCGTGACTTAATTGCATACGCGCAACAGTCCGAGCCGAGGTTCGGGCCACTTTGGCACCCTCGGATGTTGTTGCTTAGCTTTCGTGGCTGAGTGCCTTAAGCGCTCGCCCCCAAGCCCGGTAAAGCTGTAAAAGCCGCAAAGGCTCCAGGACCCCTAAGGATAACAGTATAGTCAGTTCGAAAAAAAAAAAGTTAGAAGTAACCAATAAATAAATAAAGAGAACGCATCAATACATCAACAGTAATGCCGAGTGGGCGAAGCCGCACGAACAAGTTAGTGCCTAAGTAGATTACAAAAAACAGTTGCACGGTTCGTTGCGGATTTATTTTAATGTTTTTATTTGGTAATAAATTTTAAATAGCTTATTTATACGTACCTGATTTTTTGTACATTTAACCTGATGGAAATATGAAATTACATCTCTAAGCTACTTGCAAATTTCATAAAAGAAACTCTTATATACTAATTTTAAGAAAATATTTATTAGCTTTTAACACTACTATGTAAATTATATACCTAATAATATGACAACTTCGTAGTCAATGCCACTGCAAATCAAAAGTAGGTTCTTTTTGACGCCTCGAGTAGGTACAACAAACAAAAATACGAAGAGTGTACAGTGGAACACTTGAATAAACAATAAGTATTATTTAACAATATTTAGTAAAATGTAGTATAGAACTAACAACATTTTCTTTTTAGTTTTTGTTTTAATTTACGGGTGTTAAGAGAATAAATAATTATTATTTTTATAACTTTAAATATACAAGTATTGTGCAAGGAAAATGTTTTGATAATTTGTAAAATTTGTTCGGAACTTTTGTGTTTTGCATACTATATCGTTGTGTATACATTTCGTGAAGCACAGTTATTTTGGTGAGCCATAATAAAATTGGTTCACCTAAAGAATTTAAAGTATCTATTAACTCCTGAATACCGAAGTCTGTCGCCTTGTGCAGCGGTTCTATAGCAAATAAACAATTATGCCCGGTTTCTGAAAGGTCGAACAACACAAAAATTAACTAATTAGCTGTCAAATCTCTTGTTAAATGTTTATTGAGTTGCTAAAAGCACGGTCAACTACTTTAATTTGATCATCATTTCATCGCATCCAAACGCGCCATTAGATGTTTCGTATAAATAAAGTTGTTTGTCAGACAGAAATTAATGTTATACGTTGGGCCAAAGAATTACACTCTAGCTGATTGTACGTGCAATTTAGAAATAGTGACTACTTTTAAGCAACGAATCGCCATTGTCAGGGACTATTATCGAATTCCCTATGATATCCTATAAATAAATCTAAAAAAAGGTGAATTTGAAAAGCGTTAACAAATAAATAACAACAAGGATAAACAACTAAATAATTAAATTATGAGTCTTTACAATACGTTTTGTGATAGCACACGCAATTCAATCGAGTGCGAGTGTACTACAATCTCGAAAGCTCAACTATTTAGCATTATTTTCTGTTAATTACTTGAATAAATTCTCTGTTAACGTTCATCGTAGCGCTAAACTCCAGGAGTTTATGTTGTCGCCACGGCCGTTTACAGGTATTCTGTGGCTTTACATTAATATTATAATTTATTTTACCATTCTTGGCAGCTACATGAACGTTAGGAACGCTTCATTTGTGTGAAATCTCGTTTCAGAATTAAAAAAAAAATTACTAAATTTCGTATTATAATTTATTACCATGTACAAAAAATGTTCTGTCAACTGTAAAAAAGAAACTGAATTATTTTTATAATTGATTAAATTTGCATTCAGCATTGGGTTCTATCAATTTTTTAAGTACATATATTACATACATATTTCTCATTACATAGACTTTTCATTTCAGACTTATTTACAATTTTACTTTACATTACTTAACCTCTCTTAGAATACAGAAATATATTTTCACGATATATAACATACAAACATAGTACACTAAAGTCATACCTATAAACGATGCGCACGTATAACTCTCTGGGTATCGAGTGAAAATCAGCGCTGGAGGACTCACCCCCCTTTCAGCATATTTATGCTGATTCGGTGCCCTTTAGCTACGCACACATCTCAAACGTACGTTATGTCATATTATCTACAACCTGTATTCTTGGCTTATTTTTTATTTATTTTTTCTTGTAATTTGTGTGTGTGACAAATAAATGTCTTTTCTTTCTTTATAATTAATAAATGTATTATGATCGAACCCTCATTTGGTGTAAATACAGCATGCATAGAATAGACACAAGTATTTATATACCAATGTTGTCATCTACTAGGCTTCGCACGGGTAATAGAGTAATACATATAACCTAATGGTTTACACGGCGCGCGCTTGTAAAGCTCCCAGTCGGCATGTTTTTTTCGATATTTTTAACAATCATAGTCATATTTCAGCCAATTTACATAAAATCATAATGTATTATAGTATTATACACCTAAATAGTGAAGAAAACCGTATGAAAATCCGGTTGAGTTTATCGCGTTCAGACTGACAGACAGATAGACGCGGCAGGGGACTTTATTTTATAATATGTATAGATAGATATATCTATATCTTCTATATATATTTTAACACTCAACGTCGCTCTGTCTTTTTGTCCGTTTATGTTCTTTTCACGTGAAAACCACTTATCCGATTTACATGCCTTTTAAGGTTCCGAAGTCAAAAGGACGCTGTAATGCTGTGTAGCAAGCTGTAAAGCTAAGCCGCGGACATACAGACGGACATAGCGAAACCATAAGGGTTCCTTTTGACTCCAGAACCCTAAAAAGACAAGGTTTATCTGATCTGAGGTGTGTGATGTGTTAGTATAAACTAAAAAGTCTGGTTGGAAAATAATATAAATTAAATCCGTTCAGACATAAGCATGAAAATAATTTAATATAATATCTTTATACATATAATTCTTCTGTAAGTGTGTATATGACTGAACTCCTCCTAAACGGCTGGACCGATAATGATGAAGTGTTTAAGTGGGTCTCTGGATAGTTTAGATTCACAATTAGACCCGATAGATGGCGTGGTGGTTGAGTTCTAGGTCTATGCAAGCCAACGTTCGGGCAGGACAACGTTTGTCGAGTCCGCTAGTCTTTTCGTTTCTTTGTATTTTGTGAGAAAATTTACCATAGTAATGTATATTTTTTGTACCATCAGAAAGTAGAGATTTCAATGAACAAAATGCCCATCGACTTTTTAAATTGCGATTGAAAATTAGGGTGCTTTTTCGATATTAAATCAAAATAAGGTGAAAAAAAAATGTATTTTAAATCAAAAAAATATGGTGTATTTGGAATATAATAAGGTAAGTTTTCAACAAAATTCGTGTTTTTTTTTTGTAAAAGATTTAAATTAAAAATCGTAAACTTGGTTATTTGAATTTTTCACATAAATTTTTGGGGTTATGTGAAAAAAGTGTCAATACAAAAGTTGTAGATCTTTTTATTTCCTACAACTTTGACATTTAACTTTTCTCCATAGGACTTGTAGTTTTTCCGAAAATCGAGATAAACCGTTTTTTAACCTTAAAAACTCACCGCCCCCTCTTCCCGACCTCAGATCGCCCGTAAATTATTTTTCCTTTCATTTTTCATCATATATTTTCTTAAATCCATCCTACTATAATTTTTATCACTTTTTACCATTTTCAAAGGCTTTTCAGCCCTGGTCTATATATTTAGAATCATTTTATAGCTCGTTAACGGTCAACGATGAGTTTTGGCATTAGCGTTAACAATAGAGGTTGATAATATGATAACGTGTTGTGTTCGCTTAGCAAACCTTATCGAATGGAGTAAAGCGCACTTTATCGGTCCGCTTCCTACGGCCGACACTACGGCATGATACACACTGCTGATACGAACGTCTAATAATTTTTTCTGATATCTATACATATTATAAAATGAAGTCCACCGCCGCGTCTGTTTGTCTGAACGTTTTAAACTCAAAAATTACCGAACAGATTTTCATATGGCTTTCATCAATAGACGAAGTGATTCATGAGCAAGGTTTAGCTGTATAATTTATTACGGTTTTGTGAAAATCGTCTAAAATATGACTATGATTGTTGAAAATGTTGGAAAAAATCAAGCCAACTGTGAGCTTTACAGGCGTGCGCCGCGTAAAACAAAAGAGTTATATGTATTACACTGCTGGTATAGAATATAATAATATGACAGAACTATAATAAACTTATGAGTTAATTATATCTAGATTCTCTATAAAATGACCTGATGATTGATTGAAGAAGGACGTTAAGAGATTTTCGGTGAACGCCAGATGATATTACATATTAAGTATGTTATGTAATTGGCAAACTTTTAACGTACAATTTAGTTAACCCAACCGTAAAAGAACCAATCGCTGTTACTGTGTTATGAACTAGTTAAACATTGATAGGGACTCGACTTGTTTCGGATTCGTGTATTAATGATATGTATATTAACTAGCCGTGTCCCACGGGTTGAATCGATTCAGTTTATACAACCAACTCGCCACCGCATCGCCTCGCCGCCATTGTACCCGTTTAGTGTAACGTTGTTCTCGCTTTCCGTACTCGCCTAAAACTTACCAGATTTCTTGACGTTCATAGTTACTACTCCGCTCCTCAGGAATGTAGCGTGATGTTATATAGCATATCCCAACAAATAAGGTATACAATGTAAATAATCAATTATTTAACAAAATTTAATTTAAAACATAACAATATTGAGCAGGAGCATAACTACGCGCTTTCTAAGACGACGCTCCCTTCTTAATGGCCACGCCGCGTGTGTTTTGTCTTCTCACACCGCTTCTGCGCATGTCCGTCTTGTTTTTTCAGTCACTATGACTGCGTTGCCGAAGATGTTGGATGTCACCTAAGTGTATATATATAACTAATGCTTAATGAACATTACGCCAGTGTATCAGATATGCTAAAGTGTCACATAATGACGTAATTTGCCGACCGGCAGCGCCCCGCGTTCCTGACCGTCAACGCTAAAGACTTCCCGTGCTCCATAAACATGAGTTGACAGTGTCACCCCTATATCTCCAGTATAACGTTAATTTAATATACAAATTTAAATGCCGAAACTTGAGCTCAATTTCATTATGGTTTTTGTTTGACTTCAAATATATTTTTGAAGTTACTAACATTTTTTAGCGTGTGTAGTAAGGGGGTAAAATTGTGAGCTACGCGCGCATCGTGTGACGTAAGCGTGACAAAATGAAGTTAGCTGTAAATGATAATAATGTGTATTCATATTAATGTCTTTTTTATTTCTCATTGTGTAGAAATGTGGTATCTTCTATACACATTATAAAACGCAACGTCTCGCCGCCTGTCTGCCCGTTTATGTTCTTTTCACGCGATAGCTACTAATTTGATTTACATGGGTTTTCCTTTAATTCAAAGATATGTTATCTGGCTATGTTATAGGATATATTTTGTTACATAAAGTGACATACGAAATAAGCAGTGACGATTATAGTGAATCAATTCGGAGAAAAAACTCTTCTTGGGTTATTAAATGACTTATGCTAAGTAAACCATAAGAGATATGTCAATTTAATGTACTACGTTATTATAGATCTTAAAAGGACCCACGAAAAAGTCAGCGACAGCAAATATCTATATTCTAAGGATCATCCACAATAAGCATTTTTGTGGCAGCATAGTAGCGCGTGCGCTCGACCGACAGCATTCTGTAGTCCACGCGAGCGGAGCCGCGGCCACAGCTAGTCGTTAATAAGTAAGAACTATTTTTACACAATTAAAAAAATATAAAATATATTTACATTATTATCATTGATGGCTTTATTCATCATGTTCTTGGAAGGTGGATTCAAATTTTTGGAGTTATTTGAATTTTGGTACGGCAAAGAAGATATATATATTTTTTGGCTTTAATTAGGTAACTCTTACACTTATTTGAACCTGGCAAATTTCTTTAGATAAATAATTTATATCTAAATATTATAAAAATTATTAATAGAATACGTGTATTGAATAGTACCTTCTTATAATGTAATACTCGTAGGTTAAATGAATCGATATGCACTACAACTTTTAATTTGGATACATAACATACACATACAAGGATACGTAACAAAAAGGATGGTTTGTTATGAATTATTTTACGAAACAAAATGTCACAATAACGTTATTAGAATGTTTTCCTGTGAAGGTGAGCGTGTGGCAAGTAATGGAAGTTATAATTATTTAGGCGCATGATGAGAGCGCAATGCGCACGCACATTGCAATAAAAGGCCTAAATTATGAAGTTGCCAGGTAAGTCTCTCATTTTATCGTATTGAAGATAGTTAGGTACACTCAGTGTTATATGTCAAATAACACTGAGTTTGGCTATAAAAATATGTGTAACTACTAACGCACGTACATTGTATCCAATATTTTTTCTATGTGAACTTACGTCATCTGCGTGATACCCGGATTCTCTAATCACTGAGCGACCACTGCTTTTGTTATGCTATAATATTGACAATACTTCAAATATATTTACTTATCTTTATAATTATTACAAACTTTAAAAAGGTTATTAAGGCGAAAAGTATAATAAACTTTAGAATTATCTAACACGACTCGATCGTGTAAGCCGCAACGGTTGTTACGGAGTACAGAATCAAGTCATTAGAGAATTCACTAAACCCTTATATAAGACACTCCAAGATAAGGGTCCTTAAGCTTAACGACTCGACTGTCTAGTCGATACAGAGCGCGTTTCCTGTGAATGTAGCTGAGAGTCCCTAGCTATGTTGTTGAGATAGGGTTGTTCTGATTTATATTGTCTTGGTAATTAACTTATTTTTCATTATAAATCTTAGCATAATGGTTCAGCAAAATTACTGACAATGTAAAAATTTCCAATAAGTGTCGTCATGGTCGAGTTGGCCTGTAAATATCGTGGCAAAAGTTTCAGAGTTTTGAATATGCACTTGCTAACTCAGACGCAATATACTGAAGCGCGTCAAAATGACGAATTTTGCATGTGTGCTTTTAAACTCGTTCGAGGTTGCAATCTACGAAGATTGGACATAACTACGCTAACCTAGACTGGGTTAGCATAACGGTCAGACTACACTGACAGGTATATGCTGAAAGATTTTCAAGTTAAAGGTAGTTTAGTTAGCTTGGTGAGTTCCTATTAGAAAACACCGAACCAGCATTCGAACCCATCCTTTGACGCAGCGCTCGAGCGCTTTAAAACTTTTTCCATTTTAGAAAAGATTGCGACCTTTAATCCACTCCGGGTTCACTTTATTTTAGTGGTAAATCTACAGTTTCATCGAGATTTAAGAGACAATTATACCAAATCTCATAACCAGTAAAGAAACAGTAAAGAGCATTCACTGCAAAGAAAAGGCACAAGCTAATAAAATCTTTTAGTGCTAAAAATTAAAACAACATTTAAATGAAATATATGAAGTTATGTTAATTAAAAAAACTAGTATATTATATATATTCTTCAATATCTCCGGTATAATAATGATTACCGAGATATGATGAGTTCCCAAAAATTTTGGATTCTTTATATTATTTACATTTTCCTATATTTTTAAGGCAGTATTGGAAAGCCTTAAAGTGACGATACTGTCTAGTATTTATCTATCTTCGGCTTGACTCAAACAATGATATACCAAAGAAGATTGACGTCAGACAGGTTTGCTAAATGTAATCTAACCTAAATCACTCAGCTGAATCCCAGTTCATAACATCAAGGAAGAAGATACCGACTCTACTTAGCTGGGACCAGAGTTAGAACAAGAAGATTTTTAATACTCAACACATGTACTTTATTGCCCGTTAAAGCCAGCATATTTTCTGAAGAATGATCTTTGTCTAGTTATAGAAAATTAACAATAATGTTATTATTGTTTCAACTATAAATTCATCGCTCCTTTCCACTATGAAACAACGCTGGCTGGTATATGAAGCTACAGTTAAACGGTAGCATCTACTTCAGCAAGAACAAAGTAGTTTGCAAATTCTTATGTTGAAGTACCGTGAAGATATGCAATCACTCTCCGTCCAGCGTATTCCCTCCCTCCTATGATATCGGGTCCTTCAAACGAGGTGTGAAAAGACATTTCTGCTAATTGGTATGTCCGCGACGACTGTTGATTAAATTTGTTACCAGACGTGGCCGTTCTTTCTGGATTACACCGTACTTTCCATCAGGTATTGTGCATTTATTTTCCCGTGTTACTATTAAAAAACTGCTATTATACAATAAGCCAACTTAACGTTGTCGATCTCAAAAAATCCATTTAACCATCCCTCTCTGCGGTCAGAACTGAAAGCGAAAAGTAACAGAGAGAGAGCGCCGTAAACGTCAAGCCACAAAACAACATTTGAGAAGTTACGTTTCATACAAAAACCGCTGCGGTAAATGTTATTTGCGATTTTACTGTTAGTGAATAATTTTGTCTGTTTCGTATTTTATGTATCTGCATAATAAATATTGTATAGGTGTGTATATGTGTTTCGGAGTTTACCTTTATCAATCGATTTTCACATATAGACTGCGTCTACATATAGACAAGTAAATTAGCGAGTATTAACAAAAACTGAAGTCGTTATTTTGCCCTTCCATGCAGCATATTCGCGCATCTTATATTGAACGCATGTATATGCATATGCTCAACTTACTTTTATACGGAAATAATAATATATTAAAAAATATATTTATAATTTACCTCTACCTATTTTATATATTCCAAGATATCGTTCTTAAAGAGTAAATTCCAGTCGCGCTTCGGAAGTGAAACACATTTTTTTAAGTTATTAATTTTTTGACCTTAGCTTAGGGATACATTTTGAAATTTCGGGCAGTGGCTAACCAGGTGAGAACAACCTACTACCATGCTATAGTTCCCATGATATGTATTAATCAAAAAAATATAAGATTTTCAAATACCCATAAATATGTATTAAAATGCTAGATTACGATTATACACAAGAACCATACGAATCTACCATTTTTAATTAACGACTTCTATATGAGACTTATGTACACATAAACCTTGTAATGTAGTTAGTTGGCAGTCACAAGCTCACAGCTCGTCCGAAATACAGCACACGACGCAGATTGTATATTTTTTAAATCTAAATAATTTTAAATACAGTTAATTATTCTATAGTATTCTTATGTTGTTTTATTTACTCTATAAACCAGTGAGCTAATAGCGCCTACCAGTCAAAGTCCTGTCAAAATTGGTTCAACCGTTTCGGAAATTAGCCGGAACAAACAGACAGACAGCAGACGAACAGTCAAAAATTTAAAAATTAGTTTTTTGTCATATTTACCATATATACTTTCATATGAATTTAGTAAAAAGCTTATTTTGAAATTACAAACAGACACTTGAATTTTATTACGTTTATAGATAATACACATTTAAAATATTTTTAGGTGCATTATTGCTAAATCATTAACCGGGAAATTTTGATTTATTTAACAAATCTAGACAACAGCGTGCTGTATTATAACGTACTAGCTAAACCCGGCCGCCACGCTTCGTTGTGGCTCAATCTGATATTAATTATTAGGGAAGTAAATAAAAGTATTCTAGTTAACATATGTTAACAATCGTTCTTCTCGGTCTATCACAGATCTAAAACCAACAATTTTTTTTTTAATCTAGGCGCATGTTTGCCTTGTTTCAATGAGCATGGTATACTGAAAATAGAAGCGCATAGAGAACTACATCATTCAATTTTCGCGCGAAAAACAATAGTGGCTAAAAGACAAATACATCTATTTTTAAAGTTAACGTAGTTTAAAAGTGTTCACCAGAAGGATAATTAAGCAAGACAAGCGGACAAAGCAGTGCTACCGAAGCACACAACAACGGCGTTAAGGGAAGTTTTAAATTCGCAGCGACAAAAAATCTAGAATGAACTACCTCATCCATTACGGAGCATTAGTATGTCCGATATAATATTTAAAAAATATATGTACAGAACTATTTTTAAAACAAATAGAACACTATAGAATTAAGCAATTTCAATAACACGTGCAGTGGACTTGATAATCATTATCTATTTATTTATTATGTAATTGTTATATCATTATTTATGTTAATATCATTGAAATAAATTGTAATTCTACATACTAACTCTTTTTTGAACTATCTTCTATTGACATTTTAAATTAAATTTATTTTAATATTATGTGACGAGCAGAGTTGCTGATTGTGCGTAACGTTAACAGATTTTTAATGAAGGTATGGGGCAGATTGAAACCCGGTGCTGTGTGGTAATACCACGCCACATGGCATCAGCTGAGTCTGTCCCATTGCTAAACTGTGTATGCAGGATTATAAATAATGTTTAAAATGTATTATGTAACTTTTTTGCGATAAATCATCATTATTGTTATTTAACTGTAGAATAGTTAAAGTTCGCCTACGGTTCACTTTGATATCTAATCGCTAAAGGTTCTTATCATAAATACGTCTCAACACATTCGTCTACCAACTGTGTATAACTAGAACAATGCTTTAACAATTACTAAACTTCATCTGATGATCGAATTTTTTCTTCTTTCTTTCATATATTACAGGCTGCGAGCGTTTCATTCATGTTTTATAAAAAAAATGAATTACTGATACTTCGTTGACCAAGTATAATTAAATTTCATCGAAACGTTCAAGCTTGATTGATGGAAACATATTCAAACAAACATACTTTCACGTTTATACAATACAGGCAGGATTTTTGAGATGGGATTGTATGGTCAAATCCGAGACTATGAGATACAGAGAAAAGTGGCGTAAGAAGTCATGACCTCGATTTATGAGAAAACATAAATTGCACATTTATGTAAAAAAATTGAGCTAACTAAGCTAAAACTTGAGCGAGAAATCAAACCGCTTAATTTTACAAAATATTACAACCAAAGGATTTTTTGTTGCTAATAAGGAATGAATTATTGACAATTAAACTATATAGCTCATTTTAACAATATACATATCTAGTATCGTTATACATTATTTACAATTACAGTTTATCTGCTTTTGCCCGTTAATAATAAAACTAAACACAAGGAAAATGAAAGTATTTCTGTTGAACCTTCGATTATTGTGAATCATTTAGTCGCATTACGCACCGGTCAGGAAAGATTTTCCATTATTCTTTGGAAATCAAAGCTCTTTGCCGCTCCGACAAATAATTTTACATAACCCATTTGAATAAGTGTTTCTCCGTGCCCGATGACAGGCGAAGGTTCGGGATGTTTTAGTTTTATTCTACGGTAATGTCAAAAAAGATTTGGAATTGTTATCAACGAATCTATAAATGTGGAAAAAAATTATTACATTATTTTTCTCACTCTAAACCACGTGTATGGCCATAGCCAAGCAGGAAATGAAATTTGCATTATAATATTGTAGCACAATCATGATTTCCTTTCAGATGGAAACTTTCGAAGGAGTACCAGAGTAAAGCTGTTTTATAAGTACATATTTAATTAGTATTAAAAGTACATAAAAAATCATAATAATTTATATTGTTAAAGAAGATCAACTAAGAGAATGTTTCGCTATTGGCTAATGTTATAATATTCGTAGAAGACGAAGTTTTTTTATATAGAAAAAATAAAATTCGTATATTTGTCTGTTTTCAAGAAGGGACTAAAACGCCTTTAAGTTTAGCAACGTAACACATAAGTCGTCTGCCTGTTACTGCCATGTAGCGTAAAAAAAACCGGATGTTAAGTGATGATATGGTTAAATATGGTAACAAGCTAAATTCAGCGAGGGACTGGCTCTCAAGTTTAGCTCCCGCAACAGACCTATAGGTACTTGGCGACAGATCACGATGTTTCCCCTCACTGAAAGTTTAGATTCAGTATTCTAACACTATAGGGTTCAAACCTACGTCATTGTAGCAATTTTCATTCATATTAGTAGCTTTTACCTTCGACGTTGTTTCCGTTTTCTTTCTAATACAGAGACCTTCACGGGCATCCGCATAACAACTATTCAAAGTTCCATCACAATGGAATAAAAGACATAGCAACGCATACAGGACAAACAAACAAACATTCATTTTTATATGTATAGTACTAAATGTACTCCACGGTTTCACCGCGCCGCGCCGCCGTCATTGCACAAGTGTAGTCTACAGTTGTTCTCGTTTTCCGTAGTTGCCTACAGCTTGCCAGATTGCTTGACGTCCATGATTACTGCTATGCTCTTTAGAGTCATAGCGTGAAGTTATATATATATCTTCATAAATGGGCTATATTTTTTTCAAATTTGATTAGCACTTCCAGAGATTAGCGCGACAAATAAACAATCTCTTGAGCTTGGGAAAATATTCCTCAAATACGTCACTGTTATGAAATTCTAACCTTCAACAAATTACACCTTATGTAATACGCATGACCCAACGGCCTTATTTGAGACCACAGAAAACCGTTCTCGGTTCATTTATCATCACCTCGGGTCACTCAAACCGCGTCACACTCCGAATTAAGGGGCAACGTGACCGCGCTTCGAAGCACTAGAGATAATGACGTCATTAAGAGAACGAGGGAAATAAGTAATGGACGTTTTTGTCCCGAATATTCATAGAGTAAGATTTTTTCGAGATTGTCCGGAGGGTTAACATTGATTAGGAGCGAAATTACTGCGAAACGAAAGGGACGCGAATGACGTCATTAAAAAAATATTGCGTGCATTATAAGTTTAAAAAAATGGGTTAGCTTAATCTTGATAGGTATTATAAATTAAGAACTATTAATATAATAAAGAAACTAATATAACATCATTACATAAATGACATATTATTATGCCGTGGTGGTCGAATGATTTAAATCGGCGGAACATCGATTCGATGTCGGCAGGTTCGAACTCCGGTATGTACCAACGAATTTTTCGGTATTCGCATACAAGGCACAAATTTAAATTGGTACCACTATCGGCTGACGGTGAAGGTAAACATCCTGAGGAAACCTGAATGCTTTAAAAATGTTCTTGTAGTACCACTGTATGTGGAGAAAAAATAGGACTGTTGATTTCTCTATGTTTGAAATCGCCAATACGTCATGGGCTGGCGTGGTGATTACGCTCGTACCTTCCTTTGGGAAGAGGTCTTTGGCCAGCAGTGGGATATTTAAAGGCTGATATTATTATCATTTTATTTATTACTTCTTCTTTTTCGTGTCTTTGTTAAACAGCTGATTTAAATCCACTATGACTAGTAGGTGACTAGTTCCACGGTTTCGTCTGAGTAGGTCATTGGATTACACATTGTACATATGATGGCGACATGTGAGCAAATGTGGCAGAGACTGCACCTGGGCAACGCACTAGCACCGAATTTCACTCTCAGCGATTATGCCCCACCGGCTAAGGTTACTCCTGCAGCGGCAGACTTGGGCCTGCAGTCTGTTGAGACTCTTTCAAACTGGCCAGGGTAGTTCGTAACCAGGAGGTAGTTTTTCTGCGCAGCAAAAATTAACCGTGGCTACTAATTGCTAATTTCTGCTTCGTTCCTTACGGTCATAGCGTGAAGTTATATGAGCCATGTTCAATATACAAGCTAATGCAAAAATAGCTTTTGAAATCGGACTGGTGGTTCCTGAAATAAAATTAAATGACATAATAAAATACGAAACAAAAAGAGCAGATTATTAATAAGATTTTTATTTATTATTTATTAATTCTTGCATATCATTTTACACACATTACAATATATATAAATATTATTTCACTTCTAACGAATGAATAACAGACGGGAGATGCCGGAAAAAATATGTACTTCACTGTTTGTTGTGTTATTCGATAGAAATATATTTCATGAATTAAACAGAAATGCAGTTGTTTTAATTGCGTCCATTTACTAAATAAATTGTCAAAATTACATAATATCACACCTGAGAAAATACAAACCATTATATGTAGGAAATTGTAATTAATGCACATAGTAAATAAATAACAGGAACTTCAAACGACCTATCTCACTTTACATCATAAGATAATAAAAAGCGACATGAGGCATGTTACAACATATTTTTGTAATAAACTAGCTGAGACCGAGGCTCCGCTTGCGTGTACTACTAAATGTTGTTACGGCTTGAACATAAAGAAAATAGAAAAAATCACCTTTCTCGAAATTTCAAGGAGCGTCCGGAAAGATCGTGTTTTTGTCATAGTGCAGTCGTGTGATGTATAGTCTTAGGTTCAACGACACACTCATAGAAAGTCTTATCGCTAAAACTGTCAGCAAACAATGGGCTATAAATTAAACGTTCCCCTCGTTTTAAAAAGCGATGACGTAAGATGTTAAGAGTTCCGGGACCTTCCAGAGATTTCGGGAGCGAATCATTTAGATATATAAAAGAGCTGATTTGCGAGACGCGGCAGTTATAAATTCGAAATCGAAGTGACAACAAGAAGCGAAATAAGAGAGCAACAGACAGCCTTATTCTGCAAGTACCTACAGGGCTATTCTGTGAGAATATTCGGTGGACGATTTATGTGTTTTGATCTGTTCTTGTTGTCTTTATTTTTGTTTGTATTAGCTGAGTACGAATAAATTACTTTTGAGTCTCACTACGGCATCTTATTACCCACGGACGTAACAATAAAACAACCTTAAAAATTACATGGTTTGTTTTTAACCAAATATTTATGACCTCTTTACATACCTAATTATTTCCTAGACAACGAGAACTAATTTGATTCCGTAAAGAATAAAATTATTATATTAAATTACGATTATATTGGTTAGTAATGGAAAGAGAACGTACTGGTAGTATTTTTTATTGTAAGCAACATTAAAAGTCTTAATTATAATTAACATGATGTTTATATCGTGGACTCAGAAGTCGCGAATGAGAAAGTTCTACGACGGGTTAGCCAGAAGCGCCAGCTTTTGCAAACTAACAAGCAACATAATGTTTCACATCTAGAATATGTGCTCCTGCAGCCTTCACTAGTTGGAAAGGCACTCTAAGAAGAAAGAGAATCATTAACAAATATGTAAAAAGGTTTTCTTGCCGATATAATAACATATTTATAGATAATAATGATCGATTATTCTAATGTATTAACCGAAAAACATCCAACAACACGTAAGCTTATTCTCCGACGTACATTAGCAATATGAGAATATTACCCATAAAATTTGATATTTTTCTAAAGCAAAGTTTACCGGGCCCGATGTAAATACGGCCCGAGGAGTCGATAAATCATTGTTCGGAATGGCCTAGGGACGGCATAAGCCCGACTTAAAATAATGTTGTCAGGATATACACAAGTTTAACAAAGGCGAAGTAACTTACTAAGACAGGCTTGAAATTCCTTGTCGGCTCTATAAACACGCTCAGTTGTTTAAGATTGCATTTCGTTTGCAAATATATTTACGCCAGGTTTAATAAAATAATATAATAGCGTTCTTGAATATTAAATTTATTTGGAAATATATTCCTCATGCAATTTTATTATTCTAGGGGCCAGTTGCGCAACTTGCCGCTTCACTCGACTCTAACAGTGGTATCCCGAATGCATTATTTACCTACTTAAATGAATGAATTAAGACTGTTATAATTTCGTATCTTCACAAATATATCAATTAAACATTTATATACTAACATGCGGATTTCTATGATGCAGATGTTACTAAGAACAGAATCACTTTGACTGCACAGTAGCTTTGCCTAGTTGAGCCTATTCTACGGTATGTAATCACGGCGAGTGCTGTAGTCAAAAGAAATGTTGCTTTTTTATTTGTTTATATATTATTTTAAAGTCGTGGTGGTCTAGTGGCTTAGACAGGCGGAATATTAATTCGATGTCCGCAGGTTCGAACCTCGGCATGCACCAACGAATTTTTCGTAATTCGCATACATTTACTAATTCTAATACTGTCAGCTGATGGTGAAAGAAAACATCGTGAGGAAACTGAAACGCTTGAGAAATGGTCTGAAAAATGTAGAACTGTTGAATTTTAGGTTTTTGGGAAGAGGCCTTTGTCCAGCAGTGGGAGGACAGGCATATATTGTTATTATATTATTTTAACTTCTGTCTATATTCAATCATGCGCTCTCTGAATTAATTCCTTGTCAAAAATGATTTGAAATTCAGAGGAAAAAACAAATGTAATTATTAGGTACAAAAGTTTTACACAATAAAATATTCAAGAATCCGTAATCCTTGTCCTGTGAATACAAAAACAAGTTTTCCTCGAAGTATTTCGTTCAAGAATATATTTCTCAAAATATTAACATCACTCAGCGCTTTTATGAATAGACAAGCCACTTGTCATCCCAATTGATCCGTTGTTGACAAAACAGACGCTCAAAAACTTTCAACGGTTCAGCGGTGATCCTTTACGAGTACTGGAAACTTGTTATCCCGAACAATCCTCATTGAGTCATGAGAGAGCACTTAAGTGTTGGAATTAAAAAACATCTGGTACGTGTTTATCATGGTTTGCAGCTGCATCTCAACGTACTGTACCCGCCTTTAATATTCACTTTGCATACTTAGCAAGATAGGTGTGAGTGCGGGCTTAAACTTTGAGTATTTTATACGGCAAGAGCTCCGCATTGCGGTTGTGATGTTCTCCTTAATAGTTGATGCACTTACACATTAACCTTTAATGTTTAACATGTGATGTGATCATATAAATTGTGTAGGGTCATGGTTTATATTTTGAGACATTTTGCATTCAGACAACCTGTCTTGCGAAGAACATGACAATTGTATCTAACGGGATCGCGACCGCTAAAACCAGGTGTAACACACCCCATAATGACTCGCTTAGGTATGTCATGTTCCGGGATCAGCTAGTGTATATCCAGTAATCGAGCAGGGTGGTAAGGATACTGTATCCGACTGGTTCGTAACTACCATACACATAGTGACAAAGCCGTTATACAGTGACTTTTTTTGATCGGTTTCGTGATATACCAGTATGTATACAGCTGTCAAGAGGCTTGCATGTTAGCATGACATGTACGATCGTCGACAGATTACCGATCTATCGGTGGTCACCGTTATTTTTATATTGTTTTGTAAGAAATAATTTATTCATAATAACAAATAAAACACAGCAATACACAGGCAGTTTTATTATATATTAAAAAATTATAAAACTGACTTTTTATTAGACATTGCAGTTCCAAACAACTATAATACAGAAAAAACTATTGTAAAAAAATAATTAAATATGCAGAATTAAAGGAAGAAATTCTTAGAATATGGAAACAAGAAAAAGTATACATAGTCCCAAATATCATTTCCACCACTGGATTCGTCCCAAATCATATCCACTATAGTTTGAAAGTTATAGACCTAAACGAAAGTACTTATATAATCCTACAAAAAGCCACGATATTAAACACTTGCAGAATAGTGAGAAAACGAAAACGAAATAGTTCACAACTGAAGAATCAAACCTACTATTAGTTAGTACTACTAGATATTACAAGCGGGTTGCCGACCTTGAACCCCCCTATCCCAAGGAGCTATAGAAACCCTACTCACCGCAGAAACACAACACTTGGTCATTTGGCTTCGATCTTCTGTAGGGTGGAGATATTCCACCAGTCGGGCTGCCCCAAGTAGAGAGAAATCTCCAAATATTTTTTTCTGTACCATACCTCTCTTAACCCTTACCCTACTTAATACAGAGTCACACGAATCTTCAAACAAACTTCAACATCTCCGGCAGCTAGTTGTAGCAATCAGCGGCGGCGAGCACGTCCAAGCGCCAGGCACATGTGATCAATCACTCGCTCGTGATCATCTTCTGCTCACATCTGGTTCACACGTTGCTCACCAGAAGCTATCGCGGCTATGGAGTAACATCCATAGTAACATCCACGTAGCTCATGTAAACAAAAAAGAAAACAAATTTGAAATTATCTTACAAAACTGGCTTGTTAGCACTACAACAATTCGAAATTACTCATAAGTAAGTAATTAGTATGTATACCATGAGTGTAGAATCCAAATAAAATTATTGTCAGTTAAGTTAACCACTTATAGCAATGACAGTAGTATGGCTTCTTGCATGGAAGGAGTAACTAATTTTCACTTTTATAGGAATCATTCCATGAACTCTATACCAACTAAAAGCTTATACTATGAGGCATGCGGTTTAGTCTTCCTCACAGACTGCTGTAAACTCTCAACTGATTTTCCGTACGTTAAAAATCTCAACCAATGATAAACACTAGAACTCACAATTAACCTTAAAAATTACTACTAATGATATAGGATTTTTAAACGCAAATTTCGACCGAATAATGATTACTAGTGGATTTTTCATTACCCATAAATTCTAATCAAAATTCTCAAAAAATATCGTAATAACACAGTGGTTATAAATACGAGTACATGCAACTACTATACGCATAAATTAATGTTCTTACCCACCAGTTACTGCTATTACCGCCAGTTATAGGCGAGCGACGACGTCATGGTCTATTAGGCTTCTAGTTTTATAAAAATGAATGAATATTTAATATATATGAATATTTAATAACATTAAAAAAATGATTTTATTAACAGCGGCCGGTTTCAAAGCAGCGTAACGACACAGCGCTCACCGCGTTGAGTCCACATTTTCAACATTAAATGAAAAGTATTATTAATTGAGATCAAGTCCCTGGAATTGATAACCAACCTGATCGACCTGATCTGCATGTAGGGCAAAACTGCCTCAAAAATTTTCAAAATATTATTTGTCGACAATACACCGCAATAACTTTTCTTTTCTACATATATTTAAATAAATTCACTAATTTCGAGAGGTACAGCGACTCTAAATAATGGACGGCTCAAGCGAGATCCATGAATGTTATGCAGTAGAAAAAAGTTAAGTATTCGACACATGCGTGGCAGAGTGTACTTAATAATTTAATAATAATTTATTATTATTATTCACTTAATAATAAGAGTGTAATTCTTGACTGATTTTTCAGATTATTACCAAAAGAATGAAAATTAAATTTCTATTATTTAATTATTATATCCTTGTAACGTCTTTAATTAGAAAGTTCTTGCTCAAAATTATGAACTAAACATTAGTTTAAGTTTACTTTAGTAAAAGGTTACGAAAAGAAATATATCACTAAACTACTTGCAAATTTCACAAAATAAATCCTTATATACTAATTTTTTGAGAATCTTTATTAGCTTTAACCCGTCCAAAATCTTATTCGGCATATATGTCGACTTTGTAGACAAAATATTTCTTTATTTCGTCATCATTCCGAACAGATTAACACCACTATATAAATTATATAATAATATAACAAATTTGTAGTCAATCCACTGCAAACCAAAAGTGAGTTCTTTTTGACGCCTGATATTATTTTTACTAAGGCGCATGGCTTAGGTGCAATGAAAGGGTCGGTGATAAATAAGAGTTGTCGCGTGGACAATTAAATAGGTATAAAATACCAGAAAATAATTTTAAAAGGTTATGGAATGAAATGCAAAATAGATATATATGTGTAATCCGAAGGCATTTGACAATAAGAGAGATATAAAATACAGAGTACCTTATTTATAGTTTAATAATTTCAGTAAAACCTTCACTAGTATAGTTATTCCACGTTATGCTGTAAAATCTGCTTGTAAAATCTGTCTTGAGATGCTTGTGTGTATAAGAATTTGGCAAACAAGCATCAGATATCCATTCCGTTCCATTACTATAGCTGCATCGCCAAGCCAGCATGAATGAATGTGTCCGCCAGGTTTTCCATTAGTTTCATAATAATTGTTGGCTCTTGACAATTTTAGGTGTATAGTATCAACTCCTATAGTTATACCTAGTTAGTAGGTGTATAGTATCACCATACCCCACGCACCACCGACGATGAACAGCCGACCCTGACGTAGCAACTGATACATCATGCGTCGAACTGATCAATCAAAATAATATAGTATTGTTATACCCGTGGATAGTAAAATGCCGTTTGTTTCGACGTGGGAAATGATATCCTAACAAAACAAATGTGAAAAGCGGCCCAAGTTCGTGATGCTACTAAATCATACGAAATATATTAAATTAACGTTGTATATAATGTAAAAGAAGTACAAAAATGTCAGCAACAGCATATATTGATGTTAAGAATCACCGTGCTTTGAAGAACTGGCAAGGAATTCTACAAAACATACATACATTTTATAAAATAGTTTTATATTTATTCTTTGCTTGTTTTTAACTTATCGGGGCATGGGGGGGGGGGTGATAAAATATTGCATAAGCCGGTCTAGAAGAAGAAAAGATCATTCTTGTTTGTTGAAGGAGTAATATACTCCTTCGACTACCGATTACGATGCGAGGGTTTTCTTGCAGTAGTAAAATAACTTTTTGTATAGTCTCCAGATAGGTAGTGTAACTCCAAATAATAACGTAGAATAAGAAATATAAATAAAATGATAAAAATATTATATAAAAGACTGTATGTGTTTAGTCACAGACGTCTGATCGGTAAGTCATCTTGAATGCTGTCCGAATTCAATTATTTTTATCATCCTTCTATATTTTAAATTTAAAAGATTCTTTCAGCCAAAAGTACATTCTTTGTATACGGACTACTTATTTGATATATATATATCGTAAAAGAAGTTTGTATTACAATATTAAAATACTAAATTACCTAAAGATAAGATGCCTTCGGAAAGTAGCATAAACACAATAAATTAAGTAATGAGATATCAACTAAGTTAAAATAAATATATATAATTAAAAGATAAAAATGATTGATTAAACAATCATAACATTTTTTTTTTATTATAAAAATGATTGATAAAACAATCATTACAGAGTTCGTAAAACAGAGTTCCTACAAATTTTTATCGGTTTACCGTTACACCACAATCTCATCTGATGTTAAGTAACGATAGCCCAAGATTGTAACACGCTAAACTTAGTGCGAGGACTGGCTCTCAAGTGCAGCTGCCGGAACACAAGGTGATTTGATCTTTAATTATATAAACATTATTCATAATAATAACCAAGCGTTATAAATTAATTTCATTTGTGACCTTCTGTTAGAAATCTCTGAAGCGGATCCATAAGCTTTATAACTTTTTAAATATCATTATTCATAAACGAAATATAGTGTTTGTAAGTGCTTGTATCACGAGACTTATATAGTATCTTTTTTGTTTAATAACTATTTTTCTACGGAGTCAGCCTCTGTAATACGGGTCTTTAAATTACATGTTTAAGTTAGAAGTAACGAATAAATAAATAATTTAAAGATCGCATCAATACATCAATAGTAATGCCGAGTGGGTGAAGCCGCACGATAAGTTAGTACCGAAATAAATTACAAAAAACAGTTGCACGGTTCGTTGCGGATTTATTTTTATGTTTAATGTTTGTATTTGGTAATAATTTTTAAATAGCTTATTTATACGTACCGGATTTTTTGTACGTCTGACCTGATGCAAATATGAAATTATCAAAAAACTTCAAAATATTATTACCGCAAAAACTTTCCTAGATGTAAATAATATATGCACTATTTTCGAGAGATATAACTACGCTAGATATCAGCTCAAGCGAAATCAGTGAATGCTATGCAGTAGAAATCACTCACACACCACAATCTCAGCTGATGTAAAGTAACGATGTGACCCAAGATTGTAACACGCTAAACCTAGTGGGAGGACGGCTCTCAAGTGCAGATGTCGGAACACAAGGTGCTTGGAGCTTGGATTGGTAGATTTTTTGTTAGGATTTGATCAATAATTATACTAATATTATTCGTAATATTAAACAAGCGTTACAAATTAATTTTATTCGTGACCATCTCTTATCTCTTATGCGGATCCATCAGCTATCAAACTTTTTAAATATCTTTATTTATATGCCAAATATTGTGCTTGTAAGTGCTTGTATCACGAGACTTATATACAGTATCTTTTTGTGTTAATGAATAGTTCGAAACCCTCTGTAATTCGCGTCTTTGAAATACATGTTTAAGTTAAAAGTAACGAATAAATAAGAAATTGAAAGATCTCATCTATAGTAATGCCGAGTAGGCGAAACCGCGCGTACAAGTTAGTCCCTAAAAAGATTACAATCCGGAAGTAGCACAGCTCGTTGAAGATATATTTTTAAGTTTAATGTTAGTTTTTATTTGGTAATAAATTTTAAATTCCTTGTTTTTTTTTTCTGCCAATAATAACGTATATATAATGAGAAATTTTATGTATCTCAGGCACAACTCTACGTGATCTGCAAACATGAACTTTGTAAGTAGAAATATTATTTTTTATTTAAAAAATCATAATTTTTAATATTTTGTATATTGGAATTATAAATGATACAGTAGAGTACGGAAACTTACATGAAAAATGTATTTAGCTGTTATAATTTTATAAACATAAAAAATAAAAGGCAAAGTGGTTCTTCCTGGTCTAAGTAAAAAAAAAACATGCATATTTGTAAAAAAATCTCGTTCTCTGTGACAAATCTCACAGGTAATATAGTTCAAATAACATTTTATACGTATTTTGTTGCGTAAGACATAAATATCTGGAGAAATTTTCTTTCTAACGGTCTGATTTGCAACGATTATAATGTGATAGTACCGATTAGGAAATTATAAGTTTTAATTTAAAAAAACACAAATACACTCAGTGTTGTACAGTAACATATTCCCTAAACATTCACTGAGTATCTTGCATTCATAAGTTTTTTTTATTAAGCAAACCAGGTAATAAATGTTAAGTAAATGTGGAGACATTTAAAATAATTAAGGTAAAAAAACTTCCACTTTCCTATTGATTTAACTACAAACTAACCTGACGTTAACTGACGATATCCCGGTAGACACAAATTTGGAGTTGGCTTGCAAGTGTGGCTGCCGGAACACATCGATAGATGCTTGTCGACAGATTTTCAACTACAGGTTGTTAGCAAGCTTGACGAGCACCAGGACGTTATATCTTACAATCACTCTATGATTTCAGTACGCTATTTTTTCACTGAAATCTGAGGACATTTTATAATTAAAGCGAACATCGAATGACGAGGTTTCTGAACGCGCAAACACTGAGCCGATATCGCATTTAAATTACAATAAGATAAGATACAAACAAAAGGAATTACAGTTTTAGTGTTTTTTGTTTCAGGTAAAGTACGCAATAATGACAGTGTGGGCCCTGCTGGCCTTTGCTTCAGTAATAAGCACTGCTAACGCTGAACCGGAAGCCATGGAAACTCGAGATACCGCGACTCCGAATATTCTCAACTTTATTCATGCATTTGATGGTCCCATTCGCTAAGATATTCAATACAAATTTTAAATGTTTTATTTTCAATTCAATTGATTGAATAAATTTTTGAAAGCTATATTTTGAATATATATTATTTGAAAAATAATCATTTTGTTTTAGTATTACTTTTAATCTATACATCTATTTGTTATTTAGGAGGTTAGGAACAAAAACTCATGATTCGCTATTTTTCCATTACTATTTTTTATTATTTTCCTAATTCTACATCTTGATTTATATGCACCTTAGATATATTTTTTTTTGAAACTTGCTATAAGATAAGTAAAAATAATATTACAATATTAAATTTGTTACAAAAAGTGATAATTTATCAAATTCTAACAAACAGTTTTATCTTCGGTTTAAGTAAAAGTGTTAAATTTAAAAGGAAAAAATACTTTTAAATTAATTAATTAATGATGATTAATTATTTGTTATTTATTTAACAATTATTTCTGTGTTTTCGAATGATTATGTAGCCTTAGTATTTAAGGCAACAAAGGCAAAACATGCTAATACACATAAGATAATCTTACACATATCTTACATCGATTATATGAAAGCCTTTGATAGTATCCCACATTCAGGGTTAATTCGAGTTCTCCAAATAAATAAAATGAACCCTGATATTATAGGCCTCCTGTAAAATGCCATGTTGAACTGGAGAACCACACTTTAGCTTGTTGTGTATGTGTGTACCTATTAGTATATAAGGCAAACGTCATTCATTAAACGACTAGTGCGCTTATAACCTTCTTTCATTTCACACGTCCCGACATAAAAAAAAATAGCTAGTTGTATTTTGTGTATACATTGCCCATGTGTTGTGTTGTGCCCGGGCGGGCACCGCTCGCAGTATGGCCATACCCTCCACATTCTTTCTATAGAATACACATCGATTTTTTAGGTCCTATAAACAGTTGTAGTTACCTTATAATAGTAGATGCGTATTCGAAATGGGTCGAATCTTATAAAATGACTTCAGTTTCATCTTCGTTAGTCATATTTAAATTACAAGAATTTATAGCGAGATTCGGGTTACCTCATACCATAGTGAGCGATAACGGCAGGGCTTTTACGTCGCAAGAATTTAAAACTTTTTGTCAAGTAAACGGTATCGATAACGTGACGTCACCTACTTATCACCCGTCGAGCAATGGACAGGCGGAGTGTTTTGTTAAAATCATTAAAAAAGGAATCAAATCCAGCCTAATTAATGGTGAAAATACGAAGCAAAGTGAAGTAACTTTATTAAAATACTTATATGACTATAGAAACTCGGTACATACTACGACAGGTTCATCGCCGGCTGAGTTGGTTTTCGGCAGGAAACTTCGTTCACGCCTTAACATATTGAATGAGTCACCATCTAAGTCATCGTCGAGTACTCTCGCTAACCGTGTTCGCCAAAAACAGTGTTTGCAGAGTAAAATGTATGGTGGTAAAAACAAACAATGTTTACAATATGGCCAGACAATATTATATTAAAAAAAACAGTATGTGCAAAAGAGACAATTGGGGTAAAGGCATTATTGTGAAAAAAATTGGCAAGGTTATTTATTTAATTAAAGATATTAAAAGTAATGTTATACTTAAAAAACATAAAAACCAAATAACTTTAAATACTTTATATAAGGGATTTGACAACAGGGAATGGGGAAGTCAACTGGAAATCAATGATTTTACTGGGAACCATTCGTCTAGTAATATTCCTACATCAGTGGAATCACTAACCACGGCAGATTCTGCTACCCCTCAGGTACGCGTAGACAATGCCGAAAGCCCTAATAATTCGGAGACGGACCTCGAACCGACATTGCATACCAATGATCAAGTCAACGACACGGTGGAGTTTTCAACACCACATTCGGAAGAGTACTCTAGAGATGAAGGTAGAAGGCTACGTCCGCTGCCTAGGGTCGATTATAAACCATTTTATTCGATGTTGTACATATAGTTCTATTATTATTAATTAATAAATAAAATAAAAAATGTATGTTATGCGCGTAATTGCTTTTCTAAAGGGGGGAATATGTTGTGTATGTGTGTACCTATTAGTATATAAGGCAAACGTCATTCATTAAACGACTAATGCGCTTATAACCTTCTTTCATTTCACACGTCCCGACATAACATAGCTACATAACGACACTGATACCATTACTCAATTTCTCGTATAATACAGGAATATACTTTCACTAAACATACATACTGATAGTATACCACGTAACACAGGTTAGGGAAAAGGCAGATGGAGTCTGGCAGAACACGAAAATGTCCCTAACAATTTTTGGTATTACTATTCCATGTCACTATGTCGAATCTCATAAATTCAAATAGTTTTATATATTTTATACATATTTTGTTTAGTAAGACATAAATACCTGGAGATATTTTCTTTCTAACGGTCTGATTGGCAACGATTATATTGTGACAGTACCGATTAGTATCTTACATTTAAAAGTGTTTCTTATTATTTAAATTAGGTAAAAAATATTGAGTGAACAATGAGACATTTACAATAATTAAGATGAAAAAACTGTCATTTTCCTATTGATTTATAGGTCTGCGTTTAACAAACTCACCTGTCGTTAACTGACGATGTCGCGGTTGACACAAATATGAAGTTGGCTTGAAAGGGTTGCTGCCGGAACACATCGGTAGATGCTTGTCGACAGATTTTCAACTATAGGTTGTTAGTTAGCTAGACGAGCGCCAGGACGTATATCTTACAATCTTGCTATGATTTTATTACGCTGTTTTCTTCATTGAAATCTAAGGACATTTTAGAATTAGAGCGAACATTAAATGACGAGGTGTCTGAAGCCGTAAACACTGAGCCGACATTGATTTTAAATTACAATAAGATACCTACAATCAGAATTACAGTTTTAGTTTTTTTTTATTTCAGGTAAAGTACGCAATAATGACAGTGTGGGCCCTGCTGGCCTTTGCTTCAGCAATAAACCCTGCTAACGCTGAACCGGAAGCCATGGGAACTCAAGAAACTGCGCCTCATAGTGGTCACAGAATCCAAGGACGTTAGCAAAAAAGGACTTATTTGCGACATACAATACAAATTTTAAATGTTTTAATTTCAATTAAATTAATTGAATAAAGTTTTGAAATCTAAATTTTGAATATCTATTATCTGAAAAATAATCCTTTTGTTTTAGTATTACGTATAATGTATACATCTATTTTTTATTCAGGAGGTTAGGAACAAAACATGATAATTTGCTATTTATCCAATATTATTTTCCTACATCTACATCTTGGTTTCTATGCATTTTGAAACTTGCTATAAAATAAGTTAAAAATAATATTACAATATCAAATTTGTTACAAAAAGTGATAATTTATCAAATTCTGACTAACAATTTTATCTTCGTTTCAAAAAGTGTTACATTTAAAAGGAAATTTACTTGTTTGTAAACAAATAGTGATTAATTGATTGTAATTTATTTAACAATTATTTCTGTATTTCGAACGATTATGCAGCCAAAAAAGCTACTATTTAAGGCAACACTGGTGGAACCATAAAGGGTGCAAGAAACAGCTCATAACTGATTCCACAGTGAAAAACATACTAATACACATAAGAGAATTTTAAACATATCGTATATTGCATGAGTGCAATGAATGCATGCATTGAAAGCCTTTGATAGTACCCCTCATTCAGGGTTAATTCGAGGTCTCCACATATGTAAAATTAACCCTGATATTATAGACCTCCTGTAAAATGCCATGTTGAACTGGAGAACCACACTGTAGCTATCTAATGGCACTGACGACATTACTTAATTTCTCGTACAATACTGGAATATACTTTCACTTTACTTACATACAAACATAGTATTCCACTTAACACAGGTTAGGGAAAAAGCAGATGGAGTCTGACAGAACTCGAAAATGTCCCTAACAATTTTAGTATTATTATTCAATTGTATCAATTTTGAAAGGAAACGTCATGCAATGTCAGCGCTCTGTATGTTTAAATAATATATAATAAATTAAACACAGTAAAAGTTCTTCCTGAAGAAAAAAAAGGCAAAGTAAAAATCATTTCATAGGTAACAAAGCTTATTTTGATATTATTTTCCGTGTTATTTGTTACCGATTACAAAACTGCAACAGTGTGGCTAGGTTATAATGATATATTTTCCTGTAAGTTATAGTAAAATATATGTATGTAAAGTTGTGAGATCACTTTATTTACAACATAACTATCGTGGAACTAAAGGTAGGGTAATATTTGTCACGTAATAGTTTGTTTGTTTGACAATGACCTAAAAACACTGAAAGAGATAGCGTTACGGTTTCAAAGTAAAAATTATATAGAATCCTGGACAATTTAGTGTACTAGTTAAAAATCTAAAATCCAACATGGTCGCCAAAAATTTCAAATGCTTAAGACATCGGAACATCGGACCCTTTAGGCATAGATATGGTAAGTTAAAACAAATTAAATAAATAAAGCGAACCGAGAAATGTTCATTGATAAGGAAGAAAATTAAGATAGCAGATATAAGTTTAGTTGAAATGTAGTATGTAAAGGTCCTTGGGACCTCCATTTCAAGTACAAAATCAGTTTTTTGATGACGGATTTTGGATTAACGACTACACTATTGAAGTGATAAAAAACAGTAAAACGTATGTTAACTACCCAGGCAACATTATTCACACAATCGTATGTGTTGTTAGCTGGTTGCCAAGGACACACAGCTAAATGCATGTTCCAGTTTTGTTGTTTGTAAGGCTCCATCTGCCTTTACGGCATATTTTTAAATAATATTAAAACATACGGGGTGCTGACATTGCTTGACTTTTCTGTTCAAATTTTATACAATTGTAAAAAGAGTTTTTATTGTTTTCATTTAATGACATCTAGATATTTGTGTCATGAGGTTCAACTCAAAAAACGAAACTATAACAGTATCTAACTTCATCAAGGCCATGTAAATAATGGTTTTGCCCACTTGTCAGTAGGTTCACCTAAAGAATATAAAGTTTTTAGATTTTTTGATAAAGTATCTATTAACATTGAATACACTTAATATGTTCATTAATTAATAATCTTGTATTATTATATCGCTCGCATAATAAGTACCATGCGATTTTACAGTTCTCCGACGACATTTTTACTGAATTAATTACAGAGGAAGCCGTACCTTCCAAGTACGACTTGAAGTAATGAAATTTACATATGTCATCCATTTTGTCGTTAGCGTGAATCAAGGAGATATACATGTCTCTAAAGGAAAGTCACTTATCAGACTCTTCACTAAAAGGCGGGATCTACAAGACTAGCATCTTATATTGCAAGGGCTTTTAACACTTGTGTTGGATACCTTACTTGTGTTTTGGAAAATACTCTAATAAGGATTGAGCCTGAACGATTAAATGAACACAGATATTTTCTGTAGTTTCGCGTTCTGGCATTTGTTTAGTTGTATGTTCATTCAACATTTCAATTTGTGATTGAACTACTTCAAAGCTGCATGCAAGATCACGTATTTTACTCAGTCTGATACTAAACTCATTTATTTTTATAGTACTAGTTTCTTTGATGTCTAAAAATGGCGCTAAATGCTTTTCAAATAAAATTATTTTCGCGCTGATATAACCTCAATGTTTAATAAGTACCTTTAATTCACTCATCTTGCAGGCGAAAATAACGTATCATAATCAGTAGTTTTCTAATATCTAAATTAATATTAATTAGTTTATGTAATTTATTAATCAAACAACGTAAACGTTACATTTAACTTTAGTTAAAGCGCAGTTAATAGATAAGGAATCGGTTCTGCGGGCGATGTCGATGTACAGCGCGACACACGGAGAGGCGCGGTTGCTTGCTGGAATACTCGGCGAGTAAATTCTCTAAGAATTTTACTGAAATCTCGCGACCACACTTTCGGAGAACGTTTGAAATAGTCGGCAAATATGCTTTAGAAAATATTTCAATACATTTTAAGAGGAATGCAACATTAATAAATAGCAAATATTCGTATGTAGGATGAACAATTCAACACTTTTAGACACTGTGTGTAGAATATGATATTTACATATAGTATTACAGTGACATTACTAAATATTTTCTTTGCAAATGGTTATTGCTAGTTTAAATTATTTATTGTAATGGTAGTTTACCTTTATTAGGCAAATTAAGACGTAATTTGTACACTTTTTTATATTTTTACTTTTTAGGTATTTCTTTTATGAATTTTAATAGGTTCGTAATACGGAGTTATCAACGATATTAAAGTAAATTAAAACAGAAAGAATTGAGATAAAAAGGAATAAACGCACTTCCCTCGGAAATAGTGGCTGCAGCTGCTGGCTGGAGAATTCCTAGAGAACGAGTCCGTTGTTGAACGGAGAAACGATGATCATCAATCTGTTTTTTTCTCCAATATCACGTCGGGTTCACTAATGTTTACGTCGGTCTTTGAATGAAGATTAGAATGAGACGATTTGTGCTTCTTTTATAGGTTTTATAATTTAACTATACAAAAAAAGGTGTGTGTGCGATTCAGACACGATAAAAGTGAAACTTCATTTTAAAAGATATTTCATGTTTTATTTAACATATGTTACATAAGACTTCTTACTAAAAAACTGTAATACGCAGCCGCATACAGTGTACAGTAGTATTAGCTCACGTACTTGTCACATATACTAACACATGTTAAATGCTGAAATACAAGCAAGTATTAAACAGTGTGCAATATACATACACACCGACATTTGCTCTCTGGCTCTTGCTCACACAAAGAGAAGAGACCGATAATTTATTACTCTCTCGGTCTGGCTCACACAAAGAGGAGAGACCGACAATATATTGCTCTCCCGCTCTGGCTCACACAAAGAGGAGAGACCGATAATTATCTTTCATACCTCCTCCATGGTACCGTTAAACGTTTAACACAACCTCGTTGGAAGTCGCATAAGAAGTTTCATTTCAATAGTATATAATTTGCTCTCTCGCTCTGGCTCACACAAAGAGGAGAGACCGATAATGTGCTTTCATACCCCCTCCATGGTAGCGTTAAACGTTTAACGCAACCTTGTTGGAAGTCGCATAAGAAGTTTCACTTCAAAAAAAAAGGTGTTTGTGCGATTCACAAACTTTATTTTAAAAGGTATTTTCTATTTTATTTAAATAGTTTGCAATATACATACACACTGACATTTACTCTCTCACTCTAGCTCACACAAAGGGGAGATACCGATAATGTGCGTTAAACGTTTAACATTTAACGATTAACGTTTAACGCTTGGAAGTCGCATAAGAAGTTTCACTTCAATATAAAATTCTTAGAGCTAGTAGTGACACACGCACGTCTCACGGGGCAAACCTTATAGCCCCCTCCAATATGTCTCTAGCTCGGTGACGTCGGAGCACGGGGAACCGAAACTACTTAACAGACGGGAATAGATCTTTCTTTTACATGCATCGTCACATGCCGATAATGAGTACTTTTTGACGCTTGGAGTACAACAAACAAAAAAAGGTGTGTGTGCGATTCGCACACGATAGAAGTGAAACTTCATTTTAAAAGACATTTTCTATTTTATTTAAACAGTGTGCAATATACATACACACCGACATTTACTCTCTCCCTCTGGCTCACACAAAGAGGAGAGACGATAATGTGCGTTAAACGTTTGGCGTTTAACATTTAACGTTTAACGCTTGGAAGTCGCATAAGAAGTTTCACTTCAAAATACGGAGAGTGTACAGTGGAGCACTTGAATAAACAATAAGTATTATTTAACAATATGTACTAAAATGTAGAATAGATGTATCAACATTTTCTTCTTGAAGTTTTAATTGTGACGTATTGTGAGGAATCTCTGATGCGGATCCACTTTTTGAATATCTTAATTCATATACCAAATATTGTGCTTGTAAGCCCTTGTATCACGAGACTTATATGTAGTATTTTGTTTTGTTTATTGACTATTTTTCTACGGAGTTCCAAAGCCTCTGTAATTCGCGTCTTTGAAATACACGTTTAAGTTAAAAGTAATAAATAAATAAGCAATTGAAAGATCTCTACAATAGTAATGCCTAGTAGGTGAAACCGCGCTAACAAGTTAGTCCTTAAAAAGATAATATGTTATGTTTTTATTTTTATATTGAATGTTAGTTTCTTTATTTGGTAATAAATTTTTAATTCCTTGTTTTTTTGTGCCAAGATAACGTATATATAATAAGAAACTTGATATATCTCAGGCACAATTCTACGTGATCTGCAAACATGAACATTGTAAGTAGAAATATTATTTCTAATTTAAAATATCATTTTTATTTAATATTTTGTATAGTGGAATTATACATGATATGGCAGAGTACGGAAATTTACATTGTAAAATGTATTTTGCTGTGATAATTTTATAAACTGACGATGTCGCGGTAGACACAAATATGAAGTTGGCTTGCAAGTGTGGCTGCCTGAACACATCGGTAGATGCTTGTCGACAGATTTTCAACTACAGGTTGTTAGCTAGCTAGACGAGCACCAGGACGTATACCTTACAATCTTGCAAAGATTTTAGTACGCTGTTTTCTTCATTGAAATCTAAGGACAGTTTAGGGTTAGACCTCACATAGAATGACGTGGTGTCTGAACACGCAAACACTGAGTCTATATCACTTTCACATTACAATAAGATAAGATACCTACAATCAGAATTACAGTTTTAGTGTGTTTTATTTCAGGTAAAGTACGCTATAATGACAGTGTGGGTCCTGCTGGCCTTTGCTTTAGCAATAAGCCCTGCTAACGCTGAACCGGAAGTCATGGAAACTCAAGAAACTGCGCCTGGGAGTGGTCTGGGTGTTATATGGAATATGCTTCCACGTAGGAAAGTAGGTTAGCGAAAAGGACTCAGTTGAGACATTCAATACAAATTTTAAATGTTTTATTTTCAATTCAATTGATTGAATAAATTTTTGAAATCTAAATTTTGTATATCTATAATCTGAAAAATAATCAATTTGTTTTAGTATTACGTACGAGTATAATGTATGTATATCTATTTTTTATTCAGAAGGTTAGGAACAAAAAGTGATTAATCGCTATTTTTTCATTATTCTTTTGTATTATTTTCCATCATCTACATCTTGATTTATATGCACTATAGGTATATTTAAGTTTTCTAATGTGCTATAAAATAAGTAAAAATAATATTACAATATCAAATTTGTTACAAAAAGTGATAACTTACCAAATTCTTACTAACAATTTTATCTTCGGTTCAAAAAAGGATACATTGAAAAGGAAACTCATTTGTAAAAAAATGGTGATTAATTGATTGTAATTTATTTAAAAATTATTTCTGTACTTCGAATAATTACGCAGCCAAAAAAGCTACTATTTAAGGCAACAAAGGTGGAACCATAAAGGGTGCAAGAAACAGCTCATAACTGATTCCACAGTGCAAAAGATGCTCATTCACATAAGAGAATCTTACACGTATCTTACTCGTACATCGATTATATGAAAGCTTTTGTTTGATAGTATCCCACATTCAGGGTTAATTCGAGTTCTCCGTAAATATAAAAATTATCCCTGATATTATAGTCCTCCTGTAAAATGCCATGTTGAACTGGAGAACCACCCTTTAGCTATCTAACGACACTGACACCATTACTTAATTTCTCGTACAATACAGGAATATACTTTCACTATTCATACGTACAAACATAGTATACCACGTAATACAGATTAGGGAAAAGGCAGATGGAGCCTGACAGAACACGAAAATCTCCCTAACAATTGTACTATTCAATTGTATCAATTTTGAAGGGAAACAAACGTCATGCAATGTCAGCACTCCGAATGTTTTAATATTATATAAAAAAGTAAAAGTAAACACAGTAAATATTTTTCCTGAAGACAAAAAAAGACAAAGGGAAAATCATTTCATAGGTAACAAAGCTTATTTTAATATTATTTTCCGTGTTATTTGTTACCAATTATAGAACTGCAATAGTGTGGCTAGCTTACAACTATATGTTTTCCTGTAAGTTATATTAAAATATATGTATGTAGAGTTGGAAGATCATTTTATTTACAACATAACTGTCGTGGAACTAAAGGTAGGGTAATATTTATCACGTTATAGTTTGTTTCTTTGACAACGACCTACAAACACTGAAAGAGAAAGCTTTAGGTGAAACATTTTAGAGAATCCTGGATAATTATTGTACCAGTCAAAACTCTAAAATACAACATGGTCACCAAAAATTTGAAATGCTTACGACATCGGAACCTTTAGGCATATGTATGTTAAGTTAAAACAAGAGTAAATAAATAAAGGGATTATTTATAATTACTCCAATAGTACATGGTGCATTCATATTGTGGAAAAAAGAGTTTTTATTTTTTTATTTAAATACATCTAGATATTTGTGTAATGAGGTTCAACTCAAATGACGAAACGGTAACAGTATCTAACTTCGTCGAGGCCATGTAAGTAATGGTTGTGTCCCACTTGTTAGTAGGTTCACCTAGAGAATATAAAGTACTTAGATTTATTGATATAGTATCTATTAACTCCCGAATACCGATGTCTGTCGCCTTGTGCAACGGTTCTATAGCAAAAAACACTTTATATGCTTAGTTAATTAATTAATGATCGTTTATTATTTTATCGCTGGCATAATAAGTTCCAAGCGATTTTGTAGTTGTCCGACGACATTTTTTCTTTAGTATCTAAAAATGGCGCCAAATGCTTTTCAAACAATGAATTAGTTAATATTAGTTAGATGTAGTTAATAGGTAAGGAACCGGTTTTGGGGGCGATGTCGATGCACAGCGCTACTCACGGAGAGAAGCGGTTGCTTGTTGAATTACGCGGTAAACTCTCTAAGATTTTTACTAAAATCTCACGAGCACACTTTCGGAGAACGTCTGAAATAGTTGGCAAATATGCATTAGATTATGTTTGAATACATTTTAAGAGGAATGGAACCAGGCACATATCTAAACTTTTGGTTCGGGGGGGTGGACAAACATTGAAACAACCATGTGAACTCTGTAAATAAGTGCTGAAAGCACTGTACTAAAATTTTTAATAACTTAAATTACCGTACTATAGTCAAACACAATATATAATAATTTCTAAATATTATATTTATGTATATATATGTAAGTATAATATAAGTATTTCTCTATTTTCGCTGGTACCCATTACGTCATATATGTCATTACGATATCATGATTTGGCGCCAAAGCAGAATGAATGGACAATAGATCAAGACCAGAAGCCGCTCGCCCGCCATTCTATTCCTTATGAAGGATTTTATGCTCTTTAACCTTTCTGTTGCTTCTTTCCAGTTGTCAAATTTTTTGCTGACAAAACTTCCTAGTGTTTGATGGGTACCTTTTTCAGCAGTGCCTGATTTAAAGACAACGCATTATTTGCAGAACACGCCGTTCCTCGTCGGTGAATATGTTAACCATTCCCAAGATTGAAGTGGGAAAAGCGTGTCTTTTGCCCAAGGAATTGCTGATATCTTGTTCTACACAGCTGTAAATCTGCGTGTAGCATTGTTCATTTGTTTCTACTGGTGATACATTATATGATGCGTTTACAGCTTTAATACCAAATTGCTCATCTTTACATTTTCTAACCTGCAGTGACACCAAAAGGTTTTGGTTTAATGCTCACGACTCCGTCACAGCGGTTCTACTAGCAGCCGGTCTAGATGGCCAGATGGTCCATAAACAACAGCAATTCGGATCGCTCGCTCGCTCGTACTTATGCGTGGTACTTATAAAATAATGTCCACCCAAAGTCAGCCTAACTTCACAAAAAGATTATTGTAAATTTAGTTATCGTCAAATTGTCTAAGTCTCAAAAGTTATCGTAAAATTGGTCAGTTTTAGCAAGTCTTAAAATTACTACAACACGTTTAAACGCAAACATTGGTCTATCGGGCATTACAAAATCATAAGATTTTAAACACCCTTCAAAACAATCTTCACGTATTTGTTAATGACTTAAGTCAGTAATTTTTCAAGTAAACTTTTCTAATCGAAAATGAGAACTGCTCACCAAAAAGTATCCACAAAATTGAGTGTCACTCCGGTGACAAGTACGAACACTAGATAAAGACGGTCACCACCGTCACCATTCAACTACGTCTTTCGGCCATCCTTGACAAAATTAACGTCCTCGCACCCTTGTGTTTTTTTACTATAAAGATGGCATGCAGTCATATGGCACGCCTGATGGTAAGCGACTACCGTAGCCTATGAACGCCTGCAATAGAAAAGATATTACAAGCTCGTTGCTGACCTTGAACCCTATGGGGTATGCCCCGAGGAGCTCTGGTAACCCTACTCAGCGCAGAAACGCAACACTAGGATATTTGACTACGATCTCTGTAGGGTGGAGATGTTCCTACAGTCGGGCTGCCCCAAGTAAAGAGAAATTTCCGAAGAAATTTTTCTGTATCCTACCTCTCTTAACCCTTACCCTACTTAATACTGAGTCACACGAATCTTGCACAACATCTCCAGGCAGCTAGTTATAGCAGTCAGTTGCCACATGCGGCGGCGACCACGTCCAAGCGCCAGGCACATGTGATCAATCACTCGCTGGTGATCAACTTCTGCTCACATCTTCACACGTTCAAGCTTTCGCCGTTGTGGCGTAACACCCATGGTCCACGTAGCTCATGTAAATAGAATACAAAACAAATTTGAATTTATCTTACAAAACTGGCTTGCAGCTTTCATTCTTTTGGTAATAATCTGAATACAAAATCAGTCAAGAAGTAATACACTCTGCCACCTATGTATCGAATACTCAAGTTTTTTCTACTGCATAACAATCGAAGTTGAGACGATTGAGTATGACAGTGTCTAGAAGTATACGAGCAATCTGCGGCTCAATACATGGCTAGGGGTATACGATACTAGGTGGTATAAGTATCACGTTTGACTTAGAAGTATGGTATGTCGTATATTCACTTACGGAAATTCGGTTGAGAGTTTACAGACGTCTGCGAGAAATACTAAACCGCATGTGTCGAATACTTAACTTTTTTCTACTGCATAACATTCATGGATCTCGCTTGAGCCGTCCATTATTTAGAGTCGCTGTACCTCTCGAAATTAGTGAATTTATTTAAATACATGTAGAAAAGAAAAATTTTTGCGGTGTATTGTCGACAAAAATATTTTTAAGTTTGTTTGATCCAGTTTTTTGTGCACTAGTTTTGTAAATGGGGACTCAACGCGGTGAGTCTTTAGGCTGCCTTGAAACCGGCCACTGTTAATAAAAACATTATTTTTAAATGTTATTAAATATTCGTACATATTAAATATTCATTTATTCTTATAACACCAGACGCTGAATAGACCATGACGTCTTCGCTCGCCTATAACTGGCGGTAATGGCAGTAACTGGTGAGTAAGGACATTAATTTATGCGTGTAGAAGTTGCAATTACTCGTATTTATAACCATTTTGTTTTTACGATATTTTTTGAATGTTTTGATTAGAATTTATGGGATATTGAAATACCCACTAGTAATTATTTTTCAGTCGACCTATGCCTATGAGAACGCTATATCATTAGTCGTAATTTTTAAGGTATATTGTGTATTCTAGCGTTGTTTTTCATACTACCGTAAATAGAGGTGTAGCTCCCAAATATTACGGTCCGTTCACACGTAATACATCTGTCACTGAAAATACGTGTGTAAATGAACCCTTACAGTAAAGTACCAGTTCGTATGAATTTATAAAGTCTTTATTTGTCAGGAGTGATCAAGACACGTAAGCTGGTGTTTTTTTTTTTGTTAAAACATATTGTGATTGGTTTGGTGAGAGATGGATACGGATCTAATTGTATGATTACAGTAATCATCACAGCTAAATTGCGCTACTAAAGATGGTCGAAACGATTGAGTTTGCCAGTGTCTGGAAGTATACGAGCAATCTGCGGATCAGTATATGGCTAGTGTTATACGCTCCTAGATGGTATAAGTATCACGTTTGACTTAGAAGTATGGTATGTCTTAAAACTTCACTTACGGAAATTCGGTTGAGAGTTTACAGTAGCCTGCGAGGAAGACTAAACCGCATGGCTCGTAGAATAAGCTTATAGTTGGTATAAGTATGATAGAGTTCATGGAATGATTCGCTATAAAAGTGAAAATTAGTTACTCCTTCCATGCAAGAAGCCATGCTACTTTCATTGCTATAAGTGGTTAACTTAACTGATGATAACTTTATTTTTAGTCTACACCCATGGTACACATACTAATTACTTAGTATTGAGTAATTTCGAACTGTTGTAGTGTTACAAGACAGATTTGTATGAGAATTTCAAATTTGTTTTGTTTTTTGGTTTCATGAGCTACCTGAACCTTGAATGTTACGCCATAGCCTCGAAAGCTTCTGGTGAGCTTTTGTGAACCAGATGTGAACAGAGAAGTTGATCACGAGCAAGTGATTGATCACATATACATGGCGCTTGGACGTACTCGCCACCGTATGTGGCAACTGACTGCTACAACTAGCTGCCTGGAGATGTAGTGCAAGATTCGAGTGACTCAGTATTAAGTAGAGTAAGGGTTAAGAGGTAGGGTACAGAAAAAAGTCTTTGGTGATATCCCTCTACTTGGGGCAGATCGACTGTTGGAATACCTCCACCCTACTGAAGATCCAGTCAAATTTCTATAATATCAGGGTTAATTTTATATTTGTGAAGAACTCGAATTAACTCTAAGTATGGGATACTATCAAAGGCTTTCATATAATCGGTGTAAGATTCTCTTATGTGTATTAGTATGTTTTGCCTTTGTTGCCTAAATACTAGCTTTTTGTCTGCATAATTATTCGAAAACTCAGACATAATTGATAAATAAATTACACATAATTAATCACCATTGGCTTACAAAAAAGTAATTTTTCCTTTTAAAATTAACACTTTTTGAACCGAAGATAAAATTGTTTATCAAAGTTTTGATAAGTTATCACTTTTTGTAACAAATTTGATATTGTAATATTATTTTTACTTATTTTATAGCACATTTCAAAACGTAAATATACCTAGGGTGCATATAAATCACAATGTAGATGATGGAAAATAATACAAAAGGATAATAAAACACTAGCGAATAATCATTTTTTGTTCCTAACCTTCTGAATAAAAAATAAATGTACATACATTATACTCGTACGTAATACTAAAACAAAATGATTATTTTTTAGATAATAGATATACCAAATTTATATTTCAAAAATTTATTCAATCAATTGAATTGAAAATAAAATATTTAAAATTTGTATTCAAGGTCTCAACTAAGTTATTTTTGCTAACGTCCTTGTTGCATATGATGAAGATACTCGAGACCACCCTGAGGCGCAGTTTCTTGAGTTTCCATGGTTTCCGGTTCAGCGTTAGCTGAAGCAAAGGCCAGCAGGGCCCACACTGTCATTATAGCGTACTTTACCTGAAATAAAACACACTAAAACTGTAATTCTGATTGTAAGTATCTTATTGTAATTTAAAAGTGATATAGACTCAGTGTTGGCGGCTTCAGACTCCTCGTCAATCTATGTGCGCTCTAATTCTAAAATTTCCTTAGATTTCAATGAAGAAAACAGCGTACTAAAATCATAGCAAGATTGTAAGATATACGTCCTGGTGCTCGCAGGGGACGGGCGGCAAACTTCGCTCCCGCACACATATCTCGACCGCCTTCTCCTGCAGCGACTTGAGCCTAGGTCCGTTCCCCCGCTAGGGAGCCCTCAAGCCAGCTGCTCGCGCGATACAGTGACACTGCAATCACTAGCTACCGACATACATTCACTACACTGTATGAACACACATGCACCACACTCAGGTACATAGGTCTTGTAAGGGACCTTTTTTTTTCTTTTTTTTGTGGTTAGTTAGCCTCAGAAAATTTTTCAGATCACTAAATACATGTACGTGTGTCTCTTCCTCCCTCCCAGGAGGCAAGAGACATGCATACATTTATAGTTAGTTAGCTCGAATTCGCGTAGGAATTTAGCTAGGTCGCGTATGTTGCAAATACGGCAACAGCTCAAGGTTCGGCCACTTTGGCACCCTTGCGCATGTTGCCTAAAATTTCTCGGCTGAGTGCCTTAAGCGCTCGCCAACAAGTCCGGTGAAACTGTTAAGGCCCCCGGGCCAACAGCATAGTCAGTTTGAAAAAAAAAAAAAAAAATACAGACATATATTTTACTATAACTTACAGGAAAACATATCGTTGTAAGCTAGCCACACTGTTGCATTTCTATAATCGGTAACAAATAACACGGAAAATAATATTAAAATAAGCTTTGTTACCTATGAAACGATTTTCCCTTTGTTTTTTTTTTGTCTTCAGGAAAAAGATTTACTATGTTTACTTTTACTTTTTTATATAATATTAAATCATTTGGAGTGCTGATATTGCATGACGTTTGTTTCCCTTCAAAATTGATACAATTGAATAGTAATATTAAAATTGTTAGGGAGATTTTCGTGTTCTGTCAAGCTCCATCTGCCTTCTCCCTACTCTGTGTTTCGTGGTATACTATGTTTGTATGTGTGTATAGTGAAAGTATATTCCTGTATTGTACGAAAAATTAAGTAAAGGTGTCAGTGTCGTTAGATAGCTAAAGTGTGGTACACCAGTTCAACAAGGCATTTTACAGGAGGACTATAATATCAGGAAATTTTTTTATATTTGCGGAGAACTCGAATTAACCCTGAATGTGGGATACTATCAAACAAAAGCTTTCATATAATCGATTTACGAGTAAGATACGTGTAAGATTCTCTTATGTGAATTAGCATATTTGCACTGTGGAATCAGTTATGTTAATTAATCACCATTTGTTTACAAATGAGTAAATTTCCTTTTCAATGTATCACTTTTTGAACCGAAGATAAAATTGTTAGTAAGAATTTGGTAAATTATCACTTTTTGTTCCTAACCTTCTGAATAAAAAATAGATGTACATAAATTATACTCGTACGTAATACTAAAACAAAATGATTATTTTTCAGATACTAGATATACAAAATTTTGATTTCAAAAATTTATTCAATCAATTGAATTGAAAATAAAACATTTCAAATTTGTATTGAATGTCTCAACTGAGTCCTTTTTGCTAATGTTAATTCTTAGGTTGCCTAAGATGATACGAAAAAGGTCCCAGAATAATCTTAGGCGCAGTTTCTTGAGTTTCCATGGCTTCCGGTTCAGCGTTAGCAGGGCTTAGTGCTAAAGCAAACGCCAGCAGGGCCCACACTGTCATTATAGCGTAGTTTACCTGAAATAAAACACACTAAAACTGTAATTCTGATTGTAGGTATCTTATCTTATTGTAATTTGAAAGTGATATAGACTCAGTGTTTGCGTGTTCAGACACCTCGTCATTCTATGTGCGGTCTAACTCTAAACTGTCCTTAGATTTCAATGAAGAAAACAGCGTACTTAAATCTTTGCAAGATTGTAAGGTACGTCCTGGTGCTCGTCTAGCTAGCTAACAACCTGTAGTTGAAAATCTGTCGACAAGCATCTACCGATGTGTTCAGGCAGCCACACTTGCAAGCCAACTTCATATTTGTGTCTACCGCGACATCGTCAGTTTATAAAATTATCACAGCAAAATACATTTTACATGTAAGTTTCCATACTCTGCTATTTATAATTCCACTATACAAAATATTAAATAAAATAATATTTCTACTTACAATGTTCATGTTTGCAGATCACGTAGAATTGTGCCTGAGATATATCAAGTTTCTTATTATATATACGTTATCTTGGCACAAAAAAACAAGGAATTAAAAATTTATTACCAAATAAAGAAACTAACATTAAATATAAAAACAAAAACATATTATCTTTTTAAGGACTAACTTGTTCGCGCGGTTTCGCCTACTAGGCATTACTATTGATGAGATCTTTCAATTGTTTATTTATTCATTACTTTTAACTTAAACGTGTATTTCAAAGATGCGAATTACAGAGGCTTTGGAAATATAGAAAAATAGTCAATAAACAAAACAAAATACTACATATAAGTCTCGTGATACAAGGACTTACAAGCACAATATTTGGTATATGAATTAAGATATTCAAAAAGTTTTATAGCTGATGGATCCGCATCAGAGATTCCTCACAATACGTCACAAATAAAATTAATTTGTAACGCTTGGTTAATATTATGAATAATATTTAAATAATTAATTATCAAAGCGTTATAAATTCATTTTTAATTTAAAGATCGCATCAATACATCAATAGTAATGCCCAGTGGGCGAAGCCGCACGAATAAGTTAGTCCCTAAATATATTACAAAGAACAGTAGCTTGGTTCGTTGCGGATTTATTTTTATGTTTAATGTTTTTATTTGGTAATAAATTTTATATAGCTTATTTATACCTACCTGATTTTTTGTACGTCTAACCTGATGAAAATATGAAATTATCAAAAAACTTCCAAATATTATTACCGCAAAAACTTTTTTAAATGTAAATAATAAATTCACTATTTTCAAGAGGTATAGCAACTCTAGATAATGGAAGGTTCCAGCAAAATCCATGAAAGTTATGCTGTAGAAAAAACATCCGTATTCGACACAGGTTGCAGAGTAAACGACTTCTTGACTGATTTATTATTCAAGTTAATTCCAAAAGAATAAAAATTCAATTTCAATCATTTAATTATTATTTCCTTGTCACGTCCTAAATAAGATACTTATTACTCAAAATTACGAAATTATATATTGTTCAAGTTTATTTCTTTACAAGTTTTCGAAAAAGAAAACACCTCAAAACTACTTGTACATTTCATAAAAGAAACTCTTATATACTAATTTTTTAGAAAATTTATGTATTGGCATTGAACACTACTATACAAATTCTATAATTATATGACAAATTCGTAGTCAGTGCCACTACAGACCAAAACTGAGTTCTTTCTGACGACTGATATTATTTTTCCTAACGCGTGGTGTAGGTGCAATAAAAAGAAAAGAAGAAAAGTGCGATTAATAAGAGTTCGTCAAATCGAGTTCCTAAAATTCATTATTGGTTTATCGTTTGACCACAATCTCATCTGTTGTAAAGTAACGATGTGACCCAAGATAGTAACACGCTAAACCTAGTGGGAGGACTGGCTCTCAAGTGCAGATCTCGATTTTTTGTTAGGATTTGATCAATAATTATACAAATATTATTCATAATATTAACCAAGCATTACAAATTAATTTTATTTGTGACGTATTGTGAGGAATCTCTGATGCAAATCCATCAGCTATAAAACTTTTTGAATATCTTAATTCATATACCAAATATTGTGCTTGTAAGTCCTTGTATCACGAGACTTACATGTAGTATTTTGTTTTGTTTATTGACTATTTTTCTACGGAGTTCCAAAGCCTCTGTAATTCGCGTCTTTGAAACACACGTTTAAGTTAAAAGTAATAAATAAATAAGCAATTGAAAGATCTCTACAATAGTAATGCCTAGTAGGTGAAACCGCGCTAACAAGTTAGTCCTTAAAAAGATAATATGTTATGTTTTTATTTTTATATTTAATGTTAGTTTCTTTATTTGGTAATAAATTTTTAATTCCTTGTTTATTTGTGCCAAGATAACGTATATATAATAAGAAACTTGATATATCTCAGGCACAATTCTACGTGATCTGCAAACATGAACATTGTAAGTAGAAACATTATTTTATTTAATATTTTGTATATTGGAATTATAAATGATATGACAGAGTACGGAAACTTACATGTAAAATGTATTTTGCTGTGATAATTTTATAAACTGACGATGTCGCGGTAGACACAAATATGAAGTTGGCTTGCAAGTGTGGCTGCCTGAACACATCGGTAGATGCTTGTCGACAGATTTTCAACTACAGGTTGTTAGCTAGCTAGACGAGCACCAGGACGTATACCTTACAATATTGCTATGATTTTAGTACGCTGTTTTCTTCATTGAAATCTAAGGACATTTTAGAGTTAGAGCGCACATAGAATGACGAGGTGTCTGAACACGCAAACACTGAGTCTATATCACTTTTAAATTACAATAAGATAAGATACCTACAATCAGAATTACAGTTTCAGTGTGTTTTATTTCAGGTAAACTACGCTATAATAACAACGTGGGTCCTGCTGGCCTTTGCTTCAGCAATAAGCCCTGCTAACGCTGAACCGGAAGCCATGGAAACTCAAGAAACTGCGCCTGGGGATGCTCTCAATCGTATGTTTATACACTTAGGAAAGTAGGTTAGCAAAAAGGACTTAGTTGAGACATTCAATACAAATTTTAAATGTTTTATTTTCAAATCAATTGATTAAATACATTTTTGAAATCTAAATTTTGTATATCTATTATCTGAAAAATAATCATTTTGTTTTAGTATTACGTATAATGTATACATCTATTTATTATTCAGGAGGGTAGGGTACAAGAAGTTATAATTTGCTGTTTTTGGAACTAAAGTTTGGTTAATTTTTGACTATGTATGTAAATCTATTTTTTATTCGGAACGTTAGGAACAAAAAGTGGTTAATCGCTATTTTTTCATTATTCTTTTGTATTATTTTCCATCATCTACATCTTGATTTATATGCACTCTAGGTATATATACGTTTTCAAATGTGCTATAAAATAAGTAAAAATAGTATTACAATATCAAATTTGTTTCAAAAAGTGATAATTTATCAAACTCTGACAAACAATTTTATCTTCGGTTCAAAAAGTGTTAATTTTAATAGGAAAAATTACTTGTTTGTAATGGTGATTAATTATTTGTAATTTATTTATCAATTTTCTGTGTTTTCGAATAATTATGCGGACAAAAAAGCTAGTATTTAAGGCAACAAAGGTAAAACATACTAATACACATAAGAGAATCTTACACATATCTTACATCGATTATATGAAAGCCTTTGATAGTATCCCACATTCAGGGTTAATTTAAGTTCGTCTTAAATATAAAATGAACCCTGATATTATAGAAATTTGGCTGCAGTAGGGTTGAGGTATTCCAACAGTCGGTCTGCACCAAGTAGAGAGTAATGACCAAAGAAATTTTTCTGTACCTTACCTCTCTTACCCCTTACTCTACTTAATACTGAGTCACACGAATCTTGTACAATATCTCCAGGCAGCTAGTTGTAGCAATCAGTTGCCACACGCGGCGGCGAGCACGTCCAAGCGCCAGGCACATGATGTGATCAATTACTCGCTGGTGATGAACTTCTGCTCACATCTGGTTCACGTATATCGCAGGGCTCTCATTTAGGACCGCTTTTTTACAATGCATATCTCTATGATGAGATCAGTTGTTTAACTAATTCTGACTTTTTTCTTTATGCCTACGATACAAAAATCTATCGACAAATTAACTTGTTAGATGATACTTACTTTATACAAAGCGACCTTAATAATCTTACATTATACTATATACGTAATCGCATATCAATCAATACGTAAAAATGACAAATTTACGCTTAAAAAAGAGCCAATACTACAGTCATATTCTATCTTCGGCAATCCCATCGGGAGGGTATATTTAGTAAGAGACCTCGGTTTATATCTTGACCATAAATTGCTATTAAATGAACATATTGAAATAATAACTAACAAAGCATACAGAAGTTTAGGTTTTCTTTATCGAACATGTTCTGTATTTAAAAATTCTTTAAAAGAAGCCTTTTAGAATATGGGTGTACCATGTGTTCGCCGCAATATGTTAAGTATAAAAAACAACTACAAAAATTTCAAATAAAATTCATAAACTATTTAAATTATCGTGGATGTCAATCTATTTCACCATATGAAGATAATTCTCATAATTACAAATTATTATCATTAGAAAGCCGAAGAATAATTCTAGACACTATTTTCTAATACCATATTATAAACTCTCGATTGGATTGTCCAGAACTACTTTCCGAGTTGAGTTTTTTTGCTCCTAAAAGCGAACGCGCCACACACCACTACTACAACAAACATTTTACCAACGAAATTACGCTTGAAACGAATCTCGAGAGACAATGAGTTTTTTCAAGATATATATATATATATATCGTGGAACTAAAGGTAGGGTAATATTTGTCACGTATTAGTTTGTTTGTTTGACAAAGACCTAAAAACACTGAAAGAGATAGCGTTACGGTTTCAAAGTAAAAATTATAGAGAATCCTGGACAATTTAGTGTACCAGTCAAAAATTTAAAAACCAACATGGTCGCTAAAAATTTCAAATGCTTACTACTTCCTGTATCTTTAGGCATAGGTATTTTAAGTTAAAATAAAAATAAAGAAAATCCAGAAATATTTATTGATATGGAAGAAAATCAAGACGGTATATATAAGTTTAGTTGAAAATTGGTATGTAAAGGTCCTTGAGCCTTTCAAGTACAAAATTAGTTTTTTTATAACGGATGTTGGATTAACTACTACAATAATGAAGTGGTAAAAAACAGTAAAACTTAAGTTAACTACCCTGGCAACATTATTCACACAATCGTATGTGTTGTTATCTGGTTGCCAAGGACACACAGCTAAATGCATGTTCCAGTTTTGTTCTTTGTAAGGCTCCAACTGTCTTTACGGCATATTTTTATATAATATTAAAACATACGGAGTGCTGATATTACATGACGTTTCCGTACAAATTTTAGACTATTACTATTACTACTACTATACATACTAAAATTATTAGGGATATTTGCATGTTCTGTCAGGCTCCGTCTACCATTTTCTCAAATTTGTGGTTCCAGACTTATATTGAATGAAATTCTTCTGTATAAGTACATGTTAATTTATATTGTGGAAAAAAGATTTCTTATTCTTTATATTTAATGACATCTAGATATTTTTAAGGTTAAACTCAAATGACGAAACGATAACAGTATCTAACTTCATCAAGGCCATGTAAATAATGGTTTTGCCCACTTGTCAGTAGGTTCACCTAAATAATATAAAGTGTTTAGATTTTTTGATAAAGTATCTATTAACTCCCGAATACCGAAGTCTGTCGCCTTGTGCAGCGGTTCTATAGCAAATAAACAGTTAACATGTTCATTAATCAATAATCGTTTATTATTATTATTATATCGTTCGCATAATAAGTTCCAAGCGATTTTGTAGTTTTTCGACAATATTTTTACTGAATTAAATACAGAGGAAGCCGTACCTTCTAAATACGGTTTGAGGTAATGAAATTTACATATTTCATCTATGTTATCGTTATCGTGAGTCAGGGAGATATACATGTCTCTAAAGGAAAGCAACTTATCTGACTGTTCAATAAAAGGCGGGATCTTTAAGGCTGGTAACTTTAAATTGTAAGGGCTTTTAAAACTTGTGTTGGATACCTTATACTTGTGTTTTGGAAAAACTCTAATAAGGATTGAGCCTGAGCGATTCAATACTATGAACTCTATGGTTTAGTCTTCCTCGCAGACGGCTGTAAACTCCCATCCGAATTTCCGTAAGTGAAGTTATAAGACATACCATACTTCTAGGTCAAACGTGATACTTATACCACCTAGTAGCGTATACCCCTAGCCATGTATTGAGCCGCAGATTGCTCGGATAATTCTAGACACTGTCATACTCAATCGTTTCGATCATCTGTAGTGGCGCGATTTAGCAGAGATGATTAAAGTAATCATACAACTAGATCCAGTTAGACGTATCCATCTCTCACCAGCAAAAAGAAAAGCAGCAGCTTACGTGTCTCGACACTCCTGACAAAAACAGTATTAATAAATTCATATGAACTGGTACTTTACTGTAAGGGTTCATTTACACACGTATTATCAGCGACGGATGTATTACGTGTGAAAGGACCGCAATAGTTGGGAGCTACACCTCTGTTTACGGTAGTATGAAAAACAACACTAGAATTCATAATTAACCTTAAAAATCACGACCAATGATAAACACTAGAACTCACAATTAACCTTGAAAATTACGAGTAATGATATAGCGTTTTCATACGCATAGGTCGACCGAAAAATGGTTACTAGTGGGTATTTCAATATCCCATACATTCTAATCACAACTTTAAAAAAATATCATAAAAATTCAGTAGTTTTATTTAAATTCACATTTAATTGTTTTGCGATGTAATTGGTGTTGAAAGACATCTTTAGAACTGAGACGTCCAAGCCAACCTCATCTGCACGTAGTTCACCGAAAATCTGCTTCAATAAACTTCAAAATATTACTGTCGACAATTCACCGCAAAGACTTTTCTTTTCTACGTGTATTTAAATAAATTCATTAATTTCGAGAGGTACAGCGACTCTAAATGATGGACGGCTCAAGCGAGATCCATGAATGTTATGCAGTTGGAAAAGCTTGAGTATTCGATACATATATACATACAGAGAGTGTACCACTTCTTGACCGATTTTTTATTCAGATTAATACCAAAAGAAAGAAAGCTACAAGCCAGTTTTGTAAAATAATTTCAAATTTGATTTATTTTCTGTTATATGAGCTACTTAGACTAGGGATGTTATGCCATATCCACGAAAGGTTTGTTGAGTAACATGTGAACCAGATGTGAGCAGAAGTTGATCACCAGCGAGTGATCACATTTGCCTTTTTCTTTTTTATATTAGCTCGGCACGTTGACTGTACTGTACCTGATGGTAAGCACACTACAATCCTAACACAACGGCGACCACGAAAAGATCGAAATCCATCGGCGATCGCCGCTGTCATGCCGGCCTGCAAAATCCTGCCTGGCGCTTGGATGTGCTCGCCGGCCCATGTGGCAACTGATTGCTACAACTAGCTGACTGATGATGCTGTGCAAGATTCGTGTAACTCAGTATTAAGTAGGGTAAGGATTTAGAGAGGTAGGGTACAGAAAAAAATATTTGGAGATTTCTCTCTAATTGGGGTAGCCCGACTGTTGGAATACCTCATATACCATATACCACCCTACAGAAGATCGTTGTCAAATGACCTAGTGTTGCGTTTCTGGGCTAAGTAAGGTTTCCAGAGCTCCTTGGGTAAGGTTGTGTTCAAACAGAGGTAGGGCATAGATAATTTTTTTTTGCAGATTTTACTCTACTTGGGTCAGCCTGACTGTTGAAATACCTCCACCCTACAGAAGGTCACAGCCAAATGACCTGTTGTTGTATTTCTGCGGTGTGAAACTTCATTTTAAAAGATATTTTATATTTTCTTCTTCTTCTTATTAATTATGGCTCGGCACTATTCGTGCATTAGGCCATTGTCAAGTATTTTACATTTTGTCAACAAAGCGAGGGAAATATTCTGTAATCTTTAAACATCGCTCCAACAAGATGGCGGCACCCTTGTTAAAACTTTCCAGGGAGCCTTTGTAGCAACTCAAAATCCATGTTCCTAGTTATTTATTGTAATCCACTTCACTTGTGCACAACAATCACACTACATCACGTAAAATGCCGCCAAAATTACATAATATAGGGCCAAATGACATAAGTTTATGAATTAAAACAAAACCCAACACATGACACTTTAAGTTACCGCCAAAAACTCCCATTTTATATTTTATTTAAACAGTGTGCAATATACATACACACCGACATTTGCTCTCTCGCTCTGGCTCACACAAAGAGGAGAGACCGATAACATATTGCTCTCTCGCTCTGGCTCACACAAAGAGGAGAGACCGATAATGTGCGTTAAACGTTTAACGTTTGACGCTTTGGAAGTCGCATAAGAAGTCTCACTTCAAAAAGTGACTGTCTTGAGTCCTTATCAAATAGGTGAAGATCGTTTTGAAGTGTGGTTAAAAACTTATAATTTTGTAATGTCCGGCAGACCAATGTTTCGTTTAAACATGTGGTCATTTTTACAAATTACTGTAACTGACTATTTACGATAACTTACCTAACGAGCGAGATCAGAATTTCTGTTGTTTATGGATCATCTGGGCATCTAGGCCGGCTGCCGGTAGAACTGCTGAGACGGAGTCGTGAGCATTATGCTAACACCTTTTGGTGTCACTGCAGGTTACAAAATGTAAAGATATGCAATTTAGTGTACAGCTGTAGACGCATCTTTTAATGTATCACCAATAGAAACAAATGAATAATGCTGCACGCAGATTTACATCTGTGTAGAACAAGATATCAGCAATTCCCTGGACGAAGGACACGCCTTTGTCACTAAAGCACCGAGTCCAGTTGATACTAACATACCATATATAAATGAGATTATATGGAACACTGATGTAAAATAAATATCTACTCCTGTCTGTTAAGTAGTTTCGGCTTCCCGCGCTCTGACGTTATCGAGCGAGGCAGGTGTTTGAGGGTGATATAATTAAAACCCTAGGGTATATGAAATAAAAAAGCCTTGATTTTAAATAAAAACATTTTACATTCAATTTCAATTTGAAAAAAAAGACCCTTTAACTATAAAGAAAAATAATAATAGATAAACGTTATAACCTTCACTTAAATTCGGTTTGCTTATTACGAGTAGGTACAAAATAAGTAAAATATTATAATCTCAGTGCGTGAGGAATAAATGGCAAGCGACGGTGTTCGAAGAAAAATTTACTGTCCGATGTATAAAATTTAAAAAATTATAGTCGACTCGGTCTGTAGCTAGATGGGTAAATGGTGTTGGCTTAGCTGTATGCTGAAGCAGCGGCCCGTCGCGTTAGCAGGTCAGAAGTTCCCCGTTCATCGGGGTTCTATTCAGCAGTAGCGTTAATAAACTGGAAAAACTTCCACTGTTCTATGGATCAGTGATCTGCTGATGTTGTGCAAGATCCCCACGACACGGCGAGAAAAGTTACCTCGACGAAAAATGGGAATGGATGTTTTAATTTCCAAAAGTTAATCTTGGTCGATAACCAAAGTTGCCAAGATACGTCGTAGGCCGAGGTAGGGCGAACAAAAAAAATAATCGCAGGAAAAGAAATGTGCAGCCGGCACGATCCTTATATATTACTGTCGATAGTAGGGATTTGTGAAATGTCGCCTTTGAACCCACTGAGACACTCAAAAATGTTCGTTTTAACTAAGCCATTGAAATTAGAACGGAACGTCAAACAATTGTTCATGACGTAAGATTTCGATCTCACCTGTCATTTCACTAGTAAAATTCTCCAGCCAGCAGCTGCAGCCACTATTTCCGAGGGAAGTGCGTTTATTCCTTTATATCTCAATCCTTTATATTTTAATTTGCGTTAATACCGCTTATAACTATATATTATGAACACATTAAAATTCATAAAAGAAATACCCACAAGTAAAAATATAAAGAAGTGTATAAACTACGTTTTAATTTGCCTAATAAAGGTAAGCTACCATTACATTAAATAATTAAAACTAGCAATAACCATTTGTAAAGAAAATATTTAGAAATATCACTGTAATTCCCTATATGTAAATATCATATTCAAGACACAGTGTCTAACAGTGTTGAATTTTTTATCCTACATACGAATATTTACTATTTGTTAATGTTCGATTCCTCTTAAAATATATTTAAATATATTTGCCGAATATTTCAGACGTTCTCCGATAGTGTGCTCGTGATATTTTAGTAAAAATCTTTGAGAGTTTACCCGTCGCGTATTCCAACAAGCAACCGTGCCTCTCCGTGTGTCGCGCTGTGCATCGACTTCATACGCAGAACCTTATCTGTTAACTGCTAACGTATTCATTGTTTGATTTACAACTAATTTAATATTAGGAAATTGCTGATTGTGATATGTTATATTCGCCTGCAAGATGAATGAATTAAACTAACTTAACAAAATGAACTTTATTTGAAAAGCATTTAGCGAGATTTATGGATATTAAAGAAACTAGTACTTTAAAAATAAATGAGCTTAGTATCAGGCTGAGTAAAATACGTGATCTTGCATGAAGCATTGAAGACGTTGAATATTGAATGAAGATATAACTCAATAAATGTAAGAACGCGAACTACAGAAAATATCTGTATTCATTTAATCGCATAGGCTCAATCCTTATTAGAGTTTTTCCAAAACACAAGTAAGGTATCCAACACAAGATTTAAAAGCCCTTAAAATTTAAAGTTACCAGCCTTAAAGATCCCGCCTTTTAGTGAAGAGTCAGGTAAGTGGCTTTCCTTTAGAAACATGAATATATTCCTGATTCACGATAATGACAACATAGATGACATATGTAAATTTCATTACCTCAAGTCGTACTTGAAAGGTAAGGCTTCCTGTGTAATTAAATGAGTAAAAATGTCGTCGGAAAATTAGAAATTCGCTTGGAACTGATATGCGAGCGATATAATAATAATAAACGATTATTAATTAATGAACATATTTACTGTATATTTGCTATAGAACCGCTGCACAAAGCGACAGACTTCGGTACTCGGGAGTTAATAGATACTTAATCAAAAAATCTAAGTGCTTTAAATTCTTGGGGTGAACCTACTGACAAGTGGGACACAACCATTATTTATAGGGCTTTGACGAAGTTAGATACTGTTGTCGTTTCGTCATTTGAGTTGAACCACATTACACAAATATCTAGATGTCATTAAATAAAAACCCTTTTTTCACAATATGAATGCACCATGTAGTATTGGAGCTTCACGGTACGACAAAGATAAGACAAAGCGAACTTTTTAGTTCGTGCCGTGATGGAAGTTACCGTAAAACTGTGATTCCGAAGCCCAGCGCGTGTGGTTCTGTTATGGAAAGGAGAGGAGGGAATTAGATTAAACAGCTCTTCAGAACACTCACCATGATACAGACGGTAAAACACACTTAGCGAGGCGATGTTCCTGCGAAGCTGAAGTGGCTCGATGCAATGGGTAACGTCTGCATCATTAACAATGCGAACAGCCCGTCTCTGTAACCTATCCAGGGCATCTAGGAGGTACTTTGCGAATCCATCCCAAAGGTGCGAACAGTATTCCATACACGGCCGAACTTCTGCCTTATAAAGACGGTACAGTTGACCGGGCGTGAAAAACCGTCGCACCCTGTTCAGGATCCCTAGTCTCCGAGATGTAGTGAAGATGACACTCCCGATGTAATCCCTGGAGTTGAGGTCGCTGCGAATATCCACACCTAGGATATTGAGGCTGTCACGCATTGCTAGTGAGACGTTCTGAAGAGTGGGGAGGGGAGAAAACGGAGACTTTTTTGAGGAAAACGCGCACACCTGAGTTTTGTTGGCATTGAACTCAACCAAGTTACTTGCTCCCCTTGTGAAGAAACACGTTGCAAGCATTGGTTAAGTTCAATGACAAGTTCCTCCCGTCTCTTTTCTGTTTCTTCCCGACCACATGAAGGCTTGCTATAATAGCACCCATGAATGGTGCTGTCATCTGCATAGCAATGAGTATGACCTAAAGGTAACATATCATTGATATGCAGAAGAAACAGAGTGGGCGAAAGCACAGAGCCTTGAGGAACTCCAGCGTTTATCGACATGAACTGCGAATCACATCCTTCCACAAGGACACGAATTCTGCGTTCATGTAGAAAGCCAGAGATCCAGTTGCAGAGGTTGTCGGGAAGTCCATACGCCGGAAGTTTAGAGAGAAGACCACGGTGCCAGACCCTATTAAAAGCCTTAGCTATGTCAAGACTGATCGCCAGAGCCTCGCCATGCTTATCAATTGCTTCCACCCAGCGGTGCAGTACATATGCCAGAAGATCACCCGTTGATCGATTCTGGCGAAAGCCATATTGACGATCATCAATCAAAGAGTGATCCTCTAGGTAACGGACAAGCTGGGTGTTGATGATCCGTTCCATGATCTTGCAACACTGAGGTTACGGCAATTGGACAGTAATTGACAGAGTCAGATCGATCCCCCTTCTTGGGGATCGGTTGCACATTAGCCTCTCTCCAAACCCGAGGCACGACACCAGAGAGGTAGGACAGGCGGTAAAGGCGCGTCAACACTGGAGACAACTCAGCTGCACATTTTTTAAGTACAACCGCTGGGATACCGTCCGCACCACTGGACTTCTGAAAATCGAGCGCTTGCAATTCTCTAAGCACGTCACATTGCCTAAATCGTAACTCAGACATTGTGACACCGCAACTGGGAATTATAGGCGGTTGTGCGTTGCGATCATCGAGCCGGGAATTAGCTGCAAAGAGATTGGCAAGTAAAGTTGCTTTCTCTTGCGGCTCGTGAGCCAGTGATCCATCAGAGTACCTCAGCGGGGGCAATGCTGGACGACAGAAATTAGCTTGCACGGCTTTGGCCAGACTCCAGTAAACTCGACTATTAGCCGGTTGACCTATGAGATCATGACCTATGCGTGCAATGCGCTGGGCATCCGCTCTAATGTAAGCCCTCTTACAGGCCTTGGTGGCAGAGTTGTACGCTGATTTTAGGGACTTTATATTGGGATCCTTGTGTGCGCGACCCCTGGCCCAATCACGATATGCAACTTGTCAGAACGCAAGTCAGAAGACTTACAGCATTATCGCAATTGCGATTGTACCAAGAGTGTCCTCTGCGATTACAGACGATATCGGAAGAAGGAATATATAATATTCCATTGCGATTCCAATCTCGCCTGCAATTGCTTCAGCAATCGCTGAAGGATCTTTCCCATCAAAGCAGCGCTGCCGCCAAGGGATGGATGCAAAATAATCCCGCATTCCATCCCAATCTGCTGACGAATAGTGCCAAACTTTACGCCTAATCCTTACGCAGGGTGGAGGCGGAGCGCGTGGCACAGACGTCATAACCAGGCAGTGGTCCGATGTGCCCAAGGGCGCATTAACTGACACAATATACCCAGTTGGATGGCTCGTCAACAGAAGGTCCAGCAAAGAGGGCGCATGACCGTCAACATCGGGAATCCGGGTGGGCTGGACTACCCGTTGTGTCAGGTCATGAGTTAGAGCGAATGCATGGGCAGTTCGTCCTACATGGTCTGTCTTGGAGGAACCGAACCACGATTCGTGGCGTGCGTTAAAGTCCCCTAAGGCAACCAGTTCCGCAGTAGGAAACTGCTCCTGTGCATCATCTATTGCCTTGCTCAAATACTCAAAGAGCCGAGTAGTCTCGTCATCCCCGTTATGATATCTGTAGAGGCACATGTAGATTTGGCTTCAAAGTAAAAATTATAGAGAATCCTGGACAATTTAGTGTACCAGTCAAAAACCTAGAATCCAACATGGCCGCCAAAAATTTAAAATGCTTACGACATCGGAACCTTTAGGCATAGGTATCGTGAGTTAAAACAAGAGTAAATAAATAAAGAGATTCAGTATAATTACTCCAACAGTACATGGTGCGGTGCATTCATATTGTGGAAAAAATAGTTTTTATTCTTTTTGTCTTTATATCTAGACATCTAGATATTTGTGTAATGAGGTTCATCTCAAATGACGAAACGATAACAGTATCTAACTTCGTCGAGGCCATGTAAACAATGGTTGTGTTCCACTTGTCAGTAGGTTCACCTAAAGAATTTAAAGTATCTATTAACTCCTTGTGCAGCCGTTCTATAGCAAATAAACACCTAATATGTTCATTAATTAATAATCGTTTGTTATAAATTCCACCGCATAATAAGTTTCAAGCGATTTTGTAGTTGTTCCACGACATTTTTACTGAATTAGTTACAGAGGAAGCCGTACCTTCCAAGTGAAATTTACACATGTCATCTATGTTGTCATTATCGTGAATCAGGGAGATATACATGTCTCTATAGAAAAGCCTCTTATCTGCCTCTTCACTATAAGGCGGGATCTGTAAGGCTGGTAACCTTAAATTGTAAGGGATTTTAAAACTTGTGTTGGATACCTTACTTGTGTTTTGGAAAATCTCTAATAAGGATTGAGCCTGAGCGATTCAATACTACGAACCATGCGGTTCAGTCTTCCTCGCAGACTGCTGTAAACTCTCAACCGAATTTCCGTAAGTGAATATACGATATACCATATTCAGGTCAAATGTGATACTTATACCACCTAGTAGCGTATACCACTAGCCACGTATTGAACCGCAGATTGTTCGTATACTTCTAGACACTGTCATACTCAATTGTTTTACAGTACGTTTACAGTAATCATACAATTAGATCCAGTTAGACGTATCCATCTCCCACCAAGTCGAACATAATATCATTTAACAAAATAAAAAAAAAAGTAAAGCAGCAGCTTACGTGTCTCGACACTCCCGACAAATAAAGTTTTAATAAATTCATTTGAACTGGTACTTTACTATAAGGGTTCATTCACACACGGTATTATCAGCGATGGATGTATTACGTGTGAAAGGACCGCAATAGTTGTGAGCTACACCTCTATTTACTGTAGTATGAAAAACAACATTAGAATTCATAATTAACCTTAAAAATCACGACCAATGATAAACACTAGAACTCACAATTAACCTTAAAAATTACGACTAATGATATAGCGTTTTCATACGCATAGGTCGACCGAAAAATGGTTATTAGGGGGTATTTCAATATCTCATACATTCTAAGCACAACTTTAAAAAAATATGGCGTTTTACGATATAATGGGTGTCGACAACATCTTTAGAACTGCGACGTCCAAGCCAACCTCATCTGCACGTAGTTCACCGTAAAATCTGTTTCAATATACTTCAAAATATTATTGTCGACAATACACCGCAAAGACTTTTCTTTTGTACATGTATTTAAATAAATTCACTAATATTGAGAGGTACAGCGACTCTGGATAATGGACGGCTCAAGCGAGATCTATGAATGTTATGCAGTAGAAAATACTTGAGTATTCAATACATATATACATACAGAGAGTGTACCACTCCTTGACCAATTTTTTATTCAGATTAATACCAAAAGATAGAAAGCTACAAGCCAGTTTTGTAAAATAATTTCAAATTTGTTTTATTTTCTGTTTACAAGAGCTACTTAGACTAGGGATGTTACGCCATAGCTGCGAAAGCTTCTGGTGAGCAACATGTGAACCAGATGTGAGCAGAAGTTGATCACCAGCGAGTGATTACATTTGCCTTTTTTTAAAATCACTCGGCACGTTGACTGTACTGTACCTGATGGTAAGCACACTACAATTCAAACACAACGGCGACCACTAAGAGATCGAAATCCATCGGCGGTCGTCGCTGTCATGCCGGCCTGCAAAATCCTGCCTGGCGCTTGTATGTGCTCGCCGCCGCATGTGGCAACTGATTGCTACAACTAGCTGACTGGAGATATTGTGCAAGATTCGTGTGACTCAGTATTAAGTAGGGTAAGGATTTAAAGAGGTAGGGTACAGATAAATTTCTTTGGAGATTTCTCTCTAATTGGGGTAGCCCGACTGTTGGAATACCTTCACCCTACAGAAGATCGTTGTCAAATGACCTAGTGTTGCGTTTCTGGGCTAAGTAAGGTTCCTCCTTGGGGAAGGGTGTGTTCAAACAGAGGTAGGACATATATACTTTTTTTTTGGATTTTACTCTACTTGGGGTATTATGACTGTTGAAATACCTCCACCCTACAGATGGTCCCAGCCAAATGACCTATTGTTGTATTTCTGCGGTGTGAGAATGAGATTATATGGAACACTGATGTAAAAGAATATCTACTCCTGTCTGTTAAGTAGTTTCAGCTCCCCGCGCTCTGACGTTATCGAGCGAGGCAGGTGTTTGAGGGTGATATAATTAAAACCCTAGGGTATATGAAATAAAAAAGCCTTGATTTTAAATAAAAACATTTTACATTCAATTTGAAAAAAAAGACGGTTTAATATAAAGAAAAATAATAATAGATGAACGTTATAACCCTCAATTATTATCGGTTTGCTTATTAGGAGTAGGTAGAAAATAAGTAAAATATTATAATCTCAGTGTATGAGGAATAAATGGCAAGCGACGATGTTCGAAGAAAAATTTACTGTCCGATGTATAAAATTTAAAAAATTAAAGTCGACTCGGTCTGTAGCTAGATGGGTAAATGGTGTTGGTGTTGGGCTTAGCTGTATGCTGAAGCAGCGGCCCGTCGCGTTAGCAGGTCAGAAGTTCCCCGTTCATCGGGGTTCTATTCAGCAGTAGCGTTAATAAACTGGAAAAACTTCCACTGTTCTATGGATCAGTGATCTGCTGATGCTGTGCAAGATCCCCACGACACGGCGAGAAAAGGTACCTCGACGAAAAATGGGAAAGGATGTTTTAATTTCCAAAAGTTAATCTTGGTCGATAACCAAAGTTGCCAAGATACGTCGTAGGCCGAGGTAGGGCGAACAAAAAATATAATCGCAGGAAAAGAAATGTGCAGCCGGCACGATCCTTATATACACTGAGACACTCAAAAATGTTCGTTTTAACTAAGCCATTGTAAATTAGAACGGAACGTCAAACAATTGTTCATGACGTAAGATTTCGATCTCACCTGTCATTTCACTAGTAAAATTCTCCAGCCAGCAGCTGCAGCCACTATTTCCGAGGGAAGTGCGTTTATTCCTTTATATCTCAATCCTTTATATTTTAATTTGCGTTAATACCGCTTATAACTCCGTATTATGAACACATTAAAATTCATAAAAGAAATAACCACAAGTAAAAATATAAAGAAGTGTATAAACTACGTTTTAATTTGCCTAATAAAGGTAAGCTACCATTACATTAAATAATTAAAACTAGCAATAACCATTTGTAAAGAAAATATTTAGTAATATCACTGTAATTCCCTATATGTAAATATCATATTCAAGACACAGTGTCTAACAGTGTTGAATTTTTTATCCTACATACGTATATTTACTATTTCTTAATGTTCGATTCCTCTTAAAATCTATTTAAATATATTTGCCGAATATTTCAGACGTTCTCCGATAGTGTGCTCGTGATATTTTAGTTAAAATCTTTGAGAGTTTACCCGTTGCGTATTCCAACAAGCAACCGTGCCTCTCCGTGTGTCGCGCTGTGCATCGACTTCATACGCAGAACCTTATCTGTTAACTGCTAACGTATTCATTGTTTGATTTACAACTAATTTAATATTAGGAAATTGCTGATTGTGATATGTTATATTCGCCTGCAAGATAAATGAATTAAACCAACTTAACAAAATTAACTTTATTTGAAAATCATTTAGCGAGATTTATGGATATTAAAGAAACTAGTACCTTAAAAATAAATGAGCTTAGTATCAGGCTGAGTAAAATACGTGATCTTGCATGAAGCATTGAAGACGTTCAATCACAAATTTAAATATTGAATAAAGATATAACTCAATAAATGCAAGAACGCGAACTACAGAAAATATCTGTATTCATTTAATCGCATAGGCTCAATCCTTATCAGAGTTTTTCCAAAACACAAGTAAGGTATCCAACACAAGATTTAAAAGCCCCTAAAATTTAAAGTTACCAGCCTTAAAGATCCCGCCTTTTAGTGAAGAGTCAGGTAAGTGGCTTTCCTTTAGAAACATGGATATATTCCTGATTCACGATAATGACAACATAGATGACATATGTAAATTTCATTACCTCAAGTCGTACTTGAAAGGTAAGGCTTCCTGTGTAATTAAATGAGTAAAAATGTCGTCGGAAAATTACAAATTCGCTTGGAACTGATATGCGAGCGATATAATAATAATAAACGATTATTAATTAATGAACATATTTACTGTATATTTGCTATAGAACCGCTCCACAAGGCGACACACTTCGGTATTCGGGAGTTAATAGATACTTAATCAAAAAATCTAAGTGCTTTAAATTCTTGGGGTGAACCTACTGACAAGTTGGACACAAACATTATTTATAGGGCTTCGAGGAAGTAAGATACTGTTATCATTTCGTCATTTGAGTTGAACCACATTACACAAATATCTAGATGTCATTAAATAAAAACCCTTTTTTCACAATATGAATGCACCATGTAGTATTGGAGCAATTATATAGAAGAATTTAATTTATGTTTAAGCCTGGAATCACAAATTTGAGAAAAAGGCAGACGGAGCCTGACAGAACACGAAAATATCCCTAACAATTTTAGTATTAGTATTCAATTTTGTAAAATTTGAACGGAAAAGTCAAGCAATGTCTGAACCCCATCTGTTTTTATATTATATAAAAATTAGCCGTAAAGGCATATGGAGCCTTACGAACAACAAAACTGGAACATGCATTTAGCTTTGTTTTAATGATTGTTTATCAATCACCTTTATATTTTAATTATATATATTATATATAATATTATATGTAATATTATAACTTAGTTTTTTCCTCATTATTTCATTTTTTGTGTTTTCGATTGCTTTCCGAAGGAATCTTATCTTTAGGTCATTTATTATATTAAGATATTGTTAGACGAACTTCTTTCGTATCGCAACATATATTATTTAAGAAGGTCGTATACAAAGATTGTATTCAATGGCTGGAAGAACCTTTTGAATTCAAAAATTAGAACGACACTAGAAAGTAATTGAAATGAAAGATCATTCATTATGACTTACCGATCAGACGTCTACGGCTAAACATGTGAGGTCATTTATAAGATTTTTTATAATTTTACATTTCTAATTGTATATTGATTTATTGTATACTCTTACCAATCTGGAATTCAAACAGAAAGTTATTTTGTTACTGCAAGAGACCCCTTGCATTGTAATTGGTATTCGAAGTATTTGAAATTATTCATCCAAAATTGTCAAGAGTCAAGAATGATTATTAAATTAATGGAACACCTAGCGGACACTTTCATTCATCTTGGCTTGGCTATGGAGCTATAGTAATGGAACGGAATGGATATCAAATGCTTGTTTATCTAATTCATACACCTACACACAATGATCTCAAGACGGATTTTTTACTAGCAGCTTTGGTTCGGATAGAAGCATAAACGTGGATTAACTATACTAGTGAACGTTTATTAATATTAATAGACTATAAATAAGGGACTCGGTTTTTATATCTTAGTTAATGCCTTCGGAATTACACATATAAATCAATATTACTTTAAATTTGATTAACCTATTAATATATTTATTTTGATATTTATATCTATTTAATTGTCCACGTGACAGTGTCCTTGGCAACCAGATAACAACAAATACGATTGTGTGAATAATGTTGCCAGGGTAGTCAAGTACAGGGTTTTACAGTTTTTTGACACTTCAGTAGTTTAGTCGTTAATCAAACATCCGTCATCAAAAACCAGGTTTTGTACTTGAAATGGAGAGACCAAGGACCTTTACATCCCAATTTTCAACTAAACTAATATCTGCCATCTTGATTTTCTTGATATGATATAAATATTCAATGAATATTTCTTGGTTCTCTTTATTTATTTACTCTTGTTTTAACTTACCATACCTATGCCTAAATGTTCCGATGTCTTAAGCATTTGAAATTTTTGGTGACCATGTTGGATTTTAGATTTTTTACTGGTACACTAAAAAGTCCAGGATTGTCTATAATTTATACTTTGAAACCGTAACGCTATCTCTTTCAGTGTTTTAGGTCGTTGTCTAACAAACTATTACGTGACAAACATTACCCTATCTTTAGTTCCTAAAACTGCGAATGATCCCTTCTTGTTCCTACTCTCATGAATACAAAATAGATGTATACATTATACGTAATACTAAAATTAAATGATTATTTTTCAGATAAAAGATATTCAAAATATAGCTTTCAAAAATTTATTCAACAATTGACTTGAAAATAAAACATTTAAAATTTGTATTTAATGTCTCAACTAAGTCCTTTTCTGGTTACGTCCTCAGACTACACCAAACCGACTACCCTGAGGCGCAGTTTCTTGAGTTTCCATGGCTTCCGGTTCAGCGTTAGCAGGGTTTATAGATGAAGCAAAGGCCAGCAGGGCCCATACTGTCATTATTGCGTACTTTACCTGAAATAAAAAAATACTAAAACTGTAATTCTGATGGTAGGTATCTTATCTTATTATAATTTAAAAAGTGTTGTCGACTCAGTGTTTGCGCGTTCAAAAACCTCGTCATTCGAAGTGCGCATTAATTTTAAAATTGTCCTCAGATTTCAGTGAAGGAAACAGCGTAATGAAATTATACAGCAAGATTGTAAGATATACGTCCTATTGCTCGTCTGGCTAGCTAACAACCTCCAGTTGAAAATCTGTCGACAAGTATCAATCGATGTGTTCCGGCAGCCATACTTTCAAGCCAGCTCCATTTAATTGTTTTCCGCGACATCGTCAGTTAACGTCAGGTGATTTTGTATTTAAACGCAGACCTATAAATCAATAATATGTTTTCTATAATTTAGATAATAAAAAACACTTATGAATGCAAGATACTCGGTGAAAATTATCAGTATATGTTACATTACAACACTGAGTGTATTGTAATTTCACCTACTCGGCATTACTATTGATGTATTGATGCGATCTTTCAATTATTTATTTATTCTTTACTTCCAACTTAAACATGTGTTTCAAATACGCTAATTACGGAGGCTTTCGAACTCCATAAAAAATGTTATTAAACAAAAAAGATACAATACATTAGTCTCGTGATACAAGCACGCACAAGCACAATATTCGGTATATGTATAAAGATATTTAAAAAGTTATATAGCTGATGGATCTGCATCAGTGATTTCTCACAGAAGCTCACAAATAAAATTAAACACAAAACAAATAAAGAACAGTTGCACGGTTCGTTGCGGATTTATTTTTATGTTTTTATTTGGTAATAAATTTTAAATAGCTTTTTTAGACGTAGCTAATTTTTTGTACGTCTAACCTGATGCAAATATGAAATTATCAAAAAACTTCAAAATATTATTATCGCAATATAATAATAAATTCACTATTTTCAAGAGGTATGGCAACTCTAGATAATGGAAGGTTCCAGCAAAATCCATGAAAGTTAGGCAGTAGAAAAAACATTAGTATTCGACACATAGGTTGCAGAGTGTACGACTTCTTGACTGATTTATTATGCAAGTTATTTCCAAAAGAATTAAAATTCATTTCAATTAAATTATTCTTTCCTTGTAACTTCTTAAATTAGATACTTATAACTCAAAATTATGAAATTAAATATTGTTTGTTTACGAAACAAAGCACAACTTGTAAATTTCATAAAAGAAATTCTTTTATAATATTTTTTTATAAAATCTTTAATGGCTTTAAACACTACTAGATATATTATATTCCTAATAAGACGTATTCAATGCCACTGCAAACCAAAAGTGAGTTTTTTTTGACGCTTGATATTATTTTACATAACGCGTGGTTAAGGTGTAATAAAAAGGTTGGTGATAAATAAGAGTTCGTAAAATAGTTTCTACAAATTCTTTATTGATTTACCGTTTGACCTGGGAGTACTCGCTCTCATGTGTAGTTACCGGAACACAAGGTGCTCGGAGCATGGATTGGTAGACTTTTTGTTAGGATTTGATCATAAATTAAACAAATATTATTCAAAATATTAACCAAGCGTTACAAATTAATTTTATTTGTGACCTTGTATGAGGAATCTCTGATGCGGATCCATCAGCTATATAACCTTATAAATATATTTATTCATATACCGAATATTGTGCTTGTAAGTGCTTGTATAACAAGACTTATATGTAGTATTTCTTTGTTAATGATTTTTTTTTTCTACGGAATTCGAAAGCCTCTGTAAGTCGTATCTTTGAAATACATGTTTAAGTTAAAAGTAACGAACAAATAAACAATTGAAAGATCTCATCAATAGTAATGCCGAGTAGACGAAACCGCGCGAACAATTTAGTCCTTAAAAAGATTATATGTTATGTTTTTATTTTTAAATTTAATGTTGGTTTCTTTATATGGTATTAAATTTAAATTTCTTTGTTTTTTGGTTTTTTTCTGCCAAGATAACGTATATATAATAAGGAATTTGATATATCTGAGGCACAATTCTACGTGATCTGCAAACATGAACTTTCTAAGTAGAAATATTATTGTTTATTAAAAAAATTATATATTATTTAATTATATTAAATATTTTGTAAAGTGGAATTGTATATTTTATAACAGAGTACGAAAACTTACTTGTAAAATGTATTTTGCTTTGATAATTTTATAAACATAAAAAATAAGGGCAGAGTGGTTCTTCCTGGTATAAGTAAATAAAAATTATTTTTGAAAAAAAAAATCTACATACTTTTGTAACAAAATCTTAGTCACTATGACGAATCTCACAGGTAACATAGTCCAAATAATATTTTATATGTATGTTGTTTCGTAAGATATAAATACCTGGAGAAAATTTCTTTCTAACGTTGTGATTGGAAACGATTATATTGTGACAGACCGATTAGGAAATTAAAAGTTAATTAAAAAAAAACAAATACTCTCAGTATTGTACGGTAACATATACCCATAACTTTCACTGAGTATCTTCCATTCATAAGTGTTTTTTATTATCTAAATTAGTTAATAAATATTTAGTGAATGTGGAGACATTTACAATAATTAAGATGAAAAAACTCCCACTTTCCTATTGATTTATAAGTCTGCGTTTAACTACAAACTTACCTGACGTTTACTGACGATGTCGCGGAAAACAATGAAATGGAGCTGGCTTGCAAGTATGGCTGCCGGAACATATCGATTGATACTTGTCGACAGATTTTCAACTGGAGGTTGTTAGCTAGCCAGACGAGCAATAGGACGTATATCTTACAATCATGCTATATGATTTCATTACACAGTTTTCTTCACTTAAATCTGAGGGCATTTTAAGCCTTAAAGTGCACTTCGAATGACGAGGTGTTTGAACGCGCAAACACTGAGTCGACAACACTTTTAAATCACAAGAAGATAAGATTCCTACTATCAGAATTACAGTTTTATTGTTTTTTTTTTATTTCAGGTAAAGTACGCAATAATGACAGTGTGGGCCCTGCTGGCCTTTGCTTCTGCAATAAACACTGCTAACGCTGAACCGGAAGCCATGGAAACTCAAGAAACTGCGCCTCAGGGTAGTCGGTTTGGCGCAGTCTGAGGACGTAAGCAGAAATGGACTTAGTTGAGACATTAAATACAAATATTAAATGTTTTATTTACAAGTCAATTGTTGAATAAATTTTTGAAAGCTATGTTTTCAATATCTATTTTCTTAAAAATAATCATTTTGTTTTAGTATTAAGTATAATGTATACATCTATTTATTATTCAGGAGGGTAGGTACAAGAAGTTATAATTCGCTGTTTTTGGAACTAAAGGTAGGGTAATATTTGACACGTAATAGTTTGTTTGTGAGATAACGACCTACAAACACTGAAAGAGATAGCGTTACGGTTTCAAAGTAAAAACTATAGAGAATCCTAGACAATTTAGTGTACCAGTAAAAAATCTAAAATCCAACATGGTCGACAAAAATTTCAAATGCTTACGACATCGGATCCTTTAGGCATAGCTATGGTTAGATAAAACAAATTAAATAAATAAAGAGAACCAAGAAATATTCATTGAATATTTATATCATATCAAGAAAATCAAATGGCAGATATAAGTTAAGTTGAAAATTGTGATGTAAAGGTCCTTGCACCCTCCATTTCAAGTACAAAACCAGGTTTTTGATGACGGATGTTTGATTAACGACTAAACTACTGAAGTGTTAAAAAACAGTAAAACTTATGTTAACTACCCTGGCAACATTATTCACACAATCGTATGTGTTGTTAGCTGGTTGCCAAGGACACACAGCTAAATGCATGTTCCAGTATTTTTGTTTGTAAGGCTCCGTCTGCCTTTTTCTCAAATTTTTGTTTCCAGACTTATATATGAATAAAATTCTTCTGTATAATCATTCCAATAGTACATGGTGCATTCATATTGTGAAAAAAGAGTTTTTATTCTTTTTATATAATGACATCTAGATATTTGTGTAATGAGGTTCAACTGAAATAACGAAACGATAACAGTATCTAATTTCGTCGAGACCATTTAAATAATGGTTATGTCCCACTTGTCAGTAGGTTCACCTAAAGAATTTAAAACACTTAGATTTTTTGATAAAGTATCTGTTAACTCCCGAATACAAAACTCTGTCGTCTTGTGCAGCGGTTATATAGCAAATAAACAGTTAATATGTTCATTATTTAATAATAGTTTATTATTATATCGTTTGCATAATAAGTTCCAAGCGATTTTGTAGTTCTTCTACAACATTTTTGCTTAATTAATTACAGAGGAAGCCGTATCTTCGATATACGACTTGAGGTAATGAAATTTATATATTAAATCTATATTGTCATTATCGTGAATCAGGCAGGTATACATGTCTCTAAAGGAAAGCCACTTATCTGTCTCTCCACTAAAAGGCGGGATCTTTAAGGTCGGTAGCTTTAAATTGTAAGGGCTTATAACACTTGTGTTTTGAAAAAACTCTAACAAGGATTGAGCCTGAGCGATTAAATGAACACAGATATTTTCTGTAGTTTTGCGTTCTTGCATTTGTTTAGTTTTATCTTCATCCAACATTTCAATTTATGATTGACCGTCTTCAAAGCTGCATGCAAGACTTTATTCAGCCTGACACTAAGCTCATTTATTATTACAGTACTAATTTGTTTAATATCTAAAAATGGCGCTAAATTATTTTCAAATAAAGTTATTTTCGATCTGATATAACCTCTGTGTTTATAAGTTCCTTTAATTCACTCATCTTGCAGGTGAAAATAACGTATCACAATCAGAAATTTTCTAATATTAATTTAGTTATAAATCAAACAATGAATACGTTACGTTTAACTCTAGTAAAACGCAGTTAATAAATAACGAAACCGGTTCTTCGGGCGATGTCGATGCACAGCGCGACACACGGAGAGGCACGGTTGCTTGTTGGAATACGCGGCGGGTAAACTCTCTAAGATTTTTACTAAAATCTCGCTAGCACACTTTCGGAGAACGTCTGAAATAGTCAACGTCATGGTCTATTCCGCTTCTGGTTTTATAAGAATGAATGAATATTTAAAATGTATGAAAATTTAATAACATTAAAATATGTTTTTATTAACAGCGGCCGGTTTCAAGGCAGCGTATCGACACAGGGCTCACTGCGTTGACTCCTCATTTTCGACGTTAAATTAAAAGTATTATTAATTAAGATGAAGTCCCAGGCGTTGAAATTTCCTCTTTTTTTCACTTCTCTAGCACCAATAGTTTTCAACTAATGGGAAAAAACTAGATCCCATTTTTTAAATAATTAATTGTTTTGGGATGTAATGGGTGTCGAAATAAATCTATAGAACTGAGACGTCCAAGCCAACCTCATCTGCATGTAGTTCACCGAAAAACTGCATCAAAATCCTTCCCAATATTATTTTTGATGTATTAGGTACATACGAAATTGGCGTTTTGTACGGGAGGAATATAAAGTCAATTTTTTTTTGTAAAATATATTTAATTAATTATAATATGCACCGTTGTTATCTATGCCCTTTTGCCATCTCATAGGTAGTTCATTGATCCCTTTACAAAAAAACATGGGGGCGAGAATCAATAAACTCTTTGAAGGCGGTTTGGACTGCCGCATCGGAGTTGATTTTTTTCCTTGTAAGAAGTTGTTCGAATTCCGAAAAAATGGTAATCTGTTGGAGCAAGGTCCATGGAGTACGGTGGATTTCGCAGACATTCCTATTGAAGCTCATCTAACTTAGTGGTTGTTTGTTGTGCAGTGTGTGGTCTTGCGTTGTCGTGAAGCAGCAGTGGCCTAGAGCGATTGACCAATCTCGGTTGTTTAGCAGCTAGTTCTTCCTTCATGGTTTGCAGTTGCTGACAATAAATATCTGCCGTAATCGTTTGACTAGATTTTAGAAAGCTGTAGTGAACGACACCGGCGCTAGTCCACCAAACAGTCACAAGTAACTTTTTCTGAGTCAATTTTCGTTTAGGGCAGGATTTGGCTGGGTCACCACGGTTCATCCATTGCGACGAGCGCTTCCGATTATCGTACAGTATCCACTTTTCATCACAAGTAATGATTCGCTTTAAAATCCCTTATTTATTGTGTCGATTGAGCAAAGTAACACTGCAAGCGACGCGTGTTTGCAAGTTCGATTCACTCAATTCATGAGGTACCCATTGTTCAAGTTTTTTTACTTTCCCGATTTGCTTCAAGTGGATTAATACAGTTTTTTATCACTTACCCTGAAGCCTGCAGCTATCTCTGAAGTGCTTTGTGATGGATCCGCTTCCACAACAGCCTTTAATTCTTCATTTTCCACTTTGGTCTCCGGCCGTCCACGGGGTTGGTTCTGAAAGTCGAAATTTCCAGAACGAAAACGTTGAAACCAAAAACGTACCATGCTTTCTTTTGCTCCTCCTCCTCCTTCGAGCTCCTTCGAGCTGTTTCTGCAGCCCTGGTGCCACGGTAGAACTCGTACTCGTAAATATACCGATATTTCATGTTTTCCATTGTCGGTAATAAGCGACGCCAAAGAAAAAAACGAATGAGGAAAAAAACAAATGAATGAGTGTTTTCAAAACTCAAACTTTTTTTATCGTTATAGGTTTTGGCGTAGTGGCCACAATCTCATCTGATGTTAAGTAACGATGTAGCCCAAGATTGTAAAATGCTAAATCTAGTGCGAGAACTGGCTCTCAAGTGCAGCTGCCGGAACACAAGGTGATTTGATCTTTAATTATATAATAATAACCAAGCGTTACAAATTAATTTCATTTGTGACCTTCTGTGAGAAATCTCTGAAGCGGATCCATCAGCTTTATAACTTTTTAAATATCATTATTAATATTCCGAATATTGTGCTTGTATCACGAGACTTATATAGTATCTTTTTTGTTTCATAACTATTTTTCTACGGAGTCGGCCTCTGTAATACGAGTCTTTAAACTACATGTTTGAGTTAGAAGTAACTAATAAATAAATAATTTAAAGATCGCATTAATACATCAATAGTAATGCCGAGTGGGTGAAGCAGCATGAACAAGTTAGTCCCTAAAAAGATTACAAAGAACAGTAGCACGGTTCGTTGCGGATTTAATTATTGTTTAATGTTTTGATTTTTATTTGGTAATAAAGTTTAAATGGCTTTTTTTTCATACGTATAACTTAATGCAAAATATGAAATTATCAAAAACTTTAAAATATTACTGTTGACGATATCCCGCAAAAACTTTTCTAGGAGTAAATAATAAAATCATTAATTTCGAGAGGTATACGACTCTAGATAATGGAAGGTTCCAGCAAAATCCATGAAAGTTATGTAGTAGAAAAAACATCCGTATTCGACACAGGTTGCAGAGTGTACGACTTCTTGACTGATTTATTATTCAAGTTAATACCAAAAGAATAAAAATTCAATTTCAATCATTTAATTATTATTTTCTTGTTACGTCCTAAATAAGATACTTATAACTCAAAATTATGAAATTATATATTGTTCAAGTTTATTTCTTTACAAGTTTTCGAAAAAGAAAACACCTTGTACATTTCATAAAAGAAACTCTTATATGCTAATTTTTAGAAAATTTATTTATTGGCATTGAAAACTTCTATATACATTCTATAATTATATGACAAATTCGTAGTCAATGCCACTGCAAACCAAAAGTGAGTACATTTTGACGCCTGATATTATTTTTCCTAACGCCTGGTGTAGGTACAATAAAAAGGTTGGTGATAAATAAGAGTTCGACAAATTGAGTTTCTACAAATTCTTTATTGATTTACAGTTTGACCACAGTCTCATCTGATGTTAAGTAACGATGTGGCCCAAGATTGTAACACGCTAAACCTAGTGGGAGGACTGACTCTTAAATGCAGCTGCCGGAACACAAGGTGCTTGGAGCTTGGATTGGTAGATTTTTTGTTAGGATTTGATCATTAATTATACAAATATTATTCATAATATTAAACAAGCTTTACTTGAATTAATTATCCTTACAATAATACTGTGTGATATCTATTGAATTTTTTAGGTACTTGGTAATTTTATGCAGACAGTTTAATATCATCCATATGCAACAAATGCGTGATGGAGATATTTGAGTTTATTTTATATATTTTAGTGGTTTTATTTAGAAGGTAATAAAGTAGATTAAAGGTGAGGCAGAACTACACCGAACAAAATCACCTTGGAAAATGCACTCCTTTATGCGTACATATTGCGTATTACGTAGCAATAAACGTACATATTGTCGATTGTCAGGTTGATCATGATTTATTTTCGTTTAATCTGGTGTTTAATTTTATATGTTACTGATAATGATGGCTTAAGTGTGTAACTTTTTTTAAAATAATTTTAGCGATCTGAACATTATATATACTCAATTTCTTTAGAACGATTAAAATAGTTAATATTTACTGTTTAATAAGCGCAAGATTATGTAAGATGATGTCTGCTAGACTCTCTAATACATTTGGTTGCTTTTTGTATGATTGTACATGTCGTATTTAAAAAAAATACGTTCCGATGTGTGGTTCTATTAAGTAGTAGTCAAAACTGACCGATACAGAGTACACCGGACGATATATTTTTGTTATTTTTAATTTATTTATTGACATTTCTCTTTTTAGGGTTCGAAGTAAAAAGGAACCCTTATAGTTTCGCAATGCCGTCTGTCCGCGGCTTAGCTCAGAGATTCTTAGTACCAGAAAGCTTTCATTTGGTATGGGTATACATATTGTTATTAATTACGACAACAATGTTGCAAAATAAAATAATATTACATTAAAAAATATATCTCATTTATTATATAGTTATATAATAAATTATATGTATAGTTACGTAGATACGTAGTTCCAAAATATTGCAGGTCTGTGAGAACCATTTTTCGATTCAAAGATCTGTTTGCGAAATATTATATATACGGCCCGCCTGGTGGTAAGAGGCTATCTTAGCCTATGGACGATTGTAATATGTATTTATTACTTAGTTAACAACTAGCACTTTGCCGACCAAGAAACCCCCTACTCCAAGAAGATCTGCGTACCCTTCTCACCGCAGGAATACAACACAAGTTTATTTGGCTGCGATCTTCTGTAGGGTGAAGGTATTCTACCAGTCGGTCATACCCCGTGGGAAATCTCCATAGAAATTTATCTGTGCCCTATATTTCTTATAGAAAGACCCAAGAAAATATGGATAGATTGTAAAGAATTACAAGTGATTAAAAGGTATGAATACTGATATGAAAACTGATGGTGGCCTGACACGCACCTGGCAATTTTTTACGTAAATCATTTTGAAAGCGCAATAATATTATGACTTTATTCTGTATATAATAATGAATTGCGAATAAAACAGGTACCGTATCAGCGTTACTGTTAGACTATTCATTTATGAAAATTACTACCATATTAAGTCAAGGAATGTATACGTGTAATGTAATTTATAATACATAAAAGATATTTATGTTCATACACAATGTAATTGTATCCTCAACAGCGTGTTAATCAAGGGAGAGTTCAAGTGAGCTTCTTTTCACCTAAGGAGGTAATTATATTGCGTTTTATGCCTGACCCGTACATATCGCGATATGATATTTCACATTCATTAACGCTATACTAACATAAGTGTAAAATTATGTTAAGAAATATATAAATATTATAAAAAATTATGAATATACTAGCTGTGTTCCATGGTTTCTCCCATGTTAAATTTCTTCGTTTAACTTTCCACCGCGCCCTCGTTAAGTCACCTGTGTTGTCATTCGTTATTCTCAATTCTCGTACTTGCTTACAGCTTGCCAGATTGCTTGATGTTCAAAGTTACTGCTCCGGTATTTAGTGTCGTAACCTATACTATTCCTCATGTATCTGGCTATCATGTACGAAAAAAAATCATATCGGACTGGCAGTTCCATAGATAAGCGCTTTTGAACAAACAAACAAGCTAACATACAAAAAAACAACTTCTTTATTATATAAATATATATAATATATGTCTTATAAATATAAATATTTAAAATCCAAAACTAGAAAAAAATTGATTTGAAAATAAATCGATAATTCTTGCTCATTTTTTTTTACTTACTGTTCTTTAAAGACCCTGAAATTATCAGACTGGTGTTACCTTAACCTACCTTAATAGTTACCTTAGTTAGAAACCTTTTAATAAAATAAACTTAATCACATAAATATTTAATTTCATAATTGTATCTAATTTAACGCGTTACAAGGAATTCATAATTAAATGATTGAATTGCATTATTATTCATTGGTGGTATTTTATGTCCGCACTCAATATACATTGTTTTAGTTGAGTCGTATTTTTTCGCTCCTTTTTCTTAAACTGAAAAACGACAAAATTATATTAAGGACGAAAAATACAATGTTTCTTTTATATTATTTACCTGGTTTCCTGGTTCATTAACATCCTCGTAGATATCAGTATTTTGATGGCGATAAGGTTTTTATTCATCATTATATTTTTATATTAGGTCTTTTACCTATGAAATTGCCGTTTTGTATGAAAAAATTTAAACGATGTTTTTTTTATTTGTATTAATCGAAGTAATCACCCATGCAATCAATGCATCTTTATCAGCGCAGTGGCAGTTTATTGATGCCCTTCTTAAAGAAATCAGCTGGACGAGAGGCAACAAATTCTTCAAAGGCATTTTGTACTGCCTCTCGGGTATTGAATTTTTTTTCCGCCAAGGAGTTATCCAAATTCTGGAAAAAGTAGTAGTCTGTAGGCGCAAGGTCTGGTGAGTAGGGCGGATGACGGAGCACTTCCAACCCCAGTTCTTGCAACTTGGAGACCGTCTGTTGTGCAGTATGAGGTCGCGCGTTGTCGTGCAGGAGCAGCGGAGACGAGCGATTGACCAATGCTGGTTGGAGATGTGTCAGCTTCTCCATCATTGTGTTCAGTTCTTCACAGTACACATCTGCTGTAATGCTCACCCCGTTTGTTAAGAAGCTGTGATGAATCACACCGGCACCAGACCACCAAACAGTGACCCTCACTTTTCTAGGGGTAAGTTTTCGTTTAGGGCATTGTTTAGGTGCTGAACCAGGATCCAACCAACTTGCTGAGCGCTTGCGGTTATTAAACAGAATCCATTTTTCATCGCAGATAACAATGCGGTTCAAAATTCCTTCATTTGTGTGTCTGTTGAGCAGTGCAAGGCACGTCTCGACGCGTACTTTGCGCTGGCGATCATTGAGTTCGTGTGGCACCCATTTGTCAAGCTTTTTTACCTTGCCAATTTGACGCAAATGGACCAATATTGTTTTGACGCTAACGTCGAAAGCTGCTGCTAATTCAGCCGTAGATTGTGTATCATCAGCTTCCACAATCGCCTTTAATTCGTCATTGTCGACCAAAGTGTTCGGACGACCGCGAGGTTCATTTTTCAGGTCGAAATTCCCAGAACGTAAGCGAGCAAACCAATAACAGGTGGTGCGTTGGTTTTAGTGTTAGCTCCGTAAACGTCGTTGATGTTGCGAAGCGCTTGTGCCGCGTTACTGCCACGACGGTACTCATATTCCATAATTACTCGAATTTTTAACGTATCAATGATCACAAAAAAGATTTAAATGCGATGAAAATGTAACACTAATCAATAAACAAATGACTACTTTTGGAAAAAGAATTCCATGTTTTTAAAATAAAATTAATTTGAAGTTATTTGATTTGAAATGGCCAGTACTGCAGAACGGCAATTTCATAGGTAAAGACCTATTATAATATTAAAACATACGGAGTGCTGATATTTCATGACCTTTCCTTTCAATATTGACACAATTGAAGAGTGATACTAAAATTGTTAGGGACATTTTAGTGTTCTGTCAGGCTACATCTGCCTTTTCCCTAATCTGTGTTACGTGGTATACTATGTTTGTATGTATGTAATGTCAGTATCGTTAGATAGCTAAAGTGTGGTTCTCCAGTTCAAAATATCATTTTACAGATGTAGATGTAAGAAAATAATAACAACTTATAATAGAAAAATAGCGAATTATCACTTTTTGTTCCTAACCTCCTGAATAAAAAATAGATGTATACATTATAAGTAATACTAAAACAAAATGATTATTTTTCAGCTAATAAATATTCAAAATATAGCTTTCAAAAATTTATTCCATCAATTATATCGAAAATAAAACATTTAAAATTTGTATTGAATGTCTCAACTAAGTCCTTTTTTGCTAACGTCCTCGGACTGCGTAAAACCGACCACCCTGAGGCGCAGTTTCTTGAGTTTCCATGGCTTCAGGCTCAGCGTTAGCAGGGTTTATTGCTGAAGCAAAGGCCAGCAGGGCCCAAACTGTCATTATTGCATACTTTACCTGAAAAAAAAAACCCACTAAAACTGTAATTCTGATTGTTGGTATCTTATCTTATTTTAATTTAAAAGCGATGTCGGCTCAGTGTTTGCGCGTTTAAACCCCTCATCACTCAATGGGCGCTTTAATTCTAAAATGTTCTCAGATTTCATTGAAGAAAACAGCGAACTGAAGTCATAGCGTGATTGTAAGATATACGTCCTAGTGTTCGTCTAGTCGTTGCTAGCAACCTGCAGTTGGAAATTTGTTGACAAGAATCTACCGATGTGTTCCGGCAGCCACACTTGCAAGCCAACTCCATATTTGTGTCTACCGCGATATCGTCAGTTAACGTCAACGTCTACGATGACCTATAAATCAATAGGAAAATGGGAGTTTTTTCATCTTTTTTTGTAAATGTCTCTACATTCACTTAATATTTATTAACCAATTGAGATATTAAAAAAACACTTATGAATGCTAGATACTTAGGGAATGTTTTGGGTATATGTTACTGTACAACACTGAGTGTTTTTGTATTTTGTTGCTAATCGGTACTGACACAATATAATTGTTGCCGATCTGATCGTTGGAAAGAAAATTTCTGCAGGTATTCATGTCTTACGAAACAAAATATGTAGAAAGTGTTATATCAACTATGTTACCTGTGAGATTCATTATAGTGACCGAAATTTTCTTACAAATATGGAGTTTTCTTTTTAATAAATTTTATTGAGTTTTATTTACTTTAACCCAGGTAGACCAAGGTAGATGATACTATGCCCTTATTTTTTATGTGTAATAATATTTCTACTTTATAAATTAAAAATAATGTTTCTAACTATATCTGCAACGAGCCGTGCTACGGTTCCGGTTTGTAATCTTTTTAGGCACTAACTTGTACGCGCGGTTTCGCCTACTCTGCATTACTATTGATGCGATCTTTCAATTTTTTATTTATTGGTTACTTTTAACTTAAATATGTATTTTAAAGACGCGAATTACGAAGGCTTTCGATCTCCGTAGAAAAATAGTTATTAAACAAAAAAATATACATATGTCTAATGATACAAGAACTTACAAACATAATATTCGGTGTATGAATAAATATATTTAAAAAGTTATTATTTAAATTTTATTCATAATATTAACCGAGCGTTACAAAATTAATTTTATTTGTGACCATTTGTGAGGGATGTCTGATGCGGATCCATCAGCTATAAAACTTTTTAGATATATTGTGCTTGTAAGTGCTTGTATCACGAGACTTATATAGTATATTTTTTGTTTAATGACTATTTTTCTACAGAGTTTGACAGCAAGTGCACTCTGCAATTGGCAAATACATGTTTAAGTTAGAAGTAACGAATAAATAATTAATTGAATGATCGCATCAATACATCAATAGTAATGCCGAGTGGGCGAAGCCGCACGAACAAGCTAGTCCCTAAAATGATTACAAAGAATAGTAGCGCGGTTCGTTGCGGATTTAATTTTATTTTTAATGTTTTTATTTGGTAATTAATTTTAAATTGCTTTTTTTGTACCTTTAACCTGATGGAAAAATTGAATTGAAAATGATTTTATCACACAGGTAAGAATAAAATTAATACAATTAATTTGTAACGCTTGGTGAATATTGTGAATAATATACATATAAATTATGATCAAATCCTGAAAAAATATCTACCAAGCCAAGCTCCAAGCACTTTGTGTTCCGGCAGCTGCACTTAAGAGCCAATCCTCCCACTAGGTTTAGCGTGTAACAATCTTGGGCCACATCGTTACTTAACATCAGATGAGATTGTGGTCAAACGGTAAACCGATAGAGAATTTGTAGGAACTCTGTTTGACGAACTCTAATTTATCACCGACATTTTTATTACACCTATACCCAGCGTTAGGACAAATAATATCAAGCATCAAAAAGAATTCACTTTCGGTTTGCAGTTTCATTAACTTAGGTTCTTTGACCCTATATTATGTAATATTACTGGCATTCTGCGTGATATAGTTTGGTTATTTTGCATTCGTGAAGAGGATTATAAATACAAACTGAAAACATGCATTTTGAGATGTCACAAAAACTCTCTAGATAGTTCTAACAAGAGAGCCAATATCTTGTTAGACCAACTTTGTGTAAAAAAATACTACATACGAAATCTTAAAAACATCGACCCATGCAAGTGCTTTTTTCGGCGCCAAATATAGAAGAAGAAGTATTATCAACAACGGATTTATTATATAATAAAAGTTCATTACTTATAAAGATTTTCTAAAAATTAAAAGAATAACAGTTTCTTTTATGAAATTTGTAAATCCAAAGGGCGGATTGCTTTTTTAAAGCAAATTTAAAGACTGAAAGTACATGAAAATTGTACGGAATTCTCGTCATCAGGACTTTCCGTCAAGGATTACTTAAAACTAGTTAAAATATTGCATGCGGTTTTGGGAACATATACTTGTTTAAGCCAATGAATCCATTTTAACGATATTTTGGAACAGATAATTCGATATATTTTATTGGGAAATTAAATATAGGTTGATCTTAATAACAAGAAACGCTGAAATCTTTTTAATGGATAAATAATCCAATTCATATTTACCAAGCTATTTTATTATGATTCAAATAGAAAAGAATGATCAAACATATTGTTTACATTATCTTGATGCTATTATTTGACACAGGTTTACGTAAAACGGTTGTTACAGCGGTTATAGATAAGTAAACACTCACTTTTTTTGGTTTTTACTTAAAAACTAATGCATATCAGTTAGTAAACAGTAGCTATCGCTAAATAAATTTTAATTTTAATTTTCAAAATAAAAAATATTTTATTCCAAGGCACTTTATGAATGTCAAACATTACTATCGTTATGGAAAACATCATAGTCATCCAGAAGAATCGGCAAGAAACACGATCGGGTTTATATTATATATAAAAATGTTTTTATATAATTTTAATCGTTTGCTATTATTATCATCATAGTATGGTTTAATTTTTTTTTTTTAATTTTATGATTCGAACCTATGTTGATCGATATCTTGCTCGAGGGAGATACGACTAAACCAACATCACTTGAAAGCAATTTAACCAGAAAACGTGACGTTGATCGATTATCATAAATTTGTTAAACTACCGCCACGATAGACAATTCGGTGCTAATTAAAATGTGGTATGAACGTTTCGCTATTAGTTAATCATACCGGCGGCTGTTAAAATTACATTAACAGCCAAGTTTCGAAACCGAATTTTTAATAAAAAAGTTCTAGCGTCCGAGTTCCGCTGTAGTTCGTTTCGGATGTTCATTTTCCCACTGAATCCTTATTTCATTCCAAATTAACCGCCTATTCAGCTAAATGAGAATTAACAGGAATCATGTCAGCGTTGTTTTTGTTGTTGTTTATAATTATTTTTTTGATTTAGAACGGCAATAAACGTAAACGTATATATTGTCGTTAGTCAGCTTAATCGTGATTTATTTTTGTTTACTCTGGTATTTAATTTCTATATATTACTGATATTGATGGCTTAAGTGCATAACTTTTTTTTTGTAGTTTTTAATCCCATCAAAAACATAAATGTGAAATGAGAGCCAAGTTCAATTATCAGTTCTGAAATTTATTTATAAAAACATGTAATAATTTATAACAACTTAAAATATCATTTCTTTCCTTATTTAAAGCATGATTCATATTATACGGTATTACATGTGCATGTTACAGGCCGGCATGACAGCGGCGACCGCTGACGGATTTCGATCTCTCGGTGGTCGCCGTTGTTTTTGAATTGTTCTGTGCTTTGTAATATTAAAAAAAATATTAGCCGGGGCCGGGGCGGATCTTGCATATTATGACGGACAACTATGGTAAGCTACACTGCGCGTGGCCCGACACGCACTTGGTAAAATTTATTGTTATCACTTTGGTTTAAATCTTCGTTTCACTGACACTGTTTACTTTCTAATGTAAAATTCTTATAATGTGTTTGTTGGCGACATACGAATATGTAATTATTGAATAGAGACATACGAATAAGTTATTATTATAGATATATTTGATATAACTATGTTAAGAATGTGTTTCGAAATAGAATATTGATATTTTGTTTACAATGTATGGAATATGTATAGGGTTGGTACTAGATAATACGATTTTCTTGAGATGTATGTTTCATCGGTTTAAGTAACTATTAATTATTGAAATATGTATTGAATTTGTGTTTAATATTATAGAATTATAGATACAGAATAGAATGCAACAAAGATAATAATAAGATTTATAATAGTTTAATAGTAATATATAAAATACATAGACCGGACGGCGGGTTCGCCCATAGAAATTAAGGTTTTTTGTAAATTATTATAAAATGGTAATTTTTACGAATAAGATTTAATTTGCATTATATAGAGCATAAAATAAGGAAAATAATGATGTATAATACATGTATGTAAGGATTATAAATAAAGAATTATAGAGCGGGAAATAGGCCGACCAAAGTGAAAATAGATAACAATAGTGAACCGAGCTCTCTAGGCGATAGGGGCTCTCTTTAAGGTAACGCCTCGGAGTACTTAAGCTCGCGAGTTTTGTACTGGGGCATGTGATTTAGCGTCTATAGATAGATGTCAATCCGACAGATGTCAATAGCAGCAATACGAAGATTGGTCGGCCTAAGAACGCTCCGCTACTAAGAAGATTTTGGTGTTTCATTGAAGAGTCGTCGCTTCGGGTGGATATTGAGGTGCAATATTGCACCCCCCCCCCCCTCTCCTCGGACCCTTCATCTCCGCCTCGAGGCTTCGAGTCGCCGGTACATTAGTAGGGGTGTCACGAGACGGGCATCCGGCAAATACAAATTTCGCCCGTCCCCCTCCCGGGTACTCGTCACCCCCCCTCTCCTCAGTCGAGGGAAGTGACGCGGACCCAACAGTTGGTCCTTCGAGCCGGATCCTCAACACCACTACGAGATGCCAGTCACAAGAAGCCAGAAGGGTTCATCGAGGGAACAGGCGCCTGAAAACACAGAAGCCATCGCGGCAGGGACTCAAGCACAGCAGAGCGGCTCAGGAACTACGGAGTTCACTTCATACGAGACCACCATGACCGGCACGACGCGCAACACGACGACGACTTCCCAGGGTCATGAAGACAAGGAAGCATCCACCGTGAGGAGGAACCGCCCTGCATCAGTGAAGTCACAAAGAAGACGCAAGGAACTGGAGGCCCGCGCCGAGTTAGCCGAGAAGGAGCTTCGGGAAGCACAAGCAGCCACGGTAGCCGCCAGGCTGCGCTTAGAAGTCATACAAGCCGAAAATGAAGAGGATGAAGACTCAATTATAGAAGAGCCATTGGACCGGGTGGACCACGTCAGGGAATGGGTCCAGCAGTCTGCAGAAGGATTCTCCAAGAAGGGACACGAGGGGGAGGCATCCAAAGAGGGGTGCATAGGGATTCCCCCACCTTCCGCCGACAAGCCCGACACCAAGGCAGATATGGACACGAGTCACAGGAACCTCGCAAGAGCTATTGCTGAAGAAATGAAGAGCGTTCACATCCAAGGTCAAGTGCTGCAACCGGACTACATGCATCAGCTGCCATTCTTCAATGGTGACTCAAGGGAGTGGATGGCATTCAAAGCCGTCTACGAGGACACAGCCCCACTCTTCTCCGACGTACAGAACATGGCAAGGTTAAGAAGAGCCTTGAAGGGGGAAGCAAGAGAAGGAGTCCGCAGTCAACTATACTCCGAGAGCACACCGGGGGAAGTGATGGAAGCCTTGAAGCGGTGTTATGGAAGAGCGGACGCGCTGGTTCTGGCAGAACTGGACAGAATAAGGAAGCTGCCACCGATCAGCGACAACCCGTACGACGTGTGCCTGCTCGCAAGCAACGTGAACAACACCGTGGCAGCGATACGAGGACTGCGGAAGCCACAATACCTCCAGTCACCAGAAATACTGAGGAGCATCGCCGACAAGATGCCAGCCATATTGAAGTACCGCTGGTATGACTACGTCGCGGACAAGGCTGAAGGGGATCCTGACCTGAACCTGATGGCAAGGTTCCTGAACAGGATGGCGGACCGATGCGGACCACACGCCACACCAGAGGCTGCTACGAGGAAGCAGATACCAAGAAGGCAAGCTGCGCATACGACGACTGATCACATCAAAGAAGAGAGACCAGGAAGAGAGAAGCAGGGGATTGATCAAGGAGGAAGAGAGAAGACTGCATGTCCACATTGCCGCGAGGGACATTTCCTACATGAATGTCCCAAGTTCCGTCAAGCACCTGTGAAGAATCGATGGAATATCGCGAAGGAATCGCGGTTATGCTACAAGTGCCTGAGCGGACGACATCGAAAGGAGACCTGCCGTCACCCTCCATGCCCAACCTGCAAACGTTGGCACCATAGCTTGCTGCATGAAGAAAGAAGAGAAGAAACGAAGCAAGAAAAAGAAGTGGCCAACAACGTGAGCCTTCCTGTGAACTGCACCAGGTCATCGAGAGCGTACCTGAAGATGATTCCTGTCGAGGTTTATGGACCAGCAGGAGAAGCCAGGGTCTTAGCTCTGCTGGATGAGGGGTCAACGGTCACCCTATTGGACTCGACGGTAGCTGAGCAAGTCGGCCTCGAGGGACCCAAGGAGACGCTTCATTTGGAAACCGTGGGTGGTCAATCCATGGTGAAGAAGGATTCAATGAAGCTCAACATGCAGATAAGAGGACTGCACCAGTCAAAGAATAGAACAGTCACCGGGGCACGCACCATTGACGACATGAACCTGACGCCTCAGCGACTGGAGAAGAGCACCATAGAGAACTGCGCTCACCTTAAGAAGCTGATGAAGCAACTGTACTACGAAGAGGGTTCTCCCAAGTTGCTGATAGGACAGGACAACTGGGAACTCATCATATCGAGAGCGACGCGCAAAGGAAAGAAGAACCAGCCAGTGGCATCCTTCACTCAGCTCGGATGGGTGCTGCATGGTTTCGATGGAGGCACGTCGCGACCAGTCAACTTCATGACATGTGCACACGTGTCAGCCCGTGAAGAGGCATTGGAGAAGTTGATGAAGGATCACTTCGCGGTGGAGTCACTGGGGGTCCTGCCGAAGTTGCCAAGCACAGACCAGGACCAGAGAGCACTGGACATTCTGGAGAAGACCAGCCGGCGCTTGGAAGATGGACGCTTCGAAGTTGGACTCCTCTGGAAGAATGATGAAGAGGAACTGCCAGACAACTTCAAAGCCGCTGAAGTGAGGTTGAATGGAATCATGAAGAAGCTGCACAGAGATCCGGAACTGAAGAAAGAATACGAAACTCAAATAGAAAACCTCGTGAATAATGGATATGCAGAGGAAGCCGATCAAGATACAACCTCAAGACGGAAGTGGTATCTGCCACATTTTGCTGTCACGCATCCCACAAAGAAGAAGAAACGCCTGGTGTTCGACGCTGCAGCCAAAACAGGAGGGAAGAGTCTGAACGACCTGCTCTTGTCTGGGCCAGACCTGCTGCAATCGCTCTTCGGTGTCCTGCTACGGTTCCGGCAGAAACCAATCGCCGTGGTGGCTGAAATTAAAGAGATGTTTCTTCAAATACGAATACGAGAAGAGGATCGTGATAGCTTGAGATTCTTATGGAAGGGCGAGCAAGCGAGTGGACCCATCAAGGAATACAGGATGACATCAGTCATATTTGGGGCCGTTTGTTCTCCAAGTGCTGCGATCTTCGTCAAGAACAAGAACGCTGCTGAATATCAAGATCAGTTCCCGGAGGCCGTTCGTGCAGTGGAGCACAACCATTACATGGATGACTACTTGCAGAGCTTCGATACAGAGGACGAAGCAACCAAGATAGCCAGAGAAGTCGACGTCATCCACAAGAAGGCAAAATTCGAGTTGAGAGGATGGGCATCCAATAGTCCCTCCGTGTTAAGAAGCCTCACCAAGGAAACCGGGCAGATGGAGATCGACCTTGGACCAAAGGAGGAGAAGACCCTGGGCTTACGCTGGTACACGGAGGACGACGAATTGGGATTCAGGACGTGTCTAGGGAAATTTAAGGAAGATGTCCAGCAAAGAAGAGGACCTACCAAGAGGGAAGTGACGAGCGCCGTGATGGCCACCTTCGACCCTATGGGAGTGGCATCACCGGTTCTCATACAAGGGAAGGTTCTCATACAGAACATATGGAGAAGCGGCATTGACTGGGACGAGGAAGTCACCGCAAGTGATCAAGAAGCATGGAGGGAGTATCTCGCGAATGTTCAGGTGCTAGAGACTCTGCGCATTCCAAGATGCTTCACGCACTCAAGCGACGAGGGGGAGCTGCACACGTTTACCGACGCTAGCGAGACTGCCTACGCTTGCGCGGTATATTATAGAGTGCGCAAAGAAGATGGAGGCTACCATGTTGCACTGCTGGCAGCCAAAGCAAGAGTGACTCCCCTGAAGCCGGTATCCATCCCACGGCTAGAACTGCAGGCAGCGCTGTTGGGCACTCGGATGACACGGACGGTGGAAAAAGAACTGGACTTGAAGATCAAGAAACGGACGTATTGGACTGACTCAAGCACGGTCCTCTCATGGATCAAGTCGGATCCGAGGACTTTCAAACCGTTCGTGGCGCATCGGCTTGCAGAGATAGAGGACTTCTCGAAACCACAAGAATGGCGCTGGGTCCCGACTAGCCAAAACCCGGCGGACGACGCGACGAGAAGAGTTCCTCGCGACTTCGACTTCCAACAGGGACTGCAGTGTGGAGACACCGTGCTGATCGTGGACTCCACGCTGCCACAAAACACGTGGCCCAGGGGTGTGGTAACCAAAACGCACCCTGGACCAGACGGCCGCATCCGGATAGTGGAAGTGCGCACCGCAGGCGGGACGCTGAAGAGACCGAGCTCCAAGGTGGTGCTGCTGGTTCCAGCGACGAGCAACGAGCAACGTGACGCCGGTTCCGGACAGCCTTCAGCAATGTCGCCATGACTGGAGTTGGTGCTGCGCACGAGGGGGAGGATGTTGGCGACATACGAATATGTAATTATTGAATAGAGACATACGAATAAGTTATTATTATAGATATATTTGATATAACTATGTTAAGAATGTGTTTCGAAATAGAATATTGATATTTTGTTTACAATGTATGGAATATGTATAGGGTTGGTACTAGATAATACGATTTTCTTGAGATGTATGTTTCATCGGTTTAAGTAACTATTAATTATTGAAATATGTATTGAATTTGTGTTTAATATTATAGAATTATAGATACAGAATAGAATGCAACAAAGATAATAATAAGATTTATAATAGTTTAATAGTAATATATAAAATACATAGACCGGACGGCGGGTTCGCCCATAGAAATTAAGGTTTTTTGTAAATTATTATAAAATGGTAATTTTTACGAATAAGATTTAATTTGCATTATATAGAGCATAAAATAAGGAAAATAATGATGTATAATACATGTATGTAAGGATTATAAATAAAGAATTATAGAGCGGGAAATAGGCCGACCAAAGTGAAAATAGATAACAATAGTGAACCGAGCTCTCTAGGCGATAGGGGCTCTCTTTAAGGTAACGCCTCGGAGTACTTAAGCTCGCGAGTTTTGTACTGGGGCATGTGATTTAGCGTCTATAGATAGATGTCAATCCGACAGATGTCAATAGCAGCAATACGAAGATTGGTCGGCCTAAGAACGCTCCGCTACTAAGAAGATTTTGGTGTTTCATTGAAGAGTCGTCGCTTCGGGTGGATATTGAGGTGCAATATTGCACCCCCCCCCCTCTCCTCGGACCCTTCATCTCCGCCTCGAGGCTTCGAGTCGCCGGTACATTAGTAGGGGTGTCACGAGACGGGCATCCGGCAAATACAAATTTCGCCCGTCCCCCTCCCGGGTACTCGTCACCCCCCCTCTCCTCAGTCGAGGGAAGTGACGCGGACCCAACAGTGTTTTAACGTTAAAATAAAATGGACAATGTAAAGTTAAAAATGGTGTAATGATGAAAATCCAGTTTGTACATTTAAACGGTTCGATGATCGAGATGTAAGAAAGAAATGAAATGGCGACAGGTTACTGGGATCATATGTGCTCTGCTAATACCTCTCAAACTCGAGGAACTTTAATACCTGTCGTGGTGTATGGAGTGAGACGAGTGCCGGGTAACGAAAAAAATGGATTGCATATGGCAGAGATGCGAATATTGAGATGGATGTGTGTTGTAACTAGAATGGATAAGTATAGGAATGCGAATATCATAGGAAGCCTGATAGTACCACCAGTAATATAAAATTAGGGAATACTAGGTAAGCGTATTATATGCATTTTATAAGGAGAGATGAAAGTCATATAACTAGAAAAGGTAGCCTTTACGTATAAAGGTGTTCGGATATAGGTGTATTTTTATACAACTTGGGTGACAAACAAGCATACGGCCCGTCTGATGGTAAGAGGCTACCGTAGCCTATGGACGCTTGTTATACCATAGTTACGAACAAACGCGTAGATCCCGCTACTCCAAGAAGCTCTGGAAACTCTCCTCACCGCAGGAGCATAACACAAGTTTATTTGGCTGCGATCTTCTGTAGGGTGGAGGTATTCTACTAGTCGGATTGCCACATGTAATGGGAAATCTCCATAGAAATTTCTCTGTGCCCTACCTCTCTTATAGAAAGACCCGAGAAATGAAGGATGTATTTTAAGAAATCACAAGTGTTAAAAGGTGTGAATACTGATATAAAAACTGATGTGATAGCTAGAATTATAATCGTCTATAATTTATAACCATTACTTATTTATTTAGTCACAAAATTCATAGCTTGATTACTAATAATATAAACTATATTTATAGTAGTTAATTTAGACATTTACGAATTTTTATTATCTAAATTTCATATATACGTATACATAATTATTCATATCTAAAAAAATAAAATAAAATAAAGAAATCAATTTAACGGGTGTGTGTGTGTGTTTATGTATCCATTTTGCGGGTGTGTTTATATATTATTTACTTACCAATTAGAGCTACTTTTATTTGGTTTCTTAAATAATACAATATTATTGTGATGTTTTTTATTTTATTTTATGTACACAATAATCTAGGATTTAGGTCATTAGCTCCATAGTTAGCCCGATTTGTAGGAATGTGAAAGAGTTGTGTGTATCGAGTGCGGGTATTTGGTGCATGTAGTTGTAACATCTTGTTAACGAGTTTGTGACAGTCGAGTTCGCCGGCGCATACGCCGTGTATGTGTAAAGACATGTCTTGAATGATGCGTCTGCCGCGTAATGATAATAAGGTTATGTTTGATGAGTACGCTACATCTTAAATGGAAATATTAAAAAAAAAAAACTCCGTCGCATTCTATAGCATTTTCATGTGTGGCATATTGAGGATTCCATATTGTGCTCCAGTATCCTAGTATACTGCGGACATAGGCGAAATAGAGTACTTTTATACATGTAGCGTCAGTAAATCCCTGAGTTACTCGGAATATGAAAACAAGACTTTTTTATAGGCCTTATCAACAATATAATCAATGTGTGTTGTGAGGGTAAGCTTTGCATCTTACATTACACCAAGGTCACGGACCACACGTGTTATATTTATAATCATTTTGTTAATACTGTATTTAAAACATTTATAATTACATTATAAATTGTCAACATCTTAGTGTCTAATAACATTTCAAAAAGTAAAAATAATTTTACAAAAGATAATAACGCTTTTAAACAAACAAACTCGCTAACAAGCTTCTTTATTATGTGAAATATTAAGGAGAAGATGTTTGATTAACCCGGTGCGTGTTCTTTCGGAAACTTTCAGTCAGTATTCTATAGAAAAGTCAAGGTCAAAAACTGAGACCGCGCCGTCTGGCCTCTCCGTGCGCACCCAACGGAAAAACACACAACTGATTTATTAAGCATTCCTCCAAGCGAGACATTCCGCGCGTGTCCGGACGACTGTCTTCTTTATTAAGTACCTTGTTTTCACTATTTACGTATTCACTTTGTTGTTAAATAAAGTTATTTACTTAACGTAATGTCGTCGCCGACCGTGGAACGCCTTTGACCCAATTTCCATGTATTTCAAATTTGCATATACATAGTTATTATATTAACTGACATCAATTTACATAGTTCAAGAATTAAATGAGTAAACATTAAAGGATTTATAAATTCGGCAGTCAATTAAATCTTAAGGAATAAGATATAGGTAGCATTAATTATCAATGGATTGTTTTCAATAATCATATATAAAACAGTAATATAAGTCTTCTTCCTCTACAAGGACCAGCTTCCTCTGCTAACACATATTAAATAAGACAATATTCAATACATGTCAGAGAATCTTGTTGATATGATTATGGAATCCGTATTAGACTTAGTTAAATACCGTGGGCGGCGCCGAGGTAACTAAACTAAGCTAAACTAAGGGTAAATTATGCTTAGACTAAACATCAAGTGGTTATCTCTAATTGTAGTCAAAACTTCCTAATATACGATCTACGATAAATATACGATCGTCAGCATCTTTACTTGTGTACCGATGAATACGTTGTAATAAGAGAGGGTACAGCCTCTATAACTACTTAGGATACATAGAATTTACTATGGACCCGCACTAATGGCTGAGCGCGATAGCAACAGCTGTACTCTGTGACCGCACGCACTTTGTAGATAAGGTAACTAGCGTACTGGCCATGCCCGGTGAAGCAGTAAAAGCCGTCAGAAGCTCCAGAGCCCCTAAGGCTAACAGTACAGTCAGATCGAGAAAAAAAAAGCTGAAAGATGTTCTCGCTTGAGCTGTGGGATGTTGAAGACTGTCCTTGAGTGGCGTCTTCTGCTCATCTAGGCTACTTATTATACTTGCCTCTATTTGACGTTGGCACAACATGTGTTCGTCTTGCACTCTTTGGTCCTCTGGACTAGGTAGCGATGACCTTGCACCATATGTAACACCTGTCATAGTGGCGTGCTTAGACGTGTCGAATTTCGGGATTAACCGATGTGTATCCATTATCTATCATCAAGCGGGCTATTATCCATAAAATATTTTTTAGAATCGGATCAGTAGTTCCGTAGATTATTTCCCACAAACATACAAATTTTACCTCTTTTATAGATTTATAATATTTTATTCAGTTTGTTTATAAATTACTCTATTTTTTTGTTCTTATATTGAAGAATTAATTGCATGGAACACTGAAATCTTAACGATGTTTTTGTTTAAATGTATAATAATTTATTCGCCGAGACTTCACTTGCATCCTCACCCGTATAGACTATCGTGTACTTCCCGTAGTTGCCTAGGTACTTGCTAGGTTGCGTTCATGGCTAACTGTAGTAACGGAATTATACTATATGTTTTTGATAAATGTCACTAAGACTTCATAAAGCGAACTATTAAAAGACACGTACTAATAATAGATTAATGATTTAAACAAACTAGATACAATGCTACCTACAAACAATAGCTCCTAGAATACGGTAATATAATGTCGTAATGTGTAGTGTCTATTTGAAATTAGGCTTGTCAACGTTACTTATGTTACTTGCCGGTATGACATTGACTCGAGTACGCTGATTTGGCGTAGTTTTGATTTTAAGGATTTAAAAGGATTTATAGTACGCCGACGGCATCTAGTTTAGGCGGCGCGGAAACCAGTCATTAATCTATGATATGAATATTAATTATAACTGTAAATATTAATAAATATATTGAACCTATTACGCAATATAAATAATTAATAAGAAAACAACAAAATAGTTACTGTTCCGCTTCTTACGGTTGTAACGTGAAGTTTTATAACCTTGTTGCTCAATAAGTGAGCGATAAAATGTAATAGCAATTTTTCAAATCTGACTGGTAGTTTCACAGATAGGAGCGATCAAACAAAAAAAAACTCTTGGGATTTATCATATTATATTTAAATAGAGATCAAAATATACTTGTGTAATATAAGAACTCTATGTCTCATATATAACACATACATAATATCTAAGTCTGTTAAAATGTTGTATATATCGCAGTAAAACAAACGAATTATACCACTAACGTCACCGGTGCTCGTGTGTTTCGCCAAAACAATACAATCTCACTGGAATTAAATTTCGGCACGTAAGCTTGCACGCCGGGGGTGAACCGTGGCTCGCCGCGTCGTGCGGTATCTACAAGTTGGACCCGGATAACGTTATTATCGCTTCCCACGATTATACGAAACTAACAGTATTTTTCTTAAACATTTTAAGGTTGTTTTTGGTGAAATTTTTTTTGTATTTCTTATTTGTGTCTGGTTTGTTTTGTTTTACCTGTGTTGCTGTGATATGTGATGTAAGTGAAAATGTGACGATAATGGCTATACGCTAGGTTTACTTTCGGATGTGGAATGAACTCTCTGCTGAGGTTTTCCAAGGGGACTACAGTATGAGGTTCTTCAAAAAAGAAGTAAAGAGGTTTTTAAAGTGTTGGCACCGCACTTCTGATGCTTCTGGTGATGCAAGCGTCCATAGGTTGCGATAAACGCTTACCATCGGGCGCTCACCATCGTGGTAAAAAAAGAAATTAATGATGACATCACTGTCATCAATGATAAGCTAAACTTATCGTAAATGAATAAGAATTTTATTTAAAACCGCAGTTGGAATCGGAAGTGCAAAGCTCGTTCTCATTTGTGTTTTAATTATATGCATATAACATGGATGCATATTTAATGCATTGAAAGGTAAACGGAGAACGACGCACCTGCTTGACACAAAGGCTGCATTATTTATACTAAACGGGCCTATTACTTGTGTAAAATAACGTGCCCGGTGAGAAATATCGAACAATAACATTTAATGTAAAGACATCTTGAGTTACATATTTTTTAAAATATTTATTTCATTTAATATATAATTGCTTATTTTGTGAAGTCATAATTGGAGGGGATTGACATAATCACCACGATTGGCAGGCGGGTAGCGATCGCAATTTGTTTTAAATAATATTCAAAAGACACTGATGCCCGTCCATCGCCTAATCCCTAGTCGCCTTTTACGACACCCACGGGATGAGATGGCCACGTACCGGATGATGCAGCGTGAGCAAACTCGCCACAAGGTGGTCCGATGACCTGGTAAAGGTTACGGGAAGCTGCTGGATGCGGGCAGCATAGGACCGGTCGTTGTGGTGATCTTTGGGGGAGGCCAACTTCCAGCAGTGGACGTCTTTCGGCTGAAATTATGCTGATGATTATATAAATAATAAATTTAATATGTAAAATCAAAATCATAATCTTTTTCTTATACACATACAAATAAATATATTTGAAAAATACGCATGTGAAAGTATTACAGTAATCATAATAAAAATACATTTATTTTTATTTTTGTCTGTCTGTTGGGTCCGGCTAATCTCCGGCTAATAAGCGATTGGACCGATTTTGATGGTACTTTAATTGGCAGATAGCTGATGTTATAAGGGGTAAATTGTTTATGGTGCCGTGCAAATAAAGTAATAAACCTTTTTATTTTCAAATTAACCAGCGGGCAACCACTGTGGATGGAAGCGGGCTCACCACAATACAGTACTCTGTAGTCCACGCGAGTGGAGCCACGGACACAGCTAGTATACAATAATCTCAGAAGTTTTTTCATCGATGGTGTAAATTATAACTTTTGTTATTTCTGCTTAAGCCCAATTAAGCTGTAAAAGCCGTCTGAGGCTTCAGGGCCCTTATGGCTAACAGAATAGTCAGATCGAAAAAGATATTCCAAAAAATATGATGTATTTCAATACGAATAATAATTATGCGGTTAAAAAAGTTAGAAAGTAATTTTCAATTAATTACCCATTGACTTGAGATGCTAACTATTTTATTCATACTTATTAATCAATTAACATCATCGTCTCAGACGAAAGACGCCCACTCCTGGATAAAAGTCTCGCCCTTATATTCTTTATAATTAATTCTATATATATTAATTTTGTAACATGTGTATTATCTGTAAAATCCTCAAAATTAAAATAAGCACATCAACTAAATGTTTTAAACAAGGCACTTAAAAGCACCCGTTCTATATCTTAGTAACGCGGGCGCTCGCTGCAAACTCGTGCAGCTAATTTTATGCATGCAAAATGGATTTGCGTCGTTGAAAATATGACCCTCGGGTGCATCGGTTCATGTAATTGCCGCTAAAATCATCCCCTAATGAGGGAGAGAGGGCTGAGGAATTTAGTGAGAGGTTGTTATGATTGCGCGGCGCTAGACGGAGATTGTATAATGGCGTTTTATTCATGATACTCCAAATTGTAGATTTCAAAAGAGGGATGACTTGCGAAATGTAAGTAGATCTGGGTGCGTAAAGCCAGGAATCATTTTTATCTTTAGGAGTCTCAACTCGGGAGAAGTTTACGATCAGCAGCGGAGTAATACGGGCTGATGATGTTTTTAGATTTAAACTTGAGCATAAATAATTATCGCTTCAACAGTAAGTAGTGAAATTTTTAATAGTGATTATCATATACTTATGATTCCAAATGAGGATAAATTATAAAAAAAGTATAAAAAAAGAGACGTCAATGCCATGCATAGCAGATGTGAAATATTTAAATTTAATCGTATATTTATACTGAACTATGAATAAATAAGAAATTTAATAAAATATTCAGATAGTTTTTCACAAAATAGTATATGAAGGTTATTTCCTTAATTATTTTGAATTTATTTGGAATTATTTATAAAAGAAATATATTTTAATAAATATAATAACTTTAAATTTTGTTGTACAGTATGTTAAATTCACCTAAACTCACTGATATTTACGAATAACCTTTAAAGCTGGCATAAGAAATTACGTAAATACTCTAAAATACACGTAAAATGTGTATATAAATGTTGAGAGGGGAGCGCTGAATCTCTCAAGCCTAGGTCCGATCCATAGGCATGGAGCCCTTGAGCCAAGCAGCCGCTCGCGCGATACAAGTGACTGTACAATCACTAGCTTTCACAGCCATACATAACACTGCATCATACACACATGCACAACACACATAGGTACATAGGTTCTGTAAGGGACCTTTTTTTTCTTTTTTTGCCTAGTTAGAGTAGACAAAAATTACAGACCACTAAATACACATACACATGTTCCTTCCCTCCTCCCAGGGGGAAGAAACATGTATATATGTATAGAGTTAGTTTAGATCGAATGATAGGGATTTAGTCAGATCGTGACTTAATTGCATACGCGCAACAGTCCGAGCCGAGGTTCGGGCCACTTTGGCACCCTCGGATGTTGTTGCTTAGCTTTCGTGGCTGAGTGCCTTAAGCGCTCGCCCCCAAGCCCGGTAAAGCTGTAAAAGCCGCAAAGGCTCCAGGACCCCTAAGGATAACAGTATAGTCAGTTCGAAAAAAAAAAAGTTAGAAGTAACCAATAAATAAATAAAGAGAACGCATCAATACATCAACAGTAATGCCGAGTGGGCGAAGCCGCACGAACAAGTTAGTGCCTAAGTAGATTACAAAAAACAGTTGCACGGTTCGTTGCGGATTTATTTTAATGTTTTTATTTGGTAATAAATTTTAAATAGCTTATTTATACGTACCTGATTTTTTGTACATTTAACCTGATGGAAATATGAAATTACATCTCTAAGCTACTTGCAAATTTCATAAAAGAAACTCTTATATACTAATTTTAAGAAAATATTTATTAGCTTTTAACACTACTATGTAAATTATATACCTAATAATATGACAACTTCGTAGTCAATGCCACTGCAAATCAAAAGTAGGTTCTTTTTGACGCCTCGAGTAGGTACAACAAACAAAAATACGAAGAGTGTACAGTGGAACACTTGAATAAACAATAAGTATTATTTAACAATATTTAGTAAAATGTAGTATAGAACTAACAACATTTTCTTTTTAGTTTTTGTTTTAATTTACGGGTGTTAAGAGAATAAATAATTATTATTTTTATAACTTTAAATATACAAGTATTGTGCAAGGAAAATGTTTTGATAATTTGTAAAATTTGTTCGGAACTTTTGTGTTTTGCATACTATATCGTTGTGTATACATTTCGTGAAGCACAGTTATTTTGGTGAGCCATAATAAAATTGGTTCACCTAAACAATTTAAAGTATCTATTAACTCCTGAATACCGAAGTCTGTCGCCTTGTGCAGCGGTTCTATAGCAAATAAACAATTATGCCCGGTTTCTGAAAGGTCGAACAACACAAAAATTAACTAATTAGCTGTCAAATCTCTTGTTAAATGTTTATTGAGTTGCTAAAAGCACGGTCAACTACTTTAATTTGATCATCATTTCATCGCATCCAAACGCGCCATTAGATGTTTCGTATAAATAAAGTTGTTTGTCAGACAGAAATTAATGTTATACGTTGGGCCAAAGAATTACACTCTAGCTGATTGTACGTGCAATTTAGAAATAGTGACTACTTTTAAGCAACGAATCGCCATTGTCAGGGACTATTATCGAATTCCTTATGATATCCTATAAATACATCTAAAAAAAGGTGAATTTAAAAAGCGTTAACAACAAATAACAACAAGGTTAAACAACTAAAGAATCAAATGATGAGTCTTTACAATACGTTTTGTGATAGCACACGCAATTCAGTCGAGTGCGAGTGTACTACAATCTCGAAAGCTCAACTATTTAGCATTATTTTCTGTTAATTACTTGAATAAATTCTCTGTTAACGTTCATCGTAGCGCTAAACTCCAGGAGTTTATGTTGTCGCCACGGCCGTTTACAGGTATTCTGTGGCTTTACATTAATATTATAATTTATTTTACTATTCTTGGCAGCTACATGAACGTTAGGAACGCTTCATTTGTGTGAAATCTCGTTTCAGAATTATAAAAGTAATAACTAAACTTCGTATTATAATTTATTACCATGTACAAAAAATGTTCTGTCAACTGTAAAAAAGAAACTGAATTATTTTTAAAATTGATTAAATTTGCAATCAGCATTGGGTTCTAACAATTTTTTTAAGTACATATATGCTTAATTACATACATATTTCTCATTACATAGACTTTAATTTTCATACTTATTTACAATTTGACTTTATTTAAATTACTTAACCTCTCTTAGAATACATAAATATACTTTCACGATATATTCATACAAACTAAGCTCATAGTTAGAAACGATGCGCACGTATAACTCTCTGGGTATTGAGTGAAAATCAGCGCTGGAGGACTCACCCCTTTCAGCATATTTATGCTGACTCGGTGCCCTTTAGCTATTCACACATCTCAAATGTACGTTATGTCATATTATCTACAACCTGTATTCTTGGCTTTTTTTTCTTGTAATTTTTGTGTGAGACAAATGTCTTTTCTTTCTTTCTAATTAATAAATGTATTATGATCGAATCCTCATTAGGTGTTAATATAGCATGCATAGAATAGACAAAAGTATTTATATACCAATGTTGTCATCTACTAGGCTTCGCACGGGTAATAGAGTAATACATATAACCTAATGGTTTACACGGCGCGCGCCTGTAAAGCTCCCAGTCGGCATGTTTTTTTCGATATTTTTAACAATCATAGTCATATTTCAGCCAATTTACATAAAATCATAATGTATTATATACCTAAATAGTGAAGAAAACCGTATGAAAATCCGGTTGAGTTTATCGCGTTCAGACTGACAGAAGATAGACGCGGCGGGGGACTTTATTTTATAATATGTATAGATAGATATATCTATATCTTCTATATATATTTTAACATTCAACGTCGCTCTGTCTTTTTGTCCGTTTATGTTCTTTTCACGTGAAAACCACTTATCCGATTTACATGCCTTTTAAGGTTCCGAAGTCAAAAGTACGCTGTAATGCTGTGTAACAAGCTGTAAAGCTAAGCCGCGGACATACAGACGGACATAGCGAAACTATAAGGGTTCCTTTTGACTCCGGAACCCTAAAAAGACAAGGTTTATCTGATCTGAGGTGTGTGATACCTTAGTATAAACTAAAAACTCTGGTTGGAAAATAATATAAATTAAATCCGTTCAGACATAAGCATGAAAATAATTTAATATAATATCTTTATACATATAATTCTTCTGTAAGTGTGTATATGACTGAACTCCTCCTAAACGGCTGGACCGATAATGATGAAGTGTTTAAGTGGGTCTCTGGATAGTTTAGATTCACAATTAGACCCGGTAGATGGCGCGGTGGTTGAGTTCTAATTCTTTTTATATTTATAGGCAAGCCAACGTTCGGGCAGGACAACGTTTGTCGAGTCCGCTAGTCTTTTCGTTTCTTTGCATTTTGTGAAAAATTTACCATAGTAATGTATATTTTTTTGTACCATCAGAAAGTAGAGATTTCAATGAACAAAATGCCCACCGACTTTTTAAATTGCGATTGAAAATTAGGGTGCTTTTTCGATATTAAATCAAAATAAGGTGAAAAAAAAATGTATTTTAAATCAAAAAAATATGGTGTATTTGGAATATAATAAGGTAAGTTTTCAAAAAAATTCGTTTTTTTTTTTTGTAAAAGATTTAAATTAAAAATCGTAAACTTGGTTATTTGAATTTTTCACATAAATTTTTGGGGTTATGTGAAAAAAGTGTCAATACAAAAGTTGTAGATCTTTTTATTTCCTACAACTTTGACATTTAACTTTTCTCCATAGGACTTGTAGTTTTTCCGGAAATCGAGATAAACCGTTTTTTAACCTTAAAAACTCACCGCCCCCTCTTCCCGACCTCAGATCGCCCGTAAATTATTTTTCCTTTCATTTTTCATCATATATTTTCTTAAATCCATCCTACTATAATTTTTATCACTTTTTACCATTTTCAAAGGCTTTTCAGCCCTGGTCTATATATTTAGAATCATTTTATAGCTCGTTAACGGTCAACGATGAGTTTTGGCATTAGCGTTAACAATAGAGGTTGATAATATGATAACGTGTTGTGTTCGCTTAGCAAACCTTATCGAATGGAGTAAAGCGCACTTTATCGGTCCGCTTCCTACGGCCGACACTACGGCATGATACACACTGCTGATACGAACGTCTAATAATTTTTTCTGATATCTATACATATTATAAAATGAAGTCCACCGCCGCGTCTGTTTGTCTGAACGTTTTAAACTCAAAAATTACCGAACAGATTTTCATATGGCTTTCATCAATAGACGAAGTGATTCATGAGCAAGGTTTAGCTGTATAATTTATTACGGTTTTGTGAAAATCGTCTAAAATATGACTATGACTGTTGAAAATGTTGGAAAAAATAAAGCCAACTGTGAGCTTTACAGGCGTGCGCCGCGTAAAACAAAAGAGTTATATGTATTACACTGCTGGTATAGAATATAATAATATGACAGAACTGTAATAAACTTATGAGTTAATTATATCTAGATTCTCTATAAAATGACCTGATGATTGATTGAAGAAGGACGTTAAGAGATTTTCGGTGAACGCCAGATGATATTACATATTAAGTATGTTATGTAATTGGCAAACTTTTAACGTACAATTTAGTTAACCCAACCGTAAAAGAACCAATCGCTGTTACTGTGTTATGAACTAGTTAAACATTGATAGGGACTCGACTTGTTTCGGATTCGTGTATTAATGATATGTATAATAACTAGCTGTGTCCCACGGGTTGAATCGATTCAGTTTATACAACCAACTCGCCACCGCATCGCCGCGCCGCCATTGTACCCGTTTAGTGTAACGTTGTTCTCGCTTTCCGTACTCGCCTAAAACTTACCAGATTTCTTGACGTTCATGGTTACTACTCCGCTCCTCAGGAATGTAGCGTGATGTTATATAGCATATCCCAACAAATAAGGTATACAATGTAAATAATCAATTATTTAACAAAATTTAATTTAAAACATAACAATATTGAGCATGAGCATAACTACGCGCTTTCTAAGACGACGCTCCCTTCTTAATGGCCACGCCGCGTGTGTTTTGTCTTCTCACACCGCTTCTGCGCATGTCCCTCTTGTTTTTTCAGTCACTATGACTGCGTTGCCGAAGATGTTGGATGTCACCTAAGTGTATATATATAACTAATGCTTAATGAACATTACGCCAGTGTATCAGATATGCTAAAGTGTCACATAATGACGTAATTTGCCGACCGGCAGCGCCCCTCGTTCCTGACCGTCAACGCTAAAGACTTCCCGTGCTCCATAAACATGAGTTGACAGTGTCACCCCTATATCTCCAGTATAACGTTAATTTAATATACAAATTTAAATGCCGAAACTTGAGCTCAATTTCATTATGGTTTTTGTTTGACTTCAAATATATTTTTGAAGTTACTAACATTTTTTAGCGTGTGTAGTAAGGGGGTAAAATTGTGAGCTACGCGCGCATCGTGTGACGTAAGCGTGACAAAATGAAGTTAGCTGTAAATGATAATAATGTGTATTCATATTAATGTCTTTTTTATTTCTCATTGTGTAGAAATGTGGTATCTTCTATACACATTATAAAACGCAACGTCTCGCCGCCTGTCTGCCCGTTTATGTTCTTTTCACGCGATAGCTGTAAATTATAGATAGATGTAAATTTGATTTACATGGGTTTTCCTTTAATTCAAAGATATGTTATCTGGCTATGTTATAGGATATATTTTGTTACATAAAGTGACATACGAAATAAGCAGTGACGATTATAGTGAATCAATTTGGAGAAAAACTCTTCTTGGGTGATTAAATGACTTATGCTAAGTAAACCATAAGAGATATGTCAATTTAATGTACTACGTTATTATAGATCTTAAAAGGACCCACGAAAAAGTCAGCGACAGCAAATATCTATATTCTAAGGATCATCCACAATAAGCATTTTTGTGGCAGCATAGTAGCGCGTGCGCTCGACCGACAGCATTCTGTAGTCCACGCGAGCGGAGCCGCGGCCACAGCTAGTCGTTAATAACTAAGAACTATTTTTACACAATTAAAAAAATATAAAATATATTTACATTATTATCATTGATGGCTTTATTCATCATGTTCTTGGAAGGTGGATTCAAATTTTTGGAGTTATTTGAATTTTGGTACGGCAAAGAAGATATATATTTTTTTTGGCTTTAATTAGGTAACTCTTACACTTATTTGAACCTGGCAAATTTCTTTAGATAAATAATTTATATCTAAATATTATAAAAATTATTAATAGAATACGTGTATTGAATAGTACCTTCTTATAATGTAATACTCGTAGGTTAAATGAATCGATATGACATAACATACACATACAAGGATACGTAACAAAAAGGATGGTTTGTTATGAATTATTTTACGAAACAAAATGTCACAATAACGTTATTAGAATGTTTTCCTGTGAAGGTGAGCGTGTGGCAAGTAATGGAAGTTATAATTATTTAGGCGCATGATTACGAAAATGATGAGAGTGAATTATTACAATGCGCACGCACATTGCAATAAAAGGCCTAAATTATGAAGTTGCCAGGTAAGTCTCTTGTTTTATCGTATTGAAGATAGTTAGGTACACTCAGTGTTATATGTCAAATAACACTGAGTTTGACTATAAAAATATGTGTAACTTCTAACGCACGTACATTGTATCCAATATTTTTTCTATGTGAACTTACGTCATCTGCGTGATACCCGGATTCTCTAATCACTGAGCGACCACTGCTTTTGTTATGCTATAATATTGACAATACTTCAAATATATTTACTTATCTTTATAATTATTACAAACTTTAAAAAGGTTATTAAGGCGAAAAGTATAATAAACTTTAGAATTATCTAACACGACTCGATCGTGTAAGTCGCAACGGTTGTTACGGAGTACAGAATCAAGTCATTAGAGAATTCACTAAGACACTCCAAGATAAGGGTCCTTAAGCTTAACGACTCGACTGTCTAGTCGATACAGAGCGCGTTTCCTGTGAATGTAGCTGAGAGTCCCTAGCTATGTTGTTGAGATAGGGTTGTTCTGATTTATATTGTCTTGGTAATTAACTTATTTTTCATTATAAATCTTAGCATAATGGTTCAGCAAAATTACTGACAATGTAAAAATTTCCAATAAGTGTCGTCATGGTCGAGTTGGCTTGTAAATATCGTGGCAAAAGTTTCAGAGTTTTGAATATGCACTTGCTAACTCAGACGCAATATACTGAAGCGCGTCAAAATGACGAATTTTGCATGTGTGCTTTTAAACTCGTTCGAGGTTGCAATCTACGAAGATTGGACATAACTACGCTAACCTAGACTGGGTTAGCATAACGGTCAGACTACACTGACAGGTATATGCTGAAAGATTTTCAAGTTAAAGGTAGTTTAGTTAGCTTGGTGAGTTCCTATTAGAAAACACCGAACCAGCATTCGAACCCATCCTTTGACGCAGCGCTCGAGCGCTTTAAAACTTTTTCCATTTTAGAAAAGATTGCGACCTTTAATCCACTCCGGGTTCACTTTATTTTAGTGGTAAATCTACAGTTTCATCGAGATTTAAGAGACAATTATACCAAATCTCATAACCAGTAAAGAAACAGTAAAGAGCATTCACTGCAAAGAAAAGGAACAAGCTAATAAAATCTTTTAGTGCTAAAAATTAAAACAACATTTAAATGAAATATATGAAGTTATGTTAATTAAAAAAACTAGTATATTATATATATTCTTCAATATCTCCGGTATAATAATGATTATCGAGATATGATGAGTTCCCAAAAATTTTGGATTCTTTATTTTATTTACATTTTCCTATATTTTTAAGGCAGTATTGGAAAGCCTTAAAGTGACGATACTGTCTAGTATTTATCTATCTTCGGCTTGACTCAAACAATGATATACCAAAGAAGATTGACGTCAGACAGGTTTGCTAAATCTAATCTAACCTAAATCACTCAGCTGAATCCCAGTTCATAACATCAAGGAAGAAGATACCGACTCTACTTAGCTGGGACCAGAGTTAGAACAAGAAGATTTTTAATACTCAACACATGTACTTTATTGCCCGTTAAAGCCAGCATATTTTCTGAAGAATGATCTTTGTCTAGTTATAGAAAATTAACAATAATGTTATTATTGTTTCAACTATAAATTCATCGCTCCTTTCCACTATGAAACAACGCTGGCTGGTATATGAAGCTACAGTTAAACGGTAGCATCTACTTCAGCAAGAACAAAGTAGTTTGCAAATTCTTATGTTGAATTACCGTGAAGATATGCAATCACTCTCCGTCCAGCGTATTCCCTCCCTCCTATGATATCGGGTCCTTCAAACGAGGTTTGAAAAGACATTTCTGCTAGCTGGTATGTCCGCGACGACTGTTGATTAAATTTGTTACCAGCCGTGGCCGTTCTTTCTGGATTACACCGTACTTTCCATCAGGTATTGTGCATTTATTTTCCCGTGTTACTATTAAAAAACTGCTATTATACAATAAGCCAACTTAACGTTGTCGATCTCAAAAATTCCATTTAACCATCCCTCTCTGCGGTCAGAACTGAAAGCGAAAAGTAACAGAGAGAGAGCGCCGTAAACGTCAAGCCACAAAACAACATTTGAGAAGTTTCGTTTCATACAAAAACCGCTGCGGTAAATGTTATTTGCGATTTTACTGTTAGTGAATAATTTTGTCTGTTTCGTATTTTATGTATCTGCATAATAAATATTGTATAGGTGTGTATATGTGTTTCGGAGTTTACCTTTATCAATCGATTTTCACATATAAACTGCGTCTACATATAGACAAGTAAATTAGCGAATATTAACAAAAACTGAAGTCGTTATTTTGCCCTTCCATGCAGCATATTCGCGCATCTTATATTGAACGCATGTATATGCATATGCTCAACTTACTTTTATACGGAAATAATAATATATTAAAAAATATATTTATAATTTACCTCTACCTATTTTATATATTCCAAGATATCGTTCTTAAAGAGTAAATTCCAGTCGCGCTTCGGAAGTGAAACACATTTTTTTAAGTTATTAATTTTTTGACCTTAGCTTAGGGATACATTTTGAAATTTCGGGCAGTGGCTAACCAGGTGAGAACAACCTACTACCATGTCATAGTTCCCATGATATGTATTAATCAAAAAATATAAGATTTTCAAATACCTATAAATATGTATTAAAATGCTAGATTACGATTATACACAAGAACCATACGAATCTACCATTTTTAATTAACGACTTCTATATGAGACTTATGTACACATAAACCTTGTAATGTAGTTAGTTGGCAGTCACAAGCTCACAGCTCGTCCGAAATACAGCACACGTCGCAGATTGTATCTTTTTAAAATCTAAATAATTTTAAATACAGTTAATTATTCTATAGTATTCTTATGTTGTTTTATTTACTCTATAAACCAGTGAGCTAATAACGCCTACCAGTCAAAGTCCTGTCAAAATTGGTTCAACCGTTTTGGAAATTAGCCGTAACAAAAGGACAGACAGCAGACGGACAGACAAAAATTTAAAAATTAGTTTTTTGTCATATGTACCATATATACTTTCATATGCATTTAGTAAAAAGCTTATTTTGAAATTACAAACAGAATCTTCAATTTTATTACTTTTATAGATAATACACATTTAAAATATTTTTAGGAGCGTTATTGGTAAATCATTTACCGGGACATTTTGATTTATTTAACAAATCTAGACAACAGCGTGCTTTATTATAACGTACTAGCTAAACCCGGCCGCCACGCTTCGTTGTGGCTCAATCTGATATTAATTATTAGGGAAGTAAATAAAAGTATTTTAGTGAACATAGGTTCACCGGGAAGATAATCGTTCTTCTTTTATTTAAACATGGCGCATGTCACACCTTATTTCCATGCTCATTGCATGGTATACTGAAAATAGAAGCGCATAGAGTCATTCAGTATTCGCGCGAAAAAAAATACTGAATAAAAGAAAAATACATCTATTTTCAAAGTTAACGTGGTTTAAAAGTGTACACCAGAAGGATACTGAAGCAAGACAAGCGGACAAAAAACGGAGCATTAGTATGTCCCATAAAATATTTAAATAGAACTATTTTTAAAAACAAATAGAACACACTAGAATTAAGCAATTTCCAATAATACATGCAGTGGACTTGATAATAATTATCTATTTATTATGTAATTGTTATATCATTATTTCTGTTAATATCATTGACATAAATTGTAATTCTACCTACTAACTCTTTTTTGAACTATCTTCTATTGACATTTTAAATTAAATATACTTTAATATCATGTGACGAGCAGAGTTGCTGATTGCGCGTATTGTTAACAGATTTTTAATGAAGGTATGGGGCAGATTGAAAGCCGGCGCTGTGTGGTAATACCACGCCACATGGCATCAACTGAGTCTGTACCATTGCCAAATTGTGTATGCAGGATTATAAATAATGTTTAAAATGTATTATGTTACTTTTTTGCTATAAATCATCATTATTGTTATTTAAATGTAGAATAGGTCGGAGTTAACGTTTGCCTACGTTTCACTTTGATACCTAATCGCTAAAGGTTCTTATCACAAATACGTCTCAATACTTTCGCCTACCAACTGTGAATAGCTATGCTTTTACTATTAGTAAACTACATCAGATGATCTAATTTTTTCTTCCTTCTTTCATATATTACAAAATGCGCTGCGTGCGGTTTCACTCGTGTTTTATAAAAAAAAAATGAATTACTGATAGAAAACAAACAGTACTTTGTTGACCAAGTTTCATTAAATTTCGTCGAAACGTTAAAGCTTGATTGATGGAAATATATTCAAACAAACATACTTTCACATTTATACAATACAGGCAGGATTTTTGAGATGGGATTGTATCATAGATAATTAAACCTTGTTTTAATTATCTATGGATTGTATGGTCAAATCCGATACTATGAGATACAGAGAAAAGTGGCATAAGAAGTCATAACCTCGATTTATGAGATAACATATATTGCACATTTATGTAAAAAAATTGAGCTAACTAATAGCTAATTAGTTGGCTCAATTTTTTTACATTAAGCTAAAACTTGAGCGAGAAATCGAACCGCTTAATTTTACAAAATATTACAACCAAAGGATTTTGTTGCTATTAAGGAATGAATTATTGACAATTAAACTATATAGCTCTTTTTAACAATATACATATCTAGTATCGTTATACATTATTTACAATTACAGTTATCTGCTTTTGCCCGTTAATAATAAAACTAAACACAAGGAAAATGAAAGTATTTCTGTTGAACCTTCGATTATTGTGAATCATTTAGTCGCATTACGCACCGGTCAGGAAAGATTTTCCATTATTCTTTGGAAATCAAAGCTCTTTGCCGCTCCGACAAATAATTTTACATAACCCATTTGAATAAGTGTTTCTCCGTGCCCGATGACAGGCGAAGGTTCGGGATGTTTTAGTTTTATTCTACGGTAATGTCAAAAAAGATTTGGAATTGTTATCAACGAATCTATATATGTGGAAAAAAATTATTACATTATTTTTCTCGCTCTAAACCACGTGTATGGCCATAGCCAAGCAGGAAATGAAATTTGCATTATAATATTGTAGTACAATCATGATTTCCTTTCAGATGGAAACTTTCGAAGGAGTACCAGAGTAAAGCTGTTTTATAAGTACATATTTAATTAGTATTAAAAGTACATAAAAAATCATAATAATTTATATTGTTAAAGAAGATCAACTAAGAGAATGTTTCGCTATTGGCTAATGTTATAATATTCGTAGAAGACGAAGTTTTTTTATATAGAAAAAATAAAATTCGTATATTTGTCTGTTTTCAAGAAGGGACTAAAACGCCTTTAAGTTTAGCAACGTAACACATAAGTCGTCTGCCTGTTACTGCCATGTAGCGTAAAAAAAACCGGATGTTAAGTGATGATATGGTTAAATATGGTAACAAGCTAAATTCAGCGAGGGACTGGCTCTCAAGTTTAGCTCCCGCAACAGACCTATAGGTACTTGGCGACAGATCACGATGTTTCCCCTCACTGAAAGTTCAGATTCAGTATTCTAACACTATAGGGTTCAAACCTACGTCATTGTAGCAATTTTCATTCATATTAGTAGCTTTTACCTTCGACGTTGTTTCCGTTTTCTTTCTAATACAGAGACCTTCACGGGCATCCGCATAACAACTATTCAAAGTTCCATCACAATGGAATAAAACACATAGCAACGCATACAGGACAAACAAACAAACATTCATTTTTATATGTATAGTACTAAATGTACTCCACGGTTTCACCGCGCCGCGCCGCCGTCATTGCACAAGTGTAGTCTACAGTTGTTCTCGTTTTCCGTAGTTGCCTACAGCTTGCCAGATTGCTTGACGTCCATGATTACTGCTATGCTCTTTAGAGTCATAGCGTGAAGTTATATAGCTATATATATATCTTCATAAATGGGCTATATTTTTTCAAATTTGATTAGCACTTCCAGAGATTAGCGCGACAAATAAACAATCTCTTGAGCTTGGGAAAATATTCCTCAAATACGTCACTGTTATGAAATTATAACCTTCAACAAATTACACCTTATGTAATACGCATGACCCACCGGCCTTATTTGAGACCACAGAAAACCGTTCTCGGTTCATTTATCATCACCTCGGGTCACTCAAACCGCGTCACACTCCGAATTAAGGGGCAACGTGACCGCGCTTCGAAGCACTAGAGATAATGACGTCATTAAGAGAACGAGGGAAATAAGTAATGGACGTTTTTGTCCCGAATATTCATAGAGTAAGATTTTTTCGAGATTGTCCGGAGGGTTAACATTGATTAGGAGCGAAATTACTGCGAAACGAAAGGGACGCGAATGACGTCATTAAAAAAATATTGCGTGCATTATAAGTTTAAAAAAATGGGTTAGCTTAATCTTGATAGGTATTATAAATTAAGAACTATTAATATAATAAAGAAACTAATATAACATCATTACATAAATGACATATTATTATGCCGTGGTGGTCGAATGATTTAAATCGGCGGAACATCGATTCGATGTCGGCAGGTTCGAACTCCGGTATGTACCAACGAATTTTTCGGTATTCGCATACAAGGCACAAATTTAAATTGGTACCACTATCGGCTGACGGTGAAGGTAAACATCCTGAGGAAACCTGAATGCTTTAAAAATGTTCTTGTAGTACCACTGTATGTGGAGAAAAAATAGGACTGTTGATTTCTCTATGTTTGAAATCGCCAATACGTCATGGGCTGGCGTGGTGATTACGCTCGTACCTTCCTTTGGAAAGAGGTCTTTGGCCAGCAGTGGGATATTTAAAGGCTGATATTATTATCATTTTATTTATTACTTCTTCTTTTTCGTGTCTTTGTTAAACAGCTGATTTAAATCCACTATGACTAGTAGGTGACTAGTTCCACGGTTTCGTCTGAGTAGGTCATTGGATTACACATTGTACATATGATGGCGACATGTGAGCAAATGTGGCAGAGACTGCACCTGGGCAACGCACTAGCACCGAATTTCACTCTCAGCGATTATGCCCCACCGGCTAAGGTTACTCCTGCAGCGGCAGACTTGGGCCTGCAGTCTGTTGAGACTCTTTCAAACTGGCCAGGGTAGTTCGTAACCAGGAGGTAGTTTTTCTGCGCAGCAAAAATTAACCGTGGCTACTAATTGCTAATTTCTGCTTCGTTCCTTACGGTCATAGCGTGAAGTTATATGAGCCATGTTCAATATACAAGCTAATGCAAAAACAGCTTTTGAAATCGGACTGGTGGTTCCTGAAATAAAATTAAATGACATAATAAAATACGAAACAAAAAGAGCAGATTATTAATAAGATTTTTATTTATTATTTATTAATTCTTGCATATCATTTTACACACATTACAATATATATAAATATTATTTCACTTCTAACGAATGAATAACAGACGGGAGATGCCGGAAAAAATATGTACTTCACTGTTTGTTGTGTTATTCGATAGAAATATATTTCATGAATTAAACAGAAATGCAGTTGTTTTAATTGCGTCCATTTACTAAATAAATTGTCAAAATTACATAATATCACACCTGAGAAAATACAAACCATTATATGTAGGAAATTGTAATTAATGCACATAGTAAATAAATAACAGGAACTTTAAACGACCTATCTCACTTTACATCACAAGATAATAAAAAGCGACATAAGGCATGTTACAACATATTTTTGTAATAAACTAGCTGAGACCGAGGCTCCGCTTGCGTGTACTACTAAATGTTGTTACGGCTTGAACATAAAGAAAATAGAAAAAATCACCTTTCTCGAAATTTCAAGGAGCGTCCGGAAAGATCGTGTTTTTGTCATAGTGCAGTCGTGTGATGTATAGTCTTAGGTTCAACGACACACTCATAGAAAGTCTTATCGCTAAAACTGTCAGCAAACAATGGGCTATAAATTAAACGTACCCCTCGTTTTAAAAAGCGATGACGTAAGTTGTTTACAAGATGTTAAGAGTTCCGGGACCTTCCAGAGATTTCGGGAGCGAATCATTTAGATATATAAAAGAGCTGATTTGCGAGACGCGGCAGTTATAAATTCGAAAGCGAAGTGACAACAAGAAGCGAAATAAGAGAGCAACAGACAGCCTTATTCTGCAAGTACCTACAGGGTTATTCTGTGAGAATATTCGGTGGACGATTTATGTGTTTTGATCTGTTATTGTTTTCTTTATTTTTGTTTGTATTAGCTGAGTACGAATAAATTACTTTTGAGTCTCACTACGGCATCTTATTACCCACGGACGTAACAATAAAACAACCTTAAAAATTACATGGTTTGTTTTTATCCAAATATTTATGACCTCTTTACATACCTAATTATTTCCTAGACAACGAGAACTAATTTGATTCCGTAAAGAATAAAATTATTATATTAAATTACGATTATATTGGTTAGTAATGGAAAGAGAACATACTGGTAGTATTTTTTTGTTGTAAGCAACATTAAAAGTCTATTAATTATAATTAACATGATGTTTATATCGTGGAATCAGAAGTCGCGAATGAAAAAGTTCTACGACGTGTTAGCCAGAAGCGTCAGCTTTTGCAAACTAACAAGCAACATAATGTTTCACATCTGGGATATGTGCTCCTGCAACTAATGATGTGCATTTTATGGGAAAAACATATAGGGATAATATCAGACAATAGACGGGGAACTCTAGTGCCAATGAACTCTTTCGTTTTGCTATGGACAAAACAATATATACAGAACTGACAGCTAACCTTCTCTAGTTGGAAAGGCACTCTAAGAAGTAACTCATTAACAAATATGTAAAAAGATTTTCTTGCCGATATAATACCATATTTATAAATAACAATGATCGATTATTCTAATGTATTAACCGAAAATATCCAACTACACGTAAGCTTATTCTCCGACGTACATTAGCAATATGAGAATATTATCCATAAAATTTGATATTTTTCTAAAGCAAAGTTTACCGGGCCCGATGTAAATACGGCCGGAGGAGTCGATAAATCATTGTTCGGAAAGGCCTAGGGACGGCATAAGCCCGACTTAAAATAATGTTGTCAGGATATACGCAAGTTTAACAAAGGCGAAGTAACTTACTAAGACAGGCTTGAAATTCCTTGCCGGGTCTATAAACACGCTCAGTTGTTTAAGACTGTATTTCGTTTGCAAATATATTTACGCTAGGTTTAATAAAAATAATATAATAACGTTCTTGAATATTAAATTTATTTGGAAATATATTCATGCAATTTTATTATTCTAGGGGCCAGTAGCGCAACTTGCCACTTCGCTCGACTCTAACAGTGGTATCCCGAATGCATTATGTAAATAATGAATGAAATACTTAAATGAATGAATTAAGACTATTACAATTTTTATCTTCACTAATATTTCAATTAAACATTTATATACTAACATACGGATTTCTGTGAACGATGCAGATGTTACTAAGAACAAAATCGCTTTGACTGCACAGTAGCTTTGCCTAGTTTAGCCTATATTATACGGTATGTATCACGGCGAGTTCTGTAATTCAAATTAAATAATGCCTTTTTTATTTGTTTATATATTATTTGTCAAGTCATGGTGGTCTAGTGGTTTAGACAGGCGGAATATTGATTCGATGTCCGCAGGTTCGAACCTCGGCATGCACCAACGAATTTTTCGTAATTCGCATACATTTACTAATTCTAATACTGTCAGCTGATGGTGAAAGAAAACATCGTGAGGAAACTGAAACGCTTGAGAAATGGTCTGAAAAATGTAGAACTGTTGAATTTTAGGTTTTTGGGAAGAGGCCTTTGTCCAGCAGTGGGAGGACAGGCTGATATTGTTATTATACTATTTTAACTTCTGTCTATATTCAATCATGCGCTCTCTGAATTAATTCCTTGTTAAAAATGATTTGAAATTCAGAGGAAAAAACAAATATAATTATTACAAAAGCTTTACACAATAAAATATTCAAGAATCCGTAATCCTTGTCCTGTGAATACAAAAACAAGTTTTCCTCGAAGTATTTCGTTCAAGAATATATTTCTCAAAATATTAACATCACTCAGCGCTTTTATGAATAGACAAGCCACTTGTCATCCCAATTGATCCGTTGTTGACAAAACAGACGCTCAAAAACTTTCAACGGTTCAGCGGTGATCCTTTACGAGTACTGGAAACTTGTTATCCCGAACAATCCTCATTGAGTCATGAAAGAGCACTTAAGTGTTGGAATTACAAACATCTGGTACGTGTTTATCACGGTTTGCAGCTGCATCTCAACGTACTGTACCCGTCTTTAATATTCACTTTGCATACTTAGCAAGATAGGTGCGAGTGCGGGCTTAAACTTTGAGAATTTTATACGGCAAGAGCTCCCCGCATTGCGGTTGTAATGTTCTCCTTAATAATTGATGCACCTATACATTAACCTTTAATGTTTATCATGTCATGTGATCATATCAATTCTGTAGTGTTATGGTTTATATTTTGAGACATTTTGCAGGGATGATGGCGCAATGGTGTTGCGCATTCAGACAACCTGTCTTGCGAAGGACATGATAATTGTATCTAACAGGATCGTGACCGCTAAAACCTCTAGTGTGTATCCAGTAATCGAGCAGGATGGTAAGGATTCTGTATCCGACTCGGTCGCAACTACCATGCACATAAGTGATAAAGCCGTTACAGTGATTTTCTTTTGATTGGTAGCGTTTCGTGATATCAAGAGGCTTGCATGTTAGCATGACAGCAACGATCGTCGACAGATTACCAGTTTATGGGTGGTCACCGTCAGTGGCGGTTTTGCAGTCTTGGCCGCCCTAGGCCGTGTAGCACCGCCCCCTTCTCAGCCCATTATTCAATAAAACATTTCAAATGGTTTGGTTTTGATGGTATTAAAGTACGGCTTTACGATGTCAATATTATAATTCAAACCAGATTTTTATCCATGCTTGGAGTGTTAATATATACTTCATATTGTGCTTTAATGTACTTACTGTTATTTATTGTCATCATATGTTTGCATTTGGTAGTATATTTTTTGCCACGATTAGCCGCCCCTAATATCTGGCCACCCTAGGCCTGGGCCAAATTGACCTTAAGGGAAATCCGCCACTGGTCACCGTTATTTTTGTATTGTATTGAAAGAAAGAATTCATTTATTCATAATAATAAATAAAACACAGCAATAGTACACAGTATTATATAAGGCAGTTTTATTATAAATAAAAATAATAGAACTAACTTTTTAATAGACATTGCAGTCCCAAACACCTATAATACAGAAAAAACTATTGTAAAAAAATAATTAAATATGCAGAATTAAAGGAGGAAATTATTAGAATATGGAAACAAGAAAAAGAATACATAGTCCCAAATATAATTTCGACCACTGGAGTCATTCCAAGTCATATCCACTATAGTTTAAAAGTTATAGACCTAAACGAAAGTACTTATATAATCCTACAAAAAGCCACGATATTAAACACTTGCAGAATAGTGAGAAAACGAAATAGTTCACAACTGAAGAAACACATCTACTATTAGTTAGTACTAGTAGACATTACAAGCGGGTTGCCGACCTTGAACCCTCCTACCCCAAGGAGCTATAGAAACCCTACTCACCGCAGAAACACAAAACTTTGTCATTTGGCTGCGATCTTATGTAGGGTGGAGATATTCCACCAGTCGGGCTGCCCCAAGTAGAGAGAAATCTCCAAAGAATTTTTTCTGTACCATACCTCTCTTAACCCTTACCCTACTTAATACTGAGTCACGGGAATCTTACAAACAAACTTCAATATCTCCGGCAGGTAGTTTAAGCAATCAGTTGTCACATGCGGCGGCAAGCACGTCTAAGCTTCTGCTCTCATCTGATTCACATGTTGCTCACCAGAAGCTTTCGCGGCTATGGCGTAACATCCCTAGTCTAAGTAGCTCATGTAAACAAAAAAGAAAACAAATTTGAATGATCTAACAAAACTGGCTTGTTAGCACTACGACAATTCGAAATTACTCAATAGTAGTAATTAGTATTTGTATCATGAGTGTAGAATAAAAATAAAATTATGATCAGTTAAGTTAACTACTTATAGCAATGACAGTAGTATGACTTCTTGCATGGAAGGAGTAACTATTTTTCACTTTTATAGGAATCATTCCATGAACTCTATACCAACTAAAAGCTAATACTATGAGGCATGCGGTTTAGTCTTCCTCACAGACTGCTGTAAACTCTCAACCGAATTTCCGTACATGAAGTTATAAGACATACAATACTTCTAGGTCAACATCACAAACAAGACTAGAATTCACAATTAATCTTAAAAATCACAACCAATGATAAACACTACAACTCACAATTAACCTTAAAAATTACGACTAATGATATAGTGTTTTCATACGCATAGGTCTACCGAAAAATGATTACTAGTGGGTTTTTCATTACCCATAGACACACAAAAAACACAGTAGTTATAAATACGAGTACATGCAACTTCTTCACGCATAAATTAATGTTCTTACCTACCAGTTACTGCCATTACCGCCAGTTATAGGCAAGCGAAGACGTCACGCGTTGTGTCCCCATTTTCAACATTAAATGATAAGTGTTATTAATTAAGATCAAGTCCCTGGAGTTGAAATGTTTTGTCGGAAATGTCCTCTTCTTTTACACATCTCTAGCACCAATAGTTTTCAACTAATGGGGAAAAAAACTAAAAGCCTTTTTTTTATATTTCATTGTTTTGGGATGTAATGGGTGTCGAAATAAATCTTTAGAAACTGAGACGTCTAAACCAACCTTATCTGCATCTAGGACAAAGAAAAACTGTCTCAAAAATCTACTTATTTATTAATGTCGACAATACATCGCAATAACTTTTATTTTCTACATGTATTTAAATAAATAAATTAATTTCGAGAGGTACAGCGACTCTAGATAATGGACGGCTCGAGCGAGATACATGAAGGGAAGACCGATCACGACCGCCGGCGGGAACGGACGTGTTTACGACTGTTCTCTGCCGCCTTTGTGAAGTTTTACGACCGACCGGCCTTGCTGCACACCTGCATCGCACCTGCGCCGCACCTGCGTATCGCCGTCTCGCTCGCACCCATTGTGTAGCGCTACACAGCCATAAAACTGCTCTTTTAAGAGCAAATTGTTTCTATTACGACGAAATCCACACTTTAGTGGTCACTTGCCTGATACCTGACGGTGCCAACGAAAGCAAGTGGGTGCGTGACCCAAGCGCCCCTCGGTTGCCTCCTTCAGAGGCAAACGATAGTACTTGGTCGGGCTCAGGAATCTTGGCCCTTGATAGAGTCATAGTCAAGCCCTGAGTGTCTCCTTCCCACCCTTCCGATCCTGCTACACATCCATCCCCGAGTGTCTGTTTGGGCGTAGCTAGGTATTTATACCGGCTGCGTTCTCTGCCTCGGGCTTGATAGGGACCTCCACGTAGGGCCCGGTAGGTTCTTTTCCTGCGAGTCATTACACCGTGACCCGCAGGTCCCTTTGCACGGCTCGGGATAGCCGTTTAAATTCACTCGGCGCACCCCCCTGCCTCTCCGGCAGGGAGGTTTAACTTCACCCCCGCCCGCCCAACCGCCACCGCCGGAATGGCAAACCTAGACCAAGTTAGGTTTAATGAAATCGTCTTCAAATTCCTCAGGGACCATGATCTTCTCGCGAAGTTCACGATGATAGCCGGGACCCCGCATCCCGCACCCGCGTCCGAACAGGTCCCCGGGACCTCCCGTATCCCCGCCGCGAAAAAATCCGGCTCGCGGTCCCGCTCAACGGCACCGCGAGCACATGACAAGACGCCGTATAAACGGCCAACGTCGCGCTCGCGCTCACCGCCCGGCAAACAAGCCGCGATTCCAGCGCCCTCTGCGCTGCAAACATCAAACTCGTTCGCGTCATTAGTTCCCGAAGCGGAGACACCGTCGCTTGTAGCAACAAACGACAGCTACTCTCCCGCTAGCCCAGACCCCGAACCGGAGTCCAACGATATGGACACGGCAATACACACAGACAACGAGGGCTTCACCCTCGTCCAAAAAAACAAGCCCGCCAAACGGGCCTCGCGTTCGCGCCCAGAGTCTCCGGAGACTCAGTCGAGACCCCAAAAAGCGCAGCGAACCGGGCTGGATAGCCACGCCCCCCGCTCCGCAGCGCCCTCAGCGCCTGCCGGTACCTTTGCCGGCAGAAAGGCGCGTCGCCCGCCCCCCGTCACGGTCCAGAACAAGTCGGTCTGGACGAAACTCTCGGAAAAACTGAGAGATATGCGTATTCACTACACCCAGGCCAGTAGCACTGCCAACGGTATCCGCGTACAAGTGACCACCTCGGACGAACACCGTAAATTCACCAGGTTGCTCCGAGACAGCAACCTGGAATACTTCACATACTCCCTGGAGGAAGAACGTCACCTCCGGGTTGTAATCCGCCGCATCCCGGTGGAAATCACACCCGAGGAGGTCAAAATTGACCTCTTAGCCAAAGCCCTCCCTGTCCGCGAAGTGCACAGAATGCACGGCGGACATTCAAAAAACAGACCTCTCGACATGGTTCTAGTCATCCTGGAACTGACCCCCGAGGGCAGAGCCATTTTTAATGTTAGGAAAGTGTGTGAGCTCTCCGGAATAGCCGTAGAGCCTCCACACAAGAACCGCAGTCCTCCGCAGTGTCACAACTGCCAGCTGTATGGGCATTCGGCCCGCAACTGCCATCTCCGTCCCAGGTGCGTTAAGTGCCTCGGGGACCACGCGACGAGCGAGTGCACGCGCACTCGGGAGTCGTCTACCCCTCCGAGTTGCGTGCTATGCGGCAACGCGGGTCACCCCGCGAACTATCGCGGCTGTCCCCGCGCCCCGCGCCCCACGCGCCCTACGCGCCCTATGCGCACTACGCGACACACCCCTCCTCAGAGGGAACGTCCCGCAGTAGGACAGCCAAAGCCTCTGCTCACGCCAGAGGCTTTCCCCAGCCTCCCGGGCGCCTCCAGCGCCCCGGTGGCAGCCGCCCCCGCACCCCGCGCGCCTCCTCCGCCCATGCGAGCCCCTCAGGCAGCATGGGGCCCCAGGCCCCGCCCGCAACCTCCCAAGGCTCAGGCCTCCCCGCTATGTAGTCAACGCTTCGGCCTCGACTATATGGCCATGCTTCTTCTCGAGCACGACTACCAAGAAGTGCTAGCGTACGATCAGTGCGGCACTGAGTACGGCATGATTGAAGCAATCAAACGCTTTCCCCAGCTGACAGCCACGCTCCAGCGTGTGTCCCGTGCTGCAGCTTTAAACACACCAACTAGAAATGGCTCGCATTAGACCTAGGAGCCTAAACATATCTTTTTTCAACGCGCGTAACCTCCTTCCACAACGGGACTTAGTATCCACCTTTCTTAGGGAACGGGAGATAGACGTGTTTCTAGTACAAGAAACACTTCTAAAACCCAGTAGGCGCGACCCTAAGATAGCCAATTACAATATAGTCAGAAATGACCGTGCCACCCTAGGAGGCGGCACGCTCATCTACTACAAGCGTTCCCTCTATTGCATGCCAATAGACCCTCCCGCACTTACCAATATGGAAGTGTCCGTCTGTAGAATAGGCATGACTGGCCATCCGTCAATCACGCTTGTCTCTGCATATCTCTCCCCGAATAAAAGACTCCTTCAGTCCGATCTGGAGGCGCTTTTTTCACTCGACCAATCAGTCATAATAGCAGGCGACCTCAATAGCGGTCACACCCTTTTCAACAACCCGCGCAACACCCGTAACGGGGTTATACTAGAACTATTATGCGACGTGCTCGGCTTTGACGTCATAGCACCGCTAGAGCCCACGCACTTTCAAGACAACTGCCAACCGACAGTACTTGACATAGCCCTCCTCAAAGGTGTCTCACTTCGGTTACGACTTATAGAAGTCGTACACGAACTAGACTCCGACCACCGCCCGGTTATCTTACAACTCGGGCAACCGTTCGACCCCAGTCCGCCAAAAGTCAAAATAGTTGACTACGCGATCTTAAATCGCTACTTATCCGATAACGCGACCCCGTCCAGCCTAGCTAGGATCCCCGACGTATTGGAGTCAACCGCAGACGCCGATTTAGCCATCGATTCCCTGGTCGACTACCTCCAAACCGGTGTAAGGGAGGCCTCGAGAGAGGTGCAAGCGGCAAACGAACGCCGTTTTATACTCCCCCCCGGCTTACGAGCGTTAATCACGGAAAAGAACGCCGCGACACGTGCACATGACTCTTATCCGACGAGGGATAACACCCGTAGGTTACGACAACTTCAGAGAGAGGTTAGAACTCGCATCGGAGAGTACAGAGGTCACCGGTGGGATAACCTCTTAGAGGGTCTCAAGCCGTCCCATCTGGCTTACTGGAACCTCGCCCGCTCTCTGAAGTTAGAAGCTTCCGCCCAGATGCCGCCCCTCGAAAGGGGCCCCGATCTCCCACTCGCGTTCGATAGCGACGATAAGGCAGAATGCCTTGCCGCAAGCTTGGAGAGCCAGTGCTCCCCAAACTGCGACAACGTAGACACTGCCCACATCGAAACTATCGAGACCGCCGTTCAGGAACTCACATTGATTCCCCCCGCGGAAACGTTAACCCCGGTCACGCTAGATGAGGTCTGTTCTATCATTAAAGGCCTTAAGCCTAGGAAATCTCCCGGTCCAGATGGTATCAGGAATGAAGTACTCAAACTTCTTCCTGATCACCTCATAGCTCTTTTGGTCTGCATCTTCAATGCAGCCATAGCCCACTGCTATTTTCCAGCCGTCTGGAAAAAAGCTATAGTTATAGGTATTCGCAAGCCCGGCAAAAAAGCTTCGCTTCCCGATAGCTATCGCCCGATCAGTCTCCTAAACACTCTAGGGAAACTCTATGAGCGGATCCTTCTGAACCGTCTCAAGGTCGTTATAGACGACAAGAATTTATACCCGCCCGAACAATTCGGTTTTCGCGCCCGTCACTCGTGTACACATCAAGTGCACCGCCTCACGGAGCACATCACGAGTAACTTCGCCAAGAGCAATATCGCTCCCGCCCGCACGCTTGCGGTCTTTTTCGACGTAGCCAAGGCCTTCGATAAGGTCTGGCACGCCGGACTGGTCCACAAGCTTCACCATTTAGAAGTCCCGGATAGGTTAGTACATTTAGTCCGCGATTACCTAAGCGACCGCACCTTCCACTACCGAGTGGAAGGAGTACTCTCCACCGCACGTCCCATTCGTTCAGGCGTCCCGCAAGGCTCCATTCTGGCACCTTGCCTATTCAATTTGTACGTCAGCGACCTCCCGAAACCCCCCGAGGTCGAGGTAGGGCTCTACGCTGACGACACAGTCATATACGCGTCAAATAGGAACAGATCTTTTCTCGCTCACAAAATACAACGCGCCGTAACCACTCTCGGAGAGTGGTTTCGAACGTGGCGTATAGCTATTAATCCGGTTAAGAGCGCCGCGATTATGTTCGAACCGACTACATGCAGATTACCACGCACGGTAGGACCTTTAACATTATTCGGTAAAAATATCCCTTGGGCCACCAAGACAAAATATCTGGGTGTCATCCTTGACTCGAAGCTTAACTTCAACCCACACGTCACTAGAGTCCGGAATAGGGCCATTTGGGTCCTTTCCCGTTTACGACCCTTGCTCAGTTCGGTAAGCAAAATGTCCATAAGACATAAGCTTACACTGTACAAGATGTGCGTTCGTCCGATCTTGACATATAGTTGCGCCGCGTTCGCACATATGTCCAAACACAACTTTGCCCGCTTGCAAAGAGTGCAAAATCGATTCCTCCGTCGCCTGCTTGACCCTCCAGCCTTCGTTAGGAACATGGACCTACACAGGGACATGAGGCTTCCCTCGTTAGAAGCCTATGTGAAGTATCTCGCTAGGAGATACTTCGATAGCGCTGCGAACCACCCAAACCCGATTGTAAAGTCCTTTGTGAACTACACGCCTAATCACGCGATACCCGTTGTCCAACGTTACAAACGCCGTCCGCGAAATCTCTTTGTCGATCCCGACGACGACATAGAGAAAGCTAACAAATTCTACGCGTCCGCTCCCGCAACATATGCGTGCTCGCGCCCACGCCCGCGAAACCACCGTTCCCTCCGCAGGGGACGAACGGTTAACTTCGCGCCCGCACACCCGCCACGACCACCCTCCTCTGCGGCAACTCAAGCCTAGGTCCGATCCATCGGCATGGAGCCCTTGAGCCAAGCAGCCGCTAGCGCGATACAAGTGACTGTACAATCACTAGCTTTCACAGCCATACATGACACTGCATTATACACACATGCACAACACACATAGGTACATAGGTTCTGTAAGGGACCTTTTTTTTCTTTTTTTGAGGCTAGTTAGTCTAGATCAAAAATTTCAGACCACTAAATACACATACACATGTTCCTTCCCTCCTCCCAGGGGGCAGAAACATGTATATCTGTATAGTTAGTTTAGATCGAATTACGGATAGGGAATTAGTCAGATCGCGACTTAATTGCATACGCGCAACAGTCCGAGCCGAGGTCCGGCCACTTTGGCACCCTCGGATGTTGTTGCTTAGCTTTCGTGGCTGAGTGCCCTAAGCGCTCGCCCCCAAGCCCGGTAAAGCTGTAAAAGCCGTAAAGGCTTCAGGGCCCCTCAGGCTAACAGTGTAGTCAGTTCGAAAAAAAAAAAAAAAAAAAAAAAAAAAAAAAAAAAAAAAAAAAAAAGAGATCCATGAATGTTATGCAGTGGAAAAAAGGTGTGTGTGCGATTCACACACAATAGAAGTGAAACTTCATTTTTAAAGACATTTTCTATTTTATTTCAACATTGTTCAATATACATACACACAGACATTTACTCTCTCGCTCTGGCTCACACAAAGAGGAGAGACCGATAACGTGCATTAAACGTTTAACGCTTGGAAGTCGCATAAGAAGTTTCACTTCAAAAACTGAAGTATTCGACACATAGGTTACAGAGTGTAGGAATTCTTGACTGATTTTTCAGATTATTACCAAAAGAATGAAAATTAAATTTCTATTATTTAATTATTATATCCTTGTAACGTCTTTAATTAGAAAGTTATTGCTCAAAATTATGAACTAAATATTTGTTTAAGATTATTTTATGAAAAGGTTACGAAAAAAAAATATCACTAAAACTACTTGCAAATTTCACAAAATAAATCCTTATCTACTAATTTTTTGAAAATTTTTAGTAACTTTTAACCCGTCCGCAATCTTATTCGGCATATATGTCGAATTTGTAGACAAAAATATTTTTTTATTTCGTCATCATTCCGAACAGATTAAAACTACTATACAAATTATATAACAAATTTGTAGTCAAGCCACTGCAAACCAAAAGTGAGTTCTTTTTGACGCCTGATATTATTTTTACTAACGCGTGGTGTAGGTGCAATAAAAAAGTTGGCGATAAATAAGGGTTCGTCAAATAGAGTTCCTACAAGTTATTTATTGGTTTACCGTTTGACCACAATCTCATCTGATGTTAAGTAACGACGTGACCCAAGATTGTAACACTCTAAAGCTAGTGAGAGGGCCGGCTCTCAAATGCAGCTGCCGGAACACAAGGTGCTTGGAGCTTGGATTGGTATATTTTTTGTTAGGATTTGATCATTAATTATACTAATATTATTCGTAATATTAACCAAGCTTTACAAATTAATTTTATTTGTGACCATTTGTGAGGAATCTGTTTTGCGGATCCATCAGCTATAAAACTTTTTAAATATCTTTATTTAGGTATATGCCAAATATTGTGCTTGTAAGTGCTTGTATGACGAGACTTATATATAGTATCTTTTTGTTTTTAATGAATAGTTCGAAAGCCTCTGTAATTCGCGTCTTACGCGAAATACATGTATAAGTTAAAAGTAACGAATAAATAAGAAATTGAAAGATCTCATCAATAGTAATGCCGAGTACACGAAACCGCGCGTACAAGTTAGTCCCTAAAAAGATTACAAACCGGAACCGTAGCATAGCTCGTTGCAGATATATTTTTAAGTTTAATGTTAGTTTTTATTAGGTAATAAATTGTAAATTCCTTGTTTTTTTCTGCCAATATAAAGTATATATAATGAGAAATTTTATATATCTCCGGCACAACTCAACGTGATCTGCAAACATGAACTTTGTAAGTAGAAATATTATTTTTTATTTAAAAAATATATTTAGCTGTGATAATATTATAAACAAAAAATAAAAGGCAAAGTGGTTCTTCCTGGTCTAAGTAAAAAAAACACTCCATATTTGTAAAAAAATCTCGTTCTCTATGACAAATCTCACAGGTAATATAGTTCAAATAACATTTTATACGTATTTTGTTTCGTAAGACATAAATACTTGGAGAAATTTTCTTTCTAACGGTCTGATTGGCAACGATTATAATGTGATAGTACCGATTAAGAAATTATAAGGTTTAATTTAAAAAAATACAAATACACTCAGTGTTGTACAGTAACATTTACCCAAAACATTCACTGCGTATCATTCATTCATTCTTAAGTGTTTTTTATAAAGTAAACTAGGTAATAAATGTTAAGTAAATGTGGAGACATTTACAATAATTAAGGTAAAAAAAACCTACTTTCCTATTGATTTATAGGTCTGCATTTAACTACAAAACTAACCTGACGTTAACTGACGATGTCGCGGTAGACACAAATATGGAGTTGGCTTGCAAGTGTGGCTGCCGGAACACATCGATAGATGCTTGTCGATAGATTTTCCACTACAGGTTGTTAGCTAGCTAGACGAGCGCCAGGACATATCTTACAATCACTCTATGATTTCAGTACGCTCGGAACATCGAATGACGAGGTTCCTGAACGCGCAAACATTGAGCCGATATCGCATTTAAATTACAATAAGATACAAACAATAGGAATTACAGTTTGTTGAATTACCGTTTTTTGTTTCAGGTAAAGTACGCAATAATGACAGTGTGGGCCCTGCTGGCCTTTGCTTCAGTAATAAGCCCTGCTAATGCTGAACCGGAAGCCATGGAAACTCGAGATACTGCGACTCCGGGGATTCTCGAATTTATTCATAAATTTGGGGAACGTCCCTATTAGCTAAGACATTCAATGCAAATTTTAAATGTTTTATTTTCAATTCAATTGATTGAATAGATTTTTCAAAGCTATATTTTGAATATATATTATTTGAAAAACAATCATTTTGTTTTAGTTTTACTTTTAATCTATACATCTATTTGTTATTTAGGAGGTTAGGAACAAAAACTCATGATTCGCTATTTTCTATTACTATTTTTTATTATTTTCCTACATCTACATCTTGATTTATACGCACCTTAGGTATATTTTTGTTTTGAAACTTGCTATAAAATAGGTAAAAATTATATTACAATATTAAATTTGTTACAAAAAGTGATAATTTATCAAATTCTAACAGTTTTATCTTCGGTTTAAAAAGTGTTAAATTTAAAAGGAAAAATTACTTGTTTCTAATCAAATGGTGATTAATTATTTGTAATTTATTTAACAATTATTTCTGTGTTTTCGAATGATTAGTATCCACAGCCTTAGTATTTAAGACAACAAAGGCAAAACATGCTAATACACATAAGATAATCTTACACATATCTTACATCGATTATATGAAAGCCTTTGATAGTATCCCACATTCAGGGTTAATTCGAGTTCTCCACATATATAAAATTAACCCTGATATTATAGACCTCCTGTAAAATACCATGTTGAACTGGAGAACCACACTTTAGCTATATAAAACGACACTGATACCATTACTCAATTTCTCGTATAATACAGGAATATACTTTCACTATGCATACATACTGATAGTATACCACGTAACACAGGTTAGGGAAAAGGCAGAAGGAGCCTGACAGAACTCGAAAATGTCCCTAACAATTTTTGGTATTAAGACTATCCAATTGTGTAAATTTTTAAAGGAAACGTCAGTGCTCCGTATGTTATAATATTCATAATATAATAGATAGATAAGAGAAGATAAGAAAGTAAAAGTTCTTCCTGAAGACGAAAAAGGCAAAGGAAAGATCGTTTCATAGGTAACAAAGCTTATTTTGATATTAATATCCGTGATATTTGTTACCGATTACAAAACTGCAACACTGTTGCTAGGTTACAATGATATATTTTCCTGTAACTTATAGTAAAATATATGTATGTTGAGTTGGAAAATCATTTTATTTACAACATAACTATCGTGGAACTAAAAGTAGGGTAATATTTGTCACGTAATAGTTTGTTTGTTTGACAATGAACTAAAAACACTGAAAGAGATAGCGTTACGGTTTCAAAGTAAGAATTATAGATAATCCTGGACAATTTAGTGTACCAGACAAAAATCTAAAAACCAACATGGTTTTTAATGAAGGTATGGGGCAGATTGAAAGCCGGCGCTGTGTGGTAATACCACGCCACATGGCATCAACTGAGTCTGTACCATTGCCAAATTGTGTATGCAGGATTATAAATAATGTTTAAAATGTATTATGTTACTTTTTTGCTATAAATCATCATTATTGTTATTTAAATGTAGAATAGGTCGGAGTTAACGTTTGCCTACGTTTCACTTTGATACCTAATCGCTAAAGGTTCTTATCACAAATACGTCTCAATACTTTCGCCTACCAACTGTGAATAGCTATGCTTTTACTATTAGTAAACTACATCAGATGATCTAATTTTTTCTTCCTTCTTTCATATATTACAAAATGCGCTGCGTGCGGTTTCACTCGTGTTTTATAAAAAAAAAGAATTACTGATAGAAAACAAACAGTACTTCGTTGACCAAGTTTCATTAAATTTCGTCGAAACGTTCAAGCTTGATTGATGGAAACATGTACAAACAAACATACTTTCATATTTATACAATACAAGCAGGATTTTTGAGATGCGATTGTATGGTCAAATCCGATACTGTGAGATACAGAAAAAAGTGGCGTAAGAAGTCATAGCCTCGATTCATGAGAAAACATAAATTGCACATTTATGTAAAAAAATTGAGCTAACTAATTAGCTATTAAGCTAAAACTTGAGCGAGAAATCAAACCGCTTAATTTTACAAAATATTACAACCAAAGGATTTTTTGTTGCTAATAAGGAATGAATTATTGACAATTAAATTATATAGCTCATTTTAACAATATACATATCTAGTATTGTTGTACATTATTTACAATTACAGTTTATCTGCTTTTGACCGTTAATAATAAAACTAAACACAAGGAAAATGAAAGTATTTCTGTTGAACCTTCGGTTATTGTGAATCATTTAGTCGCATTACGCACCGGTCAGGAAATATTTTCCATTATTCTTTGGAAATCAAAGCTCTTTGCCGCTCCGACAAATAATTTTTCATAACCCATTTGAATAAGTGTTCCTCCGTGCACGATGACAGGCGAAGGTTCGGGATGTTTTAGTTTTATTCAACGGTAATGTCAAAAAAGATTTGGAATTGTTATCAATGAATCTACGAGTAGGTATATATGTGAAAAAAAAACATTATTTTCATTATTTCATAATTATCAAATTTGCATTATGATATTGTAGTACAATTATAATTTCCTTTCAGATGGAAACCTTCGAAGGATTGCCAGAGCAAAGCTGTTTTATAAGTACATATTTAATTAGTATTAGTAATACATTAAAAAAATATAATAATTTATATTCTTAAAGAAAATCAACTAAGAGAATGTTTCGCTACTGGCTAATGTTATAATATTCGTAGAAGACGAAGTTTTTTTTATTCTGAAAAAATTATATTCGTATATTTGTTTCTTTTCAAGACGGGAGTAAAACGCCTTTATGTTTAGTAACGTAACACATAAGTGACAGTAACTATTTACCATTAGATGAGTGGTCTACCTGTTACTGCCATGTAGCGTAAAAAAACGGATGATAATTTGGTTAAATATGGTAACAAACCAAGTTTAGCGAGGGACTGGCTTTCAAGTTTAGCTCCCAAAACACACCTGTAGGTACTTGGCGAATGATCACGATGTTTCCCCTCACTAAAAGTTCAGATTCAGTATTCTGACACTATAGGATTCAAACGATAGATAATAAAAAACAAGGTTATCTATGATTCAAACCTACGTCATTGTAGCAATGTCCAAACAAGCTACCCATACGCTAACCATCGTCACCTTCAATGGATACTAAAACTTAAACTAAATACTACCGTTTTTTTTATTTATATACTAGCTTTTACCTTCGACTATGTCTCCGTTTTCTTTCTAATATAGGAAGTTTCACCACAATGGAATAAAACACATACTCGTAGGAACGCATACAGGATAAACAATTTTTATATGTATAATACTAGCTGTACTCCACGGTTTCACCGCGCCCCCGCCATTGCAGCAGTGTAGCCCTATCGTTGTACCACTTCCCGTACTTGCCTACAGCTTGCCAGATTGCTTGACGTTCAGGGTTTTTGCTCCGCTCTTTAACGTCATAGCGTGAAGTTATATAGCTATATATCTCTCTTCATAAATAGGTTATATTTGTTTCAAATTTGTTTAGCATTTCCAGACATTAGCGCGTTCAAACAAATAAACAATGTCTTGAGCTTTGGAAATATTCCTCATATACGTCACTGTTATGAAATTCTAGCCTTCAACAAATTACACCTTAATACGCATGACCCACCGGCCTTATTTGAGACCACAGAAAACGGTTCTCGGTTCATTTATCATCACCTCGGGTCACTCAAACCACGTCACACTCCGAATTAAGGGGCAACGTGACCGCGCTTCGAAGCACTAGAGATAATGACGTCATTAAGAGAACGAGGGAAATAAGTAATGGACGTTTTTGTCCCGAATATTCATAGAGTAAGATTTTTTCGAGATTGTCCGGAGGGTTAACATTGATTAGGAGCGAAATTACTGCGAAACGAAAGGGACGCGAATGGCTTCATTAAAAAAATATTGCGTGCATTTTAAGTTTAAAAAAAAATGAGTAAGCTTAATCTTGATAGGTATTATAAATTAAAGTATATAAAGAAACTATATACGTATTAAAGAAACTAATATAACATCATTAAATAAATGCCATATTATTATGCCGTGATGGTCGAATGATTTAAATCGGCGGAACATCGATTCGATGTCCGCAGGTTCGAACTCCGGTATGTACCAACGAATTTTTTGGCATTCGCATACAAGGCACAAATTTAAATTGGTACCACTATCGGCTGACGGTGAAGGTAAACATCCTGAGGAAACCTGAATGCTTTAAAAATGTTCTTGTAGTACCACTGTATGTGGAAAAAAATAGGACTGTTGATTACTCTATGTTTGAAATCGCCAATACGTCATGGACTGGCGTGGTGATTACGCTCGTACCTTTCTTTGGGAAGAGGTCTTTGGCCAGCAGTGGGATATTTAAAGGCGGATATTATTATCATTTTATTTATTACTTCTTCTTTTTCGTGTCTTTGTTAAACAGCTGATTTAAATCCACTATGACTAGAAGGTGACTAGTTCCACGGTTTCGTCTGAGTAGGTCATTGGATTACACATTGTACATATGGTGGCGACATGTGAGCAAATGTGGCAGAGACTGCACCTGGGCAACGCACTAGCACCGAATTTCACTCTCAGCGATTATGCCCCACCGGCTAAGGTTACTCCTGCAGCGGCAGACTTGGGCCTGCAGTCTGTTGAGACTCTTTCAAACTGGCCAGGGTAGTTCGTAACCAGGAGGTAGTTTTTCTGCGCAGCAAAAATTAACAGTGGCTACTAATTGCTAATTTCTGCTTCGTTCCTTACGGTCATAGCGTGAAGTTATATGAGCCATGTTCAATATACAAGCTAATGCAAAAACAGCTTTTGAAATCGGACTGGTGGTTCCTGAAATAAAATTAAATGACATAATAAAATACGAAACAAAAAGAGCAGATTATTAATAAGATTTTTATTTATTATTTATTAATTCTTGCATATCATTTTACACACATTACAATATATATAAATATTATTTCACTTCTAACGAATGAATAACAGACGGGAGATGCCGGAAAAAATATGTACTTCACTGTTTGTTGTGTTATTCGATAGAAATATATTTCATGAATTAAACAGAAATGCAGTTGTTTTAATTGCGTCCATTTACTAAATAAATTGTCAAAATTACATAATATTACACCTGAGAAAATTCAAACCATTATATGTAGGAAATTGTAATTAATGCACATAGTAAATAAATAACAGGAATTTCAAACGACCTATCTCACTTTACATCATAAGATAATAAAAAGCGACATGAGGCATGTTACAACATATTTTTGTAATAAACTAGCTGAGACCGTGGCTCCGCTTGCGTGTACTACTAAATGTTGTTAATAATGTTACGGCTTGAATATAAAGAAAATAGAAAAAATCACCTTTCTCGAATTTCAAGGAGCGTCCGGAAAGATCGTGTATTTGTCATAGTGCAGTCGTGTGATGTATAGTCTTAGGTTCAACGACACACTCATAGAAAGTCTTATCGCTAAAACTGTCAGCAAACAATGGGCTATAAATTAAACGTTCCCCTCGTTTTAAAAAGCGATGACGTAAGTTGTTTACAAGATGTTAAGAGTTCCGGGACCTTCCAGAGATTTCGGGATCGAATCATTTAGATATATAAAAGAGCTGATTTGCGAGACGCGGCAGTTATAAATTCGAAAGCGAAGTGACAACAAGAAGCGAAATAAGAGAGCTACAGACAGCCTTATTCTGCAAGTACCTACAGGGTTATTCTGTGAGAATATTCGGTGGACGATTTATGTGTTTTGATCTGTTATTGTTTTCTTTATTTTTGTTTGTATTAGCTGAGTACGAATAAATTACTTTTGAGTCTCACTACGGCATCTTATTACCCACGGACGTAACAATAAAACAACCTTAATAATTACATGGTTTGTTTTTATTCAAATATTTATGACCTCTTTACATACCTAATTATTTCCTAGACAACGAGAACTAATTTGATTCCGTAAAGAATAAAATTATTATATTAAATTACGATTATATTGGTTAGTAATGGAAAGAGAACGTACTGGTAGTATTTTTTATTGTAAGCAACATTAAAAGTCTATTAATTATAATTAACATGATGTTTATATCGTGGAATCAGAAGTCGCGAATGAAAAAGTTCTACGACGTGTTAGCCAGAAGCGTCAGCTTTTGCAAACTAACAAGCAACATAATGTTTCACATCTGGGATATGTGCTCCTGCAACTTTATGGGAAAAACATATAGGGATAATATCAGACAATAGACGGGGAACTCTAGTGCCAATGAACTCTTTCGTTTTGCTATGGACAAAACAATATATACAGAACTGACAGCCAACCTTCTCTAGTTGGAAAGGCACTCTAAGAAGAAGAATCATTAACAAATATGTAAAAAGATTTTCTTGCCGATATAATACCATATTTATAAATAACAATGATCGATTATTCTAATGTATTAACCGAAAATATCCAACAACACGTAAGCTTATTCTCCGGCGTACATTAGCAATATGAGAATATTATCCATAAAATTTGATATTTTTCTAAAGCAAAGTTTACCGGGCCCGATGTAAATACGGCCGGAGGAGTCGATAAATCATTGTTCGGAAAGGCCTAGGGACGGCATAAGCCCGACTTAAAATAATGTTGTCAGGATATACGCAAGTTTAACAAAGGCGAAGTAACTTACTAAGACAGGCTTGAAATTCCTTGCCGGGTCTATAAACACGCTCAGTTGTTTAAGACTGTATTTCGTTTGCAAATATATTTACGCTAGGTTTAATAAAAATAATATAATAACGTTCTTGAATATTAAATTTATTTGGAAATATATTCGTCATGCAATTTTATTATTCTAGGGGCCAGTAACGCAACTTGCCACTTCGCTCGACTCTAACAGTGGTATCCCGAATGCATTATGTAAATAATGAATGAAATACTTAAATGAATGAATTAAGACTATTATAATTTTTATCTTCACTAATATTTCAATTAAACATTTATATACTAACATACGGATTTCTGTGAACGATGCAGATGTTACTAAGAACAAAATCGCTTTGACTGCACAGTATCTTTGCCTAGTTTAGCCTATATTATACGGTATGTATCACGGCGAGTTCTGTAATTCAAATTAAATAATGCCTTTTTTATTTGTTTATATATTATTTGTCAAGTCATGGTGGTCTAGTGGTTTAGACAGGCGGAATATTGATTCGATGTCCGCAGGTTCGAACCTCGGCATGCACCAACGAATTTTTCGTAATTCGCATACATTTACTAATTCTAATACTGTCAGCTGATGGTGAAAGAAAACATCGTGAGGAAACTGAAACGCTTGAGAAATGGTCTGAAAAATGTAGAACTGTTGAATTTTAGGTTTTTGGGAAGAGGCCTTTGTCCAGCAGTGGGAGGACAGGCTGATATTGTTATTATATTATTTTAACTTCTGTCTATATTCAATCATGCGCTCTCTGAATTAATTCCTTGTTAAAAATGATTTGAAATTCAGAGGAAAAAACAAATATAATTATTACAAAAGCTTTACACAATAAAATATTCAAGAATCCGTAATCCTTGTCCTGTGAATACAAAAACAAGTTTTCCTCGAAGTATTTCGTTCAAGAATATATTTCTCAAAATATTAACATCACTCAGCGCTTTTATTAATAGACAAGCCACTTGTCATCCCAATTGATCCGTTGTTGACAAAACAGACGCTCAAAAACTTTCAACGGTTCAGCGGTGATCCTTTACGAGTACTGGAAACTTGTTATCCCGAACAATCCTCATTGAGTCATGAAAGAGCACTTAAGTGTTGGAATTACAAACATCTGGTACGTGTTTATCACGGTTTGCAGCTGCATCTCAACGTACTGTACCCGTCTTTAATATTCACTTTGCATACTTAGCAAGATAGGTGCGAGTGCGAATACGAATTTTATACGGCAAGAAGTCCGCATTGCGGTTGTGATGTTCTCCTTAATAGTTGATGCACCTAAACATTAACCTTTAATGTTTAACATGTGATGTGATCATATAAATTGTGTAGGGTCATGGTTTATATTTTGAGACATTTTGCAGGGATGATGGCGCAATGGTGTAGCGCATTCAGAGAACCTGTCTTGCGAAGGACATGACAATTGAATCTAACAGGATCGCGACCGCTAAAACCAGGTGTAACACTCCCCATAATGACTCGCTTAGGCATGTCACATGCCAATCCAAGCGCCAGGCACATGTGATCAATCACTCGCTCGTGATCTTCTTCTGCTCATATCTGGTTCACACGTTGCTCACCAGAAGCTATCGGGGCTATGGAGTAACATCCATAGTCCACGTAGCTCATGTAAACAAAAAAGAAAACAAATTTGAAATTATCTTACAAAACTGGCTTGTTAGCACTACAACAATTCGAAATTACTCATAAGTAAGTAATTAGTATGTATACCATGAGTGTAGAATACAAATAAAATTATTGTCAGTTAAGTTAACCACTTATAGCAATGACAGTAGTATGGCTTCTTGCATGGAAGGAGTAACTAATTTTCACTTTTATAGGAATCATTCCATGAACTCTATACCAACTAAAAGCTTATACTACGAGGCATGCGGTTTAGTCTTCCTCACAGACTGCTATAAACTCTCAACCGATTTTCCGTACGTTAAAAATCTCAACCAATGATAAACACTAGAACTCACAATTAACCTTAAAAATTACTACTAATGATATAGCATTTTCAAACGCAAATTTCGACCGCATAATGATTACTTGTGGATTTTTCATTACCCATAAATTCTAATCAAAATTCTCAAAAAATTTCGTAATAACATAGTGGTTATAAATACGAGTACATGCAACTTCTATACGCATAAATTAATGTTCTTACCCACCAGTTACTGCTATTACCGCCAGTTATAGGCGAGCGACGACGTCATGGTCTATTAGTCTTCTAGTTTTATAAAAATGAATGAATATTTAATATATATGAATATTTAATAACATTAAAAAAATGTTTTTATTAACAGCGGCCGGTTTCAAAGCAGCGTAACGACACAGCGCTCACCGCGTTGAGTCCACATTTTCAACGTTAAATGAAAAGTATTATTAATTGAGATCAAGTCCCTGGAATTGATAACCAACCTGATCGACCTGATCTGCATGTAGGGCAAAACTGCCTCAAAAATTTTCAAAATATTATTTGTCGACAATACACCGCAATAACTTTTCTTTTCTACATGTATTTAAATAAATTCACTAATTTCGAGAGGTACAGCGACTCTAAATAATGGACGGCTCAAGCGAGATCCATGAATGTTATGCAGTAGAAAAAAGTTAAGTATTCGACACATGCGTGGCAGAGTGTACTTAATAATTTAATAATAATTTATTATTATTATTCACTTAATAATAAGAGTGTAATTCTTGACTGATTTTTCAGATTATTACCAAAAGAATGAAAATTAAATTTCTATTATTTAATTATTATATCCTTGTAACGTCTTTAATTAGAAAGTTCTTGCTCAAAATTATGAACTAAACATTAGTTTAAGTTTACTTTAGTAAAAGGTTACGAAAAGAAATATATCACTAAACTACTTGCAAATTTCACAAAATAAATCCTTATATACTATTTTTTTGAGAATCTTTATTAGCTTTAATCCGTCCAAAATCTTATTCGGCATATATGTCGACTTTGTAGACAAAATATTTCTTTATTTCGTCATCATCCCGAACAGATTAACACCACTATATAATAATATAACAAATTTATAGTCAAGCCACTGCAAACCAAAAGTGAGTTCTTTTTGACGCCTGATATTATTTTTACTAAGGCATGGCTTAGGTGCAATGAAAGGGTCGGTGATAAATATGAGTTGTCGCGTGGACAATTAAATAGGTATAAAATACCAGAAAATAATTTTAAAAGGTTATGGAATGAAATGCAAAATAGATATATATGTGTAATCCGAAGGCATTTGACAATAAGAGAGATATAAAATACAGAGTACCTTATTTATAGTTTAATAATTTCAGTAAAACCTTCACTAGTATAGTTATTCCACGTTATGCTGTAAAATCTGCTTGTAAAATCTGTCTTGAGATGCTTGTGTGTATAAGAATTTGGCAAACAAGCATCAGATATCCATTCCGTTCCATTACTATAGCTGCATCGCCAAGCCAGCATGAATGAATGTGTCCGCCAGGTTTTCCATTAGTTTCATAATAATTGTTGGCTCTTGACAATTTTAGGTGTATAGTATCAACTCCTATAGTTATACCTAGTTAGTAGGTGTATAGTATCACCATACCCCACGCACCACCGACGATGAACAGCCGACCCTGACGTAGCAACTGATACATCATGCGTCGAACTGATCAATCAAAATAATATAGTATTGTTATACCCGTGGATAGTAAAATGCCGTTTGTTTCGACGTGGGAAATGATATCCTAACAAAACAAATGTGAAAAGCGGCCCAAGTTTGTGATGCTACTAAATCATACGAAATATATTAAATTAACGTTGTATATAATGTAAAAGAAGTACAAAAATGTCAGCAACAGCATATATTGATGTTAAGAATCACCGTGCTTTGAAGAACTGGCAAGGAATTCTACAAAACATACATACATTTTATAAAATAGTTTTATATTTATTCTTTGCTTGTTTTTAACTTATCGGGGCATGGGGGGGGGGGTGATAAAATATTGCATAAGCCGGTCTAGAAGAAGAAAAGATCATTCTTGTTTGTTGAAGGAGTAATATACTCCTTCGACTACCGATTACGATGCGAGGGTTTTCTTGCAGTAGTAAAATAACTTTTTATATAGTCTCCAGATAGGTAGTGTAACTCCAAATAATAACGTAGAATAAGAAATATAAATAAAATGATAAAAATATTATATAAAAGACTGTATGTGTTTAGTCACAGACGTCTGATCGGTAAGTCATCTTGAATGCTGTCCGAATTCAATTATTTTTATCATCCTTCTATATTTTAAATTTAAAAGATTCTTTCAGCCAAAGGTACATTCTTTGTATACGGACTACTTATTTGATATATATATATATCGTAAAAGAAGTTTGTATTACAATATTAAAATACTAAATTACCTAAAGATAAGATGCCTTCGGAAAGTAGCATAAACACAATAAATGAAGTAATGAGATATCAACTAAGTTAAAATAAATATATATAATTGAAAGATAAAAATGATTGATTAAACAATCATTACATTTTTTTTATTATAAAAATGATTGATAAAACATTCATTACAGAGTTCGTAAAACAGAGTTCCTACAAATTTTTATCGGTTTATCGTTACACCACAATCTCATCTGATGTTAAGTAACGATAGCCCAAGATTGTAACACGCTAAACTTAGTGCGAGGACTGGCTCTCAAGTGCAGCTGCCGGAACACAAGGTGATTTGATCTTTAATTATATAAACATTATTCATAATAATAACCAAGCGTTATAAATTAATTTCATTTGTGACCTTCTGTTAGAAATCACTGAAGCGGATCCATAAGCTTTATAACTTTTTAAATATCATTATTCATAAACGAAATATAGTGTTTGTAAGTGCTTGTATCACGAGACTTATATAGTATCTTTTTTGTTTAATAACTATTTTTCTACGGAGTCAGCCTCTGTAATACGGGTCTTTAAATTACATGTTTAAGTTAGAAGTAACGAATAAATAAATAATTTAAAGATCGCATCAATACATCAATAGTAATGCCGAGTGGGTGAAGCCGCACGAATAAGTTAGTACCGAAATAAATAAAAAAAAACAGTTGCACGGTTCGTTGCGGATTTATTTTTATGTTTAATGTTTTTATTTGGTATTAATTTTTAAATAGCTTATTTATACGTACCGGATTTTTTGTACGTCTGACCTGATGCAAATATGAAATTATCAAAAAACTTCAAAATATTATTACCGCAAAAACTTTCCTAGATGTAAATAATATATGCACTATTTTCGAGAGATATAACTACGCTAGATATCAGCTCAAGCGAAATCAATGAATGCTATGCAGTAGAAATCACTCACACACCACAATCTCAGCTGATGTAAAGTAACGATGTGACCCAAGATTGTAACACGCTAAACCTAGTGGGAGGACGGCTCTCAAGTGCAGATGTCGGAACACAAGGTGCTTGGAGCTTGAATTGGTAGATTTTTTGTTAGGATTTGATCAATAATTATACTAATATTATTCGTAATATTAAACAAGCGTTACAAATTAATTTTATTCGTGACCATCTCTTATCTCTTATGCGGATCCATCAGCTATCAAACTTTTTAAATATCTTTATTTATATGCCAAATATTGTGCTTGTAAGTGCTTGTATCACGAGACTTATATACAGTATCTTTTTGTGTTAATGAATAGTTCGAAACCCTCTGTAATTCGCGTCTTTGAAATACATGTTTAAGTTAAAAGTAACGAATAAATAAGAAATTGAAAGATCTCATCAATAGTAATGCCGAGTAGGCGAAACCGCGCGTACAAGTTAGTCCCTAAAAAGATTACAAACCGGAAGTAGCACAGCTCGTTGAAGATATATTTTTAAGTTTAATGTTAGTTTTTATTTGGTAACAAATTTTAAATTCCTTGTTTTTTTTTCTGCCAATATAACGTATAAATAATGAGAAATTTTATGTATCTCAGGCACAACTCTACGTGATCTGCAAACATGAACTTTGTAAGTAGAAATATTATTTTTTATTTAAAAAATCATAATTTTTAATATTTTGTATATTGGAATTATAAATGATACAGCAGAGTACGGAAACTTACATGAAAAATGTATTTAGCTGTTATAATTTTATAAACATAAAAAATAAAAGGCAAAGTGGTTCTTCCTGGTCTAAGTAAAAAAAAAACATGCATATTTGTAAAAAAATCTCGTTCTCTGTGACAAATCTCACAGGTAATATAGTTCAAATAACATTTTATACGTATTTTGTTGCGTAAGACATAAATATCTGGAGAAATTTTCTTTCTAACGGTCTGATTTGCAACGATTATAATGTGATAGTACCGATTAGGAAATTATAAATTTTAATTTAAAAAACACAAATACACTCAGTGTTGTACAGTAACATAACTATTCCCTAAACATTCACTGAGTATCTTGCATTCATAAGTTTTTTTTATTAAGCAAACCAGGTAATAAATGTTAAGTAAATGTGGAGACATTTAAAATAATTAAGGTAAAAAAACTTCCACTTTCCTATTGATTTATAGGTCTGCATTTAACTACAAACTAACCTGACGTTAACTGACGATATCCCGGTAGACACAAATATGGAGTTGGCTTGCAAGTGTGGCTGCCGGAACACATCGATAGATGCTTGTCGACAGATTTTCAACTACAGGTTGTTAGCAAGCTTGACGAGCACCAGGACGTTATATCTTACAATCACTCTATGATTACTGACGTACTGACGCTATTTTTTCACTGAAATCTGAGGACATTTTAGAATTAAAGCGAACATCGAATGACGAGGTTTCTGAACGCGCAAACACTGAGCCGATATCGCATTTAAATTACAATAAGATAAGATAAAAGGAATTACAGTTTTAGTGTTTTTTGTTTCAGGTAAAGTACGCAATAATGACAGTGTGGGCCCTGCTGGCCTTTGCTTCAGTAATAAGCACTGCTAACGCTGAACCGGAAGCCATGGAAACTCGAGATACCGCGACTCCGAATATTCTCAACTTTGTTCATGCATTTGATCAAATTGGCTAAGACATTCAATACAAATTTTAAAAGTTTTATTTTCAATTCAATTGATTGAATAAATTTTTGTAAGCTATATTTTGAATATATGTTATTTGAAAAATAATCATTTTGTTTTAGTATTACTTTTAATCTATACATCTATTTGTTATTTAGGAGGTTAGGAACAAAAACTCATGATTCGCTATTTTTCCATTACTATTTTTTATTATTTTCCTAATTCTACATCTTGATTTATATGCACCTTAGATATATATTTTTTTGAAACTTGCTATAAGATAAGTAAAAATAATATTACAATATTAAATTTGTTACAAAAAGTGATAATTTATCAAATTCTAACAAACAGTTTTATCTTCGGTTTAAGTAAAAGTGTTAAATTTAAAAGGAAAAAATACTTTTAAATTAATTAATTAATGATGATTAATTATTTGTTATTTATTTAACAATTATTTCTGTGTTTTCGAATGATTATGTAGCCTTAGTATTTAAGGCAACAAAGGCAAAACATGCTAATACACATAAGATAATCTTACACATATCTTACATCGATTATATGAAAGCCTTTGATAGTATCCCACATTCAGGGTTAATTCGAGTTCTCCAAATAAATAAAATGAACCCTGATATTATAGGCCTCCTGTAAAATGCCATGTTGAACTGGAGAACCACACTTTAGCTTGTTGTGTATGTGTGTACCTATTAGTATATAAGGCAAACGTCATTCATTAAACGACTAGTGCGCTTATAACCTTCTTTCATTTCACACGTCCCGACATAAAAAAAATAGCTAGTTGTAATGTGTGTATACATTGCCCATGTGTTGTGTTGTGCCCGGGCGGGCACCGCTCGCAGTATGGCCATACCCTCCACATTCTTTCTATAGAATACACATCGATTTTTTAGGTCCTATAAACAGTTGTAGTTACCTTATAATAGTAGATGCGTATTCGAAATGGGTCGAATCTTATAAAATGACTTCAGTTTCATCTTCGTTAGTCATATTTAAATTACAAGAATTTATAGCGAGATTCGGGTTACCTCATACCATAGTGAGCGATAACGGCAGGGCTTTTACGTCGCAAGAATTTAAAACTTTTTGTCAAGTAAACGGTATCGATAACGTGACGTCACCTACTTATCACCCGTCGAGCAATGGACAGGCGGAGTGTTTTGTTAAAATCATTAAAAAAGGAATCAAATCCAGCCTAATTAATGGTGAAAATACGAAGCAAAGTGAAGTAACTTTATTAAAATACTTATTTGACTATAGAAACTCGGTACATACTACGACAGGTTCATCGCCGGCTGAGTTGGTTTTCGGCAGGAAACTTCGTTCACGCCTTGACATATTGAATGAGTCACCATCTAAGTCATCGTCGAGTACTCTCGCTAACCGTGTTCGCCAAAAACAGTGTTTGCAGAGTATAATGTATGGTGGTAAAAACAAACAATGTTTACAATATGGCCAGACAATATTATATTAAAAAAAACAGTATGTGCAAAAGAGACAATTGGGGTAAAGGCATTATTGTGAAAAAAATTGGCAAGGTTATTTATTTAATTAAAGATATTAAAAGTAATGTTATACTTAAAAAACATAAAAACCAAATAACTTTAAATACTTTATATAAGGGATTTGACAACAGGGAATGGGGAAGTCAACTGGAAATCGATGATTTTACTGGGAACCATTCGTCTAGTAATATTCCTACATCAGTGGAATCACTAACCACGGCAGATTCTGCTACCCCTCAGGTACGCGTAGACAATGCCGAAAGCCCTAATAATTCGGAGACGGACCTCGAACCGACATTGCATACCAATGATCAAGTCAACGACACGGTGGAGTTTTCAACATCACATTCGGAAGAGTACTCTAGAGATGAAGGTAGAAGGCTACGTCCGCTGCCTAGGGTCGATTATAAACCATTTTATTCGATGTTGTACATTTAGTTCTATTATTATTAATTAATAAAAAAAAAAAATAATGTATGTTAAGCGCGTAAGTGCTTTTCTAAAGAGGGGAAAGATGTTGTGTATGTGTGTACCTATTAGTACATAAGGCAAACTTCATTCATTAAACGACTAATGCGCTTATAACCTTCTTTCATTTCACACGTCCCGACATAACATAGCTACATAACGACACTAATACCATTACTCAATTTCTCGTATAATACAGGAATATACTTTCACTAAACATACATACTGATAGTATACCACGTAACACAGGTTAGGGAAAAGGCAGATGGAGTCTGGCAGAACACGAAAATGTCCCTAACAATTTTTGGTATTACTATTCAATTGTGTAAATTTTTAAAGGAAACGTCAGAGCTCCGTATGTTATAATATTAGATAAGAAAGTAAAAGTATACACAGTAAAAGTTCTTCCTGAAGACGAAAAAGACAAAGGGAAGATCGTTTCATAGGTAACGAAGCTTATTTTGATGATATTTTCCGTGATATTTGTTACCGATTACAAAACTGCAACAGTGTTGCTAGGTTACAATGATATATTTTCCTGTAAGTTATATTAAAATATATGTATGTTGAGTTGGAAAATAATTTTATTTACAACATAACTATCGTGGAACTAAAGGTAAGGTAATATTTGTCACGTAATAGTTTGTTTGTTTGACAATGACCTACAAACACTGAAAGAGATAGCGTTACGGTTTCAAAGTAAAAATTATAGAGAATCCTGGACTATTTAGTGTACCAATCAAAATCTAAAAACCAACATGATCGCTAAAAATTTCAAATGCTTACTACTTCCAGTATCTTTAGGCATAGTTATGGTAAGTTAAAATAAAAGTAAATAAATAAAGAAAATTAAGTAATATTTATTGATATGGAGGAAAATCAAGATGGTAGATATAAGTTTAGTTGAAAATTGGTATGTAAAGGTCCTTGGGCCTTTCAAGTACAAAATTAGTTTTTTGATGACGGATGTTGGATTAACTACTACAATACTGAAATGGTAAAAAACAGTAAAACTTATGTTAACTACCCTGGCAACATTATTCACATAATCGTATGTGTTGTTAGCTGGTTGCCAAGGACACACAGCTGAATGCATGTTCCAGTTTTGTTCTTTGTAAGGCTCCATCTGCCTTTACGGCATATTTTTATATAATATTAAATCATACGGAGTGCTGATATAACATGACGTTTCCGTACAAAATTTAGATAATTTAATACTAATACATACTAAAATTATTAGGGATATTTTCCTGTTCTGTCAGGCTCCGTCTGCCATTTTCTCAAATTTGTGGTTCCAGACTTATATTGAATGAAATTATTCTGTATAAGTACATGTTAATTTATATTGTGGAAAAAACATTTCTTATTCTTTATATTTAATGACATCTAGATATTTTTGAGGTTGAACTCAAATGACGAAACGATAACAGTATCCAACTTCGTGCAGGCCATGTAAATAATGGTCGTGTCCCACTTGTCAGTAGGTTCACCTAAATAATTTAAAGTGTTTAGATTTTTTGATAATGTATCTATTAACTCCCGAATACCGAAGTCTGTCGCCTTGTGCAGCGGTTCTATAGCAAATAAACAGTTAACATGTTCATTAATCAATAATCGTTTATTATTATTATTATATCGTTCGCATAATAAGTTCCAAGCGATTTTGTAGTTCTTCGACAATATTTTTACTGAATTAAATACAGAAGAAGCCGTACCTTCTAAATACGGTTTTAGGTAATGAAATTTACAAATTTCATCTATGTTGTCGTTATCGTGAGTCAGGGAGATATACATGTCTCTAAAGGAAAGCCACTTATCTGACTGTTCAATAAAAGGCGGGATCTTTAAGGCTGGTAACTTTAAATTGTAAGGGCTTTTAAAACTTGTGTTGGATACCTTACTAGTGTTTTAAAAAAACTCTGATTAGGATTGTGCCTGAGCGATTAAATGAACACAGATATTTTCTGTAGTTTCACGTTCCAACATTTCAATTTGTGATTCAACGTCTTCAAAACGGCATGCAAGATTTCATTCAGCCTGACACTAAGCTTATTTATTATTACAGTACTAATTTCTTTAATATCTAAAAATGGCGCTAAATGCTTTTCAAATAAAGTTAGTTTCGATCTGATATGTATAACCTCTGTGTTTAATAAGTTCCTTTAATTCACTCATCTTGCAGATTACAAAAAACAGTAATACGGTTCGTTGCGGTTTAATTTATCTGATTAATATTTTTATTAGGTAATAAATTTTAAATAGCTTATTTATACGTACCTAATTTTCTGTACGTCTAACATGATGCAAATATGAAATTATCATAAAATTTCAAAATATTATTACTGCAAAAACTTTTCTAAACGTAAATAATAAATTCACTATTTTCGAGAGGTAATTTCATAGCGACTCTAGATAATGGACGGCTCCACCAAAATCCATGAATTTTATACAGTAGAAAACACATCGGTATTCGACACATAGGTTGCAAAATGTAAGACTTCTTGACTGGTTTATTATTCAAGTTATTACCAAAACAATAAAAATTCACTTTCGATCATTTAATTATTATTTCCTTGTAGCGTCCTAAATTATATACTTATTACTCAAATTTATGAAATTAGATATTGTTTCAAGTTTATTTCCTTAAAAGTTTGCGAAAAAAACACCTCAAAACTCAATATAAAAGAAATTATTTTATACTAATTTTTAGAAAATCTTTTTTGGCTTTTAACACTACTGTATAAATTATATTCCTAATATAAGAACTTCGTATTCAGTGCTACTGCAAACCAAAAGTGAGTTCTTTTTGACGCCTGGAGTACAACCAACAAAAATACGAAGAGTGTACAGTGGAACACTTGAATAAACAATAAGTATTATTTAACAATATGAACTAAAATGTAGAATAGATCTAACAACATTTTTTTTAGGTTTTTTTTAAGTAACGGATGTTATGGTTATAAAAATACATATTTTTTTGCTACAAAATGTTTGTAACTACAAAAAGTATCGTGCAAGGAAAATGTTTTGAAAATTTGTAACCGGAAGTTTTGTGTTTTGTATACAATATCATATTATATATATTTCTTGAAGCACAGTTATTTTGATGAACCATTATAAAATAGTTGTTAACGTGGTAAATATGAATTACATTTTTTATCTACTAAAAATATTTCACGTTTATTATTAATAAGATCAACCGATTTGGTAAGTAAATACAAGTTCCCAGTAAAATATATAGATTTAGCTGTTCCAATATATCATTAAAATGGATTAAGGGGTTCATTGGTTTCAACAAACATTATTTCCAACACCGCAATGCAATTTTTTAAACCAATTTTGAGTAATCCGCGACGGAAAGTCTTGAACGACGAGAGTTCCGTACAACTTTAATGTACTTTCAGTCTTGTAATTTGATATTTTGAAAAATCAATCCGTCCTTAGTACTTGCGATTTCCACAAAATAAACTTTTATATACAAATTTTTAGAAAACATTTATTGGCATTGAACATTACTATATCAATTACATAATAATATAACAAATTCGTAGTCAATGTCACTGCAAACCAAAAGTGAGTTCTTTTTGACACTTCATATTATTTATCCTAACGCGTGGTGTAGGTGTAATAAAAAGTCGGTGATTAATAAGAGTTCCTACAAATTATTTATTGGTTTACCGTTTGACAACAATCAGATCTGATCTTAAGTAACGATGTGGCCCAAGGTTGTAACACGCTAAAACCTAGTGGGAAGACTGGCTCTCAAGTGCAGCTGCCGGAACATAAGTTGCTTTGATCACTAATTATATAAATATTATTCATAATAATAACCGAGCGTTACAAATTAGTTGTATTTGTGATCTTCTGTGAGGAATCTCTCATGCGGATATATCAGATATATATATTTTTTATTATCTTCTATAAATATTATAAAACACAAAGTCTGTCTGTCCGTTTATGTTCTTTTCACGCGAAAACCACTTATCAGGAGTACATGGTTTTTCCTTTAATTCATAGATATGTTATCTGGACAGATATATTTTTTAAGATAAAGTAACATACAAAATAAGCAGTGTCGATAACGGTGAATCAATTTGGAAAAAATACGCATTTGTTAAAAGTAACGAATAAATAAATAATTGAAAGCTTGCATTAGTAATGCCGAGTGGGCAAAGCCGCGCGAATAAGTTAGTCACTAAAAGTAACACAAACCAAAACAGTAGCACGGCTCCTTGCAGATATTTTTTTTCATGTTAATTTATTTATATGGTAATATATTTTAAATTCCTTGTTTTCTTATGCCAAGATAGCGTATATATAATAAGAAATTTGATATATCTCAGGTACAATTCTACGTGATCAGCAAACATGAACTTTGAAGTAGAAATATTATTTTTAATTTAAATGAAACATTGTCTTTCAGTGATAATTTTATAAACATAAAAAATAAAGACAAAGTTGTTCTTCCTGGGTTAAGTAAATAAAAATACATACATTTTTTTAAACACCCCTTATTTGTAACAAACTGTCGGCCAATATGACGTATCTCACTGGTAACATAGGTCGAATATCATTTTGTGAGTATTTTGTTTTGTAAGACATAAATAGATGGAGAATATATTTTGTCTAACGGTCTGATTGGCAACGATTTATTGTGACAGTACCGATTAGGTAAAAATACAAAAACACTCAGTGTTGTACACTAACATATACCCAAAACTTTCAGTGAGTATCTTGCATTCATAAGAGTGTTTTATTATCTAAATTAGGTAAAAAAATATTAGTGAACGTTCTCCACGTTCATTCACTCATTTACAATAATGAAGGTGAAGAAGCTCCCATTTTCCTATTTATTTATAGGTCTGCGTTTAAATACAAACTCACCTGACGTTAACTGACGATGTCGCGGTAGACACAAATATGGAGTTGGCTTACAAGTGTGGCTGCCGGAACACATCGATAGATTCTTGTCGACAGATTTCAACTATAGGTTGTTAGCTAGCCAGACGAGCACCAGGACGTATATCTTACAATCATAATATAATTTTAGTACGCTGTTTCTCCGTTAAAATCTAAGGACATTTTTGAATTAGAGCGCACATTCAATGACGAGTTGTCTGAAGCCGCAAACACTGAACAGAACACATCCCTTTTAAATTACAATAAGATAAGATACCTATGACCAGAATTACAGTTATTTGTTTTTTTTTTCAGGTAAAGTATGCAATACTGACAGTGTGGCCCTCCTGGCCTTTGCTTCAGCAATAACCCTGCTAACGCTGAACCTGAAGCCATGGGAACTCAAGAAACTGCGCCTCATGGTAGTCTTCAGTATCTTAAATATCTCAAAGGAAGTTAGCAAAAAGGACTTAGTTAAGACATTCAATACAAACTTTAAATGTTTTATTTTCAATTCAATTGATTGTATAAATTTTTGAAATCTAAATTTTGAATATCTATTATCTGAAAACTAATCATTTTGTTTTAATATTACGTATAATGTATATTCAGGAAGTTAGGAACAAAAAGTGTTAAATTTAAAAGAAAAAATGACTTGTTTGTAAGCAAATGATCATTAATTTTATTTGTAATTTATTTAACAATTATTTCTGTGTTTTCGAATGATTATGCTACCAATAAAGCTAGTAACTATTTAAGGCAACAAAGGTGGAACCATAAAGGGTGCAAGAAACAGCTCATAACTGATTCCACATGCTAATATTATACATAAGAGAATCTTACATATATCTTACATTGATTATATGAAAGCCTTTGATAATACCAATGCTAATTGGAGTTCTCAACATATGTAAAATTAACCCTGATATTTTAGACCTCCTGTATAATGAATGCCGTGTTGAACTGGAGAACCACACTTTAGTTATCTAACGACACTGACACCATTACTTAATTTCTCGTACAATACAGGAATGTACTTTCACTAAACATACATACAGACATAGTATAACATGTAACACAGGTTAGGGAAAGACAGAACACGAAAATGTCTGTAACAATTTTAGTATTACTATTCAATTGCGTCAATTTTGAAGGGAAACGTCATGCAATGTCAGCGCTCCGTATGTTTAAATATTATATAAAAAAGTAAACACATTTAAAGTTCTTCCTGAAGACAATGAAAGGCAAAGGGAGAATCGTTTAATAGGTAACAAAGCTTATTTTGATATTATTTTCCGTGTTATTTGTTACCGATTATAAAACTGAAACAGTGTGGCTATGTTACAATGATTTATTTTCCTGGATGTTATTGTAAAATATATGTATGTAGAGTTAGAAAATAATTTTAATTACACATAACTATCGTGGAACTAAAGGTAGGCTAATATTTGCCACTATGAGTTTGTTTGTTTGACAACGACCTACAAACACTGAAAGTGATAGCGTTACGGTTTCAAAGTAAAAATCATAGAGAATCCTGGATAATTTAGTGTATTAGTCAAAAACCTAGAATCCAACATGGTCGCCAAAAATTTCAAATGCTTACGACATCGGAACCTTTAGGCATAGGTATCGTAAGTTAAAACAAGAGTAAATAAATAAAGAGATTCTGTATGATTACTCCAATAGTACATGGTGCGGTGCATTCATATTGTGGAAAAAAGAGTTTTTATTCTTTTTATTTAATGACATCTAGATATTTGTGTAATGAGGTTCATCTTAAATGACGAAACGATAACAGTATCTAACTTCGTCGAGGTCATGTAAACAATGGTTGTGACCCACTTGTCAGTAGGTTCACCTAAAGAATTTAAAGTATCTATTAACTCTCGAATACCGACGTCTGTCGCCTTGTGCAGCCGTTCTATAGCAAATAAACACTTAATATGTTCATTAATTAATAATCGTTTATTATAATTTCCATCGCATAATAAGTTTCAAGCGATTTTGTAGTTGTTCGACGATATTTTTACTGAATTAGTTACAGAGGAAGCCGTACCTTCCAAGTGAAATTTACATATGTCATCTATGTTGTCATTATCGTGAATCAGGGAGATATACATGTCTCTAAAGAAAAGCCTCTTATTTGCCTCTTCACTAAAAGGCGGGATCTGTAAGGCTGGTAACCTTAAATTGTAAGGGCTTTTAAAACTTGTGTTGGATACCTTATACTTGTGTTTTGGAAAAACTCTAATAAGGATTGAGCCTGAGCGATTCAATACTATGAACCCTACGGTTTAGTCTTCCTCGCAGACGGCTGTAAACTCTCATCCGAATTTCCGTAAGTGAAGTTATAAGACATACCATACTTCTAGGTCAAACGTGATACTTATACCACCTAGTAGCGTATACCCCTAGCCATGTATTGAGCCGCAGATTGCTCGGATAATTCTAGACACTGTCATACTCAATCGTTTCGATCATCTGTAGTGGCGCGATTTAGCAGAGATGATTACAGTATTCATACAACTAGATCCAGTTAGACGTATCCATCTCTCACCAGCAAAAAGAAAAGCAGCAGCTTACGTGTCTCGACACTCCTGACAAAAACAGTATTAATAAATTCATATGAACTGGTACTTTACTGTAAGGGTTCATTTACACACGTATTATCAGCGACGGATGTATTACGTGTGAAAGGACCGCAATAGTTGGGAGCTACACCTCTGTTTACGGTAGTATGAAAAACAACACTAGAATTCATAATTAACCTTAAAAATCACGACCAATGATAAACACTAGAACTCACAATTAACCTTGAAAATTACGAGTAATGATATAGCGTTTTCATACGCATAGGTCGACCGAAAAATGGTTACTAGTGGGTATTTCAATATCCCATACATTCTAATCACAACTTTAAAAAAATATCATAAAAATTCAGTAATTTTATTTAAATTCACATTTAATTGTTTTGCGATGTAATGGGTGTTGAAAGACATCTTTAGAACTGAGACGTCCAAGCCAACCTCATCTGCACGTAGTTCACCGAACATCTGCTTCAATAAACTTCAAAATATTCTACATGTATTTAAATAAATTCATTAATTTCGAGAGGTACAGCGACTCTAAATGATGGACGGCTCAAGCGAGATCCATGAATGTTATGCAGTTGGAAAAACTTGAGTATTCGATACATATGTACATACAGAGAGTGTACCACTTCTTGACCGATTTTTTATTCAGATTAATACCAAAAGAAAGAAAGCTACAAGCCAATTTTGTAAAATAATTTGTTTATATGAGCTACTTAAACTAGGGATGTTATGCCATATCCACGAAAGGTTTGTTGAGCAACATGTGAACCAGATGTGAGCAGAAGTTGATCACCAGCAAGTGATCACATTTGCCTTTTTCTTTTTTTATATTAGCTCGGCACGTTGACTGTACTGTACCTGATGGTAAGCACACTACAATCCTAACACAACGGCGACCACGAAAAGATCGAAATCCATCGGCGATTGCCGCTGTCATGCCGGCCTGCAAAATCCTGCCTGGCGCTTGGATGTGCTCGCCGGTCCATGTGGCAACTGATTGCTACAACTAGCTGACTGAAGATGCTGTGCAAGATTCGTGTAACTCAGTATTAAGTAGGGTAAGGATTTAGAGAGGTAGGGTACAGAAAAAAATATTAGGAGATTTCTCTCTAATTGGGGTAGCCCGACTGTTGGAATACCTCCACCCTACAGAAGATCGTTGTCAAATGACCTAGTGTTGCGTTTCTGGGCTAAGTAAGGTTTCCAGAGTTCCTTGGGTAAGGTTGTGTTCAAACAGAGGTAGGGATAGATAATTTTTTTATGCAGATTTTACTCTACTTGGGGTATCCTGACTGTTGAAATACCTCCACCCTACAGAAGGTCACAGCCAAATGACCTGTTGTTGTATCTGCGGTGTGAAACAGTGTGCAATATACATACACACCGACGTTTGCTCTCTCGCTCTGGCTCACACAAAGAGGAGAGACCGATAACATATTGCTCTCTCGCTCTGGCTCACACAAAGAGGAGAGACCGATAATGTGCGTTAAACGTTTAACGTTTAACGTTAAACATGTGAGGTCATTTATAAGATTTTTTATAATTTTACATTTCTAATTGTATATTTATTTGGAGTAACTCTTACCAATCTGGAATCCAAACTGAAAGTTTTTTTGTTACTGCAAGAGACCCCTTGCATTGTAATTGGTATTCGAAGTATTTGAAATTATTCATCCAAAATTGTCAAGAGTCAAGAATGATTATTAAATTAAAGGAACACCTAGCGGACACGTTCATTCATCTTGGCTTGGCTATGGAGCTATAGTAATGGAACGGAATGGATATCAAATGCTTGTTTATCTAATTCATACACCTACACACAAGGATCTCAAGACGGATTTTTTTACTAGCAGCTTTGGTTCGGATAGAAGCATAAACGTGGATTAACTATACTAGTGAAGGTTTATTAATATTAATAGACTATAAATAAGGTACTCCGTTTTATATCTTAGTTAATGCCTTCGGAATTACACATATAAATCAATATTATTTTAAATTTGATTAACCTATTAATATATTTATTTCGATATTTATATCTATTTAATTGTCCACGTGACAGTGTCCTTGGCAACCAGATAACAACAAATACGATTGTGTAACTAATGTTGCCAGGGTAGTTAAGTACAGGGTTTTACAGTTTTTTGACACTTCAGTAGTTTAGTCGTTAATCAAACATCCGTCATCAAAAACCAGGTTTTGTACTTGAAATGGAGAGACCAAGGACCTTTACATCCCAATTTTCAACTAAATTTATATCTGCCATCTTGATTTTTTTGATATGATATAAATATTCAATGAATATTTCTTGGTTCTCTTTATTTATTTACTCTTGTTTTAACTTACCATACCTATGCCTAAATGTTCCGATGTCTTAAGCATTTGAAATTTTTGGTGACCATGTTGGATTTTAGATTTTTTACTGGTACACTAAAAAGTCCAGGATTCTCTATAATTTATACTTTGAAACCGTAACGCTATCTCTTTCAGTGTTTGTAGGTCGTTGTCTAACAAACTATTACGTGACAAACATTACCCTATCTTTAGTTCCAAAAACTGAGAATGATCCCTTCTTGTTCCTACCCTCATGAATAAAAAATAGATGTATACATTATACGTAATACTAAAATTAAATGATTATTTTTCAGATAAAAGATATTCAAAATATAGCTTTCAAAAATTTATTCAACAATTGACTTGAAAATAAAACATTTAAAATTTGTATTTAATGTCTCAACTAAGTCCTTTTCTGCTTACGTCCTCAGACTGCACCAAACCGACTACCCTGAGGCGCAGTTTCTGGAGTTTCCATGGCTTCCGGTTCAGCGTTAGCAGGGTTTATAGATGAAGCAAAGGCCAGCAGGGCCCATACTGTCATTATTGCGTACTTTACCTGAAATAAAAAAAATACTAAAACTGTAATTCTGATGGTAGGTATCTTATCTTATAATTTTAAAAGTGTTGTCGGCTCAGCGTTTGCGCTTTCAAAAACCTCGTCATTCGAAGTGCGCATTAATTTTAAAATTGTCCTCAGATTTCAGTGAAGAAAACAGCGTAATGAAATTATATAGCAAGATTGTAAGATATACGTCCTATTGCTCGTCTGGCTAGCTAACAACCTCCAGTTGAAAATCTGTCGACAAGTATCAATCGATGGTTTCCGGCAGCCATACTTTCAAGCCAGCTCCATTTAATTGTCTTCCGCGACATCGTCAGTTAATGTCAGGTGATTTTGTATTTAAACGCAGACCTAATCAATAATATGTTTTCTATAATTTAGATAATAAAAAACACTTATGAATGCAAGATACTCGGTGAAAATTATCAGTATATGTTACATTACAACACTGAGTGTATTTGTAAATTTTTTTCATTAAGTTTTAATTTCCTAAGCGGTACGTTCACAATATGATCGTTGCCAGTCACAAAAAAATCCACCAGATATTTATGTCTTACGAAACAAAATACGTATAAAACGTTATTTGAACTATGTTACCTGTGAGATTCGACATAGTGATCGAGATTTTGTTACAAATATGTAGTTTTTTTTAATCAAAAAATTAAATTTTATTGATTTTTATTTACTCGACCCAGGAAGAACCACTTTGCCCTTATTTTCATAAAATTATCACAGCAAAATACATTTTACAAGTAAGTTTTCGTACTCTGTTATAAAATATATAATTGCACTTTACAAAATATTTAGTAGAATGATTTTTTAAATAAACAATAATATTTCTACTTACAAAGTTCATGTTTGCAGTTCACGTAGAATTGTGCCTGAGATGTATCAAATTCCTTATTATATATACGTTACCCTGGCACTAAAAAACCAAAAAACATTTAAAATTTATTACCAAATAAAGAAACTAACATTAAACTTAAAAATATAAACATAAAATATAATCTTTCTAGGGACTAACTTTTTCGCGCGGTTTCGCCTACTCGGCATTACTATTGATGTATTGATGCGATCTTTCAATTATTTATTTATTCGTTACTTCTAACTTAAGCATGTGTTTCAAATACGCTAATTACGGAGGCTTTCGAACTCCATAAAAAATGTTATTAATCAAAAAAGATACAAGACATTAGTCTCGTGATACAAGCACGCACAAGCACATATTCGGTATATGTATAAAGATGTTTAAAAAGTTATATAGCTGATGGATCTGCATCAGTGATTTCTCACAGAAGGTCACAAATAAAATTAAAGACAAAACAAACCAAGAACAGTAGCACGGTTCGTTGCGGATTTATTTTCATGTTTAATGTTTTTATTTGGTAATAAATTTTAAATAGCTTTTTAAGACTTAGCTAATTTTTTGTACGTCTAACCTGATGCAAATATGAAATTATCAAAAAACTTCAAAATATTATTACCGCAAAAACTTTTCTAAATGTAAATAATAAATTCACTATTTTCAAGAGATATAGCGACTCCAGATAATGGAAGGTTCCAGCAAAATCCATGAATTTTATGCAGTAGAAAAAACATCAGTATTCGACACATAGGTTGCAGAGTGTAAGACTGTTTGACTGATTTATTATTCAAGTTATTTCAAAAAGAATAAATATTCAATTTCAATTCAATTATTCTTTCCTTGTAACTTCCTAAATTAGATACTTATTACTCAAAATTATGAAATTAAATATTGTTTAAGTTTATTTAATTAAAATGTTTGCGAAAAAAAAAACACCTCAAAACTACTTGTAAATTTCATATAAGTGAGTTCTTTTTGACGCCTGCAGTATAACAAACAAAAATACGAAGTGTGTACAGTGGAACACTTGAATAAACAATAAGTATTATTTAACAATATGTACAATATTTATTTTAGTTTTTGTTTTGAGTAACGTGTGTTAAGGGAATAAAAAATAAGTATTAAAATTTATTCGGAAATTTTGTTTTGCACACATTTCGTGAAGAACAGTTATTTTGGTGGGCCATAATAAAATAGTTGGTAAATTGGTAAATATGAATTAAATTATTTATCTACTAAAAATGTTATTTACACGTTTATTATTAAGATATTAAGATCAACCCATGTTATGAGTAAATTTAAGTTACAAGTAAAATATATCGATTTATCTGTCCCAATATATCAGTAAAAGGGATGAAGGGATTCATTGGCTTAAAAACAAATATTTATTCCCAACACCACAATGCAATTTTTAAATCAATTTTGAGTAATCCGTGACGGAATTTCTGGAAAGACGACAGTTTCGTACTTTCAGTCTTTAAATTTGATATTTTGAATAAGCAATCCGCATTTAGTACTCGCAATTTCCACAAAAGAAACTCTTACATACAAATTTTTAGAAAATGTATTTATTGACATTTAACACTACTATATAAATTATATAATAATATAATAAATTTGTAGTCAATGACACTGCAAACCATAAGTGAGTTCTTTTTGACGCCTGATATTATTTTTCCTAATCCGTGATGGAGGTGCAATAAAAAGGTCGGGGTTAAATAAGAGTTCGTCAAATAGAGTTCCTATAAATTCTTTATTGGTTTACCGTTTGACCACAATCTCATCTGATGTTAAGTAACGATGTGGCCCAAGATTGTAAGACGCTATAGCTAGTAGGAGGACTGGCTCTCAAGTGCAGATGCCGGAACACAAGGTGCTTGGATCTTGGATTGGGCGAATTTTTATTAAGATTTAATAATTAATTATACAAATATTATTCATAATATTAACCAAGCGTTACAAATTAATTTTATTTGTGACGTATTGTGAGGAATCTCTGATGCGGATCCATCAGCTATAAAACTTTTTGAATATCTTATCTTATCTTAATTCATATACCGAATATTGTGCTTGTAAGTGCTTGTTTGACGAGACTTAAATATCGTATCTTAATGTGTTTAATGACTATTTTTCTCCAGAGTTCCAAAGCCTATGTAATTCGCGTCTTTATAATACATATTTAAGTTAAAAGTAGCGAATAAATAAAAAAATGAAAGATCTCATAAATAGTAATGCCGAGTAGGCGAAACCGCGCGAACAATTTAGTCCTTAAAAAGATTATATGTTATGTTTTTATTTTATATTTTATGTTAGTTTCTTTATTTGGTAATAAATTTTTAATTCCTTGTTTTTTCTGCCAAGGTAACGTATAAATAATAAGGAATTTGATATATCTCAGGCACAATTCTACGTGAACTGCAAACATGAACTTTGTAAGTATAAAATATTATTGTTTATTTAAAAAATATTTTTATTTAATATTTTGTAAAGTGGAATTATAAATTATATAACAGAGTACGGAAACTTACATGTAAAATTTATTTTGCTGTGATAATTTTATAAACATGAAAAATAAAGACAAAGTGGTTCTTCCTGGGTTAAGTAAATAAAAATCAATAAAATGTATGTTTTGAAAATATAAACTACATATTTGTAAGAAAATCTCGGTCACTATGTCGAATCTCATAAATTCAAATAGTTTTATATATTTTATACATATTTTGTTTAGTAAGACATAAATACCTGGAGATAATTTCTTTCTAACGGTCTGATTGGCAACGATTATATTGTGACAGTACCGATTAGTATCTTGCATTTAAATTAGGTAAAAAATATTGAGTGAACAATGAGACATTTACAATAATTAAGATGAAAAAACTGTCATTTTCCTATTGATTTATAGGTCTGCGTTTAACAAACTCACCTGTCGTTAACTGACGATGTCGCGGTTGACACAAATATGAAGTTGGCTTGAAAGGGTTGCTGCCGGAACACATCGGTAGATGCTTGTCGACAGATTTTCAACTATAGGTTGTTAGTTAGCTAGACGAGCGCCAGGACGTATATCTTACAATCTTGCTATGATTTTATTACGCTGTTTTCTTCATTGAAATCTAAGGACATTTTAAAATTAGAGCGAACATTAAATGACGAGGTGTCTGAAGCCGCAAACACTGAGCCGACATTGATTTTAAATTACAATAAGATACCTACAATCAGAATTACAGTTTTAGTTTTTTTTTATTTCAGGTAAAGTACGCAATAATGACAGTGTGGGCCCTGCTGGCCTTTGCTTCAGCAATAAACCCTGCTAACGCTGAACCGGAAGCCATGGGAACTCAAGAAACTGCGCCTCATAGTGGTCACAGAATCCAAGGACGTTAGCAAAAAAGGACTTAGTTGCGACATTCAATACAAATTTTAAATGTTTTAATTTCAATTAAATTAATTGAATAAAGTTTTGAAATCTAAATTTTGAATATCTATTATCTGAAAAATAATCCTTTTGTTTTAGTATTACGTATAATGTATACATCTATTTTTTATTCAGGAGGTTAGGAACAAAACATGATAATTTGCTATTTATCCAATATTATTTTCCTACATCTACATCTTGATTTCTATGCACCCTAGGCGTATTTTCGTTTTGAAACTTGATATAAAATAAGTTAAAAATAATATTACAATATCAAATTTGTTACAAAAAGTGATAATTTATCAAATTCAATTCTTCAAATTGAATTTATCTTCGTTTCAAAAAGTGTTACATTTAAAAGGAAATTTACTTGTTTGTAAACAAATAGTGATTAATTGATTGTAATTTATTTAACAATTATTTCTGTATTTCGAATGATTATGCAGCCAAAACAGCTACTATTTAAGGCAACACTGGTGGAACCATAAAGGGTGCAAGAAACAGCTCATAACTGATTCCACAGTGCAAAACATGCTAATACACATAAGAGAATTTTAAACATATCTTATAATGCATGAGTGCAATGAATGCATGCATTGAAAGCCTTTGATAGTACCCCTCATTCAGGGTTAATTCGAGGTCTCCACATATGTAAAATTAACCCTGATATTATAGACCTGTGTTATCTATGTTTATTTATTTGCTTACGATTTAAATGTGTGTCGAAGCAGTCAGTGGTCTCTCTAAAAATGATTTTATAATGACACTACGAAGGTTCATTTCGCGTCGCGGCAAGCCAGCGGAAATATTTTCCGACAACGGGCGCAACTATGTCTCGACGGCAAAAGAGCTAGGATCATTTTTAAAGTTAAATAATAATTATATATCTGATTTTTCTGCTCAGGAAGGCATCAATTTTAAATTCATTCCCGCGTACTCTCCTCACTTTGGTGGTATTTGGGAAGCTGGAATCAAATCCGCAAAACACCACATTTCACGCATCATAGGCAACAGCCACCTCACATTTGAGGAAATTCAGACTCTTTTTACACAAGTTGAGGCGATTTTAAACAGTCGTCCCTTGTGTCCAATGTCCTCTAGTCCCAACGATTTTTTATCCCTCTCTCCCGGCCACTTCCTTATAGGTAGACCACTTACCTCCTTTCCATCACCTGCACTTCAAGACGTTGCTACTAATTATCTACAGCATCATCAAAGGCTGGAACAATTACGGCAACATTTCTGGCTGAGATGGCAAAGGGAATACATAGCTGAGCTACAGACGCGACAAAATTGGAAAGTGAACACCCAAAATCTGAAGGTCGGCGACATGGTGGTCCTGAAGGAGGATTCAGTACCTCTACTCTGCTGGCGTCTCGGAAGAGTTAAGACTTTATTTCCAGGACCAGATGGAATCTCTCGTGTGGCCGAAGTCAACACTACAAAGGGCTGCGTGCGACGGGCACTCAACCGTCTCTGCCGTATTTCAATAAGTGTTGAAAGACGAACAAGCCTTTCAACGGGGCGGAATATGTTAACGCGCGCGCTTCACTGCCCCGCGCAGCCGCGGGGAATGCTGTGTGGTTGGAGAGGGGTTGGCGACGCGTGGGACGGCGATATGCGCCGGCTCCGAGCTACACTATCTTGTTGGCCAAGGACCGCTGCGCCACGCCGTATATTTGCTAAATAACAATTGTAATTTTAACCATATAACCTATTATACTTATTCCATATACAAAACGGGTTTCACTACTAAACTCGCAAATGTCAGCGTAGACAATGTATGTAGAGTTGGAAGATCATTTTATTTACAACATAACTGTCGTGGAACTAAAGGTAGGGTAATATTTATCACGTTATAGTTTTTTTCTTTGACAACGACCTACAAACACTGAAAGAGAAAGCTTTAGGTTTCAAATTAAAAATTATAGAGAATCTTGCACAATTATTGTACCAGTCAAAACTCTAAAATACAACATGGTCGCCGAAAATTTCAAATGCTTACGACATCGGAACCTTTAGGCATAGGTATGTTAAGTTAAAACAAGAGTAAATAAATAAAGGGATTCTTTATAATTACTCCAATAGTACGTGGTGCATTCATATTGTGGAAAAAAGAGTTTTTATTCTTTTTATTTAACGACATCTAGATACCTATTTGTGTAATGAGGTTCATCTCAAATGACGAAACGACAACAGTATCTAACTTCGTCGAGGCTATGTAAACAATGGTTGTGACCCATTTGTCAGTAGGTTCACCTAAAGAATTTAAAGTATCTATTAACTCCCGAATACCGACGTTTCTCGCCTTGTGCAGCGGTTCTATAGCAAATATACAGTAAATATGTTCATTAGTTAATAATCGTTTATTATTATTATATCGCTCGCATATCAGTTCCAAGCAAATTTCTAATTTTCCGACGATATTTTTACTCATTTAATTACACAGGAAGCCTTACCTTTCAAGTACGACTTGAGGTAATGAAATTTACATATGTCATCTGTGTTGTCATTATCGTGAATCAGGGAGATATGCATGTTTCTAAAGGAAAGTCACTTATCAGACTTTCCACTAAAAGGCGGGTTCTTTAAGGCTGTAACTTTAAATTGTAAGGGCTTTTAAAACTTGTGTTGGATACCTTATACTTGTGTTTTGGAAAAACTCTAATAAGGATTGAGCCTGAGCGATTCAATACTATGAACCCTACGGTTTAGTCTTCCTCACAGACGGCTGAAACTCTCATCCGAATTTCCGTAAGTGAAGTTATAAGACATACCATACTTCTAGGTCAAACGTGATACTTATACCACCTAGTAGCGTATACCCCTAGCCATGTATTGAGCCGCAGATTGCTCGTATAATTTTAGACACTGTCATACTCAATCGTTTCGATCATCTGTAGTGGCGCGATTTAGCAGAGATGATTACAGTAATCATACAACTAGATCCAGTTAGACGTATCCATCTCTCACCAGCAAAAAGAAAAGCAGCAGCTTACGTGTCTCGACACTCCTGACAAAACCAGTATTAATAAATTCATATGAACTGGTACTTTACTGTAAGGGTTCATTTACACACGTATTATCAGCGACGGATGTATTACGTGTGAAAGGACCGCAATAGTTGGGAGCTACACCTCTGTTTACGGTAGTATGAAAAACAACACTAGAATTCATAATTAACCTTAAAAATCACGACCAATGATAAACACTAGAACTCACAATTAACCTTGAAAATTACGAGTAATGATATAGCGTTTTCATACGCATAGGTCGACCGAAAAATGGTTACTAGTGGGTATTTCAATATCCCATACATTCTAATCACAACTTTAAAAAAATATCATAAAAATTCAGTAATTTTATTTAAATTCACATTTAATTGTTTTGCGATGTAATGGGTGTTGAAAGACATCTTTAGAACTGAGACGTCCAAGCCAACCTCATCTGCACGTAGTTCACCGAACATCTGCTTCAATAAACTTCAAAATATTCTACATGTATTTAAATAAATTCATTAATTTCGAGAGGTACAGCGACTCTAAATGATGGACGGCTCAAGCGAGATCCATGAATGTTATGCAGTTGGAAAAACTTGAGTATTCGATACATATGTACATACAGAGAGTGTACCACTTCTTGACCGATTTTTTATTCAGATTAATACCAAAAGAAAGAAAGCTACAAGCCAATTTTGTAAAATAATTTGTTTATATGAGCTACTTAAACTAGGGATGTTATGCCATATCCACGAAAGGTTTGTTGAGCAACATGTGAACCAGATGTGAGCAGAAGTTGATCACCAGCAAGTGATCACATTTGCCTTTTTCTTTTTTTATATTAGCTCGGCACGTTGACTGTACTGTACCTGATGGTAAGCACACTACAATCCTAACACAACGGCGACCACGAAAAGATCGAAATCCATCGGCGATTGCCGCTGTCATGCCGGCCTGCAAAATCCTGCCTGGCGCTTGGATGTGCTCGCCGGTCCATGTGGCAACTGATTGCTACAACTAGCTGACTGAAGATGCTGTGCAAGATTCGTGTAACTCAGTATTAAGTAGGGTAAGGATTTAGAGAGGTAGGGTACAGAAAAAAATATTAGGAGATTTCTCTCTAATTGGGGTAGCCCGACTGTTGGAATACCTCCACCCTACAGAAGATCGTTGTCAAATGACCTAGTGTTGCGTTTCTGGGCTAAGTAAGGTTTCCAGAGTTCCTTGGGTAAGGTTGTGTTCAAATCTTGGTCGATAACCAAAGTTGCCAAGATACGTCGTAGGCCGAGGTAGGGCGAACAAAAAAAATAATCGCAGGAAAAGAAATGTGCAGCCGGCACGATCCTTATATATTACTGTCGATAGTAGGGATTTGTGAAATGTCGCCTTTGAACCCACTGAGACACTCAAAAATATTCGTTTTAACTAAGCCATTGTAAATTAGAACGGAACGTCAAACAATTGTTCATGACGTAAGATTTCGATCTCACCTGTCATTTCACTAGTAAAATTCTCCAGCCAGCAGCTGCAGCCACTATTTCCGAGGGAAGTGCGTTTATTCCTTTATATCTCAATCCTTTATATTTTAATTTGCGTTAATACCGCTTATAACTCCGTATTATGAACACATTAAAATTCATAAAAGAAATAACCACAAGTAAAAATATAAAGAAGTGTATAAACTACGTTTTAATTTGCCTAATAAAGGTAAGCTACCATTACATTAAATAATTAAAACTAGCAATAACCATTTGTAAAGAAAATATTTAGTAATATCACTGTAATTCCCTATATGTAAATATCATATTCAAGACACAGTGTCTAACAGTGTTGAATTTTTTATCCTACATACGAATATTTACTATTTCTTAATGTTCGATTCCTCTTAAAATATATTTAAATATATTTGCCGAATATTTCAGACGTTCTCCGATAGTGTGCTCGTGATATTTTAGTTAAAATCTTTGAGAGTTTACCCGTTGCGTATTCCAACAAGCAACCGTGCCTCTCCGTGTGTCGCGCTGTGCATCGACTTCATACGCAGAACCTTATCTGTTAACTGCTAACGTATTCATTGTTTGATTTACAACTAATTTAATATTAGGAAATTGCTGATTGTGATATGTTATATTCGCCTGCAAGATGAATGAATTAAACCAACTTAACAAAATTAACTTTATTTGAAAAGCATTTAGCGAGATTTATGGATATTAAAGAAACTAGTACCTTAAAAATAAATGAGCTTAGTATCAGGCTGAGTAAAATACGTGATCTTGCATGAAGCATTGAAGACGTTCAATCACAAATTTAAATATTGAATAAAGATATAACTCAATAAATGCAAGAACGCGAACTACAGAAAATATCTGTATTCATTTAATCGCATAGGCTCAATCCTTATTAGAGTTTTTCCAAAACACAAGTAAGGTATCCAACACAAGATTTAAAAGCCCTTAAAATTTAAAGTTACCAGCCTTAAAGATCCCGCCTTTTAGTGAAGAGTCAGGTAAGTGGCTTTCCTTTAGAAACATGAATATATTCCTGATTCACGATAATGACAACATAGATGACATATGTAAATTTCATTACCTCAAGTCGTACTTGAAAGGTAAGGCTTCCTGTGTAATTAAATGAGTAAAAATGTCGTCGGAAAATTACAAATTCGCTTGGAACTGATATGCGAGCGATATAATAATAATAAACGATTATTAATTAATGAACATATTTACTGTATATTTGCTATAGAACCGCTCCACAAGGCGACACACTTCGGTATTCGGGAGTTAATAGATACTTAATCAAAAAATCTAAGTGCTTTAAATTCTTGGGGTGAACCTACTGACAAGTTGGACACAAACATTATTTATAGGGCTTCGACGAAGTTAGATACTGTTATCATTTCGTCATTTGAGTTGAACCACATTACAAAAATATCTAGATGTCATTAAATAAAAACCCTTTTTTCACAATATGAATGCACCATGTAGTATTGGAGCAATTATATAGAAGAATTTAATTTATGTTTAAGCCTGGAATCACAAATTTGAGAAAAAGGCAGACGGAGCCTGACAGAACACGAAAATATCCCTAACAATTTTAGTATTAGTATTCAATTTTGTAAAATTTGAACGGAAAAGTCAAGCAATGTCTGAACCCCATCTGTTTTTATATTATATAAAAATTAGCCGTAAAGGCATATGCAGCCTTACGAACAACAAAACTGGAACATGCATTTAGCTTTGTTTTAATGATTGTTTATCAATCACCTTTATATTTTAATTATATATATTATATATAATATTATATGTAATATTATAACTTAGTTTTTCCTCATTATTTCATTTTTTGTGTTTTCGATTGCTTTCCGAAGGAATCTTATCTTTAGGTCATTTATTATATTAAGATATTGTTAGACGAACTTCTTTCGTATCGTAACATATATTATTTAAGAAGGTCGTATACAAAGATTGTATTCAATGGCTGGAAGAACCTTTTGAATTCAAAAATTAGAACGACACTAGAAAGTAATTGAAATGAAAGATCATTCATTATGACTTACCGATCAGACGTCTACGGCTAAACATGTGAGGTCATTTATAAGATTTTTTATAATTTTACATTTCTAATTGTATATTGATTTATTGTATACTCTTACCAATCTGGAATCCAAACAGAAAGTTATTTTGTTACATCAAGAGACCCCTTGCATTGTAATTGGTATTCGAAGTATTTGAAATTATTCATCCAAAATTGTCAAGAGTCAAGAATGATTATTAAATTAAAGGAACACCTAGCGGACACGTTCATTCATCTTGGCTTGGCTATGGAGCTATAGTAATGGAACGGAATGGATATCAAATGCTTGTTTATCTAATTCATACACCTACACACAAGGATCTCAAGACGGATTTTTTACTAGCAGCTTTGGTTCGGATAGAAGCATAAACGTGGATTAACTATACTAGTGAAGGTTTATTAATATTAATAGACTATAAATAAGGTACTCGGTTTTTATATCTTAGTTAATGCCTTCGGAATTACACATATAAATCAATATTACTTTAAATTTGATTAACCTATTAATATATTTATTTCGATATTTATATCTATTTAATTGTCCACGTGACAGTGTCCTTGGCAACCAGATAACAACAAATACGATTGTGTGAATAATGTTGCCAGGGTAGTTAAGTACAGGGTTTTACAGTTTTTTGACACTTCAGTAGTTTAGTCGTTAATCAAACATCCGTCATCAAAAACCAGGTTTTGTACTTGAAATGGAGAGACCAAGGACCTTTACATCCCAATTTTCAACTAAACTAATATCTGCCATCTTGATTTTCTTGATATGATATAAATATTCAATGAATATTTCTTGGTTCTCTTTATTTATTTACTCTTGTTTTAACTTACCATACCTATGCCTAAATGTTCCGATGTCTTAAGCATTTGAAATTTTTGGTGACCATGTTGGATTTTAGATTTTTTACTGGTACACTAAAAAGTCCAGGATTGTCTATAATTTATACTTTGAAACCGTAACGCTATCTCTTTCAGTGTTTTAGGTCGTTGTCTAACAAACTATTACGTGACAAACATTACCCTATCTTTAGTTCCTAAAACTGCGAATGATCCCTTCTTGTTCCTACCCTCATGAATACAAAATAGATGTATACATTATACGTAATACTAAAATTAAATGATTATTTTTCAGATAAAAGATATTCAAAATATAGCTTTCAAAAATTTATTCAACAATTGACTTGAAAATAAAACATTTAAAATTTGTATTTAATGTCTCAACTAAGTCCTTTTCTGGTTACGTCCTCAGACTGCACCAAACCGACTACCCTGAGGCGCAGTTTCTTGAGTTTCCATGGCTTCCGGTTCAGCGTTAGCAGGGTTTATAGATGAAGCAAAGGCCAGCAGGGCCCATACTGTCATTATTGCGTACTTTACCTGAAATAAAAAAATACTAAAACTGTAATTCTGATGGTAGGTATCTTATCTTATTATAATTTTAAAAGTGTTGTCGACTCAGTGTTTGCGCGTTCAAAAACCTCGTCATTCGAAGTGCGCATTAATTTTAAAATTGTCCTCAGATTTCAGTGAAGGAAACAGCGTAATGAAATTATATAGCAAGATTGTAAGATATACGTCCTATTGCTCGTCTGGCTAGCTAACAACCTCCAGTTGAAAATCTGTCGACAAGTATCAATCGATGTGTTCCGGCAGCCATACTTTCAAGCCAGCTCCATTTAATTGTCTTCCGCGACATCGTCAGTTAACGTCAGGTGATTTTGTATTTAAACGCAGACCTATAAATCAATAAGATGTTTTCTATAATTTAGATAATAAAAAACACTTATGAATGCAAGATACTCGGTGAAAATTATCAGTATATGTTACATTACAACACTGAGTGTATTTGTAAATTTTTTTCATTACGTTTTAATTTCCTAAGCGGTATCTTCACAATATAATCGTTGCCAGTCACAAAAAATTCCACCAGATATTTATGTCTTACGAAACAAAATACGTATAAAACGTTATTTGAACTATGTTACCTGTGAGATTCGACATAGTGATCGAGATTTTGTTACAAATATGTAGTTTTTTTTAATCAAAAAATTAAATTTTATTGATTTTTATTTACTCGACCCAGGAAGAACCACTTTGCCTTTATTTTTATGTTTATAAAATTATCACAGCAAAATACATTTTACAAGTAAGTTTTCGTACTCTGTTATAAAATATATAATTGCACTTTACAAAATATTTAGTAGAATGATTTTTTAAATAAACAATAATATTTCTACTTACAAAGTTCATGTTTGCAGTTCACGTAGAATTGTGCCTGGGATGTATCAAATTCCTTATTATATATACGTTACCCTGGCACTAAAAAAAACAAAAAACATTTAAAATTTATTACCAAATAAAGAAACTAACATTAAACTTAAAAATATAAACATAAAATAATTATAATCTTTCTAGGGACTAACTTTTTCGCGCGGTTTCGCCTACTCGGCATTACTATTGATGTATTGATGCGATCTTTCAATTATTTATTTATTCGTTACTTCCAACTTAAACATGTGTTTCAAATACGCTAATTACGGAGGCTTTCAAACTCCATAAAAAATGTTATTAAACAAAAAAAGATACAATACATTAGTCTCGTGATACAAGCACGCACAAGCACATATTCGGTATATGTATAAAGATATTTAAAAAGTTATATAGCTGATGGATCTGCATCAGTGATTTCTCACAGAAGGTCACAAATAAAATTAAACACAAAACAAATAAAGAACAGTTGCACGGTTCGTTGCGGATTTATTTTTATGTTTTTATTTGGTAATAAATTTTAAATAGCTTTTTTAGACGTAGCTAATTTTTTGTACGTCTAACCTGATGCAAATATGAGATTATCAAAAAACTTCAAAATATTATTACCGCAAAAACTTTTCTAAATGTAAATAATAAATTCACTATTTTCAAGAGGTATGGCAACTCTAGATAATGGAAGGTTCCAGCAAAATCCATGAAAGTTAGGCAGTAGAAAAAACATTAGTATTCGACACATAGGTTGCAGAGTGTACGACTTCTTGACTGATTTATTATGCAAGTTATTTCCAAAAGAATTAAAATTCATTTCAATTAAATTATTCTTTCCTTGTAACTTCTTAAATTAGATACTTATAACTCAAAATTATGAAATTAAATATTGTTTGTTTACGAAACAAAGCACAACTTGTAAATTTCATAAAAGAAATTCTTTTATAATATTTTTTTATAAAATCTTTAATGGCTTTAAACACTACTAGATATATTATATTCCTAATAAGATGTATTCAATGCCACTGCAAACCAAAAGTGAGTTTTTTTTGACGCTTGATATTATTTTACATAACGCGTGGTTAAGGTGTAATAAAAAGGTTGGTGATAAATAAGAGTTCGTAAAATAGTTTCTACAAATTCTTTATTGATTTACCGTTTGACCTGGGAGTACTCGCTCTCATGTGTAGTTACCGGAACACAAGGTGCTCGGAGCATGGATTGGTAGACTTTTTGTTAGGATTTGATCATAAATTAAACAAATATTATTTAAAATATTAAACAAGCGTTACAAATTAATTTTATTTGTGACCTTGTGTGAGGAATCTCTGATGCGGATCCATCAGCTATATAACCTTATAAATATATTTATTCATATACCGAATATTGTGCTTGTAAGTGCTTGTATAACAAGACTTATATGTAGTATTTCTTTGTTAATGATTATTTTTCTTCTACGGAATTCGAAAGCCTCTGTAAGTCGTATCTTTGAAATACATGTTTAAGTTAAAAGTAATGAACAAATAAACAATTGGAAGATCTCATCAATAGTAATGAATAATAAGGAATTTGATATATCTGAGGCACAATTCTACGTGATCTGCAAACATGAACTTTGTAAGTAGAAATATTATTGTTTATTTAAAAAATATATATTATTTAATTATATTAAATATTTTGTAAAGTGGAATTGTATATTTTATAACAGAGTACGAAAACTTACTTGTAAAATGTATTTTGCTTTGATAATTTTATAAACATAAAAAATAAGGGCAGAGTGGTTCTTCCTGCTATAAGTAAATAAAAATTATTTTTGAAAAAAAAATCTACATACTTTTGTAACAAAATCTTAGTCACTATGACGAATCTCACAGGTAACATAGTCCAAATAATATTTTATATGTATGTTGTTTCGTAAGATATAAATACCTGGAGAAAATTTCTTTCTAACGTTGTGATTGGAAACGATTATATTGTGACAGACCGATTAGGAAATTAAAAGTTAATTAAAAAAAACAAATACACTCAGTATTGTACGGTAACATATACCCATAACTTTCACTGAGTATCTTCCATTCATAAGTGTTTTTTATTATATAAATTAGTTAATAAATATTTAGTGAATGTGGAGACATTTACAATAATTAAGATGAAAAAACTCCCACTTTCCTATTGATTTATAAGTCTGCGTTTAACTACAAACTTACCTGACGTTTACTGACGATGTCGCGGAAAACAATGAAATGGAGCTGGCTTGCAAGTATGGCTGCCGGAACATATCGATTGATACTTGTCGACAGATTTTCAACTGGAGGTTGTTAGCTAGCCAGACGAGCAATAGGACGTATATCTTACAATCATGCTATATGATTTCATTACACAGTTTTCTTCACTTAAATCTGAGGGCATTTTAAACCTTAAAGTTCACTTCGAATGACGAGGTGTTTGAACGCGCAAACACTGAGTCGACAACACTTTTAAATCACAAGAAGATAAGATTCCTACTATCAGAATTACAGTTTTATTGTTTTTTTTTTTATTTCAGGTAAAGTACGCAATAATGACAGTGTGGGCCCTGCTGGCCTTTGCTTCTGCAATAAACACTGCTAACGCTGAACCGGAAGCCATGGAAACTCAAGAAACTGCGCCTCAGGGTAGTCGGTTTGGCGCAGTCTGAGGACGTAAGCAGAAATGGACTTAGTTGAGACATTAAATACAAATATTAAATGTTTTATTTACAAGTCAATTGTTGAATAAATTTTTGAAAGCTATGTTTTCAATATCTATTTTCTTAAAAATAATCATTTTGTTTTAGTATTAAGTATAATGTATACATCTATTTATTATTCAGGAGGGTAGGTACAAGAAGTTATAATTCGCTGTTTTTGGAACTAAAGGTAGGGTAATATTTGACACGTAATAGTTTGTTTGTGAGATAACGACCTACAAACACTGAAAGAGATAGCGTTACGGTTTCAAAGTAAAAACTATAGAGAATCCTGGACAATTTAGTGTACCAGTAAAAAATCTAAAATCCAACATGGTCGACAAAAATTTCAAATGCTTACGACATCGGATCCTTTAGGCATAGCTATGGTTAGATAAAACAAATTAAATAAATAAAGAGAATCAAGAAATATTCATTGAATATTTATATCATATCAAGAAAATCAAATGGCAGATATAAGTTAAGTTGAAAATTGTGATGTAAAGGTCCTTGCACCCTCCATTTCAAGTACAAAACCAGGTTTTTGATGAAGATGTTTGATTAACGACTAAACTACTGAAGTGTTAAAAAACAGTAAAACTTATGTTAACTACCCTGGCAACATTATTCACACAATCGTATGTGTTGTTAGCTGGTTGCCAAGGACACACAGCTAAATGCATGTTCCAGTATTTTTGTTTGTAAGGCTCCGTCTGCCTTTTTCTCAAATTTTTGTTTCCAGACTTATATATGAATAAAATTCTTCTGTATAATCATTCCAATAGTACATGGTGCATTCATATTGTGAAAAAAGAGTTTTTATTCTTTTTATATAATGACATCTAGATATTTGTGTAATGAGGTTCAACTGAAATAACGAAACGATAACAGTATCTAATTTCGTCGAGACCATTTAAATAATGGTTATGTCCCACTTGTCAGTAGGTTCACCTAAAGAATTTAAAACACTTAGATTTTTTGATAAAGTATCTGTTAACTCCCGAATACAAAACTCTGTCGTCTTGTGCAGCGGTTATATAGCAAATAAACAGTTAATATGTTCATTATTTAATAATAGTTTATTATTATATCGTTTGCATAATAAGTTCCAAGCGATTTTGTAGTTCTTCTACAACATTTTTGCTTAATTAATTACAGAGGAAGCCGTATCTTCGATATACGACTTGAGGTAATGAAATTTATATATTAAATCTATATTGTCATTATCGTGAATCAGGCAGGTATACATGTCTCTAAAGGAAAGCCACTTATCTGTCTCTCCACTAAAAGGCGGGATCTTTAAGGTCGGTAACTTTAAATTGTAAGGGCTTATAACACTTGTGTTTTGAAAAAACTCTAACAAGGATTGAGCCTGAGCGATTAAATGAACACAGATATTTTCTGTAGTTTTGCGTTCATGCATTTGTTTAGTTTTATCTTCATCCAACATTTCAATTTATGATTGAACGTCTTCAAAGCTGCATGCAAGACTTTATTCAGCCTGACACTAAGTTCATTTATTATTACAGTACTAATTTGTTTAATATCTAAAAATGGCGCTAAATTATTTTCAAATAAAGTTATATTCGATCTGATATAACCTCTGTGTTTATAAGTTCCTTTAATTCACTCATCTTGCAGGTGAAAATAACGTATCACAATCAGAAATTTTCTAATATTAATTTAGTTATAAATCAAACAATGAATACGTTACGTTTAACTCTAGTAAAACGCAGTTAATAAATAACGAAACCGGTTCTTCGGGCGATGTCGATGCACAGCGCGACACACGGAGAGGCACGGTTGCTTGTTGGAATACGCGGCGGGTAAACTCTCTAAGATTTTTACTAAAATCTCGCTAGCACACTTTCGGAGAACGTCTGAAATAGTCAACGTCATGGTCTATTCCGCTTCTGGTTTTATAAGAATGAATTAATATTTAAAATGTATGAAAATTTAATAACATTAAAATATGTTTTTATTAACAGCGGCCGGTTTCAAGGCAGCGTATCGACACAGGGCTCACTGCGTTGACTCCTCATTTTCGACGTTAAATTAAAAGTATTATTAATTAAGATGAAGTCCCAGGCGTTGAAATTTCCTCTTTTTTTCACTTCTCTAGCACCAATAGTTTTCAACTAATGGGAAAAAACTAGATCCCATTTTTTAAATAATTAATTGTTTTGGGATGTAATGGGTGTCGAAATAAATCTATAGAACTGAGACGTCCAAGCCAACCTCATCTGCATGTAGTTCACCGAAAAACTGCATCAAAATCCTTCCCAATATTATTTTTGATGTATTAGGTACATACGAAATTGGCGTTTTGTACGGGAGGAATATAAAGTCAATTTTTTTTTGTAAAATATATTTAATTAATTATAATATGCACCGTTGTTATCTATGCCCTTTTGCCATCTCATAGGTAGTTAATTGATCCCTTTACAAAAAAACATGGGGGGCGAGAATCAATAAACTCTTTGAAGGCGGTTTGGACTGCCGCATCGGAGTTGATTTTTTTCCTTGTAAGAAGTTGTTCGAATTCCGAAAAAATGGTAATCTGTTGGAGCAAGGTCCATGGAGTACGGTGGATGTCGCAGACATTCCTATTGAAGCTCATCTAACTTAGTGGTTGTTTGTTGTGCAGTGTGTGGTCTTGCGTTGTTGTGAAGCAGCAGTGGCCTAGAGCGATTGACCAATCTCGGTTGTTTAGCAGCTAGTTCTTCCTTCATGGTTTGCAGTTGCTGACAATAAATATCTGCCGTAATCGTTTGACTAGATTTTAGAAAGCTGTAGTGAACGACACCGGCGCTAGTCCACCAAACAGTCACAAGTAACTTTTTCTGAGTCAATTTTCGTTTAGGGCAGGATTTGGCTGGGTCACCACGGTTCATCCATTGCGACGAGCGCTTCCGATTATCGTACAGTATCCACTTTTCATCACAAGTAATGATTCGCTTTAAAATCCCTTATTTATTGTGTCGATTGAGCAAAGTAACACTGCAAGCGACGCGTGTTTGCAAGTTCGATTCACTCAATTCATGAGGTACCCATTGTTCAAGTTTTTTTACTTTCCCGATTTGCTTCAAGTGGATTAATACAGTTTTTTATCACTTACCCTGAAGCCTGCAGCTATCTCTGAAGTGCTTTGTGATGGATCCGCTTCCACAACAGCCCTTAATTCTTCATTTTCCACTTTGGTCTCCGGCCGTCCACGGGGTTGGTTCTGAAAGTCGAAATTTCCAGAACGAAAACGTTGAAACCAAAAACGTACCATGCTTTCTTTTGCTCCTCCTCCTCCTTCGAGCTCCTTCGAGCTGTTTCTGCAGCCCTGGTGCCACGGTAGAACTCGTACTCGTAAATATACCGATATTTCATGTTTTCCATTGTCGGTAATAAGCGACGCCAAAGAAAAAAACGAATGAGGAAAAAAACAAATGAATGAGTGTTTTCAAAACTCAAACTTTTTTTATCGTTATAGGTTTTGGCGTAGTGGCCACAATCTCATCTGATGTTAAGTAACGATGTAGCCCAAGATTGTAAAATGCTAAATCTAGTGCGAGAACTGGCTCTCAAGTGCAGCTGCCGGAACACAAGGTGATTTGATCTTTAATTATATAATAATAACCAAGCGTTACAAATTAATTTCATTTGTGACCTTCTGTGAGAAATCTCTGAAGCGGATCCATCAGCTTTATAACTTTTTAAATATCATTATTAATATTCCGAATATTGTGCTTGTATCACGAGACTTATATAGTATCTTTTTTGTTTCATAACTATTTTTCTACGGAGTCGGCCTCTGTAATACGAGTCTTTAAACTACATGTTTGAGTTAGAAGTAACTAATAAATAAATAATTTAAAGATCGCATTAATACATCAATAGTAATGCCGAGTGGGTGAAGCAGTATGAACAAGTTAGTCCCTAAAAAGATTACAAAGAACAGTAGCACGGTTCGTTGCGGATTTAATTATTGTTTAATGTTTTGATTTTTATTTGGTAATAAAGTTTAAATGGCTTTTTTTCATACGTATAACTTAATGCAAAATATGAAATTATCAAAAACTTTAAAATATTACTGTTGACGATATCCCGCAAAAACTTTTCTAGGAGTAAATAATAAAATCATTAATTTCGAGAGGTATACGACTCTAGATAATGGAAGGTTCCAGCAAAATCCATGAAAGTTATGTAGTAGAAAAAACATCCGTATTCGACACAGGTTGCAGAGTGTACGACTTCTTGACTGATTTATTATTCAAGTTAATACCAAAAGAATAAAAATTCAATTTCAATCATTTAATTATTATTTCCTTGTTACGTCCTAAATAAGATACTTATAACTCAAAATTATGAAATTATATATTGTTCAAGTTTATTTCTTTACAAGTTTTCGAAAAATAAAACACCTTGTACATTTCATAAAAGAAACTCTTATATGCTAATTTTTAGAAAATTTATTTATTGGCATTGAAAACTTCTATATACATTCTATAATTATATGACAAATTCGTAGTCAATGCCACTGCAAACCAAAAGTGAGTACATTTTGACGCCTGATATTATTTTTCCTAACGCCTGGTGTAGGTACAATAAAAAGGTTGGTGATAAATAAGAGTTCGACAAATTGAGTTTCTACAAATTCTTTATTGATTTACAGTTTGACCACAGTCTCATCTGATGTTAAGTAACGATGTGGCCCAAGATTGTAACACGCTAAACCTAGTGGGAGGACTGGCTCTTAAATGCAGCTGCCGGAACACAAGGTGCTTGGAGCTTGGATTGGTAGATTTTTTGTTAGGATTTGATCATTAATTATACAAATATTATTCATAATATTAAACAAGCTTTACTTGAATTAATTATCCTTACAATAATACTGTGTGATATCTATTGAATTTTTTAGGTACTTGGTAATTTTATGCAGACAGTTTAATATCATCCATATGCAACAAATGCGTGATGGAGATATTTGAGTTTATTTTATATATTTTAGTGGTTTTATTTAGAAGGTAATAAAGTAGATTAAAGGTGAGGCAGAACTACACCGAACAAAATCACCTTGGAAAATGCACTCCTTTATGCGTACATATTGCGTATTACGTAGCAATAAACGTACATATTGTCGATTGTCAGGTTGATCATGATTTATTTTCGTTTAATCTGGTGTTTAATTTTATATGTTACTGATAATGATGGCTTAAATGTGTAACTTTTTTTAAAATAATTTTAGCGATCTGAACATTATATATACTCAATTTCTTTAGAACGATTGAAATAGTTAATATTTACTGTTTAATAAGCGCAAGATTATGTAAGATGATGTCTGCTAGACTCTCTAATACATTTGGTTGCTTTTTGTATGATTGTACATGTCGTATTTAAAAAAAATACGTTCCGATGTGTGGTTCTATTAAGTAGTAGTCAAAACTGACCGATACAGAGTACACCGGACGATATATTTTTGTTATTTTTAATTTATTTATTGACATTTCTCTTTTTAGGGTTCGAAGTAAAAAGGAACCCTTATAGTTTCGCAATGCCGTCTGTCCGCGGCTTAGCTCAGAGATTCTTAGTACCAGAAAGCTTTCATTTGGTATGGGTATACATATTGTTATTAATTACGACAACAATGTTGCAAAATAAAATAATATTACATTAAAAAATATATCTCATTTATTATATAGTTATATAATAAATTATATGTATAGTTACGTAGATACGTAGTTCCAAAATATTGCAGGTCTGTGAGAACCATTTTTCGATTCAAAGATCTGTTTGCGAAATATTATATATACGGCCCGCCTGGTGGTAAGAGGCTATCTTAGCCTATGGACGATTGTAATATGTATTTATTACTTAGTTAACAACTAGCACTTTGCCGACCAAGAAACCCCCTACTCCAAGAAGATCTGCGTACCCTTCTCACCGCAGGAATACAACACAAGTTTATTTGGCTGCGATCTTCTGTAGGGTGAAGGTATTCTACCAGTCGGTCATACCCCGTGGGAAATCTCCATAGAAATTTATCTGTGCCCTATATTTCTTATAGAAAGACCCAAGAAAATATGGATAGATTGTAAAGAATTACAAGTGATTAAAAGGTATGAATACTGATATGAAAACTGATGGTGGCCTGACACGCACCTGGCAATTTTTTACGTAAATCATTTTGAAAGCGCAATAATATTATGACTTTATTCTGTATATAATAATGAATTGCGAATAAAACAGGTAGCGTACCAGCGTTACTGTTAGACTATTCATTTATGAAAATTACTACCATATTAAGTCAAGGAATGTATACGTGTAATGTAATTTATAATACATAAAAGATATTTATGTTCATACACAATGTAATTGTATCCTCAACAGCGTGTTAATCAAGGGAGAGTTCAAGTGAGCTTCTCTTCACCTAAGGAGGTAATTATATTGCGTTTTATGCCTGACCCGTACATATCGCGATATGATATTTCACATTCATTAACGCTATACTAACATAAGTGTAAAATTATGTTAAGAAATATATAAATATTATAAAAAATTATGAATATACTAGCTGTGTTCCATGGTTTCTCCCATGTTAAATTTCTTCGTTTAACTTTCCACCGCGCCCTCGTTAAGTCACCTGTGTTGTCATTCGTTATTCTCAATTCTCGTACTTGCTTACAGCTTGCCAGATTGCTTGATGTTCAAAGTTACTGCTCCGGTATTTAGTGTCGTAATCTATACTATTCCTCATGTATCTGGCTATCATGTACGAAAAAAAATCATATCGGACTGGCAGTTCCATAGATAAGCGCTTTTGAACAAACAAACAAGCTAACATACAAAAAAACAACTTCTTTATTATATAAATATATACAATATATGTCTTATAAATATAAATATTTAAAATCCAAAACTAGAAAAAAAATGATTTGAAAATAAATCGATAATTCTTGCTCATTTTTTTTTACTTACTGTTCTTTAAAGACCCTGAAATTATCAGACTGGTGTTACCTTAACCTACCTTAATAGTTACCTTAGTTAGAAACCTTTTAATAAAATAAACTTAATCACATAAATATTTAATTTCATAATTGTATCTAATTTAAGGCGTTACAAGGAATTCATAATTAAATGATTGAATTGCATTATTATTCATTGGTGGTATTTTATGTCCGCACTCAATATACATTGTTTTAGTTGAGTCGTATTTTTTCGCTCCTTTTTCTTAAACTGAAAAACGACGAAATTATATTAAGGACGAAAAATACAATGTTTCTTTTATATTATTTACCTGGTTTCCTGGTTCATTAACATCCTCGTAGATATCAGTATTTTGATGACGATAAGGTTTTTATTCATCATTATATTTTTATATTAGGTCTTTTACCTATGAAATTGCCGTTTTGTATGAAAAAATTTAAACGAATCAATGCATCTTTATCAGCGCAGTGGCAGTTTATTGATGCCCTTCTTAAAGAAATCAGCTGGACGGGAGGCAACAAATTCTTCAAAGGCATTTTGTACTGCCTCTCGGGTATTGAATTTTTTTTCCGCCAAGGAGTTATCCAAATTCTGGAAAAAGTAGTAGTCTGTAGGCGCAAGGTCTGGTGAGTAGGGCGGATGACGGAGCACTTCCAACCCCAGTTCTTGCAACTTGGAGACCGTCTGTTGTGCAGTATGAGGTAGCGCGTTGTCGTGCAGGAGCAGCGGAGACGAGCGATTGACCAATGCTGGTTGGAGATGTGTCAGCTTCTCCATCATTGTGTTCAGTTCTTCACAGTACACATCTGCTGTAATGCTCACCCCGTTTGTTAAGAAGCTGTGATGAATCACACCGGCACCAGACCACCAAACAGTGACCCTCACTTTTCTAGGGGTAAGTTTTCGTTTAGGGCATTGTTTAGGTGCTGAACCAGGATCCAACCAACTTGCTGAGCGCTTGCGGTTATTAAACAAAATCCATTTTTCATCGCAGGTAACAATGCGGTTCAAAATTCCTTCATTTGTGTGTCTGTTGAGCAGTGCAAGGCACGTCTCGACGCGTACTTTGCGCTGGCGATCATTGAGTTCGTGTGGCACCCATTTGTCAAGCTTTTTTACCTTGCCAATTTGACGCAAATGGACCAATATTGTTTTGACGCTAACGTCGAAAGCTGCTGCTAATTCAGCCGTAGATTGTGTATCATCAGCTTCCACAATCGCCTTTAATTCGTCATTGTCGACCAAAGTGTTCGGACGACCGCGAGGTTCATTTTTCAGGTCGAAATTCCCAGAACGTAAGCGAGCAAACCAATAACAGGTGGTGCGTTGGTTTTAGTGTTAGCTCCGTAAACGTCGTTGATGTTGCAAAGCGCTTGTGCCGCGTTACTGCCACGACGGTACTCATATTCCATAATTACTCGAATTTTTAACGTATCAATGATCACAAAAAAGATTTAAATGCGATGAAAATGTAACACTAATCAATAAACAAATGACTACTTTTGGAAAAAGAATTCCATGTTTTTAAAATAAAATTAATTTGAAGTTATTTGATTTGAAATGGCCAGTACTGCAGAACGGCAATTTCATAGGTAAAGACCTATTATAATATTAAAACATACGGAGTGCTGATATTTCATGACCTTTCCTTTCAATATTGACACAATTGAAGAGTGATACTAAAATTGTTAGGGACATTTTAGTGTTCTGTCAGGCTACATCTGCCTTTTCCCTAATCTGTGTTACGTGGTATACTATGTTTGTATATATGTAATGTCAGTATCGTTAGATAGCTAAAGTGTGGTTCTCCAGTTCAAAATATCATTTTACAGATGTAGATGTAAGAAAATAATAACAACTTATAATAGAAAAATAGCGAATTATCACTTTTTGTTCCTAACCTCCTGAATAAAAAATAGATGTATACATTATAAGTAATACTAAAACAAAATGATTATTTTTCAGCTAATAAATATTCAAAATATAGCTTTCAAAAATTTATTCCATCAATTATATCGAAAATAAAACATTTAAAATTTGTATTGAATGTGTCAACTAAGTCCTTTTTTGCTAACGTCCTCGGACTGCGTAAAACCGACCACCCTGAGGCGCAGTTTCTTGAGTTTCCATGGCTTCAGGCTCAGCGTTAGCAGGGTTTATTGCTGAAGCAAAGGCCAGCAGGGCCCAAACTGTCATTATTGCATACTTTACCTGAAAAAAAAAACCCCACTAAAACTGTAATTCTGATTGTTGGTATCTTATCTTATTTTAATTTAAAAGCGATGTCGGCTCAGTGTTTGCGCGTTTAAACCCCTCATCACTCAATGGGCGCTTTAATTCTAAAATGTTCTCAGATTTCATTGAAGAAAACAGCGAACTGAAGTCATAGCGTGATTGTAAGATATACGTCCTAGTGTTCGTCTAGTCGTTGCTAGCAACCTGCAGTTGGAAATTTGTTGACAAGAATCTACCGATGTGTTCCGGCAGCCACACTTGCAAGCCAACTCCATATTTGTGTCTACCGCGATATCGTCAGTTAACGTCAACGTCTACGATGACCTATAAATCAATAGGAAAATGGGGGTTTTTTCATCTTTTTTTGTAAATGTCTCTACATTCACTTAATATTTATTAACCAATTGAGATATTAAAAAAACACTTATGAATGCTAGATACTGAGGGAATGTTTTGGGTATATGTTACTGTACAACACTGAGTGTTTTTGTATTTTGTTGCTAATCGGTACTGACACAATATAATTGTTGCCGATCTGATCGTTGGAAAGAAAATTTCTGCAGGTATTCATGTCTTACGAAACAAAATATGTAGAAAGTGTTATATCAACTATGTTACCTGTGAGATTCATTATAGTGACCGAAATTTTCTTACAAATATGGAGTTTTCTTTTTAATAAATTTTATTGAGTTTTATTTACTTTAACCCAGGTAGACCAAGGTAGATGATACTATGCCCTTATTTTTTATGTGTAATAATATTTCTACTTTATAAATTAAAAATAATGATTCTAACTATATCTGCAACGAGCCGTGCTACGGTTCCGGTTTGTAATCTTTTTAGGCACTAACTTGTACGCGCGGTTTCGCCTACTCTGCATTACTATTGATGCGATCTTTCAATTTTTTATTTATTGGTTACTTTTAACTTAAATATGTATTTTAAAGACGCGAATTACGAAGGCTTTCGATCTCCGTAGAAAAATAGTTATTAAACAAAAAAATATACATATGTCTAATGATACAAGAACTTACAAACATAATATTCGGTGTATGAATAAATATATTTAAAAAGTTATTATTTAAATTTTATTCATAATATTAACCGAGCGTTACAAAATTAATTTTATTTGTGACCATTTGTGAGGGATGTCTGATGCGGATCCATCAGCTATAAAACTTTTTAGATATATTGTGCTTGTAAGTGCTTGTATCACGAGACTTATATAGTATATTTTTTGTTTAATGACTATTTTTCTACAGAGTTTGACAGCAAGTGCACTCTGCAATTGGCAAATACATGTTTAAGTTAGAAGTAACGAATAAATAATTAATTGAATGATCGCATCAATACATCAATAGTAATGCCGAGTGGGCGAAGCCGCACGAACAAGCTAGTCCCTAAAATGATTACAAAGAATAGTAGCGCGGTTCGTTGCGGATTTAATTTTATTTTTAATGTTTTTATTTGGTAATTAATTTTAAATTGCTTTTTTTGTACCTTTAACCTGATGGAAAAATTGAATTGAAAATGATTTTATCACACAGGTAAGAATAAAATTAATACAATTAATTTGTAACGCTTGGTGAATATTGTGAATAATATACATATAAATTATGATCAAATCCTGAAAAAATATCTACCAAGCCAAGCTCCAAGCACTTTGTGTTCCGGCAGCTGCACTTAAGAGCCAATCCTCCCACTAGGTTTAGCGTGTAACAATCTTGGGCCACATCGTTACTTAACATCAGATGAGATTGTGGTCAAACGGTAAACCGATAGAGAATTTGTAGGAACTCTGTTTGAAGAACTCTAATTTATCACCGACATTTTTATTACACCTATACCTCGCGTTAGGACAAATAATATCAAGCATCAAAAAGAATTCACTTTCGGGTTGCAGTTTCATTAACTTAGGTTCTTTGATCCTATATTATGTAATATTGCTGGCTGATATAGTTTGGTTATTTTGCATTCGTGAAGAGGATTATAAATATAAACTGAAAACATGCATTTTGTGATGTCACAAAAACTCTCTAGATAGTTCTAACAAGGGAGCCAATATCTTGTTAGACCAACTTTGTGTAAAAAAATACTACATACGAAATCTTAAACACATCGACCCATGCAAGTGCTTTTTGCGGCGCCAAATATAGAAGAAGAAGTATTATCAACAACGGATTTATTATATAATAAAAGTTCATTGCTTATAAAGATTTTCTAAAAATTAAAAGAATAACAGTTTCTTCTATGAAATTTGTAAATCCAAAAGGGCGGATTGCTTTTTTAAAGCAAATTTAAAGACTGAAAGTACATGAAAATTGTACGGAACTCTCTTCATTCAGGACTTTCCGTCAAGGATTACTTAAAACTAGTTAAAAAATTGCATGCGGTTTTGGGAACATATAGTTGTTTAAGCCAATGAATCCATTTTAACGATATTTTGGAGCAGATAAATCGACATATTTTATTGAGAAATTAAATATACTTAAATATCGGTTGATCTTAATAACAAGAAACGCTGAAATTTTTTTTATGGATAAATAATCCAATTCATATTTACCAAGCTATTGTATTATGATTCAAATAGAACAGAATGATCAAACATATTGTTTACACTATCTTGATGCTATTATTTGACACAGGTTTACGCAAAACGGTTGTTACAGCGGTTATAGATAAGTAAACACTCACTTTTTTTGGTTTGTAACTTACTTAAAAACTAATGCATATCAGTTAGTAAACAATAGTTATCGCTAAATAAATTTGTTAAGACAGACAGATTTTAAATTAGAAATAGTAGTTCACAAAGTTATCTATCATCAAAATAAAAAACATTTTATTCCAAGGCACTTTACGAATGTCAAACATTACTATCGTTATGGAAAACATCATAGTCACTCAGAAAGACCGGCAAGAAACACGATCGGGTTTATGTGTATAAAAAAGTTTTTATATAATTTTTCTCGTTTGCTATTATTATCATCAGTATGGTTTAATCTTTTTTTTTTCTTAATTTTATGATTCGAACCCATGTTGATCGATATCTTGCCCGAGGGAGATACGACTAAACCATCATCACTTGAAAGCAATTTAACCAGAAAACGTGACGTTGATCGATTATCATAAATTTGTTAAACTACCGCCACGATAGACAATTCGGTGCTAATTAAAATGTGGTATGAACGTTTCGCTATTAGTTAATCATAGCGGCGGCTGTTAAAATTACATTAACAGCCAAGTTTCGAAACCGAATTTTTAATAAAAAAGTTCCAGCGTCCGAGTTCCGATGTAGTTCGTTTCGGATGTTCATTTTCCCACTGAATTCTTATTTCATTCCAAAATTACCGCCTATTCAGCTAAATGAGAATTAACAGGAATCATGTCAGCCTTGTTTTTATTGTTGTTTATAATTATTATTTTTTGATTTAGAGCAGCAATAAACGTATATATTGTCGTTTGTCAGGTTAATCGTGATTTATTTTTGTTTACTCTGGTATTTAATTTCTATATGTTACTGATATTGATGGCTTAAGTGCATAACTGTTTTTTTGTAGTTTTTAATCCCATCAAAAACATAAATGTGAAATGAGAGCCAAGTTCAATTATCAGTTCTGAAATTTATTTATAAAAACATGTAATAATTTATAACAACTTAAAATATCATTTCTTTCCTTATTTAAAGCATGATTCATATTGTACGGTATTACATGTGCATGTTACAGGCCGGCATGACAGCGGCGACCGCTGACGGATTTCGATCTCTCGGTGGTCGCCGTTGTTTTTGAATTGTTCTGTGCTTTGTAATATTAAAAAAAATATTAGCCGGGGCCAGGGCGGATCTTGCATATTATGACGGACAACTATGGTAAGCTACACTGCGCGTGGCCCGACACGCACTTGGTAAAATTTATTGTTATCACTTTGGTTTAAATCTTCGTTTCACTGACACTGTTTACTTTCTAATGTAAAATTCTTATAATGTGTTTTAACGTTAAAATAAAATGGACAATGTAAAGTTAAAAATGGTGTAATGATGAAAATCCAGTTTGTACATTTAAACGGTTCGATGATCGAGATGTAAGAAAGAAATGAAATGGCGACAGGTTACTGGGATCATATGTGCTCTGCTAATACCTCTCAAACTCGAGGAACTTTAATACCTGTCGTGATGTATGGAGTGAGACGAGTGCCGGGTAACGAAAAAAATGGATTGCATATGGCAGAGATGCGAATATTGAGATGGATGTGTGTTGTAACTAGAATGGATAAGTATAGGAATGCGAATATCATAGGAAGCCTGATAGTACCACCAGTAATATAAAATTAGGGAATACTAGGTAAGCGTATTATATGCATTTTATAAGGAGAGATGAAAGTCATATAACTAGAAGAGGTAGCCTTTACGTATAAAGGTGTTCGGATATAGGTGTATTTTTATACAACTTAGGTGACCAACAAGCATACGGCCCGTCTGATGGTAAGAGGCTACAGTAGCCTATGGACGCTTGTTATACCATAGTTACGAACAAACGCGTAGATCCCGCTACTCCAAGAAGCTCTGGAAACTCTCCTCACCGCAGGAGCATAACACAAGTTTATTTGGCTGCGATCTTCTGTAGGGTGGAGGTATTCTACTAGTCGGACTGCCACATGTAATGGGAAATCTCCATAGAAATTTCTCTGTGCCCTACCTCTCTTATAGAAAGACCCGAGAAATGAAGGATGTATTTTAAGAAATCACAAGTGTTTAAAAGGTGTGAATACTGAGATGAAAACTGATGTGATAGCTAGAATTATAATCGTCTATAATTTATAAATATTACTTATTTATTTAGTCACAAAATTCATAGCTTGATTACTAATAATATAAACTATATTTATAGTAGTTAATTTAGACATTTACGAATTTTTATTATCTAAATTTCATATATACGTATACATATTTATTCATATCTAAAAAATAAAATAAATTAAAGAAGTCAATTAAACGGGTGTGTGTGAGTGTGTGTTTATGTATCTGTTTTGCGAATGTGTTCATAAACTATTTACTTACCAATTAGAGCTACGTTTATTTGATTTCTTAAATAAATTTCAGATATAATATTATTGTGTTTTTTTATAATTTTTTTATTTTATTTTATGTACGCAATAATTTAGGATTTAAGTCATGAGCTCCATAGTTAGCTCGATGTGTAGGAATGTGAAAGAGTTGTGTGTATCGAATGCGGGTATTTGGTGCATCTAGTTGTAACATCTTGTTAACGAGTTTGTGACAGTCGAGTTCGCCGACGCATACGCCGTGTATATGTAGAGACATGTCTTGAAGGATGCGTCTGTCACGTAATGATAATAAGGTTATGTTTTTTAGAAGTTACACCGTACTCATCAAACGTGAGACTACATCTTAAATGGAAATATTAAAAAAAAAACTCTTTAGGCGTTCTATAGCATTTTCATGTGTGACATATTGAGGATTCCATATTGTGCTCCAGTATCCTAGTATACTGCGGACGTAGGCGAAATAGAGTACTTTTATACATGTAGCGTCAGTAAATCCCTGAGTTACTCGGAATATGAAACCAAGATTTTTATAGGCCTTATCAACAATATAATCAATGTGTGTTGTGCATCTTACATTACACCAAGGTCACGGACCACATGTGTTATATTTATAAGCATTTTGTTAATACTGTATTTAAAACATTTATAATTACATTATAAATTGTGAACATCTTAGTTTCTAATAACATTTCAAAAAAGTAAAAATAATTTTACAAAAGATAGTAACGCTTTTAAACAAACAAACTCGCTAACACGCTAAACAGCTTCTTTATTATATGAAATATTAAGGAGAAGATGTTTGATTAACCTGGTGCATGTTCTTTCGGAAACTTTCAGTCAGTATGCTATAGAAAAGTCAAGGTCAAAAACTGAGACCGCGCCGTCTGGCCTCTCCGTGCGCACCCAACGGAAAAACACACAACTGATTTATTAAGCATTCCTCCAAGCGAGACATTCCGCGTGTGTCCGGACGACTGTCTTCTTTATTAAGTGCCTTGTTTTCACAATTTACGTATTCACTTTGTTGTTAAATAAAGTTATTTACTTAACGTAATGTCGTCGCCGACCGTGGAACGCCTTTGACTCAATTTCCTTGTATTTCAAATTTGCATATAGTTATTATATTAACTGGCATCAATTTACATAGTTCAAGAATTAAATGAGTAAACATTAAAGGATTTATAAATTCGGCAGTCAATTAAATCTTAAGGAATAAGATATAGGTAGCATTAATTATCAATAGATTGTTTTCAATAATCATATATAAAAAAGTAATATAAGTCTTCTTCCGCTACAAGGACCAGCTTCCTCTGCTAACACATATTAAATAAGACAATATTCAATATATGTCAGAGAATCTTGTTGATATGATTATGGAATCCGTATTAGACTTAGTTAAATACCGTGGGCGGCGCCGAGGTAACTAAACTAAGCAAAACTAAGGGTAAACTAAGCTTAGACTAAACATCAAGTGGTTATCTCTAATTGTAGTCAAAACTTCCTAATATACGATCTACGATAAATATACGATCGTCAGCATCTTTACTTATGTACCGATGAATACGTTGTAATAAGAGAGGGTACATCCTCTATAACTACTTAGGATACATAGAATTTACTATGGACCCGCACTAATGGCTGAGCGCGATAGCAACAGGTGTACTCTATGACCGCACGCACTTTGTAGAGAAGGCAACTAGCGTACTGTCCATGCCCGGTGAAGCAGTAAAAGCCGTCAGAAGCTCCAAAGCCCCTAAGTCTAACAGTATAGTCAGATCGAGAAAAAAAAAAGCTGGAAGTTGTTTTCGCTTGAGCTGTGGGATGTTGAAGACTGTACCTTGAGTGGGGTCTTCTGCTCATCTAGGCTACTTATTATACTTGCCTCTATTTCACGTAGGCACAACATGTATTCGTCTTCCACTCTTTGGTCCTCTGGACTAGGTAGCGATGACCTTGCACCATATGTAACACCTGTCATAGTGGCGTGCTTAGACGTGTCGAATTTCGGGATTAGCCGATGTGTATCCATTATCTATCAATCAAGCGGGCTATTATCCATAAAATATTTTTTAGAATCGGATCAGTAGTTCCGTAGATTATTTCCTACAAACATACAAATTTTACCTCTTTTATAGATTTATAATATTTTATTCACTTTGTTTATAAATTACTCTATTTTTTTGTTCTTATATTGAAGAATTAATTGCATGGAACACTGAAATCTTAACGATGTTTTTGTTTAAATGTATAATAATTTATTCGACCGAGACTTCACTTGCATTCTCACCCGTATAGACTATCGTGTACTTCCCGTAGTTGCCTAGGTACTTGCTAGGTTGCATTCATGGCTAACTGTAGTAACGGAATTATACTATATGTTTTTGATAAATGTCACTTAGACTTCATAAAGCGAACTATTAAAAGACACGTACTAATAATAGATAAATGATTTAAACAAATTAGATACAATGCTACCTACAAACAATAGCTCCTAGAATACGGTAATATAATGTCGTAATATGTAGTGTATATTTGAAATTAGGCTTGTCAACGTTACTTATGTTACTTGACTCGAGTACGCTGATTTGGCGTAGTTTTGATTTTAAGGATTTAAAAGGATTTATAGTACGCCGACGGCATCTAATTTAGGCGGCGCGGAAACCAGTCATTAATCTATGATATTAATATTAATGATAACTGTAAATATTAATAAATATATTGAACCTTATACGCAATATAAATAATTTATAAGAAAACAACAAAACAGTTACTGCTCCGCTTCTTACGGTTGTAACGTGAAGTTTTATAACTCAATAAGTGAGCGATAAAATGTAATAGCAATTTTTCAAATCTTACTGGTAGTTTTACAGATAGGAGCGATCAAACAAAAAAAAAACTCTTGGGATTTATCATATTTAAATAGAGATCAAAATATACTTGTGTAATATAAGAACTCTATGTCTCATATATAACACATACATAATATCTAAGTCTGTTAAAATGTTGTATATATCGCAGTAAAAAAACAAACGAATTATACCACTAACGTCACCGGTGCTCGTGTGTTTCGCCAAAACAATACAATCTCACTGGAATTAAATTTCCGCACGTAAGCTTGCACGCCGGGGGTGAACCGTGGCTCGCCTAGTGACTGCGACGTTACGTCGCCGCGTCGTGCGGTATCCACAAGTTGGACCCGGAGAACGTTATTATCGCTTCCCACGATTATACGAAACTAACAGTATTTTTCTTAAACATTTTAAGGTTGTTTTTGGTGACATCTTTTTTTGTATTTCTTATTTGTGTCTGGGTTGTTTTGTTTTACCTGTGTTGCTGTGATATGTGATGTAAGTGAAAATGTGACGATAATGGCTACACGCTAGGTTTACTTTCGGATGTGGAATGAACTCTCTGCTGAGGTTTTCCCAGGGGACTACAGTATGAGGTTCTTCAAAAAGCGAGTAAAGAGGTTTTTAAAGTGTTGGCACCGCACTTCTGATGCTTCTGGTGATGAAAGCGTCCATAGGTTGCGATAACCGCTTACCATCGGGCGCTCACCATCGTGGCAAAAAAAGAAATTAATGATGACATCACTGTCATCAATGATAAGCTAAACTTATCGTAAATGAATAAGAATTTTATTTAAAACCGCAGTTGGAATCGGAAGTGCAAAGCTCGTTCTCATTTGTGTTTTAATTATATGCATATAACATGGATGCATATTTAATGCATTGGAAGGTAAACGGAGAACGACGCACCTGCTTGACACAAAGGCTGCATTATTTATACTAAACGGGCCCTATTACTTGTATAAAATAACGTGCCCGGTGAGAAATATCGAACAATAACATTTAATTTAAAGACATCTTGTGTTACATATTTTTTTAAATATTTATTTCATTTAATATATAATTGCTTATTTTGTGAAGTCATAATTGGAGGGGATTGACATAATCACCACGATTGGCAGGCGGGTAGCGATCGCAATTTGTTTTAAATAATATTCAAAAGACACTGATACCCGTCCATCGCCTAATCCTTTTACGACACCCACGGGATGAGATGGCCACGTACCGGATGATGCAGCGTGAGCAAACTCGCCACAAGGTGGTCCGATGACCTGGTAAAGGTTACGGGAAGCTGCTGGATGCGGGCAGCATAGGACCGGTCGTTGTGGTGATCTTTGGGGGAGGCCAACTTCCAGCAGTGGACGTCTTTCGGCTGAAATTATGCTGATGATTATATAAATAATAAATTTAATATGTAAAATCAAAATCTAATAGATTTACAATGATACCGATTAAAGACATTTAATCTTTTTCTTATACACATACAAATAAATATATTTGAAAAATACGCATGTGAAAGTATTACAGTAATCATAATAAAAATAGATTTATTTTTATTTTTGTCTGTCTGTTGGGTCCGGCTAATCTCCGGCTAATAAGCGATTGGACCGATTTTTATGGTACTTTAATTGGCAGATAGCTGATGTTATAAGGGGTAAATTGTTTATGGTGCCGTGCAAATAAAGTAATAAAACTTTTTATTTTCAAATTAACCAGCGGGCAACCACTGTGGATGGAAGCGGGCTCACCACAATAAAGTACTCTGTAGTCCACGCGAGTGGAGCCAGGGACACAGCTAGTATACAATAATCTCAGAAGTTTTTTCATCGATGGTGTAAATTATAACTTTTGTTATTTCTGCTTAAGCCCAATTAAGCTGTAAAAGCCGTCTGAGGCTTCAGGGCCCTTATGGCTAACAGAATAGTCAATCGAAAAATATATTTCAAAAAAAATATGATGTATTTCAATATACGAATAAAAATTATGCGGTTAAAAAAATTAGAAAGTATAATTTTAAATAAAAACCCATTGACTTGAGATGCTAACTATTTTATTCATACTTATTAATTAATTAACATCTTCTTCTCGGGCGAAAGACATCCACTCATGGATAAAAGCCTCGCCTTTATATCCTTTATAACTTTGCTTCCAGCGGGTTCCCGCAAATTTTATCAGGTTGTCGGTATTTAGATATATTTATCTTTAATGTTTGCTGTGTGTATACCGGTTCAGAATACTACCACTCTTTCTCATCCCGTGGGTGCCGTAAAAGACAACTAAGGGATTAGCCGAAGGACGGGCAACAATGTTCTTTGAGTATTTTTCTGTAGCCAAACTGCGATCGCCAATCCGCCTCCCAGCGATTACGGCAAATCTCAAAATAAATATTGATAACTTTTAGAAATCCTAAAACTACAAAAAGGAAGCGCAATTGCGTTTGATGATGTTTTGTATACACGTATAGTTAGATGTCATTCCATAATTAATAGGCGATAAAAACTGTCATTAATATGAGTAAAAATAAAATTACGTGACATAACTTTTTACTATATAAGAAAGGCATGCGAAGCCGCGGAATACTGCTTGTATAACTATATTTTCCTAAAACGTATCCATTATCTTCATAAAAGCGTCGATTAGTAAAATGTTTGATCGTTGGTCTGAATTCTGTAAATTATTTTCCCCATCTGTTATTCTCTCCGTGACAAATATAACCCACCCATTTTCCGTTTCAGTTACAAGCAGAGAACTATCCGTTTTCACATAATAATTCAAGCTTTTGTGTTTCACAATGGACTAGACGTTTTGTTTTAAAAGGTCAAAGTTATTAATTAGTTCATGTACTACGTAATTTTTGTACATGCAGCCCATAATAATTATATATTAGTTTTATGGTATAAAGTCTATGTATCTATTTAAATGAAATAATTGAGATTTACCGCTGTGCGTGCATCACGCAAAAACTACTAAAAAAAGTGAAAACTATAGATTATGATATTTTTTTGTTTGTTTTACTACTTTCACTTGGTTTGATCCTATCACGATATATTTATAAATAATTATTCTGTAGTCCACGCGAGCGGAGCCGTGGGTACAGCTAGTATTAGTTATAACTTATGTTCCGTTAATACTACAATAATTGATAAAATAGCGCATACCACTAGGATGTATTTATTTTATCAGTTTTATATATATATATGTATATATAATAGGTATTACAATGATTTTAAAGTTTAAATATAAGTATTTAAATTGAGAAGTCAATTGAATGTCAAAATTGTAACAAAAAAAAAAAAAAAATCAATTAAAGTCGAAGTCACTAGAATAAATCCTACCTGATACGATCCTATGATATAGACGGCAGATATTCGCGAGCATTCCTCACTAATTGCTCGTCGCCGTTGAATATGCGTCGACACGCAAAAGGAGACAAATTAATAAAAGTATGAAATATTGATATCAAGGTGTTTCCCGGTATACATTATTAATCCGTAAAATTCAACAACGTTCTGTCGTTACAACCCTATCTATACTAATATTGTGAAGCTGAGATTCTTTATTGAGGAAGTTTATGGGAGCGGTGAAGAATTAGTCGAATAAATTTAACACGGGTGAGACCGTGGGGCACATCTAGTAACTTTACATAACAAAATTATATTGCTGGTAGTCAGTCTTTGAATTAGATTTGTATATGGGCTTTCCGCATTGTTAATGATGCAGATGTTACCAAATACATCAAACCGCTTCAGCTGTGTGGTGACATTGCCTCACTGAGCGTGTTCTACTGTCTGTACCATAGTGGGTGTTCTGAAGAACTGTCCAATCTAATTTTCTAGTCTCCTTTACAATAGAGAACCACACGCGTTTGGTTTCGGAGTTACAGTTTTGAACCGTGAAACTGTAAAACCATCTCCTGGCCAATGTATTTCCTCCTTACGACATCGGGTCGTTGAAGCGTAACGTGAAGAGATATTTATGCAGGCCGGCATGACAGCGGCGACCACCGATTATTTGCTGACCTCTCGGTGGTCACCGTTGTGTTTGGATTGTACTGTGCTTACTATCCCCTAATGGTATATATGATGGTACAGTACCGTCAGTTTGCCAAACTACATTTAAAAAAGTACTAGCTTTTGCCTGCATAAATCGCATCTATAAACAAAAAATTTGAAAAAAAAATAGGCAGAATTATAGATTTATTAACATAGGCTAGCTGACTCGTACGAATATTTTTTAGGAGCTGTGCCCGCGTCTTTGTTCGCGTGGACTTGAATTACCCATGTGGACAGAGGTATAGGCATAATTCAGTATATCACTAAAATAAATTAAACAAAATGACGATATCTTGTATAAATGCTATGAGTTAAGTTCCCTGGGGTATATATACAAAAATATAGGAGGCATCGCTCACTCGGGATAAAGACAAGGACAGCTGTAACCGTGACCAAAACAGCTGGTAGTGAAATCCAACCTTGCGGTGCGCAGTGTCTCTCCCAGTGCATTATTTATTGTCATACTAAAGCAGACGCTTATATATTACTATACTACGCTATATATACGCTTATAAACTGTACAGTCTTCAAGCGGAAAAGAGAATTGTTGGTAATGAGTGGAAACCGAAGAATAAATACATGTTCCCCGTTACCACACCCCATTAGAACCTGCGCCTTTATAACGTTTCCTGCCGCCTGCGTAAATCGCATACACTTCGATGGCTCGACCACCTACAGAGAACGGAAGAGGTTGGAACAGTGAAAAGAGCATGCGCAAGTATCCATAATCTGGTTGTCCAATTCAGGTATAGCTTGCGTGACACTGTAGAGACTGATCTGTGACAGCTTGAAGCCGACAATTACCAAGAAACTGAGTAGGATCAGGTTTAGTCAGTCAGTTTAATTAGTAAACGTACGGGAATTCCGAAAAATTCGTTGGTACATGCCGAGACTCGAACCTGCGGATATCGAATCCATATTCCGCTAGTCTAACCCACTCGACTTTTTTTGTTTCTGTTACGATGCCTATATTACGAAGTTTATATATCTATGATTGGGTATTTTGATGAGCAATGAATATCACTTAAAAACTACCTAATGAGTTTAAATATGGGTTGCAGTAAGTAGTTTATGAATAAATGAATTAATAATTTTTGCCGTCTTTTAATACTTTATATAAAAATGTATATCTTAATTATTCTTCAGGAATTATTATATAGTTAAATGAAGAAAAAACAACAGAACACAATTAAAACACTTTAAATTATTATATTCTCGTCCAAGATACCGCAGTGTCTCAAGACGAAAGTCTTTGACCAGTGTGTGTTGCCAGTGATTACATATGGAGCTGAGACGTGGTCGCTAACTATGGGCCTCATAAGAAAGTTCAAAGTCACTCAAAGGGCAATGGAGAGGGCTATGCTCGGAGTTTCTCTGCGTGATCGAATCAGAAATGAGGAGATCCGCAGGAGAACCAAAATCACCGACATAGCCCGAAAAATAGCTATACTTAAGTGGCAGTGGGCTGGCCACGTAGCTCGTAGAACAGATGGCCGATGGGGTCAAAGAGTTCTCGAGTGGCGGCCACGTACCGGAAGACGCAGCGTGGGCAGACCCGCCACAAGGTGGACCGACGACCTGGTAAAGGTTGCGGGAAGCCGCTGGATGCGGGCAGCACAGGACCGGTCGTTGTAGCGATCTTTGGGAGAGGCCTATGTCCAGCAGTGGACGTCTTTCGGCTGAAATGATGATGATGATGAAATATATTCAAACCACAGATAAATGACACAAGGTGTCTTATCTGTGGATTAAACGTGTCATTTTCTTAATACCTTCGTATTTCCGCTTGGGGCGCTGTCAGTAGACGTTTGAAATGAAACGTGATGTTCGGTCATATTCGGAAACTGTCTAAATTCGTATTAAGTAAACACGAGGGTCTAGTGTGAAAAACTGCCAAAAGCAATTCCTAAAAGACATAACACTGGCAGTTAAAAAGGTAATCTCGCATCAGTCATTTGAGTCACGTCGTTGAACACTTATCGTTGGTTTCTCTCGTAAAATAAAATGAATTGCGGTAGAGGCATGTGACCTGGCGACTCCGGTTCAACAGAACCTTTCGTAGATATGCTATCTTTTGTTATTTATTATTTTACATATAAGTGGCTGCTATCATTTCTAAAACATTCTACTGCACCAAATGTCATAGTAGATCTAATCAAATCTTATTTTATACTTATGTGTAAATATTGTGTTTTTTTAACACGTTTATATTAGCTTCACTTGTAACTAACTAACTAACAATTTAATAAAATCTTAGAAGTTAATTTTTTAGCCTACTTCTAATTGAAGTAACGAATTGAAACTTTGTACCTATGTACGAGTATATGTAGTTCGGATGACAATACTATAATTTGGTATCTTGGAGCTGAACTGGTGATGAATAGTAAAATTCGAGTTTAGGCTTATATGATTTGTTTTGACAAGTCCAATAGACTGTGCATGGTAACGAGGACCTGGTGATGGAGCCAAGAGGTGGATAGTGTAACTCTACAGTGGTTACTAGCAAACCCCTCAAGTTTAGGCTCATATGACTAGTTAAGACAAGTCAAATAGATTGGGCTTGGTAACGAGATGTTATTATATTAAGTGTTTTTAGTATTTTAAACTATTTAAACTTATAATACTAGAACGGCAAAGTGACTCCACCGAGAGGTCGGTAATCCATTGCTGGTCGATATTACCACAGGTATTGAAGCGATGATGGCGCAGTGGTAGCGTGTACGACTTCGCGTCGAATGACGTGAGTTCGAATCCCTACAATGAGCCTGAGCTTTCGGTGAAGGAAAACATCGTGAGGAAACCATAGCATGGTGGTAGGGCTTTTTCTGATGCCCGCCTGGCTAGCTACCACCCTCAAGTTGAAAATCTGTCGCCAAGCATCATTGGTGTGTTCCGGCAGCTGCACTTGAGAACCAGTCTTCCACTAGGTTTAGCGTTTACCATCCTGGCCCATATCGTCACTTAACATCAGTTGAGATTGTGGCCACTAAGCCAATAACGATAAAAAAAAAAGGTACCACAAGCACGTTGCCGACCTTGAACCCTCCTACCCCAAGGAGTTCTGGAGACCCTACTCACTGCAGAAGCACAACACTAGGTCATTTGGCTGCGATCTTCTGTAGGGTGGAGGTATTCCACCAGTCGGGCTGCCCCAAGTAGAGAGAAATCTCCCAAGAAATTTGTCTGTGCCCTAGCTCTCTTTAAAAGTTGTAATAACATGCATAATGCAACTAATGGCCTTAAGATACAGTGTATCATCTCAATACCGTGTATATCTGTCCACACCCACCGCCTCGCGTTCCGCAAATCATCAGGAGGGTCGCGCTTAGACCGGTCGGCCTATACGAGTGTTCTGCGGTTTTAACTCCAATATATTTTCGCTCCGTCTATAAAGGTCATATAGTCTAAGTTATATAGCCTAGAACTTTTATTGATAGGGAGCTCTTTAACTTTCATTATTTTTATTGGTTTTGTAGAAATTGAGATTATTGCGTTCAAACTTACGAGCTATCCAGCTTTATGATAATACTGGGGAGCTTCACGGCTTCAATGAATATATATATATATATATATATATATCGGCGCAAAACAACATGCGATTAGCTATGTTATCGCTACATGTGTTTCGTACAAAGTAAACAAGTGACTCAATACGATCGCCCCACCATTTGGTTATAAAAGGCCGCTCGCTGTAGCGGAGAGCCGCCCGCACGCTTGCGCTCTTTTTCGACGTAGCCAAGGCCTTCGATAAGGTCTGGCACGCCGGACTAGTCCACAAGTTACATCATTTAGAAGTCCCGGATAGGTTAGTCTACATAGTTCGCGATTATCTAACAGACCGCTCCTTCCACTACCGAGTGGAAGGAGTACTCTCCACCGCACGTCCCATTCGTTCAGGCGTCCCGCAAGGCTCCATTCTGGCACCTTGCTTATTCAATTTGTACGTCAGTGACCTCCCGAAACCCCTCCGAGGTCGAGGTAGGGCTCTACGCTGACGACACAGTCATATACGCGTCAAATAGGAACAGATCTTTTCTCGCTCATAAAATACAACGCGCCGTAACCACTCTCGGAGAGTGGTTTCGAACGTGGCGTATAGCTATTAATCCGGTTAAGAGCGCCGCGATTATGTTCGAACCGACTACATGTAGATTACCACGCACGGTAGGACCTCTCACATTATTCGGTACAAATATTCCTTGGGCCACCAAGACCAAATATCTGGGTGTCATCCTTGACTCGAAGCTTAATTTCAACCCACACGTCACTAGAGTCCGGAATAGGGCCATTTGGGTCCTTTCCCGTTTACGACCCTTGCTCAGTTCGGTAAGCAAAATGTCCGTAAGACATAAGCTTACACTGTACAAGATGTGCGTCCGTCCAATCTTGACATACAGTTGCGCCGCGTTCGCACATATGTCCAAACCCAACTTTGCCCGCTTGCAAAGAGTACAAAATCAGTTCCTCCGTCGCTTGCTTGACCCTCCAGCCTTCGTTAGGAACATGGACCTACACAGGGACATGAGGCTTCCCTCGTTAGAAGCCTATGTGAAATATCTCGCTAGGAGATACTTCGATAGCGCTTCGAATCATCCCAACCCGCTTGTAAAGTCCTTTGTGAACTACACGCCTAACCACTCGATACCCGTTGTCCAACGTTACAAACGCCGTCCGCGAAATCTCTTTGTCGATCCCGACGACGACATCGAGAAAGCTAATAATTACTACGCGTCCGCTCCCGCAACATATGCGTGCTCGCGCCCACGCCCGCGAAACCACCGTTCCCTCCGCAGGGGACGCACGGTTAACTTCGCGCCCGCACACTCGCCACGACTACTCTCCTCTGCGGCAACTCAAGCCTAGGTCCGATCCATCGGCATGGAGCCCTTGAGACAAGCAGCCGCTCGCGCGATACAAGTGACTCTACAATCACTAGCTTTCACAGCCATACATGACACTGCATTATACACACATGCACAACACACATAGGTACATAGGTTCTGTAAGGGACCTTTTTTTTCTTTTTTTGCCTAGTTAGAGTAGACAAAAATTTCAGACCACTAAATACACATACACATGTTCCTCCCTCCTCCCAGGGGGCAGAAACATGTATATATGTATAGCTAGTTTAGATCGAATTACGGATAGGGAATTAGACAGATCGCGACTTAATTGCATACGCGCAACAGTCCGAGCCGAGGTCCGGCCACTTTGGCACCCTCGGATGTTGTTGCTTAGCTTTCGTGGCTGAGTGCCCTAAGCGCTCGCCCCCAAGCCCGGTAAAGCTGTAAAAGCCGTAAAGGCTCCAGGGCCCCTCAGGCTAACAGTGTAGTCAGCACGAAAAAAAAAAAGTAGCGGAGAGAGGCATTCGCTTGTCGGTTCTTGGAGAGTGAACAACTAATTTATTGTTAATTACTTCAATTATGCAACAATCCAGTAATAATGATAACAATGACGTTGGCTATGCCAACGTCACTGTCTCTAAAAAGCATACTGGACTACCTGCTCCGTCATATATAAACCTTCCTCAATTACTAGCATATACTATGCATTAATTTTTTTTCAAATCAGACTGGAAATTGCAGAGATTATTGCGTTAAAAACATATAATATCTTGAGCTCGATAATATTAGTACAAACTAGTCGTCCCATTTAAAAAGTTGTTGGTTATTTCAAAAATAACACATTAATGAAAATTTTATAGCTTTTTTGAGTTTAATTTCATTTTTTCAAGTTTCAGAATGTGTACATTATAACACCGCACATTAGAAGACTCTCAACGATGACGCCACTATCGTATGTAACGTGGCATAGAATGTTACATCATATGATCGCTCGTAGTACGGCGCAGCGGCGCTCTGGCGGCGGCGATAAAGCATAGGGAGCTAAGTGATGTCGGGGCATTCTACTTCTAGTGTTGTATTGAGACATAAATCTGTCCGAGTAATCAGCCATTCAAAGACAAAATCAAAAAATACTTTATTCAGTTTAAGCCCCAAGAAGGCACTTATAAAAGTCAAAACACCACTTTCGGTTCGGAAAACATCCCTGTCATCGAGAAGAACAGACAAGAAACTCGATCGGGCTTAACTTTTTTATTTTATTTTTGAACTGGATAAGTAATATTTAAAGTTTGGATGCACAGAGGGGGAGTCAATTCCAGACATCACTAGTATTCACTATGATCCACCCTATAATCAATAACGTTTTGAAATTAAAACCTTCTTGACATGGTCCTCTAGCTCATTGTCTGGCAAATCATTAAAGTGCGTTGGGATCTTATTATAGAACCTAACACTATTATGTTTCTCATTTTATCTCTCTCACATTATCACATTTTCTCTCATATTATCTCTCTCACTCATTTATGTCTCTTTATAGTATTAAAACTGTACTGGTCTTTGACAAAATCAAGCTTGTCAAAGTTTTTACGAATATATATTATTTTATCAAGTATATATTGAGAAGGCAAAGTGAAGATAATAAAATCCTGGAACTTGTTCTTTAGTGATTCACGAGGTCTCATGTTGTATAATATCGCTCGAATTGCCCGCTTTTATTGTCGTCATTATGTAAAAAAAAACCGTTTGCTTAATATTTCTGTATAATTTATTTGCCAAGTCAAGATCATAATTCCAAGGTCTTTACAAAATATAATATTTAAATTATAAATTTGTTATTCGCACCTTTAATAAATTAAAATAAAATATTAACAATATTTTTATATCACAATTGAATTTATGTTTTGTTGTGTCCATTCGCGTCATTAACTAATCAAACAATATTCATGTTTTGGGTTTGTGAGTCGTGGTGGCCGACTAGTTTTAATGGGTTGTCTAGTATTTGGCGTGTACTAATGATTCTTCTTTCAATCTATATGGTACATTTAATAAAGTGACTTATATATTAAACTGCTGATGGTGAAGAAATGAAATGAAATTTCCGACAGCAATCATGGCTTAGTCGTAGCACGTACGGACACCACGTCGATTGACAGTTCCGATCTGCGGGGTTTGGTTGGACGTGTTCTTCTTACGCAGTCTTCAGTACCTGCAATTTAACTGTGACACAGATAAAACTTCAACCACGATTGAGGTTCATACACTCTAGTAAACGATTTTCCATACGGTGGATTGCATACGAGTTTGATAACTTCTTTATAATAAAAACAAAATGTAAATTACAAATTTCTAAACGTACATAATACATAATATTTCAAAATCTTGTGTGTTTTATCGTTATAGGTTTAGCGTTGTGGCCACAATCTCACCTGATCTTAAGTGAGGATGTGGCCCAAGATGATTACACGCTAAGCCTCATTCATCATCATCCTTGCCGATTTCGGCTGCAGCGACTTATTCTGCTATTAAATAAAAATAATAAAATTGGAGATTTTGTGTTTGGCTCTAATGTGGCTAATGTATCCTATTTTTGCAGTGATCGTTCTTTCACGCTAAGCCTAGTGAAAGATTTGCTCTCAAGTGCAGTGCCAGAACACACCTATTGGTGCTCGGAGACCGATTTTCAACTTGAGGATGGTAGCTAGCCAGGCGGGCATTAGAAAAAGCCCCAAAAGCATGCTATGGTTTCCTCATAATATTTTCCTTCATCGAAAGCTCAGGCTCATTGCAGGGATTCCAACTCAACGCCTGTCGACGCGATGTCCTTGTTCAACTCGTGTGATTGTGTAACTCCTGAATAACTTGGTCGACTGATAATATGTTTGTTTTATCGAGATGGTGGATTATAACTAATTAGAATCCGATAGATGGAGCTGTGGTTGAGCTACTGGAAAGGGTAGATATCTACCGTGCAAATAGTATGTATATAATATACTAGCTACTAGCAGTAATTATATTCTAGCAGCCGCTCGCGCGATTCAGTGACACTGCATTCACTAGCTACCTACATACATGCATTACACTTTTTACAGACATGCACTACACTTAGGTACATAGGTTCTGTAAGGGACCTTTTTTTTTCTTTTTTTGAGGCTAGTTAGTCTAGATCAAAAATTTACAGATTACTAAATACATATACACTTTTCTCTTACCCTCCTCCCAGAGGATAGCGACATGTATATATGTATAGTTAGTTAGATAGTGTGCTAGGGCATTAGTCAGTTCGCGACTTATTTGCATAGCGCGCAACAGTCCGAGCCGAGGTTCGGCCACTTTGGCACCCTCGGATGTTCTTGCAAAACTTTCGTGGCTGAGTGCCTTAAGCTCTCGCCCCCAAGTCCGGTGAAGCTGTAAAAGCCGTTCGAGGCTCCTGGGCCCTTATGGCTAACAGTATAGTCAGATCGAAAAAAAAAAAAAAAAAAAGCAGTAATTATTTTCACTCATATTATTGTCAATTCTTATAGCCTATTAATTGATGAATTATACGATAAGGTTATTTGGCGGTGGCACTGTGAAGAGATAGGTAGTCAAATAAATTTGAACTCGGGTGAAACCGTGGGGCATACGTAGTATCAAACAAAACCTATTTCAAAAATTAATTGCAATAAAACAATTTTGCTTATTAATAACATCATTTTATGCAGAACTATAATTCACCTCATATGTATGATTACACAAAAATAAACAATAAATTTAAATCTCGATTTTTGCTTAAAGCTTTAATGGAAAAAAATTTTATAAAATATGATAGCTCTGTTATAAGTTACCCGGGATACGCGTTATCCGCCGCCGCCCAGGGGAGTATTAAATCTGAAATCCCGGACCTCAAGATCGCGCCGAGAACTAGGGAACCCGATATCTTTATCTTTAGAACTTGCGTTACGTTAAAACTGATTAATTTATCATTGTTTTTTATATCTATAAGTACTAACAATTGATAAAAAAAAACACTATTTGTCTGTCTGTTTGTATGCTCGGATTCAACTTAAAAACGGATTGATATTTTTTTACACGAGAAGTATTTTCCATTCCGCAATTGATATGAATTGATAATAATTATTTAAAGAATCGTAAAAAAAGAATTCGGAATGTATACCTGAATTGTCAAAAATATAAGTAAATATAAAACTCTGAGACGAAAATAAATATCGCGTGAAACGTAAAAACGTGTGAGGAGGCGCGGGGCACCACTAAATTATAATAAAGTGTTTCAGTATTCATTACATTTAAAACGAAGTTGGTTTTTAAGGACGGATTTAATACAAGCGTTTGCAATTCGACAAAGGAAATAAGGCAAAAATGAATTGCATCATATAATTAAAGTTCAAAGCTCAACGGTTAATAATAGGGTAGGTAGTCGATGAGCGGACATATAAACTTTCATCCGCTCGTAATGCGGATCTAGATGAGCTTAAAACCCCTCGGGAAATGGATGAATTAAATGTACACCCGTCCGCGAGTTCGTAAAGCTTGGACTTTTATATAGGGGCCTCAGATACGGATAAGGAAGTGAGCGGAGCGTATAATAATAATAAAATTGAAAATAAACTTAAATTAATTTGAATATATATTTAACGAATTTATTGATTTCTAAAATCTATACGGTGATTTTATCGATTGCACTTAAGATCTTATTATTCGTCTTTAATAACTGGCTACCGCAGATTTCCCCTTTTCAGTAGTGAATAACGCGACCTTAGCCCCATCTATCGTGTTCAGAGATATAATAAAAACCTTTCCGATTAAAAACTAAAAGGTCAAACGGTGTCGGGGTTTATTCATCGTATATATAGCAACATCCATTTTAAACCGACTTCAAAAAAGAAGGAGGTTCTCAATTAGACTGGATGTTTTTTTTTGTATGTTAGTTACCCGATTACTCCGCAAATTATGAATTAGTTTGATGATTTTTTTTGTTTGACAGGTCATACATTAGAGGTAATTCTGTATAAATTTTATCGAAATTCACTTAGAGCTTCTTGAAAAAAAAAATACGATGTGCGTTCAATGTTTTCTCGGTATCGGGATCGATCGATCGATTGATCTCTTCTTAGCCGATTTCGGTCACAGCGTCTGTTTATTGGCTTTTTGAGGGTGAAAAAGCAGAAACGACCACTTAATCCCACACCGCCCGTGTGCAGACCTCGGACAAAGCCCAACCGGCATAAGGTCTGATCTCTCTACTTTGATCCATCGCCACGGGGCTTCTGTTCTCAGTTAGCCATTGTTCGGAAACAGTCAGATGCGCAGGAGATATTTAAGTGCATAAGTGTACGCGGAAAAACAGATGCACTCTCTCGTCCGTGCCCCCTTTGACCCAATGGAACGGTAAACCTCTACGACCGGAGGGAGGCTGGATGCAGTAGTCTGGCAGAAATATATGGCCCTTATTGCTGCCTCAAGGCCTTCCTACGATTGCCTAGGTGTCTTGCCACCGTTGTATCGGGATAATGAAGTAATGAAGTGAACATAGAACTAAAACACTTAGACCGGCAGTCGTTAGAGTGAAGCCATATCAAGTTACCCTTTAAAGGCTACGTACGTAGCTCGGCACGTCATTGTTAAAAATGAAGTTATAGTGCAAACAGCTTCCGCAATTTTCGCAAAATATGATTACTCTCCACATATACATAAACTCGTAAAATTCGCAATCTTTGTTTATAATATTAGTTTAGATAAAATCTATCGTGTAATTTATTGGTTATACTTAAATTTAGTTTTTTTATTTATGCTTATAACGACTTAAACGACAAACGAAAATGCAAAAAAGGAAAAAAGCGATCTAATAGATATTCGGCAAGAATTCCGGCCTTTCTTGATAACTGGGATGTTTTCCTTGATGTTCATAAGAGCCTTTTTAGGGCATAAATTGTATATTTTTTTTAAATTAGATTTTTATGTCTATATAATAGCAATCGAGAATAGTATAGCTTCCTATTAGTGAAATAATTTTCAGAATCGGATCAGTAGTTTCAGAGATTTACCTCCTACAAACATACAATGGTATTATTATTACTATTGTACATTTCTATTATTTTCATCAACTATGGAGATACTGGCACGAGTTTCAATCATTTATCTACTAATAATTCATTTTATAGAATCTGATTCTGTTTTATAAAATGCATTACTTCCCATATTTTCGTGGCCCCAGTATACAGCTGTCATTATGTTTACGCACAATTTAAAACGGAACGCCAGTAATGAATGTAGCCGTTGAGATGAATGGATTCTTTACTAATAGAACAAGTTCACTCGTACAACACGCTTATAAATCTATACGGGAACTGTATGTTTGTAATTAGACAACCGGAATACTTATTGCCATGTTGAAAGATTTTTCTCTACGGATTCGGAAAACATTCCTTATGAAATTTACCTAGCAATTTAGAACCGCTTCAGCCGTAATACGATATTAGCTATTCACAATTCTTTTTTTATTCATAAAGTTTTATATTATGTCGGTAGTATGATGACGTAACTATAATACGGTTCGGCCAAATAAAACCTTTTTTTCTAATTACTATTACAACAATGTCGAGGATAAAGAAAAATAAATGATGTAAAGTTTGAGATCATATTAATATTAAGAACTGCTTCATTGCTATTTCCTTTATAAATACTATGAGGTTTTTGTATGAGATGTTCTGAAATATCCTAGTTATTAATTATGTTTTTAATGTACATAACTTTACTAATTAGAAGCGGTGCCCCACGGCTCCGCACGCTTTTGTTACGTAGTAAAATATTTACAGTCTGTAATTTTATTTTTACTCATATTATTAACAATTCATATCACCTATCAATTGAGAAATAACATGTACTTTTCGTGTAACATGTACTTTCATCAACATGTTTTACGATTTTTAAGAGTTTTACTAACAACTTTTATTATCAATCCCCTCAATCATAAAATGACTTATGATCCAGTGTACAATGAAGAATTAATAAAAAAAATTTTTTTTACGATTTTTAAAACTATTATTTAAAAACTTTTAGCCTATCAATTGACCGATGACGTAGGCTTGGTGTGTACAAAATTTAATAATTATTAGACGTTTTTGAATTAAATCCGGACATACAAACACAGAGATAGTCATACATTTTTTAAATGACATATTCTTTTTATTTATTTATTATCTATATAGGGAAATATGAAGAAAATGCATGTACAAACATAACTGAAAATTTATTAATATATATTAAAATATATAAAATTTCATAAATTAATGTTACTTTGTCTCGTATGCGTTTCTAAACCATTACAATGATGTAAATAAAAATATAATGAGCCTTTAAGCAGATGCCCATGAAGGTTTCTCAATTAGTACAATCACTGTAAAATAGGTGGTGCACTAGTAGTTTAATTTAAAAGTCGTAGGCAATATATTTTATAACTAATGGTATCATCTGTGTAATTAGAAAAAATGATTGTTTGTTTGTTTGATTTATATATTAAAAAAAAACTTATTAGCACCTTGCGTGGCCAATAAAATAATGCTTTTTAGATAATTATTGGGACTGGCGCGATTTTGTAGCGCATCGGGGATGTTACGTATCCTGCGTTGATGATTTTTATGCCATAATGTGCGAGCGAGTGGCATCTATCCTAGGAAACTTCTTGATAGCCACAACTCAATAATGAAGATCATCATGGGTATTGACGATAATATGTTTATGAAGCACTAGATATCGGTTCTTGTAGAATAATGTCACGTTATCATTGAACAACTATTAATTAGTATAATATATTTTAACCTTATCTTACTTTCTATTGCATCAATGTTACAATTTATTAATTCGTTTATAGTTTATTTCTATGTAATGGACCCTTGTTGCCTTATAAATATATATCAATACTAGCTGTGCCAGCAGCTTCACTCGCGTGGACTAATAAAAACTTTTTTTAGTTTTGTGCGGAACCCTAATCATTTTTCTAAAATAAAAGTAGCCTAAGTTTTGTCTTATAACACTAGCCATTTTCCAGTGAAAGTCCCGTCAAAATCGGTCCAACCGTTTTGGAGATTACCCGGAACAAACAGACGTACAGACAAAAATTAAAAAAATGGGTTTAATGGATACTGTGTATACTTACTTTCATATGCATTTAGTAAAAAGCTCTTATTTTGACATTACAAACAGACACTTCAATTTTATTATATTTATAGCTATGTATACACACGGAACAACTTCATAATAAATATGTCAATTAAAAAACAGTTTATCGTCGCATTTTTTTATAGACAAAATTCTCGTTGTAAATTTTCAACTTATGTAATTTATTTTGCAGATCATTAAAAACTCATTCAGGCCGCTTTATTATAGAGCTGGAAAAATCTATTAATACATGTTAATTATTAATTAAAATGAAGGTTCGTTAGCGGCGTCGAGAGTTGTTTTCCATTGGCGCAGAAGCTGTCCCTATTTAATTAGAGGCTACAGGTACGGCGTCTTGTGAATCAAAGAAACCAATATTTCAAGTAAAAATTGCAATTCGCGATCCTATGCATGAATTTCTCCTTATTTGGTTAAACCGGACCAATAATTAAAAAGTACGAAGTTTGGTTTCTATTCATTCATTCATCTTAATGAAGTTTGTTTTACTTTCCAATCCTCCGTGTTCGTCAACAGAAGGTTAATAGTGTAGGTATCCATTGAAGTGTTTTTTTTTCTATCTGACTATACTGTTAGCCTTAGGGGCCTTGGAGTCTTACGGCTTTTACGGCTTCATCGGGTTTGATTGAAGTGATATCTAGAATTGTGTATATTGTCAAATAAAGGGTTGCCTCTTATATCATATATTTGTCCAGCCCCTAATATTCAATTATTCGTGAAGGTCATATCCAGATTTTTTATTTTTGTCCAGTCTTTTTTGTAGAACACATACTATCCGTAATAAAAGTTTAATTAAGGATAAAAATAAATTGAAGTGTCTTTTTTGCAAAGGATGATTTCCTAAAATATATGGTAAAAGTTTGACATTTTAGTACTTGGACATTACTTGGGTCTATAGAGTTTATTGATCCTTATCAGAACAAAAAACGAAAGGCATGTTTTTTTTGTGTTAATTGTCCATTTTCTTGCTGACTATATATTTAAAAAGAATGTAAATGCTGGTCAAAATGTCTCAAAAAGTTAAGGGCAGTCTCCTCAGAAAGTTTTCCTGTAGCTACAACGATTAACCATTACTGCCCCATTGAAAAAATCCACCATGTATATTGTGTTTTAGTAACGAGTTTTTTTTTCGAACTGACCATACTATTATCCTTAGGGCCTGGAGCCTTTACGACTTTTACAGCTTCACCGGGCTTGGGGGCGAGCGCTTAAGGCACTCAGCCACGAAAGCTTTGAAACAACATCCGAGGGTGCCAAAGTGGCTGAACCTCGGCTCGGACTGTTGCAGCAATTGCAAATAAGTCGCGATCTAGCTAATTCCCTATCATTCGATCTAAACTAACATATACATATATACATGTTTCTTCCTCCCGGGACGAGGGATGGAACATGTGTATGTGTATTTAGTAATCTGAAAATTTTTGTCCAACTAGACAAAAAAAATAAAAATAAGCTCCTTTACAGAACCTATGTGGCGTGCATGCGTGTATGATGCAGTGTCATGAACATGTGTATGTATAATTATTTAGTAATCTGAAAATTTTTGTCCAACTAACTAGACAAAAAAAAGGTCCATTACAGAACCTATGTGGCGTGCATGTGTGTACGATGCAGTCTCATGTGTGTCTGTGATAGCTAGTGCATGTAGAGTCACTGTATCGTGCGAGCGGCTGCTTGGCTCAAGGGCTCCATACCTATGGATCGGACCTAGGCTTGAGTTGCCGCAGAGGAGGTCGTGGCGGGTTTGGTAACGAGAGTAACGGCCTGTCTTTGGTTCTGGCCTATGATTAACCGAGCTGATAATTCCGATGACATAAGCTTAAACGAAAATTTTGAATTACTATATAAAATGATAAAAATAACGATTTCTTAATATTTAATAAACAAAATTTTAACATAGCTGCTTTAAAAATAGGAATAAATGTTTACCAAGGTTAAAAATCTAGACAGTATATAAAAAGAGCTTTTGAAATTAAAGTGTTACTGACTGTACAGTTTACCCTCAGATTTTAAACAGTAGCGGAGGGTGTTTTCTTTGTAACACTAACTGTAATGAAAGCGGGGACGACGCAACAAACAGTGTCGTACTTTATAATTAAGCGCCCTCTGTAACTTTAGCAGAGTGGCGGATAGTTGTATATAGTTGATATACATTAACACAAGCAATCGTTTGCTTTTATTATAAATTAAAATTTAACAAAAAAAAAATAACCCTTATCACTCAGACATCATTTATATCCGACATAATAAAAAATGTACCCCTTGAGAATAGTCTATAATAACTGATTTTCTTATGTAAAAGAAAAGAAACCATAGAAGAATTTAATATTATGAATAGTAAATTTATTAACAAGTACTTATTTGACTTTCTTTTATTCGTTGAATACGACGTATAAATAATGTATGATTCATATTTACTGGGTTACAAAGTCAAAAGGAACCCTTATAGTTTAGGTATGTCCGTCTGTCTATCTCAGAGATTTTTAATACGAGTAAGCCGTAATTTGGTATGCGTATACATATTAAAATCATGCCGACAAAGTAATATAATAAGATCTTCACAAAAATTCTTTAGGGTACCTCTCCCACAAGTAAAGTGGGAATTAATTATATTTCTCTTATCTATATCATCATGTGGATGACCGTTTGAACATATTGTGGGTCTGTGAAAACCATTTTTTGATACAGCGATCCGTTGGCGAAATATTAAGCAAGTGTCCCCACCCCATGCCTGCTAAATAGTTGTTTTTGGATATGTTAAAAATTCATGTTCGTAGTATATACTATAATGAAGTTAAAAGGAAAACTATCAGAGGTAAGTAGGCTTTACAAGTTAACGAGTAATAGTTCAATCAACTGTATTTGAAGAAGTAATTTTTTACAAATTTCATTGAAAACAACTTAAAGACCCTCTTTATAGGACGATTCATGTTACACCGGGTCCGGGCAGCATCTATAATATACAGTAATTCATGGGCCGGGGCAAGGCCGGGCGCCGGCTGGGACACACTCAAACATCTATAGTATTTCTTTGTTTGAATCAATTCATGTTACACCAGGCTGGGGCACGGATCTGGCCCAGTATAACATAAGCATCCTTAAGCCTGCATATTATTATGTGCAACGACGGAACCTTACACTGCGCGTGCCGCCATTATTACTTTTTATTTTAATAGTCTGTATATTCTCGCAATACATATAGGTTCTTAAAGTTGCCTAGTATTTATTTATAACTACGAGTGACCTATAAATGTGGAGGTGTATGTAACTCCCCCACACATTTATATTTGTCAGAAAGCCTGTGATTTTCATAGAGTAAATCTAGTAGGTGTTTTTTTTTTATAAATAAAAAATGGGATTGGTAAAGTACTTAAGTTATAAAACAATAAGTACCAAGTAGTAAATATACTTAAGATTTGTAATATATTTCATAACAAAACATCTTAAAATGCGAACCGATCAACTTAAAAAAGCCAGTCGGTCTACAAACATGTCAATTTGTGTAGTAAAGAGGACTCATTTCTTATGTATTATGCGGACGCTTGCTGTGTACTAGCATTTTATGATGGTACTCTATTACGGTTTCTTAGATATTACATGCTTTAGGAAAATTTTCTCGAAATTTGAAAGAGTTGGCTTCATATTTCCTTTAGACTGGCGCATGTTAACAGAAACTACTTTTATTTACGAAGATTTCGTGCAAGCTTTAAGGAATTTGAAAAAGAAGAATATTATGTACGCTTTATTTTTTATTATTATAATACATTACAATACAAATTATCTGTCTTTAAGAAATTAATTAGATTAAAAATTACTTATGCTATTTTCTTCAAATTAACACTTGATTTAAGGTAGCTGTTCCGAAATTGATATAGGTAGTTTTAATTGTATTGCGAAATGTCGAACAGTTTACATGATGTGTTGAAAATTATATACATACATACATAAATCACGCCTCTTTCCCAACGGGGTAGGCAGAGACCACGTCTTTCCACTTGCTACGATCCTGACATACAACTTTCCCTTCCTGAACATTCATCAATCTTTTCATGCATGCTCGTCGGTTTAGAGTACTCTTGACCTGACCTTTCTTCAAAACGTTCCCGATTTGTTCGTAGAACGTTCGTCTAGGCCTTCCTCTTCCAACGTTTCCAATTACACTCATCTTATAAATCTGTCTAGTCAATCTTCTTTCATTCATCCTCTCTACATGACCAAACCATCTCAGCATCCCTTTCTCAATCCATGTCACTATATCTTCTTTAACACCACAACGTTCTCTTATTACACCATTTCTTACCCTGTCACTCAATTTCACTCCTATCATACTTCTTAGCGCTCTCATTTCTACTGCATTTATTCTACTTTCATGTTTTTTCTGCGACACCCAGCCTTCACTTCCGTACATGACTGTTGGAACTAACACTCCTTCATGTACAGCCAGACGAGCTTTTTTAGAAATTTTCTGGCTGTTCATAAAGGCGTGCAACACCCCATTCATTTTATTACCAGCATTAACTCTCCTTTGAATATCACTTTCACACTTTCCATCACTAGTAAACATTGATCCCAAATAAACAAATTCATTCATTTGCTCTAGTTTGTCGCCACCAATTCTGATACACACTTCTGTTATGCTCTCTTCCTTTTCAAGCACCATAACTTTAGTCTTCTTTGCGTTCACTTTCATTACCTTTCTTATTATAAATTTTTTTTATATAGAAATGTATAAATTTGTGGTTTGGTCTCAGAAAGAATTTATGTCGTTGTAAGAAGAGTAATCAATATAAAAAGTACTGTTATACATTAATAAAACAAAGTAAACATTTCAATATCAAAATTAAAATTACACTGAAAACGTTAAAAACCAGAAGTCCATAAAACAAAGCGTTAATAATTAATTCAACTCAATTTCTTTCTTTAACTTTTTAAGTAATTCCGAAAGCTTTTTAAGTACAAAACCATACTAACAGCCAAGTTATTTTGGCAAGTCTCGCTTTTAACGTGTTCCTTTGTTTCGGGAAATCTTTTTTTTGTGAAAACCATTGTTCGTACATTTCATACCATAGAATATTTATAAATCAGTGTGTTAATCACCCGGTAGTTAAAAGTATGTGCAGGGTTTGTAAAAATATTTTTGTCGGGATGTTATTGTAGAACCTAACACTATTATATAAAAAAACTTTTATTAGCCTTACTAAATCTAAAACACGGTACGACTAGCTAGTATGAAAACTGTGCTGGTCCTTGACAAAATAAAGCTTGTCAATGTTTTTACGAATATACATCAAACTATCAAGAATATATTGGGAGGGTAAAGTCGAGATATTAAACTCCTGGAGCCAGGTGGGCTACCACCACGTTTTAATCACGATATTTTCCTTCACCGGAAGCTCAGGCTTATTGTAGGGATTCGAACTCGCGTCGATCGACGCGGTCTCCGTACACGCTACCACTGAGATATCATTGCTTCGAAAGTGCTGCTTCCAGTATCGAAATTTTGTTATTTTAATTATATTTAATATATACAATTTTATGTGCCTTCCTCGGGCTTAGTTTATATGAAGGATTTTCGATTTTATATTGCGTCATACTCTAGCATATGTCTATCTTCTAAGGATCACCCACAATACGCACTTTTGTCTTTAAAAATCACCAGCGGGCGATCGCCATGTGTGGTGGCAGGTGCAGCAAGATTCGACGTGTGCTCAACCGACGGCATTCTGCAGTCCACGCGAGCGGAGCCGCGGGCACAAGTAATATTTTATAAAAGTTAAAAAACTCTAGAGCATCTCTCAGATGTGTGCTAGAAATTTCATCCATAATTTTGTAAATAGCGCCTATAAGCTAATTTAATCAAAAACTTTACAGTTGCGGGTGGGACTTAGCTTGGTCCAGTATATCCTTCCAGACCAATCTATTTCTGGCTGTCTCTATTCAGCTTTTACAACAAATTCTTTTTAGATTATTGTAAACACCATCCAACCATCTAAGTTTAGGTCTGCCACGAGTTCTACGTCCATTAGGTTTTCCTTCAAGAATTATTTTGAAGTATATGGGATATAAAGTGAAAAGTTGGACGATAAATAGCGGTACTTGAATCTATCAATAAAATGTAGCGAAAACATCAGAAATACATACGGCAACTAATCAGAATTCCGCTTAAGATTTTACATTGTTTGTTGTTTGGATTTATTTACCTTTGAATATTTTTGGGACGCATACAAGATTATTATAAAAGTATACATTAACTATTTTTTATATATTAACTGATACTCGAGTAAGAGAGATAATTATTTGTAGCCAAAAGCTTCTTACCGAGAGAATTCGCGGGCTTTATCACCAGGCCAGCTCATGACATATTGGTGCTTTTAAATGATCATAAATTTGCAGTTACGTATATTCTCATTATAAGGTACGACACCATTTTTGAAACTTTTGGTCGTCCTCATATTTTTCTCTTCACCGTCAGGAGATGGTGTTAATAATCAAGTAAAAATTAGTAAATATATGAGAATTTCAAGAAAATTATTTTTTTACAATACTCTAACCTGTGGTCATCTTATCTATTATACAAACAAAACTGCATGGTAATGTTGACTATAATTTAATCTCTATAAATGTTTTCGAGATTAGTACTATTACTAAGATAGACAAATGCGCAGCGAAGATTTCCTTTTATACAACGTTGGTAAATAATCCATTTAAGAATTAAAATTCATTCAGGATCCTTAACTTCCTAAAGACATCACTGACGGCGAAAATTGGTCCTTTTTTATCTATAAGTATACTTTTAAGTATACTTTTAATACGATAAATCCGAAAATTTGAACCCAGTCTGTTTATATAAATGTCACCGAATAAATATACGTACCATTAATTTATAAACTTTGTAAACATATTGCAAACTGTCGGTAGATTGTGAACGGCTACTAACAATATTGAATTTTTGAGCTTATGTCCATTAAATAAGCAAAATTATGATACTAGGATTTTTGGACTTACAACCAAACAAACCTATCTAGTTAGTTTATATGCCTACAAAAATGTAACCTCTAGACTGCAAGTTTTAGTTTTAGTGCACAATCTACTGACAGTCTAACTAGATTGTTTATAAACTAATGGTACGCACAAATATCCGGTGACATAATTATTATACAAGAAATACTTGTATATTTAGCTTATGTGTAGTTTATTTTACAACTTTATGATTTTTTTCGTATTTACTGTTGACACATTCGCATAAATGATTTCCGTTCTACGAGTATCTTTGTACGGAAAATAACAGAATCTTCTAATATACAAGCGTGAGTAGTTTGTCGACCTAGGATTATTCCATTTGATATGACTTCATCGTTGGGATTATTTTCTACTTCGATTTATAACGGAATACCGTTCCCAATATTTGCGGCTTATTGCGTTTGTATTTGTAACGCAACTGTTTTATATCTTGGTAGTTTATTGATGCAAAAAAGTGAGTTCGGTTGTAAAAGCTTACATGACCGGTATGACCGTCGTTGTATTAGACATGGGTTAGCTTCGATTTCTGAATAATTTAGTCTATTTTACCTTTGTCCTCTTAACAATATAAAATGAAATATTCAAAAACAAATTTGCAAGTTTATGCATCATATAGGGTTAATGTGGGATAGTTGTCCTAGGAGGATAGATGCCATGTTATTTATACTGAGCCTTGTAAACATAATAGTATCATAGTTAATACCTATAAAGAAAGTTAATCTCTCTTCCTGTTAATATGCGAGCACTTACCTCGCCGTCTGGAATGTATTTATGTTTATCAATAAAATTCGATGATTTTGGCTACGAAAAATACGAATTTCTAATGTAACGGTTTTACGGAAGCATTTAACTTTTCATTTTGTAATGTTAGTTGGTTATATTTTATTGTTAATTTCAAGTGTATAGTTTCAATATTACTCATAGGTAAATGATTTATAATTTTATTTATTGTATTTTGTTTTAATAAGGAAGCATCTGTTCCTAAAGAAAAGTATAGACGCCTCGTTTTTGTGACTATAGATATTAGGTGCATATATCCCACATGGTTTTAGCCAAAGCTTGCATGAGTTTTACCCAATTTTTGGTTTTCAAAATGCCTATGTAATAAATACCATAGTTGGTTCAAGTGCTGAATGGACACATAATAATAGCTGTATTAGTTGAAATGACAAAAAATGTTTTTGGGACCAACAAAATAACTTGTAGATATTAATTCCATTGAGAACAGAGTGTTTTTCATAGTATGAAAAGACTAAATCAGCTATACGTTGTACTGCGCAAATAATGGTTACATGAGGATTGAAGATACTGTGTACAGAGTGGCTATTGAAACAAATAGAGGTCTTAAAAAACGTGCAATTGTAAAACATTGTAACAAGTATCATTTTATTATATTATTAATTCATATTAGAATCCTGTAATGATTAAAGTACATGTAATGTGCCATTCATACAGATACATTTTGTTTTATTATTCCCTAAGGGCAACTATCCTTATAGCGATAATAGCATCGAGGCATCTAGCCCATATAATTGGACATCTATCCTCGAAACTAGTACATGAATTTATTTCTTTATTAATATATGTATGATAGTCTTATTCAACTACTATCAACCACTTAGTAACTAATAGACTTGGTTTCCATCAGAAAGAAAAATTTGCTTTACTATCTTTTTTTTTAGGAAAATATACAAAGATTTCAAAATGTTGGGCAACTATCCCACATTTACCCTAAACGAGTACAAAGCGAGACTACCCAAAGAAAACTATTGTTATTATTAAATATAAAACAAATACAAGCGTATGCCATTGTTGTCAAAATAAAACAGAAGGTACGGCCGTGTGGGTGTATAGACGGCTTCGGGCCAGTTGTAATAACAGCTACCCGTGACCTTTACCCTCTCAAATAAATCATCCCGTGCGAAAATCTTCCTCCACTGTACATGCGGCTGGTTGATCCTTGAATATTTCACGTCAGCTCGCCCCCGGCCTTTAATAAATCTCGTCACCTTATAAAAATGTACTGTAGTAGTCTATGCTACGCGCTGTATATAAGAACTTATCGATCGAAATTCGAAAGTAGTATTGGGACCGCACCGAATGTAATCAACTATCGCTTAAGGGTCACTGATCATAAGGTTCATGTTATGAAAGTGCGTCGATAAGAAGTATCTTTGAATTCTTGAAAATTATTATTTTTTTTATATAGACCTTGTAATAATATTTATCCCATAATAAATCTAACAAGTATATTATTTCGAGTCATAAATAAAAATGGCTGTATGTACATACTTTTATCAGTTATTAAAGATAAAATGTAAAAAAAAAACGGAAACTTAACTAAAAAACTAAAAAAAAAAACGAAATAGGTGGTGGTGTAATTTGTTTTACACGATTGATATTCGGAACAGCCGATAGACAGCGCTAGTATTATTCATAACCGCTGATATAAAATTAGTATTTTGTCATCTTGGTATATTTTATTTATTTTAGTATTTTAAAATATTTATATTTATTATCTCATAACTTTCTCCTCTTTCGTTTGACAAGTTTTTTGCACGTAACATCCCTAATATTTTGTTTTTCATATAAAATGTATCCTTTATCACCCGGATCATGATAACGAATCGATTGACATCTCATTCGTCAAAATCGGATATGTAGTATCGGATATGTAGATCGGTGTAACATATCAAAATACAAACATACGTATACTCCTAAAACAAGACAATTCCTTTTGGCTTTGCCGTAGTCGTGACATAGAATAATCCCATTGTCATCCCATATTTTGTTATTGTATCTGATTGAAGGGCTGCGATATTTATCAAATATTTAACAGTCTACATTGATTAATGAATTTAATTGCCAAGGTGAATGTACTATGGAACATGTCTGTATATAAAAATAATGATGATCTGAATGGTGAAAAGGATAAGAGGCCTTTGATACCGAAATCTGCAAAGCCGACAATATTACTACATATTATGTACATACATCGGATTTTTTTGATAACGAAAATTTATTTAAAACTGAAAATGTACTTACAAAAAAAATCGGCAAAATAAAAACGATATAAGAAGGATGACAATAAATTGATGCGGTTTTAGTTTAATAAGATAAAATTGCTTCTTGGAATAATTAACTGCGCTTCGACGGTCAGACAAAAGATGAATATAAAATAAAATCTCGGGACAATACGACCGACATTCCGGTTCGCTGTTAAATTTACTTCTATCCTCGAGAGACAATAAAGATGATATTAAGTATAATTGAAATTCATTGTTTCGCTTAATGAAACGCGAAAAAATAATTTGCGTGAGAAGGAATAAGGAAAAAATTTAAACTTAGTTACACGAATAATTATATCGACGTCCTCAAAGATACTTAAATAATCAGCATATTGCGTTTTCCTTACGAGTGTGATTTTAACAAAAATATTTTTATCTTAATCGTTTTTGTACACAACATTAACAAAGTTATTTAATTGGCGAAGGCGTTACTTTGCGGAAATCCATCGTAAATAATGAATCTAAAATTTCTTCGCTACTTCTACCTGCAATAGATAGTATATTGAAGATAAGGTAACTATGTAACACAAAGGGGTAATTTGCTAAAATTCGATATGTTTAACTATGAACTGTATAGCACAATTTGGATTAATGGTTACGCTTTCATACACATTGTACAATCTATTTAATGTGAAATAGGTATTTTGTTAGAAATTTGGGAATTTTAACCAAACAATATAAAGTGAATTATGAATGTAAAATTAATATAAATTAACAAAACATTTTAAAATGGAATATTCCAAAAATGTAAATTACAATTCCATTTAAAAATCTGATATATGTAGGTAGCATCTTGTTTTACGAATTAATTTTGTTTATTGTAAAAGAACTTGAAAAATAATATATATATATATATATTTAAATTCATAAACAAAGTATTATAACCTAAACTACGCCAGTTAAACACAATGTTACTTTATAATTGCAATATCTTAAAACTGGTTAAGGTTTTTTTTTGTGTTTACATGTAAATAAATTTCATTTGAAAATATCTCAATTTCTCTGAAACCAGTGCGCTGTGACACCTAAATAGTTTTATTTGCGCCATATAATATATGGAGCTGTAATAAAATTTCTAACATAAAAGTGTTTGCTGGATTTAAGTTACACCAAATTTATTTCGAAATGACCAAATCCTTTTTGAAATTTCTTATTGCTTAAGCAAATGGATACGTGTTTAGAAATCAAATTTTAGGATTATTTTTTATTTTATTCTATTGTATTATTTGTATAAAAGGGCACTTAGTGGGTTTTAAGTAGCAGTATGTTTTAAAGCAAACATTAAAATAATTTACTTAGTGCTTATAGAATGAATTATTTTGCTGCATTAGTTTAATCGTTTTTGTTTTACAATATTGTATAATTTTTTTTTTTATATTTATGAAATATTAATTGTGTCCGCAAGTTCATTCGCTGATTTTTTTTATAAAGCTGAGCATTACATTGTCTTTAATATTAAAAAAAAATGTCTTTAAAACTATGAGGCAAAAGTAACTGAATTTGATGTTGGAAATTGGATTTATATACATATTTATTATCACGAAAAAATATAAATAATTAAGAGTTATTGATTTGCATGACATTTATAATATTTTTAATTTGCTTTCTTTCACAAAAGCGGACAATGTCGTTAAACTATAAATTAGATTTTTAAAGAGGGAAGATAATTCGTTTTCCATTTAGTTATTTTCCTAAATGAATACTGGTTTTTCGGTGTTTCTTTTTTCTTCTGAGATTTGTCTAATGTCAATTGGAGTCAGCCTTATAAATACACCATAATATGCTTACTAGTTATTTAATGCACAAACATATTTTTTCACAGTTGAAAGAAACTTTCGAAAGAGAGGCCCTTAAATAAAATAGACTCCATAGAAATCCAACTACCATGGTAAACTGTTATCTATCGTCAAAATTAATTTGATGTCACAAAAATAGACAATGGAATACATTCATTTAAAAATGATGCATTGTGGTAGGGCACTTTGGTTAGCCACCTTTCTCAAGTTGAAAATTAGTTGCCAAACATATATTTAGTATTTTCTGAAAATGACAGTTGAGAGCTAGCTTCTCTTCCTCTAACCGTGTTATCATCTTACCGTGAGGACGAAACACCAAAGCTTATTTTGTGAGAATGCGATTCATTGAGACCAAATTGCACCTGGATTATGGGCAAGAACGTACTATTCCTGGTTTTTATTTCTTAAATTTTTGTTTATTGATTGTACATTGTGTAATATTGCATATTAAAGCTTGTTTATTATTGAAATTGCTTGGAAATAAAACATTGATCATGAATTCTGAGATGTAACAAAGACTCCCTGGAAAGTTCTAATAAAGGGACCAACCACCGTATTGTTAGAATACTAAAATCATCACAGGCCACTCGATAATTGCAGAAATAGTCTTCAGTGAAGAGAACTATTTGCCAAGTTAGGAAAAGGAAGAAGAACTATCAAGATAGTTCAAAATAGATAATCAACATTCATGATTAATTTAAAAATTAATATGCCGTTTAATTAATGTAATAAAAATAAGCACGAAAATGAAAAATAATGTTTTCAACGAAAATTAATAATAGCTTTTTCATAAAGAGATATGAAAGTCAAAATGAAACCCAAATATTATTACCTCATATAATACCTCAATTATTTTTTTTTGTTTTTACATGAATATATAAGATTTATTCTGTTCAGTTCTTTGAATAAAAAATTAGGTTCAATAATGAACAGTGACAGTGCTATAACACTACATGAAAGAATATTGTAACGAAGAGAAATAATTTATGTAATTATTAAAAAGTATATTTCATTACAAACCGAGTCGATGACAAGCACCAGCGATAAATAATTTGGCGACTTTAGGTGTTGGAAAATAAGTGCTAGCTTTTAGGCGCGACGGAAGAGTAATGAGGCTTTTTGTCTATTAGGAAAATAAAAACAATCTTGGCCCTCCGTCTCTAAGACAACTGGGCTTCTCACGATTTACGACTTGTCCTTAACTTTGGCCAACAAAAGGTTCGTTTCAGATTCGCGCGTCCTATTACGCGAATCATGGAACTGAAATAAAGGGGACATAAAGACTCTTTATTATGAAAACTTGAAACTGGGTACATCTTTGAATTAAAGTACAAATGAAACATAAATAAAGTTTAGTGCTATGTCTAAAATAGCTGATTATAAAGACAACCCACCTTTAAACGGCACAGCTATTAAATAACTAGGTACAGAAAGGTGACCTACCAGAGTGAGGCAATATGTAGAGAATTACACACGGGATTTCGGCCGCTAGCTGAGTAACAAATACCATCGACCGAAGGAGGTGCAGAATGTGGAGGAATTGCTTCGCCGATAGGTGAAATACTCGTAATCGATTATACTCTTTACTCATTTCAGCTGCTACATAAATAAAAATAATTAGAGCTACAGTACGTTTGAATCTACGGTTGCGATCTCTTCTCTAACTTTAATTTCAGATAATGTTTTTTTATCAATTATTCATTTCGTATCTGTTAAAGATGGTACATTTTTTTTTTTTAATTTGCCTGCCTTTTGGTTGTTACCCCTTCCCACGTAGATTAAAACAGCACAATGGTTCATACCACAAAAACACGGAACATTACAGAATACTATTTTCCTGAGGTTTAGTAGGCCTCTTGTTCTTTTTCAGATATATTAGCATGCACTATGCAACTTTCACTCGTTATAATCAGGAGCTAAATAATACCAAATAAATTATCCATTGTATGGAGCAACTCAGTTTTAGTTTTGTATTACCACTTCGATATTGCCATTTAAATAGATGAGATCGGATTTGACATGACAGCTTTTTTGACAGCCAATGTATTAAAAAATCTTGTATTGTTTAAAATAAGAATGTTTGAAATATGCGTAAGTTGAATGTTATTATTACACGACTCACCTTTGTAGACTTTACTGATGAGTTTCTCGCAAACATACATCTCTTGTACAAAGAACTTAAAATTTAATAAAATATGAAAGATAATGTGCTTTAGGTAAAAATATTATGTTCTTTGAAATTTTACGAAAATAGAATTTCATATGATATACCGTAGTATTATTCTTTAGGGTATAAGGTTATTATTATATGTATAATTACTGAAATCATTTTGGCTAAACCATTTGTTAATTTAGTATGTATTGTATAAGAATTTAAGAGCTGTAGATTTCTTCAAATAAATAAATAAAATAAAAATTAATTTAATTAGCTTTTGTTTCGGATTTTATAAGACAATTTTATTATAAAAAACCGTGGGATTGAGGGTTAAATAAAATATAAAGAAAGGGAGAGAGAAGACCCAATAGGATTAATATAAAATTTAAACCGGTAAACTTAATTTAAAAATAGAAAACTACATATCCAACACTAAGAAATTTATTTTATTAAGCCTGGAAAGATAAATTGTTAAAGAGTCACTGCAAATTATGTGTATTATTAAAATATAAATTGAAAAAGATTCACAAAATTATTCAACGTTAACTTGTCTCTGAGAATGTGTCTTCAGGCAGCAGAGAATTATTGTAGAACTGAGTTGTGGTAAGTTCCATATTTTTATGGCCTTTAAAGCTACGTATAAATGAACGTCTAAGAGATCCTAAAAGTCTACACATAGCAAAGCTTAATGTAGAAAAATACCTTTGCCTTGTTAAAATACAATTAGAATACGAGGTAAATATTTATAAAAAACGTATGTATAATACGTTTGTATGTATGTACACGTGTATAATATCATCATCATCATCATGTCAGCCGAAAGACGTCCACTGCTGGACATAGGCCTCCCCCAAAGATCGCCACAACGACCGATCCTGTGCTGTCCGCATCCAGCGGCTTCCCACAACCTTTACCAGGTCGTCGGTCCACCTTGTGGCGGGTCTGCCCACGCTGCGTCTTCCGGTACGTGGCCGCCACTCGACAACTCTTTGACCCCATCGGCCATCTGTTCTACGAGCTACGTGGCCCGCCCACTGCCACTTAAGTGTAGCTATTCTTCGGGCTATGTCGGTGACTTTGGTTCTCCTGCGGATCTCCTCATTTCTGATTCGATCACGCAGAGAAACTCCGAGCATAGCCCTCTCCATTGACCTTTGAGTGACTTTGAGTGTATAATATAGTCTTAAGTATATCTGTAAAAATATATCCTATGTTCAAAAATCTGTAAATGTCCTAGGACAAGAGTCACTGCCTTTTGGTATTGGTAATTTCAAACGTTAAGAAATATATAGTTCTGTCTTTCCACTACATGCTGGTACTATGAGAAAATTTCTCGAGCTTTCCTTACAGTGCCCATCTTAACTATTTACCGATAGAATAATCATAACAATGTTGGCTTATAACAAATGGATATTTAATTAACTTGTAATAATAATGTATTTTCCTGAAAATTCTATAAGCAATGTAGGCAATGATGGCTCAGTGGTAGTGTGTAGGGACATCGCGTCGATTGACGTGAGTTTGTATCCCTGCAATGGGTCTGAGCTATCGGTGAAGGTAAACATCGTGAGGAAACCATAGCATGGTGGTAGGGCTATTTCTTATACCCGCTTGGCTAGCTACCACCCTCAAGTTGAAAATCTGTCGCCAAGCATCAATAGGTGTGTTTCAGCAGCTGCAATTGAAAGCCAGTCTTCTACTAAGCTTAGCGTGTTATAATCTTGGGCCACATCGTCATTTAAGATCAGGTGAGATTGTGGCTACAGAGCTAAACCTATAACGATATAAAAAATAAGTACAATATTGTACAACATTTATTATGCATTCTCTGAGGATTATATAAACGCAGACCACATCGCTTCGCTCATAGTCGAGTTTGTATTTTTTAAACCAACTGCACGTCACGTTTACTTGTCTTTTCCAAGAGCGGGCGTGAATTTTTGAATTATTCAGTTAAGCGAGTGTTCTGGTAGTGTGTTGTTCGGAGTACTGATGTTTTTTTTATTTCAGACAAGTTTTTGACTACAGTAATGTCTAATTTTGTGATATTTTCTATCGTCGAACCACCAGATGTCGAGTACGAGTTTTTTCCTAGATTGACAAATGTTCATACATCTGGTTCTGCATTTAACATTTCGACATTATCATACTATACTGGAAAACATAACACGGGTTTATTTAAGCGAAGAATTTATTAGTATTTGTTAAATTAATTCTCCCACATTTTCGGTCTAATTTTTCACAATTTGGTTTTCTTCAGGCGCGATAGAGAGCAAGTGTTTGACAGTTAGCAAAAAAAAAAGTATTGTGACTTAACTCGGAAGTGCACTTATATGGTTTGATAATTAATACTCTAAAAACATCTGCAAATATGGTATCTTGTTATACATATAAATATTAAAACGTTTTTTTCATATTTAATACGAAGATAAAACAAATTCCCATTTTATATTTGTCGAGAGATAGATGAAATATAAGATAGCCTTGAAAATTATTTATATTTTGTCCTTAAATTCCGTTTTTTAATATCACGAGAAATACTCTTTTTTTGGATATAGTATATAATAAAAATGAAATGCGATTTGTATTCTTCAATGTTTTTTTTTTATTTCGGATCAATTCTAAAACTGACCCAATGATAATTAAGTACGAACTTTATGTAACATTTCATTAATTATTATTTTGTCTGGTCTATTTACTGCTTCGTGTATTATGCATGAATGAGCAAAGTTATTTTTACTGAAACCTGAGCTTATTAATAAAAGAACAAAATATATTTAAAACGATAATATTATCTAAACAAAATCAGGGCATCGACATTGTCACAATACACACTCAGACCCGTCACCACCACCTAATCTTCGATTAATTATATATGGCTCATCGGAATCAGTGGAGAAGTCTGCTTTTGTACCGTCATATCATTCGTGACGTTTTTATTTGACAGTTTTTTATGGCTATTTTAAATTGACCGATATCTGTTATCTGAGTTTGACATGAATATTATGAATATTTAAAATTTTTCGGTCATTTGACCCGTGAAGAACGCGATAAACCTTTACAGGTGAAAATTCGATTTAGGATGTTAATTGAAGTTTCCGATTTATAAGCACTGGGAGATACTTAACACGAATCTGTAATTATACCGTGCCTTATTATTATTATTGTACTATAAGTTATGTTTTGACAGATGCTCTCGGGAATCATTTCTTCTGGGCTTAGTGTGCTACCATCAAAAACCTCATCAACACTTATTGGATGGTGGGTCTGTACATTTCGACGAGGATAACCACCATACCTATATAATTATGTTGAAAAGCCCGTGCAAGTGATTCGCTAACCCGCGTAGCGTTTCGGGATAGCCGATGCAAATCCAGTTTCTATTTACGCAGGCCAGCACGACCTCCAAGCAGAGTTCAGCCAATTTGCTGAGTTACTAGAAAAAAACTACGGGTGGTATTGTAGTAATAGTGTAGAAGTACTCTTAGAGATATTTAATTGGTTAGAACACTAAATTAGTCATGTGTTTTAAGTTTAGGATATGATGGAACTGAAATACTCTTCTGGGAATAGGTATGTAATGTACTTTTACCCACAGAATTTTACGATTTCAGCTTGACGTTTAAACAATTGTGGTTTGCATCAAGTCTGTACGTGACATGCTTGACTGGGTTGCCTGGTTTAAAACTCTAGGTAAATTGTACATTTTATAAATGAAGTGTGGTAAAACCTGCGCAATTTTGACTATGGAAGCCCCCACTATTTTTGCCGTAAAGCGGCAGTGCTCGTACTACTGTATTACGGTCCGAAAGGGTATGGCTGGTAACTTGCTCAGTCCTCCAGAGTAGCAACCTATTGATAACTGAAACCCAGTTACACTCCAGCTTTTTTGAGGTTAGCTATAAACGGTTGCAATTAACACTAAACACAAGACGGACTGTGGTTCGTGACTTACCCGAAAAAAAATAAGTGGTTAATATACAAATAAATCAATTTAATTCTGGAAATAACATTAGGTATACTACTAACCGGTATTAATATCTTTATTAAAAAAAGCTTATATACACGAGTTATATATAGTGCGAGTACATAAAATGAAAATACACTACATGAATATACTAAGCAGGAAAAAAACCGTCGGAAATCTCGAAAAATGTCAATAAAAATGCCGCCAAGTCTATTACACGCGGTGTGACACATTTTGCCAGTGAAAAGCAAAATTACGCTCCAAAAAACTAGCTAAAACTGAAAAACATTTTCCAGGACTCCCGGGTCAGGAGTCCCGTGGGATGCGACGAATGTTCATGTAGGAAGCACGCCCTCACATTTGGTGCACCCGCTTTTAGAAATGCATCAACTTTTTCATTTTATTTCCAACACGTTTTTTCGACAAAAGCTTTTAACGTTTATAGAGGTACTTGTACAATTTTCGCGGTATTCCATACCTTGTCCATTGTACGGACAGTATGAAACTCGTGTTCTAGTGTGTCGTGTAAAACGTCAGGCGATTGAAGTTGAATGCAGTGGTGTCAGGTTTTATAGAATTTATTTTTTATCGATACGCCGATTTTTTTTGGCCGAAGCTTTGTTTGCACGGCCTGTATCGACGTGTCACTTTATTGGCTGTGATATGGGTTAATCCGATATTAAGCTGTTGTGAAAAACTTCTAAACCCACATCATGTTAATTAATGGCTGGTATCGTGTTAATACATGCAAAAACGACTATGAAGACTAATTAAAGTTTTCATAATTTAGAATCATTTAGGATTTTGGTTTCTTTTATATTCAATATAACAATACTAAGTACTCAATTTTTTTTGTTTCTTTACTTTTTTATTTTATTTAAATATTTTGAAGTAAAACTTATTTAGGCGCATTTGTTTTCGGACGGAAATAACGTTCATTTCAATTTTCATTCCATTTTATATATATCATTACTAATATAATTAAAAGTATATATATATTTAGATGTAATGTTTGCTGTAAATATGTCTGTAAATAATATTAACAATAAATACCAGTAAATTCTAACATTTTTTTTGTGTTAAAAAACTTTTACGTAAACGCGTGTAAATATTAAACAGTAATAGTAAGTCAATGGGTTACACGCACAATTATTTTTTAATTCTTATCAAATGACATAATATCGAACAAATTTAATGAACTATATACACAACCTAATAAGTTTATTATCATAATAAAGTTAACTATAATAATCATATTCATTAAAAGTATGTTTAATAACATAATCTATTTTTTAAACGTTTCGTATGCTCGTATATCAAAAATATTTTAAAAATTGTAAAAATGTAAACACGGTGAGGGCCTGGGGTCCAACACAGGAATATCTCCGGGCACCGTAATGATATATGGGACGTACCCCTTTTGTCATTTCCGTTTCACGCGCCATGCCAATGACGAACAATAAATAGAGTTAACTTATGGAATGCTATTATAGTAAAATTTACGATAATTTCATTTATTTTTTACTCTAAATAAGAAATATGTTAATATATTAAATGAGCTTCTAAACTCTTAACCTACGATGTTTATGAAAATACAATTTAATTTGAAATGATTAGTATATTTTCAATCAAGGTTAAATGGTTGGACGGATTCAGAGACGACTGCCGATGGGAATTGTCACTGGCAGTCGCCATTGTTTTTGGACTGTACCGTACTTTTTATCAGGTACCGAGTAGTCATATTGCCAAGCCAGTATTTTAAAAAGAAACGAAAATATATCATCGAATGACAGAACAAAATAAAAACTGTATTGGATCACGGTAGATTAACACCTGCGTCCATGTGTATACGCGAATAACTCACGAAAGTGTTCAATACATACATGAAAATACGTTGACAAGAAAGTAAGTTTTTTCCATTAAGTAAATAACAGAGAAAGGGTCATCTTCTCTAGTCGGCGTGGAATAATTCAACAAAGAGATTTGTTTTCCGAGCGTTCTATTCATCACAACAGAGATCTCTAGTGGACTGTAGCTTTAGAGAAAATTGGATGTCTTACTCCGTCGTTCTGGGATTTATAGATGTTTCATCACTGTAAATAAGAAATTGAAATGGATGCGGCGTTGCTAAAATAGAAGATATTTTGTTCTTAATGACAATTTGCAATGAGAGTTAAGCTAAAAAAGATTTAATGAATTTTTACGAACGTATAAATGAACATTTGAAGACTCGATTACGAAAGAAAAGCAAAATATGAAATATAATCATCTATCAATTGGTTAAATATTATGGTAATATGCTACTGTGATGATAAGGCACTATGATGGTTATATTTATTATTTTCATATTGTGCATTTTTCCATTTTTATAACGATGTATATTTTGTGCACTAAATTTATAAAATAAAGTTAATGTAAGTTTGGTTTAAATTACTTAAATTTTATAATAAAACGCACAGGATCAGTTTGCTTATGTCGGTAACAGAATTAACCAATCAGCGCACTTTTCGTTTCGTCACACACAAAATCACGATTTGACGTTTGGGCATGGTCACTTTACAATCTGATGACATTATTTTTAAACTAACGAATGATTCGTAAAATTATCCGTTAAGAGTCATATTCCACACACAAGTAATTTATTTTGTAGTAGCAACCACCCGCAATAATTCAGGGGTAATGTAGCTTCTTATTACTAAACGATTTCTTTTTAATCGGATGAGTAATTCCATTAATTACTCTCTACATATCCCACGAGATAATCACACGCGCTGGGCTTCGGAGTTACAGTTTTACGGTAACCTCCATCTCGGCAAGAACTATAAAGTTCTTTATTTCTTATCTTTGACGCACCGTGAAGCTGTGGAACCATTTCCCGGCTAATGTGTTCCTTCTTTCTTATCGGGTCCTTCAAGCGTAACATGAAGAGATATTTATGCAGGCTGGCATGACAGCGGCGACCTCCGAAGGAGTACTATCTCTCGATGGTCTCCGTTGTATTTGGATTATACTGTGCTTATCATCAGAGACAGTACAGTCAATGTGTAGAACTATTATTAAAAAAAAACACAAACTGTAACCACTTTAATAGTAGAATAGATTTACCGTATCTAGCAGAAAACTGCAGGATTGGTCTTAGTGGATCTTTGTGCTGATAGCACAGTATGTACACTTGTCGTTGCCACTTACACACGAATGCTTTATTCTGGGCTCTTATCCAGAATATTTTGTGCTAAAACTGGGTCACTATGAATGTTAAAGATAACAATATTCATAAGTTGTATAATTTTTGATTAGTTACTGTTTAGATTACTATTATGTGCCTAATGAAAATAGCAAACGTGTATTGAGTTCACTTAATATTAAGTAGCGTGTATATAGTACACTATGTACACTACTTCGTTCGCGTTAATTAATATTATATCTGTACTCAATATTATAAAGCAAATAAAATTTTTGTTTGTTTGAATGCGCTAATCTCTGAAACTACAAGTCAGATTAGAAAAAAAATGTTCTCCATATTATATTGTATTTATTAACAAAGGGTATAAGCTATATAACTTTTTGCTATCACTATAAGGAGCGAAGCGGTAACTATGAACGTCAAGTAATCCGGCAAACTGTAAGCAAGTACGGGAGGTGAGAACAACTATACGTTAGCTGCGGCGCAGTGGAGAGTTAGCCCAATAAATTTAACAAACAATTTAATAAGAATAAAAAATACCCTAAATAGGAATAATGGAATAATGTAGCTGTTAATAGTGAAATAATTTTTAGAATCGGATCGGTATATCCAAAGATTACCTCCTACAAACTTTAAAAGTAGTATAGATAACAAATAAATAAACATTTAAAATTCTATACAATCTTCAAGGAGACAGTTTAAAGGGGTGATGGATTAATGGTAATATGGTAAGATAAATAGTATTGAAGACTCAACGAGCTAAGAGATTGATGAATGCTCGAAGACAGGGTGTTTAAGATTATCTGAAATTCCATCGGTTCACAACTTTACTGAATCATGTTATAATATATTGAAAAATAATAAAATAAAATATGTTAGTACTAAGAATAATGTGATATATTTTATATCGTCGTTGGTCTTTATATGTATGAAGACAGTTTGGCCAGTGTCTCTAGGAGCACTTCCTTTCGTGGCTGTATAAAATGAGAATACATAACCGTACTAATTTGTGCAGTACAACCAACGTTATTCTTGTATATACAAGATTTAGTCTAGAATATTCTAGACTACAAAACCAGGCTATCTCATGCGTTTTTCGGTCATCATACATATACACTTGCACCAGTCGGCCCTAACCTCCCATCCTGCGTGTTAATGCTGATTGTCACGTTTAATACAGTCTTTGAACCGTAGCACCGGCCGACTAACGTCTCTTTACGCATTTGCTACAGCACTTACCACATGACACGACACGCGACGTGGCAAACGAGAGGACTCCATTCGATGTGTCCTCCCAAGTTTATATAAAATAAGATTTAAACTAAATCTGTTTCCATGTGACTATTTAATTTATATGAGGCATGATTTTATATCATGTAATAATATTATAAAAATCGTCATTTACGTACTTTCTTTTATCCGTGCTTGGCCCGAAAACAACGGCTACCGCCGAGAAACAAATCTTACCAGTAATAAACCGTTTGGCTAAAATGTTTCGTAAATTTATATTAATAAATCGGTAGTTATTTTTGTATATGTAATATTTTCCAAATTTTCTGATTGACGCCATGAACGAATATGACAAAAAAAAAATTGTCTGTTTGTTTGTATGTCCAGACTTAGGTCAAAAACATCTTCACTGTTTTTTTCAAATGTTGGGCTATGAGAATTTTCTATAATGTTATTAGAAAACGTTCGTAAAATCGTATAGTTAATACAACTTAATAATAAATACTAGCCGTCCGTAACACCGTAATACTGTTTTGTTATATTTATTTGTTCTAGGTAATTAATTTAACTATGGTAAACTATTGTATAATTTCTTACCCATATCATAATGTTCAATAAAGACAATAAGATAGTCATGGAAATGTTTAGCAATTTGCATAATCTAATTCACAGGTATTTTTAAATTAATTTGTTAAAGAGTACACAAGTTTACAAGAGTACCTTTGATGTTGTCTCAATTAAATAGTATTACAATTTAAATGAATTTATAAAAATAAAAAAAAATCATTTACTTAACTTTCAGTATTATCTTCTCTTCTTTATGATGTGGTTTAGGAGGTTTATGCCCCAAGCCTTTCGTTTTGCGGGATATTAAAACACGGCTAAAATTAATTTCGTATACAATTTCTAAGACGCGCTCCACCGCGCCGCGCCGCCTTCGCGGCGAGATATTTATTAAAGTCTTGCGTCGAGATATACAAGCGGAACGGGATATAAGATAAACAAAAGAATATTTTTCATAAGTTTAATAAAGAGATGAATACGACGGTAGTGGTTAGAAATTGTAAATTTAACAAGAGTTTCTAAGAAGATTTAATAACGAAGCCAAATTTACTGGGTAGTAAGGGAGTACCCGACTGGGATGCGACCATCATGTATTTGATGATTGTGAGTATCTTCTTGTTGCGTGGTGCTATTTTTACACGACTTTAACTTTGTTCTCCCGATACATCCTTGATAATTTATAGTTTTTTCGTAAAAACTTTGTCAAGCTAGATTTTATCAAAGACCGGCTCAGTTTTATAATACTAAAAATAGGCATACATTGGTCGTACCGTGATTTAGGCTCATTAAGACCAATAAAATATTTTTTTAGGTAATATTGATAGGTTCTATAGTAGAAGCCCGAAATACATTACTGATTTGCCGGACAATAAAAGGTTTAAAAGGTTAATACGGTGGATCTATGTGAATGCTAGAGATGCCTAGAATTGACCACTCTCTGTGCTCTCACTAAATTATAGATATGATTATTAACTGTAAAACATATTTGAATAGTACAAAAAATAATAATGAAAACGTGTATGTGTTAGCTCCGACGTGCGATTGGAGCTTACTCCTCAAGAACTGTCTTGGAATTTAGATTATATGCAATTGACAAGAAGAGTAAATAAAGCCATCTCTTAGGTTATAGAATGAATGTAAAAGAATAATTTTCATGAAATGAAATGAAGAAAATATTTACCATAATGATGGTACATATTTTGAAATCTAAATCTTTATAATAGATAAACAGTAAAGTAAAAACATATAATTAAATTAAAGGACGCCAGAAGGAAACGTACCCAGAAGGCTGAACACATTGCTGATCGTGCTGAAATGCTTATTAGTTGACCAACGTATTGGCCAGCCCCCTCTGGCCGCAAGATGTAAAGACTCGGGAGTTCTTTGAAAAGGCTGCGCGCACTCGGACCCAACTGTGGTAAGGTGCAAATATATTACATTAATTTACAATAAAAGTGATCCATACAGTCAACTTTAGAAGACTTCAAAATTTTTGCAATCGCTCTAAAATTACAAAACCTTAATTAAGCCTAAATTCCAGAACATAAGCGACTGCATATTCAAAAGCGAATCACGTTAAACCGCGTAGCAATTACACTCATGGGGAAAATAAAAGCGTTAGTTAGCAACTAAAACGGCTAATAGAATTAGCTGAATTCGAGGCACGGAGCGGACCCGCTGCAGAAAATTCAATTATAGTGATTAGTTTCACCCTGCAACTCTGTTGTGTTAAAAGTATCCGTTAATTATTTTCGTTGCCGTTTCGAACTTTATTTCTTTGTGACAAAGTCTTCATTTGTTTGGTGTGTCGATAGATTGATGGGTATGCCAATCACGTGTTGCTTTACTTCTGATTCCCACCTGAATTTATAGTGCTAATGCTTGAAAGGAAATTAGAACGGATCGGTTGTTCTCTCTGGAAATATAGAGTATGTTTGTTTTAATGTTGCTTTGTTTTTTATGAATAGTTAAAATATAATTATCTCACGTTTGTCCTCTTTAACACTTTCAATGGAAAATGACTCGGAAACTTAGAAGATTGGATTATTTAAATTGAAAATGTTTAGCACGCTGACCTTTTAAATATTAATAAATATTTTATCATTATTAGGAAACTTTCTACTTAAACTCTAAAACATTTTAAATTAGTACGAGGTACTTATTGTCTTAGTGGTCAAATGGCTTAGACCAACGGAATATCGTTTCGATGTCAGCAAGTTTCGAGTCCCGGCATGTATCAGCGAATTTTTCGGAAGTCGCATACATTTCTTATTTGAATTTGGTAATATTATCATTTGACTGTTAAGGAAAACATTGCAAGGAAATCTGAATAATTGAAAAGTATTCTTGTAATACTACCGTATGAGGGAAAAATATAGATCAATGGATTTTTCGGCGTTTCAAATTGCCAGTACGTCGTTTGCTGGCTGATTTTTAAGCGCGTGCTTTATTTAAAAAAAGAATCCTTTAACCTGAACTGAAACACATACAGGCTGATATTGTTGAGGCTGAGATTTTGAAACTAAACTTTGGCAAATGGGACAATTGGGTACATTCTAGACTTAATTCATTAGTTAGTACTTAAATATCGCTTCAAAGTACTCAGTGTAGCTCAAAGCTCAAAATTGGAATATGTTTATATACAGTATGCAGTTTTCCTTATAAGTTAAAAGCCAAAGAGTTATTTTATTTTAGTAGCTTTGCTAAATGATTGCATAATACGCGATGGATAGTACTATGCAGTCCAGAAACAACGGTGACCATCGGTGACAAATTCAACCAACAGTCGTTGCTGTCATGCCGGCTTGAAGGAATGCAACTTCACACGTCGTTTGAGGAACTCGATATGCAAGGAGGGAGGGAACACGCTGGCTGGGAGCCTGTTCCAGATCGTCACAATTATTCACATGTAAGTAGGTATCCTTGTGCAAAACGATAAAAGTCAAACTTTGTTGATTCCTTTCGTGGTAGCTATAAAACATCGTGATTTTCATTTCATCAACTTTTTTGTAGTAATAATAATTCTCCTTGAAAAACATAACAAAGTAAACGAGAATAAAATATTACTAATAATTTACTTAATCTCGGGCTGTAAAAGGTCGGACTCATTTCTTGTTTAAGCATTAAAAAATTGCCAAGTGCGTGTCGAGTCATGCTCAGTGTAGGGTTTCGTAGTGGTCCATCACAATATGGATACTTAAGGATGCTTATGTTACACCGGGCCAGGGCCGGGTCAGTGTCGGTCCGGGCGCCAGCCGGGGCATGGTCAAACATTTATAGTGTACTTTTGTATGACCCCGGCCGGCTCTGTCCCGGTGTTGCATGAATTACTCCATACAAAAGTATACTCTAGATGTTTAACCGTATCCCGGCTGGCGCCCGATCCTGCCCCGGTTCGGTTTGGCATGAATTACTTCATAAAAAAGATGTATTATAGATGTTTCACTATGTCTTGGCCGGCGCCCGGATTGATGTAACATGAATCATCCTGTAGAGAGGGTCCTTTAAGAAATCTCCAAATAAATTGTATAAGTTGATTGTCAATTTTTGACTCTTTTTTATTTACTCTTTTTTATTACTATTATTGACTCGTTAATTTGTAAAGCCTACTTGCCTCTAATAGTTTTGCTTTTAACTTCATTATATATAGTACTACCATGAATTTTTTCACATATCCAAAAACAAGTGTTTAGCTGGCAGGGGGGGACACTTGACTCCAACAAAAATTAGCAATTTAAAGCTTAAAATTTCGCAAGCGGATCCTTGAATCGAAAAATTGTTTTCACAGACCCACAATATATTTAAATGGCCTCTGCAACGACACCCCACGCGATGTACTAGAAGAGAAAAAAAATCCCACTTTACGTGTAGGGGCTGTACTTACCTTAAACAATTTTAATAATGAAGATTTTATTTTTCCTCTTTGTCGGCGTGATTAATATGTATACTCATACCAAATTACAGCTTTCTAGTACTACAGGACTAGGATAGACAGACGGACATACCGAAACTATAAGGGTTCCATTTGACTTCGGAACCCTAAAAATGAGGAGGTAATTCATGTTGATGCACGCAGACCCTTTTGGTATGATAAAAGAAAGCAGTAGAAGAGCAATTTTAACTAAAGAATTTAATTTATTACGCATAGTAATTAATTATTTAACGTCTTTAATTAGGAAACATATTGTACTTTCTATTCAAAGAAGTTCACAAATTCTTACCTATTCCTTACCGTGTAGAAGGTCTTCAACCAACATGTTCCCTACTTCCTACAATATTATTTTCTTCAAACGAGGCGTAAAAAGGCATTTCTGCTGGTCACCGACTATCATTGTAGTTTGTGGACTGTACGATACTTGATATATATATTAATAAATCTGTAATTCTATGTGTATATGTAATTTTCTCCCAAATTTCCTAATAGACGTCCTATATAAATAACACTTAAAATCTTATAATAAATCTTAAATATATATTATTACCAAGTTTGATATCATTTTTTTACACGGAAAGTAGAAGTCATTCTATTATTAATGAGTTATAAGAATTGTTAATAAGACTTTTAGAAATCATAAAAGACAATAATAATTCTCAACCAATTCTGATGAAATTTTGTATACAGGACTAAAGCCCCTATAAGACTAGTGTTTGTTGAACGTGTGTGTTCCTCCAACGTTTGACCAGCGCTGACGCTGGGCGCACGCAGCGTTCGCGTCGCTTGTGTCACCTTAATTTCCCTTACAATAAGGCACGTCAATTTGCGCATAATGCAGCGCTCGCGTTGCGTACACCTCGCGTGCGTGCAGCGTCAGCGCTGATCAAACGTTGGACGACCGCGCAAGCTCGACAGACGCTAGTGTGTAGGCGGCCTTATTTGATATGCACAACTAACTTCAGTAATTTGTACAGATATCAAATAAAACAATATTAGTTGATATTATAAATATATCAAAATACTGCTTAAACGTATGGAGATAAGTTGGAATTCTATTTATGGTGTTATAGCAACTCTGTAGTTACTTAAGAGCGATTGTTAACTAATTTTATCGTATACTACAAAATACTAATACAAAAAAAAAACTATATTGTCATACTGTGAATTGGGATTGATCAACGTGGGAATACATTTAAATGATAGTTTTCCGTTTCTTCCCCCAATCCTGGTTTTACAAATCACAAGAAAAGTAATAATGACGTCTTAATTACTGGCATTTATATTACAGTAATTTATATTACATTTCGTAAATTATCGTGTGAGTGACATAACAAACTTTAATAACCCTAATGTTCGTGGTTACAATGCCGTAAAATTCGGTAAAAGATAAGCTTCGCGACTACGAAACGTCAGGCTCCGAGGAACGTTGTCACACTGTCACATATTACATGTAACTTCACCTTACTTGAACAATCCGGTAGATTTACAAACTTATCGATACAGTTCGCGAAAATAAATCTTAAGCATTGTATATCACAGAACACGTAAGGTACAGGAGTTGTGAATACGCAAAATTATGTTTGTCGCGTGACGTAACATGCCCTACACAATTATAACAGCCATCCTACGATGTGAGGCTTGTTTGCAAATTATAACGAGTATATGTGACACTCAAAGTAATAATTGGGGTGAAAAATTCTCTGGGAACTGTATATGTGAATGTACTTTTAACTTGTCGACAATTTTCAGCTCTCCAATAGTCTATTAACATTAATTTTTGTTTCAAACTAACTATAAAACAGCATGCATTGGGACCATTGAATTTTTTGGAGTTTCGCTACTCGATTGTAACACTAACCGATGACCGTCGTAAAACTGCGATTTAATCGTTTCAAATTACTAAACAATTACTAGTGAAGTATATAAAATACGAGGAGGGATCAAAAAGTAGTGATAATGAGATAGAATATAATGACTATTGATAACTTAATCATTTATTTTTCTACATAGTTTCCGAGTCTCTCTACACACCGAGTCCAGCGCTTTTCCAAGGCTTCAATACCTTTCACAAAAAAAGTATTGTCTTGGCCCTGCAAAAAGCTTTCCACGGCACCCATCGCCTCGTTATCGTCTTCGTACCTGTTTCCCTTTAAGAATTTTTTCAATTTGGGGAACAGATACAACAGATACAGATAGAACGAAAGGCAGATGCTGGATGCGGCAAGCTGAAGACAGGGCGCTATGGCGCTCATTAGGGGAGGCCTATGTCTAGCAGTGGACTATTATAGGTTGATGATGATTGCTGAATGGCAGCCATCGCAACTGCCGACCATTGTTTCGTCCATTGTTACGAAACGAGACAAAAAGTTTTCAGAATCTTCTTGAAACTTGTCCAACAATAATTTCGAAATGTCAAGTGGATTTTGTTTCTGACTGTCAGTTAACATTGTCGGCACCCATTTTGCGGAGACTTTTCTCATATTCAAAGATTGTTTCAATATGGATTGAATACTTCCATATGAAATGCCCGTTTCTTGAATTAAGTATCGGATGGTAAGTCTTCGATCGCTCCATACAATTTTCTCGACTTTCACAACATTTTCATGGGTGACTGACGTCGATGGACGGCCGCAACGATGTTTGTCTTCCGTGCTCGTTCTCCCTACTCGAAATTGAGAAGCCCACCTTACAACAGTGGAATACGGCGGAGCAGACTTTCCTAATGTTGCCCCCAAATCGCAATAAAACTCTTGCGTCGTTAACTTTTTTAAACAGAGGTATTTAATAACGGCTCGCACTTCGTTTTTCTCCATTTTCGAGAACACTTTCCGACAGGAAGCAAACAAATGACTACATTCAGAAATAAACAAAAGGGAATCGAAAGTTTTTTTCTTTATTAATATTACAAATATGTATGTTGTAACTATGCCTGCCAGTAATTATTTTTTTTCTTACCAAGGAGGATGTCGTTCTCACTACTTTTTGATCCCTCCTAGTATTTTGCTTAATAGATTACCGTTTGGCCAAACTCTCATCCAATGTTAAGTGATGATGTGTCCTAAGATTGTAGCCTAGTAGATTAACTCTCAAGTGCAGCTGCCCGAATACACCTATAGATGCTTGGCGAGAGGTTCTCAACTTGATCGTAGAAGCTAGCCAGCCGAGCATTAGAAAAACGCATTTGCACCATGCTATGTTTTCATCAAGATGTTTTCCTTCACCGAAAGAATAAGTTTATTGCCGGGATTCGAACTCAAATAGATCGACGAGGATGGTAACACGCTAGCCTAGTGGGAGGACTTGTTTTCAAGTGTAGTAGATTTTCAACTTAAAGTTGGTAGCTAGCCAGACAGGCATTAGAAAAAGTCCGATAACAATGCTATGGTTTCATCACGATGTTTTCCTTCACCGAAAACTCAGGCTCATTGCAGGGATTCGAAATCACGAATATACGTATAGTGTATGTCAAATACGCACCCTCAAAATTATATAATAGCTGTTAGTAAGCTTTAAATGGAATAGATACTTAATAATCACTGGACAAATTGGTTTAGCAACATGAGCGAAATCTATCAATTTCACATTTCACGCGTAAACTGAGTGCTATGTGCATCAAAATGTTGAATGTTAAATCTATGACAGTATTCAATTTTGATGATATTACATCATAATATAGTTGATAGTTTGAAGATTATTTGATTATTTATTTAGTACTAACTTTTATCCGCGACTTCGTTCCCCGTTATCTTCAATTACAGAAAAATAAGAAGCTAATTTCCTTTAAAAAAAAACACAAAATTAAGTTATAGAATCCTTTCTAATTTATTTATTTTTGCATTAAAACTTAGTCAAGTAATAAGCTGAAATAAGTTGAAAACTTTTAAGAAAACAATTTAACATTATTAAAAAAACAAATAAATTTAGATTACAACGCAAAAAAAAACAATATGTTTTTTATATTTTCTGAACAAATAAATAAAAATAATGTCATAGATCCAAATATAAAAATAAATAAGATTAGTAAAATACATAGGGTGATTGTGACATATTTGTGTGTATTATTATGTACTCGTATGTTCAGACGACAGGGGCCCCGACGAGTACGGACAATCAGAGCGTGGTCAGTGTTGCGGTAAATGGAATATATCGATCAATATCACAGGGTTACCCATTAAATGTCCATGTTCATATTATGTCCGTGCATTGCAAATTACTCATTTAAAGTAATATACTTAGTTTTGAACCATTCTGCTGAACTTGGAAGGATTAGGTATTTCTGTATTTTAAAATTTCAATTCAAATACATGTTTTCTTTTCACTAAGAAATAAACTTATTGACGTAGCAATACGAGTACACAACGCTGCATTTAATTAAGGGTTAAAAAAATCCAGCTTTTTAAATACAACGAAACCTGAATTAGACTTCGTTTTCAGTATAACATTGAACTTTAATATCTGTCACATAACTTAAACGAGGATCTCAATTTATATGTACAGGTTTTAATATAAATACGGTGACAGATGAACCTGGTGTATCCCATAATTAATTTCAAGGGTCCTTAGTACGACAGACATATTAACCACAGTTGGATCGATCCTGTCTAGTCAGCGTGTGAACTGGGAGGACTAAATGTGCGGTCACTGTTCTTGTGGATGCAATAGGTGTACTTTCAAGTGAGAAGTGAATCTTAATTTTAGATTGCCTTTGAGAAAATCTAAATAGTACGTCAACATTTTATTAATAATATTATTTTCATTATTTCATCGAAGTATCTACCTTGGAATTTTAAATTGCAAGAACTCTTTATTTTATATAATAATAATACGTAATATATTTTAATATCAAGCATAAAAATCTTAAAAATTAACAATGCGTTAATCGAACAAATTATCTTTTACTGCAACAATCCATTAATTAAATGATGACAATAGAAAAACTTTGAAATTAGCTTTAAAATACAATTTAATTATTTATCAGCCAAAATAATATAATGATTCGATGACGAATTAATAATAGGAACCCACTTTAGTAATCGCTGCTTTAAACAAACGAATCATAATTTCATATCCATTTCACTCCCATTAAATAAAAAAACGACTTATCTGTAAAAAAAAAATGAACTAAAAAGTAACAAGTTGTATTAGTTAATCTACATATAATACAAAGCGTAATGTCACTCAATTCCTCGCTAACTAACCAGATAAATAAAATTATGATTGATGTCGGGGGACCGTTCTGTGGAACATTTTTTAATATGAGAGACCGTGGAACACTTTTTACACGACTGCTCAAAAAAGGAGTGTAATGTTTTCAGAGTTCATGTGTGTGAGTCTTGATTCCATCATATTTTTTAAATGCCTGAATAGATTTGGATCAATGAGGTATCATTAGAATCCTTACATCATCTCAAATTCAATATGGCGGCAGTATGGCTCCATTTTCAAATGTGAAAATGATTACAATATAGGTATAAAATTGAAGGTCTTGATGACCATATTCCAAAAATATATAATTTAAAGAAGTGTATAAAATATATTTTTTATTTTTTATTCCTTTTCAGAACCGACCTAAAAAGCAAAAAACAAGTTTTATTAGTTATTCTGTATATATAAAACAAAAGTTCACCAATTTACTCGTCGCCGACTAAACAAATATATAAAATTGTCATTGCAGTCCGGGGGACCTCATACATTAAAAAGTGTTCCACGGTACGTTAGATAAAAAGGGCTTCACAGAATGGCCTGCAGTCTATCTACGATTGTGAGCACGATTGTGATACCTTGTAAGCATTGATCTTCAAATTAGGCGTATGCACAAAAGCAATCAGCACTCGCATCAGCAAACACACTGGATGAACTGGATATGTAGTCATAATCAACTTGAATGCATTAATACATTGAACACACTACACATTACATACATCTTGTATTATTAATTGTTGGAAAATTAAGTCACAAATACTGGAGTTATAAATATACAATAGCGGTCAACATATATGGGATAATTGATAATATTCTGAGGTCTAGGATGTCTAATCATATCACGACGACAGTGTGTTAACCTCATATTTTCTTCGATCAGGCTATACTGTTAGCCATAAGGGTTCTGAAGCCTCAGGCGGATTTTACAGCTTCACCGGCTTTGTGTTAAGCTCAGAACCACTTCCATCATATACTAGATAGATAATTAGTGTTTTATTATTGTACAATCATATAATTGTTTCTATTAATTTTTCATAAATGACCTTATTTATTTTAAACATATCGACATGAAAAAAGTATTTCGCTTTTTTTCGTATGGTTGAGATGTTTAACCGTCCTCCGGCCAGTGTGTTTCCTCCTTCCTACAACATCGAGTCCTTCAACCATTTTTTTTTTGTTAAACTATACTCTTTTTCATAACGGCCCTGAGCCTTCAGATGGCTTTTACAGCTTCATCTGGGCTTGGGGCAAGCTTTTAAGGAAACAAGCTTCAAGGGTGCCAAAGTAGCCAAGCTTCGGCTTGAACTGTTGCCGTAGGACTCTTCAAACACAGCGTGAAGAGATATTTGAGTAGGCCAACATGAGAGCGAATATTGGCACTGGATTGTAGATTTATCGGTTTTCACATTAGTTTTTTGATTGCACTGTGCTTACCACCAGGTACAGTGACTTTACTTTGTACTGCTATAATAGAAAAAATAAGAATAATTTATATTTTGACATAAATCAACAATTTCCAGAGGGAAATTCTAAAATAGTCATACATAGTGTGTGAACAGTGAAACATTGCGCGGTTAGTGTTGCGGTCCACATCTATCAGTTCCACATGACAACAGTGGACTCACTTAATTTTCTGATGCTCTTGCAGTAGCGATGCATCGCGCTTTTGTACTTTGGAACTAATTGATTTATAGCAAACGGTTGAAAGGAACCTAGCTATTATGTTATATGTACCAGGTATTAACCTAACAGTAGCACATATTTTATAGATAATTTATCATGTGTTGTCAATTGGACAGTAATTATTTATTTTATTAGAGATTGACGTTGCTAAGCATATGTGGATGTATGTATAAGCATTCAAATAATACACAGTACTCATTGATTTAATTAGTTGGAGTCTAAACTTTAGCTTTTTAATTGAACATTTTGATGATTTTATTTTCATTTTTTGTGTTAGTTCCAGATCTTATTTCGTTTTCTCTTCGCACGATGTTCGGCGTTGATAAGCACTGAAATTTAATTTCTTATTTCATAAATTGAATGATTAGGTGATTTTTTTTATTCGTAAAAAGAAAAAAACTATTAATTTTATGTTATATTAAATTTATAAAAAAAAACACAGTTCAAACACTAACAATTATATTCTATAGAGTAAAAAAAAAATATTCTGAAGTCTCATGTAGCGTTTTTGAAATTTTACATATCTAATTCTAACACACGGTATAAGAAAACCATTCAAGTTTTTTATTAAAGGGGGATAAATAGTTTATTCATGTTAATTGAATACTTTATTCATGAAAAAGTGAGTTAAGCTTCAAAAAATTTGACAAGTGCGTGCCCATCACAATATGCAGACTTAAGGATGATTCATGATATACAAACATTTAAACTTTTGTATGAAGTAATTCATGCTACACCGGGCCGGGCACGGCCCGTCCCGCCCCGGTATAACATGAATTATTATCCTTTATTCATGCTAAACTGAGCTGGATCCATGCCCGGGGCACGATGGCATTCTTTGTATTACCATGTTTTTTTCACATATCCAAAACAACCATTTAACTGGCGGGGGAGGGTGGGGGGCCACTTGTCTCTAACAAAAATTAGCACTTGAAAGCTTAATATTTCGCAAACGGATCCCTGAATCGAAAAATGGTTTTAACAGACCCAGAATATCTTTGAACGACTTTTGCATCGACACCCCACACGATGAAATAGGTACCAAGATTCAATTATTTTATTCAAGATTATATTTTTGATTTTATTTTATTCAAGTTATTATTTTACCACTATGTCGGCGTAATTAATATGTATTATATCTATACCAAATTACAGCGTTCTAGTACTAAGAATCTCGGAGCTAAGTGGACAGACAGACAGACATAGCGAAACTGCACAAAGGCACCCTGCCTTTGACTTCGGAACCTTAAGAAACGTAAATATATCATACTATATTTATTTGTGTTTGTTATTACGAACTTTAAAGCGACTTCCAGGCGAATTTCTACCAAATAAATGAAACAGTTTTAACACTGACACTAAATTTAAATTTCTCTCGAACGAACTAATTGCGTGGCCAGGTACATTCATTTCACAAACCGAGTTAATAGTCTTTACAACAGTCCTTTTGATGTTAAAATAACAAATTCAAATAGGTATGAAATGGAAATTAAAACACTTTTATAGATAACACTTTCTAAACTAGAAAATTACTTTTGATCAAATAACAAGAGAAACGGTGTTTCACGCAGCAACGAGTATTTTAAAAATCGCATTCACCTTTTTGGTTATCTTCTCATAAACTTTAACTGTGGAATTAGACTGCTCTTTTAAAAAAAAAGATTATCTACAATTATATCTAGTGGCTTCATGCACTAATAATTCAGTCCCATTTGCAATATCAAACAATAAGATGTTCAAAAGCTTTTGATCCATATGACTTGGTGATCAAAGGGACTTGTCTTTTTAATTTATAATGCATGCAGGTTTCAACTAATGTTTGCTGCTTGTTTCCACTGAGAATAAATTAATAACTGTTATGCAATATGCTAAATCTAAGATGTCATTTTTATTTGCATCTAATTATAATAACTCGGAGTCGTTTTATTTACTTTCTGATATTTCTGATATATGTTAGGATTTAATATAGATTTCCAATAAAGGCACAATAAAGTAATATATTTTTCCTTAATTATGTGAAAAAGGATAAAATCTTTTCGGAACATTTTACAAACATTTTAGTGAGAGAAATATCAACATTATTTCTTTTAAAAATACATTTAGCAATACAACTTTTAAAGTTAATCAAGCTTTACAAGTAACTCTTGCGTAAAAACTTGATACAAAAAGCGAGAATGAAATAAATTTTGTACTGATGGAAGAAATTCTTCGTTCCATTTTAACTTTGTTTCGTAAAAAGACAGTTGCAAATGATTTCACGTTTCATCGAGACATTTAATGCAGCATGTTTATATTCTATTAAAAAGCGCAGTTCACCTAAATAACATTATTTTAGTACTAACAGTCAAAATAAAAATAACATGAAAAAGAAGTTGGACCGACCAGTCGAGTTTGCTTTTAATAAATTGAAGGGAGCTGTTTTTTGTTATGGCATTTTAACTACGTAATTACAATTCAGACATAATTATTACAAACCTAGAATAAATTTGTAACAGTACTATTTATTTATTTAACAGTATCTCCAAATTTAGTTTTAATTCAGAATGTAATAAAATTGGAGCCTTTAAGCTACGCATAACCTTGTCACGTTAAAAACAAAAGAACACATACTAAAATATAAAGCATTTTCATAAATATAATCTACCGCCTATATTAACAGCCTTATTAACGACATCAGTGCGCTGATTGCATGACCTACAAATTGCCATAAAAATCAACCAGAAATTTGTGCATCTGAAATATTACAACTTCGAGTACACTAGAAAACGAAATAAACTTTCAACATTCGCATTATGGTGAACAGCTGAGAGATCGGCACTTTATTGTACATACCAAAGCGTACAGCAATGTGCACGCCTAGCTAGATACTCTGCCACTTTCCGAGATAAAGTCTTACCTATTCAGGAAAACGAAGTGATAAATGCAATATTTATTTTATTTACAAATATTGTTATACTATTCTTTAATGAGGCTGAGAGTTTGGTGACAAAAAAAGAAAAATGAGTATATCAGAAAAAGTATGAAAATAGCAGCAGTGATCACTAAAGAACAACTTTCAAGAATTTTGTATCTTAACTTTACTGTCCCAACGGGTCTTGGATAATTTAATATATGTTTGAAAGAATGTAGATACTTTTGAAATTGTAAATGACAGGCACAAGCTTAATACTAAAATTAAATATAAAATAGTCATTCCATCTTTTAGATTTAGTAAAACTAATAAATATTTTAGGTAATTGTGTTAGGTTCTACAATAAACTTCCTAAACATATTACCGAGTTGCCGTACAATAAGTTCAAGAATCATTTTAAGCAAGTTTTATTGACTAAAAGGATAATATAGGGTGAATCATTACGTGAATGACGCGACGACGGTGATATGTGGAAGTGATTCTCTCTTTGTACATCCAAAAAAAAAAATTGTAAACAAGAAAATATTGTAAAAACAATTAAAAAAGTCATTGTTGTACGCGATCCAGTTTTTTACCGGTTCTTCTAGATGACTGGAATATTTTATGAATCGATAGTAATGTGTTGACTTTCATATTAAGTGCCTTCTTAGAGCCTAAATTGAATAAAATATTTTTTTTACTTTGATAGTGAAGTTGAGGAGTAAGTACGTTACTTAGGTAATATGTTAGTGTTCGAGTCAATCGGGCAGGACTTAATAGGTGCTTTTGGTTTGCACAGACTAAAGGTTGGAATGTACAATGAGATATTAGGAGATAGGTACATTGATGAGCTGAGTAGTGTTCAAATCAATCGCATGTTATATATATGTATATATATAAAGTAAGAAACTGACTGATTCACTGACTGGCTTATCGATCAATGCACAGCTGAAACCGCTGGGGCTAGGAACGTGAAAATTTACAAGCAGGTTAAAAGCTTGCTTTAGAATAAGATATAAAACACTTTTTTTTAATTATCAATAACAAACATGTATTTTAATTTGAAATACTACTAAGTAATATATGTTAAGCAGAAAGTGCCTGCTACTAACAACTTATAAACTTTGAAACCAACTCAGCCGCAGTTCGCTGCTCAGACACTCCGACCGGCGTACATACTTAAAATACTTCCTAGCTTTAAACTTAGGCGGGAACTTGCGAAGCCTCCACTGTATTATGGTCAATAGGAACTGAGTGAAAAGTGGAAAAAATTGTTGAAAGTCCGCAAAAAACTTGGAAAGTTAAATGTTTCTCAGTTACACTGAAATTTTTATATCGAGTTCTTTTAAAGGGAACGCTTTTCACGGTCATTTAACAGTTGACAAAGAATGAAAATGATATTGTAGACGTTTATTCTCTTTTGGTGTAGCCGGTATAGTTATTCTTACGATTATTAGAAGGATATTTTGAAACTCATTAAGAATTATCTTACAATATTTTTATGAAATAGCATTTAGGCGGAAACTTACTCTTGTCTTTAATATTAAAATAAGTTTAAATAAAGATCCCACATTATGTAAATATTGATTTATGGAAATTTTGAAGTCGTGGTGGTCTAGTGGTTTAGGCAGGCGGATTATCGATTCGATGTCCGAATTTCAATTAATCAATTATTCGGAATTCGCGTAGATTTACTAATTCAAAATGGGAACACTATCGGCTGATGGTGAAGGAAAACATCGTGAGGAAACCTAAACGTTTGAGAAATGTTCTTGTAGTAGGTACCGCTGCAAGGGGGAAAATATAGAACTGTTGATGTCTCGGTATTAGAAATTGCCAATACGTCGTGGACTGGCTCGGTGATTAAACCCATACTTTCCTTTGGGAAGAGGCCTTTGCCCGGCAGTGGGACACTTACAGTATGATATTATTATTATTATTTATTGATTTTACGACTTGCGTAAATGTAAAAGTGTAATTCAAGATAAAAAATCAATGCCTGTCGGTTTTTATGTATAAAATTTTCTATGTATTCAGTATTATTAGTAGTTTTATTTATGTATTTTCCTAGCATGAAATGGTGACCGCAATATACGTGATGGTAAGCACAGTAGAATCCAAAACAACGGTTACCCCCGAGAAACCAGCAATCCATCATCGTTCGTCACTGTCATGCTGACTTGCAAGACTCGGCAGCTGGATGGATATAAGCATGGTGGTAGGGCTTTTTGTAATGCCCACCTGTTTAGCTACCATCCTCAAATTGAAAATCTGTCGCCAAGCACCAATAGGTGTGTTCCAGCAGCTACACTTGAGAGCCAGTTCTCCACTAGGTTTAGCGTGTTATCGTCACTTAATAACAGGTGAGACTGTAGGCCAATACGCCAAACATATAACGATATATAAAAAAAATATGCTGGCTGCTGAAACGTGATCAACTAAAAGGGAATCACTGTGAAGAGTTTATTACCATGTGTATGGTGTATCAGCCAATTCGGTTATAAATAATCTAACATCACCCAGCTTGATTACTGGATACCGAAACTAGTTTCACTGTGACGGTGTTATTACTGTGTACATACATAGTGGTCGCAACTCAAACGATCACAGAAAATCTACCAAGTTATTAGTCTACCACTTTTGAAATGCTTAATTTATATAAATAGCTAGTAGGCGCACTTTGCACGCGTTTGTTACGCAGTAAATATTTTTATCCCATACTTTTACTTTTACTAATATTATTGACGATTCATATAGCCTATCAGTTGAGAAATGACATACAATGAATTCCCGTGTACAAAAGATCATCAAAATCGGTTAAAATTTATTTAAAAACATATTTACTATTTCTAAAAGTATTATTGTAAATTTTTATTGCCTAGACATTGACTAATAACATAGGCTTCCCGCGTGTAAAAAATTCATAAGAATGGGTCAAGCCCTTTTTTGAGTTAAATCCGAACATAAAATCTACACAGAATTAAAAAGACGGACTTTACTATATTACTATTAGAATGGCAACGGTTACCATGGCAACGCTTGCCATGCCATAACAAAAGTTACCAAATAGATAAAATAAGAATACAGATTAAAAAACTAATTAGTAAAAAAATCTAGTTTTCTTAGACTACCTACACGATCATACAACACAAATTTAATCCCTTAATCATTTAGGTGAAGAATTTAAAGAATCTGGATTTTTTAATTGGAAATTGTATGTCGTTCATGTGTGGTTAATAATTAGCATGAAATCTGTGAACATAAAACATTTTGTTCACCATACAAAATTTGAAACCCTTATTTTACACTCTTAAATGATGAATTTATATAAATTGAAATTTCAGGTCGATAGATATATTATGTGTGCATAATAAGAAAATAGTTATATACATATATCGCAATGTTATACATAAATCATTTTTAACAAACAAACTTTCAATCCTTACTTATTTTTATTAAAAACGTGTCTCATTATTTTTATTAAAAAGTCTAAGTACACAATTTGTCGTCAAAAGACAATGTTTGCACCGCATACAAACTTCAACCCCCTTTTTCTCCCTTAAAGGTTGAATCTCCCGAAATCCGTTCTTAGTGAGCGTCTACATCGTGAATGGAGTAATTATGCTAAATTTCAAGTCAATCGGACCTATAGTTTCGGAGATCTTGTGATGAGCGATATTCGCTTTTATATTTATAGATTATAATAATTGAATAGGAACGTTTCGAATTATATGATTATAATTGTAATAAATGTATTTATTTGACTATGTTGCAAATAAGAAACACTCCCTTCCTCCTCTAAAATTCACACGGACACTTTCAAACTATTTGACAGAAAATGGAACTTAATTTAAATGTTGATAATAAATGTTTTATGAAACAACACACGTATATTATATTAATTAAAATTGGTAAAGTAATCTATTGTTATGATATTGTAGAGGTTTGGGAGTTGAATATATGGTTCTCATTATTATGGTACCGGTATTATCACGGTGCATCTTTTAGGCGGGCGGCTTGGCTTGGGAGCGAGCTTCGTGAACCCTTTTGATGATTTATTTATTGTTTTGTATTAAAATTACTAACTCAAACTTTAACTCTGTTACGTTTTTAATTTAAAAATAGCTCTATATCGAATTTCTTGAAAATAACTGGGGTTAAAATTATCACTATAGTAGCGATGTGGCCCCCGGCTACGTACGCGTTTTTTTACCTTCTTTTTACTTATTCTAAAATTATTATTGTCAATTTTTAGAGCCTATCAATTATGGGATAACGTATGCTTTCAGTCCTAAATTTCAACATAATCGGTTGAAAATTAATAATAAAAATACGATTTAATAGTGTTGTTGATGGTTGTTATTATATAAAAAAAAATACTCTATTTATAAAATCAATGTTTGAAAGATAAGAGTTAAAGTTTATCGTTGAAAATTTTCATTTTATAATCAGTAGGTATTATGAAACGAAATATAATCAGTAAAGAAATTAGGATCGTCGTACGATAATTCCTGTCATACATACTTGTTTACGATATAAATTGCAAAGTTATCCTAATAATCAAATTAATATTAATTTTTTGTTTAGTCGTTACACAAATAAACTCTTATTACAGAAATATCGTAAAATAAAACAAAACAAGACAAAGTAATAAATACAAAAAAAGGATGATAAAACTGTGGTAGCGGGCTCGGATACTGTGTCGATCGACGTGAGTTCAAATCCCTGCAATGAACCTGAGCTTTCGGTGAAGGAAAACATCGTGATGAAACCAGAGCGTGGCGGTAGTGCATTCTCTTATGCCCGCCTTGCTAGCCTATACCCATTAAGATTAGCCTGTTTAAATCTTAGGCCACATCGTCACTTAACATCAGGTGAGATTGCGGCCAAAAGCTAAAATTATAATGAATAAAAAAATCGGTAATTTACTTCTTCAACTGCGATCCCATCAACGAATAATCTCTGTAGCGTAAGACAATCCTTCAGATATTTCATTTGTCAAAGTAAACTCGGAATCAAAATGCTTCAGGCAAATTTCATTAGTATCTTATACGCCGAATAAAATAAGATTGCCTCACGAAAACCTGGTTATTTCGAATTAAATTCAAGGCTCCGTACGTTTGTTCAAACTATTAAGCAACTTGAATTGTTTCGTTTGTGTAATTGTACGTTTAAAATCCATTGATTCTTTCATCGGTCTTTGATTAACCAAGAGGAATGTTGGCTGAATTAAATTTATTCGTTGAATGTAAAAACGTTTAAGATGAAATAATAACGTTAACGGTAAGATCTTCGTGTTCTCCTTTGTAAAATGTAATTTTAATAACTAATATTTGCACTGAATTAAATGGATTCATAAAATATTTATTTATAATAAACGAATAATTAAGTGTTTGTAATTAAGTATACTATTATTAATTTAGGGCCTATTTTCAATCATCATGTAACTTTACTTGAGGAATAATTTTTATGTTTTGACAGATAACATATGGAACACCTGTCAAAATGTAAAATTTTTGCCTCAAATAAAGTTAAATGACAATTGAATAATCGGCAATTAAACATTTAAAAAGTTTGTTACAAGATGCCATGTTACTTGACGTTGTAATATTATATTATTGGGATTATTTTTTTTCTACTAAGATGACAAACAAGCATACCGTTTACCTGATAGTAAGCGGGTACCGTAACATATGGATTCTTGTAATTCCATAGGTAACACTAGCGCGTTATCACCCTTGAACCCACTTCCATAAGGAGCCCTGGATCCTTTTCACCGCAGGAACACAACACAAGGTTATTTGTCTGCGATCTTCTGTACTGTGCAGGTATTCTACCAGTCGAACTACCCCAAGAGAAACCTCCAAAGAAATTTCCCTAATATCAACAAAAAATATTAGTATGAATTATTCGTCTATATACATAAAAGTTGAAACGGATGGCCGACGGGGCCAAAGTGTTTTCAAGTAGCGACCGCGTACCAGAAGATTACCCGGTACAAGGTGGACCGACCACCTTATGAGGGTTGCGGGTAGCCATTGGATGTGTTCCTAAACCATTAATCCGATTCCGATGAAATTTTGATGAGTTGTATTGCGTACACCTGCGAATGTTTCTGTATTAGTGCAAGGATTTTACAAAAGGTGGCATGCAAGTCGTTTCATTTTCAAGATAACTGGAATAACGTCCTGGACAAAAGCTAATTTATTATCATTTTATTTTAAATACATATTACGAGCCATTTCTCACACGCCTGGCTAGGCTTAAATAAAAGTATGCTATGACCTACTGCACGATATAATCCTTTACCAAATTTAGTTGGAAACCGTTTAAGCGTGATAGACGGACATACTTTCAAAAATACATACATTTATAATACAACATATTAGACTAGCTTTTACCGGCCTGCTACACTCTTATAAAATTATCTTATGCCTATTCCACTTCCATGTATATTTTAATTAAAATTGGACCAGCCGTTTTAGCGTTTTTAATTGTGCAAAATTCTTTCACATTTATAATATATATTCAATAATAGCTGGTCCGATAGACATTATACCCATCCCAATAGTCAATAACTTGACCACAGCGACACCTATCCCGTTTTTAGGGTTCCGAAGTCAAAAGGAACCCTTGTAGTTTCCCTATGCCCGTCTGTCCGCGGATTAGCTCAGAGATTCTTAGAACTAAAAATTTGCAATTTGGTATGGGTATACACATTAATCACTCACTTGACAATTTTTTTTACTAATAACTTTCCATAACCATAAAGAAACAAAAAAAAATTACTCTATCCATCCTTTGAATTGAGTCCATATAAAAAATCGATAGAAAAAATGAGGTAAAAATTCCCGGGAAACTGCAAAATTTTCTTTTTAAAAATCTTATTTACACTATTAATAATATTTTAAAGAAATATTAGCTAAATCGGTCCAGCCATTCTCAAGTGGTGCGCTTACCAACGAACAGCATTTCAATTTTATTTATATAGATATTATCATTACAATATGTGTATATCATTATCACATTACTCTATGAATATATACAAAATAAATTATAGGTACATATAATAACTATACAGGCTATACAGGGAACATAAGGAAACATAAAGAATTTAAACCACTTCGTAAATAAGTAACAAAAGTAGGTAAGTACATAGTAACAAAATTAAAATACTGTCAAAATATCAAAATTAAAATAATGAAATAATAACCAATTGTTAATTTGCAAAAAAACTTGCAAGAATGGAAATATCTCTTTGCATTTTGCAATCGTAAGCTCCATTCAAAGTAATTTCCATTTTATTCATACTGTCGTCAACATCAGTTCGTACTCGCGCCTTTCTTTTTAACAAAGAGAAATGCATTACCCACTATCATGCAAAGCTAACCAAGTAACTAAAGTAACAATTGACCGCAGCTGCAAGATTTTCACTCTGTCTTTATAACAGATTTAAATGATAGAATAGAGGGACTTCTTCGCGCGCTTCTTATATTTATTTTCACATTTGCATAGTGGAAATACGACTCATCTTTTAGAAAAGTTGTTCGATAATGTTCTATCTCAGTGGAGCTAAGAGAATTGCGAGACGTGAGTATTACGGCTTAGGTATGGTATTATAGTTAAAGAGTATTAATGAATAGAATTCCAATTTGACTTAAATTTTAAAAATATTTGGTAACGCAACATCTTAGCGGGAAGACTAATACTATTTATTAATTTAGTAATGTTATGAATAATAGTACTAATTCATGTCCTTTTATTTTAGCACGGCAAATCGTGCTTGATGTTAAACACAGTCCAATCGAAAATCAGTGACGACCATTGCATCGCTAGTGGCCGCTGTCATGTCGCCGCTCTATGTAAATAAACAAACTGGTTTTTCACCGGTGATGCTAAAACGTGACGCGCATAAGCAAATCACTATGTCTGGCTTTTCACCATACGCATGGTGCTCGCGAAATGTCCGCAGAATCCTAATCAAATAAACATCTAATATCGCAAGTAAAATAACCTACACTTAGTCGAATATATGTACGTAGGTAGACCTATATACTTAAGCAAAATAATTAATAAACGATTCCGCGATTTAAATTAAAAAATGTTAATTAAAAAATCTTACTACGTATTTCTTATAATTCACTTAGAGGTGTTGAATTTATTTAATTCTTTCGTAAGTAAATAATTTCCTTTCCATCCATTACATAGTGACATTTATGTATCGCTTCTCTTTTACCCGCTGGGATGGAACTAAACGAAAAACAAGAAACAAAATGTACTGCTGAGACAAAAAGTAGTAATTGAGTATTCTAGAAGCACAGTCGGACGCCCGTGGGTAAATTATTCGGAGATTTTTCCTCTTAAATGGACTTACGAAGAGTTAATATATTATTTTTAATACTTTTAACGTTTGGCCAAATTCTTAAGTGATAATGCGGCCCAAGATAGTAAAACGCTAAGCTTAATGGGGGGACTGGCTCTCAAACACAGCTGCCGGAACACACCTATAGGTGCTTGGCGACGAATTTTCAACATGAGGGTGGTAGACATTAGAAAATGCCCTCAGCCATAAGCTCAGACTCATTGGAGGGATTCGAACTCAGGTCGATCGACGCGATGTACATTCACGTTACCACTGAGCTATCATTGTTTCATAATGAACAAATAAGTGAATAAATAATTTAATAAAATCATGTTTAGGTGAAACATTACAGATGCAAAAAAGAATTGCACCTCATATATTATTCTATTGAAAAACACTACAATGTTTTGACAGAGAAATCTGTTAGAATTAGGATTAGTCCTACTCCATTCACATCTTTGTTGAAAGTGGAAAGGGCGACTAATTCAACTGATAAACGTTTGTTATTCACTCAATTTACAACTTTATGACCAGTAAGCAATCTCGCTCTTATTCCAATTCCAACAAGCATACATTAAAAGCAAGCAACCTATATAAAAACAAACCGCTTTATAGAGTATCTTTTCAAGTAGTTGCCTCTTGAATTGGCGCAATAAAATAGATAGCGTGGTAAATTTTTATTACTCCATTGGTCCCGGCTAAATTAGCTCCTTCATGTGACAATGTATTTCATTTCGCTTCCTCTTCGCTATAATACTGTTAATTGCTTTCATTGAGTGTTTCTTTGAGATTACCTTAAGGCTCTCATTACATGTACATCCACGTATTTGCTCAACTCCTGAGATTCTGGTACATTTAATATATTTGGTTATTAAGTTATTAGTAGGTTATTAAGTAGCACACAGCTGATACAGTGTTTTGACTCTTAATCGATGAAATTCCTTTAACATTATGACGTCACTAACCTTGCGATCAATCGTGGCGCGTTCGTAGAGATGCGATTCTTTTTAAAATATTACAATTTTCTATTGTTTACTATTAATAAAAAAAATATTTGAAGAGTTTTTCCAATTGACTATTATCATAATTATGATGAAGCTTTAAAATACATAAAAAAATTGATATTCTTTCTTTCAAATACCGTATTATATATCCGTGTATATTATAGTTATAGGGCCGTATTTTTTTAGAGCATTTAAGGAAAGTCGCGACCACATGAAGATAAAAAAGTAATAAAAATATATATGAAAAATCATATAAATAACATTTTAATACTAAATATTTAATGCTATGAACAAAGAAAATTAAAAACATATATTAATTTACTCATAATTGGGGGTCAAAAAATGATTCGTAACTAGTGTCCCATTTTCTGCAATGTCGACCCTGCTTGTTAAAAGTTAACCTATAATAATACTGTTATACTAGTAAAAAATAATATAATAAAAAGGAGATATATAATTAATCATAGATAAAAAGGCAGCCAATTCTCTATTTCAAATTTGACTTTAGTGATCCAATTTCCCATATAATTAATTATACAAATCGTGGCTGCATCAACGAAGCACATGACTGGCGGCAGCTAAAACACCTCGACGCTATCTCGAACGCAAACACTTCTCAAACTTGCACGATTTAACTGTAGACGTATTCGTAGTGGTTTGGCTGCGTTTCCGTTAACTTTTGCGATTATATAATTATATATTTATTTTGTTATTCATATGTAATACTTAAAATAAGTATTATAACAATACCAAATTTCGTTTAATTTGATCTGCAATAAAAAAAAACGACATAAAATTATTTTTTCTGTTTAAAGGAGTACACGGACCTTATAATGTTCTTCAGCGGAGTGCCTTAAATAAGTAAATAAACAAGCACTTTATTAAATCATATCATATTTATATGAAATCATATAAATTAAGATCTTCTCTTTAATTTAAGAGCTCATCCCTTATCGGTAAAGGAGGCCACTATTCTCTATCTTCTGTCTTTGTTTTGACCTTCTGATATGACAAGACTTCCCTTTTATTCTTCCTGGGTCTTCCTAAACATAGATATTTTTTTATTGTTATATGTTTTGGCCTATTGCCCACAATCTCACTTAATTTTAAGTGACGATGTGGCCCAAGATGTAAACACGCTAATCCTAGTGGAAGACTGGCCCTTAAGTGCAGCTGCCGGAATACATCTATTGGTGCTTGGCTACAGATTTTCAACTTGAGGGTGATAGCTTGCCAGGCGGGCAGTAGAATAAGCCCTACCACCATGCTATTATTTCCTCATGATGTTTTCCTTCACCGAAAGCTAAGGCTCATTGCAGGGATTCGAACTCACGTCAGTCGACACGTAATCGTACACGCAACCACTGAGCCATCATTGCTTCAATTATGATATGTAGGAGAAAATAATTGTGTACTGTTAAGACTGTTTCATAATTAAAAATTAAGAAATGAGAGGAGTAAAAACTTAGGTTGCGTTTAAAACCTAAAAACATTTACTAATGGTATAAATAAATATAAGATAATGAAACAATATGTCTATATCAATAAGCATACAGTTATATCGTGTGACAATGGAAACAGTTTTATATCCAACCAGCAATCCAGACGGAGTGCATTAAAACACTACGGATTTGGAACATCAAGCAACTTTGTGCTTTGCATTCGTCCTAATCTACGAGTATGTCCAATTTAACGACATAATTACAGACTAAATCAAATTTACTCAGAAATTTTGTGTAATCTGCACCATAACGAATAAACTTATATACATATGTTGGAGACCGCTTCACAGAAGAAACAACGGTAAAAGTATGTAGAGTAATGTGGGGTAACAGTCCGCAGTGGGTAAGTATACGCAATGAACTTCATGCGAGTCTCAATGTCGCTGGCTAGCCGGATTGTAGTGAATATAGTTCGTATTTGAGATGCAAATTAGCGGGCCGCGTAACGCGCTTGCCGTGCGGAGCTGCAAAAAGTTATACGAGAATTTTGTTTTTGAACCATTTTCTTATTATTTTAGTTCAATAACATGAGTGTGGTATACATATACCGTACGGCTGACTACAACTATAAAATATTTGTTGAATAAAGAAAGTAGTAAATATTTCGTGTAAATTTACTGATCTTGTCTCAGGTAAGTCATATTTGCAATTTCTTATAATTTTTTTTTTTTATCGGGTTGGGGAAAGTATACGCGGGTAAGTGTCCGCATTATACTAACCCTGCGTACACTTACCCTATCGAATTAAACCTAATTAATTAACTATTGTATTGTCTTCTAGGTTTAAAATGCCTCGCAAGTATATAAGAAAATATCTTGATCGAAAAGTCTGTACCCAAGGACAGATTAATGCAGCCAAGAAATTGATGGAAGAAGATTGCCACCACAATGTAGCCACAAGATACAACCCTTGGATAGGGTTATTTACAGTCCGCTTAAAAACTAATACATAATAGAAGCTGATAGATGGATGGTACAGCACCCTGGTAGATCAATTAATCAATACCAAATAACTTCGATTTTTGATAGTGCCTTCAAAAAAGTTGCTACTGTAGGTAATGTGCAGCGTCGGCGTTCAGGGTCACTGGGATAATTTTTTTTGACGAAAACCTATTTACAGAAGCAGACTTTGCGCCTTCATCTGTTACTGATATGTTTAGCAGACCTCAAGAAGTCTGCCAAAATCTGTCTGTTTCCAGTTCTGCTAATTTAGTAGATATACGAGATATTGAATATCATCAAACAGTAACGACTTTTGACGAAGAACCATTTTAAATCAATTCCGAATCAACTGATTTAATAGAAATACATGAGATTGAGAGTCAGAATACTGTAACTGTTCCTGAAGTATTCATTCCATTTGCGTCTGGTTTTATTAATTCAGTAGAAACACAAGGGACTGCAAGTCATCACCATCATATTGTATCTATAGCTGTCCGCTATGCTGAGAATAGTACGAAGATCCCCCTATAGAAGAGTGGATTGAGTGCAATATATGCGTCTTGGTGGCAGGAAGATTGCACCAATTATGAAAGTGGTGTATTTACTTGTGATCTTTGTGTAGTAGGTTGAGTTTCAACCGTGCGTACACTTAGTCAACGTTGCGTACATTGATTGGGGTACCGTTGATTGGGGTAAATGACCGCATTTCCCTTGTTGAAGAAAATATTAATTATAAATTACAATTATAAAGGAAATGAAAATTTTATGTTTTATTATTATTGAGAAATATATAATTAACGATTATAAAGACTGATTTATTTCAAATTATAAAAGAGTTAAATTTTGGAAGTAATTTGCTCAAAACTGCGTACAGTTGCCCCTCCTTACTCTAATCTAATTTTGTAATGTAATGTACCCAATGTATACATGTGATGTGATTTCGAATTAATAGCATGGAAACTTAATGTGTTGTCTCACCATCACCCCAAAAAGAGGTAGTAGGGTGGTCCCCACTGAAATGTGAGTGAATGCCGCTGAATGTACCTACTTGCAACATGACCTAGGCTAATTATAAAGATAAGTTTCAAATTCGAAGTGAACTATTGTTACAAAAATAATAAAATATTAACTTTGGCGATTATGAAAACTGCGCTTTACCAAAAACAATAGAAACAGAGTATAAAAACACGGCGAAAGTTTAATCAAAACGTGACTCGAACATTCAGACGTCATAACCGGTAAAGACTAATTATACTCTACACTTAAAAATCATAATATCGGGTCTAGAAATATATTATTAGTCTTGATGTATTTAAATTGAAGAAGTACTATTAACTTCTTAGAATCGAAATGTTGTCAGCCAATCCTATACATAATTAGTTTCCTTACTTGAAGTGCATGAAGAGGATCAGTTATACAAGTAGGTAAATATCGTTATATCGATAAAACAACATGGACGGTTTGAACTCGACCTCTCTCGACACAGGACTGGTCGATACCAGCTGCGTGCCTATGACTCTTGTATTCTGGATTGGACTTAAATATAACGAATTATTATTTGTTTTAAAGCTGATAACACAGTATTTACAATTGAAATCAAGTAGTTCACCTTAACGGTTACTAATTGTATAGTAAAACGGTATGCTGTAATCATTGTACTAAATATAAGTATTTTGATATTTTGCCAATCTTTGATTTTATTTTGTCGCATTGACAAATCTTATTTAAATTTCGTTTTCAGAAAAATGAGATTAGCTCTGAGTTGAATCTACTGGAATACATGTGAAACTGCTTGCTAATTAACCAACCTTTTTTTTTTTTTTTTTTTTCGAACTGACTATGCTGTTGGCCCGGGGGCCTTAACAGTTTCACCGGACTTGTTGGCGAGCGCTTAAGGCACTCAGCCGAGAAATTTTGGGCAACATGCGCAAGGGTGCCAAAGTGGCCGAACCTCGGCTTGAGCTGTTGCCGTATTTGCAACATACGCGACCTAGCTAAATTCCTACGCGAATCCGAGCTAACTAACTATACATGTATGCATGTCTCTTGCCTCCTGGGAGGGAGGAAGAGACACGCGTACATGTATTTAGTGATCTGAAAAATTTTCTGAGGCTAACTAACCACAAAAAAAAGAAAAAAAAGGTCCCTTACAAGACCTATGTACCTGAGTGTGGTTCATGTGTGTTCATGCAGTGTAGTGAATGTATGTCGGTAGCTAGTGATTGCAGTGTCACTGTGTCGCGCGAGCAGCTGGCTTGAGGGCTCCCTAGCGGGGGAACGGACCTAGGCTCAAGTCGCTGCAGGAGAAGGCGGTCGAGATATGTGTGCGGGAGCGAAGTTTGCCGCCCGCCCCCTGCGGAGCGAGCGGTGATTACGCGGGCGTGGGCGCAAACACGCTTGGTTATTAGATACGGGCGGGAAAATCGCGTTCGCTTCCGTGATTTTATCATCAGGGTCAGATAAAATGTCGCGCGGGCGTCTATATTTGTTAGACATTCGGATGTCTGGATTCGGGTTATGAGATGCGGCTGCCACTACTAGCTGGTTCGAATGGTTCGACGCTTTTTCAAAATAATTATTTGATAGGGACTTTATAAATGATTCGATCGAAGGTATTTCCATATCTTTATGGAGATCTACGTTCCGAGCGAACCAAGGGGCACCGACCGCCCTTCTGAGAAAGCGGTTCTGAACTATTTGTAACTTATTGAGGGTGAATTTACTTATGTGAGCAAAGACTGGGGAACTATAAGTTAGGATCGGTCTGATACAAGTCTTGTAGAGCGTGAGCTTATGTCTGAGGGACATTTTGCTCTTCGCGCACACGAGAGGGTGCAGGCGGCTTGAGACCATACCGGCTTTCCTTCGCACTCTATCGATATGTGCCTTGAAATTTAGGTGTTTATCCAGTGTGACACCCAGATATTTGATCTGGTTGGCCCACGGGATAGCCACTTTAAATAGTTTGATAGCGGGAATTTTAACTAATCTTTGAGTGGGATGAAAGAGGATAACGCTACTCTTATCGGGGTTAATTCCTATGCGCCATCTACGGAACCATTCGCCTAGCTTATCTACGGCTTTTTGGACTCGTAGCCTGAGGGTTTGTCTGTTCCACGAGGAACTAAACAGGACTGTGTCATCAGCGTAGGAACCTACCTCTACCTCGGGGAGGCGAGGGAGGTCACTGATATATAAGTTGAATAGAGAGGGCGCCAGAATGGAACCCTGGGGAACACCTGAGCGTATGGGATGAGGCTCAGAGAGAGCACCCTCTACTCGGTAGCAGAAGGTTCGGTCAGAGAGGTACGCGTGTATGATTTTAACTAATCTATCCGGGATTTGAAGTTCCAAAAGCTTGTGGACTAAACCAGCGTGCCAGACCTTATCGAAGGCCTTGGCGACGTCGAAGAAGACCGCAAGTGTAGGACGAGGTTTTGGGTCGCGGTTGAAATTTTGAAGAATGTGCTCCGTGAGGCGGTGCACTTGGTGGGTACAAGAGTGTTTGGCACGAAAACCAAACTGCTCAGGTGGTAAAAGATTTTTGTCTGTGACTACTGACTGGAGCCGGTTGAGAAGGAGCCGCTCATAGACTTTTCCTAACGTGTTAAGGAGACTGATAGGGCGATAGCTGTCGGGAAGCGACGCTTTTTTGCCGGGCTTGTGAATACCTATTACTATGGCCTTTTTCCAGACGGCTGGAAAATGGCAGTTGGCTATGGCTACATTGAAGATGCAGACCAAAAGAGCTATGAGGTGATCAGGAAGAAGTTTGAGTACTTCGTTCCTGATACCGTCGGGACCAGGTGATTTTCTAGGCTTAAGGCCTTTAATGGTTGACATAACTTCCTCAGGCGTTACCGAGTCCAAACCATCTGTCGGGGGGACCGCGAGAGAATTTGTTACCGCCGATTCTATCGAGCTTACGAACTCGGAATCGATGTTAACGCTGTTCGGAGAGCATTGATTTTCAAGGCTCTCGGCAAGGCATTCTGCTTTTTCAGCGCTATCGAAAGCGGGAGGTTTGCCGGGGCCTTGATCTAAGGGGGGCATGGGGACTGTATCGTCACATTTAAATGTGCGTGCTAATTTCCAGAAAGCCAGATGGGATGGTTGGATACCCTCGAGTAGGGCCCCCCATCTGGCATTACGGATTTCGGAAATGCGGCTTTTTACCGTTTTCCGAAGTGAGTTTAACCGCCTACGATTGTCCGCAGTCGGGTATGAATCGTGTGCTCGAGTCGCGGCGTTCTTTTCCGTGATCAGCGCTCTCACGTCGGCAGGAAGTATAAAGCGGCGTTCATTCGCCGCTTGCACCTCTTTCGAGGCCTTACTGACGGCGTTTTGGAGATGGCTGACCAGGGAATCGATCGCCAGATCGGCATCGGCTGTCGATTTCAACTCGTCTGGGACCCTATCCAAACTGGAGGATGAGGGATTGTGCAAGAGGTATCTGTTTAGCTTCGCATAGTCCACCACCTTGAGGGAGGAGGGATGCTGGTCAGAAGGTTGACCTAGGTGGAGAACTACGGGTCGGTGGTCGGAGTCTAACTCATGTACGACTTGTACGAGTCTTATATTGAGAGAGACATTTTTTAAAAGTGCTATATCTAAAACAGATGGACGACAATTGTCCTGAAAGTGAGTGGGCTCTGAAGGAGCGATGACATCAAAGTCGAGAATGGCAGATAGATCCTCCAGAATCCTCCCGTTCGGGGAGGTAGTCGGGTTGTTCCAGATGACATTCCCGCAATTGAGGTCACCCGCTATAATAACTGAATTACCTAGTGCAAAAAGAGCCTCCAGATCTGATCTGAGAAGCCTTTTGTTCGGGGTGTGATAGGCAGAGACGATTATGATTGACGAGTGACCAGTCATACCGAGTCTGCAAACAGATACCTCTATACTGGAGAGTTCGGGAGGTTCTATTGCTATGCAGTATAGAGAGCGTTTATAGTATATGAGGGTGCCTCCGCCGTTAGCGTGGACCCGGTCGTTCCTAATAATGTTGTAGTTCGCGATTCGGGGATTGCGAGCGCTGGGTTTTAGAAATGTTTCTTGGACTAGAAACACGTCTATTTGGTGCTCTCGGAGGAAGGCGGCAATTAGATCACGCTGAGGTCTAATTGATCGCGCATTAAAAAAGGAGAGGCACAAACTCTTAGGTTTGATCCGATCCATTTTAATTTTGGCTATGAGAGGCGCGGACAAGCCGTTGAATAGTGGCGGCTATGCCCGGGAATTGGGTTATTGCGTTGAGCAATCCTAAGTCCTTATTGGAGTTAATCACCGCGTTGAATGCGATGATTTCTTGCACTTCATGCACAAGAAGAAGCTGGGTGAACCACTCCTTGCCAGCCAACGAGAAACCGAGGGCTGAGGTGGCGGGGGCTGCCGGGACCGGGACGGCCTTGACAGGCTTGGGTTTGATTAATGAGGCCGGAGGGGCCAGTGCGGGTGGGAGGGGTGCGAAGGGCACGGGAGCTGGTGCCACTGGGGCTCGTGAGGTGCCTGGAAGGCTGGGGAAAGCCTCTAGAGACATTAGAGGCTGGATATGAGGCCGAGCGACAGGTACCTTGGGAAAGGTGGCCTGTCTGACTGGCTGGGGGAGTTTCATGCGCGGGGCGCGGGGACAACCGCGATAATTTGCGGTATGTCTCGTTTGCTGACAGAGAACGCAGCTGGGCGGGGTGGGAGTGCCAGGAGTGCGAGGGCACTCCTTCGTGGCGTGGTCGTCTAGGCACTTGACGCACCTAGCGCGGAAACAGCAGTTACGGGAAGAGTGTCCGTAGAGCTGGCAGTTGTGACACTGCGCTAATTAACCAACCATAAACCATACAACCATACTACCACTATTTATTCAATTTGACTTTGAATTAAGTAAGCAATACCTTCGTAATTATGTAAAGCTAGACAACATTTTACACTTTTTTAAAGAATACTAGCTAATAATTCAGGCAATGTATCATCATTAAGCATCAAGTATTATTATGCAATATAATTTTCAGAAGATGCACTGAAATATTTAAAAATAAATAGGACAATAAATCAATTGATAAACCATCCAGTGAGTGTATTAACATTGGCATTAACACCATGTAGATTGTATAACTGGCGAACATTGAAGAGCACTTCGCTCTTTCAATTAATAAAGATATACCTGATGATAGTTCCGTAGTTAAGCCTCGGAAAAACTGTTTCATTGCATATGACTGCGTATATTAAATTGAAAAAGTAATGGAAACAACACTGCAACATTTCATATTAATTACATGTAAAAAAAAAAGTTAAATTAAAAAATCATGGCAAAGCAGAGCGACCACCAAATAGCATGTCGTAACTATGCTTTACTTTAGGTCCATTACCCGGGTTCATTGCATTGCTTCACTCTATATCAGTCATGTTCAAGAACAGTACCTACGCTAGGTCTCACGCTCCACTTCAGTGGACAAGCAACGCAGTCCAGTAATTCAGGTTACTCTTTACTGTTCCTTTACGGATCGTACCATATACCTTGCGTTGTGTTTGATTTACGATTTCCATTTAAGAACTCATGTGCTTCTTAAATTTGAAAGCTCTCTGATCTCAATCTATATTTTACTTTCCTAAACTAGTAAGCTGCTTTACAGGGCTATTGTTACATTAACGCTGATGTCATTCTTGATGCGCAAAAATATTCATTTATATTTATAATTAGTGTTGTTAAGTTTCAAGCTGTAAACGAGGCATGAATAGACGTTTTAGCTGCTCCAACCTTAGCATCAGGCGCTGCACAATTATATGCAAAGATAAGGAAAAAATACCGTTTCAATACACAATGTTTATCGAAATATCAATTCAATAAATTATTCGATACAAAAATATTTGTCGAACGTTATTCATGTTATTTAAATTTAACTGAGACGTCAGAGAAGTGAGCGGTTATGGAAATCATGCGATGGCACTGAACTCGACATGGTTGAGTACCGATGTGGAAATTACGCACATTAATGCTATATGTATTATTCTTATTATTAATTCATAGTGTCATTATTATTGTTTTTATTTAATTGTAATTTAAGTCAAGGCTTTTTATATAAAAGTACATGTACACTATTAGGTATGAGTTTTACTTGTACAAATGGTAGTACATTGCAAAGTACTTATTTACTTTATTAAAATTAGTTCTTAACGGTAAAATACTGTCACGTGTATTTAATATTACAAATAATATCGATGGAACACAAATTCCTATTTTTGTTCTGACGAAATTAGTAAAAACAAAATTACAAGACTTATGCAGGCGATTGCAAAAGAACCACCGTCACAACTCATATCTCAAAGCTCTGTTCTGCTATGGTAGGTCCGATTAGCAATCGCCAGATAATCCTTTTTATCTTTGTCCTTAAAAGCTGTTTGAGATTAATTCTAATTGCAACATTAAGTGGAATGCATATCCGATGCTATATTTTTTCCTATATACATATTTAAAAATTTAAAAAGCACGGAAAACAAGTCGCTATCATTGATTACTTGGACTTGAATAGCATAAAAATTGCACAAGAGTTTATTTCAAGGTTTTCATAAGAGTCCAAACTTCATTAGGTGAGTAATAAAGGCGGTTGAATAAATTGATAATAACATCGTTCATCATATATAAAGTTATTAAAAAAAATTAAAGAACCTTTACTACCTTGAGGTTTTTATTCGTACCAATTATTTATTTATAGTCGTATTTTGCCCTTCGAAACATTCAAGTATTAAAAATATTAATTCCGAAGCTGACATATAAAAAATGAGTGTTGAAATTGATAAATTGTATTTTTATGCTTTCAAAGTACGAGCTAACTGATCTATCAGATGTCCAATTAGTCGGATGTTGTTAGTTCAAAATAAATCAATTTCGATAATAATACCTTGTTTTTATAATTATAGTACCAATAGAGGTATATGATAAACATTTTAGTTTATATTATTGCCAAATATTTAGATTTTAAAGCATACTCTTCCTTGTAAAGTACGTATAAATTAATTTGTCCTTACTTACGACAAATTAACAGACGACAGTATTGAAGCCGCAAAATTATTTACTTATAAGATTGACAACAGCAATGAATAAAGTGATTTTTAAAAATACATAGTTATAAAGAATTAGAGTTAACAGTATTATTGAATCACTTATTATAGTCAATCACAACATTCGTCAAATTAAGCAAATTAATGGTGATAACTAGAATATATTTATATATATAGTGGAGTATATAAATAAGTGGATATTCGCAAACTAACTACCATACTTCTCGGACTGAGTGGAAGGATATATAAGGCGTAGCACACATCGAGCAAATGCAGTTAGAGTTAGACCAAATTGACAGATTACTAATTATTGTATATACGCTTGTTTCTTCCTTCCTCCCAGAAGGAAGAAATATGTATAGTTAGTTTGACCGAATTTTACGCATAGGGAATTAGCCAAACCGTGTCTTTTTCGCCACTTTGGCACCTTTGAGCTAGTTTTCCCGCTTTCGTGGCACTCAGCGCCTTCCGCGCTCGCCCCCAAGTCCGATGAACCTGTCAAAGCCTCTGATGGCTCCAGGGCAGTATAGTCAGTTTGAAAAAAAAAGTAAAGGTATTTTCGCTAATACAGCTTTATTCGTAGTCCATGAATTATATTAGTAGTAGTCCAAGACAATTAACATCTAAAAATAGAATATTATTACATAAAGGAAAATATATATAGAAAAAGTAATAATAAGGACAAGTTCAAATAATAGATAAAAACACAAACAAATTTCATTTGAAAATTAGCATAAATATATAAAATGAACTTTTATGGAGGTGGATACATTTTTGTCTCGAATTTCTGGTAGTTTGAACGTTTTGAATTGTAATTACTGATATCAAAGGAAGAAATCTAATTTACCGTTTTTGAAGAAAGGTTAAATATTAACCGAAAATGAAGTTTTTGCGCGGAGAATTTCGCTGATACAACCTAGTTTACTGATATTGAAATGGATGAATATCGAAATTACGACTCTTAAGAGACAGAAATGGCAGATAGTAACTAGTTTGCTATAATCAAATCTTTCAATACTTATTTAAAAAATTTGTATTTATAAGTAAACAATTTTGAATTCTTACTGTTATATGTATAAATATGCACATACATTACATTGTATCATGTGTTTTGTCTAGACTCTTTAGACATTGACAAATATTTCATCAAAATTTATTTGAATTTCAACAATTTATCAAAAGTACGGGGTTCTCTTAGCTCGTAGTATGCGGTTTCCCCTCATATCAGTTCAATAAATTCTACAATTCACTTGTCAGTTGTACCCTTGCAGCCATATTTGTATTATATATAAATGTCTTACTGCATATTACTGTAATGAAAGGATTATCTTGTCGGTAATATTTTATTTATTGTTAAAGTTAAGTTTAATGGTAGAGTTTTGTTCGCATTATCGAATTAGATAGTTTATTATAAATAAATAAAAAAAAAGGATATAAATCTGAAAATATATAATCTGTCATATTAAAATACAATTCACACTATTAAAGTCTTAAACTTATTAAGTACGTTACTTTATAATCACTGTACAATGTAGATTAACCTCATTAAAATTCGAAATGAATTAATACAAAGTTTCCAGGCAGAAGTAGCAAAAGAAACAATTTTATTCGACAAATATAATTATAGGAAAGCTCACTTACGGTTCATCATCATTATTGCCCACTATTGGACATACACCTCCCCCAAAGAACGCTACAACGACCGGTTCTGCGCTGCTCGCATCCAGCCGGTTCCCGCAACCTTCACTAGGTCGTGGGTCCTCCTTGTAGCGGGTTTATCCCTCCCCAAAGAATGCTACAACGACTAGTTCTGCGCTGCTCGCATCCAGCGGGTTCTCGCAACCTTCACTAGGTCGTAGGGTCCTCCTTGTAGCGGGTCTTCCCCCAAAGAACGCTACAACGACCTGTTCTACGCTGCTCGCATGCAGCGGGTTCCTGCAACCTTCACTAGGTCGTGGGTCCTCCTTGTAGCGGGTCTATCCCTCCCCAAAGAACGCTACAACAACTAGTTCTGCGCTGCTCGCATCCAGCGGGTTCTCGCAACCTTCACTAGGTCGTAGGGTCCTCCTTGTAGCGGGTCTGTCCTTTCCCCAAAGAACGCTACAACGACCTGTTCTACGCTGCTCGCATGCAGCTGGTTCCTGCAACCTTCACTAGGTCGTGGGTCCTCCTTGTAGCGGGTCTATCCCTCCCACAAAGAACGCTACAACGACCGGCTCTGCGCTACTCAAATCCAGCGGGTTTCCGCAACCTTCCCTAGGTCATGAGTCTTCCTTGTAGCGGGTCTGTCCACGCTACGTCTTCCCACGCTGTCACTTATGTTTCGATCACGCACAGACACTCCGAGCATAGCCCTCTTCATTACCCTTTGAGTAACCTTGAACTTTTTTATTAGGGCCAATTGATAGCGACAATGTATCTGTACCATATGACGTCATCACTACGATTACCGTTTATTTATTTAAAATATTAACTACGTGGGACAAATACATTTTACTTAATATGCTACCTCAAACGTGCAAACACACTGACCCTAAATAGTTAAGGTAACCCTAATTTGTTACGGAATCCTTAAACAAGGTTATTTAATTAATTTGTCGGAGGATTAGGTTTTCTATAAGGTTACAAATAGGGAGTATTTATTAAATTTATATTTTAAATTGTTGGTAGCCGAGTAGTTATAACCGGTTGATGACAGTTTAAGGTGTTTTCAACTTCGAGTCTTATACTGCACTTTGACTGATGGTACGTACGCACAGTACAATTCAAAGACATCGGCGGTTATCGCTGTCATGTCGGTATGTAAGCCTCTAGATACCTGGACATAAACTGGCTGATACCGAAACGGGACAAAGCAAAGAGAGTCACTAGGAGGTTTTTATTACCATGTGCAAAGTGCAGTCCTAAACCCAGCCTTGATTTATACAAAAGTTTTTTTTATTTTATTCGCAAGCATTTATGTACTGAATTGAGTTTAATTGGCAAGACTGTCAAATGATTGTGTAGAAAAATAATACTATTCATATTTGAAGATTTAATAAATGATCTTGTAGTAAATATAGTCTAGTGTGAAAATACAGAAAAACATGTTTCTCTATTGAAATCGCCAATACGTCGCTTCCAGCGGGAAAAGTCTTTAATCCAGTTTGGGCACTTATATAGTTTTGTATTAATAAAGTTTTATTCTTTAACTTGAATTCTTTAATTATTTCTTTTCCATTTTAGAAACTTTATTAAACAAATAAGGTTATATACCAACATAAGACGATGCAACTGAAATAAATGTTTAAGCCACACTGTTGGAAATATTTATTTCGTGCTTAAATTAATAACTCATAATTATCTTTATGTGATATGTTAACGAGATTTGTACGAAACTTTTTACTATCGGGGTTTTCCAAATCAAAATCAAAAATATTTCATTCAGTTTAGGCCCTAAGAAGGCACTTGGGGACGTCAATATAGTAAACTACCGGTTCGGACAATATTCAAAGAGAAAAGCCGACAAGAAACTTGATCGGGATTTTAGTGTTTTTTTTTAAGTATTTGTATTTATTATAGTTATTATCTTTATCAGTGGATGTACAGAGAGGTAATCACATCCAGACATCACCGTCATTCACCTAATGTCAATATCACCCTTTCGACAATATTAAGGAGTCTGTTATTATTCGAAATAAGATAGATATTGGAAAGAATAAATGAGGTCTATGTCTGTTTTGAGAAAAAATCTAGTATTGGAAAGTCACTACATAGTTTCCTCGCCTGCCAAATATATTTCAGTACAGTTGCTTTAAGTTACTATCTACAGTGTATATGCGTATATTTTATGAATTTATTGAGTAAATATATTACAGTAGATTTCGGTTATAACGACGACGAAGGGCCAACTATAATTTCGTTGCTATTTTTTTTTGATACATATGATGTGTTCTTATAACTTACAGTTGATTGATTCTATTGACATAAATTATTCTTCTTCCTTATAGCGTGAAGTCACGGCCGACAACTGGCACAAAGGTTAATTTGTGCGAAGCTTGGATTTCCTACTATGTGATTATACCTACGCCTGTGAGGAAACCTCTATTCAAAAGTATTTTACATAGATATACATAATATCTGCATACACACATACAGGTGAGTAAACAGAAACTTCTGAGTTTTATTTAAATTCAATATTATGCTGCGATGACGCATGTTTTGCTCGCAAGGGCGTCCATGCAAATAGCTTATTACATTTAAAATCAACACAAAACAAAAACGTTTATCACATAAGTGCATAAGAGACGTCATTAAAAATTAAAATAAATATATATGAAAACACACTTTCCTTAATAAACACCGTAGTCATTGTTAGCTTGCATAAATAAAGGGACAAGTATGAGAAGTAAACGTGCCTTATGAGTTCCGTACACCGCAAAGAAGTATGAACTTTTGTAGGGCGCTGGGACACGGCAATTGTATTATATGTATATTGTATTGACCATTGTAATCTCGAACATCACACATCAGGTGTAACATCGTCCATTGTCCATTGGGTGTGTCAGCACGTATATATCCAGTAAACAAACGAGATGGTAAGGATCTGTACCTAATTGTACCTGTACCTGAATCCTTCACAATGACTCTCTGTTGGTAGCTGTCTAGAGGCTCACATGCCGGCATGATAAAATTGCTGATTTCTCGGTGTTCGCCGTTGTTTTTTATTCTACTGTACTCACCATCAAGTACAATGCCACTTTGTCGTACTCCTATTAGAACAATTACACCTTAAACACACCTTAAACAAGTACTCCTTAAAGAAGCACAAAATACAGGTGAAATTACTGCGCATCATTTTATTATACGTATAGCGAGCCCAGAAGTAGCAGCGACCACCGTGAAATAATGGCCTACGGATAATCGCAGTAGACGTGCATGTGTAAAAATTTCACTTGAAAGACCATAGGTAGCTCGATAAATATAGTTTGAACTAGAAATGCTACGAGTCCAAAATGACTATGACAGCCATATGTGTTGTGTTAAGTGGCCGAGTCATACAAAAATACTCTAATACTGCTATTGTTAATCCTTTGTTTATTGTTCAGCAGGGTATAAATATGCAGGCAAGGTTTGTGAATTGTTTTTATCCCCATTGGCGTTGTTAGCTTCAGTGTTTCTACCTTTATCCCTCTTGAGTAGCGTCAGTACAACAAGTTTTCCTCTTCCTCTTTCCGTATTTCATATGAATTATTAAGTTGATTGTTCTTAATCTTGCGGGAAGCCGCTGGATACGGGCAGCACAGGTCCGGTCTTTGTGGCGATCTTTGGGGGAGGCCTATGTCTAGCATTGGACGTTTTTTTCCTGAAATGATGATTATTCTTTCCTCGTTTTTAGGGTTCTGAAGTAAATAAGGAAACCTTATAGTTTCGCTATGTTCGTCTGTCTGTCTGTGGCTTAGCTCAGAGATTCCTAGAACTAGAAAGTTGTAATATGGTATGGGTATACTTATTAATCACGCCGAAAAAGCGTTAAAAGAAAATCTTGAAAACAAGTTGTTTGGATACCTCCCCTACACGTAAAGTGGTAATGAACTTTTTTGTCTCGTCTATCCCATCGTGTGGGGTATCGTTGGTTAGATCGTTCAAAGTTTTTGCGTGTGTTTGAATAATAAATTAAATTAGGTATTATACCTAACCTCAAATCTTCGAAAGCAAAGACGTTAAGTTTCTCCAATTTTTCAAATACAGTAACTTTAATCAACTAACTTCAAATTCATAGTTTCAACCAAACGGACAAAAAGTGAATTATAAAGTGCACTACTCACGATAAAGATACTATAATATTTTTAATTACGATATCTTAAATAAAAATATAATAGAATCTTAAGGTATAACAAACTGGTAACATAAATTCATATATGAAGTCATTTCAGTATCTTGAAAGTCTGCTTAGGTATCGCACATGATTTTTGTCCTATTTGTATTTACAGATGATTAAGTATGAGTAACACGGCTTTACTATTAGATTTATTAGACAGCTTATTAGAAGATGATTTTGAATTTGAAATGCAAATTGCATTAACACATTCGAAATGGCAATAAATTTGTGTAGAAAATCATGAAAAATACATAAAAGACCGCGGAGAATTTGATCTTTAGGAAGAACCCTCGTCGAAAAAAATTACAATGTACTTGTGCGAGAGAGGTGGAAGTCGCGTCATCGGCAACCCTCGCCGCGTACCAAGAACACGATACAACATCTCAAGATAAAATAAGCATATCGCTTGATATCTTAAAATACTGTAAGAAGAAAATAGCCGTGTGCGATAGACCAGGCGGGCAATTTTTATGTTATGATAAAATATTAAGGCAATTTTACCACCTGTGATGCGCTTATGGGGTTTCACCTTACCTATACCTTGTAAGACGGATCTTCAAAACTAACCTCGTAATAACAAAATTCGGCCGCCTTTTCTACACTAAAATATATAAAATCGCGTTAGTAGACACAAAATATGACTTTCAAAGTAACATGAAATTATACGACGCTTTAAAATCAACGAAAACACAATGAATTTTAATCGTTTCTTACATCAACCGTCGAGTGTCGACCTTATAGCGATGACTACGATAAATGCAAACCGGCAATTCATGCTCACTAGTCACTATTCAATTCAGTCAGACATTCAGTGTGTAACTGGCGCGCGCGCAATAAACACGTATTAAATATGGCCGATGCAGCAAGCAGTCCAACATATTGGGATGAATTATCCAGCCCTCTTAACTTAGTTTTAATCTCAGTTATAGTGTACCTAATTTACAAAATAATAAGGTCACATTTCGAATCGGATGCCGTGGTGCCGCCTCCACCGCCTTCTTTGCCAAAACTGAAGAAGGATCTCACTGTTGCTGAATTGAAGAAATACGACGGCACTCAGAGCGATGGTAGAGTTCTGCTAGCTGTGAACGGAATCATTTTCGATGTAACAAAGGGACGTCGGTTTTATGGACCCGGTGAGTGGCTTTATAATTTGGTAGCGTTATACTGGTGTTTTTGATCAAAGGTCGCGCTCGTTCTTGCGCAGTAAAATTGGTTGTTGTTGTACGTGTTATAGCGGTTTTTGTTGTAAACGATCTTCTTTATAAATTTAATGTTTTCATAATCATAACTCTATATTACACAATATGAAATATTCTTTTTGTTGATTGTTCTTGTAGGCAAATAATAAGTTCAGCGTGGCATTGAAGATTCTAGAACTGCGGAAAAGTTCATGTAGACACGATTTTTATAAATTAAAATTAAAATCACAATACGATAGACAAAAACTTTTTTTTTTAAGTAGTAGTATGCAAAATGTAGCAGTATATAACTGATTTCTCCTTTTCACTTCTTAGTGTTATATGTGTTAGACAGAGATAGAATGTTATCGTACGACTTACGAGAAACGTAACCTAATATTTTCAACAACCGGTTTATGTTTACGATTACGATTGCCGGTATATGACGCGTGTTATCATGTTCGATACATCAAACAATGTCATGCTGAGTTGATGTTATGTTTCTATATTCCAATATATCCGTTAATATACTAGAAAAGGAACTTCCATTGTTATGATATTCAAGGGTTTTTAAATATATTTCACACGCGGTAATAGTGGCACCTTCAGAAAACATAAATAACTTTTTTTTTAAACAGTTACACTGTCGCATATAGCATGTGTAATGCATGTTAGCATTATTTTGCATAATTATCACACTTCATTTACACTTTTTATCATTTATTTATTTTACATATAAATGTACAGTAGGTAGGTAGGTAGGTACCTACTTACTTAGACCAGAACTGTAACTATGTTGTAGAATACATTTAAATATATCGTTGCCTGTATTCTAAATTAATTTATATAGCGTTCTTACTGGATTTAATTTGCCTTTATACTTTTTTTTTGAAAATGGTATCATGTAATAATCGACGGATATTTCATAAATATTCTCTATATAAATGAAATTGTATGATACCTCATTAAGTTATTATACAGTATAAAAACATATTTTTTAATTTTGATATTTATAGGCTTTAATGCAATTCACACATTTCAGTTTTATCGTAACATAACCACAGTTTATATATCTATATTAATAAATATGTAGTTTTGTTTGTATATGTAATTATTTCCAAATATCCCGCTAAGCATCCTATACAAAGAACACCGATCACGAATAGGTATGTTATAATTTTATTTTGTCTGTCTTTATATCTGTATGTTCGTATTTAACTCGAAAACGGCTTGATGTATTGATATAAAATTTTGTACACTGGAAGCATATGCCATTGATTAATTTATAGGTTATAAGAATTTAAAATAGTAATTTAAAAAACTGCAGCAATATATAAAATTAAAAAAAAAACTGCAAAAAATAAAAAAATCTCAACTTTTTTTGATGAAATTTTGTACTATTTCTTTTTGCTCATTATTTTTAAATGTATAATTATGTTACGATGTCCAGATATTAGGGTTACGCTACGATGAGGCTGACATATGCGAATTGCATAAAAGCCTCTAAAAATTTAGAATTAAAAAAAAAACTATAACTTAATACTTTAAATTACAGGTGTATTAGTCAATTTAATTCGAACGTTAAACAAAGGCCGTAGCACTAATAGTAGACGAAAACCTAACGGGGATCGTTACACGTGCAAAGAGGGTCTATACCATAGATAATTAAAACAAGGTCTATGGTCTATACACACGACAATAAACTATAACTATATCTATTCTTTTTAAAAGAGCTGAGAACGCGTTCGAAAAAACAAAAAAATGTTGTTAAATGCCATTTGTATCGATACCTCCTTATACAGTGTATTTTCTACTTTGAACAAATCATAAAAAGTACAAGCGATTTTGTTGAAAATTGTACACGCAAAGTATATACAATTTCTCAATTGATAGGCTATATGAATTATCAATAGTATGAGTTAAAAAAATACGGGTTACAAATAATTACTACGTAATAAACTCGCGTGGAGCCGCGGAACATCGCTAGTATATTTATATACTTACATACGAAAATGATGAGTTAAATAAAAGCTTGTAATTAAAAATAAAATATTTAAATCATTTTGTGCACTGTATTAATTAAAATTCGATCAAACGGCAACATATTAATGCAGTTATAACTATATATTATACTTTAATAATTTATAATAAATAAGTATTAAACAGAAAAACAAGACAAGAAGGGGGTAAATATAGCCGAGAAGTACTAATCATAGCTTTCGAAAGACGCTTGAAAGTTCAGTAAAACATTTCTTCATTTATTTTTAAAAGTAAACAAACTGTTAATGTAAAAATATAGTATTGATTTGAACAGACTTGTTACTACATGAGTGTACGTGCCCCCTAAAATCGATCTATACTTAATATAATAAAGCTTTATGTTTGATTGTTTGTTTATACGCGCAAATCTCTGGAATTACCACTATTATTCGAAAAATTCTTTTTGTATATGATAGCCAGATTAATCAGGAATAATATAAGCTATATATCGCTACAACTCCTAAGGAGTGGAGCAGTAATTATGAACGTCAAGCAAACTGGTAAACTGTAGGTACGTACGGGAAGTACAACGATAGGGCTAGTAGAAAGTATGTCGAATAAACACACGGGTGAAACCGTGTAGCGCATGCAGTTAGTCTTATTATAAATTTCAACGTCTAGTTTTTTCTAACTAATTTCATATCGTTCGTCTTAGGAAACATTTCTACTGTTAGTTATGATTCCAATACATTTACGTTTGATACATGAATTTCAGCATGTGAAAGTTAGATTTCTCTTTTACTCTTAATTTTACTAAAAATTTCAGCGTGAACTTTATATTTATGCTGAGCAATGTTTGAGTCTTGAGTGTAGTTTCTAGTAACATAAATTTAAAAATTCGCAGTTCCATTGTTTTAGTTTAACTCCTTGTTCGTGGAGTACTTGGAATAATATTTGGAACAAGAATTTTATACTGTGACTATCTGTGCCCCGTGGTTTGGTTCGCCTATAAATTTAAAAGAAATCACTGATTGATGATTTATAATACAACAGTATAGACAAATTTTGATCGTGAAGCCAGGGTAATGCGTCACAACTCACACGGCACGTTCGCACCACTACACCTATAGACAGACCCGAGCCGAGTGTTTAATTATTTTAATTTTAAATTATTTCCCAAACTATTTGTCCAAATAACATGCTATAAAGGGCAAAGATTATCTACATTGTCTTGATGATGAAGTTACTTTCGTTCGTAACGATTAACATGGCATGTATGGTACATATACTAACATGGCTAATAATTATGCCCATAAATCACATATAAATTTTCAATTAAAAAAAAATTTTTAGATATACTAAAGAGCAATATATTTGTAGTTGTAGTAGTTTGTATTTACGTATCACTAACCATTACGCCAGCGCACGCGGATAAAGCAGTTCAGGTGCGATGCTACTTCAGACTTACTTAACAAAAAACAATATTTAAGGCTATATGAGAGGTGTAGCCTAATACTAGATAGGCTATATTATTCTACGTGAATCTGGCTATCATATACAATTTTCGAATCCGACGAATAGTTACAAAGATTAGCGTGTTGAAACAAACAAACAAAAAAACATTCCGTTTTTATCAGAAAATGTATAGTATCGCTGTAAACATAATTTCGATCATTATATAATGATACAGATCAAATACAAATTAGTGGGTATTGTTTCAAACGATTTGACCTCGTATACTGTGGTCGTATTTATTAGACGATTTATCGCTCGCTCGCTCAATTGGTGTAAAAGAGAATATTCCGTGATTTGTTTGAGGGTTTGCGAGTTATATAAAAAATAAAACGTAGATATAGTTTTTTTAAATATTTATCAAGTAGCGAACTGAATGGCATCCACCTGATGTACAGTGGTCACAGCGTCACAGCCCCAAATGCGCATTTTTTCCGCAAGTTTTATACAGAAATTTTAGGTCGAGAATTGATATATTTGACTATCAAAGTTGCAACGATTCAAGTATGTATTTTGATATGTGCCATTTCATAAAATTATTAGGTAAAAACATATTTAATTATACAATCTTAATAGTTATGACCCGCGGTTTCGTGTCCATTATATTTCTGTTCCGCACTTCATAGTCGCACCGTATAGGTACTTATATAGCCTAGAACATTCTTCTATTAACAGGTTACGTAACGCAATTATAAAATTTGAAATCGTAGCAGTTGTTACTGAGATTAGCTCGTTTAAGCCTACAAACTCCCATTACATTTTCATTTGCAAACTCCACGACGTTTCTAACTGGAGTACAATATAGATTAATAGAAGATACAGCTACTATTTATATTGGTGAAGTTGGTTTATATTTACCAAGTAATGAAATTTATTGTTATTACTTTACGAATAGACCGTTGATAAATCAAAAATAAAGAAATACTATGTACTGTTTTTATTGAATACTCATATTAATTTATATTCCACCTAGTCTCGTGATGGTACCAAGGCTTTTTTAGCAATTGAGTCTTGAAAAATTATTAGACTGGAAAATCTACTTTTTATTGAAAAAATGTCAAAACTCCGTTTATTTATGTAAATGAAAACCGATATATTTTAATTTTGACTTTGTTGTAATGTAATTGTGTTATTAAAAATACATAACGATGGTGGCAAGTCTAATTGACTAAAGTGTATAAGTTTTAAAATACACGTCAGTTAATTTGCCTTTCCATTTTCGATAACATTATATGAATACACTTTATTCACAATACTCAGTGGTAACGTAAACGACTTCGCGTTGATTGACGTGAGTTCTGAGCCCTGTAATGTGCCTGAGCTTTCGATGAAGGAAAACATCGTGAGGAAACCATAGCATGGTGGTAGGGCATTTTCTAATGCCCGCCTGGTTAGCTACCATTCTCAAGTTGAAAATATGTCGCCAAGCACGAATAGGTGTGTTCCACCAAGCTGGCTCGTACGAGCCAGTCTTCCACTGGGTTTAGCGTGTTGTCATCTCGGGCCACATCGTCACTTAACATCAGGTGGGATTGTGGCCACTACGCCAAACTTATAACGATAAAAAAACTACTGGCTGACTCATACGAATATCTCACACATTATTAGAATCTAACGGATGTCTTAAATAATATTAATAGATGGCTATAATACATATTTTATTAGTATCAGAGGAATCGGAATGTATTTTCATTAGTATCAGCAAATGGTATTCCTAGTGAAAATTAAAAAGGATTTTAATCATATTTTTAAATGAAAACAATGATTAAAAACCTATTAATACTAGCGGTCGCCCAGAGGTCGAAATTCGACCATAATTCATTAAGATTATAAGTTTGAACATTATTAAGATTCTATTGTCAAAGACTATATACTTTTATAATCACAGATTTCGCCAAGGCTACACTGTTAATTTGCCTATTTTTTTCGAACAAATTACATGAGATATAAAAAATAAAAAAATGATTAAATTAAAGAATACCTTTTTTAATAATTTTAAAGTAATTTATATACATATGTCAAAGAGAGAGATCAGAATAGACTGTTGAAGACACCAGGATTTTCCTTGATATCTTAATTATGGAATCATTGATCTTGTGGGCGTAATCTGAGTTAGGTGCAGGTATTGTAGAGATGTACAGGGTCTGACAATCCAAGTGAGCATGATGTCGGTTTATTTGGGTTCGCCCCTAGTAGCTTCCAACCTCCTCTATATAGCCACCCCATGCCTCGCATGTCTGATGTTATCGCTGCCCGTAGGCGACCTAGTAATTGATCTTGAACGTCCTCACGATCCGATAAGCTCCAGCTAGAATGATCTTCTCTTCGAGTTCCGACTTAGTAGGTAGCCTAGAACAATCTTAGGATCCATATTAACGGAGATCTTCACAATGCGAGGGCTCGAGCTAGAACCATCCTTCAAGCCCGTCGTTGGCTGCTTATATGTGTACACAGAGCACACCTGTTTCTAGCGCACGGCATCTCTACTTTTTTCCATTTATTTTATATACGCCGTATTTTGAATTCCTGTCATGATCTGTTATCTCGTTGCTATGAATAATGATTTCTTTTTCGAAAAATAGTGACATAGACACGATTTTCTGACAAATATATTATGGTTATATTTGACATTCAGTAAGACAATAGACAAATAATATTAATCTATTCTCAATTTGACCATAGACTTTAACATTAAACAAAAGTGTATATGGGTGTGTGTGTGTCAAATACATGGTAGTGTGTAATGTTTTTTTATTGATTTTATGTATTTTTTATGAATAATTTAAACAAAATATTAGCATTCTGCACTCCTTCTCTATATATACTATAAGTGTGGGAAATTTCATACTGCTCCGTCCGCGCATTTTTCGTAAAAAGGGGTACAAAGTTTTTGCTTCACGTATTAATATATAGATAATGTTTGGATTCTTTATTTTGATAAAGAATAAACAGATATATGGCATTGTCACGAAAAAATAGCTTTGATAAATAATAAGTATGTTGATATTAATTAAAATTATTGTATTTACAGCAACTTGAAGTTCTAATTTACAATTATGTTATGAAATCCTATTTCTTAGTCTTACAAAATAATTATAATAATAAATAACCTGGTTATGATAAAAATATTTTGTTACAATTTTTAGGTTCATTACAAATTACAATTTCTTTAATGTGTTCTTTAATAGTTAACATGTTTTTAAACATATATATAAATTATGAAGCAGTGGTGTTTATGAACTCTTTTTATCATTTGGATACGGCGGAGAATGATACTAGAAGTTGTTTAAACATGACTGAGGTGATAACTAAGTTTATCAGTTTACTTATCGTGTTGTTCAATTGTGATATCGATATTGAGTTTGTCATATATGACAAACACACAAAGTTTGTCATAATGACAAAACTGATACTTATAAAGGAAATGATATGCAATTATATAGTACTTTTAAAAATAAAGAAAAAACATTTACTGCAGAGAACACACGGGCACACAGTTTATAGTGATTTATTGTTATGAGTAGAATTTGTAATATTAGGTAATACTAACCAACCAATAATATACTAACCAAATAACACTTAAAAATTGGAATTTATAAGCTTTGACATGTTTGTTATTTATTATACCCCAGTTTTTTTTATTGCTCCGACTTAAATATACATGTGGTTTTGAAATATTATTATTATCCTTACAGATTATAATCTACTCGATTATAACGTTTTGAATTTTAAAAGTGTATTTTAAGAAAGAGTTTTAAATAGACTTCACGGAGTCGTAAGATAAAATACTAAATATTGATGTTCGCATAATATTTCTGTAATTCTAGGTTAACTTATATATTTTCCTTACCTTCACAATGTAGGTACATTTTTAAAAGTTATAAATATTTTTGTTAACAATTTCCACCTATATCTATTTCTATTACTGTAGTTATAAAGAGGCAAAGTTTTTGCATGATTATAGGAAGTAATCCCTGGAAATACTGTTCCGCTTCTAAACATTATTTCTCAATTATGAAGCTAAATTATCTTTGAGTTTAATGAGTTATTTTTTGTTATTAATAAATAATTTAAATTGATACTAACGGAGTCGCAGGCGATTTCTAGTTATATTAAGAGGTAAAGTTGGTGAGTTTAGATGTAGGGGGTAAACCCAGGAACGACTCACCAGTTTCTGAATATTCTATCACTATTAGAAAGCTACAATATCCCAGTGTGGACACCTATGTGCTATATTTTATTGCTATTAATTTTTATATTTTTATTAACGCATACGATGTCGCTGTTGGTTCGTAGTATACAATATTTGCGTCAAAACACAAAACCGTGCCAGTTTTATGCCGTTGACCTTTGAGATAAAAATATTTTCAATGTCAAGTATGTTTCACAGTCCTGATTGTTATTACTTAGATTATTTTCAATAGTTAATACATTTTATAATAGAAGTTATAATCACATCTTTTGTAAAAGCTAACGATGATAGTCAATATGCTTCAATCATTTGCATATCAAGTCGCAGTAGCCAACAATCAGTCTAAAGTTAGCACGCAAAAAAAATAAAGAAACAAAAACTTTTCTCTTCGTCATATTATTGTCGTACTGTGAAACTGTGGAACTGTGTCCGAGGCAGGGTGTTACCTCCTTCGTACAAAATGGAGTCCTTCAAACATAACGCGAAGAGATCTTTGAGAATGCCGGCATCACAGCGACGGGACGGCTGGCGGTGGATTGTAAATTCCTAGGTCTTCATCTTCTGATCGAATCTGTGGACCTTAAATTGACATTACCTTGCGGAGGGGTACCCTAGCCGGCAAAAAACGTCCGTAACTTTAAAAAAAAGCGTAAGATTTTTATGTATAGTCTAAGTAAAATGGCTATACATTGTCTAATGTATAGTCTAGAATATAATTAGGTTCAATTATTATTATTCATGTAAATAGCCGTTTCTTTATATATTATTAATATATATCAATTATTAATATATATAATATAAATCATTGTAAATAAAATAAAGGTGTTAAGATAATGTTGTAAAGTCGCTTTTTTTATTTGATAAAAAAATGTATACCCGAATAATTATTTTATTTATACCTCGAATAGAACTTGAAATTAATATTTTATAATAAGGGGATTTGTTCTTATCTGGTGTCCCACGACACGACACGGTTTTTTTTTAATATAAAGAAGGTGGCAAATAAGCGTACTGTGGTGAGCGGTTACTGTAGCCTATAGACTTTTCCAACACAAGAGGTGTCATTAGCGCTTTTCCGATCTTGAACTTCCGTTTCCTAACGAGCTCTGAAAACCAACACAACACAACACAAGATCATTTGGCTGGGATCTTCTGTAGGGTGGAGTCCCACCAGTCGGGCTGCCCCAAGTAGAATGTAATCTCCAAAGAGATTAAACGAGTCGATCACCACAGCTTTGAATTTTTTTAAAGAGGTATTGTAAGTTTACCATGTGTATCTTTGTCTGTGTATCTATCTCTGACATCGTAGCTCCTAAACGGCTAAACCAATTTTGATTTAGGTTATTTCATTTGAAAGATGACTTGATCGAGAGTGTTGTTAGCTATGATTCAAGAAAATCTGTTTAGCAGTTTCAATATTATCTGCCTTTTCTAGTTGAAAATGGATGTCAGTATCTACCACAGATTTGATCGAGTCGAAATTCGGTATTCAGTCACTTTAATGATATTAGAACATGACAACATTAAGCTGATGCTGCAGTATTATCTGGAATTTGCAGGATACCTAACTCTTCTCCAACTTACAGTCTCAATGAATAGGTTGTGTCGGGGGTTTTTTATATTTTAAATTAACCTTGTCGAAAATATCCTTACATGGCAGTAAGTAAGTTAATAATACTCTTTATAGGTAGAAAAGGTAATATCGTGATGACATATTAGTTTGTTTACATTTTCGGATTCCCTTTTAATGAAACTCGGCAACAGTTATCTGTCATATTTGTAAGTAGATAAGGTTTCCGCGGTCGCTCACCCTTACAACATAGTGGCCATTTATATTCCACAAATGTCTGGGAACTATTATTTTCTCATATCTACCACAATACAGTTCCGTGTAATCTTAATTGCGTTATAGGAGTTTGGAATGTAAATAACCGTTGAATATATTTCATTATGTCTTCATATAAATTTTAAAGTCGAGATCATATTTAGCTCTCCATCTTCTTTATAAATAACGGAAATTTTTGTGGCATAATTATATTTACCTCAGTGTTCATCGAATGTCACTTTGACATTGTTAGACTTGAGAGGCGCAAATGTCGAGCAGCTAATTCGTGTCTTTATACAGAAATTAAATTATGTAAACATCTTTCTTGTTTTGTTTTCTTTTTAATAGTAATTTGTATAAAATTTACATTCGCTTTTAAGTTTTTCATTACTAATTTTTCATAGATTATAATCATATTACTTACTTTACTGTTCGTATCATGAAATCTATACTTATAATAATATAATAAAGCGGAAGAGTTTTTATGTTTGTTTTTTCAAGCACGCTAATTTTTGAAAGTACCCGTCGGATTCGAAAAATTATATTTGTTTATGATAGTTAGTAGGTTAGGTTCTAGGTAGGATAGATAGTAGGTTCACGTGAAATAGTATAGACTATCTAGCATTAGGCTATACCTCTCAGCTAGCCTTAAATATTGATTTTTGTTAAGTAAGTCGGAAGAAATAGTGCACCCTAACTGCATTATCCGCTTACACTGGCGTAATCGTTAGTGATACGTAAATAAAATGTTCTACAAAAATATTGCTCCTTAGTACACCTAAGAAATGTTTGTAATACCATACGCCCATCTTTTATACATAGGCCACAATAAGGTCTTTTGTGACAAAGTTTTATTGAAAATTGAAAGGTTATTTACCAACGAAATTTACTACATCATCAAGATAATTTTATGTAAATTAATTTTGCCCTTTATAGCATGTTACTTGGACGAATAATTTGAGAGATAATGTAAAACTAAAATTATTTAACACTCTGCTCGGATCTATGACTATAGGTGTTGGCGCGACGCATTACATACACGTCTATATAATCAAAGACAAAAACATTCTTAAAAATGAGAACTATATTCTACAATTCGAAATAATTGCTATGTAGGATCGTTCAACGTTATTTTGAACGTTCTAGAGACTATTTTGGCCATCTGAAATATTTTTGACTCTATTGAAAAGCGAACTTTCGATCACCGTCTTTTTAGATTGCACACTTTATTATTGCTGAAATAAATAATGTACTTATTAATTTTTATTGGTACAATAATACAGAATTATCTATACACTAGCTGCGACCCACCGTTTCACCCAAATTAAATTTATTTGATCATTGCGTTCAAACAAACATAAGACAATTTATTGAGCTTTTAATGTGAATAGGTATAGTGGAATAAATTTTATTTTCATATGAAAAGGCAACTTAATAAACATAATCATATAATTATATGAATCACAAAATTGTGCCGTTGAGATCAGCGTGCGGTTAATTGCGAGTGTATACGAGACTTAATAAAGAAAATAAACTCGCCTTGACTGTTCACGAACAATACAAAACTAATTTTCGAAACTTTTATATACATTCAAAATTTTAATTAAATTGATTTATAAGTGCTTTGTTTATTTCAGGTGGACCGTACGCAGCTTTCGCTGGCAGGGATTCGACTCGGGGCTTAGCAACAGGGCAAGTGGCTGCCGCTGACAACGACGAGTATGATCCGTGCAATGACTTGACTGCTGACGAGATCGCTTCTGCCAAAGAATGGGAAGAACAGTTCAGAGGTAATTTAATAATTTCATTTTAATATAAGTATACTTAATAACAATTTGTTTCTTATTAGGTTTAGCGTTAAACCTAACCTGATGTTATGTGAAGCCTATATTAGGGGACTCGCTTGCAAGTGCAGCTGCGGGAGCACAATTATAGGTGTTTGTAAACAGCATTTCAACTTGATCATAGTAGCTAAACGTCTGCCCGTACATGCTTTTACTGAGCTATTAATGCAAATATAATCACATTATTTCATTACGAACAAAAAGTTATTAATAAGTTTCCAAAAATTATTTTGTTGATAAATTTCTCCATTATCTAATATTGTTCAATTTATTATTAATTTTCTAACTTTCAACGTCAAATAGGGTGAGGTGGGACACTCTTACTTGATTAGGATTACCGTAAAAACCCCGCAATTCATTCATTTTGGCACAATGTTTTCGGAGCAGACAGTGTGCATTCAGTTACTCAGATCTAAATAAAATATATTCCCAGCTGAGGAATGTTGTTCATGAATTCTTCTTGATTAAGAAAGTATAATCGATTACAATGTATCATGAATATATGGTATTTTTATATCTTCGATCGTTTTAAGCGATCGTTTTGGCCGGTAAAATAAAATTCAAATCAACACTTATAAAATACGGAAGGAATCTCGTATATTTCTTAAAGTTTCCTTGAAAAGTCAAATAATATACTCTTGTACTCTATTTTTTGTCTTTTCTCAGAAAAATACGACATAGTTGGACGTCTTCTCAAGCCAGGCGAGACACCAAATAAGTATAGTGATGATGAGACCGAAGATAAAAAATCACAGTAGAATAAGAAAGAGAGGTGACATTTAGCTAATTTTCAACTGTCATTACAATCGAACGTTACTTTGACAGTGCCAGTTCAGAGAACTGACGTGCTAAATGTCATGTATATACGTAATACGAGTAGGTATGTCGTGATATTTTTTTAGAAATGGGATATAAGAGGTTAATAATTTGATGTGTTAATAAAGTTTTTTTTCTTATTTATTGTTTTTTTTTGACGAATTTATACTATATTCTTAAATCATTGGTGAAGTGGTCTGCAATGACTTGTAAATTTACTGTATTCATTATTGACAGATATTATTTTGCTATTCATTTTATAAATTTTGTATGAACAAATAATATTTTTAAGAAAACCCCACTGAGCTTTAAGGCTCGATTGATTGGTTTTTGTAACATGAAAAAATTAGGTCCTAACATGATCAACAAGATTTTATAAAAGTATTTTATAAATTCTTCTATATTATTCTTCTAGAAATCTTCTAAGATATTTCCGACTTACTTTACTTGTACTGCACGACAGTAAGTACAATACAATCCAAAAAAACAGTGACCATTAAGAGATCGGTAATCTATCGCCGGTTATTGCTATCAGATCGATCAGAGAAGGGTTCAGCCCTTCTCAGCAACTACATATATATGGCTGATTCCAAAACACGACTAACTAAAAGAGAGTCACCGTGATGGGTTTATCACTATATGGATGGTGGTCGGGATCCAGTCGGGTAAAGATATCTAGTACCCCGCTTAATTACTGGATACACTGACTAATCCCGGAACGCGATACCCCTAAACATACCACTATAGCGGATACTAAAACCGGTGTATCTGGTTGCGATCCAGTGTAAAAAAATCATAATATTGTTACGCCCGTGGGTAATAAAATGCCGTAGGTCACACGAAAGCAATTTATTCGTACTCAGATAATACAAATAAAAAAAAAGCAAAACAAACGCATAAATCGTTCACCAAATATACTCACAGAAAAAGCCTGTATATACTCAAATAATAAGCCTGTATGTTTCTCTTTTATGTCGCTTCTTGTTGCCACTTCGCTTTCGAATTTATAACTGCCGCGACGCACGACACGGCTCCCTTATATATCCAAATGTTTGGATCCCGAAATCTCTAGAAGTTCCCTGAACTCTTAACATGTTTTAAACAACTTACGTCATCGCTTTTAAAACGAGGGGAATGGTTTATTTATACCCATTGTTTGTTGACAGTTATAGCGATAAGGCTTTCTATGAGTGCGTTGTCGAACCTATGACTACACGACACACGACCACACTATAATAAATACACGATCGTTCGGGTACATTCCGGACGCTTCTTGAGATTACGAGAATAATGATTATTTTTCTATTTTCTCCTTATTCAGACCGCAACAGTATCCTACCACCCAGCAACCTACCTATGTAACCATAACGTTCCACAAATCTGAGAAAAAAAGTTTTTTAAGCGACCAATCAGTATTATTCTCTGAATTATTCCCGAACCTCTATTGGAATATAAGGAGACCGAACCAACTTATCGAATAATAGATATTCAAAATCAGATAAAATCGAGTTTAACGCCAATAGAAATTTCTAGAAGCTGTCCTGTTCTGTGATAAGTTATTTGACATGCATAACGCATTCCGCTTCATCATTGTCGAGAGCATCGATAATCGAGTCAAGTCGTGTCGCGGTTTTGAATTAAGCCCCTTAACTCGAGGATCATATAAATTGTAAGATTAACTGTTACTTTATCATCATAATTATTATAAAGGTTCAAACTACAAGACACAAAGTAGCAAATATACTGCAGATACACTAGTAAAAACCTTATTTTTTTCAATTCTTAATTGGTTTAAAACTTAGCCAAAAATTCAACTGATGCTATTTATTTTTTTAATATAAGTAGCGCCAACAGCGTTCATAAACTAATTATTTATTTTAAAATTAATTTAATACATCTAATTTATATATACAAACTCATATAAATAACTAGTTGGACCGGCAAACGCTGTTCTGCCCTTTTTCGGTAGTTAATGGCTCGACCGCAGCGTCACGTATTGGATTGTAATATACCTAAAAATTATCGTCTCGATAAAATAAATATATTATGTAATTATGAGCTCAATCGAGCAAGTCGCTCAGTAGTTATAGAATCAATAACAGAAGAACACAAGATTTTTAATTATAAGACCAACGAACCCGACAGCCGTTGGCTTGCCTTAAAGTAAAAACTCTAGAACTCGACCACAGCGCCATCTACCGGGTCCAATTGTGAATCCAAACCATACTTGGATCCACCTGAACAAGCACAAAAAAATTATTTAAGTCGGTTCAGCCGTTTAGAAGGAGTTCAGTCACATACACAATTACAGAAGAATTATATATGGAAAGATATAATGGATTTAAGTATGTTCAGCTACCGGAACACACCTAAAGGTGTTTGGCGACAGATTTCAACTTAAGGGTGGTGGTATTTAGCCAGGTGGAAAAACCCTACAACCATGCTATGGTCTTTTTTTATTCTACTAAAGTGGCAAGCAAGCATAGGAATCGCCTAATGGTAAGCGGCTACCGTAGCCTATGAACGCTTATAATACCATAGATATCAATAAGTGCGTTGCCGAGCTTGAACCCCCCTTACCCTAAGTAGCTCTGGAAACCCTACTGACCACAGGAACACAACATAATAATATATTTGGATGCGATCTTCTGTAGAATGGAAGTATTCCATCAGTTGGACTGCTCCAAGTAGAGAGAAATCTCCAAAGAAATTTCTCTGTGCCCTACCTCTCTTTCATTTCATCAGGATGTTTTTCTTCACCGAAAGCTAAGGCTCATTGCAGAAATTCGAACTCACGTCGATCGACGCGGTGTCCGTACACGCTACCACTGAACTACAATTGCTTTAAGGTGAAGACCGTATCTTATTTTTTGTAAGTAAAAATATTTGTTAATAGCTGAGTCCAGAGGTTACACCCGCGACAAAAAAGTACAGGGAAAAGATCAATAATACACAAAATGTTAGTTATTCATCCAAATTTATTTTATCGCTTTCAAATTATGCTTCTTCAGAAACGATACACTTACTCCAACGAATAATCTAATAATCACAACATTTTTTAAACGCTTTTCCGTAATTGAATTTAGAAAAAGGAAAGAAGTCGGCTGGAGCCAATCTGGTAAATAAGGTGGTTACTCGATGGTATTTGTAAGTTTTTGGTCGAAAATTTGTTCACAATGATGGCCTTATGCGAAGGCTCATTATCATCGTGCTAAATCCAAGAATTTTCTTTCCACAAATCTGCCCTTTTTCGTCGAATTTACTCTCTTAAACGCCGCATAGCGCTCAAATAATATACTTTATTTCCCTTAGTTTTTGTAGAAAATTCAGGTCTTTTGGGATTAGCCGAGCGGCAACATGTTTCATATCCAAGTGATTATTTAAAATGATACGGATCGACTCGCGAGATAGAAAATTCAGCGGCTGTCTCTCTCAAACTTGAATGAGGATTTTCAGTAACTATTTCCTTCGCTTTTGCGATATTAACTTCAGTTAATACCTACCAGGACGAGGAAAATCTTGCAACATATCTCGACCGCTTTTGAATACTTTGTACTACTCATAAGCACTTGTGTTTGATAAAGTCTATTCAGCGTTCACCAACATTTTCAATGTCTCCGAACAGGAAAAATAAAAATAATAAAACTTTGTCACAAAATACCGTATTGTAGCGTATGTATAAGTGATAGGCATATAGTATTGCCGATTTTTTTTTAGATGTACTTAGGAGCAAAATTTTTGTAGAACATTGTATTTACGTATCACTAACCATTACGTCAGCGCACGCAGTTAAAGCAGTTCGGGAACAATGTTGCTTCCGACTTACTTAACAAAAATTAATATTTAGGGCTAGTCAAGAGGTGTACCCTAATGCTATATAGCATATACCATTCTTCGTGAATCTGGCTATCATATACAAAAAGTATTTTTCGAATCAGACTAGAACTTCCAGAGACTAGCGTGTTTAAACAAACAAACAAAAAAATTCTTCCGCTTTATTATATTAGTATAGATAAAACTGGTTAAAAAACCAGGCATGTTATTGTTAAGGTTTAAAATATCTCACTAAACGAAAACAACACCCCGTATCGCTTTGATCCCGTTTGATTACACGAACAGATTGAGTACTCAGGAAGTCTGTTGTCCGAATTGGTTCCGACGTTTTTAAGAGTTTGTGCGATATCGTTTAATACTGGTGCTACTAGATTCTTAGTTCTTTTCCTTATTTCGGGTTTCTATTGGCTTTTATGTTATCTATTTATCGTACGTTTCTTCGCTAAGAAAAATTAAAAGATTATGTAAGTAAACTTAGATTGAAAATAGATCTGACTGGATAACTAAAATGGCTGCACTTTATATATTACTGTATAATTTAAGAACGAACTCCATAATATAAATTATAATATCCTATTTAAAAAATACAATAAATGAAATAAGAAAATAAAGAAGAAGTATGTAGTTATAATAAGAAAATAAACAAACAAAAGAAAGTCTTTGAACATATTTGTTACACAAATAAAATATTGTATGTATTCACTACAAATTTGTCGTACAGTGAAAGATAAATTTGTGAGCATTCAGCGCTCACTAAATTTGGGATACAAGAACTGACTATAAGAGCATGGGTATTTTTACATGTTTTTAAGCTTTCAAATAACAAACACACATTCAGCCCACCTATTGTATTGTTATGGGTATGTATAACCGACTTTCTGAGGACTGAGAACTGAGTTGGGATGTCGTGTGCCAGTGTGTCTTTCCAAGCACACTCTTCAGAAAGGAATAGGGAAGCGTGAGCACTACTGCCTTGCGGTAGAAATAGATGTGACAGTAGAACTTCCCTAATCGCAACTTGCAATACTGCTTCCGCTCATATTCTATTTCTTCAAGCTTAACGCAATTTACAAATAAAAAAAAAACGTGCTTGTCAGCTCCGAAGCGCACCTGGAGCTTACTCTTAAAGAACGATTTCAAACCTGGTGAAATTGTCAATGCCTCTAATGGCTCCAGGGCCCTCAAGGCTAACAGTATAGTTAGATCGACGAAAAAAAAGTGTGTTGCCAGCTTCAACGCGCGACTGGAGTTTACTCCTCAAGAACTGTTTTGGAATATATACAATTGGCAAGAAGAGATGCCTTTATTTACTATAAAGGCATCTCTTAGGATATAGAATGAACGTAAATAAATTATATATTATTACTTCCGTATACAAGAAGCTTGAGTATATACGTTCGGTATAAGACTCGACTTCAGTATAAGATATATAACACTCTATTTTGATTCAAATCAAATTTTTGTACTGCGGGTTACATATGATAAACGATTTTAAGGAATAAAAAGGTAAAATTAGGTAATAATCCATTTACCCACAATAATTTATAGAATACTCATTTTAATTACATTACTTTTTTATTACTTAAGTACAATAGTTAACAAAACAAACAAACAAGAAATTTGAATATGAAAACTTGAAAATGAAAGTTTGTAATTTGAAAATGAATTTGTAAACTAATAAAATAATATCTAAAAAACTAATTAAATAAGTTGTCTATCGATTTGAATCTGAATGTCGGTTAATTTTTTGTGGGATATTCAGCTGACAAGATAAATTGAACTATAGTTTATATACAGAAGAATTAGTTGTTCCTCATTTTGTAGTCTTTCAGCCACTGGCGGTAAAAAAGTCAGCTTATATTTACGTTCCCTAAGCATGATACCTGGTACATATGAGGGACTGGATGTAAATTAATATTAAAACAGTCTTTTGTACCTAAGAACTTTAATAGTCTATTTAATTATAGTTTTAAAAATAATGACAGCAAGTACTTCATACGAATTTCTTTTAAGAAGAAAAGCAATTGAATATTTATTATACGATTGCTTTTTTTTCTGTATATGCACATACGATTCCGTATAAATGGATGGTTCTGTCATTGATGTACGGTAAAATTAAATACGACAGCTAGAACCTAGTGTTGTTACCTTTTTGCTAAAATCCACATGGTTGTGTCACATTGCCCGCGCGTGTTAATACATATTTATTTCGTCATATTGCCATAAGTAATATGTATGTATATTTATAGTTAGTCTTTACATACACATGACACGAGCGTGAATCTGTTAAGTTAGGGAAAATCTATAATTATATGTATATAAATTGATGTTGGTATTTATAATATTGATAAAATCCAAAACTGTTTGACCGATCACCATGAAAGTTGGTAGATGTACAGTAGTGTTTTTCATGTAGAATGTTTTTATGCTATCCCTGAACGCGATAGGTGGCGCTGTAGTCGAGTTATTGTAGTCTATTATATACATATAAAAAACTCAACGTCTCTGTGTCTGTCTGTACGTTTATGTTCTTTTCACGCGAAAACCACTTATCCGATATACATTTTTCTTTTAATTTATACCTATGTTATCTGGCCATGTTATAGGATTATTAGATAAAGTAACATACGAAATAAGCAGTGACGATAATGGTGAATCAATTCGGAAAAAATACGCTTTCGGTGTGCTTAAACTGCTTGCACTGAGTAAGCCATAAAGATATAACAAATTATTGTATTACGTAATTGCAAATCTTAAAAAGATCTACAAAATAATCAGCGATAGCATATTTCTATCTTCTAAGGATCAACCACAATAAGCATTTCTGCCTTTAATATAACCGGCCCGCGCCCGCCGTGGTGGTGGGTGGGGGACTAGACTACTAGGACTAGTGTATGCACCAGAAGCAGACACGCGCCATAGTTGCAACTTATTACATAATGGGATCTGCCGAAAGGCTTGCAGGCTGGCATGATAACACCAACCGTCGGTAGATTACCAATCTCTAGATGGTCGCCGTTGATTTGAAATTTATTGTGCTTACCATCAGTTACAGGGCAATTATTTAGCAGTGTAATTAAGAAATCCGTGTACCTACATATAAATAAGATTCTGTTATATAAGTAAGATCTTGTGATCTGAATTCACAATGATACTGATAGGCATATTACCTAACATATTTTAACGAATTTAATTCATTATTTTATAATATTTGATTAAATATGAATAGGACACGACGATTGTGTCGGACTGGATTGCGACCACCATACTTCAAGTGTATGGCCATACGCTATAGTCACACGCTTAGGATTTTCGCGTTCTGGGATCAACTGATGCATATCCTCCAAGGATCTAAGCTGGGACCATTATTGTTTCTAATTTTCATAAACGACCTCTTAGATTCTCTGAATTGTGATTGCCTAGCCTATGCAGACAACATGAAAATATTAATTCGGGTGCGACTGCATTAATTTACAGAATGACCTTAATACACTCTAATTACGGTGTATCAACAACAAAATGACTCTTAATGTGAAGTGAATACAATACATAACTTTTACTAATAAATTAAAATACATTGATTTTAGCTATCAGCTTGACGGTATACGCCTAGAGAGAGTATCCGTTGTTCGGGATTTAAGTGTTATTTTTAACTCTCTTTTCTCTTTCCGATCACATATACTTAATATTGTACCTATAGCCAAAAAGATGCTTGGATTTAATATGCATATATCACGACCATTTCGCAATAAGGAGAGTCTTATCTTACACTATAACACCTTAGTCACAAGTATTCTCGAATATTGTTCAGTCATATGGTCACCTCACTATTCCACATAGAATCATCCATTTAGAATTCATCCAAGCTCGTTTTAGATACCTGAGCATTAGGAATAGTGTTCGTAAATCTATCCCTCTATCTGTCTACGATATTAGACTGGAACATTTTAACATGATAAGCTTAAAAGAGAGGCGAAATATGGCTGACTTACTCATCCTTCACAAAATTGTAAATGGTTCTATAGATGCGTCCCTTATTAATTACTTTTATTATCGATTTCATTCCCGTGCGATGCGCAACCCACACATATTTGCCACTCCGGCTGCAAAACTTAATACGGCATTTAATATCCCTCTTGTGCGTATGGCAAGGTTGTATAACGAGAGACCCAACACGACGAATAATTCCATAGATATCTTTTTCAATCTATTTTTTCATAAAAGTACCTACTCTTTATTTAAAAATGTAACTTAATTTCAATTTTTATATGTAATTATTTTCAATGTAAGTACTTAAAATGTAGTTTTAAATGTTTAATCTTATTAATTTAGTTATCTTTATATCAATATGTATTTAAATGTCATCCAAGTCTATTACCTGAGTGATTACATTGTATTTTGATTTGTGTATGATAATAGGTAATTGTACTGTTATGAAATTGTTCTGTTGGCGTGCTAAATAAATAAAATATCCAGCGTTCGAGATTAAAAATCAATTTATTTTAGAAAAAAAAAATTGTGAACCTCGCCAATAAAATAATAAGCATTTTTAACGGCGGACGACGGTCACCACATTACCGACGGCATTCTGTAGTCCACACGAGCGAAGCCTAGTATACAATATAATGTAACATTTATTAAATAGGCAATCATAAGTAAATTCCTTTAAGCGACAGTGCAAACAATTACAATTCCATTAAAATTATATTTGTACAGGTTTATTTTGTAAAAACGTAGGCATTCTGTTTTTATAATTAACTTGTAAGTACCAACGAGTACAGACCATGTGCATTCTGTAAAAATATTCCATACATTTATAGACTTGTAGTTAAGAGATATGTAGTTAACATTTTTTGTTATACCATGTTGGTATATTAATTATTGAATAAAAAAATTAATCTATGCATACAAAACATTAAAAAAAAAACTTGGTTGATCAGTAGTACAGCGCTAGAATATCAGAACGAGGAATATATAACACTAAGTTTTTAGTTTCACTGTGCATTAAAACATAACAATGAGACCTTAACACGATGGTAAGTCAATATGCAGTGTTCCTCTGAATAGTGAATATCCTCGATTTAAAAGTTTACTATTAAGCTATTTGAAGTGTTTTCCGAGAGCAATTTTAGATAGTGCTCATTCTAAGATAGCGTGTCTGTCCATCTTCAAACATAATTATCATCACTTAACATCTGGTGAGGTTGTTGTTAAGCAACAGGTTTTATCATAGTGAAATAAAATACACTTAACCACCTGTCGGCACCCACAAATACTTTTAATACATAGAACTTTCAATATCAAGAATACTATATTGAATTTAGTCTCTAAGAACCTCCCTATTCATAAGTACCTACTTATAAATGTCAAAAAACTACTACCGGTTTGTAAAACAACCAAAGACAAGAAACTCGATCGGGTTTATCAATATTTATTTATATATACATATATATATATATATATATATATACGGTTATTTTAATTTCCAACGCACAGAGAAGCCCCCTCTCTTACACTTACACGTATCATTCATTTAATGATCCAACCTATAATAAACACTCTTTTGACAATAAAACTTGCTTTGCATGATTCTTGACGTGTTGTCCCGATAATAGGAATCAGGTATATTGTAGCACCGAACACGCTTACTCAACAAACGTTCATATGTCTAACCAAGTATAAAAGACGGTTTTACTATTTTTATATTTATTTCTAGTATTGAAATTGTGCCTGTCGCTTATAGACTCAAACTTGTCTAAGTTTTTTAGAACATAAATTGTCAAGGATACGTTCTAGATTGTAGAAGCATTCTACTTCATAAAGCGCTCTTATTTCATAAAGTTAATTCTGTTAAACACTCCAAAGATATTTAATTACGAACAAAAAGTCCATACAAATAACATCATAACCATAAAAAGAATAAGTACAGAAGGTTCAACTCGTTGTAGGACCTTGATTCTAATTACTTAATACTGACAATACCGTTGCAGTTTTAATTTACTATATACCGATTTAATTTGATTGACGAAGGCGTTACTTTTAAGGAAATCCATCGTAAATATTTTTTCCGGAATTTTCTTAGCTACTTCCGCCTGCAATAGATTAACAGTAAATTTCGTCTTCCTAAACCATAAAACGTTTGAATAGTAAATAAATTTGTTAATAAAAAGTGTGTAAATGAATGTCTTAAACAAAATATGATAATAATAATGAAGAAAATTAAAACAAGAATAATAGTAATTAAATAATAATACTTAGATAATAATAATAACACTTAAAGATACCAAATATATAAATATGTATAATAATAATTTAAAATAACTATGTTCAGATGAAACGTTAAACGACCACACACATGACACGTGTTTTGCGTCTCAACGAGGCATCGTCAGATCGATGTTGACTCTTCCGAATCCAGCGGGCGAGTGAGTGCCGGCGATAATTTACCTCATATCATTCATTAAAACTCGGGATATTTCAGCTCTAGTCTGGAGTGAGAACCTATCATTGACTGGCATGAATTAGAACTTCTATTCTCTTTGAAGTTGGTTATAAATTGTTATAAGTTGCAGTGACAACCTACAATTACTTGGAAGCACGGCTTTTGTTATTTCTATTTAAAAAAAAAAAACTTTACGCGTATCTGAAGTTTTTGAAGAAATGATAGTTCAGTGGAAGCAATGATGGGTCAGTGATAGCGTGTACAACTTCGTGTCAATTGACGTGAGTTCGAATCCCTACAATGAGCCTGAGCTTTCGGTGAAGGAAAACATCGTAAGGAAACCATAGCATGGTGGTAGGGCATTTTCTAATGCCCGCTTGGCTAGTTAACACCCTCAAGTTGAAAATCTGCCGCCAAGCACCAATAGGTGTGTTCCGGCAGCTGCATTTGAGAGTCGGTCTTCCACTAGGTTTAGCGTGTTATCAACTTGGGCCACATCGTCACTTAACATCAGGTGAGATTGTGGCCACTACGCCAAACCAATAACGATAAAAATAAAGTATACGAGTTACTTGTTTGACTTTGAAGCAGGTGATGATGATGAAAAGTAATATCATGTTATAATTAAGAGGTTTTTATTGATAATATAATTTACAGTTTTATTTACACCAAGCATTATATACTATATAATTTAATTTGATTTATTAAATTTGGATTTTTTTAATGTTCCAGCATATTATGAAAAACAATTAAAATTAGTTTTTTCCGATAAACTTGTATTCTTACAGGATTCTTATCCAGGTCAATCGACAATGTGTCCTGATTTAAAATTTAAAACACCTTTGAACATAAAACAATATTCTAATTCGACATTCTGAACTTATATTTTTTTGTGTTTTAAAATTGAAACGCGTTACTCGAGAGTTCATTCCGCAATCTTACTTCGAATATCGTGCAAACTTCACTGAATACTATCACTCGAACGTTTCAAAGTTCCCCCAAGAAGTAGGGAGACAGCAATATATTCTTATAAGAAAGTGTTGCGAGAAGCAACATCGGCCGTAAGTCTTCATTCGAGACGAGCCACTTCGACAACTGTATGTCGCTACGTCTGAACGAATAAGATACGGCAGATAAGGCGTATCGTTTGGAACACACTTCCCGTGAGATAAGTTTTGATATGAGGTACCTACTTACCTCGATAGTCATTTTATTTAAATAACAATAATATACAAACGATTTTAAATCTAAAAGCACAGTATTGGTTGAATTCAAGTCGCATACTTGAATACAACGTCGATTGACCTGATTGATTGAAAAAAAATCCATTGTATTAAGTTTTTAGAAATAGATGCAGTTTAAGTAGACCTTACAATTTTTCTTGTAATAATCATTATTAAAGTGAAGCTTTTATTCTATCGCCCTAAAATTTTTCGTTTTTCTATCGCGTGTCGCATTACATTACCTTGTCGCAAATAAAATTGAATTTTATTTCGTGCAGTCAAGGATTATAATTCTAAATTCGGAACATTGTATATGTTAATGTGTGTTATTCATGAATGTATGCCACATCACACGTCTTCCATAATTTGTATTTTATTTTTAAAGTTTCACTTGCATCGTAGTTTCGTAACACGTGGTTTAATAAAACCACACAATATTTTTTTATTTAAGTTTACCATTAATAATCCAAGTTCAATTTGAGGTAATAGGAAATAGGTAGAAACTAATTTGTACTGGAAAATATCGGAATGGTATATACCTAGGTAATTCCAAATTTAGAGGCCTGGGGTTCTGAGTGCACTGTTATACGTGGTTGATGATTCACCCATCCTAGCAAAAAATCAACATCAAAGCCCACTCATCTGGATATTTTTTAGGTCTGTACCACGTAGGTATTCATGCAGCCGGCCGGTGAAGCTCTCAAGTCTCACCCGAAAACATTAATCCAGGTGCTTCACTGGTATATATGTCTTTTACACCGTTTTTAAAGCGTAATTATCACAAAATCAAAGTTGAGCAGTACATGTTTTCGTATTATTACTAAAGAACAATATGACGTCGGTGAACTCGCAATAGGGATCGTGCAAGAAGACTAATAAGATGCCATCTGCTGAAAAAAAACCATATTGTGATTGCAATGATATAACTTTTGAATAATATATATATTTTTTTATATAAATAAAATCCGTTTTTCCCATGTCTTAATAAAAATGGCGATTTATTCGTGGCTGTTCGAATATGGTATAAAAGAGTAGTAAATAAAATAGACAGGTGAAATTTTATTATTTCCAAGAAAACTTGTTTATTATTGTCTAGATAACCTATAAATATAAACAATGGATAAATGGAGTGAAAAAACATGCTGTAATTAAAAATGAAATAATCTAGTTATCTTATGTTTATTAAAATAAAAAACAAAATTATAAGTTTATTGAAAAAAAATGGTTAGATACTAATATATATTTTTACGATAATTCTTAGGGTTGGACAATAGGTTACATACCATTTAGTGATTTTGATGGCGTAAAGGGCTGAAAGAGAAGAGCAGTGAGAAGATGATAATCCACTGTTAAGTAAAAAGCGTGTACGGAATTACTTTTTTTTAATTTAACTCTTAATATTTGAGGTTATATGTAATAAATACAACTAATGGTTTATATAATAATCATAATAAGTATTAAATATAAATAAAAAAAGGTCACACGTGACACCATCAGAAAAAAATATCATAATAGATTACTTTAAATGTCCTAAATCAGCGGGATATCGACCACTCGTGCGTACTTTGTATGAAGTCTAGTCGTCTCACACCACTAGGCCAATCCGACGAAGATCACAATCATGACAATCAGGACTTGCATTAACCGTGTATAATGTAAATGAATGTGTATTCTATCTCATTCTCTCGTAGGCTAAATCCTACAGACGTATATGGTTGTCTCTTTTTACTGTACGTAAATGACGTAAATAGTTAAAACAATAGCTCAGCTTCTCAAAGTTATAAATTAGATGTGATTTTAAAAAGAAAAAAAAATGTCTATTTGTTTCTGCGCTGTGAAATTTAATTTTTAGCCTAATTAAAAATGATCTAACTGTAAATAAGAATGAAGTCTCAATTGGACGGTAAATAATCTAAAGTTGAGCTATTTTAGTGTAAAATAATGCTTATTGCTAATGTTTCCTCACAACAGTGTACAAATATGATACTAGAAAGCGTTACTGGTGGTGTAATTGTTGCCTCTATATTATTATTTCGTTTACGATCCCTATACGAAGATAATTTCACACCGCGGCACGAGCCGTCGGGGTTTTCACACACACGCTCTCCCATTGGCTGATGCTTGACATAGCAATGGCGCGAGTAATTTGAGCGAGCTCATACCCAAATTTTACTATAATAAGACATTCTAAAAACCACGTACTTTTTAAAAATAAGTAGATAGAATTCATTGAAACATCAAGTAAACAAATAAATTATTTCAAATAAATTTTGAAACCATACAAATCTCCAGACGAGTAGGTAATAATCGTGGAATTTAATTAAGCCTAAAAAAAGCGTACGAAACCTTTTTATATAGAACCGTGTATTTTAAAGACTTTCGTAACCGGCGAACTGGATTTGTTATGTCGCTGACAAATGACTGCCAGTAATTATGCTGGTACACATGAATAAGGTACGTCTATTAAAAAGATTATGTTATTGGATTATGTTCTTTATATTTGAAACTAAATTTCGTACAGGATTTATGTTTATCATAACTCTTTCAATTCTTTTTTTGTGTGAGTAATGAAGCTTATTATTCTCAAAAAAAAAAAGTTCTTTGGTAAACTCCAATACCGTTTGACCGATTAACGTGATAGTTGGTATTTTATAATATATATTGATCCTTTTCATTGACTTTTTTATGCTGTCTCTGAACGCGTTATGGTCAAGTTATTGAGTACTGGAAATGGCAAAACAATGTCTGTTGGACCAGTTAATTTTGTGTAATATACCACTGTGCCCTGAGGTTTCACCCGCGTATAATTTGAAAGAAATCGCTGATTGATTATTTATAATACTTTAGTATAGACAATATTTTTATCGGGCGGCCAAGGTTATGCGTCACTACTCACCTGACTCGTTCGTGCTACTACACCAATACTCATAGAACCGACCCTAGTGTTGAATTATTTTAATTTAACATTATCTCCGGAACTATTCATCCAAATAACATACTATACAGGGCATAGTTTATCTATATAAAATTGTCTTGATAATGAAGTAACTTTCGTTTGTAGGGATTAACATCCCATGCCTAATAATAATGCTCATAAATCACTTTTCAATTATCAATAAAACTTTTCACAAAATACCTTATTGTTGCTTATGTATAACAGACAAGCATATGGTATTGCGGAGTTTTTTCATATGTACTAAGGAGCAATATTTTTGTTGAATATTGTATTTATATATCACCAACCATTACGCCAGCGCACCGCGAATAAAGAAGTTAGGGTGTCCGACTTACTTAACAAAAATTAATATTTAAGGCTAGCTGAAAGGCTGGCTATACTATTTGCCTAATAGCCTATACTATTCCTCATGAATCTAGCTATCATATATAAAAATAATTTTTCGAATCCGACTAGTAGTTAAACAAACAAAAACTCTTCCGCTTTATTATACTAGTATAGATATGTATGAGTATGTAAAAGGAAGTATAAAAACAGCATTACTGACAAGAAGTTGAGGAGGTATAGGTTAGTGTGGTATAGGTATGTGGTGAAGAAGGATAAAAGTTATATAACCAGAAGAGTGTTAAGTATGAATATGGACGGATATAGGAGTAGAGGACGAGAGAGGGAATAAGGTATGGATGGATTATACGACTAAATTTATCTACAAAAGGTGTGAATACTGAGATAAAAGATATGAAAGAGAGTAGAAGAAGAAAACATATTGTAACGACCCTACTTAGGTGGGATAAGGGTAAGAAGAATAAGAATTTTGTTATAATTTCAGGTTAATATGGTATTATAATTTTTTGGTAATTTTTGTTTTGTGTTATAATGTTCATCCTATTTCTTACTTGATAATTTGCAGATTTAGTTAAAAATGATAAGATAACAAAGGCTAGAATAGGGCCTAGATACCGGAGGACGCCCTAAGGCGATGGGGGGAGGAAATGGCGGATGCTCGCTATGGTCATTATACCATAGACGCCGTCCGCTTGGTCCTGGAAATGTGGTGTAAAAGGGAGCCGGGCTCCCTGACGTTCCGACTGGTGCAGGTGCTGTCCGGGCATGGTAGCTTCGGATGGCACCTACACCGGATCGCCCACAAGGAGCCTACCACTAAGTGTCACGAGTGCGTTGCGGGCGAGGACACTGCGCAGCATACTCTCTCGGAATGTACTGCGTGGGAGAGGCAGCGCCGTGCTCTGAGCATGGTGGTGGAGGGGACCTTTCACTGCCGAGTGTGGTGCTTTACAGTGAGGGGTTATGGACTACAATGGTCTCCTTCTGCGAGGACGCGGTGTTGCAGAAGGAGACTGCGGAGAGGGCTCGCGAGGAGGATCCTTTAAGCGAATTGCTCGCCTCTTCCCACCGTCCTAGCCAAATCAGGGAAGACGGGTCCGGGGGGCCGTCTTCCCATTACACTGGTTCGGCGGACGAGGAGACAGGGTTGTACCGAACTGTCTCCAATTAGCGCCGGGGCCCAGCATCTTGCCACAATCGGCTGCCGGAACGACGCTGTAGAATGCTACTAGCGAGCACGTGTCACCTCATTACGACGGCGGATGGTACACCGTGGAATTTTAGTGAGTAGGAGTCTCAGATAACCAAACGCTCCCCCGAGCCGGTGTGTGTAAATAACGGTATTCTCCACGTTTAAAAAATGAGCCTAGATACCGAGTACAATTATTGCCGAAAATTACGCAATTCTATGTTATTATATTTTCCTTTCCTGAAAACTCGATCTTATTGTACAATTGGAACCATCGTTGAAAATACTGGTTACTATCATCTTTTTTGTATTTCAAATTTTTTGATATGTCTGTGGTTTTAGTTAATGCAAATATGCATTCTGAAAGATTAATGAATTATTAATAATTCGAATATTAAAATTACCAAACTCACATATACTGGTGAAATCGCTGCGACATCCTGGTCTTAGAGTGAGTATGTGAGTGAAATTATGGGATTTAATAGGCCTTTAAATTATCAGCGACGTACATGTACGATATTGGTTAGCAAAAACAGTATCGCCACTGGTCTATGATATGCAGGAAGGCCTAACAAAAAGTATTTACTTCGGTGACATTATATAAATAAATGAAAATATAATAAATATAAATCGATTATCAGTGACTGGCCCCATAAAATGAAATACTACAGCAAGTAATATTAACCCTAAAATTGCTTTTAAATTAGTTAGAGTATTAATGGTATTTTTTTACATAAGTTAAAATTGGCGTTTACAAGTAGAGTTCTATTGTAAAAAGTAGTCTTAAATAAAACAGACAGCACCAATTTTCACCGTATTGCCCCAGATTAACCCACAATAATTCCTATTCAGCCTCTAATTCTGAAACACTGTTCGTTTTTCCCAACGTACCAGTTCATTGATTACATCAGTAACAAATTGATACAAACGACTGTTTGTTTCGATAAATTAGAGTACGGAAAATATTAGCGAGCAATACTAGCGGTTTTGTATATATTACGGCGGTCGCCATCGCGGAATAATAAATTTTAACCGCTGCGTACTAAGCGAGGAGAAGGGGAAACACTGGATATAAGCTATTTATCAATAGAATTTTATTCTTTGCCAGCGTTGATCCAATTCCTTTCCAGTGTCATTGTATTAGATCCGGTTATAGTGCTGTCCTCTACCAAGAAAAATCTGCTTTTTACTTTCTTTCGATAAAGATACAAATCCGCTTAAATAAATAAGTAATACCAGCTTGTAAATTAAGTGTTTTTTATGATAAGAAAGTAATTAATATATAAGAAGTCCAACTGATTTTAAATCGTTACTACAGGCTGCTTCATCAGCAACATCTATAGGATATCTAGACAGTCAATTATAGGATTCGTAAGCAAAGAGTTGGAGTGCCCTTTAAACGGAACATTGCTGCTTTGCGACATATTACGTGGCGCAGCCGCAGTCGAACCCTAAACAAAGTAATCGTTAAGTACTTGATAAACAATTCTTCAAAATTCGTTGGCACAAGCCGAGGTAATAACTTTAACGAAATTTTTCGGTCTTAATTATTACGCTTAAGCTGCACAACATAAATGTTTTCAAAACTTTAATTGCAAAATAACTCAATATGAGTTTTATGAGATCAAAGAAATAAACATCTAACAATATTTATCCAAAGCCACTTCAATTTAGAAATAATAATATCAATATCAATCGCAGTTGAAACGTAGACAGAAAAGAAAATAAAATAATTCAGTACATTGGGTGCATTCAATCTATTACACACTTGATAAAACAAAGCAAAAGGCATTCTCGAAGCAATAACAGCACGATTCATCACAATTGTTAAAAGAAAACAAACATATGCGGTTCACAGATACGTACAATAGAATTTCAAAATCTTATCTTTTCAGTTTCATATGTACTATACATATGTGTACGTAAGCATTATACATGAGTTTTCTTTGATTTAAGATCATATTGAATAGAGTGAACATGCTTTATCTTATTCTAAATAGGACATAGGTATAAATAAGAATGTTTGAAATTTATCACGTGTATTCCTATTTCATTCATCCGATTACGATGAAACTTTGACGAGTTATAGGCGCACGCCTGCACAGTTTTGTGAATTAGTACAACTACTGTACAATAGGTGGTGCACGAGTCGTTTCATTACGAAGTCAGCGGAAACGAAAAGACGGGAAAAAGTATTAACAAATATAGTCATACCAATATTTATAATTACATATAATTATCATGCAATTTTGTTTTAAAAATTCCGGGTAATATATTATTATTAATATCAAAATAATTTACTGTACTTTTTTATTTTACGTGTTAGGTAATACTGTATATGCAAGTTTGCTGACGGAAGCCCTATTAAAATTATACAAAAACTTAAAATTCCACGAATAGACTTGATTGTAGTTAAGTCATTCTAAATGAAATATTCTGTTTCTTGGGATCTCCAGCTTAGAATTTAATAAAATCATTACCTTCATATTGACGTTACAATCAGATAAACTGCATGATTAAAGTAAACCGTGATAAAACTTTTATTTAATAAATTCAATTTAAAATTTAGTCATATTATTAGAAGCACATAAATCAATCAGTGTAAAAAAACATGTGTTCAGAAAGTGAGAGAGATGACGCGATAGATAATGGGATCAAAGATCACTAGACGAGACTGAACGAATGTTTTCCTTTAACAAACAGCGTCACATCTTGTTTTCTTGAGTAAGCGAATAATCCGGGAAACATAATTCCGGCACATTTTGTCCCAACGATTCCCTAATGAATACGCAACGGAAGAGCTGCCATTTTGTCCGACTAGGCAACCCTATCTTGATTGAGAAGGATTATGTAAGATATTCAAACGTAGATAGATAGAATGGGCTATCCTTTTCTTTTATTCTTTAATTGTTGGATTTATTCTGACTTTTTAATATTATTTCGCTTGGTAAACCTTCTTCATAGTTTATGCCTGAAGTAGCTTGTTCATCGAATCGATGCTCGTTTTACGTTCATAAATGCCCTCTCTGTCCGTAAATGGTATAAAGCTTCATTAACTTTTTTGTCTACAGCAGACGTCGTTGATCTAGACAGGGGTCAATTTTCTATTATATTGAGTCCTCAGATATTTCAGTTTCAAAGACAAATATAATTTCAACGCTCAAAGACATATTCCAGGAACATCTATATATGTATAAGTAAATAAATTTCGCGTGTAGAACACAATGTCATACACTCCAAGCAACAAATAAAACAAACTTATTATAATTGAGTCTATAAAAATTATGGTTTAGTTTTGTATAAAGTAGGCAGAGGGTAAATAAATATCGATTGCTGCACTATGCCTCACACCAAATTTGAAGTCCCTTTGTTGAGTCTTATAAGGATGGCATTGCACCAAGTGACGCGATCCGTTTTTTGAGCCTCAGTTAAATTGTGAGGAATCCATCGGGAACACAGTTTTTCTTCACATCGAAATCTTTTTCTAGAATTGATTGTATCTGACTCATGCCTATGCCTAAGGATGCCCGAGTCTCATGTTAGAAAATCATATGGGAATCTCATATACCCGTGTTTTTCGATTATACGGCGTACAGCATCGATGTTTTCGTTGTTTACAGTAGAAGAAGGAAGACTATCACGAAATTCGTCATTGAGATTAACATGACCGAGTTGGAATTCTACGAACCAGCTCTTAACAGTCGACTTGCATGGTTCTTCATTGCCAAATGTAGTTTGATGGCGAACGTAACTCTACTGAGATGCCAAACTACACTTAAAAATCGTTATAAATAATAATGCGTAAATTTCACGAGTTAAATCCATGGTAACGAAGACACACAATATTTAAAATGGGGCCAAAGTAAGTGGCCAGTTCTTAGCGCGCCCTATGTGTATGGATAGAGATAAAAGACAGTTCATAGGACAGTTGAACAGTTGTAATTTTAACAGAGGATAATAGATTATAGGTACCTCATTCCATGTTGACTTCTAGCTAGTTCATGTATATTTAACTAATCAGTATAAAAACAAACTAGAATGAATAAGGTTAGAATGAAGTATATCAGAAGAAGTGTAAAAATATCACCAGTAATAGAGAAGTTGAGGAGTAACATATGTGTGAAGGAATCATGTGAGGAATAATGTGTATGATGTATGAATACTGAGATGACAACCGATAGAGAAGAGTTGAGGAGGAAAACATGTTGTGCCTACCATACTTAGCGTGAGATAAGGGTAAGAAGAAAAATAATTTTAATACATATATAATAATAACATACGGTGTTTATTTTACAGGTACATCGGCTTTTCCTATTAATTGTATACTAAAAGTTATTCATTTTAATAATTATAATTAAAAAAAAATAATTAAAGGAACTAATTAATTTAATAAATACGAATATATTTCAAACACTGAGACCACTACGAGTTAAGTATAATGTGTCTATTTACGGAACTGATGCAAAACATCTATCTATACTCTAACTAAATTAAGTATTATAAGCTTAGCTATAGCGTACGGAAAGTTTTGAACATTAAACATCATAAGACTTCAGACTATTTCTTGACCGTGGACATTAAAAGTTTGCTAAGCCGCGATAAAGCTGCTATAATATTAATAGCCTCATAAAGTTGAATTGAATTTAGTATCGATGTGCTGGGTTTGTCTTTGGAAATACTACCACCATATTTTTTTGGTCAGTTGGATTGCTTGTTTTGCTGTTTCATTCAATAAATGCAATGCAATCTAGGTTTGGCTATAGATAATCACACGTTACGGTGACTTAGCAGAATTCTATTTAAGACATCATTGAAAAATAAATTGAACAAGCAAAAACAAAATATCTCTATATAAACGTGAATGAAAAAAAAAACATGTCATAAAATTACAAATCCTGTTGAATTACGTGAGTTACATTTGGAGGTAAATCGTAAAACGTGCTCTATAACATGTCATCTGTTGGGCCTGTCATAAACCAGAAGCTCACTCGCTCGGGTAATAAAAGGCAAGGTTTACCGGAACGCACGCACCAAACTAATTGCATTTCTGATTCTCCCCTGAACTAAGAGTAATTAACTCGAACCGTAAGATTGTATGGTTATTGGAAAAGCTCGGACGTCAGACATTACGTGTATATTTTTTTATTACTAGTTAAATATAAAATCTAAATATAGGAATTAACTTGTGTATTCAGTTGAAAAGCCTTTACAAGGTGGACTTTTAATATATGATATTAAAAATAACTTTCCGCTGCTATCCAGTGCTCCATTAAGCGCTGTTTTAGAGGTAAATTTATTAAAAGACATCTAAAGCGTCTATTGTCATATTTCCGGCTGTAGACATCAGTTACGTAGCAGAGAGCTTCAGAGTAATTGACTATTTGCAAAAACCATCAAAATTACAATAGATAACAATGAGAATTGGATGGAATAAGACTTTAGTTTTATTTCAGTTTTGGTTATTATTGCACATAATGAATAAACCAGTCAAAGTTATTCTCTTTTGATAAGTGACATTTCGTGTACAGTCACCGTTATCCAGATGCCAATGTCTTGAAATACGGCACGACAACGATGATTGGCGTTGAGTTTCTTATTTCTCAATGGTCACCGTTGTTTATGTTTATATTTTGCTTGCCATCAGGCACACTGCTGTTACTTTGCTGAGCAACTACAAACCACACAAAAATCAATACCCAAAGATAGTTTAATACCAGAGAAATAGGTGTAGGAAAAATGTATAGAAACATGTTGCACCATGCCATATTTGGTGATATGCACTGCGCAAAATGTGAGTACTTAGGTATCTTAAACGACTTTAGTGCTGTAGTCCTCGAGACATCAGAACTAATAATTGGAGTATCTATATGTAAGTCATATCCTACAATACAGAAATACCAGGCTTTCTAGAGCGCACGCATTGAATTGATTGCATTTCTGATTCTCTGTGAGGTTGGTTTAATTATTACTCATTACGGGTAGTATTGTGGCCATTGAAACAGAGATTTTTCAAACGACCTAAAATGTTTTATACAGATTAAATCCTGATAGATTAGGTACTCATGAAGTTCAAAGTCGACATATCACTATTGTTTAGCAATATTCGTCAAGTATATTATAATTTTTACTCAATTTAGTTTGAAATAGGCAATAGGAATTGCAGGTAAAACTTGTAAAATAAAGTGAAGGTCTTTAGATCATAAGAAATGAGATGAGGATAATAATTAAGTTCTTTTTGCTTTTATGTACATAGTAACTATGCCCACAGCATCGCTCGCGTGCACTACAGAATTATTGTTTATGAAGACATCATGATAAAAAAAAAACACTCAGATCTACCTAGTTTCTTGGTAATAATCGGTTTTGAAGTTAATCAATCTCATTTATACCAGCATCCATTTATATATAAATATATATAGACTAGCTCTGCCTCTAGATTTTATTCTTGTTAAATTAATTCGTCCAACTCTCCACTACACCGTTGCTAACGCACCCCTGATGTCAATATTTGTTCTCATTTCTCGTACTTGCTCACAGCTTGCCAGATTTATTGACGTTTATGCTTACAACTCCGCTCCTTACAGTCGTAGCGTGAATTTATATAGCCTAAAACCGTTCCCAATACATAGGCTAAAAATACAAAAAAATATATATTATGAAGCTGACTGGCAGTTTCAGAGACGCGAGAAAAAAAAACTTGAGCTTTATAATATTAGTTTAGATTATGTAATTGCTTAATTATACTATATTACTAGGATTATTAAGTAACTCTTTAATAAAATGAAACTAAATAATGTTTAAATAAGATAAAAGTAAATTCAGTTGCAATAAGTGATGGCCCAACGTGTTTCAATAATTTATAATCGTGCAGGCGGTCTCCCTCACTTCCAGTGCATCTGTACCGCGATAAATATTTTATTCTCATTTATTTTCCACGCAAATAGGTCAAGTTTTCATTCCCGTGTATTATACCGTTTATATTACCTTCAAGAACTAAATACAAAAATATTTTTGTATTAGCTTAAAGACATATAGGGTTACCTATTATAAAATAAACTATTTACTCAAATGAACGTACTTGCCATAGCTAATCAAATCATAAATTGGTATCAGTGCCCGCGGTTTCGCTCGCATGTATTACAGATTGCCGTCCCGTCGGGCGTCAATAGTGCTGCATTCACGGCAGTTATTTATGGCAGATATTTTAAAGACAAAAATTCATCTTAAATTATCCTTAGAAGATAGATATCTACTACTAGCGCTCACTTTTTTGTAGGTCTTTATAAGATCTAAAGTTATATAGTATATTGATTTGATATATCTCTTATGGTTTACTGAGAGTAAGCCGTTTAAGTTCCATAAAAGGGTATTTTATCTGAATTGATTCACCATTATCGTCACTATTTATTTCGTACAATTTGTTATATAACAAAATACATCATGTAACCTCAGATAACATAGCTATGAATTAGGAGAAATAGCATTTAAATTAGATTTGTGGTACATGAAAACAACATAAACGGACAGACTGACAGAGAGACGTTGAGTTTTATATTAGGTACAGATGACCGGCAATTTTTTTTAGCTGACAAAACATTCTTAGCTTCTTTATGGCAATGTAATATGTGTATAAAACCAAGGTTTTATACTAAGGTATAAAGGTTTGATTTCGTAAATTGTAACTCTAAATTTAAGAAGGTAAGATTGATGTCATTTCAAATAGGTAAACTGGGTATATGTCTCAGGGAGTAATTTAAAAATGTACATTATTATAATATAAGCCCGATGATAGTTCTATGAAACTATTTCAATACTATCTTACTTCGCCTCGTAATGACAATTTTCCATGTATCAATGAAAGCATGCGACGTATGCGATCTGATGCCTGCCAACAGCGACATAGGTACTTAGGTGATGCTAGTTAGTTTTGAGATAAAAAGTAGCGTCCAGTGCGTTTGTGGATATTATATCTTTGATGAGATATTTATGAGATGCTATCGTATAACTATTGAATATGACTATATTACTAGGGTTATAGGTTACTATTATATTACGGCTTTACTTATATCTAGAGTTTACAATAAGTAATCAGTTTCTCCGAAACGGCTCTAACGCTTTGGATAATAAATATTTTTTGCAAGTAGATAATATTTTTCTTTCCAAGTTTACCTAGATAGATATTTTCCTTTTTCAGACCACATATTGAAACTCGGTCGCCCAGATTCACAGACGCGAAGATCTTTATATCTCCTACTGTCTAAGTATATATGTTAAGAGGGATAAAAGTGAAATAGAAGTACAAAATATTTCACTGATATATCTCTGTTTACCCATCTACGGATCTATAACATAACATTCTAATTTAATTAATTAATAGTGTTCGAGCATGGACGTTATAATCCATACTACTATTAATATAGATAAAGTTTGTCTGTCTGTAGGAAGCAATATCTGAAATTACTGAACCGATTATAACAAATATTTTACTAATAGAGAGATAAATTAACTGCGAGTGATATAGTTTTTTTTTTCTTTATAAACTGTATGTTGTAATTAAAGCGAAGTCGTGAGAGGTTGCTATTAGTAGCGTTAATAATTTGCTAAGTGGACCCGAGTTAATTTTAAACCGCTTTTTATTTCTTCACTTGATTTTAGTTAATTATGATACGATATAAAGGTATCTATCTCAGTGAACGATTCGCCCTTTTTAAATCTATTGACATTCTGCGTTAAATTATATACTGACAGTTTTCCAGATCGAGCCCAATTCAAAAGTTTTTCATGTATTTGGACTATACAGTCAAACCTGGGTAAGTGAGAACTGGATAAGCGAGAAAACTCTATAAGTGAGAGTAATAGCCAGGTCCCGTCATTTTAAGCTCCCAAATCCTGTATTAGTGAGAAACAGAAACCTCTGTAAGAGAGAGTCGTTTTTCCCTCATGGACCTCCGTAAGTGAGACTGCTACTTATCTGTACCTCTATAAGCGACAGTCGAGCTTTATTTATTTATATTATTCAGGAGGAACAAATGACAAAACAAATTACAAATTTAACATCTGCTATTTTATGACTCATTCCTAACTTTCGTGGAACTTCTACCATTGTTTTTGTATTGTTTTCTCGTCAATAAACCGAACAAACCGATGACGATATCGTTAAGAATTGTGTGAACACCTGTATTGCTGGAAATGACAGTGAATAGAGAAAAACATTCAAAATACAAAAACAGAAACCCAAACGAAATTGACGGATTTTTAAAGTGTAAATAAGTTCTAAATAAAATAAAATTACATAGTGCATGAATTTTTGTTTTGTTTTCGTAAGCATGTTGATATCTACCCTTATAAAGTTACTGTGACTTGTTATTGCTGCGTACCTCTATAAGAGAGAAACGCTACCCATGTACCTGCATTAGCGTGAAACTCGGGTTAGTGAGAAACCTCTATAAGCGAGAATGAGGTTGTGCTCCCTTGAACTCTCGCTTATCCAGGTTTGACTGTATATAAAAAACCTCTACTGTTGTCTTTTCTGACATACATTTTTCGTTCATATGATATTAGTTTATTTAATAAAAAAGGCAGATAATTTACTTATTTTAATCTATCCATATAAAAGTACTTGTCATGACTGACTGAATGATTCATCAACGCACAGTCCAAACTACTAGTGCTAGGACCGTGAAAATTTGCATGCGAGTTCCTTTTACTTTGTCGGTGAGCACTGAGAAAGGATTTTTGGAAATGCAACCACTAAAGGGGATGAAAAACCCTCATTTTTGAAAATAGATCTATGAAAATTGGTATTTAGCAATTCAGTTAGGAAGTAAAAAAGGATTATTATTTCATAGTTTTTAAGATATTATTCTACCCGTGCGTAGTCGGGGCGCGAGCCGCTAGCATTTATGGTAAATCTAATTCAGATAAGCAAACCTATTACATGATTGTGTCCACTACATTTAAAATTATATAAAATAATGGTATTTTAGCAGTATTGTAGGGAAAATGATTAATAATGTTAATAAATATAAGGATTTTATAAATTTCTATGATATCTTATAATGTATAGTGTTTGTTATATGTTTGTATGTATACAGTGTCAAACTTAAATAACCTTTTGTACCGTTGTTTTACTGTACTCCTAGAATGTTTCTCTACAAAATGGACAAATCCCTAGGTGTAGGGTATTAGGTTAAGTTAATGCTCATGCTTATGGTAGCATTTCAACACAATAACATTGAAGTCTAAGTAACTTAGACTTGGGAACCTTGGGACCTAGAATGGGAATTATTTACTTTGTCTATTTCTAATCGCTTACCGTGTATGACTCACGGTCCCCATCTATGCAGCTCGTTCGTTCACGCGCCGTCTGCTCCATTATTCAAAGATGTCCGCTATAAAACTCGCGCCGCACCCTGTCCGTACTGAATCGTGGACCGAGGCGAGGGTGTGACCGCGTCTGAGGCCCTGTTAAGCCGATAACTGAACGACGATTTCGTAGGTCTCCGATTTACGACTTGCGTATGCGAGGCCGTTCATATTTTGCACTTTATTAGGTAAGATATTGCTCTGGAGGTTTTCATTTTGTTTTTTAAAAACTCATTTGTTTGTTTATGAACTTTGAATTATGAATATTATGATTTTGATTTGTGTTTCAGGTTAAATTTTATTTATTAGTTTATTTGCGTGGTTATTTTCTTCCATTCATTTAGCCAAAAGACGTCCACTGCTGAATATAGGCTTCCCCAAAGGTCGCCGCAATTATCGGTCCTACGCTGCCTCGTATCCAGCGGGTTCCCGGAACCTTCGCTAGGTCGTCGGACAACCTTGTGGCGGGTCTGTCCACGCTGCGTACTCCGCCTCTCGAGTACTCTACGGCCCCATCGGCCGTCCGTTCTTAGTGCGATGTGCCCCGCCCATTGGCACATAAGTCTAGCTATTCAGAAAGCTATGTTGGTGACTTTGGTTGTTCTGTGGATCTCCTCGTTTCTGATTCGATCAGCCAAGAAACTCCGAGCATGGCATTCTCCATTGCCATTTGAGTGACCTTGAGCTTTCTTTATTAGACTCCCTTTAGAAATCAAATCTAAATGTCATCATTGGCAAAACATACTTGTCAAAGATTTTCGCCTATAGTTATTTTCTAACCATAAATAATATTAATTAACAAAACCAAATTATAAGCTTTTGTATACATATTGAAACCTTTAAATCAGTGTAATAAGGAAAATGAAAGATAACATAGATTTGCCAGATAAATATAAAAGAAAAACATATAATAATAAAAATAGAATGAGGGACAGACTTCTTTGACCGATATCTGGATTAGTGGAATAACATTATTATGAGATTAAATATACTTTTCCCAATTATACGCCATATCTTATGAATACAGGTAGTGTACATAAAACCAATCATATTATATAATCTTCTGCTATAATAGAGTAATTACTAGCATTAATATAATATATATTGGTAAAAATTTTTTTGTATTATATACTTATTTATTAATTAAAGATCACTCACAACGAAATCTCTTGTAATATGATATATAAAAATAAATATATAAGCAATGTTTGGGTAAAACAAGTTTATAAAATGTATTAAAATTCGTAATTTAATTTATTCTTCGTATTAACATATTCGTATTAACAAATTCAGTAAAACTTCAAAGTTATAAATATACCGCCCTTTCACAGTTTCATCTCAATGTTTGTTCATGTGAAATGTATTATATTTTCACTTTTAACGGAGCGAATAAAACGAAGTTCGTTAGCAACAATCGATGTTAAATGAATAAGCGATGTATGAAAAAGAAGAAATAATAACTCCGTACTGAAAATAGTTTTTGCTTGTAGCTAATTTTGCATAGAGGTAATCTAGTTATGGTTCAGCATTAGCGCACTTGAACTCCATGTCGTCTTACTTGAGTTCAGCCTTTCCATCCACAATTAGACTGACATCTAAGTGAGAAAAAACAGCATGATGAAAGCATAACATTTATCGTTTTTTTTTTTAATTCTTTATAGGTTTGGCGTAATGGCCACAATCTCACCTGATCTTAAATAATGATATGGCCCAAGATGATAACACACTAAACCTAGTAAAAGGCTGGCTTTCAAGTGCAGCTACTAGAACATACCTGTAGGTGCTTAGCAACAGATTTCGACTTGAGGGTGGACGATAGCAGGTGTGCATTAGAAAAGCCCTGCCATCTTTCTATGGTTTTATTACAACGTATTCCTTTACAAAAAGTTCAGTCTCAGGGATTCGAACTCACATTTTTTTTGTCGTTATAACTTTAGCGTAGTAGCCACAACCTCACCTGACGTTAAGTGACGATGTATTCTAAGATGATACCACGCTAAACCTAGTGCAAGACTATTACAATTACAAATAAACCTAAACTAAAAGCATTAACAAAAATATAATATGAAATATCTACATCTGGTGGCCGTACCAGATTGCCACATACAAATTGAATATGCACAGGACACTCACGAATGCGACGCGCATAAACAAATTACTATGACGGGCTATCCACCACATGCATGGTGGTCGTCACCCAGAGGGGCTGTACAGCTCTACAATCCCGCTATCGCCATTTCCTCGTTCGTTATCACTGGGTATCAACACGTATGAGTGAAGTTGATTCTGATGTCTTAGCATTTTACACTCCAATTTTACAGCCCATATATCACATTTATGATTACGATTAAAATAAAAACGATTCATATTCAAATTAAATTAAATAACATTTTAAAACATCTCATGCTTATTTACATATATTTTTGCGATAGACACATTTTGATTCCACACATTTATTTCAACAATAATAAGTAGAAGACATTTTTATATTATATATGACGCTTTAAATGTGTCGACTCCTTTAATTTTTGTAATCCTTATAACTTTATAATTAACCTATAAACTTCCTTAGTTTCGAAGTCAGAAGATTATATGTATCATTTTCAAAAGAGTAACAAGGATTTACTACCTCATAATAATTAACAAATGACAAATTTGATCTCCTTGGTACACTGCAAGCCGTTTTTCTACGTGTAGGTACTACGAAAATTTTCACAAGTTAAATACATGTTAACGTAGACAAGTAATATTTAAAATGGCACCAAAATTAAAAAAAAAAACATGTGGCAAATAGATGAAACTAACTGCATTTAAAAGACAAAGAGTTCCATTTTCAAATGTAATTCGTTTTTTTAATACTCTTAGTGTAAATGGCCAGTTCCGGAATATTTTAGTGCGCCCTATGTATAAGTCGTAGGCGTAAATTGAAACAATAAACCAAAATGTCTACAAACGTTGTTCTGTCTAACTCATCGGAGATCCCTTTGGAAGATATATTTATTAATTAACAATGAATAATGCTATCTCATATCCGAAAGCTTACCATTTATAAATGAAATTCAACTGAAAACAGTATTTAAGCTAATTTGTTTCGTAGTTTAGCGTGCAAACAGTTTGCTAAGGAGTGGAACTTGTTAGCTTCGTCTGCTTTTTTAGAAGTGCATCATAACAAAGTTGTTCAAGCGGAGAGTGGATAAATATTTATTCGGCTAGAGCGCCCTATCTTTGAACTCATCCTCGCTTTACGTCAGGTGCTTGAGGATAAGCGAGAAACTAAAACAATAATTATTATAAAATATTAAAAATGAAACTACGCAGTGTTGTTTCTGTAATAAAACTTAACGAAACTACATTTTTTTCCGTCCTTCGAATAAAAACTTATCATCAAACGAAAGTTATTGTCGAATACCACAAATCAATTTATATCGAAAATGCTTCCATCACTGGCACATTAGGGAACGCAATTTCCAAAATACGTAAAAAGGTAGAGGGGTTGAATTGGATCGCTTCCCAAGTTATGAGGGTAGGAGGACCATGCGTCACAATCACTCTCTGTCTGAGAACTGAGCCCCGTCTCTAAATATTGTTTTTAGTCGGCTAGCAAAATATTTCTTTCATTTATAAAGGAATATGAACTTTTGATGGGGCATGTTAAGTGCAATTTCGAATGGCTGTGTACGTTAATATGTTTCCTTGGAGATGTTTCAGCAAGTTTCTTTCGATATTTCGTAATATATAAACAGGCGCGCGTGGGTAAATAACTGAGCAGACGATATATTTAATTAATTGGGATGGCTGCTGAGAAGCCTGGGTAAGTATTAACTTTTGTTTTGAACTTAAAGGTCAAGTGAGGCCGGCTTATACATGCAAATTTTGATGCTATTGAGATAAAACTAATAGGAAAATTCGAAAACATCGAATATGTTCAAGGCATAACAAGGTTTTTAAAATCATTACTGCTTATACTAAAGTTTCACCGCAAATAATAATAGTATTATTGAACTTAAAAAAGGTTTTTAATGATTCCTTAACATAACTGTGAAAGTTCTCAATTTCTAAATTTCTTCTATTTCGTTAATTTTCAAATATTAAATACGTAGAAAAATTTTTTATTGCGAATTGATAAATCGTTTGATGATTGATTTATATATTTTAAGTTACTGGTAAAGTCTGATTGGATATTTAGTTGGAATCTCTAAAGAACTCTCAAGATGTCGTCAATGCTGTGACCATAAATTTAAATATTTTTTTCTGTTATTTATGAATCTATTGGGTTTAACGCAAGTTTTTATGAATAATTCACAGGCTTAAAAATGAAAAGTATTTAAAATTGTGGATTTACTTTTCGATAAATAAATCATGAAGTTATTAATTATTTAATAAATTACACAACGTGCCTATATTATTTCCTACTTATATGTATGAATATAAAGGAAACTCTAATACGTAGAAGCTATGAACTTTTGCTTTGGTGAGAGTTTGAAATAACTTTGTGAATATGCGCTGTTCAACATGTTTTGAATGGCTCTTTAGATTCCAGCTTCTCGTAGAAGAAGATTGGCTGTAAAGCTATGCATCTAAATAAGAAATCTCTTTGATGAAGTTCAAGAGGATTTGCAGTAAAAAATACAATATTTAAACATTGTTACTGCAAAATAAAACTGATAAGAAAATTGCCTATTTTTTTAGCTGGTATATCTATATTAAAAGATATCATAAAAACGTGATACAACAATTTAAGCAAAACACTACATTTAAGAAACGAAACCTTATAGCAAAGTTCCAAATAATAGGACTAAAATAATAACAATGTATCTTTAAGGACTATTTTCTGTTTAGCTTTCCGCTTTATAGTCAATGTAGCACAATAGCTATGTGTGTAGTACTTATCACTATGAATAAAGTAGATAATAAAAATAGTATTGACACACAGTAAAATATGTTTTTTTTTATAAGCTTGTCATTTGAAAACGATCTCACCTGATGTTATGTGTTGATCCTACGTATATCTTCGTCATCCGAGCGCGCTAGAAAATATCCTGAACTTATCATCGTCCATCTCAAAGTACCTTAGGACAGGATATAAATTTGGAAAAGATGTCAATATTGTATTGTACGCGTCGTTTAAGAAGGGATTTCTTGAAATTCAACCCAGGATTGAAAGTACGTGGCAAAGATTCTATGGAAAATAATATATTTCCGTTTAGTTCTATTTGAAAATTGGTATTAACTTTCATCGACACAATTAATGAATCATTGATTTTCGAGCGTTTTCCAAGATTGAATTCGTAATGGTGTGAAAAGGGGTAGCAAATTTGTATGGGAACACATCAATTTAATTACAATAAAACATTAAAAATCTACGAGTGCGAAGCCGTGGGAGTTAACCTAGTGTATTATAAAGAATAAAAGAAAAAAATAAAACAAAAAAAAATGATGAATCTAGAAGTTGCTAGATAGTACTCGGTTCCCATAAGTTTCTATTGGAGTAGAGAAATTTCTATGATTGATAGCTAACAAGGTAATATAAGTAATATAATATAAGCTAATATTATGCTACTATTATAAAAATATTGCATTATTTAAGTTTGTAATATAATTTAAGTTTGCAATTACTCAAACCACAAATTGAATGAAGCGCAGCTTAAAACCAGTTCGTGTAATATTTAATTAAAATTCGTATCGTACGACTTAATTACATACTGTACACATATAATTTATGTCTGTGGTTACGTCCTCACCAGATTACTATTTCATTGCTTTCGGTTTTATGTCAGCTTACTTTTTAAAACTAAACTATTTATTTAAGAGACCATATTATACTACAATATCAAAAGAAAATAAAAAGTTTGGACTTATAAATACCTATCAAAAACACTGTAATATTATTTTTTGTAAAAATACGCCGAACCAGTGTCTGCAGGTATTAAATATTAAAAAAATGTTCCGCAGTAACTGAATTTCAATCACTAACTACACTGAATTCTTTTGTAGGTTGAATTAATAACAGATCAAAAATTCTTCTTTATAATTATTTTTGTGTACTTCTGTTTATCACAGGATGGAGTGAATATCGTGAAGGTATAGTAGTGGTATACGACTGATTGCAAAAATGTATCCTCCTAAATCTCTAGAGGTCTAAACAATTCACTTTTTTGTAAACGAAACTCCCACATAAATGTATTCCACAGTCCCAAGTCTCTTGTATCGTAACACGAAATGAAAACTGAGTGTCCGATATCAATTCAGTCTGTGATGATTTCGCGTCCATCCAATCCAATACGAATAGCTTTGTAACTTTAATTAAAATAAAAAATAAAAACGTTTGAGTTTTATGGTCTAAGACTAATAGATCCATTTTTCGTTAAATTTATTAATTAGCATAGCCTCTGATAGCGAAAGTGTTAGAGAGATAAATAAGAGAGTGAAGACATTCAGAACCAATTCGGGTGTATGCGTGGACGTACTACAACGAATGCCATTTTCACACTAAGTCAATTGTGTAAAAAATACAGACGTGTGCACAAGAATCTGAACATAGTTTTTGTTGAGCTGGTGAAGGCATATGACCGAGTACCTCGAGAGGTTCTGTGGTGGACTCTAAAGGAGAAGAGAGCGCCTGGGAAGTATTTGCAACTTATCCGTTCCATGTATAGTCGAGCCAGTACACACGTCTGGTCCCAGGTTGGAGTTACCGGCAATTTCAATGTGGCTGTAGGCCTGAACCAGGGATCAGCTTTAAGTCCTTATTTTTTTCTTGTCAGACATACAGGAGGATGCATCTTGATGAATGCTGTTCGCAAATGACATTGTCCTTTTTGGAGAAAATATTACTGAGATCCAAAGTAGGCTGGAAAAATGACAGGAAAAACTCGAGAATTTTAGACTGAAAATTATTAATAGAAAAACGGAATATTTGTTCTGGTCCAACCAGTTTTTATCATATAGCCTTAAATGGTGTATTACTACCAGTTTGCTCTAATTTTCGGTACCTTGGTTCATTTATCCAAAACCACAGTGAAACTGACCGGGACGTAAAAAATAGGATAAATGCAAGGTAGATGAAATGGGTCCATGTCTCGGGTATCATATCTAATCCATGAATACCCCTGATACTTAAGAGAAAGTGTATAAAACCCCATATGGTTATGATTCATATTACACCGGACCGGGCGCCTGCTGGGACACGGTCAAACATCTCTAGACGTTTTGTATGTGTGCATAAGCGAAACGACACACGCAACAGTCTCGACGATTCATTCACCTCGCCCCAGGCAGTACCTAAACTGGTAACTCACGTCGTGAGAAGAATATTCAGCTGTACGAAGAGTAAAAATATTGGGTGCTGCTGGGTATTAAGTGAAACAAATTGGAAATTCAGAGGATAATAGTGGGACGAGCGACTCACAAGATGTATAATCCTCCACCACCATCACAGCCGGTACCACTGCCACTTAACAGTCAGAGGTGCAGGGGATCAGAGAACAGGTGGAACCCACAAGCATGATGCTAGCTGCTATAGGCGTGTCCGCCAAAATAGACACACGCAAACAAAGTGTTTCGACGTTTCATTTACCTCGCCCCAGGCAGTACCTAAACATCTATAGCATTCATTTGTATGAAGTAATTCATGCTACACTGGGCCGGAGCCAGGCCGAGTCCGCGCTGGTATAGCATGAATTACTTCATACAAAAGTATAATATAGATGTTTTACTGTGTTCCGGCTGGCACCCGTCTCGGCTCCGGCCCGGTGTTGCATGTATTACTTCATACAAAAGTAAGCTATAGATGTTTGACCGTGTCCCGGCCGGCGACTTATCCGGGCTCGGCACGATGTAGCATGAATTACTTCATATAATAATATACTACAGATATTTGACCGTATCCCGCCGGCGCCCGGTTTGGTGTATGTAGTATGAATCATCCATTAGAGAGGTCTTTAAGTGGTTTTCAATGGAATTTGTACGAAATTACTTTCTCCAAATAAAGTTTATAAGTTGATTGACTATTACTCGTTAACTTGTAAAGCCTGCCTAACTCTGATAGTTTTCCTTTTAACTTCATTATATCTACTACTACCATGATTTTTTCAAAAACAACCATTCACTGGCAGGGGGGTCACTTGACTCTAAGAAAAGTTAGCTGTCTAAAGCTTAATATTTCGCAAACGGCTCCTTGAATGGAAAAATGGTTTGCACAGACCGACAATATTGTGAACGACCTAATAAACGAAACCCCACACGATATTATAGAAGAGAAAAAAAACATTTCCCACTTTACGTGTAGGGGAAGTACTCTAAACGATTATTTTTTTCAAGATATTATTTTACCACTATCGGCGTACTAATTATGTATACCTATACCAAATTACAGGTTCCTAGTACTATGAATCTATTAGCTAAGGCCACGGACAGGCAGACGGACATACTGAAAGTATAAGGGTTCCTTTTGACTTCGGAACACTAAAAACTGTTAAAAATTAGTGCATTTGCAATTTTTTTAAATTGTGTAGAAAATAATTTAGCTTTCTATAAATTTTATTTGATTATAATAATGTTTAATTTATACATCGCTAAATAATTTTTACACAATTTAAAAAGTCGGTAATAGTAATTTATGATACAATGTTTTTCAACACATTTTGTAGAAAACAGTACAATAGGTAATGAAGCAAACTTTTTCATTATATTACTTTTAATTGCAAATAAGAAATTATACAGATAGGTCATACTAGAAACTAATGGCGCGCATTTGCAAATGGCGTCACGTTCGCGTGGTGAAAATTAGAACTACATCTTTCGTCTCATTTTATATTTAGTATTTAAGTGCGCAAATGTAAATTGTTTGAGCAATGGCTAATAACTTCATTATGTAGTTGTCACGAGGGATTAAATTATTAGACTTATTTTTGTTTTGTTACGCCAGAGAGATGTATTTTCTTCCATGCGTACATAATTAGGTACACACATTTTCTAAAGTGGTATCACGACATTTAGTCGTTTATTTTTTATAGTGTACAAAAAACCTAAACTCTCCAATATATGTAAATATTTGAAAAAACATTGTGATGGTACGTCTAATGTTTTCATTTTTTACGTTTGGATATCACCCACAAATGTGTGTCACTTCTTTTGCTACGCCACTAGATTATATCTCTAGGATTATAATTATATTTATTAGGTTTTTAACTATCGTACTGCGACATGTAGATAGTAAAAAGATATATAAGAATAACGTTCTCGTTTCGATTTTGTCACCGAACCGTCTCTGGCCGTAATCCTCTAAAACGTAGGCAACTTTATTTTTCCACAAAGAAAATTAGGATCCGATCAAGTTTCGAACAAAAGATCGAATTCGTTGAAACTACCCTAACTTTCCTTTTCGTTGGAAGGTAAAACTTGGTTACTCTTTTAGCGGAGCTTATCAGAATTCGACGGTGTTTATGAACTGAAACCGGGTGCGGGAGTGACGCACGCGTTAACTCTAAGCCGGCTCGACTTTATCTTCACTCTGTATTTTAACATTTTTTTTTCTCAATTTTGATACTTAGAGGAAATTGATTTAATTTTTATATCCGAAACGATTTACGTTTGATACCTTCAACAACACGCTAAATTAGCTCAAAAATCATGAGAGTTGGGAAATCATTCTCAAATTTTTGCCAACTACAATTTAATGAGATTTACGAATTGTGCGCGCACTCTACGTAAATGTAAATACATTTGAAGTGTTGTCAATTGACTAACCTTTCTAAAAAAATTAAAAAAAAAACGCGTGAAAAGCCTTTAGCGACTTAAATATTTTATTAAAAAATTGCAAATTTTAAAATGCTTCACGATACGTCAGCTATTATGACAGTTTATTATTATAAAAGATCTGTTCAGAAGTTCGCAGCCAAATAACCTTCTGTTATGTTCCTGAGGTGAGTAGGGTTTCCAGATTTTCTTGGGTTAGTGAGATTCAAGGTCAGCAAAGCGTTATTTGATACCTAGGTATTATAAACGTCCATAGGCTAATGTAGCCACCATTAAGCGGGCTGCATGCTTGCTTGCCACCTTAATAGTATAAAAAGTTACTTTAAGATACGATTTAGTTTATTATTTAAAAAAATATCTACATATTTGATTTTAAGATATAATACAGTGTATTGTAAACATGTTTATAATTAGGAATAAATTAAAGTCAGTAAACAGAATTTACATTAAATCATTGATGGCCAACTTCGTCATGTTGTTGACGTGCGAGATAAACGTTTTCGAGTTATTTGTGTTCTGTTGCGTCAAAGAAGTATAACTTTTTACTTTTATACTTGTGTGAACTTAACACTCTTGAAAGATAATGTAGGGCAATCTTTTTTTTTACTACGAAGGTGTAAGGTGAAGGTGTACAGGCATACGCCTGATGTTAAGAGGTTTCCATAGCCTATACATAGCCTATGGAGGATTGTAAAACCATAGATATCAGTAGCGCGTTGTCAACCTTGAACCCCCATTCCCCAAGCAGCTCTTGAAACCCTACTCACCGCATGAACACAACAAAAGATTATTTCGCTGCGATCTTCAGTAAGGTGGAGGTATTCCACCAAACGGGCTGCCCAAAGTAGAGAGAAATCTCCAAATAAATTTCTCTGCGCCCTAGCACCTCTCAGTTAGGGGGAATATATTGGGCCGTAGATTTGTTTATGTAGTATTAAGTATTTTGTAAATGTTTTATACGAGCAGTCTATGGGTTAACTTCAATCAAAGAATTATTAGCGCCTCCAACTCAATAATGAGAACCCTCATGGGTTACGTTTATGAAGCACTGGCTGTTAATGGTAGTACGATGATGTGAAGTCATCATCACTGGAGCATCTATCGATTAGTGTAATATATTTAATATTTTACTATTTATTCATTGCTTTATAGTTTTCTCCCATGAATTGGGCCTAGTTGCATTATAAATAAATATATTATTATGATTATATAGTAAACTTAAATGTAAAAATAATATTACGTATTTGATTGGTTAATTTGTTGAGAGCTACACTCTAATCGCTTCCCGCACGCCATATACTCGTACATCAAGTAGATAAATTTATTTGAAATGTTATGGTACATTTGGGCAATATATTTAAATATGGATAATGTGCTATATTGTATGAACAGAGTTTGATTAATTATATGGAAGATATTCCAGAAAGATATCTAATAACTTCAGTTATATAAACTATATTTAGATAAATATGAATCTAAATAAGTAGCTTTTAAAAAGTTATTCCATGTACGTACGCACGATGTTAATAAAATAAAAGTCTTCGTTAAAATTCACTCTCATAATTACTTCATAACGCGTTTAAAGAATTATAATTTAAAGTACAAACCAATATACCTCACAGCGGCTGTAGAGAAACCGCGTGTACACTGTCTGTTCTATTTCTAATTTACATAACACGCCGCTGGATTTCCTTTTGAAAGGTGCGTCTTTTGTCAGAAACAAAACAAAGGGAAGCGAACACACCGAGTTCGGAACAAAAAGCTTGAATTCTAAGTTACGAGTAACACGATATGAACTCAAATGATGTGTTGAATTATCAAAGACTGTCTTATCTCATCCGCAATTATTATAGAACAAGCTCATACCAGCGACTTCGTCTGCATAAATAATAAACATGATTTGTTCAATTCTATATTATACATTTATTTATTTATAGGGAGTCATTTGTGTTCAAATATACTGTGTTACGTTATCTCGAGCGACTATAAGTGAGAAGAAAGTATGAGAAGAAGATGTTTTGAAATATTCCCTATAGTGATGTATGCTTTGTTAACTACTTTATGTATTTAAGTTTTTGTTTTTGCTTCCATTATCTATAGTATATTACTACTGTATAAAGACAATATCACTTCTCATAATGCAGTTTAGGGGGAGGTCAAGTATTACGTAACGTAATTTTTGAAGATTTTTGAACCTCCCTACCCCCTTGTAACACGCCGTAACATTTTTCTGTACCCCTTCCTGCCCCTTCTTAAACGTTACGTAACACCTATTTGACCACTTTTACCTAAAAAAACATTTAAGGTTGCTAACTGGGAGAACAGAAATAAAAATGACGTACAAAAAAAATGAGGGATTCCCCGTAAAACATAAACGAATAGGGTAGCGATCTTGTAAATTTTTAATTGCATAGGTTTTTTATTTAAATAAAAAAAAACGAAACGCGTTGTTCGAAGCCCTTGTAACGCATCGTAACGCTTTACAAGACCCCCTTCGCCCGGATTGCGTTACGTAATACTTGAACGGCCCTTTAAGTATACGAGTAATTTATGTAATATTTCTAATAATCAGATCAGAACTATGAAGGTAAGGCGCCGTTGCTCCAATAGTTGAGTGATGGTGGGAATTCTAGTTCTGTATTCGCATAGGAACGTTACTCTATCAGCCATTATGTGAAGTGCTTATGGGCAATAAATTGTTTGTTCAAATGTATCTCTAGCATTCACGCTCTTTAAAATAAATAAAAAATCATTACATTAATTAAATCATTACACTATTAATAAAAATTTCCGATTTAAAAAAAAATTGATTTCATTGACAATTAAGTATCTCAATTGTAAACAATACATTTTCTTTGTATTGATTGTTATCATTGCATTAATATTTAAATAATACTGAATATTTGTAAACGAACAAAGTAAACAAATTGACTACGCGAAATTGAAAACGCGACTACTAGATTCCTTTAAATAAATTACTATTTTTGCTGAAGTGCCTGTAAAAGGAGATACTTGCCTGTACTGATCTGGGTGCATATTGTGCACATTTATAAATTCTATCTTATTCTGTACCTTATGTACTAAGTATAGCGCTTTTATTTGATCAGCCTTATTGCAAACTTGTTAGCATCGAGCAAGTTCGAAATAAGGCTGTTGTATAAGCAGTTGTTTATTCCAGAGAGGTTCTGGGATGCCTTGAAGGATTGTATCAATTTATCACAAGTTCTTCACGTTCATTTGTAACTGATACTAATGATCGAGGCACACTTCTTAAATTAGGTTGAAGAAATAGGTATACTGTTGTTAATAAACAAAACAGGCACGCATTGTAACATAGATCGCTTAGGATAGTGGATTATTATTAATAAACTGATAATATTAATTTAAACGTCATTTTGCTATAACTATGTTACTGAATCGAGATTGAGTCGATTGATAAAAATTAATTGTAAATAATTTGTTTCATTTCAAGCCTCCTCAGGAACAACATCGTAAGCGACATTAAAGTACCTAAGTTTTTTCCCTCAGGAAATTTATAAATATAATATGACTTTACCTATGAAATTGCCGTTCTGCAGTACTGGTCATTTCAAATCAAAATAATTTTTGTTTGGCTAAGAATTCTAATTTCAAATTAATTTTATTTTAAAAACATGGAATTATTTTTCCAAAAGTAGTCATTTGTTTATTGATTAGTGTTACATTTTCATCGCATTTCAATCTTTTTTGTCATCATGGATACGTTAAAAATTCGAGTAATTATGGAATATGAGTACCGTCGTGGCAGTAACGCGGCACAAGCGGCACGCAACATTAACGAGGTTTACGGAGCTAACACTAAACACCAACGCACCACCTGTTATTAGTTTGCTCGCTTCCGTTCTGGGAATTTCGACCTGAAAAATGAACCTCGCGGTCGTCCGAAGACTTTGGTCGACAATGACGAATTACAGGCGATTGTGGGAGCTGATGATACACAATCTACGGCTGAATTAGCAGCAGCTTTCGACATTAGCGTCAAAACAGTATTGGTCCATTTGCGTCAAATTGGCAAGTTAAAAAAGCTTAACAAATGGGTGCCCCACGAACTCAATGATCGCCAGCGCGAAGTACGCGTCGAGACGTGCCTTGCACTGCTCAACAGACACACAAATGAAGGAATTTTGAACCGCATTGTTACCTGCGATTAAAAATGGATTCTGTTTGATAACCGCAAGCGCTCAGAAAGTTGGTTGGATCTTGGTTCAGCACCTAAACAATGTCCTAAACGAAAACTTACCCCTAGAAAAGTGATGGTCACTGTTTGGTGGTCTAGCGCCGGTAGGATTCATCACAGCTTCTTAACAAACGGAGTGAGCATTACTGCAGACGTGTACTGTGAAGAACTGAACACAATGATGGAGAAGCTGGCACATCTCCAACCAGCATTGGTCAATCGCTCGTCTCGCTGCTCCTGCACGACAACGCGCGACCTCATACTGCACAACAGACGGTCTCCTAGTTGCAAGAACTGGGGTTGGAAGTTCTCCGTCATCCTCCCTACTCACCAGACCTTGCGCCTACAGACTACTACTTTTCACAGAATTTAGATAACTCTTTGGCGGGAAAAAAATTCAATACCCAAGAGGCAGTACAAAATGCCTTTGAAGAATTTGTTGCCTCCCGTCCAGCTGATTTCTTCAAGAAGGGCATCAATAAACTGCCACTGTGCTGGCAAAGATGCATTGATTGCATGGGATTGCATGAAAAAACATCGTTTAAAATTTTTCATACAAAACGGCAATTTCATAGGTCAAGACCTAATATAACTATTTGTTCTATGGAACAAGTCATTGCGTAATTCAGTCTAAGCATAATCACTACGTATGTTATTTATTTATAAAACAAAAAAAAAATATAACAAAATCGTCTTTTTTGCCATCTGTTTGATTAGATGTAACATCTCTCACAGTTTGCAAGTTTTTATTATCCTCGAAATAATAAATAGCACTGATTGTTTCAATAATATAATTTTAAATGCTTATTAATAGTTTCAAACGTATAATTCAATAGTAGCTTATGAAACTGTTGCATAATGAGGGGTATTAAAACACGAGTGTGTGTTTTTAGTATGACACGAGTATTTTAATACCTAGTTATGTGCAGTATCATACGCTAATTTATCTACTCTCATACATTGGGGTTGAACTAATAATCAAGAATAAAGAAAATCCCACGAAATTCAGTACTATAATTCGAATCTATGAATGGCGCCAAAATCCAAGTTAATCACCGACAATGTGCTAAAGCGGGCGCTGCCACAGATAAGTAAAAAATGGAATCAAAACTTTTTTGTAATCTATACATATTATAAAGCTCAACACCTCTCTGTCTGTCGGTTCGTTTATGTTCTTTTTATGCGAAAACCGAACAGAAAAAGTGTTATAATATGTTCATATTTTTAAATTTCGGTGTTTATAAAGTATGTCAATATAAACTCGTTTTGAAGTTTATAATTCGAATTTTACTAAAGAACGTAGATTAAGGATTATGAGTGAACGTATATCATTGGTTGTAGCATTTATTATCGTGTTAATAGATAAAAATTGAATAACAATTTATTTTCAAGTTATGATTTAGTCTTAAGCAAATAGGAACTGACATTCAACCAGTTGTTGATTGCTAGTATTTTGACCGTTAGCAACACGCATTAGAATCATGCTAAATGAATGTTTTCAATCCGTATAACAGTACAATCCACGACGACCACCGAAAGATCTCTCGGCGGGTTTATCCCGAAACGCGACAATCTAAAAGAGAGTTACTGTGATGGTGATACCATGTGCAAATCTCTACTCGCTTGATTATTGGATATACTGATCCAGGAACGTGAAATGTCTAAGAGTACCACTATGTTGGGTGTTACACCTGGATGTGTATGGTAGTCACGATGCAGTCGGACATTATTATCATGCCCTTCCACCCAGCAAGCTAATAGAGTATAATATAGTACTTAAGTTTAAAAAATCTTTAGAGATTTCCCTTCAATTGAGGCAGTCTGACTAGTGTACCACCACGCTACAGAAAATCGCAGCCAAATAACCTTGTGTTGTGTTCCTGCGGTGCGGTTTCCAGAGCTCCTTGGGATAGGAGGGTTCAACGTCGGCAACACGCTAGTGACTATGGTATTCACTATTCAACGACTCGTACTAAAAAGTTTATTATACTATTAGTTTTTATATAAAGTGAAAACGAAATCATTCAGATGCTGATATCTTAACGTATTCCAAATGCCTCTCAAGCAACTTAAATTTAGCCTCGTAAAAAATACGCTATCGGAGTAAAAACGATGGCGGAATAAGTTATGCAATAACGCAAAAAGGTTTGGTAATCTTTGCAAATGTTAGCTGTCTTCATAAGTACATCGTTTTGGAATACGTAGCTACTTTTTTTAATGTTATATTACTTTCATTTTCTTGGTGATAGCTGTAATATTTTTAAAGTCCACTGTTGTGATGAATTATTTATGAAGCATAATTTAAAATTTGGAGACGTTGCAATAAATTTCATTATTAGAAAATAATATAACGTTTCCACAAAAATAAAAGTTATAAATTTATATGAAAGGTTCCAGATACCGTTGAATTAATTGTATATTTAGTGATTCTTTTATTTATAAACATTAGCACATTAAATAATTATCTATAATTTTAATTTTCTGTAAAAATGACAAACCCAAAAATGATTTTTAAGTATAATCTTTCAACCAAAGCAAACCGTTCTTGCATAACAGGCTATCCGGCGGACAATGGCGGTTTAACACGTAAAATTTATTATTTAAATTAAGGTATTCAAATTGGGTTCTGTTTAAATATGGGGACGGTGTCCAAGATATTATACATCCTTAATAAAACGACCGTGCTCCTGTGTACACAGTTTTAAAGGGGCTGTTCACGGCATGTCGAGACAGGGTGGGTAAACAGCCAAACTAATTACAAGACGATGGACGCTTCAGTAAATATTTCAGGTAAACTCTCAAGTTAATTATTATGATACCGTCGGAAAAATAATGAATCAGAGATAAAGGTTGTTTTTTTTCCTGGTATAAACTTAAATATAAAATAAATTAAACTGAATATGACATATTATGTATTTAAAAATAGTCTTGTAAAATGTATTAAACTGAAAAACGATTTCATTTATAGTAATTGCACATATTAACTCTATGATAAAATAAATCATTTTATTATTATAAAATCTTAATAAGGCCAGTTCTTTTTAGAATTATAAATAGAGATTTTATATCCCGACTTGTCATACAAAGCACCTGTACCTGGCACCTGGCACCTGCACCTGGCATCTGGCACCTGGCACCTGCACCTGCACCTGGCATCTGGCACCTGGTAAGAACAGTATAGCTTAAAAATCAATAGGCGCCATTATGTTGATTCATCAATCAATACATCTTTTCACTTTATTGTACAACTAGTATTGAGTCTGAGCTTACGGTAAATAAAACATCGTGATAAAACCATATCATGACTTTAGGACGTTTTCTAATGCTACCGCACTCAAGTTGAAAATATTTCGACAAACAAGCTATAGGTGTGTTCCAGCAGCTGCATTATAAGCCAAATATGTTACGATCTTGGGCGACATCATCACTTAAAATCAGGTGAGATTGTGACCAAACGTTAAGCTATATAGAATAAAAAAGGAAAAACTCCTACCAAAGTAAATACTATTCAAATTTTTATAAAGGGTACTGTAAAAACGCTTGTCAACTCTCTATTGAATAAATACGCTCGACTAACTTGTAAGGCGTGAATGATAAATGAAGACATTTTAAGAAAATAAAACCGATCTAAACGATATCGGTGTTACCAACGCTTAATTCAGTATTGCTACATACGATTTTATGAATCATGATTTCGATAAGAAACAGCAAAATGTTTATTCTATAATGCCAGGCTTGATATTTTGGTTTAAAATCTTTAGAAATAGTAGGTACATTCAGAATAAGTCCATCGAAATCGATCAGTTTATTTTGTCTATTTTGGTATATTTTATAGAAAAATTGATTTTATCAAGTATATTACAATCAATCAAGTAATTTGTTTTGGCTATCCAAACCGAGATATCGTAGCCGTTTTTAAGTTAAATCCGTGTTTTAATCAGTGTTTTTATATAGCAAGTCTATCAGAAAATTTAGAATAAAAAACAGACATAAATACAGATTTATTAATATAGATATTACACAATAAATTTAAGGAAAAGCTTAACTAATGAGACTAGGAACTACTTTATGTATCAGATTACGTAAAATTTTATTTTAAGTGTTATAAATTACTAGGAAATTACTAGAATATAAATCAGGATCAACCATTTGCAAGGTTAGATATAAAAATAAAAGCGCGTAGTCAGACAGCCAAATTTAGAAGCAATCGTTCTGTCTAGACTGAAAAAAGCTATATATAACTACGTTAAATAGGTAGTTCATCAAAATAATTTTATATATACGTTTCAATACAAAGAGGGCTAAGAGAAAATTTAATGTTCTAAAGATTTTTTTTTTTAAATAGTCATTTGTTCAGTAAGTTTTACTACACAGAAAATATATAATATAATCCTGATGTATTATATTATATGAAGGACATTACGTAAATAGACCACTCTGACGATGTTTATCGATTAAATTATAGTCAGTGTGTATTGGCAGAAGTGACTTTTGCTAAGTATCTAAAATATTGAATTGCCATTTATAAAACTATATATCCCTGTGCTAATCGTATCATCTATTTAGCCATATATCGCATGACCTGAGCTAACTTTTTGACACTTAATTTGTACATTTACGAATCTTTTTTGGCACCTCCACATGGACCGTTTTAGTTCGAACATGGTAGAATACGTTCATAGTATTGACTTACTATATTTTCAGGTACACAGGCTTAGTTTCCGCAACTCGACGTCTATGAGCGCCTATGTTTTTTAAAACTTCCTAAAGAGTATTAGGTATACCAAGGTGTTCAACCAGATATTTGGCCAGCTCTTTACACTCCAAGAGCACGTATTTGGCTGTCTTTCCCTTTTCCGTATACGCTCGGCACAGGGGTCTTCCTGTAACGTCTAAGTTAAAGAGATGTTTCTTATAGTGTCCTTGTCCTTTGTCCCGGTGACCGGGCATCTTGACATCTGTTTAAAAGTAACTACTGCTATTATATTTATAAATACGGTTTTATAATCATTCATAAATAAGTAAATAAGTTTTTATAATTACGTATGAGAGAAGCAGTAAGGATGAAAAGTATATTTTCTTCAACTCTCCTGTAAGTCTCATAGATTTGTTGGCAAGAGTTTTAATTTAAACCGACTTACCGCACGATTGCCGCCGGCGGTGCGGATTAAATCTTGGCGGATGTATCGCCCCGGGCCCCGCGCACTGCGATCAAACGGTCAAACGCAAATAGAGACGTCGGGGACTTAAAACCCGTCTCTAAGTTTTTCATGGGTCTCGTGTAAGATTTATTTACTAGAAATGAGAAATAACGAAATGTTACGCGTACTTTGTTATTTTATACTATTTTTGGAGTTATACTACCTTTTAACGCGCCCAGTAGAGAGTAAAATTGATAGTGCTCTACGTGCGCTTCATGTGACGAAAGTGTGTCATGATGAAGTTAGCTATCAATAATAATAATGTGAATTCATTCTACTGTTTTTTTTTAAATTGTTTAATAATAATGTAACGTTGTATAAACAAAAATTATTTTACTTTGTCGAATTTACATTATTATTTTCGATGGCTAGCTTCATCATGTTATTTGCACGAGAAATACAATTTTTGGTGTTATTTTTGTTTCGTTACACCAATGAGGTATAACTTCTTAAGTGCGTAAATACGTATGTATGTACATACAAAAGTTTTTTCGTGTTTTTAAAGCGATGTCGGTTTAGTGGTAGCACGTTACATTCATGAAGAAACAAATAGGTAAGCAGTTAACTTCAGTTTATAGCTATTTTAACCGACTTAATAACAATATTATAAATAATATTTGATTTTTCATACAAAAAGTAACATCCGGACTTCAATTCATGTCATTTTATTTTTAGGATTCTGAAGTCGCGGATCTGAAGCCGCGGACAGACAGACGGATATAGCGAAACTATAAGGGTTCCTTGTTGACTTCGAAAACCTAATAAAATGACTGAGGTTTGCCGTTCTCTACGTATCACACAAAAAGTAGCGGATAGACATGAATGTTATTTTTTTTTTGTTTTACTCCTTAGATATGGTACTTATAATAAAATACGAAATCTTTATTAAATAAAAAGTCATTAAAGTTTCAAGAAATTATGATTTATTTTGTCGTCCACGCGAGCGAAGCCGCGGGCACAGCTAGATATAATATAGACCCAAAATATTTTGTATACTCTCTTAAGTAAAATACTGAGATCTATTTTTAGAAATGTTATCACCAATTGTAATGATGCCTACCTACATTAACAAATAGATGATTCTAGAATTGTTTTTATTTTTCAATATGTTACAAATATTTATCGTAAATAAATGATTAACTCTCTGACTTTGGCTATTATGTTGTTTCATATTCGATATCCCGCATATTCCTGAACGAGACCTCTTTAGGGATTTCCAGTCCCAGGTAAATATCATGATGCCTCTATATACGCAGAGCATTTTGTGAGTGTTTGCTAGTATTCGCCTGTCTAGATAGGCTTGAAGATGTTAAGTTGAAAATCTCATATAAAAACGTATTGATATGTGTTCCGGTATCCAGTAACAACGTATAGAAATAAATAAATCTCTACAAATTATTCCTCAAAGGCGTTTTTTTGCAACCACATATATTCCCTAACTCTTAATAAAAATTAATGGTTCAAAGTTAATTTAAAAAGATTATTAAAAAAAAAACTAATCAATATAAGTTTCTACACACTTACTAGGTATTATAATTTAGCTGAATAGATGCAGAAGTTTTAATCCTGTTGTGCGACGGTGATCGACCCCTAAGTCCTACTAAATTAAAACAGTCAGTGACACGTTCCGATTGTGGATTTGTTGAGATTTCTCTGCGGGATTCAATTTAAAAGTTTATATAAAACATAAGCCGCACTGTGCGAGATGGGATTAAGTTTTATAAAGCTTGTTCATAGTTACTGCATCATTGAACGTTAAATTTTCTAAACAGTTGAATAGCTCACAAACAATATAACTACTGTTGTTAGAAGAACTATGTCTTCACAGTTTTGATCTTAGATGACATATTTTCCGACTACCATAAATATAATTCTCACAAAATTAGTTAGGAATTAATGAAATTTCTTTACGATTTCGCCTAAAAAATGGACGAATAACTTGCAATTCCCGTGTACAAAATTTCATCAAAATCGTAAAATAAAGTTCATAAAATAAATATTGACAGTTTTTATAGCTTGCCAATTATGGAATTATAATATACTTCCCGCGTACAAAATTTTATTTAAACCGGTTTCTAATTTTTAATTTTTTTTATTTTATTTTAATATTTTTTTAGTCTTTTTTATCATTGTCAATTCTTATAATATATCAATTGAAGAATGACGTAATCTCCTCGTGCATAAATTCCTAAAAGCTAGGCAAGAAGTGCTTAAGTTAAATTCAGAAATACAGACAGACAAACATATTTTTATTACGTATTAGTGATCAAAATTCATTATAATAGATGTTTATAACGAATTTTGAAAAAGAAACTTACGTTCACATATATTACTACAGATGTATTATTACTTGTGTTATTAATGTATATTAGTGAAGCAATGATGGTTCAGTGGTAGTGTGTACAACTTCGCGTCAATTGACGTGAGTTGGAATCCCTGCAATGAGCCTGAGCTTTCGGTGAAGGAAAATATCGTGAGGAAACCATAACATGATGGTAGGGCTTTTTCTAATGTCCTCCTGGCTAGCTACCACCCTCAAGTTGAAAATCTGTCGCCAAGCAGCAAAAGGTGTGTTCCGGCAGCTGCACTTGAGAGTCAGTCTTCCACTAAGTTTAGCGTGTTATCGTTTTGTGCCACATAGTCACCTTACATCAGGTGAGATTGTGGCCACTAAGCCAAAACCTATAATGATAAAATAAAACAGAAGACTAGCTTGCCCGTGGCTCCGCTCGCTTGACTACAGAATGAGTTCGAGCACACGCGGGAATCGTGCTGCCCTCACTTCTACCTACGGGAGCCGACAAAAATGTTTATTGCGGGTGTTCCTTAGGAACCATGTAAATCGGATAAGTGGTTTTCCCGTGAAAAGAACAAAAACGGGCAGACAGACAGAGAGACGTTGAGCTTTTGTAATATAGCTTTTGTATACAGTGGCGATACCAACATATTATATATGTATATAATTAATGTATGAAATACCGACATTCTATAGAATGCCTAAGAGTACCCGGTAATGTATGAAATAAAGATAATTATTACATATTTTGCATAGGCATTCTACAGAATACAACAATTATAAGTACAGTACAACAGTTCGTACCAGTCTGGTCGTTGCACCGACGAATATAGTCGTGAAAATAAGGACTTGTATTAACTATATTCTATCTCATTCTCTCGCAGGCTAAATCCTATAGATGTATGCGTTTCTCACAAACACTTTGAGATCCCACCAAAAACTCTCACGTGACATTTGAAACGAATCGGAGATGTATTTCATACTTTGCCGGTTTCTAATTTGGCATTCTATAGAATGCATAGGCAATGTATGGAGTATGAATTATTTCATATATTGTCTGCTAGCTTCAGACATTCTATAGAATACCGGGATTCTATACATTTCCTATAACATATACATTACAGTAATTACAATGATACTGCTAGAATGCCGCTTTTCGCATCGTTTGACGAGCTTTGGTTTAGCAATATTTCTATATATTTTTTATATAAAGACAGCTCTACCAGTTTAATTGTGAGTATGTTTTAAATTACTTTTTTAAATAATTAAATACTTTAAATATTCATCATACTAAAAGAATTGTTAATGTAAAACTTTAGAAACACGCAAAAATCTAAAGTGTATTTTTTTACTTTCAAAATGACATGAATATATAAACTTAATTAAGATAAGTTAATTTACTTTAGCCTAAAGAATAAAATATGAATGAATTAATATACAATTCTTGTTATATTTAAATACATAAAACGAAATCCGTCTACGGATTTTACATTTTGTAATACGCTACACTTATTACAGTTTAATTAATGAGCTATACTTAAATTGTAATTAGTTTAGCCCTTCGGTATTTTTGCCGATATTTTTATTATGCCGGATAATAAGTTCAAGGATCATGTTAGCAAGTTTTTTTTTGTCGAAAGGGTAGATCATTACGTGAATAATGATGATGTCTGGAAGCGCCTCCCTCTCTGTACATCCACTAAAATGATAGTAACCGTATATGGGTATCTTCAAGTCACGAATGAATATGTACCTTCTAGGTAAGCGTGCTCCATCGTAGACCACATCATCACTTACGATCAGGCGAGGTAAGGAAAAAACTAAGTCTGTTTACAAATAAGTTTTAGGACAGTTTTCAAAAAATTCAAGATTTATTAAAAAAGAAGTAAAACACAGTTATTCATCGAAGTAATCTCCATCGCATTGAATGACCTTCAGCCATCTCTCAGGCAATTCGCGGATGCCTTTCGCAAAGAAACTTTCGTCTTGTGAGGTGAGAAATTTAGCGACCCATTTTTCCACTTCTTCAAATGTTTTGAATCGCACGTCAGACAAATCGTTCTGCATTTTCCGGAATAAATGATAATCGGATGGGGCTAAGTCTGGTGAATACGCCGGGTGTGGTACAGGTTCCCATCCAAGCGCTAGTAACGTATCCTTGACCGGTTTACCCACATGAGGCCGCGCGTTGTCATGGAGCAGTTTTACTGGACGTTTTCCTTTACCAGAAAATGGACGTTTCTTCTCAATTTCTTGATTCACTTGCATCAATTGATGACAATAGCGATCGGCAGTAACTGTTTGACCAGGTTTGAGAAGTTCATAATACAGTACGCCTTTCATATCCCACCATATGCACAGCATGACTTTATTACAATGAACATTGCGCTTTGGCGTGGATGTTGTCGGCTCGCCGGGGTCAACCCAATGATATTTGCGTTTCGGATTATCAAAATAAATCCACTTTTCATCGCCAGTCACAATTTTCCACAAGAAAGACTTTCTATGTTGCTTGTTGTAAAGACTCACACAAATGTTAAGACGGCTGTTTTTATTTTCTTGAGTTAGAAAGTGTGGTACCCACTTTGTTCCTTTTCGAATCTTACCCATTGATTTTAAACGATAAGAAACAGTTTGTTGAGTTACTCCAAGCTGTTCCGAAAGTTGTTTCTCCGTCTGACAAGAGTTTTCATCCAGCAACGCTTGCAGTTCCTGATCGTCCACCTTTACAGGAGGCCCGGTGCGTTCACGGTCACTAACGTCGAAATCACCTTCTTTGAATCGCTTATACCAATACTCACATGTACTTTTAGATATAATGTTGTCTCCAAGAACAGAACATATCGATTCACACGCTTTCCTAACACTTTTTCCTTGATGGAATTCATAGCGCATGCAGTGTCTAATAAATAGCTTATCGGTCTGCATGATTAATTTACAGAATTTATAGGTTATGTTTATGACTCCTTTAGGTTTCGATACTACATATCAAGCGCCATCTATGATAAGTGAGCGGGACCTTTAAATTAATTTAGAATAGCTGTTATGATACAAAATCTAAGTGTCCTAAAACTTATTTGTACACCTAATATTAATTCCACATAGCTGTGATAGTTTTCCTTTTAACATCGTTGTATATAGTACTGCCGTGAATTTTCACATATCTCAAACAGCAATTTTGCAACTTGACTCAAACAAAAATTAGTACTTTAAAGCTAAATGTTTCGTAAACGAATCCCTGATTCGAAAAAAAAAAATTTTCTCATACTCGCAATATTTTTGAACGACCTGTCCGTAGGAGATAGACTAAAAAAACATCCCCGTTTTACAAGTAGAAGAGGAACCATATTTTTTTTATCAATATTTTGTTTTACCACTTTGTCGGCGTGATTAATGTATATCCATAATAAAAAATTCACCCCACTTTACGTGTAGGGGAGGTACCTACACTAAACAATATTATTTTTTTGAATATTTTATTATACCACTTTTACGGTGTGATTAATATTTACAATGTACATTGTACACCCATGCCAGAATACAGCTTTTTAGTAGTGATGATATCTGTGCTAAGGCGCGGACAGACGGACGAACATGGTGAAACTATAAGGGTTTGTATGACAACAGTCTTCGGAACCCTAATAAAATATTGCTTCTTTGTTTATTTCTCCTGTATGCGTTCCTAAGCCATTCTGATGAATGTGATATGCATGAGATTGCAATGAAATTTTGGTGAGTTATTGTGTGCACATCTTTGTGTGATGCTGGACTAGTACTGTACTAGTACAACCAGTTTACAATAGGTGGCGCGCGAGTCGTTTCATTTTGAAAACAACAAGAACGAAGTCGCGGAAAATAGTTAGTATTATGGTAAAAATGAAATAAATATTCTCGTATAGATAGATAAGTGTTAGAGGCGTATAGTAAATTTTATCTAATTAATCCGTATACATTTAATAGTCCGGTGTACTTTGAACCCTACAATTATTTAAATATCATGTAGATACACAGAACAAAATTATTCCGAACAAAATTTTCAACGAACTGCATTTTTTAAATATAAACGACTACAGAATTCGGTTAATCTCTGTGTAATAATATGGGTGTGGTTATCAACGACGTACAAGAACCGACCGGTCCTGCCTCCAGTATTACATTTACATAATGTACTTAACGGAAAGAGCCGCATACAAAGGCTCTCACAAAGTGATGAGACAGAGACGCGTCAAAGAAAAATGTATTCTTCCATACAGCCTTTTAAACTGACGTTCCTTTGGCACTAAAATATTTTGTTTGTATTAAATTATTACTCAGTATTTTACTCGAGAGAAACGTAGAATTTCCTTTTGTAGCTCTAAACTTATACTGTTTTCTAACCATTTGTAAAATAATAGAAAATGTATGATAATAAAAACAAACAAAAAAAAAATGCGTACTTACTGCAGATTTTCCACGGTATTTCTCATAATTTCTATAATAATATTCCCAGACGAATTATTCCACCTATCTTAACGATATGATACTACTGGGGTATGGAGAAAAAATGAAAGGTCACCTCTATATCATGGTGAACCTTTTACGTTTTTAACGTTCTTTTGCATTTTTTAATCCCTTACTTTTTAATTGTCAGTATTTTTATTTGATCCACAGATTAGTTTTAGTTATCACCCTCTCTGCTACCACATAAAATATATTCACGTTAGTATTTCGGTACCCATAAATAGTTTATGTAAATAAGCATGGTGGTTACGGTGGTTAAGACCGCCGGATTATCGACTCCATGACCGCAGGTTTTTTTTATATTTTCTATTTGATAATATTATAACCTGAGAGTGAAGAAAACATTTTGAGGACATCTGAACGTTTGAAAGACGTTCTTGTATTGCCACATTATGTGGAAAAAAAGTGGAACTGGATTACTTAATGTTAGAAATTGCGAATACGCCGTGAACTAGTCTCGTATGTATTTTTTCTATTTTGTTTAATAGAAAATTAGATGTTTAAATTAATAATATACTTTAAAACAAGCTCTTAATTTAGTTTCAGATTTTAATAAAGCTCTATTTTTTAACATATATATATGAGAAACCTTTGGCAATATCTTTTGCCATAATTCACAAAATTCAGTTCATAGTGAGGTTGAATTTATTAAATGTTTCATTGATCGAACGTTGACGTCTAAAGTGAATAATTTGAAATACATCTGTTTGATGTAGACATTTCTTTAATAAAATGATGTAGGTTCTATTGTAAATTTAATGTGTGGTATCAATCATAATATATTAGATATATTAAAACCAGTATAACTGGACCTTTACTTAGTTCGTGTCTATTTTTTTATAGTAGCATGGTAAGTTAATGGAACTTTTCCAGATGGTATGTATACCATATACTGTAGTATAATTCAAAAACAGTTGCGACCACCGAAAGATCGTTAAAGACACTGGATACGCACCGACTGATCCCAAAATGCATACGCATCAGGAAATTACTATGACAATCTTTTCACCATAAGCATTGTGATCGCAACCCAGTCGCTACTATGCCGCTATCACCATTTCAGCACGTGAAGATGAAATTGATTTGGTTGTGTAGATGCGAGATGCTCAATCGCTATTTTCAGGTGAGATTGGTACCGAGAGACTGTGGTTATTTTTTAACCGACTTCAAAAAACGAAGTCTCAATTCGAATGAATATATATATTATGAATGTTCAGCTATGAATTCCTTGGTTATGAATCGAAGATGATTATTTTTCCGTTGGAAAGGGGATACCTCATGGGTGGTGGTTCCAATTCAATTTCATTAGCATTGGACCTTCGAATTCGAAGGTACACTAAGGAACTCCTTAAAATAATTTAAGTTTGTTTTCTTTTTTGTTAAAAATTGTCTTGTGAAAGACCGAAAAAATATTACATATTACTGTTCCCAGAAGATACGATTTATAAATAAAAGGTATATTATACATAATGTAACGAAATATCGTAATTAGGTAACAGGATCGTAGTCCTGATGCCAATCAATGCTATATTGTTTCTCCTGATGAGTGAGTTGGGATGCCTCGTGTGCTGGTGAGTATTGCTATTACCACACCTTTCGGAAAAGATCACAACGGTGCGGGCACTGCTGCTTTGTGGCAGAATTAGGTGGGGAGATGATGCTTCCTCAGGCGAATCTAGCACAGGATCTACCATTATTTTGGTATTGATGTTGACCAATTAGTTGTTGATGAATATGTGGGAAATGGAACGTAAGAGAGAATGAAAGGAGCGGACGAATGAGTGAGACGGATGAATGAAATAGAAGATGGCGATATATGACGATCGGAGCGCACGCTGTTAAGTTGTATTTTGCTGGTTTCTCTGATCGAATCCCACAAATATATTTAGTAAATACATACGTGATATTTTAATGATATACGTACATATAAACAAGAATAACCGAAGATACAACAAAGGGAAAATAAGGAAAGAAAGATGAGGTTGAAAAGAGTAATCGATCAAAGAGAATCCGATTGAGATTTTGTGAAATAAATCAAACGGTCCATTTGGAGATGACGCGCGTCGCTGATATTTGTATAAAAGGGTAAAGATATGACGGAAGACAAACAAAGAAAAGAGGAAATCATTAAAAATGAAGCTTGTACTTAGTCATTATAAAATGTATATAGGAAGATTTTTAAACGCTATAAGTATTTTGCGAGTGAATATTATTTTGCAAAGTATATATGTGATGAGTAGATAGTATGAATATGGTAGTAGAGATGTGGGTATTAAGAGGGGATGAAGGCAGGTTTTAGTCCATAAATACGTATTCCTTTGTTTTATCCCTGAATAATAAGACTAGAGCAAATATTTTATACCATAACCCTTTATATACCACTGCAATGTTTCTATGTTTGATTTTGTCATGCAAGTAACGTCTACTTTCTTGTATTGTTACTTCGTGTAGTTATCCTAAAAATAACAGTTTAACCTCTACGAAATTAGTAAGCATCTGTTGTAAGTTACTGGTTGGCATATTTTGATTCGTTAGGTGTAGTGTCGGAACTATACCAGGTTGGTTTCGCTGGCTGGTATCACCTTATTGGTGTGCTTTGGTTAATTATGATCAGTAACGTATTTTGACTTGACTCACAATCAAGAATGTAGATTCCGTCTTGACAAGCTAGTATAAAACAATAAATTTTATACAATTTTAATTATCGTTCAAGAAACCTACGGCCTCAGTACCTAGGTAACATATAGAATTATTTTGTAGGTACTCGTTTACTTCGTTTGTGCTTCTATTTTAACCATTTAGAGATAATAATTATTCCAAGAGGTGACCATCAACAGTGGGCCAAATTGAATTATGCTTCAGCAAGCGTTGAGATTCATACAGCTAAATTCTTTCTATTACACCGATCTGCAATCTGAATAATCATAAAAGTTTTTCATAATTATATCACACAAAAAATCACTTATTTTAAAAGAGATTTTATATTTTTTGTCTACCTCGGTAAAGATTTCGCTTGTGATATTAAAACAGAACTCGTATTACTAGATCCCTATGTCCTCGCTTCTTCTCGTTACACGGATTCGAATATCTTAATCAACACACCATATTATTTGCTGCTTTGTATATAATCTTCATCGGACAAGCCGAGAGATACATCATGCCCTCCTCCACTTGTCACTCAAGTGCTCTGCGGCTTGCCTCTTCCTCTATTGCCTCCATGAAAACTACCTCTACCTCACCACGTAGTCAATGGATCTTCGCATTACGTATCCGTACCATATTCAACATGTCGCATTACCAGACACATTAATTAAATATGAGATTGTATAAAAATTTTGGCCATTTACTTTACTTTACACTCTAGATGACTGGTGATAAAGTTCATTTTTATTATATACAAAAATTGGAAGTCGGTGAAAGTGATGAATAATAAGTTTAAATAGAATCAGGAGCAATCGCTTCGGTATAAACGAAATTACATGCAAGTCCGGAACCGGATTTCAGTGGCTTAAGTTCCATCGTAGAGTTGAGCTTGTTTTAGAGTGACGGTAAATCTTCAACGATTTTACGGTTATTCCACGGGTAAACCTCGCTTGTATCATAATAAAGCGTATACATTTACATATTGCAAATAATCTCAGAGTTTACATTTCAAATTTAAATCTTTGTATTCAGCCTTAGTACTGCTTTTCTTTAAAATCAGCCAAAATAATATTTTAGAGTAAATTTACTATTTCATGAATATAATATGCCTTTTGTTTAAATATCTCTTTTGTTTCTTCGCAGAGGAATGCCCGATGTTTGCATCTAGTAAATAAATAGAAACAAAATTTCTAATCAAGAGCGACGAACCATTTTAATACAAAAATATTATAAAATTATTTATGTATACATATTAATATGTAAATAATATTAAAAATAATATTAAATATAGATTATATATATTCAGAAAAGTTTCTTAATTAATTGATATTTATTTAAAAACCGTAAAAAATACAAGTAATTTTAGAGGATTTTATCCAATTTACATATATCAGCCACATCGTAGTATAATATAACCTTAGTATCCTCGCATCGTAGCATAAATAAAATGACAAGTTAAAAACTTAGTTCTCATTTTTATATAATAATATTTTTATGTATACCTGTACATTAAATATATTCTAAATATTATCGCCGACTTCTCTGGTCATAAATTAAACCAAATTAATAATTGAATTAACGTATACTTACTACATGCCTTATTCCACGACATATTCGACTTATATACCAAACTTCTATGAATCTGTTTCGATTGTCTACATTTTTTGTAATAGTATTTCAGCAAAATTCCTTATTCGCGGGAGATACGTTCCAGAATTACATATGCCGCGAATATAGAATACCAATTTATATGGGAATATAGATGTGTTTCAAGTTAAGAAAAGAAAATAGCAATATATAAAAATAATATCATTTTAATGTGTGACATATATCATTATTTTCTACATTAAGCAAAGGTTTAAGGAATTTATTTTTTTTCTTTTGTTTACAGCTTTTAAAAGACCTTTTAATTCTGATTGGTATTCATAGCCGTGGAATTAATAATTTGCCTCTTCTAACGATCGTAAACTATCAAGAATTTTTATGTTTACTAAAAGCGGCAACACAATTATTCCGCTTGGTAAGAAATTTTTATTTTATTTAATCAACATTGCGAACAAACGAGGAGAGACACGTGTGACTCTGAGACGGCGACGGCGGTTTTTGTCAAAGAAATTGAGTTTTAGCCGCAGTAATATTCGTTTCTTTATAGTTAAGTATTTTGATACCTACTTGTCCAATTTGATTGGCAAAAAGTATAATAATATTATGCATCGTTAGTTTTTTATCCGCGAATAAAGAGATTTCCGGCCGCCAATACAGGAATTAGGCGCAATTTTTTAATCCGCGAATACTGAAACCATGAATAACGAAATCGTGAATAACGATATTTTATTTTACTTAATGGAATGTATGGAGCAGTTCAGAAATAACAGCAACCACTGGTGATAAATTCCATCGGCAGTAGTCGCTGTCATGTTGGCCTGTAGAAATACCTTTCCACGCCTTGTTTGAAGGACCTGATATCACAGGAATGAGGAAACCCGTTAACCGGGGAATGATACAACATCCTCATAGTACCGCAAACATAATATTGAAAAATTCTTTATCCTTAACAATATGGATGTTGCTATGTAGACCTTGTGTGCGAATACGAGTCCGTGTGTTCTCTAGTGAAAGATGTGTATCGTTTAGTAAAATATAAAAAAAAAAGTGATATGAAAAATATTTCATATAACTTTTAGAGCAAGAATACACTTGCAATTAATTTTTTTGCGTTAATCTCGTCATCATGAATGTTTTGCAAAATGCAATGGCACATATATGGCAAATGTATTTGCTAAGTTTTTATTTAATTTATGTTATTAAGAATAATATCTATCAATGTGAAATTTCACGATTAATAATGCAACTGAACGTATGAAGTAGAAATTTCCAATATCTCCTGCGTCAGAACTCGGTCAAGTGTTAACTACAGTATATTACAAAGCGCACTGTAATTGCTTCGTGATAATGAAGTTGTATACGAGACGAGGACTCGGAAAATTATAGCGCTTACTACGTTCCAGGTGTTTCTGTCATTTCACTATTTGTGAAATTTTCATTAAAATTGTTTTGCTCAACTTTTGCAAATTTGTTATATAGTCGAATGCCATCAAAATATTTACTTTACTTGTAAATTAGTGTCCGAATTTACTTAGCGTAACACAATAAATTTTGACCAAACAAAATATATTTTTTAACCTTTCGTAATGAAAAGAAAAACAAACAAAATAATTGAGTTTGTAGCGGGTAAATGATTTGTTTTAAAATTTCATGAAGTAGGAACTGATAAAAGCTATAATAATTTTTGTATTACTATCAACTTATTTTTTATATATTCGTTTTTTTTAGGTTAGGGCAATATTTAAAAATAATGCATATTTTTTATTGTATAAAAATTTAACTTTGGTCACAATTTTATACGATGTTAAATGAGCATGTGGAATCTACGGTAAAACTAACAGCGTTAGTCGCTGCTTAGCTGCTCGCGTTAGCGTAGTCAGACTTCATAAAATCACGTACTTGCTGATACTGATAAATATAATGATCCAGAATTACACATATAGATACTAGGTACTGAGTTATACGAGATTTCGCTTCCGCTAAAGCGACCGCGCCGCTCGGTTTGGCTGTAGCTAGAAGCTGTTAATTTCCGCTAGCTTGTACCGTCTGGGCGTAGCGGCATGGGTATTATTACGCCTATCCAGCAGTTTGTGACCTGTTATATAACACACCTACATAAAGATGTAGTTATGTTGACATCGATAAGCGATTTTGTTATAGATTTTTAATGTCGATGAATCTGTTAAAAATGTTAGTGTTAGTTACGGTTGTATGATGTTGAACTTATTTACATCAAAAAGATTTTGGCATTGTCAATAGAACCTTTTTTTTAACGTGGAGGAACCCCTCGTGGATACACACTCGCTCGGAGGAAATATTGACTAAAACTCCATGGTGCACCGACTGCCACACTAATGGGGTGTCGCGGGATCGTGAGAGCATGCACCATGAGACTCCGGCGGCAAGGCCCGGTAGGGCCGCCCTTTGACGGAGACAGGCTGGTTCTGCTCGGCTGGCTCCCCGTCTGCCGAACCAGTGCAATAAGAAGAACCCCCCTCCAACCCATCTTGCCTTGGTTCGGCTTGGCAGTGGAAGGAAATGAATGAACGCACCCCCTCCCCCACCAGCCCGGCGTTGGTTTTTTATAGAGGTTTCCTCCTCCGCTTCTTCGATTCGATTTCTCCCGGCAGTGATTTATTAACGAGGTGCTCATCCTCGACCCTCTGTTAATTTTTTAAAGAGGTTGTCTTCCACGGTAATTTGTTTTCCACCGTCTGTTTTTGATTTTATTGGGTGGTTTTCTCCACCACCGTCGTACACCCGTGATTTTTTAGGTGTTTTTTTCCACCGCTGACAGTAATTTTTTAAAGAGGTTGGGTCCTCTCAATTTTTTTTGGAGGTTTTATTCCTCCGCTATCAAAGACGAGTCCAGTCCGAAGAGTGTGAGCTGAAGCGAGCCCACTCTTGCCCCATCCCCTGTCTCCTCTGATAAGCAGAGGGGTATAGGGGAGGGACGTTGTCAGTCTGGTATTAGCTGTCAGTCATAAGTACTGACGTTGCCCGGGGCATACCACCACTTTGCCTTCCGAGTCCAACGTTCTAACAACTTTCAAATGTTCTTGTGATAGAATTAATTACGATATTATACTGTACCATATGTACTGCTTGTGTTTCTCTGATACTCATACTCTTGTCAACCCCATCAGCAAAATAATTTTGCTTTATATATACTTAATACAGTAATTAGTACAGTTATTTTTTTTTTCATATTTCTCGACAGACATCTATTATAAAGGTCACGAATGAGATTTTTTTGTATGTCTGTATATCTTGTTATATGTCCACATTAAACTCAAAAACATATTACCGTTTTTTTTTTTATGAAAAAAAAGTTACACGGGAAACAATTCCTCAATTTGTAGGTTTATACCTAAATTATTGTTAATAATACTTTTAGAAAACGTAAAAAAATGCTAATAACTCTTAACTGTTATTTATGAAATTTTGTACACGGGAAGTATATGACATTCCCCATTTGATATCCTACATAAATTGTCAATAAATTAGTAAAAATAAAATAACGAGACGAAACCCATTACTGCCTAATGCTTATCCTACGCATGTGGAGCCAAGGGGTACAACTAGCAATATTCTAAAAACACATTTGTTTTATTTTTTTCAAGTGGCTATACTTTTTTATTTATGACCTTTCTTTATCATCGAACGATGATAATAAACTTAATCATATTACCAAAATTGTCATGGTTATTATATTTCTAACGTAAGTATTTCATATACGAAAATAAATATATAAGTAAAAAAATAAAAAAAGCAAAAAAATTCAGTGTATACTTTGTTTAAGTCAAATTTATTATAATAATATTAGTCGCTACACTCGTTACCCGCGCTTCTGAAGCAACGCAACCTTAGCGTTATAGGCCGCACTGGTTGGATATTGAGGAAATGACACAGATGTTTCGGATCACATATAATCTACTTAGATATGTTATTTGTCTACACTGTGACATCAACGTGGGACTCTCGATCCGAGATTGCGAGGTATGATAATTAATATCATAGTAAAAGGAAAATCATGTTATTATTACTAATTATATATTTCCTCAAAAATACATTACATCAGTATAATAAGCATAATAATTCTAAGCATAGCATGAGGTCACCAGACGCGGCGGAACCACTCAGAATACAATAGAGACAAGTGTTCCAATACGTTGTCACAATAGCAATAACGGACAATGCCTAACATAATTATATTAAGATAAGCCTAAATCAACGTCAATCTGGCCTATAATTAACATTATCAAAAATCTAGTAAACTGAATAAATACGTGACACAATAAGCGAGACATTATGTTGGGTTTTTTAATATTTCTAGAAAATTCGTAGTTGCAATTGTCACTTCTCTTTTTAAATGGTGTGATGTAGCGAATAACCTCGTAAATATTAAGTGTCCACTGCATTTTATAGCTATTAATGAAAAACATCAAAAAGGACCGCAATTATATTATTGACTGAAGACAATTAATAATAGCTTTATGCTCTCGGGGTACTGACGTGGAATGGTTCGTATGCCAGTGTGGGTTGCCAGCCACTCCCTTAGGACCAGAATACCGCAGCGAGAGCACTACTGCTTTACGCCAGAAATAAGTGTGTGGTGATGGCGCGTCCACAGTCGAAAATTGGACATATTATATTATATATATTTAATAAAGTACATGTTACCTTTTTTAAGTAGATATGTTGTTACTATATTCATGTCATGATATAATCATGTAAATCTTGATGAAGCCATAGCATGCCAAGCACCAATAGGTGTGTTATGCCAGCTGCACTTGAGAGCTAGTCTTCCACTAGGTTTAGCCTGTTGTCATCTTGGGCCACTTCGTTATTTAACATCAACTGAGTTGTAGCGACTATGTCAAACATACAACGTTAAAAAAAATTTTACTTCGACTCATGCTATATAAATAGTCTCATTTAAGTATTTAATTACAAATTATTATTTCTTATGTAAGCACGGCTTTATTATTTTAGTAACTTGAACTTATTTCTTAATCATGTAAATATTAATTAAAAGATTCCATTTGAAACTAAGACATAAATGAGATTCAAAACTAATAATAAAGATATATATCAAAAGTCTAGAGACCTAAGTTAAATTTTTAAATTTAGATAATTCAATTCTAATTATTTTCAAGCGGTAAAAGAAAACCCATAGATTGATAATTTTTTTGATAATATAAACCATTTACATTTATTAGTTCATTCGTCCCGTATTAAATATAGAATTTCACGTTAACACATTTATTATACAAATATACATTACCTTTAGCAAACTATCCTAACTTACCCGCCCACGATCCCATTGTTAACCTGTCAGATGTCAACATATTCTCTGCAGCTTAAACGACAAACAATATAGAACCCTTGTAATTTTAGAAACATGATATTGCAAATCGATTTTCCCTTAAACTGATTTAGGTATACACATAATCTCTTAAAACTTCGTTTATAAAATGAATTACTTCTTTCTTGACAACATTTTTTTTCTTTTATGCGAAATTTTTCTTACATTATCGTATGGTACTTAAAACTCAAGTATACTTAATATGAAAATAACATAAAATTATATAGTTATATTGATTAAATTTACCAAGCTTAATGTATTCAATGTATATTGTTTGTAAAACAATTCAAGTTTTATTTAATAATAATAAAGATTTAAAATTCGCAGGTGTTTTTGAAGTGAAACTTCTTATGCGACTTCCAAGCGTTAAACGTTTAACGCACATTATTGGTCTCTCCTCTTTGTGTGAGCCAGAGCGAGAGAGCAAATGTCGGTGTGTATGTATATTGCACGCTGTTTAAATAAAATATAAAATATCTTTAAAATGAAGTTTCACTTCTATCGTGTGTGAATCGCACACACACCTTTTTTTTATATTAGAAAATCTCACACGCGGCGGTGTGATACCAAAATAAGGTAAGTAAAGAAGAAGAAGGCGTACCTGGATATCGTTTTTGAAAGAAAACTACGAACTACATTTTTTAAAACAAGATTATAAAATTTTTGAATGTTTATAATATTTTCAATTATACAGCTCAATCACTTAAACGGAAAAAACAGCGAATTTCAGAGCACACGATCGCCATTCTGCCACTATCTGAAACATTATTTAAAGGTTGATAGTTTTTGAGTTAGTCAACCACGTGTCTTGGTTACCTAAGTCTTCCCTAAACTAAGACTGCAACTCCTTCTTTTGGTGGCAAATCTCAACATATATCAGACCATCATGTCAAAGAAATAAAAATTTATTACGGGATAGGTATAGCAAAAATAAACCAAAAACAATTATTGCCGCCCGACTAACAAGTGTTCAAGTGGTCAGTCCACCCACATATTGAATGATAAAAACGTCCGGCCAGTTATCCAGTTTCCTTTCAAATAAATATAAAAGTAATTTTATATGGACGGAATTGCTGATATTTGCTTCGAAAGAATACATAATAAAAGTGATACCATTTTGCTTCATTAACAATGAATTACCATTTCAATGCCAGCTTGTTAGATGCTGAGAATAGGGAAGAATTGAGATAAATAAGTAGCGATGTAAATATATAAGCAATCAACGAGTGTCTTGAGTTTCGCCTTCGAGTTCCCCCTCTTTCCGGCATTTAAATCAATCGATTCGTGATTCGCATCCATTAATTCCGTATCCAGGCGTTTTTCTCCTTCCATAAATATTATTTTAGTACTTATGTTTTAGTTAGAAGGAAAAACTGTAAAACTATAATAGTTTTCTAGATTGTTTTATGTTAGAGGTCATAATTTAGTTACAATCAAATCTGCTGTTAAGTGATGTTAAGTGGTGACAGAAATGGAATCATTTCATGGATTTTTTCAAATAAAAGGAGTTCTGTGCTTGTAGAACTTGATATAAAATTCCTATCGAGACCGTATTTCAATATAAATTATTTCTTTTTAACCCCCGATGCCAAAAGAGAGGTGTTATATGTTTCACCGATTTTTAATCTATTTATTTTTTGTGAAAGGTGACTAGATCGAGAGAATTATTAGCTATAATTCAAGAAAATCTATTCAGCCATTTGAAACTTATCAGATCTTTTCTACATTATAAATGTATGTGAGCATCTGCCAGAGGTCTGATCGAGTGAAATTTAGTATTCTGTTACTTCAATGATATTAAAATAGCATGGTAATTTTAACTGATGCTGCAGCATCATCTGTTATCTGCAGAATATCTAACTCCTCACCAATTTGCAGCAGTGATATTGTATTTAGGCTCATTGGAATGGCCTCAATGAATAGACCGCTTGTGTATTTATTTTAAATTTTTAAATTCACTTTGGATTATTAATATTACTAAAAACTTGTTCAAACACAAATATAAAAAAAAAACCAGAACAATTCCATTCTATTCTGCTAAAGTCTAAATAAACGTTAAAGTACTTATTGTTAAGTGTAAATTATTGATTTCCAGAAGCAATTATCTCCTAGCGAAGAATATTCAAACACAGTTATAAACTTGCTACCAACAAAAAATCTTATTGAATGCGAAGATAATTATCACAAGAGAGATAATTATACGCAATATTTTCGTATTAAAAAAACTTCTAATATAGAATGGTTTTAAATGATAATGGTTCAATTGCAATGTGCTTGGATTTTGTGTAAATCGCTGATTAAATTTTCGCCTTTAGTAACTCGTTGTTGTGTTTATTTTCTCCTTCGAACTTACACTTCTTTATGAGCGTTATGAAAAAAATATAAGATCGAATTTTTACGGTACGCGCGCTACTTTGACAATTACACATATTGAAGTTTATTGTGGTGAAAATGTTTTACCTCACAAGACATCGATCGATTCGAGTGTGACTATTCAAAGAAGTAAAACTTCTAATGCCAGTACATAACTTTTTATAGATTTCTTTTGTATTTTGCATATATATGAATAAATAAATAAATGAATATTTGTGCATCGTCACTTTTTTATTGTTATAGGTTTGGCGTAGTGACCACAATCTCACCTGATATTAAGTGACGATGCGGCCCAAGATGATAACACGCTAAACCTAGTGGAAGACTGGCTCTTAAGTGTAGCTGCCGGAACACACCTATTGGTGCTTGGTGATAAATTTTCAACTTGAGGATGATAGCTAGTTAGGTGGGCATTAGAAAAAGCCCTACCACCACGCCATAGTTTCCTCACGATGTTTCCCTTAACCGAAAGCTCAGGCTCATTGCAGGAATTCGAAATCACGTCAATCACGCTTGTATATAAATAAAAATAGATTACCAAACAATAACAAATTCCAGCTGCGAACCAAATCTTAAATTTAAACTTTCAGTGATTCAACGTAATGAATTATTTTAATAAATATAAAGTGTTTGTGGAACAATATTGAATCCAAATCAAAAATAAGAACTATATTGTTTTGTTACTGCTTTAACTACTTTGCATGCGAGAAACAACGCTTTTTCCAATATGCCAATTAAGGTCACCTTTAACGTATAACGTAACGTTTCATTTCAAATCATACACTGCAAATACCTACATAATTATGAATGTATTATATGATTTTTTTCTAGAAATTATTTAAAAGTATTATTGTTTTAGGATTGTAAATAATATACACCAATTATGTTGTCACTTATATATACACTGGACACGCAAGTTAAGTGTAACTAGTCTTTATCTACAGGTTCGCTTGAATATTGATAATTCATTATATAATTTTACTCTTAGTAAAATGAATACTTTTCTTCCTAGACCTGTTTACATCTAAAGGGTACATACTGTTTTAAGAATAAGTATAACGCGGTCTATCATATATATATATATATATTATCGTTATAGGTTTGGCGTAGTGGCCACAATCTCACCTGATGTTATGTGCCGATGTGGCCCAAGATGATAACACGCTAAACCTAGTGGAAGAATGGCTCTCAAGTGCAGCTGCCGGAACTTTTCAACTTGAGGGTGATAGCTAGCCAGGTGGGCATTAGAAAAAGCCCTAGCACCATGCTATGGATTCCTCACAATGTTTTCCTTCACCGAAAGGTCAGGCTCATGCAAGGATTCGAACTTACGTCAATCGACGCGAAGTCGCACATGCTACCCAGTGGTAGCGGTAGCCAACATTGCTGTAGTTATGTCTGTACATGTAATTTTATTTCCCCAAAGCAAATATGACATTAAAAATCTTTTTGTCTGTCTGTAAGTCTGTTTGATGTCTGGATTTAAATACTCGATCAATTATAATATTTTTTTCTAACTGCGGGACGAAAAGTTCGCTTTCTGTCCCCCGTATGTGGGAGAAAAGTGCCTCCTTCTGTTAGGTTACACTGACGCACATGCGCTTAACTCACTTTTCCTCCCGGTAAACTAGCAACGACTTGTTCATCGAAGTATCCACAGAACACATTTGTATATAGATGGCATTCGTTAAGCGACCGGCAAAGAGGGTAAACGTCTTGTTATTAAGGCAACGATACAAATTATGAAATAAGTAAATAACGGAACATTGTTGTAAGAGTTCTGATAATATTTTCAATGTTTGAATTTTGACTGTCACCAAAAAAAGTGACGGAGCTGTACTTCACGGTAAGCACAATACAATTCAAAAACAACGGCGGTAAAGATCGGTACTTTATCGCTGGGCATCACCGACATGCCGGTCTATAAGCCTCTTAGCAGGTGCATATACACTGTCTGATCCAGAAATATGAGAAACTAAAAGAGAGTTACTGTGATGGGTTTACCACCCTGTGCAATGTGGTCGTAACACAATCTGGTATAGATCCCTACCACCCGCTTGAATACTAGATATACACTGGACGATCGCGGAACCCGACACGCTTGAACGTACCACTATGGCGGGATTCAATCCAGTCGGACACAATATTGATGTTCTACCACCCAGTAATTTATATAAATATTTAATCTAATATTTATAACGTACTTTAAAATTTTTAAAGTCTCAGTTGAATTCATTAAAAAAGTAACAAGATATAACAATTACGAATAGTTTTTGAATAACTTGACGATATAAAGTCTAACGTTCTTTATAAATGTCTTAGGTCAAAGTATTTTACTGTAACTAAGCCCGACGGTGAATCGATAAACTTCAAGGGTAACCCTCAAATTATGTCGAGATTAGTCCCTATAATAAAATTATAGTTTAGGCTGTGGTCTCCTTGAATTATTAAGCGACCTATGGAGAGTAGGTATTTTATACACTGACTGAGCTTTGGTTTCGACTTTGTCGTTATAAATATTGTTTTAAAATTTACAGAATTAATTTTTCGTTTACCTATATAATATTATCATTGAGCGACAATTGAACGTTATAACAATACTACCGCTTCGAAATACATTTCAGACATATAAGTTCCGATAAGAAACTCGAACTGGTTATAATTTTTTTTTAACTATGTATATAATGTATACTGTAATAATGATATTATTTTGGTGGATATACAGAGAGGGAGTCATTTCCAGACATTCATATCATTTACGTAATGATCCACCCTACTATAAAGCTTTGTCAGTAAAACCTGCTTGACCTGATTGAAGATGCTATAGTTTTTTTAGTTTAAACTAATATTTAACTCAGAGTACGATTTTAACTTTCGCCAAATAAATGCACGTTCAATGGGCTAATTAATAAGATTAGTCCCTAAAAGAATAGATGGGTTACCAGAATCAAAACGATCACAAAAAATATCATTAGTATCTGCTCGTTCCTCGTCTCCTGCTTTCTTATCACAAGTCAAACCTAACCTAAGCCAGCCACATCTTCCGTGAATTGATCACCTTGAACAGATCTCCGTTTTTATCATCATCCTTTGGAGATCGTTTTCAATATTCGTAAAAACTTTGAGAAGCTTGATCTTATCAAAGACCAGCACAGTTTTAATACTAGAAATAGACATCAGTTAGTCGTAACGTGTTTTAGACTTAGTAAGACGAAAAAACGTTTTTAGGTAGCATTGTTAGGTTCTATAATAAGATCCCGACACACATTACTGATTGGCCAGACAATGACTTCAAGGATCATGTCAAGCAGGTTTACTGTCAAAAGGTTATTATAGGGTGGATCATTATTTGAATGATATTGATGTCGGGAAGTGACCCTCTCTGTGCATCCACTAAATTATAAATATGATAATATGATTATTGACTGTAAATATTATTTATACAGTTGGGAAAAATTATTAAAAAAAAGATAAGCCCGATCGAGTTTCTTGCCGGTTCTTCTCGATGAGTGAGATGTTTTCCGAACCGTTAGTAATAGTGTAATAGGTACCTTCTTTGGGCCTCAACTGAATAAAGTATTTTTTTATTTTAGTTTTGATTAAGTAATACCATGATAAAAAAAAGTTTGGTTATAGATATTTAATTGGCGGATACATATTTAATATAAACTTTAGTGACAGAAAATATTGTTGCCTTTAAACATGGTGACCAAAGCTTTAGGAGTTGTACTGATTCACAACGCTAACTCTACTCTATTTCACCTTGACTAAAACTATATTTTTTTTCTTATTTATTATGTATACGGATAACACGGAATATTATTTTAGCTTTTCAGTTTTGGTATGTGTTGAACCAACAAAATTGTTTATTATTGACTTTTGTGGATATTATATTATTATTTGCAGAAATAAAATATTCACCATCCTTTTCCAACATGCACACTGTCGTATATATGTCACACGTTATTTACCGCGAAGAGCGCGTCCGCATTATAACTTTGGTCGAGTTCTTGAACTGACGTCGCAACTTTGCTGCAACCGTTTTTTCGCAGGCAAACCGCCCGAGGAGCGACCGCATGTAACTGCGTCACTTGTGTTATTTTAAATTGCTAAATAAGTGTTGCATACATGATCTAACCTAGTGACTCAACTGATTCCGCTATTTTTTTTCCTTGTGGTTGAATTATCATCTATGCTGTCTTTGCATTATTTTAGTATAAGCTATCTAAAATAAACAAAAATATAGTCCACATCTCTCTTTAATTAAACCCGCATAGATATTATGGTGATAATAATAATAACAATTCGAGACTGTTACCATCCCACTGCTGGGCAATGAGGCTTTTTCTCAAGGGAAGGCATAGGCTTAATCACCACGCCAGCCCACAACTTATTGGCGATTTTAATCTACGAGAAATCAATAGTTCTATATTTTTCCCAAATACAGTGTTAATATAGGAACATTTCTCAAGCGTTCAGGTATCCTCACGATGTTTTCCTTCAAAGCAAAAATATTTATTATTAACATTACACGTCTGAATCACATAAATAAAAGTGTTTACTAGCAAAACTTTACATTTATCAAAAGAAACGACATTTAATGTTATAATTAAATACACGCGTTTGTCTTTATTTTGTTTATACTCATATTTTATCATTATAATAATTATTATTGTATAATAGACTGTCAATTTTGGAATGAAATATGCTCCCTGTATACGAATTATTTTCCTGTAGTTGATAAAAATTGCTTGTGAATAAATAAAAAATATTATTTTGGTTTTGTATTTATTTTATTATTTCTAAAAGTATTATTGGTATTTTGTAGCCTATAAATTTCGGAATAATATATACTTAACGTGTACAAAATTTAATCAAAATCGTTTAAGTCGTTTTTGAGTTAAATCTAGATATACTAACGAATAGACAGCAAAAAAATTCACTGTGTCATATTTCTGATCAGTAGTATTATATATCACTAGATTTGGAAAATTAAATGCTCAGACAGAGCTACATATTAATAAAGATAAAACTTTCATTCGTGGTTAATATCGTAAATGCAATAAGTTTTCAAGATAGATTCTAATTTAAATTCAATTATATGATAAGTAATTAATCGACCTAAATTCTTATCTCTAAATTATCTAAAAAGATTTATTCTCGTTGGTTTTTTAACTTCATACATGATTTCTATTAGTTTGGCAGGTTTGCAGCCTCTTCTATAGTGGAATGTATTTATTTGCATAGGTTTAGTATATTTTAATATAAGAATAAGAATGCAATTATTACGTCTTACGGTTTAATATGATTTTATTTGTTCATAAGTCAATTTTCTCAGAAATACTACTTTATTTCTATTAGGATAATGTAGAACAAAATATAATTCCTGTGTAAGTGTGATCATCAATACTGTTTTTTTTTTAATTATTCTTTTAACTTAAATCTTGTCTCGTCAACTTATGATATCTACTCAATAAAATTCTCACAACTAAAATCAGTTGTTTTTATGCTAATTTATTATTTGTTGCAGAATGATCGTACCAACTGCTAATCAGTTTCAGGCAGAAGTACCCAGCAAAGAAATGTATGAATAAATTATGAAAGCAGTGGGTATACAAGCATGAAATTTTGCACAGGCTTTCCATGTATAAAGTCGTGAGCATGAAAAGGAGATACGCGGTTAAATAGCGATAATATATCTGAGAAGTTGCCGGCAGGAAATCTAAACGGGTATAGGGCTAGCAAATAATGACTTTTTTGAAGAGTTTTTGGCAAAATCTTAGTCTGTCATGTAGTTTAACTTGTGTATCTGTCTATCCGTGTATATGTGTCTGTTTGTGGCATCGTAGCTTGATCGTATACTTGATCAAGACGATTCAAGAAAATCTTTTTAGCTTTTTGAAGATTGTCGGCTTTTTTGTAGTTGTTGAATAGAATTCAACATCCTCCACAGGTCTAATTAAGTCGAAATAGAGTAAAAATTTGGTATTCTCTTACTTAAATTGTATTAGAAGAACACATAAATCTTGACCTGATGCTGCAGCATCATCTGGAATCTCATAACCAACTTAAAGCAGAGATATCATATTTGTGCTCATTGGAATGGCTTCAATGAATAAGTTACTAGGGTCGAGGGTTTCTTAAGTTTCAATTTACCTTGATTATTCACAAACTTATGTTGTTTAATCCTATATTATGTAATATTGTTACCGTTTTACATAATAAAGCTTGGTTATTGTGCCCAAGTGAAGGGGATTGAAAATAACATAGACCATGAATTTTGAGATGCCACAAAACTCCATAGAAAGTTCTGACAAGGAGTCCTCATATTGTTAGAATATTATAATCATCACAGGAAACTCTATATACCATTAATCAATCGATAATGGTAGTAATGGTCTTCAATAAAGAAGACTAGTTGCCAAGTTAGGAAAAGTTAGAAGACTTTGTTATTCGTAAAATGAAAACAAATAGAATAATATCTTTTATTTATTAACAAGCACTCAGTACTGGTTTAATTTGCCCTATTGTCTTAAGGGCTTTCATTAACACATTCGGGAAATAAAACGAAGGACAACCCATATCCTATTTAATCACATAAGACTGAACACACGCCTTGTTAGACAGAGAAGAATTGGTTTACATTTATTTGTAGTAGCTATTTATGTACGGATGAATGAAATTATTCAAATGTAACTGAAAGGATATTTTCGTTTTAGGAAATGGTTTTGTTCATAACACATGTATTTTGCTTTGATGGTATATAATGAAATATGTAAATTGTATTTTTATTACTTCTTTTTCTATTTAATGGTGTTTTAAAGCAATTATTGCTTAGTGATAGTGTTTACGGATATGTCGTCGATCGACGTGAGTTCAAATCCTTAGAATGAAAACGAACTTTCAGTGAAGGAAAACTTTGCGATGAAACCATAACATAGTGGTAGAGTATTTTTAACGTCTACCTAGCTAGATACCATACTTCAGTTGAAAATTTTGTCACCTAGCACATATAAGAAGCGTGTTCTGCCAGCTGCACGGAATGTCATAGAGTGAAAAGAAACCTTTGGATAAGAATGAAATGAGAAATATTCTTCTAGTGCTACAATATCGTGGGATTATGCAGAACTATTGATATCTCAGGGTTTGAAATCGTATTATTTATGGTATATAGTAAACAGGCATAGAGTTCACTTGATATTAGGTGGTCACTGCATCCTATAGCTATGTACGATCAACCTCAAAAGAACCGTGGTCCTGAATCAGGACGTGTTAGTCTACTCCCGAAAACTGAATTCGAATGTAACGTTTGCCACGGCGTCTAATAATAAGTCATTGGTAACCGTGGTGGTCAAGTTCGTGTCATTCAGGAAGAAAAGTGTGCAGTGAAGCAGTGCTATATTTGCAAGAAGGCAGGCACAGGCTCGTCCCGAAATGCGACTTTCCAAAGAAAGTCACTGTGACGGGTTAATCACTTGTGTATCATGGTCGTGTCCCAGTCGGCTGTAGATTTCTACCACCATGCTTGACTATTGGATATACACCAGCTGAGACCGGAACGTGACAGGCCTAAGCGTGCCACTATGATGAGTACCTGGGGTATGCTGATCACGATGCAGTCGGACACGATTGTCGAGCCCTGCTACCCAGCAGCCACAATTATTGTTATCAAAATTTTAAATCTCGTTAACAGTTTTAATTTTAGCATTTTTTTATACTACAAAGTTGGCAAACAGGCATACGGCCCGCCTGATGGTAAGCGACTACCGTAGTCTATGAACGCCTCCAATACCGTAGATATCACAAGCGCGTTGCCGACCCGAACCCTCCGTTACCCAAAGAGCTCTGGAAACCCTACTCACCGCAGAAACACAACACTAGATCATTTGGCTGCGATCTTCTGTAGCATTAGATGTAGAATAGTATAACTCTGGTACTAGCACAGACAGTCGGAATATAAGGTCTCTTGACTATAGCTTAAGATAAGAAGTATTCGTCAAGTATCAAGCAAGACCGAATACTGTATCCTTGCTGATAACGAACTGTATTAATCGCACATTTAAATTTATTATTATTCAGAGATTCAAAAGGATGCCTTTAATTAAACTAGTTGTAAAATGGTTATTAGTGAAAATAAATAAATCAATTATTTTCAAAATTATTAGTATACTGAGATGAGACTGTACAATAGTTTTGGGGTAGCGTTTTACACGTCGAGCCTCGAGCAAACTTCACGTTTGGCGATTTACTCAGATCCAAAACAACTAAAACACAACGAAAAAAATATTTGTAGCATATTCGCATGCTATTTGATTACCTTATACATTGTAAATAATAATAAGAATAATAGCTATACATAAATAATATATATTCTAATAGCCATCTGTGTATGAAATTACCTAGATTTGTGCCATTTGATAAATACTGCACCTGATTCAGGATGACATTCATAACCTTAACTAGTTTTCATGTTATTTAATTATGCACAGGCGGTTTCGATTTGAGACTATTTTCAAACGTTTAGCACTAGATACTTATAATAAATATTTTATGCGCTGAAATATCCGATCTAATTAGAAATAACGTGAATCAGATAGATTTGGATAATACCTAGGCGGTAAGCTTATTCGGAAATTGAGCTATTAGGTAAGCCCCACGCAATTAACGATACGCCTACGTAGCGCTGTCGTAGCGGAAAGCTACGCATCGTAGAACTACTACGCCGTAGCACATTACAACCAGAATCAATAATATCACTTTGTATGTAACATTATATTTAAGTATATTTTTAACTTCATTTACAATGACTTACATCATTTTGAAAATAATTATGATTAATTAGTGTCGTCAACATTAAATCTACTTAATATGGAATGTTATAATTTTTTACAACTGCAACTCGGACTGATTTTGTAAAACTGACGAAAATATAATTTCGTTTTTCCTTGTATCCTCCTCTAAAACTGAATTGAAGATAATACTTTTTTTTCGAATACAATTAAAGAAAGACTTTCGCTATAGCTGTGTTTTCTCATTTATTTTATAATTGAGCTATTTTAGAAGGCTCCTAATCCTTACAATAATTAATTTATGGAAAAATATAAAAACATATGAACATGGCACATATATCTTATATGGTATAAAAATATTTGCTCTAGTATAATATGAGGAAATAATATGAGGAATACGTTTCTATGGACAAATAAAGGCACGAGAAAGGTGATTATAAAGAAATCATTATCTCTGGCTATTCACCTATTTTTCGAAATGAATTTTAATTATTATCAGCTATTTTCATATAACACTATAATTTAACAATTCACAAAAAATATAACCAATATTTACCTTAAACGATTAATCTAGTTTAAGCAATATATATCGGACCTCGTACATAAACCAAATCCACGTAGTAATTTTGTAATATCAATTTGAATCCTTCACATTGACCCCGAAGTGTTCCATAATATGATCGGGTTAAGATTTAACCTGGCGGATATACTTACTAGGATTAAATTCCCATAACTATATCGCAAAGGTTTCAGGGACGCAAACATTGTGAGATTTATGTTTCAATATTGTGCTAAACTTTAACCAACGTATCTTAAAATATTTACGTATGTATAATAATAAAATATAAATAAAATAACATAAAATCTAATTTAATATGTTAGTGTTTTTTAGTTTCAATTTCTCTTATTATTATTATCCAATTATCTTATCTTCATATTTTTATTTATTTTAAATGTTTATGTAAACATCTTGTTTGTTTTATATGTATATAGTTAAATTTGTTATTTAAGTATCATTTCTGAGCATGCCGTACTGTGCCGTGTTCACCTATAAATATAACGGCATTTTAATTTGATTATATGAAAAGTTTTTATGAACATTGCATAAATGATTCGTTATGTTGGTAAGCCATAATAAATAAAATTAATTAATACACCATCGTTAAATGTATATTTTAGATTGATCTTTTCGACTCTATGATTTGAAATAAATTAGCTACACATATGTGATTTTGCCGCAAGAAGTAACTGTAATGAAATTTATTTATACTGTAGTATGCTGATTTTGACAATGTGTAATGAATGAGTCAGTCAATAAAAGGTAATCAACCACTGTACACGTCTCCTTATTTTTTTTAAAGTGCTTGGTTACCTTTTAGTGACTCATTCAATATATATTGTTAATGCCAGCACACTACAATTCTGTTTAGAAAAATTTATTCATGTGTAAATTAGTAAGCGGTTCGCCTTAAACTCTTACAGTTGATATTTTTAAATACTAAGCGATTGTTTGACAAATTTTTAATGTCGAATAACGAATTAATTCTGCTCTTGTGCTATTTATCGTATTGTTTATGCATGTGTGCACTGTCCACAGATATTGCAATATAACTTTAGTGTATTAATATAAACACATTTCTTTTCACATCATGTCACGAATGTGCGATAAGATGAAGTTAGCCATCAATAAATTTACATTGTTATGATATATAAGGGCAACTTCATCGTGTTTTAGGCACGTAGGATAAAAAAATTACACTTATTTTTATTTTGCTACACCTAAAAAGTCATAAAGGATCCCTAATAGTTTCGCTACGCCCTTCTGTCTATCCAGGACTTAGCCCAGAGATTCTTAGTACCAGAAAGATGTAATTTGGCATGGATATACATATTAATCACGCCCGCAAAGAGGTAAAATAAAATATATGTAGGGTACCTCCCCTATACGTAAAGTGGGAATGAATTTTTTTTACTCGTCTGTACTATCGTGTGGGGAGTCGTTTAAAAAATTTTGCGGGTGTGTGAAAACCATTTTTTGATTTATATATTAATATATTATTGTATAGGGTACCAAGTAAGCATATGCAGTCTATAGCTGTTTGGAACCTATTTAAAAAACGACAGCAGTTCTGAGGCCAGTCAATAATAAGTTATCACTATTGTGGACAGGATTGGATTGTCTTGTCTGTCAATGCATATTGCCAGTCACACCTATGTGGCTAGAAAACATCCACATCAATAGGAGTAGCGGTGGTGCTTAAATTGTCGGTCTATACAAAATTCACTACCATTCTTAGTTTAAACATTCGAAGTTAAATTACTAAAAAATATACATTTATCATTTGTAAAATAACGATTTTTATAGTTCTTTTTAGATAGGTAAAGTATACCGACCGATATTTGAACAAATATAAACAGACTGTTTATCAAAACATCGTGCTAAAAATACAAACTGTGTGTTTACAAATGATCAAAAGACCGGTAGCGACTCTCTGTAACGCTTAACTAACTATCCCTGAAGGCATCCAGATCCGTTTTTTCTTCCACGTTTTGTCCTTACAGCGTTTACTTTATTTCTATTTGCCTGTATAGTGAGGTAGCCGGGGGAGGGTACAGGCACGCGCGGTGGCGTCGCCCCAGCCAGTCAAGCTGCGGCGGCCGACCGAACGCCTGTCCATACAACGTGACTTACGAACAGAACTGGTGACCTACCTTAGTGTCTGTGACGTGTTAAAGTGAGCTGCATCGCACATGCGTGTGACCATATCGATAGTGAACCTGTGACTTGTGATTTTCTATGTGATTCCGTGAATTCTGTGTTTGTTTCGAGTGGCCGTGGTTGTGGTGAATTAAGAAATCGCCGGTAAGTAAAGTTTGGGTAATTATATCGCCATTACCAGACCCGGTGTTCCAATATCAATTAATAATTTACGTTTATATATGAAGGCGTTATTAAACTTAAACCTTATATTTGCGAGATTATAAATTTCAGTTGATTTATACTAATTATGGGTAAGCTTATCCGTTGTGTTATGAATTACTTTTTACTTAATATTAACATTAAAAAACGTGTTTCAAATTTCTGATGAAATAATAGCAAATAAGTAAATTAATTCTGTCTATATAATTTTTCCCCGTCAATTTTTATTAATTTATACAGCTATTTGTAAAATTAAAAGGAAATATTACAATTAATTGATCTCTAATATGCAAAGTTTTCCGAAAGTTTAGCGGCGTAAGAACTAAAATCGCTTTTTCTTCATGAAAAATAATAATAAATAATGCGGCGCATAGGTACCTAGTCTTAATTATCCGCATAACTACACTAAGAACAATATGTAATATCGCTTTATTTTCGATATGCTATATTCTATATACTATTTACTGATTTGTCCGATTGAAGTACTAATTTTGTAATCTGACTGTTTGTTAAGGCCTGACTTAAAAGATAAATTATAATATTTTAAATAAATCAATTATCAATAATATCATATTTTGAGTAATATAGAATACAATACGCTAAAGATTCATTGCAACATGTCCACTGCAGATTTAATGCAACGTGTCCAATGCAGTTTTGTCTTTAGGTTATGTTATGTGAAACTTCAGTCGCTTTATAGCTCCCCAATATAATAGCATAAAAAATAAAAATATCTTTACAGCTGTCCACAGGTATTTGTTGTTCATTTTAGACATTTAACAGTAATTTATAATTCAGTACATTAAAAAATATTAACGTTGCGCTAAAGTATATATTATTAAGTACTTAATTGTTTAGGAATTTACGAAATAAACATGAAACACAATTATAATTTTCAGTGATTCTTATTTCAATTCCTATTAAAGGTCAGCATGGTGACACTTCTGTGACAGCAGTACGTCGGTGATTATCTTACTTCATGTACTATGGTTTATTTAGTATTAGTGACACTTAATCTTTAAATTTCACCGAGCTCGTTTAAGTAAAAAAATCTATCAAAAGTCAAATCGATTGAAAAGTTTTTAAATGTTTAATTAAGTAGTTATTTTTCAATTTAGGTATCTAATTGAAACGTTAAATTCATTACCTATTATTTTTTCAATTTTGCAGGTGATAATGTAAATTTGGTACGTATTTATATTTACAAATATCTTAACTGAAAGTAATAACCACTTCATAATTACGATGCCTTTATCAGCTAAACAAATTAAAAAATGACAATTAATATAGATTTAAGTAAACTGAATTATACGAAAGAAACCATTTTTAAATGTTATTCATAACTGTACAATATTAACTTAAAGAAGAATTACAAATTACTCTTTTAACTTCGAAAATTATTAATAAAAGACATAAAGCAATCGAAGGCAATTTGACGGAAATGAAACAACATTTATTTTATCAAAATTTAATAAAAAAATGTATTGTTGTGATGTTTTTTAAAGGCTAACAATTATGGAATGATATTATAACATCCCGTGTACAAAATTTCATAAAAATGGCTGAGAACAAAAAATTATTTAAAAAGCTTTTTTATCATTTAAAAAATATGTTATCGACAATTCTTATAGCCTATCAATTATGAAATGACGTATGCTTCCCGTGAAGGAAATTTCATAAGAATCGCTTGAAATTTAACACAACATTATTATTTTATTATTCTTTTTTTTTACAATTTTGTATGATTGTTTTATGAATCATTTTTTATCTTTTAATTATATATATTTATTTCACCTTATTTGATTCCTAATTAATTCATTTATTGTGTTTTCGGTTGCCTTCCGAAGGCATCTTTAGTTCTTTAGATAATTTATTATTTCAAATATAGTATAACAAACTTCTTTTACGTTCGTATATATATATAATAAGTAGGTCGTATACACGAATATTGTATTTTTGGCTGAAGAACTTTTCAAATTTAAAAATATCGAACAAGACGGTAAAATAATTGAAAAATGACGGATGGATTCTGATTGACGAGAGAGACACGGATCGCTAGAAAAGAAAACGTACAATCTTAAATTAGATTTGTATAAGTTTATTTATAACTATTATTCTATTTATTGTTTTGACTATCTGGAGTCTATAAAATTTATTTTGTTACAACAAGAGACCTCTCGAATTATAACCGGTATTCGAAGGAGTTGGAACCTTTTACTCGAAATTATAAAACGAATGGAAAACCTGGCGGACGCATTCATTCATGCTGGCTTGAGGATGCAGTTATAAAAATTGGAACAGAATGGAGTTCTAGTTAAACACAAGCTTCTCACGACGGAATTTTACTAGCAGATCTGTTACGGATATATTCAAAACTTGGACTATTTCTTACTAGTGAAGGTGTTACTATCATTAATAGACTTGAATAAGGTACTCTGTTTTTATATCTCATTTAATGTTAATGCTTTCGGAATACACTTATTTATCTATTTCGACTTTCATTCCATTACCTTGAATTATTTATTTTCTGGTATTTTATACCTACTTAATTGTCCCCGTGACAATTTCTAGAAGTATTAATGACAACAAATTTTCACAAAATCGGAAAACAATTAATTAAAATATATTTTTTTACGACCTCTATAAGTATTATTGAAATTTCATATAAGCTACATTAATTGCCTAGTGACTTCAGCTTTCTTTATACAAAAGTTTATAAGAATCGGCTATCGGAATACGGTTTATCAAGCTGTATTTGAGTTACATCTATATATTAATACGTGAAGCAAAAACGTTGTACCCCTTTTTTCGAAAATTTCGCGGACGGAGGACTATGAAATTTCCCACAATTATAGTTTATATAGAGAAGGAGTGCAGAATGCTAATATTTTTTATAGTTAGCAATAAAATCAATAAAAAAACATTACACACACTACCATGTATTTGACACACACACGCATATGTACCACTTTTGTTTATTGTTCAAGTCTATGGTCAAATTGAGAATAGATTGTTTTGATATTGTTTGTCTTTAATATTATTTGTCTATAGTCTTACTAAATGTCAAACATAACCATAATAAATTCATTTATTATTACAATATATATATGCCAGAGAATCGTGTCAATATCACTATTTAAAAAATGTCTCATAACAACGTGCTCATAGATCATGACAGGAATTCAAAATACGGCGTATATAAAATAAATGGAAAGAAAGTAGAGGTGTCGCGTGCTAGAAACAGGTGCGCTCTGTGTACCCATATAAACAACCAACGACGGGCTTGAAGGATGGTTCTAGCTCGAGCCCTCGCATTGTGAAGATCTCCAAATATGGATCCTAAGATTGTTCAAGGCTACCTACTAAGTCGGAACCCAAGGAGAAGATCATTCTGGTTGGAGCTTGTTGTTGGTCACCTACGGGCAGCGATAACATCAGACATGCGAGGCATGGGTGGGGCTATATACAGGAGGTTGAAGGCTACCAAGGCAAACCTCAAAGAAACCCACATTATGCTCACTTAGATTGTCGGATCATGTACATCTCTACAATACGCACCTAACCCAGATTACGCCCGAAAGATCTATGATTCCATAATTAAGATATCAAAGAAAATCCTGGTGTTTTCGATAGTCTATTTTATCTCTCTCTCTTTGACATATATATTGGTTATTAGTGAAATACTGCTCGCTTAATATACAAATATAAATTTAATATAAAACCTCAATATAAAAAGAAAGTTGTGTAGCAATATCATATAGGTAAAAATATATGTATATTTGTTATTGCTGGTTCAAAGATCTTTTTGTATTTTTTATTATTGTGGTGGCTACCAAAATCATTTTCTCTTCTCAATTTCAGTAATTTCATGAAAGTTTTTTCTACTTTTATTATGCCTCCTCATAGAACATTAACGGGTCGGAGTGAGAGGCAAAGAAGAATAAATCTATAGTCGCGGACACATAGTAATAGTAATGAAAATTCAAATAGTGTTAATATTATACAGAATGAAGAAGTGAATTTGAGAGATATATTTAAATGTGCACGAAATGTCATTCCAAAAGTTTGTCATAGTTATGATTGTGGATTAATGGATTTAGAATGCAGGTTTGGCAATGCGAAAATTTTGATTCTGAAGTCACTTTAGGTGACAGAACTGCATTCACTTCATGTTGTCATAAGGGTAAAGCAATATTACTGTATCCACGTATAAATGTAACATACTCCGGAACTATTTTACCATTTATCCTTCAAAGAACTCAATTTCCTATAATACCTGCATTTGCGATGACAATAAATAAGTCTCAAGGACAAAGATTCGAAGAAATTGGAATTTTATTGAATCGGACAGTTTTACACATGGGCAATTGTATGTCGCAGTTCGTGTCGCATTCCACGGTTTGAGATTTTATATTTCCGAATATAACGGTCAAGGACATTTAGCAAACGATGAAAGAGTTTTTACAATAAACGTCGTTTACAGAGAAGTTTTGTATCATTAATTAAATTATCGATATTTGTATGTCAAGTTCAATGGACAGCATTTTCTTTATTGCATGTTTTTTCGTTTTAATAAAAAATAATAATAAGGTATTCTTTGATTCAATCATTTTTTGTTTTTTTATATTTCATATAATTTGTTGAAAAAATAGACTAATGATCACAGTAGCCTTGGCGAAATCTGTGATTATAAAAGTATTAGTCTTTGACAATAGATCCTTAATGATGTTCAAACTTATAATTTGAATTAATTATGGTTGAATTTAGACCACTGGGCGACCACTAGTTTAAATAATTGGACAATAATTAATTCGAATAAATAAATTTCCAATTCCTATTTATACACCCTTTACTGCGATTTTTTTTTTAATTTTAACGATACACCTGTTTCGCTGTTTCTTTCGCGTCTACATCGCGATTGGAGTTACTATGCTCAATTTAAAGTCAATCGGACCTATACTTTAGCAGATCTCGTGATGAATGGTATTTCTCTTTTATATATATAGATAACGCGAATGGGAACATCAATTGATCGGTTTTCAAGTTTGAACGCTTGAATAATTTACGGCACTGTTTAGAGTTCGGCCCGAGAGCCAGTAACAATATTGATTTTATATAAAAATAACTTTCTATATCGGTGTTTATTTTATATCAGCTTTTAACGGATGCGTGCTTCATCGACAAAGATACGCTCTCAATGAGTGCGAAAACAAGCAGATAACGACGAGCAATATACGTATAATTAAAATGATACTATAAAAGTAAAATTGAATATATTTATCGAGAAAAATGTTCTTTATACATTTTTAATTCAAATTACTGTTTCTAGCTGTGCCCACGCCTCCGTTCGCGTGGATTACAGAATGCCGTCGATTGAGTACACGCGCGAATCGTGCTGCCTCTGCTCAAAATTCGAAAGACAAAAAAACTTATTGATGGTGATCCCTAGAAGATAGCCATATGCTATCGCAGACTTTTTGTAGATCTTTTTAAGATCAATAATTCAGTAGTACATTAATTTGATATATCTCTTATAGCTTACTCAGCGTAAGCTATTTAAATGTCTCAGAAGCCTCTTTTTTCCATATTGATTCACCATTATCGTTACTGCTTATTTCTTGTTAATTTATTTAACAAAATATATCCTACTCGTATAACCTGATCAGATAACATAACTATGAATGATAAAAAAAAAACATGTAAATCGGATAAGTGGTTTTGCGTGAAAAGAACATAAGCGGACAGACAGACAGAGAGACGTTGAGTTCTTTGATAGGTAAAGATGAATAAATTATCCGAGACATACTATGTAAACTATATTTAGTCACCATTTTTTTTCACGTTTATTCAAGTGCGAAAAGGATATAGCAGGGGGAGACCGGGAAGGTATACTAGTTGGGAGAAATTAGCCATTGGCCACCAAATGCTCGTAGTGACAATTACAGTGTTGTTACCAGACTTATTACCCTTGGCTTTTATCGATAGTCTCGGTCACAATACAACGTCGCATTCAGCAGTTCCATTTTGACGTGACGATTGTAAACAGGTTTTTAAGACAAGAAAGTTTTTTTTTTGTTTTTGGTAAGATAATTGTTATTGATTTCTATTAGCGATTTCAAATATAGCATTCATATAAAACGTAAAACAAAATGTAGCTAAATAATAAGACTTTCGTAACCAATAATCAAATAATGGATTTTATAGTTAGGTAACTGTACCCGTGGGGCCGCTCGCATGTGTCGCTTATAATATCATCTATATGCCAGTAAAAGTACTGTCAAAATCGGTCCAACCGTTTCGGAGATTAGTTTGAACAAACAGACACAGACAAAAAAAAGTAATCGTTTTTTTTTTAAACAGCTTTATTTTTGACATACAAACAAACACTTCAATTTTATTATTTTTATAAATATAAATTTATAAGGAAGTAAGTGAAAAACGGGTAATCTCCTAGACTCCAACTACGTATATATATGCATTTTCGACCAAAGGGCAGAAGCATATTTTTTTCCACCATATTCTATTTCATTCTTAACAGTTTAAAAAATCGTATTATTATACGTAGTTTTCATATGAAATAATTTTCAATTTCTTATACAAAGTTAAAGACAGCTTAAACCACGCTTTATCTGAGTTAAGATGTTTCTTTAATAGTAGAATGTATTCATTATTCTAAGGCATTCACTAAATATCACATAAATACTGATACATTAAAATTCCGAATAATTGATTATCATTATAAAAAATCTCACGGTCAGGAAATAAAATTACCCGAGTTCATAAGGGAATTTGTTTAATCACTGTTAGTTATACGATATAATAGTTTAATAATAAATAACGAGACAAATAGAGAATACAATGTTGTCCGCGGCGGTAACCTAATGGTACGCCGTAACGCGACGACCGACAGTCATTTACAATGATAATGAGCCACCTGCTTCTTTACCCCATTTCCTTTACAAGTTGCCGCGTGCACGTCAGGCGCGGGGGTGAAAACTAAATGATAATGGTCGCCCGTCACACTTTCATAACCAACGGAAATATTTTAAATACAACACGCATTTTATTTAACTCATATTTTTAATTTATAGGCTTACATTAACGAAAATCGCTAAACCTTATATAAATGACGATATGGTCTTAGATGGTAACATGCTAAGTCTAGAAGGGACTGAATACACACTTATAGATTTTCAGCTTGAAGATGGTAGCTGACCACCTGGTCAGACATTAGAGATTAGTCTACCACCATGCTTATAGTTCCATCACGATGTTTCTGAGAGATCAAGCTTATGTAGGATACGAACCTACATCAAAAACTTATTTTAACTTAAAAGTATTGATGTTTCATATGATACGATAACATGTAATAAAGATAAATATTTCTAGTAACACTTCACAAATTTATTTAAGAAAATAATTTAAATTAATGACTCAAAACTACAAACTGCTATACTTACTTAAATAACTATAAAATGCTTATGTCTCCTTATTTTATTGTTATTGAAATGCTTTTTAGTGGCAATGAATTATATTTTAAAACAGTATGAAATTTAATAAAAGCAAAATTGAAAAAAAAGTAATTTGTAGACCATATAAATTTAGCATTAAAAAGGCAAAATAATAAACTTAAAAGCCAGACTATTTAAATATATAAAAGAGCCCTTAAGGATTGAATCGCATCTAAAACGTCTTCAAAGGTAACAACAGTTAAGTAAAAATAATAACGTAAACAGTTTCATTATAAGTCTTTACAAACAGTACATAATTTTTTAAGCGTATTACAAACGATTATTAACACCGATAATTATTCACCATGGAAAGGAAACAAGAAAGAAATATTAAAAAATGAAAATAAAATTAGCAATTAAGGTCACGTTCAAAACTCATTCATTTATCATAAATGCTTGCGGAGTGATGACAAATCAGCCTTAGTATATTAAACACGTTTATTAAAACGAAAATAGATGTATAATTAAGGATAAATGAAGTCATTTATACGCAGCTATCTAGCGGTTACTCGATATCTTAGTTTATGTGAAGTAAAAATGCAGATGAAGATCAGATTTGATAATAACTTCATTATACGTATATCGATGAGCCATGTGCATGGTTATCTATCGCATATTTCGTCCGTTTATGTGCAAGCACTCCTTCAGTTTAGATAAAAAGTCCATACACACATTGGCAAAAATACGCTTGCAGATATCTGGACTAAAAGGCGCGATCACACGTCGGATATTTGCTTGTAATATATTTGGCGAATTGTTGTATACGCGAGACTTAAGGTAAAAAATCACACAGGGTTAAGTCACCAAAGCGGCTTACCTATTAATTTTCCAGGAAAAGGCTAACTCAGTTTGGTTGTTAAGACTCTAGTAGTGTGTGCCGAGCCCCATCGATTTCCCAGTCGATAATAAAATATAAACTGTTATTATGCGGTCAGCTTGAGTATTAAAATATAACACGTTGTAATCCAGATTTGTGTTACTTAAAATCCAGGTCATATTGGTTTCAGAAGAAAATATTCAAAGTTCTGAACTCAATTAACGAAATGTGGAACAGTATATATAAAATATGATAAAAATCTATGTTACCTGTCGTATTTTTTCCGTACTAGTTAGCAACGTTAAATTCTGGTCGGCATGTTTCAAAAAGCTCTTGATTTAAATATTTTAGATCATTTGTTTTTTATTACGTAGAAATATTTTTCTTACACTATTGCTTCATAAAATTATGCTGTCGTATATTTATTATTAATAAAAAATAAACTGCGTAAATAAAGTAAGTATTAAATAATAATGTTTTGAACTGTGTGTAGATGATAAGTTTTGTGTGTTCGTAAACTTCCCCTGCAAAATAAAACCAGAACAAATAATAAAGGCTCATGGTAACTTACTAAATATCGCCCTTTACATAGGTGTTGACCCTTATAATGATATTTCGATCTTACGATGGTAACCATTGTGTTTGGATTGTACTGTGCTTAGTATTAAAGATAGTACCGTTGATTTGCCAAGCTAGCATACAAAAAGATTATGAAAATGTAAGACATAATTAAAACAAAATGTAATATAAGGATAGTTACCATACATGTAGTGTAATTTTGGCTTTAATTACTGTATTAACAATGAGTTTGTTTGTTTGTTATTCAATCTCGCAAAAACGGCTGAACTGATTTGGCACACAAATAGATTATAACATCCTATGTCTTATAGGATACAATTTATCCTAGCAAAAACACATTTCTGAAGTGCACGCAGACCAAATCGCGAGCAAAAGCTAGTTACATTATAAAAATTAATCACAATATAATACGGCCTAAAATACTCAGGCATAATGTAATTTTCTATAATTGACCCGCAACTTCGTTCACGTTTATTTCATTTTCATCCTTTTATGTTTAGAGGATTTGAGCACAATGTCACTTGATGTTAAGTGACGATATGGCTCAAGATTGTAGCACGATAAGCCTAGTGGAAGGACTGGCTCTCCAGTGGAGCTATCGAAACACACCTATGGGTGTTTTACGACAGATTTTTAACTTAAGGATGGTAGCTAGTCAGGCGGGCATTAGAAAATGTCCTACCACTATACACGCTACCACTGAACCATAATAAACCAAGCGCGGTGAAGCTGTATAAGCATACTGAGGCTTCAAGGCCTTGAAAGCTAACAGTATAGACGGATCGAAAAAATCATAATAAACGAATATAAAATTTAATAATAAAAAATAGCCGCACTTAGCGATAATGTGATATAGAATGATGAATTATCAGAATCGTACAAGTAGTTCCAGAGGTTAACTCTTATGAACATACAAACTTTACGTCTTTATAATAGTTGTATAGAAATTATTTATATTATAGATAAGCGATTTACCTACAAAGTAAAACCAGGCGGAATTACTTAAATAAATAAAGAATAAGCTTGCAGCACCGTACACATGATTGAAGAGAAACATCTGAAAATGGGAGACGCGGATAGCCTTAGATCTAACTGCGTATTAGATACAAAATGTATAGAGCTGTCTTTTTTTTCTCTCTCTACGTTGTATCTTTCTTCTCTTTCATGTAACAAAATCTGCTTAAACATGGTGCGTCCTTGAAATCACTCCCTATTCTCGTCCAATTATCGAAACGCCGCTTAATAAATTTCACTTTAAAAACATTCTACTCTTAAGTTGAATTTTTAATGAGCTAGTAAAAGTGATCTAGAAAATTGACATAATAATTGTTAAAGCAATTTTTTTTTTCTGATTTTCAAATATTTACTTTTTTATCTCGCTACTTAAAATATACAGATGCATTGAGCATCTGATGAACGAGATGAAGTAGTACAGTTCTAATAGAAAGGGTAATTCAAATGAACCATATGCATAAGTCGATTAGAAAGCTTGCAAACTCAAGATCGTAATTCGAACAATTGGCAGCGCGCCCACAACGACGCCAGCCAACGTAAGCCTGCTTTGAATACCCCTGACATTATGTCTACATGATATCTAGCCGGTCTCTCCACTTGGCATGTGTTTCGTAATCATATGATTCATTAGTAGGTGCACTAGCATGGGTTTTGACTGCATCTAAACAAAACTCATACATTACGACCAGTTCTCTGATATTTCAGTATACATTTTCCCATGTTGCGAGTTTCAGCTATCATTTCAGCTTGCTAACAAAAAAAGTATCCACAATTTATCTGTTTTTTATTACAATTTTAACTGGAATTTATCTGTGTTTTTAATCTTAAATATTTTTTTAATCACTTTGATAAATCTCGTATTGTTTCATAATCAAAAATACTTTATTTAATTTACGAATTTACGAATATCAACACACTACCTCCAGTTCGGAAAATATCTCAGTCATCAAGAAGCTCGATCTGGTTTATAATATATCAAAAACAAGAGAACAACAAATAAAGAAGCAACAATAAATATTTTCTTGACAATCCGCATGGGATTTACCCATTGCTACTATGTATTACCTTCGTAGTTTGTTTAATAAGTTTTCTTGTACCAGGTAGTGGGTCAGGGCGAACAATTATCACTATTTACTCAAAGAAAATATTGTAGTACTCGTTAGTGTATATACGTCGATATCAGAGGATTATTGTGTTTCTCGAAAGATTTATGAGAACAGATATTTTTACAATTAAAAAAAGGAAATAGAGTGACTACAAATATTGAATTTACCGACAATGAACGAATCCGAACTGTTCTGAATGTATAAATTTTTCTTCGTTAATACAAGTCTACTTGAAATCTTGGAAGACTATTAGATTAACTACAATCCTTTATAACTACAAATTTTATAGACCTTAGTAGAAATATGCTAGAATACTTTTTACGAATAATATATACATACAAGTAATACAATATTTAATACTAGAACTTATATTCAGATGAGATAATGGGTATTTAAGTAAAACATAAATTTAACAAAGCGTAGAATATCTACCTTTTTACTAATTTAAGGCAAATGGCACCTAGTTGCCGAAGTGGCAAGCTCACAACATTTGCCCCGTATTCGCAAACCGACACGAATAAAATGCGTCGCTCTCTACACGACCCCCGGGTGTCGTTATCATCGTCTGTGTTCCCAGTATGTTTCAAATAAGACTATATTTATTACTTCCTACTAGTTCTGCCGTCCTAATACCTGCATAAGTATAACACCTTAATATTATATTAAAAGTTTTGTTATTAACAAGGTTTAGGGGAAATCATAGTAAATGTAAAATTCGTTACTATCACGCTATATTCTTCTTTTGATCTTAATAATATTTTAAATAACTTATGCTGTAATCATAGCAATGAGTAAATTACATAAAATTGGTTCGAACGACTCTGTTTATTTATATTAAGAAGACTAACAGCTATTAATTTACAATTAATATAATTTACCACAATCTAGAAACATACAACTATTTACAAGTCCTCAATGATAGGATAAAAAAATTAAAAAATACACAACAAGCATCCGCAGTTGAGATGGCTTGATTATTCTGGTATCATTCTTATCTTCTTCAATGTCTATGCTATGTTTGAAGGCGTATATTCAACGATTTTGTTGTGACTATCAACTATTATGTGAATAATAGTAAATTGGTCACTCCTTTCATATGTTTTTCTAAGGAGATCTTGAAGCAAAATTCCGTAATATCTTTGTTTAAGTTTATAAGTATATAATAAACAAATATATATATTTATAAATGACGGGTAGAAAGATAAATTATAATTAATTTAATAAATGAATGTATTGTACAGTCACAATTCAAGCAGTAAAAATAACCTTGCATAAAAGTAATAAAGTTCAGGTTGTACGTAAATAAATTTTACGTAAGGTTAAATGTTACTTGGTTTTTAAAGTCATAACATTTACCCTACGCTTGCAATAAAACACATCAGAATCCTACGCTACACGGCCCGAGGGTGTCGTTATTTCGCCCGTGTTCCATCTGCGTTTCATATAAAACTATATTTATAACTTCCTGCTCCCTCTGCTATCCTAGTAATTGAACATTTAATGATTTTAACAATTATTTATTTATTTGTGTTACTTAATTATTAAGTTTAAGCGGTTACTGACACATAAAATGAACATTGGAATTATGAACGTATTGATAATATAATAAATAATTAACTTATTTATAAATTATATAGGTAATTTAAAATCTTCTTATTATTAGAGATAATAAGGATATTTGAAGTATATAATTTGATGTCCCTTTGATAAACTTGACATACTAAATTATTTAAGATTTGGTTAACAACCACCCAAAAATATGTTTGTTGATTTACTAACTAATTTTGATATATGGCAAGGCACTAGTAATATTATTCTTAATGTATTTATATCATAAACATACAAAAAAGGATTCCAAAAAATGTTTTTTTTTTTTGTAAACTTTCATGTAAATTTATACAAGGAGACTAGGCAAATAAGAAGTAAATATATGTATGTTATAAGAATTCACAATAATACAATATTAGTGAAAATAAACAGAAGTGACGAAAAAATTTGTACGTACTAGAAGCGTGTGGAGCTGCGGGCACAGCTAGTGTAATATACAAATAGAAATTGTAATGACTTTTTAAAGTTTAAATTTAACATGCGTTAACAAAACACTTATTATATATCTTTTTCCGCTGTACTAAAACTGAGTCACAGTGACGACACTTTCCCGTGATACTATAAAAAAAAAGCTTAGAATGGGAACAGGTTAACTTTTGAAAAAAAAAAACGAATGGTTTTGGTCATTGGTATTTTAATAGCAAGCCAAGTAAGGGTCAGAGAATGGCTTATCCACTATTCTAGACACAAATTTATTCTCATTTGAAAGGCACTATTAATTTTTGGTGTTTTCTTATGAAACATATCATACCGTGGGTAATCTCGACAGTTTCGATGAATGAATCTCGTCAATCAATCAGGATTATGTAACAAGTATTTCTTAATTACATTAAACAATTGTAAATCTATCTTACGACCACGACATATAGGTATACACATGCTGTTGAATAAATTAGTTTGCGTCATTACACGAACACAGAAACGTTTACGTCGGATCGCGTCGTATCGTTACGTCATGAATAACGTTAATTTGGGACTATTTAATTATTCCCTTGTTATTCTGATATTGTTTTCGGTTATGTTAAATTGACGGTTTCGCGTATTTCATTCGGTTTGTAAATTTGTTGGAATCTGTAAACTTTTAGATTATTATAACCGTTGTTATTATCTTGAAGTGATAACTTCTTTAGCACGATTGTGATATGAAACGCGATGAAACGAAAAAGTTTCAGAGAGACTACGAGAGAATGAGACAAAATACATTTACATTATGCACGGTTAATGCAAGTCCTTATTTTCATGAATGTGATCGTCGTCGGGTTGGCCTAGTGGTGTGAGATGACCAGACTTTATACGCAGTACGCAGGAGTGGTCGATAGTTCAAATCCCGCTGATTTAGGATATTAGAAAAGAATTTTTTTCTGAAGGTTTCACTTCTGACTCGTGTTAACTGCTGCACACATATTTTTATTTTATTTTATTGGCTTGATTCTATGTGTTTGTGTGTATATTACTTACGCACATATTTGTTATTTTTTATAACATTTATACAAGTTTTATGTATTCATGATGTATCTTTGTAATCATTATAATGTGTAAGTTCTTACTCGTAACAAGCAAAAATTTTTGTTACATATAATCGCGGGATTTTTTCAGATGTACTAAGGAGCAATATTTTTGTAGGACATTGTATTTACATATCACAAACCATTACGTCAGCGTACGTGTATAAAGCAGTTCCGAAGTTCTGTTTCTTCCGACTTACTTAACAAAACTAAATATTTAAGGCTAGCTGAGAGAGGTGTATACTATACTATTCCCAATGAATCTGCCTATCGTATACAAAAGAATTTTTCGAATCCGACTGATAGTTCCAACGATTAGCGTGTTTAAACAAGCAAACAAACGAAAAACTGTTCCGCGCTATTATATTAGTATAGACATTGATATACGTCATATAAAATACATTATACACACGTGTCAACCAAAATAATATTGTAAATGGTAAATTAACATTTACAACAATATATATAATATACAATACATACCAGAAACATTTTATGCCGTCAAAGCTAGATTCGTTTTTGATTGAAACGTTCACATATATGATTAAGTATGGAGTTAAAAATATTGCAAATTATATATTGTGTAAGAGTGATAATTTTTTATTTTATTTTATCACCAATAATAGAGAATTGAAGAGTAATAGGTTAGCGTGGTAATCGAAAATTTTGTAGATGGATTGTGCTAGGAATGATATGTGTGTAAAAGGAGATTGGAAGAGAAAAACATGTTGTGCCGACCCTATTTAAAGTAAGCAAGGAGAAGATGTTCTTATCACATGTAATAGTAGGATTTGTATACTTTTAGACTACCAAAGCTTAAACCAACCGCGCCTCATTTAATTTAAAAACTCATTACACTTTTCTTTTTTTATCGATCCGACTGCACTGTTAGCTTTAAGCTACGAAGCCTCAGACGGCTTTTACAGCTTCACCGGACTTACTTTTATAACCCTTAATACAACCTGTTAAGGGAAATATAACTATAATGTATTTAAAAATAAACTAATAACAAAAAAATAAAACTACCTTTTTCTTCTGTAATGTTCAATGTACTGTGAAACTTATTTTTATACGATCAATAATCTTATATTGAATCGCCCTTTTTGCCTTTTTCCCCAAAGTAACACTTTTTTCCAATTTTGTTTGTATAATGTCTTGGAAAATAATATTTTGGAAACTAGCTTATTAATAGATATTATTTTCAATAAAATTATCTTAGTACATTTTCTGTAATACCTATGGTAATTATTTTTTATTTTTGTACTAATAGATTGTTTGTTAGATTTATGACGTAATGTGGAAAAGATAGCTCTTTATAATATTTACTTGTGTTTTTTTTTACAAGTTCTTATTATACTAATGGTACAGTTAAGATAGCTTTTAGACTAAATTGAGTTAGATTCGTAGTTTGGGTAGCATGTTCGGATACCTCGTTGATGGGGATGTAGGATCGAAATATTTAATAAGCCTGAGGTTTTTGCGAAGGAAAATATCGAGATGAAACCATAGCATGGTGGTAGATAGGTACCTACTTACTATCTACAATACCCGCCTGGCTAGCTACTACCGTCCAGTTGAAAATATATTGCTAAGCATATATAGTAGTATTTTGACAGCTGCATTTGAGAGCCAGTGTCTCTAGGAATAGCGTGTTACTATCTTGGGCTACATCGTCGCTGAACATCAGGTGAGATTGTCGACAAACAAATTATATATCGCTCGCTCGCTCGAATTTTGAGCTTAGGTAATTAATGGACGCCATCTAATGGTATAAATATTTCTGTAAAGTACAAAGAAAACAGTTGATACTAGAATAAATGTTATCATGTAAATAGGATTTACTGTCCAAAGGTTATTTAGAGTGGATCATTAAATGAGTGATATCTGGAAATGACTCCCTTTCTGTGCATCAACTTAATTAATTAATATGAGTATTAACTGTACATATTATATGTACAGATAGAAAAATATTAATATGAAGTACTCGGTCGAGTTTCTTGCCGGTTCTTCACGATGACTGGGATGTTTTCCGAACCGGTGGAAGTGTTTTGAAGTACATAAGTGCTTCCTTAGACCCTAACTTGAATAAATGTAAAGTTCTTTATAGGCTAAAGCGTTTGGCCACAGTCTCACCTGATGTTAAGTGACATTGCAGCTTAAAACGGTAACACGTTAAGCCTAGTGAGAGAACTGGCTCTCAAGTGCAGCTGCCGGAACACACCTCAAGTCTTGGCGACAGTGTGGGCATTAGAAAATGTCCTGACATCATGCATTCAATTCATTTGAATCATCTTTATGTGATGTTTTTTATATATAAGACTAGCTGTGTTCGCGGTTGCGCTTGCGTGGACTACAGATTGCTGTCGTTCGGGTACATGCGTGAATCTTGATCGATCTTTAGGTATATAAACATATGTTCTCGCTGTATTTTTTGTAGTTGTTTTTAAGATCTACAATTATGTACTATATCTCATAATCATATAATTTCATATATCTCTTAAGGTTTAATCAGCTTAAACCATTTTTATTTTCTTGGAATACCAATTGTTTTTCTAAAATAAAAGTAGCCTAAATTACTCCTTATAATGTCAGCTATCTGCCAGTGAATGTTCCGTCAAAATCGGACCAACCGTTTCGGAGATTACCCGGAACAAACAAATTGGTTTTATGTTATAAGTAGCATAAATACTTTCATATGCATTTAGAAAAAAGCTGTTATTTTGACATTAGAAACAGACACTTCAATTTTATGTATATGTACAGATAAATAAATTTCATTTATGCAAGGAATTAAATGACTGCTTGTTGTTCTTTAAGAAACTTTAAAAAATATAGAAAATAATGTAAATTATTTGATCTGGTAATGCGTCAATGACGAAGTGCTTTCGCAGCGTAAACGACCCAGAGCAACCGACCTAATATTTTATCCAGTCATCACTATACCGGGACCGATTTCATTCCGAACAGGAATTATGACGACGTGTAGATATATACCTACATTCTTTTGCTTTGCTTTGCAATACATTACTTTGAAACTTTTTGTCATGAACAATAACGATTGCTAAAGTACAACTTATACAATTAACAAAGATCACTATAATTAAATGTAAAATGTAATTACATTAATTAATATAATTACATTTTACATTTAATTATAGTGATCATTGTTAACCTAATCATAAATAATATAGAACTAGCTGACTCGAGCGAATATTTCGCAGCACATAACATAACATTAACTAAACAGATTGTTAATAGATGGCGCCTTGAATATATTTTCATGAACATCAACCTATGGCATTCGTAATGAGAAAGTTTTTTAAACTTTATTTTAAACGAATACATTACTTTGAAACTTTTTTTCATGAACAATAACGATTGCTAAAGTACCGCATACAATTAACAATGATCACTATAATTAAATGTAAAATGTAATTACATTTATAATGTACAATTTTTTGTCATGAAAAATAACGATTTTATGTTTATAAAGGTGGGAACCCAGACTGGCAATGAATCCCGAATAGGCCCACATGGTTATGGAGTTAGGAACCACGGGGGGCAAATGCTTGTCAACTTCCTCGAGAAAGAGGGGCTGTTCTTAATGAACTCCTTCTTTAAGAAACAGCCTCAAAGGAAGTGCACATGGCAAAGCCCCGACGCTGTGACTAAAAATGAGATCGACTTCATCATGACGGATAGCAAGCACATATTCAGAGATGTCTCAGTGATCAACAGGTTCAATACCGGATCTGATCACCGACTGCTCAGAGGCTCTCTAAATATCAACCTGAAGCTAGAAAGAAACCGTCTGATGATGTCCACGCTCCGGCCTAACCCAATCCAAATCATGGCGGGCACCGAGAAGTTCCAGCAGCTTCTTGGGGATAGATTTGTTGCCTTGGATCCCACTGATGACGCTGAAGAGACCCTACACAATCTGGTCGAAACGCTGAGGGGCGAGGGCATCAAGTTCTGTAAAAAACAGCGTACTGGCAGGAAGTCCAAACTCTCGGATGAGACTCTGGGGCTGATGACAAGAAGACGGGAAACCACCCAAGCGACTTCGTCAGACAGGTCAAACCTGAACAAGAAAATTGCGAAGATGGTACGGCGCGACCTTCGGAGCTCCAATACACGCCTCATTGAAGAGGCGATAGAGCGAAACCGAGGGTCCAAAGTATTCACTCGGCAGCTTGCCAGGAGCCATCTGTCGAAACTTAAAACGCACGACGAGAGGACCGTATTGTCGAAGCCGGAGATCTTCGCCGAGATAGAGGATTTCTATGGCCGTCTGTACACTGTACATGCCCCCTATTCCCGACCAGACGACCATGATTCCAGAGCCACCCTGTCACGCCACTATACCGACGAACTGCCTGATATCAGTCAAGACGAGATAGTGTTAGCTCTGAGGCAGCTTAAAAATGGAAAAGCCCCCGGTGAGGACGGAATTACTTCGGAACTTCTGAAGGCAGGAGGAGCTCCTGTTACACAGGAACTACAGAAACTCTTCAGTGCCGTCCTTCACAGTGGGAGAACTCCTAAGGCGTGGAGCAGGAGTATGGTGGTGCTCTTTTTTAAGAAGGGTGATAAAGCCTTCCTTAAAAACTACAGAGCCATCACTCTCCTGAGCCACGTCTATAAGCTGTTTTCACGAGTGATCACGAATCGTCTCGCCAGGAGACTCGACGAGTTCCAGCCACCGGAACAGGCCGGGTTCCGCGGAGGATATAGCACCATAGACCACATTCACACAGTGAGGCAGATTATACAGAAGTCCGAAGAGTATAATCAGCCCCTGTGTCTTGCTTTTGTAGACTATGAGAAGGCCTTTGACTCTGTCGAAACTTGGGCTGTTCTGGAATCCTTACAGCGATGCCAAGTAGACTATCGTTATATCGAGGTGCTGAGATGTCTCTACGAAGCCGCCACTATGAGTGTCCAAGTACAGAGCCAGCAGTCTAAACCCATCCAATTGCGCAGAGGAGTGAGGCAGGGGGATATCATATCCCCGAAACTGTTCACGAGCGCATTGGAAGATATGTTTAAAACGCTGGACTAGAAAGCTAAGGGCATAAACATAAACGGCGACTACATCTCGCACCTGCGATTCGCTGATGACATAGTCTTAATGGCGGAGGCGCTAGAGGAGCTAACCCGGATGCTGGACGGCCTAGCTTCAGCCTCGCGACGTATCGGTCTTGGCATGAATTTGGATAAAACCAAAGTCATGATCAATGGTCACATTGATCCAGGACCGGTCGTCGTGGATGGTCACCTTCTTGAAATTGTTTCTGAGTACACTTACCTCGGGTAGTTGTGCAGTTGGGTAAAAACAATTTTGAGAAGGAGGCCAAGAGAAGGATCCAGCTGGGTTGGGCAGCGTTTGGGAAACTACGTAGAGTCTTCTCGTCATCCATACCGCAATGTTTGAAAATGAAAGTTTTCAATCAGTGCGTCCTACCCGTAATGAACTACGGAGCTGAGACGTGGACACTCACGGTAGGGTTGGTCCACCAGTTCAAAGTCGCTCAGCGTGCTATGGAAAGAGCTATGCTCGGAGTTTCTCTGAAGGATAGGATTCGTAACGAATACATCCGACAGAGAACCAAAGTTATCGACATAGCTCAAAGAATTAGCAAGCTGAAGCTGAAGTGGCAGTGGGCCGGCCATATCTCACGAAGAACCGACAACCGTTGGGGTAAACGGGTTCTTGAGTGGAGACCGCGACTCGGCAAACGTAGTGTAGGACGCCCTCCAGCCAGATGGGATGACGATCTACGAAAGACTGCAGGCAGATGCTGGATGCGGACAGCTGAAGACAGGGCGCTATGGCGCTCATTAGGGGAGGCCTATGTCCAGCAGTGGACTAATATAGGTTGATGATGATGATGATGTTTATATGAACATTTAACGACGTATAACGTTTCCAAGAAAAAAAAAGGTGTGTGTGCGATTCACACACGATAGAAGTGAAACTTCATTTTAAAAGGCATTGTCTATTTTATTTAAACAGTGTGCAATATACATACACACCAACATTTACTCTCTCGCTCTGGCTCACACAAAGAGGAGAGACCGATAATGTGCGTTAAACGTTAAACATTTAACGTTTAACACTTGGAAGTCGTATAAGAAGTTTCACTTGAAAACACTTTTGAGAAATAATACATACGACGTTTGAAATGAAATTATTTGTATGTAATAAATTATATGACTCCGACAAATTCTCGTGTACTGCGAATAACATCTGACTAACAGGGCTCGACGTGGGCTGTCTTTAATTTAACATTCTCTGTCATATTTAAGCAACGAAGTGAATTCTGATTTAATGTAACATGCCATATCTACGGCTCAGTGCACACAACGAAAACATTCATTAGCATATTACAATAACGTACCTATTTTGAAGGGCTTGTGCATATACGAAACAACTTTTACGTCAATCTCGATTTTATCAGCCTAATTTAATTAAACGTTATACATATTTTAATGTATTTTTCCATATTTACGCCCGCCATACACGTTACGGTCTACCAGAAATGTTTACCTATGCAAGTGTGACTGCGCATTTCCACCGTCCGTCATAGCGTGTATGGGAACGTACACAAAAACAGGTTCACTGTACGATGCCAGTAATAATTTTTTCGAGGATACCTGCGCAGGTTTATAAAACTACATAGGTTTATTCCAACACACGCTCCGGTCTAGCTGCTCATGTATATATCTCCGATAATCTGTAGCCTGTGTGCCTGTGTACCTTATACAAGTTTATCTAGAAGCAAAAGGCATAATAATATCCACTTTCACTGAAACATATGTAGACATTATTTTTATTCACAAGGCAAGTAAAAATTACTAAATACAATAAGTTACAAGTGTATATGAACAATAACATTATTTTTTAAATAATCCTGTTCAATATATATTCCATTCTTTTTATTATAATAAACAATTCATTTTCAAGACAACGGACACGAAGTCAAGGGCTAAGCTAGTACCTATATTAATTATAAGTTTACTTCATTATAAGTTTAAGTATATATATGTAAGAAGCATAATCTCGCAGGCTTGGTATCAGAGAAACATCGTGATATCTTTACACTATTATTCCTTGTAAAATACTGTTCCCTCGTATCGTTCAACAATGCTTTGTAATACAGTTGAGACCGCATACACTGACTGATACCGGTGCTTTTTATGAATTCAAGATATACTAACATAACAAGAAGACGCTTAAAAATAAACTCCAAAACCAAATGTTGCGCTAATAATTGAACCTAAAATTAGACAAAGTTACTGAAATATTAATATAATATCATCTTTTTATCCTAGAAAATATTAAACTTAGCGTAAAATAAATAAATTTGTTACTTTTTGAAAAGAAATATAAATATAATGTGAATTTATGCCGACCTTTATAATTTATTGAAATAATTTAATTATCATTAAAAGATGTGATTTTGTGTTATAAAAAAATAATAATAGGAATTTAAAATGTTTTGAAATAACATATCAACTTCTGTTCACGTGTATATTACATTTATATAATAAAGAATTATGTACTTTTTAAAATTTTCGAACATTATCATCACAACGTAAGAATCTTATTTGAAGGTAAAGTTTTGTATGACAAAAGATCATCAGTTGAGAATGTGGCCCAATATAGCCCAGTAATAGGTATAAAAACCAGCGTAAGCATAATATCAGATTTACCCAAATCTCTTAAATAAATACTAAAAAGAAAATGAGCTAACACGTTCAGCAGTTAGGTTGAACAATGTGATACGTGAAATAGGTATATTGCTCATGAAATTCAGCTTAAGGAAATTGCCTCTCTTGGTGAAACTCTCGAAGACTGGAGGGGAAAATTTGATGGCTAATACGGCATATAAGAGCGATGACGTAAAATGTTTTTTTTTTGTTGTTATAGATTGCTTCTCTTTTCCAATATTTTTTGAATATTTATAGAATTAAAGTATTTATTAACGTAGATAATGAAATAATAAGCTCATAAAATGATTGGTAATTACATATTATTATTTTGTAAATTGATATGTTTAATATATTATGTTTATTAGAAAAAATTATAAACTTCATAACATTGATCTACATTTTTAATAAAACAAAGACATTTAAATTTAATATACTACAGAAAATAAATTACACATTAAAAATTATACTGACAAATGATATACCGAAACGTACCTGAGCTCTGAGTGGTAAAAAAATCGTACTAATAATTTCACTGCGGTTAAAATTATATCCGTTCCCAATTATGAACGTTTTCCCTTTTATTTTTACAAATCTGTTACAAAACTCCCAGACACCTTTCTTAATTTTACCCATTTACTGTAAAAGTCAAGAATTTTAACCACAATTACTTTTTACATTTATATTAAATAGCAATGATTTCTATTAATATGATAAACAACAATTACAATGCTTAATTTTTGTTTTAATGAATTATAACACTTAATACCGTATAGCCGTGTTTTAACACAAAATTTTCTTTCGTAATTACTTATCATGACATGACATAAAGTGAAGCGCGTTACTCGACATCCATTCGCTTTGATTACTAATCCCTGGTAATGGATGTTTCGGTAAAATTGGGGATTGTATGTTAAAAAAATACAAGCTAATACCGTATAGTGATCTAAAACTTTATATTTCGTTTTCGTATCAGTTTTATTATTTAGAAATTCAATTATTATAAAATACGATGTAGATAGTATCAGAATATATTAGTATTTAGTAAAGAGACCTGAACATTGTTTTGGTTTGTGTGATTATACGACATTTAACGATTACATTTTCATAAAATATGATTGAATCGAAATAATTTTATCGTAGTCCTACATAGACTATTTGTACACTTGCCTAGTAGGGATTTAATAATAATAATATATTTAAAATCTAGTCCATCCATCTATCCATTCAGTCAAAAGACGTCCACTGTTGGACATAATCCTTCACCAAAGATGGTACCTCTACCTGATGGTATTACAAGCGTTCATAGGTTACGGTAGCCGCTTATTATCAGGCGAGCCGTATGCTTGTTTATCACCTTTGAAGTATATATAAAAATAATAGAAATCTAGTGAAATTAATACTAATTTTCTATTGCGAAAGTGTCACATACTATTTGCGTCAGGCATTAAATATCCTTTTGCTACAAAAATACATCATTTTGGTCGTTTAAGGAAAGTATATTTTTTATATTTTGCTGGATACTATTTTAGTTAAAACCTAAATGAGTCGGTACGCAGCCTGCGTTGACCACTTACCATCAGGCGGACCGCACGCTTGTATGCCACCGTCATGGTATATAAAGAAAAATTATGTCTTACTAGTCTTGCAAAAATAATTGGAAAAATATTTTGATTGCTTATGTATGTTTTTATTTGTTAACAGTCGTGTAGCATCCAGGCCGCCCTTTCCTTTACAATGCCACTATCCACCATAATGTAACTATGTAACTAACTACTAACCAATAAATGTAATAATTAAAATAATTAACAAAAAAAGGAAGTGGTCTTGATTAATATTGTCGTCACAAAGTACCATCACTAAGAAGCAATTACGAATGACTACATAACTAAAAGTTTTATCTATCTTATCTTATCTTACTATATTATAAAACAAAGTACCTCCGCCGCGTCTGTCTGTTTGTCTGAACGCGATAAACTCAAAAACTACCAAACCAATTTTTGTACGGTTTGCATCAACGAACGGAGTGATTCATGAGGAAGTTTTAGATGTATAATTCATTAAAGGTTGTATGTAAATTGGCTGAAATATAACGAAAAAACCTACCGACTGGCAGCATTACTGGCGTGCGCCACGTAAACCAATAGAGTTAGACGTATTACTCTACTACCCTAGCGAAGCCGGAGTAGGTTGCTAGTACTATAAAATATTACAAGAGAAATATCTAAGAAGCCTAAACTTTATTTTAACTGTTATAGTATAAGATAAACGTTATACCGTGGTTTACATAGAAACATACATTACTGGCGTAAGTTATCCCATAAATATGAAACTTGGTCCGTGTAGTTGATTTGATGGAATCCCGTAGCAAGATCAATACGGTTCGTTAACTTCCATTCCGAGTAACTAAGTTACAAAGTAACAGGGATGACGTGCAAGAAATCAGTTCGTTTGCCTTAATATTAAATTATCAAAAAAATGTTTTATATATATTATATAAATAAAAATATACTCGTAAAAGAAATTTTAAAAATACAATTTTTAAATGTTACTATAATTTTTATATTAGAATTTTATTAAAAAAAAAACTTGTATATCGATTTAAATTACTCTTTGTTTTTGTCCTTCCAATACAATTGTTCTAAATAATTGAAAACTAGCTATTACTCGTTCCATCTTAGTGGATGTATATTAAACTTTAGTAATATTTAACTGACATAATTATAATAAAAGGTAAAGATAGTAGAAAGATCCTACGTCATGTTTCAAGACATAATAGAAATTTATGAGCTTAAGCTTTCAGTAACGGAAATCATTATGACGAAATCATAGCATGTTGGAAGGACATTTTTTAATACCTACCTAATCAGTTACTGCCCTCAAGTTAAAAATATGCCACCAAGCATCTTTAGGTGTGTTCCATCAGAAACTTTTGAGAGCCACTTTCTCTACTAAGCTTAGTGTACTATCTTCGGTTACATCATAACTTAGAATCAGGAAAAATTCCAGTCAATAACTACCCATAAAGATAAATATATACAAAATTTTATTAGAATCCGTCCAGTTGTTTGAGCGTGATTGACCGATAACTGAAATTTACATAATATTAGTAGGCTTAATACAGTCAAAATTAAAAGTTAGACCAACGTGGTAAGAGCTGTCATGAGTTGGGATGAAAGTCATATAACTAAAAGTATGTTAAGTATGAAATTGGACGGATATAGGAGTAAAAGAAGATCGAAGAAAGATGGATTGTGTGAAAAAACAGGTGTGTGTGCGATTCACACACGATAGAAGTGAAACTTCATTTTAAAAGACATTTTCTATTTTATTTAAACAATGTTCAATTTACATACACACCGACATTTACTCTCTCGCTCTGGCTCACACAAAGAGGAGAGACCGATAATGTGCGTTAAACGTTTAACATTTAACGTTTAACGCTTGGAAGTCGCATAAGAAGTTTCATTTCAATAATTATATACATATAAAAGGTGTGAATGCTGAGGAGATGACAGTTGATAGAGTAGGAATGGAGTAAGAAAATTTGCTTGACCGACTATACTTAAGTGGGATTAGAAGAAAAAGAATTAAGTCAAAATTAAAATAGTAGTAATATAAAAATGAATATCATTTAATATAAACATGATTCGGACAATATTATTTCAATGAAAAATATGAAAACCTGGACGAGATTCGGATACTCATTATGTGATTCAGCACAAAAGTACTCGCTATGAATGGAACCAAAATTATAATGCTAACAGCTAATGGAAAAAACATAAACGAACCTTTAAGGAAAAAAACTTTAAATTGGTTCAAAGGCGTGTTCTAAGTGGGCTCCTATAGAAAAACATACAAGCTTTTATAAGCCGTTGAACTAGGCCGCGTCCTTACGCCACGAGCACATATTTGCTATGAGATGAGCTGTCGTCGACCCGGGGTACGGACACCAACAAAAACATGAACCTCTTTGAGTAAAATATTGGATGACGGTTTATGAAAATCGCAAACATATGTAAACCATATGTTAACCTAGAAAATACTTTATGGTAAATATTTTGCTCAAGTCAATATTCTTCTTATATTAAAAGGAAAGGCGGAGGCGTTTTGTCCATACAAACATATTCCTCGGTTTTATTCATGGATAATAGCCATAGACTAAATATTTTTATACCATGCGATCTTATATACCACTGCCGTGTTCATATATATTGATTTTTTACATAAAATAATTATTATAATAACTAGAAGCTTTCTAAAATGACTAAAATTGCCCTGTTATACCACCATTGTCAGATACACAGCAAACAAATTTGACATGTATATAATAAATAAATAAAAGATGAGTATATAGGCAAAACCAAAGTTCTCCAACTTATATTATTGTCATAACATATATTATTAAATTCGGTATATATTCATTAAAACCTTCACGCACCTGGACAAGTACCAAGTACTTCTTACATTCACTACAGTCAGGGTTTTTTTACTATTTGATCTACGTAAATCAGACTCAGAGTTAGAAGTCTAGGCTTTATTTTGACAGACATTGATATTGTATATTTCTAATCATCCTTTCATTAGTCAGTTATGCAGTCTGTACATTCCTTATTAAGACATGTTAATCGGTACATACATATGGTACTTATATTCGATATATATATACGGTACATATGTATGATACATATATACGATACATATATACGATACATACATATGGTACATAGATGCATAGAAAATGCTGACGTTACATATTTACTCGTATGTTATGACTACGATTGGTGATACCACCTGTTGTTTAGACTAGATGTATTGCGACAATTTTACCCTCTCTTATTACGCCGTTCTAATTGGTAAATAAGTGAAAATGCTGATCATTATAAAATTACGCAGGATGTTTAGACTACACTTAGTGATAAGCACCTGATATTTTCTCTAGAAATATTGCGACATATTTTTGTAATTCAATTATAAACAACACCTGGTGTTTACAGTTTAAGACATTATATATAAGACCATTGTTGAACCATGTATTCATTCTGTAGTAAGATTCTGTAATAAAGTCTCTTAAGAATCACTTGGAAGTAATTTTTAAAAACCCTCGACGCCGACCACGACACTTAACTAGTCTTACAATACACTTGTTCAAACCTCCGAAGTATACCTATAAAAAATAGGTTGGTGACACTTTCATCGAAATTTGTCATTTGTAATGCGATCCATCGATCTAACTCCACATACAAACTGAGAAGAGATCACATTTCTACTACATGCAAATTACTTTCATCATGCATCTTCTAAATTAAATAAAAATAATTTTATTTTATGTAAGTTCATTATTTTTAAATTCTAGAAATTGTCATCAGCTTCAGAAATGTTATTGAAGTTGACAAAGGGAATAGAAACTTAAAATTACCTGTATTTGAAAGTTCAGTTTCATCTTATTTAAGGACCATCAAGCCAAAATAATACAATACTAGGAATTTTCCTAAATAAAAAAGATATCCCTTTTATTTTTATGATGCCTGTAATAAATAAAATTCTGTCTGTCAACGTTTGTGTCTTAATTTTATTGTCGACCCGAGAATAACAATAGATATGAAACCAGACGGCTTGGCCTCGAATAAATTGTAATTACTCAAGACACAGACACCCACAATAGAAAGTAGTACATTGATCTCGAGCCCTCTGACTTTCTTTACGTAGTTTGAAAATTTTACTTTGAAAATATTCTGACGTCAATGTTCATGTCAAATTGGTGTAGTATATCTCAAATTTTTTGTTCCAACTTTTGCTTCTATTAAGAAGTTTTTATACTATACACCATGCGTAGTATCCGCCTTAGTGGGTCCGGGTATAGCCAGTGTATATCCAGTAATCAAAAGAAGTGGCAGGGATCTATACCCGATTGGGTCACGACCACGGTACACAACCCTTCTGCTTTGTCACGTTTCGCAATCAGGCATCGTATATCCAGCTGTCGATAAGTTTGCTGGCCGGCATGACAGAGACGACAGATTGCCCATATCTCTGTTGTGGCCTCTGTTTTTGTATTATACTATGCTTACTATCACGCACAGTCAAATCACTTTATCGTGTTACTATAAAAAATGTACTAGCGTGTGCCCCCAATAACGTTCACGTTAATATGGTATTGATTTACCATATTATGTCTTATTTAGATCAAAATTGGGCAGATAATTATCTTTAATTTTATTACCGCTCAGCCCCTAAAAGCGTAATAATATTTAGTTTAGAACTTCTCCTAAAATGCAGTCCTGAAAACTAGGTTCAAAATACCGAAAACTATATGAAATGGAATAATTTGTTGAAATGACTCGCGCGCCACCCTTTTGCCTTTGATGGTACTATGTAAAATTTCATTCAAGTGCTAATAACAACTGTACAAAGCTACAATTGAATCGGAACGCATAGAATACGCAAACATTAATGTAATGAATTTTTTCACAAACTCATTTTGCTAATTTTAGGTTTAACGCTTGGTTTTCTTTACATTAAAATATTTAGTAATTATAATTTCTACTTACCCCTATTTTATAATTAAATATCACAGTTCGCAACTAAATATTTAATACATGTTATATTCAAGTTAGGATATCTTTTTTTCAGACTGTACTAAGTAGTTACATTTACTAAAATTGGTCGACCCCTCCATGACGCCACAAGAAAACTTACCTGAATGAAAATTGATGACTAATATTTTCATTTAAAATACTTAACAAAAATAAATGTTAAAATATAAAATTGTATAATCAAAATTTGAGAAAAATGTACCTTCAAATACTATATTCATCTAGTGCGTTTGTCTTTCATTTCATTTTAATCCTTAATAATAATATTATACATGCGAAAGAGAGTTTGTTACTCAATCACGCAAAAACTACTGAACGGATTTGAATGAAATTAGGTACACAGATAGTTTATAACCTGGATTAACACATAGGATACTTTTTTATCTCGGTAAAAACCCCATTCTGAAGTACACTCAGACGAATTCGCGGACAGAAGCTAGTGTAAATTATTTTCTATTTAATATTGTGAATAAAGACCTATCTATATTTATATACATATTATAAAACTCAACGTCTCTCTGTCTGTCTGTCCGTTTATGTTAAAATAACATATGAAATAAGCAGTGATATTAATTGTGAATCAATTCGGAAAAAAGACGCCTTTCGGGCACTTAAATGGCTTACGCTGAGTAAATCATAAGAGATATATCTAATTAATGTTGTATATAATTATAGACTTTAAAAAGACAAAAAAAAGGCAGCGATAGCATATGTCTATCTTCTAAAGAGCACCCTCAATAAGTATTTCTGTTTTTAAAATAACAGGCGGGTGACCGCCGTAAGTTGGAGCGGGGGCAGCACGATTTGCGCATGCGCTCGACCGACGACATTTTGTACTCCACGAGGGCAGAGCCGCGAGCACAGATAGTTTTGTATATTTATAAATTGAAAGACCAGTTGCAGAAGTCCCCTAAATCCACTTGTGAACTGATAGCATTAACGTGTCAGTGAACAGGGAATATCAGAATAATGCATGTGCAATTTATTTTTTAAAATCGAAGATTTTTTGTTCTATGCACCGAAGTTTTAATTCCTTCTCTAAGCCCGATAATAATATTTTTAGTCATAAATTTATCTTCAAACTTTCCTGAAAACTTCAAATTTTGACTTCAAAGACTGTGAGAAAGAAACTGGTTCCTCCAATTATATTTTTGAAACTCGACTCGCCATTGTCCGTGGATGTTATTCAGTATTTTAAAACTACTATTGGCTATTGTGTATCTTTTGATATGCAATATACCTAATCAGCTTGTATTATATTTATTTTAGTAAAAATTATTGAATATAACATCTGCTTGGATATCCGTCACATTTTTGATTAGCAATTTATTTTATTTAATTGATTATGTAATTATAAAATTAATTTAATTAGTTAAGTAGTTAACTAAATTATTTACTTAAAACTTTAAAGTAAGTTAGTTTATTTTATATAAGTAATTAATTTGTAACATTTAAATTATTGGTTCAGAAAATATTACTTAATCAATATTCTACTAAAATGCTGATGTAATTAAGTGTTAATGTACGTATTTTATTTCTTATTACAATTATATTTATAACTTATAATTTATAACTTAAGTCGCATAAAAGTCACGAATGTAACCTATGAACGTGTTATATTGATTTAGGTTTGTTTGGTCGGGGCTTTGTGTTTCATCTGAAATAACGTGTATTTATGGCGATGCTTGTGACCCATATTTGAGAAGTCCCCATTCGGGATGATTCTAAATCTCCCTATCGTTGACTCAGGGCCCGACGGTATTACATTGGTAGTATGACAGCCTTTGACATAGGGATCCCATATTTTGAGTATTGACGTCAGACCATCATATTTAAGAATTTTAGCCAATAAGTTTGTGTTCGTCATATTCACGCCAAATACCTCTAGATGATTAAAATATCGTCTGATCTGTGGTAATTGCGACGCGCTGAGCTCAGCTTCGTTGGGTTTTTTATCATGTGTATTGTGATCACAATCAAATTTTTCAGATTGCATTCCGAATGAAAAAGTTATTAATCATGTTTTTTATTAAAAACATAAATATTGAAATATTTCGTCAATAGCGGAGATTATAAACTTTAAAGTCATGCTTGAATAATTATTTTTGATTAAAAATTAAGACAGGTAAGAAGTTGCCACAAAAAAACACGTTTGAGAAATAGATTAGTATAGAAATCATATTTATATGTTGATTAGTAAACCGGTGACCGTTTTTAAAACAAACGAAATCCAATTTAGGGCAACAATAACAAATAATTAAAATTGATGTCAACACATTACGGCACAACGACATTGTCATAATAAAGCCTTTATATTATACTGTATAAAGGGGAATAAATGTAATTTCACACCCAAAGGGATTGTAAATTCTAAGTAATTTATATTAATAGCTCAAAATTTATGTTAGTTCTGCTTTCAGCCGGTGTTCGGGGACCGATTTTGGTGCTAACTAGACAACCTTAAATCATAACAATCGGGTAAATTGGTTGTTGTTCGTGTTTCACAACTTCTTCGGTTATTTCTATATAGTAATTAATATAATATAGTTTTAATAACCGATGCGAACAATATTAAATCAGTTATTTATTTAAGGGGTTTTATTTTTGTGGTTACACCATATCTCCCTTTATTCATCATTAGAATTACTGATTGAAACATTATTTTAAAGATGATGTTCCCCACTGTTGACGAGAAATAGACAAATACTTTAATCTGTTGATGGCATCTCTAATGAAAATATATTCGATTAAAATGCAGGAGCTCCATATACTAACAATCTGTTTATCTGAGAGGGCACTGGGGCCCAAATCTGCTAACAAAATTGTGTTTTAATAATGTGTCAATAGTATCTCAATAAATATTTTGTCACCGTTTTGTATTCTGCTCTACAATCGCATCTCAATGTTATTTCGATAGCAACTCGATAGTAGGTAAAATGGTATTCTCTTAAATATTTGACAGCTTTATCAATCGTACTTCTATTATGTTTTACTATTGAGTAGCCATTGAACAACAACAATCTATAAAATGTCGATATTTGCAGTGATGACAATCGAGATGGTGACAGTCGAAATGGCTATAGTCGAGATGGCGACAGTCGACATGGTGACAGTGGAAATAGCGATAGTCGAGATGGCTACTGTCAAAATTGCGATAGTCAAGATGGCGACAGTTGACATGGTCACATTCGAGGCGGCGACAATCGAGGTGGTTACAGTCGACATGGCGACAGTCGAGATGGCGACAGTCGAGATGGCGACAGTCGAGATGGCGACAGTCGAGATGGCGACAGTCGAGATGGCGACAGTCGAGATGGCGACAGTCGAGATGGCGACAGTCGAGACGGCGACAATCGAGATAGTGATAGATTTAACAGAAAAAATAGCATTAACAAGTATAATGGTAGTATCTATTAGCAACAATGAATCCATGGTAGATTTTGATAGGCAACACCAACGACGTATAGATATTGCCATCCCACTGACACACTATCACAACACTATAGAGATTCTATCGAGACAGTAATGAAATTTCAGCAGAATACCAAATTTGTTACAATTTCGATATAATGTCAGTAGAGTGTCGATATAATGACAATGGTTCTTATTGTATCTATTTCAGACTTGGACCACTGCTAGATTTTTTACGTTATATAATGCATGGATTGTTTGCATGGGTCAACTTGTAATATGAAATATCTTTAACCAATCTCAAAATATTATAATGGTGAATAAAAACGAATTTCCTTAAATACTGCATCGTAAATATAATTTTATCTCGTCATCCGATTCAAAGCAAAAATACGAAATGATTATTTTCCCCAGGTCGCCATTTTGCCTAATCTCTTTTACTATCTTTTTCACGCGATCGTTATAATTAACAAGGTTACTTTGTCGGCTTACGACGAATTAAAGTCACTCTTGAATCTTAATATTCCATAATGAATATTTTAAGGTAAATTGTAAGCTATCTTCAACGGAAAATTTGTATAGGTGTAAATTTTGAATCAGTTAATGTTTATCATTTAATAAATTACTTCTGTATAAAAATATAGCACGGCAAAGTGACAACACTGTACATGATGGTAAGCACAGTACAATCTGAAAACAACGGTGACCACCAAGAGATCGGCAAATCCATCACCGGTTGTCACTGTCATGCTTGTTGACCACTTGTTGACACTGGCTGACCCTGAAACGAGACAAACCAAAAGAGAGTCACTGAGTCACTGTGTATAGTCACGACCCAGTTGGGTACAGATACCTATCTTAATACCCCGCTTCGTTACTGGATAAATACCGGCTGACCCCGGAACGTGACACGCCTATGCGTGCCACTAAGGCAGTTGTTACACCTATGTTATGGTGGTCGCGATACAGTCGGACACAACAAGTAATATATAATATCTAAAATATATATAATGTCTATAAAAAATAATATATATTACTTAATTTATTTAAAAAAAAAGATGAATTATACTATTAAAATATTAAGTAACAAGTATTAAGTAACAAGTAAAAAGCTTGCTTCGAGAATACGTAAAGCTGTATTTTACGATCCGAGGTTAACATAAGATCACCTTTAGACATAGACTTCACATTTTAGACGTTTTTTGTTTTAGACTTAGTAAGAGTAATAAAAGTTTTTAGTTATTTGTATAGACGATTTTATGGCGCTATACAACGGAGCGTGTGGTAAAAAATTTACCGCACGCTCTGTTGTGTGGTGCGTAATTTTTTACTTTCGAACAATGTATACAGGCTTTATAAATGCATATTTTGAGCAAATATGTTGAAAATAATATTTATCAAAAACAAAATCCTGTTGAGTTCTTACCGGTTCTACTCGTTGACTGGGATATTTTCCGAACCGCTAGTAGAGTTTGACGTTCTTGGGGCATAAGCTGATAAAATGAATTTTTGATTATGATTTTGTCCTACAATAAAATAAGGACGTGGATGGAACATTTGCCAGTTTCAGTTATATATCATAGGTGTCAATGCTTTATATCCACCATACCAATTCAACAATACAATACCAATTCTATATTGTAATTACATTTTGTTGTGCATATTATATTGCCACTATAAGATTTTTCTCAATAAGAGAAGAGCCCATATCTGTCAGTAAAAGCTATAAGAAACTTTATAATATTAAACAATAAATATTAATATAAATTTATATAGCATAAAATGTTTGTAAAAGAAAATAACATTTGGCGTGAATAAGCACGGTAATTCTGTAGAAGCGAGAGTTCCGCCCCTCCCGGAGTAATCTTCAAGTTATAGCGATGGTATTAACGCGAGAAATAAACATCAGAATGTTTTTTTTTTTTACATAATGAGCGGGACTGCTCGGAGCGGGTTATGACAAAATGAGTTTTTTTTTGCATTACATTATTGTTATTTGCCTTTTGTCAAATTAATAATTCTTATTATAACTAGATACATACAATAAAATTGAAGTGTCTGCTTGTAATGTGAAAATAACACATTTTTACTAAATGCATACGAAAGTGCATTTGCACCTATAATAAAAAAATGTCTGTCTGTTTTTTCCGGGTTATCTCCGATTTTGACGGGACTATCACACTGCCAGATATCTCATTATATAAGGAATAACATAGGCTACTTTTATTTTAGAAAAATAATTAGGGTTCCGCAAAAAAATAAAAAAGCTTTTTTAGCAGCCCACGCGAGCGGAGACGCGGGCACAGCTAGTTATATAATTCGATTAGTTTAATATGTTTAGCGATGTTACATTGAAATTGGCAAAAGCTTTTGCGACGCTAATTGAATAAAAACAATGGTGATGATAATGATAACGTTTAGGTTGCATCTGTTCAAATGACTTCAAAATATATTTAGTTATTTAAGTGTTGGTAGTACGCGTATCTATAATGTGCGCGCATATCGTAAAAATACACGAGGATCACTTTTTTTTTTGTTAACGTTCCTAAATAAATATAACTGTAAAAATAGGATACGCATATTGCTTCGTTTGCTTCTACATAGCTCGTATTGCAATTTAAATTTAAAACTATAATAATAAGATCACTGTGTTGTCAGTTATATTATAGAGTTTAAATCACTGCATAATTCTAAGATAATTAGCATGCATTAGCCGGATTCATTTCGGCGAGTGTGCGTTGGAATTGCACAATTTAATTCCACCTTCGGACGACCAGAGATACGGCGAAGCGTCGTCGATACATGATTGACATTCCACCAGTACGCACGAAGCGTTTTGCTTACACATTTATCATGTGGAACTCGTTACCAGAGTTTTATTTCCCGATAATGAAAACTAATCTTCAAGTCACGAGTGAAAAGGTATCTTTTAGGCAAGCGTGCTCCATCGAAGACCACATCATCACTTACGGTCAGGCGATGTAGTGGTTAAACGCAAGCCTAGCCTAGCTACAAAAATAGCCTTTAGAACGATCGGATTCCAAAAACTCAAACTTGTACATAGTTACATACATAATCTTATAGAATAATAATTACTTAATTCGAAGACGATGTTTAGATTAGTTAAATAATTTGTTAATAGGAAAACAAATTTAAAATTAGCTCCGTTAATGTTTGTAGATACACTAAAAACAGCATAAACTGCAATATAATATCTGATTATTAACATGTCTGTCTTTCAGTTGATTTGGATGTCAGATCTTTTAATATGATGCGAGACGTTGCCTTGTCACGTCTCGACGTGACATCGTAACGTGATATTCTTGTATCGCTTGAGGCACTCGCTTTGATCATCGGCCTTTAGTGGGTAATATTTGTATTACCCATCTGGACCTATACATAATAAATGTTTTGATTTTCAAATTAGGGAGCTTTGTTTATTTATACATACACAACTTTTACATTTTATACATAACGTATTTTCACGTTAGAAGTAAAAGAATAATAGTTTTTTTTTTGGACAACCCTAATGTACGTTAGTGTTTCTTTGTAAACGCAATGATATACTCGTATTATTATAATGTAAGATCACATTATAAGTAGCTTTGTAAACGTCTTAGAAAATGGCATGCTTGAAATTTCTTTTTGACAGCTCTCTCTCGAATTGACGTATTGTACAAGTATTCTGGTCTGATTATGAAAATACAGAAATCTACTGTAAACATTCTTGTCTTTCAATCAAATTCTAACACTTGTTACCGAATAATTGTACAAACCGTTAGTTTATAAACAATCTAGTCAGATTGTGAAAAGATGTATAAATTTGCGATCTAACTGTTACAGTTTCTTAGGCTTATAAACTGACTGGATTGGTTAGGTCATTTTGTGAATCATAACACTCGAGCTTGAGGTAAGTACGGTACAGTACACAAAGAACGGCGACTGTCGACTGTCGGACAGTCATCGATGTCATGCCAGCCCACTGAAATGCCTCTTCACGCCTCGTTTGAAATACCCCATATCATAGGAAGGAGGGCACACGTAGACTGGAAGACTATTCCACATCTGCAAGGTGCGGCAAATATGAGTGTCAGCGAACTTATTTGTTCGTACCATGATGGGGGCTACAGTGCAACTGTGGCTCCGTAGACCAGACCGCGCGGTTCTGTAGTTAAGGTAGATGGGATAAGGTCAAACAATTCTTTAAAATATTCACCATGATAAAAACGATAAAACATTGTATTGTGCTACGTCATATAAATAAATCTATTTTTTTAGTCAAATACTGTAATCATTCGTCCAATTGCGTTAAAATGTTGAAGAATTGTTGCGCGCACGCCTGGAAAGTTTTCTGAATTAATCCAAACATTTTACAATTAGTGATGGATTTTACAAAATCTATTATATGAAAATCTTATGGTAGTGATATTACCACTGCATAATGAAATCTACCCCTTTATCCGAGCACATCCTATTGATGTGTGAAATATGTAAAATAGGGATCAATATAAATCATCAATAACAAAATATTCAGCTTGGCGAAAGATGTTGTTTAATATTCAACGTATCTCGGTACCATGATTTGCTGTAAGAATTGGCTTGTCGCGACCACGCCCAACTAAATCTAGTTACGCCTTTAAATATCTCTTGTTTATATCACACTAGCTGTGCCTGCGGCTCCGCTCGCGTCGACTGCAGAATGTCCTCGGTCGAGCGCACGCGCGAACCAAGCTGCCCCTGCTCAAAAGACGAAAAACAAAAAAGTTTATTTTGGGTGATGCATAGATGATACCTATTGCTGACTTTTTTATAGGTCTTTTTAAGATTATGTAGAACATTAAACTGATATATCTCGTATGGTTTACTCAGCGTAAGCCATTTATGCGCCCCAAAAGCTTCTTTTATCCTAATTGATTCACCATTATTACCATTACTCTCTTACAAAATATTTCCTAAAACCCGGCCAGATAACATAGCTATGAATTAAAATACAAAACATGTAAATCGAATCAGTGATTTCACGTGAAAAGGACATAAACGGAAAGACAGACAGAGAGACGTTAGATATATAGATGTTCTATATTAAAATATAGTACAGAAAAATCACGGAACTGTGCATGATGGTAAGCACAATACAATCCAAAAACACCGGTGACCACGGATAGATCAATTATCCATCGCTGGTTGCCTTTATCATGCCAGCCTGCGAGTCTCTCAGAAGTTGAATATCCACTGGCTGATACTAAAATGTATCATTGAAAACTTTGGAATATTATCTTGATTCGGTCGATAAATTATACAGAAATATTAAAAATAACAATGTGTGCAGCAGTTCATGTGTCAAAAGAAACTGTTTTAAAAAAAATATTTTTAAATATCCTAAATCAGCGGGTTTCGAACTATCGGCCACTCTTGCGTACTGCCTATGAAGTCTCACACCACTAGGCCAATCCGACGACGATCACAATCATGAAAATTAGGACTTGCATTAACCGTGCATAATGTAAATGTATTTTATCTCATTCTCTCCTAGGCTAAATCCTATAGATGTATATGATTGTCTCTTTTTAATGTCGCTTTTTCGTTTCATCTACTTTCAAGCCACAACGGTGCTAAAGAAGTTTTCACTTCAAAAAACAGTATATTGCTTCACACTACATAATGACTAATAACATGGACATAGTAATTTTCCTATACAACTCTATGACTAGCCCTTCGCTCAGCTCCCTATGCTTTATACCAGCATCTCTGTGACATTGCCGCCGTGCCGTCGTCTTACCACGAGCGATCGTATGATGTCATTGTCGAGAAGGATCAGTTGGGTCTTCTAATGTGTGGTGTTACAATAAATTATTTTTTGATGTTATATTTAAAGACCCATCAAATATTATAACACGTAACTTTAATTATAATACACCGCTAAGCAAATGCACAAAAAAATCCTATATTTGAATTTTACGGCCTCACTTTTACAACTAATAAATCATTATTTACAATTTAACAAATATCGAATCGAAGAGATTTAAAAACAAATATCATCCGATTTACATCTAAATCATGATGCCAAAAAAAAACATGAATTTGATTATTATTTTAAACGGCTTTTCTGAAAACCATGAGTAAATACGGTATGACGTTATCCATAATAGCTATCGATTTTTAGTTAATTAATTGGAGTCGACATTTTCCCAGTTTTTGGCTTTTTCCATAAAAGTACGCGTTATAATTTAATATGTGGCCAAGCTCCTATTCATGCTTGTTCTGCTGGTACTTTTTGTTTGTTAAATATCCTTGACTTAACCGCACCTAAAAATCTATACTTATCTAAATCAGATAGCCGTAATATCTAGGTTAACTAAATAATTCTAAGGAATTCTCTAAGAGCGTAATAGACTTAAACAAACCAACATCTTGTTAATTTGAATGTAAAATGTTTTGAAGTAATAAAGTCGACCCTTTGAAACGTCTAGAATTCCAACCAAACACAAACGCGCTGTTTGCCTATAGGCGAAGTTATAATGAGTTGTGATGTTACAGAAAATATTTAAACAAGCCTTCGTGACTGTGCAAAAATTATTGTTACGGTTTTGTAGTTAAATAAATGAAATACGGCTGCAGTTGTCTTTTGTCGTCTGCGAACCTCAGTAGTTATTGCATCTTTGTAGAAATTGTTGCAGACATTGTTTATTTGACTATAAAGTATTCCTCGTAAATGGTTTCCTAATTGTTTAGGGTTATAATATCGGTTTTTAGGGTTCCGTATTCAAAAAGATATGGAACCCATTTCACCTTGTCCGTCTGTTTGTCCGCGTCTTAGCTCAGAGATTCTTAGTACTAGAAAGCTGTTATTTGACATGGGTATCCATATTAGTCACGCCAATAAAGTGATAAAATTAAAAGTTATTTTTTTATGACATCGTCACTTGATGTTGACCCAAGATGATAACACGCTAAACCTAGTGGAAGACTGGCTTTCAAGTGCAGCTGCCGGAACACACCTATTGGTGTTTGGTGACTGATTTTCAACTTGAGGGTGGTAGCTAGCCAGGCGGGCATTAGAAAAAGCCCTACCACCATGCTATGGTTTCCTCACGAGTATTTTCTTCATCGAAAGCTCAGGCTTATTGCAGGGATTCGAACTCACGTCAATCGACGCTAAGTCGTACATGCTACCACTGAGCCATCATTGCCTAAAGTGTGCCCCCCGCCAGCTAAATATCTAATTTAAAAAAAAAAAACGGCATTAGTACATACAACGAAGTTAAAAGGAAAACTATCACATCTTTACAAGTTAACGAGTAATAGTCCATCAAGTTATAAAATTTACTTGGAGATGTAATTTCATTTAAAAAAGCTCTGTGAATTACTAAAAATCCCCTTGTAATCCTGTATTTTGTGACGGGCAACTACGGAATCCTAAACTGTGATTTTAATTTGATTTGATTTTAAACTACTGAACTCTATTGAGATGATTAATGTAATTAAATATGCGTTTAAGTCTTTACATATTTTTATTTCCACAGACTTAAGTTTCATAGATTATAATATTTAGAGATATGTCTAACTGTTGATTAAATAGCAAATTGTACTTTTTACAAAGGACCAATTAATAAGATATAAAATGTTATAAAAATACCACACATTGCTCTAAAACAGGATAATTTTTGTGCTACAAGTACTAAAAAAATACACAACAGAAAGAAAAAAAAAAATTCAAACACAGAAACAAAATTTCATCTACACAACAAAAATAAAAAAGATTTTGATTCAGCTTTGAACCCATGTATATACTATATAGATAGCAAGACTGTTGGGAAGAGTCTCAATAAAAAAACATACCTTAAAGTATAAATTATACAAATAAAATCATAATATAACACGATAACCTGTTTAGGTCCAGTATCTGAAAAAAAATCCAAATCAAACTGCATTTAACTCTATTATATTGTCATCCATAAATTCACTTAGTTACGACAGTATCGTAAACTTTTTACATCAAGCTAAACTTTACAGTGTTATAATGCAAATGAGTTCTGTAACTCTGTGGGTTGTCCCTTTAAATCTTCGCCACTTTGCTGAGAACGTGACAGACTTAATCTTGGTTGATCGGGATCACAGTAAAACTTGCCCAACAAATGATAGGTGTAGTTGAGATCGTGGACTGAATATTCGATTATGAGGTAACGGATTGGGGGAAACTTAACTCGTGGTTAGCTTTTCAATTCAGTGGAGTTCGTTAACGGTTGTAAATCTTTTTGAATACATAAATGTAGTTTGAAATGAGCACGACATTTAAGGGATAAAATGTTTTAATTTTTGATAATCTGCTAGCAAATACTTTTCAATAGTATTTCCTCCTACTAGAGTTTACATTATAGAAGAGTTTAGTGTATACTTAAAATAAATTACAGAACCAATTAAATTTAAGGAACTAGGTAGAACTTTTGCAAGGTTCAACTATAGAAGCACATCCCCTTTTTGGCATATATTTGTGCATATTTGCATATTTTTGCAACTCAGTCCTCAAACCTATTACTAAATGAATACCTATAAATACTTTGACTCCCATAGATGGCATTAATGCCAATTCCAGTTGACGTCTTCCAGTACGTGGCCGCCACTCGAGAACTCTTTGGCTCCATCGGCTATCTGTTCTACGAGCTACGTAGCCCACCCGCTGCCACTTAAGTCTAGTACTATTCTTCGGGCTATTTCGATGACTTTGGTCCTACTGCGGGTTTCCTCATTTCTGATTCGATCACCCAGAAAAACTCCTTCTCCATTGGCCTTTGAGTGACCTTGAGCTTTCTTATGACGCCCATAGTTAGCAACCACGTCTCAGCACCATATATAGTCACTGGCAACACACACTGGTCAAAGAATTTCGTCTTGAGACACTGCGGTATCTTGGACGAGAAGATGTTACGTAGCTTCCCAAACGTTGCCCAGCCGAGTTGGATTCGACCATCATTATAAATTTATTATTCTTACAAATAGTAAGCATACAAGATTGTCTATAAATATGGCATTCTAAAAAATCTCGTATTTGCTCCAGTATCTAATAATCACAGTAAAATTTATGTTTGTTGGGAAACGTTTACAGGAATATCATAAAATGTTTTTATCGACAATACAAAACTTACTTTTATAGTCTGTTTATATGGCGCCGGCTGAGGAATTGATGGGTTGTGTGTATGGATGAGGGTGATCCCAAATTTATTAGTATGTAAGTGTATGTTATTTGAGAAATAAAGTTTTTCCCTTGAGGCCGTCAATATACAACAATGTACTGTTTATGGTGCTGTAATTTAAATATATTATTATATGTTAGTAATAATTATATTTATAACTTCCATAATATATATTTCTATAGTAGGTTTATCAATGACATCAGTGAAAGGGAATGTAGGTGGTTCAGATGTGAATAAGCAGGTACAATTTACGTGTACCAGGCATTTTTACATCTAGGCAAATTAATAATAAATTGAACGTAATTTCAAAATATTTTTTTCTAAAGCTCACATTAGGGGTGGGCGTATAAATATACACCAATGTTTTTTTTTTCGATGTATATTATCATATCACATGGTGACATTGATGTAAGAATGATATATTGAAAAATTATTGAAAATATCGAATGTCATTTTTTATTTATATAACATATTTTAAAAGGGCAAATACCAGTTGGTAACTTTATAGGTAGTGTTATAATTTACTTGTATTTTAACAAATACCAATGGTTGATACCACGTAATATGGGACCAACTTTCGATGCAAATTAATAGCAAAAATGAAGTGAACGAATTCAGCGAAAATAAGAACAAATGACATGCAACTTAGCGGTTTTGAGTTCGATCGGCACTGACGGGTTGAGATGTGAATTCCTAAGCCTTTTTCACGCACTCGCTGGTTACAAAGTGATGGGTTCTGGAGGGCTTAGCTGATAAAGAAACTTAGAGACAAGAGAGATTTGGTACCTAGCGGATGCGACGGTAACCCGGCGAGAGTTTGGAAGAGCGACTGACGCGAGTACTGGAGGTAATAATAACAAATGAAGAACTACCCTCGCTGAATGTGATATTTGTTGACGATATTTAAAATTAATAATCTTAACGACGGGAATCTAGAATTGTCATATTGCGATTTTTATTTATACATTTAAGTTATTTGGTCATATACAGTTGTGAACATATAATTAAGAACGCTTATTTAAAGGGAAGATTTTTTCAAACTAACAAGTATAATTAATTGCATGATTGTGTACACGTTGCAATAAAAGAATGCGAAAAAGATGAACTACCGACGAGTTTCGCGGCTGGAATATACATTTTGCATCTTTACTTCGCTTGTTTATACTTTTACAGAAGATAAACATTCAGCAAGGTTGGCATCGGAGTAAATGAAATCCTTTTCATCGTAAACATTAAGATAAATTGAAAAAAAAAAGGTTGTAGACCGAAAAAATTATAGGATTTCGACTTCTCTTTGAGTAATCACCGTCTCCTTATTTCCTTAGCCTGAATTATTTTTGTTACGTCATTAGGATTAGTTAAATTGCAAGACGTATTTTATGTAAACATAAAATTGATGTTAACATTTTTTCTTCGTATAAAGGAGAAAGGATTCAGCGGCTTTGTGTCGACGACGCGACGTAGCGCAAATAAGGTTTTATTTTGATTAATTCCGTTCGGTTGACATTTCCATTTTTATTAAACAAAGCACATTTAATACAATAAGAAACAATCGATTTTCTCGGTTAGATATTATTACATTCAAATAAATAACTTACTTAATCATTTGTCGAAAGAAAAAAATATACAATTAAATACAGAGTTACTTGAATAGAACGTTATATATTATCATACATATTTGTTTAAATGAATAATTATACCAAAATGACAATTAATACTAAAGAAGAGATGGGTTTTCTTTGAAAAAGAATATAAAGAAAACTGAAAATTTGGATTGTTTGTCGATATTGTCGTTTTATGAAGCAATGATGGCTCAGTGGTAGCGTGTACGGACACCGCGTCAATCGACGTGATTTCGAATCCCTGCAATAAGCCTGAGCTTTCGGTGAAGGAAAACATCGTGATGAAAACTAAGCATGGTAGTCGGGTAATTTTTCTAATGTCTGCCGGGCTAGCTACTACTCTCAAGTTGTACTTGGAGCCAGTTATCCCACTAGGGTTTGCGCTCCACCATCTTGGACCACATCACCACTTAACATCAGGTGAAATTTGCGCCATAACGCTAAACCAATAAACGATAAAGAAAAACTAATAAATATCTAATAATATAAATCAAGCTTAAATACAGAAACAGTACCAATTTTATTTGATTCTATGAGTAGATAAAAGATTAATGACTTTATCCTTATACAAACAGCCGTCCGCAACTTCGCTCGCGTTAATTACAATATACAGCTTAAAAACAAAAATATAGAGATCATGTATCTTACAATTAGTGAAATAATTTTAGAATCCGATTCTGGATATTACCTCCTATTCATCAATCCTAATCATCAATATTCATTTTAATATAGTATATATTTGTAGTATGTATACAGTGTATATTTAATAATAGTATAGATTAAGATTACACATTGTAAAATATGTGACATGATACATAGGTACTTGTTATCAATTATTACAAAAATTTTGTTTACGTCCAGCCAAGCGGTGGGCTAAAGCTAGTGTTAATTATAAAGATAAAAATGAGGACACAATATCACACAAAATAACTGGATTCCAAATTAAGTATAGCTTGATCTAAGGTAACCAAATATTAAATACATACATATAAAAATATTCAACAATTTGTAAACACAAAATTTACATTCATGCTCATCACACAAAAGTCCATCCTGTACGGGTATCGAATCTTCGATCTCTCGTGTCAAAGGTAGAGATCTACCAATGTGTAACGAGACATGTAAATTATTTACCAACTACATTTATAATATGCTTAAATCTTTATTGGTTGTTACACGGTTTAGTTAAGTTTTTGCGTGTAGCAAGTTAATATCGTTAAAACAAAGTGATCGTAAACATTTAGTTAGACAGATGTCTAATTAGTGACGTTATTAAAAACAACAAAAAACCGTACATTTATGCTTTGAGTTAACTTTTTAACTAATGTTTTATTTTTCAATCCTACTAATCTAGTTTTCTCTTAACTCTAATGAAAATCATATGAAATATAAATTAAAATATTTAGTTTGTTTTATGGGTTGCTGTTACGGCGGAACCTTTGAAGGTATCTTGAGGAGACCCAGAGCTACACGGAGCAAAATTTGAGTATTGCTACGTTATTTGGGTTGCTATTACGGTGGAACCTCCAAAGGTATCTTGAGGAGACCCAGCTCTCCACGGAGCACACTTTGAGCATTGCTACATTAGAATAATTTCAGTGTAGAATCGTTGCCAAACAAGTTTTGGTTATATGCAATCCCTCTAAAGAATAATTTCATTAGCACAAAACAAGCTAACGCGCCGCGATACAAGTACATAGACGCGAACAAAGAATATATACAGTCTAGTTCAGACCGAGGCACTGAACATAAAGCAGCGGCGTACAATACAATTTCTGCCTCGGACGCCTCTCCACAATACATGTCGTCCTTTTCAGGTCACTTCCAGTTGTAACGTGTTCAACAAATAATGATTATGAGACGTCCATTGTGGGAAAAACGTTTGTTCATAAGAGAGGGTTTTAAACAATGTGTTTTATATGTTAAGGAATGTATGTATGAGTTCCTTCACACTTACTCTCTAGTTTATAATATCTGCCATGATATACTTTTATGAGAAATTATTATACATTCAGTCAAAAAAGTATCGGGAATGAATGATTTGTATTTGGTTCCAAATTCATTTTTTTTTTTTTGTTAGATTAGCACAATTGTTAGATTTTCCTCGCCCTAGTAGGTCATCAAAGTGATCAACTGAAGTTAACATCGCAAAAGTAAAGGAAACAGTGACTGAAAATCCTAATTCAAGTATGAGAGAGATAGCCGCTGAACTGTGTCTCACGAGTCGATCCGTATCATTTTAAATAATCACTTAGGTATGTAACATGTTGCCGCTCGGCTAGTCCCAAAAACTCAAGCGCATAAATGTCGCTGAGGACATGTTAGAAAGAGTCAATTCCGACCCAACATTCATGAAACGCATTGATATTGGTGACGAGACGTGAGTTTACGAGTTCCACATGCAAACTAGTCAACAAGCTTCGGAGTGGCACCTTCCAACTGAACCGAAATAAAAAAACCACGCCATAGTCGATCAAAAGTCGAAATCATGTTGACTGTATGTGTCTGTGAAATTTGAAAAAGAAAAACATACATGCACAGTCAGAACTATAGTTTTATTTATACAGATACCTTAATGTTCGTGCTGCAGTTAAAAGTTAAACCCTTTGTTGGACGTAAGCCAGAAAGTCAGAATCACATGTAAAAGGTTTACGAAGACTTACAATTTCTAAGAAAGGGAATCCTTACAGATTTAAGCATGTGTATAATTTTTTTTGCTCAGTTTTTCTTACATTTTTTGTAGTTAACACAAACTAATTTTACATATAATCAGATTTCAATAGGTGGTACTATCGTGATAGTAGCCATGCAATAACTCGTAGTTTAGAGGGATAAGTAATGCGCACACCAGCTCGGTCATTGTTAGGTACTTACAAGGTTTTCCGGTCATGCTATCGAAGTTGAACGTAACAGATTCCTTTACCAATATAAACCAAGATTTCCTGTATGTTATTTATAGTATAATAATATTATTATATATGTAGAATTTATATAATAAACTAGTTTTTGCCAGTGACTACTGTCACGTCCTGAAAGCAATACACATACAACACGCTCGTATGAATGAAGTTTTAGAAAATTATCGAAATCTTAGACTTCTTTAAACGACTTCAAAAAAAGGACGTGGTTCTCAACTCGAATGTTTTTTTTAATGGATGTGCAGCCTTAATAGCTTCTTTGTCTATGAACCAAAGTCGATAATACTTTTTTCATTGGAAAGAGGTTACCTCAAGGGTCGTCCAATTTAATTGGCATTGTACCTTCGACTTCGAAGATACACCAGGGAACTCCTCAAAATAATTGATGTTGGTATTCTTTTTTGTTAAAAAATGTCTTGTTATCTATTCTAAATGAATATTCCAATAGTAAATATTCTAATACACCGTTTATTGTATTGTTTAAAGAATACGTACTTACTACGATACGATACGAATCTACGACACGAACTACGATAGCTCGTGCAAGAATTTCACATAGCACAACTATTGCTATTATACCCAGTCAGTAGTAAAGTCAATAGTAAATGTTGCTATTCTTGAGTACGAAACAGTACGTCATTATTTGGTATTCAATGATAAATATCTAATAATAGCATGTGTTGCAACAATCAATTAATATCAGTGATTTAGGCCTTCAACAGACTGGCGTTTCTCGAGTGTCGAGTTCGTCTAACGCTTGCTTAGCGTTGAAGCAACGAACATGCGAAGTTCGCGTTGCGTGCCTGCTGAACGCCGTCGTTGTATTATTTTCCCAGACAAGAAGGCTCGCGGCGTGTACACTTAAGCACTGTGTTAAACAGGCGCGCGAGCCAAACGCCGTGTGCGCACTACATCAGCACTGGTCAAACGTTGAACGCGCACGCTCGACAAACGCTAGTGTAATAGCGGCCTTAAAGAAATACCTAGATTATCAAAATCCAGATTATGCAAAAAACATATTCTTTTTGATAGGCGATTATGTATAATAACTTTTTATTAAAATAAACATTTTTATTCCAGATGTAACAACATAGCGGCGCAGACAAATAAGAAAAAAAATCTTTTTCTCAAATAATATGTCCGCCAAGTATTCGGACATAAAGCAAAGAACGATGGATGTGCCCGAAGGTTTTTAGTGAATATCGCGTTATATAGAAAGAAAAGATGTCGATAAAAGCGAGTGTCGGTTAAATAAAAAGGAGAAAATGGCCGGTAAGGGGTTTGGTGGCGAGGTGATTGGCTTTCTCCTGGCCGTGGCTTTTTGCATCACATGCCCTGAATATGGTGAGTCGGATATTACAATATATTATTCATACATTTGTTTTTTTATATAAATGCAACTAGAAATATTTTATTATGGTATGTAGGGCGTGCAATAAAATACGCGGGTTGAAACATGCCATATTAGATTGTAATATCATCGTGAAAGAGACGAAACTAGTGTCATGATAATTAATCTCATAATCTTTAACAAGTGTGATAGTTATCCTCATCGTGATTTTATTTACTCAGAACTAATTATAAAAAGTGTAATAAAAATAAAATTATTAATAAAAAATAGGCTTCTAATTGAATGATAACATCGAATATTTGCAAAATTTTCGTATATTTTTTTTACATTACATTAAATTCTAAGAAACTAATAAAATAAATCAACCATGTAATAAACAATACAAGTGATACCACCTATGGTGTTAAAGCATCTACAGGCTACGGTAGCCGATTATTATCAGGCTATAAGCTTGTTTATCTGAGTTGTATAAAAAATATATAGTTAGACTCTTTTACTCAAACACAGAATATAATATTCTGAGTGAAGAATAATGTTTATGCATATCACGTATTTTCAAAATAACGATTTATTATCAAATAAATCGTTTATGGGGACATATTATGCTCTTACTTGAAACTTGTGCCTTTGTTTTTTTTTTGGTATTGTTAATATGAAGTTAGATTAACATTTTTTCTAAGTCACTAAAATTAAGAGTATATTTATTAATGAAATATATTGTACCAGGTGAACTGTGAAAAGGTTATCTTTCATGTCGGCCGATTCTTCCCAATTTTTATTTTATGTGCGAAGCTCGCATGTTATTTAATAAAATAACAAAATTTATCAAAATAAACAGCTTGCATTTGCATAGTACATACACGAGCGTTTTTTATTTTATTTTATATTAGGTTCTGCTACCTTATGTAATGTATTAATTTCTAATAGTTTAAGAAACGTATAATTGCCAAGTACATTTCGAATTCCATAACAAAATATATTTTCAAATGAAACCGAAATTTAATTATACCTCGAATCAATCCAATTGTTAGGAAACAACCTAACCCAATTATCCATATATTATACACGTTACTTTGAAACGTTTATTGTCCCTAACAAGTAACCGACGTCGGTTTGCATGCCATCCTCTTATAAAGACCAACGGCTCGCAAATTGTTACAGAACCCAATTAACTGGGACGCCACCTAAATATGTGGGCACACAATCTAACAAATACCCGTACAAAACTAGTTTCACTGTTAGTTTACATTTTGTAAATATTTTGGACAGGTAGATTATTGAGTAGATACGTACATAATTGAATTTGTATCGTAAATTATCTTCTAAAGAGTTTTATGAGTAAGGTCGAGAGTTTCATGGTATTGATTGAAATAACTTAGGCTAGTCATAAAATCAATATTTTACACATTATACAATGTTATTTATCTTATCTTTATGCAAAGCGGTAGTCTTGCGCTGCTGTTCCACTTCGGTTCTTAGATGTAGCTACATATTAGTGTTTTCACTTGGTTATTGCTTAGTTTACAAGTAAGTGTCTTCATCATCATGCATGTCTCTTTTGTATCATTTGTTGAATACAGTAAATAGTAGAATTCCTAGAAATGTAACCTTTTGATAAAGGTGTAGGGCATTGGGAAATCTCTTCGGAGATTTCTCTCTACTTGGGGCAGTCCGACTATTAAAACATCTCCAATTTACAGAAGATCTCAACTAAATAATCTTGTAGTAGGTTTTCCAGAGCTCCAAGGTCGGCAACGCACTAGTGATACCTCTGGTGTAAACAGGCGCCCATAGGCTACGGTAACCGCTTATCATTAGTTTATTTACCAACTTATTTGTATGAAAATAATTTATTATTGCATAGTTTTGATTCATATTCAAAAAACTTATTACAGAATTATATAATAATAAGTAATTTATAACATCGATAGCAGGTAGTAGACGTTATTTACAAAGGTGAGAAGTTCAAATGTTGTTTGAAATTTAGATACAATCTGTATGGCTTTTTAGAGATTATATAGAGTCAATGCAAAATTTCAAAATAATAATGATTTATGAATATCTAAATACCATGCATTATTATGCTACCTCTCTCAAGATTAAAATCCATCCTCAAGTAATTAACAAAATAACGTCGAAACATATTTGGCAGATGCATTTAAAGCCAGTTATTTACATTTGCAAGTCACTACTGGCATTAAATTAAAAGATTTGTGCAGTTTTTAAATGTAAATAGAATTTATAGGTTATTTGATGTGATACATTTAGTGGCGCGTTTGCATGAGAGTAAAAGTGTTCTGATGAGACGTCGCGACGTGCTATTCAGCCAGTATTTCGTCTGATCGGCTCTTTTCGGTTCAGCGATCCCCACTCAACATTTATAGGTACTGAACGCTTCTCTCTCTACTAAACACACTTAGTACTTCCTTTACATGTGTGTTAGTGTGTCAGCATGGTTTCTTATGCTAACCTAATAGGTTATATGTGAATATCAGTGAGTTTAAATGAATCTATCTTAACAGATAAATTAATCTGATTGGTTTTTGTGTTCATTTATTTATACTTCGATATATACATATGTTTATTTTTTTAATTTTCTGTTGGTTAACCGTTTGGCCACAATCTCACATGGTTTGAAGTGACGATGTAGCTCAAAATGGTGACAGGCTAAGCGGAGTGGGGAAATTGGCTTATTGGCGATAGATTTTCTACTTGTGAATAGTAGCTAGCCATGTTGGCATTACAAAATGCCCTACCACCGTTTTCTTTCACCGAAAGCTCAGGCTCATTGCAGGGCTCCGAACTTACGTCGATCGATCACGTCAGTGTCCATACACGGTTACACTGAATCATCATTGAATTATCCTGGACGTGTCGTTGCAACAACCTTACAATTGCAGAGTTTATGTTTTAAAAGTTATTTGTTTGAAAATTTAGCTTCGGTAGAGTAAGAACATCAAAAAGAGAAGGGAAGCTTTGGTTACACATTAAGGATAGTTATAATAAAAGAGAAGGGAAGATGTCGTAGTTTTAAGAACATTTTAGAATTCTCATAGAGAATTCTTCACAGAAGTAAGGGGAATAAATAGTACAGTTATTTAGATTTATTTAGAAGACATAAGATCACCGATCTACGTTAGCGGAGTCGGTAAGAATCTTAAAAAAAAAGTCTCTGCTTCAAAAATTTTGATGTTTCATATCTGCCAGACGTCTCAGGCTCCAATTCATTTTATTAACGTAGATTTCTTTATTACAGTCTTCCTATCACATACATCAAGGTTGAATTTTGAAAAACACCAAAATGCCTATCTGTTCAATTAGGCTTAGAGTGTTAATACCAAGTTTCAAATAAGTCTACCCGAAAATCATTATTTCCCATAGAAATTTTGCCATCACTTTAAACACTCTTAGGGGATGAATTACGAAATGCGAATTTCACTCTCTTAGGTGTCGAATTTCGAGGAATCCTTTCCTATACCTATACATCATAAAGTCAAAATTATCTCCAAATTTCGAATTTTTATTCTTAATACATCCTTAACACTTGCAGATGATGACTCAGGCAAGACATTGCCTTATATATTTTTAGCAGAAAGGGTTTTCTACAGTCAAAAATATTCTAAATATTTTCAAAATAAATGGATTTTAGTAACAAAACGTGTTGTTTTAAACGTGTTTGACATGTTTGAGTGACGTGTTCGGCTTTATTTGGAAACCTCCGACTACTATCGGAACATTCATATACTCGTAAATACAACGGTCAAGAGTGTAATTCTAATCGGAAACAGCGCAAGTCGAAGTTCGGTCACTTTGACACCCCTGGATCTTGTTGCCTATCTTTCGCGGCTGAGTGCCATAAGCGCTCACCCCCAAGCCCGATGAAACTGTAAAAGCCCTTCCTTCTTCATCCCGTCCTACGCCTAACAGTATAGTTAGATAAAAAAAAGAATGTCAGTCTCGCTTGAATCGTCAGACCGTTCACATTATTTAGTCGCATGTAAATATTATATTTGTAATCGAATTTTAACATCTAAGAATATTGAAAGAGAAAGAGAGAATAAATTGAGTTACAAAGAAAGAAATACTTTTCATAGCTGTCTTATTAGCTGATTCGTGAAAATTCTTCGAAAATATTTCAATGAGAAAAAAGATAACGTGAAATAAAATACCAAAATTATTTATACAATTCAAAAGGTACTACCTAAAAACAATATCTACGATATAAAAGAAGATATGAATTTATTTCAATTTCGATGTACAAACATAATGCAATTCACTTACATCGGTCGACGAAAATGAAAGCTTCTTACCGCTTCAACTGCGCGGCGCGTGACTTTAAGGTTTTTTATATTTGCTTACGTTTGTGAATAATACATCACTACGTTCGACCGCACAGCACTTTAGGCATACAGAGTGCACTTAACAACTGACGGAAAAGGATTTAAAAGCACTTAGGCAGAGCAAATTTTTTTATCGGTGGCAATAATATAAATTTTGCTCGCCTTTTGTAATGAATAAATTACTGAGTAGATAGAAAATCTATAAAATGTCAACATATTCGTAGTCCTGTAGGAACTTGTTTGGACGAGCTAATACAATATAAATGTATTTTGAACAAATGACTTTAGTACTAGTCAATGAAAATGTAAAAAAAATAATTATAGGCTTTGTGCTAGTTACTGCCTTTCTTGCAGGCGATGATAATGTTAGCTCATTTTCATAACGCTATACAAACTGGTCAAGCTACTGCAATAGTAAAAATTAATTTAAAAACAATAGTCGGCAAACGAAATTACTTTACGTAAATGAAGTTAATATAAGTAGTAAAATAAAATGTTATTATTAGACATGCAATCCAAGAACCGACCGCAATGTAATAGAACTGTTTAAATAAGTCAACTGTTTCCGGCTGTTTCATAGTTCACCACAGTACAATCACTGAATTTCACTTTGATGATAACTTCTTCATTAATTTGCCCGGAGCACAGCAAAACGCTCGCGAAGCCGTGTTACATTGATTGTTGACTAGCGCCACCGCACGCGACGCAAGATATCAGTTTTTATATCTTTTTAAAACCAACAGATGGCGGCACTGTTCTTTGCATTGGCCGAGGTGGGAGTAAGGGAAATATGGGAAGCCTTAACAACAACAATGTATTTTTTTAAGTATAATGGCAGAGGCCAGATGGTACTACTGTGTTTGATAGTAAGCATAGTATCTAATCTAAAAATCGAGAGATCAAGAAATCCATCGCTAGTCGCCTTCATACAGCCATGCGTAAGTAGAAACAGGACAGTGGAACTGGACTACTGCGTGGTAAGATACGACAAATGTGTCCGACTGGATTGCGACAACCATACACCAGGTGTAACGCCCGACATAGTAGCACTGAATCAGACGGTGTATAGCCAGTATATAGTAGTAGCCGGGTAGGTAGAGATTAACACACCACGCATAAGCAAATTACTATGACGGGCTTTCCACAACATACATGGTCACGATCCAGTCGCTAACACTTCCAATATCGTCATTGTCTCTTTCGTTACTTTTTTATACTACTAAGGTGCCAAACAAGCGGTTTGCCTAATAGTAAACGGCTACCGTAGCCTATGGACGTTTATAATACTATTGGTTGCAAGAAGCTCTGGAAACCCTACTCACCGCATATATACAACACAAGGTTATTTGGCTGCGATCATCTGTAGGGTGGAGGTATTCCAAAGTAATTTCCTGTGTACCACGTACAGATGAAGTTGGCTCGGGTGTAGTTTTTAGGATTAAATTAAAATAATAGTGGATGGATAAGCCATGTAAAACGTTGTGGTTCCAAAAAATCTATCGGATATTAAGGTGCCTTCTCAAATCATCGTTTGCATGCTGATATATAAATAAATAAAAACAATAAATGAAATAAAATTACATACGACCTATCAAAATCAATATAGATGGAATCAAAACTTCAAACCCTGCTTAAAAATTCTTTCAATGCTCGAATCGGCCAGTAGAGCCCGGATTACTGATCCTCGAGAATCGGGCACGTGCGACGCGCACAAGTAAGCGATAGGATCAACTCTGAAGCTCTTTGTATGAAAAATTAAAAAGAGATTGTTTTGTTACACATACTCAATTTTATCGAAACAAATATTATTGTATTAATCTGTATAATAGATATATTTATTACTGCATAGCAAAATATTATTAATTGGGAAAATAGTTTCTATTATAGTCAGTTTCATTAGCCTTGCTTTTAAATTTATAAAAATAAAATGTAATTCATGAAAGAATATGTAATGTAAATGAGATAGGTATCATGAATATCTATCAATAAAAGAAAACCGGAAAGATAGGTTGATTTAATAAATAAAAATTACAGACAATGTGGACAACATATTTTTTAAGACTTTTTACCAGTACGTAATGACTGTATTAAAATATTTTTTGGCACGCAATTATACTTCATATGATCTAGGAACTTTATTCTTGGTTTTCGGTACTGCAGTATCTCTTGTATTTATTTTTTCTTCTGGCAAGTCTATACCTACATTCAATAAAAGAATTTTGTCCGGTTGTCCAAATTTTTTTAATGTAAATTTAGTTGTCATTTACTTATTTTATTCTTTAAATTTCAAAATTGCTAAAAATAAAAAGGTGCAAATTAGAATACGAACCTTAAATTTAACTCTACATATTTCGTTCAATAATAAAATATAAATTAAAATATTGTGTTAAATGATGAAATATTTTGATATATATTTATAACGTTTTTTTTTATTTCAAAAATAAACAATGAGAAATAATTTCCCACATATTAAAGAGTCAGTTACCAACAGATATGATTACTGTCGTATCGTTTTCAAATAAGTATAACGTTTCGAAAATAAGTCTAATTTGTGATAATATTCATTTAAAGTACTTACCAATTGTTTTAATTAATAATTCACTAAAGAACTAACTTATGATAAGAAACGTGTTGCCATTTATTAGATTCAATATACTACCCAGATTTTATTTCCGTTGGGTTGGCATTATTTAATGCTGTCATTAAAAGAGATAACTCGATTTTACAAACTGGGAAATAATTTTCCCGTATTTGATTAAGGGTTAAAATTATGGTTATTACTGTATTATTTCATTACAAATAAAATCAAATTTGAGTATACATTTTCCTGAACGTGATTTCCCTCCGAAAAAAGATATGAGTTACTCTCAAATCGCTCCTAAAAAGCTTTTTTGTTCAAGACTAGTCTAAAACATTTATAAGAAATTATCTCAAAAAGAAAGATTGCTTTTCGCAAAAAATAATGTATATTTAAATTAATACAATAAGTACATGATTTTGTAATACTCAATGTAATTTCAAAAAAAGCCACTTCAATTTTTGAGACAACTTCATACAAATATTTTATGTGGTAATACAAATGTTTAGGTTTAAACAGAAAACGTAAATTGATCCTTAAATCGCAAAAGATAGAAATGGCACAATATCTCGACTTATTTACTCTTATATTATATTAAGTTTTAGACCAAATTATGGAGGATATTTTGTCAAAAAATAATAATAATCATGTCCAGGTTAGGAACTTATATTTAAAACGATAAATATAACATGAATTTCGAGATGTTTTTTTTAATTATTGTGGCAGATTTTAGATATATATGATAAAAAAAAATCAGTGTTTAAGAAAAACAATAATCTGCTTGCCTGTAAGGAGCTTACTTTTGATTCAATCAGATACTATTAAGCATTAATTACCATTTTGTGTAACTATATAATATTACATTCAAAGATTTCATTTTGTGTTCATGTTTATCTTTAGAAGCAAAATTTATGTAAAATATTTTTAAAACGTTCCATTTTGGTGGTTAATATTATGTTTTATTTTCTATTTTGTAAAATTTGTATGGGATAAACCAGCTCGTAGGTAGAAATTGCATATCTAGGGATAGAAAAAATAATAGTAGTGACTAGAATTATGCTGATCATAATTTCGATTCCCCCTTAAATTGAAACTGTTTATGCGTGAAACGCCTTTAATGAATTATACAATAGGATAATAATGCACGTTAGTTTAAATAATCTCAATATCAGAATGTACGCAAAATAATATTACGTATATCGGCAAAACGCGGACACTCGCGACTGGCGTTTGACCGACTTGATCCCAGATCCTCGTACGTACAGTTTAATATGTGCATGCGCCGTTATTACTCATTATACGGAGTTGGCTTTCTGTACTTATCTATGTTGTGTCTGAAATACATAAAAAAAACTGAATTATTACATAATTTATCATATTAGTGTTGAATTTTGTAGTTGTCCTTTTTTATTTTTGTAAACAGAAACCTTATAATTTTCAACTTGAAATGAAAACGAACACAAGTACTAAATCTTTTTATTATCCTATTAACGTAAGTTTGTATTACAACTTTGTATAAAAACTTGATCCGTAGTACTTGTATTAACTGGTGACATTTTATCGTCACTAAGTCTGTATTGAAGTTCTGTGACAGTAATTACGAGTGCTCAGGGGAATAAATTATTCTGAGATTGTCCACGCGCGTCACGGGGGAGTTCTCAAGTCTTGGTCTAATGAAGATTAGTCTTTTGTTGGAATCTTTTGACGGAGAGATATTTCGATTTTGCTGAAAAATTATCTTGCTCAACTGAGCGTGTAATTTAAGTCTTTTGTGGCAATGATCAAAACGTATGATAAATGATTCGTACGTACTCTTCGTGAATGCTTCTGAGCACATTTGGGGGATTTTAAATACAGTTAGAATTATATTTCATACAAACTTTATTGCAGTGATTATATTGCAAATTAATTAAAGATATAATAAAAATAAGCTTCATTTTCGAATTACTTTTCTATGTCAAATTTTGTTTCTTGATAAAGTTCTGTCATAAAATGTCTGTATTCCTAATAATTCGTCTTGATTAACCTCTGTTGTCTTTGTTTTTTGAACATTATTCGTTATATTATTATATATAAGTACGTATAAGTAAAATTTGCAAGTGAAATTTTTTAGCTTCAAAAAAAAAATGCCGGTGATTCAACAAATTCCTTATCGACAAATTATAGTTCGTAACTACAGTTTCAATTACGATAATAACTATTCTTGGCTTATAACAAGTTGACACATAATTCTAATGACTAGTTCAACAATCAACTCAAAAAGTTAACCACACATGGTTATGACCAGCTTGCTTATTGAAAACGCAAAGCTATTATATATTTACACTGCACGCGCTTATAATCCATTAATTATATTCGCATCGTAATTTTATTTTTGATTTCTGAATGTATTATCGAGATAAAAATTGACTTAGTTACAATCACCTTAAGACGATTTAATATAGAGTTGTATATAAATTTAAATGAACCTTTCAGTGCTATATGGATATCGTCTCTATTTGTCTGCACAATGTGTAATTACAACGCGTCTACTGGCTTATGTTATACGACTGAATTTTTAGCCAACTCCAAACTGTATTAATGTTGGCTCAAGTCGTACTATTGGATTTTTTTTCTAAAATACTCAGCACGTTGACTGTACTGTCCTTGATGGTAAGCACATTACAATCCAAATATAACGGCGACCAAGAGACCGAAATCCATCGGCGGTCGCCGCTGTCATGCCGGCAAACTTAGTATAAACTTTTAAAGCGATCATATCGAAGTTAGTATTATCAGTTGTCAATTTTAGTTTATCTTCGTATCCGCTATTGTCGCTGTTAGCGGTTGCATAAAAGAAAATGACACTTTTGACCATATAATGTTCATGTTATATGAGCCAGCAATAGAGTCATTACGTTATTCACTCAAACTGTAAATTACTGCAATCATCTACCTGTATAAATGAGTTGGAAAACTTTTCAAATTAGAGAATAATAATTCAAAATAATTGTTCGGTCCGTGTAAAAACTTTAGTCGCTCAAAATTAATTGCTTTACCGACCGTACCTTAACAAAAATGGTTTTGGTTATTTCTTTAAAGTAAAACAGGTAAGTGACGCCGCTGCGTACTAAGCCATAGCATTTATTACTTTCGGAAACTGTGAAAGTTGTAATACTTTCTGTGTGTTTGTGAATAACTCGGCTTTATTACAATAAAATTCTCCTCAGCATCGCGTAGTTGACCATAAATCTTATAATTGTTAATGATTGCAGTCTAAACTAAGTTATAGCCTTATTACATAGAAGAGTATATTTTTAAGTCTCTCACAAATTTAAGCATATTACGATTTTTAAGTTACATAATAATACCAGCCTGTAAGTGTGCCACTTCTGGGTAAAAGCCTCTTCACGAGAAAGGACACGGAACAATCTATATATATGATATTTCCTAAAATATTTCTTCAGATTATATATAAATATTGGATATACGAAATACATAAGCTTAAAAATGAATGAAATTACCACTGTTTAGTTTTTTTAAAACAAATATATGTAGTCCTCAATAAAAATAATTTGTTTGGAGTAAAAACGAGTCTATGATATCACGAGACTCGCTCAGTATACGCTAAGCCGATTCAAGGACATGTCACTTCGATTTATTACTTTAATATAAATCCAACTATATCTGTCAGAGCATTACGGGTTTTATTTTTATAGAATAATGCTTTCAATTCTTTTAATGGGTTTGTAACTCAAGATTACTTTTTAAATTTACTTTGGAAAATATCATATGTATCATAAACGGCGAAAATCGCAGACATAAATCAATTCTGTTTCTATTTAGCTTTTCACGCAGTATTGCCGAATACATCGACAATGTTATGAAACACATTACATTTTACAGAATTATGAATTAATACTTTATCGCACTTTTTAGTTTATACAATAAGCTATAAATAACCCACTGCTGGATAAACGCCTCTTCCTAAGAGAAGGCGCGGGGTTCATCATCATGCCAGCTCACGAAGTATTGGTAATTTAAAATGCCAAATATTCTACAATTTCGTTTTCCTACTGCATTGTGCTATGCAAAAACATTTCTTAAGGTGTCCATGTTTCCTCACCTTCAGCACCAGCCACTAATTACGTTCAAATTACCAAATAAATCGTTGACGTATACCGAGGCTCAAACCTATGGACATTTTATCGATATTCCATTGGTCTAACGATTAGACCACCACGACTTGCTTGATTGTGATTTATTACCCAATAATTAGGGTAAATTACGATTTGACCACGAATGATCTATGCCTTTTGGAAAAGAATAGAGAAAGTACGCATCGATTATAAAATTACATTGATTAGTACTTCTAAAAAATAATTAATTAGTAATTTACCAAATAGTTCTAACAAAATTAACTAAATTCTTAAAAGAAAAGAATCCACTTAATTTAGTTTCTTAATTAATTATTACTTCATTACAAAGTTACTAAGGATTTATTTATAAGTCTATCTCAAAAATTATTATGACAGAAACTTTCTTTCGAGAGTAGAAATAATTAGTGCTTCCTGAGCCTAGAAATTCAACTTGTTAAGTTAAATCCGATAACTTCAAAGTGATTTATGTTAGAAAATTTGTTTGGTAACTTAAATAGGTACTAACGATCTTAAATGTGAACCATAAAACCATTTATCAAAGATATACGTCATTTGTTTTTGTTTCCAAATTCTTATACCTTACCTTTATCAAATATTAATTTACTTTGGATTTTGAGTAGGGTTGTCAAATTCAGCTGTTTATAGTATTTTATGAGAAGAGTACAAAAGATACAAGTATGCTTATTACATATTTATAATCTTAAAAGGAGTGTCCGAGAGTGATGCACCGGGGGCAGTCAGTTCCGATCCTAACTTCACTGGTTGACCAATCTTTTCAATAAGTTATGAGCAATTTTTAATTAAAATACGACTTATTTCGACACATCGGTAGGTATCTCGGAATAAGTTATAACGAATTATATTAATTTCAGTCTGTAATGTTACGAATATTTTAAACACCAAAATTGAATCGAGATAAAGCGATGATAACCGAAAATTCGATATACCAGTAATCCGCGAACAAACGCGATAACATTCTTCGAGCATACAAATATCTTTATAATTTTTTTCAATCGACATTTTTATTGATTAAATTCAGATAAGTTAATATATGTGAATCCCGATAAAATCGTCGGTATAAACGAGCTTCGAACCAAGAGATACCGGAGCGATGATTAACCGGTTAAATTAAATTCTATGACCGCTAAAATTTAATTAAATGAAACAAGTCGGACAAAAAAAACTTTACTTATTTTCACAAAAGAATAAAATAAAATATGCAAATTTAATAAAAATATACCAGTTGTTGCTTTTTACTTCAAAATTTAAATATAATATTTACATACCAAATATGTACTTTATAAGCAAATTTGATTTATTTTTCTCGTATAAATATTTCAAAGACTTCGACAATACAATACTGTACAACTAAAACAACTGCAAAATATTTTCATAAGAACAAAAACATGTTAAATTATTTCAAAAGGGAAATGAAATTTTTACAATAATTATTATGCTTAGACTAAGAAAGAGATACCTAGTAAAGGTACAGATAGACATGCTATTAAAAAGCATGCTTATCAGCATGATTTGCGACCATCATGCTCTTCAACTATACATTTGCTTGATATAAGCATGCTCGATACTAGGAATAATTTCGACACTTGCCACCAGATAGCAATTGCTCAATAATAGCAAGCTTTAGAGTGTTATGCTAAATATTTCATATGAATACTTGAACTGTTATAAAGACCACAAAAAGTAAATGTATATTAGACTAGAGCAATCTTTTTGCTTTAATTTCTCACATAGAAATTTTTAAATCTTACATTCGTAATTCGGATAAGAATAATCCACCGATCAAATTTTCCGAAGCGAACTCGTACAACGGGCTATATTTATTGAAAATCAACAAAGAAACTAGGTCGGGTAAACCTTATTAGGCCGGCCGGTTGAAACGACATACCTACATTTACAGGTAAATGATTAAAGATAGCTAACATACTTGGATAAGATACTTGACATCTTGTAATGAGTATGAATACGATTATAATCGAAATTCTCTCTGTATTTGCTATTTCGGAGATGGTTAGTAACTCATCCTTTGTTCAAAGCTATCTGTATTACAGTTCGTAATTGGACTGTCGTAAACAAACGTCGAAATTGGTTGAATAGAAGTGGTCTATGCTCTGTCAAAAGGTTATTATAGGGTGGGTTAATGATAGTGATGTCTGATGACTCCATTTCTGCGCATCCATGAAATTATTAATATGATAATTAAATGTAAATATTATTTATGCAGATGAATAAAATAATGATAAGCCCGATTGAGTTTCTTGTCGGTTCTTCTCGATGACTGGGATTTTTGCCGAACCTGTAGTAGTATTTTGACGTTCATAAGTACCTGAATTGAATAAAATATTTTTGATTTTGATTACATTCAAAATTTACAAAGGTGTTTTAATTTGACATCAAAAATATACAATTGATAAGGATATTATGTATCTACGGATTTTTTAGGGTTAATGCTATCTTTAGCTGCTTGTTTTACGGTTTATGCGACTCAAGTTACTCAGTAGGTGAAATCTTAAGGTTTGGAATAAGTTTGAAAATATAAAAATATCTAAATAATTTTTTTATGTGTCCTATGTTCCGATAGGATTTCCTTGAAATCACAACAGACCTAAGCCCAGTAAAGCTGTAAAAGCCGCAAAGGCTCCAGGGCCCCTAAGGCTAACAGTATAGTCAGTTCGAAACAAAAAAAAAACAACAGGATAAAATTGGTTTTAAGTTCCTTAATGGATGAATTTTCAAAAATCATTTCTTTTTGCTCAATTATATTGTATGAAGTGGGAGGAATCTGTTTCCGACTGGGTCGCGACTCTATTTTGGTTTGTCGCATTTCGACTTGCAGGCCGCCATAACAGCAACCACAGCTACGAATTGCCGATTCTTTGATGGTTGCCTTAGTTTTTGGATTGTACTGTGCTTAACATTGGGCATTGTGTCGAAGCCGTGAACTGTCTGTGTCAATCTTAAAAAAATATTAAGAAGATTTAAAGTTTATATATCAAAAAATATACATCCGTCAGTGCCGGTTGAAATTAAAACTAAAGTCCCAGTAAGTGCTTCGACGACTTGAAGATACAAAATTATAGATGCAATATTTTTTACCAATCACCAGTGCTACTACTTTGTATGGCGCCGTGCAGTGCGACTATGAAAACTTTCTGTAATAATATAAACGATTCTTCGTTATTAACGACACGAACAATGTAGGTCATTGGTTACTGTGGAAAACATTTATTTATGCGGTAATAAGAAGTTGTTTGCTAGTGGTGTTCTAGTGGTTTAGACAGGCGGAATATCGATTCGATGTCCGCCGGTTCGAACCGCGGCATGTACCAACAAAGTTTTCGTAATTTGCGTATATTTACTAATTCAAATTGGTAACTCTATCGAATTACGGTGAGGGAAAACATCGCGAGGAAACCTAAAAGCTTAATAAATGTTCTTATAGTGCCACTTTATGTGGAAAAAATATAGAACTGTTGATTTCTCGGTGTTTGAAATTACCGATACGCCGTGGGATATACGTGGTGATTAAGCCCATACCTTCCCTTGGGAAGAGGCCTTTGCCTAGCGGTAGGACACTTACAGGCTGATATTATTTTATTTGAATTTCTTTGTTATATATTGGAATGTATATAGAGAACATAAAATAAATATACTTATAATTTACAAGTGTAAAGGAGAACAGACAGTAAGGTCACCATGAAAATATCTTTCTGATATTAAATAAAACGAATATCTACATTGTTTGTTTGTTGGAACGCGCCAATCCCTGGAACTACTTGTCAGAGTTGAAAAATAATTTCTGCTTTTTATAGGTTACTAGCGACCCGCCCGGCTTCGCACGGGTGCAATGCTGATAATAGATATACCTACCTACTACAGAATGTACTTTTAAACAACGTTTACAGCTTTTTTGTCATTAGACAATACAAACATGTTTTGTTTAAAGGTTACTCTTGAAAGAGCGACATATAATTGACCATGGTATATAAGGCTACCGGCCGCTGCACCGCTATGACCCTGCATTTTAATTCTGTAATATATTCGGAAATATTCATTAATATTACATGTTGCCATATTGATCTATATTAAATGGACAATGTATTTAAGGTACTTAATTTGATAAGGATTAATGCTGAATTGCTTAAAATCACTTCGTAAATAACCAATTTTTTCCCGTAAAATGTAAGGGATAAAAATGGTTACTGTGGGTTATTCTTAAGAGATAGACATATAACACCGCGGACTTTTTTGTTGACCTTTTAAGGTGTACAATACGATAGTACATTATTTTGATTTATCTCGTGGGGTTCAGCCAGCGTTTGCAATGTAAGCGTAAAAAAATGTGTTTATTTACGACATCACATTAAAAACCTCTAAATTTATCAGTGATTCTCTACAATATTATGCATGTATAATACATATAAACCATCCCCTTGAATTACTCTATCTATTAAAAAAACCGCTTCAAAATCCGTTGCGTAGTTTTTAAGATTTAAACATATATAGCGGAGCGACATCGATTTTGTTTTATACTATCTAATGATTTATTGATGAAGGTTATAATCTTTATAATTTCACGCTACGACATTAAGCGGATGGCAAGATGATAGGATATTTTCTGATACCAGCCTCGAGTTGAAAATCTGCACTTGAAAGCCAGTTCCTCCACTCTGATTAACGTGCCATTACCTTGGGCTACATCGTCACTGTATATCGGGTGACATTGAGGCCATAACGCTAAACCTATTAAGAGTTAAAAAAAAAGTTTACTAAGGGAATTGGCCTTGAAAGGCAGCTGCCGGAACATATTGCTGATTATTTAAGAATAGATTTTAACGTTAGTGTTTGCTACCCAGCCCTGTAGCAACATATAATCTCTGTCTATAAAAGCTACACAAAATAAAAGAAAACAAACAAATACAAAGAGTATTAACGTAACAGTAATTGTTGTTTAAATTTCATGACTACTTGCAAAATTATTAACCCTGCGCTGACAGCAAATCAGTCAGTCTGAGTAAACTTCATACAATAATATAGGCTTTAGTATGTTATAATCACTATTTTGTTGCGATCGCCTGTACAATTACATATTTGCTACAATGTGAAAGTGCGTGAGTGGTTGTAGTTTCGCTGGGGCTTCAGTAGTGTGGCGCATTGCCGTCAACGTTTCCCCACAATTTGGCTAATCGCCTCGCAATTTAGTTAAGGCTGCGTGACTAGAACCAAACTACAGAATTACAGCTCCTGCTTTCAAATGCTACACGAACCGTTGTTAGTTATTTTCACAAAAAGAAAAAAAAAACATTTATAGGTATATTGATATGATTGCTGTTTACGTCAACTTTTACCACAGGTTAATCGTGAGAACTCTGAAACAACAAAGCTATCTACGTCATATCTTTGCCGTACTGTGATACTGTGGAACTGTCTCTGAAGGTTGTTCCCAACTCCTTAATACAACATGGACTCCTTTAAAAATAACATGAAGAAACATTTGAGGTGGCTGGCATGACAGCGACGACTGGCGAGGGATTAGATCCCCCGGTGGTCGCCGATACAGAGCCGTCACATTTACGTGCTACGATTTAACAAAAAATTGTACACACATTCTATATTCTTTGTGGTTTAAGAGGAATAGTGAATAAAAAATTGTAAAAATTAAAATCTCATACGGTACGTCTTTCTGAACAACAAACGAAGAAATGTATACTAAAACGTGGGGCTCACTAAAAATTTCTGGAAATAATAAGAAAAAATATACTATGACTGGTCAAAAATCAATTTATTGTTTCTCAAAATATTCTTCCTTAGCTTCAATGCACTTTGTCATACGAATAAACTAATTTTGAAAACATTTATTCCACTCCTCCGTGGTGACCTCGGCAAGATGCTTTTTATATTCTTCAACAGCCTTTTCTAGTGTTGAAAATCGTTGACCATGTAAATAATTCTTGATTTTTAAAAACAGGAAGAAGTCGCTTGGTGCCAGGTTCAGGTCTGTATATAGATTAACCTATAATACCTACGTATTTCCCTTTAAAACCTTCATTCTAGTCTTTCCGTCTTTCTAGCCGTGTGAGAGCTGGTATTGTCTTGGAGCAAGATGATGCGGTGTTTTTAGCTATTTTTACGGAGTTCGTCGATTACTTCCGGAGATCAAATGGTCGTGTACCGATCGCTATTCAATGTAAGACAATCCTCTAAAGCGACAGTAACCGCGTGTTCAGATTTATTTTAAAAAAGTAGCAATAATTCGTTTAGCGGCAGACCTCACACTTGCCATTTTGGTTGGTTTCGGCTCACCTGGAAAGTCTATTGCTGCTTTGTTTAAGGGTCGTAACTGTAAATATATATTTCGTCACTTATCACTATATACTACACCAAATTTGACGTCTCTTCGTTGAATGTGGTAAGCATCGCATTGCACAAAGTGACACGGTCCGATTTTTGAGGCTCAGTTAAATTGTGACGGATACATCGGGAACACAGTTTAATCCCACTCAAAAATTTTTGTAGGATTGATTGTATCTGACTCACGTCTATGCCTAAGGATGCCCGAATCTCATGGTAGATCGAATTGCCGTCTATTTCGACCATATGACGTACAGCATCGATGTTTTCGTTATTCACAGCGATAGACGGGCGACCATCACGAAATTCGTCATTGAGTTTATCACGACCGCGTTGAAATTCTGCGAACTAGCTATAAACAGTTAACTTGCATGGTTTTTCATTGATAAAAGCAGTGTAAAGGCGAGCGATATCCTGTTGAAGCGTCAAACTACACTTAAAATCGTAATAAATCATACAACAAAAATTTTCACGAGTTAAATCCATGGTAAATTTATACACGCGACATTTAAAATGGCGCTAAAATGTAATAGATGCCAACGTGACAAATAGATGGAACAAACTGCATTTTAAAGCCAAAGAGTTCCATTTTTAAATGCTTTTAATGTAAGTGGCCAGTTCGGGTTTTTTTTAGTAAATAAAATAAAAATAAAATAAAAATAAAAATAAAAAATAAAAAAATAAAAAAGCCTTTTATTTCCAGTTAACACATTAACATGCAAGTGTTGTTTCCTACCTATAGTTTAGTTAACAAAGAATACAAAAAAAGAGAAACTAATATCTATACACTTAAATACATACATCTAAATAACTAAGTACTTAAATTTAACTAATGGTATTATTAGGCAGTAGCATTTTTCCATTCTGTACTGGAACCCCTCTCAGGTAAAGGCCTCCTCCAAAGCTTTCCATTTCTCTCGGTCTTGGGCTATTCGTTGCCATTCTGGACCAGCAATTTTTTTAATGTCGTCGTCCCATCTAGTGAACGGTCTTCCTCTATACCGTTTGCCCGGTGGGCCTTTCCACGACGTAACCGTTTTGGTCCATCTACGATCTTTAAGACGTACTATGTGACCGGCCCATTTCCACTTTAGCTTTTGGCTATATTTGAGAGCATCTATTGCTTTTGATTTTGATCTTATTTTGTTGTGGTTTATTTTTTGTATTTTTTTGATATTTAACATGCTGCGTTCCATTCCTCGCTGACATGTAATTATTTTATTTTTAACTTTGTTGGTATATTTCCATGTTTGGCATGCATACGTAAGACAAGGAATGAGACACGAGTCCATGACTTTTTTCTTCAGTTTGATAGGCATTTCACTCTTAAATATTTCCTTACAACTCCAATACTTTTTCCAAGTCTGTTTCACTCTTCTGTCTACTTCCAGTTCGTTGCTATCTCTGCAGAATCCAATTTGTTTACCTAAATATATATACTGATCCACATAATCTAACGGTTCATTTTCAATTGTTATTTTTGATTTTTTGAAGTTGCTCATTAATTTGGTCTTTGTGATATTCATTTCTAATCCCACTTGTCTGCTTGCTGCGTGTAGGGTGTCTAACATATATTGCAACTGTAGGCTCGATTCTGATAATAGAACTAAGTCGTCCGCGAATCGCAAGTGGTTTAAGTATTTACCCTGGATATATAAACCACAATTTCTCCAGTCTAGTTTGCTTATAATAGATTCTAATATCGCAATGAAGATTTTCGGGGATAAAGGGTCTCCTTGCCTGACTCCTCTCTTGACTGGAAAAATTGGGCCAATGGTTTCTAGTTTAACTCTACTTGAGCAATTACTATATAGGTGTTTGAGTATTTTTATGTATTGTTGCTCTACATTTTGGGCTTTTAGTGTGTTCCATATACTTTCGTGAGAGATTGTGTCAAAAGCTTTTTGGTAATCAATGAATATGACATACAGCGGTCTCTGTTGCTCTTGATATTTTTCCATTACCAGTTCTAATGTATGTATGTGGTCTATAGTAGAAAAATTTCTCCTAAATCCTGCTTGTTCAATAGGCTGACTTTCCTCTAGTGTTGTACTAATTCGTTGATTTATTATTGTAGAGAAGAGTTTGTAAATACTAGGTAGCAGGCTTATCGGCCGGTAGTTGCTGATATCTTTTGGATCTCCTTTCTTGTAAAGCAAGATAATATTCGATTCTGACCATTGACAAGGTGTAACTCCTGTTTCTAAAATCAAATTAAATAATTTGGTAAGTGGAGCAGCTAGTATGAAGCAGGCGGTTTTTATGGCGTCGTTGGTGACATTGTCTGATCCTGGACTTTTGTCTGGTTTTAGTCTATTTATTGTTTCGATTATTTCCGTACATTCTATTGATTCTATGTGGGATTGTGGTTTTTCTGTATCACTGTGATCCTTTTCAAAGTAGTTCATGTCTCTTGCTATCTCAGGAGCACTATATAGTTTTTTATAAAAGTTTGTAGCAACGCTAATGATGTCTTTTCGGCTATAAGCAGTGTCCCCCGACTCCAACAAACAATCAATCCATGCTTTTCCTGTCCGCAGCTCTTTGTACCCCTTTTTTAAACTACCACTGTTTTCTAAATGTTTTTGGAGGATACTAATTCTATGGTTTTTGTAGTCTTTTTTTATATATTTGCTTAACAACTTATAAAGAGCTTTGAGTTCATTTTTCATTGTTCGCGTTTTATTTTTAGTTCTTTGTAGCTCTTGTCTTCGTTTTAAGAGTCTTTCTGTATTGTCTGTGAGAACACTGCGCACTTTTGTCGAATGTGACGTTCGTGCTACTTGTAAACTGTCTGTTATATTTTTTATTATTTTGTCGTAGTAGTCCTGTACTGTCACATTAGTTTCGGTGAGGAGTAGGGATGTTAATTTATTTTGTAAGTTTTCCTTATAAATTTGTATTTCTTCTTCGTTTTTGAGTGAACTGTTTTGTTTATTTACAAACCTAGTTCGTGTTTTCGCTTGCTTAGTGAGTGATATTTTAGCTCTAAGTGGTCGGTGGTCCGATGTAAAGTTTATACTTAGTGTTTCGATGTTTTGAAATGAGTGAGGATGATTTGACAGTATGAAATCTATTTCATTTTTATGACCATTCGGAGACCGCCATGTCCATTTTCTTTTATCTTTTTTCTTATAAAAGGTGTTGATGATCGCTAACTTGTTTTCTATCGCAAAGTCTATGAGTCTTTGACCTCGTGCGTTTCTTGTTCCATACCCATACTGTTTCATTACTAGGTACTCATCTTTTTGTGGTCTACCAATTTTGGCATTAAAATCGCCCATCAGAATAAAATCTTCGTATGCTTTATCCATTGCCTCGTAGACGGAGTCATAGAAGATATTTACTTGTTCTTCAACTGCTGCTTCTGTAGGAGCGTATACTTGGATGACTTTTTAGTATTGTATTATAAATAAAGAGTACGAATTTGGTCTGTTTGTGCATACGTGAAGGGTCATCTTCAGAATCACAGTACCTATTTGAAGAAATAATTTTGCATTTAATAGTTCATTTATTAAGAAAGGTAATATTACTTCACGCTACGACTTTAAGGAGCGGAGCAGTAACCTTGAACTTCTAGCAAATTGTCAAGGTGTAGGCAAGTTCGGGAAGTGAAAATAACGATAACCGGGTGCGTCAGCAGCGGCGCGGAGGTAAATTAGACGAATAAATTTACCATCATGGGTGAAATCGCGGGGTACAGCTAGTTATGAATAAATTCATTACTTGGGTATTAGATCAAGATCCAATACTTATTCAATACAAAATCTAGTTAAACATTTTCATGTGAACGAGAATGCAGATCATAAAAATAAAATTTAATAAGTCTTCTAATACACCGAGCTCCTCAATTCATTAATCAAATACCATATGAATGTATATTAAAAAACGTACAGAAAAATAAATACAACAGACAAGTAAAGAAAAAACATTTGGCAGTAAAATTTGAATTATTAATGCGTACAGCAGTGTCCCAAGTTCGAGGACGTCAAACAGCGTAACTTAATAAATATTTAACAAGTACTAAAATGTTGTTATTCGGTATACAAAAGGGTACATTTTTACATTTAGACTTCAACTGAATATTATATAAGCAATTTAATATTTAATTCGTTCTCTATATAGTTATTACAAATACGGGCAATTTCAGTTTGAAACAAATATTTTTTAGACGCAAACATTTGCGGTTTCATTAATGTTGAAATAAATTTACAAAGGAACGTCTAAAATATATCTTATTTTATTATGAAATAGCCATCATAATCTATTGAAACATTATTAATTCATACTTTTAGTGTATCCTGTGAACCTCGAGCTATCTCGTTATACCGAGAGTGCTTATATTACTTTGAGGAATTGTAGAAAAGAACGATTGATCTATCTGGACTCTTATATTAATATCTTAAAATGTCATTCCTAACAATTTTTAAAGAGTGTAATATATTTACCACAACTTTTCAAAGACTATAATGTTTCTGTAACTGTCTCTATACATTATTTCTCAAAGGTAATTTTTGTGACAACACCGTATCTCATTTAATTCTTCGTCGAGGTTAATAAATAAAACATATTTATAAAGTTTCTATACCCCGCTAATGACGAAATATAAACAAATAGTTTAAAATTAATGTTTTCGCTAAAAAAACTGATTAAAAAGGCTTTTTCATTAGAAAGGCTCATCAACGGTCAATATATTTAATATGTAGGTGGCGACATCTATAAAAAAATTGTTTGACTGATAGTTGGATTTCCTATATTCTATATTGTACGAAATATTTGCAGGGGTCAACTAGTACATTAGTTAGTTAATAGTTAGTTAGTAGTTACAGTACTAATTAGTTAGTTAAAAGTTGACGATATCCAATAGTAAATAGACGAACGTACAGAGCATGCTACGTCCACATTTGAATGGCTCGTCTCACTAAGCAGCCAGTATCGCTGACCGATTCTCTTCACTGGATAGCTTGCTTGCAGTACGATCAAATATGACGCTCGCTCAATTCGCTCAATTAAGTACGTTCACGTGCAAAGACTTCAGCATAATTATAATTTTTATTGTATAGAATATCGTAAGCAAGTAAGCAGTCATTAAACTGACCAAATGATTTAACAAAGATAAAATCCATTAAACATTTAAAAACGAGCACCCAATTTAACGTGAAAGCTTAATGATTAAACCATATCGCATTACCATAAAATTATTATTCATGACTTCCCCAAAATATGTTTTTATTGTATAGAATATCGTAAGCAAGTAAGCAGTCATTAAACTGACCAAATGATTTAACAAAGATAAAATCCATTAAACATTTAAAAACGAGCACCCAATTTAACGTGAAAGCTTAATGATTAAACCATATCGCATTACCATAAAATTATTATTCATGACTTCCCCAAAATATGTTCACGCGAATACGAAACAAGCAAAGTTATATTAACTTGAAGAAGTTAGATTAACGTTTATCCAAACACGTACAGTGTGTTTCATTTTTACTTTACATTGTTTATCTCTTTGTTTTGGATGCGGGATAATTTGTATTTGTCAACAGATATACCCTTTAAATAATTGTACTCGTATATATGTACAACGTATGTAATCGCATACCTCAAAAATTTCAACTTTTGGGGAATGATGTTTTAAGATAATAAATTAAGAGATCTGATAGATTTTCCTTTCTTTTCCATAATTTTATATCCACTGATAGATTTTCTGCACTATAATTTTATAATTCTCATTAGTTTACACTACTGCTTAACTGATTAAGGCTAATGTGTTAAACATACGTCAGAATCAAATAGCACGCTCTGGAAGAAAAAGACTTGTACACGGGTACGGGTATTTTCGCTGGGATCCCGGACTGTTCACATCTCTATAAATATTCCGTAACTATATTCAGAATTATAATTTGTACCTACTGGGTAAGGAAATCGATTTTATTATTTATTTATACTAAGTTAGTCTTGGTCTACCTATCAATTTATTATAATATAATATATAATATAATATAATTGATGACGGTTTACTTTTAAAACTGTTTATATTCCCTGACTTATATTTTTACTTATATTAGGGTGGCAACCACAACAACCATGCCGGGTGGGGTATTCTACTTCTAGGAATAAGTGGCCTGTAATTCAATCTGGTTGGAAGTAGATACCACAAAAAAGTCTGTCAAATGTGTAAAACTATAATCAGTATAAAGCCTCATGTTTTCATACCATACGTCGCTGATACTGTCACAGTTGCTGTGCTGTTCGTAGAGCTTCCAGACTCTAAGATATTTCCTCCAACCGCCAAAATTGGATATAGGCATACCACCTTGATTTATTAAATACACCGAGATTTCGAAGTTTCAAGAACACCGTTTGACGCGCCGGAACCTGAGCAAGTGACCATTGTCCTCTCCGATTTTAAAACCTATATTATATTAGTTGAAAAATAAATTTGTTATTCTTCAAATAATATATAAGTTCGAATATAAGAATCAGTGTATTTTGATAAAAAAAGCAAATAAATTTATTTTTCCAAATATTTTTGATACGTAACGTAAAAATGTGTATTACTTGACATATAATGTGAACATATAGAGATATTATAGACGAGTTGTCTTCCAATTTATGACAGGCACGTTATTTCCCATAATTGACATGTCATAAGAAAGTTTCCTTCGCGATGTCAACGAATGTAATCGCTTCTGACACGCGTGACGTACTGTCAAGGAGATATCTTGATAAGTGGCAGTCGAAGGCTGAAAGTAAGGTCAGTCAGCATTTATATAACTGGAGTGGTTTTTTTATGAGATCAGGAAAATCATTACAAGTGATCTCGTGATCAGTAGACTCTGAGAGAAATGGTGACCATCGACAGATCTATTACGGTAGTGGCTGTCTTCACGCGCACTAACAAATCTGTTACTGCAAATACCGAAACATATGGTAAATACACAAAACACGATACTATTTAGGATTTACATAATTTCCAATCAACCTACAAAAAATTACACTAGACTAGATTAAAATATAAAATAAAGTTTTATAAAAACATTTCAAATAAAATAACCGTTTATTTATAAATGATCCAACTAAAAGTTAAATAATAATCTTTAATGAATAAAGTTAAGGAAAATCCATATTTGTTCACTGTTCAGAGATGCAGGCAGTACATAATGAAATTTATATAAACTTAGAACTTAAAAAAAGAATCTTTAAAAGCTTAAAAACTTGAGGTGTAAAACAACACTCCACTTAAACTGAAGCCTCAAGCTTTTATAGAAAATAAATATTACAATTTTAAAGTTCTCAGTTTATATAAATTTCATTTGGTATGTACAGCCTGCACCCCTGATCAGTCACCAAAGATGGGTTTCAACTGTAACTTTTTCATTAAACAATATTATTTACTTATTAGTTCGATAATTTATAAATAAAACCTTTTTTAAATGATTTAACTAAAACGTAAAAAAAATTGAAATCTGTTCACTTCTTTAAGACATACTCCACATATTAATTTTAATATCCTTAATATGTGGTGTATTATTGGGCGTGGTGTTGGTTTGTAGACCATGTCAAAAAATGTTTAAGAGTAGATTTTATATATAAAAATCTGGATAAAGTGAAAATACAAGCTGACCTCTATATTGAAATTAGGCTCCACTACTAAATTGACTTATGAAGGCCAACATTTATATTATCATTTACAAAATGTCATTATTGAGAATAATGATCAATTAATGAAAATAATGAGAAAGAATATAGTTAATTATATTTTGTGTAATGTAGATTTTATCTTAAAATAATAATACTTGAAATTCTTTTAATATAAATTTTGATTATTTGTACTCATTATTATAGTACCGAACCTATTATTATTAAGCTTGTTTTTTCTTTGTTTAGTTTTGGATTTTTATATTTTAAGCGTAATCTAAAAGCTCTTAAAGTTTTTATTTTTGATGGTTTAACAGCAATTAAAAGTTTTTTTCAATATTATTTTTCTTTCAAGTTGCACGAGAGGTTTTACATTAAATACATCAACGCTAACGGGCTTATCTTGATTCTATTCTGGAAAATTTTGCAAAGGTCCACGTTTTAATTTAGTAATTAGAAAATCGATTCCAACCGAATTCAGCTCGAACTTATTATTAGGATTCCGAAGTCAACAAGGAACCCTTACAGCTCCGCTATGTCCGTCTGTCTGTCCGCTGCTTAGCTCAGACATTCTTAGTACTAGAAAACTGTAATTAGGTATTGGTATAAATATTAATAATGCCGACAAAGTGGTAAAATAAAATTGTTTAGAGTAACTCTCCTATACGTACAGTGGGAATGTTTTTTTAGGTAATAGTGTTAGGTTCTATAATAAGAGCCCGACGCACATTACTGATTTGCCAGAAAATAACTTCAAGAACCATGTCAAGCAGGTTTTACTGTCAAAAGGTTATTACAGGGTGGATCATTAAGTGAATAATAGTGATGTCTGGAAGTGACTCCTCTCTGTGCATCTACTAAATTATGAATATGATAATATAATTATTCATTGTAAATATTATTTATACAGTTGAAAATAAAAAATAAAGAAAAGGTAAGCCCGATCGAGTTTCTTGTCGGTTCTTCTCGATAACTGGGATGTTTTCCGAACCGGTAGTAGTAAAGTAGTAATAGACGTTCATAAATGCTTGCTTAGGACCTAAATTGAATAAAGAACTTTTTTTTGTCGTCTGTCTCATCGTGTGGGATATCATTAAAATATTGCGGGGTTGCAAACCATTTTTCAACTCAGGGATTCGTTTGCGAAATATTAAGCATTAAAGTGCTAATTTTTGTTAGAGTCAAGTGGCCCCTTCAGCTAACTGGTTGCTTTAGGATATGTGAAAAAAATCGTGGTAGTTGTTTATATAATGAAGTTAAAAGGAAAACTATCAGAGGTAAGTAAGCTTTACAAGTTAACGAGTAATAGTCAATCAACTTATAAAATGTACTTGGTGAAGTAATTTCATACAGATTCCATAGAAAATTATTTAAAGCCTCTAAGTTGTGACGGGAAACTACGGAACCCTAAACTGCGCGTAGCCGACATGCACTTGCCAAAATTTTTACCGGTTTACTCTGGTTAATAGTTTTAGTACAAATACATTAAAAAGAACTAGATTTGTTTGTTCTAACCTAGTGATCTTGATTAAAGATTTGTACTTGCTGGTATATCAACGTCATGATAGCAATTAACTTTAATTAAATGTTGAACTTCATTAACTCGGTTTCACGAATGTTTAAAATAATATGCCCAGCCCTAGTAATATTAGGCCTGGAGCGAAATGTACTTTCATTATTCATATTCATATCTTTATAAAGGATTGGCGTGAATTCTTAAACAAAAACCCCTTTTTGGTATTAAATGGAATATTAAAAATTCCTTAGTTACTCAGAGCATTTTTAAAGAATTAAAAATATATTCTCCGCTATTGTAAACGAGTTGTGTCTACTAAAATTTATTACAGTTATTTATGAATAATTTCTGCGTTTAATTACTCATGTACCGTTAAAATCACAGTATACAATTTACAATGGTGAGTACACTATCATTGAAAATCAACAGCGAATGCTGAAGATTGATCATATACTACATAAACAGGCACGACATCATGTTGGCATTTTTTAACCTAACAAGGCGTAGTTACGACTATCTCCGATATTAAGAACAGTACAATACAAAACAAGGACGACCACCGAGATATCATCGATACATCGCCAGTCACCGCTGTCATGCCGACCTGCATAAATGGAAACTGAATAATATATGAACCGTCTGATCATGAAACGAGACGCGCATGACCTAATCACTATGACGGGCTTATCAACATATATGTGACCTACAAAAGCTAAGATGAAACTATAACTGAATGTGTTAGTTGATATTAAATAATATGTTTATAAAGCTGCGATATATTCGAAATCATTAACGACCTTATCCGTAACTTTCAAAACGAAAATGGAAAGCTGTAAATTAAATTACATCTATCTAATTAATTAATTAGATTAACGCTGATATATTTAATTAATGTAATCGCTGTCAAAATTCAATTACTGTTCACTTTTGTCCTTGTCAATAGTTTACGTAATGGGTGAGTTTTAGTACTTTATTCTGGGAAAGTTTCTTTTTTTCGTGTCTTCATTCCTTATATTCCCTACTGTGATGATAAATACAGGAAATTATCGCATATCCTGTGTTTAGTTTTCAGCGGCTATTTTGACTTTAGTTTTTTTTTTTTTTTATATTTAAGTAACCCTAACTAAAGCTAAATAACCTTGTTACTACATTTAGTATCTTGATTACTGCACTGTTAAATCAATGTTGTAACTATTGAATTTTAATTGTATATTTACTTATGTGAATCAGAAGCTAATATATTTTATTTTATTTATGCTTTTTGAACATTCTCATTAACGTTTGAAACACTACCATGGGTTTGGAAAATGTTCTTGTCATTGAGAAAAGCCAACATCAAAATCAATAAGATTTACTCACATTATTATGCCACACGAAGTTATTACTAGACAAATAAGTAATATAAAGCCGAACACTATTATCTTAGTAACTTTTATTTGTGTCAGTAAAAGATATGGCAACAGGATACATAAAGAAAAATAGTTAAATGCTTAAGTGAATACTTCAAGTAAAGTTGTCAAGGAGTTTTCCGATAGACTACATCCAATTATCGAAATGTTTTCGAGCCTAACTTCAATAGGTACTCTGCTTTATTATCATTCCGCTATAAATGACGTCTACATAAAATTAATAGCGTCCCATTAAACTAGCTACGGTGTAGCGCAATTTGCTCAACGAAATTGGGTCGTGTTATTAAATGTAAGTCACAAAAGTAAGCTAATCCGCGCCTATTTAGTCAGCTTTAGTGACAGCACTTTATTAGTAGGCCATTAGAGGATTACAACAATACGTAATCTTATGTTTTAAAGGTCGCAATTTACTTGAGACATTGGTTACAATTGGCTGGTTATACTTTTGTTAATTCTTTTGATTAATTCTTTTAATTTTATTGAATTGTTGAATAATTGATTCGTATCAATGAAAGCTATTCGGACCATTCTTTATTGTATGGGTTTACAAATAAACACTTAATATTTTCTTTAACTGTTAGCAGTTCAGTTGATAACATCTCCAATTTTCCAATCGAAAAAGACAAATAGAAATTTTATTACTTAGTATGATATAGTCAAGTATTAATTATTTTATACAATTATTATAGTATAAATGTATATAATATTTGGTAAGTAAAAAGTATTTAGAATCAAATTATATTCCTAAAAAACGCAAAAGTTTCATATAACGTGGAGATACATTTACCAATATTTTGCGCTTCCGGTTTTATTATTTATATATTATATATGATTACTACACAAGAAATCCTTATAATAATTTACAGTAAAATTTGCAACACGTTATGATATTTTAAAGGCCCGTGGATGATGGGAACGTGTAAATAGTTCCCACCAAAGTTCGCGGGTGAAAATATTATGCGAAGAAAATAAAGTATAGAAATTAGAGCGAAAGAACAGACGGCCTTACCTCACAAATAAATCTAATAATATTATACACCAAATAAATAAATGAATGCACTGACCTGTAATTCAGCACCTGTGGCACGATGAAGTGTTGTCAAGGAACTTTCAAATATACAGCGAAGAGCGAAATAAATAGCGAAAATGATAATGAATGAAGAGAAAAATAATTCGTGATTAAAAGCGATAAAATATATTTTATAGCACCACAGCAAAGATAAAATATGAAACAATAGCGAAGATAGTATTTTTATATATATAAAGTGAAGACAGTATTTTTTTTATTATATTATATTAAGCGAAGACGTTAACATAAAAGTGAAAAATAGACAAAAAAAATTTACAAGAATAAAGTTTAAACAAAAAGGTTCTGTTCTCAAAAAAAATCGTGGCCTACACGATGCGTGAGACACAGACTAGAAGAGACACTCAAATATTTAGCGTAGGCAATTATTAGATATATTCACAAGGCCGGCCCAGCCCAAAATGTAAGGAAGGATTTTATCTTTTTCCATGGTTTCACGGGTCGGAGACAATTATACAAATGGGCTTTTGCTTTTATGTTGTTTCAACTCGTATTGCGAATCAAAAGAAGAAAAGTGATACAAAAACGAAGAAGGAATTAACTCAAATTAATTTATACTTCAAATAAGAAAACACACTTTATTATTATCGAAGCGGAAACTTCGCCACCATTACTCGGGCAGCTGTTGAAGATTTGTTTACGATCAAATTGGATTTGCTTCAATCAATAAAACGTTACCGTTTGTATTTTGTCTGTTGAAATCTTATTAAGGTAGTTGGATTAGTTTTCCATTTCAATTCGTTTTGTGGCTTCTTTTATTACTTACTTAATTGAAAGAAAACTAATTTAGTAAATTTGTGTAAACGTTTTGGTGGAAAATATAAGATTTCTAATTAATGATGAAGGTAGAGTTTGGCAATTTGGCAATGATGGCTCAGTGATAGAGTGTATGGACATCGCGACGATCGACGTGAGTTCGACGAATCCATGCAGGCCCGCCTTGCTTGGTTAGCTACCACTCTCAAGTTGGTAATCTGTCGCCAAGTATCTATAGGTGAACACACCTATAGGTACCAACATATACCTATAGGTACCTGCACTTCAGATCCAGTCCTCCTATTAGGGTTAGCATGTCACCAATTTGGGCCAAAACATCCTTTAAGATCAGGTGAGATTATGACCAAGACCTTTAAAGCATTTTAAAAAACTGTTCCCAGATATGTAGTAGACCATTAAAAAAGGTGCAATGTTTATATTATATAGTGTATTATAGACAATTCACTGTTAATATGAAATAAAGTTCAGTAGTAGAATACTAAAAGTTCTAACAATATAACCTGCACAAACTGAGCCTTAAATACTTGACAAATAGAAGTATGTTTCCAGGAAGTAGGTTCTTTTCCAGAAGTAGGTTTCCAGAGCTCCTCGAGAAAGGATGGATTCAAAGAGAGGTAGGGCACAGAGAAGTTTCTTTGAAGATTTATCTCTATTTGGGGCAGCCCGACTGGTGAAATACCTCCACCCTACAGAAGATCGCAGCCAAATGACCTAGTGTTTTGTTTCTGCGGTGAGTAGGGTTTCCAGAGCTCCTTGGGGTAAAGGGGTTCAAGGTCAGCAAAGTGCTTGTGATACCTATGGTATTGCAGGCATTCATAGGCTACGGTAGCCGCTTATCATCAGGCGGCCGTATGCCTGTTTGCCAATTTTGTAGTATAAAAAAAGAATTGTGCTGCCCCGCTCAAAAGACGGAAGGCAGAAATGCTTATTGTGAGTGATCCTTACAAGATAGATATATATTATCGCAGAATTTTTTGCAGGTCTTTTTAAGATATACAATTATGTACAGCATTAATTTGATATATCTCGTATGGTTTAATCAGCGTAAGCTTTTTAAGCGCCCCAACTCCGTATTTTTTCCGAATTGAAACACCATTAACGTCACTGCTTATTTCACATGTTACTTTATCTTACAAACTATATCCTATAACATGGCCAGATAACATAGCTATAAATTAAAATAAAAACAAGTAAACCTTTTAATTGGTTTTCGCATATAAATAGCATAAACGGACAGACAGAGAGACGTTGAATTTTGTAATATATATAGATGATAGTAAATTATTTATCCCCTTTTAATTTATCTCCGCCTATCGATCGACATACCGCCTTGTAGCGCCCTTGAAACACAACAACGCTTTAACATTTGGGTAAAAATATTCCCAACGGAACAAAAGGAATTCAACGAACAACATAATCTAACTTATGTATTACGTAAATATATTACTTGTGCTACAATTCGGACCGCTATCGCTGCCGGGGCATTTTTGGCAAGATTTATGTATACGACTCTTCTCTAATATTGTTTACTTCTGTAATGGTCACTTTTATTGTCACAATCCATCGGTTAGGTTTATTTTATTCGAATGCTACGTTATGGATTATTTGCGCTTTGATGATACGAGGCGTTTAATAGTCCAGTAAATAGATACGGGAGCCATATTTATTAACCGTAAATATTCTTTATTTATATTTATTCTCGTTTTATTACTTAATTTTGTTAACAGTGGATTACTATATTTAATACGTTATACACCTTGATCCGTATAAAGTGAAAAAATAACTACGCTGAAGCAAAAGAGTGTATGCAAAATAGTATAAAAACCTTATACCTATCCTAATTAAAATCAATCATTGACTTATGGCAACGAAACCAGTCCTAATTGGGCGCTTTTAAGCCATCATGAACACACTTGCGCCATTCGTCCCTTACTTCAGCGAGCTTTTCCCATTGTGCGCAATCGTCGCTGCTTGAGCATTGCCGAGAAGCTGGGCAGCTGTGCAATCTCTAGGACTGTTTCATTTGTACTTTGTCTTTCCAAGTGATATCTAAGATATTGCGAATGCATACGTATTTAATTGCATGCTTATTAAAGCAGTCAGTACATCACAACAATAGTGCATTACCTATAGCATATTCCTATTAACTTAATTATATTACTTAACACTAGCTGGTGCTCGAACACTTTGCTGGATGCATTTTTTTCATATCTATTTAAAAAATATCATAATATTTCCTATTGAACGACAAAATCGATTGCTGTACCAAATTAGTGTGAGATTGATCGACAAACATTCAATTAAATGTACTTTGACATAAATTACTAACAAATTTGGTAAATAAAATATAAATCTAAAACACTATTACCCAAAAATATTAAAAATTAATAAATAATTAAATAATTATATTGAATAATTAAATTAAAAAGTTGGGTATTTTTTAGGCGTATAATATAATAGTAGGTACTTAGTTAATATAAATTAAAATTGCAATTATAGTAATTAACCAGAATCTAAATAGACAATAATTTTAATGGATAATACAATATAAAAAAGTTTAATTATTTCCTACAAAAGTGTTTGATAAATATTTCATTTACACTGTAAATTATACAGACGTGATCAGCATTCTAAGTAGATTTTTACTGACCCTTTAAAAGAAATAAAAAGCGTATAAATTAACCAGCACGGCGTCGAGGTGAAAATCGTGCACAAGTAAAAACAATTGGGGTCAGAGTTAAGAATATATTGCTAGAGACAGTGGAGGTGAAGTGAGTGGAATGGCATAGTCATCTGCAATGCGTATTGCGTAGCAACATAAAATACATATTATCTTCGACCTGTTATGTAAACATGAATATCACGGAATAATGTACAATGAACACAGATAATTAATAACTATAAATGAATACGAAATACATTTTAATGTAGAAAATTATGTTTTGTTTATATCCTTAATATATTTTATGTTTATAATTTATTGCTGTATTTTAATAACATATTTTAACATAGTTTCCAAATGTCTAAGAAAATTATCTATTTAGTCGCTTACATATAATATATGTATATTTTATATCTATCAATCCATATCTTATATAAAAAAATAAATTGAACTACGTTAAGATCTTGTATTGTTTTTCCTTTTCATTAAGTATCTTATTGTATGTTTGATTAGTGAATCATATTGTAATGAAAAAGCACACAATTCCATTATAATTATCAAATATGGCCTTTCTTAAAACATACAATTTTGAATCTAATGTACTCCACTATTAGAGTTTATAATTCTCAGATTATAACCGAACGGTTATGTAATTCTTATAACTATATTCTTTGTCTTCTTTGCTTTAGTAATCGAAGAGCTGACGGACATAAAATTATAAGTGAAAACTGTTGTTTTCTGTGTAACTATTTATAATTAACTAGCAACCACCCGCGACTTCGTACGCGTTAGTTAAACCTTAAGATATCTAACAATTTTCACTAACACGATAGATATCTTTAGTAAACCCCTAATTTTCTATTAAAAAAAATTTAGATATACTGGTATCTACGTGAACTGGTATACAATTTTGGTTTACTAATGTAATGTTTTTGTGTCCGAGTTCTACGTGTTCGCGCATCGGTCGCCCGTTTGAAATTAAACTTTGTACAGATACTTTTGACGCTAACGTGAAAGTTGGTAACATGGTTACATCAAAGTACAGCAGGTGGCGTGTGAGTCGTTTCAACAAATGTATTCTTTTATATAGTTTAGTTTTCTGTGTTATAAATGTAAGTTTACAGGATGGAAACTGAAGAAAAATCTATACTACATATCATTACGTTGTTAAGTAGGGGCCTAAGCAGTCTTACATAGGTATAAAAAATACGATTATGTGGTCATGTCCTACGGGTTCGTGCTTCGTTACCCCAATTGGGTTGAAATTTTATACAGTTGTTGTCGGCCCCCGCGTAAAGGTTTCTAGCAAAGTACGATCAACGTAGGTAAAATATGTGAGGCGCAAGTCATAAAAGGTGTATCTTTGTGCAGTGTAGGGTTTCGTATTTGCCTGTCACAATATGCAGACTTAAGGATTCTTATATTACATGAGACACGGTACCTGCCCAGTGTAGCATAAATTACTTCATTCAAAATTATACTATAGATGTTTGACCATGTCCTGGTCCAAAAACCACCAATCAGCTGGCAGGGGGATACTTGTCTCTAACAAAAATTAGCACTTTAAAGCTTAATATTTCGCAAACGAATCCTTGAATCGAAAAATGGTTTTCATAGACCACAATATTTTTAAACGACCTATCCAAAGACACCCAACATGATGTGATAGACGAAAAAAAAAATTTTTCCTACTACGTGTGATCCTAAACGATTTTCCTTTAAGATTTTATTTTACCACTTTGTCGGCGTGGTTAATATGTCTACCCATAGCAAATTACAGCTTTTTATTACTATGAATTTCTGAGCTAAGCCGAGGACAGATAGACAGACACATAAAGGTCACAAAGACACACTATAAAGGTATATACAATACCTTTTGACTTCGGAAGCCTCAAAAAGTAAACATGCAATTTTTGTTTTCTCATAAATCGAGCTCATGACTCCTTGTGCCACTTTTCTCTGTTTCTTATAGTTTCAAATTTGGCCACAAAATCCCTTTTAAAAATCCAAGCTATACACTGTTTCACACCGTCTTTTCAATCTTTTATCATAGAACATTGTAGTACATTATTTTCAAGTATTTTAAATTGTTTGTTCAGCACAGGCCGACAAAGTAGCTAAGCAGAATTTATTTTTTGAAGTTATTTTTATTAGGGTTTCTGTATTGTATTGAAAAATATTGTAGTAAGACATTTAGTAATGTAGTAAACATTGGAAGCCATTTGATCCGTGAATACCGATAAAGCTACCAAACGACGTATTAATTATTAAAATATTGTAGTTTCTATAAAAGTTATATGTATAATATTCTAGATTGTTTTTTAGATCTTTTATCATTGAACAATATCGTAGTTCATTATTTTCACCTATTTCAAAGAGTTTGAACAACTCATGCCGTTAAAGAGACCCATATACATGACTAAAATAGATATTTTTTAATGTGATTTCTATAAAGTTACATATATACTAATGCATATTGTTTTGTAAATCTTTTAGCGATTAATAACATGATAGTACATTATTTTCACCTATTGCACACCGTTTGATTAGCATATGCCGCCGGTAAAGTGGCCAAAAGACATACTAATTTATACAAATGTTTTTTATGTATATCTGTACAACTTACACATATACTACTCTCGTGAACTTGTTTGTAGAACTTTTAGCATACAATAATATTGTAGTACATTATTTTTATGTATTTTAAACAGTTTAGTCAGCGTACGCCGAAACAGCAGCGAAACGGGATATGTTTTCCGACTTGGTTTAAAAATGGACCCTAATATTCATTACAATAAAACTTAATCAAAATAAAATATAGCTTATAGCCATCAAGGAGAACTTAACTTTCTATTAGGGGAACAATTTCTAGAATCAGACCAGTAGTTTCATAGATTACTCTTTACAGACAAACTCACAATCAAATTTCAGCTCTTTATAATAGTAGATAAAGAAAGAAGAAGAAACAGTATTCCAGATAAATCATTTGTTAGAAACTGATGTCACTATCCGTGAAATAATTGGAAATACATCGAGTGCTTGTTTGTATTGCCAACCAGAACCTTTGAAAGATGGCGGAGCGAGCAAAATCGATTTACGTCAAAATTAATAACAACAATTACGCTTCTGCAATTATTGAATCTTGCATAAATTCTCCACTTATCATCTATACATATTATAAATCTCAACGTATCTTTGTCTGTCTGTCCGTTTATGTTCTTTTCACGTGAAAACCACTTGTCCGATCTACATGTTTTTTATATTAATTCAAAGCTATGTTATCTGGCCGGTTATAGGAAATATTTTGTAGGATAAAGTAACATACGAAATAAGCAGTGACGATAATTGTGAACCAATTCGAAAAAAAATACGCATTTGAGCCGCTTGAATGGCTTACACTGAATAAATCATAAGAGATATATCAAAATAATTGTAGATCTTAAAAAGACCTACAAAAAAGTCAGCGATAGCATATATCTATTCACTAAAGATCTCCCACAATAAGCATTTTTGTCTTCTGTCTTTTGAGCAGGGGGGCAGCACAATCCGAGCGTGCGTTCGACGGACGGCATTTTGTAGTCCATGCGAGCGGAGCCGTGGGCACAGCTAGTATCTAAATAATTATGATAGAAGTACTAGTATGATTTTGATTATGAAAAGTTCTGAAAATTACGTCAAAAGAAACGTCCTCCTTAACAGTTCTGAAACAGTATGGTAGTGATGTGAAATAACCTCGTAAAATATACATTCACGAAAATTCGATTACCTACGGAATTTGCGAAACTAGGTCGCATTACAAGAAAATAAGACAGACTACATGAAGACTTATACCCGTAAATACACCTTCGTGATAAAACTCTGATGGTTGTAAAAATATATTAAGGTTTCAGCTATAAAGTTTCGAACCCTTCCATGTTCGTTACATGTTTTGTTCCATTGGATCCCTTGTATGCGGCTATTTGTGATATTCAATATGCGAATAACAGTGCCCGAGGCCTTCTAGTTTATTATCATGTATGTTATTAGCGTCGTACCAAAGTGGGAAGGAGAGTTCCGATATTTATTTTTACCGAACAATAGTCGACGTTTTTCCACGTCCCAAATTTCAGCACTGATTTTGTTGTGTACATTCAATTTGAAATTTCAAGCGCGACGGTTTCGCGTCCGGTTGTTTTTTCGGGGTAGATTGTTAGTTACAATTATAGAATTGGCCTTCGGTTTTCAAGTTTCTATTCTTTGATATTTACGCCTATTTTCATTCTACATCCACACACACCCAAACAAACACTCACAAAATCTAATTTACAAATGTAATAATATTTTTCTTATTTATCTCTATTCCACATTTTTTTAATTTTATTTCTTTTTCTTTAACTTTTCTCTTTCTTTATTATCGTCAACATAATGATTAAGAATTAATATATTATCAAAAGCTTTTAAATAATTTTACATTCAATTCTATCTTTTAAAGGTTTTATGTAGATATTATTAAATCTTAATGTAAAATCTTTTATTTTAATACATATATTTTTACCTCAGTATAAAGCATATTTCTAGAATAATCTGGTTATATGTTAAGCAGAGAAGCATTTGTTATTATAACTGACGTAAATAATCAATGCATTTAAATCTAATCATTATTAATGATTTAAGCACATTAGTGATGATTAAGCACAATAGTTATCGTCAATCTTAAATTTGCAACTTACTGGCTCTCACATTTACGTATGATTGACGGCAGGCTTTATTCTAGAAAGTACTATATATAGGTGTCTATTATTATGACATCAAACCTATGTGGTGTTATACAAAGGTACCTAATTTGTTTGTGATATTTCCAAGAACGAATTTGTAATTGTTTAGAATTTTATTAAATACTTAACAAAAGATTTGAAACTGCCACTAAATCACGAGGAACAAATGATAAAATTAATTTATCAAAGTGTAGTATCATGAGTTACCAGATGCCGGTCCCAATGACAATTTAATTGATAAAGTCCACGATGCTTTTACTGGGATTGTTTCATTCTTCAACGGTGGCGTACACAGATAAAATCCTTTTAATTTTCGTTGGAATGGCGGAATTGTATTTTGAAATTTCCTTTGTGATTTTGTTACAGATATATCTGTAAATGTAACAGGGGTCGTTTACAAATTTAATTTTAGCTTCTCGTAGCTTAATTTTTATATTTTTATTTATGTTCATTTTCACAGACGAGAAGATCATTTTAATTAAACAAATTTTGAAATTCCATTAAGATTGTAATATAAAATGAATTATTTATTTATTATTTTAATAGCAAAATAAATCTGTTAACTGTGATTATTATGCAATATATCATAACACAATGTAAATATTTCATCATAGTTTGATTAATAACGCATTTTAAGTGAAACAGGCTTTATGATAACATTCTGCTTGTTATATTATATGGGCTACTAAATAATGGAGAATGAAAAATTAAATTCAAATAGTTAATCATGCCGCGGCTTGTGAACAGAATTCGTCAAAAATATAATATAACATGTACTATGTACTGTTTTTTTTCTTTTTCCTAATATCTATTAATTTCCTTTGAAGTACGTCTATCCATTAGTTACCTAACTCACCCATTACATTTTCCGAGACCACTGCTAAGTAATGTCGCAAAACAAATATTATATTTTGGTAGGGCACTATAACGTCGAGGAATCTCTGGAAATGGCCTTCAAGAGCTCCGTATATCACTGTAACGTGATACAATCATACAGTGTAGTATTTTTTCGGAGAATCTTTTTATGGGAGTGCTTTTTGCTGGAGTGTTTGTTTCTGGCTTCGCTCCGAGTCTATTCTGTCCTATACAAGAGTTAGTGGAACGAGGTTACGTCGAAAATAAGTCGCAATTACAACTTGTTTTTTCTCTCTATTGTGCCAAGAATCAGATGATATTATTGTATGAATAGTTTATACACGGCAAGCGGTTTTTGGTTGATAAACAAAGTTTTAGATAACAAACAGATAAACCTTGCTGCTTGTCATCTGTTTTTTTTTTTTCGTTTAACGCTATTTGCTTTATTATACATACTAAATAATAGTAGAACATACATCATAAATAATAATAATTAAGTACAAGTTTATTTACTTAAAAAAAAGAATAAATAAATAAATTGACGTATATTACTTATATGTAGTATGAGCGAATGCAGAAAGTAAACTGTAAACTCTGTTATATTAGACATATTTAGTTCGATTTTCAGAAACTAGATTTAAGGTATATGATTCACTATTTGTGCCCGCGGCTCCGCAGGCTTTTTTACGCATTTGTTATTATTACTCAAAATTTGTGATTTCTAAAAACATTATTGACAATTCTTGTAGCCTAACTTGAAATAACATTTATTTCCCGTGTAAAAAATTTCAACAAAATCGGTCAAGCCATTTTGGAATTAATTCCGGATATACACGCAGATCATATTCCGTTATAATAGATGTCTATTGCGACAATTGTACGAAAATACACGTACAGACACAAATACAATTTTAATAATATAAGTTACAAATAACATTCGACGTATATACGTATTAATTTAATTATTATTCTTACTTTCATAAGAATTGGAGAAACTATTTAAATCCGTAGATGTATATTCAAACTATTTTAGGGTGATATTTTAAGGTAAAATTATATTATGGAAATAACAAATTTTTATGCTAAAATTATATTAAAATACTTAAAATGTTAAACGATAAAAAAGTTATTGCGGGCCAGAAGAGTACTTTAAGTAAAACGATGATGTTTATAATTAATATTTTGTCCACAGTATCATCAGCGCAGCGCGAACTCGGTAAAGGCACGGCGACTAACACGTCGGCCACAGCCTCCCCTTCAGGGTCGGTCGATAACGCTATACGTTCGGGGGCGTCCCCCCTCGACATACCGCGGCCGACGCCGCGCACTGGTCCGTATTTCGACCTGTTAGCTTCGAAGAACGTCACCGCCTTGCTCGGGAAGACCGCGTATTTGAACTGCCGAGTGAAGAATTTAGGGAATAAGACGGTAAGGAAACCGCTTTTTTCTGGTTTTTTTTTCTTCTGATTTCCAACTTACGTTTTTTAATTAAGCCAGTTGTTTCCCTTCTCATAAGTTCATTGCAGGGTTAGAGTCGACATTCTTCGACGGATCAAACATCATTTTAATCACTTTTTGTAGAAACTTATACTTTGATTTAGACAATAGAGTGTACTATAATCAATTATTCTAAATTCGCAAAGGCAAATGAAACAAAAAATGCTTTTTGTCCCTATTCAATGGAATCTTATCGTCTATCAAATGAGGTCTTATCGTTTCTTTATATCATAACAACAATTTTTCCACTTTCATTCTTAACGAATTTGTGTTATTCTAAGTTAGCTTATTCTAGTTTCCAAAGTTCAAACAAATGAAGGATGCTGTGTGATTTTTTGAAGGGAGTAATTAAAAGTATTAATGCAATAACTACTAATTTACATCACGTTTGATAGTCGAGGCCAAAAATAAATTTAAATGGAAATGAATATTTTAAACATTCTTTAAAAACGAGTAAAACAAAAGACACAATATGACACCACTCACTCTACCGATCTGAACTGAAATTGAGCGGTACGATAGGATAGGGTTATTATGGTCGTATACTTTTACAGTGCCAGTGAATCCTCATCTTAGACTCTTTATCAGATCCATTAAATGGAATTGCTTTTTTATTCCGATGCAAAAACTGAAGGATACTCGCGTTGATACGTTTAGAACCGTAAATATTCTTTCATTAATATCGCTATATAAATTAGTTTATTTTTTAGATTATTAAAGGTTTTTTTTTTTTTCGATCGAATATGTTGTAGGGGCACACTACGTGCATCATTACTATTACGATTAGTATGCATTTGGCATTGTAGTTGTACGGACGCGTAACCGCGCAATAAATAATATAATAAATCAGTGTTTTTATTACCAGTCACCCAATTAAGGTACACACACTAGGTACCCTTGCATACCCAACAATGTCACAAAAATACGACATATTGAAGTTATACATCAACGATAACAATTTAGATTCATTTTACTAACTTTATTTTTATGTAGCGTAATAATAAAAAAAATGTGGGATTTTATAAAAACACGATGCAAGTGAAACTTAAGAAAAAAAATCATCTTTACCTCGAGTCTCACAGTTCCCTCTACTCTACGGCCAGCTGTAATGCGACATGCGATAAGTGAACGAAAATTTTCTGCGATAGAATAAAAGTTTCACTTTAATTAACGTTGTATAAATTTAATTTGATTGCAATGCTTGTTTATTCAACGTTAAATTATTTTTACACATAAAAAACAGAAATGGAATTTACATTACTATTTTTGAAGGCTAACTTCATCATATTGTTGACACGAAGTATGAAAAAAAAAAGAGTTATTTTTCTTTTGTTACGCCAAATAACTACTCGTTATAAACGTAAAATGAGGACATTGACTAACATTACGATATTACAAAAACCCTGTATGCTATTTTATAAATATTTACCTGATCCATCTGGTAAACTCTGTTCTTGATCTCTTACTATTATTGTTTATATATTAACTTATTAAAATTTATTTAAAATTAGACAGTTGTATAAAAGTCTGGCTACTAACATTGTGACTACACAATATTTACACATTGATCTGATCACGTTAAAGGTAATAAAAATTTCACTTTTTGCAAACACACGTCGAAGCTATTTCAAGTTTTCGTTTTTATCTTATGTCTACGACGTCTACGTGAGATGGTCTTCAAGTTGCAAAAACAAGGATAACTTGCTCGTACCGCGGCACCGTCTCATAATCAAGTTAGAAACTACTAGTGTGAAGTGTCTTTGGAATTTTCTTGCCGCTGTCTGCTCTTGTTCGAAAAATATACCCAATGTTACAAAGTGTACAATATTCTTATCACTAAAAAAGATAAATAAAATTATTATCAATAGTATTTATATTTTCATATATCAAAGGAATGTTTTATAAAAATACTCATGTAAAGCAAATATAAATAGCATTAATTAATTCGTAATTTTGAATACTTAATTTTATTTCATACAATAATTTAAAAAAATCTAACTATATTACAACTTTTAACTGTGTTAAATATACAGAGGCATATTTATATTTTGTTTTCTATATCTAATTTTTATCCATATATTGTACTAGGTAGCTATTTTATGGATCGGTATTTGTTTGTATGGAATTTTAATACACAGTAAGTATATGTTATTCCCTAATAATTAATAAGCTATAAAATTAAGAATAATACTAATCAAAAATAATAAAATATTAGTAAAATTAAATTATGTGACGTAATTACTCCGTAATAAACACGACACAGCTAATAAATAGAACTAATAACAAACTTTGAATAGAATTATCAAACGTCTTAAATACCTAATAGAGATTATACCTTGTTCATCGAAAGAAGGCTTGCATGAAATACCCACAGAACATAAATTGTTATTTCGTGCAAGTTATGGCATAATATAAAAAAATGCCAAGTGCGTGTCGGGCCACTCGCAGTTTAGGGTTTCGTAGTTGCCCGTCATAATATGCAGACTTGAGAATGCTTATGTTACACCGGGCCCAGCTCAGAGTAGCATGAATTAACGAACGAAAAAAAAAAACTTGAACACTTGATTAAGATTTGACAAAAATTAGCATTTTAAAGCATAATATTACGCAAACGGATCGCTGAATCAAAAAAATATTTTTGAACAACTTATCCTTCGAAACCCACACGATTAGATAGACGAGAAAAAAAAACATTCTCAATTTACGTGTAGGGGAGTTACCCTAAACAATTTTTTTTTCAATATTTATTTTACCATTTTGTAGGGCTGATTAATATATATACCCATACCAAGTTTTGACTTTCTACTACTATGAATCTCTGAGTTAAGCCGTGGACAGACAGACGGACATCCCGAAACTATAAGGGTTTCTTTTGACTTCAGGAACTTAAAACTTCCATTTTGACTGTCAATTATCACTAAAAAAATTTGGATACTGATAAACGTTATAAAAACATTTTGCACGACAAAATCCTAAATAACTTCCTCTATGCAATGATTATTGTAATTTTTGTTTTACTACGGTCAGCATTACTTTCATTGTTACTTAAAACTAGAGTAGACAAAAATAATAAACCAAGAAATCGATAATTAATCGTTCGAATCGAAAATTAATCAAATAAATCGAACGCTTTTGTACATTTAATTAATTACTTTCATTTTAATTTCGAATAAAAATATTTATGTTATCCCTACATTTTTACTGCATCAACACGCAACGAAGAATTAACTGGAAGAATTAATTAATCTTGTTGTTTGCAGTCAGGTATTAAATAATTCAAGTTTTCCAGATTACGATTTCAGTTGTTGTAATACATAGTTTATTTTTGTTATTTAATTCAAACAGCTTATACATCCCTCAATTAATTTAAAGCATAATCGTATTATTAATTATATTAAGCTCTAAAAAATAATCTATAATCGTAAAATCAACTTACAATTTAAGTTAATATGCTACATCTTTAAAATAAACATTTGACATATGTCTTCTTATGATGAATCAAGGTAGGTACTATTCAGATAATGTAATATGTTTGAATTGACGTAATTCATTTCAACATACAATACGAGTATACGTCACAAGTACACACATTTGTTAAGACCGATCACGACCGCCGGCGGGAACGGACGTGTTTACAACCGCTCTCTGCCGCCTTTGTGAAGTTTTACGACCGACCGGCTTTGCTGCACACCTGCATCGCACCTGCGCCGCACCTGCGTATCGCCGTCTCGCTCGCACCCATTGTGTAGCGCTACACAAACAAAAACTGCACTTTTAAGTGCAACTGTTTCTATTCGTCGAAATCCACACTTTAGTGGTCGCTTGCCGGAAACCTCTCGGTGTCAACAGAAGGCAAGTGGGTGCGTGACCCAAGCGCCCCTCGGTTGCCTCCTTCAGAGGCAAACGATAGTACTTGGTCGGGCTCAGGAACCTTGGCCCTTGATAGAGTCATAGTCAAGCCCTGAGTGTCTCCTTCCCACCCTTCCGATCCTGCTACACATCCATCCCCGAGTGTCTGTTTGGGCGTAGCTAGGTATTTATACCGGCTGCGTTCTCTGCCTCGGGCTTGATAGGGACCTCCACGTAGGGCCCGGTAGGTTCTTTTCCTGCGAGTCATTACACCGTGACCCGCAGGTCCCTTTGCACGGCTCGGGATAGCCGTTTAAATTCACTCGGCGCACCCCCCTGCCTCTCCGGCAGGGAGGTTTAACTTCACCCCCGCCCGCCCAACCGCCACCGCCGGAATGGCAAACCCTGAATTAGAACGCTTCAAAGCGTTCGCAACGACCCTGCATCCGTCGCTCTGGACGGAATATAATAGGGCCATCGCGGCCGAGCAACCCGCCGTTGCCATTGCCATCGCTCTGGGCACCGAGCCCACAAGCGACCCCGCCGCGCCACACGCGACGAACAAGAAGTCCGTCCCGCGCTCCCGCTCAACGGCACCCCGCGCTCACCGTCAAACGCCGTACAAACGGCCATCGTCGCGCTCGCGTTCCCCGGGAACTCAAGCCACAACCCCAGCGCCCTCTGCGCTACCGATTAAAAATCAATTTTCTTCTCTAGTCCCCGAAGCGGAGACACCGTCGCTTGTAGCAACAAACGACAGCTACTCTCCCGCTAGCTCGGACCCCGAACCCGAGTCCATCGAAATGGACACGGCAATACGCACAGACAACGAGGGCTTCACCCTCGTTAAAAAAAACAAGCCCGCCAAACGGGCACCGCGTTCGCGTCCCGAGTCTCCGGAGACTCAGTCCCGCCCACAAAAGGCGCAAAAAACCGGGCTCAATAGCCACGCCCCCCGCTCCGCAGCGCCCTCAGCGCCTGCCGGTACCTTTGCCGGCAGAAAGGCGCGTCGCCCGCCCCCCGTCACGGTCCAGAACAAATCGGTCTGGACAAAACTCTCAGAGAAACTGAGAGAACTCCGCATCCACTACACCCAGGCCAGTAACACGGCCAACGGTATCCGCGTCCAAGTTTCCACCTCGGACGAACACCGTCAATTTACCAGGTTACTCCGAGACAGCAACCTAGAATATTTCACGTACTCCCTGGAGGAAGAACGTCAACTCCGGGTTGTAATCCGCCGCATCCCGGTGGAAATCACACCCGAGGAGGTCAAAACTGACCTCTTAGCCAAGGCCTTCCCTGTCCGCGAAGTGCACAGAATGCACGGCGGACAATCAAAAAACAGACCTCTCGACATGGTCTTAGTCATCTTGGAACTGACCCCCGAGGGCAGAGCCATTTTTAACGTTAGGAAAGTGTGTGAGCTCTCCGGAATAGCCGTAGAGCCCCCACACAAGAATCGCAGTCCTCCGCAGTGTCACAACTGCCAGCTGTACGGTCATTCGGCACGCAACTGCCATCTCCGTCCCAGGTGCGTTAAGTGCCTCGGGGACCACGCGACGAGCGAGTGCTCGCGCACTCGTGAGTCGGCTACCCCTCCGAGCTGCGTGCTATGCGGCAACGAAGGTCACCCCGCGAACTATCGCGGCTGTCCCCGTGCCCCGCGCCCCACGCGCCCTACGCGACCCATGCGCCCTACGCGACACACCCCTCCTCAGAGGACACGTCCCGCCGTAGGAATGCCAAAGCCCCTGCTCACGCCAGAGGCTTTCCCCAGCCTCCCGGGCGCCTCCAGCGCCCCAGTGGCAGCCGCCCCCGCGCCCCACGCACCCCCTCCGGCCATGCGAGTTCCTCAAGCAGCATGGGTCTCCACTCCCCGCCCTCAGCCTCCGAAGGCTCAGGCCCCCCCGCCCGTCAACACGCGCCGCGGCGTTGACTACATGGTCATGCTCTTCCGCGAGCATGACCCTCAGGAAGTACTGGCGTACGAACAGTGCGTCGCTGAGTACGGCCCCGGCGAATCCATCAGGCGTTTCCCCCTAATGACAGCGACGCTAATGCGCCTGGCCCGTGCCGGGAAATAGATATCGGTTATCAATGGCACGCATTAAGCCTAGAAGCCTCAACATATCTTTTTTTAACGCGCGAAACCTCTTTCCACAATGGGACTTAGTATCCACCTTTCTTAGGGAACGGGAGATAGACGTGTTTCTAGTACAAGAAACACTTCTAAAACCCAGTAGGCGCGACCCTAAGATAGCGAATTATAACATAGTTAGAAATGACCGTGCCACCCGAGGCGGCGGCACGCTCATCTACTACAAGCGTTCCCTCTATTGCATGCCAATAGACCCTCCCGCACTTACCAATATGGAAGTGTCCGTCTGTAGAATAGGCATGACTGGCCATCCGTCAATCACGCTTGTCTCTGCATATCTCTCCCCGAATAAAAGACTCCTTCAGTCCGATCTGGAGGCGCTTTTTTCACTCGATCAATCAGTCATAATAGCAGGCGACCTCAATAGCGGTCACACCCTTTTCAACAACCCGCGCAACACCCGTAACGGGGTTATACTAGAACTACTATGCGACGTGCTCGGCTTTGACGTCATAGCACCGCTAGAGCCCACGCACTTTCAAGACAACTGTCAACCGACAGTACTTGACATAGCCCTCCTCAAAGGTGTCTCACTTCGGTTACGACTTATAGAAGTCGTACACGAACTAGACTCCGACCACCGCCCGGTTATCTTACAACTCGGGCAACCGTTCGACCCCAGTCCGCCAAAAGTCAAAATAGTTGACTACGCGATCTTAAATCGCTACTTATCCGACAACGCGACCCCGTCCAGCCTAGCTAGGATCCCCGACGTATTGGAGTCAACTGCAGACGCCGATTTAGCCATCGATTCCCTGGTCGACTACCTCCAAACCGGTGTAAGGGAGGCCTCGAGAGAGGTGCAAGCGGCGAACGAACGCCGTTTTATACTCCCCCCCGGCTTACGAGCGTTAATCACGGAAAAGAACGCCGCGACACGTGCACATGACTCTTATCCGACGAGGGATAACACCCGTAGATTACGACAACTTCAGAGAGAGGTTAGAACTCGCATCGGAGAGTACAGAGGTCACCGGTGGGATAACCTCTTAGAGGGTCTCAAGCCGTCCCATCTGGCTTACTGGAACCTCGCCCGCTCTCTGAAGTTAGAAGCTTCCGCCCAGATGCCGCCCCTCGAAAGGGGCCCCGATCTCCCACTCGCGTTCGACAGCGACGATAAGGCAGAATGCCTTGCCGCAAGCTTGGAGAGCCAGTGCTCCCCAAACTGCGACAACGTAGACACTGCCCACATCGAAACTATCGAGACCGCCGTTCAGGAACTCACGCTGATTACCCCCGCGGAAACGTTAACCCCGGTCACGCCAGATGAGGTCTGTTCTATCATTAAAGGCCTTAAGCCTAGGAAATCTCCCGGTCCTGATGGTATCAGGAATGAAGTACTCAAACTTCTTCCTGATCACCTCATAGCTCTTTTGGTCTGCATCTTCAATGCAGCCATAGCCCACTGCTATTTTCCAGCCGTCTGGAAAAAAGCTATAGTTATAGGTATTCGCAAGCCCGGCAAAAAAGCTTCGCTTCCCGATAGCTATCGCCCGATCAGTCTCCTAAACACTCTAGGGAAACTCTATGAGCGGATCCTTCTGAACCGTCTCAAGGTCGTTATAGACGACAAGAATTTATACCCGCCCGAACAATTCGGTTTTCGCGCCCGTCACTCGTGTACACATCAAGTGCACCGCCTCACGGAGCACATCACGAGTAACTTCGCCAAGAGCAATATCGCTCCCGCCCGCACGCTTGCGGTCTTTTTCGACGTAGCCAAGGCCTTCGATAAGGTCTGGCACGCCGGACTGGTCCACAAGCTTCACCATTTAGAAGTCCCGGATAGGTTAGTTCACCTAGTTCATGATTTTCTACGCGACCGCACCTTTCACTACCGAGTGGAAGGAGTACTATCTATCGCCCACCCTATACGCTCAGGCGTCCCGCAAGGTTCCATACTGGCGCCTTGCCTTTTCAATCTGTACGTCAGCGACCTCCCGAAGCCCCCCGGGGTCGAGGTAGGGCTCTACGCTGACGACACAGTCATATACGCGTCAAACAGACACAGAAAAAATCTCGCCTGCGCAGTCCAACGTGCCGTAACCACTCTCGGGGAGTGGTTTCGAACGTGGCGAATAGCTATTAATCCGGTAAAGAGCGCCGCGATTATGTTCGAACCGCATACATGTAAACTACCACGCACGGTAGGACCCCTCTCATTATTCGGTAGGAATATCCCTTGGGCCACCAAGACTAAATATCTGGGTGTCACCCTCGACTCGAAGCTTAACTTCAACGCACACGTTACTATAGTCCGGAATAGGGCCGTCTGGATCCTTTCCCGCTTGCGACCCCTGCTCAGTTCGGTAAGCAAAATGTCCTTAAGACATAAGCTTACACTATACAAGATGTGCGTCCGTCCGATCTTGACATATAGCTGCGCAGCGTTCGCACATATGTCCAAACATAACTTTGTCCGCATGCAAAGAGTCCAAAATCGGTTTCTCCGTCGCCTGCTTGACCCTCCAGCCTTCGTTAGGAACATGGACCTCCACAGGGACATGAGGCTTCCCTCGATAGAAGCCTATGTGAAATATCTCACCAGGAGATACTTCGATAGCGCTTCGAATCACCCCAACCCGCTCGTAAAATCCACCGTGAACTACGTCCCAGACAACTCGATCCCCGTTGCCAAACGTTATAAACGCCGTCCGCGAAATCTCTTTGTCGATCCCGACGACGACATCGAGAAAGCTAATAATTACTACGCGTCCGCTCCCGCAACATATGCGTGCTCGCGCCCACGCCCGCGAAACCACCGTTCCCTCCGCAGGGGACGTACGGTTAACTTCGCTCCCGCACACCCGCCACGACCGCCCTCCTCTGCGGCAACTCAAGCCTAGGTCCGATCCATCGGCATGGAGCCCTTGAGCCAAGCAGCCGCTCGCGCGATACAAGTGACTGCACAATCACTAGCTTTCACAGCCATACATGACACTGCATTATACACACATGCACAACACACATAGGTACATAGGTTCTGTAAGGGACCTTTTTTTTTTTCTTTTTTTGCCTAGTTAGAATAGACAAAAATTTTCAGACCACTAAATACACATACACATGTTCCTTCCCTCCTCCCAGGGGGCAGAAACATGTATATATGTATAGTTAGTTTAGATCGAATTACGGATAGGGAATTAGTCAGATCGCGACTTAATTGCATACGCGCAACAGTCCGAGCCGAGGTCCGGCCACTTTGGCACCCTCGGATGTTGTTGCTTAGCTTTCGTGGCTGAGTGCGCTAAGCGCTCGCCCCCAAGCCCGGTAAAGCTGTAAAAGCCGTAAAGGCTCCAGGGCCCCTCAGGCTAGCAGTGTAGTCAGTTCGAAAAAAAAAAAAAAAAAAAAAAAAAAAAAAAAAAAAAAAAAAAAAACATTTGTTAAACAACCCTCTTGGCAACAGCCATGCGACGACGCGACGCGACGGTCCAATTCACATACCGGTGTACCACAAACTCCTCGTTTAAAACGAAATCCAACAATAGCACAATGCAACTTTAAAATTCCCCATTGTGAGCTCAACTTTATAAATAAAAGTCTCATTAGGGCTCGACGCCGTATCTCCCACCTATATAACAAGCCTGGCTAACGAGTTATCTCTGGTTCTTTCACGGGGGCTTTTTAAAACCTGGATGATGCGGTTCATTTTAATTTGTTACGTGTTTGGTAATTGGAACAGCTCGGGGACAAGCGAATACCTCAACTTTTGTATATTTTATTAAATATGTCCCCATTTAAATAGACATCGGAGTGATAATTTGTAAAAAGTATACTGTGACCTATTCCACATGATCGTCTTCTATTTCGAATGTTATCAGAATTCGTTCAAACGTTTTAGCATGACCGATGGATAAAATTTGAAATAAACGTACTTTCACATTTATAATATTATGTATTAGAAATATTATAGATATACCAACTTTTTAAATTAGTTTCTGGATATATAACAGGCCAAATTAAGTCATGTTATGGTTAAAGAAACAATTGCGAATTCTGCTGCCTCAAAAATGCTTATTGTAGGTGTTCCTTAGATGATAGATATGTGCTGACATTTTTTTTAGCTCTTTTTAAGATTTACAATTATGTAGAACATAAACATAAACGGACAGTCCGACAGAGAGACGTTGAGTATTATAATATGTATAAATATCTATAATGTGTATAATATACGCACGGCTCAGCTAGTGTTCATTAATATTATTAATCTCATTAATTGTAATTATAATTTTATATCCGAATCGATGAATGATTAATTTCATTTATATATTATTGAGTATTCATGTCACTTTACGTTTGTTCCAGTTAAACATGCAAGTATCTTGGGTACGGCACAGAGATATACATTTGCTAACCGTTGGACGATACACGTACACTAGTGACCAACGATTCAAGGCAATTCATGTACCACATTCTGAAGACTGGACGTTGCAGGTAAATTATTTTTTCTATAAATTTTAACTACATAGTCAATTATTTGACTATGTTGTTCTTAATTGTAACGCTAAATGTAAATTTATTATTTTTAGATGATTATCTGTTAATAATTTTTGTGCTGAAGGTAGTCACACTCCATGTTATGCATCACATAACATGCAAACACAAGTATCCATGGTTTGTTATAACTAGCTGGCCCAGTAGACGTTCTGTCCTTACCGGTAGATAATAAATAACTCAACTAAATCGCCACCTATCGGGCCCTAACATAGCTATGAACCTTCGTCTCGTTAAACCAAAAAATATATTATGTCAATATGAGCTCAATCAGTCAAGTCGTTCAGAATTTATAACGAATATACTAATGCTGAATAATTCTATTTCAATACACGATTACTATGAGATTATAATCTTAAAAGCTATACATAATATTTAACTTACATTAAAGTTGAGACGATAATGTTAACTAGAAGGTAATGGCGAAATGATATTAGCTGAATTTGGAATTAAGTTAATTTCAAGATAGCGTTCTGTGCTTAAGCTCTGATTACTTGGCCTTAATGAGATGCGCACTATACTAGCTCTTTACATTATTATTTAAATATGTAATATTAGTGATTTATGCCTAGGTACTATTATTAATTACCTCTTAATTGTTAATGTATTTATGTATATACATATTTAGAAATCAGTACAGAATTGTTTCATAAATGATATAATATTTGAAAAATAAATTTCAAGATATATACCAGTAATATATAACTATGTCGGTGTGATTATTGAAACTATACTATTGACCGGACGATCGTACTATTGACTCGGCGTTTGTACTATTGACACTTAAAAGATGACAGACATGAATATCACAGCAACAGCCCAGACCGAGGTTCGTCCACTTTGCCATCTTTGCGCCTGTTGCCATTTCGGCTGAGTGTCTTTGGCGCTCGCCACAAAGCCCGGTGACACTGACAAGGCCCCTTAGTCTTAAGGTGGCCGACAGCAAGGACATATGATGGCTCAGTGGTAGCATGTACGACTTCGCGTCGATTGACTTGAGTTCCAATCCCTGCAATAAGCCTGAGCTTTCGGTAAAGGAAAACATCGTGAGGAAACCATAGCATGGTGGTAGGGCATTTTTTAATGCCCGCTTGACTAGCTACCACCCTCAAGTTGAAAATCTGTCGCCAAGCACCAATAGGTGTGTTCCGGCACCCGCACTAGAGAGCTAGTCTTCCACTAGGTTTAGTGTTGTAGTATATCATCTTGGGCCACATCGTCACTTAACATCAGGTGAGATTGTGGCCATATAACGATAAAAAAAACATACATTCTCGCTGAGGTTGTCGGCCCTTCACAAATTTACAGAATTCTAATTCTTTCTTTCTTTGTAATGGTAAAGATGACGTCATACTTTCATTGTATGTCCCGTTGATATTGCCTCGATATATAAATTATTTAATAGGCTTTATGAAAATTATAACTTACCAACATGTTAATTAGATCCCGCATTGTGGAGCTAAACAAAACGGTCGGTATAATATAACATTAGCACGCCCGCACCCGCGAGGTTGCTGCGCTTACAATACAAGAAAACCTTTGTGATAATACAAAGCTGTAGACGGAAAGGTTGTGCGCTGATAAAATGAGTGGAAAATACTAAGTAATAATAAGTTTACACGTACATTACAAATATACATCACACATTGCTCTTTAAAATATTAGATTTTTAATAATTTCATAAATATATTTTTAGCTAACATTTGGAATCATATTATTAGTAAATACACTGTTAAAAATTTCAATGACTATTGTACAAATATGTATATATATATAATAAATAATAAAAACAATAAAGCTTTATTTAATTCCATGCATAGGTACACATTGAATAATAAATTACATTACATTTGATAAACTAAGATGAATTTGGTTTCTAATTATAAATTATATTTTGCTTAATTAATTGCTTTGATTACCAATTACCTAATTATTTAATGCATGGACCCCGTTCGGGTAAAAGCCTCCCCCAAGGAATGCAATTCTTCTCTGTCATTAGCTTTGTCTAGCCAACATCCGCCCGCGCACACTACAATTTCGTCTGCCCATCTGGCTCTTGGTCGACCTCTTGATCTGGTGCCTTTTGGCCCAGACCACTTTACTGACCGTAAAGTCCATCTATCGTCCTTATAACGGGCTACGTGACCCGCCCACTTCCATTTAGCCTTCATTGCGAAAGATAAGGCATCGCATACTTTTGTCCTCTTTCGAATGTCAACGTTCTTTACCTTATCCTTCAGTTTTATACCTAGGCAACTTCTTTCCATTCTTCTCTGGGTAGTCTGAAGTTTGTTCCTGGTTTTGAGATCGAAGATCTAAGTTTGGCATCCATAGGTGAGGCAAACTGACAGGTAAAATTTAAATAGGATATTGTAATAATACCAAAGTTTTTATGAAAGCTTATACATAAAGGTTGTAAAATTACAACACTTTTTTGTATGTTTTTTCATATGACTCGGAAAATTACATTGTTTGTAGTTTTACTCATTCATACTTTGGTTTGTAAATCGAAAGTAATTTTACAAAAAAAATGAGATTCGTTGTCTATTTTGAGTGTTAATTTAAAGTTTAAAATGACAAGTGTATTTTGATTTTACATCCTTATTTCAAAATTTGTATGTAAAGTGAATATAGAGTAACAGTTATTAATATTAAGTGAGCAATTCTTATAAACATATAAATAAAATGAAATTGTGTATATACATATTTTTTTTCAAATGTCAGGTTTACCTAGATAATTCGCGCCGCGTAGTTAAGCTCGGTCGACCAGATGTTTACAAATAACAAAAATACGTGACACATTTAGTTCACTACACTACAAAAAGCATATTATGTTATCTGAACTCATCTCAATGTTAAAAAATTCGGGGCTATACATACTATCTTTTGGCTATACACACTATCTTTTAGCAAAACCTGCAATTTCCATCATTAGTATAGTTAGTTTGAAATAGCAATTTACCAGTAATTGATCTCGGTCAGAACTGAAATTTTGTTTGCAAATCTGATCTATATAGGCAGTAGCGATCGGTCTATTTACCATTAAACTGATTACTGATTACACACAAAAATGATGTGACGGTTATAAAAGTGCTCTATTGAATAAAAATAACCGATTACAAAGAAGCGAATAGCAAAAAATTGTCTGTGCCGGCTTTCTTAAAGTAGATATAAATTTATGTTTGCTTTTCCTTTGTTTCAGATAAAGTACCCCCAGCACAGAGACTCTGGGATATACGAGTGTCAGATATCCACCACGCCGCATATGAGCCATTTTATACATTTGAATGTAGTTGGTAAGATTTTTTTTGCGACTTACACGTTCATTTTATTTATTAAATTTACTGGGATAACTATTTTAATTAAAGTCATAAATATCTTGGTTAGACTTTTTCATCTAATGAAAGACGTGATGGAAGGAAATGCAAGAGCGTTCTCGCAAATTGGAACCAGACGAAACTAAAAACTATGCTTTGGTCTTAATAAATATTATGGAATGCAATTTAATTTTATCTCTCTACACACTACACTCTTAGATAAGTTTTATAATTTATAATCCTTGATATAAATGTAAATCATTATATATATTATATACATATACATATTATATACATTATATATATATATAAATTCTAGTCTTGACAATGTACTAATAGCAAAACCAGTACTAATGAATTTTTCACAACTCTTTTATATTTATTAATTGAAATTGATTTCATTATCGGCTGACAATGAAGCAAAACATCGTGAGTAAAACGGAACTCTCGAGAACTGTTCTTGTAGTAAGTACCTCTGCATATGGGAAAATGTAGAACTGTGAACTTTTAGGCCTTTCAAATTGTCATTACATTCTGAACTGGCGTGGTGATTATACTAGTAATATCTTCATGCAAGTAAAATATTTCAAGATTGTATAATGATTTTTCATTTTAAAACACTACGTAATAATACTATCTTATAAACGTCATACTGCTGTGCAGAAGTTTCTTTCCGACGCCGCGACGTGAGGAAAGGCCAACCCTCGACTTATTGGCTATTTCATTTCAAATGTCGAGAAATCAGTACTTCTGTATTATTACGACAAAATTACTAAATAGTTGAAGTTATTTTCATTATCTATCAGAGAGTATAAAAGAAACAAATAAATGGTAAAAACAAAAACCAAATAACGAAGTGGCAGAGCGTTCGTAACTTACGAGATAGTAACTACATATATGTAGTAGGTATATAAATAGTACATATTAACTATCAATGAATATATTGTGAATAGTTTGGTTTATAGCATGATTTCTCGGGATCTGTCAGACTCATCTATTTGGTGGGTCTTATTTTGGAATTTGTTAACTGACGTGACATCGGTGATTCTTCATGGACCCTCATATCTCGACAATTATCCCCACTCTTCTGTGGATTACTACAACGTGGATGTATAGAATTCCATTTTATGAAATGTATTCTACATGTTTTCATAGTAAAAATGAAACATATTTTATACATAAAAGCATTTATTATATTACAGTATCATAACTGGAAAAAATAACAATTAGAAAAACTTCGCCGAGATTCAACTCCCGTAATATATTTATGACGTTAAGTTACGATATCGGTGGGCTGAAACTTTTTTAATGCAATAAAAACATAATTAGTTTTTAAACAAGACCCAAATCTGTCTAAGATAAAATAAGGTATATTAAGGTTGTATAACAAAAATTAGCCAAATCTTTAGTAAAAGTTCTTCAGTATTTCAAAAAGCTTATTTTTTGATCCTTGAATTCAGTAAGTAAATGTATTCTAGACTTGATGTTTTATGTGATGTCTAAAAATGTATCTTAGTTTAGATTCAATTTATTTGTCTATTTTATTGACGAACGCTTTATTGCTTTTCGGAAATCCGTCGTAAATAGCTTATTTAATACTTCTTTGCTATTTATCCTCGTGGAACTGATTGACAGCTGTTATGTCTTTCTGCGACAAACAACGGTTGTTATTCTTCGATGAATATATGAAAAAGTTAAATATAAAGCTACTTATAAGAAGTTATAATCATGAAAAATTAAATGTTAGGAACTTTCGGGGAAGTCGTGCTTACCAACTTGTTGGCGACCACCGAACATGAATGATGAAACGCTAGTAATAGTGATGCGCTCAATATGTAGCGTTTTGAGATTAACTGGTGCAAATATTCAGTTTCTATTTACGCAGGCCGCGGTTTGTATACAGCGGCGACTGGCGAATGATTGTTGATCTCTCGACGGTCACCACTGTTTTAAGATTACACTGGGCTTACTATCAGACACAGCTGTAACTATGCTGTGCAACGATTAATAAAATTGAGGAAAATTAATTAAACCCGGTGTCAAATTACATCTTTAGAACTGAGACAGCCAAGCCAACCTCACCTGCACGTGGTACATGCTGCTGTTTAACGAACGTGGATATAGCGATAGTGGGGTGGTAGAGTTGTACCACCATGCACGTGGTGACAAGTCCGTCATAGTGTCTCGCTTTTGCGTGTCGCGTTTCAGGATCGGCCTGCGCATATCCAGTTATTTTTCCAGGCCGGCATGACAGCGGCGACCACCGATGGATTTCGATCTCTCGGTGGTCGCCGTTGGGATTGGATTGTACTGTGCTTACCATCAGGGACAGTACAGTCAATATGCCGAGCTAATATAAAAAAAAACAGATGTGATTGAACTCCAAGACCTGATTTTAATGAATCTATAAGGAATTAATAATAAAATAGTTTTACACTTATAGGTAATTATACAAAATTATTGTGATACTTTTTACTATTAACATTTTTATTACATACAATGACAGTATATCTTACACATTTAACAACGTGTCTAGGTCATTTTATGTCAATTGTATGCACCAGGTGAAATAAAATTGCCTTTTATTATACGAAAAGTCATTTTACACATCACAGTCGAGATTTACTAGTTCTTTATTTATATTAAAGAACATTAGATTATTTGTTTGAACTCACTGATCATTAACCTACATAATTATAAATAATAAATTAAATTTATATACCAATATTATAAATCTCAATATATTTATAGTTTGTTTGTTTGTGCGCGTTAATCTCTGAAACTAACAGGCAGATTTAAAAAAATATATTTTGCATTTATAGCTTATTTATTAAGGAAGTTTATAAGTTATATTCCACAGTACGACACTGAGGAGCGAAGCAGTAAGCATGAATATCAATTAGTACGAAGCGGTAGTAGTAAGGAGGGGTAGTAGTACGGAAAGGTAGTATAGTACGGAGAGGTAGTAGTAGTACACGGGCGCGTTGGCATAGCGGCAGCGCGGTGGAGGGTTGATTGAATAATTTAACACGGGTCAAACCTTGAGGTACAGGCTAATAATCATGTTTCTATACCTTTAAATGTTGTTCATTTTTTATGCTAACAAGGTATTAATATATATTGGAAGTAAAAAAAAACATATTCTGTTTGAAAAATTAATTTCACATAATTGACTGCCTTCATCTTGAAATGGATCCATATACTTATTTCGTAAATTTTTCATATATACGAGTTCTGAAAAATGACAGCAGTTTTTTATTGTTATTGGTTTAGCATTGTCGCCAAATCGACGATATGTGGCCCTAGATGGCTACACTGTAAGCGTAGTGAGAGGACTGGTTCTCAAGTGCAGCTGCCAGAACACACCTATTGGTGCTTGGCGACAGATTTTCAACTTTATGGTGTTAGCTAGCCAAGCGGGCATTAGAAAAAGCCCTATCACCATGCTATGGTTAAAACACGATGTTTTCCTTCTCCAAAAGCTCAGGCTCATTGCAGGGATTCGAACTCACGTCCATCGACGCGATGTCTGTACACACTACCACTGAGCCATCATTGCAGATGAAAAATGGTTTACTTTATAAAAAAGTAAAGTAAATACATTGCAAAAGTATACTCTTGTCTTACTTTTTACACTTAATGTCGCCTAATCAACTTAATTTTAGTGTTAATTTCACACGCGCAACGTGTGTTTACTTTGGAAGGGTGTCTAAGGCGTTTACGTCACAAAGTTCGTTAACTTAACACAGAAATGTTTATGTTAGTCATGTTTGGCCAAGTCAGTTAATTAACGACAGTATATTAACGGCACGCACGCGAGTTATGGGGGGTCGGAAGAAAAACAACAACACTCCGTCGACCTTCAGTTTAACAAGGAACGTTGTAATTTCGAAGGTAACGTTGAAGTAAACAAAGCGTTGAAATATATAATAATCATAAGTTTATGAAGATAAACTTAGAGAGATATTAACGTCCATATTAATTAACTAGCTGTGTCCAATGGTTTCACCTATGTTAAATTAATTCAACCGATACTCTACCACGCCGCTGCTAACGCATCCGTGTAGCTACGTTGTTCCCACTTCCTATACTTGCCTACAGTTTATCACATTGTTTGACATTCACGTTTATTTGTTCACTCCTTATAGTTATAGCGTGAAATTATATAGCCTTAATAAATAGGTTTTATGTAACATAAATACTTTTTATAATCTGACTGATAGTTTCAGAGATTTACGCGTTCAGATAAATAAACAAAAAAAACCTTTTGAGCGCCATTTAAACGTCCCAAAATCGTCATTACCTCAATTAGTTTTATTTGAGCGGAACTCTAATACTTTTTCTAAAATAAAAGAAGTCTAAATTACTCCTTATAACACCAGCTATCTGCCAGTGATTGTCCCGTCCAAATAAGTCCAACCGTTTCGGACATTATACAGAATAAACAGAGAGACAATTGTTTTTGTTGTCATGGTCATTTTGAATTTACGAACATTTACAAACAAAATTGAAATGTTCTATTTTATTTGTATAGATTTGAAGCGGTAATGACTCAATTTTGTAACGTGTTCGGAGTATCTGTTGAGGAAATTAAATTTAAATATTAGAGATCGAACCTGAAGTTTTGTTTAACGGAAATCGTCAACATGGTGGACATTCTTATTGCTCGTCTGGCGTACTAAAGCCGTCAGATTGAAATTCTGTCAAGCCCCTTTTTTCTTTTTAGCATGGCAAAGGGACGCCACTTTATATAAGTAAGTATAATACAATCCAAAAACAACTGAGACCACCGAAAGATCCAAAATCCATCGCCAGTCCCTGTTATTATGATCCCGGAGCGTGAAACATTCCACAATGGCGAAATTGCCCCCTCTTGATTTAGCGACAGTTGTATTTGATACAGTCCAATTCTTAAACGAAGCGTCTTGCAATCTCAAATACCACTGTTCAACCAACTGTACCACTGTTCACTCAAATTCCACAATGGAATCAGATTCATCAATTAAGATGCGTAAAAAAACCTTAGAGATATTTGTAATTAATTAAATAAAACAATATTTAAGAGAACAGCCACAAAAATATTCGCCTTTGACGTCAATTTCTACATTTTAACGTTGTTTTTATAATGCCATTTAATATCAAGCTATGAACCTTGGAGTGACGATAATTTAAAAATAAAAAACCTCGTCGTTTCGCCGCCATCATTAATTTTTATATTGCCTAGATGTTGGAAGCTATTTTCGGACGATTTTATTTCTTAAGTAATAGCTGTAGGCTTGAAAAATGTAATCTTTACAAATTTATAATTGCTTGAACCCATGGCTTAAACGGCTTTTCAATAAGTGTATATGTTCAATTAAAAACAATAGAAAAAAGCACTGGACCGTCTACCATAAAAAAGTTGAAAATTAGTAACAAAATTTTGTTATAAATTCTTGTTGAGGGTTTTCCTTACTTACATTTTGAAATGATAACAAAATGTACATTATGTCTGAGTTGTGCTTGTGCGTGTTGGCATATTGTGTGTATATTTGTGTCCACTTATTGAAAATGATAATTGAGTAATTTGACAAACTTTACACGTTACTAATGTGTAAATTAGACATTCCACCACCGATATATTCTTACCTTTTTTTTTAAATCATTTATCATTTAAGGGGAAAACTAAGCAAACAGTTATAAAACATTTGGTATATTATAAACTATTAATGAAGATTTTAATAGCCACGTCAATACTTTAAAAACTTTTTTGTCACGCCTTGAATTCAAGAAATTAAGCTATTTATTTTATTTATAAAAAAAACATCACAGTTCCATTGTGTTTAATTAAGGTTATTTAAGTCAAGTTTTATTATCGCTAAGGGCAAGTTGTAGATTTTGTTGTTCTGATAAGAGTTTAATACTCCAGTGTATTTCCTGATTACTTTTTTACACTTTGTCGCCTCAATTGTTCAAAGTGGAACATGGCTTCCAAAATGAGAGATTACTCTCTAAACCACTCTTCCTGATCCAACACAGCGTAAAAGGATTTACTTTTTATTTGTGATTTTTCTTCTTAATAGTCGTTTCATTCGTGACAGAGTAGCCGTAGTCGTGAAATGCAATCAGGGGCTGTTAATATTATTTTACCTCACGATATCTTTCTATCTGTCTCAGTCGACCGTTACTCTAGTGCACTCATTCAGTGGACATCACTTGTGAGTAGGTAATGCGAATATCATTTTATATTATACTAATTGGCCCTAGCCAGGCAGACATTGTTTTGCCCCTTCTGGTAGTAAGTGGCTCGACGACAGTACCGCCTATCGGATCCTAACATATCTATAAATCATTGCGTCGATGAAATACATTATGTAAATATGAGCTCAATCGGTCAAGTCATTCAGAAGTTATAGAATAAATTAAAGAAGCACACGAGATTATGAAATATAAAAAATGATTCTCTTTCAGAACCAACCACAGAAATTATTGGGGGCCCGGAGCTCTACATAGACCGGGGCAGTACAATAAACCTAACTTGTGTGGTTCTCTATTCGCCAGAACCACCTGCTTACATATTTTGGAATCATAATGATGCGGTAAGCAAAACGTTTCAATATTAATTTTGTTATAATTATGTTTAAAAATAATTAAACGCAGCTTTTCTTATTTATCCGAAGTTGATCAGTGGCGAATTTAGCTTAGCGTGCGCAGTAGGTCCCTGCCAATACTAGAATAGGGCCCCGTCACATAGCAGTACATTTATATTTTTCATTTATAACATAAAATAATTTACTTTATGATATATAAAAAATTAAGAAAGTTTCTGGTTCCACAATTTAATGATTACCTATAGCAATTTAATTATTATTTTAAGTACTTTACTGTTTTTTTAATATATCCATAGATAACCTAAGTCTTTTAAATTGTAATATTTTTACCCTAAATTCGTCACTACAGTTAATTACATAATATTTTCTAGGCAATACATTTTATACTGTTATAAATATCGCAATCATATCTTTTTCTTAAAATATAGGTGACTAAGGAATAGACGAAATTCTTTGTAATGGATAAGGCACGTTAGTTGAAATGTTTTTTTATAAGCTTCCAGGTAAGATTCTTCAATGAATACGGCAGGTTATTATTAGTGTTCAAAAAGTTTCTAAAGCTTTTTGTAGTTATTTTATAACATATATGAATTAAATGGAAATTTATTTAAAAAGTATTATCTTAGTAAAGATTTTTTGTTAATTTATTAACTATATTTTGCCGATAGATAAGATAATATGTACGAACACATTTTTTGTTCCTTGTTGTTGCCGCAGACTGGCGGCGGGCAAAGTTTTTCGGGTGGTAATTTTTGTAAATGATAAATAAGTATTTGATATTTAATTTTGACAGAAACCTAGCCTTAAAATGAGTATTATTGAGAATACTGTAAAATTAAAATTAATAATATATAGGCGCAAAATAATACTCGTACAGCGTTCAATAAAGACTGCAATGTCGCTGGTACCACGCGCGGCTCTCCTGCCTGCCTAGAAAGGGATCGTCACTTCGCGAGCTTTTCAAGTTGTTAGACGTCTATTGATCAATAATCACCGATCTCAATATATCAGCCTGCCGATTATATCGGCCGATATATCGTATCAGTATCGGCATCGTTACATTCCAGATTTGAATAATTGAATTTGTTTTTTTTTTGTAGATACCAAACCTATTTGTTTATATTGAATCTGACAAGTATAATATGGCTGTTTTTATAAAACAAATTAGTAAACTAGTTCTAATCATACATAAAATAAATTCACTTTCGATTCAAAATACTTCTTTATAAACAATATAAAATATCGTGTAGTAGATAATTTATAATATCATGATTGCTATTGTAGATAGAGATTAAAAAATTTAATTAATACCTGATATATTACTTATTAGGAAATTTACTACTCTGGAGATTTACCTAACAACAAACCCTAAATAACCCTACGCTAAGAACGAAAAAAAAATGCAAGCGATTCCATTAATTTATGTACTAGCTTCCTTTATTCTGATACAGATTATAAGTTACGATTCTCCTCGAGGAGGAGTGTCAGTAGTAACAGAGAAAGGTGAAACGACCACTTCGTTCCTGTTAATCCAACAAGCAAGACCTACAGACTCCGGTACATACCAATGTAACCCGAGTAATGCACAATCTAAAAGTATTGTGGTCCATGTTCTTAATGGTGAGTATATTCTTGTTTCTTGTATTAGCCTTGCTTCTTATAAACACACAACATCTGATCAGAAATGATCCTACATTTTTTTATCTATTTTCTTTATCCCAGTTTATATGTGTTTCCTAGCATCCTTGTGTTAAGTGGTTCTATGTTGATCAAGCGGCTAACGTGTTTGCTTTATTTAACTTGTAGCAACATTTAATATTCTTCTAAATTGTAAATCGATTTCTTGTTACAACTTTTCACTTTTATCCATCGTTTCCCATTCTGTAGAAAAGCATAACGTACTGAACTTAAAAGAGCAACAATTCAATTTGTTACAAATTGTTGTTGTTTTCGTATTACAAAACATTCTTCCGGCACGACCACCCTCTCCATCGGTAACTCAAGCTTAAGTCCGTTCCTCCGGCATGGAGCCCTTGAGCCAGCAGTCTCTCGCGCGATACAGGGACACTTCATTCTCTATCTATCGATACACACATATGCCACTGCACCACTACATAACACTTGGGTATAAGTTCTGTAAGGGACGTTTTTTATTCTTATTTTGCTAGTTAGAGTTAGCCCAAAATTACCAAATTACTAAATGGATATAATACGCATGTGCCTTCCTTCCACCCATAAGGCAGAAACATTTATTATATGTAAAGTTAGTTAGATCTAATTTTACGGTTAGGGAATTAGTCAGATCGCGACTTATTTGAATTTACGCCAACAGTCCAAGCCGAGGTTCGGCCACTTTGGTACCCTTGAGCCTTGTTAGCCTCGCTTTCGTGGCTGAGTGCCATTCGAGCTCGCCCCCAATCCCGGTGAAGCTATCAAAGTTTCTAATAACTCCAGGGCCCACAAGGCTAACAGAAATCGAAAAAAAAAAGATTCTTTCATACATTAATTACACAAAATTTAAAACTTAAAGCTTTAAACGGTTGAATAAAAAATACATTATGAATTATTTATCGAACATTTCAAAAGCTCTCTTTTTAAAATGTGTTTGTATCTGTTTGATAAATGACTTCCTAAGATAGCAGAATCAAAATTTACAATAAAAAATCGTTAAGTAGAATAAGAACATTGAATAAAAGCTATTATCATTAAGACAACGATAGCCATGACTCAGAATAATGAAACATTTCCTTAGAATGTTCGTGTTAATATTTTTTACAAAGAACAACAATTTAAACAGACTGTGTTGCTACACAAAAGATTTTATTGTACAAGTATTTGTATCTTTTATCTCCCTTTTCCATTTAAGTCTAGTATTCAATGTAACATCATTTAACGTTTTATCAGTTACGCAAAACTTTTTTGTTTGTGTATGTTATATATTTCATTTTTGTTGGATAATTCAAGTTTAATGCACTTAACATTGTTTCCGTAATAAAAATTTTTAGGCGACATATTAAGTTTTCATATTGCAGTGTTAGAATTACTAATTCGTACCGCTGTTTCTTTTTCAAGTTTTTTTCTTCTACCAATTTGGAATTGACTTTAATTGGGTCATTCTGTGATGCTTGTGCAATATGTGAAGAGCAAAATCTTTACTTGCTTGTTTTAGTTTCAAAATTCAAGGCTGTTCTTACTTTTTTGTAGACTAAGTCAGTTTTATCTACGAATGAGAATTTTAATGAATACTTTTTATATTACTATTAAGCATATATTATTTATGTGCTTTTTGATTATATAAGTAGTTTTGAAGAGAGCAGATTTAATTTTTGCCAAAGAAGCAAATTCCATTTTTCCTTTATCAGGGGAGTACCCGGCGGCGATGCAGAGAGGGGGCCAGGCTTTTGCTCCGACGTCGCCAACACACTGCCTGGTTTTGGCGACGTGTCTCTTCTTGACCCTGTCTTGACATACACTGTGCATCGGATCCGTGTAAATAAAAGATTTTATGAATGTTTAACTGTTTATATTAACATCTGTTAAATTAATTTGCCTATGTTAATATGAACACGCAAACAAATTTGCTATTTTATAGTGTGGGTTGTGTTATGTACAATATAAAATTAAATATATCCCTGAGCAAGTAGATAAATGCTTGTTTCATATAGTGTATATAGTGTAATATAAACTAATTGTATCACTAATTAATTTCAGAACTAACTTAGACCTGTTTATAAATAATCGTTTTTGGTCATTTGTAATAAATAAAATATGTTTCACTAAACGAAATAGTTTTAATACTTATGTTGCGTCTTTATATTGTACATTTATTGGCAAAACTGTAATAGATGAATATTAGAAAAAGAGAAATGGTAATAATATTATTAATCCGTTGAGAGAAGATAGTAGACACAGGAATGTATAAACAGCTGACAATACTACGTTAAAACACAAATGTTTAGACAAGGAACTGTAAATAGTAAGAATTAAAATTATACGAATCTATCTATTTAGCTTAAAATTATCTGTTCTAAGGTGTACATTTAATTATCATTAAGTTTTTGGCGAATTCGGTGGATCTAAATGATTTTGTAAATAGTACGTATTGTATAAGTATGTAATATTCACAAATATTAGTAATAATATTGAAACAATTAAATATCACATTGCAACAGATGCATGAAGTGACAGATGAACAGGGCAGGAACATAATATTATGAATGATAATTGTAATATTGAGTCATTGTAATTAAAACATATTAAATATTATGATAGGCGTAGTCTCATAAGTGTAATGTTAGATGGTATAAATTTTACAGATTAGTTAGAAAACAATTCTGATTGTATCGTTTGTATTGTCGTAAATGATCTTCCTATTAAACTATTAGTAGATGCTCCTTTTTCAGACGGGACAGTTTCGCTTTAATCATATAGTTATTATTTGAAAACAATAACGATCGTTGTTAAATTTCAAGCAAATGAAATTATACAATTAAATGAATAATTTGATTTTGATTTATAATATGGATTGTGACAAGAATAAATTGTCGAGGTAGTCCCTTTTCCCGTCCCAATTATTTAAAAATGAATTAAATTTCAAATATATTAAGACGTTAAAGTGCTTTTATGACAGATACTGTCTCTAAATATACCTTATTGTTAATATTCTGTTTTCGTTTTCTCTTCCATAGTTGTACTCAAAGAGCTGTCGACACATTCTGCTATTTCAATGTAAAGATAAAAGTAAAAAACTTATACTTTCGTGTTTTCTCTTGAACTAGAATATTGTATGACAGATTTCGAGTAATATAACCAGTTATTATTATGTCAAAAGTTTATTATTGTATACAAGTAACAATAGTAATAAAACTTGTTGTATTTATGATACATGCTGGTGCGACCGTGAGGTGCACCGCATAATATAAATAAAATTACACGTGTAATGAGCATTATAAAGAAACAATAAACTTTTAAAAAAATTGAGTCGACTTTCATTTTTACACAATATCATAATAATTTTTAAAAGCTTACTTTCTTTTAATGGTATTAATTAGCAAACTAGCATGGAACATCGCCTCGCTGAGCGTGTTCTATCTTCTGTATCATAGTGAGTGTTGTGAAGAGCTGTTGAATCTAATTCCCCAGAGAACTCTGAAAACTCTACTCACCGCAGGAACATAGCACAGGGTTATTTGGCTGCGATTTTCTGTAGGGTGGAGGTAAAATCTACAAAAAACTTTATACCCTACCTCTCTTCAGGAGATAAAGGAGTCTAAAGAAGGCCAGTTAGCAATAAGTTGGCATTCCTGGCGTCTGAGTTGGAACGGCTCGTGTGCCAATGGCTGTTGCTAACCAAACTCTTCAAACTGGAACATAGCAGATGTTTTGGTGACTGGGTATCACTGTTTGAGTCTAGAGGATTCGGTAACGATTTAATACATTCTTGTTTCTTTCGTCTTTCTTAGTCGTTAAGTAGTTGTAAGTTCGCTTGACATTTTTTTATATTTTCCCTAATGCACAATGTTCACTAAAACTGAGACCTTTATGAAATTACCTAACTGGGTTCGGATATAGGAATAATAATGTTTTTCTTTTTATAATTTAACTAGAAAAAACGGGCCACGCTTTGCTGTGGTACAGTCTGGTATTTTGTTAGGGAAGTAAGAAGAAGAAAGTAAGAAATCACATCACTGCAATGTATCCCGTCCAATGCCACTTAAGTTTAGCAATTCTTAAGACTATGTCGGTAACTGTGTTTCAAGCCGCATCGGAAGACGAAGCGTGGATAGACCAACCATAAGGTGGACCGAGAACCAAGTAAATCGGCTGGATGCGCGCAGCTCAGGACCAGTCGTTTTGGCGATCTATGGGGAAGGCCTATATCCAGAAGTAAACGTATTTCAGTTGAATGTAAGGATCGAAATTATGGGGCTAATAACTTTTTAAATATTATAAGACCGAGAGGATCTAACAGTGTTTTATACTGATAACATGGACTTTTAATCCAGTCTCAGTCACTCTAAAGTAACAGAAAAGTTCATTACCCCTGTTATCGTGTAAGGGAAAGATAAAAACTCAATTCCGTTGAGAAATATTAGAGGGGGAATAACGCATTATAGATTCATATTATTTCTGACGAGAGAAACTTTTTTGTTTACATACAGAAATAAATCACATAAAAAATGTTTGTTGGGTGAAGTATAAATAGGGGAAGGCTCTCGCGTCTCATGAATATCTAATCGCTACAAGAAATGAAAGACGGATTCCCTAATTCGTTAGGACTTATTATGAGTTGCTGACAAATTCTTCTATTTCTATTCTGTTTATTTTGTTTAAAATAAACTTATTACAATGATATAAATCATGCGAGTCGATGGGATCCGTTCTCCAGCGGATGTTTCCTCTGATGCAGATACAATTTTAATGTAGTCTGGTCAAGCAAATGGACCTTTCTCAGGTCCAAATAGAGTTGAGCATCCTTCAATTCCCAGTGGACCCAATGAACATTATGACCGCATTTATCCTAGAAATATTATAAATGTGATAGTTTGATGTTGGTAACGCAATCACGCAAAAACCACTGAATGGATGTGGATGAAATTTAGCAATTTATGTAACATAATTTAACACATATGATATTTTTATCCCGGTAAATGACATGTTTTCCATTTCTCTCTGGACCCAGTCCTGAAGTCCATGCAGGCGACGTGGCGGGCAAAAGCTACGACAAAAACACCATGCTCAATATTCCGAAAAAACCGAAGATAAAAAAAGGCTGAGAACATTTAAAGATTCTTCTGGAGTTTGTTTAGTAATACTAACTTATGACTTTGAACGATCCTAATAACTTCTGGACGCACAGCAGAAGGTTAACTTTTTAAACTTTTATGAAAACAATACAGCACAGACTATAATATATAATAATCTAGATAGAATATGGCCAAAACAAACTTCAGCGACACAGTTATTGTAAAGCCGTTTAATCTCAATGCAATGAATCTTTCATAAAGTAATAATAATACACGAGCGTATATGTCCTACTGCTGGGTAATGGCCCCTTCGTGATGGGAGGCAAGGTTACGATGTATTGGCAATTTGAAACGCCGACAAATCCACAATTCTATACTTTACCCACATACGAAAAACATATATACAAGAAAATTTTTCAAGCGTTCCAGTTTTCTTCACAGTCATTCCATAGTGTCACCAAATTAAAATCTGTTAATATTTTTTTTTTATACTACAAAGGTGGCAAACTAGCATACGGCCCGCCTGATGGTAAGCTGCTATCGTAGCCGATAAACGCTTGTAATACCATAGGTATCACTAGCGCGTTGCCGACTTTGAATCAGCCTACCCCAACGAGAAAATTCCGAGGTATGTCCTTCGTAATTTAGGTGAAATGAAACGAAGATTTAATAAAACCCAACGAGTTGACGATTATATCTACCTATATTTATATGTAATATGATAATTGCTACATAGCCATCACAAGTATAGTAAAGCGCCCACACACACTTTCACACATACACACCCACTCACACATACACCCACACGTACAAAATACCATTATTAAATTGATGTAATTAATAGTTTCGTTAGGGTATAAGATTATTATTATTATTTTATATGTAAAACAATGGAAATCATCTTGGCTAAACCAATATGTTAATTTAGTATGTATGGTATATTAATTTAAGAGCTGTAGATTTCTTTAAATAAATTAAAATATATACTCGTAAACTCTTTATATTACATATATGCTTTATTGTGCATACGTAGAAACATAAGATAGAAAGCTCATATTCCCAAAAAAATTAAATACAATCCATAATTCGAGCAATATACCTTATTAACTTCTTGTGAATAAATAATATCATTTGCCTTTAACTCATGAAGTAAGAGAATCTAATTATTATACAACTTTCGGCTTAATTGAATAAGGAAATTTTTGTTATATTTAAAAGTTATGCTAAAAATCCTATTCATTAATGTTTTAATCTAAAAAAAACGGGTATTTACTACAAGTATTTTTGTTTTATTATTTTGAAAGAAAACAAAAATTTAGTTTTAGAGATAATTGTAAAAACATATATGATGACTAATATATAAAGAACGAAATTTTCGGTTTCATATAACTTAAGGTAGCAGATTTTTTAATGTATTATTTTTGAAATATAAACAAGATAAAATCAACATATTTTCTAAAAACTACCCTGCTGGAACTGCTATTGCGATTTAATTGAGGAGAGGTGTTTTTGTCATCACGGCACGAGACGAAAGCCAAATAAGTTCAAAGACGTCTTCTTAAATTAAACCCTTAATACAATATGTTATGAAAAATACAATATAAATGCTCATATAGAATTAAAAATCAAACTTTAAATTTTTTTTACAATGATTTTATACACACTCGAATATGTAAGTAGCTTTTTTTTTTTTTTTCGAACTTACTATACTGTTAGTCTTAGGGGCCCTGGATCCTTTACGGCTTTTACAGCTTTACCGGGCTTGGGGGCGAGCGCTTAGGGCACTCAGCCACGAAAGCTAAGCAACAACATCCGAGGGTGCCAAAGTGGCCGAACCTCGGCTCGGACTGTTGCGCGTATGCAATTAAGTCGCGATCTGACTAAATCCCTATCATTCGATCTAAACTAACTATACATATATACATGTTTCTGCCCCCTGGGAGGAGGGAAGGAACATGTGTATGTGTATTTGTGGTCTGAATTTTTTTGTCTAATCTAACTAGGCAAAAAAAGAAAAAAAAGGTCCCTTACAGAACCTATGTACCTGTGTGTTATGCATGTGTGTATAATGCAGTGTCATGTATGGCTGTGAAAGCTAGTGAATGTAGAGTCACTGTATCGCGCGAACGGCTGCTTGACTCAAGGGCTCCATGCCGATGGATCGGACCTAGATGTGAGTCGCAACGGTATCAAAATGCAAGGAGACAATAAATATATAAATAAATTTGCCATTGAAGAAGCTCTCGACTACAATATATTATTATCACGATATTCATGAAATCCGTTTACATTTGCCTCGCCACGCTATATATTCAGTCGCGGAAACGTTATAACTATCAAATTAATAAAAAAAGGACAACAACAACGAAACTTTGTCTTCAGTTTTGTAGTATCTATCAGCTTCTCTGCTTGTATTTCAAAGACACAATTATCCATTCTAGGTCTTTAAGTCTCAGCAAGAACATTTCTTAAGCGTTCAGATTTCCAAACGATGTTTTTCTTTGTCGTCAGCCGATAGTATTACCAATATAAATTAGTACATGTGCGTGAATTCTGAAAAGTTCGTTTTTATATGCCGAGTTATATCTGCAGACATCGAATCGATATTTCGCTAGTTTAAAATACTTGACCAACATTAAGTAAATATTATTCTTTCAGCTAATAAAAATAGTTCCATACACAATCCATAATACCAGTTAGTAAGGTATCCTAATTACTCTGTTTTGTAGTAGTGTTTGATTACGTTTATAAATGAAGCCAAGCGTCGTATCGATTTTAATAATTTGTTACACGCAGCAGCGAAGTTAGCGGCGAAATTACGATGTAGCACACGATATGATGGCGCTAAAATGTGTTAGTTCAAACAGAAATGGGTCGAGTTTAATTAACTCATAATATACAGTTTGCGCTTAGTCTTTCCTTTATAACGGCATTTTGGAATAATGAAGTAAGCACAATTTTATTATCAGCATACTAATAAACGTTTTACATTTTTATTTTATCCTACTAAATACGTAGTATGAGCTTCAATAATACGGTTTAATGTTAGAATGTATTATATAAGGTACACAAATTAATTTTTGCAGGGCGGTAGGATATGACAATTATGCCCGACTAAATCGCGGCCACCATACATCAAGTATATCAGTATGAAGAAAGGTGGTAGGGATCTGTACTCGACCGGATCGACTATACACATGGTGATTTGTCCGTTCATAGTATTTGTCTTTTGATTTTCTGTGTTTTGATATCAGCTAGTGTATTATTAGCTAGCTATTTTTGATTTAGTGATATGGTCACAATGAAAAAAAAAGAAAAACAAAATAAAATTTGCTTTAAAAAATGTATCGATTCGAATTCGGTTTTTCATCTATGAAACAAATGAAGACGCCTATGACGTAAATCGAAAAAAGGGAGCTTTGTTTGAGGAATGATTGGATTGACCTAACTTCGAAAAGCTGAGAACCGCCTGTATTAAATAAGAAAAATGCCGGGCAGATAGAAAATATTTAAGGCTATCCCTACACTCTTTACTAATAGTAGCTGATTAAACTAAAGTAGTTTGATTGAGTATAATAAGTGCTTTAATGATAGATTATATGTACAATAGTGGCAGTAATTACTGTCTGAAAATCGGCTTAGAGGTTAGTGATGAACTCGACCACGACCATTGTTCTTTCTATCGTAATCAGATATCATTGATATTATATATTGTATGTATGGGTTTTGTCATGATGGTCCTCATTATCATGGAATATATTGTGAAAAATGTGATAAAAATTTAAATATTCAGTTGATCCTGTTGAAAAGTTAATTTGAATTTATTGCGAATAAACGTTACGTTATATTCATTAATTATAATTAATTAGTTAGATAAATGAATATACAAGTAATTAAGTATATCGTTCATAATCTAGGAAAACGCCAGATTCAGCGATTTAACGGGCAAATTATTATTCGTTTAATCCAGTTCAGATGATTTGCTTGACGCAATTTCCCTATTTAACTCTTGTGACTAATTGTTTTTACACTTCTCGGCGCTTCATTGTTATAACCGCGGGTGTACGAAGTTGTGGAAAAACAAGTTTGTTGTAACAATTTTTTCAAGCCATCGTAGAATTTTTAATTTCAGGATTTTTATGAAGGGATTTTAAATGGTAAGGAGTTCAGGTATATTGAACATTTTTATGTGTTTTTTTGCTTAATGTATTTATTCTTTAATAAAACTTTATCTATTCGGAGTTAATGAGGAATAATAACACTAAAAAAAGTGATGAGAATTGCTTGGTTGGTTTCATTTAAGACAAAGATAAATCCAAAACGAAAAGCCACGGATAAACGGAAAGCCAAAGATTGTTTATCTCTAAATTTTAGCTTCAGCCTAGTTCCAGATTCTGACACAGTGACTCGAAAAGCAGAAAAATCTGCGCCTATTGATAGTATACATATCTACACCGTAAATGTTAGCCAAAATATTTAAAATTAAAAAATATATTTATCAATATCAAAATACATATTTGTAGTAAATAAGAATTTAGTTTGGTATTGCATATTGTATTGTTTAAAAACTTATTAAAGAAGAATCATTATACAAAATTGTCTTGCATAGTCACGCCTTTTAGTGCCAAACTGAAATAACCATAATTGTCGTGCTGTCGTATTTCTCTGTACCCAATACATATACGCACATAAACGTTTACGTAAGACTTTACTATATCTAGACGCATGTAATGACCGCAGTGTACTCACGCCCGGCCTAACTTTACGCAGTCAGAGCGTTTCACCAAATTGGCCCGCGTGACTTGCCATAACAGACTTCGGTGTATACTTGTGATACACCGAGCACATTTCTTAATGAGACCTACATAAAATATAATTTTATTTAAGGTATATTGCAGTCCAGAGATGAATTTATTTTATAAAATTTTCGTAGAAAAGAAATTATTCATATTTTTAAACTCAACTTATGTTTAATTTGCTAGCTTTCAATATTTATATACTTGACTGTTTCCTTGACTGCAAACCCATAAAGTGAAAGCGTGAAGAAGTTCAATTTATTATTTTAGAGGAATAAACTAGTCATTCACTTTGTTATTTCGGTAAAAGTTTCAAATATAAATAAATAATATGAAACTTCAGTGTCTTCCTTAAATAAAATAACTTCATTATTGTTAGAGAAAGAAACTTCCATATGAACTTTTACATACCTTTGTATGAGCGTAATCAAGTAAATAAATAATGGTACGCCATTTTGTAATTATTAGTAATGGATAATATTAGTTAATTAAAAAACCTAAGTTTTTTATATAGTAGACACACGATAATTTGATTTAATTATAACCTCTTAGGTAGTCTATCCGAAATTTATTTGGAGATTTCGTGTACTGTGTTCTCTACTTGGTGTAGCCAGACTGGTGGAATACTTAAATCTTCAATCTCTGTGGTGAATAGACCTTCCAGAGCTCCTTTGAGTAGTGGGATTCAAGGTCGGCTACGCGCTATTTGATACCTATGCCTATACCTATATTATAAGCATTTATAGACTACGGTAGCCGCTTACTATCAGGCAGGCTCGTTTGTCACCTTAGTAGTATATAAAAAAATGCGCCACGCGCAGGTGTAGCATGACTTACTTCATACAAAAGTATATTATAGATGTTTGATCGTATCCCGGGCGGAACATGGCCCGTCGCCGGCCCCGTGTAGCGTGAATTACTTCATACAAAAGTATAATATAGATGTTTGACCGCGTCCCGGCCAGCGCTCCGATTGATGTCACATAAATCATTATTTAGAGAGGAGACTTCAAGTTGTTTTCAATGTAATTTGTACGAAATTACTTCTCCAAATATATTTTATAAGTTGATTCACTTATTACTCGCTAACTTGTAAAGCCTACTTACGTCTGATAGTTTTCCTTTGAACTTCATTATACAAGTATATTCTATAATACTATCATGATTTTTTTTACATATTCAGACACAACCATTTAGCTGGCTGGAGGGACGGGGCCCTTGACTCTGACAAAAATTAGCACTTTAAAGCTTAATATTTCGCAAACGGATCCTTGAATCTAAAAACCACACGACGTAATAGACGAGAAGAAAAAAAATCCCACTTTACGTGTATGGGACATAAAACCTAAACATTTTTTTTAAAGATTTATTTTATTACTTTGTCGGCGTGATTAATATGTATACGCATACCAAATAACAGCTTTCTAGTACTATGAATCTCTGAGATAAGCCGCGGACAAATCCTAACATCATTATAATTGAATTAATATAAAAAGTAAATAATCACAATGTGATTCTCGTAACTCTCACTCAGACTCTCGGTGTGTCCACAGTATGCAGAACCGATTCGAGGTTAAAGTAATAACACGACCCGATAACATCCAGCTGGCTAAGTTTGTTTAAGTTGTTACTTTTAAAATTCGACTATCGCATTTTATTTATACTAGGAGGGATCAAAAAGTAGTGAGAACGGCATACTCCTAGATAAGAAAAAAAAAAAAATACTGGCAGGCATAGCTCAGATACATATTTGTAATATTAATAAAGAAAAAATCTTCGATTCTCTTTTGTTTTTTTCTGAATGTAGTCATTTGTTTGCTTCTTGTGGGAACGTGTTCTCGTAAATGGAGAAAAACGAAGTGCGAGCCGTTATTAAATACCTCTGTTTAAAAAAGTTAACGACGCAATAGATTCATTGCATTGCATCATTGAAGCAACATTAGGAGATTCTGCTCCGCCGTATTCCACTGTCGCAAGGTGGGCTTCTCAATTTCGAGTAGGGAGAACGAGCACGGAAGACGAACATCGTTGCGGCCGTCCATTTAGTCCATCATCACCGACCCCCAAGAAGTTGCGTGTCGTGGCATCGGCTGGCAAGGTTATGTCCTCAATATTTTGGAGCGTGGAACCACTATTACACGCCAATGTTATGCAGCTTTAATATCCAAGTTGAGGAATGCCATCAGAGAGAAAAGGAGAGGGAAACTTCGAAGGGGCCGTGCTGTTTCATCACGACAACGCAACCGCGCACAGGTCGGCAGTTGCGATGGCTGCCATTCAGTAAGCTGGCTTTGATTTGGTTGACCACCCCCCTTATTCACCAGATCTGGCAGCTAGCGATTTTTATGTGTTCCCCAAATTGCTTTTTGCAAGACCAAGACAAAACATTTTTTGTAAAAGGGATTGAAGCCTTGGAAAAGCGCTGGACTCTGTGTGTAGAGAGACTCGGAAACTATGTAGAAAAATAAATTATTAAGTTATCAATAGTCATTATATTCTATCTCATTCTCACTACTTTTTGATTCGTCCTCGTACATAGATCGTACGTTGAAATTTAATATTTTTATTTGCAATTTTATTTCACGTTTACTTATTTACAATAAAATTCAATTGTAATTTATGATATACTTATACTTATTACTATCTGTATATGTCCTACTGGGTAAATGTTTCTTCCAAAGAGAAATCACCAGCTAAATCAACAAACCACATGCATAGAAGATTTCATATGGTCAGTCTCTTTCTGCATTTTCGTCACTATGAAAACGTTTAGGATTCTTCATGATAATTTCTGGCAGTATTACTAATTAAATCCCAACTACTAAATGAAGAGCTAGTTCTTTTGCGTTAAATATTTTGGTTTAACCACGTGCCTAATTTGTGTATAACGTCAATGTAAATGGACCAGGCTAAATGTAGGACTCACTCAATGCTGCGCTTGTGTCGTCTCTCTCGTCTTTGGTGGTACACAATGCATACAAAGCTCCCGCAAACACCTTAATAATTATAGCACACACAGAATAATTTAGTATGTATTTAGTATTGAAAGCAAAGTCGGTCGTCCGCTAACTTTACTCACTGCATAATGCGAAATTACACCGGTGAGGAAAGAGAACAGCAAAAAAATTAAGTGACCAGGGCGAGGTTGCTGTTATGAACATTTCTAATCACTAAATGTAAATGAAATTTAAATACTCGGAATAATAATATATAATAATAATAATATACCCGGATTTCCCAAAATATGCACCCACGGCGCGCGTCCTGGGGAACATACGCAGGAAGGCCGCAAGGCGTCACTTAGTTTCCGGAGAATAAAAGCTGGCACAAACTACTAAATTCTAACATAAGTGAACCTCAGACTATGAAGTTTATTTGAAAACTTTTTTTATTTCTTTGTTAATGTCATCGCACACAAATGTTGAATACTCGTAGTAGAGATTGAAATACCCAGGTATATGCAAAGGTGCAAAGCAACGAGCACTGAAATATATCCTATAGATCACTACATATAGGTACAGATAACATAGGTACTAGTATATTACCTAATTGATAATTATATAAAATCTTATAATTTTACTAGCGGTGCCCCGCGGCTACGCATGCGTTTATTACGTAGTAATTATTTTCGTTTCGTAGTTTTATTTTTATTTATTTTTATTTATTGTTCCTTTATTTTTTATATTTTTTTCGAACTGACTATACTGTTAGCCTTAGGGGTTCTGAAGCCTTTGCGGCTTTTACAGCTTTACCGGGCTTGGACATTATTGTTACGTACAATTTTATTATTATAGGCTATAAATTGAGGATTACATATACGTCCTGAAAAATTTTAGAAAACATAAAATATTATAAAATATAGTATGAACTTTAAATATGATTATTAAATTAAAAAAAAAACCAAGTGCGTGTCGTGTCACGCGCAGTGTAGGGTTCCGTAGTTGCCCGTCACAATGTGCAGACGTAGAGAGGTAGCTTTCAGTAATTTTCAATGGAATTAGTACGAAATTACTTCTACAAGTACATTTTATATGTAGACACTTTAAAGCTTAATATTACGCATACCCGCAATATTTTATTAATATGGACATACAACAATTTCTTTATGTAAACAGTGCCCTATATGTAAGATGTCTATCAAGAAATTTGAAGAAAAAATAGATATATCGAGGTCATTATTTACGTAGAACAATGATTGTCGATAATATCTAACAAATGTTTGACCCACGGCCGTCGAGCTTTTTAACCTTATAATCGATATTCCTACCTTTATATGTTATTTAATCCTTAGTTACAATTTCCCAAAGCCAGGTGCGGTTTACTTACATTGAATATTTATTCGATTGCCTCTATAATAAATGAGGGTATGTGGAGAAACGTATCGCCGGCTATAATTACGCTTTGTTTAGTGGGGTCTAGTGGCCATTTCAAAAGGCATCTGATTTGGATACAAAATAATATAATGCTCAATACGTGTAATGTCGAAACATTTCATTTTGTGCGTCTTATTTTTATTGTTAGCGAGGAATCGTTGTTTTTAGTTATTCCGATATTTTTATACTTTATTCAATCATTAAAAACGACTTTTTTATACTTATATTTTAGGGGCTATTATGCAATTCGCACTTCAGCCCCATCGTAGCATAACCCAGGTATATAGATAGGTATTTATTTTTCTATTTAATAACACATGAAACTGATTTGAAAAAAAAAACTTGACGTCACATTAGTGAACTTATCTACTAATATCATATTATACATTCCAAATACTAGTCTCTTCTAACTAGAGGCCATCTATTAAGTCCTGTTTGTTTGACTCGAACTGGATACACTCCATCAGAACATGATAAATTACTCGAATAACACAACGTATTAATAGTCATAGTATAGTATAGCAGTATATATGGTATAGTTATAGTTATCTTTACTATAACAGTAGAGAGCTCATGAGATTGTTTGTTTGTTTGTTTCATTGCGCTAATCTCTGGAACTACGACTAAGATTTGAAAAAAAAAATGCGTTTTATAGTATGTTTATTAGGGGAGGTTACAGGCCATATATCTTCATGCTATGATCCTAAGGAACGGATAAATAATTATGAACGTCCAGCAATCTGGCAAGCTGTAGACAAGTACGGGAATTGAATACAACGGTCGCTTACACGGCTACGTAAACTGCAGCGCGGTGGAAAGTTGGTCGAATTAATTTAATACGAGTGAACCCGTGGGGAACAGCTAGTTTAACTTAAGATAACATTGTGATCAAATAATTACCAAATAAAAAAAATATTCAAATGTCTGTTACTGATATAAGACACTCGGTTTTCTTTGTAAATTCAACATAATTTAGGCACACTTGGGCTTAAAAGAACTCTCAAACCAATTAGAAACAACTGAAGTATCTTGTTACATCGTTTAATTTAAATTAGAATTCCTAAGCATTATTACACAAATCGCAGAATCCACTGCTACACAAAAACTAAAATCAGATGAATGTCATTAATCAGATTATTACATTACATAAGTTTTACTAAAATTTATTCCATCCCTCTTAATGAAATTTACCGTTGACAAAAAAGATATCAAAAAGCTAACGTGACGTTAAAGTTTTATTAACTAAGATAGATGTGTAAGGAATTTAATTATGTCACCCGGGCACTGGAGTGTGGAAAAGTTTTTGCGTGAGCGGAATTCACTTCTTTTAGTTACTCGGAGACGCGTTGCGTCATAAAGAGATAAATTAGATACGACAGCCGTTTTAAGAATTAAGAAAATTTTATTTATATTTCGAATTGAAGCGCTTCTTCAGATTATATATGGGTCTTTTAATAATAGGTACGGCATTGAAGTAACTACCGAAAGATTGACAATCCATCGCCCGTTGTAAGCTTTTTGTAAACCTCTTATATACGCTGGATATATGCAGGCTGATCCTGGCTGACTACCAAAAGAGACTGAAATGGGCTTATCACTATGTGCATGTCGGTCACGATCCAGTCGAAAACAGATCCACTCCGTTCTATTACTGAATGTACACCTACAGTCCCAAAACTCGACATACATAAGCGTGCCACTATGACGGGAGTTCCACCTGGCATATGGTATTCGCGATCTAATCAACACAATCATCTAGTTCTACAACCCACCTGCGAACTAAAAAGTTTTCTATGTCTTATCTTTGTCGTACCTTGAAACTGTGGAACCATCTCCCGGCCAATGTGATTATTCAATATGTTCTCTCCTTCTTATGATATCGGGTTCTTCAATCGGAACGTGAAGAGATATCTATGCAGGACGGCATAACAGCAGCGACCGCCGATGGGTTTCGATCTCTCGGTGGTGGCCGTTGTATTTGGATTGTACTGGGCTTACCATCACGGGCAGGGCAGTGAATTTGCCGAAGAAAATTATATTTATTTAAATATAATATATAAATTATATTTGAAATAATCTTAATACTAAACAGTTTTTATTACACTCATTTATATGACAAGGTAAGTAGCAAATACCTACTTGAAGTTAACACAATTTTAGGTGGTCACTGTGTACCTCGTGTCTACCTATATCACACTTGGAATAAGATTTCAACGGTAGTATTTAAACTTTGACAGCAAATAAGTTGCTACTCCTAAGGTCTAAATTAGAACGGTTCGTATGGCAGTGGATGTTACCGACTTACATTATGCCCTTATATCGGAAAATAACAATGCACACAGTTCAGCTCGGTGAAAGAAAAAATACAGATAGTGCATTTGCCGCCGATCCTGTATCAGTTTATTAGTTAAACCTTAAATTCTAGCCCAGAGATTTCCGTTACAAAAAAAGGAGGTGAGGTGTACCTACTTATATACGCACGTATGAAATTATAATTCTTGGCGTAACAAACAAAAATGAACAAATGATGAAATTAGCCATCGATAATATCGAACAATATGAATTAATTTTACAGACTTTTCTAATTTCATAAAAAATCTTTATCTTTCTATAAATAAACATTATATAAATAATATTTCTATAAATAAACATGTAACAGAAATGCGGCATAGTGAAGTTAGCCATCAATGATAAAAATGCAAGTTTCATTTTACTGACGTAATTTAATTTGATTAAAATAATGTTTGTTTTTACACCGTAAAATTATTTTTACGCAATTATATTAAAAAAAATCAGTAAAAGGAACTCAAATAATTATCATTGATGGCTAATTTCATCATGTCGCATTTTGTCACAGGATACGCGCACAGCATTTTAAGTATAACTTTATAATTTATTTCACTATATCCTAAATTCGTATTTAAAACCACGATAGAAAGAATAATGGTTAAATAATTAAAAGACCATGAAATTGTAACCGACCTCGGGTCGGTTAAACAACAATTACTATTAAACCAAAGTTCCATTCCGTTATTGTATAAATGGCAATTACTCGGAGTTACCTTCACAATTTGTACAGAGAGCGGACGAGTAACTTGCCATACTTTGGAACTTTCCTTCTAAAATTCTGAACAGTTGGAGACTTTATTAACATCTAATTGTTAAAATTGAAGTCTGTACTTAGTTACTTTAGATTTGTTCTTTGCGGTTTGTCCAAAGTCACAAGCTACAAAATATTTGTTGTTAAGTTATTAAATATTGTTATGATCTGAGTAAAAAATTTTAAAAATCACTATTCTCATAATATCTGGAAAAATGTAGAATTTACTCAAAACATGTATTCGTAGGTAAAAAACATATAGTTTTCACACACATTCAAAGCTTATAGGTCCGATTACATAATCCAACAAACAAAAGTCTAATATAGAACACTTCCCCTTTTAAACGAAGTCGTAAAGTTCAAAGCCGTTCTAGTGATTTTGACCCTTCTTTTATTTTGGTATATAAGTGAGTCGTTTTCTGAGCTAGGACACATGGATGAGTGCCTTCCGCGCTCGCCCCCAAGCCCGATGATTCGCCTCTAATGGATTTAACGCCATTAAGGCTAGTAGTAGTCAGTTCGAAAAAAAGTCAGGATAATTATGTTTTGGACAACCAAGTGGAGACAAAATGCGATAAAAGGAAGAAATCTCTAAGAGGACCACAAAGAGAGAGATTAAGTACGATCACATTATAGAGTAAATTTGAATAGTAAATTTCTTTGAATTGTGTTTCGCTGAGTACGAATAAATTATTTACGTAAAATCTAAAGGCATTTTCACTACTCACAGATACAATATTGTTGTCAGAAGTGGGATGCCGTTAGTGAACTCCTATGTACTAAAAAATAATTACACTTCTTGGTATTTTACCTGGTATGTTTCCGTTTGGAAGTTAATAAAATTGTTTTTTGTTTATTCCATTATATTAGTCCGTCCGTGTTCATTTTATATAATATGTAGGTCCAAATATTTGTTAACTTCCTAATAATCACAGACTTTTAAATGTAGAGGGTCTTATATATTATATACCACTAACAATTAAATTTATCAAGAAAAACAACTTTACCTAACTATGATTTTATTGCTACGTTAAATATCATTTTACATTGTACAAATAATATTTTTACGACGTAATAACCATCACAAAATATTGCAGTCGTAATAAATTCGTTCTATAAAAGTTTCCACTTCCACTTTCGTCCTTTTCACGCCTAAATAGTTCACGTATGTTAAAAAAAGATAGGAAATATTTGTCGTGAATGGGTTAATAAAGGAAGGGCGAAAATTAGGCCCTTAGGGCGATTAAGGAGACAGCGAATAAACCAGCACACCGGTCCGACAATTAATCGAGTGGATCCTGCCAACGCGTTTGATTACTGAGTAGTGATTAACTAAATCGCACAGAAAACCCTTGGGGCAATCAGCACTCGTGTCTCATGTAGTTTTAGGATTGTTTGCTAACCAAAATTAGACTCTCGGATTGAATTAAAATGTTTTTTTTTTATTATTCAGTGAAAATATTAAAACAATAAAGCTGGTGAAACGTTATTTAAATAAGCATAGGTAGAAGAATAAATTACAAACAACTACCTTTGAAACCTTGAAAATTGATTGTACATATATGAAATACTGCTTTGTTTCATTTATTTAAAATTTCATTAGAGGTTAGTTTTGTGCCGGTACTTTTGAAATTTCTTCGCATTATCAGAAGGCAGTGAGTAATAAAACATACTCATCATAATCTTCACCCTGTTTTATTCCACTGCTGGGCTCAGGTGTCTTCCAAATAATGATACTGTACTGGATATGCGGCATTGCGCACGTAAACGCTCCCAGCTTGTCTACGCAAATCATCGGTGCATATTTCAGAGGGCGTCCCACACATTGTATGTCTAAACGTGTCCTCGTCGGCTGACAAATAATGATATTAACGGAGAAAAAGCTAATTAGCTAAAGTGTTTTCGAAACAAAAAATATACGTTAGTCAATTAGCCTTTCCATCGTCGATATGATACATAATAGAACTCTCTATATTAAATAATAGCGGCTCGCCCCGGCTTCACACGGGTATTTAACAAAAATTTCAATAATTATAAATTTTAACACAGACAAACACCCTTCTTTTTAAGTCGGGGGTTACTAAGAAAGATTATATAGAAAGTTTTTTAATGTTTCTTTTTTTTTTACTTTTTTAAAAATATTCTATCACCTATGTTCATCAGGGATACTGTAGGATTCTAGTGGTGAAAGATTTTTTTAAATAGGTTTAGTAGTTTCAGTGCCTATTCAATTCAAACAAACAATCAAATCTTTCCTCTTTATAATATTAGTTTAAAAGTCGTGGATTTACATATTTCCCGAAAATTCAAGAGACAAATTTACCTATGCCTGATCAAGCCCGACCAAAAAGTAATTGTATTTGTTCTTGCGAAAATGGATCTAAGTGATAATTCATTCACTCTGCTTGGGATGCACATCATAACTAATACAAAGATTATCCTTGATTCAAAAATTTTAACATTAACAATTAATAAAAACTCTTTAATAAAAAAACTAGTACGGGTCTGGGACGATGCCAAAGTCTATAAAGAAATTTCGGCTCTCGACTGGAATGAATTGTACTTGAGACCTTCGATTTGGTAGGTATTATTTAAAACTTTGTAAGTATGACCACAATTTCACAGATACTAAATGACGATTTAGCCTCAGATGGTTACAAACTTAACCTAGAGGAGATTGTTTCTGAAGTAATGCTGCCAAAATACACCTATAGATGGACTTTATTGATAAAATGCGCATAAATGATAAAACGAATTGTTAAAAATAAAATGTACTTGTATAATATACTTCTAATGCATAGTTTACACGTCCAGACTAAAATACTGATGAATTTACGTTATTGAATATCGAGAATATCCAATAAATACCTTGCATCACTCCAAGTTACTTGATCCACACGAGGATTACAACTTTATATCGGCCAATACATAACGGAGTGAGCTGTGGGTAGCGAAATTGTTGGGCCAAGTATGTAAGGTGTCGTTGTTTGTGTTTCATTTGGCTGAAAATGATTAGTGCTAAATTTATAACTAAAATACTTATGGATAAGTAAGACATTAAACAGTTTACTTGTATAAGCTACTAATAATATAAAGTATATAAATTACAATATAATAATTGAGAAAATGTGAACAATAATTATTTTGTCGGTAAACATGAATCTGGAAATGGATCTTATTAATACATTTTCATTTATCAACCGAGATATATTAGTGACATTAAAATATTTAAAAATCATCTTGATCATCTGATCGTGTAATTATTACTGATAAAATTAAACGACTGTAATTGAAAAACTCCAATTAATTTAGGTGAAAGAAATACTTACAAAACTTCCGCATAAATATCATCAAACTCATTCCACATAATTATGTAATAATACATCTAGTCAAATATCTTAGGATCAAGCAAAAAGTTTTTCATACAAATGTATATTCATAACCTTTCTACGCAGTCCCAATATTTTCAACGTGACCCCTCGGTGACCCCACTTGTGATATTGCATACAATAACAATCTGCCGGCACCTCGTGACCCTCTTACTTCATTGTAATTTTATGGGAACTTCGCAGTAACATCTAAGATATCAAACCTTTGGGATCCGTATAAGAGTCTGTTGAGTTTTGGAAGTTATAATAAAATTTAGTTGTTTACCCGCATACAAACCAGGCATTGTCGGCAGGTAGCGCAATGGCTTTTTTTATTGCGTTGTTTGCAAACATCATAACATAATGTTATTATACAGTGCGGTAATGTAAGTAATGTAAGTCTACATTTTTTTAATGACAGAGAAGTAGCATACGAGCATACATTTCTCCTGATATTAAAAGATCACTGTAGCCTATAAGTATTTGTTACCGACGTCAAATAAGACAGTCTGTTCCGAGATCTATCACAGATATGTAATCCTGGGGAGAAAGTTTCGACAGCTCGTGTGACAGCCGGTATGCTGTCCGTAAATATCCATTTGCTACTTTTTGGTAGAAATAAGTCCAGGGTTGTGTCCGCCACTGAACCACGTGCATATCTTAAAATGCAGCTAGTGAAAGGCCCTGTATTTTGACTTGTGAGTAATAGTTAGGTAAGCGTGCAATGATAAACACCTGCATCACGATGTTTTTCTTCATTTAAAGATTCACTGAAGTTCAAGTTCATTGAACGATTGGAAGCAACGATTTTTGGAGTAGTTATTATGCTCAACAACTAACAGTATGCTATCATCATTACACTTTTGTTATAGCTGGAGCTAGCTGAAGTTCATGGCGTTTTCTGAATAGCTTTCAGTCTATTAAAATTAGGAAGTTGAATGCCTATTGGTTTGGCCTCGTTTTCAGACCGATAATTTAGACTTTACTTTAATTGAATTTTTCGAAATATTAGCCGGTAAAATTAATGCCGCATTAAGTTGACATGATTAGACTCGTATAAAAACAACGAAAGGAAAATACGCAGCATTAATGGGTACAGCAAATTGTAGACCAACATTCATTAATTTATTTTATTATTAGCTGTGTCCGCGGCTCCGCTCGCGTGGACAACACAATGTCGTCGGTTGAGCGCACGCGCGAATTGTGCTGCCCCAAAAATGCTTATTATAGGTGATTCTTAGAAGATAGACATATGCTATGGCTGACTTTTTTGTAGGTTTTTTAAGATCTAAAATTATGTGGTAAATTAATTTGATATATGTTTTATGTTATACTCAGCGTAAGCCGTTTAAGCTCCATTTTCCGAATTGATTCACCATTATCATCATTGCCTATTTCGTTTGTTAAATTGTCTAACAAAATATATCCTATAACCTAGCCAGATAACATAGCTATGAACTGAATAATTAATATGTAGTTTAAAAAACTAAAAATAAGCTTTAATCCCGCACTAAAATTACAAAAAAAAAAATAGTTTCATAATAAAATCTTGTTACCAAGCCCAATCTATTGTACTCCTCGTAACGAGTCCTAAACTTCTAAACTCAAGGGGTTTGCTAGTAGCCACTGAAGAGTTTTTATTATTCACGTCCTGGCTCCAACATCAGATCAGCTCCAAAATACCAAATTGTAATTTTGTCATCCGAACTACATATACATACAAAGTTTTATTTCGATACGATTAGAAGAAGGTTAAAATTGACTTCTAAGATTTTATTACCTTGTTTGTTAGTTTGTTATTTACAAGTGAAGTTAATAAAAGCGTGTTAAAAAACATGTTAATCGAATATGTGGTTTTTGCGTGAAAAACAACAAAAATGGATAGAGATACGTTCAGTTTTATAATATGTATAGAAGAATTGTTTTATTTTGACATAATTATTTCTTGCTTAATTCTTCTAACATAATAATATTTCTTCATGTATCAATTATATTAAGTCATCACAATATTAATAATGAAATATATCCCATAAACAGAAAAACAAAATTAATTATTAATAAATACTACAATAGAAAATAACTAGCTTCGCAAAATGTAGATCATAATCGTAGAACCCTAAGTTATTCAACTCGATCTACCATAAAACTGATCGTATTTCTCGACATAATAGGAATATTTTATATGTCAGTAAACGCCCGGAGAAGGCCCAGTGTAATGTACCTATGTCAGGATCTATACATATAACTCTAGCTGTATCTTATTTCCAATATAAAGTTATATGAGATATTATGTTATATTTTGTGATTAGTACAGAAATTTTGAAATTTTATATTGTTGGTACAATGTGTTTATTAGCATAATTTTTTGTATATTAAATAACAAATTTAAGTTAACAATATAATTTAAGCAGCAAACCAGTGATCCGAACTGTTTTCAGATCGTACAAAATCCAGCATAGAAAATATTGCGTAAAATATAAAACATTATTTACTTCAATATATTTCTAGCGTCAAATCTAGATTAGCTTTGGGAGTACCGTAGCGACTAACCGTTTAATTCTGTTTAAGTAATATAAAAATAAAGCTTTTAGACGAAAAATATCAAGAACATTTTTTTCGCTTTTTAATGTAAGAGATTATAAAATTTATAGCTTTCGGTTTAATTTTGTCAAACCGCAAAGAATTAATTCTCGGTATTTGCCGCTTTATAATTATTTAATGGACGTTTTGTTGGTTTAGAAGTCAAAGTCTAAAACTACACAGATGACGCTAGTTCGATTACTTTATAAGATTAGGTACTACACACGATTCTCGTGTGCACATTTCAAGATTGTATTATCACAATCTGTAGAAAATTCATCCTATTTCCGAACACTAAATAAATATCTAGAAAAGTTCAATTTTCTTTATAAATCGAGATCACAAGTATATATTCATAGAAAGACATAAGGTATCGCAGTCGCATGAAACACGCACACGTAAAAGCTTTGCCGATTTGATTACGTAAGCAAACATACAACTTACCTTTTAACAGATTGGAAAGTCATATCATTCCATTAAAACCATTGTAGCCTTATTTTTATCAGATATATATATGTATAAGCGTACCACATTTCGACAATTGTATTCTGGACATTAAATCCAATACAATAAGCGACAAACGGAAGAAATCTACAAGAGGACTATAATCACAGAGTACTCTGTGTAGAGGCTTTTTCGAACTTCAACCGCGATTGAGAACCCTTGTAATAGTGAGTTAATTCTAGTTTTGTATTTTTGTAACGATAAATTTTATTACATCAAAATACATTTTATTACCCACGTGTGCTACGTACCTATACTAAATCTATGAGTGTAACAGTATTTAAAGCAAAAATTATTTAGAAAAAAAAAACATCTTATCTATTAAATAACTGTAGCACACGCTTTCACCCGCGTATAATTTGAAAGATTCGCTGATTGTCTATTTATAATACTTCAGTATAAACAACATTTTTATCGGGCGGCCATGGTTATGCGTCACAACTCACACGGCACCACTACACCGTCATAGACCCGAACCGAGTGTTGAATTATTTGAATTTCACATTATCTCCAAACTATTCTTTCAAATAACATGCTATAAAGGGCAAAGCTTAGCTATATAAAATTGTTTTGATTATGAAGTAACTTTATTTCGTAAATATTACTATGCCATGCCTAATAATACTGCTCATAAATCAGTTTTCGATTTTCAAAAAAACTTTGTCACAAAATACCTTATTGTGGCTTATGTTTGAGAGATAGGTATATGGTATTGCAGACTTTTTTTTAGATATGATAAAGAGCAATTTTTTAGGAAAACATTATATTTACATATCACTAACCATTACGCCAGCGCACGCAAATAAAGCAGCTATTTCTTCCGACTTAACAAAAATCAATATTTAAGACAAGCTGAGAGGTGTAGCCTAATACTAGATAGCCTATACTATTTCTCGTGAATCTGGCTATCATATGCAATGTTTTCGAATTTGAATTTCAGAGATTAGCGTGTTTAAACAAATAATAAAACAAAAAACCTCTTTCGGTTTATAAGTTGTATCAACAAAACACTTATCGTAAATTAGTGGGATGATACTTAAAGCGCAGTAATTACAGCACACGTAACCTACAAAAGTTCTGTAATATTATTTACTTTTGTATCTCTTCTATGCCGGGCACGTACCAAAAAGAGGCTTCGCCGTCTAGCGAGCGATCCTTTTATATTGTTTTTGCTTCTTTTTTCTTTAATTAAACAGCGTTGGGCGTCGAATGATAAAATATTTAAGTGATTCCTTAGTATAGTTTTTCGAAGGAGATATAGTTGTTCAGACACGTATCATCGTGTAATAGAAAATGTATTAAGTTTTAAACTTGACAAAAATAAAATTACCGATGTACATAATAACAATTTGTAAATTACTTTTTTGACTATAGATTATTATTATTAATAATTTTGTACAGACTATATTTTATTAAAATACGAATAAATCTACGGTTTTGTCGAGGGAGACGAAGAAGGATTTTATTGTATTAGTCTACACATCAACATAAACATAAAAAGTTTGTCGTTTTATAACTTCATTAACTGGCGAGTCATTACTAGATTAGCATAATACCGAGCGGTGTTGACGGCGCAGCGCGCACGGCTGCGTTATTTACATATTGTTATTTGAATAAGCTCTGTAGAGGTAATCATGAGCGGACTTTTTTTGTATTTCTTATTCTTTTGTATTTATGTAATTCAGACTAGACTTCACATTTTCACTCCTGTTAAATTATCACGTCGAAGATAATAACACATTCTGCCTAGATGAAAGCGTTCTATATTTTTTTTTTCAATGCTTATTATATTATGCCTTCTTTATATGTAGGCAATGTCAAGTGTAACAAATACACGTGTTAGAGTTAAGCTGAACACATACATGACATGATATATGTATTTTATAATAATCATAATTTTAGAAATAATATTTTGGTACAAGTTCTGCAAGGATTGCGTAAAATGATAAATTAAGCACATAAATATAAAGAAATTATAATTTTATTTTATTGCCTTTTGTGAGAAGCAGATCTATTTCGCAGTTGAATGTGAAAAATTATCAAATACAAAAAGGGTCGTTTTCTGATGGAATCACGAATATTAAATTGTAAAAAAAATACGAGTAGCCATATAGGTACTGTTTTGTTGAAAATAAAACTAAATAAATTGTAATTAATTTATCATGTTTTTTATAAGTATATAAGTCCTTCACCGAATCTAGAATATGCACCAAAAAAAAAATCTTAAACAATTTTCTTTGTAAACATATTCACGGTCGAAAAAGATCAAAAACGGACTTGTCCCGTTCATTTCCAATTGAACGGCTAAAATTCAAATGGTCACGACTGGGTTTTCGTCTAGAAAATTTTCAGTCGAAAGGGTAAACCGATTACCTCAGTCCATTCACCAACAATGGTCGAAGCGGTACTTGTAATTTCAAATGCATAGAGTTCGAAATCGTTTGACAATTTTCATAGTAAGGTCGACTAGATTATAGGGGCCGTAAAATCTAATGAGCCATACTGATAATAGTCTCGCCTCATTAAGTTTCCTGCAAATGATATTTGGCTTGAGTATGCATTTGTATCATCAAACTTCACTTTGTGCGCTTAAGATAGTCGTGTTAATTAAAATCTTATATAAATACTTAAGCATTTAGGTCAAAATTTTCTTTGTAGACTATCAATGGATTTTCAACTCTAATACTTTCGACACTGATTTTAAATTGCCTAACTCTTTCGATCGATTTGTTTTATAGCATTTACTAGTAAATTAAAAAGTAATGTGTTTGCTTATGTTCACACGCAACACTTCTTTAGTGTAACAAAACAAATATAATTCCTAAAACTTTACCACGAGTGCCGATAACATGATGAAGTTAGCCATCAATAATAATAATGTAAGTTTACATTATTTTTACATAATTAAAAAGTCAGTAAAATGAATTCACATTATTATGACTGATGAGTAACTTCATCATGTCGCACTTCCGTTACATGATACGTCTCAATTTTACTCTTTACAAAAGACAATTTACCTTGTCTCTGGCTATACTAACGCGCTAAAAAATATAATATAATTTCAAAACAGTATGATTAGTGTACAAATAGTCCGTAATTACATCGGAATTAAATTACTGATCACTTTTATTGTCATAGAATAATTTGTAGTCGTTTCCTCACGGCGTTTACTTTTAACGTCAGCGGATAGTCATAAAAATTAGATTCAAATTAGTAATTAAAATTGTATTGTTACATACCGGGGTTTTTACCAGATTATATAAGATCGATACTTCACCAATACATTAATATTTAATTTCTATCATCACGGGACTCCATCTAGGCTGAACATGTATAAATAAAATAATTGTACATGTAATTTATTCCAATAATAATTTATTTCACTATTTTGAATAGAACTTGCTAAAACATTTTAACATACATTACTTTGCGACGTTCACCGACTTTATTTATAAGACTTACATATATAATACCTTACTATATACCTAACGAAATGAATGGAGCTACTCACATGAGAAAATCCATTTCTATAATTACGGTATTTCATTATCTAAATGATACTTCATTTCGTTGACACGCTGGCTGTGTTTTGAACTGTAAAAGTAACTTACAAGAGATTTAACCGTATCGCTTAGTATAAAACAAAGGACCGAAAAGAACTAGTAATATTCTCAAAATTTCTCCCGGCCCTGCTTCCTACAACATGGATTTCTTCAAACGTAAGGAGACATTCGAGCAGGCCGACAACTGCTGATGGATTGTAGATCGGTAGTCACCGATGTTGTTGGATTGCACTGTGCTTATCATTAGGTACAGTGTAGTCAGTTTACCATGCCACGAAAAAAATAAATAAATCCCAAGCCCGGTGAAGCTGTAAAAGCCGCAAAGGCTCCAGAGCCCCTAAGGCTAACAGTATAGTCATTACGAAAAAAATAAAAAAAATAAAGGAACAATAAATAAAAATTAAACTACGAAACGAAAACGAAAAAAAAACGAAAAAAAATATCTTTAAAACGTTAAAAAGTTAGAATTATTTATTTCTAGAATACCGCTGGTTTTAGTTGGGTGAAAATCCTTTGTAGCATAAAGTTTGCTAGTACAAAAAATTACAATAATAACTGATTAATTTGAATACATAATTAAAATAAAATTTATATATATAAAAAAAAAACATTATCTGTAGCGAAATGTAGCATTTAACTATCAAAATTATTTCAATTGCAATCACCGCAGAACTAAACTCCGCAGTAAACGTTCGTATTTGTCGGATACTCCGAGGCGCCTCGAAGGCGGACGAGAATCTGCTTTATTTGAATAATTTGATTAAGTCGAACCGCGACGACGCTCCTTCGAGTATTTATAATAAAGAACATGATAACATTAAGGAAACATTTTAAATGAAAGCTTTATTCATCTTTAAACGGACATTATTTTCTTTAGGAATAAATATTTTTCAGTGACCCGTAAATGTAAATATTGTACAACTTGTTTGCTTTTACATAAAGTAAAATTTTTAAAGAATAGAAATAAAGAAAAAGAATCATAAGAACCGTTATTACTGACGAATTTAAATTCACACACTCGAAAACCTGTAAAGTTAGCTTATTTTACTAACTATTAACTAATTAATAAATTATTTGAAATTTCTTTGCTACTTCCGCCTGCAATAGGTGAATAGCAGCTTCATCTAATTATAACATAAAATGTTTGAATTTAAATAAATTTGTAAATAAACAAATGTGCAAATGAATGTCATAAATAATAATATGTTTATATTCATTTGAATATTAGTTCAGCCGCACTACCAGTCATTCCCACATCAACCGTACCATTTGAATTAGTGATATAATGTTCGTTGTGAACTCTTCGTCTAATAAAATACGTATTTTTTTCATTATTTAAAAAAAAATCATCGTATAAAAACAAAAATTAGCTTTCAATATAAACAACAAATTCGCCTTCCCTTCTATCATAAAACGAAATGACATGTAAACAACAAAATTAAAATACATTAACACTCAAAAATAAAGGCGTCGTTCCTGCGACGTTTCACAGTTAAATAAACCATAAACGAAGTTAAGTACCTCTCCCTTCCGTTTCCGTTGTTGCAGAGTGATTGCGTGCTCTGCTTATTTTGGGTGGGTCAACGACCTCTTTTAAGGGTAAAAAGCCTTATTAACTCATAAATCTCTTATGATGATTTTTCTTATTTTAATTAAAGTTATTTTTATGCATAATTATAGCAACCTGCTTCCTTAAAAGTTAGGGGATAAAAATGTTTGCAATATAAATTAGCAAATGGCGCCCAAAAATTTCTGCTCATTTCAAGCAGCTAAAGCTAAAGCCCTAAGGTTATCTCTGTTTTTGGACTGCACAACTTTTTACCATGAGATGTTTTGTAATCAATTTATTGAGCTAAAAAAAACAAACCTAAACAGTTCTTTAAATGGGTTTTAAATATTCTAAAAATGAAATAAATATTTATAATTGATTTATGTGATGATTCTGAGGAAGGTAAATTTACTATAGGAAAAGTAATACCGAAAAAAAATCACTTACGTATTCCATTTAGCGACATCTTGTCGAGTGACTGCCCCATGAGCTATATAAACTGACCATTTTTGATCAATTCACTAAATCACACTTGTTTTGTTTGTTTACGCTTCATATTTTTCACACACACAGTTTTTTTTTTCAATTTTTTGTTGTTGTTTGATTTTTGCTACATATACGGATGTTTCCAACCGTAAGAGCAAGGACCGACGAATGAATGAATGAACAAGGCAGGATTGAAGAATTTATTTGAATCTACTTCCAATTGTTTAATTACTAATATTACTATAACTAAGATAAATTTTGTTAAAATTTAGGTTGGTACTTAAACCTTGTGTACCCTTTTTAAAACATATTTATGAAATGTGTCATAAGTCACTTATGTACCTTTTTTGGTATACTTCTTCCTTTGCAATTCGGAAAAGGCAAAGGTATCCAAAACCATGCAGCCACGTCGGCTCCCTTATTAGAACTTCCTAGGGAGCTTTTGTGGCATATCAGAATTCATGGTTATTCATGGTCATTCAATGTTATTATTTCCAATCCACTTTACTTGTGCACAATAACCAAGCTTTATTATGCAAAAAGTCACCTGTTTTACACAGTATAGGTTCAAAAAGCACAAATTTATGAATAAAAAACAAAAACCACCACATGACTGTCTGAGATCCCGCCAAAAACACCTATTTCCTTTTTTTGTTTGGCTTGAGCATCTATCTGACAGTTTCAATTTTTAATTTCTGAAGTCTCAATTGTTCGATTTCAGTTTTTTCTTTATTTGTTCAATATTAAGTTCTTATCTTGTGTATCTTAATTTTACACTTTAGTAAGCTGTAACTTTACTCTTTTACAGTTGCCAAATTACGCAAGCAGATTGAATTAGAAATAAAAGCAATGGATTACATACGATTACATGTCCAACAATTAAACAAGGCTTTTTTAAAAGCGTCTATGTATAAAATAACCGAGTAATAATGACATTAAGCTACAGACCCTATAATCTACTTTTATGTAATATTGTTCTACACAGGAAGTGATTTAATCTGTCTTTCGAAACAAAAGTATGAGGTAACTGTCTTAACGGTGCTACGGCGTAGCCGTCTACGAAATCGTGGCAATCACCAAATATAATAATGGACGGATGCCATGTTAAAGAAATTCCATAAAACACAGTTAAAGAAAAAATATGTTTCTTTGGTGAAAAAAAATCTTAAGCGATGCTTTGCGTGACCGAACGCTTGGTCAATACAAATTTGGGCTACGAAAAATATTATTTTCAACTTCTTTTTATTTAATTGTTTATTTTTAGTTTTTGTTTATTTTCGTTTTATATAATATTTAAATAGCGGAGTTTCAGCTTTTAAAATTATTTACAGTTTTTAAAAATAATTTCAACGACTGTATTTATTTGTGAAATATAAATAATACCCGTAATAGTGTAAATTATAATTTATAAAATATATTTCGTTTCAAATAACACTGTTGATAAATTTAAAGTTATAATTTAAGCTTCTAATTTTATTAATTACATAGCATTAGTATGTTTATAACTAAATATTACAAAAAGAAAAATATTACAAATCTTTATTATTTAAAATTCATTTTAAAAAATATATATTGACAGAAGATTATGAAAGTATAATCAAACAGTTCTATATCACCTCTATAAAATACATTAAAATAGTATAAGTTATCTTTTAATTTGACAGTTTAATAGTAATCCTGTAGTACTACAGGACTAAAAAACCGTAAAACTTGTCACGCAATACAGTATTTAGGAATCGTAATGCAATTTGTTACTGGTGCACAGTTGAAACGAATAAGGCTTATTATTTTTTCATTATTTTGTAATAGTAAAAAATACGTAAAAGTTTCATATTTAAATAAGCAATGATGGCTCAGTGGTAGCGTGTACGACTTAGCGTCGATTGACGTGAGTTCAAATCCCTGCAGCCTGAGCTTTCGGTGAAGGAAATCATCGTGAGGAAACCAGCATGGTGGTAGGGCTTTTTCTAATGCCCGCCTAGCTAGCTAACATCCACCATTAGGTGTTCCAGGAGCTTCACTTGAGGGTCAGTCTTCCACTAGATTTAGCGTGTTATCATCTTGGGCCACATCATCAATTAAGATCAGTTGAGATTGTGACCAATACGCCAAACATATAACGATAAAAAAACTGCACAATTCTCCGACATATATTACATAGTACCGTATTTAATATGATTTACTGGTAGAGGATACTTATATATCTCCTACAGTTTCTCAACTACTCGTAGCATACCCTTGGTAGGCTTATAGACAATCCGTGACAACGACGACTGAACCTCACCTCTCATCGATTGCTGTTCTTTTTAAAATATACATATTAATTAGTGAAATACAGTTACTTTTCCATATTTAAGTAAAAATAAAAAAAACATTCTTATATTTTTAATGCAACAATTTAGTTAAATTGACAATCCCAAACACATTAAACTAGTTATTGAGGCGACTTAAAAAAAATCCTTATACACTTCTTGTTGCCAATTATCAACTATTCATGTAGTCTTGTATTACTGTCGAACTAAACGATTGCCTTAGATTGTTGACTGGAATATTAAAATCACAATCATATTATGTTTTTATTTAGGTACATGTTACCATATTAGATTCAATTGTTTTTTTTTATATTTTAATTGATATAATTTTTATAGTTTAAACACGTAATCATACAAATATCAGTACAATAATTATTTGACAAATAGTCAATTGCAAGTGTACATAAATGTTCTAATTACTAGTTTTAACATCTAATAGGTACGAGTAGGTGCATATTATTAACAAAGAAAATCAATACATAATGTGATTAGTAACTTCTCCATATACGAGTACTTTAATGTCTTTGAATGTTTGTTAAAAAATGTAAACAACAAAGTGAGTTTTAAAAGTAAACCCTTCGCAATAAACAGAGGTTCGTCATAAACACTAATCTAAAAATAATATCCTTTTTACAACCGAAAATTTTATATTTTCACATTACTTACTTTTTATCATAAAAAGTACGACTAGTATAAAAGATAAAATGGGTTATATCATAAAAATATAACGCCGGTCCTTTTGTCTGTGCAAGATTTTGTATATTAAGATGTACCTTTTTGTTAACAGAGTCCATTGAACCTGTGAATAGAATTCCTTAAAACTTATTACGATGCTATCGACTTTGATAACGTATGAAGTTTAGTTTCTGGACTTTACAGGTTCGTGAAATGTGCTTTGAACTAAAGTGGCAAACAAGCGTACGGTCCGCCTGATGGTAAGTGGTTACCGTAGCCAAGGGATGCTTTTAAAACTATAGGTAAAACTAGCACTTTGCTGATCTTAATATCCTCTTCTCCAAGTAGCTCTGGAAGCCCTACGCACCGCAGGAACCACCTCAAGGAAATTTGGCTGCGAATTTCTGTAGGGTTTTAGGGTGTTAGGGTAAGGGGAAAAATAACAGACGAAATACTTCACTCCTGTCAAATCTCGCCATGTTTACTCATTCGTCAAAAATCAAGCAACAATTACTTAATTACAAGTAAAAAGAAATTGTGTGTGATATTAGCATATCATATAAACAAATAACATTTAACGTAAACAAACAGACACGTGAGATTACGTGAATTGATCGAAATTGAACTGTTCATACAAATAATGAAGCAGCCACCCGATAACCTGGTGCTGAATGGAACACGTTAGTAGTTTCGTTTTCAGTTTTTGTACTACGTATGTATTTAAAGTAATCAAATTTTATACCAATGAACAATTTAGATTTGAAAAAGAAATAATAAACTTCTATTGATGAAATTTTATAATGACCTGGGAATAATTATTAGCATCAAAACTACTTATAAATAATTCGGCTCGAGCCTACTGACGCTTATAACTTTGTTACAAAAAATAATAATCAAGTATACGATATTTGCTTTTGTATCTACATTTAAAATACAATATTGAATAAGTTTTATTTAACATAGCTTATGAAATCTGGTGAAATTTAATTTCGAACAAGTTTTCAAATATCTATAACCAAAGGCTATTTGTTTTCAACTTTAATTAGATGTTAGTGGGACAAATCATATCCTAAACTTTTTATTAAGAAAACAGCCAAGTAATAAGAACACATTTGTGGTTTGAAAGAGTTTAATAATTAAATAATGCATAATATTGAAAATCAATTTTAAATACACAGTATTACCATCTTTTTGATGTTATTTTTCTTTAAACAGTTACTTTAATACACCTCTTTCTAAACTTTTATTCGATTCTGAAGCAAATGGTAATTGATTTAATAAATCGATATATTTATAAAACTCCAAATCCTAGTATGTTATAATAAAAAAACAGTATCCCATTCATTGATCAGAACATAAAAAAAATAGTAAAGAGGTTGTAACAATCATACAAATGAGATCCCAATTTGTCATAACATCACAAGCGGTAAGTCATTTGACAGTCTTTCTAAAGGTTAAGATTAAGTTTAGCTGGCTTGGTTTGATTGGGCTTGACTCATGATAACGAGGTGTTAAATATTAAAATTATTTAATATCAACATTATGTAATTACCTAAAACCCTTTGCCTACGCCCTTCACCTTAAAGTCCTTGTTTTGTAAATTATCTAAATTACGACTGAATCGTGATACATAAATATATTATTAACGCATATTTCAACAGTATAACAGTTATTAACAGCCTGCGTGCTTATTATATTCGTCCTGACAAGATCAATATTAGTAGTAATGCTTAGAAGTCTACGTACATATAATAATTATACCAAATACATTAACGGGCAAACTAACTGTATGATTTACTGAATAACTTACTAATTAATTTACAGAAGACACACTATTAATTTCAGTAATAATACTTATATATTAATAATAATAATAATTTATTTAGCACTAATACAGACAGCTTCTTGTATATAAATCTATAATACTATTATAAAGAAAGAAAATTTGTAAGTTTGGATGATAGTAGGTGATATATAGATCTACTGATCAGATTCTAAAGTTTATTTCACTGATAGACCAAGAGCTGACGTAATACGCAGCGAGATGGGCAGCAGCTCGGTACTCAGGAACAGTGTTTATTGTAGTTGACTTATTAACTGAGGTCTTCACAGTCCGATAGCTTGAACGAGAATGTCTTCCAGCCGGTCTTTGCTTTCTTATAAGGTGCTATCGCGCTCAGCCAGTAGTACAGGTCAATGGTAAAATCCGAAGTACGAATACCAAGTAGTTAATACGGACTCCATTATCACATCGACACGATTATCCGACATAATACATTAAATAGTAGAGGGAGTTGATAGTTATGTTTTAGGGTTATTAATTTTTATATTGTAATGAAATCGCACAAAGTAGCAGACGGTTTACTAGAAATAATTAATAATTCACATTTAACATTATTATTATCTTTCAATATCAATACTAGTTTCCCGTTTTTTAAAAAACCGACGCTTGGTCAATCAGGTGTAAACTGATTAAACTAATACAGAACATTCGCTGATGTGCGCCAACAACTATATGAATAGTTTAGGAACGCATAAGGAACAAACATACAAAGGACGTCATTTTTTCTATCGTTATAGGTTTGTATTGCAGCCACAATCTCACCTGATCTTAACTGACGATGTAACCCAAGACAGTAACACGTTAAGCCTAGTGGAAGGATTGGTTCTCAAGTGCAGCTGCCGGAACACACCTATTGGTGCTTGGCGACAGATTTTCAACTTGAAGGTGGTAGCTAGCCAGGCGGGCATTAGAAAAAGCCCTACCACCATGCTATGGTTTCCTTACGATGTTTTCCTTGAGCTCAGGCTCATTGAAGGGATACCACCATTATTACCACTATCATTACTTCAGATCGCTAATACGTCGTCGGCAGGAGTGGTAATTAAACCAGTGTTTCTTCTTGACTAGAGATTTTGCCAAGTGATGGGATATTTACTGTTCAAAGACTGCGACATACTAAGTATAGTAAAAGTGCTAGATCTCAAGCTCCGGAGCATAAATATACTAGTAGGTGCTTGACAGATTTTCAACTTGAGGACGATCATTAGCCAGGCGAGTGGTATAAAGGGCCTACCATCATGTTACGCTGTCATCACGATATTTTCCTTCACACATACGGTACATATATATATAGATATGTATGTATGTCTTTTTACAAACTCATTGCCAAAAACAAAACTAAAAAAAAAATACAATTCACATTTCAAATATACTAAAACATTTTTACTAAAATAACACAATACCTAATTAAGTGAGATCCGGATACTAAATAAATACATTTATAAATTTTTGCTTACTACGAGTATATTTCGTATACGATGTGCAACAATGTTTTCTTTTTTTTTAATTTTATAATAGAAGCTTTAAAGACCAAGTCTCAGTTCTTAATAGCCATCCTCATTTTGGATGACAGACTGAGTTGCTTCATTCGCCTGTCTGACAAATCTGTTGATCGCGTTGTCAGAGACTACACACAGACGGACGTGTCCTGATCGTATTGACACAACAGCGTGTGACACACCTCCAATATTCCCCCGATCACCTTCAATATTCTTCCGAACATAAATCCGCTATATCATACATTGAGGGCGTTTTACTTTATAAATTGTCTATAATCATGTAATATATATATTTCATAATATTGTAATGCTTCGATCATAACAATCTCCATCCAGCAAAGGCCCGTATCAATTTGTTTTCAAAATAAGAATTTACCTAAACTTGAGTAGAAAGCCGAAGAGCGAACTCAAAACGTACTCCGTTTATTCACTCGCCATCGGAGCCACTTTATTGGAATTGTACCTTAAAAACCCTTTCCCTATCGAGACCCTAACATATATGTAGATGCTTATTGGAAACCTTTCCTTTGTGTTGGAACGCGTGACGTTTTGTATACGCTCTTTTTTACTCTTTCAACAAACTATTTACTGAAATCTTATAGTATACCTACGTAAATATAGCAGCGCATTTCTATTTGCTTACGGGAAATGAGATTCCACAGAAAAAAATCCGTTGAAATACTTAAAGGCCCCATAATTCATGTTTAATCAAATAATAAATATCGCCGATAAAATTGTTACATAAAAAAACGTGTCAGAAGTGAAACTTTCAGAATAAAATAAAAAAAATGTTCTTTAGAAATTATTTTTAAATATCCTAAATCAACGAGATTTTTAACTATCGACCACTCGTACGTACTGCGTATGAAGTCTGGCCGTCTCACATCACTAGGCCAATTCGAAGACGATCTCAATCATGAAAATCAGGATTTGCATTTACCGTGCATAATGTAAATGTATTCTATCTCATTTTATCGTAAGCTAAATCCTATAGATGTAAATGGTTGTCTCCTTTTACTGACGTTTTTTTTATTTTATCGAGTTAAAAATCACAACGGTGCTCAACAAGTTTTCACTTAAAAAAATTAATATAACTATCCATATAAATGAATCTGTATTTTTCTGTCTACACGTGTAACCTTTTCCGAAATTATGCGATAAGATCGATATTCTAAAAGCTACTGATCACAAACGTTTTTTTTTTGTCTGTGTTTAGATTGAAATCAAAAACGGCTGAACCGATATTAACGATTTTTTTTTACATTGGAAAGATAATATGTCATTACGCAGTTGAAGGGCTATAAAATTTATCAATTATTATGAATAATAAAAGACGAAAATAATTATCACTTAATAAGTGTGTGTGTAGCCGCGGGTACAGCTAATACATACTAAATAAGTTGATTTATTTGTATGTATAAGTGCATTGAAGATAAAGGAAAATATTTTGAGAAACAATACATTGATTTTTGAACAGTTATAGTATTTTTCTTATTAATTCCAGAAACTTTTAGTGTGCTAACGTATTAACATCACACATCACACACATAACACATCTTTGTATCTGTCTATACTGATACCTATTATAAAGAAGAGATTGTCTGTTTAAACAAGCTATCCTCTGGAACTATCTAGCAAGCTGTAGACAACTACGGGAAGTCAGAATATACGCTACTCAGGTGCATTGGTGACGACGGTGTTGAGTTAGTCGAATAAAAACACGGGTTAAACCGTGTGGCACATCTAGTATTTTAATAAAACTAACACATTTCAATAACAAAGCTCATATCATAATCGTGTTAATATAAACTTGACTAAGCTTAGTAACATTATAGAAATACCCCTTCGTATGCGGTACACTCAAGGCCTGTCAAGTTAATCGCTCACTCTCGACAGGTCACTAAATACGCACCACCACCGGTAACTGGGTCACACTGCAGACGGATTGCCCTGAATATTATTGCCACATACATATATTGGAACTTAGACATGTATAACAAAACAGAGACATTATATGTGTGTATGTTTGTGTGATTATATTAAGATTCGCGAATGTCCGACCTTATCACCCCACTTACCAATAGTACAATTATTGTAAATTCGCTTTTGGAAATAGATTTAATTGTTTATAATAGTATGCAAAGGAAAGTATTTATACTATGAATTGTACAGTACTTAACACCAGGAACAGTAAAGTCAATGTGCCGAAATACAATTTAAAAAAAAACTGTCGTACACCACTAGGTGGATTGCGAACACCGTACACTAGTACGGTGTTCGCAATCCAGTCGGACACAGTTGACCTGCATTTTTTCAATAATATAGTTTTATAACTAGCACAGATAGTTATAGATTCTTTAAATCGATATTTAAATTGCGGTATTATAAAATCACTAAAATGAAAAAAATGTCCACAAGGTTTTGTGAGGCAAAACGACATGTATTAACGAGATTTTACAAGTTCATGACGCATGGTTTTTTCCGCTGAATTACTGTAATTGTACTGCTTGCATTTATTTTCATTGCAATTGAAATCTGTAATATTAGAAAACCTATAACCCAGATATAAATAGTGACTAGAATAAAATCCCAAGAATAAGTCCCGATATGAATAGCTCAATTCATATATTTATATTTTAAATTTCATATTTATGAACACTCAAATTCTTTACATATTATCTGCTAATAATATCAGGTATTTATTAACTCCATTTTCGTGCGCCTATTTTGCTTGAAGTACAAAGATAATCCGCAAAATATAAAAACTAAATCCAGCCGTAAGTGAGGCTTAATATTAACTAGTAATACTCCCATTTCTTCATCTTGAACATTCCATATCTAAACCTTAAGCCAAGCTTTAGACTTTACAAATTACTATCACATAATACATTTTGACAAGACCCGACTTTAGATTAGTGTCGAATGTAATTAAACATAGCCATGGCATCTGTCTTGTGTTATCACCATTACTTAGATTAAGTAGAGCACCTGTAATTTAGGTCTGCAAAGTTTGAAATATTGTGACACTTCTGACAACTACTTACCCACTATTTAAAGCCATGTTCAAGTTTAAGCTGAGATCGTTTTAGAAATAATTGTGCCTATTATACATAAGAACAACTTCGGTGTGTTGTTTGAAATAAAATGAAGAAGAGATTAGTGATAGTTTTTTTTTCGGTGCCATTATTTTTGTTTTTAGAAATATAGATTTAAGGAAACAGTAAAAAGGTATATAGTCATCTTCAAGTGAAGTGGTTTATAGTCAATCGTATAAGTTTTTTATACAACAAAGGTGGGAAACAAGCATACAATTTGTTGGAAATTAAATAATTAATGCAAGTAGGTAGAATAAAAAAATTGTAATAGCGTGGGTGAATTGATATATGATTCAATAGTTAGTGTAAAATCTTAGTTGGTGAAGGTTCGCGACGCGTAGTTTATGATAAAAACCCTTTTGTGAATTTGATATTAAGGAGATTTGAGATACGTTGAGAAGATTGTGTTATTGTGCGCGTGTGACATTGGAATTTTGATACTGTGTAAACTAAGAGAAGCGGTCCAGGCTAGTTGTCGAGTTGGCGTACATCCAGCCCTCCTGGTTAGACCTTACACACATTTCACACACAAATCAACTGAACACGCACCACTGTACACGGTCTACAGGAAGTACAGTTGGGAGAGCGCCGGGTTATAAGGTAAGCTCACAAAACATTTGGAGTTGCTGTGGTATCGCAGTCAAAAGGAGATATTAATATCTCGAACAAAATGGTAGCAGAGCGTGGTTATTCTACTTGTTTAATAACCACTTTAGGTTAATCAGTTATTACAAATATATATATATTTCGTTTTGTATAATAATATAATTTTGTTTGTTCTGTTAGTTAACTTTAAACTTAAACTTTATTTAAGGCTCTTAAATGTTAACACTACCCTCTGTATACGGATTCGCTTGGTATTTATTTTAATTTTGTTTGTTTGTTTTTTTGTTTAATTATTTTTTTTAATTTAATTTTTTTTTGGTTTTCGTCTAATTATGACGTCAATACATACCAAGCGGATTAAGACAGAGCTGGTATGGGCGACTTCCGCTGCCGCTTTGGTGAGTAGAGAAGACAGGCGGGAGGCCCTACTAGAGAGGTTTAAGACTGTCGAGAAACGACAGGCAGCAGTAGACGCCGCCTATGAGGCCTTTTTGAATACATCGCCAGATGAAACATCAACCGCTACGGTGGAGGCGGATGTAAGGCAATTTTACGATTTGGTGGACTCAGTCACACAGAGTGCGCGTAGTATCTTAAATGAGAGAACGGCAGCCGGGGGAAGCTCGAAAGGAACAGTGCGATTTCCAACACATCCGGAGTTGTTGGGACGTCTTCCAACCTTAGACCTCCCCAAATTTGATAGCCGCATTGAGGACTACCCTGGGTTCCTGGCGATGTTTATGAGTTTAGTAGATGCCCGGAAGGACTTGGCTGCTAGTCAAAAGTTGGCATACCTTCGAGCCTCCCTTACTGGAGAGGCCCGGGATTTGGTAGCGCATTTGGACATGATAGATGACAGTTACCGCACTGCCATGGATTTGCTCGCTCGGCGTTACCAAAACGAAAGGCGCCTGGCGGATGCCCATGTCAAGCGACTTTTGACACTACCCCGGGTCATTAAGATTGATCGTTTGCGGGTTGACATTTTGAACCCGATAATCACAGCGTGCAACGCCTTAAAAGAAATAGGCCTACCTGTGGACCAGTGGTCCTTCTTATTGTTGCACGTCGTATTGAGCTTGCTCCCACGAGAGCTTAAGATTAGATTTGAGCAATTATATGGTGGTGATGGAGCCTCCTATTTGCCTCCATTTAAGGACTTGCTTAAATTTTTGGAGCATGAATGCCGGCTAATTGAAAACTCCGGTATTGCCAGTTCACCTCGAACTCCGGAGCGACCGCTGGAACAACGACGTCGGGATATTCACCCTCCTATGGAGCCACGCCGTCCTCCACTTTGTCATGCCACATGTGAGGTAGACATACGCTGTAGCTTCTGCCGTGAGACCGGACACCGAGTCCAGGTATGTCCACGGTTCTTAGATAGGAGCGTTAGGGATCGGCGTTGGATTGCTAACGCGCGTAAATGGTGTTACACTTGTTTGGGGCAGCATTTTCAGAGGGATTGCAGGGGATCTTCTCCTTGTCCTCACTGCCAGGGTAACCACCACCCTATTTTATGTATGAATATGCACGGTGCTCGCCAATTCAAGGATGATGTGTCTGGGCCCCGCATGGGCGGGGGTGCTCATTTCGGCCGACGCCCTTCGGATAACAATCGGTCCCCAGTGGACAACCGCCGCTCCTCAGTGGAACATTCCCAACCCCAGCAAGGCTATGGTAAAGAATCTGCCCTCAGGGGCGGGGGTGGCTCCTCTCCGGCCAGCAAGGACGGAAGAGGATATTTGGCTGTTCCACGTTCGCCGAGGATTTCGCCACCCTTGATGGAACGGCCACGCTTAGAGCGCCGCTCTCCCCGATTTGGAGGCCACTCAGACTATCGAACACCTGACTCTGCGAGGGTGGGCAGGTGCCAAGAAATTGAAGCGGACCACTATTTGGTATCTGCCCGGGAGCTGACCCCTCAGGCTGATCATCAGCCTCATAATGATTGGCAGTGTTAGGTAGATGCCACCCTCCTTCCCACCACAGCCACCCCACCTGAAACTATCCTTCTGCCAACAGTTTCAGTTAAGGTATGGGGCCCGAAGGGTAAATTTGCGATTGCTCGCGCTCTTTTGGATTCGGGATCACAGGGCTGTCTTGTCTCCTCTTATTTGGTGAGAAGGTTGGGCCTCCCTTGGAGACCGCATCGTGGCCCGATATATGGTATCGGTGGGATTAAAGCCACGGCTCTCAAGCGAAAGGTTGAAGTGTCATTTTCACCCTTGAAGGGTGGGCCACGTATTGTGGCCAGATCGGTCATTTTAGATGATATTTTGGGCAGACACCCGCAGATTAGGATTTCGGAAGCTGCGGTAAGATTGACGTCGCGTTTGGCTCCTGCTGACTCTAAGTGGTTTGTCCCCGGAACTGTGGACCTACTCTTAGGTGCAGACGTGTTGGGATTGATCTTGTCTGGAAGTGTTCAGATTTTGCAGCAGAATGGCTTAGTAGCCGTACCAACGATATTTGGTTTCAGTTTCTTCGGTCCTGTGTTACAGGAGGTTGCTCCACCGTTAGAAGACACGTCTTTAAAGATAGGGATCTCTCTAGGCGACGCAGTTCAGCGTTTCTGGGAGGTCGAAGAGCCTCCCCAAGTAGTCAGAGTTAACCCACTCGACCAGGAATGTGAGTTATTTTACCAAAATAACACTGGTCGTCGCGTTGATGGTCGTTTCGTTACTCGACTGCCCTTCCTAGCCTCACGCCCCCTCCTCGATCAGTCTCGATCCATAGCTGAAAGGAGGCTTTTGTCAATGGAGCGTCGAATGCAGAGGGATTCGTCATTCAGAGATAAATACATTGATTTCATGCATGAATACGAAGTGTTGGGACACATGTCTGTATCTGACTTTGCTTGGCGTTCCTACGAGCATTACTTCTTGCCCCATCACGCCGTGTTGAAGAACCCCGGTGGCAAGATTCGAGTGGTTTTTGACGGTTCAGCCACCACCTCAAATGGAGTCTCATTAAACCAGTGTTTACACTCAGGAGCCAAACTGCACCAGGACATATCGGATATTCTCACACACTTCCGCCGCCATCAAGTGGTTTTCGTGGCTGACATTCGAATGATGTTCAGGCAAACAATTGTTCATAAAGATGATCGGCGGTACCAATTGATTTTGTGGCGCAAGCAACCTTGTGAACCAATGAAGGTTTACGAATTGAATACCACCACATATGGGCTAAGGTCTAGTCCCTATATTGCCATACGGACCTTGTTCGAGTTAGCAAAACGCGAGAGATTAAAGTATCCCCGTGCAGCTGCTATTCTAGAAAACTCTGTTTTTGTTGACGATATTTGTACTGGAGAATCCAGTGTAGAGAATGCTCGGATTTTGAGGGATGAGTTGATTGCGATATTGAAGTCTGGTGGATACGAGTTGAGAAAGTGGTTATCAAACTCTCCTGACTTATTGAGTGATCTTCCAGAGGACCATCAACAGGATCCTCATCTTTTTGAAAATCCTGACACTCCAAATTTAGTAGCGGTTCTTGGCATACAGTACCAGCCTATTCAAGATGTTTTTACCTATCGAGTGAAGTTGGACTCCCCCAGGGACTGGACTAAGCGTTCCGTTTTATCTGCTGTTGCCCGCACATTTGATCCAAATGGATGGATAACGCCGGTTATTTTTTTGGCAAAATGCTTACTTCAAAAACTTTGGATTGCGAGGGTCACCTGGGACGAATCTCTGCAGGGAGAGTTGTTGCAAGAATGGACATCTATTGTGTCTTCACTTCCCAAGGTCAACCATATTGCTATACCTCGATGTTTTCTTCCGGCCCAAAGATGCCGGGTCAGTCTCCACGGATTCTGTGACGCTTCTGAGCGGGGTTATGCGGCCGTGGTGTATTTGCGGACTGTCAGTGTCTCTGAGCACATTGCGGTACATTTGGTGTTGGCGAAGAGTAAAGTAGCTCCTATTCGGTCACGATTAACTATTCCAAAGTTAGAGTTGTCAGGAGCGGCTCTTCTTGTTCGTCTTCTTAATCACGTTCGCTCTAGTTTGGGCACTGTTGTTGAAATATCTGACGTCTTTGCATGGTCAGACAGCGAGATTGTTCTCTGTTGGATTCGAGCATCTATTCACAATTTAGAGGTTTTTGTCGCGAATCGAGTATCCCAAATTCAGAACTCGGAAACTCCTTTAAATTGGAGACACGTTCCTGGAGCAATGAACCCTGCAGACTGTGCTTCACGCGGCTGTATAGCCTCCTCTCTTATAAATTGTTCCCTTTGGTGGTGTCCACAGTGGCTATCGCAACCTGAATTGTCTTGGCCTCGTATCAAATTTTCCTCCCCCAGGGAATTACCCGGATTGCGTATTGGAGTTGCTGAGAATTCACCGCCCTATGATCTAGACACTCTTTTAAACAAATACAGCTGTTTTGATAAATTGATTGGGGTTACCGCTTGGATCCGACGATTCGTACATAATGCAAGGAATCCTCTGAATAAAATATTGTCTCCAGGATTATCATATTCTGAGCGGCAGGAGGCTCTAATATTTTGGGTTCGTGTGGTACAAGCGGAACATTTTGCGGACAGCATTGATATTCTAAAACGAGCCTCAACATTGAAGGGCTCTCTCGCTCGATTGAGCCCATTTCTGGATGAAACAGGTCTACTACGGGTTGGAGGACGTCTTAAGAACTCTAATCTTCCTCATGGCGCTCGGCACCCTTTGTTATTACCTAAAGGGGGGACTTTTGTTAATTTATTAGTGACACAACGTCATATTAAAAATGCTCATGCAGGCCTCAATGCCCTTCTGGCTACTTTGCAACGGGAGTTCTGGATTTTGTCTGCCAGACGCGTTACTCGAAGCATCATTTTTAGATGTATGAAGTGTTATAGATTAAAGGCTACACCGATTCAGCCTGTTATGGGAGATTTACCATCAGATCGTGTCACAGAAACTCGGCCATTTGCTGGAGTAGGAACGGATTTTGCTGGTCCATTCACGATTAGGTCATCACACTTACGTAATGCTAAATCGCTCAAGTCATATTTATGTGTATTCGTGTGCCTCTCCACCAAAGCGGTCCATTTGGAAGTTGTAAGTTCCCTCAGCACTGAAGCCTTTGTTGCAGCGCTCGGTAGATTTGTTGCCCGCCGTGGGCTCCCTGCGCTGATTCGATCTGAATGTGGAACTAATTATAAGGGAACCGACCGATACCTTAAAGAAATTGTTGAATTCTTGTTTAATAATAAGAACAGTATAGATTTCGCCTTGTCCAAGATGGGGATAACTTGGAAGTTTGATCCTCCAGCTTGTCCTCACTGGGGTGGAATATTTGAAGCAGTTGTAAAGATTGCAAAAACGCATCTCCGCCGTGTTATTGGTGAAACTATTTTGACATTTGAAGAGCTTACTAACGTATTTTGCAAAATAGAGGCTATCCTTAATTCGCGTCCGCTCTGTCCACTCTCATCCGATCCAAACGATTTAGAGGTTTTAACACCCGGTCATTTCTTGATTGGCCAACCACTTAACGCCCTGCCCGAGTACCCCTTCAGGGACGTGAAGTTATCACGTTTGACTCGTTTTCAAATGTTGCAGCAAATGTCTCAGAGTTTTTGGCACCGTTGGTCTCTAGAGTATTTGCACACTTTGCAGCAGCGCGTTAAATGGACGGATAAGACGGACCCTCCTAAGGTTGGAGATCTTATACTGGTAAAAGAAACTAATTTGTTGCCGTTATATTGGCGTCGTGGACGCATTATAAATTTGATATATGGTTCGGACGGAGTACCCAGAGTGGCCGAAGTTATGGTTGGAGATTCAGTTTTGAAGCGAGCGATTGCCACCCGTTAGCCCGTTTACCAATTTATTAGCGGACATAATCCATATGTCCGGGACGGGGGTTTGTTGGAAATTAAATAATTAATGCAAGTAGGTAGAATAAAAAAATTGTAATAGCGTGGGTGAATTGATATATGATTCAATAGTTAGTGTAAAATCTTAGTTGGTGAAGGTTCGCGACGCGTAGTTTATGATAAAAACCCTTTTGTGAATTTGATATTAAGGAGATTTGAGATACGTTGAGAAGATTGTGTTATTGTGCGCGTGTGACATTGGAATTTTGATACTGTGTAAACTAAGAGAAGCGGTCCAGGCTAGTTGTCGAGTTGGCGTACATCCAGCCCTCCTGGTTAGACCTTACACACATTTCACACACAAATCAACTGAACACGCACCACTGTACACGGTCTACAGGAAGTACAGTTGGGAGAGCGCCGGGTTATAAGGTAAGCTCACAAAACATTTGGAGTTGCTGTGGTATCGCAGTCAAAAGGAGATATTAATATCTCGAACACGATTGATGACTGATGACTGATGGTTTTTTTTATCGTTATAGGTTGACACAGTTGCCACAATCTCACCTGATGTTAAGTGACGATGTCGCCCAAGATGATAACACGCTAAGCTTAGAGGAATACTGGCTCTCAAGTGCAGCTGTCGGAACATACTTATTGGTGCTTGACGACAGATTTTCAACTTGAGGGTGGTAGCTAGCCAGACGGGCATTATAAAAAGCCCTATCACCAGGCTATGGTTTCCTCACTATGTTTTCCTTCACCGAAAGCTCAGGCTCTTTGTGGGAATTCGAACTCACATCAGTCGACGCGTAGTCATATTCAATAAGTGGCTTCCGGATGCTTGGATCACTTGCGCGTTGTCGACGTGAACCCCCTTTCTCCAAAGAGCTCTGGAAACCCTACTAACCACAGGAACACAACACTAGATCATTTGGCTGGGATCTTCTGTAGGGTGGAGGTAATAATAAGTAAAACTTGTACAAGTTTTTTTAATATTTAAAGTTCACTCTAACAGTAACGAAGAAAGAAATAGATAATCAAATAATTTAAGACCTTTCTGAAACCAACAAGGAACGCCTATAGTTTCGCAACGTCTGTGTGTCCGCGGCTTAGCTCGGAGATTTTTAATAGTAGAAAGCTTTTATTTGGTATGGGTATACATATTATTCTCTCTTCTCGCTTCTTTTATAGTTTAGAGTAATGTTTGATAGGTCGTTCAAAAATATTGCGGGTGTATAAAATCCCTTTTTAGATTCAGAGATCCGTTTGCGAAATATTAAGCTTCAAAGTGCTAATTTTTTTGGACTTAAATATCCATCTAGGTTCATGGTTGTTATTGTATATGTGTAAAAATAAAATAAATGAAAATTTAAATGGAAAACTATCACAGCCAAGTAGGCTTTACATGTTATCGAGTAATAGTCGACCAACTTATAAAATTTATTTGGAGAAAAAGAAAAAGTTCGTCAAATTCCATTAAAAATTACCTAAAACCTCCTTCTAAGTCTGTATATTGTGACTGTCAACCACGGAACCCCACACTGCACGAGGCCCGATACACACTTGGCATTTTTTTTATTTTTTTACATATACCTATATATATACGAGTTTTCTTTGAACTAGGAATAAATTAAATTGATAAAATCTTTAATGTATTCAGTGAGAGTTTCATTACTAAAAGTCACTACAAATATAATATTCTTTTGATTTTAAACCGCTCAAGAAGATTTGAAATATCTCTTTTCTATTATTATATGCGCTAACATCCTTTCAAAGTTCTGTTAAATTTAAACGGTTTTTCAACTTACTGTGCTTCTGTAATTACTACAGTTTTTCAGTCAGATTATTATAATCGCGTCCTTTTGATGATACAACTTAACCTAAGTTGTATCATCATCATCATTTCAGCCGAAAGACGTCCACTGCTGGACATAGGCCTCTCCCAAAGATCGCCACAACGACCGGTCTTGTGCTGCCCGCATCCAGCGGCTTGCCGCAACCTTTACCAGGTCGTCGGAACACCTTGTGGCGGGTCTGCCCACCCTGCGTCTTCGAGCTACGTGGCCAGCCCACTGACACTTGCCACAACTTAGGTTGATAGATTAGAAAATGAATTTTAGGGCAAATTTTTGGTTGTTATCCACTATCAATTATTACTGGATTGTTTTAATATCTCAATACTTAACATATCTTACACTGTTAGGTCCTAAGAAAGCTCTTCGTGAAAGTGAAACACGCTACTACTAGTGAGGAACATAAATATCTCTGTCAAAAACACTGGTTCCTTTCTGGTTCTTCTCAGGGACCAAATATGCAATAGCTGTTACGGGAGTTATATGATTTAGTAACGTTGGTCCGGCATCGTAAGTAAATTTTTACTGCGTGAGTTCAAACTATCGACCATCCGATATCTTTGTGTATACAAATTTCCAAGTAGTTGTTTCATAATATAGTTTTTTTTTCAATATCTTACTAATCGTAACAATAGATAATTCAGACTATTATCACAGTTTATAATTAAATACATCAAGTTTTCTCATTTGAGACCATCAAAAGCTCATCATTAAAGATTAAAAGAAAGATTACCCTCGTTCACCATATCAGTGTTAACTTGATAATATTTGATTAGGTTAAAGTTCCAAGCTCTTCGAAAATTGACGCCACTTTAAGTAATCCAAGTTAACATCCATCCCGTTTCCAGTTCAATCGAGACGAACCCATAATTCCAAATTATCGGTGAACCGTGTAACTCAATGACAAATTCACAAACCAGTTTATCTAACAATTTTCAAGTTCAGTTCTCCACATATTCCTTTGTTACATGTAAGTAGTTTATGTGCAAATTAGGAGGTCTTATTATAAGCACATTAAAGGTTATAATATAGTACAAACTCCTTACGCCGTTTACAAGAAAACAACTTGTTTGTGAGACATACGACTCTCCAACGCGAATGCTCATTGCTTATTTTTGGTGTCAGTTGTAAGCTACAGCGGTCAAAGCATTTTTAATGTTCAATTAATTCCTCTTTGTAATTTGATTTTAAATCATTTCTAAAATACTACAGGTTGTATTAAAAATATATATGTTAAGTAACATTTATATTACAGAAAAAACAAATCTCTAGAATATTCATACTGAATATAAAGAAACGTTTCGACAATTGATTTAGATTTCATATTATGAAATACTGCATGTGGTTACAATCACAAAAGTTATACTCATAATTAATAAACTAGTACAGATTTATTAAATTTTCCATTAATTATTTTAGTTAATTGTATTTGAAAACTTTGTTCCACAAATTTGTTGGTGTGATAGCATTTCTACAAGTAAAATTAATTTCAAAACTTTTAAAGTAACATTTTTTTTTGTATAAAACGATTTTAATGCTGCCATTAGTCGTGTTTCTACAAACGTTTACTAAACTGAACAATAATAATACCTATCATAACGATATGCCACTACTAGAATAGAGAGAAAGATCGAAGCACACTTTTTTATATTCAGGAATCTCTACTGCATTTAAGCTGGTTTTAAGTACTTTTTACATTTCACGCGATGAGTTCACTTTTATGAGATCTATATTTAAAGGATCTGTGTCATTATTCAGTCTCGATCGATTCTTACTTCTACATTCAAATACTTTTTATGTCATACCTTAAATCAACGCTCACTCACACTCTCTGCGAGTCCAAACTACCGTATCATATCTTGATAAAATTCTTTTTCATCTTAGCAATTCTAGTAAAAACGAAATTATTCATATGGAGAGATTTTGGAAACACGCAGTTAACTAGTTAAGCTAGAGTATTAGTTGTACTCAAATCGCTATCGCCAGTCAAATTAGAAGCAAGCTCTGACGTAGACAACACAAAGGGTTGCGGTCTGTGTTAATTAACTACTGACAGAAAACTTTTTACAATAGAACAAAGCAATTTAGAAACTGTTTATCAGTATAAATACTCTTAAATAATAGAAGAAACAACAATCTTTAAATTATTGAACAGTCTTCTTATCAGTACGTTAAATTAAATTTACAAAAAACCTTAAAATAGTTTCCGTACGCCTTAATCAGTGAAAGCATCGGTAATATTGAACATGATTGGCAAATGCGCTATATGCAATTTCATAAAACGAAACATAAACAATGGAGTAATATTTGGTGTTATATTTTGCGGATATAACTGCAATAGTTAAATAAACCGTTTCGTATTCTCAGCAAACTAATTCTTTAAAAGCTTTCGGACGCCAAGAATACGATGATAAACTAACATGTTAAAATATATCGTTTTTTATATAAAGGAGTAAAAATATGAGTGAAATCATATCGCCATTTTAAAGGTTTCGAAATCAAAAGAAACCCTTATAGTTTCGCTTTGATCGTCTGCCTGCCGTGGCTTAGCTCAGAGATTCTTAGTATTAGAAAGCCGTAATTTGGTATGGGTATACATATTAATTAAGACGACAAAGTGGTAAAACATAATCTTGAAAAAAAAAATGTTTAGGGTACCTCCCCTACACGTAAAGTGGGGATTCTTTTTTTCTCATCTATCCCATCATGTGGGGTGTTATTGGATAGGTCGTTCAAAAATATTGCGGGTATGTGAAAACCATTTTTCGATTCAAGCATCCGTTTGCGAAATATTAAGCTTTTAAGTGCTAATTTTTGTTAGAGTCAAGTGTCCCCCCTACCAGCTAAATGGTTGTTTTTGGATATGTGAAAAAAATCATAGTAGTAGTATAATGAAGTTAAAAGAAAAACTAGTGGAGGTAAGTAGGCTTTACAAGTTATCGAGCAACATTCAATCAACTTATAAAATGTACTTGGAGACATAATTACGTACAAATTCCATTTAAAATTAATTAAAATCTAAGTTTGCATATTGTGACGCGCAGCAACGGAAGCCTTACACGTGGCCCGATACGCTTTTTTTTTATCATCATAGCGAAAGGAAATTTGCTAAATAATAAAAAAATATGCAGATGGAAATTTTAAACTCCTTAATGTTCAAAATTAACTTGATCAATTAGTATAATTTGCTGGCATTCATTGATGTTGAAAGTTAGTAGAAACTATTACTCTTTTATGATACTTCTTCAAGTATCCTTAAATTTAAAGATACACAAAATACAATAAGAGCGGACCGAGTTCTAAGAAGAAAGAAAAGTAGCCTATAAGAATGTAAGCCGTTGGGCGTCAAGGGATCAGAGTGAAGTGATCCTTCGTAATGCAGTTTGAGATAAATGATAAAGTCGCATCTGTATCGTCGTATCTAAAAGGAAATAACAACGCGAATAAAACAATAGCGAGAATAACACGAGTTAAAATGAATTTAAAAATATATAGGACAAAATAAAAAATGGCATAATGTCTTGTTTTTTTTTTATTATATCGTACTAGCTGACACATCATAGAATGTCTACAATCTAATAGCTGTCTTATGAGTTAAACAGATTGATAATAGATGGTACCTTACACATGTTAGTTGAATATATTTTCCTTAGGAATACCATTTTTTTATCATTTCTTTAAAACATCTTTAAGAAATAGAGATAGACATTCAATAAGATTATATAACCAGTTTATTCAAAGAAAACATTAATTTTAAACTATTCGTATATGTTTCCAATATAGCAGAAAACAAACTCTAAAATGATGTTTGAATAATTGAATAATTAATTGTGATGTAGAATTAACGGAGATACAGCGTTGTCAGTGAGAGGTATGCGTGATGATAACCTATTTACCATTTCTGTTGATTTTTGGTGACAAAAGATTTTCATAGACCGTGTGGAAGCAAGAGAAAATATTAGAAAATATAATACTACTTGGTATTTACAATATAAAGTAATATTGCAAACTATAACAACCACTACATAGTACAAAATTTAGTTGAATAATCTTGACAAGGTTTATCTTAACACAAAAAAAAAACGTTTTACTGAAATTACGAAATAACTGTTTATAAATATTAATTAACATTCCACTACTGTAATCAATTGACCATCAAGACATAGTAAGTGTTATTTTACTGGTGAATGCTTGAATTATTGATATTTGAGTGATTAATATGCTATCATCTCTAATTATAAGTGACTAGTGAGTTACGTTAATGAAAAAAAAAACAGTTCAAAAAGCGACTATGTTAAATTAGTAAGCATCATCGATAGGAAAACGTGACACTATAATTGTAGCCGACAGGATCACGACAACCAGACACAAGGTGTAACACTCACCATAGTTAGCTTAGACGTTTCACGTCCCGGGATAAGCCGTTGTACATGCAGTAATCAAACGGGTTTAGGGCTCTTGTACCCCACTTGTAACCTAAATATTCTAAATCACAAGTCTTATATGTATAACAAATTTCTTTTAATTAGGTAACATTATACTTCATCAACAATGAGATATCTTATTATTGCTACGTTACGTAGTACATTAAGATGTTTATAAAAGGAATGTACCCAAGGATATTGAAATTCTAAGAATTCTAACATTCCGACCTCGAGTATTCAGTTTAAATAAACCTCAATGGAATGTCAGAAAAGAATTCTTCCGCAACTTCATCGGAGAAATTATAATATTAGGTAGCCGATGGGGGATACAGTCTTCATTTGACTTTATTTGAAATTCATATTTTTAATTAAATTATATTATAAATTGCAGCTATTTTTATATGATATGAAAAATAATTCGTTATATATTTAACGTTGTAATTTGTCATATATATGAATCTGTAGGACTGCCATTTTCATATGACATTATTAGTTTAACGTGCTTGCTAATATGTAATTCCTTATGATATTTCTATAGGAGTTAGAAAAATGGAACAAATGTCATTCTCAGAAACCCTTGATACTACAGTTCTAGTTTATACTTCTAGCAGTCATGATGTGCACAAAAATTTTAAAATATAGCATGTTTTATTTATCATCTGTGAAATAACAGCGATAAAACAATCACTTTAGTCAAATGATGACCTTTTTTTTCTTTATAGGTTTTGGCATAGTTGCCACAATCTCACCTGAGTTTAAGTGACGATGTGGCCCAAGATGATAATACGCTAAACCTAAGGGAAGACTAGCTCTCAAGTGCAGCTGCCGGAACACACCTATTGGGGCTTGGCGACAGAATTTCGTAGCTATCCATGCGGGCATTAGAAAATTCCCTATCACCATACTATGGTTTCCACACAATGTTTTCCTTCACCGAAAGGTCAGGCTCATTAAAGGTATTTGAACTCACGTTAACCCCTAACGTAATTTACAATACAACTGAGAATTTAGATAATGATTTACCTATATTCCCCTTTGTATTTCTTGATAGCGGTTAAGTACTTAACCTTTTACAGGTCATTAACCTCGAGTTAATAAATTGTTACCCAACAAAAAAGTGTATAGAAATAATTATATACGTTTACAATTTTTCGTGCTAAACGAAATTCATTGGTAACAATAGTCAGCAATTACATAACATTGAAAACGGAAACCCTAACCGGTGTATACACGCTACTGCGCGCATAATACTGAACTATTAAAGAGGTCATTTGAGCAGTGAAACGTAGTCACAAAGGGAGCAAGCCACTTACGTCCACTTACTTGTTCTTTCTTGGCATTCTTTCAGATGTTTGATAGCGGGGCCGCGCTGCTCTTATAAGTAGCTAATGCGATTGCTCAGTTAAATATAACGTGAACAGCTTTTTTGACTTTAGCAGAAATAAGATATTTTGTATTTTATATTTGAGTATATTTCAAATAATAGTTAGCCGTATATACTCGTGTATATATTTATATTCGTGTATGTCACTATATGATATAATTTATAACTAATTACAAAATTAATTTTTATAATAAACCTTAATCAAGAGCATCTGAAGATCAAATTATTTGACGTAGCCCGAGGATATTAATATCTGACGGAACAGAGAAGACGCAATAAGAAGTCCAACTTGACGATAACCACATAGCTGAAAAAGACAAAAATATTTACTATCGTTTTGTACAAGGTGGTACCCGGGTAAGACCTGACCCGGATGCGACCACAATACATATTATGATAAACCCGTCTCAATGACTCTCTTTTTAAACCCCAACACATAAAGAAAGTGTGTATCTATGTGTCTGAGGCATTGTAGCTCTCAAATGGGTGAACTGATATTGATCTAGTTTATTTTGTTTGAAAAGTGTCACGATCGAGAGTACTCTTAGCTATGATTAAAGAAAATTTGTTCAGCCGTTTGAAGATTATCAGCTCTTTTCTACTTGACAATTGAATGTGTGCATCTTTGACCAGGTCTGATCAAGTCGAAACTTGGTATTCTCTCATTTCAATGATAACAGAAAAACGTGGCAATATCGTGCTGATGCTGCAGCATAACCTGAAATCTGCAGAATGTCTAACTCTTACACAACTTACAGCATAGATAACGTGTTAAGATTAATTGGAATGATCCTAATTGTGTCGGAGGTACCTTAAATTTTCAATATACCTTGTTGTTTGTCACGTTTCGGGTTCAGATAGTATATATAGATAGTATATATCCAGATGCTGATAGGTTTGCAGGTCGGCATGACAACGACGAACAGTGATGGATTTATGTCTGGTCAGAATTGTTCTCGGATTGTACTCTGCTTAGCGTTAAGAACAGTGCCGTCACTTTTCTAAAAAGAAAATCTTTTTTTACGATTACTATAAACTTAAAATTGTTAACTTAAAAATCGTAAATTTACCACTTCTATAATGAATCACATCAATCAATTCACAATCTCCGTAGTTGATGAGCTAATAATATATAATTGTCTATCGCGTAAATCGTTGAAGCCGGTCACATTAAAATGTATCTATTCGGGGCATCTACCAACCGACGAAGAAGGAATTACATCGCCACGCAAACGCGACGTTTAGCGCAAGTAACAATTTCCACCGTTGGAAATTGTCCAAAGATAAACTCGTATTCAAGTTTCAATTAGCCGAGCTATCGGTCGATCGTATGTGCTACTGCGGATGGCCGGAGATTGCTTTTCTAATTATGCAAGACGCTTCTAGCTAATCGAGCTAGCGTGTTATTTGTCTTTGTGATACCCACTGTCATTTTCTGTTGATATACATATATATGTATTTATATTAGTTATCTAAATATTCTTGAGTATATATTAAAATAATTGATTAAGTGAGGAATGGTAAAGCCAGGTGGTATATTTTATTTCGATCGTCTCTCAAAAACCTCAAGGGAACAGTGTCTATTCTATGACAGAAATTTTGTATGCTTTGGAATCTTTTTCACACTCATTTCAAGATGTAGTTATTTCAAAAATTCCTTAATAATAATTGAATCTATACAGTAAAATATCATTAACAAATGTATATTGTATGTTTAAAAAAATACATAATATAATAAGTTTATTTGTGTACGTTTTCATTTGTTTTACTGACAATGTTATTTTAGTCTGAATTCGTCCATATGTCGTGGTCATTAACCTCAGTGCCTTCCTTCAGAAATAAACGTAAAATGAATAAAATAAAATACGTATATGGGCGTTTTTATGATTTCCCTACGAGATCGCGATACTAGGGTTCGCGGCTGGGTGTGACGATTTTTTTGAGACAGTCAGTTATTGTATGTAACCTACCTCGGTACGAAAGCGAACAGTGCAGTGTTTTTTTTTTTGTGTTACTTTCAAATCCTTGTTGAATGTATGTAGGATAAAATATGAATTTTGATACGTGTGTGTACGAATGTAGAGCATTCTAGCGGAGCAACGCAAGCTGGATTTGCAGCGACCAAGGTGAGTAGTTTGCTTTCCACAAAACAAGCCATCCTGTTCTTATTTTTTAATTCTCGGAAATCATAATTGTATTTATCACCGGATAATTGTAGATACCGTTAATTTATAAACATTCTAGTGAGATTGTAAGCTGACTGTAGAATGTGAACGAAACTATAATTTAAAATTTTTGAGGTTACGTCTATTAAATAAGATAAATCATGATACTAGGACTAAAACAATGTAATTTTTTTAAAGGCTAATTTATTTTTGGCAATTGCCGTTAGCTGCCGTGGCGCGCTTGCTCAGCTCACTCGGCACGTGCGTCAAGACCACAGTCTCGACCTAACCAATCCAGTTAATTTATAAACCTAGAAAAATGTTACCGTTAGATTGTAAATTTTAGTATCATTGTATGTATATATATGTAATTATATATATACATATGTATGTACATTATATGTAATACCTATGCAATTAATATAATATAGTAAAGTGTTTGAAAATTTAACAATTAAAATCTCCGCAGAATATTTCAAAGTAAGTACGTAAGTAAGTAACGCAAACAGAAAATATTTTACACTTTCAAGCATGAAACTCGTCTTTCAGATAGCGTTAATAGCTCCTTGTTTCTTTTGTTTCCTTTGTTTTTATACTGCAACAAAATACGACTTCTCTATGTAGGTAAGAAATATTTTCTTAAAATTAAAAGGAGTTAATTAAAGAGAGAACTTTTAGAATTGTTTACTAACTGAATTAAAAGTCGTTTGTTTCTTAGAATCACCAAAATAAAGTATTTTTCTTAGTTTACGAATGCTTTTGTAAACAGATTTTATTAACTTGATTATTTTGTCGCTAGAACTGTCCGATTGCTGTCAAATACATTTATTATTCTGTGAAAGTGTACCTTTTAACTATAATCACATCTGATGTTAAGAGACGATGAGGAAGTTGCTAATATGTTAAGCCTAAAAAGCAGTGATTGTTTGTAGTTACTAGATACCCTTATAGTAGGTAGTCTGTTGTTTTAAACTCGGTGACTTGCTACATATAAGACGTTATGAATACATACGTTATGAATATTTAAATATAATTGGGTATTTGTAAAAAAAAGAATAATGATTTTTTATGTATTTTAAAGCTTCATCATAATTATGATAATAGTCAATTGGAGAACTCTTAAAACATTTTTTATAATTTATAATAAGCAATTGAAAATTATTATATTTTAAAAAGAATCACATGACTACGAACGCGCCACGATTGATCGCCAGGTTTGTGACGTTATAATGTTAAAGGAATTTCATCGATTAAGAGTCAAAGCACTGTATTAGCTGTGTGCTACAATGAGTAGAAATTAACATTGTGACGTCACACGTGCTCAGATTTATTCGGGAACGACCGGCGCTTTTTCGGTACTGAAATCAAAAATTAATTTTTATTTTGAAATAACTTTTGCAATATTGCAAAAAAAAAGTTATGTTATAAAATTTATATATTTATGTATATATCCATTTATCACAAAAAAAAAAATATTTTCAGAAACACAATTGCAAGGTTACCCAACCCATGAAAACTAAAACTACATAATAAATTTATACAGTGTAAGAAGATAATTTAAGTGTTATTAATCTAAAATGGAATAAATAAAACGAAATTGAAGAGTGGAGCAGCAAGCCCCGAGTTGAACCGCCAGATAAGAGGAGATGAATGCCGTTCAGAAGATATTGGATTTGGCCCTTATGTTGACAATATCGAATGTAAGCATCCACTTAGAGATGTTTTTGATTAAAAATAAATATTTAATTACTATAACCGTCTATATTGATAAAAACCCGAGCCGCGAGTTTAAATCTAAATTATATCAACATTTCGTAATAAACTCGAGCAAATTGGAAAAAAAAACTCAGATTGGAAAAACTGGACGAATAAAAGAAAACATTAAAAAAAACAAAGTTGTTTTTATATCTCATAAAACATTCATCATCTAAAAAAAACAATTAAATTGGCTTACAGAACTAAGTTCTTAAACAAAATTAATTTGAAAAGGCTAGAGTACAAAGCCAGTTTGACATGACCATCTCCACCTCCCGCGCTGATTTACAATTATGACGTCAGAGGGGGACGTAAGAAGTGTCAGTAGCTTCGATCACAATGGTGTCGGAGCCAAATTAAGCTTAGAGCTTCAATAGGGTGCGACGTGTAATCAGTAACAAAGACTTTCGTTTTGCTATACCCATATTATCATATCGTCCGTAAAATGGTTTACTTATTTCTTTTTAAGGCTGTTTCTCCTTTCGTTTATTTATTATAAAATTTTGAGGTACATTTATTTAAACTATAAACATGTTTTGTGTACGTAGCTTGCATACGTTCATCTGCCAAATCTATCTTCTATATCTATAAAAATGGATGTTTGTATGTATATGTGTTCCCTATGGACTCCAAAACGGCTGGAGCGATTATGAAATTTTCAGACAATCTTCATATTAGCCCAGAGGATGAACCAGACAAGTTAGGTAACCATCGAATAAAAAAAACTGAGCCACAACAACTGACCGTGTTTGCTTTGTAACTTGTTTAACTTTAACATAATATTATAATGAATTGTGAAACACTTTAAATAACTTTAAAATTATACACTAAATTTGTAAAAAATAAAATCCGTTTGTTATTACGTATAATATAAAATGTAAATATAAATAATATTAAATTATTATTTTTTATGAGGCGTTATAGGCATTTCATAAATATTGTTATTTCAATAAATAGTCGCTTATTCTGCACACATCGAATACGTTTTAAAATTATTTGCCTATATTTTATAAGAAGATTTTAAATAAATATCTGGGCAACCCAGTTAGGCTATAAGACTTGCAACAAACAAACATATATCCAAATATACTTAGACAGTATAATAGCTAAATATATATTATACAAGAATTGCTCATTTAAGAGTTTTTAATTAGATGTATAAAAATTTATTGTAACATTTCTAATAGGCGTAATTTTGAATCCGTATATTAAGTACCCAACACAATCATAGGCGATGGAAGAACTTTATTTAGAGCTAAGATTTATTATCCGATTGCGAGTAGAGGAAAGTTCAGGTATACTAATGAGCGCCGATAGATATCACGATGAACTCCACTGGGTACATAGAAATAAATTAGCTCAATCTGGTTTACTTAAAGTTATAACTTAGTAACACATAAAGATTTATTCAATAATGCAATTCATCCATTGGATGTTAATAATACAGAAGCTTATCAAAAGCAGCTCGTCGCTCCAAAACATCACACTTTCGACAAGCCTGTAGTCTTATACCGAAGGACTAATATGTAAATTTCGTATCTATACTTTAATATTATAAAGCTCCAGACATTGTTTCTTTGTTTGAACACGCTAATTTCTGAAACTACCAGAAAAATATTATGCATTTTATATTCTATTTATTGAGGTAGGTTATAGACTTATATAAATTCACGCTACGTGTACCAGGTGCGTAGCAATAATCATGGACGTAAATAAATCTGGCAAGTACGGGAAGGGAGATCAATGATAAGGCTTTACGGGTGCGTTAGCCTCAGTGCAATGGAGAGTTGGTTGAAGAAATTTAACACAGGTGAAACCGTGGGGCACATCTATAGCTTATAAGAAAATAAAAACATATATTTCCAAGCTTTCGACAATGTTACATGCAATTGTCATATTTATTTTCGTAACGTAATGCGATTTGTATGTACGTAGGGAGAGGAAATAACTTGTCACGTGTTTCCGCGTCGATGGTTAGATGATTTGAGGAAAAATTCAATGTTCATTCATAAAACATTTCATACTACTACTACATTTCGAAACAACTAGAATTTATAATATTAATATTGAATAGCATTGAAATTTTGAGAGGTAATTGACTTTATTAATAAATTCTATAAGTAAATTAGACATATATATTGTCATTTTTTAAAATATCATTTCCTACAGTGAGATAGATAGAAGGTAATAAAAATTATATGTAATTTAATCTTTTTCAGATCAGATTTATTTTGTGTGGCATGTTCCAAAATTAGTTCAAACAGCAACCTGTTGATTTGAACACCAAACAATACAACCACTAATGTTGATTATGAAAAAGTGTGCATTATGGAATTCAAATTTTCTGTCTGCATCTTTGTTAATTAGTTACAACTGATTTATACCTGAAAACTGCACGTAACATATACACAATATTATAATATACAATTCATTAAAGATGTTATAATAATAAATAAAAAACCAACTAGTATTTCCTCGTGATTATATAGGGTCTTAGAGTAAACAATTTCGCGAACCGACAGCTTTTTCGTTTTTATTATATTGCTAAACAGACGTCAGTCATAGGGCTGCTTAATAAATGTTATAAACATTGTTACCCTTGACTTCTTTTGATAGTGGGGCTTAAGTCATAAGCTTTACAGAACCTTATAATATTATGCACAATAATATAAAATATGTTATGACATTCAATTGATTTACATTTTTACACTATATATTATATTCCATATACAAGTTGACTGTAGGTTTTATCCATAGATACATAATATTGTTAAGTCTTTTATCATAATAATTATAATTTTCAAATGAAACGATCACATATTCCGAGGGCTATGAAAAGCGTACTAATCATATAACTCACATAATTGTTTATGTTTTTTACAATAACAAAAGATTTCTCTATTGAATTGTCATAGAAAATTTGTCTACGATAGAAATAAATCGGAACTAGAATACTCTTGAGGGTTTCTTATCAATAAAATAAAACTTATAGATGGATTATATCGAAGCATTAAGAGGTTTTTCAACAAACCGACATGGTTTACCCAGTTTACATTTACCCAGTAATTGAAAATGAATTAAATGGATTTTAACTAATTAAATCAATTGAATCGAATTCAAGAATTGATTCGTATCAAAATTAATTTAATTGGCGTTAGTACAGGATCGAATAAATTCGCACTGAAAAAATTGAAAAATTTCATTTTGAAATAAATTTAAGCGCATTCAGTTAAGAACCAGAATAGAAACAAATATATCCGAATTAAAAAGGGAACAAATCGATATATTAAAAGTATTATAAAAACGACTATATTCGAATTCAAGAGGAATAGATTATAATATATTGACAAATTAAAACAAATAGAATGTATTAAACGAATGATATAGGGTTGAATTGTGGAGAAAACAAATGATTGAGGTCGAATAGGATCGAAATGAAATTTTTAAACAGAAACCAATGAGGATTTATTACATTTTAGAATAGAATTATATACGTTTCAATTCGTTTTCAGTTATTCGGTATTTTCGTAATATTCGATTACTCACTACAAGATACTATTTAATGCGCCTACAACGTTTCTTGTTTACACATAGAAACCTTTCAACATGACAAAATATGTTTTTATATTTTTATGGGTTTAACGTTTAGTCACAATCACACCTGATGTTAAGTGAATCAATGATGTTAAGTAAATCAATGATGGCTCAGTGGTAGCGTGTACGACTTCGCGTCGATTGACATAAGTTCGAATCCCTGCAATGAGCCTGAGCTTTCAGTGAAGGAAAACATCGTGAGGAAACCATAGCTAGCTAAGCTAGAAACTGCCTAGCTAACTACCACCCTCAAGTTGAAAATCTGTCGCCAAGCACAAATAAGTGTGTTCGGAAAGCTGCACTTGAGAGCTAGACCTAGCTAACTACCACCCTCAAGTTGAAAATCTGTCGCCAAGCACAAATAGGTGTGTTCGGAAAGCTGCACTTGAGAGCTAGACCTAGCTAACTACCACCCTCAAGTTGAAAATCTGTCGCCAAGCACAAATAGGTGTGTTCGGAAAGCTGCACTTGAGAGCTAGACTTCCACTAGGTTTAGCGTGTTATCATCTTGGGCCACATCTGCACTTAACATCAGGTGAGATTGTGGCCACTGCGCCAAACCAATACGAATAATAAAAAATTGACGATGTGGTTCAATATTAGCACACTAATCCTAGTGAAGGAACTGGCTCTCAAGAGCAGCTGCCGGAACACACCTACAGGAGTTTGGCGACAGATTTTCAACTTAAAGGTGGTAGCTACCCAGGCGAGCATTACTAAAAGGCCCAACGACTATGCTGTAGTTTTATCACGATGCTTTCTTTCACCGACAGCTCAAGCTGATTGTAGGAATTGGAACTCACGTCGATCGACGCCGTGTACGTACACGTTACCACTGAGCCATTATTGCTTTATCATGTAATGAGAATAAAGTGTATATTGTTTACCGATAGAAGCCCGTTAATGGAACAAAAAGATACAACATTAAGGAAAAAAAATTAAACCGCATATAGCATATAACTTAGACATAGCACAGTACGTCGCCCGTCGAGCCCCGCCGATAATGGCGAAGCTTTAACACGACACTTATTGCCAGAATAAATCATCCAACGCCTGTTTACGTGTTTCCTAATCTATTTGTAGAACAATGTTAAACAAACCGACAGAACCTTCTATTAATTCTGACTGTTTATCCAAGCAATTCGTTTAACATAATTCCATTTGTTGTGTTTGCAAATAGTTGTCATACAATTCTTTTAGTATGAAAAATATATGAAAGAAGCATTGAAGTATGATAATATACTAACACATTGGAACAACCTTAATTGTACAACTCCATTTGTTGTTATAGTAAATAGTGAATTTCGTAAACACAAAATTGTTTTAGTAAGAAAATTACATGTTAGAAGCATTGAAGTATAATATAGAAAATGGAAAATCTTTAATTGGATACACAAGAGACGTGCGTAAACTGTTTTAGTTATCATAAATTAACGAAGCTTAGCGATATATGCTTAAAGCAATTTTACAATTTTGATGCATGATTCCTACAGTGTGTTACAAAAACAAAAACTTATACATAAGTATATACATAACATAAGTTATATATATACTCAATAGTCGGGGAAATGATACCTTTTAGTTGCTAATTATGATCATAAGATCATAAGTATGTTTCATAAGTAATCGTCGCTATAGTATCAAGTGAGATTATGAATGTTAATATCATATGTATTACAAATATACAATAGCAAAAGCTTACCTTTATGAGATCCCAACGCCTGTGGATGTATTCTTGAGATGATCTCAGCTAAATCCTGGGGCTGGTAGTCGGGGAAGTTGTCTATAACAACGGATATATTGTCAGGCCATTCGCTCCTAGGCGGTCTGCCAATAAGTCTGAAATTTTTCAATAAGACGATTATGTTCAAGCCCAGGATATCGTAGTGAACAGACTTGTATAGTTAAAACATTTTTATGTCAGAATATCAAGTAACAACTTATTGCATCAAAATTTTAAAACTATTTTACCAGATATATATTTTTTTTAATATAAAATTGGCAAGTGCGTGTCGGGCCGCGCGGAGTGTAGGGTTCCGTAGTTGCCCGTAACATATGCAGACACGACCAAACATTTATAGTATTTATGTAATGTACTTTTGTTCATTCTTTAGATAGGGGTGTTTAAGTAATTTTCAAGTGAAGACACTTAACTCTAACAAAATGAGCACTTTAAAGCTTAATATTTCGCAAACGGATCCCTGAATCGTAAAATTGTTTTTACAAACCAACAAAATCCTTGAATGTCCTATCCATCGAAACTTCTCATGATGATCCATAGACGACAAAAAAATAATTCCCACTATACGTACCCTGAACAATTAATTTTCTAATTTTTATTTTGCAACTTTGTTGGCGTGATTTATGTGTATACCCATACTACAGCTTTCTTATACTAAGAATCTCTTAGCTAAGCCACGGACAGACAAACGGACATAGCGAAACTGTACGAAAATAGGTTCCTTTTGACTTCAGAACCCTAAAAAGGAGCAAATAACTCAAACACTGAATATTTTTTTCATTATTTCCAAACATTAGTTTAAAATTTTATGTTTAATTAACATAATTTTATGTCTATATGTCTTAATTTTATAACATACATTATAAGTGTCGAAAGATTTACTATTGTATATAAAATTTTACTTGTTTTACGTAATAAACAATAGATCCGGAATTTTTGAGTCTTGTTTTCATATCGCATTATATTTATCTTTCAATCGTGTCGTGACATTTTATCAAAGTAATGACATTTTCGCAACATTGTTAATAAATTTTGCATTTGCGCCACAATCGCAAGTCATAAACGAGGATGGTATCTAACTGGCTTAACGCCAACCGGAGGAACATCCAATTTCTATTTATCTTACCCATAGTAAAATCCAAATAGTTGGAACACGAGGTTGGCGATTTAATTCGTAAGAAAAACATAATAAATTCCTTCATTTTTGTCCAGTCGTCACTGCAGCCTATAGCTAAGTACAACCGATGTTAAAAAGGTTACTGTCTTGAGACCATTCTTACAAGGATTTATATATATTTCTTATCGTTACAGGTTTTACGTAGTGGGCACTATCTCACTTGATGTTAAGTGATGATGTTGCCCAAGGTGATAACATGCTAAATCTAGTGGAAGACTGGATCTCAAGTGCAGCTGCCGGAACACACTTATTGGTCCTTGGCGACAGATTTTCAACTTAAGGGTGTGGTAGCTAGCCAGGCGGGCTTTAGAAAAAGCCCTACCACCATGCTATGGTTTCCTCACGATATTTTCCTTCACCGAAAGCTCAACCTCATTGCAGCGATTCGAACTCACGTCAATCGACGCGAAGTCGTACTGTGTCGTACACTGAGCCACCATTGCTTCTAGTATTTAGTATTTTTCCATAGACAATCAAAATAGTAAATATAGTTTTCTTTTCAATTATAAGAAACTTTTCGAAACATAATACATACAATATTGAACTAACACGAAGACTGATTAATTTAAGACATAAATTTTATAACCAATCCGTTTCCACGAAATCCAATCAAAAGTAACAATAAAATTTTACTGGAATGCTAGATTTACCGTCTTATTTAACCGATTCACACTAAAATTGATAGTTTAAAATATATAAACATACAATATTATTTATTTATACGTGTGTTTATAACATTTCACTTCATAGCGAAGACATAACCGTATCTTCGAATATTCAAATATTTCATGCGAAGTTACAAATCGACATTTATTGCTCATTTTATGATTTATTTCACCTGTGTGAAATTACTTTGAACTCTTATATCTACTTGTATTAATAAATCTGTCTGTAGTTGTATTTTTTTCCAAATATCGTGATAGTCATTTATTATATAATAAGAACACTGATCACGAATATGTCATTTTTTATCTTTTCTGTCTATTTGTATCTCGTGATTTAATCCTAAAACGGCTTTATGAATTTTTGTACACAGAAAGCTAGTGGCATTCCTCATTAATTAAGCTATAAAATTGTTAATAACATTAGTAAAAATAAAATTACGAAACGAAGATAATTAAAGCGTAATAAATGCGTGTGGATCCGCGGGGCATCGCTAGTATTTTATATGACGCTGTAAACGATATTGCTAGTCAGGCAACCCCTTGAAAATATCACGGTACCAAGAATAATAGAATGATTACGTTTTTCTTTACCGAAAACCAAAATCATCAAAGAATTCGACCCTAGATTTTGTCGACATATTTTATGAGTACGCTACCATTATCCTTGTCCGAACAACAATTTAAACTGTAAAATTAAACAAGATATTTATAAAATGAATATTTGTATAACGTTTTCTTATATTTCAAAATATCCGAATAATTTAAAGCAAAGGTAAGTAAATTACGACGTGTAAATATAGGTATGTAGTTTACTTAGGAAATCATTAATTAACTCTCTGCTTAGTTCGACAGTCAAAACAATTGTTAAGAGTGAGGAGAAATTTCTTAATGAAGACTATTAGCATGGTAAGTTAGGCAGGCATCTTTTAAGATTTTACATATTCACTAGCGATGCCCCGCGGCTCCACACTCTTATAGTTTTCACTCACTTTATTGACTATTCATATAGGCCGTTAAAAATTTCATCAAATCCAGTTGGGATTTAATAAAAAAAAATATAAAAGTATTATTGAGAATTAGTATAATCTATCAATTGAGTAATGATATAATCTTCTCATGTACAAAACATAATCTTCTCATTTACAAAATTAAAAATTAATAATAAATAAATAAATTAAATGTAAATAAAATACACATAACTACATATATTTAATTTAGATTTATGTTGTGGAGTATCTACTTGAAACTGAGTAACGCCCACATCTTTGGTTAAATTATAATACTAGTCTCTAAATGTTAGAACATTTAATTAAAGTTAGCTACTTATCTTTCATAATAAATTATAACTGAATTTTTAATTGTGACTGAATTTTCAGCCAACTTCTGACTACAAACGATATACTTACATTAAATTTTAATTCGTGGAATTGTTGTTATAACTAATTGTTTTAGTTATAACTTATATTACTAAAATATATACTTAATTAATCATTTTTATTATAAACTCTGTTACTTTTTCATCTGTTGAAATAAAATTCATTTATATGACATGAACAAACAATTGGTCTGTGTTTTAATAAAAAATATAATATTTTTGACTAAATAGGTTAGCTACGAGTTATTAAAACCGTAAAACTGGCCAAAAAAATGGAAGGAATGGAATGTATAAAGGAATGTAGAAAGGACATATATATTTATTTTGTTATATAAAGGTTAGAACTAACTTCATAGTGTTCCATACTTAATCTCTTATTAAAAACTAACTGGACCGCTAAAATAGTTATATTTAAACTTAGAAATAATTTTAGGTAAATTTGCTTTTAAATTTAGCCGGTTTATATAGAAGTAATATTGCTTAATGATTTTATTCATGAAAATGTTACAAAATTTAAGTAAGAATCTACGGAATGTATTTGTGCTTTCTAATTGAATAATTAAGCTTCAATAGAGATATATATTAATTCTAGGTTCGTTTATATACTTTTTAACTAAATCCAATTGGTATGAGGTATACAAAAACAATTCAAAATAAATATTTGACAGTTTATAAACCTGCTTCATCTTTAGAAGTTTAGTCATAAAGTTAAAATAAACATATTATGTAACCTACGTTTGACGCCACGGGGAACAACACGAGCCAACGGCTTGGCGTCACATCCCAATAAAGTCGGTGCAAATAAGTACTAACAAACATGAACACTACAGCTAAAACAAATATACACTCGAGTGAGATCTTTCCCGGGCTTAATTAAATACTATACTGTAACGTGTTTGCCGCTCGAGACTTCAGAAGGTGACGCAAGATACTTACTAGAGTTGTTTTTTTTTAACAACGGATACTTGGGACTATAATAGAAAGAACGTTTTCGCAAAGAATTTGAAATACGGAGTAATATAATAATTATCTACATTTATTTGTTAACTGCCAGAATTATATTAAAATCATACTTATGTATTAAGATATAAATCTCGGTCAACTAAAATTACATTGTAATTGACAGATTCGAGTGATAAACGATTAAGTTTAAATTTATTTAAAATAGAAATAATTTATAAAAATCTTATTATTATCTTCTTCATAAGCTTTTATCTCTTTATTACATATATCTCATTGAAAAAGATTATCGTAGAAACAAACAAATTTATATTAATTTGAATTTATTTTATAGCGTACTTACAACATTACATTATATTTTAATTTTGATGAATTATATTATTTATTCGCATCTGCGTATGTGTTAATATAATATACAATAAAACAATATGAACGACATAAATAAATAAGTACCATAAAACTGTAAGCCTGAAACGTAACTTACTATTAGTGAAAAAAATTTAGAATTGGATCAGTTGTTTCGGCGATTATTTTCTACAAAGATATTCAAAACTATACTAGTTATTTTATTATATAACTTGCAGCCATTCGCATTTTCGTTTGCGTCCAATATAATATAAAATTAAATAAGAAAAAAAAACTACATATAGCGAAAGAATTTTTATAATCAGACCAGTAGATCTAGATATTATCGCCTACAAACGTATTAGCTTCTTTATAGTAATGGTATAGTTTAGTATAAACTATAGATAATACTTTACCAAGTACTGATCTATCGATCTGTTCATCTGTAAAATCTTTTTAATTAGAAAATTTTGAATTTATCTAAGTGTATTTTTAATGTATAATTTTGTATGTACATCAATCTTTTAGAAGTTAGGATTTGATTTAAAATATCATTGAAATAAATATTATAATAACATTTAGTAGAAATCTTTAAAGGAAACATCACGATAAAACCATAGCAAGGTAATTAGGGCCAATTCTAAATCCGGCTGGCTAGCTACCACCATCAAGTTCAAAATCTGTTGCCAAGCCTATCTATAGTTTTATTAAAATACAATCCGCATACATTATCACATTAAAAAAGTTCAGTTTTTATTTTATTGCACGGAAACATGTTTAAGTACTAACGAAAGATATGTTATACGCGATTAATTGTAGTAATAATTAACACATAATTGAGCACACTAATTACAGGTTTATGAAAATGGTCATATCTGTAACAGTTACTGCACGTTCCCATTTGTTGATGTCGCCGTCTCTGTTCTTACTAGTCAGATATAGGTCTTGACATCTCATCGGTGGCCTACCCATGCTTCTATGATTAGTACTGGGTCATCACTCCAATACTATCCTACCTAACATGAATCGTTTCTGCGAAATACGTGGCCCCTACAATTCCATTTCCTTTGAACTACGACCGTGGCAATGTCGGACAGCCTAGCCTGGTGTAAATTTCAATCCCAATCCAACAATGTCTTCTAGTTGTAAATTATATTGTAAAACGTATAGCAGTTAGATACAATGTATTATAAGTTATATTACGGAAATCAAATGTAGCAATGTATCATGCAAGAAATCAAACCAAACTTATGACGTACTAGCTGGCCCAACAGACGTTATTCTACCGTTCCCAATAGACAATAACTCGACAACAGCGCCACTAATCCCATTTTTTTCTTGATAACTTTTCTATTACCATAAATAAAACAAAAACGAATTACGCATATCCATCCTCTGAATCGTTCATACAAAAATCCGATACAAAAAAGGACGTTCACTTTACCCCAATTTGAAAATTGTGTAGGAAACTTTAGCAAATTTTTCTTGCCACAAAAACCTAACTCAGACGATTAGGAATATTTTAAAATAAAAATAACCAAATCGGTCCAGCTGTTCTCAAGTTATCCGCTTACAAACGAAAAGTATTATTATTTTTATTTATATAGATTTTAGACTTAAAGCTCCGTGCTATTTTTGTAACAGGTGAACGTACGTATTTTGCTCTTACTGAAAAAACAGATTTCAATTATCACATTTAAGTACAATAGAGACATTTTCGCCTGTCAGTTATGTCAAGTGTGAATGATGAAGGTCGGTGTCAAAACGCCGTTTGACTCAGAATAAAACGGGATCAAGAGTCTAGCCATATAGAACGTTTGGCACTGTAATTTCATTTATTATTAAATTAAAATTTTCATTTTATTATTCAGATTTCTATGAATTATTAAAGTTTGATTATTACATTTTAAAATATTTTTACATTTGTAATTGTAATAGCCGTATTTCAAGTATTCTGTTTTAATTATAGAACATTGATCTGGTCTATAATGTATAATTTTTCAAGAACCTTAATCGATTTAAAATATCAGTAATATTGTGTTTGACGCACTAAAAGTCTGCTTAGTTTTCTTAACAAAATGTTATTCAAGAAGTATAGAGAATTTGACAAAATGATAAGTTATTATAACGTAGCCATTATCCTTCGAACCGGACTTGAATTTCAGAGCAAGCGGAGTGCAGGCAACAATAACACCCACTTTCGTGTCGTCCACAAATCTTTTTAATGGTATAAAGTTTCAAAGTACTCTCGCAGACTTAGAGGTTGCCTTCATTTGATAACACGTTTTTATTAGATACATGCCGACAAATACGAATAGGTGAATTTGATTACTGTACATGGATGTCTAGACGCCGTTAAGGGGGTTTATTAAGATACACAAATAGCAAATTCAATTGGATACAAAGGTTTTGTTTACTTAAAATACATTTTGTACGCCTTATTATATATTATAATTATATATTATATCTATTTTCAAGTGATAAAGTAGACAATTGCTTATTGCATTGCATTGCTATAGTATTGCTTGAATACTTATCGCCTAGCCTAGTATTTTTGCAACATTTTTTTTTAATTAAAAGTACTTCATAAACCTCTTTTTCAAGATCTGTTGTAACAGAAGTCCAATGTGACTTTTATCGAGAAAATAGACTTCACGAAACAGGAGCTTCAATTATTGTTAGTAATGGACGCTGCCTTTGGAAAAGTCTTAGCGGAGACCATCAGTCGGTGCTCTGCGATAGGTATACGACTTGAGTGTGCATAAATACACGTGCTAGAAGTGCATTAAGAACCATTCAATGGTTTCATTACGATGGGTGTTTTTTGGCTCACCAGAATTAGAACTAACATCCGTAACAGAGTCACCAATCAATCTCTGTTTCCAAAGTAATATTAAGAATTGTAGGAATTTAATACAGTGTAAATCAAATTATGCATGTGAAGAATAGCTTGTCCTTTTTTATGGAGACTTCGAAATAACAAGTTAAGCGGGTCACGATCTCGAGTGTCCAACATGGAAACTATCTGCACTGGCCCTGAGGCTATTAAATTAATGATAATGTAGAGGGTCCAGGCTTCGTGGCCTGTTGTCGTTATTTGCACGTGTTCCGTCCCCGGGACGGGTACGTGCTCGGCATTAAGCGAAGCGACAAGCGATCTTAGGTAAACGCAAACATTTCGAGTCTTGAATATTATATAAGCTTAAACTCGTAATAGAAATTAATTTCGGAAAATTATATTTTAATGCGGACAGTAAACACCTTTGAAATACGAAATAACCAATTTAGAAACAAGGCGATTGCTTTTAAAACGATGTATAATAATTAATCAAAACAAAACGTAAATAAGTAATTACTGAAGCTTAATAAATTTTATTTTAAGGCGTATTTTTATCTAAATTATAATGTACTATATTACAACAATCAATTTTCATTGGTAACATGAATTTAAATAATTTAACATTTTTTCTGGGGCTGTTATCACTCTTGGATCGACAGTCGTTTTTTGAGCAGATAAAATATTACAGTTAAGTTCTGAACATTTACCAACAAACAAATAAGGTATATTATGCCTGCATGGTGGGCAAAGTCCTATCTCCCAATTGTTCCGTCTGTGGTGTTTCAGAGGACATTGGCCACATCTCAGTGGAATGATTATCAGTACTCATGGAAATGTTTTTAGGACATATAATCAAAGTAACAGTAATTCTTAAAATGTTAGACTCTGTAAAAGTTGACTGACATCAGTAATGTGCAGCGAAACCATCAAATTATATAAAATTATATGTAAATAAACAAATGTAATACATACTGTTAATATTCTACGTATTGTACTGCTCGATGTATGCATTTCCATTGAATCACAGTCGACGTTCAACGCCAATATAAACTTCAGTCGATCAACAAATGTGGCTACGTGCTGCCATTATCCTGTTTCATAATGACCAATCCGGTTGGTACGGTTGAATTAATAGCAAAGGTCAATGCATTTAATTGAACTATATTTAAGTGAACTTTGTACTATTGTTGTTTAATTTATAATAAAATATGTATTAATAAGGCAACTTAGCCAGAGTTAAGTTGCCTTACTAATATCGCTGTGAAATTTCTTTAAACATCACACAGCAGCTGGTAAGGAAGTACAGGAACAATGTTTTATACTCGTATAATTATTATAACAATCTTATATCGATAGCGCAAACCGCGTTAAATGGTTTATTCTTCCGAACTTCTATTTTTTACCGGTTCGAGGTTTAATTTTCTATAAAAATATATAAAGTAGTTGTCAAATATATATGTATATTATATGTTAATTTTCATGCTTGTAACTTCAAAACTGATGAGATGAAACAGACTTATATCCCATTTTTCGTCCCCTTTAAATTATGACTCTTAAATTACTTACGTTAAAAGATGAACCTTTTATTCAAATTTCATGTTTGTAGTCCAAGCCCGGTGAAGCTGTAAAAGCCACAAAGGCTCCAGAGCACCTAGGGCTAACATTATCAGTTCGAATAAAAAAATGTTTGTAGTTTTAGTGATTTCTATTATATGTTTCTTTCTAGCTAGTGTGGATTTTTCCTTTAATTACGTAGAGTACTTTATATTTGATATAGATACAACATGTCAGACAAACGCTCAAAACTGGTTTAATATCGATAAAAACATTTCCAAGATTTTGCTCTCGGGTCCCTTGAATTTGATGAATGTTTAAATACGTAATTTACAATGATTAAGGTTTTTAAGATAAAATGGAACTTTTTTATTTCTAAATACGTATAGTAAGGCATTACATAAAAACTTACAAAGCTATGGGAGTAATAAGAACAGTGAATGAAAATGTTTAAGCTGTGTTTACAGATAAAATCTCTAAGGGCCAAACCAAAGGAATAGTGTAGAGCAGGGGGCGGGCCTGTATCTAGGGCAGTGCATCATCCCTACAATGTTGCTACAAGACTGTATTTCTGTTTCGCCGATAACTGGAATGTGAATTTCTTGGTAATCTTATTTTTTATGGATGATTTTTTTATAATTCTTAATAATTTCAGGTAACTATTCACGCTGTTACGGCGAAGTGAAAAAACGAGGAAATCTAGATAATTAGGAAACAGTTTTATTATGTTGGTGTCTAGGTAAGAAATATGAAAGTATAATTTCTTGGCGCTTAAATCGCCAGTACGTTGTTTTGATTACGCCTTGTAATTTTTTTAATACGTGGATTATAAAATATCTCAAGAGTACTCCCAAATATTTAAATGAAAATTTCTTTATAGCAAAGATAGTTAAACACAAGCAGTCTCCACTTGGGACATCCTGACTGGTGGAATAACCTTACCTTACCCACCTAACAAAAGATCGCAGCCAAATAACCTTGTGTTATGTTCCTGCAGTGAGTAGAGTTTCCAGAGCTCCTTGAGGTAGGATGGTTCAAGTCGACAAGGAACTAGTTGATACCTATGGTATTATCTGCTTACCATCAGGCGCGCCGTATTGCAACCTTGTTTGCAATTTTAGTAGCCCTATAAAAATACTACGGCAGCATTAATTTTCGTCTCGTAATTTTATATTTACTCTTATTAAATGGTCTATTAAAGTATTATTGACGATACTTATTTAAAATCTGTCAATTGATGAATGACATAAGATACCCGTATACAAAATTTCACACAAATCGGTCAAACCGTTTATCAGTTAAATCTGGAAATACAGACATGTTGACACATTTTTTTTTAAATGTCAGGTTCGTGATCAATGTCCTTTATAATAGGTTTCCAATAGGAAATTTGACCTTCCAAACAGACCTACTTTATAAATACAGATATTAAAATAACAACTGAACATGATGTTAGGTATTTTACGTACGAAATAGTCGTAAATGAAAAAATCGATATTAAAATTATTTGCAGTTAAACTTTTAAAAAGTTCTGGACTAAAATTTTGGATTTGTAATTATAGGCTTTACGTATGGGTTTTAAATATATGTAACAGTAGCTGTGCCCGCGGCTCCGCTCGCGTGGACTACTCAAAAGCTTTTTTTTGCGCGAAATCCTCTTTTTTTTAAATAAAAATAGCATAAGTTTTTCTTTATAACATCAGCTATCTGCCAGTGAAAGTCTCGTCAAAAAGGGACCAACCGTTTTGGAGATTACCCGAAACAAACAGACAGACAAAAAAATTTTGTTTTTGCTATATATATTCATAACTGCATTTCGTAAAAATGTACTATTTTGACATTACAAATAGACACTTCAATTTTATTATATGTATAAATAATATGTAAATTAAAATACTTCACATAAAAATAACAAAAAAGTAACAGTTTAGGGCATAATAAAACTATATACAAAAACCCACAACAAAGACTTAAGAATGCGAATGCGATGTCGCAATAACACGACGAACAAAACGTCGAATCGTCTGGTATGTAATTGAATACAAAAGGAAATCGCATCGCATACGTAAAGTTCCGACCGAGTGAATGCATACAGCGTCACATTTATAAGTTTACATAGAAATGGTCTCTTGACTTATTCTAAAACTTTCGAATGAATCTATTCGATTAAAAAATAATTTATTTTGTTTTGAATAAAAGTTTTTGCAGTTAAACTTTTTTGAGCGAGATTTAAGTTCCGAATGGCTAGATCGATTATATCTTGGAATAGGGCAAAAGATAATTTTTAAAGTTATACTTTTTTTGTTGCGTTAATGACTTTAATGGAACTGTCTATAATTAAAAATTGAATTAAATAATGTTTGTGTTCTTTTAACGTAAAAATAACCCGTCTATTTCGAAATTACAGACAGATTAATGGTAAAAAGCATAGATTATCAAATTTAATGTATTTCAATCTCAATAACTCATTTGACAATTATCTATTGACAGACAGAATTTTACATAATTATGAATGTAAATGGTATTTTAGTAAGGTTCTTATTTCATTAGGTTTGAAGCCTATGAAATTCAATTAAACCTTGTTGTATCTAATGTTATCACATGTTATCTGGAAATATGAAAAGTAATTTTGATTTCAAAGTTTTATAAAATGAAATAGTTTGCAAGTATTGCGTATTGCGGTCAATGTTGGCAGAAAATAAAGCAGACTTACAGCCAATTTTTTGTGCTTACTTACCTACCTCCTACCGGACCACTAGGGAGAGGCCGAAGAAAATTTACCCCAAAATGTCAACATCTACGCAAGTAAACATTTTCTCTGAATTGTACGATAACATATTTTGCCCCATTTGGGCATTGTTGGTGGATACAATTTTATTCGTACCCATTCCCAAGACGTATGTACGTGGGAAATTATTTTCCAACAACTTTTTGTCTACGTTCAATAAATAAACTTACAAGGAAAATAGTTTGTCTAAAAGTAAGTTTGCGGTATTTTTTTGTAGTACATCCAATATTTTATCGTATTTTTTCCTTAAACGTTATATTGCTTCTAAATCGTTTTGTTATAATTTAGTTCTTTCAACAAAATTAATAAACTCTATCAATATATAAAAAAAGATGTTGTTATATATGAGAATAATGAACTCCAACACTGTTTGACTGATCACTATAAAAGTTGTTAGATCTAGGTAGTTTTTAATGGAGAATGTTTCCTGCTTTCCCTGAACGATAGGTGGCGCTGTAGTCAAATATGCATTTGCAAACTTTGCAAACTTGCATGCCACCGACATAATATTAATAAAAGTTAGTACAGTATAAATTAGTTATTTATAATTAAAATTTATCTGGTAACCCTAAATATTAAAAATAACAATATAATTATAAAAGCGTTTAGTTCATTAAGTACATTATCTGTTTTTGAGCAATTATTTAACGTAATAAAAAACTAGTTTTAATCACATTTCTTGCTAATGTGAACCTTTTTTTTTTATCTGCATTTTACTTAATGTTCGAAAATTAGTGTACATATGTTTTGCAATTCCTTTTGAGATTTATTTAAACACACAAGACAATTTGACATTGTGTTCTTAGTGTTATCGCGACATCGGATTTTCGTTGATACGTCTGTAGGCTATCGTGTGAAATCACCTATTGCAATGATTGTTTTATCAATCATTTTTATCTTTCAATTATATATATTTATTTTAACTTAGTTGATATTTCATTACTTCATTTATTGTGTTTATGCTCCTTTCCGAAAGCATCTTATCTTTAGATCATTTATAATATTTTAATATTGTAATACAAACTTCTTTTACATTCATATATATATATATATATATAATGAGAAGGCCGTATACAAAGATTGTATTTTTGGCTGAAAATACCTTTTAAATTTGAAATATAGAAGATACTAATAATAATTGAATTGGGACAGCATTCAAGATGACTGACCGATCAGACGTCTGTGACTTAATACGTATATTATTTTACAAGATTTTTACAAGTTTATTTATATTTTCTTATTCTACTTTATTATTTAGAGTCATATTTACACAGAAAGAGACCCCTCACATTGTAATCGATATTCTAAAGAATTGAAACTATTTACTCGAAATTGTCAAGAGTCAAAAATGTTTATTAAACTAGTATAAAATCTGGCGGACACATCCATTCATGCTGGCTTGAGGATGCAGCTATAAAATGGAACAGAATGGATATCTAGTTAAACACAAGCTTCTCACGACAGATTTTTATTAGCAGCTCTGTTACGGATATATTCAAAACGTGGACTATTTCTTAGTAGTGAAGGTTTTACTATTATTAATAGACTATAAAAAGGTACTCTGTTTTTTATATCTCACTTATTGTCAAATGCCTTCGGAATACACATATATATATCTATTTTGCATTTCATTCCATAACCTTTAAATATTTATTTTCGGAAATTATACCTATTTAATTGTCCACGCGACACTATCTTTCTTTTCTTTATATTACCTTGTCTTTTTTTATATATGTCTTAAGTAACAAACTGTACGTCTGTTTCTGTCTATTTTATTAAAATGTTACTGTATCAATGATATAAGCATTCATAGTTGTAGAAAAAGTATTCGGTAAATTATTCGTAATTTCACTAGTGCAAACAAACACACTGATAACTATTTTAACATATTTTATCTAAATGAGTAATCTTTAAGTCTGTTTGCTCCAAAAATAAGGATTTAAATGCCCTAAGAATGTTTGAAGTTAATTTCTAAAGCCGAGAGCGAGACACAACAAAACGTAAAAAAAAAGATTTATAAGATTGATTTATATTTTTTACAGACATGGAATATTTGAATGTTATTTTTGTAACAAATACTGATAATGTAGTTTTTTTAATAAATATAAAATCTCGCGTTATATTACAAATAAATACGAAGACCAGTTAATACTCGGTATAAAGATGATATACAGAAAACAAAGATATTAAACCATCATATACAGGCATAGATGCTACAGACAAATTCGTAGTCCACTTACTGTTGTCAATAAATCAACTGTTGATGATCTATCTGACAGACTTAAGAAAAAAGCAGATGGAGCCGATACAACACGAAAATGTCCCTAACAATTTTAGTATTATTATTCAATTGTGTCAATTTTGAAAGCAAACGTCATACTATGTCAGAATCCTGTATGTATATAAAAAATAGGTATGTCATCTTGTAAAAGTTCTTTCTGAAGACAAAAAAGGAAGAGGGATAATCGTTTCATAGGTAATAAAGCTTATTTTGATATTATTTTCCGTCTTATTTGTTACCGATTACAAAACTGCAACAGTGTTGCTAAGTTAAAATGATATATTTTCCTGGAAGTTATAGAAAAAAATATGTATGTAGAGATGTACGAGAGCTTTAAACCTAACTATCATGAAACTAGGGATATGGTAATATTTGTCACGTAATAGCTTGTTTGATTGACGACGACCTACCAAAACTGAAAGAGATAGCGTTATGGTTCCAAACTAAAAAATACAGAGAATCCTGGACAATTTAGTGTACTAGTAAAAATCTAAATTACAAGATGGTCGCAAAAATGTCAAATGCTTACGACATCGGAACCATTAGGCATAGGTATGGTAAGTTAAAACAAAAGTAAATAAATAAAGAGAACCAAGAAATATTCAATGTTAAGGAAAAAACCAAGATGACAGATATAACTTTAGTTGAAAATTGGTATGTAAAGGTCCTTCATTTCATGTACAAAATCAATTTTTTGATAACGGTTGATGAATTAACGACTACACTACTAAAGTGGTAAAATAACAGTAGATGTTATGTTAACTACCCTGACAACATTTTCACACGGTCGTACGTGTTGTTATCTGGCTGCCAAGGACACACAGCTAAATACATGTCCCACTTTTGTTGAACGTAAGGCTCCATCTGCCTTTTCCTCAAATCTGTGATCTATCTATTGATTGCATCAAGGTAATAGCATGTTTTAGTTTGTTCGATCGAAATAATAAAAATCACGAATAATATACAAACTTTGACTAGATGTTGTAAATTGCTTGTACATGCATTGAGTGATTATCTTTGATTTCTTTATAAATGTTATTAAACGTCACTCTATTTGTTAAAATCATAGAAAACATATGATAAAAAAATTTGCTATCGGTAAAGTTTTAAAAATATCCTAAGTAAATCTCCAGTGACTCCATTTACGGTAGAAAGCATGTCTAAAGGAATGGAAGGAAAACACAATAAAAACTGGCAAATACAAAACGTTCTTGATAATAAGGAAAAATGTTAACCTTAGTAAAGTGTTATTACACGCGGCAAAAATATAATCCGATAGAGCGGAACCTAACACACATAAGCGGTGACCGCTGATCCATAAAATCAAACATCCTACATCACTTTGTGCGATATTATTCCGGAATAGTCGAAAATATGACTTCCTTTTACGTCCGACAGATATGTAAAATCGAGAGAGCGATAGTTTAATTGTTTTTTTTTATTTCACTTTTGGTAATTATGCATTGTTTATTAGTATTTTTATGTAGCAAACAAGCAAGCAATTTATCTGTTGTTGAGTGGACACTGTAGCCTGCAACTAAATATCACTAAAAGAATAACCAGATTCAAACTCAGGTCAACTAATCAGGTTTCTAATGCTGTGGAATGAGTTGAAATGGCTCGCTTTTTAGTACGTATGGCCACTACACCCTTCAGATCGTAACCCAGCAGCACGAGCACTGCTTCTTTGTCGCAGAAATAGATGTAGCGGTGATACTTTTGCAGTCGAACTTTGCACAGTTTCTACCCCTCTCCTAAAACTAGTCTACTTCTGTATTAATAAATTAAAAATAAGCATAATTTTTAGTTCTGCAGTACTACATAATCCTATAAAAAGTCAATGATTTAAAAAAAACTAACAAGTTTGTAATAAGACTTTTTAAACTATTGCGTTTTGTATAATACATTTATTCATACAATAGTTCAAAAAACATATAGCTGAAGTAAAAAATTGATATAAATTTAAGTGGACTATAGCGGATCAACTGCTCAAAGAAGGCCCTAATTATATTAGCCAAAAGTCCTCTCCAATCGGAATCAAAAAGTATATATCATTCAATCGGGATGTCGGTCTAAAATAATCTTCGGCATGGAATCCGATGATAGCAATACTTAAAACTCGGTTGCGGATGACAAATGTCGTATCGGACACAGTGGTGGAACATCATTAATGACAGTGAGTAGATGAGGGTAGTCAGTAGCGTGTGTAGACACCGTGACACTTCAGTCAGCTCGTGACCACGGCCTCTGTAATTAAAAAAAACGCCGCGTTCTAGACCCGTCTTAAATATAATATATAATATTTTAACAGGTTTACTTAGACCGATCTTTAAATCTGTAAAATGATACGGCATCGCTGCTACTGAAAATCACTTTGAATTGTAAACTTTCATTGCTTGCAGTGCAGTTGCAGGACCAATGAATGACGTGGGTCCGAATGATAGAACGAGTATTTGGTAAGCCTTTGCAATGCCAATAAAATTAATAACGTATTAGATAAAAAAAAAATCACATTTAATAAATCACTATTGTGGCCAGCATCTATATGCGAAGGTAGTTTTGTTAAATTTCAGAAAATTACTAAAATTATGTTTTTTTTTTATTTGCCGCCTTTGTTAGATCCCTGAATTATAATAGTTCTGGCCTAACCGTCTAGAGAATTTATTTCCGTCCATTGTTGATTTCTTCTGGCAGTTGCAGTCTAACATACTTCATTTAAAAAATGCCTTAAAGCGAAATAACTTTAACTAAAACTGTTCAATCAATCGCTTCACATCAAGTCTACTGTTGTTAATATATTTCATATAAAAATACCTTCAAGCGCGGTAATTTTTATTAAAACTCTTCATTGAAGCTTTTCTATAAGAAAGAGTATTAAGTTGACGTTGATCTGGAGTCTATTTTATAATATTTATTCATATTCTTAAATTGATATTTCTCTCTGTACATGTAATTTTTACTTTGCAAATTTCTTTTTAGACAACTATTATAACAGTCTTTGATAACGAATACAACTTTTTAATAATTTTTGTTAGTCTGTCTGTTTTTTGTATGTCCGAACTAACTCAAAAACGGCTTGACCGATTTTTATGAAAATTTATACACGGGAAGTATATATCATTCCATTATTAATATTGACAAATTTATTAATCTCAACCGATTTAGATGGGTTTTTTTCGTAGGAAATATATGTCATTAGATTAATGATTGGCCTGCGCTGCGCTTCAACTAGATACAGCCATATATTTTTTTATACGACTAAGTTAGCATAAAGAGTTCGGCCCGCCTAATGGTATGCGATATCGTAGTCCATGGACGCTTGTAACACCATAGATATCAGTAGCGCGTTGCCAGCCAGAAGGTGTTCTGCAAACCCTACTCCCCGCAGGAACAGAACATAAGATTATTAGGCTGCGTTCTTCTTATTTCACCAGCCGGGCTGCCCCAATTAGAGAGAATGTCCAAAGGGATTTCTTTATACTTTACCTCTACTAAAACAATAGGTCCTATAATGCGACAACTTAATATCGTAGTGTGTACAGTGACTATATGAACTGACGCTTTATGCGTGACAAAATAATGTTGGGAATACTTTATTATCATATTATTGGAAACGTTATTTTATAGACTATATTTTAAATTCATCTTATGAATGCAGCTTATTTTTTTTTTATTATTTAATAAAACACGCAGTTTGTCAAAGCGACATAGCTGTTGGAATGACATTGATACGAGGAGAACTTAGGGAGAACGTAGCTTTCTATCTATAAAACCCGATCAGTATTCCGGAGAGTACCTCCTAAAACATCCAAAGTTTACCTCTTTATAATCATAGTGAAGATAAACGATATTAGATAAGAGTAGATAATTTGACAAACACATTATTAAGTTCATTAGGAAAACATGAGTAATGTTTTTTTCTTTTTTGAAACCGTAATCCGTTTACTCCGATACTTACATGTATACTTACCTAAATCCAGTACTTACGTAACCGATTAGAAAAACAAAGTGTTATTATTAATATAAAAATGAAATAAACAGTTAGTTATTCTGACTGGGTTATAAATATAAACTTAAATATGTCGATAACATTTGTGCACATTTTCATAATCAAATTTAAATTCGATATTATCTAAACATATTGGTATCTAACATAAATGAATTGCAGTTGTAACTTCGCAGCTGACATATTGCCGGCGATTGTCCGATGTCACCGTGATAAATAAGCCATGACAAATACGCCAACATGATACCAGTGACATGATAAACACTCAATACTCGGAAATGTCAATGTCGGATTAGATTTCAAATATGGCGGATTACTTAATATAATGATGGACTTGACAAAAATATAACAATAATCATTTTTATATAAATCGTGCACCTGCAGTGATGAAGTTTATAGTACAATAAATAATATTATTAAATAATTAAATATAAATAGATAATTAAAAAATAGATAATTTTCTATTTTATATTTATAGGAAAATAGCAACCGCTCGCGATTTTGTACGCATTAATTTTAATATAAACTTAATAGCATAGATTAATTATTGGTTTCCACTGAGCTTCAACTAATTACCGCACTACCTTAAACAATAGATCCTAGAATAGAGGAATTTAATATTTTAGTGTATGGCTATTTGAAATGAAGCTTGTCAACATGACAAGCGTTTAAGCGATGATGGCTCAGTGGTAGCGTGTACGACTTCGCGTCGATTGACGTGAGTTCGAATCCCTGCAATAAGCCTGAGCTTTCAGTGAAGGAAATCATAGCATGGTGGTAGGGCTTTTTCTAATGCCCATCTGGCTAGCTACCACCCTCAAGTTGAAAATCTGTCGCCAAACACCAATAGGTGTATTCCGGCAGCTGCACAATGAGAGCCAGTCTTCCACTAGGCTTAGCATGTTACCATCTTGGGCCACATCGTCACTTAACATCAGGTGAGATTGTGGCCACTACTTCAAAAACTATAAGTATAAAAAAAAGTTGTCGGTGTGACATTGTCTCGAGTACGCTGATTCGGCGTAGTTTTGATTGCCAATTTTTTATAGCACGCCGACGATATCTAGTTAAAGCGGCGTGGAAACCAATCATTAATCAAGCTTAATAGCGATAAAATATGAACTATGTAATGTAATAAAGGAAAAGGTAGCTTTCTCCCAATAAAGTATATTCAGAACCAGATCAGCATTTCCAGAGATACCTCTTACAAAGAAACAAATGCAACCTCTAGCGGTGCCCTGCGGCATCGCAGGCGCTTGTTACGCAGTAATATTTTCATCCCATAATTTTATTTCTACTCAAAATATTGAAAATTCGTATAGCTTATAAATTGAGGAATGTTATGTACTTCTCGTTCACAATTTTCATGAAAATCGGTAATTTTTTACTATTTTTAAAAATGTTAGTAATAATTCTTATTGCTCGTCAATCAATCAATGACTTATACCTCCCGTGTAAAAATTTTCATAAAAATCGGTCAATTTGGACATACAAATAGACTGCCCAAAATATTTTAATGGCATGTTCGTGATCAGTTCCTTTATTCAGGATGTACATCTGAAAATTAAAAAAAATACATGTAAAGGCAAAGATTAGGTATAGATTATGCACAAGTAGATAAATAAAAATAAAGAAGAAACAAGGTTTCACATTTGACCCAAATAAGGAACTTACGTAAGCTTAAAGTCCCAGAATAAGAACTAACAAGTTACGCAGTTGAGTTAATTTTAATTAACGGTTACTTTAGTTCAATACGATAACCGATAATTATTCTCGAAATAATTAATTTAGAAAATCTCTATAATACATATTGAAATTGTTTAATACTTTAATACTATAATTAGAGTTAAAAAAAGTCTTGATATAAAACATAAAGTTTAAGAAACTATTCTATTGGATTATTTACGTAATTATATTATAGGTATCAAATAGGTTTCTAAAAGCATAATTTGTATAAAGTATAGAGCAAGCCGAACCTATTTGCCGTGCGATCATCCAGTAAGCAGAATCGAATTGAGCTGACGCGAAACCTGCCTCGTTTGCATTTATACACGACTTTAGACCTTTGAAGTCACTTATACTTTGCAAATATTGATTTTATTCAAATCTTTAAATTTTCGAAACATCATGAAAAAAGCTTAGTGCGTGTCGAGCCACATGCAGTGTAGGGTTTCTTACTAGCTCGTCACAATATGCAGATTTAAAGATCATTCATATTACACCGTGTGGGAGTCGGGCCGGATGCCAGCCGGGACACCGCCAAACATTTATAATGTACTTTTTTTTATTGACGAAGGCGTTACTTTGGGGAAATCCATCATAAATAATTATTTAATACTTCCGCCTGCAATAGATGAATAGCAGTTCCATCTACTTAGTTATAGAGGCTGTACCCTTTCTTATTACGACATGTTAATCGTTATTCAGAAGGTTATGACTATAACTAACGACAACCACCTGGTGTTTAGACTAGACGAATTACGACATGATTTTTTAATTGAATTATAAACAGCCATATATCTTACAGCATAAGATACACTTCAAATTTTATTATATGTATAGAAGATAAACATATTATAATCTTTATTATTATTATTTTAGTCTATTTTTAGGTATAAGTAGTAAATATGTTATTAATTTTGGTTGAATTTGGTGTCTAATCAGTTTGCATTTAAATTTTCCTAGCACCACGTAAAATAGCAAAATGTTAAAATACGAAATAGATATGAGTAAAATATAGTAGGTATATTTAACGATATGAACGTTTTGCCGATCTATTGAGCGTCGCATTGCCAGATCTAGTGTTTGCTTTTCAATATACCCTGGTACGTCATCGTCTTCAACAGTGGCGTACCTAGGAAATAAAGGGGAAGCTAACCTTTTTTACAATACCATCAGCTAAAATTGATAACGAGTGAATTATCTACAACTGTACAAAATGTTAAAATTTTGAAAAAACAGTCTTTAATGAGATTTTAGAAGAGTGATATATAGATGATATGGAACTACACCAATGTGTAATATATATTACAATCATATGAATGTCTTTTCTCATTATACCTAAGAAATCTCGTTCATAGTCCAACACATATTTTTGTGTTTTCTTTTTCTAAAGTAAGAAACTCATTGAAGTAAGCACAGTATTTAGAAGCCACATAAAGCCATCGGCCTGCTCCCTGTGTCGTCATTCATTCCAATGTTCATGATAATAAGGTATGTATGGACCGCATTATTAATATTTGGTAAACCTATATACCTAAATGACATTACAATTTAATTGCTTCATTATTAAAGTGAAACTTTTATTCTATCGCCCCAAAATTTTTCGTTCATCCATCGCATGTCGCATTACATTACATTGTCGCAAATAAAATTGAATTTTATGCCGTGCACTCAAGGATTATAATTGTAAATTCGGAACATTTTATATGTAAATAGGTGTTATTAAAAAATGTATGTCACATGTCTTCAATAATTTGTATTTTTTTTAAGTTTCACTTGCATCGTGGTTTCATAAAACCACACAATACTTTTTTAGTTTTATTTTATGAAGTAATAATTAATCGGTGATAAATTCGTAGGTAGGTAACACACGACTTCCATACTAAGTCCCACCCATGGTATTGAACGTCTCTAAAAGCAAACGATAAAACTGATTGATTTCATTCAATTAGCAAACAAAACGAGGCATTCAATAAGAATTAACAATACCAGGTTTTCTGGTTTGTGGTTTATTGAAATCGATAGTCAGCCATTTATCTGGGTTAATCGGTTTGTGTGCTTTCGATAATTATCGCTTTCAGTTTAATGACGTATAATTATTAATTACGCGTGTATTTATGTTTTGTGCTATTTTTAATAAAATTAGCGTTTGATTACAACCTCATCTGATGTTAAGATTTTTAATTTGAAGGTGGTAAGCTACTCAGGTGGATATAAAAAAACGAAATTATTGTATATTACGCGTAGAAGAACTATCAGTAATTCAGCTTTAAATGCTATGATCTATAACAATTGAAACCTATCCATTCTATTTGGAAGATAAACTATTTTGTACTCAGTATCGCAGACGACAAAGAATTTATAACGGTGTACGTGCCCGTATAACTTTCAACATTTTAACTAAAGATTTGAGAAAAGGGCAGATGGAACCTTATGAACAACAAACGTGGGACAAGCTAAATGCATGTGTGTCCTTGGCATTCAGGTAACAACACGTGCGATCGTGTAAATAATGTTACCAGGGTATATAACATGAGTTTTACTGTTTACCACTCTAGCAGTGTAATCGTTAATCCATCCTTCGTCATCAAAAAACTAATTTTGTACTTGAAATGAAGAGTCCCAAGGATACTAGCCGAGAGCAGTTCCCCAGCATCTTAGTACGGCAAAGATAAGACGTATCAAACTTCTTTTTTCGTACCAAGATGGCAGTTACCGTAAAGCTGTGACTCCGGAGCCCATTGTGTGTTTTTGTTATGAAAGGGAGAAGAGGCAGTTAGGTTCAGAACACTCGCCATGATACAGACGCTAGATGATACTCCCGATGTTATCCCTGAAGTTAAGATCGCTGCAAATATATATATCTAGGATATTGAGGCTATCCACGCATTGCTAGCGAGATATTCTGAAGAGTGGGGAGGGAGGAACATTGGGATTTTTTGGTAGAAAACGCAAATTGTAGGTGTACATAGGTGCAAATTTAGTAATAAAGTGCTTTATTATAAATATGTGCAGCTAAATCTTCATAAAATCAGTATTTCAACGTTATTGCATATAACTGAATAACTTGCATTGTTGTCGGCATACTCCATTCATCGCCTAAAGTTTTGAATTTGACGACATATCGCAAATTCAGTTTCCACTAGAATTCAGAAAGAAGTAGGTCGACGAAATTTTATCTCGCATGGCATTTGACGGTAGCTTTCCACCAAGTAATCACATTTCTAGTAAATCTTAATGAATTAACCAAAACCAACGGATGCGGGAAAAAATCCTTATGTCGCTCATAAATTGTCCCTTTAATAAAATCTCGTCTACTTCCTGGGAGCAAAAAGATACGAGTCATTATTTTGTTTAATTAAATTGTTTTCATTACTGCTATATTGGCATTATACAGTAGCTCATCTAGGCTTTAAAAGCATTTTTATAATTGTATTTCCGTTTTTTATTTATGGTTTGTGCCCATATAGGCAATTTTGCCAATGTCAAGTGTAACAAATACACGTTTTAAAGTTCATTATAATAGTCAAGTGATCGGTGTACTATAGAATAAACTAAAAACAAAACACATAATTACAAAACACAAAACAGTCAAAAATATATAAATAGAAACCATATCAATATAGACACGAACAAAAAAAAAAGATGCATATTATAAACGTCTTTGTCTGTCTGTCGATTAGTGTGCTCATCAAGTGTGTGTATCAAGATCTTCCAAACGGATTTAAATGCTTCTTTTTTAATCAAAGATTTATATTTTCTGGCCAGGTTTTAGTATAACTTGGATAATTAAGAGACAACGTTATAAGGATAATAGTAAATTAAAATTATGTTATGTTCTGTTTTTTTAATAGTTTTCCAACCAAGCTTAACGTGTCAACATCTTGAGCCACATCATCACTTAACTTCAGGTGAAATTGAAGTTATAACGATTAAAAAAAAGTATAAACTATCGACTTATGGTGTAGAACATGGTAGGGAAGTCTTAAATGCTAGAAATGATTGCTTGCTATGTTTTTGTCCCTCTACAGCGAAACCCATAAGGCATGTAATGGTTTTTTACAAAATAAAGCAAAACACTCGACACTCGTCGGCCCCTTTTTTTAGGGGTTCATTGATACGTTTTATACAACAGTAGATACACCCCAAATTGTATTCAAAATAAATTATTATTTTAATCAAAGATATTGTACCAATCTGTCGTCGGATTATTTCTTTGATTCTATTATATTTGAAAGAGCCGCCTACTTTTCTACGGTATTCAGAATTAAACCCCGAGGATCAAAGCAAACCATTATGAATTAAACAAGAGCTTTATTCCCTCACTATGTAAAGATAATAAAGGGCAAACCTCCGGGGTGAATCCATATTTCCGGCTTTTGTATAAAACGTTATAATTAATATAAGTATGATTAATAATATTAATTTAACAATTAATATTAATTTACTTATATCAGAAAATAATAACGTACTTCGATCAAGCAAATATTTTTCGTAACTAATATATCTACCTTAATAGTGAAATAAAGTTTAATTTCAATTCTTTATTAATTGCTAAATTTATACAATAGTGAATCTTTTTTATATACTGTATTGCTTTCTACTGAATTTTTAATATTTCTTTAAAAGCTTTTAACGCCATTCCACTTAAACTAAAATTTCAAGCTTTTAAACAAGTAATAAAATTTCCTGAACTTAATTAATAAAAAATGTATATTTACTTTTAAGTCCGATTATTTGTAAATAACAGCTTGGTTTGTTTATTATTAAAAAAATACTTGCATATAAAAGTTAAAAGCTTGTAAAAATTAAAATCTACACGAAAGTCTTAAACCAATCGCTCGACGGTGACAATTCGATATTTAAGAAATTTGACAACTTGATAATAACTGAAGTTACATACGATTTGCAAAATTTATAATAAGGCTTTCTGTCAAGTGCGACTGCACTGAAATGTACTTGGCGTATAATATTCAATTTGAAAGAGGATACTGGTTAAAAAAGTAATATGAAATACATTACCATAATTCTATAAATTCATCACGATGTTTTCGTCATTCGTAAATCTGTCGCCAAGCACCAATAGGTGTGTTTCGGCAGCTGCACTTGAGAGCCAGTCTTCCACTAGACTTAGCGTGTTCTTGGGTCACATCGTTACTTAAGATCAGGTGAGATTGTAGCCACTATGCCAAACCTATAACGATAAAAATAAACCTTTTTAGGCCGGCATGACAGCGGCGACCGCCGATGGCTTTCGATCTTTCGGTGGTCGCCGTTGTATTTGAATTGTACTATGCTTACCATCAGGGACAGTACAGTCAATGTGCCGAGCTATTATAAAAAAGACCGGGCTTGTAGTATTTAATCTGACGTCATTCGACACGGTTCTGAACGGTTACTTAAGTATCAACGTCTGTTTAAAATATTACTAAAACATCACCGTCACTGTATTTACCACATGTTCCTCTGCTTCTGAAACACAATGGCCCTTTACGGTGTAATTTAGAAGGTAACGATCAATTGAGAAGGTAACATAGGTTTACTACGCTTCCAATTCTCTCCACTCCATTAGTGGGTTGCTAATGGGGTTTACTGATTTCATTACTATGTTCTATGTAGCTCGGGTAAGTTGTTTGTAAATAGATTAATTTTATAGTCTTCAAAACCCAATGAAGTATTATTTTTTAACGCATGGATTCCTATCATGGATAATCTCCCAAACTGGGCAGCCATTATCCTCAAGTTGAAAATCTATAACCAAGGAACTATAGGTGTATTGCGGCAGCTGCATTTTAGAGCAACTCTCTCTAGTCTTAACGATACGAGCTCGAATTCCTACAATGAGCCAAAGCTCTCGGTGAAGGATAACATCCTGATAATATATAGTATGATAGTAAGGCATTATGCAATACCCACCTGGTCTGTTACTAAAAGTTGAAAAATCGATCTCCAAGCATCTATAGTGTGTTCCGGCAGCTCCAATTGAGAGCTAGTTCCCGCACTAAGTTTAGCATGTTACCATCTTAGACCACATTGTCACTTAACATCAGGTGAGACTGTAGACAAACACTACACCTATAAAGTATTTACAATATATATATAAAATACTAGCTGTGCCGAAGAACATTTTTTATATATATCGAGATACAAAGTAGCCTATGTATTCATTTAGGGTATCAGCTACCGCCATACCAGATTTTATCAAAATTGGTCCAGCCGTTTGAGCGTGAAGAATTAACAAACATACAAACACACTCACAAACTTACGGCTTTATAATATTTTATAGTAACTAACACCCATTTGGTTCAAAGAGAGGTAGGACTTATCTCCAAATTTCTTTGGAGATTTCTCTCTACTTTGCGCAGTCCAACTGTTGGAGTCCACCTTACAAAAAACTACAGCCAAATAACCTTATGTTGTAATCCTGCGGTACAAGGTCGGCAACGTACAGGTGACACCAATGGTATTAGAAGCGTCCATTGGCTATGGTAGCCGCTTATGATCACGCGGACAGTATGCTTGTTTGCCACCTTTGTAGTATAAAATAAAATCGCTTCACCACGATCACGATGTTAAGGCACTGTAGAAGCCGCCAAACCCGTTGTGGAATTCGTAAAAACGACTATTGACGCAGTGTCTGATCGCGTTAACTCAACCATCATCACTACTTATTGCCTACGGAAAATAACCAAATAAAAAAAAAGGAAATTTATTATAAGGAATTATAGTTAGATAAATAACGTCTACACTCTGCAACGAGTGGACTCGAAATGTCACAGCTCTGTTAAACGTACCTAGTTTGTATAGTTTCAAAAAATATATTTTTTTATAATGTACCCTATATATATCCTACCTATACCTACCCTATAGTTATCCGTTAACAGTCCAAATCCTGAAAGTATTATCTAGTAGTAAGTAAGTAGTAGTAGTAGTAAGTTTTGTAATAATGTATAGTCTTTAGATAACGTGTAATTGTGATAATATAAATTAGTCTTGTCCAAGACTCATTTCGAACGATCACGATCCTCAACCGAAGGAGAGAAAGAGAGAGATTAATCATACAAATTATAAATAGAATATATATTTAATTCGAATACAAACTGATATATTGCGGTCTGTTCAGTCTGGCATCCCGATTGAACTTATTGTAATTTTTAATTTGAATTGCTTCTCTTCCCTTTCTAGTCTTACATATTTATAGCTGTCTATAATATATATCGGAGAATCGTGTCTGTACTAATGACCAAGTACTATTTGGCTAGGCGCGATAGCAACAGATGTGCGACGATCGAAATCGCGTGTTCGCACGCACTCATCACGTCAGCACGTCCGAATCAGTTACTAGTTTGATCTGACATGCAAGGCAAGGGGTGGCTATAGGGGAGGCTGGAGGCCGCTCGGGGAAACCCCAAATAAAATCCACAATATCGATTATCCGTAACGACGAAGTCGAGGGAAATCTTAGTATTCTGCTGCTGGCCTCTCCGATATATATGTGTTAATCTCAGGTTACCACTTAACAACTTTTGAATAATTAAAAGGATTTTTGTGTGTTTTGAATATTTTTAAGTATTGATAATTAAGAACTTATAAGATAGAGCATAATCATTATGAAAGAAATTATCTCAATAGTATTGTCAGTTCTATGCCGTCGCTTCCGCGGCGTACCGCAAGTCCGTATGTCTAGCCGAGTTTCGATCCTCTAATCACCTTGTGGTATCTGTATTTGTCTAACCAATTTATAAGTCAACTAGCTGCCTGCCCCGGCTTCGCACGGTTAAGTAACAAAAATTTCAAAAAATATAAATTTGAACACACACACACACATACATCCTTGTTTTTGCGTCAGGGGTTACTAAGAACGAGAATATTATAGAGCAAGTATATTAATGATTTTTTTTATTATTTTTATATTTATTTATTTTTATTTGTTATGTTTGTAAAAAAATCATATCTACAAAACTACTACGGCATTACTACTGCATATTTTAAAATAAAAAAGTAGTTATTGTGACATAACTCTAATAGTTAAATATATGGTATTTGAGACTTTTTTGAAGATATTGATGTCCTCTATATAATTGTGATACATCACTTAGCTCTATTGTCAATAATTTCAGCAGCGTACGCGATATAACGATTTTTTTTTGTATTTTTTCACAAGTTGGGTTTCATTATTGTACTTTTCATATCCTTCATTTCATTTATAGTTGTAGTTTTCGGATCCTTAACTTTTTTTGAAAATATTATATCACCTATGTTCATCAGCGATAATGTGAAAGAATTTTTCAAATCGGTCCAGTAGTTTCAAAGCCTATTCAATGCAAACAAACAATCAAATCTTTCCTCTTTATAATATTAGGTTAAATTCATAATTATATATAAAGATGCTTATAAAGTTATAATAATTCATTGTTTTGTGACATTTTAAAATTCCTAAAAATCGTTCGTTTTTTTGTTTTTCTACTATAGTTAAGTAATACAATGAAATAACTTTTACCAAACATTAAGGCGCTGTGCAAATGTAGACACTTTCGTGCTTTATGTTGGATACAAGCTACTAGGGAATATTTTATTTTCATACAATCAATAACGTATTAACCATTATCTGCGCAGTTGTAGGCATTATTTGTGTCCACTTGGAACACACAGATTCCAATGAAAAAATGTTCAGTGTTAGCAACTAAAAACTACATATTCCCAGTTGAAGACACAAGTAACATTCATTTTCCATATAATTTTACTAATTACACACAGTAGCCGCCTGTGTCACATAGGGAATATTGACGGCGAATTATTTCTTCGTCGACATCCATTGTAAAACTGACGGGAGAAAACCAACAAACTGAACAATGATCAACTGTTACGTGTTTTAAAGTAGCAATCGGTGACTATGACCGATTGCCGATACTAGACTCATAAACCACGGTTTCATTAACGTAAACGGATTGTGTTATTCAATCCAAACTAGTAAATGTGTATGTACAAATGTGTACATGTATATGCGTATATGTACAGTAAATGATGTAGATATGCTATCGTAGCATAAGGATACACGACGCTGTCACCTTAGCGGTTAGCCGCAAAACCGAAGTGTTCGGCTACTGACAGCTCAGGTCTGTAATTATAATGCGGTTTGTATACTTACTTGTTTGAGTGTCCAAGTAGAGTCCTAAATATAACCTATATTATATACCATGGTATACGATGTAAAAAACTTAAAAAGCAAACGAATTGTCGCGTGTACAATTGTATAGATATAAGTTCCGAAATAAATATATAAAAAAATCAATACAAAATTGATGTATATATGTATTCCGAAGGCACTTAACTATAAAGTAACATATAAAATACATGTTATCTTAAATTTATAGCATATTAATTTTACTAAACTTTCACTAGTAAAAATAGTCCAAGTTTATGCATCTATTACCAGAGCTGCTTTTAAAAATCCGTTTTGAGAAGCTTGTGTGTATATGAATTTGGCAAACAAGCATTAGATATCCATTCCGTTCCATTTCTATAGCTGCATCGCCAAGCCAGCATGTTGTTTAATTTAGCTTCCATTAGTTTAATAATAATTCTTGGCTCTTAACAATTTTGCGTGAATAGTTTCAAATCCTTCGATTAACGATTACAATGCAAGGGGTCTCTTGCAGTAACAAAAGAGCTTTCTGTACGGACTCCATAATGGTAAGTGACACCAAATAAAAATACAATTAGAAATATAAATAAATCTTATAAAAGACTGCACATGTTTAGCCATAGACGTCTGATCCGTTAGTCAGAATGAATGATGTCTCATATCAATTATTATCTAGTATCGTTCTATATTTTAAATTCAAAAGGTTCTTCCAGCCATTAAATACAATCTTTGTATACGGCCTTCTTATTTTATGTATATTGCAACGCACAAGAAGTTTGTCATACAATATCTAAATAATAAATGACTTATAAATTTAAAGATGCCTTCGGAAAGCGACCGAAAACACAATAAATGAAGTAATGAGGAAACAACTAAGGTGAAATATATGTATATATAATTAAAAGGTAAAAAGGCTTGGTAAACAAGCATTACAAAATGAAAATCAAAACAAATCTATAATATTTATTACAAAAAAACTTCTTATTAATATTTAATTTATAAAACATTGTGGCTCCAAATTCCGCTCTAATTATTTGCAAGTCTTTTTGATAAACTAAACATCGTGATGAAACTATAGCATAGTGGTAGGGAGTTTTTAATAACCGCCTGGCTAGCTACCACCCTCAAGTTGAAAATCTATCGCCAAGCACCTATAGGTGTGTTCCGGCAGCTGCACTTGAGAACCACTTTTCCACTAGGCTTTGCATGTTACCATCTTGGGCCACATCGTCACTTAAGATCAGGTAAAATTGCTGCCATAAAGCATCTATAAAGATAAAATATAACTATTGTCGTTAAATAATCGTATATTGTCACTATATACACACGTCGACGTGACATAAAAATAAATAATTTTAATGTAAAATTAAACGTAACCTAATTAATAAACGTAATTAGTCACACTAGGTATAGGTTTTTAGATATTTACATAAATATACATTTCCACATGGTTTTAAAAATAATCATTATTTGAATACCGTTTTTCGATCGTATTTTCAATACTTACAATGTTATTTCAAATACCTTATAGTATTATGGAAATGTTGTTCGGAATCGGAATATTATTAATGCAGCTAAATAATTTTCATACCATTAACCAAGTATAAACACTACTAGCTAAGCTGCCCCGAGCTATGTAAATGAAATGGATGCATAGATTGAATAATCCTTAATTGATACAAACCAAAAGCGTGTTTACATTTAACGGGCAAAGATTAAATCCCTTTTCACACAGACATTACTTTTTATTTCAAATTTCAAAAGAGTATGATCTGAATACATAGTATTTAAATAATTAAGTATGTATAACCAACTACATTGAAATGACGTATTTTGTATTACAGCATTTTAGCAAAACCATCTAATCAGATTACTAAAATGTTACGTAAAATTAGTGTTTTTTAAAGAGGGTGTTCGAAAGGTTTTAATAGTATTATAGTATCTATAGGGCATGATGGGCTGAAATGAATAATAATAAAAAAAATATAATTCGATATAGCATCGCAAGCTCAATTCAAAGACGACTCCATATTTATTTGGCTTCTGTGACCAATTATTGTACTATTCACAACACAATTACGTTATGCGGATCCGCTCGCTTGGAATACAGAATGCCGTCGATCAAGCGTGCGCGCGAATCGTAATGCCCTCGTTCCCACTTTTTAAAAACAAAAATGTGTATTGTGGATTGTCCTTAGAAGATAAGCATATGCCATCGATGACTTCTTTATGAGTGTTTTTAAGATCTACAATTATGTAGAACATTAATTTAATATATCTCTTCTGGTTTACTCAGCGTAAGCCATTTAAGCACCTTTTCTCCGAATTGATACACCATTACCGTCACTGGTTATTTCATATGTTACTTCATGTAACAAAATATATTCTATAATCGTGCCAGATAACGTAGCTATGAATAGCTATAAAAAGTATGTAAATCGGATGTGTTTTTTGTTTAAAACTAATATAAACGAGCAGAGAGAGAGAGACGTTAATTTTTATTATGTATAGATAATATATCCTTTTATATTGTATTAAGTTAATTAAAATCTTTCTGAAAATTCGTAAGAAGAAGTTAATAAGCTTTTGTCAACAAACGTGTAAATAAATAAATAAAGTTGGTGCTTGGCACGCACTGTAGGGTATAATTGGATTTTAAATATGAATAGTAATACATGTCTGAATTGAATTAATAATTTAATCTATGTATTCGCTTGTAGTGGGCAATACAAGCGATAGCATCAATCAATGTCGCGGCAGTGGCCTAGTGGACACCTGTCGATTTCGGGTAATGCATCTTCATTGTTCGGCCGATGTTTGCTAATCTATCCTTAATCTGATACAAGACGATATAGAAAACGTTCATACTGAGATTCAAGTTCAAGCTGAAATATCAAAAAAAAGGTGTGTGTGCGATTCACACACGATAGAAGTGAAACTTCATTTTAAAATATATTTTATTTAAACAGTGTGCAATATACATACACACCGTCATTTACTCTCTCGCTCTGGCTCACACAAAGAGGAGAGACCGATAATATATTGCTCTCTCGCTCTGGCTCACACAAAGAGGAGAGACCGATAATGTGCGTTAAACGTTTAACATTTAACGTTTAACGCTTGGAAGTCGCATAAGAAGTTTCATTTCAATAGTATAATATTTTAAGAGATTGTTATAGACTGTATAAATCTGAAATATAATAATCTTATTTTATTATTAAATTGCTTGATTATAAAAGACACAGCGTTACGAACATCACTGTTGTAACCAACTCAACCAATAACCAGTTGTAGCCGATGCTCATTTCTTTAAACGTATTCAACACAAAAGATTGTCAATATAGATTGTGAACCTTTAATTTATACATGTTTTTAGTTAGAACGCTTTTTCACTAGTTAAAACTAGTTTTCAATGAATGACTTTGTTACAACTTGTGATAAAGAATACTGCGAGATGGCGAGCGCTATATCAAAATGCGTGTGCAATGCGAATTCATCACAAGTTATAATAATGAAATTTTAGTTGTAAAGAAGTCTTTCAATAGACACGTTCTAACTAAAAACATGTGTTAACTGAATCTCCTAAGACTTACAGTCAATTCTGTGGTCTGAGTACGTATTGGTCGACCGAATCTCGTTAATTATAAAGCAGCGATTACCGCGCTAACCTATTGACTGGTCGCCACCGTGATTCAAAGTATGTAGTTGAAATTAATGATTGGGCTGTGAAGGTATCGCTTTGATTATACTCTACATCTTAACTCTGAACTCGTGTTATATTCGACTTAAATGGAAAGTTTCTGTGGAACTTATCTCAATCTCGGAAAAGTTATGATATTTGTTTGCAGATATACTCATTCTCTGATGCATTCAGTAACCGTATCGATCTATGTAACTGGTCTGCACATACGTTTATCCGACGAAAACCTGAGTAAGGAAAACCAACCATGGAACTGAGCTCTTGCCTGTTTTGCATATACACGGATTAAATGTAATTATTCCATAGTTATGAAATTATGTAAAAGTAATTCCATGATGATTGTCTGCTGAAAGAATTCGTATTCAGACTTAAGTAAGGTTATACCGTCTAACTTAATTGTGAAACATAAAACGTTAACATTATTTACAAAGCAAAAAAGGAAATCATTAACCCGATCGACTTTCTTGCCGGTTCTTGTCGATGACTAGGATGTTTTCCAAACTGGTGGTAATGATTTAACCTTAATAAATGTCTTCTCAGGGCCTAAATTGTATTTATTTCTAACCCAACTTGATTTAAAAGTATAATATTATAAACCATAATTTATACAATATACCGTAAATTGGTTTTAATTAATGTAAAACTATATAAAGATAAAAAAAATATATAAAACGTATAAAATATATGTATGTACTTATAAACAACTATAAATTATTACGTAAAAGTTGTATAATAGTATATACTTAAGACTGTATGTCATGTAATATAAGATTGGATTGGATTTCTAACAGCGTATATATTGACAACCATAGGTCAAAGGATAGACAGCTTGTAATAAAGGGCCGATGCTGTCAGAATATTTAAGCGTTCCTCAGATATTCCGAACGCGTGTATCCAGTGATTAGGTATGTGAATCAATATCGTCACGCGTGGTATATTTTAAATTCTGTATGCCAGTTTATTGAAAGTATTATTAAATATTTTTACGTTCAAGAACTAGTAGTATCATACTTGAAGTTGACTAAATACGAAAGAGTGTATATTCTTAATTAATTATAGATAATGAAGTAATTTTAATGTACACGTTCCTTAAATATTTAGAGCGCACAATATCCGCTTAAGTGCGTAAATTCTGAAAGGGACCCTTTTTTTATTTTTTGTGCTAGTTAGCTTTAGAACAAATTGCCAGATTACTAATTTAACATACCTACGTATATTTCTCCCTTCCTCCCAGAAGACAGAAACATGTATGTATGTATAGTTAGTATGGATAGGGAATTAGTCGGTTCGCGACTTAATTCCAACTGAAGTAACATCTCAAGCCGAGGTTAGGCCACTTTGGCACCCTTGAGCTTGTTGCCCTGCTTTTGCAGCTGAGTGCCTTCAGCGCTGGCCCCAAGCCCGGTGAAGCTGTAAAAGCCTTCTGAGGCTTTAGGGCCCTTAAGGCTAACAAAATAATCATATCGAAAAAAAAGCGCTATATTGCGCGCTTTCGAGTTTTATGGCTTATTTCTATATATAGTAAGTAGCACGGCAAAGTGGTGCCTCACAGTAAGCACAATAAAATGTAATAAGAGGTCAGTAACCCATCACCGGTCGTCGCTGTCATTCTCACGGCAGCTGGATATACACTGGCTGATACCGAAAAGCGACAAACCAAAAGAGAGTCACTGTCAGTGGTTTATCACCCTGTACATTATTTCTTTCCTTTTTTACATTAGCTCGGCACATTGACTGAACTATCCTTTATGGTAAGCACAGTACAATCCAAATACAATGGCGACCACCGAGAGATCGAAAACCATCGGAGCTCGCCGCTGTCACGCCGATCTGCATAATTATATCTTCACGTTAGGCTTGAACGACTCAATGTCATAAGAAGAACGGAAGATTTTAGCCGGAAGTCAGTTCCACAGTTTCACAGCCTGACAAAAATAAATCATGAAGAAATTTTTCGTTCGGGCTGAAATGGAGATAAGCGTAAAACTGTGATTCCGAAGCTCAACGCGTGTAGTTCTGTTGTGGAAAGAAGAGGAGGAAATTAGGTTGAACAGCTCTTCAGAACACTCACTATGATACAGACGGTAGAACACGCTCAGCGAAGCGATGTTCCTGCGAAGCTGAAGCGTTTCGATGCATTAAGTAACGTCTGCATCATTAACAATGCTTACAGCCCGTCTCTGCAACCTGTCCAAAGCCTCGAGGATGTACTTTGCGGATCCATCCCAGAAATGTGAATAGTATTCCATACACGGCTTAATTTATGCCTTGTAGAGAAGATACAGTTGACCGGGCGTGAAAAACTGTCGCAACCTGTTCAGGATTCTGAGTGTCCGAGATATAATAGAGGTGTCACTCCAGATATAATCCTTGGAGTTGAAATCGCTGCGAATATCCACACCTATTATAGGATATTGAGGCTGTCACGCATTGGTAGTGTGACGTTCTGAAGAGTGGGGAGAGAGAAAACGGAGACTTTTTTGAGAAAATGGCTGTCGCGACCCAGTCGGGTACAGATTCCTACCACTTGGCTTGATTACTGGAACTACACCTGCTGATCACGGAACGCGAGACGTTTAAGCGTGTAATTATGACGAGTGTTATACTTGGTATAGAGTGATCGCAATCCAGTCTAATACGGTTACTTACCACCTCGGTTGATTACAGATACACGTATGTCATTATTTCACACTATAACCTTGTAGAACTGACTTTTAGTTTGTATATCGGAACATATTTATTCGTGTTTCGCAACGGGTTTTCAATTTTTGGGTTTCCAAAACTGTCAAACACTTAAGCCCTAAGTACATAAAACCTTGAATAGTATGACTGATTTTTAAAACATTTTGCAATTATACAATTTAATCTTAAATTTGGTTGTTTATTAGACGTTGGCGAAACAAACGCTTTGGCAAGACTAGCTGCCGTTGACTCACAAGAAATTAATTTTCATTTCGAAGATGAAATAAAATGGCAAAGTGTTAAGAATCCGAACTCCCTCGTACCATCCACATTTCTCTGTTTAAGTTTTAATTGCCCTCCATCGTCCAAGTTGCGAAATTAATATCTTTCGAGGGACTTTAATATCTGGTCATTGTTTGAGCAATATTGTACAAGTGTCGATTCAGTTGAACGCTGTTTCTTAAAATTCATAAGTCTAATTGCCAGGAAACGTTATTTTTGGAGCCCTTTGTAATTTAATATGTCAGCTAATGCTTAAATTATAATAATAGTACTGCTGAGTCTCTGTTGATTATGAAAAAAACATATATAGTTACATATGGGTAATAAAATTGAATTGTCTTTTTTATAATGCATATGAAAGTATATACGCTAGTTATAATAAATCTCTATACTCGGCTATTTTCTGAAACGGTGGAATCGATTTTGACGGGACTTTCATTGGCAGATAAATTATGCTATAAGGAGTAACTTAGGGTCCTTTTTTTTCGATTCTGTAATCCACACGAGCAACGCCGTGGGCACAGCTAGTTTACAATAAATAATTATATGCAACTAGTAACATCCCTAGACTTTGTTCGCGTTAATTAAATTATAAGATTTAATAAAGTACTCAGGTGTAATATAATAGCTTCATATAATAAAAAAGTTTTGGAATAAAATCAGATCAGTCCCAAAGATTACCCGCCTACAAATATTATTCATAAACTAGGTAATTAAACCAAGGCTTAAATAACCTCAAAATATATCAGCAAACATGAGAAGTAAAGTGTAAAATTAAAAACATATTATTTATTGTTTCAAAACAAAATTATCTAATTTACTGAGCGCTTAAATTATTATTTTTTTGTTGTTGTAGGTTTGGCCACAATCTCAGTTGATATTAAGTGACGATGTGGCCCAAGATGATAACACGCCAAACCTAGTAGAAGACTGGCTCTCAAGTGCAGCTGCCGGAACAAACTTGAGGGTGGTATCTAGCCAGGCGGGTATCAGAAAAAGCCCTACCACAATGCTATGGTTTCCTCACGATGTTTTCCTTCACCGAAAGCTCAGGCTTTACTACATAATACAGTGATTGACGTGTATTATAATGATCTTTGATCATTAATGGTTGGCCTGATATCGACCACTAATGACACTTAGCTCCTCTTTATTGGCATAATTTACTGGCAACAGCGGCCAACAGTAGCGGATATAATAAGTTAGGTGAGCGGAGCAGATGCATTGTGGCGTGTTCAAAATATGGTTATTACTTGGTACAAGTGATGAGCGGTTAGCTGTTTAATAATAATAATAATGATTATTATTTCAATTACAAAATTCATAATATTATATTATTTTTACACAGTAAATTAAACTAAAGATGAATTTTTAAATTTCTTAATAATATAATTAACGTTGGTGTCTGTACTAGTCGTGAGACTGTATCTCAAATACCCGCGCCACCGTTCACCAAATAAAACAAATTGAATAAAGTTGAGACGTTGAGAGGTGGTTAACTATTAGTAAAGGAGTGTGTTGGTGTCGGGAGTGCGATAGTCTTATTTCTTGTCTTATTTTTAATCACAGGGCTTGAGTCCGTATATACATACATTGAGAAATTTGTACAAATAATTATAAATTCGTGAACCTAGTACATGTTTGCATGACAAATATAACTTTATTTAGCTGTATAAATACATACATATTAGAATTTTTTATTTATAACTTGTCACATTAGTCTCAATAATATAGCAATAAAATAATTTCTAGGTGATCTATACATACATCGATATAGTCTACGGGAATTGGTAATACAGTATAGAAGATTCTAAGTTAAAATATAGGGAGATATCAATGTAATCTAATAATATTAAGTAAGCAATTCTTATATACAAATAATTGTAATATTGTTTGCCGGACCCACTCTAAATATTGGGATGAAACTTTGTATTTGTAGACTTTTCAAGTTTAGAAAAATCCTCTTTAGAAGAGTGGATCTCTTTATCTATGTATGAATGTATGTAGTGATAAATTGAATAGATGCTTTGACGTCATTTTTCCAAAGACAGGCACAGTTTTAATAATAGTTATAGAGATAAATTTTATTAGTCGTACCTTGTTTTAGACTTAACAAGACTAATAAAAGTTTTTTAGGTAATAGTATAATTAGGTTATATAACAAGATTCCAAATCACATTACTGGTTTGCAGGACAAAAAGTTCAAGCATCATGTGAAGCAGTTTTTACTATCAAAAGATTATTATAAGGTGGATCATTACATGAATGATAATGATGTTTGGAAGTGACTACCTCTCTGTGAATCCACAAAGTTATTAATATGATAATTGAATCTAAATATGATTTGTACAGTTGAAAAAAAAACTCGATCGAGTTTCTTGCCGGTTCTTCTCGATGACTGGGATATTCTCCGAACCGGTGGTAGTGTATTGATGTTCGCATGTGCTTTCTTAGGGCCTAAATTTAATAAAGTATTATTTCATTTTGATTTGAAATATCATAAAGTATTATAACATTGTTCATTTACAAGTGAATTCTCATTTTTAAGGTTCCGAAGTCAACAAGAAACCCTTGTAGTTACGCCATATCCATCTATCTGTCCGCGGCTTAGCTGAGAGCTTCTTAATACTAAAAAGCTGTAATTTGGTATGGATATACATATTAATAACGTCGATGAAGAAGGTGTGAAACCACTTTCCGTTAGAGAAATGTTAAGCTTTAAAGTCCTAATTTTTGTTATAGTCAAGTGTTCCCCTCCCCTCCAGCTAAATGGTTGTATTCGTATATGTCAAAAAAATTCACTGCATTAGTAAATATAATGAAGTTAAAAGGAAAACTATCACAGCTACTTAGGCTTTACAAGTTAGTAATAGTCGATCAATTTCTAAAATGTTTTTGGAGAAAAAATTTCGTACAAAAGATATTGAAAACTACTAAAAGCCCTCTTTCTAAGTCTGTATATTGGGAGGGGAACGGAACCCCAAACTGCGCGTAGCCTGATACGCTCTTGGCATTTTTATTTTTTATTTCCATTGTATATGTAAAAAAATAATTTCTAATATTACGATATATTCGATAACTTGCACCAATACACAACCTCTCGGTGGCTTATTCCAACGTTCTGAGATACGAGCAAACTTTCTCATATGTTCCGCGTAACTGACTTATATTTATTACCTACAAATAATTACTTTTGTACAAATTTTCCCATAACGAACTTCCATGAATTTCTCTGACAAAAAGTCTCATATTTATATTCATTTTTAGCTTTCCTAATAACATATGAGCACTCTTGAAAATAAAAATATTCATACAAAAGTAGTTTTCTTTAAGAGGAAATATTGAAATGAAGTTCAGAATGTTCTTAGTAAAATAATTAAAAATATGGATAATTGTCACTGGGAGACAAGGTTTTTTTTTCAATTATTTCAACCAATTCGTAAATCTAATCTCTATTTAATTCTGTAAATTACTCTACAAATACAAAACTGATGTCCGTATGTCCGATACATATTATACATATTTAAATTAATTTATAATTATAAAATTATACATATAAATTACTAGCTGTATTCGCAGCTCCGCTTGAATTTGGAGGCCAATGGGAGTAACCCCAAATAAACAAGAATAACTTGCTGCTTGCACTTAACCTATTAACCCTTAATCTGTTATTCCGTAACGTCGATGTTCAATGAAATCCTGGAGTCTCGCCGACATATAAATACAAAAAAAATGAAAAACTAAGAAAATTGTAATACTAGAAAACACACTTCATGCAGAAAAGTACCTGTGACGGGTTCTATCTTATAAAGTCGTGTTGCTATTGCAATTTGATTGCAACATGTACTGTTTACGCATATATCTCGCGATGAACCGACAACCGCTGGGGTAAACGCGTTTTTGAGTTGAGACCGCGACTCGGCAAACGCAGTGTAGGACGCCCTTCGGCCAGGTGGGATGACGATCTGCGAAAGACTGCAGGCAAATGCTGGATGCGGCTAGCTGAAGACAGGGCGCTATGGCGCTCTTTAGGGGAGGCCTTTGTCCAGCAGTGGACTATTATAGGTTGATGTTTAACCCTCGACTTATTGACGTATCGGTAAGTTCTATATTTTTCCACATACAGTGGTACTACAAGAATCCTTTCAAGCGTTTAAGTTTCCTCACTATGTTTTCGTTCACTATCTATCAGCCGATAGTGTTACTAAATTAGAAACCACTTAGTATAAAAGTATCAAAAAATCAATTATTCAATACTTGATAACATTCCAAAATCAAATTAAGTCGTATAATTTCTTGAATTGTTCACACTAAAACTTTACGATGAGCTTTAGTAAGTCGAAAGATACCTACTGTACGGGTACTTTAGTTTTACGAGTATAAGTAAATTTTAGGCTCCAGAAGCCGGGCTCCCGAATTAGTATAAGAAGATAATTGTAATCCGTATTTAATCTGAGTTATATTTTAGTCTATTGCAAAACTTTACTTCGAAGCGAAGAACATACAAGTTTTAGAGGATCATGTAAGACTGTATTATATAATATTTTAAAGATTAGTTAGTTTAATACAGTAACTTATATGTTGAAAAGATTTACGTTTCACACGTTACATTCCACAAAGAAGGATGACCGCTGGAAACAAATTCCATAAGTAGTCGTCATTGTTATACTGGTCTGCAGAAATGCCTCTTCACGCCTCTTTTGATGCCCCCAAGATCGTAGTAAGGAGTATCTGTAGAAAAGTATGCCGTATTAACTAATAAATATCTTGTATTCTTTGAAGCAATGCCATTGATAAACTAATTATCGATACAATGTTAAAATATGAATCCCAACAAGTACTAAGAAGGACTCGTACCTTGCTGGTTACGTGCTTTACATTTTTTTTGTATGTTATCCTTACATTCTACAATGTTTTCGACGCGCGATAGCGTGAGTTTAAGTAACAAAATTTTATTTTGCATAGTACATAATATGGAATTAATAAAAAATATATATATATACATTCCCGACAGAATATGAAATATAAAATAATTTTCGGATTTATTTCTTAAGGAATAATTTGAACTAATTTTAAATAATCTGTACTTAATTATTTTTTATGAGAAAAAGAAATTACACAAATAATATAAATAAATAATGGTATACTTAGTACTAAAACAAATTTATTTACTATTTGTATGGAACTCCAAATTAAGAACTAACTCACAATGTGATACAAAGTTTCGAATCTTACTAGATGCCAACCTTTCATTTGTATTTTGTATTAAGAGTTAGTTTTATTTACAATCACATCTGCATCATTAGCAAGTATTCTATAGTATTATAACAATGCCTAAAAATGTGTATTCAGTACAAGACTATAAATAACGATTAGATCATTAATCGTAAATAGTTAAGTCATTGAGATCTCAAGAGATTCCGTAGTGTGTAAAACTCCAGTAATCCAGTCAGTATTCCCTGGGCGCGGATGAGCCCGAGCTCGCACGCAGCGGTGACCTACTTCCGGGAAAACTCCGACTTGTCGTGAGATTTAATTAGAAATGGAATATGATTTCGATTACAAAACAAATAATTCTTAATTAATTTCGCTTGAATTATTGTTTTAGGCTTAAAACGTAACAATATGTTTCCAAAATTTTAAGAATTTTCACGTTAATAACAAAATTATGTAAATTATTTGAAGGACTAAATTAGTTCTCCTTTAACACATACATAAAAGCTTACAAAATAGTAATCTTACATATATTGAATTTGAGATCAAAGCGTAATATTCATATATATATATATATGTATTAAATTATTAATTCTCCAAGGTCGGCAACATAACAGTAATATCTCTGCTGTTGCGTCTATAGGCGAAAGTTACAATTTACTGATAGATGAGCCGTCTGCATGTTTATTGCCCTTTTGGCATAAAAAAACATTCATGTTATATCCCTTAAAGTCGAAAATCAAGTGGTGTATCTAATGTCAAGAAATCTATGCTTCTACTGTTCCTCGTTAGATGGCGTTACTTTACAGATGCCTGGATCATTTCAACTTGCCTTTGATGATGTATGTACCGTACCTACTTAAGATAAGTAGTGTGAAAATTCTGGACATAACATTTTTTTTTATTAATTTCCTCATGCACTATATTTACAACTATTGTTACAAATGTGACATATATTTATTTTATTTCTTAAATAAAATTACAGTAGGTACAGGTTAATAACATTACTGATACATAGGTACATGTTTTCAAACGTTAAACATAGGTTATGGAACTGGATTTAGGATATATTACAGTTCCGGAGATTATCTCTTATAGACATACTCAGATACTTTACCTTTCTATAATATTAGTATAAATAACAAAAAAAAATTGTGTGGTTTTATGAAACCATGATGCAAGTGAAACTTTTTTCGGTTTGTAGGGATTTAACTAAAAATTTTTGGAAAATTATTTGATTTAGTGTTTTAAAATTACATTTTTAATCTTAACTTTATTATGGAAAAATGGGAATGATAATAAGAATTCAGTAGTACATAAAATATTCAATTATAAAATTTAATTTCAATTTTCGTATTAGAGTACGGAATAATTAAAACAATCATTTAGATGATAGACGCATATTAAAAACTAAGAGTAAATATTATATATATATATATATATATATATAATAATATATATAATCCAATCATCTACCATGCGCCTTTCACTTTAAGTTCCCTAATCCACGGCCAGCTGAAATGCAACATGCGATAGATGAACGAAAAATTTTGGAGCGATAGAATAAAACATTTTTTCTTATTATGTTTAGCGTTTGATCAAAATCTCGCCTGATGTTAAGTGACGATGTGGCCTAAGATGGTAACACGCTAATCCTAGTGGAGGAACTGGCTCTCAAATGTACCTTCCGGAACACACTTATAGATGCTTGGCGACAGATTTTTTAACTTTTGATAACAAGCCAGGCGGGTAATATAAAATACCTTACCACCATTCTATAGTTTTATCAGGATATTTTTCTTAACCTAAAGATCAGACTAATTTTAGGGAGTCGAACTCGCATCGTTCAACGCGGTGTCCGTACACGCTACCACTGAGCCATCATTGCCCGTTATATATTATTATAAATGCAAGCCTGCGAGATTATTCCCAATTCTTCTCGATGACAAGGACATTTCAAAAAAAGAAGGTACTCGTAGCTGTGACGTTTGTAAATGTGCCTTTATACAAAAAATACATTTTAATTTGTTTAAAAAACTTTCAAGTACAGATCACGTTATATCAGCGTTGATACTTGACACACTTTGGCGGCAAAAAAATATATCAGTTAATATTTTAATGAGAATTTTCTAGACTTTAATCAAATATAGGACGACATAACCCGCTACTGCAGAATTTTGTCGCGGCCCGCGTATAATGAAAAATATGTATAAGTTTATCTCTGTATTAATGCCGTATAAAAACGTTCCATTACGAAGTCGGATAAACAGGAAATTTAATTTACCCTGTCTTCAGCTTAGGTGGAAATATGAACGACATTAGAATTGTTAGTTATATTCGTGAAGTTAAGTCTCATTTCAATAAATAGTTATACATCTTTTTGAATTGTTTATCTAACTAGCCGTGCCCCACGACTTTACCAATGTTTTTATTCGGCCTACGAATGCGTGTAGCCTATCGTTCTTCTCACTTCCCGTACTTGCCTACAGCTTTCCAGATTCCTATAGGTCCGTTCCTCCGGCATGAAGCCGTTGAGCCAAGCAGACGCTCGCGCAATGCACTGACACTACATTCACTTGCTACCAACATACACTCAATACACTACATTTGTACATATATGAATACCACTCAGGTACATAGGTTCTGTGGAGGACCTTTCACTTCTTTTTTAGCTAGTTTGTGTAGATCAAAATTGACAGATTACTAAATACATATACGCATGTTTCTTCCCTTCTCCTAAAAGTTCAGTTTCCCTCCTCCTAGTTTAGATCGAACTACGGATAGGGAATTAGCCAGTTCGGGACTTATTTGCAACTACGGCAACATTTTAAGTCTTTGGCACCCTTGGAGTTTCCTTCCTTTCGCAGCTGAGTTTCTTAAGCGCTCGTCCCCAAGCCCGGTGAAGCTGTAAAAGCCGTCAGAGGCTTCAAGGCCCTTTCGGCTAACAGTATAGTTAGAGTTCGTGGTTACTGCTCAACACCTAAGGGTGGTAACGTAAAGTTACATAGCATATAACCTTCACCAATAAATCTAAACTAATATTATAAAGAGGAAAGATTTGATTGTTTGTTTGCATTGAATAGGCTCTGAAACTACTGGACCGATTTGAAAAAATCTTTCACCATTAAAGTCCTACATTACCCCTGGTGAACATAGGCGATATAATAAAAAATTAGAGATCCGTATGAAAATTTATAATTTTTGATTATTTTGTTAAATACCCGTGCGAAGTCGGTCCGCTAGTATAATATAAAATGGAAAGTATTTTTTTCAAAACTCCTTAGTAAATCCAGATATTAGCGCGTATAAACAAACAACCGCTTGACATGTATAATATTAGTATATATTTCTTTTATGTATATCTTGGTATGCTTATACGCGGCTGTAATTGTGACAATATTATGTAAGTACTGTATTTAAGCCCCTTGTTAGATTTCCAATATCAGATAAATTTGTCCATAAACAGATATTAGGTACTTGAGAGCATGCAGAGATTTGGATTTCAATATCTATAGGTTACAACCGACTATCAAAAAATACTTAATAAATAAATTTTCTACTAAAATGTTATTCGTTATAATTTTCTGTTATTGTTTTTACTAAAAGTTTAACTTTAGTTAACAATACCAAACCGAAACGTAGGAAGGAAAATTAAAAAATATTTTCTACCGTCTCCTCACTAACGAGTCAGCGCCGGCCTATCTACGTTTGTAGCGAGTTGGATTTACTCGCCTTTGCCGAGTTTTGACTTGTTCCCTTTTTGTGAGCTTAGCGGTGACAAATTTTTCGGCCATTACATTTTTTTACACCTTCAAATGAGCGTTAATAATAGGATTGAGTTCGTCCCTGTTTTGTTGAGAGATATCTTTGAACACTCCACTTGATGTGAGAATTCGTATATATTTCTACTTTAAAAAAAATTAGAATAGGCTATAAAAAAACAATTTATTTTTTGATTTGTATCATAATACACGTCTCCTTATCTGTTTGTAATTCTTTTTTTATTATTTGTTTCAGTAGTATATGTTTATGCAAATCTGATCTGATAATTGTGACCAAATATCTGCCGATTATTGCCGAGTGGTAGGAATCTGTACTCGACTGAGTTGCGAGTTGCCATTTCCTCAAAAAGTCTACGTTTTCTCCCCTCTCTACTCTTCAGAACGTATCACTAGCAATACGTGATAGCCTTGATATGCTATAATAGGTTTTGATATTCGCAGAGACCTCAACTCCAGGGATTACATCGGGAGTGTCATCTCCACAATATCTCGGAGACTAGGAATCCTGAACGGGGTTCGACCGTTTTTAACGCCCGGTTAACTGTACCTTTTTATAACGCACAAGTTTGGCCGTGTATGGAATATTGTGCGCACCTCTAGGATGGATCCGCAAAGTACCTCCTCGATGCACTGGACAGGTTGCAGAGACTAGCTGTTCGCATTGTTAATGATTCAGACTTTACCCAATGCAACGAGCCATTTCAACTTCGCAGAAACATCGCCTCAGTAAGTGTGTTCTACCGTCTGTATCATGATGAGCTTTTCAATCTAATTCCCTCCTCTCTTTTCCACAACAGAACCACACACACAAGTTCTTTGTCGTACCGTGAAACAGTGGAACCATCTACCGGCCAATGTGTTCCCTCCTTCTTATGACGTCCGGTCCTTCAAGCGTAACGTGAAGAGATATTTAAGCAGGCCGGCATGACAGCGGCGACAGCCGATGGATTTCGAGCTCTCAGTGCTCGCCGTTGTATTTGGATTGTACTGTGCTTACCATCAGGGACACTATAGTCATTGGGTATGTATGGTAAATGTATGTTTTATCCAAAATTTTGTTATAGATATATATTATAATAAAAGCTACTGATCACGAATACGACATAAAAAATGCCTGTATATCCAGATTACATACAAACAGAAGAAACTATCAACGTGCTGGAAACATAAAACTTATTAGGTACTCGTCTACGAGGCTATGAAGCTTTGTAATGTTCATCGACATATACAGAATGAGCATCAGCATTACGAATGCTGCGTAAATTGTTCGGCGGGGTTACGAACAGAATACTAAATAAGGCACGCATCCCTCGAACACAATGTTATTAACATATGACCTTTCTTTGTAATTTATCACTACGCTTGTTAATATCTCTTTTTGTAAATATTTCAATATGTTAATCAATGTATTTGTTTAGCGATTATCGATTATTAAAAAACGAAAAATATTAAAATCTTTATAATACATACCCAGATCCGCATACAAAAATACCTTCAATGCTTAAGAATTCAAGTCTCGTAAAGAAGATTCAGTTATAGACATTGAAGTATTATTTATTTTCTAATTAATTTAATTTTCTTTTTAGGGAAAGGCATAATTAAAAAAAAACTTTTTTTTTTGATCAGATTTTGTTGCGTTATTTTGTTAAAACATTCCAATAAAAAAATTAAATTAATATTAAAACAACTTTTTATATTACCTACTTTCAGTTATGTCTAGTGTTCAACATGAATTTCTGGATATCCTTGTTCATTCTTCACGAGTAAAATAGAATTAAGTGAGGTTTTTTAATATTACCTATATACATACCTATCTCGGAAACATCTTTAACGATTTACATGTTTTTTTTACTCTCAAAGTTTACTTACATTGCTGTATAATTTCGTAAGACACTCCAAAGCTGAATTACTCATATATTATATGAAACTCCATGTAAAATACTTAAAATTTGTTTGTAAAATAAAGTTGAAACGTTATACGACAGACTTTAATAAGTAGAAGCAAAAAAAAGAACGCTCAAAATGCACGCGACACGTTGCGACGAAAAAAAAAATTAAATGAAAGTAAACAGATGCTGGTTTTATATGAAATATTAAAATGTATAATTTAAGACACAAAATTTTCAAGATTAACGTTCTGAATAGCAACGAAATAATATTGTCTAATAATAACCGAATTGGGAAAAGATGTAAATTTTATCCATACATATAATATATATAAGTGTATGTATTTTTTTATTTTTTTTTGTCTGTCTGTCTGTCTGTTTATTCAGGATTATCTTCGAAACGGTTGGACTGATTTTGAAGGGACTTTCACTGACATATAGTTGATGTTATAAGGGATAACTTAGGCTACTTTTATTTTAGAAAAATAATTAGTGTTCTGCACAAAAAAATAAAAAAGTCTTATTTGTAGACCACACGAGCGGCGCCGCAGGCACAGCTAGTATCATAAAAAATTAATTTGCATTAAGTTTTGTTATGACGCACTGTTTTCACTTCAAAACTTCTAATTATAGCAGCTTTAACAAATCATTATATCATATTATTAGTACTAAATCATTATATTATATATAGTATATTATATATGTAGTTAATTGTATTGTATTTGCAAATTTATTACATGTATTATGGATAATACAACGTTTCTTTATTTCTTTTATTCATAGTTTTTTTTTTAATCTTTGAAGTCGATTAACTCAGTTTTAAAAATTTACACCTAAAAAGTAACTTGGATTTTTGTGGTTCATACTGACGTGTATAACATTAACATAGCTTATTAATGTAAATCACATGTTATATTTTTAAATTAAATTCTAGTTAATATTTCTGAGCATTTAACTTCTTCTTGCCTCGTGACACGGTGGTAATAGGCCCCTACTACTAAGCCAAGAGGTCGCGGGTTCGATCATCGCTTATGACTGACTTTCGTTTAATGAGCATAATTGTCAGTTGTGTATCTGATTGTATTTATATGTGTACATTTATATGTGTATAGACTATCAAGTTTTTAGTTACCATAATATAAGTTTAAACTAAATGGCTGTGTGAGAAAATGTGTCCGCAAATTTATATATTTATTCAAAGTAGCATTACAAAATAATCTTTGAGCCGTGATGAAAAGATTGAATAATCAGTGAAGTTAGAATCAGGACCAGAATCTACTTAGAGTGCACCTAACATACTCCGGTATCGTCACGGAAGGAAGGAATTATCTTTATCTCAGCTTTTATCTTAAGTATGGAAATAAAAGTGTTTAAATTTTACCGGATCATCTAAAAATAATAGTGCAAAATGGATGTCTACTATATTTCGCTCAGTTTGATATATAAATACAAGATATAGTAAGATGCTATCACAATGAACAAAATCTTTATATACTTGAGTACACACAATTTAAAACACATCAAAATATCATATATTGTACTACACTACACTTGAATAAAACTTTAGACTCTAGACGAACGTAAAGTGTCAAAGACGTCTGAAATAAATATTGCCAGTAATAAGAAAACTTTAGTCTGACTGAACAAGCAATGGTAAATTAAAACTTCACCTTAGAGACGAAATTAAAATCTTTGATTGACGAAATCCATCGTAAATAATTTATCCGATTTTTTGCCACGGTATAGATTAACAGCTGTTCGTCTTTCTGTACCAAAAACCGTTTGTTATAAATTGTTTATGTGGGCCTAGAAATGTTAAATCTGAAGCTACTAATGGATAAGAAGGAAAAGTAAAATGTTTGTTGCTAAAATTATAAGAGAGTTTTGGGCAAGCCTGTAGACTAGATTGTTATAAATCTATAAGGATTAAATGATTAAGTCATAAACAAATAATAATAATAGTTAAAAAATATGTTGCAGATGAAAAGTGAAACGACCACAATTGATTATATGTGTGTACCAGCTGTGACCTACGTAAGAGTCAACATCGATCTTTGCATGCCTCGTTGACGGGTTAAACTTTTCATTTTTTTCGTATTTTCTATTATTCGCTTCAAATTTAACATTGTCAATTAATAACAGATCTTTTTTGTTGCAGGAACACGTAACATCTGTTAATCTGTATCAGGCCGAAGTAGCAAAGAAATTTCGAATAAATCATTGTAATTAAGATCGGAGACGTTTAACTAAGTTTTGATGATATCCGCCTATAAATTCGCTAAAGAAATAATATCATAGAAATCCTTGAAAAAGCATGAAGCGAAAAGAGCTTATAAAAGAAGAAGATTACGGGTAAAGTAATTATAATAGAGTCACGACACGTAACACAAAACTCAAAGCTAGATTTATGTCCCAATCTTACCCTCACAGTCACTACTCGATTCACCTTCAGATATTTGCTGGGCGTCTCAATTTAGAAGGGAAAAGCGAGTACTAAGATATTGGCCAAGAATTGTTTTCTCTTCATCTTCTTTTTATACACAATTCTGCCAATGTCACGTGGATAGGATATTTTTATAATCTTCAAAGTTCAAACAACGCTCTTACAAGATGGTGGCTTCTTTGTAAAGAATTGTCCAGGGATTTTTGTGAAAACTCAAAATTGCATATTTATAGTTTTATTTATAATCCACTTTACTTGTACATAATACCTTAACTACATCACGTTATAAGGCCACCAATACTACATAATATAGGAGGCAAATAGCATAAGTTTAAATTTAAAATAAATATTTTTTTATTTAATTTTTATTGTACACCGTTATTACAGATCCAATGGAATATTGAAATTATATGATAAGTACAAAGGCACAACCACAGTATGACAGAAAGATCTCGCAAAGAACTCCAATTGCCTCTATAGTCTTTCATTTTTAGTGTTCCGTACCCCATAATGATAAAGAGACAGCAACCCTTATAGGATCAGTTTTTTGTCAATCTGTTTGCCTTCCTGACTATGTGTTAATTCCCCTTTTCTCGAAAACGACTTCGAGGTATAAAGCTGAACTCAATGTCCTACTAAATCTATGGTCTCATATTTTTAAATTACAGTATTGAAACTCGGCACGAAGGGAGGTGTTTTTTTCATAAGCAATAAATCCGAAAAAAAAAATTCTAAGTGCGGCATGGTGAAGTTAGCCATTAATGATAATAATGTAAATTCAATTGGCTGACTTTTTTATTGTATAAAAATAATGTAACGGTGTATAAATATAAACCTTATTATCATTTGTCGCTTGACACTTATAACTTGTACCACTGGTTGCGTATCTATTCAGAGGTGTCGACTCCCAGGTACGTTTTGGACTTATCTCTTCGGTGAATAATGCCCGCGGGCAGTGATCGACGACTGACGACATTTCTTAGAGGATCGCACGACTTCCAAGGGACCGAGGCGTCTAGCTCTCAGTTACGGAAGGCCTATTCTAACATCCTATTAGATTGTAGACATTATATCGTACGTTAATATAAAATTGCTTAGAATATTTTATCAAATCTAAATTATAAATTAAGTAAACTCTGTTTTAACAATATACGTGGAAAATAATAACGTATTCTTACTTAAAAGACATCTATATAATACTAGGTGTGTTCGCGTCTTCGCACGCTGTAATTATTTACGTCAAATAATTTAATTTTTCTCATAGTATCCGATTTTTTAGGTTCTATTGATATTTTCATAGCCTATCAATTTTGGAATGACATATACCACTGTATATAAATTTATGTTAATATTGGTATAATCGGTAAATAGAAATCATTTTTGGACTCTTTCGAAAACTTGTATTGATAATATTTATAGCCAATAATTGAGAAATTACGTAAATATAAATACTTCCCCTATACATTTCTTTAAAATCGTTGAAGCTGTTTTTAAGTTAAACCCAGTCATAGAAACGGACATATAGACAAAAAAAAACAAAGTGTCAAATTCGAGATCAGTATCTCTATTATCTATAGCAAAAAATTTGATATATATAAGATAGATAAAGATAGACGGATTACTTTTACACTTTTTTTTTTTTATTTATTTATTAAAGTATTCACTTTTACAAATATGTATCAAATTATTCAGAAGTCATGATATAATGTCGAGTAAACCTAAGAATTAAACGCCACGCGAAGCTTTTGTAAGAACATCACGAAACTGCAATACAATAAAACGTCGAATACACTCGAGCCAAATCTAATATATTGTTTAAAGCCTAAAAGTGGAGACATATGTAAGCATTATACAGAAATTTGTATAAAGAAAGAAGAATATAAACATTTCTTAGTAATGTATCCTGAGAAGTCTCAAACTCAACATCGCAGGATAAATATTATAAAATTACATATTTACATCACTATTTTCTACCAATTTGATACAAACATAACCTGTGTTTTAATAGTGTAATACACTATACTAGTCAGTAGTTGTGGAGTGTATGTCTGTTTTAAGAATATCCATCTTCATTTGATTTTTGTAGCGTCGTAATAGCATTTGCCAGAGTCATAATTTTATTTCCCCCAAAGTTATGTAATTTTCAATCAGTAAACGTATTTTTCAATTACTATAAATATGACGTTATATCTTTTGTTAGATAATATAAATATAAATATTATACATACATGTAAGAAACTACTTAAACATATCTTCAAATGACGGCATTAGAGGCGACCATTAATTACGTGAGCTTAGAATTGTCGGGCAAAATCTCATCAAATCTTATTTGAAAGAAAGAAGGTGGGAGGGCAGTTTGTTAAAAAATCTCACGTATTTTTTTATTACAGATAAGATTTTGTATTTAATCATATTTTCATAGATGATATCAGTAATAACGTTTAAGTACATATTACGTGAAGCAAAATACATGATAATATCAAATAAACTTAATTCTTTAAAAACTACAGGGTATAAATTCCACGATAAGCAAGAACGAGGTTCCCACCACATATTACCAAACTTCATCAAGAAGAAAGGGGTCCAAATAAATAATTAAAATGTCTCATGGTATCGATGTAAAATTAATGCTACATTATTTTATATGGATATCAGATAAGTCCAGATTTATTAAATAAATAAGTCATTATCATTCGATATTTTTCAGAAAGATTCATGCGTTGTTCACGCATGTTCCAAAGCGCGTGGGGTCAACGTTATATTCGGCGCTGCTATTCAGGTGTGCTATTTCTTATAAGTGGTATATATTTACGTATTTTTCGATAATAATATACTAGAAAATTAGTTATAAAAGTTATTCATTCTAATACCACTACGTTACTGCTTATGTGTTTTTTTTTTTAATTTAAGACACTTTTTGTAAGAATCTAAATATATTTGAAATTAGTTTTCCTCCAATCAACGTTCTGATTAGTAATTCCGTTAACATACATTTACATCTGAAATGAAATCTGTCAGGGTACCGTTAGGCAAAGTTTATGTACGATGTTGGCTGCAGGTTTTTCTTCAAATTTATGTAAATTTTTCAGGGGTCCGTACGCTGATGAATTGAATTTTTAACGTTGAAAGCGGAACAAAGGTTGGAAGGAAGCGCAGGTAAAGTTACTTCGTTAAAAATACCGTTGTTTGATACATAAACATATACCTTTTTTACCGTAACGTAAAAGCTAAAGATTATATTATGTTTTAATAAGATTTGAGTACAGTTAGTGAACGGTTTTTAGTATTCAATCAGACGTTTGTTGTACATAAAATAAATTAACATTACATTAAGTATGACATATGAAATACTTTACATGTTAGTAAATTACCGATTCCACCGTCGATTTATTTACCAGGTGGTTGTGTAGAATTTGCAAATTCTACGCTACGCTAAACCTAGTGGAAGACTGGCTCTCAAGTGCAGCTGCAGGAACACACCTATTAGTGTTTGGCGATAGATTTTCAACTTGAGGGTGGTGGCTAGCCAGGCGGGCATTAGAAAAAGCCCTACCACCATGCTACGGTTTTCTCACGATGTTTTCCTTCACAGAAAGCTCAGGCTAATTGCAGGGGTTTGAACTCACGTCAATCGACGCGAAGTCGTACACTCTAATAAAGTAATAATATTAAAATAAATAATCATAGACATTGAAAGTTAAATTGTATAAAATAGAATAAGACAGATAGTGGCAGAGCTGACTACCAGACAACTTTCACATCACGATATAAAGCATGACCAATTTTTGGATATTTTATCTCATGTGCGTATGGCGTCCCACCCCCGCATATCACCGCGCAGCTACCTAAGGCGCGGTATTGCACTCGCGGTCACACTGTAGGAGGTAGGGTGGGGCAGCGAGGACCACCAAAACCAGACCATTTTTAATCAAGTTCCAAATTTATCTTGAATAAATAAGACGCAGTTTAAAGTTCAAGGCTATAAAATATTCAAGTAAGCATAATATAAACGTTAAATCTGCACTTAACATTATAAATATCAATAGATTGTGTTTCTTTTCAGATATGAAAAAAAACTGTTTGTACTTTAAAGCCATTTATTTATTGATGATTAGTATCGTTTTTAGATCGAGATTCTACCTTTTATATAAGCTATATGTGAAGTATCCATTATATCTTTGATACAAACTCCTTTGTGTTATTTTTTATGACTACAGTTGTCGCTTAGTAACATATAATTATTATTGTATTTTAGTAAGTAGTCAATTATAAATGAAAAAACCCTGTTATAATATTTTATTTATTGAAATTAATAATTATTTTGTGTTTTAACACTATACAATCAAAATATGTATATTTTGTTACTTTTATACACATAATATATAACAAAATCATTAATTTGACTATTTTCTATACATAGTGGAGATATATAAGCTTTAAAATTATGTTTGAACAATTATATTTTATGACTAGCGGGCCGCCCCGGCTTCGCACGGGTATTTAACAAAAAATTCAAAAATTATAAAATTTCATACGGATCCTTAACTTTAATTCTATCGCCTATGCTCACCAGGGATAATGTAGGATTCTAATGGTAAAAGAATTTTTCAAATCGGTCCAGTAGTTTCAGAGCCAATTCAATGCAAACAAACAATGAAATCTTTCCTCTTTATAATATTAGTTTAGAAGAATTAAGCGAAATATGACGTTGCAACAAAAAAAGGCATTTGAGAAATAATATGTAGGATCGTCTTCGTTAATAATATCAGGATGGATTTCTTGTCAACCCTAAACCTATTTATAATAGAAATAAAATTGTATTTAGTAACTATTTAGATGAATAAACGTTTCAGTTGAACGTCGAATATTTTCCTACAATAGTATGCTTTTGCTATGTCAAATATTCCCCTTCGCTGCATGTTTACGATGCCGATATAGCATTCATGGAACCAATCCGATTTACTTCACTAAATGCATCGTGCTTCGTATTCTATGAAAGGTTCTCCATTCACACGACTACGAAATGTTATAAAATAGATTTTAAAAATTTTACAACACATTTTGGAATTCGTTCCTAATTTTAGTTTTTATTTTCTAGGGTTGATGTTAAAAAAGTTATTGTTAAATGTTTTTGAATTATTAAAAATCTGTTTTTGCAATTGTATAACTAACATATGATGAAAGGATCCTCATTTTTTTGTGGCTTCCCTATTTGTATACGGTGTAATTGACAAAAACATTAAATAAGGACTTGTATATAAAACTAAATAAAATATGAATAATATTAAACATAACTTAAAACGAAAATGTAAATTTACTAAAATATGAAAAGACAAATATATTTGTGTTTTTATTATTATCTATCAAGACCCTGCAAAGTATTTCGAGGTACATGCATATTTAAGTAATGTGAATATTATATATAATTCCTTTTAAAGTAAACATTAAATTAAACTAACTATTGTAAATATTTTAATGTTACCTCTTCTCTGTCTCATACAAAAAAGACTTTGTAAAATGAAGCATACTAAAAACGTAAAGTGAGATAATTTTTACATCGAATTTAATTCGCGTGAGTGTACAGTCTCCAGCACAAATAAAACTAAAAAGTAAATATGTACAAATAAAAAGTTACATTTATGCAGCTGACGTAACAACCAATAGGAATCATCTATTTAATTTGGTCCCGCGATCGCGTGGCTCGCGATATAAACGTTTTTTGTTTTTTTTGGAGACAGATTTTTATATTTTTCGGATTTGTAGATATGAATTTTGTCAATATTTGCTTATTAAATATGGTACAGAGTGATCTTGTTTAATGATTAATGTTGAATCTTGAATAATTTTTATGCAAATTGTTATTGTAACTTAATTTGTTTGTATACTTTTTATTAACACTCCACTATTGTTGCTATTTTTACATATTATATAACTACATATGTCTATATATACATTAAAATTGGATGGTTGTATGTATTTAGTATGAGTGTTTTTGAATTTTCAGACAATCTTCATATCAGCCCAGCGGGTGACCAGCAATGGTAGCGACCAGATCAATAAAAAAAATGGTTTTTTCTGAGCCACAGCAACGCGTGGCAGGGTTTGCTAGTATATCTATAAAAATTGATGTTAAGATGGAAGATAAAATACTTTTTATGTAATTATATTATATTAATAAATTAAAGATATAATTAATTATAGATTATGCTACTGACAATAATTTATTTCCATAATTCTGCTGGTTTGCTGGAAGAAAATGCTTTACGACAATAAGCTGGCCAAATGTAGTAAAGTATTCCATTCAGATTTACTGTGTCAACATTTAAAATTTGCTGACAGATCAAACTTTATATTCGTGAATCATTCTAGTGGAAATAACAGTCAGTAACGTTCTAAAGAACTGTAAACCAATAATAATATTTAAAAAAAAACTCCAGTATTTTAGTTTCATTTTATTTCAGAAAATATAAATTTCCCTTTGCCAGGCGTCGCAAAAATGGGAAAAAAATTAAATAGAAAAATGTGCTCATTAGATAAAACTTCTTCGTAGTGGAATAAATTATTATCATATCAATTTAACTATGTCGCCGGAGTGAAAATTTTTAATTTAACAAGCTTCCTCGCTCAAGTCGTATGACGTTAGTGCGGGAACCGTTAAATTGATGTCAGTTGTGACGTGCATCAGTGCCACAATATGCGAACTTTATTAATCGCTAGATACATGAGTACATGTGATTTATTTTTATGTAAACTCGGCAAAGTGACTGCTGATATTGGAAATATGTGATAGTAAATTAAACTAATAATAGCGAAGTGTATAAATCGAAATCACAATCGATATGCCGGTGTATAAACATACCATGACGAAAGCCATTAAATATCTGACTATGTGTTAATACCATTTACTACTGGAACTACTGGTTAATTTTTATAGTATATAGTAGTTTTTGCCCGGGAGTTTTTCTTTGTTTTCGAAATGAAACTACTCGCGCGCCACTTGTTGTAAGCTAGATATACTAATTAATACAGGACCTTTGCGGGCGCACGCACAGCAATGAAACAATGGTGATAGCATGTAAGGTCAACGTGTCGATCGACGTGAGTTCGAATCCCTGCTATGAGCCTGAGCTTTCAGTGAAGGAAAACATCGCGAGGAAACCATAGCATGGTGGTAGGGCATGTTCGAATGCCCACCTAGCTAGCTATCACCCTCAATTTGAAAATCTGTCGCCAAGCACCAATAGGTGTGTTCCGGCGACTGCACTTGAGAGCCAGTCTTCCACTATAGATTAAGCGTGTTATCATCTTGGGCCACATCGCCACTTAACATCAGGTGAGATTGTGGCCATTAAGCTAAACCTATAACGATAAAAAAGACGCCCTAATGCCTAAGCTTAAGGGGACTGACTATTAAAGCCAGCTTTTGGAATACGTCTAAAGGTGTTTGCACACGTATATTTAATTCGAGGGTGGTAGCAAATCGAGTGAACATTATAAAATAACTTGCCTTGCTTTCATCAGGATATTTTCCTCCATCGAATACGATCGATCGACGCGGTTACCGAACGCTTCCATTAAGCCGTCATCATCGTTTCAAACTTTAGTAATTAATTTGTTTTACTTACTTGCTTATTTATTACTGAAATTGAATAACGTAATTCATTGACTTAGTCACTCACTATATATTATGCGATCCTACCGATTACTGTCACGTGGACAATTAAATAAGTATAATATACCAGAAAATAAATAATTCAAGGTAATGGAATGAAATTCGAAATAGATAAGTGTATTCCGAAGGCATTAACATTAAATGAGATATAAAAGCAGAGTACCTTATTAAAGTCTATTAATGATAGTAACACCTTCACTAGTAAGAAATGTCCAAGTTTTGAATATATCCGTAACAGATCTGCTAGTAAAATTCCGTCTTGAGAAGCTTGTGTTTAATTAGAACTCCATTGTGTTCACAATTTCGAGTAAAAGGTTTCAACTCCTTCGAATACCGGTTATAATTCGAGAGGTCTCTTGTTGTAACAAAATAAGTTTTATACACTCCAGATAAATATGTGCGAGTCAAAATAATAAATAGAATAGTAGATATAAATAAACTTATACAAATCTAATTTAAGATTGTACGTTTTTCTTTAGAGATCCATCTGCCTCCTATAAGTCAGAATCAATCCGTCATTTTTCAATTATTTTACCGTCTTGTTCATATTTTAAATTTAAAAAGTTCTTCAGCCAAAAATACAATATTTGTATAAGACCTACTTATTATATATATATATATATATATATATATATATATATACGTAATGTAAAAGAAGTTTGTAATACAATATTTAAAATAATAAATTACCTATAGATGAGATGCCTTCGGAAAGGAGCATAAACACAATAAATGAATAAATGAGGAATCAAATAAATTGAATTAAATATATAATGAACCGATAAAAATGATTGAGAAAACAATCATTACATTACGTCAATTGACGCGAAGCCGTACACGCTACCACTGAGCCATCATTACTTCAAAAACCAAAGGAGCAAATGACCTTGCCTTTATTGTCTAAAATATTACTTCAGTTTACCTAAACCTCTATATACGTTGTTTAATTTAGTTCAAATAACATGCTAATAAGAAATTCATGAATCTCAAACAGTACCATTAATTAGTTCAAAGTGATTTCCTACAGATTTGAGTGGGAATTGCTTAGTGATTGTTTGGAAATCATCTTATTATAATTTAATTAATAATTCAATTTATAGGTATTTTCTATAACCAGGTAAACTTAAATAGTATTAGAGAAATTAATTATCATCTTTTGAACTATTTACTTAGCTACATAATTTGAATTAGATTTTTTTTACTACTATATTCACTGAATTTAACTATTCATTACCACTTAGAGCTAAGAATAATAAGAAATTGACAATAATAATTAATAATAAGTGATAAGAAAATGCTTTGTAACATCAAATAATAACGTTGCATCTATGCTTCTAATACAGATATATAAAAAAAAATCATTTTAAACAATTATGATATACAGTGTACTTAAGGTATACCACTATAAGGGTACCTTAACACGGCAAAAGAATTATAAATATCAGTCGTGTAGTTTAATTAAAATTTGCGTACACACAAACATACTAAAGAAAAAGAGAACCTTCATTTTTTTGGAATCGGTAAAAAAAATTGTTGTGATAATTACTTAATATATAGCAGTAAAGTTTTTCGAAACTGGCCACTCGCATTAAGAATATTTAAAAACTAATTACGACATTTGGCTCAAAAAAACAGATCTCGTCACTTGCCATAAATGTTTTCAAATTTTAGTGCGACCCCGTACAGAACTATTTATGCAAATCATTAATTTATATTTGGTTTGGTTATATTCTACAATATACATGGAGCACACGAGTGCTCCTGATCGTTTTTAATTGGATAAGTATTAAACCTAGCTCTTAATATAACTTCATGCCACCCTAACGTAGGTACAAAGTAGGTCAATGCGTTACTAGGGAACAGTTTTCTACCTATTACCCTAGTCACATCTCATACCTTTAAGTGTTTTACGGGAATAAAATATAATCATGCTGGTATTTGCTATTAGAAACGTGCCAAATTATAATTCTATAATTACATCTTTTCAAATCGCAATCTTCACGTGTTTCTTGGTAAAGCTTCTTTAAGGGGAAATGCTGGCGGCGTTTAGTATAATAGGTCAGATCTATCGGTATGGAGCCCTTGAGCCAAGCAGCCGCTCGCGCGATACAGTGACTCTACATTCACTAACTATCAAAGCCACACATGACACTTCATTATATACACTTGCATAACACATAGGTACATAGGATCTGTTAGGGACCTTTTTTTTCTTTTTTTTGCCTAGTTAGTTAGACAAAAATTTCAGACCAATAAATACACATACACATGTTCCTTCCCTCCTCCCAGGGAAAAGAAACATGTATATATGTATAGTTAGTTTAGATCGAATGATAGGGAATTAGTCAGATGGCGACTTAATTGCATACGCACAACAGTCCGAACCGAGGTTCGGCTACTTTGGCACCCTCGGATGTTGTTGCAAAGCTTTCGTGGCTAAGTGCCTTAAGCGCTCGCCCCAAAGCCCGGTAAAGCTGTAAAAGCCGTAAAGGCTCCAGAGCCCCTAAGGCTAATAGTATAGTCAAAAAAGCGGCGTTTAGTCCATACAAAGATAGTCCTCTGTTTTAGCTCACGATGCACAAGAGCAATTTTTTTTATACCATACAAGCTATATCTATCACTTTCTTATAAGAACCAGGAACCTTCTAAAATTACTAAAATTTCCCAGACATCCAACTAACGAATTTGATGAATTTAATAAGTAAAAGAAAGACACATAGACAATAAACAAAACCTTTCTTATATTATTCTTGAAATTATTTTTTTATTAAAATCTCATCACATCACATCAATCACATTTTGAAAGAGGAAACAAGTATAATAAGTCCGAGCTACAGTTGTGCCTCTCGCACGCTATTCGGTTGTTCGGGAATAGCGCGACAGCAATAGATTTTTGTTAAAACGTATTCTTCAAATGTCTTGAGGATCATGTTTCCTCTTAGCCAATAGTAGTGGGATATTTATTTATTATTACTTACGTCATCGGGTTACCACCATGAAGAAATATATCGTGATGAAGCATTGACTCTAGTTCCGAAAATGTTGTCGTTTTTATTTAGATTTCCGTCGAGTTTATGGTAAGTTCTACTATGTTACCATTTTAATTTATATATTTGACTTAATGATAGGAGTAGTGCCTAAAGTTATATGATATGTTATATCATCATTATCTTAGCCAAAAGCTGTACACTGCTTGATATAATTCTTCCTAGTAATCGCCACAATGACTGACCCTTCACTGTTTGCATCCAGCGGATTCCCGTAATGGTCACCAGGTCGTTGGTCTACCTTTTAGCAGTTCTGCCCACGCTGCGTCTTCTGGTACGTGGCCGCCGTCCGAGAACTCTTCGACTCCATCGGTCATCTGTTCTACGAGTAAATATAAATTAAATCATGGATACTATCATAGTTCTTTTAACCAGTTGGTCTGATTAAATTAATTTTGTACAACACCTATTAGTTTTCTTAACTGTTACATGCTGCAAGCCGTATAATTTTTTCGACTTGCATGTAGTTGTAAAGCTGATTAGTAAATAAAACCATTTTAAATCATTACCGTTAATAATTGAATACTTAAAACCTAGCACGTCTTTAGGACCTTTATTTTAACAAATGCCACGATCAGTCTCATTCTTAACAACCTATTATCCATTCATGATAATGGTTTAATTTATGCGGGTTTGAACATAAATCTTTCGAACATGAAACATTATAAATATTATTATATTATGAAATGTTTCATTGAAAATTTGCCTTCAAAATACAATTTTCATTTGTTATAAAGTTAATTATTATTGATGTAAAGTTTTTTCTTTAATCAGTTTCTTTATACTAAAGTATACAACCGAGATATAAATTATCAATAAATACATATATAGTTTAAATAAACCCTAAGAAATCTTGAGAAATTAATATGAAGAAAACACAAAAAAGTTTACATGCAGGCAAAATATGAAAAAATCCGCGTATGGCTGTGTCGGATACAACGGCTGTGTATATTACATGAATACAAATTTACTCTATCATATGTATTATTGTTATCACTGATAAAGAGCATAAAATGTACTAGTAATAATCTATAATTTTTTTATTAAAATATACTTGATTAATTTAACAAAATTTTTGAGATCATATATTAATTAAATAAACCTTTGATAGTAGAGGTTTCTTTATAAGAAATTTCTTACGACTAATTTCTACAAAGTTAATATAATATAGCATATCAAACGTCTGATTGAATAGAATTTGATGGTTAATTTATGTGGTTCAATTTCATCAAGCTCTTAATGTCTGGGCTTAAATATTAAATTTTGTTATGATACAGCTACTCGTCGCAATGCAGTACAGTCTTACAAAGTTTTCACCTTAGTTTTGTTCATGTAAAACTTGGCCACTCTGAGAATTTCGGCACCTGCTCTGTAACTTTATTAATTTGGTGAAGTCTGCTAGGATAGGACACGACTATCAACCATAGGAAACTGGTAACCTTCGTGTTTACTCTGGTATAACGCAAAAGTTGACCCTTAAAGTTATTTATTCTCATTCTTCCTTCTACTTATCCTTATCCTATCTAAGTAGGGTCAACACAATATGTTTTCTTCTTCCACTCTACTCTATCAGCTGTCATCTCAGTATTCACATATTTTATACACGTATAAAATCACACAAACCATCCATACCTTCTTCAGTCTTCCTCTACATAACTCTTCTAGTTATATGCATTTTCATGTCTCCTCATGACATGCCCATACTACTTTAACCTGTGACTCCTAAACTTCTCTGTCACTGATGCTATTTTCCTACTTCCTCAGATATACACATTCTTTTGTTTTTTTCCACGTTTACTCTGGTATAAGTCACCAACTAACTATTTTGGCTCAGTGATACAAAAAGGGTCTTCGCTTCCGAAATCAAAGCACACCACTTATCCTGATCCTGCGCACTTTATTGTCAATTGCCACCTTGAAGCTGATGCAGATTCGCCACTACTGTGTCACACCAGAGATACCTGGACGACGGACGGTCCGACGCACTGGACGACGACCAGTTAGGCATCTCAAGTATGCTCTGTTGACTGTTCGATCCTCACCCATTCTCTGTAGAGTTGGCCGAGCCAGTGAAGTCTATGAGATTTTTTTCACAGATAATGTTAGGCTCAGCCACCAACTTCTCAATCTCAGCATTCTTTCGTAATCTCCAACTATTATCATCTCTTTTAACAGGTACCAAGATTTTTCGGAACACTTTCCTTTCTGCCACCTCTATCACCTCGTTCTGGTATAATTATTTATATTTGCTTTAAATATATCCTTGTTCTTTCGTTTTTCTGCTAAAGTTGTCATTTTTCAAATATTTCATTCAATATTTCTGTTACTTTTTCTTCATAATCATCTTCTTCATTTTAGTTCGTCACTCAACAGATGTTTTTTTCATAATGTTAGGATCCACCATCTGTCTCACAAAATTAAAGAAACTATAAATTTTACTCTGGTCTCGGAGAGTGATCGCTCTAAACTGTCAGGAAGAAACATGCAATAACGATGCTCCAAGGGAAATTAAAAGAATGAGAAATGATACTCAAATGTAAATAGCCATCAATATACAATATTGAATTAATTGCTAATATTTCGCATATTTTATAATGTAAAAATGTAAAAGCTGTTATGTTAGTTAAAAAGTTTGTTCATAGATGGTGCATCTACATGTTAGTTTAAACTATTTATATATATTTTATCAATAACATGGAAAATAACCTTAAAATGATATTCAAATCTTTAATTTTGACGGAGAATTAAAGGAGATATGGCATTTAAAAAAACATTAAAAAACACATTTAAGAAATAATATATAGACATACTAAATTGATAAGTACGCAAGTAAAAGTATATATGTCGCATGCAGATGATAAAACCCGAGCTTTGATTAAATCCTTGAACTAAATGATCAATTCACCAAAGATGTGGCTGGTTAGGTTAGGTTTAACTTGTAATCAGAAACAGATACCTACTAATAATATTGAAGAAGTATGATACAAAAATGTCATTTTATTAATAATTAATAATAAAATAAAAGTAATCTTTTCATAAACAGTTAAGGGATTTGTTTAAATCACTTACTTCCTTTAGGGAAATCACCCCACAGAATTTCTTTTAAACACATTCCGTGAATTTATCATCTAGCTTAGGAATTTGATCAAATCTCTGTTTTTATCAACTCTCTACGACATAAGTATAAAATAAAGCTTTACATATTGAATGAAATTTACATAAACTGAGAACTTAAAAAAAATTTAAAAGCTTAAGGATTTAGTTAATTTGGAATGACTACACGTCAAGCTTTTAAAGATATTTTTTTTATTCTAAGTTTATGTAAATTTCATTTAGTATGTACTGTCAGCGCCTCTATTCAGTGACCAAAGACAAAAACTATTATTTCATTTTAATATCGATAATCTATAATAATACCGATATCGATAATATACTTGTTACTTTTTTATATATATTTTTTGTAAACAAAGTTTTACTATATTATTAAATCATCGACAATCTTTTGTTTACGAGCGCAGATAACGTCCGCCGCCATTGTACCGACTTGCCAGCTAAGCCGTTCTACTTTTTTATTTTATTTCATCTGATACAGGTTTATGGATACTTCACTACTTTTATACTCGTATCCTATTTTTAAAGCTGGATTTACCGAATTTAAAATTTGGAAATATATTTATCATTTCTGAATTTAATTGTTGTTGTCAATAGATAGAAGACTGTTAAATAACTAAGTATATTTATATTGTTACAAGCTACGTAACAGATAAAATCTTGGATTATAACTTGAAGTTTATTTAAAAATTATTGTATATACCTACTGAGAGAGATTACTCATAACACTGAAGTAGTCTTCACTTTCTATACACAAACTGAGATTACTCAACTTAATCTCTTAATCTTCTAGTCTTCACTTCATATCTTCTTCTTGTCTTCTCCTTATCGCTTTTCAAATATAACTGACCTTATTTTCCCTCTCCAGCATCTTATGTATGATTTTCTCTATGTTGAATTTATAAATTATGTTATTTTTCTAATGTATTTTGCTTAGATCGCTATAATTATCACTTAACACATACTTTTTTTCTTTTGACATGAGAGCAGATTGGCATTATTAAATTAAAAGTAATAATTATTATAATAGTAAATTTGTCAAGGATCTATATCAATACTAGATATGACACGTGAACCTATACACCGACATAACATGTGACGACCTATATCAATACTACATGAGACACACGTACCTACATATACACCGACACGACAATAATATAGATGAGTTTAAAAAGAACGGGAAGACGTTCTTAAATTCATAATTACAGTTACATTTTTATTGCAAACAACAATAACATATGAAATATTACATAAGAAATCACGAGAATGAAATAAACTAAAACGTTTCCGATCACAACAATAATTGCCACACTAAACTAGTGCCTAGACTAAAAGTGACTGACTCATTTTTGGTGTTTCACACATAAAATTTAGCATTATTATATGCAGTTAATATCGTTTCGTTATCGTATCGTTTCTCTATAGCAATTATGTAAATGTTTTTTTTTAATATAAACAAATCTACAAAGCCAATAAACATCACCGTCACATTCAATACCGCTACACAAACACAAGCGCACACAAAGGTTGTCACAACGGCGGCACAAACAAAAGCTTTCCTTTGTGCATCACAAACCGGTGCGGTTAAGTGCAAAATATTTGTTCTGGCATCCAAGACCCGGGGGAACTCAATGCGGTAAAATAAATTGTGAACCTTTTGTACGAAGCTAAATCTATTGACCTTATGTGTTTTTCGCACCTTTGTCATATTGTTAGCTAATGAAATAACGTGGACCCTTAAGGTTTGAAAATTTAACTTACAAGCCGTAAATCTCAAGGTTTTAATGAAAGAGGGGCTTGTAATATTGATTATTGTTTCTTTCTTCATAACGTGTATTCAAATTTGACAATTCGCTTTTTACAAATTACTTTCTTGTAAGTTACAAATTCGGTTTGTAACCATATCATGGTCCTGGATCCTCAGGTACAAAATCTGTCACAAAGCATCTGTCGGTATAATCTGGCAAGTGCACATGAAAGCCGGTTCTATTTCTGGAATACTAGCTGTGCCCGCGGCTCCGCTCGCATCGACTACAGAATGCTGACGGTCAAGTGCACGCGCGAAAAGTGCTGGCCCCGCTCAGAAACAGAAGACAAAAATACTTATTAGGGGGAAGTGGGGTACTTTGATACAAGGGTCACATTGATACATCAACAATATTTCAATATTAACAAACATTATTAGAGACCTGACAAAACTAAAACGTCTATATACATGTCTTAGCTCCACAGCTATAACCACACTGGCCGCTTGTTAACCGTTAGCGTTGGAACAGAGTAAGTGTGTTTTTAGTGCGACCAAGTAAAAAATACTTAAGTATCTAAAAGTATTTCTCTGCTGTTTTATATGATATAACTAAGATTTAAACTTACAAAACGTTAGTTAATCTATCCAATATTCGGTATAAAAGTATTTTTTTAATGTGTTCGATGGCTTTATTGTTTTTTTTTTAATTATCTGTTGGGGCATATTGATATATCAATACATTAATACGCATTAATCACATCCATGTAAGCGATACGAACGTGGTAAAATCGGTAAATACACAAGAAGTCATCTTTGTGGATACTGATACTAGTGCAATTATTAATGCTGCCTAAGTTGTGAAGAAAATGAAATATCCGCAATTGAAACGGACCATATATCTACGAAAAGACCTCCATCTATTAAGTTTGCGTTTCCATTGTGGAAGATAAGACAAGCGTTTATTTTGCAGCTGCAACTGCAATACCTGTACTTTAGGGGTTAACACTTCTTTAAAGGGAACTTCTCGAACTTTTTTCTTTTGTACTTTTTGAAATAATTTAAACGTATATAACGTTCAACCACACAGCGGTGGTAATGGTGCCAGCATAAATTGAGGTACCTTTAGGAACTTGTCATTACTGAATAGAGCTTAACTTATACCTGGAACTTTTACCAATGGTGCAAGGTTCACTGTACCTAAACATTATTTATTGTAGTTATTAAATAATTAAATCCATAGTAGTTTCTATAGTTTTGTTTTAAAGAGAAAAGTCTTTGAAAATTTTTTTTTTTCCTTTATTAATAATCTTAAGTCTTATTATAATCTCCACCAGTTAAACCTTATTTCCTATTATATATTCGTACATATATATTTTCGTACTAAAGTGCCCCATTCTATGTATCATTGTGCCCCAAACGTGGGGTACAATGATACAAAACCCATTTATTATTAAATTAATTTTCTTCTCATGATTAATTATCTTTAATGATTCTTAAGACTGGTATTATATTATTGATAAAATTTAACATTCAATAAACAAATAATAATAATATTTTATTGTTTTTTTATGCATAAAATACGACATTTTATTTTTCTGTATCAATCTACCCCACTTCCTCCTATGATTCGTTAGAAGATAGATCTTTTCCAATCTCGTCCAATCTGATTCGAACAGATAATAGGGTGATAGTATTGTCAACTTGTGGTCACTTAATGTATCATTGAAAACCAGCTGACTGAAGTATTTCTTCGAACGTGAACGAAATATATACAGGAGCTTTAATCATATTAAAATAACCAAATCAAATAAATGGATACAAAGTAACTTATGTCAAAAATTGAACCGCGATACGAATCTCTGCGACTGGTTGCGATAGAGTTAGGCGTAAATATCCTTACCTCGTTATTGTTTATAGTGACTCAGTATAATGACGGCGCTGACTGATGGTAAGCACAATATAATCCAAAATCGATTGCTGCCATTGAAATATTGGCAGTTAATCTATCTATAAACTGGCTGATCACGAAAAGCGACAAACCAAAAGAGCACAATCTAAACACATCTAAACAAATGACCTTAGTATGACATCATATTTACATAAATTTTACACATACGAAGTGTGTGTAATGTCAAATATAGGTCACGTATTCCCTGGGCTGTGATGGTTTTATGATGTATCCAGATCCCTACTACTTGATTACTGGATATAAACCGGCTGCTCCCGGAATGGGATACGCCTAAGAGTGCAATTATAGCAGATGTTAAGCTTGGTCTATGGTTGCCTCGATCCAGTCGAAAACAATTGCCGTGTTCTTCCACCCAGCAGGTGGCCATGTCTTCATACATTATTGTGCCAAACTCCAAAAATCTTATTTCGAATGTTACAATTCTTACAAGTGTGCATAACTGGCTGTTACCCACAACATGTCATCATTGATTTGTTTTAATTAAATACATATTTTTATTGAATCGAATTTCCGTCGCACCGCTTGCGCGTGTCTTGCTCTGGGTTTCCAGCTGAAAATCAGCGCTGAGTGCACCATGGCACTTCAGCATATATTCTGAGCTGTATGCGTTTCCGTAATGACGGGACACGCAGCAAGACTATGTAGGTATATTATTATTGTACATGTTTTTTTTTTGTTTTTTATGTATGTAGATTATGGACAGTTTGCTGTTTATCTGTATGTATTGTGTATTGTGAATAAATGTTTTCTTTCAATCTTTCTTTGAACATATCTGATTCAAAATGTAAGGAAACATTACTAAAATTAATTATTTCTAAACACAGTTGTAAATCGTCACAAACTACGATTAAGATTAAAGGGCAGCTAAATCTATATTAATAAATTTGTGTTTTGTCTGTACATGATATATTTCTCCAAATTTCCTGATATACGTCTATTATAAAGGACACTGATCACAAATATGACATAATTTTTTGTCTATGTGTTTTTATTTATACGACCGGATTTAAGTAAACTACTGTTTGAACAATTTGTATGAAATATTGTACACGGGAAGATTATGTCTTTGTTCAGTCGATAGTTATGAGAATTTCACATAATAACTATTAGAATTCGTATAAAATAAATAATTATAAAAGAGTTCATATCCGAATTGATGAAATTTTGTGCACGAGAAGATGTAATTTAATAAATAATTGATAGGATATAAGAATCGTCAAAAATATTTTTATATTTATCAATTGTAAACCGAACTTGACGAGTTGTACACGGTACTAAAATAAAATTAAAAGACAAAAGTACCTACTTTATAATAAACACGTGTGGAGCCACGGGGCACTGCTAGTAAGGACCAAAATTTAAAAAATCAGTAATATGAACTTGCTTAAAACAAATATAAATCCACAAAAACATTTACTTTGTTGAACATTTTAAATACCACGACACATTACAATGATATAAAACAAAGGTGTCCATAATTTTCAGAAGCCCGAGCGGCGACTCTCACTTTTCAATTTACGCAGTTCTGACATCGTAAAACAAACCCTTAGATAGTAAAGTTCGCAAACTGATAAAAGATCTGATTTATACCTGTGCCGGGATATTCTGCGGTTGAGAAAGTTCGAGACAAACGAAGAATATCTTAGTTGTAACGTTGATCATTCGGTGGATTATTCTGATTACGTCGCGGTAAATAATAAACTTTCTTCTATGAATTATCTTACTTAATATCTTATTTGAAGGAAACTCAACCAAGCTAAAGCTAAAGATGCCAAAATAGAGAATATGTTTCGTTAGCTTTTTTTATATCACCATTATTATCATGTTTTTTTTCATCCCCTCTTAGATGTAGGCGTCCTCCTTGTTTACGCGGTTAATGCAAAATTTTGGCTATATTGGTTGATAAAAAGATGGACGACCAAATTGCATAGGAATTAGAAAAGAAGTAGTTTGTGAAAAAAGGAAAGATGCACGATACCTTATTATGACTGGCGAAGATGTCCACTTCCTATTCTGCAAGACAGCTACAAGCGAGATATTGTCCACAATCCACCACACAAATACCAAAGAAAATGTATTTTCTTTTCTACGGCGGCGGAAGCGCGTGAGATCAAGCAGCCACGAATCAATGTCCATTGCAAGGGACACATATAACACTGACGTTAAGATATCTGTGGGAGTGGGATGGGGATACGGAGCACACCAAACAATATGGTATTAAATAGGCGCAACCTAAATGAGCTACTGCACCCAAATTTTGGATTTGCACATCCAATCCCTTCCAACTATTACTGGGACATCTGGGTTTTAAGCTTTAGAAAATAGGCTTGTCGTTTAGTGGATATGATTAGAAAACCCTACTTTCATCACCCTTCGGCAAACAACATCACACATGGTGTGCTTAAAATTGGCATTAATGCCACCCATGACAATCAAGTTAGTAATTCCCTTGTTGTAGTTATCATAGATAACTTTTAGAAAACTTTTATAGATTAACACTTAAAACACACGACACAAAAAATTGACTACCTACATTCAGTGGTAGAAGAAGTAAGCAGGCGAAGATCGACTTCCTAAGAAAAAATAAGGAAGAAAGCCACTTAACAAAACTTGCACGTAATACCTTGCAAATGGCAATAAACTTCACTATACTGGTTTGTTTTTTGCATTCATGACGTTCATTTTCCATTCACTAACAGCTTCAGGATCTTTGAATTTAATCAAGTCCAACTGGACTCAAAACCGCGTACTTCGTAGTTTATGATGCGCTTTATAAAAAAAAGATTTAAACAGGAATCATTTAGATAATCGGAGAGTTTAAAGTATTTAAATGCCTGAAAAATAATGCGCGTAAAGTATAATGATGAACAATTACAACGCTTTTTACTTTAATTGTTGGCTTGAAATTACCCGACAGCGCGAATTTATCTACCTTAGTGATTCAGTTCCAATTTTAAGTTTTTTTTTTGTTATATCTAGAAACTAATTAGCAAAAAAGTGACTTCAACATTGTATATGTTGAATATTATTTCTCAAAATGTGTTTCTTGGCAACGTTATCTCTCCGTTAATTCTTCATCAAAATTAATAATGCTTCATCAAAATAATTAATTAAAAATAATAAAATTGTTAAAGATTATGTTGCCCGCTTTTGACAAAACATTGACAAATAGGATAAAATTAATGTATTCGTTAAAAAATAAAAATAAATAACTTTTTTTATTACGAACACCATCTGTTTAACCAGTTGGTTAGCTAATTTGATAGCTGTTAGTTAAATTGTTTTAATTCCATAATGTGCAAAATATTCGCTTAGGTTAGCTAGTTACATTCAACTGGAAATTGACTATCTCTGCGTCTTGCAGAAGCAGCCGTTCGAGCGTTCTGACAAACAAGATTACCGCTGATTTATACCGACGACTTATTTCTGATATCTGTCTTCCACCTAACGTAAACAACAACTGGATAGTTACTCAGGAATGATAAAGTGAGCTGTCCCTCATACCGTGTGCTTACTATTCTGTTGTTTTATCAGATGCAAAAAAATGCTACCACAATAATACAAGCTTGTATTATTTGTTATGTTATTGGGATTTATGCTAATAGTTTTATTGATTAAAATCAACTTTAAGGTTGATGAAATTTGTTTATGTAAAATAATTTTGTATCTGATAAAATAAATGACCTATAACAATTAGAAAAATAAATAGAATAGAACGGGATATAGAAAATAAGTAAAATATATTTATATCTTGTTCTTTAGTTTGTAATGACAGTTCTATCAGATGTGCTTTCGGAAACATATATAAAGTAACAGTGTGATTCTCCCGAACGCTCCTTCTATTAATACAGAGCACAAACAAAGACTTTATTTCTATATATGTTATAAAACTCAAAGTCTCTCTCTGTCTGTCTGTCCGTTTATGTTCATTTCACGCGAAAACCACTTATCCTTTTTATACGTTTAATTCATAGCTATGTTATCTGGCCTAGTTATACGATATATTTTGTAAGATTTAGTTATATAAGAAATAAGCAGTGACGATAATGGTGAATAAATTTGGAAAAAAGATACATTTGTGACTTAAACGGCTTATACTGAGTAAACCATACGAGATGTATCAAATTAATGTTCTACATAATTGTAGATCTTAAAAAGACCTACAAGAAAGCTACATGTATATACCTTATAAGGATCACCCACAATAAGCATTTATGCCTTCCGTCTTTTGAGCGGGGGCACCACGATCCGCGCGTGCGCTCGAGCGATGGCATTCTGTAGTACAGGTGAGTGGAGCGCAAGTTATAAACAAAACTAAATGTTTGTCTAAAAGTTGCAATTATAATTTTCAGTCATCGGACATTCGTGCTTTCATATTCAAATTACAATGCGATACCTATAAAACTCATGTCTCTGACAAATCCGATGTATTGCCTAGATCGCTAATTTGCATAGAGACCGACAGGGAATTTTATTGGTCTCACCCGAGACACATGTCGTTTGGAATCTAATTATTACGCTTCTGTTGTCGTGATAGCGTTCGACATTTCATTCCCTCATAATTTAAGTTGCGTATGTTTAAAGACTAACTTTTGCAACTACTTTATCCTACACGAAGCCGGTTTACGAATTTATAGTTGTGAGGCACGTCAAAGAAAATATGTCATGTAAGAAAGTATACTTCTATGGCGTAAAAAACAAAAATAATTCTGCAATTTCATCCCGCATGTCAAGAAGTTGATGAAGTTAGCCATGAATGATAATAATGTGAATTCATTTAAATATTTTTAAATCGGGTAAAATATTATAATCACTTTGTGGCTAACTTCATAATGTCGCACTTCGTTCATTGTGCAGCATTCAATTTTACCCTTAACTAAACGAGCAAAAATAATTATTACTTGAAAAATTAATCGTCTCTTAACTATCTTAAATATGGAAGTATTTACAAGATCAAAAATAAAATTATTAAATATATAACTAAATGTACCCACATAGCTCACGAAATAATTAAGCTCCGATAATTGTGGGTTGGTCCCATCTGTTGGAAAACTAACAACGATTGAAGTTGATGAGTTCTTGAATGAAGATCGCTTTCCGGCAAACTTAGCGTAGAATGCTGTTGAAGTGTAAACCTGCGATGAACTGTTGAAAATACCTGGATGTAAAAGATCCAATGGTGTTCTTTGAGGGATATGACACTCAGTATTTAACCGCTACTGATTAATAAATAATTAATGATGACGATTTTAGAGTTAAATACAAAAAATAATCATCATCGATGTTTATAGAATATGTATATTTACATATGTTTACTTTATATTAAAAAGTGATTTTAACTACCCATAAGAAATGAAAATAATATCTTTAATATTCACAGTTCTATAAGAGTTTATTGAATTGTTTTAACAAAGGATTGCCATTAAGCTGCTTTTAACATTGCTATAAAAGTTATTTAAAATATTGAAAATTTACACAGTCAATAACGAATTTTCAACTTTATTTGTAACACTTAAAACGATTGACAGCTAATCGATTCAATTAACACTGTGTCTGTTACGTATCAGTGTATTGCCATTGAACGTTAAGTTAATAATTTATGTACTGTTTCTTGTTTCAAATAGCATTACGCCATCATAGACAATTAATATATTATGTAACAATACCCTCATGAACTCTGTTAATAATAACCTATATTCTTACCGTTTTTAACGCCTGTATACTTCAACGCGTGTTCTTTTCTACTAGCCATTCAATTCTTGCTACACCCATTTCTCGAGCTTCTATATTTTGCAGGTTTGGCAAAACTTTGTCAATATTGTAAGTATGTATACTTACCTCAAACTGTGCTGCTAATTCTGCGATAGACTGATAAAGACCAGCCTCCACTATGACTTGTAACTTGTAATTATTAACCTTGGTTGCTCAACATCCTCTTGGTTAATTTTTTTAGTAATTAGTTTCACTAAGAGGGTGAGAAACTCACAGATCATTCGTTAGCTGTCTTCTCTCCGAACATTAACATTACCAGAATTTTCAGCAGCGTTAGTATCACGTCGGACCTCATGTATAAAAACTACTCGAATTTTCGATCTATCCATTTTGTTTTCACAGCAAATCTAAAATTAACTAAATGGTAAATAAACAAATATTTCCATATTTTTAAATAAAAAAGCACCTAAATATTGATTTGAAAAAATGTTTCATTTCAAAACCTAAAAAAAACATTTTTTTGTTATTTTATTCCATATTTTAAGCCACCTTGACCAGTGTTTTGGAGACAATTTTAAATTAAACCTTTATTAATTGAAGAGCTTTGTATAAAATAATTTGTCTAATATCGAGTATATCGAGTATATATATTTCCTTATAACAGCAATCTCTTCGTAGATATTTCTTCCTTTGAATATTACCATGAATGAACTTAACTTACTGTGACGCGCGACTTAACAAATTTACTCAGATTTTCCTCTTGGATTGGCGTCTAAAGGTTTCTTAAGCTTTACACTAATAATAGGAAAGTAGTTTTTCTATAATAGTTTTATATTTTTGATTAGTATTTGATGTTTGTAGTAAGTAATTCTATGTTAAATTTCATTTTTATTTTTTATTCTTTTTTTATGTGGAGAAATTCGTTATGAATACACACAAAACTCCAAGGTGTACCATCTGCAGCCATAAAGGGGCGACGCTGGACCGCTAGTAGCATACTATCGCGTCGCCCCGGCGGCCGGCTCGGTTAAATTCCGGGCCGCGGTCTACAGGACACAGTTCAGTAGGTACAACCCTAACTGTCTCCCCTGTCTGCCGAATCTGTACCATGAGAAGACAGGCCTTTACCAGACCGATACATTTTCCTCGGTATCTCCTTCAATCTCAGCCATGGTTCTTTCTCAAACTCAGAGATATATTGAAAAAAAGAATCGACTAGAATAAAAATTTCTAAAAACTTTCCTTTTTTAACTTTTTTTTTCTGGGAAATCTGTCATCTGCATAAAAAAAACAATAGTAAAAATAGAAAGAGTTACCGTAGAATTATATTCATTTTGTTTTGTTGAAAACTACAAACAAGCTACAAAGTTATCGACGACTCTTGTATTCAACATTCGTGAGCCAATTTAGAGTTTAGTTGAATATAATGTGATTTTTTTGCTTTGAGTTTATTTAAACCTTCTAACTTGTTTTTTATTTCTTTTCTTTTGATATTTTTGTATCGAATAACTATAAAATAACAGCGCTTGCTGTTATTGGAACGTCATATAAGATTATAGATCTGCATTGTTCCATAAATTCATCAGAAATTAAACACTCTAAACGTAGAAAAGGGCCTTCCCGTTCAAAATTAGAAACGAGCACTCCAACACATAAGATATGTTTTTAACTTAAAGACAGTAGTTAGCTAGACTATATAGTACCTTCATTATAGCTTCGCTAAGCCAATTATTTTTGTCATATTCTAGTTCTTGACCAAAACCTTTTAACCAAAAGTTTATTTTCTTATAGAACATACATTTTTCGGTTACTATTATGTATTAATAGAATTCATGCATTTTTTTTTATTCTACAAAGGTGGCAAACAGGCATACGGCCCGCCTGATGTTAAGCGGCTACCGTAGCCTATGAACGCCTGCAATACCATAGGTATCGCAAGCGCGTTGCCGACCTTGAATCCCCCTACCCCAAGGAGCTCTGGAAACCCTACTCACCGCAGAAACACAATACTAGGTCATTTAGCTGCGATCTTCTGTAGGGTGGAGGTATTCCACCAGTCGGGCTGCCCCAAGTAGAGAGAAATCTCAAAAGAAAGTTCTCTGTGCCCTACCAAAACATTGCATATTTGGATTTGGACCAGTAACGACGAAATGGATGCAAAATTGAACAAGGCTAGTGCCTTATTAGAGTAGTCGCCAGGAGGTACTGAAAGGGAAGGAGAACACCCGAAAAGGAGAATCCCTCCCCGAGTTTACCTCGGGTTGCCTAAAGTCCTATGGGGGCGTCCTTTGCAAAATTCGGATAATACTCTAACAACCACGGCTAGTACACAGACTGAGTTCAACAAACAAATGAAGATATCAGCTTTTCAAATAGGGACATCTGGTTTACCTACGATAAGGATAGAAAGAAACGTACGGTAATGGTGCGGAGACTGCCCCGAAAATCATCTCAGCGTGCAGGGGGAGATCCCGTGAATCGAGCTGCACTGCTGCATCAATGCGGGCGGCAGGTATTAGAGGGTTACATGGTCGTGCCCCTGCCAGACCGAACGCAACGGAAAATCAGGCAACCCACACCAAAATGGCGACTGCTGGTAGACAGTATATACCTCTGAAGTGTATAAATTACCTAAAGGATAATTTATTACAAAATAAAAAAATATGTACATTATACATGAATAATGAATTATTTTTTTCGAAGTAGATGTAATCTTCCAAACTGTTGTTTGAATCTGATCGTCTCAAGTATCTTATTAGGGCCTCATTATATTAAAGAATATTTCATTTAATTTGAGATTTTCTTTAAGTTTAACATTATAACATAAGTATCGTACAGCCATCATTAAAATATGTAGGGGGAAGTGGGGCAGATTGGTACAGGAAAATTCAATGTCGTATTTTATGCACAAAAAATTAATAAAATATTATTATTTTTTGTTTATTGAATGTAAAATTTTATCAATATTATAATATGAGTCATAAGAATCATTAAAATTAAATAATAATGAGAATAAAATTAATTTTATAAAAAATGGGTTTTGTATCATTGTGCCCCACGTACGGGGCACAATGATACATAGAATGGGGCACTTTAGTACGAAAATATATATGTACGAATATATAATAGGAAATAAGGTTTAACTGGTGGAGATTATAATAAGACTTAAGATTATTAATAAAGGAAAAATTATATTTTTCAAAGAATTTCTCTTCAAAACAAAACTATAGAAACTACTATGGATTTAATTATTTAATAACTACAATAAAAATGTTTAGGTACAGTCAGCTTTGAACCATTTTTTAACAGTTCCAGGTATAAGCTGAGCTCTATTCAGTAATGACAAGTTCCTAAAGGTATCTCAATTTATGCTGGCAACATTACCACCGCTGTGTGGTTGAACGTTATATACGTTTAAATTATTTCATAAAGTACAAAAGAAAAAAGTTCAAGATGTTCCCTTTAAAGAAATAGTAACTGCTAAAGCACAGGTATTGCAGTTGCAGCTGCAAAATAAACGCTTGTCTTATCTTCCACAATGGAAAAACAAACTTACTAGATGCAGGTTTTTTCGTAGATATAGGGTCAGTTTCAATTGCGGATATTTAATTTTCTTCACGATTTCGGCAGCATTAATAATTGCACTAGTATCAGTATCCACAAATACGACTTCTTGTGTATTTACCGATTTAATCACATTCGTATCGCTTACATGGATTTGTTTAATACGTATCAATGTGCCCCGCGTATTGATGTATCAATGTGCCCCAGCAGATAATTAAAAAAAAAAAAAAAATTTCAATAAAACCATCGAACACATAAAAAAATTACTTCTAATACTGAATGTTGGATAGATTAACTAACGTTTCGTAAGTTTAAATCTTAATTATATCATATAAAACAGCAGAGAAATACTTTTAGATACTTAATTATTTTTTACTTGGTCGCACTAAAAACACACTTACTCTGTTCCAACGCTAACGGTTAACAAGCGGTCAGCATGGTTATAGCTGTGGAGCTAAGACATGTATATAGACGTTTTAGTTTTGTCGGGTCACTAATAATGTTTGTTAATGTTCAGATATTGTTGGTGTATCAATGTGCCCCTTGCATCAAAGTACCCCACTTCCCCCTAAATGTTACATTTAATGCGACAATAAAGGCTTTTAAAGTAAAAACTTTCCATGTGAAGTAAAATAAAACACAATTGTATGGATCTGACAGAGAAATTAGATTCCAGAAGAGTGCGCCCGACAAACCGGACATCCGGGTACGGAAAAAAAATTAAAACCAACCTACTGTGTCAGCCGTAGTGGCTTTGTAACTAACTTTAAAAGTAGACGGTTAACCTAAACTGATGGTTTCATGATGGAGGTTAAAAAAAGTGGGAAAATTTCATTGCGATGGTTTGTTATCACAATGTTGTTCGATGTGGCTCGAATTTATCAATGTATCTTCTAACCTGTACTTTAATGTATAGCACAGTATAGCTTCAAGATTAACGTGTAAGTAATTATTATTCAATTTAACTCTAAAAAACAAAACTAGCATCATAATACAGTTCGTTGGTTTTGAATTCCAGATTATTTTGAGAAAATGTTGTAGTTTAACTTTAAATATATATGGCAATAAAAAATACAAGTAAAAACAAATAAAATCTAACTAACATTATTTTATTAAACTAGCTGTGCCAGCGGTTTCGCTAGCGTGGACTTCTAAAAAACTTTATTTTTGTGCGGTTCCCTAATTATTTTTCTAAAATAAAAGTAACCGTAAAATAAAAGTAATCGTTTCAGTGATTACCCGGAACAAACAGACAGACATATAAAAATTTAGAAATATGTGTATTTTGTTTTAGATACCGTGTATACTTTCATATGCATTTAATAAAAAGCTGATATTTTGACATTAAAAACATACACTTCAATTTTAATATATACTAGATGTGCTATCCACGCCCAAAAAACGGAAGACAATTTTTTTTATAGTGTTTAATGATAGGCGTATGTTATATTGGATGACCTTTTTTAGGTCTTTTTAAGATCTACAATTATGTAGAACATCAATTTTATTTATCTCGTGTGGTTTACTCAACGTAAGACATTTAAGCGCCCCAAATGCTTCTTTTTTTTTCGAATTATTTTATCATTATCGTCACTTTATATTGCGTATATCTTATAAAATGTATTCTATAACCTGGCCATATAAATATATATGTATATATATATATATATATATATATATATAATATATAATTATCGTCTTTGTCCGGGTTAATTTCTGAAACGGCTGAACCGATTTTGAAGATCATTTCATTTCCTGGTAGTGGACTTTATAAAGAGTAGAGAACAATTAAAAAAGGACATATCCCTCTTTTAATCCGGGTAAGCTAAGAAAATTAATAAAGTCGCAAGCACGAGTTAGTTATGTCTACATTTATATTTTGAATTCTAGCCTGTAGTGTATTAAGGCAAAACCGCACATGTACAACGTCGAGTAACATGACACGATGCGACTCTATTACTCACAACACGCTGAATTTATGAACCGTGCTACATACTGCCTTGAGTTATTGGAAACGTGATGTTAATGCTGATATACGTTGTGTATATACTCGTCCATCTGAACCATGAAATCTAAGATATATTGTTGTTTTATCATTGAACTGTTGTGACTCCGTGATACAACAATAAATTGTAATAAATAAATAAGCATTATAAAAATAGAGACGCCATTGTCCATGTTATACAGGGAGGCCAACAAGAATTGTTTATTTCGAAAACATTTTACTAATAAACAGATTATCGGTGACTGGCCATAAAAAAATTCTGTTGAGAGAAATCAGTTGATATAAAATTAATCCCAACAATCCATTTATACAAGTTCAAGTGCAAACAAGTACAAGTATAAGTATCAATAGTTTTAAAAAAATCTTAAGCGGAGACTTGCGTGTTTGATTTTGAATCCCATAAATACGCTATTGTTTATGAAGGAACAATAATAGATATTGGATTTTTTATTAGTACTGTTAGAGAAATCGGTTGATATAATATTAGTTTAATCCCAACGTTCCATTTATACGAGTGAGGGCCAATTGTTGAATCCATAGATTACTTTATTAGATGAATATTTTTTTAATTTCAACAAATTTTCCATATATTATCTGTCAAAACGTCAACCTTATTACACGTATTAAATTATCTGACGATTGAAAAATCGGTTCTTAAAGTATCAATGGTGTTTTTTTCTCAAAAGTGGAAAGTAGCGTTTTATAAATATACTACTGATTATAAAGGAACAATAAAGTAACTTTTCTTTTTGTTACATCTTGATGAAAATCTAGTCAAAACCAAATGAGATTTCATTCTTAAATCATTGATAACAATCTTATAGCCTATGGAATAATAAATACTTTCCGTGTACAAAATGTCATCAAAATCGGATGAGAAATGTTTTTTTTTTAAGATTTCTACTTTTATTGACAATTCTTATAGCCTATTAATTATGTAATAACGTATATACACTTCACCAAATTTCATGAAAAACGGTTGAGAATTAATATGTAGGGGGAAGTGGGGTACTTTGATACAAGGGGCACATTGATACACCAACATTATTTCAATATTAACAAACATTATTAGAGACCCGACAAAACTAAAACGTCTATATACATGTCTTAGTTCCACAGCTATAACCACGATGACCGCTTGTTAACCGTTAGCGTTGGAACAGAGTAAGTGTGTTTTTAGTGCGACTAACTAAAAAATACTTAAGTATCTAAAAGTATTTCTCTGCTGTTTTATATGATATAATTAAGATTTAAACTTACGAAACGTTAGTTAATCTATCCAATATTCGGTATTAGAAGTATTTTTTTAATGTGTTCGATGGTTTTATTGAATTTTTGTTTTTTTTTTTTAATTATCTGCTGGGGCAAATTGATACATCAATACGCGGGGCACATTGATACGTATTAATCACATCAATGTAAGCGATACGAATGTGATAAATTCGGTAAATACACAAGAAGTCGTCTTTGTGGATACTGATACTAGTGCAATTATGAATGCTGCCGATATTGTAAAGAAAATGAAATATCCGCAATTGAAACTGACCCTATATATTTACGAAAAAAACCTGCATCTAGTAAGTTTGTGTATCCATTGTGGAAGATAAGACAAGCGTTTATTTTGCAGCTGCAACTGCAATACCTGTGCTTTAGTAGTTACTATTTCTTTAAAGGGAACGTCTCGAACTTTTTTCTTTTGTACTTTTTGAAATAATTTAAACATATATAATGTGCTCTAATATGTTCAACCACACAGCTGTGGTAATGGTGCCAGCATAAATTGAGGTACCTTTAGGAACTCGTTAATACTGAATAGATCTCAGCTTATACCTGGAACTGTTAAAAAATGGTTCAAAGCTGACTGTACCTAAACATTTTTATTGTAGTTATTAAATAATTAAATCCATAGTAGTTTCTATAGTTTTGTTTTGAAGAGAAATTCTTTGAAAAATATAATTTTTCCTTTATTAATAATCTTAAGTCTTATTATAATCTCCACCAGTTAAACCTTATCTCCTATTATACATTCGTACATATATATTTTCGTACTAAAGTGCCCCATTCTATGTATCATTGTGCCCCGTACGTGGGGCACAATGATACAAAACAATTTTTTTATTAAATTAATTTTATCCTCATTATTATTTAACTTTAATGATTCTTATGACTGATACTATAATACTGATTAAATTTAACATTCAATAAACAATATCAGATAATATTTTATAAATTTTTTATGCATAAAATACGACATTGAATTTTTCTGTATCAATCTGCCCCACTTCCCCCTACATTTTTTAGTTCCTTTTTGCAATTTCTTAGAGTAATGTTGAAAATTTTTATAGCTTATCTATAGACCAATGACAAATTTTTCCGTGTACAAACTTTTATAAAAATACGGCTTACCGTTTTTGAGTTCAATCCGGTTATACAAACCAAAAAATATATATAATTGAGGACGTTTTCGTGATCAGTGTCCTTTATATAGTGTATCTGTAGGGAAATTAGAAAAAAAAAACATATACAGACAGAACTAAAGATTTATTAATATAGATAAAAGAGGTAAAGTTGTGTATAAGAATGTAGAAGGTATTCTCTGGCACTATTGATCCGATTGCTTGCTAGAAGCCATTTTTTATTCTTAATGCTTTCCATACTGCAATAAATGCGAACGACTCGCGTGTTCTTGCTAGTTTTTTTTTTATTAATTTGAATATTTGTTTATTCACAAAATATCTCAATAACGGGTGACGCTTGTTTTTTCATTTATAAACAAAAACCAAATAAACAAAGCGACTAAAAGTTATTTATATTAAACTTTCGAGAATCTAAAGAGGCATTAGCGTCGAAATTAAAAAAAGAATGTTGACAAAACGCAATTAGGTAGAGGGAGAAGAACATTACAAGCCGGTACGTCAGTAGCCGGCTAATAACAATCATCAATCAAGTTGTTGTTTCTAGCCAGCAGGACCGCGATACTGTTGTTCTTGAAAATAAATTTTAAAGCAACCAGTTTTATTTTGGATACACATTGCCGCAACCGATGACTAAGATGCTTTTTTATTTATTTAATCATATCTTAACAATAATTAAAGTATGTTGAATATTAACCTTTAGCTGTGCCCTACGGTTTCACCTATGTAAGTTTAGTCGGTAAACTCTCCACGGCGCCGCTGAGTCGCCAAAACGCCCCTATCGTTGTTCCACTTTCCATATTGCCAGATAGCTTAACGTTCTTAAATACTTTTTACCCTAATTCCTTAGAGTCTTAGCGTGAAATTATATACCTTATAGTATTCCTCATGAATCTGGCTATCAAATACAAAAATATTTTTTCAGACCAGTCTGGTAGCTAAAAATTAGCGCGTTGAAACAATCAAACAAAAATATCTTCAGCTTTATTAAAGTATAGATTTATATTTTTTATTGAAGTAATACATCTTTTGTATTGTAACATGTAACGGAAATGCGACATGATGAAATTAGCCATTGATAATAATGTAAATTAATTTCACTGACTTTAATTTTTTAATTGAGTAAAATTTAAACGAGTAAAAAGTTTATACACAGTGTATAAATTAATATTATTTTTAAGCACCTGTAAGTGTGTTCCGGTAGCTGCACTTAAGAGCCAGTTCCACCCGCCCCACTATACTTAGCTTGTTATTGGGCCGCATCATCACGTAACATCAGATGAGATTGTGACCTTATCACTAAACATGCAAAGAATTAAAAAAATATGCGTCTTCGCAATGGCGGCTTGATAAACTGCATCTTCACGCCTCATTTAAAAAACCCTGGAAACGTTTTGCAGAAGTAGTATTAGTAATTACCTCAGAAGTAATATTACACAAGCTCTTAAATAATATTAATTAATTTATAGTATAATACTGGAAACATTATATTAATCTTTAATGGCTACTTCGTCATAGACTTCTGTCATAATTACATTATTTACCTACAAGTGTTAATTTTTTTTTGAATATATTTAAAGAAGTGTTTGCTTTTTATAATGGCAATGTGTATGAAACGTAAACATCTTCCTGTTACAAATTGAGAATCAAATACAGTTGAGATTGTAAGTAAAACAGTAGGGGCGAAAAAGAAGCAAATTCCATACAAAATTGCTTGTCTCGTTCACTATATTAATTCGGAAATTCCGGGGTTTTATTCTTGAATCTGAGATCGGGATCGTTAACCCACGCTTTGCAGTATTCTTTTAAATAATAAAAGCAAATTGAATAAACGGCCGACCCTTCTTATAAGGTATTTAAGGATCTGAGCGATTTTAATTGAGAAAATAGAATTCTTGGTGCAGTTCTAGTACAATTTTCATGTATAGGTACTTCAAATTATATTAGTTACTATTCTTGTTAAAAATTATTTGTATTTTTTTTATAAATATTACCAACTAACCTTCAATATAGGAAAAACAACTTTTTAACATTTTCTTTTTTCCTTAGATCCCATTCGCAGTGGCTTTAAAAAAACGTCGTATTGGATTGTGACGAATAAAGGAAAAACGTTTAAAAAGCACAGATGTTTAAACATGTCTTGCAATTTGGTTTATTCAAATACTTTTTAACACGTTTTATAAAAACGCCCATGCTTTGTAAGAAAGTTAAGTGATGGACTATCAGGTAAAGCTATTAGAACAAATTGTTGGGTAGTAAAAGCAACAGTCTTTTAACTTATGAGGATGATGGTAACTAAAGTCCTTTGCTAGGACAGGCGGGAAATGGTATAGTGACCTTTACGTCAGCTACAGGCGTAACGAACATATTTTGGTGTGGTTCATAAAATTCAAAGACTAGCAATCGTATCAATGTTGGAAAAAAATAATTTATATATATTTTTTAATGATTATTACATACGAGGATGATGGTAACTAAAGTCCGTTGCTAGGACAGGCGGGAAAACGTGAAGTGACCTTTACGCCAGCTACAGGCGTAACGAACATATTTTGGTGTGGTTCATAAAATTCAAAGACTAGCATTCGTATCAATGATGGAAAAAAATAATTTATCATTTTCATTAATGATAACTACATACGTACGTATAAATAATATTATGAACGTTTTGAAACAATGATGTCTCAGTGGTAGCCTGTACGGACATCGCGTTGATGGACGTGATTTCGAAACCCTGCAATGAGCCTGAGCTTTTGGTGAAGGAAAACATCGTGATGCTATGGTTTCACATAGCACGGTGGTAGGGTTTTTCTAATGCCCGCCTGGCTAGCTACAAGTTGAAAATCGGTCGCCAAGCACCTATAAAGTGTGTTCCGGCAGTTGCACTAATGATGAAACTAATCATCATCATCATCAACCTATATTAGTCCACTGCTGGACATAGGCCTCCCCTAATGAACGCCAAAGCGCCCTGTCTTCAGCTGTCCGCATCCAGCATCTGCCTGCAGTCTTTCGCAGATCGTCATCCCATCTGGCTGGAGGGCGTCCTACACTACGTTTGCCGAGTCGCGCGGTCTCCACTCAAGAACCCGTTTATCCCAGCGGTCGTCGGTTCTTCGAGAGATATGGCCGGCCCACTGCCACTTCAGCTTGCTAATTCTTTGAGCTATGTCGATAACTTTGGTTCTCTGTCGGATGTATTCGTTACGAATCCTATCCTTCAGAGAAACTCCGAGCATAGCTCTTTCCATAGCACGCTGAGCGACTTTGAACTGGTGGACCAACCCTACCGTCTCAGCCCCGTAGGTCATTACGGGTAGGACGCACTGATTGAAAACTTTCGTTTTCAAACATTGCGGTATGGATGACGAGAAGACTCTACGTAGTTTCCCAAACGCTGCCCAACCAAGCTGGATCCTTCTCTTGGCCTCCTTCTCAAAATTGTTTTTACCCAACTGCACAATCTGCCCGAGGTAAGTGTACTCAGAAACAATATGCCTTGATTATTATAAAATACTCGTACTAGGATATAATGAAAAATACAGAACTATGTATTTCTTAGAGCTGATACTAAATATTTAAAATACTAATACAGTTAAAAACTATACTATACCACATTACTATACCTACAAATTTAAATACAGTGGATGAATAAATAATCAACCGTTAAATTAACATTTTAATTACATATTAACGACTGTGTGTTATATAAAAGTGTTACTTAAACAAACATTATATTACCAGTGTATACTTATCTACAAAACTTTAAATACTTTGAAGTATCTAATCGGCTTTGTTATTAAATGTTTATATTAAGACTACTAACTTTACACAAATTTTTTTAAATATATTATATTTAAATGTACTTAAATAGCATAGAAAACAATGCTCTATTAAAATAAAAACAACCCTTAAGTCCATTTTATTAACGAATACGTTATCAAAAAATGAACTTCACCTTCTACATTAAAAAATTAACCATTTAAGTGAAAAAGGATTAATACCAATTTCTTAAAACCGTGTCCGACAAGAAACATATTCAATTATGTGAGGTTTTGGTTACTTTCAAGTTGCTTGCATAATCATTCTTATCAAGCCAATTGAAGAGTCATTATTGCCTATATTATGTTGTTGTAAAAATATATTACGTAGGATGGGCAAAAAATACGAATACTTTTTTCTCTAAATAGATACTATTATTGGTGAGGACTATGAATAATTAATCCTGTTAAAGTTTCAGCACTTAATAAGAATTTTAGGCACAACCTTATCGCAATTTTCCATTTTTTTATCGTTATAGTTTTAGAGTTCTGACCACAATCTCGCCTGATCTTAAGTGACGATGTGGCCCAAAGCGTGATAACACGCTAAGCATAGTGGGAGGGCTGGCTCTCAAGTGCAGCTACCGAAACACACCTATTGGTGGTTGGCGAGAGATTTACAACTTGAGTTGGTAGCTAGCATTAGAAAAAGCCCTAAATGAAAAAGCCCACTATGCTATGGTCTCATCACGATGTTTTCCTTCACCGAAAGCTCAAGCTCAATGCAGGCATTCGAACTCACGTCCATCGATGCAATGTCCATACACGCTACCACTGAGCCATCATTGCTCCATTCCCATAAAAATATTATGAGATTTTTTTGTTAAACTTTATCGTATAACTCGTTAACGTATTACATTCTTCGATTAACTAACACATATCTGTGAACTCAAAAACTGTGTCATTGTCTGTGAACTCAAAAACGAAATAAGTTCAGGAAGGAAGCAATAAAATTTAGCAATAAAAAAGCAATAACTATTAGTAAAATTTACATTATTTACTTTTACTGCAAATTAATTGTTTGAAAATGTATAGAAAAAATTGCACATTCTTGGAATGCATGTTATTTTTATAAATAGAAGATTCGATGTTTCTTAATCTTTTTTGTTTACATGGAATGCTTATCTTATAGCTCAAAATATGATAAGCTACAAGAATTTTTAATAAAACTTCTAGAAATTGTAAAAACATTTATTTTAATACCATAATTTTGACAATTTAATATTACGGTCACGATAATAGAAATTATTGTAAGAATACCTGAACGAGAGATGAGTTTGAATACCCCAATATAAGTGAAAAACACAGAACAAATTTTTTGTTGTTTAAAGTCGCCAACAGTTTGAGGAGTGATTATGGACCCTATTGATCCTTCGTCGGTTGCCACTGTTATAGGATTGTAATGTGTTGCACATTTCCATTACTTTGCCGTTCTACAAAAAAAAATGCGTGTAACCGTCTCACGCGATTTAAGTAAAACTTCTTTGGCGTTATAAGAGATAGCGATTAAATTAAAAATAAATACATCATATGAGAATTTTTGCATAGCAATCCATAGATTTCAAGAATTCGCAGTAACAAGAATTAACACGTTTCTGAACTTGTTTACTAGACTATTTATATACTATTCCTAATGCCACCACCGTCCCAACAGTCACCACCATTCCGACGGCCACCATCGTCGCAACGGTCACCACCATCCCGATGGTCACCACCATCCCGACGGTCACCATTATCCCGACGGTCACCACCATCCTCACGGTCGAATAATGTTTTAACAATGCTTACACACTTTATATAAATGTATTTGTATACGAAGTATATAAGTTGATTTGTATGAAATTGTCTTGTGAAAAGATTGTCCATGAATTCCACTCATAATAAAAATATATATTTAAAAACCGGATGGTATAGTAACATGACACCATATTGCCGTAACGGACTTCCGTTTCATTGTCGTCCAGTTACCTCTTAGTCGCGCCTAAAGAAGCTTTACTTCAATAAAAAAATAAAACATATCTTAGGCTTGAGTGACGATTAAAGGCTTGCTTGCTCTTTCCCTTTCTACAAGAAGAGGCATTTGCCCAGTATTGGAACATTTACTAACTGCTATTATTATTATATCACTATAAACATGTAGCTGAATAAGAAGCCCTTGCTAGCAGATAATATATAGGTTTGTTTTATTATTATTATAAGTTCATATTGAAGGAGTTAGAATAAGTTTAAATAGTTTGAAAAACTAAAAACTACGTAGTCTCTATGGCAGGTTGGCAGGATTTATATCTGGTATATGGTGCCTGATATGGTGTCGCGATCCTGTTGAACAGAAATGTGGCGTCGTACCGTTCACTAAAATATCACGCAAATTTTAAAATGTCTGTCTCTTAGACCCAGACGACATTTAGACGGATAATTACAGCGTATGTTTAATATAAAAGCCATTACATGTTTTTAACTAGTTATCTTATTAACAGACGTATTGAAGTCGCCATTGACTCGAGTCGACTATAGTGTACATTGAATTGTGATACATAAAACTATTTCTTTGAACAAAAAAGGAAAATGAACTCGACTGTTGCTTTATCGAAATTCTATTCCCTTCAAAAGGCTTTGTGTATTGTAGCGACAACTTTGGAATTAACGTCATATTTATGGCCACAGCAGGCTTGTGTCAAAAGTGAATAATAATGAAAAATTTTAAACAAATACTTTTTTTTAACTGTTCATGAGTATATATTACTGATTGCCAAATAAATTGTAATTGTTAATAATTTTTCTTTTTTTACAGATGGCGGTGAGTATGATTTTATTGTGGTTGGTGCGGGATCGGCAGGATCTGTGATAGCTAATCGACTTACTGAAAACAAAAATGTGAACGTTCTACTTATCGAGGCTGGCGGGGATCCACCTTTAGAATCTATGGTAAGAGACCGTTGTTACGTCTGAATTTTGTTTTATTGGTAATAAATATGAAGTAGCAACTGTTTTATTATCAGTTGAAAAGTGGAATATTTTTACATAGTGGATTAGGTAAACCATCGAATACAGTCGTTCTCGTTTTTAATTGTTTTGCTCATTCTTCACAATTGTGGCGAAAACATGTTACATCGAAGAAAACATATATAAAATGTAACCTACGATACTTTTTTTTTCGAGATAGACTTAGTAGTCTTCTACTTTTGGCACTGAAATAAAACGGTTACGTAGTACGTAGTAGTTACGTACTTGAAATGTCTGAAAAAATGAAAAATAAATAATAGTTCAAAAAAACTAAAATAATACGCTTTTATATAAAATCAAACCTAAAAATAAAAAATAATGTTTTTAAAATTTGAATCAAGAATAGTGTATATAAGAAAAAAATATTTTTTATTGTAAATAGGCGTGGGGTACTTTTTAAGATATTATCAAAATGATAATCCTTCTACTTATAGATATCTGTCAATAAAATATTTATAACTATTGACAACATGCACCCCACGCTTTTTTTACAATAAAAATATTTTTTCTTATATACACTATTCTTAATTCAAATTAAAAAAATATATATTTTTTAGTTGGATTTTATATAAAAGCGTATTATTTTAGTTTTTTTGAACTATTATTTATTCTTTTGGCATTCATTTTTATATATTCATCCTAAGATAGTTAACCTATAAAATTAGACTAAGTATATGAAAATAGAACTATCCATGAATAGGTATTTTATAAGTCGCTATCATTGCCACACCATCTTCTTCAAATTCAGCTGATCAAACGCAAACGCACCTGTTAATATAAGTTTTGAAGCCGCCATAATGTTCAACGAACGCAATTAATATCGATAAACAGTTCGTGCAGAAAAAAGTATCTTAGTTGATGCATCATAAAGATAGAACAGTTAATAGTTGGGAAAAGTGCTTTGTCAGAGTATTGTTCACATTAATTTGACATTAGTTACTCTGTAAATAAATGTGCAATCTTATTATTACTTTTTATTTTATATCTTAGCTATGTTTTAGTATTACCAAAACCACTTAAATATTATAAAACTTGTTTCAAAATTTAGTTATAGTTTAAAAAAACATAACCATGGTTATGTTATTATCGTAATTACTATGACTAATTTGTGCATACAGTGATGAGAGGATAATTACTGTAATGTGAACATTGCTTGCAACGACTAATACTGCGCTTCTCGTATCCAGTGGGTTCCTACAACCTTCAACAGGATCGTGGGTACACCTTGTAGCGGTTATACCCACGCTGCGTCTTCTGATATATGGTCGTTATCTACCCTAAAATTCTTCGGCCCATTGATCACCCGCTCTACGAACCATTTGCCCTACCCACTGTCACTTAAGTCTATCAATTCTGAGGACTATGTCTGAGGATTTTGATTCGGATTCGGATTCTCTACTGCGAATCTCCTCATTTTTGATTCGATCACGCAGAGATATTCCGAACATAGCCCGCTCCATTGCTTTAGATTGACCTCGCGCTTTTTTATGAGAATCATTGTTAGTTATCTCAGTAGCATATGTAATCACTGGCAAAACACACTGGTCATAGACTTTGACCTTGAGACACTGCGGTACCTTGGACGAAAAGACCTGACATAGCTTCCCGAAAGCTGCCCAGCCGTTTTGGATTCGAGGTGTGACCTCTTTTTAGAAGTTGAACCCACCAAAAAGGACAGTTCGTCTCATAGTCAATAATAACTTCAAGCGTTAAGCTTCTGATTTTTATGGAAGTTATTACTACATGGATGTTCGACATTACCTTCGTCTTGTACATTTTATGACCAACTTGATCGGAGGCTCTACGTTCGAGTATTGCACTGAAGTCCTCAGTGATGTAAGCCATGATTACTAAGTCGTCAGCAAAGCGAAGGTAAGTGATGTACTCGTCGTTTATATTGACGCCTAACTCTTCCCCTTCCGGAATTTTGAAATCATCTACCAGTGCTGCGGTGAACACTTTTTGAAAAATATCGCCTCCTTGTGTGACTCCCCAATGCAACAGGATAGGTTTCGAGGTATGATCCCACTGTCATGCTGACATTTTAACGTTTTCATACAAACCCTTCAAGACATCGATGTACTGATAATCAACTTGGAATCGCTGGATAGACTGCAGTACTACCCAAATTTCGATCAATCGAAGTTCACAAATGCTAAGCAAAGAGGCACTCTTCGGTCTTCTGTATAATTTGCCGTAACCTATGTTTGTGGTCTACTGTACTGAAGTCTTTTCAGAAATCGGCTTGCTCGGGAAGCTGGAAATAATCAAACCTGATTAACCCAAGAAGATTCGTAATATCACTCGACACCAGCTTGTAAACATGGCTCAGAAGTGAAATGTGACTATAATCTAACAGCAGGGCACTATCGCCCTTTTTGAAAAAAGGACCTTCACCTTCTTTCATGCGGCGTTTTTTCTTAGTGAATGATAGAATTAAACAGGGTCTGAAGGAACATAAGTACTATTTTATAGGTGGTTTAATTTCGGCTGTGATTCCGTCATTACCTGCAGCTTTGTTGTTAGTTGTCACATTCTTCATCTTCATGAACGCTGAAGAATATCTGATATCATATCTGTTTTAAAAATTTCTAACGATATGGTAGACTGCGCGTAACTACTAAGTAGTTTGAACCTGGAGGTACCTACTCTATTTACGAGAAACAAGTTCCCTTTATACGTGCCGTTAGTGAAATCATCATATAGAAAGAACTTATTTGTAGTCAGAGCTAGCAATCAAGTTGTAAACTTCACTACACCCTCAGGGCTCATCCAAGTGTACTTGCTGTGCGCTCGCTTTCTTAATAAGGAGTCCTATAGATTCCTGCTTTCTTCATGAATCCATAACTAGGAGTCTATCTATACCTAGATATTAAAAAATATGTTTGAGACAAAATTCACATTTTCATATTGACCATCTCATAACCATATCACCATTTCAGATAACCATGACTGTTAACATTACGGAATGTAAAATACACCTGTCTATTTAATTTCCTAATATTATATGCCACATTCGATTTTCATGAATACAACAAGACATTTTTATTAAGACATAGGTAAAATTGATGTTATTAAAAATAATAATTCATGAAAAATATTATGCAAAAGTTTATACCATTACCATCACAAAGTTGTTTTTTTTTTCCGCAGATGGCACTATAGTCTACTTTTACGATCCCTATACTCAATAGTAACTTTATGTATCATGATAATTATGATGATAATATTCCGTTATGATTTCAGTTACCCTCTCAATCAGGTACATTAATAAAATCTCGTTACGACTGGAATACTGCATCTCAAAACGATGAATATACTGAGCAATGTAGTAAGTTCAAAACTCACGAGTTGATTCGTGGAAAAGTGTTGGGTGGTTCAAGTGCTATAAACTACATGCTATACACAAGAGGATTCCCCCATGAATACAAAAAGTGGGCAAGAGCAGCTAACAACACTGACTGGGAATGGGACAATATTACGCCATACTTTAAAAAAAGTGAAAAATTAGTAGATCCAATAGTTGCCAATTCACCTTACGGCGATTACCATGGTAAAAATGGGTATATGGGTGTTAAAAGATACTATTACGAAGACACTGAAAAACATCTTAAGGCTTTTAGAGAATTTGGTTACCGTACACCATTAGATATCAATAATGGTACTCTAGGTTACACAGCACCTATGTTCACAATAGCTGATGGAGTTAGGCAAAGCACAGCATTAGCATTTTTGCATACGATTTTAAATCGAACAAATTTACATGTCCTAAAAAACACAAAGGTTACAAAAATATTATTTGATTCTAAGAATAGAGCAATTGGTGTAAAAATATTGAGAAAAAATAATAGGACATGTGAAGTTAAAGCTAAAAAGGAGGTAATAATATCAGCGGGAGCCATTAATTCGGCTCAGCTACTCTTGCTTTCAGGAATTGGTCCGAAGGCACATTTACAAAGTAAAAATATATCAGTCGTAGCAAACTTACCGGTGGGGAAGAATTATCAAAACCACGCGGGTACTGTACTTGTTTACACTTTGAATAAATGTAATAAAAAATCCAAGTCATCAGATCCTCATGAAATAACTACACCCGTGTACATCGGATTAGTTGCCGTAGACGATAAACAAAGTTATCCTGATTATGAAACTCTTGGTATCGTTTATGATAATCCTGAGAGTTATCTGACTAACTGCAATATTAATCCACAATTTGAATCCTATATATGTGACGAAATCTATCAAGAAAGTAAAGGTAAAACATTGGTATACGTAACCCACAAAACATTATATCCGAAATCTCGAGGACAAATTCTTCTACGCAGTAATGATCCTCAAGATTCACCTTTAGTAATAACTGGATACTATTCCGACGAAAGAGATGTGGAAAATCAGATAAGATTTGTAAAACATTTTGTACCGATAATAAATGCGACATATTATAAAAATGCGGAAGCAGTATTTCTCAATCCGGCATCAAAAAAATGTGGTAGTTTTGATTTTGGAAGTGATGAATTCTGGCGTTGTTACATTTTGTGCATGATGGCTTCTGGACAGCACTATTGTGGTACGTGCGCCATGGGTTCAGTAGTAGACTCGAGGTTACGGGTTTTCAACGTGCAGGGTCTACGTGTAGCTGATGCCGGTGTAATGCCTTTTATAACTGGAGCTCATACCAATGCTCCAGCTATCATGATCGGCGAAAAGGCAGCAGACATGATTAAAGAAGATCATTGTTTGTAATATTTTGGCAATACAGTAATTATTGTCACTAACATAAAATATTATTAGTGTGTATCAGTTGCAAAAATTTCTTCGTAAATATGTAGAATGAGACTAAAAATAATTAATAAATAAATATAATTTAAATAAATAATTATGTAAATTGACATATGTATATTAAATGTTCCTTATTTCTATTGTATTAAAATTGTTTTTAAATTTATTCGTCATTTTAACTAATTGTGTTTTATTGAAAAGCTTCTAATATTTTTCATTTGTTGTCAAAATCAATTATTTTATAATCACTATTGTAACATTGGGCTACAAGATACAAAAGCACATGTCAATGCTCAAGTCATTACACAAGTCATTGTTGAAACAGTTAGTTAAAATAAAATCATAGTTTTTAAGCCCGAAGTGATCACTTAAAACCGTCAATGTGTATATGATGGATAAACTTGTGATGCAACCATCGAGGTCAAACTGTAGATATTATATTTTATATTTACAATCCATTTATCTTACTGTATTTCTGTTCGAAAAAACTGTTTTATCCACAAATATGTATATATAATTTTTGAGTCCCAGTTATTTTTTGTTATTCAGTGTTTGCTGTCACCAACGACATCGATGTCTTCTGGTATTTGAGAGTAAGTCCCTATCCGAGACCTAGCCTATGAAAATTGTTGACAAATTTTTGTTATCTACGATAAAGATTGAGTACAGTTCTGTTGTATGCCCTGGAAGATGCCTACACCTAAACCGCCCAAATCAAATCTTAAAAATATTTTAAAATCAATCCTCTGTCTATAGGTTTGGGTTTAACAGTAAACTAACGATTCATTTGAAACTTAGTTACATTTATGAATATTAGTGCCACATTGACTTAATTAAAAATAAAGAGAAAACTTGGACGATTGAACATAAAGTAACAATTCCTCATAACTCCACTTTTCAGTAGCAAAGAGAAAATGCTGTGCGTAATATAATACACGTTTTGTATTCAAACAAGACTAGCACGCGTATTATTCAAATATGATATGCAATTTCTACAAAAAACTATTTTAATTTGTAAAGTGAAGAATATTAGATTTTACATATATTTATTTACCTTTTGAACTTCTATTATGAACTTATTCTTAACATTTTATAGAATACTAGCAACCGCCCGCGAGATCATTTGCATTAACTACAATATAAAATGTAATAAGAATAAAATATAGCCTATATCACTCAAGGATAATGTAGCCTCCTAATAGTGATAGAACTTTTAGAATCGGTTCTGTAGTTCCAGAGTACATCTATTAAACATACAAACTTTACATAATAATAATCATAAGTATACATGAATTAATGTGTAGCTAAGTAAATAATGTGCTTTGTATGAGATCTATAATAATGTATTAATAGAACTCCACTGTTATATATTGTAGCAGTCTAGAAATAATTGGCGACGGTAAACTGTAATATCTAGACTCGGAGTACCATCCATCACCATCCGTCAAGCTTGGGCTGTCAACGTTCAGACGAGGCAAGCATTTAATCAAATTGTATATAAGTATTGGAAACTTTCTCCAAATATTATTAAACGTTTTAAATAAAAATCAAGTTATAATAATTGTTTCAATGAATATTAATCGAGCGTTGTCACTCAATATCAAATTCATCGTAAGAAAATTCAACATTACATTAAATATAGAAGCGGATATTTTTTCCAAGTATTATTAATTAAAACAAAGTTTTATTATAAAGAGTTACATTAAAAAAACACTCAATGATCAGTAGACAAGGTTATCTACTCGTACCGACAGGTAACGTTACCGTTGCTGACGCGAGTAAATAAGAACTCTTTTTAATATGGGGACACAATTCCACACAAATAGCTAGTTAACTGCAAACTAAACAAAGCTTGTATTATGTAGTAACTAAACAGCTGATATACTATACATACATATAAAGATATTTAACAGCCAGACACACAACTGACAATTATTCTCACCAAACAAAATCAGTTTAGTGCGAGGATGTAACCCACGCCCTCTCGGCTCAATAGTGAGGATTCCGGTTCTATTTAATCTATATATACTCATATATGTATAAAAGCGAAATACCACTTATCACGAGATCTCCGAAACTATAGGTCCGATTGACTTGAATTTTAGCATAGTTACTTCTTTCATGATGTAGATGCGCACTAAGAACGGATTGTGGGAAATTCAACTTCTAAGGGTGTAAAATGGGGGTTGAATGATTGTTTGGGGTGTGAAAAAAAAAACATTCTTGAAATTGTGTACCTACTTAGACTCTTTAATAAAAATAATGAGACATGTATCAATATATATTAGAATTCTTTAGTTAAGGGTGTAAAATAGGGGTTGAAAGTTTTTTTGTTTTATCTATTGTCTTATAATTATGCAAACATAATATTATGTCTATTGACATGAAATTTTGCACGCATACTTTTCAATTTATGAAATTCATCACTTAAGGGTGTAAAATAAGGGTTTAATCTTTGTATGTTAAAAAACAAAATTCGTTTATAGATTTGATGAAAATAATTAACCACACAACTCTAAATTTATAAAATCCAGCTTTTTTAAATTCTTCGCCTAGATTAAATTAAGGGATGAAATTTTTATTGTATTATTATTGTATAGGTAGTCTAAGAAAACCTTGATATTTTTGATTATTTTTTTTTTTAAATCTATGTACATTTTTATTTTATTTTTAAGTCTGTATGGTAACTGTTATTACATTAACCTTTGCTATAGTAAGCGTTGCCATGGTAACCGTTGCCATTTTAATAATAATATAATAAAGTCAGTTTTTTATTTCGTGTAGTAAAATGATATTTCAAGTGTTGCTAGATAAAAAAAATAGTGATTTCCGCCAATCCATATTAATCATAAAACTACGAGACAAAATATTCAAATGATAGGTTATAACAATTTTCAATATTACTTTTAGAAACCATAAAAAAAATATTTTCGTCAATCCTCAACCTATATATTCTAACCAAATTTTGTAGAAGGGAAGCATGTGTCATTGAATAATTGACTGGCTGTAAGAAACGTCAATAATACATTTAGGCATCGTAAAGAAGATTTGTTGAAATCTTGTACACGAGAAGTATATACCATTTCTCAATTTTAATATGACTAAAAATAAAATTACGGGTTGAGAATAACAACTGCGTAATAAACGCGTGTGGAGTTGCGGGCGCACTGCTAGTGTATGCATATATATATATAGATATTTCATCAAAATCTATCAAAATTATATTTTCAAAGTCCAATGTCCATGATAAATGCATTATTCTCAATATCTTTCTTTGATTATTTATTACTAGCTCCCGCAGCTTCGCTTGCGTGGACTTCAAAGTGCCGTCGGTATTGTGGTGGCCATCGCGCGCCGGTTAAAATACTTATTATTTTATACTAGCTTCAGCCCGCAACTTCGTCTGCGTGGACTTCAGAATTGGGCCTTTACCAGAATAAAAAGTATCCTATGCCTTAATTTGGGCTATAAGCTGTCTGCGTGCCAAATTTCATCTAAATCCATTTACTCGTATTTGCGTGTTTGAGTTACAAGCAAACTTACTTTCGCATTTATAATATTAGTAAGGATTTGCGTAACCCTAATTCTTTTTTCTAAACTAAAAGTAGCCTAAGTTACTCTTTATAATATCAACTATCTGCCTGTGAAAGTCCCGTCAAAATCGGTCCAACCGTTTCGGAGATTAGCGGGAACAAACAGACAGACAAATATTTAAAAAAATATTTTTTGTTATAATTACCTTATATACTTTCGTATGCATTTATTAAAAACCTTTTTTTTATGTTACAAACAGACACTTGAATTTTATTATATGTATAGATTAGGTAGCAAAATCAATGCCATATAGTTCATCAAACAAAATTTATCATAATCGTTTTTGAACATTTACATATGAAGTTATGTCATATTTCATTTATTTGCAAACTAGCTGTGTTCGCGGCGAGAGAAGAACGCGTAGTGCTTAGAAAAATCATAGTTTCATAAAACTGTAAACCTTTTTATAGAATGAAGATATCGTGATATTTTTTAATGAAAAGCAAGTGTCTAAATAGTGAAACGAAAAATAAAATCAAAATGTATCCAGGTATTTTTGCGTGGTGCGCAGACAACGGGAAACCTTAATCATTTTATTTATATAGATAAATGTAAAAAAAGGGTTAGTTTATATCTTAGAGAGTGTTTATTATATCCACGGAATTATAACTGTTCCATATTTTATGTTATATGTTAGCACAAACCATTTTCTCCATGTTTTTTTTTATTCAAGTGGATTGTATATGTCCACTAACAAACCAAAACGCACTTTTATGTACAACAAGTGCTGCCCTCTACAAAAAATAGTATCCGAGAACCCCGCTACTAGGGAGCTGCGCTGAGAGTGACTGCTCCGACAAATAATTATAAAATATATTAAAAACCCGTTAAAAACGTTATCAATCCTAGTGCCAGTGACTAATAAAGTGCCTTAGTTAGCGATCAGCGACTTAAGCCACCAACTCAGCCGGGGTACCCCGAAGAAGAGGATCTCCAGGTGCGGGTAAGTAGTGGATACATGTCCATTTTTTATCTATTTCCTATATAATAACAAACATATGTATATTGTGTATGATATAAGAGCAAGAGACGACATCGTGCCTGTGTTTTTGTACCACATTATATAATCCATGAAATACAATTGAATTGTAGAAAAAAAAAACACATCTGAACCGTAAGAGCTGAAATACAAGCCGCTCACCTCCCGTTATCTGTACTACGGATTATATCTGAAACAGTTGCTGTCGTAATGTACGAGGTACGTAATGAAGGCGCCTCCTACATGTTAGTTAGTGGCTTTTCTTACAGATAAAAGCATTAATTGTATGTTACCTATGTAAATATAAACTTTAAAATGGTTTTTTAAGCATGCATTTTGTAGAAGAACTAAGGGAGATATGGCGATGCTCCAAAAACACCTTTGAAATCTAATGCGCTTTTTCAGTTAACGTTACTCGCCAAAGAATCACACTTATATGTGAAAATACCTTGGCTTATTATATTACTCCAAGGCTTATAATACCTATATTATTCCAAGGGAGATGGGAAATCCACCTCATACCCCATTCCCATTACTGTTTCGACCCTGAACCCTTCTTTATTCACAATATGTTCTCTTTATAATTTTATTTTTAATTTTTATTCGTTTATACTTCACTTTGCTGCTTGCGCAGTACATTTATCTAGACAAGCTTTATTTGAAACGTTACAAAGGCGTAGTACTACGCCCGCCATGCCTTTGCTAATGCATGTCTAAAATAACAGGAATATTTGAAAAGCTCTTTTCTAAATTGTATTTAGTTTTCAAACAAAAACAAAATACATCTGTGGTTGATTGAACAAAAGACAAGCACATTTTGGAATTAAAAGGCCTTGGCTTTAGGTTGATATTTCTTTATAAGTAAGTAGTACGATTTGGAAGTGTCAGAATATAATTATGCCTGTTTTTTACCGTAGATAAAAAAACGATAACATCAAAAAATCACATAGTTTTGGAATGAAGATCTTCAACTCGTATGTTTTAAGATGTGCGATCAATAACATTTGAAGACTTTGCTATATTCTTAAAATATAATATTTCCTAATAAGCTTAGTCAAATCTAACGCCGTCATATACACTCATAAAAAATCACGGACTACTGATTTTCCAACGTTTCATAAAACAATAGAATTAACACCAAAATACACTCAATATGAAAATATCGAACCTGTCAATTATTATACGCACCATCCTGCTGTATAGTTTTGTAGTGGACGCAGAAAACCCATTTGCATAGTAATAGCACAATACCCTTAACAATGTTTAAGCTATGTTGTAATATCTGAAACTACGATAAAATTCCCAGCTCTCATGAATATTAAAAAACGTTACTAAAGCCACCAGTTACTTACTGAAAGGTTTCTTTTTTAAAGGCGAATTCCATGAAGATATATTATTAACGTTATCTTTATTGTCTATTAATTTTTCGGTTGTTTTTTATTTTATACTGGTCTAGCTGATTTGATAGCTGTTAAACTGAAAATTCATAGGTTTTTTTTTATACAGTAGCTTCGCAAAATGACAGCACTATAGCTGATGGTAAGCACAGTAGAATCCAAGACCCACAGCGATTACCGAGAAAGGTAGGGCAAATAATACAGTAAGAGGGCACAAAGAAATCCCTTTAGAGACATTTCTCTACTTGTGACAGACCAACTGGTGAAATACCTCCACTCTACAGAAGATAGCAGCTAAATAACCTTGTTCTTGTGTTCCTGCGGTGAGTACGGTTTTCAGAGCTCCTTGGTGAAGGGGGGATTCAAGGTCGTCAACGCGCTAGTGATACCTGTGCAGTTACCAGCATATATAGGCTCGGTAACGGTAACCACTTACTATCAGGCGGGTCGTACACGTTTTTAACCCATAGTTTTATATAAAAAAACGCAACATTTTAAATAGCTTTATAAATAATTTTGTATTTATATAAATAATGAATTATTATTACTTAAATAACTTTGAACTAATAATTTTGAAAGTTATCTCGCTGACCAATATATCTGGATTGGACCAAGATGATATCCGGCTTAACTATATTTTATGTTATTTAATTACTTAAGGTAAGCCCTACGTTTATTTGTAATAAACTTTCGACTACACAGATTATAGGCTGTAATTAAGGTGCCATTTCGTAAATGATAACGATAATTTGATTGTAGTTTACAAGAAGTTAAGGTGATATTTTTGTTTTTATATAAATGAGTAATGACCTTCATGTTTTCTTTTTACTAATTGTTGAGGTCATTGAATATATGTTTTTTAAGCCTGACTTCGCATTACTTTACTAATATTCAGAACATCATTTTAATAAGATGGTGGCTTCCTGGTTGGAACACTCTAGGTATTTTATCTAGTTATTATTTCTATTTTATTTCACTTGTGTACAATAACTAAACTATACCTATCGTACAAAATGACCACCAATACAAAACAATATAGAAAAAAAGCTATCGAAAAATTATTCGTTAATTAATCGCTAATTATCAACAAATTATAAGTATTATTTAGTTTCAGTATCACTTCTTTTGTTTGTCGGAAAACAGTCTTAATCCACACTCAAAAATACTATGAGGAAAAACCTTTAGACAACTGGATAACTAATAATTATTTTATGCATTTTAGTATTGTGTGTGTGTGAAATTTTGCAGTGGTCTTTAAAAATCTTAATGAGATTAAGACATACATGTGAAAAGTCATGTTAATAATAAACAACCAGACAGACAAAAATGAAGGTAATATTGCACTGTCATTCGGTTCTAACTACGTCTAAAATTACATCGAGAAATATCCTTAAAATCTATTGTAAACTTTGTACCGAACAAACAGGAAAGAAGACTAATAAACACGGTATTAAAAATTAGAAGCATAAAAAACATAAGGGAACATTAAATTTTCATCTACGCAAAGGAGGTTGGTTGATCTAAAATGAAAATCTCCACATTAGGGTCAGGTAAACAAGGGCACCCGCGGCTCGGGGTAAGATATTATTCCTTATTATTGGGTGCTATAAATCAAGGTTCGTACTCGTGGCGTCCTGTTAGAAATTAAATTTCGTTCGCCCGCACGATCGTGTTTCGTTCTTAATTATATTTCAACATAGCTTTGTGTATTAAAGTGTTAAGGGTTTTAGAATTGAATGTTTATGAATAATTTACTTTTATTTTGACTTTTTTTTAATAATTAGTAAGTTTTTTCTTTATGAAATCCGTATAAGTAATTACTTCAAGTAACCTGTTTTCAAAGAGCAGTTTTGAATTGCCAATAGATGAAAGTCTATTAACAATAAATTTACTGTGACTACTTCTGGCGTACCCATATAGCCACCTATCTATAATATAAGTATAAATATGGGGACACATTTTCACATTTAATTCCAACCTAACCAAAGCATGTATTGTGTTGTGACAGACACACGATTGACAATTTTGCTCATCACACAAGTCTGTCATGTGCGAAGATCGAGCACCAACGCTGTGCGAGGTAATTGCGTTGACTGGTAATACAGTAGCTTTAGTCCTCATAATTTTTTGCACACATCTCTCGTACACATTCCTCGCTCACATCTCTCCCTTTTTTGTATGTACAAATACCTCTAGCTTCGCTAACCCTTTTCCACCAGAGCTACAAGCGAACCTACGAAAATAAAGTAATCCTATTGGTGGAATTTTCCTCACGCACATCTCTGGTGGAAACACGGCCTTATGATGGCCTAGTTCTGATGAGTGCCCAACCATCCATTGTAAGTTTCTATACTACAATTTTCACTTACATCCAAAATCCTTAAAGGATTTCGCCGTGTTGCTTACAAACCAGTACTACGAAAGCGATCTTATAAAGTATCCAGCACTCGGCTAACAACATTGTTCTTTTTTTATATTTAGCTAGTACCGGCCCAGCTGATGGTAAACAGTTACCGTAGCCTATGAGCGCTTTTAACATCAGAGGTATCATTAGCGTGTAGGTGAACTTAAATCTCCTTCGCCAAGGAGCTCCGGAAACCCTACTCATCACAGGAACACAACACAAGTCTATTTGGCTGTGATCTTCTTGCAGGGTGGACGTATTCCACCAGTCGAGCTGCACCAAATAGAGAAATTCTAAATAAATTTGTTTCTGTTTTTACTTGATGTTATTTTACCCTATTTACAAAATCAAATTGTTTATATTATTACATACCATACCTGAGACGGATTAACTATTTTTAACTTACCAATTAATTCTGACGTATACTCTTCTACGAATAAGGTGATGTATTTTTTCACATAATAAAGCCGAAAATTTTTTCAACAACTATTAAAAAATCATAATAACAAAAACTTGCCAGATTGATATAAGTTATTATTCATAGAGAAAGATGTATATTTTGTCCTAAATCCCCCTGAAACTTTCACGACGTTTTGTGTTAACAAGTGTAGAGAAGTCCCAAGATTCAACTTTCAACGAAATTAATTAATAATTTTTACGAACAATAAAAATAAATTTAATGAAAAAAGGTGTGTTAATTAAACGTTCTTATTTCTCTCAAAGAATTACATTATTATTTTTCTTAATACAAAGGTGACACTTGTAAAATTCTCTCTGATAAAAGAAATTATCCTATAAAGGACCATTAACTACTTCATTGAAAATGTAATGAAACAGGTTCTTTTATTCTTAATCAACTTTTATTTATATAACAGTGAATAAATATTAATAGTTGTTTATTTGGAATAATAAAAACCTTTTTTAATTTACGTTTTCACTACAAATTCTTATCTCATTTATATATATTGAATTTTTTTTAGTTAAAATAAACATACATAAGATTAGATATTATTACCGTAAAAATAAACATATATATATACTTTTTTAAGTGTTAGAAATATATAACTTAAATCTTAACTTAACCTATATATATTAATTACTTCATCTTTTGCAGATTCTGCAATATCCTGTATGATATATGTTGTTAAGACTAGCTATGATCTCGACTTGGTCGTTAAATTATACAGAAATTATGCTTTAATACTTTACATGATCGCAAATATTGGCCTAGCAGTGAATTGGCAGCGTAACCTTTTTTTTTTCGAACTGACTATACTGTTAGCCTTAGGGGCCCTGGAGCCTTTACGGCTTTTACAGCTTTACCGGGCTTGGCAGCGTAACCTCGCAAGACAATACTAGGAGTGAAAATCCCAGCATCACTTTTTTTTTCGTACTGACCAAACTGTTAGCATTTGGGGCACTGGAGACTTTGCGGCTTTTACAGCTTCACCGAGCTTGGGGGCGAGTGCTTAAGGCACTCAGCCGCGAAAGCATTGCAACAAGATCCGAGGGTGCCAAAGTGGCCGGACCTCGGCTCGGATTGTTGCGCGTATGCAAAGAAGTCGCGATCTGGCTAACTCCCTATCATTCGATCTAAACTAACACATATACATACATATATACATGTTTCTTCGTCCTGGGAGGAGGGAAGGAACATGTGCTGTGTATTTACTAATATGATTTCTTTTTTGTCAAATATAAATAGGCAAAAAAAGAAAAAAAGGTCCATCTCAGAACCTATGCACCTATGTGGCGTGCATGTGTGTATGATGCAGTGTCATGTGTGTCTGTGAAAGCTAGTGAATGTAGAGTCACTGTATCGCGCGAGCGGCTGCTTGGCTCAAGGGCTGAAATACTGATGGATCGGACCTAGGCTCGAGTTGCCGCAGAGGAGGGCGGTCGTGGCGGGCCCTGCAACACTCAGCTCCGTGGGTTTTATAGGCCACAACATCGCCGCACTGATTTCACGTGCCATAGAGTCAAAGGAGTGTTTTCAAGTATGATGTTACGAAGTACTTATCTACTTGTTTTTGCTGCCTTATATAACAACCTGTTTATCCTGCCATTTGCTTATTGAACTTTCAATTATTATAAAACAATTTTTTGTGAAACAAAAAACATCTTTTAAACAGGCATTAAGGAAACAAAAAAAACAATGTACCCATTGTCAGAGACACAGATCTTTTGAATTTAGCATTAATTAAACTAAATGTATTTAGATTAGTACAGGACACAGATCATTGTCATATAAATTATTATGACGTGTTGGAAGGGAAAGCCGGTCCTTGTAACGATAAATTCTATATACAAAAATAAAAATAATCGATGAACTCCGAACAATTATTTCTAAATAAAATACAAAAATATACAATGAAAATTACTTTTTATACTTATAGTAATGTAAAATAAAAGATCGAATTTCAAACATTTCCTCGTTCGTTTATACATAAATTATCTGTAAAACAATATAACGATCAAAGTATTTTACTCTGTCAAAAATTACCAATCTAATCAGATTTCAAAAGCGAAACAGAATACTTTGTTGTTGATTTGAAACTGCCAATGACTTCGAAAAACGCAGAATCGGCCAGTGTTTTAAGTTTCATCTTTTGCGTGAGTGAACTTTAAATGCTTTGAAAGTATTCGAGAACTGTTCATGTTAACGTTTTTTTACGCTGGTATTTTTTTTTACGAAAAATAAAAATACACTCACTGACATTATTATTATTTTTAACTGCTAAACCAGTGCCACTATGGCGCAAAAGTGTGTAATTTGTAAGGTAAAATTTTACTATATTAAGATAGTTCTTAATATTAACCCCCGACGCAAATAGAGAGGTTTTATAAGTTTAACGTGTGTATCTGATTATCTGTGTGTCTGTATGTGGCATCGTAGCTCTGCCGTAAACGTAAAACGTATTAACTACAAGAGCTTAGACAAAATGAAAACAAATTTAAGAGAAAGTTTGCAATGTCTAAGGAAGTACTAAATTTATAGACGGCTTAAACATACGAGACATAATCTATATTAATAAATATGTTTTTTTTTTTCAAAATTTCGAATTGACGACTATTATATCAGTATTATATATATTATATCTAGTATATCACAAATATGACATAAAAAATGTTCGAATTTGACTCCAAAACGGCTAGACCGATTTTTATAAGATAATTTATGCACCAAAAGCGTCATTGCTCAATTAATAGGTTATAATAATTGACAATATTACTTTTAGAGACCGTGCGTAGATTAGTGCTCATATTTGTTTTGTCGAGACGATGGTTCATAATTATGCTATTACATATATGGCGCTGTAGTCCTTATTATAAAATTCTACATTTATAGCGAACAATATAATCGTGTAAATATACTGTAAAAAAATCCGTTAATATTATCATGTATCAATTAATAATACCCTTCAAACTATATGTATAAGCTGTACTGTCTAAATTGCTTTAATCTTTGCAGTCTCTTGATATCGATCGATGGCATTAATTAGCGAACTATGACAAAGGGAACGGAACTCGCACCTTGTCTTAAGTTTCAAAGTCCCTCATTAAATTGGAGAATACAAGATGCCCTGTTACCGTCGCGACTCACAACGCAAGGTTTAAGTTTCAATTTAATCAACGGAAATAAATACATCATTGTAGTTTTTGTAAAGGAACTTAAGAACTATGGTAACATTGTGTTTTTTTACAGACTAAACTTCGGTTATTTTTCAAGTGAAAAGAAAATATTCAGAGGTTAGGCATGCAAATACTACTTTGGTTAAAATATTTGAATGGCTTGCTTTAAATAATCTAGTGTTAAATAAAAACAAAATGTATGAGATTTGCCTTACCCAATGTGGAACGTGTTGGCAAATATATCAATAAAGAAGGAAATTTAGTTATCTTAGTTTGATAATACTATCTTAATCATCATATTTGATGCAAAATTACAATAGGGTTAAAAGCTTGACGGGGATATATATGTCTCTGCTGCGTTTGCAGTGCGTAAGTTTCACTATTTAACAGATATTGCAACTACTAGGTTAGTCTACTTCGCTTATTTATTTATCTTAGGGAAACATAAATATTATTTTACTTATAAACAAAGATTGCACAATTTCTTTTTAATTTTTTTCAGGGACACCGTATTAGATTTAAATACAAAAATTGGAATAATAACCTATTTACTAGATATAAATGTATAATATTATATTTCATATATTGTGTATTATTGAAGTGAAACTTCTTATGAGACTTCCAAGCGTTTAACGTTTAACGCACATTATCGGTCTCTCCTCTTTGTGTGAGCCAGAGCGTGAGAGTAAATGTCGATGTGTATGTATATTGCACACTGTTTAAATAAAATAGAAAATGCCTTTTAAAATGAAGTTTCACTTCTATCATGTGTGAATCGCACACACACCTTTTTTGAAGTGAAACTTCTTATGCGACTTCCAAGCGTTAAACGTTAAATGTTAAACGTTTAACGCACATTATCGGTCTCTCCTCTTTGTGTGAGCAGAGCAATAGAGTAAATGTCGGTGTGTATGTATATTGCACACTGTTTAAATAAAATAGAAAATGTCTTTTAAAATGAAATTTCACTTCTATCGTGTGTGACACGCACACACACCTTTTTTCCACAGTTTAACACCCTACAGTATTTTATTGTGGGGTTCAGCAACTGAGTTAGGTACGATATTTTACCAGAAGCATGATTTTAAAGTTTTCTTTACGCTTATGGTGATTAAAAGTTATGTTGATAGAGTTTCAACATGTCCAAAATGTGCTCTTACCTTCATCAACAAAATTGGGTACAATAGTCACCATAAAACGAATCAAAGAGCAGAATAATATTGCCTTGATTAATATCTTTTTGTGCCTTTTCAGGAAATTAAAAGTCGCTATATCTGAAACCAGTCAGGATTGTCATCTGTTACCGAGAAATAATGTGATTGTCTTTGAAGCGACAAGGGCTCCATGGTAGGGTATTCAGACATATTGTCTAAAGCGTATTTAATCCGTCCGGGATGATGAGGAAATTAAAAAATAATTTTGCCTCTAAATTCTGCACATATGAACGAGATCACGGACAGGTTAATAATAATCCACAATAATTCCATAAACGTGATGAAATCATAAAATAATGGGAAGACTATTTCTAATTTCGCCTTTTTAGCGAACATTCTCAAGTTGAAAATCTGTCGTCAAGCAAATATTCATCTGTTACGACAACTACGAGTACCTATACTTGAAAGCCAAAAAAAATTTCATCACTCGTTACAAAGACCATATATCAGCGTCACGAAATAAACATCCAGAGAAGTCCCATTCCGCTAAACACCTCATAGATTCGGGTCATACACTATCGGACAATCATAGATATGAAATTTTACACATATGCCAGAAACGCTTCCGATTAAGTGTATTGGAACAATTAGAAATACAAAAACACAATAATATGTCATACACACTGCTGAATGAACAAAAATAACGGAACGTATTTGCCTCTAGTAAAAGTGGGGTTGAAATGTATATATAGTAACCCGTGTATCGCCAAGCCCGAGGAAGCTGTAAAAGCCCAAGGTTCCAAGGCTCCTAAGGGTAACAGCATAGTCAGTTCGTTAGTGTTTTATATTCGTTAAAGTAGATTATTAATGTAAAGAGATAGGTTTAAAAACAGCAACCTTTGAGTTTCTTGCCGATTCTTAAATAAAGGACAGCGCCTTCAGAATCCGCTGTACAATCATTGAAAATAAATATAAACATATTATCATCTTAATTATTATTATACTAATTGATTTACGATTTTTATTTAAATTCAAATATTTATGTTGTAGGTAGCTGAAACTACGATTCATCTATTGCAGGCAGAATTAGAAAAGAAATTCCGGATAAATATTTACCTATACTATCTCTTTCGTACGCTCAGAAATGAATTGTATAACGTGTAATCGAAATATACCTAGTTAAATACAATATGTTTCATCGACATTATTTCAATTCATCTAAACGGTACTTCACTCATCATGACGGTTTATTAGCAAGTTGTATTATACACGAGATACAGTCTAGCATAAATGCTTCTTTTTCCTTATCCCACCTGAGTAGAATTGACATATTCTTTTTTCCTCTTTCAACCTTCTCTATTAACAGTAATCTAATTATTCACAACTTTTATGCACATAATATTCTTCTCACAGTCATTCACACCTTCTTCAGTCTTCATACTTAACAATCTTCTAGTTATTTGTCTTTCATCCTTCCACATGACATGTTTATACCTCGCTAACCAAGCACTTCTCGATTTCTCTATAACTGGTGCTACTTTTAAGCTTCCTATGATATGATAATTCCTCGTATATTGTGAAATATCTACTAGGCTTAAAGAATATAATGTTAACATTAAGCTTAACATAAAAATGGGTCCGTAATTTATCCGCAGTTAAATTCCACTAAAAATCCAAACCAGAACCGCTTTGACCTAAAGATTTAATTTTAAATATATAATTAAATATCGAGGTCTCGTATCGGTCGTAATTCAATTTTAATTAAAATACAACTCGCTCTCGCTACAGAGTACAGATTTCCGAAGCCAATTTTAAAAGAATATTTTTGACTCATACAAATGTTTTTTTTTTTATCTTATATAATATGTGCATATACTCGTATGTTACCGGATATTGTACGAACCGTTAGTTTATAAAAAATCTACTTAGATTGGAAACAATATGTAGATTATGAAGGGACACTAAATGTTTCAAATTCTAATGTCATTGCCTATTTAATAGACATAACCTCAAAATTTCAAAATTATTAGTGATCGTTCACAATCTACTAGTCTAGTCAACAAGTTCATAATAGTGTAAATTCGAGATAAAGCTCTTAAAAATATGAGCGATAGCTCATTCGATTCGGAATTATATTAGAAAAATCGTATCTTGTGGATGTATTAGCACATAAAAAATTGCAGATGTTATTAACAACATAAAATGAAAAAAGAAGATTTTAGTTTTTCGTGAATAACTCAAAAACTAACAATACTTAAGAAATTAAAAAAAAAATTAAAGAATAGTAATTTTGTCATAAAAAAAGTTATGTGGGAACGTAATGTGTTCGATATCTCGTGTCCGAGTGGAGATATCCCATTAATCCAGTACATAGGTATATAAAACACGGCACGTACAAATTATCTGACAATCACGCGAGTAATTTAAAACACAATCGAAATGAAATGAAAGCAATAAATAAAACGATGGATTCCCTTTGGGGATTGCAGGAGAATAAATATTTATTTCCTCTTCACTTTTACAGGTGTCGTGCAACGGTTTAACATTGTCCGAGTGTTGATTGTGAAGGCTCTTGTGACTATATTGTGAAAGGTACAAACAGTATTTCGTTTTTCATAGTAGTGTGGTGTCCACCGGAAGATCGGCAATTCATCGACAATCGTACCTATCATGCTGGCCAATGAGACTCTCTGCAGCTGAATACATACTGGGCTATCTCGAAACGCGACAAGCCATAATAGACTAAGAGACTGGCTACATAAAAAAAGCTTGGTATCGCTACATGGATGATTCCTATTGTAAAACGATCCTTATGTGTCCGCTACATATAAGACCAGCCGCTTAAATTATTTTACAGATGAAATTTTAAATTAGTATAAGATTAATTTAACATTTTACTTTTGACGTGTTGTAGGGACAAGTACCGGAATTAAAACATATTCAGATGAAATTTTAGATAATACGCTATTGTGACCATCTGAGTTAGTAAAAAAAGAAGAGTATGTTAGTGTAAGAACAAAAGAGAAAGGAAACTTTGGTAGAGTAAGTAAGGTCAAAAGAGAAGGAAAGCATTTGCTAGAACTAACTATTAGCAGTCTAAAAAAAGGGAAGCTTTTTAAATCTTAATAATGTAAATAAATTGTTACGGCGTGATTGGGGAGAATCCTCACAGATGGATGGGGTTCTATACAAATTTATTTTTAGAAGACAATAGATCCTTTATTTGCGTTAGGGGAATTGGTTATGAATTAAAAAAAATGGTATCAGTCACGTAGCAAAAGACGCACGGTGGTCACGTACTAGCCGAGTACAGCTCCCTACAATCCCGATTGATTACTGAATGTACACTAGTTAACCCTGGAACGCGAGACGCCTAATCATGACACTTTACACGTAGTGTCAGGTGGGCGTAATCCAGTCGAACACAATTATCATGACTTACCACTCAGAAAAAAACTACACTCAATATTGGCATGTAAATAAACGCTAAAGTACACGTATATAAGCAAGATTGCCTCCCTAGCCCTTCTCATCTAATGACCCATAGCGGCGACCATACGTTGCTAAGCGACCACTCGAGAATTCTGGCCAACCTTTTATATTTTGTTAATAGCTTGCGGTCTAGACTCGCGAGGTGCGCTGTTTGCGATTATATCAATATGAATAAGCTGAGCTGACAAGGTGACCTGCTTTCATTTTGTATAAAAGTTTTGAAATATGGTCAAAGCAAAGTGGTACATTTTAAAGATATATTCAGGATATATCTTAATAATCTTAATAACTTTTTTAAATATTACAAAGGTGGAAAACAAACATATAAACATACAGGCAATGGTAAGCGCTTATGGTCGCTTGTAATACCATAGGTATCACTAGCGCATTGCCAATCTTAAGCCCTCTACCCCAAGGACCTCTGGAGACCCTAATAACCACAGGAACACAACAGAAGGTTGTTTGGCTGTGATCTTATGTAGGGTGGAAGTATTCCATCAGTCGGGCCGCCCAAGTAGAGAGAAATTTTAAAAGAAATTTCTATGTGCCTACATCTCTTAACCTATTTATAAAATGAAAAAAAAAACTCGATGTGCAAATATGTAAATGTATTCGAATTCCACAAAATAACAATCCTAAAACAACCGGTGCGCTAGCATCCAATATTTCATAGATTCCGATTGTTCCAATAACTTACGTCTGTCAAAACGGCGATAGAGTACGGGCATTCAATAAAGTTGAATAAAAAAAGTACGTAGCATTTTATACAATTCAATATCGTCCAATAAACGACCGCAGATCCTTTCATATGAGTTCATTTAAATCTTTATTTTATTCTGTTTATTTTGTGGTATTTACGTATTCCATTTCAATGGTATAGTATCATTATTATATTTCAGCTATACTAAGGTACTAAGGTACTAATAGTTAGCACATTTCGCTATCAAATGGTAACCAATGTAATACTATTATAACATTACGTCTTTACATATGACATTGCCATTTAATATAGAAAAAAAAAACGAATGCTTTTTTTAGGTATATATTTTATTAGTCGTAGTATTTACGATTATTGTCGATGCACTTTTGCCATTTTAATGGAATGTCACTAATGCCTCTGCTTTAGATTCCTGGAGACGGGAATCGATGAACTCTTTAAAGGCGTTTTTAACCGCCTCATCAATTAGAAAATTTTCTCCTCCAATAAACTATCCAAATTCAGAAAAAAATTGAAATCAGTAAAAGCAAGGTCTGTTGGGTATGGTGGGTGACGGACAGCTTTCAGTTGTAACTCCTGTAATTTTGAGAAAGTCTCTTATTCTAGTCTAGTCTAGTAGAGTAGTCTCCTTTCTGTCGTGAGGAAGGAGTTGACTAGAAAATTGACAAATCTTCGTTGTTTGACATTGAGTTGGTCCATCATCATTGGCAATTCTTCACAGTGCACTTCTGCCGTATTTGTTGTGCCAGGTTTCAAGATGCTGTAAGGAACAATTCTGGCGCAGGTTACCATACACTCACAAGTAGCTTCTTTTGACTCATTTTGCGTTTAGGACATGATTTGTCTGCCTTCCCTGTGTCCAACCAATGCAACGGGTATTTCCGATTATCATACAGGATCCACTTTTCATAAAAAGTAGCAATCCTATTTACAATCCCCTCAATTGTGTGCTTATTCAACATGTTAAACCCGGGCTTTCGACGCGATTTTGTTGTTGTTGTTCAATGAGTGTTCATACGCCACCCACTTTCTAAGCTTTTTTATCTTTCCAATTTGACGTAAATGAATCAGTATAATTTTATCACTTACGTTGAAGGCTGCTGTTAATTCTGACGTGGTTTGTGATAAATCTGTTGCTACTACGGTTTATTATTCATCGGTATCGACTATCATTTTTGGTTGGCCACGGGACTCATTATTGAGATCAAAATTTCAAAAACGGAAGCGATTAAACCAAATACGTATCGTGCGTTGACTTGCGGTACCTAGCACACATACGTTGTTGATATTGCGTACCGCCTGAGCTGCACTGGTGCCATGACGGAACTCGTATTCGAAAATAATGTGAATTTGGCTTTTTCCATGGTCAAAGAAACAGCGATATCATAGAAAATGGAAAGGCGAGAAAATAAATGAACAACTGATTTTTAAAAAGAAATGTCTTAGTTATATTATTAAATTAAAGTTATATTATTAAATTAATATGCTTTTGCAATATTAAGTACAATTAAAGATATCGATATTCACACTAGTCAATATAAAAAATCGGCAATTTTATAGGTAAAGATCTAATATTAGCAATCTAAAGTAACAATGGTAAATTTATGTCTCAATTTTATGAGTTCGGATTTCTTTGTCAACTATGCACATCTAGCCACTTCTAACGAAATTTAGTATTTTCAAGCGAAAATGAAAACTTCAAACACTGCGGCTTTATTTAGAATGAAAGGCTCATTAGTATGACGGACCACTAAATACTTAATACATTGTTTTTGAACAAACTGGAACTTTCGTAAAACAAAACAATGAGTTGTATTAAAAACTATTTGTGTGAAATAATTTGCGTGGGTGATTTTAAAGAGCTTTATTTAGACTCTCAAACAAATTATATTACTTTGTGTTTTTTTTAATACAATAGAATTAATATTTTTGTATAGAGAAATATTTTAAATTGGAAAACCTTTGAGTTATATTTTATTCACAATGCTGGTTTTTATAATTCATTTAACTGATTATGATTGTTTATAATATGTATGGCATGTGACATGTGTATATGTCCCCTATATTGTATATAAATGATAAAAGTTAGTATTTTTTGCCGTACATGTAAATATTTTAACTAATAAGTTTAGTTTACTAATAAGTATAGTAACTTTAGTTTTTAACTCAGCAAAATTATCGCATACTAGCTTACAAAAGAACAGTGTTACCCAAATACAAGAGCTACTACCGAGAAAAGAAGTCCCATCTAAAATAGTCGCTCCCATTGTTTTTAGGAGCTTGGCAAATTGGCGGTACTGTCCCTGATTGTAAGCACAGTACAATCCAAACACAACGGCGACCATCGAATATCGGCAATCAATCTGCTGTCGCCGCTGTCATGCCGGCCTGTATAAATATTTATTAACGTTAGGTTTGAAGGATTCAATGTTGCAAGGCCAAGAACGCACTGGCAAGAGACTGTTCCACAGTTTCACGAAACGACAAATATAAGAGACATAAAGGGTTTTGCAACCCATCTCTGAAACAGGGTTACCAACTACAAAAAAAATTGCCCTAAGATCAAAATAAAATAGCCCTAAATAACCCTAAATGCAATATTCGAAAGCCCTAAAAAACCCTGAATTGTGTATCTACTCAAAAGTTTTGTTTAAATGAGTTTCCCGTTTTATTAAGGAAATAAAACTATAAAGGTATAAATATAAATAGGTAGGTATAGAAACGTGCCTAAATCTAACAAGTCCTTAAAATTTTCAATTCTCGTCTAATTATCGAATCACCACCTAAGAAGTTTCATTTTAAAAAGTGTGATGAAATATTTTCCAACAACTAGCAATATTTCATTGTAATGGCGTCTAGCAATTTTAGAAATATTTTTTACAGTTTTTTATTTATGTTTGACGTACGAATTTAAGCTGCCGGGTAGTGCTTTCCTTTGAAATAGGATATTTAAATGTTTCTGGTGATTATGTGATTAGCAGTGACGTTCTGTCACTGCGCAGTAAGTCATTTTTGTCAAAATTGCTGAAGCTGTTTGCACTATGACTTAATTTTTAGCACTGTCGCACCGAGACACGTAGATAGCTTTTAAATGCTAACTTGAAATGGCTTTACTCTGCGTGCAACTACTGCCGTTCTGAGTGTTTTAATTCTATGCATGAAATACTATTTATGGCGCCAAAAATAGCCCTAAATTTTTTTGGCCCTAAAAAAAGCCCAAAATGCATATTTCCGCCCTAAATTTGGGGCTAATGGTTAACACTAAGAGCTAAGGGGCTAAGTAGGCAAGCCTGCTCTGAAACCTTTTCAGAGCATCGAGTAGGTATTTTGCAGATCCATCAAAGAGATGTGAACGGTATTCCATACACAGCCGAATTTGTGCCTTGTAAAGATGATACAGTTGACCGGGCGTAATAAACCGTCGGAGCCTGTTCAGGATTTCGAGTGTCCGAGATGTAGTGGAGATGACACTTCCGTTGTAATACCCCGAGTTGATGTCACTACGAATATTCACACCTCGGATATTGAGGCTATCACGCATTGCTAGCGAGACATTTTGAAGAGTGGTAATAGGGGAAAATGGTTTTTATTTTATTATTTTTATTTTTTACCGAGTTACTTGCTCACCAAGTAGATATGCGGTGCAAAGGTTTAGTTATGTTCAATGACGAGTACCTCCCGTCTCTTTTCTGTTTCTCCCCGAGTGCATGTGACTTGCTGTAAATGCACCCATGAATGGTGCTCTCATCTGCATATGCATATCATAAGCAATGATGGCTCAGTTGTAGCGTGTACGACTTCGCGTCGATTGACGTGAGTTCAAATTCCTGCAATGAGCCTGAGCTTTCGGTGAAGGAAAACATCGTGAGGAAACCATAGTATGGTAGTAGGTAGGTAGTAGGGCCATGCTTATCAATTGCTTTCTCCCTGCGGAGCAGTACATACGCCAGAAGATCACCCATGTCAATTTGCTAAAATTCCTCTTCATGCCTCGTTTCATGGCCTTCCTTGTGCCTTTTATGTTCATTATGTAATGTATTACTGGTGTAATCAACCATTATAATCCAATAGATGAAGTTACAGTTTCTCCTAGTATGCAAATACCACAACCCAAAGTTACTAATTAAATATTTATTTCATAGAAGTTTGATTCATCTTTGAAGACTCTCAATGTAGCTTATTAACAACAGAAGTTACTGAAGACTATTTTATTTGGTAGAAAATTATTGTGCAAGCAAAATTCCTTATTATAATTTCGATATACCTTTGTTTTTCTAATTTCTAAAATGTTAAATCATTTGGATTCTACTGCAGAAGACCACTCCTGTTTCCAACTTAAATAGAAACATGCCGAATTCTGGTTAGTAACTTCCCCTTTGGTATGGATACGTTTTAAGTTAGTCACAATATTTGGCAATGTGTTGTTAAGCACACCTTATATTATTTAATACTGTTGATAAAGAGTTATAAGACCCAATGATCTACGCTACGACCGCATGTCTGTTTAATACTTCTATCAGAAAAGAGATAAACTATTCTGTAGGTGCATTAGGTGGGAAAGAAACTCCAGATCAAACATCTTCAACGTGGATGCTATCTATTTAAGAGTACTTATAGAGTAGAGAGAGAGTTAGTTACGTCATCGTTGAAACTGTTTTACTTCCTAATAATTAGAATATAAATAACTTTTTTACAGCTTCAATAGTTGTAAACCTAATACTGAATTTAGACTACAGTACTACTTAGTACAGGAAAATTTCTGCAGTACTGGTAAAAATAGGGTGAGATTCATACAAAACGTAGCAAAAGTAGTCGGATTAAAAATAACATTATTCAGTAGTATCCATACAAAGCAACGATATGTGTCTATACTCTATAAATTTTTCAAGTAATTTTTTTTACGTGTCTTATAATAGGAAATTCACCTATGGAGGGATATTGTAATAAGAAATATAACCTAATTGCCACTTTATTAAAAGTACTAATAAATACTCAGCCTTAACCTTAACGATCCCCTAGGTAATATCTGAAATTTTTTGCAGCTATTAGCGTCTCTCGTTACGAGTCACGCTTAAAGCCAGTACGTGATCTGAATCGAGTAAAACAACCCCTTTCCATAATGCTATGTACACACTGAACTTATTACGAAGCGAGAGAACAGATATGAAGTAAGTTAGTTCAAAGTAATTGCGTAAAATTTTTATATCATGAAAGTCTATAAGTATGAGTACTTTTACAAAGATACTTTTTCAATAGATTTTGTTTACTATTTCAATTTAAATACGATAATATTTATTCATGGCATTGTATAGTCTGTTTATTATCATCTATCTCATACTCTGATACTAATAAATTTAATATTAATCTTATATATCTGAATTTATATAAACTGCATAGCTAAATTATTTAATGGAGGGTGTACAATAATGGGTAATCAATAGTTTCACCTATTGTCTTCATCATCAGGCCGTATTAGTGGACAGTTAGGTATACCTGGTCTCTTACAGCTGCGCTTCTTTTTTTTTTATCGTTATAGGTTTTGCGTAGTGGCCACAATCTCACCTGATGTTAAGTGACGATGTGGCCCAAGATGGTAACACGCTAAACCTAGTGGAAGACTGGCTCTCAAGTGCAGCTGCCGGAACACACCTATTGGTGCTTGGCAGCAGATTTTCAATTTTGGGTGGTAGCTAACCAGGCGAGCATTAGAAAAAATGCCCTACCACCATGCTATGGTTTCCTCACGATGTTTTCCTTCACCGAAAGCTCAGACTCATTGTAGGGATTCGAACTCACGTCAATCGACGTGAAGTCGTACAAACTACCACTGCGCCATCATCGCTTCAAAAATGATCGTCTCCCCTTCCCAGTTACGACTTCCTATATTACACTTGACGAAACACGAAATCCACTCTAAAACAGGTTTTCTTCAAGGCTTGTCTATTCTGTCCATGCTATGAGAGAACAAAAACTATATAGTAACTGTATATTGTGAACCTAAAATACGAAATAAGTAAATGCAACCAAAAATGATGATGATGATGATGAACCAAAAATGTATCGCGATAATTGTGGCTAAGTCCTGCTGCATGCATTAATTAGTAACGTCGATCAATCGTTTGCCCTGTAGACAAACGGGTAAACTTCACACTACCATTTATTAGAGGTATCCCTATATACGCGACCGAGAATTCATCATCATCATGATCTCAGCCAAAAGACGTCCACTGCTGGACATAGGCCTCCCGCAAAGATCGCCACAACGACCGGTCCTATGCTGCCCGCATCCAGCGGCTTCCCGCAACCTTTACCAGGTCGTCGGACCACCTTGTGACGGGTCTTCCCGCGCTGCGTCTTCCGGTACGTGGCCGCCACTCGAGAACTCTCTGGTCCCATCGGCCATCTGTCCTACGAGCTACCTGGCCCGCCCACTGCCACTTAAGTCTAGTTATTCTTCGGGCTATGTCGGTTCTACTACGGATCTCCTCATTTCTGCTTCGATCACGCAGAGAAATTCCGAGCATAACCCTCTTCATTGCCCTTTGAGTGACCTTGAGCTTTCTTATGAGGCCCATAGTTAGCGACCACGTCTCGGCATCATATGTAATTACTGGCAACACACACACACGAATTCATTTTGAAATAATTTTTAAGAAGGTTTTTATGGTCTTAAAATTAAAAATGTAATAATGAAAAGCAAAGGAATATTACTATTGAAATCAGTTTATTAACTACTCACCTCTACCGACATCATTATATTTTTGGAATAACTGGTCAGACTAGTTTTGGATAGAACACGATAAATGCGGCTGGCTTCTAACCTAGAACAGAATCACTACACACTACACAAAAACTACAGTTAGAAGAAGAAATAGGAAATTATTTACATGAAAAAATATATCGTACCTTAGTAAGGAGGAAAATAATTATTGAACATCTTATTGTGTTTTTTTTTTTTAATTGGCTTCGTATTTCCTTTGGAAATATTATCATCCTTTGTTATTGTTGCTTAAATTAGTTGCGATGTTTTCGAATAAAATGAGAATAACATTCAGAATTAATGTAAAAGAAATCTCTTTGTTTTTTTTTTACGATAACATTACTTTTTAACTCTTGTCTTGTGTTTCTTCAATATCGGGGAATATAGTCTTCAAACTGATATTTGAATAATTAATTTTGATGAAGAATTAGCGGAGATATGGCGTTGACAGGAAAAAAACATATTTGAGAAATAATATTATTAGAATTAGAGATTATCCATAAATAGTTACCTATTTGGTTAGTTACCTGGTTAGTTCTCATTACGTCGAAGTTTTAAAGAATTAGTAAATAATAAAATAAAAACACAAAATTCGTAATATTTTCTTATGAACGAGACTTAAGTGTAAACGTTACAGGTCCTATTCAGTTTGACCGTGAGGCCTTTAAGAACAAATTGCGTAACGTTGCCAAATAAAAATAACCGTTTTCAATTTTCATTCACTGTTAACATAACATTTACTTTAAATTCAACCTTTAAGTAAGTTCAATTCAATTTAAACTTATGGTCTGTTATTAGTTATGGTAATTAAATCCTTCGGTTAGGAATTAAAGTCTACAATAGTTTATTATAGTGCAAGGAAGCATCATAAGGCACACTCTGTGTTTTGATTAGAACTACTGTATTGATGTAAGTATTAATTATCTATATTAATAAATCTATAATTCTGTTGTATCTAAATCATATATCTATCTATCGTATCTATAGTACTTACATGTTTTTTTTGAAAATTTGTGATAGATATCCATTCTAACTACGAAATTATGTGTTGTTCAAATTTAAACCGAATAACAGTTTAAACAACAGTTGTTAAATTTTGTAAGTTTAAGTCATTTCTCAATTTATAGACTACAAGATTTTTAATAATACATTTAGAAGCAATGACGGCTCAATGGTAGTTAGTACGACTTCGCGTCGATCGACGTGAGTTCGAATCCCTCCAATGAGCCTGAGACAGGAAAACATCGTGAGGAAACCATAACATTGTGGTAGGCATCTTTTTCTGATGCCCACCTGGCTAGCTACCACCATCAAGTTGAAAGTCTGACGCCAAGCACCAATAGGTGTGTTCCAGCAGCTGCACTTGAGAGCCAGTCTAGAACTAGGTTTAGCGTGTTATCATCTTGGGCCACATCGTCTCATAACATCAGGTAAGATTGTGGCCACAACGCCAAACCTATAACGATAAAAAAATTATAGAAATCATAAAATATTATTAAAAATAAAAAACATAACACTAAGAAATTATTGTATAATAAACGTTTGCGGTGCTGCAGATATCGCCAGGTAATCAATCTATCTATATGAATAAAATGATTGAGGTAAAACGTGTGCGCATCTCGCAAAAAAATACTGGATAGATTTTGACCTTTTTTTGTTTTACTCTTTAGATACTTAGTCCTTATCCAAAAAAAAAATACACGATATCTTCATTCAATAAAAAGTTATAAAAGTTTTAACGAACTACGATTTTTATATGCACTACGCGTTCAGTAAAATATATATAATAATTATATTGCAATCAACAAAAGTCTAAAAAAAATCTGTAAAAGAACAATATGTACAGGAAGAAGCTTAAGTATTACAGTGGAAAGAAATAAGAACGACAGTATATGAAAGGAAAACTCATTAATAAGAGTCAAGAATAACAAAAAAGTTCTTATTTGTATATAAGAAAAAATCACCGATGCAGTAAGTGTAAGTAAATATAACGATGAATTCAGAGTCCAAAGTTGAGTGAAACCCTTCGGGCGTGTTGTTACGAGTGTGCTACAGCAAGTTTCTCCAGTTACATGAACATAATTTAGCTTCTGCGAGTAGATATTACTTGCTGCATGAATTTGTTCTTAGCAAATATCCCTTTCGTGTTTCTGGGTTTACGATCTTTGATTTCTTACCGTTTTTCGACCTCTAGTTATTCTAATAAGAAAAGTAAATGTTTTTGCTGTTGTACCACTTGTTACATACATGATATTGAAAAAAAATTATTATCACCACTCTATAAATAACGAAAAGCTTGAGAATAACGATGAGTTGCTACTTGCCCAAAAAGGTATATAGCGTGATAATTTAATTTTAATTACATCATGTCGCACTTCCGTCACGTAATGCACACGCAGCTTTCAATTTTATTATCTATTAAACGCGGCAAAAACAGTACAACTGCAAAGACAAGCTAGCTGAAACCCCAAAAAAACGCGGACGACACTAACCAAAGCAAGTGATATAAGTTACGAAAGGATCGGTATCGAAAAAGATAAATGTTCCGTGTAGAAGTTAAAGGAATCAAACCCTTCAGGCGTGTTACCACAAGCCGCGGCAAGTTCTCGCGGTTACACACTGTCGCTGATTTATACGAGTAGCATAACTTTGTTTCTCCAATTTGTGCCGAGAAAAATGTACGTCGTATTTTAGAGTTAACGTTCTATATGAATGGAAATTTATATTATGTACTTATAACAATGTATATGTGTTGCAGCCGCGCAATTTAAATCTGTCGCGTTAAAGTAGGTAGCTGTAATTATTATTTTTTTTCTCTCGTCGCGGATAATTATAATATCCAGCAGGGTAGTTTTACGTTTCGTCATTGCCACTCTCGGACACTCGCGTCGAACTCTCGTCGAAGCACTGTCGCGTCCGCACGGTGCAAACTCTCTCGTTTTCGGACAGTCCACCACAACCACGCGCTCAAGTATCGACCACCGTTGAGCTAGTTTAAGTGAAGGTGCACACACAGACTTCAAGCCCTGGTCGGCGCCGACCACCAAGTACGACAGAACGCAGAACCGGTGAGTTGGCATGACATTTTAAACGTTACAACTTTCGTTGGATATTGTCGCATTTTTATACTTCGCATTTTAGCTTCGCCGCAAAGGTCGTTCTCAGATTCGCGTGGGAACGACCATAAAAGTTGGTCCTTCCGAGACGGGATCCTTCTTATGGTGAGAGCAGCTAACCTGCCTCATCATCAGAAGTGACGTAATAACCCGGCATATTTCGTTTCTCGAACATTCGCAACAAGTCGCTCACCAATTCAAGTACGTCGTTAATCAATCGGATCTATATAAAATAGAAAATTTCGTAAATATTTATCATTATAATATCGCAACAAGGTTATATCGATGTAATCTTTCAATTTATTTTTTTTCTTTAAGTCGGTCATTTTATTTCTTACCTGCATTTTTATGTCGCCCGTATTTATACCTGAAAAACGTAAACAGGTAATAAACGAGCGGTATTATAGAACATTGTTACATATTCTTATTAATTTACTCCAATATCATCACGCCGTGTGCTTAATAAGATAAGCAATAGGAGTAAAATTATAGTTTATGTTTATTAATATATTTGTTTGTTATTTCAAGAAATTAATATTATTTGGTTGACTTATTGTTTCTATTTGCGTTAATATACAGTCCATTTAATTCATTATAGTTATACATTATTTTTATTTGTCTTTTGTTTGTCGTTTAAAATGTCGAAGGCTGCAGCCGCTCGTCGTGGTTTAGAGTTGAAGCGATCTATTGCGATCAAACGCATTGATGACTGTTTGCTATCAGCCTTAGAGGCTCAAAATGATAAATCTCGTTTGCCGGTTTTTCTGTCGCGGTACAGTCGCCTCGAAAGTTGTTATTCGAGTTTCGAAGCACATCATTTAAAAATTTGTTCGGAAATATTGGATACTTCAGAGTTGGAAAAAGAAGACGAAATCCGTCACGATTTTGATAATAAATATTTTGAGATAATACAAATACATTCCACACTTACATCAGCTTCTCAGTCAGATGGACATCAGCTTGACATATGTACCAATGATTTGTCTGTTAAACTACCTCGTTTGAACTTATTGACCTTCAATGGTGACATTACGTTATGGAGCTCACTTTATGACATGTACAACACTACCGTACATCATAACAAACGGTTATCGAATATCGAACGTTTTTCTATTTTAATTTCGCTTCTTTCCGGTGAACCTCTTAATCTTCTGAAAGGCTTTCCTCTTTCAGGTAATAATTACTTAGATGCGTACGCTGCCTTGATTGATCGTTATCAGTGCAAACGTAAATTAGCTTTTCGTTATTGGGAAGAGTTACAAAATGTAACACTTAAATCGAACTCTCCGCGTGAGTTACGTCGTCTCGTGGACACCTTCAAGGAGAACATTGCGGTACTAAAGAATTTGAAGCTACCTGTAAAGGACTGGGATTTCCCTTTGTTTTACCTCTTAATAAATAAACTTGATCGTGATACTCGTCAACGTTTTGAATTGCAGAACGATGATAGAGATATTCCTAGCTTCGATTGCCTTCTAGAATACCTCAACAAGGTCGGTCAAGCACTCGAGCTTGCCGAGCCTCAGATAAGTACAGCACGCGCCCCTGTGCGTCTGCTTCGCGCCGCCGCTTCTGGTGCCATAGCTGGTACATCGCCCACCTCTTACTCACGCACGGTGCGCATGTCTCCCGCATCCGCGCCTCAGGAATCTTATGGTAGGCACACTCGCGCGCCTATTACTAACACTAGGGCTTTGATAGTGAACCCACCTTCACCAAGTAATATTTTTTGTGTTTTATGCAAGGCACAGCATAACTTAGCGAATTGTCCCACTTATCGTGATCACACCCCACGTGATCGATTCTCTATCGTCAAGGATCATAATCTTTGTGTGAATTGCCTTCGTCAAGGTCATGTGGTTAAGTCTTGCTCGTCGAACAGTCGCTGCCTTAAGTGCAAGGCACTTCACCATACTACATTGCATTTTGAAAATTCGGCATCGTCAAATGCTAATGTAGTTTCTACCACTTCACCTATCGTTTCGGATGCCACTGCAGCATCACCTATCGCTTCATCTTCGCCAACTTCACACACATTAGTGGCAGGCTCGAGTTCTGCCACGTATATCTCGCTTCTCGCTACTGCTTCCGACGAAGTTTTAGATAACTTTGGTAACTACCGCTCAATTCGAATCGTTATAGATAACGGAAGCCAAAGGAACTTTATTACTAACAGGTGTGCTCAGCGTCTAGGATTAACTTTTAAGAAAACCATGTCTCTTGTTGAGGGCATTGGTCAGTCATCATCTGTTGCGACTAGTTCTACCGTATTTCGCATCCGTGGGCAACAAGGTTACCCCGACTTAGTCGTCGAAGCTCTCGTTATTCCCAAGATATGTGGCGAGATGCCGTCTAACATAATAAACATCGCTCATTGGCCGCAGTTGATGAACATCAAGCTAGCTGACTCAAACTTCAACGTGCCTGCGCAAATCGACGCGTTAGTCGGCGTTGATGTATTTTGTCAAATAGTATTAGGTGAACGTCGCGATTGTGGGCCTAATGGACCCGTTGCCTTTAACACCAAACTTGGTTGGATAATTATGGGAAATATCGCATGCTTACCATCTACTTCTTGTAAGTCGATGATTTGCTCATTTCAAAATCTCGATCTTCAAATTCGTAAATTCTGGGAAATTGACGAGCCTCCCAAATCATCCTTACCTAGTGATGAAGATGCTTTTTGCGAACGTATATTCGATACGACGCACCGCAGAGATGTCGATGGAAGGTATATCGTTCGTTTGCCTTTCAAGACACCCATGCCTACTTTTGGTGACTCATACACTTTGGCACATCGTCGATTACTATCTCTCGAAAAACGCTTGGCACGTGATTCTCAACTTCGTGAGGATTACAATGCATTTATGAGAGATTATCTTGATTCCGGACATATGGAAAATGTTGAAGCAGCTTGTTCCAACCGAACTTATTATATACCACATCACTGTGTGCTCAAACCAAGTAGTTCGACCACAAAACTACGTGTGGTTTTCGATGCCAGTGCTAAGCCAGCTAGTGGAGTTGCACTTAACGAGCAACTACTTGTCGGTCCAATATTACAGTCAGACATTAAATCAATCCTTCTTCGTTTTCGTTTACATTCTATAGTTTTCACTGCCGATATTAAGCAAATGTATCGCCAGATACTCGTGGCTAACGTTGACCGTGATTACCAAAGAATTCTGTTTCGATTTTCACCTCAGGAACCCATTCAAGAGTTTTGTCTAAAAACCGTCACATACGGCATGTCTTCCTCAAGCTTCTTGGCACTTCGTACCATATTGCAAGTGGCGCAAGACGAGGGAAATAATCATCCATTCGCCGTAGCCACGCTTACGAATGACATGTATGTCGATGACATCGTAAGCGGTGCTGACTCACTTGTCTCGGCTCGCGCATTAATGAAAGATGTAAGTGACATTATTAGCAAGGGATGTTTTGAGCTAAGGAAATGGACTACTAATTGTCCTGCTTTGCTCGAAGGCATTCCTGCTGAACATAGGCACGAAGCTCGTGACCCGCTGCCATTCAGCTCGGAAACCTCTTCGTCAGTCGTAGTACTTGGTTTAGAGTGGCATCCAAACGTGGACGCTTTCTCTTTCACTGTCACATCGTTACATCAACAATGCACCAAGCGCATTATTCTATCGGAATTAGCCCGCATCTTCGATCCCCTCGGTTTTCTAACTCCAGTTACCTTTACATTTAAGTGCATAGTACAGAAACTTTGGAGTCTCGGTTTGAATTGGGATGAGGTTGCACCTGATTCAATGGTTCAAACCTGGTCTCGTTATCGTGCGGAGTTTAATGCTTTATCGTCTTTAACAATTTCTCGTTTCGTTCCTGCATTGAACTCCATCCAATTACAAATACACGGTTTTTGCGATGCCTCTGAATTAGGCTATGCAGCCGTCATATATTTTCGTAATAAGCAAAAGGATGATCATGTCACTACTCATCTTATTATCGCTCGCTCGAAAGTTGCGCCTCTAAAGAAGATATCCATCCCTCGCTTAGAATTATGCGCTGCAGTTCTCTTGGCAGATCTCGTCGCATATGTTCAAACCGTATTCGCTGACAAGGTAAGCTTCGATGGTATTTTTTGCTGGTCTGACTCGACAGTGACACTAGCTTGGATAAAATCACCGTCCTCTCGATGGAAGACTTACGTGAGCAATCGAGTGAGCCACATACAGGAAATCGTTCCACCATCTTGTTGGCAACATGTTCGCTCCTCAGACAACTCTGCAGATTGCGCAAGTCGCGGACTTCCAATCCGCGAACTTCTTGACCACCCATCGTGGTGGCATGGACCTCCATGGTTGCTTTGTGATTCAGTCAGCTGGCCAATTTCATCGTTGTCGTTTGAGGATTCCACAGATTTAGAACAGCGGAATTCCGACATATCGCTCTTCGTCACTGTCGATAGATTTGATGGGTTTCTGGACAGGTACTCAAGCCTCAGGAAGGTACAGCGCATTGTCGCTTATATTCATCGCTTCGTCTACAATTGTCGTAACTCCAGTAATCGTAAAACCGGTCATCTTATTGCATCAGAGCTCAAACAATCGTTGTTGACTTTAGTCAAAATCGCTCAAGCCTCGAGCTTTAAAGGCGAGATTCAAAACTTGGAAAAAGGGTTGCTTTTACCCAAGCCACTACAAAAACTATACCCGTTTATTGACAAATATGGTCTCGTCAGGGTGGGCGGTAGACTCACTCACTCGGATCTAGATTATGATTGCAAGTACCCTCTGTTATTATCTCGTCAACATCGTCTCACATCGCTTATTATCGATCAATGTCATAACGACAATTTGCACCCCGGGCTTCGCACCCTTAGTTTTCTGTTGGCACAAAACTTTTGGATTTTGTCGCCTCGTCGTGCCTTTCGTAGTAGATTATCCAAATGCATCAAGTGCTATCGAACCAATCCAAGACCTGTCATACCTCGCATGGCAGATCTTCCTAAATTGAGGGTTTCGCAACTTAAGCCTTTTTCGTGTATCGGTGTTGATTTCGCAGGTCCTTTTCCAACATACGTACAACGCTATCGCGGTGCTAGGACCTTTAAAACATACGTATGTCTCTTCATATGCTTCGCCACCAAGGCGATACATATTGAGCTTGTCGTAGGCTTAACGAGCGAAGCATTTCTTGGCGCTCTTCGTAGATTTATTGCTCGCCGCGGCCGTTGCCAGCGCATTCACTGCGACCACGGTACGAATTTCGTTGGCGCTCATAACATGTTGCTAACCCTTATGCAACAAGCAGCGTCGAATGAGACGATAGAATTTAGCTTTAAACCTCCTGCTGCGCCACACTTCGGTGGACTTTGGGAAGCCAATATAAAATCCTTCAAAACGCATCTCGCTCGTGTCGTTGGCAACCAAATCTTAACTTATGAAGAATTTTTTACTTTGGCAACGCAGATAGAAGCTTTACTTAATTCGCGCCCTTTATGTGAAATGGGATCAGATCCTAATGATTTAGCTGTGTTGACCCCTGGGCACTTCCTCACTTTGGAACCGCTTACCTCGCTTCCCGAATCAGATTTATCTGACGCCCGTTTGAGTTGTTTGAATCGTTGGCAACTATTGCAAAGACTCCATCACGATTTCTGGAAGCGATGGTATACGGAATACTTGCATACTTTAAATCAGCGTTCTAAATGGCACACTAGCACCTCAGAACTTAAACTAGGATCGCTAGTCTTGGTTAAAGATGAACAAACTAAGCCCCTTAAATGGCCGCTCGCTCGTATCGTGCAATTACACCCGGGAAAAGACGGCATTTCACGCGTTGCCACGGTTAAGACCCAGACAGGTCTCTTACAAAGACCTTTAGTAAAACTGTGTCCGCTACCTAGCAACAACTAGCCGTTGTTACTTTCATTTGTTCTTATTTTGCTATTTAGTTTTAACTATTTACTTTCGTTATTTATTCTCGTTATTAAGCTACATTAATTAGTTTCATTTTGTATTTTTTTTTAATTTTACAATTTATTGAAAATACGTCGTATTTTGGTGGGCAGAATGTTGCAGCCGCGCAATTTAAATCTGTCGCGTTAAAGTAGGTAGCTGTAATTATTATTTTTTTTCTCTCGTCGCGGATAATTATAATATCCAGCAGGGTAGTTTTACGTTTCGTCATTGCCACTCTCGGACACTCGCGTCGAACTCTCGTCGAAGCACTGTCGCGTCCGCACGGTGCAAACTCTCTCGTTTTCGGACAGTCCACCACAACCACGCGCTCAAGTATCGACCACCGTTGAGCTAGTTTAAGTGAAGGTGCACACACAGACTTCAAGCCCTGGTCGGCGCCGACCACCAAGTACGACAGAACGCAGAACCGGTGAGTTGGCATGACATTTTAAACGTTACAACTTTCGTTGGATATTGTCGCATTTTTATACTTCGCATTTTAGCTTTTTTTTTTTTTTTTTTTTTTTTTTTTTTTTTTTTTTTTTTTTTTTTTTTTTTTTCGAACTGTCTACACTGTTAGCCTGAGGGGCCCTGGAGCCTTTACGGCTTTTACAGCTTTACCGGGCTTGTTACATTTTAGCTTCGCCGCAAAGGTCGTTCTCAGATTCGCGTGGGAACGACCAATATGCGTTCTCTATATAACAGTCGAACCTAGACCCGGTCGTTATTAACTAATAAGGACTAAATGATAAAAGTGTTAAACAAATAATTATCGAATTTAAAATTTTAAAAAGATTCAACTTTTTAAAGAAATTTGGAAAATATTTTACACAAGTCATACTAATTTTTGGCGTTTTGCAGCAAAACACGCTTACTTTTCTACAACTGTACTGCAGCACATTATTGTATCTAAAATAAATATTTCCACATTTCAAGTTTTACTGACACTAGATAAAATTTTGCAAATCTTTAATTAAGAAACTTAGTCAACAACTATTCATTTTTGATACTTTTTAATTACGTTAGGTATATTCTAATGATTTACAAAAATCAAATCTGATATTAGCTGAAGAAGAAGAATAAACTGCGATATATTACTATTTTTTTAACTGTACTTATTTCATTCCATCCATTTCTTTCAGGACACTACGATGCGAAGTGATTTATGATCTATGAGTTGCTCATCTGAAACATTCTTCTTATTTGTTACGTAGTACATATATGTAAATCTATAGAATATTTAAAAAGGATGCATTTTGAAAACTTTTCTTAACTTGCAGAAACCCATCATGGGTGTACTTCAGCCCGGAGGAGCAAAATGGTTATAAAAGACTCCTATTCGCTAAAACTCTATGGTGTCCCATCACGTGCCATTATAGAGCGACACGAGATTGAGCGACGTCATGGTGAATAGTCAGACGTGGACTAAAATGTAAAATAACCAAGAATAATTACTTAATATTAGTAATACATACATACATAAATCACGCTTCTTTTTCAACTGGGTAGGCAGAGACCACGTCCTTCCACTTGTTACGATCCTGACATACATCTTTCGCTTCTTCAACATTCATCAATCTGTTCATGCATGCTCGTCGGTGTAGAGTGCTCTTGAACTGACCTTTCTTCAGAACGTCCCGATTTGATCGTGAAACGTTCATCTAGGCCTTTCTATTCCAACGTTGCCATTCACACTCATCTTATAAATCTGTCTAGTCATTCTTCTTTCATTCAACCTCTCTACATGCTAAAATCATCTAAGCATCCGTTTCTCATTCCACGTCTCAATATCTTCTTTCAGACCACAACGTTCTCTTATCACAATATTTTTTATTCTGTCATCACCATACTTTTTAGCGCTCCCATTTCTACTGCATTTATTCTACTTTCATGTTCTTTTTTTCTGCCACACCCAGCTTCCACTTCCGTACATGAGTGTTGGAACTAACACTGCTCTATGTACTACAGCCTGACGAGCTTTGATAGATTTTCAGGCTGTTTATAAAGGTATGCAAAGCCCCAATCACCAAGGTACCAGCATTGAGTCTCCTTTCAATATCACTTTCCATCACTAGTAAACATCGATCCCAAATATAAAAACTCATTCACTTGCTCCAGTTTGACGCCACCAATTCTGATACATACTTTTGTCATGCTCTCTTCCTTTTCAAACACTTTCGTCTTCTTTGCGTTCACTTTCATTCCCTTTCTTTCCAAAGCTAATAATAACTAATGTTATTAAAGTTATATTACCAAACATAAACTCAACAAACGCTTTTCGTCAATCCCCGACTCGAATAACTTGTTTATTGCTTTTAAAAGCCTAAATATTACATTTCTCAGTTATTCCAAGAAACAGACTGTCTGATATTAAATTGAATTTTCATCGAATTGTCTTGAGAAATGAGATCTGAGAGGGCCCTCAAAAGATATAATATTAAAAGAAACTGAAACGGGAATATATATTAAATTAAATTCTGGACATCTGTCGTACATCCCGCCGCGCCCTCGTAATTCAAATTCGGTATTAATGAATATTTAAATTAATAATTCTGAATAAGAATATTTTAAAGATACGTCGTAGCTTCCTAATTAAAAGGTTCCGTTTCAAAATTCCTTCTTGACTATGTACATGTACAATGTATACAAAGCTTGTATATTATTATACATTATTATATAATTGTATATATATTTTTTATTACCAAAATTACTTTTAAATTAATGGTATTTCTAAAGTTAATTATTTTGTTTTTATTTTGTGATCGATATTTTCTTTTTTTTTATTTATTTTTTTTTTTTATTTATTCGTTTTCGGGAAACATACAGATTATTTTACTTACAGCTAATCTTAATAAACAACCTCATACACCAATTAAGTTTCCACAAATATTATCACACACTGCATATCGTATTATATAAGTACAGAAATAATAATAATAATTAATTTACTAAATATAAATGTAGTATGTTATTCTAAAGGAATAATGAGCGAAATACAATTCAATAATATCGGTTTACAGTTAAGTTACATAATCATTAGTTATAAAATGTCATCACATTTATTACTGATTTTTTTTTTTTTATAAGAATTCATAATATTATTAAATATATCAACATCGCAAAAATGTAAATTATACAAATTACAAGATCTAAATAAGAAAGTGTTAGCAACATAATTGGTTTTGCACAAAGACACATCAAATAAATATTGTTTTCTGGCATTGGGCCTAGGACACTTAAATGAAAGTTCACCAAGAAGGTAAGGTGAGTCAATTAAATTATGAACTAATTTGAATAGAAACATCTGATCTCTTTCCATTCTACGTTTAAGTAGGGAGGGTAATTTGGGAAGTAAGGGCTGATTATAAAACTTATAATTAAGATGTTTAATAAATTTGTTTTGAATTCTTTCAATCATTTCAACATATTTATCATAATGCGGATTCCACACTGTGGACCCATACTCTACTATGGAACGAACTAAACTATTAAAGAGAAGAACCAGAGTTGGTAAACATTTAAAATCTTTTCCTGTTCTCAAAATAAACCCAAGCATTTTGTAGGCCTTGGCTGTTATTAAGGTAATATGATTATTAAAAGATAATTTAGTATCAAGGTATACACCCAGGTCTCTCACCTCAGTAGTACGACTTAGTAATTCCCCGTCAAGGTGATAATTATATTTAATAGGTATCTTTTTCCTGGAGTATGTGATGACATTACATTTTTTTATATTAAGATTTAAAAAATTGATGTTGCAATAATAGGATAGACCATTTAAGTCATCTTGCAAAAAGGAGCAGTCTGAGCTATTTTTAATAGTTTTAAAAATCTTCATATCATCAGCATAAAGAATTATGTTCGAATTAATAAAGATTGGGGAAATATCATTAATAAACAGATTAAATAAAAGAGGACCAAGATGAGAGCCCTGTGGAACACCTGAAGTGACGGGCACAAATGAAGAACAGTGACCTTTAATAGTTACCGCTTGACTACGTTCACGGAGATATGATGTTAACCAACGCAGAAGGTCACCATGTATACCAACTTCTTCAATCTTATGTATAAGTAAAGAGTGTGAAATTTTGTCAAATGCTTTGGAATAGTTGGTATACATGACATCCACCTGGTAACCCTGGTTCAATTCCTTAGCTATGCGGTGAACAAATTCGCATAAATTAGATTCAGTCGATTTTTTATTGACGAAACCATGCTGTTGATCCATAATTATATGTCCAAGCAACGGGAAGATAGAGTCATAAACAATTTTTTCAAACAATTTAGGGATTATGCTAAGTTTAGAGATTGGTCTATAATTTTGTATATTATGTTTGTCACCTGATTTAAACACAGGAACAACATAGGATCGTTTCCAGATGTTGGGCATAACACAAGATTGAAGTGACTTATTAAACAAAATGAAAATTGGATATGCTAAGTTTTTATGGCAAGCTCTAAGGAACAATGAAGGCAGTCCATCCGGTCCACTACCCTTATTGACGTCTAAATTTTTAAGATATTTTAGTATGGTCTCTGGTGAGATACGAACCGAGGACAAGGATATGTTATTGATTTGTGTCTGGTTTGATGGTACTATGTTCATATTAATTACATCATCAACATAGATTGAATGGAAGTAGTTATTGAATAAATTACTAATTTCTTTTCCATCCGAAGAGGATGAATCACCATAATACATAGTGTCAGGTAAGCCAATAGAGGTTTTTTTAGATTTTACAAATGTCCAAAAATATTTACTATTATTACAAATTTTGTGTTCACAATTACGTATATATTTTTCATAACAATAAGACTGTACCCGCTTTTGACGCTCTCTCAATAAACAAAAGGTATCATAATCACGAATACGCCTAAATTTTTTCCATTTCTTGTGATATTTCAACTTTTCTGAGATAATTTTTTTAAGAGATCTGGTATACCAAACAGGATAATGAGTATTCGTTTTCGTAGATACTATAGGCACATAAGAAGCAATTACTTCTTCCAGTATTGAGTAAAACATATTAACTGCATCTGAAACATCAAGTTCGGAGAGTAAACCATCCCAATCGATTGTTTGAAGGTGACTATTAACTATTTCATAGTCAACCGCTTGAAATAAACGTACAGTTCGCAAACAAGGCTGGATTGTGCGCATTCGAGAAAGATGTACCTTAATCTGCAGCACTGGGTGATGTGCGTCTTCCTTAACTCTGTGACAAAGGTTCATATTGTTACGTCCTGAGTGCAAATATAAAACTACACTATTCTAAAAATAACTGGAAAAAGGATAGTTTACACACACAGTTAAGTTTATCGCTTCGATTGCGTACTCCAACAAACACTGGTGTAAAAATAGAACACTTCCCCTTTTAAACAATATCGTAAAGTCCAAACTTTTTCTAGAGGTTTCGACACTCCTTTAATTTTGGTATATAAACGAACCGGGTTTCGAGTCAGGAAATAAATCAGATGAAACTGTCAAGGCCCTTAAGACTAACAATGTATTCAGTTCAAAAAAGGAGCCAAGATAGCTCTATTTTAGACAACTAAGTGGAAACAACAAGCGACAAAAGGAACAAATTTGTAAAAGGACTATAGAGAGAGATATTGTAAGTACGACCACAGTAGAGTGAACATCTGAATAATGACTTTGTTTGAATTTTGTTTCACTGAGTAGGAATAAATTATCCACATAAAGTCTAATAGAATTTTCACCCCCCGCGGATATAAAAAATATATATATATAATATTCTTTGTACGCCTAGTCTATGAATAAATTGTAATAATTCAGATAAGTTACAGTAGCGTGACGTAGTGGCAGTAAACCTTACTTTTGAACACAGAAGTAACGGGTTCGATTTCCGCTCATGACTGACTTTTGTCTAATACCACAATACGAGCTTTGCTTACTTTGAAGTTGCCCTCATATTTTTTCAAGATAGTCATAATTTAATTCATATGACATATATTTGGGGCATGGGAGGAGTCGCTGGATGCAATCGGTGTATTCTGTGATCTCTCAAAAGCCTTCGACTAAGTTGATCACACTACACCGATACTTAAATTAAAACATTATGATGTTTATGGACCTTCTCTTAACTTTCTAGTCTCTTATTTAGCAGAACGTTGTTGTTGTAATAGTAAGTGTAAATGGGGCAAAAGCTTCGAGATTATTGGTTTACATATATGTCCCTCGAGGCTCGATTTCGGTGCCATTCTTATTTCTCGTATATATATAAATGATCTACCCTTAATTGTTAACAACTGTGCTGACATTGTTCTTTTTTCTGATGATACTTCACTCATATTTAAAATGAAAAGAAAAGATCCAGATGTTAAGCGTATACATACTACTTTAATTAAAATATACAAATTGTTTGCTTTAAACAATGTATTGTTAAATCCAAACATAACAATATTTATTTATTTGGTATCTTTATAGGTTTTGGCGTAGTGGCCTAAATCTCACCTCATGCTAAGTGACGATGTGGCCCAAGATGATAACACGCTAAACCTAGTGAAAGACTGGTTCTCAAGTGCAGCTGCCGGAACACACCTGTTGGGTGCTTGGCGACAGATTTTCAACTTAAGGGTTCTAGCTAGCCAGGCGGGCATTAGAAAAACCTATGCTACGGTTTCCTCACGATGTTTTCCTTCACCGAAAGCTCAGGCTCATTGCAGGGATTCGAACTCACGTCAATCGACGCAACGTCATACACGTTACCACTGAGCCATCATTGCTGCAATTCCATTGTTAAGTTCTACAATAAGCTTCCTAAGCACATTACCGATTTGCCGTATAATAAGTTCAATTACTATGTTAAGCAAGTTTTTTTTTCTAAAGTATATTATAGGGTGGATCATTACGTGAATGACGGTGATGTCTGGTTGTGATTCTATCTCTCTGTAAATCCATTAAAAATGATAAGAATTGTAAACAATAAAAATACTGTTAAAATAATTTACAAAAAAAAGTTGATAAGCCCGATCGAGTTTCTCGCCAGTTCTTCTCGATGACTGGGGTGTTTTCCCAACCGGTAGTAGTGTGTTAGCATTCATAAGTGCCTTCTTAAGGCCTAGTTTGAATAAAAGTTTGTATTTTTATTTTATGTTGGCATACAATAGGTTAATAGGTTGTGAATTGCTTTTACAGGCAACAGCCACAATCTATGTAAATAGTTAAATAACGTTTTCTTTTCAAATAGAAATAAGATGCAGTATAACAGCCCACGTGTTCACGGACTGAAATTCAACTAATGATCGTTAGTTGTTAAGCAAATAAGAATCGTAACATTTACTCGTATAAGTCCCTCCTTCGTTTATAGTACAACTTTTATTTCATATAAAAAAGAAAACTAGTATACTAATAAACAAAATACATAAGTTCTCGTGAACCACGTCGTTTCACATAGAAGGCTGTTAACAAAGACGGGCTCCATAAAAACAAGCCTCCACTACGCCGGCGTTGACGTTCCAATTTCCTTGATCCTCCCGACATAATAGCGTAGAATGGAACGACACTTAATTTCCACCAAGATTCAGTATTACTCACGTTGTAAACCGAATGAATTTTCTTTAAATTTTTATAGTTCATACGAGATTGCTTTAAAAAAATATTATAATTTCTCAAAGGAGATTTTTTTGTTGCAGCGTCATATCTTCCTTAATTCTTCATCCAAGGTGATGAGTCAAGCATCATTTTAAAGCTTATGTTCTTTTGTATTGGCAAAAAATAGACTAATATGTTAAAATATAAGTTTTCGTTAAAAAAATTAAATTATTAATAAATAGATGTCGGTCGAGCGATCCTTAAAAGATAAACATATGATATCGCAGATTTTTTTGTAGCAATTTTTAAGATCTACAATTATGTTGTACGTTAATTTGATATATCTCTTATGGTTTACTCAGCGGAAGCCATTTAATCGTCCCAAAAGCGTGTTTTTTTATGAATTGATTCACCATTATCGTCACTTTATAATAAAAAAAAAACATGTAAATTGGTTCAGTGGTTTTCGCGTGAAAAGAGCATAAACGGACAGACAGACAGTTAAGTTTTACGATATGTATAGAAGATGCTATCTTATTAACATTCTGTTTAATTAACATGATAGCTGTGATTTTGTTCATATTCTATAGTATGCGAAATATTCGGACGGACCAGGAAGATTATTCTTAAAACTGATTCGATTTTGATTCTAATTTGATTTCACTTTTGATTCGAACTCGATCTTACAAGCGTTAATCTTGAAACAAACCGAATCGAATATCGAGATCGAGTTACGATCGTCTAATATCAACAGCGCGTCGTTAAGTGTATCCCGATGATTAAGTCACACTTTGACTATGGTATGTCTATGGTTTCATTATATTGAATAATTAAATATTTTACTTATTTACCGTCTTTTACTTATAAATGATAGATCAGTGGTTTATATACACATATTAAGCTAAAACTTATAAAAACATATTGAGGCTATTATTATTTTCATATATAATTATAAACCATAAACATTGTGAACAAAATTTATTTTTGATCTTCGACAAAAAACTGTAATAGAAAACTTCAAACCAGTCAAATATGATCGGTGGCAAGTTAAATTATTTGAACGTCTGTAAATTTGTTTGAAGACAACTCGATTCATAACTGTCAGATTGTGTCAAAAGTACGTATTTTTAGATCCTAACGAAAAAACTCGATTATAGTTAGTTCCGATTCGAGCCACAGTACGACCTTGCGCTAATGTTGATTTCAATTTTATTCGATTCGATTCTGAACTCGAATGCGTCAAGAGTAAGGCGGCTGATAGTGTTTTTTTATTATATGGGTTATACATATTTAACTTAACTAGGTGTTACATCGGAAGTGTCATCTCCGCCACATCTAGGAGACTTGATATCTTGAACTGGGTGCTACGGTTTTTCACGCCCGATCAACTGTATCTGCTTTACATGGCACAAGTTCGATCTTGTACTTTTCGCACCTGTAGGACGGATCCGCAAAATACCTCCTCAAAGCCCTGGATAGGTTGCAAAAACGGGCTATTCGCATTGTAAATTATACAGACATTACTAAGTTTATCGAGCCGCTTCAGCTGCGTAGGGATATTACCTCGCTGAGCGTGTTTTATTTTATAACAGAACTATACGCACTGGGTTCCGTAGCCACAGCTTTACAGCAACCTCTATCTCAGCATGAATAAAAAAATTGTCTAAGTCATATCTTAGCTGTCCTGTGAAGCTGTGGAACTGTCTCCTGGGCAATATGTTCCCTCCTTCCTATGACATGAGGTCCTGCTAACATAACTTGAAGAGACATTTGAACAGGCATGACAGCGACGACTGTCGATGGATTGTAGATCCTTCGGCGGTCGCCGTTGTTATTGGATTGTAATGTGCTTACCACTAATTATTATGCCATGCTACAATTAAAACAAAAATGTATAATGTAACTATTATAAAAGTGATTTCGATAAAAATATTCGGTTTATACATTGTCGCTTGCGTTATGCCGATCACGGAGTGCTCACGATTTATTCAGAGACACGTAGGCGACTTATCAGTAGCTAGGAGTATCGGCTCGTCTCGTATATTAACTACACGCGTGCCAAATCGTATACAATTTATATACTTACTTCAGAAAAAGCTTGTTTATATTTGAACTTTCTTTCATAATTTTTGTAGTTATATCGCTGTTATTAAGAGATTAAGTAAACAGATGACTTACTATTCTGTGTTATATAGAAAAAATATATACAAATAATTTATATAAATGAATATTTGCTATACCGATATAAATTAAAAGAAAAAGTCTGTGTGTCGGCTCCGAGATGCGACTAGAGTTTATTTCTCAAGAACTGTCTTGGAAATTAGAATATATACAATTGGCAAGAAGAGTGAATAAAAGTATCTCTTAAGAATAAATGTAAAAAAAAAATTTTGTGGCGTTCACGCTCATTTCAACGGTCGACTTGCGTATGGCGACTTTCGCAATAAACGAAAAAGAGTTAAATAAATCTCAACCCTATTTCATTACAACTAAGGTTAAAAATTGTTAACGTGACATTTTGTTATTTTGCACTTTCAATTCACTCCTCATATTTTTTAATACCGTGCGCCTTACATCGCTTCTTAAGGAGTAGACTCCAAAAAACTTAGAAAAAAGGCATAGGAGATGGCTTCAGTTTAAACGGTATAACGTTTTACGTCTCAAGCTTTTAAAGAAATATTTAAAAAAAATATTCTTAGTTTATGTAAATTTCGTTTAGTATGTATTAGAGAGCTTTCTCCTGTAACTTTATTCATTAAAAATATTATTTACTTTTTAATTCGATAATCTTTACTTATAATAAAACAGTGAAGAGTCGAAATCTGTTCATTAATGATATATTCAAGGACAGAAAATATTTCGACAGTTTTTGAAATTTTTGTCTGTCTGTAAGTTTGTACCCCAATCACGTAGAGACTATTGGACCGAATTTGATGAAATTTATTATGATTATACTTTTTAGTCTGGAGGTATATAGGATTTTTACAAAGTGCGTTTAAGTTATGTAAATACCAAAAATAAAAATCTGACAAGTAGCGAGTAGAACTCGCGCCCTGAGGATTCCGATCTGATTACATTACTTACCGTACATTATGGTAACGTATTTTACATAATTGGATATTTGAAAAAAAAATATCGATTGTTTTATGTATTTTAAAGGTTCATCATAATTATGATAATAGTCAATTGGAAAAACTCTTAAAACATTTTTTTAATTAATAATGAACAATTAAAAATTGTAATATTTTAAAAAGAATCACATGGCTACGAACGCGCCACGATCGATCGTCAGGTTTGTGACGTCATAATGTTAAAGGAATTTCAACGATTAAGAGTCAAAGCACTGTATTAGCTGTGCGCTACAATGAGTAGACATTAACATTGTGACGTCACACGCGCTCGGATTTATTCGGGAACGATCGGCACGTTTTTCAGTACTGAATTCAAAAATTTTTATTTTTCAATAACTTTTGAAATATTGCGAAAAAAAATAGTTTTGTTATAAAACTTATATATATGATCTTTCCAATTATCACAAAAAAAAATATCCAAAAACCCAATATTGTTTATATATTTATTATCCCTATTTTCTTTAATGTATGTTTAATCTTAGTGTGCTTATAACTTAAGAACCACTTAAAGGATTTCTGTGAATATTTTATATTATTCTATAAATGTTTTAGTCTTCTGTTATCTTAGTTTTTACTTTGAAATGTTATGTAACAATACAAAAGGAAAACAAGCAATGATAATATAAAATCAGCTCGAAAAAAAAACACTACTGGCACGTTTTCTTGGAATACGTCGTCAAAAGCGTTAAACATAGGACAATAGAAATATAACAAAAATAGATTATAAAGAAATCTTGTTTAATATACTAGACATCTGTGTAAAATAGAAAGATCTAAAACCTTATACACGATAACTAACTTTAATATATATACTAAGATAAGTAAATTAATATTAAAGAAGGAATCAAAAATGTTGTCATGTTATGTTTAAAAAAAATAACGTACAATCTTGATTTTTTTACAGCAGTGTGAGGTCACATAGGCCTTGATATATAATATTAATTTCAAGTTTATACCCGAATATACCTATCGAGTGAGAAAATAAAACCTAACATAATTTTGTTGCATATAATATCATACGGGATTACAAATTCATTATTTTAGGATTTATTCCTTAACTTCTGTTACAAGCCCTCCCTTCGTGCCAAATTTGAAGACTATAGGCTTACGGATACCCTATTAAGTTTTGATAATTGGTAATTGAATAAGACTAACTTTTATTATGAAGGGGTGTTCTCTCTCTCCATCTCTTTATTGTGTTAAGCTACAAACTTGATTTATAACAGCAGTTTGAGGTCATAGATCTTATTATTAGAGTCTAAGTAACGCTCCAAAACTAGTAAAACGCTAAGTCTAGATCGTTATCAAATGAAACTGCCGGAACACGTCTGTATCTATAACCCTGTCCTTGGTGACAGATTTTCAACTTGAACGCGGTAGCTATACAGGCGGGTATTTAAACATACCCTAGCACCTAGAAAATACTATGGCTTCATCATGATGTTTTCCTTCATCGAAATTATGTGGGTTTCGAATCTACACCAATTAATTTGCCCTCTTCAGTCGACCACTGCACCATTATCGCTTAAAAAGATATATGATATTATACCTATGTAACATGTAAAAATAACTATAAATTTAAAAAATCCGTCCATCTTACGACTGATCGCTTTTCTATCCGTAAAGCCAAGTAATATAGAAACTTCTTCCAAGAAAATTACTTTTTCTACAAAATTTCATCCCTTATCAAATTCAATTCGAAAACTGCTGGGTACCGCAAACTTTTATAAATACCCACTGAGTATATTCCAAATTCATATCTGTTTACATTATGTAATTCGATTTCACACATTTGATATATTACATTGTATAGCGACAAGTAGAAGTTATAATTTTTATTTGCTGTAAATATGCTGTACATTTGTAGGTACATCAAGGTGAAACATTTCTAGAGTATCCGTCGAATGTATATGATTGAATATTTACCACGATAATATAGGTATATTAGATTACACCATATAGTTTGATAATAAAAGACAGTACTATAAATAACACTGATCGAAATTGAAGGATACAAGAATATAAATAAATAATTTAATAAAGATAACTTAAGACCTTTGAAAGACAAATTTTTCAATTCCCAGATGATATTTCCTAGACAAATATTTTGTATCAAACAATCAAAACGTTAAAATAATCAATCAAATATACCATCCGATTTTAAGAGCGGTAGAACCAAGCCCAACTCTGGTATCACTGTCACATCAATTTGTTTTGGAAATTAGCAGAACTCACAGTTTTTATGTTGCTTGACAAACGATTCGTTTCTGAAAAAATCCTTTACTAAAGGTATTTTAATAATTGTGTATTTGTTTGCATTGATATGTATATGCTAAACGCTAAAATTGTATTGATTGAATTTTACAGACTCCGATTAACACCTTACTTTATTTAAAATTACTTTGTTGAAACTTATATTTTTAACTCCAGAATTTAATGTAGTCATTTAAGGAGTTCCTACCGAAGAATACTTCTTTTTTTTATTTTTCCATTAGATTTCTCTGTTTCTTTGTTCAACTTTAATGAACTGGTGACTATCACTTACTTACACTCTTGTCTTATTTCTCTGTTTTAATTTATTTATAAAACTTATTTTCTTAATTTAGTATACAACGTTTACTGCAACTAAGTATTTACCGAACACGCAACTTAAAAAATATATTTTTTCAAGTTTTTCCTCTAATATGAAATTCGATTTCTCCAATAGGTAATTTATATTGGAATTATAATGCGGTGACTCCTCGCCTGACGGCATCAAATTGAATGAATAAATTTGTAAGAGACATAATAGAACTTTATACAAATTAAATGATACAATTTATGTAAATGTACGCAGTTAAGGTATATAATCTAAGTCCTACAAATTGCTAAGCAGTTTGTATAATAAGATAGATGATCTCGAAGGCAATTTCATTTCATTTAATGTCATTCGTTTTGAATTAATTATATAATGTGTTGAACATTGTAATCCGTTTTAAATATTTAAATCTGGTTGCGGTCTGTATGCAAATAATTTAAGTTTATCGAGAATTACCAAAATTAATAACGATAATCTTTATTGGTACTTAACATCAAGAATAAATTGGGTATTTGAAAAAAAAAAATATCGATGTTTTTATGTATTTTAAAGCTTTATCATTATTATGACAATAGTCAATTGGAAAAACTCTTGAAACTTTTTTTTATTAATAATAAACATTTGAAAATTGTAATATTTCAAAAAGAATCACATGACTACGAACGCGCCACGATTGCTCGCCAGGTTTGTGACGTCATAATGTTAAGGAATTTCAACGATTAAAAGTCAAAGCACTGTATCATCTGTATGCTACAATGAGTAGAAATTAACATTGTGTCGTCGAACGGATATATTCGGGAACGATCGGCGCGTTTTCGGTACTGAATTCAAAAAGTAATTTTTATTTTGAAATAACTTTAGAAATATTGCGAAAAAAAAATTAGTTTGTTATAAAACTTATATATGATCTTTCCGATTGTCACAAAAAATAATAACTCAAAAACCCTATTGTTCGTTTTCTATAATCGATCATAATAAAGAATAAAAACCGATTGTATAAGAGACATTCAATAAGGACCAATAAAATTTCCTAACATATCTACCTAGGTGAGGGGTTTATCGGACGTGATGACATTTCTATTGAGTGGATGGCACTCATACCCCCATATGAACGTCTTGAGTGAACTCTCAAATAGTCGAGATGGGAATCGACTGTAATTGTGAGAGATAACGCAATGTAGTCTCCTGTGGTGTGGGCTCCATTTGTAACGGTAAATCGACTTCCGACGTATTTAGAACATTCTAGTAATTTTTACTTTATTTATTACTAGCTGTGCTTCGTCCGCGTGGTATTTCCTGCATGCAAACAGCAATATAAAAAACAGATATGAAGGTGTACTCAAATTCAACATCGAAGATTTAACCGTATTCTGTACTTTGTGGATGTCTTTGATTTCTAAGACACAGGGTGGTACTCGCGGTTAGCAGTCAGCCTTAATTTAATTTAGGTGAAGAATTTATAAAAGGTGGATTTTAAAATTTAAGAGTATGTGTGGTTCGTGTGGTTAATAATTATAAAAAAAAGGAATAAACGAAAAAAAATTACCTACTAAGTTTCAACTCTTATTTTATACCCTTAAGTGATTAATTTTCATAAATTGAAGCGTATGCGTGCTATATTTCAGGTTAATAGACGGAATATGTGTGCATAATTATAAGACAATTATTTTTACCAAACAAACTTTCAACCCCTATTTCTCACCCTTAACTGATGAATTTTAATAAATGCTGATGATACACGTGTTTCATTATTTTTATTAAAGAGTCTAAGTAGGTACAAAATTTCAAGTCAAAAGACAATGTTTTTTCATCCACCCCATACAAATTTACAAACCTCATTTTACAACTTTATAGGTTAAATTTTCCAAAATCGGCTCTTGGTTAGCGTATGCATTGTAAAAAGATTAACTATGCTACATTTTAAGTCAATCGGATATATAATTTCGGTGATCTCGTGATGAGTGGTATTTCGCTTTTATATATTTATATAAATACAATAGAATATATAGGCTGAGTTAAAATTTCAAATCTAATTTTTTTATAAAATTAAAACCGCTCAATACGTTTTTCTATACAAATGTTTGGCCATAAAAAGAAATAACTCATAATACTTAGTATCAATTTTAAGATGCATTTTTCCAATAAAATCCAGGCTACGTTCATTAGTAAACGTAGGCGTATAGTCAGGTCAACCATTTAAGGGTTAAATGTCGACCTAGTTTTGTAGACATCGAAATAAATACATCTCTTTACTGAAAATAAGTCTTAATAGACTTTATGCGAAATTCTGTCAATAATTTTCTTGTAGTTATTGCTTTCTTTACGCGCGTTTTGAAGAATGAGAATGTTTTTTTTTGTTGTTATGCGCATTGTAACTAAAAGTGTACACCATGAAGTTGCTTTCTAAACGTCTTATTTTATTATAGTGATAATACACACACCATGTTATGTGTCACATAAAATCGAGTGTGACTATTCAAAGAATTGTAAATTCTAACGCGCGTACATAAATCCACTCATCAATTATTATTTTTTCGACTAAAGCCCTTAGCAAGCTATGTTTAGAACAATCGGTGAAGATGTATAGGTACAACTGCCGATGTTGCCTATTTGCAAATATGCCATGAAACAATGATTGCTCAGTGGTAGCATATATGGACCCCGCGTCGATAGACGTGAGTTCAAATCGCTACAATGAGCCTGAGCTTTAAAAGAAAAACATTTTAATGAAACCATAGCAAGCTGGTAGGGTGTTTTCTAATGCCCACCTGGCTAGCTACCACATACAAGTTGAAAATCTGCGGCCTAGCACTTAAAGGTGTGTTCCGGCAGCTGCACTTGAGATCTAGTCTTCCACTGGGCTTAGCGAGTCATCGTCTTCGGCAACATCGATTTATAAAAAAAAAGCTTTCGTTTGTTCACCACCCAACTAATTCCTATAATTGTCAAATATTGTAGAATTTGTTGTACTGGAAATTTTAATTCCTTCGCGATATCACTTGTAACGTTTATAGTATGTACTTGCCTAGGGTTACTGATACATTTTTGAAAGTCATACCTTCGAGTTTATAGGGCAAAAATGAAATTTCATTTTAGACATGATAATTTGAAGTGACGATATGTTTGAAGATTTTAATAACTTTCACTACATTGTTGATCATGAATTATTTATATTATCAAACTAGCAGTGCCTTACTGCTCCACTCCTTAGAGTACCTTCCTCAATAAATAACGCGTTCAAACAAGCAAACAAAATAAACAATTTTTTAAGCTTCATAATATTATAATATACTTGTATACCTTTGCGAAATGAAATCTATTAAGAATACAGCATAATATTTTTTCATATGGTTCATTTGGTAACTCTTTATTAGACAAGTTTCTATGCAAATATAAAATGCTACGTAAGCTGATACAAGCTAACCAAGCAGTACTTAGATGCTCAGTAAAGCGTGCAACGCGAAAGGGGGATAAAATTACTCCGACGAACCACACCATTACTGCCCATTAATAGGGCAATTTAAACACAGTTAACGATTCGTATGCACGCTGAGAATGGTCTTTATCGCGTATAATGGCGGATTTAATACGTACTTTTAATGCGTTAACGTCTCGGCGCTTTGCCTTGTCTTTCACACCTGGATTGCCTTAGTGATTTTTTATTTTCATCGAAAGAATCTTGTTACCATTGTTCTATAGGGTCATGGTCTAGATACTGTGATTAGACTGCGTTAGAGATACACATACATCTTTACTAACATTATAAAGCTCGAAAGATTGGTTATTTGAACGCGATTTTATAGTCTATTTATTGCGAGGGTTGTATAACTTTAAGCTACGACTTTAAAGAGAAGAGCAGTAACCATAAGCGTCAAGCAATCTGGAAAGCTGCAGGCGAGTACGGGAAGTCAAAACAACAATATAAACGTATGCGTTGCTGATTGTGTAAGAATTAGAAAGAGAGCTCGCAATTTCTTTAAAGGATATAAACAGAAATTATGTTATCAGTCAGAGAACTAGGATTATCGACATAGCTCAAAGGATTAGCTTGCTGAAGTAGCTGTGAGCTGGCCACATAACCTACCAAGTATGTGAGTTCTGGAGCGGAGACTGCGTTTAGCCAAACGAAGTGTGGTAAGCCCCTCTGAAAGGTTACATGTTTTAAAACTCTACAGTTTCTTATAAAGTAATTTCAAACTCTATCTTTAGTATAAATATATCCAACGATAAAAAAATCCTTCCTTTTTTGACTGTACATGTAGGAATAATTATAGAGGAAAAAAAGAATTTTATTGCATATAAAAAAAATATTTCCCTAACTCTAGTCTTCACTAGCTGTTTCATATCAAAAGAACATATCGTAACGATAAAGTACACAGAGCAAGCAGACAATATTAAAATGCTAGACCCCGAGCAACCGACAATAAATTCAGAAAATACTCATTAAATTCATTTACAAAGCGCTATGAAGTCTTTACTGGTACATTTTAATCCGGGATTAAAACCTGTTCTCTTAATTAACTAACTGGGAATGTGCCTGAGATTATATTAAAAATAATTATAAACTTTGTATTATAAAGTACAGTAAGTGATTTTTTTTGCTTTCTTTCTTTAAATTAAGATTAGAAAATAGGTAGATGTCAAAAATTTAAAAATACATTTTCTAAATAGGTCTGTTTGTTAACATCACTAATATAACACCTGTTCTTGCGGTAATAAAAACTTTTGAAGATTTGCTTCAGGACTGCCCCAGATTTGATTCGAAGAGATTAGGTCACTTAATACTCTGCGAAAGTCTTCGGATTTCTGCCTTCGATCTTTTGGAATTATTAAACAAGGAGTCAGGCATTAAGCTTTTTAATAATCTCACAAGGCAAATTCTGGTAAGTCTTAAGGCTTCCAATATACTTTGAAATGACTCTGACTTATCTTATACTAAATATTCGTTTATATATATGAATAGTGTGATGAGTTTGTATTACGTAAAAATAGATGGCGCTTGTCAAAACCATTAAAATATTAAAACGTGGTGTCAAGAAGCGCATGCAAATATATATAGTTTAATTAAACTTTGTATTATTTTAAGTTTTCAATATACGTCTTAAACGATCTCGTCGTATTATTTTTGGGAGGACCTCAAAGTAGGCGGTTCATGGTCCACCTAGCCGGTTACGCGAAAATAGTTAGTTAGGTAGGCCGTTCAGTCAGTGTAGTAAGTGAGTGTTCTAGTGATCCAATTAAAGTGTAAAGTGACGTTTTGTAAAGTGTAAAGCTACGTAAAATTTTGTACAAAAAACAATAATTGTTATAAACAAAAAAAAAAAAAAAAAAGTGTTACAAAATTAAATAAACAAAGACAATCTAAATAAAACTAGTGCTCGGAATACAACAATAATTTGTACGGTTCATACTTGGATAAATTTGTGTTTTATGAGAACTACCTACATTTATGACTTTGCAAAATCAACTTGTAACATTCAGTGGTGATTAAAAAGGACTTACAAAATAATTTGTAAACATGGATACGGTTATTAGTGCACAGTCAGACTTGTTGGAGCAAATCAAAAGGGCTCAGGCAAACTTCAAGAAAACTCCAAAGGACAGATTAAATTTAAATTATACAAAAACTAAACTTCAACTATTAGAAGATATTTGGGGAAGTATAAGGACAAACCATATTAATATAATTCAGTCTGTCGACAAGAAAACATTAATTTCTATGGAATACAGTACAAGAAATGTCTATTTTACTGCGGAAGATGAATATACTAGTGCTAAAGTCTTAATGATGGACACAGTAGAACAGCTTCAAGAAAAAACTAAAAGTAGTAGAAGTGGCTTCCCAAGTTCCTCAGAAAGTGTTAAACCCGCAGAAGTAAAGATACCCGCACTAAAAATTCCGTCATTCAGTGGAATGTATACAGAGTGGTACTCTTTTCATGATCAGTTTGTATCTTTGATACACAACAACCAAGCATTAACAAACGTTCAGAAACTACATTATTTGAAAATGCACGTATTGGGAGAAGCGGCTAACTTACTTAGAAATATACCAGTAACAGACAAAAACTACGATCATGCATGGGAAAAGCTGAAAAAGAGATTTAGTAACAAAAGAGTTATCGTAAATGCTTACTTGCACAAGTTAATGTCCATACGAACTATAGTTCACCAGTCGGCAAATGCTATAAAATATTTACTAGATACTACCTTAGATTGTTTGAATGGACTAAGCAGTGCAGACGTCAAGATAGGAGACTGGGATACAATTATCATCTATTTAACAGTAAACAAACTAGACTCGGAATCCAATAAACAATGGGAAGAGAAAGTTACCCGAGATAATGATGATAGTCTACCCACATTACAAATGTTAACCGAATTTTTGGAGTCAAAATTTAGATCACTAGAAGGAATTCAATCAAGCAGAGTAAATAACATACGTCCTAGACAAAACATTAATACAGTAGAGAAGAAAGTATACCATACAACTAAAACTACAACTAGTAAAGAAACATGCAGCTACTGTAAGAACGGTCACTACTTACACAAATGCCAACAATTCGCTACTTTGAATTATGACGAAAAGAAAAACTTTATAGAAAAGAATCAGTTGTGCTATAACTGTCTAGTTCCTTATCACGGAATCAAGCAATGCAGACATCCTGCTCGTTGTCATTCATGTGGTAAGAAACATCATTCTTTAATACATCCACCTCCTGAAAATATAAACGAGATCAACACAGCATATACTAGCAGTCATAGACGGGAAACTTCTAACAACTTTGACAATCACATACAGTCCACAGAAACAAACAAAAACGAAGAGGTTATATCATATTTAGCTACAAAACAGAAAACGAACGTACTACTAGCTACGGCTATGGTAAAAGTTAGAGCAGAGAACGGAAGAGAATTACAACTAAGAGCATTAATAGACCAAGGATCTGAGGGATCTTTTATAACCGAATCTGCTACACAAACACTTGGGCTAAAGAGAAAAACAATTAATGGTTCAATCAGTGGAATAGGAGATACACAAGCATTAAAAACTAACTACATAGTAAGATTCATGTTACAGTCTAATACAGAGAAACAATTCAAGCTGTGCGTGGATGCTTACGTATTGAGAACCCTGACTCGACTGCTACCATCAAAACATGTGTCTTCAAATTGGACACACATACAAGGTCTGCCACTGGCAGATTCTACATACTCCACTCCCGGAAAGATAGACTTACTTTTGGGTGCTGCAGTATATAGCAGAATTCTTCAAAGTGGTGTGAAAACTGGACCACCTGGTACACCCTTAGCGCAGAAAACACAACTAGGTTGGATCCTATCAGGAGAAGTAAATATAAACCACACTGAAACTGAAAAAACAATCCTAATCATGCATATCACAAATATAGAAGATGAAAACAAACTACTAAAGAAATTTTGGGAAATAGAGTCAGAAGAATCTTGTAAACAAACGATGAGAATGACAGAAGAAGAACTAAAGTGTGAAAACATCTACGAAAGAACACATAAACGAGATAAAACAGGAAGATACATAGTAGACACACTAATAAAAGATAAAGACTACGACTACGGAAACACGAAAGATAGGGCTAGGAAAAGGTTAGAACAAATTGAGAGGAAATTAAACAAAGATAAAGAACTAAAAGAAGAATATACAAAAGTGTTAATGGAATACAAAGACTTAGGACATATGGAAGAAATAGATGAAAATGAAATAAATAAATCTACAAAAGAAATATTTTACTTACCTCATCACGCGGTTGTGAAAGGGGATAAACTTACCTCTCGATTACGAGTAGTCTTCGACGCTTCAATGAAGGGTTCAAATGGAAGTTCACTTAACGATAACATGTTTGTTGGTCCGAAGATACAGCGTGATCTAAGACACATAGTGATGACATGGCGTGAACACAAAGTAGCTCTTGTTGCTGATTGTGTTAAAATGTACCGACAGATTAAAGTCACAAAAGAATGCGCAAACTTACAGAGAATCTTATGGAGACATAATGGAGAACTGAAGGAATATAAGCTTACGAGAGTAACATTTGGCACTGCAAGTGCACCTTATTTAGCGACAAAAACAATTCAACAACTAGCAAACGATGAAAAGGAAGCGTACCCTTTAGCTTCACAAATAGCAATTAATGACTTCTACATGGACGATTTGCTATCTGGAAGTGACAATCTTGATGAAGCTCGAGAAAAATATACCCAGATTACAAAAATGATGCTCAATGGTGGATTTAAAATGCAAAAATGGACAAGTAACGATAATAATTTTCTAAAGTATATAGAAAGAGCAGAAGAAAATACAAAAGAGACTTATGTTATAAATAATGATGACGTGATAAAGACATTGGGAATAAAATGGAACAGAGTTACTGATAAATTTCAATACATAATAAATCTAAACTATAAAACTTCAGAAACAAAAAGAACAATACTATCAACTATTGCTAGAATCTATGACCCGATGGGTTGGTTAGCACCTGTAATTGTAACAGCCAAAGTCTTCATTCAAAAACTCTGGCTTGCTGGAATAAGTTGGGATCATCCGATTCCGAAAATACTTGAAGATGAATGGATTAAATACGAACATGAACTTAAGGATGTAAAAGATATCACTGTAAACAGATGGATAAACACAAATAATACTGACACACCTAGAGAACTACATGGATATTCGGATGCCTCTACAATGGCATATGCAGCGACAGTTTATTTGAGAGTTGTCAAAAGAGATGGTCAAATACTTACAAGTCTCATCACCGCTAAGACTAAGGTCGCTCCGACAAAGACCATATCAGTTCCAAGATTGGAATTATGCGGTGCCGTACTTCTGACTAACCTTCTAAACGAAGTTGCTGAACAGCTGAAAATCAATCGCGAAAATATCTATGCCTACACTGATTCTAAAGTTGTACTTGCTTGGCTCCAATGCCACCCGAGTAGATGGAAGACTTTCATTGCTAATCGGACATCAGAAATTTTGAGTCTTCTACCTAGTCAACATTGGCACCATGTTTCTTCTGGAAATAACCCCGCCGACGTTGCCTCACGAGGTGCAACACCTTTACAGTTAAAGACGCATTCCTTGTGGTGGACTGGACCAGAAGACCTGAAACAGAAAAACCTGAAACATAAGAAATTAATAGATAACATAACAAATTTAGAAGAAAAAACAATAAAGGTAATGACGACAATACAAAAGGAACAAGAATTTAATTTGTTTGAAAAATATTCCAAATTGACTAAATTATTGAGAGTAACAGCATACATTTTAAGATTTATTCGAAAAAAGAAAGTGAATCACAAACATTTAATAGGAGAAGAAATTGAGAGATCTATGGAAAAATGTATCTTAATATGTCAACAACAAGAATATTCAAATGAAATACAAAATTTAACGAAAAATAAACCTATATCTTCAAATAGCAAACTTAAAACTCTAAATCCGTTTTTAGACAAAAATAGAATTTGAAGAGTTGGAGGAAGACTGGCTCATGCTAATATTCCTGATGGTTCAAAACATCAGATAATATTACCTGGAAGTCACCCATTTACAAAATTGATTTTACAAGATTGCCATGAAAAAACCTTGCATGGTGGTCCTATGCTTATGTTGAGTCACTTACGTACAAAATTTTGGATAGCACATGCTAAGAGCCTTTTGAGAGAAGTGCTACACAAATGTGTGACCTGCACGAGATACCGGTCAGCTACAGCTACACAAATGATGGGATCATTGCCTAGGGTAAGAGTTACACCGGCAAGGCCATTTTTGAACAGTGGCGTTGATTTAGCTGGACCAATAGATTTAAGACTATCCAAAGGCCGAGGATGTAAGACACAGAAAGGTTACATTATCATCTTCATTTGTATGGTTACACGAGCCATCCATATTGAAATTGTAACTAGTTTGACCTCTAAAGACTTTGTAGCGGCATTTAAAAGATTCGTAGCACGCCGCGGACGATGCAAGAATATCTGGAGTGACAATGCTACTAACCTGACAGCTGGAAACAAGGATCTCATGTCAGCCTTCGAAAGAAGTATAGACACAGTGCGTGCTGAAATTGAAGACCTTTTAGCCAATGATGGCACTACTTGGCATCACATACCAGCATTAGCTCCCCATTTTGGAGGATTGTGGGAAGCTGGCGTCAAGTCGATTAAGTTCCATCTGAAAAGAATATTACAGAACACAACTTTAACTTATGAGGAGATGTCTACCTTGACGGCGCAGATAGAGGCGACACTCAATTCCAGACCTATTTCACCAATGAGCGATGATCCCTCTGATTACGAACCTTTAACTCCAGGACATTTCTTGATCGGCGAGGCACCAATCACTGTTCCAGAGGAGAGTCATTTGGATAAACATTTGCATCGACTGGAGAGATGGCAACTGACACAGCGAATGATGCAAGACTTTTGGGCTAGATGGTCAAGAGAATACCTTAGTCGCCTACAACAGAGACCCAAATGGATTAAAACCAAGCCTAACATAAAGATTGGAGAACTCGTGTTATTAAAGGAAGATAATATGCCTCCCGGCAAATGGTTGATGGCACGAGTCATAGATACTCATCCCGGAGACGACGAGTTAACGCGAGTAATTACTGTCAAAACAAAAACCTCTGTACTTAGGAGGCCAGTCACCAAAGTGTGTCGTCTTCCGATTGATGACTAATTTGTTATTATTTTTAACTAATTACTATTTTTGTTTATATTGTTTTAAATTAGATACTGTTTAACTTAAATACTTACTTTTGTTACTTACTGTTGTATACACGATGGGTGGTATTTCATTCATTTGAACTTTAGTTTTTGATTTTTTTTCAAAGGACATTACTATGTCCTTGGTGGGTGGAATGAATAGTGTGATGAGTTTGTATTACGTAAAAATAGATGGCGCTTGTCAAAACCATTAAAATATTAAAACGTGGTGTCAAGAAGCGCATGCAAATATATATAGTTTAATTAAACTTTGTATTATTTTAAGTTTTCAATATACGTCTTAAACGATCTCGTCGTATTATTTTTGGGAGGACCTCAAAGTAGGCGGTTCAATATATTTAAAAACCATCATATGACTCTTCGTCATCCGATGCAATAACGGAAAGAGAAGTAGCTCGTTTCATATCGCGGCCACCTCTCCGTCTCAGTAATTTACCTGTAATTAAAAAAAAAATAATGCAGAGTTACAACTTACATATTTCATCTGTAATCCAGAAAAAAACTCGATTCTCTAAATTTTGGAATCCATAACACAAACGCCCGGTTAAATTTTAATCTTATTTGTAGAAGCAAAGTACGGGAATTATTGAAGCAAAAGTTTTATAAGGAAAAATTCAAGTTTGAGGTTCCGACCAACTGAGATCATCTTGCGCCAACTCCCTCCATTTAGTACAAGAGTACAACTAAAAGTCAGCTGTCGTGGCCGCTGACACGCGATCCCCATCAAACTTACTCCTTAAACGGGTTAACTCTAGATTAACGTAAAAGGATCAAATATGATCTTTATGTTTTTAACAGTAAAGATAAAATTTCAATGCACTGGTTCAGAGCCTTGATAATATTGTTATGCGCTGCTAACCCGACCAGAAAAACTGTAAAATTAATAGCTTTTCTAGGTTTTTACACTATTTTTATTTAAACAGAAAGCCTTATATTACTAAACTAGATGTACCTCACGGTTTCGCCCGTGTTAAATGTATTCGACTAAATCTCCAACCGCGTCGCCGCGCCGCAGATTTAGCCTATCGTTATTTTTACTTCCCGTACTTGCCAAGAGCTTGCCAGATTGCTCGATGTTAATGGGTACTGCTTCGCTTCTTAGAGTTATAGCGTGAAGTTGTATATATTTATAACCTTCCTCAATAAATAAGCTATAAAATGCTTAAAAGATTTTTTTACATCTAATTGGTAGTCCGATTGATTAGCGCGTTACAAAAAAGGGAGATAAGTGCGATTAAAAAAAAACTACAAAACTTCATAATATGTATTAGTATACAATGTATAAAAGCGGTCGTGGCAAAGAATCCGATCTTCATCAAGTTATCTTTGAGTAAGAAACCGTATTATTAATTCATATTCTTCAAAAATTATTGTCTCTTTATCTTTACACTGGTGATAATTGGATAATGTTAAAAATCGTCAAACCGTTGAAAACCACTCGCAAACCAATTTGGACGCATATCTTTTAAAATATTATAAAAACAATCTTGTTCGAGAAAAGTTTTAACGAGTTGCGAAGATGATTGCGTATACTTCCGAGGAAATAGCGCAATCGTTAGCAAAGTCCGCCTAAAGTTAAACATACTATACTCACAGAAGTTACGTTCAATCAATATATAAATATAGTTTATTAAATATAAATCTTATTAGTCGAGAAATTTGACTAAACACTGCGAGTTCAATATATACATTTAAACAAGCATTTAGCTAAAAAAATATTAGATTAAGTAACAAATAGGTATGCAAGTTTGCCCAGTATTAAGTGATCATTGCACCCCATAGTTATGTACAATCAATCTCGAAAGTACCGCATCCCTGAGGCCAGTCGTAATCGGTTACTCCTAAAGATTGAGTTGGAAAACCTCGAGTGCTTGTGTGTGTTGTGTCGTACCAACCCCACCCTTCAAACACAGTAGCATGGGCACTGCTGCTTTGCAGCGAAAATGTGTATGATAATGGTGGTTTCGCCGTAGAACCTGGGACAGGTTTTACAACACTCAGTTTCAAAGTCACGTTTTAAAAGATTGGCATATTCTCATATTCCCCCTGAAAGTTTTTCAATATCTTCTAGTTCCTACTAAAAAAAACATAAAAATCGCGTTTTCATTATTAATACCAGTGTTTGACAGTACAGGAAAGAAAACAAGTTCTGATACTTGAAAAATGTATTCGTAGTACCGCCTTAAGAAAGTACAGTGCTATAGATTTATTGGTGTTGGAAAATCAGCCAATAAATAGTTGGTTGGCTTGGTGATTAATATCGTACTTATTTTTGTGTACAGATCTATCTACAGTACAAGGAACGAAATATTATTTTATTATTATATCATATATTTAGTAAACAATAACCCATTTTTTTAAATCCAATATTTCATAATCACTAATAAACTAACGTACCTATGTATAATATAATTAGTGGACCAAATATAAATAATATATTGCTATTGGCGTATGTGAACAAAATTATGATTCTAACATTTTCAAGTTTGCTTTCTATAACGCCCGTGTGTCCGATCTGAAACGAAGCAAGACATTCTCCATACGCTTGATCTGATAGCTACGGACAATATACGATAAAATACTTTATAACTGGAAATTCATGATTTAATAATCAATTGACTTAAATTATAAATATAATACTATCAGGTAATAGTTTCTTCAAGTATAAAAACGTATTTTTATTAAGTTGGCGAGTAATGCCTTTCATAGATATATTGTAATCTGAAATATCTAATAATAAATTTCGAACCCTGGCATGTACCAAGGAATTTTTCGGAACTGGCATACCTTTACTAATTCAAATTGGTAACACTATCGGCTGATGGTGAAGGATTTGGTAGGTTGGTTTCTTGGTGTTTGAAATCGTTAATACGTCGTGAGCTTTCGTAGTGATTAAAGCCCATACCTGCCCTTGATAAGAAGCCTTTTTCCAGCAATGGGACACTCACAGACTGGTATTATTATTAATAAAGTTGTCACTAAAGAAAAAGCCCACAAATAATAAAAATTCAAAGGCATTAGTAAGCCTTGAAATAAATCAACTGTACTCGTATATCGAAGTATAAATTAATTTTGTTTTTTGTTTTATGTAATATTGTTATTAAAAGAAAAACAATGTGTAAATTAAAACAATTTTAAAGCTTATGACATGTGATAAATATTTTATAATAACACTTCGTAGACGTTCGTAGATCTTTACATTAATCCCTTTTGGCACTTTTATGTTTCATTGTTTGTTTGTTTGAGCACTGTAATCTCTGGAACTACTAGTTGGATTCAGAAAACTCATATTGTATATGATAGCCAGATTCATGAGGTATAGTATAGGCTATATAACTTCACGTTACGACCCTAAGGAGTGGAGCAGTAACATTTAACGTCAAGTAATCGGGCAAGTATGGGAAATCGAACAAAAACACCTTGAAGAATTAGCCGAATAAATTAAACACGGGTGAAACCGTAGGACACAGCTAGTAGTAAATAAACAAGCGTACAATTTATACAGATGTAAATTGAATTAATAATATTTTTGTCGATTTTATAAGCGAGCATTTGACAAAAATTTCACCTGATGTTAAGAGACTCATTCATTATTATTTTTTGTAGTAGCACGATATACTGACAGCGGTTTGCAATAAAAAAAACGGTGACCACCGGGAAATCGGTAGTCCACTGTTGGTCACCGCTGTCATACCCTTCGAGCCTCTCGGTAAATAGATACTGACTGCAGATCAAAATACCTTATCGGGTACAGATCCCAAACACTTCGCTTGGTTGATCTTAGCATACCTTAAGTTTGCCACTATGTCGGAAATTACACCTGGTGTATGGTGATTACGACCTAGTTGGACACAATTTCTTAAGTTTAAAAATGGGCCTAGCACTCAATAGCATCTATCGGGATACACTAATAGTAGCTTCAGACTTTCTAAATTAAAGGTGATAGCCAAAATGTAAACCACGTATGTAATATTTGAATCCTGTGCGTGCAACCCATCATCACTTGAAAATAACATTACAAATAAAAAAAAGAAACAAAAGTTTTACTATATAATCTGTTACAACACAGTGCAGCAACGGCTAAAGTTTCACAAGTCCAATATAAAGTTTGTCAATATTTCCGCTGTATGGCTCGACGGCCGACGCTCATTGATTGGTCTGACCGTTCATGCGAAAAATAAAGTTTACTTCGCACCCTCCCTGAGGACAAGAAGGGAAGCGGTGGCTCGATCTTCTCGAATATCGATAGGGTTAACTCGTGAAATAAGTTAGATTCTATAAACGGTTTCGCCCATAGATAGTTTCATCTGATTTAAAATATTATTTTAAGTAAAACCTAATGTGTAACGTAATTTTTTTTAATCTTCCCTAGTACTAACTACGTTATAAAAGATCGGAATATCATATGTATAATATCAGTAGTTGCGTTGATCTCATCAGTCAAGATCTTTTATTTTATATATAGACTACAGACATTGATTATTTTATACAGATGTTGTTCTACCCTTTAATGCCTCGACCACAGTTCCACCTATCCGATCCTATTATGTAATTATGAGCTCAACCGGTCTAGTCGTTCAGAAGTTGTACGATCACACACGCACATAAGATTTTTATATAAGACTAGCTGTGCCCGCGGCTTCGCTCGCGTGGATTACAGAAAGCCGTCGGTCGAGCGAAAGCGCGAATCGTTTTACCCCGCTCAGGAAATAAAAGACAAAAATGCTTATTGTGGCTGATCCTTAAAAGATAGATATATGCTATTACTGGCTTTTTTACTTTTATGTAAGTCTTTTTAAGATGTACAATTATGTTGAACATTAATTTGATATATCTCGTATGGTTTACTCAGCGTAAGCCATTTAAGCGCCCCGAATGCAACTTTTTTTGAAGTGAAACTTCTTATGCGAGTTCCAAGCGTTACACTTTAAACGTTTAACGCACATTATAGGTCTCTCCTCTTTGTGTGAGCCACAGCGAGAGAGCAATATATTATCGGTCTCTCTTCTTTGTGTGAGCCAGAGCGAGAGAGCAAATGTCGGTGTGTATGTATATTGCATATTGTTTAAATAAAACATAAATATCTATTAAAATGAAATTTCACTTCTATCGTGTGTGAATCGCACACACACCTTTTTTTTTCAAACTGATTTATCATTATCATCCCTGCTTATTGCATATGTTACTATGTCTTTTATCTGGCCAGATAATATAGCCATGAATTAAAACAATTTGACAGACAGACAGAGAGACGATGAGTTTTATATTATATATAGAAGATTAGTGTAGTTTCAAATATTTTAGAATATTTTGGACATCAGATGCGAAGTAATTATAAAATCCTGTAATTCATAGGGCTGGTAGTATTCAGTTACAAGAAAAAATGAGAAGGGAAGCATCTCAAATATGAGATATGTAAGCCATGAATCGAACATTTTAAAATATTAACGGACACCTAACCTGTAAAATTACACGTCAACCAATAAGAAATTTAGAGTTGAAAATAAACGAATATTTGGAAAAATATAATAAACCTATTCACTGACAATTGGGCTTCACGCTAGTGTATCGTCAAAATAACACTCGACGATTTCTCCCTCATACGTCGTTGAATTTTTATTAAGTGTCTATTTTCGACGATCTCAACGTACTGGATGTAAAAAATTTACGCGGACTGGTGGCAATTTTGCCTTACAAGAATTTTATATAAAGCTCTTATGGCTCCGATGTCGTCGTAAAGCGTGAAATTTAAGCCTTTACGTGATATACACATTGTCATTACGATCAGCAAATCAAGTTTCATTACAATAATTATGGATTTAATTTATAGTATCATTGCTAATTGAAAACATTGTACCTAATAGTAAATATGGTGAAATTAGTTTCACTTATGTAACCTTATAGGCTTATCGTTTTGATCATAACCTCGAAACGACGTAGCTCAGAATGATAAGCTAAACCTAAAAGGATTTACCCTGAAGTGAAGCTGCTGGAAGACACTTGTATTTGACGAATGATTTTTACTCGAGGATGGTAGATAACTAATTGGGCATATAATAAATGCCCTGCCATCATTACGGTTCCCAAGACCATGAAGTTTTAGTTACAGCTTATCAAGCTTAGTATATACAGATTTCTTCCTAAAAAAACAATATTGAAATTTTTATTTATGTGCGAAAATATGTAAATCCCTGTCACGTACTAACTAATCTATACATATTATAAAATTCAACGTCTCTGTCTATATGTCCGTTTATGTTGTTTTCACGAGAGAACCACATATCCGATTTACATGGTTTTTTCTTTAATTCATAGATATGTTATCTGATCAGGTTATAGGATATATTTTGTCATTACATACGAATTACAAAATTACATACGAAATAGGCAGTGACGATAATGGTCAATCAAGTCGGAAAAAGACGCTTTTGGGGCCTTACGCTGTGCAAACCATAAAAGATGTATCAAAATAAAGTACTTCATAACAATTCTAGATCTTAAAAAGACCTACAAAAAAGTGAGTCACACACAACATGCAGTTTGTCTTTAAAATAACTAGCGGGTGATCGCCGTGTGTGGTCGCGTGGGCAGCACAATCGCGCGTGTGCTCAACCGACGGCACTTTGTATTCTACGCGGAGCCGCGGGCAGAGCTAGTGTTTAATAAAACATAGAATAATGTTGTACAATAGTTTTATTGGTTCTATTTACTTGCCGAAAGTGATGTCTGTATGTGTTCAAGATAATCGAGCTTCTTTCAGACGAGCGGAAGAAGGTTTTCCTTTTTGATGTGAAACGCTGTTGTTACCGTGAAAATTTTCTGTTACATTGAATAGGTATCGTTTAACATCGTAATATATTGTGATTCTGATATTCATTATTATATACGAAATAAATAAAAAAATATTTTGTAAATATGAAAGATATGATGTTTCATATAATATATACAGTTATAGGTAATAAAACATGCCTTTATACACCTTTATTTACCTTCTTGCAACATATTGAGTACCAAAACAATATAAAAAATAATGCTTACCTAATTATATTCGGTAATGGTAATTATAATGGGAGTTTCAACATTGTATACATTTATTAAGTACATTTTTTCCCGAGTAGTTTAGTGATCAATGCATCCTTCGTTTCACTAACCTTTTGCTAACGTTATTCACTCGATTATTATTTATCTAATAAAACCTCCTAATACTACTTGTTTTATGAATATTTATAAGATAATATATATTTTGTTTTAATATAGAAACATTGATTCAGGATTGTTTATAAAAATCTATTTATATTATTACATCTAATTGTGTACTGATGCAGATGTAGTTACGAGTATTTGAACTAAATAAGATAAACCGATTGAAATATTCACCGTTAAAAATTCAGAAAAAAAATTGCAATACTAGGACTAAGCAATGTTAAATTATTCTTCATGGAAAAAGTTATTTGATATTTCGTGTGGTAAGTTCGGATATCGTAGTGGTGATTGGCAGCTGTATCATTTTTGCTATTTATATTTTAACCCAGACTCGATTCGTTTACTTATTTAATGATAATAAAAAATGAAAGGTGATCGTGAGAGCTGATCCATCGCAAACCACGTCAGAGTTAGCGCCAGGCTTCGGTGTGTGTGACATAATAATTATAATTCACTTGAAACAAATTGGAAAAGTGAAAAGCTCGAGAAATGGGTAACGCATGAATTGACTGAATCACACCAACAAATACCCATTGTGTGCTGCGTTACATTACTCAACCGTCACAATAACTAGGGAATTTTGAATCGTATTGTTATTTGTGACGAAAAATGGATCCTTTACGATAATCGGAAAAGCTCATCACAGTAGTTGAAACCAGGAGAACCGAACAAATCTTGTCCCAAGCAAAAGTTGATTCAAAAAAAGGTACTGGTAAGTATTTGATGGACCAGTGCTAGTCTCATACACTACAGTTGCCTAAGATCTGGCCAGACGATAACTAGACTAAGAGGACAGATCTGTTTTGTCAACAATTGCAAACCATGATGAAAAAGCTAGCCGTTATAAAACCGAGACTGGTCAATCTCTCTAGCCCACTGCTGCTTCAGGACAACGCTAGACCCCATACTTCACGACAGACGGTCGCTAAAGTAGAGGAACTACGGTTGCAATGTCTCCGACATCTACCATACTCCCCGGACCTTGCTCCAACAGGTTACCACTTTTTTCGAAACTTGGACAATTACATGCAAGGAAAAAAATTCAATTTCGATGAGGCTATTCAAGCCGCCTTCAAGGATTTTATTGATTCTCGCTACCACAATTTTTTCAGCAATGGAATCAATGAACTACCTATAAAATGGCGAAAGTGCATAGATAATAATGGTTGATTAGATGTATAATTCATAATATTTTTTCGTTTTAATTCTTCCATATAAAACACTAATTTCATATAAGGATCTATTATAATAACAGAGAAAGAAATAAAACCTTTTTTGCGCGATAATTAGTGTACGTAAGTTTATTTCATGATTATTCCTCTGGGCCATTTGTTTTTTTTTGTTGCTTTGTCACACAATGATGTCAGAGTTTAAGTTTTGAATTTATATATATATAACTGTAAAGTTTATATAATACTAGCTTGTGCCTGCAACTTTGTTCACTTGAATATGGTGTTCCACATGAAGTATGTGTATTATCTTATCTGGATCAAAACACTTCCTTCAAAATCGGTACAGCCGTTACAGAGCTTAGCCTGGACAAACGAAAAGACAGACAAAAACTCTTAAAAACACATGTTGGGTTTTATTAGCATGCAAATATCCATACGAGCTGAAGAAAAGCCTGTATTGCAAAATTACAAACAGACATCAATTTTAGATAGATGTTATATTATTTACGTGCCAAAAAACAAGATGCCTAAAATGCCAAGATTTTTTTTTGAATAAACATGTTCATAGGGGTAAACATACAACGGCTTATGAGTTTCAAATAAATATTTAAAATATGCACTTAGGTACTTTTCATTTAAAAGCCGAATTACAACACACCTAATCTACAGTAATGAACTCCGTGCCAATCATGACCGTCGCGCGTCGCTAGCCGAATTTAGGCCAGCTATTTTTCCTCCCCAAAATTGACTCCTAAAATTTATGGATATAGTTGTCATAAAATTTATTCACAGTATAGTAAAATTTGATATACCTACATCAAAATGTTTTTATCGTAATAAAGCCGGGGCACGAATATCCGGCCTAAATCTGCATTGAACATAGAGTATCGAACACATTGTTCCGGGAGTTACCAACGCCGATAACTACAGAATCAAAGATTTAGAATCTCCTTATTAGGTACGATTTAATTCGTAAATACATAATGATTCTATAATATATTATATAATATTATATATACATCCGTTCTACACCAATCAGATTTTTGTATGTTTTTTTTTAATACACAAATTTTTCCAACTGTGAAGATTTTACAAACTCCGCTATAGTTTTTTTAATGAAAATAAATAATGATAATATTAGCTTGTAAGTTTATTCATGACTATCTAGTTTAATTTTCACTTTACTATTCTCAATTTTTTTTTCGTTTAATTTATATATTTTATTAACAATAAATCTCTTAGGTCTCTAAAGCTAAAGAGGTTTTCAGCTTATTTCTTAATCGCTTTCATACCATAAGGTTTGAACCATTCTTCGAACACCTCAGGTATTTGGATGGTCTGTCATTTGTATATTACCACAGTGACCTATTAATTGATATCGGTATCTAACGTTAAGTAATATTGTATTTTATTTATATCCGTGTAAAGTTTATATTTTCCAGCATTCATTACGTGTCCAAAGTTATCCCTTACTTTCGGGCTGTCACCGCTCCGGCGGTTAACTCCCTTGTCAAGACTAGCCTATCGCAAACCCCACGTTTCGGGCACATTGTTAATCTCGGAATAGATAAATAATAACTTCAGTATGGCTAACAAAATTGTTTAACGTCTCAAAGCCGCGCTGTAACTGTGTTTATTTAGGATTCGGTACTTATAACAGCACAAATAACTGTTTTAATTTACTGTGTAATAACTGTTTTCTTTCTTATTTATTATATTTGAAGTGGATACAATAGCTACTTTAAAATTCTCATGATATATATTAAGTTTTATTTTATTCACTAGTTGATTCATACTAAGTACCAAGTACCTAACTGTAAAGGACACTTTTTTAAATTGAAAATGAAAGTGTTTAAGTAAAAAATTTCTATTCCACTTAATATCACCTTGCGCTATTGCGCTTATATTTAAGCTTTCCATCCCAACGGACAAAGGTAAAACGGGTCAGCAGCATTCATCTTTACACTTTTCTATCTACTGAATAAACCCGGGTTTACTTTGAAAATAGCGCCCGAGGCGAAAATACGCTCGCACCGGCTTCATTGCGGTGTATCCGCCTATCTACTTATTGCGAGTGGCAGATCCTAAGATCTGCGAAAATATTACGACGATTCAATATCGTCTCGTGCAACATGGACATACGTTTCGAATTGGTGTTCAGATTTTACGACCGAATTTTGAATATAGCTTAAGATAGATAAAAAAAGTACAGTTTCGATATTTAATTAGTAGAATAAATAGATGTATAGACGTCTCTTGTTGCCAACAGAAAATCAATTACTTCTACTTCTTTCTTTGGTACATATTCAGTTAATGTGGCCTGGTTTGTTTACTTTAGCTTCTTTAAATTACATCAGTCATAGAGAAGTTGAAGGGTTAGTGGGGGAAGGGGATTAAGGTTTTTCGTGAGTAAGAAAGTCCTATAAATATAAGAAAGTTAACTATAAAAGTGTGGAGGAAGACCGAATATCGGAAAAGATATAGAAGGATTATGTCAAGGTTCATATGCATATAAAAGATATAAATAGTGAGATAGAAGTTGGTAGAATAGAGTGACAGAAGAAACTATGTCATGCCGACCCCATTTGAGTACAACAACGTATTGGCGATTCCAAATACCGAGAAATCAATCGTACTATATTTGGCATGTACTAACTAATTTTTCAGAAGTCGCGTAGTAAAACAACTTAATTTCAATTAGTAAGACTATCGGCTGACAGTAAATGAAAATATCTTAATGCAAAATCATGTAGTTAAATATTAAATATTAGGAATTTTTTTATAAACTCGAACTTTACATTAAATGCAAGTTAATTATCTATTTAAGTTCTGTAGCTCTAAAACTAGATCATCATTTTAGTCTAAAATATTAGATGTCTTTAAAACGCACAATTTGGTTATTACATCAATTTATGAAAATAGGTTCATCCACATATTTAAAATAACATCTATTGCCAGATATTTTATAAAATATATTTATTTTCATAGCTAAGCGATAGTAAATACTGGCATATTATCATTACTCGTAAAACGTAATGAAAATTCATTGGTTGGTTTTTACCGTGACGTGTATTCTATCCAGATATACATATACATTGTATTAAATAATTGTTTTTGCTCAAAAATGTTAACACTTTGAATATTATAACATCCCCAACTCTCGAAAAGCTCCGGGAGGCTCATCGGTATTCGTAAATCGAACAACCATCGAACGGGGTGAATTTATGATCTGTGCAGGCAGCTGCACGGGGCGAGGCATCGGCTATAACTCATGCAGACGGCCGTACATACTGATTAGAGAACCGTGCTTAGAAGTTGAACCTTGGCGTTTAGCTTATTCAATAACTACTTACTTAAATATATTTTTAAACAATTAAAGTTTATTTATTTCACATATACCTCAGGGAAGAGACGTCATGGCTATGTGGTTTACCGCGGTTTTGTCAAACCAAATTGAAACTTGTCCCTTCGACTGTTATGGTATTGTCCTTTAAATGTACTTGGATGTTTAAAAAAAAAGGAATAATTTATTCTAAGGAATAATTTGTGTTTATTTTAACCACTGATATATTATTTTTACATGTTGAGGCCCTCCTTCCTGGACCGAGAGGAAGGGTAAAAAATATTGTAAACAAGGAGCGGGTAATATTATCACTGAGATCGTCGTACTGTGCGCATTGACTGCGGATATTATTTAAAGTCAAACAAGTGAACGATGATAAAGAGAAGCCATCCTGTAACCGTCAGGAAAATCAATATGGTGTAACTCTTCATAAGCAGCAACCCAAGCAGCTAACTTTGATGATTACAATTTTGATGACATGTTCCTTCATGACGCCATTTTTGTCCACTCATTTATAACTATATCAATCATAAACGCGAAGTGCTAAAAGGTATGACACTGAGGATGAAAATCAATTTCAAAGCATTACTAATATATAAAGTATTCGATTTATCAATTCTTTACCCCAATTTCTTCATATCAATCTTTACGTTTAAGCTGAACAAGCGAAATTTACCATTAATTCGACAGAATCGTTGTGTATGGTTTCGTGCAAATTGGAGATAATTTCCACTCTCGGCAACTTTGGCCTAAATAAACTTGTTAACATACGTCACTATGCTTCAATGTACGAGTATATAAATATATTCTGTGGGCTTTTTATTCTTAACATTCCTTTATTATTTTTGATTTATTGTGATAACAATATGTTCTATATTTAAACCAACTACAATTGAATAAGTGGAATCATCATTCAAATCTATGAAACCAAAGTTCAGTTTCCTATAAATATTGGGTTCAGTATACAATTAAATCGTGGAGACTTGTCATGAAAGAGAACTGTTCAATCTTGAACAAGCAAGTTTCAGATTAGGGTTGACATAAGTTAACATGGAATATTCTGTTGTTTATACGACTCGACCGTCGCATCTTGATAAGACGCTCGTTTGAATCGTAAATTATAACGCTCGAGTATAATAATAATCGATAATAATAAAAATTATTACGCTCGAGAATCAGGTGTGATTTCTGTAAAATATTAAACTATAATAAAGCAACTCATTATTATTATTACTTTTCAAAAATGAATAAATTCCAATTCTTCGCTGTCTCTAAGAAATTCTGAAAACAAGAACTGCCCCGAACAACACTTAACTTGGAGGAAATAACAAACTTTGTCGGGCAGCTTGACCTATGCCATTCAGTCACTGAATTCCAGTGCTCACATATGCCATAAGTATGAAATATTCATGAGATGATTCAAAATCAGAGGCCACAAAGCTGTTACATAATGAAATCGACTTCAGAAGGCTAACTCAATAAAAACGTATTTAAATAAATTAGAGCTGTTAATGCACGTAGGCGACGGATGCTTAGTAGTAGAAGCCTTATTGTATGAAAGCTCGTTATTTATTTTTACATATATCATTAATATAAAATATTTATTTATTTATATATATATTTAGCACGTCAACAGAACAATTACATATTAATACTGCGTGCAATATATTAGAGAATTTTCGTTGTTAATATGCGTTGTCCTAGCGACCGTCTCGTTCTAGGGTAGCACGAGTGTCCGGTCTGACGATGAGCTCTTTCTTCATAGTTATCTTAGAATCATTAACAGAGCTGATTAAACACTTTTTTATTATTATATTTTGTTACTTATCATTAATTCTCCCAGTCCTATTTTGGTTATTCTAGAATTAACTTATTTTAGGGTTCCGAGGTCAAAAGGAACCCTTATAGCTTCGCCATGTCCGTCTGTCTTTCCGCGGCTTAGGTCAGAGATTCTTAGTAATAGTCTGTAATTGGTAACCTGTAATTTAATCATGCCGACAAAGTGGTAAAATAAAATCTTGAAAAAAAAGGTGTGTGTGCGATTCACATACGATAGAAGTGAAACTTCATTTTAAAAGACCTTAAGACATTTTAAAGAACCTTTGTGTGAGCCAGAGCGAAAGAGTAAATGTCGGTGTGTTATTATTGCACACTGTTTAAATAAAATAGAAAATGTCTTTTAAAATGAAGTTTCACTTCTATCGTGTGTGAATCGCACACACACCTTTTTTTCTCGTCTATCCCATAGTACGGGATGTCTATGGATAGGTTATTCAAAGATATTCTGGGTTGGCGAAAATCATTTTTCGATTCAGGGACCCGATTGCGTAATATTAAGCTTTAAAGTGCAAATTATCTTGTTAGTGTAAAGTATCTCTCCCCCTGCTAGCTAAATGGATATTTTTGTGTATGTGAAAAATATATGGAAGACTCCTACCATAGTATATATAATGAAGTTAAAAGAAAAACTATCAGAGGTAAGTAGGCTTTACAAGTTATCAAGTAATAGTCAATCAACTTATGAAATGTATTTGAAGAAGTAATTTCGTACAAAGTCCATTTAAAATTACTCCAAAGGCTAATCCATATTACACCGGGTCGGGTGCCGGCCGGGACACGGTCAAACATTTATTACAGTATATATTTATATGAAGTAATTCATACTACACGGGGCTGAGGCCGGTCCGGATTCCTGCCACCGTGCCCGGCCGATGCACGAATCTGGCCTGGTGTAGCATGAATAAAGGTGATTAATTTTATATCGGGCCGGTGTAGCATGAATTACTTCATACAAAAGTACACTATAAATGTTTGACCATGTCCCGGCCGGTGCCCGGCCCGACTCCGGCCCGGTGTAATATGACTGATCTTTAAGTCTGCATATTGCGACGGGTTACTACGAAACCCTACACAATGCGTACCCGACACGAACTTGGCAAAAAAAAATTTTCATAAGTCCAAGATGGTAACACGCTAAACCTCAGGTTTTCAAATTGAGATAGGTAGCTAGAAAATGTATCAATAAGATATGGTTTTGTTACTAAGTTTTCTTTTACTGAAAGCTCAGGCGTGTTGTATTCAAACTCATGTCTATCGACCTGGTGTCCGTACACCATCATTCATCATCAGTAATCATTGCTTCATCGCCGAACCCACAACACAAAACTGTGTAAACTTTCTGTAGTGTACTGTACCTTGTGCCACAGCAGACGCCTACGTCCGGTGTGAGCAGGTGATCCGGCATACTTCCTGTTTCTACGCGCCTTTGAATGTTTGCTTTATTGATGTATGTACGAGTAGGTGCGCTAGATTTGTTATACGAACTGAATATAAAATATTCAGCATATAATTTAGATCCGGTACAATATTTTATATATGAAATAGCTCAACTCGCAATAAACGTTCTCTATAAAAATAATCTATAACAAAAAGTTCTCTATGTCTTATCTTTGTCGTACCTTGAAACTGTGGAATCATCTCCCGGCCAATGTGTTCCCTCCTTCTTATGACATCGGATCCTTCAAGCGTAACGTGAAGAGATATTTATGCAGATGGATTTCGATCTCTCGGTAGTCGCCGTTGTATTTGGATTGTACTCTGATTACCATTAGGGAAAAAACAGTAAATGTGCCGAGATACTATAAAAAAAAACACGCTCCGATCAAATTCTCAACAAACGTTTTTTTTTTTTTTTTCAATGAACACGAAGTGTTTGCTTTTATTATGCTATGCTATCTTATGCTTATCATGAAGTATATAAGAATGTTTTCTACGTCAGTTAAACTATTTCCACTACTTAGTACGGTTTCTGGTTCAATTAAACTTGTTTAATGAAGACAATGATGGAGTCTAGCTGGGTAGGAGATGACAATTTTGTTCAACCAGATCGTGGGTACCACACATCAGCTTTAACAGTTGGTATATATCTGGTAATGATGCGAGGTAACGTCTCTGTACCCGACTGGGTCGGGACCACTATCCACATAATGCTAGAGACAAAGTAACTCTCTTTTTTGCTTTTCGGGTATCAGCCATTTTTTACTAAATAACCTAGCTCATGTTCTACAATTATTACAATTATTATTACATTATTAAATGATTATCATAAGCTGATATACATAAACTATATAAAACCAAATAAAATTTAAAAGATTTTCACAATATCAATAACTTTGTAACTGTTTTGTTATAATACATAATAAAAATATAATAATATCCTCAATTCATATACAATAGGTGCAAACGTCCATGAAAATCAGAAGCTGAGCAACTGAATACCAAGTAGATGTTATAAATAAAACTTCACTTGATGGAAAAATCCATGAATACTCGTGATTTCGTCTAACTCGGCAAGTTCGACTTCGCTCGACATCCTTACGGCATTCGATATAACTCCGCCTAGGTAATATCAACATTCATTGCATAAATTGTGTTGGATATTGCATACTACTGAAATTGCTATATGCACGCTTACTTCGTCTACACATTGAATATGTTTCAATATTTCGTTTGCTTCTATGTAAACTACAATTTTAACTTCTTTTTTGAATTTTACTACTTCCAAATAAAGCTCTGAAATATAACAAATGTTAGCACTGTCAAACCGGCGTGAAATTAATAACTTCGTCTTCTTACACAAGTTCTAAGTTTAACGTGTCAGGAAAATTAACTCGACTTCATTATTACATATTCCATTTACTTCATCAAATTACTGGCAAAATTGTATTATAACTCAGGCTAGCAAACTTTTCAATTAGATATGTAAGCATAATCTTCATCCTTTCCAAATAAAAGTGTTTTCTGCTTGAATATTTTTGAAGGTGAAGTCTTTGTAAATTTTTGGTCTCTGTTATAACCGGCAGCAGTGATAACAGTACTACTACTAAACTATTCACTTTTTGAAGTGAAACTTCTTATGCGACTTCCAACGCGTTAAACGTTAAGCGTTAAACGTTTAACGCACATTATCGGTCTCTCCTCTTTGTGTGAGCCAGAGCGAGAGAGCAAATGTCGGTGTGTATGTATATTGCACACTGTTTAAATAAAACATAAAATATCTTTTAAAATGAAGTTTCACTTCTATCATGTGTGAATCGCACACACACCTTTTTTTATAGTTGAACAGCTGATGACTTGTTATTGGTTAACAAATTCCTTTTCTGCTTATATATTGTTAATTTAGCTATAAGTCTTCCATGTTAACAAATTAAATAATATAAAAAATTTGCTTTTCCCATTACTTCGTTTGCGTGTTTTTCGTACCATATCCACCTACAGTTCCAGGTTGCCTCTTCGCCAAATTTCATTGCGATCGGTTAAGAGGTTTAGAAAAAGTGAAGTTTAAGGGCTTTGGTCGATATATTGACTAATTGGAAAAGGCAGAATGACGTCTGCAGGAGATTTTGATAATACAACTTTTTTATAATAATGATAATTTTTGTTCTTATAAGCAAATTAAGAACACCTTCTTGTAAACATCCTTAGCTATTTCCATAAACATACCTATTCATTAAAAACATAACTCAGATAAAATTATAATTTGTTTAAACAGTTAAACACCGTTTTATTATGTACCTACAAAATCAAACTGTAATATGGCTTGTATATATACAACATAAACGATATATCTGTATAAATTTCCTGTACATTTTTTCACTTTCTATACGTCATCGGGTTTGTAGGAAAAATTGACAAGTTATTTTCCATTTTACTTTCCATTCAGTCGTTTTATTGAGCATGTATGTCAAAACCGAATCAAACAGCGGTTATGTTGCTACCATATGAATGTGTAGAACAAAAATTTAACTTTATCACGAAAAAATATAATATCTTATTTTAAAGTACATATCACAAACCTAATATTGATTATTAATTTAAGCCGTTTCGTAATTTATATGAGGATTACTACAGGAAATATTTAAATTTTCTTATACTATGACTTTGTTCGGAGGCCTGATACCTACCGAGTACCTATGAGTGTTTAAAAAAATATCTGATACCCCAATGAGAAGGTTTTGCACAAACTACTTTATGCTCGTACATAATTTTAACTAAAATATATCTGTTAGCGCCAAAACGTGTATTCGATACTCTCATAATCGGATACAGCCCTCTCTTGAATGATGGCATAATCTTTTCCGCGTCCTTGAGGCATCTCTAATTGCCTTGAACCCCCACAGCCCCTAGCGGGGGAGAAAGTTATTATACTGTGTGTTTTCGCATCATCCGCGCCGCGAGCATCTGTGCTGTTGAGATGAAGAAATTATAAAGTAAAGTGTCACATACCAATTGTACATATCGTGTGATTGATCCTGCGCAGAAGCTCTACAAACCTATGAAGAAGCCGGAGAACAAGATGAGTGGTTTTGCTTTGTTATGAAAGAAATCTTAACACTCATCTTGCACGCCATATTTTTAGCTCAAAAGCAGATAACGTGCCCGCAATTAAAATATGCAGGCCACTAAACGCCCGCGCCCCACATTAAAAATGTCGTAAACCTTAGTCAAACCTGTATACTCCGTGGTTGTGTTTATATCTGAGCGCTACATAACACAACGTTTTACATTAGTTCGTCAGTAAAAATACCTTTTAGAGGAGTTTTACTAATACAGTGTACACTCTTTGATGCTAAGCTTAAAGTTAATATTAACTTTATCGGATCATTTTTCCCACATGGTCCAAATTAACTTTGATAGTAGCATGAATTATTCAACGGATCGTTTTGTAGACCGATGTTCTTCATTCACTGAGCGCTTCTCTTCACTGAACGCTTTTCTTCACTGAACGCTTCTTTTCTCTGAGTTGCTGTTCACTTGAATATACTGTTTTTTTAATACTTTCGACAAAAACAGAGTGTAAATTGGTATTATTAATTTATGAACACATGGCATTTATGTATTGTAATTAAAATTCAACGTTATGTATAACCTTTGTGATACTAGCACCCATTTCTCAAGAAGATACAGCAAAAAAGCAAATGACGATTTATTTAACAACTCTTTAGAAATATTTGAAAGTTTTAATAAAATAAATAATACCTGGAAGATAATCCCAGGAGGTTTCGCATTAAGACACGGTACATTACGCGCAGGTGATGCTACCGCTGCGTGACGTCACACTGCAATGAACACATTGTGTTTCGCACAACAGAGTCTCGGTTTAATGGATTACAAGTAGAGGCTAGGTGTTCCAATGGTTCAATAACTATTTCGTTCTAAACTTTTATTAAAAGGAATATTGGCAAATAAGATTGTGTTTATAGAACAACATTCGGTCACGAAAGGTATTAATCATTAAAGTCTATGATATTATTTGAATTCGCGGTTAAACTTTTATTATTATTTTACAAATAATTTGGACAAATATATGCCAGAGATACATCGTCTTTATCGATCGCAGGTCTCGTTGGCGTTCATAAGGGTTAAATGCATGAACAAAGCAAATTATTCTCTCAGTCACGAATATCTGTAGAGACGTGAATAATAAGACGTTTCAAGTGAAAATGTCTTTTGAGGTTACCCACAGTGGCCTCCAACCTCCCTTTATAACCGCTCCGGACCTTGCTAGACTGAAATGGATATTTCATTGCTGCCCGCAGGCGGCCCATTAACTCACCTCTGACGCCGTCAAGACCCGCATGAACAAGAATGATCTTCTCTTCAAGCAACGACATTTTCAAGCCTCGAGCAATCCCAGATGCCATATTAACTGAGGTCTTCGTTATCCAACAGCTCGAGCGAGACTGATCTTTCATGCCAGCAACATGTCCTCGGACTCAGTACACACTTGTTGCTAATCAATAGTACGAACATTAAATCGTTAGTACAGTTTCATTAATCACTCCAACACTATTCTCTAGCATATATATTAAAAAATTCGACACAGACGAATATAGTATATGTCGGTGATAAATATTTCACAAAGGCACAAAAGTCAGGCAAACCTGTATATTTACAATACAAGTGTTTCAACAGTAATTGCTCAATCCAATTAATACGTAATAAGAAGAAAAGTAAAATAAAATATTACACGGAATTGAAAGAGGTTGGACAAGACGTCCGCGCTCTGTGACAGCTCGAGACGAAATCATTTCCTATGGCGTGTACCGCTATAAAACGTTTTATACTGTTTCAACCCACATATTTTAATTGTACCCTACATTTTTAACAATGTGTTATATTTTAAAACTTGAAATATCTAGTTATTTTATCATACGCACTGATATGTCTACGGCATAGAAGGTTCCTGAATTACTTGATTGAAATAAGCATATATTATGTTTGACAGCTAGAATAGCGTGTCATTAACCGAAAAATGGTAACATTAAATAGGCGAGTATTACAATATAAATACGTCATAAAAATTGTGACTCAATAATTCCATAGATCGAAGTCTAAACTATTTATCGGGTAAGTATTCAAAATTCCATCTCGATCAGTTCGCCTTAAAATTTAATTAAAACGTTTTATTACAAAATGTAACAATTAAAAGGAACAACGGACTATCGATTCGATGTCCGCAGGTTTAAGCCCCGGTATGTAGTAAAGATTTGTGTACATTTACTCATCGGAATTACTGAAGTACCAGCTGACTGTGAAGGAAAAAATCATTCTGATCTGTCTAGTACCACTATTTGTGGTAAAAATATAAAACTCTGAATTTCTCGGTGTTTGAAATCGCCAATACGTTGTGAGCTGGCTTGCTGATTAAGCCCGTGCTTTCCTTCGGAAATAGGTTTTTCTCACCAGTGGGACACTTACAGACTGACATGATAATTATTACTTATATATAATAAATCGAAGTCAAGTACATTAAAACTCCTTTAAAATGTTAACCTTACACCGTAAAGTTAGACAACGAAACATTTTAATTAACATTGCATAAAAGCCTCAATTTTCACTAAAGCTGAATTAATACTAATTATCTAATCCAAACAAGAGGTTAAAAGCTGAGATCAAAGGGAAGCTCCTCTTTCTTCTAACTTTTGCTTAACTTTCAAAGTAAATTAATTCGAGAGGAAAAGTGGGTAATTAATATTGAAATACAATATTTTTTGATGTTCCTTCTGGAATAAATTAAACTCAAGGAAACCTTATCCAAGAACAAACTTTTAAATTATGTCAGTACAAACTTAAATAACAATCGGTTAAATTGTATTTTTCGTTATCGTACTAATTATTTTAACTTTATCGTTTTTTTTTATGGCTCATCGTATTTAGTTGAAAAATGCAGAGTAAACTGGTCCGATAATGGTGCAATTCACAATTAACAGGCTTTAGGATCGAAGTCACCGATATAGCTCTCAGAATTATTAGACTGACATTGGGCAGTGGGCCGGACATATTGTTCGTAGAACGTACGGCCGATGGGGCTGAAGAATTCTCGAGTAGGATCTATGAACCCAAAGATGCAGACCCGTATCAAGATGAATCGACGATCTGGTGAAGTTTGCAGGAATTCAATGGATGCGACTAGCTCAGGATCTGTCATTGTGGTGATCTTAGGAAGAGGCCTATGTCCATCAATTGAAGCTTTTAAAACATATGTATGCATGATCCAATAAAAAGTAATAAAAATGATATATCATAGCGGCTTCTTAACAACCTCTTTCAATATTATTATATTTTTTATATATTAGGGTTTTGGCTACAATCTCACCTAATTTTAAGTGACAATGTGGTCCAAAGAGGGCAACACGGAAAGCTCAGTGGAAGAACGAGCTCTTCAGTGCAGCTATTGGAACACACCTATAGGTGCTTGACGACAGATTTTTAACTGGAGAGTAGGTAGTACCTAGCCAGGTGAACAATAGAACATGTCCTACAATCATGCTATGGTTTTATCATGATGTTTTTCTTCACCGAAAGCTCAAGCAAGCTCATTTCAGGGATTCGAACTCACGTCAATCGACGCGGTGTTCATACACGCTACCATTAAGCAATCATTGCAAATAGTATCTCATGTCACTAATGTCAACAAACTCACAAAAATAACTCAATGGTTTCATATTCAGTCAAATTGGAATAACAATGATAACTTAAGAATAATCATGTATAACTTTGATTAGAAGTCTTCAACGATCATTGAAAAATCTCTTAAATCATTCTTAATATTTGCTATTATTAATTAAGCACAATTATTACTTTATAATCTGAGAAATAAAATAACGTTTTCTAACACAAGTAACACAGGCAAAGTCCACTCTAAAAACCCGTAGAGACTTCACTTTAATGAACCCGAAGGTAATAAAAGTTTCAAAGAAAATGTACCACTTTTTAATTACCTACCTTAGCTGTTACATGAACTTAATAAGAATATACTTTCTAAACTTTTGTGAAGAAGTTTCTGCTACACCGTTTGTCAGGTTTTTAATTAATTTTGACTCTATTCTTTCACAGTGTTCTTCGCATAGTTATGACAGTTGGAAAAAATAATTTATTAATGGCAAGTATAAGACGACATGACGTTGCTTAGCCGACTCCATGAAAGACTCTCTTTTCAAATCAAGATAACTTGATATCGACTACAGCACTGAAATTAAAATACTAAAATCTTATTACAGTTGGTTTGAAGCGATGATGGCGCAGTGGTAGCGTGTACGCCTTCGCGTCGACTGACGTATGTTCGAATCCCTACAATGAGCCTGAGCTTTCGGTGAAGGAAAACATCGTGAGGAAACCATAGCATGGTGGTAGGGCATTTTCTAATGCCCGCCTGGCTAGCTACCACCCTCAAGTTGAAAATCTGCCGCCAAGCACCAATAGGTGTGTTCCGGCAGCTGCACTTGAAAGCCAGTCTTCCACTAAGTTTAGCGTGCTACCATCTTGGGCCACATCGTCACTTAACATCAGGTGAGATTGTGGCCACTACGCCAAACATATAACAATAAAAAAAAAGTTGGGAAAAAATATTTTAAAAAAATAAGCCAGATCGAGTTTCTTGCCGGTTCTTCTCGATGACTGAGATATTTTCCGAACCGGTGGTAGTGTTTGACATTTATAAGTGCCATCTTAGTGTCTAAATTGTATAAAGTATTTTTGGTTTCACACAAATTTGATTCTAATATGTTAGCCACCACTGCATTAATACAAAAATCTGTAACCAACTGGTTACTGGATTTACATTAACAGGATTTTTTGTAAATTATTAAGATAAGAAATATTTTCAATTACATTTTTTTTTTTCGAACTGACTGTATTGTTAGCCTTAGTGGTTCTGGAGCCTTTGCGGCTTTTACAGCTTCGGCTTGGGCATTTAACATATTGTTGTCTTGTTTATATAATGCCTTCTACTTATCTTACCAACGTCAACTCTGAACGTCTAATTTTTTATTTTACCACATTGTTGAATCAGCGTAAACAAAATTTACCCTAATTAATATTATAAATGCGAAAGTTACTCTTATCTGTATGCATGTTACTTTTTCACGAATTCACTTTGGCATATAGGTATACAAACGAAATCACGGGGAAAGTCTCTATAAAATATAGGAAGCCAGAGTACAAAATAAAAATAAAATGAAATTCATTTAGTTGAAAACGGCAGTCGATCGTGAATACCTTCCATGCTTTTGGAAACGACAGTCTGACGTATTCAGCGGGTTGTGTTAAAATTCCTGAGTGGGACAGACAGCCGGCCACGGGTTTTACTTTCCAGCTTTTTTCATTTAATTCTCTAAAAGGATTTTAGTTTTTCATCTCTACATGGCTTTCTAAAACGAGTTTCTTTTTTATGCATTCCGCTGAAATTTATTTGATTGTGAACACATGTGACAGTTTATCGGCAATTGGAATATAACTGGACAACTTAAATAATATTTTCGTTTAATATTGTACGCGCGTCAGTACAAGTGGTTAATGCTGTACGCGCTGAAGTGAATGTTTAGCTCAAATATTTGAGCGGTTCGCTTCAATGAGCATGTAAGTTTAGTATTTTAATGTCATAAATAACTAGTAGCACAAAAGTGACGAACTTGTGTATAGAACAATCCAGAAACAACGACGACCACGAGAGATCGGCAATCTATCAACAGTCATCGCCGCCATGCCGGCCTATAAGCCTCTCGTGTGTCTAGCCTCTCGGCTAGATGACCCGGAAATGCATGTGAAACCTAAGAAAACTAATTGTTACTACAGGTATATCAACACCCCGCTTGACTATGCCAACTATAGCCAATTATTATGTCTTGCCATACCACCTAAACATTTACATTAAACATGAAAATATTCCTTAAAAAATTCTAATTAACGTGGATTATAAACAGCCGTGATATCCTAAGTAATAATAACTTCCGATCTGAATATCTGATTACCATATGAGTTACAAACTTAGAGGGCGTTATAATTAATACGAACATTCAAACAAAGCCCGACTTCAATTACAAACACACAATCCTAGAGTTGAATAGGTTACGTCTCAATTATTCCCACCCTATCGTCTCCCTATGTACCTCCTCGATCAGAGGCGTGAGGCGGTCTGTGCTCATCACAGCAATATTACACGGTTGAAGCTATTAATTACAGTACAAGAGTGTATTAAGCCGATTATGTACCACGCTTGTATAAAGATGATTTATATTGTAACTATGTTCCTGGATAATGTCTGAATTTTGTCCTATAAATATTTTTATATAATTTAAACTTTATTACATAACTTTAATTTAATCGTTTGATTTATTCGCGTGTTTCTTAAGAAAGAGTACATTTAATTATCCAATGTTTTTAACTGTGTCTTCATTCCGGTTTTCTTCAAAATAAAACAACTCGGGCGCCATATATTGTACAAATCTACTAATTAATCTGTATATAAAAAAATATTTAAGGTTTATATCGTATATATATAATTTATGTCCACCGAAAATGTCGAAAATTTGTATGGTAATTTTGTATGAAAATATGAATAAAAAAAGTGTGTGTCCACTCCGACGCGCGTCTGGAGTTTACTCCTCAAGAACTGTCTTGGAATTTAGAATATATACAATAAGCAAGAAGAGTAAATAAAGGCATCTCTTATGAAATAGAATGAATTTAAAAGAATGATTTGCCCCCGCGCAGCTATCCCGCTCATTTCAACGGTTGATTCGTGATTGGCGTGATTGACCTAACTTTTATCAATTTATAATGTGAAAAGAAGAATTGGTCACAAAAGTGTTCGTAAATATTGGTGCAAATTACAAAAACCATGTTTGGTTGAACGAACGAGCTATTATGGCAGCGAAAAATAAGGACGTAGACGATTTGAACATAAAAATTCAAAGTCTAATTGCTGGCCAGTTGCATTCATTTAAGTTGATCAATTCCATTACCGATCCAGATGAAGTTGCTAATTATCCAATTCAATTACTGAATTCATCGGATTTGTCAGAAATACCGCTGCACAATTTTCAGCTCTAAATCTGTTCAGTGATAAACATAGTACACACTCTGAACCAATGGAAACTATGCAATGGAAGAAGACTCGCTGTTAAGAAGTTGATGAACAACGTTATTGAAGCTACGATAATCATAGGAAAGTTCAAAGGCGAGTATATTCTGATTCCAAGAATACTATTGATTTCAAGCAACTTGTATTTTATATTTAAACATGTCCAGTTTTCGGTGCGTCTTGCATACGCTATGACGATTAATAATCTGCAAGGCCAATCGTCGGAAGTGGGTAGAATAAACCTTGAATTGCCATGTTTATGCCATGTAAGCCATCGGTGCTATTCGTTTTCTCTCCAAAAATATTATACATCTCCAGCGTTGCGATGAATACATTAGAAACACGAAGAAATTATTATCAAAATAATGAATTCCGGTTTATTTCATTTCAATAAATTCATCATCGTATTGAAATTATCTTGTTTGGATTCACACAAATTCAAGGAATGATTCGGTTGGATGAATCCCTACTCGATGAACTGACTGACAGACAACGCACAGTCTAAACCACTGGAGAAAGAGACATGTTACTTCTGCAATAAACATAGATATTTAATATTTTTTGCTTAGCGCACTTCTCACTGTCTTTATAAGTAAATTGCATCCGTGAGAAGCGTAATATTATAAACGTGAGAGTGCGTGTGTGTGGAATTGGGATGCTTGTTACTCAATCTCGCAAAAAATGGTAGAACGGGTTTGAATGAAATTTAACAAACAGATAGTTTACAGCCTGTATTAAAACATAGGATTATTTTTATACTAGTAAGTTACATATTTCTCATTTGTCACTGGACCCAATTCTGAAGTCCACGCGGACGAAGTCGCGGGCAGAAGTTAGTATATACAAACAAGCTATGCTTTGTTTGAAATTAAATGGCTATGTCTGAAATTGTGTCGCCATATTTATTTATAAACTAACCAGCTCTCATAAAGTTGATCTTAAGAAAATATACACAATACATTACCGGTAGGAGGAACCGGTCCAATGACAAACAAATTACTTATAAATATTAAAATATTGAAATCCGTTCCATTATGCAGTTAAAACCTGGGAACAACAAAATATCCGGCCGCTGCTTACCATGATAAAGTGGTCAAATCTGGTTAATACACAAGGTTACTATATAACTTTTATTCTCTTTGCTATCCAAGTGAATATTTGCGTTTGGCTACTAAATAACTAATAACGCGGTAAGGATATATAATGAGTGGATCATTTTCGTTTTGATGGCTTTTGATAAAATTACACCTAATAAAAAAAAACAGTACATAATATCCACACTTTATCATATTCACATACATACTTTTACATACAAAGGTGGCAAACAAGTTGTCACGCGATTAATTATTAATTTTATTACACGACGAGTCGAACTACTTAATTTTAACATTTTAATTTCTATATCTCGCATAGTGAAATTTTCTTCGAACACCGTCGCTTGCCATTGATTCTCCACGGACTGGGATATTATAGTATTTTATTTCTTGTAAACACCTAATAAGCCTACCGAATTTAATTAAAGGTTAAGATTTTTTTTTTCTTTATAGTTATCGAAGCAATGATAGCTCAGTGGTAGTGTGTACGACTTCACGTCGATTGACGTGCAATGAGCCTGAGCTTTCGGTGAAGGAAAACGTCGTGAGGAAACCATAGCATGGTGTTAGGGCATTTTCTAATGCCCGCCTGGTTAGCTACCACCCTCAAGTTGAAAATATGTCGCCAAGCACAAATAGATGTGTTCCGGCAACTGCACTTGAGAGCCAGTTTTCCATTAGGTTTAGCGTGTTATCATCTTGAGCCACATCGTCACTTAACATCAGGTGAGTTTGTGGCCACTACGCCAAACCTATAACGATAAAAAATATCGGTCTCTTTTGTCTTTTTAATTTAATATAAATTATTATGTAAAACCCACGTTTTCTATTTCTTATACCTATACCTATATGTCTGTACTGTAATCTCACCAAGTTAAACACTCTTAAAAACACGTTTCTTTTATAAGGTATCTCCTTTATAAATTTATTATTTGTCAAGATATTTGCAACAATAATACATATTCTGAGAAAATTTCAAGCAGCTACTTATTAGTTATATCGTTTCAAAAAGTACAGCCTTTTAAAAGTAAGACGGGCAGCGTAGGCTTAGCAATAGGGTTCCTTTTTTAGGAACGGAATTCTAAAAATGCCATTGACAATTGAGCAGAAACCTTTTTTCACATGAAACTATTTAATATATACAGAGCTAGACATTTATATTTTATTTGTGATTTTCTCCTCTCACGTCTACATATCTCAATTTTGTTTAAGGTTATTAAGAACTCTAATAACAAATATATTATATCACTTAATAAATATATCGAATATAACAAGGTAAAACTCCTTTTTTGAACAGTTCACTGAACTAATCCTACAAAATAATTATTCATCCAATAAATCAAAATTTTCTCTCTCTATAGCTAAACGAAAATAATGATGCGAACCGATGAATATCAACCATTTATTGATGTGTAACATCTTTCCTCTCGGTTGCTGGACATTTTTTGTGGGAGTGATTTTGGAAAGGGGAAGGAAATGTGTTACAGGAAACCGGGGAAGCGCGTGCTATTTGATTTGACCAATGACCGCACGCTATTTGATTTGACCAATAAGCGCGCACGGTGGCAGAGAGATGGTGCCAATCTATTTTGCGTGAGGTTGGTACCACGACGTACTGTCAGCCAACATAGTGTATGCGTGTTTGTGACGAGAAAGAGAAAGGAAAATGGAGAAGCAGAACGCATCAGCTGTGCACTCATCTTCAGTTATACAGTGTTGTGTATAAAATTGGAAGTTCTATTTATATGTGTATACTATATTAATAATTATATTTACTATTGCGTCTGACAAAGATCATCATTCTTAAATAAAAAAGGTGTGTGTGCGATTCACACACTATAGAAGTGAAACTTCATTTTAAAAGACATTTTCTATTTTATTTAAACAGTGTGCAATATACATACACACCGACATTTACTCTCTCGCTCTGGCTCACACAAAGAGGAGAGACCGATAATGTGCGTTAAACGTTTAACATTTAACGTTTAACGCTTGGAAGTCGCATAAGAAGTTTCACTTCAAAAATGCGAGTAAGTAATATGGAATTATTCGAATAAATATTTTAGTGTGGATCTTTTTTCAGGATTGAAGTTAATATTGCGTAATATACCTCGTCTAAAATTAAACTTACGTGAGCAAGCTCGCGCCTTAATATAGAATTACATATATCTCCAAGATTAGAATATATTCGACCAATAATATGAGGAATAAATTGACTTCACATATATTTCATCTCAATTTCATAGTAGGATAACATGCCAGATGTTACACATCATATGTGATTACTATAAGGCTCGTTTTTTATTAACGTGGAACTACTTACTTGAAATCACTTAGTGTCGAACTTTGTAACATCAAAGTATAAAAACACCAGGCCTTACCATGATAAAGGACCAGCTCAACATAGCAACAATTGTTACGGGCAATGTGAATCAATAATACTGTTAATAAGTTATCCGGTGTCAATTTTTGCTAAACGAAGACCTGAGGCAGAGAGGAGTCTGGCAAAGACTTTAACCAGGAATGCAATCAGATATTCTTTTCTGAGTAGAAAATCAATTATTTCAGTTTTTTCAAACTTAGAATTTTCGATGTTAAACATGTAATGGTGTATATAAACGGGTGTAAAAGAATTCTGCTGGGACGTCGCGTCGTCCAGTTCAGTAATTATTACAACATATTGAAAAAAATGTATTTGTATTGACTTTTTTTATCGTTATAAGTGTGGCGTAGTGGCCACAATCTCACCTGATGTTAAGTAACGATGTGGTCCAAGATAGTAACACGCTAAACCTAGTGCAAGACTGGCTCTCAAGTGCAGCTGCCAGAACACACGTATTAGTGCTTGACGACAGATTTTCAACTTGAGGGTGATAGCTAGCCAGGAGAGTATTAGAAAAAGCCCTACCACCATGCTGTGGTTTCCTCGCGATGTTTGCTTCACAGAAAGCTCAGGCTCATTGCAGTTATTCGAACTCATGTCAATCGACGTGAAGTCGTACACTGAGCCATCATTGCTTCGACTTTGGCAGCCCGACTGGTGGAATACCTCCACCCTACAGAAGACCGCAGCCAAATGACCTAGTGTTTTGTGTCTGCGGTGATTAGGATTTCCAGAGCTCCTTGGGGTAGAGGGGTTCGAGTCGGCAACGCGCTTGTGATATCTATGGTATTGCAGGCGTTCATAGGCTACGGTAGCCGCTTACCATCAGGCGGGCCGTATGCCTCTTTGCCAACTTAGTAGTATACCAAAAAAAAAGACTAACAGTGGACGGTTATCTGTGGTGCTGTTGCGAATGTAGAGCGAGACAAGGTGAGGTGAAGGAGAAAGATAACGCGAAGTGAAGGAAAGGGACGAGGTGAGGAGGAAAGGAGAGCAGAATAGGCTTGATATAGTTTGACCGTGACTTAAGACGGTTATTGTGGCATTATACAAATATAAGTGAAGTTATTTATAATTAATTAATTGTATTATTACATTATCCTGCTTTTAAAAATATTTGCATGACAATTTAAAGACACGTCTAGTACGGGTTTTTTCTTATCTTATTCACACAAATACAATATACTATATTGCACTCTATACCACGTTACGTTGGCATCTCATTTTATATTCACCCAATGTAATTTTTTTATAGCATAACCTTTTAAAATTGTACATCTTTACAATTGAACTCTGTAACTATATAATATTACTCAAAGGCGTTACTTTTTTTTGGCAATCTTCATCAAAATTAATAATTCAAAAATGATTTTAAAGTTTATGTTGTTAATTAGTGTTTTTGTTAAAAAATATTTAAAAACCTTTATTGCTATCAACAGATGCTAATCGTAATGAAAATATATTCAAGTGGCATGTATCTATTAACAAAATGTTTAACAAATATTACATCTGTTAGATTTTTTACATTCTATAATGTGTTAAGTATTCGCACAGATCTTCGCAGATTCGCTAGTTGTGTCATAAAACACTTTACCGTATATAGGGGAAATAGTAATTCAAATTTCTGAATACATTCCTGTATCTCGGCTTAAACTCTACATGTACAACTTTACTGGCACGATGTATGAAACTTGAATGTTAGTTTGTAAACTGAACTAAATGGAACTGACATTAGCCAGGATGACGTACATTTAGGCCATTGTTCTTAGATGTAGACAAATTATATAAGCTAACGGATTATGTAAAGAGTTTGTAAGATGTTTGTGCTATTGTAGCAGTCCTAAAAATAATTTTGAATCCAGATTAAACAGAAAAGAGAGAATTCTTTCTTGTTATTAACTAACTGGCAAGGCAGACGTTGATCTGTCATTACTAATAGTCAATAAACTCGACCACGGCGCCGCCTATGCCGAATTACTTTTCCTAAAAACTTGTCCAGGACTATAATGAATATAAAATAAGAAATACGCACATCCATCGTTCGAATGGTGACTTATGGTCTTTAGTCCATATAAAAATCCCCCACTTGCCCCACGGTTAAATCCGTATTAAATTTATTCGACCATTTCTCCTACGTGCCGCCACCAAAAAGTGTTTTCAATCTCACTACCTAGACTGATTATAAACTAACGGTTCATACAATTATTCGGTGAGATATAACACGGGAGACATGTGTTCTGATCTTGAGCTCAAACACTCCAAATAGCTTGATACATACTATACGAGCTGTGCCCGCAACTCCGCTTGGGTGGACTACAGAATGCCATCGGTCGCGAGCACGCACTAATCGTGCTGCCCCCACTCAAAAGACGGAAGACAAACATGCTTTTTATGGGTGATCCTTAGAAGAAATAAATATGCTATCCCTGGCTTTTTGTAGGTATTTTGAAGATCTACAATTATGTACAATATTAATTTCATAAATCTCGTATGATTTACTCAGCGTAAGCCATTTAAGCGTCCCAAATGCGTATTTTTCTGAATTGATTCACCATTAGCGTTACTGCTTATTTTGTTTATTACTTTTTCTTAAAAAAATATCCTATAACCTAGCCAGATAACATAGCTATGAATTAAAATAATAAACATGTAAATCGGATAAGTGGTTTTCGCGTGAAAAGAACATAAAACAGACAGAAAGAGACGCGTTGAGTTTTATAATATGTATAGATATACAACAAAAACATGATACAACAATAAAAAACAAATAAAAATACTTCTTTCTAAGGTGACCTACAAAGAATCTTTGAAATTCTTCAAGAACGTATCGAATTCCAAGTTTTATATTGATTGTTTACTACGAACTAAAGTTATTAATTCACGTTAATTAAAGTCGGCACGTGAACTTGCAGGTAAGTTACAATACTAAACATGGACGAAGTTGTACAACTGTTTGCAATTAATAGTTGCGCAGCGTTGCAGTTTAAGTACAGGTTTAAGTTATTATAAAGTTGCTTGCATATAATGTTTATATATTATGGTTATTTTGGAACTTATCTACAAGAGCTTCTAATATATTCTATAACTAAAAGCTTCTAATACTGATGGGATCGCTCCTGATTAACATATCGAATATTTATTATTATACATTACAGCACCATTTATTTATACAAGCTTTTATTTTTAACTTGCCATGTTAGTATGAATCAAATCTTGCAACTCAATTTTAAAACAATTATTCCCAACCGATTAACCTAAAATGTTGCATACACGTTAAGTTTGGATGACAATGCCTGGTTAGCTAAGTGACGTCATTCTAAATCCATTATCGGACTCCCGAAGATGGTAGACCAGTTATTTTCTATTCACACCCATGGTATCAAGTGAACGAGTATGCTGGTGAAGAATAAGAAAGTAAACAATTAAAGTAAGCGGGCGCAGCTAATTTTTAAATATACTACAAAATTAATGTTTAAATAACTGACCTAACAAAGTTGAAAATTATTACCACTGCCCTGATAATTCCATACAACAACAGTTTAATTTCATTTTGTGATACATTTTAACAGGCTCATGCAAGCTCGTTTCACTTATTTTATAACCTGGACCTCGTAAACTAGTTCGATTCCCAGCTCTGGGTGAACTCATAAAAATGCGATAAACATTTCCAACAAAATCAATTTCATGTTTATAGTCCTTTAACATAGTTGTCGAAAACAATATATCGTATAGTAATGGTAGACTGCGCCCGTGGTTTATTTAAAACATAAATTAGAATGACTGGAAACCACTCAACAGTAAGAACATAATATTACTTGACAGCTGTGTTTTGGATTGTAGCGTTTCGGGATCAGTCAATGTACATCCAACTGCCAAGAAAGTTAGAGGCCAGAATGCTAACAACGAACTGACGACAGACTGAAAAAAAAAACTCGCTGGAAATCACTTGACTTTAAAACTCGTTTAAAACTATCCTTTCTTATTAATGGCGTACTAAGGTAAAAAACCTCGAAGGACGAAAGTAGAATGTGCTAAAAATAGAAAAATCTTACGGACAAAATTACCTAGACTGGAATTTTATTTTAAAAAGACACTCACTTAATGACACTGCACTCCCAGTTTATTTTTTTCACGAAAACTTAACTCTCGTATCTTTGTGATGAAATTGTGTTCACTAAACGAGGGAGACTATATAGATGATGTTACTAAAAAGTATGTAAAAAAGGGTCGTCGGATCCTACGAACATAAGTTATTAATGTTATGTATATGTATATATATGTTATACATGGTGATGTCAATATTTATAAGAAAAGTTTTTAAGACCAAAAACTTCGCATTTATGAAAGTTGACAACATTTTTATTAGTTATCGCTTTTATCTATAAGATTATAGTTAGTAAAATTTAATAATATTATATACTACCTTTGCCCCATGCTTTCACTCGTGCTGAATGTATTCGATCAACTCTTCACCCGTATAACCTACCTTTTTTCTCACTTCCCATATTTGCCTAGAACATGCCAGATTGCTTGACGTTTACGGTTACTGCACTGCTCCTAATGGTCGTGGTGCGAAATTATATAGCCTATAATCTTTGTATATAAATAGTCTAGAAAATTCTAAAAGAGTTTTTCAAATCAAACTCGTAGTTCCAGTGGCTTGCACTTTCAAACCAACAAACATCTCTTAAGCATTATAATATTATAGTACAGATATAAGTCTTTAAGCGTTTAGCATTTCACCTCAATCTCACATGATGTTAAGTGACAACGTGTCGAAGAAGGTAATATGCTAAGCTTAATTAGAGTACTGGCTCTCAAGTAAACACACCTATGGTGCTTTAGCAACAAATTTTTAATTTAAGGGTGGTAGCTAGCCAATCAAGGATTAGAGAAAATCGTACAACCATATTACGATTTCATCACGTTCTTCACAGGGTCTTTTTTTATTAGTACGGTAAAGTGACGTCATTGTGCTGGTAAGGTAAGGCAGAATAATGGCGAACACCTAGATATCAGCAGTCCATGCCGGCCTGCAAACCTCTGAACAGTTGAATATATACTGACTCATTTTGAAAAGCGACAAAGAAAAAGACAGACTGTAACAGGTTTAAACCCATACGCATGGTGACCGCGACACAAGCAGGTATAGATTCCTACCACTTCGCTTAATTACAGGATATATACCGGCTGATTCCGGAAAACAGTTCGCTTAGACATGTCACTATGACAGGCAAGCCCAAGTCAATCGATACCGTACCAAACAAGCTATTAGTGTGTCGTCATACCTACAAACTTTAATCTAGAGCTACATAAAATACATCTGAACAATTTACCTGGATTAAATTCGCCGGTGACAATGTCTAAAAGCTCCGACGTTGAAATGCGATGCATTATTCACAGAGTATTAAAATATTAAAGAATCTAGTAATGGCTGGCACGGTGCCGGGCGCGCAGCCAACAGTTTTCACCACACTTCGCCGTTTTAAAACCCAACCCGTAGAGTTTTAGACGAGCAGAATACGCACAAAGTTTTCTTCGTGCCTATTCCGAACGGGTTTCATTGTGATCTAGTTTCTTAAAACATTTTATTTATTTATTTGATAAAGGCAGCGCCAACAGCGCGCGTATTCTACATTAATTATTTTACATTTTTTATTAAATCTAATACAGGTATGCGAACCTATTACAGGTGCCCACTTCTTTCATAAAAATCAAAACAATTGTTGAAAGATTAAATTTTCGGTGAATCAAAACATCGTGATGAAACCACAGCACGGTGGGAGGGCTTTTTCTAATGCCCGCTGGGTAGCTACCACCCTCTAGTTGAAAATCTATCGCCAAGCACCAATAGGTGTGTTCCGGCAGCTGCACTTGTGAACCAGTCTACCACTAGGCTTAACGTGCTACCATCTCGAGCCACATCTTCACTTAAAATCAAGTGAGATTGCAGACATAACGCCAAAACTATAACGATAAAAAAAATTTAGTCGGTAAGTTACTATATTGTATTGTATATTATAATATACAATTTAATCGAAATTAATAAACACTTTAATATTAAAACAATGTAATGAAACATGTTAAATTTAACTAAACATGAAATATATTTGTATATTTATAGTGTCAATAGGTCTTCAGACGCGTAGATATGAGGCGAAAATTTATTTTACCTAAGACATGATCACTTAGATTTTACTATAGATTGTTTTTATCAATATCACCTTTTTTTATATCTTTATTATTATAGAGGATTTGTTCAAAGAGAACACGCCACCCTCATCCATTCAAACCATCACAAAAAAAAAACAATCTAAACAAATATTATACAAATAAATGTGGTAGGCATACAATCAGCTTCTCGCCCTAACACCAACATCTACCAGTTCATAAATTAATTTGGCTTTTTCGGATGTTGGGCAAGCCAACATTTCGTTACATACACCTACATTTTGATTTTTCTTAAACACTTGTCGCCTTTGAGCCTCGTTGCGGGTACATTCCATTAACATATGATAAACATCTTCTTCTATATCACAAATCTGACATCTAGGTGTTTCGCTTCTTTTCATTAAAAAATAAAACTTGTTTAATGGAATATGCCCAGAACGAATTCTCATAGCCAGGACAATCATGTGTCTTCTCATATCAGAATTTTCGAACCAAGGGACAGAACCCAGAAATGGTTGGATGGTCTTATACCAAATGCCCTTTGTTAATGATCTTACGTTAAAATATAATATCACATTAATATTCACAGATTATTTGGCATGAATAGAGAAACATATAGATACACAAACATCTTTTTAACACGCGTATATTAGCTTTACTTGTAACTAACAAACAATATACTAAAATCTTAGAAGTCAATTTTAACCTACTTCTATTTGTCATATTGAAATAAAAGTTTGTATGTTTATTTACTTCGGATGACAAAACTATAATTTGGTATCTTAGAGCTGATCTGATGATGGAGCCAAGAGGTGAATAGTGGAACACATAAGTGGCTTAGTAGCTAGTGCAAAACCCTCGAGTTTAGGCTCATATGATTCGTTTTGACAAGTCAAATAGATTGTGCTTGGTAACAAGATGTTATTATAAGACTGAAAAGTTTTATAATTTTTATTGCGTAGTTAAAACGTTTTTCCATAGTTTATTCGGCAAACAACCAGAAAATAAAATTATAAAAATAGAATCCACTAAACATTTAGTTGGCTTCGGTAGTAATTCATCTTACACTATTGCAAGGGTGACCACGGCATACTTGCACAGCAATCAAAGTTCAGAAATTAACTTTAACGAACAAAGAGATAACAAATAAAATAGAACAACTTGCTAAAACTGTACTCCGCGAATAAAGGACTAGTACATCAATATCTTTTCTTTCCATAATTATACTTAATACGAGAACTAACAATATGTTTAAAATGACTATTTGAAAAAACCGCACATGAAATAACCGCACAGGAAAAAGCGCAGTGTTACATGAGCCCATAAGAAATATCCGCACGAGGAAAATTGCACACATGGATATAATCGCACATGGAATAACCCCTTACATTTATAAATGCACTCATAGAAAAAAACCATTCGGATACTATATGATAGCCAAATTCATAAGGAATAATATGGGCTATATAACTTTAATATGTGACGAAATTTGGAGTAGCAATTCGCTGGGCGTTGCCGCGGTAAGCTCGCTGCGCTCGCTCGGCTCATGCTTTTACTGATTGCTCCCTTTGGTCGCTCCTCGCTACCTATTTGCTTACAATAATTTAGTATAGTAAAGACAATTACTAATAACCTATAGTGCCGCATTTTTGTGACACATTTTATTCAAATGGTAAATTTGTAATATCTATATAATAAAAGTGAAAAGCTGTTAATTGGTATACATATCACCTGATAAAGACTAAACCGATTTCGCTATTTTTTGTTTTGTAATGTTCATAATAATCTGAATTAGGTTTATATAGCAACAAAAAAAAGGGAAATTTCCTGAAAATTTTACAAAATCTGGAAAAACCGAACGTTCTCTTTACTATCTATCGGATTTTTGTATGAACTCTTAAGCATAACTCACGATTCAAAGGATGGGTGTGAGTAATCCTTATTTTGTTTTATTTATGGTTATGGATAAGAAACGGGATATGTGAAAAGATTGAGCAGTAAGAAAGGCGAATCAGGAAAAGAAACGGGATACGAGGCGCTGTGGTCAAATTATTGACTATTGTGAAGGGTAGAACAGCGTCTGCTGAGCCAACTAGTAATGAAAATTTACCGGTATTATATTGAACATATAAAGTGTTTAAAATCACACCACCCATAAACCAATAAATTTTAATTAAATTCAAAACTAATAATTCCATTAATCGGGAAAGGATAACACAACCCCTTTGAGCTTCAAACAATTTTAAAAAGACCAATTTAAATCTAATGCATAAATTTCATTAAACTATCTAATAGCCCTCACGTAATAAAACTCATTCAAACTTCTATAACTTCGTTTTAAACTAAGCCGTGCGAGAAAACTAAATTGTAAACTCATTAAGCTTAGATACAAAATTATTCACATAAACTGGATTTTAGTTGGTGCAATTAGTATTCATAAGTTGTGATGTGTGTAACGGAGCGTTTAAGTTCCGGGGGTACAATTTTTTCTTACTTTCGCTAACAAAGGTAGCGGATGTATTATTATAAATCTTAGGTAAAATAAAAAAGTATAAAATTATGAGAATGTTATCAAAACAATATTTATAATTTAAAATAATATTACTATTTTATTAAGATATATATACCCAGTTTCTTTTTGCATTTTTACTAGAGATAAATGGGTGTTCCCGAAAACGACTTAACTCTACTAAGAGTATTGGGTTTTCTTAAATATACCGATGTTCAATTCCGCGAATACCAAACGTACTAGGACGGCTTGAAATACATAAATATAATTCAATTTATTTTATAAGACTTTTGAAAAAAAATAGTTGGCTGCGTGGATAATTATGGACAGTAATAAATTGCTGAAAATTGTGCCACCTAGGAAGATTGTTGTTAACTATTAAACCGCGCGCATTACCCTAGGTTTGGTCTAAGTTATACCGCAAAATATAGTGTTGCGTGAGCACGAGTCAGTCATGTGACCTATGTTGCGCTCACCGCCCGCTCGCTCTAAGCGCCATCCCATGCCGCACGCTAGTTAGCTGCTTTCGGCCTTGGTGAGTACACATTGTTTCACTATTTTATTATACTTTGAATTCTTATTATTTATTATTCCGAGGATAATTTTAAAATGGATTATTAAAATATCTATTGTTCGAATCGTCTCGCGACCAGTGGGCTGGCCAATATTTCGGTCAGCGTATAAGCATTGCCATATAACGTGGCAATGTGGCCAGCCTTCTGAGTACGTGTCCATCTGGCGATGATTTGGATGGCATCCACTATTTGTAGTATTTTTATTGTTATTATGTATTTGATCGCCTATTTTTAAGATTTGTATATAATTGTATATGACTATATTAATTATTTTAAAAAAGTTGAGTTTATGAATATGTTTTTAAGAGATAATTCTAATAATCTTTTGTAATTTTATAATTAAAAAAGTAAGAAATTTGCAATTTCATATTTTTGCGTACGTAATACTCGAACGCCCGTTAATGGGGTTATAATACTTTAATAATAACTAACAACTGAACGAACTTATCTGTACATGAAATAAATAAAAAACAAAAGTATTCGAAAACCAGTTGTTATAAAAAATAAAAATAAATTTATAATGGATATGCAGCTATTATGGCTCAGTGGTAGCGTGTACGGACATCGCATCGATCGACGTAAGTTCGAATCACAGCAGTGAGACTGGGCATTCGGTGAAGGTGAACATCGTGATGAAACATAGCATGATGGTCGGACATTTCTTAATACTCGCCTTGCTTGCTTGATCTTCAAGTTGAAAATCTGTCGCATAGCACGTATAGGTATATTTCGGCAGCTGCACTTGAGATGCTGTCCCCCATTAGTTTTAGCGTGTTACCATCTAGAGGAAGATCGTCACTTAAAATCACGTGTAAGTTAATAAATGAACTAAAGATATAATGCCTTCGGAAAGCAACCGAAAACACAATAAATGAATTAATGAGGAATCAAATAAGGTGAAATAAATATATATGATTAAAAGATAAAAATGATTGATAAAACAATCATTACATTCCCCTTTTCCCCGGAAATAATTTTCGACTTAGAAAAATTTAGACAGTTAAATAAATAAATATAGATGACACTTCACAAATTCATACTCCTTAACATAAATCACAACATACAACTTCTCATAATATCACCACTCATTTAGTAAGGGATTTGTTGCTCATTAACATGACCTAGGCTTATCACTTATCGTTGTCGTACCGTGAAACTACGGAAGCATCTCCCGGCTAATGTGTTCCCTCCTTCTTACGACATCGGTTCTTTTAAGCCTAACGTGTAGAGATATTTATGCAAGCCAGCATGACAGCGACGACTGTCGATGGATTTCGATCTCATCAGGGAGAGCACCATCAATGTGCCGAGCTAATATACCTAATAAAAACATGAGATTTGGGATAAACGCTAAATGCTACAAAGACGTTTAAAAATGTAAAGGAATCAAAATATCTCCAAGGATCGATAAAGCAAAATTCGCTCCATTTTCTCTGTCTACTCCAGTGGGAGCATACCATAATGATAGATACATTTCCATAAAAATGTTGAACACAGTATAGTTATACTTGGACCAGTAAAGCTATCCAATGTTATGATTGAAGATTTTAATTAATCTTTGAAATGTCATATGACTTTGATATACGTATATTATGAAGGAAGATGTAGTTTCAGATTAATTTACTGAGTGCTTACCCCGTCTGGGTTCAGACTGTTCAGAGTATGGCATTTTGCTTAAAATTTGCTGCTCCATGATCAACTTCACAAAATTTACTGCCAACTATTTATTCATGTATGAGATCGACTGAGAAGATGTATGAGATTGTGGAGAAATTTTTGTTTTCTAACACTCGACTGTGTATATTCAAGGAACTATGATGTCACATTTTCTGTATAGCGTTTCCAATCACGTGACTCGCAGACAAAAATGTTTAATTTTCGGAGGTTAAAATAAAATAAATAAAAGTGTCTGATTTGAGCGAGTTGTACTCAATTTTTGAGGTGTTCCAACTCGGTCCCACTTTTGTAACAACCTATTAAGACTGGCCTGAGGTAAGTGGTCTTTTTAGATTGCTGGTAAATCTTTACTGGCTGCAGTGATCTTAGGCTACAACAACATCAGGTGGACGGCCTTATAGTTCACCAGCGCCCAATAGCAGGCGGGTCGGACCGCTGCGCGCTGTCCCAGTCCTGACTCCCGAGTGTAGTGCAGTACGAAGAGCGGCAATTGTTTCATACTAGTTCTATCGATCTTGTGTTTACCAAAGTTTTGACGAGTTTGTAACTGCATAAAACAAAGCGCTCCCGATAATCAAAATCTAAAATACTTTAGTCAGTTTAGGCTTTAAGAAGGCACCTCATGTACGATACAACACTACCACTGATTCCGATATCCCAGTCATCAAGAAGAACCAGCAAGAAACTCGATCGGATTTATCAATATCATCACCATCATCATTTCAGCCGAAAAACGTCCACTGCTGGACATAGATCTCCCACAAAGTTCGCCACAACGATCGGTCCTGTGCTGCCCTCATCCAGCGACTACCCGAAACCTTTACCAGGTCATCGGACCACCTTGTGGCGAGTCTGCCTACGTTGCATTTTCCGGTACTTGGCCACCACTCGAGAACTCTTTGACCTCATTGACCATCTGTTCTACGAGCTACGTGGCCCGCCACGTAAATATAGCTATTCTTAGGGCCATCTCGATAACTTTGGTTCTCCTGCGAATCTTCTCATTTCTGATTCGATAACGCATATTTTTTTTATTGGGTATTTATTCGTTACAAATAATAATTATATTTAATGCATGCACATAGAGCAAGTCATTCCCAGACATCACTATCATTCACATAATGATCCACTCTATAATAACCTTTACACAGTAAAACCGCCTTGACATAGTCCTTAGGGATCTAATGTGATTAAGAATCTTATTATAGAACCTAACATAATTAACTAAAAAACTTTTATTTGTCAAAACAGTAATCATTTTAATAAGGTTTTACTCCAAAAACGCGTAGCGGACCGCCTTTTGACTGACGACATGCGTTATCACACAGGCTGTATAATTAAGATATTCTTTTATATAATAGGTATATTGGAGAAAAATATAATATATTTATGAATATTATTTTTCAATCAACTGTCAACATGAAATATTTTTTGTACATTTGAACATGAAGTATTTGTACAGAGAATATGAATTTTTATTTCTATGATTTCATTTGATTCAATTATTGGTAAAGGTTGTTCGTATCAACAAAGGAATATTCGTTTGATATAAATAACATTATATTTAAATCTTATAACGATACAATAATAGATCTAATATCAAAGTAGTATAGACCTATAAATAACATTTTCCCAGCTTCAGTCACCCTTGAAACTGGCATAATCATAAAAAAGTTACGACGGACTTTAAATTAAGGAATATTTACATAATTTAAGCAACGCAGGTGTTGTTACAAGGCACAACACTCTAAAAGGGTAAAAAAGTTACTGGAGCTCATTAAGTCATCACTTGAATTCAAGCATTTCACCCGTAAAGTGATTTAGGTAACTGCACGTACTAATATAGGATAAAGGTTAAATAGTTTTAAAAAATCGGCGTGTAGCTGTATTGGGGAAATAGTCGTATATTTTATGTGAATACGTGTCTGCTTGGACGCTTTTTTTACGATGCCGACATCGCTTTACTCTATTATTCGGTGTTTTATGGGCATATGGATTACGATATACGATTACTATATTTTAATTTGACATTTTGACGAGTATTGGCCGACATTGTATTAAGTGTTCCTATTTTTTTTACTTTAACATCATTAATATTATCAATAACTATTTTTTTATACGTAATCGATCTACTACTTTTACTACTCTAATACTTTTTAAATATTCACATATCTTTTACAATTCAGTGAACAATAAGTTTAATGCTAAAAACTTAATTTACATTCAATTATGTTTATATTTTAATTTAATTAACAATCAATTTAGATTAATAATATAATAAACGTGCCGTAATCCAGAACATTAAAATATGATAATTTATGTACGTGTAATCTAAATTATAATTGAAACTTGTTTAACAAGAATCAAGTTAGAGTTAACCAATATATTGATTTGATGACAAAATGCTAATATGTAAGAATTTCTTGTGAAATAATTATCAACTAGCAATATAAGCAGCCCTAAACTTTATTCACAATTTACCTATGTAATATAGCATTATAAAAAGCATTATACCAAATTAATTTGTAGATAACGTCCTTAGGCTATTTTAAGCTATATGGTACAAACCCAGACCATACCTACCGAAACAATCATCGGCCTAATATTTTAACCGGCTAGGTTAATTTAAATCGAAAATTACTTTTGAACTAGATTAATTAATTTCTACTTTTATCGATCTAGCAGCACAAAAATTTCTATATATTTTAAACAGAGTTCCAAAGTAGTTTTTTAATTGTAATGGACCGGTCAAGCGCAGGTGGTACTCACGTGCCGAGGGTTCCGTATAAACACATAATACATTTGTGCTATGTATTTATAAAAACAGTCTATTTTTATTTTTCTTATGACATACATAAGATTTCTTACATAAAAGTTTTGAGATGGAACAGTCGAACTTGGTGGCGTATGCTTAGCAATAGGTGTCTTTCTTTGGATACGGAATGCAAAAATAACACATCGACCTGTCAAAAAGAAACCACAATGCATATAAGAAGTCATAAGGAAACCCATAACATTTTAATTTTTAACAAATGCTGCGAACCTATGGCATATTTTCACAAAACGTAGCAACAACAGACCACATAAACAAGAGCGAGACAACGTGGCTGTTTAGACAAAAGATAAAAGATAACAGAAAGTAGAACTCGAGAGCTCGTTGTTTTGCAGCGATAACATTTTACGCGATGCTCCTTCTCAACCCAATATAAGTTTCTTGCCCTATCTCAAGTCAAGTCTTTGTTTTGGCGACGCGTTCCGAAATATTTCATCATGGGAAAAGTCTTGACGTCGTTCGTATCGTTGCTTTGTAAAAATAATAAAAAAATAATATAAACGACACATTTTACAAGAAACCGATATGGAAATTAATTTTTCTTGTGCATTTATTGTCTTCATTGTCTAGATATCCAAAATGAACCAAAATTCCACTGGGCTTTTTTATACAGATAAGATTGCGGACAACCATTACCTAATCTTTACATTACCTAAAATATTTAGTGAATACATTACTTGCTAAACCTTAACCAGGACAGACTTGCGACTCCCGACCACCGTACACTATATGTAACACCCGCTACAGTAGCACGCTTATGCGTGTCGCGTTCCTGAATCAGTATTCTGTATTTCCAGAAAACAAAACAAAACAAACAAAAAGGGATCTTGAAGCGATGATGGCGCAGTGGTAGCGTGTACGACTTCGCGTCGATTGACGTGAGTTCGAATCCCTACAATAAGCCTGAGCTTTCGGTGAAGGAAAACATCGTGAGGAAACCATAGCATGGTGGTAGGGTATTTTCTAATGCCCGCCTGGCTAGCTACCACCCTCAAGTTGAAAATCTGCCGCCAAGCACCAATAAGTGTGTTCCAGCAGCTGCACTTGAGAGCCAGTCTTCCACTAGGTTTAGCGTGTTACCATCTTAGGCCACATCGTCACTAAACATCAGGTGAGATTGTGACCACTACGTCAAACCTATAACGATAAAAAAAACACTCGACAACCACATGGTGTTTATATATATATATATATTATAGCCTTAGCCTTATAGCCACAATCTCACCTGATGTTAAGTGACGATTTTCTTCCATCTTGGAATTCTCGATCTTCGATTCTAACATTATGGAAGCACGTTAAGCCTAGTGGAAGACTGGCTCTCAAACGCAGCTGTCAGAGCACACCTTATAGCTAGCCAAACAGGCATTTGATAAAGTCCTACCACCATGCAAAAATAATGATGATAATACATGGTGATAAATCCATCACAGTAACTCTCATTTGGTTTGCCGTAAGTCTTTGCATGCGATCTCTCTATTCTTCTATCTAACCTAACCATCACTTTGGCATTCTACTATAAAGAAGTCCCACTAAAAATTAGTTGGCAGCAATAGAATCTAGATCAGCCGAGCTTTTAATTATATCTCATTCATTTTCATGACACAAGGATTAATGACATATAATGACGTCACATTCCGGCCTTGGCACTTCGTTCAAAAGTTTGAATCGAGCGGTAAAAGTTCGGCGTGTTTTTGTCACTCGCTTGTCAACGCCATTAATCAGTGCCTCTCTGTGATCATCTATATCAATAATGGAAGATGCCACTGAACTTATTTAAGTGCTAATCTACTCGTAATAGAATTCTCAACAATAATATTCACAAAAGTTTTTTTATGTTTAAAGAGTCAGATGGGAACGATAAACCAGGCCACACACCAGAGCAGTGTACAGCAGCAAATGCTTTAGGCAGAAATTAATGCGTCCATACATTTACCTACATTGTAAGCACATATAAAGAAGCATGTGCTTCTCGGTGCAAGGAAACAAGATTAAACACGTTCAGTATTTCCGGCGCGGAAGCACAGGCGAAAGCAAAAAATAAAAGACGATTAGGAATTGTGTGTTGCTTTTATTAAAGAAAGCGAACATAATCCTGCTGTTCATGACTATACATTGTAAGATTACTTTAATATAAGAGTATCCCATAATTTTTGGAAAGTACTTGATAGCATCTTATAGTAAGACTGAAACTTTTCTGGATCATTAATTCATTCTTTGGATATTTTGAAATTCCCAAACTATTCGCAACCGAGATTATAAGGAATATCCAGTATCGTCTTATCCTTATATTTCTTCGTAGCAATTGCTACATCAAAAAGTCATAATCTTCATCGGAGGATGACATAGCGACAATTACGTATTGCGTTATTGCGTATGCTACTCTGGTGTGCGTATATTCGCCGCAAATGATTCAAGATGCAAATTTTGGGAAGCATATAGTGTACAGCATTTGCTGTTCGCTTGCTGCTTGCTGTTCTGGTGTGCGGCTGAGTTTGCAAAACACAAAATATTGTAATGGATAAGACGGACGAAAGAAATAGAAAATTGTTATGCTTTTAAAATAACCATACTGATTAACGGCTTATCCCAAACTAACCCCTTAATTGGGAACTCCCAATTTCATTACACACGCATTTTGCGAGCTCCTTCTCTTGTTTTCTTACCCACTGTTGCCATCAAATATACTAGCTCTCCACAAAATTCTACTTCTGAAACCACCAGAAAATCAACAAAAAACGGTGCTACTCTTATAATAATTAAATATTCCACTACACAAATTTTTCGGTTATTACAAATTGTTTAATAAAATAACTGATTTCTAATAATCTGTAAAACAATATAAAATTAATAATTCGACAACATTAATTAAATTATTTAACCAAATGCTATTCTATATTAAATCATCTTCTTTAGATGAACCATTTTTGTCTCCATCATCATCATCAGTTTCAGATTGACCGAGCGTGATAAATCAACTGACGGAACTGTCATACACGACGTAACGGCAGATGATCCACGATCCGTCACAATCGCTAACTATTCGCGGGGAGTTCTCTGAAAATATTTTTGAAGTGAAACTTCTTATACGACTTTCAAGCGTTAAACGTTAAATGTTATAAGTTTAACGCACATTACCGGTCTCTCCTCTTTGTGTGAGCCAGAGCGAGAGAGCAAATGTCGGTGTGCATGTATATTGCACACTGTTTAATTAAAATATAAAATATCTTTTAAAATGAAATTTCACTTCTATACCGAAAATAATACCGAAAAACTCTACGAAATTGACGCTGAATTAATATAAATATTAGCCATAATATTTTACTCCCATTAAAATATGAAATGGATAGTAAAAAGTATTAATGTTAAGGAAAATATTAATTTAGGAATGTATACTTTCCGTGTAGAAAATCTCATCAAAGTTTGTTGAAAACTTTTATGATTTTTAAATTATTATTGGCAATTCTTATAGGTTTACTATTAAGGAATGATATTAGCTTTCCATTTACAGAATTTAAAATAAATCGACCAATCCGTTTTTTTTAACTTAAATCCAAACAGACATAAAATCATTATCAGTGTCCTTTTATGATAAATGTCTATCGGATCAGACATGAATATGACATGACATGACATGTACAGACAGAGTATATTACTCGTAATATATCTGTAACACATATATTAATATAGATGTTAATACTTTTTGCAGCAATAGTTAATCGGTTAAACGGTAATAATAGATACCTAATTATTATTTTACCATGAAATTAGGAGGCTTATATTAATTTTACACATTATATTTCGCAATTCAGATATAATCCCTGGCTTTAACGTACTTACCGTAGTGAATAAACAATTATGCCTTTTATACTACTCCAAGCGCAGTGAAGCTGTAAAATCCACAAAGGCTCCAGGGACCCTAAGGCTAAAAGTATTGTCAGTTCGAAAAAAAAAAAATACCACCGCGCACTTTTGTATCTCTGTAAGTATTAACATTTTCTAAACGCATACAGGTCCCCCTGTAATGGTAGGTACACGAGGTAGGAAAGTTACTTTGATTTATAAAATTGATAAAGCATATTCGGGAACGATCGGCGCGTTTTCGGTACTGAATTCAAAAATTAATTTTTATTTTAAAATAACTTTTGAATTATTGCGAAAACAAAATAAAATAAAAATAGTTTGTTATAAAACTTAGATATGATCTTTCCAATTATCACAAAAAATAATAATTCCAAAACCCAATTGCATCAGTTGACCATTTAAGTGTGTTTTTTATCATTATTAATACTGTTTATTAATTATAAATGATAAAGATTGCGATAATATAATAATAAAATACGAATCCAAAGCATTATTATTGATTTATCTTTAAAAAATAGAATGTACAAATTTTACATATCAGGCTCACTAAACAAATTTTTCAAGCAATAGAAGATTTTCACGAAGGTTACATGGCATTCCAACTTTGCTAAATTCAAAGAACAAAGATATATCAATCACGTCCATTGCTGACAGCATTAAACAAATCTATTCTAGTCAGCTTCAGGTGATGGATCATTCACATTATATTAGTTAAAACAAATTTAAGTTTAAGTTCAATTAATTATTAAAGTTAAGTGAAACATTATTCATCTGAAAAATATGTAAAACTAACTTGCCTATGACCAAACCGATAAAATGTAATTAAAATAGTTTTACGTTGTCTAAAATAAATAATAAACGATGAAGCAATGTTCTTTACAATTACGTATAAAATGACTACACTTTTTCCCGCAACTTCGTTCCCGGTGTCTTCGAAATGAAACGACTCGCACATCACCTATTATAAAAGGATGTAAAAGTCGTCTGCACAACAGCTCACCATATTTTAAGTAACTATATCATTATTAATTTGTATAATGATATTATCTATATCATTATAGATGATAGATGATAGTAAGTATATCATAATACAGTTAATAAAAATTATAATAATTGTTTTAACATTAAACATATCTGACGAATTTATATTGACTTTTAGTGTACTTTTACCGTGTTATATTACGAAGGCGCACTTATAAATAAAATAAAACTACAATGGATGGCAGAATGATAGGTTATACAACTGCTGTATACAACTTTTGACTCCTATAAAACATAATGGATGATAAATATACTCGTTAAATATAATATTTTATTGCATTCGGATGAATGGTACAAATAGGCAGGTATATAAACATTTTTTTAAATATATATTCGTTTTATACATCCACATAAGATTAGCTTTTACCCTATTTTGATAGTGAAAATAACACTCGACCAAATTGAAAAATTATCATTTTACACAAGGTCATACATTAACGTGAACTATTGATTTATACGTATGAACAACGTTATTACACATTGCTTATGTTTCAATATTTAGACATGTCACTTTTAAGATACTGCATACCCCGAAATAAAAACCCAATTTAGTTATTTTTTACTTTCTTTTGAGATTATTTATATATAGCTCTAGCTCTCTTTCTCAAAATATTACTACAAAATATTTTATCTATATTGATTTCAAAAGATAGATTAGACAACAACAATAGAATCGTATTCAGCTTTATAGAATATAATTTCCTTTTTTCTATTAACCTGACGCATTTTAAGCATTTTCATACGACCGAATATTGCATGCCGCGTGGAAAATTCCATGTCACTGAAAGTATTCGGCATTTTGTGTTAATATCACCAACGCAGAGGCATCTCTCGACTGAGGCATTTCGAACAAAGCTTTATTATATGCATACGTGTAGCTTAGCATTTCATTTCTCTTTTTGTTGACACAAATAATTTTTTTCCTTACCAGTTGGTTAAAAATATAATTGACACGTTAAATAATATCAAATCATTTGGTAGAAAAAGAAGTTGTTTTGGTGCTTCATGTAATCTATAAGAAATTGATAAACTGCAACACCATGTGACCGATCACCATGAAAATTTATAGATAGTGTTTTTTTTTTATTATATTTTTCAACGCGATAAGTGGTCCTGTGGTTGAGTTATTAACTACTGGAAATGGCAGAATTACGTCTGCGTAATCAGCTAGTATATGACAATTAACAATGTGCATTAAAACATAACTCTATTATTTTATTTTTGAATTGTCTGTCTGTAAATGAAAATTACAGTGAAACTTCTATAACTGGGATCTCAAAAGACCTAGGATTTCTATCTACCCTGTTTCCCAAATAGGCAGGTTTGAAATAACAGTTGTCTTATTTATACAGGATCCTTCTAAGAGAGGTCTAAATGTAGCATTTTCGAAACACTAATTATTTTTCTAAAATAAATATTATTCCTATCTATATCAGCTATCTGCCAGTAAAAGTCCCATCAAAATCGGTCCAACGGTTTCGGAACCAACAGACAAACGGACCGACAAAATAAAAATGAGTTTTTTGTTATAGGTATCGTGTATACTTTCATATGCATTTAGTAAAAACCTCGATTCCACCAACCAAATCTCGATTAAAAAAGGTTTCAACATTTTCAATAAAAGCTTATGCACATCAATGAAAAATATTCTCATTTTAATTTTCAATAGGTTTGTTATAGTTTCTCATATATCCAGGGCCCACTTAACCAGGTGTCATAGTATAATGTAATTATATTAAATGTAAATACATATGTCGCAAATATTAATAAACGAAACAATTAAAACGATAAAAACTCAAAAAAAAGTTTTATTTTAACAGTATAAAAAGTATTTTATATACATTTTTAAACATAAAAAAGAATATTTACAAGAAATATTTGAGCAACTTATACCAATATATTCACTTTCAGTATAAACATTTGATTATATTCATTTGTTTCCAGAAACTTAAATTATACGAGAAAATTTTCATCATTATAAACAATTTTAAAAATGTAGAAAGAAAATGTAACCTAGTTTGGTTACCAACACAATATGTTCATGTTGTGATAAATGTCGCAAAAACCGTCGAAGTCAATTAGTGTCGATTGTCAAGAAAATAATTTAAAATTGTACATGATTTATTTTATATTCTGTATCGTATACATAGTATTTATATTAAGAAACAACATGAACAAGAATAATAATGTTATAGAGAATCGTATACAAATGAATTAAAAAAAAACTTAGTATATTGTTTAAACAGTATAAAATAGTTTTTAAATAATACACAAAAAAAGGATTTTGTTACTTTTTTAAAACATAATGAACAGTAAATGATATGCCAAATTCTTTTTAATTATGTAATAATTTCATTTGTCTAAAAAAATATACAAATTGATTTAAAAAATGAATTCAACTCTTTATTAGTATTTTGCTGAGTTAATTACAAAATTTAATGAAAAAAAATTTCAACTCCTTTTTTATCCTCAAACTTTTTTGTTGCTTAATAACAAGTTAAAACAATTACAAATACCGCATGTTGATAACCTTATTAGGTATACTTGCCAAAAGGTCTCCATGAAGTGAATTAATTTTATTAAAAGTTAATTAGCAATAGGTCCATTTAATGAAACATCAACGAACAAACTTTTTTCTAGCCGAATATTTTTCCCTCGAGTATGTAGATGACAACTTTTTTTTTCAATTAATATTCAATAAAATTAAAAAATTTATTTTAATTAGTAACGGCCAGTTACAAAGCAGCTTTACGGCACCGCGTGGAGTCCTATTTTAAACATTAAATGAAAAATATTATTATTAGAGATGAAATCCCGCAACTTCACGATTTTTAGAAAATTTCTCTTCTTTAAGAATCAATTTTTTACTTTAGCATCAATTGTTTCCTAGAAATTTGTAAAGAACTAGACCTTCTTCTTTAATCTAAATTGTTCAGTTTTTACAATTGTTATGTACGGGTTAGAAATTTTCGTACATTTTTCTAGACCTCATTACAAATTCAAAGAGGTATCGCACGTAATTTAACTCGCAGTAACAAGAGTTAACACGTTTATGAACTTATTGACTAGACTATGAGTACTTTTTAAACAATTTCTTTACCGACATATTTAAAAAAAGTAACAATACGCTAGTTTGCTTTACCTTCTTGAAACAATAATTAGATAATCTCAGACAACACAGAAAAGTACAAAAAACATGCGTTTTCGAAACTAAATAACCTTCAATATCTTATGCAACTAAACAATTGATATAAAATACCATAAAAAATATACTTAAAGTTAAACTTAAATGAAATATATACATCTTAATCACTATATTTACACAAAAAACATTAACTATAAAACTATATTATGATTCTAGTTTTGATTGACTAGTATTTCTCGAACATTCTCCTGATTCTTCCCGGTTCACGTTGTCCCTTAGCGTTGGACGAGCTGAAATTTTTATCAAATCTGGTTAGATATTTACGTATAAAAAGTTTAAAACATTAACTGATGAATAGTAAAATAAAAAAAGACTTTTAATAAAAAATACAGAGGAATTTAATAAATTTCAGTTTTTGCGCTGTGTAAAAACAAGAGTTCAAATCCTCGCTCGTACTTCAAATCTCAGACACATGAATACGTAAATCCAAATCAGGAAACTGTTTTCCACAATCTGGCTTAGAACCAAGTATCTTATATAAGACAAAGTAGCCAATACGAATTGTATAGAGTGTGTTTATGCTTAATGCTCAAGAAATTGTCTGTTTTTTTGTTTGAGCGCGCTAATCTCTGGATCTCCCAGTCAGATTTGACAAATTATTTTCGTATTTATAGCCTATTTATTGAGAAACTACTATGACTACATACGCTACAACTCTAAGAAGCGAACGGAACAGGAACCAAGAAGTGAAGCCATCTGAAAGAGAGTCGATCCAATAAATTGAACACCATGAAATTGATGATAATTCCTCTTTTTCTTTGAACATAGCTCATGACTTTCTTATTATTTGCACTCACCGAAAATTTTAAGGAGTATTTTCTCGATGCCATGCAAAGGCGACTCGAACGTGATGCATAACATTAAGGCGAGGACAAATGTTAAAACAATATGGGAGACCGCTGTTGCCATCTGTACAAATAAACATGTTTTATATATATTAAAAAATATTATTGCGTAAAGTAAGATCCTAATCCTAATCCTATCGTATTAAATGCCTGTTTTAGTCCTCTGTCTTACCATTAAAAAGGAGTTCATCCCAAGTGAGCGTCCCTTTTACCACTTCGAACAGAAATTAGTTATGACTATGGTATAGTATTGAGGCCTAATACACTTTGCTATGTCATATATAATGTTGAACGATTGCTTCTTTGCGTAATACCTCTCCATTTATTGAAATTGATAGTCAGCAAGTATTGTGTCCTACATTAAACAATATTTTAAAGTTTTGTAAAACAATGATGACTCAGTGGATTGTGAGAACAGTGTCGATCGATGGGAGTTCGAATCGCTACAATGAGCCTGAGCTATCGGTGAGTGAAAGCATCATGATTAAACTGTATCATGGTGGTAGGGCATTTTGTAATGCCCGCCTTTCTAGCTACCATCTTTAAGTTGGAAATTCTGTCGCCAAGCACCTACAGGTGTGGTCCGGCAGCTGCTCTTGAGAGCGAGTTCCCCCACTAAGCTAATCATCTTGGGCCACATCGTCTCTTAACATGAGGTGAGATTGTGACTAAACGCTATTTTTTTTTTTTTATATTTAGGGCTTTGCAACTACTAAATGGGTTTTATTACATCGGTTTTTCTTGTAAATATCTAGATTGTAGACCAGCCCAATAAATTAACTTGACTCTACTGGGAACCCTTGACATGTAAAGAGGGTTAAAGATCTTAGCCAACATTGGACCTCTTCGAAATTTCGATTGTCTGACACAAATTTGATAAAACGTGCTCGTACTTTACAAATACAAAAAACTTCAACAAAGACCCTAATTACGGAGTTTCACGAGGCTTTTCCTGTTCGAGACTTGAGAATATCGGGAACTTTCCTTTAGGAAATTGAAGGTGCTCTTAATTAATTGAGTTCATTCTATAAGTCCGTCTACGTGGCCTAGTGGTGAAAAAGAAAACCACAAAATAAATACTGCAAAGGTCTTAGATTTGATTATTACTAAAATGCGGAATATTTTATTAAATTATTGTTCTCGGTACTTCAATTGCATTTCATTATTACTAAAATACGGAATATGTTCTTGTTATAACACCTCTTCAACTACTAGATTGTTATATACAACTGAAGATTGAGTTTAATGAATATAAGCTATTTTTATAAATGGAACTAATAATATGGAGTTATGTGTCCGTATTTCGCGATACATTTTATTCAATTAAATGCCTAAAATGCACACACTGCACCATTTATTCGAAGCCTGTGTTGTTGACACAGTAGCATCCAGCACCATCTCAGCAAGAACAAAGAAGTTTTATTTGTTTGTCGTATTATGAAGATATGGAATCGCCTCCCAGCCAGTGTATCCCCTATATTCTGATCCTTTAAACGAGGCGTGAAGAAAAATTTTTGCAGGCCAACATGACAAAGGCGACTGCTGTTATTTCTGGACTATACCATACTTTCTATCAGGTACTCGGCTGTCATTTTACCGAGCTTATTGTTATGAGAATAAGTGTTATGTTCAGAAGCCACTAACATATCACAGTATATTGATAATTTACATACCACAGTGAAGAAAGTAATGTGAACAGGATGCCTTAATTGACCAACGTAGTATAACTCAACAATACCATTGACCAAGTAAGCACAAAACGTCAAACGCGATATCGGAGCAAGGAATTTCCATTTCAGCAATTTTCCAAGGACGCCTGCAAATTTCAAAGATTATAAGAATATAACAATATGTACATATAAAAAGAAATTATTAAGTTATTCGTGTGTATTATAATTTACTGTACTGTATATGTTGTATAGTATTTACAAAAACCTTAATGTAATATTCAAAAATAATTTGGCATACATTTTTTATTAATATATTACATCATCATCATCATCAACCTATACTAGTCCACTGCTGGACATAACCTTCCCCTAATGAGCGTCATAGCGTCCTGTCTTTAGCTTGCAGCATCCACCATCTGTATATCATATAAATATACGTCATAAATAAGTATTTAATTTTTCAAATATTTTAAAAATAGCAATTTTACAGCAATAATTATTTCATATATTTGACATAACTTTGTCTTAAGGCGTTTTATAATTATTTTACTTCAAAATTGCACAACGAAGTACATATTATATAAAGCGAAATATACATGAAATACTTGTATATAAATACATATTACCAATTATTTTAAGCTGAAAATTCAAAGAAACCATAAATATTACATGAAACGAAACTAGTTGGAACATTCGATATAACCTCGACTTTAATAATCAATGTGCAAAGTGCCGATCCTAGACCAGAGTCATGTACTCGTACATCTAAAAATAAATTTTAGTTTTTTGAACCTAATGATTTGTGGTTACACTCTTTGACACAATACATAGAATCTTCTATATAAATAAAATTATTTAGGTTTTCTGTCGCGCGCGCATCACTTAAAAACTACTGGATAGATTTTGATCAATTTTTATTTTGTTATACTCCTTATATACTTGGTCCTTATAAAAAAATAAATAAATAAAAAAGTTATTAAAGTTTTAAGAAACTACGTTTTTATAAGCACTACGCATTCTTCGGACACCACATGAGAGAAGTGGGCACAGCTAGTAGAAAATATTTTGATATCATGTTTTTTTTTATAAATACTTACCACCATTACCAGTGGCACACGCGATGATTAACCACCCGTTGGCAATACCCCAAGCAAGTTTATGCAGGGATATATACGCTGCTGCCTCGATTCTGCTATATTGGTACCACTCTTGATAGAATAGTGTAACTGAGAAAGTTGTGACAGTGCCGAGAATGATGCTTACCACCCACGCGAGAGACTTAAAAATACAAGAGAACTGGTAGCTGTTGAAGAAGTTTTATTAAATCAGTAATCATATTATCTTACCCTACTTTTATCATAATCTATACATATTATTATTACTATATCAGTTGACTAAAAATACCAGAAAATATTATAATTATTTTACGCAATCCAGTCCGTTTAACGGAAATATAAATGACCTAAATAAATATGGCTTTTATAAGGTCGTGCTTTTCTTGAATTATATTAAACTACTGTATTTATCCAAAGACATTCAGTCAGTCAGTCATTTTGAATTTAACTGGAAAGTACTATGGACGTACATCTTATGTTATGTATGTGGTACATTCGTGTTAAAGGCAATTTTTAACAAAAAAATACACCCACTTCAATTATTTTGAGGAGTGTATCTAAGTCAAAGGTCCAATGCGCAGAAAATTAAAATTGGAAAACTCTTGAAATATCCTGTTTCCAAAAAAAAGGCCTCAACTTAAATCGGTTCATAGTCAAAAAAGTTATAGCTGAACATTAAAAAAATATATACAATCAAATTGAGAACCTCCTACTTTTTGAAATCGATTAAAAAGATTTTTGAATGATACCAGAACACAATTTTTACACAATCAAAGGACCACAATTAAAATAGCTTACAAATAAATCACATCAATTCTAAAAACTTACTTCACTGACTGAATTCGATGAAGAATGTAACCTGTCAAAATTCCCATGCAATAAGTAATTATTTTCATATGGGTTTTAATGTAAGCTTCCTTGAAATAAAAATTTGATACGATGTCCGTAAATTCTCTGTAACAAATAAAAAAAGATAGTTATATAAGTCTATTATCTTCTATTCTACTTCACTGGATCTTATCCAACTACCTGGAGTATAGTATAGCTGAAATAACTGTACACACAAATTTATATTGACGATTTAAGTATTTGGTTCGTCACTTATGCACATCTCTTGAGTCAATAAAAATGTACTATATCGGCAAAATAACTTTTACATCACCTGATGGTAAATACGGTAAAGTCCATACCTTATAGGCCTCTTGAAATGCCTCTTCACGCCTCGTTTGAACGACTTAATCCCAATATCTAGGGAATATCAAATAAAGCGGTCATGATGACTATATGAATATGAATAAATGGAAGGGTCCATACTTAGCATAAAACAATAAAGTCGGATCCAACTTGTCCTTGTACGTTATGATAGCGGGTATCAATAACGATATGACCATCGCTATCGACAACAATATTGGCCCAAACTTTCTCCATTTCCACAAACTATAGATAAATATAGGAGCTACGTAGAACAGTTGAGTATCCACCGATAAATACCACGATTGGAACATACACTGAAAAAAACAAAAAAACATCAAATTGAATAGCACAATTCTACTGTTCTTAATATCTGAATACCGATTTCAAGTTATATTGATGGGCGAATTAATTGGCTATCCGCCAAAATATTAATAATTTAACAAGCTGAAACTTTATCTAACTTTATTTATGAAAACATAGTTTGTTACATACTTCATAGTACGTGCTTTGTTAAAAAAAACTTGAATCAAACACCATTATTCGTAATTAGTGTGGGCAAAATTTTGTTTTGAAAATTGAGCTTCTGCAAGCGAAAGCAAAAATAAATTAAAGTGATAACTGATGAATTACCACCAATAACTGACAAAAAAAACATCTACAACGTGGGTTCATTCCTAAACGGGTGAAATTGTGAGAAGGTAAACATTATGATGAAACTATAGCAGGTACTACAAGGTAAAAGTACCATGCAAAAGTGAAGAATTTGTTAACAAGCTCCTATCGGCCTGTTCCAGTAGCTTCCCTTTTGTAAGCATAGTATGTTTATTTTTAGTCCCAGTCACAGACACTTTATATCTGTGAAACGGAGGTTCAACGCTAGCATATACCTTGATAAAAATAAATTAATAAGCCAACTGCATAAAGAGTACAGGACCAGCAGTAAAAAACGGAAAGGGAATTAATTAATGAAATATAGAACACTTACCACTTTGTCCGTATTCACGTAATTGTTTATGTACAATATGTTAGCCCACCACGATGCCTTACATCTCTCTTGCTCTAGCAATAATCGGTCATCCCATAGCGGACCTTCTCCTATCTTCGGAAACCAAGTCATGTAGAACAGAATAACTACTATGTAAGCAGGGGTCACTCTGAAATGAAAAGTATCATGATATGAAGTTCTCGACCCAAGTACCTATTTCTGTAATTATCATAAACATAATATTACTTGTATAGTAGGTCAAAAATCACAAATACTAGGCTAATATAATAAAACAACTTGTTTATTGACCTATGTACCAATTAAGCTAAAAAAACTCTTCATCAGTCTCCATTATTTCCATAATTAATTACGCGTATCACCACATCATTACTAAAAACATAAGTTGCGACTTTTGTCATGTGCATTTGCAAATACCATAATTTGTATTAACAACCGATGACTTTGATATGTTACGAATATGTAACCTGCTTTCTATAAAACCACGTTATGTACAGATAATTTTACAAGCTAATTAAACCAATTATTTCAGGTTTCACTTTAACGTCACGTTAAAAGGCAGCACGGTTCAGGGGTGCCTCGTGGAAACTCAAACGTTGCCACAATTAATACAACCGTCTCACGACACAAAGCTTGTGTAGAAGGCTTGAGGTCGCGTATTTACGATGAAGAGAGTTTCTAATTGACATCAAGTAAACATATGTATATATAGGGTACTTCTTTTAGAAATGTACTAGATTTTCGTTAATAAAGAAGCTAGTTTATACGTTAAGATATTTGGATTTTTTGCATTTTTTGGATTTTCTTCATTGCTTTCAAATCCGTGATTGTATTCTTACGATAAACTGTAAATTCTTTTATTTTATGCCGCAGAGGTAGAACGCTTGAATTTTTAAAAAACTTTTATATACACCTTTCGTATACCATATACTCGTACAGCGTAAATAGACACAACAAACACCGACACAAGATCTCTCTCACATATATTCATTTCTACTATGGATTATCCAAATAAAGCGGTTTATTAACAGCTGCCTCTAATTCTAATTATATATAGTAACAACTCAAAAACAAGTTTTTACGCTTGATAAATTTATCGACTAACATATTTTTGTTTACATAATAATTTTTAAAATATTACCTGATATACCGGAATATTAGTATCGGAATAACATTGAGCTTCCCATGCCTCTTGTCCAGTTCCAGAAGAAGAAGCCGACAGAAAAGGAAAGCGCTTAGAAATAGGAATGTGTCCACTAATAAGGCATTGTTCAACATAAAACCGTTTATTGGGTCCCGTACCAACTGTAAACCAAAATAAATCCATACTAATAATGAATATTATAAAAAAGAGTGCAAATTTAGTGAGTTTGTGCATATCGATTATTTCCACTACAAAGAACGTAAAGACTATTCTAGCTAAATTGAGTTTTTGATGCACTCTTACTTAGTAGTTTACCCTCTTTCGCTCTGTGTTTATAAAATTACGCTACATTGAAAAAAAAATCATTATTACCAAAGATTTTCTAAACCTAAACACCACTTTTTTTAAAACCATGTCGTCAAATAATATTTTTTATATTACGAGATTAAACTTATATACGCAAAGTATAAAATATGTAATATATCGTATAAACTTTATAAAGAAGCATGTCTTATAGACAAGAAGTTCAAAATTGTGTTAATTCAAGATAAACCTCCTAAAAATATGAGTTCGGAATTACATTTAGAAAAATGTATCTTGAGGATGTATTAGCACATACGACATATTGAACTAGCGTGGTGTTCTAATACAATTAATAGTGGAATTATATAACTGGTTTTAATTTATTTATTTTAACGAAAACTTACCCGATCCCAAGCTGCGGCATCCATAACGGGTCCGCTAGCAATAAACAGACAAGCGTGACCTCCCAAAATAAAAATCATTGCTAAAGCTTTAATCCCTGTAACACATTCCAGACCCAAAGCGGTCTGCTGCTTCGTCGATAGAATTTTTTTCATGTTATTAACGATTGAGAAAGAGATGATGAGTTCCCGGATCGCTGACTCCTTTTTTTTACCGACATATATGGTAACTATTTCGAAGAGCGTACTCAATGATAAGACAGCTACGAAGAACAACATCAAGGACCTGAAAAAAATGCGACCATAATTTATATTTACCAATAAAATACTTTTAGGGATTTTTATCAGACTATGATACACCAAATCGTGATCAACGGAAAACGCTTCGTCAAAAACCCATGAGGTATTATACCGTGCTAACTCATATTCAACATTATCATTATTGCGGTGAATATCTTCTCCGCATACTCGTATTTTATTAAAATACATAAATTTAAAAAAAAAACAAATTTATGGAAATAATTAAGATCCTTATCTGGTAAAAGCAGAGTAAACCAGTCTATTGTATGTATGCACATCGAAAAGAAGTATCTATGACTTTACAAAACTGTCCCCTTTTTGAAATTAAAACTAAATATTAAAAATAAGAAATGAACATTTTTTCTTTCGCGTTTTAGAATTAAATTTTCAGTATAACTCATCAGAAACAGACATAATTAGAAAAAGTGTGGGGTGGCTGGTAACCGATAACGAAAAATAGAATATTTTCGACAGCTTATGATGAAGTATTAATGACAATATCAAAAGAAAACATATCATTCAACCAATATATTATGATCAATCACAATACATCAAAAGTTATAGACAGGCAGGAAGCAACGTGAAGAAGGATTCAATTAAAATACATAATATATTCTCTAGAATTAATATATACTATATAAAATCTGTAAGCCACAATGACGTGTCAATTATTTTTGAAACAGTGATTGATTTAAAATAGTGAATATAAGAAAATGAACCTAAGAATGAATATAAGAGAATGAATATAAAACCGAACAATAATGTCCATAGCTTGAATCTTGAAGGTAAGTACAACTTAAGCAAAATTTCCCAATGATAACACCAACGTCACACTTTTGTGTTGATACGTGCATTGCATTACTTTAAATAAATAAAGTGCTGTAAACTCTTGGAAATTAGGAGTATACTATGTACATATTACTAGAAGAATCCATTAGCTTTGATAACGTAAGTAACTGGCAGAATATTATAGTCAAACACATTAATGTAATTTTAATGTAATCAAAGCAAGATTACGTGAGCTTGTGAACGTTTTATTCAACATTTTCGTCGCCTTAAGATGTCTACAGTAACTAAATATTCGGTCACATCAAAACATCGTTAGGAGAATCTCGTTTATCATAATCTTCCGAACTGTGGAAAATCATTCAAACCAACGACGCTTTGTAATCACTTGTTGAAAACTAAGATACTCTTTTTACATTATAGTAGTAAAGTAGGTCGCCAATTATTTGGTAAATTTTACTCATAATTCTTTATAAATCCTTATTCTAAGCTTGTTGCCATTTCAAGTTCTTTGCTACTAAAACTAAGGGAGTTTGATGGTATAACGATATGGTTTTTCATCGGAAGATCGGATTCATTGCAGGTCTCCTTCCTTCCATACCTTCGGTAAGGTTTCCGCATCAAAAGAGGTGGGTCACTGCGCTGCTGGGCGAAAATGTCAGAACCACTGTCACTCTTGCCGAGTAATTTGTTTTCTCGTCTGGCAACCCGTGTGGTAACGGACGAGCGATTCAAAAGGATAGTTGGCTTCGTACTCGCGCACCTAATTCATCTGCTCATTACACATCGTTTATAAAATTCTACCCCGCTCTTTATCGCAATATTTTATGCTCAAATACACATCACGCAAGGTTTTGGATACCCGAGGAGTTGGACAACGAGGAGGAATAAGTGGGGAGGTCGATACATTCCGTTTAGTCTTTCTTCAAGTTTCAGTAAACGTATCATACCCTTCGGGGAAGTAGGAGATCTGGAGAACGACCAAACCGTATTTGGTATTTTCTACCAAAAATGTGACGTAAATGACAAAAAAATTAACAAATAAGTAAATACTTACAAAAATATGACGTCTAAAGTGGATATGGACGATAGTCGCCTCGTATAGCAATCTCTCTCGGTGACATCGACACCAGTGTTCTTCCCTACGGTGTATGATAGAATTGTGCTGACAAAACTCTGAACAGCTTCCGCATTACACGCACTTGGAACACAAACGGCCCAACGCAGTACCTCTCCACGACCGGTTCTCACCTGAAATAATAATTATACTTCCAGCAATTCTATAATGAGCGGTCTTGTTTGATACTGCACTGATGGTCTTGTAATTTTTTTCTCTGGAACGTGAACTTCGGCCGTCTGAATTAGTACCGGTGATACATTTTACACCGCTTAGTTTTATTTTCAATTTGATCGATCATTCACGGCTTTAATAATAATAGTTTACGAATATTTAACAGTGGTACATAGAGGTGAAAATTTCTAATGCTAATTCCTAATGCTTTGGTCCCGTCTAAAGGCTGTGGTTACCTACACGCACTGTATCGCGAAGCGTTCCAACTCAGTTATCGGCAGTAAATATCTACTATATCTAGCCTGAGTACTGCTGTTTATTTTTTAGGTTGGTATTAGATAGCCTCAGGCTGCAGTGGTCACTTAACAATAGGTGAAATACATACCTCTTTTCTACTTCATTACATGCAAAATACTAAGCAGCAATAGCTGATATACAAACATTAATTGTAATTTTGAAAACATACTATAAGGCCAAAAATTAAATTCATCACATAAAAGTCTTTTGCACGCGTAGTTAGAACGAACATGCGACTGTTCCGTTAAATGCAAATTAACAGGGTTTATAATAATTTATTCAAAAACCTAAAATACAGTTTTCTTCGTGTAATGACAAAAATATTATTTACCTGTAAAAACCCGTTTTGATTACATATAATTAGCACAGTCGAAGTGTTAATATTGTCAAGTAAAAATACGACAGCAAAATCGTATAAATGGACAAACGTTGAGTGTAACTGATAAACGTTGCATTTAGCATACATACAACTTATTTATATATTTTGAAAACTTATAATAAAAGATAATGCTAACATAAATTGCTATGAATAAAAACAAAAAACCTAATACATATAAATATTTTTTTACAAAAAATGTAGTTTCTTTGCGATGATGAGTAATATTTTATGAGTTAAGAAATATTTCTAAAATATATTGCAATTTATTAAGTAATGTAAGTTCAAACGAAATAATAAATTTCTAAAATGAAACTTAAAACACGGTGAAAATAAAATAAATAGAAATAAAGTGTGCTCTGTGACCCACACAGTCATATAATAAGCAGACAACAACGATATTAACTAAAACAGAACCCGAAGAGAAGATCATTCGGGCTGCAGCTTGTCGGATTGTGAGGATGTTCGAGATCAGTTACCAAATCGGCCTCAGGCAGCGATAACATCAGATATGCGATGCAACAGGAGATAGAAACAGACATCATTCTCACTTGGGTTGTTGGATCTTGCACATCTCTTTAGTGTTTGCCTTAACCCTGATTATGCCCACAAGATCTGTGATTCCGTAATGACGATGTCGACAAAACTCCATGTGTCTGTAATAGTCTATCCTGATATCACTCTTAGACATATATATACCTACAATGTATATCAGGAACTAGCTTAGGTTTAAGTACTTAGTCCAGTAAACTTCTGTCTTGCTTTAGTAAATCAAGCATATCCTTTTTAATATAAATTGTATGTTACAAAATATCTATTTACAAAAGAGTGTAGTACCACGAGTCTGCAGTATGCACAGTTAAAAAAACATTTCACATTCGCATTCACACATTTCATTTCACAATCAAAAATAAAAACATTAGGGGAGGAGGAGGTAAGACGGGGTAGCGGGTAAGACGGGGTACCCAGAGAAATTCACAGTTCAAATTGACCTATCACGCTCCTTCATTCATCGTTCGAGGCACCACCATGACACTTGTTAGTCGCCCGGTGGTTAGTGGTTCACAAGTGCACCGTGTCGAAAAAAAATAAAAAAATGTGTTTTACTGCAAATTGTTTATCATATTTTCTTCTGGTTTGACACGTGACTGTGGCTTGTTAAATAATGTTAGCTGGTGACGTGTTGCTGTGATTGACGCTTAAACTAACCTGTAATAAGGTAGGCATTGCGTTTCCTTAAGATTGTAGGCTGCTTTTTTTTTGTTATTTTTTTTTTAATAAAATGGCTCTGCAGGCAAGATGGGGTAACAAATAATTTTGTTCTTGTTTCTTTCCCGTAAAAATGAATTTGTTTTTTGTGAGCTTATTATAGTTTGCCTTTTTGGAATGGTTAGGGACTACAAACAGAAGACGTAAACAGGTTGGGGTCATAGTTTCAGCAGAACGAGGACAGACGGTAACGGTCGAGATATGCTTCAGTGCAGCTGGAAACTACATGCCACCAATGCTTATCTTTCCAAGAAAAAGGATAAATCCAGAGCTGATGGTGAATTCACAAGCTGGTGCTTGGGGCACATGTAGTGTTTCGGGCTGGATTACTTCCAAGCTGTTCCTCCAATGGTTTAAGAGATTTGTGAATTTCAGTGGAGCATCTAAAGAGAGACCCGTGCTTTTTTTACTGGATGGGCACAGCATCCACACTCAGAATATTGACCTGATCAATGAAGCCAGAGCTCATGGTGTTATAATCCTATATATCCTTATAATCCAAGCAGAACAAAATCCATCTGACCAGCAGACGCACTCACTAAAACCAGCTGAAAACCCTGTATGTCAGAAACCAGACACATCACAACCTTCCACTTCCTCTTACTAAAAAATTCTCTCGTGTTGCTAAAAAGCATGGAAAAACAGCCATTATCACGTTGCCTCCCTTCAAACAAGAATTGGAAGTCATCGCCCAGAAAAAAAAATATGCCGCACTGAAAAAACTAGAGAAAATAGAAACAAAAAAGAGAAAAGATGAATTACAGAAAAAAAACTACTACAAAATCTCAAAATAAAAAATCAAAGAACAATAGCCGATTAGCGAAAACAGCAAAACGACGAAGAGTCTCATCATCTGGAGTTGAAAGTGAAGAAGAGGGCGACACACCATGTATGTATTGTGAGGAAGTATATTCCGTTTCCATATCATGTTCATTATGTGGAAGATAGGCTCATAATAGCTGCGCAGGAATAGATGATGATGATGACGAAGCCACCCATGTCTGCGAGTTCTGCCAGCTCAAATAATCATCTTTCTTTGTGATCATTCTCATCACCCCATCTTACCTCAGTGGGGTACCCCATCTTACCAGCACCATGGGGCAAGATGGGGCAAAACACCTTTTGTTTATTTTATTTTTTGTCTCTTAAATGTGTTACCAAATGTTCCTAATGACATCAAATATTAGAATAATATTAATTAGTTGTTAATTAAAAAATAAATATGATTGTTTCACTATGTATTTTTTTATATTATTTGCCTTTAAAGCTTAAGTACCCCATCTTGCCACCCTCTCCCCTATATATAATGATAAACATAAAATTCCTGATTTATTCCGTTACAGATAATTCTGTTGTCGGGAAAATCCAAAATGCCTATTTTGAATTCTATCAAGACCGCAAATCGGCGCGGCTGTAGATTGTTTTACTCCACTACATAAATCATTATTCAGATCGCCATACATCCCGAGTACTTTACTTGGTGTGATCAACCTCAACGGCTACTGATCATGAAATGATGACACAACGATGATGACACAATGATACTGTCATCATCAGTTATGGGAATTAATATAGAATGACATAAAAATTATTAGAAACGGAAGACCTCCTCCGCCCGTCTCACATTGTTTGACTTCCTGTTCATATCTTTTTTTTTCGGGACGCATTTTTTGCATCTTGTCATTTATCAATTTCCAGTAGCTATATTTAATGATCTTATTATATTTAAAACTAGCTAATTACGCAGTAAGTAATTACATATATTCATATTATAATTGTATTTAGACTATTTTTTTATTATTTCTAAAAATATTATTAATAATTACTATTAGCTATCATATTTCCCTTGTACAAAATTTAATTAAATTTGGTTGGGAATAATTAAAAATGTTTTTTTTATTTATTTTGTATAAGATCTGACAATTCTTCCACGTACAAAATGTAATTAAAAACGGTCAAGCCATTATGGAATACAGACAAATAAATAGACAGATAAAAAATGACTTGTTCGTGAATACTGTCTTTTATTATTATACATATAAAAATCACTCCTCTTTCCCAACGGGGTAGGCACGTCCACGTCCTTCCACTTGCTACGATCCTGACATACAACTTTCGCTTCCTCAACATTCATCAATCTTTTCATGCATGCTCGTCGGTTTAGAGTACTCTTGACCTGACCTTTATTTCTTCTTTTATTATTATGATGATGATATACGAGTAGACATCAATTCTGTTTATGTTAACTAAATTTGCAAAAAAATACATGTACATATCGTAAAGAACTATACAGATTTATGAATATAGAAGTTTTAGCTAATATTTTTCAAACAGCGAACATTGGTAGTTTGTCTGTTATGAAAATTAACGGCTTTGACTTAACTAACATGACCATTTAGAGCTAACAAGTAAAAACGGAAATATACACATAAATGGCACACTTAAGCGAGATTGTAGGGATTCTGTACCAGACCGAGTCGCAACCACCATCACCTGATAATAAGCCCGTCACAGTGTCTCTCCTTTCGTCTAACGTTTCGGGATCATATCTGTATATATCCAGCCATCGAGGCATGCAGGTTAACCTGCTTTCCATCAGGCACAGTGTAGTAATTTTGTCATGCTACTATAAAAAATACAAGTTCCCGTTCCTCAGATTTAATTTACTTTCTTGTTTTTTCGAAGTCACTTTTGTCTACAGTAGCGGAGCGCTATGATGACCGTTTTGACACATTACAAGTGTCAAGCCCGGTAAAGCTGTAAAAGCCGTAAAGGCTCCAGGGCCCCTAAGGCTAACAGTATAGTCAGTTCGAAAAAAAAAACATTACAAGTGAAAAGTCAATTTATTTTCGAAAAAAATAAAAATAAACAAATTCGAGTCTTAACTATAAGTTTTGGTTTTATAACTAGTATTCAAGTAGTATTTAAGTATTTTTAAGTATTGCAACTCGTTTGTAAATTGTTTTGTTTTGCATTGAGCATTGACGCGAGTTTGCGGGAGGTAGTAGTTATGGTGGCCAGCGATCATATATGTGACGATCGAATTAGATTTATTTTTATATCGAATTTTTAAAACCTTAAATGCCGAGTTGTGTTGTTAATAAGTAGATGCACTAATAATTATAATAAATCTGTCAAATAGCGCTGTTTTTTTTTTTGAAAGACAAAAAATTACATTTACACAATTTAAAGCTCCACGTCATAATATAGCTTTACATGCATCCTCTTTGCGAACCCATAACGGAATATCCATTTACGCAAGCAAAATAACACAGAAACATGAATAGGTCAAAATACACGCAGTATCAAAGAATATGTGCGAATTTTTGCACCATTTGTTTACTTCGCTCTATCCGCCTTGCGAATCTGAGAAAATTTACGCCATTGTGATATTATTCATCGTTTTCTATGAATAACAAAGAAAAACCCGTGTAAAACAAAAAATATGAAATACCAACTATTAAAGATAAATTATTTTTAGATTTTCATCTTTCCATCTAATTAATTAATTATGTGTTCCTTACTCGCAATACAATTTAAAACTTTATCAATTCTGAAATTAATATCCATTTAATATATTTTCTTTTACTAACTTTAGGCCTTATGATGCTTACGCTGAGAGAATACTTATGAAGGCCAAAGCAACTACCACACCGCTTGGGAAAGTATAGTACATATACCAATGAACCTCGAGAACGATTAACACAAATAGAAAGTCAAATACTTGAATACTATACGCATTTTTTAATGTAAAGTTTACGATTATTTTTTATTATAACGCATCAAATTTTTTGAAGCAATTTGAAGCAATGACGGCTGAGTGGTTGCGTGTACGACTTCGCGTCGATTGATGTGAGTTCGAATCCCTGCAATGATCCTGAACTTTCGGTGATGAAAACATCGTGAGGAAACCATAGCATGGTGGTAGGGCATTTTCTAATGCCCGCCTGGCTAGCTACCACCCTCAAGATAAAAATCTATCGCCAAGCACCAATAGGTGAGTTCCGGCTTGTACTTGAGAGCCAGTCTTCTACTAAGTTTAGCGTGTTATTATCTTGGGCTACATCGTCACTCATCAAGTAAGATTGTGGCCACTACGCTAAACCTATAACGATAAAAAAATAACGCAGCGCTTTTTAACGTCCTTACTTTTAAGGCCTTAGAATATGTTTTTTACAATTATCTACCTAAGTTACAATAAACTTATATTGCTAATTATTCTATCGTATTCTAACCGTGTCTACACCAGTAATAATCGTGTCTCGGAAGAAAGCGTCTAGACATGTTCATTTATCAAATTTTGCACGTTTTAGAGTTTTGAAATAAGGTCTTAATTTCTCAAGGTATCAACTTACAATTGCATAAACAGATAAGTATCTACGTCTAAAATACTATATCACCGTTCTCATGCCAAACTCGGATATATAACCTACATCATAATATGCGAATAAAGTTAACTCAAACTTAAAATATTATAAAGAGGAAAGATTTGATTGTTTGTTTGCATTGAATAGGCTCTGAAACTACTGGACCGATTTGGAAAATTCTTTCACCATTAGAATTCTACATTATCCCTGATGAACATAGGCGATAGAATAAAAAGTTAGGGATTCGTATGAATTCGTATTTTTTTTTATATTTTTTTGTTAAATACCCGTGCGAAGCCGGGGCGGTCCGCTAGTGTTATATACTTTACTATATGTACCCGCGGCTCCGCTCTCATAAACTACTAATAAAGCTAATTTTATTTTTTGTGCGGAACCCCGATTATTATTTTAAAATAAAAGTAGTATAAATTATTCCTTATAACATGAGCTATCTAATGAAAGCCAATGAAGCTAGCTAATGAAAGTCCCTTCAATATCGGTCCAACCGTTTCGGAGATTAGCCGGAACAAACAGACAGACAAAAATATTAAAAATGTACTTTTTGTTAAAGGTAGCGTGTATAGCTTCTTTACTTTTTTACATTTAGTAAAAAGGTTTAAGTTTGATATTAGAAACAGACACTTCAATTTATGTATAAATATAGATTATCACAAAAAAAAAATAGTTTAAATGTAAAAAGAATAGTAAAAAAAAACAACTAAAGACTAAAGCTATGCCAACAGCTTCGCATGCGTTTATTCCTCATTCATCATCATCAGCCGAAAGACGTCCACTGCTGGATATAGGCCTCCCCCAAAGATCGCCATAACGACCGGTCCCGTGCTGCCCTCTTCCAGCGGCTTCCCGCAACCTTTACCAGGTCGTCGGTTCACCTTGTGGCGGGTCTGCCCACGCTGCGTTTTCCGGTACGTGGCCGCCACTCGAGAACTCATCGGCTCCATTGGCCATCCGTTCTACGAGCTGTGTGCCCCGCTAACTGCCACTTAAGTCTAGCTATTCTTCGGGCTATGTCGGTGACTTTGGTTCTCCTGCGAATCTCCTCATTTCTGATTTGATCACGCAGAGAAACTCCGAACCTAGCCTTCCCATTGGCCTTTCTGCATTGCACAGTATTTATGCATGTCTTGTAATTATTATTTTAGTCATTTAAAAAAAATGTAATATCGATAATTTATATAGACTATCAATTTCGGAATAACATGTATACAAAAATTTGATCAAAATCAGTTTAGAATATGTATTTCTTACGATTTCTAATAATATTATTGATATTTTTTCATGAAAATCGGTTATACCGCTTTTGTGTTAAATGCAGACAAATATACGTACAGACAGACAAAATGTTAAATTAGTGATCAATGGCTTATAAAAAGATATCTAGCAGAAATAGTTTTTAAAAAAGAACTACATGTACAGACATAACTATACATTTATTAATATAGATAAAACAAATTATTAGTATTAAAATACACAAACTAAAAACACGCACGGTTTCCGCGCTATTTACTAGTGATATAATCAGTACATTTAGTTAAATATTTAATAAATAAACAGAGATACAATCAAATCAGCTTGGAGACGTTTTTGCGTACTGTTATACCCCTAAGGTGTATGGCGTAATGCCTACATCATCCAAGATCCTGCCCTATCAGCATTTGTGGCTCTAAGCAAGCTTCTTCGCGTCTCCGTTCCCAACAGTCTCGTCCTGTCCGTCTAAGTGGCCGCTAGGCTTAATTTCTTGTAACATTGTTAAGTACTAAATTTTTTAATACTACATAAGTTTACAAATTATATTACTATTTTCAATTAAACTCTTTAGATATTAAATAATTTCTTTTTTTAAAAAGCCTTCTCGGCGGCCCCGTATAACATTGGTGGCAGCGTAAAGGGATCTCGACAGGTCCCCGGACTCAAAACAGTGCAAATCAGTGTAAATCAGAATAAAACAGTTAAAAACAGTGTTAAAATCAACGTCATAAAGCAGTGTACATACTATACGCAGTGTCAAAAATAAATATATATTTTAAAATAAATTAACACTGGCTCCTTGAAAGAAAGTTCCATCAGCTCAATATTATCAAAAAGTTGTGTATTTTATCACCGTGTCTTTCATCACCGCCTTCATCACCGTGCTTCTGTCGCTGTATCCTGTGTGAGGATAACCCCTCATACGATTATTTCATCACCGCCTTCATCACCGTGTCGACCTATACTATCATCGTATCTGCAAGCATCCAGTCATAGCATCGGAAGTACCGAAAAAATGATGACGCCTCTGTTCCAGATGAAGTTAAGTTTCAGCAGTCAGTGAGTTATTCGAGTGAACAATTAACTTTAACTTTTATTTTGTGTCATTTTATATTTTAATAGTGAAGTAAGTCTACAATAGCCTTTATTTTGTAACAGCCGAGAGTTCTCGCCCACACAGAATTCTGCGAAGAGATAAGGACGCACCACACCTGTGTCTCTGTACCACTTTTAATAATTGTATTTTATCGAGTTATAACCTTGTGTTTTTTTTATGTTACTTTAATTTAGAGCAGGCATTCTCATTGAAATAATTATTTACATATTATGTCAAAACAAAGGGATTTAAAAGACGAGGACGTTAAAATGTCGGAGATCGATTTAAATGTTTTATTAAAATTTATTGGTACTTTTGATGGTTCTAGGGAAACGCTAATTCCATTCTTAAATAATTGTAGAAACGCAATTAATCTAGCATCGACAAGCCAACAAGATTTGCTCTTCAAATACATACTGAGCCGATTAACGGGAAAAGCCGAATCGGTATGTGCCATAAAAGAATTCTCAAAATGGTCTCAGCTCGAGGAATTCCTCAAAACTCAGTTCGGTGATAGGAAGCATTACGCCCATTTACTTGCTGACCTTCAAAGCATTAAACAAATGCCCATGGAAAATGTAGGCCAATATTCGTTAAGAATAGAATCCTGTCTTTCAAAACTATTAACAGAAATCAATATCTCAATTCCAACCAAAAAGAAAGACGAATTATCAGGTAGAGTTGCTACTATGCAGGACTTAGCTCTCAATAGATTTATGATGGGACTTGATCCCAGGTTAGCAACCATCGTTAGATGTCGGGACCCGAGTACATTAAATGAAGCTATAAACTTTGCCGCAGCTGAAGAAAAAATCTTAGGCATCACGTATAGGAAGAATCCATTTTCGTCCCTATTCAACGCGAACCAGCCTAACCCTATTAGACAGAATTTTAATTCAGCTATTACCAAGCCTCAGGGTCAATATAGTTCTTCAAGGCCACAAGGTCAGTCCTATTTCGCAAGACCTCATAGTCAACCTGTGTCTTCTAACTCGCTAGCACCCGTGTGCAGATACTGTAAAAACATTGGACACACCATTGAAAATTGTCGCAAGAGACAATATAATAACACGAAATTTGGAAACCCTCCAAACCAACAACCTCAAATCCAAAATCGGCAGTTTTCGGGAAGAAACCAACCTATTCATGCGATTAATATGCCCGAACCTCAGGGCTTTGATGAGGTAGATTCCCAAAATTTAAACGGACAGACCTTCCCGTCCGGTATCGTGCGGGAACATTAAGGGGTAAAACCGATACTATTCGTAAAAATTCACTGAATCCACTGTATCACGCGAACTCATCGCAATCGTCACTGAATCCACTGTATCACACTAAATCACCTCAATCATCACTGAATCCACTGTATCACGCGAAATCATCGCACTCGTCACTGAATCCACTGTATCACACTAAATCACCTCAATTATCACTGAATCCACTGTATCACGCGAAACCAACGCAACCGTCACTGAATCCACTGTATCACGCGAACTCATCGCAATCGTCACTGAATCCACTGTATCATGCGAAATCATCGCACTCGCCACTGAATCCACTGTATCACACTAAATCACTTCAATCATCACTGAATCCACTGTATCACGCGAAAACACCGCAATCTTCACTGAATCCCACTGATTCCAAGTTCGCTAAAAAACTAAATTACCAACGCCAAGATCATAGTGATCCTATTACTGCTCCGAATCCTGTTGATAGTCTATTCCATGCTCATGATACCCCTACCGCTGTTTCCAATCCCACTCACGAATCGAGTAACCTAAACCACAGTAACAATACTAACTTACTGAAACCTGACTCTACTCAATCACAAATTTTACTCACTGATAGTGTCAAATTTGCTGCTAAATCGTGTCCCGCGTGTTCAGCCCCTAAAACAGAAAAAAATAAACTTAAAACATACAACATTACCACAAACCCCAAGAAAAGGTACTTACCTTTCGTCGAAGTCCAAACCTCTGTCTCCTCCAAACCCCTAAAATTTCTCGTCGATAGTGGCGCATCTATTAGCCTTATTAAAATAGATGCTATTGAAGAAATGCCTGAAATAAAAAATCATATTATAAGCTTCAGTGGTATAGGAAGCGCTGACAATCCTATGCGTTCACTTGGTCACATATCCATGAATTTTGACTCTCTTACTAATCATTTCCACATCATTCCAAATTTTGATTTTCCATACGACGGCATAATTGGTAACGACTTTCTATGCACATCTAACTGTAAAATCGATTATGTCGACAATGCACTAATAATTGACGATAAAAAACTTTACTTGAAATTCACCGAGCCAATTTTTACTATTCCCCCTCGTACCGAGACCGTGATCGAATGCTCTGTTACAAACCCCGAACTGGGAGAAGGACTCATTCTTGATCAGAAACCTAACGAATCATTGTTGATCGCGAACTGCATAACTACTGTCAAATCAAATTCTCGCATTAACATTTCAGTCGTAAACATTTCTGAGCATCCTATCACTATCGACTCCTCATTGAAACTTGATCTCATTCCTCTGAACGCAACTGACTTAACACCTTATGAAGTGAACTCTATCTCACACTGTAACGAAATTCAAAATGCCTTTTCTAGAACAAATCAAGTAATCGAGCAACTTCGCGTTTCACATCTAAACCATGAGGAAACTCAGGCTTTGTATGAAGTATGCACTAAATTCTCAGACATATTCCACTTACCAAATGATAAATTATCTTTCACTAACGCTATTCAACATGAAATTAAAACAACATCTTCAGTCCCTATTCATACAAAGACTTACCGTTTTCCCGAATGTCACAGGCACGAGGTCGCAACCCAAATTAATAAGATGATTGAACAAGATATCATCAAACCATCCTTTTCTCCTTGGTCTTCCCCAATATGGATAGTACCAAAAAAAACTGATGCCTCTGGACAAAGGAAGTGGCGCGTTGTCATAGATTATAGAAAGCTTAACGATATTACTATAGGTGACTCCTACCCTATTCCCAATATTTCCGAGATACTCGATCAACTTGGAGCAAGTAAATATTTCAGCACGCTAGATCTAGCTTCTGGATTTCATCAGATTAAAATGTCTCCAGAAGATTCTGCTAAAACCGCATTCTCTGTACCACAAGGTCATTACGAATTTACACGAATGCCCTTTGGATTAAAAAATGCGCCTTCCACTTTTCAACGTCTCATGAATTCTGCCTTAACTGGGCTTCAAGGTATTAAATGTTTCGTTTATTTAGATGATATTGTCATTCACTCCTATGACCTCTCTTCCCATATCTCTACTCTAGAAGAAATCTTTCAAAGACTCCGCGAATTTAATCTTAAACTTCAACCCGATAAATGTGAATTTCTTCGCAGAGAAGTCACTTATCTAGGTCACATCATAGGTGAAGATGGTGTTAAACCAAATCCAGATAAGATAAAAGCCGTATTAGAATATCCACTACCAAAATCTCCCAAAGACATAAAGTCCTTTTTGGGATTAGTATCATATTACCGACGATTCATTCCAGACTTCTCAAAGATCGCTAAACCGATGACATCCCTTTTAAAAAAGGATACCCCGTTTCTGTGGAAAAATGAGCAACAACTCTCATTTGATACTCTAAAAAATAAACTTACATCTGCCCCTATCCTCGCCTATCCTGACTTCACACAACCTTTCCTCCTTACTTGTGATGCATCCAGTTACGCGATTTCAGCTATACTATCCCAAGGCCCAATTGGCAAAGACAGGCCGATTTCTTATGCATCACGTACCTTAAATAAGGCAGAGTGCAACTATAGTGTCACAGAAAAAGAATGCCTTGCTATAATTTTTGGAACCAAAATGTACCGCCCATATCTATATGGTAATAAATTTACAATTATAACGGATCACAAACCTTTACAGTGGCTATTTAATTGTAAAGATCCGGGTTCAAAACTTGTACGTTGGCGACTTAAGCTAGAAGAATACGACTACAATATTCAGTATAAAAAAGGGAAAGTCAATAGCAACGCTGACACACTCTCACGTTATCCAGTGAATCCAATCTTACAGGATGACAATCCAAAACCTTCAACATCAAGCAGGACTGAAAACTGTCCTGCTGAAGAGACAGAAACCCCTTCAGACTTTCTTGATGACTTGATCGATCTAGGCGACTTGGGTATTAGTCCGCTTGGCGAAACAGATGTAGATTTCACTCCACTCGATCTTCCATCCCCTTTAGAGCCTCTTTTTCCACCGGATCCTAATCCTCCTCTGGAACCTCTTCCTCCATCAAATCCTACAGCTGAAACTAATAAACAAACAGATGAGATTACTTCCAATTCTAATAAAGAGTATTCCGATTTCCTAAAATCTTTTATGAATAAAAATGAGACCTACAATACTTATATAAAAGAACATAACGAAAGCCTTTTAAAAAGTGATGCTAAAGTTATACTTATTCCCGTATCTATTGACTATGATGAATCAAACCCTTACCTTCAAGACATAATTTCCGCAGCAGATGACTCGATCCATGACGGAGAACGTGAACTCCATTCTTTCAAAAAATTCAACATGAAAGGCAAGCTTTACTATTTCCTCTTGACGAAAGTTTACTATTTTGATACTTGTTCTTATCCTGACATTTTTAAGACACTAAAATCAGCCAGAGATGATATCATACTCACTGGCGATATCAATGAAATTGCAATATCCGATTTTAAAAATCCATACGAACAAAATTCCTTCGTGAAAATCTACGGCATGCTCATGTATTTGTTCAATAACACAAATGTAACTATCAACATTCATCATAACACAATTATATACCCTGTTCCATCTGAAATAGCTAAAATATTAAAAGAAAATCACGACATCCCTATTGCCGGACACCTAGGTTCTAAAAGAATGTACAACAGAATAAAAGAACAGTATTACTGGAAAAATATGCGTAGTGACATTGAGAATTATGTTAGAAATTGCCTATCCTGTCAAACTAATAAAGCCTTACGCAAAATAAACAGAGCACCTATGCAAATTACCAGTACTTCCAACTCCCCTTTCGAAAGGTTATCTCTCGATATAGTTGGTCCTCTTCCTGACTCTGGTCCAGGAAAACTAAAATATATCCTAACTCTTCAAGACGACTTGACTAAATATTCTGTAGCCTATCCCATTAGAAGTACTACTGCTGAAGAGACCAGTGAATGCCTCATCCATTTTATATCTCTATTTGGCATCCCTAAAACCATATTGACAGATCAAGGTACCAATTTTACGGCTGAATTATTCAAAGAAACCTGTTCCTTTCTAAAGATTAAACAGCTATGGTCTTCTCCTTATCATCCCCAGACGCAAGGTGCTTTAGAACGAAGTCATTCTACTTTAAAAGAATACCTAAAATCCTATATATGTCAGAATCAAGACAATTGGCCCAAATACGTGTATACAGCCATGTTAGCCTATAATACTTCTATACATACGACCACTCACTACTCCCCTTACGAACTATTATTTGGTCACAAACCATTTTTACCCAACTCTATATATGAATCCGCTCCCGGTGTTACCTACACTGACTATGTGAAAATGCTTCAGCACCGCCTTAAGTACACGAGAGATAAAGCTATAGAAAATATTAAAACATCTAAAGAATCCTCCAAGACCTATTACGACAACCATAGTCACCCCGCAAACTATCATGTTGGTGACTATGTTTATTTGAAAAATCATCTTCGTATGCGAAAAGCTCTATCCCCGATTTGGAAAGGCCCTTACAAAATTGTTAAGTTAAATGGCAGAAATAGTTTAACACTTCTAATAAATAGGCGACACGTAATCCATCATTATGACGAAGTAAAACTAGCACGTCGTCGCGATTCTTAGTTAAGCAGCTGAAACAGTAAATTCTACCTATAAATAAAACTATACTTACCTCGAATCTCTCGTTTCAGAACTATACTACTATATCTCGTTGCGACGTCCGTCACTCACGAACTTATTCAGCCGCTGGATAAGAGTCCTGGTATATACTTCGATCCGGTCAACGCTCTAAGGCTCGTAAACGATCATGTACATTTTGTCATTCCCGTAGATCTAAAGTTTATAAAATCTCATCTCACCAACATTAATAATATTCTAGATACCTATAGGATTCTTTGCGAACAAAATAAAGCGATTGACGATTTTAGATGTCTTAATATGCTCTATCCACTTACCGCCCTTCACGACGATATTCTTCGCGATTACGATGCTATTTCTCACCTATTGTCATCTAGACCTAAAAGATCAGCTTGGCTCGCTGGAATAGGAACAGTCATGAAAAACATATTTGGAACAATGGATGAAGATGATTCTGAAATGTATTATAATGCCATTCGAACACTTCATTCAGATAGTAAAAAGTTAGCTTCCTTAGTAAAACAAAATACCTTTATATCTAACCACGCAATTTCAAATTTTAATAAAACATTATCTACCATTTTAAAAAATGAACTTCGATTGAACGAAATAACCGACACGTTATTTAAGAACTTAACTATATTAACTAATGAATTTGTGTTTAGAAATAAGATAACCGAAGTATTAAATGTTTTACAAGCCAATCTGCTGACTCTATCCTTCAAGTTGGAAGAGATAGTAAATTCAATCTTGTTTGCAAACAGCAATACTTTACACCCGTCAATTATAACACCAACACAATTGAGCGCCGATATTGAGGTTAATATGAAATATATTCCCAAATATAAAGAATTCCCTGTTAATGTAGATTTAAGAAATATTGACAATTTATTAAAAGTATCAGAACTTGCCGCTTATTATAGTATTAATAGCGTAATATTTGTCCTAAGGATTCCGCTGGTTTATCATATGGAATACGACCTCTACAAAATTTTACCAGTCCCGGTACCTCATGATGTTAATGTATCGAAGACATATGCTATGATTGTGCCAACGGAAAACTATGTAGCTCTTAGTAAAGATAAGTCCTCATATTGTACCTTAAATGATATAAGTAATTGTAAATCTATAAGTAACGGAAATCTACTTTGTGATGTTCCAAATATTCTCTCAGTCAACACTAATCCTATTTGTGAAATAGAATTCATGACTAAAATTGTAAAAACTCTTCCATCACAATGTAAAACTAAACTAATTTATGGTAACTTAGATATTTGGCAAAATCTTGGCCACAATAAGTGGATATTTGTTCAAACTCGACCTAATAAGATATCCATAGAATGTAACGCTAATATTAAAGAAGTGATTGTAAGCGGAACAGGTATTTTATCATTGGAACCACAGTGTATGGCATTCTGCCAAAATATAAAATTATTAACCATGCGCAATTTAGATATAAATATACCACATATTAATACTGATTTCAGTCTTATCAATGATAATTGCTGTAAGTTAAAAACCATTAGGAAACTTGATGTAGATACCAAGGCTACAACCATATCAAATATTAATCTAGAAGACTTAAAAAACTTAGAAGTCCAGACCGAACTTGTAACTAAAGATCTTGATGACTTTATTAATAGCAAAAATGAAATATTTTCCAATCACATCAGTTTTCCTATTTTAACCATTATTCTAATTTTATCTTTTGTTACCTTTTTAATTTATTTCTTCTTTAAAGTTAATGGTTGCGCTACGTCATTAATATCATTTTATAAAACACCAAAAGCCAATGAAGATTGTTCTCCTGAAGAACAAGCTCCATTACCTAGACTAAGAATAGGATAAGTTAGATGTCAAATGTATGTTAAAAAGGCTGCATCCTTTCTCATACCCACCTTCACCACCGTCCCCTCCTTTAACTCCTTTAACACAATTATTTTCATTCAGTAAACTTCCCTCTCACGGCAAGTTTACTCCTAAAGGGGGAGGTGTTATACCCCTAAGGTGTATGGCGTAATGCCTACATCATCCAAGATCCTGCCCTATCAGCATTTCTGGCTCTAAGCAAGCTTCTTCGCGTCTCCGTTCCCAACAGTCTCGTCCTGTCCGTCTAAGTGGCCGCTAGGCTTAATTTCTTGTAACATTGTTAAGTACTAAATTTTTTAATACTACATAAGTTTACAAATTATATTACTATTTTCAATTAAACTCTTTAGATATTAAATAATTTCTTTTTTTAAAAAGCCTTCTCGGCGGCCCCGTATAACAGTACGGTCGGCAGATAAATAAATAAACAAATACTTTTTATATTTTTTAGGTATTTACACATAATTTTTAATCACGAATTTCTTCAACTCCAGATATTTCGTAGTCATCCTCATCCTCGCTTTCATCCGATAAATCATTTATGTTAATTATAATTCGTTTTGATACAATAATTAGTAAGAAAACAATTATATACAAATTGCCATGACACTTGTAACAAACAGTTCTAACGCTACTTGCAACCGACTGATGCGGGAGTGCGAGGCACGTGGTAGCTGGCGTAAACTGGTTTATTCTGGTATTAGCCACCGTGTGTATTACACTAACAAAAACGCAAAAACGTCTCCAAGCTGATTTATGCGTGGTTAACTATTTGTGGCTAACTCCGTAATTTTGTGACAATATTATCTGTGTTACAATCAATCAAGGCGGATCTAATAAAGGTTATTTAAAGCTTAGAAGCAATGTTTCCTTAGGAAGTCTTTTTTTTAATTCTTTATAGTTTTAACGTTGGCCATAATCTCACTTGGTGCTTAGTGACGATGTGTCCCAAGGTGGGAAGGTTCCACGCCAAGGCTAGTGGAGGACTAGCTCTCAAATACAGCTGCCGGAACACGTTCGTTCAACTTGAGGTCCGTACACGCTACCATTGAGCGGTCAGTATAAAGTAGTATTATTTCATAATGAAAAAATTACTCATAATGATTCATATGGATTGATTTGATGATGATTTTTGGAAGCAGTACTTTTTCATCCTACAAATACAATACTTTTTGCAATCCAAATAAATAATTGGCGATTTCTTTTTTCTAAACCTGCATCCGACTGGTGATAAGTGGCTACCATAGCCTACGGACGTTTGTAACACCATAAGTATCACTAACGCGTCGCGGACCTTAAAACCCGTTCTCCAAAGAGCTCTGGAAACCCTACTCGCCACAGGAACTTTCTTTTGGCTGCGATCTTCTGTAAGGTGGCATTTTATCAGTCGGGCTGCCCCAAGTAGAGAGAAATCATCAAAGAAATTTCTGTGTGCCCTATCTCTTAAATCCATCTGTGCCCTACCTCTTTTAAGCCTATTTTTCCTATGAATAATGAATATAGTCGGCAGTAAACCGCATGTGAATTAAAAAACATACGTAAATATAACCACGAAAACGAGTTTTATGAATAATTGGTTAAATTATTAACATGAAGATGATTTCATCTAACTACCATGTTAATTATGTTTACTAGTGTTATCCATGTATATTAAATTTGATGTCTTCAATGTGTGTTGTGATTGCCTTAAAAGGCCTAGTGTATTTTAATCTTCAAAGGTAATTTTGTTATAGTAACTAGTACACAGGCTACTGGCGGTTCTAATATATATTTTTTAACTTGCTGTCTCAGTAGACTTTGTTTTGCCATTTCCAATAGTAATAACTCGACCAAAGCGCCACCTATCTCAATTTTCTTTCCTGGGATTTTTCAGGATTATAACGAACAAATCTAAACAAAAATTACGCATATCCATCGTTTGAATCGTGAGTTATGGTCTTGAATTAATAAAAGAATACCCTTTTGAAAAAACTGTTTCTAAAATTTTCAATTAATCCGAGTAATTTTTCAAGTGTAGTCCTTATATGGACTATTGCTAAAATAATAAAAAAAGAATTAGCTAAATCAGGCCAGCTGTTGCCAAGTGACGCGTTACCAACGAACAGCACATCATTTTTGTTTATTTAGATAGATAATTCTTTATTTCAATCGATTATATTCTGGAATTTGATTTCTATATCCCAGAGGAATATGTAGTTGTTAAACTTGTTCAGAGAAATGTTTGGCGGTGATGATTCTACCGTCAAACCCTGGCGCTTACCATTTACCCACATGACTATGTATTGGTCAGTTTATATATTCCAAGACCATCCTCTCCTGCGGCATCTCAAACCTAGGTCCGTTTCTCCAGCATGGAACTCTTGAGCCATAGCCGCTCGCACGATACGGTGACATTACATTCACTAGCTATCAACACACAATCATTACACTGTACTTCACACATGCACACTATTCAGGTAAGTACATAGGTTCTGCAAGAGACCTTTTTTCCTTTGGCTAGTTAGTTTAGACCAAAACTGATAGATTACTAAGTACATATACGCATGTTTCTCACTTCCTCCCAGAAGGAAGAAACATGTATATATGTGTAGCTAGTTACATCAAATTACGAATAGGGAATTAGCCATTTCGTGAGTAAGCAATGGTCACTTTGGCACCCTTGCACTTGTTGCCATATATTCGCGGCTGAGTACCTTCAGTGCTCGCTCCCAAGCCCAGTTAAGCTCTAAGAGTCATCTCAGGCTTTAGGACCCTTAAGGCTAACAGTAAAATGAAATCGAAAAAAGTCAGCATTTTTCTGTTATTTAATATCATAATTTCTACTAACTTGCTTCTTTTCATCATGTTGCCATTTGATGGTAGCTAAGCAATATCGACCATCAATAGCGATTCCATTGTCACCAGGGTCTTCGATACCGACGCATTCATCGAAGTTTCCAAGGTGGTAAGAAGACCCGAAAAGTAAACCTTGTGGAGACTTCGCTGACGAGTCAAACACTGAAAAGAAAACAATTAAAATAAGCATTGAAAATCTAATTAAGAGAAAGTAAAATAGGTAAAGAACTAGTCGAGTATTTAATAAACGGTGGTATCTATAAAAGAGGAATTTATCCTAATTTAATATTTGATAGATATTTGACTAATAAGCAAGAGAGAGGCACAGAGTATTAATAATTTATACAATCTGTATTTATAACTTACTCCGCTCGCGTGGACAACAGAACGCTATCGATCAAGCTTACGTGCAAATTGCCTCCAAAATGCTTATTGTGGGTGATCCTTAGAAGAATACACATATGCAGTCGGTAACTTTTATGTAGGTTTTTTAAGATTTACAATTATGCAGTCCGTTAATTTGATATATCTCTGTCGGTTTACTAAGCGTAAGCCATTTAATCGCCCCAAAATCTTATTTTTTTTTTTGAATTATTTTACCATAATCTTCACTGTTTATTTCGTATATTACTTACTTCATGTAACAAAACATATCCTATAATCTGACCACATAACGTAATATCTATGAATTCAATAAAAAACCATGTAAATCGGATGAGAGGATTTCGCGTGAAAAGTACACAAACGGACAGACAGACAAAGACACGTTTGTATTACGTATAGAGTAATTATTATTTATACATATGTAATTATGTATATGCTATATTTTATAGGTATTTATATTTTATTCTTATCTAAATATTTACTTTTTTTTGTGTTTGGCCATTTTTCTTTATTTTCTAGTTGCACTACCAACGATAATCACATTTTTCGCAATACTGCTGGTTAGCTGGAAGAATATGCTTTTTGGCATTAAGCTCGACAGTGTAAAAATTAAAAACAGTGCAATTAAGTATTCATTCATTTAATTCAGTGAATATATTCTTTATGTATTGAGGTCATAGGACTTCGTGTGTTCCAGGTGAAATCACCAAATACAGGGTAAAAGAAAACAAATACAATAGCTTTAAAAATTCGAGATATTATTTCTTAATCTGTTTTTATATCCCTGCAAAAATAATTAAGTAAACCCATACCCAGTATTCATGTAATTTAAATATTATAAATAGCATTTCATACGACAACAAATAAGTCATTTAATTTATGTGTATCCTGCAATACTGTAGTATAGAACAAAAAGTCTATTACAAATAATTTCTGCTTACTCTAGTATACATATAGCGTAATGATTGTCAGTTATAATAATCCTTAGACGGCACCTAATAAATTCGAAAAGGATTTGTTTTCAAAACATAAATACATACTAGATTTTTTTCTCTTAATACATTTAACTATCACATTTCTGAAGTGTAGATTAATTGTATATAGTGTCTTACAGCAGTGATTATTAAAATGAGTTCATGGAAAAGCTACCAAGGTTCCGCGAATCAGTTACTTTTGTCATTGTAACTGAATTACGAAGATCGTTCAAAAGTCCTTAGAAAATCTAAGAGATGGCGCTCGTGGTATTAAAAATTGTTTGTTTTTAATAAGCATCATTACTCACTAATAAGAATAAAATAAAAATAGAATGTGGAAATAGAAGTTTACATTGCAATAAAAATATCACTATTATAACACACGAATAAAAAATAACAATTGATAAGTAGGATTTTCAGCTAATACATATATTATTATCGAAAACTCAGTTAATTCTTCAATCCATTTTCTTTGTTATAGGACAAAAGCGTATGTGAACCAAGATTGCGGAAACGAGTAGTCCTTCATAGTCCTCACGCCCGTTCTTAATGGTTTACCGGTTAAATTGACCATGTACAACGCATGAGAACCGATTTCAAATACGTATTTGAAGATCGAGAAAATTCTTGATTAACTTACCTACATACATCGATATAGGTGGGTCCTTAGACTCCTTATTTATTGTTTTAAGTTTTTTAATTTGTTTTAAGTTTTCCTTAGGTTAACATTTGACCACAATCTTTTTTTTAATAAAAGACAACTGACTGCTATAGGCAAATGGTAAGCACTTTACAATTCAAAAATAACGGCAAGCTCTGAGAGATTGGAAATCAAACACCATTCGCTGCTGTTATGCTGGCAACTGGATGTACACTAGCTGACCACAAAACGTGACAATCCAAAAGAGAGTCACTGTCACAGGCCACGCCACCTGATTACTCGATATACATCAGCTGATCCAGGAACGAGATACGCCTAAGCGTGCCAAAGAGAATTAGGGCACAGATAAATTTCTTTGGAGATTTCTGTCCACTTCGGGCAGTCCGACTGGTGGAATACCTCCACCCTACAGACTATCGCAGACAAATAACTTAGTGTTGTGTTCCTGCGGTAAGTAAGGTCTCCAGAACTCCTTGGGGAAGGGAGGTTCAAAGAGAGGTTGTGCACAGAGAAGCTTATTTCGAGATTTCTCTCCACTTGGGGCAGTTCGACTGGTTGAATACCTCCACCCTACAGAAGATTGCATTCAAATAACCTAGTGTTGTGTTCCTTCGGTGAGTGGGATTTCCAGAGCTCCATGGGAAGGGGGTTCAAAGAAAAGTAGTGCACAGAGAAATTACTTTAGATATTTCTTTCCACTTGGAGCAGTCCGACTGGTGGAATACCTCCACCCTATAGAAGATCGCACCCAAATAACCTACTGTTATGTTCCTGCGGTGAATAGATCTTCTAGATATCTTTGGGGAAGGAGGTTCAAGGTCCACAATGCGCTAGTGCTACCTTATGGTATTAAAAGCTTCCTTAGGCTACGGTAGCCGCTTACCGTAGGCGGGCCGTATGCTTGCTTGCCATCTTTGTAGTATCAAAAAAAAAAACATGGTGAGTACTACACTTGGTGTACCCAGTTGGGTAAAATTGTCTTGTTCTACTAGCCAACAACTTAACTGATGTTAAGTTAAAGTACAACTAAAAAGGCCTGACTCACAAGTACAGCTTTCCATACAAATCGACTGATATTGGCATCAAATTTTCATCTTGAACTGACTTACCGGGCGAGCAATAGAAAATGCTTTGTCATCACTTTATCACGATCTTTTCAATTGCCGAAAGTAGAAGCTTATTTTAGGAATCAAACTCACGTCGATCTTTTTTTTATAATTGCTCGGCACATTGTTTGTACTGTCCCTGATGGTAAGCACAGTACAATCCAAATACAACGGCGACCACCGACAGATCGAAGTCCATCGTTCGGCTGTCATACCGGCCTGCATAAATATCTCTTCACGTTACGCTTCAAGGACTTCATGCGATAAGAAGGAGGGAACACATTTGCCGGGAGACCGTTCCACAGTTTCACGATACGACAAAGGTAAAACATAGAGAAATATCTTAGTTAGTTTTTAAGTTTGTGGATCTACGCGATATCCAAACATGCTATCACTGAGTCATTATTACTTCACACTACGCTTTATTATTCAAACCTTGATATAAGCATTCACTTTTTTTACTCGCCTTGAAAAGTTCGACTGGGCGTGTCTAACTCCAGTGGTTAGGAAGGTTCTTTATTTAGGGCAATTCCATAAATAACTTAATGGTGCTATCGAGATACGTGCCAGTGAATACAGAGATGTATTTCAAAGGAACTCTTGTATAAAATAAACATATTTATGTTCAATAATGGATATTACTAAATTATTTTATTTATTACATACTAAATGTTTCCCGATAAAAACTTACTTTCACATTTATAATATACTTACTGGCCTCGCAGAGACTAGCTGGCCTTTTCAGTAGTTAATAACTCGACTACAGCACCACCTTTCGCGTTCAGGGATAGCATAAAAACATTATCGAAAATTCTTCAAAATAAACTAACGACTCGAGTGTCACCTATTGTAAAGAGGTTGTACTAATTTAAAAACATTCACGAGCTTACGCACAATAATTCATCAAAGAACAGTCCTTTATGCATTATACGGAACAAACAAACAAACATTTATTTTATGGAATACTATCAACCCATCCCGGCTTCGCACTGGTAGCAGAGTAATAACACTCGTACATATAACTCTATTAGTTTACGCGGCGCACGACGGTAAAGCTCCCAGTCGGCATGATTTTTTCCGAAATCTTCAACAATAATCGTCATGTTTCAGTCAATTTACATAAAACCTTGATGAATTGTACACCTAAACCTTCCTCATGAATCACTCCATCCATTGAAGAAAACCGTATGAAAATCCGTTCGGTAGTTTTTGAGTTTATCGCATTCAGACAGACAGACGCGGGACTTTGTTTTATAATATAGTAAGTTTAGATAAGCTTAATAGGTTACTGTTAGTTCATCCGATTAAAATTAGATAAGAATCTAAGGATAACGATGACCATGGAAAGAGACATGTAGGAACAGTTGTGACCATCATAATTATCTGCAAAACAACGACATACACATCTAGGTAACTGGATAAAAAGCAGACCGGAGAAGAAGAAAATTAATGTCTAACAGTTGAAAAAGTACAAAGAAGAAAAAATAACACGTCTTGAAGTAACATTAAATGATATGACGTCACGAAATCATATAAAAAATTCAAAATCATTTATTTTGACTGTCAACACAGTGATGAGAAGGTCGCTGTCAAAGACGACTAGACTAATAAGTCTTGGAGTTTTTGGAGGGATCTTGATTTGTCATGTGGTGGTTTTTATTATAATTTATAAAATTATGTTAGTTGGCCCTAAATTGCGTGATTTTGGCCACACTTAATGGGATGTAGTTTGGTTATTACGCACAAGCATTTTAATTTGCCGCAAAATTCGTGGACAGTTTAAACAAGGAAATCGCCATCTTATTAGAGCTATGTTTAAAGATTATACGAATAATTATGAAAATATTCACATGACGTTGGCAGATCTGTATATTAACATAGTTGTTATTAAAGAAAAAGAAGTGAAACGAACTGTTTTTTCTTTGAGTACCACTTGTGATAAAATTGATTTAAATATAATAATTAATATTATATTTTACAGTTTTCTTTCAATCCCGCATAACACATGCAATGCTTCATATGCTGCCAATAAAAATTACATATACACACCAACGTAATATTTACTGTTATATAAAAATTTTTGAATGAATGCACACATTACCGTATGTAAAGGACACGTATAAACATTTCCACTGACGTAACTAGTTTACCGACAAAAATTATTCGTCTCTATCAGTTTACTTAATAACGAAAGAAACAAGCGACGTATGCTCAAACGCGAAGCCAGCGTTACGCATAGAAATGAAATAATTTGAATGTATCACTTTACTCACCGTTTAACATAGTATAAATTATGTTTCAAATAAAATCGTAAAATATTTATTTGTTTAGGTTCTTCACGTTTCTATAATGTTTTTTTTTTTGTTATAACTAACTACCCTGTAGTTTGCCTTTTGTTTTACGTATAGGTACTTTTTTTTTAACTTTAAAAAGGGTATACGAATTCAAAGATTTTAAAGGAGGATGTTCCTTCACGGAGCATTGAAATTAATATCGTAACCCACGGCCAGTTGTCAACTGTCGACTACTTGAAAAGTTCGATTACATCAATGCATTTTTTTTTTATTTTCTCTATAAATGTATTACCTACCATATGCTTTTAATGTGTATTCAACATCTATTACGATATAACAATATCAGCCGTTAAATATCCCACAGCTGGACAAAAAAAATCATCTTCAAGAATCAAATTAATATAATGTTTATTCGTACAACCATAAAATATATTTTCAAATATAATTTAAAAAGTCGGTAAAATGTATTCACCTTGTTGTCATTAATGGTTAACTTCAACATGTAACATTTCTCTCGCATCGTCTACTAAACGCTTCAAACGAGAATGACTTCAATTATATAACAAAACGAGGCAAAAGGACATTGACCCTTCTAGAAATTAACATTGACCTTTAGACGACAATTCTATTTCGTTTTTGTCTGCGTGGATTGACGTTACAAATGATATTACGTTTTTCTGCCATCGTCATGTGATACGAATAATGGAATTCGTTGGATTTTGCTGATCCTAACAGTATAATACCCAAAATATCTTACAAATTGTCTACATATAATATGGCTGAATTTTCGAGAACTTTAACAATTTGCAGACTCTTCAAGAAGGATCCTGAAACAATGTCCATTGTTTTATGTAGCACTGCGCATAATAACATCTGAACGATATACCCAAAAGTTAGCTCGAAATATCCCCCTGGACCAGTTCAAAACGTAAGTAAAAAATATAAACACAACAAGATTTCCTAAATTCAACAATACTACCAAGTACGCTATATTGACAATAGAGCAAAGTGATGTACTACAATTTCATAGAGGACATCAATATCTACAAAAAAGTCCGCGATACCGTATGTCTAACTATTATAGTTATGTCACAAAACTAATATTATAAAGAGGAAAGATTTGAATGTTTGTTTGCATTGAATAGGCTCTGAAACTACCGGACCGATTTGAAAAATTATTTCACCATTAGAATCCAACATTATTCCTGATGAACATAGGAGATATAATATTTTCAATAAGTTAGGGAACAGTATGATAACTTCGATAATGTAACCCAATGTGTGAAAAAAATACCAAAAAAATCGTTATACCAAGTACGCTATATTGACAATAGAGCAAAGTGATGTACTACAATTTCATAGAGGACATGAGAATATCTACAAAAAATTCTGGGATACCATATGTCTAACTATTACAGTTATGTCACAATAACTACTTTTTTAGGTTAAAATATGCAGTAGTAATGCCGTAGTAGTTTTGTAGGTATGATCTTTTTACAAACGTAAGAAATAAAAATAATACAAATAACATAAAAAAATCGTTTAAAAACTTTCTCTATGATATACTCTTTCTTAGTAACAACCCCTGTCGCAAAAAGAAGGGTTTGTGTGTGTGTGTGTTAAAATTTATAATTTTTGGTAAATAACCGGGGTGGGCCGCTATTACTATTATAAAATAAATTCAACAAAGAGTTAATCAAAGAGCTAATCTCTGAAACTATCAGTCACTTGTAAAAAACAACTAAGACATTTTATAGCCTATTTATTGAAGAAGATTAAAGGCTATATAACTTCACGATCCGAAGTAGTGGGCAGTAATTATGAACTTTAAGCAATCTGGCAAGCTGTAGGCAAGTACGGGAAGCAAAAACAACTCAAGCCCCCCCCCCCCCCCAGCCCGGTGAAGCTGTAAAAGCCGCAAAGGCTCCAGGGCCCCTAATCTAACATTACAGTCAGTACGAAAAAAAAGGAAAGCCTACATGGATGCGCTGAGAGCGGTGCGGTGGAGAGTAGGTCGTCCACCTCAGGATCCAAAAGCTAACTTTGCTATTCCATTGTCTTCTTTTAAACAACAGTGCCGGTGGCCCCATTTATTTGCTGACAGGCTTAGTCCACCATTCAACTTGCTAAAGCGGAAAACGTGCACGAATATTATCATTTAATGTCCATTTTAAAACAATTCGTATTCACAACGTGTACATATGTAATCTTCGTTATGTATGACACATGCTGTTTGAACAAAAGAAATAAATGCTAAAATTAAGGCAGTTTAAAAAAAAAAATCTAAATTTATAAAGTTTATTTTTATTACGCATTGTATATTTTACGAGTTGTCTGACAAGGAAAAATTAATGAGATCGTTTAAATGTAAATAAAATATGCGTAGATATAGAATTTTTAAATGTTTATAACTAACGTTTTTTGAGGTTTTTCGGTATGTTACTTGCTATGTACTAATTGCAGGTAATTTTGCCTTAGCAAAACTTTGTATTAAAATTGTTTACAGTATAATTTAAACATATCTACATATTATAATCTATATTAACATAACATTAGTTCGTACATTTTTTTTTTAATTTTGTAATAAATAGATGTATTTTATAATTGCCACTGGCCACGAATAATATAACATTTAAGAAACTTTTGTCGGTCTCTTTGTTTATATGTCTGAATTTAACTCAAAAACGGCTGTAACGATTTTGATGAAATTTTGTCCTCGGAATTATCAGTCAATTCCACAATCTCACCTGATATTAAGTGATGATATGGCTCTAGATAGTAACACGCTAAACTTAGTTCTCAAGGGCAGTACCTAGATAGGAGGGCATTAGAAAATGCCTATGCTATGGTTTTATCACGACATTCCATTGTCCATCTATATGAGAAAATAAGTTAAATGTAGCATAGCTAGTGATCTGCTCAGTTGATTTGGAAGTAAGAAATCAATTAGCAGTCAGAAGTCGCACGGCCTTGCTGTCCGTTGCGAATGTCTAAACGTTTGGGGTGTAAGCCACTGTGCCGCGCCTCGCCGTGCCGACTCACGAGCTACCGTCGAACGCATTCAAAACGCGCTCGCTTGCACTGTGGTATTGACCTAAATTGAGTAACTTTACGCGTTGCTATAATAGTGATTTTATAAGGTTAAATATAATTATGTAATATCTAATTTCGATTAAATTCACTAAATATCAAAATGTTGGTTACTACCTCTTTTCGGTAGTTAATAGCTCGACAACAACACTACCTATCGGATCTTTACATAGCGATAAACCATCGACGCGGTAAAACATATATATTATGTGATAATCTCGATAGGTCAAGTCGTTCGGAAGGAACACGATCACTAGCAGACAATATATAAGATTATCATTAAATTGGCCTGATTATTAACCTATGATCCAATTTATCCTATCGAGACTGGATGTTTACACCTAAATTAACCAAACACCCATATCTACAGGTCATTGATTTTATTGGGATTCGCTAGGTAGTATGAACGATAATGTGTCTGACTGGATAGTGACCATCGTACACCAGCTGTAAGACCGGTTATAGTGGCACATGTTCCAGAATGAGCCATACTATTTCCAGCAAAAGGTGTCCATGACAGAGCTTACAGCAATGTTTTGTCAATTTCTCATTGTCGCCCTTGTTTTTTGGATTGTATTGTGCTTACCATTATAGAGGTAATATTCATGCTCAACTTCAACCTTAGACGGTTGACTCATGCTCAACCTTCGATATCTGATGATACTACATTCAATATTCATAAATAGTAAAAGACGTAAGCAAAAAAATACGTAGTACGTTCAGTCATGCATATTCCTATGGGCACTCCTCGACAGTTTCGGTATGTGCATACAAGTTAAAATGCAAAACACGTCGGGTCTCCATCATTGTCTCGCTTCGGCGAATGTTCCAGAATATGACGTACACATGATAAGGGACTCCAATGTAACAAAGAATATTAATTCAGCCCTTATATGTTCATGGATTTTGATATCGAAGCTTAACATGATGACATTGAATCAATCGATTTTTATAGAATACTAGCTTCGCCCGCGGTTTCGAACGCTTTTATTAAGCAATGATTTCTTCAATCAAAATGTTTATGATTCAGTAGCTTCTGCCCGTGACTTCGTCGGCGTGAACTTCAGAATGGGGTCTTTACAGGGATAAAAAGTCCAGGTTATAAACTGTGTACCAAATTTCATCCAAATCCGTTCAGACATTTTTGCGTGATTGAGTGAGAAACATCCAAAATTTTACATTTATATTAATTAGTATTATTGACAATTCTTATAACCTATCAATTGAGGAATTAAATAAACTTTCCGGCTAATAAAATTAGTTAAGCTGTTTTTAAGTTAAATACAGACGTGTAAACAGACAGACTAAAATTATTTTGAAGTTTTATTCGTGAACACTTTTATATTAAAAATTACAACATACCATTAAAAAAATACACATACAGACACAGCTATAGATTTATTAATACAGATTATTATAATATTATCTTATGACTACCTTTATTCTTACTGCGTGAACCTTCTAGTAATGTCAAAAATAAAATTTATTTGACCTATTCAATAAAGTACCTACTATAAGAATATAAACTGTCAATTGCTTGCTAATTACATTTTCGTCAAATACGTAAGGCGCTGGCTTCTAAATCCTTAGTAACGGTAAGAGTTTCCTCAGTTTCAATCTAAGCTAATTTCTCATGCTTTTATATTAGACATCAATGAATTACCCTTTTATTAAATGTATGTTGAATGGTGCTTGATTGAGCACTATCATGACCTCCTTTATATCAAATTGACAACTTATAAAAAATAATATCGACAACAACATTAAAATGAATGGAAACTAAATTAAATTATGAATTTATATATTGGACACTATAAGTTTCCAATTGGTTAACACTTAAACAAGGCAACAGATGTGTCGGCTTTATGACTGCTTAACATTGCGAAGGCAGCAATCCAGACATAATACTATGGGGTTTGAAGGTATTCGAATCCCATAACTTGAGGCTTATTCTCTGTTCTCTCTCAAATACATGAATTCTCAACGTGAGTATTCACCATTAACACCACTACCCATAGAAATATTACGGCATTCTACACTGATTACACAAAAAAAATTTCAAAGGACATTATTAATAATGAACATTTTAATTTCACTCTTCCTTCACTATAAGAAGATTTTAATTATGAAGTTATTGATTACGAAGCATTGTTTTACAAATTACAAAAAAAGAGATAATGTTTACAACAATATAATAAAAATAAGTCACCATTGCAACAATGACGTATAAAATTAATAAAAACCTATACATATGATTACGTGACCAAGCTGAATGAACGATTCAGTATACGGGTATCAATTTATTCGATGCTTATTTTTACTTTTGCTTCCGCCTACCAGCCTACTAACAAATTTAATGCCGTGAACTTTGTGAATGTCGTATTTACGTATATACAGTTATTTCCTTATTCATTTTCTTTCAACTATGTATTATAAATTATTATACTCGACAATGCCTTTTAAATTTCTACAAAATAGTTCGATAGTATTGATAATTTACTAGAATAAATACAATTACATTTTGAAATTTTTTGATAAACATTTAAAATTATGGAAGGATAGTCCGCATATTATAGGTCTGTCTGGTCGTGCGTAGGCTCCAACTAAACTTGATTTTATCTCTAATATTTTTCCAAGTACATGCCCTATTAAAAGTTGAACATACTAATAGGTCTTTACCTATGAAATTGCCGTTCTGCAGTACTGGCCATTTCAAATCAAAATAATTTTTGTTTGGCTAAGAATTCTAATTTCAAATTAATTTTATTTTAAAAACATGAGATTCTTTTTCCAAAAGTAGTCATTTGTTTATTGATTAGTGTTACATTTTCATCGCATTTCAATCTTTTTTGTCATCATGGATACGTTAAAAATTCGAGTAATTATGTAAGTATGTGGAAGCTGATGATACACAATCTACGGCTGAATTAGCAGCAGCTTTCGACGTAAGCGTCAAAACAATACTGGTTCATTTGCGTCAAATTGGCAAGGTAAAAAAGCTTGATAAATGGGTGCCCCACGAACTCAATGATCGCCAGCGCGAAGTACGCGTCGAGAAGTGCCTTGCACTGCTCAACAGACACACAAATTAAGGAATTTTGAACCGCATTGTTACCTGCGATGAAAATGGATTCTGTTTGATAACCGCAAGCGCTCAGCAAGTTGGTTGGATCCTGGTTCAGCACCTAAACAACGCCCTAAACGAAAACTTACCCCTAGAAAAGTGATGGTCACTGTTTAGTGGTCTAGCGCCGGTGTGATTTATCACAGCTTCTTAACAAACGGGGTGAGCATTACTGCAGATGAGTACTGTGAAGAACTGAACACAATGATGGAGAAGCTGACACATCTCCAACCAGCATTGGTCAATCGCTCGTCTCCGCTGCTCCTGCACGACAACGCGCGACCTCATACTGCACAACAGACGGTCTCCAAGTTGCAAGAACTGGGGTTGGAAGTTCTCCGTCATCCGCCCTACTCACCAGACCTTGCGCCTACAGACTACTATTTATTCCAGAATTTGGATAACTCCTCGGCGGGAAAAAAATTCAATACCCGAGAGGCAGTACAAAATGCCTTTGAAGAATTTATTGCCTTCCGTCCAGCTGATTTCTTTAAGAAGGGCATCAATAAACTGCCACTGCGCTGGCAAAGATGCATTGATTGCATGGGTGATTACTTCGATTAATACAAATAAAAAATACATGAAAAAACATCGTTTAATTTTTTTCATACAAAACGGCAATTTCATAGGTAAAGACCTAATATAATACAGGTAGACTGCATGGTAAATTGGATTACACTGAATTTTGTATATAAGATGCAAAAAAGGATATATATATATATATTTATAATATAGTATACGTTAGTAATACTTTTTAAATGATTGCTTGAGGAAGAATGTTAATTTTTTTTGCTTATTCAAAATGTGATCGGTAAAAAATATAAATGTAAGATATTATAACAAAAAATGATCGTGTTAATCGAGCTTCACCATATTCTTGTAATCATCTTATCTTTTTAGAAACATCAAACTCAATATGTATTTTTGTTTACCATTTACATGTATACATGTATGTAATCATTACTCAGTAGTGATTATTGTGGCTTCATAACTTAGGTAAATATCATTGAGACGTTTAATTTAATAATATTGTACTAGAATAAAGTATTGTCTCCTGCGTTAACAATAAGGAAGCAATTCGTGTTGTTGCAGCGTGCTAGTTGGAACAAGAACAAAGACTGTTCAACAGGTCTTAGAACTAGAGACGTATTCGACGCGTTTACTCATTATTTGTGTTATTAACACAACACAATAACTAGTTTGTACAAACCGCTAGCAAACTTGAATGAAACCATGTAGGTCTCAATATATATTACACAATTAATTTGTTGTTGGAAAACATTGGACTTCACCAAAATACAACGAAGTTAGCAAAATCGTGATACAATATTTTATATCTAGTTGAGTAAAAATACCTTTTTACCAAACATCTAGTATTTACGAAGCCACGTTTATCTGGAAAATGGTCCGCTTTTTATTAGAGATTTAAGACAATGTGTTAAATCTAAGCACAGATCATCTAAAAACCGTACCTACTTACTAGAACAAACATCAAACCCACGTCTATTTGAATTAGCTGGAAATAGTTTAAAGAATTAGATTAGCTGGAAATAGTTTTTTTTTTTTTTTTATAATAGCTCGGCACATTGACTGTACTGTACCTGATGGTAAGCACACTACAATCCAAACACAACAACGACCACCAAGAGATCGCAATCCATCGGTGGTCGCCGCTGTCATGCCGGCCTGCTTAAATATCTCTTCACGTTACGCTTGAAGGACCCGATGTCATAAGAAGGAGGGAACACACCGGCTGGGAGACCGTTCCACAGCTTCACGGTACGACAGAGATAAGACAAAGCGAACTTTTTAGTTCGTGCCGAGATGGAAGTTACCGTAAAACTGTGATTCCGAAGCCCAGCGCGTGTGGTTCTGTTATGGAAAGGAGAGGAGGGAATTAGATGAAACAGCTCTTCAGAACACTCACCATGATACAGACGGTAAAACACACTTAGCGAGGCGATGTTCCTGCGAAGCTGAAGTGGCTCGATGCAATGGGTAACGTCTGCATCATTAACAATGCGAACAGCCCGTCTCTGTAACCTATCCAGGGCATCGAGGAGGTACTTTGCGGATCCATCCCAAAGGTGCGAACAGTATTCCATACACGGCCGAACTTGTGCCTTATAAAGAAGGTACAGTTGACCGGGCGTGAAAAACCGTCGCACCCTGTTCAGGATCCCTAGTCTCCGAGATGTAGTGGAGATGACACTCCCGATGTAATCCCTGGAGTTGAGGTCGCTGCGAATATCCACACCTAGGATATTGAGGCTGTCACGCATTGCTAGTGAGACGTTCTGAAGAGTGGGGAGGGGAGAAAACGGAGATTTTTTTGAGGAAAACGCGCACACCTGAGTTTTCTTGGCATTGAACTCAACCAAGTTACTTGCTCCCCATGTAGAAACACGTTGCAAGCATTGGTTAAGTTCAATGACAAGTTCCTCCCGTCTCTTTTCTGTTTCTTCCCGACCACATGAAGGCTTGCTATAATAGCACCCATGAATGGTGCTGTCATCTGCATAGCAATGAGTATGACCTAAAGGTAACATATCATTGATATGCAGAAGAAACAGAGTGGGCGAAAGCACAGAGCCTTGAGGAACTCCAGCGTTTATCGACATGAACTGCGAATCACATCCTTCCACAAGGACACGAATTCTGCGTTCATGTAGAAAGCCGGAGATCCAGTTGCAGAGGTTGTCGGGAAGTCCATACGCCGGAAGTTTAGAGAGAAGACCACGGTGCCAGACCCTATCAAAAGCCTTAGCTATGTCAAGACTGATCGCCAGAGCCTCGCCATGCTTATCAATTGCCTCCCCCCAGCGGTGCAGTACATATGCCAGAAGATCACCCGTTGATCGATTCTGGCGAAAGCCATATTGACGATCATCAATCAAAGAGTGATCCTCTAGGTAACGGACAAGCTGGGTGTTGATGATCCGTTCCATGATCTTGCACAACACTGAGGTTACGGCAATTGGACGGTAATTGACAGAGTCAGATCGATCCCCCTTCTTGGGGATCGGTTGCACATTAGCCTCTCTCCAAACCCGAGGCACGACACCAGAGAGGTAGGATAGGCGGTAAAGGCGCGTCAACACTGGAGACAACTCAGCTGCACATTTTTTAAGTACAACCGCTGGGATACCGTCCGGACCACTGGACTTCCGAACATCGAGCGATCGCAATTCTCTAAGCACGTCACATTGCCTAAATCGTAACTCAGACATTGTGACACCGCAACTGGGAATTATAGGCGGTTGTGCGTTGCGATCATCGAGCCGGGAATTAGCTGCAAAGAGATTGGCAAGTAAAGTTGCTTTCTCTTGCGGCTCGTGAGCCAGTGATCCATCAGAGTACCTCAGCGGGGGCAATGCTGGACGACAGAAATTAGCTTGCACAGCTTTGGCCAGACTCCAGTAAACTCGACTATTAGCCGGTTGACCTATGAGATCATGACCTATCCGTGCAATGCGCTCGGCATCCGCTCTAATGTAGGCCCTCTTACAGGCCTTGGTGGCAGAGTTGTACGCTGATTTTAGGGACTTTATATTGGGATCCTTGTGTGCGCGACCCCTGGCCCAATCACGATACGCAACTTGCTTCTGACTTACAGCATCAGCGCAATCGCGATTGTACCAAGAGTGTCCTCTGCGATTACAGACGATATCGGAAGAAGGAATATAATATTCCATTGCGATTCCAATCTCGCCTGCAATTGCTTCAGCAATCGCTGAAGGATCTTTCCCATCAAAGCAGCGCTGCCGCCAAGGGATGGATGCAAAATAATCCCGCATTCCATCCCAATCTGCTGACGAATAGTGCCAAACTTTACGCCTAATCCTTACGCAGGGTGGAGGCGGAGCGCGTGGCACAGACGTCATAACCAGGCAGTGGTCCGATGTGCCCAAGGGCGCATTAACTGACACAACATACCCAGTTGGATGGCTCGTCAACAGAAGGTCCAGCAAAGAGGGCGCATGACCGTCAACATCGGGAATCCGGGTGGGCTGGACTACCAGTTGTGTCAGGTCATTAGTTAGAGCGAATGCATGGGCAGTTCGTCCTGCATGGTCTGTCTTGGAGGAACCCAACCACGATTCGTGGTGTGCGTTAAAGTCCCCCAAAGCAACCAGTTCCGCAGTAGGAAACTGCTCCTGTGCATCATCTATTGCCTTGCTCAAATACTCAAAGAGCCGAGTAGTCTCGTCATCCCCGTTATGGGATCTGTAGAGGCACACGTAGATTCGGCTTTGAGTGCCCAGGTCCACGTGTACCCAGAGGACGGAGAAGGAAGGGTCCTCCTTGCAGCGCAGACGGCGACAACACACGTCTGACCGTACATACACACATACTCCGGCTTTTGCTTGAAAGTTCTCCTCAAGCAGGTAGCCGGGGTAGTGTAAGTAAGATGTATCGGCCGGACGGCGGATCTGAGTCTCCGTCAAGAAGAGCATAGCAGGCTGAACCGTCTCAAGGTGTTGGTGGACGGCATTTAAGTTGGAGTGGAGTCCACGGATGTTGGCGAACTCCACCGTAAATGCGGCGTGGGGGTTGTACACCGCTGTCGAACCTGCTTGCTTTTTTTGCGCTGCCATTGGGTTTGAAGGAAGAAGGAAGAAAACGTGAAGAGCGAGTGACCTTCAACTGAGCATTGAGATAACCAGCGTGATACGCCGACTCCTTATAATACATGAGAGAAATACACTGATCCGGCGAACGGAAGGGCCCCCGTACCCTCCCGGAATAGGTCGCCGGGACCCCAATCCGGTCACCAACCGGCACGACGAGCCTACCCGAGATTATTCGCGGCATGGTGAGGCAGCCTCTCATGGTGGTTATCCATGATTGGGCCTCTGTACTATACCGCGGGCGGCCAGCGGGAAAACCGTTTCTACGGGTCTCCCTGCCCGCCGGGTCAATGCAGCCCCCTCAGGCAATGAGCCATTGGAGAATCCCACCAGCATCCGTGCCAAGCCGAAAGTCACTCGTTAACTGGATATGCACAGGCTGATCCCGAAACGCGACTGGCCAAAGCGAGTCACTATGACGGGCTTTACACCTCATACATGGTGGTCGCGACCCAGTTGGGCAAAAAAACCCTACCACCCCGCTATCGCCATTACCTCGTCCGTTGCTCAGCAGGGTGCACCACGTGCAGGTGAGGTTGGCTTGGGCGTCTCAGTGCTATAGATGTTATTTGACGCCCCTTACACCCCATTGACGCCCCTTACACCCCTTTGACGCCCCTTACACCCCTTTGACGCCCCTTACACCCCAAATTAGACTTACTGTTTCGATTAGGTTCCAAAAGTTTTGAGTCATTAACACTGCTGTGTCATAGCACAGACCGTAGTCTAAAAGGCGTCATCACATGAAACATTACATGAGGTGTTCCAACTTTATTCTTTACTATAGCTAGCTCTGACTAACCTCGCATGTAATTATAACCCTATTTAAGGCTGGTCAAACACAGGCGGCAGTGTCCAATTAGGGTTGCCACCCGTACTTTATAATAAAGTATTGTACGTTATTTCAGGTAATTGTACTATATAATTTATGTGAACAATAAAGTACACGAAAATAATTTATTTGGCATGATTTGGTTTCTTTGAGATTTTGAAAAGTTTAGTTTTGTATGTATTTTTTCGTCAAGCGAAATACATCGATTGCTCAATCGATGTCGCCACTCGCCAAAGCCATATCGCCTAAGCACTCGTTTTTTTTTTTTTAAATATTTCTGAACGCAACTTAACCTGAAATGTCAACAATGTCACTGTCATTAATTGTCACAAGTTCTTGTTTGTTTCGTGCGAAGCGGTTTAAATGCAATAACAATAAGATTTAAAGTTTTATAGATCTATCCTTTAAAACAATCAATGAATCATGAACAAGACTCCACATACACCTACAAAACAAATACACAACAAAAAATAATAAAAAATCAATTGTACTTTATTTTACTACTATGTACTTTTTTCCTACCTATAATAACCAATGTAATTTATTTGCAAAAAAAAAGGTGGCAACCTTCTGTCCAATGTATTATTATGTATGATTGATAATTATAATGAGTATGATTTATGTTACGTCCACTACCAGTTTAATATAAATAAAAAAATCAGCTGTTGAATGTTACTTGAAGAGTTATACCGGGCATTAGATTTTGTAAATCGATAAATAACAATTAACTTTCTGTTCACAAACCCATACAACACAACAAAGGCAATTTATATAGAAAATTCTAATGACTTCCTAAGATTGCATCAGATGCTTATCGTTCGACATCTGATTAACAATAACAACGGAGTTAAAATGAAATCTATGCTAAAAATTACTACTCATTATAATGAATGGCATGGTTCGTCTACCACGATTAAGTAGAATTCATAATTTAGTAATATAATAATATATTTAGTAATTATAATTAATTGTTTCAACTGGTATATTAGAGCATTACATTGCAATTGTAAATATACAAAAACGGGTTTGAGCCGCAAAGTGCACTTTCGTATCCTTATATAATAAGACCGTCGATGGATGATGGTAAAATCTCTGGTATCGTCTTGGGCTTTGGACACAATAATAGTGCCTCAGATTCCCCGATGCACTATGCTCGCGTGCAGTCTCTTTACGTCACTCATCTGTGTATCATTGCCGCTATTAATATAAGATTCTTTATAAGCTAAAAGGTGCTTAAGATTTTTAAAAATGTGATCGGTATAATGAGCCTTGCGAAGGTAAGTGGTGAGGGTCTTGCCTTACTTGTTATACATTTCGAGGTGACTTTAAATAAATCCGCTTCCGCTTTATTTCAAAAACAAAGAGTTCTGATTGCATGTATTAGCTCTAGAATTACCACAGTTATCCAAGTAACTGAGTAAGATCTAAGGAACCAAAACTGATATATTGAGCCATTCGCGGTATCGCCTTAATACGGCTTGCACTGAGACATGCATGGCTTAATCTTTGAGACAAGCATATAACTACTGGCAGGATCAACCAGGGAGCTATTACTCCTTCCTTTTTTTCATCGCGTACGCTTCTCTGTGTCTGCGAAACGATGAAGGAATATTGATTATTATTTGTTTTCTCGAACTCGAATCATACGTCAAGACGGTATCTCACGTCGTGACGATGACACGCGAGCCGATTGAACGACAGTCGTCGAATGGACGTCGTCGTTTCTCATAATATTATATGAATCATATATAATAAAGTCCTATAGAACCGCGCCCCATCACACGTGGTATACCTTACTAAACGACAATCGAGAAATTAGCCACAGTATACTCACACTCCTGCTCGTCTGTTTCTTCATTCTGTTAAAAACCCTTCAATAGAAATTGTTTCGATATGTTGCTAATGTATATGCTGCTAGTTAGCCACTGTACCTACAGCAAATTTATCAAAGGACTATGAGATATTTCTCCATTTATTTGCTGTTAGCAGTTATTTGAAGCGATCATTGGAAAAATTTAATCCGAGAGCAGTAAAGGCCCTTGGCAAATTTCTATACACGTTGCAAGGTCGATAAGAAAAGGGTAAAAACATCAATCAACTAATTGATTTCCAAGCAGCGGTTAAAGTGCTGACTAAAAGTTCCACTATAGACCATCGCAGCTGTTCTCTACTGCACGCACCTTTGGATACGATGCAAATAATGTGACAGGCCAATATAAAAGGAAATACCGGATCAAGTAAATTGAAATTATGTAGTAAATTACGTTCGTTGTACAGGCACGCTACTTACATTACTCAATATAAAGCAATGTGATTTGGATCTGATTAGTAACTGGGTCGTTGCACTCAGTTACTCCATATTTTATGCATTAGCAACAATGTACATCAATTCTTTTTTTATTGTGTACTAGCTGTGCCCGTGACTCCGCTCGCATGGACCACAAAATGCCGTCGGTCGAGAACACGCGCGAATCGTACTGCTCCCGCTCAAAAGACGGAAAACAAAATGCTTATTGTGGGTGATCCTTAGAAGATAGATATATGCTATTGCTGACTTTTTTGTTGGTCTTTTTAAGATCTACAATTACGTAGAACATTAATTTGATATATCTCGTATAGTTTAGCGTAAATCATGTAAGAGCCCCTAATGCGTCTTTTTACTAGTAGCTTAATCATTATCGTCACTGCTTATTTCGTATGCTACTTTATCTTACAAAATATATCATATAACCTGGCCAAATACCATAGAATGAATTAAAATAAAAACCATTTAAATTGAATAAGTGGTTTTCACGAGAAAAGAATATAAAAGGACAGTCAAACAGAAAGACGTTGACTTTTTTGATATGTATAGAACTGTTGGCACTATACTTGATAGTAAGCACAGTCCATTCAAAAACAACGGCGACCAGCAATAGATCTGTAAACCATTGTCAGTCGTCGCATTTATGCCGGACTACTCAAAAGTCCAGTAAGCTTTTTCACACTGATAAGAATGCGGACAAAAATTACTTAATCTAAGATGCGAGTCAAAAACATAGTAGTTGAGTTGTATGTGGCTGAACTAAAAATTTTGCATAAAGTAAGTGAACGCACTGGTTCTATTTCGTTTTTGTTTCAGTCGCTAATAGCACAAAGTGACATTAATATAATTATTTCAACATTATAATAGAAAATCAAAACAAAAAGTTACCAAAATGGAAACAATTAGCATGTGTTTAGCATTACTTTTAGCACGTGTTGCACGACGCAGATGACACTAGGATTGTATAGGTACAAATGTGTTTTTTTTTTAATATAACATTCGTTAAGATTTACTTAACGATGGTAAGATACCCTGGAACCTGGAGGATGGGCAGAGCTCCGGTATGAGATGCAATATGTGTGAATACTTTGGGTCTATCCGATCAAAATCTAAAATACTTTATTCAATTATGCCCTAAGAAGGCACTTATGAACGTCGAACTATACTACCGGTTCAGAAAACATCTCAGTCATCGAGAAGAACCGGCGAATATTCTAAATGACTGTCATTATGCATACTATAAAAATCATCGTCTTTATAAGGTCAACTATAATTATGAATAAATATCCGTTCATTAAATTGCAGACAGAAAACAAGATTTTTTAAATTTATATCTAAATAATTTTTATTAGCGCAGTCGTAAACGTTTCGAGTGTCTTTGAGTATTAAATATATATAAATAAATTTACATAATTATACGTTTTTGAGCCGTTGCGGCAAGTTGAAGACAGGGCGCTATGGCGCTCATTAGGGGAGGCCTATGTCCAGCAGTGGACTACTATAGGATGATGATGATGATGAGCCGTTTGTGGTTGAACACTGGGTTCCGTTGTTGTCGTGTGCACACGCCTTTTATAAAGTCAGAGCAGGACATTTGTTCGATTCCACGGAGGACCGAAAAGGATATTTATGTGTTTTGTGTTGTGATATTTAAGTTATAGAATCACTAACAAATGCACAAGTAAATATAAGACCCATCTTAAGTCTAGCCTCGAAAACTACCATAATAACAAAAACGGTTATAAAAAAATATGCAACTAGATTCAATTGAATTAATCTTATTATATTTTCTGTAAGTACGTGTGTTAATAATTTAAGACTGGGCTTATTCATTTTGCTGATTTTAATATTGTTTTTAAATGTGACAATAATTAAGAATATCACCGTAATTTATTAATTTTACATTACGATCTATTTAGATCAAAATTTCCCCGATATATGTCGTTGTTAGATATTTTTGCGCTATCGAGATTTCTATGAAAGAACACACGCATTATATATACAGTCAAACCTGGGTAAGTGAGAACTGGATAAGTGAGAAAACTCTATAAGTGAGAGTAATAGCCAGGACCCGTCATTTTAAGCTCCCAAAACCTCTATTAGCGAGAAACAGAAACCTTTGTAAGAGAGAGTCGTTTTTCCCTCATGGACCTCCGTAAGTGAGACTGCTACTTATCTATACCTCTATAAGGGACAGTCGAGCTTTATTTATTTATATTATTTACGAGGAACAAATGACAAAACAAATTACAAATTTAACATCTGCTATTTTATGACTCATTATTAACTTTGGAACTTCGTACCATTGTTTTTGTATTGTTTTCTCGTCAATATTGTACCTATTCTATTTCGTGGAACTAAATAGCGTTTTTATTTTATCACATTCTTTTGCCTCACCTCTGTACCTCTATAAGAGAGAAACGCTACCCATGTACCTGCATTAGCGAGAAACTCGGGTTAGTGAGAAACCTCTATAAGCGAGAATGAGATTGTGCTCCCTTGAACTCTCACTTATCCAGGTTTGACTGTAATACGTTATTATTACACGTTGCGGATCGGTGCGTTGTTATTTGCGTTGAGTAAATGATTGCAAAACTTAACATTTTTGTACGACTTCATATCTTTTAGATAATATCGGTTAATATTTTAAATTATTTTAGTTGGGTATTCTCAAAGTCATAAGTACCGGTCAAATACCGCAAGGTGAGATGGAGGTGAGATGTGGTTTTTTGTTAGTTGCTGTTTTTCATACACAAAATATACCACGCGGACGAAGTCGCAGGCACAACTAGTAGTATATATATGATCATATACGAAACCCGCGGTCTTCTAATGGTCATAATAACTTGTAACAAGTTTTACGAATGTGTCAGCTACGGATATTGATCTAATATCAGCTGTTTTGAGACTCATCAGGTACCTATAGAAGAAATTTTTCGAAACTCGCGAAAATTTACTCGTTCCAATTTAAGCTGACGATAAACGAAAACATGGCGATATAATCGAAATTATTACATAGTTCACGAATCAAAGGTTTTTAAAAGGTTTATTCAAAGAAGTCTCTAACACAATCGATAAAGAAATGAGTAAAAGTAAGCAAACGTTTTTCATGTGCAAAATTTCTCAATTCTACTTTAATACAAATGTATCCAAAGCTTGGGATTCGGTCTATCTAACCAACTAATGCGATTCCTTGACCAACTGAGAGATGGTATATGAAGGCAAGAATGTCACTCTAGAGCATAAACTAAAGTTTCTTGCCTCGCAATGCTTTACAGGTTACACTTTGGGGAGTGTGCACAGGAGTTGCACGATATAATTCCGCTCAACCCGTTCCACCGTAGGACAACTAGACACATCCTTATGTGGCTTACATTCATCCAATTCGCATAGAGTCTTTCGCTTCGTCATTCATTATGCGAACGTGTAAGGTGTGGAATTCTCTCCCGGCGTCTGTCTTCCCGCCCACCTATATAACTTGGGAGTCTTCAAGCGAAGAGTTAACTGGCATTTGATAGGTAACCGCGATCCTTCGTTTCCTCATTATTTCTTACCATCAGGTGAGATCGAGGCAAAGCGTCTATTTATACTCCATAAAAAAGGAATGTATATCCAATTATTATCCGTTTATAGTTGTTGTACTTGCAGTCAATGTGAGGTCAATTGAAAGTTAATCGTGTATTTTTGGTAGCATGCTTACGATATCCAAAATTAATTTAATTTTAATCGTTTTTTAATTAAATTTAATCAGCTTCGTTGTGGCGTTGTTCCGGCTATAACCGTAGGTATAAAGTAGGCTTTACTACTATGAATTATTTTAAAAATATATACGAGTAGTACTTCCGCGGCCTCGTGCTAAAAACACTTATATTGATGATCAAGGGTAGTATTAAAATACTAGCTTTTACTCATCGATATATAGGTACTAGATTTCACGATCCGAACATTAACTCTATTCCAGTGAACGTCACGTCAAACCGTGCAGCTTATTTTGTGTGGTTTCGAAATTTAAGTAGTGTGGGTGCGTACGGGGCTGCACTAATAATACGATAATTCACCTGAAAGCGTGAACCTGGACGAAAATTCCAATTCAGTAGTCAAGTAATTAAAATTATTTGTTATTCAAGTGAAAAAATAAGTAATAATATCATAATAACACAATTACAAATAAAATGTACAATTTACAAATCAAAATAATAAAAAATTGAGCTGTACGAAGATTATAATTAAGTAATAAATTAAAATTCATAGAACTTATAATTAGTATCGAAACGATGAACCAATGGTCAACCACATTATATCGTGATGTATTGTGTGTGAATGCAAATAATCATTGACATTGTCTGCGAAATTAAGCAGTAATAAAATAACAAAGCGTACATCGACAATTGGAGTATCGCTTCCTCGATATGACAAGCATTAAGAATTTGATCAAATTTAATCGGACAGCACGTGCCAGAATCCGAGGATACCAATTTAGTCGGAAAGGCCAGTGTTAATAGCATGATATTAAAATATCCAATATTATTTAGCTACCAAAGAAACTAAAGGAACCGACAAACCAACAGATCCAGTATACAATTGGCGTAATAGGGCACATTTTTCTATCCAGATCACCAATCATGATCTCGTTATAAAGAATTGAATCTGCGCGTCGCATGTTGAGAACCGCCAGTTTCTATTCAAGAGTAGGCTCTTGTTGTGGTACCTATTTACAATGTCATTGAAACTGCATATCCCTGCTGGTTTGTTTACTGATTTGCTAGGCAAGGAGTTCAAGGACCAAGTCAAGCAGGTTTTACTGTCAAAAGGTTATTAGAGGCTGGTTCATTATATGAATGATAGTGATGTCTGGAAGTGACTCCCTCTCTGTGCATCCACTAAATAATTAATATGCTAATATGATTATTATTTGTAAATATTATTTATACAGTTGGGAAAAAAAAAAATCAAAAAAAAAAACCTGATCGAGTTTCTTGCTGGTTCTTCTCGATGACTGGGATGTTTTCCGAAACGGTAGTTCTGTTTGACGTTCATAAGTACCTTCTTAGGGCTTATATTTTAATATATTTTTTGATTGATTTGATTAAATATTCTTACAGCTACTTATCAAGCAAATATTTTACAGAGCTCGTGTAAAAAGTAGTCAAAGCATCCACCAAAAGAAGTAATTTGTTTTCGTTAGTGAAATAATGAATAATTGTAATATTTTTCACAAAAGTAGACGTATGAATAAAAGTTGTATATTCTTTATTTAAATTAGTACGGCCAGTTGCAAATAAATCAAGTTTTAACTTTTCGGCTCCCAACGTTACACAAAATGCACATAAAAATGCCATCCATGGCATTCCGTTTATTAATTTAGAATAAATATACAGTTTTAAAAACATTGATCTTCAAACCCTGCCACGGCATAATATGTTGTAGATTTACAGATCTCAAATCACAGTTTGCAGATGGTTGTAGAAGTAAAAATAACAAAATAGGAAATCTGAGTAAGAATATACTTAATTTTTATAATTAAAAGAAGTTTTTAGAATCACTGACAAGTCAAAAATCAAGTATCAAATCAATTTTACAAATTTGGAAAACATCTAATAAAATAAACAATAAAATTAAACTAATAAATAAATAGTATATAGTTCTCTTTACAAATTACAAACTAAAAATATGACGTTAAAGAAACATTATTTGAATAAAAGATATTTGATTTTAATTTTATATATTAGCTTGATTTATAAAAGTAATTACTGACAAAATAAATGCGCATAATTATTGTTAACATGCAATTATTTCCTGAATACGAAAAGATGAACAAAACATTACAAAGACATACAGAAACTATATCGCAAATTATTGTAAATTACTTTAAAATCATATTACCGTTTTATATACCTTTTCATCAATTGCACAAGTTCATTTTACTAGCCATGAAATAAATTTCAGACGTTTTGTAGACGGTTAAAAAAGGAATGAAACTCATTTGATTTCCAATTGTTCAAATCATAATCAATATAATTAAAATAATTGCATACAATTCCGGCCGTGCTAAGATTTCGTAACTGACAACTTAGTCGTAAAAAGAATTCTTAGAATACTATCAGCGCCCGCGACTCCGCGCGCTTTTGTACGCATTAATTATTTTCAACTCGAATTTTTATTTTTACTCATATTATTAACAATTCCTATAACCTATCAATTGAGCAATGATTTATATTTCTTTTGTACTGGATTTCTTAAGAATGGGTTTTAAATATATATTTTTATAATGAAGATTCTTATTGCCTATCAATTATAATGCTTACCGTTTACAAAATTTCATAAAAATAATAGATGTTTATCAGGGAATTTGGAAAATAAATTACTTGTATTAATAGAACTACAAATTTATGTCGGTTTTATTTACAATTATTTCTCCTATAACTGTTAGAGTAGCAATTTTTGTAAGCATAAGTACGATAAGCTACGTAGAATACAAGTTCATTTTCCGTTAAGAGTTAAATGAGTAAAATCAAGGAAATAATCTCTTGTGAACACTTAAGTCATGGTTGTCGAACGAGTACACAACTGGAATTACAATCCGAAGTTCTCAAGATCACGCTGCGATATGTACAAGGAATTAATTTAAAATAAGTATATATATAAAATAAACACATTTATTAAATTGAATCTAATTGGTTATATTTTATAAACTTGACACCTTACAAAGAAACTTTAACTTCCAGCGTGGTGGCTGGCCTGTGCCTTACCTCAGAATCAAACCTTTACCCAATAGTGAGATTTTAATTTATATACACTATAGATAGAAGTTTTTGACGGGATCTTTATAGTCTCTTTTTATTTTAATTCATAACTTGCATTATTTGATTTGTAATATGGGTGATCTTTAAGTAATACTACTCTTTCAAAAAAGTACCGCAAAAAGATTAATAATACACAAAATGTTAGTAATTCATCCAAATTTATTTTATCGCCTTCATAGTATGTATGCTCTTTCAGAAACGATACACTTACGCCAACGAATAATCCAATCATCAAAATATTTTTTAAACACTTTTTCCGGAATTGAGTTTAGTTCTCGTCGCGAATTTTCCTTTATGTCTTCTACCGAATGAAACGGGTGCCACGAAGTAGTAATTTGAGTTTAGGAAAAAGAAAGAAGCCGGATGGAGCCATATCTAGTGAATCACTTTGGTTGCTCGATGGTATTTGTTGAGTTTTTGGTCAAAAATTCAAGTGATTATTTAAAATGATACGGATCGACTCTTGAGACAGAAAGTTCAGCGCCCTGTTTCCTTCACTTTTGGGATTACAACCTTCAGTTGAAGACGTTAATGGCCTACCAAGGTGGGGCAAATCTTCCAGCATATCTCGACTGCTTTTGAATGCTGTGTACCACTTATAATGCTCAATAACTTATAATCTTATAACTTATAAGCAGCGATGGATCAGTAGTAACGTGTACGAGTTCGCGTCGATTGACGTGAGTTCGAATCACTACAATGAGCCAGAGCTTTCGGTGAAGGAAAACATCGTGAGGAAACCATAGCATGGTGGTAGGGCTTTTTCTAATGCCCGCCTGGCTAGCTACCACCCTCGAGTTAAATATCTGTCGCCAAGCACCAATAGGTGTATTCCGGCAGCTGCACTTAAGAGCCAGTCTTCCACTAAGTTTAGCGTAGTATCATCTTGCGCCACATCGTCACTTAACATCAGGTGAGATTGTGGCCACTTCGCCAAACTTTTAAAGATAAAAAAAATAAGCGCTTGTTTTTATAAAGTCGATTCACCGTAAGCCTTCTGTAACATTTTCAGTGTCTCCGAACAAGAAATTCCATTGGTGATGCAAAATTGAGAAATGAGAGCGCTAAGAAGTATGTTAGGAGTGAAATTGAGTAACAGGATAAGAAAAAAAAAGATAACGTTGTGGTGTGAAAGAAGATATAATGACACGGATTGAGAGAGAGATGCTTAGATGGTTTGGCCATGTAGAGAGGAAGAAAGAAAGAACAATGACTAGACAATTTTATAAGGTAAGTGTTAATGGGAACGTTGGAAGAGGAAGGCAAATCGGAGACGTTCTGAAGAAAGGTCAGGTCAAGAATATTCTAAACCGATGAGCACGCATGTAAAGATTGGCGAATGTTGAAGAAGCGAAAGATGTATGTCAGGATCGTAGCGAGTGGAAGGACATAGTCTCTGCTTACTCCGTTGGAAAAGAGGTATGATTTATGTATATTATAGTAAAATTACTTTTACATAATTTACGATTAAATATACGATTATCCACATTAAAATGTGATGTAAGGTAATGATGTAGAAAGTAATAATTTAAACATAGCTCTCATATAAAAAAAATATTTAACAAAATATCAAAATAATACAGCAGTAACATAAAATAGATAGGCTTAAAAACGAAAGCATGACTATAGAAAACAATGCGCTTTGAATAGTAAAAAACATATATTTTTAAATACAGGAATTTACGTTCCCTAGAGGGTACCATATTGAATTTAATGTGACGTCATATAGTCTAAAGCCAGCGGACAATCAAGACGCTTCGAACGATACCTCTTTTGTCAAATTCTGGTCTTCTAAATCTTTAGAAGATATTTGGGAACAGATCACTATACTGTATACATAGCCTACTGGAATCATAATCCTCTTTTTTATACAACAAAGGTGGCAAACAAGCATAGGACCCGCTTGTTGATAACCCTAGCCAATGAACGCATGTAATACCATAGGTATCAAAAGTGCGTTGCCAACCTTGAACCCTCTCAAAGAGCTCTGGAAATCCTACCCAACGCAGGATCACAACACTAGGTTGTAGGCTGCGATATCCTATAGGGAGGAGATATTCCACCAGTCGGACTGCTCCAAGTAGAGAGAAATCTCCAAAGAAATTTATCTGTGTCCTGTACCGCACTCTCTTTGCCTTCGTCGTAGTCGGGAAATTAATCCGCACCTTAAATTAATTCATGTCGCCAAAAGTCAATGCCCAATCCGTTATAATCATATTTAAAACGGTATTGACTTCAAACATAAATTATAAAGTCCATTTCAAATACCTACCTCACCTATAGATACCTATTATAATATTATCTCTAGTTATAGATTTCATACCAATAAAAAATTGCTTAAGTGATTTATGAAGGTTTTTATATTCAAATTACTTGCAGGAAGGTTGTTTCATAAAGTGAAGAAAAATTCTGAACATTAACACCAACATTTTTTTTAATTGTTCCACGGCAAAGTGTTAGTCCAAAAACAGTACCATTCAACGAGAGATCAATAATCAATCTCCGGTATCCGCTTGTCATGCCAGACTGCGTAAATAAAAACTATGTATTCATCGGCAGATCCCAAAACGCGACTATTGTAGACGAATCACTATGACGAGCTTTCCACCGTACGCAAAGTTGTAACGATTCAGTCAAGCTTACAGCCCTACCACCCCGCTATCGCCGTATCACAAAATTCACAAACGTCCCCTTCAATTTTATTCAATTTAGGCCCTAAGCAGGCACTTATGAATTGTAATATACCGCGGTTCGAAAAACCACGGATCTGGAAAATATCTTACTCATCGAGAAGAGCTGGCAAGAAACTCAAGTGGCTTTATTTTATTTATGATTTATATTGTTTGATTTATTTTATTGTCTACAGTTATTATCATTTTCAGGGTATGTATAGAGAGGGGGTCACTCCCAGACATCACCGTCAATCACGTAATGATCCACCCTATAATACTTTCTCGACAATAAAACTTGCTTAACTAACTTAAACTTGCTTAACTTAGATATAGATAATATAATAAATTATTTATTGATGTCTTATAATATTCCTTGGTAATCAAATACTTCTTAATAAAACACGACTTCCTAATTACATAACACCTGATACACGGCAATGACATCTTCTTGGGAGTAATTAATTAATTATATAATATGGATTAAGTTTTTCGTTGGCGTTCACCTTGTAACATATTTAGATTTCTGTAAAACATAGTAACACCAACAGGACCAAAAGTTGTGACTGCTAACCGGAATACACCAGAATCAAGGGCATTCTCAATAATATAATGATGTTGTTTATTGTTTGATTTAAAATCAATTTATAGAATCAACTTCCTGCTTTGATTTACCATAAGTAAGTTAAGGTTGTAATAAATTAAACATATAAAACCATGGAAATTTTATTATAAAACACAATCAAGGGTTTACCATACAAATTTCGAGTAGCTTTGATGTCCTAATGATGGTGAGCTTGGTTTCAACCATGTCGAAATATTGTGCTTGAAACTTAAATCCAACAGTGTTCCTAACGATGAAAATACAGCGTGTTAATAAAACTAGCTAAATACTAGCCTAATTAGATACGCCCCTCTAGACCTTTAATAATGAAGAAATAATGGCTTAGTGGTAGCGGGCACTGACACCGCGTCGAGTGACGTGAGTTCGAATTCGTGCAATGAGCCTGAACTTTCGGTAAAGAAAAACAGCGCGATGAAGCCTAGCATGGTGGTAGGGCTTTTAATGCTCGCCTGGCTAAATATCATCCTCAAGTTGAAAATAAGACATCAAGCACAGCCTATAGGTGTGTTCTGGCTGCTTAGAATCTATAGCTAAGTAGTTCCTTTGTGTCAATGGGTATTAGGTGCATATTGTTAATCCTTACACAAACCGCTGTTTGTAGCGGACTTCTTATAAACTTATTTACACAATAATCACGTCTCGTCACAACTTGAAGTTTTAATGCACACGATGGCTAATAAGGACCATCAGGTATCGTTAGACGACTATTTACTTTACTTAAATGATATAAAGTCCAAAATCATATCGATACAATAAATAATGTATATTGATTCATCAGCGTTATTCAAATAAAATAAATGTCTTATTATAACATAATGTTGTTTGAAACAAAACAGTACACTTTTTATATTTATTTGAATTTGCAACACTTATTGAAGAAACGACAATTCTGTTAACTTGATCTTTGGTTTGACACGACCGCGTGTCTAGATGACGCAGTGAAAACCGCGCTTGAATCATGAGTCTAAGAAAGTCGGTTTAAAATATAGACTCAGCTTTTTTAACATACCACGATGGTGACAAAACAAGCACACGGCCCGCCTGGTGGTAAGGGGTAAGCGGTGATCATTAAGTCGGATATATTAATTGACAGACAACTTTCATGGAAATTCACACTATTTTATATTGATTGAGGAGCCATATGTATTAAAAGTATTGTATTTTCTTTAATTTTAGCAGTACCTGACCGAGAATTTTGTTGGACTGTACATATTTAATACTAAATGATACAAAATTTTCTCTTTCACTTTTCTCTGTCTCACATAGTTTCGAATTTAGCCATAAAATCCCTTCTCAAAAATCCAACTTCTAGGTACACTATTTCACACCGTTTTATAGTAGAACATTGTAGCACATTATTTTGAACTACTTCAAATCATTAGATCAGCACAGGCCGAGATATTAGCTCAGCGGCATTTTAAATTTTGATTATTTTTTTGTGATTAAATGGAATTGTGAAACAGAGAAATTCATTGTCCTTGCATATATATTTTTAAGATATTCTGAAAGAAAGCTTAAATAATCGTTTATGCATTGAATGTACATATTAGCTACTATCTCACATATTGCACAATGTCCAAAAAGGAACTGTAAATTAACATAATAAGTTACAGTCGAAAAATAGCTTTATTAACATATCGACAATATGTTATTGACGTCGAAATGTTAACCAACTTCCTTAAAAATAACTATTCAATAAAACTGGAATCTCATATGTTTGCTAATTTACATGTTATATTAAAGTCAAAGCATATACGGCATGCACGGAAAAATCTGCGCGATGATATAAACAAGCTATAGAATACGATACGATTTTAATAACAGTGTTGTTTTAGAAGTTAAGGCAATGATATCTAATATCGGGTAACGTGACACGCAAATACGAGTCACGATGAAGGGTTTCTCATGTTAATGATTACGATCACTGACACGTACAAATAGCATTCCGCAAATTACAAGGAACGCGGTGAATGTGTATTCCGTTTGCTCCTTTAATAACCGAACCGACGGATATAAATTCTTAATTATTATGAATGTATAAATTAAACAGATACTTACTCTTCAAGGCCCATCTCTTATTCAAAATCAATCCGTCGAGGAAGTTATATCCTTGCTCCCTGCAAACGTCTTCTTTAACAGAGGCGACTGCACTTGTTAATGAAAGTAAATCGCTAGCAAGCACCAACGAGGATGCATAATCCGGTGATTCTTCTATCACACGTATTTTCGGACTCTCCTTACCGTCGATACCCTCGTACGCATTGTAAGACGGTTTATTAACATCCACTAAATGTTTTGGTGGTTCCGTTTTATTAGCAATGAACTTCTCTATTATTTCTTTATCTATGCCCAATTTTTCGGCTGTTTTGGTTAATAATTGTAGATCACGGGTGTCTAATGTTTTGTTTGACTCTAATAGTGGTCCGAGGCGACGTAGCACAGCATTATTTGTTTTATTAATACTATCGTTTTGACCGAAAACCGTTACGAAGGCGCACGCGATCGTAAGGAGAACTCCGGCGGACAGCATGGTGATCGACGCGTGCGCACGTCGCGCTCTTAAACACGAACTGAATAAAACCTTTTGCCTTACCGCAACTATCAATCCTATCATAACTATACAACCTCCTGTCCAGTAAAGCCCTCAACCATTATTCGATTATAGTCTCATAATTTTCAACACCGATATTTAAAGTGATTATACGTTATATAATTTCTATTATTCCAATTCAAAAATGAAATACATATTTAATCAATTATGAACATATAATAAATGTGTATGACATACTACTTATAATCTTAAACCTAAAAACACATACATAATTTTAAAAACACTATTTCTACAATTAGTAATAGTTTTACAGTCACTTGTCACATAATAATCTTTTTGTAGACTGGTTCTAGTAAACATAAAAATAATAACTTTAATTCATTTTTATAGATATTTCTAATGGTTTTGAATTAATAGATATAAATTACACGGGAGACATACACTCAGGAACGGAACATGACAGAGAGAGCGATTTTGACATTTCTCTGTGTTGTTCATAAAACTAAAACAAAATGTCTATTTTATAATGTTTACATTTTCGTAAACACCTAATAAGAATACTAATCAATTATATAAAAAATATTGTATGACAACATTCTGAATGGGGTTTCCAATAAGGTGTCACACAGAGAAATTAAATAAATGAATAATTATTTTTATAAATTTCCATTTTTAAGCTTTTCATAGATAAATAAAAATGAATAATATCAGCTTATAAGTGTCCCACTGCTCTGGGCAAAGGCCTCTTCCCAAAAGAAGGGACGAGCTTAATCTCCACGCCGCGGCGCCGCGCCGCGTCAAACCGCGATGTATAGGCGTTTTTAAACACTGAGAAATAAAGAGTTCTATATTTTTCCCGCATACATTGTGACTACAATAACGTTTCCTCAAGTTTCCTCACGATGTTTCCATTCACCTTCAGCTACCAATTTCAATCAGTAATCTTACGCAAATTTCAAAAAAATTGTTGGTACATGCTGGGGTTCGAACCTGCGGACATCCAATCGATATTCCACCGGTCTAACCACTCTACCACCCAATTAACATCATTGCGTAATATGTAAAATTGGTTAATTATAAAAAATATATATTGTATTAGAATTTATCAACTCGTTGTTAGGTATATTTGTTTGACGAAGATGTTACTTTGTGAATGGGCATCGGAAACAGTTTATTTAATATTTGTTTGCTACTTCCGGCTGTACCTAATTTAATTTTAGGTAGCAGTAAGAAACGATGTATTATTTAAATAGATTTTAATTTTAATTTAATTATGTATATTTTTATCTAATTTAAATAAGTTATGAATATTTTTGTATATTTGTCTATATAAACTTATCATCGCCTAATGCAAACAACTAACGATAGAAATTTATACTTTAATTTAGAGAGGTCATTCATTTTATATTGTAGCATCCTTTAAAAAGAGTTTTCTCGAAATTATGTGAAACTGGGTTTCAGTGTTTGTATGGGTAATAATATTCTTCGGGTTGGATTTATTTCCAACGTGGAATTCATACACTTCGCCACAACTAAGGGGTAGTAAAGGGATAAAAAAGCTTATTTGGGAAATACAATTTTTCGTGTCAGATTTATTCTGTTTGGCCTGTTCCAGAGTCAGTTTCAACATCAACCTAGTAATTTCTATCATATTTTAAATGGGTACTAAAAAGTGCTTTATAGATGTGAAACTTTCTGTCGGCAGATTTATTCGTATAAATTAATTACAATGTTTGCACAATCTGTTAATTTATGGATGAAAAACCAAACAACAAAATATAAATTCGATTAAAATAAAATAAAACAACAGTAACAATCTCATAATAGTCTACGCCGTGGACATAAAGTTAATCATAATATTGAGCAGTCACATTTGTGGAATCGTTCAATTACTTCACTACAGAAATAATCATCGCTACAATTATCCTTGAGAAATAAAAACAACACCAGAAATTATTATTTATTTAATATTTCATAATCTTTATAATTATCTCGTATACCGTAAATATTGAGCACCGTTTCGACCGTTCGCTGTCCACTCCCATTCATCGAGATCATTGTCTTCTTCCCGTGAGCGGGATCTCGATTCATTCTCCCTGTCACTCCACGATTCTTCGTCACCATGCTCTTCAATAATCACCAAATCATCGTCCAAGTGATTTTGATACTCTTCCTCTCCTATATCTTCTTCATTTTCCTCTTCCTCTATTATACCATCAAGACTATCACTCCTATCGCGTTGCACTTCATATTCTATTTCTACTTCAGGGATTTCTGATAAAACCTCTCTATGAACTAGAATCTTTTGTATCGGTTTTATTTCTTTTTGTTTTAGAATATTTTTTTGGTCTTTGTGTGGTTTATTTTTAATTTTACTATCTACTTTCTGTGTTTTTTCATCAGTGATCTCTATTTTTGACGGAAATAGAAATTGCGGAAGAGATTGCATTGGTATTACTAAGGTTAAAGTTATAATTGTTGATAATAAAATTATTGCTGATAATTCTTGAACATCGAACTGAAATATAAAAATTAAATTATAAAATGAGTCTTTTGACAAAGGGCTATCCAAGTTAAATTAAATTTATACAAACAAAACGCATCGATTACATATTTTGCTAAAATGCTTTTTATTGAAGTTTTACTCAAAAACTACTTTCTAATACCTGTAAATTTTCTTTATTTAGTTTTCAAATGTAACTTCTTACCACTGTTGTAACAGTAAATTTGCTTGATGTCTTCACTGTTCCAATGATTGTGATAAATATGATGAACTGGCAGAGGTATATAGCGTAGGAAAGGCGGCTGATGAGAACCAAAGGACGGGAACTGAATAATCGCGAGAGGACATCTATAAACAAAGTACATCGTAACACATTTTAAACTATCAAGTTTTATGAACATTATAAATAATTATTTGAAAGAAGTCTAGAACTGCTCTCGCTAACAAAGACAACGTAACACGTCATTCAGCTCGTTACCACGGCCTCTGAAATCAGGCCAAAATGTCGAATTATTAAAATGTATTCAATTATATTCAATGTATATATTGTAATGTAATGTGTAAATGTATGAACAACCTGTAAAGTTTCTGTAATAAATATTCTTAATAGACAGCAAGCAGAGTATGTTGAATTAGTTTCTTGATATCTACACTAGTTGAACCGTAGCATTGAATTTGGAATGTGTGGCCTGTTTAAAGCAGTTTATAATAATACATACTACTTCCGATGAAGAAATAAAAACAAAAAAAAAACTCATGGTTGAAAGATGTGGTTATAAAACATTTCTTATTGTGCACCCTTCTGCTGGTTTTTAAACCTTTTTACCATACCAAAAAGACAGAACTAATTATATTGCATTAAGATAAAATACGTCACACGTTGATCTCTCTTATTTCTTTAATCATTATTATTCATACAAAAATTTCAATGCTTACCACTACAACCATTGTGTACTGCATAGATGACCCAAGCAATAGGCACAGCCGAAGCTATAGGAGTAAAAGCAGCGTATTGTGCAGCAGAAGTAACATTGTATCGGTAATGAGTAGATCCTGAATCAAAGCCAGCCCACCAAACTAAACTCCACAAGATTCCGCTCAAAATCCATCCCACAGTAAGGAAGAACTGAAAATATCGTTAATTTTACTAAGAGCACTGACGGTAAGCATAGTACAATACAAACACATCGCCCATCGGCGGTAATCTATAAATACAATAAAATTAAAGTGTCTGTTTGTAATGTCAAAATAACAGGTTTTTACTAAATGCATATAAAAAAGTATACATGAAACCTATAACAATAAAAAAATTTTTTTTTGTCTGTCTGTCTGTCTGTTTGTTCCGGGTAATCTCCAAAATGGTTGGACCAATTTTGACGGGACTTTTTAGTTAGCTGATGTAACAAGGAATAACTTAGGCTACATTTATTTAAGAAAAAATATTAGAGTTCCGCACAAAAAAAAACCTTTTATAGTAGACCACGCGGGCACAGTAGTAATATAAAAGTACAAATCGCGAAATCAAAACTAAGCAGTATATATAAATAATATTTAAAACTATATACTTACCATTAAAATTTGATTTTGATCAAATAACTCTATTGTAGTAGATATAACTAAATTAATTCAATAATGCCATAATAAGTATAGGAATCAAAGAATTCTGTTTTAAGATTTTGTCCACCAACTGACAATATCGGTGCAAACTGCTGAGTAACTAACGAGAAAATGGCGATAGCGGGGTGGTAGTGCTGTCTTGCTCGAATGGGTCTCCACCACTATGCATATGCCGAAAAGCCCCTCATAGTGATTCGCTTATTCGCCTAGCGTTTCGGGATCAGTCTATGCATATCAAATTTCTATTGATACAGGTCGGCGACTGGTGATGGGTTGTTGATCTTCCAGTAGTCGTCACTGTTTTGCCCTGCTACAATTCTGGTAGAAATTCACCTTGCCATGTTTTGAAGGTTTCCTCAGAGCTATTCCCAGGGTGATTCCAATTAAATACGGAGTGGACCGATGTAAAACTGATGTGTAGCTCAAACGCGCCGTCCTGTACAGCTGGCTTACGCTGTAATTTAAAACAATTAATTTTATATTTATATAGCATATATAAATAGATATTATGTATTTGTATAAAACTGACTAACACCAACTCCGTTTGATCGATCATCATTAAAATTGGTCGATCTAAGTGTTTTTCATGTAGGTTTTTAAGTAATCACCGAACACGGTAAGTAGAGCGCTATGATCGAGTTATTGGTATTGGAAATGGCAGAATAATGTCTGTCCAATTAATATCTATACTAGTCTATATTAATATAACAAAGCAGAAAAATATTTTTGTTTGTTTGTTTAAACACGCTTATCTCTGATACTACCAGTCGGATTTTTTGTATATGATAGCCAGATTCACTATCTAGCATTAGGGTACATCTCTCAGCTAACCTTAAATATTCATTTTTGTTAAGTAAGTCGGAATAAATAGCGCACCCTAACTGCTTAATCCGCGTGCGCTGGCGTAATGTTAAGTGATACTTAAATACAATGTTCTACAAAAATATTGCTCCTTAATACATCTAAAAAAAGTCCATGATACCCTATGCCTATCTCTTATATATAAGCCACAATAAGGTATTTTGTGACAAAATTACATTGAAAATTTAAAAGTGATTTATGAGCCTTATTATTAGGCATGGCATATTAATCCTCACGAACGAAAGTTACTTCATCACCAAGACAATTATATGTCGATAAAGTTTGCCCTTTATAGCATATTATTGGGACTAATAGATTGGGAGATAATGAAAAATTAAAGTAATTCAACACTTGGCTCGGGTTTATGACTATAGGTGTAATGGCGCGAACGAGTCGTGTGAGATGTGATGCATAACCCTGGCCGCCCGATAAAAATATTATCTATACTGAAGTATTATTATAAATCATCCATCCGAGATTTCTTTTAAATTATACACGGGTGATACCGCTGGGTACAGCTAGTAATATAAATATCACTGTAAAATTCTGATTACTTTAGTTCATATACAATGAAACATTTTTTGTGTACGGAATATTGATTCACTTACGAGATCATCTACCTATTCATCTGATCAATGAAATCTAAATATATAATCATTAAACAAAATCGAGTTTAGATTATAATTATAGTCGACCATGTTTGAAGTTAAAACCAGTTACAAAAAAAAAACAAACGTTATAAAAAGTTAAAAAGAATGGATATCGCTATTAAAGTGACTTACCATTTGATTAATACTAACAAAATTTAAATTTAACACAAGTTACAGGATTGACCTTTCACAATTTTATACTATGTAGGACTTTATTTATATTTCCAGTTCATGCCAATATATTCAAACTATCGGTAAACGCTTAAATTTTCACTTACAGTTGGTACTCATTCACAGTGTTTGTTAATTAGTTAATTTGTTAACAAAACGATCTATGTTGCAGATAGATATAACAGCTGTCAATCAGTTACATTTTTTATTATTAATTGTAAAAAATTAGTGGTAATGATTTTTGGTATTTGAATCTCCTTATCGCAGTTACAAATTATATACTCGTATTTACTACGATTGTGAATCTTGAGATGAGAGTGGATAGTCCTATCTGTATAGTAGAATCAAAAAATATGTGTGTTCATACATCATCAGTTCATACGTGTCAAAAGTGAAAAAAATATGTTCTTTAAAAAACATTTTTAAATATCCTAAATCAGCGGGATTCGAACTACCGACCACTCTCGTGCGTTCTGCATATGAAGTCTGGTCGTTTCACAACACTAGGTTAATCCAACGACGATAACAATCATGAAAATCAGGACTTGCATTAACTGTGCATAATGTTAATGTATTCTATCTCATTCTCTCGTAGGCTATAGCCTATAGATGTATATGGTTGTCTCTTTTTACTATCGCTTTTTCGGTCTATTGAGTTTCAAATCACAACGGTGATAAAGAAGTTTTTACTTTAAAAACGAAACAAGTGCGACTATATTAGCGTATGCTTACTAAGATATGTCACTATAATGGAAACCAAAAATGTAAAAATTGTGGATTAAAACCAAAATTTAATTAAAATCAAAATTTACCTGACTCCATGATAAGCGAGCAGTGTGAGGCGATGATCTCGAACTGTAGTGTATCTCGAATAAGCAGCTAGGATATGAATAGCTGGCATCGCCCATTTGGTGAAACCACCCATCTCTTGCATCAACCAGACTATTATACAACCAAGTATTGTCAATTGCATATCCAAAGCGAGCTGGTGAGTTTGGGGAGCGCACTGGAATAAATAATGTTATACATAAATAAAGGTTTTCGGTACATTTATGATTAAATAACTATAGATCCATTTCTAAATTCATCCACTACTATAATCGAACCTTACTATACATTTTTATCGAAATTTTTCGTTTTGTATTATCCCAAACTCTTGATCAGTATTTTCATGTAACCTTTTCTACAAATTGTAAATTGTAATTATATCCAACTGGGGTGACATTATTGCGTCTAAAAGAGTTTCGTATGAAGACTATCGTAAGAATAAAGACATCAGCTCAGTCTATTAAAAGTTAATCTATGCCTTATACTCGTATATTTTAGCTAAAATATTAGCAAATTGTTGGTTAGTAAAATAATACAAAAAAAAGGTATGTGTGCGATTCACACACGATAGAAGTGAAACTTCATTTTAAAAGGCATTTTCTATTTTATTTAAACAGTGTGCAATATACATACACACCAACATTTACTTTCTCGCTCTAGCTCTCACAAAGAGGAGAGACCGATAATGTGCGTTAAACGTTTAACATTTAACGCTTGGAAGTCGCATAAGAAGTTTCACTTCAAAACGGTGTTTGTGCGATTCACACACGATAGAAGTGAAACTTCATTTTAAAAGGCATTTTCTATTTTATTTAAACAGTGTGCAATATACATACACACCGACATTTACTCTCTCGCTAATACAAAGAGGAGAGACCGATAATGTGCGTTAAACGTTTAACATTTAACGTTTAACGCTTGGAAGTCGCATAAGAAGTGGAAGTTTCACTTCAAAAATCTTTTTCTTATCACAAAAAGTATAATGCTAAATTCTTAATTTAGGTAATGACTTGAAATTTAGCTTAGTTAGAAATAGAAATTCAACCCCTAAGGGTGAAAAAAGGGGGTTGAAAGGTTGTACGCGGTGCAAACATTTTCCATTGACTTCAACTTGTATACTTATACCTTTTAATAAAAATAATGGATCGCCTGTATCAACATTTATCAAATTTTTATGAGTAAAGAGTGTATAAATTGAAAGTTTGTTAGGTCAAAATAATTTGCACCTGAAATTTAGTACGCACACTCTTCAGTTTATGAAAATTCAACAGTTAAGGGTGTAAAATGAGGGTTGAAACCTTGTACAGTGATAAATTTAGTTTTTCTTTATAGATTTGATGATAATTTATAACCAAAATCCCACTTTTTTTTATTCTTCACCTAAATTAAATTAAGGGATGAAATTTGTGTTGTATGATTGTATAGGTAGTTTAAAAAATTGTGTTTTCTTTACATTTTTTATCTATATAGTGTTATTATTATTTTATCTATATGGTAACTGTTTTTATGTTAAACCTTCGCTTTATTAAGCGTTGTCATGGTAACCGTAGCCATTTTAATAATAAGTTTATATCATTGATCAATTATAATTGATTAGAGAAAAAGATTTTTCAATAATGTTTTATTTTAATTTAGTTTTAAACCGATTTTGAAGAGGAATTTTGTACACGGGAAATATATGTCATGTCTCAATAGATGGGCTATATGAATTGTCAATAACATAAGTAAAAGTAAAATTACGGGATAAAAATAAACTGTATATATCATATTTTCAAAAATCGGAAGGTCGAGAGTAGAACCCGCGCCCTTAGGGTTTCGTACTGATTGCATTAGATATTGCATAATAATTTATATTTAAAACAAAATATGTAATTTAATGTTATAAAAGAAATCAAAATATTTATAATATATTAATTAATAATAAGGTATTTAAGTTACTAGCTTCGTTCGCGTGGATATCGGAAAACAGCATAAATTGATATCAATCGTTAAGCAAAGTCATTTACCAGGAAAAAAATATCCTATGTATTAAGCCAAGTTATAGAATATCTGAATGTCAAATTTTATCTAAAACCGTTCAGCTGTTTTTGTGTGTTTGAGACAAACATACAAACCTTTACATTATATTTTTTGTGAGAAGTTTACTTGAAATAACAATAAGTACATGTATTATATGCTTAATTATATGTATAACATTATATACATAACTTGTAGGAGGGGTTCAGAACTGCATGTAGCTTGCAAGTACTCTAAGTCTTAATAATTGGTCGAATCGATTGCAACCTTTAGACTTTTATTATGAAGGACTGTATCTCTTTATTTTGTTTATCTTGAAAGTTTTACAGTAGCATCAGGCCTTAGTACTTTAGTATATCAAGTTAATCAACTTTATACCTCAAGTCGGTTTCGAGAAAAATGGTCTTGAAACATGGACTGAAAGGCAGACAGACGGACAACAAAGTGATCCTATAAGAGTTCCGTTTTTTTAATGAAGTATGGAATCCTAATATAATATAACGCATTAGTAAAATAATGAAAAATTACCATGTTCTCAAAACCCAAGTAATTCTGCAAGTAAAGCAAATTCCACCACCAGCCTTCCTGACACACTCGTGCGTTCTCTGTCACAAACGTCCCCCACATCGGACCGGCAGATACATTGTCCCAGATGTAAGCGTAAAACAATACCACGGCCATCAACGCTGGAGTCAATCTGGAAAATTATTTATTTAGTGACAACAACGTGTCCTTAAATGCTTTGTCTTCTATTGGTGTATCAGGCAGCTGCACTTAAGAACTGAAATGCTAATCCATCTTATAATTATAAAAATCTTGTTTGTGTGTTAGTGAATCTATAACATCTGAACGACTTGACCGTTTGAACTCATATTTACATAATATATTTGTTTTATCGAGACGATAGTTTATAAATATGTCCTGAACTTAGGTTCATATAGGTGGTGCTGCAAAGCATTAATTACCGTAAAGGTCAGAACAAGGTCTGCCGGAGCAGCTAGTATATAAAAAAAACTTATGCTCATTTTTGTACATACCATCATCTATCATTATATTCGATTATGTTAAAGTAATCTAATCTTTTTGTCTTTGTTTGGCCCCTGTGCGTTCCTAAACCGTTCATCCGATCTGAATGAAACTTTGGTAAGTAGTAGTTGCCTCGTATGTTTTTGTATTAGTGTAACGAGATTAAAATAGGTGGCGTGCGAGTCTTTTCATTTTGAAGACAACGCGGATAGAGTTCCAACCAAAATAATAAAAACAATATAGCGCATGAAGATCCATGATCAGTCGTCGATGGACACTAAACACGTAAGTATTTATCAACTGTCAAACTGCTAAGCTCCCCATCTGAACAAATAAATTAAAGATTAAATAGCAAATTAAAAAGTATTTATCTTTGGCTTTTTCTTATTGTAGTATGATAAAGTGACGGTACTATAACTGATCGTAATCACAGTGCAAAAGTAAAATATTTGTCGTCCTCTCAGTAGAAAAAATATCGGAATGCAATTTAGCCGCATTCGCGGATTTGTATTTCCAAGAACAAATTTTTGCTAAATTATGCAAAAAAAAGCCATTTGTTGTATAGTTATCAATTTATGTTATACTATCTGTTGGTGTTCCTATAAAAAAATTAACAACTTTATTAGACAAGACCTTTCAGATTTTTTTCTTCATAAAACAGGTTCTTAATAATCTGTTTACCGAGTTAAAAATCATTCTTACCTCTAATCTTTACACAGAATAATTTTGAGCAATATCAAGAGACGTCGTTAAATAAATTATATACATTAGTGACACGCATTGCATTTAATAGATACCCGTTTACCTCAGTCACAGTAACTATCATTAGTAATATTCCAACAACATTTTTTCCAACATATTCTTCTAAAAAAATAAATATATTAACCTCAGACTGGACAGTATTTTCAATTATTAATACGCGTGGGAAACGCCCTTACATAACATGGTGTATAAGTTCAAGTGCCATAAGTTATAAAAAGGAAAATATTATATATTCAACAAAAAATATTAAATATTAGGTTATGTTAAATGTCATTTATAGTTTATTTATATTAAACAAACTTCCCAACACATTTTTTGACAATTTTAAAATATTAGAATATATTTTTAAAGTACCAATTAAGAAGTAGTAATACTACATTTCGTATACCGAATGTATATAGAATGATGAAATACATGAATGTATTTAGAATGATGTTTGCATAAATAATTTTATGTGCGTACGTGTGTGTGTGTGTGTGTATGAGGGAGTGAATTTGAGTGTTGTGATTATTATTTGAGTGATTTAGGTTTCCTGTATTAACCTAACCTTGCACAGACCAATTTCAAAAACTAGTCCATCATCGTGACGCGTGGAAAAGGCCTTCACTGATGGTATCAAAGTTTATGACAATGTCTGGCTTAAAAAACTATCTTAGAAACGGATCCTAAGGCATGAACGGTCTGCAAATCCTGGACTGACAATAAATTATTTAGCTGCTGCAAATGTGACCTTAGCTGCGGCTCCCGTATCGGTTTTGGGAGTCACCAAAAAGTGCTTCCGCGACGCTGCCTAAATCATCTATCGTAGATGATTAAAGGCCAATGATGGTGAACTGTAATTTATTATTTCGCGTCATTTCAAATGAACCAATCACGAGATGGCTTTGGAAGTATATTTTACGTAAGTTTTCTCAAATATATTATATTTATGAGTACTTCAACTAGCTAAGTACTTTATGGTATTTACAGCTATAAAATTAAATTAGTGCAACAATTAAATATAAGTTTTGGCTGCGTATAATGTGTGTGAAAAATCTTAATAATTGATATCATAACAGCATTCGTTCTATGGATATTTAGTTGTCAGTCTTAAAATACAATTTAATTTCATACAAATTTAATTTAATTTAATAATTTAATACAAAACGCCTAATAATTTTGTAACAGCAATATTTGTTTTCATTGTAATATTGTTAAAACCATGTGTATACAGATTGATAAGATATTATATAGATTATTTTAAGCTATATTTACAAATACGATTTTTTTGTTCCTAATTCTATTACCCAGTATTCTACGATATTTAAATATTAACATATTTTTTAAATAGTCTTTGGCTTGCGTTTCTCGTAAATTTACTAGTCGATTGTTCTTTTTGAATTTTCTAATGATTCCTAAGAAGTTTTAATCGATAAAGTTTCTTGTGTCTTTTGATTCTGCTATTAAATTTATTTGTTATTGAAAACCAGTAAAATTTAAAATATTTGTGACTTTTTAAAGATACTGTTATATTTATTTTTTATTATTTTTAAAAATAATGTTATATGTGCAACTGTTTCGATTACCTCAAATATCGAAATAACAGGCGCTTCGGTGCCCCCGAGTTGCTGGTGCATATTCTATAAGCGGACAACGTTCCGCTGAGTAGTAAGAAGCAGTCGGTAAATATCCAACCTGCACGACACCAAGACCATAATGCTGAGCTCACCATCTGTTAATATAAATCATATATTACATAACAGGTAATCACACTTAAAAGATATTTTATCTTTGGGAATTTTTCTATCATAGTACGAATAAATAAATGCTCTGTCCCTGATGGTAATCCTTCGAGATATACATAATTTAAAAGATCCGATATTATAGAAAGGAGAAGAGAATACACTGGCTGGAAGACGGCTTCCACGACGCCTTTCACAGCTTCATAGTACGACATAGTTATGACATAGTGAAACTCGTTCCTGTCGAGATGGAGTTTACCGTAAAGCTGTGTCCGCGGAGCCCAGCACGTATGGTTCTGTTATGAAAGGGAGAAAAGGGAATTACGTTGAATAGCTCTGCGGAATACTCACCATAATACAGACGGTAGAACACGTTCAGTCAGGCAACAATGTCGAAGTTCTAACACAAAATTGTAAATTAAACAGCTTTTCGAAAATTAATCAATTACTGGGTATAGGCTTCTTATGGACTTAATAATCACTCCAACCTATGATGTTTTGGCGATTTTAAACGTCAACGAATCAATAATTCTGAATTTTATCAACGTATAAAGGGTCAATATATTATTCTAGCCGCTAGTGTTATTTGGTAAAATTAGTAAAAATGCACGAGAAATAAAAAACCTTCAGATCGACACTCCGAAATTCTAACCTTTCACCACCGCGACTTAAGGGTATTAAAACCACGATCAATTACATAAAGCGATCGTATTTAAACATTACTGTTGCCATTTAGGACACTTGTAGAAATGTATTATTTGGAAATTTAATAAATTGTATTAACTACTAAATGGAATTAGTACCAATTTAAATACCAAAAATAATCATCAGTGAATTTTAAGCTGCATGTGCAAAGGTTTAATCAAACGTAATGGCACCACGCCAACGAACACAGTAACGTGTAAAATAAAAAATAGAGTTAATTATGCATCCGAAACATCGAAGAATGATCTTTATGACATTGAGATAAGACAGTAAGATTTTAATATTTACATTGTCGATTATAGCACTGATATTTCGGTATTAATTTAGTAATTAATTAAATAGTTTTCGTTCAAGGTTCCTTCGTTGCGTGGTGAACTGTACTGTCTACTTTATACCTAAGAATAAAATGCAGTTTTTCTAAAGGTTTAAATATTTTAAACGCTTGTTAAAACTTAATCACAAAATTCAAAATAAATTCTATGGAATAATTATCATCTTAACACCCTTTTTAAGAATTGTTATGTGGTAAACATTTTCTTTACAACTTTTAATTTTTGATGGAAACAAAAAAACGGAAATTAACAGCTATTTTTTTATAGAGTGATCAAATCAGAAATGAGGAGATCCGTAGAAGAACCAAAATCACCGACATAGCTCTAAGAATGGATAGACTTAAGTGGCAGTGAACGGGGCACGTAGCTCGTAGAATAGATGGCCGATGGAGCCAAAGAGTTCTCGAGTGGCGGTCACGTACCGGAAGACGCAGCGTGGGTAGACCCTTCACAAGATAACGTATAATATAATATAATATTCGACGGTAAGGGTTGCGGGAAGCCATTGCATGCGAGTAACACAGGACCGGTAGATGTAGCGATCTTTGGAGGAGGCCTATGTCCAGCAGTGAACGTCTTTTGTTTGAAATGATGGCGATAGTGTCACATACTTTTATTATATATTAACCAACACAAAGTCATCATCCTATAAATTTCAGAACTAGACTCTTCTATCTAAAATTGTCCAGGGTCATAATTATTGCAACAGAAAACGCATATAGTGAAGAGGAGGTCTATCACTATTACTAAAAAAAAAATCAATATATGTCCAATTACTAAGAAATTACTGTTGTCACAACCGACCATATTCGGTATCTTATATGATTAGTAAAAATATGCTGAATACACATCACTCCTGGAGCAAAGTGGCGTAAAGCGTATTCCTGGCATGACCGTGACGTACCTACGTTGGTAATAATAAATTTACAAACAATATTTTGTAGATATACGGTTAGATTTGAATTTGAATAAAATGTGAAAAAATGTCAAGCTTGTCAATGTGACCTACCTCTGTAATCTTCAGTCGATTCGTATATGGCATAACAGCAACAGGTAGGAATTTATGAGCAACCAACAAAGCTATTGTGGCAATAGCCCTGACTCCATGTATGCAAGAAATATCATCATTTGATCCCGGTGCCGTGAGTTTATTCATTGTGTGATATAGAGAAAAAATGCTTAATAAATCTTCTGTAAAAAAGAATATGTTTTAAAGTCCACATTTCTGAATTTCATCTGTATTGTTTCTTTAAGATGTTCTTTATGGCAAGCTATATCTTCCTTAATTGTTCGTCCTAATTCATAATTTTTAAAGCTTAGATTGCCCCATGTTGATTAAAAATATACAAATAGTTGAAAAATTAATATATCAGAGAATCGACTCTATGTCATTCTTTAAAAAGAAATCATGTCTGAAAGTCATACAACGAGACAACAGATTCTAACAGGAATTCAAAATACGGCGAATATAAAATAAATGAAAAGAAAGTAGAGATGCCACGCGCTAGAAACAGCTATGCTTTGTGATCCACGTACCCATATAAGCAGCCAACGATGGGCTTGAAGGATGGTTCTAGCTTAAGCCCTCGCATTGTGAAGATCTCCGTTAATATGAATCCTAAGATTGTTCAAGGCTACCTACTAAGTCGGAACCCGAAGAGAAGATCATTCTGGATGGAGCTTGTCGGATCGTGAGGACGTTCAAGATCAATTACTATGTCGCCTACGGACAACGATAACATCAGAGATGCGTGTCATAGGGTGGCTATATAGGGGAGGTTGGAGGCCACTGGGGCAACTCCAAATAAACAAACATCATGCTCACTTGGATTGTAGGACCGTGTACATCTCTATAATGCTTCACTTAACCCAGATTACGCCCACAAGATCTATGATTCCGTAATGAAGATATCAAGGAAAATCCTAGTGACTCCGATAGTCTATTCTGATGTCTCTATTTGACAAAAAATATTTTTTTTTTTTTTTTAAAACACTTTGTTTCTAGGGATGCAATCTGTTGATGGAGAACATAAGACACAATATAACAAAGAGACAATATGAGAACATAAGGAGACACCACCTATTAACAATCTATTTAACTAACAAGACTGTTATTATTGTTTACTTACATTATAATAATATACGAAATATTCACACAGATCAGCTAGTATGTTATAAAAGATTTTCAGTTCAATGGAAAATTTACGCCTTATAATGGTCATCTTTGGGTTTGTCTATACCCAGAAAAATTGAAATCATAGTTAATTGATCAGATTCAGCTTATAATAACGGATGATACATCTAATATAGTATGACCATAATTTATTTACACCGTCCTAATCCGATCAGACTACACTAGCTCTACTATTTGTCTTGGAGACAATCAGACGAGATCTTTGCCTTTTTAAGTTATAAATATCTGATTGCTTACTCGTCTTTTCCTCTTTAGTTTTCGTTTCTTTGTAATCGCATTCTGCATTATCCGTGGCTTCGTGCATTTTGCTTGTTTCTTCGACCATTCTTCTTGAAACATAGTCTTGAATTGTCGCCACACATACCAACAAAATGATGACACCATAAAATGATCTGTTCATTAATAATAATTATGTTAGACAATATTATGTAAACCCAATGGAAATATTACATTTACCGAAAACATATTCTGTAATGGTCTTTCATAGTAATAATAACTTATTTCACACAAGATTCATCTTTTAGAAACAAATTTGCGTAGCTTATATTAGCTATTAAATAGTATTCCAGTAAGTTTTACATAGAAAGAATTATTAACTAGATAACTTACAATGTCAGAACAGTTGGAAGTTCCAGCCATCTCTCCCACCGATCTGCACCTTTCTCGATTTGGCAATCTTGTTCATTAACTTTGATTCGCACTACCACGCCAGTTGTACGTTGGTAATGTCTGATCGCATCTCTAAGGATTACTTCCACGTCTTCAGGTTCACACGGAGAAGGAACACAAATACCCCAGCTTAACGTTGAAAAACGGGGCACGAAGTGACCTGGCTAAACAAATAACTTGAAGCTACAAATTTTTGATCATAAGTCAGATTCATTTGATGAAATACTTTATTAAATACGTTATTTGACATGGAATTATCAATTCAATATGAGATAGTTTGTATCTACTTGGAATAATATCATATATATATCATAAACAAATTGACCAGAAACTCATTCATCGCAAGTTTAATATCGGTTATGTATAATTTTTTGCATGAAGTCTACCTGTAAAAACTATTTAATCTAGCTCCAACGCTCATTAATGCTATGGATTTAATATCATTTATATAACTCACATCATCGACACGGCTTTTGATTAGGTTTTTAGCTTGCACCAAATGCACTGGAGTTACTAGTTCTGAGTGTTCCGCCTTCACGTCAAACCACGCCAAGCAGTACTTCCCTTGAACTTTAACCACGCTGCCTGTATCCAGTTGAACGCGAGCACGGCTCCCCAAACACTGCTCAAAGTCACCTAGCTGGATCCCATTACCTTGCAATAATCCCGAAGGGATCTTAGCTGTTGCGTCAAGCACTGTAATAAAGAATTCCGAAACTTTAACTATTAATATTTTGGGTAACAACTTTTACTTGAAAACTTTTGTTGAAAATAAGGCCTCAATGTGTAAACGGTGCTCTTTTGTTTTTTTCTTTGAGGTGTAGTTTTTCATAGTTATAACTGTACGTTATGTTAATAAACTAAATAATGAAAATATATTAAAAGTATGAGAACACACCCAACTTTTAGGTGATCAATAATAACTTCATCATTTTGAAGTAATAAATTATGTTTGTAGGTAAACAAAGAAATTTTAATTTAAATACTCACTATTCAGAGCCCATAATTTAGTTCCACGTAATTGCCTCAACATAATTTGTCCATGACGTCGGCATTCCGGGTTATGGACGCGAGAAAAATTTGGCGCAAAAGTCGGAAGGAACGTGTAAAAATCTTCGAATTCGCTTTTATGTAAACTTCGTCTATGTAGTGCTTCTGTAATATGTTTTAAATTAGATTCAACTTTAGAATAACCTTCTTGGCTGTCAGCAAATTGTTCTTCAGATACCTGGTGTTTTTGTTTATCATCAGTAGCTTTATTTGTTAGCCTTTTCAAGTCACCTTCAATTTCAAACTCTTTTGTTTTTTGTTTTGTTATCTCGCTTCCTTTAATAATTTTAAAATCTTCTTGGATTTTATCTTTATCGTCTCGAATAGATTTAATTTCATCATGATTGTCAATTTTTTTAGATAGTTTCGTGGTATCTTTTTTTAGTTTTCTTTCGTCTTTTAAGTCTTGTTTTGTTGCATCTTTTCTAAGACTTTGCTGTCGATGACTTGTTGGACTAATTGTATGATCATTTTTTAAACCAGTTCTATCTTTATCTTGTTTATCAGTTTTATTATTTATGTTATCTTTGTTTATTGCATCTAGTTTTCTTGATTCTTTTTGTGTCTCATGTATATTTTTATGTTCTCTATTTTTGTGCAATTTAATAAAATCTTCGTCTCTTTGTTTTTCCACTATAGGTTTTGATGTAAGATCCACAACATTTGAACTCTTTTCATGAGTAAGTATTTTAATAGGTTGTGTTTTAGAAATAAATTTTGTACGATTTTTAGTTAAATCATCTTCATAATGTTTATCGTCTTGTATCGGTATTAGGCGCAAAGTTTCTTTGTCTTTTGTTTCTTTGGAAAGTTGTTTTACTAATAAGTTATTGTCCTTAATAATATCTTTATATTTAAGAGTTCTCTTTAAATCATTGGTTTTTTTCGTTGCAAAATTAGATTCTTTTATATTATCATTATCATTTTCTTCATCACTATATTCATCATATTGTTTTTCATCATCGTCATATTCACTACTATTATCATTTTTACTATCATTTTCGCCATAATTGTAATCATTTATTCCACTTTTTTCATATTTTGGTAGATTTTTATTTGAGTCTTTTAATGTTAATTCAATATTTGTTTTATATCGTTTCGATAAGTTTTCTGTAATTTTGTTAAGAACTTTTTCGTCATTATTTTCCCTAAGTTGTGAATTCACATGTGTTTTTTCTCTTAAAAATGTGTTTTTTGAGCTTTGTTCAAGAACATCACTTCTTTTCTTTTTAGTATCTTTATACTTATGCTCAATTTCCATATCACTTATTTTCTTACTTGAATACTCATTATCATCGTCTTCATTATCATCCTCTTCCGAAATATATGAACTCTGAAACTTATGTCCATGTGCAGAGTGCTTTGATACTTCAGTTTTGTGTTTTAACTCAATAAATTTTAATTTACTTTCATCGTGACTTCTAGTTTTAATTTTGTTATCACTGCCGGTATCATAATTTACTTTACTTGAAAGTGCTGGTCGTTTAAAAGGTTCATGTTTAATGTTGTTTGTGTTAATTTCAGTTTTCTTTTTCTGTTCAAAAACTTTCGATTTTCTAAGTAAACTTGAAATTTTCAATGGTTCACTTTCATGATCATCGTCATCACTATCATCAGAATCATCACCGACATCAAGATCTTTGTCCTTATCTTTATCTATTTCGACATCAGGCCCGTCGTCACCAAACAAATTCCAAAATGATTTACTAATAATTTCTAATTTTTCTTCCAACTTATTCAAAGCTTCTTTCGGGTATTCTTGTATGTAATCTGCATTAAATTTAAGAAAGCTGAAATCTTCATTATCGTCATCATAATTTTCTTCATTATTTGATGACTGTACAGCGGCTTTATTTAAATACGAGGTTTGTTTTTCTCGTAAATCTTTTTTCGACTCTTCATTAGTAACACTGTCAATTCCACTATGCCACTTATTACCAAACTTCACATCACAATTTTCACAGTTTTCCTGTCTTTTTGCACTGTCATGAGAACTTTTGGGCAAATCTCGTACACGGAATGCGGTTATCAATGTAGTTAGGTAGATTAAAATTAGAGCTAGCATCCATCGTTGCGCCATAATCGACGCGTTCATTGTTCACCGTGTCATATTCAAACTGGATCGCCTCACGTACAGACCCTGGAGTTTATTTGTAACTCATTGAACCGGGAATTTACAATGATGTTACGCGGTCTAGGTTATGGGTTAGTAGAGTAAACTGTAGAGTTATTTAGTTAGGATAGGTGCGTTTCAAAGGTTAATGCTAGCGTACTGGCGGTCGAGCTCAGACGGTGCCGATGGCATACGTCCAAGATCAGTGTAAAAATAGTGTTGTTATAACGTTTGTCGGGCGGTCGATCCGGATCGATGATAAGGTTCATGACGGATTATCGTGTGTTGATATTTATAAAATATAATAATTTAATTTAATACAATTAATGATGAATGAAATTCAAGTCTATTCAAATTGAATCAAATCTTTCTATTCAATTCAATCAAATTGAAGTCTATTTATACAATATTTTAGATTTGAAGCAGCAATAGTTGATAACAAAGATGTTTTAATTTTTACTGGACAGGAAGAAATTTATATTTATGTACACGGAGACGTACAACACACGGAGAACAACTGTAGTATTACATAAAGAATAACAAAGAAAAACCACTGGGAATAATCCCATGTATAATATTGAAATGATTTGATATTTTCTTTGTTTCCATTTGGTTTTAATCAACTAAAGTATCAAGTGCAAGCGTGTACTATGCATACTCGTTAATTAACTTATTTCCGTTAATGTATTTTTTACTTTATAGCACAGTGCTAGATTCGTGCTGATACATCGAAGATCGTGGAGATTTTTTTACCGATTAACTTCAAATTCAACTTCAATCCGGGAGTAGATAAGTTTTGGAAAATTGTTTTAAACACTTTATATCTTGAAAATAATACCTGTGAATTAATATTTATTCATTATTACACCTTTAAAATTAATATAGAAAAATTAACGCGAAAAAAGGCGGCGTGACGTCAATATATAAAACTAAGATTAAAGGCATTATGTGCAAATTTGAGTTTAGTAGAATTTCTTTAACATACATAAAAGCCACTATTTTAACGCTTAGTAATAATTTTATAGTCGTTTATCATAAAATTACACTCAACTGTGTATATTTAGTTTTCATAGTATTAGGTAAAACTAAAACTAAAAGCGCCTGCGAAAGAATTATCCACAAATGAGCACTCGTATCGCGTGACTATAAGAATAACAACAGGCGAATTAATATATAATTAGTAAATACTGACTGTATGTGAATCATTTTGAAAAGAAAACATTTATTTAAGTAAATATAAGTATTCATACTAGATATTAAATTAGTATTATTTTTGGTAAATTTATGAATTAATATTAATAATTAAGTTAATTAGGGTTAATAATGTTCATGATATTTTTAATGTTTACAGTAGCCTTAATTTCGGCACGAACATAGAAGTTTATAAATTATTTTCTCTTAACGTATTGTCAAGATGTAGAATCATCTCCCTGCTGGTGTGTTCGGCCTCTTTCTGTCTGAGGTGTTTTACTTCAAAGAGTACGGAAGGGATATTATAAAACGCCGGTATTTGTTGTTGATTGAAAACTATACTGCAATTATCGTCCGGTGCTTGTTCAGCAAAAAGCAAAAATAAGATAACATGGGTATTAATTATTACTTTGTTTAAATAATAAGTAATCAATACGTATTTTGTTATTATTAATTTATTCTGCAATTTAGTTTGTAGTAAGTAGTTTAGTTTGGTAGTTGTTTTAAGATTTGTATTTTATATCAACACGTCTATATTTTTTTTAATACGTCTGATATTAAGTTTAGCGAAGATGAAAATAAATTTAAAACCATAGCAATATGTAAACGATAAAGTTATTATAATATACCCTTTAAAAACCTATATAAGTACATCATATTTTTAATGTATCCTAGATCAACATACTGACCTATTGTGTTGGGTACCTCCCGACCACGTAAAGTCAGAATGTTTTTTCTTGTCTATCACATCGTGTGTGGTGTCGTTGAATAGATCGTTCAAAAATATGGTGGTCAGTGAAAACCATTTTTCGACTCAAGGATGGATTTGCGAAATATTAAGCTTAAAAGTGATATTTTTTGTTAGAATCAAGTGTCTCCGCCCCTCTTGCCAGATTTTATTTTTATTTTTTAAGGTTTAGCCTAATGTCCAGAATCTCACCTGATGTTAAGTGACGATGTGGCCCAAGATGATAACATACATACATATATATATATACATACGTACATATTAATTCAGTTACCATATATTATAAGAGAGGTAGGGTGCAAAGAAATGGCTTTGGAGATTTTTCTCTACTTGGGGCAGCCAAATAACCTTGTTTTGTGTTTCTAGAACTCTTTGGGGTAGGGGGATTCAAGGCCGGCAACGAGCTACTGACATGAAGGGTCCATAGGCTACGGTAACCGCTTACCATCAGTTATTTACCATACGATGAATGTTTGCCAACTTAGTTGAATAAAAAAATAATCACAATATTCGTTCGAAGGATTTGGAAAACAAGATGTATTCCTATAAGATACAATCGCTTTTACATGACAAAAATACACTTAGTGCAATGTATATACATTCTAACGATATCCTTCTAATGGCAGTGATGCACGCTTTCGTAACTTAACCCTGTCCACGAGTAGAATCGTCTGCAATGTACACAAACAAAACTCATTGTATTTTAATCAGCGGCAATTGTAGCATTACATTATTTAGAACAATGTGTCAATGACCTTGATATTTTTAAGTTTGTTCGAGACAATTTTGTTTATTTATGAGTAGTTGTGCCCGCGGCTCCGCTCACGTGAACGACAGAAGAACGCGTAGTGCTTATAAAAATTGTAGTTTCTTAAAACTTTAATATTTTTTTGTTATATGAAAATATTGTAATATTTTTTTAATGACCAGTGGCAGTTTTGCCCTAAGTCCCAGGAGGCCTAGGCCTAGGGCGTCCAATCGTAACAAAAGAGTCACTGATGATAACAAGAAATAACTCGAAGTACGTAAATATTCTAAAGATTCGTGCATATTATGGTGGGCCGCACTGCATCGCATCTTATAACAATAATCTACAATATATATTTATAATAAAGTAATAAGCTATAATAAAGTAAAGATAAAGCGGAAAATATTACAAACTAGCAAATATTATAGTTAACTAAATTTCTAAATCGATTTCGATAAAAGTTGGCAGAAAAGTAAATTCATTATGTACTGAATATGATGGGTGCTGAGAAAGGGGGTGGCTGGTACTTACTACATGTTGTGGGGCCTAGAGAGGCCAAGACTGCAATTCCGCCACTGGTAAAGACCAAGTAAATAAGGAGTAAATAAAAAAAATATTAAAATAGTAGTTATCCAGTAGTTTTTACGTCATGTGCGCACAACAGCAAACCTCGATCCTTTTATTTATAATATAGATGTTCAGTTTGATCTTTTTTATCCACTGGTGTAGTGTAACTTAGAGATTTTCTCAAAGATAAACTAGTTGTCGACTGTAAATAGTAAGTGACAATAAAATCAATCAATTGGAAAGTACAATAACATATCTTCCGTATGACAAACAAGTTTTTTTTTCTAATTTATACTATCATTAAGCACCGATACAAATTCGTCAATATTTGGTGAAAATTTACGTGTCGCGTAAACTAATGTGAGCGGTCCCGAACCCCTAAATACCTTCCTTATATACTTCCGAGTTTTATACTAATATCCTATTAATAACAGTTTTATTTAGAATTCTGGTGCCTAGATCACCAATATATTTGCTTGTGGCGACAATAATTAGACTTAAAAAATATTGGCCTATTGGAAAACGACTAAAGAATAGTGTGGAATATCTTCATAATTGTTAGATATTCCAATATAGTATATTACGAAGAATATTCTTAGAGACGTTCAGACGTGTACAATAAAATATTGTAATAGATTTATTTCTTACCTACTATTTTATATACGACTTACTAATATAATAAAATTAAAGAGATTGTTTGTTTAATTGAACGCGCTAATCTCTGAAACTACCAGTCAGATTGAAACCTTTTTCTCCATTTTATAGCTTATTTATTAAGAAAGGATGTAGCCCATATAACTTCACGTTGCGACTCTAAGGAGCTGAGCAGTAACAATGAACGTCAAGCAATCTGACGAGCTGTAGGTCGGTACGGGAAGTGACAACGATACGTTATTAATACGCTATACGAAGTTGAAAATCTGAAGCCTATCTATAGGTTCGTTCTGGCAGCTGCTGCACTTGAGAGCCAGTCTTCTCACTACGCTTAGCATCTCAGCATCTTGGATCACATCGTCACTTAACATCAGGTAAGATTGTGGCCATACCGCTAACCTATAAAAGATAAAAACAACGGGTGCGTTAGTGGTAGCGCGTCGGAGTTGGCCGAATTAATTTAACACGGATGAGACCGTGGGGTAAAGCTAGTTTAATATAAAAGTTTCTGTTGAACCTTACCAAGTGAAGGAAGCCAATATTACAGTTGTAAGTCTTTAGCCGAGTTATTATAGTCACCGATCATAGAATAATCATGGGCGTTGCCAGGTACGGGCTGGGAGGCAGCTGTCCCCCCCCCCCCAGCAAGGCGTTGGTAATCACGTGGTAACCGTGAGAATGTAGAACTATCTTCCAGTCAACGTTTTCGCTCCTCCTATGATATTGGGTCCTTCAAACGAGACGGGAACAGGCATTTTAGCAGGCCGTCGATGGAATCTGTCGCCTTTGTTTCGGATTATACCGTTCATATCTGAAAAACTTCAAAGAAACGCTTACATTTACCAGATTTGAATTTATTGTAATTAGTAGGACTATTGGTTGACAGGACTCCTGAGAAATTTTATGGTATGAATCATTATCAGATATATATTAATCTGATGATGTCATTCATTTTGAAACTACACGCCAGATCAAATATCAAAATTCGCGCAACTGATAAAATGAATGCAAAGTAATTAAAAACAAAATACGTCGATATTACAAAAAAGGCACGTCATCACGGTAGCTGCCCGATCAGTTTTCGCCTTGCATGGTACAGTGCAATGACCCTGGCTTACTTTTACCATAATATTGCTTTTTCAAATTTTGACTACAGAGACGTACTATTCGATGTATTGCCTAACTCATTACTCATACGTTAATTAGAAAGACTTGAACTCGTGGTTCGCAAGGTAAGTATGATCTAAATACAAATTTTATCGCGATACAAGATTTTTCAATTAATTGTTTAATATAATATGCTAATTTTTTTATACACGTGTGCGGTGTTGTGACGTCACTGTCCATGATGGTAAGTCCAGCAAAACAACGGAGAACACCGAGAAATCGGCGTCGGTCGTCTGTCGTTATTACAATACCAGCCTGCATGATATATATATCACATTTATAATCCAGTAATTTAAGGTGAAAATAGGGATAAACATGGAATAAACGACAATCTATCTATTTTAATAAATTTTTAGTTCTGTCTGTGCAGGATGTTTTTTTACAAATTTAATTATAAATAGCTATTCCATAAGGAAGTGATTTCGAATTTGACATTTAAATTTTTTTGTCTCTTTACCGGTCAGTCTGTTTGTATGTATCGATTTATCTCAGAAAGGTCTAGACCGATATTTATGAAAGTTAGTGCACTGGAAAATTATGTCATCCCATAATTGATATGATATTAAATATACCAAAAATACTTCTAGGAAAGTACTAGAAAATATTACATTTTTATTTAATCTCATTCTATTTTAATAAAATAATGATTATACAAGAAGTATACATAGGGTAGTTGTATAAAATATCGTCCAAGACCAAATTTGTAGAGAATTTGATGTCCCATAACTTTTCCAAAATTCCAAATATAGAAAAGTACATGTTTACAAAATACCGGTATTTGCGACATTTGACACTGAATATACTTGAATAAATTTGCGTACATTTTTGAAATAACTTGAGATAACAAAGTTTCCTACTAGCCATATATCCGATTAGATTTCCCATCAATAACATTTCAGGAACTGTAAACTACCAAAACAGATTCTGTGTACGACCAAATGAAAGCCGACCCCCGACAAGTTGTCCTCACAACTAACTAGTGTGATGTGTGTGACTAAGCTTAACTCGGTGACAAATGTATAATGTGTAAATTCGTACATTTTTTTAAGTAGAAAGGCAACTTGTTGATATACGTAATTAGTTATAGGATCGTGTTTATGAAATAAACATTGAGTAGTAATGTCTTTAATTTTTAGCATATAAGTAACAGGTAGAAATAAATATGTATAGTCCCAAGAAACTGTAAAAGACGGTGACTGAATAAAATTAATGGCTAAAACTCTTCCGTGAAATTTAGCATAAAAGATGAGCCGATTGGTGGCTCGTCAGTCCTTTTCGGGATTCACTGCCGTAACCACTAGTAACCACTGAAGAGTTCCTGCCTCGCCTCCAGCTGCCCTCTGAATACTGAAGACTGCGTTTCATTTTTTATTCAGAAGTGGATTCAAAGCCACGGACTTGAAGCCCTAAGAGAGTTAACCCACACAGATACATTGTCAAAAATTCATTCTCAACTTCGTTTGTATAAAAGGAAATGATGTGCAAAATTTTATGTTTCTTGGTCCACTGGTTTAAACTGTGCGTTGTCTATCAGTCAGTCTTAAGTAGTTTATCATTCATTCCAACACTGAATCCTTATTTCACTGAACTACTAAATAAACTACATATTTTATTGGCCTTAACTTCAATCGATTTAGTCAAATATTTTGATCGCTACGTCACAAAGATGAAATAAATGATTAGAAACAAATTAGCACAAACAAGATGTACCATTTTAACTTGTCTTGCGCCACACAAGATTCAATGTCATTGCAGCCTGCTATTCAACTCAGCGTAATGAGTTGTTCGTATCAAAAACCTTTCTAAAGACTCACTTGACGGTATTCTTCTTTCGACGTTTATATCACAATTTGAAACTAATATATTTTACACTAGCCACTGAACAGGTTGATGACTTTCGGGTTCTATAATGCTCCTTTTTAAAACTAATTTTATTTATTTTTTATCATTATGATATTTCCAGCCTCTTAATTTTCTAAAACCTAAAGACCTCTTTCCAACGTGAGTCCTAAGCCTAAATACCAGGCAAGACCACGACGCATTAGCAATTTCGAACGCCTTAGAATCTCTAGTTATATATTTTCTAACTACGTGATAATAGGAGAACATTCTTCAAGCATTAAGGTTCCTCACGATGATTTCTTTCACTGTCGTGTAATTAAATTTATTTTAGAAATTCATTTTCATTTATTTAACAGTAGTTCGATATTCCATCAGTCGAAATTACAATAATCACGGCTCATTATTTCTGTTATTAATATAGTATTTTTAAATATTCTAATAATACACTCAAATAGTTTATACCTACCACTCTAATTGCAAAATACACCACACTGCAAAATTCTACTTTGATGAATATTTTTCATAACTTGCTCAAATACTGAAACAACGTGCTAAATTCTTAACAGAATATTCTTTATTCAGCTTTGTTTTAATTTAGTGTTCACTAAACATCGATTAACTTTGCGTTTGTATCGCATTTTGCGCATTTTGATCGCATTTTACGATTGTAAATCAAAGATTTGCGCGAATGGACTTTTTTGGTTACGGTTTTTTTTTGTTTCAACTGGCGATACTGTTAGCCTTAATGGCCCTGGAGCCTCAGAAGGTTTTGACAGTTTCACCGGGCGTGCTCCTTCGCTGACGTCGCCTGGTCGCCGAAATACAGTACAAAAAAATAAATAATTGATAATCAATCGATTCTATTTAAAAAAACAATCAATAATATCGGATTTTCAAATACTATGTTTTATTCCTGTGCTTAATGAACAAATGGTAGTTATTCATTTGAATTCCGTTCCTAGAAAGGAACCCTTAAATTCCTCAGTCATACATTTGAAGGGCTGTCTATACCTTTTGAACCGTAATAAGTAGGCATTTGATATTTTTACATAATATGTGTTGGATCTTAATAAATACCCGCGTATAATTTAAAAGAAATCTTTAACTGATGATTTATAATAATTCAGTATAGACAATATTCTTATCGGGCGTTCAGAGTTATGCGTCATAACTCACCCGGCTCGTTCACGTCACTATACCTACGAGTATAGTCATAGTCCCGAACCAAGCGTTAAATTATTTTAATTTTACATTATCTCCTAAACTGTTCGTCCAAATAACATGCTATAAAGGGCAAAGTTTATCTATATAAAATTTTATTGATGATGAAGTAACTTTCATTTGTAAGGATTAATATGCCATGTCTAATAATAGTAGAAAAAAAATTTGTAGAACTTTTTATAGAACATTATATTAACGTATCACTAATCATTACGCCAGCGCACGCGGATAAAGCATTTAGGGTGCGCTATTTCCTCCGACTTACTCAACAAAAATAAATATTTAAGGCTAGCTGAGAGGTGTAGCCTAATGCTAGATAGCCTATACTATTCCTATAGACTCGCTTAATAACTGTTGCTGATAGTTTTTTTTATGGTAGGCACCATAGTTATTAGTCTAGCCTCTGCTGTAGCTTACAAATGTTAATATGAATTCATCATTCTAATAAGAACCAAAAGAATTATGTATATCTGCAGTACTTTTTACATTCAACTTCTGGTAACAAATTAAACTATAAATTAAGATTAGCCTACAATAAAAAACGATGCACCTTCCTAACATATCACGACGCACTTGGCTTTAAGATACTAATTAAAGTACGAAGCAAATGTGAACATAACATGTGAACAATATTTTTGCCAATTATCGCCATTCAATTATTATAAACAATTCTAGAAATTGATAGATGACATCGTGCCATGGTTATGTACAGACACCAAAAACGAAAGTCATAATATATAGTATTTCATATATGATTGGATGAACTATGACGCCGTCTCTATCTATGTCGTGTATCATACCTTATATGTTTCAAATAGTTGTCATAACATGCACTACATGTATATATTATACTTAAATGACTATCACCTAATTAAAAATAAATTTATAGTTGATGACTCACAAAAACCGTTTAAAACTACGTACGACCGATCATGCAGAAAATAAAATACATTATTAAATCAAACCTACCCTTACTTATACCTAATATTATAAAGTTCCAAGATATCAAGTTTGAATCAATGATGGTCATGGAATGGAATCAGTGATAGTGTGTAGGACTTCGCGTCGATTGATCTGAGTTCGAATCCCTGCAATGAGCTTGAGCTTTCGGTGAAAGAAAACAACGTGAGGAAACCATAGCTTGGTGTTAGGATATTTTCTAATGCCCGCCTGGCTAGCTACCACCCTCAAAGTGAAAATCTGTCGCTAAGCACCAATAGGTGTGTTCCGGAAGCTGCACTTGAGAGCCAGTCTTCCAATAGGTCACCGTCATCGTCACTTAACATCAGGTGAGATTGTGGCCACTACGCCAAACCTATAACGATAAAAAAAAACGTTTGTTTGTTTCAATGCGCACATCTTATGAACTACCAGTCAAACTTGAATTTTTTTTTTTGATTTTATAGTTTATTTATTGATGAAGGTTTATAGACTGTATAACTTTACGCTATAACCATAAGAAGCATAGCAGTAACCACGAACGTCAAGCAATCTGGCAAGATGTAGACAAATACGGGAAGTTAGAACAACGATAAGCTATCGAGTACGTTGGCGGCGGCGCGGTGGAGAATTGGTCGAAACCGTGGGGCACAGCTAGTCTATTATATCATTCTTACGTATCGTTAAGGAATATTAATTTGATGATCAATTAACCGACATAAAAGCATTATTGTCATTAATAGCGATGAAGGCAATAATAATATATATTTATGAGAGCGATAGTCTCGCCACTAGCCCTACGGAAGGACAACAAAAATTATGAATGATGTAACATATTTCGTAGCGGTCAAGTTTCTACCAAACATTCTTAAATCATAATGACCGTCCTTACAGCTTTTTTACTCAAAGAAAGTGTGAACCAGTAATAAAGACCGCTTTTTGCCTACTAAGATGGAAAAGTGACCGCACTGTGCTTGATAGTAAGCACAAAACAACAGTGACCACCTAGCGATCGATTTTTTTCGAACTAACTACTTTTAACCATAGGTTCCCTGGAGCCTTTACGGCTTTTACAGCTTCACCGGGCTTGGGGGCGAGCGATCGGTAATCCATCGCCGGGTTGTAAGATTCTTGGTAGCTGAATCTGGTTCACTGGTTCATCCCGAAACACATCGAACCAAAAGAATCACTGGAACAGGTTTATCGCCCCGTTATGCTAACTGTGACCTGTAGACAGAAGCTTAGTCCTGAGTAACTAAAGAACTTTATTTTATAATTTTAAGAAGGCTTACAGACAAATAATACAACAATAAAAGTAAGCTCATTATAAGCATCCAATTAAAAATAGATTGTTAGCCCTGAGAAATGAATTTATTTATCAAAGCTCGGTAAAGTGTCAATATTGTACCTGCATCGTCAGTCGTCGGTGTCATGACGGCCTGTTCAAATGTCTCTTCACGTTATGTTTGAAGGACTCCATTTTGTAGGAAGGAGGGAAACAGGCTGGCCGGTAGACGATTTCACAGCTTCACAGTACGGCAAATATATAACGTCGAGAACTTTTTGTTCGTGCCGAGATGAAGGTTCTATAACGAAAGGGAGAAGAGAGATAGCTTCAACAGCTCTTTAGAACGCTCGCAATGATACAGACGTTAGAACACGCTCAGCGAGGCAATGTTCGAATTCCTAGTGGAAGCCTAGACGCCTAGAAGCCTGACGATGTGGCCCAAGATGATAACACGCTAAGCCTAGTGGAAGACTGACTCATTAAGTTCAGCTGCCGGAACACAACTATTGGTGCTTAGCGACAGATTTTCAACTTGAGGGTGGTAGCTAACCAGGCGGGCATTAGAAAATACCCTACAGCCATGCTATGGTTTCATCACGATATTTTCCTTCACCGAAAGCTCAAGCTCTTTGCAGGACTTTGCAGAACACAGTCTTTGCAGTCCGTACATGCTACCACTGAGCCATAATTCATTGTTTTGTTTATTTCTTACTTTGCAGTAGAAGTAGGTATAGCGCAATCGAAACTTTATTCATATAGTCATTATTAACAGTTCATAGTACAATATTCCACCCGGAGTAAGCATTAACTAATTGACATCAACAATACCTCTTAAGTACCTACCTATATTTTCCGTGGTTAGCATGACGATGCAAACTGTTGTTGAATGTTCATGTTTCATAATTACCATTTTACTCAAATTGGCCTGTATTCACCACCAAATATAGATATTTTTTCAAGCCTATATCAAATAAGTTCATCTCATATAAGTTTACATATAAAAAAAAAAGTAGAAAAAAAATCAGTTTCTAAGCCACAATGTTTATTTAGCAATCATTCAATACTATATTACGCTGCCTCACTAAATAATATCGTAATGCACTATTATGATATTTTGCATTTAATTGCATTTTCAGAATTTAGAACTCCAATTACAACTTTTGATTATTTTAAATATTTTCTATGTATGTTGACGAAATTAGCAGAATCGCAATGTACTTTACGATGCGTTTCATTACAAAAACATACACTTATATACTGGGAAAAGAACGAGTATCACGAAATTTTACAATGACTAGCTTTTAACGTATGTTATGATTAAGATAATATTCGAGTATCAAAGCTTGGAATGTATTTTTTGTAATGTTGAAAATTATAATATTCCTCGCTTATTTTTATTTAAATCTTATGGTATTTTTCTACACTGTGTGTACATTATAAAATACAATATTACATCGTAATTTCAAATCGCGATTACGTATCATATAGCTGAAGATTTTAAAACCAATAATACCTATAATACGCTTAACGATGAAACTTTGCGGTGATGTCTGATATCTTCATGTACCAATAAGGAAAATATAACCCACAAATTTATAAAACTAACCACACTCTGAACGTGGGTACTATGCTGTCATGTATCAAAAGGTCCATGAAAAGTAAAATTCTATATACTCCTGGTCAAGTATTTAGTGTTAATTTGAATGCTCGGCTCCAAGTTCAGCCGTGTATGGAATACTGTTCGCACCTCTGGGATGTATCCGCAAAGTACCTCCTCGATGCCCTGGACAGGTTGTAGAGACAGGCTGTTCGCATTGTTAATGATGCATCGAGCCACTTCAGCTTCGCAGGAACTTCGCCTCGCTAAGTGTGTTCTACCATCTGTATCATGGTGAGCGTTCTGAAGAGCTGTTTAATATAATTCCCTCCTCTCCTTTCCACGACAGAACCACACGCGCTGGGCTTCGGAATCACAGTTTTACGGTAACTTCCATCTCGGCACGAACTGAAAAGTTGTCTATGTCTTGTCTTTGTCGTACCGTGAAGCTGTGGAACCATCTCCCGGCCAATGTGTTCCCTCCTTCTTAAGACAACGGGTCCCTTCAAACGTAACGTGAAGAGATATTTATACAGGCCGGCATGACAGCGGTGACCGCCCGTGGATTTAGATCTCTCAGTCGTCGCCGTTGTATTTGGATTGTACTGTGCTTACTATCAGGGACAGTGCAGTCAATGTGTCGAGAAATTATAAAAAAAAGTTGCCAGGGAAAACTACATGGTAAAAGAAATGAAATAAAACGATTTTTATCATATTTAAAATCATTTAAAATCATGGATGTAAGAGTTTCACATTCCAAACCTCACGTTTTCCAACTTAAATAACTTGATTTTGAAGATGATCAACCAACTGCCAATACTAATTTTACATGATAGATTCTATTGAATCAATGTAATATGTCCGCCTACTGCTATCAGCAAAGCACTTCTAGCTGATTGCACAGCTTGAGGCATTTTCAAAACACTACCACGACTCTTATTATTACCTCCGAAGCTGTAAAATGGAAAACCCCATATCTGTCTACGGAATCTGACTACGATCAAATTGACTAGTAACTACGAATCTTACTCATAATATTATTTTTTATTTCTTAAATCATGTATAAGTGTGTGTTTTCATTTTATTACGTAGCAAGTGTACATGCAGTTCATCTGATGTTTAGTGGTCACAGCAGCCTATAGCTATATAAAACCAACCTCAAAAAAGAGCGCAATCTTACTGAGGTCAGATTTGGTTTCTCGTTCTGAGGACTGAGTTGGAACCGCAACCAGGAACGCAGCAACGCGAATAATGCTGCTTTGTGACGGAAATACCCCAAGGCCGTTGAAGCTGTAAAAGCCGCAAAGGCTTCTTCAGGACCCATAAGGCTAACAGTATTGTCAGTTCAAAAAAAAAAAAAAGAAAACATGTGCCGGTGTTACTTCAGCAGTCGAATCTTGCACAACTCTTAAACGTTTACGTTTGCTAAAATAGAGCTAAGAAAAAACATTAATCAAATAAATTAATGAAATAATGTTACCAAACTATAAATATGTATTATTTCCCTCATTGCTGTTTTGTCTTTAGTCAGGACACTTCTACACATTACTACTTCTACTTACCTCTGATAATTTTCCTTTTAACTTCATTATATATAGGTACTACTACCGAGATTTTTTTTAGATATTCAAAAACAACCATTCAGCTGGCAGAGGGGTGACACTTGACTCTAACAAAAATTAGCACTTTCAAGCTTAATATTCCGCAAACGGATCCCTAAATCGAAAAATGGTTTTCACAGAACCGCAATATTTTTGAACGACCTATCCAATGATAACCCACACGAGATAGACGAAACAAATAATTCATTTCCACTTTACGTGTAAGAGACGTACCCTAAATTTTATTTTAGGTTTTATTTTACCACTTTATCGACGTGATTAATATGTAATGACCCATGTACCCGTGTAATACCTATAAAACTATCCAGTAGTTTTTGCGTGATGGGCGCACAGCGGTAAACCTAAATCACTTTATTTATATAGATAAATATTACCCGTAACAGTTATATCATGTTGAATTCATGAAATATATATATATATATATATATATATAAAGTATTAATATATTTAAATATATTAAATTAAATATATTTAAATATATTAATACTTTCTAGGTTTAGCGTATGCCACAAAGAACATTCCCATTTATTAGCAGTTTTTGGAAAGAACCTCTTTATCACCGCTAACGAGAACCGTGTAATTAACACGTGACTCAAATTGGGCCATTAAATTAAAATCAGATTTACTAATATATCATAAACTATTTATCAAAAGTATTTCAACGTAATACCAGATACAAGCTAAATTACCTTAATACTTTCCGATAGTATAGTCTCATTTAAGACCGTGTTGGAAGCAGTTAACGGATTTGTTAGGCCGTTATTTTTTTTAATTGTATTGTGTTTATTCGCGATGTAAAAACTAATATTTATAAACGAACATCAAATATTAATAGATAAAACTAATTTCACAAAATTTCCAGATATAATAGTGTTATTGTCTGTCATCATTATATTACAGTAACTCAAGATAACTTAAACTTAAAAAGAAATTCAATAATAAAATATGTGAATAATTTTGTATTAGTGGAATTTTTGATACCAATATTTCCTTTCTTAGGTAATATTCGCTTTATTATTTTCACAAATAAAATCTATAATTAATTTTATAGTCAGAACCTTTAAACATCTGGTTATAAATTTGTTTGAAAAATATATATACAATATTACTTAATTATTTATAAATTTTACAGAATTAAATATCAACATACGTAGAGGATTTCATTAGAAGGACATCTATTGTTAATTGTGACTTAAAAAATATATTTTCTCAATAGCATTGTCCAAGGGTTGAACCGGTGTCAGGTCAAAGGAGTACGCACACAAGGCGCGCCCGGTGCTTATATCCGCGAAATGCCGGCGCGCCATCATTGTGATTAGCACGATGGCGTCGCGCGCATGCGCTCTGATCGTTCTGCTGTTTGCCTCCGCGTCCGCGGCGCGCGATTGCATCGAACTGACCTTATCCGACAAAAGCATATTAAGTGAAAGCATATTGAACAGTACCATAATAAAATTGACCGCGAATAATCATACGTACGACGACAGTGCACGGTTCAATGTTCTGGAGTTATGGGAGAAATTCCCGAAAATTGTCGTTCCTAGGAACGGCACCAGCGAGCGATGCAGGAGAGATAGTCACCTGTATTTGGATGGCCTCGAACGTCTGGAGCTATGGGCTTTGAAAAGTAATTTTTTATTTATTACATTTTATTTTGTAGGGTAGGTTAAAATATTTACATTGATTAAATTCTTATTATTAATAACGAAATACGTAAAATGGTACTTTAAAAGTCCCTGAATGTCGAATAGTTAAACCACAGTATCACGTTTCAATGTGTCGTATAAATTTAAAAAAAACTGACTGATAATGAAGATATTGTAATGATAATTCAACACTATCAAAAAACCATAGCATTATGGCTTACCGTAACATTTGCAATCGCAAGATATCGACGCTGACGTATTGATTAGGTACACCCGTGAGTTCCTTCGCAAAGAAATCTTTCTCCGACTATAGGACAGACGATTATATTATATCGGCTTATTTGAATAATAAATTAAAAAAAGTGGCAATAAAATTTACTCAACTCGTAAGTTTAAAACATCAACGGCCGCTTTCTTATAAAATATTTTTACTGAAGACGTTTAGTTTTTCATTATAAATTTAGATTCTAAAATCAAACTTTCGGAATAAAACAAATTTTCGCGAGTAAATTGTTTTAGAGACTAGCGCTGTAATAACACAGACATCTTAATAACATTATTATTGATAGGTTTGCAAAATAACGTAGTTGAACCAAGTCTATTCATGCTAAGTTTTGTTTCCATTTAACTAAAATATTTGGTAATTCTTAAAGAAATATAATGTGTACCTACTCATGTTGGATGGTTGATTTAACACCCTCAAGATGAAAATCTGTCGCTAAGTATCTATAGGTATGATCCGGCAGCAACACTTGAGAGCCAGTGCCTCACTAGACTAAGCGCGCTACTGCTTGAGTTACATCGTCACTTAACATCACATGGGATTGTGGCCAAATGCTAAAGCAATCAATTATTAAAAATAGAATAAAAGAAATATAGCTTCAAAATAATTTTTGGTAATTTTTTTATATGTGTAAGTAGTTTTTATTTAAAGGACGAAGGACGATTTTATTATGTTTCTATAGCATAAGTAATTATACCTAGTTTTCACACGAACAGATTATTTAAGCGTATACACAAATTAAGAATAACGATGTTAATTTTTACGATAATTTACTTTTTGGAAATTATGTGGCTGTTGAGTACTCTTAAACTATACACACCAGTTGTAACAAAAGAAAAACGTTGTATTTTAGGACTTCGAGATAAGTAATATAAAAAGTATGTCAAGTTAGGACAACTTTCTTTTTATAATATTATATTAAATTTCAAAATTACCGTTTGCTCACAAACTCATCCGATAGTTAATTTATTTAAAGATCACAAAACATTTCGACAATACTTTCTAAAATGTTTTTAATTAGTTATAATGAACCCTAATATAAGCGATCAGGTAGGATATATTTTGTAAGATGAATTAACATACGAAATAAGCAGTGAAGCAGTGAATCAATTCGGAAAAAATACGCATTTGGGGTGCTTAAATGACTTAAGCTTAGTAAAACATACAAAATATATCAAATTAATTAACTACACAATTGTAGATCTTAATAAGACCTACAAAAATTCTGCGGATAGCATATATATTACTTCTAAGGATCACCCTCAATAAGCATTTGTGTCTTCCGTTTTTTGAGCGGTGTAGCATGATTCGCGCGTGCGCTCGACCGACGGTATTCTCTAGTCCGCGCGAGGCACAGGTAGTATATCATAAGGCTTCATTCGAATGGGTTGATATAGTTTTGTCATTTAACCTGTATTAGGTGGTAAGGCACCACAGTTTTGTCCACCACACACCAGGTGTACACACACTATACACACACTAAAATTTATTGAAATATTTTATGCAATAACTTTTTTTACGATTTCTAAGAGTAATAAATATATTGCCAATTCGTATAGCGTCCTATCAATTGAGCAATAGCGTGTTTAATAAACAATGTTTCATAAAAATTACTCAGTCCGTTTTTAGGGTTCCGAAATCAAAAAGAACCCTTTTAATTTCGATATGTCCGTCTGTCTGTCCGCTTCTTAGCTAAGAGTATCTAATCACGCCGAAAAAGTCGTAAAACAAATGCTTGAAAAAAAAATGAAACATTTTTAGGGATCCCTATAACATAAACATTCCTCAGTCTGTATATTGTAACGGGCAACTACGGAACCCTACACTGCATGTGGCCCGACATGCACTTAGCAATTTTTTTTTTCAGTTAAATTTAGAGATACATGCATATCGAAGGATTTTTGAAGTGAAACTTCTTATGCGACTTCCAAGCGTTAAACGTTAAATGTTAGACGTTTAACGCACATTATCGGTATTATTGTGTGAGCCCGAGCGAGAGAGCAATATATTATCGGTCTCTTCTCTTTGTGTGAGCCAGAGCGAGAGAGTAAATGTCGGTGTGTATGTATATTGCACACTGTTTAAATAAAATAGAAAATGTCTTTTAAAATGAAGTTTCTCTTCTATCGTGTGTGAATCGCACACACACCTTTTTTTAAATGGCGTATTCATGAAATTTTGAAAAAATATTACATGTACAGACGAGTACTACAGATTTATTAATATATAGATGAGATATATTTACCACATATCTTTAATCTCTTTGATCACAAACGACAGCTATAAATTTAAACAATACATAATTTACTATTGACTTACGTATCCCTTTGATAAATCTTATTAACATAGTTATTAATATAAAATCTTCACACTTGTATTCAAATTAATGCCATATGTACCTCTTCAAATTATGCGATTTTTTTTTGTTGTCACCCTTTCTTAGATTGTAACGAATAGGTTTGTAATTAATTTAGTTACCATCAAAAAAACCAATATCTATCATCTATACATATAATAAAATTGAAGTGTCTGTTTGTAATGTCAAAATAACAGCTTTTTACTAAATGCATACGAAAGTGTACACGATACCTAAAACAAAAAACGTATTTTCTTTAATTTTTTGTCTGTTTTTCCGGGTAATCTCGAAAACAGTTGGACCAATTTTGATGGGACTTTCACTGACAGATAGCTGATATTATAAGGAATAACTTAGGCTACTTTTATTTTAGAAAAATAATTAGGGTACCATGCAAAAAATTAAAAAAAGCCTTTTTAGTAGTCCAAGCGAACGAAGCCGCGGGCACAGCTAGTTTAAAATAAAGTTCAAATATAATTGTATACATATGACTTCAATCATATTCTATGTCCGTTACGCTTTATTGGTACATAATATTATGCAATCGGCAATATATTATACTAGCGGTGCCCCGCGGCTCAGCACGCGTAAAGTACGTAGTAATTATTAACCTTATTAATTAATAACCTATCAATTGAATAATGACAAATAATTCCGGAGTAAAAATATTTCATCAAAATCGGGGCTAGCCGTTGTTGAGTTACAAACGCCGGACATACAAACAAATAGACAGACAGACAGATTATTATCGCTCTGATCGTAGGTCATGGCAGAAAATTCGTTAGAGAATGTTTTTTTACTCGTTCCATACAAATTTTCAACACCTATTTTAAAGGTTGAATCGCTACATCGCGAAAGGAGTAACTATGATAAATTTCAAGTCAATCGGACCTATCGTTTCGGAGATCTCGTCATAAGTGGTATTTCGCTTATATGGATATAGATAATCTGATATTCTATAAAATATGATTTTTTTAAATAATACTCACATTGTACAGTGATGTGGACCAATACATTAAGCCCAATACCAAACTTTTATATGAAAAGACTACCTGTCCCCACGGTTTCACCCGAGTTAAATTTATTTGACAACTTCTCCACCGCACCGTGCACCGCCGTCAACGCACCTGGTTTATTATCATTGTTCTCCCTTACAGCAGTTTCCTACAGCTTGCCAGTTTGCTTGACGTTCGTAGTTACTGCTCCGCTCTTTAGAATTTTAGCGTGAAGTTATATTGCCTATAACTTTTCTAAATAAATATCCTGTAAAATGAAAAAAAAAATAAAAAAATATATCTCATAATTTCAGAGATTAGCGCATTCAAACTAACAAAAAAAACAAAAACTTTCTTGAGCTTTAACCACCAATTTAGCCTAACCGTGAGACAATCTTCGTTTTTAATCTTTTTATTTTTTAATCACCGAAACCGTAGCTCTCAAACCGATGAACCTATTTTGAATTACCTTGAAAGGTTTCTTCGTCGACAGTGCTCATACCTATGATTTAAAAAAAATGTTCAACCGTTTGCAAATCAACAACTCTTTTCTAGATTATGAAGGGATGTGAACAATTTCCGAAGGTAGAGCGATTCGAAATCACGTATCCTATTACTTCAATGAATAGCAAAATCATATTGACCTTGACCTGATAGTGTAGCATCACTTGGAATCTGCAGCATACGTCACCAACTTATAGCAGAGATATCGTGTTTGAGCTCATTGGATTGGTCTTAACGAATAGGTTATTTTTGTCATGGGTTTTTACATTTTTAAATTTACTTTTTTGTTGTTCAGATGTAAAACAACATATTTACACGCAGTAGTTCTTTATCAAATACATGATTCCCGTGGTTCATTCTTATTCCAAACATTTTTACTAGATTTAAGATAACGTCGACAATAACGACTCTGCAAAGTTTTTTTGCATGTTTTTAATGTCTCGTATTAATCCGGCTAGTACGAGTATATTTGCCTGATAAAATGTACATCCAATGAAAACATTTAAATTCCTGTCAAATGATCATCGGAAGCTTAAAAAACTGGGATATACGCATGCTTATCTCGAACGGCGATGCGTCGAAACCCAATTTATTTGTATATCGTGAAAATATTCACCAACAATTCACTTTTGACAGGCAGACAATTTTTACATAGGAGTAAATTTACTTGAGGTGTTTCAGGTGGTATGTTTATACGTCATGTGATGTTTTTATTAATATTATTTATAAACTTGTGTTATTTGGTATTATATTATGTAATTTTGGTGGAATTAAATAACAGGAACAATGAACAGGCTAGGAAACATTAAAACGAACAATTGTGTTTTTGAATTATTATTTTTTGTGATAATTGGAAAGATCATAGGTATATAGGTATATAAGTTTTATAACAAACTTTTTTTTTCTCAATATTAAAAGTTATTTCAAAATAAAAATTATTTTTTGAATTCAGTACCGAAGACACGCCGACAGCTCCCGAACAAACCCGAGCGCGTGGGACGTCATAATGTTAGTTTTCACTCATTGCAGCACACGGTTGATACAGTGTTTTGAGTCTTAATCGATGAAATTCCTTTAACATTATGACGTCACAAACCTGGCGATCTATCGTGGCGCATTCGTAGTCATGTGATTCTTTTTAAAAGTATGACAATTCTCAATTGTTAATAAAAATTAATAAAAAAAATGTTTTGAGTTTTTCCAATTGACTATTATCATAATTATGATGAACCTTTAAAATACATAAAAAAACGATACTCTTTTTTTCAAATTTCCAATTCTGTTTAAATTATTTCATCACTTAATAAAGCCTGAGCTATCAATGAACTAACACAGCAACAAAACCCATAGCGTGACGGTTAGATATTTTCAGTATAGACGTATAGTAAGTTCGAAAAAAAATCCAGTAATAGAAAACACCCTCACACCGTGCTATGATTTCTGATATGATACGATGTTTTTCTTCAAAAGATCAAACACATTGTAAAAATGGAACCTGTGTCGATGTACATGATATCCGAACACGCTAACAATAAGCCGTCATTGTTTCAAAATGTTACCAACCAAACAATTGTTACGTAAATTGAATAGAGATATTTTGCAACCGTCGCAATTATTCATAAACTATACAAGGTGAATTACCTCTTCATTATTTATTGCTTGATAAACAATTTTATATAAAATAAATTGTTTTTTTATTTTACTGTAAATTTTAAAGGCGTACGTCAATAAACCTTCATTAAATCATTATTATATATTTCAATTAAGGTATCATAATCAGGATTTATAAATCAGAAACTCCACTATCTATAATGTAAATAAAAATCTTGTGTGCGTCTGTTTGTGATTCTGTAACTTCTGAACGACTTGACCGATTGAGCTTATATTTACATAATATATTTGTTTATAGATATGTTAGTATCCTATAGGTGGCGCTGTAATCGAGGCATTATCTATATAATAATATTATAAAACTCAAGAAATTGTTTGTTTGTTTAAACACGCTAATCTCTGGAAGAACGAGTCAGATAAGACAGAATATTATAGCATCTTATATCCTATTTATTGAGAAAGGATTTAGGCTATCTAACATCACGCTACGCACCTTAGGAGCAGAGCAATTGTCATACAAAATGTAGGCCAGAAAATATGCTAAACGAGCACGAAGTAATAGTGCGGGAAGCTTTGTGCACCCTTTGTGCTGGGTGATCGGAGGTCGAGAGCGGGTTGGCACTCCGACAAAACCCGAAAAAATTAAACAGGAATGAAACCGCGAGATTCAGCTAGTAATATATATTTGTAATAAGTATATAAAATATGAAGGCAATGAAATCATTTCATGAAATGTTTTTATTGTCTTGCAAGAAAAAAAGTATCTATCTAGGTGAACTTTAAAAGTAAAACATACAAAATATCAACGAATTCGTTAGACCCATTTCCGAGAAACCAATTATCAAATAAAGACTTCTCAATTAAATAGTTTTAATACCATATGATGAATCAGAGTATAAGGATCTTATTTAAACTTTCATATAAATTCTCGGATCGTTAATTGGCCACTAACGTTCGACACCAGCATTTAATATAATACCACAAAAAAAAAAAACAATTATTTTACAAATCAGCAATCAGTTTGGGGTATTATTTATTCAATTTATTTTAATAACGGTTCGCCGACTGTTAAATATTCAAAAGCGGCACAATTTCTTTTCTTATATCAGTTACAATTCTTGACGTGTGTTCCTTTTAAGTTTTACTTATGTAGGGTCGTTTTGAATAAATGATGAGAAAAGTCTATTATATACCATGAATTTGCTTGAACTTCTTATTTTATTGGGTTGAAGATAGTCACACTCAATGTCTCCGACTTTTTTATTTGCACGCTATTACTATTTTAAAGGCAAATATTCTAGTCACGTGACATTCATCCTTGTTGTACAATTTCGTATGCAACACTTACCTTCATTGCACCGAATGACATTTGACCAACAAGGTCTAATTGATAGTGACTTTCGAAATATATAATCTGTCTGACTTGGTATTTCAAGATTGTCATGAAATCAATTTCTATAACCCATATCCTATTCTTTTTAGAGTTATTTACCTATAATTAAATTGCGGAGCCCTCATTGAATCACTTCGTTTGTCTGTCTATGTGTTAAAGCCGTTTCTCTCGAAAAGGACTTGAGATATAAAGTTGAATCATTTTTCTCTTGTTAAAATTCTACAATATTTGCCGTACCATTTAGTTTGACTGGTGTTAAATATATTCAACTAACTGTTCACCACACCACAGCCAACGCACGCGTGTAATTCATCGTTTTTCTCACTTTCCGTACTTATCTACAGCTTCCCAGATTTCTTGATGTTCATTGTCAGTTTTCACTGCTCCGCTTCTGTTTTTTTTACTACATAGTTGGCAAACAGGCATACGGCCCGCCTGATGGTAAGCGGCTACCGTAGCCTATGAACGCCTGCAATACCATAGATATCACAAGCGCGTTGCCATTCAACCAGTCGGGCTGCCCCAAGTAGAGATAAATCTCCAAAGAAGTTAGACAGCGTTGAGAATAGCTCAATAAACAGGTTATAAAAATCAATATTTTTTTTTAAATCTGACTGGCAGTGCAATGTTTTAGACAAACATACAATCTCTTGAACCCTATAATATTTTGTACAATTACTCAAATACCTCTATAATTTCGTTGTCCATGTTTATACGTGTTGCATATGATTCGATACTTATCGTACCACCAAACTTCATTAAAGAAGGTCGTTCAGTCCTTGAACCTCAAAATTGAAGGACAAGGTTACCATCAAACGTTACCTAACAAAACACCAATGAAATGATAAATGTTTGTTCCAGTGTTTGACGCAACAGCCAAGCCTCCGTCCGGCATACTGAGTGGCAACAGTAACCAATACGGTGACTTTGACGAGTGTCTAAGCATAGACGGAGCTGTACGTGGAAAATATTGCTTGGCCTCACTCCTAGTCACCTTTGAGGATGATGTGAAATACAAGAATTTGGACTATTTAGTTCACAGTGGACATTACATCAGAAGCAACATAACAGATGTGAGTATATTTTTATTCATTCATCCCATTCTTCCTTCCAATATATCCTAGACAATTTAATGTACGTTCACAAAAACTTAGATATGCTAGATTTTGTAAATGACCGACATAGTTTTAATACTAGAAATAAATATAGATTAGTCATCCGCTGTTTTAGGTTTTTTTAAGTAATAATGTTTTAGGTAACGTTCTATAATGAGATCCCTAAGTATATTGCCAATTTACTTGACAATAAATTCAAAGATCATGTCAAGTGGTTTTACTATCAAAAAGTTGTTATAGGGTAGAAAATTACGTGAATAATAGTGATTTTTGTAAATGACTCCCTCTCTGTACATCCACTAAATTGTAGACAATTACAGTTCTTTTATCTTTATTTAATTTATAGACGGGTCGAATTAGAACATGTCAGTCCCATCGTATTCTCAACTTAGCACTTACATAGCTAACTTAGTGTTCTTATAACAAACTTCCGTAAATTCTTGGCTCCCTCACTTGCATATTTAAAACCCAGTAAAGTTTTGACTTTGACTTTGTTTGAGATTGACTATTACTACTTGTAAAGCCTACTTACTACTACTAGCATACTTACTAGCATAGCGAAACTATAAGGGTTTCTTTTTACTTCGGAACCTTAAAAACCGTCATCATTGAGTCGTATTGGATGCCCATTCTATTTATATAACAGTCGAACTTAAGGGGAATTTTTGAGAGAAAATATATACATCATTAACAACACATACTCGTACGTTTACATTTCTTACACAGACATTTGGTAGAATACAGTCAAAGAACAACAATGATTGCTAATATAAGAGGATATATTCACAAATACAGTCGGAATACCGGTCTATAATTAATAGAAAAAAGGGATACAAGATAGTAGTTATACAAGATTTTATATCTGGTTCTATTTCTGTCTCGTGACCACAGGTACTTGAGCATGAAGTCAGTTTTAGAACACGATTAAGTCAGTCGCGAATCACATACCTCTCGGATAAGTTTTTTTTTCTATGTTTAGTATTCAGTAATTCTACATTGATAACAGAGGGGATAGACTTCGGAGTATTGAATGTCATATAGATGCTTTATTTCTATAAGTACCTTTCTCTAACTATATATGATCATCTTGTACCTCAATTGGGATAATCAAATCAATTAAGCTTCTATTATTTCTATCATATTTGCGAACCTTTTCTGCGTTAATGTTATGTATAGCTTAGTCCTTTCACTACAATGCATATTCTTGTCACCAGTCCATGTTTTACAACAAGATTTCTGATACCCTTGACTCATCTTGTTACCATACATTATTTACCTTCTATCGGTCATCATTCCATCAGAAATCTACGCTAGTATTCGACGAGGAGTTAAGTGTTTTGAAATAAATTATATAAACACCGATTTTTAGAATTTTTCGGATATCGTTTTATCGAACACTAAGACTGATGGTTAATATGGTATATGCGATTATTATTTTATTTGTGCACTCCTTCCTTAGTGAGCGTACATTTTTCGCACCATAAGTTTTTATAAAAAACATTCGATAAAAGTTCCCGTGTTCAGGATATAGAGCATGTTTCGATTTAATAAGTAAGATAAGTTTGGCGAACGATCTTTTGAAACTTGCTCTTCCTTTAAATTAATTAATATCTTCTCTTATATATGCGATGATTACGATTACTTCTTATTTTTTTTTTCTATTTTTTCAATCTGTACTCGCTTCTGTTTTTTCACACTTTTTCATGGTCCATAATTTTATAATTTTCCCATGGCTCATGAGTTGTACTTGTAACCAACGAAGGGTATATTTAAACGGTTTTAGCTTTTACTTCTAAATCATGTTACTCTTGACCTTTATAAACAAAAAATCATAATTGTTATCAAATCCAAGGTAATATGAGTTATATAGGAAGACATGGGAGGTCATTTGATCACCGTGACATATTAGGATAATAAAACACACGATGGTTTTTAAATTATTCAAAATTATAAAAAATGATGACTTAATATTAGAAAAGTAAATTTTTTATTAGTTGTAATACAATAGAATTGAAAAGTAACGGTCGCGAAAATTAGTGTGGTGGCTTGGTATACTGAGAATTAAAGAATCAAAAGAACTTAACTGTCTATTTAAATATTTAAGACGTCTGGGATTATTGAGTTTGGAGAAAAGAAACGTATCTTCAGATACATGGACATACGACCATAGACGAAAGATTTTTTCAAATTTGACTGGTAGTTGCAGAGATTAGCTTGTTACTATAGATTTTTTTGTTTTATTACTATGTGGAAAACAATGTGTTATTAATCAAGAGAGGATAAAACATTGTTTGACCAATTGCGTAATCATGATATCAAATAATGAAACACTAGAACAATAAAAAAATAGATGATTTTTAGCTGGTTATAAACATAATAATCTAATGAGAAATACAACTTATCCGCGGATCGAATGACCGAATCCAAAGCCCGCAAATATCCTACCGACAGCGTTAATAAGCCCACTTATATCCTAAATGATAATATAGTGATATTGTAGTACAAATGTAAACGTAAATAATATCTGCGATAATGGAAAATATTTGCCTCAGGAATAATTATTTTATGATGTATTGGTAGCATTACAATTTGTCTATTAATTAAATGAAGAAATATATAAATTAATATTATGTGCTTTGTCTCATATTATTAACTAGCTATGCCTCATGGTTTCACTTGTGTTACATTTATTCAACCAACTTGCACCCGTGTAACCTATTGTTTTTCTTACTTCCCGTGCTCTCCTACATAATTCTAGATTGCTTGACGTTCATGGTTTCTGCTCCGTACCTTAGAGAAGTAGCGTGAAGCTATATAGCAAACCTTGTTCAATAAACAGTCTAGGAAATGCAATTTTTTTTTATTTGACAGGTATTTTCAAAGATTAGCGCTTTGAAACAATCAAACATTTTCTTTAGCTCTATAATATTCCCAAAACCGAATAAAATGAATTACACATGTATAAGTAAAAACAACACAGATACAATAAATTTATCAAAAATTGATTCTGTTGACATTGTTCTATAATTAAAAAGAAACATATTGCCAGTCTCGTTAAACTCGCTTTTGTATGTAAACGTAACTGCCACAGGAGGTGTCTTGCGTAAATACTGTCGCAATTTGAGCGCGGCTGAAGCCCGGGCCGATATGTACCCATGACCTTCATATAAAAGGTGTTTTTTCTTGCGATACCAGACTTTGGTTGCGTCAAAACTCAACTGATAAAAGCAAAATTCGCTGGAAAAATAATTCATAGAAATGTAATAATATTTTAAATTCAGTGAAATAAATTGGCACTTATACGTAGTCATTAACTAAGAAGCTCAAAATCATTCAAAGAAAGAAAATTGGAATTAATTAATACTTTTGCTATCATTTACTAAATACTTTTGCTATCATTTACTAATAAAATTTGAAACATACCACAGACTTCTACGTGGTGGTTATATCTTTTTAGGATTCCGAAGTCAAAAGGGACCCTTATAGTGTCGGTATGTCCAGTCCGCCCGCGACTTAGCTCAGAGATTCTTAGTACTTGAAAGCTGTAATTTGGTATGGATATACATATTAATCACACCGACAAAGTGGTAAAATCAAATTTAGAAAAAAAAATGTTTAGGGTACCTCCCCTAAACGTAAAGTGGGATTTTTTTTCTCGTCTATCACATCGTGTGGGTTGGATAGGTCGTTCAAAAATATTGCGGTTCTGTGAAAACCATTTCTCGATTCAAGGATCTGTTTGTGAAATATTAAGCTTTGTAGTGCTAATTTTTGTTAAAATTGTCATCTAAATTGTTGTTTTTGTATATGTGAAAAAGTCATAGTAGTAGTATATATTATACAATGAAGTTAAAAGGAAAACTAAGAGATTAGTAGGCTTTACATGTTAACGAGTAATAAAATAGTCAACCTATAGTAAAACAATAAACTAAATATTGTGACGGGCAACTACGGAACACTACAATTTTTTCTATTATAATACTTATTAATTTCACCAATCAAAACTTGGAGCTAAGGTTTCAGTCAACGTTCTCGTCAATTATGTCTGTTTTATCGGTCTATTATATCTTCAATTCTGTCTGTACAAGTATTTTTTTCCAGTTTCGTGAGAAATGTGTAATCTATACAAATAATATAATTGTAGTGTCTATTTGTAATGTCAAAATAACAGTTTTTTAATAAACGCATTTTTAAGTATATATACAATAAAGTGTTTATATTAAAAAACGAATTTTAAAAGTCTATCTGTTTGTACCGGGTAAACTCCGAAACAGTTGTACCGATTTTGACGGGACTTTCACTGGCAGATAGCTGATGTTATAAGGAGTAACTTAGGCTATCATTTATTTTAGATTCTGTAATCAACGCGAGCGAAGCCGCGGGCACAGCTAAAGTAAATATGTATTAATAAACAAAGGCAGCGCTCACAGTGCGCATAATACATCACAATTATCCTAATTATACAGTTCAAATATGGTATGCGAACCAATTACAGGAGCTCACATATACACATAACAAAATAATTATAATCGATACAGCAATAATCGTAATGAAGCCTCTGACGGCTTTTAAAGCTTCAACCCGGGCTTGGAAGTAAAATTGATAAAATAAAATAAACTATTAAAGAAGACGTTAGGACAAGTAAGCAGCGTGGAGAACATGAATACGATATTTAAAAATTCTTGTATGTCTGGATTTATCATAAAAGCGGCTTAACCGGTCTTTATGAAATTTTAACAATTGAAGTTTGTCATCCATCAAATTGATGGGTTATAAAATTCTTTACAAATAGTAGGTTTAAAAAAAACTTAACAGATTTTATGATATTTTGTACATGTGAAGTATCGTTCCACAATTGCTAGGTGTAATAGGAACTGACAGTAATAAATTTGGGAAAACTAAAAGAAAAATATTTAAAAAAAGACATTGGTTGTACTTATGTGCGCAACAAAACGAAAATAACGAATAAAATCATTCCGTATAATTAAATAGAACTAATTTTATTAAAATAATGTTGATTTATACAACGCCGGGTGTTTAAAAAAGTAGGTTTGAAATATAAATTTTTGACTGTGGCTGGTTTTTAAAGAAAACTTTTTATTACTACATTTTGTGGCACGTATTCCCGAAAGTTAATATCGACTCTTAATAACTTTTAGACAATTTTTATTTAAATATATCATTTCCTTAACATTACAAAGTATTATTTTTACTGTTTAGCGGGCTTTAAAATGGCATATAAAAAGATAAAAGCCAGCAAGATTATTATGCTTGAGGGTTGCAGCCAATGCTTCGTGGCTCAAATGCTAAATTTAACATTACTTCTCGTTAATTTCATCAAAATGTCATGGTAAAACTTATAAAAACTATTCCTTGCTTATTAATTTACAAAATTCTGAGGATAACACTACCTAAAATTATCAAACAAAATACAGTAACAATAAAATAGGTTCTTTCCATAGGTGCCCGTTTTTTTTTGCTAAAGAGTTCATTTACTCCATACGCCATTCTAAAATTAAAAGGCTATAAAATGATCAATGCTACTTTCAAAAGTCATATAATACAGTTAAAAATAATATTACCAGACGATAATAACTAATTCGTGATAAAAGCTTGCGGAGCTACGAGCACAGGTACCTATATAGTTTTTGTATAAAACTGAATTTAAACAAAATATCATTGTGTTATTACTCTGTTATTATATTTAAGGTCTTAATAGCCCATCTTTTTTCTATCTTGTATATAAAGAACTTTTAATATAATATCACGATTGTAAAAATTCGTTGTGGCCGATTGGTTCTACGAATGGAATATCGATCTGTGAAGCCAGCCAGATTGAGCCTCTGTGCGTATGAACGAATTGTACGAAATTCGAAAATTTATTTATTTTGAAGGACGGTAGAACATAAGCTGAATGGTAGGCAATTGGGTATTTGAATCTTTTTTTATATGATAAATGGAAATATACATAAGTTTTATAATAAAACATTTTTTTTTCCAAAAGTTATTTCTAAATAAATATTAATGTTTCAGTTCCGAAAACGCGCCGATCGTTCCCGAATAAATCCGAGCGCGTGTGACCTCAAAATGTTAATTTCTACTAATTGTAGCACACAGCTGTTACAGTGCTTTGACTTTTACCGATGATATTCCTATAACATTATTACGTCACAAATCAATCGTAACGCGTTTTTTAGTCACGTGATTCTTTTTAAAATATGACAATTTTCAATTGTTCATTATTAATTTAAAAAAATTTTGAAGAGTGTTCCAATTGACTATTATCATAATTATGATGAAGCTTTAAAATACATAAAAAAATGATATTCTTTTTTTTTCAAATACCCAATCATTTCCAACTAGATCGTGATCACCATACACCAGGTTTAACCACCCATCATTATGGCAAGATTAGACGTGTCGCGTTCCGGGATTAGCTGGTATATATCTAGTAATCAAGCTTGGGAGACCATTATGGTGATAAGCCCGTCCCAGCGACTCTAATGGTTTGTTGCGTTTTTGAGATCGGCCAGTGTGTACCCAGCTGCCTTTCCAGTACTAGCTATTAAAAAAAAATTTAGGAGTACTATCGTTAACGGTGAAAAAAGACAACGCGAATAAACCTTACCATCATAAAACATGTTTTTGTAGTGTCACAACGTATTGAGGAAAGTACATAATTATAGCTTTCAGGCTGTTTAAACACGCCAGTACCTACCTACTTCTTGCAACTGCTTGACGATTAAGTCCTCATTACTTCAAGAAGAGCTCTTTGTCCAGCAGTAAGACATTCACAGGCAGGTATTAAATAGTAGTTCAAAACCTTAAAGTCAATCCTGCCCACAAATACCCCGGCGAAACTAAATATTCACTTGATAATCCCCAAAAAAGCGGTATAGCAAAGCGAATAACAAATGCCAGGTTTTCACAATATATATTATGGTTGAAGAAATCGATTGGAAAACCATTTCCTACCACCCCAGTCTCTTGATCTTAAGTTCTACAATAAATTATCACACTGTATATTGAGTATATATTTATATATATATATGATGTATCAGTTGAGTCCGTAGAGGTTGTTCGGAAGTCAGTGGTCCGGACGGTATCCCAGCGGTTGTACTTAAAAAATGTGCAGCTGAGTTGTCTCCAGTGCTGACGCGCCTTTACCGCATGTCCTACCTCTCTGGTGTCGTGCCTCGGATTCGGAGAGAGGCTAATGTGCAACCGATCCCCAAGAAGAGGGATCGATCTGACCCTGTCAATTACCGTCTAATTGCCGTAACCTCAGTGTTGTGCAAGGGTGTTGGAACGGATCATCAACACCCAGCTAGTCCGTTACCTAGAGGATCACTCTTTGATTGCTGATCGTCAATATGGCTTTCGCCAGAATCGATCAACGGGTGATCTTCTGTATGTACTGCACCGCTGGGGGGAGGCAATTGATAAGCATGGCGAGGCTCTGGCGATCAGTCTTGACATAGCTAAGGCTTTTTATAGGGTCTGGCGCCGTGGTCTTCTCTCTAAACTTCCGGCGTATGGACTTCCTGACAATCTCTGCAACTGGATCTCCGGCTTTCTACATGAACGCAGAATTCGTGTCCTTGTGGAAGGATGTGATTCGCAGTTCATGTCGATAAACGCTGGAGTTCCTCAAGGCTCTGTGCTTTCGCCCACTCTGTTTCTTCTGTATATCAATGATATGACCTTTAGGTCATACTCATTGCTATGCAGATGACATCACCATTCATGGGTGCTATTATAGCAAGCCTTCATGTGGTCGGGAAGAAACAGAAAAGAGATGGGAGGAACTTGTCATTGAACTTAACCAATGCTTGCAACGTGTTTCTACATGGGGAGCAAGTAACTTGGTTGAGTTCAATACCAAGAAAACTCAGGTGTGCGCGTTTTCCTCAAAAAAGTCTCCGTTTTCTCCCCTCCCCACTCTTCAGAACGTCTCACTAGCAATGCGTGACAGCCTCAATATCCTAGGTGTGGATATTCGCAGCGACCTCAACTCCAAGGATTACATCGGGAGTGTCATCTCCACTACATCTCGGAGACTATGGATCCTGAACAGGGTGCGACGGTTTTTCACGCCCGGTCAACTGTACCTTCTTTATAAGGCACAAGTTCGGCCGTGTATGGAATACTGTTCGCACCTTTGGGATGGATCCGCAAAGTACCTCCTCGATGCCCTGGATAGGTTACAGAGACGGGCTGTTCGCATTGTTAATGATGCAGACGTTGCAGCTTTGCAGGAACATCGCCTCGCTAAGTGTGTTTTACCGTCTGTATCATGGTGAGTGTTCTGAAGAGCTATTTAATCTAATTCCCTCCTCTCTTTTCCATAACAGAACCACACGCGCTGGGCTTCGGAATCACAGTTTTACGGTAACTTCCATCTCGGCACGAACTAAAAAGTTCGCTTTGTCTTATCTTTGTCGTACCGTGAAGCTGTGGAACGGTCTCCCAGCCGGTGTGTTCCCTCCTTCTTATGACATCGGGTCCTTCAAGCGTAACGTGAAGAGATATTTAAGCAGGCCGGCATGACAGCGGCTACCACCGATGGATTACGATCTTTTGGTGGTCGTCGTTGTGTTTGGATTGTAGTGTGCTTACCATCAGGTACAGTACAGTCAATGAGCCGAGCTATTATAAAAAAAAGGTTGTTTTATCTTTTCCAGTAGACAATAAACACAGCGCCACCTATCGCCTTCAGGGATAACATTAAAACATTCTACATGAAATACACCAACTTTCATGGTGATCGGTCAAATGGTTGGTGTTTATCAATCTCATACATATGAAATTAATATTTTATACAAATAATAATTTTTATAAAATACTAGCTGGTCTAGCTGATTTTGTTCTACCCACAAAGCCACGTATCCCGAATTATTCCTTATTCCGAATTTTCAGGACAATAATAAACGAAATAAAATAAAAACTGGATTTCATTTTTGCCAAAATTTTCCAATTTTTCGAGTAACTTTTAAAATTATTCTTTACCTAAAAACTTACTCGAACTATTAGTATCATTTAAAAAATGAATTAGTCAAATCGATCCAGCCGTTTTCAAGTGATGCGCTCACCAACGAACAGCATTTAGTTTTTGTTTATAAAATATATGTATTTTTTTACCAAGTATTTTACGAACTGCAATATATTATATTCTTAATGTTGATAAAATAAACATGTCGTCTGTAAACGCTAAATTCATTCTACCATTAATTAAATACTAATAACTGAATTTAATTACAAGAAATATGCAAAATAAACAAGTTTTCTTGCACTCCGAAGATGACATTAAATCGTTATGTAAATGAATATGAGACATTTAAAATACAGCGTGCAAAAACCAGACATAAAAAAATTTGCCAAATTTTTGAAATAATTGTATATTTTCCTAAAAAAAAATAATTAAAGGAGATATTCCTTATTAATTGAAACCATGTCTGTTAGCTACTATGTGTTTGACTAAATTGTTAAATAATTTTAAATATGACCTTTATTTTAAAAAATAAACAAATTCTGAGTTTTGAGGATAGATGCCCATTATAGATGTAGATAGATGCCTCGATACTTTTATCGCTATGCGGATAGTTGTCCTTAGGGATTAATCAAACAAAATAGATTTTCCATACATGTTATTTTAGTCTGCATTTATTCCACACATTCTATGTTCTTTAATAATTATAGGATTATAATAAGAATCAATTCAAGAATTAAAAATCATTTAAAAAAAGTTTTCTGCACCTTTTTTTTCAATATTTCCGATATTTTCACATTTCAGTCATGTAATGGATTTCTTACCAACGATCACACAGGACATGAATAAAATGCAATCTATCATCAATATTATAATTAATTTAAAAAAAAATTACACCTACCTGCCAATATAATTTTTACCGTGTTGTAAATGATGGTGTGTAGTGACGTCACAAAGCCGTATATCCCCAACGTCATATAAAACTCAGTTGTATAATAAATTGGAAATATATGTAAGTAGTATTGTTGTACTGCAAGGTTGAAGATTTAAAAAAATATATTTATAGAGTTTAGAGTTTGGCCAAAATCTTACTTGATATTAAATTGCGATTTGGTCTAAGGTGGTAACACACTATGCCTAGTGGGAAGACTGGCTCTCAAGTGTTGCTGCTTGTACACACTTATGAGAGGCTTGGTGAAAAATTTTCAACTTAAGAGTGATAGCTAGCCAAGCAGGCATTATAAAATTCACTACCACTGTGCATGGCTTTCATCACCATGCTTTTCTTTACCGAAAGCTTAGGCTCATTGTAGGGGTTCGAACTCACGTTGATCGATGCGGGGTTCGTACACGCTGCCACTGAGTCATCATTGCTTGAGACCTTCTTTCTATCATACCACAAAAAGCGAAAACAAACTGGATATTGTACTACATTTCACTTGTTATCATGCATGATTTTATTATTAGTCCTGACCAGATCAAATCGACTAGAAAACTGCTTCAGTACGGGAAAATTTTGAAGTGAAAACTTCTTTAGCACTATTGTGATTGGAAACTCGATGAAATGAAAAAGCGATAGTAAAAAGAGACAACCATATACATTTATAGGATTGAACCTATGAGAGAATGAAATAGAATACATTTACATTATGCACGGTTAATGCAAGTCCTGTTTTTCATGATTGCGATCGTCGTCGGATTGGACCAGTGGTGTGAGACGACGCAGTACACACGAGTGATCGATAATTCGAATCCCGCCGATTTAGGATATTTAAAAAGGATTTTAAAGAACATATTTTTTTACCCTTTGCACTAATAAACGTTAAAAAAATTAATTAAGTCAGGTCTAACTGCTCATCTACTGAATAAAAACCTTATTATGTAAAACTAAAATTATTAATATATTATACATATATGTAAATAGTATTCTGCTGGACCCACCTAGTAACAAGTTAATAAAAAAACTAGTAGGTCGAGAAAAATGATTCTACAATGAATATTTATATCAAATAACTTGTTCGTTGAGTTCAGAGTTGAGAATTATATGAAAATTGTATACAATATTTCTTACCAATCTTCGGAATGATAAGACGGTAGAGAAAAAATCGATTTAATAATTCCATTTGTATTTATTCACAATTCTGGCAACGTCACGTGAATAGAATATTTTTTTCTAATTATTCTTGTAATCTTCAAACATAGCTCTAAGAAGATTGCAGCTCTCTTGTTAAAACTGTGCAGGAAGATTTTGTGCCAACTCAAAATGCATGTGTTCTGGTTATTATTTACTAGCGGTACGCCCACGGCTTCGCATGTATTTGTTACGCAGTAATTATTTTCATCTCGTAATTTTATTTTTCACACATTATTAACAATTTAATTATAGTCAATCAATTGAGAAATGACTATACTTACCTTGTACAAAATTTCATGAAAATCGGTTGGGAAATATATATATTTTTTACAATTCCTAAACGTACTATTGACGATTCTTATAGCTTAATTGTGAAATGCCATACGCTTCCCGATTCCATAATTCATCAGAATCGGTTGAGAATTGATTTCAAGTCAATCGGAGCTATAGTTTTGGGAGATCTCGTAATGAGTAGTATATCCATTTTATCTATGTATATATAGATAAAGAACTTCAGTTGTTCACAATAACCAAACTATACCACGCAAAATGCCGCCAAAACTAAAGAATGTAGGGCCAAATAACATACGTTTATAAAAATCGCCACATGACGGATACCCGCCAATAACTTCCATATCTAATATTTTGATTCGATGCTTCTCGTTTCCAGAATATACGATCCAACACCAGAAGGCTTTCGTCCTGATGTAGGAAGGGCTATAGATTGTTATCATTCCACTTTCGTACTTACTGTTAGATATTCATGGAACAATCAAGACCCATTGGTAGTACAATCAACAATGTCAGTTGCTCGCTTAATTAGCTATAACCCTCCAGTTACAAATGTGTCATGAAGCACCTTGTGATCTATTCTGGCAACTGTACTTGACAACTAGCTCTTTTACTTCAGTTACATCCCTATCCCATCCCATCTATCTCATTACCTAGTAATATCCGTTAACCCTTTGAAATATAATGAATTCCGTGATTCCACGAAGTTGCGAAACCTTTTCCCGGCCAATATGTTCCCTACTTCCTATATCATCTTTTCATTCAAACATGACGTGAACGGATATTTTGAATTGGCCATCATGACAGCGAGGACTGGCGATGGTTTTTATACTATACTATACTACAAAGGTGGCAATAACCTTACGCCTGATGGTAAGCGAGTACCGAAGCCTGTGGACGATTGTAATACCATAGGTATCACTAGAACTCTGGAAACCCTACTCAGAGCAGGAATACAACACAAGGTTGTTTGCTGCCCCAAGTAGAAAGAAATCTCTAAACAATTTTATCTGTGCCCTACCTCTCTTTGAAACCACCCTTCTCGAAGGAGCTCTGGAAAACCTACTCACCGCAAAAACACAACACTAGGTCATTTGCCTGCGATCTTCTGTAGGGTGGAGGTATTCCACCATTCGGACTGCCCCAAGTAGGAAGAAATTTCCAAAGTAATTTCTCAGTGCCCTACCTCTCTTGTCACGTATCCAATAATAGATTGCCTATTTATAACTAGGGATGTAACGATAACTAATTTTTCTCTCCGTGGTCGCCTTTGTTTTTCGTGCTCATGATCAGATACACTGCCGTTACTTTATCGTGCTACAATAAAAAAAAATCTTCGACACTCTAAAAGTTAATACCTTATATTTACATTGAATTTGGATAGGTAAGTTAGATCAATAACCTTTAAAGCGACCCACAAATTATACTGCCATAATCAATTTTACACGCGTAGTAATTATACAAATAAGAAGATTTTGCATAAACTGAAATATGCAAGTATTTATTTAAATAGTCCAATCGAAACGCAAAGCCCGTAAATAATTTCTAATGACACATCAAGTTCATTGAACTGATTGCTTAATAAGAATTATTGTTTATTGTGCTTATATCGTAACCTTTTTTTTAACCCTCTATTGGGTGTGTCTATCTGATGTTAAAAATATTAGGTCGACATTGGAATCGTCAACCGTTCTACATAAACCTGTAAAAGTACTCACGGTTAACCGTGCTCTTATAAACAATAATATTTATTTGTAGTGCCGGATATCCGAACACTGATTTTCGGTTGAGAAAAAAGATTCGTATTCATATCCGTAACTTTTTTGCGAATCTTAAACGGATCTGTTATATTCATTCCTTATGTGAAATTTTGAAGGGTAACAACGAAAAACTTATACTCTTTAAATTGATTTTAGTTGGTACTAAGTTAGAATAGGTATATAACACAAATTAACTAAGTTATAATAACACACACTTATATATAAAAAATAATAATTAAAATCATTATTGTATTTACTTTGTCATTTGTCACACAGTACATTAAAACAACATATCGCGCACATACAGTGCGAGTTTAAACATGTCTCATAATTTCACTTACGCTAACTAACAGTCCAAGGCCACAAGCGCTTACTGCAAAGTGCGAACGACGGGAATACGAAAGTCGAGTTCCGTATCCCTATCTGCGGATCAAGATAGCAATAATCCTCAAGCCTGGTGAAGCTGTAAAAGCCGTAAGGCTCCAGGGTCCTAAGGCTAACAGTATAGTCAGATCAAAAAAAATAAATAAAAAAAGCAATAATCCATATCAGTGTCCGTATCCGCAGATCCACATTTTTAGGAATACGGCACATCACTGGTTACCAGTGTAATTTTGTTTGGTCTAAATAAGTCTAAAATATTACTTAAAATAACAAAATACAAATAGGCTTAAAACAAACGTTTAAAATATAAGGTACATAAAATGAGTAGATTATTTTTTGTTAACTTGTATGACTAATCATTTCAACAGTATCTATGTTGTTTCGAACGCAAATAATATGTAATTTGTACGGAATTAACATGAAAACGACTATTATGTCCATGATTGTTATTCTTAGTATGTCCAAAAGCAGTTTGTGTGTCGCAGCAAGAATGTTTTAATGACGACCTTGGTGCTTTATTCGTTTGCCATTTTTTCATTTGATCAATCACAGTGATTAATAACATAATATATTATATATTTTTTATATCCGTGTGTAATCTGTACAAAAAACTTGATTAAACCCACGTTATCAATGATTTTTTATACAAGCTCTGTAAAATAATTATTATTTACTTGATGGTAAAGACGGTGCAATAGCAACGGAGACTGCTAAATGACGAGGATTTAAAGACAGTCATCGCCCTCATGGCGACGTATACAGCTGTCACCGAGAAAGCCACTAAGAAGAAGTTGAACTACACTAATTCATTGTCAAATCACAAAATACCAAAGCTTAATAATCCATTGACGCAGAATTGTTGATTGTAACACAGACACCTGTTAGGGTATTTTTTTGTTAGCGAAATGCCCCTCCTTATTGAATAAATAAAAAAATAGTAATTCAGATAAGCAACATCCATATTTGATTAGTAAAACAAAAGAAAAATCTTATACCTATGCTAGTAGACGCTAATATTTAGTAACAAGTTCGCTTTTTGTGATACATCTCCTAACAAGATGATCAATAATAGAAGAGTCGCACCTCCCTGCTATGGTTTTCATGATGGAGTTGGAGCGTTGAATAGGGAGACGTTACCTTGTTTTATAAATTCGTATACGAGTGTACACGTAACTTTATATATCAGATATTCGATTGCCATATTTTTCACATATTCTTTATATCATCACGGGCAAATTAACGCCACTGTTCCTGATGATGAGCATAGTGAAAAAAAACAACGGCGACCACCGAAAGATCAATAATTCATCGGCGGTCGTCGTTGTGATGCGGCAGCTGGATATACATACGCATGCTTTTCCCGAAAGGCGCTAAACCAAAATGGAATGAACGTGACAGGTATATCACTATGTGTATGGTAGAAACGACCCAGTCGGGTACAAATCCCTACCATCTCGCTTCATTACGGGATATACAACATCTGATTCCAGAACGCTACACTCCTAGTGTCACTTTGGAGGCGTCTTACCACCCAGCAACTATGCATTTTTGTAATTATAAACAGTCTTGTGTGAAATTTTATCCAAATTATTTATTACTATATTATGGTATTTTATTAATTTGTACAGACATAGCTCATTTAGGAGTGTTGAAATAAGGCATGTGGCCGGTCGTAAAACACTGAGCCGAATCTTATTTCACAACGTGAAAAAATGCATGTTGTGCCGACTCTAATTACTTACTTGAAAAAGGAAGTAGACGATTTAGTCCTCTGATAATATAATCTTCTGATTGAACTCTGATAGTAATAAAATATTAACAGTGACAAGAGCAACACGATTTTCGTCATGATTATAATATTAGCTTTATTATGACGTAATAGAGTTATCCAATAGCGATAATCTATCATTATAACAATGTATTATAGTTGGACTATGTCATAAAGTCGACTTAATAAGGAACAGTGGATGTGATTAATCTGCATAACGATTTACCGAAACATATATATGTTTTAATTCACGTTTAACTTCTATAGCTCACGCCGACAAATGGTAAGAAACTGCGCAGGATCGGAAAAAGTGCCGTGCCTTTGTTACGCAGGGTAAAACCCTTTTTGTATCACTGAGCCAAAATAGTTTTTTATTGGACATAACGAGTGTAGAATTATCATATATATGTGTTCTATTCACACTATCAAACTAAAATTCAGTCTATATATTATAGACAAGCTGTGGCTCGCGGTTTTGTCCTTGTTCAAATTATTCGAATAACGCTCTCTCAACGCCGCGTACTCATTTCCCTTACTCGCCTACATCTTGCCAGGTTGCTTGACATTCATGATTACTGCTTCGCTATTTAGGATCATACCTTAAAGGTAACCTATAACACTCATCAATAAATAGCTAATAAAATTCAAGAAATAATTTTTCAACTGACTGTTAGTTCCAAAGATTAGCGCGTTCAAACAAAGAAACTCCTGAGCTTATTTTATAATATTAGTATAGATGAGTTACAAAAACACAGATATATGAAATCTATGTTGAAGCTGTTCATCACCCAGCTTGCTAGTAACCTATCATTATTCGCATTAGTAGTCATTTATAAACCGCAAAACGAGATAGATATAAACTTTTAGTTAAAATAAATGGATATCTAAGTAATGCGGAACTAACGTGATCCTCGAAATTTTAACCGGTTACAAAATCAGTTATAATGTCAAATAATAAAATATGTAAATGAATTAATAAATTAAATTCACAGTGCTTATTTGAGGTATATAATTTATGAGTGCTTTTATACAATCTTTTTAAGTTCGCTGGGTCCTATTAGAACATGACAAATCTGTTCGACTGAATCGCGATCACCATAAACTAGGTCTAAATATCCAGCCACCGAGAAGCTTGCAGGCCGGCATGGCAGCGGCAAACGGAGATGGATTCCCAAACTTCAATTTTCAAATGGGGTGGTTGAAAGGGTTGAAAACCTCCACCTACAGTAGATCGCAGCCAAATAGCCTAGTGTTGTGTTCCTGCGGTGAGTAGGGTTTCCAGAGCTCCTTGGGTGTGGGAGGTTCAAGGTCGGCAACGCGCTAGTGATACCTATGGTATTACAAGCGTCCACAGGCTACTGTGGCCACTTACTATCAGACGGTCCATGCGCTCGATTGCCAAATTAGATGTAAAAAAAAGCTTCTGGGTTTTTTGGATTACTACCAGGCAAAATGCCTTCACTTTACCGTGACAGCAAAAATAAGTAACTTAAAAAAACAACTCCATTTTATAAGCAGAATATTCACATAAAAATTATAACAAATATAAAAACCCTCTAACCTAAACCAATACCATATCAACTGGATCATGAACATGCAAAACGTTTCCAAGGCCCGCTCAGTTAGTTAATATTCTAAGAGCAGACAACGCCTGACTACTATGTCAGCTTATTTGGACTCCGAGCTGATTTTGAATCACAATTGTAGTTGTGCAAGTACAATAGCCCTTGAACAAGCCCCGCAAAGATTCACAAAAGATACAAAGAATCGCAATCGGTCGATACAATCGAATCTCCGATTGTAGACTCATTAATTTCAATGCACAATCACAATTGTTTGACGATGTTGAATAATATTTGAATTCAATCAAATTATTAAGTCATTGTTTATCATTCCCATTATGCTGAATTTGTTTTTGTATTTGCTTATATTAAATTTTATTGGATATTGAAACATTGTTTACGATTGACGATCGAAATTTACATTTGCAAATTTTTTAATTCTTTAGGAATAGATGTCATAGATAAAATTGTTTGTACGAAATTACTTGAACTTTAGTTACATTTTTAATGTTGAAGAAAAGCATTTGAATATTCTCACACTTCACTTGAAAACCCAGTGAGGCAGCGAAATGAAAAATAAATTATTTAACTTCAGACATTTTTTTTATTCTTTGTCTCGTTTAGGGTTAATTCATAATCTCACCTGATATTAAGTGACGATGTAGTACGAGGATGGTAACACACTAAGCCTAAGTACAGGTGGCGAAACATACCTATAGGTGCTTGGCGACAGATTCTAAACTCGAGGATGGTAAAACTGTGGTTTCATCATGATGTTTTCCTTCACCAAAAGGTTAGAAGCTTAGGTTTATTGCAGGGATTCGAACTCACGTTGATCGACGCAGTTTGCGTACAGGCCACCACAGTGAGCCATCATTGCTTTAGTAGCTTGCATACGAGTGTTATGACCTTATGACATATATTTATATTATTTCATAATTTTACTTACTACAAGGATTATTCATATTTATGGAAAATTTCAACGTTATCCGGCTTTTAAGAAGTTAACAAGATGAGTGATCCTCATAAACCATTGTGTAACAAAATAGTCCTTGACAAAGCCGGATGAGCACAAAACTGATACACGAAAATGCAATTTCACGTACATTTTGAAGATACAATTAAATTCAACAGTCATTAAGCCAAACAATAATATAAAGCGAATTTGATCTATTTATATATATATATATATATATATATATATATATATATATATATATATATATATAAGCGAAAAACCACTCATCACGAGATCTCCAAAACTATACGTCCGATTGACTTGAAATTTGGCATAGTTACTCCTTTCGCTATGTAGACGCGTTGTTGACGACAGTTGTTCATAATTTTAATCTCGTTATTTTATTGTTTCTCGTCTTATTGTCAATTCTTATAGCCTATCAATTGAGGAATGACATATACTTCCCGTATACAACATTTCATCTAAATGAGTTTAATAAATAAAATAAATTTATTTTGTTTGCATTTTTTTACGATTTCTTAATGATTTACTTATTTACATATCTTATTAGTTATCAATTGCGAAATAACATAGCTTCACTTATACAAAATTTTATAAAGACCGGTCAAGCCGTTTTTGCGTTAAATCCGGGCATACAAACAAACAAACCATTTTTAATGCCATATTCGTGATCGTCCTTTACAAAATACGTTTATCTGAAAATTTTGAAAAAAGTTCATGGACAGACATAACTACAAATTTATTAATATAGATTTAAAACAAAGTCACAAAAGCTGGAATGTAAACAAAATCAGTTACTCTACATATTTGTATGCAGATAGGCGAAATAAAAAATCAGTCAGTTACATAACGCGATCTTGAGACTTGGGCATTGGAAGTCCAATAGAATCTACAAAGATGCACCTACGGACCACAAAAGACCAACAACAGAAACAACAACCAAAGGAAAACAGAAGACGATAAAAACTTTTAATGATTGTTACAATATTTAGTTTAATAATACTGTTAAACTCAGTTTTAATGAAAACTGAATTCGGAATAAGCTTATAGAAATAAACTCTCTCAGTACTTGTTCAATAGTTATTTTCCTCCTTTCATGTCATAATTGGCTATATTTAAGACTTATTTCTAAATATAGATTAAAGCTTACTTTCTTAGAGTCCTTACTAGCATTACAAAAAAATATATTTATTGTTTCAGATGGGTCATAGAGTCCCGAGATATTCCAGTTTGTTATGGGGTGTCTGCATACCGAGTTCTTGCAGTAGTTTCGATCTAGAAGAAGAATTATCTCTTAGGCTATACGGAACTGGTATATCGGTTCGTGTTCATAACACAATGTGTTCAGTGAAAAACGTGAAGCGTCCGTATTCATTTGGAAAAGCGTTATCTATGTAAGTCGAAAGTTTTATTTATTAAAGTTTATTTTGTGTCACCTACTATATATTAAAATATATTGAATTTTAACGTAGAGCCTTATAATTTGAAATATAATCAGAAAGATAGGAGATCACTGTGGGTATGATGGTTAAGTCGTCCTCAATTGGGCAGCGAGAACAATAATGTGTGTCAAAAATCCATCGTAATGTCTCGGTTCGGTACATTATATTAATGTATATCCGAGTTGTAGCCAGCAGCTTGCTTCTAGACATTACGCCAGAATGGCATGGTGACGGTGACGGTAACTCTTGACAGATATTCGTCACTCTATGGTCAATTTTGTACTTATCTCATTTTGTAGTTTAGAGCGAAAGTATTAGAACTTTATGTCGTGTTTAAATTTTACGTTTAACAATGTATTTACTATTTATGTCTGATATAACATTTGAAGCAATCTAATTTGAATATTTGCAGAACATTTTTCCTGGCGCTAATACTGTTGCTGAGCCTTGGAACATTATTCGACGACGGGAAAGAGGGTACGACAAATTTCGAGAAATTACTAAACGCATTTTCTCTAAAACGTAATTTACGGAAGGTGTTCGATTTATCCGACTCGCCTACTAGGGTGAAAGGAGTCGATGCCTTCCGGGGGATGAACGCTTTCGCTTTGCTGATAGCACACAAATCTATGGCGATGGCTCATAGTCCCTACGTCAACAAGGTCAGCTTTTCGGAAGTGAGTATTGAAACGGATTTTTGTTTACTAAAACAGCACGTTTTAAACCTTAACAAAAGTATGATATCATCTGCCAATTAAGATGATGACATTGATACACGGTATTTTTAGATTTATTACATCACTGCCCTTAAAAACCACGGTGTCTTCCAGTAACTCTTTTCATGTAATTGGGAAGCAAGAATTCTGAAAACTAATTAAATATGAAAATGTGTATTTATTTATATTAATATAGAGGTCAATGACACGCCAACTTTTTTTCAAAATGGACTGTATATTTCGAATCTTACAATACAGTCGGACATAAGTCCGATATTGAACTGTTAATTTCGAGCATTCATACAATTCGGCACCATACTTTAAAAAATCAGATTCCTATAACTAATACATAATAACCAATCAATAATCGATACAATTCGCCTACCGTAGGCCTTAAATTCGTGTATCAAATTAAAATATAATAATAATAATTTCAAAAAATGCAAAACATGGCGCCAGTACGGTTTTGTTGCTCGTCGGTGTCGCACCTTGCAAATTATATTCAAAACCTCTGAATTAATCAATATATATGGCAGTAAAATAAAACACAGAAATTATTTATGAGCACTACTTATTCCATTATACATAGGGCGCTTATGCCTGTACATAAGTCCATGATGACAAAACGCCCTATAATTCGTAAATTACCTTATGTATAGCTCGTAAACAAATTTAAATCGTATCCTTAAATAGAACTATACTAAACTCAATAATAAACCGCAATATAGGCTCATTATTCTAACGTATACTCGTAGACACGAACTATGAAACACATTAATGACAACAAATATTTCAAACGTAAAAGGTTCCGATATACCTATTTCTTTACTCTGAAGCGTCGTGTATATGAAATGTATAAGAATTACACCGAAAGACATACATATTACCAAAAGATATAAGTGTATATGCAAGTCTTTTAAACATCAAACCTTATGTATTCTATGCCTATAACTACTGTGAGGTGTTCTAAGTTTATCCGTCCTTGATAGCTACAATAAAAAGACATAGAAAACTAACAAAATATGAGTGCACGTTCACAAAGTCATCGGTATCGAGACTATGCCTCACAACTAATAGTAGTTAAAAATCATTGCAATTTCATCGTTCATCTAACAAAGCGACCTGAGTTCATCTGTCCTCAACAATTACAATAATATAACACGCTTGCATGAAAAAACCAAGGTTCCCTTTTAGGTTAATAGCGATTCCTTGAACTATCGTACATAAACTAAACGCTATCTACAAACAAAAATCTCTAGTTAGCATAAATTTTGAGTTAGCTTTCTTTTCTTTAAGACACTTACTAACTAGTCCGTGGTTCAAGTTTCCAGCGGTTCTGAATTAAGCACTAAACAATAATAATATGTTAATTTTTTGGCCTACATAAACCTTTCAACTTGCTGGCATTTGACGTAAGAAAATAAAATTAAGCACCATTTATACAAAGACCATTTCACTATTGAACTAGCCTCGGATATTTTTTCTCACTTCTAACTATTCACATCATTCAGCAACAATCTCAGTAGAATATAATAAGCATGTTATAGCTTAATTGGAATCTAAAATTCCATTGGCTAGACATTAGTCGAAGAGACAATCGCTTCTTAAATTTGTAAATCATCAATATTCGTGTCACGTCGTACATGCATTAATCATAAATTAGACTCGTCGATTTGACTCTACCGGCAAATGTGTTGCCTACTAATAATACCCACTACAATCCCAAAACTATTCGACCTTGAAGTAATTCCAGATTGTACTTGAATCAATTGGGTTGTACTCGAATCAAACAATTCAATCAGTGCTTGAATCAAAGTGGGTTTCTTGAGAATAATATTATAATCTTCAAAAGTTCAAACAGTTGGCTATTTTCTAAAATTAATCTGTGTAGTTTCCACGCTCTAGTTGAAAATCTGTCATCAAGGACTTATGAGCTTGTGGTTCTGGTAGCTGCATTTTAATGTTTGATTCCTTTCTTAGTTTGCGTGTTATTAATCACTGTAATTCGACAAGTTCGTTACGTTCTCGATACTATAAACCGTATTTAACCTCCTTTTGTAATAACATCATAATACAGTGAAACCTGTATATTTGGGGTCTGAAGAGAACTATATTTTTTTATCTCTTATAGAAGCTTTTTATTTACCCAGTTTCCCAAATAGACAGGTTAACATGACAGTTGTCTTATTTATAGAGGGTCCTACTAATTTTTTTTCTAGCTGACTATACTGTTAGCCTTGCGGCTTTTACAGCTTCACCGGGCTTGGAGTATGAGCCACGATCATAATCCATTAATAAGTTTAATTTATCGACGGCTGTTAAAGAATTACACTTTCGTTTCGGCATTTTATGCATTTTTATTCACTCGTTTATCGTACTAACTCTTGGATAGTACTAACAAAGCAAGTATGGAAGTGTTTGAACTGTTTGAAGTCCTAATTATAGAGGTAAACATCTAAGAAATCAAGTCTCAGTTACAAAGGTTGGAAATTCTCAATAACAGAGGTATTTCAATGCAAAAGCGTTGGGACCTCATTGAAATTATCAATAACTGAGGTTTCTCACATACCCAGGACCCATTTATCCAGGCGTCACTGTAATTCAATAGACAATCAATATATAGGTATATAGTAAGTACCCCACGGCATCCGTGTTAAACTTATTCGACCAATTTTTTAAATTGACGAAGGCGAAAATCCATCGTAAATAATTTATCTGACATTTCTTTGTTACTATCGTCTTCGACAAACTCTCCACTTCGCCGCTGCTAATGCACCCGTGTATCCCCTATCGTTATTCTCAGTTCCCGTACTTGCCTACAGTTTGCCAGATTGCTTGAAGTTCATGGTTACTGCTCCGCTCCTTAGAGTTGTAGCGTGATGTTATTTAACCTATAACCTTTCTCGATATGTGGACTATAAAATTCAAAAAGAATTTTTCATATCTCACTGGTAGTTGCAGAGATTAGCGCGTTCAAACGAACAAACAATTTCTTGTGCTTTATATTTATAATATTAGTATGAGATAAAGATTTAATTACAATTACTTGTAACGATGCTAGTCGATTAGGTACATTACCTATACATATTATAAAACTCAACGTCTCTCCGTCTGTCTGTCCGTTTATGTTTTTTTTCATGCGAAAACCACTTGTTCGATTTATATGTTTTATTTTATTTTAATTCATAGCTATGTTATCTGGTCTGGTTATAGAATATATTTTGTAAGATAAAGTAACATACGAAATAAGCAGTAACGATAATAATAAATTAATTCTGAAAAAGACGCTTTCTTCTAAGGATCACCCACAATAAGCATTTTTACGGGAAGCACAATTCGCACGTTCGCTCGATCGACAGCATTCTGTAGTCTATGCGAGCGGAGCCGCGGGCACAGCTAGTATATAATAAACGTAAAACGTTACAGAATAAAAAGTAGATCGGGGCTTTATGTAAGTCGTATAACTCATATTACCATAAAGTCGTATAACTCATATTACACTTCACAAATCCAAAGTGATAAAATTTTCAACAGTAAAAAATGTCGTTTAATAAATTTTCACCTCAAAGAAATTTTCCAAGTTTTTTTTTTCAAATTCAATAAACTCAAACGTCTGTAACAGTATCGAATGACTTCTGTTTTTACGCGATCCAATTTCGTTGAAAAGTTTCTTTTGAAAGGATTATCATTCTACTCGAAATAAAAAGTTACGGTTTGATTATTTGATTAAAAACTGTGAGGCTGTTCGAAGATATTCTTTTGACGAATTATTATAAAATGTTTCACAACTAAATAATATAATAGAGTACATATTAATAAATATCTCCATAAACCTTTTATGTCATTTATTGTAAATATAAAAAAATGATAGTTTTAAAAATGGACTTTCGATTTCATTAAGATTAATTTGCTTACATAATGTAAATGATTAACAAGCTAAAAAAGTTTAAAGTTCTGTAACTATACTACGGAAATAATTTGTATAAATACAGAAAAAAAGAAACGTGAAACATATTTATCTTGAAACAAGACAGAAATAAATGCCCCAAACTAATTCACACGTTCAAGCGGAATATTTTATTTTGGGATTTATCAATTAGAATCGTAACTTTTTAGTGAGAATGAAGTACTTTAATGACTCAAATAATAATTCATATTCTATATTCGATTAGTCAAATATTAATAAAATGTGATAATAACTGTAAACGTGATCACCGTCACAATTAAAAAATCTGAAGTCAAAGCTGAAATGAGTTTAGATTGTTGAATTGTTAATATCATAAAAATAAATCTCATGACCATACATTTGGAATGGGTTTTAGAGGTATTCGAGCTATGCCATCCACGTTTCATAAATTGCATCGTTTTTGCTTATATAGAATTTATTGAATTTAATACTATAGTGTGTTCTTGCTTTAGATTTTTGTAAATTAGAACCGTATGAATAAATTAATATAAATTTGTGTGTCAACGACGTGACATACCGACATCTAATATGAATTACATCGTAACTTTAATTACAATAAAATACAAAAATACGCTAAGCAAATACAGCAAAAAGACGCTATATTTAAGTTTTACAGTTTTGTCTCTACTAAAAGATCCATTTTTACACAACTAAAACATTGATATACAAAAAATCTCTATATCAGTGGACTAAAATTATTATTTTAAATTTAAAAAGAGATAGTTCATATATAATTAATTATTTCGTCACAATTCACAAATATTGAGTCATTATCCAACATTACTTACATTTGAATTGTGATGCCAAACAAATAATGATATGAATTTTTTTACGTCTTTTCTAAACGCCATATCTAAATTAGTTATGTTGTTTTTCATATTGGGTATCGAATTATGATGCCGTTAGGATCAAGTTTCTTGTTTTTTTTGTTTATTGAGACTATACTTTTTAAGTTTGAATTGCAGTTTCTAATGTCTTCATACGTCATAAATGTCGCCAAGGTGAACAACCGAAGCAACGTACTACACATTTACGATTTTAAACATCGAGAAATCTGCAGTCTTGTATTTTCGTACTACCAAAACATTTTACAAGGATTTGGTTTTCTTACCGTGTTTTATAGTGGTACTAATTAATTAGATATTTGTACGTGGAATAATATCTCAGAAACGCATAGGGAAGCGATTGTAAGATATAACCAAAAAATCTGTAAAAAAAGATAAATATCTTGTTCACCCGTGGAAAACAAAAGCTTACTCGGGTATAATATATTATCCAGAAATAGCTTAGGAGGTGACAGTGGGACTGACTGGAACGCGACCGTCTTGTTGATGTTTATCTGGTCTTAACCAGCCGGCCATCGTGTGTTTACAACGATGAATAATAACTGATTACTTATTTTCCAGGTTTTCGGCATGCCGTGGGCGGTGATTGGACGTTCAGCTATATTATACACGGACAGCTTTCTCTATCTAAGCGGATTTTTAAATGCCCACAATCTGCTCCAAGAACTCGAGAAAAAGAATACAATTGACATGAAGAACAGACTTATTAGCCGATGGTTCAGGTATAAAAAAATTAATCAGCTCTTAAACATTTTTATGTGCTAACATCAAATATCATTTGCTATCCATTCTTACCTACTTCCCCGTAAAACAAAAAAAATACATTATTTCTTTGGTATTTGCGTGACATGGTCTACCACCACACGTAAGATAAATAAGTGGTGTTTTAAAATATAGCTACTAACTCTATCATATATTTTTAAATGCTATATAATCGTCTACGCATGAATCAACATGAATGTAGTTTTGATCTAGTTTAAGTATTTAATTGCCTTAAATTATATTTATCGATAGATATGAAAGATTATTTAAAAAAAAAACATTTAAATACACTCAATATTTCTATCTAAATTTTTTGTAACAAAATAATATATTTTGTTCATCCACATGGAATTCCCGATTAATACGGATGTTGGTGAAATCCGGTACTGTAATTGAGTCATAGTTAAACGATGAACTTAATTAAATTGTTAATTAACAATCGATTTATTAGTTTGTCGAACGCACACGTGTTCGTGGTATTTCATAATAATATAATAAAACTACTTTGACCTGATACCTTCACAATTTAATCTCAAGAGGATTTGAACAAACAAAAAGGTCTAAATTTTGAGTTCATCGTAGGTAACTCGATTATCCTTAAACCATAAATAATTCGCATAAGTTTCAATTTCAGCTGCTATTGGATAGAATTAATTATCATCATTTTGATAAAATATATACAAAAGTAGAATCGGGTATTTTTTAAATATAATGAACGCCTTTTTTGGTATCATAGTTCAACCCAAAAATAACTGCGACCACCGAGACATCGGAAACCCATCGCCAATTGTCGCTGTCATGCCGGCCTGATACCCTCTCGACAGCTGGATACACACCAGGTTATCCCGTAACGTGACAAATCAAATAAGAATTATTGTATCGGGCTTATCACCATACGTATGGTGGTAGCGACCCAATCGCGTACAGTTCTCTACCACCCACCTTCAACCCCCGGCGAGTACTACACCTAGTGTATCAATCCAATCGTACGCAATCCAATCGCAGACAATCGTGTCCTACCGCCTTGCAAGTGGGGACATAAACGAAGAGACCAAAAAAGGTTTTAAGACGCTCAGCACCAGAAAAAATGATACTAATGGAGGACGTGTTTTTTCAGACTCTTTCCCCTATTCGTCAGCTTGATGTTGTTCTGTACATACATTCTGCCTGACGTGAATAACGGACCCCAGTGGAATTTAGTCGTTGAAGAACATAGCAGAGTCTGTGTAAAGAACATGTGGAAGAGCTTTTTGTTTATTCACAACTATTTCGGATTTGAAGAAATGGTTAGTTATTTATTAATGTACTTCTTTTATAACTTTTATAATTGTGGTTCTGAGATCAACAATGGTTGAAAAAAGCTTTGATTATTACAATCCTTCATCTTTCCCTCGCCCCACCTAAGTAGGGTCAACACAACAAGTTTTCCTCTTCCACTATCTTCTGTCAAATCTCATCTCAGTATTATTCCTCACATAATCCATATTCCATACATAACTTCTTCGATCTTCCTCTACTCCTATATCCGTCTACTTTCACAATTAACATTCTGCTAGTTATATGACATTCATCCCTCCTCATGACATGCCCTTGCCACGCTAAACTATTACCCGTCAATTTCTCTGTCATTTGTGCTATTTTCATACTTCCTCTGATACATATATTAAACTATTTATATAAAATGCTTGTATCTCGAAACCACTCAAGGCATTAAATTTGTATCATTACATAAATTATTTCTCAAAAGTGTTTTTCCTAGCAACGCCATATCTCCTTTAAAGGGGGGTTGGAGAGAGATAGAGTACAGAGAAATTTCTTTATAACTAATTACTATGTAACTTGTATCATCTATACATATTATAAAGCTCAACGTCTCTCTGTCTATCTGTCCGGTTATGTTCTTGTCACGCGAAAACTACTTATTCGATTTACATACATGTTATCTAGCCAGATATAGCTGGTTATAGAATATATTTTAATAATTTAGTAATATATGAAATAAGCAATTATGATAATGGTGAATCAATTCGGAATTAAGACGCTTTTGCGACTTACGCTTAGTAAACCATAAGAGATATATCAAAATAATGTTCTACACAATTACAGATTTTAAAAAGACCTACAAAAATTCAGCGATATCTATCTTCTAAGGTTCATCCTCAACAAGTATTTTTGTCTTTAAAAAGACTGGCGGGCGATCGCCGTGGGCACTAAATTTCGTGCTTCTATTCGACCCACGGCATTCTGTAGTCCACGCGAGCAGAGCCGCGAACACAGCTAGTATATAAATAAATTGATTGAGGATTGCCGTTGTGCGCGCATCACGCAATAATTTCTGGATATTTGATCTTTTTTATTTTAGATATTTGATTCTTATAAAAATATAACACGATATCTTTATAAACAATATTTATGTAGTCCATTCGAGCAGAGCCGCGGCTACAGCTAGTATAAGTATGAGCGATACTACTACATTCATCTTAACTTAATTCTGGTATTGGCTTTACAACTACCCGTGGCAGCGCGGTGGCGGCGTGATGGCGGCGCGTCCGTTGTGCCTTATACACGACATAGAGGCCCTGCGCGGTGGCGGCGAGTTCGCGGCGTGCCCACGGCGCGGCGCCGTCTACACAAGCCCTCTCTAAAAATAAGCAATTAACTAATAGTCTTTAACAAAAATTAAATAATATTCTAAAATTCCCCTCCAGTGCCTAACACACACTCATCAAATCGGGATGGATATGCAGTTGTATGTGGCCACTCTTCCCTTGATGTTGCTGCTATGGAAGACCAGAAGATACGGCTGGACTCTCCTTATCAGTATTGCGGTGGCATCCACATTGCTCAGATATCTCGCAATACATTGGTACGACATCAGCATGTTTGTGTATTATGGAATATCGTAAGTATATAGTGTATTTATGTAAAATCACTTTTATATAATAAATCTTCACGACATATTATTTTCGAGGTAAGGTAAGATATGTCATTGGTAATTTATATGTCAAACGAGACAATATTGCCACTTCTTTTATTACATTTGGGTTTTCTTACTATTATATTTCTACTTTTAAGCATTTTTTCAAATCTAATGCATCAAATGTTTAAACAAGACCATTGTTGTTGATGAAAAACAATATAATTTATTTAAAAAATAAGTGAAAAACCGACTCATTTAAGGATCGACATTAAATACAATTGTTATATCATATATAAGTATGTACATTGGAATGGTATATAAATATTGTATATGTTATAGGCAATGTATGAAATGCCGACATTCTATAAAATGCCTACGAGTACCCGGCAATGTATGAAATAAAGATAATAATTACATACTTTATCTAGGCATTCTATAGAATGCCAAATGCTATTTAGGCAAAGTATCCGATTAATTTCGAATATCACGTGGCGGGATCTCAAAATGCTATGTGATTGAGATAAACACAAGAACTAGCGAGCTGGCCGTGGCAGCGGTCAGCGAGTGCCTCGGTCTCTATAGAAAGCATAGGAAATATTATAAATGACGTGCATATCTCAATACAACAGTTCGTACAAGTCTGGTCATCACACCGCTAGGCCAATTCGATTATATTCGAACAATATAGTCGTGTAAATCAGGACTTGCATTAACTGTGTATATTCTATCTCATTCTCTCGCAGGCTAAATCCTATAGATATATATGTTTGTCTCAATCACATGGTACTTTGAGATCCCGCCAAAACTCCCACGTGAAATTCGAAATGTATCGGAGATGTATTTCATACTTTGCCTAAATAGCACTTGGCATTCTATAGAATGCCTATAACATAAATACTAAATAAAATCTTCCATAACAGTATAGCGAAATAATCGTTCCATCCATCCATTTAGCTCACATTGGCTTACCGTTGAATAAATACCTCTTCGCGCTCATGCCAATCTTTACGATCTTACGCGGCTCTCATGCAGAGCTTAGGGGGAAGTGGGGCAGATTGATACAGAAAAATTCAATGTCGTATTTTATGCCTAAAAAATTAATAAAATATTACATGTTAATGTTTATTGAATGTTAAATTTAATCAATATTATATAATAGTACCAGTCATAAGAATCATTAAAGTTAAATAATAATGAGGATAAAATTAATTTAATAAAAAATGGGTTTTTTATACATAGGATGGGGCACTTTAGTAAGGAAATATATATGTACGAATAAATAATAGGAAATAAGGTCTTAAATGGTGGAGATTATAATAAGACTTAAGATTATTAATAAAGGGAAAATTATATTTTTCAAAGACTTTTCTCTTTAAAATAAAACTATAGAAACTGCTATGGATTTAATTATTTAATAACCACAATAAAAAATGTTTAGGTACAGTCATCCTTGCACCATTGGCAACAGTTCCAGGTATAAGCTGAGCTCTATTCAGTATTAACGGGTTCCTAAAGGTACCTCAATTTATGTTGGCACCATTACCACAGCTGTGTGGTTGAACATATTACGGCATAATATATATGTTTAAATTATTTCAAAAAGTACAAAAGAAAAAAGTTCGAGACGTTCCCTTTAAAGAAATAGTAACTGCTAAAGCACAGGTATTGCAGTTGCAGCTGCAAAATAAACGCTTGTCTTATCTTCCACAATGGAAACACAAACTTACTGGATGCAGGTTTTTTCGTAAATATATAGGGTCAGTTTCAATTACGGATATTTCATTTTCTTCACAATATCGGCAGCATTAATAATTGCACTAGTATCAGTATCCACAAAGACGACTTCTTGTGTATTTACCGAATTTATCACATTCGTATCCCTTACATGGATGTGATAAATACGTATCAATGTGCCCCGCATATTGATGTATCAATGTGCACCAGCAGATAATTAAAAAAAAAAACAAAAATTCAATAAAACCATCGAACACATTAAAAAAATACTTCTAATACGGAATATTGGATAGATTAACTAACGTTTCGTAAGTTTAAATCTTAATTATATCATATAAAACAGCAGAGAAATACTTTTAGATACTTAAGTATTTTTTAGTTAGTAGCACTAAAAACACACTTACTCTGTTCCAACGCTAACGGTTAACAAGCGGTCATCGTGGTTATAGCTGTGGAGCTAAGACATGTATATAGACGTTTTAGTTTTGTCGAGTCTCTAATAATGTTTGTTAATATTGAAATAATGTCGGTGTATCAATGTGCCCCTTGTATCAAAGTACCCCACTTCCCCCTACCTGTCACCCTCGCTATGTCGTCAGATCATCTGGCTGACTTCTCGTCTTGCCTAGTGCCCCGCCTACCTCCACTTTACCTCGTGGTTCGCTTGCCAATATCTTCAACCTTTGTACTCCTTCGGATTTCTGTATTTGGTACACGATCCACGAGGAAGATACCCAACGTGGCCCGCTCCATGGTTCTTTGTGCTTCTTTGAGTTTATGAATACCTATAGATTTTTGTAAGTATCCATGTTTCGGCACCGTAGGTGAGGATCATGGGTAAGAAACATTTCTTATAAGCCTTGACCTTCAGGCATTTTTTTGATTTGAATAAGTCTTTTATTTTACAGAAGACAGCCCACCTTAATTGAATTCGTGTCAAGATCTCCTTTATCTAAGGTTTTTGTCAAAATGACAAATAATGTCCAAGATATATAATATATTCTTCAACAATTTCAACATTGCACTTATCTACACTTACAATGGATATGTTTGTTCTTAATTCTTATATAAGTTTTTCGTCAAGCTAGCTCAGTCAGATAAATAATGTTGCTCGACAAATAAAGATAGAGGTTTATTGAAACAGAACACTGTGTTACACATTCAAAAGTTACAATTAGTTTTGAAATAATTAGAAACAACGACAGACATTTATAAAATAGTACAAGCGACGCGATAGCTAGAGCTCTTCTTAATATCTCTGTCAAAATTAAGAAAAGAACGTCAACACACGCTTATACCACCAGATTCAAATATTAGCTATATACAACCTACATCGCGTATTCGCAGCAACGAGGCGGGAGACGTATTTCACGACGTCTGGAAATACTAGGCCCGGGTTGTCTTGCTATAAGTTATAATTTTCATTTTGGAAATATTCATTTTGAGGCCTACTCTCAGGGATGCTTCGTGCAGTTCTTTAAGCATACACTGAAGATTCGAGACGAATTTACAGGCGAGAACAATGTGATCGGCAAAACGCAGGTGCGACAAATAATAATAAAATAAATATAAAAAACGGTTCTGTAGTTTTGAGAAAATCGCGCAAATAGAAAGGAACATTATTCTGTTGAAGTCAGTTCATAAATATAAATACGGTGTTTGTAAATATCCTTATAATGTAAATAATATTTCGAAAACCAGCATTGAACTGTCAGATATCGTAAAAATGAACGATATTACTCCAAGAGTCCTTGTTAAAAGGTACGTATGTAAAAAAAATACATGATCATCGAAATAAATAAAATATCCATGAACTGAAACGGGCAGTTCATGCATAAGAAGAAATCAAATTAGTCTAATTAATTGTACAAATTTTTTGGCATAGATACATCATCTCTAAATGGAATATACATATTTACATATACCAAATTATTTATTTTATCTACGCAACAACGAGTCATGTTACAACGAAGTAATACTATTTGCTTTTTTTATTCAGACTATTATTAGCTGTTGATCGTGTTCATTTTTATAGTTTCATCAACCTATCTACTATTATAGCCTTATTACATTACATATTTTTGTCTGCCTACCCATGTAAAAGCTTTGCATTGTTACATATTATGATAGCAAAACATCGACAAGTAAATCGGCGGCTTCAACATAGCAAATTCAAATTATATGTAACTAGCTGTGCCCCGCAGTTTCATCCGCTAACTGATGATTTATAATATTATAATACTATACTAAATTCGTTTCGAAAAACTTCCCAGTCATTAAAAAGAGCCAGCACGTAACTCAATCGGGCTTAATGTACAAAAAGAGAATCATTTATAAACATCACTTCATCAACTAATGTTCCACTTTCGACAGTAAAACCTGCTTGACGTGGTCCTTGAACTCATTGTCCGGCAAATCGGTAATATGCTTTGCCAACTTATTGTAGAATGTAATAAACTGTAAACCTAACCTAACTTTAGATAGGACTGCAGACTTATTTGAGATAATTATACAAGGCCACGAACATTCACCACATTTATCTATGTACATATATATGTACACTATCAGATACAGTTTTTGCATGCCCGATTATTAATTCCTTTAGTTAGAAAAATCTAGCTCAAATTAAACTTCGAGTGTTAAAAATACCATGAGTACAGGAAAACGCCTTGTCGTAGTCCATTATAATACTGCAATAAAAGCACTAATAGAAAGAGCAATTGATGGGACATAACTATTCAGTCAGATCGCGACTTTTTCGCATGATCGGCAACAGCCCAAGCCGAGGTTCGGCCACTTTGGCACCCTTGGAGCTTGTTGCCTAGCTTTCGCGGCTGAGTGCCTTCCGCGCTCGCCCCCAAGCCCGGTGAAGCTGTAAAAGCCGCAAAGGCTCCAGAGCCCCTAAGGCTAACAGTATAGTCATTTCGAAAAAAAAAAGGACATAACTATACCTATAGACTGTAGTGACCACACAATATTAGCAAAGAGTGTAGAATTAATATAAAGCTTACATCGTGGAATCTGAAATAATGTTATCGTCATTTGTTGTGTAATATGACGACTGGTATTAAAAATTGGAGTCACAAATATATTATAGATACGTTTAACAACATAGTATAACAAATATATATTGAGTAGTAAAACTTGCAAGCTCTAATTCTTCTGTCCACAAAGCGATCGTGATCGAGGAACTACAAGCACAAAGAATCCCATGTCGTAAGTGATAATTTTAATAAAAAAATGGCGAGACATGTTATACATATGTAGTAATGGTAAAATCGTGCCCAACTTTTTAAATGTTTTATTTTAACTTATATAATATATATATATAGTATATATTAAATAATATATTAAATAAAATACAATATATAGTATATATTGTATTTTTAACGTCTTACTAACCAGCTGCTACACAAAGGAGAATGGATCCTCTGTTTGTCAAATCTACAAGAGATCACCTCATTAAGCTCTAACCAGTTTTTATTTTTAGAGTTCCGTTCGCAGAAAAGGAACCCTATTGTTAAGACTATGCTGTCCGTCCTACGTTTAAAGGATATTTTGAACCGTAATAAGCATCCTGTTAAAATTTTAATTGAATATGTTTTATGATGACGGATATCCTAACAAATCGTAAAAAAAAAATGTATGAAGGATTGTTATGTCACATGTTTTTTTCAATGTTTTTTTTGTTTTCTTTTATCATACAATTCATAATACAATTAAACATTGCGTAATTATGGTCTAACCAATATTTTTTTTTTATTATTAAGAATTGCTACGTCACTTATTTTTTCAAGGGTTTTTTTTTTGCTTTGCTTCATCATATAATACAACCTTGCTTTATCATAAAATGGGGCAAACTCTAAAGTAAAACAACAAATATTAAAAAACAGACAAGTATGAGTCGGACATGTGCTAAAAACCCCAAAATAATTAAAAGAACAGATATTTTTTGGTAATACTTAACAATGCTGGTAGGTTCGAGACTACCACGCACATGGTGATAAATCCGTCACAGTCTCTCTCGCATTTCAGAATCAGACAATGTTTAATCAGCTGCCGAAAGGTTTGTGGACCGTCATGACAGCGGCGACTGGTAATTTATTGTTAATCTCTCGGTGGTCGCCGTTGTTTTTTGATTTGATTACCATCAAACATTACCATGATTACCGTCACTTTGACAAACCAGTATTAAAAAAATATATATGTTCTCTAGTAGAAAGAGTAGTAAAGAGAAGGGGTATTGGTAGTGCGCAAGTCAGACTTGCATTTGTCCAATTTTTTTGCACTAGAAATCACATCCTCATCTGTTACTGTTGATGCGGCCGAAGACATTAAACCTATGCTCTTAGGTACAGCTGCTAGAACAAAGAGAAAGGAACTTTACATGATATTTTCAAATTTTGTTTGGAATAAACACAAATAAACAAAAACACACTAAGGTATACCTTACCACCATACTATAGTTTGTCACGATCTGTTTCTTAACCGAAAGCAGCTGTTTTTTGTTTAATTATTTATAGGTTGCGTTTTGGCCACAATCTCATCTGATGTTGAGAAACAATGTGGCCCAAGATGGTAGCACATTAAGCTTACTGGGGAGACTGGCGCTCAAGTGCAGCTAACGAAACACACCTATTGATACTTGGCGACAGATTTCCAAATTCCAACGCATTGGAAAATACTCTATAATCATAATATAGTTTCACTATGATGTGCCGAAAGCAATTATATTCTGGGCCACATTCTCATACATTTAGTTTTTTGATTACATAACTTGTCCAGTCAAAGTACGAGCTTCTTAACTTCTCTTACGAGTAACGCCATTGACAAAACTGAACGAACTAAATGTTGACCTCTATCACATTTAATAATAGTGTAAAAATAATTGCAAGCATACTTTACGGCTTTGCTATCTCTTAATTTGAGTAATTCATTTTTAGCAATAACGCCCAAACCAGTTAAACACTACTCACTTGTGTGATAGAGTCATTTAAGAGGTGATTTTACTTTGTGGAATGCTTCTAATTGATTCGCACAATTATTTACATTTACGCAGATTATTTAGCGCCAGCTTTTAAAATGACAGTGTGAAATATTTTACATACAGTCGATCACCTTGTCAATATTACACAATTCATGATAATTCTATTTCTATGTACTGACCTTTGGATATTCCAATATTTTCAAAGCATCTATGATGCAATGGTGCTAAAAGGGAGATAGACTAACTTACTAACGTCACGATATTTTCTTTGCTTTTATATCTTTATAAAACTTCAGCTGCACTAAGCTTGCTGAGTTGATACACTGCGTTTAAGATATAACTGTTTTATTTTTAAACAAAACATAACCTTCTGGAGTATATAGCTTTAACAAGATAAAAGATCAAATATATCGGCCAATATACCGTCTTTCTACTAGCTACGTACTACTAGAAACGTAAAATACCGAAGCTAGTAAGATTTTGCATTACATCAGTCATGTTCTCCATACCATACATAATTATTTACGATCACACCTATGCATTTTAGTTTTAAGCTTAGATGCACAATTCCAACTAAGAAAAAACGGTGTCTATCTGAATAAATGCTAAAAATAAACTTTTATATTCACCTTTTAAAGGCTTTTATTCAATAAATCAAGGATTTTCATTTGATTTATAATGAGTAAAAACTCCGATATAACTCAAAACCTGCTGATAAGACTTGATTATAAAATAATCCAAAATAGAAATATCCATGATGCAACTGTGGAAAACAACTGAGATTCCAAAAAATATAGGACACAGTTTTTACGTATATTTTTATAAACAAAAATATTTCACATTTCAGAGTACAGAAGCTATTAGATGCAGCACGATATTCCTACATTCTACCCACCCACAGAGCAACAATATATCTTATTGGAGTCGTAATGGCGTATTTCATTAGAACGAAAAAATTCAATTTCACACTGTCCAATGTAAGTAAACGATAAAAATGTTTAATGATTATCTTGATCACGTGAATCTTTTAGTTCGAAAATAACATCATTTACTGTCAATTTAATATTTATATCTCTTAAAAATGAGATAAACAGATCAAGCAAAATTGATTGAAAATAATTTCGCAACCTTAGTATTTATTAACGTTTGTTAGCTAATAAATAGATGGGATCCTCACCTGGGACTAGTGGCCTTCTTATAACAATTTCTTAAACAATATATATATCCATAACTTTTCAATATAAAGCTCTAAGTTTAATAGAGAAAGTTAAACACGAAATTATACTCACTTTGAAACATAAACTTTGCACTTTGTCTGTCAATACTTTGTAACACTGATGATACATTATCAATGAAACAACTTTCAGAGTCAAGTAAAACTCCTTTGGGGCTCGTGTTTCGCTCTGGCCGCATTCACAATAGTCAGTCCTTACAAGATGGGTTTAGAAGGCTATGAATACGAACACGGATCGGCAGCGATCTTTGCCGCTTTCTCTCCAATTTTATGGGGTTTGTTTATGAGCACGATGCATTGGGCTATTTGCAATGATTACGCCGGTACGTATATAATTTTAAACCTATTTTTTTCCTTTCAAAGGTGGCACTCTTTTAACCATCATAAGTATGTACCGTATGCAGTACAAGAGCCATCTAAGAATCAGTCTAAAGCTTTATGTCTACAGAAAGTTGTCACTTTTATTATCATGTATTTATCCCAATTCAGTGCCTCAGTGCTCCATCAACTAGACTCAAAACAAAGTTGAACAATCCTTCTGTTGGAACCTGTTGTAGGCCTACCAGATACTTAAATATTATATAAGAACATCGATTTTCAGGTGTAGGTACATCATTCTTGGAGTCAAGAGCTTTCAAATTCTTCAACAAAATTGCGTACAGCGTATACTTAACACAATTCCCCATATTCTTCTACAATGTCGGCGTGCAGAGACACGCGGAGTTCTACTCGCCTTTGCTTCTTGTAAGTTCATAAAATAATACAATTATAATAGCATTATAAATTAGCATGTTAATATTATCTCGTGTAACGCTATTTGCCGATGTGGTCGAAGAAGAAGTCCAGAACACAGACTGACTTTCGAGTGCAGGTGCCACAACTTACCGATAGGTTGCTATAAAGCAATTTGTCATAAGACAAATTGTATACTTGAATTCAGAAACTAGCTGGGCTAACAGTACAAAATAACAAGCCTCAATGCTACATATGGTTTCATCAGGATCAGGATGTGCGTGTACGTGTGTGTGTGTGCGCGAAAGTGTGTTACGTGTTTGTTTTTTTATACCACGGGTGGCAAACAAGCGTGCGGTCCGCCTAATGGTAACCAGTCACCGTAGCCTATGGACGCTTACAACACTAGAATCATCACATGCGCGTTGCGGACTCTTTAAAAATCTATCTACCCCCTTTTTGAAGAACCTCATACTGTAGTTACCTAAAAAAACTTAGCTCGTAGCTCATTCCACATGCAGAGCATTCGCAGAAGGAAATTCCTATGAAGCCGGACTGTCTGCGACCATTTCCAGGTTCCAAGTTGTAAGGATGAACTCCATGCCGATGGCGAGCGGTGCGATGGTGGAAAGTAGCCGTTAGCATCATGTCAAACAATTCCTCGGAACAAAACCCATTATACAAACGGTGGAACACGCACAAGGAGGAAGTCTCTCCTCAAATTTAAGGGATCGGCACCATTTCTGAGTTTGGAATCGTCAACGATTCTCACAGCTCGTCTTTGCACCCAGTCAAATGGCCATGGTATCTAGGTGCTCCTACCCAGAGGTGACAGCAGTACTCAATATGGAGTCGAATCTACACTTTGTACAACTGCGGTATTTGTCCAGGAGAGAAGTACCGCTTCGCTCTATTCAGCAAACCGAAATTTTAGGACGCCAGCTTGATCTTATCTTCCAAGTGGCTATAGAACTGGATGTCACTGAAGATGTCGCATCCAGTATCCCAATATTCCTCGAGATGGTGAAGAGCGTATTCAGGAATTGTGGGACCACAGTAAATGGAGTTCTTTTAGCGGTGAACGCGCAAACTTGTGTCTTGGTGGGTTTGAATCTGACTAAATTATCCCGACCCTAGTCGGAAATGCTGGACAATTTATTATCGATTTCAGACACAAGTCGCTCGCGATTTTCGGAACGAGAGATGTTTGCACTGCCCGTGTAATGTGCGTCTCCAGTACTGTCTTACTGTCTCCAGATAGCATATCATTGATATGCAACAGAAACAGCGTAGGAGATAGTACCGAGCCTTGTGGGATACCAGCATTTATGTCCATGCTTCTGGAGCAGCTACTGTCGGCTACGGTTTTCATGCGTCTGCCAGACAGAAAGCTAGCAACACCCATTAGCACAAACCCTCAAGCAGTCCTTATCCGATCAGACCTGTCAGACCCGATCGAACGCCTTCCCTATATCCAGGCTGACTGTCAATGTCACCTTGACTCTCAATAGCTAAAGCCCATCGGTGAGTGAGATAGACTAGAAGATCACCAGCCGAGCGACCGTGACATAAGACATACTGACGATCGCTGATCATATAGTGTTCTTTTAGGTTTCTTAAGAGCTTTGTTTTGATCATACACTCCATTACTTTGAAGAGAAGGGAGGTTATAGCGATTGGCCTGTAATTCGATGGATCTGATCTATCGCCCCTTTTGGGCATTGGGTGTAAATGAGCAGTCTTCCACAAAGTCTAAACAGGCCTACTGTGGTACGAGATCGCAAAAAGGCGCTTTAGTACAGAACACAACTCAGGAGCGCACTTTTTGAACACCATTGCTGGCCATCTGACCCACTCGACTTATGAACATTCAGACAGAGCAGCTCCTCCATCCCTTTATAAGATGCTAATTTCTTAGTTTGTGTGTCAAGTATGTATCAACTCTAGTGTTATTCAGGTGTTTTAATTTATTCGTTATTATGTTATTTTATTTGTTATTTATATGTCATTTGTCTCAAAACAAAATGCCATGGGACCACCTTTAAGTGCTGTTACTTCATGTATTTCAGTTACACGTCCCAGAGATGCTGGCTATCTTAGTGATATCAATAATGACAACCGTGGCCATCGAAATGCCTTTTAACCAAGTCTACAGGATATATTTCGGTAAGTGGACTAAACTTACGGGAGGAAGTTTTCTTTTATTTTGTTCGACTTAAAAAATTACTATTTGTTAAATCTTACTTTTTAAATTTTATAATCGCCTTAAATACTTTGAGTTGATCCTTGCTATCTAATCTACAGATTTATTCTTCGTTAAAAAAACATCTCACTATATGGTTAAATTCGTTGTTTGGTTGTATAAATCCACAATAACCAAGTACATTAACCTAAGTATTATTTAATGCGATAGCTTTTCGTGTACGCGGCATTCGAAAACAAATGACTATACACATATTTGAAAAATAATATACTGTAGACTTTGCTATCAAGCTTACTATTTCATATACAGTGTACGTATGATACCATCGATCAGTTTTTTTATTTCATTTATTGTCATTGCTTCTCAGTATACCGTATTCCGAATAGTTGAAAAATGTAAATTTCATAAACCTTCACAGTATTACTGTAACTCCTCCGTATATTGAAAGTTCGTACAAATCTACTACCTTCACACAATTAATATTGTTATTTGTTTATTTCAGGTAAATCACAGACAAAACTAAAAGACAAATAAATCATATCAAAGACTAAACTAGTGCTATGCAATAATTAATTATAAATGAATCTAGTAATAGCCAAAAACATCACGTATTTATTAATTATTAATATGTATGTAATTTTGAATACTTTTATAATGTATAGAAAATAACGTAAGGAAAAGTGATTAAAATAAAGGTTTTGTATATAAATTATCGTTTATTTTCTAAACATTTAATGTATTTTTTAATGTACATTTTAAAATAAATACTAAAAAACTATCAAAAATTAATTTAGTTGTGCTCTAGGGAAAACGATCTTCACAATCGCATTTTCTTTATAAGTAACACGCGGGAACTTGGACCATTTTCTTTTTGACATTGTCCCTACGTATATAATGAAAAGATCATAATAACATAATCATTGAAGCAATGATGGCTCAGTGGTAGTGTGCATACACCGCGTCGATCGAGATGAGTTCGAATCCCTACAACGAGCTTAAGATTTCAGTGAAGGAAAATATCGTATTAAAACGATAGCATAGTGTTTTTCTAAGTATTTTCTATAAAGAATAACAAGAATCGAAACGTTACATGTTCGATCTCAAAACTTTTGTCATTTCGCTGTCAGCAACACTTTGAATTAGCACACAAATAATTTGTCACACTGTTTCTACAATTTACTTACAAATAACCCCGCATCTTAAAATATTTAATATATTGTTTTCCATCAGATTTATTTTTCTATAAAATAAATAACTCGATATTCAAAGGAAGAATTAGCATATTTAAGTCATAGGGAATTTAGACCTAACAACACAAACTTTTTTTGTCTCGCATACCAGTAATTTATATCAAGACGACAAGGCGAGGGCCTTTATACCTTGTTCAATTCCGTCATCCACGAAGCCAAAACGACGCAGCCATGGAACAAAAGTGTGGTGGAACTCTTCTTCAAAAAAGGAGCAATACCCAATTGAAGAATTATAGGCCCATCTCACTTTTGAGCCATGTTTATAAGCTGTTTTCGAGAGTTATTACGAACCGTCTCGCTCTCAAGTTTGACGACTTCCAGCCTTCCGAACAAGCGGGTTTCTGAAAAGGCGTCAGTATCCCAGACTACATACATGTATTACTGAGACGTGGTCGCTAACTATGAGCCTCCAAAGAAAACTCAAAGTCACTCAAAGGGCAATGGAGAGGGCTATGCTCAGAGTTTCTCTGCGTTATCGAATCAGAAATGAGGAGATCCGCAGGAGAACCAAAGTTACCGACATAGCCCGGAGAATAGCTAGAATTAAGAGGCAGTGGGCGGGCCACGTAGCTCGTAGAACGGATGGCCGATGGAGCCGATGAGTTCTCGAGTGGCGGCCACGTACCGGGAGACGCAGCGTGGGCAGACCCGCCACAAGGTGGACCGACGACCTGGTAAAGGTTGCGGGAAGCCGCTGGATGCGGACAGCACAGGACCGGTCGTTGTGGCGATCTTTGGGAGAGGCCTATGTCCAGCAGTGGATGTCTTTCGGCTGATATGATGATGATAATGATATCAAGAAATAAATAATAATTATATCTATTGTACTTAATGATACTGAAAATAAATTAATACCACATTTTATTCAAACCAAAAAAAGCCTTCAATAATAAGAAAACAAATTATTACTCGACATAAAAAGTAAAAAAAAATTAAGCTAAGATAAACATTTCAATACTATTTTGTTCTCTGCTACATAATACGCCTTATGCCTTATAAAGTAGCAATTTTTTTATAATTAATTATGAATTAATTCATCAAAAATACTTAGGAAGTAATAGGTGAACACCTATGAAATTACCGTTCTACATAGAAAAAATCTAATAATCTTCTTAGCTATATTATTTAATTTATATGACTTTGCAATATTAAGTACAATGAAAGATATCGATATTCATACTAGTCAATATAAAAAATCGGCAATTTAATAAATAAAGACCTAATTTTCACTAGATAACTTAACAATCATGTCAGTAGTCTTGATGATAAATTTTATCATCAATTCTAATTTATGTTAATTTATTTCTTAATACGCGTTATGAGAAAATTATAAATGATTTTTACTATGCGCATGCACATTATAACAAAAGTCTACACCATGAAGTTGCTTACTAACTAACCCCCTTGTTTTATTGTCTTGAAGATAGGCACACATTTGATATTTTGTGACGCTAAGTACACGCACTCACTTTCTTATATTACACATATACATTGTCGTACAGCTGGTCAGCGGCCTCTCCCCCCCTTTTCCACGCCTCCCAGTACAAAGACTTTATGGACCATCCCTCAATGAATGCGCCAAATTCATCTTGTCATATCCATCTCTGACTACTTTTATACGGCGGCCTTTACTCTGGGATTACTATGGCCCAAGGTCCCCAAGGTCATGTTCAAAAGAAGTGGCACAATAGTATAAAATGACATTTTTCATATCTCTAATAATAAATATACAATAATCTCAAATAAATAAACTGTAATTAATAATTATTAATATTAAAAATACCCTAAATTTTACTCCTTTTTGTAGTTTATTCATATTACAATATTCAATTGTATCCATCTCAGTACGAGTTACTTCAAAACCTAACTGACCTATGCCAAGAGATCATTGATTTTATCATCTACTTTAAATTCATGTCAGCTCTTTAATTCTACAAGTCTGGTATCTTCCCTGCAATCTGGAGGTGTTCTACCAGGCCTGCACTGACATTTGATTTGTCCATTTGACTCTTTCACCAGCCAAGCACCGTCTGGACATGGACCCTGAGTGTTGAGAATATGGCACGCCCCACCATATGCCGCTGTGCCTTTGCGAGAGGTGCAAGTTTCCGCCTGAAATACAAATAATAATACTTATTCAGATACTGTGTTCAGTTCAGTTTCGATATGTAATAGTTTTTAATTATTGATATAAAATAGAATATCTGTTTAGCTCAATAGGTTTTGTATTATGGTCACAATTTTACCTGATCTTAAGTGACGATGTGGCCCGAGATGGTGCCTAGCTATGTCTATAATTGGGGGAATTGACTCACAAGAAGTATAAGTGCCGGAACACACTTATGGTGCTTAGTGAAAGATTTTCAACTTGAGGGTGGTAATACTCTACAATGCCATTGTTTTATCACTGTTATTCTTTACCAAAAGCTCAGACTCATTGTAGGGATTCGAACACACATCCATCCACGAAACAACAACTGAAACATCACTGTTTTATAGAGTTATAGATTACCTTTGATCATATCCTATATTAAGTGACTAAAGGACATCAATTTAAAATAGTAAATGTACATGATATTTGAAAAAGTCGTCACATACCTCTCGTCTATTACAAGATCCTGATCCACAAGCGCAAACTCCATTATGACTTAGACCATCTAAAGCCGGTCGTGCATCGAAGTCAAAGGCAACCACCTCGCCAAGCGGACACGGCTCCGTGGTACCAGGTCTGTAGCAACGGCGACGCTCCGGCACATACAGCCGTCCTCGAGCACATGGCACCTGTTAAATAATCACTTTACATTCCATTTACTCTTTCTTGTAGTACCGAGCCCTTACAAAAAATGTGGCTTTTTCTTCCGAAATATAGAATATCTATATAATATAATCATGTACATGGCTCTAAATATAACTTATTATTAAAAAAAAATCTAGGAAATGGCACAAAATTTAACATTAAAAACGGTTACGTATAATCCAATTAATCATAAGTAATTTATCTACGAAACGTTCATTGAAAATCTCTAAAAACAATGTATTATTATGGGTCATTTCGACCGAAACAATCACGATGCGTCTTTGCTACTAGCGCCTTACCATAATTTTCTTCTTTTTTTTTCAAGTAAATATACATGTATTGCTTTGGTATTCTGCGACTTTACTAGAAGACGTTATCAAACCTTCCGAGAGGAAAGATCCAAATAATCTTATCTAATTCTAACACTAGTAAATAAATACTAAAACGATCGTATTTGACTCACTCTTAAACCTTGGGCAGACTGGCCTTAGTACTCAACCAGTTACACCTGTGTGCGTGCAAGGAACGTGGTTGGATGGCAAAACTCAACTGGTTGGGGATTTGCGACCTCCACAAATATGGTGGAATCATTGTAATAGCGTCACCCTCCCATACTGTCCATTGCGTTTTCATCCCAATTACTACATAACCAGCAAACTAATAATAACTTACACATTAAGCACTTACAGATTCAAAATGGGCCCTCATTTCAGCAATGTTGTCTGTTTTGAAACTGCACTTAAGTACCCGATAAAGAGTACAATCATTTTACAAAAACACCATTTCCTATGAGCTCTCATATTCAAAACCCTTTTCATTCTACTCAAATCAAACCGCATTATCCTTTTTACAAAATAACTGCATGTATTAAGACTCATTAATATATACTGCTCAATATAAACCACACTTTCCTTACATCTTTACTGCCAATTTTATTCTACATTTATTCAGAGATTCCTCTCTCCTTAGCAAGCGCTTTTCATCTCAAAGACTACTTTGATTCTTAATTTCTTACTTTTGTACATCGTCCGCCTCTAGCGATCATTTCATCCTGAGCACAAGGTCCTCGTGTATACAGCCTGTAACAGGCGCCGTCCGCGGCACGAGCGTGAAAGTTTTTGCATTTACACTCTGCTTTCGAGCCTTGCGACGTCACCGCTGTGATGGAGAATGTATGTCCTCTTGGACAAGGTCCAATGGAATCTGAAAATTATAATCGAAACTTTTCATTTTTTGAAGTTGCAATCAGTACACCTGACGTTAGGATCACCTAGGTGATTACTATGTTAGGAAAAGTACCAACCAGCAATCATCCTTTTAATTTTCTAAAGTGTGCAAACTAAGAGTCTGCAGTAAAATAAATAAATATTTAAAAAAATCAACTTCAAAAGATCGCAGTCCTGAGGCCATTCTTAATAAATTACCACTCCTGAAGACTAAGTTGGAAAGCTTCTTATGCCGTTGTGAGTTGCCAACTGCACACCACACACCGGATCATAGGAGCTCAAGCACTGCTGCTTTGCGGCAGAAATAGGTGTGGCGGATGGGCTTCCACAGTCAAACCTGGCATATGTTCTACTACTCTTAATAAAGATCATTAGTATGAGTGCCGTTTTTAGTAGCATTTCTTTTACTCCTATGTTCCTCACTGAAAAGTCTTTAAGTAGATATACAACACGTGCTTAACACGATACATTTCGACTAAGTCTTAGCATTGAATAAAAGCAAATCAGTGTTATTGTCCTCAAATAAAGCTACCGTTCTAATGAGAGTCACGCCAAAAGTGTCTGAATGATCCCATAATTGTTTTCGTTAGCTAATGAAATCAATCTTAACAAAAATAAGTAATCTTACTATGAAAAGGTGAAATAATATACCATAAATAGCATGAGTTGATGCATCCAAGCATGAGCTTTGGTGATAATCGATTTGACTAACTTTTATGTTGATTCGGTCTAGCTAACCAGGAGAGTTGTGAACACTAATGAAAAATAGCTCAATATAATGGATGGAATAAGATCAAAACCATTACCTAATTCATAACAACCTCCGGAATCATCGTGATAATGCGGCATATGAGTCTCACAGCCACACCTCGGTCCAGGCAGGAACAACTGCCCTCTTTCACACGGACCTCGAGTGAAGTGAGCATAGCAACCTCCGTCCGCTTCCCAATAATTGCTACTATCTGATTCACACTGGAAGTTAAATTAATGTCATAAATTTGCTCATACGTCACAAGGAACATCATATGTTTTTATTGTAAAAACATAAGGTAGCTAAAAGTTATAAAGAATATAAACCATAAGAAGCCTGATCAAATAACAGTGATAATCATCAGAAAAGGTGACCACCGAAATGTAATGTTGATGAACAACGTTCCTTCGCCTTTTTACTTACAAATTATAACTTATATCGCACTAGTTTCACCCGTGTTAAATTTGTAAGACCAACTCTCACGTTGTTTTTAGTTCCCGTACGTACTAGTTACCAGATGCTTGACGTTCACGATTACTATGGTAGTTTCAGAAATTAGCGCGTTCAAACAGTTTCTTAAGCTTTATAATATTAGTATATTATAGATACTAGTAAAGAGATAGATTTGAAATATATCTCCTAACGGAGCAAACATTTTTAATTCTCCAGTGGCGGTGCATTTTATAAATTAACATATAGTTCAATAAGCTATTAATTGTCACATTTGACATTGGTGTTAATGGCCTAAATAGGCAGAAGCCAAAATGATAAAAAATAGAAAACTATACAATGTATTCAAAATGTATATCGGCATAAAGCAGTACACTAGACTTACAGTGCAATTAGCAAGACCGTCGTCGCCGACATCGAGTATGGCCCCGGGGTAGCACGGGCCCTGACTGAGCCTGTAGTAGCACCGTCCGTCAGCCGGCCAGTAGAGCAAGGTCTCGTCCGGGCATTGCTGTGGCCTTACGCACATACCTTGCCGTTCTCTGCAATTCACCATCAAGTCAATACAGTCAGTATAGAGCCTTTTAAACTGCAATGGAAATCGCTTGTATTATGTAATAATTGGAGTTATGTACCTTAATAAAAGATGTCAAAACCATGTGTATTACTTTTCTTTTTTCATTTAGTTCTACTCAACCTACAGAAATATTTTTAATATGTAGCATAGATCGTTTAACGTTGGGTTCAATTCTAAAGAATATATTCAAATGCCTAATACTATATGAGACATATTAATTTGTGAAAACTACTCGCGCGCCATCTTTTATTCGTTAATGGTACTATATCTGTATCATTCACGGAAGTACGAGAAACAACTGTACAAAGTTTCAACTCAATGGTAAAAAATAAAAGTTTTTTAGCAAATGCATATGAAAGTATATACGGTACTTATAACAAAAAACATTTACTTTTTTTAATTTTTGTCTGTCCGTCTGTCTGTTTATTCCGGCTAATCTCCGAAACGGTTGGACCTATTTTGACGGAACTTTCACTGGCAGATAGCTGATGTTATAAGGAGTATCTTAGGCTACTTTTGTTTTAGATTTTATTTAGACACAGCTAGTATACTAGTATATTATATATTTAAAATAAGAAATACAATTATTTATGTAGTAGTTTTTAATAACTTTAGTACGAAACTCATTGCATTATATAAACATTAACAATTTAGGACACCTTTAAAATATAATACTCTGTAATTGAAAACAATGAAAAGATCACAGTAATATCTATTTTCAAAATACAAGAGTTTATATGATTATTATATAAGCCTATTATAGTGAAGTCCAACAAAAATAAATTTATAAGTTACAATACTGATTAATTTCCTATATAGCTAAGAGGGGAATTCGGATTAAAATTATTAAATTAATTAATTTTCGGATTAAAATCGAAAATTCGTGTCAATTTTGCAACAATGTCGTAAATAAATACAAACAAAGTTCATTAATATACAGTAAACTGACATAACAGCGCGTATCGCTTAAGCTGTTATGCAATATCATAAAACTTCATTGGGGTGTATAGGAAAAACCCAGAATTTATTTATTTGTATAATCAATTGGCAACACACCGTCTAAAGATACCGCGAGTCGCACATAAGTCTTCTTTGTACCGTCCAGAATATCCTACTAATATTATAAATGGGAATGTATGTTTGTTTGTTTGTCACGCTTTCACGCAAAAACTACTTAACCGATCATCATGAAACTTTGTACACATATTCTTGGAGGCATTAGAATTAACATAGGATACTTTTAACCCGGTAACAACAATTTTTGTCGTCCACGCGAGTGAAGCCGTGGGCACAGCTAGTCCATAATATAAGTTAAAAAAAGATAAAAATAAGTTTGGAGTTTCTTTTTTGCAAAATGTTATCGTAACCACAATGACTTCCTACGAAATGTATGGGAAAAGTATTTTTTGCGATTTCTGACATTTCTAGTACTCTAACCTCAGTCGGTTCAATATAGTTTATGTTGATCCTTATAAGAAACAGTAACGATTAGTAAAAAAAAATTTTTGGGTAAATTTGCCGTTAAATTGCTGACTGTACATTTAAAAGAAAACTTTAAACGCAGGTCAAAATGTCTCATAAAGTTAAGGACAGTCTCCTCAGAAAGTTTTACTGTAGCTACAACGATTAAGATACGTACCCTTACTACCCCATCACAAAAATCCATGCTGTATACAATTAAGTTAAAAGGAAAAGTATCACAGCTAAGTAGGCTTTACAAGCTAGCGAGTAATAGTCAGTCAACATATAAAATGTAATTGGAGAAGTAAATAAATATGAAAAATCATACCTAGAAAATTTCGAACACTAGGCGTGGCCCGACACGCTCGTGTCCTGGTTTTTTAACATACTGTCAACTCAAGGATTATCATGACCTACGCCGCAAATAAAAAATATATAGTGCTTTCGATATGCTTACCTACCCTCTCTTGTTGAATGACTCCTCGACGGGGGCAAAGTACTCGCCGGGCCTACAAGGTCCGCGTTCGAACAGCTTATGGCACGTTTTCGTGTGCGGCAACTGCGCCGTCCCTGGTGGGCATTTGCATTCCGCGACCGTCCGTCCGCCCCATTTACCCGGGCTTAGTTCTTGCGTCTCCGGGCATGGGTGTCCTTTCTGGAATCGCAAAGAAAGGTAGCGTGAGTATCAATGTTTAACCGTCAACAATATTAATATACTTTTCGGAAATCAAAGGCCATGAATTTTCTGCCAGATCCTCTGACCCTATCATAGGTGACTACCAAATAATAAATCGGCTATAAATAATTGGTTTATAACTGTTATATTCGTTTTCTTAAATTAGTAAAGTTTAAAAATATATATATATATTACTTCTCAAATGTGTCTCTGCTGGAATTACCATATGTCTGTTAATTAATGATTCAAACATCCTTTTAAAGCATAAATTCCCTGCTATTAACGAAGTATTTCATAAGTTTTCGATTAAAAAAACATTTCATTTGGGGACGCCATCTGTTGATATACTAAAGCAAATATATTCAAGGCGCCATCTATTAGCAATCTGTCCAACTAACATGAAATTCAATTAAATTAAATTTTTTACATTCTATAATGTGCGAACTATTCGTACGAATCATCTAGAACTATTATAATAAGGAAAAATAATTATATTACAATATTTTAAATAGTGCACGTCTGGACGTTTGAATATATGCTGGCTTGTTCTAAATTGGAGCATATTATCTTTATAAAAATACGCCACACTATTTTAATCTTTTTCTGGTTAGAATATATCTAAATTCTACTTTCCAGAAGCTAAAATAGTGGCGATCGATGCACTACAAGTACATAGTGGGTTGAGCATTCATAATAATTACTATTTTTTACTGAGATTTATTTCCGGAATCACCAATAATTCATAACGGAATTGATTTTAATGAATACTATAAACTACCTAGCCATGGAGTAAACCTAATAAATGGGGATAATTAACAACAGCAATTAGGTCTATTAATTGATTATTCAATAGCAATATATGTACAATATATTTTTTATAAAAAAATGTTTGCACTTTGTACAGACGTAAGAAGTTATATTTCAACAAAAATAACTCTAAAAATTATATCCCTCGCGCCAATATTATAAAGTTAGCCGTCAATGATAATAATGTAAATTCATCTTAGGGAACGTATCCATACTACGTGACCCGTTCTGATGGGGAGGGGGGTCTTCAAAATACCACGCTTGGTCATATGGGCAGGGTGAGGGCTTAGGTTTTCGTCATGTTGTCAATATCCTATAGGGAAAACTCGGAAACATTTGTTATAAATAGTTATTACTCAAGCGAGTCTTAAACGAGTTCATTTTTGTAATTCTTGAAACATATACTAGATGGCGTTGGTTGTCAACATTGTTTCAACAGTTCAAATAGTTTGCATAAAATTAATAGTTTCGTTTCGTTCATTACCTACAGTTCTGAAGGTATCTATCACCTTAATTCCCTCTTAAAGGTCATTTTAACTGAAAACTTCATTATGTCTAAACACTAATAATAAACAAAAAGAGGCCAGCATAGATTCATAATTAGTCTCCGCTGCGCTCCGTATATTCTGTGGCTCCGAACAGCGGAGACTAATCATTATTCTATGGAGGACAGTTAATTTGATTTTAATACATAATAATTTCCTAATTATAATAATTCATTTTTAATTTTACAAGTATTTACAAAATTATTGTAATGGCACCAATTTTAGTCTTGCGTAACCTGACGTTTGAACTATGTGCTGTAGATTCGGGAAGTGACCTCTAACACTTTATTTCTCAACCATTAATTTCTGCGTCATTTACCAAAGGATTAACATTTGTTAATTATAACAATTCTTGTTTTCTATAGTAGCACGGTTTTAATAATGCCTATTCGTACCGTACGCACAGTTAATTAAAAAACACATGACGACCATCGAGAGATCGTTAATCCATCGCCAGTCGCCGCTGTCATGCCGGCCTGCAACCGTTTCGGCAGCTGGATATACACTGGCTGATCCCGAAACACGACAAATCAAAAGTCACTATGACGGGCTTTACACCTGGTGCACGGTGGTCGCGATCCAGTCGGGCAAAATTAATATACCGCCCAGCCATATACTTTACTTTCAAAACACAAGTATATTCCATCCGGATGTATTTCATTCATAATGGGTTGTCTGGAACATCTTGTATGGGATAATTTTATAACTCTTCAACGCTTACCAAGTCCTTATTTGACAGTTGACAATTGTAACAAAGCAAATTCAAATGTGAAACCAGTTGACCGCTAGACACGCTCGTCCTGGTATTTTTGTATAACTGCTTTCGCTTACTATCACCTACTTTTATATAAGGGCAGTCTTATATTTTATATGTTATGTACATCTTATATGTTAGATGTTGCGTGGCGAATTTTCAAGTTTTTATACCGTTGTACTCTTGAAATAAATGTTGACGTTTTTGCCTTTTGCTTGTTTATGGAATTCAATGTGTTTTTTTTAATATTTTAATTAACACTAGTGCGATTATTTGGTACATTATAGAATGTAAATAATGTAACAACTGTCATGTTAGTTAAATACATTAATTTTAAATTATTTGTATATTTTTCGTCAATAGCTGGTAACATAAGGTATAAAATGATGTTTGAATTATTAGTTTTGATAAAAAATTCACGAACATATGGCTTTTCCACCAAAAAATAACTTTTAATGTATAATATTATGTTTATATTTTGCGACATGGATAAATAACTGTATAATCGTATTGCTATCTAAAACATTATTTCTTATTCTCGAAGAGAACTCGGGGTCAATCACCACTCCAGCCTACATGAAACATTGACGATTTCAAACACCAACATACCAGTAGTTCTGTATTTTAGTAATAAATAGTACGACATCATGTTTCAAGGCGTTCAGAATTCTTTGGGATATTTTCTTTCACCGTCAGTCGATATGTTATAATTAAATTCAAATTAGTATTGTAAATATATGCGAATTCTGAAAAATATGTCGATTGATACCAGGGACTGCACTTTGGTTTAGGTACATGGAACGTAGGTATATATAATGTAAATTGTATTGTATTGTAAATTGTATTGTAATGTAAAATGTATTGAAAAGTATAAACTGGAGCTGATATAGCCTGACTTAGGCAAATTAATATGAAGGAAACGTAAGATTTTTACAAGGCTAGAGAAAAGTGGTGATCCGCCCTCTCTGCTCACTCCAATAGAGTTATAGCTAGATGATATATAGATAGAATCTTAACATCCGTACATTATGTATCATGCACAAGTTTACTAAACTGTTCAACAACCTACCTACTACATAAATTGTTATGTATGTTAATTATGTCCAAAAAAAGAATACATATTACAGTACGTGCAGAGAATATTGTATAATTTGGTGTAAAAATTAAAACGAACATTAACAAGTGAAAGCTTACATGTAATGTACAGAGCACAATATGTTACGGTTACTTTGTTAGCTTTACAACTGTTAGTACTATAACTACTTTTTGACTACATTTGACCACATTTTCATTGTTATAAGTTAGCTGTAAAAATTTCATATTTCTTTCTTCTCGTTTTTAGCTGTTATAAATCACAAAATGAATGTTAAGAACGAAACTTGCGTTGAGTGTGAAAATATCGCCATTAAAAATAATATTCTCAAAAATACCGCCATTACATCATAACTAACGGGTCAACTATTAGAGGCATGTATGATAGGATTGTGTTATTGATTAGGTACTTCCAGTTATAATAAGAGAGGTAGGGAACAGAGAAATCTCGACTGCTGATATCGAAGATTGCAGCCAAATAACCTTGTGTTGAATTCCTGCGGCGAGTAGGGTATTCAGAGCTCCTTCACGAAGAAAGGTTCAAGGTCGGCAACGCGCTAGTGGTACCAAGTCTTCATAGGGTACAGTAACTGCTTACCATCAAACGGGCTTTGTGGTTTTTCGTCACTTTAGTTGTATAAAAAGTCACTTATATAAAGTGCCGAACCCTTACAATCTAGTACATTTTTAGGGTACCGTTCCCAGAAAAGAAACCCTATTGCAAAGCCAACACCTTCCGTCTTAACTTCATGGTACAATCTAGTCACTTACTCAACAGCTGAAGGAACAACATTGATCTATTATTGTATGAGAGTTTTTCGCGTATTTCCAGACCCTCCCTTAAAAACGTCGGTGTCAATTAGTAACATTTTCTGCTGACCGTACCGCTAATCGTGATAAAGATATTAATCAAATTCGAATTCGATATACAGATTACGGTTCCGGTATAACGAGTCGCGCTGCAATCGTGTACTTGTGAAAGACCGTGACCGACCGATCTTGATATAATAACACATATTGACCAACAATTGGTTAGCGGTTAATTTTTTATATTTATAAACAATTTCACAAATATTTTAAAGCTTACGGAATTTATCCTTGACTTTATGATTACGTATAAAGTTTCATAGTCTTAATTAGCGGTAGAGAAAATAATTAGGTATTGATAAATGACCGGAACAGGTTTGCCTAAAGCATAAAAAATTGCTTAAAAGAATTAAAGACCTAGTCGCCAGTAACACTAAAAGGACATTTTTTTATGAATTTAATGTGAAATAAATATTATACATTACCTCTAAAGAGGATCGTACTATTTATTTTATTTTTTACTTTTATTCATTAACATATGTTCTTTGACTCCATATTAGAACATGAAAGAATACTTCTTTCAACGATTTATTAAAGATAAAACAGCGATTAAGACCTTTAAAAAATTCACGGAACACAAAAACACTCAACGCGTATTACCAGATAAACGACATAAGTCACATTTCATAGTCACGAATTACGCAATACGTGACATACAGATTGTAGACATTCATCGTTCCCATCGCATGCAGACAGACAGACGTCTTGCTCATCCCAAACCATTTATAACAACCAAAATACCAACACGAAGATTTGTGTAATACACATCAACTATGAGTATTTCGTAAGAGAACTCTGCGGTTCTCAAACTAGAGTTCGAACTTGAAATTTGAGTTATTTTAGATGAAATATTTAAACAAATTTTGTCGGGATCTTGATCGGTCTTGTTGTGGTTTTTATTTACATGAATTTATGTTATTTGGACATTGTACACAAACTAATTGAATTAAAAAAAAAAACTCCGTGGACATTTTTAACAAAGGAGCCGTCATCTTGTCAGAGATATGTTTGGAGATTACAAGAATAATAATTAGAAAACTATTCTATTCACGTGACGTTGGCAGAATTAAGGACGAACACAGTTGTCATTAAAGAAAAAGAAGAGGAAGATAATATGTTTAAAATTAGTCACCGAGAGAAAACGGAATTGATCTGGACAGATTACATTTAAAATATTAGATAAACATTTATAAATATTAGAAAAACGTTTAAAACCCGCAATAATTTATAACAGGATTAATTCATTTGTAAGAAGAAAGATATTATTGTCAAAAGAGAAACAATCTGCTCATCATGTAGTAAATGAGCATAGAGATACATTAAAATTTAATTTGTAAACAGTCGTTGCCAAATAACCTTTTGTGTTGTATTCCTGCAGTGAGTAAGGTTTGCATAACCTCTCAGGCAGGGGATTCAAAGTCGACAACGCGCTAATTGATACCGATGGTATTATAAGCGTCCATTAACTACGGTAGCCGCTTACTATAAGGCGGACCGTACGTTTGCTTGCCACTATAGTTGGATAAAATGAAATTGTGTATTACAATATCGCTCAGGTTAACACAATTTTTGTTTTATATTGTGTTAGTTAAGTAAAAAGGTTACTCAGAATTATATATTTTTTATTTGATTTGTAATTTTTTTTTAATATACATATAAGGTGGCAAACAAGCGTATGGCTCGCCTTACGGTTAAGTGGCTAACGTAGCCTATGGACTCTTGTAAAACCATTATCACTAGCACGTTACCAACCTTGAACCCCCAAGGAGCTCTGAAAACTACTCACCGCGGGAACACAACACAATGTTATTTTGCTGCGATCTTTTGTATGGTGGAGGTTTTCACCTGTCGGACAGCGACAAGTAGAAACAAGTCTCTAAAAAAAATTTGCCTACTTATAGCCATATCATTTGTTCAAGCTTTGACTTGCTCTGAGGTTTTTGGTTTCGATTTTGTTACTCTGAGCTTTAATAAGTTTATTTTATTTTAAAGCAACTACTACGATTATTATCACATTCCATCACCGCTACAACTCAGTTATTCAACGAATCCATACGCTTTGACATTCAAAACACGCACTGCAAAGGACTAGAATTTGCTGGTGGAATTTCTACAGCGTACGAGAAATTGTACATTTAAATAATATTATCACTTATTAGTAAGTTCTTTATAATTCGACACTCCCGAAAAGGTCACAAATCAAATTTGGTTTGTTTTTAGGGCTTTGCAAAATTCTCTTCCATGGGCTGAAAAAATCAAATATCCGCAAATAGTCAATATTGGTTATTTTATTTAGTGCTTTGTGTTTTCTGAGGTCCTAAATAGAAGATAAACATCTCATAAAAATAAGCTCCAATGTTACAAATTCCATATTACTCTAATTCAGTAGTAAAGAAAAAATACAGAAAAGGAATTAACTGTCATAAAAATGATACCAACCTTATAAATTGTGTAGCATTTTCCATCAGATGGCCAGTACAACATGAGCCAGCCCTTGGGATGTGCAGCACACGGATTCCTCCTGACATCCGCCCACGGTGGTGGCAGAACTGCAGCTTGAGCACCGCAGAACAGTGCAGCCAACCAAACCCACGCACTCATTTTACCGAATTTGAAATGTTTAATTTATTCGGAACACCATATTTCACTCTTTTAGTAAATGTTTTCACTATAATTATAGCACTTATTGTTTTTTCTTTCTAACACACTTTTTCTGTTTGTCTAAGAATGTAAAATTTTATTTATTAATAAATACAATTTTTTATTCTAATCAAACATTGAAACTTCTAGATTGTGATACAATTATTTGTTACCAAAATAATAATTAAAATCCTTTATCACAAAGTTTTTATGGTGATGGTAGGAATTATTGATATTTATCTGAGGTAAACAAATCTACAAAGTTGACTCGCCACAAGTTGGACCGAAGAACTGGTAAAGGTTGCGGGAAGCCGTTGGATGCGAGCAACACAGAACCGGTCGTTGTGGAGATCTTTGGGGTAGACCTATGTCCAGCAGTGACGTCTTTCGGCTGACATGAATAAATGAAAGAAACAAATCGAGGGTACTTCCAAGTTCCGTGTGCACGTCAAGCTATAATTTAAATTTATTTATTTATTTTTAATTTATTCGTCTATAATTTTAAAATCAGTGGCCACACATTTGTCAGTTTATTCTAGTTTTCCGTGGTTCTAGAGGCAGTTTCTATGTATCCTTAGCTGTTTATGATCTTTCACATTGACATTTAACAGTAAGTGTAATTATAGTCACAAACTAGACTAAAATAATATATTAAAAATATTGGTTAAATTCATTGATATTCATTAATTCATGCTGTATATAGTACGCTAGTACAAGACACGGAGATAGTCTTACATTGATTGCAACACAAACATGATCACAATCACTCTATCTTTACATCAGATTGCGAAATAACTTGTACAATGTAATAATTGTGCCTAGATATGCAGAATGACAAGTTTACAAATAATTATAATTTGATTAATTATTGATTCTCACTCCCACAATTTTTTCAGCAATGGAATCAATGAACTACCTATAAAATGGCGAAAGTGCATAGATAATAATGGTACATACTTTGATTAGTTAAATGTACAATTTCATAATTATTTTTTTCGTTTTACTTTTTTCATTTAAAACGCCAATTTCATATGTAAGGACCTTTTTATATTCTTGAGCACATAAATATGCTTCGTTATCTTATCTAGTGTACGGGATATAATTTAATGTTTTAAAACAATAGAGTAATCCTGTAGGAAGTGGTGCTAATGTTTATTTTACAATTGATTAGTGAATGCAATGACTTTAATTTAAAACATCTTCGCAGATACTTGGATTAGCGGTCAATGACTTCTTAAAATTGTAAAGATGTTGATACGATTTTTATTGCGACCGACAAAATTATTATTGACTAGCAACCACCCGCGATTTCGTACACGTTAATTAACCTTAAGACATCTAACATTTTTTACTAAAACGATAGATATATTTAGTAAACTCTTAATATTATATTAAAAAATATTTAGATAAACAGGTATCTACGTGGCCTGGTATATAATCTTGTTTACAAATGTAATGTCTGTGTGTTCGCGAATCGTTCGCCCGCGTAAATTTAAATTTTATACAGACATTTTTGGGGCTTATGTGAATGTGAATACATCAAATTACTAGGTGGCGTGTGAGTCGATTCAACAAATGTGGTATCAGGGTGGTAGCTAGCCAGGCGGGCTTTAGAAATAGCCCTACTATGCTATGGTGTCATCACGATGTTTTCCTTCAACAAAAGCTCAGTCTTATTGCAGGGATTCGAACTCACGTCGATCAAAGCGAAGTCCGTACACGCTACCACTAAGCCGTCATTATAATATAATTTCACACACGGCCATTTAATTCCATACTAAGTATAGCTTGTATTATGGTAACTAAACAGCTGATATACCATACATAAATAGATATTTAACAGCTAGACATACAACTGACAATTATGCTCATGGCACAAAAGTCAGTCATGGGCGGGGATCGAACCCGCGACCTCTCGGCTAAATAGCTATATAGCAATAACTGCGCCACGAGGCCTGTCATTGCTTCGAAATAATGATAATGTGGACCGATACCTATATATTAACGTGCCACAAAGATTACCAAGTTCCGCAACGACACATAAGCCTAGTTAGAAACAAAGTAACTCTATTTAACAACAGTATTACAAAGTATAGTAAATCTGTGGTCAACTCAGCCAAATACCACTAATGCCAGTAAGCCAAGTCGTGCGTTCCACTTAACAATCGGAGATGTTATTCCGTTCATTTCCGTAAGACTCTTAACATTCTGTGTTAGGTCACAAACGTTTTAGGCAACCGACTTCCTATTAATAATATTTACATTAAGTTTATAACCTAACATTACTTTATATTCCAATTTCGTTCGCTGTTGAAACATTTACCGATCTATAACTTAATAATCATTTCCAATAGAATTATATATGAATTTAAATTATTATTCATAGTAAACATCTGAAGAATTTTAAAATATGCATATAATCCATCCACACAATATTCAAAGTGCAAAAGTAAAATAAAATATACAGACGAAGCTAGTTTGAAATAAATTTTAAATTACATTTGCTTAAATCAACAAACACATATGACATTTTCGTGAGCTCACTAAAATTAAAATGTCACTGTTTATTTTTTATTGTTTTCCAGTACTCGCTTAAGACCAAGTCACATTTCCAAATTTGATTTGATTATAAGAATTTTCAATATTACTTTCAGAAATCGTAAAAAGCAAAATTCATTCACAAATAGATTTTTATGATTTTTTTTATATAATGTATTATATTATTCCTCAATTGATAGACTATATGAATTGTCAATGATTTATGTATAAATAAAAATGAAAAGCTGTTCGTTGGTAAGTGTATCAGTTGAGAACGACTGGACCAATTTGGCTATTTTTTGTTGTAAAATGTTCTAATAGACCTAATTAGGTTTTTATAGCAAGACGAATATGAAAAGATTCCCGGAAAATTTTCAAATTCGGGAAAAGTGAACATCCTTTTTTCTATTGGATTTTTGTATGAAATCAAGACCATAACTCACTATTCGAAGAATGGATATGCGAAATTCTTTTTTTTTTATTTATGGTCATAGAAAAATTATCAGAAAAAAAACGGGTTAGATGTCACTGTGGTCGTGTTGACTATTTGGAAGACCAGAACAACACTACCGAGCCAGCTAGTGTATGAATAAAAATACGGAAGAAATTAATTACTGCGCAATAAGCGCGTGTGAAGCCGCGGGACGCTTCTAGCATAGAATATAATTGTGCAACAAAATAAGATGTGGTGATGGAAGATGTATCTGTAACTAGTCAATTACACTGTTCAAGTTATTCACTATTTACCGCAACTTCACTTCGTAACGGATACTAATTTATTTTTTACTAGAACCATATAATGTTCGATTGAGAGAGACAGCTATTGAGATCCTCTACATAGTTTAACGTCGTCGACTAACGGTCTTATTACCGTTCGATAGAGTCTTGAAAAAAAAATAATGTTAGCATCACTTTTATACAAATGTTATAGCAGCATATCGGGCCATTGGTTCTGTATATATTTGCGTAATAAATAACGCCTGGTGACGGATTGTTGATCTATTGATAGTCGCCATTCTTTTTGGCCAGTCTTACCATCAGGCACAGTCGTCACTTGCCAGTGCTACTATATAAAAAAGTAGCCAAAATCAAATCAAATTCAAAATTTTTTTTATCTAGATACACGGCCGTATGTCAGCCAAGTTCGGAAAAGAAATGGGCCAGAGTGTATATTTACACGAACCATTTCGAGCTACTTTTCCACTCTTCATAAGTCAAAAACTATTCGCCCTACACACTTGAACTTTTGTAACGTCCCTTGAACACCTAGAATCCCAAATTTCACGAATAAACCTATTATAGTTTTTGAGCTATTAGGGTCAGAAAAGAAGCATTTTTACCACTGAATCACTCATCAAAAACGTAGACCGCTTCTAGGTGACTGCATCAAGGTAGACCATTATGTATATACAAAGGAAAAAATCAATAAAGTACAATTATTGATTTTAAACGATATAATGCTCATAATAAGATCAACCACAACGACGTTTGCACCCGCTCACTAATAGATGGCAGCTTTTCATAAAAGTAATGATATCTCAACAAAACATACCTAAATGTAAAAAAGGAGCCAAGTTTGGTAGTAGCGACACCCGGGGCAATCGTCACCGATGAAAGAGCTGGTATGTAACGGATGCCAAGTTCCATGTCAGTTCCCTTAATTATAGCTGTAGGAATTTAAGTTTATTTCGTTTACAAAACTGTTTGTTACTTTCTTTGACATAGGATTTTTGTATGTGTGTGTGTCACCTGTTTGTTCCTTAATACAAGCTACACTTAGTTTGAAATCCACCAGTCGTGTGTGAAAAATTGTCCCCTAAAAATTCCCTAAAACAACAAACCTTGCCTCTGAGCAACTATGGCAGCATAGTGATTAATGATTAATTGATAATAATAATATTGGTAAATTAAAAACAGTCCATCGGTTCGTGAGCTAACGGTGCCTTGTTACCGTTCACTACGACCCGTCAGAACCAGCCCGCCTCGATGGCGAAACAATACAATTGTATCTTAGCCTAGTTTCTTGTAAGATTACGTATACTCGTAAATCCATCGCGATACTATTTGACGACGATGACGGATTAATTTATTGGTAACTTATTAATTACATTTTGTTGATTCAACATTCATCTCTCTGTACTTAGATTTTTCTTGTATTTTACTAACATTTTATTGTAACCTTTAAGCTGATAATAATATAATTATTTAGAATATTACTTAATTTATATTTTTTTTTGCACTTGCTACTAGGTCTAAAAATCTATTTTAATATTTGTATGTTGTATGTAAGAAAGAAATAGCAAATAAGCTATTGAGTTTAACTAACTGGGGTCAATTTTGAGTAAGGTCAAATACTAGAGAGAAAAGACACTCCACTTGTACTGCTTGTAACTGCTGCTCTCTGCTTACAACAAATTGAATAACGTAAGAACAGTTTTATCGGTAAAATACTTGCTCGAGACACAATAATAATAGATTTAAAGTAGTTGTAGAGAGAGATGAAGATATAGCACTTCTCTTTTTCTGTTCTTTCAATAAAATAATATACCTTAAAGATAATTTCCATATCGTAAAAGAAATAAAAACTACTTTTTCTTCTTCTTTTTCCTAACTTAGCAACCGATCTTCTTTATTGATGACCATTACTGCCATTATCGAGTGTATATAGTTTCCAGTGTTATGACGATTTGTGTATCCTAGCAAGATGGTGGCTCCCTTGTTAGCACTTTCTAGGGACTTTCTGTGGCATCTCAGAATTCATGACCCATGTTATTATTTCCAATTCACTTCACTTGCGCTCAATAACCAAACTTTATTAGGCATAACGTCATCTGTATTACACAAAATAGGGTCAAATAACAGAAATGTATGAATAAAAAATAAATACCATCATTACATGACAGTTTGAGATCCCGCCAAAAACTCGCTACTTATTTTGATCAGTGATTCAAAATACATGTGTTTATTTTTTTCTAACATTAGCGTTGCAAATACTTACGCCAGTGTTAAACTAATTAATAAAAGTAAACAAATATTTATTAAAATAAAATTATTGTTAATAGTCAAGACGTGTAAAAATGCGCAATCTTTCTCGAGTAACAAAAATATTCCATGGTTCCATAATTATCATCATAGAGTAATAAAGTCTGCTATGGTTATCATGAATTAATTGTTACATTTTTTTAATGTATTGTTTGGAAAGCAGATTAAAGGAATAATTATATAGAAAAAATATCTTGATGTAGTGAAGCATAAAAAACTTCAGTAAAAAAATAACAAAGTCAACCGTTACCTTAACAAAAAACGTAGATTCATATCGATGTGTAAATAAACGGCCTTCTACCACGTACCTAGGGTTACCAACATAGAAACTATAATTTACTGAATATTTACCGGACTACCGAAATTACAGTCGCAGCTGCTAAAACGGGAATATAGCAAAATTTGAACTTAAACATAGAAAAACATAAAATTTGCAGCAACAATTTAATAGATTTTATTGATCAAAGTTACTTAAATAAACCACGCTTATTTTTTTTTCTACATTAGTTCAAATATATGATTATAGTTAATACGTATAAAGATACTTTTTTAATTCAATACGTATCATCTCATTTACTTACGAATAAAGGGTAGCAACTAACTTCATGGAGTTTTTGGCGGAATTTTGAGCTGCCATGTTGTGGTTTTTATTTTTAATTCATTAAGTTAGGTTTGATTTGACATTATGTAATATTTATGGCATTTTGCGTAATATAGTTTGGATATTGTGCATTCGTGAAGTGGATTATAAATATAAACTGAAAACATGCATTTTGAGATGTCACAGAAACTTCCTAGACAGTTCTAACAAGGGAGCCACCATCATGTTTACCAAGCTTTTTGCGTCGCCAAATCAAGAAGATGAAGAACCAACTTCATAGTTACAACATGGGATACCTATTTTCCTGCGTTTGAAAAACCGGAAGTTCCGAGTTTTGCGGTTGGCAACCCTACACGTATCAGTTTCCAAGTATAAATGGTAATATAATTAGATTATTCTACTTGATATAATTATTATTAATGGACTTCTTATTGAATATTAAATGGTTCTATTAATTAATGTACCTGAACTAATGGGAAAGTTAATAATGCCGTTATTAATAAAAAGTTTATTTTTAACCCCTGATGCTAAGAGAGGTCTCTTATATGTTTAACATGTGTATCTGTGTGTCTGTCTGTGGTGTGTTTGCTCCCAAACGGCTTTTTTGTTTAAAATGTGACTTGACTACGAGTTGACAAATGAATTTGAGCATGTTACACAAGTCTGACAGAGTTGAAATTTGGTGTTTTGTTAGTCCAATGATATTATAAGAACCTGGATCTGATGATGGAGCATTATCTGGAATCTGCCCAACTCCTCACCACTTACAATAGAGGTATCTATCGTGTTTGGGTTCATTGGAATGATATCAATGAATAGGTTAATTGTGAAGGGATTTCTTAATTTTTTAAATGTACCTTGTTAGAGTTCGACGTCAGTTGCAAATGTATGTAGATAACCTTTACAAATATACATAGTAATGTTGCCAAATTGGAAGTTTAAACCCTAAATTCTAGTGAAATAAAGTTGTTGATGACAAATATTATTATGTTTAAGACAGAAGAATTGCAAAAATTTATATGTAAATAAATGTATATTTTTCCTATTTGGTCCAACTTCAATATGAATTGTTTCTGTGCAATATGGCTTACTTAGAGTTATTTCTCTCGTAAATTCTGAATCGCTTATGGTTGCAAAACTATAGTAATGGACAGCGCAATTTCGAAAGATATAACGTAAAATTAAAGCCTTTCTCTATACTCAGTAGTAAATATAAATACATATTCATATTAAAATATGTACATATGAAATAGATTAAGTAAAAAATTATGGAATAATTTGTATGAAATAATATCATGTAAATAATTTAAATATTTAATACGCTTAACTTTTCGCAAACATTATTTATTAATTAATAGTTGCACGGTAAAGTGATGACCTTATGGTTGATGATGAGTACAAACCAAAAACAACTGCTGACCACCGTGAAATCGGGAATTTATCGCCTGTTGTCTCTGTTATGCCACACAGCAAGCCTTTCGGCAGCTGTTTATATACAGTCTGATCCCAAAACGCGACAAATTAAAAGAGTCCCTGTGGCAGGCTTATCACAATATGCATGGTGGCTGGCTATACTCCGCCTGATCCCGGAATACGACACGCCTAAGCGTGCCACTATAGCGGCTGTTCGCGGTCCAGTCGGCCACAGTAATTTCCTACCACCATCCAGCCCCTTAAACACGTACGAGTTGGTAACTGAGGCATCTGATACAGTATTCAATTGCTTACAGTCTAACCGCAAGATTTAATTCCGACCATCGACAGAATCAAACTAATGAATTGAGGTTTTTTTTGCTATGTAAGTTATTTGCCCCGCATGTTTCGTTAAGTATCTATGTTAGAATCAAAAAACAACAGCGACCATTATAGAAATAAATCATCGTGGAGGGTTTTTCGACAAGTCCCTTCTCGTATATTGAACCCCAGTGAACAAATGACCTATATTTGACATGACCCTCACATCTTATGTGTAAAAATTATGTAAATATGACACATATGATGTCAAACTAAGGAACGTGTTCACAAAGTACATAAGGTCCAAAAAATCATATTGCCAACACTGTATGTATATAAGACAATTGCCCGTTTCATACAAAATTGTTTTCCTTTTTAAATTTGATCATTTTTAATACCGAATGACATAGATTAAGTAATATTATCAAAGTTGCAAAACAAAAGGTGAATAATCTTTTTTGTGGACTACTTTTTGTGTTAATGAACATTTTAGTCTCGTTTGATGCCTACTCCTGCTGTTTTTCTGTTTATTTTCCTTACGTATTTACTTTTCCTTGGCAACAAGGGTGTTAGGTAAGATTTTTAAAGTAGGTAATTAGATTATGTTTGTTTGTAGCACTTAAGGTGTCCGATTTGCGGACATAACGATGATGTGCACCCCATTCTGGTAGAGTGCTTTTAAGTTAATACTTCTGGTTCGTTCTACATCGGCCGACTATGTTTACCGACCCTTGGTTTTCTTGTGCAAGGGATTTTTTTAATTTACTGAAATAAAATAAAAATTCTGTATGTACAGTTATTGTTTTTGAAAGCTGTTAAATTACAGTGTAGATATAATGAGAAAAAACAAGATTATAGTTTTTCTGAATTATCATTACTGGACCGGCGACCACAGAATTATTAGATTGGAGGTGTTTTTTACATACGGTAATTTAAAAATGATGTAGTCGCGTATACATTTCACATGGAATTATAATGTTTGTTCAAATAGACTTGCGTTCCCGAATTACTTTATTATTATTTACTAGCTTCTGAACGCGACTTCGTCTGCGTATACTTCAGAATTGGGTCTTTACCGAGATAAAAAGTACCCTATGTGTTAAACCTGGTTATAAACTATCTGCGTACTAAATTTCATTCAAATCCGTTAAGCCATTTTTGCGTGATTGAGTAACAAATAAACTCAATTTTTCATTTATAATGTTAGCAATAGGGATATCAATTATAAACAAGATAAAGTCAACATTTTTTTTTTAAACCATCCTACTGAAACTATCTTTCCATCGTTTGCCTTTTATAAAACGTCCATTCTATGTGCACACATACCTTACACAAAGCAATCAAAAATATACTTTACAATGAAACCAACAAACAATTAGTATTTAAAAAAAAACAACACATGCAACTAACAAAAATTGAATTTTTAATATTATTATTCACTTGGTCGCAATTTAACTTGTTTTTGGAGTAAGACGACTTTCCACACTGATTGTATAAATTTGTAAAGATATTAAGTGCCTTTTATAGCATAATCTGAATAAAGATATATTAATTTTATTTGATTCTAAGCCGTAGTTACAGGTAAATTTATTTTATATTTGAATTCTCTGCTAGAAATAATACCAAAAAATTTAACACTTTTTTACAAAAGTTACAAGAAATTTAGTATAATATTTGATTTGTATTATTCAAGTAAAAAGATAGAAAATAATTGAATTATGAAGGAAATTAAACAATATATAATTACTTTAAGTTATGAAATAGAAGTATATCACAGAAACAAACCAAATAATGTATACAAAAACTCGCGTATATTTTTTTGGGCAACGAGAGGCGAACCGCTGCCTGCGTCGCGTAGCCCGTTTCCTCGACTACTGATACAACTAGAGCTTTCCCACTCATAGATCCCTTGCTACCCAATTCTCGTAACATCGACATTCTTTAACTCGTACGACAACAACTGTAATAATTCACGAACTACCGTCTTATCAAGTTCTTCTGATGTAGGACGATTTGACATTTACATAAAGTAGCTTTAATCTTAATCCTTAACGAAATAATATACATAAAAAAAGTGTGTGTGCGATTCACACACGATAGAAGTGAAACTTCATTTTAAAAGGCATTTTCTATTTTATTTAAACAGTGTGCAATATACATACACACCGACATTTACTCTCTCGCTCTGGCTCACACAAAGAGGAGAGACCGATAATGTGCGTTAAACGTTTAACGTTTAACGCTTGGAAGTCGCATAAGAAGTTTCACTCCAAAATGTGTGTACGCTCGTGAGATGTTATACTTCTTTGGTATAACAAAAAAACCCGCGTTCCAATAACATGATGAAGTTAGCCATCAAAGATAATAATGTAAATTAATTTTATTGGAGTTATTTAAAAAAATAGAACTTTGTATAAATAATAAATGTTTTAGTAAAATGAATATAAGATTTATTTATATAACATTAAATAATTTTTACACAATAAAAAGTCAGTAAGTAATATGAATTCACATTATTATCATTGATGGCTAACTTCATCATGTCATGCTTACGTCACATGATGCGCGCGCACCACTCAATTTTACCCTCAGCTAAACGCACAAAGAGAAGCATAACTTCAAAAAAGCAATTGATATTTATTATGTTTATCCGATAGGAACTTTCAACTTAAGATTTATACCTAAAGGAGTTCATTTATTTAATATGCCGTCATGTTTTAAATATGTTTTCCATTTTATATATTTTGAATAGTTAAAATTATTACCTTAATGCCCCTAGTAGTGACTTTTAATGTATAGGTATGCTGTTTGTTTATCTCTTTTTGACTGTACTCATATACTTTCCGCATTATTAAAAAAATATAATAACCTTTACGTACTTAATTTTTGATCGAACAAGAATGATTGCTGTTACTATGTGACCGAATAAGATATCATGACGTCACCATAAAATATTATGTCGTGAGGCTCTTTTATCTACGACGATAAAAGTCGAAAGCTTTTAAATAACCCTCCTTGATGACAAGTTTATATCATAATTTAATTTGTATGCATTCATTGTTTATTAGGTATATTGTATTATCGTGTCTTATTTTTGAATTATTTTATTATACTTTTAATTCCGCTTTTACAGCGACACAGCGATTTTATTTTAAAACTGTTACGTAGTTGGCCTAAAAATATTTTCAGATTCGTCGTTTTTATTGTTGTAAAATTACTTTTGACCATTACAATTTAATGTGTAATGTATGTACATGTAAGCGAAGACGGTAACGCGTTAAGGCTACACTATTAAAAATTATAATGGTTATTTTATAAAAAATGTATTGGAAACTGATAGGCATAAAATTTAGCCAAAATTTAAATCTGGTATTGTATTATTACAATACTTTTTTGTAGGTTTCTTCACATGTCTAGAAAAATTACTCGTATCTATATAAAAAAAAAGAATGTGGTTTGCCGTTGTGCGCGCATCACATAAAAATTACTGGATAGATTTTTTTTTCTTTTACTCCTTAAATACTTGGTCAAAATATCACGATATCTTCATTCAATAAAAAGTTATTGAAGTTTTAAAAAAATACAAATTTTAATGTGTGCTACCCGTTCATAAGTCATTATAGTAGCTAGTAGTATTTTTGATTAACATACATTGTTTTGTAAATTTTCCCATACTTTGGCTTGTCAAATGATTGTAATTTAAAAAAAAATAACATTTCTGAATTGGGGATTGATTTTCGAGTGAGGCTGCTGGAAAACACTGATAAGTCTTTCAGCAGTTGACAAGAAACAGCAATAGCTTGCCAAGCGATAATTAGAAAATGCATTACTATGATAATCACATATAGATATTTTCCCTTAAACGTGGTGGTTTGACCGACCGAATATCGATTCGATGTCCGTAGGTTAGAGTACTTGCATATACCAACAATTGTTTTCGGAAGTCGCGTACATTTACTAACACTGAAAAAAAATAATAGCTGAACTGTTTGACTAATCAGAAAATAGCTTAAATTTACTTCTTAGTAACCAAACTTTTGTTAAAATAGTTAAACTAGTTTTGCTGCACTTCCCAAACTAGTTAAGAGTTTGGTTACTAGTAGGCCTCAGTTTAGTAGTCCCCCGAATTTTGTAACTAATAGGTAAAATTTGAGCTAGTCTTAACAAAACTTTTTTTTCAGTGAATTTGATTTTAAAAAACTATCGGCTGAAGGGTGGGGTAATGGTAGTGAGGAAACCTGAACGATTGAGAAATGCTCTTGTAGTACCACTATATATGGGAATAATGTACAGCTGTTGACTTTTCGCCGTTTCAAATGGCCAATACGTCGTGAGCTGGCGTGGTAATTAAGCCCGTGCATTTCCTCGGAAAGTGGCCTTTGTCTAGCAGTGGGCCATTTACAGGTTGGATTATTATTATTATACTTTACCGGAAGCTCATTTACAATTCTTATTTCCTATGTATTGCCAACCCTCTGTGTCCTTAGCTATCGTCTGCACAAATTCTTAACCTCATTCTCCCATTGCATTTTTCAAGTCACTTGGTTTAGTTAAATATTACGTGTCTCTTATTACATTTTGCAAAACAAACAGAAGACAGGGGCGAACTCAACTCTAATTCAAAGGGCGTGGGCAGTTGGTACCCTGTCGCGGAAAGTTGATACAATACGCGAAGTACCTATTGGGGTGGAGTATTTAGAACCGGGCCCCTATTAACCTTTATAATTTTAATGATTATTTTGGACCAACAATGACTAACTTAATTTATGGTAGAGCAACAACAAAAACGTTGAAAAAACATGTCTCTTGTAGCACCACCTTAACAAATTTTTGTTTCTTTACTTTTATTTTTAGGATGTTCGCCATAATAATAATATCTTGTGAAAATTTCAATCTTCCAAATACTCGTATTAGGGTTTAAAATATACAGTCTTTAAAATATAAGACGGACAGCTAAGGCTTAGCAATAACGAAACATTGAAAAGCAAATGAAACATTACTTACCTGTAATATGACATACGAAATTCCTCACAACGTGACCCTTCTCGCAAATAGCAAGTCAAGTACTTTATTAAAGAGATTTAAGGCTATGTAAGCAAAGATTATTACTTATAACATATTTATAAATCAATGGTATAATATCCCCTGAGTCGTATATAAAAACCAGAACTATTACCTAAACAGAAGTGAACGGATCGATGAAAAAGTACTAGTAAATTTTTGAAACAAAAAAAAAACGTTTGCAAAAGAAATATTACACGTAATAGTGATTTGTGCAAAGAACAATGCTTACGCGAATATTGCGTGTACAATTTATATGAAATTTTATTCAATCACCTTTTCAATTTTTATTCTTCCTGTTAATTAATACCTTTAGTAGTTCTTCGAAACAATCCATCACAGTATTTATACTTATGCATGAAGTTCGGAACAATTGAGACGGTTCTCAATCATAGTCTTTTTTAACTACGATTTGACAACGCTTAGTGCAAACACTAGCAAACGTAAAATCCCATCGCTATCATTTTTTTAAACCTTCAAACATTGTATTTTTCAAAGGATCATCGTAGGAATTCATAAGAGACATTCGTTTTAATTCTTTTGTAAAATGTATTAAATAAGAATTTACAAAGCTCGTCTGTGTACTAACTCCGCTGTCGATTATGACTGTACAGCGTCTAATAGTATGTACTGAATGTACGGTGCATTCCATAACGTGAAGAGATAACAATCAGAGATCTAACAACAAGAAATCTTTAGTTTTTAATTTTACTTCTGTTTTTGTATTTATTGTTTTATTATGATGTGATGCATTAAGCTTATTTTACTTTTTGTGTGTGTAACAAATAAATGTATTTTCTTTCTTTCTTTCTATATGTTTGAGCCGGCCGGCATGACAGCGACGACTGACGTTGTTATTTAGATCCCCCAGTAGTCACAGTTGGTTTTGAATTGGTTGTATCATCATGTACAATGACGTCCCTTTATGTAACTGGTAACAAAAAAAATACGTATTTTATGACAATATAAATTTACATTATTTCCCTTAAAAATAGTATACATACATCCTAGCATATCTATCTCCCTTACTATTTAGTAGAATTATTTTAATATAAATAGTGCCACCAATTAGTCTACTAATGCCGCCCGCTATCCTCACTGCAGTCAACTCGTTCGAATTTGGGGCAAACTTTTAGTGAATATAATATAAAGAAATCATTAAATACAAGTTAATTTAAAAATCTAAAAAACCCCGTCACAAATAACCTAGTCATTGAGACCATTCTAATGAGCTTAAACACACTACTAAGTCGGTGAGGAAATGGGCATCTAGCAGGTCAGTGTTATCACGTTCTTGTAGCATACCCTATTTTGAATCGATCAAACCTATGGAAGTTGTTGACATCCCATCATCAACATGAAAAGAGCTGATGAACTACAAACGCCTCAACAGATTTTTTTTTACTTTTAACTAAAAAGGCTCTAATTCAACCATTCAAGAAAAAGAACTAAATCAAAATTTGTTCATCTGTTTAAAAGTTGGTATGTCACAAACATAACACACAGATACAAATGTTAACCTTATAACACTCCCCTATTTGCGTAGGGGGTTAAAATTTAAAACAGAGAAATCTTAAACCATTTAAATAAAAAATAAAAAAAATGTAGACAACGCATAAAAAAATAATACGTGCCTGTAAAAGAACGCTGAGGTAGGATCGTGTTGATTTTATCCATTAGCACGTTTAAAACATTTTCCTGACGTGTTTGTATAACAAGGTTTATGTAAACGTTAACATTTTCGGCTCTCTACCATTAGTTACATGTAGGTCATTTCACATGTAACCTGTGCAGTAATGTTATATCACGTCACGTGAATTTTATTAGCGTTACATATATATGTACATTAATTATAATAATTGTTATGGTGTCGACGTCACTTGGATTTATCAAAATTATTAAAAAAAACCATACACATAAATAAACATTTAAAAAATCTTTATAAGTTTGGCGTTATTGCCAAGATCTCACCTAATGTTGAGTGGCGATGTGAGCCAAGATGATAACACGCTTAGCCTAGTGGGGGAACTGGCGCTCAAGTGCAGTTGTTGGAACACACCTATAGGTGCTTGGCGACAGATTTAGCTAGCCAGGCGTGTACTAGAAAATGCTCAACACAATGCTATGGTTTCCTAACGATGTTTCCTTCACCGATAGCTCAGGTTTATGTATGATTTGAACTCACCTCAATCGACACCGTTACGACAGCGTTACCACTGAGCCATATCATATTCACCATGAAGTACTTTAAAAATTAAAACATATTTACGTGAATTATACATCTCTTCGTACACCAGGAAAATTATTATAATTTCAATAATAATATTTTTGAAAACAAATACCCTCAAGAGAGAGAAAGAGAGCATCAAAATGTCTCTTTCGTCTGTCTGTTAGGTATCTGATTCGTCCCAATATTTGGTGCCTGAATACTTAACAATTATGTTTTTTTTTTTTTAATATTCTAATAATCCGCTAGTCTATTAAGTTTAATTTTACCTACTTTCATACCTAACGTAACATAAACTTGTTTAGATTTAGACTATAAAATTTATATATTTTTTATTCCAAGTAAAGCATTTGACCATAAAAATGGTCTTTCATTTTGTGCCTGATTGGCAATTACTGTCAAGTCTTAGCAACGGAATGATATTGATGGGACTATAACATAGACACAGAGAGGTTCGTTAGGCCGCAGTAAAATATACTTTACCCGTAACATGTGATAGGAACTTTGGTATTTACTTTAATTATGATCCCGTATTTTTCGAGTAATTTAAACTTATAACTTAAAGGATTAAGTCGACGAGAGAATGAGATAGAATACATTACATATTATTTTATATACTCGGACTCCTTATTTTTTTTTTAATACTTTTAAGCTATAAATATTTTCTAATAAAATTATTTATAGAAATGCAAGCGTAGCATATATATAATTTAGTTGATTTTTTTAATAAAATTAATATTACATATACTTTCTTTAGAAAAATATCTGTACTTTTTTATACTTGTTAATGTAGATTTTTTTAATATAAAAATGCAAACCATTAATTTTGTTAAATATGTTCATTCTTAGGTAATCCTCAAGTAGATGTGCAGCCTGGAATTCCGTATTCACAATTTCGTCGACATTAATTTGCTCATGAGGAATTTTGACGCAAGTTTTTAAGCAATATGTTTGGTTATACGTACTCCGTTAATGATCGATTATGGTTCCAAAAAGATTTAAAATCACCTCGCGAAGCAGATGAAGAACTTTTGCGTGTAATAATTGAAGATTACAATACAAGTGAGAATACTTTAGAGTGTAATACTCTACATATATTAATTATATTATAATATTTTACATTAAAATATTATATAATATTTAAGGTTATTAAAAATAATAAGCCTTACATTTATCCTAAGAAATCCTGATACTCTATATCTGTCTCAATCTCTCGTTGGCAACTTTTCAGAAGTTTCAATTCTGACGTGTGTGAATTACACACACACTTTTTATAGCATATATTTTTGAAATATATACCCACAGACTGAAATCTAGAATTGTGTAACAACCTTAATTATAATTGACATCTCGATAAACATCTTGAAATGCAGTCGACGGATACCGTTATGAATAAAAGGCAGGGGCAAACGTCTTCCGCTCTCATGGTTATCTGTGATGTAAGCCGCTCTATGGCCCGATGGTGGCCATGACTGTGTTTACCGTTAAACGCGGTTGATCGACCGAATGCTTCGCCTTACAAATAGTACTATCGAAACTCGATCTAAAATCAAAGAGCGCTAGACGTAAGCGAACTGGTTTAGTAACAACAACAACAAAAAAAAGAACTCATGTAACTGTTTTTAGTATTAACAGGTCAAACTTGATCTTATTTTTGATATTTTAACGATTTGGTTTCCTTTTTCTATAGTAATATTATAAAGTTAGGATCTAAAAGGCACGAGTAATCTTCGGTACTACTGATCCGATTTGGAAAATTCTATATTTCATTTTTATTAAGCTTCATATATTAATTAACGCGTACGAATTCGCGGGCAGTTTCTAGTCAATTATAAATTTGAATAAATGGCAATATATTTTCCGAAACAGACAAACATAATTAAAAAAAATATATTTATGAAATACTGTTAATCAATTTCAATAATTTCTATTATTTTATACAACAAATGTAGCAAATTACATGTGTAATTAGGAATTATATTTGGTCTTAATTGGTCTCATCAGCCCGTGTTAAAATATATCCAAATGGCACTCCAAGGAGGATTGCAGCCGGACAAGTTTTTACTCCTTGACGTCAGAAATATGGTCAGTGGTGATTCCACTCGCATAGGTTCTACCACTTTGCGAAATTTGTTCCATGTCCGACAATGATACGGTCAGTGCTATAATTTCAAACTATAGCCAGTATATTTGGCCTCTAAGCATAACACGTGATATACCACAAATATACATAGTTATATAAAAACAGCACAATTATTTAATATAATATAATAAAATTGAAGTACCTATAACAAAATACCCATTTTTTTCATTTTTGTCTGTCTGTCTGTTTGTTTCGGGTAATCTCCGAAACGGTTGGAGCATTTTGGACGGGACTTTCACGTGCAGATAGCTTATGTTATAAGGCATAACTTAGGCTACTTTTATTTTAGAAAAATAATTTGGGTTCCGCTCAAAAAATTAAAAAATCTTTTTTAGTAGGCCATTCGAGCGGTGCCGCGGACACAGCTAGTTTAAACATAAATGTTGTCTCCGACCTAAAGAAATCGGAATCAACAGTGCGAAAAATATACGAAGTTTTGCAAAAGTAAATTAAGCAATCAGAAATAATGGATTATTTAGTTACATCGACGCAATTCATGAAAATATCGTAGTTCCCAACGTGTTGTTGTTACTGTAATAAACGATAAAAAAATAATTAACCATTATTCAAAAGTGTTTGGGTACTCGGCAGTAAAATGTTGATAACTTTGATTATATATATATACGATCAAAGGTTGATAGGTCAAAACACCCTTATTTTAGTATGGAATATTTAAGTTTCCAGTTTGTATATAAAACCCATTGTGTTAAACTAATAGATTTTTCAAAGAAATACATCAATTCCTTGTCAAAAATCCCTCTATCTCGAATTTCCTTTTTTTCAAACTTTTTTATTTGTTTCCACGCCAAGTAATGATTATAATTTGAAAGTAATCTAAGTTTTATTAACAATCAATGCTTGTTCAGTGATATTTAAAGGTCAATTATATTGAATAACAAAATGAACAGTTACATATGTATTATATAAAAGACTTCTTTGAATATGTAGACGATTCACCAAAATCGAGAACAAGTGGTTTCGGTGACAATTTTGCATGTCCCATATAAAATATACATTTTATAGCCGCAACCATAGACTTGTTTGTCGTCCTATGGGTGTTTATTACCATTACATAATTGTGAGAAGCATTATCATTATTCTTAACCAGTTTTTGACAGCAATTATTTAATGCCTACTAATAATAAAATATTGTATATAAATTAAATTTGTATGTCAAGGTTTACATAACTCATTCACGTTGAAACAGCTTAACAGACCCGAAGTTTATCAAACAAACAGGGATTATTTTATTTATGCGGTATTTTACACAGAAGCGGCTTAATCGAGACATTATAATACTAGAGCAATATTAAGAATATTACAATCCAATAAATTACAATCAGTCGGCATCATCATGCTCAGTAATACAACCGCGGTGGCCTTTTAACCATTCCGAGGCTCCGGGTGACAAGGCTCTTGTCTTTTGTGACAAGTAATTATTATAAAGTAAGATTCACTGAGATAAGTTTTCCGGTGATGAATTGGAAGAGGCAAGAAGAGAGAAACAGATCGTTAATAAATTTATTTCTTTTTTACAACAAGTAATTCTTTAATTTAAGTATTACTTTTAATACTTTTTTTTCTTTCATTCTTCATATTCAAATAATGTCATTCGTTTTTTTTCTCAAAAAATGTTTGAGACACTAGTTTCAACCCAATCCTCAAGCCTAACTTAGGACTGTGATCCTTCCTTATGTCGGTTATAGCTATAGACTGCAATGATTAGTTATAATGAGGTTGAATGTTTGACTATTTACTACTTCTCATACTCACAGATTACATGTGTTCATACTATTAAAAATAAATGAAGACGAGATAATTCTACAATTTACAAAATGCAAGTTAAGCAATTCTTACTAATAAACACATTATACTAATATATTCATGTAAACTAATGACACAAAAATCAAGTTACTTAAGTGTGTCGATGTGATTTAAATAACATTATCTAACAGTATAATCTGTGACAATTTGGGCGCCATCGTGCTTGTGTGCATAATGACAGTAATCCAGAGTTTTTGGCGGTATCTCAACCTGTCATGTAGTAGTTTTTATTTTTTATTCATAAATTTGTGTTATTTTGCCCGATATTGTGTAATACGGGTAGCATTTCGCATAATAAAGTTTGGTTATTGTGCACAAGTGAAGTGGATTGGAAATAATAACATGGATCATGAATTCTGAGATGCCACGAAAACTCCCTAAAAAGTTCTAACAAGGGAGCCACCATCTTGTTAGGAAACACAAATCGTCATAACACTCGAAATTATATACACTCGATAATGCCAGTTATGGTCTTCAACAAGGAGGACCGATTGCCTAGTTATGAAAAAGAAGAAGAAGACAGTAATGCTCCTGATAATAGATATCTACATAACAATTTAAAATAAAGTTTTTGGCAGGATCTTAGTCCATCATGCATGTTATTGAACCCTATATTGTGGGCAGCATTCTTGTTTGCTAAGCTGTGATAAATAGTACTCCCTGGCCGATTTGACTTCAAATACAGCTCCAAACCATACTTGTTTGCTCCGCTGTCATAAGTACTCCCTGGCCAATTTGCAGCGTGGATAGAGGATAGTATACGTACTGCAGCGACCATAAATTTAATGGATAAGCATGAAATATTAATGTCACTGCGCTTTTACAAATCGCCACATAATTCACCACAGAAAAATTTATAATGACCAAAGTTTCCTCTTTCCGGTCCCTTACATTGTTCTGAGCGAAACAATAATCAGAATGTATATTATATTCATGAATTATCCAAAATATAATATTTTAACAAGTATAGGTTAAATTTGGAAAAAATATATTATTTTTGAAAATATATTTTGTTATATTTATTTAATGATAAATGAAACGATTATATAATGGATGTTTTTATAATGTGTTTTAATCGATTTAATTTATTTCAAACAGTTACTTTATCTTAGTTTTACGTAACATTGTCGCATTTTAAATTTTATTTCTTGATAGGCATTCCAATTTCGATTGTCACCGTTGTTCTTGATTGATAACACATTTGTGCCATCTTTCAATGTCCCAATGCTGGGCAAACTCATGGACTTAGATAATAACAATTTCAGACGCCCTGAAATCAAGAGTTCTATATTTTCTAACTCCTACACTTACTACAATAGCATTACATTACATTAGCATTAAGTATTTGTTTATGTTTCTTCACGATAATTTCCATGCAATGCAAATGTACGTAAAAAAAGCAATTTACATCCGGAGGCTTCAACTAATGGAAATCTGATAGATATTCCAGTATTCTAAAACATTATACACTAATTTTGTCGAGATCTTAATAAAAGAAGTAAGGGAGTAATGTCGCATTCTTTCTACATAGCCTACGAGAGACATAGACAGTTACTTTGCTCCTTAAAGATATAAATGGATCATAAAAGAATATCAACGGACTGACTTGAGCAATCCTGTCATAGCTGCGTCGTCACCACGTTGCATAAGGCAATATTGTATTACAATTCTAAACGCCACTTTGGAATAGCGTACGCCAGCAAAATTGTGTCACACGAATTGTAAACTTTAGATGTTGTAATCTATGGCGAATTTGATATTCAAGAAGAACATAAAATCACAGCGATGTTGTAATAAATAAAGAGGTTTACCGTAATAATAGAGCCTCTAAACCGGGATGGGACCGTGAAACTAGAGTTTATGTTCGGAAGGAGTCATAGATTGAAGTTTCTCGAAGATTCAGCATCGAACACAATATAAAAAAAAAAACATAATTTTCTACGGTAATTGGGTACTTACCTATGTAATTTTTGAAGGCGACAATGTCAGGTTGGATTTTTGAGAAGAGTTTCAAATCCTTCGAATACCGATTACAATGTGAGGGATCTCTTGCAGTAACAAATGAACTTTCTGTACGGAATGCAGATAGATTAGCGTGACTCCAAATAATAATATACAATCAGAAAAATAAATAAACTTACACAAATCTTGTTAAAGACTGTACGTTTCATTTAACGATCGATGTCTGATCTGTCAGTCCCAATGAATGATATCTCTTTTCAATTCTTTCTATATTTGAAATTCAAAAGGTTCTTCCAGTCATTAAATATTATCTTTGTATACGGCCTTCTTAATTAATATATATTGCAACGCAAAAGAAGTTTGTCATACAATATGTAAATATAATAAATTACCTATAGATCTATACATGTCTTTGGAAGGCGATCGAAAACACAATAAATGAAGTAATAGGGAAACAACTAAGGTAAAATAAATATATATAATTAAAAGATAAAAATGATTGATAAACAATCATTACAAAATATTGTTTATATTCATATCCTTATATTCTTTAATGTATCTCGGTATGTCCGTCTGTCTGTCTGTTAATGCACTTATAACTCAAGAACCACTTAGTATAGATAGAACAATATTTTCTATCTATACTAATATAACAAAGCTGAAAAGTTTTTTGTTTGATTGTTTTGTTTTTTGTTTTAACGCGCTAATCCCTGGAACTATGAATAACTATAACTATCCTCATGAATCATGAGGAATAGTATAGATTATATAACTTCACGCTACAACCCTAAGAAGCAGAGTAGTAACTATGAATGTCAAGCATTCTGGCAAGCTGTAGGCAAGTACTACATTAGGAAGATTATTGATACATTTTTTTTTCTTTTTTCAAGGCCTTGAACCCTTGAGGTTATGTCGGCCTATTGATACATTTATTGAAAGAAATACCACAATATTTATATAATTTAGTCACTAACAACCACGGTTATTTACAATAATTTTTAATATAATTAATGTAATAACAATTGACTGACTTGTGTAGGACCATATACCTAATATTATATTTAACATTTTAATAATGTGTTGGAAATCAATACATTAAATGTGACTGCCCGTGTAGGGTCAACATATAAAGAAACGTAAGCACATTCAGTCAAAAAGTATCAAGAATCGATGGTTTGTTTATGGTTCTAAATTCTTTTTTGAAGTAAAACTTCTTTAGGCGCGACTAGGAGGTAACCGGACGACAATGCAACGGAAATCCGGTGGTGACCATCGGGATAGTGGTGATCGTCGAGATGATAGTGACCGTCGGGATGGTGGTGACCGTCGGGATGATGTGGTGATTGTTGCGACGCCGACGGTGAAGACCGTCGTCATAGTGGTGACAGTCGGAATGTTGATGACCGTCAGGGTGGTGCTGACCATCGGGATGGTGGTGACCGTCGGGACGATGGTGGCCGTCCGGATAATGGTGGCCGTCCGGATAATGGTGGCCGTCCGGATAATGGTGACCATCGGGATGGTGGTGACTGTAGGGACGGTGGTGGCAGTAGGAATAGTATATAAATAGCCTAGTAAACAAGTTCAAAAACGTGTTAATTCTTATTACTGCGAATTCTTAAAATCTATGGACTGCTATGCAAAAACTCTCATATGTTGTATTTATTTTCAACCTAATCGCCTTCACGAACGTCAAAAGTTTTACTTCAATCGACGATCTTGATCGTCTCGATCGAATCGATATAATATTATTTTATCTAAATTAAAGCATGCGGCGTGGCGTGACGTCATCATACAACAAAAAAAACTAAGGTGAAAGATTATTTATTATTAGCAAAGTTGACTTTAGTAGAATTTTAGGTTCTTCAGTATCATTTTAAACCCATTATTTTACAATTAGTAATAATTTTAGAGTCATTTATCAAACTCAATTGTGTACTCATTGTACGATGACGTCACAATTTCTGTATCGCGTTTCCAATCACGTAACTCAAGGACAAAAATTTTACTTTTCGGAAGCAAATATAAATAAATCATTTTTTTCCAGATATATATTTTCTTTAGGCTTTTTATAAATAGACCACTATTGTTAAATTATTAACTTTCATTTTATAAACATATTGTCAACTTGCGGACTATATCTTCTAAGGAAATAAACCATTATCGGCATGTGACGATGCACAGCATCTGTGAGAGGGCGTTGTATACTTCCGCTTGTTTTCCACCAATCACAGCGCTTTAAACTGATGACCTTGTGCTCTGCAGCGCCATCTACTGAGTTTAAGTCACAGGAGGCCGGTGGGGGCATTTAATCAGTCATAGCGTCGTTACTTCCCGAACGAGCAACACGTCTACAGACCTACGTGGTCCTATATTCACTGAAGTTTAAAAACCCTCTAGGGTTTTTGTGTGAATTTGAGTTATATTTTTTGTTGTTCGTTTAAAAAAAAAAAAGTTAAATAAAATAGAAAAAATGGTGCAAGTGACGAGTGTTTAGTACAAGTGATATGAATGTTAGTGCGCACGCAGCGTTTTAACACCGGTTTAGCACTGTCGCGCCCGACATTCGACGCTTGGGGCTCGTCAAGTACATCTTAATTCGTCATCGTTGTTCCTAAATTTTTCGGATAGCGAGGTAACATGGAGAAGATGCGGTGAGTCTAGTTTCAATCGCTAGTTTACTTACACATGGAGAAGACGCGGTGAGTCTAGTTTCATTTACTAGTTTACTTACCCTCATTACGGGGCAAGGATATTTTATTACAAAAACAATGTGTAATAATTTATGCGCTTTAAAATCGGAGGGTCTCCAATACGCGTGCCATCTGGCACCGGGTTAAAAGCGGCTTACTGCAGTTACTATTGAGACCTTTCCTTTACAATCGCGTCTTTTAATTCATGAGTACATTAAAAGTCATTAGAGTACCTCTGTTTGATCCTGAACGCTCAAAGCGTTTGGAATGATTGCATATCGGGTCCATCTTGGATATACATTCAGTAACCGATACTGAAAATAATACTCGGTTTCGTAGACCTGGAGTAAATTTTTTAATAACTTTTAACCTCTAATGTTTCTTCTGGTACGTTATCGCCAAAACAGTATTATTATGGTAAGAGTATATTTGAGATTTCTCACCTTATTCGAAATTTCACGTAATAGTCACAGACCTCTCATGGCGCAGTGTTAGTAAGCTTTACTATTGAGCCGAGAGGTCGCGGGTTCGATCCCCGCATATGACCTTTACATTTGAACATAATTATTAGTTGTCTGGGTGTTAAATACCATATAATATCTATGTAAAATGGTCGTTTATAAATGTGGGGACACACGCCCATACACTTCATGCACTCGTATGTGTATATCGGCCGTTATTACCATAGTACTATCCACAGTACAAGCAACCATACTTACATACAAGTAACCATAGTACAAGCGCTGTTTAGTTTGGAATTAAGTGGTCGTGTAAATATGGGGATTTAACCCATATTTATTTTATTTAGTACTGAAATCTTCCACCCATATGTGCATATGTGTATATTAGTTTTTAAACGTCGTACATGTTATGCTTAACTGGAATGAAATGGTCGCGTGTGCATATGAAGAAAAACCCCATATTTATTTTATGTACGGAATTATGCTCACGATATGTAACATACGGTCACAACACCTTTAAAACCGCAAGGAGCGTATCCTGATCGATTTGTGTGAAGATTTGCGTAAAATTTATGTACGGAATTATGAACACGATATGTAACATACGGTCACAACACCTTTAAAACCGCAAGGAGCGTATCCTGATTGATTTGTATGTTCGGGGCTTACTGCACTTTATGTCACGGGTCGTCCCGGCATGGCAGGGATCGGGCCACAATGAAATAAAATGTTTGTTCGAAGAGAAAATTGTATGAAGCTTACACTCTTTTGTATGAAGCTTACACTCTTGATACTGGTGGAGTAGATAGTTGGATCCAGTGGTTTGAAACTGAAAAATGTATTCTCAAACAAAGCTTATTAGCCAGTATTTTCTTCTTGGCGAAGAGAAGGGAGGGCGAGCAGTATTGGTGACAGTGGCAGACCCTGCAGGCCTTCTCGTATCACGCGAATGCGCCTGCCATTCACCCCCTAAGCCCAAGCTTCCCCTTTCATTCTAAAACACAGTCGAATTAAAATGGGTCTTTATCAGCAGCTTCAACCCGAATTTTACGAAGACTGTACCCGAGCGTATCGGGAACAGTGGCAGAGCTGCAGGCCTCATAAGCCCTTCTAATTTTCCCGGGAATGTCGGACACATTCCTTCGCCCTCAAGTTTGGCCTTGTGAAACAGTAATAAATTATCATCAGCGGTTTCAAATTTTCACGAGGGCTGTCCACGAGCGTATCCTGGACAGTGGCAGACTCTATAGGCTCCATAGGCCTTTCTTGAGAGTATTACGAGAATGCGTTTATTTACCCTCTATTCTCAACCTTAAGTAACAAAGACAATTGAATTAAGCAGTGGCGTCAGTACAAAACTTACGAGGGCTGTCCCCGAGCGTATCCTGGACAGTGGCAGACGCTGTAGGCTCCGTAGGCCCTTCTCAAGATTATCTTGGGAATGCGTCTGCCATTCACCCTCCAAGTTCAACCTAGTGTCAGCTTAATGAAACATCATCCAATTAATAATCGTCAATAGCTTCAAATTTTACGACAGTCATTCCGAAAGCGTATTAGGGAAAGCGGCAGACTGCTCAGACTCAGATATGTCAAGATAAGAATCCAAGAACGATGGTGTGAACGATGATGTCGACGACGGGCAGCAACTCGGAGCCCAGTCTGATGTTCACGACTGGCAGCAACTCGGGAGCCCAGTCATTTTACGAGCATATTTTTGTCAAGAGCATTTGCTCTTTATGACCCTGCTGAACACTCTAAGTACATGATGTTCTTGAGGTTACTGACTGACAGAAACTCGAAACACAGTTTCTTTACGACATGTTTTTGACTAAAACATTGGCTCTTTAAGACCCTGCTGAACCAGGTCAAAGATATACAACACTAATCGGGCACTGTCAGATCCCTCAATTCCCTCGGAGGACAGAGTGGATCGTTTAGCTCAATTTATTTCATAGAAGCACAGTTTCTTTATGACATGTTTTTGACTAAAACATTGGCTCTTTAAGACCCTGCTGAACCAGGTCAAAGATATACAACACTAATCGGGCACTTTCAGATCCCTCAATTCCCTCGGAGGGCAGAGTGGATCGTTTATTTCATACATACTTTCAACGTGTCTATCTGGTCACACTCGTTACTTCAAGCCCAGGTGTGGAGTACATGAGTTCAGGACGACTTTCATCTAACTGGTGATGTTCGTTATTTCAAGCCCAGATGCAAAGTAAAGGAGTGAGTGAATGTATATATTGAGATGTACTGTCATTCACGTGAAGTCAGTATTGAATCCAGGTCAGCAGATAATTGGGCCTGAAAAGTCTGCCGTTGACAGAGACAGATTTTCTAGGCAGTCAATGGAATAATCCGTATTATATATTCGCAAAGAAGGCGGACATTGTCACTAATCCCAAGCAACTTGACATTATCTCTTTGATGTCTACTATCTCATCACGGATAGATTCTCACGAGGGAGGCAAGCAGCTGAGTAGCCAGCGCTGAGGACAAAATTTCTTTATTTGGATTCTCGGAAAACATTCGTTCGCTTCCATACAAATAGTTATGAAGAAATTACGTTAGAAGGATAGTCGACGTCACACAGCCCATCCAGGATGTCGGCTTATTACTCGGAGTGAAGGCATTACAAACCGATCAAACCCGCAAATAACGTTTAAACTTAAGTTATAAAATATTAAAAACATACAAAACCTCATGGGATTGATGGGTTAGGTCAAGCTGTGGAATCGAATGTTAGATTCTTAACATTATAATTCCTAGAAGATCCATTATCTTACCAATCTATTTTATTGCTTAAAACATTATGTACTCGCAGGAGAGTCGTAATAGCAAAAGCTTTTTCAAATTTTTCTTAGTTAAACAAGTGTAAAAGCAATTTCCCTTCGTAATTTAGAGCAGAGAAATTGTCAATTTGGTGTCAAAGTGCCGTGGTTGTCTGAGGTTGATTTAGGATAATCCACCGCGAAGGACATAAGGCGTCATGTAGGCTTGTATTCTGCTCTTGGCGTCAGGCCGACGACTACACTGCCTAGTTTTATTGGAGGCGTTCTAAATCCTCTACAACGATGCTTGTCATTTTGTTTCCCATCTCTATGTAAAGCTGACGCAGGCTTAGACAGAGGCTGTGGAGTTTCAATATCTTAGAATAAATAATATTCATATTCTCCGGAATCCTGCCAGTGGAAATTGGTATCATAGCCACACAAACTTGGCCGAGTGTAATAGTTAGTCTTTTATTACTATGAAAACTAAGACTCAAGCTGCATAGTGAACTCTTGTTGGTATCTGGATAAAAACTGGGTTGAGATTGAGTTAACCGAGTTCTTTGGAATAGGTTGTCTTTCTTAAAATGGTATCGGGATTTCATATTCTTAGCCATAGTTGCTGGTGTAAACAAAAATACAACTCTTAATAAAAAAAAATTAAGTATTGAATTTATTACCAATAATATTTACTATAATAGAATTATTTTACTAGTGTCATCGTGTGACTAGTTTAAATTCTTTCTGTGTGATTACAGCTTAATAATACTAATTACATTCACTTCACATAGCGTCGTTATCGCGTCACCAGGAGTTATAAACACGTCTCTCACAGATGCTGTGCATCGTCACATGCCGATAATGGTGCAAGTTTTACATAAAAATAAAACTTGTATTATTGAGCATTGACGATGCACAGCATCCATTTCAAAGCTCCTGATGAGAGACTGCTATGACTGATTAAATGCCCCCACCGGCCTCCTGTGACTTAAACTCAGTAGATGGCGCTGCAGAGCACAAGGTCATCAGTTTAAAGCGCTGTGATTGGTGGAAAACAAGCGGAAGTATACAACGCCCTCTCACAGATGCTGTGCATCGTCAATGCTCAATAATACAAGTTTTATTTTTATGTAAAACTTGCACCATTAACATTGGCAAATGATACTGGAGGGTCAATTTAATATAAAAAGTCTTATAAATTATAGCTCTATAATATGCTCTACCCAGTACCGACTTATCTGTGAAGTGGCAGACTATGGTGACAGATACAATTACCATAATAACTTTATGATAGTTGGTATTTGTTTCTGGTCTGGCCAACACAGAATAACGGTGAATTTCGGTTACCTTTGGGTCAGTTATAGTTGTAGTACCTACAACCTATAAAAGAATAAAAATAATGAATGATGAATTTCTAACGAATAAATGAAATTTATTTATATAGGTACCAATTATTTTGTTATGGTATTTTTACTATATTTTAGCGCCTTTAGCGGCCTTTAACGGTGAGTTTTATTAAATCAAAAATTATTGTGTGGTTTTGTGAAACCACGATGCAAGTGAAACTTTTTTCGCGCCTTCACTTTATCGCTACTCCACGGCCAGTTGTAATGCGACATGCGATAGATGAACGAAAAAATTTGGGGTAATAGAATAAAAGTTTAACTACTTAATTTAAAATACACTATAAAAAAACTAAAACATATCATAAGTGATACACAAATGAGAATTTCGCAAAATTTACTTATTATTTTGTGGTTTAGTATTTCCGTAATACTATAACTGCTATAGCTATATAAACATAACGCTGCACAATAAAATGTACAAGTTGCACCCTAGTTATGAAACGTCAGTGTCATATCACACACGTCAGATTTCAGATATCAAACCTATAAGTACGATTTTCAAAAATTTTATGTATGTAAACGTATAATATACACAAGGTCGTGCGTAAATTACATGGTCTTCATTTAATTACATATTTATTATTGTACAATGGACCGGAACAGAACGAAGGATGCATCAGAAGGAATTGCGGTACGTATAATATTAGATTTTCAACATATCATGTTGGTAAAACTAGTTTGTCTAAAATCATAAGAGTTACAAATGTTTAATTCCCAGAATCTACACTATAAAATGTTCATGAATATAACAACACACCGCAGTGTTTATTGTTAAAAGATTACTACAATTTGGTACCTACCATCAACTCTAATTAGTATTTAAAACACATCATAAATATTTATTACTTGTGTCATCGTTGACGAAGCCGATTACCATTTACAGTGTCAACGGAAAAGTGTTGGACTTTAGAATTGTTACCGCTGAATTTGATGATGATGTGATGGTGCGGGAAAGGTTGGGGAGGGTGAAAGGTATCTCCTCTGTGAAGTGCGGAAACGATTAGTTTAGAGTTGTTTTTTTTTTCATTTTTGAGGTTATGTTTATATGGGATTTGTATATGAATTTTCAATGGTTAATTATTGTTTTTGGTTATAATCATAGTTCCTAACCTAACCAATTTTATTGCTGCAAAGGATAAATGAAAAAGGCACCAAATGTTGTAATAGGTTGTTGCTTCTATAATAGACATGATAGGATGAATATAATTTCAAAATACCTTGTTTATACATAAATGCCTGTAACAATGACTGCTTACTTCACAGCCCATGGGAATAACAGCATTAAATGAAATTGTACTTAGTGACCAACCAGAATCTCGTTATGAGTGTCCAGTCTGCCTCAATTGGCTCAGGGACCCTGTTATCACAACATGTGGACATAAGTTTTGTAAGAATTGCATCACTTCTTGGTTACAGTGAGTTTTCACTTATAAAATAAACATTAACAAATTGTAGTATTCAATTCTGAGCTACTACAACCAGTGGTAACAGTAAAGTTCAAAATTTGTATGAATTATTAAACTTAAAAAAAATCCATTTGAATTACAGATGTACAGAATGTACCAAAAATTAATTAGGACATTTAAAACAAAACATAATTGACACAAACCATTTGAGCAGAGATCACAGAATATTATTAATTATCGTTTGATAAAACTAATTCTACAAACAATGGTAGTTAAAATTGTTTGAGTGGAAATATTATTTTTTAAGTCTATAAATTATTCAGATTCTTCTTTTATTTATGTTTGTGATATATTATAAATTTTGATTGTATTTTTAAGCAACTTACTAAAGTATAATGTTATATTTCAGGAACAGTGGTCATTGTCCCATAGACAATATAAATCTTAGTATGAAAGTTGACATATTCCCTGATAATTACACTAAAAGGGAGATCCAAGAACAGAGAATGAGTTGTCCATTTTCCACTAAAGGTGATTTATTCGGTTTTGTTTAACATTGAACTATTAAAATATTTACTATTATAATATAAATACAAATATAAATTATGTAATATACAAATTTCCCATTAAAACTTATTAACATCAAAACTCAAGACTATGGATCAAAGTATTATATCAAAATACAATAGTGAGTTAAGCTAAAAGGCATGGTTACCAATGGAAGAATAATCTAATAATGAATTAATATTTTTTTTTAAATTAATTTTACATTATAATGCTGTTAAAATGAAATAAAATACTGATAAAAAATTTACAATTACACTTAAGCTAAAAGACATGATACTGATATGATAGAATACTGATCGAAGTCCAATTAAATAGTAACTTGACAACCTAGATAGTATCACAATAGTGGCGAGCCAGATTTTATTGCACCTTGCACTAATTGTGGTCTGCAAATTGCAAAAAATATTAATAAAATATACTTAACTAACTAACTAAAATAACTGTATCCATGTATTACGACTATGTAACAATTTAGCTTACTATTTACTTTTATTTTGGCAAAATATAGCTGTACATATTTATTTTAAAATATGGCTAATATCTCGCTACAGTCAATTATTAGGCAAGTCTGTTATAAGTGCCATTAATATTGGCAAATACAATAATTCCAATATATAACAAATATATTTTGCAGGTTGTACTGTAAAGATGACTCCATTGGATTTAGATGCACACATAACCGTTTGTGAGTTCAATCAGCCAGAAACATCATCCCAACCTGATGTTCGCATTCCTTGCTCGTTCAAAGCTGTCGGATGTAAGGAAACTTTTGAAAGTCAAGAAGAAATGAATCAACATTTACATAGTGATACACAGAATCATATGAGTGTGAGTAATTATAATGTGTTAGCACATTACATACGGTTTACTCTAAGTATATGGGTTTTGAGACAAGTGCTCTAACAGCTCATTCAATGTAGTGAACCACATACTAGTGATAGTGATTAGAGTGTCAAAATTTTTCAACACACATTGTAACAGCTGATTAAGTCACTTTTCAATAGGCTATGTTTGGTATTATCTTTCATTCTTACCCAGCTCCGATGTGGCCGGATATTTAATACCCGTCACTTTTTAAAGCCTTGACAACTTTAAAATCAGGCAAAACTGTAACTTGCGGTTCTCAATAGCTGAAGTTATTGCCATCTTTGAGGGTATTACACCATTTGGTGTTGCTATGACTGCAGAGGAGTTTACACATCTGTTGAGCGCACGCAGGTAACATAGACTCAGTCACAATGGCCGCATAATGTTTATTATGGATATTGTGTTTTCAAGTTCATATGAAAATAACAAATCTATAACTAATAAAATAAAGCGGAAGAGATTTTTCGTTTGATTGTTTATTTTCTTTTGTATATGATAGCCAGATTCACCAGGAATAATATAGGCTATCTAGCGTTAGGCTACTTCTCTTGGCTAGCCTTAAATATTGTTTTTAATTAAATAATAATTAAGTCAGAATAAATAACGCACCTTAATTGCTTTATCCGATTGCGCTGGCGTAATGGTTAGTGATATGTAAATACAATGTTCTACAAAAATATTGCTCCTTAGTACATCTAAAAAAAGTCGCGATATCATATGGTTACCTCTTATACATAAGGAACAAAAAGGTAGTTTGTGACAAGGTTATATGTAAAATTGATTTATGAGCATTATTATTAGGCATGGCATATTAATCCTTACTAACGAAAGTTACTTCATCGTTAAGAAAATTATATGAAGATAAACTTTGCCCTTTATAACATGGTATTTGGACGAATAGTTTGGGAGATAATGTAAAATTAAAATAATTCAACACTCACAACATTCAACAACTTTCGAGGGTTATTACGAACCGTCTCGCTCGCAAGTTCGACGACTTCCAGCCTCCCGAACAAGCCGGTTTCCGAAATGGCTACAGTACCGTAGACCACATACACGCATTACGGCAGGTTATACAGAAGACCGAAGAATATAACCTACCCCTTTGTTTAGCGTTCGTGGACTACGAGAAAGCCTTCGATTCGATTGAAACCTGGGCTGTACTACAGTCTCTCCAGCGGTGCCAAGTTGACTACCGGTATATCGAAGGGTTGAAGTGTTTGTATGAAAACGCCACTATGTCAGTTCGACTGCAGAACCAGAACTCGAAACCTATCCTGTTGCGGCGGGGAGTCAGACAAGGAGATGTTATCTCTCCTAAACTATTCACCGCTGCACAGGAAGATGTTTTCAAGGTTCTGGACTGGGAAGGACTAGGCATCAACATAAACGGCGAGTACATCACCCACCTTCGGTTTGCCGACGACATAGTAGTCTTGGCTCAGATTATGGAGGCCCTCCGTGCGATGCTCGATGACCTCAGTAAAGCCTCTGAACGAGTTGGTCTTAGAATGAACATGGACAAGACGAAGATTATGTCGAACGTCCATGTAGCGCCAACTCCCGTGAAGATCAGAGACTATACGCTTGAAATTGTTGAAGATTATGTTTATTTGGGACACACAATCCAGTTAGGTAGATCCAATTTCGAGAAAGAGGTCAATCGTCGAATCCAACTCGGCTGGGCAGCGTTCGGGAAGCTACGTAACATATTCTCGTCCAAGATACCGCAGTGTCTCAAGACGAAAGTCTTTGACCAGTGTGTGTCGCCAGTGATTACATATGGTGCTGAGACATGGTCGCTAACTATGGGCCTCATAAGAAAGCTCAAAGTCACTCAAAGGGCAATGGAGAGGGCTATGCTCGGAGTTTCTCTGCGTGATCGAATCAGAAATGAGGAGATCCGCAGGAGAACCAAAGTCACCGACATAGCCCGAAGAATAGCTATACTTAAGTGGCAGTGGGCTGGCCACGTAGCTCGTAGAACAGATGGCCGATGGGGTCAAAGAGTTCTCGAGTACCGGCCACGTACCGGAAGACGCAGCGTGGGCAGACCCGCCACAAGGTGGTCCGACGACCTGGTAAAGGTTGCGGGAAGCCGCTGGATGCGGGCAGCACAGGACCGGTCGTTGTGGCGATCTTTGGGAGAGGCCTATGTCCAGCAGTGGACGTCTTTCGGCTGAAATGATGAACACTCGGTTCTGTTTCATGACTATAGAAGACTACTCCACTGCCACTAGGCGTGAACAAGCCGTGTGGGTTCTGACGCATAACCCTGGCGGCCCGATAAAATTATTGTCTATACTGAAGTATTATAAATCATCAATCAGCGATTTATTTTAAATTATACGTGAGGTGTAACTAGTTAAAAATAAACAAATGTGGTTTTAGTAAAAAAAACTCATCCTATCAATTGTTGAAAATCACCTTCTTAGAACATGAAAAAATTCCCGAAAGAATTACGTAAACCTATTCACGAGGGAATTTATAATAAATAGTCTTGTTTCATGTGCTGATTACTTATAAGTAGTATGTTTTTATAAATTGCAGTTTCTAATGAACGCATATTCGGAAATCAAAATAAACAACGATATGTCGAACGCTAGTATAGACGCTAAAGAACAGGAGGCAATGACGTTATGGGAGGCGCCAGACAAGGATGGCGATAAAATATCATCGGAACCACTTAATAACACAAGTGCTCTTATAAGGTAAGGAAAAAAATGCATTGAGATTTGAGAATCAACGCAACTATTATTCATACATCAAGAAGCATATATGTTTAAACTTGTCATTCGTATTCATGCAATAATTTTGAATGAGTAAAACGTGCCTATCCTAGTGTTTGCAATGTTGAGTAAAATCAAAGAAAAATGAGTTCTGAAGCGGAAAAAAGTTGTGTTATTGGCCGGTTAACTAAAGCTGGCACTTACATGACATACACATTGCGTTTGTGTAGTGTCTATGAATAAGCGCACGGCGTGACGTCGCACTGTATACGCAACATGGAAAATATATCTGTCTCTTTTGCTCTGGTCATGAGCAAATGAAAATGAGCTTATGAACGTGACAGAGACTTATATTGTTTTGTTTTTACAAAATGCTAGTAATACAGAGTGCTTTTTGGAATTGTTTAAATAGGCCGGCGACGAAGGTTATTGTAATTGATTTTGAGTTTAGAATAACATTTTCTGTAATATTTGGATGTGGAAAAACATTAAGAGGACAATCTCATGAAATAGTGTATAATATTTTTAACTTTCATACGTTACAATAAAAACAGTGATGGAAGTGATCTACTTATGAAGGGTTTATACGATTTAACATCTCAAGCGACTGGTGTTCCTAAGAGAAGAAGTGTTCAGTGAGTTGCTTGTGAATGCGTGTAACTTGCGATTTTGAACAAGAGTAATAATATAACAAATGAAATAGATAGATATTATATTTCTTGCAAATATCTCGTTGTTTTTTTATTTCATATATATTATAATTAGGCATAAGCGTTTTATCCAAACCGATACTTTTTAGTTGCCATTTGTTTTGTATTGCAAGTTTTTTATATCTAAACTAGCTGCGTCCGCGGCACTGCTCGCGTGGACTACTAAAAACGATTTTTGCAACACACTGTATAATAAAAATACATCAGTGAGAGTTGTGTAAACGTACCAGCTTTACTTAACCGATCGATTTTTTTCTTAGAACACACCTTTATATTCCGTATTCACGGTTTATGTATTCGCGTTCGGTTTATGTAATAGTAATTATGGAACTTATCCCCCACGAATAAGGAGCTTTGACTCCATTTATTTCCCAGGGCACTCTACGAAAGGGTTGTTGTGCTAGAACAAAGGAACCGCGAACAGGACATAGTTATTTCGAACATATCGAAACAGTTGTCAGCGTTCGCTGTCGCGAAAATGAAACAGAACAACGAGATGCTCCTGCGGTACTGCATGGGCAATTACGTGTGGAAAATAGACAGTTTCAACGCGAGACTCGACGCTATGCTCAAGGACCATTATAAAATGTTATACAGCCCTGGGTTTTACACCTCACCTAATGGATACAGGTGAGAATTTTGTACATATAATTGGCATGTAAGTCTAATTGTTTTAAGTATCCTAATCCTGATCCTGATCTGTCCTTTTGTGGTGTTTTTTGTAATTCATAAAACTTATGTTATGTGGCCCTATATCTATACTAATATAATAGAGGGGAAGACCTTTTTTGTTTATTTAAACAAGCTAATCTCTGAAACTACCTGTCGGATTCGAAAAATTCCTTTTGTATGTGATAGCCAGATTCACGAGGAAAAGTGTAAGCATTGTACATTAGGCTACACCTCTCAGCTACCCTTAAACTTTGTTTTTTGTTAAATAACTCAAAATAAATAACGTACCCTAACTACTTTATTCACGTACTATAGGAGTAGTGGTGCGAAGGATAACCCTAATCGCCCGATAAAAATATTGTCTATACTGAAGTATTATAAATCATCAATCAGCGAATTCTTTTAAATTACTGATAGGCACGGTATAGCACTAGTAGCTACGTGACATTGGCATAATTGGGTAATTAAATAAGAAGAAGAATTAAGGTAAAAAGATGGTGGTGACCACAATCTCACCTGATGTTAAGTAATTATGGGGCTGAAGGTGAAAACATTACTGAGTAACGAACGAGGAGTGGCCATAGCGGGATGGTAGGGCTCGTACAGCTCGGCTGGGCACCGACTACCATGAATATGGTGAAAAGCCCGTGTAGTGATTAGCTTTTTCGGGTCAGCCGGTGCATATTCAATGTCTATGTATGCAGGCCGGCATAAGAACGGCGATGACGATGGATTCTTGAACCCTCGGTGGTCACCGCTGTTTTTGGATTGTACTATGCTTACTATCAGGCACATTCACGTCACATTTTATTCTTCACAAAAAAAAACTTACCGACTGAATATACAACTGGCATAGCGCTTTAAACCACTTCCCTTCTAGAATATTCTGCTTATTGTGTTGTTTTTAAATAAATAACAATTGCCCGCAATTGTTATTTTAGGTTTTGCGTCCGACTAAACATATCGCCGCAGAATCAACGCTGTTTCGCACTGCACGTGCACCTGATGAAAACCGAAAACGATAACTGCCTCGACTGGCCGTTCAACGGGCGCATATCGTTCGCTATGATCAACCAGTTCGATCCGGAGATGACGCAGCGCGACACCATGATGTCGAATTCGAATCTGATCGCGTTCAGCAAGCCGACTGCGGAGATCTGCGTGCGCGGTTTCGGCTACACCGAGTACGCGGCGGTCAGTGACGTCATCAGAAACGGGTTCGTCAAAGACGACGCGCTGATCATTCGAGTTAACATTCGATGTGTATGACGAGACGAGTGATTTTTTTGTTTTCGTTTTGCGTTATTCGTTTCTAGGTATCACCTGTAGAGCTAGTGCGGACAGGTGATTTTTATCACCGTGACAAAAGGATTTCTGTCACTATCACATCACGTTCTCACAGTGGAATTCGCTCACTTAGAATGACAATCACTACCAAAAAGGGGTGATTTTTGTCACAGTGACAAAATACTTTCTGTTCCTATCACGTCCAATGTTACCAAATTAATGGATTTTCCGCTCAAATTGGTGGTTTGACTCCACTTTAGTGGAGAAATATTGCTGTTAGTGAGTAGAGGCTTTTTCTAGTGGTTCAGTGGAATTTAGTTTCAATTAGTGAAAAAATGGTCCCCTCACCCATCCAGTAACTCTATATATATATTCTTTATTTGAGGAGTATTTGCTATAGCTGTGTAAGCAACACTGAAGTTGACTAAGTTTAGTAAACTACTACAAAAAAATATTCCACGAGGACTTCGCGAGTTAGCGAGTGACATGGATCGTCTGCCGTACGTCATGGCTGATGGTTCCGTCAGAAGATTCATCCCGTATACAACTGAAAAACACGAATAGTGACAATGTTGTACCCGTTCATGCACGGATATTAAATCCAATACGCTGTGACTGTTTTGTCACGGGCTTGTCCACGAGTCGACTAACAATAGTGTCACCGCAGTCTCGTAGCAACACGCGCGCATCTCCGTACATATATTTTTTTTCTCGTTATAGGTTTGGCTTAGTGGCCACAGTCTCACCTGATGTTAAGTAACGATATGGCCCAGGATGGTAAACGCTAAACATAGTGGAAGACTAGCTCTCAAGTGCAGCTGCCAGAACGCACCTATTGATGCCTGGCGACAGATTTTCAACTTTTGGGTGGTAGCTAGCCAGGCGGGCATCAGAAAAAGCCGTACCACCACGCTATGGTTTCCTCACGATGTTTTCCTTCACCGAAAGCTCAGGCTCATTGCAGGGATTCGAACTCACGTCATTCGACGCGACGTCGTACACGCTACCACTGCGCCATCATCGCTTCCAAAGACTAGACAAAGAGTGAGGAAATAATCACGGAGACAAAAATCACTCGTGCGCGCTAGCTCTTAGAGCCCATACGCTAATGCGTTGAAAAGGGATACAAAAACAAATAGCAAAGTTGTTTTTAAATAAGCACATATATTACAAATACATCGTTTATCGCGAATTTCTGTAATAAAATACATATTTCTACGGAAACCGCGCCGTGGCCTAATATGAGTCAGGAGTATTTTTACATTGTACTTCCGGGTATTATTTGAGAATTCCGTCCATTATATATTTTTTATATTTAATGTTGTAAGTGTTAATTTTATATTTTAATGGACGGTAACACTGAAATGATATTACTTTATAGAGGTTACGGCCATGTTCTTTAATCTCACTGTCGGGGATTTATATTACTGGAGATAACAAATTTTGACAGATAGCCCATAGAATTGCTTGGCGATGTGGTATTTTGTAATAAACGCCTGGCTATGCCAACCTTAAGTTGATAATCAGTTACCAAACATGTATAGGTAATTTCCGGGATTAGCACTTGAGAGCCAGTCCCTTAAATTATATTCTGAAACACGTCACATACATACAGATTATTGAAAACGGTCACTAGTAAATATGGCAAGCTATTTTCAGCTCTTAGCGTGTCTATCAAAATTTGTTATTTAAGACAATGCTTATAACAGTTGCACCTGGTAGTTTCAGAACAGAAGCGACCTGACAGCTGACCTACAGAGCGCTGTCATCTTAGTTAGATTGCTAATACATGGCACTTCGTACGTCTTTGTTTATAAATGTTCAATACGAATGCCAACAAAAGATGGCATTAAGTTTAACCTTTTTTTTCTATTATTCGTCAATAGGGAGGCACATAAGCTTTAAAATGATGTTATAATCATTAATTTTGATAAATAATTAAGAGAGATATGGCGATGACACAAAAAAAAATAACTATGAGAAGTAATGTATAGAGATACACCAACGCAAGCATAATAATGTGTTTCAGTTATAAAGTGGCCAGTGGCCAGTCAGTAACCTCAAGAACAACGTTCTTGGAGTCTTATTTTAAGTGATATATCAGAATCTGAGCAGTCTAGAAGTGATTGAGAATTGACCTTGAGCATTAACTTTACCTGTGGGCTAAATAGATGAGAGATGCATCCCTGTGATGATTAGGATAAAATACTTGCGAAGCCTATAATACCTACCGCTTTCCCCGATACGCTACCGGAATGGCTGTCGTAAAATTTGAAGCTATTGACGATTATTAATTGGATCATGTTTTATTAAGCCTACACTAGGGTAACTCAGCAAAATTCCTTGCATCAACTTAATAACTCTGCGCAGCTTACGTGCGCCAGCGTATTGAGTTTAATCAAATAAGCACAATGGCGCAACAAAATGGTACTTTTTTTTTTTTTTTTTTCGAACTGACTACACTGTTAGCCTTAGGGGCCCTGGAGCCTTTACGGCTTTTACAGCTTTACCGGGCTTGGGGGCGAGCGCTTAGGGCACTCAGCCGCGAAAGCTAAGCAACAACATCCGAGGGTGCCAAAGTGGCCGAACCTCGGCTCGGACTGTTGCGCGTATGCAATTAAGTCGCGATCTGACTAAATCCCTATCATTCGATCTAAACTAACTATACATATATACATGTCTCTGCCCCCTGGGAGGAGGGAAGGAACATGTGTATGTGTATTTAGTGGTCTGAAATTTTTTGTTTAATCTAACTAGGCAAAAAAAGAAAAAAAAAAGGTCCCTTACAGAACCTATGTACCTGTGTGTTGTGCATGTGTGTATAATGCAGTGTCATGTATGGCTGTGAAAGCTAGTGAATGTAGAGTCACTGTATCGCGCGAACGGCTGCTTGACTCAAGGGCTCCATGCCGATGGATCGGACCTAAGCTTGAGTTGCCGCAGAGGAGGGTGGTCGTGGCGGGTGTGCGGGAGCGAAGTTAACCGTACGTCCCCTGCGGAGGGAACGATGGTTTCGCGGGCGTGGGCGCGAGCACGCATATGTTGCGGGAGCGGACGCGTAGAAATTGTTAGCTTTCTCGATGTCGTCATCGGGATCGACAAAGAGATTTCGCGGACGGCGTTTATAACGTTTGGCAACGGGGATCGAGTTGTCTGGGACGTAGTTCACGGTGGATTTTACGAGCGGGTTGGGATGATTCGAAGCGCTATCGAAGTATCTCCTGGTGTGATATTTCACATAGGCTTCTATCGAGGGAAGCCTCATGTCCCTGTGCAGGTCCATGTTCCTAACGAAGGCTGGAGGGTCAAGCAGCCGACGGAGAAACCGATTTTGGACTCTTTGCATGCGGGCAAAGTTATGTTTGGACATATGTGCGAACGCGGCGCAGCTATATGTCAAGATCGGACGTACGCACATCTTGTAGAGTGTGAGCTTATGTCTTAAGGACATTTTGCTTACCGAACTGAGCAAGGGTCGCAAGCGGGAAAGGATCCAGATGGCCCTATTCCTGACTATAGTAACGTGTGCGTTGAAGTTAAGCTTCGAGTCGAGGGTGACACCCAGATATTTAGTCTTGGTGGTCCAAGGGATATTCGTACCGAATAATGAGAGGGGTCTTACCGTGCGTGGTAGTTTGCATGTATGCGGTTCAAACATAATCGCGGCGCTCTTTACCGGATTAATAGCTATTCGCCACGTTCGAAACCACTCCCCGAGAGTGGTTACGGCACGTTGGACTGCGCAGGCGAGATTTTTTCTGTGTCTGTTTGACGCGTATATGACTGTGTCGTCAGCGTAGAGCCCTACCTCGACCCCGGGGGGCTTCGGGAGGTCGCTGACGTACAGATTGAAAAGGCAAGGCGCCAGAATGGAACCTTGCGGGACGCCTGAGCGTATAGGGTGGGCGGTAGATAGTACTCCTTCCACTCGGTAGTGGAAGGTGCGGTCGCGTAGAAAATCGTGAACTAGATGAACTAACCTATCCGGGACTTCTAATTGATGTAGCTTGTGGACTAGTCCGGCATGCCAGACCTTATCGAAGGCCTTAGCTACGTCGAAAAAGACCGCAAGCGTACGGGCGGGGGCGATACTACTTTTGGCAAAGTTGCTCGTGATGTGCTCCGTGAGGCGATGCACTTGATATGTACACGAGTGTCGGGCGCGAAAACCGAACTGTTCGGGAGGGTATAGATTTTTAATATCTATAACGGTTTTGAGACGGTTCAGAAGGAGCCGCTCGTAAAGTTTCCCTAATGTGTTTAAAAGGCTGATCGGGCGATAGCTATCGGGAAGCGAAGCTTTTTTGCCGGGCTTGTGAATACCTACAACTATAGCTTTTTTCCAGACGACTGGAAAATAACAGTGGGCTATGGCTACATTGAAGATGCAGACCAAAAGAGCTATGAGGTGATCGGGAAGAAGTTTAAGTACTTCATTCCTGATACCGTTGGGGCCAGGGGACTTTCTAGGATTAAGGCCTTTAATAACAGAACAAATCTCGTCATGCGTGACCGGGGTTAACGTTTCCGCGGGGGGACTCGTCGTTAGTTCCTGAACGGCGGTCTCGATAGTTTCGATGTGGGCAGTATCTACGTTGTCGCAGTTTGGAGAGCACTGGCTCTCCAAGCTAGCGGCAAGGCATTCCGCCTTATCGTCGCTATCGAACGCGGGTGGGAGATCGGGGCCCCTTTCGAGGGGCGGCATTAGGGCGGTAGCTTCTAACTTCAGAGAGCGGGCGAGGTTCCAGTAAGCCAGATGGGACGGCTTGAGACCCTCTAAGAGGTTATCCCACCGGTGACCTCTGAACTCGTCGATGCGAGTTCTTACCTCTCTCTGAAGTCGTCGTAACCTACGGGTGTTATCCCTCGTTGGATAAGAATCGTGTGCACGTGTCGCGGCGTTCTTTTCCGTGATTAACGCTCGTAAGCCGGGGGGGAGTATAAAGCGGCGATCGTTCGCCGCTTGCACCTCTCTCGAGGCCTCCCTTATACCGGTTTGGAGGTAGTCGACCAGGTAATCGATCGCTAAGTCGGCGTCTGCTGTTGATTCTAATACGTCGGGGATCCTAGCTAAGCTGGACGGGGTCGCGTTATCCGTTAGGTAGCGATTTAAGATCGCGTAGTCAACTACTTTGACTTTTGGCGGACTGGGGTCGAACGGTTGCCCGAGTTGTAAGATAACCGGGCGGTGGTCGGAACAAAATGGTACACGTCGAATGAGTTAGCTCAGCGACTGACGAAATTAATGAGTCGGCTAACCGACGCTAAGTGTTTGCGTTACACTTGGACGAACTGTGCAACTCACACGAGATGAGTTTGCCAGTGAAATATTTTATAATGTTTAAAATTGTATACATTTCATATTTCTATATTAGATATGTATTGTAAAAGGATATTAAAAAAAACTATAGTTAAAGTTATCACATAATAACACTGAGAAGCTTCGCTGAAATGCGTTATTCGCCAATACATTAGGAATGAGTAAGTCGACACATCCGGCATAGTCAACTGAGTTAGCGCAATTGCGCGTATCGCAGTTTTAAGGATGCTTCATGTCTAATTGATATAGTGAATCTTCTGTTGAAAATAGTCGTCGTGTAGAATCTCAAATATTAAAAAAAGTATCTTGATAACGAATCTCAATATAGAACGAATTTATTTAATTCTAAACGCAATGTACTTACTACATTTACGATATGATGCAGTATTATTCTCTCGTAAATAACTAAATGTGTATTTATATAGTTATGAAAATAAATGATTAGATATGAATGTTTGACATAATCCATTAACTGATATGTTAATTATTTATCTAATAGTTATAATTATAGTGTACGTACGTACGTTAAAGTGAACGCTATATTGAAAAAAAGTCAAAACGATTAACACAAGCGCAAGATCGTCTGAATGATTGATACGAGTAAGTATGCGAAAATGATTCATTAGTTCCATTACTGACGCTCACAAGGAAGCTCTCAAAAATACCGGTGAATAATTTTCTTTATAAATATAATAAAATGGTGCAATGTGTGTAGTAGAGAAAGAAATGTTCAGTATAAATCTTGAGAGAGGAGAATAAGTTGGAAAGAGCCGACCAGACGCGACGCTGCCCAAATGGCACGTAGCGACGTTCCATCAGAACGCCTTTACACCCGTCCAAACACGCCATTCGATTTTTCATATCGAAAATTCATAATCGTTACAGATCGCCTTCTGATATTATTGAGAAAGTTGAACAATGAAAGTGTACTTAATTTATATTATATCGTAATTTACTATATTTTTAATAGTAATATGATTAAGAGATTATTATTAAAAATTTATTTTTATATAAAATGAAACATTCCGTATTATTTATGTATGTTAATCGAGATTGGTGCCTTAATATTAGTACTTAATGTATTACCATATCATTTTTTGTTAAGTTTTATTAAATTTTACATATTTTGAACACGACAATATTGTTTTATTTCCATTTGGATCAATTTTCTATTAAAACTTATTTTACCTTACACGAAACCGTATAAATCCGATCGTCCGGAAAGAAGGCCTTGCGCGATACAGTGACTAGCAATGGTGTTAACCTGCACATCCATAGAGTAGGAAATTACGTTATATAAAGAACCTTTTGCTGTTTTAATACTTTAAATTGAGAGCTGTGACCACATAATGACATGTGATGGAAGAAGTACATGATAAAGTTAGCCATTCTAGGACAATAATAATGTTAATTATTTCATTCTTTTTCTTGCTAACTTGGTAACCGGTAGTCTTTATTGAAACCATTATTGCCATTATTGAGTAAATATAGTTTCCAGTGTTATGACGATTTCAGGATCTTATCAAGATGGTGGCTCCCTTGTTAGAACTTTCTGGGGTTTTTTGTGGCATCTCAGAACTCATCATCCATATAATTTCCAATCCACGTCACTTGTGCACACTAACCAAACTTTATTATACAAAATGCTACCTGTATTACAATGTAGGATCAAATAACACAAATTTATGAATAAAAAACTACATGACAGTTTGAGATCTAGCCAAAAACTCATGTTAATTACAGACTTATATAGATTTCTTTAATTGTAAAAGTAGTTAAACTTAAAAACAAGGTCGTCGCTGTCATGCCCGCCTGGCAGCTTCTCGGCAGCTGGATATAGCCGATCTCGGAACGTAAACGTAGAGTCACTGTGACGGGTTTATCACAATGTTTTGCATGATGGTCGCGATCTAATAGGGTTCATATCCTTTCTTCCACCCAACTTGTTTACTGAAAATATACCGGCTGTTACCACAACGCGACGCGCTTATGCGTGCTACTGTGGCGGGTGGTTGCATTCACATCAGCGTTCACAGGAACAGCCCTAGCCGAGGGTGACCCACCTGGCATCTTTAGGTTAATTGTCTTTTTCGACAGAGTGGCTTATTGATTGATTGATATTGATTGATTGATTGGTGATGCTGTTAAGGCGCTTCAAGGCAACAGCGAGTCAGTTCGAAAAAAGTAAATGACGTTGAATAGGTACTCGATAAAGAAAAGTTCAGAACAAAAGCGATGCGGTAAAAAATAAAAGTTTTGTTTATGAGAGTGTACTGCTTTATTGATTGATATTCATGTCTTACAAAATGCTATAGAAACTAAATTATCTTAACAAAATATAGGAATTTAGCTTACACATGTAATTATAAATACGTTTTTTATAAACTAACAATTACCCTAGTCCCTATTGTATTCAATCACATATCTGTTTATCCGTAGGTACAATGAAATACATTTCGATAAAAGCGAAATATCATAAGGTTACAGATATAACGGAGAAATCGCTTTTTCCCGTTAGGCAAATGTTATATGATGTAGTCCACTATTGGGAGTCGCTCATCCCTATCTAAAAACAGTCTGGACTAACTACACTGATGTATGGGATATTTTTGCAAAGCAAAAATGTAGTTTAGACGGGCAATTTGACCGATTACGCCATACTGTCTGTTAAGTAGCATATCACGTGAAAAATAACTAAGTCATTTTGATTAAAACTAAATGTAAACCGTTTTCATTTTATATTATTCCAATAATTCAGTAAATCACATAATTTGTTTCAATAATACTTTAAACGTCGTAATTAACTGTAACCTTATCTAAATCGTTCCACTGGTTAACTCCTTTATAAGGAATTCGCAATAATATAGTAACGTTGTAATATTATTAGAGATGAAATTTAAAACGACGATATTTTAATGTAACTATGTGGTTGATATAAAATTTGATATTATACCTTTTCACACAGATAAGATAAATTATTAAAAAATAATAATTAGGTATATACAATTTATCCTTCTGTTTTTGTTTTTCAGAAATTATTACTATATAATTCATTATGTTCACATATTAAAAAAAAAATTAAAGTGAATATTTATCACATTGTGTTAACCATTCTCAACGTTTCCTTATAAACAAGAAATAAATCACTACTCTTTAAGCGTAAGTTACAATATACTTTTAATAAACGCTGACAAGCGCATAAACGTATAGAAAGTTAATGATAAAATATTTAAATATTACAAGTATCGATCATAATATGATGGTAACTTATGTCAATCACACATTTTATTTTAAACTATAAAATTATTTATAAGGATTCCAATAATTATATGTAATTATTATCAAAATGAATACACTAAAACTATATAAGCGTGTTTACGAAAATCTCTTAAAGAAAACATAGCCATAATAAATGATTTAAAAGAACATTTAGTTTCCAAAATAATCAGTCTAGATTTTTGTGATATTTAAAAACTTGCAAGCTTTAAATTTCATGCGTATAAAATTATATTATTTGTTCTCTATCACTTATCATTAATATATTAACTCTATAAATTATTCGAAAAACTATTTAAATCAAATAAGTACTGTGAAATAGTCAACAAGTGAAATGATAAATGTTTATTGTATTTAATTAATAAACAGCGCCCGGCTTTATTTCTCTCGAAAAGTTTAGTTATCCCGGGCGAAATATTTTGTAGACTTTAATTTTTTATTTTATTTATTTACCTTACTAATTTGACAGTAGAGCATACTCGATGCTTTTTGCTGAAGTTGTGCAAATAGTATTTTCAATGTGACAATCTTATTGCGAGTTTAAAATTTGAACGTACTCTGCTTTGGCCCTGACATTCGCAACCAACCGCGTCGTACCATCGTATAGCCAGCACTGGGCTTTCTGTATAAACACTTACATACTATACTATAGTATACTCGCGCGACCTCTTGCGGAGAACTACCAATATTGATGATTACGATTATTAGTGTTGGTAAAACACAAATCGATAGATTTTAAAACTATCAAACATTCGATTGTTGAAACAAAATAATCGATTATTGACATACATTATACGGTGTATACAAGGAAGACTTGCACGAACGACCTTGTTTTTAGCTTCGGAGATTTATTACAGGACGTGAACAAGGTGCCTTTTTTTGCTCGTAAAGTTCTTATTGGTCAGATAACATGTCATATATTCCGTACTGAAAAACATTCGATTATTCGAAAATGTTTTACCAAAACTAATCCATATCGATATTTTAATAATAGTGTAACATGAGCGTGATCAGAGCCCGCTTTAGGTGAATGGAATAAAGCACAATACAAATTATTTATATCAAATTGCCTATTTGTATCGCACTTTCGCCGTGCATTCAAAATTTTATAACCTAAATATTGATATTATTTTATTGAAGTGAAACTTGTTATGCGACTTCCAAGCGTTAAACGTTAAACGTTTAACGCACATTATCGGTCTCTCCTCTTTGTGTGAGCCAGAGCGAGAGAGTTAATGTCGGTGTGTATGTATATTGCACACTTTTTAAATAAAATAGAATATGTATTTTAAAATGAAGTTTCACTTCTATCGTGTGTGAATCGCACACACACCTTTTTTTCATATCTTAGATATTATGTTTCAATCAGGCCAATCACGCCCATTTTGATATGTTTATGAGACGTCTATATATTTTGATAAATATAGAAATATTGATTGCAATTAATATAAAAACTGAAATACATAAATAAATATACAAATCAGACCCAAATATTACATTATAATGAAAATAAATAAAGAAGACGCATCGGAAGGGATTATCATTATTTCTTATTTTTGCCACATTTTAAATCAAATCGAATACAGTGCACGTAAGTTTACGGCTGTGAAGACACCTCTAAATAAATAATATTTAGGAAAAAAAAACTTATATTACAACTACTTTGAAATAAAATTCTGCATTTAAGCGAATAAAATAATGGTCAACGTCAAAATATTTTTTTAGCACGGCGAGGCCCTGTGGTTGATGGTCAGTACAGTACAACTAAAAAACAATGGCCGAGTGATCGGCTATCCATCGCAGCCCGACAGCCCGGTTGATCATTGGATTACACCGGCTGATACCGGTACGCGAGACGCCACTGTGGGGGGTGTTACACCTGGTCCTTAACCAGTCATCAGGCAGTTTTTGGCGAGATCTTGAGCTGCGATGTTGTGGTTTTTATTTTTAATTTATTAACTTAAGTTCTTTGACCCTATATCATGTAATATTGGTGGCATTTTGCGTTATATAGTTTGGTTATTGTGCATTTGTGAAGTGGATATAAAATATTAACTGGAAACATGGATTTTGAGATGTCACAAAAACTCCCTAAAAAGTTTTTAAAGGAGAGCCACCATCTTGTTGGACCAATTTTGTACATAAAAAATACTACGAAGACAAACACATTGACACTGGCAAGTGCTTTTTGCGGCACCGAAACAAAAAGAAGAAGTACTAGTTAGTCACAATAAAATTGAATCGTAGCCGCGAGACTGGCAGCGTGGTGTCACTCAGGAAGCTTGTTTGCCACCTGTGTTTCATAAAAAAAACCTTTGTTCTACGAGGTCTCGGAGCTGACTTCATAACTGTAAACTGCTTACTAAGCATTATGAATTACAAATAAAATTTTCACTTTGCCCACTAATGAGACTTTGGTAAAATTGTATATTTTTAATTTGAAAATATTAAATCACACGTTTGCGTGACTGGAATGTATCATATGTAACGTTAATGATAATCCCTCGTCTATGCTTCTTTTTTTAATTAAAGCGCTTTATTAGTCTAATAATCTATACAAGCTCAGTAATTTCTACTAAATATCACAGTCGCGGTAAACAAAATGCATTTTTTTTTTTTCAAGCTGAACGTATGTGAGAGCAGTGTATTCAACATATCAGATCAGTGCGAAATTATAACAACAATAGAGCTTACTATATTATGACGTCATAAACAGTTAATGTTGCCAGTTCAAAAATTTCCGAACAAACGTCGTTCTGTATAAAACTTATATATATTTTATACAAATTGAATATACTTTCCTAAGTTCCTATAAATAAAAAAGTGTCTAAAAATTTCATGTATTTTCTCTAAGGTTCTTGTGTTATTATTACAAAAATACTGCAAATGAATTATGAATGTTTAAAATTATAACTTGTCTTTGGATAGTTTGATGAAAATGATATTTAGGCGCCAAAAATAAAATAATATTATCCATTATAAAAATCACATTATAGTAAAGTAATTTAAATCTATAAATTAATAAACCCGTGACAGGCAGAAAAATAAATTTTAATATAATATAATTTAAATCAACATGAAACTTTTTGAAGGGTTATAGGCTCAGAAGATACCTTAATGATTAAATGCATTTTTTTTAAATTAAAAACATTGTAATGAGCTTTATAATTATATACAGCTTGAATTTTTTTTGCAAAAAACTTATTGAGGTGGAAATACAACATTTAAGGGTTAATTTATTTTTCCACCCGGCATGGAAATAAAGTATATGTTACAATATAAATATAAAGCTCAAGTATAATCAAATGAATAATAGGTGAATATTCGAATTACTCGTTGACACACATACCATTACTCGATTCGATTTCGACTCTCCGCACACCTCTCGACGATTAGTTATAGTAATGCTAGTCTCAAAATATGGTAGAATGAAAGTTTCGTGCTAAATTCTAGAAAAATATATTATAAATTAGGTATTATTTAATAGATAAAAAAACTACATTTCTATTTTCTCTGCACTTTATGAACATTAGAAATAGAATCATTATACAATAGTTTTTGCCAGCTTGAGTCATATGCGTTTCGACACTAATTAAGGACAACAAACTTATTTTAACTCACCTTTGCCAGGAGAAAACTGTTCCTTCTAAACCTTTTTTTTTAAATTATTTTCTTAAAAGCTTGTTTGTTTAGGATCGTGATACTTATTTTAAAACGCATAATATTAAGTTCCGTTTCTTAAAAATTATATTAGAGCTATGTTTAGCATTTCTCAGCTGGGCAACCGAATACTAAAATATAATTTCACCTCTCTTTCGCTTTTGCCCACGTTGTACAATTCAGACTTTTCAATCGATACGAAGCCGGGAGTTTTTATTTTTTGGGAGGTACCTTACCTTACCTGATCGAAAACCACAAGTTTCGGAAATTTCGCCTGCGTTGGTAACACAGTGGAGCGGGTTGCACTGAAGCTAAAAACGCTTGTCTTGACATACTGATTCGTTCAAAGCATTAAACGGAACTGCTCGAGTCTCCGGGGAAGTGCATTTGTGTATCGCCGCCGCAGCTGGGCGTCGGAGACGACGGCGGGTCGAGAGAGGCTCTAGATGCCGAACTGAAGCTACTGGAACTCAAGTCCTCAGGCTCAGTTTCAAAACGCCCGCCGGTTGTTACAGCTTGAAAATGTAAAAAATATGTTAATTTAAAGATTTAACGATTTACTGCAAAAAAAGTGATTTAAAAATTTCATTCCCAACATTATATAAATCTAGATACACAATTTGACAATAGGACAGCAGAGTCAGCTTGTGGCGTAGTATTACCGCAGAGCGCTGGTTGTCAGTCTGTCCATACCTAACATGCCCTTACTTTTTTAATATACTACAAAGGTGGCATCAAACAAGTATACGGCCCTCCTGATGGTAAGCGGCTACCGTGCCTATGGACGCTTGGAATACCATAGGTATCTCTAGCGTATTGCCAATCTTGAATTCCCTTACCCCAAGGAGCTCTGGAAACCCTACTCACCACAGGACCACAACACTAGATCATTTGGCTGCGATCTTCTGTAGGGTGGAAGTGTACCACTAGTCGAGCTGCCCCAAGTAGGAAGAAATTTCTATGCGCCATACAGCTTTTGTCACGTATCCAATGATAAATTGCCTATTTATAACTGGGGATGTAACAATACCTAATTTTGCCGATACGATACCGATTATTTATTGTAGTGAATAATTAGCGATATCGATATCGAAAGTTTAGTAACAAATAAAATATATAATAAAGTATGTAACCTCCTACACATTTTTATCCGACTGGCGGAAAGTAAAGTTTTTTGGGTGATTGTATGTACTTCTTATTATGCTCAAAACTAGCGATAATCTTTTTAATGATAAGTAAGTCTTTTATATTTAATTTCAAAAGGAGTATTATAAAAAGCCTGTCAAATCAAAATTAATCATACATAGGCACAAAACAATACACCGCTTAGTACAGGTCGGTTAACGAAAGCTGACACGTTCACAGTACTCCCACTGATGCACTTGTAGTATACAGCGTGTTGCGAAAATCGTTTCGTTTTATTTTACCCGATTATAATTAGACATGCGTAAGGTATATAAAAACCGATTTCAGTCAGAAAACGTTTCAATAGGTTAACGGTTGCTATGGAATTCGCTTTTTATCTCTTTCTAACTGCTTAATTAGACTGAAGAAGATGGGGCGATTTTTACTACACTCGATAGATTTTCTATTAGCAGTTTCTCATTTAGATATAAACTACACTTCCAAGCATTAAGATCTAATTTAGTCTATAGTTTGTTTTAAAGAAAAAACAAATAGCGACTGAAAAATATCCGTTTAGATAAAAATTTGAAAAGGCTCATACCTAATTATAATTACAATGTTTTTTTAACCTGTCAGTTACGTTAGGTCAGGCTAAATATAAAAAAGGTGTGTGTGCGGTGCGATTCACACACGATAGAAGTGAAACTTCATTTTAGAAGACATTTTCTATTTTATTTAAACATTGTGCAATATACATACACACCGACATTTACTCTCTCGCTCTGGTTCACACAAAGAGGAGAGACCGATAATATATTGCTTTCTCGCTCTGGCTCACACAAAGAGGAGACACCGATAATGTGCGTTAAACGTTTAACGCTTGGAAGTCGCATAAGAAATTTCACTTCAATAAAAAATAACGGGATATTTGTAAGAAATGTATGTATTTCATTTGTTATATTGTTACTCTCGTTCAAAATCGAAAATTACCCGCATTCACAAGGTGCTTGAGATGTTAAATCGTACAAACCCTTCATAAGTAGAACACTTCCATCACTGTTTTTATTGTGATGTATAAAATAGATAAAAATATTATACACTATTTCATGAAATTGACCTCTTAATGTTTTCCCAGATCCAAATCTTACAGAAAATATGTTATTCTATACTCAAATCAATTATAATAACACTCGTCGACGGCCGGTTTAAAAGATTGCAAAAAAAACACGCTGTATTTCTAGCATTTTTAAAAACAAAACAATTAAGTCTCTGTCACGCTCATAAGCTTGGTCGTGTACAAAAGAGGCAGAGAACGTTGTCATGTTGCGTATACAGTGCCACGTTATTCATACGCGCCTACACAAACGCAATGTGTATGTGATGTACGTGCCAGCTTTAGTTAACCGGCCTATACAGTCTAATTATACGGCCTATAATGTCGCCACTAGCAGGTTTTTTTTTTTCGATCTCACTATAGTTTTACCCATAAAGTCCGCTGAAGCCTCAGATGGCTTTTACAATTTCACTGGCCTTGAAAACACCACATGCGGAGCTCTCGCTGGCGACGAAACAGCAAAATCGCCGCTTCGCGAGCTTTTCTAACTATTTAACTAAATATTTCGTATCGGTATCATTACATCCCTGGTTGTATCTTTTGTATAGTATTTTCTAATGTTCTCGTTTTAAAACTCTTTGACCAAGCACCCCCACTAATGTCTTATACATATTACTAATAATTAACCCGCCGACATCGTTAAGAAAAAACATTATTTTATATTGATGTTATCACAATATACCGGTAACATAGCGTACCATCTCTACTTTTGATCTCTTCACGCACATGTACACACAATATTTTCTGTCTCTCTCTCATGTTCCACAGCAAACAGGCAATAACTGATATGCAAATTATACAGTTACTACACTATCACTAGAGACTTGAAGATATTGAACAACTTTTAAAGGTTTTTTTTTTAATAATTTTATAATTATGGCTTGAAACTGGTTTAAAGGAAATAAAACTTTAGTCAAGCTTGCATAATATAAGTATAAAAGCAATAGGATAATTGATAATTACGAAGAATTATATTATATTAATTTCCATACAGGACACTGTTAACGAACAATATAAATCTGTCTATCATAAATAAAACAATCAAACTGTTGTTTTAGAATTTTCATTTTTATTATAATTATTATTCAGATACTATTATGTTTTTTGGTATATATTCCATAATATTATCAACAAAAGGTAGCGGCCAAAAGTATACATACATTAAAAATCATAAAAGAAATAACGGGAGATAATTATCCAAAGTTTCCCGATACGATTAATTCAAAATTGGGTAGTGGTTACATTTCACGCAAAACGTTAGCACCATATTAAAAACTAGTTTAAATTATTTACGCTATATTTCGAAAAAAATGTATATGACGTTATCGATTGAATATGTTTTTATGGCTTTTTTTTTTGTATTTTAGAACTATTATCAGACTTGAGAAAAAATATGTATATGAAAAACATGCTGTATTTTATAGTAAATTTAATTCTAAGTATGGGAAATCGCGACATACAATTTTTGTAAATCATATTTTTGTTTTCAGACATAAAGTTATACTTGATGTAGGAAATGAATATAAAGTCAAAAGTATATAAATATACATCACCAAGGTAACTTAAAAAATTGTCTATCTTATTTGCAATATTTTTAATAATCCTTTATTTAGTATGAAATTGCTGCAAAATCATTATTTAAAAATGTTAATATATAATTATAAAAAATTTAACTAACTAATGAGATAATACTCCGCAAATAGAGTCAGTTTTAAACCAGGTACTTTGTAAAAGTAATTAAATAAAATATATTAATGTAAATTAATTGAAATATTAAGAAAATTTTATTTATATATTTATATTTTTTTAAATCTCATACGAAATAAACATGTAATAATCGAAAAAAATAATAAGTTTTAGTCGAAACTTTATGTTTGGACATAATACACAACGTTACTCAGTGAGAAAACACACCTAAAATAAAATCTTACATCATTATGTTTTTACAAAGTATATTTCGACTGTCTTAATTTTATACGAAGCCGTTTCTAAACGGAGTGTCATGTATTCAAAATTATAATCAAATGAGAACAATTTAATCGATCCTTTGAATACAACTATGATCAAATATTGATAACGTTCGAACATAATATAATTTTTTTTGGTAGTTTAGTATAAAGTTTAGGGAGATTAGAAAACATGGGAGTTTAATATAAAGTTTAGAGAGATTAGAAAACTTGAGAGTTTAGTATAAAGTTTAGGGACATTACTAAAAACCTCATAGTATAATAGTTCCGAAACTTGTAGAATACAAATTCGTACGCTCACAAAACTTATACTAATAAATTTGCGAATGAATTTTTGTTGTACTTCTAAAACAGGTTCAATTAATAACTGATTATTTCTAAATAATGATTATAAATAGAATGCACCAGCTACACGTGTATTTTTGCTTAAAATAAGGTACAATGTATAAAAGTGAAACGACAAATAAAAAAACAAGAAAAAATAAATATTTGTCATGATTTAACAATTTTATACTAGAAACTAGACATGTTAGTTTTATTTAAATAATACTTGTAAACTATTTGTATAGAAAGCGGTGACCGAACTCAATATGACAAAGTTGCAAGATTTGTACCTCACTGATAATAATTTAAGAGAAACGCAAATAAGTTTGTTGTGTTTCTTAGTATCAATGTTTTTTTTTTCAAACATTTGATTCATGTCGTTTACTATTAATAGTCAATTTTTTAAAACTTTCCTATGTGTCCGTTTGACTAATCTAGAAAAAAAAGTAATTTATGTAAAAGTAATTACGATATTTCTTCGATTTACGCCCACTGTGTAAACAAATAACTAAAACACCGGCTGAAAATATTATTTCGGTCGGTTACTAATCAACAGCCCCCGACTACATTTCACCACCTCAACCACTGTGACTGAACCAACTGATAAGAAGATAGAAAATTAACGGCACCCAGTAAAAACAATAGATGTTTAATTAACTACCAGAAATGTACGTACGTGAAGACACACAGGTCTGGTTCAAGAGTTTTGTTTATACATAAATTGAAAGTAATTAAGTTCATAAGAGGTCACCGCTTCAAATTACTATTTATATATAAAAGACAGCCATTAATCAGAAAGGTATTATATACCGGTTTGACTTAGACATCGAGCACTATTAATAACTTGTACCAGTAATCTAAATTAATACTGATATAGTATGTAGTAGTTCATGAATATATGTGGGAATGACAATTCTATTTAATTTTATAATTTATGATGGTTTGTACGATGGTTTTCATTTTAATCAAACGACGTTTTAAAAATAAAAGTGCGTTGCTGTGTCGGATACACGGCCGTATATTTTACGTGATTACGTGCCCGCTTGGATGCTTTTTTACGTTCCCGTCATATGGTGTTTTATGTGTATTACTGTATTTCTTTTGAAAAGCCCATTCCCACCGTATACGATTTCTTTATTTTGACCTAATGGCTATTAGACGAGTAAGGACCGACATTGTATTAAGTATCCTTAATTTTAAACACCATATAAATTCACATATAAACAGTTCCATACTAGTGTTTTGTATACGCAATCGATAAATCTTGACGAAAGCTATCGATTGAAAGTAAAACGAGCGTCGTAGCTTCTCCGGGTCATAACTTATACAAAATTGAAATTAAGTAACGCAGCGAAACTACCTCAAAATGGCGGCGCGTTCTCCTCCCACGCACGTGATTCGTCACAGTCCTCTACGTAACGAATTCTTTGATCCTTTAACTATATCGAAATTTTAGATATAGATGATAGATATGTAGTTGCAATGCCAAATGTATACTCCGATTTAATTATCATCTGTTTTTCTGAATTGCCTCTCACTATGAAAGCAAATTTAAAGACGTATTCACGTCAAAAAGTGTGAAGCGTTTATCGCTAATGTATTTCAAAAGTGAAGATAATCGCGTCTGCGCCAACATCACTCACTACTTGTCAAAATCGTACTGTCAAGAACAAAAATATAAAATACAAAAAATGATATTATTTTAACTATATGTTTTACTTCCGCTGAATAAAATATTTGTTAAGCAAGAAGAGATTTAAATTTCCCATGAAACAAATCAACGTACGGCACAATTTATTACTCTTTGTTAATGATGTTTTGACAAAATAGCCGGTCGTCACGTGACATACAGCATAATTAGCACATGTCATTGATTTTCCGATCGTATATTTTTTAATGATGCTGCATGCGAAACACCGAGCTAGATGGCGGTTCGACAATTATCGTCTTATTTAAAACGAATAGTACATACGAACTGCGTTAATGCAAGTGGTTAGATGAATCGATAAAAAATCTCTAGTTTCGATTATTCAAATTGTCAACTCCCACATATACATGATTTATTGAATTAATTTCTGATAAAGGAAAAGTACTGTGTATAACCAATATTAAACTTAAAGTGACAGAGAAAATTAATCTAAGTAATAGTTTATGCTTATTTACTATTTTGATGAAAGCTATGCTCAGAATAATAATATATCACTGTAGTTACATTTCAACTAAGTATGACAGCTTTTCGCTTAAACCTTATATATACAAGTTTCAATTTGTTTATTTCAGTATATGTAAAATGACTTCTCGTGAAACTCGATATTTGTTACATAACTACCCTCAATAAATAAAAAAAATTATAATTAAATTGGTAATTATAGTATATACTAAACTATATTTAGTGTTAAATATAAATAAAATACATAATACAAAATATAGCCAAGCTATTTTTTAACTAAATATAATTAAACTAATAAATTGGCAAACTTAGGTATAATAATAATAAGTCCCATCACAATTTTTCTAAGGATTCTTTTTATACTTGCTTGGCAAAAAATAACCAAGCACCTAATGTCGGAACAAGCCACTATGTCGGTTTAGTTTTAATTTTTTTTTCCGGCATGAAAGTTCAAATCGAATAAAGATAAAAAGGACAACATAATACTATGCAAGCAATAGTAAAGTGATACTTTAGTATCGTTCGTTTACTGGCCTCCTTGTCGCTTCACCAAGAAGCTATAGCTAAAATTTCACCTAAATAATAATAAAAAAAATTAACTAAATCGAACTCGAAAATAAGTACTAAGTGTTGTTGATTTATCACATTTTTTATGAAGAATTACCGTTTTCAGTCGATAATTACTCGCTTCATTGGTGTAGATTAATTATATTGACGATGGAAACGCTAATTGAAATGTGTATAGTTACTCATATGCACGTTAGTCAATTGTAATTACTAAAAGGTAGAGAACAGTACATAAATAAATATATAGTAGTAGAATTGGAAATTATGAATTTTCATTAAAATTAAACGCTGCCTTTATAAGCATTTTTTTTTTAATATTTCCTTGGTGCATCTTCGGGTACACGTCGTAAAAAATGTGATAAATAAATATTTTTATAGTTTTACTAAGTTTTTACATTTTTATTTTTATTTTTCGATATGATATCAAATATTGCTACCATCAGACGTAAGTAAAACTACGTAAGTTGCATATTCAGGTAAAATAAAATCGCGCGCGAAATTGAACATGAGCTAATTGCGTTTGTTTAATCTTACGGAATATATAAATTGTTTAAACTATGTATAGTAGCATATTTGATTAAAACATTTTAATTCTTTTTTTTTGTCTTTTATCAGTGCCTTATACACTTATTGCATTTAACTAAGAACTAAGATTTCAAATGACAAACTATTCATATACTGATTATATCGAAGAATTGAAGTCAAAATGTTTCTGGACACATTTCCGTTCACTTTTTCTTTCTGCGTGACTTTTTCGATTTAGCAGATAGTTTCGAATGCGATGTTACGTTTAGAATACCGTTCGATTTCTTATCATCTTTATCGCTATCAGTCGACGGTACCGGTGATGCTATATCATCGTCGGATGACTTCTCCATAATTTCCATCTCTTTATCATCACGCTTCGTTTCGTCGTCGATTTTCACCTCCTGTGTTGTTATTTTATCGTTCTCTACAAAACTGAAACCTTTTTCTTGTTTGGTCGGAACTTTTTCTAAATCGATTAAGTTAAACGAACTTGATTCCTCTACTCTACTTGAAGTTTCTTTTATGTTCGAAAGAATACTATCTATGTCAATTTTGCAGATGGGGCTCGTTAGGTTTGTATCATTGACGTCTAAGAGGCTGTCTCTCATGACTTCAAGTTTGAAATCATCAAGACCGAAGTCCATATCCAACGGCGGCAAGTCATCTATAACCGAATGATGTTCCTCGATGAAATTTAACTCTGAAGGAGCGTCACACTCGGCAATCATCACATCTGTTCTCTTACAAAGTTCAATCAGTTTATCCTGCAAGGATACACTTGGACCAGCAAATGTATTCGAATTAGAATATTTTGACATAGTTTCTTCACAATTATAACTTTTATTTTCATCTAATTCTTTTGTAATTACAACTTCCTCTACAGTTTTTTTAACGCTTTTCGACGCGGCTATTGAACTCCATGATTTAACCGGTTTCTCCAATTCTTTCGGTATCTCTTTTTCTTGGGCCTTCCGCTCGGCAGGTTGAGGAGATTTTTTGCGTGATTTGCTACTCTTAGTGATTTGAATTTCTGGATATTCCTCTTTTGTGGAATCAATAACGTATACGTCTTTGACTTCTGTTTCACAAAACTTTTCCACTGAATTACGTATATCGAGATATGGAGACGAAGACTTATTTTTTTTAGGTTTGGGAGATTCTTTAACGATAATGGATGTATTTTCTCTTTCTTCATTATTGGTTTTTACCGTATCACTAAGTTTTTGTTTTATTGGTTCTTTATTCAATATAGGTTTTAAATTAGCATCAGACAACATTGCATTATCGGATCGATTTTCAGTTGTTTTTTTATTATTTTGGGTTTTTACAGTGATCGATAGTGTTTCTCCTGTATAAACACCTTCCTTAACGTCACTTGTATCTTTTCTTTCAGGTGTAATGCTCTTTGGAGTTCGATCTTTTTTGGCTTTGGTATGGTATGAAGATAGTTCTAAGTTCTCATATGGTGTTGAAATCGAAACCAAGTCACCGCTAGGAACTTGCTGTTTATCTTCAATAGCATGTATTTCAACGAAACTATCCTCCTCTGATTTTGCTTGCACCTCATCCTGTAATTTTTTAGCTTTACGATTCTTTTTAATTTTCGGTTTTGATTCCTCAATATTTTTGTTGACAGCGATTAACGATTGGTTAATAGTGAAAATTGGTCTATCAGGCTCATTTAAGAGCATATCCCACGCCTGATCTTCTGTTTTTATTTCATCAGTATTAGCAAGAGGCTCATCCTTACGATCATCTTTTTCCATTGACGTTGTAAAATTTATATTCGGTAGAAGCATTTCATGTACAGTCTCCGCAGTCTTATCCGGTTCATTAGTTTCGTCTTTTTCTACTTTTAGAGATGCAAAAGATTCTTTTTGGCATTTTGGTTTTTTATGAAGGGTTAACGGCTCTGATTCTTCCTTATCATTAATATCAACAGGTGTAACGATTTTCTGTAAAACTTTGTCAATTTTTGCTACTGATAAGTTTTTAAATTTATCCTTTTTATCTTTATTTACTTTAATGGGAGCTTTAGCTTCAAAAGATTGCGTAATTTCTTTGGATACATCCTTTTTAGAAAGTTCTTTCATTTTTTCCTTATCAAAACTAACATTTACACCCTGAGACTTAACATTCTTCAAACAAGCATCCGATATAGATTCAACACGTTCATTCTCTACTAACATTACGGAAGCGTTAATTTTCTCCGGCGGTTTCGCTTCATTGAGTCCAGTCTCCGTAAGATTTACCTCAAAGTCTTCGAACCGGCCGGATTCCTTATTTTTACTAGATTTCTTACTTCTAAAACCAACGTCATTTACTATACTGTCGGCGGTGGGCGATTTCTTAACTATATCCCGGGCCGAGTGAACATCACCCGGCGGCCGGGGTGATTTTGGCAGTGATAGAGTCGGACTCTGACATGCTCGCTCAACGGGTTCCGCTGAGCCCATCTCCCAACAGGCATCCCTCGCTTGGCACTCGTCCACACTCACTTGCTCCTCGCATACATGACTAGCGTCGGGGGAGACGCGCTGCACATCCCTGTCGAGCACGTCCAGCGGTGAAGGCGTCCAGGGTCGAAGGTCGGTAAGAGCAGCTGGGATGAAGACAGTCGCGGTGAGCGGTTCCAGGTCGGGAGAGAGGCGCGTCGGCTCGGAGCACAGCGCTTGTACGGGAATGGTGGTGGTGCGCGGCAGCGGGCGCACGGGGAGGTCTGTGCGCGGCGGGAGGGCGGCGGGGGCGCGTACGACGGGCCGAAAGGTGGCCTCGTCGCGATTGGGCGCCGTGTGGGCGTCGGGGTCGAAAGCGGGCGGAGGCGGAGTACGAGTGCGGCGGGGGAACGCTCGCACCACGCAGCCCTGCGGACCCACGCTGAGCTCCAAGCCCGGCCGCCCGCCGGCCCCATGGCGCTCCTCTCGCGTCCACCCTATGCGAAACCGAAGGCAACCTTATTACTTCAAAAGTCGCGGAATGAATTCTATCAAGAGCTCGGGCCCGTCTCGTCGGTATTTTTTTAAACGAAAAATAATTTCTTTTTTTTTTAGAATCTTAATGTAACATTTTGCGACGAGACAGACCCTATATTATGTTGAAAGCCAGGGGAGGGTGTTAATTGTGCGAAGGATGCCTTTGGCTTCGGTATAGGGCCGGCGGCGGGTTACGCAATGCGCGTGTTCTGTGCACTGTTATGACACTGGTCCTTCGCTTGTTCCTTTTTTTCATGATCCCAATCAAATAAAATAATAGATGCTTTGGTGTTAAAATCGAAAACCGAAGTAATAACTTAATCAAATAAAGCCCGTCCGGTAAACATGGTATATTATTTTATGGTAACCAAGAAAAACAATTTTGTACTAATGGAAATAAATTTAAAATTAATTCTCTGATTAATAAAGTTTGAGTACATCAAAAGCGCTCTTCCTATTCATGAGAGTAAAAAAATGTGTATCGATAATAATGAGATGTGAAAATCATTTAGACCAAATATATGTTTTTGCAATTATTCTAGTCCTATGTTTAAAATTACTGTACGAAATCAGACGTTACGTATAAATACAACTTTAATAAACAAACAAATATTGTGGATGAATTAAATCACAAAATGAATGGATATTAAATAGCACAAAGTCAAACCTTAACTAAAGAGTATGTCCACATACCGTACCCGCCAGTATAAGTAAATATTCCCTCCCCCACTTCCAATCGACAACAGGTACGTTTTATTATTCCTTTTAAATATCAAAATCAAATTTTTAACTAATTAATTATTACAATTCACTAATATTTGAATAAATTAGCCATAATTTTTGTACATTTTAAAAGTTAAGTTTTATGATATGCCCTTCAACTTCGGTGTTAAAAAAGTAAGAAAACATTAACCCCTCCCCCAAACCAGCCGACGTATTACTTGAATGGACCCTAAGGCAGCTGGGACTATAAAAATAAGACGGTGTTACTTTTTCCAATTGTTTTATTAGCCAAGGTCGTAACGCTTTATTTATATATATATATAAAGAAATACATACCGTGATCTTCCTTCATAGCCTCGGCGAGGTCTTCCTTCAGCTGGACGTCGCAGACGGAGGCCGCTCGCCCGCTCTCAGCCAGCAGCGACTTGCGACGGTAACTGTCCGACGGTGAGTGCTCTAACGAGCCTATCGATAACAAAAATATTACATTACAATAGATTATTCGGCAAAAAATCGATAACGAAAATACTGATATCGCCCTGCGTGCACGTGTGCGTGCGTAAGTAATGTATGAACTGTGAAGACTGGTAGAATCCATGCAAAAGTGATAGAATCCGTGCAAGAGTAGTGAAATCTGTGCAAAACTGGTAGAGACTGTGCAAGAGTAGTAGAATCTGTACAAGAGTGGTAGAATCCATGCAAAAGTGATAGAATCCGTGCCAGAGTAGTGAAATCTGTGCAAAACTGGTAGAGAGTGTGCAAGAGTAGTAGAATCTGTACAAGAGTGGTGGAATCTGTGCAAAAGAGGTAGAATTTGTCCAAATTCGAGTTCGGAAGCACCATTGCGGTAATTATTTCTATCGCAAAATAGCAGTACTTATACTGCTATTTTCTGGTTCGAAGAGTGTGGTTGGCAACGCAAACTGACTCACGAAGCGTTTCGACTGTACTCAGGGGTAGCAACCTATTAATGAGAGTCAACATTTAAGACTCCAATATATATCAGAAACTAACTGGGCGAGCCGGAGTCGACGAGCACCGGCACGAGCGGGCGCACGCCCGGCATGTTCACCGGGTTCGAGCGGGCGACGCCGCGAGCCGCGCTAGTCTCCACCTCCACGGTCTCCGCCTCCGACAGCGACGAATTCGACCTGCATTATTAAACAGTTCAAACCATTTATTATATAACTCATTTCCATAATAGATATGAGAGCCCTTAAAATACATACATTGAAATTTAAATGGGTGCTTTGGGAGTAAAATCTTATGGTCGAAATATAAGGGCACTTAATTTTAGTGATTCGTTTTAAATGGAACGCTTCTAATGCAAAAAGGACGAAAAATAGGTACTTGGCCAGAGAGAGAAATGAAAGAATGATATAAGTAACTTTATTTTTAATTAGAACCTTTAATTGGTACACAAGCGTTTAGTTTCTCACTAATTAGTGAGTTACTATGTGTCTATAGATATAAGGTTAGTGATATCCTACTCACCCAGTCAAGTTATAAGTTTTAAAGACGAACTGAGGTCCCATCCACAGCCTCCGGTGCGGTCCGGCGTGGGTCACAATCTCGACTTGCGATAACCAGCGTTCCTCTTCACTCATGCTAATGTCCGAACATCTCTACAAAGGAAAATCGACAGAAAAAATAATATTATAAGTAAAATTCTGTACCCAGTCATAAATTAGTAAACCTATGCCAATAGTTTCTATTACATTTTAACGTCTGGTAAGAATTTAGTAAATTAGTTAAGTAGTACAAAATCCATACATACAGACTATATTTTAATATTTAATATTACAAAAACCATGGTGCTTGCTATCAGGACCATTACTGTCACTATGCTTAGCTACTATAAAAAAATACACTCTGACTATTGTCTAGCAGCTAGTAGACAAGAACTCGACCGTGTCACTACTGGCAACACTGTAACAAGTTCAGGGTTAGAATGTTCGGCGGGATTCTGGATCTTTCATTTGATGGATTTATTCATAAACTTATTTTATATGATCCCATACATTGTGTGCACAAGTGAAGTGGATTATAAGTAGCTAGCTGTGCCCTGGGGATTGCTCCGCGTGTAATTTAAAAGAAATCACTGATTGATAATTTACAATACTTCAGTATAGACAATATTTTTATCAGTCGGCCAGGGTTATGCGTCACAACTCACAGGCTCGTTCGCACCACTACATTTATAGACATAGACCCGAGCCGAGTGTTAAATTATTTTAATTTTTCATTATCTCCTAACCTATTCGTCCAAATAACATGCTATAAAAGGTAAATTTTATCTTCATATAATTGTCTTGATAATGAAGTAACTTTCAGTCATAACGATTAATAAGGCACGCCTAATAAAAATGCTCATAAATAACTCATCAATTTTCAATCAATTTTTGACAATCAATCTCAATCAAAATTCAATCAATTTTTATTGTGGCTTATGTATAAGAGATAGTCATATCGTATTACAGACTTTTCTTAGAGGACTACTAAGGGCTACTAGAGGTACTAACGAGCAGTACTTTTGTAGAACATCGTATTTACGTATGACTAAACATTACGCCAGCGCACGCGATAAAAGCGGTTCAAGAACGCTGTTTCTTCAGACTTACTTAACAAAAATTAATATTTAAGATTAGCTGAGAGGTGTAGCCTAATGCTATATAGCCTATACTATTCCTTGTGAATCTGGCTATCATATATAAAAAGTTTTTTTCGAATACGACTGGTAGTTACAGGGATTAGCGTGTTTAAACAAACAATCTAACAAAAACTTTTTCTGCTTTATTATAATAGTATAGATAACTAGAAACATGAATATTGAGTTGCCGCAAAAATTCCCTGGATATTTCTAGCCACAATCATGTCAGAGCGATTTTTGTATATTCCAAAAAACTCTATGAAGATAAGCTTAAAGGATGAGTATCCAGTGACCTCAAGGACAAAAAAACTTCAAGGTAATAGTAATTCCATTCTAGCAATGACTTTTATCGTCGCATTTCATCGTTATTTTATATCCAAAGCCTACTACTAAAATTGGTAAAAAAATACAATCAAGATATTATTAAAAATATTGGTGAAAAGGGTAAAGTGTTTACCCGGCAGGGGTGGGGCTGGAGAAGCGGGTTGGAGGGCGGCAGGGGCGCCAGCAGGTCCGCGGCTGCGGCCGGACGCTGCAGGGGCCACTGGGCCACCGGTTCCACCTCCAACTCTATGGGGGAATCGTCACAGATCTTCTCCTTCGGTATACCTGCAATATACATTTATTTATATATACTTTTTCATTAAAACACTGCACTTGCACCAAACTCTTTCAAGGTTGAAACAGCATCAAATATCCATGAAGAGACAGGGTGAAGGTGAACCACTCCTACTGAACCTAATTGTGACTTCCTTACATTGAGAAACCAGCTGTATCGAAGGTCTGTGCATCACACTTTTGGTATTTTTCAGTGTATTAATATACAAAAACTTTAATGCTTTTGGTGTGATACTATCAGGCATAAGGATAGTTACTGTAAATGAATATTCATATTCCAATAGTCACTGTCGTTCTTGAATTGTATTTACATAGCAACGGGTGCACTGTAATTACTAAAGTGAATTTATTCATATTTGTAGATTAAAGTGACACATATTCCGACATTTTGGTATTATATATTTTTTATTTATTCTTTGTATATGTAGCGTTTGACCACAAATACACCTGATAGAAAGTGACGATGTGGCCTAAAATGGTAACCCTAAGTCTACAGAAACTGTTTGTGAAGTTCAGCTGCCGGAACACACCTACTGGTGCTTGGCGTCAGATTTTTAACATGAAGGTAGCTAACCAAGTGGGCAGAAGAAAATACTTTACCAACATGCCTCACCAAAAACTCAGGATCATTATAAAATTTAAACCTAGACCGACGCGATATCCAAACATGCTAGCACTAATCCAATATCGAGGTTAAAATAGAAGAAGAAAGGTTGGGCACAGAGAAATACCTCCACTATTAAGAAGATGGTAACCAAATAACCTTGTTTGTCTGTTCCTGCGATGAGTGGAGTTTCCAGAGGTCTTTTAGAAAAGGCGAGTTCAAGGTCATCAACGCGCTAGTGATACCTCTGGTGTTAGGCGCTTAGTTGCCAGTTGTATAAAAAAAAATCGCTTCAAGTTGAGTTGTTAGCGACAAACTTACTTGACAGCGGTCTGGGATGCAGCAGGAGATGTAAGAGAGACCCATCCGCCGACATGAGGTAGAGCGCCGCCACCGCCGGGGAGCCGCGTCGCGTCCCCGGGGTGCCGGTGACGCCGGTGCTGACCGGTCCGAACCGCGCACGGCTCAGCAGCGGTGCGCTGTTACTGTCCTCCGAAACCGAAGACAAACGTTGACGACCTGCACATCAGTATGTTTCATAGAATTTTACTCTTTCTGTGTTTCACTGAACATCCAGTCAGACCCTCGAATCGCTAAAAAACCTAGTCTATATTACTCTCAGAAATGTCATCTACCCGCTAGTAGTGACAGTCTCATCAAAAGCGGTACATCCGATAATGAAATTTCCCCGAAAAACCAAACAGACAAGCAAAAAAGGGTGTAGTCAGGGGACTCCGTTGGGAACGATTATTACTAAAATATAAAAAAGTATGATATCATTTAAAAATCAGTTAGCTCAATTCTTAAAGAACACATCGATGTTAGTTTTATATATATGTATAATATCATATAAATAAGCTGATAAATCATTGAATTACTAAACGCGCGTCTATTGCGCGAGACCACCCAGAGGGGCCCCCGTCCGGAATGCACAATGCTTTGCTATTTAGCGGCCGCCTGAGATAGGATTATACATCCGGACAGGTACGACACTCGTCTGCTCGAATCTCGATACTCGCACGCACACGCACACGCACACTCGTATATATAAAAAGAGAGAGAGATAACGCTTTTTCCTTACGTGACGATTTCTACAAGTCAACTCCTACCGCAAGCCACATTAATGAAAGCTTTTATTGGGAAAGCACAGACAGACACATCAAATAAATTCATTTAAGTTAGTGGAATATCTATCAAATGTTTGCATGTATCAGCTTAAGCTAAACGTGTACTATCTATCGGCGATAAACAAAAAACTGGAACAAAAACGCTTGAAAACTGTTTGAGTCTAGTGGAAAAACAAAAAGCTATCAATCAAATCTTTAACACCACTCTTCTTCACTTTTTTTTATCACCAATACGATGTGGGATGACGTGGTGAGTAACACTTGGATTCTTTCATGAAAACTTCTTTGCTCGGACGTTGGGTATACATACAAAATACCATATATTTTTAGTAATCCCACAAATTATTGCTCACACTTTTCACAATGAAAGAACATCAAAGGTGAGAATGACATAAGGAAGATATACAAGGGGCGTTACTGGAACTCCATAACCGCAACCAGTTTCGGTTTCAGATACATAGAATAAAAAATATCCAAAACCGCAACTGTATCCTGTGTAAATGTTTCTAATAATTTCATATTGGGACAGAGTCGGAAGAGACACTGTCGAATACCAAAATTGACTTAAAATTTAACTAATAGCTATGTAAAATAAAGTCATAGTTGTTCATCAACAAATGTTGAAATAATTATTCTGCTTCTAAATGCAATTCTTTGAATAATTTAACATCCGTAAATGAAATACTTGAAGCTATTAAATATTCAGAATAATTTAATATACGTATCAATAACCGAAACCGTTAAAATAACTTTAAGATATTCATATTCAGATGCGAAATCACATGTCCCTGAAAAATACAGACCTGAGCTAGTTCTGGTGATAGTATGCGTGGGCAGGTTGGCCGTGGGCCGCAGCTGCGCGAGGGGGGTCACCGTGCACGGCGCCGGGTACGGCGGCAGGCGGGGGTTCGGGAACCACGGCCCCTGCGCACCGCTCTCGGCCACCTACCGACCAAAACCAACTACTCAATCAATATCCTAGTGATATCAATGTTGGAGTTTTCGCCGGGATCTTCACCAAGACCAACCACCAACCACCAACTTCATCAAGACACTACTCTTTTATTTTAACTCAAACCTTTGTTATTTGGTTCTATATTATGTAATTTTGACGGCACTTTACGTGATACCGTTTTGTAAAATTGAAGTGGATTATTTATTTATTTTAAGCAACCAACAAGGCATACACTTCACCGAAATTGAAAAAATGACACATGCGTAAATTAGAATGTAAGTTTTACCTTAATTAAAGGTAGCTCTGACATGCAAAAACAAGTAGTGTAAATGTGTTTAAAGGTACGTAAAATCAAAAGAATACAGACAAATAACATAAGTACTTAGTCACTATACATGTGTTTAAAAACACGGTCTCTGTAACATTTGTAACTCTGGCCAAATATGTGTATGTGTATGTAAATAACAATTAGGAATATATATATTGAGTTGCAACAAAAACTACCTGGACAGTTTTAACAAGGGAGCCGACATGTTGTTAAAGCTATGTTAGAAGATAACAATCATAATACAGTCAAAATCTGTTATAACGACATCGAAGGGGCTACTCATATTGAGTCGTAAAAACCGATAGTTGTAACAACCAGTGACAGGTATTAATAGGAAAGATAATATGTATATTCATGTAGGAAATTAAACCGCATTTTGTTTACTTCAATACAAACGTATAATGTAATAGAACAATATCATTTTTGTATGCATAAAATCTGTAATTTTAGTTTTTTTGAAACACTTCTGTCGTGCATACACATTTTGTAATTCACGTTGGATTTTACCACTTTAACAAAGCTTCCTCAATCTTCGTATGCCGCGTTGTTCTGGCTCGTTTCATTTTCAAAAAAATCCTGTCGTAAAGGATTTGTATTTTCTCGTTTTCTTTCCAAATGGTTGAAATTGTCGAGTGTGATACACCATATTCTTTTGCCAGGTCTTTGTTTGGAATTCCTTTCTCTAGCTTTGAAATAATACGCGATTTTTCTTCGATATTGATTTGTTTTTTTTTTTGCGACATGTTACAATTTTCACAGTTAACTCAACAATATGTTTTGGTGCGTCTTGTGTAAAGATATGTAACAAACTGACTTAAGAGATATGACGAAGCGGGCCTTGAGGCTACGGCAAGCATGTGCTTTGTTTCTAAGAATTACAAAAGACCCTAAACTTTGTTTACTTTTACGATAATAGCCATTGACTATTATACTGTGCCAGATGTGGATACAGTTACCTATTCAAATTGTTTACAATACAGCTGAGCCGGTCGTTCTACAGATATAATTCTCCGAAAACATTAACCAAATGTGGTCGCTTAATGCGGTATGTCGTAGTAAACAATGTCGTAAAAACCAATGTTTTCGATAAGGCGGTCATATAACATTCAGCCAGGACCTTTGATTTTGGTCAATTTAACCGGTATGTTGTTCTAAACGATGTCGCCATAAAGGGTTTTGACTGTAATTTAACATTTATTTGAGGTTGGCAGAATTGAACGTTATAATTTCTTAAAAGGGGGGAGGGGGCGGGGTAAAGAGATCGCAAGTAAAGTGGTACCGTGGTGGTGAGTTTGGGCGCGGCGTGTATCGGCAGGCCGGCGGAGCGGTGGAAGCGCGACAGGCGGTTGACGACGCGCGGCTGCGTGTGCGTGCGCACGCCCGCGGCGCCGCCGTACGGGCTCAGCGCGAACACGTGTGTGGTGCCGCGCAGCGTGCTCACCGCCGCCCACCGCGACTCGAACGATATCGCTATATCCTGACACGGACAACTAAATACTTTTACCAAGCCACTATACATTGTTCGCGAGTTCAAAATTACGCACCATACAACGGAGCGTGCGGTAAAATATCTACTCTCATCTAAGCACCTGTTTTACCGCATTCTCCGTTGTATAGCGCCGTGCGTATCCTTTACGGGTCTTTGAAGTGAAACTTCTTATGCGACTTCCAACACGTTTAAACGTTAAGAGTTTAACGCACATTATCGGTCACTCCTATTTGTGTGAGCCAGAGCGAGAGAGCAACTGTCAGTGTGTATGTATATTGCACACTGTTTAAATAAGATATAAAATATCTTTTAAAATGAAGTTTCACTTCTATCGTGTGTGAATCGCACACACATCTTTTTTTATTTTCATAACAATACATAAGAATTCCACCAAAGAGTTTCATATTACGAGAATAAATATGCTGAATGATCGAGTCTACTAGGAAGCGCTTTTGACCAATACATTCGTCTCGCTTTAATACTAAAGAGGAAATGAGGTGAAAGATGTAGTTATAATTTTCACCACACGAATGTGACGTTATTTCAAAATGCGCGCCATTTTCATATTAAAAATGTCACAGGTTGTTGTGACTTTCCTACTGATATTTATAAACAAAATAATAATGTGCGTTCAAGCGAGGCATCTGATATTAATATGAAATTTACTCCACTGATGTCTTCAATGAGACGCAAATTGCAAGTAAATTCCAAGGGTAGTGAAATAAAAAAAATTGCTTCATTACCTATCGCAAATGTGTTGAAAAACGTTGTATGAAAGTTGTTTTTTTACAAGCTCGTTGTAAAAACTAACTTACCGCACTAGTATTATAAATAACTATATTGAATTGAAGCCCCAAGAAGGCTCCTATGGACGTCAAAACACTACTACTACTACCTACAGCCATCGAGAAGAACCAGTAAGAAACTCGATCGAGCTTATCTTTTATTTGATTTTTTTTTCCAACTGTATAAATAATATTTACAGTTAATAATCATATTAATTATACCTAAATCTATCTTTGCTGTAAACAAGTATTATTCACTAGGTGACCCACCAGCTAACATGGAATCGAAATTATGGCCGACCTTCAAAATTAATTAAGGCCACCTTGACCTACACGATACTTAGTTAAATAGTATTATGTAGGTAAGTTACCTGAACTTTAGCCGTGGTATCGCCTCGGTGCAGTATATAGAGATGGTGCACTGCGGCGCGCGCGGGCCCGCAGGGGTGCGGGTTGACGCGGAACACGTGGAAGTCGTGCCCGCGCCGGTCCGCGGTCACCAGCAGCAGCCCGCTCGCGTCGAACTTCAACGCGATTATCGCCTCGGAGTGCGCCACGAAGTGAGCCACGATCGGGTCGAACTGCTCCTCGTTGTCTTGACCGTCTTCCTCGTTCAGACCCTGAGTAATTAATGTAATCACTTGCAAGTATGTTTTGTATTTAAGTATATATATGTAATATTTCATCACAATTCACAGTCTAGAAAATGAGAAAAGAAATAAGTAAGTTAAGGAGTAAGTAATGATTGAAAAGATTTCAAAGAATAAAAAATAGAACAATGCTAATTACCAAATACATAATTAAACATTTAGAACTAATATAAACTTACAAAAATAGAATATCTTTATACATAATAAAATTAAGTCTTAAAATCGATTCATGTTTACAAATTAGTTAATAAGCTATTTTTTGTTCAAACTATATTTTTTTATTCTGTGCTCAGTGCTGACATACGACAGTTCCAGATAGTTCGAATTCCAATACTCCAATGCCGTTGTGAATCACTTAATTCGCAATGTAATTTTACATTACCTATTTATAGGACTTATGAATTTCTTAAAGCCATGAGGGCTTCAAAAATATGATAAACAACTCTCATAATCAAAAAATATCAACCATACGTCAAAACACGTTTGTTTAATTGTAGTTTATTACATGACCTCTCTTTTACCAAGATATCTTAAAACTCTGATCTCAGATTACTAAAATCGGCAAAATTTTCGGTCATTGTTTCATAATGTAATAGCTATTATACTATTTCCATTTCTTTATTTTCTCGATGACAGTTCTAATTTGACAGTTGTAGTGTTGTGACCAAATAAGTAATGATATCGATCGCATATATTTATTATGTTTTGAACAAAGACTAATACAACAAAAACATTCAAATATATTTTTTCAAGCTGGGAACACTCAATGGCCCACCGCCATTTTGTGTTTGTTTTAATCTGTTACTCGCAACAAGACAGTCGTGCTATATAGTCACTACATTTCTGTTCGCTGAGTTTACAGTACGTTACGTTGTGTATTTTGTGTTCCTCCGTGTTGATTGCTGCCCAGCTGTCAAAAATGCCTAAAAGATCTGTTCTAAAAAGGCAGGCGAGAGAACTGATGATCAAAGTTCGTAATTACTTTGAAGCAGAGTATTAAAATGGTGGCCATCTTTTTTTTTATTTTCGAACTGACTACACTGTTAGCCTGAGGGGCCCTGGAGCCTTTACGGCTTTTACAGCTTTACCGGGCTTGGGGGCGAGCGCTTAGGGCACTCAGCCACGAAAGCTAAGCAACAACATCCGAGGGTGCCAAAGTGGCCCAACCTCGGCTCGGACTGTTGCGCGTATGCAATTAAGTCGCGATCTGACTAATTCCCTATCCGTAGTTCAATCTAAACTAACTATACATATATACATGTTTCTGCCCCCTGGGAGGAGGGAAGGAACATGTGTATGTGTATTTAGTGGATTGAAATTTTTGTCTACTCTAACTAGGCAAAAAAAGGAAAAAAAAGGTCCCTTACAGAACCTATGTGTGTTGTGCATGTGTGTATAATGCAGTGTCATGTATGGCTGTGAAAGCTAGTGATTGTAGAGTCACTTGTATCGCGCGAGCGGCTGCTTGTCTCAAGGGCTCCATGCCGATGGATCGGACCTAGGCTTGAGTTGCCGCAGAGGAGGCGGTCGTGGCGGGTGTGCGGGAGCGAAGTTAACCGTACGTCCCGGTGGCCCTCTATTACTACAGTCGCAAGTGCGAGAGCGTGTTGCTGCCGCATTAGGAATTAGTGGACCTACTGTTTCAAAAATTACTACCGAAGTTTACGGTATAAGCGGCATGCAGGAAAATAAGCTTCGTACGCCGAAGAAAAAACGTCAACCACGTCGTGTGACATCGGTTGACAAATTCGACGCTGACGCTATTCGCCGTCGCGCGTATATATGACTATTACTTGCGCAAAGAAATTCCAACACTTAAAAAACTTGTTGTTTCTTTATGTGAATGTGGTTTGTTCCATTGCCAAAATTCGTCATTAAGCTTGGTTTTGAAAGAAATTAGATTTTCTTATAAAAAGCCGGACAAACTTAAAATATTGATGGAGCGTCACGGCTTTGCTGTGACTCGCTGCGAATTTTTGAGCGAAGCCAAAACGATATCAGATTGGTCAAATGTTATTTTCACTGACGAGACTTGGTTAAATGCAAACTACACAGTATCTAAGAACTGGACTGGCGACACCGCCGCTTCCACTAGTTCAGTGCCAATGGGAAAAGGTGAACGCCTTATCATATATCATGCAGGGTCTACGAAAGGATTCGTGTCAGATGCTTTACTGGCCTTTAAATCCAAGAAAACAGTGGACTACCACGAAGAAATGAACGCGGAGATTTACGAAGGATGGTTTAAAGAAATGGTGCAATCTCTGGAAAAACCGTCGATAATTATTATGGACAAAGCTACATATCACTCCAGGCAAATTGATAAAATGCCGACGCAGGCCAATAAAAAACAAGAGATAATTGACTGGCTCCAACGTCATGGCGAAAATGTGGATAATACTTTATTAAAAGTACAATCAGTGAATATTTTAAAATAAAAAAAAATGTCCCTAAACGATATATTACCGACGAAATAGCTGCCGAATGTGGTCATTGGGTCCTTCGACTTCCGCCGTATCATTTCCAGTACAATGCTATAGAACTAATATGAGCACAAATCAAATGACACGCCACTCGAAACAATACCCATCCCCCTTTTACGGCAAACAAGATGTTAGATTTATTAAAAAATGCATGTGCGGAAGTAGCCGCCGTACACTTGGAAAAAATTGTGAGAAGAACCTAAAACATTATAGCGTCGGAAAGGGAAATTCATGTGGCATTCGATGATATACAAGTACAGAAACTTATAATAAATGTTGGGGAGAGCTCATCGAGTGACAGTGACGATTCATAAGATTAAAATAAATAAATAAAGAATCAACATATATAATTACATCTTGTAATGAAATGTATACTTTACTATCCAATAGGCAATAGTTTACTTTCTTACACTTTGTAAAAAAATATCGGGTCTGTTATCGTGTTACGTTTATCGATAGCTCCATCCCTATCAGCTACTCTGACTCTGCTATGACCTTGTACATGCGTAAGCGTCATATTTTTATTAAATAATGTATACATAATGTAAAAAAGACACTCGTTCAAGTTTCCACAGGAGCTGTCATCGAGAAAATAAAGAAATGGAAATAGTATAATTGACACCATTTTCATATTCTTACATCTCTCTTTTTATCCAGGCCCATGATTGTATGAAAGAGTATCCATCTCCTTTATCGATATCAATAATTCTAATTAGGACACAGCACTATCGCATTAAACTCACGCGCTATCTGTTAGGTAGGAAAGAATGGGTTACCTCTATATCTAGAATAGTGACGACTCCCGGCTGGTGCATGTCCGCGTTGGGCGGCGAAGGTGACTGGGAAGCGGTGCGCCCGCCCGCCAGACTGTGGGCGACGGTCTCACCGAAACCGCGAAGACCCTTGCTTAAGGATTTGGCTGCATGTAGCACGCTCGCCGTGTAACTTGTCACACCCTCACCTGCAATAAGCGAGCTGGTTTTCAGTAACCAAAATTTGAGAAATTTGGGAGTTTAATTTAATTTCGATATAAATTTCGGTTACATAAAAATACAATCAATTGCAGTCAATTGCCTCTATAGCAATGTCTCTGTCTGTCTGTCCGTTTATGTTCTTTTCACGCGAAAAGCACTTAATCGATTTACATGGTTATTTTTTTAATTCAAAGATTTATTATCTGACCAGATTATAAGATATATTTTGTTAGATAAAGTAACATAAGAAATAAGCAGTGACGATAGTGCTGGATCAATTCGGAAAAAGACGCTTTTGGGGCGCTTAAATGGCTTATGCTGAGTAAACCATAAGAGATATATCAAATTAATGTGCTAAATAATTGAATATACAGAAAAGATCTACAGAAGAGTTAGGGATAGGGTACGTGTATTTTCTAAGGATCACCCACAATAAGCATTTTTGGAAAAGCACATATTTATTTTATAGTTTCTCGGCACATTGACTATACTGTCTCTGATGGTAAACACAGTACAATCCAAATACAACGGCGACCACTGAGAGGTTGAAACCTATCGGCAGTCACCATTGTCATGCCGGCCTGCAAATTCGCACGTGCGCTCGATCGACAGCATTCTGTATTCCACGCGAGCGGAGCTACAGGCACAGCTAGTAGTTTGTATTTGCTATTGATTTAAGTTCGGATATTCTTCATGGATCATCTTCTTGGACTTATCCCACCTAAGTAGACTGTACGACATATTTTTCTCTTCGACTCCTATATCAACTGTCATCTCAGTTTTCACACTTTATATATTCTTTGAACAATCCATGCATACCTTTTTCGGTGTTAATTAACGGTAATATTATAAAAAGACTACGATTAGTCACCATTAAATAACAATGCACCGATTACAACAATTCCTATCAAGCCCAACAAGTCAATACACTAAACTTATACACGAGATATACGTTATAATTATAACATACAGACAAATAAATGATTCAGTTACCACGGTTATCAGCAATAATTATTATTGACATTATTATTAAACTTATTCTGTTATACAATTGCTATTATAAAAATACATTTATCAACATTTTTCTTTTTTATCAAAGCTCGGCAATACAACTGCCGTACACCTGATGAGGACTCGTACTAGACTGGATTACGACTACAATACACACTGTGGGATAGTAATTAACCCGCGAACTGAACGACAGCGGGTAGCTTGCGCAAACTTGTCTTTTTTGTTGTCTGTACCATAGTTCTACGTTTTCTTTTGCCCATAATAACTTTTAACGAATAAAATAACTATAACAAAAGGTCACGTTGCAGTATTGACATCGCGCACTTTCTCATTACGTCACTTCAACATCACAAAGCGGGCGATCTTATCACTAGCGTCAAGAACGAGCCACTGTCGTCGAATTTCGCGACCTAATAGGTAGCACACAGCAGTTAATAAGACTTGACCAAAAATTTTATTGATTAAATCTATGGAATAAATCATTTACTTTTCTGTTCAAGGTGAAGTGACATACATTAGACAAGTAATTTTACCTTCACAACCTCCGCTGCTCCTCTTCGATTGGTTTAATTTTTTATCTGCGTACGCAAGCCAGCGGTCTCCGAGCGCCAGCGGGTTGATCGGCGCAGTACCTCCGAGAGGACAAGGACAAGGGTAGCAGGTGGTCACAGCCATCCTGTCCTCGAGTGTAGCCGCATCGAAAACCGCAAAACGCTCCGAGAACGACACCACCACTGATCTCTTATTCGCCAATACATCGAGTATTTGATTCTTGAATTTAATGCTCTTCACCTGTTTCATAAACAAATCTATATCTACACAACTATTATAAAGAAGTACAGTATGTATGAGAATTTGTAGGATTTTGTGATTTGAAACTCGATGAAACGAAAAAGCGACAGTAAAAAGAGACAACCATATACATCTATAGGATTTAGCCTACGAGAGAATGAGATAGAATACATTTATATTAGCACGGCTAATGCAAGTCCTGATTTTCATGATTATGTTCGTTATCGAATTGATCTAGTGGTGAGAGACGACCAGACTTCATACGCAGTACGCACGAGTGGTCGATAGTTCGAATCCCACTGATGTTATTTAAAAAGAATTTTTAAAGAATATTTTTATATTTTTCTGAAGGTTTTACTTCTGACACGTGTCAACTGCTGCAGATAATTTTGGTTTTTTATTCTTATAGGTATGCCAATCTTATTAAATGAAGATATTATAGCTCAAGATAGCAACACACTAAGCCTAGTGGGCTGGCTCTCAAGTGCAGCTGCCGAAACAAATCTATATACCTATAAGCGAGATATTTATCAATTTAAGGTAGCAGGCAGGCATTAGAATATACCCTACCACCATGCTATGGTTTCTTTAAGGAAATAGCAGGGGTTCGAAATCAAGTTTATCAACGCGGTGTCCGTACACGCTACTACTGAGCCATCATTGCTAGGATCTAAAACTACTGGTCCCATTCTAAAAATTATTTTAAATTATCCCGAGTTTTATAGGCTATTTTTGAATTTTATTTTGTAATGACCGTGAACGTTGTTATGTATGGTCTGCAAAAAAATAATTTACATATTAATTGATAACTAAATTCAATTGTTTTACTAATTAGTACAATTTAAGTTGAATATTTTTTAATTTAGACTAAGTTATGGCGTGATTTAAATTTAACATTTAATTTTTTTAAACAAGCCGCTGTTACTAACTTATAACCTAAATTCCTCGATATAAATGGTTCACTACAAATTACATTATTCACATTTTTACTACAACATACAACATATGTATTATAAATTGTTTCGAAAACATTATTATCTTGAACAGTTTACTGAACAGTTTATATTAATGGGTTGTTTAACACCGGAACGTAGATTACCGAGCCGGTCAGCCACGCTTCCATCGCGCTACCTAAACGTGACCCGATAACGGAGGACTGCGTAACATACGAGTCGATAAATATATACAAAGAAGTCTTTATATTCTTAATGTATCAACTTCCTATTTTTCTTCTTGTAACCCTTTGGCTCCAGGACGTCAAAACAAGTAATGTACGTAAAATTACATGCCATAACCGGGAGTTATGCAAGTTATGGCAACGTGTGTCTGAATAGAATTATGATAATATCACGTGGATAAAATATTTTTGAGAGTCAGTAGGCAATAAGTCAGTAAGGCAATAAGAAGCATAAGAATCTAGCTTCATTTTTCTATGTGCTAATGCTTCTCGAGATACATTTTTCTAAATGTAATTCTGATTCGAATGAGCTGTCGCTCATATTTTTATGAGCTTTATCTCGAATTAACACCATTTTGAATTTGTTATGGTATGGTTGAGCTATAGAAAAATATAAAAAAACAACATGCTCACCTGTTCCCCTCCTCTTATTGATATGAAACTGAGTGAACAAAATGTCGGTCCTGGACTAGCGGAATCGCACAAGGCGATGAGAGGCCTTTTCGACGCAAAGCAGTCGCCGTGCTGCGGTGTAGGCAGTATACGGAGCACCCTCACTGTACCTTGTCGCCAGGACAACACCTCCTGAGCCTCCCCAGTGGGGGGGATCAGCCAGACTTGCACACCAGATCCATAGCCTAGGATGAGAAGCAGCGGTGATATGTCATTATCGCTGTCTCCCTCTGGCGTTGGTTCGTTTATATCGGCTGTTTCAAACCTGTAAAATGAAAAATGTAATTATTATTATTTATTTGATTTTCTGTAAGCCAATTATAATTTGTCAAAATTCATAAAAAATGTAACTTTATTGTTAAATCAATCATACCTTGAATTATTTTTTACAAATTTGTAATTTAACTATTCGATGCTAATAATGTGGCAAAGTATGCCGTCTTCTGGGAGGATTTCCTTCTGGAGGAAAATTAGACAGTATTATTTGTAATTTAACGATAACTAGATTAACATCTACACTATAATAATAAAATCTATACGTCTATGCTATTGTTATTTAAAATTATTTGTATTGTTTCAAGGGATTTAACTTAAACTTTTTCCAAATGAACCTATAATTCCATTATATTCCATTAAACATATAATTTAAAAAATATACACTATAGGTGTATATATGGTAGGCAACAGTTAGTATAAATACAAAAATAGATCTATTACCATATAACTATACAAATACATTTGTTGTTTAGACTAATAGTAGAACTGCAATTAAATTAGCCATTACTTTTACCATCACAAGCTGTTTGTCAAGTCTCCCTACACATTGTTACCGAAGAGGATACCATTAAAATATATGTTTAAGTCACTTGTCTGTAATTGCTTTACTGTTTGTCAAAGGCCCTTCTTTTAAAGAAAAGGTAAGAACTTAAACACAACTAGCTATGATATTTTGGTAACCTGAGTATTATTATCATAAATCTGAATAGGCAGACTATATTTACCTAAACTTAGAAGAACAGAGACGAAATTTGGAGTTTTCCTTACAACAACATTTTTTTTTCGGCCCTTTTTGGCCTTGGTTTCTGGATATGTCTTAAGTATGTTAAAAATAATGTTATTCGAAATGGGTAGACTACATTTACCTAAAATTTATGAACATAAGAGTTGTTACAACCACCTTATTTTCTAAATATTCTGGGCAATTCGTAAATTTAATTTAGTTTTTTTTTTTGTTATATGGTTACCATAGCCTCCACAAAGTTTTTTCAAGACACAACCTAGCCTATTTCACCCGGCGTAATGTAAAAATTCCATAGATTTCCCAATAAGGTTAGGTTTGACTTGTAACAAGAAACAGCGGGACACGGCTGATACTACTACTACGATCGTCAGATACTAATAATATTGAAGAAGTTATAAGGCAAAAGGTACTTTTTTACCTATCCTTAAATTTCTTACCGCGCCCACTGAATGACGTCCTTAGGGTCTACTGTGGATGAAGAAGATAATGTAACGTCGTTAATAAAGCCAGAGACTGCGTCAATGATGCTGCGATCGCTTGGCGGCCGGGAGGGCACCGTTAAAGGTCCACCCGACCGCACGTGCCGTGGTGACTCCGCCGACATCCTGAGTTATTGGCACCTTAAAAAAAAGCCTTTTGAGAAGTTGCTATATTTGGGCCCCAAGTCTGCTAACAAAATAGTGTTTGAATAGTGTGTCGATAGTATGTCAATAGACATTTGGTCACAATTTAGTATTCTCCTATTTCTTTATCATTCTATCGGAACACCACTGACTCATTTGGTATTCTGCTCTACAATCGCGTCTCAATGATATTTCGATAGCAACTCGATAGTAGGTAAAATGGTATTCTCTTAAATGTTAACAGCTTTATCAATCGTACTTCTATGGTGTTTTGACTATTGAGTAGCCATTGAACAACAACAGTGTTTCTTGTATGATTACTTGCACATTTCCTAAAAATAATATCAATTGATAAGCAATACCAACGACAGATATTGCCATCCCACCGACACACTATCACAACACTATGGAGATTCTATCACAACAGTAATAAAATTTTAGCAGAATACCAAATTTGTTACAATTTCGATATAATATCATTAGAGTGTCGATATAATGACAATAGTATACTCTTAAATGTGAAATAGCAGACTTGGGCCCACGATCCATTTCTATACAGACAAGGCTGTGCCCTGGCGGGATCATAAGCAGTCTTCACTTGAGGAAAAATAAGAGTTTCTTTCAGTGATATGAGGACTTTAGGGTGGCCCTTGCTGTATTTTTTTTAATGGTCTAAGTGCACAAATGTATTAAATTAAATAAATAATATATATTCTCCAAGTTTCATGACTAGTATCTTAATATTGAATCATGCCATTGGAACAGTTTTCTATGACTTTATTATTATTATTGTGTGGATAACATAGGGTTGTAGGCATTGCATTTTTTAATAATTCTGGCCAAAGCCAATATTCAATAAATTTTAAACTTATAAGACTGTAAACCTGTCATAGTAACTATTTCTGAGAACTAATGTGATATTATTAGGGCTCATATAAATGTCTACATGGAAAAAAAAGTTTTTTTTAATTTCATTTCTCAGGTTCTATGCTTAATAGACATAAGGGAGTTTTACTCTTGCATTTGAATTGATTAAACTATAGGGATCTGCAATAAAAAAGGGATGTCACTATATTGGTTCCGATAAAACACTGTGGAAGTTTTTATTTGTATATATGTGAACATAATATTTTTTGACTTCTTGTTTTGAAAATTATTCTGATAAATAAAGAGATTGGATTTATACTAAGAAGTAAGACATAATATGAAATGTCTGTACAAAGGACTTTAATCTTCTACTGGCATAAAACAAGCTTATAAAATATGCTTATAAAACTAAGATCGAGAATAAAAAAAAAGTTTACTAAAACCACTGTAAAATTTTATAAAAATTCCTTCAAGTAAAAAGTTACATTATTGTATAATATGTTATAATTATTACTTATATTAAGTTACTACGACAGTAAATTTCCATGAAAAACAATCTACTGATAATCAAACAACAACAAAAAAAATTAGCACTGCATGACAACATAATTGTTTACAAGCTAAAAACGAATTCCTAAAAGGTTTATAGTGAAATATCTGTGAAACACTATGTAGATACAATTAAAAAAAAATATCTGGACAGATTACATAATTTATCAACAAAACAATGACACAGTATCATAGAAGTGTTATTGCATTAGGAATAAACATATTATTAGGTAACAGCTGTTATCGTGACAAGTAAAAAAAATAACATTAAGGATATACCTACCTAAAATAGCATCTTTATGCTGCAGAGTGCAGTGAGCAAGAGTTCGAGGACAAAGGAAATCGATGCAATTTCGCCTTGTCGTAATTCTGAGATTTCTTTATTCCATGTTAACGATATAACTCACTGAATTACGCAGTTATTTTTTAACACTCACCTTGTTATCGAAAACAATTCTCATTGAAAAACCATTTTCGAGTAAAATGCAATTGCGTAGTTTACTGGCAGTCGAAAACAATGACGTCACACAAATAAAAAACAAAACTTGTACACATATCCCACTCGTTCATACAATTAAATTCTATAATTTATAAATCACTCATCGAATAAATTAATTTTAAATAAATAAATAACTTTATGTAAAATTAAACAACAATTTGCGAGAACAGATGATTTGAATAGACTTGAAATTTGAATGACAAAACTCGACCCCTACCAGTTATTTTTGTTAATGGGTGCGTTTGTCAATAACACAGAGTACGTAGTCAATAAAATCCCATATTAAACAAAAAACAGATGATTGTATACGTACGCATAAGCACACATACACTGTAAAGTAGTGTGAATAATATCGCGTTCATAAAATATCTATTTTCAAACAGATATGACATTACATTAATTCAAGTTTAAACGATTGTAATAATTGACTAAAACAAAATGTCATAAAAAAATAAATATTATATAATATAATATAAATTACGTACATTTTTATTATTAAATAGACACTTAAAAATTATAGAAAACTAATAAAAATAGAAACTTAAAATAAAACAATTATTATATATACATATATATAAGAAGTGATTAAATATGTACATTTTTTGTCTCGTAACTAGGCTTGGTAGTTTCGTTTAGGCATGCAAATAGGTCTGTTAAAATATCAGCTCTTAATATTAACATTAGCATGGGGTGCATCTCACTTTTCGATTTCCCATATGAATAACAAGGTAAAAATTATTTTTGTTCCTTCTAATTTTTGTAACTAGCTAACGATACGTCATACAGAGAAGTTCTATACATATTTTTGTACATAAATGAACTCTCTGCAAAAAGGTCTGAAGTCATTTTTTGACTCGTCTATTCGTTGAAAAGTTAATCGTGAGTACTCGTACATCATTGTTATAGATTTCCATTAATTTAAATATAAAAGTTATTGAATAGAATAGATAATGTAGAATGATACGTATTGGAAATGTAATTTTGAAGAGTTGCAACTATCATACTCTTTCTACGGTTGCAACAAATAAATCATAAGTCTACAAATAATTCTTAATTATCGGCATGTGACGATGCACAGCATCTGTGAGAGGGCGTTGTATACTTCCGCTTGTTTTCCACCAATCACAGCGCTTTAAACTGATGACCTTGTGCTCTGCAGCGCCATCTACTGAGTTTAAGTCACAGGAGGCCGGTGGGGGCATTTAATCAGTCATAGCGTCGTTACTTCCCGAACGAGCAACACGTCTACAGACGTACGTGGTTCTGTATTCGCCAAAGTTTAAAAATCCCCTTGGGTTTTTTGTGCAAATTTGAGTTATATTTTTTGTTGTTCGTTTAAAAAAAGTCAAATAAAATATAAAAAATAGTGCAAGTGACGAGTGTTTAGTGCAAGTGACGAGTGTTTAGTGCAAGTGACGAGTGTTTAGTGCAAGTGACGAGTGTTTAGTGCAAGTGACGAGTGTTTAGTGCAAGTGACGAGTGTTTAGTGCAAGTGACGAGTGTTTAGTGCAAGTGACGAGTGTTTAGTGCAAGTGACGAGTGTTTAGTGCAAGTGACGAGTGTTTAGTGCAAGTGACGAGTGTTTAGTGCAAGTGACGAGTGTTTAGTGCAAGTGACGAGTGTTTAGTGCAAGTGACGAGTGTTTAGTGCAAGTGACGAGTGTTTAGTGCAAGTGACGAGTGTTTAGTGCAAGTGACGAGTGTTTAGTGCAAGTGACGAGTGTTTAGTGCAAGTGACGAGTGTTTAGTGCAAGTGACGAGTGTTTAGTGCAAGTGACGAGTGTTTAGTGCAAGTGACGAGTGTTTAGTGCAAGTGACGAGTGTTTAGTGCAAGTGACGAGTGTTTAGTGCAAGTGACGAGTGTTTAGTGCAAGTGACGAGTGTTTAGTGCAAGTGACGAGTGTTTAGTGCAAGTGACGAGTGTTTAGTGCAAGTGACGAGTGTTTAGTGCAAGTGACGAGTGTTTAGTGCAAGTGACGAGTGTTTAGTGCAAGTGACGAGTGTTTAGTGCAAGTGACGAGTGTTTAGTGCAAGTGACGAGTGTTTAGTGCAAGTGACGAGTGTTTAGTGCAAGTGACGAGTGTTTAGTGCAAGTGACGAGTGTTTAGTGCAAGTGACGAGTGTTTAGTGCAAGTGACGAGTGTTTAGTGCAAGTGACGAGTGTTTAGTGCAAGTGACGAGTGTTTAATACAAGTGATATGAATGTTAGTGCGCACGCCGCGTTTTAACACCGGTGTAGCACTGTCGCGCCCGACAGGCGACGGCCGGGGCTCGTCAAAAACATCTCAACTCGTAGTCGTTGTTCCTAAATTTTTCGGATAGCGAGGTAACGTGGAGAAGACTCGGTGAGTCTAGTTTCAATCACTAGTTTTCTTACACATGAAGACGCGGTGAGTCTAGTTTCATTTACTAGTTTACTTACCCTCACTACGGGGCGAGGATATTTTATTACAAAAACAATGTGTAATAGTTTATGCGCTTTAAAATCGGAGGGTCTCCAATACGCGTGCCATATGGCACCGGTTTAAAAGCGGCTTACTGCAGTTACTATTGAGACCTTTCCTTTACAATCGCGCCTTTTAATTCGTGAGTACATACTTTAAAAGTCATTAGAGTACCTCGGTTTTTGATCCTGAACGCTCAAAGCGTTTGGAATGATTGCATATCGGGTCTATCTTGGATATACGTTCAAGTATCCGATACTGAAAATAATACTCGGTCTCGTAGACCTGGAGTAAATTTTTTAATAACTTTTAACCTGTAATGTTTCTTCTGGTACGATGTTTTTGCCAAAACAGTATTATTATGGTAAAAGTATATTTGAGATTTCTCACCTTATTCGAAATTTCACGTAGTAGTCACAGACCTCATGGCGCAGTGTTAGTCAGCTTTACTACTGAGCCGAGAGGTCGCGGGTTCGATCCCCGCATATGACTTACATTTGAACATAGTTATTAGTTGTCTAGGTGTTAAATACCCTATAATATATGTGTACATCCAAAGCTTACAAAGTGTACATAAAATGGTCGTTTACAAATATGGGGACACACACCCATACTTAGTAATGAAATCATGCACTCGTATGTGTATATCGGCCGTTATTACCATATTACCATAGTACTAACCACAGTACAGGCAACCATACTTACATACAAGTAACCATAGTTAGTATAAGCGCTGTTTAGTTTGGAATTAAATGGTTGTGTAAATATGGGGATTTAGCCCATATTTATTTTATTTAGTACTGAAATCTTTCACCCATATGTGCATATGTGTATATTAGTTTTTAAACATCGTACAAGTTATGCTTAACTGGCAATGAAATGGTTGCGTGTGCATATGAAGAAAAACTCCATATTTATTTTATGTACGGATTTATACACACGATATGTCACACGGTGTCAATGGTCACAACACTTTTAAAACTACAAGGAGTGTATCCTGATCGATTTGTGTGAGGATTTGCGTAAAATCCGCACAAGTTTAAAATTTTGTTTCTTTGACAAAGAGCCAGCTATCGCTTTGCTGCTCTAGATTCCGATCAGAGTTCTCGCGTCGCGGCACCAGAATATTATACTAACATTTTTGTAAACTGACTAGATGCTTGGGAGCTCACTCCACTTCATGTCACGGGTCGTCCTGGCATGGCAGTGCCACCGTGATCGGGTCACAATGAAATAAAATGTTTGTTCAAAAGGAAAATTTTATGAAGGTTTGTTCAAAAGGAAAATTTTATGAAGCTTACTCTTGATACTGGTGGAGTAGATATTTGGATCCAGTGGTGTGAAACTGAAAAATGTATTCTCAAACAAAGCTTATTAGCCAGTACTTTCTTCTTGGCGAAGAGAAGGGAGGGTGAGACTTTCTAAAGTACCCCTTCAATCAAAGTGGGGGAAAGTTTAAATAAGACTATTTATTAAGCTTCCTTTGAACTTTTTTAAAGCTGTCGTTAAGCGTATTGATGACCGTGGCAGACCCTACAGGCCTTCACGTATCACGCGAATGCGCCTGCCATTCACCCCCTAAGCCCAAGCTTCTGGACTCATTCTGAAACACAGTCGAATTAAAATGGGTCTGTATAAGCGGCTTCAACCCGAATTTTACGAGGGCTGTACCCGAGCGTATCGGGAACAGTGGCAGAGCTGCAGGCAGCTGCAGGCCTCATAAGCCCTTCTAATTTTCACGGGAATGTCAGACACATTCCTTCACCCTCAAGTTTGGCCTTGTGAAACAGTATAATAAATTGCCATCAGCGGCTTCAATTCAAATTTTCATGAGGGCTGTCCCCGAGCGTATCCTGGACAGTGGCAGACGCTGTAGGCTCTGTAGGCCTTTCTCGAGATTATTACGAGAATGCGTTTGTTATTTACCCTCTATACTCAACCTTAAGTAACAGAGACAATTAAATTAAGCAGTGGCTTCAGCACAAAACTTACTAGGGCTGTCCCCAAGCGTATCCTGGACAGTGCCAGACTACAGAGTCTGGATACGAGTGGATACGTACAGACGTAGGCCCTTCTCAAAATTATCATGGGAATACGTCTGCCATTCACCCTCCAAGTTCGACCTAGTGTCAGCGTAATGAAACATCATCCAATTAATAATCGTCAATAGCTTCAAATTTTACGACAGCCATTCCGAAAGCGTATTGGGGAAAGCGGCAGACCGCTCAGACTCTAATATGTCACAAATGATAAGAATCTAAGAACGATGTGTCAAGAACGATGGTGTGAACGATGATGTTGACGACTGGCAGCAACTCGGAGCCCATTCATTTTACGAGCATATTTTTGTCAAGAGCATTGGCTCTTTAAGTCCGTGCTGAACCCTCTAAGTACATGATGTTCTTGAGGTTACTGACTGACAGAAACTCGAAGCTCAGTTTCTTTGACATGTTTTTGACTAAAACATTGGCTCTTTAAGACCCTGCTGAACCAGGTCAAGGATATACAACACTAATCGGGCACTTTAATTCAGATCCCTCAATTCCGGAGGACAGAGTGAATCGTTTAACTCAATTTATTTCATACATACTTTCACGCACCTTTTCTTTGAGGTACTGCTACTGTTCTAGACGACTTTCGTCTAACTGGTCGAGCGCGTTACTTCAAGCCCAGGTGTGGAGTACATGAGTTCAGGACGACTTTCATCTAACTGGTGATGTTAGTTATTTCAAGCCCAGAAAGCCCAGATGCAAAGTAAAGGAGAGAATGAATGTATATTTGGGATGTATCTGTCATTCACGTAAAGTCACTATTGGATTCAGGTCAGCAGATAATTGGCCCTGAAAAGTCTGCCGTTGACAGAGACAGATTTTCTAGAACTCTCGGCATAGGTCACAGTTAAATACGTAACCTAATTGTTCAGACAGTCAATGGAATAATCCGTATTATATATTCGCAAAGAAAGCGGACATGGTCACTAATCCCACGCAACTTTACATTGATTTGATATCTACTATCTCATCGCGGATAGATTCTCACGAGGGAGGCAAGCAGCTGAGTAGCCAGCGCCGAGGACAAAATTCCTTTATTTGGATTCTCAGAAAACATTCATTAGCTTCCATACAAATAGAGTTATGAAAAAATTACGTTAAAGGATAGTCGACGTCACAGCACATCCAGGATGTCGCCTTATTACTCGGAGAGAAGGCAATACAGACCGATCAAACCCGCAAATAACGTTTAAACTTAAGTTATAGAATATTGAAAACATACAAAGCCTCATGGGATTGATGGGTTAGGTCAAGCTGTGGAATCGAATTTTAGATTCTTAACATTATAATTATCTCTATTACCTATTGATTATTATTAAATAATCAATCTATATTGTTGCTTAAAACATTATGTACTCGCGGGAGAGTTGTAATAGAAAAAGCTTCAATTCAAATTTTTCTTAGTTAAACAGGTGTAAAAGCAATTTTCCTTCGTAAGTTTAGAGCAGAGAAATCATCAATTTGGTGTTCAGGTGCCATGGTGTCTGAGGTTGTTTTAGGATAATCCACCGCGAAGGACATAAGGCGTCATGTAGGCTTGCATTCTGCTCTTGGCGTCAGGCCGACGACTACACTGCCTAGTTTTATTGCAGGCGTTCTTAAACCTCTACAACGATGTTTGTCATTTTGATTCCCATCTCTGTGTAAAGCTGACGCAGGCTTAGACCGAGGCTATGGAGTTTCAATATCTTAGAAATAAATAATATTAATATTCTCTGGAATCCTGCCAGTGGAAATTGGTATCATGGCCACACAAACTTGGCCGAGTGTAATAGTTAGTCTTTTATTACTATGAAAGCTAAGACACAAGCTGCTTCGTGAACTGTTGTTGGTATCTAGATAAAAACTGGGTTGAGATTGAGTTAACTGAGTTCTTTGGAATCGGTTGTCTTTCTTAAAATGGTATCGAGATTTCATATTCTTAGCCATAGTTGCTGGTGTAACAAAAATACAACTCTTAAGAAAAAATCAATAATTTACAAGTACTTAGTTATTTTTATCTCGTATAAATTATTATTACGATGATAAATATTAGTATTGGATTTATTACCAATAATATTTACTATAATAAAAAAATATAGTTACTGTACTAAAACGATGAATACTGGATGAATCATGAAAATAAGTTTAGAATTATTTTACCAGTGTCATCGTGTGACTAGTTTAAATTTAAATTATTTCTGCTTGATTACAGCTTAATAATACTAATTACATCCACTTCACATAGCGTCGTTATCGCGTCACCAGGAGTTATAAACACGTCTCTCACAGATGCTGTGCATCGTCACATGCCGATAATAGTGCAAGTTTTACATAAAAATAAAACTTGTATTATTGAGCATTGACGATGCACAGCATCCATTTCAAAGCTCCTAATGAGAGACTGCTATGACTGATTAAATGCCCCCACCGGCCTCCTGTGACTTAAACTCAGTAGACGGCGCTGCAGAGCACAAGGTCATCAGTTTAAAGCGCTGTGATTGGTGGAAAACAAGCGGAAGTATACAACGCCCTCTCACAGATGCTGTGCATCGTCAATGCTCAATAATACAAGTTTTATTTTTATGTAAAACTTGCACTATTATTTGTATTAGTAATCTATTAGTAGTCCATTCTGTAAAATTTTATTTTACTTTGCCAAAATCATACTTTAACGTTCCAATACATGCTATATTCTTAAATAAAAGTAATAATAATAAACTTGTTTTTATTATATATTTTGTAATATATACTGCATTAATTACAACGATAAATTTAAATCTATAAATAAAATTTTGAGCTTTAAAATATACTTGCCCAATATATTTTAAACTAAACATTAACTGAAATAGATAGGTACATAAGACTTCTGATATCTGAAACGCAGAAAAAAGGAAAGTATCTAGCTTACAGTGTTTATTTACATGATTTACATTATACATTTTTTATAATGAATTATCAATACAATTTAGTCTTAATTGCATTAAACTTATTAATTTTAACTACAGTTGTGAAACAATCAAACGCAAAATATAATATATTGTTGGTTCTGATTGACGATTTACGTTATCGTTCTGAAGATGTTTTATTACCTAATTTGAATAGAATGGGCAAAGAAGGCGTTATTTTTAAAAACGCGTTCGCGCAGGTATGTGAAAGTAATTAATACTATTAATTGTAAATTTGGTGATACATTTTATAATGATTTTGGAATCGATAATTATTTTTTAAACCGTATATTTTGCAACGGTACAAAATTACTACTTTCTCAAAGTAATAACTGAGTAGCATAGCTCTTTGAGTAGCGTTCACTAGGTGCACCGACGCGCGAGCCCAATCCGAAACGCGTCAATTTTCTTTCCTAGGTCTACTAAGAAACTGCGCCGTTTAGAAAATACTGTGCTTGCCATTAGTCCCCCAGGTACAGTGCAGTCACTTTGCCATGCTACTAACTATCTATACTATAATATAATAAAGTGGAAGTTTTTTGTTTGTTTATTTATTTAAACACGCTAATCTATGGAACTACCTGTTGTATTCGAAAAAGACTTTCTGTATATGATAGCCAGATTCACGAGGAGTAGTATAGGCTATCTAGCATTAGGCCTCACGTCTCGGCTAGACTTAAATATTGTTTTTTGTTAAATAAGTCAAAAGCAACATTGTTCCCGAACTGCTTTATCCACGTGCGCTGGCGTAATGTTTAGTGATACGTTACGATACGATGTTGTACTAACGAATAACATTTTTATAGAACATTTATTTAATAAATAAATGTTCTACAAAAATGTTATTCGTTAGTACAACTAAAAGTTCTCGACACCATATGCCTATCTCTTATACATACGCTACATTAAGGTATTTTGTAACAAAGTTTTATTGAAAATTGATTTATGAGCTTTATTATTTGTTGCGGCATATTAATCCTTACGAACGAAAGTTCTTCATCATCAAGACAATTTTATGTGGATACACTTTGCCCTTTATAATATTTTATTTGGACGCATAGTTTGAGAGATAATAGAAAATTAAACTAATTCAACACTCGGTTCGGGTCTATGACCTACTAGCAGCAGTGGCGCGAACGAACCGTGTGAGTTGTGACGCATAACCCTGGCCGTCCGATATAAAATTATCTCTATATTGAAGTATTATAAATGATCAATCAGCATTTTTTTAAATTATACGCGGGTGAAACCGCTACGCCCAGCTAGTGATTAAATATATATATTATATAATCCATCAAAGTAATTGTAATCCAATGTAATTGGATTTTTTTAATATACTTTCTATTTTTATAGGTTTTATCGTCAAGTGACGATGTGGCCTAAGATGGTAGCGTGCTAAGACTAGAGCGAGACTAGCTCCCAAGTGCAGGTAACCAAACCCACCTATAGGTCTTTACCTATGTATTCAATTTGAGAATGGTATAACTAATCGGATGGACATAAGAAAATGCACTACCACTATTATATGGTTTAATCACGATGTTATCCTTCACCGATAGATAGGTTCATGTGTAGCACCATAGATAATACACTAATATTAGGAAGGTACCATCGCATGTCGGGGCGCCTCCGCTATCTGACGGTGACAATAAGTAGCCTTCAAAGTTCCATCTTACAAAATATAATCACTTTCATTGGAATCTCATTTTAATGTTTGCAGCAAGCGCTTTGTGCACCAAGTAGGAACTCATTTCTAACTGGTCGACGGCCTGACACTCTTCAGTTGTATGATTTCAACAGCTACTGGCGCGATACCGCCGGGAATTTCACAACATTGCCCCAATTTTTCAAAGAGCGAGGATACGCCACGTATTCTGTCGGTAAAGTGTTCCACCCTGGCCTAAGTTCTAATTTTACTGACGACTACCCTTACAGTTGGTCTCACTATCCGTACCATCCGCCGACTGAGAAATACAAAGACACAGCCGTGTGCAGAGATAAGATTACTAAGACTTATAAAAAAAACTTATTATGTCCGGTGTACGTTGCAAAACAACCAGGAAAATCATTGCCGGACATACAATCTCTAAAATACGCTATTAGCATTTTAAAAAACAAGAGTGACATAAAACCATTCTTTCTGGCTGTTGGATTCCACAAGCCTCATATACCGCTTAAGTTTCCAAAACAATATCTAGGTAAGTTTGAATTTAGTTTAATTCTGGTTCCTTTACTAATTTTGTCTGCAAAGACAGTGAATGTAAACATTGTGAGGAAACCTGCATACTAATTACATATTTCGTAATAGCAAAACGATAGCAGAAATGGCTAAATGTCTGCCTCAAAATGCCAAATTCGTATTAAATATCATTTATAATGTAACAAATACAATCCGAAATTACCATTTTGAAGCCGATATTTAGTGATTTCTGCTATCGCTTTGCTTTTGCTAAATATGTAATTAGAGGATTGGGTTGTTTAGAAATATTATCGTAATACCTAATGGTGAAAAATGAGACTATACATTTCTCAATGTTTAAAATATTCACCGTGTCATGGTGGCTAAGCTTTTCCCTTGGTATTTACAAGTCTTTATTAATATTCTATTTTACAGAGGAAATTCCAATACATAAAATTAGTCCACCAAAAAAACCTTGCATGCCGGAGAATATGCCACTCGTGTCTTGGCATCCATGGACAGATGTTCGACGCAGAGACGATATCAAACGGCTGAACATATCTTTTCCGTTTGGTACAATGCCCTCGAAATGGACCTTAAAGATCAAGCAAAGCTATTACGCGGCGTCAAGGTATATAGACGATCTGGTTGGTGTCCTAATAGATAATGTGGACTTGAGGAAAACAATAGTCATATTGACAAGCGACCATGGTAACTTCCCAAAATATTTATTAGACGTTACACTTATTACTTATCTAAACTCACGCGAATTCGTGCAGATAGCTAAAGTTATAAGGCATACTTTATTTTAGAAAAATAATTAGGGTTCCACACAAAATAAAAGTCCACGCGAGCGGAACTGCTAGCACAGCTAGTTTTAATAATATAATTTTAATGGTATCATCATCAAGGTGTATTAAAAGAGCATTTAAAGATTTTAAAGTATTGATTATTATATACATAAATGTATTTTTAATAATTTCCAGTTTTAGCCTTTGCGTAGCCAGGATTTTGGCCAGAGAGGAGCAAGATAATAGGGAAACCTAATGTTAAATAATGTTTTTATACTATCTACACAAAATTATTTACTCTTCCTTTCGGAAGCACTCTGATCGGGCACTTACCAATACTCAACGAGGGGAGGAAGCAGCTGCCCCTCCTGCCTATACATGGCAAAGCCTATAACTTTAGCTCAATATAATACCAGACGATTCAAGAAGAAGAAACAATAGAATGAAAGTTGTGGTTAAATTTAAATTCCGCTTATTCCAGGCTGGTCGTTGGGCGAAAACGGTCTATGGGCGAAATATAGCAACTTCGATGTCGCTTTGAACGTACCTCTGATATTCATGGGACCCGGATTACATCAAAAAACTATACGTACCCCTGTAGAACTAATCGATTTATTCCCAACTGTGGTAGAACTTGCAGGCTTTTCGAAAGCACCAGAATGCCCCTATACGAGAAACAATATAACCTTTTGTTTAGAGGGAAAAAGTTTATTACATTTAATGGGAGATAAAAGAGAAAAGGATGACAAGGGTTTTGCTATTAGTCAGTATCCAAGGCCAAGTGCTTACCCACAGAAAAACTCTGATAAGCCACGCCTCAAGGACATCAAAATAATGGGTTACAGCATAAGAACAAAAAGGTACAGATATACGGAATGGATTTCATTTAATAATACATTATTTACAATAAATTGGAAGAAAATTCATGGCTTAGAGCTATACGATCACATGATTGATCCGAACGAATCAAACAACATATATTTGGTACCAAAGTATAGATATATAAAAAAATATTTATCAAAGTTGCTAAGGTCCACGTTAGATACAAATTATCTTGACTAACCTTGGATAATACATAAAATTAAAATGAACACTTCAACGTGTGCGCGTTCAGCGCCATCTCTAGCTTATGTAGCATCCGAATGAAAGCACTAGCCTGTCCCCCTTCCCTATTTAGAAAGTTCTAAAATTGGTCATTTATTTTATTTTCATATAAAATCTAGATTCTGTGAGCCCTTTGGTACGTAGAGACGGCTCTGTGCGTGTTCTCTGAACAATTTATAACACTATATTACAATTAAAATGATGAACTTAAGATCGAAATACCTTACTGACTCTAAAGTTAATAACACTTATATCAAACATACTTCAATTAGTATATTAGTATTATTATTCTAAAAGGGGGCCAAGCAGGCTTATGCAGTGCTGTAACACTGCGACCAATTAGATCTATTGTGATCGCCCGACGTTACTAAAGCTCCTCATCTAATCCTACAGCGTTAATGTATTGCAGGATTTTCTTGGCAGAGAGCAACTGAACTTCCTCCGGGAGCAGCACGTACTTGCCCAGATCCGGTTGCGTTTAGATTTTAGTGGGTCACATTCACACAAGAGGTTCTTTGGCGAGATTTGTCCGCACTTTCGCAAAATCTGCAGTCTCCTGTACTCTGAACACCTATGTTGGACATATGTTTGTTTAAACAACAGAGCCTCTCCAGCTCTACGCTGGTTAAACGCCCCAATAAGATCTTTGGAATGCTGTTGACCTGGCAGATTATACCACAACTTTATAGCCTCTTGGTTGTAATGGTTCCTTAAGGTCAGTCGAGCTAAGATTTTTGGATACCACAGAATGGTTCAGGCACGATCTGTTCCTCCAAAGCTCCGGCTCTTGCAAGCTCGTCCGCAGACTCATTGCCTGGGATTCCTTCATGCTGCGGGAACCATCGCAGGATTAGTCTGTTATTTTTACCCAGACTGTCAGCATTGCCACACAATTGGCCACCAGCTTCCATTCAGTCGAATCCGAGTCCAATGCCAAGAGAGCGGCCTGGCTATCCGATTGAATATAAATCGTTTGGTTAACAACATAGGCCTTTTGCAGATTCATATCGGCACACTCAAGTATACCGTACACTTCCGCTTGGAAGATGGAGGCAAAACAACCAAGATTAATATGTTTCTTAAAATTGGGTCGCTCCCTATATATTCGACAGCCTACTTTATGTCCAGATTTGGAGCCGTCGGTGTACCATAGAAGACTACCTGCTTTCCACGTTATCTCGCAATTGGTAATTGTCTAACAATAAAATAATTAACAATACTCGACTATAGTATATAAATAAAACGTCAGTAGGAAAACACAATTAATAACACAGATTTCAAGCTACACTGGTCTTAAATATCACACTAAGCTTCGTTTTTCTTCTGGTAACACCTTCCGGGAGTTCTCCTCCATTTCGATTTGTTTAAACCTCGCATATAAAGCTGAACTCCCTAAAACTATAAAGTTAGACGTCCACCACAAAAAGTTCTTAGTCTCGTTGTACCACTGTGTAGCGATGACGGTTTGCGCGCAAGCCTTCGCCGTGCCCGATATATTGTGCGTCAGTGGCGATGTTACCTGAAATTCGATTTTTATTTTATAATAAAATAATAGCAATTGCCCGCGACTGCGTTTACGTGAAAAACTTACCAAATCACCCCCTCCCAACCCCCCTCTCCAATCAACATTACATTTCAGTCCAATGACATACAGCATTCCTTTAAAGAAATCTTAGAACATGGATGCCAAAACTTACAGACGTCGGTCTACTACAAAATAGTTAGTAAGCAAGTGATCAACTAACTTTGGCATTACCTACACTTTAAAATTAAATAGGTAGGTACAAAGTGAAGTTAGAACTCACTTATCACCATTTTTTCTGTACTTTTCATATATGATTACATATTATTCGTGTACTTTTAGTAGAATGACACATAATTACTTCTATTCGTGTTTCAGCAAGTAAGATTTTATTGTTTTCATTTCTGAAAATGCTGACTAACACAAATAAATAGAGCCAAATAATAATATTAACTGAAGAGCTATTTCTTTAAAAAGCGAATATTTCTCTTTAGATATAGAATACCAATATTGAACCAAAAAAGACTGGTGATAAAAAGACACGACTGTGCGGTTTCTATAAATGAACGCCGCTGCGCCGCAAAATATTTCATGTTAATTTTCAGAAATCCCATGATCGACTGTTTCGAGTATTGACCACCCTTGCTCTAGAAACTCTTTTAGATAGAAGTGAACTATTTCCATGCTTATATAAAAACGTGTTAATTTTTACCTGAATTTGAAGAGATGTGAAGTATCCAATGGCAAAACCGCAAACGCCTCCCACTACCATCTGCACCCAAAAGAATGTGCTGTCATAGTTACTATAATTCCATAAAGCTTTAAGTTCTCCATTCAAAACAATGAGTGGTATGAAAAGGATAATAGAATATGCATTGTTGTAGTAGGACAACAGCCAGACTTCTTGATTTACACTTGGCAACACTTTCTTGGTGTAAATCGAGTAAAGGGAAAGCATCAGGGAACCGACGACGCCGTATATTGTACCAATCAATGAGAAAGAACCTGAAACATGCAATAATTGTAACAATTTAATGTATAAAGACAATATATCACTAGATAATTGTATGAACCGTTAGCTTATAAACAATCATAACAGATAGGTACCTAATAAATTCTCTTGATCGACACCAAGATAAAATCCAAAGATAATGAATCCACAACACAACTTGCACCTGTTGGAGGTGACCTGTCCTAATAACATCCAACTGAATACTACATTGAATACTGTAGTCAGTGATCTTCCTACATAATAAAATGATACTCCAACGTATTTCAAACACAAGTTATTAGTGGCTATCATCAGTGTGAACATGATTGATAGTGGGATGACCTGAAAAGTAAATGTCACTATTCATAAAAAAATTACAAGTACATGTTGGGCCACGCGCAGTGTTCCATAGTTGCCTGTTACAATATGCAGACTTAGATTTGAGCTTAAAGTAATTTTCAATGGAACTTGTATGAAATTACTTCTCCAAGTACATTTTATAAATTACTAGACTATTACTCATTAACTTGTAAAACCGTGGCAACCTAGTATAGCCACCAGAGGTAGATATTTCATATTATATTTTTTGTTATTGCTTTTAGTTAAGGTTTATTTGTAACTGTAAAATACGTTTGTAAACGCTGAGCGGACGAGTGTAGGTAGACAAAGTCCCGTTATAGGTCCGACAATCGCAGCGTTAACTGGAGACCCTATTTTTCTTAAGCCCACCAGCCGTTCACGAAGCTAGACGTCATTCTCACTCCGTTCAGTGTCTATAATATTTGTAATGTGGTGTTTATATTTAGTGTATATTTAAACCGTAAAAATATAGTCTGTATTATAAAGGGTGTTATTTATCCCCTAATACACTATTTACTACTGCCATGAATTTTTCACATATCGAATAACAATCATTTAACTGGCAGGAGGGGGGGTCACTTGACTATAACAAAAATTAGCATTTAAATCTATTAAGATTTACAAACAGATTACAAACGCAAACAGATCCCTGAATCGAAAAATAATTTTCATGCAACTGCAATATTTTGAATTACCTATCCAACGACAATCCACACCATGGAATAAACGAAAAAAGAATCATCTCACTTTACATGTAGGGAGGTGCCCTAAAAAATTTTTTTCTTCAATATTTTATTCTAACATTTTGTCTTCATGATTAATATGTTTCCATACAAAGTTACAGTTTTCTAGTACTAAGAATCTCTGAGCTAAGCTGCAGACAGACAGACTTACAGACATGGTGAAACTTTAAGGGTTCCTTGTTGACTTTGGAACCCTAAAAAGTCTTTTTATCTTATCCTAATTTAAAAAAGCTGCATCATTATAATCATTAAGAGGCAATTTCATTGTTTATTTAGTAATAATTACAGAGTTGATCCTTAATCTGAGGCCAACTCAAGATCTTTGGCTTAATCTGGTTAGTAATATACAGATCTTCATTTCGACACTTGCAAAATAATTTTGGCATCACATTACACCATGACTAACTTAAAGCTTCATTATTTGATAGAATTTGAACATGATTTTTACTAAAAATTGAATGGAACTCAGCATAATATTTTTTGCTGATACTTAAATTTGAGTAGAAATAAAAATTTCTATAATTCTGTAGATTTATTGTACTTGAAATGCAAATACTTATATGTTAGAAAATTAATAAAACCCACTTGTAATATTCTAATAAAATGGTTGAGTAACTAATATTTAAATGTTTCATAAATTCCTATTTTATTCATACCATTTTGTAACCAATTAACAAAATATATACTAAGACATGACAACACATATAACAATATAATCAAATAAATTGGATAAGAGATTCTCAATTTATGAGCACACTAAAAGACCAACATTAGAAATATGTGTTTTATAATCTACATTGTACACAAAAATGAGTTGTTGTAACATTATTCTCTTACTGCTGAATGTGTGATAAATTAATACTCTTATAAGTTCACACACATTCAGTTATTTCAAATTGTTCTGTGCAGGTATGGCAAATAAAGTTCTTTTAACAATGGATCAAGAAAATAATTTTGTCATATTATAAATACCTTTCTCACAACATCCATACTCCATGGTGTGCCTGCTGGGAATGTAAATACTCTAGGAATTCCTCCAGATTTGCTCAAAATAACACATATAGAGAATGATATTATACATTGGAACCATGTGATAAAGAGTGGAGCTTCCAAAGAGACTGACTGGCTGCTTAATAAAGTCTTATTTACAAATACAGTTACTATTGATACTATCCTGAAAAAAAATTATGTTTTTTAGAATACCCTCACAAAGTGACAATCATTTAATGCGTCCATATGGCATATATGCTGAATTTGGAGGCAAAATTATTTTTTTATTGAGTCATCATCCCAGATAGATTAAGGAGAAATTTTCCCTACTAAATATTGTTGACAGTTTTTTGTAATTCTTTAGGAGACTAAAGTAAGCTCTGTAATCTGATTTATCTTCAGTGATTATAAAAATAATAATTTGTTTTACAATTTTTGTAATAAATTTTATATTATTTTTAAAAGTAGATATTATATTCATTGCAGTAACCTTGAGATATTTATTTTCAAATATATGTGACAATATATTACTTTACTTTCTACAATATCATTATTTAAATTCCGTTTACAATTATTATTGTTTATAAACTTTAATATACTAATAAAACTTTTGGTATTTTAAAAGCAAATCAATATAACAGTGTATTAGCTATTACTATCATATTATCGTGACTAATATAATAAATATATCAATCAGCTTATAATTATTTTAATAAAGTACACTTGTATTAAAATTCTAATTTGAATTTCTAAAAAAGTCGAAATTATCACTATTATAATTATAAATGACTAATGAAATTTTCAATATAGCTATCAGTCGTAAATGTACATTTGTTAATTACAACTGAAGAAGATAAGAACTTACCAATAACAGGAAACAACTATGAAAATTTGTATATATCTTGTACACAAATCGGAACGATGTACTTTCATTTTAAACGCGTATTAAAAATTTAAGCAATGTAGGTATACTTTAATATCACTTAATGTTTTATTGATAGCCTAAATAACTTTTACACAAGATTGTTAGTTTTTTACAGCTCTTCAATTCTACAAAACATGCCGCACATAACTTGAATTCATACGTCTGTGACACAGAGCAATTCATAATATCTAGGGCACAGTCTCTAGGGATGGAAAAGGAATCGATACCTGAGGGGTATCGAGACTTTGGTTTTGATACCAAGTATTTTTCTTATTATTATCTATACTAATATAATAAAAGAATGATTTTTTTTTTGTTTGTTTGTTTGCTTAATCACGCTAATCCCTGAAACTGCCAGTCAGATTCGAAAAAATCTTTTTGTAAATGATAGACCGATTGACGAGAGTATAGGGTATCTAGCATCAGACTACACCTCTTAGCTAGCCTTAACTATTGTTTTTTGTTAAGTGAGTCGGAATAAATAGCGCGCCCAAACTGCCTATCCGCGTTCGCTGGCGTAATGGTTAGTGATACGTAGATACAATGTTATACAAAAACATTGTTCATTAGTACATGTAAAATATGTCCGCGATATATCACAAAGTATTTTGATATTTTGTTTTTTGAAAATTGAAAAGTGTTTTATAAGCATTATTATTAAGCATGGCATATTATCCTTACGAATGAAAGTTACTTCATCATCAAGATAATTTTATGTAGAGAAACTTTACCCTTTAAAGCACTCGACGACGCGAACGAGCCGTGTGAGTTGTGACGCATAACCCTGGCCGACCGATAAAAATATTGTCTATACTGAAGTATTATAAATCATCAATCAGCGATTTCTTTTAAACATAACGGACACACACAACGGACATTCCACAACATGCATGGTGGCATGGTGGTCACGACTCAGTCGGGCAAAAAAACCCTACCATCTTGCTATCGCCATTTCCTCGTTCGTTACTCAGCAGAGTGCACTACATACGAGGTAGGCTTGGGGGTCTCAGTGCTGAAGATTGAAGATGTAATTCGACATCCGTTACACCCCCATGGTGCGGAATAGGACTGAGATACTTTTTATAACGATATAAGTATAAGTCTAATGAAACGGGCGAGCACCAGACAGTGAATATTAAATCTATTAAATTGATTAAAACATAGTAAATATTGGATAGATAATTTTATTTTTAGAAACGTACTATTTTATTATAATAGCCTTCTTATGCCCCATCCACAGGCTTGCCAAGCTTTGGCAAATATTAAAAAATTCAAAGGTGTGTGTAGGGCAGGCCACAAAACCGAGCTAAGTCTTTATTTCATGCATTAATCAATGGAGCTTGAGACAAGCGCTTGTAATGCGTCCACACGTTTGTGACGTTTATATGTAGATAGTATTGCTTGCACGAATTAAATAATCGATAAATAACTGAAAAAACCTGGTATGGTTTCTGTGAATATTTAACTATCTTAGTTGCTGAATTTTCCGCATCTTATTTATTTTCCTCATTTAATTTTGCTTCTTTTTACAATAAAAATAGGTTACACCAAATGTTATAACCGACACAAGGGCGACGTCCGTCATGCTTGCTTATTCAAAACACACTCGCACAGTCACGAACGTGCGGATACCGATGTTTGGCTTCCCAATTTTATCCAAGCATTTGTAGAGGTTTGAAGTTTGTGGCAAGTGTGTAGATCGGGCATTGAGGAATACCACTTTTTATTTACTCATTGCACAGACGTACTCATTTTACGATCGCTAATGAAAAGCGTCTGGCAACACTGGTATAGATAGAGTTAGCAACCCTGTATTTCGCTGACGTCAGAGAATTTGTTGTAGCGGTGACTGCTGATATTTTTCTAAAATTTACAATAACAAAACTTCCGTGTCAGCAGTCGGGCTAGAAGTTTATTTTAATTGTAATTACAATATGGATTCAGGACCGGAGACAAATGAAACACAACTCGAAACATCAAGCATAGCGTTGAGTGTGTTTAACGCGCTAATATTTAATCCATTAAATTTTGTACTATTACTGATAATCTGTGTGTTGGTGTACAAAATATACAAAAATTTCTCAAGTGCGATAGCTGAGAAGCCGGTGGACGTGGAGTTGCCGAAGCTGCGCAAAGACATGACGGTTGAGGAACTCGGAAAATATGATGGTACACAACCGGACGGTAGAGTGCTCGTGGCTGTGAACGGTTGGATTTTCGACGCTACCCGAGGACGCCGCTTCTACGGCCCCGGTGAGTGCATTGAGTTACGTCGATGTTTATAAATAGCTTGACACTTGTGACTCGTAATAATTTATTCACTATGCGCATATATGCAGCACAGCTGTGGATTATAATTATCATCGATTTCGTGATTTGAATTTGTTATATAAAAATGTAATGCACCATGTACCTATTTGTTGTGTGTCTACAATGCATGTTAATGAAATATCTAACAAATTAATTCATTACATTCAGCAATCAAATAGGCAATAATGTATTACAGTACCTACTAAATGTAGCTGTGGGAATAAAACCAAAACACAATCTTGAGAAAGTATTAGTACATTTTATATCAAGGAAACATCTTGTATAGGTAACTTGAATGTATTGATTTACATCAATAGTACAACATTTTTATATAATTTAATTTAAATCATAGTCATAGTTACAAATACTATTACTATGGTTACAAAATTACTGGTCTGTAGCACTAGCCAAGTTGCCTTTCTAAGATTGTTAACAATAATAGAAAATGAAAAATGTATTGATTTCACATATTAATTTTAAAGATTAAGTCCATATATTTTTTCGTCTTGTTAGCGTTAACAATTGTAGGAAGGCAACTTGGATAGGGCCTCTGTTATAACTACTTACCCATTATTAATGGATGTGACAGTGAACAGTGCATTTTTATGCTATTATATGTTCAATTTATTTTTAAAACGGTCTTTAATAATGTTTTGTAATAATTTCTTACATGCATTTTATGATATACCAAATAAATATTGTCACAATAGGTTAGAAGTGAAGGTATGATCTTTGACAGACTTTATAGGGTTTATGATGATGACCTTGGTGTAAAGGTTTAAACAATTAAGAACTTGAATATGTATATGTGTAACCTATGCATTGTTTAATATCTCATTTGGAAGTGTTTTGTTTAAAGAGAATCTGCTAATTTATTATAAACAAAGATTTATAGATCAATCTATAACCATGTAAAACAAACATTAGAACATAATAAATTACAAACATAACATTTACTATAGATATTTTTTTATATTGTTACATCTGTGGGTAATGAAAATTCTGTTATATTTCATGTAAATAATTTATTAATATTCAGTGAAATAAAATTCAAACAAACTCATTATGTAAGCTGTTCTTCACTATACTATGGTCATACTTACAGTATGGGGCTCTTGCAGATTTTTTTTCCTCTTTACCGCTTGTTGTTTCCACTTGGTTTCCAAAACAGAACTGTCCTGGCTAGGTACACAATTACCTTATATATCAAAATAAAAAGTTGAAATCACTAGAAATGCCTTGAACTTTCTTTAGAAGGAGAAGTATTCTATTTTTAGATTATTGTTTGTTGGATTAGCACTCAAGTAATAAGCTTTAACTATTGTGTTGTTTTAGTATATAGGAATAGATACATAAACATACCATCCTTACAAATACTTAACTAATAAAAGTAAGTTAGTGATTTTTAATAGCTCTTTAAGTAAATAAAAATATTTTATACAGGTGGACCATATGCTGCTTTTGGAGGGAAGGATGCGTCAAGGGGTCTTGCTACATTCTCTGTGATGTCATCAGACAAAGAATATGATGACCTGAGTGACCTCAACTCCGAACAGATGGATTCAGTGAGGGAGTGGGAGGCTCAGTTTAGAGGTAAAAAAGTCAACAATACATGTGGGTGCGCTGTAGCATGATTCAATACAGTGAAGTTAAGTTGCTAACATATACACCGACAAAACAATTCCACCTTTTGTTATATTAATCCACAGTGGGACATTAATTGTTTCAACATACTTTAACCCTTCAATTCCCATAGCAATATTATTAAGAAATATGATTATTTGTTTAGATAGAGGACAAATGTATATATACATATAAATCTAGTATTCTTTACACATATTTTTATATTAGGTATATTATAAGAGAAAGAAGTTCACATTTATATAATATATACTGGCACTACAAATGTAAACCAACATATTCCATTTAGCACACATTCTTCAAGTACTTTTGTGACAATACTTCAATCGTCATTGTGAGTAATCTGGTTGTGCATGATCATTGGTACTACTTATAAATATCACATGACTAGAGACTATGTAATCTGGACAAACACTCTTGGGTTTGAGGTTATCATATTTTGAAGGTAGGCGGTAACTATATTTTTGGAAAAATCGTAGTAATTACAGTTATTTGCTGATTGTCATTTGATTAGCAAGCTTTTTGAAAAGCAGCATCTAAGCTGGCAGCAAACTTGTTGTAAAATGTTTTTCTTACATATGAAAATAACATTGTCTATGCATATTTAAAAATAAATTACTTCTTCTTTTGGCATCAGAAACACAAGTCGTTTAATTTAAAACTAAAGGGCTTTTTGCCAAGAAGACCCTTTTCCTGATAGGACTATCATTGAGTCAACATTTTCATCAAAACTGTAGACACTCTTTTTTATTATTCTTGATATGTATGAACAGTCAACTTAAATCTTCATTCACTGATTATTTACAATTTTGAAGTCTCCCTTTTTTTCCTTTTCTTGGTTCTCCACAAAAAGTTTTTCAGTTTGTCTTTTGTGTACCTATAGTTGAAAAAGAAACATTAAATAGGGAAATGGAAAAGATAATTCGCATTTTGAAAAGAAAACAAAATAATAGCATGTGTTATCCTTGTGTTTCGGAGACTTTAAAATCTCAGGTAATGTCAACCTGTTTAAATTTTGTTCAATATGATAAAAAAATGCATACTAAAGTCATAACGCCCAGTGTCAACTACATAGTATAGTCAACAAGAAATAGTGTTAATTCGAAATAAAACTTCTAAAAATATAAGAGATAGCTTCAATTTGATTCGAAATTACTTTTACAAAAATGTATCTCGTGTATAATACTTCCATTAGCACATAAAAAATGGCAATTGTTATCAACAAATTAAGATGACACAAAAACGGAATTTATTTTTTCCTTAATATTTCGAAAACTATTTATAGTTAAAAGATCCTTAAAGAGGAGCAAATTTCCAATAAAGAAGTCCTGACTCCCGGAACTCTCCATTATTTATAATTTTTATTTGACGCCGAAAATGGGGCTACGAATAAAGCCCAGTTTGAAAAAGTTATATAATTGTTAACTAATCTCTTCCCCAATTCTGTTTGTACTAATGTGACCATTTGTGGTTCGTAATTTTATCCGAATTATCGTGTAATAATCCAAGACAATATAACTTTGAGACAATTTGCATCAAAACTTGAATTATAAAAAAAAAATGCCATGGTCTGGATACCAAATATATATTATTTATGATGGACCATCTTTGAATCCCATGTATCCCGAGCGATAAATAGTACCCAGCCCAAACTATCGCGATGATAGCTGATAATGACTATGTGCATCTGAATGTATCGCCTCATTGTAAGAAGATTCACAACCATAGACGCTGGTAAGCACTACCTATAAACATAAAAAGTGTCGAAAGTAACTAAAATGTATGAAAAGTTTTGTAGGTATAGGTTACCCGACAAAGATTTTGTGAATAAATGAAGAAATTTTTTGAATTTTTTGATGTTTGTAATTTTTGACACTAACGACTGCACTAACTTGCATTGTCACTGAAAATAAATTTACAGACATGCAAATAAATTCAGTTAAAACAACGATTAATTTTTGTTTTTAGAATAAAAAATGATGGGAAACACTATTATAGTTATCAAAGAAAATAAGAATTTACATTAAGAATAACTCATTAATCTTACAAAAACTTTATAACAAAATGGTAAAAAGTGGCAACATCTGAACTTATCGACCCCATGTCCATAACACATTTTTGTCCGTCACCGCTCAATATTTACTTAAAGTTGTCATTAACTAATGAAGGTTTAAATTTTGACTCTGGGAGTAATGGGCCATTAAGATATTTAATGGTAGTTAGTTAAGTGTTCATTAGACCTACATTAACAAATATTTCTGAGTGTGGCAGTTAGTGTAAACATATGATAACATAAAAAAACATATGATATAATGTACATCTTTAGCTTTCTAGTGATAATGGTGAAATGTAACAAATGCTTAGCTTATCACTGAAAAAAAAAGAACTAAACATATATATGTGACACATGTGACAGTAGGTATTGTAGGGTTAAAGTGCATACAAGCTAATTTAAATTTTAACCTGAAATTACATGTGTTTGATTTTAATATTGTTGACAATACAAACACTGAACTTTTTGATATGCAATATGCAAGTGTTGCAACACAGGATCTCCTCAGAATTTTCTTAATTGCTAGGTGCTTCCAATTTCCCACTTGATTTTTTTTACAGATCACAGATTGTGTTCGATTACAGTCATTACATACAATTTGATATGGGATGTGTATTGTGCTTGTGTTTGAAATATAATCTAAAAATTAAAAAAGTTAAATTAAATTTTAATTAAAGTTAAATTTGCAATACTCATTTCATTATTTTAGGTCATTAAAATAAATTCAATAGTTATACTTATGACAGTATATCAAATTATTTATCAAACTAATTACATAATTTATAAAATAAATTGACAGTTTGTAAATGTAATACATATCACACCTTATCAACCTACAGGTGACTGAGTCGCTAAAATTTGTTTTTATCAGGGTTACACATCGTTCAAAATCCATATCAGTGGATAGTCGATATTTCTGCCAGATAAGTACTAGAAACTAATCTATACTATTATTATGTAGAGGTGAAGTTTGTATTTTTGAAGTGAAACTTCTTATGCGACTTCCAAGCATTCAACATTTAACGCACATTATCGGTCTCTCCTCTTTGTGTGAGCCAGAGCGAGAGAGTAAATGTCGGTGTGTATGTATATTGCACACTGTTTAAATAAAATAGAAAATGTCTTTTAAAATGAAGTTTCACTTCTATCGTGTGAATCTCTGACTCTAATTAACTATTTAAAAAAAATCTTTCACTAACAGAAAGCTACATTATTCCGAGTGTTTTTATCCTTATAAAATTTTATGAGTATTGTAAGTAACGCGAACAAAGTCATTGGCGGTTACTATGTTATATACCTGGTTGAGTTCAATGCCAAGAAAACTCAGGTGTGCGCGTTTTCTCCCAAAAAATCCCCGTTTTCCCCTCTCACTCTTCAGAACGTCTGGCTAGCAAAGCGTGACAGCCTCAGTATCCTAGGTATGGATATTCGCAGCGACCTTATCTCCAGGGATTATATCGGGAGTGTCTTGTCCACCACATCTCGGAGACTCGGAGTCCAGAACAAGGTGCGACGGTTTTTCACGTCCGAACAGCTGTATATGCTTTACAAGGCACAAGTTCGGCCTTGTATGGAATACTGTTCGCACCTTTGGGACGGATCCGCTAAATACCTCCTCGAAGCCCTGGACAGGTTGCAGAGACGGGCTGTCAAGTTTATCGAGCCGCTTCAGCTGCGCAGGGACATTGCCTCGCTGAGCGTGTTCTACCGTCTGTATCATGGCGAGTGTTCTGAAGAGCTGTTTAACCTTATTACTTCTTCTCCTTTTCATAATAGAACCACACGCGCTAGTTTTCGGAGCCACAGCTTTACAGTAACCTCCATCTCGGCTCGAACAAAGAAATTTGCTACGTCGTATCTTTGCCGTACTGTGGGGCTGTGGAACCGTCTCCCGGCCAGTGTTTTCCTTCCTTCCTACAATATGGAGTCCTTCAAACACAACGTGAAGAGATATTTAAGCAGGCCGGCAAAACAGCGACGACAATCGATGTATTATAATTGATGCGGTAGTCGCCGATGTTATTGGATTCAAGCTAGGCGTACCTATAATGGAACAGATCCGATCTGAAAGAGATTTATTGTCACTCTAGGCATACTGCGTACTAGTTTGACTGACCTAAACGGTCTCAGTAATATCGAATGAAAATAAAACTGTGTGTTGCTCCTTTGGCGTATCATTTTAGTCATTATGTATGTTAACTGCAAACAATGAAAGCCGTGTCGGGCTTTCAGTGCAATTTCACAACTGTGCAATGGTTTATAGTTTGTCTTAATGATAATCATTAAAAGGTCATGTTTAAAGGCGACATACTAAATAATAATAGGCGTAAGGCCGCCCGAGCTAGGAAAGTTCTAGTTCTAGAATCAGACATGAGCACAAAAATAATAAAAACTTCTAACTTATTGTACATATGCTGTTGGTAATTGTATAATTTACAAACGACTTGACCGATGATGAGGTCATATTCACCCATTATACATATTATTATGTTTTGTTTAGAGATCTAGATGATGGTTCATTGTTATGCTAGGATCCGATACTTGGCGCTGTGTTCGAGTTATTAATTACCAGAAAGGGCACAGCAACGTCCTCCGCGCCAGTTAGTGTATATAAAAATCCTAAAAGTAAATTTGTTATATTTACAGAAAAATATGACCTCGTTGGTAGATTGCTGAAGCCAGGTGAGGAACCGAGGAATTATTCAGATGAAGAGCCCGAAGAAACTGATATATCTACCAATAGTACAACGGAAGGCAAGAAAGAAATGTAAATATATACAAACTACATGCGAACGGTCCGATTCTTAATTGGTGTAAATTATAAATGTCAAGGGTAAATATATTAAATAATATGATTCAATCTATATTTTGCAGTATACTTGTAAATATGGTAAATTATTCATAATTGGCCTGAATATTTAAGACACGCGTTTGCCCCCGACTTCGCTAACATTATATTTGTGATATGGTCTAGTTGTTAGTGCTTCTTGATGATACATAGCCAATTAATTCGCGGACAAATTAATGAGAAAAGCCTAATATTTATAACACGCAGAAATGATGTTTGAAATAAAATCAACGTGATATTTTAATTATCACTAGTCTTGCTATTATCTATAGAAGTATTAAAAAATAACAGATTTAATTTCACATTCAAGTTGTGTTTCTTCTTCAAGGAAATCTAGTTTTAACGTATCTATTTATTTAATTATTGTGCAAATTTTTGTTACAACTTCTATAAGGAAATGTAATAAATTAACTCATCCATAACGTAATTATAAGTTCTCAAGTATATTTATGTGTTAGCCGCGGACCAATCACAACGTATTTATGTTGGCGGGTTGATTTCTTTGAGACTGTTATATAAAAATTAGAAGGTCAATAATGAATCGATTGTATTAAAATTATTTAGCGAAAAATCGAATAAATAAATTCAATATCGGCATAGTATTGTTCCAGTTTGAACGGGCGGCACGCTAGATACTTCCACATGTCATTTATTTTAATAATTAATGGATATATTATCATGATTTCTTTGGTTTTACATGTACCTGTTTAAGAGACAGAGCTTAAGAATACCTATTCATTAAAGAATAGGTTACATTCGTAAATAAATACCAAATGGAAACTGTTAAAATTAACTGTAAGTTTCCTTAAAAAAAGTATTCTATAAATATATCTAATCCAAAATTGTACGTATATATATATAATCATTACTTAATATCTTCTAAATAAGTGATGGGAATGAATTTAACCCTTGTAATTCGAAAGTGTTTAAGGAAATTTTATTTTGTGTATCTATGTGTCAAGACTAATTGCATCGTATTAATTTGTAACTGTTGCTTAGTGCAAATATTTTGGATATATATATAAAATGTAATTAATTGAAAGACTGAATGATGGCATATTAAGAGTTGTCCAGGGATGTAAATATAATTTCATAGTACATTCCTGTCTTGCTTTGTTTTATGTCGACCTCTGGCACAGGTCGGCGCAGGTTCTAAATTGTAGATAAATAATACAGATTCTGCTGTCAAAGTTTGTAACACGTCAGATATAGAAAAATGACTGTCAAAGTCGTCTGTCAAAGTACAACTGCCGGAATAAGTTTACAATTTGAAAGGATCCGGCTCGTCGTATTATATAATGCACGTTACGTCCTGTAGTTTCGTCGCGGCGTGAGGCAAGTTGGAAATATTTTTAAAGTGAAACTTTTGGACACTGTAACAGAAAAAATTGTATAACGTTACGTAATGATCGAAAATTTATGCGTTCAAATTCAATGAAGTTTCGCTTTTAACCACATGTGAAGGTTTCACGCACATTTTTTTGTCCTGTCGCGTTGTTTTTTCGTTTTCTAAATGATAATATACTTGAACAAGCAAAATATATACTTATATATGTGCTTACCACGCCTCGGTATCGTGAAGGCTGGTTCTCGAACTTTTCCAATTACTACAAATTTCTATACCTTATTTTAGCAGTTATAATTCATTTCAAATATTTTTTTGTGAAGGGTGTAATAAAAATAGTTTTATTTAAAAAAAAATACGTTATTTGCTAGAGTTTGGTGAAAATCACACGTGATGTTACGGCGAAATTTGCTGCAAGATATGTCAGAAAATTAGAGTTTTTTGTCAATAGATTTTTAACTAAAGTGTACGTACACTCTACACTAACTAAATAGACGAGCACACCTCACCACCAATTAAGATAGATATATGGTTCAAGTATTATTTCTGTTCAATGGGGATTTTAATTAAATCATTAACTTTTATACACATTTCATCCAATCAGATTGTCCAAAATTGTGCCGGATGATAATGGATCGACTTTACTAAATGCTTAATTTATTATCGATGTTCATACTAAAACCGGTTTTATATAAAAATTGTAATGTGTGTACTTATCCTAATATTATATTGGAGTGTTGCAATTAAAAATTACAAAAAAAAATCATAATAATTAAGGAACTTAATTATATAGATATTCTACGTGGCTTTTGATTGTGATGTATGCCGAGTGTTAGTAATTTCTTGGCAATTAGTCATTTGTATGTTTAAATAAACTAATTTTCCTTTACATACTAAAGTACAAAAAAGTAAAGCACCCCTTGTATTATTTTGCACGATGAATAACCTTGCATCTTTAACATTCAATTTTACGTAAGAGAAAATATGCTTTTAAACCCGAAATGATATAAACTCGCGTGCATATTTTATGCAATCTGTCCACTACCAATTCGCAGCGTGTTCGCAAACGCGTCAATATCACAATATATGTAGGTATTAATATTGTTAAGTCGAACATTATAATGTCTTGATTATGTTAATTAGGTATTCATTCGAAAATCAATAATTCCACAAATTGATTTCCAGTCTGCGAAAACAACGAATTTGGATCCCGTTCGCGAACGGGTGGAAAACAACATGTCTATATATCGACACTTTGGATTACAAAGGGCGTAAAGGCGTGCTTTATTTATATGATTTAAGATGCCCACTAAATGTAAAAGCAAAAAAGTTTTGTAACATTTACATTTACAGGTCGCTTGAAAACATATAAAGTACACTACTTTAATAAAGAAAACCTTGAGCGACCTCCATAAAATCAGCTTTAAAATTTCAGAATACTTATTATATCAACCGTAGACCATAATTACATGACGAGAAAAACAATCATACTGTTTCGAGGATGTAAAAGACAGATTACAAATTTCATACGACTTTCACCCATGATTCACGTGGTGACGTTGTAACTTGTATCTTACACCACTAATATTGGATATATTTTAGAATTGGACACCCTACGACCATGTTTTATGAATTGCTTATCTCTTAAACCAGTTTTATTTTTTCTATATGAGCAGCGTGTCCTTTATGTCCTTTGAAAATTCGTAATTGAGAATAAAAATAGTGTGGGTCGTATATGACGTTTTTTAGCGAATAACACAACGATCGTATGGCAAGGCAGATCCAAAGAGCGTAAAACACTATGTATGATACCGTTATAGAGCCAATTTCGCCAAAATGTTCATTGCGGCCTATTGTCATCTGAAGTGCCGATAGAAAACCCACAAAGAAAACCCTTAACTAAATTATTATATAAATACTATAAAATATGTATGTACCAACAATTATTTTATATTTGTTTTTAATGAACTGTCAGTTCCCTTTAGAAGTGAAATAATTAAATACTAATCAGTCTTATAATTTGGCATAGGTACGTACAATGTGAAAGACTTATCAATCAATTCTTTTTTGTTATTTAATTAGTTTCGTTTTATTTTAAGGTAATTAGGTTTATGTTTAAAAAGGGTTATTGTTAGGTACTATTGTACAAGAGATAATATTAAAGTCGTCGAAAAACGGATTGAAAAAAGTGTTATCAAATTGAAAAGAGGCTTGCATTATTGTTACGGTCACCAAAGACTTGGCATTATACCCTATAGAAATAAATGGGAAAAAATACATTGTTATTCAGAATTTATTTGTATAAAAAAACTTGTGTTATGCGCTTAACGTAGGGTAAATTATAAATGAATTTTAAGTATATAACTCCGTGATATATATTCTATTAAACATACCTAATTCTTTAGTGAAAAAGTGGTCAAATTGTCTTAACTCTAAATAATCACGGACGCGTACGCAACCAGAAAGCTTTTCTGTTATATTAATCTGAACGATCCAATCGAATAAATACACCTTTCTACAGTCGACTCTAATCATAGATTTTAATTTGTTAAATACTTACACGATTTAAATTTTATTTCGGGTAAGTAATTTTTTTTTCTTAATTTCGTATCGTAAATATATGTAAGTGTGGAGTTAAACAGCAGATGTCTTTAGTACATTTATTCCCCTTACTCTTTAATATAATTATTGTAGTACGAGTTGTTCCACCAATAAGAAATATGCATGATTAAGTCAAGAATTTTTGTTTGAAATCTTTAACTACTGTAGAATTACACCTATATTTCTCTTTTATATTTCGTTTTTTGTTTAGATTTTCACTAATAAAAAATGCAAGGGAAATTTAAAATATAATAACGCAATGCTATTGGTCAAATAGAATCGTGACGTCAAAGTCCGCGTTCACTTTGTCCACAAAGGAGAAGTTCTTTTAGTTAGTTATTACTCTAGTTAGTGAAATATTGATTTCTTTGAATACAAACGGGATCGTTGGACGACAATTTTCGGCCACATCACACTATGATCGGGTATCAGGTTTACACGAGTTAAGATTCCACAACTCGACGTCTATATGCGCCTATTTTGCGTGGTGATCACACTATGATAAGTAAATCACTGATATTTACTCGGCAATCTATAGATGTTCTCTGCAGCTGGATATACACTGGTAGATCCCGAATTGCGACAAACCAAAAGAAAGACACTGTGACGGTTTTATCACCATTTGCATGGTGGTCGCGATCCAGTCAGGTATAGATCCCTACTACCCTGCTTGATTACTGGATATACATGGGCTAATCCCGGAACGCGACGTGGCTATGGCGATTGTATGCTGGTCGCAATCTAGTCTGACAGAATTGTCGTGAGCTACCACTCTGCAAAAAAGCTTTCTTCACCTGGCAAGGTCCAAAATAAATAGTTCCGAATAAAGAGGAAATAAACTTGAAGTGAAAACTTGTTTAGCACCGTTGCGATTTGAAGCTCAAAGAAAAAGAACATATTTTTTATTTTTTTTCTGACGGTTCACTCTTCTGACAAGTGTGAACTGCTGCACACATTTTTTTGTGAGAAAAGCTCTAAGAAAATTCTCTGTAATATTGTTCTATATTAAAAAATCTATGAATTATAAAAATATGTCGTACTCATTTTTATTTTCCAACCAGTCAATATTTCTGAAGACTAAATTGCATCTCGCGGGACGTGGATATGCACTTTATCTAATGTATTATTACATAAAGTACACTGTAGTACTTATAAAATGGTTTTGCACTTCCATCCGTATCGTAATTAGTTATAAAACGTAACACTGTTGAGTAAAACGAATAAAAGACTTTGTCGTGTACGCTGACGTCACTAAAACTCTGTGACAGCGCGCCAAAATGAAAGCATTTAAATCAATCTAATCCTATTGCAGTTATTACATATTTTTATTTTTACGATTAAATTTAATATTTTTACCAATGTTTTATTTTGTTACGGTTATTCACCAATGTAAATTGACTAAAAATATAAAAATAATTCATGCATATACTTTATTATGACGTCTGCGAGTCCCTGAAATAAAAATGACATTAAATTGGTGACATAAGTTTTTGTTCCAGATTACTTTTCTAGTAGAATACATTGTCTCTGATGTACGTAAACTTTTGTCATTAAAAATGTCGCCCGTTTGTTCGATGACTGTGTTTTTAGTTATTCTAAAATCTAATTATTGAAATATTTTTGTATATTTATGTTCTTTATAAATAAATACACGTAATTCTTGGTATTTTAGATTTTTGCTACTTACATTCAATAAGCTTTGTTTATGTTAAGTTTTAAATAAGTTACTTGTCGTTACTTATAGTTTAACCATTTCAAAATGTTATCTCTAATTTTTATTGTCTATTTAACGAATACTAACATGTATGTAACATGTTTCAATATATGTATTACAATCACATCACAAGTCTCAAAAGACAGATTAATCTTTTTTGTAATTAATATTGAATTAATTAAATTAGTTGCATTGTTGAGTTTGTAATATGCATTATCATTGCGAAGGGTAAAAACTAATATTTGTTAAGACTTTATCAAGTCTGGTAATTGAGGTCAAACAAGATAAAGTGTTGGAGAATACAAATCATTTAAAGACTTGTTATACCTACTATTGAAGAACAAAAAATTAGTGTTTTATTTATTAACGGGGAAAGGACATAAGAGACTTTATAATAATAATAAATAAAAACCTTTTTGAGTTAAATTTTAATACTTAATATAATGCATAAGTTTCTATATCGATTTTAGGTAGTTGAACGATTCGCTTACAAGAAAGTGTGTTTGTATAATTATTATGATTGTCGAGTTTCTTACTGTTGTTATTCATGTTGTGTAGATTATTCACTAACGTTCATTTGCCTTTGTATCAATCATTATATATATATATATATATATATATATATATATCCTTTTATTCAAACAATGTGTGTGGAATATTAAATGTGAATTTGGGATAATGTTATACTAAAATATTTATTTATTGTTCCATGAAATTAAAGCATTTTTCATTATTTTGTTTGTTTTAATTCAGTACTTGTGAAGTCTGCGTGATTTTTGTTAACGTTTACGAAGTAGTTTGGCGAGGAATAAAAGTATTAAAATCTGCCAATAAGGTGGAATAAAACCACAGTGGGTAGATTCTGTTCCCGCTAAACCTACTCCAATGCGCTTCATCAGTATAAACATGCACTTCTCAAATGTATATCAGATCTTCATTATAGGAACAAATTTTTTACAATTAGGTTTAAGTGAAATGATTAAAAATCAAAAACAACAGTTTATAATGATCACATAATTATATTATAAAATGATTTAATTACAATAAACAGAATAAGTATCAATCGTAATGTACGTACACTACGAACAACTTACAATTACGCTGAAGCGGACAGGACATTCTCCTCTCATATATTTACAATTTGTACATTGAGCGCTCGATACGGTCATCGTAATACTTAATTTACGTCCCTCGCGTCGCCAAACACAACTTACTTATCGGACAATAAATAGGGCGGGGGGAAGGACGCGACCGAGGGCGGGAACGGGAACCGGGACGGGGGGGCAGGGGGAGGGAGTGAGGGAGAAAGCGCTACCGCCGCCTATTACATTATATATTACAGATGGGGTCGGCGCGCCTCGGCTATATACACTACAATTGCTCGACGAACTTTGAGAGCTGGTCCTGCGGCGTCATCGGCGGCAGCTGGTCGTCGGGGGGCGGGTGCGGTGCGGGCGGCGCGGGCGACTGCCGCAGCAGCAGCAGCTCCGAGGGCGTGGGCGGTCGCGGCGACGGCGTGGCGGGGGGCGACCGCTGCACCACGCCGGGCACACCCACGCCGCCGCCGCCGAACCCGTAGCGCGCGCCCCCGCCGCCGAGCCGCGCCGCCGCCCCGCCCACCGTCCCGACGCCGGCGACGGTGCCCACGGCGCCGTACGCGCCTCGCATGCCCATCATGCCGACACCGGGCCCCGTCATGCCGCCGCCGCCCTGCTTGAACCAGCCCGCCGCACCGGCGTGTCCCACGCCCCCGACTCCGCCGCCGCCGGGGCCGGGGCCTCCCATACCGACGTTCGACACTCCGCCGACGCCACCAACCTGTTAACAACACAATAAAGACATTTATAATCTCTCGTATTATCTAATACAAATCTTTCATTATCCCGGGTTTTATTTCAGAATGTATATTATAACCATATTGACCACGCTGACAAAATAAGTAAATACCTGTGGCTGTTGGGGCAGCATCTGATGAATTTGCTGCAACCTTTGCTGCTGCTGCGGCTGCATCATATGCTGTAGTTGCGACTGCTGCTGCGGCACGGCGCCGCCCAGTCCGACTCCGCAGACGCCGCCCACTCCGCCCACGCCGCTCATTCCGCCCACCGCGCTCACGCCGCCGCCGGCAGCCTGCTGGTTCTGAGCATTCTGTAACGTTTACATTTAGATGGTCAAGCGTCATATGCCTCAAACTCTACTACTACTCTTAAGTAAAGTAAATAAAGTCTATCCATATACACAAATATTATTAAGATGGCCTACATAGAGCCACGGGTTGGAACCCGAAGATCACTGTTGTCAAAAACAAAAAACATTTATTGGTCAATACTATTTAAAATAAACAGTAATAACACTTCGTGGCACCCGTTTACATTCGGTAGAAGACATAAAGGAGAATCCGCGACTAAAACTAAACTCAATTCCGGAATAAGCGTTTAAAAAATGTTTTGATGATTGGATTATTCGTTGGTGTAAGTGTATCGCGTCTGAAAGAGCTAACTTAGAAAGTCGATAACATAAATTTAGATGAATAAAGTACCATTTTTTGTATTATTGATCTTTTCCCGGTGCTTTTTTGACTGAATGTACACATTGAATGAAACAAACCTGTCTTTGTTTGATGAAGGCGGCCATTAGCGGCGGGTTGGATTTGAGTATCTGCAGGATTTCTTGTTGTTGGTTGTGACTGGTCGGCGACCGCAGCGTCGCCATTAGCTGCTGCAGCGCCTTCTGGTGCACTTGCGGTTGCGTCTGTTGTTGTTGTTGCTGTGGCGTTGGCGCTCGTTGCTGTTGTTACAGACAAATATTTATTATAACCTCACTCACTATGTATTAACAGTAAATAATAAAAAAGGTGTGTGTGCGATTCACACACGATAGAAGTGAAACTTCATTTTAAAAGACATTTTCTATTTTATTTAAACCGTGTGCAATATACATACACACCGACATTTACTCTCTCGCTCTGGCTCACAAAGAGGAGAGACCGATAATGTGCGTTAAACGTTTAACGCTTGGAAGTCGCATAAGAAGTTTCACTTCAATAATTTCATCATCGCGTAAGTATTCATAGAGAGTTGCAATTTTTAAACAATCAAGTAAACAGACTAAAAATGTTTTATTTAAAAGCGTTCTTCTTCTTCTTGATTTGGCGCCGCAAAAAGTATTTGCCAGTGTCAATGTGTTTAAAAGTCTTCGTACTTTTTTTTAAACATTCAAAGTTGTTCTAAGAAGATGGTGGCTTTCTTATTAGAACTATCTAGGGAGTTTTTGTGACATTTCAAAATGCATGTTTACAGTATATATTTATAATCCACTTCACGAATGCACAATAACAAAACTAAGTATCGCACCATGCCACCAATGTTACATAATAATAAACAATTTAATTGGATGCGTTTGAACCCTGTAAAAATAGTACAGGAGTCCACGATTCTGAATGGTGATTTACTGTAGCGTCTTCCAATAGGTTCTCAATTGGATTTTGAAGATTACATATATGGCAGAAAGTAAAGAAGTTTATATTATGTATTCCTTTCAATGGTGAGAGGGGCATTTACAGACATTCATAAATGTAAAAAAAACAGTCACATGGAAATACTCGAGCGTCTCATATATTGATAGTGCTCTGATGACAAAGTTATGGTAATCTGCAGGTTTGCATTGTGAGGGTGGCATGGTAGGGTAAAAACGGGGAAAGAAAAAATATTCAAGCGCGTACGTTTTCAGAGGGGATGTTAAATGAACCCGAAAGAAGCACCCATTCAAAATACTGACGATTAAGATGTGACTAAGCTAGTGTCGATTATTGGTTTTCAATCAATCGTTACTTTGAAGTGCTCGATAACGTTAGATTATTACAAACGGTTCAGCTTATTAGGAAGTCGTGCTGATCCATAATTTTTATTTGTAGGGACTTTCTTAATATGGCAGTTTGAAAAAAAAAACGTTATCTTTTTAATTACTGAATTTAAAATAGATAGATTGGTTTTGTGTAATCTTGTCGGATGATGTGTTGTGAGAAGCGACTGTTAGATACCTGTATCTGCTGGGCGGGGTGCGGGTGCTGCAGCGTGTGCTGCTGCTGCGGCGCGTGGTGGTGCGGCAGCCGCGCGTGGTGCTGCGGGTGGTGCAGCGGCGGCGGCGCCCGGTACCGCGCCGCCCAGTCGCCGCGCGGGCCCACCACGCCCGCCACTCCGCCCACCCCGCCGACGCCGCCCACGCCCCCCACGGTACCCACACCGCCGCCGGGCGGGCCCATCGCCGCCTGTTTGCCGTACGAAGGTGCTTGTTGTCGCGCGGCTTCCTCTTGAACCTTAAATAACAACAGAAATATTCCGAATGATAAGCTAGAGTAATAATTCTATACTTAAACAAGCTCTTTCAGACGATACACTACGGCCAAAGGAATTAAATTGTTTGCTCACTAAGATTTAGACATTCTTTCTAATGTAAGCCCTTACCAGTTGTAAATATAAAAGGAAATGAAGTAAACTAGAATATTAATGAACGAGAATTTATGGTAAATGTCTGTTGGCATATCATGATTCCCTGTTCACTAGCATGGAGCTGTTTGTTTGAAGGCTATAAGGTAGGTAGGTGGGTATGTCTGTTACCTGTTGCAGCGCTTTCTGTACGTTGTGCGGCACGTGGGAGCCGTGCGTGGCGGCCGCGTGCGGCTTGGAGGGGGGCGGCGAGGCGAGCGCGGGCTGCGGCGGCGGGGAGGGCGGCCCGTGCGCCGCGCGCGTGTTCATCGCCGCCACCCGCCGCCGCAGCAACTTCGCCTGCTGCACTCGTTGCTGCGCCTGCTGCTGCTTCAGCTTCTGCTTTATACTGCTGCAGAACGGCACCGAGCACTTCGCTTCCGTACAGTGTTTCGCGTGGTAGCAGCAGAGCGCAATCAGCTGCTTGCAGATCGGGCAGTCGCCCTTCGTCTTCCGCTTGCAGATCTTCGTGTGCGTAACGACTCGCTTCATCTTTTGGCACGAGGGTAGCCTGCAGTTGGCGTCGCGGCACTGGCACGCATGCACCAGCGACTGGATGCACCTCTGGATGGAGAGCTTGCGGGCCTCCTGCGGGTTGGCCTGCTTCATGTCGCCAGGGGAGGAGCCGACGTCGATGTCGAGGCCAAGCTTCTCCATCTTGTGCGGGTGACCCTCCTTCTCGTGGCACTGCACGCACAGGTCGAAGTCGTCGCAAACGGTGCAGTGGTACCTCGTCTCGACGTGGGACTTGCAGCTGTTGCACGTGTACACGAACTTGTCCTGGCCCTGGTTGTGGAGCTCGTAGAGCATGCACAGCGTCGAGAACCTCGCCCGCCGCGTCGATGAGAACTCGTAGTGCCTGTCGCGCGCCATCGTTAGGAACGCGTCGCGACCGTCCATCAGGTCACAGTTAAGGAGTGGATCCGGATCTTGGATGGGCTGAAAGGGAAACATATAACATATTGATACGCGTTCTTGTCGAGGACGCGAGCGGAGCCGCGTGCACAGCTAGTAAACAATACAATGCAACTTACTGCTAAGCTAGCGGCGGACTGTGCGGAATGTAACCTAATAACGAAGAACACTTCTTTATGTTTCTCCATTGTGGCAAATATCTTTGCGCTGAGATCGCTCCCTTGCTGCTGGTCGCTCTGCTTTTTGCTGTTCTTCCTCTGGGCCGCTTTCGATTTGTTCGACTTCTTCGCCTTCTTCTGGCCCTTTTTCTTGCCATCGGGTCCTTGTTCGTTCTCTTCCGATGACTGGAATATCTAAAATCATGTTAGACCACAAATTGTCGCGTTGTGCGTTTTCTACAATATATTCACGAAATCATTAAAAATATAGTGTTCAAATTTTGTTAAAACATGTTCACGGAACGATAGTATTATGAAGGGACTCTAAATATTTTAAAATACTTATTAATAAAATGAAATACGGCTGTAGTGATTAAAATATCCATGAAATTCATTGACAAGAAACAGGCATTCAATAAAATCTTGTAAAGTAGTATGGCCAGCTTTCTACTATAGTTTTCGTTACAAGTGACAAAGAGGATCGCTCGGTACCAGTGACTGGCTGTAATCATGCGAGTGGAGCCGCGAGCACAGCTAGTTTATTATAAATGCAAACACGCAATGACCTCCTGAACTTTTCGATCGAGCATCACATTTGTTTTTGTGTGTCCAACAAAAGTATTTTAACGAACCAATAAAATACACACTGGTGAGTACGTAAATTGTTCCTATTAAATCTTTTAATTGAATATTTTTTATATAAAAAAACATGTGTCGTGGAACACCGACAGAAGAAAAGCTTCTTTCGTTTTGTATATAAAATCCAATTATTACGTAACATACATTAGTATCTGTATAGTAATACTAGATCGTTATTCTGAAATTATTAGAAAAAAAAACAGTAATCAACACCCCCGATTCTTATAGCTTGGCCGCCGTATGCGCGACCATACTAATGGTCTGCGGGACGCGGGAGGGGAACAAGGCCGACCAATATGCTAGTCTGCTACCGACCGCCGGCAGCAATAGACGTTTGACGTAGGCCTACGCGGTACTATTTTTCTTACTGCTTGCTACACATGAAATTATTTTACCAAGACAGATTTACTGGCGTTGCGTTTAAAAAACTATAAAATAGATCAAAGTAATGCTTTAGTGCATTTTTATTCAATTATATACTAATATTATATATTAATACAAATATATACTATTCAAAGAAGTTTCACTTTAGCTGCGTGTAAAGGTTACAAGCACAACTTTTTTTCAGTGTAGTAGTTTTTTGATTACTATTTTAATAAAGACAACTATAATAATGTATATTGCATATTTTATTATCATTAAATATGTATCACAGTTGCAATAACATGCATAAAATATTGATCTTAAGATATTGGGTATCAATTCAATTCCGTGTACATCCGTACACACCCGCCGCCCCGCGTCCCGCAAACCATCAGGAGGATCACGTTTACAGCCGTCAGCCTATAATAAATACAGGCAATAGCTATCGCACTTGCACACTCTGCTACTATCTCGCTCACTAAAATCAACAACAACACACACTGGCCTGCCAATTATGAGCGTTGCAACTTCAGTTCGTGACGTTTCACTGTTTTTGAATTACTTCCCCGTCGCAATAGTATGTTAAAAAGCTACACTTCAAAAATAATTTTATTATAAAAATACTGACCACTGCTTCGGCGGCTTCAGCTTGCTTCCTCTTCTCCTCTTCCTCCTGGTCCAACTCTTTGATAGACTCTTCTAGAACGTTAGGCCAAAAGTCACCCTCGAAGTACGGCAATTCCGCCGCTGAAGAGATATTGTCCTCCATCGCTTGTTTAAGAATGTCTTTGTAATCTAAAATTATCCTCTCTATGATCCCCTTGTCTAACATTTTCTTGTACCATTCTTGTAGCCTTTTAGGCTTTGGGATTTTTTGTTCGGGAGGATGGCAGTGGAATATGTAATCATCACCCTCAGAGGGCGGGCACGCCCATATATGGGCCATTGTATAACCTAACTGCTTAGCATAATCCAAATATCCTAATAAAATCTCGTGATATACGGCAGTTCTATACTGGCGCGGTTGGAAGAAGTGTACTGAATCTAAATATGCTATGTAAACGCGCCTCGTGTTTGGAGATGGGCTTTCGCTACCATATTCCTGAAAAACAAATTATTCACATGAGATTTCTTTCCACAGCAGTTTAATTTATTGTGGAACTTTGTCTGTACCCAAATAAAATTATTAAAACATATTTTTTTTGTGCTACCCCCCAAGTGGGCAACCAATTTCATTTTTGGTTCTACTTCTAGCGTTGACTCAGGTGAACGACATTTTTTTTATTAATAGAATCTGGTGTTTCCGTGCATATTTTGTCGTATGGTTTTGTCGTACGGGGCTTCGAACTCCATTTACAACAGACAAATGTTTCGACTTTCAATGTTTCTATTTAAACAGTACGATATTTTACAAAACATAATATCGATGTTTTAACGTTTAACATTAGTGTTTTGATAAATTGTCAACTTTCCGATGAAGATTTTTTGTTTTATTAAATTTATGTATGTGACATCTTAGACTCACCTGTACATGCATGCCAAAGAAACAAATGTCAGTTCCATCGACTTCCTCAAATGCAAATAACGCTTTAGCTCTATAGGGGAACTCTGCACACAACTCACGGGACTCCACGAACCTTGATCTCATTCCGGGTTTCACTTCCACGATCTGTAAACGGATTACTTTGATTATTAGTAATCAGTGTTTTTATAATAATTCAGAATATATAATCAGAAAAGGCTTGAGGAATTCTTTGTCGGTAATTAAAACCAGGACATTATTCATAGATGTGTTAGAGAGAGAAGTTTGATGGAAGCTTTAAAATAATATTTAAGTTATCTACTATAAGTTTTTGGTTTAAGTAAAATACGTAAACCAATCATGGGGCAGCACGTTTACGTGAGTTAAATATTTATTGTGATTGGACTTTATGTAACAAAATATATCCTATAACCTGGCCAGATATCATCATTAAAGTAAAAACTATGTAAATTAGATAAGTGGTTTACGCATGAAAATAAACGGACAGACAGACAGACAGAGGCGTTGAGTTTTATACTATGTATATAGGTACAGTTATTTAGAATGTTGCAATGCAAAATGTTTTTATAAACGTTCATCAGCATCAACATTTTTTATAATCATAATTGATAGTCGAAATGCATGTTAGTAGGTTATGTCAAAATTTACACGACGTAACAATTTACATTCGAAGCTTACGTCATGCAACCTTTCTTATAACGAACAAGGTCCTAATTCTATTAATTTCGTCTTCGAAAAAAATAACAAAACCTGGTAAAATCGAATACAAGGAATATTAAAAATAAACTATAAGAATTATTATTAATGTCTTACCTTATCAGATGACGCGACAACCCTGATATGTACTTCACCAGCACCAGCCTCTTTTTTCTTTAGGAAATTGTTGACCCTCGTCTCTATATAAATGCCTAGTTTTGATGTCGGAAGTCTCTTTGCGCAGAACTTGTTCTCTTTCCGTTTAGCCGCTTTCTTCTTTAAACAATTATCACAGCAGAAGCCTTGCGGCCATATTTGGTCGTGGTGCAACACGCATATCTGATGCTGCTTCCTCCCGCAGTCCATGCACATCACAAAAGGTTCCTGTTCCAGATGATCGTTCTTCATCTCTTTGAATTGATCCTTCTTTATTGCGCTGAAATATTTATAATGTAATTTATTTATAATGTAATGTAATTTATAAGAATATGTATACTATTTTATTTTCTTACGTCTTTTAATTGAAACCGATTAATGGTTTGATATTTAAAATTGGTAATCATAATACTGCCTCTGAAACCTTATCTAAAAATCACCAAGTCTGTTTCAAGAAATGTTGCCTGGGGGGATAAACTGAATATAAGTCAAATGACAACAATAACTAAGCACACGTATCAATAATGGACCAATTTTCAAGATTAACCTAACCCAGGGGTGCTCAAACATTCGATCAGGAGAGTTAACTAAGTCGATCGCTGGAATTTTCGAAAAGTATAAAATATCTAGCATGTCTTGTGAGGGCTGAGTATACTTTAGCCAAATTCGATAAAGAATAAATGTAAACAAACCGTTTTAGGGTCATCACAACTCTCGAAATACAAATCTTATATTATTGACTTAATTATTGCATATAACAATAATTTATTATTATTATTACAGCACATTTTACTCGAAACAGTCGCACAACTTAGATATTATAGTGTTTATAACAAAAATCCGAAAAAAAAATCCTTATTAATTTTACTCGATAACCCTATAAAATAAATGACATCAGCGAACGTCATATAAAACTGTTTATTTACAATTTCGCTAATTTAAACTATCATTTCAAATATAACTGACATACATTTTAATACCTAGTCGCTTAGGTATCTGAACTGATTTTCAAATCAGCCGCGTAAAATGCAATTTAACCTACTATGTATGAAAGGCTTACGTTTCGTTTCATGAAATGTACCTAAAAATATATTATTTTTTAACTTATGCTGTTTATTTTACATCCAAAATTTATCTTTAAGTTATTACATTATATCTTTGACGTAATATATATATATTTATTTAATTATTCCATTGTAATAAAATCCCAAATATCATAATAAATTTAATACAACTTTGTTAAAACGAAACGCGGCTATTTAATTTGGTTGTGTTACAAAAATGTCTTCATAATCGTCATACTTGCTTACGGTTACGAATACTGTCTATGTCATTTTCTTTGCATTCCCTTGACTTTTGTTATTTTATTACTATTATTAATTTCAGTTTGTTTAGTATTGTTGTTGTTTTTGTTAATGTTGAAAATTTCTGACTCGTTAACCGTAGAAGATTTCATCTTCAAAGAAGAAATGAGATAGAAAATATTCACCAACTTTATCAGAAATCATATAACATTTACAAACTAGTGGAAGAAGTGTAGCGGAGAGATGTGTGCCGATGTGACATAAAAGAGTACAAAACTGAAAAACAAGTTCGTTTACCTAAACTTGTTTCGGTTGGACGTTAGAATAGTTACCGCTGAATTTGACGATGTGAAGGGGCGGGATAGTAGGAGGAGGATGAAAGGAAAAGGAAAGGAAACGATTATTATGAAGTTTTTGAGAATTTTATTTTTTGAGTTTTTGTCGATCTAGTCCATACAAGTCGAATTTTCTCGTATTCACGCACGGCTCGTGCAGTTCACACATAACAAATTTTATCGCCACAACAAAAAAATAAAAAATATTTCACTTAAAACGGCACAAAATGTCGAAATAAGTCGTATTTGACGTAAACCAAACGATGACCGCTCAATAAGTAACAAAAAAATTACGATGTTCGAAAATCTTTACCTATTTTGCAAAAGTAAACTCTATGACAACTACTTAGAAGAGACATTTGCATTGTAAAATTTACAAGAAATGCTATTAAAAACTATTTATTTATAGTGTAAAATTTTATATTTAGCCTAATTATAGCGTGATCTAAATGTAATAAAAATTTGGAGTCTGACTCGACAGTAGGTATTCTGAAGTTGAGTCCCTGTGTCCAAAAGAGAAACAAGAAATGCTTGGATGACACAGAACTTGTTCATAGAACAGTACACCAAATCTTGTTCAACAATGAAGGTAAATACACAATTATGTTTCTTTTTTATTCCATTAAGGTGGCACATCAGCAGACATCCACCGTTGGTAAACAGTTTCCAAAGCCTATTCACAATAGACACCAGGCATCATCATTCAAGTTGTTTTTCTGCATCTATAAGCGCTTTTAGTAGTTACTTAAACACTTTGTTTGTAATTCACTGTTTTAATTTAGTACTTTTACTATTTCAGGCAGTGAAAATAGTTTTGTAGATAAATGGACAACTAATTTTCGAAAGCAAAAAAGGTAATTTAATTGGGATTATCATCAGGAGATGAACTCAAATATTTGAAGAATGGTTTTCAAAACTTGATGGCATTACTGATAACATAACTTTATTGATTAATTTATAATTCAGGTCTCCAGAGACACAAGCTCATCATGTTCATGAAGTTCTACAAGTTACAATTATGGTTTAAGATTTTGAACTTCATGCATATATAATATTATAGGTGTATAAAATCTTGATTGTAACATTAAGCTATTGATATAATATAAAGTTGTGCAATAAAAATCTTTTTTTATATATGGTTTCTGCTTTTTAGGCAATTTCACCAATGTCAGGTGTGACAAATACACGTTTTAGAATTAAACTGAGAATAATTGTTCTGTGTAACCAATGAGTATGTAAATTTATAGTGTACTGTAGTATTATCTAAAAATAAAACAATCACATATTTATAAATAATATTATGTTATGATATCTGCAGGGATATTATCAAGTAATAATATATGTTAAACATAGGAAGAAAAACATAAAAAAACACTAAAAAGAAAGTATAGCTATATAGACAAAAACAAAAGATTGTTTAATTTACGATATACATCTAAAAACAAGACCATCTGATCCTAAATTTTGTTATTTTATGCCTGAAGTGAAATATCTATGTTTGAGAGAAATAGATCTTCAGTTAAAACTTGATCGGTCGAATCATCTAATTTGTGCGAGTAAACTTTTTCAGGATTGAAAATAATGAAAATCAAGTATCGTATTTGCCTGCTGTACTTACCGGTCTTGCTTGCGGTTACCGCTCAGTAATTACGTGCGATCCCATGAAAACTACACGGATGATATGCATCAACACCCAGAGAATATTTGCGATTTGTGAGTTTATACTTTCATTTTGTACTTATTTTAATTTTAAATTGTAGCAAAAGTCATTTTCATAGTAGTAATATGTAGTAGGTTGATAGTAAATCATTTGCTACTTAAATAGTTAGTGGTAGATTGCCGACACTATAAGTTTAAGCACTCCTGTTGACCTAACAATAAACAAGAATCTTTGACCCTCGAGCCCTTATCAAGCGTTTAAGTTAAGGTAATTATATAATATATGTATGTATGTAGTGTATAAGGTCAGTACTTACGTTTGCGGCTGCAGTGGATCTTCACCCAGCGTGACTGTATCGCCCTGGATCTCATTGAAGCATTTCTGGCAGAAGGTGTATCTATCGGACACAACCCCATATGCTTTAAGACTGTTTATGCACAATATATCCGTCCGTTTAACGATGTATACAGGTGTGAAGCGAGCGTGTACAGGAACGTTTTTTTTTGTGCAGGCAAGGACGTGCATGGTGAGGGCGAAAAAAAAATTAGTAAGCAATGAGAACATAAAAGTGTTAATAGTTACGATAGTGAAACCACTCGGCGCGTTAAAGGTCGAACCTCTTGACAGTACAGAATTTAGCTGTCCGAATCAAGTCAGTTGTTACTGTCTACCCTCAACCGATACCCGCTGCGTAATATTATTGACATAAAGCTTCGAAACCACAATTTTTTAGTACCAATTAATTAATTTTTGATGATTCAAGCCCTATTAGTTATTTTGTATTTTACGTTTATTATTGCTACATGTACAATAAAAGAAAGGAGAACAGTCTGATATATAATCGAACGAAATGTATTAAATCCACTTATTAACTTCCGATATCATCAAGTTATGGTTTTAGTGGGGTCCTAAATGTTTGTTAACATATCTCATGATTTTAAAAAGAAGTGAAGATCAAGTGAGAAATTACATAAACGAAATGACAGACATACTTGCAAGTTATTTCTACTATCCACTATAGGTTACAAATAGATTATATTTAGACGTCACGGACCGCCTCCTAGTGTGACATATCGTAAACACAGGATTTTAATATTTATATTATTTTATAATTGTTGTTAATGTGTTTGGAGCTAGAAAACAATATATATGAATCTGTTTGTAAACCATTCAAATGATATTAGTTCTAACAAGTCAATCGTTACTGACAGATACATGGATCGTTTCAATTTGGATTTATAACAAATATAAACAATGGAAAGCGCGAATACAGGGGGTTAGAATGGGTGCCGTTGGTCATCCATGAGTCCTTGCTCAGGACCGAAATTACTTTATTTTGGCCAATATGAAAATTCCAATAAATATTTCTCCAATACAAATTATTCGACCGCAACGAATTTACATGATTTCGTGACTAACAAATTTTATCAAACTTATTGATAAGAATAAATTTTCTAGACTTCACAAAAAAAGTTGCATCAGACTAAATGAGATCTGGATCCGCGCCTGATTAGGGAGATTTTCACTGAAGATATATCGCGAGAGTTAGATAGCGGCCCTCAAAGAGTTTAAACATGAGAATAGAATTCAGTTACTTCCTACTGAAAAAATGTCGGATTTCTAATATAAAGTGTTTCGACATATATTCACACTACATAGAAAGTTTTTAGAAAAAATATTTACACAATGAAACATAAATTTATTACAAATTACAATAAGGCGTTGTAGATACAACACACTAAATAACGATTTCAGTGTTTGAATTGAATCGTATACAAACAAATTAAACCAACAAATTTAAATTAATATATTTGATACAGTGGTACCAAGTAAGTTGACATTTATTTTATACAAGAATTACAAAAAAACATAATGTATGTGTTTTAAGCTTACTATGATAAGCGTATGATAGTTTTAGAAGGTGTAGTATATGCACGTACATCCAGATGCTTATGTTGTAATGAAAAGCATATATTATTAGTACAATATGAACATCAACGATGGGTGTGTGCGTTATTATGGGAAGCATTAGAGACAAATTTGGACGGGTGAAGGAGTGAAGCGTCCCTAAAATTCTCAATATTGTGTAAAATTAAACAAAACAATGACAAGAATAAAAAGTATGGATTTTACAATGTGCTTGAATGATTTATAACTTATAACAATAACATTGGCCAGTAAATTGTCACACGCATAATTTTAAATTCACCGAGCATATATAGATTAGGTCATATCATCTATTATATTGTAATAATATACACTAATTTGCAAAAAAAAAAACGGGCGGTTTGATTTTTTTGAACATGTTACTGGTCGGTTATAAAAGAACCGTGATGTTTAAAAAAGTACGTTCCAAATTTAAATTTTTCACTGAGGCTGGTTTTAAAAGGAAACTTATTATTACTACATTTTGTGGCGCGAATTCCCGAAAGTGTATGTCTACTCTAAATACATAACTTTTAGACATTTTTTACTATCTCATATCTTTAGCATTTCAAAGTATTGTTATTGCTGTTTAGAGTGATAAAAACCAGCAAAATTATTGCGTTGCTTGAGAAGGGGTTTGCAGCCAATGCTTCGTTGCTTAGTCTAAATGTGAATCGTTCGACAGTCCAAAGGACCTTGCAGCGTTATCAAGAGACAGGTTCCGTCAAGAGAAGGCCATGTTCTCGAAGAAAGCTATGTTCGATACATACCACGAGCCTGTACGGTGAAGAACGACGTCGGCGAGTGCTACTAAAACGAGGAGAACGCTTTGCAGAGGCATGGTTAGAAGAAATCACACCTTATGGTGAGCTCTGTTATATTTTTGGCAGGAATAAATTTCTTGGATCGACACTGCCTGGACACCGATATATGATGCACAACCCGCATTCATCGCTATTGGCGAAAACGCTCGCGCCCATCGATCTGGCGATGTGGAAGTGTATATGCTAAAGGTCGGAATTTGTCGTTTGGATTGGCCAGCTCGAAGTCCCGACCTCAATCCCATAGAGCATGTTTGGGACGTTTTTAACCGACGAGTGAGATCAGTGCAGCCGGCTCCGCTGACCATCAGAGAGCTAAAGAATATGATAACCGCAGAGTGACAATGCTTAGGTGCCCGTTTTTTTTTTGCAAATAGTTTATATTATATTTAATGACCTTTTTAATGAAAGATACTATTGTAAAACACCAAAAAACATTACATTCAAGCACATTATAGTAATTACAGAATAATAAATTTTTTTCTTAGAACTATAATAATTTTTAGAGCAATCATATGTACTTTCAGTACACCATTATTATTAAGGATATCAACGCTCCCCTTTCATACAATTAAGAACATATATCGATACAACTAAAAATTAACAAAAAGTAAAAAAAAAACTTTCTTCATACTATATTAAGTTTTCAAAAGGGAATGTCGATAAATTTTATGTTATATATTAGGCAACACTATATCTTATAGAATTACGTAATCACATTTTATAGTATAGTAATTTCGAAAGTGCGAAGATTGGGTGGGTCATTAACATTAAATTATTTCACCAATGTTTCAATCGCAATATTATGGTAAAACAATTCACTCAAGGTTATGTAATTAATATCAGAAAGATACCTAAAAGAAAAACTAATTACTTATTATTATTAACAATCAAAGAGTAATTTTTATTTTAATAATTGAACTCTCATGTATTTTTATACTTTAAACAATATATTTTTATCTGAACTCAAAAATTAATAATGTTATTCTAATTTTATTCTGATTTACGCTGTCTAATGTTAGTAAGGACCCAATCTACTACACTTTGAACCTATTTTTTTTTTGTTTATATTTCTAATATTATATCGTGAGTTTTTTATTCCCATGGAGTGAAATAATATTTGACAAAATCGCGTCTCTCGTGGACCAATTGAAGCGTTCTTTTTTTTTGTTTTTTTTTTAAGTACTTCGCCATACATTTTATAGTGTCCTAAATTATTTAAAGATAATAAATAACACAAAATATTTCAATTAATAAATAAAAAAAAACCTCAATTCGGTATTTAAAATCATATGAATCAAATCATCGGAACGTAAAGATAAAGTATTCAATAGCACAACACTACAAAAATGAATATGGCAACATTATTCTTCAAGTAAGACATTAGTGATGGTCAGTTTCCTCCGTGGGATTAAAAAACGAATTATAGCTTATGGTATCTTAAATTGTTGTACAGAAGTATTTTATAAGGTTACTGTTAGCTTGGATTACACACATTTCAATTATAATGAAATAGTGTAAGAGCACAGCACGTATGAGAATATGTTTTAACGGCTTACCTATTTTGGTAACTGAAGTACTTGGCGTCTCGCGGTATCGTGCACAGCTGCTTCCCGTAACAGCACAGCACTTGAGGGTTGAAGGTATACTTTCTGCCGCAGCAGTAGCCGAGGCTCTGCATCACGGGATCTATCTCTTGTTCGAACACCTCCGATAGCTAAAATACAAAATATCTTTTTTTACTCTACTAAATCAACTCTTCGGCCAACTTTCTAGTCTTGTTAAGCGAATATTTTGGCAAGATAATGATCCGTTTTTTGGTGACTTTATTTCATAAACTTATGTTCTTTGGCACTGTATTATGTAATGTTGGCGGCATTGGTTATTGTACACAAGTGGAGTGCATTATAAATCAAAAGTAAGACTGTCCCTGGACAGTTCTAATAAGTGAGCCGCCATCTTATTACAGTTAGTTTAAAGATTACATGAATAATTATAAAAATATTCTATTCACCTGACGTTGGCAGAATTGTGAATAAACACAGTTGCCATTCAATGAAGAAATAGGGTATAAAGGGTTTTAAAAACTCACCTTAGTACAATATCTATAAACTCTAGAATTCTTTCTATTATAAAGCCATGCATTGTCGAACATGAGCCAGACATCGTCCACATATTCCCACGGGTCTTTATAATCGCCTCGATCTAGTTTCATCTTTATCGTTGATAAATCTATTGGCTTCGTGACTATATCGAAATAGTCAGGGATCCCGAGCGCCGTAGCATCGACTGGTTGACGGAAAGGCAACGACTCCGGCTCTTGTCGGAACAACTTCTCTAATGTAGGCATCAGCGCTTGACGTAAGTCTTCCGGTTTGAACACGTAAGTTCGCCTCGCGCCCCGGTCGGTGTTGCCTTCGGCTCCGACACTCGTTTCTCCGGGTTCTTCTTTCACCTCCTGCTTAATTTCTTGTTTTATCTCCGGCTTAATCATAAAATCAGTGCGATCGTTTATGTCCCTTTCCGTTGGGATCTCGTCTCTCATTCCTTTGCCGCCACAATCTTCATCTGGTTCCTCTTTTATATGAATATCATCTGGTTCCTGCTTTATTCGCACTTCATCTTGTGGACTGTGAAAATAATATTATGCAGTTAAATATCAACTCCGATTGACCGATCGAGATAATTTTTATTCATAGGCATGTGCTATCTAGGGACATACAAAACATCCAACATTGGATATGGTAAAAAGTACTTTTCTAGCCATAGGTATTAAAAACAAAATAACATTAACTAAAAACGAATCATATCCTGCACGCGAATTAAAATAACATCTCTTTAACTAACTCTGAAGTAATGTTAGTTTAAAATGTTTATGAATTTATGAAGGGGTGAATTAAGTAGTGGATGGAGTGTCTCATATTGGTGCAGGCAGCGAGTGGCCATTTTGTATCTATACTGTATTCAACAAACAGGATTAATACTAGATATGTCGTAACGTATGGGATCATTTTGAGATAACGAGTTAAAGAAGCATTCACATAGCAGCAAAATAATAATTTACATCTGTCGCTCTTTATGGCGCGTACTGACAGATTGAACGAAAGCGAACGAAGGTCCGAAGTGGGCGTGGCCGATCAACACTACACGCTCGCTCACGTTCACGGTTGTGTCCAAACAGCGTGAACACAAACGAAGGCCCGCCAAACCACGGCGAACGTCACGTAATGTTGCTAGACAACCGTCTAACTTTCCCTCTGAATGAACTTAACCAAGAATCCTCCAAAATTCAAGTTTTAGAAATAAAACCCTCTAAACATGTTAATTTATTATTTATTACAATTCTAAAACAAAAAAAAAACATTGTAAGCACAACAGATAACTAAATGAAACCTATTGCCGAAATACGATAATGAAGAATTTGAACCTTTGACAATCGAATTTGAAACTTTAACCTTTGACAATCAAGTGACGTAAGTTCGTCAAAAGTCAGTCTCTATATTATGCATTTGACGAAAATTCAACCCTAAAGATAATAAACATTTTTATGGTATTATTTCGAATAGTTTTACAGACCTAAAAATTTGTTTGTAAATTCTTTGATATACATCTACCAACCAAGCTTAGTTCGATGTTTTGTATGATAAAAACAATAGTAATTTTGAAAATACAATATTCTAAATACAAAATTTCATCTAATTTGTCAGAGCCGTTTCAAAGAAACAATAAAGCTTACATTATTCTTTTTTTTTATCATTTACTAAATTATAATTTAAGTAAAAGAGAATGACAAATACTAACAATGACGAATACTTAAATATTTATGAATCCGTTTATATAAAAATCAAATCATGTAAATTAAAGTGTTAAGAAACGGAATAAAATAAAGTAAACAACAACAAAAAACCTTTAACCTTGAAAGCCCCCTGAATTTAGAGGAAATCTCCCGATTTGGCAGCAGTGAAGACAAAACAGGCGAGATAATTTATAAAATAAGAAAGCTATAAAATTTGATACATTATTCAACTTGTGTTTCTGTTTAGAAAAAAAATATTAACATCAATATCTTATCGCTTGACTGACCAATTGAACCCAGACATCCGCTCTCTAGCGTCGTCGTCGTTCGCCGACGCGTCCGCCCGCGTTCGTTCGTTGGCGCGTTTTGCTTTTGATGTACCGACATGTGGTCGGAGGACAGCTGAATGCGAACGAGGCATCATTCGCGTTCGTTTGCCTTCGGGATAATGTCAACACCTACTCGTTCGCGTTTGTTCATTAGCCTTCCGTTCGCGTTCGTTCACCCTGTCTATACGCGCCATAATGTTCATTGTTCCTGCTTACGACTCTGCGTGTTTCTTAGTAAATTAATATCTATTAATACTATTTTATTAAATTAAACAATCTAAGTAGATAGATACCTACATGATTAACTTCAACATGATATTAAACTTCATAATAATAACTGCTCTTACAAAAATATTTTTATAGAATTGTTATTTTTATTGAGTTAAATTTCTTTTCATTGGTACAAAACTAAAAAAAATGTAGGAATAATATAACTCCCCACAAAATGAGCCAGATAAACGCATCTTTAAAGTTTACTCCCACTGGACCTCTAACTGCAGTCGTCCATCTCTTCCACTTACACAAAAGTACAACAGACAGATCGCTATATTAACTCCGATCGTTGAATAGAATATAATACTATTTTGTGAACCTACATACTGAAAAATAAGGTTAGCCCAATATGATATGTTACCTCTTGTCTGCCGTGGGAGGTACGGGCATCGGTGGCAGCTGTGCGGAGAGCGCGGGCGGCCGGTGCTGCATGGGCGGTATGGGCGGTGCGGCGGGCGGCAGGGGCGGTGCGGGCGGCGTGGGGACGGGCGGCGCCGACACGTGGTGCGGCAGGTGGAGGGGCGCGGGGGAGGCGCGCGCGTGCGGCGTGCCCGGCGTGCCGGGCGCTACGCTGTTGTTCATGCCGACGCACACAGCAGAGCCCGCGCCGGCGCCGGCGGGCGACGAGTCGCGACACGAGCTCGCGTGGTTCACGAAAGGGCTCGCAACCGCTCCGCTTCCGCTCAGTCGCGCCTGATAAACAATTATTGTTCAAGCTTTGCACATCTCCAGAGCGTATTCATGTAATAACAATGGAAAAAGTTAATTTTAAATCTGGTTTACACTGGGAATGTTCAAACTTAATAATGTAAGTGACCTATGGTTGCAAGTGATCAACTGCTAACCTACTACTACAATAGAAAAACACGATTAATATTAAATAGAAATTACCACACTTTGAAAATTAAACAGATATTGGGAAAAGTTCAGATGAAGGATAAAGGTTTGATGAATATCATCCACAAACTTCCATATGATGGCAAGTAATTATTTGTTAATTAGAAGTGAGATGACAGGCGTTCGTTAGTCAGCCGTTGGCGATATTGGGATTTAATTATTTTCATTTCAAAATTCTAATTACTAATTCACACAGAAAAGTATGTCCGGACAATCTTGTTAACTAAAGAGCTATTTATTTTAATATAAAAAATGACGAAATTTGGGATCAGACGCTCTCTTGAGCTGGGAGAAATAGATACTAGTAAATATTATTGCTAAGGGCATAGTGAAAAGAGACTACAAGTGTCGTTGTGTGAGACTACCGCCAGGCAAGGCCGCCTCAAGACAGTCAAGGTAAAGTATTTTATACTTTTCAGGAATTCCGGCAATCGACTCAAAAAGTTCTCTCGGTTAATTGTTTCTTTCAACACCCCTAGTGTCACTTTTAATCTAAATTCAAAAGCCGTTTTAATTTGAAAATGCACTTTGCCGGTTAACATATTAGGCCTCTATATCGATCATCGAGCGTGCGCGTTTGTCCAACACTTGATCAGCGCTGACGGATTGAGCAACGTGTCCTTTTCCCCTACAAGGCACACGCCGCGTACGCGCTGGTCAAACGTTTTACGAACAAGTACATTCGACAAACGTTGGTATGTTAGAGGCCTTAGACATGTAGTATGAGAAATTCACTGTATATTGATACTGTAAGTATCAACAGATGCAAGTGGCACTCCTCAATGATTCAGGGGAGTGAAAACAAGATATATATTTTTGAAATGTCTATCTTTTTTCTATTTAAATGACTCCCAGGTCCAAGTATCATAGATATCTCATGTCTTTCGATCTAAATAAGGTAAACACAGCAGTTTAGAAATAGCATATCCCTTAGTTAAATAAAGAAATTAATAAAATAATGCCTTATATTACACATTGCATAAATGAAATGATGTTACGTGGCATTGATGAAAATAAGTTATCTTATTGTAAAGGTTTTTACTTCTTGAGTTGTTTTTATTGAAAATACTAAATTAAAACCCTTTTCCTTAACTTACTTTCGAATCACTCATTAAAGTAACAAGTGACATTTGAGTCAATGAGCTCTTATGCCCATATTCAGGAGGGAGGAAAAAAATTTTTTTTTATTTTACACAGATCGAAGAGCACCGTCGCGTCCATGCGTTTGAATGCAGACATAATGGAAGCTACTAAGATTGGAAAAAATATTTTTGTATATGATAGCCGATTCATGAGGAATAGGCTATATATCTTCAAATTACGAAGCGAAGGAGCGGAGCAGTAACTATGAACGTCATGCAATCTGGCAAGCTGTAGGAAAGAAACATAGGGCTACACGGGCGCGTTTGTGGCAGCGTCGCGCCGTAGACAGTTTGTCAAATAAATTAAACACGAGTGAAACCCGTGGGGCATATCTAGTTTATAATAAAATGTCAGGGACAGCAAAGTGTACTTAGGTAAAATATTTGATTAACCCAATATCGTCAAGATTTTTAACGAAAGCAGTTTTTTACTAATTGATACTTTCAGTATCGATATTCATATTCAGTTTATTACAAATTCTACTGATATTTCCTTTATTATAACAATAATAATAATTGTCTAAAAAATAAGTACGATAGATAATATTACGATAATAAATTGAGGAAGCACGGTTTCACCTTGGCGACGTCAGTTTGGTGGTTAGGCGAGGTGAGCGGCGCGGGCCCGTTCGCGTGCACCGGCGGGTACTGCGGCGCGGCGGGTGACGTCAGCGGCTGCCCGAACGGGGACATGCCCGGGTTGCCCACGCTGCTGCCGTTCGGCGTCATCGGCATCTGCTCGAACAACTATGCATCAATGATAACGTACTGTTCTACTAACTCCACCAACACTGCAAACAATAACATGCTAACTGAACTCAGTGTTCAATATTTTATGCAAGCATTCTGCCTAATATTGAAATAGGAGACCACGTAAGCTAATCAAAGGCAAAGATTTCTTAAATCGACTGCTGAAATGAGGAGTCCAAAAAGAGAGTCCAACTATACTGTACAATTGCAGGGATTCATCACTACATGGGACACAGCTATGATACTATGATGTTAGAGACATGAGAATTCGGATCTAGATATGTCTTTAATATCTAGTCAGTAATATTCAGCAGTTTTGTTCCTTAATGGAATGGAAATATTAATAAATATAAATATTGGATACAGGCAATTATTCTATAGAGTCAACTATTATTATTTAAACACAAATTAGTAGTTAGCTTGGATGCAATTCTGGTAATATTGCATTAGAGTACATAAAGTGTGTCCCTACTTTTGGTTTGGTGATAGATATCAGTTAAGATAGGTCGGGCACCTGATTGGGGCTGGGTCCAGGCGGTCCGACGAGGTTGCTCTGGAACGGTAGCCGCGAGGGAGGCACGGAGAGCGCGATCCCCGGCGAGGGTATGCGCATGCCGGCGAGCGGCGCGGCGCCGACCAGCGCGGCGCGGGGGAGGCTCGCGCGCACCGCTCCCCCGCTCCCGACCACACCCGCCTGTTCGACCACACATTATGTTACTGCATCAAACTAAATCTTCACTTTTCTCTACACAATTATATTACACCAATACACCAGGGTTTCAGGGTGGTGAAACAGTTGATTAGGAGAGCTACCAAGTCAATCGCGAGGATTATTGAAAAGTAGTGCTTCAGTTAACTTGATCGTTCAAATCGACATTTCTAAACATCGCATTTGACTAAAGAACATGCCATGACACTTGCGGTTGCCACCCAGTAATTATGTGACGTCCTATGAAAAATACTCAGATGATATACAGTGTCATGCATCAACATCCAGTAAAATTTATGATTCATGAGGTCATACCTTTTTCATGATAGTAATAGTAGTACCCCAAAATATTTAGGCAATCATTTGCCACCAAAATATTTTGTGGTACATCGCCAACAGTATAAGTTTGAGCACCCGGACATAGATAAATATTACTGTAGTTTTTTCAGGTAGTAAAATCTAAAAGTTCTCAAATCTCATGTTGCTCTCTTAAACTTTCCTCTATCAACTGTCATCTCAATACATACACATATCATTCTTCACACAATCGTTCTTCGGTCTTCATCTACCCCATTTCCTGCTAACCTTCCCCTCAATTTCTCTGTGACTGGTACTATTTTCATACTTCCTCTGATATACTTATGATCTTATCCACAATCTTTTTTTATCTGTATCTTTTGTTGCTCAGCACTCAGATCCATACGTACAGATTGATAAAAGTTTTACATAGTTTTGCCTAAGTTTCAGGGGCATTTATAGATCACAATCAGGTAATCGAATAAAAGCAAGCTACTACGTGACAAACTTACTCATCAAATTTCATACTGTAGTCCATTTTTAATTTCACAAAGTAAAATGACCTTTCATATACTGCTAAATAATTGAATTTTAAAAATAGTGATGTCGAGTAATTGGTACAAACAGAAAAACCATACGTGATAGGTATATATTGTTGTTTTTCTAAAATAAAACTACGCTTTGAAGGTCAAGTCCGAATGAAGTAAACAAAATGGCGATTGTCATGAGTTCATGAGACAACCAAAAAGTTTTTTGAAAGGGATTTTTCAATTTTTTATTTTCATATTTATGTACGATTTTTGAATATGTGGCATTCGACAAAAAAAAAACCATTAATAAATAAATAAAAGATCGCCAATTCCATACTAAAAACATTTATAGTTACAGTTCAAAATTAACAGTTGGACAACAATAGAAAATTTCAACAATTGATGACTGCAATTTACTAACTATACAGGATTAAAAAACGGAGTTTAGTATAGATACTTCAAGTCATAATTGCTCTTGGCGCAGTGTGCGTGAGCTTGTAAACATGCAGTTTTTATTTTTGTATGACGGTGACGAGGCAATCGTCATCCCAGTACCAAGTGTTTTTATCGCTTTATTCTATGTGTACAGTAGGTAATAAAAATGTCTAGTTCGGCACGAGGAAATCGTTCTACCTAATTCAGTAGTTAATAAGATTGATGAAATACTTTAGCAATATGATGTAAAAATTCATCATCTGCCACCACATAATTCTGAACTAAACGCTATAGAAAACATTTGGGGAATAAAAAAAATACTTCACAATTTCACAATTGGTTGAACAATACGTGATGAGAATAAGGAAGATAATAAATGAACATGTAAGGCAAATTGATACACAGATGTGGCTGTAATGAATACTTTCAACATGTAAAAAAGAAAGCTGAATACTATATACATTATCATACGGAAATAGAATGTCAGGCGTCATAGATACCATTTTGACCTTTGAAAGCCCTTGTTGAATATAGACTTCATTTTTTTTAAAATCTGAGGTGAATAAATCAATGGTCTCCCAAAATTGATAATGTTTCGTTATCCAAAACTATAATTTCTGCTAAGGCATCATCATGAATTTACGTAGAATATGGGTCATCCTTTTTCCACTTACAGAAAAACAGTATATACTGTTAATAATAGGGCTAAAGTTGTTGGTTTAGAAAAAGCCGGTGTAGATGCAATACTTCTCAAAGTCAATGGTAGACAAGTATCATGACTCAACTCCATTGTGTGAATTGGATATTGTAACTGCTCGAATGATTCGATAATACAGAAGTAGATCCAGTGCGACTATTACAACATTGAGAAATCATTAACTCGAGATGATGGGGTGTGAGGAATTAATGAGCAGAGAAAATCAGAATGAAGTGAGCGAAAGGCACACAAAAGAAATGGCAAGCTCAGCGTAAATAATCTTTGACATGTTCTTAGCGCCAAAATTGATACGTTGAACGACCGAAGTTTAGCTACGGTATAAAGCACATTCGGCCCATCTCTACTATATATAGCTTCATTAATTTCCACTTTGCGTTCATCTTTCATTACTTGAGATATGCCCGTGTACAATACGGTTATTAGTAACCAAGTATTCTAGATTTATATTCAATAATATGTAAGTTTTATAACAACACTAACCTGTGATTGGGCTTGTTGCTGGGCTTGCTGTTGAGCTGCTTGAGCGGCCAACTGCTGTTGTTCCTTCCTCTTCTGACGCTTCTCCTCAAGTTCCTTTTGAATTTTGTATATTTTCTCCGCAAGTAGGTGATAGTACTCGGAGCGAGTGCTCGCCATCTCGTACATGTCACCTTCAACTTTCCTCGCGTACGCAACCAAATTGTGCATGCGTTTATCGAGCATCGCAGTCGGGTCCGGTGTTGGAAATATGGCTTGAACTCTGAGGGAGTACCTTCATAATTAACATAATAATTAATGTGTTTAGGGGGTTTAGGGGTAGGGTAGGTTGGGGCAGGGAACATCCAGAAACACTAAAGCCACACTGGCTTGTGGGTGATCCATGAGGACGAGGGGATAAGATGATGAAGGGAGGGGAATTAAATTGGGAGGTGTACTTTATTATATAGTGACCACTACACATAAATGGTATCGCACCTACACCGCGGTTTTTGAACTGAACCATACTTACCATCAGGTGCTAAGCTTTTTCCAACCTCGAAAACAGTATTCCCACCAAATTTTTTTGTGCTAGTATAACAACTGAATCTCAAAGATCTATTCATTTTTTAATATTACTGTTGCGCCCGTGGGTAGTAAAATGCCGTAGTGTCACACGAAAGCAATTTATTCGTACTCAGATAATAAAAATTAAAACAAAAACAAAACAAACGCATAAATCGTTCACCGAATATACTTAAAGAATAAGCCTATATGTTTCTCTTTTATCTCGCTTCTTGTTGCCACTTCGCTTTCGTATTTATAACTTGCGGCTACGCACAACTCCCACACCCTTATATATCCAAATTCAATTCTCGGGATTCGATCCCGAAATCTCTAGAAGGTCCCTGAACTCTTAACATGTTGTAAACAACTTACGTCATCGCTTTTAAAACGAGGGGAACGTTTGATTTATAGCCTATTGCTTGTTGACAGTTATAGCGATAAGGCTTTCTATGTGTGTGTCGTCGAACCTATGACTACACGACACACGACTACACTATGATAAATACACGATCTTTCGGGTACAATCCGGGCGCTTCTTGGGATTTCGAGAGTGGTGATTCTTTTTCTATTTTCTTCTTATTCAGACCGTAACATTGCTCTGTACATTAAATCTTCTCAGAATAGAGTAAGCAGTTTTTGCGTGACGTTATTTTAAAAGTGTTCATATTAAACTCTCATGTGAACTTAGAATTGCTTTTAGATTAGGTAAGATAGAATACTCACAACTTATGGACGAGGTGGTTTCTGAGATCAGCAGTAATGGAGTGATGCCACTCTTTCGTTCCAGACACGGGGTTGGCGGTGACACCACCGCCCGGAAGTTGTAAGCCGCCGGTTCCCATCTATACCACATTCATGACTTAGTATACAACAAATACAATTATTTTGTTATTTAACTTATTTTTGGTGGGAACCCTCTTACTATTTTATAACATAAAGTCCTCCGCCGAGTCTGTCTATCTGTCTGAATGCGATAAACTTAAAAACTACCGAACAGATTTTCGTACTGTTTTCATGAAAGGATAGAGTGATTCATGAGGAAGGTTCAAGTGTATAATTTATTAAGGTTTTGTGTAAATTAGCTGAAATATGACGATTATCGTAGAAGAGATCGGAAAAAATATGCAGTCTGGGAGCTTTACTGGCGTGCGCCGCGTAAACCAGTAGTTATATCTATTACTCTGCTATCCGTGCGAAGCCGGGACGGGTTGGTAGTAGTCTCTATATTATAACATACATTGATTTGACAGGGTTAGTAGACAATATGACATCAACTAGGAACTTGTACAAATCGTAACCTGTATATGATACATGATACATGTTACTTGTTATCCACTTATTGAGTTATGTGTAAATGTAAATTATGTAAACTTTCAACTTCTGCTACTTTTTCAACTTTCAACCTCATCGTCAGATGAAGCGTCAGATAGCATTTTCGTTAAAAGTTAATATACCATATATACAATTGTGATCATATAATTAAGTTGTTTATTTAAAGGGAAGATTTTTTGAAAGTAACAAGTATAACTAATTGCATATATTTTTTGTATTTCTCTCGGTATCGCAAAACTTTTCCATACTAGCGGTACATTCGTTGATACATATGATTGGCTAAAAAATCTATACTATAATATAATAAAGCACAGATTTTGTTTGTTTGTTTGTTACAATCGCTAATCTCTGAAACTACCAGTCGATTCGAAAAATTATTTTCGTATATGATAGCCAGATTCACGAGGAATAGTATATGCTATATAGCATTAAGCTACACCTCTCAGCTAGACTTATAAACTAAAACAGCGATCTCGCTGCTTTTACCGGGTGCGCTGACGTAATGGGTAGTGATACGTAAATACAATGTTCTACAAAAATATTGCTCCTTAATAAATCTAAAAAATGTCCGCGATACCATATGCTTATCTCTTATACATAAGTCACAATAAGGTATCTGTGACCAAGTTTTATTGAAAATTGAAGTTATTTAAGAGCATTATTATTATGTATATAAATTTTGCCCTTTATAGCATGTTATTTGGACGACTAGTTTAGGAGATAATTTAAAATTAAAATAATTTAACACGGCTCGGGCTTATGAGACTATAGGTGTAGTGGCGCGAATGAGCCGTGTGAGTTGTGACGCATATAACCCTGGCCGCCCGATAAAATATTGTCTATACTGAACTATTATAAACCAGCAATCAGCGATTTCTTTTAAATTATACGTGGGTTAAACCGCGGGGCACAGCTAATAATAAATAAACTTTATACATTATATCTAAACCTAGTATTACTACTTACTGGCTGGTCACATAATTAAGAACACTGAATAGTTAATTTTTTTTGTTCACATTTAAATAGAGAACACTCTATGCCTCTGTGCACATAGGTCACTATTCATATAATTTTGGCGCCATCTAGTGTTGTAAAAGTCTTAAAGGTGGCTTTACTCTTAAAAATAAAGAGAATGCTTTCTATAAAAACAATGGTGAAAAATAAAAGTTGTGATAAATCTACAAGGGAAGTAATAATAAAACTTCGCGAGAAGAATTGGTCATATAAAAAGATAGCCGACCATCTACAATGGTCAAAAACGATGATTTTCCCATTTTGGCACGTATCAAACTACTTCAAATGTTCCGCGTGTACCTAAACAGAGAAAGTCATATCGTCGACATGATGGATATATCGAAATATAATCCGAAGAAAGAAATCATTTTAAATTAAATGACTTGCCAACTGTTGTTGCTGTTGCTGCTGTTGTTGAGACTGCAGGTCCGGCTGTGACTGATGCGCGAACAACGACTGCACGGACTGAGACTGCTGCTGCGCTGAGACGACGTCGGTGAGCGCGGGCCGCGGCGCAGGCATGCGCGGCGACGGCCTCGGGAAACTGCCGCCCATTGCCGCCACCGACGTCGGGCACGCGATACCCAGCATCTCGTACGCGCGCTTCATGTCCGCTCCGGGCGCAACGGTCCCCGCCCCCGCCCCCGCCCCGGCCTGCACGGAGGGCGCGCCCACCGAGCCGCCGCCGCCGCCGCCGCCCGCACTCGAAGCCACCACTCCGCCCATGCCGGACGGCTGCACGCCACCGACACCGGCCACGCCGCCGACACCCGGGACACCGCCGGCGGTCACGCCCGTCGTCGCGTGAGAGGCCGTCGCTGCTGCTGGTAGATACAATCAAACGGTTATATGGCTCAGTGGTTGTGTGTGCGGGCAACTCCTCAATAGACGTTACTTCGAATCCCTACAATGAGCCTGAACTTTCAATGAAGGAAAACATCGCGATGAAACCATAGCATGGTGGTAGGGTATTTTCTAATACCTGCCTGACTAGCTACTATCCTCAAGTAGAAAATCTGCAGCTAAGCATATATAAGTGTAGCTGCACTTGAGAGCCAGTCCCTCCACTAAGCTTAGTGCGTTACCATCTTGGCCACTTGACATTAGGTGACATTGTGGCCAAAATTCTAAACCAATAAGGAAAAATTAATTTAACTATTCTTAACTTATGTAATATTTCCAAACAGTAATAATCAGTTTATGTACATTTATTAAGTGCTATTCTGAGCCACTCACCGTTCATGTTCCTAGTTCTGTCTGCTTGTTTGAGTGGCAAACAAACTGGACAGTCATTTTTGTTGCAGTGTTTCCAGTGATTGATGATTTGTCTCGATGATGAACAATGTGGTACAGCACAGTTTTTGCCAGCCTAAATATTAAAAAAAATTAGTGATTGTTCATATTTTATTATTAATACTACTGACAATAAAAGAAATATGAAACATAGAATTTGCGACTTACCTGACACGACATCATGTGATTAAGAACACCTTTCATAGTTTTGCAGTGGGGCAGAGAGCACTGCCACGTTTCGCCGTTGGACTGGGATTCCCGTCTTTGGCACTTGTGCGCGTGAAGAAGTAGCACTAGCTGCTGTTGGATGAGTTTTCGCTTCTCAGGATCAGTCGCGATGGAGCTAGCAGGCTGCTGCTGCGAGGGCACGGACGGCTGGGGTGCCTGCGCCTGCGTGGCGGCCTGCGGCTGTGACTGTCCGCCAGATGGCGCACCCGGTGTCTGGGGTGAGGGTGCAGGCGGAACAGCGGGCGCAGCGCCCCCTCCTCCACCGGCACCAGCCTCTCCGGCTGGCCCGAATCTCACCCCGGCGGGTCGTTGAGGTAAAGGTGCACCGACGGCTCCACCTGCCCCGGCTCCGGATGCTGATTGCGCGTATGTGGGGTGGTATGGCACCAAAGGGTGTCCTCCACCCCCAGGCGTTTGCATGCGCGCATGATGCTGCAGAGTTGTGCGCATATTCGGCACTTGCATGCCTACCGCACCTACGCCTCCCACTCGTCCTCCAAGTGGGCCATTCTGCATTGTCTTAAAAAAAGATAACTTATATCAGAAAATAAAAAGGTAATGTAACAACAAACTCACACAAAATACTAAAATACAGATATACTTTCATACGTTGAATAAGGAAATTTTAGTGGTATCCTAATTACAACTACGGTTGGCATGTTTAAAAATAAAAATTTGGAAGTAAAATAATTTAATAACGAAATTTATAAATATTATTGAAAATCTTTACATGTTACAGGTATTTACAGTATGTATATCAATTGAATAATCTTTAATTAAAGTTTATATGAGAATTAAGCATTGACTAAATTAACCAACAATTTTTTTTCCCATCAAATATTGTACACCCAGACAGAAAAAAAACACAGTCTTAAATCGCCAAAAATCGCGACTAAATATGTTAAGACACCAGTAATAAAGTACATCTCGTTCATTGATTGAGATCACTCGGTTCAAATGGTAGGAGAGGTTTGAAAATTTACATATTCTATAGTTCTAACCTTGAAAGAAGATTTGAATAAATAATGGTAAAACTGAGCTGGTCTAATGATATAGTCAGAAGTAAAAAAGCCTTTTCCAACCCTAGGTAAAAAATGAAATAATTATATTGGTTGTGGTAAGATTAACCAACTGCAAATTACAAACTTTGCACGTTAGTCAATTAGCTATTCACCCGTCTATATACATAGTGTCTCCCAAAAGTATCCGACTTGTACCTCTAACTTCGCACTGGCATTATTTTTCGTCATCCGGCTCATGGCATCCTTCGAAGTAGTCCCTCTTCGACTGAACAAGACGCTCCCATCGGTGCTTCCACATCCTGATGGAGTTCTGGTAATCGGTTTTCTGAGTGCACGCGTCGCATTCGTTTTAACCGTCTCTCTGTCGTCAAACCGGTGTCCTTTGAATGGCATTTTTAATTTTGGGAACAGCCAAAAGTCGCAGGGGGCTATGTCTGGACTGTACGGAGGCAGACAGAGTTGTTTAATATTGTTTTTCGCTAAAAACTGTTGCACAAGGTTCGATGAATGCGCTGGCGCGTTTATCATGGTGGAGAAGCCAGTCGCTGCTCGCCCAAAAACGCGGCCGTTTTCTTCACACCGCGTCACGCAATCTTTTCAGAACTTCGCGGTAAAATTCTTTGTTGAATGTCTGATCTCTCGGTGCATATTCGTGATGCACGACACCTTCGAAATCGAAGAAATCAATTAAAATGGACTTGATGTTGATCCGACTCTGACTTGCTTTCTTCGGTCGTGGCTCAGATGGTAGCTTCCATTGTGAGGATTGTTGTTTCCTTTCGGGATTATAACCGTAAACCCAGGTTTCGTCACCGGTAATAATCTTCCGGAGCACATTTTCATCATCAATAACCATTTCCGAGTTGTCTTGAGCGATTTCGCTCTACCGCCCTACTCTTAAGCTTTTTCTGCTCTACCGCGAGAAATATTGGAATGAAATTCGCGCACACGCGAGTTATTCCCAAATTCTCGGTCAGGATTCTCGAAACACAAGTTTTCGGAATCCCGAGATCATCTTCTATTTCGCGCACAGCAAACGACGATTTTGGGCAATCGCGAGTTGCACACGCTCGATATTTTTCGGTATTATCGCGCTCGAAGGTCGGCCAGAACGCGGGTCAACAATCGTGCGACCATTTTTGAATAGCTTGTACCACTCCTTTATTTGGGTTTTGCCCATACAAGCATCTTCAAAGACGTCCTGCATCATTTCGATGGTCTCTACACAACTCTTTCCGAGTTTATAGCAAAACTTTATGCAAATTCGTTGTTCCGATCTCTCAGTCATTTTCAACGATAGCAAAATCCGACGAACGCGAAATCGACAATGTACGTAAAGTCGCGCTCGAAATAACAAATCTCGTCCGTCTGTTGCCATGGTAGCCGATGACTTCGTGAAGAGTCATTTGTTACGCTCGTACTTTATAAATGTCATTCGGACGTTTTGGCGCGAAGTTATGGGTACAGGTCGGATACTTTTAGGACACACCTCGTATAGTTCGAGAATGAAGTTCATAGAATAATAACATTATTTTATACTACATGTGTTACAAAATATGAGTGAAATTGAGAGACTTACCTGTGCATGGGGATGATGTGGAGGCGTAGCATGATGACTATTCCCCATCATTGTTGGCAGTTGTTTGCTATTGATGATTCCGCTACCGAGCATGCCGGCGCCACCCATATTACTATTAGTAACTATCATATTGCCTCCAACGTTTGCCACATTCATACCGCCTTGTATCGAACTCATTGGCATTGTCGAATGTAACTGATTCGGATGACTCGTGTTTGGCATTAGCTGCGGATGCATGCCGCTCATGAGATCCTTCGATACCGATACATTTGGAGGTGACTGTAAGTTTGGACTCTTACTTCCTAAACTACTCAAACCTAATGGCGTGTTGTGGCCTACTAAGCCACTCTTGTTTCCCTGTGAAAAGACCAGCAAACGACATATATGCTATTAGTAAGCCTGTAATAACATAAATACACTCATGTGACATATTTAAGAAATATTAAGTTAACAATGTTCTTACCATACTATATAACATAATAAAAAAAGAAATTACATATTTGTTTCATATTCATCTATAATTTGGAAATGGAATTTGACATCAAAAATGTAAACAAAATGTCACTGTTCTCTTAAAAGATTTTTATTTAATTTTATTAGCGAGATGTGCCCGCGGCTCCGTTCGCGTGAACTACGAAAAAGTCTTATTATTTTATTTGCAGGGAACCCTAATCATTTTGGTAAAATAAAAGTAGCCAAAGTTTCTCCTTATAATATTAGCTCTATTTGCCACTGCTATGCACGTTATTTTGAAATTACAACCAGACACTTTCAATTTTATTTATTTGTATAGATGTACCATAAATTAATTTAATTAAAATTTTTGTGTATGAACATTTTATTCATTCTCTTGTTAAGAAGAGCCAAATGCTTAGAGATTCTGGCTTATTGGCACTTATTTGAGACAGTTATATTTTATTTTTAGATCGTAATTTACGCCACTTGAAGCTGAAAACTAAGTGAAATATGATGTTTTACGTGTTTAGGATATCTATACATATAACAAAATTGAAGTGTATGTTTGTAATATCAAAATAACAGCTTTTTACTAAACGCATATGAAAGTATACAACATGGTACCTATAACAAAAAAAAAACATTTTTGTTTGTCGGTTGTTCCAGGTAATCTCTGAACCGGCTGGACCAATTTTGACGGGATTTTAATTGACAGACAATCGACATTATAAGGAATACCTTAGGCTACTTTTATATTAGAAAAATAAATAGGATTTCGCACAAAAAATAAAAACCCTTTTTTATTAGTCCACGCAAGCAGAGCCGCGGGCACAGTTAGTGTATAATAAAATTTTAATAGTTTTCGATAACTACGCAAATGAGGTTATTATTCGAAATGGGCAACACCTTTGTTTATATTTTTCATATCAAATTCCATTTCCTACTATAGTGTCATTTTTTGTATATTTGTTATTTTGATTATATAAACTATTACAATAATTTTACTGATATATTAGGAGTTTGCGAGATCAGAATTATACCCCAGGAAGTTACAATTAGCAATGAAACCATAAGAAGACTATTCAATGCTGTTGGAATATGGGGGTGTCCCTTCAAGCCAAAGGTTTCGTCGTTACTAGCCACAGGTCATCAATTAGCTCGATCAAGTTTACTCACTCATATCAAAACTAGTATGATGCTTGGAGATAAGTACTTCTGATCACTGACGAATTAAGGCGTCATATTAAGAGAGATGATGAATGGGTTAAAGTATAGAGAAAAAGACCCAGAGAATAATACGGTCAGTAATGGTTGTTGCTAAATTCTGCGCAGGAAGTGATATATAGGGTCCCTGATTGAATAGTTCATAACAGTAATTTTAGAACTGATTGTGATACCCTTTGCCCATACATCTGATTTACACTGCAGCAATAGCTTTGGAGTATCTTCAGGAGGTCGAAATCAATGTATGGGATGAGCTTGAAAGACAAATTTAACAGCGAAATTCACCATCAGTAAAACATCAAAAGCGCATTAGCAGAATTGAGGAATCAAATGGGACAAAGTTTTATTGAAGACTTGATAAAAATCATGCAGACAAGAAAGCAGGCAATTTTATCAGCTAGAGGGGTGAACACCAAGTATTAATATGGGAAAAGAACATCTGAACACTTGGAACACTAGCTGTGCCCACACCTCCCTCCATGTGGATAAAGAGTTACAGGTCCAGGAACAGACGGGTCGAGATCCTTAAAAGATAGACATGCTAATGCTGACTTTTTTGTAGGTCTTTTTAAGATCTGCAATTATGTAGTACATTAATTTGACATGATATAAGCCTTTTAAGCGCCCTAAAAGCGTCTTTTCCCCAAATTGGTTCACAATTATCGTCACTGCTTATTTTGTATGTTATTTTATCTTACAAAATATATTCTATAACCTGATCATCTATTAAGTATGTATAACAAGACATTCAAGATTGTCCGTAACAATCTATCAAATCAAATATTTCACTTATCATCACCTCAGTGCTTATTTGTATAAGCACAGAAGCAAGGTTACGGAGATCAAGTTCAACCACTAGAGATAGAGTTAAATGTTTTTAGACTTATTTACTACAGTGGGTCTGAAATTTGCTTCATATAAATAAAGTACTGCTATCAGTCCCAGATACTCACTTGTTGTATGAGATGATTACTGATTTGTCTGTGCATGGCAGCAGTTGGGTCATCTCCATTTAGCTGCTGCTGGGGACCCATTTGCCCTCCAGGCCCTGGGCCCTGTGCAGGGGGCTTAGGACCCGTAACTCCAGGCTGTTCACCCCAGGAACCTCCCATCAACTCATCAGGAAGATCCTTTTCAAGGTCGAACATGTCAAGATTTGAAAACCCATCAGCTGCAAGGAAGCAAAGGTCATTATTAGAAATTAGTACCAGAGAATAAAATTTCTACTAAAAATTTATATAATTTTCTTTTTATATGCCAATTCATTTTTATTGACTTAGATGTTATATAAATCCTTAGGTATTTTTTATATATTGTTAGATAAATGTTTATTCAGAGTAGTTCAACAAAAAAATCAATTATATATATTTATTAAATGTAATGACACTTTGCTGTTCTAATGTTAATTCTTCTATAAATTAAATATTACAAAAAATATGAAATGGCTATTTGTTAGTAAAAAACCATGATGTAAAAATTAAGTAAGATAGTTATCATGATCATGTTTTTAAAATTCATCTTACATTTCCTCAGGCATAATAAACATTTCTTTTGTTCAAAAAACTTAGTAGAGAATCTAATTTATAGCTTATTGCAAAAGGTTTCTTCAAATTATATTGATACAATATTTGGACTGAAAATGTGCAAAATTTATAATAAAGTAATCATTTTAGTATTTTAATTAACACATATATATGTATATGCGGATTAGTGATATGCAATTGTGAATGAACAAAAATAATTGTTCAAACATCTCAATCAATCTCTTGACCAATTAGTTAAGTTCGAATTCAACAAAACCTTTCCTACTCTAAAAATATAAGATTCACTGGAGCTTACCAAAATTAATTAATTATTGTTGAAGTTTTAAATAGGGAGTTATTTCAGCAACATTAAAATTAACATAAATAATATACCTAAAAAAATACCTTTAATTAGGTTATATATGTAAATTATACAGTTATTTGATAAAGATATCATTTGGCAGAATTCTTTTGATTAACATTTCAGAATTGCTCATCACTAATGCAGCTTTGAAATATGAAGAAAAGTAGACTTGTATCCAAAAGTTTTTTAATGTATTGGTTGCTATTGATGAGGACCACTGTGAAATGGAATATCTTGTGTAGAAATACCTGTGTACAATAGAAACAGCAGCATAGGCCTCCACTTTTATAACAGCAAAAAAAAATATGGAAGTTGTAATTAACAATTCTACCAACCACAGTGTATATTATATTTTGTAAATTTATACTAATTAAAAAACATTAAATCAATATTTTGCACTTTTTAATCAATATTATCTAAACTAATATTATAAAGAGGAAAGATTTGATTGTTTGTTTGCATTGAATAGGCTCTGAAACTACTGGACCGATTTGAAAAATTCTTTCACCATTAGAATCCTACATTACCCCTGGTGAACATAGGTGATAGAATAAAAAGTAAGGGATCCATATGAAAATTTATATTTTTTTGTTAAATACCCGTGCGAAGCCAGAGCTGTCCAAAAGAATAGTGTATGTAAAAAATGGAAATTATTATGCAATAGAAGTAAAAATGGCCATAGTAGCATTATTTTTAATGTATTGGTTGTTATTCATGAGGACCACTGTGGAATGGAACATCTTGTGTGGAAATACCTGAGTACAACAGAAACAGCAGCATAAGCACCCCACCTTTATAACAGCAGAAAAAGGTATGGAAGTAGTATTTTACAGTTCTACACACCACAGTGTATATTAAACTTTTAAAATTTACACTATTTAAAAAAGATTAAATCAATATTTTGCACATTTTAAACAATATTTATGACATTTCATGTTTTAACATAAATGTGTTTATCATGGAAATGCAAATCACATCAATTTATACTTATAATACCCATTTAGTTAATCTTGGGAGATTAATTCTTGAGAAATAGATACCTACTTATAATATTGCAATACACAAAAATAACTACAAACTGACTAAAGAAATTACATTTATTTTAATAAATCAGAGGTATTATAAAATCAAATAAAATTAAATTAAATAGTAGTTACATGAATAAATATTAAATAATAATACAAATTTCTTAATAAAATATACAAAAGCTTACAACTAAGACCAAAACTTCAAATTACATTAAGAAATTTGCCTAAATAAACTATAGCATAGACAATATTTACAAAAAATCAAATACAAATAAAATTTGTTTTAAAATTTCAGTTTAATATAGTGTGAATAGTGTTACAAATTAAAATTACTGATTACTTATAAGTTTCTTTAATATATTGTTTGTACTAATATAATAAAAAAACATATTAATAATATCATTACGTCAGTTCTAAATGACCTGAAATTCTGATATAAGGCAATAATCCACAGGAAATAGGAATAACTTAACTTTTTAGTTTTAAATTAAAATATACAATTAATAATAGCATTTAGTACTTTTGAAATATGATTAAAACCCACTTACAAATACTAATTCTCTTAATATTTACTTTGTATTTAATTTGAAAATCACTAAACTATGTCTAACAAGCATAGAATTTGTTCATGTTTAACAATATAATGAAATCCATGCATATTCATACAAAACTGAAATACTGATCAAGGTTTTTATATATAATAGTCAGGTAAGTTTCTGCCCAAAAAAGATTACCCCTATAATTATTTTATATAGATTTGATAAATTATATAAAATTTGACAACTTATAATTACTATTACACTTTTAGAAGTTTATACATCAAATAGTCAACACCACATCACACTACCTTATCAGATGCTAGCAAGTTTACTTAATCGTTAAATAGGAACAATAGATTTCATGTTCCCAAAATAAGATCTTATTTATTTTGTAATTACAGCTAAAATATTTGATTGACGAAGGCGTTACTTTGCAGAAATCCATCATAAATATCTGAAATTTCTTAGCTACTTCCACTGCAAAGTAAATAGTACTAGTAGAATACTGCAAACTACTATAGTTAAAATTTGTAGCTATTGGGAACTTAGCTTTTTTATTACATTCAAATTTCATAACATTTATTAATTTAGTAACTCATTGGATATACTTTCAATCAATTTACTTATGAGAAATAAAATCTTACACTTATTTAAACTAACAAAATTCAATATGCTATTAATTGAATAAAACATTCTTGAGAATATTTCATAATTAAAATAAACAGTAGCTTGAGGTAATTATGTGTAGATATTAAAAATATAATATCTTAATTTGATGTGTACATTGTGTGAAATATGTTTTTTATTCGATTTATTGACCTTGTATGTATGTAAAGGAGTTAAAAGTAGCTTTATACATATAAGAGGTTATGTATAGTGACAACTGTCAAACTAACATATAAACAAATATCATGTGGCTCAGATCCAACATGAAGACAAAAAATTATGGGTTTATAAAATTAATTATTGTATTTGAATAATATATGTAGGTCACAAAGCAAAAAGGCTTTTGTGTATTCGCAAAAACATATTATTTTAATGAATAAAATTATATTAAATTAAATACATACAAAGTAAAATCGACCCTGATTGTTCCATTTCAATATTGACCTATTTTCATAAGAATATACAAATATCTTTAAGAAAATTTTAAATGAACAGTGTTTAAATATTTACTGATTTATTTTGTATAACGAGATATCACTGTAATTTTTAATTTAATGTTTATTTGAGTAATTCTGAGTAAATAATTCCTTACAACAGGATCCAGGATGTTTTATCCCAATTTATTAAATGAAATGACAAACTATAAGTGCTATTCTGAACAGATTTAAAGTAATTGAAATTTTGGATTTGATACATCCCTCTTTCAAGACTCAAAACACAAAATACGACGCAAAATTTATGAGGCGCTAACAAGAACGAAAGCAAAATGTCAAAATCAAGAAAGATAATATGACAGAACAATATCTCAACACTTTGCAAACTAAAGCAAAACAATAAAATACTCACCCGTGGAGTCCGAGGGACCCTGGAAAGGGTCCCGAATCATCTTCGGCCGCTTGTTAGGCGGCTCATCGGCCATGGTTCTGTTTACTAAACGTAAGCCGTCGTGAATATTTCGGCCCGCCGATTCAAATAACACTTTTATGTCTTATGTATTTGAGAAATAACATTTTACAGCGATTTGTCATTCATCATAATGTAATTCACCCACATCGCGATCGTTCGGTGTCCTTCGCACCGTAGAAGGCACATATTAAAATTTCTCACTCAAGTATTCGCCATTACAAAGCTCGGAATCGAAGAGTTATACAGGCCCTCTCACCATCTTTCATCGGAACTAGCACAATAAATGAAAACAATATCACCAGATTTTAACTACTTTATGAAACTTATTTATCCAATCGAATAATACGCTTTCACTTAACACTTTAAAATACACGGAATGGTACAGTTTATGATAAAATGATGTAAGAAAAAAACAGAAAATTTACACGACAAATTCCGAAATTCTTCTCAGTCTATCCAGCGCAAAATGGCGGCTGTTGATGAAACTTTTTCTACGCTTGTCAGAAAATGTCGGCCTATAAAGAAACTACGCTCTGTGATTGGTCCAAACACACCACGTGACTGCCGGAAACACTGTTTTGACGCAGATCGGTCCGAACATCGTGACGTCAGGCGTGTAAAACCGATTATAACCGAAGAAAATCGAATATCGTGAGATCATGTAAAAGTGAATTTATTTTATTAAAAGTAAATAAAAAAATAACAAAAAATTATATATAAAAATACAATTGAAACTATAAGCATTACCTGTACATTTATGTTTTAAATATTAAGGAGGAGTAAATTTCAAAAAAACATTTAAATGTTTCCCTCCAAATCGGGAGTGGCCATCATCAATACGACGTGTCTCTAGTTGTCTTTGGGCTAGAGATTGTCATAGACCATCTGATTTTTTTAATTTATAGAAAACACAGGTCTGTAATGCATTCAGTTTATTTTTATACCGTTACATAAAGGAATGTAAAATTGTTCGTTGTATCTTTTTTGTATATATATAAATTATCTTGGTATAAGATATATAATTCGTATTTTGAACATTTTTATTTCTGCGAAAGTATATTATTATTTATAAGAAACACATCATTAGATTAAGTAAATTATTTATTGATTTCCAAAAATGGTGTATATATTTAATCATGTTCTAATCGTTTAAAAAAAGTCTATTGTAAATGAAAATGACAATAAAATACATACCCATGTAATAAATACATAGGCGATAATAAATTTATTTTTATCTGTCAACCGGATAATGTAAATTTGAGCGGTAAATTAACCCGCCAAAAGAAAAGTTTATCCAGTTTTTAAGAGTAAAATAACATGTATATTTTAGTAAATATTTGTTCCTAAACATATAAATTGTTTTTAAGGTTTCGAAGTCAAAAGAAACCCTTATAGTTTTGCTATGTCCGTCTGTCTGTTTGCGGCTTAGCTCAGAGATTCTTAGTACTAGAAAACTGTAATTTGGTATGGGTATACATATTACTTACGCCGACAAAGTGGTAAAATAAAATCTTGAAAAAAAAAATGTTTAAGGTACCTCTTCTACCTATACGTTACTGACCGGGCCTCAGCCAGAACATGGTCAAACATATATTGTATATTTTTGTATGAAGTAATCATGCTACACCGAGCCAGGGGTATATAAATATAATTACTATAAATGTTTTACCGTGTCCTGGCCGAGGCCCGGCCCGGTGTAACATGAATAATCCTTAAGTCTGCATGTTGTAACGGGCAACTACGGAACCCCAAAGTGCGTGGCCCACCATACACTTGGCAAATTTTTAATTCTTTGTTTTACTAATATTATAATACATCGTTACCTGTAGGTACATTTTCTTATTCAGACGTAAAATAATGGCTACAAATATTGATTTCACAGACATCATACTTTAAAGTAGGTACCTATTAGCTAAGAAAAATTTGTCCAAGAACAGAATTGATTTAAATAAGTAAGCATGAGCTGCTTTTTTAAAACATGTAATTTCCAGTTCTTAGTTTTTTAACTCAAATGTGAATTCAATTTCTTCCATCTACCTATATTGTAATGGAAATTTAGAAATATGAGTAGGAGTACCTCGAATTGCTTAAGGAAGGTTGTATAGAGATAAATAATAGATCTGACTTCTTGTAAACGCCTGGAAAGCTGATTTTCTAGTGCATGTTGCTTATTTCACAAAAATGACTTATTTATATTTGAAGGTACACAAATAACTATTAGTAGTAGTAGTAGTAGTAGAAAAATACATAATAACTAAAACAGTAATAAAACATCTGGGCAAAATAAAATATAAAGCTAGAGACGAACAATCATTAAGAACGAAAATAAGTACCAAATAAGACAGTAATAATTAAGCATTAACAATGCACTGTGTTTTGCGGACGGTTTGGTTGTATGTGTGTCGCTACATAATAATTAAGTTAAAAATGTTTTTATAATCAAAAAAACAATCACACTCAATCAGATAATTATTACCATATTAATTGGTTAGTATTTGACTGCCACAAGTTTTAAGATCCGATTATGGCACTTGGACCCCTTGCTTGTCCTGAAGCAAAAGTTGTGGGTGCAAGCATAGAACTTTGACTAAATTTACTCGCTTCATAATATAATATACCTAAGGTTATTCGTAAACAAAATATGGGAAACTGTTATTTTTATCTTTATTTTTGTTTACCACTGGGCGCTTCATGGTACTTGGCTTCTGAATCCGTCTTTCCAGTTGCATTATGGTAATTGGTAGGGCTGGCTCTCTGTATTAATTAATGCATATATAATATATACTATATTAAAAGAAGGGAATTTTTAAATTTATTTATATTTTTCTTTTCAATTAATTTTATATAATGATTTACATTTCATACAAAGGTCTTACGCCTAATATATTTAATCCTTTTTTAATAATTAATCTAGCTGAGTGGAATATCAGTAATCTTTGAGCAGCAGTATCAGATTCAACACCTTTTACTCTAAGCTCATTAAACATTTTATTAACACATTTTGCTAAACGAAATAAATATCCAACCAAAATACAGGCTTCATATTCTTCATATGATCTCTGTAAAACATAATCAAATTTTGCAATCTCAACAATTAAATCTCCAACAATTTCTTCTGTCAAATAACTAGGATCACAAATATCTGGTATTGAAATCCCACAATTTTGTTCTAAACTCCACAATCTACAATGTAAATACTGAAGTTTGATGGCACTGTCTCCATCACTCTGTAACACTCTGTTCCATTCAAATACATAATCCTTATTTCTCCTTTGTTTCAAATCGTTTATTATAACAGCTGATATTCCAAGTGTGTCACAAGTATTTTCATTCATGGCAGAATCTCTTGTATCTGTAAAATAAAGTTTTTGTGAAAATTCTTATAGCTACAATTTTGAAAGAACTTTTCAAGCAAAATTTCTTTAAAGATGTAAACTCAAACTTTTGTATATTTAAAACCCCTAAGTGAATGAATGAATGGGTAGATTTTAAATATTAGGTACTATAAGATACAAGGTTGACATAGTAAATAATGAGAATTTAATAAACTATTTTATTACTTTTAGACAATGTTTGTTTGTCATGCATTTTTTCTTTAGCTTCATTTAATATATCATCTAGAAAAACAACATTTCCATTTCTTGTGCTCATTCCTTTTATTCTACCAAATTTAATGTGTTCACATCCTTCTGAGCAGTTTTTATTAACTTTTTTCACAACTTCAAAAACTGCTGCAAAATGGTCAGTTTGTGCATTATCAACAACATACAACATCTTATCAAATTTATATTTTTTATATCTATCTAGGAGAGCTGCAACATCTCTGGAAAGATATAAGGTTGAATTGTCACTTTTTAATATGGTGACATCATGATTATTTATTGTTACAACTTTCCTCCCCGATTCATCACTCTTAATAATGTTAAGTTGTTCTAATGAGTCCATCAGTTCTTTGATAGCTCCACCGTTATAGTCAGATTCCCAGTGATACTCGTCAAAAGAGATACCTAATCTTTTGTAAACTTTTTGTAGTTCTTTTACTGTAACTTCTCTAATCTTTTTCCATGTTTCCAGATTTGTTCTTCCTTGCTCTATTTCAGAGAAATATTTCCTGGCTTGTTCTTTTACATTTGGATTATCTGTTGACAATTTATTAGCATAAACATAAACATCATATAATGTCTTTATAGGGTTTGTTTGGAGATCATTTAAATTAATGTTTTTTGTTTTTAAACCATACTGAAGTAGGCCAAACTGTGTGCCCCAATCACCTAGGTAATTAATCCTCATTACTTTATTATTGTAATGATTATTTATGTTGGCTATAAAGTTCCCAATGATTGTGGATCTCAAATGTCCAACATGAAATGGTTTAGCAATGTTTGGTGAACTGAAATCGATAACTATTTTCTTTGCATCGATTTCTGATTTCAATGAAGGAGAAGAAATACTTTGCACAACATTTTTAATAAAAGTACTTCTGTCTATATGAAATGTATCCTCTACTTTATTATCAAGAGTTTTATCTGACTTAACATTGTCAATACTTCCGTGTTTTTCTTTCAAAACATTTACGATAAAACAATTTTGTTTATGTATGTATGAGATATATATATTCTTTATATCTTTTATTGCTGCTGCTTTGCCCACATTTGGGAATAATATCTGAAATTAAACAGAAATATTTTTATTAACAAAACTAGGTTTCGTTTGAGGTTATGTCGCAACAAACCTTGTTAATAATCATTGTACTATTTAAAAAGATAAATTATTTCCGAAATTTGATTGCTTTTTTGATAGTTAATTTGATCAAACACATCATAAATATCTTCTGCTTCAAATAGTACATAAGCTTTGGCCCACTTTGGCCTTACGCTTAAGACATTTGACATCATGCAGTCATGCTATGGTATCTTCGAACAACGTTTTTTATTATTATTTAACGACATCTGTCGATTATAGGTGATGTATCTACGGCAGAATTTCAATACTTTGTTACCAGTAGTAAAAAGTGTACATAACATAATCATTACGAACCACGCACCTATAATTTTCTACTTTATTAATAGAACTTTATTTCTTGACTTTACTACTAGTAGTAATAACAACAAATAACAAAATGTTAAAAGATAGCAACTATGAAGTTCTATTAGACTTAAAAATATATTTCTTCTACTGTTACTAGATCAGGACATTTTCTCCAAAATATAAGATTATTTTAAAAGATCCTTCGAGAATTTTTAGGGAAAATCTTTAGTTAAACAGAGAGATGTTAATGATGAGGTTATAAAATATAACAAAGGAAACAGGGATTTTAGTCTAGTAAAGTACGTAGAAATATACAATATTGTAAAATAATAGATCATTTTAAGGGGTTTATTCCTAAAACTCAAACTTTGGGGAATTTGTAGCCTAGGTTAGGAATTAACCCGTTTCTTCCATTGGCAACATTTAAAAAATGTCCACCTGTTTTGATGCGCATAAACATTTTTCGTGTGGATTATCAGTGATTTGAACAGTAGTTTGCGGTTCGAAAAACTTTACAGAAAGTGTTTTCGTTATTGTTGGTCGAGTTGAGTTATCTTCTGTCTAAATTTAAGAACTATTATTAGTGTTAGGTTAGGTTAGAATTTAAAAGTATGTACGCTTAATATTTATATAATATAAATATATTATTCTCATGGAATTAAGTTGTTTTAATTAGTAAATCCCATATATGTAAATATAAATAGTAATATAACTACACTTGTATCGGTATACTTATTTCAACTATAAACACTAGAAGGAGAAACTCAGAATGAAAAATATTTTAGACATGCCTATCTATTTCTGTATGTTCATATTAATCTATGTTTCACATATTTGGAAACCAGCTGTGGAAAGTGGAAACCAGTGATGCTACCAGAGTTTGAGTCAGGCTCTAGAAAAAATATTGTCTATGAATGTTAAAAATACTACTTTGTTATACTATATGATAACATGATTCCCGGCTATCATAATAATCTAAACTAAAATAATCTTTACGATCAGAAGAAAGCCATTTCCTGAATTACTGATCTCTTTTCCGTCCTTTGTAGTCCTTTTCTTCTTTAGTTTAGATCAATCCATCTCAATGCAGTTATTCCTCGGTATAGAAACGCTTTTCATCGTCGTCGCTATCACTCATAGTAGTATTTACACAATTTAACAAGCCCTGAAATATATTTCAAAGTAGGTATTAAATGAATACTATAATACTGAAGGATAAGCGGATCAGCGGAAAGAAGTAAAATAGTCTCTGGGTGCAATACGTCGCGTGACGTAATCGTAAAGAGTGAGACTGATTATCTGAAGAAATCTTAACAAACAAATAATATTTTTATATCTATCTCTGTAACACGTCTGTACAGTTCGTAACAGGTATCGCTGGGAACACCCGTGATATTTTGTCGTTTTGTTTCTGTATTACCAATCGTAAATGTAATTTTTAGACTTGGGTTAAATTAAAAAATGATAGATAAAAATTTGGTAGATTCGCGTACCATCCTGGATTTACGATTGTAATAGGTCTTTACCTATGAAATTGCCGTTCTGCAGTACTGGTCATTTCAAATCAAAATAATTTTTGTTTGGCTAAGAATTCTAATTTCAAATTAATTATATTTTAAAAACATGGAATTCTGCGGTTAGCCCAAGAGAGAAGCGATTTGATCTGACTTATTCGGTATTCAACTTCGGAGGGTTCAACGTTTTTTAGAAAAACTTATCAATACGAATACAATTTAGAACGATTTTACGATTAGTTCGGTTAGGTGACGTCACTATTTTAAAACACGCGTATTTTAAAATATCACGAATGAGTGATATTTCGCTTTACATATTATATCTATAAGCGAAAATTCAGTGACCGAACCTCTACTCGAACTGTTGCGCGTATGCAAATAAGTCGCGATCTGACTAATTCCCTATCATTCGATCTAAACTAACTACACATATATAGATGTTTCTTCCCCCTGGGAGGAGGGAAGCACCATGTGTATTTAGTGGTCTGAAATTTTTGTCTAGCTAACTAGGCAAAAAAAAGGTGTGTGTGCGATTCACACACGATAGAAGTGAAACTTCATTTTAAAAGATATTTTATATTTTATTTAAACAGTGTGCAATATACAAACACACCTACATTTGCTCTCTCGCTCTGGCTCACACAAAGAGGAGAGACCGATAATATATGACTCTCTCGCTCTGGCTCATACATAGAGGAGAGACCGATAATATATTACTCTCTCGCTCTGGCTCACACAAAGAGGAGAGACCGATAATGTGCGTTAAACGTTTAACGTTTAACGCTTTGATGTCGCATAAGAAGTTTCACTTCAAAATGTGTGTGTGCGATTCACACAAGATACAAGTGAAACTTCATTTTAAAATACATTTTCTATTTTATTTAAACAGTGTGCAATATACATACACACGGACATTTACTCTCTCGCTCTGGCTCACACAAAGAGGAGAGACCGATAATATATAACGTTTAACGCTTGGAAGTAGCATAAGAAGTTTCACTTCAAAAAGAAAAACAAAAGGTGTGTGTGTGATTCACACACGATAGATGTGAAACTTCATTTTAAAAGATATTTTATTTAAACAGTATGCAATATACATACACACCGACATTTGCTCTCTCGCTCTGGCTCACACAAAGAGGAGAGACCGATAATCTGCGTTACGTTACGTTTAACGCTTGGGAGTCGCATAAGTTTCACACTTCACTTGTGCACAACAACCACACTACATCACGTAAAATGCCGCCAAAATTACATAATATAGGGCCAAATGACATAAGTTTATGAATTAAAACGAAAACCACCACATGACACTTTAAGTTACCGCCAAAAACTCCCGACGCAGAATTAGACGGCATTGCCACCCATAAAAAAAAGTAAGCTTCCTTTGTAGTAATTAACATGTTTGGTTGCTTAGCAACGACAGACGGTATCGTCAACATTGTGAATTCAACGTGAGCAAAAACTAAACTCGGAACTAAGAAGAACATGCTTTATAAATACATTTTTTATAGTGTTGATGTCTTTATAATTCTCCTACATATTTTCATGTAACTTTAAAGAAACGTAACTATTGTAAGATATGACTTCGCCAAAAGTAAGTTATTATGAAATAGTTAAAACCATTATCAATAACCGAACTTCATATGGGTTATTACAATTTTCGACAACTATTGATGCAGTAGTAATTTGTTAGAAAATGGAACAATATTTTGGTTGGATTTTTATTGTTTAACTGACTTTGTTTCTTGATATTAATAAATATGATGTATGTCCTTAGAATAATTTGCATAGCAGCATAACCATATACAATGTATTTTTTTAATATAGAAGTATAATAAATATGAATGGTTTGCATTCTTATATTTATTTATTGAATTTTTTTAAATGCCATTGTGTCTAGTATATTTGGTAAGAGCTTTGTCTTTTTGACTTCCTCAACTTTCCTCAATGTTTGTTTATTAAATACTTGTGATAAAATTTTCAGCTCTTGAATAAAGAATCAAAGAATATAAAGTGCCAACATTAAATATAAACATTATTTTAAATATGTATACTTATGCTTTGTATACTTGGACAGTTTTTTTTTTTTCGAACTGTCTATACTGTTAGCCTTAGCCCTGGAGCCTTTACGGCTTTTACAGCTTTACCGGGCTTGGAACTTGGACAGCTGAAGACAGGGCACTATTAAGGGAGGCCTATGTCCTGCAGTGGACTAAAATAGGTTGATGATGATGATGATGATGCTTTGTTTACTGATGCATCTAAAATTTGAAAATTTGATGTAAAGTTGTAATTAATAAGGTAAGTAATAAGATAGTAATTATTTTCAGTTGCTGTACTCTTTAGAACAACCACATGGATTGGGTGAGCTGTATTTTGTGTGGCAAAAGGGTGAATCACATTCACTACTGGCCACAACAGGCACTGATGCTACTATAGCCATACATGACAGAACAGGACAACTGTTGGAACGGATGAAGCTTCAAGGGTTATAATTTTATTAATTCATATGAAGCTTTAATTTTTTTTCTAATAGTAATAAGATAAAAAAAAGATATGTCATATTATTGTAATGGCTTTATACCTAAATCAGAACTAGGACACTACAGAATGGACACATTGTAATTTTTTTTATATCACAACTGTGTCAAACAACCTTGTTGTTCGCCTGATAGTAAGTGGTCACCTCATTGTATGGACACTTGGAAGACTGGAAACATTGTATACGTGTGCCCAACCTTTTAAAACCTATTCATTCCCCTCTTGAAGAACCCCATACTGTCTGATGAAAAACCTCATTCCACATTCAGAGTGTTCACAGAAGGAAACTCTTCTGAAACCAGACTGTCCACAACCATTTAGCTTCCAAGGTGTAATAATTATATCATATAGTATACATTAGCACCATGATTATTTTTTTAGCCTATTAAGAGATGAAGTTTGAAGGTGGCTCTTCACACAGTGTGTGATATAGTGGATTACGTACAAGCTACCACGGGAAGAGGCTCGTCCATGGTAAAACTAATGCATCCATAGCGTTGCAATTTCAAATTGAAAATATCTTATAAATATGCTTTTAAAAATTTTTGCCAGGTACAATACATTCTCTTTCATTTAGTATTTTAGCCTTGTTGCAGTACGTGCCTGTAAATGCTCCTCGGCTGTGTGTAGTATGTTATATCAATTTCTTTTATTCCAGGCTCTGTGCTGAAATGGAGTGGGACAATGATGGAGATTATCTCGCTGTGATAACACCAAATAGTAATTCGATCCTTCTGTGGGAGTGTCACACTAACAAGAGAGTCAACATAGAGACTGGCCTTAGGGAAGCGCCTTCTTGCATCGCCTGGGCGTATGGCGAGCCGTTATTGGCAGTCGGAACTCATAAAGGAAATTTGGCATTATATAACCACCATACCACTAAGTATGTAATTTGTTCTTTGGTAAAAACAGATGTCTTGATTTCTTTAATTTTATCTTTAAAAATAACTAGAAATAATAATTTGCAAAATTAATTATAAAAATAAACCTTCCTATTGCTACTAAAAACCTTATTTAAAGTAACTCGGTCAAACTCAAGTTTTTTTAAATACTTTCTTGGTTAATTGCTTGACCGCAACCTTACATGATATTAAGTGACTATGTGGCTTAAGCCTGGTCACAAGATAAACCTAAAGGACTGACTTAAGTGCAACTGCCGAAAATTTTTTTACTTGATAGTAGTAGCTAATCAGGTAGGTTTTAGAAAAAGCCATACCACTATTTAATGGTTCATTGCGATGTTTTCTTTCTCGGAGGCTTGGGTTTATTTTGTGATTCGAACTCACGTCCGTCGAAGCAATGTCCGAGTATGTTATCATTGAGTCATAATCACTTCAAAAATTTCCTCTTTTGGTGGTAATGGTAAATGTTGGAGCATGTTGTCAATGTACATGTCAATATGTGGTACATTCAACCATACCCAGAAGTGGCAGTATCTATATGGCATTGACCTGGGATAGCACTAGTTTCCTATTCCTCCTGTTTAAGTTGTTTATTCGTTGGCGGGGTGGTAGGGCTATACGGCCCGACTGGGTTGCGACCACCATGGTGGACTATACGGTGGAAAGCTCGTCATTGTGTTCGCTTATGTGAGTCGTGTTTCGGGTTAGCCGATGCATATCCAGTTATACATAAGCCGACAGAGCGGCGACTGATGATCGAACTGGGATGGATGAAAAAAGCTACCAAGTTCAGCCGTGATCATTCTGATAAGACTGATTGATTTGTTTGCAACAACTACTTAATAAAAAAAAAAATATCATTACATATTATAAAATAAAGTCCCCGCTGTGTCTCTCTGAACTCGATAAAAATAAAAACTACCGAACCGATTTTCATACGGTTTTCATCAATAGACGGAACGATTTATGTGGAAGGTTTTGTGTAAATTGGCTGAATTGATGATGATTATTGTTGAAAATGTCTAAAAAATTATACCGACTGAGAGTTTTACTGTCGTGCGCCACGTAAACAAATAAAATTATATGTATTACTCTGCTGCCTGTGCGAAACCGGGCGGGTTGCTAGTTCATTTCAAGTTTCTAGTCAGTCAAATTAACCTATTTACATATGTAGGGTCAAGGAGGGTCAAGAAAGTAATTTAATGACATGATATGAATGTCTATCACTTAATAGTATTTTTATTTTAGGAGAATACCGATAATAGGTAAACACGCCAAGAGAATAACATGCGCAGCTTGGAATAAAGACAGCATTTTAGTGCTGGCTTCAGAAGACAAGAGTCTGTCTATAAACAACTCTGATGGAGATACGCTAAGAATGATATCTCTAAGGGATGTGCCTAATAATTTACAGTTTTCTGAGATGAAGACTGATGAGAGGGTGGCTGGAGAAAATACGGTATGAAAATTTGTCTGTCCTAACTTGACCAGTTATTCCGTTTAGGACTTCATATTTTATCACCTCTTCACTTTACTTCTTATAAAAAAGGCGACATGCGTAAAATACATAATTCCGTCCGTGTCATGTGGTTAAAATTTAACGAATGAGATTGGCCGGTGGGAAGTTATGGTCTGTTCTATTGAAGTTGACCAGTGTAATTTTGCCTCTAAGTAGAGTTAAGTAAAACAAAAGAGACAACACAACATTGACCAACCTAACCAACATACGCCATATTACAACTAAAAATGCAATAACAGCAAATGCTACATTATTTATAAGGTCAAAGTTTTATTTTATTAATTGAAATTTGAAGTAGAATTTTAATAAAGAGAGTGCTAACTAAAGATAATACATATTTCGTATTAGTAGGACGAGAGATATCATTAGATAAACATCATATAAGGGAAAACCTATTTTGGGGCAGCTAAAGAAAATATGGTCTGGGATACCTTTGTCTGGTAATTCAGTCATTGTAACTTGGCATTAGAAGTTATTGAATTTAATTATTTACTATTTGACTTTTTTAAGAGTAATTTATTGCTCAAATTTCTTATTATAATTCATATTATCTTATAAATTATTAAATTTCTTATTGTAATATAAATGATCTGATTTATCAATAACTTATAGAAATAAACCTTCTATAATAAATATTTCAATAAACATGGTTTTTATATAAGTACTTTGCTTTGCTTGGTATTTTTTGTATAATCTATGTATAAGTTTTGTTTATTATTTTACTACATATGCTTTTGTCATGTGGGACAAACAAATTAAAAATAGTATTGTTATGTGTTCTATAACATAATATTCGTACAAATCATCAATACATTGAAAAGTCCAAAATACATACTTTACTTGGCGGCCATCTTAAAGATTACATTTTATTAAGGCCTATTTAAACAAAAAACACAATTGCGGTGTACCAAAAACAAGTATCAAAGCCTATCTGTCGACTTATTTATTTATACACCATATAAATTAGGCAACCCATATGCCAATTTTGAATAATTTCTGTCGTTTATTTCCTTCCTCCCAGAAGGCAGAAGGTAGTATAGTTATTATTGATTCATCGTAAGAATACTTGCTCGACACATGTCAGAATTATTTTAGAGATGTAGCATAATTTAAATTGTAAGTTGATTTTACGATTATCGATTCTTTGCTCGGTACAATTTGCGTTTTGCTGCGCACTGTAGGTACGAATTAATTGCTGGGGCTTTTTGATTCTTCTGTAGTACACGCGAGCGGAGCCGTGGGCATAGCATAGCATTATATTTGGAATAATATGTATTATTTTCAGATAAGTCTCATAGTTGGTAAGCGGACATTGTATCTGTACAATCTCCTGAACCCAGAGAATCCAATCGAACTCGCTTTCCAACAGCGATACGGTTCGATAGTTTGCTATAAGTGGTACGGAGATGGTTACATCCTGATCGGGTTCAGTGCTGGTTTCCTAATAGCAATATCGACCCACATCAAAGAAGTTGGTGAAGAGTTGTTCCAGGTGAAAAACCACAAAGACAGCTTGACCGATTTGGCTGTTTATAACGGACAGGCCGCATCATGTGGAGATGGACTGTGAGTACATAATTATATAAAATAGCTGTAAATGATAATAAAGGAAAACCAATACTTGTTCTAAGTTCTTGTTGTCTTGTTCGCCATAAGAAAGATTACGTGACGTATCCGCAGATTATAAATTGTTACTTCTTGTACAATTCTGACATAACCTAATAATAACATGACCGATGAATGATGAAAAAAATAACAATTACCGAGGGAGCTGAAGCCGAAGTTTGGGTTGATAACCCAATATCTTGAGTTGGACACGGATTCCTCCACATATACGTGTCCACAATAAGCTTTACAAATGAAATAACACCGAAGAGTAAAAAACTGGTGTTATAAACCTTCCCTTAATTTTGTGATGTTATTTATAAGTTAACAAGATACAGTATGTTTGTTTATTTGAACGCGCTTATCCCTGAAATTACTAGACAGATTTGATATAATCTTTTTGCGTTTATAACCTGTGTTTTGTGGAAGGTTATGGTTATGTAACTACGACTCTAAGGAGTAGAGTAGCAACTATGAACGTTAAGCAATCTAGCAAACTATAGGCAAGCATGGGAATTTCCATGGGAATTTCAAAATCCATTAATTTTGATTGAAGTCACTGATATTTCAGAGTGAAACTGATTTCCTTGTGGAACAACGGCGAGGTATGGGGTTCAGTTCAGCCGCCCGGTGGCGCTGAGCGTTGCGCGTGGAACTCTGACGGCAGACTGCTCGGCGCCGCCGGCCGGGGCTATCTGAACGTGTACGTGACAACCCTACCGCCGCTGCACTGCGCCTACGGGACGAGAGCCATCACCCTGACGAGCCTCACGGAGCTCACGCTGTACCAGTGCATCCCAATCGGGGATGAGCCCGACCATATTAATAAAAGTAAGGACAACAGTCTTACAGATTTTTTTAGTACTGATGAAATCTATCTTGACATACATGTGCATCTCTTTTTCGCTCATTTGCGAGAGTCTAGATAGAGTGAGAGAGCAATCAACCGCAATTAAGTAAAAACCTTTGAATGTATCATATTTGTCCAGGCGAGTATGTACGTAACTCAATCGAGCTTAAACAAACACAATAAGATACTAAGAAGGGTGAATGACAGGATATGATAGAAAAAATCGTAAGCGACGTCTAGTTGACAATCGTCAACTGTTTTGACAGTCTAATGATTGTGTCAACTTCAAAAGTAGTCGCAGTAAAATCATGAAACTTATTACAATTTGCGAATGTACATTTCATATTACTCGGTCAACTAAACCAACTGGAACTGTGCTTACCTTATTTCCATACAGTTTACAATAAATAGATACGAGTGAACTAAAAATATGTACTATTTTCACTGTGAAAATGTTATTAATACTTGCTCTATATTCGTTAAACGTTCTTTAAAAAAAATCACGTAGTATGCATCTACAATGCTGTATATATGGGTAGGGCTGGATTATTATAAAAGTCGGGATGTTCTAGAGACAATGGTAAAGAGAAGATTCCACAAATGAATGCTAATTAATACTTTGTTTAAAAAATTGCTTCCTAAATGTGAACTTTTTTTTTGTCTTTGTCTCGTTTCCCGTGTGAGTAAATCCCGCCATGTGTTTGAAATAGTTTGAATGTGTCAGCGGAACCGATAGCGCTCGCTACGTACGCGCTCCCCATGGAGCCGAGTATGATATCCTTGGGGGCGTCGCACGTGTGCTGCGTCAGCGGACCGCACGCCTGGTTCTACCCACTGTCGGGGGGCGCTAACGCGGGGGCGGGGGGCGCTGGGGCGGGCACGGCGCTCCGCAGGCAGTACCCGGCGCCTGTCGACGCGATGCGACTCGCCGGGGACTACGCCGCCGCTCTGTTCCAAGGCCGAGCCATGCTGCACGCGGTGGGTGGAACATTCCTTCAATTTTACTTCGATACTAGTTTTCTTTGGTACATTGGTAAATTCGTTTCATTGCTTTTTTAATTCTTTGTAGGTTTAGTGGTCCAAAATTGGTACACGCGATGACTAGCGTGGGAATTGGTTTTAAATTGCAGAGCTGCCAGAACACATCTATAGGTGCTTGGCGACAAATGTTCAACTTGAGGAAGGTAGCTAGCTAAGTGGGTATTAGAACATGCTCTACCACAATGCTATAGTTTCATCACGATGTTTTCCTTCACTGAAAACTCGGGCTCATTGCAGGGATTCGAAGTCGAGTCGATTAACGCGGTGTCCATAAACTATACCACTGAGCCATCAATACTTCAAATTTCATATTCCATAATAATTCATGCTATATCTTATTCATCATACGAAGACTTGCATGACACATCATAGAACGTAAATTGTTACGTCGTGCAAATTAGAACATAACCTAAAAAAGGCATTTTGACTATCAATTATCATGATATGATACACATGATATAGACAAATGATAAACATAAAAAAAAATACACGATAAAATCCTAAATAACTTCCTATGTACAATAATTTTTGTAAATTTTCCTTTTTTTTTGTTACTACGTGCATCGTTTCTTTGTATATTACTTAAACCTAAAGTGGGCCAAAATAATAAAAGCAAGCAATTGAAAATTAATAGCTTTAATCGTACGAATCGAAAGTTGATCGAATTGATCGAACGCCGTTGTACCTTTAATTAATTAATTATTTTTTTAATTTCGATTATAAACATATATTTACGTAATTCCTATATTTTTACTGTAACAACAAGCAACGAAGAATATTGTATTGTTGTTTGGAGTCAGGCAGTCAATAATTCGAGTGTTCCGGATTGCTATTTTAATTGTTGTTATACTTTATTTTTGTTATTTCATTTACACAGTTTACACACCCTTCATTTTATTTAAAGTATAAACGTATTATCGATTATATTTAGCACTAAAAAAATCGATAATCATAAGATTATTTACAATTTTAATTATGCCAGTTCTCTAAAATAAACACTTGACATGTGTCATGCAAGTCTCCTTACGATGAATTAATAATGAACATTCGCATGCGGCGTATTATTTCGTTTTTTTATCTTTGCCCGACATATTTTGTTTTATAATCGTTGTTACAAGAAAAGTGGATCTCTTCTCTTTATTGATCATTATTAATCACGCAATAAAATCAGTCTATAGGATAAATAAATAAAAATAAATAATTAATATCTAGTTTTTCTTGATGGAATAATATGGTTTTTTTTTTAAATATACTAATTATAATGACATCTGTTTTAGTCGATTTCAAAAGATACCGCTCCGTTTACATAAAAAATATATTTTTTACTAGCTGTGCCCGCGGCTTCCCTGGCGTGGACTAATAAAAAATCTTTTTTAATTTTTTGTGCGGAACCCTAATTATTTTTCTAAAATAAAAGTTGCCTAAGTTATACCTTATAGCACCAGCTATCTGCCAGTGAAAGTCCCTTCAAAATCGGTCCAACCGTTTCTGCGGTTACTCGGAACAAACAGACATACAGATAATAATGTTAAAAATGGGTTTTTGTTATAGATATCTTGTATACTTTCATATGGCATTTAGTCCAAAGTTGTTTGATATTACAAACAGACGCTTCAATTTTATTATATGTATGTATAGATATAAAAATGTTTTACAGATTGAACAAGTAGATCCATCGCAAGCGGAAAGGGAAGCGATGATGTTCCCGGAACCTCACATGCAAGGTGTTAAGATTGTGGACATTCTGCTAACAAGCGATTTCTTTATATTCGTTACTGATGTAAGCTTGAACCGTTTTTACTTTTTTTTTTGGGATTCCTTACTCTTGTTTTACATAATTGTGTTTGTATTTGTTTCACGATCAATTGATTTAAATTTGCAGAAGCTTCCCTTTTTCGATTATAAAGAAATTAAGAACAAAACCACACCAGGACAACAAACTACACATTCACTAAACATCTCTAAATTGTCAGCGACATATTTGCTGGACAAAAAGTGGAAGTATCCTCTCCTGCTCTAACGTTTATTTTTACAGTAACAACCACGCCAAAGTCGAAGTCATGTTGACTGTTTTCTTTGACTATCGCGAAATGGTAACATCAAACGGTAAATAGAGTATATAATTTGAGCGTTATGCGGCGTTTAAGAGAGAAAATTCGACGAAAAAAGCCAGATTTGTGGAAAGAAAATTCTTGGTTTTTGCACCACGATATTGCACAAGGCGATTCGCACAAGGCCATCATTGTGAACGAATTTTTGACCAAAAACTCAACGAATACCGTCGAGCAATCGCCTTATTCACCAGATATAACGACTTCTTTATTTTTCCTAAACTCATTTTATCACTTCGTGGCACCAGTTTTCATTCAGTAGAAGACATAAAAGAGAATCCGCGACTAAAACTAAACCAAATTCCAGAAAAAGCGCTTAAAAATGTTTTGATGATTGGATTATTCGTTGTTTATCGAAGTTTATCGTTTCTGAAGGAGCAAACTTTGAAGGCGATAAAATTAATTTGGCGGAATAACTAACATTTTGTGTATTATTGATCTTTTCTCGGTACTTTTTTGACAGAGTAGTATAATATATCTCAACGGAACAATTCAGTTTCACACAGCTAATTGTTAACCGAATACGGCTATAAGTGTATCCATACTTAGTTATAGGTAGGGTTTTTGTTCGCTCGCTTTGCTGGGATGTAAAAAAACGTACTCTATGTCTTATTCCACGATATAGTCGACTTCTATGCCAAGTTTCATCAGAATTCCGCCACCCGTTTGAGCGTAATTAGTAGACAAATATTCAAGGAAGCAGATAACTATTGAAAGATCGTTTAAAAAAAATATATGTTGAAAGTAATTCCCCGTGAATTAATATTTATTCATTATTACACCTTTAAATTAACAAAAATCATGTTACAAAAACGCGGCTTTATGTTCACCTGATCACGCCTGACGTCATCATTCAATAAATAAAATGAAGAAATGTATGTGATAACTAATTGTAATTTTATTAGAGTATAGCTAGATAAATATATGGAATTTCTTCAGCACCTTAGATTTTAAAACAACTGTTTCCACACTTGGTAATAATTTAAAAGTAGCTTCTCACAATATCTAATACCACTCAGTATGATAATTGAACGATCACGTCACGTTTTCTAATCACGTGACTCGCTGATTAAAATCTAATATAAATAAACAATATTTTTTCTAGATTTTTATTGTTTTTATGAATAGGCAGGTATTATTAGATAGATGATTAACTTTAATCTTTATGCTGTCAACTCGCGGAATACAGGCGGGACACGTGGAGTACTTCGGCGTGGAAGAGTGGCGCGGCGGGGTGAGGCAGAAGCAGGAGTCAGTGCCGGTGTGGCGCGCCTTCTGCGACATCAGCGGCGCGCGGCTCTGCCTGGTGCACGCGGCGCGCGCGGTGCGCGTGCTCGCTCCCGCCGCGCTCCACCACTCGTGCCAACTCCCTGTCCCGACAACCAACGCACCGCAACCACCCATCAGGTACGCTACCATCCTAATTAATTATACTAGGTTAATCTGCCAGAGTTTATGCAATGAAATGCCACCCATTACTACACTCATAATCTAATTAAAAATATCTACTAAATTCTAACATCACTGGAAACATATGAGACATTTTTTTTAGTTTCACTGCAAACTGACCGCTCTGCACTTGATGGTAATTACGGTACAATTAAAAACAACAGTGAACACCAAGAAATTGGCAACCTATCGCTGGTCTTCGCTGTAATTGATTACTGAATATACACCGCTTAAACCCGGAAAGCGATACGCTTAACCGTTTGGCTCTCAACGTCACTCAAAATGTGTGTAAAGTTTGCATTAATGCCATCCATATGGCCTTTAGCACACCTCCGCCGCGAAACCATAGTAGCGATACCGATACCGATACTAAGTAGCAATATTTTACTAAGCGGAATATGTAGCGGTTTCACCTTATTTATTTCGCGGTGGAGATGTGTTAAAGACCTGAGAGTCAAGTTATTAAGCGTGCCGCTATGGCGGGTATTAAACCTGGTTTATGGTGATCGGGATCCAGTCGAACGCAATTTTCATGTCCTACCTATTATTAATGAAATTAAAAAATAACACATATATATTTTTTATCCAGAGGTATAATTTGGGATATCTGCCTGTCGGACCGTAACGTGTTCGTAACGTACACGGACGAGCGGATAGACACGTATTACTACGCGGCTAATTCCATCGACGGATCGCACGTTGATTTCGTCAGCAGTACGAGTATACTGCCCGGACAGGTGCCGCTTATACTTTTCTCGGGGGACGTATACTGCTATGCTTCTGGTGGCAAGTGAGTTGAACTAATATTCACTTTGTTCTTCAAGTGAAACTTCTCTAGGAGTGATGGGAGAGAAATATCAAAGTCATATTTTTGTACAATGTTTCTAACACAAAAAAGAAAACGGAAAATAGACGTTGGCTAGAGACAGAACAAGAAAGAACTATGCATAGATTATTATTAATAGATAAATAGATGGGCATCTCAAAAATATTTTTTATTCTGAGTGTTTCCATCTAGTGGTTATAGTTGAAATAAGTATACCGATACAAATGTAGGTTATATATATTCTATTTATATTTATATATATGGGATTTACTAATTAAAATAATTTCATTCTATGTAATATTTATATTATATTATATAAATATGAAGCGTGCATACTTTACAAAATCCAACCTAACCTAACACTAATAAGAGTTCTTAAGTTTAGACAGAAGGTAACTCAACTCGACGCCAATATGAAAAACACTTTCTGTAAAGTTTTTGGAACCTCAAAGTACTGTTCAAATCACTGGTGATAATTCACACGAAAAAATCCTTATGCGCATCAAAACAGGTGAACAATTTTAAATGTTGCTAATGGATGAAATGGGTTAATCCCTAAACTAAGCTACAAATTCCCCAAATTTTGAGTTTTAGGAATAAACCCATTAAAATGGTCTATTCTTTTACAATATTGTATATTACTACGTACTTTGCTATACTAAAAACCCTATTTCCTTTGTTATATTTTATAACCTCATAATTAATCTCTCTGTTTAATTAAAAAATTTGCATAAAAAATCTCGAAGGCTGTATTAAAATAATCTTATATTTTGGAGGAAATGTCCTGATCTGGTAACAGTGGAAGAAATATATTTTCAAGTCTAATATAACTTCATAGTTGCTATCTTTTAACTTTTTTGTTATTTGTTGTTACTACTACTAGTAATAAAGTCAGGAAATAAAGTAGTAAATAATAGGTTCGTGATTCGTAGTGATTATGTTATGAACACTTTTTACTACTGGTAACAAAGTAGTGAAAATCTGTCGTAGATACATCACCTATAATCGACAGATGTCGTTAAATAATAATAAAAACATCGTTCGAAGATATCGTAGCATGGAACTATGCTATTAACCAAGAGAGACTTATGAGCGTTTTAGAATAAGTGTAAGGGTACGAGAAATCAAGCAAAAACGACGAGTATTAGAAAGACATAAGGTTCAAAAAAGACAAGCAAGTTCATACAAAGATCAAGGTTTAAGTGTTATTTATTAATTAACAATTGTTTAATATGAAGCACTTATTTTACAATGAATAATTATGTTATTATTTTAAATAAGGTTATGTATTAAGGTAAGGTCCTCGTACTTACGGCATATTAGGTTCAAGGATTTGAAACTACTTTTATTAAACAAAAATATACTTTATTACTCAAAGAAAGTTAATAAAATACTTATTTATCGAATTAGTAATTATTTTTGGTTCACGTTGGTAACTATTTTTGATTTTATGATAATAAATAAATATGAGAAATAAAATAAGTTAAACCTTAGATTTCAAGAACGTATCAATTCAAGGTTGATCCAACGGTCGATAGTGAGCTGTGTTAAATCGAAAAAAGAAAAAGTTTGTTTGAGGATTAGTGTCAAGATATTGTTAGATGTAACTGGAGGACTCGATATTTTAATCATAAAATTAACTACAATTTTTTTTAACTATAGACAGTGTTACAATGACTCTTTAGACGTTTGTCAATATTTTTTTTACAGACTTAAAAAAATTGGTGTAGTTATCAGTTGTTTATGAACCGATTTAGGTGATTTTTCTTTCGTTGGAAAGGGTATACCTCAAGAATGATCCCATTTTAATTTCATTGGCATTGGACCTTCGACTTCAAAGATACACTCCTCAAAATAACTAGTCTTTTTTTGTTTGTTTGTACTACAGCGTGATTAAAGTATCTCTAGAATCTCACAACACGGGCGGGCTGGCGGACTCCGACACGGAGAAACGCGTCGCAAACCAACGGAAACATATCAACAAGTTGATATTACTGCGACGGTTCAGTGAAGCCTGGATCTATTGCGATGCGATCGATCAACCAGACATGTGGAAACAATTAGCCGAAACTGCATTGGCGGAACTTAATGTCGAATTCGGTATGTTTATGTTATTGTACTAAATACACGTTTTTTTTATATGTCGTTTCGAGTTTTTGGCCAGAGTGGGGGTTTTAATTTAAATTCGTAAATCCATGTTAATTTTTGGCGTGTATTATGCAATTTTGGCGGTGTTTTATCATATCATGTTTGAAGATTACACTAATTAGAAATATATTCAATTCACATGACGTTGGCAGATTTGTGGATGGACACAGTTACCATTAAATAAAGAGGTAAATTGAAAATTTAAGAAATCCTCGACACAAGTAACCTATTCATTGAGACCATTCCAATGAGCCCAAACACGATATATTTGCTGTAAGTTGGTGAAGAATTAGGTATCCTGTACTTTCCAGAAGATGCTGCAGCATCAGCTCAATTTTACCATGTTCTTCTGACATCACTGCGGTAACAGAATTCTAAATTTCGACTAAATCAGACCCGTGAAAAATGCTCACGTCGATAAATGGATGAAACTAGACAAGAGTTGATAATCTTCAATAGGTTGAACAGATTTTCTTTAATCGGAGCCAATAAAACGCTCGATCAAGTCTCCATTCAAACAAAAAAGTAGATCGGTTCAGCCGTTTGGGAGCTACGTTGGCACAGACAGACACACACTTTAAACTTATAACACTCCTCTTTGCGTAGGGGATTAAAACGAAGAATAATATAGTTTTTTTTTATCGAAATCGAAAATAATTATGTGATTAGATACAAAGGGAACCTAAAAAAATTAAAATAGACATTATCATCCAACCTGAATAAATTTAAAGATTGTTTTCTTTTTTTTAATAGCGATTCGAGTGTATACCAGGTTAAGCGACGTCGCAATGGTCTGGGCGTTGGAAGACGCGTTACACATCGAAGACCTTTCTATACTGTGGTAGGTAACAAAAATTTCAAAAGACTAGAGAATGAAGATTTTAGTAATTATTTTCTAAATTATATTAGAGGCAACTTCATGTCTCCACTGTCATGTTGGCCTGTCAGCCTATCGGCAGCTGGATATACACTCGCTCATCCTGAAACACTACAAACCAAAATAGGGTCTTCTTCTTCTTCTTTTTCCTAACTTGGCCACACGTTTCCTTTATTTAAGACCATTATTGCCATTAACGAGTGTATATAGATTTAAGTGTTATGACGATTTGTGTATCCTAACCAGATGGTGGGTTCCTTGTTAGAATTTGAACATGACATGGACATGACAGTTTGAGATCCCGCGAAAAACTCCCAAAAGAGAGTCACGGCGTTGGGTAAATTACTATGCGTATGGTGGTTGCGACACAGTCGGGTATAGATATCCACGTCGATTGATTACTAGATACACACCGGCTAGATACACACCTGGTATTGTGTGGTAGTCACACTCCACTCGAACACTATTGTTGTGCCCTACTACCCAGTTCATCTTAAAGCTTAGAGCTAGCTAGACCTAAACCTCGATTAGCGCTTAGGTGGTAGCGGCCGTGGGTTCTTTGCCCACAGCCAACAGTTTCACAATGTTAACTACCTGTTATCTTTGTATATAGTTAACTATCTTTTGGATATAGGTAACCGACAGTGTAATGGTAATTTATACGATCGCCATGTATTGGTACAGCGGGATGGTGTGCGCGTGCCTCGGGCGGGGGGAGGCGGCAACGCGCTGGCTGGAGAGCGCGCCGCTGCACGCGCTGGAGCTGCAGTGCGCCCGCGGGGAGTGGGCGCGCGCTGCACGCATAGCCGGCAGCGCGTGTCCCGCCGCCGCGCCGCACATCACGTACAACCACGCCCACCATCTCGAACTCACGTGCGTACCCTGTCTACTATCATCTACCAATATTTTAGAATATCTTTACAATACGTTGCAGTGCTGGTAACTTGGTGAATGGAGCGGTACACACCTTTATGTACAGCCAGCCATCAAAGCTCCGTCTGGCTGAACATGGAGCAGTGTTAGTTCCAACACTCATGTAAGGAAGTGAAAGCTGTGTGTGGCAGAAATAACATGAAAGTAGAATAAATACAGTAGAAATGAGAGAGCTATGGGGGGAAATTAAATGACAGGTTAAGAAATAGTGTGGTAAGAGAACGTTGTGGTGTGAAAGAAGATATAGTGACACCGATGGAGAAAGTGATGCTTATTATTGATTCATCTTAAGAAGTCTTGCACGACACATTATTTTATTTTAGAGATGTAGTATAATTTAAATTGTAAATTATGATTATCGATTCTTTTTTAGAACTAAATACACTTCTTTTATTTTATGTTTGACACAATCAATGCGACTCTGCGGCGTCACCTTTTTTGAACCTCTTCAAATAATTTTATAATGTAAATCAGCTTGAATGTTTTATAGTTCTAAGCGATGTACCGGCGGCCAAACCAGTTTGATCAGGTTAAGTTTAAAGTGATAAGGGCGCAGTCGTAGGATGCTGACGCCATTTACCGTAGCCAACTTGTCCACAGCTAGCGAGATTTTATTTTTATATTATTAAAATAAAATAAATTTAATACCATTAAATAAATAAAAAAATATCCTGACCAATTTATTTAATCGATTCTCTTGTTAAGAAAAGCCAAATGTGTTTCAGTTATGCGTACAAATTTAACTTTTTAACAAACTATACAAATGCCATTTCCTAGTATGATAATTATCTATGATACGGTTTTTAATCTGCACTAATGAATTAAAATCGTAATTTGTTTATAAATTTTATTATTATTCACTTGTATTTCAGGTTGCATAAAATACTGCCTGTGTCTACTGGTCACAGTATCTGAGAAATTGTCAATTTAGTGTAATTTTGGCTAGACCGCTCTATCTATTCTGATATTACTTTTTATTTACTTGGGGCAGTCCGTCCGGAGGAATACCTCCACCCTACAAAAGATCGCAGCTAAATAACCTTGCGTTGTTTTCCTGCGGTGGTTAGCGTTCTCAAAGCTCCTTGGCTTCAGGACGGCTTCAGGCGGGCCGTATGATTGTTTGCGACTTTTGTAGTATAAAAGAGATATGTTCAATCTTCGAACAGTCATATTTATTGAAGTGAAACTCATGCGACTTCCAACGCGTTAAACGTTAAACGTTAAACGTTTAACGCACATTATCGTTCTCTCCTCTTTGTGTGAGCCAGAGCGAGAGAGCAATATATTATCGGTCTCTCCTCTTTGTGTGAGCCAGAGCGAGAGAGTAAATGTCTCTCATGAATCGCACACACGCCTTTTTTTAATACATATATGATATGTATCTATTGTGACTGTGTATTTAATAAAAAAAACATGTTGTTATAGTGCAGACTACCACGAAGCTTTAGTCAACTATGAGAAGAGCGTCATCACGCAGGATACAAACGATGTAAAAGTGAAAGAACACAATGAGAAATGCGAGGCAGGAATAGCTCGCATGTCGATACGTTGCGGTGACGTCATGCGAGGCGTCACCACCGCCATGAAACATGCCGATGATATCATGCTGCTGAAAGAATGCGCCCAACTCTTGGAAGAAGAGAAACAGTACAGTCACGCAGCCGCGCTTTATGATCACGCCGGTAACACGGAGAAAGCGGCATCCCTCTATATCAAACTAAAGTCCTGGCTCAAAGTGGAAGCTCTCCTCCCGAAGATCAACTCTCCGAGTATACATTTACAGTACGCCAAAGCCAAAGAAGCTGAAGGGAGATACCACGATGCCCTAAAATCGTATTTGAAAGCCCAGGACTATGAAGCGGCGATTCGACTTAATTTGGACAAATTGGATGACATCGATGAGGCAGTTAACTTGGTGCAGGAAACAAAGTCGGTGCAGGGAGCTAAGATGGTTGCAAATTACTTTCAGAACAGCGACGATCCTACGTCGGCTATAAAATTCTTGGTGATGTCTCTGTGTTACGACGAAGCATTCCAGCTGGCTAGAAAGAATGGAAAGCTACAACTTTACGGAGAGATTCTTATTCAGACATCACAGGCGAGGCCGGAGGACTTTAGAAGCCTCGCGTTGCATTTTGAAGGAGAAAAGAATCATTTGTTGGCTGGCAAGTTTTATTTTCACGCTGGTGAATACGTCAAAGCGATGTCACATTTGCTGAAGGCTACTAGTTCGGACGAGGAAACTGAAGCGATCGGTGTTGCCATCGACACGGCTGCTGCTAGTGATGACGAGAGATTGACTCGAAGGTGAGTTTTGAATGATTTGTCAAAAGAAACTTCTAGACATTATTATGCCTTTACTAAATTTGAGATGCTGCCCTGTCTGTATTGATATTCTTTTATTCTGCATGTTTTTGGTTCTAAGATTATGCTATTAATTTATGTATAAATTGTGACAACTCGTTTCAGACTTATCGAGTTTTTGCTGGGCGAGACAGACGGTACGCCGCGGGAGCCGCGGCATCTGTTCCGGCTGTACATGGCTAAACGTCAGTTTGCCGAAGCGGCTAAAACTGCGGTAATATATTTGTTAAAATCCAAACTGCAAATATCTACATTAATATTGAAGCAGTTAGCGGTAGTAGTGATGTTTCATGATGGCATAAATCATTTATGTTTAATGCTTAATGTACTAGCAAAACGCAGCTGACAGCTGTCATGCTTTACGTACTCGTCAAGTACTGGACTATCAGATCGCAGCCGGTACCACGCGGCAAGCATTGTCTTGCCGCTGTGCACAATAAACTATTATTCATTCTACGTAGGAAAATTTTACGACACATGTCAAATGTTTATTTTAGAGATATAGCATAATTTAAATTGTGAGTTGATTTTACGATTATCGATTCTGTTTTATAACTAAATACTATCGAAAATAAGATTATGCTTTAAATCAATAGAGAGATGTGAAAGCCGTGTTAATTAAATAACAAAAATAAACTATAACAATAATTAAGATCGCAATCTGGTACACTTGAATTATTGAAACCCTGACTCCAAACAAGATTAATTCTTCCAGTCAATATTCTTCGTTGCTTGTTGCTGCAGTAAAAATGTAGGATTTCCGTAAATATATTTGTTAATTCGAAATTAAACAAGTAACTAATAAATTAAATGTACTACAGCAATCGATCAATTCGATTAATTTTCGATTCGTGCGATTAATACGATTAATTTTCGATTCCTTGGTTTTATTATTTAGATCTATGTGCTCTAGTTTTAAGTCGTAGTCGTAAGTAAATCGTTATATAGAGGTATTTATGATTTCATCGTTCAAAATGTTTTTATAACGTTTATCGATATCATTTTTTTTAAATGATAATTGATAGTCGAAATGCATGTTTTTAGTTTATGTCAAAATTTGCACGACGTAACAATTTACACTCTGTGGATGTGTCATGCAAGTCTTACGATGAACAAGTTATAATAAGATCTTTTGGTGGTAACGTGAATTCGTGTCGGTGGATCCTCAACAGGTACTGGAACAGTTCAAGATACGTGCGTGCATTGTATTTTCTTCAGCCCTGTCGAGTTATTGATCATAATTTTATCGTATAGTTTATATATTAACAGAGTAGCCGGTAGCCAACCGCTATTTAGGTATGGCAGGAAAGCTACAAGTGACGTCACATGTCGGTAATAACGGTATTTGTTGCAGGTGATTATAGCTGGTGCGGAGTGTCGCGCGGGCAAGTACCGCGAGGCGCGCGACGTGCTGCGGCAGATGTGCGCGTCGCTGCGGGCGCGTCGACTGGCCGTGCCGCGCGACATGCGTCACGCCGCCGCGCTGTTGCATTCCTACATACTGGTATGTGTGTGTATGCTCCAGATTTGGTTAATTTTTCATAAAGAAAATATTTTGTTTCGCGTCTCAGGCCGTGTAGAATTCTCACTTTCTCACTCGTTGAATTAATTCGTTAATTCATTCCATTCGTTCATTCATTGAAACTACAACATAACAGGACAAGATCACGCCAAAAACACCTACTGAAATTTATCGCCAGACAAATATTATGTAAACGACTATGATAGTTTATTACTGAAGGAAAATCGAGACTTTGTTATTATGTGTGCCAATTTCTAGGTACGCACACACGTGAAGCGCGGCCGGCACGATCTAGCCGCCAGGCTGCTGTTGCGTATCGCGTCCGACGTTACATTTTTTCCTACTCCTCAACGTAAGTTGCAAAAGTGTATACAGACTATATTGACTAGAGGCACATAATAGATAGGTACAGAACGCCAGCTCCATACATCGAACGATAACGGAACACGCACACATAAACGCGTACGTACAAGTATCTCGGATCAAGTTGGTTAAACGCCAGTCGTGAGTGCTCGCACTTTAATTCTTATTGTTTCTTTGTGTGGCACTAGTTTCAGAAATGACAATAAATAAACGATCTTATTTAAGTTGTTGTGTATATGCTCGTATGTATAATAAATTAAACCGAAACGATTTCACGTTTTTAACCACCATTTTATCAGAAATAAATGACCTGAAATAATTTATAATACATGTTATTTTATTGAAATTACTAAATGGAAACTTTCATAGAATATTTTAGATGCGCTGCAGTCGAGCGTACGTAAAAAATCAAGGTCCTAGGTCGTATTTCTGTACTTATCTATTTTGAGTTAGATGTATCTAACTCTAGGCAGACGCAACATGGTCACGCCAATCCGCTATTTTTTGCGAATTATTTATTTATTTGCGAATCAAAGTAATCGATTGTTTCGATTGTTGGAACATCTCGATGGATGCAAATTGTTGTTTATCGCAATCGAGTGATGAATCAAATAGAACTGCTGGTCGCTTATCGCGTTCGATTCACCAGCCCTCATTGCATTATATTGATACAATTGGCTCGCAATAATTTAAACGTTTCGATAATCCCTTTAGAGCAGGGGTTCCCAAATTTTTGTAGTTCACGACGCATGTACATACTGGTTTAGTATTTTGTCTCGACGGCCTTGTCAAAATATATGTACAATGACGCCATCTGAGGCTCACTTAAGTATATATTAGAATTTTTTAGTTTGTACTAGCTCCTGTTTTCTATTCTCCGGGAACTCAGTGAGGCCTTGCGGCGCCGCTGGTTCACTTATGGCGTACTCTTTTGGACCCCCTGCTTTAAAAGATAAGTCAATTTGAATGGTCATGATTTTAGTTGTATTTTAACCACATTTGATCAAGATTTAAATATCATTGAATTTCAGATCAAGTCTCGATACTAACATCGACAGTTATCGAATGCAGTCGAGCCGGTTTGAAGCATCAGGCGCATCACTGGGCGAAGGTGCTCATGCAGCCGGATTATAGATCCCAGGTATTATTACTAAATTAATATTAGCTTTGCCCGTGACTTGGTTTGACTTCAGAATTGGGTCTTTACCGGGATAAAGAGTATCTTATGTCTTAACCTGGGTTATAAGCCAAATTTCATTCAATTTCGCTTAGCTGTTTTTGCATGATTGAGTAACAAACAAAAATAATCACTTTTGAATTTATAATGTTACTAAGATCAGTATAATATCAGCTAAACGAATGAACATGCCGCCAATCTTGTCAGTGTCAATCAGTCAGTACATGTGGGAAAGCCGTCTATGTCGAATGTTCTGGATTTCAATTCAATCCATACTAATATCATTATATTAGTCCGCTTTAATAAGCGGAAGAGTTTTGTTTTGTTGAAAATTGAAAAGTCGTTTATGAACATTATTTATTAGCATATTAATCCTTATGAACGAAAGTTACTTCATCACCAGAACAATTATATGTAGATAAATTTTGCCCTTTATAGCATATTATTTGGACGCATAGTTTGAGAAATAATGTAAAATTAAAATAATTTAAATTTTTTTGGGTCTATTGACTATATGTCTAGTGGCGCGAACGAGCCGTGTGAGTTGTGACGCATAGATAATAATATTGTCTACCTATATTTGAAGTATTAAAAATCATCAATCAGCTATTTCTTTTAAATTATACGCGAGTGAAACCGCTTGACATTACTAGCTGTTATTATACAATTAATAAAAATTTGACATCTGTCATGAATATAATATAATTTAAAATTATTAATGAATGAATCGTTATGAGTGTTTAAATTATATTAAATAGATTTAGTTGTTGTTTGTTTTTTTTTTAAGTTTGTCTATTTTCTATAATAATCGTGGCAATCTTTTTGGAACTATAAAATCTAAGAGTTTATACGCTTTCCAAGCGGAAAATTCGCCTGTGCAATGCGTTAAAAGAGATGAGTAGTTCAAATCAGCTACAAATGATTCAATAATATTTATTAAAGCCGTTCATTTTTTAACTCCAATAATTTGTAGGCCAAGGCGCCGCACTTACGGGCGAGGCTCCTTTGTGATATTAATTATAAGGAGTTTGATTTGTATGACGTGTATTTTTGTGTTTCCTTTTGAATGATCGCAGATAGATCCGAAGTATGTGAAGAAGATAGAGTCGGTGGTGCGTCACGCGCCGCGGTCGAGCGCGCCGGCGCGTGCGTGCGCGCCGTGCCCGCAGTGCGGCGCGGACGTGCCCGTCGCGGACCTGCGCTGTGCGCACTGCGAGGCGGACCTGCCCTTCTGTCTAGCTACGGTCTCACTTTATATTACTACCTTACAAATAATCCATTGGGCAAAGATGTTAAAAGCATGAGCGTCTTCACATGCCGAGAAATCGTTAATTCTGTAGTGTGGTGGGAACTACGAGAAAATTTATCGGGTGGTCCGTTCGGGGTCAGTAGATGAAAGTAATCAAGCGGGGTGATAGGGATCTTCAGCATAACGTGATGAGGTATTTAAGATGCCGGCGTGACAACGCCTGGCGATGGAATGTATATTCCAGTGGTCGCCGATGTTCTTGGATTATATTGTGCTTACCATCAGGTACAGCTCACTGCATAGTGCACTCACTTTGCCGTGTTACAATTAAAAAAAGAACTGTACTCGATTGGATGGCGAACAGCCGTCACAGTGACTCTCTTTTTGTTTGTCCATAATCCAGTGAATATCCAGGTTCAGAGACGCTCACAGCCATGACAGTACCGACCGGCGCTGGATTACCGATCTCTCGATGGTCGCCGTAATTTTTAGATAGCACTTTACAAACCTTTTCAACCATCCATTTTTTTTGAATTGTCAAATATGTGACTAATTGTAACATTAACCGACAGAAGCCCTGGACATTGTACGCTCTGTGCGCATTGTATCAGCTAATACCGACTATATGTTTAACTAGCGACCCGCCCCGGCTTCGCACGGGTATAAAATATTTTAAAGACGGATTTTCATACAAATTTTCATACACTTTTTCACCACCTTAAGGGTTGAATTTCCGAAAATTCATTCCTTAGTTCTCAGCTAAAGTGTAAATGGAACCAGCATGCAAATTTTCATGGTTCTAGCCCTAGCAGTTTCAGCCGTGCGTTGACCGGTCAGTCAGTCAGTCAGTCAGTCAGTCAGTCAGCCAGTCAGTTTCATACTTTATAAATATTTATAGATTGGGCTTTTTGTAAATTGCTCTCGTATTTTTCGAGAATAATTTAAACCAGCGTTTCCTAAACTTTAAAGCTACGGAACACTCAACAAATCTGTTTTAATTTATGATAACCTTTATTAAATTATAATAAATAATAGACAGTGGAATTTAAAATAAGATTTAAAAATAGTATTTCAACTATGGAATTATTTTTTACAGCCGAAATAATTTAACAATTTAATTACAAACATGACTATTCCGCGGAAGCCATTTTAGAAATAACTGATTTAAACCATCCCTGAATAAACAGTGTGTTCGTGTAGACTATGAAATACACATTTCGAATAATTTCCCGTGAATAAATGAGATAATAAAATAAAAATATAATATCGTTAGAACGGACAAGTGTCTTGTGCCAATTGATTACAATACCGTCGTTTTATTTAAACAAAATAATATAGTTTAAATGGAGGTTATTTTATTTAAATTAAAGGGTCTACACATTATAAAAGAAGATCTGACAGCGTGTCCCGAATGCGATTTCCCGGCTATCCTCACAGAGTTTATCGAGTAAGTACTTTTTATTTATAACTGTCAATTATTGTTATGTTAATTTCGAACAATGATTTATATATATGTCTTAATATAGGTATCTCTATGTTATACTCGTATTGGGTATAAGTCGTCTCGCTCAGAGCGGGCTAAGTTACAATATACTGTATTTAAAGTTCGTTTTGTATTCCGCTAAGTACTTACTATTGGATACTTATACTAAGAAGGGTTGATATATATACGTAATTTATTAATTGCTTGGTGGATACAATAAATCTCGTGTTAGTTCCGACGGTTGCGTTAGACTCATTATCCGTTCTAGGCTTAAAACGAATTATTTGCGAACAGCTTGTTGTTGTGTACCTACACTGGAGTTGTTTTATATTCTCTATAGGTATCGTTTTGCCACAGTCTCACATGATGGTGATACGCTGACCCTAGTGGAGGAACTGGCTCTCAAATGCGGCCAGACCGACAGACACAGGCGTAGCAACAGATTTGCAACATCACCTTTGTAGTTAGTTAGTCACAATAACTTACTTCGCCTAAAGCTTAGGATTTCTGCAGGGATTCGAACTTACGTCCGTCGACGCGACGTCCGTACACGTTACCACTGCGCCATCATTGTTTCATATTTGATGCGATTGTATGAAACAAGTAATGCGAAACTTTTGCATATGGGTGTACGGGTTGGAATTATATTTTCCAGGATACTCAAAGAGGAGGGGAAATGTCCAATGTGCGGCGAGAATGTCGACTATCGCCGTCTGGTCAGAGTAGATGACGTGTCGCTCTACTTAGAACATACTACTACTGAATAACTTTACGTAAGTAACGTCTTCATACTTACCGACTTAATTATCGACACGATAACTTTTGTATTAATCTCGCACATCATTTTTCAATTTCATTTTATCGATGTCGAATATTAAATTATGTACAAGAAACATATTAGTTCTCGTACACATTTTGTTACGCTGTTTCCTTTTAAGGGTTTTAAGGACTACAGAATGCCGTCGGTATTGTGGTGACCGCCGCCCGCCGGTTGAAAATGTTTATTTGTACGGAACCCTAATTCTCTTTCTAAAATAACAATAGCTTAAGCTACTCCGTATAAAACCAGTTATCTGCCAGTGAAAGTCGAATCAAAATCGGTCCAACCGTTTCCGAGATTAGCTGGAACAAACAGACGGACAGACAGAACAAAAATAAAAATAAAACGTTTTTTGTCATAAGCATTATATCAACTTTCATTTGTTAAAAAGCTGTTATTTTGACATTACTTACAGACACTTCGATTTTATTATATGTATAATAAAATAATAATAACTAAGCAATTAATATAAGTATGCAATTCGATTGATATAATATTTGATTATAAATCTTTCAAGGTGAGGTTCTTATTAATCTTTCAAGGTTTATATAATTTGGGTCACTTGATAAAGTTTATACGTATATCGAATTATTATTTCACAGATAATAAACAATACCGGATACCCGCCGATGGAATTTATTATGACTCTATAAAATTGTGATTATATTATCCGTCCGTTTAGCTAAAATTAAAACTTATTTCTGTAAAATTGTGTCTTAACTATGCATAAACATGTTGTATAATTTATACATGAAAAATAAAATATTTGTTTTTTTTTTTCATTTACAGCCTTGACCTTTTACATATTAGACGTTATCTTATGAAACCATTGCAATTGTGATTACACACGTTAAGAGATATAGATATACGATTTTTTTACATAATTAAAAATTTGAAATAGGCAATTACGTTCTACAATTTATCATCGTGTAAAACAACATTCTAAAATCTTTGTTTTAAATAATTCTTGATATTATTTTTGATACCTCATATATGCTAGCAACCGTACGCTTTTATAACAATGAACAATGAAAATAATAAATATGATAGCTTTCTAATCGTTAAATATTTTTTAGAATCAGGTCAGTCGTTCATGAGATTACATCCACAAACATACAAGCTTTACCTATATATAATAATAGTATAAAAATGTATCTAAAATTAAATTTAGATAATGTTTTGCTATCCAAGTTGATCTAGAATCTTGTTTTCTTTTTCAAGTTATACGTTACGTTAAAAGTTGAATAACGTGCAATTTAGAATTAATTAACCCTAAGAGTCTGAGTGAATCACTTTGGGATTAATTGTTTTAGAATTTAGAAAGCTGTTGTCATCGAAACTTAGTATACGTGGAAATAGTCTTAATAACTAAATGAAATAATAATGCAATATTTAAGTGATGAAACATTTAATTTTTCATTTGAAAGGTATACCTTTGTATTAAGACATCCGATAGGTACTGAGATTCAAATGAAACCAAGAAAACACAAATATGTAATTTATATAAAATTGCAGACATTACTCGCTTGCGTCAAACTCGCATGATTTTCGACCCAAAACATTTATTACATATAAAAATGTTTTAGAGTGAGAACCGAGTGAGCTATGATTCTATAGTAACACTTTAATCCATCTGTTAGGTATTTCTACAATCAATATTCGCCTAATATAATTATCGCTATCTATTTATAATCTTAAGTAGACAATACATTTATACAACTTAAAATAATGACAAGACGATTATAACAAAATACAATTCGATAAAATTAAAATGAACTGATTGTGCTAATTAATAATAAATACATCGAGGCTAACAAACTCGCTCTCCGTCGAATAAAATTGACTACACTCGGCTAAAAGTTACGCATAGTAAAGAATTTAAATACTTAGATAAAATATTCTTTGCTTTAAACTTAAAAGTATTAAGTTTTAGGTAAATAATTTGGCGATTAAAAATATCTACTACTCTATTGAGTAAAAATATAGAATTTTTATACGCGGTAAATCAGAAATGACCAATAATTTCAATGAAAATTACTAAATGTAATAAATAGTCTTGTAATAATATGTTCTCTCCATAATTTGTGGAGATTTGGCACTCTGCTCTACAATAATAAACCAATGTCAATATTAAAAAAAATATTTTGTATCATATGTAAAAAACATGTACATTTCGTAGTTTAGACATTCGCGAAGCGTAATCTTTTTTAAGTTTAGGTATGTTAGGCTAACGAAATAGAATACAGTCAAACCTGGGTAAGTGAGAACTGGATAAGCGAGAAAACTCTATAAGTGAGAGTAATAGCCAGGTCCCGTCATTTTAAGCTCCCAAACCTCTATTAGCGAGAAACAGAAACCTTTGTAAGAGAGAGTCGTTTTTCCCTCATGGACCTCCCGTAAGTGAGACTGCTACTTATCTATACCTCTATAAGCGACTGTTTAGCTTTATTTATTTATATTATTTAGGAGGAACAAATGACAAAACAAATTTAATATCTGCTATTTTAACTTTCGTGGAACTTCTACCATTGTTTTTGTATTGTTTTCTCGTCAATAAACCGAACAAACCGATGACGATATCGTTAAGAATTGTGTGAACACCTGTATTGCTGGAAATGACAGTGAAATCGAGGCACAGATTCCGGAAACAGAAATAAAGATCATTCCAATGATAGCTTTAAATGCGTTGGAGACGGTCCATCAGTACTTTGAATACGCGGTGGTTGTTGATCAAGCAATATTCGACAAAATTTATGAGTTAGAGAAAAACATTCAAAATACAAAAACAGAAACCCAAACGAAATTGACGGATTTTTTAAAGTGTAAATAAGTTCTAAATAAAATAAAATTACATAGTGCATGAATTTTTGTTTTGTTTTCGTAAGCATCTTGATACCTACCCTTATAAAGTGGCTGTGACTTGTTATTGCTGCGTACCTCTATAAGAGAGAAACGCTACCCATGTACTTACTACCTGCATTAGCGAGAAACTCGGGTTAGTGAGAAACCTCTAAAAGCGAGAATGAGATTGTGCTCCCTTGAACTGTCGCTTATCCAGGTTTGACTGTAATTCAAATTACGTAAATCTGTTAACCATTACCATCTTTGAAAAGTGGGTTTCAACAAAATAATTATACCATTTTATTGGTTTCTACACAGAGTATGCATGAAATATTTTTATGTGTTATTTCACAAGCGGGTTTATATCTGTGTGTATAGGCCATAGAAATTTATGTGTTCATAGAATTATTTGAAAAAAATCCTTGAATAGTGATGTAAACTTAAAACGAATAATATGTTGTAATTTTGAAAGAATGACGGGAGAAAGTTAAAAACTCAATATATCCGGGGAACGCACAAATAATAGCTGCCATAAAACAACATAAAATAATATTCGGTCTAACATTTTGACAACATTCGATTGTACTCTATACGTAATAAATAAAAACTTTATAATAGTCGATAAAAAAAAAAACAGATTTTATTGACCATCGCGTATATAATATTAATAAAATCTATATCTACCTAAAGTTGCACGGATGTTTTCGATAATTTTATAAAAATTTACAATAAAATGGAACGGATGAAAACACTACAGTTTGACACGATAAGCGCTATTTTGTTAGTATTCAACGTGGTAAAAATTACTTTTTCGTCACTTCGATATAATGTCATACTAAAGTCGATGATATGAACGAGCTCAAATTATTAGCTTGATATAGTATTTTTAAATTATGTTTTTATTTGCAAGTGTATTAATTTTTTCTATAGAGACAATACTTATTTCACACGCAAATTTTATTGTAACATTTTCGATCTGCCGATTATAAAATTGATAAGTAAAACCATCGTTTCAGGAAAACTATAGTTTCTTTTGATATCTGGTTATTTGAATAGCTCTGTAGCACGTTCGATTCTTCGAATCTAATATGACGATAGTCAATAAATATATGCAAAATGTGAATAGAGTGGACCGTTACGATATACCTACCAATGGACGAAAGTAAATTAATTAACAGATAAATTCCATTGAACACACTGCAAATATGTCAGAATATAAATATGTTTATACAATATTTTATTCGATTTATATGCGATGGCCGGATATATTTCAATATATGCGTTGGCGCAATCCACTCTGTCAACTTAAATTATATATTATTTTTTTATTTAAAAATATTTACAGTTATATATATATATATATAAATATTTTAATTAAATCAGACATGATGGCACTTGGTTGCGTCGTAAAAGGTTAAAATTATACGATAAGGTTATTAACTACAAGAAAAGTAATTTATATACTATATAATGAAAATTCCTTTACAGTTTTCGAGTAAAATATCTGGTTAGACAAACATAATAATTATTATGTTGTTTGGCTGTCACCGACAACATATCCATATAGACTGCCGCATACACTATGCCGCCACCCCAGAACACCGGATTAGGTGACATCTCATGTTTAAAAAAATAGCTGACCATCATAGTTGTATCTCTTTCTTTCTCATGCACTCTCACCAGCTGACAGAATTATTTCAGTGCATTAAATCTCGCATTAGTATTATGGATAGATATGTTGTCGCAATGTTGACCACTTAGCACTAGATGCAATTTGATATACCGGAATCGGTTCAACAAGACGTTCAACGTATTTGCCTTGTCTGGTGATATTTGACAGTGAATATGGTCACCACTTGAGTGACGACTGCGAAGAGTTAAAAATAACTTCATGAGATGAATTTAAATGTAACAATATCATTTGTAAAGTTGTGATTTTATTTATTCGCGTACAGTTTATTTGACACATCTGAGACTACCGTAATTTAATGTAACCAATTATAATATTCATAAATCTGAAAAGTGTACTATTTACTATTATAATAAGGGAATGTATAAAAATTAGAGTTCCAACTACATCAATGTTAACAATAAATACTATAAATCTTTGGTTTTAATTAGTCGTTCGATTACAAAAAGTTTTCCTCTTATATATATATAATTTTTAATTGCAAACGAACGCGAACCGAATCGCACTTTAATGTTAAGCCTACGACCCGTGTTCGTAGTGCTTCGAGATAATACTATTCTACGGTTCATAAGAACAACCGATACCCGTCAAACGCAGCTCACAGTACTCCCTCGTTCAGTGCATAAGAGAAAATCGTGATAAATAACGAGTATAATGTTATAAGATGAGATATAGTGATGAGAGAAAATTTGATGAAAACTTCAGAATTACTTATTTTGGCACTATTAAGACTCAATGTGAGCTCGATTTGAAGGTACCTATTTTATCTAAAGAGCGGTAAGTACTACCTTACTTATCAGGTTTAAATATCAGCAAAGTATACCTGAAAGAGTAGTGACTCATTCGAGAGCTATAAATCACTAGCAAAAGGTAAACAGTTTAACGTATCCGCCCGTTGTTCTAGAAGGTTCGAATGAGAAACCGCAAAATGGCTCCCAATTATAAGAATCCGGAGGAATAGTGTGTAAAACTATTGTAAATGTGCTAGTTGTTTGGGCAAGGCCGCGACCACTCTTACTCTGTCGCTAAACTGCGGTGGTGGCGCTAATACGGGAGCGGGCGCGGGCGGGTCTGGCGTACCCACTGGCCCCGCTGGCTCCTCCGGCGGTGGAGGGAGCTCGGCGAGCAGTACTGCCGCTCGCACTCGCCTCCCAGGAGCTTTATCGATATCGACGCCGAGCCTTTCCGCGGCAGACTTCCCCCTCGCCGCTCCTATAGTGCCTCTCATCAGCGCCGCGGTCGCTCTCTTGCGCGTCAGCGAGTTATGCCGCTGCATCGGCGGCGGTGGAGTCGCGAGGCTCTCCGAGGAGCTGTGCACTGGCTCCGTGCTTATCACGTCGTTCGATGACTTGACAGTGACGGAACTGCAGAACGACACCTTGTCTCGTCTCGGGACAGGTTTCGCTTGGGCCTCCTGATCGGAGGATACTCCCGACGAGGAGTTGTCGCCGTCGTCTCTCTCGGCGGTGCTGAGCTCGTCGCCGCATGATTTCGACGATTTCAGTCGAGTCCGTATCTTTTGTATTTCGTCGACTGAGAACGAGTGCTGCATCGAGCTTGACCCTGAACTGCTTCCACTGGAAGTTAAAGTACGTAACATATTGTATTAAACCTATACTGCATATTTAAAAGTGTACATTAAACGTTGATTCTTTGAAACACCCTATACTATTGATTATTTGATAAGAAACTATTGATTGTTTATAGATTAACTATTGATTGTTTCATAGTTGTTTATATAATATACAGAAGATCAAGCGACGACGGAGAAAAAAAAGGGAGTGTGTGCGATTTACACACGATAGAAGTGAAACTTCATTTTAAAAGTTATTTTCTATTTTATTTAAACAGTGTGCAACATACATACACACCGACATTTACTCTCTCGCTCTGGCTCACACAAAGAGGAGAGACCGATAATGTGCGTTAAACGTTTAATGCTTGGAAGTCGCATAAGAAGTTTCACTTCAAAAAGGTCGTTCAGGCGGAAACGTATCAAGGCCCCTGGCGTTTGCTACTGTTGTAAATCGAAAGGTCATTCGCACAAATCTTCCTTGCAGTTACAAAACGCAGCCCCATATAACGTTCCGTACTTTAAAAATATAGCTAATTTGAACTATCTATAGTTAATCTTAATCGATTATTGGTTTATTGATAGTGCAAATTACTATCGATTAAACTATGGTTAATAGATGTTTAATGAACACTAGTATTAAGTGTGAACAAAGATCAATTAATTATGAAAAAAAAAACAAGAGCAACCAGGTCGATTTGACGTTTCACCCACAAGAAGCTTTAGACGACTATGAATAATGATTTAACATTTTAATTGAATGATAAAGTTATTTATTCTTTGCCAAAAAAGAAATCTATTTGACAGGTGCGGACTGTAAAATATACAGTATAGAGTGTAATGTATAATAACATGATAGTGGTATGAAAGAGTTTTATGAGCAAGAAACAGTCAGTGTAATCCAATCACAAACACGAAAACAAAGCACTTTTTCTCCCAGCGACATGTATTTTTATATCATTGGATATTATACCTCATGATTTAGAGATTAAAGTTAAAAATTATTCTCCATCAAGCTCATAGATTGTTGCGTATATCGGTAGTGTCCTGAAAATTTTAATTTCATTAAAATAACGACTATTGTTTTTGATTTAAAAAAAAAACTGTAATTACTGCTGGTGTTTCATGTTTAATGAAACTTAAAGAATAATTTTTAAAAAGCAAAAGTTTTTTTCTTTTGTGGTCTCGCGTCGTGTAAGTAATATTACAATCGGGTATTTGTCTGTATTAAAAATATTCACGGTGTAATAATTCTAAATGTATTTTTTAATATCTTCTTATTAAAACATTCAAAAATATTGCATTATTATTCAATAAAACAAGAAATAAAGTACATTTTTTTTAAACTTTCGCCATGTCATCACAAACGCCCTATGATTGGTTGAATATCTAATTAGGTCACGTTACGTCACATTGTGATTGCGTAACGAGCGAATTTGGTTGATCCGTGTGCTTTTTTGGTATTTACTTGTTAGCAACATTATTTTCATTTTAAATAATAATGGAGACTCATTGTGTGTTAAATATCTGTTTTAGGTTATATTTATAACTAGAAACAAATGTATCTAAAAACAACAAAGTTTTGATTTTCACACTCTTTTCCCGCGATCTCTAATAAAGGAGTATTAGTTTTTGTTTATAAATCTGGCTCAAACTTCTCAGTTATGATGATAGTGAAGAATTTATTGACTTTGTATTTTTTTTTCTATACCACTACGATGGCAAACAATAGCGTGGGCCCGCCTGATGGTAAGCGGTCACCGTAGTCTATGGATGCTTGCCATATCGGACACATCAAATGCGCATTGCGAACCTTTCAAAAACTTGTTAACCCTTAATTGAAAATTTTATTTTATAAACCAAATGTTAGTCGACCATGGTTATGTAATATACTCGTAAACCTAGAGTGGCTTATGACGTCACGGTGCGATGTTTACAAATGGGAGCGTTTACGAGGTTTTTTTAGTAATTTGAATTTATTTGTCGATTTTTATCAAAAACACTTTCAATTATGAAGAAAAGCTCTTATAATTAGCATTATTATTACATTATTGAACATTTTAGATAGGTTTTCGAAAACAGTCAAATACCCATTGAATCCATATATTATTATTATGAAAAAATACACTTTCATCTATCGAACAACTGTCAAACTTCAAGTATAACTCGTTTTATTTGTATATGACCTTGAACTAGGCTTGAACATTAAGAAGATTATTGATACATTTATTGAAAGAAATACTACAATATTTATAAATAAATTGGTTACTAACCATTTTACAATAATTTTTATATACGTAATGTAATAACAATTGATTGACTTGTATACAACCATATAATACTATATTTAACATTTTAATAATGTGTTGGAAATCAATACATTGAATGTGACTGCCCGTGTAGGGTCAACATATAAAGAAACGTACCTAGCGTTACTGTTAGCGCTTGTTTCGGCGACGGGAGTGGGTTCACCTTTCGGCTTCGCATCGGCCTCTTCATCAGACTCCGACATGCTATAATCCGGTTCTGGTATAGGTGGCGCTGGAGTCGAGTTCTGTAAAATATAAATATTGTTTTTTATACCGATGGTGGCAAACAAGCGTACGGTCTGCCTGACAGTAAACGACCAGAAGTATCACACGCGTGTTGCCCACCCAAGTGTGTTAATATTAGTTGCTCTATCGAGCAACGACCTTAAACAACACATCGAAAGTATTGGCGATTCCAAACGCCAACGAATTCATAGTTTCGTATTTTTACACGTCTTGATAGTGATACATTACCGAGCGTCCTACGTGAACGAACTCAAAGCGAACAAGTCGCATTGTGGTGCAACGCGAAAGTCAAGCGATTAAACGCGAAGCGGCGCAACGAGGCTACTTGCACTGCGGGCGCGGGCGCGGTCGCGGGGGCGCGATGCCGTGTCGCGAACTTCTATGACCACCCGTCGTACATTGATCATGGACGGGCAGATAAGATTTTTGATTGCAAACTTGTATCCTTGTAGTTTCAATTATTACAGCAAGTTCCCCCTATTAATGGTATGATAATAACCTATGGTGATAACTTTTATTTTTTTTTGTTGGATAATACAGGACGTTCGTGGTCAGCATTGATTAAAATTTCAGACATAATAGTTATGTATATCAAAAATCAAATTAAAAAAATAATATTTAATCAATTTAAGCTCTAAGAAAGCACTTATGAACATCAAATACTACTACAGGTTCGGAAAACATCCCATTAATCGAAAAGAACCGGCAAGAAACTCGATCAGGCTTGTCTTTTTTTCTAATGCTTTTATCAACTGTACTCATACACAATATTTACAGTTAATAATCAGTTATATCACAATAATCATTATGATATTTATAATGATATACAGGATGTTAGGAGACCGCTCCCGAAAACGAAGACAGACGATAGCACTAATGACACCTTTGATGATAGCACAGAAAAAAATCGATCCTGATTAAAAAAAAATCATATTTTTAAAACGTTTTATTTATTAGCATTAATTACACTCCATTATGTTAGTACAGCTAAATGAAACGATAGTTTAAAAATATGCTTTTTTTTTAATCAGGATCGATTTTTTTTCTGTGCCATCATCAAAGGTGTCATTAGTGCTATCGTCTGTCTTCGTTTTCGGGAGCGGTCTCCTAACATCCTGTATATGATGATGAATAATAACCACGCACAATAATTTCAAACCGCGTCCAAATCGCACGAAAATATCAAACCAATTGACCGCTGTCGCTTCTTGCACAACGCTCGCATGCATTCGGTTCACGTATGTCACTTCAAGCGGTTGCGACTGTTTGACATTTTCGCGTCGCACCGCATCGCGTTCGCATTCAGTTCGTGTTCATGTAGCATTAATGGGTTTTCAGATTTATTCGCGATTTTTCTTCCATAGTCTGAAGAAGTATTTAAGTGACAGTCATTAAGTGATCTACGAATACTGAAACCTTGAAACCCTGAAACTTATGGTGTAAAGTGTAAAACCATTATAAAACCTGTATTAACGTATGGATGTGTTTGCTCGGCAAGGAAAGAAACGTATGAAAGAAAATTACATAAGAATGTTAAGATGAATGTGTGGTGTAACTAGAATTGATATTTATTTTGTAATAAGTATTTATTTAGGGACAGCATTTATATATATAATTTTTACATACCAATTGAGTTTACAAACTGAGCCAACAAAGGATTCTAAAGGTATGTAATAACAAAATAGTAAAAAGGTAATGACAAAATAATAACAATAATAAATTCTCCCTTGTATGCGTGTAGGTTTTGGCGAATGGGTGAGTGTGTTAACTTGTGTAAGCGTTCTATGAATTTCGTGTTACATGCATTTGATGAATCTCAATGAATTTGCACGATTTCCTTTTTTCAATTGGTTTTTAGACAGAAAAGGTATATCGAATTTTGAATAGTAGTTATTGTAGGTTAGTGGCCTAAGACATATTAGAGAATATTCGAGAATTCAGTGTGGAAATAGATCCAGACAATACACCATGGAGAAGTACTATGTCATACTGATGCCGCCTCAATTTCAATTGATCTATGTGGAAATATTTCAATTACCTGTCTAACGAATCCTTTGTGGTTGTTGAACGGTTGTGCGTATTGGTTGGCAGCCTCGTCAGCGGACTGTGCGCGCGCTGGACCCGTCCACGACCGCAGCGACATCGCTTTACGACTCTAAAATATATACATGACAGAAAACGTAACTAGACGTACATAACATTAGTGCTTTCGATATTGAATTAGTACTCTTTATTGGTCATAGACAGAGACGTACATGAATACTATGCGTAGAACAAATTTTAAGAAACTACCCTTGGTTAAAGATTGACGTGATTAAATAAAAAGTTTATAACGGAATATAATATTAATAATTAAATAGTGAAACAATTATATCCTAAATGAAATGTAAAAGCACAAATATGCATTATTAGCTGATAATCGTGTGATAATTCTAATCCAAAAACGTATGTTTTTCACTTGTGCTATATAAATAACACTAGTTGTATATCGCGGTTGTACCCGCGTATAATTTAAAAGAAATCACCGATTGATGATTATATTTCAGTATACACAATATTATTATCGGCCGGCCAGGGCTATGCGTCACAACTCACACGGCTCGTTCGCACCACTAGACCTGTAGCCACAGACCCGAGCCGAGCGTAGAATTATTTTAATTTCAATTATCTCCCAAAATATTCGTCCAAATAACATGTTATAAAGGGCAGACTTTATCTTCATAAAATTGTCTTGATGAAGAAGTAACTTTCGTTCGTAAGGATTAATGTGCCATTCCTAATAATAATGTTGGTAAATCACTTTTCAATCAAACCTTGTCACAAAATATCTTACTTATGTATAATAGATAGGCATATGTTATCGCGGACTTTTTTTAGATGTTCTAAGGAGAAATATTTTTGTAGAACATTGTATTTACGTATCACTAACCATTACGCCAGCGCACGCGGATAAAGCAGTTAGGGTGCGCTATTTATTCTGACTTATTTAGCTAAAATCAATATTAGCTAGCTGAGAGATGTAGCTTAATGCTAGATAGCCTATGCTATTCCTCGTGAATCTGTCTACCATATAAAAAAAGGATTTTTCGAATCAGATCGGTAGTTTCAAAGATTAGCGTGTTTAAATAAGTAATCAAACAAACAAACAAAAAATAACTCTTCCGCTTTATTATATTATTAGTATAGATGTTGTTTGTAATTGACAGAAAATTGTTTTTTTTTTAAATAATTATTTATAGTTTTTAGCGTTGTCCCAAAATTTTGTATGTTGACGTTATTAATCCATTTTACTTTATACTCAATTAACAAAATTCTTGCAACTATACTCGGATAAAAGTTAAAAGGCAATAGAAAAAGATCATACAGATTGCGTGTCGGTGCGTGTTGCTCTGTAGGCGACGGGCTCGAGGTCTCGCGGCGACGCGTACAGCTTCGCGCCCTCTGTCGGTCGGAAGGTGGAGGCAGGTGCGCCTGCGCACGCACCGGCCCCGGGGAACGGCGGGGGTGGGGGCGGGTGCGCGGGCGGTGGTACGCGTCCTGCTGCCCAAACGACCATGTCATATTCATATTATTTATAACTAGCTGTGCGCGCGGCTCCGCTCACGTGGACTACTCAATGCTGTCGGTAGAGCGCACGCGCGATGTGTGCTGCCTCAAAAATGCTCATTGTGTGTGAGCCTTAGAAGATATATGCTATCTCTGACTTTTTTGTAGGTCTTTTTAAGATCTACAATTATGTATTACATTATTTTGATCCATCTCTTATGGTTTTCACAGCATAAGCCCAAAAAAGGCTTTTTTCCGACTTGATTCAGCATTATCGGCACTGCTTATATTTGCGTATGCGTATGTTACTTTATATGTAAGAAAATATATCCTATAACCTGGTCAGATAATATATCTATGAATTAAAAAAATAACCATGTAAATCTATGAAGTGCTTTACTCGTGAAAAGAACATAAACGGACAGATAGACAGAAAGACGTTGAGTTTTATAATATGTATAAATTATATGAATATTTTTTGGTTAATGAAAGTTAAAACATGAGAGAGCATAATACCGTGTACGTCTTCGCTAGATCGCGTCCTCGGCGGGTGGACAGCGTGCTCGGCCGCTAGGTCCGGCGTCGAGTGGAACTCACGGCGAAGTGTTCCTCCTACCGTTTTGTTCCAGAACTGAATTACAAAAAAAATAATGTTAAAGACAGAGTTTGTAATAAAGTTATTATAGTATTCAAATGCGATTAATATAAATTATTTTAGGTTATACATTTTAAAATTTATTTTCGTCCTTCAACAATACTTAAACACTAATAAGTAAACCAGAAACTGGTTTAATCAGGATGTCGTCAAATAACTGAAGTGGACAATAAGGTACATGAATCGAGTTACCTTCCCTCGGCATCTCTTCATTTCAGCGACTGACGCATAAACCCTGCCCGGGCCTCGGGCCGGGGAGTATGGTGGAGAACTTGAACCGTCCTGGAACGCTGACCTTGTCATCATTGCGTTGTTCCCGCCGCTGAAACGACACATCAAACTTTGAACAAATGTATGTACATTTGTAGATACTAATATTTTAGTAAACATCCCTTAACATAGCATTAGGACACTCGAGCCAGACTACTTTGCTATGTTCGACACTTGCAAAGGTCATATACACTGTGAGCAATCAGTATAATAACTCGCATTATAGGACTAGCCAGTGTACAAAATTAACTAATTTTCACTGAGGTTACGAGTAGTTTGTAGATGTACAACAAACAGTTCCTGGAGAAGCAGGACTTAGTTTGACTTTCTTAAATAGTTGTGTTTGCCATCCTTTGCTATGGAGATTTTACCTATAAATTCTACTTACGATGTGTCAGCGTCAGCTTGCCTTTGAAACAGTTCTTCTAACTCGGCTGCAGTTATCCTTGAAGAGGCCGGCCTTTGTCGTATTGACGCCGTCCGAGGAGCGACCGGAGTCCCCGACGAGGGTGTACCACCTACAAACAAAAATGTGAATCGTGAACATGAGATCAATTAAAGTATACAAGCTACATAGCATTTTCTTGAAAATTATTGATCAGTGTGCGATGTCAGGATCGAAATACTGATGTGTATATTGAAAACATCGACGATTTGGCATTGATATTAGGTTCCTTAAAATATCGAACTTTATTTTTTAATGTTATAAAGGATAACGATGTTTGCTTATCGATGTTGATATTAATCGTTACTGATGATGTTACTGATGTATATGGCTCATCCCTAGTGTATTACCACTTGCCAGTGATGAGTTATAGTAATGATTGTTGTCGCTATGAGCCTCATAAGAAAAGTCAAGGTCAATCAAGGGGCAATGGAGATGGCTGTGTTTGGAGTTTCTTTACGTGATCGAATTAGAGACGAGGATATTCGTACAAAAACTAAAGTCAGTGATATAGCTGTAAGAACTGCCAGACTAAGTGCCAGTGGGTGGGGCACATTGCTCGTAGAACGGATGGCTGATGAGACTCAAGAATTCTCGACTGGTGATCGCGTACCGGAAGACGCAGAGTGGGTAGACTCACCACAACGTGGACTGACGACTTGGAGAGGGTTACCGAAACACGATGGATGCGAGCAGCGCTGATAGTTATAGCGACCTTTGGGAAAGCGGGCTATGTCCGGCAGAGGATGTCTTTCGGTTCAGAGGATAAATGAATATAATATTTACGCAAGCATTTGACATTGTTAATAGCGTAACTGAGCCTCAAATACATTCTATTATTTAGAATCACCAAACACAACGTATAACGAAATATAAAATCACTTAAGTAAATTATCTCCATTGTTGTAATTATAAAAAAAATACAGAAATAATAAAGTAACTCACTATTACTGCCTCCGTGTAACTGCACTGATTCAGCCGATGAAGATTTACCCGCAATACTCAAAGGTTCACAAGTCTCTTCTTTTTCGCCACCGTTTTCTGAAAAATGTTACAATACATTCTTATAGAGACTTATGTATCTAATAACTGCAGCAAGAGTTACGCAAATAAGTCTTCAAATAACTGGTATATTGGATTTGAAACTGTACTATTACCATGTATGGAAGAAATACCATTCTGAAAGAACATACAAAATAATGAGACAAAAGTTAAGAAGAAAGCTCACCTAAGCCGGCGACCATAGATTTCGCTCTGGCGCGTCCCACACTCAAAGTGGTGCGAGGATCTCTACGAGGCGGCGCTGGCGCAGGACTGCGACCTGATAAGTAATAAAAACTGTTGAAATTTTTTATTATAACTTATTTATGGTTTAGGACTTAAATGACAGAGATACGGAGAAAGTGAGAACGATATGCTGGGTTTAAAGTAAGAACGAATTAATAGAAGTTCTAGTTAGAGATTCTATCCTGGAAATAAAAAAGCAAAACCGACTTGCATCTCGATAAAATTTCTCACTTTGAGAATCGAGCCCATACCCCGCATTGGTTAACAAGCAGAATTGTGAAAAATGAATAAAATATCATTAAAGCAGACAATAAAATATGTCACACCTCCCGCAGCTTTTCTTGGTAAAGTAGCCGCGTAAGGTCGCCCGGAACTGGACAGCTGATTCTGGGACTTGCTTGTGGGTACCGTACACGTGTTGTGTTCGTTGTTACCTGTATATATATGTATATATTTAAATAAACGACAATTTTAAATGATACAGCACTTTCTGCAATTACAGCTGAATTAGAAATAAAAAGAAACAGGAGAAGTTGAAGAGATTGTTTGTTTGTTTGAAAGGGCTATAATCTCTGGAACTACAAGTCAGATTTGAAAAGTTCTGTCTGCATTTTATAGTTTGTTTATTGAGAAAGCTATATAACTTCAAGCTATGACTCTAAAGAGCGGAACAGTTACCATGAACGACAAGCCATTTGGAAAGCTGTAGGCAACGGCTGTAGCTGTGAAGCGACAGGAACGGCGCGGCGGAGAGTTGACCGAATAAATTTAACACGGGTGATATCGTTGGGCATAGCGAATTAATATAAAACAGGAAATGTCAAACGTTGACATCGGCTTTGTGTATCCCACGTAACCTCATTTTTAGTCCGTCAAGGTTTGGACACAATTTAGCATTTAAAATTTGCACTTAATCAAAAACAAATTTGATATAATAAAGGAAGTCTCACCGTTGTTCAACGAGACAACAGTCATGGAGACGAGGGCGCCAGAGCTTCGGATCAGCTCCACGACGTGTTCATGTGAGGCTGCAGACACGTCTTCGCCATTTATCTTTAAACATAAAGTTTAGCACTATATAGTTTAGTTTTAAAAATCATTACATCGTTACATTCATTTTTTTTTATTATCATAAGCACGGTGTGACGGCACTGTACCTGATGGTAAGCACAGTGCAATCCAACAATATCGGCAACCCGCGTGGCATCTAAAATCCATCGAGTCGTCGCTGTCATATCGGCTTGCTCAAACGTCTCTTCACATATGTTTGAAGGATTCCATGTTGTGTCTTTCCTATATTTAGCCATGAGTGTCATTATCTTCTCTTTTATGTCACTCCAGCGATTCTACTCAGTACACTACTAAAGATTTTCTGTTTATCAGGATATATCATCAAAACCTCGGAGCTTATAGGATGTTTTTTCTTCAAAACAAATGAGGATGTTGATAATATCATCATCATCATTTCAGCCGAAAGACGTCCACTGCTGGACATAGGCCTCTCCCAAAGATCGCCACAACGACCGGTCCTGTGCTGCCCGCATCCAGCGGCTTCCCGCAACCTTTACCAGGTCGTCGGTCCACCTTGTGGCGGGTCTGCCCACGCTGCGTCTTCCGGTACGTGGCCGCCACTCGAGAACTCTTTGACTCCATCGGCCATCTGTTCTACGAGCTACGTGGCCCGCCCACTGCCACTTAAGTATAGCTATTCTTCGGGCTATGTCGGTGACTTTGGTTCTCCTGCGGATTTCCTCATTTCTGATTCGATCACGCAGAGAAACTCCGAGCATAGCCCTCTCCATTGCCCTTTGAGTGACTTTGAGCTTTCTTATGAGGCCCATAGTTAGCGACCACGTCTCAGTTAATATATAACATGTTATTTTACCACGCATTACTGCATAATCACTTTTTAACTTTTTTTTATAATCGATAACCACCGATAAATAATACACCGAATTTAAATGCATGTTTCAACCATTTTATCACATTGTCACCTAACATTAAGTGACGATGCACTATAAAATTTGCTACTACAATCCAAACGATCAGATTTGCATCTTCATTTCTTAATCCGGTTGAAAGTTGATAAATCATCAAATGTACTCACTGCCAATTAACTAAATTTGTTGGTGTTTTTCGGGCAGGTTAAATAGTTCGTTCTATTAACCTTCTAATGTTGCCTAATATATTCGTTGAATATACTTAAACATAATAACCTTTTTAAAATTCACAAGCACAGCCATATTTTAGAGGTACATATAAGATGTTTATTAACCAAACGACTTACGTCAACTATTTCCATAAAGAACATGATTGTTTGTTTGATGTTTGGTAACAATTTTGTTTACATGTTTTCGATGTATCATTGTATTGACATTGCTATGCAAGTATTTCTGAAGCCATGTACAATACATTATTAGGACTGATAATGAACACAATTATACAGTATATTTGTTTTATAGGGAGTATACTTTTTTAATTTATCTATACGTTTATAAATTGAAAAAATAAATATCAAATAGCATTCAAAAACTTGAGAAATTCTTATTCGATTTAAACGCATAAGATGATAGTATTTAAACTGATTATTGATAACAAGTCTTAATTGACCAGTTCTTTTATCACAATTAGTAACCAAAGTGGCAAAATCAAGAAGCAAATTACCGCCACAAGGAAGTCCCCTTTTTTGAGGCCAGCGCGGTCAGCGACTCCGCCGGCGTCGACGTCGTCAAGGTATTGCAGGGCTGGACACCGCTCGGACGGGCGTAGTTCCATCAGCGGAGACGAAGCTTTCGCGCCGCGTAGTACGAAACCGAAGCCACGCCTGGCACGGTGCAGCACTACCGTACGAGTCTCCATATTACCATATCTATAAACAATATTTACTCAAGTGAAATATTCCCTAACTCACTTATTAAAGAAATAAATAAATTAAATTTTACTATATTAACTTACTATGAGAAGAATTTAGGGCAGACTTTAAACATCAATAAAATGTACACAATTAATAAAATAACTGACCTCAGAAAAAATAATTTTGTTTTTCGTGTTTCTATACAAACGATTAAAATATTAAGCATGAAGAAGGCAAGTACATAGGAAAAACCAACTTCTTGTAATAAAAACGAGTCGTCAATTCTTATCCTTTTTCCTTGCTAAGTACGGTCGGCACAACATGTTTTCATCTTCCATTATCCTCTATCAGCTGTCATATTAGTACAACCTCTTATACACGTTTCACGCAGTCCTTCTTCAGTCTGCCTCTACTCTTATATTCGTCCATGTTCAAACTTCTTAACACATGTAATTATGTAACTTTCCTTTTCATTTCATGATGGTACCCACAGCGGCTGCTCTGGGGTACAGCGAGAGGTGCGGTCGCTCTAGGTACCAAGTAGCAAGAGGCACCAAAATGCCAAATGCGAAAATATATATATATGTGTATATTGCGCCTTATGAAAGGCACGGGGCTGCCCCGAATGAAATTGACAATTGAATTCAAGAAAATAAAATTAGGCCTAGCTGTATGCCCGCTAGCTGTGCGCCCACATTTTTTATAATGTCGGGTCGACCAAACTATATCTCGCTCTATCTTGATTAAGGGCTAGGCCGGCGCTGCGTACCCATACCACACTAACCCATTACTCCTCAACGTATATCAATGGCGTTACTTTCAAGCTACCTCTGATATACTCATTCCTATCCCATCTAACTATATACATCCCTCTTAACATTTGTATGTCTGCCAAATACACAATGTAAAAGGCTGACTATATAAAATTATAAATGTTCACTTAAAACACATTACGTTATAGAAAGCACAGAAGTAACCGGTAAACGGATTACAGATAAAAAAAAATACACAAATATTATAGAAGAAAATAGATATGATAGGATAAGTATGGATAGAAGAAAATAATGAAAAACACCTGTCTAATAATAGCTTGAGTAATATTCGGAAAGCCCATTTCGGTTTCTGCCCTTTACAATACAAAGTCGCAAACGTTACAAACGATTGTCTTGAGACGCATATGGATATAAACTGACAGTCAAGTTAGATATCAAATGAATAATCCATTATCACGTTTTTTTTCATACATTGTCTAAATGACTATTGAACTAAAGGTTCGTTTATTATTATGTGGTCATCCATTATGTAATCTAGTTCGTACGTTTGCTGGGTGATAGGACAAAACGATGACAACCATACTTCAGGTGTAGCACCCGCCATATGGTACGGTTGGGTGTGTATCCAATAATCAATCGGGGTGGTAGGAATCTGTATCTGTAGGATCTGTATCTGACTGGGTCGCGATTACTATGTATTCTCTTTTGGATTGTAACAATTCGGTATGTAACGGTGACCGGTTAGGAAATTTTACTATTAACTGAGATACAATAGTGGGCGGTAGGTATAAAAAAGTTGACTATCTCTGGTATAGAGTTGAGTTAAAATATTAAACTTACGATTTCTTCATCCTTGGTGCTGTGGCACTGTATGTTTTGCTGAGACCCATCTCCCTCCTGCCAGTAACGCGAGAATGGTGAATCGGCCCAGATGCCAGTACCTTAGAAGTGAATAAAATTATTTTATTGGCATTATAAAATTTCAGAGATGAAACCGAAAAGTTGTGTTAGCGTCCCACTGTATGTGTATTAGAGAGTTCGAAATGGTATGGGGCGAGAGGTTTTTAAAAAATATATACAATGCAACACAAAATCACACACGGCCATTTAATTCAAAACTAAACGAAGCTTTTATTAAGGTAACTAAATAGCTGATATACTACATAAACATAGATATTTAAAGCATTTAGAATTGGACCTGCCCAATTATGTTCATCACATAAAAGTCAGTCCTATGTGGGGATCGAACCTGCGACCTCTCGGCTCAATAGCAGGGCTAACTACCATTACTACTACTACTAGTACTACTGCTTAAGACTTACCTGATGCAAATGTGCATTGTTTTGCCGTAATCGTACTTCTTGTACGCAGTGAGATGGAAATAGTCCCGTCGCACCCGAGCCTCGTACGTTGCCTTCTAATAAACCATCATCGGTTGCACCGGTCACTGTAGGAAAAGATAATAAAAATTTGTGAGTAATTTTTTGTATAATTTATATAGGTAAAACAATTCACAGGTTAGTTGAAGTTAGATATAGTGTTCGTGGGTATGTGATGGCTATGAACTGTGGTTATCAATCGTGCGTTACGTCAGGTTTATTGACACACATAGCTTTTGTTAGTAAGAACAATATACGACTGATTCGGTAGATTTTAGGTATCTATACAAACGTAGTCGAGATATTGTTTAATAGTTAAATACTTTCCCAAAATGATTGAGCTGTAATAAAGTATTGACTCGTTTACTCTTTATCCATTTTAATTGGTCATTGTCGTTTAATTAAGATCTGTATAAAAATAAAACTATTAACGAACATTAAAAAAAATATCTGGAATATTCTAGAATTTGCTTCAAATATCGAGTATAAATTTTTACAAAGAGAAAACGCATCGTGGTCACGCGGATCACGCACACATTCAAACCTCATCGGTCCGATTACATAAACAAACGAAGAATTTGTAAAAATAGCCCTTTAAAAATGTCTATCCTTCTTTTAATTATGGATGTCATTTTTTATCAGACATATAGGCTACGTTCAGACCAAGACCAATTCTTACGTAAACATGCCTTCGCCTTCATGCTGAAACTGAAATATAGACTGATGCAAGTTTTACAAAACAAATTCCTATGCTGGATAGTTAGTGCCCGAACATTCGTTCGAAACAGAGACCTCCATAGAGATATGGATCTCCCTTCCATAGAATCGTACATGAAATATCAAGACAAGATATTTCGACAGCGTGTCGAACCATCCAAATCCGTTAATGGTAACCGCCGCAAAATATTCCCTAGACCCAAACGCCCCGAAGGCAAAACGTAGTCCGAGTAACATTCTCACCGACCCCGACGACAAATTCATGAAAGCGAATGCTTTATACCCGCCCATCCCTAGTAATCAAGCGTGCTCGCGCCCACGCCTGCGAAACCACCGTTCCCTCCGCAGGGGATAAGTGGTTAACTTCGCTCCCGCATACTCGCCATGACCACCCTCTTCTGCGGCAGCTCAAGCCAAGGTTCGATCCTCCGTCATGGATCCCTTAAGTCAGCAGCCGCTCGAGCGATACAGTGACACTGTATTCACTAGCTACCAATATACAAACATGACACTACACTTCACACATGCGCCTTCACCTTTCTTTCTTTTCTTGGTTAGATCACAGATTAATAAATGCATATATACGCATGTTTCTTCATTCCTACCGCATTTTAAGGATAAGGCCAAACGGCGACTTTTTCGCATTTACGGCAACAGACAAGCCATTATTCGGCCACTTTGGTACCCTTGAGCTAGTTGTCCAGCTTTTGAGGCTGAGTGCCTTTCAAGCTCTCCCCCAGCCAGGTGAAACTGTAAAAGCCTTCAGAGGCTACAGAGTCCTTACGGATAACAGTGTATTCAGTTCGAAAAAAGACCGAGGGCAGTTCTATTCTGGACATCAAAGTCTGAACACCTGTTATAGTTTCTTCTACTTGTGGCTTTTTGTAGGAATACATTATTTAACTGCAAGCGGCATTCTATTACCCATGGGTATAACATTATTAACTACATGACATATAATTTTCATAATTCGTTTACTGGTATAATCTGTATCCTTATAGGAATTTTTTTTTGTATATAACATATTATTAAGGTACCATTCTATCGTACATACTTATAGATATAATAATTATGTTTATTGTTGATATTAACGAAATCTGTTTATTTTCCTTTTTTATCGTTTTTTTTTCGTTATAATCTTTGTAATTTTAATCACAACTTTAATTACCTTCGAGATAAGCACTATATAATATTATAACCTAGTCTGACAATGTAAGGTACGTATTTATAGTCGACAGTACCTTCAATAATGTCTCCGTGCGCGAGTCGCAGATGTCCAGGTGCTGCGGGCTCGTACGGTAGCAGACAGACGGCAGTGTGTGTGCCGGCTACCGAACACGTGGTCGTCTCCGAGTTGCTGGTACCCACGCCGCTCGAATCAGATATAATGTCGCTAGTGTCGCCAGCGCTCTTATCTGTTGACATCGCGGCGCCTCTCACACATCATTTCCCGTTTCGAAACCATCGAATTTCACACGGATAAGGTTGGAAGCGATAATTAACGAAATAAATAAATAAAGAAACGGTGCATGTCAGATCCGACGCGCAACTGGAGTTTACTCTTTAAGAAAGTTTGCCTTAGATATATAATGCATATTAATATATTTTTCTCCGTTAATTCTTCATTTAAATTGATAATTTTAACATAATTTTAAAGCTCATTTTCCATTATTGATGAAACATATACAAATAGTTTAAAATCAATGTTTTTGTTAAATAAGTTGATTAAAAATATCCTATCTCTATAATTGTATTACTCCTCAAAGGTGTTAAAATATATACATATATACATGAATATATATTTATCTAACATGTATGAGGCGCTATCTATTAACAATTTGTTAGATCGTTTACATTCTATAATGTGAAAAATATTCGCACGAGCGCCAACTAGTATATAAAAAAAAACATTCATCACGATTACGTGTCGCTTCTCATCTAATTTATGTACCGCGGGCTACATATGACAATCGATTCTTAAGGGGTAAACTCCAAAAATTTATTACAATCGTTTCTAACAAATTTAATCTTAATCTATTGTAGGAAAGGGGTTCAAACATCGTTAAAGGTAACGAAGAAGCATTCCGTTATCAAAGCTAGGTCAAACAAAGGATTATCGGTCAGCAGTGAAATCCAACAATTTGACCTAACTTCCACATGTACATGATTAACATTAAAGGCACACATACACATGCAGAGAGTATGATTGATGGAGGCGGCGAGGTCTGTGCATGGTGATGGTTGTTCACACGGGCTCGTGCCACTGATTAGTGCTTACACGTTTCACCAAATTTATGAGATCGGGAAATAACAATAGTGTTTTTTGCATGTTTCAAATCGACTACGACATTGGGAACTACAATTATTTGATGCACGTGAAGTGAATATAAAAATATGTACTGGGTTAAAACGGGTACTTATGATACAGACAATATAATTTTTTTGAGAGTTTTTGACGGGATCTTGATCTGTCATGTTGCAGATTTAATTTTTAGTTCATAATCTTGTGTTTTTTGGGCCTTATTATGTAATATTGGTGGCATTTTACGTGATATATTTTGGTTATACACAAATACAGTACAGTTTGGTTGTGTTTTATTATACACAAGTGAAGTGAATTTTATAAACAATAACTAGAAATATGAACTTTAAGTTCCCACAAAAACGTCCCGCTGGACAATTTTAACAAAAGAGCCACCATTTTGTTAAAACGTTGTTTGAACTCTGACAATTAGAAAATATTCTACCCACGTGACATTGGCATAATATTACACTGCATTATGTACATTGTGTAGTATATTATATTGGCTGAACTTTGTGTTGTCTTTAAACTGTGGTCGCGTATTATTTTCCAATCTCAGCATTAGCGGGCCCTCGGTTGTGTTACCTGTGAGAAGGCTAGCGTCGTCTTCGTGACTGGGATGACTTGAATCGCTGATGCTGGAGGAAGCGGATGAGAAAGGCCGGTCGAGGCTACTCTGGGAGGGCGAAGCGCCGGCCGGTTGCCGCCGGAGCAGCGTGTCTAGCTCGTGAGGGATGCGGGTGGAGGAGGCCAGCGAAGACCTGTCTCCAGCAGTCCACCAGCCCCCCCATACAGCCGACCGCCTCTTCGGATTGTATCGCGGCGGTCCTCGAAACGGTACTGTAACCGCATCGTTAACAAACCGAACAAAACTAATAATATAAACGTGCTAAAAATTATTAAAATCAACAGTATTTCAATTAAACATAAATAAATATGAAAAATTAAATTGTGCTATAAATAAATAAATAAAATATATAAACATATAATTTATTGTAAACATAACAATTTTATTATTTAAAATAATTATTTCATATAACTAATTGAACATCAGTAACTTTTATAAGATTATAAAATTACATACTAGCTTACCCAATTACAACCATCACCATTATGAGGTTAAGAAATGAATTAGAATATCATAAATTGATGAAACCATGCAATTATATTCGTAAATAATATAATTTTGTAATGTTAATCAATAAATTTAAGTATAAGCGTGTATTTGAAATAATACAATGTACTTACATACATAGTTTCATTGCAAGAGCTATATTTTTAACATAAATAAATACATACAATAAAGAATTGATTCTCAAACCAAAAAAAAAAAACTTCGTTATGTTAAACATTGTATTATTAATTTTTTGTAGTGTATCAATTTAAAGAGTAATAAATCATGCTTAGAACCGTACTATATTAGTAATTTATTAATTAACATCTACACATTATAAATGCAATGTTTATTACATTTATATTAGGTACTTAGCCCACGTTTATCGATACCATCGAATGAGCAATTGTTGAACGACTCCAGTTTATCTCGATTTAATTGACAGTCGAATGATCGAAATGATTATTCGAGATTTAGAATGAATTACAATAACGATAGATGTCATACTAAAAAAGAAATTTGATCTGAGAATCCCACGCATAAATTATATAAACCATTAAGTAAGTGTTGGTATAAAGCGCTCGTGAAAGCCATGCGTCAACAAACAACAAGCGAACTCACCGACTTCGTCTGATTTATAATTCTTTATAACTTCCGCTAGATCCAAGTTCCCAGCTATCACTGCCACCTGTGAAATATACGATGCCAATATTTATGGTTCAAATCGCGTTTATTGTAGTGATTTTGATGCAATTTTTATTATGAATTATTTAAAGTTTGGAGACCTGACGTTCAGTTCAAATCTATTTTAAAATGACCGTTTTTTTATAGCGCCACTATGTTCGGCTATATATGTTTCGGCTAAAATAGTTATCTGGGTATTATAATACCAGTTGGTTCCGTTCCGTGGACTTTATTCTGCTCTTTACAGTAGTTGTCAATAAATTTAACAAAGCGCTACTATCGCGTTCAGGGACAGCATAAAAACCGTTTCCATGAAAAATACTTCGATCTACTAATTTTCATGGTAGTCGGTCAAACGGTATTGGAGTTTATCTATCTCACATATACATATTATTGTCTGTCTGTACGTTTATGTTCTTTTCACGGAAAAACCACATATCCGATTTACATGTATTTTTTTAATTCAAGCTATGTTATCTAGCTAGGTTATAGAACATAATTTATTAAAAAAAGTAACATACGAAACAAACAATGACGATAATGGTGAATCAATTCTGAAAAAAGACGCTTTTGGAGCTCTTAAATGATTTACGGTAAGTAAACCATAAGAGATATATGGAATTAATGTACATTGTAGATTTTTTTATTGTTGTCTTATAAAGATATACGAAAATGTTTGCGATAGCATATGTCTTTCTCCTAAGGATCACCCACAATAAGTATTTTTGTCTTTAAAATAACTGACGGGCGACCGGTTCGAACGATGGCATCACATTTCGCGCCTGCACTCAACAGACGGTATTCAGTCCGCGACTTTAACTAGTATATAATATACACCAACATCCACTTTTATATATAGATACACCTAATTTATATAATCGATTATTGGGTAGAATAAAACCAATCAAATAATCTAGCTTTCATACAAAATATCTAATAAGACTTGGTCATATTACGTCATACAGTCAGTAAAGTCAGATCAGCTCGATTGATTGATTACTTTATCCATATCTTACTAGATACTTTGTAAAACAGCTAGACTACTGCTCCAATAATACTGCCTAAATTGGGTTAATGTTATGTATAATGGTTGAACAGTATAAATAATATTAAGCTTAATTACTTTGGCTGTAAAATATACATATGCATAAATAAACTCTATCAAATTTAAGTACACACAAGTCCACTTATGAATCGAGTAATTTATTTATATAATTGTTAATTTTCTTTATTGATCGTATAGTATATATACCAAGTAAATAACAAACCTGATAAGGAGTCTGGTTTGCAAAGTTAAGGGCTTCCTTATCACAGCCCCTGAATAGCAACTGCCTAGCGCAGGAATCTTGAGCGTTGACAGCACAAACGTGCAGAGGAGTATTTCCCGAAGCGTTCCGTGCGTTCATGTCCGCGCCGTAGAACAGCAAATGATCTAAGTGTTGGACTAGGCCGTTGCGACAAGCCTGTAAATTAGTACGAACACGTTATAAGATAAGAAAATAATAAGATATTAGTATGCATCTAATAACGTACTTTATATAATTTTTATAATTTTAATTCAGATTCATCCACAGTCGGATCACAGTCAACTTAACAACTACTAGCAACCACACATTCACAGATCAGTTGCAGAGCATGGAAGCTATAATATTATCAGTCTTCTTCAAAGAATTTAAAAATTTTCTTCGATCGTTTGAAAGTGGAAGTCAACACGGAAAAGTATTAAAGCTCATTAAAAAAAAATGATCATGGTCATTAAATTTTTCTATCTAGTTCTTTTAATCATATTACGAATAATACAAACCAAATTATATTTAGCTTACTTATAGATATATTTAAATGATTACCAATTTACAGTCAAATTGTAGAAAAAAATAGGTATAAAACGTACGAAAATAAATCAATACAAAATTTTGTTCAACGAAGCATTTTTGTTATATCAAGCAATATTCGCGGCTCAAAGAACACAGATGGCCGATGGGTCCGAAGAGATTTTAAGTGGCAACCACGCACCGGAATACGAAGCCGCGCAGGACTGGTCGTTGTATCGTGTGATCTTTGGGGGAGGTCTATATCCAGCGGTGGACGTCTTTTGGCTGAATGGGTGGATGGAGCAATATTCTACGCACGATCTGTTAGTTAAACTTGACAAATGCAGTCCTCCTCAAAGTATTTGAAACAACATCTCACCTGATGGACCTCTTGCCATCCTTGCAGATCATTAGCACCAATCGTCGCGTGATCGTGTAAAAGTGTCTCACACAGTAACGGATCAGTTTTATTTGTTACAGATAGATATAATGGGGTTAAGCTCTTCCCGTCCTTATAATTAGGCGATGCTCCAAGTTCGAGAAGAGTTTTTACGGCTTCTAAACTGTTTTTCTCGACGGCTCTGTGTAGTGCAGTGCTACCGTCTTTCGTCCTATAGTCTAACAGTGCGCCTCCGTTGACAAGCGCGATGAGTAGCTTTCCGGGTGATTTTAGGCCGGCTGCTATTGTCAATGGTGTTTCTGTAACATTATTAAACTTTATGTTACAAAAATACTACAGTTGCTGCTTTAAATGTAAATAATGGGACAAAATCTTTATATGCTAAAACTTATGTTGCATGCAAATAAATCAAAAATTATTTGTTAATTAATTGCAACTTGCTGCGACAGTTTTCGACAGTGTTTCCATTTGGGAAATTATGTAATATGTACAGCGCTATCAGCTATCATATGAGAAAAATGACGATCCAAATGTTTTAATTCCAAATATGGTATACAAAAAAATTGATAGATCAATAATTTCTCCTTAACTAAAATGAGTTTCTTTTTCGTCTAACATCTACTTCACCAAGTTATAATGAAAACTATTTAAAATAGAACGCTTAGTCGATAGGATGATATAATTAAAGACCACTTCAAGGACCGTGCGACATCTATCTCAGATTATCCACAGTTGGATTGATACGCTCCACAGAACTTAACTTTAAATACACGCAAAACAATGGAAGATAAGAATCAATAGTATGCAAATTTAGTAGAGTTGGTAAAGCAATAGCTATCATGGTGGATTGGCAATACCGACACAATGAGAGAATATCTATAGCTATTGGGATTACATTTGCTATGCAAACTGAAACGGATGTTAATAAGAACATACATAAAATGGTTATTGTATGCGTAAATGTTAGAAGATTTCGGCGTAACATAGAGTGATTAATTGTTGCTTGTTAAAATTTACCGTTCAACGTTGTTAGATTTTGAAGTGTACTGAGTTAGACGGTTTCATCATCAACAAATGCTAGGCAGGCACTATGTATCGTACATGAATTAAAAGTTTGATTTTACGGCAGTCCAACAAATTATATGTACTTACCACCTGTCTCATTACAGTGAAAATTTGGATCGAATCCTTTTGCGCAAGCCTTTGTAATTTTGTCTATCTGCGCGTGCGTCACGTTTTCCAAGAACCGACGAAGGTTCGCTCGGGAATGTAGAGCTTTCAACGTTTTCTCATCCAGCTTCAGCATTTTGTATACTCGCCTTTTATATTTTAACTGAAATGAGTGCATGATTTTTAAATATAAAATCTACAAACTACTAACATTTAGCCTTTATTTAATGAGTTGTTCACATACTGAGGGCTACCTGTTAAAATCTGATGATTAGCATGCCTTGGCAGAGGCTTATGCCAAATAATAGTCTAAGGTTAGATGATTGTTATGAATTAATAGGAATCCAATTATAGATCAAACGGCCGGTGTTTCTTTCGCCATAATAGGAATGTATTCTGTACTGGTCTAAATTATGCATATGTAACGTTATTATATTTTAAATCATTGGATAAATTGGTATTGTTCACCTACCTCGAGGTAGCCGACCGGACCGTTGAACGGATAGTCACCGAGTCGGCGTTCCTCATCCAGGAACTTCCCAGCTTTACCGTTAACCGGAGGGCAGAACAGACCATAGTTGAAGCTCTCTTTCAGCTCCTGAAAACAAGAAATATCGGCTTTTATATTATCTTTTTTGTAGTCCTTTATAATTAGGTTAGCCTTTCTTCTCATAATGACGAGATAACTTTGTATCTTAAGCTTCTCGAGAGCCGGGAATTATCGCTTTTAGGACCCTTTCAAGTAAAATATATATATTCTCTTATGGTAATTTAAACATGTTATTAACTTCACTAATAAATTTTACACAGTTTCTGAAAAAATTCATAGCTCTGAGATAAAATTGTTGCGATCCACGATTAAATGTTAAAAATTAGCTTATCCTAAGTGTACACTAATTACCTACATATTACATACTGGTAGTCTGTGTTTGGCCAGGGTTTGATGTCTAATGAAGTATTAGACAATAAATGTTATGTTATTCTGTCGTAGTTTACGAATGTTTGAAACCGTTATCTGCATCTTTATGAGTCTCGATTAAGAAATCCTAGAGTTTTGAGACGAAAAGTCGTTACGAGATCAATGAAATTAGCTCTACAAGCAATCGAAGTCACGACCTCACTTATTTATTATAGCGGTCATTAGTACTGTTATAGTATTTAGTTCATCATTAATTGAACCATTAAAATTCAATTTAATGTATAAAACAATTTAATGATTATTATCAAAATTATTATCGACTAATTGTTGCGATAGTATCTATTAGATTTCTTTCCAAACAATTACCGTAGTGTAATTGTTGATTCTTATCAATTAGTTAATAATAATGTTAACAGGGCACCTTTACTTAACTGTGTTTTGTACATCGTAAATCTTTTTTAGTGAACCAACCAATTAAAGGTACTGTCGCGTGGAAAAATGATATTGGGAAATAGCTGTTGATGCTTCACTGGTTTTTTAGACTATTGAACCAATTTTTGTAAATTAGCCAAAAACAAGTAAAATCGAAGCCGTAACACTAAAAGTAAAACTGACCCTTAACAATATGGTGCTTAACTATATTCAGATTAGTCATATTTTTAAAGACCGTATTTAAGTAAACTGTTTAACTAAATACATATTTTTTTATCGCTGAAGGTTTGGCGTAGTGGCCACAATCTCACCTGATGTTAAGTGACGATGCGGCCCAAGATGGTAACACGCTAAACCTAGTGGAAGACTGGCTCTCAAGTGCAGCTGCCGGAACACACGTATTGGTGCTTGGCGGCAGATTTTCAACTTGAGGGTGGTAGCTAGCCAGGTGGGCATTAGAAAATGCCCTACCACCATGCTATGATTTCCTCACGATGTTTTCCTTCACCGGAAGCTCAGGCTCATTGTAGGGATTCGATCTCACGTCAATCGACGCTAAGTCGTACACGCTACCACTGCGCCATCATCGCTTCAAAACGATACATTCGATACATGCTTCATACATTGAATTCAAATAAATATAAACACATATTATGTAAACTACCAAATGGATTTGTTAATTTATCGACTAGAAAAAACAAAATATTCCAAATATTTATATAATTTATCTTTCTCGCTTATTAAAGACAAAAACCGTTATTATGTTAGGATAGCTGGATAAATATGTAATTTATTGTCAAACTTCATCATTGTCAGCGCCTTAATGTTCTACGTCAGGAATGTTAAGGGATATTTATGATGTCACCGTTGGCCACTAATAATAGAGACGGCGAAGAAGCTAATGACGGGGTTTACCCACTCTTATATGTTTGTTACCGTAGTAAACTATTAAGAACACATTAAATACGCACTTCTTTGATCTTCACATTCTTTGATTCCTAATTGAAACTTGGTATTGTATTTGAAATAACATTGAAACATCAAAATCGCTTCCCGACTTACACAATGGTTTTCATGGAATTTCATTAAATTATTGTATAGAAAATATAACAATTGTCTATGGAAGTGTACCTGTAGGAATCAAAAGACGTGATACGGGCGTACAGACAGACCTCGAGCCACTGTTTCCCCGGCGCTGACAACAAGGTAGATTAACAAGCTTGATACATGCTTGATACATTGTACAGCGGCTAACGACGCACTTGCACCATCTTATAGTAGGAAGTTACATGATATACAGAGTGTTTGATCAGTTGGAATTAAATGTTGCACGTTAAGCAATGGTTAAGATTTATCTTGTAAAATGTGAATGTGAATTTTATTTTACGCTACTCGTTGGTGAAATGTTGTAACTGTGACATCTGCACGACGTCTTTAGTGCTTAAGTCTAAATTATATTAATACATATACTAATAATAATGAATATTTTACTTTAAATGTTGGATTAAAAATATTTATGATTGGATTTTAATGCTAAACCTTTGTTTGCAATATTTGCAAGACGTTTCACTTCACCCAGGGATAGTGTAATAATGTATGTTAATACAACTATACTGTACATGTAATTTTTGCCAAATTTCCCGGTAGATATGACTCATAAAAACTGAATATGACATTGAAAAATGTTATGTATTTAAACTTCCCGATAAACATCTATGATAAAGGACAATGATTATCTATCTGTTTGTATGTCTTTTTTTTTTTTTTATATCCGCCACCTTAACGAGGCGACGCGGGACCGCTGGAAGCATACTACCGCGTCGCCCCGGCGGCAAGCCAAGCAAATTGCCCAGCCCCCGGCATTAACGGGAAACAGTTCGGTCCTAACTGTCTCCCCCGTACGCCGAACCAGTGCAATGGAAGGACGGGCCCCCCGACCCGTCCTCCCTGGTTCGGCTAGGGCGGCGGGAGAAGGCGAGCAAATCGCCTCCTCCTACCACCCGCTCGTCTGTTTCGGAGAGGGCCGCTAAGAGGATCCTCCTCGCGAGCCCTCCCCGCGGTCTCCTTCTGCGAGATTACATTCTCGCAGAAGGCGACCATCGCAGTCCATGACCCCCCACTGTCGAGCATGGCTTTCACCACACTAGGCAGCGAGAGGTCCTCTCCCACCACCGCAGCCAGAGCGCGGCGCTGACCATCCCACGCAGCACACTCAGAGAGAGTGTGCTGCGCCCTATCCTCCACAGCACCGCACTCATGGCATGCGGTTGTGGGCTCCCTACGAGCTATTCGGTGCAGGTACCATCCGAAGCAACCATGTCCGGACAGCACCTGCACAAGCCTAAACGTCAGGGAGCCCTGCTCCCTGGCACACCACCTTTCGAGGACCGGGCGGACGGCGTCTATAGTATAACGGCCATAGCGCGCATCCGCCAGGTCCTCCTTCCATCGCCGTAGCACCTCTGCCTGCCCCTCCCATCTAATTTTTGTAACCTCAGTGGGAGCTGGTGGCTCTCCTACTTCCTTCCTCGCCACCGTGAACTGATACACGGCGGCGAGCACCTCCGCCTCCAGCTCCCACGGCGGGGAGCCGGCGAGCACACAGGCCGCCCCCGCGGACACCGTTCGGTATCCCCGGATCACCCTTAACGCCACAACACGCTGCGCTGCACGCAGCATTCGCTTGTTATGGGCGCTAAGGGCGTCCACCCATATCGGTGCCCCGTAGACGGCCATGCTCCGCACGACCCCCGCATAAAGGCGTCGGCAGCTCGCACCCGGCCCTCCCGTATTCGGAAGGAGCCGACCGAGAGCCGCCGCCGCTCCCACTATCCGCGGTCCGAGTCCCTTAAAGTGGGACTCGAACCGCCATCTCCCGTCCAGGGTGAGGCCCAGATACTTCATCTGGGTCCCAACCTGGACCCTGTACCCTTCAATAATTATATGGGCCCCAGGAGGCGGCCCGCAACGAGGCCCATGGAGCAGCAGAGCCTCGGTTTTCTCGGCCGCCACTCTGAGGCCCAATAGCTCTATGCGCCCGACTACGAGGGCCACACCCTCCGTAGCCAGGCGGCTACTTATTACTCGGCTTAACTTATTTTTATGAAATTATGTACACAGGAAGCTTATGTAATTGGTTAATTGATAGGCTATAAGAATTGTCATTAATAACTTGGCTCCCGTGGACGGCTTATATGCCAATTTTTATGACGTCCGGGAGCCATAGGGTTAATATGTAATCCACCCAACTCTTGTTTTTATTTTCCCTAGATATTAATTTTTCTACTTCATAAACTCGCTAAAAATGAATCGCATACAAAAACTTTTTCTTTGGTATCGTTCTTTATATAGTTAGTTTTTATAGTTAGGGCCCAAAAAATAACATAATACATTTACTTAAATAATATTAATAAGATGTTTCAAATAACAAGTAATAAAGATAATTTTGTGAACATTTTAACAAATTTATAATATTTACAAAGAAAGCTACTACATTACAATCATATAATTTAATAATAGCAAAATCTTGAATCAATTTGTAAAATATTTGTTTAGTAAATTGAAATATTCCATATTACAGCAAATTTGTCCTATAACTTTACTTTTATGTAACTCAGATTAGACATAGTTACTAAAAATATACAATACTACAATATATATATATATATATATATGAACAATAAAACAGGTGAAAGTTTTGAATGTTTTTAAATAATTTTTTAAAGCTTAGGTACATTACATATATTTTGTACACCAAATTTATCGAATCATTATGGCTAAATTAGCTACTTATAAAAACATAGCTTAGTTTTCAAGGTGGATCATCACCAAAAACTAATATGAGATCATCTCACCATAAAGCGATTTTATCTTATTTGGTAACTGTGACCACGGACTTGAAAGATAAAAAGTTAAGCTCTTTCATGTTTGCTCGCCTCGCTTTATAAATTTATATCCATGGTTTTGTTTGCACATTGCGATAAAAAAAATTAACTTTACGACACGACGATTAAAGTACTAATATGGAAATTACCACAAAGTGTTTAATTAGTGACTACACAGATTTATTTTGTATTAGTGCCTAGTAGCCTTGCATGCGTTTGTTACAGAGTAATTAGTTTCGTTTCGTAATTTTATTATTACTCATATTATTGGCAATTATTATAGCATATTAATACAGGAATGACATAAGCTTCCCGTGTACAAAATTTCATAAGAATCGGTTAACCATTTTTTTGGTAAATTTGGACATAATATAAACAATATTTACAGTAACAATTTGCGCAGCTAATTATTCCCAAGCCCGATGAAGCTGTAAAAGCCGCAAAGGCTCCAGGGCCCCTAAGGCTAACAGAATAGTGAGTTCGAAAAAAAAAATGTTTTCATTATTTTGCGACACAAAAGATAAATCATTGGTCGACGCGACGATATTATAAGTTGTACAATTAGAATTGTTTAAGTGTCTATAGAATTAAAGTAAACTATTAAAGGTACTCGCTTAAATGCATTTATTGTCATTTAAATAGGTCTTAACTGTGATTTTAAACAACTCAAGCTGTCTGTCTGGCTTAACTGGTTGTACAACGCACGGGGCAATGTTGTGCATTGATTGTATTTTAGTTTACGAATCATGAACGAGCTTGCAACCTACTTACAAACTGTGAACGTAGGTGATCCTGTCTCACTGTGTAATTATTTAAATATTTTAGCATACAATAAGTATTAACGGCGTATATATAATCAGGACTGTAGTACGCATATTTTATTTTATTCAGATATGTTTAGCAAACTTAATCTTTTTTTTTTTTTTTTTTTTTTTTTTTTTTTTTTCGAACTGACTACACTGTTAGCCTGAGGGGCCCTGGAGCCTTTACGGCTTTTACAGCTTTACCGGGCTTGTACTTAATCTTATTTGTAAAAGCATGACTGTGGAATTTTAGATAACGCTGTCATTCCGGCCAGCAGGCCTTTCGGCAACTGGATTTACACTGGCTGATACCGACAACGCGACGAAACAATAGACAGTCACTGTGACGGGTTTAACATCATGTGCATCGTGGTTGCGAGTTGGGTCTCAGTCGTGTACAGATTCCTAACACCTTAATTAATTACTGGATAATGTATATACAGCGGCTGATCCCAGAACACGAGACTAGCATGCAATTACAGCGAGTTACATTGGTGTAAGAATTCTATACTGTCAAATTTATGAAGTTATGTATTGGCAATAAACAATTTTTTTTTAATTAAAATAACAAACTTCAAAATGCATTGCGTATTTGTAAATTTGTAAAATAAGGTCATTTGTAATAGTGAGGGGAAGCAATCAATTGATAGCGGTCCGCGTGGTTCAGTAATTGATGTGCGGCTGTAGCGGAGTTGACGGACCACTGAACTGGTTTGTGCCGCGTTTAAACACGCGCTATTGTTTAAGACAGTTGTTTTTGCAAATTGAATTCTAGTTCACATAGACTTTCTTATTAAGGTCTTCCAGAATACTGTTATAAACCTTTTTAATGCGTTATAACTTTTTTAAGTATTTTCGTTATATTATGTATAGGTAATTCCAAATATTTTATTTTTCTACATCAGACGTTTTGGTTTAGTATATTCATTACTGATAAATCTTCTTCAATTTTAAACATGAACTGAATTAGAATTTATCGGGTATAATTATTGAGAATAAAATACTCAATTCATAAATTAACAATTTATTTAATATTCGCTGGTGCCCGCGAATACTTGGAAGTTTCGCGGAAAATACGTTTCTACGTCATTTGTTTTTAATTATGATTTTACCATTACTGCTTAGTCCCTATGAAAATGCGTAGCCGAGATTCTTTCACGGGTTCGATACTATATTAATTTGCAATGTACATTAAAATGAGTTCGGTAGTTTCCAAGTGGTGTGCGTTCAAATACGAAATATTACAAGTTGTTTCTGGTCTTGCATTAACTACTTTTTAATAGACAAAACCATTTTTGTACTCAACCCAAAAGCAACCGGCTTTGTATTTCTAATCTTTTAAAAGGGGGAGGTAGTAGGAATGATAATGACCTTCCTTGTCCTTGTCCTTGATTTTGTCGATAAAAATAGGTGTGTAATGCTACATTAAAATATCGGTAATGCAAGACCAGACACATTGTATATGTATACAGATAATATGAAATATTCTATGACTGAGAAAACCTGATAGAACCAACTGTAGCGTTTAGGTAAAAAAAGGAGAATAAAGGTAAATGATGATAGTACTGTCTCGGTTTCAAACAAAGCATCGACACTACCAAGTGGATCAACGGTCGACTGACAGATGTGTTTTGTCACATCGACGCGGGCCCTCGATTCACTGTATGCGGTGCGTTGCTCAAGTCAATCGCGGGATAATAGGTCAATTTGTTACGTACTAGTTCTATCTATTGCGTGGAGCTCTAAGAGTGACGACTTGCCGTCTTTAGTCGAACAGACTACGAGATTAAGTATACGCTAGTGATAATTAGTTTTGCACTTTTATATCTTGCGAGATTTTTTTTGAGTGAATCTATAATAATTGGAACTTTGATAGTTCATGCATAGAGACTGCACGGGTGATGCCAGTTGATCACGATGACTCCTAACTGTCCAAACATTTCACAACAATCCTTAGACTAGACTGAATAATAATAAATAAAAATGCTTATTAAGTATTGCAACTACAACTCTACAGGATTTTTAGCTTATAAGTAGGTACTACAGAATACTGACGTTTCGGATATATTTTACCAATTATTTGAAATCTGATATACCTACAATTTGATGGAGTTTATGAAACTTTTTCGTCGTTTTCAAATTCTTATTATTCACAATGGCAATATTTTTAGTGTAACATTAAATTAATATTCTTATTAAATGACTAGGTAATTATTATAAACACGCATTACTAATGAACAGTACTTTAGAATTATTATCTTTTGATTTGGATTATATTGCAATATTGTCGTTTTAACAACACAAATCAAAAAGGTGATTATTATTTAGCACGTTCGTTCAAACAAAAATAATTTGTATATACAATACAAAAGATATGTATGATTAAATGTATGAAACGATTTAATAACAAGATATTTCACGCTTACACACCGCCCATACAGAGAAAGTTACGAGGCAATGAATTAGTTATCAATTTTAGGGATGTTACTACACTATTATAACGATAAATAATAACATTTAATATTTTTTATATTTGTGCTGTACTTTTTCGATTTTATATTACTTATATTCAATTGTTAAATTATAAGGATAATTAAAAAAATCTGACTTTACTCGTATAATCAATCATTCTTTTAATACTCACATATATGTGGGTCACTTTAGCTTCATCAGTATTCTATTTAGTAGAGTTTTATGTACTTAATAGTGTTTACTGTTACTGTTTCTAGTTAAATGAAAGGCGTGTAAAAGGAAAATTGTAATTATCTCGTCGTCCCAGCGAAATTGGCTGGCGTAATTCCTTGGAGTAAAGTTATAGCAAATTTGGATGTTATTTAACAAGGCATTTAATAAAATAGTTTATAATATTATAATTTAATTAGCTGTTACCGCGGCTGCGCTCGCGTGGATTACAGAATGCCGTCGGTCGAGCGCACGCGCGAATCGTTCTGCCTCCGTTCAAAAGACGGAAGACAAAAATGCTTACTGTGGGTGATCTAAGATATAAGCTATCGCCGACTTTTTTGTTGGCCTATTTTATGATCTACAATTATGTAGAACATTAATTTGATATATCCCGTATGGTTTACTCAGCGTCAGAAGCGCCCCAAATACGTCTTTTTTGCGAACTGATTCACCATTATCGTCATTGCTTATAAAATATATCCAATAACCAGGCCAGATTACATAGCTATAAATTATAATAAAAAAATATATAAATCAGATATGTGATTTTCGCGTGAATAGAACATAAACGGACAAATAGACAAAAAGGCGGGAGTTTTATACATGGTTTAATAATGAATGTATACTTCTTCAATAAAGTAAAATAAATCTATTGAATCTGTAATAAAGTAAAAAAAAGTTTTATAAAATTCGGCACATCCCTATTTGTCTTGTGTACTTCCACTGTTCTTCATGCCTTTCTTCGCATGAGACCAAAGTAAGCCATAGCGACCGGTTTTGTGTGAACGGGGTCTTTCTAGAACTTTACATTTTACACACTTTTTTATCAATACAAATGGTTTCATAATTACGTTCATTCATAATTGGTAGCGATGTAGGTTTATGTGTTGCCGTTTTAATTAAATATTGTTTTTAAGTAGTTCTGTATAAATATAGTATTTATTACACGACTTAATTTAAATGAAAGTAATCTATTATAATTGAATATCCATCCAGAGCTATAAGAATCAATTTATAACGGCAATTCAAGTTTAATCTATACATATAGTATTCAATTTTCTGTTCAAGTGTCTGTTTGTTTTGTCAAAATAACAGGTTTTTACTAAATTCATATGAAAGTATACCCGATACATATAACAAAACAACATTTTTTTAAATTTTTGAATAAAATCTGTTATCTCTTCTAAAATAATCTTCTAAAATCTTTTTGGAAAATTCTCACTATTTGGGGGGCAGTCTGACTGGTGAAATACCTCACTCTACAGAAGATCGCATCAAATAACCTTTTGTTGTATTCCTGCGGTGTGTAAGGTTTCCAGAGCTTCTAGGATAAGGGCGGTTCAATGTCGGCGACGAGACTGCGTCCATAAGCTATGATAATCGCTTGCCATCATGCGGACCACACGCTTGTTTGCTAACTTACGTGTATAAAAATATTTGAGACTGGCAAAACGGATACCAGTAAACGACCTATCATCGCCTTACGAAGTCTTTTGACGCAATACAAAGCCTTAGGTTCAAATATAGACTTTAATGAAGAAATGCATTTAAGTGTCTCAATTGATTAATGGCTTCGCAGTAAAAGATTCAAAGTAATTTATTGTGCCTACGGACGGCAAAGGAATGGAATTACCAAAGATATCGTGTTAGCCTTTGGCGAAAAACGGGCTATCTTCCACTCGATATGTTCTCAAACTTTAGCGTCCACTGCCCACATTTCAAGGTGTATAAATTACCCATTAGAACAGTTTTCCTTATTCACATTGTTGTTAAAAGGAATGACCGCAAATAATGTATTTAATATTTTTTCTTAATTTTAAAATATATTTAATTAATTATTTACGTAAGTTAAGTATAAACAGCTAATCTCTGACCTGAATCTAGGTCCTGATTACTCTAACTTTGCCTTAAGGTTTAAGCGGTCACTTTTGGGAACCTGGGGCATATGATGGCCAACAGAGTAGATATAATATACCTATGATTTTTTAACATATTATTGGGTTCTCTCATACGTATCCTTTTCTCGGAAATTCTGCAGTGGTTAGTCATGAATCATCATTACGACGATGATTCTAAGAAATGATCGTTAACATCAGGATATATCGATGTTAACTATAAATTAGTCTTCATTATTCTATAATATAGACTTATTATATATTATATAGATTTCGCTGTGTTCATCAGATCTTCATATATTTTCACACGACAGCAGTAACTAGGTAGGTAAGCAAAATTTATGAATTTCGGAACAATCTGAGTTGAGACTCGTGAACAAACTCGTGGAGGGAAGAGCTTCAACTGACTCCACTAAGGACCACATTTACCGTAAAATTATATCTAAAGCTTGCAATTGTCATTTATTATTTTACATTCAAAATAGTACAAGCTACTAAAATACATAACTAAAATATATCGATAAATAATAATGATTAAATATATTTTTTTATTATATAGCGCGTTAATTTGAGACATGGTATCTTAACATTGGAGGAAGGATGTGTGTAATATTAACTACTTTAAAAATATTAAGAACATATTTATTGGTGACGCACGGGAAGCGTAGCCGAGTCGTGATAGGTTCTTTCGATATCACGTGCGACAGAAAATTATAATCAGGGATATAACCGTAAATTAATCCTATATTGACTATACATATAACAACAAATAAATAATAATAGGGAAGGCTCCGACTTTACCAGCCGACGACGTATTGGCGATTTCAAATGCTGAGAAATCCAAATTTCTATAATTTTCTCACATACAGGTACAATTACATGTTTAGCAAATATAAATATATAAAATATATTTATGGTTCTTATACTCGATGACAACTTACAGAGAAGTATGACTTAGCTTATAAGTCATACTTCGCATAATGTTTCCACACATTCCTACTATTTAACAAGTGGTGTCCAGTCTCTAGACCATACTTTGAGAACATCCTTATTTGACATGTTGTCAGCAGAAGCACACTCGTTGGATTCTGACGCGACCGGTCGATCTCTCTGTGTGGTTTAAGTGATAAGAGAATAGCGATTGTGTTTTATCTTTCAATATAATATTGACAGGGATGATAGGTACTTATGTACGCACGAAGAAGTATATGGCGTAAAGGAAAAAACGAAACGAAAAAAGGAAAATATAATTATGTAGGGCTTCCGTAAAATAGTGTGTGCGCAGCTCCTTAATTTTAACCTCTACTACTAAACGCGCTAGAAGAAGTTTAACTTCCAAATCTATTTTATATTTCAACTATTGATTCAATTAGGTTTTTATCTTACTTGGAATACGTAAAGCGATGATGATTCAGTGATCAGATGCGACAATGAGTTTCGTTGAAAGGAAGAATTCGAACCCTATTTAGATTATATAATGCGTCTGATCTTTCGTTGAAGGAATACATCCACAACAGAACCACACGCACTGGGCTTCGCAGTCACAGTTTTACGGTAACCTCCATCTCGGCACGAACTAAAAAGATCTCTTTGTCTTATCTTTGTCGTATCGTGAAACTGTGGAACCAACTCCCGATTAATGTGTTCCGTCCTTCTTACGAAATCGGGTTCTTTAAGGGTAACGTGAAGAGATATTTATGCAGGCTTGCATGACAGCGGCAACCGTGTTTGATTTTTTGACGCACGAGTGGTCGATAGTTCAAATCCCGCTGATTTAGGATATTTAAAAAGATTTCTTAAAGAAGATATTTTTTCCTGAAGGTTTCCCTTCTGACACGTGTGAACTGCTGCACACAACTGTAACTATTAGTCAGATTTAAAAAAGAAAATTTATATTTTATTTTATTGATGAAGATTATAGGATATAATATAATTTGTTGAGTTTTACATTCTCAAGAGCGGAGCAGTAACCATGAACAACAAGCGATCTGGAAGTACAGGAAGTGAGAAAAACGATAGGCTACACGAGTGAGTTGGTGGTGGCGCGTGGTCGAATAAATTTAACACGGGTAAAACTGTGGGGCACAGCTAGTAGCCAACACTTTTAAGTATGGCATTTATTATCGTAAATGATGTCGCTTTCGCTCATTACTTAGGACTACTGGCGCCGTAACTAAGCTAATTAACTCTGCCTGTACTACCCGTAGTTGATGTCGTCCCTTGGGAAAATCCGGGTCGCAAACTTATTACTTGAAACTTCTTTAATAATTACATACATTATAGTGTATACGTAAATTTTTCGTCATTAAATAATTAGTTGGTATGAACTATGTATGTTTAAAAGCCTAATTTTGATTAATGTTTTTCTACTGTACATTATAAAATTAATAAGTGTAAAAATATATCAACCAATTTTCATTATGGTGTTCAAATGTTTGAGTTTTTATTTTCAATATAATCTTTATATATTATTGGTCCATATACCATAATATATTTAAGACACTTTTTTCTATTTAGTAAGTTTCTACAATTGGTATATAAGTAATTTACTTATATAAGTGTAAATATGTAAAAACACATACTTATGTTTCAATTATAGTATTGGCAAAGACCATAAACTGAAAATCTGTTCAAATTTTTAGACTATTTATACATTCAATTTTTCCCTTTGATTCAATAAGTACATTCCAGCAACTCAACAAATGTAATCTGTCCAGAGTACCTGTTTTATTATCAGTTTATTAAGTTATCCATGAAATTCTGTGAGAGATAAAATTAATATATACAGGAATAACGTTGTTTAAAAAAAAACTAATTCGAAGTAGTTTTGAAATTTGGACAAATACTCCAAAATTGTTACACGTAAGCTTCTCAATCAGAATTTATCATCTTGTAATATCACACTCGATATATTGTGGGTTATTGCTTATTGAGAAATATGAAGGCGTCGAATGGCGTCATATTGCGAAACCGGTTCGTATCGGTTAGTTGCTTTGACCAAATCTGTTAATAATAGTAGTCCCATTTGTCAATGCGATTAGCGCCTCTGTCAATCTTATACGAGCTGAATAAATTACCTGTAAGGAAGAAATTACTATCCTGATATTCATCAAATTCAAATAGTCGGCGCCTTTTATAAACTGTAGAACCCCCTATTTTAATTATCTGTGACCTATGCAACGTTTGACTGTGGATGCACAACGAACTGGCACATTAGGCATTTCTAATTGGTTCACAGCGCTCCTTTTTTGCAAAGATAAATATCAGATAGGAGTGAAGTTTGTTTTGGAGGTTACATATAGCCATAGACAAGAGTTATGTACCCGAATGAGTTGCGACCACCTTGCACATTCGTAATAATTCCTGTCACAGCTTACCTACCGGCTTAACATTAGGCGGAAAATGTGAATGTATACTATTTTTGTATTATATAAAAAATATGTATGTACTTTATCCAAATTTGATATAATTACGAGAAAATGAAATGAAAAACGCTTCAAAACTGTTTATTTAACAGTAAACATTATATCAAACTGGAGAGTACAGATTATTCGGCAGTTAGAATCGCTAATATCGCTTTCTTCTTGAGTTATTACTATAGCTGTGCCCGCGGCTCCGCTCGCGTGGCCTACAGATTTATTGCTCATGGAGATATCGTGTTTTTTTTTTATAAGGACCATATATCTAAGGAGTAAACCAAAAAAAAAATGATGAAAATCTATCCAGTAGTATTTGCGTGATCGCGCACAAAGTTAAGCCTCAATCATTTTATTTATACATAGAAGAAGATTATACGATAATTATTGAATTAGTTAGTATTCAAAATATTTTGTAAACCCTTTATTTTAGTAATTTAATAGGTTTTGGGAATAGAATAAACATTTTCGCGTGGCAACGAACAAGGCGCGTGACAATTTAAATTGAAAACCATGGTTGTTGTTATTACCATGAAATAACATAACATCTATTAAACCGTGAAATAAAAACGTAGCCGTATCGTTTATAATTGTTCGAAAGTTTATAACTTATTATATTAATTTATTAGGGTTGCCGGTTCAAAATTTTGGTTTAAAGATATTGCAGTTTGTATTTAGTTTGTTCAAAAGACTGTTGTGTGTTTTTTTTGTTTGAACGCGCTAATGTCTGGACCTACAAGAACACTTATGAAAAAATGTATAAATTTGAAATCTTGAAGATGTATAGCAATTTTTTGAACGGTAGTAAAACAGGGCTCACCGGGACCGAGTCAGGCAACAGCCCTGAAACAGTCTGACCTCTATAAATCAGAAAGCGTTGCGGTATCACGTCTGTCCGTGTTACATTTAACTTCACTACGTTTCTAATGACACCACTTAACGCGTTAGGGGTCGCGGTCAATGGCACACATAATGGTAATGTTCACAGTCAATTTGATATCCGTTCTATATATTTAGATGTTATATATGGCTATAAAGATGCGGAATGATATAACCATTATAATAAAGCTTAGGTCCTTGGGGAAGTTTATGATAACATGTTTTTTTTTGTCGTTGTAGGGTTGGCGTAGTGGCCACAATCTGACGTAATGTTAAGTGACGATGTGGCCCAAGATTAACACACTAAACCTAATGGGAAGACTGGCTCTCAAGTGCAGCTGCTAAAACACATCTATTGGTGCTTGGCGACAGATTTTCAACTTGAGGTTGGTAGCTAGCAAGGCGGGCTTTAGAAAGAGTCCTACCACTATGCTTCGGTATGTCTGTCTGCCAGTCCGCGGCTTAGCTTAGAGATTCTTAGTACTAGAAATGTGTTTTATGTATTTTATGTACACGTAAAGTGTTTTTTTTTCATGTGTGGTGCCGTTGGATAGGTCGTTCAAAAATATTGCAGGTCTGTGAAAATCATTTTTCGATTCAGGGAACCGTTTGCGAAATAGTAATCTTTAAAGTGCTAATTGAAGGGGTAATTTGGTACAAATTCCATTGAAAATTACTTAAAGCTCTCCTCTAAGTCTGCATAATGTGACGGGCAACTACGGAACCCTACAGTTCACGTGGCCCAACACGCACTTGGCAAATTTTTAAGTTATATTGCAATACAGTGCTAAAGTTCTTTTTATTTTTTCATAAAACTAAGGTGTACAATTTGACTTAACGATATTTGTTTGCAGAATGTTACGTATGTCATTACAAGTCAAGGATAGCATTGATGTCGGATAAACGACGAGGAAATAATAACAGAGGGCGCCGGCTGAGCGCTCTGCTAAAATAATATACCTGAAACGTACACGAAATATCAATTACACCGTCGAAAAAGGAATGGAAAAGAGCGATCCCGTGGCGGCCATCGGCACGGGCCATAATGGCATGATGCATGGGTAATAAACGATAATCAAGCCCCGGAGACACGGGGCGGATCCAGCTGTGACTAACCATTGATTTACTTTTACTAGATGTGGTATAGATGTTTTATCTCACGAAGGTGGGCGAGCCTTATATGTAGTTGTGATATGTATAGACACGCGCAATTGTGTGCGCAACTACAGGTAGCGTTAGCAAGCTCATCGCAATTTAAGGTAATGAAGTTACGCGATAAAATAAAGATATTTTTCGTTCACAACAAAAATTTCAATATTTTATTTATATCTTTTAGTCACTTATAGAATTTTATATTGTAATTTAGCCTGAACCATAACTGGACTCGTTCCCAGTACTAGTTTCATCATCACGAACACAGAAAATAATGTATTTAAAATCGACGTAAAAATATTTTAAGTATGTCGAATATTTTTGCAGTTATTAGTATGTAGTAGGTATTTCTTTTGGCGTGTTTAGTATAGGGTGAAATTGAGAGCTGCGCGCGCATCAGTTGACGGAAATGCGGTATGATGAAGTTAGCTATCAATCATCTTAACGTAATTCATTTTACTGATTTTTTTTTAATTGTGTAAAAATAATTTAATTTGGTATAAATAAACAAGGTTTTAATTTTGTGGTCATGGGCTGATGCTACTCTTTCAATATTTCTGGCGCAGAACAATTAACACTGTGTATCGGTACGCATTTCGGCCGAGGTCCGATACAGACCGCTCCTCTCCCGTGCTTACAGAAACAAAAACCAAGCCTGATCAAGCTATAAAAGCCGTCTGAGGCTTCAGGGCCCTTATAGCTAACAGTATAAGTTAGATCGAAAAAAGCAAACAAAAATAATGTACATGTACACCAACACCCACAAAAAAGACCAATCGACCTTCATGAGATGAAACTACTTCAGTTACATAAAACAATCCAATTTATATTCCACACCAATTTTTATAAATCTAAGCTCGTAAGACTCTTAACAATTTTTCATAAAACATACCATTAGTGGGAAAAAATAATAATTAATACAACCTTTTCTACTTCAGATAAATACGAAAGTGATTATTAGTAATAAAGTTTGTTTTTACAAAATTACAACTTAGGCTTACATAATTAGTGTCTCTTTTTGTAAAAATAGGCTAATGTTAGCGATAAATTAGTTCGTATTTGTAATCGAAAATTATATTGCAGTCTTGTCGTATTTTGGAATATTCCACCCTTTTTTAAGTTAAATCTGTAAGCTATTGGTCTAAACTTGATGATTATTTAAATGTTTAAAATAATTAACCCTTCAGATACTAAAATTGAAATGAAATAATATTTGACACATCCAGTTTTAAAATTAACTGTGTGTATGGCTCGCACGTCAGTTTCGTGCCTGGTCGTGGATGGACATTCCGCGGTGCCGTCTCTGGACCTCGGGGTACAAGGTGCCCCATTAGGCCCATTAACTATCCCCAACATTTATGACAGCATTCAGAAATTCCGTTGTAATTGTCCTCTTTCAGTTATTTCACTTATAATTTATGTTCAACTCTGCTTGTAAATTTTCCGGAGGTATTATTAACTGGCCTATTAAAGTCTGTTGTGGCTTCGCTAACTTAATTGTCGTTTCGAATTGTTACTTGATGTTACGACATTAAAATCGACTACGTAAGCGTTGTATAATTTGGACGAAAAAAAAAATCGTTTGAACATTTGAAAAAACAGATTTCCATTAGAGTGAAATTTATGTCATTTTATATTTTACTGATTAATTTCAGTGAACATTTAATATTTTCTTCTTTAATGTAAATAATAAAGTCATGAATCCTACCCTGTACCAATTCATATATTGTAGGCCTAATCTACTTAACGTGTGACGTAATTTATGGGCAACCTTCAAGTATATTTATTGCAAGTACACTCAAGTATTAGTTTATATTGCACAAAGGAGAATTGTCGAAGAATTCTATTTTTTTTACGTTATTTTAAACTGTACCTCAGTTCTGTCCGTTCAGCTTACTAAGGAATGCTTTTATTAGTTTTAATATTTCCAAAGTTGCTAGGCTGACGTCACAAGATAGTCATTTTTTGTAACTCATTTGAAAAACCTCACTGGATTCATTGTTTTTGGCAGTACTCAAAATATTTGTCCAATATTTCCAATATGCCAAAATTAAAATGCAATAGTCTGAAAAATAGTGGGCATTACAACATGATTAAACAACTAGAATAATTTATGTCTGACATATTGAAATTAACAATAAATTTAGTAAATTTGTTCTGTACGCCTACCGTAAAGCAATAAATTTAGAATTTAGTGTTATAAATCATAATTGTCTTGCGTTTCCGCAACTGTTTCTCTTCCTATATATATTTAATAAGAAAAATTACAGTCAAATGAAGTTATTAATAAAAAGACATAATTAATTATAGTTAATCAGGTAACAATTCTAATTAAAACAGGCCTTACAATTGTTGTGTGAAAAAGCATATGTTGTGTCTAGGTTTCCTGAAGATAAAAGATAGCATATTCTGTTAAACTATGGACGAAGCACCAAATCATCTTTTGTGTGAGTTTAATCTACTGATTTAGGTAATCACTTGCTGCTCCCGGAATAGGTACAGTCGCTCCCTGCTAAAAAGTCTTGCAGTAGATGAAGGCTTATAATATGATGTCTAATCCTAGGTAAGCTTTTCTAGAGTAGGGCGATAACAATGATATTGGTCGCAATTCGCAGTAATATAGAAATGTATATAAAGAGACCTGATATCGAATAATAAGAATCTATACTTTTCTATATCAATTTAAAAAATTGTTTGTTTGTTGTATTCTCAGTTTATCAAAATACTGCCAAATTACACTTTTCGAACTAGGAGTTATGTTGATTTAGTGAACCGGTAGAATTAACAATTTGTATAAAGTAGAAACGCAACACACACACCAAACATTAACAAAACCAAGACTTACTAGAGATGATAAACAAAAGGAACTTTAAATGAACGAACGATATGTTGGCAAAGCGTTGAAAATATCTTCATTCAATCACTTCATGGCCAAAATGTAAGATGAATAGAATATACACATCCGAGACAAATAAAAATTTACGTTTAAAGAGCCGGAACTTCATACAAACGTTTTTAAAGAATTGTAAACCTTCTGGTGCCAACTAAGTAATAAACAATAATGCTACCACTGTACAAAATGAAATCTGTAGGACAAACTGTCAGCGTTAGCGAGGTCTAACATCATATCGGTATTTTGTAATAAATCAATAAAATTGATACAATGTAGGTTGCAGGAAAGTGCTTATTTACTACCTAAGTTTAAGAAATATATAAATAAAGTTATTTAATCGTTAATATAATGTTTTGTTGGGTATTTAATAACATATTAATAAAATAAAATAAAATATTATAGCAACACAAACTGTGACGTGCGACAGAGTGACAGAGAGTACTCAACTAGATATTTTGTTTATAGATTAGTATTCGATTCCTACCGATACCTGACAAAAAGCACTCATATGAGTAAAAGCATCGAGTAAAAAAGTATCGGTATCGAAAGAAAAGTACTTGATACCAAGAAGTATCGATACTTTTTCTGTATCCCTAAATGTATAAGTCTCATAGTATATAGTATTATACTATATTGTATTATATTATAGTATTAAGTGTATAGTATTACATCAAAATTGAAAAAAATGTGTTATGAAAACTGGAATGAATATTTTGATGAAAGAAGCAAAGAAAAAGGCATTTGGTATAAAACAATACAGTGTGAGCCTCTTCATAAACCTTGGTTTAGTGAATGTTATTTAAACTAACAATATATTCAGACTTCGTTCAGGGTACTATCCATCGGGAAAATTTGCATATCTCTTGAGGAAAGCAGAGTCTCCCAATTGTAATATATGTGGAAAGATTGATGATGTGCATCACCTACTGATGGAGTGTGCCAAGAACAAGAATCTAAAGGGAGTCGCTGGTGAATAGCATGAATTTAAACTGTCAAGATATAGGTGTTTTTCACAGCATTTTGGGAGAACCTAATTCAGATGATGCCAAGATGTTGCATGACCTTGTAGTGCTATTTCATTAGCGACTCTCTTGATGTGATGTTATAAAGGATGGGGTACAATGGGACTGATATATTCGGCAGAATAAAAGTCTCAAAAACAACAAAAAAAAAATATGTATAAGTCTGCACAGTCCGCATGTGGAATAATAATAGTTTAATATTAAATGTTTATTTAGATGGATGAGACCATTTGACAAATGAATGCTAATACTTGCAGACATGCCTTCCAGTATCACAAACAATCATTATTATAGGTTTATTACGTAGCGTTGGAGTTATAAACCGCGTTAAATTCTCAGGGTTACCACAAATTATGACCGCAAACCTGACAACAATCATTTCATAGGAATTACCTATAATACATCTCCAATGAAAACAAACACGTTCAATGAAAATATTCAATCCAGGGTATCCGTGTACACTATTTGCGTATTTTACTAAAGATTTGCTTAGGGGTGAGTTAAACTTGACGTTTGAAATCCCGGAGTCCGGAGCTTACCGGAGTCCTAAAATTAACTTAAGACCGGGAAGGTGAATTTATGTGCATAATAATTAAATGACAATGTCTTGTTGTTTACATTTCTGTACGAAGGGATATAAATTACACGGGTTTATGATTGCTTTGCATGGAATGTGGATACACCTAGTAATTACAATGCGGCAACGGTCACTTACATATTGCGTTGGAATTTTGAAACAATGTTATTCTCTGATGTCCTCTTTTCGATTTTTTTCTATCGTTTTTTATATAAAAAAAGTTTTATTTTACAAAGCTAACAAAAGGAGTTTGTATCTTCAAATTACATAGTGAAATCTCTGGTTTACTGGATTTGAGTTGTAGTACGAAGTGAGAGTATGCGGAATTACAAAATACAAACATAACTTTTCCTCGAATTCATATACAAGTCTTAAATAGACATAACCTAAAAAAAAAATTATTGTAATATATTTAAACTTAAATATGAGCAGAATGTTATTTTTCTTTGCCCTTTATAAATTTAGTTACTTTACACATAAGCGTATAAATGTAAACATCAACGTAACTTACAACAGGTTAATTTAACCACAACCACAACAAGATTACGGAAGCTAAAATCATAGAATACATTTAAGTAAATGACTATTACGAGAAATTACATAGTGTCTAATTGAGCAAGACAGTTACTGTTAGTTGCTATTAACATAAATTAATGGCCATACAAAGTGATTTAGCCATTTCCTTCTTCGTTTGTCCACCGTATACGGTATACATAGACATTGCAATAGGCTTAAATAATTAAAATAATTTATATTCGAGGTCACGAATTTAATAATTAATTACATTTGTTAATTTGTAGTTAAGTTGGGAATTGTTGAAATTCATCCTTCTCAAAATTGGCGATAACGCCCTCTTGTCGGCGTTGGAACTTTTCAGAGGACGTGGGATCAGACAAAACTAGGGGTCATTAAGACAGTTTAAGGGGTGCCGGCAGATTACAAAGCTGTTTCGGTAGTTCTACGCAATTTAAACTCGCATGTATTTCAAACTCTACTTAAATAAATAAGTACTATAATTGCATAATTGATTTCATTCAGTGGAAGACTGGCTCTTAAGTGCAGCTGTCGGAACTCACCTATTGGTGCTTGGCGACAGATTTTCGACTTGAGCGTGGTAACTAGCCAGGCGAGCATTAGAAAATGCCCTACCACCATGCTAGTTAAAAATAAAACTCAAATATTTAAAGGCATAGAAAACAACGATTTATCTCTTTCAACAAATCTCTACCAGGAATTATACTACAGTGACAGATCAACAATATTTGTAAAAGGATGATGGTGGAACACTGCTCGCCACGTTCCGTCTGCATCGCGTCAGGTCGATACCAGATCTTTAATAGATCGATGCAAGCACAACGTTGCCTTATTCTTGTTGCAAAATTTAAATCGCGGGCAAGGCGCGATTGCTTACGTTTTATTAAATACTCGTAACCTCTCGCGACTTCGTTCGCGCTAATATATATTTACAAAAACAGTGCGGTCGGGAGACCGAAGTTACTAAAAACTTAAATATTATTTAAAAATCAGTTAGTCCAATTCATAAAATATAATCGTTTTTTTAAATATATAATATGAACCATACAAAATAACTGATAATTCATTGAATTATTGAACGCGCTCCTACAGCGCGAGTCCACCCTTAGGGTCCTGCCCGAAGGAGCAATGTTTTGAAATTTGGCGGCCGTGAAGAAGCGTTACGTAACCGGCCACGCACGATGCCCGTTTGCACGAATCTCAATACATGCATGCACACATACACTCGAGAAAGAAAAAGTCGCAGGGAGGGGGAATAACGCTTTTTCCTTACGTGACAATTTCCACAATTCAACTTTTTTTTTTGTAATTTATCATGTATCCCTTACGGCTTGTATGAGGACTCGACTCAACTGACTAAAAACCAGCGTTGTAGCATCCGCTGCTATAATGGGGCAAGACGGGATCGCGTATGCACGCCACCGCGTTGCCCTGGCGGCAAGCCGGGCTGCAGGATACAGCCTGGTACAACCCCAGCTGTCTAACAGACGGCCGAACCTGTGCAATGGACAGAAGGGCCCCCAACCCATCCCCCTGGTTCGGCTAGGGCGAAGGATTGAGACGGACGAAACGCCCCCTTTTACCACCCGTTCGTCTACGCCGCACCGGAGAGGGTTGCTCGGAGTATCCTCCTCGCGAGCCTTCTCTGCAATCTCCTTTTGAGAGATTACTTCCTCACAGCAGCGTGAGCATGGCATTCACCACATTCGGAAGTGAGAGGTCCCTTCCCACCACCGTGGTCAGAGCGCGGTGCTACCTCTCTCACACAGCACACTCCCAGAGAGCTATTCAGAGCTTTTTACTAAAAGCTTATGGGACTACAACTTCTCAAAAAGTATGTAGTTAACAAAAACAAAAAAACAAACTACAGAACTATGGAATCTATCTCATATAAACTCGGCAAATGATAATTACACTGCAGGCTTCTCAAAACTTCATGAAACGACACTAATCTGCCGGATGAATTGCAGTTACTTGGCAATTATAAACTTTAATCGTGGATTAATCAGGTGACTACTTCAGTTTCGAGTGCGGACATTTCGTGTCAATGACGTCGGTGTTTTGGGATTATATCATCGTAGTTTTAACAAATGCGGGCTGGTACACGGATGTGCTTAATTATTTCCTCCAACGTTCATTATGTCGATGACGTTTGCTATTAAATTATTATATTTTAGCGTTTCAAGCTTGTTAACCGCAATTATGTTCGGTATACGCCGTATAACAGATATCTGTAATACGCTCAAGGGATTGGGGGTTTTTTTTTAACGCGTTAATCTTTGGAACTAACCGTCAGCTTAGAATAACTCTTTTTGCATTTTATAGACTATTTATTGAGGAATCTTAAAGTTATATAACTTCACGTTTCGACCTTAAGGAGCAGAGCAGTAACCATGAACGTCAAGTAATGTGACAAGTCGCAGGCAAGTACGGGAAGTGAATAGAACGATAGGCTATGTATTGGATGGAGTCAGCGCCGTAGAAAGTAGGTCGAATAAACTTAGAACGGGTGAAACCGTGGAGCATTGCTAGTTACGTATATGCTGTGGAACCGCCTGCTGACCAGTGTGTTCCCTCTTTCTTATGACATCGGGTTCTTCAAACGTAATGTAAAGATATATTAATGCAGGCCGACATGACAACGACGACTGTCGATAGTTTTCCGATCTCTTGATGGCCGCCGTTCTTTTTGGATTGTAATGTGCTTACTATCAGATACAAAGCCGGCATTTTACCATACTACTATAAAAAAAGTCCGTGAAATGCGAGTTGAGTTAAATTTAATAAAAAAAAATTAACTACAATATCTAAACATTGAAAATATTAAGCCCGACTCCGTCACGTTAATTTCTTTTTTTTTTACTTTACCTATGTTCTTAGGCTTCATTTGTGTCTTTCATATCAATTTAATCTTTCGTAATAGTTAAAAAATATAGTACTAGTTTAACTTTAATTAAATAAAGTAAGCTGAAAGAGAATATCCAATAATTCACTTACTGAAAGGTTCAGACTTCAGAGAGACGCTCTTTGAAACTAATAAGATACCGTTCCTGATTCTTGAGGCTTATCATTTATGTTATGGTTGAGTGAATATTATATTGGAAATTTGATATAACCCTGGATGAAGTGATAAAGTAATATATACATTTAGCGGATATTATTTTTATTTTCTTTAACTCAACGAAATCAATTTTTAATTATATAAATAAATAAATATGGGAACACAGTTTCACACGCGGCAATTTAATCCCAACCTAATAATAGTTTGTATTATGGTAGCTAAACAGGAGATATAAAGTCACTCATTGAACCTGCTATCTCTCGACTCAATAATAGGACTGCCACTGCATCACGAAGAATTTTTACTTTAATAAAGCGAAGGTACATAATCACTGCCTCTGTATTTTATCTGCTATTTATTAAAATATATTTTTGGATAAATTATTTTCATTGTATATTTGTTTATCCAAAACAAAGAAGAGGCCAAGGTTCAAGCTGTCAATGTCATCAAACCTATATGTTGTGAATAGAACAAAGATAATGATAATTCCCCGAGTAATTTTAAAATTTGCTTATGTTTTGACATCGATTCACGTAGAACATGAAAAATGAAAACGCTTGATTTTGCTAACCATTTTACTGTTTATGATAAAACATAAAAACTATGGGTTCAATGTTAGAGCAACTGTAATATTTGCGATGTATTCAGGAACACAAATATATAAATAGGATGGTAATGTTAATAGTGCAAATAAAACATAACGAAAGGACGTTTTGGAAGCCGTCCAAACGCTGATCTCGGCATATACATACGTTTTGGAGAAACGGCCGAGTCTCCGGCTATTCATGTGAAATGTTTTAGGACAACTATAGAATAAATACCCTGACGAGCCATTCTTGACAAATCTTCGTCGATGTTGTAACTTTAAACGAACTACTCTCAACTGGTCAACGATATTACAATTTTTGGAGTATAAATTTTAACTTTATAAACTCAAAAATTTGTAAAACTTCTTTGGCGTAACAAAACATAATAACTCCAAAATAGTTATCCCGCGTGCTGATAACACAAATAATTTAACGGTGTATAAATATCCAACTTTAAAATATTCTTACACAATAAAAAATAATGGATATATATTATTATCACTGATGACGTAACTTTATCAAGTCGCCCTTCCGTCACATGATGCGCGCGCCGCTCTCAATTTTACCCTCTACTAAACTCACCAATAGGCAATAATTCAGGCAAAAGATTATAAGCCTTAGTAAAAGTAAAACCGGTCAAGTACGTGTCGCACTCTCGCACCCAGGATTTCGTTCCACGACACAATATATTTTTCTTATGAATTTACCAAAAAAAAAATGTGCTTTGTTTCAATACTAATTGGGTACCGTAGCGGAAGCTTGAACCTTGCTTTATAATTTTTGTTTTTACGATTAAATAAGCAATAAAAAAAAACGAAACACACGCTTCTTGTATAAGGACCCTTAATATTTTACTTTTTTTTTTCGGACGCCTTCTACTATACTGCTTATTTGGTGAAAATTACAAACAGCCATCTTTTACAGTTCATAAGATACAAACAACTCTAATTTAATGGTAGGACGGTTACTGTAGCAATAGGATTACTTCTTTGGGGACGAAACTTTAAAAGTGACCGTTTAATACAGTACTGCGTTTCACAATCATCATAATTTCAGACGAAAGACCTCCACTGCTGGTACCAATACACATTTGTTCCTTGTCTACGGCGTTTTACCAACGAGGATGATGGAATTGAACAAGGTCTGAAGTGCCATAAGTACATGTAAAGAAAATATTTTTTTAATAAAAGAAACTAATTATATCGTTATAGTAACCATCACAAAATATTATTTATGTTTGTATAGACCAATTAATCATATGTTAAATAGTAATTTATAATAAAGATTTAAGTACAAGACAAATAATCACTGAAAAGACATGGTACTTACAAGTCCCTCGAGTAATTATGCTGTCGACGACCGACGTTTTTATATAAACAATAAATTAAATAACTATAATAATATTTCTTTCAAAAGTTATGTTATATATATTTAATATAATAATAATAAGTACATTAATACCAGCTTGTAAATGTCTCGCTGCTGGACAAAGAAGTTCTGAGGAAGGTATCGGCTTAATTACCACGCCTTCCCACGGCGCGGCGTATTGGCAATCACAAATGTTGAGAAATCAACAGTTTTATATTTTAACTACATACAAGAACATTCCACAAGCGTTTAGGATTCCTCGTGATGTTTTCCTTCACCGCCAGTAAAAAGTGTTAACACTTAATAAAATCATATAAGATAAAATAATAAATATGGTTTCTCAGTTTACCGCAATACGGCACTAGTTCATAATTAGCGTATAAAGCATAATTTGAATTAAGAATCAATTGTTATTTAGAGCGGTTAATTCTTTACAATATATTAATTCTTCTTTTTTTTAGTGACAACGTGTGTTATTACACAATTCTGCCAATGTCACGTGGACAGAGAATATTTTTGTAATCTTCAAAGTTCAAGCAACGTTATAACAAGATAATAGCTCCTTTGTTGGAATTGTCCAGGGAGTTTTTATGGCAACTTAAAATGCATGTTTCTAATTATTATTTATAATCCACTTCACTTGTGCACAATAACCATATTATACCACGCAAAATGCCGTTATATTTTACATAATATACGAGTATTATAAAGACCAAATAACATAACTTTATGAATTAAAATTAAAACTATCATATGACAGATCATGATCCCGTCAAAAACTCCTTCAAAATATTAATATAGCTTTTTACTGTACCTAATCATGGGAACCCATACGTTTCGCTTCACTCAACATTGGTAAACCACAAAAGAATTAATAAACAACGCTTCAGACTTCCACGTAAATTGGAATATACTGCGTACAAAAGGAAAATATTAAAACGGGTTGCCGGTTAACACACATGACCTGGTTATGTGCAGGAAAAGATTTGTTTTGAAATAAATCTCATTTCAAAATAGAACTCTTTCTAGGTTTAGTGTGTGGCCACAATCTCACCTGATGTTAAGTGACGGCATGCCTCAAGTTGAGGTTCTTAAGTGTAGCTGCCGGAACACATTTATAGGTGTTTGAAAATTCCCTACCACGATGTTTTCCTACACCGAAAGCTCTGGCTCATTGCAGGGATTCGAACTGACGTCGATCGACACGGTCTCTGTACACGCTACCACTAAGCCAACTATGTTTCTTGGTTTATTTTCAGGTTGTATAGCGGTCTTGATTCTAAATCCCGGAGTTTGGAACATCAACAATACATGCAATATAGCGATGGCCACGAATTTGACATAAATTAAAGTAAATTATAGTTAATTGTTAAATTTTCAAAGATTATACACATTAAAATCTAAATATAAATTCTATTTAAGCCTTTAGAGGGCACTTATGAACATCAAAACACTACCTACTACCGGTACGAAAAAAATCCTATTAATAGAGAAGAAACTGTAAATTATAACCACATCAACAAAGGAACTGTAAATTGACAAGATTTTATTTATTAATTTATTCAAATGACAATTTCCATTTAAGCAGTAACTATAGATAGGGCCTGTCATAACTTAATGCTGAAAGGCCGACCGGGATATTTGGTATGGAAATAGAACCAAACCATAGAGCATTCAAAAATGCCATAAATATTAACTAAATTTGAATGAAAAACATCGTGGAACAACGCTTAGGTACTCTTAGATGTTCTCAGTTTATTTGCTCATTAATATTTTTCTGATGTTTACACTTGAACTGCTATTCAACTTTCACATAGGTAATTATAAAACTTTGTGAACGTAATTTTATAGTTGTAAACTGTTTTCTTAATAAAGTATATCCATTATAATCTAAGCCTACACGACTTACTAATCCGGGACCCAACGATTCAAACCAGGATATATCCCGGTGTACCGGGAAGTATGGCATTTATTTATGTTCTTGTATCTATTATAAAAAGCCTGCTTTATATTCATTATTATATATATTATTATGCACCCTGATATTTTACATTTCTTTTGTTTATATATGCCCCCTTTGTTTTATTTTATTTTTAATATCTAATACATATTAACCCTTAAATAGTATTGAGTTATTATTATTATTTATTTGTTTAATTTAGTACATTTTGGGCGCACCGTGACTTGCTCTGAGGTTCCAGCTGAAAATCAGCACTGAGTGCTCCGTGGCACTTCAGCATTTATGCTGAGCTGGACGCCTCTTCCTAATGACTGGACACACTGATAGACTATATATAGTATTGTTGCAGTCAATATTGTTATTAATGTATTTGTTTGTTTTGTTTTTTATATTTATGTAGAATTTTTCTTTCTTCTATGTACAGTTTCCTATTTTTCTTTACAATATCTGTATGTATTGTGTATTGCTGTGTCTTGTCATTATGAATAAATGTTCTTTTCTTTTTCCCTTACTATATACTACATTATATTATATTGTACAAAAAGAGGAAATAACGAAATCAAATTCATTGCTCATACCAATATATTTTTTACCAAAACGTATGATTTCTCACGAATATAAATAACGCGTATTTAATTTTATTAGGTGACTATTCTGGAACATTTAATTTACTCATGTTATGCGAAAACCGGAACGAGGGAGCGCTCCGACGCCCTCTTGCGGAAGGATGCAATGTGTCCCGCTTAGTTCCCGCGGGTATGCCTTGATAGGTGTCAAATGTAAGGGGGAAGATTACGTGTCAACTGTTTTATAAATTATCTTTATTTAGCAATGACATACAATGGCAAGTATGTGAAATTGTTTGTTAGCGAGAGGTATTTCATACAGTTTTGGTTATTACGGTGTACATTTTGATCAGGTTAAACATAGTTTAAAAATAATACTTATATATGATCGTGTAAACCAGAGGTCCATGTTTTTCGGTTTTGGGTAGTTTTTTTTTTATGTGGGTACGTCATGGGTACACTCTCGCTCGAGGTTATTTGATACTCCTACTCACTAAAACTCCACGTTGTACCATCCGCCGCCGCAATGGGGCGACACGGGACCGCGCACTCTAAACGCGGAGCCCCAGCGCTTATAGGAGACAGTTCGGTACAATAAGGCCCTGGTCTAAACCCCTGACCCCCTGCTTACTTGACATTGATGTTCTGCAAATTCATCCATTTGAAATGTATTTTTGACAGCTGATACAGTGCTACTGACTTTGAAAGATTCTTCATCACGTCTCATGAACATTTTTCACGAAACACACTTCATAAGAAGTTTAATATTTAAGTTTATAGTTAAAGTTAAAATTAAAGTCTCGACGTGCTTAAATTAGATCTACTATCGTTTGATCCCCCTTGGACACCCATGGGCGTACTTTTTTCGCTGAAATGGACCCCTTGCAGGTCGTCGTCGGCCCCTGGGGGACGATAACAGAACACTTTAGGAATCACGGACGTAAACTAATGTACTCATCATCATAATCTCAGCCGAATGATGTCCACGTCCACTGCTGAACATAGGTCTCCCCCAATAATCGCCACAATGACTGAACCTACGTTGTTTGCAACCAGCGGGTTCTCGCAACGTTCACCAGGTCATCGGTCCAACTTGTGGCGAATGTTAATGTCTATATAATGTAACGAATGTAATACCCTAAGTTTATTATTCGCCCATAAAATCAATATACCATGCATATCGAAGTGAAAAATCAATTTGATGGCGAAAATAAAGTTCATTTGGCGCCACGATATCTTACACGGAGAATCTAAACGAGACGTACACGTACGTACTCTGTATTTAAGTAAAAGGACTCAAATTTAGATTAATTTTGAATGGGTATTGATCGAAATTTTCTTATACGTCAATATATAACTGTATAATTCGTCGTGTCCAATTTTATATTCTCGCGGTTTTATTATCAATTATACTTTTCTAAGTTACAGATACTAGAGAACTTGATGATTTTTATACTAAGGGTAAAGAAGGAAAATGTTCATCATATCTTTGTTAAAATAACTATATATATAGTTCTTTTTATATTTATATATAATCATTATTTCTGCAATGTATGATACCTTTGTTTTTATGATTTAACGTATTGTTATTGATAAATAATATATATAACTATCTGTATAGGCTTGTAGACCCGGCGGGTTCATCTGGGTCAATTTTGATGGAGTAAGAGCGTACACAAGGTATTATAATTTGACTAGACCTTTCCTAAGATAAAACAATCGGCCTCCTTTAAGCTCATATTTGCTTGATTAACGGAACACGCCATTATAGGTAAGAAAACAAGAAAAACGTAGTAAACATTAAAAAATACAAAGATTTATAGCGCTAACTTTTGAAGCAATGATGGCTCAGTGGTAGCATGTACGGACACAGCATCGTTAGAGGTGAGCTAGAAATTCCTAAAATGAGCCTGAGCTTTCGGTACAGTTACATCTTGATAAAAATATAGCATGGTAGTAGGATATTTTCTAATTACCGTTTGGCTAAATTTAGCGCCAAGACCCTATAAGGGTATTCCGGCAACTGCACTTGAGAGCTGATTCCCTGACTAGGCTTAACATGTTACCATTTTGGGCCACATCGTCATTTAACATCATATGAGATTGTTATCAAACACCTAAACTTATAACGAACAAAATAAAATAAGGCTCCATGGGCCCCTTTGACAATCATGAATACCTCTCTGTTATCTAATATCAATATCGCTGTTCGGCATCTGACTCGGCTCTATCTACTGACCGATGCATGAATCAGACGAAGTGCGTTTCTCCATTATTGGAGCAGATAATTTATACACACTTATATATTATGTTGTTGCAAACAAATATATTAAAGGATATAGATGATTCTAAAGAAATTTCGAGTTTTTGAGCAACTTTACAATTACAAAATAACTGGAGACGATTTTTTAGTTTAGAATAATTTAATATTATCGAGTAATATCTTTGCTATATTTTTTCAAGTATTAGGAAAAATTAACGCGTCAATAACAAAATTCAACAAAGGTGAAGATTTATTCTTAACGAATTTATTACTTATAAATGAATTGAATTATTTTGAACAATTTGTTGTTTATTAAATATTATTTATTGTATTAAATTAAGTAACAGTAATTTACCTTTTTCATAAATAATATTTGAGTGATCGAGCCTCACTCGATGTCTTTTATTAAAACAATCTAGGTATTTAGGTAAACTTTGAAAATAAAATAGAAAATCTAAATATGAAAACTCATCTAAATAATTAGAGCCATTTCCGGGAAACCAATTACATATATATGTATATCTTTATCTGGTTAAGTGTGTTAACTGTTCAAAATTATGGTTTTAATATATAGATTTAAAGTTTAATTTATAAATAAGTAGCTGTGTCCGCGGCTCCACTCGCGTGTACTAATGCGGAATGCTGTCGGTCGAGCGCACGCGCGAATTGTGCTGCCTCAAAAATGCTTATTGTGTGTAATCCTTAGAAGATAAATGCTATCGCAGACTTTTTTGTAGGTCTTCCTAAGGTCTACAATTATGTAGTTCATTAGTTTGATAATATCTTATGATTTACTAAGATTGATTAAAGGAATCGCCCCAAAAGCGTCTTTTTCCCGAATTGATTCACCAATACCGTCACTGCTTTTTCGTATGTTACTTCATGTAACAAAATATATCCTATAACCTGGCCAGATAACATAGCTATGAATTAAAGGAAAAACTATTTAAATAGGATTTGTAATTTTCGTATTTGAGTTGAGTTTCATAATATGTATATAAATATAGATAAAATGCTTTTAATATAATAGTTTCTTCATCTGTGTCCGGTAAATATGTTTTAAAAGTTAGTAGCTCGATTTTTTACTATCTATGGCGTCGTGTGACATACACGAGTGCATTTTGTACTCAGGTTGATATTAGAGGACGAGTCTAATTTACCCGTAATAAGAGTTACATAAATATAAGTCATATGATTAATATCATCGTGTTTCTTTCTCAACCTCGTAATTGAAAATAACGAGCACATCAAAATCTACCGTTAGGGATTCATTTAGACAAATTAATGAATCATTGGCTTAGAGTTAACATAGTTTAATTACATCGAGGTAGGGCATAGAGAAATCTCTTTGGAGATTTCTCTCTACTTGGGGCAGCCCGACAGGTGGAATACCTCCACCCTACAGAAGATCGCAGCCAAATGACCTAGTGTTGTGTTTCTGCGGTGAGTAGGGTTTCCAGAGTTCCTTGGGTTAGGGGGTTCAAGGTCGGCAACGCGCTTGTGATACCTATGGTATTGCAGGCGTTCTTAGGCTACGGTAGCCGCTTATCATCAGGCGGGCTGTATGCCTGTTTGCCACCTTTGTAGTATAAAAAAAACCATAACGATGAGAGATACAAGGAAATATATATTAAAAATAAAAATAAACGTATAAAAATGTGAAAAATGAATAATGAATGTGAAAATTGAATAAATGCATAAAAAAAACATCCGATATAGTTTATCGTGTTTAATTTCTTTATACGTAATTACACTCGTTACCTTTCAATTTCAGTAGGGTTCTCAACCGAGTAAAAATAACAACAATAGGAATAATAATAGGTTACATAACCAACTTAGATCACTGTCCGGGAAGCCCGTCGTTATTCGGGCGTGCAGTTAAACTTAGAGGGTTGGTATTTGGACACAAAAAGGGTTTAATTACATTCTATACTACGATTTTTAAATAATTTTTGCCCCTAAATACGGTCAGCAATGGAAAGGCCGATGAAATGATATATGGGGTAAACCCTGCACATACTATAAACGTATAACAAAAATATTAACGAAGTATTAAACGATTACATTTAAATATACATGGCATAGTAATTGGCTGCTTATAATGATTACTCTAATAAAAATATTTTACAGATAAAAATCAGCGGAATATTGCCAGTATGATATGCAATATTCAACCGAACTTTGCCAATAATTTTAATTAGAACTTCGTAAAAATATTGCACATTTTAATTTATGTTTCTTTCGTGTTATTTTTATTGACCGATTTTACAGATAGGATTTTGTTTTCGTTATAAATAATACGCGTGAGTATGCAAAATATTGCTCAGTTTGTGTTATGATTTCCTTTTTATATTTTCGTTTGCCAACCATGATATTTAAACAGATAAAATTTTATATTTGCTCTTAATAATATACGCAGTTTATTTGGTGATTTCGTAATTATGTCAGAAAAAAGAGAGAGGTAAAAGAAATTAGTTAAAACATTATTTTTAATTAACTATTTATCCAATAAACTCTCATTCATCTCCTCGTTCTCTTTCTTCACGAATCAAAGATATTTTAGCAACTTGTCCACAGTATCTGAATCTAAAATTGATGCAATATATATTATGTGGAGTTATTAACATAACAACTCTTTTATTTTTATATATTCTGACCATCACTATTTCTACACATATTATTTATAACATTATTATTTATAAGTAAATTTTAAATTGTAATTCAACGTCTCTGTCTGCCCGTTTATGTTCTTTTCACGCAAAAACCACAAATCCGATTTACATGGTTTTCCCTTTCATTCATAGCTATGTTATCTGGCCAGGTTATAGGATATATTTTATTACGTAAAGTAATATACGAAACATACAATGATGATAATAGTGGATCAATTGGGAAGAAAGACGCTTTTGGAGCAATTAAATGGCTTTCGCCGAGTAAACCATAAGAAATATATCAAATTAATGTACAACATAATTGTAGATTTTAAAAAACCTACAAAAAAGTCAGCGATAGCATGTCTATCTTCTAAGGATCACCCACAATAAGCATTTTTGAGGCAGCCTAATTTGTGCGTGCACTCGACCGACAGCATTCTGTAGTCCAAGCGAGCGGAGCCGCGAGCACAGATAGTCTTTATATACAATAAACTGGCGGGCTGTGCAGACGTTCTACTCATTCCAGCAGTCAATAACACCACCTACCGCATTTAGGGTTAGTAAAAACATTCTCGATGAAAAAATACTTAGATCTCTCATCTTTCATTGGTCATACAATTATGGAGTTGATCAATCTCGTCTATAGTTAGAACAGTAGGTAATTCAATAATATCGGCAAGAGAAGATAAATTATACATTGTTATTTGTCTAATTTTTAGTATCTTCTATTAATCTATTTCGTTATCTTGTCAATGCTTTATAGCAGGTTGGGTCGTATCAATCTTTGCTTAAGATGTCAAGTCAGTATAATTTTCCATAACTTTACTATTTTGACCTGTAAGTAAAAATTATCTTAAGAAACAAAACTAAAATTTTAATTTTTTTACACAACTGTTTGCAACAACGTAATTTTTAACTACTCACTTATAACGACGTTTGATATCCGTACTATATTTCATAAATATGCCTAAGTTACGTCAATTGTACGTTTGCATAATTTGAGATCGTTGATCTTAATTTCGAGGCTGCGTGTTTGTTCTTTACAACATATCTCATTACTGTAAGCTGACCAATCATACGTTGCGGACTCGATAACCATACAGGCATTAAAGTCAGCTTACGGACCGATGTTTGATCAAAAATTGTACCAATGTTCTACTGACAATAAAAGATAATAATATTAAAATTAAATTTCTATATTCGGTTATTATAGTAATGATATAACAAAATATTATTCGTGAGACATTTTACTTCAGTTTATCCCTTTCAGTATATACGATAGTCGTTATTATCTGTCTGGAAGTGATTTCCTCTCTGTATATCGAGAAAAAATTACAATGAACTGTAAACAATACACGTATAGTAAACAAAGTTCCAATTTTGTTTTATTGATAAGCTCGATCGAGTTTCTTACCGGTTCTCCTCGATGACTGGGATGTTTGTCCGAACCGGTGTTAGTATTTTGACATTCGTAAGTGACATTCATTAAAGCCCAAAATTAAACAAATAAGTATTTTTGTTTATTATTTATGTGGTGCGATCTCCTATCTAAAATAATAGGGGTTATTTCATAAATATACACTGACGGACATATAAACTGCATCAAAGTACAAGACGACTTTAAAATAAAAAATTTCAAGTATGCAAACTTTTCATATAAATTTAAATTGAATTTTAAACGGCCTAGTATCATATCCTTAAGTTTAAATTTGTTTACTGGAAACGACCATTCAATTTTTTTTAAATTAAAAGGATAAATGGATCGAAAATTGTTTTAATTGAAAAATCGGTTTTAAGAATTGAAAAAAGTTTAAGCGCAGAATTTTTTCTTTTAATAAGATGTGTTACTTCTACGTACCCTTATTACTGATTCTAATCGGTTTCGAATAGATCTGACTAGGGTTATTAAATGGTCTTGCAGAATATTATCCCTTTCTTGTGAAATTGCTATTCTTAGTGCAGCCACTGTTGTGGGCACATAATTTTTTTTAATTGCTATCTAACACATTTTTAAATTGTCCCAAACGTGCTCAATGGGATTAAGGTTCGGGCTGCGTACTGACCAATTCATGGTACGTATCCCAACCTCTTCGCAATATTGACAAACTTGTGTAGCGGCGTGAGGTCGGGCGTTATCTCGCAATAGAGTAAAATTTTCGCTTATGAAACCCATGTAAGGTACCACGTGAGCTTCTAAAATCTCTGTTATATAGCGATGTGCCGTCCAATCCCCGCTATTATCGTTTTGATGAACCATATCGATGCACAAAAGTTCCGTTCGTCCGTTCATCGATATGCCACACCAGACCATACACGAACTGCCTCTAAAAGGAACACGCTCCTCAATGCAACTTTGAGCATCTCTCTCCACGTCGTCAATAGACTCTTCTGCGACCATATAAACATGTCCTACACTCATCGGTGAATAATACGGAGCCCATTGCTCTTCAGACCAATGTAGGTGTTCAGGCGCAAATCTTAAGTGAGCTTATCTTTGAGCTGTAGACAACTTTGGACCATGTGCTGGTCTGAGAGGGGTGATAGCTCCTTCCTTTAGCCTCCTTCTTATTGTTCGTGTACTCATGTTTACTCCACGAATTTCATTCAGCTCTGTTTTGAAGTTAACTGACGTGAGGAAACGAGTGTGCAAGAAAGTTGGCACAATAAATCGGTTATCACGACGAATTTAAATTTCTAGGAATCTTTTGTTGATCCAAGCCTTGCCGCACCAATGCGGCTTATTTATGTGTCCGTCAGTATAGTATATATCTATTTTAAAACAAACAAGCTTTCAAATATTACTAAGGTATATACGAACATTTGATACATAATCGAAAATCATCAAACTTCAACAGGCAATTGCATAATCAACAAGTAGTATTAAGCGAGTAGTTACAGTAACTAACTTCTCTTGGGCAACGGTATTGCTAACTCGTTTAATCAATGCCCAGAGAACGCCTCGCAAGATGTATTACTTGATATAACTGTCACATGTGTTCAGTTTATTTTTGATATTATTTTTGTTAATTAGATTATCTTCATTATTGGATTCGAATCATTCGTCCTTTTGACTTCGTTCGATCCTTAAAATAGACTGGTGTTTGTCATGTCACTTTTTAGGGAAGGAGTATTTCTTCAAATTGGGAAAGATTTTAGTTCAGTGATATCTAGTCGTGAAGTATCCTTCTTGACAAAAACTTCATGTTGATTAAAGATTTTCTTTATTTAAATGATGTCATACACAACACGAGATAATAAATATACGATATACGGCAAGGGAATTGTCACGGGAATTGTCAAGGGATGTTATGGATATATATTTCGGATAATTCCGGATTGGGCAAAGATGAATGGAGCCATTCTCAAAAACCAACACACATACACAACCACAGTTTCAAACGACTGTAAGACAACTATTTTTAACTATGATAAGCGGAACTTTTTTTTTTCGCGGTGTAGCTTTAACTTAGCTCAAAATGATTACATAAATATAACTGAATCTCGATACCTAATAACATCTTTACGGATCGGACAGGTTATTTGTTACATATTGTAAAATTCTTTGAATAATGTTATATCCATAACCGAAATTATCCGAACCAATCAGGTATCTGAAATAATTTCATATTCGTATCCATAACCGAAACCGATTAAATACTCTTAAGATATCCGTATCAATATCCGTAACATCCCTTGAACTATGTTCGTCTGGACCGCAACCACCATACATCAGGTGAAAAACCCGCCATGGTGGGCACGTTTAGGCGTGACGCGTTCCGATTTAAGCCGGTGTTTGTCTAGTACACGAGCGAGGTGGTAGGAATCTGTACCGGACTCTGTCGCGATCACCATGCACATGATGATAAAAACTCTGACACTCTTTTAGTTTGTCTTTTAGCTTGCAGGCTTGCAGGTAGGCATGACAGCGACGTGGCGACGCTCGACTGACTTCTATATAAATACATATATCGCACTAGCATGTTGTCCGCGGCTTCGCTCGCGTCATAGTTGTCCCATTAGGTATATGTTTTTCTCTAATAGACTTCGCTACTTGTTTTATACAAACTTTCACCGCATCTTTTAAGTATACCCTTAGGTATTGATTTTTCATTGAATTTTCATAGATCTACCTTCAGAAATGTCAGATTTTCATACAAATTTTCGTCCCCTTTTTCACCACCTTAGAAATTGGTCACCAATTATCACGGTCCTAGCATCAGTAGTTTGGGCTATGTCTATTAGTTATCCTTTTATATGTTATGTAGCATTTGAAATAATACCAACCATGTTGTATTGGATTGAACTAAGACAATATATATATTTCACAATAGCTAATTAATATTGAACTGGATACAGTAGATATTGTAAATACACAAGTATTACTATCGATCCATGTTCAGCTGAATAAACAATTCACCTTGTTGAAATTGTTGTTACAATTATCTTATTCAGCGCTGCCATTAATTATTATTTTATCAAAGAAAATGTTTCTATTTCAAATGTATTTCAAGTAAATAAGTTTTATTGACTTGAAAATGTTGACAGTTTTGAAATTATGGGTTACTTAGAAACGGAATAGAGCGCCGTGTAATCGAATTTCTTGTTACATTTTGAAGTTATGATTTATAACGTGTATTATTGATCGAAGTTTATAACATAAAAAATTTCAAACTTTAGTACATGTCTGAATTCAGTACTTAGTATTCAATTTTCTATTGGATGTTGCATGTTATGCTTGAGGATGCTTTAAAATCTTTATATGTTTGGCGTTGGTCTACAATTTCACCTTATGTTAAGTGACGATGAGATTAAATATGGTAACAAGATAAATCTAGAAATGGTCTCGAGTTTAACTGCCGGATCACCTAATACGTAATTAGCGACATATTCTCATCTTGAAGGTGGATTTAAACAACATGTCAGATAATGGCCCATACTATTTTAATTCTGATAAGTCCCACTAATATACGCATTAGTAGAAAGAGAAGAATATGATAAATAAGCGATAAGTGGCATATTTTTTCGGTTTTCTTTCTATGTATGTGCCAAGTAGGTATTGCATTTTAATTTATCACTTATAATATTATTTTAATATGGTTCTATCTATTCAATGTATGTTGTGATTGCACATAGTAAGGGTTCGATTATAATACATTTATTAATTATGCATATTAATGTTCTTAGAAAATCCAACCCAATTCTGTGATCCTTAAAAATAAATAAATAATTAATTTTTATTATTATTGCTTCCGCGAGTAAACTAACCTAATTATTAAATATAAATATGAATCAAAAAATAAATAAAATATAATAAATATAAAACTGAAAACTATATTTCTGAGGCATTTAATAACGTTAATAATGATAAACATATCATTCCACTTGCAAGGTTGTGTTCAATAATGTAGTATATTGGCACTAATTTCTTTATCGATATACAAATTACACACCTGTGATTGTCCTATATCGTTCAGCTACTAAAAACCTTGATCATATCTTTTATTTGATAAATCGTTTTATCGGATTGGATTACTAATTTTTGCGTAACTTTATTGCGGATTGTATCATTTGCATTTTCAAGTATAGTGATGATATATTTTATGAATATCATAATAGTGCAAGTTTTACATAAAAATAAAACTTGTATTATTGAGCATTGACGATGCACAGCATCTGTGAGAGGGCGTTGTATACTTCCGCTTGTTTTCCACCAATCACAGCGCTTTAAACTGATGACCTTGTGCTCTGCAGCGCCATCTACTGAGTTTAAGTCACAGGAGGCCGGTGGGGGCATTTAATCAGTCATAGCAGTCTCTCATCAGGAGCTTTGAAATGGATGCTGTGCATCGTCAATGCTCAATAATACAAGTTTGTCAATGCTCAATAATACAAGTTTTATTTTTATGTAAAACTTGCACTATTATCGGCATGTGACGATGCACAGCATCTGTGGGAGACGTGTTTATAACTCCTGGTGACGCGATAACGACGCTATGTGAAGTGGATGTAATTAGTATTATTAAGCTGTAATCACACAGAAATAATTTAAATTTAAACTAGTCACACGATGACACTAGTAAAATAATTCTAAACTTATTCCCATGATTCATCCAGTATTCATCGTTTTAGTACAGTAACTATATTTTTTTATTATAGTAAATATTATTGGTAATAAATCCAATACTTATATTTATCATCGTAATAATAAGTTATACGAGATAAAAATAACTAAGTACTTGTAAATTATTGATTTTTCTTAAGAGTTGTATTTTTGTTACACCAGCAACTATGGCTAAGAATATGAAATCCCGATACCATTTTAAGAAAGACAACCGATTCCAAAGAACTCAGTTAACTCAATCTCAACCCAGTTTTTATCTAGATACCAACAACAGTTCACGAAGCAGCTTGTGTCTTAGCTTTCATAGTAATAAAAGACTAACTATTACACTCGGCCAAGTTTGTGTGGCCATGATACCAATTTCCACTGGCAGGATTCCAGAGAATATTAATATTATTTATTCTAAGATATTGAAACTCCATAGCCTCTGTCTAAGCCTGCGTCAGCTTTACACAGAGATGGGAATCAAAATGACAAACATCGTTGTAGAGGTTTTAGAACGCCTGCAATAAAACTAAGCAGTTTAGTCGTCGGCCTGACGCCAAGAGCAGAATGCAAGCCTACATGACGCCTTATGTCCTTCGCGGTGGATTATCCTAAAACAACCTCAGACACCATGGCACTTGGGACACCAAATTGACGATTTCTCTGCTCTCAACTTACGAAGGAAAATTGCTTTTACACCTGTTTAACTAAGAAAAATTTGAATTGAAGCTTTTTCTATTACAACTCTCCCGCGAGTACATAATGTTTTAAGCAACAATATAGATTGATTATTTAATAATAATCCATAGGTAATAGAGATAATTATAATGTTAAGAATCTAAAATTCGATTCCACAGCTGGACCTAACCCATCAATCCCATGAGGCTTTCTATGTTTTCAATATTCTATAACTTAAGTTTAAACATTATTTGTGGGTTTGATCGGTCTGTAATGCCTTCTCTCCGAGTAATAAGGCGACATCCTGGATGTGCTGTGTGACGTCGACTATCCATTAACGTAATTTTTTCATAACTCTATTTGTATGGAAGCCAATGAATGTTTTCTGAGAATCCAAATAAAGGAATTTTGTCCTCGGCGCTGGCTACTCAGCTGCTTGCCTCCCTCGTGAGAATCTATCCGCGATGAGATAGTAGATATCAAATCAATGTAAAGTTGCGTGGGATTAGTGACCATGTCCGTTTTCTTTGCGAATATATAATACGGATTATTCCATTGACTGTCTGAACAATTAGGTTACGTATTTAACTGTGACCTATGCCGAGAGTTCTAGAAAATCTGTCTCTGTCAATGGCAGACTTTTCAGGGCCAATTATCTGCTGACCTGAATCCAATAGTGACTTTACGTGAATGACAGATACATCCCAAATATACATTCACTCACTCCTTTACTTTGCATCTGGGCTTTCTGGGCTTGAAATAACTAACATCACCAGTTAGATGAAAGTCGTCCTGAACTCATGTACTCCACACCTGGGCTTGAAGTAACGCGCATGACCAGTTAGACGAAAGTCGTCTAGAACAGTAGCACTACCTCAAAGAATTTTTATTGAGCTAAACGATTCACTCTGTCCTCCGGAATTGAGGGATCTGAATTAAAGTGCCCGATTAGTGTTGTATATCCTTGACCTGGTTCAGCAGGGTCTTAAAGAGCCAATGTTTTAGTCAAAAACATGTCAAAGAAACTGAGCTTCGAGTTTCTGTCAGTCAGTAACCTCAAGAACATGTACTTAGAGGGTTCCGCACGGACTTAAAGAGCCAATGCTCTTGACAAAAATATGCTCGTAAAATGAATGGGCTCCGAGTTGCTGCCAGTCGTCAACATCATCGTTCACACCATCGTTCTTGACACATCGTTCTTGGATTCTTATCATTTGTGACATATCAGAGTCTGAGCGGTCTGCCGCTTTCCCCAATACGCTTTCGGAATGGCTGTCGTAAAATTTGAAACTATTGACGATTATTAATTGGATGATGTTTCATTACGCTGACACTAGGTCGAACTTGGAGGGTGAATGGCAGACGTATTCCCATGTTAATTTTGAGAAGGGCCCACGTACAGAGTCTGCCACTGTCCAGGATACGCTCGGGGACAGCCCTAGTAAGTTTTGTGCTGAAGCCACTGCTTAATTTAATTGTCTCTGTTACTTAAGGTTGAGTATAGAGGGTAAATAACAAACGCATTCTCGTATTCGAGAAAGGCCTACGGAGCCTACAGCGTCTGCCACTGTCCAGGATACGCTCGGGGACAGCCCTCATGAAAATTTGAATTGAAGCCGCTGATGGCAATTTATTATACTGTTTCACAAGGCCAAATTTGAGGGTGAAGGAATGTGTCTGACATTCCCGTGAAAATTAGATGGGCTTATGAGGCCTGCAGCTGCCTGCCGCTCTGCCACTGTTCCCGATACGCTCGGGTACAGCCCTCGTAAAATTCGGGTTGAAGCCGCTTATACAGACCCATTTTAATTCGACTGTGTTTTAGAATGAGTCGAGAAGCTTGGGCTTAGGGGGTGAATGGCAGGCGCATTCGCGTGATACGAGAAGGCCTGTAGGGTCTGCCACTGTCATCAATACGCTTAACGACAGCTTTAAAAAAGTTCAAAGGAAGCTTAATAAATAGACAGTCTTATTTAAACTTTCCCCCACTTTGATTGAAGGGGTACTTTAGAAAGTCTCACCCTGCCTTCTCTTCGCCAAGAAGAAAGTACTGGCTAATAAGCTTTGTTTGAGAATACATTTTTCAGTTTCAAACCACTGGATCCAACTATCTACTCCACCAGTATCAAGAGTAAGCTTCATAAAACTTTCCTTTTGAACAAACATTTTATTTCATTGTGACCCGATCACGGTGGCACTGCCATGCCAGGACGACCCGTGACATGAAGTGGAATGAGCTCCCAAGCATCTAGTCAGTTTACAAAAATGTTATATAGTATAATATTCTGATGCCGCGACGCGAGAACTCTGATCGGAATCTAGAGCAGCAAAGCGATAGCTGGCTCTTTGTCGAAGAAAAAAATTTTTAAACTTGCGCGGATTTTTCGCAAATCCTCACACATATCGATCAGGATATGCTCCTTGCTGTTTTAAAGGTGTTGTGACCATATGTGACACCGTGTGACATATCGCGTGTATAAATCCGTACATAAAATAAATATGGAGTTTTTCTTCATATGCACACGCAACCATTTCATTGCCAGTTAAGCATAACTTGTACGATGTTTAAAAACTAATATACACATATGCACATATGGGTGAAAGATTTCAGTACTAAATAAAATAAATATGGGTTAAATCCCCATATTTACACCATTTAATTCCAAACTAAACAGCGCTTATACTAACTATGGTTACTTGTATGTAAGTATGGTTGCCTGTACTGTGGTTAGTACTATGGTAATATGGTAATAACGGCCGATATACACATACGAGTGCATGATTTCATTACTAAGTATGGGTGTGTGTCCCCATCGTACAAATGTAAACGACCATTTTATGTACACTTTGTAAGCTTTGGATGTACACATATATATTATAGGGTATTTAACACCCAGACAACTAATAATTATGTTCAAATGTAAGTCATATGCGGGGAACGAACCCGCGACCTCTCGGCTCAATAGTAAAGCTTACTAACACTGCGCCATGAGGTCTGTGACTACTACGTGAAATTTCGAATAAGGTGAGAAATCTCAAATATACTTTTACCATAATAATACTGTTTTGGCGAAAACATCGTACCAGAAGAAACATTACAGGTTAAAAGTTATTAAAAAATTTACTCCAGGTCTACGAGACCGAGTATTATTTTCAGTATCGGATACTTGAACGTATATCCAAGATAGACCCGATATGCAATCATTCCAAACGCTTTGAGCGTTCAGGATCAAAAACCGAGGTACTCTAATGACTTTTAAAGTATGTACTCACGAATTAAAAGGTGCGATTGTAAAGGAAAGGTCTCAATAGTAACTGCAGTAAGCCGCTTTTTAAACCCGTGCCATATGGCACGCGTATTGGAGACCCTCCGATTTTAAAGCGCATAAACTATTACACATTGTTTTTGTAATAAAATATCCTCGCCCCGTAGTGAGGGTAAGTAAACTAGTAAATGAAACTAGACTCACCGCGTCTTCATGTGTAAGAAAACTAGTGATTGAAACTAGACTCACCGCGTCTTCTCCACGTTACCTCGCTATCCCAAAAATTTAGGAACAACGACTACGAGTTGAGATATTTTTGACGAGCCCTGGCCGTCGCCTGTCGGGCGAGACAGTGCTAAACCGGTGTTAAAACACGGCGTGCGCACTAACATTCATATCACTTGTACTAAACACTCGTAACTTGCACTATTTTTTATATTTTATTTGACTTTTTTAAACGTACAACAAAAAATATAACTCAAATTTGCACAAAAAACCCAAGGGGATTTTTAAACTTTGGCGAATACAGAACCACGTAGGTCTGTAGACGTGTTGCTCGTTCGGGAAGTAACGACGCTATGACTGATTAAATGCCCCCACCGGCCTCCTGTGACTTAAACTCAGTAGATGGCGCTGCAGAGCACAAGGTCATCAGTTTAAAGCGCTGTGATTGGTGGAAAACAAGCGGAAGTATACAACGCCCTCTCACAGATGCTGTGCATCGTCACATGCCGATAATAATTTGATATCAATATATATGGTAGCTATTGTGTTAACATTCCTTTAGAAAAAAATATTTATTTGATTCAGTAAAAATACTGCTTTACGATTTTATATCATACCTACATGTAATAATTACAGCAAAAACCCATTGGTGAATACATCTACACTGGGCTAACGATGAAACGTGAATCGCTAAAATAAGTCACTATTACGCGAATGTGTAGTGCGACAATTGGGTATTTGAATATCTTTTTTTTTTGTGATAAATGGAAAGATCATATATAAGTTTTATAACAAACTATTTTTATTTTATTTTTTTCGCAATATTTCAAAAGTTATTTCAAAATAAACATTAGTGTTTGAATTCAGTACCGAAAACGCGCCGATCGTTCCCGAATAAATCCGAGTGCGTGTGACGTCAGAATGTTAATTTCTACTCATTGTAGCAGACAGCTGTTACAGTGCTTTGACACTTAATCGATAAAATTCCTATAATATTATGACGTCACAAACCTGACGATCAATCGTAGCGCGTTCGTACAAATGTGATTATTTTTAAAATATTACAATTTTCATTTCGTCATTATTAATTTAAAAAAATGTTTTAAGAGTTTTTCCAATTGACTATTATCATAATTATGATGAAGCTTAAAAATACATAAAAAATCGATTTTCTTTTTTTTCAAATACCCAATTAGTGTATGAGTACAGAACACTTTTAGTTTACAACAACGCAATAGGGAATATGCATGTAATTTAAATATAGATCTATTATTTTTATTTCGAATCTTTATTAGTGTAGAATTACACCTATAACGTGTTTATTTAATTATTCGTTTTTTAATTAATACATTTCCAACAATAATAAGTGTTAATAAATACGTGGGAGATTTAAAATTGCAAAACGCAACGCTATTGGTCAAATCGAATCGTGACATCAAAGTCCGCGTTCAGTATGTCTACAGAGGCGAAGTTATTGGGTGACTTTATAGTTTTGTATTTATATTGAAGTTTTATTCTAATGTATTAATAGTTAGTAAATAGTAAATAATTAGCGAAATATTGCATTCATAGAATGCAAATTCGGCATCGTCAGTTAAGCATGTTCGGCCAGATCACCCTATGATAAGTGACTACCAAATAATTCGACTAAATACAACTGTAATATAAGACAAAATATGTTTTTTTATAGTAGCACGTCAAAGTGACAGCTTGACGGCACTGTACCTGATGATATGAACCTATAGAAGAATAAAAAAATGGCGATAATCGTGGGAATGGTGGCGCCAAAATGGTGGCGTTTAAATCGTCCTAGTCTCATTGCAGTTTTAAAATATATATTTTTTTATATTAAATTTAAATATTTTTATCAATGTTTAATTTTTTACGGTTATGTAACAATGTAAATAATTGATAAAAAATACTACAATATTTCATGTATATTCTCTATTGTGCAGTTTTTCTTTTGTATAGTTTTGACATTTTTTTGCATTCTCTAGCGAACTATCCTGCATAATTACATTAAATAGGGGTTAAGTCTATAATCAAAATAAAAGTACTTTATTCAATTTAGGTTCTAATACGGCACTTATGAACGTTAAAACACTAACACTAGTTCGGAAAATATCCCAGTCATCGAGAAAAGCCGGCACTACTCCATCGGGTTTAACAAGATTAAAAAGAGGGGGGAGTCAGGTATTATTTATTCTTCATAATGTATACATAGTTTATAAGTCACAAATATTAAAAAAATATATTCATCATCATCATCATTTCAACCGAAAGACGCTGGCTGGACATAGGTCTCTCTCAGACATCGCCACAACGACCGGTCCCGGTGCTGCCCTAATAATAAATAATAAATTTATTTTTTATAAATAATTATTAAAAATACTTAAATAGTGTTTTAAATTTTTTTATACGTAGGGAATTTGTTTCATGTTTTCTAGTTAAGCAAAGTTCGATATCACGATAAAATAACATTGTTAAAATTAACATGATGTTCGGCGGCAATGAAAACTAGCTTTATCAAGAACCCTTTCGCTTTTGCTCGCCCTTTCACTAAAATGCCTTCTCCATTCCCATTGTAATGTTTATTATTGATTACATAGATTTATTTGTTTAAAGGTCAAAAGAAAAAACATTTTACGTTGCCGGGTACCGAATCACACCTCATAGAGCAAGCTTCACTTATACGCGCTTGTTGAATAACCACTGAGGAAATGTTAACGGGATGGTAGGGCATTCGTAACTACTATACACATCGTGGAAACCGGTAATTGTTAGTTCATCTTCATTCACCAGATCATCAGTCAGCAATTCACCAGATCTGCCCATGCGATGTTTTCCGGAATATGGCCGCAACTTGAGAACTCTTAGGCTCCAACGGCCATCCGTTCATAGTTAGCTGCATTGTTCGAATCAGCAAGGCAATCATTATGACTCCTATCACTGGACAGATGCATTGTGATAAAGATAAGATGGTGGTACCGCATTCACAATATATGGTGAAGAAAAAACATAGTGATGAGACCGTAGCATAGTGGTAGGAAATTTTCCTGTGTTCATTCAGTTACCTATCCAACTTTATGTTCAATATTTGTTACTAAGCACGTAGCGATGTGTTCTAGCCAGCCGCACTTGAGAACTAGTCTCTCTTGCTAGGCTTAGTATAGTTATTACCATATTTGGCTAATTCATCACTTGACTACGAATAAGATTGTGGTCAATTGAGAACTTATTAACCCATTATTATATATTTCATATTATATATTTTATGGTACAAAATCAATCCCGGCCATAGATAGTATTAAATATATTGTATAGAAAAATGCAGTACATAGAAGATATCAGTATTGACGTTTATGTAGTCAGTGGCATGAAGCAAAATACATAAACACATTAAATAAAATAAAAACAGGAATCGCATGCGAGGAAGAGGTACGATACCAGCAAATGTTACCAAATATCAAGGGGAGAGGGGATCAAGATATTTAAAAAACACCTCACGTAATTAATGGAAACCCCCTTTATCGCCCGACGTTTGTTCTCATATTAAAGGTTTTTAGACGGTTTCGTTGTTAATTAGCCTAACCCAAAGCAAGATTGCGAAATGATACGTGTTTGAATCTTCAATTCATGTAGGAACGTTCTATTTCTGTAACGAACCGCAAGTTACTTGTGTTTGTACGCCGCCGTCTGAAATGGAAATTGTTTGTTTTCCTTTCAAGTTAGGTACTGTATGTTACAATCGTGGATTGTTTATGTTCAAGCCTCTGGTACGAAATTAGCAGACTAAGCAATTATTTATGTTAGATATTTATTTCAAGTGAATTTATTATATGTCATAAGCGAAAGACTTCGTGCGTAGGTTGCGGAGTCGCTTTCTATTGGAGCTAATAAGCTTATTTTTGTCAAAAACTTCATGATTATTACGTCTGGACTAGTTGACGCATCTGAATACTTCGTACATTATATAATTTAAACAATCTAAGGGCCATTAATTTATTACGTATGGATGATTTTAGCGATTTTGACCCCCCTTCCCCCATGTAGGAAGGAGTAAATAAGATTTCTGGAATCCCCTCCCTCTTCTTACGTAAGATTTATCCTCGTTTTTCAGAATAATAAAATGTTGTTATAAAAGGATCAGTTACAGTAAAACTCACAGTTTGACGTAAATCAAACATTTTAATTTTTTTAACAAATAATTTAATTTATATACCATTTATTATATTATTATTAGACAAGTATCTAGTCTTTGGAATATTAAATAATATGTTGTTATTGTGACCGGAATTATTCATTATAATTATTCAATGCTATTGTTACTTTAAAATAAAAGAATCATTTTTTTTTCCAAATAATTTAAATAATATTAATACGCGGGAAGAATTAATATACTATAATTATTATTCATAACATTTAAAATGCGTAAAAATGAACACAAAGCTTTTAAAATTTTAATAAACAATAAAAATTTGTAAAATAAGTTGTAAATAGAAGTCTCCATTATAGAATGAAGAAAACCATTCGGCATCCGCAATGGAACTAGTTTTCTAATATTAAATTTCGACTTACAAAATATTATGTGCTTGTTGACTGTAGAGATTTTTAAACCCCTTCCTCTCGGTGCCCTTACGTAATTAATGAATGGCCCCCTGCCAGCTGTTATATTAGTTAAACAGTATATTTATAGATGGCGCCTCCTAAATGTTAGTCGTAAATGTACTTAATATATTTTGATGGCATTCCTAATGAAAAAGTTTTTTTATAATTTTTTATTTAATTTATCATTAATGTTTTATATTTTTCGCCAATAACGGAAAACATTTTTAATACAATGTTTGCATCATTAATTTTGATGAAGAATTATTTAGGGAGATATGGCGTTGCCACAAAAAAAAAAACCTTTGAGAAACAATATATAGAAATCATAGAGATGATATTGGAATTTAATACTGTTTTTAGACGATCAAAGGTACCATTATTATCATCTTCTTGCCCTTACATCACAAAGTTGTCTTCTAGCAATCTCCACTATCAGCTATTGTCGCACAATTCATACCTTCTTTGGCCATTTTCCTTACCTCACGCCCATACCACGCAAAAGTTAAAGGGCAGTTATAATTTTAATAATTGTATAAACAAGTTGACGGCACCAAGCCTTCGGCAAATTAACCTTGAAGTCTCATCGTGCTGTCATGCCTCATATAATTTGCTTCTCGAATAAAGGCAGACTTACGATGTTGACGACGGTACGATAACCTTGAAACTCCAATATACAACGAGGTCGGCGACATAAAACAAGATGAGACACGTTCAGTAAAAGTGTACGAATACTATTTCTCTATTTACGTAACGTCTGTCGAAGAGTAATGTGAGAGAATAACCGTTAATTCCGGAATACAGAGACCGTCCTTCAACAAAGGTTGTTTTAGGCTGGGGTCAAACTAAAGTTGCGATGCCACTAAGCAGTACATTTTTATTATCGTGTAGATTATATCCGTGCCTGAAGTGAAAGTGTTATTACATCTTCTTTTTATAGGAGCATGGCTTCATTGTAAGAAAAGTACAGTACAAAAACAGTGGCAACCACCATGCGATCAGCGATTGCTCGCCCCCAAGCCGGGGTGAAGCTGTAAAAGCCGTTTGAGGTTTTAGGGCTCTAATGGCTAACAGTATAGTCAGTTCGAAAAAAAAAGTGACGCACATAAGCTTATCACTATGATGGTCTTTTTACCATATGTTGCGACTAATCGGGCAGAATAGTCACCTAACTGTCGCCATTTACTCGTTCGTTACTTAGCAGAGTGAACCACGTGCATCTGAAGTTGGCTTGGGTGTCTCAGATCTAAAGACGTTATTCGACATACAATATGATTTTTTTATCATTCTTGGAAATAAAAGATGAATTTTAACTTTACTTTTAAGTTTTTTTATGGTAATTTATCGAATATAATTGATGTCATACATGATTAAAAACAAAAAGATCACAATGATTTAGTTTTTCCAACAAAATCTACAGGTTATTAGATTTAAAAAAGAAAAATATCCATACTGCACTCACAAGGTAGCAAAACATTTTTTATACCACACAAAATAAAAACAAATTTGGCACGAAAATTTGGATATAGACGGCCCTTTGATGCCCTGGATATAGGGCCCTTTGGCTCTCGACCTAACACAAAATGCGCGTAAAATTGGCATTAATGCCATCCATAGCAGTGAAGTTATTAAGAAACATTTGCGCAGGGCGATACGACAGCGACGACTGGTGATGGACATTGTAGATTGTAGTTAGTTTTGGATTACATTTTACTTCATTAGAAACTTTACATTGACTTTACGATAAGGTTTTCTATCGTGGATCATTAAGTGTATGGTAGTGATGTCTGGAAGTGACTTCCTCTACATTCCCTAAATTAATAATATGATTATTAACAGTAGTTATTTATTTGTACAGTTGAAAAAAAGGATAAGCCAGATCGTGTTTCTTGTCTTTTCGATGACTGGGATATTTTCCGAACCGGTAGTAGTATTTTTAAGTTCGTTTGTGCCTTCTTTAATAATTTAATAAAATATTTTTTTGATTTTCGATTTTACACTATGCTTCCTATATATAAAAATATATGATAGGATATTAGCTTATGGCAAAATTAACGATTTTTTTCTACATTATTGAATGTTGAATCCGAAAGCCCGATCACGCGGTTTTCGTCTGTAACCAGCCTTACTGCGATCCTGATTTTGTTCTGTAACTTTGGTACTTAAACGCTTGGTAGACGAAAAACAGTTTTCGTCTCTACGTAGTTGTTTTGAATGTGCCATATAGTTAATTATTATTGGGTAGTTGTCTGTCAATGTAGGTATTTACACATAAGTTTGACGATTTATTAAGTCACATATCTATTTAAATAATAATTATATATGAATATAGTCCATTATATACATATATACTAGTTGTGCCCGCGGTTCCGCTCGCGTGGACTAGTGAATTGTGCACGCGAAGTGTGCTGCCTCAAAAATGCTTATTGCGGGTGATTCTTAGAAGATAGGACATATACTATCAGTGACATTTTTGTAGGTCTTCTTAAGATCTACAATATATCTCTCTACATCGATATATCTCTTATGGCTTACTCAGCGTAAGCCATTTACTCGCTCCAAAAGCGTCTTTTTTCCAAATTGATTTCGTATGTTACTTTATGTAACAAAATATATCCTATAACCTGATAACATATCCACATAGGCCAGATAAAATATCAATGAATTAAAGGAAAACTCACATAAATAGGATAATTGGTTATCGCGTGAAAATAACATAAACGGACAGACAGACAGAAAGACTGATAATATGTATATATATATATATATATATATATATATATATATATATATATAACATAAAGCTATACTTTATTATTATATATGTAATATTTATTATAAAGCTCAAGGATTTGTTTGTTTGATTGAAAGCGTTAATATTTGGATCTACCAGTAAATTTTGAAAAGGGTTGTAGTCATTTTATAGCCTATTTATTGAAGAAGGCTACAGGATATATAATTTCACGCTATGACCCCAAGGAGCGGAGCAGTAAGCATGAAAGTCAAGCAACTTCGCAAGTACGGAAAGGTAGTGAGCTGCGCGGTAAAGAGTTGAATAAATTAAGGCGGCTGAAATCGTGGAGCACATCTTGTGTTATTTTATATAAGTAGTACGAATTTTTTATATATATTTAGTACAGTATTTGCGTTGTTTGCGTAGTTTATTAATAATTCTCCTATTAGCACTACAATGTTTTCCTTATTTAAGCTGGAAGAATATGCTTAGTGGCATTAAGCTTCTGCCAGTATAGGACCGAAATGTGCAATAAAGGATGATCCCTCCGTTTTGATTAGCCCGTCGGGACGACAAATCTTATCTTCAATATTTAGGTATTACGTTTATTTTCCAAAACAAATATACAGGAAGTCCTGTTTTAAAGGTGCGAAGGTTTAATTTGAATGGACTTTTAAAAACAACTTTGTCTAAATATACTTTCAAGAATATGTAAAAATTACCCAATGAACCAATTGTATGGATACTTACTGTTGCTGTCAGTCCGTTTTTTATTTCCACAATATCTAATTGTAAGTTAAAAATATTGTGAAAGAAGTAAAAATCCACAAATCTAGACAGCGAATGGAACCAGTTGGAAAACAAAGCCATGGATTTTCATATAAACCTTCTTTCTCAAAAAAACTTTACAATGCATTTTGCGTTCGGAATAAATTTATGTTATTTTATAAGATGTTGTGGTTAAAATTATATGAAACAATGATAGGCATAAGCAAATGGTGTGTTACAGTCGCAAATATATTTTCAATTTGATACAATTATCATTTGCGACTGTACCCCGTGAAATGATTGATGAATGATAATGAATAGCTGAACAGATAAATATTTTAAATAAAATACAAAATATCTTAAATAAAATACATTATAATAGGTTGCGCGTAAATTATTCAAAACTGGTCTTCTAAACGTAACCGTGCTACTCACCTAGGGCATAATCGTTGACCTATTACGAATGTTGTATCATTGGAAGGTACTTTCACCTATACGGGAAAGTAGGTTTTCATGTTATGCTTGTTCCGATATGACACTAAAATGATTTTTATATAGATAGCGTAGAATATCGTAGTGTATTATGTAAACATATAAAGGCGTTTGCCATCATCGAAGGAAGTTGAATTGTTTTTAATTTAAGAAAGCTATTCGCTACAACTATTCGGACTATTCGCCTTTATGTTTAAAAACACGGGCGATATTGAAACATATTTTACTGTATAAAAGCAGTACTTTTGTTCATGGTAACTTATACCTATGTACAAACAAGGAGCGTAAACTAAAATAACCAAATTAATAAGAGTACATAAAGTTCTCGAGAAGTATGAAGGAGACACTTTTGTCAAACTAGATCTAATTCCAAAGTTAGAAAATTTGAACCACATATTTTTAAAGCCACATTTGAAGTTACACTTTTTTAGGCGCGTTATGTACGTATATCTTCTATCCATATTATAAAACTCAATGTCTCTCTGTCTGTCTGTTAATTTATTTTATTTTCACGCGAAAACCACTTATCCGATTTACATGTTTCTTTATTTTAATTCATAGCTTTGTTATCTGGCCAGGTTATAGGATATATTTTGTAAGATAAAGTAACATACGAAATAAGCAGTGACGATAATGGTGAATAAATTCGGAAAAAAGACGCATTTGAGGCGCTTAAATGGCTTACGCTGAGTAAACCATACGAGATATACCTAATTAAAGTACTACATAATTGTAGATCTTAAAAAGACCTACAAAAAGTCATAGATAGCATATGTTTATTTTCTAAGGATCATTCACAATAAGCATTTTTGAGGCAGCACGATTAGCGCGTGCATTCGACCGACAGCATTCTGTAGTACAGGCGAGCGGAGCCGCGGGAGCAGCTAGTGTAACATTAATTCTGCAAAATTAAAAATCTTTAGTTTTATTGTGGTGCTGAAGTATAATTTTTAAAACGCGAACATAAATACACTCATCTTTATTTTTTTATGGTGTTAAGTTATATTTGATATATATTTTATTAAATTTAAATTGAGGACTGGTCTTCAAATACAGCTACCGAAATTGACTGTGTTGGCAATAGATTTAACTCGACAATGGCAGCTAGTCAGACAGGTAAATTATATATTATCTATTGCCATGGAGCTTAGAAAGAAACAACGGACAAATTTGTAGTTAAAAACTAAACTCGGAAGACTGAAAAGAACTTAAAGTCATAGGGTAACTTATATAATCTTTCCTACCTCAATACAGTTTCTCATAGAACGTATTTCTTCATCGTCCGTGTTACAATATTATTTAATCAATTACCGCCTTGTAACATGCTTTTACCGTAATTCAATTAGTTAGGTAGGAACAGGATCAATACGTTAGCGGTTTTGTTGCCTCGTTATTCGGTCATAATTAAGTTTGTGTTATGGCTTGGTTTTTTGTTTCCTTAGCTGGTTTAACATTGTACTCTTAGGTGGATTATGTTTTATCACGATATTTAAATGCGACCACTATAAAATTGACTTATTTGTAGAAACCTCTTGGATCTATTAAATATATCTAATGGTTGATATAAAATGCATTGAAACGAGAACTATACGTTGGTGAGTCTGGCCAAGTGCTTACAATACAAATATCCTACCAAATAGAAAAAAAAAAACAAAACAAGTATCCAAGCGTTTTTAGCAGGTTTTGTAGAAGCAATGCTAGTATTTTCTACGTTCAAGAGTAATATAGTTGTTGGTTTTAATAAAAATAAATAAATTTATACTCTATACAATATGTCACAGTTCTACGGACTTTAGCAAGGAATTTTTGTTTACTTAAGTTTTCATAGATTAAGCAATGTAGGAGTTCGAATATAAATTTATATTATACTAGTTTTAGAAATAAAATGACTCATGCGTCACCTACTGTAATCTGGAAGCACTTATACAGAAACTTTACCGGTGTGCGTACAAACAACCTATTAGTACAATTGCAGAATAGTCAAATAACACGTATTTCAAATTTAACATTACGGTATTATTAATTTTCCTTTGAAATATCAAGGTTCGACGTCTTTCATGGTGATATTATAATCTCAAATTATATTCAAACAAGTCGAGCTTGTAATTTCATTTGTTTGGGTTGTAGCGCAAAATTACATTCGCGTCTGGTTTATGGAAACCGACGAAATTCCATACGGGTTTTGTAACCGCACGTGCGACAGGAATAAGTTTTGTTTGTACTCATATAATTTTAAATTTAATTATGAAGACAGGTAATTATACGATTAAAGAAACATAAGAAATTATTATTTAAGAAATTCTTTAAAGGTTTGTGTTATGGCCACAATCGCGCTTGATGTTGTCTAGAATGAGACTGGCTCTCAAAGGCAGCTGCCGGAACACACCTATTGGTGCTTGGCGACAGATTTTCAACTTGAGGGTGTTAGCTAGCTAGGCGGGCATTAGAAAAATACTCTCATGCTCATCATTACGTTTTCTTCACCGAAACCTCAGGCTCGTTATAGGGGTTCGAACTCATGTCGATCGAAGCGGGGACCGAACAAGCTACCACTGAGCCATCGATGCTTTCATAGCTACCTGTCTTAAGTTGAAAATCTGTGGATCTAAATATTCCTGTAGATATACTTGAGAAAAAAAACCCTTTCTAAGCTCAGACTAAATATTGTTTTCGGCTGTATTTTCACGTAATATCAAGTGAGATTGTAGGTAAGAATTAATTTATATTTTAACATAAAATGTAATAACAATTTATCCTATTATTAATGTATAAAGCAAAACGTTTATGAACAAAAAATAAAGAACTTGTATGTAAATATGATAAACAAACTTTTAGCATTCGATGACGAAACCGTCCGAAAATAACAACAAAAACTTTGACGGCATGACCAGTGGATATTAAATTCTCTTATAACACGGCACGTTTAAATTCAACACAAATGCTATTTTTCTCTATCACAATTCTTTACAGACCTCTGATGCGCATATTTTTTACGTAACAAAATGCGGAATAAATTATAACACCGGTACAATGATGCTCGATGCAAGGTCAGCTTAATTGATTCTTCCACAAATACTACACTTACATACCTATACTTACATGTATACACCTAGTTATTAAGATATATTGCAGATAAATGTATTACACAAGATAATACACAATGCACGTGAATAAAAATCTATATAAAAATATAACAATACGATAATTATTTTGATATTCACTTTGATACTTGTAGTCTAATTATTACTTTTTAAGTGGTTTTTATATACTTTAATTTATGTTTAAAATTATTATATATAACTTTACTTATCTAAAACAAGGTGAAGGCTATTTTTTAAATTTTAAATTAATAGCGAAGCTAAAATGGCTAAAATTTATAAAAAATGTAAAAATATGAAGATAAATCAGTTTTTGTTTTAACAATGAGTCATAAATAATCTTAAGAACAGTTTTTTTTGTATTTGTTTAATAATACTTAATATTCAAGGCGTATGTATAATTTAAATACTTACTTATTAATTAGATGACAAATTCTTCAAATTCTACATCTACAATTTCATACAAATTCATACAAATTCTACGTCTACAAATTCTTCATCGTCACTTTTAAAACTTTATACAGGTTATTATTATAAGTACATACGACTCACTTGACACACAATAAGTATTTTGTCAGCTGAAAATATAATTTGGTAATTATTTGACAGGTGCTGGCTGCTAAGGTTATCCATACTTCGAGTACACATTCAAAATAATATGTTATAGGGGTCGTTCATAAAATACGTTCGCACTTATGGGGAGTTGGTGTCGCTGTGACAAGATGTGGCAAGGGGGGTCGGGGGTCTCTAAGGAAACGCGACGTTTGCAGCTCAACAAACAATTTTTAAATTTTTTCTTTCGGCTTTTTAATATTATTTTTTTGTTACGAGTCGTTAGTTGCATATTTGTAAATATATAAATATTTTTAAGTATATATTTCCTCATATAACAGAAATATTTATTTGTTCGTTATTACAAATATTTGATATTATTAAAGTATTGTTATTGCAAAAAAATCAATATTTAAATATATCCAAATTTGTGTACTACTAGTTGCCATATATCATGTACGGGTAGAGAGATCTATTATTCGTAACGTAATACTAAAGAAAATTTGACCTAGTGTGACGAAAGGGGAACGGGGTCTAAAAAGGTAAAATTTACGTGACGTATTTTATGACAGACCCCTTATCGTTGTTTTGTAATACGATCTTTAAGTAGTGTGTTACGCCATCGCAACGAATCACAATTGCTGACCAAGAGTAAACATGGAACCGAGTTCCGTTCACAGTCCCACGGTGCACCTGACATCGAGTCAGCAATTTCGGTAGAAGAAACGTTGGGCAACCCGACTCCTTCCTTACTATATTTAAGTTTGTATTAATTATTAAACGTTACTGTGAGCCTAACATCGGCAGCAGTCACATCTTTTTAGTTTTAGTCTAGTTTGTAATTTTAAATAAATTAAGTTTAAAGTAATTTTGGTTTAACTTGGATCCTCCGGCTCTTGTTACGCCATCGCAACGAATCACAATTGCTGACCAAGAGTAAACATGGAACCGAGTTCCGTTCACAGTCCCACGGTGCACCTGACATCGAGTCAGCAATTTCGGTAGAAGAAACGTTGGGCAACCCGACTCCTTCCTTACTATATTTAAGTTTGTATTAATTATTAAACGTTACTGTGAGCCTAACATCGGCAGCAGTCACATCTTTTTAGTTTTAGTCTAGTTTGTAATTTTAAATAAATTAAGTTTAAAGTAATTTTGGTTTAACTTGGATCCTCCGGCTCTGACCTTCGTAATTGGCGCAGTCGGTAGGATATTCGGATAGGATAGCTAGGGTATTCTCACATCGAATCACCTTATTGCTGCGCTTTAAGCCCTTCCGAATACCTGAAAAAGAACCTGGAGGCCAACGGCTGGAGGAGAAATCAAGACATCGATTCCAAAGGAACCATTATAAAGTATCTCATGTAAGTACTTGAATTGCTCTTGTACTTGCTAATCCTTTAGTTTTATCCTTTTGTGTTAGTAATAGTTCAAAATTTTCCACCGCGGAAAAGTTTCCTCAAAGCCCTACATCGAGTAGGCAAGCCTATAAAAACCTAGTATATAGTAATAGACATTTAGAGACTTTATGGGAATTAAGTGATATTATAGAGATGGACCTTGACACTATTTTCAAGGTCTTACGCTTTGTGCCAGAGTTTGATAGGAACCCTAATGTGTTAACTCGATTTATACGATTGTGCGATCAATTATGTGCAGCGTATTTAAGTGCCGAGCCAGGTAGAGAGCTTTGTAACCTATGTTTATTAAACGGAATTCTTAATAAAATTACCGGGCCTGCCGCCCGCACAATAAATTCAAACGGTATCCCAGAAAGGTGGGACGGTATCAGAGATGCTCTTATAAATAATTTTTCAGACCAAAGGGACGAAACGGCCCTCTATAATGACCTTTCTCTTAATACCCAGGGTAATAACTCACCCCAAGAATTTTATGATCGTTGCCAAAATTTATTTAGCACTATCATGACATAATTATGTAAGCCTACACAAATCCATTGCTACAACTATAGAAGCGAAACGTACCTTATACAAAAAACTTACGTTACAAGCATTTGTTCGCGGATTAAAAGAGCCTCTAGGCTCGCGTATAAGATGCATGCGTCCTGATAGTATCGAGAAAGCCTTACAATTTGTGCAGGAAGAACTCAGTGTTATGTACTTGCAAGAACGAAATCATTCAGTGAATGATCGTAAATCTAATGTTAATACTGCAATGAAACCTATGCAGTACCAAAAATCATTCGCTCCTCCTGCACCTATGTATAATAAGCCATGTGCCCTTCCAGCGATATGTGCCCTTCCAGAGACAGATGCCCCATTCCCAACCTATGCCATTATGGAGGCCTAACTCTCCGATTAACCCACCCCCTCAAGGTCTTTTTCGCACCCAACAAATGTTCCGTGCGTTGCCTCCCAACTATAATACACAAAATAATTCATTTAAAGTGCAACCGCGAACTCAATCTTTCGATACAGGCCCTAAGCCAATGAGCGGCGTAAGCCATTATGTGACTAGACCCTTACCACCTACTGGTTTAGGCGGACACGACTGGACGAGGTCGGGTAACCCTGCCGCCCAGTAACTACTTTAAATCAAGAGAAATGAATTTCAATAAGTGCTCCGATAACGAAATGTACCTTTACCCTGAATGTGAACCTTATTCGTATTACTCAGAATTTGAATATAATTATGACTGTCCGATGGCATATGACCATGATGAGATGAGGTGTTATTCTGATTATAATACCTGTGAACAAGCAGACACGGACGATACGAACGTCCCTCAACCCTCTATTAGTAATTCTTACAAAGATCAGGATTTTCATAAAAGTCAGATATCAGGAAAGTTAAAATAGAAGTTGACCTCCAAACGCAACGGCAACTTCCTTATATCTAAATTTCTGATCCTCCCCTGAAATTCCTTAGAGATACCGGGACAAATCAGTCCTTCATCAACCCCGAGGCAGTTAAACGTTATTTTCCACATGTACCTCTTAATTTTGACCCTTTCGAGGTAAGTAATGTGCATACCACTACCCGCAATGATTATTCTGTGACTTGACAGTATTTCCCAGAATTAAAGAACCTTGATCGTATTAAATTATTTGTGTTCCGTTTCCGTTGACCTTAAGAATAAAGTATTAATAACTCGCGACGCGACCAATCCCATTCAGATGTATAACTCGCGAAATGTTCATATATATGAAGACATTATTCCAGCAAATTCTTCTAAGTTAGCTAGACTTCCGATTAATATTCACGATGGCGACGCGTTTATACCGGAACAAGTAGTATGCAATTGCGTCATAAGGGACTGTCTTACGGTAGTTAGTAACAACCGCGAAATTTTAGACCCGTCTCTATATGATATAATTTTGTCAATGGATCATCCGATTTTAACTGGAAGCTGAAGAGAAAAAAATTTGAAGCTCTAGTCAATGAACCCGGACTTTAATCTTTCAAATTAGGACCCGCCACATAAATATCATACTTTCTTACAATACGTAGAATCAGATAGCACTGAAAATCAAATTGACATCTTGCAAACTCAGCTGTCCGACTTTAAGACTAAACTTGAGAATAACTCCTTCACTTTATATGAATTTCAATTGAATATATACATAGATTATAAATTACAGAATATTTTAAAACACTTGAGTAGCTTAAAGCCCCATCGCAATAAAAATGGTCTAATAGATGGTCTATGTTCCGTTATTAAGAGCATATCTGGTAACCTCGATTAAATTCGACGATGCTATAAAAAAATTGGAAAATAATCTCTCGTAGTTTAATAATTACATCAGTTTAAGTAAGGATTGGATGGCACACCACAGTAAAGTTATAACACAGATAGTTCAAAATCAAGAAATGATTAATTCAACTTTAGCGTTTCTTTTAAACAGACACATAGAGACACAATTCTTATCAAATATGCTAAATTTGCCCAGTTATTAATAATCATCTCAAAAAAAATGCAGATGATATTATGACAGAACTTTCTAGGCTAGAGAATATTTTAAGTTTTGTGCGTGCATCAAGCACACACCATTCTATAGTTAGTGTAGATATATTAGCCAAAATGAGGGATAAATTAGAATTAATTTACCCCCAAGGTCATATTTTAGGAATAGACTTAAGAAACTATTATAGTATTATCAAAGCTGGCTACTATTTTTCAGGCAAGCGTGTAGTTATAACTTTAAAGTTTCCCATAGTATCACCCAAAAGGTCCGATTTATATAGATTAGCTATCATTCCTAATAGAAATAACCTGTCTATCATACCTCCCTATCCTTTAATAGCAAGTATTAAGCAGGCGTTCATGTACATAGAGGCAGAATGCCCGAAGTACAACAACCAATCCTTTGCGAAGAAGACATGAAGCATCAAGTCCAAGCGCAACCAGATTGTATCCAGCATCTCATTAACAACCAATCCTTGGATCCATCCTGCGAGATGACTTCCATCAGGCTATCAAAAGAAGCTGTGGACCGTCTTGACGAAAGACACTGCGCTATTTCATTTCCTCACCCGAAGTAAATTAATACTGTCTGCGGACACAAGAGCTACGACACAGTGCAAGGAAGCTTCCTTGTCACTCTTCCTTGAATACAGAAGAAATCACTATCAGTAATAGCTACGATAGAATCGAAGGACAACCTCTGAAAATCATGAAAATATCAATAAAATCCGAGACTCCAGATACATCACCATTACCGCAGTTAAAACTGAATTCTATTAATCTCAGAGACCTTCATGAATATCAAGACAAGTTAATGCTGCAACCGTCAATACACCTGGACCACATACTTCGTCTAGTATTGTTAATCACACTACAATACCAGTCTACGTCTTACTTACTGCTGCTGTTATAATAAGCACTGCAATATTCATACGCCGTTTCTATAAAGACTATAAGAGAAATCAGACGACCAAGACTGAAGATCCGCTGAACGAAGATGCTGAGAGACCCGTAACCTCACCGAGAGTTCCGGCAACATTTTCTCTCGAAGTTCTAAAATAGTTGCCACTCTGAAGGGGGAGATGTTACGCCATCGCAACGAATCACAATTGCTGACCAAGAGTAAACATGGAACCGAGTTCCGTTCACAGTCCCACGGTGCACCTGAAATCGAGTCAGCAATTTCGGTAGAAGAAACGTTGGGCAACCCGACTCCTTCCTTACTATATTTAAGTTTGTATTAATTATTAAACGTTACTGTGAGCCTAACATCGGCAGCAGTCACATCTTTTTAGTTTTAGTCTAGTTTGTAATTTTAAATAAATTAAGTTTAAAGTAATTTTGGTTTAACTTGGATCCTCCGGCTCTGACCTTCGTAATTAGTGTATGTATATCATTTTGTTGTTTATTAATGTACATAAAAACAGATTAAGTAAAATACTCAACAGAAGGGCGGTGTACATGAAGTTGTTAAGTAATACAACTTAGGATATTTATTTTTCGTAACGCTCCAATTTACAGTTGACAAAGAATAATTAATATTTCATCAGTCTGCTTTTCATAAGATCGGTATTATTTATAAAAATATTTACTTTAGCTATAATAACTTTTTTGTACTACAATATTTCAGCGCACGATAAATCTATGCTATAATATAAGAAAAGAGACTGTTTTTGTTTGTTTGTTTTTAATCCTTTTTTTGCCATTTTAACCTACTGGTAGCCGCTCCGGCTTCGCACTGGTAGCAAAGTACATACGAGTATAAACCATAGAATAATAAAGTTCGCTAGCTGATATAAACTCTATTCATCATCAAATAATACGATAATCAATAATGATGATAATCATCATCAAATTTCAGTCAATTTACACAAAACCTTAGTGAATTATACACCTTAATCTTCCTCATAAATCACTACGTCCATTGATGAACACCATATAAAAATACGTTCGGTATTTTTTGAGTTTATCGCGTTCAGATAGACAGAGGTGGCGGGGGACTTTGTTTTATAATATTTAATGATCTATTTCTTTGACATTTAAACAATTAATACAAAAAACTACATTCCGGTTCATAACTATCGGCTGGGTATTATTTATTATTCTAAATGAGAATAAATGAGGGGGTAGGGCACAGAGGTTTTTTTTTTCTTTTTTTTCGAACTGACTATACTGTTAGCCTTAGGGGCCCTGGAGCCTTTACGGCTTTTACAGCTTTATCGGGCTTGGGGGCGAGCGCTTAGGGCACTCAGCCACGAAAGCTAAGCAACAACATCCGAGGGTGCCAAAGTGGCCGAACCTCGGCTTGGACTGTTGCGCGTATGCAATTAAGTCGCGATCTGACTAAATCCCTATCATTCGATCTAAGCTAACTATACATATATACATGTTTCTGCCCCCTGGGAGGAGGGAAGGAACACGTGTATGTGTATTTAGTGGTCTGAAAATTTTTGTCTAATCTAACTAGGCAAAAAAAGAAAAAAAAAGGTCCCTTACAGAACCTATGTACCTGTGTGTGTGTGTGTTGTGCATGTGTGTATAATGCAGTGTCATGTATGTCTGTGAAAGCTAGTGATTGTACAGTCACTTGTATCGCGCGAGCGGCTGCTTGGCTCAAGGGCTCCATGGCGATGGATCGGACCTAGGCTTGAGTTGCCGCAGAGGAGGGTGGTCGTGGCGGGTGTGCGGGAGCGAAGTTAACCGTACGTCCCCTGCGGAGGGAACGGTGGTTTCGCGGGCGTGGGCGCGAGCACGCATATGTTGCGGGAGCGGACGCGTAGAAATTGTTAGCTTTCTCGATGTCGTCATCGGGATCGACAAAGAGATTTCGCGGACGGCGTTTATAACGTTTGGCGACGGGGATCGAGTTGTCTGGGACGTAGTTCACGGTGGATTTTACGAGCGGGTTGGGATGATTCGAAGCGCTATCGAAGTATCTCCTGGTGAGATATTTCACATAGGCTTCTATCGAGGGAAGCCTCATGTCCCTGTGCAGGTCCATGTTCCTAACGAAGGCTGGAGGGTCAAGCAGGCGACGGAGAAACCGATTTTGGACTCTTTGCATGCGGGCAAAGTTATGTTTGAACATATGTGCGAACGCGGCGCAGCTATATGTCAAGATCGGACGTACGCACATCTTGTAGAGTGTGAGCTTATGTCTTAAGGACATTTTGCTTACCGAACTGAGCAAGGGTCGCAAGCGGGAAAGGATCCAGATGGCCCTATTCCTGACTATAGTAACGTGTGCGTTGAAGTTAAGCTTCGAGTCGAGGGTGACACCCAGATATTTAGTCTTGGTGGCCCAAGGGATATTCCTACCGAATAATGAGAGGGGTCTTACCGGGCGTGGTAGTTTACATGTATGCGGTTCGAACATAATCGCGGCGCTCTTTACCGGATTAATAGCTATTCGCCACGTTCGAAACCACTCCCCGAGAGTGGTTACGGCACGTTGGACTGCGCAGGCGAGATTTTTTCTGTGTCTGTTTGACGCGTATATGACTGTGTCGTCAGCGTAGAGCCCTACCTCGACCCCGGGGGGCTTCGGGAGGTCGCTGACGTACAGATTGAAAAGGCAAGGCGCCAGAATGGAACCATGTGGGACGCCTGAGTGGTTCACTTCCACTCGGTAGTGGAAGGTGCGGTCGCGTAGAAAATCGTGAACTAGATGAACTAACCTATCCGGGACTTCTAATTGATGTAGCTTGTGGACTAGTCCGGCATGCCAGACCTTATCGAAGGCCTTAGCTACGTCGAAAAAGACCGCAAGCGTACGAGCGGGGGCGATACTACTTTTGGCAAAGTTGCTCGTGATGTGCTCCGTGAGGCGGTGCACTTGATGTGTACACGACTGTCGGGCGCGAAAACCGAACTGTTCGGGAGGGTATAGATTTTTTATATCTATAACGGTTTTGAGACGGTTCAGAAGGAGCCGCTCGTAAAGTTTCCCTAGTGTGTTTAAAAGGCTGATCGGGCGATAGCTATCGGGAAGCGAAGCTTTTTTGCCGGGCTTGTGAATACCTACAACTATAGCTTTTTTCCAGACGGCTGGAAAATAGCAGTGGGCTATGGCTACATTGAAGATGCAGACCAAAAGAGCTATGAGGTGATCGGGAAGAAGTTTAAGTACTTCATTCCTGATACCGTCGGGGCCAGGGGACTTTCTAGGCTTAAGGCCTTTAATAACAGAACAAATCTCGTCATGCGTGACCGGGGTTAACGTTTCTGCGAGGGGAATCGTCGTTAGTTCCTGAACGGCGGTCTCGATAGTTTCGATGTGGGCAGTGAAGTTAAACCTCCCTGCCGGAGAGGCAGGGGGGTGCGCAGAGTGAATTTAGACGGCTATCCCGAGCCGTGCAAAGGGACCTGCGGGTCACGGTGTAATGACTCGCAGGAAAGAACCTACCGGGCCCTACGTGGAGGTCCCTATCAAGCCCGAGGCAGAGAACGCAGCCGGTATAAATACCTAGCTACGCCCAAACAGACACTCGGGGATGGATGTGTAGCAGGATCGGTAGGGTGGGAAGGAGACATTTGGGGCTTGACTATGACTCTATCAAGAGCCAAGATTCTCAAGCCCGGCCAAGTACTGTCGTTTGCCTCTGAAGGATGCAACCGAGGGGCGCTTGGGTCACGCACCCACTTGCCTTCTGTTTACACCGAGAGGTTTCCGGCAAGCGACCACTAAAGTGTGGATTTCGTCAAATAGAAATAAATGCACTTAAAAGTGCAGTTTGTGTTTGTGTAGCGTACTGAAAAGTACGCGACACAATGGGTGCGAGCGAGACGGCGATATGCAGGTGCGACGCAGGTGCGATGCAGGTGCGCAGCAAAACCGGTCGGTCGTAAAAGGTCACAAAGGCGGCATAGAGCGGTCGTAAACACGTCCGTTCCCGCCGGCGGTCGTGATCGGTCTCCGGCACAGAGGGATTTCTCTCGCCTTGGGGCAGTCCGACTGGTGGAATATCTCCACCTTAGGGAAGATTGCAGCCAAATGACCTAGTGTTGTGTTCCTGCGGTGAGTAAGGTTTCCAAAGCTCCTTAGGTAGGGGGGTTCATGGTCAGCAACGCGCTAGTGATACCTATGGTATTACAAGCGTCCATAGGCTACGGTAGTCGCTTATGATCACATGGCGGGCCGTATCCTTATTTGCCACGATTGCAGTACAAAAAAAAATCAAATAGAAAACGTAATTATTTATTTTTGTCACGTGTACACGATTCAATGTTTGTTTCATTTACATATAAGTATTTTTCAAAATCACTGTGACAGATCGTAAACGAATGCCCACCAATTTTAATTCTGATTTTTATTTAAAATCTAAACATATTTTTAATTAAACGTATTAAATTGGGTTGCATACATATTAAAACCGGTTCACAAGTGAAAACTCGAACAACACAGCTGTGATTTCAAATTAAATGATTTGTTTTCTCTGTTCAATGAAGTGATATGTTATAAATCACTGTGTAATCTTACGATTAATTTGTTATGTTCATTTTATTTAAGTGAGAGTTTAAGACCGACTTTTTACATTTCATAGGACTTCGTAAGTTCAGTAAACTTTTTGAAATACGCCTACTGAATCTTCCTACAGAAGAACGCAGCCAAATAACCTATAAGCTACGGTGGCCGCTTACCATTAAGCGGGTCGTATGCTTGTTTGCCACCTTTGTAGTATAAAAAAAAGAATAGGACGCGGTAATATTTGTTACACATTTAAGTAACACACAAATAATATCTCAATTATAAAGATTTCAATATAAAGAGCCTGCGCGTACGCACGTTATAAAATCATTATTGTCTTAATCGAACAATCTGGATTACATAATCATAATATCCACGAAACAGTTATGATTATATAAATTTTGTGTACAGTGTGAAGTAATATTCTCGGTTATGTGGAACACTTGGCAATGGAAGGCCGGCAAGGGCTCGGCCATGATGGTGGATGGTATGATGGAAGTTTGGACATTTGTTAGTTAATCATGCTAAAAATTGCTGAAAGAATTTAAACGAAACTTGACACAGATAATTTATAGCCTGTATTACCACATAGGATTTTTATGCCGGTAAAATACATACTTTTCATTTATATCTGGACCCAGTTCTGAAATCCACGCAGACGATGTCGCGGGCAGAAGCTAGTCATAACTAATGTTATAAATTACATCAGTTTATTGAAATTATACTTCTTTAGATGCATTATAAAGAATAATGAGAGTGTATTTTTGCCATGCAAACGTATATTGTAACAAAAAGTCAACACCGTGAAGTTCCTTGTTGAACTTCTTATTTTATAGTGCTTAAGAACTATCTTCGCCCCTTCACTCGATGTTATGTGACGTAAGTGTGTGTGATTAATGAAATAAGTATATATTTTAACTCGCGTTATGTTTCCATTAGACCTATAAGTCAAAAAATAACCGTGATTGCCGAAAGACGAATTACATGAAGAAACAAAAATAAAGGAAACTTATATTAAATTGTTTTTCATTCATGTTATTTACTACGTTTGAAGAAAGTGATCAATCATCTAGAGAGTGATTAAGCAGAAAGATCTGTGTATCACATTTTATGTTTAATTTACGCCAGGATCTTGCGCCCTTCTCTATTTTTTGAAGTAGCTTTTTTATTCATGGCATAATATACTACAATTGCAAAACGTATTTTCAGCCAAAGGTGTGTAAAAAATGTTAGTGGTAACAGTTTTTAATTAGTTTTATAATTTCTTTGAAATACCTAATACTGCTTGTGACCGAGCCTTTATTAACATCGGTAACGTCAGCGTAAATCGATTGTTTTAATAAGGTTCCATTAATTACCTTAATGGATTTTATCTCATGTGCCTGTCAGTTGCTGTATTCACCTGTCATTAATTGCACTTTATTTGCCAGTCATCATTTATATTACGGATTTTGCAATAGAAAGCAAATATATAGGTAATATTTGGAAATACCAGAGTATGTTAAGACAATTTAAGAATACGTTTTAACATAAATCTATTGCCGTCGCGCTGTGCCCGATCGACTGAACAGAGAGCGAGAAAGACAACTGCATTTTAAACTAAATGATACGATAATATTTGAAATATACGACCGAATTTATATAAACCGGACTTATACTCTATTTATATATTTTCCTTATTATGTATTATATGTTTTCCTTTTATATTCGTCAAAATGATTTGTTGAACGTCTGAAAACGTCGGTATATCTAAGAAATTTAAGTAGGTAATTTTGGAGAACTCCTAATTCTTATAACAATTAATTTATGGGAAAAATCAAAACAGGAACACGGCAGGGGTAGATAGAGACTGTATGGTATAAAAATATTCGCTCTAGTGCCATTAACCAGGGATAAAATCAGGTATACTTTTGTATGATATAAACGCCACTCGTATTTTTTCATAATCTTCTTATATTTTGCATTTATTTGTAATCTAAGTTTTAGAAGGAGTTTTCTAGAGTAGTGCTAATAGTAAGTAACAGTGGTTATGCATATAAAGAGCTCCAGTGTAGAAATGTACATAAAACATTGGTCGCGGTGCGCTTTTGTCGATATAATTAAAGACTATAACATATTTATTTTTTGGTATAATTTATTTATAACATTAACATATCAAAATCGATGTACACTGGACCGCTAAGAAAAATGGTCGTTAGTAATAATTTTTTTATTGCAAAACGAACGCGAAACAATTGATTTGAATTTTTTGGTACTAAATTGAAAAACGACCATTATTTTACATTTTCAGTTTTTTATACAATTATCCAAAATAAATAAAACGGTTATATATATTATTTTAAATGGCATTAAATATTCTTTAACACAGTCTTTATTTCATAAAGCTAGGTTTAGGTACTTTTGAAAATATTGAAGATTTTCTAACCGACCCTTTTTCTTTGCGGTCCAGTTTATTTGTACATGTAATATCAAAGCACATATTGGTGTATACGTAGAAAATGTAAGTTGAAATATGTTAATTTTTTATAGCATAATAATTTGCATAAATAGCATGTATTTAGAATTTACGACATCATTAGCTTGGTGGATTTAGAATATTTTCCGAACATTTCTCAATAACAGCTATCCTCTAAGTCTTAATTTTCAACCCAATATAACAAAAAGAAAATGAAGAATGTAAAAATGTAGTAATGAATATATGTATAACATATGATCTTTAATCACTTAAATAGTATATTATGCAATTAAAAGTAAGTATAATTTAACTCGGTATAATTTGGAACACCACATTCTCTAAAAGCGAAACATACGCAATAGAACCGACCAGCTGGTGAATATGATTCACAAGTAGACAAGTAAAGTTGCTTATGTAATGATAGCACGTGCTGGATTCGAGTACTGCACTTTCCTTTAGGGTTGTCAACATAACTATTGATTTTAGATAAACTATATTATTAATAACAATGTGTGATGCTATTATATTATTTAATTCATCGTTTAATGTCATAATGAAATTACAAATTATTTATTGACAAGCTGTACCCGCGGCTCCGCTCGCGTGGACTAAAGAATGCCGTCGATCGAGCAAACGTGCGAATCTCAATGGCCCCTCCGTCAGTTATTTAAAAGATAAAGTGCTTAATGTGGGTAATCCATAGAAGATATACATATGCTATCGCTGACCTTTTTGTAGTTCTATTTAAGAGGTACATTTATGTAGTACATTAATTTTACATATCTCTTATGTTTTACTCAGAGTAAGCCAATTTAAGCGTGCAAAATCGTATTTTTCCTAATTTGTTCATCATTATCGTACGTTACTTTATGTAACAAAAATATAACCTATAACATGGCCAGATAACATAGCTATGAATGAAAAAAAAACATGTAAATTAGATTGCTGGTTTTCGCGTGAAAAGAGCATACACGGACAGGCAGACAGAGACGTTGAGTTTTATAGTATGTATAGATTATTAAGAGGTATAGAAACTATTTTATCACACAACTCTATTGAAACATGTACCTAGTTGATAGCCCTAAATGATTTAATACCATAGTTTAAATATAAACCGGAGTGTTAACTTGATTGTTTATATGCAGCGAGATATGCAATGCACGTGAGAATCGGTTAAATTGCCGGAAACCTAGCAAACGAAAAGTTGACATATTAATTATTTTGTAGAAACCTCTAGATTGAGTTTTCCTACACGAAACAAAAACAAATCTTGATTTTGCAACAAAGTACTTTAAGTAGCGACAGTACATGCTAGACTGGACCGTTGGCCGGCCACACGTCGGCTCATTGATATACGATAGCGCGACCAAATTAAGGGCTTACTACGGCTAATGAGTCGGAACGGCAGAGATTGGCCGTTGAATTAACTGAATGTAATGAGTTTTGTACTACACGGAATGTAAGGTCATGCATACTTATTAAGGTGGTGGGCAAAAATATATAAATACATATTAATGTTTTTTTAATTCAAATTAAAGTAGTGCGTACACTTCAGATGTTTTCGAGCGACTTGTAAATGTAAATATTACACAACTTTTTTTTACATATAGTATGATAATATTACAAAAATAACGTAATGTATTTACTTAAAATAAACTTTATGTTAAACTTATCACAAAATAGAGGTATTTTACTTAGTGACCAACTTTTCAGAACGGAACTTTGCGTATCGATGTCGCCGTATTGACAACCTGAGATACAACTGTAAATTATTTTCCTGAAACTTGTTCTTTAATAATTCGCCAGGTCCCTTGTTGTACATGGTTCAAATTATCCACTTTTGTAATACTAATAAAGAATCTACCTCAGCTGCTAAACCCCATAATAAAATAGGCTAAACGTAAGCAAAGTAGAATAACCTAGTAGTGGCACTATCTGTTAACTGTCGAATCTTTTGCCAAAGTTTTAATTAATGTGCGGACCCCATTGTAATTTTGAAGCGAGTATAATACCCAAGAAGACAGTATCATTAACAAAGCTTACTAAATTCTCTTCTCCCTTCTATCTTGATACTAATATCAACATAATGTACCTAATTACTATTAGAGATCACATATATTTTTATAATCTCGTTGCATTTTCTTCTACCGTTGTTTGAAAGCACTCCACGTTACAATTAATTTTGTGAGAATTCCTTAAATTGTGTCCGGTTTCCTTCGGTTTATTCGTATTCGTGTTTTTTTCTTCTTTGAAATATCTATTTTATCTAGACGATCTAGACTTTTTCTGCATGACGTTTTCATTTCTACATAAAACATAATAGAGAATTCAAAGAACATCGTTTTCTAAAGATACGTTTCATATTTTATTCTTATTTATCGTAATATCAAAAAACAAAAAATGTTTTTTAATATAGTTTTAATAAAACTTAACAATGTAATGTTTTATTCTATACTAATTATTAATCTAATGTTTTAGTATTAATATCATAGATTTATGATTGATCTCCGCTACGTTTCAACTTTGATATCGCGTTACCTACAAACAATAGCTAATAGAATACGGTAACTTAATATTTAAATACTTACTATTTGAAATGAAGCTTATCAAGGGGACGGTATGACATTGACTCGAATACACCGAGTAGGCGTAGTTTTAATTGCTGCTTTTTTATAGTACGCCAACGGTATCTGGTTAACGCGGCGCGGAAACCAATCATTAATCTATGATTATCACTTTAATTTAGGAAAGTTCTGAACATGCCAAAAATAAACTTCAATATTAATGAATAGAAATGAAAAAGGTTATTTGAATTTTCAACATAATATACTCAAAATCAATGAACTTAGATAGGATATTTTATATGATTACATATTATTACAATATTGAATGCATGTCACAAATACATAAAATACCCAAAGACTTCACAAAAGAATATTTTTTTATCCAATTTTTTAAACCTAGGTACTTTTCGGATCAACGTTACCTTTCCAACTAAGCCCGGTGAAGCTGTAAAAGCCACAAAGGCTCCAGGGCCCCCTAAGGCTAATATTATAATAGTCAGTTCGACAAAAAAACACTTTCCACTATATATTATTAATAAAAATATTTAAAACTAACCGTTTCTCACCAATTACACTGGAAGATATATTTTTTTATATATTGATTTGCATGAATAAGATCCTATGTCCTACTTCACAACATAATCTACTTCTATGACAATTTCAATTAAATTCAGTCGCTGAGTGCGATTGTAGGATTCAAAATCAAATACATATACTTTCACCTTTATAATATTAACTAGCTAAGCCCGCGGCTGCGCGTGGACTAATTTTTTTTTTGTGCAGAATCTAATATTTTTTCTAAAATAAAAGTAGCCTAAGTACCCCTAAGGCAGTGAAACTCCCGTCAAAATCGATCCCACCGGTTCCGAAGATTATCCGGAACAAACAGACAGAGAAAAAAAAATGTTTTTTTTTGTTATAGGTACCATGTATACTTTCATATGCATTTATTAAAAAACCTGTTATTTTGATATTACAAACAGGCACTTCAATTTTATTATATGTATAGTGTATAGATCAGTTATATTTCTTAACCAGTTGTCTCGAATTAAACAAACGTTTCGAGGAATAAAAAGCTCCGGTGGAAACACTTGCAACCCAATTCCCGCTAATGGCGTATTACCCGAAATGCAACTGGAAACTGACAGTTTGTTATGATTATTATCTCGGTACATGATACTACCACGGCAACGATCCGGTACGTTTTAGTGCTGTTGCTAACTTGATGAAACATAAAACGCATTCGAATTACTGACTTCTCGTGTGTACTTTACAGGGAAATATAAACAAGAACACATTCCATGTACAGGCTACGGCTGCCAGACAGATAAGTATCGTAGTTAATAAACAAATTCCAAAAAACTAGCAGGCTTCTATAATAACTTTTAAATAAATAAGAAAACATGAGAACGCAGTTATTAACAAGAAAAACTGTAACGTAACTGGACAGTGTTTCAATATTTATTTTTTTCTTAAATTTTATTATAATTTTTATCGTTATAGGTTTAGCGATCCCACAATCTCATCTGATCTTAAGTGACGATGTGGCCCAAAGACGCTAAGCCTAGTGGGAGGACTGGCTCTCAAGTGCAGCTGCCGGAACATACCTGTTGGTGTGGCCCTACCACCATGCTGTGGTTTCATCACGTTTTTTCCTTCACAGACAGCTCAGGGTCACTGCAGGGATTCGAACTCACGTTCGACGCGATGTCCGTACACGCTACCACTGAGGCATCATTGCTCCATTATCACATCGCCATTATCACATTATCATTATAATACATAAATATAACATTAAATATATCTATATTAATAAATCTGTATTTTTGTCTGTACATGTAATTGATGGTCTATTTGTGTGTCTGTTTGTATGTCCGGATTTAAGTAAAAAAGGGCTTGTCCGATTCTTATGAAATTTTGTACACGAGAAGCTTATGTTATTGTTCAATTGATAGGCTAAAAGAAATTTCAACTATACATTTAGATAACGTGAAAAATAAATTTATCAATTCTAAACCAATTTTGAGTGAATTTTGTAAACGGGAAAATTATCAGCATTACTTTTAGAAACCGTAAAAAAACGATTTCTAAAAACGAAATTTTCATATATTCTCAACAGATTCTAATCAAATTTTGTAAACGGGAAGAAATTAATTAAATAATTCCATAATTCAGAGGCTATAAGAATCGCTTTTATGAATTGAGAAAGAAAAAAAATCTCAACCGATTTTGATAAAATTTTGTATACGGGAAGTACACGTCATTTCTCAATTGATAGACTATATAGTTTGACAATAATATGGTTAAAAATAATATTACGAGACGAAATTAATTACTGCGCAATAAACGCGTGCGGAACCGCGGGACACCACTAGTAAAAAATATATCAGAAAGTGAAACACATACAATTCTATAAATAGAATTGCTCGTTCACTCAAGCTTAATCTTACTTAAATAATCACTGAGGCTATAAATAAGAATTTTAGGGAATCGTTTACTAAACAATGATTAAGTACACATTTATAAACACTTTTTTTTTCGATCTGACTAAATTTTTACAGTTAACAGACGCGTCATGCTCATAAAGTATGGCACCATATAATAAAACAGTTACACCTTAATTTGTGACAAATTTCTTCAGATTAGTTTAGTTTGGGATCATCGATTTTTAATATACATAGTTTATTGCAACAAAGACAAAAAAATAAAATTAAACTTAATTATAAAGTAACGCTAAGTATCTGTTCGGAAATAAAATTACTTGGAAGGAAAAAATAATAAAATCCGATGATGCCTACGCAAAGCAGACATTACGCCTACAAAGGTGTCACCTCCGGTAAACATAATCCCGATTAAACATTTGCTAAGCTCGGTAACAGTAATAAAAATATTTATTTGCACAATGTACATACAATATTGGATTGGAATGTAAATTTAAACTGTAGCTATATTGAAACTCAAAACGCCAAGAATTCTATAATAAAATGTATATTCATCAAAATTTAAACCGCGGCTGAATGCCTTCTGCGCTTGTTTACAAGTCTGGTGAAGCTGTAAGACATATTAGTCAACAGTATAGTCAGTTCGAAAAAAAAACCGGTATTTATTCCATGAACAATGTGCTTGCCTACTACCAATTAACTCTAGTTATTTTTAGGGCTTTGTCGGTGACTTTGGTTCTTCTGTGGATCTCCTCATTTCTGATTCGATCAAGCAATGAAACTATGAGCAAATTTATTCGAACTGACTATACTGTTAGCCTTAGGGGCCCTGGAGCCTTTACGGCTTTTACAGCTTTACCAGGCTTGAACAGCGCTATCATCTGCATAGTAATAGAATTTAGATGATATCATAGCTCCGTGTGATATTATATGTTGCAATAGTAGCATTACAATAGCTGTAGCACAAGTTTAAAAACTTGGTTCGCTGTAGATATTGTGAAATACTTAATAAGGAAAAATATTAATTGTTCAGCCCACTCCATTGTGGGCTTTGCATAAGTGACTTTAAGTTTTTTATGAGGCCCATAGGTAGCGATGAGGTCGATATACTGTAAGTTATCCCTGCCATCACTGGCAACATACAGGTCAAAGACTTTTACCCTGAGAAAATATGGATTATGATTTTGCTAATCCTAGCTGCTACTTTCTTTCATAAATTGATTATTAAAGTATTTTCAATATAAATAATAAGTGAAGTGAAATTATTCTAATAATAAAGCAACAAAGCAACTATTAATCTATAACCGACAAATAAGAAACATTTTTAAAATTTACCGTAAATATTGTTAAAGCAATACGAATAAAATTTCATTCTTTGGCAGTGTTTCGAAACTTTTGCTCGTTATTCGTTGTTATAGCTATATAAAGTAATTTATAAAAGCTATTACGGGTTAACTTCGGGTGTTAAAGTTAAAACGTTTAATAGTTCATTATACAATCGGATAAAAGGATGTACTTCGTTCATCGACAGCCATCGTTTTAGTTTTTTTTTATTATTTCTATGGACCATGGAAGGCGGATCAGAGAATCCCACAGCAGCAATGAGGCTAATTTCAGCTTGAGTTTGTATAGTGTGTAAGTACTAAGCTGTTGTTTTATCCGTCATAAACCAAAGCTCCTCTCACTTGAGTGTTATTTTTTACTCTCATGAATAAAATGGAAAAGGATTCTTAATTGTTAATGAAATAACTTTTTAAAGGAAGATTTACTTTTCTTTAAATCGTTCTTATTTGGATTAAAAAAAAAAACAATTTTACAACTTTATATTAAAAAGTGTATGTATCTACTGCATTCACATACTAAGCACTTGCTTGTATGTGAATGCTGAAGCTTGTATTCAGTTTCCAAATTGCACTACCCGGCTTGTGTGTCCTTTCTACAGTAAGTTATTTAATTATTATTTTTATTTGTTTAACTGTTTTTTAGGCTATATATAATATAGTTTATTAACTTAGTTTTATTGTAAATGTTTAAAATTATTACTTATGTACGATTCCTTTCTGAATAAGCTATCAGCAATATATTTGCCTCGAGGAATTTTAATAGTTTTTAGGGATTCAAGTAAAAAGGAACGGTATAGTTTCGGTATGTCCGTCTGTCTGTTCGCGGCTTAGCTCAGAGATTCTTAGTACTTGAGAACTGTAATTTGGTATAGGAATACATATTAATCACGCCGACAAAGTAGTAAAATAAAACCTTAAAAAAATTGTTTAGGGTACCTTCCCTATACGTAAAGTGGGAATGATTTTCTTTTCGCCTATCACATATATATTATAATATTTTTCTCGTTCTCCAGATTGTGTGGGGTGTCGTTGAATAAGTGGTTCGAAAATATTGTGGGTCTGTGAAAACAATTTTTCGATTCAAGGATCCGTTTACGAAATATTAAGCTTTAAAAAATTCATGGTACTAATATATACTGAAGTTAAAAGGAAAACTATCAGAGGTAAGTATGCTTTACAAGTTAACGAGTAATAGTTAATCAATTAGGTTATTCAGGTATTTAAGAAGTATAATAATTTCGTACAAATTCCATTGAAAACAACTTAAAGACCCCTCTAAAGGATGATTCATGTTGCAACAAGCCGGGCGCCAGCCGGAACATATTTAAACACGGCAGCGACAATAACCACGAGGATATTATCGCTGCCGTATTGGCCGGCACGAGCCGGCAGATCAGCTACCTACTACAATACAGAGTATTAAAACTGAAAAACAAGCTACTAAAATAGATAATTCTGGAAACCATTATCAGTGTTCAATAAATAGTTACGTTCGTTTCCCAAAAAAGACACTATTATCCACAACTAATCTACAAATAAACTTTTGTATGAAGTCATTAATGCTACACCGGGCCGGGGCCGGGTCGGGCGCTTGCCGGGACATGGTCAAACATCTAACTCGGTGTAATATAAGCATCCTTAAGTCTGTTTATTGTAACGGGAAACTACAGAACCCTACACTACGCGTGGCCCAACACGCACTTGGCAATTTTTTTAATACTATCACAAATATCGTTTACTGAACGGAAAATTTTAGTTCTTCGCTTATCCAATAAGTGGGTGTTGCTTATAGATGTATGAAAAAATACTTAGGGTATAAATACCTATATCCTCTGTGAGTTACACCGTATGACTCATAGCTTGATATATTCACGTACTTACCTGAAATAAAAACAAGAACATATAAGTATAAAATGGTACATAGAAAATGTGTCTGAGTAATATATATTTTGAATGTGAAAATGCGTTTATTTTAACGTTTGACCTTCAATCACACTCAAATATCTGAACGTATTCTAATGAAATTTGGCATACAAATCGAGGAATGCATAGCTCATAGGGTACTTATTTTTTCGTCTAGTGAGAAACTATTATTTATAAATCTGATTAACTCATAACCAAAACAATGTCTGCTTAGAAATAATAAATGCCAATTCAGGTTTTCAACCACAACCACTTGATAAATTAAATTTACTTTGTAACAAACATTTGTACGTACTACACAAAATAAATATGTACATAGGAAACTTAGATTAGACATACACTTGTTTGTAGATACCAAAAGGTAAATAATATAGAAATAAGTAGCTAATATGGATGTATTTCAACCTGGTGTTAGGTGTACATTGTAGTCCATAATCAAATTTATCGAATCAATTTTTATCGATCCCGTTCGATATCGTTTGGCTCTCAACGTGCACTAAGTGTCCGTAAAATTGCCATTCATGCTATCCATGGAAGCCAAGTTACTAGCCTGATTTTAAGCGACGATTTAGCCGAAGATAACACTCTATTTTAATAGGATTTGCTGACTCTGAAGCGCTGATGCTTAGAGTTTGGCGATAACTTCAACTTGAGGGTTAATATAGTACTGAAAAATGTCCTACAAGCATGCTATACTACTATCACGATGTTTGCCTTCACCGAAAGCTCAGCTAACCTACATCGATAGACGAATTGTTTGGACGCGCTATCATTGAATTGTCATCGCTTCTAACGCTACATCTAGTGGAATCTAAACATGGCAATTTAGTATGAACTTTAATAGCTAGCGCCCTTAGTTTAAACGCACAAGAACTAAAATTAGTATACGTAGAAAATAAAACGAAATGTTCAAGTCTATTTAAGATCTATCAGACTTTAAACGAAGGTCGATGAAGCTGTAAAAACCTTTAAGGGAACAGCGATAGCCAATTAGAAAAAAATAATACGAAGGATCTTGTTTGTCCCGTAAGCGTGATGCGAAAACGTCTCAAGAAAAAGTAATTACTAAAGTAATTTTGTTTTTGTATTGAAACCGAATATCTTTCTTCTTTACTAACTAGACTAGGCTAAGTCTCTAATACATTAATCAATTACAGACTTTGTATTTTCACCTTAACTGTCTAGCAAGCGACCGCAGTGACTTTGTGAGGACGTCTTAGCTTTTACACTATATACACCTAATCGTGTGTGTATCGTTCGAAATCTACTTAGTAAAACTTATGAGACGTGACTAATTGACAACAAACAGCTTAAACTAGTGAACCTAGAAACATGAAATTTATCAAAGGCAAATTTAAAGCACTGAGAAAGGATTTTTAAAAATTCATCCTCTAAGGGGGTTATAGTTAGTGTAAAAATGATAGGATGATTTCTGAGATGTTGCCTATGGGTAATATATCTTTATTGCTACAAGAACTTACGTATTTATCACATTTGTTAATCCTTCTTATGCATGTTACATGGGTCTCGCACAAATCAAAAATTTAGACCATGCATAAAAAATAAAAACACTAGGTACCTATTTCTACATAGAGATTGTGGAAATATTGAATAATGTAGTAAGTAGTATTTTGAATGATAAAGTAAACATTTTATCTATGCTATAACGTCACAATCCATATTTCATCCAATGAGTTTATTACAAAGATTTTTTATAATATGAAATACCTAGCAAATATGCATGTTCTACACGTGACGTAAATGGCCGCTATAGCAAACCAAATATATGTACAAACCAAGTTAAAACAACATAATCCTGAAATTAGTCTTATAGGTTGCTATTTCTGAGGACTGAGTGAAATAAAATAAAGTTTACTATTGTTATTACTTACACAAAACTATAGTCCAATGTTTACATAGTTTTTAGTATGATTATAAATTGTTGAATAGTCAAATGAAAAATGTCATAATTAGAAAATCAACAAGTATGTTCCGTGTTAGGCTGGATTTACACATAACTGCATAATTTACTATTTTGCATGTACACGTATTATGCACAAGTAGGCAGTGCGTGTGTTGATAAAAATTTGCATAACTAACATACAGTCCTGCGTAGGTACTCGTACCTACCCTTGTAAAATATTTATGCATACAATTTGTCAACTATGCAGTTAAGTGTGTAATCGGCTTTGAACAGGTCGACTTTTCTAATGAAATGAAATGCTCTTTATGTTTTTTACACTTCATAGCGTTTGTCCTAAATATCGTTTGATGTTAAGTAACGATGTACTCTAAGATCGTAACACGTTAAGCGTAGAGGAGGACTAGCTCTCAATTGCAGCAGCCGAAGCACACATATAGGTGCTTGGCGACAGATTTTAAGCACGACGGTGGTAGGACAAGGTGGGAATTAGTAAAAGTCCTGTAGATTGACCGCCGTAAGCGTGACCTTCCTAATGGTCTCCGGAACGCGGGAGGGCAACAAGACCGACCAATAAGTTGGTCTTTTCCCAGCCGCCGGCAGCAACAGACGTTTGACGTATGGGCTTACGGGGTTTTAAATTTGTAACTGGCCCACGTGAGATTATTTTTTGCCAAGATGGAACTACGGACGCTGCATTTAAAAAAACTTTACAATCAATCTAAAGTAATGCTTTAGCGCGATTTTATTCAATCATATTGAATAACATACAATGTACAATTAATTAAGTTTCATTTCGAATGCGTGTAAAGATTATACGCAAAAGTTTTTTATTATAGTATTGATTAGCGTTTTAATTTAGACAACAATACTATATATATTAAAAGTAATATTTATGCATAAAATATTAATCATAAGATATAGAGCCCCGCGTCCCGCAAACCATCAGGAGGGTCACGCTTACAGCGTGGTTAATAATCCGTTCCGTTCCTTAGAGACGTAGCGTAAGGCTATATAGCCTTTCTATAAATCTTCCCCAATAAGTAGGCCATAAAATGTAAAAAAAGAAACAATCTCTTGAACTTTATAATATTCAGTATAGATTTCAATCATAACATGTGACTAATGCTTCCAAAAAAGGTTTAACAGTCCATATCTAGACCTCAGTGAATGTGAACTAAGAAAAAATACAACTACACTTGAAATGATAAGACTTATTATATTCGTACTCGCCTGTGACTAACAATGGGAATGCCTCAAGTCTGACCGTATATAGGAATATAGTATTTCGGAGTGCAAGCGCAGCATTTAAATATTCAGATGGAATCCGGTGATTGTTCACGTCAGTGTCTACGGTTAACTATGACGTTGTGAAGTATGCGCCTTTTTATACTTGTTCCTATTACAGTACCACTTAACACTAAGTTTTATACCGAAATTTGATAATTTGAGTTGTTTTTTTAGTTCCGTTCTCAGAAATTAAACTTACTATTATGACTACGCGACGGAGACGACTTTTTCTACTTAAATGTGTTTAAAAAAAATTACACCAAAAAAATAATTGCATCAGTCTATATAAAACCCCTAAACCTCTCCCTCATATTTTTTTTCACTCGTAGCTAATCGTTATTGGATTGTATATTTTAAACGGCAATATGGTAAATATTGGTGTGATTGTAGTGCAAACTTTAAAGCAAAACAACAAATAATAAAAATCTCCCAAGCGTGAGTCGGGCTCCCACCAAGTATCCCTAACTGAATGAACGAAACTCAATTTTTTAGTAAATCTATATAAATAAAATGATTCAGGTTTGCCATTGTGCGCGCATCACGCAAAAACTACTGGACAGATTTTGAACACTTTTTTTGTTTTACTCCTTATAAAAAAAAAAATCAATAAAGGATTATTAAAGTTTTAAGAAAGTACGATATTAATAAGAACTACGCGTACAGCTAGTACATAATGCGTGAGTGAGTCCGACTCGCACTTGGCTGCTTCTCCCACAGGAAATTCGATATAATTGACCCCAAGATTTAATTTTAATCACATTAAGATATAACAATATAATAAAATATGTTTTACTTTAATAAAAATTATTAAAGCATCAGTATTAATTTTGTCCATTTCTTTTTAAATAAAATTTAAAAGATTAAACACAATTCACAAAAAAATACAATTTTAATGAAATAAAAAATAAAATTTACAGTCTGCAGATAAGCTTTTATTTGAAATAATAACCAGTGGGTTAATTTTTTCCTCTTACTTTTATGGTTAAGATGTAGGTACAGTTATGTCCAAGCGTTAAAACACAGTAGTGAAGTTTCACATTTGTAACAAGAAATCATATCCAGATATCTCTATCATTCATTTATAATTAATCACCTTGTTGTAAAATCAGCTTGTGTGCACACACATTTATCTATAACGGAGTCATTATTTTTAGTATCGAATAAAATAGCTTTTTGACAAAAATCAAGGTTAATATTTGCGAGACAAAAATAAAATTATAAAATACGGTTAGGAAATATTTAATAAAACCCTTTGAGCGTGGTCTGCCGTTTTTAACACGCAAATCTTCTAAAAAGACAAATCTTGAATTATTTATCAGTTGAGTGGTCAAAATGGCGCCCTTGTCCGTTGGGTCCCTTACGATAATGTCAACGCGCGGCAGTTTTTAAGCCAACGAAAAATCTAAGCTCATGGGACATACGGACTGATGCCATAGCGTACAATCCATTCGATTAATTGTTAATATTTTGTAAGTCATATCTCTTTTGTGTTTCTTTCATGACAAAAGATTATATAAAGGATTAAACTGCGTGTCACTTACATCTGATAAATTTATACAGACAATAAATTCCAATACTGAGATAACATCAAAATACCTCTAGGGGCTATTATACGTTAGTGTAACAAATTCACTTTTTAGTTATAGAAAGTGTTACTTACTTAAAAATTACTATTAAACGTTTAATTTAGGGAGACATTCATGTATTACGTAAGTAATATTCCAATGATTTTAAGCCCCTTAATAAAATAAAATAAAAACTTGACCCGTCCCCCAAATGACAGGATGTAGAAATGTATGTTAAATTAAACTATTAGTAATATTTTACTAAACTCAAATACCCGACCATCGTTTGATGTCCACGGAATCGTATCTAAGTTTTAATGGCATTATCAATTGGTAAATAAATAATCTGATGAATTATTTTAAATAATTTATATTACTGTTCTTTTTTTAATACTTATATAAGATTTATCATTTCCAACGCACTCCCTTTGTTAGGGATTACACTTAGTATAAAAAACAACAGACATAAATGTTAGCTTCGTGAATAACTTACTTTGAACGCGAAAAAAATATCCATAGACAATTTGTGTAAATTATCGATAAAAAATTAAATAGCAGAAAAAGTTAGTCAGGTTATCTCACCGTATGTCTCAACCGAGCGAAGGTTGAACTTATTATCGCTGATGTAGACACAGTAACAAAGTTATAATTATTAAAATATAATAATTACGTGTTTGTGAATTGTTCGAACTTTGAATGAGTGTAGAGGTCAGCTTTTATTAAGAACGCGCTTTGTTTTATTACGTATTAATTGTTGTTTTGCAAGTACGTACGTACTTGCTTAATGCTTTTTGTGATGGAAATTTATGTGTATTCATTAAATTATTTATTCGGTGTCTCAGCAAACGGGTTTTGGCTATTTAAATCATAAATTTACTCAGTTTGAGAAATCTCTTTGTGTTTAGTGTAAAAGCATTGCAAATACTATTACTTCTGATTGCTAGTATATTTTTATAGTAGTATGGCAAAGTGGTAACACTGTGCCTGGTGGTAAGCAATGTATATAAATAATAATAAATATGGGGATACAATTTTACACACGGTCATTTAATTCCAAACTTAGCAAAGCTTGTATTATGGAAGCTAAACAGCTGATATCACTGCGTCACGAAGTCTGTCCTATACAAACACAAGTGCTACCATCTAGAATTCGGCAATCTATTATCAGTCGTTATCAAATAGGATGGCAAGCCACTTGCCAGCCGTAAAATTTGACCTAATTCACTATACATATAATACATGTTTCTGCCTTCTGGGAGGAAAAAAGAAACATGCGTATATACTATATGCATTTAGTAATCTGTCAATTTTGGTTTAACTCTAACTAGCTGTTCCTGAGTCGTGTGCAATTGTGAAGTACAGTGTTATGTATACGTGTCGATAACTACTGGCTTAAGGGTTCTATGCCGGCAGAACGGACCTAGGCCTGAGTTGTCGCTGAACAGGGTGGTCGTGGCGGGTAAACTATGCTCTTTATAGTATGTAATTTGGACGAATAGTTTGGGAGATAATGTAAACTTTGTGATGTTATAACCATGGCTGCTCGATAAAAATATTGTCTATACTGAAGTATTATAAATCATCACTCAGCGATTTCTTTTAATTATACGCGGGTGAAACAGCGGGGTACGGTTAGTATGAATATATAATGTGCGAAAAAAAGTTTCATAAACAAGTGGCTAATTGATTTTATCTTAACGGCGATTTATTCCGTAAATAATGCCATAAATATGCCACAGAATGTATTTTACCTAAATAAGAAACCAATGTATTTATTTAAAAGTTACATCAGTCCTGTACCCATGGTATTTAAATCGAAAGAAAGTAATATAACTGGCTACAACCTAGAGTTTAAATACGAATAAATGCTTAAAGTGATTGGAGGCTTCAGGGTCAGCGGAGATCAAAAGTCAGTATAATAGTTTCAATTAAGTGTTATTTTAAATGTTCTTGGAATCAATTGTTACGAACGATTAGCAAGGGTTTTACTCTTCTTATCCTATGATCAGAAGTGGGATATAAGTCAATTTATTAAACGTTAGACACAAAATCAGAGTGACTGTATGCCTGTTTGCTACTTCATATCACAAAATAACTTCGTTTTCGAATGTTCTAGATTTTATATGCGCAGTATTACAGATTTTTTTTATAATGCAAAGTTATTAATGGGGATCTCTGTCCCTTCTTCTATATCTATCTTTCATACATACATATTATGGATCTCAACGTCTCTCTGTCTGTCTGTCCGTTTATGTTCTTTTCACGCGAAAACCACTTATCCGATTTACATGTTATTTTATTTTAATTCATTGCTATGTTATCTGACCAGGTTATAGGATATATTTTGTATGATAAAGTATCGTACGATATAAGCAGTGACGATAGTGGTGAATCAATTAGGAAAAAGACGCATTTGGGGCGCTTAAATGGCTTACGCTGAGTAAACCATACGAGATGTGTCAAATTAATGTTCTATATAATTCTTAAAAATATTTTAAAATAACGAATAATTACGAATAACATTTAAATAACACATTAATTGAAAAAACTATGTTAGTATTATATTTATTTTTTAATATTATTCGTGTTTGTTAGATATTTTATATTTTTTGATATTTATAAAATTAATTAATTGCGGATAGCATATGCTAATATAGGTATTATTCTAAGTATGACCCACAATAATCATTTTTGTTTTCCGTATTTTGAACGGGGCCAGCACGATTCGCGCGTGCGCTCTTCCTATGACATTATGTAGTCCACGCGAGCGGAGCCGCGGGTACAAATAACTCGGATAAAAATCAATAATTTGTTATGTAGTTTTATTTTGCAAGCGAAACGAGAACTGAACGCGATGGACTGAAGATCGGTCCATTAATGAGCTTACGTTTACTACATTAAGATAATTATAGTAGTCAAGACTTCATAAACATATGTCTCAAGTAACAAATGTATATATAGTATAAACCGCACACGGGCAGTTATGAGTATAAAAACGAATGAGGTAATAAAATCCAAATGAAGTTATATTGGAGTGAGAATTTTGTTAAATTAACATAATAATTGAAGGTCGTGAAGACGCGCCACAATACGCAGTAAATGAGCCATTGTGTATTAAGATCTTATATTAAGATAAATTTAAGTAAATTCGTTTTTTTACAGTATATGTAATAAATATAGCAATTAAGCAAATTTTAAGATTAATTAATATAGGATAACAATCGAAAAATGTTATTATAACAATCGTCAAAATAAAATACACATAAAATATACGTTTGAATATACGTTCCTACACAGTTGAATTACATATATATAAATATGTTATATTACGTATGAGTAATTAGGTATCACGATGTGGTAAGCACAATATGCACAGAAGAGTAAAATCAGAAAATCCATGGGCTCGTTACATAAGTTTGTGAAGTTATTTAGCGCGTTAAGAGGGTAAAATTGAGAGCAGCGCGCCGCGCATTATGTGACGGTAGTGCGACATTATGAAGTCAGTCAATCTAATTTAACTAATTTTTATTTATACATAGTTAAATCATTTTTACACAATAAAAGTCAGTAAAATTAATTCACATTATTATCATTGATGACTAACTTCATCATGGTGTTAGGGCTTTTTCTAATGCCCGCCTGGCTAGCTACCACCCACAAGTTGAAAATCTGTCGCCAAGCACCAATAGGTGTGTTCCGGCAGCTGCACTTGAGTGCCAGTATTCTACTAGGTTTAGCATGTTATCCATCTTAGGCCACATCGTCACTTAACATCAGGTGAGATTGTGGCCACTACGAAAAACATAAATAAATTAAAAAAAAATAAGTTATCTTACGCGAAAGAAGTATACACACCTTTTTATAAATTCTTAATTGATTTAGCGTTTTGACCACACTTTTTATGTTAACTGACAATGTGGCCCAAGATGATAACACGCTAAGAAGCCTAATGGGCGGTACTGGCTATCAACTGCTGCTCTAAAGCTTTTCAACTTGAGGGTGGTTCGAACAAGGGTAATTTACTTCTAATAGGGAGAGGTCCATATTGAAATCATGGATGGATAAATATCGGAAGTGACATATTGCTCACAACACCGGTTTTAATGTTAAAAAAATGTGCTAATTGCGTGTCGGACCACGCGAGTTTAGGGTTCCGTAGTTGCCCGTCACAAGAAACTGACTTATAGAGGGGATGTTAAGTAATTTGTACGAAATTACTACTCCAAGTACATTTTATAAGTTGATTGCCTCTTACTCTTTTCTTGTAAAGCTTACTCTTATTTCTGATAGTTTTTCTTTTAACTTCATTATTATTACTACCATAAATTTTTTCACATATCCAAAAACAACCATTTAGCTGGCAGGAGGAAGGGACACTTGTGTCTAACAAAAATTTGCACATTACTTAAAGCTTACTATTTCGCAAACGGATCCCTGAATCGTAAAGTGGTTTCACACACCCGCAATATATTTTAACGACCTATCCAATGACACCTCACACGATGGGGTAGACAAAAACAAAATTCGTTCCCCTTTACATGTAGAGGAGGTACTCTAAATAATGGTTTTTTTTTCAAGGTTTTATTTTACGACTTTGTCGACGTCATTAATATGTATACCCATACCTAATTACAGCTTTCTAGTACTAAGAATCTAAGGATCTAGTACTAAGCCGCGGACAGACAGACTGAAATACCGAAACTTTGTTGACTTCGGATCCCTAAAAATGGTTGTACTTATAAAATTTAATTTATTCAATTTTAATAGAATAAGACAAGTATAGTTATTATAAGTATAGTTATTATATTATCAGAAAAGACAAAAGATTTATTAATTGCAAATTAATAAAAATATACTAAAAAATATAATTTAAGGAGTCTGTTTGTTTTTATGTTTAGACACGCTTCACGTAACAGTCATGCGCCGATTTCAACTCAACTTTATTTTGGTAATTAATTTGAAGGTTTTAATGTAAAAAAAATACAAGTTTATTAAGTAAATCTGTTTATAATTCTGTTTTCATGTTAATATAATACGAAAGTTGTCGCTGTTGCTAAAAATGTTTATATAATGCCTTCTGGACTTTCAAAGAATGAGTTTTTGACAAGTTTTGGTCTGTTATGTGGTGATTTTTATTTTCATTAATAAATTTATGTCATTTACCTCTATATTATGTAATTTTGGCAGAATTTTACGAGATGTAATTTGCTTATTGTACACGAATTGAAATGGATTGTATACAATAACTAGGAACATGCATTTTAAGTTGCCACGAAAACTACCTGGACAGGGGGCCGCCATCTTATTAGAGCTACGTTTGAAGAATACAACAATTTATATATATAAATTATCTATACACGTGACGTCAGCAGATTAAAAAAAAGGAAAATGAAGAAATGTTCTCAATATCACGAATATACAGTACAATTCGAAACCCATTTAATTTGAACGTGGCCAGGAAGACGAGTCGGGTCAGGATCGTGATGCGACGAGTGGCGAACGCTCGCGACAAAGTCGTGCTTAACCCGGAATCGATCCGGCACTCAGATCTCAACGGTTGATACGCTGAGAGATCGACCTGTTTGTCTTTCGTAACATTGTTTTAAACGATTCTATTTTTATTGTCTTATAGAAAATCCAAATATTCCAAAGAATAACAGCTCTGGAATAGGGTTTTATTCTGTAACAGCTTATCAGTCATCGGTCGATAACGTAAAGCGCATAGATTATACTAAAAACTTTGTTCAAATAAAACTATTGGAGTTTGGACGTACCGAAATCTTGTGTAAACTCCAAAATGCGTTAAGAATTTAAACTTTAATTTTAGTGCATTTGAATTCCGAACTTGTAAAACAAACGAAAATTCAATTCCTGTTAGTTCCATCTCCGCTATGTTTGTTCTAACGGACCGCGTTCTGTGTGCAAATTGAATTAACCAAGTACCTTAGACTTCACTGTAATACTTACCTCACCACGTTTATGATAAAACCCTTTTTCGATTGCAAACAATCATGTTATTTGATTATATTTTTGAAATATTGGGAACACTTCGTTCAAATATTGAAGTTTATAAATTATAGAAATAATCACAGATTTGGGAAAGAGGCAGATGGAGCCTGACAGAACACAAAACGTCCCTAAAAATTTTAATATAAGTATTCAATTGTGTCAATTTTGAAAGGCAATGTCTGCTCTTCGTAATATTATATAAAAAATATGTCGTGTTTTAGTATTCTATAAAAAGTTCTTCCTGAAGACAAAAAAGTAAGAGGGAATATCGTTTCATAGGTAACAAAGCCTATTTTGATATTACTTTCCGTGTTATTTGTTACTGATTACGAAACTGCAACAGTGTTGCTAGGTTACAATAAAATATTTTCCTCGGAGTTACAGTAAAATATATGTATGTAGCATTGGAAGATCATTTTATTTATAACCTAACTATAATGAAACTAAAGGTACTACTAAGGGTACTATTTGTCAGGTAATTGTTTGTTTGACAACGACCTACAAACACTGAAAGAGATAGCGTTATGGTTCCAAATTAAAAATTATAGAGAACCCTGGACAATAGTGTCAAAAATCTAAAATCCAAGATGATCACCAAAAATTTCAAAAGCTTACAACATCGGAACCATTAGGCATAGGTATGGTAAGTTAAAATAAATAAATAGAGCCAAGAAATATTCATTGATAAGGAAAAGCATCTAGATGGCAGATATAAGTTTAGTTGAAAATTGCTATGTTAAAGGTCCTCAGGGCCCTATATTTCAAGTACAAAATAGTTTTTTTGATGACGGATGATGGATTAACGACTACATTATTGCAGTGGTAAAAAAAACAGTAAAACTTATGTTAACTAACTACCCTGGCAATATTATTCACACGGTCGTACGTGTTGTTATCTGATTGCCAAGGACACACAGCTAAATGCATGTCCCACTTTTGTTGTTCGTAAGGCTCCATCTGCCTTTTTCTCAAATCTGTGGAAAAAATGGTGAAACTACCATTTGAAATGAACACAAAATACTTATAGAGGATACTTCCACAAGTATTATCTCTGCTATATTCTTAACGTATTCAGAATTTCTCTTTATTAACTTAATTAACTTAAATCCCCCTCTCTACGTTTGCATATTGCGACAAGCAACTAAGGAACCGCACACTGCGCGTGGCTCGATACGCACACAGCAAATTTTCGAAAATCTATAAATAATCAAACAAATAGTTGTCTTCGAAGTATTGTTTGTCAAATTCAAATACTTCAGACAGGCTGCTAGGGTGGGCAAACAAACTATTTTGATCAATCGCCCGATCAGCCTTTTAAACACACTAGGGAAACTTTACGAGCGGCTCCTTCTGAACCGTCTCAAAACCGTTATAGATATTAAAAATCTATACCCTCCCGAACAGTTCGGTTTTCGCGCCCGACACTCGTGTACACATCAAGTGCACCGCCTCACGGAGCACATCACGAGCAACTTTGCCAAAAGTAGTATCGCCCCCGCCCGTACGCTTACGGTCTTTTTCAACGTAGCTAAGGCCTTCGATAAGGTCTGGCATGCCGGACTAGTCCACAAGCTACATCAATTAGAAGTCCCGGATAGGTTAGTTCATCTAGTTCACGATTTTCTACGCGACCGCACCTTCCACTACCGAGTGGAAGGAGTACTATCTACCGCCCACCCTATACGCTCAGGCGTCCCGCAAGGTTCCATTTTGGCGCCTTGCCTTTTCAATCTGTACGTCAGCGACCTCCCGAAGCCCCCCGGGGTCGAGGTAGGGCTCTACGCTGACGACACAGTCATATACGCGTCAAACAGACACAGAAAAAATCTCGCCTGCGCAGTCCAATGTGCCGTAACCACTCTCGGGGAGTGGTTTCGAACGTGGCGAATAGCTATTAATCCGGTAAAGAGCGCCGCGATTATGTTTGAACCGCATACATGCAAACTATCACGCACGGTAGGACCCCTCTCATTATTCGGTACGAATATCCCTTGGGCCACCAAGACTAAATATCTGGGTGTCACCCTCGACTCGAAGCTTAACTTCAACGCACACGTTACTATAGTCAGGAATAGGGCCATCTGGATCCTTTCCCGCTTGCGACCCTTGCTCAGTTCAGTAAGCAAAATGTCCTTAAGACATAAGCTCACACTGTACAAGATGTGCGTACGTCCGATCTTGACATATAGCTGCGCCGCGTTCGCACATATGTCCAAACATAACTTTGCCCGCATGCAAAGAGTCCAAAATCGGTTTCTCCGTCACCTGCTTGACCCTCCAGCCTTCTTTAGGAACATGGACCTGCACAGGGACATGAGGCTTCCCTCGATAGAAGCCTTGTGAAATATCTCACCAGGAGATACTTCGATAGCGCTTCGAATCATCCCAACCCGCTCGTAAAATCCATCGTGAACTACGTCCCAGACAACTCGATCCCCGTTGCCAAACGTTATAAACGCCGTCCGCGAAATCTCTTTGTCGATCCCGATGACGACATCGAGAAAGCTAACAATTTCTACGCGTCCGCTCCCGCAACATATGCGTGCTCGCGCCCACGCCCGCGAAACCACCGTTTCGTTTCAAGCTGTTTTTGAGATAAATCCAGACATACATACGGACAGACAGCCAGACAAATATGTTTTAAATGTTAAATTCGAGATCAGTGGCCTATAAAGTAGCCATCTAGCATAAAATTAGGAAAAAAATACATGTGCAGACAGAGCTAAAGATAGATAAAATGATTTGTAAATCAAACCAACTGTAAACTCATTTGGTAATTATGAATGATTTGAAGTGATTCGAATACTATGAACTATAGGCTACAAAAAGGGTAAAAATTAAATTAAAATGTAATATTTTGTCATTTTATGAATCGCATATTCATGTACGTAGCTGCGGCGACCACGCAATGAATAACTATAAGATGCAAATCATGCTCGCGTGGGTTAACTGAGTCTAGAAATCTCTATTTAATGTTTTGTGTACACCAGCCTTTACGCCGAGAAATATATCTCGTGGATTGTGCCATTTTATTAATTTCAAAAAAATATTTATCTATATGCAATGTTTATGCATTGATATAAAAAAAAACAATGTCTTATTAGTTCAAAAAGTGAATTGACATTGAAGTTGTGGAATTATGTTAGCGTGGTATGGCCATGTCATGAGATGGGATGAAAGTCATATAACTAGAAAAACGTTAAGTATGATTGAAAGTGGACGGATATAGAAGCAGAAGTAGGACCGAATAAGGTATGGATAAATAGTGTAAGGAATGATATGTGTTTAAAAGGTGTGAATACTGAGATGACAGCTGATAAAGGAGAATGGAAGAGGAAAACATGTTATGCTGACCTTACTTATGTGTAAGAACAAGAAGAGGCAGAAAAAGACTTCAAAAATATTTAGTATGTTGAAATAATAAATATAGCACATACTTAGAAAAAAAAAATAGTCGCAATAATAAAAATGAAAGTTCCAGTCCAAGTTCGAGTCCTAACTCTAGCCCTAGCCAAGCGCAGTGTAGGGTTCCGTTGTTGCCCGTCAGAACATGCAAACTAAGATTGGGGCTTTAAGTAATTTTCAAAGGAATAAGTACGACATGACTTTCCGCAGTACATTTTATAAGTTCGTCGACTATTACTCGCTAGCTTGTAAAGCTTACTTAGCTATGATCGTTTTCCTTTTAACTTCATTATATGTACATATATACTAATGCCGTGATTTTTTTCACATGTACAAAACAACCATTTGACTCTAATAAAAATTTACACTTTAAAGTTTAACACTTCGCATCGGATCATGAATGGAAAAACGGTTTACACACAACTGTAATATTTTTGTACGACCTATCCCCCCTCACGCACTATGGTAATGACGAGAAAAAAAATCATCCCACTTTATGCGTAGGGGAGGCATCGTATAATTTTTTTTAGATTTTGTTTAACCACTCTGTTGGCGTGATTAATATGTATACTCGTACCAAATTACAGCTTTCTAGTACTTAGAATCTATGAGCTAAGCCGCTGACAAGTAGGCGGACATGGCGAAACTAAAAGGGTTCCTTGTTGATGTCGGAACCCTAAAAACTCTAAATTACAAAGTATTAAAAAAAATATGGATCAGTGGTAGCTTATACAAACACCGCTCGATCGACGTAGGTAAGAATCCCTATGAGGCTGAGCATTCAGTGAAAGAAAACGTCGTGATGAAACCATAGCATGCTGGTAGGACATTTTTTAATAACCCTCAAGTTGAAAATCTATCGGTTTCCGCAGCTGTACTTGAGAGCCAGGTTAGCGTGTTACCATCTTCCATCATAGGACGACAAGAGACGGCGAATCGTCATCGATATATGGTTGATATTCCACCAGTGCGCACGCAGCGTTTTTGCTTGCACATTTATCATGCGCACCGCTAAAGAGTGGAACTCTTTGCCTGAGATTGAATTTCCCGATAATAACAACCTGAGTATCTTCAAGACACAAGTGAATTTTGTGAAAGTTACCTTCTAGGTAAGCGTGCTCCATCGTACACCACATAATCACTTACGATCAGGCGAGGTAGTGAGCAAACGCACACCTATTTATATTTCAAAATCTTTGGTCACATCGTCAAACAATAGGTGAGATTGCCGACAGCTAAATCCTTTAAATAATAATTTAAAAAATCCTTGAACTGATTTATTATCTATTGAATAATTGAATATCAGTCGCAGCAATAACTATATAGTTGAGTGTCTGTTCCCCATTATAAAATTCATTTCAGATTCTATAAAACTTCGTTAGATCCGATAAATTCAAAAGCTTTCATGAAGTCCAATCAAAGTCGTCTTCGTTGATGGAATATTTAAAAATGAACGGCCCGAGCGGTACTAATTAAGATTTCAACTTCGAGAAATTGTAATTTGACGCCAAAAGGAATTATATTTAATCTTTATATAGCTGCATGTCTGTCTGTCTTTGTATGTGTCCTTTCACTAATAAAATTAAATAAACCATTTGCGTTAGATGGATTTAAAAAAAATGGCTTAAACCCAGAATTCAAGACAAAAAATCAATGTTTCCAAGAGTAGCATGATCGCTTCCTGAGAAAACTTTTCCATTATAAATTTCAATTGTATGTTCTTCACCGGATTTATTTAGTATTATACAAATATTTATAAGACAATTATGTGCTCTTGTATTTTATACCTATAGGTTATCTTTGTTAAATAAATGATTCAGGTGGCATGTGCATACACTAGGATAAAAAAAAAAAACTAGGGATTAGCCCTGCCAAAAATTTTGCACAGCACATTCTTTAAACAGTCTAACAGCTGTCATATTTGTTAAATAGATTATTAATGGATGGCGTCTTGAATATATTTTCATTAGCACTAACATATGGCATACCTAATGAAAAAATACCATTGATGCTATAATATTAATTAATGATCAATCGATTAAAACGTTAGAAGTATTTATTGTCAAGGAAACTGATCATTATTCCTCTCCGGTTTGCTGTAAATTATTCTCCCCAAAAGTCTATAAAATTAAAACCCCATTTCACTTGGCCCTTGAAATACAATCAAAATTGACTTTTACAAACGATTCAACCGGCCTCCGCTTTCCGGGACATTGCGTTTGATTTATAAATGCAATAACTCACAAAATCGTATAAAATTGAATGGTAAATAAAGTAGGAATAAGGAAATATAATTACTGAGAAAGTTAAACGTACACCTGAGACTACTGATTAGTGATGTTTATAGGTACCTGTATGTGACAAGTAATAAATAAAGTCCAACGATATCCTAATACAGTGTTTCTAAAACTGACGAGACGGTCGAATGCACGTACAAATTGGGCTGCCTCAAAAATGCTTATTGAGGGTGATCCTTAGAAGATAGACATGCTATCGCTGACTTTTTTTGGGATTTTTTAAGATCTATAATTATGTTGTACATTAATTTGATATTTTTTTATGGTTTACTCAGCGTAAGACATTTAATTGCCAAAAAAGCGTCTTTTTTCCGAATTAATCCACTATTATCCTATAACCTAGCCAAATAACATATCTATGAATTAAAGGAAGAACCAAGTGAATCGGATTAGTGGTTTTCGTGTGAAAAGAACGTAAACAGACAGAGAGACATTGAGTTTTATAATATCTATGGAAGATAGATATTGTTTGTCGATAAAGTTTTATACTAAAATGACTAAATTACGGTATGTACTTGATGGTAAGAACAATGCAATCTTACAAGGTAAATTGAAAATTTAAGAAACCCACGACTAGTAACATGTTGAAACCATTCCAATGAACCGAAACACCATGTCTCGCAGTATGTTGGTTAAGAGTTAGGTATTTTGCAGATTCCAGATGATTCTTCATGTCGTCGTCATGTAATTCTTTCGACTCGATTAGACCTGTGAAATATGGGCACATTCATTTATCAACTAGGACAGAGCTAATAATCTTCAAACGGCAGAACAGATATTCTTAAAAAAAAACTACATAAGAATCGGTTCAGCCGCTTGGGAGCTACGATGTGACAGACAGACACACAGAAATACAGATACACAAATACACACGTAAAACTTATAACACCACTCTTTTTATGTTGGAAATTAAAAACAATATCAATGAACAAGAGATGGATAAAATCTATCACCAGTCATTGCTGGCATGGCAGCCTGCGTAATGCTTGAAGGACCCGATGCCATAAGAAGAGAACACATTGCGTGTTATCGATGTTATCGTAAAACTATCTGTGGCTCCGGAGCCCAGCACTTTTAGTTCTTAATAACCTAGCGAATTAAACTCAATTCTTTTTAATGGTTTGAACTTATTTCACTATTTGGTGTAAATGTCATTAATGTTGATATAATTTAAATACTTTTGATCAGTTCTAAATATAATTAAGAAATATGTAACAGAATAAAAGTTTAAAAAACGCTGCCTTTACAGCTGTAGGTCTGAATAAATCTGATAATTTTTAAAGGTCACGGTCCCTTACAATGTTGCATTCACATCTGTAAATAGCGTTAGCCCTAAAATATTTCGAGATATTTCATGGTAATTCAATAGACTAATAACTTTTATTACATTGTTTTATAATCATAATCACTTAGGCCTGTCATATTAAGAATCTAAATTTTCTTTTTTTTTATCGTGTGCTATATTTGTGTTTATGAATAATTTCTATGGAAGTATGACTCTCATTATTTCATTAAAGAAAACAGTCACTGCCCAAGTGATGAATGTCAACAACTACTCATCCGATCTGATGACTCAATAATCCATTCATTCTTAATACTTATCAGAAGTTTTGCTGATCTTAGGGCAAATATGAATAATATTGAAAAAATGACAACTATTTCACAAGTGACTTGTGATTTTGATGTGTCAGGTGTAAATATGAATATTACGCACAGGATAAGATAACATTTTTACCTACGAGATACAATAAATATTTCTTAGTGAAATGAATCATAGACCACTGGAATATTAATTGGAATTTTACAAAATTCATATACATTTTAGTATTAATAACATCATCATTTCAGCCGAGAGAATTGTATACAGTCAAAACAATATTTTATGAAACAAAAAAAAATGTTTACGTGCATATAAGTTAAAAAAACATCCAAAATAATTTATAGCATGCATGAAAAATTGCAATGTTGCACCTCTTAATTCTTATATTAAGAGTTCAATCTTTTATAGTATTTTTTTTCGACATTCTGTATAATAATTTCCATACAATTTTTGAAAAAAAAAAAAATAACAATTATTTTTACTCAGTCTAAGGTTACTGGATGGTTTGCAGTCAGGTATTTTACTACGATCGTCGGTGGAAAACCTTCATTTATTGCATGTTTTATGTTAGTTTTAAATTATATTCATAATAATAAAATATACATTACAAAAATATAATCTGCAAATCACATCTATATTCTTAAAACTCCTCCATAGCTCGATACTTCCTTAATGTTACCAATTTATACATGTAATAAAATTGAAGTGTCTGTTTGTAATGTCAAAATAACAGGTTTTTACTAAATACATATGAAAGTATACACGGTTCCTAAATAAAAAAATAAAAAAAAATTTAAATTTTTGTTGGTCTGTCTGTATGTTTGTTTCGTGTAATCTCCGAAACTGATGTTGACGGGACTTTCAATGGCAGATAGCTGATGTTATAAGGAAAACAGCTACCGGCAGCGCTTCTAACGGAATCGCAGAGGTACTAAAATCGGGAATATAGAAATGAAACGTTTGATCGTACTTTAAAAAAGCTAAATAAATCTATCTTATTCTTTTTTATTATTTACGGGTTTAACATTTGGCCACGATATTATCACCTGATGTCATGATTCATCATGATGTTTTTCTTCACCGAAAACTCAGACTCATTACAGGGATTCGAACTCACGTCAATCGGCGCAATGTCCGTACACGGCTGCCACTAAAGTGTAAAGTACTATAAATTTCATATTATAACTATGTATATCCTCAAATAAATTATTTCCTATTGGATATTATGAAAGACAAAATGTACCGCCGTTGACGTGGTCTTAACTCTGAAGCACAGGCTCACTGCCTCTAACATTTATAATTTATCGTTCTGCCATCATCAACGTATCGTAGAAACAAGATAGCTTAGATAATATTATAAAGTTTATATTTACAAACGAGCAGTTTAAATTAAGCATAAATATTAATATATTGATTGTATGATATTTAGATTATTACACGTTTTATAATATTGAAACCGGAGCGGATGCTTGGAGGGATATATTAATACATATATTGTTAAAAATTTCAATTGTAATTATACAAAATATGTATTGGAAACTAATAGACAAAACATTTAGCCAACATTAAAATCGGGTATTGTAATAACACAAAACTTTATAAGTAGAGTTTATACGTCAACACTTTTTGTAGGTTTGTTCATATGCCTAGTAAAATTACTCGTATAGTATTATAATTTTGGGTTAGTATACATTGTTTTGTAATTTTACTCATACTTTGGTTTGTAAAACGATTATAATTTTACGAAAGCTTTTAACAGTGTAGATTCTTTCTCCCCAAGTACATGATATGATTTCCGCATTATTAGCTAAATAATAAACTAAACAGATAAAAGAGGTTTCATTTCCAGAAATCAATATGGTTCATTCACGATTGCCCATTTTTTTACCCGCAGTAACGGCTAAAGTAAACGCCAACATTTTGAAACTATGCTATGACATTTTGTATTGATTGAGTGGGTATACAGTGATAAGGTTTTCTTTATTGTTTCACTGTGCATTAAGTTATATTTTTCAAAATTGCTGAAGCTGTTTGCACTATGACTTCATTTTTAGCAGTCGCGCCGAGACGTAGGTAGCCTTTAAAGGCTAACTTGAAATGGTTTCACTCTGTGTGCAAGTAATTCCGTTCTTCTGTTTTAATTCTATGGTTTTTACATCATTTTTATTTATAGGCATGTAAGGGCTTAATGTTTTATTTATTAGAAAAGTAGAAAAAATCAAAAGTTCCTAATCAAAAATGTTATTGTCGCTAACGGGAATCGCACTCATCTCTGTGGGTTTATTTAAGCACTATGCTACGATGGCATCATATTGCATGAGTAAGCATGCATCTTATTATTAGCATGTAACGTAGAAGTAATCTTAGTTCACTCTATTAGCATTATGAAGCAAACAAACCGGTTTCTTAAATGATTCCGGTTTACGACATGAATACATACCTAGTACGGAATAAGAATGACATGTATGTACATACTTTATTAGAATGAGTTTCCGAACTGGTGGTAAAACTTGACGTACTTACTTAAATGATTATTTAAGGTCTAGTTTAAATAAAGATATTATTATTATGATTATTGGTATGTAGCTATAATGAGAGAATAAAAAAAAACATATATAATTTAAAAAATTCAATAATAAAATGAATTTTGTATTGAAATGAACAAGCTAAAACATTTTCCATTTATTGCAAAGGAGAGAACGTGTTACCACAACAATGAGTGTAATTTGCATTTTAATTTGTTAAATTAATGTTTATATTTGAAGTTGCTTTTCAAATGATATCTTTATTAATGGAATTTAATTGTTTTTCTTCAGGTAACATTTACATTATTTTGTAATTTTGTTTAAGTTCGCATTGGGTCTGTTACTATCAAATATAGGAAGGACCTTCTCGGTCAGTAGTGGAATGTATTCATGACTGTAGATAGGCCCATTAAGAATCGTAAACAAATTCAATTAACAATTATTAACCCGTACAAAGCGTGAACACATTGACAAGTCGAAAATATATACATATTTTAAAATTAGTTTTGTATGGCAAGTTCTACTTAAAAAAAAACGCAAGTGTGATGTAGCGCAAGTGTGGTGTAGTAAGCATATCGACTTACTCATTTATTCACTACATAAATTAGGCAATTCATATGCCAATTTGGAATAATTTTTAAATTATGCAAGTCGACTTCACAACCTATTCGTCCCTTGTATGGATTTATGGTTTATAAAAATCGATTTGAGTTTTTTTCATAGTTATTATATTAAAGTAGTTTCCGGATTAAATGTGATTCAGTATAACGAATGGAATCAATTGGAATAAATAGACTATTTATGAAGTCTATTAAATCTAATGTCAGCATGTTCTCATACAACATAATTATTTATTCATATTGTATGGAGATATCGGCAGAAACAACGTTGGTAAAATAAGTACTAAGTGCTTTTATTTTTTATTCACCATATATTCTACAACAATGGTGGAATTTTACGTGATAAAGTTTAGTTATCAGTTACCACGTACAAGTAAGTTGTATTCGAAATAATAGAACGGAACGTGACTTTCGACTTATATCAAAATCCCCCTGGAAAGTTATAGTAAGGTGCTAAAATAATACAACGTGACTTGACCACGTCATATATAACTACACAATGAGTTCGATATACACAATATTAAATGTGTAAAAATAAAAACGAAATCAAATTGAACTTAAGTAATATTATTCCCTTAGAATTAAAACAATGACACTGGCAAATAAATCTGCGACAAAAATTTAAGAAAAAAAAGTACATATATTTGTTTTTAACGTATTTCTGTTAAAATTATACACGTTAATAAATACTTAGGTATATTATAATAATAGTAATTGAGAAACACAATTATTATGATAGTGTCGATTTCTATATAGTCTGAGAAATTACTATATGAAAGCCAACATAATTTGAAGTAATAAAAAAAAAACACATTAAAAGTGATTTGTAAACTCCGGCGCAAAAAGATGGTATGTATGTGCCTATGTATCTGGGTCTGCCTATGGCATCGTAGCTCCCAAGCGGATGAACCGATTTTGATCATTTTTTTTTTAAAGATGACTTAATCGAGAGTGTTCTTAGCTATGATTTAAGAAATTCTCTTCAGCCAATTGAAGATTATCAACTCTTTTCTAGTTGATAAATGAATGTGAGCATCTTTCACGGGTCTAATCGAGTCGAAATTTGATATTCTCTTACTTTAATGATATTAGAAGAACACGGTTACATTGAGTTGATGCTGCATCATCATCTGTAATACCTAACTTACAGCAGAGATATTAGCATTGGAATGGTCTCAATGAATAGGTTACTTGTGGCGGGGATTACATTTTAAATTTACCTTGCTAGTTATAGTTAGAGACTTTCCCGCGTCTTCGTCTGCGTGTTTTTCGTACTATGTCCTTCTTCAGGTTACAGGACATCTTTATGCATTTTCATTGCAATCGGTTCAGAGGTTTAATCATAAAAAGGTAACAAGCAGACAGAGTTCTTAATACTATCTATATAAATAAAATGATTGAGGTTTGCCGGTGTGCGCGCATCACGCAAAAACTACAGGATAGATTTTTATACATTTTTTTGTACTACTCCATGGATTACAGTCCTTAAAAAAAATTTTACAATATCTGCATTCAAAAAAAGGTTGTAATGTTTTAAGATATTGTCGTCCACGAGGCGAAACCGCATGCACAGCTAGTTATGCTAATATATCATTTATAATGTTAGTGTGGACATACATTTTCAAAATTATTTCTTTAATTCTAATATACATTATACGAAAAATTATAGTTTAATCCACGTATGCATTCGGACCATTCAAAACAAGGGTATAAATAATAAGGATTATGGTAAATATTTATAAAGAATTGCATCACGCTTCTATGTGTGCGTCAGCCGAAGGTGAGCTCATTTTGTCTGACCAGTTTCACTTGGACCTTTTAGTTCTGGTGCTAAGTTTTATATTATTGTCTACACTTTGCTGTTTTATTTTATTTCAAACTAGCTGTGCCCGCGGCTCCGCTCGCTTGGACGACAGAAGAACATGTAGAACCTATACAAAACATAGTTTCTTAAAAATTTAATAACTTTTTATCGAATGAAGATATCGTGATATATATTTACATATCTTTTATAAGGACCAAGTATCTAAGGGGTAAACAAAAAAACAAACTATAATTTTTGCGTGTTGTTCGCACAACGGCGAACCTCTATCATTTTATTAATATAGAAGAAGATTAAAAGTACTTTTATAAAAGTATAATTTTGCAAACTATGCACTATAAAATCTAAAAACAATTGTATAAATTATATCAATGCAAATATAAGAAATATAAAACAGCTGTTAATATACAATGAATGTTATGCGTTGCGTGAACAATAATTATTCGTAGTTTTTATTCGTGTCCTATAAATATTATTAAAAATACCTTAACGGCTATCACTATAGGGTTTTATTACAATCAGAAAGCATACATTTTAGTATGTCTTTTTTCATTATTAGATCCATTTTATCATGCATTTTAATGTACACATAGATTAATTTAACCCACTTTACTACTACTGTATTTTTTTATATTATTCCTTGTTAAAAAGTAGAAGATTTTTCAAGTCTGAGTTCTCTTTCCCTCTTGTATGCTTTGATAGATCCTTATATTTTCTGTATCGTTGAGTATAAGGCGATAGTTATAGCGATCTTTTTTAAACACTTTCTTTACTAGTTAACGAAACTTAAATCTCTTTTTATTCCTTGTCAGAGAAAAAAAAACAGAGTAGGAGTCCGCGTTATTACACGCGTGTGGGCATGACTGGGGAAATGTACGAGAATTCATAAAAAAAAATGTTCCAAGTACTAATGTGAAGCAATGATGGCTCAGTGGTAGCGTGTATGGACATCGCGTCGAGGGACGTGAATTCGAATCCAATGAGCCTGAGCTTTCGGTGAAGGAAAACATCGTGATGAAACCATAGTATAGTGGTAGGGCTTTTTTCTAATGCCTGCCTGGCTAGCTACCACCCTCATGTTGGAAATCTGTCGCCAAGCACCAATAGGTGGTTCCGGCACCTACACTTGATAGCCAGTCCTCCTCTAGGCTTATCGTTTTATCATTTTGTACCACATCATCATTTAAGATCATGTGAGAGTGTGGACACAACGCTAAACCTATAACGATAGCACTCGCAAAACATCATTGCTTCTTATTGATAATAAGATACGATAATATACATACTTCGACAATATACATGTGAAATCGTGTTTCGGCTTTCATTGTTAAATAATAATGTAATATACCTATGTATATTATTTTATAGAAACACTAGCTGTACTCGCGGCTCCGCTCGCGTAGACTACAGAATGCTGTCGGCACAGCGTTCGCGCGAATTGTGCTGCCTCAAAAAAGCTTATTGTGGGTGACCCTTAGAAGATAGACATATGCTAGACTTATATGAAAATCTGCCGCCAAACACCAATAGGTGTGTTCCGGCAGCTGCACTTGAGAGCCAGTCTTCTACTAGGTTTAGCGTGTTACCATCTTGGGCCACATTGTCACTTAACATCAGGTGAGATTGTGGCCACTACGCCAAAAACCTATAACAATAAAAAAAAAGACTTATTTATAGGTCTTTTTAAGATCTACAATTATGTGGTATATTAATTTGATATATATTTTAAGGTTTACTCAACGTAAGCCATTTAATCACCCCAAAAGCGTCCTTTCCGAATTGAATCACCTTTATTGTCACTGCTTATTTCGTATGTTACTTTATGAGACAAAATATATCCTATAACCTGGCCAGATAACATATCTATGAATTAAAGGAAGAATCATGTAAATCGGATTAGTGGTTTTCGCGTGAAATGAACATAAACGGACAGACAGACGTTGAGTTATATAATATGTGTAGAAGATGTATGTTGTTAGGTTTACAAACAAATAAATAAACTTAGCCATTATGACGGCAATTGTAAGAATTGTTATTAACAAAAAATGCATACATAAAAGGCGATAGAAGTGCAAAAGATTACTTGTCAAAATTCCCAGAGTATTTACATTACGTGCATCTGTGTATATTCCCACGTTTAAATGTTAATGTTAAACCACGTTAATTATAAACTCCCTTACACAATGGCCTTTTACTTTCGACTTTTTACTATGATTACTGTTCTGTTCGAAAAGTTCGTACTCTATTTTTATATCAATCTGTAATAAAATTAATGAAGGTAGGTGTTGTAAGTTATAATCTATAATGCTTGTCTATGATAATCTATGATAGATTATCTATGGGGAGATTTTTGAAAGAACTTTGATTTATGTACACTGAACTGTTTCTTAAATATAATGTAATATAAATCCAGTTAATCTTTCATTATAAATATAACAGTAGGTATTTATTTATTCCAAGGTTTTGTAAATGATTTTCTTATAGTATTATAGTTAAGTCTTATTATGCTATTAAATTATATTTCTTTATGTTTGTCTACATGTCATTTATATTCCTGCGGGAAGGGTGGGTTCAAAGAGAGGTAGGGCACATAGAAATTTCTTTGGAGATTTCTTTCTACTTGGGGCAGCCCGACTGGTGGAATACCTCCACCCTGCAGAAGATCGCAGCCAAATGACCTAATGTTGTGTTTCTGCGGTGAGTAGGGTTTCCAGAGCTCCTTGGGGAAGGGGAGGTTTAAGGTCGGCAACGCGCTTGTGATACCTATGGTATTGCAGGCGTTCATAGGCTACGGTAGCCGTTTACCATCAGGCGGGCCGTATGCCTGTTTGCCAATCTTTTCATGCATGCTCGTCGGTTTAGAGTACTCTTGACCTGACCTTTCTTCAAAACGTATCCGATTTTATCGTGGAACGTTCGTCTAGGCCTTCCTCTTCCAACGTTCTCAATTAAACTCATCTTATAAATCTGTCTAGTCAATCTCCTTTCATTCATCCTCTGTAGATAGATCTTCTGTAGGCTGGAGGTATTCCACCAGTCGGACACCAAAAAGACCTCTCTTTGAACCCCCCTACCCAAGGGGCTTAGGAAATCCTACTCACGCAAGAACTCAATATAAAGTTATTTGGCTGCGATCTTCTGTATGGTGGAGGTATTCCACCAGTCGGGCTGCCCCAATTAAAGATAAATACCCAAACACATTTCCCTGAGCCTTACCTAATCCTACGTGATATACCGCGATAAGTTCTTCCTTCTTTCTCAAAGTGGGTGATAACGCTCACTTTTGTGCGTCGTGCTGCAGACTTTCAGGTGGGCGCTAGAATGTTTAGATAAAATTAGGGAGCGTTAAGGCGATCTAAGGGGGCGCTAGCAGATTAAAAAATTGCGAAAGGTGTGCTTTTCTGTCTGATACGTACTTCCGTAGCTAAACGAAATTGAACATACTTTTTTTTAAATAAAAATTGAATATCTACTATAATTACGTAATAATTTTCATTGCTTATTCTAACCCTGTGTTGTTTTATTTGTGTTTTTAAATGGCGTCCGGGTAGTAAAAAAAATTTGGGGGCGCAAGATTTTTTTCTTCACAAGAAGGCTGTAGATTAAATAAGTTTGAGAATCTATGTATAGGAGGTTCCTTGCCTTACAAACCGGCCAATAATTATTATTAATGAAAGTTATTTATCATAAAAAACACATGAGATTTTTTTTTATTTTAATTTTGAGCGTTGGGTAGACTTCTAAAGGTCGGTGAAACGCCTTTAACTTTTCCGTGTTCCACATATTTCTTTCCAATTATCATATTATCAAGAAATATATCGAGTGTTTTTATTAAACATTTATTAAAACCAGTCGACCTTGTTTAAATGGGAATGGCGTATACCAATTTGCATTACTTTATTATTCTACATGAATATGTAATGTATTCTACATTTATATACTTATGCAAACATTTGAGAAACCTCTAAAGTAACTTAGAGTTCGAGTACATGTTGGAGTTTCAAAGCGGGTACAATTTAAAATATACTAAATATTTTTCTTTCCAATTCATCATGGACATCTAAATGTCGACTGGCATAATTTATTTTAATAATAAAACCATCTTTGTAATTTTATCATTGTTAAAAATAATTATTTACATTAAAAAAATTGAATGTTGCGAAACTAGGAAATTCAAAAGTATTTTACAAATTTGTAAATAATAAACATTGTACATTGTTTAAGCCATAGAAGAATCTAATGGGAAAAATAAAATGAAATACAATGGAAATAACAAAAAATCACTACTCTCAAACAGTACAGAAACACCTAGAAAAGTCTAGAATTCACTTCAAACATCGAGTATAAATTCGTAGGTAAGATAATTTGTCACAATCACGCGGATCACGCACATACTGAAATATTATCGGTCCGATTACGTAGGCAAAACAAATAATTTCTCAAAAATAGCCTGGACATAAATTTCTACACTTTCTTTAAACGTTATCTGTATGTCGTAAATCAATCAAGGTCACTCTCGAAATTAATTAAAAGTGACCCATATTCCGACTAAAAACAGTTCTGTTATGGAAATTCAAGCTAATAAAAGAAGCGAAAAAAAGAAGAAAACTACAATAGGCCTTTTGTTTTCGAACTGACTATACTGTTAGCCTTAAGGGCCCTGGAGTCATTAGAGGTTTTCACAGCTTCACCGGGCTTGGGGGCGAGCGCGAAAGGGTGCCAAAGTGGCTTAACCTCTGCTTCTGTTGCTGTACATGTAAATAAGTCATGATCTGACTTATTCCCTATCCGTTAAATTCGATCTAATTAACTATACATATATACATGTTTCTACCTTCTGGGAGGAAGGAAGAGTAAATCCGTGAGAGGTAGTGTCATGTGTGTATGTCGATAGTTAGTGAATGCAGTGTCACTGTATTCTCCTAGCTGAAGGGCTCCATGTCGGAAGAACGGACCTAGGCATGAGTTGAGCCGCTGGAGGGGGTGGTCGTGGCGAGTACAATAGGACTACAACTACAGAGAGTGTAAATGCAAGTACTAAGTATAGTTCGTATAAGGACTTTTTCTCTGAACTGCAAACAACTGAATAGTGAGACTTTTTAACTTTTGCCTTTTTCTAGAAATATTTTTTTACCGTAAATAGCATTTTGATTACCTACGGGTGTAACAATATGGACAATATTTGCAACATAACTAAGTTAATTAAAATATAAGTTTGGATTACTTAATTAAAGCGAAATAATTAATTCATTTTGAAACAAGTAAACTGTTGTCCTTATCAAGTTACATGTTTGCTGAGTTACACGTGTTATTTTCTTCACTTCAAGTGCATTTACTGTAAGAAATGCAGCCGATAGTTAAGTACCGATAACTTAATGAAGACTTTAATTACAATCGAGTTTACTATCTACTTCGTTATGTGGTGTGATAAGACACAAATGAATAAGTTAACTGATAAGTCATTAAATATATATACCTCTGTATAATAAATACATCGACTATATAAATTATCTGTTTATACATATTATAAAACTCAACGACTCTCTGTCTGTCTAGCCGTTTATGTTCTTTTCACACAAAAACCACTTATCCGATATAAATGGTTTTTATTTTAATTAATAGCTATATTATCTGGCTAAGTTATAGGATATATTTTGTAAGATAAAGTAACATACTAAATAAGCAGTGACGATAATTGTGAATCAATACGGAAAAAAGACGCATTTGGGGTGATTACATTGAAGGGAACGGTAGTGCACATAGGTAGTAAGTGACTGCTTATAACAACTTAAAAGATTGCCTTGCCAGCTCTGGAATTTTTCTTTTCTCTTCATGCAGAAGATGTCAATCGTTTGTGAATTAAATTACATTTTAAGCATGCCGTCAGCTGCTAAAACAGACAGATATTTCGTTTTTGAAATCACTGACAGATTTTTATTGTGGACCTGAGGCATCGCCTGATTTTTGGTTACTTTTAAAGGGATCGCGAATTCAAGAACATTGTAAAATATTGTTTAAAACAATATAAGTCTCAACAAACATGTAATTAGAATATTGAGCAATACAATAGAATTTGAAACATAAGCTAAACCTGGTTCAGGTGGCAGGTTTCAACCATATTTAACACAAAATATTTTGAAAATTAAATTATTATTGTATTTGTGACATTTATTATAAACTAGCCATGCCCGCGGCTCCGATCGCGTGGACTAAGGAACGCGGCGGTCGCCGATATGGGCAAATGGTGTTGCTCCCGCTACCGTCCACTGCGTCGCGGCGCGGGTCGCCTGCCAGTTATTTTAAAGACAAACATTCTTTTTGTGGGTGATCCTTAGAAACTAAACATATACTACCGGAGACTTTTTTGTATGCCTTTTTAAGATCTACAATTACGAAGTACATTAATTTGATATTTATCTTATGGTTTACTCAGCGTATGCCACTTAACGACAGGTTCTTAACTTGAAGGTGGTAGCTACCGAATCGGGCATTATAAAATGCCCATGCACCATACGTTTCTTATCGAACGCACTAGCTCATTGTTGCATTTGAATCTATCTCGATCAACGCGGTGTTCGACCCCTTTACCACTAAGTCTGCTTCGCGTCAAAACAAAATTAATGTCCGAAACGCTAGCAAATTAATGTCAGCTAAAACTATAATAACGATTAGAATATACGCCTCCGCCGCTGATTACAACGATAAGCCTCCATTCCAACGAATTAAGCGTACTAAATATGTAGCAATATCTATCTAGCTTAGTTATTGTAATGTGCCTGTTACAATGGTAAAACACGATAAAATAGGGCTCGGCCATAATATATTGAGATTAGTTTGGTGTCCATGACTGCCACTACGAATATCATATAGCGTGAGAGAGAATACTTAATTTGATCCGAAAATATACCATTTATTTTGTTACTTCTAATAAAGTTACGAAGAGCGAAATATAGATGAGTCGTATGTCGATTCGACGTCCGTCTGTGTTGAATTTATATTTTTGTTTTGGCGCGTTTAGTATAAAGGGTAAAATTGAGATGCGCGCGCGTATTATATGTTAGCCATCATTGTGTAAAATTAATTTAACGTTGTTTAAATAAACATTTTCAATTTCACGCAAAAAATGTTACTGTAAGGAATTACATTATTAGTATTGATGGATAACTTCTTATATACATATTTTTTAATATGTATCGTTGTAATCATAAGGTATACAGTTATTTTGTCAAACAGGAGTAACGGGGCATTCCAATACAATCCCTTGGGGCAAAAACATATTATTGATCGACCTTGCGTAGGGCACACAACATCAGAGGACTATATATGTTAGTTACGATGGTTCAGTGGTAGCAGGTTCGAATCGTACAATGAGCCTGAGCTTCCAATGAGCTTTTTCAAAAATCCACCCGATTAGCTACCACCATCAATTTGAAAATCTGTCGCCATCTATGTTGCAGATGCAATTGAGAGCCCGAAGAGCACTTAAAATCAGGTGATAATGTGGTCAAACGCTAAATCTATAAAGTATTAAAAAAACGAATTTCTTTTCAGGACTGATGTATTATATTTCTACGTAATGTATTTAATATAATTATATTTGGAAGACTACTAAAATACATAGCCTATCATAAAAACACGCCTACACTAACTTATATATCATAGACTAAGCAAACATTTACCTAAAAAGGTCGTAGTTATATCATACCAATATGGGAAGCATGACGTAATGTAGGCAGGTAGTATACTTAGCAAACCCTTTCAAGTGGGGAAATGGGTCCGCGCCGTAGACACAATGCGAAGAAAATATGGAAAGTCCCCTCGAGTGTTACGTGACAAAGAGCGTCGTATTACGAAAGTGTCCAAGTCTTTGTGTAAGATGGGCCATTCTGGTAAATAGGACGCCTGCGCTTACACGGGCCCAATTTGTTAACAACAATACAACATACGGCCGCAAAAAATGTATTCTGTTTTAGAAATTTCAAATTTTAACATAACTTTTATTTATTTTCTTACTTACACCCATTGATATTTAATTCTGTCTATTTTTAAGGACTGATAAATATATTACATTTGTCCTATATGTACTAGAACGCTCCTAGTGGTAATGCGGATGAACTAAAACCTGTCATAGCTCAAATTACATTCTCTGTAAGGCTAGTAATTAAATTCTAATTTAACTTGCTAACAACACTATATCTCAGATTACGTACATTGCGTTAACTTAGAATCTATTAACGGTAAGACATTTACTTAATCTATTTAACTATACATATTTAGTTCACTGAACAAAGTAAATTATCTTCTATACATCTATATACATATTATAAAACTCATCGTCTCTCTGTCTGTCTGTCCGTTTCTGTTCTTTTCACGCGAAAACCACTTAGATGATTTACATGTTTTTTTTTATTTTAATTCATAGCTATGTTATCTGGCCAGGTTATAGGATATAATTTGTAAGATAAAGTAACGTACGATATAAGCTGTAACGATAGTGGTGAATCAATTAGGAAAAAGACGCATTTGGGGCGCTTAAATGGCTTACGCTGAGTAAACCATATCAGATATATCAAATTAATGTTCTAAATAATTGTGGATATCAAAAACACCGTCAAAAAGTCAGCGATAGCGATCTATCTTCTAAGGATCACCCACAATAAGCATTTTTATCTTTAGTCTTTTGAGCGGGGCAGCACGACGTTCGCTCGACCGACGGCATTTTGTAGTCCACGCGAGCAGAGTCGCGGGCACAGCTAGTATAATATACGACTTGGTTCTTCTTAATCTTCCACTATGCCCGTACTATCGAGGAGCTGGATGGCCTCGACATTGACATAGTGATGAAGCCGATGTTCATAGACCTCTGCAAACTTCTGTATGATTTGGTGACGACATTTATATTTAAGTCCCGGTGAATGACGTCATTTCTTATATACCAGGGTGCATTCACTATAACCCAGAGCAGTTTCGTTTGCAAATTTTAACTGTGAGCTACTTAATGACGTATGTTAAATTGTTAATGTTTTCTAAAATATAACCGCCTTTCAAGAGAATGAAACAAGGAACACACTGTAGTCAGTAGTGTAAAATACGTAAATGTTCAATTCGATACACTCAATCACTTACCATGTGATGGATTCTGCGATTGCGTGAGTGATATATTTGACGATATTTCACTTTCGTGTGCATTTTCTAAAATACATTATATTGAAATTGTTGTTATACAATACAAAATGTCAGCGAGAAATATGAATATATTAAATATATAAGCAACCAACCGCCCGTGAATTCGTTCGCGCTAATTACTTTATTATATATTATATTTAATAAGCATAGCTTTAGCCTATATCACTCAAGAATAATGTATCTTTCTATCAGTGAAAGAATTTTCAGAATCGGATTACCAATTCGAGAGATAACCTCCTACAAATATACAAACTTTATCTCTTTATAACAGTACTAGCTATGCCCGCGGCTTCGCTCTCGTGGACGACAAAAATTGTTGTTACCGGGATAAAAGTATCCTATGTTACTTCTAATACCTCCAAGAATATGTGTACAAAGTTTCATGATAATCGGGTAAGTAGTTTTCGCGTGAAAGCGTAACAAACAAACTTACATTCACATTTATAATATTAGCATGATAGTTGACGGAATACTTACATCTTGCTGGACTCTGTGTTTTATGTATAATTTATTTATTTTTAATATATTTATCGATTAAAATTTAGATAAAATCATCTCTGAGTATTTAGTATATACTTGGAAGTATATAGAAATAGAAGAAGACCAAAAACATATGGATGGATTGTGTAGGAAATAATATGTGTGTAAAAGGTATGAATAGTGAAGTGATAGTAGACTGACCCTACTTAAGTGACGTAAGAGCAAGTTCTCTGAGGAATGTTAACGAGAACAATAGTTATGTGAAATTACATAAAGAATGTTTAGGATATACATATAGGATTTTCATTTGTGATAACTGTTAATTAAATAGTTAAGAATAGTAAAGATATACACAGTTAATAAAACAATATAATGCAATAACAAAACAGTTGTTATTTCATAAACAATTTGTCACGGCACGGCTTTGTTACAGTTTAGAAAAGCTAATATATTTTGTCATAAAGAAAATAATAACAATAAACATTTAGTATGTATTGTTAGTAGCATGCAATGAGACGCGTTATAACACAGTCTTTATTTAGGTAATTGTTATGTTATATCATGCAGGTTTATACACAATGTTATGTTGCATAGGGTTGCAAAAGACATACCCTGTACCAAGTGGCCACCTGTGGTTCATCGGGAGTCACCGGAAACAAATAATAAATAATAAAAATATATTAATAAATGTACTTAAGTTATATTAAAATTCTAATAAAAAATACTATGTTAAGATTTCGATTAGATATATACTAGTTATTATGGGTATGTTATAAGTTTTAATTTGGTCAAAGATATTCCTAGAAAGATGAATTTAAACACATATAATTATATAAATAACATAAAAACTGATGTTAAATTTCATTATTTCATACATTAAATATGTAAGTAACATTGTTAGCCACGGTATGTTGAGATATACTGCATTTCATTTTCTTCAATTCGTCAAACTACGACTGGTACAAAAGCTAAAAGAGTTTGTTGTTTGTAGAGCCGTAAATCATTTTACAATAAAATATTCTAAACAAAGAACTCGACACAGTTGTGAAAAACCACAATATATATATATAATTTTATGTTTTGAGTAAAGAAATGTAATCTAAATGTACCAATAAAATACAAATTCATAATTTAAAAATCAAATTAAATGCATGTATTGGAGAAAAATAAAAGTCCAAACTATAAAGATAATGATTCAAATATAATTAATTTACAATAGTTATTGCACTTTCAAATATTCGATATAAAAATATCACAGAACATTAAAAATATCGAATATTTTAATAAAATTATATATTTTAATGTTATTGCACGTTTTTTTTAATAGTAGTTCGGTAAATTGACGATACTGTCCCTGATGGTAAGCACAGTACAATCCAAACACAACGGCGACCACCTAGAGATGGCAATCCATCGGCGGTCGTCGCTGTTATACCGGACAGCAAAATAACTGGATATGTACAGGTTGATCCCGAAACGCGTCACGCAAAAGCGAGTAACTATGACGGACTTTTCAGCACGTACATGGTGGTCGCGACCCAGTCGAACAAAACAACCCTACCACCCCGCTATCGCCATATTCTCGTTTGTTAATCAGGAGCAGGCACCACGTGCAGGTGAGGTTGGCTTGGCCGTCTCAGTTTTAAAGCAAATTTTTGAAGCAATGTTGGCTCAGTGGTAGCGTGTTCGATTTCGCGTCGATTGACGCAATTATTCTGAGCTTTCGGTGAAGGAAAACATCGTGAGGCAACTATAGCACGGTGGTAGGGCTTTTTATAATGCCCGCCTGGTTAGCTACCAAGTTGAAAATCTGTCAATAGGTGTGTTCCGGCAGCTGCACTTGAGAGCCAGTCTTCCACTAGGTTTAGCGTGTTATGATCTTGGGCCACATCGTCACTTAACATCAGGTGAGATTGTTACCACTACGTCAAAAAAAAAATTAATTCGACACCCCTTACTGTAACACATAAGTCTTGATTAGAGGCTTAAACACTTTTTGTCCGGTTTTTATTTTATAAGTTTTCGTTATTTAGTCCAATATTATGTAATATTGGTGGCATTTTGCGTGACATACTTTAGTTATTGTGCTGAAGTGAAGTGAACTATAAACAATAACTAGATGCATGAATTTAAAAATACCACAAAAACTCCCTGGGCAATTTTAACAAGGGACCCGCCATCTTGTTTAACCATTTTTTTAACTAATTCATATTAAACTTTCATTTAAACTCTTTAAATTAAAAAAAAAAACTTTTTCACTGGCATAATTGTAAACACACGTTGCCATTAAATAAGAAGACGTGTCTCCACTTAAAATTTTTTTTTTAATAATCAGGTATTTTAACGGGTTTTTAACGATTTTTTTTTTCGCAAGGCTTCATCTGTTTCTTATACAATTTTCATGAACTCGCCGGAGATCTTACACACACCTGAGAAATATAGGTCGGCGTTACCAAATAATATTTTATAAGGTGTTACCAAATTATTGTAACATGAACCGGACAGCAAAACCGGAATTTCTCATCGGACTGGGGAAGGCGTAAAAGTATGAGATAGTGAAATATTCGCGCCCAGGCTTTCAAGTCACTAACCATTGTTCTTCGATGTAAATACAATATATTTACTCGTACTATCGCAGCATCGGTTATATTCGAACCAGTTTATATAAATAAATAAATAATTGAGCTAAACAAAGAGCTAGTTAAATTTCTGGACTTAGTGGGTCGTTTTTTGGTCACATAATCAGGTGAGACTGTACGCTTGTTAATTAAAATAAAAAATATGAAAATTGTTAATAGCAGTTTATTATAAAAAAATTCATGTGTATTTTTAATTACATGCTACAGCAAATAAAGAGATTCCATTAGAACATTTTAGATTCAATCGATATGGTCAAATGATATTATTAATTAGTGATTTTATGGAGCTCCGTAACCATAAACGAAAATATAGGATATCCGAAATAAAAAATATCAGAAATCGTAACCGTATGTCATATAAATCTATCGAATAATTTCTGATAGGGATGGAGTCGAATGCGACACTGTTGAACACAAAACTGACTTAAAATTTAACTAATATAATGATCTATAGATCATTTTTTATTTGTTACAGAAGATTTTTTTACTTCTTTCTATAAATCCGCTCAACTCTAGTACTACAAGTCGATTTAAAAAAAAAAACTTTTATGATAGTTAGATTCATGAGTAATAGTATAGGCTGTATAACTTCACGCTACGGCCCTAAGGAGCGGAGCAGTAACTATGAAGGTCAATGAATGTGACGTCCGGGAAGTGGAACAACGATAAGGCTAAACGGGCATGCTTGTGGCGGCGCGGGCGTCGTGGTGCGTTTGTCGAATAAATTGAACACGAGTAAAACCGTGGGGCACACTTAGTCTAAAATACAGTTTATATTGTTTACCTACAAACGTTCAAATAATACTTAGTTTCCTTCTAAATATCGGATATAAGAAATAATTTTATATCCGTATCCATATCCGAAAAAGATTAAATACTTTTAAGATTCGATTCGAAATCTCATACCCGTAACATCCTCGGTATGAATGATACTTTAAATTATTTGATCTCTTTGAACTCTATAAATAATAAATAGCACCTACTTATCTTACAAAAAGTAGTCTAAGATTCCCTCAATTGTCGATCATCGGTTTTACGTGACCGTACGGCGGAGTAGTTTAAGAAATTACTTCCACGTAACGGTAAATCAGAAACGGGTTTATGGCGTCAAGGGCCCGCCATGCAATGCGACGTTCTGTCATTTTTCCTACACGGCCTGATTGAAGGGCGTAGATCGTGCAATCGTTACATTGAGTTCACAGTTTTTTCTCCTTGCTTCTGACTACTGGGGATTCTTAGTAGAGGTTCATATTACAGCGGGAGTACTCAATTTGTTTTAATGAATGAATGGCCCATCACAGGTGGCATTACAAACGAAGGATTATTCACCAGAATTATTGTTATTTATTTAATTTACTATATCATCTATATTTATAAATATAAAATGAAATACTGCTAGTTGGTAAGGGCATCACTTGATAACGGCTGGACCTATTTGGTATTTTTTTTCAGGTTTTTAGAGAAGGAAAAATTACACGGAAGATTGGAAAATTTTGAATAAAAATTAATTTGCTTCATTCTATTGGATTTTTTAGGAACTCACCAATCAAACTTTTTTTTTCGAACTGACTATTTAATTAGCCTTATGGGCCCTGGAGCCTTTGCGGCTTTTACAGCTTCACCGGGCATTCGAACGATGGATGTGCGTAATTCTTACTTTGTTTTGTTCGTTATGGTCATGGAAATGTTTTCAGGAGAAATTCAAGATAGGTGACGCCGTGGTCGACATATGGACGTCTTCTAGTTTATGATAAAAATGAGAGTGCCGAGATTATTGTATGAAAAATAAAACTAAAGACAATTTTTCGCAATTCTTTACGTTTTGTTAAGTTCAGGGGGATATGTACTCGAGTCGCGACCGTGCACATGGTAATAAACTCGTCAGGAACTCTCTTTTGATTTTTCGCTTTTCGGGATCAGCCAGTATATATTCAGCTGCCAAGAAATTTGTTGGCTGACATGACATCTACGACCGTCGACGGATAACGGTTCTCTCGGTGTACACCCTTATTTCTGGATTGTATTACGCAAAAAAGAAACTTTTTCTATAAATTAACTATTTACGAAATTTTGTTCAAAATGCTCTGTAGTTTTATGGCGGTATAACGTTCTCTATTAGTTAAATAACATTTCTTATACAAAGTATTAAAGAGATGACGGACTGTAAACACTTAAAGGTTTCACTGTATATAATTTACTAGCACCAACCCGCGACTTCATTTACGTTCATTTATACATATAATAAAATTGAAGTGTCTCTTTGTAATGTCACAACACCAGCTTTTTACTAAATGCATATAAAAGTATATACGGTACCTATAACAAAAAAACAATTTTAAAACTGTCTGTCTATCCGTCTGTCTGTCCATCCGTCTGTCTGTTTGTCTATCTGTCTGTATGTCTATTTGTTCCGGGTAATCTCCGAAACGGTTAGACCGATCTTGACGGGACTTTCACTGGCAGATAGCTGATACTATAACTGAAATAAAGGAATTACTTATTTTAGAAAAATAATTAGGGTTCCGCACAAAAAATAAAAACCTTTTTCTATAGTCCACGAGAGCGGAGCCGTGGGCAAAGCTAGTTACAATATAAATCCTGCTTGTAATCATCAACCCAAACGTAGATATCTATCAGAGAAATATTTTTTAGAATCGGGTCATTAGTTCGAGAGAATACCTCCTACAGATATCACTGCCCTACCATACACTTTCCCTCTTTATGAGATTAGTATAGAATTATAGAAGTCGGCCGAATAGGCTAGCCAGTAAAATGGATCAAGGACGAACCGGAGAGAATTGTCATATACCAGTTGTGTTTGTTTTAAAAACTGAGATAGTTATTATCTAGTAGGTTAACGGAGAATTCCCTGACCTTCCTTGAAAATACAATTTTGAACCAGCCGTTTCATTACTTATTAGATTAGTAGCTAATATTAAAACCCGTCCAAGGAAAATATCACGTTCTGAATAGTACGATTCTTTTTATTTGTTACCCAACACAGCACATTAATTTTTTTCTTCAATACAAGATTTTATGTGCTGTAGAGAACGTCATATGGAATTCAGTGTAATCTCACATATCCAAGCGGATGATCAATACGCTTTTAACGATGATATCTCATTTGTCAAATTATGATAGGTAGTTTAGAAGATTTATGCGGGAACAAATGATCATACATTGCTTGCTGAAGTCATAACTCTCCTTTTTGGCTTCGTCGGAGTCAGGTTATAATAGAAGAAAGCAAGAAGTACTATTAAATCCACTTTGATTTGATTATTGAACAAGATTTCATGTACGGGCTCATTATGCCAAATGACATCCTTCTATATTAAGTCGGAATTCTCCCACCATTCAACCATGTAAGTTCAAAAAACTAGAGTTAATGAAGGTGTTGAAGGAATCATGTTCACAAAAATATGCAGTTCTGTATGAAAGCATGCGTGAACGACGTCCTGTAGTGAATTCAATGTTTTAATATCATTTGCTAACGAGTTCATTAACAGGACACGGAACGTGTATTGTTACAATTCGAATAAATGAAAAAGCTGCTTGCATATTCTAGACAGTTCTTTTATATCATGGAAAAGAAATGACAGAGTATAATTAATCGAAACCGGTGATCACCAGTCTAGGACAATGTTCATGAGCGTCTAATCGTTCTAAAACACATCTGGTGTTACTGGGTGTACTGGTAGGACATGATAGTTATGTTCGACTGGTTAACGATCACCATAAACCAGATGTAACACCCATCATAGTGGCATGCTTTGGCGTGTCGCGTCCAGGGATCTGTACCCGACTGGATTGCGACATGCACATGCTGATGAACCCGGACATAGTGACTGTCTTTACGTTTGTCGCGTTTCGAGAACCGCCAGTGTATGATAGCGGTGACCAGCGATTGATAGCCGATCTTACGGTTGTCGCCGTTGTTTTTCGACTGCACTGTGCTTACCATTAGTTACAATGCCGTCACTTCGCCATTCCTCTATGAAATAGCTTGAAATGTCACACAGTATCTACAGAATATAAAAATATATTACCCGATTCCAAAAAAGATATAATAGCCGATTTCAAAACTATGTGACGCATAACATCTAGTGTGACTTTTTTTTCCAACTGACCATACTGTTAGCCTTAAGGGCCTTGGAGCCTTTACGGCTTGTACAGCTTCACCCGGGCTTGGAAAGTGTTTTCACCACAATAAAACGGGTTAGGGAGACTTTATAGTGTAGACTTTTTGTTATAAAATGCGCGCGCATCGTAAAAAATCACTGTCATCATTCTTTCATAACACGCCTATAGATATATAACTTCAAAAATCGTAGGCTAAAGTTCTCTTATAACTCGGTGATAAAAGAAAATTTGAAACTAAAACGAGGTCAGATCAACCGTAAATTTTGTTGGCCCGTACGTCAATTTAATCTCCGTCTTGACTTTGACCTTTAAAAAAGGGAGGCGGTCGTAAAATTGAATTTAACAATATTACCTTGTCACAGAATTTGTTAAATACATGTTACCTTAAAACGTAATTAACGGATGTGGGTTAATAAAATGAAATTGTATCGAATCGTGTAAAAGTGTTACTAATTGAGAACACTGGAGCGAAGATAAAAAATTATATTACGGCTTCGTGGTATCCGAATGACTTTATTGCTTGCTGTTTAATTTGTCTGTAATTTTTATTTCACTTTGTGGGCCAAAAGTAAAAAAAAAATATGCTACGAGTATTAAGTAAAACTGTAATCTGTCACGATATTGGGTCCTTCAAGCGAGGCGTTTCAGTAGGCAGCATGACGGCAACGACAGCTGATAAAATCTATCACCGACGGTCACCGTTGTTTGTATGCCTTACTTACCATCAGGTTATTTAAAGTCATTTTAATAATATTTAAAAAATGTGTATATTGAGGAGGTTATTTTTGATTAGTTAGAATAATTTCACAATGTGGGAGTAGATGGAAATTTCAGTCAGTCTCAAATAAAACACCATATAACAGATTTTTTATTCGCATATAATGGGACCAATTTCCAATAGCTTGAGAGGCATTACTAAAAGAAGAAAATATAGTTTCAAGGCTTTTATTGTTTTAATTATGAATAAGTTGAGCAGACAACACCTTATGAAAAAGTTGAGCAAACAACACATTATGAATAAGTTGAGCAAACAACACACAATAAATATAAGTAAATACTGACCTTAGGCAAGGCGGCAAGACATTGCTGCTTCACGTCCCAAACGAGCTGATCCCTAGGAAATTGGAGACTCTTGTGCACGTTCAGCTCGGGCACGTGGATCCTCACCAGGAGCCAGCCCTCGGCGCCCTCTGAGCATTCACCCTCCATTACTCTACGCCATCTGGAAAGACAATAAAACAGTTGAAGATTTTAATTCGTTCATCTATATTAATAAATCCGTAGTTATGACGGTACACGCACTTTAAAAAAAATCCTGATAAGCTATGTATTACAAAAGGCACTAATCTTCTCGAATATAACAAAAAAAATAATATGAAGGCCGTTTTTTTTATTTTTATTTAACGCGCACGAATCTCGAGCGGTTGCTAGTATATTATAAAAATAGTGTTCTAGTTGTATCCATTTTCTCTTTAGCGGACGATATATGTTATATAGAACTTGTCAAAATCTGGTTTTACTTATGTGATTTCGTATTATAATTTGTAATAGTCTGGATTATATATATATATATTTTAAGTTCATCGTATTTTTATGATTGATTGTCAGAATTACCGAGACAACTAGTATTGTTATTGACTACGTTTCAAAAGGAAAAATATATTGTTTTACTATTTCAACGATACGGAACGAAAATTATAATTGAAGTACTTATATTGAATTTAATTATTTATGGCAAAATAGACGTAAAATCGATTTTAAATTGTAACAAGACGGTATAATATAAATTTCGTTTTTAAGGAAAATCGCCCATCTCGAACTCCCGCGTAACTCTACCCGGTATAGCCGTTCTATGAAGCTCGAGGCATGACGAATACAAAAACCGATCCGATCTCATTTTATACTGTATTCTCGGAATTTATGACGATCTTGTCTCTTTTGACGTAATTATTTACATTTTTACCTTCTTAATATGGCTTTTAGATTACATATAATCCTTTAATCTGTAATGTATTCAAAGATAAGGAATTTAATACTACTGGAGTGTTTGATTCTAGAAATAGCTAAGTGTTGCTACACGGGTGAAATTAGACCTAATCCTAATAGTTTGATCAGTGAGTCACAGTCACTTATAGATTATGTGGTAACATCATTCAATATATCAAGCTATAAATTTAATTTCTCGGCGTCTGTAGATTTTGTTGTTTTACCATTACTTATAATCCTGTTATTTTGTCAAACTACCAAAAATTTTTTTTTATAATTTTCTTTAGAGTCTCTTTACAAGTCTTACCAGCTCCATTATAACAAAATTACATCCTTTCGTACATCATCGTTTAGTAACATCACATAGCATTTCGGCAACCTCATTGGAAGGTTTAATTCTACGGAGTGGTAAGGTCTGTATCCAATTGGGTCGCGATCGCCATGGAACCAAACCCGTTATAGTGACTCTTTTTTTTTTTTTTTTTTTTCGAACTGACTACACTGTTAGCCTGAGGGGCCCTGGAGCCTTTACGGCTTTTACAGCTTTACCGGGCTTGGGGGCGAGCGCTTAGGGCACTCAGCCACGAAAGCTAAGCAACAACATCCGAGGGTGCCAAAGTGGCCGAACCTCGGCTCGGACTGTTGCGCGTATGCAATTAAGTCGCGATCTGACTAATTCCCTATCCGTAATTCGATCTGAACTAACTATACATATATACACGTTTCTGCCCCCTGGGAGGAGGGAAGGAACATGTGTATGTGTATTTAGTGGTCTGAAATTTTTGTCTACTCTAACTAGGCAAAAAAAGAAAAAAAAAGGTCCCTTACAGAACCTATGTACCTATGTGTGTTGTGCATGTGTGTATAATGCAGTGTCATGTGTGGCTGTGAAAGCTAGTGATTCTAGAGTCACTTGTATCGCGCGAGCGGCTGCTTGTCTCAAGGGCTCCATGCCGACGGATCAGACCTAGGCTTGAGTTGCCGCAGAGGAGGGCGGTCGTGGCGGGTGTGCGGGAGCGAAGTTAACCGTACGTCCCCTGCGGAGGGAACGGTGGTTTCGCGGGCGTAGGCGCGAGCACGCATATGTTGCGGGAGCGGACGCGTAGTAATTATTAGCTTTCTCGATGTCGTCGTCGGGATCGACAAAGAGATTTCGCGGACGGCGTTTATAACGTTTGGCAACGGGGATCGAGTTGTCTGGGACGTAGTTCACGGTGGATTTTACGAGCGGGTTGGGGTGATTCGAAGCGCTATCGAAGTATCTCCTGGTGAGATATTTCACATAGGCTTCTATCGAGGGAAGCCTCATGTCCCTGTGGAGGTCCATGTTCCTAACGAAGGCTGGAGGGTCAAGCAGGCGACGGAGAAACCGATTTTGGACTCTTTGCATGCGGACAAAGTTATGTTTGGACATATGTGCGAACGCTGCGCAGCTATATGTCAAGATCGGACGGACGCACATCTTGTATAGTGTAAGCTTATGTCTTAAGGACATTTTGCTTACCGAACTGAGCAAGGGTCGTAAGCGGGAAAGGATCCAGACGGCCCTATTCCGGACTATAGTAACGTGTGCGTTGAAGTTAAGCTTCGAGTCGAGGGTGACACCCAGATATTTAGTCTTGGTAGCCCAAGGGATATTCCTACCGAATAATGAGAGGGGTCCTACCAGGCGTGGTAGTTTACATGTATGCGGTTCGAACATAATCGCGGCGCTCTTTACCGGATTAATAGCTATTCGCCACGTTCGAAACCACTCCCCGAGAGTGGTTATGGCACGTTGGACTGCGCAAGCGAGATTTTTTCTGTGTCTGTTTGACGCGTATATGACTGTGTCGTCAGCGTAGAGCCCTACCTCGACCCCTGGGGGCTTCGGGAGGTCGCTGACGTACAGATTGAAAAGGCAAGGCGCCAGAATGGAACCTTGCGGGACGCCTGAGCGTATAGGGTGGGCGGTAGATAGTACTCCTTCCACTCGGTAGTGAAAGGTGCGGTCGCGTAGAAAATCATGAACTAGGTGAAATAACCTATCCGGGATTTCTAGTTTATGTAGCTTGTGGACTAGTCCGGCATGCCAGACCTTATCGAAGGCCTTAGCTACGTCGAAAAAGACCGCAAGCGTACGGGCGAGGGCGATACTACTTTTGGCAAAGTTGCTCGTGATGTGCTCCGTGAGGCAGTGCACTTGATGTGTACACGAGTGTCGGGCGCGAAAACCGAACTGTTCGGGAGGGTATAGGTTTTTAATATCTATAACGGTTTTGAGGCGGTTCAGAAGGAGCCGCTCGTAAACTTTTCCTAGTGTGTTTAAAAGGCTGATCCGGCGATAGCTATCGGGAAGCGAAGCTTTTTTGCCGGGCTTGTGAATACCTATAACTATAGCTTTTTTCCAGACGGCTGGAAAATAGCAGTGGGCTATGGCTACATTGAAGATGCAGACCAAAAGAGCTATGAGGTGATCGGGAAGAAGTTTAAGTACTTCATTCCTGATACCGTCGGGGCTGGGGGACTTTCTAGGCTTAAGGCCTTTAATAACATAACAAATCTCGTCATGCGTGACCGGGGTTAACGTTTCCGCGGGGGGAATCGACGTTAGTTCCTGAACGGCGGTCTCGATAGTTTCGATGTGGGCAGTGTCTACGTTGTCGCAGTTTGGGGAGCAATGGCTCTCCAAGCTTACGGCAAGGCATTCTGCCTTATCGTCGCTATCGAACGCGGGTGGGAGATCGGGGCCTCTTTCAAGGGGCGGCATCAGGGCGGTAGCTTCTAACTTCAGAGAGCGGGCGAGGTTCCAGTAAGCCAGATGGGACGGCTTGAGACCCTCTAAGAGGTTATCCCACCGGTGACCTCTGTACTCGCCGATGCGAGTTCTAACCTCTCTCTGAAGTCGCCGTAACCTACGGGTGTTATCCCTCGTCGGATAAGAATCGTGTGCACGTGTCACGGCGTTCTTTTCCGTGATTAACGCTCGTAAGCCGGGGGGGAGTATAAAACGGCGTTCGTTCGCCGCTTGCACCTCTCTCAAGGCCTCCCTTACGCCGGTTTGGAGGTAGTCGACCAGGGAATCGATTGCTAAGTCGGCGTCTGCTGTTGACTCTAATACGTCGGGGATCCTAGCTAGGCTGGACGGGGTCGCGTTATCGGATAGGTAGCGCTTTAAGATCGCGTAGTCAACTACTTTGACTTTTGGCGGACTGGGGTCGAACGGTTGCCCGAGTTGTAAGATAACTGGGCGGTTATAGTGACTCTTTTTTTGCGATAGACTGGACGATTTTGCGGTTTTTATCTGTACAGTTTGCCGTAAAACTATATAAAAAAATGTTTCACTAAAGTGCTATGGAACATACCAATCCTAATATTGGTGTTCCTTACACATTCCATCAGAACATTATGAACATAACAAAGTACGTAACTACTTCCAAGGTATATGTCGTTTAATAAGTCTAGCACTTGATTCAAATTCAGCACGGATTGTTTTTCTCATGGCATGTACATATATATCACTACTCCCCAACTTCTTTGTCACTAATGCTATTCTCACACTTCCTCTGCTATACTCATTCCTAATCTTATCCATTCTGTTTACATCACACATGCATCTTAACATTCGCATTTATAAGACATGTAATCTTTCACTCATCATTCGTTGCCTAGCACTTAGATCTATACATCCCGACTTCACGACAGGTCTTCTAATGGTTTTAGGTGTACATAAAATTATTTTGATTATATCGACTAAAGATTTTATCAATGCTTAAGTATTTTTACAACATTATTGCATGATAAAAGAATGATAAGTTATAAATTATATTTACAATCGTTTAGCTATCGGAACCGTTTGTCACTGACTGGGTTACGAACTGATATATGAGCTGATAGCAGCCATGAATCAGTGAGTGGTTCAACTTGACGAATTCTTACAAGTTTATGCTAGAAAACTAGCCTGCCTCAGTGGGAAATAAAATAGACATCTCCGTTTTAAATTATACAGTCTGATGGATAGGATTATGAAGATTTTATGGTTAAAATGGTAGAACAACTTCTGCCGGGCCAACTAGGACATTTATATGTTATGTACCTATTTTTTTATCATCCACAGGCATGCAGTCCACCTCATGTTGAATGGTCACTGTAGCCTATAATTATGTATAACCAACCACAGAAGGACGGCAGTCCCGAGATCAGTCATAATATGCTGTTATTCCTGAGGACTGAGTTGGATACCTCCTGTTCCAGTAAGTGTTGATCGAAACACAGTAGCACGAGTACCATTGTTTTACAACAGAAAGAGATATGACAGAATTGCTCCAAACTTTTACGTGTTCAACCTTTTTCCTTTTTTTTAGGTCTTCTACACACTATGCCGCAGAAATCGCCAGCAAGCCGTGGAGCATCATTTCAGTTTAATGTACGGCACAACGTTGTAATAGGAATGCCGGAAATGAATTGACGCTTGCACCCGTTGTAATCCGCCGGAAAATCCCGGCGGTCATGCCGCATCCTTAAGACACGAATCTTATATACTTTTCGATAAAAATATATTTATCTTTTGTCAAGGAGGCCCTTGACTACAAATTTTCAATTAGTTTGTCATTAAAGGATTAATCAAAAACTGGTTTTCGATTATTAAATGATATATAAACTCTAATTATCCTTTAACATTGCGTTAATGATAAGTATTGATGACGTTCAATAACTGCAATTAGTTTATCAATCCTTGATAACAACGTTTCACTTACGAAAGACAAAATCTGTCGTGGTCACTCAAAGAAATTACAGCTTGTTAATTTTTTTAAGGTGAATATTTTACTTCAAATTAAACCTAGCTTGTACTATTTATTATATTAACTTTCTTCTTACCCTTATCCCACCTAAGTAGGGTCAGCATAACATGTTTTCCTCTTTTACTCGCCTCTATCAGCTGTCATCTCAGTGTTCACATCTTTTATACACACAATTATTCTATACCTAACATATATATTATCTTACTTAACATTCTTCTAATTATATGACATACATCCCTTACCATAACGTGCTAACCTATTACTCCGCAATTTCTCTGTCACTGGTGTTATTTGCATACTTCCTCTGATATACTCCTAATCTAATCCATTTCTCTATATTCCTATCCCTGCTACATGCAGATTTTTTGGTCCGTTCCTTTCATTCCCCAGGTAGTTCATGATATCAAAGACCAAATACTTTTTAATCATACATGTAATAATATTTTGAGATATAAAATCACATTTGTGCGTTTGATTCTAAAGCATAGCTTGCAATATTGAAAAAAATCTGGCGATATATTGTACACTTGGAAGTGCAGACACAGAACTGATATTCATCATATATGTTATATATATCATATATGGCAGATCATATATGTTCACCTGTGCGTGATTTTGGCCTAAACATTAAGGCTATCTATGGCTATATAAAATTTATGTTGATGAATAATAATATTTGCATAAAGTTACATAATAGAGATAACTTCTTTTATATCATTTCAATAAGTTTTATCTAATCATAAAGTTCGAAGTTTGAACGTGATGGACAATAATTAAAGTAAACTGCGAATTTTTTAAAAAGTAATTTTATTACTTTTAATAAGTTGGGGGGACAAATAACATCTTACTAGCTGAGCCCGCGGCTTCACTCGCGTGGACTACAGACTGCCGCGACCGTTGGTCGAGCGCACGCGCGATTCGTGCTGCCCCCGCTTAAAAGATGGAAGACAAAAATGCTTATTGTGGGTGATCTTTAGAAAATAGATATATGCTATCGCTGACTTTTTGTAGATATTTTTAAGATCTACAATTATGTAAAACGTTAATTTGATTATATCTCGTATGGTTTATTCAGTGTAAGCCATTTAAGCGGCCTAAATGCGCCTTTTTTCCGAATTGATTCACCATTACCGTCACTGCTTATTTCAGTTACATGTCTTAAAATATATAACCTGGCAAGATAACATAGTTAGGTTTTCGCGTGAAGAGAACATAAACGGACAGACAGGCCGAGAGATATTGAGTTTTATAATATGTATAGAAAAAGAAGAAGACTTGAGACACCCAAGAAAACCTCTCCAGCATGTGGTTGCATCCTGCTGAGTAACGAACGAGGAAATGGTTATAGCGGGGTGGTAAAGCTTTACATTGAGACTGAGTCGCGATCACATACGGTGACAAGCCCATCCATAGTGATTCGTTCAGCGCGTCGTGTTTCGGGTATGAGATGGTGCATATCCAGTTGGTATTTACGCTGGCCGTATTGACAGCGGCGACTTGGGATGGATCGTTGATCAGTGGTGGTGACTGTTTTTGAATACACTGTGCTTACCATCAAACACAGTTCCGGCACTTTGCCGAGATACAATAAATAATGCCGAAAAAACGGCAACGTCTACAATTTCTTATTGTTAAGACAAACATTCGCTAATACGGATGACAACTGAAGTCATTTATGAATATTAAAAAAAAAGTACACTAAATTTCCGTGTTAAAAATTCCATTAAAACTCTATACAAGATAAAAGCACCCATTATACGTAATACAATGTTTAAGCATGTAACTTAGGTAACTTAGTAAACAAACTGCTTCCCAGATAATGTAACAGGGTTAATTACCGAAGTTAAGATAGGCGTGTTAAATGGTACACTAAGCAACGAAACACGAACTTAAGTGCTATTTAAGTGAGTTAGAATAAGAGTTAACTATGATTAATTTTTGTTTCAAATGTGCATTTTTTAAGATCATTTAATTTTGAGAAAGCTTTAATTATAACATGCGTGAGACTGAATATTCACTTTTTGTTTACAAGTACCATTGTTGATATTAATTCTATATTACTTGCTACAATTAAAGATAAAGGGGAAAGTTTGCGAATATATTTGTAAAAGGTAATTTCTGGAATTACTGATCCGATTCTAAATCTTTTGCTGATTGTAAGCTATATTATTCTTGAGTGATATAGGCTATATTTTATTGTTATAAAGTTTTATCTTGTCATTAGTACGTACGAACTCGCGGGCTATTGCTAGTAACAATATAAAAGGAAAAAAAAATTGGTTCAAAGATCACAAGCGAGTTGGACTAAATTTTTTTTTACAGCACTGATAATATATAATGTCATTGGTTTACATTGAAACCTCCGGATTTCAAGATAAGACTTATATAAAATCATCTAAGCATTTATTCATAACTAACAGTGCCCCACGGTTTCACGCGTGTTAAATTTATTTAAACCAATTTCCACCGCGCTGCCGCCAACAAACCCGTGTTGCTTATCGTTGTAATCACCGTATTTACCTACAGTTTGCCAGATTCATCAATGCTCGATGTTCATGGTTACTGCTCCACTTCTAAGGGACGTAGCGTGAAGTTATATAGCCTACTGCTTTACTCAATAAATAAGATTAAAAAATCAAAAATATTTTTCAAGTGAAAACTTCTTTAGCTCCGTTGCGATTTGAAACTCGATGAAACGAAAAAGCGACAGTAAAAAGAGACAACCATATACATCTATAGGATTTAGCCTACGAGAGAATGAGTTAGAATACATTTACATTAAGCACGGTTAATGCAAGTCCTGATTTTCATGATAGTGATCATCGTCGAGTTGGCCCAGTGGTGTGAGACGACCAGACTTCATACGCAGTACGCACGAGTGGGTCGATGGTTCGAATGGTGTATTTAAAAGGATTTTTTATATCATATTTTTTAATGTTTCACTTCACACATAACTTTTTTTCAAATCTGTCTAGTTTTTTCAGAGATTCAATAAACAAACAAAAAACAAACGCTTGAGCTTTATAATATTAGTATAGATATAGGTACACACCACAGGAAAAATACTCGACAAAACTTTATAATACAACCGATAAAAAATTTTAGTTAAGTTACTACATATTATCATGAATACAAAAGAACGGGAAATCTTGCCAGGCTATCTTGTCTTAAGTTACGACATTTTAAACGTGTGTTTGTTGATGAATAAACCTTTAATGAACGCGTCGTTCGTTTTTATGACAGCATTATGCCATTAAATTATCAAGGGTCCGCTAACTTAGACGTAAAGTGAAGTAACTGTGTATTCTTAACAGTTCCCGTAATATAATATGGGCAATACTATGGAATGACTTTGATGACATTTTTATATGAGTTCATTAATAAATAATCGAAGAAATATTTAGAAACAGGCGTATGCGGTTATTCGAATTTTTGAATTATTTGACAAAGAATCAAAACTAGTAATTAATGTCGTGTCGAATATTTAAATAATCTGAACTATTCAAAATATTTGATTCGTTTGAATATTTGACACGACTTTCCAATAAAATCGAGTTCGCATCCGCACACCCCTAGTTTAAAAAAGCTTCAGTGTTGTAAACAGTTCTGTTTAGCGTTCTTGACATTCAACAGTATAGAGGTTTGAACCATTGTTGGCATAGTAAATAAAATAAATTGTTCCCAAGATTTTGATACTCATACCTTCGGAGGTGAAAAATATGTTAACATGGCTTATATTGATATTGGTGGCATAGGATAAGTAAATTTTTTTAAGAATATTGCCCTTATTTAAGTGTTTATTTATAGCCGAGCGGTCAAATTATTTACCAGGGGACAAGTATTTTATCGACATAATTTTAGCTCTTAATATAATGATGTATAGTATATCACAGGAACTACGAAAATAGCTCTAGTGATAGGGAAGTTAAGGGCTAATAGATTAGCGTGGTATGAACATGTTATGAGAAGGCATGAAAGTCATATAACTAGAAGAATATTAGGTATTAAGGTCGACGGATATAGGTGTAGAAGAAGATCGAAGAAGGTATGGATGGATTGTGTAAGGAATGATATGTGACATGTGTATAAAAGGTGTGAATACTGAGATGACGGCTGGAATGGTAATGGGAAAAATGTTGTGCCAACCCTATTTTAATAGGATAAGGGTAAACAATATTCTAATATATTAGGGTTAGTAAAAATACGATATTTATAATGTTTAAGCGGATCATCATCTTCTAGCTCTCAGTCTAGTTAGTTGACTTTCAGACACTATCTCAACATCTTTTTTCTAGTTTAGACACTAAATATTAATTAATATATCTCCACATATATACATTAGCGAACGATAAAAGACATTATATCAAAAACAGCATCACAACTAATTCCATAATGTTGCTTACATAACGAACAAACAGACAGGTGTAATAACTACGTAGGATTTTAAATATGGAGGTTGTGGCTTTATTTAGTGCCGTTCTATATATGGACAAGATTCACGTGGGCGAAATGATACAATCGACTATTAAAACATATATTTTTTTCTGTCCCAGCTTTTAATAAATTCATAACTCTATCTCGGACGTAATAACTCATTGTGTAAACAAGCCCACGCAACTTACGTCCGCTTGTCCATGAGAACGAAATTTTAAAGTTTGCCCATTAAAGATTTTCTTTTGTTTACTTTCGCTGGAAATTTTCCATATTGTTTTGATGTTTGTTGTTAAGTAACGATTGTTCGATGAAACCATCTTAATTTACAGGTTTTATCAATATCAAAGTTTATAAAATGCTACGTAAAATAAATAAAACTAGTTGTGTGAATATTTCATACATTACAGAATGTTAATAATCCAACAGATGTTATGTTTCTAAAACAAAATGTTTACCATCCTACAGGATACTTGAATATTACATTGCTTTTTTAACATAATTTTTTAAAGAATACATCAATTATAAACTATTTATCTAAATCTCTTTAATAGTGGGGAACATAAACATAACATAAACTGGTGTTTGAATCATTAAATTGGATAAAGAATTAAGGGAGATATGACGTTGCCAAGAAAAGCTCCTTTGAAAAATAATAACATATAGAAAAAAATCACAACATACCACTATGTTATTTCTTATATTTATATAGAGCAAGGGATACAACAAATGGATTAATTTGGTAACTGCTACGTTCCTTACTCCTCCTTACTGAGAGATAGGGTTAACAATTATTTTCGAACAAAATATAATGTAATATATTAGGATTAACGCTGGAAATAGAGCACACCTGAAGATAGCTATTAATTTTTATTAGAAAAGGTTTGCCAAATATCGTCGCATCATTGCGAATATATATTTTTTCGGTGCTGTAAAAATGTTTTATTATTATAAAAAAGTATGATTTGCTTATAGTATACTAGCTGTGCCCGCGACTCGCCTGCGCTCGCGTGGACTACATATTGCCGTCGATCAGGCACACGCGCGAATCTTGCTCGTTTTTCCGAATTATTTTTATCTGCACGGATTTAATAAAAGTAGCATATGTATTCTATATAATATCAGCTATCTGCCAGTGAAAGTCCCATCAAAATCGGTCCAACCGTTTCGAAGTTTACCCGAAACAAACAGACAGACAGACAAAAGTTTAAAAATGTTTTTTTTTATTAGCACCCTATATACTTTAATATGCAATTTATAAACTATTTATAAATTTATAAAATAATGAAATTATTAATATTAAAAAGCTGTCATTTTGACATTACAAACATACACTTCAATTTTATTACATGTATGTATAGATTTTGCAGACACAAGCACGAAACTGATACTAAACTTGATAGTTGAACTGTACTAATAGTTGAAAATTATGTTTAAACTTATATTAATTATTTAAATAATATATTTTCGAATTCAATTTAAGCAATTTCGACAACGCTGCTGACAAAATCAATAAAAAAATTTGGGATCAAAAATAGTTTCGCTCAGGGATAAGAAAAAAAACTAGCAGGTACCTGCTGTGTATCGACAACGTGTCGAAACGGAATAGTTTTGCTCTTTCTATTAATTGCATTGTGTATCGTGGCTACGCAGGCCGGGTGCGAGGTCAAGACCTTTCCAACGTCAGACCTCAATGACCTGCGGCCGGCAGCGAGCAGGCACTGACTGCAAAATGTTATATAGATAACATTTCGATTGTTGCCTTGAGTGGTATAGATTTATTAACTAGACGAATGGGTCTCACTTTTTATCAACACAATATCGTCTGATGTTAAGAAACTGATGATAATCGACCGAATGATGTGTCACTGGATAATTGTACGAACCGTTAGTTTATAAACAATTTAGTCAAATTGTAAACTATCGATATATTGTGAACAGACACTAATCATTTTACATACACTTTTATACGAGTATAACTTAAACGATAACCTTACCCGATTCGTTTAAAATTGGAAATGGCTGAAAATCAAAATCGTCAAAAGCGTAGATAGCAAAAAGGGTCAAGAGATTAAACTAGAAAGTAACAGATTTAGACAAGAAAAAGGTATCCGATCAAGTTCATTCAGGAATCGAATAATGAAACTTATACCGTGACAAAAAAATCCCCAGAACACAACTGAAATGAGGCTTAAAAATATTTTACTACTAAAATGTGGTGAACTTACTGCTGTTATCTGTTGCCCTTAAAAGACAAAGTGTCTCCTATAGGTGCTCCCCTGATTGCTAGCATCCAACTAAAAGTACATAATCGTTCCGCTGCCATATCTTTCAGAAAAAGATAATATTAGTTAAACAAAGAGTCGCTAGTACTTTAAATTGAGAAAATAAAATTGTCCTAAATCACAATCTTCATTATAGTACAAAGAAATATCTTTTTTCGAAGCGTCAAAAATTATTACATCAACAATAGGCCTGCAGCGATCGCGTATGCTCTAGTGGAAAACTCTTTAAAGCGATTCGATTTTCACGGTACGCAGAACGATTGTATCACAAATTATATGTTACGTGCTCTCGAGATGGTTTGATAACAATGTTAAAGAGAATAGGCCGCGTAGATATTTCTGTTATAATAACAGGTTATTAACATGGTGGTAACGTTTAGGAAACAAGTAGGTATCAAAACAAGATATTTATTTCAAATACTTCAAGATTATTAATATTATTTTTTATACTAGCACAGCAAAATGACGGCATTGTGCTTGATGGTAAAAGTAAGAAAATGTAAAACTATGACCATATATAATATTATATGTAAAATATAGTTTGTATTGACGCGGGATGAAACACGATTTTAGATTTCGGATGATGATACTTCACCCATTACACTCTCGTCTGAAATCGTCTTGTTTCATCCCGAGTCAAACAAAGTACTGTTCTATCAAAAAGCAATTATGCTCATGCTACTGTAGGTAATCCATTTTAAAGGATGTTTTTGACAATACGCACTGGCACACAAGACGTCTCCTTTTAGGCTCCTAATAATAGGCAGGTAGAAACCTGACCACGAACATCAGACACGACTGTGATTTTGTTAGTTAAAAAAATTGTATGTAAGAAATTATACATCTCTGGTGTAACAAAGCAAATATAGTTCCAAAAAATGTATCTTCTTCCATCATATGATGCGTGCAGCTCTCAATTTTACCAAACACAATTCTACTAAACGCACTAAATACCTCCAAGAAATCCTTAATAACATTAACGATAGTATGTTTTAGATTTAAAGCTGTAATTTGTTCATCGCCGAAGGCATATTATCATTTATACAAAGCGAGATATTAAGAACATTTGCATTTAAATTGCATATAGAAAAATAATGTTAAGCTGTCGTTATAATTCAATTGATATACATATAAATCAAAACGTCTTATTAATTACAATAATAATATTAATTGCAGCCATTTACAAAAACTAGCCTAACTGTACTTTCAGTTTTAACTCTCCGTCGTCAAATACCTACAAATATTTGCGTTGCCTCCCATAATTTTATTTGACTTTTAGTAATATTTTAATATAGGCATTTTAACTCAAGGATAGATTTTTAAACAAATTATAAACTTTTCTTTTTAACTGTACATCTATACACAAAAAGCTTCCTAAAGTCCGTTGGCTGTTGAATTCGTACATAGATCGGATCGAGACACGTCAATTTGGGGTCAACGTGCTCCCAAGTGCCTATCATCATACAATCTGTAGTTGTGGCCACCCGTCAAGGTGGACAAGGCGGCAATTAATCATTTTGATGGTGAAAAAAAAAAGTTATGCGAACTCGTTATACTCAATTTAAAAGTCGATGCCCATGTAGAATGGAACCATTCAAACCAGTTATCTGTGTTGGGAGTAAAAGTGTCTTGAAAAGGTCTAGAACTTTTTTTTAATAATCTTAGACCTATGTATGTAACCTTCATCTTCTTTTTAATAAATGACAACTCTGCCAATTCTGCACAATTCTGCCAATGTCACGTGGACAGAATATTTTTTCTAATTAGCAAGACGTTGATATCCTTACTAGAATGTTATTTTAATTCATTTCACTTGTGCACAAAAATTGACTAAATTATACGAAATACCACCAATTTAAGGTTAACACAACATAAGTTTATGAACTAAAAATAAAAACAATTACATGACAGATTATGATACCGTTAATATGGGAAAATCGAATCTTATGATGCATCAATAACGTGTTTATTCTTATACTGGCTCAACAAAATGTCTAAAGCGATGATCGACATGACGAGCAGACCACGTTGGTCTACTGGTAATTTGAAACCTAAACTTAATAATATACCCAATTATCATGATGGAAGCCATAGCACGGTGATAGGGCTTCTTTATAGGTGATTATTTAATGGCTAGTGGTGAATTCGATTACGATTCACCACGACGGTTATTTCCCAAATGTAACGGTATGTTACGCGGCTAACTGAGGATGACTAGCTGAGCCCGCGGCTCCGCTTGCGTGGAATACAGAATGCCATCGGTCGAGCGCAAGCGCGAGTCGTGCTGCCTCCGCTTAAAAGACGGAAGACATTTTTTTTTATTGTGGGTGGTTCTTAGAAAAAATATAAATGAATCAATGACGATTTTGTAGGTCTTTTTAAGATTTACAGTAATGTAGAACATTAGTTTGATATATCTCGTATGGTTTACTCAGCGTAAGCCATTTAAGCGCCCTAAGTGCGTCTTTTTTTCCGAATTGATTCACCATTATCGCCTCTGCTTATTTCGTAACTTTATTTATATAACAAAATATATCCTATAACCTGGCCAGATAATATAGCTATTAATAAAAAAAAAATTTAGAAGCGATAAGCGGTTTTGCGTGAAAAGAACATAAACGGACAGACGGGCAGAGAGACGCTGAGTTTTATAATATTTATAGAAGATAAAAGGCACAAATAATTGTGACACAAAAATTATAATTAAAATAAAAACACTCTTGGAAATGCATTATTAGACAGTTCTGTTATTACAAGTTAAAAAAAATACAAAAAATAAAACACTTAAAGATTGAATAGTTAATGGACTTACTTGACAGAATTCTCGAAATTCAGCGAAATTGAGAAGACGAATAAGATTTTACCGCAAGATAGGATAAGACTTCATTTATATTATGACAGTAAAACGCTATAAAACTTATAACATTAACATCAAGTCGTTCACGATAAAAACTCAATGTCTTTTTACGGTATTATGTAAAGCATACGAATTGGTCGTTACTCATTTGCTGAGCCGCTGACGAATTCTTAAGAACATTAACAGTTAGAAATAGCTTGTTTTACGACAAACCTTAGCACTGAGATCTTTTATATGTCGGCGGGTAACTGTTTTTACATACGTTGTAAACGCGTTTAGACTGACTTAATTAACAATTAACCATGAATTACTTACTATATGTGAACAGGACACTAAGAAAAGATGTGAAATTTTATTTCTTTCTAGCTTTGTGTTCTGAAGACAGTCCTATTAAAATAAATAAATAGTCAGTAAATGCATTCAGTACGCATTGTAAAATATATTATAATAATTTTACGTAATTACTCGATACGATTCATGGTCCCATTATCCATCATCACTACTTTATAGTGAGATAGAAAGAGCCCAATAACGTCTACCATTATTTTCGTAGTTGTTTGAACTCTATTCAATAATTATCTCTTCTCTAGAGATTTGTCATTTTATCTACAATACTATCTTTATGCTAAAAGGAAATACCAATAAACACAAATGCTTCTGTGGATAAAGGCGACATACAAAAAAAAAGCAAACAATGAAACCGTGAACGGAAGTTACAAGCCCAAGTCGCCCAAGATAAGATAAAATAGCATGGGAGACCGATCACGACCGCCGGCGGGAACGGACGTGTTTACGACCGCTCTCTGCCGCCTTTGTGAAGTTTTACGACCGACCGGCTTTGCTGCACACCTGCATCGCACCTGCGTATCGCCGTCTCGCTCGCACCCATTGTGTCGCGCTGCACAACCATAAAACTGCTCTTTTAAGAGCAAATTGTTTCTATTCGACGAAATCCACACTTTAGTGGTCACTTGCCTGATACCTGACGGTGCCAACTAAAGCAAGTGGGTGCGTGACCCAAGCGCCCCTCGGTTGCCTCCTTCAGAGGCAAACGATAGTACTTGGTCGGGCTCAGGAATCTTGGCCCTTGATAGAGTCATAGTCAAGCCCTGAGTGTCTCCTTCCCACCCTTCCGATCCTGCTACACATCCATCCCCGAGTGTCTGTTTGGGCGTAGCTAGGTATTTATACCGGCTGCGTTCTCTGCCTCGGGATTGATAGGGACCTCCACGTAGGGCCCGGTAGGTTCTTTCCTGCGAGTCATTACACCGTGACCCGCAGGTCCCTTTACACGGCTCGGGATAGCCGTTTAAATTCACTCGGCGCACCCCCCTGCCTCTCCGGCAGGGAGGTTTAACTTCACCCCCGCCCGCCCAACCGCCGCCGCCGGAATGGCAGACTTGGAAAGCTTCGTTGCGTTCGCAACAAGCCTACACCCGTCGATATGGACGGATTTCAATAGGGCCATCGCGGCCGCGCAACCCGCCATTGCTGTCGCACAGGCCACCGAGGCCACCAGCGACCCCGCCGCGCCCCACGCGACGGACAAGAAGCCCGTCTCGCGCTCCCGCTCAACGGCACCCCGCGCTCACCGTCAGACGCCGTACAAACGGCCGTCATCGCGCTCGCGTTCCCCGGGCAATCAAGTCACGATCCCAGCGCCCTCTGCGCTGCCGATCAAGAACTCTTTCGCGTCGTTAGTTCCCGAAGCGGACACGCCGACGCTAGTAGCTACGAACAATAGCTACTCGCCGACTAATCCGGATCCCGAACCCGAGTCCAACGAAATGGACACGGCGATAGTCACAGATAACGAGGGCTTCACCCTCGTTCAAAAAAACAAGCCCGCCAAACGGGCATCGCGTTCGCGTCCCGAGTCTCCGGAGACTCAGTCCCGCCCACAAAAGGCGCAGAAAACTGGGCTAAACAGCCACGCCCCCCGCTCCGCAGCGCCCTCAGCGCCTGCCGGTACTTTTGCCGGCAGAAAGGCGCGTCGCCCACCGCCGGTAGTAGTCCAAAACAAGGCGGTCTGGACTAAGCTCGCGGACAAGCTTAGAGACTTAAAAATTAATTATACCTCGGCCAGTAACACGGCCAACGGTATCCGCGTACAAGTAACCACTTCTGACGAACACCGTCAGTTCACAAAGTTGCTCCGAGCAAGCAACCTACACTACTACTCATACACCCTAGACGATGAGCGTCACCTCCGGGTTGTAATCCGCCGCATCCCGGTGGAAATCACGCCCGAGGAGGTCAAAACTGACCTCTTAGCGAAGGCCCTCCCTGTCCGCGAAGTGCATAGAATGCACGGCGGACAATCCAAAAACCGACCATTAGATATGGTCGTAGTTATCTTGGATCTGACCCCCGAGGGCAGAGCCATCTTTAATGTCAGGAAAGTGTGCGAGCTCTCCGGAATAGCCGTAGAGCCCCCACACAAAAACCGCAGCCCTCCGCAGTGCCACAACTGCCAGCTGTACGGACATTCGGCCCGTAACTGCCATTTACGTCCCAGGTGCGTTAAGTGCCTCGGGGACCACGCGACAAACGAGTGCACGCGCACTCGCGAGTCGTCTACCCCTCCGAGCTGCGTGCTATGCGGCAACGCGGGTCACCCCGCGAACTATCGCGGCTGTCCCCGTGCCCCGCGTCCCACGCGCCCTATGCGCCCAAGGCAAGAGCGACACACCCCTCCTCAGAGGGCACGTCCCGCCGCCAATAGTCAACCCATGCCTCTGCTCACGCCAGAAGCCTTTCCCAGCCTCCCGGGCGCTTCCCGCGCCCCGGTGGCGGCCACCCCCGCACCCCGCGCACCCCCTCCGGCCATGCGAGCCCCTCAGGCAGCATGGGTCTCTACTCCCCGCCCTCAGCCTCCTAAGGCTCAGGCCTCCCCGCCCGTTAGCACGCGCCGCGGCGTTGACTACATGGTCATGCTCTTCCGCGAGCATGACCCTCAGGAAGTACTGGCATACGACCAGTGCGTCGCTGAGTACGGCCCCGCCGAATCCATCAGGCGTTTTCCCCTGATGACAGCGACGCTAATGCGCCTGGCCCGTGCCGGGAAATAGACAACGGTTATAAATGGCTCGCATTAAACCTAGGAGTCTCAACATCTCTTTCTTTAACGCGCGAAACCTCCTTCCACAACGGGACCTAGTATCCACCTTTCTTAGGGAACGGGAGATAGACGTATTTCTAGTACAAGAAACACTTCTAAAACCCAGTAGGCGCGACCCTAAGATAGCAAATTACAATATAGTCAGAAATGACCGTGCCACCCGAGGAGGCGGCACGCTCATCTACTACAAGCGTTCCCTCTATTGCATGCCAATAGACCCTCCCGCACTTACCAATATGGAAGTGTCCATCTGTAGAATAGGCATGACTGGCCATCCGTCAATCACGCTTGTCTCTGCATATCTCTCCCCGAATAAAAGACTCCTTCAGTCCGATCTGGAGGCGCTACTTTCACTCGGTCAATCCGTAATAATAGCAGGCGACCTCAATAGCGGTCACACCCATTTCAACAACTCGCGTAACACCCCTAACGGGGTTATTCTCGACCTACTATGCGATGTGCTCGGCTTTGACGTCATAGCACCGCTAGAGCCCACGCACTTTCAAGATAACTGTCAACCGACAGTACTTGACATAGCCCTCCTCAAAGGTGTCTCACTTCGGTTACGACTTATAGAAGTCGTACACGAACTGGACTCCGATCACCGCCCGGTTATCTTACAACTCGGGCAACCGTTCGACCCCAGTCCGCCAAAAGTCAAAGTAGTTGACTACGCGATATTAAATCGTTACCTAACCGATAACGCTACCCCGTCCAGCTTAGCTAGGATCCCCGACGTATTAGAGTCAACAGCAGACGCCGACTTAGCGATCGATTCCCTGGTCGACTACCTCCAAACCGGTGTAAGGGAGGCCTCGAGAGAGGTGCAAGCGGCAAACGAACGCCGTTTTATACTACCCCCCGGCTTACGAGCGTTAATCACTGAAAAGAACGCCGCGACACGTGCACACGATTCTTATCCGACGAGGGATAACACCTGTAGGTTACGGCGGCTTCAGAGAGAGGTTAGAACTCGCATCGGCGAGTACAGAGGTCACCGGTGGGATAACCTCCTAGAGGGTCTCAAGCCGTCCCATCTGGCTTACTGGAACCTCGCCCGCTCTCTGAAGTTAGAAGCTTCCGCCCTGATGCCGCCCCTCGAAAGGGGCCCCGATCTCCCACCCGCGTTCGATAGTGACGATAAGGCAGAATGCCTTGCCGCAAGCTTGGAGAGCCAGTGCTCTCCAAACTGCGACAACGTAGACACTGCCCACATCGAAACCATCGAGACCGCCGTTCAGGAACTAACGACGATTCCCCCCGCGGAAACGTTAAACCCGGTCACGCATGACGAGATTTGTTCTGTTATTAAAGGCCTTAAGCCTAGAAAGTCCCCCGGCCCCGACGGTATCAGGAATGAAGTACTTAAACTTCTTCCCGATCACCTCATAGCTCTTTTGGTCTGCATCTTCAATGTAGCCATAGCCCACTGCTATTTTCCAGCCGTCTGGAAAAAAGCTATAGTTATAGGTATTCACAAGCCCGGCAAAAAAGCTTCGCTTCCCGATAGCTATCGCCCGATCAGCCTTTTAAACACACTAGGGAAACTTTACGAGCGGCTCCTTCTGAACCGTCTCAAAACCGTTATAGATATTAAAAATCTATACCCTCCCGAACAGTTCGGTTTTCGCGCCCGACACTCGTGTACACATCAAGTGCACCGCCTCACGGAGCACATCACGAGCAACTTTGCCAAAAGTAGTATCGCCCCCGCCCGTACGCTTGCGGTCTTTTTCGACGTAGCTAAGGCCTTCGATAAGGTCTGGCATGCCGGACTAGTCCACAAGCTACATCAATTAGAAGTCCCGGATAGGTTAGTTCATCTAGTTCACGATTTTCTACGCGACCGCACCTTCCACTACCGAGTGGAAGGAGTACTATCTACCGCCCACCCTATACGCTCAGGCGTCCCGCAAGGTTCCATTCTGGCGCCTTGCCTTTTCAATCTGTACGTCAGCGACCTCCCGAAGCCCCCCGGGGTCGAGGTAGGGCTCTACGCTGACGACACAGTCATATATGCGTCAAACAGACACAGAAAAAATCTCGCCTGCGCAGTCCAACGTGCCGTAACCACTCTCGGGGAGTGGTTTCGAACATGGCGAATAGCTATTAATCCGGTAAAGAGCGCCGCGATTATGTTCGAACCGCATACATGCAAACTACCACGCACGGTAGGACCCCTCTCATTATTCGGTACGAATATCCCTTGGGCCACCAAGACTAAATATCTGGGTGTCACCCTCGACTCGAAGCTTAACTTCAACGCACACGTTACTATAGTCAGGAATAGGGCCATCTGGATCCTTTCCCGCTTGCGACCCTTGCTCAGTTCGGTAAGCAAAATGTCCTTAAGACATAAGCTCACACTGTACAAGATGTGCGTCCGTCCGATCTTGACATATAGCTGCGCCGCGTTCGCACATATGTCCAAACATAACTTTGCCCGCATGCAAAGAGTCCAAAATCGGTTTCTCCGTCGCCTGCTTGACCCTCCAGCCTTCGTTAGGAACATGGACCTGCACAGGGACATGAGGCTTCCCTCGATAGAAGCCTATGTGAAATATCTCACCAGGAGATACTTCGATAGCGCTTCGAATCATCCCAACCCGCTCGTAAAATCCACCGTGAACTACGTCCCAGACAACTCGATCCCCGTTGCCAAACGTTATAAACGCCGTCCGCGAAATCTCTTTGTCGATCCCGATGACGACATCGAGAACGCTAACAATTTCTACGCGTCCGCTCCCGCAACATATGCGTGCTCGCGCCCACGCCCGCGAAACCACCGTTCCCTCCGCAGGGGACGTACGGTTAACTTCGCTCCCGCACACCCGCCACGACCGCCCTCCTCTGCGGCAACTCAAGCCTAGGTCCGATCCATCGGCATGGAGCCCTTGAGCCAAGCAGCCGCTCGCGCGATACAAGTGACTCTACAATCACTAGCTTTCACAGCCATACATGACACTGCATTATACACACATGCACAACACACATAGGTACATAGGTTCTGTAAGGGACCTTTTTTTTTCTTTTTTTGCCTAGTTAGATTAGACAAAAATTTTCAGACCACTAAATACACATACACATGTTCCTTCCCTCCTCCCAGGGGGCAGAAACATGTATATATGTATAGTTAGTTTAGATCGAATTACGGATAGGGAATTAGTCAGATCGCGACTTAATTGCATACGCGCAACAGTCCGAGCCGAGGTTCGGCCACTTTGGCACCCTCGGATGTTGTTGCTTAGCTTTCGTGGCTGAGTGCCCTAAGCGCTCGCCCCCAAGCCCGGTAAAGCTGTAAAAGCCGTAAAGGCTCCAGGGCCCCTAAGGCTAACAGTATAGTCAGTTCGAAAAAAAAAAAAAAAAAAAAAAAAAAAAAAAAAAAAAAAAAAAAAATAGCATAGATCTTATAATACATTAGTTACACTTCTGTAAAGGTATAAAATTTTTGTAAGAAATATATGAAACCTGAGAGAAAAATATTAAACATGAAAATTATTATGAAACCAGTTTATATTACGATACTAGTAAAGCTGTATTGTCTATAATAAGAATACAGTAAAGATTCTGTAACTATATTTATATTGAGATAAAGAACTCAGTGCTACTTAAGGACCGTAACGCGTTTAGTAAAGGGTAATATTTATTGAAAGTTGCGCGCGCATCATGTGTCGGAAGTATGACATGAAGTTGGTCATCAATTACTAAAATAATAATGTGGAAAATAAAATTAACGTCGTATAAATTTCAATTACTCAACGTCGTTATTTTTTATCAACAATTAAAATAAAATAAAGGCCAGGTAAATAAATAAACAATATTATCATTGATGACTGACTTCATCATGTTGTTGGCACGCGGGATAAAAATTATTGGAGTTAGTTTTGTAAGTCTTGTCATTTCTATTCCTAAATTTAGGAAATATATGATACCACAGACACATAAACCGTCAAACGCTACATTTAAACATTACACAATGAGAGAATATATTTTCATTTGAACACTTCATAGTAAAATAGTATAACCACCTTGAAACTTATCGTTCATTTTTTTTATTTAGGCCTTTTAAAAGTTGTATGCCCTATAAAATGTTTGTAACATTTTATATTATTCCGTTATGTTTACTGCCACGGGCGAAGTACTTAGATAATATATTTCATATCAATGTGACCAGTAAATGATAAATCAGTAGGAGGAAGAAAATTACTTGAAATGAACATACGGTGATTTATCTATCATCCATTACCCTATAAAAATAATTACGTTTAGTTGTTATTTAATTGAGATTGGATGTAAAAGGTGTGAACATAGTATCTACGTAATTTATTGGATGTAATATTGCTTATACGAGTACATGTTAATTGTAATTCAGTATTATTAAAAATAGTTGTATTGAAGTGGTATAATATTAAAGATTATAATTAGTAAGCAGTTATTATTCGACGATATAAGTACTGGAGTAGACAGTAGATTGATGCCACAAGACATTGATTGCATAGTTTTTATGGTAGATTAGTTAATTTTATTTATATAGGTTCGTATTGCTAATAGAAACGATTATAAATGTATTAGTTCGGTAAAGATAAATATATAGGATAATGGCAATAAATGAAGACGTACAACTAACCAGAGGTAGTTGAAAAATCGTATCGCGAATCGTACAATGATAAATTAAAAATGCATACTTTTCAGGCGGCTATTTTAAAGATCACATTTGTATGGTAAGTCCTATTTAAAAAAAAACAAACACAAGTGCGGTATGACAAAATAAGTAATCCTATCGACTAAATTTTTTATTCACCATACCAATTACGCAACCCAGATGCCAATTTTGAAGTTCGATGCAAGTCGACCTGTCAACCTCTTCACGCCTTGTACGGATATTATGGAATACGAACGTGTGTTAGTGGGTTTGTGTGAGCGAGTACATATATGCATGTATTTCTATAAATTACTTAAAAGTAATTATATTCTTAACAAACCAAAACCGAAAAAGTTATGAGTATATTATCATAACATCTATCTCTGTCGTTTGTGATTCCAAGAACAATGGGTTTAAAACAAAAAGTCGATTAAAACAGCGATTTGTGCAGATTTGAATCTTTAAATGAATGTCACCTTCGCGATATAAATAAGAACTTTTGGACAATGATAATAGAGGTGAGAATTCTGTGAATGAATCTCAAACAAAGAGTTGATGACGACAAAGACGAATGAAACTCAAATGAAAGAATCGATTTATCAGACGAATTTGCTTTGAATCCTAAAATACACAGGTTACGTAAAAGTCACAATGAAGTTTTTGATGAGCTCTAGTATAAGAATTTGTTTATTTATTATTGATAAATGCGAAATTCTTTCTAGTTAACTCAATTTGTGATTGTTTGACTGACTGGTTCTTGTTTTTTTTACCTTCTGTCTAAATCGTTATAAATTCTAGATATTTATATGATATAAACAAAAGGAAAATTGAAAATTGAAGAAAACCCAAACCCAACTCAATTAGCCCAAACACGATATCTCTGCTGCGAGTTGTTTTGAGGAGTTAGGTATCCAGCAGAATCCAGATGATACTGGAGCATCAGGCTTGCCCTTTTAATATCATTGAATTAACAGAATACCAAATTTCGACTCGATCCAACCTGTGGAAGATGCTCACATGAACTAGAAAAGAGCTGACAATATTCAAACAGTTGGACAGATTTTCTTGAATCATATCTAAGAAATTTTTCGATCGTCACCTTTTAAACAAAAAAAAACTAGATCAAAATCGAATCAGCCCTTTAGGAGCTACAATGCCAAAGTTAGACGAGCAGGTACACAGATAGGTATACACGTTAAACTTATAACAGTTTACGTCGGGAGTTTAAATATTTGTTATCAGTATTTTAAAGTTTGAAAAATTATGTATACGGTAAATACATTATACCGTATTGTATAATGCTTTTTCCTAGGACGGTGAAGTCACGGCTGACCGCAATCAGACTTGAAGGAAGTTATTTGTTTATTGAAAAATAAGCTAACCTCTTGTTCGACGCTGTTTTGCCCGACCGTGTTTAGTTTTTATGGTTCCGAATTCAAAAGTAACCCTTATGGTTTCGGTCTGTCCGTAGTGGTGTCAGTCTGTCTGTCCGCGCCTTAGCTCAGAGATTCGTAGTACTAGAAAGCTGTAATTTGGTTTAGGTATACATATTAGTAACGCCGATAAAGTGGTAACTTAAAATCCTAAAAAAAAAACCATTTATTAAGGTACCTCTTTTACACGTAAAGTGGGATTATTTTTTTCTCGTCTATCGTGTCTGCGATAACCTATTTCGATTGGCCCGGTGTAACATAAGCTTCCTTAAGTCTGCATATTACACTGGGCGTAGCCCGATACGCACTGGGCAAATTATATATTATATATAATTATATATATAATTATAATTTATTATTGTTTTATATAATAAAATCTTTGATACATTTCATTTCAATTTAAAAAAGTAAATCAGTATGCCTATCTATTTGTTACCTTTTCACGACTACACCACTGAACGAATTGTAATGAAATTTCGGATAGAGGTAGCCCAACCTGGAGAAGGATACAGTAAGAAAAAAACGTAAAGGCAGTTGCGGGAAGCTAATTGGTAATATTAAAAAGATTGATATGAAATTAATCATTTTTGAACAATTCATACTATTTTATATTTCATCATTTCGAATAAATTATGATCGTAATACATATTTAAGTCTCGAGCGTAGTGCAACTAATTATTGTAAGAACAATCGTAATTTTTTCTTTAGTACAGTTTTTTTGTAAGCAGTCACTTATAGTGCCAACTTATTACTCTAATAGTAGGTCCATCATATACACTATAATGATATGATCTTCTAATTATACCCACGTCACACTACATTATATGATAGACGATAGCCTGCGCCCTTCAACGTTAATAACTTTTTTGTTAATATAACTCAGCATATTTCTAAAGGCCTCGCTTATAATATGGTTGCGATATTCTGTGAGACTTCCGAAATTTGACACGGTATAACGAATAATACGTCAAAACGAATACCGGTTCTCACGGGCTGTCGCTGCTTTTTTATTTGATTCAAAGTCGTCTAACAAAAACTGCTGCTAACGTCATCGGTAGAAATAATTATAGATATAAGCTTGATAGTACTTGTGACGTCTCAAAATGTTAGTTTTATCAATTTGGTGGTACTCTGAAAGTTACGCTTACATTGAACAAGCGAGTTCGAGTTTCTTACCTGTTGGGTCACGTACTTAATTCAAATAAGGCGGGATTACAGTATTTTAATGTTGGAAATTAATTCTTGAAACATCTTTTTTTAAGGTATATCGACTTTGACTTTTGCTAGATTTAATTGAAGTTATTCTTATTTTGGCCCGATACGTATAGGGTAAAATTGAGACCGACATGCGAATATACATATAATTTTAATAAAATGATAATTAACATTGATAGCTGACTTCATCTCGTTGGCACGCGGGATAAAATTTATGGAGGTATTTTTGTTTTATTACGGCAAAAAAGTATAAGTTTTCCCTGCGTACTTATTTAAATATAAATCATTTGGATTTGATTACATTAAGAAAAATTAAACTCATAATAAAATTAATACTCTGTTAGCATCATGATTTTTAAAATTTTATTTCTATAATAATCCTAATTTAACGTTATGTATATATTTTATTTCTTCATTTTTATATTATTTTAATATTTTCATTAATTGATAGTAAATGTATTTTAACCACGTATATATTTTGTTTCTTTAATATTATGGTTTAAATGAAGTTTGTGTTTTATCGTTAATTTTAAATTATGTGATTATTATTAATTTGAAATGTGTTTATATATATAAATATATATATATAAACACATTTATATTAATATTATTAATATTTTATATATATTTTAATTTTAGCTATTAATTTATTTATTTTTACGCATGCTGTGATTGGTTATAATTAGTTTTTCAATATATTGTTACCTGTATTTGTTATTATCTATGCAATTTTGCTTTGATTTACTGTTATCAGTCCTTATAAATAAATACATAATTTAAAAGTATAGCACAAGTATGTAATTAAGTGTATAATGTGTTATTAATAAAAATAATAGATTTATCTGAGTTATAATTATCAATATAATTAAAATTTCCCTTTTTTCCATGTTTTAAAGTTCATCCAGATCATTCATTTGGTACAAGCCTTGTGCCCGATAAGATTTTCGATCGGCAACATCTCAGGAACTATAAGCCCTTAGGGGATGAATTTGTATTTTCTTGTAATAGGATCTCCTGTACAAAGATTATGATGAGAGGTCGTCAGTAAGGCTTAAAATTTATATTAAAGCTTAAACAAAAGCATACATATGTCTATATTTATCTCGCTCTATTATATTGTCTCGCTTTATAATAAAATCAATGTCGAATAATAAATTAAAATAACTTTATTTAAATATAAATACTCTTTTAATATACGTATATCATATTGTATTTATGCCTTCAGTAGTAAAAAGGTAGGCACTGAATTTTGTACAATATCATCGACCTCGGAATATTAATAATACTTTAGTAGGTCATTTTGAAACCAGCTCGAGCTGTTGGCTTAAGCAAGTTACTTAACAGGCAGCTACTGAGCGGTAATTTTATTAGTGGACAAAACAATGTCAACGATCATTAATTCTAAGAAGCATCGATCAAAGAGTTGTATTGTATCGAGAAACAGAGTGTCGGTTACCGGTAGAAAGTACGACCTACATATTATGTGTATCTGTTATCATGAGTAAGTGAAACGATAGTATTGTGATAAGCAGTTAGTACTTCTGAATGGACGAGGTATGTGTGATGCAAACCGTAGATAAAAAAATAGATAAACATTTCTACGTAGCGTTTTAAACTTTTACTTGTAACTAGCTGTGCCCGCGGCTCCGCTCGCGTGAACTACAGAATACCGTCGGTATTGTGGTGACAGTCACCCGCCGGGTATTTTAAAGTTAAAATGCTTATTATTTCATTTGTGCGGAGCCCTAATTCTTTGTCTATAATGCCGGTGAAAGTCCCGTTAAAATGTGTCCAACCGTTTGCGAGATTAGCAGGAACAAACAAACAGATTGACAAAAAATCTGTAATGTTATATACTCTTTTTAAAAAGCTATTATTTTGACATTGCAAACAGACACTTTAATTTCATTTATTTGTATAGATTATAATACATTAGTATTGAAGTTAATATGCAAATAAATATGGATGTAGCCAGGATTTTGTTCTTTCAGACATGCAAGGGAAACCAATAATATCATTGCCTACTCTAGATATTTTTGAAACTCTATTGATAATGTCTTCAAGTTGATCTTTAAAAATAGCAACACTTATATTTTTCCAACCAAAGTGTTGGCACATAATGCTGGAGTTGCGTTGCGTTTGAGTCAAGTCAGCCAACACTCAGCTTACCCACACCCTGCTAGGAAAGTGAGAAAGGGGGCAGTGTCCCCTTGCAAATAAATAAGTAAGTACTACAAGAAATGATTTATTGGAGAGTTAATTAAAATAGCACACTTTATACCGTTAAGGGTAAGTAGCTTTAATTTTGTATTAGACGTAAATAATAAATATTAAATGAATACTCAAATGAAATTTCTGGCATAAACTAGTCATTAGAGGGCGTTAAAGCAAGCTTTCAATGATTTTAAACTCCAACTTTCCCTTAACCCTTAAGCAAAAATAAGAACATTGTGAATTGTTTACAAATTTTCACCTTGCGTAAGATCTATAATATTCCCCAGCTCCGTTTGTCAGCAAACGTTGGAAAATATTGAAAAATTAAAAACAAAATTGTAGCCTGCTTACGCAGTACTTGACCCCTATTACGTATTTTACCCCCTCAGGTAAATTTTTACGCTTTCAACATCAAGCGCTACTGTGGGAATGTATATTACACCGACCTCGTTTTCATGATACTTCTTATTACACTGAGTAATTAATACTATGACATGTGGCGGGTGTCTACCATTTACACTATGTAGCTAGCGATGTAACCGTCACCATGGTAGTTTAAATATCACTTTGACAGGCTTGAGAGTCTCGCGTTACACTGCTCGATACGACCGATCAGTTTTCTGTGTGGACAGTCGCCGCGAAAAATTATTATTTTAGTTTACTTTTATTAATGTATTTTCATATATAGGCTACAGTACGTGAATTAAAGTACAATCTAGTGTTAACAAAAATTTAAGTTGTTTTTTTCCACACGTGCAACATAATATTCGCGCATCTTATACTGAACGCGTATATATGCATAAGTTACTTGTATACAGACACAGTAATATATTAATAATTTAACTTGGCTTATGTGTACATATATTTCAAGACAATCTTTCTTAAAGGGTAAACGACAGTCACTTGTTAGAGGTGACACACACCATTTTTAGGATTCCGTACCTCAAAAAGAAATAAGAAACTCTTAGACGATCGCTGTTAAGATACCCTTTTCTCGGGAACGCGTAGAGGTAAAATTAATGTCAAATACTTCCCTTGGAGTTGTGAAAAAAATCAAACTTCTCAGTCAACGCAATCAAAGACCGTTTATGCCGAATACTTTGACACTCGCAAGAGAATCAAAACCTATAGAGTACTTCCCGTTGACCTAGAATAATGAAATTTGGCAAGAAGCAATGTCTTATAGCACAAGTAAAAGGAAAAAAGTTTTTTTTTTGCCATTATAAAATTATTTGCAGTTGGTAAACTGACCGCGACCTATGTCGTTGTATGGGGATAATAGTTTTCCAAAGACAAAGTTTGTCCCTCAATCCAGATTATCTTTTCGTTGGAATTTCAAAACATTTTTCAAACAATTTTTCCGGAATTGAGATTAGTTCTCGTCACGAATTCTCCTTTATGTCTTCTACCGAATGAAAAGGGTGCCACGAAGTAGTAATTTGAGTTTAGGAAAAAAAAGAAATAGCCATATCACGTGAATAAGGTGGTTGCTCGATGGTATTTGTTGAGTTGTTGGTCAAAAATTCGTTCACAATGATGGCCTTGTGCAAAGGCGCATTATCGTGGTGCAAAATCCAAGAATTTTCTTTCTTAAACGCCGCATAACGCTTAAATAATTTACTTTATTTAACGTTTCGACTTCCCGGTAAGAATTCCGAGTCTACATCACCGCGATAGTCAAAGTAAACAGTCAACATGACTTTGACTTTTGATCGACTTTCGCGTGGTTTTTTCGGTTTCGGTTTAGTTGGGAGGCGCCACTCCGAAGCTTGTTGACTAGTTTGCATGTCAAACTCGTAAATCCACGTCTAATAATAAAAAAATGAATGACTGAATCCCGGTTGATCCCGGAATGCGACACACCTAAACGTGTCATTATGGAGGTGCTACACCGGGGGGTGTAGGGTGGTCGAGATCCAGTCGAACACAATTATCGTGGCCTATATGCATACTAAATATATAATATGACTTTTTTTATGAGATACAGGCACGCGCTTTACCTCAATCTCACCTGATGATAAGTGAAGAGGAGGCCAACGGTGGATCGTGCTAACCCAATAGAAGTCTAATCAGACACACTATATTAGGGTCTGTACCTACTATATTAGGTTTTTTTAATTAATCCTCGTGACTAAACATCACTATACTAATATACCTTAAGCCAAGGAGGGTAAATTTCAAAAAAGAATTGTGTTGGTTTTTTTATTTATTTTCATTACACAAGTGAATTAAAAGTTACAATAAAATTAATCGATTGTTGAATTTTATTTAAAACAACTTTTCGAAGTAAACGTTTGAATATTTATAAAAATACAGGAAGCTTATCCGCGCTTATAACGTTTCCTATTCAATACGACCAATGGCGTTGCAGTTTTTTTACATTTATAATTAATCAAATACTAGCTAACCCGTGCAAATATTTCTCATATTATATATTATAATATATACAATCTAACAACTGTCATGTTAGTTAAACAGATTGTTAATAGATGGCGCCTCATACATGTTAATTTTAATCTATTTGTTTATGTTTTGTCAATAGCCTTAAAATGATCTTTGACTCATTAACTTTGATGGAGATTTAAGGGAGACGTGGTGCTGCCACAGAAACACCTTTAAGAAAGAATATATAGACATAAAGTATAAGTGGCAATGCTAGAAATAGATGTGGCTGTGATGATACAATCGTCAAACCTTGCACATACTCTACCATTTTTATCTCGTCACTCATCGCGTTGCAGCTAGGACGTATGTCATATTGATTAGATATCTGGTGTAAGTAATTTACAAAGTTTCATTTCAACAGATATCACAGAACGGTTGCGAAAAACAACTATAAAACAAAATTATTATAATTTCGTCTGGTAAAAATAAAATTATTTATATTTCACGTGACATTGAGCTTCAACATTATTATTTTATAGGCTACTGTTAAAATCCCTGTAAGATTTTATAGGCTCCAATTTTACGTACGACATATTATTATGTATGTTTGTATCTTTAATTTCACGAGATGTATTCAGATCAAAAGAATCACATAACCTAACAACAAAATTACTGGGCACGTGCTGTATATTAAATCGTCATATAGAGCAATATACCAGACTTTTAAAAATGATTTTGAATTATGCGCTATTTCGAAGCAATGATGGATCAGTGGTAGCGAGTACGGCCACTGCTTCGAGCGACTCAGCATTAACTAAGCAAAAAACGAGCATAGTCTTCCTATAGTTAGAAAAAATATTTATCTCTTATTTGTAGGAAAAGATTATAAATTGAAAACTGATCCAGTTAGTGCATTCGATGGTTCATTTAAGCAACCAACAATTTATATAATTCTGAGCTCGTAATTTCCACTAATAAGTCACCCGTCCATGTCAGCCCGTTCTCTGTCATGTGGCATATCAATAGAATATGAATAGTTAATAGATGAACAAATCAATGAACTGGTTATAACTGTAAATAATAAGTGGACATGAACGCAACAGACTTCTTGTCGAACACCTAAATGAACGTGATTGTTAGAGTGTAACCGATGAGTGAGTGCAGTCGTGCGCTAAAGTTTTCTTGTAAATATTGGTTTCGTAAACGGGTAGAGGTGACTATAGAGAAATAACAAATTATCATTTTTTACAATACCGGTCTACTAAAAACTTCTAGGCAACTGTTAAATAGGTGATTTTGGAAAGAGACGAGACATAGTAAGTTGTGCGTGATTGCCACATAAATCTCCTATCAAAGTTTTTTTTTTTCATATACTAACGGTTATGGCCTTATACTAATATATTATAGTAACGATTATTAATATCACCAGACAAATGGATGAGCGCAACAAACACAGTAAAGATGACAAACAGATCGTTTCTACATAAACTTACATGTAAAGACAATATTGACCCTTCATTTTTTTGTATTAGAGAGGTAGGGCACAGAGAAATTTCTTTGAAGATTTTTCTCTACTTGGGGCAGTCTAACTGGTGGAATCTACACTACAGAAGATCGCAGCCAAATAACCTAGTGTTGTGTTTCTGCGTGAGTAGGGTTTCCAGAGCTCTTTAGGGTAGGGAGGTTCAAGGTAAGCAACGCGCTAGTGATACCTATGGTATTAGAAGCGTCCATAGTCTACGGTAGCCACTTGCCATCAGACGGGCTGTATGGTTGTCTGACACCTTTGTGGTAAAAAAATAATAATAAGAAAGGTTGCATAAAAGACGCCTAATTTTTATTGTAGAGATGACGCATTCGATTATTTTTTAAACATAAATATTATCGATAATAATCACCCTTTAAAAAAATTAAAAAAATGTTTTAGCTGTGTAAATGACAACTATAACAACAATTGAGATCGCAATCGGAACACTTGACACCTTTCACACACGTACTGAGTGCTTGACGCAAAACAACAATATGGTTCATGGCATGTTCATTCGTCCAGTCAATATACTGTCCGTATTAATTATGAAAACATACATTTTTATTCGAAATTATAAAAATATTCAAGTGCGTGTCGGGTCACGCGCAGTGTAGGGTTCCGCAGTTGCCCGTCAAAATAATATGCAAACTTTGAGAGGGAACTTTAAATAATTTTAAAATAGAATTTGAACTAAATTACTGCTTCAAGTAAGTTTATAGGTTGCTTGCCTGTTATTCGTTAACTTGTAAAGTCTACTTACCTCTGATAGTTTTCCTTTTAACTTCATTTTATATACAACTACCATGACTTTTTTTACATATCACATCGAAATAGAAAGCGTGATGTTGACATGTATGAAATTAAAACTTTTGCTAGACACCTACATATATTTAACGGAATATATCCACAATCAATTTTGTTCACGAGTATACTACCTCGCCGAGCCACTGTTCTAACAACTGTCCGTTTACGTATCAATTGCAAACACTCAAACAAAGGGGTCTCTGAAGGGCTCCCGTCCAGTTATTAGTAGCGGTATTGCAGCAGTAAGGGTTTGGTTTGTTCATTTGCCTATTAGCCTCACATCGATTATGTTTGAAACTTAACAGCATTGCTTTTCTGTCCGCGGCTTAGCTCAGAGATTCTTAGTACTAAAAAGCTGTAATTTGGTATGGGTATACATATTAAACACGCAGACAAAGTGGTAAAATAAAAACTTGATAAAAATAATAATTTAGGTTACCTCTCCTACATGTAAAGTAGGAATGATTTTTATTCTCGTCTGGGGTGTCCATCGTGTGGGGTGTCGATGGATAGGTCGTCCAAAAATATTGGCAGTCTGTGAAAACCATTTTTCTATTCAGGGATTTGATTGCGCAATATTAAAGTGCTAATTTTTATTTAAGTGTCCCCAGCTAAATGGTTGCTTTTGGATATGTGAAAAAATTCATGATAGTAGTATATATAATGAAGTTACAAGGAAAGCTATCAGTGGTAAGTAGGCTTTACAGGTTAACGAGTAATAGTCAATCAACTTATAAAATGTATTTGGAAAAGTAATTTCGTACAAATTCCTTTGAAAATTACTTCTAAGGACCCCTCTCTAAAGGATGATTCATGTTACACCTGCGCCGGCCAGGACACAAGTCACACATTTATAGCATACTTTTGTATGAAGTAATTCATGGTATACCAGCCTGGACCCAGCTCGGCGCCGGCCCGACGTTACATAAATCATTCTTTACTTTATACATATACACTGCATATTGTGACGGCCAACTACGGAGCCCTACCTGCGCATGGCCCGACACGCACTTGGCAAATTTTTATCATTACGCATTTCCTCTTTCTACTATTAGGTACAAACAATATAACTCGTCGGTTTGAACTGAGAAATACTGTGATGTTTGTTATATATTATTGCAAAAACATCACACGATAATGATTAACACAAAACTATGTAGTAATAAAAGTTTCAATCCTAAAGACAAACGACATATTATGACGTCAACATTTTTTTTTAAATTAGTTTCCTTGTGATATGCCCTAGTTGCTAAACTTCGCAAAATTTGCTATCAAATTTGAGGTCTGTCAATACCGGAATATTCAACACGTATTAAGGAATACTTGCTGACCCGTGCGAATATTTAGTACATTATAGAATATGAACAATCTGTCATGTTACTTAAACAGAGATGATGGCGCCTCGTACAGGTACATTTTCAATAGGAATGAAAAAGTATTTGTTTTTTTTTTTTTACGAAAACTTTAATTTTTTCCCATTTGTCATGTCATTAGAAGGGAAAATAAGCTATAAAATGATGTTTTAAGGATTAATTTTGATGAAGAATTAAGAGAGAAATGACGTTGCCACAAAAAATCTTAGTCAAATAATATATATAGGGGAGAGTGGGGTAATCGCGGACGCGGGGTAATCCCGGACACCACGATTTCAGTACCTTAGGAAAAAAAAATGTTTTTTTTTTTACTTGGAATTGTAGGTTAATGTGTACGTAGTGTCAGGCAATAAGTCAGCTGCTCAGGTTCTGCATTTTATTCAAGGTAAATATTATTTAATATTTTCATCCTTTTGCATGTAATTTTTATCATGTATATATTCGTTAAATTCTCGCTACACATAAATGATATAATTATAATTTATTTACGATGTGTTAAGTAGAATTTAAGAAAAATTTTCTGACACAAATACTTATTTTTATTTATTTCTAAGCTCAAAAAAATATTAAGTTTTTATTTTTTAACGTTGTGGGGCAATGGCGGACGAATTGAGTGGGGTAATCTCGGACGTTCGCAATTGCCCCACATCGATAATCATACTGTACAATTTTTAATTTTAATTTTGCTTTTTTCCAGATGGCTCGAAAATATAAAAAGAAAATTGAAAAAAAATATGATTTAAACAATTTGGAACGTGCAATAAGAGATGTAAGAAGTAAACAATTAACTATAGGAAAAGCAGCTAAAAATTATTCTATACCAAAGTCAACTATATATGATCATTTAAAAAAAGAAGTTTTAGTTCAGCCCAAAACGGGAGTGATGACGATGATTGATTTGATTTAAAAATTTTAATTTCTTATGTTGAAAATAAGTTGAAACTATTTATTTATCTTAAATTATTCTACTCGTTACTACTTAATATGTACTGTCCGTAATTACCCCACCACTGTCCGGGATTACCCCACGGATTTTAGAGGATCACGAAAATTACACTTTTCTTTTTTTCACAAAAAAATTACTTAATTTTCAAATTTAATTAAATATTATGATTAAAAGTAATAAATAAAACCTTTATCTTTGTTATTAATCAATAAATTAACAGAGTTTTTATTTAGTATTCTTAGGTGTCTTTTTTCCTTAGGTGTCCGCGATTACCCCACTCTCCCGATAATTAAAGGGATAGTATGTAGCCATTTTACCTAAAACCTCAAGTCTTGAAGCAATGTTTTGAGGCAATGATGGCTCATTGGTAGTGTGTACGACTTTGCGTCAATTGACTTGAGTTCGAATCCCTGCAATGAGCCTGAGCTTTCGGTGAAGGAAAACATCGTGAGGAAACCATAGCATGGTGGTAGGGTTTTTCTGATGCCCGCCTGGCTAGCTACCACCCTCAAGTTGAAAATCTGTCGCCAAGCACCAATAGGTGTGTTCCGGCTGCTGCACTTGAGAACCAGTCTTACACTAGGTTTAGCGTGATATCATCTTAGGCCACATCGTCACTTAACATCAGGTGAAATTGTGGCCACTACGCCAAAACCTATAACGATAAAAAAAAGTCTTGACTGATGACACTATATTGCTTGCTTTATACATTACTCATATTTATAGATTAAAACGTGTTTCCTATAATTCCTTTGCATCGCTCGCTTACAGAAAAACATCGTACAAGGTTGGAAATTCTTCCTCTATGTCACTTGAAGATTTAAAAATCTGACAGCTCTATGGTTCTTTTTTTTTAATTTTAATTAATAAATTTTGATTTATAGATAGCACAATTTATAGCATATATTATATGATGGTTGCTTTAACTATAATATATTCGGCTTTCGATTATTATTGTTGGTCTATTTATTTGAGAACGGTGTATAACTAATGGAATTATTGGTATCAAATTCTTCAATTCGTCTTCAAGATTGTAAATCGGGAATACTCGGCAATCCGTTACGTACATAATATATTCGTAATTTTATTTATGGTTCCTAAATAGACTCATATTGAACACTAAATAGATAAACGTAGATATAAAACAAATCGTTATGACGGTTAATCTACTAATAATTGTGAAAGGCCCGTCAAAAACATATCGTACAATCGAAATTGCCCAACACCGTATAATTGTGGCTAGCTAACAATCGCTTAAAACCTGACATGATAACCGCTGGAAAGGTTAGTATTCGGCAGATAGCCAGCGCCAGCGTCGGGTCAGCGGGTCAGTATGTTACAATTATGAGTAACTTATTGCATTGTACGATTATCTATTGTGCCGTGCTAAAGAAGAAAGGTACACAAGCATGGGCTGTACTTTCGAGAAAAACGCGGTTACAATTTAAGAATGCAAAACAGAATTTTCGATTTACTGTATTTATAAGCTGTGACTCGTGTTTATTTATTCAACCAGCATGCCGCCACCAACTCACCAGTGTAGCCTATCGCTATTTCACTTTTCGTACTCGTCTACAGCTTGCCACATTGCTTGACGTTCATGAATACTGCTCAGCTTCTTAGAGTCATAGCGTGAAGTTATATAGCCTTAACCTTCTTCAATAAAGGGGCTAAATAAAAATATTATTGAACATATTTTTTTCAAATTAGTCAAGTTAGTGTTTCAATTTTAGTGGTGGTACCGGAGATAAGGGTATTCAAACAAACAAAAAAAATACAATCTCCTGGAGATTTATTATATGAGTATAGATTAACTTCTCTATAAAGTGTAGTGAAGAAATATGGGTTAAGGAACGGACAAATCTTGATAAGCTGCTTTCGAATTATTTTCGACAAAAATGTCCGTTAATTTAGTTTTTCTTATTACGGTAATAGGACCGTATTTCGTGAATGTGGTATCAGATTTCGATCTGGTATATGATATTAAACAGATTTTATTCTGTGTTAAGATCCAACTTTTGACCACCCTCGATTATTACAGAGTGGACTGGATCTCAAATGCAACTGCCGGAACATAACGACAGGTGTTTGTCGGCAGATTTTTGACTTGATTCCTAAGATGTTTTTATCTGTGTACATGCGTTATTCGCGCTAATTTTGGTAATAATAAAGTCAGAGAATTATTTTTTTGTATATGGTAGCCAGTACAACGATGATTAGTATAGGCTATCTACCATTAGTACCTCTCAGCTAGCCTTAAATATTGATTTTTATTAAGTAAGTCGGAATAAATAGCGCACCCTAACTGCTATATCCGCTTGCGCTGGCGTAAAGGTTAGTGATATGTAAATAAATACAATGTTTTACAAAAATATTGCTCCTTTGTACATCTAAAAAAAGGTCTGCTATATACATAAACTATCTATATACATAAACCACAATAAGGTATTTTGTAAAAAACAATAATTGATAATTGATAAGTCATTTATGAGCATTATTATTAGGCATAGCATATTAATCCTTACGAACAAAAGTTAAAAATTTTATGTAGATAAACTTTTCCATTTATGGCATATTATTTGAATGAATAGTTTGGGAGATAATGTAAAATTAAAATAATTCAACACTGGGCTCGAGTCTATGACTATAGGTGTAGTGGTTCGAACGAGCCGTGTAAGTTGTGAAGCATAACCCTGGCTGCCCGATAAAAATATTGTCTATACTGTTGTATTATAAATCATCAATCAGCGAGGTCGTGATCCAGTCGTATCCAACTGACTTGTAATCCCTTAGTACTTGCAGTACAGTAATTGCAGTATTTAGACTTAAACAACTTCATTGTGGCGTCAGAGCGTGTTATCCGTTATCTCAATGACAAGTCAGTCTCTTTTCGTAATCCTGTTCGGTATTTACTATCTATATCGGTTCTGTAAGTTGATTTAATATAATTTTATTATAGTTAAACATAATGTGCATTAATCGGTAAACTTCAAAGCCCTATCTTACTCTCTAAACATGGGAAATTCTTATATATATTCTTACTATATATCCAACACCTAAATAATCAACAATTTCCATAAACGGTTCTAATACACAGTAGAAGCAGCAATAAATCAAACCGCTATAATTGACACTTTTATTATAAATCCTTGATAATATTATCTGGTGAACTCGCTATACGTAGATTGGCTAGTTAGTTTTAGACCAGTTTGCCAAAAGGCAGATACATTATATATGTAGGTATAGTTAGATCGAATTTTCTGACATAGATAATAGTAGATATCAGAGAATGTTCTACCACCATGCTATGGTTTCATCACGAAGTTTTCCTACACCGAAAGCTCAGGTTCATTGAAGGATTTGAACCTACGTCGATCATCGCGGGTTTCGAACACGCTATCACAAGTCATCGTCGCAGACATAATCGAAACGTGTATATTAACTTATCCAAACGGTTTACCATTCTAGTTTAGGAGTCGTTTTCTGCATTATCAAAGGCGTATTTCCTTCTTACTTCTAGTTGAAGGATGAAGGAAAAGATAAGTTTCATCTTATTTGGAAAAACTTTTACTAAATATTTTCGTATTTCTCCAAAACGCAATCTTTGACAATTTTCATCAAAATCGTTTTTTTTATAATTTTTTAAAATATTATTAATAATTCGTATAGCCTATTACTTTAGCAATGACAAAAGCATTCCATTAATGCACATAAATTTACTAAAATCGGCTGAAAATTAATACGTATTAACTTTTTGGTAATTATTTCTTTTTACGTTTCCGATAAGTATTATTGACAATTCTTAAAACCTATCAACTATAAAATTACTTATAATTCCCGTGTACAAAATTCATCAAAATTGGTTGAGAATTAATAAAAATTAATTATTTTACTTTTTTTTTTACATTTTTCTAAATTATTATTGAAAATTAGCCTATCATTTGCCCAATGACATAAGCTTTCCATACACAAAATTTCATAACAATTGGTCAAGACGTTTTTGAGTTAACAACGCACGTGTAAGCAGAAAGACAAAAAATTTTTACTGCATATTCGTGATCAGTGTCCTTCATATATATATAATGTCTATCGGGATATTTTGAAAAAAGAGCACAGATAGAACTATAGTTTTATTAATATAGATGAAGCGCCAACAACGCGCGTATTAAAACGTTAATAGTAAATCCAAATTAAGATATGCGAACTCACTACATTCAATCTAATATTAAATAACTTAATCCAGCATCATAATATTATTCATAATAGGTAATATATTTGCTAAAATTAAAAGATGAAAATATGTCAGGATGTTACTAATGTGTTTTGACTACTTACATCACTTTGCAAAACTCGTATATATGTACATACATGTAATATGTATATACACAGACATTTTACTAGTATGTTACTTGCCCGCGACTTTATTTATTATGTTTATGTGAAAAACAGGTAGGCAGGAAAACAGGAAAAAACTACTGTCTCCTGATAAAATTGTACTTAGTCAGAGTTAGGACGTATATATTATTACCTATCATCACTTTTATAAATATTGATTCCTGGATTTACCTTTTGGGGCTAATATAAATAAGCAGTTACGCGGCCCTTAGCCGAGTATGCTAGGAATTATTAAATGATTAACATAGATGAGACTGTTGATACAGTGAGGAATTTGTCGATAATACCGCTTGTTTGTAACATTACCTTCTTTCTATACGTCAGTAGCGTGTTCTGTTAAAGGTATATAAAATTTGAAAGCTATGATTCAGTCTAGGAATGATTCCATTGGAAGATACGCCTGTAACAATTATGTGTATTATTATTTGGGTAAACGCCGGCAATTGCAATTGTGTCTGTTGGGTTTAATTTTAGTGTCAATAACTTTAGAATAGAATCGAAAGATATGTTTTTTTTTTAATATTAAGTACGTAAATATTTAGCTACAACAAAACTGAAGTAACTTTTAATTTATCTATTTGTATAATTATTAATAATATGATTGAGGTTTGCGGTTCTGCGCTCATCACGCAAAACTAATGGATGGATTTAAATATTTTTTTTTAGAGTTAAACCTTAGATATTTGTCCTTATGAAAATAAACACGATATCTTAATATACAATACAGAACAATTCGCGCGTGCGCTCGACCGAAAGCATTCTGTAGTCCACGCAAGCGGAGCCGCGGGCACAACTAGTTACGAATAAAAAATATCTACATTTAATACAGAATCTAAGTAAGAATAACATGATGTAGGCATTTTTTTAGTAACAACATAAAACAAGTAAGAATTTTTCTAATATACCTACCAATTAATGATTTAACGAGATTTTTAAATTTACATCAGATATAGAATTCACGGCTTTTCATGTTAAATTTGTTCAATTAAAAAAGTTGAACCGATCACTACTTTTAAGAGATATGCATAATGGTAATTTATTTCTTAGTTAAGTAAGTCAGTACCTAATATTTTAAATATCAAGCGGACAGGTTGACTTATAAATTACAATAGTTGAAAAATAAAAAACCATACGATTGCAATTCGCATTAATTTAATAGGTTCATAAAGACATTTAGATACTTATAAATATCACCTTTGACTACCTACTTAAAACCTACGCAAATGTATTAGCGACTATATAAAAGAAAAATCAATTCTCCATACATTAATAATGTCAACTACTTACCCACACCTATCACCCTGGGTTTTGCGATAAGAAACCCGCTACCAACACACATGAATGATAATTTATAAAACTACAATCGCTATATTATTATTGCCGCCAATCAATACATAAACACGTCACATTTCTTAATACTCTTTATTCCGTGTTTCTTATTTCGCGACTTCTCAGTCGCAACTAGATATATAATTTATTACTATGAATATTTATCTTTTATTTTTAATAAAACTATTTAAAAAATCTGATTAACATAGTATGTGAGATAAAAAACACGACGAAGGTTGTACGTTGTTCGCGAACTCACCACAAAAACAGTCGAAGAAAAATCCAAACCAAGAAGACACAGTAAAACTTTTAAACACAAACAAGATTAATCCTTCATCGTAGACACAAATAATACACTATACCTAACAATTATCACATGAATACACAGTGAGCGGTTAATATCGTTAAATAAAACCAACGTTCGAACTAAATTCATGCGGGCTCGAATGAAGTGAGACAAAACGTCGCATACGTCCAAACTAACGCGGTTATCACCCACGACTGGCGAGCGAAATGAACGAATGAAAGGAATGCTGTCGTGAACGAATGACACGCGAAAAGGCGGCATGTGTCCTAGCTTCTAGACGGCCGCAGGCCCTGATTAAAAGGTGGTTCAGTAAGAAGGTACTTATAAGGAAAATGGAAAAAAACATTGCGCAGTTGAATTAAATAATGGTACATCGAAGCTTTTGTCTTAAATAACCTACTTTCATCTGTTTATAGTAACAATTTGCGTGCAGTGAGAAAGGTAAACTTTACGATACCGAAATTTGAACATCTAGGTATATATTACAGTGAATTCTATTATAAGTCACAGAAATAAGGATGATTATCGCTTGATGTTGTTAATCTTTTAACGCAATGGTTATCTTTCAAACAAATTCCTTTATTCATTCACGCAAGTATTTTCATGCGTTCGTCCAGTGTAAGTTATGGCCTGCAATTCTTGAGGAATGTTTAGGTACATGTATTAATCATTGCCCTGACTTATATAGATGCTGAGCATTAGCGATATTAGTAAATCAAGCCGTTAAATGTATATGACCAATGGGTTTATAGAAAATTAAACTGTCATTTTTTTCGAATATAAGCCATATAGCCACAGATACACTTCTATTTAACCAGGAATAGGCAAGGGCAGCCTCCTTGAAAGCTAGAGTAACATACACTATTATTATACCCTACAATCTATATCTATTTTCCTGTATTGTTTGTTTTTTTTTTTTCGATCTGCCTATTATGTTAGCCTTAAGGGTCCTGAAGCCTCAGAAGGCTTTTACAGTTTCACCGGGATTAGGATTTTTTTAAATAAATTTGCTTAGTTATACCCTCGTTATATTCACCACGCAAAATAGGCGCATATAGACGTCGAGTTACTAAAAGTTAAACCCTGTAAACCTGATACCCCCGTTATCAGTTATCCAGCAAACAAATATAGAAAAACATTGTCATAGTGCCATAGTTAAAATTCTTTTAGAATTGTTCTTAAAAATTTTTAAATTCGATCCAGTTTTGGAGGTAGGAACAGGGGAAAACGAAATTATGTTTCAGTCTGACCTGCAGTTGTCTCTTTCGCTCTATCGCTCGTTCGGGCACAGCGCGTCAGCAATAGATTTGTCATTTGTAGCATGTGTTTCTTCACATGTCTAGGCTACCACGTTTCCTCTTAATGAGAAGCGTTTCCAATTGTATAACAGCATTAAATGAAGAAATTTGACAGTCAGCAGTCGCTGTTCTTAAATTGTGATGTACTTACAATTAAGTATACTGAGATTAATTTTTAGTGGGTCGCAAGAATAGAATATCACGCCTATCAAGCATTTTCGAACACGATTTCCTGTTATAACAATATAACTACGAAAGCACTTTAACATTATCTTCAACATACGGTACTCGATACTCTGACGTACAATTATACGTAAATAAGCATAAAAGAAATAATCATTGATACCGTTCCATTTAAAGTACACTAGATCTAAGAATCGTACGACATAATTACCTACATAGATTTATTGCATTAAGACATATATCGTTGTCGTGAGAATGTAAATGTATTTAAATGATTACCTAACTTATGGTCTAGATTCTACCATATATTGCGATAATTAATTACGATTAGCAATTAAATGTAGGAAACTGGGTTCCGAAGACTGTGCTGATGTAATATAAATTTGATTAATTATTTATTTCATATATCTAGTTAATAAAATTCTTAAAGCTGATTTGTCAAACTCACAACTTAAACCGGTACGTTTAGGAGCATGAATTTTTGACAGAAGTCTTTATATAACATAGAAAAGTAAGAGGATCACTAAGAAATAATTTTTAAAAAATAGTGTTTCCTGATATTTTCCTTGAGAAAGTCCTAACGCGAACACGAATATCTTTATCAATTCTAAATTTAATAGTTTTTTTGATAACAGAATTTTTGTTTGGTTTATTTTTTTAACTTTGCACGTTTTAATGACAGCACTGTAACTGATGATAAGCACAGTGCATTCTAACTACATCGGCGACCAGCGTGGCATCTATAATCCATCAGCAGTCGTTGCTGTCACGATGGCTTGCTCAAATGTCTCTTAACGTTACGTTTGAAGGACTCCATGTTGTAGAAAGGAGTGAACACACTGGCCAGGAGACAGTTTCACAGCTTCACAGTATAGTAAAGATAATACGTCGCAAATTCCTTTGTTTGTGTCTCCGTGCTGTGATTCCGGAGCCCAGCGCGGGTGGTTCTGTTATAAAAGGAAGAAGAGAGAATTAGGTTGAACAACTCTTCATGACACTCGTCATTATAAAGACGGTAAAATACACGAGAAAATATTATTGGGTAGCTGAAGTGGCTCGATGAACTCAGTCTTACAATACGGACAGTCAGTCTCAGCAACCCGTTCAGGGCTTCGAGGAGGTATTTTGCGGAACCTTCCTAAAGATGCGAACAATATTTCATGCAAGGCCGAACTTTTGCTTTATAAAGCAGACACAATTGTTCGGGCGTGAAAATCCGTCGCACCCTGTTCAAGATTCCGATTCTCCGAGATGTGGCAGAAATACAAAACAAATGTAGAATTGAGGTAGCGATGAATGTCCACGCCTTGGATACTGAGGCTGTCACAGCGAGCGAGAAGTTCTGAAGAGAAAGAATGGGGAAAAACGGCGATTTTTAACATGTTAACGCACACACCTGAGTTTTCTTGGCATTGAACTCAACCAAGTTACTTGCTCTCCGTGTATAAGGATATGCGGTACAAGGATTGGTTAAATTCAATGACAAGTTCCTCCCGTCTCATTTCTGTTTCTCCCCGACAGTTAGCGGACTTGCTGTAACCACGTACCATGAACAGCGCTATCATCTGCATAGTAATAGAGTTTAGATGATATCATAGCTCCGTGTGATATTATATGTTGCAATAGTAGTATTATAGTAGTTGTAGCACAAGTTTAAATACTTGGTTCGCTGTAGATATTGTGAAAGACTTAATAAGGAAAAATATTAATTGTTCGAACTTTAAACAGGTTTTTATTTAAAAATAAAGCCGTTGAACTTGTTCACAATTAAAAGTCGCTCAACGAGCCATGGAAACAACTATATTCGGAGTTTCTCAGAAGGATAGGGTCAGTAAGGATATAAACAGATCAGATAAAAAACTCTAAAGACATAGCTCTCAATTAGTTCGCTGAAGTGGCAATTGCGGAAGAACCGATAACCGATGGGATAGAAAGATTCTGGAGTGGAGACCACATTTAGACAAACATAGTGCGGGACGCCCAGCATGACTAGAATAGACTAGGATGTGCAAGACCCAAAATTGAGCCTAATGGCGAACCTTCAGGAAGGCCTATGCCCAGCAGTGAATAAATACAAACTGAAAAATATGGTAAAGGATTATTTAATTTTAAGCTATTAAAGATTTATACTCGCCCGTTTATCAAAATTTCTAACAAAAATACGCAAACTAAAGACAGAGGGAAAAAAACAGTTTTTAGAATTTTAAAATCAATGATTACCATGAATAATTTTGTTCACGAAAGCTGTATAAACTTTACTGCTTAAATATTAACACAACGATCGTGCTAATCAACTATTTTTTTCGCTAGAATAAGAAAATCGCAAATGAAAGAACGATATAAACGAGTATTCGTTTAAAAATTTTATTCGTTCATTGACAGTAAAGGTGTTTGACGTCCGCGTGTAGAATACTTTACGACCTCAAACATTCCGTACATGTAATTGACATACTTTGTCAGTTATTCATCTGAATGCGTAAAACGTTATGACTTATGACATACGATTTATGTATATTTAAATTGTACGTTCACGGTAGGTTCAAGTGAGAATCTACAAATAAGATTAGACTTCTGTTAATTATAATTAATTATACAAAACTAAACTTACCGATTATTACATTCAGAGCATAATTTAGAGCACTTAGAGCATCATTATTATATGTAAATAGGTTTTACTTGAGTGATGGAATCTAGGAGAAAAAGTTAACTAAAATAGGCATGGAGTTTTTGGCTCGATCTTAAACTGGGTTTTTGTTTTTTATTAATAAATTTGTGTTATTTAACCCTATATTGTGTAATACAGGTGGCGTTATGCATAATAAAGCTTGGTTATTGAGCACAAGTGAAGTGAATTGGAAATAATAACATGGATCGTGCATTCTGAGATGCCACAAAAACTCCCTGGAAAGTTTTAACAAGGGAGCCAGCATTTTGTTAGGATCTTGCAATCGTTATAACACTGGAAACTATAGTCACTCGATAATGGCAGTTATGGTCTTCAATAAAGAGAACCAGTTACCAAGATAAAAATATTAGAAATAATAGGCTTGTACATCAAGATTATCATTTAAGATAATTTCGCGTGCCTATAAAAAACTAATTGTACTATATTTCCTTAACATATTGAATAATAAGTAATAATCATACTTTAATAGTATTTTTGTTTTTTCGCTAAAGTAATTTGTAAAAGATATAAGTATGTAGCTACTAGCCGATGATTTATGGATTATAGATTGGCAACTCGAAAGAGAAAGAACATAATATACGCTTGTGTTAGAATGAGATAGGGAAACAGGACCATTTTCGAATGTCGATCGCTTACGTAAATCGATATCAAAACAAATCCCGCTTATTTTTGCAAAATCTAAGGTTTTCAAGTTTTATTTAATGTTTAGTAGACATGTTTAATTGGGGTTACGTGTAATTTAACTGAATGTAACACGTATAATAAAAAAAACGACAAAATAATACGCACACTAGAGTATTCCGTTTTTGGTCTCGTTTTAAACATTTTATTGCCGATTATATTACACTAAATCTGTTACTATTTAGCAGTTACCCGGCAGCCGCTTCACTTGACGTAAATTATACTTCTATCTTCTATACACATGGCATATCTTCTATATCTATATATATTATAAATAAAGGCTCTCTGTCTGTCTGGTCGTTTATGTTCTTTTCACGCGAAAACCACTTATCCGGTTTACATGGTTTTAATTTTAATTCATAGACGATAAGTCTATCAATATAATAAGCTGTGACGATAACGGTGAATCAATTCGGAAAAAAGTCGCATTTGGGGCGATTAAATGACTTACGCTGAGTAAACCATAAGATATAATAATATCAATATCAATTAATGTACTAGATAATTGTAGGTCTTAAAATACCTACAAAAAAGTCAGTGATAGCATATGTCTATATTCTAAGGATCACCCACAATAAACATTTTTGTCTTCCGTCTTTTGAGCGGAGGCAGCACGATTCGCACGTGCGCTCGATCAACGGCATTCTGTAGTCCACCAGAGCGGAGCCGCGGGCTCATCTAGTTATTAATAAATGATAGAAAGTATCTATCCTATGTCCAATTTCACTGTACCTAAAATCGATTTCTATGCCAAACTTCTTTAGAATCTGTCCAGTCGTACAATCTAGATTGATAGACAAAGTAACATATTTTTAACAAATCAAATTTCAAATTTACGATGGAATAGGATATTTTTACACATATAGCATAACATAGGATTAGATTTTAAATAGAATAATTTCATATACCTACTTCTTCCAAGTATATTGTTGGACCACGACTTTAAAAACTTGTTCTTTCATTCCTTACAAGTCAAGGTCATCTACCAATTATTTATGAATCTTCAAGCTACATAACAGTTTTCTCGGTTTTATTGTTTGTGTGTTTGAAATATGCTAGTCAGATTCATAAAACATATTTTTTATAACTTTATAAAATTAAGTTGCATTAAAAAATAAGTAAAGCCCTTAAATCGCAAAATAGCTTGCATACTGCAATATTCATCTTTAAGGAAAATCTAAACATTCCGATTTCAGTGAAACCTTTACAAAACACAAGTCACGTTGCGAATCTGAACTCAACAATAACAATAATACCTCTATTTCTCACTGTCGCCGATATCCCTTACATTTCAGGCGCGTGTGAAAAGGACAAGTGTGCGGACGCAAATGGTCCCACCATTTTCCCCATGTTCCTCTAGTACTGGAGTTAATCTCACCGACTCGGTACATCGCGACTTATCACGCCCTGGCAGAAACAAGACAACGCGCGAGCTGGTACAGTTACCCAATGATAGTTTGACCAAGAGCAATGATTAATTAACAGCGAAAATAAAACAGACGTGATATTCGTTTCAAGTAGGCGCCCACAATTTCAGCAGTTACTCACTGATAATTTTCACTTAAAGTAGATTTATGAATATTTAAAGACTAACAAGCTAAACGAAATGGGGTGGGTTAAAGGTAGGACACGACAACTGTATCTGTTTGGATCACGATCACCATTGTGACACGCGTCACAATTTTCGGGGAAAGAGCACAATAATTAGGGAAAAATGTAGAGTGCTCTTTGATGCAATTAGAAATGATACCTAAGCTAAATATCAGTATAACCCTGTAACTTTGCTTGGTACTTAATATATACGGGGGGTTTATGGGGAATATCAATCATCTCAAATTTATTTTCTTAGTCATGACATAATTATAATTTAACATGATTTACATGTACATATGTTTTACACTAATAAATAAAATATCTTAATAAACTTATACGCGTTAATTTTGCCAAACTTAACTCATTGTATGAATTAGTCTTTTGTTTTCATATTATAACCTTTTAGAAGAAAATTTGTGTCTGCTTATGTATGAAGTTGTTCTTTGGAGTCAAAAGGAAAATAACTTCAAAATTTTTATCTCGCGTGCCAACAACATGATGGAAATAGCCATCAATGATAATAGATAATGTGAAATCATTTTACTGACTTTTAAACATTAAACATTATTGTAATGAAATAATAAAATAAAAAATGATATTTATACACCGTTAAATTATTTTACCACAATGAAAAAAGTCAGTTATATGAATTTACATTATTATTGATGAACTTCATTATGGCGCGTTTCCGTGATGCGCGCGCAGCTCACAATTTTACCCTCTACTAAACGCGCCATTAGAAATACAAACGTATTCATTACATATAACGTAACTTATGAAGCTGACATATTTTTTACCTTCTAGAGACAACTTTCTTGTATGTAATATAAATGAGCATTTCGTTTCTAACTTCTGTTTTTAACTTGGTCTGTGGCACCGTCCGAATACACCGTTAGGTCCGATCTCCGAACCGCAATAGGTAGTATCGTTAGATTATCGAATTCAAAATCTCGCAATGTTGATACCGCCTGTATCCATTTTATAATCACTATCGTTAGTTTGGATTCCTTACACAGTAGTTAGTATTCGCTATGCTGAATGTTAAATATGTATTTCATAATTAGTTCAGCGTTTGTTTTCGTCCAGTGACGTCATGTAGGTTACGTAAACACGTTAGCACGTTATTATTGTGTACGACTGAATTGCGACCGCCACACACCAGGTGAAGCACCGTTCATAGTGGCACGCTTAAGCGTATCGCGTTCCGGAATCAGCCGAAGTACATCCAGTAATCAAATGAGGTGTTAGGGTATCTGTACCCGAATGGGTCGCTACCATCATGCACATGGTGTTAATTGTGATAAACCTTAGTCTCAGCTCAGTGACTCTCTTTTGGTGCCGCTTTAAAGCTCCCGCTTGTAGTTTAGGTAAAACATCGTTTGTTACCAAATCCGATAGTAATCGATTAGATTTTTAGGACGGAATGTATACCAGCTGAGGTGACGACAGTGAAAAAATAAACAGGTCATTCGCGTGTTCCGGTAATCGCGTACTTTGGAAACTTGTCGATCTAAAAAAAGACATTCGTTGTCGAAATTCTTAGTGGTAATAACAAATAAATAATAATCGTTTGTTTTTTCCAACAATTGATTATTCGATAGTGCTAATGACTATTGATTAATCGATGTTTTACCAACATTAGCCGCAAGACTGAGTTCTTTTGGACCTTTTTTGAGATATACATGTGAAGTGGTGCTTCCGAAATCGAACATTGTGCGATGTAATGATTGTTTTATCAATCATTTTTATATATTAATTATATATATTTATTTCACCTTATTTGACTCCTCATTAATTCATTTATTGTGTTTTCGGTTGCTTTCCGAAGGCATCATATATTTAGTTCATTTATTATATTTTAATAGTGTAATACAAACTTCTTTTACGATACATATATCAAATAAGTAGTCCGTATACAAAGATTGTACTTTTGGCTGAAAGAATCTTTTAAATTTAAAATAGAGAACGATACTACAAAATAATTTAAAAATGACGGATTGATTCTGACTTATGGAGGCCGATGGATCTCTAAAGAAAAACGTACAATCTTAAATTAGATTTGTATAAGTTTATTTATATCTACTATTCTATTTATTGTTTTGACTCGCACATATTTATCTGGAGTCTATAAAACTTATTTTGTTACAACAAGAGACCTCTCGAATCATTCATGCTGGCTTGAGGATGCAGTTATAAAATTGGAACAGAATGGAGTTCTAGTTAAACACAAGCTTCTCACGACGGAATTTTACTAGCAGATCTGTTACGGATATATTCAAAACGTGGACTATTTCTTACTAGTGAAGGTTTTACTATCATTAATAGACTTTAAAAGGTACTCTGTTTTTATACCTCACTTAATGTTAATGCCTTCGGAATACACTTATTTATCTATTTCGAATTTCATTCCATAATCTTTAAATATTTATATTCTACTATTTTATACCTTTTTAATTGTCCACATGACAGCGACGGCCTAGAACGAAAATAATTCTCCAATAAAATATTTATCTAGAAACTTCTCAAAGATTTGCTTGAATCGTTTATTGTGAAGTGGACACATAACGTTATTATTTCCAGTGAATCTCCATGTGTTATTTTCCAGCAATAAGTAATATCGTCTGTAACTTTGAATATATGTTTACGACTCCAATTGTCTGTCAAGTCCAATGTTCAGTATAACGCATTGCTTGTTCGTTGACCGTGTCCTCTGTAATTGTGTTTTCCATGCTTTTGTGTTCAGATTGGTTTATAGTGTTAACTTCAGGTATCGGCATTCCTTTTACAGATGCAACGAAGGGTTCACGTTATGCAAACACTTGCTGTCAATTACTTTTATTCGAATGGTATCTCTACGTACCCATTATGTGCACATACCTTTTTTAAACAGATTGGCGAAGTAAGTTCCGTTAGAATACAAGAATGTCGAGGCTAATACGTTCTCATTATCTAGCCACCGAGTTTCTTTCGTCTTGTGTTCTTCATAAACTAGCATGGCAATCCCTTTGGAGTTACTAATTTATATGTCGATGATAGATCTTATATTCTTGTATCAATGTTATAAAATCTTTTAATTCCAATATACCAGAAAATTACTTGACATATTGTAGTAAATAACCGTTATAAATATTATACAGTAGTTGAAGAAATATAAGGCAATAGTTATTAAGCTTACCGAAATCAATAACACCTCGCTAAATATTCTAGTCTAAAAATATCTTCTACTCAACCTATTCCGCTTCAATGAACAAAGGTCTGTATATAATCGCATTACCTGCAAAAACGATACCCGCCGACCCTTAAGATGCTTTCGTTGGATATCATAATATTTTCTGACGGGGCTTTCAAAATGATACACTTACAAAATGAAGAGAAACCTGAAACAGAGAAGTGTTTGAAGCACTCTTGTGTTTTTCTTTGTATTAAAAAAAGTGTATTTTATATAGAAGCGGATTACCGGAGCAAAGAACATCTGGTTTTATTTTTACTCCACGAAGAATGCATCTTTGCGACCCAGCGATTAGCTTCTAATTTGCAAAAATTGTAACGTATTAACTAAGGTATTTTAAAAATTCTTTATAGATTTTAGTTATATGGCCACAATCTCACCTGGTTGCCGATGAGTGACGATTGCCCAAGATGGTGACTCACTGAACCTAGTGAGGAACTGGCTCTCAAGTTAGCTGCCAGAACACAGATAGATATAGATGCACGTTGACATATTTTAAACATAAGAAACTGCTCTACTACCATGATCAAGGTTTCATCACGATTTTTTCCTTTACCGAAAGCTGAAGCTTATTGTAGGCGTTCCACTCTTGTCGGTCGACGTGGTTTCGGTATACACAGATACTGAGCCATCATTACTTCCATTTACATTCATCCCATCCATTGCATGTCTAAATAAAGCTTTATGATATAAGAAATAACCGATTTAGAATAATGACATCTCGTGTAATATTAGATATAACAAAAGATGCTAAAATATAGAACGTAGATTGAACAAACCGTGGGCGTGTCTAATCAGTTGGTAAAAATTTCTCGTCGACAAATAAGCAAATACATCGAACGGATACGGGGAACGACGCGACGCAATCAACGCTCAGGAAGCGGCAATTTGACGTCAATTTCTCGTCCCTCGCCTTCGCGCGAATTAGTAGCACCCTGGCGTGGGCTGTAATCGTACAGGGTTGCCAGATTAATTAATTTGTCGGGACAAGGACGGGTTATGGAATTATAAGTTTGCATCGTACTCTGAAAGTTCTAATCTTTGCCAGTACTTCTTAATTTATTATTAAATCGGTTTAAACATGGAAAATAGAAAATATGTTCCAGAAACTTCTTGCAGAGACTTTCATAGCTACTAAAGCTTCAGAAATAGCAGTGTTTTTAAGTTTCTCTTGTTGTTTCATAGTACGATACAGTTAACCCCGAGATTTCTGATTTTGCTTTACTTTCATATATATTCAGTGACGGACAAAGGGAGATTTGAAAAACCCTCAGGACCAGACTATTCTTAAGTTACGTTACTTTTTATTCTAAGTGCTAGACGTAACACTAAAAAAATGCTAAGTGCGTGTCGGGCCATGCGCAGTGTAGGGTTCCGTAGTTGCTCGTCACAATATGCAGATTTAGACAGGGGGCTTTAAGTAATTTCCAATGGAATTTGTACGTAATTACTTCTTCCTTCTTCTTTTCCCGATACTTTTTTGACAGAGTAGTATATACTAAAAAGGGTTTTCACAAATTAGAAATATTTTTGAATGATCTATCCAACGACACCCGTAACGATGTGATAGAGGAGAAAAAAAAACCAATTTAGGTGTAGGGCAGGTACCCTAAACAATTTTTATTTTCAAAATTTTGTTTTACCACTTTCTGGGCATGATTGATATGTATTCCTATACTAAATTACAGGTAAACATTACTAAGCCGCGGAAAGACTGACGGACATACCGAAACTATAAAGATTCCTTTGCCTTCGAAACGCTAAAAAGGTTGATCATCTGGGAGATTTATTTTGTTTTTATGGTGTTATTATTTTAATTTTAAAATTATTAGTTTCGAGGTGAAATCGAGACCGTCAACTGGCAACAGTGCCAGGGGCCTCATTTATATCGCTATTGTATGTATTATAGGAGTTATTTTACTGCAAGGCTTTTAAAATCTCTCTCAGGATATTTCTAGTCTCCAGTTATATATCAAAATAACCAAGGCAACCGACTGGTCGCCATTAATACACATATCTGACATTTGCAAATGAAATGGGCAATAGGTTCACGTACAAGTTTTATTCAGATTTTTTTTAAATACGTAATATGGTAACATCTTCTAAGCTACTATTTTAATGGGTGCTGCACTTATACAATACTTTCTTAATTTTTGGATAACAGATATATTATTATTACTTTTTTATACTACAAAATAAATATTATGTAGAATGTAAATGTTATTTATGTTGGAGAAAACCTTCTTCCCGGGGAAGACACCATAACGTCAGCCCACTACGAAAAGGCGATTTTAAATATTGAGAAATCAAATTACTTTCGCGTCCAATATTACGAGAGTTATTCACAAGTGCCAATAATGTATTTTAAGTTTGATATAATACAAATATAAATAACAAGATGAAGATGAAGAAAAATGTCAGATCGGATTAAATCTAATATTTACTTTATAATGTGGATAAATTATAATTGTAAAGTTTTTTATTGCCAACTATAAATTTATACAGGTAAATAAATATTTTTTAAATATAATAGTTTACTAATTTATTCCTTTTATGATATATTTCTTTTGGCGCGATTACTAGAGGGTAAAATCGAGGGCCGCATTATTTTAAATTGATTAAAATATTTATTATTTATACCACGTTATATTTTTTTACATAATAGAACAAAAGTCTGTAGTGTGAATTTACATTATTATAATTGATTGCTAACTTCATTATGTTGTCGGCATGTTTTAGGAATTATTTTTATTTTGTTACATCAAACAAGTATAATTACTTATATGCTTACAGAGGTACAAGTAATATTGTTATATATAAACGTTAAATTATTAACCTTTCACGTAATTATATTTTATTGTGAATATGGAAAGATTTCCTATAAACATTCAATTAAGTCAACATATTATAAATAACATATTTAAGATCCAAAAATAAGAAAATATGCATATACATAGTTTTTATTATATATATTTTTAGTCAGATATGATTTTATTAGTATCTTTTATGTATGTATGAACAAAAAATTACATCTAGAATTATAACGGCGTTTTTGGCTGGAACTCAAACTGTCTTGTAGTGGTTTTTATTTTTTATTCATAAATATGTATTGTTTGACTCTATATGGTGTATATGTGTGTAAATGCCGCCAATATTACATAATATATGGGGGGCAAATAACATAAGTTTATGAATTAAAATAAAAACCACCACATCAAGAACCAGCCAAAAACTCTAACTTTAAATGCTTGAGAGTTGTCATGCCATTAGTAAAACAATAATTAAGAAAACAATACTAAAACTAAAATTCTTGACTATTAATTTTACTGCCATTTCGTATATTAATATCTAGGACTTTACATCATACAGATTAATAGAAGAGAATGCAGTTCTACTTCAATTTTTTCGGTTATTTGGAAGTTCGTTGTTTTAAAGGATATAACACTGAAAAAGGTTAGACTTCTATAAGATTCCTGAGCTATTTATGAAAAATATGAAATAAACATAAGCTGCCAAAGCATTATAAATGACTCTTCCCACTTATTTTGAACATAAATCTCACCAATAAACTTTGCATGTGATATGAGAACTCCCTTAAACTGCTTATTATCCAATTTTGACAAAACTAATCTGGTACTGATAAAACATAAAATATTTAAATCGAAAATAGATGAGGTTATTATTTCATATCACCGGATGTGTCCAATGACACCAGATAAAACATCGTAATAAAATCTTATTACGTACAAAATATTATAGAGATTACAATGTAATCCTTTATGACCAAGGAATTAGTATCAGAAATTAGTATTCCGATTTTATCGAGGCTTAATTTTTGTTATGGCTAATCCATGGATGGTATGTGAAAGTTTTCATTTTTTTTTTTAATAATTATTTAATTGAACATACTACATAGATATATGTAGGCGTAAAGACTTCACTTGTAGTTTAAAAAAAATAACGCAAATACCGTCAAGTGATTTTATTAGATAAAACATATTTGTAACGCATTTTGGCTTTATTTCAGATACATTCGACGCCTATCGAAAAAGGCATATATAAATACGAGCGACAGCTGAGTCAAGCGGTATTTAACAATTGTCAGATGACCTAAATACATATACGCATATTTTACAAAATACATGTGTATAATATATATAGTAAGTTAGATCGAATGGTTAGTTAGATAGATTCAATTCGCGGACTTGTATGCACGGTAACAGCTCAAGACGAGGTTCGGCCATTTTACCTTCATTAGAAAATACTCTACCTCGAAGCTATGGTTTCATCACGATGATTTCCTTTACCGAAAATTCAAGCTCATTGTAAGGATTGGAACCTACGTCTATCGGCGTGGTGTCCGTAAGCGCTACCACTGTGCCATCATTAGTGGATCCACCCAGTAGTTGATTATTTGATGTGTGTCTACTAACCGACAGGTGAACGGAAACACATACATCCTATTTCCGTTATTTTCTTTATTTTTGTAAATAAAGCAAACTGCCCCTTAATATTTCGTCATGCTTAAGGAAAATATCACATCACAATAAATATCACAAATATATCAAGTAATACAATACAATACGGTCTTTATACATAAAAATATATACTTAGTGCGTGAATTTTAATATGCAGCTACTATCGTAAGTCTGACAAGTGAAATCAACAAAAGTTTATCTTTATACTGGTGTGTACAAGTAACAAGAGAAAACAATAGTTTATAATATGTTCTGAGACATTTCTAACAAAACCATTTGAAAGTTTTAAATTTCCTTTAAACACGAATAAATGTATATCAGCGGACACTATAAGCGTTTTAACGAAGTGAAAAGCATAAGAAAAACTTTAATGATTACGTTGGTACGATGCCAATATGTCGTGTGTTAGAGAAGCTAACAAATTGATTTACCATACTTATCGTAAAAGAATGGATTATACAATTTTACAAGGTTACGTAAAAATAGACCTTGTGGTTTAAACAAAAATACGAAGAATGCGGCTTTTAATTTCTGCTTTGCGTAATTTGTTAGAATTTTAACATTTTTGACCACATTTAAACTTAATACTCCACCATAATAGTGATCATCTTTTATTAAATGTTTTTGTCGAAATTTTGCCTATATACCAAAATAACCCTTTGCTGTACACGAAAAGGTAATTGACTCGTTGCCAAACGATTACCAATGGTGAGGGCGCGTGGAGTGGCAGTCGACCCCTAGCTATGACACTGCATACGAAGAAATATAGGAAGAAAGTTTGTTAATAAATTAATTTTAAGATTGGAAACACATAGAAAACGATGACATAACTATTTTGTTCCGCTTTGGACGAAAACCAAAGAGATTGTTTTTGGAAATCTATTATAAAGTTATGAAGTTCAAGAGATCGTTTGTTTCTTTGAACGCGCTAATCTCTCAAACTAACCCGAAGCAATGATGGCTCAGTGGTAGTGTGTACGACTTCGCGTCGATTGACGTGACTGCAATGAGTCTGAGCTTTCGATGAAGGTAAATATCGTGAGGAAACCATAGCAAGGTGGTAGGGCTTTTTCTAATGTCCGCCTGACTAGCTACCACCCTCAAGTTGAAAATATATCGCCAAGCATCAATAGGTGTGTTCTGACAGCTGCACTTGAGAGCCAGTCTTCCGCTAGGTTTAGCATGTTATCATCTTAGGCCACACGGTCGTTTAACATCAGGTGAGATTGTGGCCACTACGCCAAAACCAATAACGAAATTTTTTTTTTGCATAGCCTACTTATTGCGGAAGGTTACGACCCTAACGAGCAGAGCAGTAACTATAAAAGTCAAGCAATCTGAAAAGCTGTACCTGTAAGTAAGGAAAATGAAAACAACGATAGGCTACACGAGTGCGTTGACGGCAGCAGGGTGGTAAGTTGATTGAATAAATTTAACACGGGTGATAGATAACGTGGAGAACAGCTAATTAACGATATACCGAGACTTTATCGTCGACATCTATACAAAAAATAAAGTTGAAGCGTCTGTTTATAATGTCAAAATAACGGCTTTTTACTAAATGCATATGAAATAATAAACGGTACTTTTTTCTATCTTAGATTCTGTAATACACGCGAGCAGAGCAGCGGACACAGCTAGTTCATTTCTAAAAATTAAAATGAAGTAAAAAAACTTGAGCATACAATGCTGAAAGTAAATACAAAATGGGATTTCTGATAACAACGGAGATATGTTGAAAATTATTTATACAACTTAATTCTTGAATGGAATACGAGTACGCAATGATGATAACATGCGATAACATTCTTATTTTTATTACATTTTTATGAAATAAAGTCTTACATGAAATTTGACATGGATAAGCATTGACAACAACATTATTAATATAGTTTTGTAACTAAATATGTTGAGTTTTAACTTTGAATTGTGGTAAATGGTTACCGTCGCCTATGGACAGCTGCAACATATGCATACATGCATTACAGCCATTGCCTTAGACCGTTCTTGATCTTGGAGACCGTATTTCAATCCTTTTTTTAAGAGTCCTCCAACATGTTTCTTCTTGGGGAAAACTATTTCTTCTAGATTTGATTACTTCGAGATCTCAAAAGCAGCATGAGCATTTGTCACAAATTAGCTACATATATCGAATATTTTTTTTTAAATAAAATGTAATAATAAATTTCTAGACAAGTCATCAGAGACACGGTTTTTTAGAGCGCGTATCCACCAGAGATGTGCGAGGTTGCGAAGCGGTCCAGTAGCTTTACCTCCCCATATTCTGGCACCGTTTTTCACACACATTCCTTGGTCGCATCCCTCGAACTAATTCCTCGCTCGCGTCCCTCGCTCACATCTCTCGCTTTTTTTGTAAATTAATGTAAATACCTAGCTCCGTCAACCCTTTTTTATATAGTAGCTCAGCAAATTGACGGCACTGACCCTGATGGTATGCACAGTACAATCCAAATACGACGACCAACAAAATCTCGAAATCCATCGGATTTGGTAATGGAGGTTACCGTAAAAGGTTTCCACCAGAGCTGCGCTATTCGAGGCTAGGAAAATAAAGTGATAATGGGTATTTTCCTCGCGCACTGTATAGCTATCTAACAGATCTCTGGTGGATACGCCTTAAGGATTATATAAAAGACATTAAAATATTAACATTATTAGACTGTTAAACGCCCGCTGTCTTTATCAAGTCCTTTATCTATACATTCTATACTATAATATAAAAAAGCGCAAGAGATTTTTGTTTGTTTAAACACGCTAATCTCTACCAACCTACTATCTCTACCAAATTACCAGTCGGATTCGAAAAATTCTTTTCGTATACGATAGCCAGGTAGGCATTAGGCTACACCTCTCGGTCAGCCTCAAATACTGAATTTTGTTAAGTAAGTCAGAAGAATCAGCGCTCCCGCATTACTGTATCCGAGTGCATCGTAATGGTTAGTGATACGTAAATGCAATGTTTTAAAGAAATATTGCTCCTTAGTACATCTATCTCTTATGGAAAAGCTACAATAAGGTATATTGTGACAAAAATTTATTAATAATTAAAAAGTGAATTCTAAGCATTATTATTAGCCATGGTATATTAATCCGTACAAACAAAAGTTACTTCATCATCAAAATACATTTTATAAAGAATAACTTTACCCTTTACAGTATGTTTGTGATGTTTGGAAGCATAGTTTGGGAGATAGTGGAAAATTAAAATAATTCAACACTCGGCTTGGGTTTATAAATATAGGTGTAGCAGCAGGAACGAGCCGTCTGAGTGTGACTCATAACCCTGGCCCCCCGATAAAAACATTGTCTTTACTGAAGTTATTATAAATTAATAATAAGTGATTTCTTTTAAATTATACGCGGGTGCTAGTGATTGTATACATTCGACATCGGCACATAATTACAATTTTATCACACACGAGTAACATTCTTTTTTATGTTATTTCTTGCATAGTAATTATTATGTTGAATTGGATGATATTTTGGTGTGATTGTAGTTAAAGTCAGTAGGTGCATTTAGTATGCACTTTACACGTTTGAAAAATTATAATTTTAGTGAAGCCTCAATTCCAAAGGGTTTAAACTTTACAATTTGAATTCACTTCATGAAATTAACTTATTAAAACATGTTTGTTTATATTATGTAAGCATTTGCGCAAAATCGCATAAGAAAATTCTAAGCATACACTCTCACTGGTTTGCCGGCAGCACGGCGCGGTGCGGCGCGGCGCGTAACTACGGTAGCACTCAATTATCCACGCCTGCCGTCCAGCAAAGCTAATTGTGGTTGCAGTAGGGTTTCATATTGCCATTATACTAACATGTAAAAGACGGTACACAAGTTCGTATAAAAAAGGAGTTAATTAAGAAACTAATTACCATGTTTACTTCTAATGTTTTATTTTTACCGAAAGCCTGTACCTTTGTACTTTTCTAATTGGCACAATGGCTAGGGCCATAGCCCTATGGCCTATGGGAGACCATAGTCTCCCGTGATCATATTTTTTGTTTAAAGAGTCACGATTGTGGAGATACATGTAAATCAAAACCATAAGTGAACCAATAAAAGAATTTTACAAAAAGAGAATTTGTAGGTTTGCTAAAGTTACTTCTTCTTCTTTTCATTAAATAGCAGCATATACAATTCTACAAATGTTACGTGGATAGAATATTTTTCTTATTTTCAAAGTTCAAATAACATTTAAATAAAAATTGTTGCCACCATTGGTTGGCTGCCACCTTTGCTAGAAATTTCTAGGTAGTTTTTATGGGAACTTAAAGTTCATGTTCCTTATTATTATATCAATTCACATCACTTTTGCATAATAATCAAAATATATTACGCAAAATGGCACTAATATAAGTGCATCTGCCAGATACACTGAGAAATACTTAATCAAACAATTTTCGTTCTTCTCTAACTGGAGAATAACCAGAAACCTCCATTCTATCAATATTAATTTGATATATTAGGACGTTTTCCAATTACTTAGCCATTAATGTTCTAGAGTTCGGAAATTAGACGTTATAAATTGATTAATTTCAAGGGGACTGTATAATCGCCCAGTGCCGCGGTGGCGCGTATCATACAATTAACCGCGCTTACTGTAAACACATCGCAATAGACTGCGGTCAATGAAGAACTTGCTTATTTTTTGTAGAATTGATCTCTGCTTTCTTAATGTTTTCTCGTTGAAATACCAATTGTTTTGTAAATTTTAAAATAAAATTAACCTCTCGGCTCTAAGCGTCACACAAAATGCGCGTAAAATTGACATTAATGCCATCCATGGCAGTCAAGTTACGAGTATTAAAATTTGTCATCAAATAATTTTACTGCCCTTTTTATAGGCGAAAATAACACAAAGTTTACATTATATTTCCCTTTTATCAGTTTATGTAGTAAACATATTGTAAAAGTAAATATTTACATGATTTATCATCATAATATATTGACTTAGAATCGATAATACCAGAAGAAAATTAATCTGATATCCACAGGGTTGAACCTAGACATGTACCAATGACTTTTTTCTTAATTAACATAGGTACTTCAGTTTTATTGGTTCATTAGCAAAAATAAGTTTAAATTTTGCTGTCGATATTATATACTCTATAATATCAACTAGACGCTTCAGAAATGTTGAAAAATATAAGTAGTATAGATTACTCAGATTTTTTCATCACCGATATGTGTGAGAAGATTTTTTTATAGATTGGTATATTTTCATTATAGACGCTAAGTTAGGGACAGCTATTATTATAAATACATTGGATAATTATTTTAAATTAATATAAAGTATTAAATGTTTAAAGGAATAATTGAGACCATCACCAAGAGGAAAATAACGATTGTTTAAACGTTAATTCAAAAATAGTTGAAAATACTTAAGTAATACATATAAAACTAATTCCGTAAATACGTAAATACTACAGTATACTGTATGATTTAGTTTAAACGTTTTGCAATCAAGGCAAATGATTTACGATGGTAACGGCATGTGTGGTCCACCACGGGAATTTTCAGTTGGTTGGTTCTATACTTTTAGACGAAAGTATGAATTCTAGGATGAAATTTCTATCTAGGGCTTTGAATCTGATTTTATTGTGAGACTGTGACTTAAACACTTTTAGCATTCAGAGTAGATTTCTATTTGATTTTGGAACCATAAATAATTTATCTATTTACATTTCATTAATAACATGCGGATGACAAGAATTAACAAATTTATATAGTCCTTTCCTATTATTATTTTATTATAAAGCAGATTTTAAAGTCTCCTAGCAAACTTTAACTTAATTTAAAATTTAAAGTAATTTACACTTTTTTATATAATCGCGTATAATTTCAAATTAAGGAATAATCTTCCTTCAGTAATGTTTTTATAACGCGCCTAATGCAGTAAAATGCATTTATTCCACTTTAAGTACTTAGTTTATGAGCTATTGGATAACATCCTTAATGAAAATGAAGATTTCTTAACACTTATTTTGATTGGGTATTTAAGTCTTTAGATATAAGTTGTTTTATAACTGGTTTGAGTTTCAATCTGTGTAAAGATAATTATCCTATGATTAAATATTTTTAAATGATATAACACCATCATATATTACATACATATCTCCGGAGTATGAGATGATTAATAGCGTGAAGGCACTAAACATAATCCACCACGAAGTCTCCTTTTTCAATATTTTTCGTATAGATGATAATAAAACTGGGGCCATCCCTTCTTGCAAAATGATTGGTTTTCCTTGTTGTCCAGTTTCATGTATTCTGAATCCATAATTTATTTTAGACGAGCGCAATTTGAGATTGGTTTTTTCTTGTATCTATCCGATATCACTGATGAATATTCTACGTAAATGGGTACGCAAGAGATCAATTGACTGATCACAGTGATGTGGTTGGGCTTTCATGCTCGACTAGATCGGAATCTATACACATGCTTATAACCTGTTGCATTGCTTTGCTTCGGTGGGTCGCCGGGTTTCAAAATCAACCGGTATGTGGTGGGGATCCGTCTTTAGGCCTTCCCCAGTCAACACAAATTATAACTAAAATACATTAAAAAAGCAAGCGGTAGTGAAATTTGTCTTCGTTATTTAGCATTACCTGATGCACCTTGTTATTTTGTTACCAGCTACATCGTTCCGCTCATTTGTGGCCAATAAATTGCTTCCGCGGTTTTTCTCTATTGATTTACATAACGTAAGTAAATATACGTTATTTGTATATTTGATAGCTTCCTGTTTAGTTTCATATTTTTTTATCGTGTAAAAATAATTTAACGTTCTTGTATAAATAGACATTATTTTAATTTGATTAAAATACACCGTAATTCGTCTTTGAAGTCTGGTTTCCTCGACTCAACAATGGAAGATGTTCCGTTCTATGTTCTTGGGGACTACTTCTTAAGTTGTGGCTGAAATATTCAAAGACTCGATGACTGCTAATAGATGATAAGCTATCACAGGTTCCTACTTTCCAGATTATGGACTCTTTAGTAGTCCAGGACATTAACAAAAGACTTACTACACAAACTATGAATTTTTCAAACTGAATTATATATTTGTCTTTTGATCACTTTAATTGTGTGACAAGACGATGGAATTCATCTTTATTTTGTCTCAAGATGTTTATTTTCAGTACCTTGTCTTTTTTGTTTCCACAATTTTCCAATTAATAAGAATTGAAGGTCTCTTCAAACTTACTACCTGAAGACACTCTGAATTTACTTTATTCTCAAATAAAATAAAATATGCAAAAACGTAGCTACAGTAATAGCTGTGTTTATTAACACCTCGTTTAATTTGCGTGGCATAATGCGGAAGGAGATCATTGACGCAAATAATTATTATACTCGTTGTTTTACCTTATACAAGTAGCAGTTATAACTGTTGCCAGTAGCGGCAAATCAGAAGTGAATTAAATTACATTTGCTGTTAGTATTTCTACAACATTTCATTTGCATTCGAATTACGTTTCACTGAATTTGAAGTGATAATGACTCAGATTGTATATTTAGACACTGCCTTGATTGACGTAGATGTCAATCCTACAAGGAATCTGAATTACAAGGAAGAAATTATAGTGAAAACATATATGCAGATGATGATCTAAAGCTCGCCTAGCTATCTAACTCATTTAAGTTAAAAATCTGTCGCTAACAACTAAATGATAAAGTCATGGCATAACTTCAGAACGAATAACATTAAGTGTGACTATGTTCACTACCATAAAACAAGAGGTTTAGCAGGTAACTGCACGGTGTAAACTTTTTGTTATAACGTGTAAAAATTCACTCTTATCATTTTTTCATGACACGCCTAATGAGATATAACATTAAAAATATGATTAGCTCAATACGGTCCAAAAGTAGACTTTCTAAAAACGAAGAAAAAATAATAATTAAAAACAAGCAATTAAACAATTATGTAGGGTAACCATGCTTTTTATACTACAAAGGTGGCAAACAGGCATACGACCCACCTGATGGTAAGCGGCTACCGTAGCCTATCAACGCCTGCAATACCATAGGTATCACAAGCGCGTTGCCGACCTTGAACCCCCCTACCCCAAGGAGCTCTGGAAGACCTACTCACCGCAGAAACACAACACTAGGTCATAAGGCTGCGATCTTCTGTAGGTTGGAGGTATTCCACCAGTCGGGCTGCCCCAAGTAGAGAGAAATCTCCAAAGAAATTTCTCTGTGCCCTACCTCTCTTTAATGTTTTCTCTCTTAAATCTTTAATTTCATGTTTGTATATATCGCAAACAGGACACCGTAAACGCTCCCATGAAATTCTTCACAGGAGCAAATCAAAGTAACCTTTTTGTTAATTGGTATTTTCATTTTTATACAGCGCGCATGTTATGTTGATTAAATAATTGAGAAGAGAAGAAAATTATAAAGCAGACTACATGAAAAAGAGTTGTAGAATTTCTTTAGAACATTTGAAGAAAGAAACTGTACATAATCTTTTTCTTTCATTATATCTATCTCTATTTATCCTATTTAATTTTTTAGAATAGTAGCTATGTGAATTTAAATCCCATCTGCATAATCACTTTCGAAAACTGTCAATTATATTATAATACAATTTTTACCTTATTTTACTTTGTAAAATATCTACTGAATATATTGGTAGAAAAACAATGGATTTAGGATCCTGCTCTTTGGTACTTAACCAGAGACGTAACCAAAAACGTAAATTTCACACAATATATTTATACTAAAAATACAAGAAGTTTAAAAATTGAGATCACATGTAGCGGATCAGGATTTTTATAGTGATATGGATTCCAGTAGATTTTAGACAAAAAGATGCACAAATAACGAATAGATACTCAAAAAATACATCTCAACGTATGAATACACAAACAGTCAAATCATAAGGTCTACGTGATGGAAATCATAATTGTTATCGAATCTGCCACCAAACAAATTCGTAATCACTGCTTTTGATTAATTTTATACAATATTAGATATAAAAAAATTAACTTAAACATATAGCCGGATGTGGAATGTGGATAATGACTAATTACCATCTTAATCGCAGATATGATTTTTTATAAGTTTTTAAATGTCATCATGTGTTTTCCTTTATTTCAGCCATAAAGGTAATATTACGTTAATGACAAGTGTTAAGCAATAACTTGAATAATGAGAATATTAATCGGTTATTATTATATTATTATGGACAGTATTAATACCGCAAAATTGTCGATAGGTGTATTAGCCGGGTTAATTCAATTATTTCGCCTGTTTATTTAGCAGTTAATCTAAAGCATGGCCATTCAGTATTGAGGAATAACTGTTATAGTTTTGTAGTCTTATAATATTAAACAAAGTAGTATAAAATACCGTGTGTACTTATGTACGCATGTAAGAAGTTAAGGCGTAACAAAACAAAAATAACTCCAAACTTTATATTTCGCGTGCCAACAACATGAAGAAATTAGCCATCAATGATAATAAAGTAAATTCATCTTACTGACTTAATTATTTTTTTTAATTTTCAAAGCTAATTTAACGTTGTCTATATGAACTTTTTTTATAAAATTAAAATAATGTTTATTTATACAACGTATTACATTATAAATCAGTAAAATGGATTCACATTATTATCATTGATGATTAACTTCATCATGTTGCACTTCCGTCACGTGAAGCGCGCGCAAAGCCCGTTGAAGCTGTAAAGGCCGTCTAAGGCTTTAGGGCCCTTTCGGGTAATTGAGTGTCAGAGACAAGTAATCTACACAGGCATTCAAGATTCTACAAATTTTGATTCCAATAATAAACCTCACGCGGTACCTCAAACTTAGCAGTATCACCGACAGAACAGTCCTATAAATAATTACATAAGGAATGAAGGTGGTAAGATTGTAAAATGAAAACGGTCATTACATTGAAACAGGTCTGTATTTACAGGGATATGGAAACACTTTTCCATCTCTCGAATCCAAACACTACAATACTGTATTGTACCTTTACATTCGTGTTGGGAATAGCACGTATGCGGCTTACAACACGCCTCACCGAGGACCTTTGACAAAGTAATGACGAGGCGCACATAAAGGTTCTCCCCTCAGTCCGCACTTCGGGAGGTAACCGCCTACGGGCTCAGTCCGTGCTTGAGGGGCTGAGGTACCTACTATTTGAAGTATGATTCTTATAGGGATTTTTACTTCAAATATTTGTTTGTTTGATGTTATTATTAACCGAGCTCTGTAGAGAGACTTATCCGATTCTCCTTGTACTTTCATTTTTAGAGTAAGTGCCATTATTTATCTGTATATTAGAATAAGAAAAATATAATACACATTCTACCAACTAAAAGGATTATATTATATTCTATGTTTAATTTAGTATTAGTAAAGTAAGACTCTGTATGACTTAAAACTTTTGATACCTATCTATTACATATCTCTAGTATTATAAAGCTCAAAAAATTGTTTTTCGTTTGAACGGGTTAATATCTGGAACTACCAGTCAGATTTGAAAAAAAATCCTATTGCTTTGTATATCCGATTTATTAAAGCTATATATCTTCACAATACGACGCTAAGGAGCGGAGCAGTAACTATGAACGTTAAGCAATCTGGAAAGCTGTAGGCAGGTACGGGAGTTGAGAACAACGATAGACGGGTACACTGGCGGTGACGCGGTGGTAAGTTGACCAATAAATTTAATACATGTGATACCGTGGGACCCAACTAGTTTATTTGTGTAATTAAAAGAAGTGTCATACTATACCTAAATACAATACATAAACCATTAACGGAACCAAGAACTTTACGGTTTTGCATTAATCGGTACATGAAGGATCATCTTATAATATACCTATTTTAGTAGTCTCGTTAATGCGAAAAAGCTTTCAAAAGCATAAAATATACTAGTTTTGAAATAATCATTCACCCCCACTACTCGGTAACGTTGCAGTTCGGCCGCGTTCTCGACGCGACCGCGACGACGTGAAGCGCCGAGACGGTCTCTAGTGCAGTCCTCAGACGTGGTTACCCTAACGTATGAATGAAGTACTTAAGGGTGCACACACAATTTAATTGAAAAGAAGAATAAAAAGGTTTGTTACATTTTCAAATTCTGGGAATATGTGGATTTTACTTTTTACTAGAATATATTATATATATTAACATTATAATGCGATTTAACAAAATTTTGTAATTACTATAAAGAATTAGATGGAAATACATACGAGATAAATATTATCAAGTATGTCACTTTACTTTATATTATAAAATTCCTTTTCATATCACATATTATTTATCGTATACATAAAAAAGACAAATCAGTATTTTAATCACTAAACTAATTAGGTATATTATATGATTAAATTAATATGTGAAACCATAAGAAAAATTAACAGAGCCGGCATTAGGAATAATTAGTGAATTATGCTTTTTTGAGATAGAGTAAGAACTGCCTAAATATCCGAGGTTCATTTGAAAATAGGAAAAACAAGATAAATGTGCTTTTTTTCACTGATAATCGAAATTACCTCTCTCAAATCAATTAAGTTTTTGTATCTATATCTTTAGTCCATGAGAATTAATTTAAGAAGCTGGTTCAATTAATTTATATACGATTGTAGTTAAAGTAAACTGTTTTGTTTCTTGTATAACTATTTGCAATACAGTTACTGACTTGTATCTTGTAAGGACAACCCGGTCAGACCGTAAAGAATTGCTTCGTGGCACGAGAATGCTAACCATTAAAAGGGAGGACACACTTTACCCGGTAACCGCAGCGACTTTAATTCTACACTTGTTATATAATTCTTCTTATTATAACCACTTGACTTATAGTGTGTTTAAACCCAAACTATATTGTAATATTTTTATCGAGAATAATATTTAAGATTAATTGTGTTTCTATAGCATTTAGACAAAGATAACAGTTATACGAGTATATAGTGGATTTACGCACCGAAAATATATTGATATGCTTTTTAACTTTATGTATTATGTTTACGATCTATTATAATACCAGATTAGATAATGGAAATTGTCCAGATAAAATAAGCAATTATCTGACGACGATAAATTGCAGCGTACTAGATTTCGCTAACTGGTCTTAAATATATTCCTTTTTTATTTAGTTTCATTTAAGTAAATAATAACTACAGAGAAAAAATACTGTTATTAGAAATTGCATTTAAAACATAGCACCATTTAATCAAATTAACGAAATAATGGAAAGAAAAACGCAGCGACGTAATGACGTACGAGGGTTCCTTTATAGGCAGTAGTTACAGTTGCCCGCAGCTCTCTCTGTCAGATGATTATTTCCTACTGTTAGAACACAACAACCACTGGCCACACGTAAACCATTATCACATGATATTATAATAATTTACATACAGGAAGCTTTTATCTCTAAAGGTAATATACCTATAAGTACATAATTATGACCTTAAGGTTATCATTTAATAAAAACCGGATACCGGTTTGGTGAGTAATTTTTGTGTAATGCTTATTTAAACGTACAAACAGACCGAAATTGTTTCTAAAATTAATAAAATCGTATTTTACAGTTTACTTCTACCATTTTGTACTTATATTTATTAAAAAAAAAGTAGATTCGCAATATTTTGCTTTAGATACCCACATACTTATAATAACAAAATATATAGATAATAAAAATATACATAACTAATTCAGAAACCTATATTCATGAACGTATGAACCGAATTGCCATTAGTTGGTGTAAAATTTTATTATCAAGAAAATAACTTGTAGGAAACTTGATCGTTTTTTTCTTTAAGCTGAGAAAGATAACTGTATTTTATTTAGGGTGGATTCAACCAAACTTAAATTTATACACGAGTAACTATACCAGGAATAATCTATTCCATGATTTTAATCTCGAGTAAATTCATAGTCGTTTCTCCACCTAATCGATAGTATACTTGCGCTAGGAATAACAATACGCGAATAGCAGAGTGAATGGTGAACGAAAATAAAACCCGGCAAATAAATGTTGTTCTACAACGGGATAGTGTAAGAGCATACATCATGTCAACTCGATTTTGCCATATTATAGTGTGAAAAAGTAGCTGTAGTGTAAGCCAGCTAGCTGTCAAACGTGTTGATTTTATTTGTTGTTTGTTTGAGGGAATTATCAAGTTTTGGCGTGTGGTTTTATCTTTTATCTTTTTTTCGTTAGCAAGTGAAAGTGAGTATAAGCGTGAAGTGAGGATAAGCGTAGGTAAACGCAGTCCTAATTGGCTGTCGTCTGAAAAGGAACTTCTGTTGAGCCTAGTTGAATTTCATCTTAATATTATAGAAATTAAAAAAAAACTGATTGGGTGACTATAAAATCAAAATTAGCTCAGTTGCAAATTATTGCAGACCAGTACAATAGTGCGTTGCGTTGACTTGAAATTAAAACACAGAATAAATATTTGTGAAATGACAGAAATCAGATGACTGGACTGACTGACGCCATTAAATTATTCTAGGAATAGCTCCGTTATTCCGTGCGAAACGGCGGTATAGTAACAATTCCCGAATAGGCCCACTATTCTTAGAATTGTAGATGGTAAAACGTAAAATTGATTTACTCTCGATTAACTGACGATTTATTCTAAGATTTACTCTTGTTTGGTCGAATTCACCCTAAAACAGCAGAGAATGCCGGGCAAATGCCGGAAGATGAATCTTAAAACAACGGTCGCCGCCTACTTGTGTCGTATTACGGCAAAAAAAATGGATATACCTATACGTACTGGTTTATCCCAGAACGTTTAAGCAAGTAAATAAAGTCTACATTTTTTATTATGAATATTAATTAACCTAATTACTCCAAATTATTAATAGTTATTTATGATACTAGTGTGGTAAGTTGGTTTTTACAAACCAGTAGACGAATGTAAGCCCTTACCATAGTCACGAGTTTGTAAAAACCAATTCCGCACGCGTGTCATATAACGTTTTTCAACACATTTGCGAGAACACAGTACAATAGGTATTGAAGGAAATTATTTTATTAGATTATTTTTAATAGCAAATAAGAAAATAGATTCCATATTAATATCGGATTCCTCGCTTGAAATCATATTATCATTTTGTTTATAAATATCAGTCGGAAAGTCGCAACAATCTTTGACGTTTCTAATATGAAAATAGCGCGAAAATTAGAACTACATCTTTCGTCTCATTTTCTCTTTAGTATTGAAGTGAGGCAAATGTATTGATAAAAAGTGCTTCCAAGGTTCGATCATTCAGCTAATTTATTCTCGTAGTGTAAAAATCCTTGGTGGAATTCTTATATATCTTTATGGCGCTATACAACGGAGCGTGCGGTAAATTTTTACCGCACGGTGTTATAAAACGTAGCGTGTGGTAAAATTTTTACCGCATACTCCATTGTATTTTGCGTAATTTTTAACTTTCGAACAATGTATACAGGCTTCGTATATGCATTTTTTGAGCAAATGTGTTGAAAACGTTTTTTATGGTAGGTCGTATTTTACCTGATGTAAGCAAAGTACAATACAAAAACAACGTCAGCCACCAAGAGATCAGTAATCCATAGCTGGTTGTCGCTGTCATGTCGCTTTGCAAGTCTCTCAGCAGCTTGAAAACACTAAGATCCCGAAATAAGACAAAACAAAAGAGAGTCAATTTGATGGGTTTATTACCATGTACACGGTGGTCGCGATCCAGTCGGGTATAAATACCAACCCTAAACAATCCCAACAATGGTGCTGCAAGCGTCCGTCCATACCATCAGGCGGGCCGTACGCTTGTTTTCCACATTAGTTATTTAAAAAAAGTTCACTTACAACAAGTAGCTTAATTATATTATAAAAAAATTATAAACCACTTTAATGTTTTTCAAACTTTAAATAAGTACTAAAATATAAAGGTGTTCGTAAATGTATCTCAAATTAACGTTGAATGTTTGTTTGTATGTATCAAGTAACAGTAATTAGAACATTGGGCCACAAAAGTAAGTGTACATCGTCGTTACATAACGATCTGCATTCCGCGGTTATAGATTTAGTAAATTTTGTGTATAATATGTTAAATAATTTAGTGATATCAGCGTTTGATCACAGACACACGGAAGGGAGCTTAAATTGTTTACAATACTAACGATAGTTTTGTTTTCTGCACTACCAATTTTGAATACCAATTCTGCGTTTTCATTAGATATGTTTGTAGTTAATGTATGAAAAAAACTATTAAAAAAAACATACTAAGAAAATAAATATAAGACGAAAGATGTCTCGGCGTCAAAACAATGAGAAACTACCAATGAATTTCATTACATAATTAAGCAACCGCGTCAATATGAATAGGTATAGGTCATGATACAAAGAATTAGCCAAGCTGCAGTAGCAAGCCATGTTTAAAATAAAAATCAATGTCGAGAGGGTCGTTCCCCGAATAACTACACACCAGAGTTAACTGTACCGGTCAGTAAGACGAAACTCAGTACTAAATAACGCCAATGATAAGCCATCCGGTCGAAAATTGAGATAATAAATTAATCTTATTATTTATTGGTTACCGATTTTCATGTCGTAATAATACATTTGTTAACTTATATCGCCAATAGGCCAATAGCTTATATATTATATTATCCAATAGCCTATAGCAATAACAATAGGCTTATGTGCCAATAGGCACAGTTAATAAATTTTCTGCCTTTCGCTTCAAAGTCCTTGATCTCGCTTGGAGTTAAAATTTCTAGATCAAAGGAAGCCAAAGTATCAAATAAATATTCAGTTAATTTTCTATATCCCTTGGTAATACAACTACGAGTATCACAGGTTTGGAAAACATTGTTTTTATAGATTTGACACTTTAGACATGATTACGCGCAAATCTTGACACACTAAGATAATATAATGGGGACTGGCTATCAAGTGCAGTTTCTGTGACGTGTTTTCGAACTTCAGTGCAGTAATCTATCTAGCACTAGATACTATGGCATATGGAATTAGAATTAATTTAGGAATTTAACACAAAACTGTATAAAGTTCTTTTATGTCGATGCTATAGCTTCCGACTATGTCATTTCTCAGACCATGGCTTTCAAATATGAATAGATCAAAAATAATCTTTTAAGATATTTCTCGGCTTATTTTGCGTTGCAAGTAAAACATGGCGATAATGAATGCAAACCACCGTGTGGTAATTTTTCTGCGTAATAATACTTATGGTAATTTTCCGTTTCTTCCGTTAAATGTTTAATTTGTGGATCTTCCGACGTGTGAACACTTATACATTATTTTCATGTTAGGCACGATTACAATCATAAATAATAATATGAATTTTGCTGTGCTACATACTTAAGTAAATGCAGTTACGAATGTAGGTACTTCGAAACTATCTTCTAAGTATATTATTTGTTCAAAATCCTGTTTAACTATTACCATAACACATTCATATAATTGACTATCTACTCTTACATCATTTACTTTATTGTCAATATAACATCCATTAAAACGATGTCTATTATTCCACATTGTTTATTTTATATCCACCTAGCAATGAACTATTTATCCAGGAACACATCATCTATCCATATACGTTCTCGAATTTCCTATCATCAGCTACGTTGATCATCTCCAAGCTTCCTAAATTTTTGTCATCGAAGGGCGCCGCCTCAACCCATTAACAAACAAATTTTGTTCGTTTTTATTCATGATTAAAACCCGATTAAAATCTTAAAGAAGATGATATCTTTATAATGAGTTGCTATTCAATGATGATATTTTAAAACATCAAATACTGTTCTAATATATCTATCCATATTTTGTAATGTGTGAAATATAAACACGAATTTTCTATTCGAAATATGTTTTACAAGATATTATTTAGATTTTATGTAAAATCACGTTCACATAATATACGTTCAATATCATAATATTACCATACATTGTAGCTACACAAGGGAATATTTCGCTCCAGGTCTCTCGCAAATGAAGTCGGCGACGTCAATAATATGGTAATGCAAGGACAATATTGGAGGTGTTCTACGCAACGTACATTCAGTTGGAAAACTAATTTTGATACCTTCGCCTTGTGTGTCACGAAGAGTTGATGAAGCAACCCTGAATGAACATTGAGTAAGGTGATTTTAAACCCTAATCATCTTGTTTTTCGAGCACTAATCATGTACATATAAATCATCTACCTCATTTTCATTTTCCGTCATAATTAGACGTGAAACATTTTATTAAAAAAACTTTATCGGGATTAAATATAAGAACACTTTGATTGATTTGATTGATTGATTGATCAATAACAGATTGATTAATAAAGCGAAAAAAAACATGGTCTAAACGAGTTTATTTTTTAATTCAACTGGCGAGTATTTTGAGGCTCGTCAAAACTACTCATTTGATTGGTTTACAAGAACACAAACCAACTCAGCAGCTGGAATATATTATAAATTAAAACAAACATATACCTATTCTTTCTCAGAAAAAGTAACTTCATAAATTGCACGTACAAAAAATTCAACAATCACAACTCAAAATAAGCTATAAAATATACCATTGTATATAATAATAAATATCTCAAGTTGGAACACTAATTCCGCTTAATAATATTAAATGAAGCAAAAAAGTTCCAATTCAATAAGCTGAAGACTGGAGTCGAATCCAATTAACCGAATAAATGTTCGAACAAACACATAACCAACAGGGATGTATTCAGGTATGATTGCAAAATAATAGTATTGAATGTTTTATGTATTATGTTCACTACGTCCATGTTTATTTTCATTTATTTTCCCCCGTAAATTAATAAGTAATCACTAGTAAAATACCAAATAAAGAATAACAGGGTATAATAGTAAATTACTGGCTCGAGATATCGTTAAATATGTGCTTTTTACATATGTAAATAACTGCTTAAATTTATTTAGCAAAATGTAATGAAATTATATTTGTTATAAAGACGTATTTTTATATAAAATATACGTTTATAATGTCTGTATTTGTTTTCTAGCAGAATTATAAAAAGCATCAAAAAATTTAAATGCACTGCATTTAACCACAATAATATATAAGAATTAAAGAGTATTTTTATAAAATGTTTTGAATAACATAAGAACACTAGAAAAAAGATCTGAGGAGTGTAATTGTTTCAGCTTATGTGAATTAAGGTATAAAACCAACATAATACCATTTTTATGTAAATGGTCCATGCAAATTTTCTGTCTTCAGCGACGTGCGAGTAATATTCGGGAACATGAAATTCGATGTATATAGAGAAGGTGAGTCCATCCTAACAAATTTAAAAACTTTACTACATAAAACAACACTCTGACAAATTCTCTTATTGTTTATATATATTGTTTATGTAATCTACGATTATTTATTTATAATTGACTTCAAACAAGAAAGGTTCTCTGTTTCCCTAATATGTTTTTATGTGCGGGCTTTTTTCAGAAACTATGCGACGAAGTTTAAGATTCTTTTACTCGGGTAATCTATATAATTTTGTGAAGGTATACAAAACATTAAGGTACCAATCTTATTTACATATTTATGAATATAGTAATTATTCTTAATATTTAATAAAGCCAGTTAGTTTAAAATAAAATATAACAATTGAATTATACGCCTATTAATTAATTCAGTTAGTAAATGTAACAAATATATGCTTGAAACGTTATAACATTCACAAATAACTTGAAACTAAATTTCATTTTAAATCAATTGTACACCACTGACTATAGGAACGATCCATTGTAAGCTATTTAAATTCTGAAGACATCCCTGTAATTTCAATTTAAAAATTTAAACAATTATGGAACTTGAACTAGTCGGTATACTTTAAACTAAGATAAAATATAATTTATAATTGCACCTAAAACCCATTGAAATAAAGTATAAAATGTGTCAGCACCAAGATTTATATCGGGAAGAACAATGTTGTTTCATAGCAAAAGTATTCGCATTGAGAAAGAGACGCCGCGCCGCGCCGCGCCTGGGCTCTTTATAGGACCGCAAAGGGTCCACAGCGGGTCGTGATAAGTATCGACATAACTCTGTTAAAGTGCTAGAAACAATGCTGTAAGGATCAGTTGAAATGGGCATAATGTATCAGAAAGAATACATTTTTTTTGTTCAATGATGTATTATAAAGGCGAAAGTGAGTTTGATTGTTTGTGACTCAATCACGGAAAAACTGCTGAACGGATTTGGATGAAATTTGGCACACAGATTGTGTAGATATAAACTGTTAATAACATATTAACACAGATAGTGTAGATATATAAAAAGATAACCTGGATTACACACATAGGATACTTTTTATCCCGGTGACAACAATTTTTGTAGTTCACGCGATAGGAACCGCGGGTACAGCTAGTGATTTATAAAGTTTACATTGTGAGCTGTTTAAAGTGCGACATGATGAATTTAGCAATCAATGATAATAATTTAAATTCTTATTACTGACATTTTAATTGGTTTTGTATTAATTGGTATTGTATTTTGTACAACCAGTTCATAATAGTTGGCGCGTTATTCGTTTAATTTCGAAAACAACGGGAACGAGGCCGCGGGCGAAAGCTAGTTGGAAATATAAAATAAGTAAGATATAAAATCCAAAAGTGTTTTTATTAACAGATCTTAGGTCAGGTTAAATATCGAGAACAAAGGTTTATTCAGTATGAACTAGTCTTTATTCAGCGCATTTTCCTATATTTACCTTGTAACTCAGATAGTTCTGAATTTTATGGAAACATAGGTATTTTAATAGGATCTTTGACTTTTTGTATTTATTTCAACTACTTTTATTTTAATGTAACCTTTCATGGACATGTTAATGTGTTAATAAATAATTTTAAATGAGTATAAAACAATAGCCATTAAATTGACTTGTCAAATTATGACAAAGTTTCCTTACGGTAAGTAACTTCGCATCGTCTGTAACGGGCTTTATATAAAGTGCATAGCAATTAGCCAGTGAGCAGAAAAAGGTATATTCATATGAACTTTAATAATTTTTGTCAGACAATTCCTGGAAATAGGCCAATAGCACGTTTTCCGAAAACGAAGAAACCTTTTTTGAATTTTCTATCTCATAAAGTCGTGATAGCACTTATCACATAATTTTCTCGACTTTTGCTGGTAATAAATTATGAGTCATTTCCGTCGCCGCATCTAAAATATCAGATGGAGTAAAATTTTCTTCACATGCACTGCTATTAACATTTTTAAGCAAGAATAAATAAATCCCACGAAATTCAGTACAAAAAAAAAACGAATGAATGGCGCCAAAACTCAGCACATCACCGCGCATGAGCGAAAGCGGGCGCTGCCACAGATAAGCAAAAATCGGAATCAAAACTTGTTTGTAATGCTATATAAATTTGCCCTGTATCGTATTCTTCTTCTTTTTTCTAACTTGGCAACCGATCCTCTTTATTGAAGACCATTACTGCTTATCGAGTTAATATCATTTCCAGTTTTATGAAGATTTCAGAATTCTAACAAGGTGGTGGCTCCCTTGTTAGAAATTTCTAAAGCGTTTTTGTGGCATCTCAGAATACATGGTCCATATTATTATTTGCAATCCACTTCACTTGTGCACAATAACCAAACTCTATTATGCACAATACCACCTGTTGTATTACACAATAACGGGTCAAATAACACAAATTTATTAATCAAAAACAAAAATCACTACATGATAGTTTGAGATCCCGCCAAAAACTCCGTGTGTCATAAAAACATTATTTTGTTAGACTACCGACAGATTTCAGTGTACCTTCTTTAATTTACAGTTTGAATGAGTTATAGATTATTATAAAAAGTAGTGAATACTCATTTACTTGTAAAATCAATAAATACAATAAAGAAAAAGAATAAATTTAATATAATATAATAATTTTACCTTTAAACAGTTTGCACCAGTCTTCTTGCAATATTAATATTCTGAAACAACGTAATGATGAAATTAAGTTTGTTTAGAGAAATTAGTTTATATTTAAAATATTGTTGTAACATGGTATATAGTTATTGAGTTTAAACTTCTTTTAGTGTGTTTTAATATTTATTAAACTGAGAGGTGTGCGCAAATCGTGTGACGGAAGTGCGACATGGTGAAGTTAGCCATTAATGATAATAATGTGAATTCATTAAAAATGATGGAATTGTAACTTATTTTAATTTGATTAAAATTAAGAAGTTAAATTATTTTTAAACAATCAACAGTAACATAATATTATTTATGGCCAACTTCAGCATGTTGGCACACTTGATAACATTTTTGGAGTTATTTTTGTTTTATTACGACAAAGATGTATAAATAATCTTTGGAAATTTCTCTCTACTAGGGTCAGACCGACTGGTGGAATACCAATCCAGTACCTTAATCAAAATCGTAACCAAAAGACCTAGTTTTGTATTCCTGAGGTAAGTATGGTTTCCAGAGCTCCTTGGGTAGGAAGGTTCAAGGTCGGCAACGTGCTAGTGATACCTAAAATATTATAAGCTACGGTAGCCTCTTACCATCAGGCGGGCTTGTTATGCTTGTTTGCCTTCTTTGTATTATAAGATATTTTATATTTTAATTAAACAATGTGCAATATACATACACACCGACATTTGCTCTCTCGCTCTGGCTCACACAAAGAGGAGAGACCGATAATGTGTGTTAAACGTTTAACATGTAACTTTTAACGTTTAACGCTTGGAAGTCGCATAAGAAGTTTCACTTCGAAAAAGGTGTGTGTGTGATTCACACACGATAGAAGTGAAACTTCATTTTAAAAGACATTTTACAAAACAGTATTCTGCCTTAGAAAGAAGTAGTATTGGAAAGACCTAAGCCCGCTTCATGTTTATAAAGATTAAGAAATTATATTAGGTCGGCCTTCAGTAAGTATTTCAAACCTCGTATTTTCCCGAGAGCTTTGTTGTTTCATCGCCGGCCTTTATAACGCGATAACTGTATTTCCCTCGGGCGTGTTAACAATCGCTTACTTTGTTCATTTATTCCAGTGGCCTCAACAATTTTGACCATTTTTATGTGGAACTGGTTATGTGGCCCTGGGGCTTAATGACGCAGTACACAACAATTGCTTTTTGAAAAAATCATTTGATTACAATAAATAATGGGAAAGTGATAGGAAACTGTGACTGTCCCGTGCATTACATATGTATGTAGTTTCGATCTTAATAAAAAAATACTATTCTCGAAATTCTGGAAATGTCTAGAATCTACTACAAAGCTCGTGTATGTATTCCTAAGGCATCGCAGATCACACACACAATCAAAGCTTATTGTTACAGTTAGTAAGCAAACAAACAATGTATAATAATAGCACTCTTCCCCTTTCTTCTATACGATGTCAGTATCCTAAAAATAGATCAAGGTCACTGTAGTAATTTCAACCTGTGGTTTATTTGGATATATAAAGCGAGCCGTATTTCGAGGCAGGATAGTTCTGTTTTGGACAACCAAGCGATAAAAGGAAGAAAGCTACAAGAGAACTACAACCACAGATTAGTGTGAGTCTTCGATCAATAATGTCTGAGTAGTGTAGTGGGGAGTATGAAAACGATGTGTGCCACTAGAATGAAATCCATCCCTCGGTGGACGCGGTTGATTTCAGATTAGAATGTATACTAAATATTATGTGCAAGCTTTTTTTTTCCATAATTTACTTTTTTATATAGTTTCCCTAGTCGTGCTCGAAATTATTTCTTAAAAGCAACATCTCAGTAACTTGTAATCTCCTATGAACATTATTTCTCAGTCCTGACCAAACGTCATAATAGAAATTCTTGTGCAAAATTTCATACTTCTACAGTTCTAAATCCACTGGTTCAAGCTGTACCTCTTCTGTCAGTCAGTTTTATTAAGTAGACAGGTAGGCTTGCTAAAATCTCACTTGACTATAAAAATGATGGTTGTTAAGTATATCTGACAGAAAGTCAGTAGATAATTATTTTTAATTCAAGAACGGTAGCTGGCCAAGCAAGCAAAATGGATTAAGACAAGAATATGACAAAAGTACGATTATACAACATTTTTATATCGGTCTAGATATGCATTGACATTTTCGTATTATAATATAGCATGAATTTATCACTAGCTACATATCAAGTATATCACATACATGTAATATTAACTTCACCATGTATGTGATATCTTATTATTTATTCCAAACCCTTACTGTTTTCTGATTCCAGGAATAATATGTTATTTAAGAATTCAACAATGAACAATAAATGTATAAAAAGGATGCAATAAATTAGTAGAGATGCAATATTGTTTTTTTTTCAATAGATATGTGCAGTAAAATGGCGAAAAAGAACGATGACCGTTAAGACAGCTCTTAAGCCCGCGCTTCGTTAGCAGGACCCAAAATCATAAGAAGGAAGGAACTCGTTGGCACAGGTACAGTTAACAGGTAGGTAAGAGTTAGCGAACTTCTTTATTCGTGTCATAATGGGTGCTACCGTGCAACTGAGGCTCAGTAGACCAGACCGCATGGTTCTGTAGTGGAAGTTAGATGATGGGATAAGGTCAAACAATTCTTCAGAACATTCACCATTATACAGCCGATAAAACACGCTTAGCGAAGCAATGTCTCTTTGCAGTTGAAGCGACTCTAAAGATTTAATGATGTATCATTCACAATGCGGATAGCCCGTCGCTGTAATCTGTCCAGGGTATCGAGAAGAAATTGGAAGAAATCCCGGAGATACGAACAAAATTCCATGCACGGCCGAACCTAAGCCTTATACATAAATTAACTTCATTTTAAGGAGGTACCCTTGTCTACCTCCTAAATAGAAGACTGGATTACTATTATTTTCATGGCTAATCCAGGCTCATCGATCAAATAGCAAATATTGTCCAGATAAATCGGATTGTTTTATATCAAAGTTCTGTATTATTCCGAATTACTATTGGCATTCAATAGGTACTGTATAAGTGTATAGTGGGAAAACAAAACGTGTACATATGATGTAAGTTGTTACAGAATCCGTATAGCTGTTAAACGATTTCATTGAACCACAGCTTATCGTAAGGTTTCCACGATGAGGTCGCGGTGTTAGAACAAAACCAGAGTGAACTAGGGCTGCCAACTTCTTACTACAAGCGAATACGAAAAGCATAATGTACTCACTGTAATCTCACAATACACACAAATCACACACATCACCTATCCACTAATCTATGTATAACATATTACTTGCGTTGCGCTGTCTTTTAATTCTTTTGGCGCGTTTAGTAGGGTAAAAATGAGAGCTGCGCGCGCACCATGTGGTGGAAATGTGAAATGATGAAATTAGCCATCGATGATAATAACGTGAATAGATTATACTGGCTTTTTTAATTGTGTAAAAATAATTTAGCGTTGTATTAATAACCATTATTTTTGTCAAATCAAAATGAAGTTTATTTATACTCCGTTAAATTATTTTTAAACAATAAAAAATAACCAATTAAATTAATTTGCATTATTATCATTGATGGCTAATTTCATCATGCTTTTGATACGCGGAATAAAATGTTTAGAGTTATATTTGTCTTGTAACGCCTTAATTTTTACGTGCAAAAGTACACATTTTATTGATTTCACAATTAAAACTATACTCAAATATAGTAATCATTATCGAAGAAAAAAATTTACGATAACCATTAATATTCTTCTTAGTCGTTATTTAAAAATAATGTTACAACAGTAATGACCAATTATCTTCGACCATATGCTGTTTATACAGCATTCTTATTTTCTTCAGCATGTCTAAAGCACAATTTATTTATAAAACAATATTATTTTACTGGCAATTGTTACGGTAACGGTTACAACTGAAATAGATTCATCGTAATGTTATAATAACTATGGTATTATTTTTTTGTAACTGGAATAAAAACAAAGCTGTGTCGAGTGTCATTGGAGTTTCAATCTTATTTAAAGATTTTAGAATTAACATTCGATTGTTACGTTAAGCAGTGTGGAACGTGCAATCTTATAGTTGCGGTTTTCTTTTTCATTTCTTCCTTTTTCGAAATATCATTGAACATGTCCCGTGCCCTATGCGGGCGGTGTGACAAAGATGTTAAACTTGTTAAAGAAAAATATACTTTACCTTTTATGTAAAAAGAATAAAATTACAATGGCAACATTGAACCCATAAAGAGGTCATTGTCACCATGTTTATTCGCTATTCCCTTTTTAATCTATTCTTCTTATTAAACGTGATCGACTGTTATAAGAAGTTATTGACGGGTAATGATAAAAACTTGCTGTATTATACATACAATAGAGTGAACCAATGGTAAATTTGCATATTTATTGCATGTTTTCTTTGGAGCATTTTTTTAAACGACGGCGCTGTTCTTGATTTTTAAGCACAGTACATTTCAAAAACAACGGAGTGAGAGATCGACAATCCATCGCTAATCGTGTCCCTGCAGCTGGATAAATTATTGAACACTGTCTGATCCCGAGACGCGACAAATTAAAGAGAGTCCTTGTGGCGGGTTTATCACTATGAGCATGGTGGTTCTGATCTGATCAGGTACATACATTGAGGTACTACATAATAACTCAATGGGTACATATTGCATTCCTAAGCTAGTCACTATGATGGGTGTCACGCCTGGTGTGTGGTGGCTGCAGTTCAGTTGGACGCAAATATTAAAAGAAAGGTAGTGACTTTGACGTTCATAAGTGATATGTTGATGATTAAATTAGAACAAAGAACATATATAATTTAGAAGATATTTTTTTTGCCCAAGTATAAAATATTACTGTTAATTTAATTTTAATTTTCTAAATTAGCAGAAATTTTCGTAGCAGCAGATGGGCGAACAACGACGACATTTTAGCCCATAGCGAAACATTATTTCAAATATCTGAATACCTGTTGAATCGACCTTTCCCTGTTTTGTTATTTGTCGGCCTGTTTTTGCCAGTTTAGCTGTTTTAATTTCAGTTTTTCAAATTTGTTTTATTTTTATGAATATACATCTTCCTACCCGATCATTCAATGAATGCCAGCTTTTAAATAAATCATATTGCATTAAGGGCCGATTTATCAATCATTAAATCATCATCAGATAAATTTATTTGAGGAATAAATTTTACAGATTTTCAATACATTATCTGTCAAAACGTCAAAATTATTCCTCGTATAAAATTATCTGACAATTAACGGACGATTGAAAAATCAGCCCTAAATAAAATAAAAACTAATTATTTAAAATTAAAATCAAGTTACACTATGCTAATTACATTAATCACCGCTAGAAACCAGTCGTGTGCGTTAAGGACGGACCGTAAGTTACCGGGAAGGTATGACGGACGTTTAGCGTAACACGGTTACTCTTGCAATAGGGGTCTGAGCAATACGCGAATTTGAGCTCGCGAATGAATATAATTTATATTATTACCTAGTAGATTTTTTAACTTGAAGTGTATACTTATAGAGGGATGGTCGCTAAAAGTCATACAAAAGGTTTCAATAAATGTAATAGTATCGGAATTCCTTTTCATAAGCCGGTAATAGTCTTATACCACAAAGTATTCTTCAAGCATGTCACTTTCGAAAAAAAATTCATGGGTGTGATATCAAAATTGTAAAGCGTTACAACATTGTAACACATTGTAAACACACATGTATAGGAACCAATAAACTTTTAATAAATCATACAAATTTAAACAAGCAATAAAAAGTTAATATTCTTCTTTTTATTTTGGCACCACATAAGCACTTGCCAGTGTCAATATTTTTAATAAGCCTTCGTAGTATTTTTTAATCTTCAAAGTAGTGTCTAACAAGATGGTGGCTCCCTTGTTAGAACTTTTTAGAGAGTTTTTGTGGCAACTCAGAATACATGTTTTCAGTTTATATTTACAATCCACTTCACGTATGCATAAACAAAGTATATCACACAAAATGCCACCAATATTACATAACATTGAATGAAATAAAATAAAAAGTACAACATGACAGCTCAAGATCCCGCCAAAAACTTTTCAATGATCTAATATAATTTTTTTCTTCTTTTTCTTCGTGTCGGCACAAGTTGTATTTTAAATAAAAATAGCTCGTGCCGTAGTGAAAAGATTGGCCAGTCAGTGAAGTTGCACAGGGTGCGCCGGCGCGGCGGCCAGACGAACCCTGATATCTTCAGTCGCGGTGGCTCTTTTCATACACCCAATTTTTCTCTGAGGAACCAAATCGAAACTGTGGTTCCAAAGTTTACCTCCTACAAACGTACGAACTTTACCGTAACTATTTTTATGTTATTAAACAGTTTTTATTTTCTGTGCGAATTTGTGAATAGGTACTCTATTTTTAACATCATTAGCCGAATGAACAGCTACTTTCATTCAGAGCGTGCGGTAAGCGGGATTTATGGATGCGGTGAGGATCAAGCGATCGATTTCCTTGGAAATCCGGTGCAGTACGGATGCGGTTGTCGTTGTAATAGTAATGATGTGAATGCGGCACGTGATTTAGAATTAAATAAAATGTTATTTTAATGTTATACTTTAGATACCTTAACATGTAGTTACTTTTGTGTTATTATGGTTTGTCAAATATATATATTATTTCAGAAGAATAAAAATTACTTATGGTATACTCTGGAGAGTGGTGATCGAACTTTTCGAATTAAAAATTTATTGCTAATAGAGGAATAAACAGATGAGTGAAAAATAATAGCCATGGGGTATAAGGGGCGTCGAACAACATCTTGGAAACTGAGACACCCAAGCTATCCTGCTGAGTGATGGACGAGGAAATAGCGATAGCGGGGTGGTAGGCCTGTACAGACTAAAGGTGTCTCGACCACCAAACGTATGGTGAAAAGCCCGTCATTTATGCGTTTATGCGCCTCGCGTTTCGAGATCGGTGGTGCAAGTCAAGTTTCTATTTACGCAGGCCGGCATGACAGCCGCGACAGCGATGAAATGTTAATCTGTCTGTGGTAGCCACTTTTTTGATTTTACTGCGCTTGATACCAAACAAAATTCCGTAACTTTGACGTGAAACATTAAAAAAAAAACTTGCTTTGGCAATCATCTTCATATACCCTTAGTGTTTCCTAAAGGATTTTGCATCGGTATTATTAAACAGTGGTAGTTTTTGTTTTAATCGCTTTCGGAAACGATAATATATCTTCGTATTATTTTGTACATTGCGTATTAGCGCCCCTAGCGGATAAGCGGAAGCACTAAATTTGTCGGTACATTAATCGTAATGCTTGATTGTATTCGCATTGGACGCCCTGAACACTGCATTGCAGTAACTTTACTTGGTCCGTATAAAAAAGATTGCATAATGTCGTAAATCACCCATTACGCTCGGTATAGTAAAATCAATCAAAATAACTTCATAATTAACCATAAAAAACGCAATTAGGAAGACGTATACTTAAACCATTCGTTCCGTGCAATTTCTAAGCGGCATAGATCATTTGGCCGACGTCGTTAATGGTGCGTTCAAATCGGAAAATATACGTTACCCGCATTTCCTTGTACGGGACTGCTCTATATACTATAGTTGAGGTAACTAAAATTTGCAATACAGAAAACGAAACGTTTCATCGTATTTCAAAAAACTATGATCTCTTATACCCAAGTAAAGAACTAGGCTCTCAACTACAGGTTCTGGAAGACATCATTAAACGTTCGGCCAAAGATGCTCATTATAATCGTGGTAGGCAGCCGAGGGAGGACAAGATAATATGTAATCACCATACTATTGTTTTGGGTTCAAGAGGTTATTTGCAGGCAAGTTTAATTCTACAAGAACGGCACAACTGTCTAGATATGAAAAACCATTACACTAGAATGCATAATTCTATTTTTTTAATCGTAGTTCAGAGAAGTTACGTCACTGTATTCAATGGTAAGAACCGTGCAAAGTCGCCAGTCGTCGCTGACATGCCAGCCTTTTGAAATGTCTCTTTTTTATAGTATCTCGGCACATTGATTGTACTGTCCCTGATGGTACAACGGCGACCACTTCAAATATCGGCAAATTTAAATTATCATATTTTCTTATTATATGAATATGAAAATTTCTCATACCGTCAAGTTTTCTCACTGTTTTCTTAACCGTCGTCAGCTGATAGTACTACTAATTCAAATAAGTAAATATATGCGATTTCCATTGGCTTATCCAGATTTGTTTGCCAGGGTGAGCCTAGCTAGAGCCGGATTAGCCATATTAACATAGTGACCTTTTTTAGTGTTGTCTGGGTCAAAGCCAAGCTTTGGATCCGTAATACAATATTACATTATTCCGTATTAAAGTAAACGAAATGTATATGGTCTTTATCATGTATGATAGAGTTAGGCATGAAACTCTTGACAACTACAAAAATATAATAATTTAATGTGTTACAGGATTTTATTAACATTTATTTTGAATACTATTAGTATTTAGTACATATGAAGTTCTAGGTGGATTCCTATTAAGCATTGTAGGTAATATTAATGAAATACTCCAGTTAAGACAATATAAAAACAACACTGATATAAACCACCAGTAAAACTTGAAAGATCATAAAAATTCAATCACTGTTGTTGCTTGGACAGCTTAAACCGCGGATCGATTCAATGGCAAGTGAGGAGCTCGGGGAAAAAGTAGGTATCCGCTGAAAATCGGTTCCCGTGGGAGTCTAAGGGCAGGAGAAAAACGAAAACAATAAACTATATTATGTTCACTTAGAACACAATAATCGGATTTACATTTGACCTTTATTCAGAATCATCGTGGCTATTATTTATTTCTCTCTACTAAGGATAACAAAGAAATAATCTTTTAGATAAATAGAGGTAATCTTAGAGTAATGTCATTCTAAATAAATAACCGTTATATAGGATTTAAGAAGTACTTCTTCTTTTGTGTCTTAAATTGAGTCTGACCAGTATTCGGCCACCATCTGAGCGTTTTTGGTGAAGCTGTAAAAGCCGTCTGAGGCTTCAGGGCCCTTATGGCTAACAGTATAGACAGATAGAACAAAAGAGAGTTTAAAGAAACTATCACTAAATCAGCGAACGTGCAGGAATAGGGATTTATTTTAATTAGGAATAATCACTTGAAAATTTTGAATCAGTATTTTATCAGATAAGATATTATGAAAATTGAATATCTTTGATAGGGTAACATAAACCACTGAATAGAAACAATTACTGAGTTAAAAACATCTGTCGGTTGGTTGATTATCAACGCCGATCCACCCTTGGTCACTACAAATTTATTTTCATAGTTAGTTGACATGGCCATGTTAATTCTAATTACAAATATTACATAAGCCTTAACGCCTCACTTCACATTTCTATCACCCAACATGAATTTATTCCCACAGCGCTTAGTTAAAACCAACCATAAAGTACAGATTTTTTATCTTTATGCCTTCTGAAATAAGAATCAAAATACCGTGTTCTTGCTATAGGTGATCAGTTTGCTTTGTGGTCAAATGATGTTCTCATACTAAATGTAAACCACAAATGCGTTTAGTTCTTCCTCGTTCGTGAGAATATAATTTATTTTACGCGTTTTGAAGTTCGATTGTGTTCAATCAACGTCTAGATTATACAGTTACATATTTTACCCCTTTTAAAAAATATTTTAGAATTTAAGGGGTTTAAGGCAACGAAACTTGATCGATGAACGCGATACCAAACGACAAAGGAAATGACCGCCTGTTCGAATGCTTATTGACTAATAATAATCTATACAAATAAATAAAATTGAAGTGTATGTTTGTAATGTCAACATAACAGATTTATTAAATGCAAATGTAAATATATACGGTACTTATATTAAAAAAACAAGGCTTTAAGTTTTTATGTATTACTCTTCTTGTTCTGGCTAATCTCCAAAACGGTTGGACCAATTTTGACGGAACTCTCACTGGCAGATAGCTGATGTTATATGGAGTAACTTTAGCTACTTCTATTTCAGATTTTGTAATCCACGCAACCGAAGTCGAACCCTTTTTCGTGTGAGAAAGTAAGATCGATAAACTCATAGAGTTTGTGCTTGTGCTTTCACTATTCCAAGATTATAACCTGAATGTATTTAAGAATTCAGCCGACACCTGGCCTGGTTATTTTCTTTTATTATATTTAATTCTATGTAAGTTGTAAAGTCACTAGAGGAAGTTAGCTAAATAATGTGAAATATTTAAGTATTAATATATTAATTTACCATAGAAGTCTCAATGCCTTTGATATTTGTTGATTTATTATCTATGGGCGCCAAATTAATAGTAGACAAAATAACAAATATTTCACATAATTACATTTTATAAAATATTTTACAAATTAAGCACAAATCCGCTGCATAAAATCTAATAATTTATCGAAAACGATATGTTTTACCATTAAAAAGTAACTTATTATTTGTAAAATTTCATTACAAAAAGCGATAGGAAATAGCATTTGTACAAACACATAGACAACGCGTCTCAAACATTCCACGAGTGATGTTGCTGAACTTTACACAGCTGTCCGAATCTTGTTTGCACTTGTAAGTTATTCTATGGCAGGTTTCGGGACGTTCGTTTCGAATCACGTTTTCAGTGTGCAAATATTGATAAAATCGGAACCTTTACTATGAGATAAATCTTAATCTCGTTAAGGGATTGCAAGACAACCGCGTGTTTTATTTTAATGTATTTTCATTTATCCACGATTATTAATAATCAACTTCAAGATGAACTCTAGTCCAACTCAACTAAACTGGACTTCGAAGATTGGATCTAGTTTCCTGGAAACGCTGGAGTACTCTCTTAACTGTAGAAAGAGTACACCAACAGTTCTAGTTGTATTTCGCTGACTGTGCCCAGCTTCAAGTATTGTCAGGATCCTGGTACATTCTTCAGGGGTTAACGACATGATGACTTCAGAATAATAAAATTTATAAGGCAGAGGCACCATATTTATAACTTTTTTATTCAAAAACTAAAGCAAATCGGTTCTTTGCAGTCCAGTGTATATAGAAACGGCTCGTTAACTGATGCATGTTTCCAACAACACCTTTTAGACTGGAACACAGAACAGCGTGAGAATGCTGTTTGACGGCAGAAATTGTGAGATATATGTTTAGTAGATGGTTCTGCAACCGAACCCTTGCAACAGGTACTACGTTCTACAGCTAAAAATCAATTTAGGTAATTCAAAGATATTTCTTCTAGCATGTTTAAAATAATTTATTCAAAAACATTGAACTACTATGTGCAACTACTCTTTGGTCGCAATTAATAACTACAGATGATTTATAAAATTGTATGTCTAAGTGCTGAGCAGCGAAAAAAGTGAACGAAAGAAGATTACATGTAATAGAGATGCCAATTTTAAGATGGGTGTGTGCTACAACTAGAGCCTATAATATTAGGAAAATTAGTAGAGAAGTTGAGCAGATTAGCGTGGCATGGCATGTGGAGTGACGAACTCATATAAGTAGAATAGTTTTAAATATAAAGGGAGGTATAAGGTATAGGTTTAGAAGAAGACCTAAGAATTATATATGGAAGTATATTATTACAAGTTAAACAAAAACCCGACTGTTATAAAAACACGATAAAAAAGAGAAAAACAAGCTCTATAGCTAAATAATTTTGTTTGATTAATTTGAAATGCATCATGGCATGTATTTTGTTTCATACCCACTCTAACAAATAAATAAATGAAATTGAACTGTCTGCATGTAATGTCAAGATAACCCTTTTTACTAAATACATATGAAAGTATATACGGTACCTATAACAACAAATCAATCTTTGAATTTTTTTTGCTCCGCCTAATTTCTGAAACGGTTGGACCGATTTTGATGGATCTTTCATTAGTAGATAGCTGATGTTACAAGGAGTAACATGGGTTACTTTTATTTTGGAAAAATAATTAGTCTTCTGAGCAAATAAAACAATAAGCAAAAACAACTACAGTTTTATAATATTATACTACGATTTTAAGTGGAGTCACAAACTGCATACGTTTACTTTTTCCACGAGATAAGAATACCAAATAAAATCTCTACCGAGGAATAATATTTATTTATTAAAGTCGTCACATCCCGCACATAAGTATAAAGCAGGTAATACAAACAATGTCATAACGTGTCTGTGATATGAATTATAACATTAATGGAATTCTCTTTTGAACGGATAGCTCGACGCAAGGAATGTTGGCTCTACAAAAAAATAATGCGCGGAGATGCTTGAATTTCGCTATTCAACATTTATTTTAACGTTTTATGGCTCATGCAAAAATTAAAAGGTATCACTGAGTCGCACATTGAACCGAATATAATATTTCATCGAATTAATGTTTGAAAGTTTTTATAAAATGCTGCGTCAAAAATATTTTGTTTTGTGTATCACTGTGGACTGAAAAATAAATTAAAAATAGTTTCTTACACATTACAGTTTCAGTAAATAATATTGTGTAAATATATAATAGTAAATTTAATTCACTAATGGTGTTGCCTAATAATCTCACCTACATTAATAAATAGGTTGTTCTGTGTACATTTTTTTTTTTCAAGTTTCCTAATAGGCGTTGTTTGTAAAGGACACTGTTCAGAAATATACCTTTTTTGTATGTATCTGTCTGTTTGTATGTCTTGACTTAACTCAAAAATGGCTACACCGATTTTCATGAAATTTTGTTCACTGGAAGCTTATATTAGTCAGCTTATTGGTCAGTGGATGGGCTATAAGATTTTGCAATAATATGAGTAAAAATAAAATTATAAGACGAAATTAATTACTACGTATTAAACACATGCGGAGACGCGAGGTACAGCTAGTTTCAAATAATAATATGTATTTCACTAGATATTTTTCTTTTATTTTTTCTAATACTTTTGTACAACCTTGGTAACTAAAACACAATCAAAAAACTCAGAACAGCCACCGAGCGATATTTATCAATCGACAGTCACTGTCATCAAGCCAGCTTATCCTTTTTCAAGCATCGCCCCTAAAAATTCCACCCTAGAAACTATGAAAATATCAATATATTCACCCTATGTGGCTGCAATGAAAACGTGTCGGGTGCATAGTAGAAAGGTAATCACACTGTCGCCATAGAGACCGGGTCTCCCTTCTTGTGAACTAATCGATTTGACATGTCTTTACCGCTCTACAAACCAGTGTGTAATCACAATAGCTCTTAATATTAAGTGAGAATGTGTATGAAGATTGTAACTACAATGCATACAACAGTTTAACAAGTTTAGGTGCCGGAATACACCGATAGGTACACAGCGATATCTTGTCTATTTGAGGGTGGTAGCTAATAAGGCGAGCATTAAAAATACCCTACCACTAAAGATTCATACCAATATTTCCAAAGTGCAGGACGTTTGTAAAATTAGAACTCACATTATAGAATACTGCACTACCATCTGTAATTAAAAAACATTCAGAAATGCTTGACTACATTGACGACCTTTTTGACGATTGTTGATCCATGAATGCCCCTAAAAACCAAGATATATGTGAGAACATTATAAGATGATCTAAGTGCTGAACAACAAAAGACACTAATGAAAGAATATTGCATATAAAAGAAATGCAATGCTAAGATGGATTCCTGATGTAATTAGAATAAATAAAATTATAAATGATTATACAGAGGAAGCAAGAAAGCAGCACGAGTGCCACAATTTTAGGAGTAACAAATTAGCGTGGTATGAAATGTCATGAATAGGGATGAAAATCATATACCTAACTAGAATGAAGTTAGATGGATTTAGATGTAGAGGAAGATCGAAGAACCTGTAAATGAATTGTGTGAGGAATATATTACTTATATAAAAGGTGTGAAGACTGAGATTACAGATGATGAGGAGACTAAAAGAGTGCAACCTTAAAAGAAACAAGATAATGCAGAAGCAAATGAATCATGAGCATTAGATGAAGCAGAAAAGCTGGCAGCTGGCTTCAAAAATTTGCTGTTTGCTAAATATGTCAACTTTCGAGTTACTGTAATTAAATTATCTTGATGTAATAGAAGGCTTACTGCAACAATGGTTCTGAAACTAGAGATTCCCCGTACAGGACAATCGAGAGATATTATGAGACGATATATACAATACTCAGTGGTCGAAACACGAAGCTATTCTAAAAATGTATGTTTGTTCAACAATGCGATATTGACGCAGTATCTCTGCATTCTAATTGCTCTTACTTGGTTTAATAATATGACAGGAGGTTTTAAGGGTAAAATGAGTAATATCGTTATGGTTTCAAAGCTTACTATAATTGTGACTTTGCAGTGTATACCTGAAGCACCGAAAATGCTAAATTTGCTCTATGGGTATTTGTTTTTCCTATAGAAAAAAATAACACAACTTGTAAACATGATGATTTGCTTAGCAGCAATAGCGGTATCTCGTATTGCATTGTCTTATAAAGGAGTTTTTATCTATACATATAATAAAATTGAAGTGTCTGTTTGTAATGTCAAAATAACAGGTTTTCACTAAATGCATATGAAAGTATACACGATATCTATAACAAAAAATCAATTTTTTTTTTATTTTTGTCTGTCTGCTTGTCTGTTTGTTCCGTCTAAACTCACAAACGGTTTGACCGATTTTGACGGGACTTACACTGGCAGATAACTTTTATTTTAGAAAAATAATTAGGACGGATTCTTGTTATATTATTCGGTAATATACAATCCAAAAATAATCTTAATTATATGTAGATTAACTGCCCATGGCCAATCGCCGCTGTCATGCCGGCCTACAACTCTCTCAACAGCTGGATATACACTGGTTGATCCAAAACGCGGCAAACCAATAGAGAGTCAATGTTAAGGGTTTATCACCATTTGTATGGTGGTCGCGATCCAGTCGGGTACAGATACCTAACAACCCATTACTGGATATTTAAAACCGGCTGAATACGGAACTCGACACACCTATGCATGCCACTACAGTGAGTGTCACACCTGATGGTCACGATCCATTCACACATAATTTTTGGGTTCTACTACTCAATAATGTCTATGTCTTCTTATCTATTGTTGTGCGTTTAGACGGACTAGCTCTCTATCCTATTATTAAAGACACGCTACACCGGTAAAAAAAACGTGATGACGTAATAGCTGAGAGTTGGATGCATATTCTAGTCCACCATATTCAAGGTGAATAGATGTTGCAAAACACCAGTTTGCTAAAACCACTAATCAATTTTATATCATTCACAGTTTATATTTGTTATTTCCAGATTGTGGAAAAATACTAAGTGCCTCATCATACTTTCATCACGATCCATCTAAGGATATAAGAAAGATCGTAAAAATAAATATAAAAACGTTGTGTAACTATTTCCCATACGTCAAGACACATCTACATCAGTATGCAGATTCAGTTTGTCGTCCAAGTGATCAACGCATCGCATCCTATGCCTCCCAAGAGCGTTGTACAGGCTCTTGAATATTAATAGTGGTATCATTACATGGTGCATCGCTCCTGCCATAAAACATCTTTGCATGTTTAATATCTTCTTAACTAGCATTTTAGGACTTCATAATATTCTATTATAAGCAAATATTCCAAAGAAGAGAAGAAAAAGTTTATACATTTCAATAATATATATTATTAAGATGGCTGTTCAATTTCGATTGATTATTTGTGTTAACTAATTTTTAATTATTTAATAAACACATAAAACAGTGTAGTATAATTAAAGTCACATAATACGCGTGAAAGTTTGATAAAAATAGTATAATAATTTAATTTCGGTCCAATAATCCTACTATATATATTTCTTATTTATCTATATCATTTTTTGTTGATAGTACCTACATCGTCCCTAACGCACTAATAGGTTATCATCTTAATTGCTATGTTAGTTTTTACTCCCATTTAAAGGCTCCCCTTCCCATTTGTTTATCCACTATAATCATCCTAAGTTACAAACCTCAACTTATTGGTCTGTTCTATTCTATCTTAACTCTATTACACTGTATTTTCTCAATAAATTGATATTTAGCATTCATTATACTCTATTTATGTACTTATTGTTATTTATCTTATATTTTTCCAATGATTCCTTTAATACGTCCTTAATTATTTATCTTATTATATATATATATATATATATATATATATATATATATATATATATATATCTCTACAGGTCATCACTGAGTCTTCGACGAAATTGTTATTTGATGTAGTGTTTCTACAGAATAAAAACTAGAGATTTGTGACTTAATTACCAGAGACTTAATTATGTAATAATTGTCATATTTCTTCGTTTATCTTAAGTGTTGTTTTAATTACTATCTATCAAACTATCGACGTATTAATAAATAGCTTAATAAATGGTTCCCCGCATAATGCCAACCACAACAAAAACCCCAAAGAAGTTAAAATTCTCCGCAGTTTGGGGAATTCCCCTCTAATCGACAACCTTGCCTACAGCCTAAAATACATAAAGAAATTTTCAAATCTGATAGGCAGTTCCAGAGATTAGTACGTATAATCAAACGAACAAACAACATCTTATGCTTTATAATATGACTATAGATTATTTTATGTTTTCAAAGAAAACCTTTGCAATATCATCCTTACAAAGGGATCTCGTAAGGGTTTCACAGACATTATAAATCGTCTAGATAAGTGGCCGCAAGACCGACCGCGACCGGCCGCGGCTCAACTTAATGCTTATGCGCCCGTAACAATTTACCCGCTGGACTTTGAAACGTGGTCGCCGTATAAGTCCACACGAGTTGACCGCGTTTACATAAAAAAATGTTCAAGTAAACACACCCAGTAGTAGCGTTATGCTATACTATTAAAAACTTTTTTAATTAAAAATCGTATTCTAAATTATTTATCCTGATTTATAATTAGAATTGAGGTCTCAATGATAAAACATTCTAATATTCTCTCGAGGTCTCTACAAAAGAACAGAATTTAAGAATGTGTCAGTGAAATTGAAAATGTTCGTCGAAGTTTTGTAAAGTACGAGTTATTAAGAAAGAAAACTGTCTCGTAACCAACTAAAAATTCATAACTATCGACGACAATATTAATCCTACACAGTGTTATTTTTTTGAAAGTGCTAAATTTTATGCAGTTTCTATGGATCTGAGAATGCTACAACTAGTAGTTAGCTCATGCTGTGTATTCATTTCAAAAGGATGTAATTAGAAATACGTATTTATTAACGAACGTTGCATATAATTTACCCATAACTCTATAACTACATATAGAAATACTAGCCGCAGTAACATCAGACAAATAAAGCGCTTCTTTCCTAATTACGCTATATCATTAATTATTATTGACTTAAAATTTATTACTGACTGAAGATTGATTAATTTGACTTATGGTTTCACTGAAAAAACCTATTTTATTAACCGACTTCTTTATATATTATAGTTATATATATATATATATATATATATATATATATATATATTGCATCGCTTACGGAAACTACGACAGAACCCTAAACATCCTGAGGTTTGTATTTAAATGAAAAAGCTTAACGACCATGCGACTGTATGTGATCGACAATATATTTATGATTGATGTGTTCGTATACACAGTGATAATGACATGGTGAACCACAGCGAGGAGAGAACATCAAGACGGTACAAAAAACTTTTTTTAAACAAACCGATTTCACTAAAATAATGATAATTCAGAGTTAGCGTGTCCGGACACCGCGTTGATGAAATGTGCCTGAGCTATCAGTGAAAGATAACATAGTACCGTGGTGAGGATTTTTATAATGCTTGCCTAACTAGTACTAGCTAAGTACGTATAGGTATGTTTCAGCAGCTGCACTTGAGACCCGATACACCAACTAGGTTACTTACTGTGTTACCATATTGTTCTACATCACCACTTAAGGTCAAATGCCAACGCGATTGGGCTATATTATTTAGGTTAAGATAGAAATCTAATTAAATATCGGGTATACGTCGTTTTCTGAAGGAAAACACAGGATTCAGTACAACAGCGGACTTGCATTACCAAGAAATGTAATAAACATATAGTTCTATTTTTTGCAACAAATAGCTATATTACGAAAACATTTCTTAAAAGTCCCGATTTCCTCGCAATATTTTTCGTCACCATCCGGTTGATGTCCGAAATGGCGTAAGCAAGAATACGGAAATTCCAAAAAATTTAACATAGGACAGGTATAACACATAAGACCACGGTAAGCATTGAGTTGTGTCAAAAAAAAACACAAAGTAAATATACGTTTAGTTAAATCACACTTTATGAAAATATGAAACTCATGCGAAAATAAAACCCGTCAGCTAAACGACTTCACGAAAAAGGTCCAAACGTTTGCTCTGCTACGTTTAATTAAAATTTCACAGGAATACTATATTACTGCTACAACTGTATTTTAAAGTACCTCTTTTTAGCTATATTTTTCGTTCAGTATTTTTTTCCCAAAGGTTTTTTATACTGATTTGGCAAGTGCTTCTGGAGGGGATAATAAGAAAAAAATAATAATATAATAAATACTGTATAAATGTTATACACACACACTCACACACGCACACACAGCCCAAAAAAGCGTACGATCACACACATGGGGGGGGAAACACGCAGGCCGAGTGCCGATTCTAAGTCTTCATATTATGGCACACATAAGAATTTGCAAACTTCTTCGTTCTAACCGAGATGGATGCTACCATGTAGCTCTGGCTGGGAATAATATCCCGCTAGGTTTTGTAGTGGAAGGGAGATGGGATAAGGTCAAACAACTCTTTAAAATACTCGCCATGATAAAGACGATAAAATACGCTCAGTTGATATTCATTTGTATCAACTGTTCGCCCGCGAACAATTACTATTTATTTTATCCCTTAAAGATCTCTTTTAATGATTAATTTTTCGAAACTAGTAAAATACGTATAACTTTTTATGTAACAAAATACCTACGCGAGTTATTAAGAAACAAAATTGTCTCGGTACCAACTAAAAATTCATAACTATCGACGACAATATTAATCCTACACAGTGTTATTTTTTTGAAAGTGCTAAATTTTATGCAGTTTCTATGGATCTGAGAATGCTACAACTAGTAGTTGTACTGGCTTACAATGTATGTAACATTCCTTTTCAGTTCTATTTTTATTTTTTGTGTACATACATAGTAGTAATAATTAATTTAAATAATAAAAATCATAATTTGCGTTCGTTGAATGGTCTGCTTATCAATATAGTTTATATTACAAAAATGTCAAAGCTGTGAATTTTGTTAAAGAAATAAATCCAAAAGGCCACCGTCTGATATCAAACTGTGTCTGGCTTGAAAATAAGTCAATTTCTCGCGGTGAAATATTTTCTTGGTGAATTCACTGAGAAATACATATGATTATATATTATCTAAGAAGAACTTTTGATATAAAAATAAAAGGAACAGTCATTCTACTTGGAAACCTCATTAGTTATGAAGTGTATACTCGTGTAGGTATTTTGTTACATAAAAAGTTATACGTATTTTACTAGTTTCGAAAAATTAATCATTAAAAGAGATCTTTAAGGGATAAAATAAATAGTAATTGTTCGCGGGCGAACAGTTGATACAAATGAATATCAACTGAGCGTATTTTATCGTCTTTATCATGGCGAGTATTTTAAAGAGTTGTTTGACCTTATCCCATCTCCCTTCCACTACAAAACCTAGCGGGATATTATTCCCAGCCAGAGCTACATAGTAGCATCCATCTCGGTTAGAACGAAGAAGTTTGCAAATTCTTATGTGTGCCATAATATGAAGACTTAGAATCGGCACTCGGCCTGCGTATTCCCCCCCCCCTCCTTCCATTTCGAGTCCTTCAATCGAGGATTTCAGAGACATTTCTTTAGATCGGCATGACAGCGACAACTGCCGATGGAATTTATCACCAGTGCTCACCATTGCTTCAGAATTGTACCGGAGTTACCATTAGATACCGTGAAGTCTTTATACCGACTTAACATTAGAAAAGAACAACTATGCATATACGTTTTCATAATATCAAGGTAAAAAAATCATAATAACAAGCCCGGTGAAGCTGTAAAAGCCGTAAGGCTCCAGTGCCCCTAAGGCTAAATGTATAGTCAGATTGAAAAAAAAATCAAGGTCTCAAAATCGTATATTTTTAATAACAGTATAAAAATCTGAAGGGTTATGATTTTTAAACCGAAAAGAGGGATTCGAAAATTCGCCGCGATAACGATAGCTCAAGATTAAAACGATATTCCAAGTTGGGATTAAGTAGGTGAGAACGATAAATTTAGCTCCTGCCCCTTACACCGTGCGGATTTGCGATTCATCTGAAGGATAAGTGACGCTTACCAATCTTTAAAAAGGTCGGTATCTTTTATTTTTACGCGTGGGAGTAGAATCTCTTCAGTGTTATTATATTGCGTCGTGACCCTCTTAGGGTAGGTAGAAATAGTGATATTGTTTCTCAAAGGTGTTTTTTGTGGTAACTTTATATCTCTCTAAATAACTCATCAAAATTGATAACTTAAACATTTAGCATGATATGCTGCTTGCAAATATGCAAAAGCATATTTTCCCCTCGCTATTATATCGCTATTAATGAAAGAAAGAAACAAGTTTAAAATTGATGTTATTGTCAAAAAATCTTTTTATAAAAAGTGTACTTTCATCTATTGGTGTCATTTCTAATGAAAATATTCAACTTATATGTAGGAGGCGCCATCTGTTAACAATCTATTAAACTAAAATGGAAGCTATTACATTGCTTACATTTGATATCGATAGTGTGCAAAATTTCGCAGCTAAAGTATTCTTGTAACCCTCTTTCACTTCTTTGACATTAATTAATCACATGAACCTACTAAGTTATTTTGCTACTAGGTATTTTTTTGATTAGCTATGCCCCAAGGTTTTAACCCTACAAATTTATTCGATTAATCTCCACCGCGCCGCCGAACTATCGTTGTTCGTACTTTGAGTCGTAGAGTGAAGTTTTATAATATATAATCTAATCCAATATATAATCTACCTCGATAAATTGGTTGCATAATGCAGAAAGAATTTTTCTTTGACTTCTAGTTCCAGATGTTAGCGCGTTCAAACAAACAAATAAAAACAATCTCTTTTACTTTATAATAATATTAGTATATATTTAGTTACAATTCCAAAACTTTTTCATAGTTTACTTACTACCTATCAGCAGACTAACAAGAATCACTAGTATAAGTCTAAAAATAGTAGGCGATTATATGTATAAAGCCGAACATCAGACAAGAGGGACGACGCGTCCAAAACACTGCAGTGCGCATGCGAGCCGCCTCCCCCAGTATCTGAACATTAACCTCTACGCCGCGCCGTAGGTGAAGATACTGGGGTCTCGTCTAGTTACCTACCAAGGTCGAATTGTCAATAAATTCTAGATACGTGACACAGTACAATAGGTTGCGACGTTAAAGATTCTCCTTCTGCGTTATCTTTGTATATCATATTTGTCAAGTGTTTTATTAATCTGAGTGTGAATACTCTTCACACGATCACCATGAGCGGGAGCGATTGGGCTGGCCATCCTAAATCACAACAACATGAGGATGGCTTTTAAGAATCGTGACTTGGTCGTAGTAAACTTAACTGTTAAGCTCATACAAGAAAGCGGCGCATTGTAGTAAGTTGTAAATAATATTGCTGACTAATATTAATAAACATAATACAGTGTATATCTGGAACTGATTTACGTTTAAGTACTTAGTTAAGTACATTTTACTTCTAGCTTTAGTACCAAAACCAAGTATGTACTTCTATATATATCAACAAAAGTGTGGATTAAGCATTGATACGATTTAAATCTCCAAGACTAAGAGATTATAATAATACACCGTGTACATCATTTTTAAATCAGGAAAAAATAATACGAATCATAAATAGACGGCATCATCAAAAACAGCAAACCGAGTATCTTTCGGAATAATTGTCATGGTCAAGTCGTATCAGACTGTCGCGCCGCATCTTTCTAAAGCACAAAACAACGCCAGTAAGATGTTATTTTAAATATGCTATTGCTAAAATCTAGAAAACAACAACTATCAATATTTGTGCTTTATATCTTCCTCGGTATTAGTGTGGGCCGAGTTAAAATCCAGCGCTATGGCAATTTGCCATAGCACATACTTAGCTCGGGTCCTTTTCAATGTTGAATGCGGCATTTGTTTGGCAACGTTGCTATATAAGTTATATAAGTAATCTAATACCAATACGAAGAAAGATAGTCCAATGATTGTAATTCAGTTTTTGTAATTATATCTGTTAAATGTGCTTTCTTTCTTAATATCATATATCTTAATATAAAAATTTATTCATATTATGGGATGATTATAGACTATTTACCGTGGGAAGTACTTTAGAAATTAGACGGTTTGTATCATATAGAAAGTAATATCACTTGTGGAAATATTTGTATACTTATCTGAAAACAAACTAAAACAATTTTTATAAATGATGTTGCATAATAAAAAAATTAGTTTTGCACACTTTATTGGGTAGTACATAAGAATTGTTTGCGACTGGATTACTAACACCATACACCAGGTGTAACTCCCGTCATAGTGGGTGCAATATATACCCGACTAGGTTTGTCCCGTTCCAGGACCATCCAACGCATATCCAATTACTGAGAGACTTGCATCCTGGCATGACAACGATGACCGACGATTGATCGCCGATCACAAGTAAATCATGTTCCGTGTTCCGATTGAGTTTGGGCTGCTCTAAAAGGAGATCAGTATGTAGGTAAATCTTGTCTCTAAGCGGATTATGTCATCATCACTTGGGTACCAGAACTTGGTCAAGAGTCTAGCAGAGAGTGTTACAGCATTCGAACTGGATATACCAACTACTCTAAGTATCAGCTATAGAAGAGCTTACATCGCGGGACATAATAGCACATATTCAGGTTCATACATGGTTAGTAAACATAACGAATGTGAGCGCTTTCATTTAAATTATTTTATCTATCAAAAAAATTGAGGTTAGTTACCGCAAGCGATACTGGTTCTTGATTACCCAAATATCATTATTGCAAAATTGGTATTAAACAAAAAAATAAAACTTGCACACTATTATAAAATTACTAACGGTGCCCTGCGGCTCCGTACGCGTTTATTATGTAGTAATTATTTTCGTCTTGTAATTTTATTTTTACTCTTATTAATTTAATTTCTGTAGCTTATCAAATGAGGTATTAAATACATATACTTTCCATGTACAAAAATTTCTACAAAATCTATTGAAAATTAATAAACAATATATTCTTAACTAGACGTCTAGGCGGGATAACGACTCCATAGAACGGTTTGTCGTGCAGGGAAGAGTAGAGGGAAATAGATCACGTGGCAGGTCACCTATACACTGGACTGACCAGTGAAGTCCGCAGTAGGAGGCCGTGTATCTGACTGCACCAGACAGTCTGAAAACAAAGAGAGATGGCGGGAGATTGTGTGGAGAGCTGTGTCTCTACCACCGACGTGGACACCTCGATGTGACCACGACCACTCTGCAAAGAGCGAAACGACAGAGAAGATATTCTTAACGATTTTTAAAAGTATTATTGACTATTTTTAATTATTAAAAAGTGTTTTATTACGAATTATAATAGTTTGTTTAACTATTCTTATAGCCTGTACGTATGCTTCCATTCAACAAAATTTCACCATAATCTGTTAAGAATTAATATAAAAGAATATTTTTTTACGTTTTCTCAAAGTTTTTTCGACAATTCTTATGTCTATCATTTAAGCAATGACATAAATTTCATCAAAATAGGTCAAGCCATTTGTGAGTTGAATCCGGACACAAACAGACACAAAGACAAAAAAATTTATAGTATATTAGTTTTTTTGTTTTTGTCGAACTGACTATAGTATATTCGTGATCAGTGTCTGTATATAGGATGTCTATCAGGTAAATTACCTGAATCAAGTTTTCCCGAATTTTCAAATTGAAAAAAAATACATGTTCAGACAGAACTACTGATTTAATATAGATAGATAAAACATACCTACATTATCCAAAACAAAGCCGTCAACACCCACCAGACACAAGTCACGGCAATAAAATACAAACATAAAGTGTTGGCAACATTAGCGTCCACCGGCGGACAAGTTTCAACGTTATTTATCTACAAGTTGACACACCTCTTTCGTTTTACACTGCCATCAATCGACTTCAGCTTTTCGCTAGCTATATATTGTATTTTATACATACTGTTGTACTTTGTGTATTTGAGCTAATAATATCTAATAGAAATAATTTGGTAGAAATATATTCTCTTAGAAACTAATATTGCTGTTAAAATTATTTTCATTTATTTTCATTTAAATTCCCGGAAATCAAGTTTAGATAAATAAATAAATAAATTAATAAATATAGATAAATTTTTGTCAATATTTAAATAGGATGTAATGTTTCTTTTAATAAACCAGCCTGTAAATATCCCACAACTGGATAAGGCTTTTCCCGAGAGAAGGAACGTTCTTGAACACCACGTCAGCCCACAACATACAGGCGATTTCAAACGCCAAGAAATCCGTAGCTTAGCATTCCGGTTTTGCTTCACAACCGATAGTGTTACAAATTTAAACGCGAAATCAGAAAAGTTATTAGGCTGGGCTCTCGTTTGGACGCAGGGATGAAAAAAGCGAATATTTATTTATTTACAAATTATAATGTGTGCATAGTTAGACGTAGCTTCGTCTTATATAGCCGAAGATATTATTCTTTCTTGAAAAAAATTTAGCAGTATCACTATGGCGCTAACGGTTATCGGTCCAATGGCTTGATATTAATAAAAATAATCGTTCCACTGTGAACAGCAACGCAAATAAATATCACAATAATTTGAGCACAATATGGCCTTTTTATTCAGGATTTTTTTGTTTCATTAAAAAAGTGAAACCATATCTATACTACATCATTTTTCTAGTTCCACTCTTCCGAGTCAACTTTGTCTTGCGAATGTCATTGTTGAATCCCCAGTGAATTGTGATTTCCCCATCATGGTCAAGTAATTTGTTGCGAGTTTTAGGAATGCCGTGACCGACCGGAAATTACGACGTAACAGCGCTTTGTCGGGACAGAGGGCAAAACATATAGATATATCGGCACGAATGGCAACCCTATAAATGCCAGGACTCGAACTTGCGGACACCGAATCGACATTCAACTATTATTCGTTTACTTTCATAAATCTGCTAGTAATGCACCTGGCGGAAACGCGAAGGAACTAATATTAGTATTAAAAACGGTACGTTTTTTCTTATTTGAGAACTATTAAAACATTTAATAAACTTCTAGGTTTAAGAAGTACTGTGTTTAAGTTAATAAACAACAAAAGAATACATATTAAAAGAACATGTATCAACATGGAGACACTTTTCATCTTGCGTAAAAAGTAGTCATATATCGTTCATGACCGATTGTGTAATTTGGTAGCAATGGTGGCTCAGTGGTGTTACTCGCCCAGACACCATATCAAAGGTCACAATGTTCACATCTTGTAATAAGCCGGAATTTATTGTTTGGTTGTAGCTCAGCTGTAGCCTTTACGGACATCACGTCGATCAACATGAGTTCGAAACCCTGCAATGAGCCTGAGCTTTCGGTGAAGGAAAAAATTATGGTAAAACCATAGCACGATTTTTAATACCCGCCTGGCCAGCTACCACCCTCTACTTGAAAATCTGTCATCAAGCACCTATAGATGTGTCGCGGTAGCTGCATTTGAGAGACAGTCCTTCCACTAGGCTTAGCGTTACCATCTTGGGCCACATCGTCGCTTAACATCAGGTGTAATTATGACCATACGCTAAACTTATAAATACTTAAAAAAAACCAGAGCATTGTAGGGAATTTTTATCGACTGACCTCCATCCTGATGTTGAAAGTCTGCCATGAATCACCTACCGGTATGTTCCTAGACTCAATGCATTACCGCCTACCGACACATAGTTAAAATAAGATGAAATTGTGACCACGATAAAGTAAATATTATTAAATTCTGTACATTCAAGACATGAATGAATTGTATATAATCCATCGAATATTGGTTTGGACCGACCGGTACTCAAGAACAATAACTTTTTTCATTAAATAACAAAGTTCTTTATTGCCCGGGAATACGGAAAGAATATTAATTCTCCCCATTGGAACGATCATAAAAGGTAAAAATATTATTAAAGTGGGCCTACTCACTAAGAGGATTGGAACATAGTGTAAGATATTAACAGTTATTCAAGTAATAACATACACATATGAAATTACCGTTTTATATGGAAAAAGTAAAACGAAAAAAATATTATGAAATTATACATTTAATCATTCGAAGTATGTACCATTATTATCTAATAATGGTACATGCATAGATTATGAACTTTTGCCTTATTATGGGTAGTTCATTGATTCCATTGCAGGAAAAATTGCTGGGGTGAGAATCAATACAATATTTGAAGGCGGACAACCTCATCGGAATTGAGTTTTTTCCTTGAGTGAAATTGTCCAAATACCGAAAAAAGTGAAATCTGTTGGAGGAAGGTCCGGGGAGTATAGAAGGTGTCGGAGACATTCCAACTGCAGTTCCTCTAATTTAGCAACCGTCTGTCGTGAAGTATGGGGTCTAGTGTTGTCCTGAAGCAGCAGTGGGCTAGAGAGATTGACCAGTCTCGCTTGTTTAACGGCTAGCTTTTCCATCATGGTTTGCAATTGTTAACAATACAGATCTGCCGTTATCGTCTGGCCAGATCTTAGGAAGTTGTAGTGTATGATATCAGCACTGGTCCACCAAACACTCACCAGTACCTGACCAGTACCTGATTCGAGTTTGGCTTGGGACAGGATTTGGCTGGTTCTCCTGGGTTCAACCACTGTGATGAGCGTTTCCGACTGTCGTAAAGGATCCATATTTCGTCACAAGTAACAAAACGATTAAAAATTCTCTCTTTATTGTGACGGTTGAGTAATATAACGCAGCAATCAATGCATGTTTATTGGTGTGCTTCAGTTAATTCATGCGGTACCCATTTCTCGAGCTTTTTCACTTTTACAATTTGTTTCAAGTGAGTTAAAATTGTTTTATCACTCACACCGAAGTCTGCCGCTAACTTTGACTTAGTTTGCGATGGATCCACTTCCACGATCACCTTTAATTCTTTATTATCTACTACGGTCTCCGGCCGTCCACTGGATTTGTTTCGTAGGTCAAAATTTCCAGAACCAAAACGTTGGAACCAAAAATGTACCGTGCTTTCTTATACAGTAGCTTCCTCATACACATCCTTCGAGCTGTTTCTGCAGCGCTGATGCCACGGTGGAACTCATATTCGTAAAAAACGCGATAATTTCAGTTTTCCATTTTGTGTCCAAATGGTGAAAAAATCAAATGTTGCAAAAACAAAAGAATTACTAAATTCGAAACACATTTACATAAGCTTAAATTTGAAATTAATTTGAATTTGGAATTCCTAACCAAACACGAGATATTTGAGATCAAGGTTACCTGTTCAACAAAACGACAATATCATATGTAAGGACCTAATATAATATGTTAAAACTCAAGAGATTGATTTTTTAACGCGTTGGTCTTTGGAACTATCAGTCAGTTTGAAAATTCATTTGACATTTTAGCCTATTTATTGAGTAAAGTTAAGAAGCTATATAGATTCACGGTACGACCCTAAAGGAGCGGGAGCTACACGGGTGCATTGGTGGAGGCGCGGTTAAGAGTTGGTCGAATAAATTTAACGCGAGCGACATCATGGGGCGCTGCTAATATAGTACTGAAATATATTATTTTAATTTAATAGCTCTAATAAAGTTAAACTACTCCGTATTTTTTATAAAAAAATTACCTTGTGATACCACAATGTGATATTCTATTATTTAACCAATTAATAATCTTAATCACATATAACAACGAAGTTTTTATTAGACTATGGATGGTGTCAACGCGATATAAAGCCACTAGCTTTGTACTTCGCCCTTCTGTAGGAAGCCTATTAAAATATACTTTCTTTCTTGTGACCATAAGACTGTGTTGGAGTTTAGTTAGAGAAAACCTTTCATTGCGTACTTAGGGGGGCGACTGAGAACTTCTAATAAGTACTTTACGGCGCTTGAATTAAATGTATTTATTTATCTACTCTAATATTACAAAATTCAAGAGATTGTTTGATTATTTGAACGCGCTAATCTCTAGATCTACCGGATTTGAAATTTATTTTTTGGATTATATATGTAACTTATTAATTGTGTAATTCTATATAACTTCTCGCTACGACCCTAAGGAGTGGATGTAAGGAGTTGAACCACAGAGGTCAAGCAATCTGGTAAGCTGTATGCAAGTACGAAAAATAAGAAACAACGATAGTCTATGAGGTGCCTTAGAGACGCGGTGCGGCGGCGCGGTTAAAAGATAGTCGAATAAATTTAACACGGATGAAACCGCGGGGCATAGTTAGTGTAATTAAAAAATTCAGTAGGAAACATTAATACACGATATATGATTTCGTGAAAAGGTTGTTGCAGCTTAATCAGTAAGGATAAGTAATCAGGTTAAGGGAGAGCTGAAAAGGATTAAGCTTGTTCACCCGTTATGTAACTTAATTGTTTCATGTTATTATGATCAGTTTTCTGAAAATAATGACCGATAAGCTACTAAAACTATCAATGGTTTCTTCGATGCAAGGATTTCACTTCACGTAACACTTGCAACGTAAGGTGCAACGCTAAAAAAAATTAAGATTACGAAAGCACCTGATATATCAACTACGTCAGCTTATAAGTCAGCTGACGTTTGATCATCTGATTTAAGCTGATGATGTGTTGTTGCTGCATCTTTTTGTAGATGTCCATCGGTCGCAGAGGTCATTGACGTGCCAATTGGAACTCGCATTGAACTGCACAAACGTAACTAACAACTCACGACTCCCGAGTTTATGGATGCAATTTATTCGTTGGAATCTTGGCGCGGACTGGCTTGTTTGTCGTTGATATGTTATGGACAATGTGTGATTTCAGTGAATTATTATTGTCCTGAGAACTTGCATATTAAGTAGTTCCATTGTCAATAACTTACTAATTTATTCAAAGCAAAGTACTTTCTGCATAATGACATGCATGCTTAGTAACATAATCATACCGCGAAGAATTAGCTATTTCAAATGTTAATAAATCTTTTTTTATACAACTATGGGGGCAAACAGGTATATGGCGCCTGATGGTAAGCGGTTACTGGCCTATTGACGCTTGTAAAACCATAGGATTACTTGCATGTTGTCTTCCCCCAACTCCCTTTCTCGAGGAGCTCTTGAAACCCTACTCACCGCAGGAACACAGCACAAAGTTATTTGTCTGTGATCTTCTGCAGCACAGTGTTTTATGAGTTATTTACATTTTTTAGTAAAAAATAAAATAATTGATTAATCGGCTTATGCCCGGATACTGGAAGTGATAACCCTAACAAAAAACGAATATAAACTTAAATAAAAAATAAAATAAAATAAATTGTTCAAAAATGTGTGCCGTCGATGGTTTTATCTACCATCTGTATTGATTTGAAGATTTTTTTACATTTTATAAGTTTTAAGTATTTTGATTAATTATCCGAAAAAAAAAACATTGATTTTCCAAAAGAAAAACTCAGAAACTATGCATAATAGACACGCGCGAGTTTTACTTTCACATTTGAATTGATTCAAACTATAGAAAAGTGCAATAGAAAAAGGGATGTCAAAAAATTGGCTCTCATAGAACACTGTCTGTAGGGTGAAGGTATTTCACCAGTCGGGTTGCCCCAAGTGAAAATAAATGTTTCTCGTTTTTGTAACAGCATGATATCCTATGCCGGACAAAAGGACAGCATGATAGTAAGCACAATACAATCCATAAACAACGGTGAACATAGAAGGTACAGCAATCCATCTTCAGTCGTTGCTGTCGTACCAGCAAGCAAGCCAATAGGCAGTTGAATATACACTGGTATAAACCAGAACACGACACGCCTAAGCATAACCACTATGGTGGTGTTACACCTAGTGTCCCATACACGCGATCGCCTTATCCCATTAACTTTTAGTATTCTGCTTCTCAGGCCGGCGACCATGGAATATCGCATCGACTTGTGAAATCAGTTAAATACCAAAAATATTTTTTATAATATGTAAAAAAAAACCACATTGCTATTTTTTTTTAATTAATTTCGGTTAAACGAACATGTCTCATCCTAAGTTAATGAACAATAATTTAATTCAAGAATGGTGGTCGTCGAGAGCATTACATGGCTGCTCAGTGCACCGTTCCTTTTTGACTACCGCTCAATCAAACCATACAATAGTGACGTTGAGAAATCACGTTGAAGTAGTTGTCGTCACGTCTTCATGTGTCTAGATTTACTAGTACCATGACAAAAGCCTAAAAGTTGATACTATAATTGGCTGTGATACTTATATAGCTACACTCTAGACCTAGAAAAGAGACTGGCTCTTAATAACAGTTTCCCAAATACTACGACAGATTCTTGGCGTCAGAGTTTCGAAAGGAGATTGGATTGCATGGCGACAACTTGAAAATGCTAGAGCATTTAAGACCACCGGTATTGAGATTATTATTCCCTTATTATTATTATTATTCCCTTACGTATTTCCTTTACCGAAAGCATCGCCTCATTACAGGATTCCAACCATTATCTACCCACACAGTGCCTGAGTATGCTACTTTAGATTGGTACCATATCATGATAAATGGCATATACGTTTTTTTTCTTGTTTACAATTTATAGTATATATGTACCAATATGCTAGACGTAAACTAAACACATGAGATTAAGTAGAAATTTACTTGATCTACTGTGATATCATTGGAATTAAATACATACATTGTTAATCGTACGAAGTGCTTTTTAAATAAAGTTTTAACATTAAACTACTAATAAATTCAACAAAATAAAAAAAAATAGTTCATATGATTAAGTAATATACAATTTGGTAGAATCTTAAAAATAAAATAATTTACACTCATAACATCGTAACAAAGACTCTAAACACGCAAAATCTACTGCATCTAAAAATATTTAAAGAAAATACGTATCATTTTATATCTAACGTAAATATATCAGCACTAAGAATATTTATACCTTCCAGAAATAAACTGAAATTTCCTCGATATTAATAATAACGCCGCGCAGGGTGAAAATCAACATATCTAATTCGGAAAAATAACTTACCTTCCCCGGAGAACGTTCAGACGTCAGTCTAGTAATCCATCACACACTCACACATACTAGAGGGCATTATCACTGACACTTACTTTTACGTTATCAATAAATAACCATTTATGTCTTATGGGGGGGGTTTATTTTTGTTACGAAAATAGTCCCGTCGGAGCGGCGAACGCGCGTATCTCGAATTCGCGACTGGCCGGTATCGAGCGGGCAACCGGCACCTCCCCGCTACTCTAAACCAATTTATAATACATACAGAGGCGCAGCATCCCCTGAAAATGTCATCACTTGATTTTCGATCGTTCACTGTTTAGTTTAAGGTAGGTTTTCGCACGGAAACGAGATGCCGCAGAGGCAAAATCGCCGCCAGTTCTTGCAGAAAAGCCAAGGGTGCGAATTGTGTGCGTTTTCTTCGTTCGTATCTGTGTAATTGAAATTAGTTTTTTGTAAAACGTTTTCGACAAGAAAATATCTGAACTTGAAAATATAAATATGTATATTAATAGATATTTAAATTATTATAGAAAAATAACAAAAAAGTAACTGTTATGCAAATTAAAATGATGAGGGCATGCATGGTCATATGTTATCAATTTTCTTTTCTTTAATACTTAGTCTTATAAAACTAAGGCAAATGGCAAAAGGATTCTTGCCCGGGGAAGACCAGGTTGTAAAGGACTATATGCAACAACTATGCAAGTGGTCAAAAAACTGCCAAACCTCGCTGTAGTATTTTTCGTTTTGGAATTAGCTAGTAACAATGCAGCCAGCCAAAATATACAATTTTTTCCTGTATTTTTAAATCTGCGTGTTATTTTAAGGACAACTTTCAGTGTATTATACTCTTCTCGCTAGGTATCCCAATTCTTGGATTATACTGTAATTTGAACAATAATTCCCATCACATGCAATATTATAAAAAAAGTCGCATTCTTATTTTTCCTTACTGATATTTTAGCGATTTCATGCTAAAAAGCATAGCCAGCTCTAATTATTCACAACTATTATACCGCTATAAAATGTTAGTATCATTTAACAAATTCTCTGCTAAAACTGAGCCTTGCAGCTTATGAGGCTAGCAATTATTAATTATCTGTACTTTTACATCGAATAATAACAAGTAATTTACATAATAAAAATGGCATAATATACAAATTTTATTATGTAAAGACGTACTAATTTACAATATTAAAATCCATTTCAAACGTTATAAATTAGAATTAACATTTTAAACCAAAGAAAAACCAAAACAGACAACTTAACGTTCTATTCGGAAACTGAACAATTTTACAACTTTATCGATAACTAGCAACAGCCCGCGACTTCGTACGTGTTAGTTAAGCCTTAAGATATCTAAAAAAAGTTACTAACACGATAAATATCTTTAGTAAAACCCTTATTTAAAAATATTTAGATAAACAGGTGTCTACGTAGCCTGGTATACAATCTTGTTTACAAATGTAATGTCGAGAACGTAGTTTTCTACTAGTGGAAGAATTTTTAGAATAGAATCAGTACTTTCAGAGACTTACATACAAACTCGTAATCAAACTTTACCTCTTTATAACAGTAGTATTGATTGATGGTTAAACAATTTTGGCATCGCGCCTAAAGGGTGTCCAAGTAACTTACTTCGTATATGCGGTATATATTAAATTAGATAACCAAACAGTAATATAGAGACTTATTATTTTGTATGGTATGTTCATGTGAGAGCGCGTGAATACAATACAATCACGTGAATCAAATCAAAGATACAATAATAGGATTCCACAAGTTACGACCCTTATTGATTGCAGAGATTGCAACTATTTCGGATTCGTAGACAAAGATTTTCTGAAGAAATAAAATACAACGAATGATTTAACCATTCAGTAATCACTATAATTTCACAATAAGACTGGTGTTGTAGAAAAACATCGCTATATTAGTAAAGTGTAAGTTGTCACAAGTAAAATACATTGAGAAAGTTAACACATATTGCACAAAAAAGTCAGTATTTCTATAACTGCGGAATACATTTTCACGACGATGGAAGATGTTGAAGTAACAACGTTCAATTTATGAGATAGGTACAATCTAAAAATAGTATACTACAGAAAACAAGTTTTAAATATTTAATTGAATAATAAACTAGAATATATTTCCATTGTAAAGCGCCGTCGTCTTTTTCCTTATTAAAAATACGATTCGATTAGTTTTTATTGCACAGAAACTCTTTCAAATTCATCCCTTTTATTCTATTCGTGGTTTTCAAAGATTAAATAAATAATTGGCCAAAATTTATTTCGACATATTAACCGACACAAATTAATTTTTGAAAGGCAGTGCGGCTGCCCGCATTCCTTTTAATTTAAATTATTTCAAGTCATAGCCAAATAAACGAAATACTATCACTGAGTAAATAAATCTGTTTGAAATTATGAAAAGAACTTCTTGTGACTTAATACTAACATACATATAGTAAATCAATAGTTTTTAGATAACAAATTCGTTTCCTATTTTAACAATATACATAAAATCTACCTTTAAATAAATAAATAATTTATTATAAATAACTAATAATCTAAAAATGGATTCACTTTATAAAAACCATAATTTTGTAACAAGATCAGTAACCCGGCTGGATTCTTAAGCTTTTTTGAAAAATCAGTCATTTTGTCTTCATATATAGTTAGTTTAGTCGCATTGCTTTAAAACTCCAATCACCCTATGATTTTATCAATTGTAATGTAGTAATTACAATAAGTTGTCCTTTCTATGTAGTTATCGTGAGTCCGTCATCGCTCCACGCGTATCGGAGGTGCAAGCGAAGCGCCATGAATAATTGAATCGATGCACCCTCGCGGTGTCGCTAGTTGCGTATCACGTTCACAGGTTCATGCAATAAACATTAACGATTATTATTTCAAATAAAAAATATAGTATTTATTAATATTTTATTGTCATCGGTACAAATTTGAAGTATGTAATCGTTTGTACTATTAAGTAATAATAATACCAACCTGTACACATTTCGTTCGTAGTCAAAAGCCTCTTCCCGAGAAATGCCACATAATTTTACGAAAACAGGTTTCTTCACGATGATTATTTGAACCGTTTTTAAAACTTCACCCTACAACTCGAAAGAGCGGAGTGGTATTCTTGGACGTCAAGCAATCTGGAAAGCTGTAGGCAAGTACGGCAAATGTGAACAACGATAAGCTAGACGGATACGTCGGCTGTGGCGCGGTGGAGATTTGGTCCAATATATTTAACTCGGGTGAAAACGTCGTGCAACAGCTAGTATAAATATGTCACTAAAACAACATTAAAAAATTGGTTCTTTTTATTACATAAATAAAAAGTTACATCATTAAGTTGGTACTAGACAATTTTATTTATAACTCGTGTATTGTTTGATTGTTTGCATACAAAGTGAAGTCCATTGCGTGAGCTAGATTCGTCCTGCGATAACACAGCGGCGCCCTTTCAGAATTCACAGCGGTCGTACCCGTCGTGGCTGCTTCGATACATTCTTGGCTTTTAAATCACTTTTACACGGTAAGTCTTTATGTATATTTATTGCTTGGCTTCACAGCTTTCGATGTTTTTCTATAAATCACATTATATCCGTTTATATAATGCTGAGAGAGGACTATTCAATAAATGAATTTCCAGTACTTCTGTCAAATGACTCATATATTATGAAGTATAAAGTTGCACTCAAAAGAGATGCACTTGCACGGGCTTACCACTGATGTGTATATAACCAAATTTATCACCATGTGCATGGTGGTCGTGACCCAGTCGGCTACAAATCTCTACCACCCCGCTTGATTACTGAATATAAACCAATACAACAACATACAATACAATACAACAATATACATAACAGTACAACAACATACAATAAACAAATAAAAAAATTGCCAAGTGCGTGTCAGACCACGCGCTTCGTAGGGTTCCGTAGTTGATTATCGCAATACGCAGACTTAGAGGGAGCTTTAAGTAATTTTCAATGGAATTTGTACGAAATGACGTCTCCAAGTACATTTTATTTTATAAGTTGTTTGACTATTACTCGTTAACTTGTAAGGCCTACTTACCTCTGATAATTTTCCTTTAAACTTCTATACAATGGTGAATTTTTTCACATAACCACTCAATCCATCCAAAACAACCATTTAACTGACGCGGGGGTGGAGGAATTTGACTGTAACTAAAATTATCATTTTAAAGCTTAGTATTTCGCAAACGGATCCTAAAATCGAAAAATAGTTTTCATACACCCGTAATAATTTTTAATTACCTATCTAACTATACCGCACAGGACGGGATAGACGAGAAAAAAAAACATTCATTCACGTCATTCGACGCGAAGTCGTACACGCTACCACTGAGCAATCATTGCTTGATTATTAGTTACTAAGGAAAAAAATATAATTTGTTAATTTACCCGAAGGTTACTCTGTTGGCAACAAACTTTTGCACACGACGCGTCCTCACTTGCTCCTCAGGGATTGCAACTTGAGTGAAACTCGAGATAGGGTTGCGGTTCGTTTGATGCTTATAGGTTTAGCGTTTAGTCAAAATCTCATCTGATGTTAAATGACGATGTGGCCCAAGATGATATAACACGCTAAGCCTAGAGGCGAGACTGGCTCTCAAGTGTAGGTGCCGGAACACACCTATTGATGCTTGGCGACAGATTTCCAACATGAGGGTGGTAGCTAGCCAGGCGAGCATTAGAAAAAGCCCTATCACCATGCTATGGTATCATCACGATGTTATCCTTCACCGAAAGCTCAGGCTCATTGCAGGGATTCGAACTCACGTCAATCGACGCGATGTCTGTACATGCTACACCTAAGCCATCATTGCTTCAAATATAACAAGTAAAACCAAACCTAAAAATAATTAATGTAGGTTCAATTGCATTCTTTATTAAATATTTTATAACCAGTTCAATAAATAGACAGACAATGGAATACCCGTATATTGTAGCGAATTATGCAAATAATGTTCTGTTGTTCGTACTGTCAAACCGGAAGTAGAGCCGGACGCGCCACACACCTGCATCCGGCGACATCCTCCACCACATTCCACCCTGAATTGTTTTACTGTGAATTAAGAATTATTAAAATCAAATAATCAGTGAAACAAGATTATTTCACATTTAAAGAATACTTCTTATATTTTACTGTTAATATACATGATAAGTCAAGCGCTTTAAACTCAAAAACCATAACGAATAAATGTCTAATGTACGTGTAAGGGAGATAGGGATAGAGAGAGAGGTAAGGCACAGCGAAATTTCTTTAAAGATTTATCTCTACTAGAGGCAACCCGTCTGGTGAAATCCTATACCTATCATATACTGATGAATCCTCCATCCTATATAAGTTCGCAGATTATTAAACTTGTGTTGTGTTTCCGCGGTGAGTAGGGTTTCCAGAGTCCCTTGGGGTAGGGGGGTTCAAGGTCGGCAATGCGCTAGTGATACATAATATTGTATTACAAGCGTCCATAGACTACGGTAGCAGCTTACCATCAATCGTTTACCATCTTGTTGTATAAAGTCTTAGTTGTAAAAAAAAACTGATTTTCCATTTAGTAATATGCAGTGATTCCTCAGTCATTCGAAACATGAAGATAAAAGTACTTACGCAAAAAAACAAAACAGAAACAAAATCAACTATAACAAATCCCGTCATGTAGCAATGTGTATCAACGCTAAAAGCTTAACATAACTCAAGAGATCACCAGGGACGTCGCAACGTCTCGCTACGTAAAGTGCCTTAACTTGCTGCTTCAACTTCGCTTACTTTGAAATTAAACATTAAAATTAAAATGAAACTACGAAAATTCATGATATCTTTGAGCACCCAAGTGATCTGTTTTTATCGGCCTGTCATAGCAATGTTTAGACGACTACAGATGAAAATATGACCAACAATCTATATATACATATATATATATATATGTTATTTTTATGTTTGGAAATTCCTAATAACCGTTACCTAGAATTAAATTTCTACTTTATCAAGTTTTCATCCATGTATATAATAAAATTGAAGTGTCTGTTTGTAATGTCAAAATAACAACTTTTTACTAGTACTAAGTGCACATGAAAGTATACACGGTCACAAAAAAAAACATATTTTTAATTTTTCTCTAATTCTAAAATTTTTCTAATTCCGGCCAATTTCCGAAACGGTTGGACCGATTTTGACGGGACTTTCACTGTCATACAGCTGACGTTATAAGGAATAACTTAGAATACTTTAATTAAAAAAAAGTTTTCTGCTCAAAAAATAAAAAAAAATTTTTAGTAGTCCATGCGAGCGGAGCCGCGGGCACAGCTAGTTGTATAATAAAACATCGATTGTTAAAAAAAAAAATACTTTCTTCTACAATGAATTGAAACTACTTTTGAAGTTATTTATCTTGAGGAGCGTTATAAAAAAATGTTGAGCGTGAATTATAACATATTGTAACAAAAAGTTCTTGTTTTTTTATCCTTTTAAACTTTATTTCATGAATTTAATTTCGTGTAAATTTAAAATCATTTTGATCACGGCAAAGAAGTATAACTTCTATGAAGGAAATAAAATAAAATATGAACAAAACAATTTCCTGCAATAAAGTCGAAATTCGAAAACCAATTTTCCAATTCCCTTAAATAAACAAAGACAATTTGCTACGCTTATTTCACCGTCTTCCACTAATGAGGAAATAACTGCAATTTCCCGTGTTTCGTATATTTTCCCAAGTTACCTTGCTGCGGAAATTGCACCTATATGCAATCCAACTAGAACTCCGCCCGGATGTTAAATGAATCGTTTTCTATTTTCAACTTGCACAAGATAACTGGTAATCTTAAAATACTTCATCTTCCGGGTACATTGTATACTTTAAACGGAATTTTGATAAAGAACTAAATATACTTTTTTGTATTTTCACAAGGAAGTTCTCCGGCACATGGTCAGTGACGCAGACATAGAAAAAATGTATTATATCACATCTCTGCTTCAATTTCTTTTTGATCATAGTCTAGTGTGAAATTTTTATTTTTTTTAAAAACGTACTGATAGTCAAAGGCAGTTTTTGTAACGAGAAAAATTTCATCTCGTATATTAAGCAAGCAAGCTAAGATACATTTATTAACTGGTGCCTGCGACTTCATAAACCTGAACATATTTGCGATGTTTCACAGGAACATCTCTGTCTGTCATGTCTAATCTCGTTTAAAAGTGGCCTGCTTTTTTAACTATAATTTTATCATTACTAGTTCACCAGATTAACTCCTAATAATACAAGCTTTATCCTTTATATCATTAGTATAGATGATTTAGTTACCCCGAAAACATATTGGAAACAAAACATTTTATACGTATTGTGTGGGTTACTCTCCTAGGGCTTCAAGTCCGTGGCTTTGAATCCGCTTCGGAATAAAAAATGAAACGCCGTCTTCACAGTATTCAAGAGGGCAGCTGGAGGCGCGGCAGGAACTCTTCCGTGGTTACTAGTGGTTACTAGTGGTTACAGTGGCGAATCCTGAAAAGGACTGACGAGCCGCCGATCGGCTCGCCTTTTATAACAATGTCGTACGGAAGAGTCATCGCCTTACCTCCCCCCCCGCCAATTTATTTACCCTACCGTTTTTGACAATGTCTTATTATTATTACTATCGCTATACAAATTCTTATTTCTATTACTTAATTAAGGTGCTACAATGAAAGATGCTATTGAGCAATGTTTATTCTCCTTAATTATACTTGTTCCTATAACATAATATTTAATTAACCTAATATTTACACAATCATAAAATTTCCTACATATTTGCTGGACGGGCATTGGTCGCCGCGTTCAGCCCCCTCGCAAACGTATTACTTCTTGTGAGGACAAGTTGTCGGGGGTCGGCTCTCACTTGGTCGTGTACATTTCTCCCGCCGTCGCAGCATGCGATTCAACTGGTAACACGACGATCTTCTTGCACGGCCTCCGCAGGACATGTCCTTTGCTCGTAGTGACGTCGACGACTCTTACTTGTTTGTCTTCACCGGGGTAGATGCGGGTCACTCGTCCTCTCGGCCAGACGTTCCGGGGTAGGTTCGGGTCGCACACCACTACCAGGTCACCGATTTTGGGGGGTGCTCCGCTGGTCCGGGGCTCCCGCCGGTGCTGGAGTATAGGGAGGTACTCCACCACCCAGCGCCGCCAGAACTCGTCCGCCAGAGGTGCCGTGTAGACTCGTCATCCGGGGTGAAGACGCCGGGCGCTGCGACGTGGCTGTTGGGCCCCAACAGGATGTGGTTGGGGGTCAACGCCTCCGGCGCGTCCGGTGTCACGGCCACGTGTGTGAGCGGCCGCGAGTTGAGTATGTTCTCAACTTCGACCAGTAGAGTGTGAAGGGTCTCCTCACTCGGATGCTTTGCGTGTAGGGTAACACGCAGGGCTTCTTTGACGCTCCGAATCAGCCTTTCCCAGGCCCCGCCCATGAAGGGTGAAGCGGGGGGAATGTAGCGCCAGTTGATGTGGCGCGCATTCGCTTCCTCTCGCGTCGCCTCCGTGGCCTCCTTGAGCTCCTTCTCCGCTGCCCTGAAACAAGTCGCATTATCTGTCCATAGCTCGGTAGGTTGTCCTCTTCGTCCGATGAACCTTCGAAGTGCGGCTATTGCTGAGTCCGCACTTAGAGAAGCGAATATCTCCAAGTGAACGGCTCTCATACTCATGCAGGTGAATAGAGCTACCCATCGCTTCTTCCGTTGTCTTCCCACCGTGACTTCTATGGGCCCGAAATAATCGAGTCCTGTGTATGAAAAGGGCCGCGCATGATGTGCGACACGCGCGGCTGGTAAATCACCCGTCGAGGGGATCATAGGCTTCGCTTTTCTCACCCGGCAGTGTTGACAGTTTCGTAGCACGCCCTTAACTGCCGGTCGAATTCTAGTCACCCAGAAACGTTGTCTTATCTCGTTCACAACTGTTTCTACTCCTCCGTGATGCATTTTTTCATGTACGTACTGTATGTACATCTTCGTATATGTATGTCGTCCGTCTAATAGTACAGGGTTCGCTGTATCCGGACTGATGTTCGGCGCCGCCGCGATTCGGCCGCGCAAGCGTAGTAATCCGTCTTCTATATACACACTGAGTGTAGCGAGGCGGTCGCTCGACGATGGAGGGTCGTCTCGTTGTACTCTCAGTATCTCATTTGCGTAGCTATCTTCTTGAGCTTTCCTGAGCCACAGTAACTCTGCCCTTTTGAGGTAACTCGCATCCAAACAGACTAATTTTCTCTGTTCTGTCTTTCCCTTTGAACTTATATCTTTCTTCTTGTTCGGTGTCGTGTTCTTACTGCCCCACGCAGGATCTTTTGCAGTGTTCGCCTTCGTTCGTTTGAGTCTTGAGACGGCTGTGATGTGTTTTTTCATTCGACACATATCGACGAACTGTAGCACTCTCCCGGTAGCACGCACGAGTATTTGCCACTTGCTTATTCTTTCTATATTTGGCAGAAAGTCGTAGGTGTCTGGTTCGCGTGCTATGAGGCATCGCTCTTCTCCCGTGTTCGGTATGGGTGTCTCGACCTCTTCTGGCCATTCTTCCTCGGGTTGTTTCAGGAAGTCTGGCCCGTGAAACCATCTGTGCCGCGCATCAAAGTCAGTCGGAGTCTCTCGAGTTGCGTCGTCAGCTACATTTTCCTTGGTGGGAACCCAACGCCATTCGCTCACTTTAGTCAGGTCCTCTATTTCAGCCAATCGGTGTGCTACGAATGTTTTGTATGCGCGTGGTTCTGCTCGTATCCTCGCGAGAACCGTGCGGGAATCGCTCCAATATGTTCTCTTCGTGATGTGGAGTTCATGTTCGGTCTCCGCCGTTTTCGCGAGACGCGCGCCTAGCAGGGCCGCTTGTAGCTCAAGTCGTGGTATAGACGTAGGTTTCAGTGGTGCGACGCGACTCTTCCCTGCCACTAACGTGACGTGTACTGTCCCGTCGATACGTTGCATTCGAATGTAGACAGCGGTCGAGTATGCCTCCTCACTTGCATCGACGAACGTGTGCAGCTCTCTTGTTACGACTGCCGGACCCGTGTTGTAGCATCGTGGGATGTGAAGTTCTTTCATGGCACGCAGGTTTGTGATCCACGCGACCCAACGAGGTTGTAACTTCTCAGGAATCGGTTGATCCCAGCCGGTGCCGTATCGCCACGTCTCCTGCATCAGTCGCTTTGCCGGTGTTGTGAGCGGTGAGACCAGTCCGAGTGGGTCAAAGAGTGACATAATGACACTCAGAGCCTCTCGCTTCGTCGGTGGTCGCTCGTTTCGTAACACCGCAGGTGGCGTCCTCGTTTCATTGTAATGAAAGCCGATGCAATCGTTTTTCATTTCCCATAGCAAGCCTAACGTTTTCTCGACGTTGTTTCCGCCTATGGGTACTGTGGTGGTTGCCGTGTCCGTGTTAAATTGCGATAGCACGGACTCGCAGTTTGACACCCAGCCTCTCAGGATGAAGCCGGCTTGACTGTGAATGTAGTCCACATCTTTTGACACCTCGATGGCTTCCTCTTCGCTCGGGAAGCTCGTGATGTAATCATCCATATAATGATTCTTGTATATTTCCTGCACTGCCCGTGGGAATGTATCCTTGAAATCTTCGGCGTTTCTATTCTTGATATAAAGAGCCGTACATGGCGAGGATGTCGCTCCGAAAATCACTGACGTCATTTGATACTCTCGCGGCCTTGTCTCGCCTCTGTTGTCTCCTCTCCAGAGGAATCTCAAGGCGTCTCTGTCTTCGGTTCTTATCTTGATTTGCATAAACATCTCTCGAATGTCCGCATAGATCGCGACGGGATGCTGCCGGAATCGCATGATAACTCCGGGTAGCGATTGTAGTAGATCAGGACCGGAGAGCAACATATCGTTCAAACTTCGTCCGTGAGATCTCGCTGCTGCATCGTGTACTAGGCGTATCTTCGGTTTTGCCGGGTTACACACGGCAAAGTGTGGTAAATACCACGTCTTCCCCGGAGACGCGGGTGCACTAGCCACGGTAGCGTGTCCTGACGTGAGAAGGTTGTCGATTCTCTCTTCATATTTTGTTTTCAGGTCTGAATCGCGGTCGAGTTTCTTCTCTAGCGTTTTCAACCTCTTGTAGGCGTCTTCGTAATTGTTCGGTATTTCGAAGTCGTCTTCTTTCCACAGTAAGGCAGTTTCAAAACGTCCATCGGGTAATCTTCGACTCTTTTCCTGCAATATTCTCATTGCTCGCTCCTCTGGATCGTTCTTTTGTTTTCTCGGTTCTATGCCGAGACCTTCTAAATTCACAAATTTCTTCATCATTTTTTCCATTGATTCTTCCGGTTCTGTGGTGATAGTGTAGCCGCAGAACATCACCGGTTTGTGGTATGACGTACGATATCCGTGCAACACCCAGCCTAATCGCGTGCGAGATGCGATAGGTTGATGTTGCTTTCCCGTTTTTATTTCAAGTGCCACCAAAAGTTCCCAATTATCTTGGCCGATCAATATCTTGGGGCACGCGTCCTTGTAGACTAGCTCGTCCTGAATATCTTGCAAGTGCTCGCAATCTCGAAGTTCTCTCTTATCTATGCTCTGTTTGCTGAACATGATGCGTTGTATAGTGCGCGCGTTACGCATCGTGTACTCGTCACTGTTGTATCGGCCTCGTATCTTGATGTCGACTCTCTTGCTGTTCTCATGTCGGACTGTCTGGTTCAGACCCTGTACCCACATTTGATCGTGTGGACCGTCTAAACCGAGTATCTCAGCGAGTCCCTCTTCGACGAGAGTAATGGTACTTCCGTCGTCCATCAAAGCGTAGGTGTCGACTCGGGTGCCGTTTTCACCGGTGAGTGTTACAGGCGCGATCTTTAGAAACGCTTGACGGCTCTTGATGCTGTCGGCGCTCTTTACTAGTTCGATGGCTGTCGTCACTTCTTCAGTAGCTTGGGGAGGAGGCGGCGATGGCGTCGTCCCCGGCTTCTTATTGTGCAAGAAGTGGTGGTGAGCCATCGCGCAACCGTCCTGTCCGCACTTCTTGGCTCTACACGTAGCACGTCGGTGTGTACCTCTCAAGCAACAAAAGCAGATTCGATATTTCTTCACCATATTCCAGCGCTCGCGAACGTCAGCGTCTCTAAATCGCTTGCAGTCCAGCAGCCGATGGTCACGTTTGCATGCCGGGCATTGTTCTTGCTTGGCGTCCGTTACGAAGGTATGTTCGAATCTCTTCCTTTTAAATCTTTCCTGCGTGGAATTCACAGACACGTCCTCTGGTTCCGCGTAGGCTCCGCACTTGTCCGCTTCTTCATTTAAATAAGCAGCTAGTCTCTTCATGTCGGGTATGTCGTCTTTATTTTTCGCGGCGTAGTCATACCACTTGTTCCTTAATATCGGTGTGAGTTTTTCTATAGTGATTTTCACTAACTCTGGATTATACAGGTAGTGTATTTTCTTCAGAGCTTCTACGGTGGCTACAATGTTAGCCACCTTGCTTGCAAATATGCACAACTCTCGCGCGTTCTCGCTGAGTTTCCCTAGTGCCCTTATTTTCTGAATTTCCTTCATCGCCAGTGCATCCGGACGTCCAAATCGTCTTTCCAGGGCCTGTACTACGGCTGCTGGGTCCGGTTGGCTGATGAAGAGATCGCTCGTCGCCTCCAGAGCTGCCCCCCTGATGCTTTTTCTTAATCTTGACACATTTTCACTTTTCGAAAACAAAGCTTCAGTTTCATAGTAGGCGGCACGGAACGCGAGCCAGCTGTCGCAATGCCCGTTGAATACAGGCAGTTCTTGTAGATACTTCGGTGCGTCTCTCGACATTCTTACTGCTTGAGAGAAAGCAGCTGCCAGCGAGGGTATGTCCACACTCTGCGGGTGACGCGCAGGCCGGGTGCCTTCATGGCCGCCCCGGTGCTCACAATCCTCTTGCTTGTGGGCTCCCTGACCTCGTCCTTCCATTTCCCTGTCCTCTGGCACTTTTACTTTTTCCGTTGAAGGATCCTTAGTTTGACCTTCCAACCATTCCTGTACTCGGCTTGATTGCTCTTCTTCACCCTCCGACAGTGAGGGTGCTTCATCATCATCGGCGGCGGCGCGCTGCCTCTCGAGCCTCGCTTGAGCGAGCGCAACTGCCGCTCGTATCTCTTCTAGCTTCAATTCAGCTAGCTTCTCCTGCGCTTCCAGTTCTGCCAATTTCTTCTTATTCGCGTCAGAACGTTGTGACTTGGTACGCTTTGCCGGCTTGACCGTCTCGTTCGGGTTCTCAGTTTGTTGAGTCGTGGCCGTCGTGACGTCAGTTCCCGTGCTTGCGGTGTTTTCCGTCGACGTCGTGTATTCCGTAGTCGTGACGGTAGTTCCCGAACCTGTCATGGTACCTGCCGACGTGGACGCATCGTCCTTGCCCGTGGCACCGGCCGCTATTCTTGCCAAATTTGAAGCACTTCGCGCTAACAATTCAGTATTTCTTGAGGTCGTAGCACCTCTGGCCGTGCCCTGTTCCTGGTTTGCTATGTTTGCACGTCGTTCTGACATATCCACTGTGCTTCCCTTCTGTGAACGCGTAACTGGCATTTTCAAATTTTATCTTTCGAAGTAGGTAGTTCAAATTATTTTTCTATATACCGCTTGAATCCCGCGCTGTAATTTCTCAATATATCGTGGACACGTAATTTCTTCAATAAATATTCAAGATAACTTCACTATAAACTTTCACTATATCTTCGATAAAGATTCTTCAATAAATCTTCGATATAAATTTTCACTATATCTTCAATATAAATCTTCACTAAAATCTTCCATATGTCCTTGATATAAATTCTTCAAAATAATTCTTCGATATATATTTTCACTGTATCTTCAATACAAATCTTCAATATCCGGCTCGGATATTGAACCATAGGACGATATATAGAAGATAGGACCATTAAAATGTGTGGGTTACTCTCCTAGGGCTTCAAGTCCGTGGCTTTGAATCCGCTTCGGAATAAAAAATGAAACGCAGTCTTCACAGTATTCAAGAGGGCAGCTGGAGGCGCGGCAGGAACTCTTCCGTGGTTACTAGTGGTTACTAGTGGTTACAGTGGCGAATCCTGAAAAGGACTGACGAGCCGCCGATCGGCTCGCCTTTTATAACAATGTCGTACGGAAGAGTCATCGCCTTACCTCCCCCCCCGCCAATTTATTTACCCTACCGTTTTTGACAATGTCTTATTATTATTACTATCGCTATACAAATTCTTATTTCTATTACTTAATTAAGGTGCTACAATGAAAGATGCTATTGAGCAATGTTTATTCTCCTTAATTATACTTGTTCCTATAACATAATATTTAATTAACCTAATATTTACACAATCATAAAATTTCCTACATATTTGCTGGACGGGCATTGGTCGCCGCGTTCAGCCCCCTCGCAAACGTATTACTTCTTGTGAGGACAAGTTGTCGGGGGTCGGCTCTCACTTGGTCGTGTACACGTATACACATTACACATACTTTCAATTGGAAAGGATCCAACCGTCAAAGTGCAGGTTATACTAGAAGTTTTGAAAACGTTATACATTTTTGTTTTATTTATGATTAGCTATGCCCCGCGGTTTCACTCAAGTTCAATTTTGGCGTTTCTCGTCGGGTGGCCATCCCGCCCTCGGCTACCCATACCCCGCGCCGTGCCACACGGCACGCCTTCGTTCTCGCTTCGTTCTTACATACACTTTGTATGCTAATTGCTCCACCCCTAGGTATCATAGCGTGATATTAGATAACTCAAGAACTTTGTGAGGTTTAAATAAAAACAACTATGTCTATCTGACGAAAACTATATATCTATATATAATCTCACCTGATGTTAAGTGATGATGTGGCCAAAGATGGTGGTAACACGCTAAGCCATGGGAAAACTGGCTTTCAAGTGCAGCCGCCAGAACACACCTACAGGTGCTTAGTGACAGATTTTTAACTTGAGGGTGGTAGCTAGCCATATAGGCATTAGAAAATAATTTACCACCAAACTATGGTTTCATCACGAAAGCTCAGGCTCATTACACGAATTCGAACTCACGTCCATCTACACGATGTTCGTACACACTACCACTGAGCCATCATTGATTCTACACTATAATATAATAATAATATAAATATAAATCCAGTTCCCGTATGTTTAAAAATAATATTGACATGTAAGTCTCCCACTACTGGGCAAAGGTCTCTTCCAAAGGGAAGGTTCGGGCTTAACCACTACGCCAGCCGACGTATTGGCGATTTTAAACGTCGAGAAATTGTCAGTTCGTTATTTTCCCAGTGGCTCTACAAGAACATTTCTTAAGCGATCATGTTTTCTCGCGATGTTTTCCTTCACCGTCAGTGTTATTAATTTGGACTCACAAAATTACGCTAAAAAAAATCCTTAGTACATACCGCAGTTCTAACCTGCGGGCATCGAATTAATATTCCGCTAGGCTAAACCACTAGACCATCACGACTTCACCACTTTTTTTTATACTACGAAGGTGGCAAACAAGCATACGGCCTACCTGATGGTTGGCGGCTACCGTAGACTATGGACTCTTGTAATACCATAGATATCATTAGAGCGTTGACAATCTTGAATCCCCCTTCCCGAGGAGCTCTGGAACCCCTAATCACCACAGGAACACAACACAAGGTTTTTAGCAGCAATCTTCTGTAGGGTGGAGGTATTCAACCAGACGGGCTGCCCCAAGTAGAGAGAAATCTCCAAAGAAATTTATCTGTGCCCTACCTCTCTTAAATTTTATGCTTACACTTATGCTTGTGTCCGCAAATAAAATGCTAATGAAAAACCAATTCGACTTGTAGGTCCAGAGATTAAGTCGTTCAAACAATTAAAAATTAAAGAATATCTTGAGCAACATAATATTAATATCATCATCATCATCATTCTCTTGCCCTTATCCCAATTTATTTGGGGTCGGCGCAACATGTCATCTTCTTCCATACTTCTCTATTAGTCGTCATCTCGGTAGTCACTCCCTTTCTAATAATATCATCAATCACACAGTCAATCCATCGTTTCTTTGGTCTTCCCCTACTCTTATAACCATCGACATTCATACCTAAAGCCCTCCTCACGACATTTTCCACATTCCTAACTTAACATAATATAATCAAGAAAACAGTCACGGATTTTGCTTTAAACAATTAAGTATGTCTCGTGGAACCGTGTACACTTTCCTATCACCTACAATATTCATCAAGATGTTTCTAAATACCTTGAATACCTGTAAAGTTATGCAAAGCTTCAGAACTCAACGAGATCGATCTCATAAATATTTATGAACGAAATAACATTCCATTAGGAAGCAAACTTTAAATGAATCTCTGAACAGTTTTATCAGTGTGAACTCAGCTTAAGTAAAAAGGGTTTAGATGTTTCTCATTATTTTTAAATTTTTCTGCACTGTATTAGCTTATGTGAGTGTATTTAACGAATTTTTTGTTTTAATTTCTAAATAAGATCTTCACTTTTTGTTCTTAGTGGTTTTAATTGCACATTCTTCCTCTTTTTATTTAGTGGCAACTATGTTTATCCACATTTCTGCCAACGTCACCTGAATAGTATAATTTTCTAATTATTTGCGGTCACAATTGTTGAAACCGTCCAGTGAGTTTTTATGGCAACTTAAAATGCATGTTCCCAGTTATTATTTATAATCAAATTACTGGTACACAATAACAATATTATATCACGTAAAGGACCGCCAAAATTACATAATGTAGGGCCAATTAACATAAGTTTATGAACCACCACCACCAGATCAATATCCGGTCAAAAACTTCTACCGAGTCTTCATCAAGAATATCGATATGATATAGAAGTTCTGGACTGTCAGGCTATCTATCGTCTACTATCTATTGATCCCGATCAAATATAAAAAAAAGTAAAATACATACAAAGAAATATTTTGCAAATTCAGCTGTATAGTTGCAACATAAATTATAACGAGTAGGCACTAAGTTTAAATTATGCGAAGTCGTTAATACTTTGCGAAACAAGCATCGCAGTGGCTGACTTTCAATTCTAATATTGATCATGTCTCATTTTAAAACATATTTTAACGTTTTTCACATACTAAAAAAACCGACCGGATTTATGCAATATTTAGTGCATATTCAGCTACTGGAAGTTGACTCCGTGAATGAATAATACAGCCATTATAGACAGATATAAATAAATAGATAGTTAAAAAAAGGTGTGTGTGCGATTCACACACGATAGAAGTGAAACTTCATTTTAAAAGATATTTTATGTTTTATTTAAACAGCGTGCAATATACATACACACCGACATTTGCTCTCTCGCTCTGGCTCACACAAAGAGGAGAGACCGATAATGTGCGTTAAACGTTTAACATTTAACGTTTAACGCGTTGAAAGTCGCATAAGAAGTTTCACTTCAATAAACAATGTTTTAGTTAAAGATAGTTTAATAATAAATTAAAAAGCACAACACTAAACTCTTGTCGGCAGCCGACAGCTGCTGTTTCCAGAGCTTGAAGATATGTTTCATGTAGTAAACACACTTGGGTCTGAACATCCATACAACGCATTTACTTCTTATTTGTTACCACTGTAACAGCGTACCATCCTAAATAACCGCTGTGTGTGACTCCGGACGAACAACATAACCGTAGAGGATAATAGATGTCAGACGTCGTTCCTAACCTGTTAGGGAATTACTATTATAGATCCCGTACAATAAGTATAATTATGTACACAACTAGTAAAAAAATTGGAAACTTTATCACAATTTTGAAATGTTTATTCTACTACACTTTTAGCTTGAAAACATTTTTTACCAATGTATATATTAATTGCCTGTATTAATCGTAATCATATAATTCTAGCAATTAGTAAGCGATATGGATAGTAACATGTACTTTAAACTTATGTAATAACTCATTTTCACTATGCTTAGCGAATATGAATTCTTTCTTTCTATATTTAACTTAAAAAAGTTTTAATTCACATAAAAGAAACGTAATTTTACTTTATACCGATGATAATAAATCAAATGGTTTTTGAAATTGCAATTTTTGGCACGTTTAGTAGAGGGTATCATTGACGCATCATGTGACGAACGTACGACATGGTGAAGTTAGCTATCAATTATAAAAATGTGAATTTATTTAGTTAATTTGATATATATATATATCATTTTATTCCATTACAGTAATGTTTTTATTGAAATAAAATTTAATATAATTCATTGATTTTTATTTATACATCGTTAAATTTTTTACACAATAAAAAAAATTATAATAAAATGAATTCACATTATTATCATTCATGGCTAACTTCATCAAGTTGTTGGCGCGCAGGATAACATTTTTGGGAGTTATTTTTATTTTGTTGCACTTAAAAAATACCTATAACTTCATACGTGCGTACATAAGTACACACATTTCTTTTTAACGTGGCATTTCCTGTTACTAGCGACATGCTAGGCGAGTGACTATTTCAAGTTTCACAATTGTTTGTGTATAAAAACTTTCAATATGAAACATCGTGTCTAATTTGATACAAAAAATAATTAGTAATGCTATAAAATCAGTGGTAAAATTTGATGCAATATATAAACGGCATATGAATGAGCAGAGTGTGGCTGCGTATCGATTGCGATGCGTTGCTTAGCAACACCGGGATAGGCGTCTCGACGCCGCGCCGCGCCGCCTCACGTTCATAATGTCCGACACTGCGACCTGTGATAACTGTCATATCCATTATAATATTTATTATTATATTAAAGTAGCGGTGCCCCGCGGCTCCACACACGTTTATTACGAAATAATAATTTTCGTCTTATAATTTTATTTTTACTAATTATATTACTGACAATTCTTATAGTCAATTGAGGAATGACATAATATGCTTCCTGTGTATTAAATTCCACAAAAAATAGTCAAGCCGTTTTTGAGTTAAATTTAGACATATAAAACGACAGACGGACATTTATCAAATATTTTAGGAAGAAAATACAAACAGATTTATTAATATTGATTTATTCAAACTAAAAAAGTACGCTGTAGGTTACGAAATTTCTTGACAAAGTAAATGTAATCATTCTGCATAAGGAACTATGAAACGGTGCATTACAAAAATTTTGCTTAGCCTATATAAAAAAAATATAATCTCAAAAGAAAACGTTGTAATTTTAGAGTGTATATAGGTAGCAAAATTCGTACAAGCACCTAAAGAATTTTGATCGAGTTTTTATTCGATGTGATCATTATTAAACAGAAAAGCCTACACTTACTACAAAGTTCCTTGCAATAATTTTACTAAGTACGAAAAACGAAAGGAAAAATTACTTGGTCTATCTAAATTTACTTACTTTTAGTCAGACTTGTCTTCAATTTCGGGTACAAGGTATACAGATTGCGAGCCACTCGAACGCACAAGCTTTGGGCGGCACAAGCCAAAGTCCACGCACACTAAGTTTCAAAGGTGACATTCATACCTCGGCGCAGAATATGCACAAATTCTCTTCCTTACCCTCTTACTGTTGCATAAACGTTCCATCTGTATAAAAGTAAATAATCATCTATCATTGAACCGTAAAACAAGAAATATATTCTTCATAAATGTAAATAATTATGCTTCTCTTTTGAATTTTATTTTTCCAAATTCTTACATCAGGTTGAATTTAAGACTTTTCAATCATCTTTATAAATACTGCAGAATTCAAAACGGTATTCACGCAAGTGGTCGATTAAATATTATTGTTTTTGGATAAAGCAGTGATATATTAATGGGATATCTTGTATTATATTGGTATTTGTACACAACAAGAAGCAAAACTCTATATCATTCGCACGAAAAGACATATTAGTTGAGATACGTGGATTCAGAGGATTATGAGCCTTATGAATGTTAAAGTTGAATTTTTGGTGACGGAATATGTTTTGATGAAACCATTTTGATGGAATGGCATTCTTTGGGGTTCGTTTTGTTAGTTACCAGAATTCTGTACCTATCGATGTGTTCAAGCGCGTTTGTGATCTAGTCCCATTTGTAGACGTTTGTGTGTTACTATTTTTTATCACATCGTCACTTAACATCAGGTAAGATTGTGGGCTAGCTTATAACTCATGAAAAAAATTCTTAATATTTTAATAAATTGTGTTTAATAATAGATAATCAAGGAGGTGTTACATTTAAAATAAAAACACTAGAATACAATAATATTTTAATGTAAATTTTCAACTACATCTAACATATAAAATTCTCGTGTCATGGTGTGCGTGATTGAACTCCTCCGAAACGGCTCGACCGATTTTCGTGAATCTTAGCGTGCATATTGGCCAGCGTGGAGAATCGGACACCATCTATTTTTCATCCCCCTAAATGTTAAGGGTGGGGTCCACCCCTAATTTTTTTGGCAAAAAAATTTGTTTTTGTTTTTTTATGATACAGCATACAAAAATACATACAACCCTAAATTTTCACCCCTTCTACGATCAACCCTGCGAGTGAAGCCGCGGGCACAGCTAGTATTATATAAAAATTACATCTTGAAAACAAGAAGGTAAACACGGTATGACTTTTGTTTTTTTAAGTTATATTTGGCGACTACAATACAAAGTATTACAATAAAACCTTAAGCCCGGTATAATATATAGCAGACAATCATACTTGTACTCATTTTGCTATCAACACAAAATACATCGGTTCATTGTCTGGTCCACTAGTGGTCCAAATAATAAGAAACAGTTCAGTTGAAATAAAATAATTGTAAACACAAATAAAAAAGAAACGGATTCTTTTCAACTATTTTCATTTTAATACATATGTAGCAATTTTTATGAAATGAGTTTATCATTAAAAAGTATTTATCTTATGATCGTACAGCGATTGATTTTATTACGATTTCGAAATTATTATTTTCCTTCTTATTTTGGTAAATTACTGTAATAATTACTGCTGATACCTTAAGTTCCTGTTACCTGATTACAATTCAACAAGAACAGTAACCACCTCTCTAGGTAATAATAAATAATAATAACAAACGTCTATCGACGGTGGTCGTCGCGGTTCAGGCTCGTACACTATTCAATCTCGTAACACAATACTGCAAAAAAATTAAAGATGCCGTTATATCTGTATGAATTGTTGCACAATACATTTTTTTATTTTAATTACATTCCTATTATTTATCTGTGATATGAAAAGACTCCAGCGCCACCTATTGTAAACTTGTAGACAGACATTTAGCGGGTGTGCGTACTACAATTTACCAAAGTTTCATCGCAATCGAATAAATGGTTTAAGAATGCATAAGAGACAAACAGACAAAGAAAAAAGTATTTTTATATATACCAAAATAGATATAAAAAATATACGCTATCTCACGCTCAACGCTTACTCATGTACCGCGGCATCGCTGCATTTGCAATCGGTCCCGGGGGCATTTAATATAGAAATTGATAGCCCCAATCAGCGGTTAATAACTCAAGTTCACCTGTTACTACTATTTATGACTCCTTACACGCCAACAGTGTGGAAATTTGCAAAGTTATTTGAAATAAATTTGATCATATTTAAATACATACTAATACAAATAAACTTGTGGAACATATGTCTAGAAACTGTAAATGCTTTCAAACAAATATTTTATATATAAAGTTACTTTGGCATTTTTATAATAAATAATACAAATTGTATATCCAAATTTTCAAGTTATATTAAATAATGCTGAAGATGGAATCACGCAGAGTCAAAGTAACTTCCTCTAAAGTACTGTTGTCAGGACACACTGACAACTCATGGCCTGAGAGTATTTAATTAAATATTAAATTGTATAGTGATAATTCAAGTAATTTTTAAAAGATTAGCAGTTTATTCTCGTAACATGAAGGGGTATTGACTCAATTATTGGGTCAAGTAAAAAAGCTGACTTTCTAATTACGTAGTACACACCTTTGAAAATTGTTTAAAATACCTTATAATACCCGTGAATTCATATTTGTTCATTGTTACATCTTTATAAGTTGTATAAAAATATTTTCTAATCTAAATAACGTGCCGTAAAAACGCGGCGTGACGTCATCATTCAACAAATAAAACTAAGGTTAAAGATAATTTACTTTATCAACTTTAACTTTACGTCAACTTACGTAACTTTAAGTCAACTTTGACTTTACTAGAATTTCAGTTATGAAATTTGTTCAGCACATAATATTAAAGCCACTATTTCATCGCTTAGTAGTAGTTTTAGAGACACATCACAAAATAACACTCAAATATGTATATTAATTAAATGATGACGTCACATTTTCTATTTGGCGTTTTCAGTCACATGAGTTGACACACAATATGTTTCGTCCTTAAACTTAGACCAAATTGCCAGATTACTAAATGCAGATAATCATGTTTCTTCCTTCCTACCGGAAGGCAGAAACATGTATATATATGTATATTTAATTACATCGAATTTTACGGATAGAGAATTAGTCAGATCGCGACTTATTTGCATGTACGGCAACAGCCCAAGCCGAGATTCGGCCAATTTGGCACCCTTGAGCTTGTTGCCTCACTTTCGCGGCTGAGAGCCTTCCGCGCTCTATTAGTTATAGGGCCCTTAAGCTAACAGTATAGTCAGCTCGAAAAAAAAACAAAAGGAAAAAAATCATAAATAAACAATTTTTTTTTTCCAAATTAATTTTATTTTTATCAGTAGACCAAAAAATAAAAATAAATAACTAATTTTTAAGCATACTATCATCTCGCGGATTATACTTCTACCACGGTATTAACTAAACATTTGCATTTAAATTCACGATAGGCCTTCTGATTTCAACTTATGATTGTGCCTAGTTCTCGGTAAAGGGTGGCTTCCCCTAACATAGCTCGCGGCGGTGTCAGCGATAGACACTCTCTAACTTTATGATCATCTGAATTTCTACTATCAGTATTGTAAAGTTGTTCATTATTATATAAAATACTGGCTACTGTTTACCGCTTCCACTGACGTGGCTTTACGATTCCAATCTCTTAGATTATTTATTAAAAAAATAGATAGTCAGGTTGTAGATTTAAAAACACTGTATAGTGTGTTAATTTTATTAATAACTGTAAGAATAGGTAGGGGGAGAGGATACAGAGTTAGCCTAAAAACCAGCTCAAAATGTAATCGCTTCTGAAGAATTTTTACATAGTGGTTTTCTAACAACAACAAAATATGTTTTTCAAGCAATGATGGCTCAGTGGTAGCTTGTACGGATACCGCTTCGATCGACGTGCGTTCGAATCCCTACAATGAGCCTGACCTTTCGGTGATGGAAAACATCGCGATGAAACCATAGCATGGTGGTAGGGCTTTTTCTAATGCCCGCCAGGATAGCTACCTTCTCAAGTTGAAAATCTGTCGCCAAGCACTTATAGATTTATTCCGGCAGATGGACTTTATAGCCAGTCTTCGGCCAATTGGCTTAGCGTGTTACGATCTTGGGCCATATCGTCACTTAATATCAAGCGAGATTGTAGCCATAACGCTAAACGTATAAAGCATTAAAAATACTTAAAATATGCATTCAGCTTCCCTTTCTAAAACAGAGGCCTCTAAAAGCCTATTACGCTTGCACTTCCATAAAGAGCCTCCGCGATTGTAAGCAATTCTGGCGGGTACTTGAGAACCTCAATCTACTGGCTTTCAACATTAATTCTTAAAATGGTTTAAAGAATATTTCCTTAACATTCCCACCTTATAACAGCAATTTACTAATTGATGTCCCGATATAAACTATACCGTGGCCTTAATGGTACGTTCTTAAAATCTGCTGAATCGCTTGGCATTCGCTTTTTAAGTTCAAACATATTAAAAGTATAGCTTTTTAGAAGCCATTTTTAACGTATTTATTTGTTGCATAAATAGTTAAATGGTTTGATGATGAAATCGTCAGGTTTTTTTTGTAAAGTAACTAATACTAAAACATTTATTTGCAATTTTTTACTTTATGCTGAGAGCGTTCGATTGCCCTGAAGTAAACAATACAAAATATAACCATTTCTATAGATCTACTGTCTGTTTTTCAAAATTGTCCTAAACTACTTTAGACCCCTGGTTTTAAACAGAGATGGTACCAATTAAGGCCTAGAAATAAGACCTGCTTATTAAATTGTACTGACGAAATATAGACTGTTTAGATAGATTCTAGGCTACGGATTCTTAAATTGAGGGTTGCTAGCTAGGTAGTATTACGATATTTTCCTTATTTGAAAGTTCAGACCTATTATAAGTTTGGCACCTACGTCTTTCGGAGCGACATCAATAAGCGCTATGATTAAACCATTTTTTTATTGCAATTAAGCTTAGTTTAAAGTTGCAAATACTTGTACGTATCATGAATTATAAATTCTCAGTGGGGTTATCCCTAATATTAAAGGATGGACCAAAACAAACCCTAAAATTTAACCAAACTCTTTAATATTTCATAATGCAACAACTCATTTTAATTACTAGGGTGCAATCATATTGCACATTACTTATGCATTATATCTCACCTTCATTAAATAAGTTAAGTCGCTTCAGCTGCGCAGGAACATTGCCTCGCGGAGCGTGTTCTACTGTTTATGTCATGGTGAGTGTTGAAGAGCTGATCAATCTAATTCCTTCTTCTCCTTTCACACATATGTGGCGCTTAGGAGCCAAAGTTTTACGGTATTCTCCATGGATCTCATCATGAACTATAAAGGTCTCTATATCTTATTATTGCCATACCGTGAAACTGTGGAACTATCTCCCGGCTAGCGTGTTCCTTCCTATTTACAGAATTAGGTCCTTCAACCGTAGCGTGAGTTACCGATAGTTTACCGATCTATCGGTGGTCGCCGTTGTGTTTGTATTCTACTGTGCTTACCATCAGGGACAGTGCTGTCAATTTGCCTAGCTACTATAATATATATATAAATACCAGCCTACAAATGTCCCAATACTGGGCAAAGTCATCTTCCATTTGTCCAACATTTTTGAAACATATCGGTTTCGTCACGATAATGTCACCATCAATCTATTAGTATAATTAATTTAATTAGTAAATGGTAATTTATGTTAATAAATTAGTACATACCAAGGTTTAAACTTGCAGACACTAGACCCACAATCAACCGTTCTCATCCATTCGACCACAAAGACCATTCGAAACAAATAAATAACTGGATCTATAATGCACCTGACAAAATTTATAGTAATGTTCTTTCTACGTGTTTGTTTTAGGATTCGAATCCAACACCGTTTGAGTACAGTACACGTTCATGATTATTACAATGATACTAAATATATAATACCTATATTTCGCAATATACTAACCTAATAGACATGACTTTGTTCTTTGACATTTTAAAGCTAATTAAACACAACTAGACGTACAGACTGATCGGTCGAGTATTTATAGCTTATTAGGGATAGGAATAAAATTGATTTGAACAATAGTTGTAGAATGTCTGTTAAATATCGTATACGGACAATACAGTGCTCGCTTATTGTGTAATTTAGTAATGGTAACCCAGTGGTAGAACGCTCGGGTATCGCGTTGTAGAATGTGGGTTCGAATCCTATAAATTTTATGTACCGTTACATGAAGCCGTTTAATGAGCCATTCCACTAAGCCAAGCTACTTTCAGCATTATGTAAATACACATATATAATATTTTACAAGGGAGTAATAACCCAACTATTGATAAAGGCAATCCATTTTCAAAGAGGTAGGGTACAGAAAAAATATTTTGGAAGGTTTTCTTAACTGGGGCAACCCGACTGGTGAAATAGCTCTACCCAAAAAAAGATCAGAAACAACCTTGTCCTCTTGTGGTGAGTAGGGTATCCAGAGATCCTTGAAGAAGTAGTTTTTAAAGTCAACGCGCTAGTGATACCTCTGGGTCTAACGTCTATAGGCTACAGTAACCAAACCATCAGGCGGGCCGTATGCATGCTTGCCACCTTAATTGGTTTATTGTATAAAAAATCAATTGTAACTTCTTATTTTTGATTTGACAGGCTTAATGTCTTGGCTTATTGAAATGGCCTCATGTTTATAGTTTATAAACTTTCGGTGCAGAAAAACAACGTGATGGAACCAAAAATATTTGACAGTAATCATTTTCTAGTACTCATCTTGTTAAATAAAAATGAGTGTTTGGACACCTGTCGGTGTACTCCGGTAAAACAAGTCAGCTCTAGGGTACTGTGTATCATTTACGAGTACATGATCGTTATTTTATAAAGGTATATACTGGCCAGTTAGAAATGGCGAATAAAGGTTTTTCTAATGTAGAACAAACAGGTCAGATTGAATCTTTTCAGAGCAACGCGACGTCTAAATGTCCATTATATATTGACATAGGTTTATTGTAGCTTATTGTAAACCTCACTAAATAAACAACGTGAATAAATAATAGTGTTATAAACTCACTAGCCGATTAATTATTTAAATAGTCACCCCAACATAGGATGGAGCTGGCTTATATCATTCATCCATCCCCTTAAACACAATAAAAAATGTATAATTTACGTAGCTCTAAAGGCTAATCGTTCGAACGGGTAAAACCAAATTAAATAAGTCTTATAAATTAAACATACTTACTTCACTCTGTTTATGGTAATGGCCATTTTAGGAGAGGTGGATGAAGAAATTTGTGTGCTAATGAAAAAATAGCTATGGATACGAAAATTGATCAATAGAAGAGATGAACTACGGATTGTATTTTCTAAGCTTTATGTAATCATACATCTGCATACATGTTCATGTATGCAGATTGCTTCATTTGTTTATTTTTATAATTTTGGGACTTAATATTCCATTAGCACTCATGTTCCATATATTTAGACACAAATTTTAAAGTTGTGTCTTTGCTCCAGCGAAACGACATTTGTGAGGCAGCTAATGAAATCGACTAAAATAGCAGGTTCGGACTTGTTTAGCCGATGAACCTGTGAGCGTGGCGCGTAGAGGAGGATGCTACTCGCCCGATAAAATTGAAAAAATAAAATGGATCGACTCTACTAAATTACTTGCTAAACTACTCAACTATACGTTTAGTTACTAAATTACTCGTTACTCGACTAAATTAAGCCTAGTGCAAACTCATCATATCATATCAGATCATAGATCATATGATTTCCTCAAACCAACCTGCAGTAATTTATAAAAATAATATTCTATTATTTATTACTAAGTGTTTTTATTAAATGAATATAAAGTGGTGAATTACGTTACCTGCGTGTCTTTATAAAATGTAAATAATAAAATTCTTGTATTCAAATAAGGTAACAACTGTTAAAAACGTGTTTACTTAAAACTTCTAAATAGCACCAAAAAAACCGCTAACAAATAATAAATAGTCGAGCACATAAACCAAATTAGCGTAAACTTTGTCTTCCAGGAAGTTTCTACATCCCGGAGGTCAATATAAATCGGTAGTTTTATTAAAGAGTGCGGACTAACAATCAATCATGAAGCTGTATTCATGCTAAAAGTTTGACTGTAGGGATTTGCTCTCATCACTGATATAGTGTTGAGATGGCACACGCTTCCGATTTATCGATGTTTCTTACCGATTTGAAAGTAAAGTTTAAGTACTACTCAAAACAAAACCTTTTAAAGTATTTCTTACAGTTTGTAAAACCTTATTATGATACCTATGTATGTTAAATCAGCGTTTATATAATATACCTAAGACTTGGTCTAAAAAACTCCCGACTAGAAAACAAAGATACAAATGGGATCACTGAACTCATGACTTTGTGGTAGAAAGTTTAAGATACAGAGAAAAATAAAATTTGAAGCATTAATATTAAATTGTAATATTTGCAATGATAGCAAAAATAATCATTTAATAAATAACTTTAATATTTTTGTCGACAAATTTTTCAACATCTGTACCAACACTGGTTGATTCGACTGCGGATGAAGTTAGGAAATTTACCCAAGAATTATGAATAGAATCCGCCTCGTGGATGGTTTTATTCAACACCATACCATTGATACTGACGACATTATGCAACCCGTTACAAAAGTTTTACTTGTGACTGAAAAATAATTTCAGTGGCTTCAAAACTTCACAGGTTTTAAATGGTCGTATTACTCGAATGGTTGGATACAAGAAATGTCAAAACGTATTCACTGTTTCGAGGATGACGGTGTATGTATTTTATTTATTACTGTTTTTAAACTAATTCTAAACCTAGTAGCAAAAACAACATCTGGCGTTGAAGGAAAATAGGAAAACTAGTGAAGCCTTTGGTGAATATAAATCAGCATTTGGTGAATATAAATAAGGCAAAGCTCGGGCCTCAAACTGGTATTACAAAGAATAGAACTTGTTGGTAATTAATGATATTTAGAAATCCGCCTATTTCTCAACACGGTACTGAGCGTGAACATATAAAAGTATCTAATAACGTTGATTAAATAATTTAAGGCATCATGTAATATAGCCGATACGTCGATTGTGCTAACGGTCCAAAGTACATCGCGAAAATGTGCTTAAACAGCGAAATAAGACTCTTCGCTGCCGGCACGTAGGTACACAATAAAGCTTATAAACTAGAAATGAGTGTAAAATTTAAATTACCTTTAAACTACGATAACATACTAACCTATGCCAGCAGATTTTTACTTAAAGAGAAGATTTAAAAAATATATAGTTATTTATTTTGTATATTAATACAAAAGTAGAGTTTCATAATTTGCTAAGATGATATTATTTCCTTAACTTCGTCTATAAATTTAACTTTTTGTTTTCAGCGCTTGTCTACCTACTGGAGGTTGGATATCGCTTCTTGTCTTTTTAATGATACGATGTCCGCGGGGCTAAATATCTTAATAATTAATTACAACGGTAATTTACACGGGTTAAATCGTATCAGAGTTTTTTTTACTAGAAAAGTTTTCCTAGCTGATTAATGTGTCAGAAGTGGGATTGACCATTGCTCTGTCGCCAGAGTCCCGCCAGTTCTTTGGAAGGTTAACTCTTAATAATGTTATCAACTAGCCAACGAATTTATATATCCCGATCTTCTCTAAAGCGCTATACTCAAAATTGACTAAAAAATATTGTCACAGAGTTTTAAACATAGCGTTTTCTAAATCATTAGTTCCAAGCCATTCTCATTGGACCAGCAGTGCTCTGCATCAGCAAAAATACGGCCCGGAGAAGTTTCAAAATGTCAGATTTTTATTCGTTTTAAATTAACAATTTCTTATAATGCAGACGCACATATGTGTAGTGGTGAGTGCGGATGACTGGGACAAAAGCAGGTGATCAAACAAAAAAGTTTCAATTCAGGTTTATTTTTACATTCATACAGTGTATTTTGAAACTACCGTGAAAGTACCGATATAAACAAAGCCTTACATATTATAATCAAAATGTAACCCAAAAAGATCTTCCTTAAAAGATAATTACAGGAAAAGTAAATAGAAACATATTTCCGTTAGTTTGTTCAATTCTATTTTTTATTAAATCGTTAAAAACTATAATTATTGTTCTTAGCTTCACCTAGCCAATTCTGTAAAACGCCTAATTCTAAACTATTTGATACAATTCCACGACTCATTCAGTAATTCAAGTGGCAGCACTGATCTCAGATGGTACTAGCGTTTTGTCAACTAATATGTTCAAAGCGTCGACGTAACAAAATAAGTAATTACGAAAATCCCTGATTATATCTAAGCCGTTACGCGCTCGAACGCTTTGTCAAGATAAGTGGATTAAAATCCTAGAATGAACCTGAGTTTTGTGTAAAGGTAAATAAAATGGTGCAAAGCAAAAAACCAATGGATGTAACTCTAAAATATCCCTTGAGATGAGAGTTCATTTCATTTCTGGCCTTAGCTCCATTAAATAATTAATATGCGTATTAACTGTAGTAAATATTATTTGTACAAATGAAAAAAAAAAAAACCCTAACATAACCTATAATATACCTAATTAAAAGGAATCAAGTATTGATAAACACAATTAGAAGCACAGTGGATACAATAAATAGTTCAGCCCTACTTTATATAATACGAATGAAAAATAAATTATGCAACATAGAAACGACCATAGTAACAAATACTCAAAGAAATCTAATCATTCAGCGAAATTGAAGACGCGGTTACAAAGTCACGTAGCAGAGAACTTTGTTATTGAACACGACGGTTTGTGCTTGCCTTTAAACTTCTTACTGGAACCACAAACAAACTAAAATGTAGCCGTATCACCGTGTACGAAAAACATAAATACACAACCATATAAACTAGTTTGTACCTTTCGTCGGGTCTGTTGACCAGCATCAGCTACTGTTTATAAGTCACTTATCATCAGGTTAATTGGAGTAGTTTTATAGTTTGGCTAATATTGAAAAATAACACAAAGATACACATAAATATACACACACAAACATATACGTACAGCATAATATAAAATTAAATAAAAAAACACGAGCTTTTCCTTTTAATAATAACACGGAAACAAATACAAATATAACATTTCAACATATAAACGTTTCGGTTTTATATAAAATTTCGCCTAACAGACTCTTTTATGCAATTCAAATCTACTTGCGATCTTCACTAATTTAACGCAAAAACCATAATAGTTATGGTATTTAACGCAGTACATAAAAAGTACCTAAATTCTTCTGTCAATAAATATAAATGAACTTGGCTTTCTGAAAGCAATGTCTGTATCATAGCGAGTGTTCTGAAGAGCTGTTTAACCTAATTCCCTCTCTTCCTTTTTATAACAGAACCACACGAGCTGGGCTCCGAAGGCACAGCTTTACGGTAAACTACATCTTGCCTCGAACAAAGAAATTTGCTACGTCTTATCTTTGCCGTACTGTAAAGCTGGGCAACTGTCTTCCGTCCAGTGTGTTCCTTGCTTCCTACAACATGAAGTCCTTCAAACATACCGTGAAGAAACATGTGAGCAGACCGACATGACAGCAACGACCTACCATGAATTATAGATCCCTCGGTGGTCGACGATGTTATTGAATTGACCTGTGCTCACCATCAATTACAATGACGTCACTTTGCCGTACTATAATTTACGAACCTTGTTCAAAACGTAAATAATAAAATTATTAAACCGTCTGGGATGATGACGCAATAAAAAAATTATGTTGCCTGGAAATTTGGCATATATTCCGAATAAGATCGCGAACGGGTTAAAGTGCAAGTAACTTTTCTTCTTATTCTCTTCGCAGCTTCTAGAAGGATCGACGATACGTTCAGATCGAGACTTCCACTACGTCACATCACACGTTGTACCAACATGACCACGTGACTGTGAGGTAATGGCCATTTCAACCCTGAACTTCTTCTCTTTTCATTCATGAAGCTTCTGTACACACTTGCTGGGCCTTCTTCGATGAATTCATAAGCAGATTAAAATTTATCACCGCCACAAAGATTTTTATTTTAAACATAAACGTAGCATTTGTTGTTATTATAATAATTTTATATAAAATATATACAATTATTAATAAAAATTGTATACATACACATGCGTAAAATAAGTAAAGTTATTTATTAGCCTTGCCTAAGCGCCTAAGCGCATTAGGCCATTTGCCTCTCTTGTTTTCAAACTATTCCGCCACTGAGTTTTTAGTATCTAAAATCTAAATAAATCTTAACTAAATATATCAATTAAATAAATAAGAAATGAATATTTTTAACGGACACTTTTAAATAGCTAATTACAAAAATTGTCAACAACTTTTAGCTCTGATCGGGAATCGAATTTGCTACTTTCGTGGAAGAATCTTTCTATTAACGACTAGCGGATAAATGACCACAACCAGTATTTTATCACTGTAACCATGTGGTAAAGCATAATAGTGGCTCACTTTGGCGCATAACATTTCAGACATTTATTAACGTCCTCTTAACCCTAATTCTCTACAAACTATTTTTAATTTTAATTTTATAAAAGTAGGTGATGTGATAAAACATATATAATACGAAAATTTATTAAAATATCACGACAATTTCTACACTATAATTAAATTGTGACTTACCAAAGGCAGCTTGAATCCGTCGTTAGAGACATCTGAAAGGTAAAACATAAATAAATATAAAATGGTTCATTTAATTAATCTTTTGTATGTTTAACAAAAATATATGAAAGACTAGAAGAAGTAAGAGAGCAAAACGATATCTGAAGTAAACATTTACTGAGGTTTTAATTATTTATTGTGAACATTTCAATTTTTAGAAAAGTGAAAAGGTGACCAGATTATAAATTGAAAAAATTCTCTTTAGGTTTGTCAAACCTTTAATTACACGTTATTGTTATTCAAATAAAATTAATTAATCAAATAATCATTTATAAGTAAACTCAGCCGTTGTCAGCCTTAAATATGTGTAAGAATAGAATAAGACTTACACGAGAAGTGTGTTGTTAGGATGTCTAGCTGCGCAGGAGTGGGTCTTGAGGCGCATGCGCGGCGCTGCTACCGTTTTGCTGACGCTGCAGCTGTATGCATCGGTCAGAAGCTACACACTTTTTATTGAATAATTATTACATTTTAAATCAGTATATATTTTTTACGATTGTAAAATTTCTTTACGATAGTAGACCCTGCGTATTCCACAGACATTTAGCTTCTCTTTTTTATACTACAAAGGTGGCAAACAAGCATACGGCCTGCCTGATGGTAAGCGCCTATCATAGCTTATGGACGGTTTTAATACCATAGTTATCACTAGAGCGTTGTCGACATTGAACCCCTCACATCCCCAAGGAGCTCTGGAAGCCCTACTCACCGCAGAACACAACACAGGGTTATTTGGCAGTGATCTTTTATAAGGTGGCGGTAATCGAACTACCCCAAGTAGAGAGAAAAGTTCAAAGAATATTTATTTGTGCCCTACTTCTCTTGATAGAGCAATTATGGGGCAACTGAACCCTAGCAGGGTGTGAATAAGCTGAGTGTTGGCTGGCTTAACTCTCACGCAACGCAAATACTTCACAGCATTATGTGTAACATTCTGCTTGGCAAAATATAAATGTTGATATTTTAAAAGAACCACTTGAACTTCAAAAACTTGAATTTTAAGCTTCAAATAACTGTTAGGTCAAACCTTTTAGGGTTTAATAGTAGGTCCTTACATATGAAATTAGTGTTTTAATATAGAAAAAGTATTTTTTTTTTATGAATATACATTTAATCGATCGAAGTATGTACCATTATTGTCTGTGCACTTATAGGTAGTTCATTGACTCCATTACTGAAAAAAATGTGGGAAGAGTATCAATAAAATATTAGAAGGCGGTTTGGTTTGGGTTGATTGATTAGTGTCGGTTGTTTAGCGGCTAGCTTTTCCATCATGGTTTGCAATTGTTGACAATACAGATCTGCCGTTATCGTCTGACCAGATCAAACACTCACCAGTAACTTTTTGTGAGTTAACTTTCGCTTGGAATAGAATTTGGCCGGTTCTCGTGGGTTCAACCACTCGGTATTGTGACGGTTGAGTAATGTAACGCAGCACTCAATGCGTGTTTGTTGGTGTGCTTCAGTCAATTCATGCGGAACCCATTTCCCATGCTTTTTCACTTTTCCAATTTGTTTCAAGTAAATTTAATTTTTTTTTCACTCACACCGAAGCCTGCCTCTAAATTTGATGTGGTTTGTGATATAGCCGTCTCCACAATCACCTTTAATTCTAAATTATCAACTAGAGTGTTTGTTTCGTAGGTAAAAATTTCCAGAACGAAAATGTTGGTACCAAAAACGTACTGTGCTGTCCCCATACACATCATTAATCCTTCAAGCTGTTTCTGCAGCGCTGATGTCACGGTGGAACATGATTCGTATAGAACGCGATATTTTAAGTTATCCATTTTGTGAAAAGAAGGATGTCAAAAAATAATCAAATGGTGCGGAAACAAATGAATCACTAAATTTAAAAATTTAACAAATGTGTATTTGTGATCAGGGCGGCCAGTCCAACAAAACGCTAATTTCATATTTAAAGACCTAATAAATGATAACATGGATGAATGTAGAGTGCGAATAACACATCGAATGACATAGGTTCCAGTGTAATTAATGAACCTTAATTTTCGTTCAATGAAAACATTGGGTTATAGCCAGAGATAGCATTATGGTGGCTAAATCGTTGGTGCACTACTGACTAATTATCGCACACACACGGAAAGTCTGTCGCCAAAAATCTATTAGTATATTTATCAATATATCAGTCCTTTTTTTAAGTATGAAATTACCATTTTTGACCATATTGTCACTTAACGTGATGTGGGATTGCGATTAAACTTTAGCATAACTAAAATTTTGCATCCCATTGAATTTGAATTGTAAGGCTCGAGTTTCAGTTAAGGTTCAGAGCTTGTCAAATCAAATCAAATTATAAATACTTTATTCTATTTAGGCCCCAAGAAGGTACTTATGAATGTCAAACACTACTATCGTTTCGGAAAACATCTCAGTCATCGAGAAGAACCGGGCTTCGATCGGGCTTATCTTTTTTGTTTTGTTTTTAATACCAACTGTACAAGCAATGTGTACAGTTAACAATCATGTAATTATTTAATGGATCCACAGAGAGGGAGTCACTTTCAGACATCACTATCATTCACATAATGATCCATCCTATAATAACCTTAGACAGTAAAATCTGCTTGACATGGTCCTTGAACTCTAATGTCTGGCGTATCAGTAATGTGCTTCGGAATCTTATTATAGAACTTAACACTATTACCCAAACAAATTTTTATTAGTCTTACTAAGCCTAAAACACGGTACGACTAATTTATATCTATTTCTAGTATTAAATAGAACTCTTGTAAATTATTCCTAAGACATACATCTATTATCCTATTAATAGCATAATGTTACTATTCTTGTTTGCCTCGACACCAGGGCTCTGCATGAGACGACTCGGGAGCCACATACTGGTCTTTGGCTTCAGTGCATTTCTGTCACGAATAATAATAAGCGGGCGCGCAGGTGTCTCGCCGCTGCAGTCATTGCTTTATGAAACAAGCTTCTGGTAACTCTTTTTTAAATTTAAAGAATAATCGGACCAAGAATCATCGCTGCAATTATTATTACAGCTTTACATGCATACACACATGCGTACACGTACATACGTCACACATCGCGTGTTACATAGTTAACAACACTATACCATAGTTGTCCATAGGTCCGATCCATCGGCATGGAGCCCTTGAGACAAGCAGCCGCTCGCGCGATACAAGTGACTCTACAATCACTAGCTTTCACAGCCATACATGACACTGCATTATACACACATGCACAACACACATAGGTTCTGTAAGGGACCTTTTTTTTCTTTTTTTGCCAAGTTAGAGTAGACAAAAAAATTCAGACCACTAAATACACATACACATGTTCCTTCCCTCCTCCCAGGGGGCAGAAACATGTATATATGTAAAGTTAGTTTAGATCGAATTACGGATAGGGAATTAGTCAGATCGCGACTTAATTGCATACGCGCAACAGTCCGAGCCGAGGTTCGGCCAATTTGGCACCCTCGGATTTTGTTGCTTAGCTTTCGTGGCTGAGTGCCCTAAGCGCTCGCCCCCAAGCCCGGTAAAGCTGTAAAAGCCGTAAAGGCTCCAGGGCCCCTAAGGCTAACAGTATAGTCAGATCGAAAAAAAAAAAACATAGTTGTCCTATATTTTGTTTTAATTAATTTAATGTTTTTTACTAGATAAATATATAGAGTAAGCTTGTAAAACACCTGTATACCTACTAAACTTACTGGTACGAGTAAAACGTTTATCTCATTGTAACTGCCTGTCTGTCTGCTGTGACACAGGCTATGAGAGAGTCTCTTTTTTTGTTCAGTATAGATTTAGCGTTTTAGCCCACAATCTCACCTGACGTAACGACGTGGCCCAAGATGGTCACACGCTAAACCTAGTAGGAGGACTGTCCCTCAAGTGCAGCTGCCGGAACACACCTATAGGTGTTTGTCGACAGATTTTCAACTTGAGCCATAATCAAAAGTTTTATTGAAAAAAGTTATTTATTATTATTATTATTGGCTTGAATGCTTCACCTCTATATTTAATTATAGCAGCGGTGGCAAACTCTACAATAGGAATTATTGTATTATCTTGTGATGATTTTTATGAACTGATTTTTCTATAACATTTTTTAATAGATTCACCCATTGTACTTGCAGTGCAAGTTGCTGTTGAAACTTCAACAGATGCTGCTTTCTGAAGCGTTCGACTGGATAATCGAACAAAATGATTTCTGGCGATTCAAAAGCGCTCGTATAAAGTAGTAGGAATATTGAAATGAAAATACAGTTCATTTCAGTACAAATAATGGGTAACCCATATTTAATACGCCTACCCCGAGAAGCGTGGTGAAGGTACGGAGGGAGTAAGTACGCGTAACTATTTCTATGGAATCAAGTATAAAAATAGGTATATTATTTGAAGACTTTAACCATTTACATCAATACGGATTTTTTGAAGTGAAATTTCTTATGCGACTTCCAACACGTTAAACGTTAAACGCACATTATCGATCTCTCCTCTTTGTGTGAGCCAGAGCGAGAGAGTAAATGTCGGTGTGTATGTATATTACACACTGTTTAAATAAAATATAAAATATCTTTTAAAATGAAGTTTCACTTCTATCGTGTGTGAATCGCACACACACCTTTTTTTAGGTATCAACTTCTACGTTATTATTTATTGATAGCAATCCTATGATATGTCATAGACAATTTATATTGGAATTTGACGCCAATTATTGTATTTTGTAGATACAATCCATCTTTAGAAAGGTACTCGCTTTGAATCATAAAATTATAATAAAATAAATGTTATTAGCCGTGTGCCTAGAGGGGTCTCTAATCGGTAACATCTCAAGAATGAAACTATTTTCAACCCCTTATTTAACCCACTAAGACGATAAATTTAAACCTTAGTGCTCATCGATGTTATATTAGGAACTATGTGTAAAATGTTATGCTTCCAAAGCCACCGGTTCTGTTCGTTTTATTACAGCCACACTTAAGAATGTTATTAAGTTGAAGTAAAAGAATGCCATAATCGACACTGTTCTACGGACAGCCCATAGAAATATGAAATTTGGTGAATCGTATCATTTTTAAGGAGTACATAAGAATTATGAGAAATTGATTTTTAAATGTTCTTCTTGTATTCGGGAACGAACAAGGTAAAAAACTGTTTTATCTATCTATACTATATAAGATCTGTATTTAGTGACATGAAAATATGTTTTTAAACAAAGATATTCCATTGAAAACTTAATTTATTGATTTTTTGAACCGAATCGGTACACTTAATTAAAATAAATATTATTAGTTAAATTATTGCGAAGGCAGTGATTCTACACCGACGTAGTTTCTAATAGGTACAAACTGCTGTGGAGTACTAACATTACCTCAACCTGACATTTTACTCAATATCTGTGATTCCATATACAAAATGTGTGCGTCGTTTATGTTGATCATAAGCAATAAAGGAACAAATGTAAATATAAATATAAACTCCTATATAGGTATAAATATTAAATCTTCTACTAATATTTTTTACCTTTACCTTTTGAATGTAATATTTCACTTAGTTTATTCAACGAGATGACTTTCAATAATATTTTAAATTCCTGTCTATAAAATAGAAGCATAAGATATATTTTAGCTTTTAATGTTAAACGCAAAACGCCTCTTTGACAAGAATTTATCTATTTTAATCTATTCTAGATTGCCTAAGAATTATGTTTTGTAACAGTCTTATTCTGCGCTAAATTTAGAATAATTCACGGTAAATAAAGGATATATAGGTATTCAATTAAACCTTTCATGACGTTTTAAGAATACTTCAATAAAATAAAAATTGAAGAAGGACAAATATTAGGTCCTTACATATGAAATTGGTGTTTTGTTGAACTGACCATTTTGACCTCAAATATCTGGCGTAACTAAAGCCAATATCCAATCCAAATCCAATATCCAATTCCAAATCCAAATTTATTTCAAATCTGTACTTTAAGATATATATTAATATAAATCATATATAATATTAAGAAAATACTAGGCTGGAGTAAGGTTAGTGAGTAGAGTTTGTGAACGATCATTGGACGGAATGGTGCTCCCGCGTTCTCCTAGCTGTTATACCAAAGCTGAGTATTTATATTATTTTGTAAAGTATTTTTGATAGATTTTGCTTGAAATCTTGTATAATTGAATTTTAATTGTTAATGCAAAGAGATTTGTAAAAAAGAGCAACCTTAGAGTTTCTTGCCAGTTCTTCTCTAAGGGAAAGTACCTTCCGAAATGGTTGTAGAGTCATTTAAAATATTATTAATAATGTTGTATTATTTACATACTTTAACTTAAGAACTACCCCATATATATTTATTATTATACATTATACAATAAAAATTAAAAAGTTTATAAACATATCTATAAGTACTAATATTATAAAGATGTTAAGTTTGAATATTTATAGGTAGAAAGTAATCTTCAGAATTACTGATCCCATTCTCAAAATGTTTTAACCAATAGGTAGCTACATTATTTGCATTATAGGTATATGATATTATTTTTAATTCTTATTAATTTTTATACTGATGTCTTAGTGGTAGCGTGTACGGACATCGCGTAGGTCGATGTGAGTCCGAATCCCTGTAATGAGCCTGAGCTTTCGGTGAAGGAAAACATCGTGATGAAACCATAGCATGGTGGTAAGGGTTTTTCTAATGCCCGCCTGGCTAGCTACCACCCTCAAGTTGAAAGCCTGAAGGTGTGTTCCGGCAGCTGCATCTGAGAATCAGTTTACCTACTAGGCTTAGCGTGTCAACATCTTGGGTCACATTGTCACTTAACATCAGATGGTTTTGTGACCAAAACGCTAAACTTATAAAATATTTTAAAAAAAAGGTATTAATTTCTATTTTTTTTTGTAAACGGGACGTTCATACATTATTATTAAAAATAATTAACAATATTTTTATGGCAACAGTAATATAATGTTGTTAGCACCTGCTCAAGTGTCATATTCCCTTGTGAAATATTTATTGCAACGGTTCCCTGGTATAAAATGAAACCTTTCACAACTATAGTGTAGGTATCTACTCGTAGGTACCTACCGATGCGGCTATAGCAAAACGATAATGACGTTCATAGTAATTGGAAACTGATTCGAATAACATAGGACTCGGATTATGCATATTTTCATAAATATTGTGTGCAGTATTACCTACGTACCTACTTTAAATCCATATTTTATTTAAAACTAGTTGTGATCGCGGCTCCGCTTGTGTGGACTAGAGAATCATTATTCATGAAGATGTCGTCATATATTTTTTTTGCAAAAGGAACAAGAAGCTAGGAGTAAAAAAACAAAATCTATCTAGTAGTTTTTTTATACTACTTAGTTGGCAAACAAGCATACAGCCCGCCTGATGGTAAGCGGCTACGGTAGCCTATGGGCGCTTATAATACTATAAGTACTAAATAGCGCGTTTTAGGTTATTTGGTTGTGATCTTCTGTAGGGTGGAGGTATTCCGCCAGTCGTGCTGCCCCCAAGTAGAGAGAAATCTCCATAGAAATATTTCTTTGCTCTACCTCTCTATAGTATGATGCGCGCACGACGGCAAACCTCAATCATGTTATTTATATGAATGTATTGACTCATGTAGAATACGTTACCTACTGCAATAATTTTGATGTTGAACAAAAAAAAAACGGTAAAATACGATATCTCTGCTGTAAGTTGGTGGGGAATTAGGTATCCTGCAGATTCCAGATGATACTGGAGCATCAGGTCAAGGTTGCCGTGTCCTTCTAATATCATTGAAGTAATAGGATACGATATTTCCAACCCAAGTTGTTCACATTCTTTTATCAACTAGAAAAGAGTTGTTGATCTGCAAATAGGACAGCAGATTTGTTTTTTATCTTAGGGAAGAACACTGTCGATAAAGAAACCTTTTAAGCTATATCAAAATAGGTTCATCGGTTTGTGAGTTACGGTGCCACAGACATATATATACACATGCTATACTTATAACACCATTCCCGATCAAGAAACCTTTCAAACAATAAGAAACTAAATCAAAATTGTTGGTTTGGAAGCTACGATGCCACAAACACATAATATATACACATTTAAAAAAACTTATGACACATTTCTGTTTGCGTCCGGGGGTTAAATATTAAATTTGTGACTGCCTCATATTAGATGAAATTTAATAATGACGAAACATTAAATTAGGTTAAAATTCTACCACTAATCGTTTTATTTTATAAATATATCACTTTGAATCATACAACTGCACTAACTACCCTTCTAGGCATATATGATTATTGAATATACCCAATACATTTACGTCAGCGTTCTACGTATCAACTTACCCAAGTATAAATAGCACAGATCAATTACTTACTAATTTATTCAGTTCTGTGGGGTCCGGAATAAAACCTGACCACTATACCCTTAAAAACATTGACCACAATACTAAGGAGACAATTCGACATTGGTAAAAGGTACATAAATTTATAATTATTATTCGTAAATAACTACTTTAAATGTTCATCCGTAACATATATTTACATAGTAGTGTACGAGTTTATGTAATTTAGGAGATGACAGGGAAATGAATCTAAAAATAACACTTTTTTATATGTTTCAGAAACCATTACAATCTTTTGTTATGAATATCGTTTGTACGTTTTCAAATATAGTCATATACCTACATGCAGTTTAAACGTTTGATATAACGTTCAAGCCATATATTTAAGGTAATGTACAGTATCTTGTATTTTAGGTGGTAGGTAGGTTTTATAGATTTTGTAGGACGACATTCGTGTTCGACTGGATCGTGATTACCATACACAAGTGTAACCACCCGTCATAGTTGCACACTTAGACATATCGCGTTGCGGGGCCAGCCGGTGTATACCCAGTAATCAAATAGGATGTGAAGGTATCTGTACCCGACAAGGTCACAAACATCATACACATGGCTATAAACTCGTTATAAAGACTCTTAATTTGTCGTATTTCGTGACCAGCCAGTATAACTATATCCAGTCGCCGCAGGCTTGCATGCCGGCATGACAGCGACAACCAGCAATGTAATGCCGATATTTCGATGGTCGCCGTTGGACTACCATCAGGCTCATTGCCGTGATACTATAATAACAAGAGACATTGAAATCGCTGTATTTGAAGTGACTCAGGAAGCAGATTTTTCGGAGAAGGAAATCAGCCTCATGAAACTATGTTATTGTGGTAAGGTTTAAAGCTCAGTCTGTTGTTACCTTAGAGTTAGACCCTTTAATTTGAATATCTCTCAGATATAATTTATGTACATTTTAACAATTGCATTTGAGTATCCTCAGCTGGTCTGATCTTCGACAATGTCACTTATCAGATGCGATTTGTAGAACACCGTAAAAAATCTTGACTAATGTAAAAATATAGATACTATTTGAACCGCCAACAGCCCCTTTTGTATTTAATACCACAACACGCGTCGTGGCACAAGAGAGATATTGCTAAACTGAAGTCCTGATTTAGCGGTACGTTACCTGTATAGGACAAACTTGTGTTATGAACATGGTTGTTTGTTCCGTATCTAAGAGTTTAATATTTACAATACGTCAGTTGCATGGTTTCTTTAAAATAAACTAGGTATACTTAACAAAGATTTTGATAGCAAATAAATTACCAAGTGCGTGTCGGGCCACAAGCAGTGTAAGGTTCCGTAGTTGCGACAGATGAGGAAAAAAAATCATTCCCACTTTGTTTTATTTATCAGATTTTATTTTACCACTTTGTCGGCGTGATTAATATGTTTACCCAAACCAAATTACAGCTTTCTAGTTCTAAGAATCTCTAAGCTAAGCCGCGGACAGAGATATAGCGAAACTATAAGGGTTCCTTGCTGATTTCAAAATCCTAAAAACGATTGCTCATTGCGCATTTGAAAAGTGGTCGAACCTGTGTAAGTATAATCTGTGGACAGTGTTCTGCTTCCAAGTGTGTGGTTGACAAAACGTCCACGTCCCACGTCTTCGTCCACGAAGCGTCCCAACTTGTAGTAACCTGATATAACTATCAAGGATGTAGCAAATATTTCGTTCAGGGACAGGCAGGGGGACTGGCAGCAGCATTGCTCCTTAGAAATGTCTTAGAACTGTTTCCATTTTGTCCATAAAAATAGTAACATACTGTTTCATAACATAACGCTGGTTTATTTGCGTTGCGTGTGATTCAAGTCAGGTAGAATTGAACTTACCAGCACCTAGATAAGGCAGCTGTTCCTTTTGCCTGTACCTGGCTGCTGTATCTGGACGAGTGCTCCTTTCTACAAAGCTATAGTTTTCAAGGACCACTTAACACCAGGTTAACTGCATGCCTCCCTAACATAACAGTTACGTTTACTTTTTAATAGGCAGATTATTCATTATCATTTTATTGCATATTGAGTCTTCCGAAACCTGACAACATCTATGAAAGTGTCTTAGATTGTGAAGGTTCTTTATACAGATAAAAATAATAAAACGCAATGTGTATCAATCATACAATATGTATTTAATGTAAGATACAGTACTTGTGACAGGTGGACAAACATTGTATTTTGAATAATCAAAAAATAAACTTAACTACCTAATAAAAATGAAAAACTTTTCAAGGTATCCGTATTATTAAAAAAAAAAGACATTCACAATATTATGCAGAAACGTGTGATAAAGTAATTGAGGTAGATTTTTACCCATCGTCAGTTGGGATTCAAAATTATAATTAATTTTCGGGTTTTAAGGATAATAAGCAAATAAGACAACGCACTAAATATTATACTATATATAATTAAAATATCTACAAATTGAATATAATTAGTGCGGAGTATCTGTGATGCGCGACGCGCGAGCGCTCCACATATACATCGTTACTATTGAATTCTTCGTCAAACATGTACAATAAAGGAGAACATTCATATAATAAACACATAATATAGGAAACATTATGAAAGACAACGCGCATACACTTAGCACTAGAGTTAACCCGCGCCTGCGCCCGCGTCACCTCGACCGACCTCGACCGACCTCGACCAGGCGCGAACCAACATTACAGTACTATGCAGAATAATAATACTTAATAATAAATACTTAGTTAGCTATTTACACTCCATGAGTTTTGTGTATCCGTTACGACCGGAATCATTTATCGAATAAACGAATTTCTACGATAAATAAATTCTCACAACTTCTGACACCGAGTCAGGGCAAACAGAGATAGATAGATACCTACGTTATCGGTAAACAAATTATTACATTATTACCGCACGTTGTATTTATAAATAAACGTGATAGTGATGTAACATATCGCACGGGTTCATAACCGGCTCTCGCGTCTCCCGATTCAACTATAACGAGTCAATTATCAAGTGAACTAACTCCAAGTTTAACGAACGTGTCTGCATCACGGCTGTAATGTGTGTTTCACGCCTCAAACCGGTATACATTACTCGTAAATGCGGAGCGGGACCACATACACATGAGACGGAAACTTACAAACGTCAAACATTATTGTTTCTCGTTAAGAAAAAAAAAACCAACCTCACAGATTTTGCACGCGAGTAAGATCGCCCGCGTAATTAATTATTAAAAATAATAATATATAAACTTAAAGTATTTAGTAGATATTCGCTGAGCAAATGAAAACAGGCCGCGGTCCACCTGCGTATGCGTCACTCGCGCAGGTAATGCAAACGCGTACACAAACGCACGCGCAAACGTGTACGTAAACGCACATGAAAACGAGTACGCAAACGCGCGCGCAAATGCGTACGCAACGCACATGAAAACGCGTACGCAAACGCACGCGCAAATGCGTACGCAACGCACATGAAAACGCGTACGCAAACGCACGCGCAAATGCGTACGTAACGCACATGAAAACGCGTACGCACATGTACACTCGACGCGTACACACACCGGCATGCAAAATCCGCATGAATACACCACAATCATGAACAACTTTAAAACTATTGTGGCAGTGATATATAAATATATAATCTCTTTGCGCTTACAGTTTAAATGTTTACTTCCGATAGATAACACTAGAAACGGCCGCGCCGCACGACAGTTTTCTGTTTTACAAAATATCTCTGTAGTTAATCCAAAGTCTAAATCCCTAAATTATAAAACTACTTTAGTCCGATTCTACTTTCAAACTACACAAAATCCAACATTGCAAAAAAAAGGATAACCATTTATTTTCCATTGGAGCAAACATACATTTTCCTTTGATTTTATATACGCCAAGAGTATATCGTCATGAGAAATTATTATCGATGAATATATCCCAGAAATAAATTACCTAAATGTCTCTCTGACTGAGAGAGAGTGCTCTCACATTCATTCTGATCCAAACATTGCCGATATATTTGAGATCAATTAATATTTAAAGTCCATTATCTTTTACGGATCGAACAAAAAAAAAACACTTTTGTGTTATTGGTTTTGGTGTCGAATTTCACTATAAAAAATATAACAAAGCAAAAAAAACGAGAGCCAATAAAATATGGCACTACCATCAGTGCTGTAAAAAAATTATACTAATTTATTTAAATTTATAAAAAAAATAATCAGTACATTGGAATCTATCCAAAGGGAAGTCTAAAAATTGTGTTTGCTTATCCATACGATTCCAATAACACACAGACAAACAGGCACCAACTTGACTACTAGACAAATTTTCCTAAACACATCTTTGGGTCCATGCGTACCGTGTGCACGGTTCGATATCGTTAGCGCCGTCCCGCTCTCACCTTCCTGGTTGGAACGAGACGGCGCGATCGAACGGCCCGGCGTCGTCACCCGCCATAGACACAATAGTCATCTTTTCTTACAATATTCACATGCTATTCAGCCAAAATTTATTTACCCCCATCAACCGACGTGCGTGTCTAAACGCGCCCAAGGCTCCCTCTTTATATTACAAATTACGACTTTCTCATTATTAAAACTAGGTTTAATTTAACACTAGAAAATGGTTTCTAAACGAACCTCCGTCCATAGAAATCGATCGTGTGAAAAATAAAATGTTTACATTGTCCGCCGTACGTAAATTAATCCTAACTTAACTCTACGGCCACTAACTAAACGAATACTAGCGAGATCGTGTGAGCACGGAACACTACAATTTATTTTTTTAAACACTATTGTATAATATCCCTTAAAATCGCTAAAAAGGCATTGCTTTCGTCTGACAACATCTGTATAGGGACATCGAAAAAGTTACCTTTACTAACAGATTAATTATATTCGCTATCGAGTACATACGTCACGCGTTGTTATGCGGTAGCACTAGTGTGCCGCTGCGGCTTCGTTTCCCCAATCCTTATATACGTATTACACCAAATCCTTATGTGATCGAGGTCAAGTAATAACAACTACAAAATATTACAAAATCGCTTTTCAAAACCATATCTTTATATGGCCAGCGAAAGACTAGTAACGTTTGCAGAACAAACACAATTCGATGTGCGAGGCGATTGTTAAATGTGAAAATATTTCGTAGTGAAAGAGTCCTTACTATTCTGGAGTTGTTACAAGTTGACCAGTCACGAATACCACCTGTTGTTATACATATCTCAACACATTTGCTCAAAAAATTCATTTACAAAGTCTGTATACATTGTTTCAAATTTAAAAAATATGCTCTATACAACGGAACGTACCCGTTTTTCCGCACGCTCCGTTGTATAGCGCCGTGCGTATACTTTACGGTTACTTTTAATTTCCATAAAAAAAATATAAGAACTCCACCAAGGAGTTTCACCTTACGTGACATCTGTCTCACTTTACAAGACAAAATGAGACGAAAGATGTAGATCTAATTTTCACCACGCGAACGTGACGCCATTTGCAAATGCGCACTATTTTCATATTAGAAACGTCAAAGATTGTTGTGACTTTCCGACTGATATTTATAAACAAAATAATAATATTAGTTCAAGCGAGGAATCCGATATTAATATAGAATGTACTCCAACAATCTTGAATGAGACGCAAATTGCAGGCAAAATTCCGAATAGTTACCTGTATAATTCCTTACTTGCTATTAAAAATAATCGAGTGAAAAAGTTTGCTTCATGATCTTTTGTAATGTTTTCTCGCAAATGTGTTGAAAAAAGTTGTATGACACGCGTGTGGAAGCTGTTTTATTACAAACTGGTGACTATGGTAAGCCCTCGACTTGGTCTCGGGCTTACATTCGTCTACTTGTCTGTAGAAACCAACTTACCGCATTAGTATCATAAATAACTGTTGTCCCTTTATAATATTATTTTCCTAATACAATGGTTGCATAAATAGACATTATCGACAGTTTTAATATCAGTATTTCATCTGGCAACTCGGAAATCAGTCAACTATTTGATTGAAGCATTATTATAGCATTTTTTACTACAGTAATTTGCTAAATGAACAGCGTCGTCTAAACCCCATTTAGTATGTGGTCTTCCAATCTAAATTTTTCATTACTAAACTAATGTACCTATAATAAATTCATTTAAACAAAGATCTTAAAGACTTACAAGAATTCATAGCAAACAAAGAGCAGACTGATTTCTTTGTTCCCACGTTATTCATTTCACATTCGTAAAAGACTTTATTGCTTGTAATATACCCACCCTCTCCACTTTACCTGACATTCGATCAAAGTATCGATATGAAACAAAAACATCGATATTATTACTATCGATACATAAACCTAAAGAACTACAGAAAAAAAAACTAGAATAAATTAGTGGTATGTTGAAACGTAACTCGCAAATTATTCTTTTAGCAGGTCATAAAATGCAGATTGACTTTGGACGCTGAGTGCGGTTCGGTTACCAAACCAACAGAAGGATAAATCTAGGTGTTGAGTTTCTTGGAGCGCATCGCTCAGATGGTTACTTTATACCCACGAAGTACGAACTAATACGTGATGTTTCAAAGTAATGGGTGTGCGTCTGAGGATCTAGTTCGATTGCACCAGACAATGAGCCAAGCGGTGCCTAGTCTTTTTTTATAGATAGGTTTGGCGTTCAGGCTAAAATATCACTTGATCTTAAGTGACGATGTGGCCCAATATAATAATAGCACGATAAGCCTAGTGGATAGATTGGCTTCCAAGTGCAGCTGTCGAAACACACCTATTGGTGCTTGGCGACAGATTTTCAACTTAAGGGTGGTAACTAGCCAGGTGGGTATTAGAAAAAGCCCTGCCACCATGTTATCGTTTCATCACGATGTTATCCTTCACCGAAAGCTCAGGCTCATTGCAGGGAGTCGAACTCAGGTCGATTGACGCGAAGTCCGTACACGCTACCACTAAAATTTATCTAACTCATTTTTTCTGCGTAGTCTTTTTTATTTGAATTTCAAAAGTTTCTATATCTATTTTACGATCGACACTTTGATAGAATCTCGATAATTCCAAAATAGTAAACATGTCAGTTACATTCAGACGCCATTCAGATGTGTACACAGACCACTTACCATCAATTAACTATTGTATAACAATTATTATTGTATCACACAAAAATATCGCTTAAACATCATCTTGTGCGTGGAAACGAACAGTTTTATAAGTATCTTATCACAAAACTTTTATTGCTAAGAATTCAACTTCGACCGCCCGCGCTCTCGGCGCGTCGCCACGTCAACACCGATTGTAACAATTTTAACGCTTCATAATATACAAAAAACAAAGATTTATTTGTACTTTGTAAAATATTCGCTTAATGATTATTTGCTCCCATTTTGTAGTAGCTGCCGTTGATATTAATAAATTAGTGGCAACAATGAATGGCGTCGTGGCGACGCGTCGAGAACACGCTAGAACTTACGATGCAAAATGTAAAACTAAAAACACAACTCCAAATGGCAGTGACGTCACACAGAACACGAGAACGTCTGAACAGACAAACAGACAGCTGTTGATTCCTCAGAGCGTTTATAATTGCTATGACATACTAGCGGAACACGAGAGGTCCTTACGATATCAAAAATCTTACCTAAACTAACGTTGCGAGTTTCGTTTGATATGACTTCTACGTCGGGTACAATCTGACATATAAGATATAAAGTGAACACTAATTTATTGGTAGTATAGTAATGTGCTTAGGCACTTGGTGACTCATGAGAACGCTCCTAAATCCGGAAGACACTCGAAACCGCAACTCGACGCTGTCCGACGCCGTCCCATCGATATTGGCACCTTAATAAGCGAAAGCGACAGACCCCAATACACGCAAACGACATTATCGATAACTAAGCTAAACCGTTCCGTTACCTCCCTAATACTATGTACAGCGTAGTGTTGGCAGTGATCCGTATCGCTGGTCGCTCCTTATCGACATCGCGATATACACTAATACTAAACTAACTATCCTAAATATTCAGACTAATTCCGTCCGCTAGCTCCGTTTTGGAGAATTAAACTAAATCGCATCTAATTATACAACGAATTCATAACCTCACAGTTTCGTTTGATTATTTTTATTTTTATTAAATTAAATATATTTTTATACATCTCACTAGAGCTATGTACACACAACACACGCGTTGTATTGTTCGCGTCGCGCTCCGGTCAGACTGCGCGCTAAGGCTCGAATATCATTATAAAAAGGTAAGCATCAGTCTTGTCAATAATATTACGTCTGCTAACGAGTAGCAGTGTACGTACCGTACCGTACCGTACTGTACCGTACTGTACTGTACCGTACACCGTACCGCGAGGCGGCGCGCTTTCAACATTCTTTGGCGATTAACTTTACGTCTGCCGGCCGCGGCACTCGCGAGCCTCGAGAATCAACATCTGTCTCGGCTCGTCTTACACTCCGTTACTGTTACTCCTTAAAACCGATCAATAATCTCAACTACTCTACTACTCAAATCTCATGTAAATAACATTTCGAATATAATATCGATAACTATGTTCGTTAAACAGAATTTTTATTAGGAATATCCAGTTTTTTTTTTATTACGTATTGTTAAAACTTCCCAGAGACAAGTGGAGCAAATATCACACATCCCTGTATGCATGATGTTGAATGCGATCTGTTTTCAAATATTCGATATCGATACTACTCTAACGACAGTTATAAATACATTAATATCTATAAGACGCAAAGTGTAACACGAGCCAAACAAATAATAAAATTATCGACCACACGGCCAAAACACGTTGCCGCCGTACCGACGACCGAGCTTTCTCTTCTTCGCGCCGCTCACCTCGACCCTGTCCGTTCTTTCTTCTTCTTTGTAAACCATAGAGTAGCTCGCCGCTATGCTGGGATTGGTGGTGGTGGTAGTGGTGGCGGTGCTCCTCATTTCGGACATTCTCTTTTGTTTCGCGAGGAGATTGTTCAGAACGCGCGAAGATGTACAGTTTCTCGGGGGTAACGTCCGAAGAGGGTCATTTGGTACACTCGGGGAATTGAGCAACCTCTTTACGGGTTGAGAGGACGGCGGTTTCCGATACGAAGCGCAAAACTGCTCGTACAACATTACCTTCGTAGTAACCGGCAACTGAACGATCTCTACTCTCTTGATCCGCTTGACATCCTTCACGGGAACCCACTCGTCCTCCAACCTGGAATGATAAGTCTCTATTAGTCAATTTGTTGTATAAATTGTGCCACACAGATGCAGCTGCAAACACATTTTAATGATTCTTCAAAGGTATAATTAATGTTGATTAACTGGAAAAAAATGCATTTAGTATAAATTATAAGTATTTTCCAGTGTGTTTGCAGCGGTAGTGGGTTGCGATCCCGATTCTAACGATTGAAATCGAAATAGTATGTAGTTTATGAAGATATCACAGTAATCATGCGCATCTAAAATCAATGGTTACTAACAAAAAATAAATGAACAGGTGTTAGCTGACAAAAGTAAATTAAGATAGAGCACTAGTGAACCAAATAAATATATGTAGGCATGTGAGTCGGCAACCCATAAAGCTGCTAGCAACTATTATTTAAAAACTATGTACTTATTAAATGTTGATTAAAACTATCTATTGTTTGTAATTACATCATTTAAATTTTACTAGTATAAACGCAAGTTTTGTTGAAAACACCGCCATTTTAATTCAATTTATCGATAAGACTGTTTTTCTGAAAATCACTAGCGTTACGGCAAATAATATTGAAATTTATTCGAAAGCTTATTACATTAATCATGCTAGCAACTTAAATTAAAATAAATGTTAATTCTATGTGGCACTTTCTATATAGATTATTTGTTGCTGAGAGAAAACAATTGCGACGATGCTCTCATAACTAGTTTATAATTTTTGTAATATCTTCTCTATCCGCATTATAGGTAACCCAGCAACAAGTATCATGCCAAGCGTATAATCTCAGAGGATCAGCAGCATACTGCATACTTGAATGATGGTTAATCGATTTTCTTACATAATAACAGGGGGTTTAAATTTGAAATTGCCGTTTTAACGCACTAGCCACTTTGAATAAAAATTAAACCAGCATAGTGTCAGATTTCAGACTGAAACTTTTTCACATGAAAATCTATAACATTTTAAATTAAAAAAAGGCCATTTGATGTTCGACTTTCAATTGTTTTTACATTCATCTTTTGACGTGAAGATGGATACAGCGAAAATATTCGAATACTAGTTCCGACGTGGGCCTAACGCAGCAGAAACTCCTCTTAAAGTCATTTCCGTTTTTGGAAAGGATACTGCTAACGAACGCACCGTGCCGTTAACCGCTTTCATAGTGGAAACTTCAACCTGAAGAATGAACCACGAAGAAGACCAGCCACTAAGGAAAATAACGAAGAATTTAAAGTGATGGTTGAAGCAGCTCCGTGTCAAACTAACAAAGAATTAGCGGCATGGTTTGACGTCAGCATACCGACACTATTGATTCATTTGCAGCAAATCGGAAAAATTTAAAAACGTTAAATAAAGGTGCGTCATGATTTGACTAATATGCAGAGATCAGCGCGCGTTGAAGCTTGCCTTACCTTATTAAACCGGTACAGAAGTGAAGGGATTTTGGACCGAACGGTGGCATGTGACGAAAAGTGGATCCTTTACGATAATCGCAAACAAACAATGTTATGGCTGACCCCAAGCGAAACGCCAATACAATGCCCTAAAGCAAAGTTTACCTACATAAAAGTGGTTGTAACTTTTTGGTGATCACTTCAGGCTGTACTACTACTGTACTTCACTACAGCTTTATCAGATCCGATCAAGCATTAACAGCATATGTCTACTGTACAGACCTCCGAACAATGAAGGCAAAACTCGCAGCAAAATAGCCCCCCTGACTCGTCAATTTGTCTTCACCATTACTGCTTCATGATAACCCTTGTGAAACATTTTTAAAACTACAAAAACTGCAATTAGAAACCAATCAACAGCCACTTTTTCAGCGATTTGGACATATTTTTCCACGGAAAAATATTTCTTCCCAGGAAGCAGTAAAAAATGCTTTCACAAAGTTTGTGGAGTCCAAGTCCACACAAATTTATCGGAAAGGTTTAAATGTATAGAGAACGAGGATATCATACATTGACTAAATAAATATTTTCATCCCACAAAAAAAAAAACATTACGGTACGGCAATTTCATACTTTAACCCATAATATAAAGTAATTTATAGCAAATCATTAAATTATAATAATGCATATGATCCCCGTATGGAATAGAGGAAAATAATACGTACGCGTGTGACGTATATTAAAACAAAGCATGCTATTGCAAGAATAAAAATAATCACTGTGACGCTAAATTTCTCCAAAGACGCTTTGCTCTTGACCTAAACATGGTAATTGTTAATCGATTCTCACAACGACTTGATTTATTATACACAAATTACACAGTCATTCTAGACAGTTATTTCCGAAAGATTCCTTTTATGTTTCCAGGTTGCAGGTTCGCAGGTTTAGGTATGCCATGTCATTTGATGACTGCTAATCAGAAGTGATATAAAAGAATATGATAAAATAATTAACAGAAAGCAATTTTAAATTTCCTTTCTGCCTGAATATTTGGATGTATGTGGAATATAAATTAATAGATTACTTTAAAAATCATCTCTACAAGAATGTTTGGATAGATGCGGAAGTATTTTCGGGAATAGTAATAGGCTTACAGCGTACAAAGTTTTCCTTGTACTCAGTGAGCGATATAGACAAGCATTAAAAAGTTTTCAAGTACGACTTGTATTCAATCGGAATAATGTTATAAATTATTAATAAGTCGAGTGTATAATAAATCAATGGCTGTGAACCACCCAGGCTTGTAAACTGTACTTGTAATGAACCCACCTGATTTTACCTGTGCATCGCAAAACACAACTATACAAACACGACCTATTAGGTTCTGTTGAGTCAACATCAAAAATTCATATTAGATAACAAATTGATACTCAATTTTGTAACTAAATATTAACTTACGATTAATTTGGAATTTGGTCTACAAGTTGTGAATACACAATATTGATTACGACTGAGACGTAAAAAACATCCTAATTCGAAACATCTTTTCATGGCTTAGTGAACTATTTCGTTGTTAATAAATAATAGCAAAAGGCAGCATTGGAAAATGAAACTATGCGACGTCTGAAAGATATCCAGTAAGCATTGTTTTCAATATAAATAAAATAATTAAAAAAGTATTTTATTACTTTAATACGTTCACAGTCAATCATGCTTATTATTCACACATTATATTAGTGGATAACACGGATATATATGTAACACGAACACTTATTAATATACTGATCATATCATATAATGTTTATTTATAGAAACAAACAATCTCTAAGGTCTGCGTAAGCTCCAGGTTTTACAGCAGGCCGCTATAATGTTCACATTGCCATTCTAAAAATTAGACTTTGTTCAACAAATACCGAGCGCGCCCACGGTCTAATCATTACACTGCGTGTATCTGATCCACAGTCCTAAAAAAGTCAGGTCGTAGACAAATAACCGTAGACATATCCTTGTGACAACCAACAAAAATAAAGGAGAAACCAACGAGGTAAAAGGATATAAATTTAAATCAGCAGACGAAAAAAAAAACTATTTATCGAATCCTGGAAACGAACAATTGAAACCATTAGTGTACCAGATAATCATTTAAAAAGACAATGACACTCACTAATTCCTGCAATATATTTCACGTATTATACTCGTATATATTACATTAAAGTACTTTATTGTTCATCTTCGTACTGTCCTTTATTTTTAAATATATATTTTGAGATAATAATAATATCCAGTCTGTAAAAGTCCCACTTCTGAGCAAAGGCTTCTTCCCAAGGAAAGGCACAAGCTTAATCATCACGCCAGCCCACGACGTATCGGCAATTTCAAACGCTGAGAAATCTACATTTCTGTATTTTAACACATATGGTGGTACTATAAGTACATTTCTCTATCGTTGAGGTTTTCTAATGGTGTTTTCTTTCACCTTCAGGCGATAGTTTTACCAGTCCCAATTACTAAGCCTAAACAAATTCTGAATAATTCGTTGGATGCACCAACGGTGCTCGAAGGTGCGGACATCAAATCGATATTCCTCCGCTCTAAACCGCTCGGTTTTGTATTACAAAATAGTTTAATTAAATAATCTGGTAAGAATGGTAAACAATAAAGGTATCAACTGATTGTTTTGGGATCTCTAATGGTACACATAAAGTTTGTAAAACAATATCCAAGCAGAACTCACACATGAGGAGGGTAGTAAGTGACAAGCGCTTCGGTCCTTCGATCCGCTGTGTTATACCGCGTCGCTGTTAGGGCGGCGTGCAGAGTGAGCGTGTGCCGGCCTGGTGGCTCGCGTAGTGGACACGCTCCGCCCAGACGCCATCGCGTGCACCGGAGAAGTCGCCAAGCTAGACCCTCCATTGTACCAGCGTCGAAAAAGTCGAACATGCGCGCTGGAACATTAAAAAAACATTTTTTAATTTACACTAATAAGCTAATATCTGTTAATATTTGTAACCAGAATCATAGTTATCAAAAATTTTGTGTTGCGTTTTTATTTGTAGGTTCTATATAAAGACCATACACTTGATAATATTTGTTTTGTATAAGTCAAGGGAATATCACAGAAAAAGTTATTTTAGAAAAGTAGTAATGCTCAGATGAATACTAAGTATAATGTTATATTTTGAGTTAGGCGTTGCACGCAGTGAAGGTATCGAAGATGATGTTTGACTTGACTAGCGATAAATACTCCCGGAGCGTAAGAAACATTTTGATAATTTTAGAACTACATATCCTCATTTTCATCTCTAGACCAGACGACACTAGTTGGTAGCGATAAACACATTAAAATGATAATAGAAGATGAATAAATGTAACTCACCAGACCACGGTTGCCGACGGTACCGTAGCTTTTTTCCGTTTCTCCTGATGAGCTTGGAGCCGGACTCCGAGGTCTTCCTGCTGCCGCTCCCGTTCGACGTTGACTCATTGAAATGATTGTTCACGTGCCGCTCCAGTAATGTCTTAAATTAACCAATGCATCTTGATAAAATTATGTCACTAAAGTTTAACATTTTTCTCTTCATGAACACGTCAAATTTTCATAATCACTGTTTTACGAGTTAAATGATATCACCGTTTGGGATGTAACACGACGGCAATAAGAAACACTTAAAATAGTAACTAAGTATAAAAATAAATTTTAAATAGAAATGATCTTTTAACATAACAATGTAACTAACATCCGAAGTATTAGATGCCAAACAATAATATAATTATCACAGAAAAGTGTGAAGATAGAAATATTCATGCCACTAGTCGCTTATAAATTGTATATTGAATTACAGTACTTTTTTGTTCGTTACTTTCAAGTTTCCAAGTTAAGGTAATGGACACAAACATAGATCCCTTATTTAAACCGACAGTAAAGTGACTATTAGTAGCCAACTAATTACTGCCCTTATCTAAATGTAAACATGACCATAGGAAGCTGATTCGACTTGTTTACAAAGCACTATTTAACACTTTGTTTAACTTTTTATCATCATTCATCACAAATTTACTTTCACTATATAAAAGTTACAAAGTAATCAATCAGGTGATAGTAAATAGTTAGAATATTTTCCTATTCATATTATCTTTAGTTTATAATTTCACTATTAATTGATAAATCGCTAATTGATACAACAAAAGAATTATTAAGGATGTATGAACAAAGAAAAATACAATGAAAGTATAATAAAACCAAATGAACTAATATTGAATTTTAACATGTTAATGGAAATAACTGAGATCATGAGAAAAAGAACAGTACTTCAATTCTATCGCCTAAGTTACTTGCGTTTTGTTTTTACATTGTCCACGGCTCATCTTGATGTAGATAATAAAAACAAAATCAAAAACCACTGCACAATAATGTTTGTTGACACCAACAAATTTATTGCTTAAAAAATTAAAACACTTATTAAATGCAGCTGTGTGGTTCTGTTGAAAGTTTTCATCCTGTTCATGACGGACCTTGGGAAAGAAAACATAACACAACTTTATCGATCTAAATCTAGGCCAAGACAATAAAACGGAATCGTAAACCTTACTTGTGATTTGTGACGACATAACAACGTAAAGTTATGACTTAGGTATGAGTAACGAAGCGATTAGATAAACCAGTAAATTGATTTTAAGAAGGAGACCACATTACGCTACTCCGAAACAAACTGTTATCTTTAAAGACAATAACTTTTAAAAGAGTAGTAAAATATCATCAAGTACTTTTTCAACCAGTGCTCGACTCGTATTGAGAATAAATTAATTAGTATCTGTAGAAGACAATAACATAATGATACTTCGTGTACAACAGCTATCGGAAATGTAACTACACTGCACTGAATGATAAATGTATACGCAGTACAAACAAAAATAGTAGCGATTACCAAGAGAAAACGATTCTTCAACAATCGGCCTCGTTATACCCTCCTGTAAATACGCCTTTCACAAACCACCAGAATACTTACAAGAATAATTAATAGAACCAACCTATTATCAAAACAAAAATGGTCCGATCACCAATTGATCAAAGAGTTCATGAGAATATTCATAAAAGAAACTGATCAATAACAATTCTAAACGATATCGTTAAATTTATAAAGATTCCAAAATATGGTATAAGATCATCACTCAAAAAGGCAATGATTTATTTGTAACCAATTGAAACCTATAGTTTTGAAACTTAAAAACAAATTTATTTATTAAATAATTAGTAACATTAAGAACTGACGGTAAAGAGAACATCGTGAAGAAATCTGATAGCTAGAGAATTATTCTCGTGGTACCACCATGTAGTGGGAAAATAATGATTTTGTTTTGCAATACACATCATAAGCTCATTTGGTGATTAAACCCGTGCATCCTTCGGTCCTCCTTCTTAGTAGTGCCGGACACTTATTATTATAAATTTTACAAGTAATTTCAATTACCTTTTAGATCCAATCTTGCAGATTGATAGACCTTAAAATTGTTATATGAAATAATATCAAGGAACGTAATTGTACCTGAGTGGAAAAGCGCCTCTCGCAACAGTCCACGATGCACTTGAAGGGTTTATTGCTTCCGTGTGACAGCGTGTGACGTTCCAGCCATAGCCGCGAGCACGATGGTTTGCCGCGCACCTTGCAGTGTTCCCATAAACATACATAGTTTTCTTTACCAACTTGCGTTTCAACGTGTGCTGCCTGAAAATATCAAGATATAACATTTAGTGCGTTTTAAAAACCTAAATAATTTTATAATAATGATAATTTACCATATTAAAATTCTTGATCTAGGTATCTAAGATGAAGAAGTAAACTACAACAAAAAATATATTTAAAATAAAAACTACTCTGTAATCAGTATTTGTACAAAAAAGCTATGATTTTTCAAACTATTATTTTAACAGTTTACGAAGCTTTGGAGACAGTACATTTCTTATAAAAGTTAGAAGTACTCATTTAAAAAAAATCTTACTAACCTGTAAATGATCTAAAAGTTCAGGATCACTCTCGAACTCCTTTTTGCAATCCTCCCAAAAGCACACAATCACTGTTGTTGTCGTATCCGTGCTGGTTTTTCTTCGGTCATTGTTCGACTTCACTGAACTCTTAGGAGGAAACCTAAGAGTTTTAGGCTGCTTTAATATTGGACTCTTTTGGCACGGCACGTCCACTGAGCACAAACTGACGCTTAATGACAACGATGAGTCCTCGTCGCACTCTTTACTCATTTGCGAGTCACTTGGAGAATCGATCGATTTATCTGTACCTATGCCTGACTCAGATTCTGTGGCAGTACTACAGAAATTTGACTCTATCACAGTGCTGTGAACATTTGACGAAACATCCTTTAGAACTGTAATTTGTGTGAATATTGTCTCTTCTCGCCTCGCGACCTCTTCTACTTTTCTCAAGTCTTCAACATTATCTTTACTCATTTTACGTTTAAAATTTTCGTCTAAACCTATATTTGCTTTCTGTGTAGTAAAATCTTTCAATTTCTCCGAGACTTTACTAACACTAACAAAAGGCCTCGTAGACATTTTAATAGTTTCTAGTGGAACAATATTATTGTTAACAGTTTTAGATAGCCAGGGTATATCACAACATAATTTGTTAGATTCGCTTAAATCTGGTTCCTTAACTGTACTGCTAGGCGGATCTGTACCCTGAATGGGATTATCTGGTGGTTTGACTGGTGCTATTGGTATACTACTAGTGTGGAGCGCGTGAGAAGTAAAGTTCGTTACGCGGTCATAAGACGAAGAAGGATGATTTACAATTGGATTTGAGCACACCGATTGTGATGAAGACACCGTGCTTGAACTCGTATAACTCCAAGTCTCCTTAACGTTAATATTTGGCACTGAAGTCACGATAAAACCCGGTTGCGGTACTAAAAGAGGATGACTGAGATTGACGGCAAAGTTTGGTTTCGGCTGAACTGTCATTCCGACAGCCTGTATTCCCGAAACGTTTTTATTTATCACCGGAATTGATTGACTCGTTACCGGTCCTGGTTTATTCACGTTAGGATATGTCGAAGACACGGCGTTGGCAAGCTTTAAAAGTGTACCGTTTATAAGAATTTGTGCAGCGTGCTGATTAGGTATGTGGTCTTGCTGCCTCTGGGTTGTCAACTGTGGAGTTTGTGGCAACACGAAGTTTGGCATTTTTGTCATTAGATTAGGAATTTGAACGACAGTTCCGTTTATATTTTGCATTAACGGAAAAACAAACTGGCCGCTCAACTTTGTAGGGCTTGATACGTTAACGTTCGGTCTGTTGAAAGCTGCCATATTGTTTTGATGTCCTAAAGTTTGTGCTTGTAAACCATTGTGAGGTATTCGTAAAGTAGTAAGCATTACATTTTGAGGAACTGCAACAAATGACGCTAAATTATTTGATGTAACGGTACCATTGCACGGTTGTGGTATGTTGATCTGGTGACAGTTTTGTAGGTTTGTTACAGGCACATTAAGAGTACTTATATTGCCATTTACAGTCATGGATACTTGTCTGATACCATTAGGAATGGATGGCTTCGAAGCTGCATTCATGTTATTCGTGTTACTTTTCAGTGAATGATTTTGATTAGAGTTAACACAATTCTGTTTCTGCAGTTGTACTTGTTTCAGGTTATTGGCTTTAGACCAAGTCAGATTTTTGCTGTTGGCAATACATGCAGATGATTTACGATTTGTTCTCTTTGTTGGTGATACCTTTTTCCAAGGTTCCTTTTTAGTCGTTGCTGGTTTAGAAGTTATAGTATTTAGACTAAGGTTGTTTGATCCACAAGTTACACCATTCATTCTAATATCCAATGTTGTCGTAGAACTTACTACACCATTGGCTTTGATTGGTTCGGCTTTTAAAGGTTGTGATTTTATAGGTGATGAACTAATAGTGTTTGCGAATCCCATTCTCATTCCGACAATGTCACTGGATGCTGGTATAGGAATTTTACGTTTAGTAATATCTGTATCCAACTTTTGAATTGTTACGATTCCATTGGCGGATGGGTTCTGCATAAGCTTTGTATCTAGTCTTTGCCTTTTGTTGTTCGTTAACCCATTAAGAGATCCAGTTGATTGTTTTTCTTTGGATATAACTTCCGGCCCGCGCCGAACTTCAACGAAACCATTCATTGTCGTATGCATTTTCTCACCTGTTTCCTTAGGTCCACTGAAGTCGACACCGTTAGTTACTTTGGAATTCAAAGTAGATTTACTGAGATCAGTCACAGTTGACCCATCAATCGCACCATTTGAAGGTGAGTAAACAGGTTTACGTATACTGTCGGTTTGCTTGCCAACATCCAATAATACCTTAGGGCTGAGAGTCTGTGTTAGGTATGAAATATATTTGTCTAATTCGTGCGTAACGCCGTTTTTTGGTAGGCACTTTTTCTTAGAGTCTTCATTAGCCACCGAGTTACAGTCTCTCTTAAGGCCGTTTTGTGGCTTCATCTTGTGGTTGAAGAACTCTGTGATCCGACGGTGAGTCGGCGGATTGGGTCGGCGGACAGGTGCCGGTTGTACCGCAAGGCGTCGCGGAGCCGGCGGCGCCGGGTCGTTCGCCCACGGTGGCATGCGCGTCCCCGCAGCCTCCTCGGTGGTGCTGCACGCCGACTCGGGGCTGAGCGGCGAGCGCGGTTCTGTGATATCGCTACCGCTGCAACCACCGCTTTCCGTCGGGCTCAGCACCGCCACGCCACTGAAACAACACACGATCACTTGTTACTTATACGTCCTTAGCGCGAAGAGTACCTACATGAGTTGTCAGTGAGTACGCGGAATAGGACTTGAGCAGTGCACGATACGAGGTGCATTGCCCGGCGGTCCTGCGGTCCGGTGCAGTGACGCAACGAGATTGCACTGACCGACCGATCGTCCGCCTCGGACGCACACATTATTTTCGGTCGCATGACATTCACCGCACGTAGGCCAGACTGCGTCGGTTGCACACTGTGACGAATGAACAAACAATTTTTCTTTTTGTAAACACGTTAGAAAAAGAGTTGTATTATTTAAGTAAGCTTTTATATTCACAAGTGAGCTGCGCAGGTGGTAGATATAAATAATAGGTTATTTTAAACTCGACGACTACGTAACATTATTCGAGTGACAAAGTGAAATGCTTGCTTATTTACCCGCATAATGCGTTTGATTCTCACATGAAGTGTTTATTCTGAGAATATCCTCGGCCTAAACCATTTTAGATTCTTTTGTCTCACGATACCTAAAAGTAATGTCGTATAATACGATTTTGACACGTTACGGACTAAAGAGGTCTGTGTACGATTATAAGCTTTCTTTCTTATGGATGAATGTATTTTTTTCATCGAGATAGCGATGCGTGGGGGTGGCCGGGGTGTAGCTTCTCAATCTGTCGAGGGTCCACCCTCGGCCTTTGTGAAACCGCGTCAAACTCGTGTCTAGGGCTGCACTCTCCCCTCCTGTCTTACTTTGCAGCGAGCTTTGTTGGTAATTGACCCAATTTTTTAAGAAGCCTTTTTATTGAAGGACTTCCATTACTCGTACTGATATATTTCAGATTGTGCAACTTGAGGCATTAAATTACAATATTTAGGGTATATTCGACTTATGGATAAAGTATCTCAACAACATCAGAAATAATTTTATACGTAATGAAAAATTAATAAAATAGGTAATCTTCGATTTACCTGCTTGAAATAGTTGAAATGCGATCGTTTAGTACATAAGTAAACGTTATTAATGCTCGAAGTCTCGTATAATAATATAAAAGAGAATTTTCAGAACACATAACACAATGCACGAGAGTGGTAGAACCTGTGTAAGGTTCGTCTGTGGTAGCACCACCGCACGCCACACTTATTTCTACCGCAAAGCAGCAGTGTTCGCGCTACTGTGTTCTGGTCCCGCAATTTTGTCAAAATATGACTTACTGCGCAGTGAAATAACGTCACAGCTTATCACGAAATCACCAGAAATATTTCAATATCCTATTTCACGGGAAACGGCAGCTTATGTTTTTACGTCAAACATAAATAAAAATCAGTAATATTATTTACAAAATTGACAGACTCCATTACAATGAAATGTTGCTAGTTATCGGAAAACTTTGTATCCCACTTTTTTGAAGTAAACTTCTTAGCATGTAGTTACAACTGTAATTACGTGTCACTTACGCAGACATTTATTTACTTTTGGCTTCAATTTTGAGCGGTACGTTGTATGAAATTATCACTCTTAGCGTAATAAATCTATGTACGCAGGTATCAAATAATACAATATAAGAACGCGTATGAACGTTAGGAATCGTTTCAATGGATAACAATCTTGAAAAATGTTAAAACGTATAACATCTTGAAGAATTATCTCGCATGGATTGAAACAAAGATCCGAGAATCATTTTTTGCCAATTGTCGAAAGCAAAAGTGGACAGTTGTCGGTGCGAGCGGTGCACGCGTTGTGTCGACGCGACCAGCGATCAGCGCGCAGCGTGGCGCGAAGCGACGCAGCGACGTATGTAGGTGAGGCGGAGTCGATGCAAGGTCGCGCCCGCGCCGATTCCGGTCGTTCACCCGCGCTCTCTTGCCTTCCGATTTTACAATAACATGTTCAATCGAAAACTCTCAAATGCCCATTCAGTAAACTTAAAGATAAAATATCGATGTTTGCTTCATAACTTTTAACTAAAGAAAAATACATTTTTAGTATGAAGGTATGTGCATCTTGTCATTACGTTAACCTAGAAACTTAGATTTTTTTACAGCAGTTTAAGATTTCTTGCCTAAAGACCTTATCGAGAGAAAAACTAAAACCTAATATAATTATGTTGCATTATAATTTCAATGGCGATTACAAATTCGTTATTTTCGTATTTTTTCCTCAATGTTTGTTAAAAGAACACCCTTCGAGCGATATTTCAAGACTGTTAGGCTTGTGGAGAGTTCCCTATAGTTTTTGTGGTAATCGGTCCGTGAGCAGTATTTTAGCTATGAAGTGCCGTCCGTATCTCTTTTATGCGTTGAACTAGAAAATTGTTGTTTTTTTTTTACAGCAGCATGTAGTTATAGGCCTTATAGTATATGATATTAATGTAAACTTTATACCTCGTTTCGTTTTTAACAAAAAAGGTTTGACACACGGGCAGACAAAAGAGCAAACGTGATCCTATAAGGGTTTTTTCATTACAAGGTACGGCATCTATAAAAATAACTTTGGTGGAAACTGTCATTGGACATCTCCACTTATAGTAAGAAATCGATAAAACTTGCTTTATATTTATAACATCACAAATCAGTGACATTTTAATTTATTTTAAATTTAATTACAATATTAAATTATTGTTATACGTTACAATAAAAATATGAACATGTGATGCCATCGAAATGATGTCTATTCGTAGAGCTAGAATGACAATAATTAAGCGAGAGTAAGACGCGCGGCGCGAAGCGGCGGAGCGGCGCGGCGCGGCACGGCTCGGGCGGCGAAGTACATGTGTGTAGCGCGATATTATCGCAGTGGCAAATTAACGCCATCACGGGCCATTTGTACCGTGTCGCCCTCTGCACAGACCCACCTTGCCATCGCCCTTAGTGGACCACGTGCCTTATGATTTTACACTGGATACTATTTAATTACGGTTTGATCAGTGTTAAAAACTGTTCCTATATCCCACACAAAAAGTAGACAGGTAATTAGTTAAACTCTCTATTAATTCTAAGTTCTACCTGGCAGGTACTTAAACATAATTCTTCAGTAAAATTCGTAAGTTTCCTAATAGTTTTAAGGCAATAAACACCTGCGATCATCGAGCGATCGACAACCCATAGCTGGCCGTCGTCACTGTCATGCCGACCTGTAAGCCTTTATGTAACTTCGTTATATTTATATTTGGCGTAACAAAACAAAAAGAACTCCAAAAACGTTATATTGCGTGCCAACAACAAGATGAAGTTAGCTATCAATGATAATAATGTAAATTCATTATACCGACTTACATTTTTATGGCTGAATTTTATGATTGATGGCTAACTTTATCATGTCGCATTACCGTCACATGATGCGCGCGAAGCTCTCATTTTTACCCATTACTAAAAGCGCCAAAAGAAATGTATTCTTTATAAAAATTAAATCGTTTAATCTACTTAATCCGATATGTATTTACAGCGCATTATTATGCCGCAGGGATATGGCAACACGGATTTTGAACGAATAACTTAATCAAGAAACGGGTTTTTGGCGGGATCTCAACCTATGTAGTGGTTTTTGTTGTATATTGTGTAATACAGGTGGCATTTTACATAATAAAGCTTAGTTATTGTGCACAAGTGAAGTGAATTGGTAATAATAACATGGATCATGAATTCTGATATGCCACGAAAACTCCCTAGAAAGTTCTAACAAGGGAGCCACCATCTCATTAGAATCCTGAAATCGTCATAAGACTGGAAAATATAGAACTAAAGAACACCGGTTACCACGATAGAAAAAATAAAAAATAAAAAAAGAAGCAAGAAACGTCACTTTAGCGTAAAACTAAACATTTGATCTAACCCGTAATCTACCCAAGGATGTGATACAATCGAGTTTTTATGTTTATTATCGTCATAGTAAAATCGAAACATAATTATATTATATAGACAAAAGTTAAGTTATTTAATAGATTTCCGTGCAGGACTTGCTCTACCGGTGTAGTTCCACGCCTGTTTGACAAGCTTCTAGGAAAAGGCGGTCGCGATCAATGTTAATTGTTACGAGAAATTACTATGCAATAATACTACGGGTAGTAATTACGTAAATATTGTAAATATAGTATAGTATCGATAAGAAAACTTCTTCTTCTATCATAGCGTGAACATTTTCAAAATACTATCTATATACAATTTTATAACGAGCATCTTCTGATTGGATAATAAATAAAAAAAGTCTTTGTTCTAAAATTGAACCTTAATTTCTACTCCGTGGCTCGGATAATGAAAGCCCATCAGATGCGGAACGTTGCATTAGCTCGTACTGCATATGCATGCGAGGCGTTGCGAGGCGAACGCCTAACGAGTGGGCGTACAAAAGCGCAAATAACACGTCAACCGCACATACTATGGAGACCCTACGAGCGAAGCTCCTCCGACGCACCACGTATAGGGGTGCACCCTATACAATTCAGAATCCCCCATATTGACAAGTTTCGAGTTACGACTCCGATAAACTTTATTAAGATAATCAATGATACACTAATTATACATATTTATTTTTTAGAAAAAAAGGGATCATCTTTATATAAATGATTACATATTTATATATATATTATCATCATATTTTGTCTTACAGTTAACTACAAATTTATACACTAGATTCAAAATGTTTAATAAATGATATCTGTATGAATCGAAGTATTAGTCGAAATATATATTTAACTATAACTTTTATAAGTAAAATTCATATACAGTCAAACCTGGATAAGCGAGAGTTCAAGGGAGCACAATTCCATTCTCGCTTATAGAGGTTTCTCACTAACCCGAGTTTCTCGCTAATGCAGGTACATGGGTAGCGTTTCTCTCTTATAGAGGTACGTAATTTTATAATAGGTGGATTCAGGTAAATTAAACTCCCTCTGAATTTCATTTCGCGATTTTCCAGATTCAAACGCATTCACTATTAATCTTTATCACTTAATGGCAGTACTTTAATTTTCCGTTTTGACATGATGCAGAACAGAACTTTCCTTCGCAATTGATTAACGATAAACTGAGTAAGTCCGACAAACAGGACGGTACACAGGCACACGTGTCCATTCGAAAAGAATGCGATAAAATAACGTTATTTAGTTTCACGAAATAGAATAGGATACAATATTGACGAGAAAACAATACAAAAACAATGGTAGGAAGTTCCACGAAAATTAAGAATGAGTCATAAAATAGCAGATGTTAAATTTGTAATTTGTTTTGTCATTTGTTCCTCCTAAATAATATAAATAAATAAAGCTCGACTGTCGCTTATAGAGGTATAGATAAGTAGCAGTCTCACTTACGGAGGTCCATGAGGGAAAAACGACTCTCTCTTACAGAGGTTTCTGTTTTTCGCTAATAGAGGTTTTGGGAGCTAAAAATGACGGGTCCTGGCTATTACTCTAACTTATACAGTTTTCTCACTTACCCAGGTTTGACTGTACTTGGTAATTACTTAGGTAGTCGATTTAGGATTAAATTCTCAGTAACAAATGTATCGTTTATTCTTGTGATGATAGATTTAATATTTCTGAAATATTGTCTTTACTATAACATAATTAGACCTACTGTATTATCATTATTATTATTATTATCGTAGGGGGTACAGACAACGTCCTTCATTACAACAATAACAAAAACAAACGAAATCCCTAAAGCGACAAGCGTAAAGTCGTCCTAATCAAAGCGAATGTCCAATTCTCTTGGGGATATAAAATGAAAAATGATTTTGTTTAGCGTTGGAAATTGATCATCACGCGGGGGTCCGCTCTCTAGGGATTTAAGGCCCTGCCGAATTCCGCCTGGGGTTTTACTCTGTGACAACGGAACCCTGCTGCGCACATGTGGCCCCCGGGTTGTGCCAGTTGCCTCAACATACCTAACGAAACACTCGAATTTTAATGTGTTTATCGAAATAACTTACTACGTGTATTAGAATGACATTAACTTAGATTGTATATTCCGCAGAACGGTTTTACTATAATATAATATTTTAAATTCGAAATTATTATTAATAGTTAAATCGCAATTTTATTATTTTTTACTGAGTAGGTACCACAAGAGAATATATTTATAATTAGTAAGCCCTAAGAGTCACGACGTATTTGAAAGAGTTGCAGACGGTGACGATGAAAAGTCTTGAACAATTTTGTTCATCTTAAGTTCATGAAGTTTTCTTTATACGTTGAACGTTGCACTAGGCGCCTTCAGTACCACACTACACAGATGCTGTTTGTCAAATGAATAAACATTATGTAAAACTTTCATGAAAAATATGTAGTACTTATATAATATTTTTTACAAATACAAATTAATCATACAAGGTCATTTCTGTATGTATATCAACATTTGAATATATATACGTTTAAAGGTTCGATGTATTCATTGAGATTCTCTAGTTTCCACCTGGAATAAGCTGTATTTAACTAATTGATTTGATTTTTTTCTGTGAATTGTATTTTAAAATTAGAATATAATTTTAACTCTAAGAACAACCAAAATCCCGTCGGCAACGCGTGACAAATGCTATTATAGTAATTCTTCGTAGAATTCGTAGTTTAAATAACGAATGCAGGCTGGTCACGCTATTTGCACAAACTGCAACGTTATGTATTTATTTTAAAAAAAAGTCATTATGAAACCAATTGTTCGATCTATAAAATAATAGTAAGTACCTAGTAATAGTTCGAACTTACGGCGAACCTCAAAATGGTCTGCGGGACGCGGGAGGGGAACAAAACAGACCAATAAGCTAGCCTTTTGCCGGCCGCCGCTCCCGCGCCAGCAGCAATAGACGTTTGACATATGGGTCTACGCAGTTTTATTTTTCCGTCTGTTACACGTAAGATTATTTTACCAAGATGGAATTACGGACGCTACATTTTAAAACTATACAATCAAACAAAAGTAATACTGTAACTCATTTTTACGCGGTTCAAGGTTCAAGGTTACGCGGACGTTTTTTTTCAATATAGCAATTTTTGATTAGCATTTTAATAAAGACAACAATATTACGCGTTTTTAATTTATTATTTATACAGATAAGTCTGTCCCAGTTGCAATAACATGCATAAAACTATTGATCTTAAGATATAGGGTATCAACTCAATACCGTGTATATCCGTGCACACCCACGGCCCAGCGTCCAGCAAACCATAAAAAGGTTCACGTTTACAGCGGTCGGCCTATAATAGTAAGTATTACTAGACAGCTTGCTACTTTCAGCTACGACACACAGTTGCATTAATTTTACAAGGAGAAAAAATTTATGTTATTTTCAATAATTTTATTATATCACGTCCCTCATATCATTGTACATACTTTTATATTGGCTTAAGGTAATACACTAATATTCACGATAATAGTTCCTTTATTAAATATGGTTCTTACTTCCTTGTAATATAAATTATTATTTATTCGATTAGTGTATACAGATACAATTCTTTATAATTCCAATAAATATTTATATATATAATATATGTATAAATTATATATTATATTGTTGAAATTCATTCTTAAAAAAACATTTAAATACATATTCTTTTATAACATAAATTTTAGTTCATATCAAATGTGTAATGACATATTTTAAATTATGCCGACGATATAATAATATTCCAAGTGTATTCCAAATAAGCAAAACGTTAGTCATTATGAATCGAAAATAAATCGAACGAAAGTGAACTGAACGAGAATCCTCCGCGTGTCTAGATCAGAAAGAATAATATCTCTGGTTGTGCAGCTTTCCATCTGTCACAACACAAAACTGGTTTTCAATGTCGCACCGTAATATTATGTAACCGGCGTGCATTACGTCATTACTACCCATTCATTTACGGGTGAAAGGAAGTCGCGTGAGAATCGTGTCAGCGAGGGCGGCCTGCGCCTCCCTGTCGGACCTCCCCCTAATTTCCCCCTTGCGATTATTATGCTAAGTTGGCAGCGTCGCCGTTCGCGTCGCCACCGCCACCGGGGGGTGAATATTTCGCGCATCTGCTATTTATTTAAGCGTTTTACATTCATGAAAGCCGTGATTGCTTAGTTACAAGACCAAAGTAAGCATTGGATAGTTAACATTTATACATTACTCTTTTTTATGTTAGTTACGGAATGAAGTAAGACTTAAGAGGAATGTCGTAAGAAGACAAAGAAAAACTTTAATTTAACACTTATTTTTGATTGTTTATCGACACTAAATCGGCATTTGCTTCAAAAATGAATTGACTAAATAATTTTCAGAGTTCATTTTGTTAAAAAAACTATGATAATTGTCAAGCTACCTATATTTAGCCTTGTAACAATATAGATTATAAATTCTGTCATTCTCCCAAGTGTCACGTGAGGCGTGAATATACGTTATTATTAAATTCATGGGATTGCGTAGTCACTCAGCCATGTCGAGGCGTCGTCCTCACAGTTCATTACGTTACGTTGCAAGGTTATTTTTTGCGTTTAGCCAGGCAATAATATTCCCTTTAGCATTCGACATAGGGTCCCCCGATTACGTTGTCGATGAGAAATAGGTTACGTGGCGCACCCAGCGTGACGCTCCGCCAAACGTAGTTCAATTGATTTCGTCGCCGGAGTGCCATGTCGGAGTGCTCATAACCGCTCCAAGTTTATGGAAATAAAAAAAGAGCAATAAAATGGCGCGATTCCAAAAAATAAAAGACATACAATACAATTTTTTAACTTCTCTTATACATCAGTGTTTGATCACAATTTCACCCTATGTTAAGTGATGATGTGGCCTAGGATATCCAACACGCCAAGTTTTGAAGGGGAACCGATTCCCAAGTGTAGTTGCCGGAACACACATATATGTGGTATGGCGACATACTTTGAAATGAGAGTGGTAGCTAGTTACACAGGCATTAGACAATGACCTACCAGCATGCTATTGTGTCAGCACGATGTTTTCCTGCACCGAAAGCTCATGCTAATAATAGAATTTAGACCTACATCAATCTATGTAGTGTACGAGCATACTATCACCGATTTAAATTAAACACCAACGAGACGTGTATTAGTGTTTCTGATACTACTACGGTAATAATTTCAGACACTATTGATTAAAGAACGAAATTTTATCTATATCTATACATATAATCAAATTAAAATGTCTGTTTGTAATGTTGAAATAACAGGTTTTTACTGAATGCAAAATACTAAATGTAAACACGGTATCTATAACAAAAAGCCCATTTTTCTCTATCTGTCTGTCTGTTTCAGGTAATCTCCGAAACGGTTGGGCCGATTTTTACGGGACTTTCACTGACAGATAGCTGATGTTATAAGGAATAAGTTATAAAACTTTAGAAAAATAATTAGGGTTCCACACAAAAAATAAATAAGGCACACCGAAGCAAGGCACTCTTCTCCTAGAAAATACAATTCCAACGAAATAAATGATAATACTAATTGCTCAGTTACCTTTTAAACTATTACGGTTCATTTTTACAAGCACGGTTCAGTTATAAAAAACTGGGACGTTGAATGTAAATAAGCAACATTGTAGAAAATGTCAAAGACCGAACACTGACAGCAAAGCCTTCAGAAAATCAATTTCCCTTTTAACCATTACCGGCGACAAACCGATAAACGCGTTAAACTAACACAATACCTTGCAGTTATACCGGCTGATATTCCACAATCGTTGATATAAATTCTAAAATATATATCGTTAATAGTTCACGCAATGTTTTAGTATTATTTTACTACCATAACAACAAAAAAATGGCTGCTGCACGTTATTTATATGAGGGCGTTGCAGACGACACACGGCTTGGAATCCAAGTCACTATAACGCGACTCTCAACCAAAAAATATAGAATAAATAATAATATCATGTAAGAATTTCCATATACGACTTAACAACTCACATATTGATAATGTATAATTAGGTAAATATCCGTTGAAGTGTTATCGCAATTTATTCCACCATTTTCTTGAAAACTTCTTTTGAGAACAATTTTTTTTTTCAAAATGGAAGATCCAGGTGCAGAAGTTGCAAATTCCAAACTTTGAAGTATTTAGAAAAAAATATTTATTTCAGGACAAAAATTGTACACACATAACTCAGACAAGGTCTACAAGGTAATGCCATCAGATCAAAAAGTCTCAAAGTGTATTTCGAGACTTCTACAACTTTGTGCCCTTTAAATATATGAATTGCTCGTAAAATGTTTTCGGGAAACAAAATATCAGAGACCAAACGTTAACACATTTATATAAAACGTTTTCGAACGTCTTTTGAATTGTTTAATTACATCCACGGGTGATATATCACTTCTATTTTTTCTCGCAGCAACAAATTATTTCATTCATAAATATATAAAAAATACGTCGTGTTTTTAATAACATTCGCTTATTTAAAGATTCGGTTAAACGTCGGTGTTTTTGCACCGGAGAAAGACGTTGCAGTCTGTATCCGGTTACGTCTAGTCAGGAAATAAGCGGATCCACAGCAAGAGCTTTGTCTACGAGTTGTTACTTTGGTTAATATCCGCGGTGCGGCAGGAACTCGGGGAAGGTACGGCGGTTTTCAAAGCGACGCGACGCCCCTTGTTTTGTTTTTACCTTTGAATCTTGGTTTGCTTTTGTCATCAACTCAACTGTAGAGAGAAACTGAAAGGCTCTTTAAATGAATATTAAAATATTGCTATAAATTAAATATCATTTAGCGTTTGTCATCCATTTTGGTGGAGCCGTAACCGGATGATGTCGGATTATTTCGATCCAGAAATATCCATCACATTCAGTAACGCAGACTAAACAAACTAACAGAGATAATAACACTGGAAACACAAGTCAGAACTTCGGATAGCAAGCGTAAATAGCATTTACTTATTTACACCACGTTACTGGGAGTAAGAAACCACATCGTATAGTTGTTTTTATTTTCAAAACTGAAAACCTTGCCGCAACGTGTATAGTTTTCAAACACCTTAGCGAACACTGCTGCAATCATAGATTTAATAAATTTATAGCTGCAATTATTTTTCTTCTAAAAGATAGTACAAGAGACTGGCACTTGTATTTTATTTAATTAGAGAATGCAAAGTCCCGATAGGATTGAATTTTCACAGGCACCAAATTTAGTATGTAAGTTCTCGCCTAGAAATGAATAGCTTTTAATTCAATTTATCTTTTAATTGGCCAGGAAAGTGAATAAAATATAACATACAACAATTTTCCGCGAGTTAGGCGCTTATAATAAAATCTATTTACTTATAAGTCAAGAATGAACATCGTATATGTATAATTGTATTTGTATTCTAGATGATGTAATATGTCATTACTGAATACATAATTATATAACACGTTTAATTGAAATATACCTGTAAGGTACAAATTTAAAATTATATCTATACGTCGCGTTGCGTCGGTCGGTCATGTACTATTTCACGGTTCAGATATCGACCTCACCGAGTTATCAGTTATGCAACGTCATGACATTATGATAGCGTCTAGTAGTTCACTTCAACTCGGTTTAATCTCCGAGGTCACATGTGTTGGTTGATAAGCTGTCTCTCAACATGTTTTGTTATATAATTCATGCAAATATATTTTATATATATAAATAAACATACTATTACTAAGTTACGTTATGTTATGACAAAATCGTAATTTTAAATGCGAAAGTTTATATGTAAATTTTGTTAAAAAAAAAACACTAAACATTTTAAAGTGAAGCTAATTTAGCGTTTAATAACCTTTCAAGGAAAAAAATATGAAATATTTTAAAACAGTAAATACGACTCGAATAATACACAAATAAGTAAAAACACTTTTAATGCAAACGGTTGTTTAAATTAAAATTCGCTGGGCACATTATTTCATTTACCACGTTCTACTATATACTGTAGGAGTGCCACCCCGGGGAGCGATTATATAAGATGATTGGCGATGTCTCACATGTCTCACCGATAGGGTTGCCAACCCTACTTTATAATATAAAATCCTCCTACTATATGAGGCGACCAAATACTATATTTCAAAAAAATATTTACTAGGCGAAACTACTATATTTTTATTGGATAATTTTTTATTCCAAAATGATTAAGCGTGAAATGGAAAGCAGGCCGCAGCCTTTATCTCTTGCAGTAAGTATAATATATCCATAATCTGAGCTTTATCTCTTTCTGACCGAGACTTGGTATGTCATTTTCAATTTGAGTATTTGTCATTATCTGTCTTTCAAGTAGTAAAAATATTCCTTTAAATAATAATATATTCATTTGAAACCTACTATATGTTTTTTTTTGTAATCTACTATATTTTTTCAGGTAATAGCTTCGAAAATACGATATTTGATATTAAAAAAGTTAGCAATTTACTCCCCGACATAATATTTCATGATAACACATGTTAAAACCAAGAAGAAAATATAAGAAATCCATATCGACGACACCGGAGGCTATAATTTTAACATTTTAAAACAAATATCAGTAAACGATACCACCAGAATTTCTTTTACAACGGCAATCTGATAAGTCTCCAATTAAAAAACACACCACATTCAAATCTCGAAAATAAAACTTAACAAAACTAAGCCCACGTCAAAGGTTTATTTCTACCGAGTTCCCGACGAGTACTACTTATTTATATTTATTATGTTATTTTTAAACACAATAAATAAAGTTAGGGTAATTACATTCATTATTTCAGGTTAACTTAAAATAATAAACAAACCCAGAACCAACTTACTTTTGTTCATTAATGAAATGAATTTGAAAGCACACAATATACTCGTAATATACACTCCACAGAATCCTACATGACGTTAACACTTTTTCACAACGAAAATAATATTTGTTTCACTTCTTAAAAACGTTGCTGATTTTTCATTTGACTTTATTAATTTAAACCGAAATACCTACATATAATAACGTTGTTTTGCTTTATCCATCGTTTATATATAGTTTTACAAAATCTTCGGGGACAATGCACCGCGTTGCACTGATAACTTTGCAATGCCCCCGTTGTAACAGATAATGGTTGTTAGTAAAACAGAATTTAGTATCATGTGCAAAATTTCTAGAAGTATAAGTAAGCCCACGATTTCTGCTTCCTGTAGTTTATGTAACTATTATGTCACCATATTTATCATCACCATGTAAATGGCAAATTGTTTATTAATCCATGCTCAGCTGATAACTACGTCACTCTATTAGCCATAGTCTAAAATAACTAGATCCTAAACAGATTTATATGGGCTGTGCGCAATTGGATGAATCAGTTAAAGTACAATTATTTTAGTTTATTTAAAGACCTACATTTTAACTATAAGCTATACTCTTAATAACATAAAAAAATACTGGCATAACTTAAAAGCCAACAATTTCAAGGGTTAACTGCCGCATGTATTTATGTTAGTATAAAGCGCTTCATTTTAATAATAGGTACACATTTTAAAATTAGTTTAGAATATGTTCCTATAAATAAAACTAATTATACCTTCTGAACGGAATTAATTAATGTTAAACATACACATTTCTTCATAATATTTCTATAGTTTTGAAATAACGTTTTTTTTTTGTTTTACTACCAGACACGCTCGAGCACACTATACTTCTATTAAACTAAATACACTACGAGCGTATAGGTACAAAAATACATGCACTTTATTTAATTGAGATATTTTTAGTATCGTAAGGGAATAAATGTCGCTGCAATTACGAGTTCCTATTCCTTTGTTTGAAAAGTATGTCAAGTGCGTGTCATTCAACAAAGCATTATAATCATATGTTACAACGTTGATGCACCGCCAGAGCCCCCTACCGTTTACTTGTTGCAAACAAAGACCCGGCTATAACCAAAGATGCGATTTAAATTTAATTATTTTTACCCGATTCCCTTTAAGTTTCTTATTATATTTTATTAGTTTGTGAATTCTGCAGCATAATTTAAATAGATTATGTGTATATCCGGTGTAAAATATTATATTAATTAAAAACCTAGTGTACCCCGCCCCTTACATTAAATTAGTTTTACCTCTAATAAAATGAATAAAACCTTATATCTCTCACATAGACGAAGGACCATTATACCGAACCCGACTTCGTCTGCGTGGAATTCAGAATATCCTATGTTTTAATACAGGACTATCTCTGTGTGCCAAATAACTTCCAAATCCGTTCCGCTTTTTGCGTTTTGAATAACATACACTCAAACACAGAAACTTTAACATTTAGTATACACAAATGTGAGATACAACAATAAATTATACCTCGCCAATATAGAAACCATAGTGTTTGAAACATAGGAATAAATAAATTAAAAAAGCCACAATGTTATCAAGTTTCATTCAAAATGTAACAATTTCTAAAGTATAAATCATAATTTACAGTCAGAATCCTTTGTCATCGCTTTATACAAAGCAAAAAATTTACAGTTTCTTTTTAGCACAAGTTAATATAGCATAAAAGGTACGGTTACTCATTCGTCAGCAAGTAGTAAGGAAAAACAAAGTGCATTTTTTACATAATGCAAGTGCAGCAACCTTGGTTGTTACTTGATGACATAGTGACCTCGCCGCAACAACCTCTTTGTTACGCGGTAGCTGCATTACGAAAGATCATTGCAATTATTGTGCAACGACGATTTTTGTATTTGTTTATTCTCTAAATTAACATTATGAGGTCAAATAATAACAACTAGTTTGCAAATTTACGATGGACACGGTATTATGTATTACCAATTTTAAATATCAATTAACTTCCAAGTGATATTGACACACGATTTTGCTCCCATCTAATTTACGTACCGCGGACTATATATTAAAAATCTGTGAAATATCACAGAATACTCTCTTAGATTTGTTCTCCTTTTACTTCACTATTAACCACAGGTTACGGTCATTGCGTGTTCAAATTAACGTGGGCTGCTAGACACCGAACATAATGAACGTCCTATATTATATGTATACGTCTATGCGTCAATCTCGAATGTGCCAACGCCTTCATCAATTGAGCTTTCTCCTTGCATTGCATGATCAAGAGTCAAAGATCAAAAGATACACAAAATTAACATACTAGCTGTGCTCCTTGGTTTCAACCGTGTTCAATTTATTCGATTAACTCTTCACCGCGCCGCGCCGCGCCGCCTCTAAAGTAACGTACCCGTGTAGCCAGCCCATCATTGTTCTCACTTTTCGTACTTCTTCTACCTACAGCTTGATAAATTACTTGACGTTTATGGTTACTACTCCTATTCTTAGGATGTTAGCGTGAACTTATATAGTATATAACCTTCCACAATAAATAGGATATAACATACAAAAAAAAACGAATCTGATTAATAGTTCCATAGATTACCGCGTTCAAATGATAGTTAGCATAAAAGCAAGAAAGGAAGCATAAAATAGCATAAAAGGATAGTTTATGAAAGGAAATAAATATAGCATATTCAAAAATAAATAGTCACTTACGTATGGCGACGCGTCACCACACCGTATGAAATGTTCATACTATGATATAGTCGCGTCGCCACGCAAATAGTCAGTCTGATCCGCCGCGTTAAATATTAAGAACAAAACAGTTATTGTTAAATCTTTAGAAATACATACATGGTTATTCCAAATAAGTCATTTTAGCGGCAAGTATTGTCAATGAAATAACTTATGAAATTCAAGTTGAATCGACTATTCCAATATATTTCATATTAATGTCACGTTAATATTTATTCCCACGCTATAGCGAAACGTGAGTTTTGCAGCCTTCCATAAAACCAAATCTACATTGCAATAATATATGCGCATAATATATAGCAGTTCATAATAAAAGGTTAATAACAAACTCCTTATCCCTTGAAGTACTTAAAACGTAGTAAACGTAGTAGTTAAAGCTTTTGTCTATAAGTATTTACGCTTTTTGCACGTTCTTGGGCATCTAGGTTTTATATGTAATTATTTTGTCCTGATATATTTTATCCCTTTTTATTATCTCTTGTCATGTTTTCCACAAATATTATAATAAATGAAAAAATAAAAAAAGATGTCTACAATTTTTAATCATACTCGTAATGTCCAGAGTCCATTGAGTTTTCACGGTAGTTTTATGCGTCCCACTACTGGGGGTCCACTACTTTACATAGTATTTTAGTCACTTTGCATTACAGTCAACCGTGCGGTTTTTTGCGGATAAACTAGTCACCGTGATTCGTTTCGAGTTTCACGTATCTGTCAGCCCGTATAGCATTCGCAATGGTATTTTCCAGGCATAGCAAACGGTATGCAAGTATGGGATGTAAGTGCAAGTGTAGCCACACGGGTGCCTTGGCAGCGGCTCTGTGGAGAGTTGGTCAAATTTCAACACGGGTGAAACCATGGGGCACATGTAATATGTAATGCTTCTGAAAAAACATGGTTGATATTTTAGTAGCAGCTTTGTAAGCCCCGCTACTGCGTCCTCAGCCCCGCGACTTTGTGTATCGCATAACACCCGAAATTTCTGAGGAAGTTGAATTCCGGTGTATAATTAATGAATCGTTAGTGTCGGTCGCACGGGAGAGGGGATGTGAAGGCGGGCGGGCGGAGGGGTTGACTCTATGTCGCTGCAGTACCGCGCCGCGCTGTCGTCGATTTCGAGACAAAAACAAATTAAATTAATTATAAGTCTACTAGCATCGTTAGGAATAGACAATTATGCAACTTGGAAAGTATTCGTACGTGTGTATATTATAACGGCCTGTAATACATGCTTATCGATCAGTATAATAATATAATGTGATTTCACGAAAGATTTTTATATCATCACTATTTCGTTGGTAACTGCTGGTTGTTCAACTAGTCACGTCCGATATTATTATTAATTAGGATGTGCCAAATAAAAACGTTTTTTTTTTCACGATTAGTCTCAAAAATTCATTTGAGTATAAAAATCAATATAAAAAATAATTTTTCAATTTAGGCCCTAAGAACGGTTTCGGAGACATCCCAATCATCGGCCGGAAACTTGATCGCTTTTTTTAATTATTATTATTTTTAGTACAAATAGTATTTATAGTTAGTAATCATGTTAATAATTTAATGAATGCACAGAGAGAGAGTCACTTCCAGTCATCACAATCATTCACATAATGATCCACCCTGTAATAACCTATCGATAGTAAAACCGGCTTGACATGGTCCTTGAACTATAATATATTTAAGTATACTGAAATATAAGTATAGTTAGAAGTAAAATTTTAAGACCAATCGTGAAAAAAAATGTTTACCTTTTTCGCCAAAATTCGCTTAATACGTTTTACCACAATCTTAACGAATGTTAAGCGACTATGTGGCCAAAGATGGTAACAAGCTAAGCCTAGAACATCTGGTTATCAAGTGTAGTCGATGGAACACACACAATAGTGTTTGGCGACAGATTTTCAACTAGATATTGGTAGCTAGCCAGGAGGGGCGCACATAGGTTAAACCAATTAATGTAAAACTTTATTTCAAAATTTTCCTCTTAGTGTCAGATAGTTAAAATGACATAGATAAGTTTATCCAAATGTTAAACGAGTAAACATAGATAAATCGTAATTAATTAAAAGTATTGTGCTGTACTATACACTATTTGCACTAGCAACAGGACGCGATTAGCCGCATCGTGTCGCTGCCGTGCGGGCGAAAGTGAACGGTCGCGCTTGACGGCCTGATAGGAATGAATTTATTACGTAATATAACACGATGTGCAGACACATTGTTTAATTGCTATGCGATATGTTACACTATGTGTATATATATGTACGCACGTAAGAAGTTTTAATTCCTTGGAGTAACAAAACAAAATAACTCCTAAAATTTTATACCTCGTCGCAACAGCATGAAGAAGTTAGCCGACAATGAAAATAATATGAATTCATGTTACAATAATTTTTTTTAATAAAATCTAACGGTACATAAATAAACGACATTTTAATTTGATTAGAGTAATGTTTATTTATACAGGATTACATTATTTTATACAATAAAGTAAAACAAAATGATTCTTATTATTATCATTGATGGCTAACTTCATCATGTCGCACATTCGTCAGAGCTTATTCAAACATCGACAAATGTGAGTTTTTTCGGGATCGCGGTTTGGTACGATTCGTTTTTATTTCTTTAGTTGCACGTAGGTTTTTATGTCTGTATTCACACACTCGCGGATCGTGAAAAATCACGAATACGTCAAATTGTGTGATACGTCCTTCGCTATTAATAATGTATAGTCAATGTTCTATGTGATGACGGATGTTTTATGTGTTAATGGGCTGTAGAAACATGCGCGCAGCAGCTCTTTTACTCTCTACTAAACGCGAGAAAAGAAGTATAAGTTCAAAACATTGATATTATAACGTTAATTTTATGTTTACTTAATTTACCTTTGCAGCGAAAGTCAATAAATCCAAACAACTTCACGAAAATATTTCAGATTCCTACTTTTGTTTTCATTACACAATTCACCAAGGAACTGGTTTTCGGTACCGCGTGATATACGAGGATAATAATATTACAATCCTTTGTCCGTCGCTGCGTCCACAATGGCTTGCCACTTTCGTGTTTTATAAATAAAACTTAGTACAAGAGGCACATAATCTCGTTTTTTTTATGATGATTTAATAGTCGACTAAGCCAATTCTTTTTATACTATTATCTTAGCACCACAAAATGACAGCAGTGTACTTGATACTAAGCGTATTGCAATCCAAAACAATGACGACTACTACCGAGAGATCTATAATCCATTGTCAGTCGGGCTGTCATGCCAGCCTGCTCAAATTATGTTTACGTAATGTTTGAAGGATCTCATACTGTAGGAAAAAATTACCACACTGGCCGGTAGACTTATTTTGAAAGATTACCAAAAAGTCGTGAATTTTTATGTTATTTATCCTTATAACAGTAAATAAAATTTATTCTCGAGTAAAAAGATAATCTTCCTCGACATTTTGTGTTAAACTCGTCAAAAGTAAGGGCATATGTATGTAATACGTATGTATAATATTTAGTACGGACGTTCCCGATATGTATTGGTGCGTCGAAAGTAAGGCGTTTATATTTTTATAATTGAGCCGCACTGCAAGTGTGATCAAGTGAAGTCGTTCACCTGTTCACAGCATCTCGTTTAATGTTAATTATTGCGCTCCACCGGTGTCGCGGATCAATAAATTATAACGACAAAAAAAGAAGCAGGAGAATCGGGTCAGAGCGAAACTGAGCTGCGATTACATTAATTTCATTAATAAATTTATGCTTTCCTTGTATAAAGGAGAGTCAATAATCACGAGAAAGGTTAATTAAAGAAATTTAGTTAAATCTCTCATCAGCGTATGTTTATGCACAATTCTGCAAGAGTCACGAAGTGGTGGTTCTCTTGTTAGAACTGTCCAGGAAGTTTTTCTGGCAACTAATGCATGTTCCTAATTATTTTTATAATATACATTACTTGTTCTGTACTGTTACAGACAATACGTCGCCAATATTACATAATATAGGGCCAATAAGTCAATGAATTAAAATAAAAACCACTTGACAGGGCAGATGAAGATCCCGCAAAAAACTTAATTCGGGTTCTAATTAATGTCTTCGCTTTTAAAGTATTCTTAACCTTTAAAATGCATAGTGGTGTATTTCTACACTACAACTTATTGATGGTAGAAATATATAAACTATAAATTTAAAGGTTAAGCATTTCTTTGTGTTAAACCCTAAAATTAAAAGAGAACCTATGTTACTTAAACCGACACTCATGGTGGAATGTACAGTAATCTGATGTTTATGATCTTCGTAAAGGAATACATAATTACAATCGTTGCATGTCAAGAATGAGAATGTAAATTATAACATTATTAGTTCAATGGTCGGCGATGTTATCACAGCATGTGAACGGTGCAGATCATGGGGGTAATTTGTGGTGGGGCAACGAACCTTGAACCACAGGCCCGCATGACCATTGTCCAGTGAACAATGTCCACTTGTGGCATGTGTATTGGAACCTTTTGTTTAGTCTGTATTCACATGCCTACTGTTCAAATGTAAGTATTGCTCGTCGAGGACAAAATATTTCGAGATTTTGTTTTTTAAGAAGATTAACTTTTTCAATGTGAACTCGTGGCCCAATTGCTTTACTTTACCTGACACATTAATTACAGTAAAATCCACGATCAGCAGATAATGTTTAAGCTGTAATTCTTAACAGTAACAACAGTGGCTATATTACAGCGCCGCGCCGCGCCGGTCTAGTTAAATCCCAAAAAAAAAAAACGTTCGGTAAATAGGTACAAAATATTTCCTATATTCGCGTATATTCCTATAACTCACGATTCGAACAATGGAAATTCGTAATTCTCTTTTGTTCTATTCGTTATGATTATGGAAAAGTTTTCAGGACATAATCGGGATAACTAGCGCCGTCGTCGAATTATTTATTACTGGAAAGTTCACTACAGTGTCTGCCCAGCCAGCTAAATTAAAATAAAAAACAATTATGTATATTTCAAGAATAGAAGAAACTTAAAACATATATATCTCCTAACGAATTTCTTCTTTTAGACATTTACAATTTCCATAATTTCACTTTAATAAATACACAAGCCGGTTGGTAGTATTTAACAAGCGTATTTCAGAATGTTCATCTTTCGCTTACTGTTTGTGAAATATTTAGCTATAGATGCGTGTTTTGGGTGATCGTATAAATCATATCATAATGAAATATGTTTCGGATACTAATTTCTGTGCATAACTCGTTCGATGGCTTTCGTAAGTGAGTTAAGAAAATTTTGCACCCCCCTCGCAAGTTTCTATAGTTGGCCACTCTGACCGTTCAAACAGTTTTCAATATAATATTATTGTCATGTTTATATTAGATTAAGTCAATACGCAAACGGTTTTAGCGGCAATTAAATTTGATCTATATAAAGCTATTATACTTATAATACAACCTCTATTATTAAAGTCTTAGTAAGGTAGTAACCACTTTACTGAACTTTATTTGGACTCGACTATAAACGACTATGTTTTCACAATTATATAAGGTACTACAAATAGTACGGCGCCAAACACTAAAACGGAATATTTTTTTTTACAACTTTTGCAAAGATTAAGGTTTCTAAGATAAATAACCCTAATATCATTAGTTGATTAAATATTAGTTCTTTGTGATAAGGTTACATCACGCAAACACTAATGGATAGATTTTGATTATTATTATTTTCGTTTTACTTCTTACATATTTCGTTCTTATAATAAATAATATCACGTCATCGTCATAAACAATAATTCTGTACCCACGCGAGCGGAGTCGTGGGCACAGCTAGTATATAATATAATTTGCATTGAATCCCGTGTAATAGAAATACTGCTCAATTATCAGCTAAATATATGCTAAAATATTATTAATAAATCGAAAAACAAAACATTAATTTCGTGGCTTAATATTTATTGCGCCTATTAAACTGAACAATTTATTATTCAATTAACCGAGAGTGTAATTATTTGAGCCGCGTCAATAAAATTAGCGATAAATACAATTAACTTAATTTGTCAATAAAATGCAAAAGTATAAGTTACACAGTAAATGCAGTAGTTTATAATAGGTCTTAATTTAAAATCATAGTTCAAACACAACACGGGCAATCTGCGTTTAAAATAGGAACTTTTGTTGTCATTAAACTACCTAACCAATTCAAGAATATATTCTTATAGTAACCCACTACTTAGTATAATCCTTTTTTAGTATACAATTGATATAGACGTTATATTTCGTCTCCTAAACAGAAAAGAGACACAGGTAAAAAATTCTTAATGCAATTAATTATTGTAAGTGAATTTAAGCAACGATACTATCACTTTTGCTACGAAATAATAAAATAGTTTCTAACTATGCCAATAAATTGAGTTGTATAATTTTACTATTTACTGATTGGTTTGGAGATAGCGTTACTCTTTATAGGCAGGGTAGTGTAATAAGGGCTGCGCTATCTAGCGACCACACCTACCAAGGAAACAAGTCCCTTGAAATCGGGTTTTTATATATTATGTTTTCGCTGTTAAACACACAAATACAGCGTCTACTACTGTGCGACTAGATATGAAATATATCTCATGAAAGTCCATAGTGTTTGTAAAGTGGTTCACAGACACACGCCGTTGAGGACGGAACGACTTTTACGACAGTTAATTATCACGACATATTAACATTAATTTACATTTCCTATTGCCGTAATAAACAAATTAAACACAGCAATGCTAAAATACACTGACAGACGGCTCGAGAGATGCTTTTAAACCTTATGGTTTTTATATGTTGTTTTAAGAATAACATTATGTGTTGAAACTGCATGACTTTTCCATCAAACAAAAACCGTAAAAGATGAACACATTTAAAATCTTATAATTAAGTAATAACGGTCATAGCTTTTATCTTTAATCGGCAAAATGTCTGCATTGTATGCATTTTATGATTAAGTACGGTGCAGTCTAAAAGCAGTAGCCACCGCCGGGAGACCAGTTTCCACCGACAGTCGTGTCAAATCATGTCTGTCAATCTTCCAAAGATCTATAACTTTTTTTTAAATTAATCCTTCATGCATTCACACATTCCGCGTTAGTTCTGAGCGCTTCTTACGTTCCCTAGTGTTAAAAACTTCCTTACTTTAGCTGTTAGAAGAACTAAGTATAAATAGAATGAAACTGGTAGTAATGGCTCGGTAAAATATACGTACCAGTACGTACTAGTAGCCTTCCAGCAGAATACATAGAATGGTTTTAAGGTCGCAATGTGCCTAATATAAATGTCGCGTAGTTTTTGGAATTAACAAAAAGATGCACGACCATCAGACGGATACACAGAAAGTGCTCATAAAACGCTACCGTTATAAGGCGCACGTGAATGTTTTAAGCGGATTTTTCCCATCATATCTTGTTATTCTTGTAGGATTTTAAAATATAACTATCATATACATAAATGTACCATAGAATAATTTTACAAACCTCGAAATAAACTAACACTCATGCAGGGTTGAAAAAGATGTCGTTTGTTTGAGATTAACAGCTGGTATATAAAAAACGGCACATCGCTGTGATGCTAACACAAAATGTGTTTTGTTTCGAAATTATCTTGGAATATATATAAAATAAAAATTAATAATAATAATAAAATAGCCAGACATCATTATCACTTGTTGCTCCCCATCTAATTTACGTACCGCGAGCCATATAATATGAAAATTGATTCTTAAAGAATAAACTCCGTAATTGGTAAAAAGGAAAAGTCTTATATTTCTCAATTCCATTATACATTTATTTTATTAATTACTATATATACAAAATATAGAATAATCTGTATACCAACTTGGAAAATAATTACTGCATAGAAGAATAATAATGTAATATAATGCCGACCGCGGCAATGACATCAAAGAAATAAACGCAAGGGCTGTGCGTCCCAGGGACCTATTGACGTTAACAATAATAAAATCAATACATACAGTGCTCAGGGTTAGCAACACGGCAACTACGACGACTGCTCAGTGCTCTCCCGTGATACACCAATACATTTAAACTTGATTATCATGATACACCATTAATAAAGATGGTAAATAATGCATTTACTTTATTATTCTACTTTTATAGTTTCTAAAGCAGTAATAGTTTATGTTTATTAAATTTTTATGTGTATTAATTTTGTTATGGAGCGTTTTGGTCGTAGGAAATCTGCTGCAAGCACGCTCATTATAGGTTTAAAATCATCATTAATATAACAAGTCTGGCAATAAATATTGTTACAACTTAAAAACTTCTCATGTATTTGTGGGTTTAAATTTGGAATGCGTTTATTATGTCAGTAACTTCGATCGAATGCCGCCCGTTTTTTTTTTTCGATGTTATTATTAAATTACAGTATATAATGGGGTGTTAAAGAAAGCAGAAATTCAGTGATTGCCTTGCAAAAAATTGGATATGGAACCGTCGGTCATTTTCAAGACACTACAAAACCATTGTATCTCTCATATGTTTGTATATCGTACTATCGACAGATATACCAACACTTCCTCTGCCGAAAACCACAAAAGATCGAGGCCACCGCGTACGCGTTAGAACTACAAAGACTGTTAATGGTGTTAACGCCAGAATTCACCGAAACCCCATAAGGAAACAAAGAAATTATCACGGGAAATGAAAATTTCCGCTAGTAATCTGTCGCGTATCATCAAATAAGACCTGAGACTCGGTGGTTATCATCAATATATTGTAAATCACCAAAATCAGTCTCTACATTTTAAGAGAGTAGATGGATCAAAACGCTTGCTCTCCCGATACGCGGGTGAACAAAAATTTGACGTAGGTCCGTCTTAGATCGTGTTGTGAAACCTCTCAGCAATACACCTTTTATAAATATACCGAGGTCTTGCCAACAAGACTCTGCACCTGGTCACAAGGCACAAACTACACAAGCCCGGCTCGAAGCCAAATTCCGGACATTATAAGAGTTAAAGACTGATCTTCATCTAGCCCACATCTGGACCTCTTCGACCACAGATTATGGCCAGTTTTAGAGGTCATAGCCTGCTCAAACGACGCGACGACATTGAGTTTTCTAAGAAACCTCTAGAGCAAGCAGTGGCTAAATTTCCCATTGAAACAGTGCGTAAATCCATAAATTCATGGCCAGACACAATAAAGGCCTGTATCAAAACCAAAGGTCGAACAGAACTATTTTTTAATTATTGCCGAGACTTCAATAAATATGTACTACGTATAAGTTTTATTAAGATTACAATATTTCAATGAATTTTTATTTATAACATAACATAAATAAAAATAAAAACGGATTCACAGTCTAACTCTTAGACATATAATCATTCAACTAGCCGTGAACCACGGTTTCACCCGTGTTCAATTTATTCGAACAAATCTCCACTGCGCCGCCAACGACGCATCCACCACACAGCTAGCTAGCTGATCGTTGTTCACACTTCTCGTACTAGACTAAATCATGTCAGAATATTTGACGTTCATGGTTACTGCTCCACTCCTTAAGGCCGTAACGTGTAGTTATACAGCAAGCATATTATAAAAGCTATAAAATTCAAAAATATTTTTTCCAATCTGACTTGTAGGTCCAGAGATTAGAGCCTTGAAACAAACAAAAAACATCTTGAGCTTCTATAATAATAGTATAGATATAAGCTGCAATATTGTGAAAGATAAAAGTCAAAAAGAAAAATGACGAGTAATATCAAAAACAACAGCCACGACACAGCTTGTTTTAATTTAAAACTTTTTTTACAATTTAAGTTTGGGTAAAATGGTCGCACGGCGCGCGGCGCACGGTCGTCGACACCGCACTGCGCGGCTGGAACCAGACCGCGCGCTGGCGTGGCTCGTTTTACGAATTACATTTATATTTTTATTACGTAAGTAGGCTCTATTTCTCACATTTACATACAAACGCTAATATACCTCCCTCTCCCCTCCACAATCTACTAACCGCATGTGTTAAAACACGAGCGGCGTGTGAAAAAAAGTTTTTTAATTGTATACAACTTTTTAATGTCTAAAATAATAATGAAATTATTTATTTAATTTTGTAAGATTTCTAATTTACTAATGTATCAATTTGCTCTTATATTATATTATTTATTATATTATATATTAACTCTAGAATAATTATCTTGATTGCAAATTTCCATCATCAAAATATGACATTGAAGACTTTTGTCACAAAGAGAATCCGAAATATTAACGATACGAATGACTACACGAAAGAGCACATTTGTTAATTTATTTTTGTATAATTGGAATCCTTCAGGCTAACGGATAGTGCACAGCTTAAACCGTTGAATCAAGAAGCATGAAATTATGCACACGATTTCTTTATGTAGATAAGCGCTAAGACAGGATTTTTGAAAATACGGGGTGTATTTTATTTTCGTTTTGTTCTAAGGGAGTAAAAAAATACGATGACCTGATATATCGCCGATGAGAAATCCCACCGAGCACACGGCTATGTTAGAAGTTACAATTTGATCACTATCTTACCTGATGTTAAGTAACTTAAATAAGTAATCAATTTTGCCTTGGATGGGTTATTTTAGGTATAAGTTACTGTTAACAGAATAAATCGACAAGTGCTCGGTGCCATATTTTCAAAACCGTGACGAAAGACGTGAGTTAATCTTACAATGAGTCCTAGTTTTTGATGTAGGTAAAAATCGTGTTGCAACCCTTGACATTTTGGCACCGAGCACTTGTAGATTTGTTCTGGTAACAGTAAAACTTAGACTTAACCATTTTACCCATCCAAGGCAAAATAGATTACTTATTTAAGTTACTTAACATTAAGTCTAATCTTTTTAAAACCATTACTAGTCGTATCTAATGGGCAAGTTATTCAAAGTTAGTAATTAATCAAAATTTTATGTACATTTTATTACCTATTAACCTTTTCCTTACTCAGAAAATAGCTATACTAGAAATAATGTCCATTATTTACTGTACTATTTACTTTTTTCACTCTAAAAATCAGAATAACAATAAATAGGTACCCTAAAAAATAAAAGTTTACAAGGGCGCTCCGTCTAACAAAAAAATATTAATACTCAGTCTTTCATACTCGTAATAATCGTTTGAACAAAAAAAAAACTGGAAAAATAAAAATCTAGATTATCAAAACATCGCGTCACCATCAGTTATAGAAAAAATACAATTTTTAAAAATTAGTTATGTGCTACAACTCATCGTACATCACAACGTTATAATAGTAACAAGTGGACACTTGATAGATATATTACAGTACGTGGGAAAAGAATGCACTGTAAGGCGTAAAACTATTAAAATGTATTCAATCTAAGCTCACGAATCATTGTACACCGAGTATGTAGACAGTGGATTGGGACAAACCTATTTATAATTACACTTGAAGAGAACTATGATACTACGTCGAATTAACGGATACTATACAAGAAAATTTACAGATAATAAAAGTACTTAACCGGATATCTCATTCGAAACAAAAGTAAATATTACGAAAACGTACAAAACTTTAAAAACAGAATAGTAGGTATATTGTTGTTGATTTAAAACCTTCTGCCCGCGACGTCTGTAATATGTTTCGAAAGTTTAAATCCGAAAAGTTGCAATTACCTTGATTGATCACCCCCTCACTCAACCCCGTTACTTTGGAAATTTCTTCGCTTTCTGCTCACTCATTAATCATTTCCTACAAGTATGCTAATTGCGATAAGTCTTAACTTTAATGCTAATATATTTATAATATCTTGATAAAAGAGCTCCATCACATATAATGTTCAGAATTTCTAGTATGATTTTTATTACGTTTTCGAATACGATTAAACGTTTATGTACTGCCAATTTTAAGTACATCTCTCATTTCAGATAAGTGCCTGCTTATCATTAAACTTAATAATTCATCGTTCTAGAAATATATATCTCCATGATTACCCACTTCGAAAACATTATCCAATCGTTCAGGTTTCTTACCAATTATACTATCCTACACCGTAAGCAGAATTTTATAACAAATTTTAAATGTAACTAAACAATTCGTTTGAACCCAACGATCGCTTGAATCAGGTACATCGTTTAGGTAATCCTTTGTCTAACCATTAGACTGCCATTCACTTATTATGATAACATTTGCTTTCGAGCGAAAAAACCTAAGGTATTAAACACACGAAATGTTTACAACGCACGATAAACGCAAATAAGACGCGCTGCACATACGCGAAGTGGCAGTAACAAACAGTGTACGCTTAAAACATTTTTCATTAATTTTGCATTTCTAAAACGTGCAGATTTTTCAATAGAAGTACTTATACGAAATGTTTTCGAATATTTTAATGTTTTCTGCTATCGGAATACTTTCAACTTATCACCATTCGCATCGCAATGTTGTGAAATTATATTTAGATATGCTTATATACAGAGCGATTCCGTACTTAAATATAGTTACGTTCAATAAATGCATTATTCCTAAATTCCATAATTATGACTAAATCATAATATAAAATTCTGCAACATAATAACTATGATACAAACAATTTAAAAAATGCACGTATATAAAATCTATCGGAGATTAATATCGGGCGGTATGCAAGTAATATCATATATTGGAACCTCGTAAGCGCCGCACTGCGCCGCGCCGTTTCAATCTCTGCTATAATATTGCAGTTAACCTTTCGAGTTCGTCTGGAACTAGAAATATGAGAAATAGCCAATATATATGAACGAAGATAAGTTACCAGCTTAAAAACTTTTGATATCTACATATCTACTATCGAAGATATTTACTATTATTACAATTTGTAACGTAATTGGATTCTGCATTAATGGTTTATAAATCAGATCTTTTTTTGCATTTATGCCAGGAAAACCGGCTTGACATGGAGCTTGAACCTATTTTTCGGAAGGTTAGTAATATGCTTCAGAATCTTAGTATAGAACCTAACACCTATGGCAACACTATCCGCGGGCGAGGTAACAGAGTAGATGCGTAGAGAGGTGAATTGCGTTCTTATCACGCACGTATTAACAACGCAAGTAACGAGCATCCTTCCATTATTACGTTCTCGCCGCTGATTGTTATGCGACGCGTGCGCTACGGTGCGCGTATTTTTAGCGAATGTCGTGCGCGTGTCGGTTCCCGGGCTACAATCGTGCGCGGGGTTAACGCACCGCTTTTATTTCGTTGCGTATTTATTAAGTCCGCCCCCCCTTTTGAGCCAATGTCGGGATCGGTTATTTCCTACGCCGCTACACCGCACACTAACGTGTTACATCATCACGATCACTTCAGTGTAGATCAATATACCCACACCTATACATGCCTACAGTCTATAAGCTTATATGTATTCACTTACATATACAGCTTCTTGCAAACAATTCAATTTGAAAAATTATACAAGCGATAAGGTTATATACCTACAAATACGATCAAACGTTTCGTTTCCCGTATTGTTGTACATTTTAGTTCATTCCCGTTGACGTTATGAAGATTAAATTCCATATTTGTTTTATCATCCTCATTGATTAATTATTTGTAACATATACTACATAAGTTTTATAATTATGTATGTATACATACCTACATAAACCATATATTGCATAACAATAAATAAGAGTATGATACTTGAAACAGGTTTACCATAAATAATAATTTATATTACCTACGCGGCTACGCTTAAATCATATACAAAGTGTTTACATTGGATGCAACGAATGAACTTCATATAAAAATTCAACAGCGAATCAAATATTACGAATATTTACTGACTTTGTTTTATTATTAGTTGTCACTGTAGCGCATAGCTTTTTTTTTTTTTTTTTTTTTTTTTTTTTTTCGAACTGACTATACTGTTAGCCTTAGGGGCCCTGGAGCCTTTACGGCTTTTACAGCTTTACCGGGCTTGTGTAGCGCATAGCTACTTATAACCAATCTAGTAACGGAATCCAAATACAGACCAGACTAATGCTTCGGCTACCTCGGAAACAGGGGATTAGTAAAATTCAACCACATAAGGGTACGAAACGAGGTGGCAGAATTTGTATAGGAAGTAACATTTCTCAATTTAGATTCTAAAATTAAGAAGCAACAAATAAAATCAATTACAATCAAAAACTATACAAATTTTATAATATACGCGAGCAAATGTCATTTTTAATTTTATTATTTTTGAAATCTATAATTCTTTATAAGTTTTAAATCGGAGATGATCGGTCACTTGCTCACTAGTTCGGATACCGGCGCAATACGTTACGTACCGTGTACGTAATTACGGTACAACACGTAAAGTTGATGCATCCATATTTGGAGTTGTGACGTTTGGAGGAGAGTGCATTTGCAGCCTAAATCACTCGTTAAACATCATCGGTGGCAATATCAGGGTATCTACTCTACGTCCAATCAAATTTAATAACACAGTTCACTAATTACAAAGAAGTGGAATTATAGAAAATTTTATGTACTAACGACCCGCCCCGGCTTCGCACGGGTGCAATGCTGATACTAAATATACCTACCTACTACAGAATGTCTTATAAACAACGTTTACAGATTTTTTGTCATTAGACAATACAAACATGTTTTATTTAGAGGTTACTCTTGAAAGAGCGACATATAATTAACCATGGTATATAGGGTCGGTACCGCCGCACCGCTATGTCCCTGCATTTTAAATCTTGCGTAGTTTTAAAGATTTAAGCATACATAGGGACGGACAGAGCGACACCGACTTTGTTTTATAGTATGTAGTGATAATGATTAGACTAATAAATCAAAAAGCCATCGCTCGAGCGAACTTCGCGGCGGTCGACACTTGATAACCAGGAATTTTTAATTATACAGCATCCCGTTTTCTCATACCATAGCTAATTGAAAGAATTATTTCAGCTATAACTATCTAGTGGGTAAATAGTCCATGCCATACAGAGAGCGTGTAATATAAACAAAAACGTAACCTATATCCGTCAATACAGGCGTTTTACAACTGACGGCAATAATAATAATATTCTAAACAATTGTTTTTATTACCCGGCTTGTTAACAAACGCCAATATTGTTTACAAAGCGTATCGTAGATGTGGTAGAGTCGAGGGTCCGTTCGGGTTTGTCATTCTTCTGCTTTGAAATGTGTCCCATGTTTTATAATAATTATACACAATGTATCAGGAATTTTTATTAATAAATCTGTACTTCGGTATTTACATTAAATATTACACGATGAATATGATATTTTTTTGCGTCTTTTGACTGTAAAACAGTTTTTTTTTCTTAATTTTGTACACGCGAAGTATAGTAGTAATTTCTCAACTGAATTGAAAGAATTGTCAATAAATTGAGTAAAAATAAAATTACGATCCGCGAGACAGTTGAATATTTCATAATTTAAAATTCAAGATTATTTTAAACGTATCCCCTTGTCTTCGATGTCTATCATAAATAACATAAAACAACAAAGTTTAAGAAATGTCTTTCTCCATAAAATTGTATGTCAATGTAATTGCCATGTTAAAATATTCGATAGCCATTGTTATATTTATTTCGTATAAAGTTACTTAAGTACTTTCAATAAATATAATTCTGCTTAAGTAAAAATTAAACTATTTTTATTTAAAAAAATATGTATACCAACAAATTATCCATTGATAAAAATACAATTGTAAGCAAACAAAGAGGAACTAACACTTAAATAAATTTACAGCACAACAAAATGATATAACTTAAGTAACCTGTAATAGTTACTAGACGGGTAAGTAGTAAGCGATTGATTGCATAGCTATAAACAAGAAACCTGTTCAGGAAACGTCATGACAGTTAAGCGATCACTTGACCTGCCACTATAAAAAAAATGTAAACAAGTATCTCTTGATACAAATAAACTTCGTAGGATTCATAATATAAATACGAAGAAAACCAATAAAATAGTAATTCCAAAGTTCACTTTAAACACTTACTTAGCCTACTTACTAGACAGTACAAAGAAGCGAAATCAATTTCACTTGTAATTGAATTCGGGTGGAATAAGGTCATACTATTTTATATAAAACCTTCACAACTTACGATACGTACTTCAGTAAACCACATCGATACATGCAAATGCGTACTAGCAGTCTTGCCGCCCTAGGCCGTGTACTACCAGCCGCCCACTTCGCAGCTCATCGTTTACTGTGCGTGTAATATGAATTTTTTGATGGTAATAAAGTACCTATAGCTTTACGATGTCAACATTGTAATTCAAACGGAATTTATTTCCGTGTCTGGAGTCCTAATACTTTGTCATTTAGTGTACTGTTATTTATTGTCGTCACATATTCGCATTAATATTTTTTGCAACGTTTAGCCGCCCCTAATATCTGGCCGCCCGGCCCTAGGCCTGGGCCTAATTGGCTTCAAGGGAAATCCGCCGCTGGATACATGGATTATTTGATAAAGTTACTACAAACTAAAACACAATGATAACAACTATACTACAATACAGGTATACTGTAACATTGCAGAATAAAATCAAATATAAAAACTGAATTCAGTAATAAACACTAATTTTCACTAACAATTATTATTTCCACGTGATTTTCAAGGGAAACAAAATTGGATACTGAATGGAATCTTTTTGAGGTTTAGTATTTAAAATGAATATGAACTATATATAATAAGCTGGCCATACCTGCTACACATAATGCTGAATTAATGATAAAAAAACATTTCACACAAATATACATAATTAGATTACCAGAAATATAAATCCAAAGGTTATTTAAAAAAAAAACATTATACTCAAAATGGTGCAAACTACACGAAGTAAGGAAACTAAATCAAAGTACTTAAAAAGGGAAATACGATACAAGATGAACAAAAATAAGAGCAAAAGATCAATAAAGACGATTATAAAATCGATATTAATGTATCATCGACGTGGGTTTTATTATATCGCCGACAGAGGGCACCGCACTTCTAAAACTTGAAACCAGTTTAGATAGGCCGTTTACGTTTCGAGTCCGTTACATTAGTTAGTTTATGACTAATACACAAGATTCTAATTGAGAATAAACTTATTCTTTATAATTGAAAACAAACGACGTTTTTCTATAAAATTACAAGTCCAGACAACTCTAATTCTGTCATGATCGAGTAATACCCCTCCTTGCAAAACCAAAACTTTTAAGTTGAAAAAGTAAATGAAACTCTTAACTAAATATTTTGAATGATTGCGATAAACTCCATGCTAAATAAAATATCGTACACCAAAGAACATCCACCATCGTGAGAGCTTTGCGCAAGGTGTACGTTACAAAATCGGCGCGATTTGACATTCGGTACGGAAATTGAGCGAGCGAGGCGCTTCGCCGAGATTGCTTTTAAATCACATTATGCGCTCCATGCACCAGCGATGCAGCGATCCATCAAGAAGTGTCCTGATGGATAAATTGTTAATTATAGCTTACTTTAAACTTTATTACTTCAACTTAAAGTTAAAGTAAACATAGCAACTAAGCATTAAATACAACCCAAACGATTACAATTGCTGGAAATATTTTACTATCACATAATAAAAGCAAAGACTATTGAACGTTGAAACAATAATACGAATTGAATAGTGTGAAACCTTGAAAAAGGATAAACTTAAAATAACAATAGATAAAACTAAAACAATGTTTACAGAAATAAAAATGGTCTTCCCAATAAGGATCAGTGGTAAAACTTCGGCTGATGGTTGTTAGACGGGCAAAAAACACATAAGCCCGAACGTGTAGCAGTCTAAAAACACAGACAAAAAACTTTCCCCTTAGCAAGCGTTTTTTTTTTTCAAATCGAATAACGCAAATTCAAAGAAAAACTTCACAGAAAAAACGACCCGAAAGACAGATGAGGGACGTTAGAAAGTCATCAGGAATTATTACTATACTACATATACCCATCAGTATTAACTAGATTCTTTACTTATCGGTTAATTGTTTTGAAAAATTCGAGAAAAACGGCAAAATCCCCTTGATAAAACCAAAATAAAAACTTCAAATTAAGTGTTTTTTATTTATTTAGCAAATCACGCTAATATTATAAGTTTTAAAATCCAAGATTGTTCTATTAATATTTTTAAATGCGTCGATTTATGTAACTATACTTTAATATACAATTTGATTCGTAATCATCATCGTGATCAATCAAACGATACAAAGAAAAAACGGCAATGTCGACGGGGTCACCTTATAACAAGTAACAAAACATCTGCTCAAACATACTTTATATCTGACACGTGGTGTTTAAACAGTAATAAGTATAATAATTGGTTAACGCGTTTGTAATTGAGTAATACTATCATTAATAAATTAACACAAATATTTAACGAACCCGTTATTAACTATTCAAATTTTCGACCTACATAATTAAGCTTATGATTTCATTTAAACAAAGTATGTTCAACAAATATCGTAGAGACCAAGTGCTATTAATACAGTATGTAAGTTTAAGATAATAATTGTGTTTTATAATTAACAAAACCTTTGATTTTATTTGTCCTTAAGTTTGTCATCACATCGCTAGGTACAACAATTTTGAAATTTGCTGAAACACGACAACGTTAAGTGAGAATGAAGAATATGAAAACGATTCATACAGTGAACATTATAGAGGTCATAACCATCATTAACATGGGAAGCGTAGGGAATTTAAATAACTTCCTGACACTACAATGACTTCTGCAAAGCGACAAATAATATTTCTTAAACAAAGGGAGATAAATTATTCAATAGATTAAAGCGGAAGGTCCGCGACAAGGTGCTAGAAACACCTGCCCATCTATCTATGGACATTAATTTAATACCACAAGTCCTCGTAATGCCAACTAGCAAGAACTATAATATAGCTTCATTATAAAACATTGTTTGCGAATTTTATTATATTGATTTAAAAACTATGTAACTGGCTTTTTGTCTTAAGTTTTTAATAACAACAAAAATGTTAACGAGTCTAGCCTTATTATTGTAATAATAATAATGAAAGATTATAATTACAAAATTCCTTGAATAACTATTTTAAATGATCAAAGTGATTACATGAGCACGACGGGTGTTAAACTAACCGACGTGGTAATGCATAAACAATTTCCGAAAATAAAGGATAAAAGCATTTCATCAAATCCATTTATAATTTACGTTAAATAAGGAATAAACTATAAATAACTTGCAACTGCCTTCGACTTCATTCGCGGTAATTACAATATAAAATATCTTAGTCTATCTATATAAATTAAGAAAAAACGTAGTTTTCTATCAATACAGGAATTTTCAGCATCAAATAAGTAGTTCTGGAGATTACCTCCTAAAAATATACAAACTTCTACTTTTTATATTTTATAATATAGTAAGAATAATTAGAACATAGTTTTTAAACAGAGGCAGCAAAATTTCCAGTTGAACCCTTTAGGTATATTTTGCAAATTCACATACAAACAACATGAAGCAAATATAATTACTTATGTCGATAATAAATTAAATCGGAATAGTCTTGAAACAAAATAAATAAATATAATATAAAAATATGTGTGTAACATCGGTCGATTTAATTAACGTGACTCGTAATGTATTACGGTCCAGACTAGAAATATTAGCAATGTAAACGAGGAAATTATCTAACACGATGCTATGTGAACGTATGGACCGTAACTGTACGGGCGTACGCGGTACGTGACGCTAACAAACCTTTCCAAAAGTACGTAGGTAGTTTTCTAGTTACCGGTTTTCTTTATTACGAATACTCAAAAAACCGTCGGTAGACATTAAAAAAAAGGTTCCGAACCGCACCTTCAACACAATGAGTTCCCCAGGCGTAAGGGCGACAAGCATTGTCGAAATTTGACAAAAAAAACCTTAAACTTTTTTCTGCTGCACCCGGTGCGGCGCGGCGGTGTAACGATTCATTGTTACTTCGAAAAAAAGCGCCAAAATACATTTCGGCGATGCTTACCGAGCATTGGAAATTCATGAGGGTAAAGTTCTGTAAAAGTCTCGAGGAGACGCAGAGTTCTCCGTACCGTTCCCGCATGCATGATGGTTTTAGAACCGAGGTCAAGATAATCACCTCGGTCGGTGTAACATAACTTCTCATCTCCCGGGTGCCGTTGCGGTCAGCTCCTCGCCGCCGGTCGCGCACTGCACATCCTGGTCATATCTCTCACACACAACACAGCATAACACCCACGGTGAACACTGCACTGCACTGTGGCACACTGTCACTGGGCGGCTGGTCGCAACTGTCGCGGGACGCGGGACGAGCGCCGTGCGCTATCAACGCCGATGCATTGGCGGCAGTCGACAGTGCGCGCGCGATCCCGACCGCGCAACAGCTGACGGGAGGCGCATGCCCCGCTCCCCGCCGCTCGCCCCGCGGTCCCGCGCGCGCAGCCGGTGCGTGTGCCACACCCCCTCTCCCGGCTCCCCCCCCCCCGCGGCTCAGCGCCCTCTGCCTCTAATCCATTATTTACGAACGGTCGACCGGTTTCAGGCGCGTTTGCTCTGTTCGTCGGTTCACGACGATCGTTCAAATTTAATGCCCTTCCTATGTCCGGCCTCTAATGCGATAAGATTACGGTCGTCGAGCTTCGGCACCATCATCGACGTTATCCACGAATTATACTAAACTTTGCAGAGACTGCCTGAGAAACTCGTTAAATGTGCCCGCGCGTCGAGGTGATTGATATGACAGGCAGTCAGGTGAACGAACTAAAGGGCAACGGGCATCGGCTGGTACTGAACCTAGTAGAGCACCTATAAGCCAATGTTATATTCTGTTGTAAACCGCGAATGCGCTTTCAAAGCTGTAAATCACCACTGCGACCGTAAAAATGTGGTAAAAGTAGAAACTTTGAAGTACCTACACCCTTGCCGTCAAGTGCGCATAATTGTCGAGTTCATAAAGTGAACTGATGACAAAGAGGCACTGTTGAAATGTCTTCACATAAAAAAACTTTAACGGCTGACCCCTTCGCCCCCCCTCCCGCTAACCCGAACGACTTGCGGGCTCAGTTTATCTTAGCATTTATCTTATTTCCGTGAAAACAACTTAAAAAGATATTTCTTATCTTTTACAATTCCAAGAACATACTTGTTCAAGTATTTAAAAAAATGTAAAAACTATGTAAAAAGAACAAATAACGATATCCTCGGTAGAGAATGACTAGAAGTTATAGAGAACCATTTTCTAGCGAGTTTAACTAACCATAAAGTTCTTTTGTCCTGATCACGTGTTATCAAAATATAACTGATTATCAAAAGTAGAACAGAAGAGACGAAAGTACGTATTTACCACAATAAAAAAAGGTGTGTAGATACATATGTAGGCACGTAAGAAGTACTTATACGTTGGCGTAACAAAATAAAAATAACTCCAAAATTTGTATCCCGAGTGCCAACAACATGAAGAAGTTAGCCATAATTCAAAAGTAATTTAGTAATGTATAGGTATATTTTTTTTAATTTGATAAAAATCATAATCGAATCGAATTATTTTTACTAAATTAAAACAATACTAAAAGTCAGTAAAATTAATCCATTTTATTAGGTACTAACCGTGCACGCGGCTCCGCTCGCGTGAACTGCCAAAAAAGGTTTTTTTTTTTTTTTTTTGCGGAACCCTTACTATATTTCTAAATTAAAAGTCTTAGCCTAAGTTATTCCTTATGACATCAGCTATCTGCCAGTGAAAGTCCCGTCAAAATCGGTCCAACCGTTTCGGAGATTACACGGAACCAACAAACAGAGAAAAATTTTTAAAATTGTTTTTTTTTTGTTATATGTCTCATGTATACTTTCATATGCATTTTCTAAAAACCTCTTATTTTCATATTACAAACAGACACTTCAATTTTATTATATTTATATAGATCACTGATGGCTAACTTCATCATGTCACACTTCCGTTACATGACACCCGTATCTCTCAATTTTACCCTCAACTATATACGTCATAAGAAGTATAACTTCAAAAACTCTTTTACTCACCAAAAAATCCATTCGAAACAAATAAATAAACGTAACAAAACCGATATCGAATAAAACAAATCGAACAGCCGAGATGCGAGATTTAATCGTTTAAATCATTTTAAATAGCAATTACTCGCAAAATGTCCCCGGCCTCGTAAATATACTTGAGCGATTGCACTCACAATGGGAGACGAGAAACAAACCGTTTATTGCTTTTCGCTACAACGAAGAACTCGAGGTAATAAAATCGATGCGGGAGGGTTATAGTTATTTAAATTATCATATTTAGAACACCCAAATACGATAGGCACACTTCGGAAGACCACCACACAGATCCTACAAATACAAAATATAATTTATATAATATACAGACGAACTATATCTCGCCAACTTAATCTAATAATACTTCATACTTCTTTCTGTCAGCGACATCATCCGCTGAAATAAAATGCATAATTTATTTTCAAATCTCCTACATATATATCATTGTCGACTGATACTTACAAGAAGCACTACTTTATACAATATCTTTTATTTCTGAGAGTATCATCTAATGCAGATCCATATCAATTTAGATATTTTACACGTTATGGGTTTTATGCTGTTTAAACATTTATTGTGTACTTTTTCATTTAACTTATTTGCCACGTAACAATGAAATGATATTAACATCATAATGTATACATAGATAAGTTGCTAGTATAAATTACATAGATATTGTGAAGAGAAACGCGGACACAAGGCAGAGTAAGGTGACGCGACGCAGCCTGAGGGTAGGGTTCGCAGTGTTTCATTACACTTGGTTCTCCGTAATATTAGTGTCGGCCGAACGGTCGTCGAGATACTCCGAGATCCACTTTCGGACAGCCATAGAAATCACGTAGTTCGCGGAACTCTGTTACCTGTGGTGCGCCGGCAGCGCAGCGCGCCAAGGTGAACGCTCGGGCCAAGGACGGCCCCGGTGCCGAGGCGGGAGGAGGGGAGGGGACCCGCCTTCGCCTCCCCCTCCACATGACCCGGTCTGCCCTATGCCAGAGTATAAATGCTCTCTATACCTTCCAAGACGGGCGGTACGACCCAGCAAAAAAAGGGCCCGACGGAACAAATAGAAAACCTCTCAAAGTAAAAAAAGGTATAAGAGCGGTCTCCGATAACAAAACTAGTTAGGACTCTTCAGTTATGATGTCGAAATAACGTCGAGTTCGCGTGTCACCTGCGCCTACGCAGAGTGCAGATAGGTCACGCATCAAGACGCGAGTGCGCGTCTTCATATCACATAATAGACGAACGATAAAAAATAGCTAGCGGAAGAGGGCCGCAGAACCGGGCGCATTAAAAGCTCACTAATCACTCCGCTAGATGACTGATAATCATTTTATAGTCGTGGCGATTGTCCAAGTCGCTCATGTTAATATTCTTGATCATGTTTCTTTTGCCTTCAATTATTCATGTGTCTTCTTGTTATTCGCGAAGCGCAAGCGAGGAGCTTTTTACATGCGAATTAATGGAAAACTAGGAACGATGAAATACCGGGACTTCTTCCTAGCCGCGCCCGGACCGGTTCGGGAGCGCATTGTAATAATTTCCCCATGAGAAAAAACTTGCCCCAAGAACGTCAACACGTCGCTTAGAATATTCTTTAACGACTCGTGTTGTACCATCAGTTTATCTATCAGTAAAAAAAATAACGAATTCTTTTTCAAGTCGGTAGCTTGTGATTATATATTATATTGTCAAAGAAACCAATATAAACCTATGAAGTGATTAGTTTCTACGTTTAATTATAATAAGACAATAAATACTTTCACAAATTTTAAAGGTTTGCAAGTATGTAATGCGGGTCGTTGGATAACGTAGACTATTGAGGATACTATTTCTACTAATTCTAGTAAAGAAAACGAGACTGATACGATAAGACTTTTCATGGGACACACCACACTTTCATTTACAACTAGCCCGTGCTCGCCCGCTGCGATGGGCGTTTCTTCTTAAATTTAAATATAATTGTAAAAGTATCCTGTGTCATGTTTCACAAAAAAATCGACCTCTACAACAAATTTCATTAGAATCCGTCCAGCCATTGGAGCGTGATCGATAGACAAACGTACTTCCAAATTAATATTATTAGGTAATTATTATTTTATAACAAAATATGAAATAAATTATTTAGTTACCGAAACCAAAACTTAAATTATGTAAAACAAAACATTTTTTTAATTTACATAAATAATTATAACCATGACGGATTAACGAAATGAATAATGTCTCGATTGCGGCGTTCACGTAACTCGCATAACTAATAACATAGTCCGTGATTACTTGAACTTGAATTGTTTGTTATTTTCTGACCACTTTTTCAGTACGTAACTAAGCCTCTATTAGTATACTTATACTAAGGTACTGGAGACAACAGGGTTCTCCTTGATATCAGTTATATGAACGGTCAGTTGGTAATGTTACATCATTGTACATAAATAGAAACTCCTGGAGTAAGTCACACTTGCGTACAGCGCGTGTAAGGAGCCGTGACGCTCGGTCCTGTTCTAGCAGGCGACGTGGAACGAGACAGAAAGGGACGACCTAGTCTTACAGTTAAGCAGGAACTCTATTTATATGCAAATATAACCTCGGAGTCGACACCTGTTTGCGTATTCTCGACGTTCGTCGCGTCGAGCCGCTTTGTGGCAACACCAACACTGCTTGTCTCCGCATATCCTTTGAGTTGTAGGAAACAATAATGCAATTATTTTTCAGTCAATTAAACTTATTTTATTAAAACGTGACCTTTATTTGTTATGAGCCCGAAATAAAGTTGGGCGAGAGGTAAAATTAACATTGCTTTGTCCGTTCCCTCGTCTTTTTCTGACCGCTGTATAACCCCATTGTTTGGGTTATGACGTGAGGTTCATCATGTAAAAATAATTATACATTTTACGGCATGAAAGAGAAAATGTTCACTTATTCATTTTAAATAAAAGTTTCAAATTTCATTATATCATTTAAAACGTGACCTCCGGCAGTGCCATGCACATGTTCGATCGAGCGTGTCAAGTTCTATCGACTGCATTATGGGAGTATTTTCATTGAATGATAAACCGAAGTCCCACAAATGATACTGGCTTAAGACAACGCTTTCCCTTACATAGGTTAAACTGTAAGCACATTAGTACCGGGATAGGATGACACTACTAAAACAATTACAATCAAAACGTTATTGAACTGTAAAAACATACACGAGATATTTCCCTCGAGCCGCTGTCATGTCTTTCTATTACGGTCATATTTCCACCCACGGCGCTTCCCCCTCAACCCCAGCCCTCCCCGCGTGTCCGGCAAAGAAGAATTAGAGCTGGTTTCGGTTCATTTATCATCGCACGCACCGAGTCCTGAGTGCGATCTCGTGTTCCGCCCAACGAGCGCCGATCTCGTTTATTTTGTTTACACGTGTCATTTCTCCACACACCACATTGCGACGTCTGCGTTGCTGATTAACCTTGTACATTACTGCAATTAGTGTATGGCTTTCGAATTATTTGCTTTGTTTATTCGTCGAAAACTAAAAAAAAAGTGTCTGGAAAATATAATACAGTGCGATGGTGTGTTTTGTCGACCCTTCTCTTCAGTGTAGTAGGTACGCGGTGACATATTGTAGAATAGGCAAAGTCATAGCGTGACGCGATTACACGCAGTGTACGGTGACACCGCACCACGCTCAGAGCGCGGCGGTGCGAGAGCGACGCCCTGCGCGTCCTTTCTCGCCCTTCTGGACGATGCCGTGATGCCTCGCGACTGACACACAAGACGCTAATTTATGTAACAAATATTTTACGATGCCTTCACATTGTTTTTTTTTATCGTTATAGATTTTGGCCACAATCTCACTTGATGTTAATTGACGATGTGGCCCAAGATGATAACACGCTAAACCTAGTGGAAGACTGGCTCTCAAATGCAGCTGCCGGAACACACCTATTGGGGCTTGGCGACAGATTTTCAACTTGTGAGTGGTAGCTAGCCAGGCGGGCATTAGAAAAAGCCCTATCACCATGCTATGGTTTCCTCACGATGTTTTCCTTCACCGAAAGCTCAGGCTCTTTACAGGGATTTGAACTTACGTCAATCGACGCGAAGTCGTACAGGCGTACACATTGAACTATATTGGTAGTTTTGTTTTAATGTCTGCTTTACCAGACATTTGAATAGATTGCATTAACATAATTTATAGTTGATCCAATTAGAGTTTCAAATTTAATTGTCGGATATTAAAGTTGGTTAAATTTCTTCTCTGCATGTAGACATGCAGTAATAATTAGAACTAGGAGTGGGTAATATTGCTTTTTCAGCGTATCAAATCGAATCTATATACTGGTATTTGATATCGGATTTTAAAACTACATATATATTTAATGAAGCGATGTATTGACGTATGAAATTTCGAATGTCGATATTTCAGACGGTGCGATGATATTATAGTAGATATACGTATTTACATATACGGTTCGTGTTTTACGATTTTTAAAATTACAGCTAGAACAAAATATCGATATCAAAGAACTTTCCTGTATACCTTTAGAAGGCTTAGGAATGCTGCATTAATTTTGTTATATGATTTATTTTTAAATTAATTAACTGATATGATTATATATTATTATTGATATAGAGGTCATTTCCAAATTAATATTTCTCAATATTAAACAGATACATATATTATAATATGACATTTGTATCTTCGTCCGTGTGTATTTATTTAAGCAGGTGTTCAACAAAAACTTGGCCAAAATGTATGTGTTCTAGGCCCAAGGTCAACCTGTGCTAAATCCAAATTATTAAGTAGGTACCCATTGCTTTAAGCTTAAGGTCATATTTTAAACTTTCTTGCAAATCCTACCAAAACGTTAAGAAAAATTTTCAAACGTATGAATAAAATGTAAGGTTCACCATGTTATGTAGACTATGCCTGTTTCTCTTTCATATATCAGGCGCTCCCGGCATGTCGGTCGTCCGCGTTTTGGTAATTGGCGTTTGTTATTTAGAGTCTATCCTTACATAAACGTTTGAGCACGAACACCCCAAGGATTTGTATCTCCAGTAACTATATAATTAGCAAGGCGGCATTTTTCGGAAATTAATCGTATAAAGTTGTTTAATACTTCTTATTCTTTATTTACAATTATTATTTTCGTTGATAGATCAGAACGTGTTCGAGCTCATCGAAGTACAGAGCCGTGTGTAGCGAGTACCGACGATAACGACCTACACTTTACAACACGTAATTATGTTATTGAATGATTATTTTATTTTCCACTGCGACGCAAACGCAATGGACTCGAAGATATTGACGAATATCATTTTAAATCGAATCTTTTAACCTCGGTATTAATTATGTTCACGTTTTTATGAACGATGTTAATGTTATAAGTAATATAAATTACATTTTTCTCTTAATCGTTTGTATATTAATTAGTTTATTGCCCCGGTCTCATTGGCGCTTATGAGACACGCATTGTGTTAAAAAGCGTTCAGAAAATTAAAAGGCGAGCCGTGTATCTAGTTCTGTACAAACGGAAGCGCTTTTTTATATCGCGTTTTTTTATTTTTTTTATGCATGTTTTAAAAGCGCCCGGCGAATAGGGTCTTAGATTTTGATTAATTCAGATTTAAATTAAAGTTAACGTCTTACATTTATGTTATATATACATATATATTTTTCGATCTTACTATACATTTAGCCTTAGGTTCCTTATGTTTTATAGTTGCCGTACCGTGAAACTGTAGCACCATCTCTCCGCCAGTGTGTTCCCTCCTCCTTACGACATCAGGTCCTTCAAGCGTAATGTGAAGAGACTTATATGCAAGCCGGCATCCATAACAGCGATAATGGATTACCGATCTCTCGGTGGCCATCGTTGTTTGAATTGTACTGTGCCTACCATCGGGGATAGTACCACCAATTTGCCAAGTAACTTTTAAAAAAATATATATTTTAGAATTCTATTCGTCCATCCGAATGCTAAGGAACTTTCTCAAAATTGGGTTGAAATTATTATCGAATACCAAGGTACACTATGGTCTAATACTGCTGTACAAAATAACGAGTTTCTTCGCTTCGTTAATTAAATAATGATTTGAGATTTAACTTTGCTCTCAGCTATCGCTAGAGTGGGTACTTCACCCCAAAGTAACGCAATAATAAAACGTTGCACTTTGAAGTCTGCGTAAACGAGGTCTCGAAGTCAGAAGCATGTCGGAGGAGGGAACAAGATGCGCGCCCCGAGGTGTCTCGACCGACTTGCGCCGAACCCGAATATCAAAGCGTCGCGTCGTGACCGAGGGCGGTCTTAAACTAGAGTGCGACGTCTCTCTGTGTGACCTACAAAAGATCTTAGTAGGTATTGTTTTAGGATTACACAATATGTATCGTCATTAGCAAAGTAACTAAGTTCGAACGAATAGACGGTTATCGTAAAAGCCGAGAAATAAGAATTTGCAGTTATTTTTATTCAATCTCGGTCATATACTTAGTTACACTTCAACTATATGCTAAGAGCAGTCAATATATTTACGAGTACTTTTCGATTATCAGGTTTTATCTCATCAGATCTTTTGGAGACCAAAAGGCCATTCATTATACCCGTATAAAATTACATAATACGTAGCATTTTGGAATATACAAGCAAAATGTGGAATATATGTTATGATATACACTAAAATAGAAGCGAGTGTGAGAAAAACCGCTTTGTATATCATCTGGCTTATTTTAAGACCAAGTGTCGATTTTTAAAATCTTTTGAATCTAGACTTATCTATACATATAATAAAATTGAAGGGTCTGTTTGTTATGTCAAAATAACGTATTTTTACTAAATACATATGAAAGTATAACCTATAACAAAAAAACAAATTTTAAAATGTTTGTCTGTCTGTCTGTTTGTTCCTGGTAATCTCCAAAACGGTTGGACTGATTTTGGCAAAACTTTTACTGGCAGATAGCTGATGTGATAAGGTTTAACTTAGGCTAGTATTATTTTAGAAAAATAATTAGGGTTCCGCACAAATAATAAAAAAACTTTCTAGTAGTCCACGCGAACGGAGCCGCGGGGACAGCAAGTTTAAAATATAAGTAGCCTAAGTTACTCCTACCTTCCAGTGAAAGTCCCGTCAACATCGGTCCAACCATTTCGGAGATTAGTCGGAACAAACAGACAGACAAAATATTATTATTTATGCATTTAGTAAAAAGCTGTTATTTTGATATTAAAAAACAGACACTTCAATTCTATTATTTGTATAGAGATATATTGTTCAAAGATGCAGAGCAGCACCTGTCACATTCTAAATTTACAAGATTTACCTTAAATTACCTTTACTTCTAACCGGCTTGAACGTAAAACTATGATGCATAATATATACCTACCCCCAAACACTCCCATCTTATGGAATATTTATGGGATGGGGTGTCGTCTCCTTAGCTATTAGAAAGCCGTTTCTTTGTGAGTTACTTTACTAGCCGACTTACTCCGCTCCATATGGACTTTTGCATAATTTAAAACTTTCGAAAGCTTAAACATCACAACGAATTTCTCAAAAATGCCAGAGCAATTTCTTTGAAGGAAACTTCGCATATTGCTCACAGTAATAACATCCTACGTAAAATATTTCTCGTCAATTTCTTAGACGTAGGTTTTTCTTTGTTAAGCCTGAAACTGCTTTTCACACGTAAAAACATTAGTCAAAGCGCAATTTATACAGAGCTTTTGGATTATTTACTTTTTTTACTTGAATCGACTTATTACTTAACTCTATGAATACCAAAGGGTCGCGGGTGTCTGCTGAGTACACTATTATTATCAACTTATTTAAAATATATATATATATTTAATTATATTTTTTGGTTTAGGTTATTTTGTTCTACGACATATTTATTACAGCATTTTTACGGTTAGTGGCAATTTTAGTCATACTCTAAATAAATTATCGTCATTATTTATGTATATTATAACAATATATATATGAAAACCAGACTAGAGAATATAACTATATATCATTATATAATCACGTCAATTAGATGAGCAGTTATCGAATTATGGACACGCTAACGTACACATCATATATGGTTGTTACCGGCAATGCTTTCCCATATATATGCCTGAAGATTCTCTTTCCATATTATGTCCTATTCGGTGACTGTACTTTGCTCGGACATCAGTTTTCTTCAGTAGAGCACCATCTATGTTAATATACGAAATAAAATAATTCTAGCTTATCCACAGTCAGAAAAAAAAAACAATTTTACATAGTTATTTCCAGTGTATTTTAGTAGTTACTTACTTCCTACAATTTATAGTTGACAGTCGTTTTGTTGAACTTCCATATACATATAGCTTAACTTTAACTGCGTGAACACCTACATTTAAGTGTTATTATTGTAAATTTGTGCGTATCGATTACTTTTATAAAAACCCGGTAGCGAGAATCAGACGATACCAATAACTACATTTAAATATTATTTTTTGTACGTCACCAGAGTTGCCTGTCAATTTCTAAACATTGGGTTCTTCTAACACATAATACACAACAGCTTGTTAACTCAAAATCTTAGTCTCAAAGTTAAACTGATCTTGTCAAAGGTTTTTTTTATATTTCGATTTTTTAGCGTTTTCTGTACTGAATCACGACAATTACTCAGTAATGAGGATTGATGTAGCATTTAATATACACATACCATTTTTTAAATTTTAGCTTCATTTGGTTAGGATGTAATGATAAAGTACTCGAGCCTAACTGCATCATATCTACAAAACACACGTTGAAAACCGTCATAGTGACTCCCTGCGATGCGGCCTGCTTTAGGATCAGTGAATTTACTCGTACATCATCACGCAACCTGGTTATTTAAACAGTGATACTTGTAAGCCTGCTTGATGACGACTGCGGATAAATCTTCGATTCTCAGCTGTTAACTCTTGTTAGAATACAGTCTTAGCATTAATTAAAAAATAGACTAAAACAGACTAGTTCACTCGGCTATTCAATCAATAGTATGTATATTATAAATTTACGTTCGTGTGTCATGACTAGTCATGAGTGATGGAATAAACGGAACAAGAGTTAAATGATGCGTTAGCGTGGCGCGGGCGGGCGCAGTATGTACACTGATTTGTATGAACTGAACGAGCTACTTTCGCTTATCTGTGTCTCGTACCAAAAGCCGGTTTCACACATAAACCGGCGCTGTGCCGCGGCCGCTGCGGTTAGTGTTAATTAAGCTGTCATGAATTACGTGCGTACTATTTTTGATTTTGTTTAACGTTTCATTGTTAACTTGTTACTTTATAAAACAAACTCAGATTTAACATGGCTTTATGTTTCACTAAGCTAAGCTAAGTATGCGCGGATAACTAATAATTTTTCTTATAAATAACTTTAACACTGCTTTATCTGTATGCACTGTATGTATACTTATAGAGTTTAAATTAGGTTTTTAGTTATATGAAAAACACTTTTTGATTTATATTTGATCATACTGAGTTACTTTTGATCGTGAAATTCAACCACTAGTTCGAAACACTACTAAGAACAGAATTAATTTATACGTTTAAATATCTATACTTATGCGCCAAATGTACTGAATAATAATATATTACATAATCGTTGTCCGAGGGAAAAAAATTATTACCTATAACTCTTGTTTTTGCTGTAATTCTTCTGGACGGTTCTAGCAAAACTTCTCCAAGAAAATCTATTTCATGTCAGAGAATGCTTGAGATTTACCAGTGAATTAGATCAGCCAAATATCGATTGCTAAGTAATAATTTATTGACAATTATGGTAAATACTTTTCTACTGATTTTTAACATAAAATACAACCTCGATTTAAGCAGCATGTTTGTTTCAATACAAAAAAAAATCATTAGCGCATTACATACAAGAAATGCAAGATTAAAGTAGTTTTAATGATGATAAAATTGAAAAAAAAAACAAAGACACACGTGACGTAGAAAAGAGCAAAGCAGGAAGGCGTCGAGCGAGACGAAACCGCGGCGTCGCGTCGCGTCGGAGACAATTTTCCAATCAATCGAGCAGTGATCCGACGCCGACCAATTACACCTATGTATTCACTAGACAAGTGATTTAGAACTATACATGGAAATGATTTCTATTTTAATAAACATTTATTTCTAAGAAAATACACATTATAAAAATAGACTAAACGAAATGAAAAGTATTCTTCGAAGAACTTTTCTTGTCGTGAACGGGTTACCTACCCGCTCAGTGATTACAGGTTTGACCTTTGAACTTTCGTCTGTTACTTAACTTCTAATTTTTTACTAGCATATCGATGCGACGGTCACACGAATCACCTTCGACTTTTATGCCTCTTCAGTGATTTGAGCACGCCGATCTGTGTGTGTGCGAACTTTGTACAAATATACACACATTACAAAATGTTAAGTGAGTTTGATACGCGTCACCACATATTATTAAAAAGTAATACAACATCGTGTCACACAAACCTAGACTGCACATTTACAAGGATACGCACTATTTTAACGGCTTTAAAATATCCTACTTGTATGTGCGTGTCGTCTAATCAACTATAATCCTCAATATTATAAACTAGCTGTGCCCGCGGCTCCGCTCGACTAAAAAAACTATTTTATTTTTTGCGGAACCCTAATTATTTTTCTAAAATAAAAGTAGCCTAAGTTATGCCTTATAACATTAACTATCTGCCAGTGAAAGTCCCGTCAAAATCGGTCCAACCGTTTCGGAGATTACCCGGACCAAACAGAAAGACAAGTTTTTAAAAATGGGTTTTTTGTTAAATGTATCGTGTATACATTCATATGCATCATATGCATATGCACCTTTTTTACATTACAAGCAGACACTTCAATTTTATTATAGGTATAGATTAGACTGATGAGGTTTCACGCAGAGAGAAGTCAAAGATGCTGAAAAAAATACAACCCTTTCTTATGCGATATTAACGCTATTAACATAATTTTAATATCAGCCATAATAGATAAAATCATGAAGGGACTAATAATAGTTATTGTTTTGCAAAAATTGCTAAATGTTTATAAAATTTCTTTTCACAATAGGTATAGATAGCTATTATAGATAAAATTATATTCATTAGCATGTTGTGCCCGCCCTTTTCGCTGGGCATTTTTTTTAAATATATATATATATATATATTGTTATTAAATATATTTTAGTTCCTATTCCAGCACATAATCAACGCATATGCCAAATTTAATTAGAATTGCGCCATCCGTTTGAGCGTGATCCTATGGACAAACATTCAAACAAACGTACTTTCGCATTGCTAATATCATAGATTCTGCACGCGAATTCATTCCCGTTGTTTTCGAAATGAAACGAATAGGTCGCCACCTATTGTAAGTTGGTTGTACTAATATACGGAAGACTATCTCGTGTGCAACTCACTAAAGTTACATCGCAATCTGATGAATAGTTTAGGAATACATACGGGAACAAGCAATAAATCATTTATTTATATATATATGATATACCTGTGTACCTATAGATTTGATTAATATTTAACCAATTTTTAATAAGTGAATTTCCGTTTTATTATGGGTAAAACTTATTAGGTACTACTATTAATACTTTTCAAATAATACCTTCTAAAAGTTTATAATGAAGTTAAATATGATCTTAAAATAATACTAAAATTGTCTACAAAACTAAAAAGCATTAATAATATTGTAATGCAGCACGCAAGCTTATTGTAAAAACAGATTCGTGTTGTTAATATGCTAATAAATAAACAATATACTGAATTAACTTTATTACTTACTTAATATATTTAATTTATACGTATTATATATAATTGTTGATCTTAAAAAGAACTACAAAAAAATCAGTGACAGCATATATCTATCTTCAGCACGATTCGCGTGTACGCTCAACCGACGGCATACTGTAGTCCAGGCGAACGGAGCCGCGGGCACAGCTAGTGAGTTAAATAAAATGTGAAAAATGTCAATAGTATTATAAAACTCCAAGAGTTGTAGCTTTTCTGTAGGTAGGTACATAATAATGTATATGGTTAAACAATGTTCTCCTCTATCTAGATAATTCCATAAGGCTGTGCATGAACTGCACATAAAATAAGTAATATTATCGAGTTGCCCTTTAAAACTCATTTAAACTTTTATTGAAACACATAAAAATGTAATAATAATAATATTATTTGTATATTTTACATCATAACAATAACGCTTAACTGTATAAATAAACAGTATTTATTTTGAAAGGCATATGTTTTGCAAGCGCGAGTGCCAATAGGTACATTTTCATATCAGTTGTCACTATATACGAATGTTTAAACTTTTAAATTTAGTCTTTTTATAATGCGCGCGCAGTGGTAACAGAAATTCTGAAGAAAGGACAGGTCAAGAGTACTCTAAACCGACGAGCATGCATGAATAGAGTGATGAGTGTTGAAAAAGCGAAAGATATATGTCAGGTTCGTAGTAAGTGGAAGGACGTGATCTCTGCCTACTCCGTTCGGATAGAGACATGTGTATGTAAAGTTAGTCTTTTTCAGTAGCTAAATTGTTACTACATAATATACTTTAATAGCTCAGTCCTTAAAAATGGATGCACGCTAGAAGTGATACTTCTTTGCGTATCTTCACCACAGTAAAACGAGAGGTTAGCAAGCAAATTCATACAGACTTTCTGTTACAAGGTGCGCATCGTAAAAGTCACTCTTCTCATTTTTTCATAACGTGCCTAATGAAGTATAACTTCGAATACAATAAAGTTTATATTTTGTTTATTATCACAGATAATCATGAAAATCCTATTTGTTTTGTAGGTATTTTTTCTTTTCACAATGAGAGTCCTAGGATACAAACAAAAAGCTTTACTTATAGTGTTTCGTGGTCAAACAATAAAATACATCTGTATAACATTCAACATGTAAAAAAAACATTATTTATATAGGAATGAATAAACATGCAGACTATTTTAATAATATAATAAAAGATGTTATCGTAGAAATATTTAATTACAGACTATGAGACAAAACGTTCGAACGTAGTATATTTAAATATTAAAGTAATTTAAATTGCCAGTTTCAAGTAAATTTAACGGCAAATACCTACATTACTATTAATTAAAGCATTGCTCGCGCCCCGCAGCCCGCCTGCAACCCCGCCGCGCCGCCGAGATACAGTCGACCAAGTAAGCTTTATAAAAACATGTATGTTTCATACTCTGAGAGTTTCGTGGCTGAGTGCCTTAAGCGCTCGTCCCCAAGCCCGGGTGAAGCTGTAAAAGTCGTTTGAGGCTTCAGGGCCCTTATGGCTAACAGTTTAGTCAGTTCGAAAAAAAAACTCTGAGAGGAATGTCTCTAAACTGGCGATTAAACTACTTGAAATATCTGACGATTTGTCACAAAGAAACGATATTGCAAAGTTTTTTTTACAAATAGAAAATTATGAATAGTATGTAGTAACGCCCGCGCTAATCTTATGTAGTGAGTGCCTAATAATTTTGTTTTAAATAAAGTCTATAGAATGCAAAAAGAAATTACAATAATATGTATTCAAGGACACATTTAAACTGTTTTCCAATTAGTTTTATTATAGCAATATGCATTTTGTCATGTACGCTCGTGATACATGACACCCGCTTATAATGATAAAACAACTAGTAGGTAGGCTAAGGTGGCGGGCTGTAAGAATATTTTGAGAGATAATGTAAAATTAAAATAATTTATCACTCGCCTCGGGTCTATGACTATAGATGTAGTGGCGTGAACGAGCCGTGTGAGTTGTGAAGCATATAACCCTGGCTGTCCGATAAAAATATTGTCTATACTGAAGTATTATAAGTCATCAATCAGCGATTTATTTTAAATTATACGCGGGTGAAACCGCGGGGCACAACTAGTATATATATAAATATATAGTCGTTTGATAAAACGTGTGTTGATTTAGTATACGTACGTATACACAGAATAGTATCCAGTTTAAGCCACATTATACATAATAATTTAGCAATTGAATATTGCATTTGATAGGTAACATGCAACCGGCCACTTTGAAAATATCTAAGTTTCTATATAAAGTGAGTAAATCTCTAGCGAATTTCCCGACAGACATAAAGGGCACTAATCACGATATTACCATTAAATTTTTCTTTGTTTGCTTGCTTTTTAGGTCCGGATTTAACTTAAAAGCGGCTTTACCGATAGTAATGAAATTTTGTAATCGGGAAGCTTATGCCATTGGTCAATTGAAAGGTTATAAGAATTTTCAATAATAATTTTAGAAAACGTAAAAAAGAATAATTCATTACAAATACTTTCATTAATTCTCAACCGATTCTGATGAAATTTTTTAGACGGTAAACATACATTGTTGCATAATTTGATAGACTATGAGAATCGCCTATCGCACATATGTAACAAACGTGTGCGGAGCCGCAGGGCACCGCTAGTAATATTATAATTAGATATGTAAAATAATCGTCAATATGATACTAATTATAAGATTGATAGTTATTTACATAAAAAAATCAATATAGTGAACATGAGATAGTGAATATTTCCGATCCAATAAAAAAAAGAAAATAATACGTTATTTATAGCACAATAAACAGCAAACTAAAAATAACGAAAGGTAATTTGTATCTCCTTCAGCGGAGGACGTTGCTGAGTCAAAAGAATCATATAAACAGTTCCAACTTCAGTTGTAGGTTATATAGTTAAAACAGTATTTACATAAATCTGACAACACGCATTAACCGTAGACGTGTAGACGAAGCCACATACGACAAAACTTCACAACGTGACACTTTTTTTAGACACAATTTTCGTATTCAGAGTCGAGTGGATAAGCCGATGGATTTATGAGAGCATTTCTTTCGTACGGAAAGGATGTGGTTCAATATAAATAAACCACAATTTCATTTTTACGTTGCTTCTTACTAAACGTAAAGTAACAACAAATAACCTACCCGCGGCTCCGTTCGTGTTTATTACGTAGAAATAATTTGTCTTATTTATTATGAATTTTTACTATAACTTAATTTCGGAATTACTTGCATTACTACTCCGTGCATGTAGTTTTATTTTTGTTATAAACGGTTGAGAATAAATAAAAGTTAAATATTGATTTTTATTAGGCAATTCTTATAGCACATCATATGAAGAATGTTGTTTCCGTGTACAAAATGTCATAAAAATCGGTCCAGCCATTTTTTTTATTAAATCCAGATATACCTATACAACACAGTATACAAACAGATAGACCGATTTTTTTTAAATATTCGTGTTCAGTGGTTTAGATATCTATCACAGAATTTAAAAAAAACATGTACATACAGAATTACAGACTTATTAAAATAGATAGTTATAATGTCCAGGAACACCTTTAACCAGAGAACCTTTGCTCAATAAAAACCGAACCTCTGTAAGGTAATTGATGTAAATATTATAAAATCGACGCAAACTGTTTACACTTACAATGTTTTTGTAGAATATTCAATTCAAACTTCCATTTCGAGTAAACATTGATTGTCATTGGCATAATATAGCCTCATCTTGATAACTATGGTAATAAAATTCAGTATAGGTAAAATTCAGCTGGCAGAGTACATACACAATAACTTATTTATGAACACTGTTACAAAGATGTTTTCAAAAGTATTGAATTTTCATCGAATTACGTTTTTAAGGTTCCGAAGTGAACAAGGAACCCTTATAGTTTCGCTATGTCCGTCCTATTCCGTCCGCTATTGTCTGTCCGCGCCTTAGCTCAGAGATTCTTAGTACCAGAAAACTGTAATTTGGGAAGGGTATGCATATTATAACCACGAAGTCAAAGTGGTAAAATAAAATGTTGAAAAAAAATGTTTAGGTTACCTGCCCTCGTAAAGTGGGAATGATTTTTTTTTTCACGTCTATCCCATCGTGTGTTCGCGTTGGACAGGTTAAAATATTGATGGTGACGGTGGTGAGTTAAAATCATTTTGCGATTCAGAGATCCGTTTGCGAAATATTAAGCTTAAAATGCTAATTTTTGTTAGAGTCAAGTGTCCCCCCCTCCCGGCTAAATTATTGTTTTTGAATATGTGAAAAGATCATTAGTAGTATATGTAATGAAGTTAAAAGCAAAACTATCAGAGGTAAGTGGGCTTTGCAAGTTAACGAGTAATAGTCATTTTTTTTTTTTTTTTTTTTTTTTTTTTTTTTCGAACTGACTACACTGTTAGCCTGAGGGGCCCTGGAGCCTTTACGGCTTTTACAGCTTTACCGGGCTTGGGGGCGAGCGCTTAGGGCACTCAGCCACGAAAGCTAAGCAACAACATCCGAGGGTGCCAGAGTGGCCGGACCTCGGCTCGGACTGTTGCGCGTATGCAATTAAGTCGCGATCTGACTAATTCCCTATCCGTAATTCGATCTAAACTAACTATACATATATACATGTTTCTGCCCCCTGGGAGGAGGGAAGGAACATGTGTATGTGTATTTAGTGGTCTGAAAATTTTTGTCTATTCTAACTAGGCAAAAAAAGAAAAAAAAAAAGGTCCCTTACAGAACCTATGTACCTATGTGTGTTGTGCATGTGTGTATAATGCAGTGTCATGTATGGCTGTGAAAGCTAGTGATTGTGCAGTCACTTGTATCGCGCGAGCGGCTGCTTGGCTCAAGGGCTCCATGCCGATGGATCGGACCTAGGCTTGAGTTGCCGCAGAGGAGGGCGGTCGTGGCGGGTGTGCGGGAGCGAAGTTAACCGTACGTCCCCTGCGGAGGGAACGGTGGTTTCGCGGGCGTGGGCGCGAGCACGCATATGTTGCGGGAGCGGACGCGTAGTAATTATTAGCTTTCTCGATGTCGTCGTCGGGATCGACAAAGAGATTTCGCGGACGGCGTTTATAACGTTTGGCAACGGGGATCGAGTTGTCTGGGACGTAGTTCACGGTGGAAGTAATAGTCAGTCAACTTATACGTACATGGAGAAATAATTTCCTACAAATTCCATTGAAAATTACGTAAAACTCCCTATACCGTCTAAGTCTGCATATCGTGACGGGCAACTACGGGACCTACACAGCGCGTGGCCAGACACGCACTTGTTGTTTTCTATCGTCTGTAAAATTCGTTATTCTTGGATAATAGATGTTTTTAACAATAACCCAGGTCGTTTTCACCTTTTCATGTCTTCAAAATTTTCGTTAAAAATAAATACATAATTACAGGATTAATTATGGAACCTTATAAAATCGTTATTATAATCTTCTGTGTTAACTTTTAGTTTTTACTACTCCTCAGGTTATTTATGTTTTAAATGTTTCAAGTTATATTGAAAAGGAATGAGACTAGTAATTGTTAAAATTTTGTCAGTGAGATTTAAAGACGGATTGTTAGTTAGTCAATAGTTATCACTTCTTAAAACTTATTTGAATTTCTTCGTACTAAACGGCTCATTTTGTGCTTCCCACAATACGTATTTCTCTTATAAAATAACCACCAACCAACAGTCAGAAGCTGTAATAGCCGCAAAGGCTCCAGGGCCCCTAAGGCTAACAGTATAGACAGTTCGAAAAAAAAGAAGTAATAATAATCATTATAACATTGACTTCGTTTGAAAGGGTCAATACAATTTTTGTTTTGTATGCTTACAAAATCTAATATTAGAATAGAATATCTTAAGTTTTGAATATTGAGGAAAGTTTAAGGCGAGACTCTAAGGAGCGAAACAGTAACCTTGAACATCAAGCAACCGCATAAGGGAAAAGAGAACAATGACAGGCAACACGGGTAGACCAGAGGGGTACAGTGGACAGTTGGTTGGTTAAATGTAACACGGGCGAAACCGTGGTTACGCCTATTATATACAATAATAAGTACGTAAGCCGTGTATACTCAGTCACTCTCAAACGGTATGTAAAGCCCTTCGTCCTGGTCGGGCGCGAAGGCCGTTAAACTTTCATCGTGCGTAATTGCACTATGTATGCATGCGCCGCATCGGTCGATGTCTATGTGTATGACGGACACGGACGGACGCACCGAAACACCGCGCCTCGCTAGCATAGCGCTCATAGCCGCTCTAGACACGCGCGCGAATCACTCACGAAGGCGAAAACAACCCGTGAAACATGAATGTGGAATCAATTCGCATATTCTTCGCAAGTTCGCGTTGTGTTCTTCATTTATTGTCGTTTTTTTTATAGCCCGCCTCAAAGAAGACGAGAACATGACTAGATCCCACACTCGCACGTTCCTCAGTAATATTGTGCATTAAAATGAGTGTAATTTAATCACAGAATTCGACAATTCTGGATTATATACAAGATAAACCTATTTTGGAGATTTTTAATTTGCCTTTCATTTTTATCATAGTCGTAATTATAGTATGCAAATGTCAATAATAATAAGCAGGACGTAACAGCAACTTATTAGGTCTTGTCGAGCGCGCGAACTAATATCTAAACTGTGTAAGTGTGAACCAACCGCGAAAACTGCGAATGTGAATCCAAGACCGTACGCATCGTGTTTCGGTACTGTATTCACGAAGAGAATCGCGCCGCGATTCGCGGATGAAGTGTGGAGCGGCTATTGTAGTTGCGGCATACTCTGCGGGGTTTGCGATACGAGGCATCTACGAGCCCATTTATAGTGCATCGGTATTCCTCCATGTTATAATACTTACCGCTATAGACGGGTGTTACGAAGTTGCGTTACAGGTCACTTGGGCAAACGAAATACATACTACATACCAATCACTATCCCAGTAGCTAGGGAAAAATTCACGACATAATCTATCTAAAACAGCGACACAGTCATTACACATTCAAATTCTATTTGTATCTTTTATACAAAAATAAAATGCCGTGTTGTTTTATACCATACAGAGTAGAATAGGTTACACTCTAAGTTAACAAAAGCAAACCGTGAAAGTTAATAAATAAGTTAGAATACGAAAAGAGAATATGTCTACAAAAGAAAAATGTTGTCAGAATAAAAAGAAAAATTATATAAGCTACACAAAATTAAAATTCATTCATTACCAACATTTTAGGTGTATGTCTTGTAATAAATAAGCTCGGTCAGATAAAATTTTCATCGAAACGATTCAGTTTCGTCTTAAATTTAAATCTGAGTATATTATAAACGTCGTATTCATCGGTTTTTATGAAAATACATATAACTGTAAAAATGAATTCACTACGGGCTTATGCATAATAATCTCAACAAACCTGCCGTTTTTCCGTCGTTCAGAATAATTGGTCTCGTTCGAATGCAAATGATTATCAATATATTACCGCTGAAATTAATCGAAACATTCTTTAGAACATTATTTAAATGGATCCGTGGAACTGATTGGATATTAATACATAGCTTGCTTATCAAGTAATAAGTTTTAATTAATAATTCCGTTTTTTGAAGTTCTATTATACTTCTAGAGACCTTTTTATGAAAAATGATGAGAGTAAATGTTATACCATGCATACGCATACAGTAACATCTTAATCAGAATACGTGAAGAGAAATATATAGTCTCAGGAAACCTGGACGCTTGGGAACAGATTGTTATACCAATACCCGAACAAAAGATTTCTCGTCGTACCAAATTTGAATACTTCGTCGCATGCTTGGTAATTAAGGTAATTAATTATTAGGTTAGCCAGTAATTAAAATTAAATACATATTTAGATGCTAACATTGTATTCTTCTTCTGCCCTTATTTTATCTAAGTAAAATCAGCACAAGATGTTTCTTTCTTCAACTCTCCTTTATCAACTGTTATCTCAGTATTCACACATTTTTATATGTATACCATTTCTCACATAATCCGTTAACCTTCATAGCTAACACTCTTCTAGTCATATGGACTCTTCAACTTCTCTGTCTCTGTCAATCTTTTTCCATCCGTCTCTTTCATTGTCCAGCATTCAGATTACGACAGGTCTTACATACAATTTTTCTTTATCTTGTTTAAATATGTTATAATATTATTGTCAATTCCATAAAGTATATTGTATCAAATAAAATTTTCCTACAGTAAGGAACCCTTTGAAAGGTATCCAATTATAAATATTTAAAAATGTGTAAACGCAGTTGTGGGGCTCTGTAATTCAATTCGCTCGTATTGAATTTCGTATTGACACATCCATTAGGTGTAGGCATTGTGCTAACTCAGGGGTGTAAGGTTTATTGTGGAATACACCGTACTAAGTATAATGTTGTGTTCAATTCGTATTTTTTTACAAAAAAGATGTTGGTACCTATTCATTGTGAAAAAAATCATTCTTTGAAGTTTTCAATATAAATTCAGGTAAAAGAATAATGAAAGAAAGGTTTAACAACCATGAGTTAAGTATTTTAAATTTTAAACAAAAAAGATATAATTCCCTTTGAATAGTTGTTCATACTGCAATGAACTAAGAAGCCATGTGAAAACAACTCTAGGTTCCTATTTATTTTGTGAACTATCTGTTGTATCTCTTGCAGCTTGATTTTTTTTTTAATTTAAACAAAATATGCACACTGCAGACGTGAGGGCCACACAATTTTTAACACCTCCCATATAAATTCATTAAAATACAGAAATAATTACAGTTACTACAATTTATAAGTGATTGAATTTTAATTATCTTAACGTACTACTAACATTGTTTCTATACTGCGGAGTTAGGTTAGGTTAAGATTAACTAGATTTTTACTATGATCTGCACATCGTATAATGTGTTCAGAATACGTACAGCCTGTATTACCTGTGAGTTGGTTGAAATTATTTTCCATTACCATTAATCCTTCGTGTATCACCAATCAACTTTAATGTTTCGGACGTTCGGAGAGAACCCAAATAGTAGTATTCAAGGGTTTTTCGAACTGACTACCGATTATGGCTTCTACTTGTTAAGAAAATACTTTATATAAATATCGATCTTATCTAAAATAAATAAAATAATATTATTAGCAGTGTAAAAGCTTTTCTCTTCGCTAATACGCGTCCGAAATAAACTGGTAACGAATATCCTAATTACATATTCACAGCTCGAATATGCGTTTCCGTTAGACATCGCACTGCATGAGAGTTAAATTAAATTGAATTAGTTAAATTGAATTAATGGGAGGTTTTTTCTAAACTCAATAGTGAATTTTACTGGCAAACAGTTTTCGTGGTTCATTGGCCCATTGCCATGCACTGATATAAATGTGTGACATAATATTTTATACAATCCCAGAAGAAAAACGTAGTGTAATCAATCTACTTCTATGCTTCGTATGAGCTGTCATTTTTTTTTCGATATGAGCTAGCGTATCATTTCTCCTGACCTTAAGTGGTCAACGATAGTTGGTGACACATTTAGTCGGGAATGAGGACTAGTTCTCAAGTGCAGCTGTTGCAACACACCGAGGGGTAAGTGACGACAGATTTTCAACCCGAGATTGCATCATCATATTATGCTTCACTGAAAGCTCAGACTTATATAATTGAAACGAGTTCCTTGAGGTTTTTCTTTATGTATACATAAACATAAAGTATACTCTCATACTAACTGTACATTTATATAAATGTACTCATAAAGAATATAATGGATAAATTACAAATGAATTTACCATAGACTCAAAATATAATTTATTATTCTTCAAGAATTAAATATAAACCCTCCACTCACTGTGAATCCACGGATACGGTAGTCAATTTTCGAACACAATAAATTATTAATTAGCATTTCAGTTTCGAAACGGAATATTTTTTATACATATTATAAAACTCAACGTCTCTCTGTCTGTCTGTCTGTCTGGTTTATGTTCTTTTCACGAAAAAACAACTCATCCGATTAACATCATTTTTTTTAGTTCATGGCTATGTTATCTGGATATATTTTGTAAGATAAAGTAACACAAGAAATAAGCAGTGAAGATAATGGTGAATCAATTCGGAAAAAGAAGCCCTTGGGGTGCTTAAATGGCTAACGCTGAGTAAACTATATGAGATATATCAAATTAATGAATACAATATAAATGCAGATGTTAAAAAACCTACGAAAAGGTCAGCGAGACCATATGTCTATCTCCTACAATAAGCGTTTATGTCCTTAAAGGCGGGTGATCGCCTTGTGTAGTAGCGGTGGCAGCACGCAGCGCGCATGGTCTCGACCGACAGCATTCTGTAGTACACGCGAGCGGAGCCGCGGGCATAGGTAGTTAATAATAAACGATGAAACTATATGAATGCAACACAGCACCGTTTCACCGGTTGCCGGTAGTGACGCGGCGCGGTAGTATGAAAGCGCTCGGTGATCCTTGAACGCACGTGTGATATTGGTTACTACTGTTCATTAATTTTTTCTAGGAAAAAAATATTTATTTAATAAATAATATTTATTGAACGTAGGCAAATATTATTTGGAAGCGATGATGGCGCAGTGGTAGCGTGTACGACTTCGCGTCGATTGACGTGAGTTCGAATCCCTACAATGAGCCTGAGCTTTCGGTGAAGGAAAACATCGTGAGGAAACCATAGCATGGTGGTAGGGCATTTTCTAATGCCCGCTTGGCTAGCTACCACCCTCAAGTTGAAAATCTGCCGCCAAGCACCAATAGGTGTGTTCCGGCAGCTGCACTTGAGAGTCAGTCGTCCACTAGGTTTAGCGTGTTACCATCTTGGGCCACATCGTCACTTAACATCAGGTGAGATTGTGGCCACTACGCCAAACCTATAACGATAAAAAAAAACCGTCCAAAGGGTGCATACATTCACAAGTTGAAAATGCATTATTTTCAGGGCGGCAATTTTATATTAGCCTTTACAAATTTTATTGAATTTCTATTTAAAAAAAAATCAACACATTTCACAAGTGCGGTGTACCAAAAATAAGTAAGCCTATTATCGTTTAACTCATTTACCCAGAACCCAGAAATTTTATGCAAGTCGTTTTGAAAACATATTCACGTCTTATAACACATATTGCCTGTATTACGAATTCGATGAAATCACGATTAAGATAAATGTACGGAAGACTTGATGAATCGTCCGATTGGATCGGTACGACTGTCATAGAAATAATGGGAAACAGGTCTTCTCTCTAGTATACGATCTATCTTGAACAAGGTTTACTAAATATAAGCATTTAATGTAAAAATCTGACACAAATCCATTTTAGTGTCACGAAATATCGGAGTCATGAGCCATCACATCAAAGCGTCTAAAACGTTGTTAGTATGTGAACAGAGACCACTTCGAACATTCCTGTTAGAGTTACCCGCACAACATGTTTGCGAAGCTATTTTTACAAATGTTGCCAGATCACACATCAGTATAAGATAAATTTTGGAAAGCATTACTGACAAAGTACACACTGTCCTAAACCTGAATAATGATACAATAAAAACGTACGCATGTAGTGTAAATAGACTGCAGTAGGTCGGGCAGTGCGTACAACGAAAAGTTACGAAAAGTAACAAAAACTATAAGCAATATGTAAGTTACCTATTATATTCAATGTAAAATCGTGCAATTGTAGGATAAAAACATAAGAATTTTTATATTTATAATCACATTTCCGTTGACAATTAGTAAATTTAGCTATACGGAGTGTAGCAACCCCGGTTGAAACCGAACCTGCTGCGGGCTTGTACCGTGGGGGGCTCTTATTTGAGGAAGCGGAGTGTTTCCCACGGGGCTCCGGCGCATGCACCACGCACGACACCGCAAATTCTCGCCCGATTGAACACGATCACGTACCTGCGGACAAAACGTGTAATGTCAGCCTAGATTGTTCTAATAACGTTTCAAGCAACAACAATGTACAGCCTCTTACAAACAAGGTGAAAATCAAGTCACAGTGACTTGCTTCGACTACGCGTCGAGTATCGGGTTGGCTGCAATGTACGGGACGAGCGTGACGACGTTCACTGCTGTTTAATCTGGTCACTTTAACCTGGTGCTGTGGAATTCTTTTTTCGAGCTTGCCAGTCTGTTGTAATCCATAGACTATGCATTAATACTGTTTTTATTACTTCCTTTTAACAGTAACGTAATAAAATAAGAAGAACGAGAGCAGTTACATCTGTTGAAAACTATATGGAAATACTCCAGGTGATCTCACTAATCTACCTTTGTCATAACTTCAATAACAAATCGTTCTATAATGTCGCGAAACAATGAGGTTTAATTTTACACATAAAATAAGCGGATCTAAATCGTATCATTATCTTACAAACATATGACTGCATCCATGAACATCTGCATGATAGTAATTAAAAGATAATATATGCAGCTAAACGTAAACTTGTCAGTCAGATTTATTATAGCCTATTTATTAGGTTAGGCTATATACCTTCATGCTAAAACTCTAAGGAGCAGAGCAGTAACCGTGAACATCAAACAATCTGGATAGCGCTGTAGACAAAAGTACGGGAAGTGAGACAACGATAAGCTACACGAGTGCGTTAGCGACGATGCGGTGTCAGATGGCGAGTATATTTCACACGGGTGAAACCGTGGGGCACAGCTAGATTTAATATAAAGTGTTAAATTTTAAGAGCACGTGTATTCGCCTCGCTTCCTTTATACCGTGTGTCTCACCGTTTGAGCTCGCTTGCATACTTGCCCGACAGACCGATAGAGGACATGGTGTCAATGACCGATGTTATGCAACGTGACGTCAGCATCACCAGCTACGGTCACTAAGTATATGTACGTTTATCCACTGACTTAAGTTTAATTTTGTCAATATCTGCTTAAACATTCGTCGGGTTCGCTCGATTCCACCACAGACACGTAACTTCCTATCCCGCATATCTGTCAGCGTTAGGTGCACATCAAAGGTACCGTTATGGTTGGGCCATAAAGTTCAACTTCTTTATCAAACACTATAAGGTTTCTTTACTGATCTTCTATAATGACAACAAGCAAGATTTGTCTATGAACAATTAAAATAATATACTTCGTGGTAATTATTATAAACATACATAAAACATACAAATTTACAGCAACAAAAAAAAAAACAATTGCTTGTAATTTGAATAATTGTTCGTTAAAAAACTTTAGCAAACTTGTATATATTTTAAGATAAAAATACTATAGTCCCTAATGTAAAAAAAAACGTTTTTTAAATATATATATATATATATATATGTATATAATGTAATGTATGTAACTTTAAATAAGAGAATTGGACGTATTATACGACGTAATATAATGATAATTGCTAAAGCATTATGTTTAAAATATGAATCACATTTATATTGAAAAATGTTAAAATTATCCTCCAAATTAATGTGTATGAGGACACACTGTCAGTCAGTGAACATGATGTGCAAAAAATCTCATACGTAAAACCAGTTTGACGTAAATAGTGACACGTGCAGACTGTCAATTAGTGAACCTGCTATAAACATAGTTATAACAATGAACTTCGATTTTATTGACAGAGTTTATAATTATTTTGTGACCTTTATAGTAGGCCCTGAAAAGTGATTATTGTTTAAAAATATTATTATTGATTCATCGTCAGAAGACATGCTTGACAAATGTCAAATGTATATTTTAGAGATGTACCATAATTTTAATTGTAACTTGATTTTACAATTATCGTTTCTTTTTTATAGCTAATTATAATCGATAACGCGATCATGATTTTAATTAGACGTAGGGTGTGTGAGCTGTTTAAATAAAAAAACAAAAATAAAGTATAACAAAAATTGAAATCGCAATCTTCATACAAAAGTATTACTCTAAATGTTTCCGTGTCCCGGCCGGCGCCGGCCCGGTGTAACATGAAGCATGCGTTACTTCATACTCATGAATTACTCAATACGATATCTAAATATTGTTTGAATGATAATTGCCAAGGTCAGAGAATTGAATAATTTATTGTCAAGCACATTTTATCTCGTTCACAAGGAATTTATTTGAATATTTTTACTATCAGGCGCCTAAAAGTGTATCAATCACTGCCACACTATAGTTTTAATCATTTAAGATATTAAATATATGTAAATTCCTTTAAAACACAAAAGTAGAGAATACCCAAATAATGAATCCATAGAGTTCCAAGTTTGAAAGTGCAGATAAACTCTTTACTAATAGTAACGAGTGTCGCCGGCCGGGAGCAAAAACAGTTACTTGCTCGCAGTAGAGTGTAGATCTGATCACATGGCATTTTATGTACCTCAGTGAAAAAAAAAACGCACGTAAGTTATACTTTGGCGTTACAAAACAAAAATACCTACAAAAAAGGACCCCGTGTGCTAATAACATGATGAAGTTAGCCGGCAATGATAATAATGTACATTCATTTTACTTACTTTTGTTTTTAATTGTATATAAAAAAAATTGTTTATTTACACAACATCAAATTATATTTACATTTTTTTTTTAAAGTAACACCTTATTATCATAAATAGCTAACTTCATCACGTTCACTTCCGTCGCATGATGCACGCGCGGCTCTCAATTTTACTCTCTACTAAACGCGCCAAAAGTGAGTAAGTCTTCAAGTCTTCAAACTTTTGACAGATTGACGTCAAATATGAACCCATTATTACAATACATTGAAATCGCTTCCGCTGTATCCAGGTTATGCAAACGTTCGTTTAGTAGCTTCAACCTACAGCCGTGTTCGCAGGAAGCGAGTCATGTAGGCGGACGTTTAATACGGACGAGGAAGCGTCGCGTCGTGTCCCGTGCGAGCGGTTTTGTCGTACTCGCCGAGATTTTGTGCCGATTATGTTCGCACGGTTGACTGACTACCTACCTCAGTTAAATATTACCCGTGACGATATTACAATGGTCTAATTTAATAAAACAATCGCACCGTTCGCGTTCTACGTGTGTGTTGAACGAGTACGTTCATACTGTATGTTGTATTTTTATTTACAGTTTATTACTGTACATTACAGTATATATGTACAGTATATTATTATTTTTATTTTTAGCATAATGACTCTCTCTGTCTGTACATCTACAAAAAATATATAATTAACAGTAAAAAATAATAATAGAGTTATTTTTTTTAAGTCTAATCGATTTTTTTTGCCGGCTCTTCTCGATGACTAGGATGTTGTTTTCCCAACCGGTGGTAGTGTTTTAACATTCATAAATGCCTTCATAGGACCTGAATTGAACAAAGTATTTTTCATTTTAATATCTTTTCTTTTTTGTTTTTGTTACTTTTTACCTAAAATATCTTTTACAATTAACATTTTCTATATTCATTTATTTATGTGAATACTTAAATTTCTTTTAACTTTAATGATAGCCAATAAAAACCTAAACGAGACAAAGCGAACAAAAACAAAACGCACCCCATCTCATAGTTTCAATTTACCCAGAACAATACAAAGCACATTCACCGGACCACGTGTTTGAAGCTAATCTGTTATTGTTGCGCATTCCTCGGAACCCCGTGAAAGCGCCTCATTGAACCTTTGTTTCGCTCCTGTAAACATCGACCGTGTTTGAAAACTAGTAATGGTAGTAAAGTAATATAGTGCCGCGCTGCGCTCAGGCACATAATCAAAATCAGTCTAAACTCAAAAGAGCCAGCAAGCAAGGGTGTGGGAGTTAGGACGAACACCGCGCGACGTTGCCGTTCTGAACGACTTCGGCAAGGTTCAGAATACGACGCGAGCGCACAATAGTCCCGAACTCCCGACCCTACCCAACCAGCTGTTTGTACCTGCGCTGTTTGTCGAGACGACCGCGACTGTTTGTTCTACCATTCCTTGGAGGCATATTACTTGGAGCTATTCCACCAACATCGACACCGATCTTACATAGAGATTTCCTGATTGAAAATATAGGGTGCAATGTCAGTTTTTTGTATTTATATAGTTCGCCTGTTTATTTGAAAGTGCATTTAGCCCTCTAGTTCACTTCCTAGCCTAAGCCAAAGTTAAGTTAAATAAACTTTAGGTTTCATTCTTACACTGTTTGTATCAATTCCTTGCTATTAAATATATTTCACTTTTCATCACGGAGTATTCATATACTATATACTTAATACTATGTTTTGTCAAGAAACATGATAATGGATGTGTTCTTCAAATTCGAAAACGTAAATATTCCATAATTTTCTCAGTCATATAATGAAAAGTAAAGAATTAAGTAGGTACTAATTAATAAATTAATACAATAAAAATAATTAATTGTGGGTTACTAATTTTTTTTGTTTTGTAAAATCATTTCAAGAAAGATGTTATTTTAATACTAAGAAAAATTTTCATTACAGGCTGATTTCAGACTGTACGCCTGTACAACAACGGTTGAGATTTTCTTTTTACACTCTTCGACATTGCATTGTAATTGATCCGTACGAACATGATCCTAAATATTATCTAGAAAACCGTCGAGTGAGCACGCACTGCGCACACACACCACGGCTTCAGTAAGTATAAAAGCGCGCAGAAACACGAGGGGCCTGTGCAGCCCCCGTCTATTTGAAACACGTTTCACCTCATTCGTTTTGCGTCCAACAAAAAACTTATTAAATTTACTGGGCCCCCCCGCTCGCGATCGATAATGCCTGTTGTGATTTGACACATTCTAAGACAGAGATGCTCAAACAGTCGATCAGGAGACCGAGTCGATCGCTGGAATTGCCGAAAAATACTTTTTAACTTTTAATTCTCACAGGCAGTGGTCACTACTATAACGAGACCTGTAGTTACTTTACTTTTTTAGTTAACAAAATTGTACGGGACTACTTATTTGTGCGAGTCGACCGTTGCACTCGATTCGATTCGACCGAGTTGCAAGGCCGGCATGACAGCGGCGACCGCCGATGGATTTCGATCTCTCGATGGTCGCCGTTGTATTTGGATTGTACTGTGCTTACCATCAGGGATAGTACAGTCAATGTGCCGAGCTATTATAAAAAAATAACATAATTAAAAACAAATAAATCTAAATATTGCATCGGTAAAGAAAACCAGTCTTCTTATATGCAGTTGCCGCCTATTAATAATGTGATGTCCTATGAAAAGCACACTGATGATATGCTGCCATGCATCTAGAAAAAAACTTGTGATTATTAGTGAGTTTGTACCTTCATCGGTACCTATTTACTAAACTATCAAATATACTACGGTAGATCGCCGATACTATAAGTTTGAGCAACCCCGTTTTAATATAAGAGTCCCGGCCGCAGCAGAATAAAGTGGGGGGAGAAATTTGTTAGTTTCAAGTTGAAGATTAACGCTCTCAACGTTCGAGAGATAAGAGCAAGGTTAATGTTTTCGGGTATTGGTATAAAAATACTGCCGAGGTCATCGATGTCTCATATCTGTGTAAGCATGCACGGGGCCGTCTAGACATTTCACAAACTACTCTATGTTTCTTAGCCTATATCATACCAAAACCTAATTGAAAAGGTTGAGAGAATCTTTTAGATATCTTGTGGGCTACATACATTCAGGTTACGATCCTAAGGAATGGAGCAGTAACCATGAACATCAAGCAATCTGGTAGGCTGCAAGAGAGTATGAGAAGTGGGTGCGTTAGCGGCGCGGTAGAGTGTTAGTCGAATAAATTTAACACGGGTGAAACCGTGGGACACAGCTAGTAATCTTGTAAAGATCTGTGTTGTCGACTGAATAATATAAATTATTTTAATTCAATTCTCTGAGGACATTGATATTGTATCCCCACTAGTAGCCCATGGTGATTAAACCTTATTGATTTTATGCAATTATAACTAATGAAATATATTTTTTGCGCATTCAAATTAAAAATACTATTGTAAATATGACGTGTTTTAAAACGAAAATAGAGTAGGTAGGTATAGCTCAATTTTCAAAAGATGATCGTTCAGTGGAAGCGTTTTCCGAAGAACGCGGATACGAAACCTATTAATAAGCCTGAGCATTATAAAATAAAATAAAATATTTTATTTATCAATTACTTATTAATGATTGTGTTGATGACAGTACAAGTATTAACTGTGTCCCAGTCGTGAACGTCTTCCAAACTAAACGGTTATACTAAAATAAGGCATTAAAATATAAATAAACAAGTAACGTAATGCAAATGTTACGGCAAGTATCATATACTTAGGCCAAGTTATCTATCGGCAAGCATCGGTGTATACCGATATCTGTACTTGAGAACCACAGTTCCTAATACAAATCACATCGTTATCTTGACTTTTAGTATTTTTGAAATAATCGTATAAACAGATGTTATAATGAATACGAGTTCCATACAAGTGGTGTGGTCGGTTCGGTATAGTTTCGATCACAATATTTAATTTCATCCTGCTGCTGCTACCGGCCACGGCACGGTGGAAGTGCGGAGAAACGACGAGAGGAGTGCGGGGGAACATTACGCGTCTCTGAGCGAATGATAAATGAAAATAGCCGGCGAGGGGGGCGGACTCCCGCGGAGCCTGCACACATGCTCTTATCGACCTGCTGCACCGGGACAAGCCTTAAGCTATTAGCGTTTTCCTTTTGGTTTTTTTAATTACATAAAAATAATACAATAAAATAAAACCTATGAGGAGAACGATAGAGCTTCCCATATCACACCCATTTTTGTTATTTAGTCTACACAATATTAAAAGTCTAACGCTTATTTAAATAAAAAGTATCATTATATTCTAAATAGTTTGTACCATTCAACGGAGATATTACATTATTTAATTTATATGATTGCTTGTTGTATAGCTTAGACGGTCATAAATAAATCAATTTGGTTCAATATACATAACTTTCATTGCCTTTTTCACCCAAAAATTTACATATAATTAATTGAATAATAATTATAAAATTTATAAAACTATAAGAGTTTAAAGTATTAAGTTGTTTTTTTATCTAATTACACTGTTGTTAGCCTTGAGGGCCTTGAAGCCTCAGACGACTATTACAGCTTCACCGGGGTTGGGGGCGAGCGCTTAAAGCACTGAGCTGCGAAAATATGAAGTTACAGTAAAAAGTACGGTGGTGTGTTCACATTAGGTCGGACCGACGGATTGATCGTCAGTATAGTGTGAATAGCAATGGCCGATAGCCTATCGATGGTAAAACTGTCACCCGACCTAGTGTGAAACAGGTCTAAAAAAAAAGACAAAGTATTATTTGGATTAAGTTAATTACTAGTTCTAGTAATTCAGTGTTCCGTAGTTTTGTTATATTGCAAAGCTATGCTCAAGACTCCGCTCGCGTGGACTACTAAAAATGGTTTTTATTTTTTGTGCGGAGCCCTAATTATTTTTCTAAAATAAAGGTAGGCTAAGTTATACCTTATAACATGAGCTATATCTGCCAGTGAAAGTCCCGTCAAAATCGGTCCAACCATTTCGGAGATCACCCGAAATAAACAGTCTGACAGAAAACAATTTTAAAAATTGTTTTTTTTTTAGTATAGTTTCCGTGTATATTTTCAAATATATTTAGAAAAAAGAGGTTATTTTGACATTACAAACAGATACTTCAATTTTATTGTATGCATAGATTTATCATGAATGCTTAGAGCTAATATTGTGTCTGCTTTGAAGGAATTCGCTTTTGTCTGATAACTTGCGGACGTGAATCGAGACGGTCGCTGCCAGAGTCTGACACACACGCTCTCCTCGCGTTTACAATAATACTCGCGGACGCACGCTACGCTCGGCTCGCACGAGCCACGCGTGTGACCGACGACTGTCGAAATAATTGTCCATTAACATAGCACACCGCACATCTTGTGCGGGGGCAGGGGGAGCAGCGTGGAACGCGAACTTACCACGTTCACGAAGGATACATTTTTATTAGGTAACTTTTTGTCTTGTCAACAGGGATAGGGACGACGAATGATCAGAGTTAGTTTATACATCAATCTGCTATACCTACTAAATCCAGACTATAGAAACCTTAATAATAAAATTTTAAAAACAGTATTGACAAGCTTGATAGACGGACCCTCTGACAAGAAATATTTTTTGCCTAATCATTATAATCTTTGACTCTCACAAACCCCTTGTCAGTATTTTAATTTTTAATATATTTTGACAGATCGACGATTCGTCGCCCAAAGCTAAAAATAGTTTTAAATTAATGTTTAATCGCAATTATATACTCATATTTAAGAACACATCATAAATAACAACATTTTGGTGTCCGCATATTTGTTTCCATTTGACGACAATTTCACTACAAAAGTTGCTACCATCAAATCACATCAAACTACAGAACAAAAATAAAATTAATTTAAATAAAAAACTTAAAATGACAAATATTTGTATATGACTAAAAGGTACCTAGAAATCATAAGTCTTCATTTAAATAACATTGTATACTAGCTTGGGAGCTACTACAACAATTTGTAGAAAAACTGACCCGCATTTTTGCAACAAGCAAAAAGTAAACTTGACTACTTAGGTATTGCAGCAATATACTCAGGCTAGGTGAAAGTTTTCTCGATGATATTTTATAAGTCGTAAAACATCTCGTCAGACACTTACAGGTCTTAAATATTTATTTTAAAAAAACTTCCACCAGATTCCGCATAGAACACCTTATTTATGGCATAGATCAAAAGATGTTAATAATAATAGTAGCTTCGAAAGCAGCGTACCTACCTAATAAAACTTACTAACTCGTGGGCGTTCACCCGTTATTACCAACGAGTACGTGATACCCATCACGGCACTGGGGGGATGAAGAGCAACAAGAGGGGCTGGGAGAGGACTGAACCCATAAACCCAAAAATAGATAATATGACACAACGCCTTAGCCGCACGATTACAAAATAACACATTCCATTAAATACTACGAAAATTTTTTATATCAAACTTCAGATTGTATAGGTTTGGAACAGATGATTAACTTCTGCGGCCGCACAACAAACTTGGTAAAGTCCGACTCTACCCAATACAGCCACATCTGTCAAAACAATATAGGTACAACGGAAACAATAAACAGTTGTTAAAACGTCCATTAATGGGTGTTAATAAAACAATTCGTTTTTACTTTTATAAATATTATTTAGTGCAGTTATTTTCAAAATTTCATATGCACTTATATAACGACATATTATTTACTATCGCCGCATGGAATATTCAAGAAACAAAAGAACGTTTTAAAACTTGTTTCTAGTATTACTTTCAATTCAATAATTAATGATCTTTCTATAATTACATAATAAATATATAGACCCTAAGACCTCATATTTATTTCTACTTCTTGCTTATGTATATTGTTTAAGTATTGAAATAAGTTTGTACATTATGTAAAGTGTGAGGTCAAAAAAAATACTTTATTTTAATGATAAAATTAACAATTGAGGTGTAGGTAATCATGTCTTAGGAATGATAAAGTCTACATTTTAAAACTTTAACGATAATAAAAAATAATAAAAAGAATAAAGAAACAAAATTTAAGATTCCTGAACAAATTATAATTTTAATAAAACATGTTAGTAACGAGTTAGTAAATCAAATTACGTTTTTACTGAGTGGCTGACACCATCGCGCGCCGCTACTAACTACGGATTTAATTATAAATTACTTTAGTTAAATGTCGCCGATATTTAATCGTGTTTCATTTCCATGGCGCTAGTTATCATTTTGCTTACTTGTGGAAGGTATCTATCTATCTTATGAGTGTGATTTGCACCAAATACTATTATAGTCTTTTTTTTCTGCTGAGCATATTATCTAAATATAATCTATCAAACATCGTAATAATAAGGTACTAATTAAGAAAGTGAAAATACAAGGAAACATAAAAAAGAAATTAATATTTAGAAAATAATAACGTTAATATATATTTAATAATAATATTTGTATAAATTTTAATATATTTTAATATATTTTGTACACATTTCCGATTGGGACGCAACAAACAACCATAGTGAGCTGAAAAAAACTCCTAATACCGTCTAATACAAGCCTATATACCGCTTCAGCGGGTCGTTTATGTTCAGTCACCGGACTACGATGACTGTCAAGCCCGGTAAAGCTGTAAATGCCGTAAAGGCTCCAGGGCCCCTAAGGCTAACAGTATAGTCAGTTCGAAAAAAAAAAAAAACTATGACTGTCGATATTCTTTAACTGTCACTTTAAAAAAAACACCTTGTTTCAAACCAAATAAAACAGCGCATTAGAAGATTGTAATAATTTCAAGTCACCCCTACGATACATACCCCAAGATCAACTAGGTCGGTAGATATTTGTGACGCAAACCTTGAAGTCATACAAACATTTGAAATAACTTCGAAATTTCTCAAGTTGACGAAGTATCACATAATAAATACCTACCTACATAGGTAGAAACAACTTCGTATTAGGTAAGGGATAAATTACCTAACATTGCATTTTTTTCGACGGTTACCAAATTACCTTCACTAACGCGGGACAACGTAAAATTTAGTAATTAGTTAATTATACAGACAATAATCATTGTTTTAATTTTAACAGTTGTAACAGTAAATTTACTCTTATACATATTATTATGATAGCTTACATGTTTTATACACATTTCGGAATAATTATTATTCTACTTGGTTCTTAAATATCAAAAATATAAGTGAATACGGTTGATTTTATAAGCAACGCATACAATTTTGATTATTATCTTAATTCACTATTAATAAGTTAAAAAAGTTATTCTTGCGTGTTTTTGAACGCGCTAATCTCTGGAACTACTAGTAAAATTTGAAAAATAAATCCTATTTATCGAGGAAGGCGAGCGAAGTAGTGACCATAAACATCAACTGATCTGGCAATCTGAAGGCGAGCAGTTATCGTATGTATGAAACAGGCATGTATAATCCAAAATTAACGCAGGCGAATCCGCGGTAAACGTCTAGTTTCGAATAAATGTAAAAAGAACGGAATTCAATAAAAATGAAAATCCTACAAAATCAAGATAATGAATGCTCACCCTAGTTGAAGGCATTCACGACGAGTTTCACGAAAGTTTCTGAGAAACTGCGCCGTAATATGGCCGTATTCCCCTCAGGGGTGAAGTTTGGAAACGTTGCCATGTTACGCGAATTAGGTAATCATTTATTTCGCTTTTATTTTTATTTCTTTTCAATTCGGTTACGACATTAATATATATATATATATATATTACATTATAGTAAATTTCGTCGAGGCAATGTCAACGTCTAAAAAAAGTAAGACGCTTTTTAGACCGTATTAAATATATATTATTATTATTATCGCGTTTATTACGCAGTAATTATTTTTACACATGGTATATTGATGACAATTTGTATGCCCTACCAAATTAGGAATGACATATAATTCCCGTGAACAATTATCATCACAAAATAGGTTGTATTCTTTTTTACAATTTCTAAAAGTATAATTGAAATTTTTATAGCCTATCAACTTTCAAGTGACATCATACTTCCCGTGAACAAAATTTCATCAAAATTAGCTGAGAACTAATAAAAAATAAAAAAATTTACTTGTTCTAAAAACATTATTGTACATTCTTTTAGCCTATATCATTTGACTGATGACATAAGCTTACCGTGAACAAAATTTCATATGAATCGATAAAGTCGTTTTTAAGTTAAATAGGATGCCTATCGGGAAATTTGGCACATTATTATATTATAGATGCATAGAAAACGTGATAGCTTGAAAGTGTTAAGGCAATGTACAGTTAGCTAGAAAATTATTTAAAGAACGCAACTGATTATAATAAAACGATTGTAAAGTGAAAATAATTTTTGTTTTGTTTTAATGTAATAAAATGTATTACACATATGACGTCATCAATGTAACAATACATCAATCAGAAAAATATCCTCCAAATTACGAACTTCACCGAATACCATTCTCATCCAAATAGTTCCTAAAGTACTGTAACTTGGTAACAACTGTTACCAAATTAATGGCAAAGGAAGACAAATATTATAAGTAATATGATATCATCTCATTAGTGAAAAAAACGTTTTCCTTACTTTCATACGATAATTTTTGTTTTAGAATATATATGTATATATATATATATGGACGACGTATTGACTAGAAACTACAATATAAAGTCCAATTTCCGGAAATATGAATATCAATTTTTTGATATTTTGATGTATCGACTATGACGTATGCTATGTAGTGTCCCTTACTCATCAAATCGCGAACGTTCTAAATCCGTGCGGTAACTGACAGCGCCCAATCAAACTTTAATCAAAGCAACCGACAGCTCTCGTGATGTCTGCGGAGTAGACAAACCCGGTGTGGCTAATTGAGCGGAATGGGCACGGCACACAACCCCTTAGGTCAAGTCATAATCGGCAGCGAGTTAGCACAACAACAACAACCAACAAGCCATCAACAGAAAGTAAAAGCTTGTTTCCTTGAATACTATCAAAATATTATTGGAATAGGAGGTATAGCCTTTTTTAAAACGTATGTAAATTATTTTCTGGAAGAGAACCGTCATCAAAATAATCTTTAAAAGTATATTTCGTTTATTTGGATACGTGAAACTCTTAGAAAGATAAAAAATGCCAAAAACGATACACAAGGTATATCATCCAAATGTATGTGGAAACGAAACAGACAAAATATATAATAAATACTAACCACAGAGAAAGTCAGAACTCAGAAGTACCCGAAACCGACGCGGTATATGAAAAGTTCAATAAATTTGAAGGAAGCAAACACCCTTTGCATGTTTAGAGAAAGGTGCTAGTAGTAAATGTCTTGATTATATGTAGACATAGAAAAATAAATATTGTACACATTTAAAAGTACTTATTGTATCTACTTCAAAAAGTTAAATCCAATAGTTCTGTTTATGTATTATAAATCTCTAAGTAAATCATCACAATCATTAAAATATATGTTATAACAATATAAGTCATTGGTCACAAAGTGCAAACATAAACAACGTAGAAATTTCTAATTTAATTTAATTATACAAATGTCCAGGTATTTATATTTGCCATATACACCTACAAGTGCCATGAATTATGATTACTTATTGACGATAAATTCATCTCTACTTATTATTTACATGTTAACAAAGATTATTAATACTTTTTTGTTGAAAACATTATTCAGTTTGACAATACTATGCAACCACCAGTCGTATGTTTGATGTAACGACCGCCGTAGTTTATCAATTACGCCGCCGCACCCGGTCATGACACGAAAGGGTGGAAATAAAAAGAGACGCATAGTATACGACGTGACGCGTCCGAGGAATGCCGGGAATGCTAACTTGAACCCCGTCAAAGGGTTTCGAGTGGATTTTAAAATTAAAACGACAAACATTGAAGTGGTCGGTCCACGACTACATGGTAATTGATTCGTTTCATTGTTTTTGTTATTTGTCACCAATAACTTCTATGTGTGTCATGCGATATGTTATAGACTTCTTGTGAGACGTGGTGCTTGAGAGATTGATGTATTGCTTGTCGTGTTTTCGTCGTGCAAACAATATTTTTGTCAAGTGCGTTCTTTCACCACGGAAATGAGATATTAACAAAATTCTAAAGGAAATGCAGAGTAAACACTAAATTCTACACTTGTACTAGAAAACGAGCCGTTATGTACTTGTGTTCTCAGGGACAGACAACGGGCAAATAATTTTTATATACTTATTTACTAGCTGTACTTCGCGGTTTCACTCGCGTTTAATTTTTTCGGTTCTCGTCAGGCGACCCGAGCCCTTGGTCCTCGATATAACCCCGCGTCACTGTTACTGCGATCTCGTTTAACGTAATTTCTGACCTACACTTTGTATGCCAATTACTCCGGTCCTAAGGGTCGTAGCGTGAAGTTATATAGAATTTTTCCATAAATTGATTATAAAATGTTTTTTTTTAATCTGTCTTGTAGTTACAGAGATTAGCGCGATCAAACGAACAATCTCTTAAGCATTATATATATTACTAGATGTGCCTGCGACGGCTGCGACTTCGTATGGAAAACAGCGATAAAAAGAAACAATAAAAGATATTCAAAATACATTACAGTATTACATATATATGACGGAGAAGTGGATGTATACTGATCCAGGATACCGTCTCATAGGGCGTTTTCCTTATGGACAGCGACACACAAGGCTACGCCATCTTTATTATCCTTGTTTGGTTGTTGAAGAATATCTATAGTGATATTAACGGTCCAACGATTCAAGCGAGAAAGCTACTTGTCTTTTTTCGATTTGACTATACTGTTAACCAAAAGGGTCCTGAAGCCTCAGACGGCTTTTACAGCTTCACCGGGCTTCGAGAATATATCCGAACCAAGCCGAACACTTTATACAAACATGTTTTGACTACAAAAAGTCATTTGGCGGTAGTTTATTTTTTAACGCCTTTGCGCCTATAATATGTACATACATTCTTTTTTTATATGTACATAACTTAAAATCAATTTATAGATCATACAAATGTCCATACGTGTAAAAGTGCATCCTAAATGTACCGACAGACTATAAACTACATTCATACCAAATTGGGTCCAGTAGTTTCTGCATGATTGGAGTACAAACTAACAGACAGACAGACAAAAATTTTAACAATTGTCGAAACGTTTTCTATCCATGAAAAAAATATATTTATATATCGCTATGACACATAAAGAATTAGAAGGGCGTATAAATACAATTTAAAATTTGTCGTAATAAAAGATATTGATAATAAATGCTGAAAGTTAATCCTTATTCGAACAGTAAAAGTGAAAATAAATTACTACACATGGCCAACCTACCGTCATTTCATAATTAAAACGAAACTTCTAAGCAATATGTCATAAATACCAAGAAGGCATCGAAGACACCCATAAACAATACGATATCTCTGCTGTAACTTTGTTAAGATTTGATGATGTTGCAGCATCAGCTCTATATTGCCATGTTCTTTTAATATCATTGAAGGAACAGAATACCAAATTTCGACTCAATCAGGCCTGTGGAAGATGCTCACATCCATTTATCAGCTAGAAAAGAGCTGATAATCTTCAAATGACCGAACAGATTTTGTTGAATCATAGCTAAGAACAGTTTCGATCAGGAAACTTTCAAACAAAAAAAAAGACCAATATTGGTTCAGCCGTTTAGGTGCTACGAGGCCACAGACAGCCACACATATACACATATTGAACTTATAACATCCCTCTTTTTGCACCCGGGGTTAAAAAACGAACTCATCTGAAACGCAAGTCAGTCCTCGGGTATGTAGGGAATGCTCACACTGATGGATTGAAGATAATTTACCCCATATCAATAAAAATATTGCCGTGTCATAGTCGTAATACACTCGGCTACAAAACCCGAGCACTACGCACGTAAGTACGTTTTCCAATTCGTTTTATTACTGGAAAACAAACAAATTGTATGTCGATTGCAAGTTCCATAGAAATAACGTGGTCGAGGAAGTACGTTAACATTATAAGCAAACTGAATATTGTTAGTTGATATTGTTGATAAAAAGATTTTTACGCATAAACCTTTTGTATGCTAGTATGTATATTAGATCACGTTGTTTGATTAAATAGAAATTTTAAGAAATTGAAACGCTAACGTGAGTAAACTTCAAATATGGTTTAGCCTGAAATCATGTCAATCAATACAAACAATTTTTACTACATCTGCTTCTATATCTGTACATATTATAAAACTCAACGTCTCTCTGTCTGTCTGTCCGTTTATGTTCTTTTCACGTGAAAACCACTTTCCGATTTAAATGTTTTCTTTAAGTCATTAGCTATGTTAACTGGCCAGGTTATAGGATATGTTTTGTTAGATAAATTAACATACGAAATACGCAATGATGATAATGGTGAATCAATTCGGAAAAATACGCATATGGGGTGCTTAAATGGTCTACGTTGAGTAAACCATACGAGATATATCAAATTAATGTTCTACACAATTGTAGATCTTAGAAAGACCTACAAAAAAGCCAACGATAGCGGAAATCTGTCTTCTAAGAATCAACCACAATAAGCATTTTTGTCTTCAGTCTTTTGAGCGGAGGCAGCATGAATAGTGCGTGCGCTCGACCGGCGTCATTCTGTAGTCCACGCCAGCGAAGCCACGGGCACAGCTGGTACTATAATAAATCATTTTGTTGTAATTCCTGGCACCCCACTGTGTTGTAATGTATTATTTATTTTATAAACTAAATCATATCTTTACAATTATATCTTTAAAACGATACTCAACTTCCTAAAATGAGGTCGTTGTAACTTTTGCATTTTTTGTTATAAACAAACTCAATCTAATGAACCCGATCATAATAATTATTATGTAGCAAAACGTCATACGAGAATGTGCGCACGCAGAGTCCAAAATGTAGAGTTAGTGTGTATATGTAATTGATTTTACCCGGGTAAGTTCTTTGAAATTATTGTATGTTTGTCTATTATTTATATTAATAAATCTGTAGATCTATCTGTAGATGATTTTTCCCTATTTTTCTGAAATTCATCAATACGTGTAGTACAAACGAAATTGATCACAAATATGATGTAAAAAATTGCTGTCTGTATGGATATAACTCAAAAACGGCTTGACTTATTTTTACGAAATTTTCTACAGGGAAAGCTTACCAGCTTTTCTTATGTTAGTTCGACACATTGACGGTACTGTCCCTGATGGTAAGCACAGTACAATTTAAATACAACTGTGACCACCAAAAGAACTATATCCAACGGCGGTCGCCGTTGTCATGCCGGCCTACCTAATTGATGGACTATAATAATTTTCAATAATAATTTCAAAAAAAATATTTTTTGTTATTTATTAACCGATTTCGACGAAATTTTGTACTCGAAAAGTATATGTTATTATAACATTATTCGTATATAATCGTCAATAATATGAGTAAAAATTAAAATGTTTACTGTGTAAAATCCGCGTGCGGAGCCACGAGGCACCGCCAGTTATGTTACAAAAGCAAAAATTATTTTAATAAAATATTATTGTTCTCACAACTCGGTTTTTTGTCAAACAACTGAAAAGTTTAATTTTTATTGGGCATATCTAAAAATTCTATTTTAGAATAAGTACGAATCGATGTTTCAAATTGAATATAACTATGAAATAAATGTATTCAAATTATTTAGCTAGTTATTGTGCTTATAAACAAAATGAAAAACCAGGAAAAAAATTAAACAGAGATGGAAATTTAAATATTTTTAACATGAATTATTATATAAAAATCAAAGCTTCAATTGCATAATAATCATACTTAATGTCTTTTTAACAAGCTTCGCCGTAGAGATCCATGGTTTTTCCGATATTATGTCGACCCTATCAGTACTGAGAACGCCACATGCAGCGGCCGGCTTTCTCCGAAAACTCATTACACGGCACGCGTCACGCACGACGTATAACCGGTTTCATTAGGTTTCACTCTGCCCCAAGTCGTCCGCAGCGGCACGGCAACGGTAGTCTCGACGGCCCTTTATTAGACACCCACTAGAAACACATGCTGATGAGAGGTAGGTTACATACATATTCTGTATAAAAAGTTCACTATTCTCGAAATATCTGAAAAATCTAGAAACCACTACAAGCATGAAATATAAATTCAAAGTTAAGAAAACTCGTCGCGGAACGCGCACACTTTGACACTTTATCGGTCCGATTACTTAAGAAAACAAACAATGTCTAAAAATAGTTCCGTTCTCCATTCCTTTAGACTACAGAGTCATTACATATAAAATCGTCTGATTGGCAAAGTCCACTAATTTTAGATTTTGTTTTAACTTTGAGGGACTTTTTTTTTCGAACTGACTATACTGTTAGCCTTAGGGGCCCTGGAGCTTTTACGGCTTTTACAGCTTTACAGGGCTTTGAGGGACTGTTTCTTAGGATCCCAAAGAACAAAATTTACGCTTATTTAATTTTTATATCTGCCGTTTCCGCTAATCCGAATTTAGACTTTCAAGAAAAGCCATTTCTATGCTTTATCAATTGTTGCTGTAAACATTTTACTATTCAAGATATCTATAAGTTTGAGACGGTATTTTGAAGGGGAAAGCTAATATTTTTATGTGCCCGATAAATATTCACTTGACAGGGTGCTGAAAATACGTGTTTTTTTTAAATCAACCCAAACAGCGCACTCTTTATACACAAAATCTTTGCTTGAAATTTAGAAATTTCTAAAAATCCAATTATTCAAGTTATAAAATGAACGTGTTGACTTCGAGAAGATAGGAAATTGACAGGATCTTCAGTTCTGACCTTTAAATTCAAACGCCTGCAAAGCTCGTTTTGTTATTTTCATTCTTGGTACCTGGTGTAGAAGAAGGTTTTTGTGAAGTAATAATTATCCTTATCTTTTTGTTTTAATTTAGTAATTTTATTTACAATTGATAAATTGTAGTATGAATAGACCATTTCTCTGAACTACGACGACTGCGACTGGGAACACCTGAATAGTGAGTTTGTTCCATTTTTGTCTTGTTGAGTACGAATAAGTTATTTTTGTGAAAACAAACGGCATTTTACTACCCACGGCGTTAACAATATGTTTTTTATGGTTATAGGTTCAACGTTGTGGCCACAATCTCGCCTGATCGTACGATGTGACGATGTGGCTCAAGATGACAACACGCTAAGCCTAGAGGAGGACTGGCTCGCAAGTTCAGCTGCTGGAACAAACCTATTGGTGCTTTGCGACAGATTTTCAAAATTCATAGTGGTACCTATAGTACCTAAGTATAAGTTGTATAAAAGGTGTCGCCCCCAAGCCCGGTAAAGCTGTAAAAGCCATAAAGGCTCCAGGGCCCCTAAGGCTAACAGTATAGTCAGTTCGAAAAAAAAAAAAATTGTATAAAAGGCCATGAATTCGACACTGTTATACGGTGACGAGTTGCTAGACCAAGCTATCAATAATATTGAAATTCTAACTCGAGCTGAAGTTTAGGACATCGCAGATAGATCCCTAATAAAAAAACCTGCTGAGTTGGCGATAGATGGATGATGGATGAACGGGTAGAAGAAAAGCCTAATACAAGTGCTCGTCTCATCTTAAAGTTCTGATCATTGTAGTGTCTGGCTTTTTATTTCCATAAAACGATTTATTCTTACATTGGGAAGGATTTTTGTTTCAATGGTCCAGACATGTCATGAAATAATATCGCAATTATTAATATTACGTATATCATGCAAGGTCATAAAATTTTAGCCATTGGCAGCATAAAAAAACACTTTTATTCTATCACATTAAAAGTAAAAGGCTTACTAGATAACCAGGAATGACAACCAAAATAAATGAAAGCCAACGAAAGTAATTACTCTCCAGAAGTCTCAGATGCAGAATATTTGAATTAAGTTCTCGGCGAGTAGGCAAAGATGCTATACTTACTTCCAATTGTCCTCAAACACAAATATTAGTTTACGGTATTGAGCTCGCCCTCGGGTATCAGTTATCGCTAGTTCAGGTACTTTACAGTTTGCGGCCTCCCGACTCTCGCCCCCGGGGGACGTAAGTGTTTGTATCGGATTAGCTTTCCAATTTAATTGCTACAAATAGTTTTCAAACTAGATTGAATTGCTAATGCGGCGGTAAATTACAAATAAACATTTATTCAAGTGTTCAATGATCTTGAGGTTAATATCACTTTTTTTTATCTAGATTTAGCAACAAAACTATATTTTATTCCTATAAATAATACAAACTCCAATCAGATTGAACCTTGAACTCATATGAGGAAATTGTGACCTATTTATCTCGCATCCATATATAACTGATAAAACATCTAAAATATCCATGCATTTGTATGTAATATGAATTTAGAGGAAACCGCGTGTTTGTGACATTCGAAAGCAAAAGTACCAGGATTGCATAGTGTCAGAGGAGGTTAGTGGCTCTCTCGCATAGGCTCGGTACGTCGGGCAGACGGCGGGCGGGCGGGTGGAGTCGGATCGATACCGGGGCCGCATTGTTAGCCCTGCCCTCCCGTGCGCACATCACCGCGCGTCCTGCCCGTGGCTTGCACCCGAAATTTGCCCCATTTGATCTCAGAGTGCGATCAATCGCTTTTGTTGCAGTAACTTTGTGCGCTTAGAATTGAACATGTGAGTGACCCTTTCATTGTGTGTGTGACCTTTCAATGATGCATCCAAAATGTTATCGTACACGTAATAATATATCTGAAACGTTTAAGTTATCTCTTATAGGCAAATATATGAAGTTATGACAACTCAAACGCCAATGCTTATGATAAAAGTATTTAGAGTAACACATAAAGTATAGCATTCGGGTAAATAGTTTAACTGAATGAAGTATTTAATTGTCACAATGCAACCTTAGCATCAACCCTGTCTCATTGCACAAGCTCTTTGAAGAATTAATGATAATATTTATTTATGATTAGAAGTAGTGAAAAGACGTGAAGTTCATTGAAGTTAAATGGTTATTGCAGGCTATAGTTATTTATTAATAGGTTGCTGCTTTTCAGGACTGATTTGCAAAGCCTCGTGTGCCGGGGCGTGTTGCAAGCCACACCCTTCGGACTGGAACACAGCAGTGCGAGTACTGCTGCTTTGCGGCAGAAATAACTGAGACGGTGGTTGTAACACTGTAGAAACTTCCACACTTTCTACCACTCTTCAATGTATATTAATATTATAAAGTTCAAGACATTGTTTTTTGTTCACGCTACGACTCGTAAGGAGCGGATCGGAGCAGTAACCATGAACGTCAAGCAATCTGAAAAATAAATATACAGAAAAATAAACTGAAAAAAGCAGTCTAATAAAATACATGAATAAATCAAAATAACATTAATGTTTTCAATACAGGTATTCAACTGTCCGTCTGGAGAAATTGTGTGTATATAATACGATCATTGTTCTGCAAAATTGTTTTTATCACAAACGGAGCTTGTAATATAAAATATAAGGAAGCTGTTAGCCTGCTGGTAGGTACCCGAGTAATAATTGCGGTTTTACGATCTTATAAATCGCCTAATTAGCTAAGCAAGTGACTGGCTAGCCATATTTTATGTTTGAACGCTAATTATACTAGTCATGAGAGCTGCAAGGAAATGCAAAATAATTATATTAGGACTTGAAACTGTGAAAATTCAACGGCTAATTCGTTTCTGGTACTCGCTCGCTTTGCTAAGTCGGCTCGTGCGTTATGATAACAGTTTCGACCTAACCTAAAAAATTCAGTTAGTTTATAAGATTACGAAAATATAACCATTACATGGCAAATTTTAGAGTCCGTTCACATTGTACCAACAGTTTATAACCGGACGGACGTTTATAAACTAACGTTTTGTACAATTATCAATCAAGTAACATACATATTTTTATAGGAACATATATCATCAATAACATGTCATCATCATAATCTTTGAACAAAAATATATTAAGTAAAAGATACAAAGTAAATTAAATAAATGTAGTATTTCGATAGTATTCATTTTTGAGCTTAATGCAATCAATTCTTTAATTAACCGTAGGTACGGATGTGGAAACAGTGTCAAGTAACACAAGATATAACTTACGCCTCGCTAATGAGTTAAAATCATACAACATTAAACCTCCGCTTTCAGGAGGGTGTGCAATAAATTTACACTGCTATTGCCCATTAGCGATAAAGATGATTTCACATTACAGAAGTGTTACTACTACATGCGATATTAAACTTTTCAAATGCACTACTATTATAAAATACAAGACATTGATTAAACTTATGAATAAGTAACTTATAAAGGATTTATAAAGCACAGAATTTTGTTGTTTACTCAAAATATATCATATTTTAACATCACAGTAAAACAGCACCGTAAAATAATTAGCAAATAAAATACCTAGGTACTAACATATAAAATATATTTCAGACCTCTAAGATATTCTAGGAAATAATAATTCCTTGGCCAAAAAAAAGTCAGAAATGTCAATATTATCACTTTTGTTTCTGATTTACTAAATCAGGTATAAATATATTATTTTTGTGACAGACAATATTATAGCCCTAACATAATATTAGAATTGAAACATTTTTTTCGTTAGCCGTAAGTAAATCTTTGAGAAAAATACATACACGAACTACGCAAAAATCTGCAATTTTAAATACGTACCAAAGTGTTCGGAAATACTTGCAGGATGAATTATTACCAGAAGATGAACAACACCTCGTGATCTAAGCCCGTGGTTTTCATAATTACCGAAACTCCTATAGTTAAGAGATAGAAAATCTATACAAAATAATACTTAATAAATAATTTAATTAATAAAATTTTGCAAATTACATATGAGATGACCTTTGGAAAAATATACATCCGAATATATGAGTAAGCTGTACCTTTAGTGTGTATCAAGTTTTATACGAAAAAGATCAACACCAATTCTCAGTATCGGTTGAAGGAAAGATCTTACACAGCCGAAGGTCTCTAACGGATCTCTTGTACATAATATATATTGTGCCAATAACCTCAAGCCCTAGCTGCATAATATATCAATATACATGATTACATGTTTAGTTATATCTAAAAATACATAACAATGAATGTTTTATTTATTTTTTATAGTAGCTCGACTTGTTGACGGTACTATCCCTGATGGTAAACACAGTCCAATTTTAACACAACGGCAGCCACCAAGAGATCATGCAACCCATTGGCGGTTGTCGCTGTTATAACGGCCTGATAAATTAATATTTCTCAACGTTACGCTTGAAGGACCCGATGTCGTAAAAAGGATGGCCCACGCTGGCCGGGAGATGGTTCCACAGTTACATCATATACGGCAAAGATAAGACATAGATAACTTTTTAATTCGTACCGAGATGGAGGATAATCATTGATATTACATATAAAAAATAAATTATAAGGCTCCGAAGCCCAGCGCTTGTGGTTTTATTGTGGAAAGGAGAGGAGGGAATTAAATTGAACAGCTCTTCAGAACACTCGCCATGATACAGACATCATTGTTTGCTTGTACCCTATGAGTTCCTAAACAATTTGTCCGAAAGCGATAAAACTCCGGCTAATATTTTGTATTAGTACAACCAGTTTACAACAGATGGCTTGGTAGTCGATTCATTGTCAAGACAACGGGAGCTAAGATCCTAACCAAGGCTAGTAAGTATTCAATAAATATATCAACAGACTTCCGTTATTATTCATTCGATGATGACCTGATATGCTCATCATTAATTAAGTTATTTATTTTAAATTATCAAACCAAGCTAATACAGTTTTAATACTGAAATAACTTTCGCAGTTACGTTGACCTTATCCTATACGATCAATTAAAAAACTTGCTCGATGTACAAAAATATGAAAAGGATAAGTAAACCGTAAACACTAAAAGATTTATACATTTTACGTAGTTGGATTGAACAAAGACCTTGAAAAGGCAATCTCACAATAAAGGCGCTGCCGCGGATATTTGCACAAACACATTAAACTTTCCTAAAAATATAACACTAACTCATTCATAATGAACAAGCTGCGTATCAACCATAAATATTATTCCTTATTTTATTCTGTAAAGCCAAATAATTGTATGTCAATTATGCATAATCCCCAATACAGACCAATAATGCGGTAACACGACCGACGTTGAAACGGGGACGTAACCGGTCCAAATTGAGATACGTACGGTTATCATTGATGAAGTTGGACCATAAATAAATCACACTTGTGAGAGTCCAGATAACGCGCGGGTTATATAGCTCGGCGCGGCGCGGCGGCGCGACGCAGCGCGGCGGTGTGTAGAACAAGCTTACAGCGGAATAATGTTCATATACTTTTGCGTTTTCTACATAGTAATTACATACTATATTATACTATATTACATACTATTACTTTATACTACATAGTATAAAGTAATAGTAATTATACTCTAACTAGCCTAAATTAAAATAGTTTTCATTATGTGACTACTGTTTTTCTTTATCCGACATTTATTGTGCAAATCCAAATCATGAGTAGTTAGGTAGTCGATTTATTTTCGATATTAAAAGTATTTATTAATATCATGACAATTACCCATATATAACTTTTATACAATGTTTTTGGCTTCTTTTATCTATTCTGAATAAGAAGCTGTCCTGTGTGATATTACCGTTATGTTGTGACATTAGATGGTCACTGTAGTCATTATCTACAAAAAATGTTTAACCATTCAAAAATTTATAAATCAAGTAACATTGAGCAATTATCATTAATTGTTATCAATCTGATTTAGTTCTCATTATGAATAAAATTATGAAAAGGAATAATTCATAAGGAATAATAATCTACATCATAAATTACCCTTCATATTAACCTCAAAACTAACAAGTACTAAAATCTAATCGGTTTTGAAATATTTATATGTATACCGGCTTAATGGTTTAACTTTTAATATTGCAATCACTATGTATTTTAGACGGAATTACCAATGTATATTATTATATATATAATTATGTTTATAAATCGCCACCGTTCAAGACTCGGCCACAACTGATAAACACAACGAGTGGTATAATCAATGTGGTCGTGTTACACAATAAATTTAACTATCATCTGCAAGGAAGAGATAATGATGAATGTGTTTCTAGATAACACATTCGGTTACTGATTATGCACTCGATATGATTTTAAAATAAAGGCAGCAATTAATCCTTTAGCACTCGGAATCTTGATTACAATAAATTATAAATACGTTGTTATTGTCTTCTTATCACTTTCGATGGTAATGAAAATAATACGCTCATTTAATAATGGATTCACTTTTACAGATAATTAGTTTCGAAGGGTGCTTAAAATTTATAAAAATATAAAAAGGTTAAAAACCAGTTTTGTTTTTAATATGAATAAAATGATTTCATTATTTGTTTTATCTTGAATCATAAGTTGTTCATCTTTCATGCACAAGATACATGAAGGTGTGTTTATACGACGTATTAGTAAACTTAGCACACTCACTTATCAAATATTGCTTAAAAGGCATTATTTACCTGAAACAAAACAATATGTCATTTTAATATGAATGCAGATATTGATTGTGAAATAGAATCATAACCCGGCCGTCGTAGCAGAGCGCAGCACATAAATGGCCAATTCGAATTTAATGGAAACTGACGACTGTTTTATGAACAAGTTTATAGCGTATGTTTAATCAAAGCAGTACGGTGTACATTGTCGGAACAAATAGATTTCATGTTACTCTCACAACTACATACTATTCGCATGATAGATATATACATAGAGTATATATTTCACAACCGTTGCTCACTAGTATAGCCATCAGCCATGACTATAACAACGTGTTTTATTCAAGCTCAAAATGAAATAATATAAGTATTTTTAAAATTTCATATTATACTGTTGCAATTCAAAAAGATTATTTGTTTCTTGGAACGCGCTAATCTCTGGAACTACTAGTCAGATTTGAAAAAAAAAAAAGTTTTGTTACTAAGGAAGGTTATAGGTTAAATAGATTCACGCTACGATTCTAAGGAGCGGAGAAGTAATCATGAACATCAAGTGATTTGGAAAGCTGTAGGAAATTACGGGAATTGAGAAGAAGAATAGGGGCTACATCACGGCACCGATGCACAATTGGTGGTGGCGCACTGTTGTTTGAATCTACAATTTAGCTCTAATTTTCATAATATCTTACACATTCAGAATACACTATATTCTTATGAAGGTAAGTCAACAGGAAAACGAAATGTTTATTTATAAGTACCTCCAATTGTTTTAATTTTAGCAGTCAAAGTTCAACGTTTAGATTTATTAATTATACATTTTTTACGTCTATAATTCACGTATAAATTCAAGTTATTTGTTTTTATCGAATAAATTGTTATTTTTTTATTATGAATACTGCGAAGCAAGATATATTTTTACTGTTGATAGTTTTATTTTTTCCTTGAATGAACTCGCAACTTTTTTTTATGAATTTCATAACTTAGTGTCACAAGTGTGAAATTATTACTTTAATCTGTTAATTACTTAAGCATAACTTTTGTGGTAGTGATTTGCAACGTGTAATGTTTATGTTTTAATGTAGGTCCATTATTCCTCTACATTGCGAGTAATTTTATTTCCATATTCTGTCAAAGAGATTTTTTATCACTTTATTAGTGCCGGTGAGTGCTTATAATAAGCTTTTAATAAATCTGTTGTAAATTTTGGACATCTGGATCTACGAATACAGATAGATATCATTCAGATGGTTCATGTTAATTGGTAAATAAACTTAATTTAGAAGAGTAGGTAATAAGGAATATATTAGAGAAATTTTATTCAGGAAATAATAAAAAAATCGAAACAAAACTTTGTGAAATGGAAAAATTGGCATTAATTTTTTTGGACAAAATCTAACTAAATATAATCAAATAAGTAGGAGGTACGTAAAAAGATTAAATATTTCGATAATGTACATTCGATACCGTTAACCTGTATACCGAAAAATAAAATCGATATTATTTATATACCAATTAGAAAAAGAGTCATTTGGAGCTAAATCGGGCGTTTCGACCACAGCGCGGTGGAGTTGGTGGAATACATTTAACACGGGCGAAACCGTGAGCCACAGCTAGTCATTAGCGTCGCTCTGCCCGTCCCTATGTATGCTTAAATCTTTAAAACTACGCAACGGATTTTGAAGCGTTTTTTTAATAGATAGAGTGATTCAAAAGGAAGGTTTATATGTATAATACATGCATAATATTGTAGAGAAACACTGGTAAATTTAGAGGTTTCTAAGTGATGTCGTAAATAAATACATTTTTTGCGCTTACATTGCAAGCGTGGGGTTCAGCCACGAGATAAATAGAAATAATGTACTACAGTATTGTACAACTTAAAAAGGTCAATAAAGAAGTCCGCGAGGGTATATGTCTATCTCTTAATGATAACCCACAATAACCATTTTCCATTTAATAGTAATTTAAATTAATATTTCCGAAGATTTTACAGAATTAAAATGCATGGACGCAGCGATGCGGCGGTACCGGCCCTATATACCATGGTCTATTGTATGTATGTCGCTCTTTCAAGAGTAACCTCTAAACAGAACATGTTTGTATTGTCTAATGACAAAATAGCTGTAAACGTTGTTTAATGACATTCTGTAGTAGGTAAGTATATTTAGTCTCAGCATTGCACCCGTGCGAAGCCGGGGCGGGTCGCTAGTATAAAATAAAACTAATATTACTCTTACAAATATATACCAATATAATACTAAACAAACAAAACTCAGGTAAATACATGAAAAATCCTAAAAATATCTGCTTACTAGACGCTATAATGTATTAATTTACCTATAATTTAACACATTAAATCGATTTTATTACATCCACTAAATTTGTAATATCATATCGGAAAAGAGAAATCAATAAACAAGTAAATATATGTTTAAGGACACTTATTGTATATTATTTGATGAATAAAAATAATTTAAATCATAGATATTTATTCATGCAGCAGGAAGTCTTGAAACAAAACCGCTATAAGGATTTGATGTATTCTATATTACTACAGTGAATTTCATTTATATCGACCTCGGTTGTAACGACTTTTTGGTTATAGCGACGTATCGCTCAAGTCCTTTGAATTTAAAGTAGGTATAGTGTTAGTGGAAATGAATTTGGCTATAGCGACTTCGGATTTCGGATATAGCGCCTAGTTTCTATGAACCATTTGCAACAGTTCCTAGAAATCCCTTGCAGATATTGCGAACGAGTCTGGATACAAACACCAGTCAACAAACAAACACACAAAGGTTCATATTCACAAGATCATATCCCTTTCTTTTATTTTGTTTACATCCACAGATGGTCAGCAGTTGTAATAATACACTTTTGTCTATAAATCTTCAGATAGGTAAGGTTAAATCTAGTACGTTAGCACAGAAATCTAAACTGAAACAATGCAATATTACGGATGGTTTTGAAAATGTAGGGGTATTGGTAAAATGTGTATTAGTATTATTAAGTAGACATTAGGCGATATATGGGCATTGCGCGGCTGTATTGTCTACCAATAAATACTGTCTTCAACACTATTGCTCAATAAATGCATTTACGAAAATTTTTACCACACGCTCTGTTGTATAGCGCCATAAAAATATATTATAAGAATTCCACCAAGAAGTTTTACGAGAATAACTAAGCCGAATGATCGAACCTTGGAAGCACTTTTTATCAATAAATTTGCTTCACTTTAATACTAAAGAGAAAATGAGACGAAAGATGCAGTTCTAATTTTCTCCACGCGAAATTGTCGCCATTTGCAAATTCACGCTATTTTCATATTAGAAACGTCAAAGATTGTTGAGACTTTCTGACTGATATTTATAAACAAAATAATAATACAAGTTCAAACGAGAAATCCCAATCTACTCCACCTGATATTTTGAATGAGGCGCAAATTGCAGGTAAAATTTCCAAGAATACTAACATACCTGTATAATTTCTTATTTGCTATTAAAAATAATCGAATGAAAAAGTTTGCTTCATTACTAGTATCACAAATAACTATTTCTTTCTACCTATTGTATATGGCGACTTCCGGGTATAGCGACGTTATTATAGGGGTCTCTTCATTATCGTTATAGTTCAAATATCAATAAATTTACAGATCACAAAGACCTCTGGTAACTTAGATATTGTTATCGTAAAGAATATCCACAAAACTGCTCAAGTAGGCGCACGGGTTCTTATCGCAAGAAATTACCAATCTATAGCAGCGAACAAAACAATCTATGATTCCGGATCACTGACCTGCGACAACAAACCACGACTATTGGCCGAATGCGTCATCCGGAGTACAAGCGAGCGGACTTGCGCGTGGATATCAAACAACTCCAACTGGAAGAGTCATTGATATAAAAATAGGTAAAACAAAATTTTAATTACTTATCGAACAATTTAATCATGCTTGACTCAAATAACAAAATTAAAATATGAGTTATTGGAATTATTGTCTGCAGCCTAAATTAACGGATGATTTAACAACAACTACACATAAATCAGTTAATTAGAAAAATAGCCATAATAACAAAGCAATACAAGACTAAGTATAACTTGAAAGAAAAAATATACTGAACGGTGTACATGTGGAAAAACTGTAGCCTACAATGGAATATAACAAACTATCATAAATATATAAAATTGAAGGGTGGTGCTGCTCTTATCGGTGGAGCAATCTCTAGCTCTTCCTGCTATGCCTTCCTCTTGATTTCTTGATTCGATACGATACCGATTTTCTCCTTCACTTGCTGAATGTATGTCTTTCTTGGCCTTGCTCTCTTCCTCTTGCCTTAATTTTTTTCGTATGTTATAGTTTTTAATAGGTCGTCGTATCGTATCAAATGCCCCACCTATCTTCCTCTCCTATTTATTGCAATAATTTTTAAAAATATCTTCCTCTCTTTTACCATGTTTAATACCTCTTCATTAGTTTTCCTTTCTGTTAATCTAATTCTCTTCATTCTCCTCCAGAACCACATTTCGAATACTTCTAATTTTTCCTCATCTCTCATAAAAACTAAATAAATCTGTTAAATTATTAATTTTCATTTCCTAGATTGCTACATTTATTACAAACGCTACATGCATTGTAAGTTGTATCAAATTACAGATGTAATCAACATTATTATGATATAAAATAACTTTAGTATCAAATACTAATATGTGTTTCTATAAGGACAATAAGGGTTGTATTTATGTTCATCTGAATAAAATAAAAAACGGCTTATGTTTCTTCGGAACAAAACTACATAACAAGTCACCTGTCCTCATAACAAGTATTTTACACCTTTACTATCGCGTCGTCGATTTCTACCAACAGGAATTTTTATCAACCCCAGATAAATCGACCATACTTTCTGTGAACGACAAAAGCAACTAAAAAATTAAGAATATATTACGTTGTAAAAATATATAAATCGTATGTATAACAATACATCCAATAAATGTAGATTGGATTATATTATATTCTGTTGAATATATAAATTGAATAGTAGGCGACAAAAATTACTGATTCTACCCACGCTACTATCATAGCGACATATTTTATCAATTAGTTTCAAATAAATTGCTGTTTACAAAGTCTGTCAAGGTTGTATGGTATCAATTTTAAATGTGCATACTTATGCAGAGATCATGGTCGTTATTGATTTTGGACAGCCTGTATATTATGCACACTGTACAATATTATAAACGAGATGGAAGCAAGGATTGTTCTTTGTTGAAGATAGCCTTGACATTATTCATATTTTTACATATTTTGATAGGTTTGTGTTAGTTAGAACAATTGATTTAACATAATAAAACTGAGTAAGATATATAGTAAATAATTTTCTGTTTATATAACTTTTTCTATTTTAGTAATAATTGAGAGAAAATAGGCAAGACCTCACTTCGTCTTAATCTTATTCTCCTTTAAATTCATGACCGGTACGCTTTATCGACTGACAGCACTTAGGTGCGTTAATAACACTTCTAGCGCAAACGAAAAATGATCTATGGCACGTGCGAAATCCGTTCACAATTTCGTCACCCACACAGTGTAGTTGTCCTAGATTTGTTTTGTTTAGTGCACGGTAGGTATAATATGTATTGTTTTCAAAATGTTTTGTAACATACAATAACACTGCAAATTTTTTTAGTGTATCGAATAAATATGGAATTTATTAAATAAATAATTCAAGGTCGAACCTGATACAAGCTCCACTTAAAAAGTGTAAATGAAGCCCATTTACTTAAACAACTCAAAGTGTGTTATTTGATAGCAGAATTAATTTTTTTTTTTTTTAAAACCTATTAAATGTGACTCCGAATTATTTGCGTAAACACAAAATAATATTATAAAATGACAAAGATAACTTTATATAGGAATTTTGTTAGCAGATATACCATTGTTTGCAAATTAAAATGCGAACGAAATATAAACAATGAACAGGAAATAAAAACAGTGGAATAATAATATTTCGAATTAAAATAGAACTCCATATTTTCCTTGACTCAGTATATTGCCATTAATATCCGTACCTAACAATAAAAATAACTGATTCTGATTAATGAAAAAAAGTTAAGAAGATATAGTTTTCAATTATGAGTCTGGTAACTGCATAACCATATGCAAACCTCTAATAAAAACAAAAATTCCATTGTTCGAACATTACAAACGTTGTTTTCTTCGAAGACTGTCGATGCCCTCGGCGTGTTCGCAATACGACACCGATTTCCTGTGTATCGCAGAGGTCAAACTTGCACTTCTTCGATATATATCACAATGTACACTTATATACGACAATATTTATTTTCCAAAATAATACATGATTACTAGTGCATAAGCACAAAGATACAATTTATATATATAAAGATACAATATAATAAACTTGGAATAGTCAGTATTTGAATAATTGAATTGTTTATAAGACTATATGTGAATTCCTTAGAGAGGCTAATCTAAAAAAAATGTATTAGCAAACTTCGTAGACGAGGATTTGTTTTTGTTTTTGTAAGCAATTTAAAGCAAACTCACCACTTGAATGCAATAACAAGATCGTTACCTAAAAGAGGTGATTATTGTAATAATGGCAGTCATTTTAAACATTTATATATAGTATATAGCAATAAAATTCATCATTTTCTTTCTTTTTATCTTTAAAACCGATGGCATAGTTCTTTAGGACATATTTCTCTATCCCTTATAGTTTCAGAGTTCTCCTCACTGACCCATCTCAATGTTACACTCTGTATATTTAAAAAAAACTTTGAATTAATTGACATTTATAGACTATGCAAAATTTATTGTCGCACGGAACCGAGAATAAGGATTCGATTCAAAGTCGCTCGCGTAGTAAATTTGCATAATTAAATAGCATTATGCATTCATTCAGGTCACCCTTACAAACGACGAAAACACGCTCTAAAATGGACATTGACAAAATCTTATTAACTACGGAATTTCGTTTGTTGTTACTTGTTATACATTTAACGTTCACTTATACTATCATTTATTAATTTTAGCAGCATTAAGCATAAGATGACTAAATCTTAATTTTTTTAGCAATAAAAATAAATTACCATAATTGAGTTTTTCAATTGTGGGACTTGCATTTTTGAAACCTACTTGTGACATATTATGTATATGTCTCTTTATCGAGATTATAATTATTCGCGAATTACACTATTCGCGATTACAATTTTGTTCAAATAAAAATATGTAAGTATATTATTAATTATATTAATGCATGCAAAAATGTAACAATTGCGTTCACACTGTCATTCAATTACCGAGACATTTACTTACACTGACATAAAAAGGGAAAGCCTGGACGGGAATTAATGCCCGAAGACATCAGAATTAATCCCTTCGAGAGTTGGTAGCCCGCATCTTGGTGTAAATATTCGCGAAAAGTTGGTTTCACTTCACGCGGTTGGTTCGTGATTGTTCGGGTGGAGCCGACCACCCGCGCACCACAGCAGCAAGGCAGCGAGGTCGTGGAAAGCGAAACCACCCTGTTTTCTCCCTCGACTGCGGGTCGTTGGGGTCTTTGTCCCCCGCGACCCAGTTAATGACCGACCCGCAGACGCGGCGCAGTTTCTATATAAATACCGCCGGCTACACTTGACCTCCAAAGTTTTTTTATTGAAAACCACGTGTGTGTTGCTCTGAACAATATCGATATTTTATATCGTTGTTTTTTTATATTACAACGATGTCTTATGAACAATATTGTATTTATTTTAAAGTAAATAATTATTTGAGTATGTTGTAGAAGGAACAATTAAGGTTTTTGTTGGCAATAAAACTCCGCGGTAAGAGATGTCTTCTCACCGCTTAAGTTTGCGAATTTCAGTTTTAATCCCAGCTCCGCATAGAATTACTTGACAACTCAACTCAAGAGTTTTTGTTTCATTAATTATCGCAGCGTAAACTTTGGTAAATCGGCATTACATTTTACAAAAACTAATACAATTCATATATTGCTATTTCATGAAAACATAACATAAATAATTTTGAATTCTTTTGTAACGTAAAATTATTTATGGTGGTTTAAATATTAACTATGTAATATAATCGGTACGGAACTCTAACTGTGCGAGTTTTGCTAGCTACTTGTCCCATTTTTTTAATCGCAATTGATAAATATATAATATAAATAATAATATATAAGTAGGAATAGAAAATCTAGTTAAGAGTAATTCATTATTAAACTCGTAAACGGTAGCCGATTTCGATCACGGCAACAATGCCTGCAATCAGTACTGAATAATAGAGTGATCCAATTGACCAGAAATAAAAACTCGGCCTGCGGAAAGGGTTTAGTCGTGCCTCGTCGCGTCGGTTTAAACTAGAGGGACGAGTGGAAGCAACAGGTCGCGAAATAACGTTTTAATTGTTAGCTGATAAGCATCGACGTCACCAGTGGACGGAGCGGCGCGGTTGCACCTACGCGACCGACTCGGCTGCCAAGTGCCGGGTACGATGACCGCAGGGCTAGGGTTGCCAGCCATCGCTCGCGCGAGAGACTTAGATGATATGTCCCGCAAAATACGTGTGATGTGTAGACGTGTGCAAACTTTCGGGTAGAAGTAGTTTCAGCTACGTAGGAACATTTTTTCGCTGAGCGTGTTCTACCATCTGCATCATGGTGAGTGTTCTGGAGAGTTATTCAATCTAATTCCCTCCTCTGGTTTCCACAACAGGAAAAATAAGCGCTGGGTCTCAGAGCCAGGTTTTACGGCTCCATTTAGGCACAAACAAGAAGTTCTTTTTCTTATATTTGCAACACCCTGAAAGTTTAGAACCATCTTCCGGCCAGTGTGTTCCCTCCGTTTTACAACATCGGGTTCTTCGAGCGTAACATGAACGCACGTTTTGTTTTACTGGAGTGAAGATCGCACGTATCGCGTTCTTCGCTACCGAAATTGAGTCCAAAGGGAATAAATAGCCAGATTAGCATGTTAAACTTTTCTTGCCAAAGCAAAATATATTCAACTAGATATGCCCACGGCTCCGCTCGAGTTAACTACAGAATTATTGTTTATGAAGATATCGTGTTTTTTTATAAAGACCATATATATTTAAAGAGTAAAAAATATATAAATCAATCCATTAGTTTTTGCCTGATGCACGCACATCCGCTAACCTCAATAATTTTCTTTATATAGATAGGATTATTTAAAATGTAAAAGGTAAATCTGATTTCTAATTGTATTTCTCGCCTGCTGTCAGCTGGGTCCCGCTTCTTTTAGCCACGTCCTGCATTACGATTGTAAATATCCCGCAAATGCATGCAATTTGGTTGGCAACCCTGCACAGAGCCCCGATGCACTCGTCGCTCGTTCCACGTGAATCTTGTTTAAAATATTGCATATACTTAGCTCCATCAGGGGCTTCGCTGCTCCGTTTACGACCCGACGTTAACTGATTGCTATACTTTATTAATTATAACATTATTAATTTATCATCATAAACACATTATGTTATGAGAGTTTCAATATGCCAGCATTAAATGTTTTATAACGTCACATTCTGTTTAATTTTTTATCAAATTAGAATAATTTTACCCACAGAAAATCTCAAAAGTCAATGATTTTTAGGGGTTTGCATTGCATATTTTTGATAATATTGCTTAAGAAAATCATTGTGCTTCATACGGATGTGAAGTTTGAGTTGAGTTTGAGTAATCAGATCATTGATTAATGAGAGTTATATATAGATGATAGTGTCCCTTTTTAGTATATTATATAACGTCACACAGAAAAACAATATTACTGTATGTAGATTTAATAATAACATGTAGAGTAATTATCTGGTAACTAGTATCGTCTTTACTACTTACTCTTACTATCGGATAGATTTTGATGAAATTTGGCAGTGCCGTGTAACTTGAAATATGTTAACATAGCTTTTGTATTTTCTTTGTGGTAATAATGTATTTCAATAATTCTTTAAATCAAAATATTTCCCGGGTAGGTACAAAATTTCATGAAAATCTGTGAAGCCGTTTTTGAGTTAAATCTACACATAATCTACAAACACAATTTTTTGTCAGATTCATGGGCTGTTACAACTATGACAAAATTTGTAAAAAAAAACATGTTCAGACAGAACTACAGGTTTATTTATATAGATGATTTCATTTAGACGCTTGGTACAAAACATAAAACAAATGATAGTTCGTATTGTAATATATTTACTCCACAACCAGTTGACAGATATTACATTTCAGTGGCAGTTAGACACCTCGGGGTAGTCAGTTTCAAGATACGGGTTTCTCGACCTAAACCAGTTTAAAATGAACTTCTGTTATTTAACAACACCGCATCGCATGAAACAGATGTGCAGGTCACTGCTGCTGGCTCGCGAACACTTGCATAGGTAGTGTTGTATTGCAAGCCACACAAGAATCTGAACTAAACGTTTTTAATATCCTTTGTTTTTATTTAGTTGACGCAATCTGAGGAAAGCGATAGACTGGACTTTTACATATCTACAGGATCCTAATCATAATTTAATAAACAATAAAAAATCCTTGCTTGCTCGAATACTCGTTCTGCGTTAATAGAGGACTAATTTCATCTTACTAACAGCCTTAGAGCTGGTTCACACTAGGTCGGACCGATAGTTTACCTGTCGGTCAGCTGCTGGCTATTGCTTGCTGTTCACACTGTTCTGAGACACAACCTAATGTGAACACCACCTTACTATTATCCTTGTCCTGTTTGTCGCAAAGCAGTTACGAGTTGGTTTTCCGCGTACAATAAGCGACGAGAAGTTCTGGTTCCCATGTGGTTATCATTAGGTGTATAGTGATCGCGATCCATACCACTCCGCTTTATTACTGGATATACGCCGGTTGATCCCGGAACGAGACAAACCAAAAGAAAATCAGTGATGGGTTTAAAACTGCGTCGCGATCCCTACCACCCCGCTTATTACTACTTAAAACTATGTGTATAGTATAGTGATTGTTATTGATAATTATATTAATAGGGATAATAATCGTTGTGCTTCCCATCTAATGTATTCATGTTTTAACATGAATCGAGTCCTCTATGTGTACACGCAGACACGCCACTCCACTCTGTACCTGCAGGTGCTGTATGCCAATAATATCCGACCCGATAGTAAATTGTGGCTGATAGTTTTAGCGGGTCGTTGTAATGAGAACAGTGCTATTTAAATGTATATATACCAATATATATCCGATACATTTATTGTCTCGACAAAACTGTCGGTCTGACCTAGTGTGAACTGACTGTGAAAATTTGCATGCGAGTTCCTTTGACACTATAGGTGAGCACTACTAATGAAGGATTTTTGGAAATTCAACCCCTAAGATGGTGAAAAAGTGTATGGAGGTTTATATGAAAATTCGTCATTTTTTATGATAGATCTATGAAAATTAGTATTGAGCAATTCTGTAAGAAATTAAAAAGATGGGAACTAAGAGGCGGGCGAAGCCGTGGGAAAAGGGCTAGTATCTACATAAATAAGTGAAATACTGTTTGTTGGTAAGCGCATCAGTTGCGAACGGCTGGACTTATTTAGCTATTTTTTATTTTAAAAGGTTCGTAATAGTCCGAATAAGATTTTTACGAGTATGGCAAGAAAAACTGGAAGTTTCAAATTGGGGTTAAACTTTACATCCTTTTTATATTGGATTTAAAATATAAAACTGATTTCGAATTGAGAATTGATAACAAAGATTTAATTTCAGAGCACAACGAAATAAGCATATAAACGATCATACGAGATTCGCCCACAGTGTCGACCGTTTCTCTTTGTGTTATGAAGGTTTCTTGTCGACAGACAGCTTGTAACTTTTTCTTTAACATTATACATCTTTTTAAAACTCATAATATTATAAGGATGAATAAAGTTGATGGTCTATGCATATTATCTATTTAATTAAATATATACAAAACTTCTTTTAAGACAAAACCATAATCAAGTTGATTTAATTCGAGAAAGCGTTATTAACTAAGGGGCGGTTTTTCAATCAACAGATAACTTTATTAGTGGAATAATTTTTAAATTTTGACATGTTTTCCATACATTATCTATCAAGTGTCAAAATTATTCGTCGTATAAAATTATCTAACAATTATCTGACGATTGAAAGTCGGCCCTTAAACAATCTTTTAGTACGAATGTTTGGGAGGTTACATTGCATACTTTATTATTTATTGTATTTATTAATAAACTTCCGATATCGGTGTCGGTATCGTATCGATACAATCATGTATCGTTACATCCCTCTGATCAAACCTTTTCTTTTTTGACTTTATATTTTTTTTTAAATAACTTATATTTTTCAATTCATTAAATGCACACAGTTCAGTTAATATTTATTGCATGTAGATCCTTCATATGTAACAAGTAGTAATTATATTTACGCGGATCACTTATACTGTTCATACAGTTAACAATTTCAGAATTTTACGATTCAACTTGTCAACGTAGCAGTCATAAACAAAGGCCATGGGAAATGTTATTTCTGCGTCGTACAGCGCCGCTCTCTGCCGCTCCGCGCCGTATTGTAGTAACCCGAGAGCCGGCGCGGCGTAGGTCATTGCTGGATCGTAAATAGTAATTTAGGGCACCACTTACCGAGCTACGGTTTTAAATGATATTTATTCGTAAGAAGTTGCATTGTTCGCGAAACGAATGTTTGTTAAAACAAACTCACTAGGAGTTTTAAGGAAACGAATTTTATTTAGTACAGCTATGCCCGCCATTTTCATCCGTGCAAAATTTATTCGGCCGTGAGTCGCCAAGGCACCCCACAATCGGTGTTCTAACTTCCCGTACTTGCCTACAGCTTAGAATGTTTGACGTTCATGGTTATTGCTTTTATCCTTAGGGTCGTAGCGTGAAGTTTGATACCCTAAAAAACCTTCCGCAAAAAGGCTGTGAAAGTAAAAATATTTTTTTTAACCTGACCGGTAGTTTCAGGGAGGCAAGGAAAAAATTTTCAAACAAACGAAAAACAATCTCCTGAGTTTTATAATGATTTAAAGTTGCATGTTGTTCGATGTTTGAAAAATCGAGTTTAAAAATAACCTCAAACAAAGCGAGGACCGCCCGTATTTCCTCTCGTGTGTCTAAAACCGCCAACTATGTAACACGAGTAACGTCTTAAGGTAGAAAAACACAGACACACTCGACACAGGGCGAACAGTCTATAGACCGGTTGTCGCCATGTGTACACTGCAGAGCCATAGAGTTACTTATAAAGTGTCGCTGTCGCACAGTGTCACTGTCACTGCCGTGGAGACAGATCGTCAGTGTTTCCACTTTAATGATTTCCTTTCCCCACGCCTCAATTCAAATTTCCCCTTCTCGGGGCTTTTTTCCCCTCAAAAATTTTTCAGTCAGTTTACGCAATCAGCACATACATTTTAGCACAGAATAATATTTTAGGCCTAGTAGCCTTTATGCTAGTCCACGGTAGAGTCCATAAAAAATAGTTCCGAAATTTACCGCAATATTTTAAGCTAGGTTTTACCCATGATTTCCCGCAATTTCCCCTTTTAATGTCTTCCCCTTTTTCTCCCTCTATGGACCCTAATTCCCCTCAAATGGGGAATTTCCCCTCATTGTGGAAGCATTGCAGATCGTACGCGGTGTTTTGAAACACCCGACGCTAAAAGAGGGCTGTTGTGTGTATCTGTGTGTCTGGCTGTGGCATCGTAGCTCCCAAGCCCTTTTATCTAGTTTTTTTCATCTTTATAGGATTGGCGTAGTGACCACAATTTCTTCACTTGATGTTAAGTGACGAGTGGCCTAGGATGATAACACGCTAAACTTAGTGGAAGACTGGCTCTCAAGTGCAGCTGTCGGAACACACCTATTGGTGTTTGGCGACAGATTTTCAACTTGAGGGTGGTAGCTGGCCAGGCGGTTATTCGAAAAAGCGCTACCACCATCCTATGGTTTCCTCATGATGTTTTCCTTCACCGAAAGCTCAGGCTTATTGCAGGGATTCGAACTCAGGTCAATCGACGCGAAGGTGACTTGATCGTGTGTGTTCTTAGTTATGATTCAAGAAAATGTGTTCAGCCGTTTAAAGATTATCAGCTCTTTTCTGCACAGGTCTAATCGAGTCGAAATTTGGTATTCTTTTACTTAAATTATATTAGAGTAATATGGCAAAATTAAACTGAGTTTGCAGCATCATCTGGAAACTGCAGGATACATAACTCTGGTGAAGAGTTACTACAAAACGTGTGTCGGAGGTTTCTTAAATTTTTAATGTTGACATTCGAGCTCGAACTATTGCTCTATAAATAGAATGCGACAAAAATTTCTTGTCGTGTAGACACCTTCAAAACAAATGTCGACATTTGTGTCAAGTGTCAATGTCTTCGTGTATTTTAACCTTTAGTTTTATTTTCGATTTAGTTCATAATAAAAGCAAAAAGTATTTTTCGTCAAGTTTCTGCGAAATAAAAAACAATTTTACTGTAAATTGAGGTATAAAACAAACTTGCTTTTTATGATGTGCACACATATACATACTAAATAACAAACATATACGTACTAAAACATATAGTAAAATTAACATACAATTTTATTTAGAAATGTAATCCGAACCCTAAAGTATTAAAGTTAAATATATATCCTTATAAGTTATTCATACGTTAAACATGTAATAACTCCGCCAGTTAATACTAAAATAACAGAAGACTTCTTAACATTCGTTGAGTTTAACATTTTTGGATTATAATAATATAAGAATTGCGAGGTGAATGAAACTTGAGGGCTTCTGATCTTCGGTAAATACTTTTTTACGATGATTGGTGAAAACACCAATGTAACCTGTGAGTTAGGTACTAAAGCGAGTCCGGAGCGATACACATGCAAATGAACCGCTACATAGCAATGCGAATACTATCGGTACTGCTACACAACTTTACAACTATAGTTGAACAACCAACTTGTAACGCGAATCATTATTTGAGATATTTACGTTTTATTTAAAAATGTCTTGCACAATTGTTTGTCATGGATACTTAATATTTGATTAAGAAAGCTACTCATAAAATAAACCCACGTATGCGGTTTTACGACACTATAAATGTCACTATAATATGCTAACTTGTTTACAAGAAAGTATTTCATCACGCGGAGTTTACCTTAGCAAGTTTTTCGTATACTAAATAAGACCTTAGTGAAAAATCCATCTATGTAGAAAACTATTTTCAGAAGATATTTTGCACATACATTTTTAATTTGAGAAGTATAAGGACATAAGTTAGTAATAATTTGTTCACATTTACGACCTTATGCGTCTAAGTTAACGAATTAATAAAATCTTTTGAAATATGACGGTTGAATTCTAGAGACCAAGAACTTGATTTAAAAAAATGTAACATCTGTCTTCTATATAAATACAATGAGAGATTTGCCGTTGTGCGCGTCAAGCGAAAACTACTGGATAGATTTTATTCGTGCTTTTTTATTTTACTCCTTAGATACTTGGTCCTTATAAAAATAAATATCTTACTTTTAATAAAAAGTTATTAAAGTTTGTTATAAGTACTACGCGTTCTTCTGTGCTCCACGCGAGCGAAGCCGCTGGTAAATCTAGTACCTAATGCAAGCGAGTATTACTCCGGTAACAACATATTTCCTAACATAACTAATTATCCTCAATATTTATACGCTCATCCTAAAATCAAATCTATCAATGCATATTATAAAATAAAGTCCCCTGCCGCGTCTGTCTGTCTGAATGCGATAAACCCAAAAACTATCGAACGGATTTCCATACGGTTTTCATCCATGGACCGAGTGATTCATGAGGAAGGTATGGTAGGTATATAATTCATTACGGTTCTGTGTAAATTGGCAGAAATATGACTAGGATTGTTGAAAATGTCGGAAAAAATCATGCCGACTGGGAGCTTTACAGGCGTGCGCTGCGTAAACCAATAGAGTTGTTATGTATTAATCTGCTACCCGTGCGAAGCCGGGGCTGCTTGCTAGTAAATAATAAATCCGAAAGAATAGTAAAATAGCGATTTAACAATTCCTCTAAATACATAATTTAATTGTACTCACGTAAAGAAGATAAAAAACAGCACACAACTTTAAAAAAGTGCGTTGAATATCATCGGTCTTATTACAAAAACAAAAATAAACTCGTGTTGAACATGAGTTTTACTAAACAGTGTCTAAGATTTAAAACCGTGTTGAACGTGAGTTTAAAATGCTTTATTACAAAAGCGTGTCTAACCGATGTCTAGCTAAACATCTGGTTTAATTTTTTTATGCAAGCAACTCTGAATAACATTCACTCAATACGATCTCGCCATTCAAAAGCGTTCCATTGTATTCAGATATTCTGCAAGTAGTTTGTTTAAACAATTATATTTTTGTTTAGATCATCATCATAAAAAATAATGATATTGTAAAGAAGATATTAATTATAATTTTTTTGATATTTTCTGCTAAGCGAGTATAATTGTTAAAATACGAAATATATAAATTTAATATACGACAAAGTTCGTAAAGTGAAATCTGAGTTCGTGCGTACACCTACATCACATTATTGCATTATTATTTGTCGTCAAATCGCAATACATGAAATTATTACGAAATAGTTTTATTAATTATTCATATATTAAGGGAAATCAAAGTAAAAAAAATTGATGAAATAATACATAAGAACTCACGTCAGTTTAAATAACCTCTTGACGAACCCAACACTGTAGCGCATATGCTACTTGTATTTTTCTGGCTCTATAGACAAAGTGTTATTATTCTGTGCTAAAGAACCCCACGAGAAGTACATGTAAGCTCATGTTTTTTTTATTACAATCTCACCTGATGTTAAGTGATGATGTGAAGATTTTTTTTTTTTTCGAACTGACTACACTGTTAGCCTGAGAGGCCCTGGAGCCTTTACGGCTTTTACAGCTTTACCGGGCTTGGGGGCGAGCGCTTAGGGCACTCAGCCACGAAAGCTAAGCAACAACATCCGAGGGTGCCAAAGTGGCCGAACCTCGGCTCGGACTGTTGCGCGTATGCAATTAAGTCGCGATCTGACTAATTCCCTATCCGTAATTCGATCTAAACTAACTATACATATATACATGTTTCTGCCCCCTGGGAGGAGGGAAGGAACATGTGTATGTGTATTTAGTGGTCTGAAATTTTTGTCTACTCTAACTAGGCAAAAAAGAAAAAAAAAGGTCCCTTACAGAACCTATGTACCTATGTGTGTTGTGCATGCGTGTATAATGCAGTGTCATGTATGGCTGTGAAAGCTAGTGATTGTAGAGTCACTTGTATCGCGCGAGCGGCTGCTTGTCTCAAGGGCTCCATGCCGATGGATCGGACCTAGGCTTGAGTTGCCGCAGAGGAGGGCGGTCGTGGCGGGTTGATGTGAAGATGATAACACGCTAAACCTAGTGGGAAACTGGCTCTCCAGTGCACACACCTATTGGTGCTTAGCGACAGATTTTCAACTTGAGGTTGGTAGCCAGCCAGGTTTAACTAATTCTACTATTATTCAGGCAAAAGCTTGGCTAAACCTATATTTATTTTAAATACAAAGTCATTATACGCTTAGAATGGCATAACAGGAACACGATTTACTTGTGAATAACAGAAACTGTTCAATTAATTGACATATTCGAAATCAATACAATCCAGAATATCTATGATATCCATAATTTATAACCAAATATATTATACCGCCAACAAATACAACTACAATAAAATAAGAATTGTCAGTTTAGACAAGCGTTAGACAACGCTTCCTTTGTGTTTAAATTTTAGACGCGTTTAAAGCGTGGTTATCTTTAAACAACTCCAAAACACTCTTTTGTAATACAAATTTTTTTACACATGTGTTCAACGCGTGGTTATCTTTTTTGTAATAAGACCGCATAGGTTTAGAGATGAAATGTCCATATATGTATATAGCTAAGTCGTTAAATGAAATGATATTACCTCCATTCTAGGCAAATATAATTTAAAACGTTAAAAAGTCTGTGATTGGTCATTAAACTCATAACTCTTAAGATAAGGTCATACGTGTTTATTGTTTATATAACTAGTGGCTCTTAAACAAGAACACAATAAATCATAATTACAAACAAGATCTTTGTTTTTAAAGCAATATGTATAAATTGAACAGTCCATTGTATTTAATAGTTGGTTCAATGCTTATTAACTTTGTTTACAATAATTAAAAACATGAATAAATATTGAGTTAAACTTAACAGTTAACGTTCTACATTCATATACCGGTGTTTCAACCAAACATAATGTCAAATTTCCTAATAGCTCAAGCCATATTACAAAACAAATCTATTTCTCCTAACTATATTATATTCATTGATTTGAAAAGACAAAGAGTTTACGATAACGCAAAATATTTCACACTGTAATAGCCCTATGAGTAAGAAACCTCGCTTGCCGGGCAAAATCCTTGCATTCTCGAATCCGCAATTCCATCAACATTCTAAAACCGTGAATACAAATTGAAAAGGTGTCAACCCTAGGTTAAGTTATTTGCATTAGATTGCAACTGCAGTTGTTGCAACATTGAGTATGCAAAGGCCTTGCGTTCGCAGAGCTACGCGCATAGCCCGGCGGCGCGTCGGCCATGGACCGAAATATCCGCTTTCACGCACATAGTCCCAATACAAACATACAACTCATTCTAAGAGCAATATTCATGTACCCTAATACTACAATGGCAAGGTAAATTACTTATTTATTAACTAAAAGTGATATATTAAGCCTAGAGAATAGTAATACGTTCAGCCTAGAAAGGAGATTAGCTTTCATGTAAATAAAAGCTCTAGTTAGTCTGGTAAACACATTGTCGAACCTGGAGTTAGATTGTTGCGTTCATAAAAAGTTAAGACTATAAATGGTAAAATTACAATTTAATATTTTCGGTAAAAAAAGAAAAACATATTAGTATGTAAAACATATTATATTAGTTGAATTATTATTAAATGCTTATTGCCGGATACATGTAGACCTTTTAATTGTACTGTGTTCTAATTTCATTTTAATTGTACTTAATAATATGTCTAAGGGGATCCAAACGGCACAACAAATTTGATTTGGTAAACTAAATATAAAGACACAATTCATGTCCTGTAATAACAATTTAATGATGAACTATTGTACCTGTTAACTGATTGCAGTCCGAACCCGTTTACAAGTAATATGATGACGCAAGTGAAACTAACTTTACAATAAATGGAACAACTCGCTTGGTACTAACAAGAAACAAGTTTCCATTGCGAATAACATGAGCTTACTTTCAATTAGAAAACAAAGGCCCAGTGTGCAACATAAACATTGAATACCGTTTTTATATCCCATTAGGTGTTTCATAGAATCCTGATGGTTTTACATTTCGTGTCATACCGTCATACCGTCAGATCATACCGTCGGCTTTTGTATTACGAGATTTTGAGCCATTTTTTTCGTTGTATTACCGCTCTACATAAAATACACAATACACATATCGGTTGAATTAACAAATTACATCATAAAATGTACAAAGATTTTGCCGAGTGAGCGAAACAAACCACTATGGGTTACTACTTACTAGTAACAAACTATGATAATCACTGCAGCTATCAAAAATGTATACTATCATCTATATTTGTAGTGTATAAGTTATGTTTACGGTTGGGAACCGATACTCTTGGTGCGGAAAGCAGAGGCACTGTCGACTTTACCGGCTTAGTTTTACGGTGATCTAAATGCACGACATTCAAATTATAAATAAATAAAAATAAACAACACCGTCAGATGTCGGCCTGATTTTCAACGCCCACCGTAGTTGAAAAGGGACAACGGAAAAAAAACTAAAACACAAGAAACCTTAGCTGACAGTGCCCTCTGTTACGCAGCAACCTTGAATAATTTACTTCGAAGCTTTGAAAAAAAATATACCGAGATGAATAAATACTTATTAAAATAAAATCTTAAGAAATGTTAAACTTAGAACCTAGATTTTGGCCTGAAGTTAGTTTTTCTATTGACATCTTTTTTACAACGACTTTACAAAACTCAATTAAAAAAAAACACATTTAAAGCCGAATATGACAAAAAAAGAATAACACAAGTTTAGTTATTCATAAACAATATACTATAGTAATATAATAAATAATTAATAAGTATGATAAAACATCGTTTGGTGATGTACGTGAAACAATTGAAGTCATTAGGTTATTAGATGTTGTTATGTTGTTGCAAGCAGTTTGCAAACAGACCACTGGATAATGTTATTGTAACCGCAAACTGTTTGCATTCGATTCCCTCAGGCCAGGGCCGGAGAAGCGGGGCCGTATCGATTACCTCTCGCCTGTATTATGTTTATATCTCAGCAGTTGCAGATGTATATATACCAGCTGTTACGCTGTTTCTACGCAACTCTGCTGTAATATTAATGTAAGCGGTTATACTTACATACAGTTATATTGTTATCGTACACCGTTAATAGAAACTGCGATTTCATCACACCATTGCCTATAACATGGCCTAGTGTAGAGCAATGTAATCATTCCACTTAGAAGAAAGACGTCCACTGATAGATGTAGGCCTCCCCACAAAGATGGCCACAAGGGCCGGTCCTACGCTGTTTGCATCCATCGGGTTCCCGTAATCTTCAACTGATCGTGACGCTGAACCACCTTGATTACGTGTAGTAATTTATACATAATTAGTTGTATTTAATTTTAAATTGTTGTAACTAAAATACATTATAATATGTAAATCAATCCATTTCTCGCCGATGAAGTATTCATGACCATCTTTAATAAAATTATGATATAATAGATAACTGATACACCGACAACCATTTACTTGAAATTAAATATTATACACTTTTGAATTATACCATGTGTTTAAATAAATTAAAATAAAACACTTTTTTAAACTAACAGACGAATCAGTACGATATAAATTTACATGTTTAAAATAAAACAAGGTAATGATATATTGAAAATGTCCCACAATTGTATAAACAAGTATAACAAAGCGTGTTTATAAAGACACTCGACTGTAATGTGTTCTCATAATTACCGAATCACTTACAACATATTATACATAAACATCAATAACGGTACGAGACTGTACGTACTACGTACTAGAACGTCACGCGATAGAGGCATGCGATGTCGTCTTACATTGCATCAATATGCCGCACAAACGCAAAGATGCGGCCGAGCCAGAGCTATCCGTTCGTATTGAGAAATTAATTATCATCTACTTTATTAGCCAATAAATTATTTACAAACGGTAAGTTGTTGATTCAGCGGATGCGTATCATTTAACTTTTAAATCGATCACATAAATAAAGGTTGTCTAATTGGCCGACTATGTCTGGTAAATGAAACGGCCTATATATTTCGCAAGAGCAAAGCAACAGCAGAAATGGATAAATATCAGCTTCAAAATGGCAATTTCAGATTATCTTTGGCGCATAATACAAATTCGCCATTTGTGAGTAAATATTTAGTGATTTCTGCTATCGCTTTGCATTTGCGAAATACCTACGTAATAGGAAGAAGACCATAAATATTGGACTAGTTGGGAAGATAAATTGTCTAAATGATTATTGTGCAGGAAAATAACCTGTGCACTTTTTTTGAGGTAGAATCAAAAACGGTAAATACATTCTACCAAAATAACTTCAAACGGTAGCCATAGTAATATGTTGTTGACATCAGCATTTTCTAACAGAACAATAATAATGGGCCCGCAACGGCCATGGTTCTAGCAATCTGGGTCACTCTAATTATTATGAATAGTTTTCTGAGGGTTACAAGAACCAATTATGTTGGAGCTGGAGTTGGATGTTAAGTTAAAAAGAAGTTAATCCTTACTAAATGTAACAAATAACACAAGCATCAAAAAAATTTAATAAAGAAATTTAATTCCCCACTTATAGAATGAATGTAATATAAATTTTAATACAAAGAGGGTTAAAGAAAAACAAACTCCTATCTTTAGAACTGAAAGATCACCCTTCTATAATCCAATAAATATTCAACAGGTCGCCCCTTACTTAATGTGTAACATGAAATTCGCATATGTACAATTCTTAACAATGTCCACACCCCTACGGATAAACAAACAGGTGATTCTTACTCGTACTTATTTCGTATTCCTACTAAGTCGGTAGTAAACCAGTAGTAATTTAAGTCGCAATTTAATAAGTGAAATGTCACAGAGAATTTGAAAATAATCGTTTTTTCTGTAACGTAGACGTCTGTAACGTGACAGTAGTATAACGTAGGACCCATTTAGTTAATCAGTTTATGCATGTTCACGCACAGTTTGTGGCGAAGTGTGCGCACGACCAACTGATAAATAACGCTACTAGGTCTGCGTTTAGCCTTGTCATCTACGCTCACTCATCAGAAGTTGAGGAGTGTATGTAGTTATAATATAAACTTATAAACATGAATTTATAATATTTAAAGAAGTTTATTTGAGAAGCCAGATAGTTACAAGTTGAACAAAAATCATACAAAAGCGTCCCTCACGACTAAACTACTATGAACGATTAGCGATTCATATTCCATCTACTTACCAAATCTAAAAAAATATACGACGCTATCGTAACAACAAACAATCAGAGAAATGTATAAATTAAAATATATATACATAAAAATGCTTTAATATTGACGTATATTAGTACAAATACACTATTAATTTTGATATAGTAGGTACTTTCAATGTTACAACAAAAAAAGATCATTGCAAGCCAAAGGTTTGCCATCTATGGATTATGACGTTATGTCCTCTATAAAAATTCATTTTGATTAAATAAATAGGAATACTGCTTCGATATTGCTCTCTAAAGAGTATTTATCTATGATAAGTCGGTTTTGCCAACCTCATTTACTTAAAACCTCTACACCATTACATGATACATAAGTACCAGTTTCAACTAATCAACTACTTTTGCAGTACAATGGTTGTTAAATTTGTTAATATTTTTAATAGATACATTATAATAAATGTATACCATATATAATCCTATTCTTAATTTAATTTATATCTTTGAATTTAGAAATCCACAAATATGGAGATTGATCATCACTGTACATATATCGGTTCCAGTAAGTATATTATATATAGTAAATTAATGATTTTTACAAATTCCACTAGAATGCTAAAAAAAAAAAGAAGAAGGAAGAAGTTTAAATTAGAGAGTTCATATACTAAAAAAACTTCATTGATAACTCTTACAGCATAAATTAGGGACCAAAACAAATTTAAATTTAGAATCAATTCCAATTTTGTATGATTATCAAACGTTATAAATGACAGTTGCAGACTCATTGTTTATAAATCAAGCTCACCTAAGTAAAATATTATTCTACAATCCATAACTCTAACTACCTAATCTATGAACACTCCCTATTGTCAAATACTAAGAAACAGCAATATTACTGACGTTACAACAATAGATCCAAGGATAGTAAAGGCAAATCGTTTACTTGGCATTTGGCAACCAACAATAGAAGTAAGACAATGACAATATGCTGTAAGGAAATACAAAAAGGACATTTTAAACATAATAATAGTAAAATTGAAATTTTACAGGATTACAGCCCACTGGCCATGACAAAGCTTTAACTAGTAGTAAAGTTTGAAGAACAATGGTGAGTAGGTATAACACACTAATTAGAAACAGGCGTTTGTGAAAACAAATATATTTCTAAAGAAATAATAATTATTCGTAATCCGGTAATGAATTTTTAATGCCGCAGTTATACATTTTCAGCGTGTTTGCCCGCTCTATATGTAGCTCTCTCATTAAATTTAAATACGAAGAACCTTCAGATTACAATCTACATATTTTTTGTAACATAATAATTCTTAACTTGTTCAATTTGATAGAACACCGATCAGCAAAAATCATACCAGACATCCAAGTCATATCCAGACAATCCAAAAACAACGGCGACAACCGAGGGATCTTAAATCTATTGCCAGTCGTCGCTAAGATGTTGGCTTGTTCAACTGCTCTTTACATTATGTTTAAAGGAATGAATGTTACAAGAAGGAGAGAACACACTGACGGGTGACGCCGCGCCGTGGCGGTTCTACACCTCTACAGTACGACAATTATATGAGGTGGAGAATGTTTTTGTCGTACCGAGATGCGAGGTTACCGTAAAGCTGTGGCTATCTGTTTAGAAAGGGAGAAGAGAGTATTCGTTTGAACAGCTCTTAAGAACACGCGCCATGGTACTTTGTAAATTTTTACCTAGTAATTAACTGAAGTAGATATTTTATTATAAAAATTATAACGTATAATATTAGCTATTCATCATGTATAGTAGCTTTATGCAGATATAAATCGTTGTAATAATTAAAACGAAGATTTTATTGCCCGACAAAACAGTTACTAAGCGTAAATACGAGACGACAACCCATAGAAATATATTTGGAGATTTCTCTCTACTTGGGACGTAGGGTAGAGTATGAATAGTGAAATACTTCCATCCTACAGAAGATTGCAGCCAAATAACCTTGTGTTCTGTTATTAAAATTAAAATCATGAATTTAGAATTCTACAACGAATAAGAAACACCTAATTTATAAACAAAAATCTAGAAATATTTTTTTTTTTCAAAAAAAATTATATCTTATCAAACAACATGATCATTTACCTCATCGTTAATAAAATAATTAAAATTCATTTCACTGACTTTCATTACTGAAAAGAAAGTCAGTGAAATAAATTCACATTCTTATCATGGATGGCTAATATCATCTTGTCGCACTTCCGCCACATGATACGGCGCACAGCTCTCAATTTTACCCTCAACTAAACTCACCAAAACAAGTAGGTATAACTTCAAAAGCAGATAAAGTATTTGAATTTGCAATTAAGTTTTTCACAGAAACATAAATAATCGTTTTTGACTTATGGAAATCGAACACACGTATCAGTTCGTATCGTTTCAGGGTGTGGGTCGTATAAAAGCGAGCAATACCTTCACGACCCGAGGTAAAGATGGATTTACTGTTGGACGAAAATAGATTACAAAGAAGTTGTAGATCAAAAACATTCCATTAATCCGGTCTTGGCCCACAAAAACGACCTTTTTTTATACTATTCTTTTTATTGATTTAACTGCGTTAAAAATAATGAAACAGTAGATAAGTAATTAAAGTTATTTTGGTTTTAATATCCATCAGGTAATTATCATTTATTATTGTTGAGGGGTTTAAAAAATGATAAATCTTCTGTTGCCAATATTATGATGTCATGCAAGTCAATTAATAACCTACAATTGAAACAGAATCCTATTATGTCCTACATTAACGGAGATCGTGACTGCAACGCTCCGTGACATTGCGTTTGTCGAGTCGTATGTCCCACGTGGAGTTATATTTACTGTTACTGTTAGATATTAAACGCTAGAAACTCAGAAAACAACAAATGTATCGTTGGCATCTGTACTAGTTACAACTGTATCACAAATGCCAACGCCCTTAATTTGAATTTTATAAGAACTGTGGCTCAGTTTGTGTGGTTAGCCAAAAGTATTATGGACTACTGAAATATGTTAAGAAGCCCAAGTGTGCATGTACATGTGTGTATATGAAGTGTGAGTTTAAGTGTGTGTGCGTGTGAAAGCTTGTATATTATATGTGTGTGCATAAAAAATCATAATAAAAATGTATACCCGAATAATTATTTTCTTTATACTGCGAATAGAACTTGATATTAATATTTTATAATAAGGAACTTCGTTTCTATCTGGCGTCTCACGACACCACATGTTTATTTTTTTAAATAAAATGCTGTATAGAAAATTATAAAAGCTAATAAAAAATGTAATTAATTATAAAAATAAATAATTGATTGCATATATATGAATAATCTGATACTATTATCATTAGAATCAGGGGTGTTATGGAATCCGTAACCGTAACCGAAACAATCGGATATCTGAAAAAGAAAAATCCGAAACCGTATTATACATTACAGATAAATTATTCGACTAATTTCGGATAGGGGCGAAGTCGGATTGGACACTGTCGAATAACAAACATGATTTAAAAGTAAAAAAATAATTATCTAAAATAAAGTTGACATTGTTCATCTAGAAATATTGTAATAATACCTATTTTCTTTGTAAATACAATTACTTGACCACTGTGATATGTGTGAACTGTAATAATTATTCGAATCTACCGCTATATATCTGAAATAGTTTAATTTCCGGTAAAATACTCTTAAGATATCTATATCCCAGATCCTAAATCCTTAACATTCTTGATTAGAATATCAGCATAGAGTAACCGATTAATTATATATTATTCTCTTATACATGTGTATACATTCAAGTTCAAGTTAAAACAATGAAGAGTAGCAGAATCTATGCAACTGCGGAAGTGCTCGTGCTGGTTTGTTCTGGTCTGAGGGGTGTGGTTTGCAACATGCAATAGCGCACGAGGTGTTCTAACTCAGTTCTCAGGAGAACAACCAATTAATGACTGGCCTCAGTTAGCGACCGCAATAAGTTTTATATAGTATAGCAAGCGGCATGTAGGGCAGACGGCCATGGATCGGAAAACTGCACGGCCGTTAGCAGCAACTGCAATATCATATCGCTAAGGTTACGTTATGCATGCACCATAAAACAACGTTTACGACCGCTCACCATCACCTCATCTTTGTCTTCGCACATTGTCTCGCTCTTATGGAGTTAAAATTTTAGTAATAAACTTTGTTAAATCTGCTTTTTGAGTCTACACTAAATGAAGATCCATGAGAAGTAACTTAAATTTTGTTTTATTATTACGATGATTCAGTATAAATATTTAGTGGTAGTTAGTGCTACAGTCCTTTTAGTGCTATGCTGGCAATAGGTATTTAGCAAAATTATCACGATTTCACATATCATTATATGTTATATCATTATATATTAATGATTAGTGTTATAATGCCAAAACCTTTACATAATTTTGTATTGTGTTATGGACATAAATTACATTGTGTTTAATTTTATTACAGGCGGCACATAGAAGACAAAACCGTAATAATACACGTCCCGTTGACAATTTACTGCCCAAGTATTGTCGATTGCATCAAGGTTTTTTTAATTAAAATCGTGAAGGATATAAAACTTGAATATTGAAAGCAGACTTAGACATTTTAGTATGTATTTCGCTATAATAAAAAGATTCAAGTTCGAAAATTTTGCAAATCTGAATAAACAGGACCGCGTCAAATAAAAGTTTACTCAAAGAATTAAAGTTGAGAGCAAAGATGTCTTACATAATTGTAACTTCTCTACAATTCTATTTCCCGCGATCCCGAATATTACACAACTTTGAAAGAAATAATTTTATGAACCTAACCTAACGAGCAACACCCACGATGCTCGGTATTAATTATTATAATAATCCTAAACAGTTATTAAAATGATTTGATTCATGGTATCTACGTGCTGTTAACGTTCTTAACGCATTTACATGTGAAATTTATTGATCGAGTGGGTTTCCATCGCATGGATCGTTTCTCGATAAATGTTATGTTAATTTTTTTTGACCATCTTTATAATCAGATCTTGCTACATATTAAATTTGTAATCATTTAAGATAAATTCCCCCGTTTATGTACCTATATAAACAAAATGATTGAGATTTGCCGTTGTGCGCGCATCATGAATAAATTACTGGATAAATTTTGATCATTTTTTCTTTGTTTTAGTTTCTAGATACATGGTCCGTATCAAAATAAAAGTTATAAAATTTTTAAGAAATTAAGATTTTTTTCTTTCGTCCACGCTTGCGATGCCACGTGCACAGCTAGTATATATTAGTTATAATAATAATAAAGCGCTTTATTCCGAACCAATAAAATGTACAATTTAAACTACAAAAATACAATATATCTCTTAGTTCGGTGTGTATTGGCAAAGATCTCCAACGATTTTATTTTGTCTTCCCACCTTATTTGCTGTGTTTCTCGTTTTCTTTTGCCGTGCTCTCATGCTCCACTTCTCCAGTATAGAGAAAATTTAATATAATATGTACGAATAGTATGTGATAATAACATTTGTTATAAAGTTTTAAAAGCTCTACATAAATACACCGCGATAAAGACTTTTGCTTCAATCCTATTACTAAAGACTTTAGGGTTACCTTAAAACCTTTAACGTCCAATCAACTCCAACAACCTATAAAAAACAACCATAATGCAGTTTAAGAACGTGGGTGTGAGATGACATCACAATTATGAACCAAAGTTCCGTTTTGTAACAAACAGAAACGGAGAATGCAGGCCACTCACAAAACCTGATGTCAACCGGCCGGCCAGTTAGCCGGGTAGCTACACCCAGGAGTTAATGTCCGGACAACAACGCCCACCGAAATACCTCATTCCAACAGTAATCTACTGCAATAAGATCCCACATTTGACAAGTGGCCACTTGTTTGTTCGCACGAACCGTATACACTCAAGTGCGTGGTCACTTGGACAGTATGTCGTGTAGAAGCGACACCACTGCATCGGCGCGTGCTTCAGCTGCACAATAGTTGCTCTATTGCAGGTGATATTAAGAAGATAGCGGCTTTGTTGTATTTCTGGAACTGTTTGAGAGGTGTTCTTCACACATTATCGAAATGAACATAAGTGTCCAAACTTTCGAAAAAGTATCATAGATTCTAAGTATAAATAACGAAAAAGTTACTCTTTTTTTGACGCGTTTAGTAGGGAGTTAAATTGAGAGCTGCGCGCGCATCATGTTATTTAAACAAGTCAGTAAAATGAATTAACTTGTAACTAAATTGAACTAAACTAAACTGAATTAACAAACATTTTAGATTTATTTTTGTTTTGTTACGCCATAGAAGTATAACTTGTTACATATGCGTATTTAATAATTAATTTCGATTAATATTATTTTTAACAACACTCGTGTTATAACAACATGATTTTAACGAATTAACAATTTGCTTATTTCTTAATCAAAACATTTATTTTAGTCCTAAGATTAATTCTATACAATGACCAAGATCTTTTACCCAAAATTTCCCGTTTTGATTTGAAATAAATACACTTTACGCAAAAATTAAAACCAACAATATACAAAAGTGATTAGATAAATATACAATAACGTATTAATCAAGACACTCCTATATTATACGTAAATATTCTATTAGCAAAGAGGATCATTGAAAAATAAATCCTTCACCTATTAAATATAATTTATCTTACGATTTATGAATCAGGTTACTAATAGCAATATCAACAATTGCGGCTTCTGTTCCAATATTACAATTATTAGTTAACCTTCTTATGTACATACTATAATATCTACATGTATAGATTAAGTGGGCGTACGAGAACTGTATTGTAAACAATGCGAGGTTCAACGTAACCGGGCCAATGGACATTTAACAGTAGTGTAGCTCACAAGACTTCAGAAAATTCAACAAAATAAAGATATTGCAATACCATTGACAACGGTTGGATACAGTAAATTACAAAAATGTAGTTGGAAAACACTATTCATAATTTGGTCTTGTTACTTATCCGTTTTAATAACCGAAAAATAATGGCTGCCCCTGAGACACGAATTTCCATGGACATTCGCTATAGTAAAAGCAGCTTGCAAATACCACGATACAAAACATAGGCCAATCCAGATACCCGACGTGGCGATGCATGCCATGGGTCCTTTTCAAGCGTTTTAAAAACAAACTGCAAGCCGTGTATGTGTTTTAACAAGAGGTTCTATTATAATTTTAAAACTCGCTATAAAAGCGCCCATTTTTCGGAACTAAATTGGTTTTTGTACATATGATGTATAGTTATAGGAATTGAGTCCGTCAAGACTAATCTACTTTACCAGGCAGTGCCCCATTAGCTCATATTTTTAAAATCCAGTATAAAAATATCATAACAAATTAGAAGGAATCTAGCGATATTAATATAATTCACCGAGTCTGTTGTTGAAGATAGTAAAATTTTATATATCGATATCATTAGTGGTGAAGCGTAGATATACACAGAAAAGGGAAGCTCACTTAGACTTAGAAAAGAACGTCAATAAAAACCTCACAAGCAGCAAAACGATCGATATTTTCAAAGAGTGAAAGAGACAAAGAAATGAATAGAATTACAAAAATAAGCCATTGGGAAGTAGTAATCTTTATTTTAAACTAACTGGCCCACCTTTATTTAAAACTTACTGGCCCAGTAGACATTATTCTACCTTAGCTCCACCTACTCCGAATTTCTTTTCCTATAAACTTTTCCAGGGTCATAAGGAAAAAACAATATAAGAATTACGTTATCCATCATTCGACTGGTGAATTATGGTCTTGAGTTCCTAAAAAAAGGCAATAGAAAAAAGTATTTCAGATTTTTATAAAATTCCCGGATAACTTTTCCGATTCTTGTCTCCCTAAAAACCTTACTCGGACTGCAACTAATAATTAGCCATATCGGCCTAGCCGTTCTCAAGTGATTCGCTTACTAATGAACAGGATTTCAATTTTATTTATATAGATAAGTAAATATTATATATATGTAATTACTAAGACAACGCTACGATGGGGCTGGACCTTCTTATAAATGCACCCCTGCAATTACCCACAGCTCAAAGGCGACCATTATCCAATTCTTAAAATCCAAAATGATCAATCACCTGACCACATACAATGACACATAATATTATTATGGAGAGGTAAAATATGATATGAAAAATTATGACTCACAAGTTTATTACCAAGAATTTGATTTATCACTAAGCAGTATTATTATTACTTGGTACCAGTTGGAACCGTGACGGTGCACATTTTATTTCTCAACGAGCAACACAATGCTGAACACTCCTTGGAATTCCCAATACGAAATCATCGCCTTCTCAGATATTAGAAATTTTAACGACCAACCTGATATTATAAAAAATACTGTAATACTTACAAGCACATATATTTCTTATTTCCCTTACTACGGTGAAGCCAAAAGGAGGGTTACGATTTCAGTAGGCTATGTATGTAATTTATATGTTCCCGTATATTTTCTAAATTAACTATCATAATCTCACAAATGAGTTATCGTTAAATGCGTCTTGATCATCCGCTGGTTACATGATATGTGTAGTGACACTAAATTGAATTGATTTTTCCTGTACTCGAGTTTTAATTTTTATTAAACACAAACATAAATAATAATCATGTATATAATTAGACATAAGTCCGTCCTATGCGGAACGAAAGCAGCGACCTCTTCATTGAACAACACAAGGTCCGCAATAACCGTCATTTATTTCTTAAATTTCTAAAACCGTCAAAAATAATTATAATCTAATTATGAATCTAGTGAACAATTGCACATTGTTCAAATATACCAAGACATTGCGAGTTCTGTTATAAATGAAGATTTCGGTAGTATCTTTACGAAAAGGTAATTAAGTATCTAATAAAAATATTATTTCACAAAAGATAACTTGTTATTATAACACTACATTATTACATATATAGATATGTGTAGTATGTAGTACCTAGATTTTGCGATTCGAATATATTCACTCTGTTAGAGTGAATGTACTGCGATCACTACACCTTACTTTAGTGTGGCTTCGACATTTATGCAGTGTGGGCGCGTACAAAGCAGCGTTAATAATACGATAATTCGAATCAAAGCGTCAACTTGGAGTTAAAACCAGTTCAGTAGTGAAGTAAGTAAAATTATTTGTTGTTCAAGTAAACAAATAGGTAATGATATCGTAATACCACAATAGATAAAAATATTTATTCATTTGAATGTCACGCCATCTTGGTCTATTTATATTTTTATCCCGAGAAAAATCATGTTTTTTTTTTAAATATGTTTTTTTTTAAATATTCGCTTTTAAATTGGAAGTAGGTTGTTTGAATTTTTAGTAAAAAAAACCAATACATTTATTGTTTATTTTATGAGCATAAAATTAACTAAAATCAACATTTTTTTAAAAGTCATTTGAACATTTGGTCAATTATTGGTAAGAGTTAGAACTAAATTGTTTTCATGAAGGTAGAATATATACATATATGTCAATGATTACAATTGAAAAATACATATTCGATAAGAAATCGTTGTAACTCAAGCCAACTCGTATATCTATCTTAGAAATGTTTTACATAACAATGAAACTCTAAGTTTATGAATGGATCCGACATTGACACATTGATAATAGACAAGACGGAGTTATAAGTCTCATCAAATCGTCTACGATCGCTATTTCCGACCGGCCGGACCGCGGCTGCGGTAGCGGCGCCGAGGGGCGGTCGGCGGAGTGCGCGGCGTGGTGGTATTATGAGAGGGCGGGGGTGAAGGCTGTAGTGGAACATCGAATATCGAGCACCCCGACACCCTGACCCTCATACTGTTACGATTTATTACTATTACATCGAGATACCTGTGAAATCGTTCAGGCCGGAGTGCCGGACACTTGAGTCATAAAAAGGATTATATTTCATTCAACTTATAGTTATTTCATGGTTTGTATAGAACATACCTTTTTGCCTTTGGTAAAATGTTAACTTAAATATCTATCGTTCACCAAAATTCATCAATACCGATATATTATGATTGTGTTTAATGCATCGTTCTTCGGATTACACTGGTTAATGACTTATAGTAGCGCAACGCTATGTGTTCCATTAGCACGATTTCAGAGATAGGTAAAATAAATAAAAAAACGCACCCATCGTCCTCCTCCCGCACGCCATCTATAATTGTAATTTAGTTTAGTGTTATTATTACCCATTATCCGGACCTAATCCGGACACACAAAGGAACAAAAATTATTTTAAGTGCATATTAGTGATCAGTGTCCTATATATGTAGTACGAGTATGTCTATCAGGATGTTTGTACAAAAATTACACATACTTACAGACAAACTATAGATTTATTAATATAGATTACAGTATAATTATATAGTATTGATAGCTCAGTTATTAATTTATCTCATTATGGTATCTAAATTGTAGTCAGGCTAAATTTAGTAATTAACACTTTTAAACGAAGGCTTCGCGCAGATTATTCACAAATCAAACCATACTAACCAATAAATAGTTTAGGCACCAAAATATTGCTGCAAAAACAAATGTAGTTATCGCAAACAACGAAAGAAACAATTTATTTCGTTTCTATTTCTCAATATAATAAAGTTATTCTTATAAATAGTTCGCAATCGAGTGCATAGATTCGTAAAATACTAACATATAAAATACATATTCATAAGCCGAAAAAAGAAAAGCATTTTCACCGCGCCGCCGGTAGATTTAAATAATTCTACGAAATGCGAAATTTATGAATGAATCTGACATCGGACACCGACATAAATTCGCACGTAACGTAGTAAGTAGTAAGGTCACGAGAGTACAAATGCTATTTCCGTCGATTCGCCGATACGATACGATACGATATATACACACAACTTTAGTAGTAGATTACCTACAACTCGGCTCCACAACACATTATTGTGTGAAACATCCGTAATACGTTTGACGGTTCAATTAGTTTTCATAGTTTTGATCTGTAACATACATTTCAAAAAACAAATTTGATTTAATACATATTTATATACCACATAATTATATAGTACAATTAATTTGGGCTCAAAGTTATATAAAGAAAAGGTATACGTCTACAACAAAAATTAAAGATCTAAAAAAGAAAATAAATGACTCAAAGATACGAACGACCCCATATGCTTCTCTGATCGTAAATTAAACGGCGATTTTGTTCGTTTACAGATATGCGCGACCTTTCTGTGGCGCCCGTTTTCAGTGAGATTCGTCTAAAATATATATATCTTATTAAAAATACAGTAATAGTAATGATGATAATTTCACAAACACAGTTCACACAAAGTCAACTTTATGTGATATATTATGTTAATATATTGTTATACAGCCATGAATGGAAATAAAGATCTATAAGACACATATAAGATTAAAGAAAAAAGGAAGATCCAAGAATAACGATAAAAGTCAAGAGAAAAATTTCAACAACTTGGGTCCTCTATTTTTATACAGCTGATTCACAAGGCTTCACTCGATTGTATATATGTTATCAGTGGTCATGATTTTACAAATTTGGAAACCTAGACACTAATTTAAAAGAACGATGGAAAAAAACCAAACTGCAGTAGTTTTAATATATGTAATTATTGCTAAAGCGTAGATAGTGGGTGGGTACAGGAGAACCGACAACAACTATGTATATCCGTCCGGTCCAGCCGCCGCGACTTGCTGCTCCCGCTCCGTGGGAACAGTTCAGACGTTGTCCGAGATGTCAGCGCAACTCGGCAAACTAACCCGCTTTCTGTTGCGATTAGTTACGCAACAAATATTGTAGGTGGATATTATTAGTCATTACACTATATTGTGCCTATTATATATTTATACTTACCTGAAGTTGCTGTTTCAGAACTCTACTATACCTACTTTTTTTCTAAATTAACATAGTTGACTAAAGCATTGAAAGCACGATAGGATATACCAAAAGATAAAAATACAAAATAAAAAAAAAAACTCGAATTATTAATAACATGAAAACAAACTGTTGACACTGACTTGATTGATGCTGACAACTAACGTTCAAATAAATAATAAATTTAGGTACAAAGTTTTACCTCAGCAATTGCAGTTGTACACGATTTATGCTAAAAATCCGACTGCATTGTGGAATGACGAATAGAAAACTTAACTTATGTATGTTAAGGTCGGTTACAATATGCAACTCAACACTATATTATCGTGTTATTTTCTCAAACTCGTATTTAAAAATAACGACCTCATCAGAAGCGACTCATTAATATGTACATGCCTTACATGCATTGAGAATATTTAAACTATTTAATTATATCACCGGAAGTTGATATCACATTTAAGGAAGTGTTTGGTAAAAATATTTAAATAAGGAAAAAAACAATTTTAGTTACGACGCGGTTGTGAAAGTAAGACAACGATATGCAACATTTGTTCCGTTACATTGAGAAATTTCCTGTTTTTTTTAATATATAGGTACTAATTTAGCAAGTCATCTGGTGAAAAATCTAATACAGACCAATTAATAAACAGATGAATATCGTCATTCTAGTCGGGGAAAAAAGCAATAGTGCAAAGTCTTAATGTAGTTGTTGTACATCATAGAATAATTGAAAACGAGTCCCCAACACACGGACTCACTATGAGAGGTTTTGTACGAGTGCATCCTTGAACATTACTACCCTACACAAAAGATTGTGAAATAGATTACAATAATAAATAAAATAAAAATAAAAAAATAAAAATAATATTGTAATATGAAATAGCGATATAATTCGAAAATCTCATTAAATATTATGATTTATCATAAACAAGATAATAATGTTAAAGTATTTCTTGCATCAGTGTATACGACGTAAGTGTATAACGATCACGATTTGTGAGAACGCATTGATATTTAAATAACGCCTACGTATATCTGTCTATATACATTACAAGATATATATACGTATTAGAATCTCTCCCGATCTGGAGGATACATAAATTCAGTGTAAACTTGTAATAAATCAATTAGCGAGTTATAAAATGTATATTATAAAATGTATAGTAATAATATATTGTGTATAAAATATGCAGATATAAAACGCAAAGTATGTCCGAATGATGATCGCTTATTATTGAACGTTTGTTAAATATTTTCGTACACAAGTTATTTATTACATGTATTAGGTAATCTAAAATATTGTAATATAGGTAAAAATAAGTTTTATATTCCTTAATATAATAAGCTTGTATTAACAAATGCATTGGTATACTAAGCGTTAACCCACATTATGATAATATTAATCCAAAGACAATATTATAAATATTTGTGTTGTCACCCAATAAATCGTGACCAATTCCGATAAGTAAAATATATTATTATGTAATAGCTGTGCCCGTGGCTCTGCTCACGTGTACGACGACAATAAACGCGTAGTGCTTATGAAAATTGTACTTTATTAAAACTTTAATAACTTATATATTATATTTAAGGACCAAGTATCTAAGGAGTAAAACAAAAAAACGATCAAGATCTATCAAGTAGTTTTTCCATGGTGCGCGCACAACAGCAAAGCTCAATAATTTTATTTATATACATAGATAATCAAATAATTACCAAGAAATTATTTACAAGGAAAAAAATGAAATCGATATCACAACTGCGGCGATAAATAAAAATAGATGAGAAAAATTTAAAAATAAACATTTAGTAATGAAATCATCTCTAACAAGCAGTGAATAAAAACATTAAATCACTTATCACAAACGAATAAATTACAGCAATGCATCAGAATGAAACATGATACGTGTAAAATACGTATTAAACGCATTCCAATCTCAGAGCGCCCTATAGAATAATTAAACCCCATCGAATCAATCATTACGCGTCGATCATTGTTCACAAATTCTACAAAAGTAAGGTAGAGTTTAATTTCTCACAGATTTTACAAAAGCAAGATAAAAATATGTACAACGTCTCTAGCGGAATCAAATTTAATCAATTAAACGTCTATAGAGAGAATGTGATTTTAAATTCGGTAGCCGCATTGTAGGGGAAGGTTCGGGGCGAGGAATGTCCCGGGGTGCGACGCGGAGTGTCGGGAGGAGGGTGTGCACGGCCCACAAAAAACTACGGGACGGTACCTGCGACGTTAGTGCCGTTGACCCTACACCGATTAGACGTGGTACGTCTTACGGAATCAGTGCAATGCGCCTAAGCCGGTGACCATTTTGCGTCGTCTCACTTGAAATTCAAATTGATATAATTAAATACGTTTGTCTAAAATTAACACAGTGTGTATTGTTAACCCGCTTCTATATCTATACTTGATATTATAAAACTCAAAAGATTGTTTATTTGAACGCCGTAATCTTTGGACCTACTAGTCAGAACTGAAAAAATATTTCTTCATTTTGAAGCCTATTTATTGAGGAAAACCTTCCTTCACGCTAATACGCTAAGAAGCGAAGCAGTAACCATGAACATCAAGCAATCTGACAAGATACACGGACGGCCTCGGCGCGGCGACGTGCGCGATGTAGAGCTAGAGTTGAATTAATAAATTTAACACTGGTGGGCTAAACTAGTTAACAAATAAGACAAAAATTTCCATTTATGTAAACGTAAGTACTACCTTTTTTTACCGTGAAATGAACTTAGAGGTTCTTTGCTGTTTAATTAATATACAGGTCGACGCAGATTTTGTTTCTATGTAATTTACCATTTCAGACTGGACCCAATTAACCAGCCTTATATATACAAAAATAAAAAAGCTAAAAGTACAAATAAACCCTGCAAACGAATACACTATCACAAATTTACATCGATTATGAAAAAATGAAGCAAAATTCCAAATGAATTCCGATGAAATTGTACCAATTATAAAATGTAACTCGATTAATTAAATCGAACACTATTATTGTGATTTAGAATTAATTCAGTTGTCCGAGATAAAGGATTTATAATCGAATATTTAACATAGCTATCGGAATGAATTAGTAATACATTCGCTAGTGACGGATCAATACGAGATCTTATCTTGTAACACGAGGTTACAGTAGATAAAGATAAATTAATTCTCTCAGTCGACTTGTAATCAACTGTATAAACTAAATTGATAACATCAACTAGTATAGAATTATTCAAGAAATTGGAGTAAGGGTGTGGACACGTCATTCTTGTCAAAACTTAATCAAACAAATACACTCTGGTCATATTGTAGACCTTAAACAACGTTGCAACGCTAAACAAAGGTTGAAATATGTTTAAAATGTTTTTATTTAGGTAAATATACATAATGGTCATATGGTACCAAAAATTTTTAGTTTGAAAAATAATATAATTAATAGTTTCTTTCTTCAGAGATTTTTTTTGGTTATTTGTTATTTTCATTATAATTTCATTATTACATGTATTATTTCTCAAAGGTGTTATTTACTGGCAACACCATATCTCCGTTAATGATTCAAACATCGTTTTAAAGCTTATAAATGTATTCAAAGCGCCACCAACCTCTTCAACTATATGATAACAGTTGTTAGATTATTTACTTTCTATGATTTGCGAAAAATTCGCACGGGTCAACTAGTTTTATCAAAATCATTATTTTTTTACAAATCGGAAGTGTACGTAGACATTGTACGTTTTGTAAGTTGTAGTTGTTTATTGTAAGTTAGAGAAAAAGACTAATCTGTGGTTTTACAATTAATTTCATAACATTGAAAACTAAAATGCTTCAATTGAAATGGTTTACAGTCACAATGAGGTGACTCAAATATTGTGAGATTTCAAATCTGACACCTATCGCTATATAAGAGACGATATCGGCAGAGATACACGTGACATGCAAAGCAATGGCGCACGAAATCACATCAGCTAATCATTTTATGGTGAGCAGTGTTCTGAGAAATCGTACTTTAACTTCTAAGGTCAGAACTACGCTCCAGGAAGTCCAGCAAGTGACAGCATTAAGAATAAGGCTGCTATTAAACTACTGAATAAAAGTATAAACATTAGTCACAAGTGAAAATAACAATGATTCTTTACCCGTCGCGTGTAAGAATCTACTACTAAAACATTGTCCATTACAAGAATTATTCTTCTCTGTTCACTGATGCAAACGTGTTCAATGTTACCGTAGATTAAATCCCGTTATTACATGTTTACCTGAAAAGAAAAATAATATTGTCATTTAAATAGTAAGTGCAAGTTTATATTATTCAATACATTTTTAAATGGCTTATCAAATATAACTTATCAAGAGTCTTACAACATTAACGATGGTCTTTATTTACTACACGTTGCCTTAAATTTCAATTCTTTTTCATTAATTACATTGCTTACATATTTCCTGATAACTAGCATTATTACACGGAACTCAGTATTAATAAAATGCAACGACTTTTTTCGTTTTTTTTTGTTTATGTCGGTTTTTATTTAACTGAATTTCCTAAATTGTAATTTGAAGTTCTCAAGAGTGGCAACATTACTTTATTACTCAAAGTACATAGATTGTTTTCATTGGCTTACTGTGACACAATCATAATAAATAACACATTGTACTTTTTCTAAAAATATATTATTTATATTATAATAGCTAGTTGATCAAGGCATCTTTCATTAAATCTTGGTTACACCTGCAGTTGAAGAAATGAAGATTTTACGGAAGGCTGCTATTAGAACACGTGATAAACTAAGTCATTGAAACAATTCACACCATTAGAAGTATCGGACAATGAACATAGTTTGTGTGTTGTGGTTGGCTCTTGCTCACTAGCTACGAGTTAAAGTGAGATGGTAGACTGGTCGCGTAGAAAGAAGCCTCTCTCGTACTAAGCTTCCAGAACTTGTGGGGGCTGTTATTCAAGTATTTAGTGTTTAGTATTCCGTTAGCGTTCGATACCCTCTCAGTCCCCACGCTACGCCAAGACACGCCACGGTGCGGCATAACTTCCCGTTCCTCCACTCGGTTACTTCACTACCTTGTACCTATTTCCATAGCATTTTGAATACATTACAATTCCTTATCACCGTTTCTATCTATTTATAAAATTTTATCTTGATAATATACATAGGCAGTGAATACAAATATTTCGTTAAAATCGTATTATATTACATATTATGTTTTCCGTGAAACGACATTATAACATGTACTTGACATTCGAGTAACATCATTTTTAATTATTATAACGGTTTTAATAACTCGTTAGAAACTATATAATTAATACAAACTGATTGGTTAATATTATTAACCAATTTTTCATCATGATAACCGAGATGATGGACTTGTCTAATTAAAAGCATATGATTTCACGCGTAAATAATTGAAAATCCCATTAGCGTTGAATAGATACACGGTCAGTGTTAGCGACACAATAAATACTATGTACATATATGTACACAAACTTGTCGGTTAATCCCGGGCACGCACAGTGATATGCGAGTCGCGTTGGTACAGATTGGAGGCAATCAGTCCGGGAAATTAAATGAACATGGTAACTTCGATTAAATACATTTGGGAAAAAATATCGATGCACTATAACACAACCACAAGTAGACTGTGAAAAATATTTTAAAGGTAAATCTGTAAGAAACAAAGATAAAGCTTGATTTACTAAAATTATTGATTTATTTAAAGTACATTAGTGTTTGTCTGGTCGGCCGGCGATACACTCGTCCCATGATTACTCAGTAAGCGGCTTCTTCATAAATAGATAAAATAAATGTTAATTCTATATGCAAATGCTAAATATACCTATATACATCATCAACTATTTAGAGACTATCATATTAACCTCACACTGGTGATTCTTAAAAGTTCCTATTGGTAGGCATTGGTAGCAGTCTGGCCAAAGATGGAAATCAAAATATACTTTATTCAATTTAGACCCCAAGAAGGCTCATATGAATGGCAAACACACCAATACTGGTTCGAAAAAAAATCTCAGTCATCGAGAAGAACTGGCAAGAACATCGATCGGGCTTATCTTTTTTTTTAATTTTTTCAACTGTACAAACCATATTTACAGTTAATAATCATATTAATTCTTTAATGTATGTCACTTCCAGACATCACTATCATTAATATAATGATCCACCTTATAACAACCTTTTGACAGTAAAACCTGCTTGACATGGTCCTTAAAGTAATTGTCTTGCAAATCAGTAATTTGCTTCGAAATCTTATTATAGAACCTAACACTATAACCTAAAAAGCTTATATTAGTCTTACTAATTCTAAAACACGGTACGACTAATTTATATTTATTTCTAGTATTAAAACTGTGTTGGTCTTTGATAAAATCTAGCTAGGTAAAGTTTTTACGAATATACATGACATTATCAAAAATGTATTGGAAGGGTAAAGTTAGGATATTAAATTCCTGGAACTTGTTCTTTCGTAATTAGGGGGTCCCATGTTGTATATTGCTCGAATTCCCCGCTTTTGTAATATAATATGGTATCTACCTCAGCAGCTGAACCCCACAGCAAAATACCGTAAGACATTAGACCATAGAAGTAAGCGAAGTAGGCCAACCTAGCAGTGGCAATATCTGTTAACTGGCGAATCTTACGTAGGTACTGCTTATGCAGCAGAACTTAATCTTCCAGCCAAAGTTGTAATGTGCGGACCACACTGTAATTTTGAATCAAGCCTTATACCCAAAAATACTATTTTATCAAGTAAGCCTACTAAATCCCCTTCTATCTGGATATTACTATCAACACGCCAAACATAAGGCAAGGAAAATCGCGTACATTTGATTTTGTTTACAATTAGCAGTAAATTATTAAATTAGAGCAACCATTCAGAAATTTTAACTAATGTATTAATGAATTGCCTAACCTCTGAATCTATTCTTTCACTTTCAATATAAGTGAAGTGTCATCTACAAAAAGAACCATGTGATCACTGTTCTCAATCACTAGCGGTAGATCATTTATATACACGAGAAACAAAAACAGTCCCAGAATAGAACCCTGAAGAACGCCATTAGGAAGATCATAACAACTAATATGGTAAGAAAATAAACGTAAGAACCTTGAATAGTTATACCATGACAATAATAACAAAGCCTATTTTATAAAAAAACTGTAATGGGATATTCTATTGGGATATATCTTTAACAAAGTTATATTTAACTTTTTGCTTCAACGTACTGAGAAGATAATACGTCTTAGTATCTAAATTCGCATCAGACATTGAGGACACCGATCAAGAATTTTCCAATCTGTTTGGAACATTTATTATAATATATTATTATAATTATCTAAGTGGGAATTGTAGCATTTTTCTTAGCAAACACAATAAAACCAGTTGAACTCATTAATAATTAAATTTTAATCAATTGGACATAATTCACAAAACGTCCGGCCCGGCCTGAGCGAATTAGGTATTGCATCCAAGTACCAACTTTTGAAAAAATAATTAGATTAAGGGAATGTCACTAAGAACTAAAAGACGATTTACGTTAAAGGTAAAATCTCAGCAGGGCGTTGTTTAAGGAGGAGTGTCCAAAAACATCAAACGCCAAATATGAACAGAATAATTGCATCTCAAACTTCCGAACAGCGTGCTTAATCTCACCTGGTACAGATGTTTTTTTTTTTGTTAAACTTGATAAATATATGCTATAGTCGTTTACACGCTTCAAGTATTTTGATGATCGGCTTACAATAAAAACTGGCCAAGCCTATAAATGCCGACTGTGCCGAAAAACAAATTGCACGCAGTGATTTCTTCGAGTCATAAAGTTGTCGCGATTCTGATCTCATACAATATGTCTGATCGTAAAAAGGTTTCCAGTGAGCGGCGGAACAAAAACTTACAAGTCTTCAAATTTAAAATTCTTGCTGCCTGTCACGAGTTCACATATTAGATACTAGCTGTGCTTCTACGTTTTCATTTTTGTTAAATTTCCACGTCGCGGCCTTTCCGTTAACGTGTAGCCTATCGTTGTTCCACTTCCCGTAGTTGCCTACAGCTTGCCAGATTGCTTGACCTTCATGGTTACTGCTCTGTTGCTTAGAGTCATATCATGAAGTTATACAGGTTATAACCATCGTCAATAAATAGGCTATAAAATGTCAAATCAGACTGCTAGTTCTAGAGATTAGCGAGATTAAAGAAACAAGAAATAAAACTTTTAAGATTTATAATATTAGTATAGATTTCGGGGGGTGATTGCCGCAGAGGCAACTAGGAAGATAATATAGATTGCCACTGGTGGTATATCATAAATCCTGTATTCTCCACTATGTACACTATAAAGATCCGAAGCAACTATTGTTAAAATATTTTTAATAACATTACTTCTAATGTTCGATATATTTAGCTTGGAAAGTTACGAATTATGAAAGATATTACATGGAAATAACATTAAATTATTCATAATTAAAAAATAATAAATGAAATGGCAGTACAGTCTGACTGAAAGGTTTTGTAATTTGTATAATGCTAAATTAACGATATGACCAAATTGTATGGTTGTTGAATTCTCCTCATTATGCATACTAAATTAAGTCTAAACTCGTTAACTTGTTGTTTATTTCCATGTCAATTTCTCCATAAACCTTTATGGTAACACTTCATAATGTATTATATACTATAAACATAAATGAAAGCATGGTTAATATATTTTAGTAGCTAAATTTATTAAATCATGCACTTCTACCATACATTTTATCGTATAAGACCAACGAAACAGAGACTTTATTAAATTAAATGTAATCAAACATTAACTTATAAGAAACCAATACGTTTTCTACACTAACATTAACTCAATAGATTGTTTGTGATAATTTATAGGGGAGCGGAGCAATAACCATGAAGGTCAAGCAATCTGACAATCTGTAGGCATTTACGGGAAGAAGAACAACGATATGCCACGGCGCGGAAGTGGCGTGGAGAGAGTCAAAAATTTTTTGACAAGGGTGAAACCTTGGGGCACCCGTAGTACGTAAATAATACTTCAAAGAATTTTATCACCGAACATGGTACGAATTAAGTACCTTAGGGCGCCAACATTCGCGAGCACACCTCGTGAAGGTTATCGCATGCGCCGTGGAGAACGGAGGCGGTCGCGGCATAAGGACGCTAGCCATCTACATTGTACACTCCCAAGAGTGTGGTTGATCCATGTGGATGACTCGGGCCAAAAAACTGACACCGAACGGAGTAAGTGCGAGGCGGAATTTAGATCAGTCACGTGGTGGATTTTATTTGAATTTATAAACTTGTGTTATTTATACATTATGTAAATTTGGCAGCATTTTACGTGATTTATGCAGTTTGGTTAATATGCTCAATTGAAGTTGAATAATAACTAGAAATATGCATTTAAGTTACCACAAAAACTACCTGCACAGTTTTAATAAGGGAGCTTCCATCTTGTTGGAGCTATGTTTGAAGATAACAAGTATAATTAGAAAAAAAATATCACGTTACGTTGGCAGAATTGTGGATGAACACAGTTGCCATTAAATAAAAAAGAAGAGAAAGGGGCGCATCATCTTGTCTTACTTGCCGCAGCCGGAGAGTGTCGATTCGGAATAAGAAATTTGAGCTTGTGACCCAAAACAAGATTTGCAATAATTAATAATCAATATTTTATAAGTTATAACAGTCGTTTCCAATCAATTACATTCTATTTACATAACTATTCATTATCTATAAAGACATCTCTTGATTATGTAATATACATTGCTAGTGACTAATTTCATGGTTATTCAAAATGACAAGGAATGATTAGTAAGTCAATTTTGCCTTATAAATATCCAAAACAAAAATATTCCATTAAGTGAGATTTAGGCGAAGCGTTATAAACAATTTATACGTTGATTTTTCAGCGAGTCTGACTTGACTCTAATAACTGGAGAAAATTCTCCTTTGTAGTGCTGGATTTCAATAAAAGTCAATATAGACCATTGCCCAATCTTTCTTCAGCAGGGACCTCTTTGATTTACTTGTTGTTAGTAGGGACCAAAAAAGTACAAGATAAATAAACTTTTTCAATCTAAAAAGAAACTTAAATCGAAAATTTTTACAAGTTTGATCGCTTACTTTTGCGCCAGCCATACGCACTCATCATTACACACCAGTGCGCCCGCCTTATGAGAAATTAATAATTTAAAGCAAATGTAAAAAAAATAAACATTGAAAACTTTTTATAATAAACATATTTTAGCTGTTGCGGACCAATGGAAGGGAACCACTGATATAGAAATACCAAGTACTAGATGGTGAAATCGAACAGCAAAAAACCTACGCGGCTTACTTATTTAGAAGCCAGCATATATCGGCAAAAATTGCAAGATCCTTAACAAAGTTTTTAAGCTGTGGTATATTAACTCACCATTTACGTGTATTATATATATGTACAGTGTATATTAAATATTCCCTTTATTGCCCATAGCGTTCCGGTAAGAGAACTATCATCAACAAAAAGTATAATCACAAAAGAGTTTACAAATCCAGCATACCGCTGCACGGATGCAAGCTAAGAAAGGTATGTTATACCATAAATATATATACTTCAAAGATATGGGCGGTCGACTGTAACTCACAAGTGCAGATAGTATTACAATCAACAGTGAATCCATCGACGAGTGATTTATAATGCACACATTCGTATAGCACGTTCCGGAGTCCGGACAACACCTGCTCTTAAAACCGGATACAATAAATTATAAAACAAAACTCGTATTCACCCTTTACATTTAGGGTGTCGATCCTATAAAGTCTATATCTGTTTGGTTCATAAGTTAATTCTAAAGATGCTTTATAAACCCGGTTTCAGCCTTTCAATTTGTAACACATTATTTTCTTATATTTACTTTTCCTTATAATTCAAATCAGCATTTTCTACTCGGTAACTTCTCAGAACAGCCGCAAATGTAAAATCAACATATTTTTCGTCCTTTCGGATTAATCAGAGTCTGAAAAATCAATTGTCAATATTAACAAAATCCATATATGGCCCAATTGCGCCTGGAGTTTACGCTCGTATAGTAGTTTCGTCATTATATATTATTATGGATGGGCAAGGAAATTTGATATAATAGAAAAATATATAATTTTACAACAATACACGTTTTTTTCGAACAAAAATGAATGTGCAAAATATACAAAATGTTAATTTTTTACTGAGAACTTAAAGTAAACATAACATAAATAGTTAAGCGATCGTAAGCCTAAACAAATATATTATTTTATTCTCAGGATTCCGTACTCCATAAAGCAAAAACACAACCCTTATAAGTAACTTGGTTGTCCGTCTGTCTGTCAGCGTGTCAAGGCCCTTTCTATCAAAAACGAATTAAGGTATAAAGCAATAATTAAAATGGAAACTCTGACTTCATATTGTTGTAAAAATACATATACAGTCTTCAAATTTGCCGCGATGAAGGTGTTTTGACATAAGGAATAAACTCGAAGATAAATACATATATTTCAAATTCCTTCTGGAATAGTATTTATTCATAACATATTCCATGCCTAAATTTTCATTATAATATTTTCTGGCATGACTTATGTTGAGCATGTTTAACATTCTCACCTTTATACTTTGTAGATATATATAAAAACATGCAAAGTAAAAACGTATAAATTAAATTATTTCTATATCTTTTGTTTTCATTATGGCGACAACAATAAATTTAAAAAGTTCCTGACTGTTCAAACGTTACACAGGATAAACGACTTCCTAAGAACATTTTTGATCATGCAAAATTAGCTCGGGCACCAATGATCACGTTCTCGAAGCTAATATATAACCGCTCGGAATCACATTAACACAAATAGTATGGCGATAAATTGTCAGTAACAGTGACACTGGACACGAGTAATGTTAGGTGTTGCCTTGAGGCATGTCCTAACGGGCTCGTTCACTGGACGGATATACTAGGAAACTGTGTTCAAGGAGTTGAGCTGATTGCATACTTATTGAAGGCACACTTAAAGCAGTAAATCTGTGTTAAAATTTTGAAATCTTCAGTTTTCCATTGAAATATTTGTTTTGAATATGTTTTATATATTAAAAAGTACTGAGCACACTGAATTTGGGTGTTCTTAAATAGTTAAAACCACAACAAATTTAACAGATTATTGTTTTAATCTGTGTCATAATATTGCATAGTTACATTAAGACGAATAGATTAACTTTGTGTGATATTATAATTTTATCATGCGAAGCATTATCGAGAAGGGTGGTGGACAAATCACGGCCATCTCTCTCTCTATCTTTCAATAATTTTGTTTATCCAAAAGGCAACAGCGAGATAACCTATTTCCTTTCTTTTCATAAGAGAATTCTACTAAGTATTTCGAAATTTTCGAACATGTGAGCCAATATTTATCAGCTCTTCCGTCAAACATTCTTAATGAGCGTCTTTTCCGAGTTGTTCGGTATATTTACGACTAATTATGAAATCGACTAACGGGGAAACAGCTTTTAAGTTATATTTTATTATAAAAAGGTAAAATTTTTATGTTTGTACAATAGCTGTGCCCGCGGCACCGCTCGCATGAACTACAGAATGCTGTCGGTCGAGCGCACGCGCCAAATGTGCGACCTCAAAAATGCTTATTGTTGGTGGTCCTTAGAAGAGAGACATATACTATTGATTACTTTTTGGTATTATAGGTCTTTCTAAGATCTACAATTATGTAGTATATTAATTTGATATATCTCTTATGGTTTACTCAGCGTAAGCCATTTAATCGCACCAAAAGCGTATTTTTTCCGAATTGATTCACCATTATCGTCACTGCTTATTTGCTATGTTGCTTTATGTAACAAAACATATCCTACCTATAACCTGTACATACATAACATATTTATGAATTAAAGGAAAAACAATGTAAATCGGATAAGTAGTTTTTGCTTCAAAAGAACATAAACGGACAGACAGCCAGAGAGACGTTAAAAAAAAATATATATGTATAAAAAGGTATAGATGAGATAATCTCCGGAACTACTGATCCAATTCTATAAATTCTTTCACAGGTAGGAAACTACATTATCCATGAGTGCGAATGGGCAAATGTTTTACTGTTATCTTAGTTTAACATTTTGTTAACGAGCACGAAATCGTGGACGGTTGCTAGTCATTTATAAAATTCAATCTTTCTATTTTTGATTTTAAATGTTTTCATTTTTGTTTTTGATTAATCGAGATAGGATAAACTAAATTTGTAACTAAATGTATGAAGCTAAATAAATTGTTTTACTGCAACTGTTCTTTTCCTTCTTCTTTATTACGTTTATCCTCATCCTCAGCTTTATCAACATCCTAAACTGCTTCCTAATCAGCATCGTGTCCTTCACGATGTCTTCCTTCCTTACTATATTTTCATTTATGTATTTAATTCGACCGAAAGAACACACTTCTCTTAATGGTGAGTATAATACAATTTGATTAGCTCGTTAGGTTCTTAAACAATGTTCACATTATTCATAGTTAATTTTTTGCGAGTATAAAAATAGTAAGAAAATTTTCGCGTTTGTTATGAAGAAAGAACGTTTTGTTGGGGTATAATTTCGAAGTTGGAAAAGGAAATCGTTCGAGTGCTGTGCGCCGGCGCGGTAATTACAAGCGGCCGTGATTAATGAGCAATCAGACCCTCACTCGGATTAGGGTTGCCGTTTTGTTTCTTTTCTAATAAAAAGGGGCATCGACTGATGATTTGCTTTTATTTTTGTCGAGATTATCCAAGGTTCAGCTGTGAAATACGTATATTTTTTCTGATACACAATAAAGTTAAACATTTAATTCTAAGTAATTTAAAACTATCAAGAACTTTACTTAAAGATAAAGAGCGTATTAAACGATAATATTGTTTTCAATTGTTCTCAATTTTGTCTCATTTGAAGTCCTTTCATTTTAACAAAGAAGTTGTAAATTATATTTATGCTAACTTTAATTAAGTATGATGGCATATTTTTTAAACATAACATAATTTCACTATAACTTATATACTAAATAAATAATACAAAATCACATAAATTTTGGATCATGACACAGTTGTCATGCTTCAAATAATTGTAACATAAAATAAATGAATGTAAGAAGGCAAAGATGACATATAAAATAAAAGTTATTAATATTTTTCCGATAAAACAAATACCTTCGACATTATAATTTTCAAAGGGATTTCTGGGATGATCAGTATCCTAGCCGACAGCCCTATTTCGACCGTATATTCCACACAGAAAATTGGAAATTCCATTTGAATTTCGACTTTATTTCAATGACATAGAGAATGTTAATTCTAAAAGTATAGTATGAAAATAAAAACAGGACCGCTAAGCCTCGTCTTGTCACTGTGCGTTAGCTTTTGGATGGCAAAGGGCTTTCGCTTTCAGAGATTTCCTTTATTCAACTGAGTCCTAAATGATTAACGTTAATACATAATATACACTCTCAGATTTTTGATTATTAGTGAATTTGAACGTTTCTTTGATTTATTTTATTACATCTTTGGTAAAGATATATCTAATAAATGTAATATGTAAATGGAAATAGACATTACAAGAGAAAATATTATAAAAAAGGTGTGTGTGCGATTCACACACGATAGAAGTGAAACTTAATTTTAAAAGATATTTTATATTTTATTTAAACAATATACATACACACCGACATTTGCTCTCTCGCTCTGGCTCACACAAAGAGGAGAGACCGATAATATTCGTTTAACATTTAATTTTTAAAGCTTGGAAGTCGCATAAGAAGTTTCACTTCAATAAAATACTATATTGATTACATTTTGCATTTAAAAAACCAAAACAATTATTTCCTTGATTTTTGTTGTTGGTATTATTAACATATACAATGAGCTTATTCACTTATTTAAATAATTATTAAAATGTTTTATATGTGATTACCCTTCTTCTTTAAATTAGAAACAATCTAGAGGCGAAATGAACCTAGAATGGAAGCGATGATGGATTAACTGTAGCGTCTTCTTACACCGCGTCGATCTACGTAGGTTCGAATTCTTGAAACTTGATTTTCGGTGAAGGATGCAATCTTAATAAAACTACAATATGGTGGTAGTATAGTGTAGTATGATTAACCCATGGGGTTAACTACCCTCCCTCAAGTTTAAAATTTTATTGCCAAGGATCTACAGGTGTGTTCCAGCAGCTGTACTTAAAACTCACTTAAATTCTAGGCTTATCGTATAAATCTTAGGTGAGATTGAGGACAAACGTTAAACATAAAACTATTAAGTATTAAAAAAAAAACATTTTAAATACGTGTCTCGACAGGTGACGTCACTGTAAAGGTTCATATGACCAATTATTAGTCATCCTCGGAAAAGAAAATATTTCAATGTAATGATAATATTTAATAAAATGTCACACGACTCACACATCCTACAAATAAACTATCACGACTCTGAACATTACAAGATGAATTTCAATGATTAATTAAGATGTAAATAATACTTAAGTTAACGATGAATCGCGAATTACTGAAGCTCCGAGCTGGCCAGTTATTACAGTAATTGAAGTAGCAAGCCTAACGTTGTACCTATTATTATATCGCGGCGATTCCCAGAGGGGTAAGCAGCGGGCATTCGCATAGGGACCGTACGCTGATAGGGTTAGCTATGATGGTGCATAATTGCATTGCATAATAAAATTACTGCTTCTATATTTATTACAAACAAAATCTTTAATGTAATTTTGGTATATGAATTTTAAGTAGTATAGGAAAAAAATGCTTTAAATATACAGAAAAAGTATGCAACATCTTTTATGCAGATTGTATGATTTTACCATAAATATATACACAATTTTCAAGCCGCTTATCTTACCAGCAACTTAAAAAGAACTGATTTTATCCGTTTCTCTTTATTTTATGGGCTCAATAATACAGGCAAAATAGTATCTCATAAATTATCTTAAAAATGTACATATTGTTCGTAACAGTTTTTTCTTATAAGTTTTTGTGTCTGTTAGACAAACACTGAATAGATAATAATATTATAGGGAAAAAAATTCGTTTAGAATTATTAAAACAATCAATCGTTAAATAATGTAATAAATTATCAATAGTTGTGAAAAAGTCGATATTATCAGATGCCCGCCTCTACACGGCTCCCCTGCGACACTCGGCCCTAGTAACCCAATATGCGACTATTGAGGGTTGACAACAAAGATATATTCCCACTAAATGAGTTATTCTTTTAAATTAAACTTATATCACTAAAAACGCTACTATATGTAGTTTTAAGAATGAAATTGCATAGAATGTAGCTTTAATTGGTTACTGTTATAGTATTTCGAGGAAAATTATTATTAACAACATGTATTACATAATGTTCACACTGCATGGCGCTATAAAAGGGAGCGTGTGGTAAAAAATGTACCGCATGCTCCGTTGTATGGTGCGTAATTTTTTAATTTCGGACAATGTATACAGGCTTCGTAAATGTATTTTTTAAGCAAATGTGTTGAAAATAACTATCATTTTTGTCTTTACCGTCAAGACTGTTAGGTGTGTCTTTACAGAGTCCATCTAGAAAAATAACAAGAATAATGAAAAAATCAAATAAGAAAGCACATCCAGCGTGATGATATATCCTCGGCTATGGAGCAGTGTCTGCGGGGCGGTGTGTGAATGAACCGGGTGGGCCGTGGGGTGCGATCGACCCGCGCCGACACATCATAACCGCCATGGGCGATTGCACGCGAGTTTCGCAGACTGCTCCTTCAAATAACAAGAATCACATGGACTGCACAACATAATAACTATTAATTATTCAGTTAAATAAACTTTACTTATAAAAGTAATCACAGGATTTAAACCAGAAAGGTAATTATACTAATACTTAGAATTAAGTTTAAAAAATTATACACACATGTATATTTTGCATACATTTTACATGGGAAAGGATTATCTTTAACAATACATGGTAACGCAAGTCTGGGTACCTATTAGCGTTTAAAATTATATGTACTTGATGAATAATATATAAGTAATAATTAATGAATAAAAATATGAGTTACACATCACAGAACAGAGCGGGTTTTTAATCTTGTCAAAATTTACTAAACCCTAAGAACCGATTATTAAATTGTATCTAGCATTTGGCATTTACTCAACTTCCATATTTTTGCTATATCCAAACCGCGTAGGCGACGTAAAAGCAAAACTTGACAAACTTTGTTCAAACATCGCCAACCCATGTTTGGTAAATTTTTCATGAACAGCGTGCTCTCAATGAACCGAATCAAATTCATTACAGCATCCACAATGGATGAGTATCAAAGGGTTGCAGTGAATGGGAGAGACGCGTGCCGGCCGCACGTGCGCACATGTATGTAGGATTATGCTAATGTCCTCGATGGTCCACTGCTTCGATCTAATCTAAACGGTCGATATTGCGGGGAAAGGGCTGGTGCACTCATTATGCATATTTTTATTTTATTTAGATTCTATGTGACCGCTAATATGGACATCAACGCTGTTACATAGGATTTTTAATAATAAATAATAAAAGCATATTAGCTAACCCTTGCGAATATTCGTATTTTATAGAATGTAAACATTCTAAAAGCTGTCATGTTAGTTAAACATATTGTTAATAGATAGCGCCTCCTAAATGTTGGTTAAATATATTATCATTTAGGAATGCTATCCACAGATATTAACAGTTAGTTTTGCTTGCAAATGTGCCAATGTTCACAGATTCGAAGATAAACTACACACATGTAAACTTACAAGTACATATCACAGAATACAAATGCAAGAACTCACGGCGAGGCGCGATAAGTGTTCCTACCATTCAGAGATAAAGTTACTGTGTTTTTGTTCTCCTATGTAGCTGATTATAAGTGATTATATTGAAACTAATTTGACGAATGCAAAAAAAGGATTACCATAAAATAAGCATGACGGCGCGTCGTAGCAGTGTGAACATCAAAAGTGACCGGTTGTCAATGTCACTCTAGCGGAGATTCTTGTCTGTGTGATTATTGTAACCGTATTAATAATGACCTAGTATTCGAACAATTGACTCGAACTATAGATTGGACGCCCTGAATCACGGCCGACCACTAGGGCACGAACATTCTCACTTGGATTGTCTACTAACTACTAACTAATCACATATCTACAAATATTCCGTAACTATAAAATAATACCTTGTTTTGTGCTTGCAATTAACTCTTATGACGTCCACTAGACCGGTCACCGCTAAAGAAGATATCAAGGGAAATGCTGCATTTCTGACATGTATTTCAAATTGAATTCCTGGCTCTTAATTCAAACAAAAGGGTACAAATTCGTGAGAACAGCTAAACATAAACAAAGTATTCTCTATCACCGTTATTTATTTAGGTAATACGCAAAATGCGTGCGCACGTGCTGGCGCCGCCCTCCAACTTATAACAACCCTTATCTGGAACTGACGTGAACAGTTTGCCACTATAAATTGAACTTTATGCATTAATATTTTACAATGTTAGCTACGGCAAATATGTTTTTGTCGAAACGATATAACTAGACTCTTTCAGGATAGAATTAAATATCATTGTTAGGAACCCACATTAATTCAATACTGAGCTCGGGAACTAAAATCAATGTAAGTGGTTATAAACTTCAATATCGTTAGGTAGCTTTGTCAATATAACAATAACTTCGCAAAAAAGAAACAAATATAATTTTTAATTAGTCTTTGCGTGTGTTACAGTACTTTGAGTATATTTATTATTATTTTATCATTTTTTTATGTATTTAATAAACATAGGCTTTTTTTACGCGTTTATGAAGAAAAAAAATGTTTGCTTATTCTTATGTCTGCCGTCTTAAGAAGATGTAGAATCGGCTCCCGGCCAGTGTTTTTCCACCCTCCTACGATATCATGTCCTTTAAACGAGGTGTGAAAAGGCATTTCTCCAGGCCAGTGTGTTTCTGGACTGCACCGTATTTTCCATCTGGTATTGTGCAGACATTATGCCGAGCTAATGTCAAAAAAAACATTTCTCTAAAGATCACTATCAGTATAAAAATAATATATCTCTATCAGTATAAATATAAATAATTCCAAGAAGTTAATAATAAAGGGCATCTTACATATGCGTTTAACAGGTTATAGATTGAAATTTATACAAGCAAAACGTCTGTCTATATGGATGCCACACTGGCTTATTTAGTGGCGATGGTATCCAAGCATTCCGAACATTTCAGTTTAATTATTTCGTTCTTTATCAACAATATATTTAACATAAATTATTCTTCTATCTGAACCATATAATTTGTCACTATTATTAGTAGAATAACTTAGAACAACCTGTTAATAGTATTATTTATTAACACGTCAATAAAAAGTAACATTTAGTATCCTTAACATATTACAACTTTGTTACTTCAAATACTAGTACCAGTTATATTATAAATTACATTTTAATACAGACTGTCAAGAGTACAGATTCTATAAAAATATAATTAAGTTGAAGAGTTTTTTGTATGTTACTTTTTTATATGATAACCAGATTCATGAGGAATAGTAAAGGCTACATAAGTTCACGCTATGACCCTAAGGGGCGGAGTAGTAACTATGACTGTCAAGCAATCTGGCAAGCTATAGGCAAGTACGAGAAGTGAAACAACGATAGCGGCTATACGGGCACGTTAGCGTCGGCGCAGTAAAGTTTTTCGAATAAATTTAACACGGATGAAACCGTGGGGCATATCTAGTAGTTATATAAAGTATTAAGACGTGATATTAAACAGCCCTTTTTAATGAAGACTTTAAAATATGTTAAAATGTTAATATTAGAGTCCATTTCAGTAACCTAATGATCGATGTTTACAATAACAAGTCGCAAATCACGTGATTCAACTATAAACATAAAGGCGCATCCACACAAATTTGGAAAATTTAACTTTATTTCAATGTTAATTATTAAGGTGTTCTTTGCATAAATTTAAAAACCGTCTGAATAATTAAGATTCCTATTTTCTTTAACAGGTGTTGCAGAAACATTTGCCAGTGTTAATGTTTAAGCTTCATGGAAGTAATTAACTGCATTTAATAAATAAAGTTCTTATCTTTTTAATTGCCCAAATCAATCAAGTCTACTCGATGTAATGTAGTCAAATTATAATAAAGAAGTAGTACCTTACTATACATGGAAATTTTGAATTCAAAAACCACCAATAGTTTATTTATTAAAGTTTCTGTCAAAAAGTAATGTTCTTACAATAGCAACTACATGTAACATCCATAACATCTTTAAATGGAAACGTCGTGTTTATTATCATCAGATATTCATTCCAATAACTTATAATCCATTTTGATATATACTGCTGGCAAAGTATAAAGGTCCACGACGTATTGGCCACTTGAAACACCTAGAAATTCACATTTCTATATTTTGTCATGCGTTCAGGTTTTTTCAAAATATTTTGCTTCACCGTCATCCGATAGTGTTATATGCAAATTCAAATAATTAATTTATGCGATTTTGGAAAAATTGCTTGGTAAAAGCAGAGATTCGATCTTGCAAATGTAAAGATACCTTAACCTTATTAGCTTGACTAATTTAAATAATGAAATAGCTTTTTTTTTTTCAAAGTGAAACTCTTTTCAAAGCCGCGAGTGCGATTAGCGTGCACAGGCGCGGCGCGGCGCGTCGTATCGGTCGCGAGAATTCGACCAGATGGCATGATGGGATGGTGGGTATCGATCGGGCTTGCAACTCGCGAAGCTCGAGCTCACGGCCGACCGACCCTATTATTGTTCGTAATCTCAGCGATTAGCATAACCATTGTGAACTACGCTCTGCACTACACATGTTATCGTTTAGTGAATGGATGACGTGATCGACGACAAAAAACAAAAATGTATCATTAACATTCTATAAAAACAGATGTAACTGTACATTATAGCTATCCGGTTTGAGTTGGAAAACATAATAGATCTGATTATGATGTACATATTATATTATATGTTGGTATAATATTTGTATACAATTTCTAGAGATTCGAATTACCTTAACTTAAACTATGCTTGATGCTACATCAACTGATTATTTAGCATATACTTTGGATCCGGCAACACTGTCAACCTCCCTTACACTCCTTGCAGGCTAATAGACGGCATGGTCGGCAAGCAAACCAAATTAAGAATGGGTACGGAGTTCACATTGTATGTGTATCAGCGCATTTTAAGCTGCATTGAGCTCATGTTCATTCTGAATGCGCTGGCAAAAAAAAAATGTTGTATTGCAGCACTCACGTAGTATGACAGCTTATAATACACGTTGAGACCACTAACCCCATGTAAGAAGTAAGTTGACATACTCTTGTTTTATTTTATGATTCATCTTTTTAAATACACGTAGTTTGTTCAAAAAATTTTATAATTATTAGCAGTACTATAAATTTTACGTCTACCGTATATTTCCTACCTAAGAAATTTGGGTCCTTACAATTCAATATTAAAATTGAGGGAGGACTTAATAAAACCGTGGTATTAAAACAAGGGAAAATTGTCCGGAACATAAGTCAGGAAATTGAAGTATTCCCTGAGGAACGGTTTAAAATGGTGGCAAGGAAACCGTTCACCCGTGCAGCGGGAGACAGGTGAAGCTCAAAGCAATATTGTTTTTAGGCGTTTGGCGGATATAAATTGTTTGAACTCGATTATAGAGCCCTCTTTCGTGCAGATTCTATAGCGCGATTGTAAGTACACGTAACACTGTTTTCATAGAAAATATTGTTGTATGAAATAGGACACAGAAGGGCAACAGATCGGTACAATATTTATTGCCGCGTTACATTTTACTAGTTCTTGAGGTTACCTACCTTCTACAAATATAGTCACAAACTTTATAATAGTAGTGTAGGTAGATATAATATTTAAAAAAACTTTAATGCAATATTAATCCGTTCATATGAATAACATAAGATCTTTATATTTTGGAATAAACCATACAAACACATAAACCAAGTTTTTGTTTAATAAAGCATAATAGAAACAGAAAAAGTAAAAACAGAGTTAATTACATATTATACATGGGTGAAACGGGGATAAAATAATGGATAGATCGTTATTTCAAAATAAAAGAAATACAAAAAGTAAATAGTTTGAACCTGATCTAAGGCGCTGGAGTCAAAGTTTATAAACAGATTCTTTACCATTTTGTAATAAATGATCTAAGGCAAAGTTCGCACAACGGTTTCCACTTAATCCTCGCAAAGTCTCTATGGCGTGTGACGGCAGCAAGACCTCAGCGCGACAACTAATTGCAACTCTCCCGGCCTGATAATCCGTTCACAGCGGGCGGCATCCAAATTAAAAACCCCCGACAAAACTGTCCAGCCTTGGGACCGGATTACCGCCGCCGAGGACTCGGCCCCTCCGAAAAACGAGGGGGCGAAATTCGAAAAGTTCCACGCGAAAATCGAAATCCCAAGATGAAATAGTAATTTATCAAAGGATTTTAAAGGTTCCCGAGTAGTGAAGATGAAGGATGCCCTTTATCGTAACATTGCAGTTACGCACAAAGTTGACACCTCCAAGAACTTCGAATAGAATCGTCGGCACAAAAACAAGCGGTATATCGTTAAATGATTCTAAATCTTGCCGAAATTGCTTTTTAAACGCTTCGGTGGAAATACTCTTTTGTCTTTATGAAGTCAGTGAGCGCAGAATAATTTTAAACGACAACACCGAGTTACTACTGATTTATGCCGTACCCTAAAATTGGATTCACACATTATAACGGCCCGCCTCATTACAAAGTCAGATTATTTATAAGCACATAACATTTATAATGTATGCACGATGCGATACACGACTAAACGAATACGCCGTCATATTAATATTCAAATGGCCTTTAGGCAAGGCTTTCATGATATTCTACGGCTTTTGTCCCATTAATATTGGTGTGATGGCGTCGACATCGTCAACGGCCTATACTTCTGTAAGTAACTACTGAACGGTAGCGAAGGAAACATGTTGTCCTTTGCTTTACAATAATTAAATTTACAACACAGCTGCCGCTTCAACATTTAAAATATACTATGTTAAACGCTATAAAACCGCATCTGTTCCTTCTATCTCATCTATAAATTAGAAATAGATTAATGCGCAACTCTTCTTATTTTTCATCAGCTCGATCGGGCGTGTAGTTATTTCCTTCATCGTAAGCGAACAGCTGTTCTAAAGGTTACGCCCTTATCCTTGCACCTGCGGTCCCCTCCCCGCCCCGCAGGCCCCTTCAACTCCGTTTGCTTTAATTACAATCCTATTAACGAAATCGTCTCATCGCCTTCCATCGGCCAATTGACATTCAGGGGTGACGTCGATAAATATTTGACCGTCCCCGCTTGCCGTTCATTGTTTAGCTTGTTTTTATTATTCATGCAGATCCGTCAGAGATAAGCTCGAATGATTTTTAAACTGAATTGATGGAGCGTTCGGATAACAATATTCGTCAAATACAACAACGAACCTGATCTCTCAATGTTTGCGGTCGGTGGAAAGAGTCGACCGGTTCGCACACACGTGCGAGGGTACAAATACACAAAGGGCGGATATTTATTTTTTCCTATTATAAAAAAATCCACCAACAATTACGAGATTAGGGATGAAAGGTTGGGGCTGAGTTTTTTTATCTTTCAATCAGTTACCGTTAGCCTTTTCCGCCGTAAGAAGAGATTTCAACGATGTTTTAATTATAAAATCTAAAAGCCTGGAGGCGATCCAATCCAACCGGGAACCGTGGTAGCTCTTTGAACGAAGTATCTAAGTTATAAGTGTGTTTAATATCAATGGTTTGTTAATTGCCTCTTAAAGTTGCTCCTCGGGCCGGGGCTACACCCGGGAGAATTGAATCAAACTTTGTATAAGTTTTATTCGCAAAATTTAGTGATCTCGTCATTCATTACATTTACTATAAATATAAAATAAATCTTTAAGTTCTCGTGACATATATTTAATGTATTTCCTTTTCCTTATCTCTTTGTCCTTGTAAATTTTATAAATAAAAAAATAGTGATTATTATTATATATTAAACATTACAAATGAATAAATATTTTACAATTTATTAAAACATCTTATTAACTGGATCCTATTAATCATTAACTTTTTTACAACAAATTCTATCTTTACAGGGTAAATATTTTATATGTATGCGTTATTCAAGTATTACCTGATAGGTGTTATTTTCTATACTACTCTCGTTAACATTTTTTCATTTCATATAACTTCAAGTTTTAGAATCATTTACGTTGTCGTACCGAACTATGATTTTGTTCAAATATTATGCAAAGTATACGTTAAAATTTTCTGTGTCACTGCTGAAAACTAATGTTCTTCAAGATATTTTCCCATATAATATAACCAGGAACAATCAAACAAAACGCGGAACACGCAAAATAACATAATCGCCGGTCTGTACATAAGTAGAGATAATTTTTCCGCGTCCGCTGGGCCCCAGGCGCACACGCACGCAAGTCGTTCGCGCGTCAGCCGGGAGCCAACTCATCATCACCCAACCGCTGACAACCTAAAATCACCCTTCACATCCATCAATACGATCTATTGCAACGTAGATGCCGATCTGTCAAAACATAATAACTGAAGATTTAGGTATCCGTACTCGCTTATTCCTGTACCGTTATGCATACGGCTTCCGAGTTTAGCTTTGTTGATAGGTTCAAATATGTTAAATGATAACTCGTTTGAGTGGTTATGAAATCGAGGCAAGACAAATTGAAGCGAGTTATGGTATACCAGCTGTCGAGGGTTCGGGAGTCGTGTCGCTCGAGTCTTGATTCACAAAGAGGACAGCGATCGATCGGCGGCAGCGCCGTCCGTGACTATTGTTCAGTCGGCGAATGCACCGCACTGTACATCTGTTTCGTTCCTTTTTCACTCGGCCTGTATAATGAAACCGGCCCATTGTGAGGAAAACATCCACAAAAGAACACGCACTTTGGCGCTCGGTCTGTATTTTATAAGAAAAAATAACAGACGCCTCGAGCGTAAAAGGTGGGCGTCGGCGATGTCGGAAATGAGAAAGTCGACGCAACTGTTATGACATACGCGGTTCGTTAAGTGTTATTGAAAATAAACAACCGTTCGCGCTTTAACGAACAAACTCCTATGTTCGAAACCAATTTTAAACGTTATTTTCCGCGGATACCATAATGGATGCTCCATTGTTTCCAGTTTGTTTATTCCCACATGCTGTTTAATTGGCTGATAATTTTATAAAATATCGTTTTAAACACAACTTACAGCATACAAATATTTTTTTCCATAGTAACTTTAGCGCTATATCGCTATAATCGCTATAATGATTCGTTATCGTCGAAGCGTTTATGGAACGTACAATACATTTATTTAATCCTTGTGGTTCCAAACTCATTAGTTTATTATATATGCACATCCACGATTATTATGACTTAAACGGGAAAGCTGGGTGGCAATTGGCAAAAAATACTCATTAATAATGCATCAGATCTCACGATAAACTTGTTCAATCCAACTGGACAACAACGAATAACTTCGTCTCTGGTATAAATCACTGTTAATCTATACATATAATAAAATTCAAAGTGTCTGTATCTAAAGGCATATGAAAGTATACACAGAACCTATAACAAAAGTCTCATTTTAAAATTTTTGTCTGTCTGTCTGTCTGTTTGTTCCGGGTAATCTCCGAAACGGTTGGACCACCGATTTCGACGGGACTTTCTTTGGCAGATAATTGATGTTATTAAGGTATACCTTAGGCTAGTTTTATTTTACAAAAATAATTGGGGTTCCCCACAAAAAAACAAAAAAGGTTATTTAGTAGTCCACGCGAGCGAAGCCGTGGGCTCAGTTATTATAAATAACAATCACTCCTGCAAAATGGTGACGCTAATCACCTGAAGCTATCTTCATCTATCTATTCTATCCATCGTCATGAAAAGATTAGTCGATTGGAAGCGTTATCTACTGTCGTACTGTAGTAAAGACCAAGCTAATAAACCTAGTAAATTTACAAGAAAAAAATAATTAAATGTCTTAAAAAATATTTCCTCTCGCTCATGTTAGTTGACCTCATCTCTTCTAAATACAATTAAAATAATGGAAAACCAACACTGTTTTATGAACCAACAGATTATCTGTCATGGTACTTTAAAACGAGCAAGCTCTCTTTACGATAACCGAAATCAACAAAAGACAATCTATGTCATGGTGGCGAGACGCTTTATGATACAACTTACTATATGATGTATATATTTATACATAACAGTAGTATTATCCGAGGACGCGGCTTTCTTACAACTTAACAGAAACAATACATATAAGGCAAAATATTCTGGTTAGGACTTTCTAGGACTTGCTTGTCCAACTTTAAAATGAAAATATGTCTCCAGACTCAAATCGTTGTCTTCCAACGGATAAAATGATTACCATTTCTATTTGAATAACTCTAGCCGAGGTTTAATGACATTAAATAATTAACGGACAACTAAAACATAATTATTCAGAGTATGTTGACACACGACACCTTTGTATGTAGTCGTTTTGACCGAGTTGCACATATTTATTACAATGTAATAATTACATTCTCGGCGAGCGCGGCGCGGCGGTGGCACGGTCCGGTTCGACGCGGCAGCTGGCAGATGTCGAGATCGGCTATTATTGATACAAATGCTGTACAATTTCATGTAAACACACCGCAGGAGCACCGTTTATTGGCCGGATTTCGTTTTTCTTTTACTTATACGCCGGATTTTTATTTCGTGGAATGTTTTTTATTGCAATTATTACCCCTTTTTTAAATAACTTGCGATGTCGTTTTTATTATGGGCGCTTCAATTTAACAAAAAGCGAAAGTCTTTCTTCTGTCGCATGTTGAGTTAACAATTTTGCTTTCTTTTTATTTCTTATTATCTATTACTAGCGACCCGCCCCGGCTTCGCACGGGTGCAATGCTGATACTAAATATACCCTACCTACTACAGAATGTCCTGCAAGAATGAAACAACGTTTACAGCTTTTTTGTCATTAGACAATACAAACATGTTCTGTTTAGAGGTTACTCTTGAAAGAGCGACATATAATTGACCATGGTATATAGGGCCGGTACCGCCGCACTTCCCTACATTTTAAATCTGTAATATCTTCGGAAATATTCATTTAAATTACATGCTGTAAAAGGCTATATTGATCTATATTAAATGGACAATGTATTTAAGGTACTTTATTGGATAAGGATTAATGCTGTATTGCTTAAAATCACTTCGTAATTAAGCCATTTTTTCCCGTAATATGTAAAGGATAAAAAGTGGTTATTGTGGGTTATCCTTAAGAGATAGACATATACCATCGCGGACTTTTTTGTTGACCTTTTTAAGGTGTACAATACTGTAGTACATTATTTTTATTTATCTTTTGATGTTCAGCCAGCGTTTGCAATGTAAGCGTAAAAAATGTGTATATTTACGACATCACATTAGAAACCTCTACATTTATCAGTGTTTCTCTACAATATTATTCATGTATTATACATATAAACCTTCCTCTTGAATCACTCTATCTACTAAAAAAACCGCTCCAAAATCCGTTACGTAGTTTTAAAGATTTAAGCATACATAGGGACGGACAGATTATAGCGACTTTGATTTATACTATGTAATGATTAATAATTTAAGTGTCAGTCTCTTTGCTACATTTTACTGATAAATATGTAAATGGCCTACTTTTATGTTACATATTAATTAGTACTTTTCGCATGACACACAGGAGATCAATTAGTTAAAGTCTTATCCAGATAAAACCGAATAAATATTTGGTTAAGATTTACAGCGGGAATTAAATCAATTATTGATCGAAGTCAATTGATCATCGATTCATTTTTCACAGAGATATTGTAGCTGTATATTTAACGTTACTGGCTAATGGATATACAAAAAAGCATCGTCGTAATACAAATACCTTCTAGACTATTGAAAGCATAGTGATTAAAATATTCCGTACTTAACAGAGCTTTAAAATGCAATTTACTGGATAAAAATGTCACGCATCTCATATTCTTCGAAAAAATCTGCAATGAGTGGGCTGTTGACGTTGAAACGTTGACGTATGATTTTAGAACATGTTAAAACAATACAAACCAGCAAAAAGCTTATTAAAACCCGTATAACGTGAACCGAACTTTTACTTAACTACTGGGTGGTTAACTGACATATAGAAAGCAAGTCTTGCTTGATCGTAAAAAGCGCATAATAAATATACGGGTGTACTACGCTTCTCAAATTGTACTCCCCGGGGCAGGACGGGCGCGGCTGCACCGGCGATTAAGTGCACTTAATTCAGTCTAAATATTCACCGGCGGCGGGGAGTTTCAGGCTCTCCGGTCCTCGCTACTCCGAAGCGGTGCAGAGCGGGGCGGCGCGGGGAGGCGTGACCCTTGCATAATCTATCCATTTATAGTTCTATACTAATAGGATAAAGCGGAAGAGTTTGTTTGTTTGTTTAAACACGCTAATCTCTGAAACTACCAGTCGGATTCGAAAAAAATATTTTTGTATATGATAGCCAAATTCACTAGGAATAGTATAGGCTATCTAGCACTAGGCTACAAATCTCTAGCCTAAAATGTTGATTTTTGTTAATTAAATCCGAAGACATAGTGCACCCTAACTTTTTTATCCGCGTGCGCTGGCGTAATGGTTAGTGATACAATTTTCTACAAAATATTTCTCATTACTACATTTTATAAAAGTCTGCGGATCCATACGCCTATCTCTTTCTTATACATAAGCCACAATCAGGTATTTTGTGACAAAGTTTTACCGAAAATTGAAAAGTGATTTATGCTTAGGTATTATTATTATACATGGCATATTAATCCGTACGAACGAAAGGCACTTCATCATCAAGAACATTTTATGTAGATAAGCTTTGCCCTTTATAGCATGTTATTTCGACGAATAGATTGGGAGATAATGTAAAATTAAAATAATTCAACACTCGGCTCGGGTCTATCTATGACTATAGGTGTAGTGGCGCGAACGAGACGTATGAGTTGTGATGCATAATCCTGGCCGCCTGATAAAAATATTGTATATAATGAAGTATTATAAATTATCAATCAGCGATTTAATTAATTAATTTATAAATCATTAATCAGCGATTTCTTTTAAATTATAGGCGGGTGAAACCGCGCGGCACAGCTAGTGTAATAATAGCTACAAAACCGAACACAGATCCGCAAGTGTTAACACAACTGTTCAAACAGAGTCAGATGTCACAGCGCGATTTGCTGTCACTGCCCTCCTTTGTAAACTTCTTATTAAGAGGCTTTAATTTGCATCTGATTTTGCCGAATTAATTTTCAATGCCGCCTGGACATTATTTCCTATGATAATTAATAATTAACCTTTGTTATGTACGCTATCATGTATCGAAAGTGTAAGTGTGAAGTGACAGTGTGTTGTAAGCACTAAATTTACGAAAAATATTATCTCAGGAAAGATGGCAATAGTATAATTAATAATCTTTTGCCCAATCATAAATGAAAACAAAAATTTGGAATTTAATCTATATATATAAAAGCTAAATACCACACTCACAAGATCTCCGAAACTACAGGTCCGATTGACGTGAAATTTAGCATAGTTACTCCTTTCGCTCACTAAGAATGGATTTTGGGAAATTCAACATCTAAGGGTGTAAAATAGGGGTTGAAATTCTTTTGACTTGAAATTTTGTACCTAGATTTTTTAATAAAAATACTGAAAAAGATGTATCGGCATTTATCAAACTTCATCAGTAATGGGTGTATAAATAGGGGTGAAACGTTTTTTTGGTGAGAAGAATGTTTGTATTACTATTCAAATATAACTCAAAAACGGCTTGACCGATTCTTATAAAATTTTGTATGCGAGTTGCTAAGTCACTGGTTAAATGATAGGCTACAAGAATTATCAATAACACTATTAGAAATCTTTAAAAAAATATCCAAATAAATACATTTCAATTCGATTTTGACGAAATTTTGTACACGAGAAGTATAAGACATTTCCTGATTAACAGGTTATAAGAATTGTCAATAATTGTGTAATTTGGCAGAGAAAAACTTTGATTGGTATTCTTTACTATCTTTTTATTGTTATTTTTGAATGTAAACCCGAAATTCTCGAATATCTCGTCAATAAAAAAATATTAAATGACACAATTTTACAGTAATAAAAACAACGCCAACTTCGCCTGTAGTTGGCGCTGTGGCATGCGTCGCGAATTCAAACCTACCAGTCATTAAGTAGCCATCACAAACGACCCAGCAGTTGGGAACTACATACTTATCGTTTAGACAGGGATTGAAATCAATTATTATGCCACATAAATATATTAAGAGCAAAAAATATTTACGACGTATCATAAATCAGCATGGGAATACCGGATATTTGTATACAAAAAATATATGTTGCGTATTATCTATCAATGCGTCGCTTGTTATTGCTAAAAAACTATATTTCTTATTGAATCACTTCTTGTAGAGGTTGATCATTTAAGATTCAAAACTTAATTTACAAAACAAATAAGAGGTCGCATTAAAAGATATATTTTGTATCTTGTGTAGTAAGGTAATCTAATTTATCCAATGTAAAATAATTGAACTGTCTCTAGACGGTGTATATTTTTAACGAACGATAGGCACTATTATTACAATAGTTATAATAAAATATTATAAAATTTCATATAATGTACATATTGTATGAAATAACAAGAAGGTATATCATGCGCAAATTAATTCAAAATTAGGTAACTACAATTAAGCTTATAACAGTAATTGTGATACGTACATTCTTCATATTAATTATATCTAAAAAAAACTTTTCAAACCTTAAAATAAAATAAAACCAAACAAAATAAATTAATTTTTATTTATGCCTATAAAATTTTCTATGTAAAAAGTGATCTACAATGTTGTTGATTTTTAATATGTTGTTAACACGCCAACCATTGGACAGTCAGCAAATATATAGAGACAGCGAACAAGATTTTATATCCATAATCTTCCCACGATATGTTCTGGATTAGTTTTTGTTATAAAACACTAGTACGTGAGTTAAGTTTGCAATCGCAATCGCGTGACCAACGTGATACTATGCGGTGGCTATACATATATATATTACTTGCAAATTTAATCTCTAAGTGTTAGCGAATAAGGGTTTTGTTCAATTTAATTAACGCGAAATACGAGTTGATCGCGTGATGGCAATTTAATCGAATGTACCGAGTACCGACGAACCACCCGACCCTGCTCGATTATCAGATAATCGATCTAAGAGAACTTGGATGACTTTTTTAGATCTGTTAAAAACTCGATGATATTAGTGTATTTGTAATTACATAAAATATTGTAATTGTGAGTTAAGTGTGATTCAATTTTGATTACAACGTCACTACGTTATAGAAAATATACCGCACTGAATATTTTTTTTGTAAAATCACTATCGTTTTACAAACCAAAGTATGAGTAAAATTACAAAAAAATGGATGCTAATCCAAAATTATAATACTATAAGAGTAATATTCCTAGACATGTGACGAAAACTAAAATTTTAAGATTTTATGAGACCTTTTCAGAATCCGATGAAAAGCTTCTCAAATTGACAAACATCTTTTCGATTTATTTCGTTTAGTATTATTAAAATACCCCATTTAAATTTTAGTTAAATATTTTGCGTTTCAGTTTCCAGTACATTTTTTGTAAAATTAACAATGAAAATTTTAACAGTGCATAAGCTTCGTATAGCAAAACATATAATATATCATTATAGTCGTGTGTCCTATGTGACTTATTTTTAAGCCTCTCATGACATGAATACTCTAAAATCCTTTCTTAGTGCACATCTACTATGTATAGGATTCTTATGATTCCAGAGACACCAGTTAAAGCTGTGCGCTGTCAGTCTTAAGAATATTATTAGGTAGAAATATATATATATATATATATAAGATTACTTTTGCCTTACTCGAGAAATAAAAAAGAATCCGCATTGATCTATATTATATCGCAACTGTATTGAAATGACAATACCGGAGTGATATATCGGTACTTATTTTGGCGGTTGCTCGCCACTTCGTTTAAGTTAATTCCATAAAATCATTAAATTATTTAAAAAAATCTATAGCACTCGGGAATACTTTAGCATGTTAGAAGTAATTTAAAAAAGTTAAATCTCAAACAGAAAATATTAATAAAAAGTCCTGTTGTGCTAAATTATATTGTTAACTTCGTATCTACCTACTGTGTATTATTTATTTGCAATTAAAAGTGTTGACATTAAAACTTCATATATTTATAGGTTATTTAATTCGACTAACGTTACTGGACTTTATTTGGTAAAACGCCTAAACATCAGGGCAGGTGTTAAATATTGAAATGATCATGACCAATTTAACGATGACTACTTGTAGTTTACGTTATTTAACCACGTTTTTTTTTTGCTTTTATTTTTTTGTGTATCGCTATAACGATAAACGATAAATTAATAAGTACCTACATTAATGTTTTGTGTCTACGACATTTATGATATTCTAATACGGCGTTTCTTGTATTTATACCTTAACGAATTGATAAAAATTGCAGTACACGTTAAACTTTGTTAAATACCGTTTTATAGATACAAAAAAAAAACATAAGATGAAACACATTGTATCGAAATCTCATTCCAATTTGAAGTTGATGTCTTCATTACATACAAAATAACTTTAAAAATCCATAAAGATTCTTATCTTTATGTTATAATAGCATCCGTTTGCGACTTGGTTCGCCTTAATTATATAAAATTAAAAATAATAAAACAGCCGATGTCACTCAAGAAGAACGTAGCTTTTTATCAGTGAAAAATTTCAGAATAGTACAAGCAATATACCGAAAGATTACCCCCAAGCCCGGTGAAACAGTACAAACCTTCACATCTAAAAAAAAACTCTTGCAATATTCACAAAATTTACTTATTTACAATAATAAAAAAAATATTTAACAACCAGTACTTTCTAAGAAAATAGTTAAGAATAAATTTAAGTTAAAAATTATGTGTACTTATGTACTCTGGTATAACTTAACAAAATTAACTTCCTAACTATTTTCTTAAAAACAGTATTTAGGAACTATGTTTATTTATACACCGTTAAATTATTTTTACTCAATAAAAAAACCACTAATTTATAATTCATATTATTATCGTTAATAGCCAACTTCATCATATCGCACATGATGCGCGCGCAGCTCTCAAATTTACCCTGTAATAAACGCGTCAAAAGCAGAATAATTTCAATTAGCAATAAAAAAAAAACAAATATAATAAATATTTTCGGTTGAAAGATTGAAATTGAACATCTTGGCAACGGTCCAAGCACGTCCCTTCTAGTCCGATCGTAACAAGAATGTTTAATTAATATAAAATGTCGCCACTTCTTGTTTTGGACACGTTGTTCTTAAATATTTAACAAAGGGTTTTTTTCTGTTTTCCCCCACTGCATAAACATACATATGCATTAGGGTCCCCATTCGTCATGATATCGCCCGACATGACAGGCATTTTATAATCATGTCGAGTTAAGTGCAAGCATTTTAAGCGACGTCATGAACACGTTTCCTTTCACCTTTGTACGCGCAATATAATGCTTAAAAATTGCCAAGTGCGTATCTGGCCACAAGCAGTATAAGGTTCCGTAATTGTCCATCACAATATGCAAACTTAGAAAGTTTAAGTTATTTTCAATGGAATTTGTACGAAATTACTTCTCCAAATTACATTTTATACGTTGGTCGATTATTACTCGTTAATTTGTAAAGCCTACTTAGCTGTGATAGTTTTCCTTTTAACTTCGTTATATATACTACTGCCGTGAATTTTTCACATATCCAAAAACAACCTTTTTGCTGGCAGAGAGAGGGCAAACTTGAATCTAACAAAAATTATTCGTCTTAGCTTAATATTTCGGAAACGCATCCATGAATCGTAAAATGGTTTTCACACACCCGAAATGACTAGACTAGATGATGGAATAGACGAGAAAAAAATATTTATTCCCAGTTTTCGTGTATGGGTATGTATACCCATTCCAAATCAGCTTTCAAGTAATAAGAATCTCTGAGCTAAGCCGCGGACAGACAAAAAAGCCATGGCGAAATTATAAGGGTTCCTTGTTGATTTCGGAACCCTAAAAAAGTGTATACAAAGTTTTCTCTTCGCGTATTAATATATAGAAGATATAAGAAATGGTAACTACACTAACAACACATGAGACCACCTTCTTAATAGACTATTTGAGTCAATTGTAAACAGGTAAAAAACACTATATTGAACGCAATATAATGTTTATACCAGAGCGAGCTGAATACAAACACGGTTAACTTGCGAGTTGCGACTCGAGGCGGTCTTGATTTTAGTGCTTCGCATTGTCTCTTGGATGAAAAAAAAAAACAATTCATTGAATTCCCACGCAAAAGCACATTAAGAACATATTATTTATTCTTCTCAAATACGTTGTAAAGATTTTAAATTAATAATTATTAGGTAGGTACTAGCTGCCCCAGCAAACGTTGATCTCTCCTTTTTAATAGTTACTAGACCACAGTGCCACCTATCCCGATTTTATTACTGAAAACTACGTATATCCATTGTTTGAATCGTGAGTTATGGTTATGAGTTCATAAAAAAATTCATAGAAAATAGCAATTTCAGTTTAACCAATTTTAAGAGCCAACATTGTTTTCAATTAACAAGACATATATGCAAATTTTTCTTTTCTTAAAAACCTTATTCGTACTATATTTATTACTAACATTTAAAGCAAAAAAAAAATGCCAAATAGGTCCAGCCGTTCACAAGTGATGCGCTTACCAACGAACAGATAACTCATATTAGAATCCTGATAGTCGAGAAATGCATGTAGTACTTGTCGTCTAGCATGAAAACAGAGAACTAAATATTGTTATATTTAAAAAGGGCTGGTGTGGTGATTGAACAAGTACACCCATTTTGGCATGGGGTGTTCGATATATATATATATATATATACATGTAATTGCTACATTATAGCATTTTATACATATCTGAACACTTTTGCCGTCAGTTTTAGTATGAGTATAACGTAGAGTTCGTTCGAGAGTGCACCTACAGCGGTGAGCGGCGTCGCGGGCGAGTCTACTAGTTGTGGCGAGACGTCTCAAGTGTCAGCGTTACCTGTATATTCCACTTCAGTATCCGTGCATAATTAACGTTTCGGTTATTCGAGAGGATGTTGGAACGTAACCTAAGTCGCTCTTTGCTTTGTAATTGGTAGAGAATGTAAAATGTTCTGGCATTACAAGTATAAAGAAAAAATATTAGACAAATGCAAAACTTATTGATTACAGAGTAAAATTTTAAAATGTAAGTTGTGTCACTATTGACATTCCTTTTTTCGATTATATGCAACCGTTTGAGCAGAATCTCGTGATAATGTAGCCGAAAACGTTAATACACTAAGCATAGGCAGACAGCTGGTTCTCATGTGTCTACCGTAATAAACGGTAGGTGCATAACCTAATAATATACCATAATATAACCACGTAATAGCACTATAGGTGCTTGCTGAAATAATTTCCACTTGTACATTGTAGCTATCCATGACTATTATAATACGCGCTACCACCGTATCATGGTTTTTATTATGATGTTTTTCTTCACTTTCATTACCTAGAACTCAAGATAATTATAGGATTTCAATGTGGAATATAGAGGTTCGGAGAAGTACGTATCTGCTTTTATAGAAAGTGCCCATAAAATATAATATACTAAGATTAACTGTAACTGTAAAAAGTAATTGTAACATAAAGTTTCACATTTAAAAGAAAGCTGGAAATTCAGCTTTGCAATATTCATTTAAAGGATATATTTCTAGAAATATATTTCATATAAAAACATATAAAAACTTTATTTCAAATTTATTTAAAAAAGAATCCGAATATAAATTGTATAGCTAACATTAGCACTATTCTGGTCATTTATTGAACCCTTAATATATGGACTCCGATGGACACTTTTTCAGTTAAAAACCCATATTAAGAAATACTTTTTCTTACCTCTAAACTTGATAGATTTTTGAAGTTACATCAGTCGACGCTACGTCCGAGCCCGCTACAGCTTCATAATTAATATATCAAGTGTTTTTTTTTAAGTTAAAACTAAAATATATACTTAAATGAAGAAAAAATATTGCTACTATTCGTGGATGATAATTTCATTTCAAAAATTTCATCAACCGATCTCGTTCCATCCATCACATCGGACTTGACTACATTGTCGTAAGCAAGAAAACCGAAGCATACCGATGTAGAGTGATAGCATCAGAACGAGTTTCAGGAATGCGGTGTCACGTTCATTATGGAAACCAACAATAAGGAGTTGCGATATTCGAGCTAAAATCTTAGCATCTTGATACTATCAGTTAATTCTATCACCAATGAGAAACATTTATTTAAATGTAACTTTCTTGTATGACAATAATTATTAAATTGTATAAAATCGAAAAATAAAATAAACATTTTATCTAATCACTAGTTAACTTGAACAGTTTAAAATGTTTATGAAAAACTCACAGAAAAAAATGATACAAATTATCGACTTTCATCATCATAAGATCTACTCAGTGATGCATCGTAAGTATAGAGCATTTGCCTTCTGGCTCGGCGATCAAAAGTTTCCTTGTTTTGACCATCGGTTTACTCCGTATGCGGTTACAGCTTGGAGCGATGCTAATAGACGTATGAAGCGAAACGATACCCGTAATGATATTTAAAAACTATCGTATCTAGTACTAGACCTCGAGTAGTGGTTACCATGCTTAACGAGGTGGGTGATTGTTTACTTCAGGTAGCGATGGAAATAATACAAGGAAACGAGATAGTTATTTCACTTAAAGATTATTATTAGGGCGCTCTAAAGGATGGTTAAGGTCCAGCCGTCACGTGCGACCCGCTATCGGTCGTGTATCTCAATTCAAACGACGTTTAGACAATGAGCCAGTTACCAGTTTACCTGCGCCGAGGTGTGGGATTATCGCGCCATCGTGCATTCACCTCCTTCTCTTTTGCCTCGATCTAATACTGCACGTTTCACAATTGATAGTATTCTCAAGGAGACTGCATAGTTCCACCTGTACTATAATTATATACAAAACCATCGAAAAATTTCGAAAATGGAGTTAGTTCATGAAATATACTATACTTTAATTGCAACGTTAGTAAAACTGGCAAGTTAATGCTAGTAATAATAGAAACTAACAAAAAATAAATTTATAAATAAGTACTTGAAATTACATATTATATACTTTTTGTAAATACCTTTATGTAATTTTGTATTTGATTTTTGTTGATTAGTATATAACAGCCCTATTGGAGTTTTTGGCAGTATCTTGATATCTTATATGGTGGTTTTTAAATTCAGAAACTTATTTAATATAGTTTTGGTTATAGTGTACAAGTGAAGTGTATTATTGAAAACAACCAACCATTTTGTATTTCCACAAAAACTCCCTGGACTATTCTAGCAAGGGAGCCTGACTAGAGGGGACACCTGACATTGGCAGAATAGAATATACTCGTATACATACGTTGCCATTAAATAAGAAAAAGACGAACAACTCTATTATCATGTGACTTTAAAGCAAGTTACATTGTTGTTAATAGTCAGTAATAGTTAATTGTAGGATATCAGAATTATACAATTCTGTTATTATAAAAATATTTGTTATATTTAATTACCTAGCAGTCTTCTTAAAATTAACATTATTGCAGAGTAGACACTTCTTTTCTAGAAATGAGGACAGTTAATAAGCCTGGTTTCCCTTATACTACACTGTTACATTTTTTGTAAAATTACAATCGTCCTGCAAACTAAGGTAAGAATAAAATGACAAAACAATGTATTCTAATCCAAAATTATAATACTATAAGAGTCATTTTCCTAGACACGTGAAGACCTACAAAAAAGTGTTGTAATTTTACAATCTTTATGTATAATCGCTACATAAAAGTTTTGTATTATTACAATACCTGATTCAAATTTTAGCTAAACGTTTTGCCTATCAGTTTCCAGTAATTTTTTTGTGAAATTACCAATGAAATTTTTAACAGTGTAGTTTTAACGGTACAAAACTAACATCGCGGAACTCGATCGGGTCACAAATTGAGAGCCGCAACCTTAGGTGACAACGGAAAAGGAAATAACACGTCGTTCATTGCTCACACAACACGGATCCATTCATTGTTGAACCTCACTCACTCACATTGTTACAGTTAGCTTCGACAGATGCGAACGAAAAGAATTCGTAACAACCGGACCTCGCTAGGATTTTTAACTGGACGTGAGAAGAAAATTAAAGATTCCCAAAACCACCGATGTAACTGTCCGCGTGTATCGCGCCGTTGACAGTAATATAAAAAAGGCTGCCTCGTCGTGGATGCCATAAGCGGAGCTTTTCAGGACATCGAGCGATAAAAACGACTTCACAGTCGCGCGCATGCGAACACACAACGACATTAGAGACGAACCCAAGTACCCGGTTTAAAATCCAGTACTCGGCGTATCCGCCGATTTGTTTTCCTATACACCGGATGTTGACATTCTTAGCAAGCGTCATTTACCCCACTATTCAGTCAACTGGTTTTCAAAAGCTGATCAAAATAAAGATTATTAAAAAAAAGTTACTTCCGTCAGAAAAGATCTGAGACACTCAAGACGCGCCTAAAGGTTTACTTAATAGAGCTGGCAAGAGTCGGAGCTCTCTTAGATTAGGAAACCTATTGATTTTAAATGGTAACCCAACAAATGCATTCAAGTTTTTGTATTTTATAATGATGAGCAATTCTGCCGGATAACCGGCAATCCAGGATAATCAGTATTACGTCTCAACTATATTAACAACGCTATCGTAGGAACGAGGGCACGAGGATGTTTATTCAACGTCCATGAAACTGACGAAACGCTCAGTCAAGTTTCTAAACGCGCGATAACGTGAGACGGTAATCACTGACGCGTGTTTACGCATTTATACCGAAAATCAAGTTCAATGGCAACGTAGCGGCCGCCGAAAAAGATTGCATAAGGTAATACCGCGCCACGCCACGCTGAGCTGCGAGGTCAATGTCGCGCCAAACAAAGATCGCGAAAGTACACCGAGTCGAGTTACGCGTCGCCTGTGGATAATTGCGATGTAATCGACGTAATACATCCGCGAGTCTCGTTTCCATTTACGGCCGTCGCAGCTTGCGCGCCAGCATAGAAGAAACAGCTGAGAGAGCCGGCACGCGTCTCGAATGCATATTAATGCCGCGCCCGCAGCAAAAATAACGTATAAAATCGAAATGTTCCTATGATATATCGAACCAGTTTCAAGTGCAGGCGCCTCAGTTATGCAATCGTTTACGGACGAAGAATAAAATCGTGCGCGGGACTCGTAATTGTACAATCGATTGTTTTTCAACGCAAGCTGGTCCCACAGCAAGCACGGTCGCGTTTAATTCGAGCTCACATTGTATTATAATAGACCTCGACTCATCGCCCGTGTGTAGCAGATAAAAACATTACATTTAAAATATTATGACATTCGCTATTATTATGCGGCCTTATTGTTATTATTTTATTTTTAACTAGCGACCCGCCCCGGCTTCGCAAAATATAACCTACTACAGAATGTCTTTAAACAACGTTTACAGCTTTTTTGTCATTAGACAATACAAACATGTTTTGTTTAGAGATTACTCTTGAAAGAGCGACATACATACAATAGACCATGGTATATAGGGCCGGTACCGCCGCATCGCTATGTCCCTGCATTTTAATTCTGTAATATCTTCGGAAATATTCATTTAAATTACATGCTGTAATATTGATCTATATTAAATGGACAATGTATTTAAGGTACTTATTGAATAAGGATTAATGCCAAATTGCTTAAAATCACTTCTTAAATAAGCCATTTTTTTCCGTAAAATGTAAAGGATAAAAAATGGTTATTGTGGGTTATCATTAAGGTCTATCACCTATACCATCGCGGACTTTTTTGTTGACCTTTTTAAGGTGTACAATACTGTAGTACATTATTTCGATGTATCTCGTGGCTGAACCCCACGTTTGCAATGTAAGCGCAAAAAATGTGTTTATTTACAACATCACATTAGAAACCTCTAAATTTATCAGTGTTTCTCTACAATATTATGCATGTATTATACATATAAACCTTCCTCTTGAATCACTCTATCTAATAAAAAAAACCGCTTCAAAATCCGTTGCGTAGTTTTAAAGATTTAAGCATACATAGGGACGGACAGAGCGACGCGACTTTGTTTTATACTATGTAATGATGTAATGATAATGAAGTTTCACTTGCATTGTGGTTTCATAAAACCACATTTTTTTTTTTTTGCATAATATGATATAAGAATTATTCCATAAATGTGAAAGTACTAGATATGCTCCACGGTTTCACCCGTATTAAATTTTTTCGACCAATTCTCTACGGCGGCACCGCGTCGCAAACGCACCCGTAAAGTCTATCGTTTTTCCGCTCCTTAAGGTCGTAGCGTGAAGTTATATACCCTATAACTTTTCTCAATAAATAGGCTATAAATGCAAAGACTTTTCCAAATCTGATTGGTAGATCCACAGATTACCATGTTCAAAAAGAAAACAAAAAACAATCTCATTACAATATCTTTTTATAAAGCTTTATAATATTAGTTTAGATTCTAAATCACCATTAATACTTGTATAAAAATGCGACATTATTAAAATTATTTTCTTAATTTAGGTATAAAGAACACCTTATAATATCAGAGAACGACTGAACTGAAATAACAGATAATTAAACATAAGATTTATCATATCTTCTTCACATTACACATATTTATTTGATTGGATCAATAATAGGAACGTGTCTACAAAGCCCTTACGACACACCAGTCAGACAAATAACACAATGAGTTCATACCGAAGGGAATTGTCCTGTTCGTATAAATAAGTGGAGCAGTGACATTTGTCCCCCGCGGTGACACAGCTGCCCTCTCATCAATCGAACGATGATAATAATAAAAAAGTGAAATATTAACAAAGTGTTTTGATGACAATAAAGAGTCCATTATTGTCAAAAGATATAAATGATGATCTAGCAATGTTATCTAGCATTGACGATGAGTTCTGATGATCGGTAATTAACTTGTAATTGACTCCGTGTTTTAGATTCATTATCTTAGTATTGAATAAATACTGATTACGTGGGAACTCGTCAATAATTTTATAGCGCCCCGAATTTCTGTACCTTGTAGATTCCAATTATAAAGTATAAAATATATAAAAAAGACTAGAATATAAAAATATATAAACAGCTTTTTCAATTAATTCCATGTATTTATGTAGTGCCAGTAAGTGGAACTATGAAATTGACAATACAATGGGTAGAACGACCTTCAAAAATTTTCGCGATTAAAAAATAAAATAAATACGTTCGTCATATCCCAAAGGAAGTTCCTCGGATATAGTAGTATATTACTGTATCACAGGACATAATGTAACATTACTAACAAAATTAGTCAGAATATATAATAATAAAACACGGTACACGAATACAGCTGTGCTTGTTATAACATAATTAAATGTTAATTCGATAATGATGAACTACATACAAGCTGTTTGTAAGCGCTACAAATAAATAAAAAATATTTATTTGAATTATAAGAAAGATTTTTAATTAATGAAATAATTGTAATGTTGGTTAATTTTATTTGGTCGTTGATCATCCGATAATGAAATATTACAGTTATTCTAGATTCGGGTAATATTAAAGTCATTAAATAATATATTTTAAATATTTCGTTGGATTCATAATATAATAATACAGTATAAAAGACAGAATTTGCTTTTAATCTTCATTGTAGCGACATTATAGTACTAATTTGGAAATACTTTTTATATGAAATGAAAAATAGTTCGTCATGCGATAATTATGAATTTGTATGACTGCCAGTTTTCATATGGTATGGACACAAAATTATTGTCAATTGTAATTCTTAGATTTCCTACATCTGTCGTATGCGTCGAGGACCTAAAAAGGCCAGGTTTTTTTTTTATCGTTATAGTTTTGGCGTAGTGGCCACAATCTCACCTGATGTTAAGTGACGATGTGGCCCAAGATGGTAACACGCTAAACCTAGTGGAAGACTGGCTCTCAAGTGCAGCTGCCGGAACACACCTATTGGTGCTTGGCGGCAGATTTTCAACTTGAGGGTGGTAGCTAGTCAGGCGGGCATTAGAAAATGCCCTACCACCATGCTATGGTTTCCTCACGATGTTTTCCTTTACTGAAAGCTCAGGTTCATTGCAGGGATTCAAAATCACGTCAACCGACGCGAAGTCGTACACGCTACCACTGCGCCATCATCGCTTCAAGATATTCCAGATATCCCTCTCATAGATAATATCCCTCTCGAGGAACTAAAATTAAGGTTATTTCGTGAAACACTTGATACTTGTAGCAGCCAGAAATTATTAAATATAGAAAATGTTTATTTATCACCTGTGAATATATAAATGAATAGCAATATAAAAATATAAATGAAATAGCATTGATGAAAAAACAGCATACAGTTCACTACCATACAATTATATTTAAATAGCTATAACTTCTATGCCTACGTACAACAATCAACATTTCCCAATTTTTACTGTTTCATGAGAGTATAGCGCGTACAGTTTATGCGTTTGTGATGTTCTTATAACCCATAACTTCTGAAAAGTGTATAAAAATAATAATCTAGTGAATGTAGAATATGTATAAATAAAAAACAATTATCTAATATTAACAAATAATCAGAAATTCGACATTTACGAAATACTGTTACTCGGCCACTAAAAATATCGAGTGGCAAAAAATATATGAAAACTTCTCTACTGTCCTTATCAGAATTTATTTACCTTTTTATTAACATAAAGATAATACTACATTGTAACTGCGTCGTATAAATTAGCGGCAGATGTCCTAGGTCGATGGCATTAGACCTTTCTAGGTGATGTCGTGTGTCCAACACATTGCACATTTTATTAATGCGGCGTGCGATCGCAAGCTGTGGGCTACGTTTACACACTATCTGTCAGCGATCAGCGTTTTACAATCCTACCACTGACACGTTGAACGCCGTCTGCCTAAAATATAATTCACGAATCATTGTTTAAAGTTCACCGGTTCTATACTCTCTTACTTGTAACGTCAGTAAAAATGCAGTATAATGCATACTCATCATCGGTTAAAAAATGTTCACTTTTAACGACAATTAAGCGATCTTAATATTTTCTCTTTGCCAGTTTACTGAGTAAACAACCCACAAAAATAAATTTGAAAGTAGGTACTTTGTTTGAATGTTTGTCCACCAGCTGAAACGGTTGGACGGATTCTATTGAAATGTATAATTCGATTATGTTTGGAATAGTAAAAAGGAAACCTTTTTTAATTTAAGACTAAGAAATCAGACGGGCAACAACTAGTATTACAAAAAGTAACACCATTAAAACTGATACCATTTATGAAAATTGAAAACTAAAAAAAAACACTTACTCATACGACAGTGAGAAGTTTAACATGTTATAAAATAAGCAAACTAACATGATTTCAGGGAAAAGACATTGAATTATAATATATATATATATATATATATATCGTCATTTTGTCGCTAACAAACAATAATTACACGTACATTTAAATTAACGAAATAGTATAATTTTATTGCACTAATCAATATGGATTTAAAGAGAGTGGATCTATGTGTGTTTACTCGATTCTGTTATGAGAAGCAGGGTCCTTATTAGTGGAACAGGTCGCGTAACTTTCCACGATTGTTGGGGACTATTCTGGCTTCTTAAAACCGGCCGGCACACCTGCCTGCCCGGGTGGGAAATCGAAGGGGACCTAGAAGTCCCTTTCAAGGGTGCTCGTTATATAAGTGAGTTTTCAACTTTGCAAACCAATAAATCTTGGTTGAATGATTTATAATGTAATAAAATTTAGTTGTGCTCATCGAAAAAAAAAACAAATGTAATGAAATGTTGTTTTTTTATTTTATTACAATCAATTCTCATAATGACATCACAATTACAAAGTACAAATTAACATCAGTCGTAACTGCGAAAACTTGTCGAAAACAATAAAAACATATTGTCGCTTAGGATCATTACTTATTTAATTTGAAAGCTTCCCAAGAGACACACAAGCAAACCCTGTCTACCCGCCACGACCGCCCTCCTCTGCGGCAACTCAAGCCTAGGTCCGATCCATCGGCATGGAGCCCTTGAGACAAGCAGCCGCTCGCGCGATACAAGTGACTCTACAATCACTAGCTTTCACAGCCATACATGACACTGCCTTATACACACATGCACAACACACATAGGTACATAGGTTCTGTAAGGGACCTTTTTTTTTCTTTTTTTGCCTAGTTAGAGTAGACAAAAATTTCAGACCACTAAATACACATACACATGTTCCTTCCCTCCTCCCAGGGGGCAGAAACATGTATATATGTATAGTTAGTTTAGATCGAATTACGGATAGGGAATTAGTCAGATCGCGACTTAATTTCATACGCTCAACAGTCCGAGCCGAGGTCCGGCCACTTTGGCACCCTCGGATGTTGTTGCTTAGCTTTCGTGGCTGAGTGCCCTAAGCGCTCGCCCCCAAGCCCGGTAAAGCTGTAAAAGCCGTAAAGGCTCCAGGGCCCCTCAGGCTAACAGTGTAGTCAGTTCGAAAAAAAAAAACCCTGTCACATAAAAAGAGATCACACATAGGTTATTTCAAAACTAAATAAATCATATCAAGAACAATAACAAAAATTAGTAAACAAAATAAAAATCTAATAATTTAAATATGCCAACCCTAAAATACGCGAACGTAATTATAACGTACAGGGTGTCGAGGTGTCGACTTGTCGAGATATTATCAAAACCTTTCTTTTAATACCTGCGGGTATTTAATGGTGGAATTTAATAAAATACTTTGTCTCTCGCTCTTCCTGGGACTGATTTATCGACTATTCTGTTTATCGATATAATACAGACGTTATATCGATCCATAAATTACTATAGGGTCCCAACGTCGAGTATCGATTGAGAAGTACTTCCAAAAATAATACATGATACAAAAATGAATGATTTTTTGTTTGTCGTCTCCTATGTGTTTCTAAACCGTTTATCCGATTGCGCTAAAATTTGTTGAGTTGTACTGCGCACACCCGCGACCGTTCTGTATTAGTACACCCAGTTTACAATAAGTGGCGCGCGAGTCGTTTCATTTCGATAACAACAGGAATGAATTAGCCGGAAAAAGCTAAACAACGACAAATACCGAAGTTTCAAATCTGTGAATTAACTTTATTTTTAAGTAAAGCCGTTATTTTTACTATACGTATTTCCTTCCTGTGTGTTAACGCTCTAGCGTCACGATATAGAAAGATAATATTTAATGACATCCCATCCCACGTACATTTTTATTTACGACTAGTCTATGGCCGCAACGGATTTACGAAATTGAGAATATAATACAATAAAAACTTTTATGGTGGAATTAAAACCATTTTAAAATATAATCGTTACAATAGCATAGTCCTAATGGTCAATGACCTCAAACCGTAAAATTTTAAGGGTAAAAAAACAAGTGAAGGAAATAACACAGAAAACCATGAAGACTGCGAGATTTTTGTCTTTGTATTTGCTTTCTGTTGTGGTGTAGAAATTTTGCTGACTTACTAATATAATTATAATAAAATCCACTATCATCATACAGCAAATTTCAGAAATCCAAAGAATGATAAAGTAAATCGTACCTCACGGAGATCACACGAAAAAAAAGTTTTTTTTTTCATAAAATAAAAATAAATTATCAATGATGGATCAATTGAAAGGCAAGTGATGATTGTGAAATGTAAAACAGAGAAGATGACCGAGACACAAATGATTTATTTATTTATCAATCATTAGTTACAATTTAAATAGTAAAAATATATTTTTAACAAAATAATACCATATAAATTATTATATCCAGTATCGTAAAACAATGTAAATAGAACTCATAAAACAAACACGGTTATTCCAAAGTAAATTGTCTATCTAATCTCTCCTTACCTTATACATTTATCCATTTGAATCGCATAACACCGCGTGTTGAGGAACGTCGGAACAAAGTCAAAATGGCAGACAGGTTGATATCATGCGAGACGGGCAGATTACATCCCATTCGGGCGGACGAAGCCGGAGCCTCTCGAATTGGGTTTCGGTTCATGAAATATTGATGAAAGGTTTATAGATTATGCCCCGCTTACCAAACAAGATGCTAAGTTATGAAAACGTCTGTACTTTATCTATATACCGATATCAAACTGAAATGATGTTATTCGTATTACTTAATTTTTTTAATCTATACCTAATACTTATTAATAATTTGTGGACATCGGAGACCAAACAGTCTTTCCAACTACTTAATTATTAGTTTTTATTACGCATCAATATGTTTACATGCAAATCCTGACCACAACGGTAATAATTAATCATCAGAACTTCTTATAGCGTTACCAAATCCGACAAACCTATATTAAAAATAATATTAAGCTCAAAAGATTTTTTTTGGGTTTGAACGCGCTATCTGGAACTACCAGTCAGATTGGAAAATGTTATTGTATATTATAGCTTATTTATTTAATACGGTTAGGGGCTATATAACATCACGTCATAACCTTAAGGAGCAGAGCAGTACACATGAACGTTAATCACAGTGGAAATTTGGCCAAGTAAGTGAAGTGACACATTACTGCTGATTGCAATACACAGATTAGATTACACGCGTATAATTTAAAAGAAATCGCTGATTGATAGATAACTTATATTACTTCAGTATAGACAATATTTTTACCGGGAGGCCAGGGTTATGCTTCACAACTCACATGGCTCGTTCGCGCCACTATACCTATAGTCATAGACCCGAACAGAGTGTTGAATTAGTTTAATTTTATATTATTTCCCAAACTATTCGTCAAAATAACATGCTATAAAGGACAAAGTTTATCTACATAAAATTGTCTTAATGATGATGAAGTAACTTTCGTTCGTAAGGATTAATATGCCATGCCTAACAACAATGCTCATAAATCACTCTTCAATTTTCGATAAAACTTTGTCACAAAATACCGTATTGTGGCTTATGTATTGTATAAGAGATAGGCATATGGTATCGCGGACTTTTTTTTAAATGTGGCAATGAGAAATATTTATGAAGAACATTTTATTTACGTATCATTAACCATTATGCCAGCGCACGCAGATAAACAGATAGGGTGCGCTACTTATTCCGATTTAATTAATAAATCAATATTTTAGGCTAGCTGTGAGGTGTAGCCTAATGCTAGATAGCCTATACCATTCCACGTGAATCTGGCTAATCATGTACAAAAATCCGACTGGTAGTGTCAGAGATTAGCGTGTTTAAACAAACAATCATCAAAAAAACTCTTCCGCTTTATTATATTTTTATATATAATATTGATAGTTTGACTTTATATTAAGATTTAGTAAAATCTATAAAGTTATCTTTTCCGTATCACATGCCGTGGAAGCATCTCCCGGCCAATACGTTCTTCGTTCCTACGAGTATAACATAAGATCCTTCAAACAAAACATAAAGAGATATTTGGCATGTCGGCAAAATAGCAACGATTGGCGAAATATTGTAGATCTCTAGGTACTCGCCGTTGTTTTTGCATTGCGATGTGCTTACCGTCAGGTAAAGTGTCGTCACTTTGTCGGATAACAATAAAAAAAGATTCAGTTTGTACGATATCCAGTGGCACAATGTTCAATGAGCAATGTTTCGATTGTGCGGTACATAAGCACATCGCGTGTTTTTTTTATCAATGAGGTCTTATCTAACGATGATAATATGTCGGCTTATCATCATAACATGCGTATAGACATAGCCATATGAGATATTTGAAAATGTGTTTCTGATGTAAAGTTGACGTCATATCCCGAAGCCGTACAAGATTGATGATAAGATTACCATTTATTAGTCAGTTCTTCAAATCACTTTACTATTATTTATATATATATATATATATATATATATATACTAGCAACAGCCCGCGACATCGTACACGCTAATTGCAATATGTTAATATATAAGATTAAAACATAGCCAATGTCACTCAAGAATAATGTGGCTTCATATTAGTGAAATAATATTTAGAATCGGATGTTTCGTTCTAGAATTTTACACTATTATTTGTTTTCGAGACTCGATTACCGCAGTGGAAATTCGAACGGCATTATAGAGGCGACCTCGGTTTTCAATGGTGAATAAATTCCATAAGTCACGACTGAAACGTTGGTAAAAACCGCAATCGCGTTCTTCTAATACATATAATAAGAATATTGTTTAACACCAGACCGCTAACACGCTCAGTTGGTACGTAATTTTATACATTCCACTATTCAAACATTAAATATTTACTCGACCGTTCACTAATTATACGTGAAAACTGACACTTCCCTAGAAAAACGTAAGAGATGCGTGTGGGTGATATAATAATATAATATGAGGCCCTTTTTAAGAAATTTGTCTAAAGATTAATCCGATGGGGATACGTTATTTCATATTTCTGCTGTCTGTTTGTAAGATTATTACAGCTAGTTGTACTCCACGGTTTCACCTGTGTTCAGTTTATTTGACTAACTCTCCACCGTTTCACGTCGCCGTCAACGCATCAGTGTAACCAATTGTTCTCATTTCCCATACTTGCCTACAGCTTTACAGATTGCTTGACGTTATATAGCCCAAATATAACATTCCTAAAAAAATCAGCTATATATAAAATGCAAAAAAAATTTTCAAATCTGACTGGTAGTTTCAGAGATTAGCGCATTCAAACAAAGAAACAAACAATTTTGTCACCTTTATAATATTAGTAGATATAGATGGTGAAATAATGGTCTCCTACCGAATGTGCTCAAGCTCATTTCTGCCTTGGCGATTTCAAGCCCCAAGAAATATTACATAGATAGTTCTAATTTTACCAATTACTCGGTAGAACTGCTAGAACATTCCTAAGCGTTTCGGTTTTCTATCAGTTGATATATTTACCCGTTGAATTCAAATTCAATTTCTAGAACATTAATTCTAAAAACATTTTTCGTATATAAATATACTGAAAAACAAACCAGCGGACATCTCATTGATATTCCACGTGCTGTTCCTTTTTTTTACATTCGACAACCACGAACTTTTTGCATAATATAATAAAACGTCTAATATAAAAAGTATGTCATACGTTCTGGAAGTTTTCAACAAAACTCAAGAGTAATCTTTAAAGTTGAAATAACTATATTAATTATATTGGAAAATACCGGAGCTCCTAATGAAAGAAAAGGGGAAACCAACTTTTGAAAACATTTTAAGTTCCATCAGGGAGGCTCATTTCGGATACGAAACGTCAAGTCAGTCCGACAAATGACAACCAGCGTGAAGAAGCAAAATTAAACAATGCGTTCGACAGAAAGGGACATTTTAGAAAAAAAAAAGAAACATTAACAACACGTTTCGTTAATATTCCCCTCGTATCGACATTTGTTGGCCCTAGTCCGTGTGGTCCAAAACAAGCCAGGCGTTAGTAAAATGTTTTCTCACATAATTATTTTATACGGTTGGATTTATTTAGCTCATGACAATTTTGTTAATAAGTACTTCTATTAAATTAGTATATTATTAAAGGAAGTATAAAAATAGTACCAGTGACAGAGAAGTCGAGGAGTAATGGGTTAGATTGTTATGGACATATCACGAGAAAGGATGACAGTCATAAGAGTGTTAAATATGAAAGTAAACGGATGTAGGAGTTTGGAAAGGACTGGCAAGGTATAAGAGAATTGATTGAGGCATGATATTAAATGAAAAAATAAATGAAATAACGCTAATAAGATGTGAATAATGAGATGACAGAGGAAAGTCGAAGAGGTAAACATGTTGTGCCGACCCTGGTTAGGTTAGATAAAGGTATTTCTATTCAAAAGTAACTCTTCACGATATCTAAATAATGAATATCTATTCCCTATTAGGAATAATCCTTCGACTCTCTACAAATTTTTCGTTCTTGTTCGATTTCTAATTATTTAAGTATATCCTGTAATATACTACCAATAAATTTATATGGTAACCAAGCAATAACATCTACAACTCTATTCAAATCTGTTTATAATCAACTACCTTAAGGATTTCATTTGATTGCATTTCAAACCTTTCTTCATGAGATAGCAAGTTTCATCCGAATGTCACAATTATCGCTAAAAGCATCGATGAAACCTTTGTACGCGTTCGATCGATCGATCTTACAAACAATGGAGTAAAAGAAAAATATATTAGCCCTCGTTCGGTTTCCATTGTGAGGACCCTCGGAACGCGCCTTCAACTAGGCGATTGCATCGGAAGCGGTAGAAATGCACGTCGGGATTATGCAGCAATCTGCCATCAGAGACCCCTCCGCCCTTCCCTTGGTAACGTATCGTGTTGCCGGGATTAATTGGTGTTTACCCCACGCCTGAGGGCAAATATCCACGAAACGTCACGTGAAATTAACAACGGCTATAATGTTCAATTAATATACTCCAAACGCAAATAATTTTATAAGCTATGTATTATAACCCCCGCTTTAAACATATTTATTCCGTATATATCCATCGGCATTCTATAATATTTTTTAGTATTCCGTAATCAACAAGGAACCCTTGTTATAGTTTCGCCATGTCCGTTTGTCAGTTCGCTATTTAGCTCAGATTCTTAATACTAGAAAGTATGAATGTACATATTAATCACGCCGACAAAGTGGTAACATAAAATATAGAAAGAAAAAAAAAAGAACAATCTTCTATCGCATGGTGTGGGGTATCGTTAGATAGGTCTCGTTTGAAAAATATTACGGGTGTGTTAAAACTGTTTTTCGATTCAGAAATCCGTTTGCGAAATAATAAGCTTCAAAGTGCTAATTTGTGTTAAAGTGTGTCGTCGTCTCCCCCGCTCCCCACACCAGTTGAATGGTTGTTATTGGATATGTGCAAAAATTCACGGATGTTGTATAAAAATAAATATAATAACAAAGTTAAAAGGTAAACTAGTACAGCTAAGTAGGCATTTACGAAATTATGACCAATTACGACCAATTTATAAAATGCATTTAGAGAAGTAATTTTGTACAAAATTCATTGAAAATTACTTAAAGCCCCCTTCTAAGTTTGCATATTGTTACGGGCAACTAAGGAACTCTACACTGCGCGCGGCCCGACACGTACTTTGCATTATTATTTAAATCATATGAGAAATAAACTATGAAGATATTATACAATTGTTAAAAATAACAATTTCAAAGATTGTAATTTAAAATGTAAATTAGTTCAAATGCGTACCAATTATGTAAGTGTAAGTACATTAAAAACAACATAAACATTGAAATCTTTTCTCATTAGGCGGTTCTATAAAGACAACAATAGATACCTAGGTATTGTAAGTATTGTAAAAAAAAGACCGAAAATTTATCGTCATTCCATCTGAATAACGATGGAAATGTGGAAAACCTTTTATATTAAATAATTTATATGAATATTAGAATACAGAAGCAATTAATGCACAATAGGACCGTGCTTCTGCATTACTCACCGAATTCCCGGCAGACTGTCCGAAACTAGGAATGCAATTGGACAATTCTACGGACCTCTGTCTTGATAGATGGATCCCAATAAATTGTTGACTTGGCCTGCACACGCATCCCTCGAATGTCTTTACGCTTATGCGAGCTTTAGATTATCAAAAGCATAGACCCTCACGGACGAGTGGGCATTCTTGTTTTTTTTTTATTATCTACACGCATTTGTCTCGCTGAACGGTACGAGATTGAAAATGATTATGTAGCATATTATTTGTATTTAAACCCATAAGAAATACGAAAGTTTCTCGGGTTAGGAATGTTTAACAAAAAAAAAAAAAAAACAATTTTTCCCTTTAAAAAGACAATTATTTGTAAATATACTAAAACATGTTTGTTGTTGTATGCATGTTGTTGTTTTTAGTGTACTAAAACAACAAGGAAATGTTTTGTATTTCCGTACCAGAGACTAATTAACCTTTTTACCGTTTTTCCAAAGTCATTAAAAATTAATATACAATTTATATACAGTTTATTAATTATAGATTCAATGTAATTAATTAAACTGCCCTTTACTATTAATCAATAAGCATTATAATTTAAAAACTCTGGAACTATCTCATTATATAAAAGTAGAAACTGTTCATATTAATTTAACATCGAGTATATTCCCTACGTAGGTACCATGTCTAAATCTATACTATAATATTATAAAACCCAAGGGTTTTTTGTTTGTTTAAACGCGCTAATATAGGGAACTACCAGTCGGATTTTGTATATGATAGCCAAATTCATGAGGAATAGTATAAGCTATATAAGAGGAAGGGCACAGGAATCCGGGACACAAAATTATCTTTAACCGGATCCTATGAACCCTCATAGCACCTAGTGTAATATTTAATAAATAAATAAAAAAATTAATTCACGCTATGGCCCTAAGGAGCGGAGCAGTAACTGTGAAAGTCAAGCAATCTTACAAGCAGTAGGCAAGTACGAGAAGTGGAACAACGATACGGGTGCGATGGAAGCGACGGGGCGGCGCCGTGGAGTGTTTGTCGAATAAATTTAACACCGGTAAATTGTGGGGCACAGCTAGTCATAAATAGAAGGGATTATCTAGCTTCATTCCGGAGGGAATCTTCTAATGCTATACGGAAATTTGCTACACAATCTATTTTGAAGAAACTAACAGACATTAAAGACAAAGCCGACACGGATACCTGATCGAAATAATTAACAATATAGTAACGTATTTTTTAAAGTCAAACCTACTACTCTAATTCATGGGAGAATCACAATAACTTCAACGAAATTATGATAAATATGTTTGCTTGATGCTGTTTCTTTAATACGCACTATGGTGGTACTTGGAATAATTAGGGCAAGATTATTATTTATTGTTATATATGAGAGCGAAAATGAATAACTGGCGCTCGTAGGCAATGTAGGAGCTGCGTTCACGTAATCTGTGTCGAAGGTGTCCTTGCGCGTCCTTCAATAAAACATGATAAAAACACTTCACGAAAACGCAATCAAGAATGCATCCGCGACTGGAGTGCTGGACACGCGTCGCCTTTAGGCAACATTTAGTCGAGACTAATCGTTCATAATTTAGATAATAACAAAGGGTTACCGGTGGACCGTTCATGCGAAATCGCCCACTCGCTCGCTAATTACGGATCCGCGTATCGTTAACCCAACCTTGAAATTATTTACACAACATGTTGAATAATTTCGATGCTTTGTAATAAGTGAAGCTCCCATTGAATACCAAGTTTTATATTGTAATTGTATATACTTTTAATTGGATGAAAATTTTGTAGCCAAATGAATTACAATATCGAATAATATCTAATCAGTTCTACCTAGTTAGAAAATACATTAATTATTTTTTTCCCTTTACCCAATCCTTTTGTTAGTAAAAAGAAAAAGCAATATAGTCCGAAATACAAGCCCACTGATGATCAGTGGAGCATTATTTTTCTATAACAAGCTCTAAGATCGAATTATATCAAACATAGTTGGCCCGGTGTAGAAGTATTAGAACCAGCGTCGTTTGAAGCCTTAGCCAAATGGCATAACGAAGGAAGCACGCAGACGGTCGGTACCTACAAGTACGTGGTTAACGATTACAACATCATTACATTTTTTGTTTCTCAAACATAAAATGTACATACAACATTTTATTATACTTTTACATGAAAAAACTTTGTGTTCGACTAGTTAAGATAGTTATCACAAATACAGTTACAGCTGTGTTCCCTCGGTTCGGTATACTTTTCGTAAAGAGCACGTAATAAAACGAACAAAATTATAAACTCAAAAGACTGTAATATACGATTACAGAATATTATTTAAGATATTAAAAAAGTAATATTGTGGAACTCGATGAATTTACAATATCAATAAATAAACGGGGACCCTTGTAAAATTTAGCCAAAATGTCAAAGGTAAAAAGTCTGGAACGCGAACGCAACGAAAGCAGGTGCGCTCCGCATGTCTCAAGACAGCTGCGAAATAATATATTTCTACCATATTTATTATATTTTAAAGGAAAATTATTTTTGCAAAACGTTAATCGGCCTTCAAATATTAATTTTGATATAGATATACAATTGCAACAATATTATATATGTATCCGTCTGTCAGGACGTGTCCTTACATAAGTTTGCGATGGTAATAGCATAGGATATAGGATATTATGCTATAAAATGATAGCAGCTGTATCCATAAATTAGTGAAATAATATAAATGCTGTTTTATTAAATCATAAAATCGCAAGTCGGTGTTTGATTATTTTTTACCCCGTACCCGATTCTAATCAAGACCGGCGTTTTTGTGAGCACTGCCTAACAGTCAACACGATCCTTAAGACATCACACGGGTTGACACGGGGGCTATACATGACGAGAACAAAAGGCAACGAGACCAGTTAGAAATTTAAAATTTCAATTTCTAGCCAAGTTACTATAAGCTGTGCCCGAGGTGTAGCGCGTGTTTATAAACCCCTAAATATTTTCGTTTACATAAAATTTTTATTTTTCATCAGATTTTATGATTTCTAAAAGTAGCATAGAAATCATATAAGTACTTTCTGTGTACATATTTTCACCACGTTCACACGTTAATAAACAACAAGTTTTATTTTCGATTTCTGTAATTATTATTGACAATTCTTGCAGTCTATCTATTAATTGAGGAATGGCATATATTTCAAGCGTGCAAGATTTTAAGACGTTAAAATCGGTCAAACCATTTTCGAGTAAAATTCATACATACAAAAACATTCTTAATGTCATATTCGTGATCAGTGTCCTTTATAATATAACTGTAGTGTATTTGTAAAATTACAAAACAATGTATGCTAATCCAAAATTAATATGAGTAATGTTTCTAGACATGTGAAGAAACTTACAAAAAAAAGTTGTAATTTTACAATCTTTATGTATTACACAAAAACGTTTGTATTATTACTATACCCCATTTAAATTTTAGCCACATGTTATGCCCATCAGTTTTTAATACATTTTTTTTTATTACCAATGGAATGTTTGTCAGTGTAGATTTATATTTTTTTACAAATACAATTTTTTTATTAGAACATAAAAAAGGTTTACTATATTTTGTGTACGTTAACAACTGAATTAGTTTGGGAAACTGTGTCTGAGCCATTAGCGCCTACCTTCAAGAGGGGAATCAGAGTTCCAGTAATTTTATAAAATACAAATTATGCTACAGTATCAGGAAATTTGGAAAAATACATGCACAGACAAAACTACAGCTCTATTAATATAGATTAACAAGTTGTTCCTAGGTTCTATAATGTTATTGATGTTCTTAAATTGGTTACTGTTTGATAATACTGAAAGGGTAATTAATTAAGTAATACATTGCCTTTTCTTTTGTTATCACTGTATCACGCGATCATATCATCGCGTCGGCAGTTGAATTCCTGAGCCGATTCTGATAAAAATATTTCTGAACAAGAATACAGTTCCGGGTGTATTCATTAACGTATAGTGTACAAGAAATAAGAAAAATCGGCCAAGTGCGTGTCGCGTCACGCGCAGTGTAGGGCTTCGTAGTACCCGTCACAAAATGCAGACTTAGAAGAGGGCTTCAAGTAATTTGCAATGGAATTTGTACGAAATATTCCTTTGTATTAATTTACTTATAAAATGTACTTGGAGAACTACATTTTATAAGTTTGTCATTTGTTAACTTGTAATGACTACTTAGCTGTAATAGTTTTCCTTTAACTTCGTTATATATACTACACCCGTGTTTTTTATCACACATCCAAAAACAACCATTTAGCTGACAGGAGGGGGGGCATTTAACTCTAACAAAAATTTGCACTTTCAAGCTTTATATTTTGCAAACGGGTCCCTGAATCGAAATATGGTTTTCACATACCCGCAATATTTTTGAATGACCTATCCAACCAAATCCCACATCATGGGATAGACGAGAAAAAAATATTTGACCACTTAGTAGGCGTGATTAATATGTAAATTGCCGCTTTCTAGTACTAAGAATATCTGAGGTGCAACGCGGACGGGCAGACGAACGGATATGGCGAAACTATAAGGGAACCTCGTTGACTACGGAACCTTAAATATAATGCCTATAATATAATTTGTCACTATTCTGTCCAAATATAGACGTCTATTTGACAAAGCTACTATGGCAACTAGAAAACTTACAAAACGGTAACGTGTTAGTCTCGTATGTTCCCAGCGAGTCACTTAGAGCGGTCCTAGTGAGGCGCGGCGAGGCGCGGCCTGTGAGGGACCAACTGATAATTACATTAACACAAAACCAGTTTGTACATTAGGTGCCCTTTGACTGCACTGATTCTTTCCGACGTGTAGGTACTCTGTAGTAACGTGAGATACGTTATGTGTGGCCGCTAACAAACAAGATGCAGCCTCATCGTGTTTAGCTTTAATGAAATTAGTAAAAGGTGTTTGCTCAAAACGTGAAAACGATAACAAATCAAATATATTTAAAAATAAACATTATTGATAGCGTGGAGTACAATGTTATGTAACTTTGCGGTCGTAGATGGTAACGCTCTCAACTAGCAACTGGATCTCAAGTACAATTACCGGAATACATCGATAGGTGCTCGGCAAGAGGTATTTAACTAAACAAGTGATGACCAGGCGAATACTTGAAAACCCCTACACGCAAATTTAAAATAATCCCAGCTTAGTCACATCATAATTTTCTTTGATAAAACTCTTCAGAAGACTTTCCATGACACACGGCCCAGTGAGGCAATGACGTCTGAATCGTTCACAATGCGGACATCAGATCGCTGCAACCTATCTAAGGTACCAAGGAGGTATTGGACAGAACCATCCCATAGATACAGAAAATATTCCATGCACGGCCGGACTAGAGCCTTACATAGTAGCAGATCACACCGCCAGCCCGGATTGAAAAATCGTCACACTCTGTTCATGATCCAAAGTCTTCCGACACCAAGTCTAATATACTGATCCATTCCGCGAGTTGGGAGCAAGTTTAAACATTAAGTTAGGGAGTAAGTAAAGGTATCGATAATCGATTAATGCAAATTAGTTCCACATAAAAAATAGAGCAACGCTAGTACCAGCTGATTAATTTAACCAAAAGAATTAAATTAATTAGAATGCATAGACTGAAGTTGTAAAAACCCAACATCTTTATTTATATAATAAAACTTTTCATGTTTACATTTCGTTCATTAGTTACTTTTTAATCGAAACGGTATTTTTAGTCTGTGCTGATATTGACAACTCCGGATTCCGATACTTCGTTAGCTTTGTATCGTTTTGTGCGTTTGCGTTTTAAGTCGGTTTTCCTGTTTTTGTTTATATTCCTCATCTACCACGGCATTGATTCTACGGACTTTCGTTCTTGCTTAACTTGTACGACACTAGTTAATATACCGGACACCGAGATCCTTGCTTAAACGACTAACTTGGACTTGTAAATTTGGATTTTACGAGCAGCCTATTGATCAAAACATGGATCGCTGCGTGAATTGGCATAGCCACTAATCGCTGTAATACATTAGGCCGACAATACTTAAATGATGAAATGACATAATTCAGCTGCGGTGTGGACCAAAACCTGCAAGTATCTACTCATTTCCAGTATGTTTTCAAAACAGTATCTACCACTCTGATCTAGTACAGGTTGGCGAATTTCGCGTGCCAATGACAAAATCTTTTAGAAATGCTGATAGCTTCTCTGTTATACTTATAAATTATACATAATGTTTTAAAAAGCCCATCAAGACTTCTGTTAATGTAATATACACATTTATCTAAATACATAAACGAAAGAGTATAATAGTATAGTAGTCATTGTTTATTGATGATAGAGTCTCCGTCACCTTTGGAAAAAAAAAGATAATTAATTGAATTTTTGATTAGGTTTTTTTTGTTTTCTGCGAGTCACGTGATTAGAGACGCCATACAAAAAACAAGTCGTTATCATTCAATGAATATTACACATTTGAATGTTATCTTGTGATAAATTATTACTAATTATTGTTGAAACAGTGGCATTAAAATTATATAGGTGCTGAAGAAATTTCATAATCACATAACTGAAATTCTAGTAAAATCAAGTTTGCAAATACCTTTCTTATTTATTCTTATTAGATTTTTTATGTTTGTAAGAACTCGCGGACGGTTGCTGATAATATACAAATGTAATCTTTCAAGACGACACAGTTTGAATTTACTTCACTATTAGTTTCGTCTATACCTATGTAGATAAAATCTTTCTAGACTCGAGTGTAGTGAAGATACGTGGCTTATAAGTTTGCAACGGTTTTATTGCTTAGCTTAAGCTCACAAGTCCTTGGCAAAGTGAAGCGACTGGGAGCTGCTAGCTGTGGCATTGTGTGGGCTGTGCAAGCATATTTCATACATAATAATATAAGTTTGCGGCTAGTTTATTGTGACTCTATCGTTTAAACGAGTGACATTTATTTTCATATTTCGATGATTCTTATCGTTTCTTCCAAACTTATATGCGTATATGTGTTTATTTATTACTTCGCACAGGAATCAGATTTAACTTATTGATTACATAAAATAGCAATAAATAACTAATGAAAAGATAAATATATTGTGTACAAAACAATTAATATACAGTAGATAACATTTTTTGATAGCATTTATTCTAATAAATTTGTTAAAATCAGTAAAACACCCTTACTGAACATGAAATAAAAATTATTTGCAATGTACGAGACTCATATCGACAACTGAAATCAGTAGTTCATATACTGAACGCCTTGTACCAAATAAGAATTTAAGTTCTTAGGGACATTAACAATTTACTTTGAACTTTACAAGCCGTATTAATTCGAGTTTTAGTCTTCAACCCCGCGTCTCCGCGCGTATTTTTTACGCAGTAATTATTAGTTTAGTCTTGCAATTTTATTTTTACTCATATTATTAACAATTCTTATAGCCTATCAATTCAGGAATGATGTACCACCGTGTCCAAAACTTCACACAAATCAGTCAAGCCGTTTTTGAGTTAAATACAGTCTGCATACCTTAAAGAGATTTTTTTTGTCATATTCGTTAATAGGAATGTGGTAAAAATATTGATTGTAGTACATTTCAACCACAGGTAAAAAAACAGTTATGTCTAACGTATATATGTAGTTGGAAAGAAACAACCATAGAAATATAATTCCACATTGCGTGAAACTAATATTAAAAAAAACATATTTATTCCACTAGGAATATAAAACGTAATTATTTACATGAATTATATGTTCGATGCGGCCCGTTAGCATTGTGCTTAATTGGGTTTCGTGTAGGGAGGATGTGGTTCTTAGATTACAATTTTCCTGTTAAACTAGTATCGATGAAACTAAACGCAGACTGGTAACGGTTTAAATACTCGCAGTTACAAGTTTTCAATGCGAAATTTGACATAAACTAGTAATTCTAAGCAAACATGGCTCAGCGATAGAGCTGTAGGATTCCCTTCCGAAATACGAGAGTTGGTAACTTGTAACCCTGCAATGAATCTAAGCTTTCCGTCTCGGCCTGTGCAAATATAAATTAGATATGCACCGGATGATTCTGAAATGTGACGCGTATACGCGAATACTATGAAGCTTTTCAGAAAAAAACATAGTAGTTGCAACACATTCGGTCTGTACATATAGCCAGCTTTATCACCTACTATCACCATATCCTCGTTCGATACTCAGCAAGGTCCACCCTGCTGGCTTGGGTGTCTGAAGTCTTAACATGATATTAGGTCTCTCTTTACATACTAAAATTCATTATTAGGTAGTTACAATATTTACATGTTGAAATAGGGCTTAACAGATATGAAGATAACTTCGAGTTAGCTCCGTTCCAAGGCTGATCATATTTAACATTCACCGATTTAGCGGCGTACGGCGGCTCGGCGCGGCGGCTTGTTGCCCGGCTTACCTCGTCGTACACGATACCGTATCTCCCGTACCTACGTTTAATAATTACTGTTAAATTGAAGGGTTAGGGCAAGACGAAACTGACATCTACTCAAATTAGATATTTTATGAAATAATAATATATTGTTTTATTTTTAACTAAGAACGGACTAACGAACAAAGATTTTGTATAGATTAATATTACTTTTTTTGTTTGCATTAATATACGTTCATCTTTTTATTGAAGTGGAATTATTATGGAAGGTACAAGTTATATAATTTTCAAAATTATAAAATAACATACAGTTCCAGTCTACAAAATTTCATAAAAATCGGTGAAGAATTAATAAATATTCGAACATACAAATAGACAGACCACATTTTTTATTGGTATATTCGTGATCAGTATCCTTTATATAAGACTAGCTGTGCCCGCGACTCCGTTTGCATGGACTAGAGAATGCCGTCGGTCGAGCGCACGCTGACCCCGCTCAAAAGACGGAAGACAATAAATGCTTATTGTGACTGATCCTTAGAAGATAGGTAGGTATATACTCAGCGTAAGCCATTTAAGCGCCCCAAAAGCGTACTTTTTCCGAACTGATTCACCATTATCGTCACTGCTTATTTCGTATGTTACTTTATGTAGCAATATATAATATCCTATAATCTGGCCAGATAACATAGCTGTGAATTAAAGGAAAAACCATGTATGTATGTCAGATTAATGAATTCTGAGTGAAAAAAAAAAGCTGGACAGACAGACAGAGAGACGTTGAGTTTTATAATACTTTGTATGGAAAGATTTCATTTATTCAGTATTTTCTATGTTATGTATAAATAAACCTGACGTTTTTCATTGATAATACGTTTTTTTTACAATTGCGATAAAATATTTCATAATGTAGTGAAAACGATAACATGCTGATATGTCCTTGACTGTACATCTCTTGTATCTCTAGCAAAGCAAGCTCTACAAAATCACGCTAAAAGTATCCTAATATTTCTTGAATTGTCGTCGCTATGGGTATGCGTAAAAAACATAAGAATACAAGAAGAAATCCAAACAACAGAGCTTGTTTGTCAACAAATTTTGTACCCATACAATGTACACATTAAGTGAGGCCTTCGTCTCTGAAAGGGGCTGCTATACAAACTGCGATAACAAGTTGATCAAAATATTATTAGAAGCATATCTAGATTACATTCGTTTTACACAAAAAAAAACTAAACTTTAATATATTATTTCTTTTAGTAAGCAAGAAAATTAGTGTAGTCATTTAAGATATACCAAATACCTTATAAGATGGGCGACTAGAGAAAATTTGGATTTTATAGATATGAAGAAAATAATAATGTCATTCTGAGATCTTTATACTGAAACATCCTTATTATAAATTGTAATTGAATACATATTAACAAGAAATAATGATGATCAATGACACTTTACTTGAACTTACGGGAGAAAAGGTTTTATTAACTTATACGTCAAAGACACGAGGGGTGACGCTCATAAAAATGTATGGTCGAACCAAAGTGTTTTATCTGAGCTGGTTCTCTTTTAGCTCTAGTGGCGATAGCGCGTCACACACTTCAAACAATGAAACATATTTATACACAATAACGTAAGTTGAACGACCAGGCGCGGCGTCGCGTGGCGTGGTGCTGGTGACTCAGTTTCTACCTGACCGGAGCACTGTCGTTTTATTACACAAACCCGTCTGTGATCATCACAAAGGCCAGGAATTCCGTAACCGCCGGACTATATAATAATATTTCAACGGTATTTATAAGCGAAATAGACATTCGTAAGTCATAGCAATCTCTGCAATACTTACATTTGTATATCTCTCTTACATTTGGTGGTAAGAAAGAACATTTCTGAAGCGTTCATGTATCCTCCTCACGATGTTTCCTTCACCGTCAACTGATATTGTTACCAATTTTTATGAGTAAAAATATAAGCAAATTTCGAAAAAAATATTCCTACATTAAATTTATTTAGCGTTGTAATAAACCCTTTGTAATAGCATCTCTTTATACATATAATTGGCGGAATCGCGGACTCTTCTAGCATAATTATTCTATACTAATATAAAAAAGCAGAAGCGTTATATTGTTTGTTTATTTAAACACGCTAATCTCTGGAACTACCAGTCGGATTCGAATAATTATTTTTGTATATGATAGCCAGATTCACGTGGAATAGTATAGGCTATCTAGCACTAGGAGGCTACACCTCTCAGATAGCCTTCAATATTTATCTTTTTTAAGTAAGTCGGAAGTAACATCGCACCCGAACTGCTTTATGCTCGTGCGCTGACGTAATGGTTAGTGATACGTAAATATAATGTTCTACAAAAATATTGCTCCTTAGCACATATAAAAAAGTCGCGATACCGTATGTCTATCTCTTATACATAAGATTTTTTTGAAAATTGATATGTTATATATGACCATTATTATTAGACATGGCATATTAATCCTTACGAAGGAAAGTTACTTCATCATCAAGACAATTTTATGTAGATAATCTTTGCCATTTATAGCATACTATTTGGACGAATAGTTTGGCAGATATGTAATGTAAAATTAAAATAATTCAACACGTGGTACGAACAAGCCGTGTGAGTTACGATTATACGCGAGTGAAACCGTAGGGCACAGCTAGTAATAAATACATGACCGGTTGTAAATAATGATGTATCACAGAGAGGTGTATGAAGTGTGAAATATTAATGAAATATGTAACTGCTTTATATTTTTTCCTATAAAAATGTTTCTGTAATGTTAAATCACTGCATTCCAAACTTTTTTCTCAAAAGACAAAAGTTTTCAAATTAGAGAACAATGTTAAAATCGGCCAACAGAAATATTTATTTATTTATTATCATTAATAAATCTGTATCACTGTCTATACAGGTATTTTTTCTAAATTTCCTGGTAGTCTTCTTCTTCTTAATTATGGCTCGGCACCATTCGTGCATTGGGCCAGTGTCAAGTATTTTACATTTTGTCAACAAAGCGAGGGAAACGTATAACGCGAATTAAAATAATTATTAAACCTTACCGGGAATTAAACAAAACCAAATCAGAATAATTTCATACCTAAAAACGTTTCAAGTGTTATGACGAATTCAGAATCCTAACAAGATGGCCGCTCTCTTGTTAGAACTTTCGAGGGAGTTTTTGTGGCATATCAGAATTCATGTCCTATATTATTATTTTCAATCCAATTCACTTTTATACAATAACCAAGCTTTATTATTCAAAATACCACCTATTTTACACTATATAAAAACACAAATTTATGAATAAAAAACAAAAACCACTACATGACAGTCTGAGATCCCGCCAAAAACTCTGGTAGTCATCTATACATATATAAAACTCAACGTTTCTCTGTCGGTCTATCCGTTTATGTTATTTTCACGCGAAAACAACTTATCCGATTTACACAGTTTTTATTTAAATTCATAGTTATATTATCTGACCAGGTTATATTTTGTAAGATAAAGTAACATACGAAATAAGCAGTAACGATAATGGTAAATCACTTTGAAAAAAAAAGAAGCATTTGGGGCGCTTAAATAAATGGCTTATGCTGAGTAAATCGTACGAGATTTATCAGATTAATGTTCTACATAATTGTAGATATTGAAAAGACCAACAAATGAGTCAGCGATGGCATATATCTATATCTTAAGGATAACCCACAATAAACATTTTTATCTTCCGTCTTTTGAGCGAAGGCAGCACGAATCGCGCACAGCTTGTCTAATATAAAGGACATTGATCATGAATAACCATTTAAAAATGTACACCTAAATACGTCATTCGTGAATTGATAGGCTATAAGAAATGTCAATATTAGTTTTAGAAATCGTAAAAAAAGTCATAAAATAAAATTTATATTAATTCTCAAACGATTTGTATATGGTATATGTCATACGTCAGTTGAAAGGCTATAAAAAATTATCCATATAACCTTAAAACTCATAATATACGAGTAAAAACAAAATTACAAGACGTACCTAAATAATAAATAGTTACTTCGTAATAAACGCGTACGAAGCCGCACCGCGGGCACAGCCACTCATAAAATAAAAGTCGAAATGTTATTATCTAATCTAATAGGGTTTGAACGGAACTAATATCCAATACTTTTATTTATTCGTGTTATGAACGGCACATGTCACAGGTTCCTTCCTTTATCCACTGTTATGTTTAGACACAAGAGGTTCGCTCATTTCGATTTCCGTTTTCCTTCTTAGCTCCGGTCCATAAACCGTTTATGATCATTTAATAATAGTACAATAGATTGGAAACTGTTACTATTTGAAACAAAGGAATTCAATAATATTGTAAAATATTTTTATTACCTATACATTTTATTTTATTGTATTTTAAATTGTCACGTCTTCATTAACTATATCTACCTAGCTCATTAGAGACTCCGCGTTACGTTTAATGGTTAAATCATTACAACTACATTTTCACATAAAATAAAAAAACCTTTTTTTAATCGTCCACGCGAACGGAACCCCTTTCGCAGCTAGTAAATAATAAACTCTAATTTCTAGTCACTTCTTTGATACTACTAGACACTGAGTTACGTTGGTATTGAAAAATGGTTATCAAGTAAAGCTTCAAAAAGTGATTGAAACGAACGCGACAAGAAAGTTTCTCCTTGTTATGGTAATTTTAACGTCGCGCGCGCTCGGTCCTGAAAACGAATATTTTATTAAATTTGATATAATAAAAAAAAGTATATTTTGCTAACCGCAGTCCAGGCGAGCCGTTAGAAGTTGGAACATAGTTAATATTATAAGCCTATAAGCCTATAAGAAGAAAGCATTTAAGTCACTGACTTATTGCACATTAGTTGAAGGAGAGATTGACATTTTTATTAACTTTTCATTTCAAATAAGTAATATTTCGAGGCTTAATGTTCAGTACCAAACGCGGCAAAACATTTACGGTTTTATAAGCTTTATGATATTTATGTTTGTAGAAAACAAATTGAGGCACTACAAATGAAAACATAAAAAAAACAATCCTTATATTTAAACAGTTAAATTCAATTATTACAATCTAAGATTACAATATAACTCATTATATCTATGTAGATCCACATTAAAAAAAAAAAACAAAACTAAATACGATCACAAAAACCTTGAGCCTTGAATCTTCATATTTGAGAAATTTTAGTCAGAAATCAACCTTGAAAGTTTAAAATTTTAAATCTGAACAATAGTTAAGTTTTCCCGAGCCCACGGTCGCGGTCGGACGGGGCATGCTGCTGCGAGGGCCAATGCGCCCGCGCACGCTTCTAATGACAGGGAGGGACGAGGCACGCGGAGGGGGATTGACCGGTCGCGCTGCTGTTGCGTTATTGTAAGTAGCTGTCTGGTACTTCACAGCTGATTTAGATTATCAAACGTAATTTATATTTTATTTCAGTTTGCGTTTATCCGTCCTGAGATCGAACGTAATGTTTATAAAATAAATACATACCCACTCAAATTAGTATGTTTAGCTATAATATTATTATATAAATGAATTACCCCATAATTAATAATTACACCAATGGACGTTATACAAGTCAGTAATACTTTTTCACATATTAGAATGATTAGCAGATTAAGTTTCATTTCATATAAAGATGTCTAAAATGTTAAAATGTGACTCGATAAGATAGAAAAAAAAACTTAATTATTATTACTATCAAATTACCTTTTCGTTATTTTAATGTCACGTTCATCATCCAACGAAACACCATGACGGTGTTATAAATGAGCTATCTTATTGCAAAACGTATGTAACCTATTCATTAAATAAATATTTTTTACCTTCGATTTCCTCTAGAAGAGTATTTTTATAAAAATGTATTCTATAATTAATTAGACACACCAAAATATATTTTTATTATCCAATTAAAACAAATAATTAATTATATTGCAAAAAATAATTCTTGAAAACTATTTAACTATTTTGAGGTTAATAACTGTGTAACAATAAAAATTAATTAATTAGCACAGGTATATACCTATATATAATACATATATATACTATATATAGTATATTAAAATGAAATTCCGACACAGCAGCTTACCGCACGACGCCGAGGAAGAACCCGTTCGCTGTCCCCCGGCGCGGCGCGGTACGCCCGGTTAGAACTCCTAACTTTTTATTTTACTGCTCACCCTTTGTGGCTTAGGCTTGCGTGAACGCCCTACTACCTACCGACCCGGCAACGAACATGTTTTCGTTTTGTTCAGCGCTACTACGTCACTTGATAAAACTTTCGCGCTAGCTTCGGGACGGACACTAGTGAACACTAAGGTTTTATTAGGTACGTTTGTTCGTGAGTTTCAATGGCCATAATGCTAATCTACTGTTTGCACAGTTTATCACGTGCTCTGAAGTTTATCAACAACATGAAAAGACCCGCTAGTATTTAACTCTCTGTGAATTTATTTTTGTCTTTGAAAGAATTACATTAATAACAGTATTAAAAACACAAAAAGACGATTGGGTTATGAAACAGCTGACCTTTGAATTTATGTTTCCAGAGCTCAGAGCCCAGACTATGACAGAATAGTTTCTTATACGAAGTATACTTTTGTTTATAGTGCACGGCAAAGCGACCACGGTTATACCACCGGTCGCGCAACCATGGTGTGTTTTTACTACAAAAGGAGACACCAGAATCGTCACAAGTTTCAAAATGGACGTGGAAGAGTTAGCATTTATGCTATACGTACGACGTAGAAAAAAGAGTAATAAAAGCAACCAGAGTGGTGGGATAACCAATTAAATTCCGTGCACGCGTCGATGCTGGTTGTGCAACGCAGCAGACTCCGACTGAGGTACCCTCCATAGATGGTTGCTAGCGCAATTGGGTTGCGCCGCCGCTCGGTGAAATAATGCCCAAAAGGTAAAGTACCTACAGTATAATATAAAAACAGTGGCGACCATCGAGAGTTCACAATCCAGTCGCTGCTGTCATACTGACTTACGTAAATAAAACATCTACTTTTATATCTAAATCCTGAAGAGTTTTACGATAAATTTAGGTTCCAACCGAAAATAATCACTTTGTGAATCCGTCATTACCGATTTCGACAATCGTATAAAATAACCTAAATGACAAAATTGAAAGTTTTAAGTTTTCCGACCTTCAAATTCGTAATCGGTATAATAAGCTCCGGTCCATATTCCAGTAATCTAATTCTAATTTTTAACATGATCTTATACCAATATAGTGGATATAACAAAAAAAAAAAATCGCGACCGATGCGACGATAAGATAAAAATACGCAAATACACATCAAGTCATCAAAAGTCCCGTAAAGTGGAAATAATAAAAAGGCGCCGATAACAACGTTGTAGTACTGGTATTACTGATTACTGTCGCCATGCAGAATTAGGCAATATGTTGTATTCGTATAGTCTGCACATAATGCACGTTATATACCTACTTATATCTAATATATTCAACATTATATTATAAAAATGCGAAAGTAAGTTTGTTCAATGTTTGCTTATCAATAGCGCTTAAACAACTGTACTGATTTAATTAAATTTGGAAGTGAATTTTAAAGTCGATTATGTCGCGCAAAAGGACACACTTTATTTTTATTTAATTGCCCTTCTGAGCTTTGGTTAACATCTAGTGTAATATAACGTTATAACTATGTAAACGCACGTATAATATAGATAGCGATTATATCGGCGGTTCAAGTGGTTTATCAATTTCACTGAACCCTAGATATGTACGTCGAAGCGATAGTTATTCGCGGATAACAGAATGCTTTTAAATTAAAAACGACGGTCCGAAAATAAAAACAATTTATAGTATGTTTTTAATAATATTTATAAGTAAGCCTTGCCTTATAACTCAAACTTACATAGAACGGTTTATATTACGCCCTGATAAATCAATGGAAAACTTTACATACTGCAAATACAACCTTCAATGATTAACAGAGAACAACCATAAACTTGATAGAATTGTAACTACTTCCTTCATACCCCGCTTACTATACCTAAATGTTATTATAGCCACTATAACGTTACCAAATTAGAGAAAAATTATCACTAGACGTCCTTATCACTCAATATACTAGCCCTTGCTAGCGGTTTCGACCACTTTTCGGCAGCTGGCTTTAATGTTTTCCTATACTACTATAATAAAGCTACAGAGCTTTTATTGTTTGATTGCTTGTTTGTTTGTTTAAACGCGCTAATCTCTGCAACTAACACTAAACGGATTCGAGAATTTCTTTTTGTATATGATAGCTAAATTCGTGAGGAATAGTATAGGCTTTGTAACTTCATGCTACGACCCTAAGGAGCGGAGCAGTAACAATGAACGTCAAGCAATCTGGCAAACTGTAATAACACACGTACGGGAAATAGAACAACGATAAGGCTACACGGGCGCGTTGGCGACGGCGCCGATGAGAGTTTGTCAAATAAATTTAACATGGGTGAAACCGTGGGACACAGCTACTTATAATATATTATTAACTGTAACAATACGGTAAATTGATAATTTTATAAAAAACTGACACGAGGAACTTATAACCATTGTCTCTATGAATAGGTTACTCGAACAAATTGGAATGTCAATGAGCCCAAACACGATATTTCTGCTGCAAGTTGGTGAGTAGTTAAGTATCCTGCAGATTTCAAATGATGATGCAGCATCAGTTCAAAGTTGCCATGTTCATCTAATATTACTGAAGTAAAGGAATACCAAATTTCGACACTACCAGATCTGTGAAAGATGCTCATATCCATTTCTTACCTCGAAAAGAGCGACAATCTTCAAACGGCTTAACAGATTTTCTTAAATCATGTCTAAGGACACGCCTGAGCTTTCGGTGAACGAAACATCGTGATGAAACCATAGCACGGTGGCAGGGCTGTTTCTAATGCCCGTCTGTCTAGCTACCACCTTCAAGTTCAAAATCTGTCGCCAAGCACCAATAGGTGTGTTCCGGCAGCTGCACTTGAGAGCCAGTCCGTCCCACAAGGCTTAGCGTGTTACCATCTTGAGACATATCATCACTTAAGATCAGGTGATCAGGTAAGATTGTGGCCAGAACAATAAATAAGCTCAATAGAGGCACTTTTTAAACAACAAATAAACCAGATCAAAAATTTTCAGCTGTTTTGGAATTATGATGCCACAGATAGACACACAGATACACTGCTGATACATAGATACACCATACGTTAAACTTGATAACACAACTGTATTTACGTCGGATATTAAAAATACAGTTTAAAAAAAAGGTGTGTGTGCGATTCACACACGATAGAAGTGAAACTTCATTTTAAAAGGTATTTTCTATTTTATTTAAACAGTGTGCAATATACGTACACACCGACATTTACTCTCTCGCTCTGGCTCACACAAAGAGGAAAGACCGATAATGTGCGTTAAACGTTTAACATTTAACGCTTGGAAGTCGCATAAGAAGTTTCACTTCAATAAAGATTTAATTGAATCAAAAATAGCTAAATACGTCGGTTTTTACCAGCCACGAATCGGAACATATACGAGTATATGTAGTTTTTTAAATTATATTATTCTGTATATAATACTAGCCTCGTATTAATTTAATCTATATTTTAAGGTTTACCCTCCTCTAAAAGGTACATGTGACATTTAGTAGGTAGGTACATATAGAACTGTATTATTGGATGCCATTATAACGACATAAAATAAATACACTAATTTAAGTTAATAGGTGTGTTCATTAGGTATGGTTCACAAAGAATGTTGAACTGGTTTCATTTTACACGATAAACTTTAACTCGAATTCGTTTTCTAATCTACAGATAGGTCATTTTGCAAACAAATTAGTCAAAGTGCATTTGGGTTCAGCGACACACTATCATTCTTGTCCCAACTATCATTAATATTATTGTTTTTCGATAATATCACTAATTAATGGAAATAACCCTCAATTTGTAGCACCATTGTAAGTTTATTATATATATTTTTTGTTTTAGGGACTTTTATTCTACCGAATATATCAGTCCCATTGTACCCTATCCTTTATAGCATCGTATTAGGTGAGTGGTAAGTAGATTAATATTTAGGATAAATATTTTATGAATAAAATATGTATTAACAATTTATGAATTATTTCAAAACACATGTACTTGCTACTTAGTACGAAAAGATACTTTATGTTCATTGGAAACCATCAAAATTCAAGTAAAAAATACTTAGTTTTAGAAAATTAATCTTCCGTAACCATTTAATGGAAATAGATTTGCTTGCATGGTACCTAATAGGTTATTTTCTAATGCTTGGTTGCTTGCGTAACTGAACGATGAACTTAAGTCAAAATCTGTTCCCAAGCGTCTATCTACATTCTATAGGTGTGTGTTCCAGCAGGTGCACTTTAGAACCAGTTTCCTTTTTAAGCTTAGCGTGTTACTATCGTTGACCACATCATCGCTTATTTCACTTACATTAAGTTTCATTATGGCCATAAGCTTGCCTAGGTTTTAACCTTATAATATGTAAATACTATTTTAAAGCTCAAGATATTATTTTGATTGTTTGTTTGAGCGCGCTAATCTATGGAACTACTAGTCAGATATGAATAATTATTTATTATTTACTATTATTATTTATTGATAATTATTATATATTATTATTTATTGATAGAATAATTGTTTTAATATTATAGGCTATTTATTGAGGAAAGTTATAGGTTATATAACTTCATGCTACGAGCCTAAGGAGCGGAGCATAAACCTTGAACGTCAAGCATTCTGGCAAGTACGGGAAGTTAGATCAACGATAGAACAACACGGATGTGTTGGTGGCGGCACGGTCGATACTTGGTGGAATATATTAAACACGGGTAAAACCGTGGGGCGCACCTAGTGTAATATAATTGTAAGGATTGTAATCATTTTTTTGTGTTGTTGTGTTTTAACTATCATGCCCGACTTGCGTTTTGCGTTATATTGCTCGTTAATCGAGAAAGGTTCTAGGTTGTAACTTCACACGCTACCAGGGTAAGGAGCTGAGTAGTAATTATGAAAATCGTCCAATATAGCAAGCTGTAGGTACGTGCATAATGCGAGAACGGCAGGCGACACGTGAGCGGCGCGGTGGGTCTGGAAATGGTTAGCCGAATAACGAGAGCCGAACATTACCGAGAAGTGCCGAACCATAAATGCCCAGGTCAGCGAGGCACCATGCTATACGAGCGTGTGTAACACAAATTTAACTCAGGTGAAACCACAAAGCAAAGCTAGTTTATTATTATGCTAATGTAAAGCTTAAACATTCTATGCAGTTTAATATTATTAATTTACTATGAACATTAAAAATAAAATCTGAAAGCTATAGATATATGTAGGAAATGATATTTAGCCAAATAGTGTCAAAAAGTTTAGAAAGTAAACAAAATATTACAAAAAAAAAACAGTTTTCACATTTTTTTCACACAAAAACAGACTTTTTGTTCAAATCGTAGCATAATTTAGCATATATTAATACAACATTTTCATTACTGTTAAAAAAAATCCAATTAATAATTCAACAGGAACTAATGAACTTGACACCACTTATTAATACATAACACTATACGTAACAAGTGCCTAACATTACCCTCGCTGTCAGTTGAACCAGAAAAACACTTACATATCATGCAATTATAGATAGCTCATCTATGACTAATTCACAGTAACTTCCCTAATTATAATTTATTGTTTGGTGCCGAACGATAAGACAAAATTTCCTTGATTATTTTCTAAGTAAAATTGCACAGATGTTTGGTTTGGTACTCCGAGCCCGCGCCTATTGCCACACCCAAACCAAACAGCGAGCATAGATATCATGGGCGACATGCGTCCCACATTCACCACTTAACAATCATTATCTGAGCGATATGATACCGCGGCGGCCACAGGGCATGATCCAAATTAGCTCTAAAGGTCCACACATGCAAGCAAATAGAGACAAATAATAATAATAATAACCTGTATCTAAAATATATTATGCCGTGAAAGTTTTTTGGCGGTATCTTGATCTGTCGTGGTGATATTTATTTTAATTCATAAACTTCCATTTTTGGGTTGGTTAGCTACAGTTTAAGTGGAATGACGTTTTACACCTCAAGCTATTAAACAAATATATTTATTTAATTCTAAGTACATAAGGTATATGTAAATATCATTTAGTATGTACTGTCTGCACCTCTGATCAGTGATCAAAAATAATCTTCTCTTGTAACTTTATTTATTAAAAAATATTGCATATTTACTTTTCAGTTTGATATAATAAAATTTTGGTTATTAGACTTTAAAAACAAAGTATATGTTCACTTTTAATTTGGTAAATATTTATTTAAAGATTAAACTAAATATATATTTATTTATAAATTAATAAATAACAAATAAATCTTAATATTATATGTTACCAAGCTAGGTTTATTCAACAAGATAATAAAATGCTAAAAGGGAAATATTGGCAACAACATAGAAACACAACCAAATATTTGTATATTAGTTTACCCCAGCAAAAAAATCGCATGATAATATTTTAAATCACATAAGAGATAGTAATCTTAATAACTATGCGGTGAATTCTAGAGTCTGGAAACTACTAAATACTAGAGTTTAGAGAAAACTCAAATCTGCGTCTAATATATTAAATATTGTGAAACTTTATTAAAAAACTTTGACATAGCTAGGAATGTCCTACTCAATGTAGGAAAAGTAAAATAATAATATGGAGTTGCAATGGATTCATAAAGCAATTAATTTACATGAAATAAGAGCTTTGCATAGTTGATGTGGTACTCTAATCTCAGTGAATATGACGTCTACAAGAATATGATGTGTAATACATTAGACTGATAATAAAATCGTCACATGTCTGTTTACATACAGATCACATGAAAGGAAGAATGATATTGATATCCACAAAAGTCAAAAATTTAAAAATGAATTCAAATTAAATTAAAATGCTACATTAAATCTTAAAGTAAATTTTAAAAGGAATTATTGTTAAATTATCACAGTTAGTTTACTATAACTATTTTGTTTTGATACAGAATTTTAAAATTAACTTATTCCTGTCTGAGCCGTGTTTTGAACTTATTACTGTCTGATCTGAGTTTATAACTCCCTGTAGCATGTAAGTCAAGTTACTCCTATATATTAATAGTACTCTGTACAAACAATGATAACATTTGATGTGAACTTGATCAGGCAGTAATTTTAGCAGGGTTATTGTATTTTATGGTAGTAAGCATTATAGTAGGCATACATTAATTTCATAACAAGAGATTAAATTGCAATAAAAAACAAATGATATAGTATAAAAATAACTAAAATGAATGTAACACCTGATATTAATATCAGCTGCTGAGAGTTTAAAGCTAATATAAATATATTAAATTATTGTCAATGTTATACATAAGTGCTAAAGTAAATCAATATAACATTTTTACTAGTTCACTTGAAGCTACAATCAAAAACTTTCAAATATGTATATTCTGTAACTATATATTGCTACATATACATGAATGCGCATTTATTCAAGTTGTAATCATTTAATTTAGAATACCAACAATAAATCTATGTTTTCAAATTACTTAATTAACTCTGATGCACAATGTCATGAGCAAAGCATGAGTTAAGATGTAGTACTCCAGGTGACCCTGTGCCTTTATTATTTTTAATATGCTTTATGTTCAGGGATCACAATTATGAATTAGAAAAAAATATTTTTCACTTAAAATCCAAGAACCAAAAGATCAAATGGTTATAAAATTTATATCTCGAATTTAGGTGTGTAGTTGTATACCAGAGCATTCTCGCAGATCCAAAATCTTAAAAACATTAAATTTATCACTGTGGTACTTAAAGATTTAATTAATAAAATTATTAATTTATTTTCAACTTTATGTTTCTTTAGGTTTAAGTTAAGATAGCACTGACATAATATCTATGATTATAAAAGTACCTAAAATTAGACAAAAAATGTGTGAAAATCAAAAACAATTATTCACACACCAATCACAGGAAACATTTAAGTCTGCAATGCTGACTGTCAGACTTGTAAAAGTATGAGATTACCTATACATACTTAACAATTTTGGTATGATACTTAATACAATTACCAAAATTTGATTTAATATAAGTACTCAATCATCAACAGATTCTCACGCATACTTGTGTCATGTAAAGCCAGTTTTAACCAATTAGCTTTGCCTCTCACACAGCCTCCTCACTATTAGTGCACTTTAGTTTCATTGGAAAAAATATAAAGAAATACAGCAAACAAAGCAATTGGATAAAAAATAATTAGGTTACTAAAATATCTGACTTATAAACCATATATGCATAGGTACCATAGATGCACAATTTTGATATCATCTGAACTTGTGAAAACACAAGATTACATTTTTATCATATCTTATTACATATTTTCTGTCATTCGGTGATAATGACCGACTTGATATTAAAATGAAGTCAAGTTTAGTATTATACTTTACATATGCCTACAATGAAATAATAACCTAGATAAGATTATAAAAATGCCTTTTTAATTTAGTAGTATATTAGGCAACAGAGTAAAAGTATTAACAAAACTTATTTTTAAAAAAATATTCATAGCTGCCAGAAAGTTATGTAACATAATTTTTTTAATATTATAGTCACATATAAATATATAACTACCTATCAAAGTTAAGCAACTATTCTGAAAAGTAAACTTGATAATTTAAATGTACTCAACTGTTCATTTGTAACAGTTGAAGGTGAAGCAAGCATAGTTCCTTTATGTAGTGAGATTACAAATATATAAGTATTATGATATATTTTGCCTTTAGATTTAAAAATTAAACTTGTTTGTACACCTATCTTTTATTCTATGGTATATTTTGAACTAACTGCAAGATGTAAACTAATCATTGGATGCAGGCATCTTATAATCCTGTTCTGATCTTTTTAAGATATCAATTTTTAATTTTATTCCTTTTCAAAATGAAAAGGAATAAAATAGTACCATATATTACTATCTAAAAAATCATAAGGAAATGAATGGCAAAAATAAAAAAGGGACATAAGCAGAAATAATATTTTTATTTATCTTTATTAATTTCTATAATGATTATATGTAATAAATTAATGTTGATGAAATTATTATATTTTTTATGTAAGTTAAGTCCTTTTTAATAAAAAATTGTCAAAATTACAAATAGGAGAAGAAAATTTATTTTTGTCTGGTGTATTTTTATTAATGCATCAAAGTTAAAGGTTTCCATTATTATTTATTAGTAAGATCATAATCATTTCTACAAAACTAAGCATGTACTTAGGTACTTATACTTCCGGAAGTGAACAATGTTACATGTGTGCATTTTCTAATTAAAGTTCACTTGGTTATGTTATGTGGGGTGTTATGTTATTCTAAGTAAGTTACCTCAATGTGTTCTTGAACTTGTATATGTTAAATAACTTAAATAAAGTCGGTGAATAACAAGAAAAAATCAAGTGTAGAGAGCAATGTTTATTTTTAGCATTAACTGCTAGCTAGACGCTAATTAAAAGCCAAGGTTACATTTTTAGCGAGCATTTAGCAGTTACGACAAACAAGTTACGCTTCGTCCGACTATGAATAAGCAATTCATCTGCAAAAGATGTTATCGCCAACCTGTCTCACGCTATCGAATTATCGCAGAGTCGCTATAGTAACAAATTCGTAACGTAACAATCTTATACTTAGTTAAACATTTCGTGCCGCAAATGCTCCTCCGTACTATTGCGAGGGCATTCAACCGTACCGATGCGGCTTGGCAACACCAAAGTTTTTCACGATGGCCATGACATCGAAATCAAACAGCCTCCGGTCACTGGAGCATTGACTCTTACAACATCGCGGCTCATAACAAACAAATGCGACCTCGCGTTTTCATAACACAAAGTATCGAGCGCTCACCTGTCAGAAGATTCGGAGCTGTCGTATCTGTCGATGCATCTCTTCTTCCTGTCTTCACTGTTAACGTTCACATCGGACGAATTTCGGAAATCAGCTACGGCCACCGTCGCGCTTTCGTCGGCCACGCCGCGCGTATCACTTTTCTCACACGGTTCACTCGCTACTTGTTCCTTGTAGAATAATAACTTTACACTATCGCCGTCAGATGTTCCACCACTGCACTTTTTTGTGTCACCAAGTCCTTGAACGGGTGCGAAAAAAGTTAAATCGCTCAATTGTTTCGGACCGCCGCGGTCCTCAGGCGACCCATCCGCCATCTTTGAGCGCGCGAGTGTTTTGTCGCGAGTTTCAGTACAACGCCGCAGGTGTTCCGGGCGCTGCAGTCTCGCGTTAGCGGCGCGGGGCGAGGGACGCGAGTGGGTCGCATGACGTCACGGCGGCTGCGCGACCGCGGGGGCAGATCGCAGTGACGTAACGACTCCGCCCCGTGCATGTGCAGGGGCGCTGTCATTGGCCGCGCGTTACGCAACGCGGGCCTATTCAAATACGCGCGCGGAAGGGAGCGTTGGACTCACCGCGTTAGGGACGGGCCCATCCCAGCCCTAACGAAACAAATAATGCAGCGTAATGACCGCGGCGCGATACGACGTTGCGCACACACGCATAAACTTAGCACTACATTCGCATCACGCACAACAATAACAAGTGCATCGAAATTAATGACACGTTACACCCTTCTCATGGTTTCGTTACAAGTAACACATAACCAATCAGAAAATCTTCGATTTTTTATGGAAGCCTCTATTAAAAATATAAACAAGGAAACTGTGGTAATTGTGTTTTTCTTTCATATACTTTCCTACTTATGTGGTTTATAGACCTATATGGGTTAAATTTACCAATGAATTATGTTTTGTACCTCCGTTGTTAGTGTTGTTAATTTATAAATTATTTGTATTATCACTGCAAACATTGCCTAGGTAGGTAGGTACGTGTTTGTGGTACGTCGATTAATTTGAATGCTTACTGATGATTTTTAATCAAACTTGATGATAAAAAATGTAGTATATTTCTTATGTATCTTAGAGAAGGTATCTATTATAGTTCTATAACGACGTGTAGTTATGTAATTTTATATTTGATCAGAAAAATAATTTGCCTTAAGTTGTTATAAAAAACTTATAAGGACAATCATGTTGTTAATTGCAAGTTTTGTTCTATTTTTATTTACTTTTATTTACTTTTTCTAAGGAACATAAGTCTGTGAGCAAAATGGCCTTCAGGAAAACAGGAACGAACCGTCAAACCCAACCTATTATAGTTGTCTCTTTCTATTATTTCACCTCAGCCAACGTGACGGATCAAATCATTGGTCCAAAAATGGACAACGTAATGAAACTATGAAGAATTTGACATTTTATCAAGTTGTCGTTAGGATGCATAATATAAATATTTAATTTTATCTAGGTAGGTAAATATTTCCCTGTAAATTGTGATTATATTTGGATTGTTTCGGAAAAGGTTTGCGAGACACAGACTTTTTACTTATACTCGTATTAGGTATATTCTTCATAATAATAACACAACTTATTGAAGTAAAACTTCTTTGGGCGTGACTAGGAGGTAACTGTACGACAATGCAACGGAAGTCCGTTACGGCAATAATGCTTCGTATACAAATACATTTATATAAAGGAAGTAAGCAGTTTTAAAATATTATTCGACCATTGGGATGGTGGTGATCGTCGGGATGGTGTGATCGTCGGGATGGTGGTGACTGTCGGGGTGGTGTTGACCGTCGGGATGGTGATAACTGTCGGGATGGTGGTAACTGTCGGGGTGGTGGTGACTGTCGGGATGGTGGTGACCGTTAGGGCGATGGTGGCCGTCGGGATAATGGTGACCATTTAAGCTCTACTTCAATCGCGTGTGATAGTTACACGCTTTTAATTTTTTATTATAATTTGTAGGTCACTGAAGGTCGTCGTGTCCAACATAAATAGGTACCACATAGATAGGTTGGTACCTATACTTATAATGACATTCCAATTCAACTTGTTGCACGTTACAAAATAATTATTTAAGTATCTTGTAAAATTTGTAAAGTGTTTAATGGTAAATAATTTCAATTATTATTTTCTTTAATGCTTTAAATTTTTTTTATGTAATAAAATATAGTTTATGTAACTACTCCTGTATGTATTGCTTACTAAGTACTCAGTATTTAATACAAATCTTCACCAAATCTCATAAACATGTAGGTAATTCCAATATAAAACTTAAAAATAATGTGGTCTGTCTATATTGACCCATAAAAAATATACTAACAAAGTACGTGTCGGGCCACGCGCATGTAGGTTTCCGTAGTTGCCCGTCACAATATGCAGACTTAGAGAGGGTGCTTTAATAAATGTTCAATGGAATTTTTACGAAATTGCTTCTTCAAGTACATTTTATAAGTAGATTGACTATTACTCTTTAACTTGTAAAGCCTACCTACCTACCTCTGATAGTTTTCCTTTTAATTTCATTATCTACATATATTACTCTACCTGGTTTTTTTTTCACATATCCAAAACAACTATTCATCTGTCAGCGGACACACACTTGACTCAACAAAAATTAGCCGTTTAAAGCTTTATATTTTGCAAACGGATCACTGAATCGAAAAATGGTATTCATGCACAGACCCGCAATATTTTTGAACGACGCGTCCAACGACACCACACACGATGGGACAGACGAAAAAAGAACATTCCTCCTCCCATTCATTCATACCCTAAATAATATTTTTATTTCAAATGTTATTATACCACTTTGTCAACGATGGTCAACGATAGTGGATCTTACTTAAGCAGGTCGTGACTTTAATTTAGGCTTTCCATGAATGGAATAATTTACATACACAGATAGTACTTATAATAATCTATATCTATACTAATATTTGTTTGTTTGTTTAAACATGCAAATCACTAAAACTACCAGTCGAATTCGAAAAAATATTTTTGACTCAGCCGCGAAAGCTAGGCAACAAGCTCCAAGGGTGCCAAAGTGACCGAACCTCGGCTTGGGCTGTTGCCGATCATGCGAAAAAGTCGTGATCTCACTAAATCCCTATTCATAGAAATTCGAACTAACAAACTATACAAATAAACATGTTCCTGCCTTCTTTGAGCAAGGAAGGAACATGCGTATATGTGCCTAAGTATTTAGTGATTTGGCAATGTTTGTCTAAACTAACTAGCCAAAAAAAGAAAAAAGGTTCCTTACAGAGCCTATGTACCTAAGTGGTGTACATGTGTGAAGTGCAGTGTCATATATGTGTGTCGATAGCTAGTGAATGCAGTGTCACTGTATCGCGCAAGCGGCTGCTGGCTCAAGGGCTTCATACCGGACGAACGGATCTATAATTGAACACTAGGCTCGGGCCTATGACTATATGTGTAATGGCGCGAACGAGTCGTGCGATTTGTGAGTTTGTGACGCATAACGCCGCCCGATAAAAATAATACCTATACTGAAGTATTTATAAATCATCAAACAAAGATTTCTTTTAAATTATACGCGGGTGAAACCGCAGGCACAGCTAGTTACAGATATTTAAGAAAAGTACTACGGGGATTTAGAATTAAGTATTGAAAACCTTTCGACGGTTTTTAAAAGTTTTTGTTCGTCTGTCTGTCTGTTAGTTTGTACGCCAATCACGCAGAAAATACTGAATCGATTTTCATGAAATTTAATATGAATGTAGTTTATAATCTTCAATTATATTTAGTTTATAGGATGCATTTTTAGACGTATTTACATTTGTATGGTCTATAAATTGCGTTTAAGTTATGAATATATTTATATATATATATATATATATATATATATACATGACTGTACTTATGTATATATAGGTAATACATTTTAAAGATAAAGTGAAATTATGGGCAAATAATCCAAATGGCTTTATCTTCACGTAATTTTCAATAGAAAAAAAACCTGGCTTGGTTTTCTATTTTGCTCCAAAATTTTACGATAGATGTCGTTGTTTGGAGTTTTTTTGCGTTATGAATATTTTTATTCAATTATACTAAAATATAAAGTAGTAGTAGTCAAATATATGGTATAAGTATGTTTGTTACTATAATTCGCCATTATTCACTGCATATTAGCTGTTAATAAATATAAAATTATTAAACAAACTTAGTTTTTCCTAAAATTGTGCTAAACTTCTTACCTCTTATGTTTTCTGTGTAATACCAGTGTACCTGTGTAGTACCTACAACGATTATATGCACTTGGATATTCTCAAATGGTTTTTAATTATCGTGATTTTAATTAAATTAAAATTGTCATAGAAAGTGGACGGGATATTATCAATAATACATTGCTTTAAAAAAGAGTGGGATTCGTTCGTTCACAGGAAACTGGGGAATACCGTCAAGTGAGACTTGCTGCTGAACGAGAAAAAGTTCACGCGTCCTAGAAATCTGTACGTTAAACGAGGTTAAACTCGCAGCATAGAAATAAGTAATAATAAATAAGTATAAGAAAATATATTTCATCCACGTGGAAATTCGCGTAGGAAAAAAAGAGATAAAAAAGGTATGTAGGTGTACTAAAATTCAACATCGGTGATGTAGCGTTTACGCAACGATCGAAGGCAAAAAACGATCCAAATACTTAACGTAAATTCTGTAATAATTTTTTTTGCATTAAAATACTAGTTTATCATAATTGGCTTAAACGAGCAACCCTAGAGTTTCTTGCCAGTTCTTCTCCAAGGGAAAGTGCCTTCCAAGCTGCATTTTAAAATATTAAATATAAAACATATTATCTATTACATTGTGTCATTTAGTAACACGCGCATCGTAAAAATTTCCTGTCATCATTTTTTCAAAACGTGCCTAAAGAAGTCTCATATATATTATTTCTCACAGGCTTTTTTTCCTGGCAACGTCATATCTCCGGTAATTTTTCATCAAAATTAATTATTCAAACATTATTTTTAAACTTAGGTTTCCTGCTATGAAGAAACTAGTTGAGACAAATACTTTAAATAAATCTTTTCGTTAAAAAGTATATTAAAATAGTGATTAATTGAACATTACAATCAAATAAATAGTAAATACGGTTTTTGTTGAGAACCTATAAATTTATGGCGTCAGTGGTTCTATTATTTTAACAACTACGTACTTTCAACCTCTTACCACAAATTTTGTATTATCGGCATGTGACGATGCACAGCATCTGTGAGAGGGCGTTGTATACTTCCGCTTGTTTTCCACCAATCACAGCGCTTTAAACTGATGACCTTGTGCTCTGCAGCGCCATCTACTGAGTTTAAGTCACAGGAGGCCGGTGGTGGCATTTAATCAGTCATAGCGTCGTTACTTCCCGAACGAGCAACACGTCTACAGACCTACGTGGTTCCTATATTCGCTGAAGTTTAAAAACCTCTTAGGGTTTTTGTGTGAATTTGAGTTATATTTTTTTTGTTGTTCGTTTAAAAAAGTTAAATAAAATAGAAAAAAATAGTGCAAGTGACGAGTGTTTAGTACAAGTGATATGAATTTTAGTGCGCACGCAGCGTTTTAACACCGGTTTAGCACTGTCGCTCCCGACAGGCGACGGCCGGGGCTCGTCAAGTATATCTTAACTCGCGTCATCGTTGTTCCTAAATTTTTCGGATAGCGAGGTAACATGGAGAAGATGCGGTGAGTCTAGTTTCAATCACTAGTTTACTTACACATGGAGAAGACGCGGTGAGTCTAGTTTCATTTACTAGTTTACTTTCCCTCATTACGGGGCGAGGATATTTTATTACAAAAACAATGTGTAATAATTTATGCGCTTTAAAATCTGAGGGTCTCCAATACGCGTGCCACCTGGCACCGGGTTAAAAGCGGCTTACTGCAGTTACTATTGAGACCTTTCCTTTACAATCTCGTCTTTTAATTCATGAGTACATTAAAAGCCATTAGAGTACCTCTGTTTGATCCTGAACGCTCAAAGCGTTTGGAATGATTGCATATCGGGTCCATCTTGGATATACATTCAGTATCCGATACTGAAAATAATACTCGGTTTCGTAGACCTGGAGTAAATTTTTAATAACTTTTAACCTGTAATGTTTTTTCTGGTACGATGTTATCGCCAAAACAGTATTATTATGGTAAGAGTATATTTGAGATTTCTCACCTTATTCGAAATTTCACGTAGTCACAGACCTCTCATGGCGCAGTGTTAGTAAGCTTTACTATTGAGCCGAGAGGTCGCGGGTTCGATCCCCGCATATGACCTTTACATTTAAACATAATTATTAGTTGTCTGGGTGTTAAATACCATATAATATATGTGTAACATCCAAAGCTTTACTTAGTTTAGAATTAAAATGGTCGTTTATAAATGTGGGGACACACGCCCATACACTTTATTTAGTAATGAAATCATGCATTCATATGTGTATATCGGCCGTTATTACCATAGTACTAACCACAGTAAAAGCAACCATACTTACATACAAGTAACCATAGTACAAGCGCTGTTTAGTTTGGAATTAAGTGGTCGTGTAAATATGGGGATTTAACCCATATTTATTTTATTTAGTACTGAAATCTTCCACCCATATGTGCATATGTGTATATTAGTTTTTAAACGTCGTACAAGTTATGCTTAACTGGAATGAAATGGTCGCGTGTGCATATGAAGAAAAACCCCATATTTATTTTATGTACGGAATTATGCTCACGATATGTAACATACGGTCACAACACCTTTAAAACCGCAAGGAGCGTATCCTGATTGATTTGTGTGAGGATTTGCGTAAAATCCGCGCAAGTTTTAATTTTATCTTCGACAAAGAGCCGCTATTGCTTTACTTTTACTTTACAGTATTGCTTTACTGCTCTAGATTCTGATCTGAATTTCTTGTGTCGCGGCACCAGAATATTATACTAACATTTTTGTAAACTGACTAGATGTTCGGGGCTTACTGCACTTTATGTCACGGGTCGTCCCGTCATGGCAGTGCCACCGGGATCGGGCCACAATGAAATAAAATGTTTGTTAGAAGGGAAAATTGTATGAAGCTTACACTCTTTTGTATGAAGCTTACACTCTTTTGTATGAAGCTTACACTCTTGATACTGGTGGAGTAGATAGTTGGATCCAGTGGTTTGAAACTGAAAAATGTATTCTCAAACAAAGCTTATTAGTCAGTATTTTCTTCTTGGAGAAGAGAAGGGAGGGCGAGCAGTATCGGGAACAGTGGCAGAGCTGCAGGCCTCATAAGCCCTTCTAATTTTCACGGGAATGTCGGACACATTCCTTCGCCCTCAAGTTTGGCCTTGTGAAACAGTCTAATAAATTACCATCAGCGGTTTCAAATTTTCACGAGGGCTGTCCCCGAGCGTATCCTGGACAGTGGCAGACGTTGTAGGCTCCATAGGCCTTTCTCGAGATTATTACGAGAATGCGTTTATTTATCCTCTATACTCAACCTTAAGTAACAGAGACAATTGAATTAAGCAGTGGCGTCGGTACAAAACTTACGAGGGCTGTCCCCGAGCGTATCCTGGACAGTGGCAGACGCTGTAGGCTCCGTAGGCCCTTCTCAAGATTATCTTGGGAATGCGTCTGCCATTCACCCTCCAAGTTCAACCTAGTGTCAGCTTAATGAAACATCATCCAATTAATAATCGTCAATAGCTTCAAATTTTACGACAGTCATTCCGAAAGCGTATTGGGGAAAGCGGCAGACTGCTCAGACTCTGATATGTCACAAAAGATAAGAATCCAAGAACGATGGTGTGAACGATGATGTCGACGACGGGCAGCAACTCGGAGCCCAGTCTGATGTTGACGACTGGCAGCAACTCGGAGCCCAGTCTGATGTTGACGACTGGCAGCAACTCGGAGCCCAGTCATTTTACGAGTCAATTTTTGTCAAGAGCATTGGCTCTTTACGACCCTGCTGAACACTCTAAGTACATGATGTTCTTGAGGTTACTGACTGATTGGCTCTTTACGACCCTGCTGAACACTCTTAAGTACATGATGTTCTTGAGGTTACTGACTGACAGAAACTCGAAGCACAGTTTCTTTATGACATGTTTTTGACTAAAACATTGGCTCTTTAAGACCCTGCTGAACCAGGTCAAAGATATACAACACTAATCTGGCACTTTCAGATCCCTCAATTCCCTCGGAGGACAGAGTGGATCGTTTAGCTCAATTTATTTCATAGAAGCACAGTTTCTTTATGACATGTTTTTGACTAAAACATTGTCTCTTTAAGACCCTGCTGAACCAGGTCAAAGATATACAACACTAATCGGGCACTTTCAGATCCCTCAATTCCCTCGGAGGGCAGAGTGGATTGTTTAGCTCAATTTATTTCATACATACTTTCAACGCACATTTTGTTACTAAGGTGACTGGCCCGTCGTTGGCTTTGTAGTCCAAAGAACTTTGAGGTAGTGCTACTGTTCTGGAGGATTTTCGTCTATCTGGTTACACTCGTTACTTCAAGCCCAGGTGTGGAGTACATGAGTTCAGGACGACTTTCATCTAACTGGTGATGTTCGTTATTTCAAGCCCAGATGCAAAGTAAAGGAGTGAGTGAATGTATATATTGAGATGTACTGTCATTCACGTGAAGTCAGTATTGAATCCAGGTCAGCAGATAATTGGGCCTGAAAAGTCTGCCGTTGACAGAGACGGATTTTCTAGGCAGTCAATGGAATAATCGGTATTATATATTCGCAAAGGCGGACATTGTCACTTGGTATCTACTATCTCATCACGGATAGATTCTCACGAGGGAGGCAAGCAGCTGAGTAGCCAGCGCTGAGGACAAAATTTCTTTATTTGGATTCTCGGAAAACATTCGTTCGCTTCCATACAAATAGTTATGAAGAAATTACGTTATACAAATAGTTATGAAGAAATTACGTTAGAAGGATAGTCGACGTCACACAGCTCATCCAGGATGTCGGCTTATTACTCGGAGTGAAGGCATTACAAACCGATCAAACCCGCAAATAACGTTTAAACTTAAGTTATAGAATATTAAAAACATACAAAGCCTCATGGAAAACATACAAAGCCTCATGGAAAACATACAAAGCCTCATGGGATTGATGGGTTAGGTCAAGCTGTAGAATCGAATTTTAGATTCTTAACATTATAATTCCTAGAAGATACATTATCTTACCAATCTATTTTATTGCTTAAAACATTATGTACTCGCGGGAGAGTCGTAATAGCAAAAGCTTTAATTCAAATTTTTCTTAGTTAAACAAGTGTAAAAGCAATTTCCTTTCGTAATTTAGAGCACAGAAATTGTCAATTTGGTGTCCAAGTGCCATGGTTGTCAGAGGTTGTTATAGGATAATCCACCGCGAAGGACTTAAGGCGTCATGTAGGCTTGCATTCTGCTCTTGGCGTCAGGCCGACGACTAGACTGTCTAGTTTTATTGGAGGCGTTCTAAAACCTCTACAACGATGCTTGTCATTTTGATTCCCATCTCTATGTAAAGCTGACGCAGGCTTAGACAGAGGCTATGGAGTTTCAATATCTTAGAATAAATAATATTCATATTCTCCGGAATCCTGCCAGTGGAAATTGGTATCATGGCCACACAAACTTGGCCGAGTGTAATAGTTAATCTTTTATTACTATGAAAGCTAAGACACAAGCTGCTTAGTGAACTCTTGTTGGTATCTGGATAAAAACTGGGTTGAGATTGAGTTAACTCAGTACTTTGGAATCGGTTGTCTTTTTTAAAATAGTATCGGGATTTCATATTCTTAGCCATAGTTGCTGGTGTAACAAAAATACAACTCTTAAGAAAAATTCAATAATTTGAAAAGTACTTGGTTATTTTTATCTCGTATAACTTATTATTACGATGATAGATTTAAGTATTGGATTTATTACCAATAATATTTACTATAATAGAATTATTTTACTAGTGTCATCGTGTGACTAGTTTAAATTCTTTAATTCTTTCTGTGTGATTACAGCTTAATAATACTAATTACATCCACTTCACATAGCGTCGTTATCGCGTCACCAGGAGTTATAACCAGGAGTTATAAACACGTCTCTCACAGATGCTGTGCATCGTCACATGCCGATAATGGTGCAAGTTTTACATAAAAATAAAACTTGTATTATTGAGCATTGACGATGCACAGCATCCATTTCAAAGCTCCTGATGAGAGACTGCTATGACTGATTAAATGCCCCCACCGGCCTCCTGTGACTTAAACTCGGTAGATGGCGCTGCAGAGCACAAGGTCATCAGTTTAAAGCGCTGTGATTGGTGGAAAACAAGCGGAAGTATACAACGCCCTCTCACAGATGCTGTTCATCGTCAATGCTCAATAATACAAGTTTTATTTTTATGTAAAACTTGCACCATTATGTTAGTATTTTAAGTTTTAATTTAAAAATATATGCAGTGCAGCAAGCACTTGTGAAAAAAGTTTACCACCAATGTGTTTATACAAAACGATATCTAAAATGTTAATTAATATGGAAGATTATGTAGGTAATTTAACGTAATCTATATGTTGCTGTTTCTCTTAAAAACGTTTTCCTTTTTTCCTGTAGTGTAGCAGAATCTTGGTTTTTTAATGTGGTCACACAGTGCATTGTTAGAGAGTATATTGTTCTAGGATGTTTATGCCGTTTACTTTTTTTTACATGAAAGTGAATGTGTTCTGCTGATGTTTCTTGGTTCTCTCATTAAAAATAACTTCCGAAACCTCTTATAAACTTTGACCTCTGTGTTGTACACTTGATTTGCCGTTTGATTTATAATTTGTCGATTTAGAACATGACGACTGAGAAACTGGATTGTGTAGGTACCTCTAACTGCTTTGTTAAATATAAGTTGTCGATTTTTTATTTGTAATTGGTGTCAGATGTAAATAAAATAATAAACGTAATAAATTGTAAATGATATGATAAAAAATTAGCAGTGGAAAATTATAAATAAAAAAAGAATAAAATTAAATGATTTCATTTTGTTGTTTCTACATTTCTGTCACTTTTGAAGTAAATGTGTTAATTTTGGAATAGAATAAGCACATTTACATTAAATATTAAAAGATTTCTATATATAAACACAGCCTGCGCTTACATGTACATTATACATAGATTCATATATAGACTTGGTACTGCATCAAATTTTACTAGAGGCGTTGCCATGAAAAATAATTCAGTACAATAAATAATTACTCTGTGATCTACGTTAGCGGAGCCGCCAGCACAGCTATTATAGTAAATTTTATTTTATTTATTTTGTTTTGGAGCGCCACCTCGAAGTTATTGAAAAATATAAATTCGATTTGTTATTATACAAAAACTTTATAATTTATTTTGTAATTTGTAGATGACGCTATTAAGTATATAGTTTCCAGGCTACATTTTGTAATCAAAAATGGTAGCGATGGACGATAATTACTAAAAAAAGAATGAATCAATAATGTTTAATTTCTTATTCGATTGTCGATTTATTCGTTGTCATCGAATAACAATTGAATAAAAAACAAACCTACGCACAGCGCGAGCTAAATAGAGTTACACTGCAATTTCCAATCGCGGACTGAACTGAGCTGATAAGTTTGATAACGTATGTTTGTTTGCTTTTATATTATAGTTTCCCTTGTCGTATATAATTGTCTTTTTAAACATCGACAACCTGTAAAATTCACAAATATTGATTATCGTGTTTTTGAAGTGAAAACTTCTTTAGTACCGTTGTAACTACGATTTGAAACTTGATGACACGAAAAAGCCTGCGAAACTAAAATTAGCCTGCGAGATAATAAGACAAAATACATTATACAGTATTTCTACCGCGTGTTCGTTTATTGATTCTATTAGGTACAAAGGTAAGTATGACATAAAAATATTAGTGCTTCTGGCGTGTTTTAATTCGTGGTAGTAAAACATTCTAACAATTGACTGCGATGCTAATTAATTAGTGGATACTAAACAACCAATTTCTAAAATATATATTTTTTCGAACTTACTACTCTGTTAGCTTTAGGGTCCCTGGAGCCTTTACGGCTTTTATAGCTTTACCGGGCTTGGGGGCGAGCGCTTAAGGAAAGCGCGAAAGCTTTGCAACAACATCCGAGGGTGCCAAAGTGGCCGAATCTCGGCTAGGACTGTCGCAAATAAGTCGCGATCTGGCTAATTCCCTATCATTTGATCATAACTAACTATACATATATTGTAAGCGCTGGTTTTGTTACTTTTAAAATTAGCGTGATTAACGAAGGGGCAACCTTCCTAGGTCGTTTGCAGGTATGCACAATGATACGGAAAGAAGGAAAATAATGGACTCACCAGTATGCAGTTTTACAAGTTTTTTGAGGCTTTCTCTGGTTCACTGATGTTCAAGCAAGGCACCAAGCACCGTCACAATCAATATTATATTTAAAAGTTTATTATTATAATTTTTATAAATAGCGCAGTCACAATTGATGTTCGTCGTTCCGATTTAAAACTCGAACTGACATTTTGGTGTAAGGGTAGGGGAGAAAGGGATAGACTGATACTAGGAAAAAGGATGGAAGTTGTATCATTGTGCATACGACTATTATTATTGCCATATTTTAGCCTAACCATCCCCCCGGGCTTGACAGGATAATCATCCTTCAAGATTAAACAGTAGAATATAAGAATTTAATTTAGCTTAATCTACATGAAAAATTATTGTGTATTATACAATAAATGTTGAGTTAATATTAATAAAATAAACGATAAATTTGTGGACTGTATATAAAATTATTTAATATTATTAATTAGGTAAGGGGAATACTTTCACCACGGGTCGGCGATAGATTCCGGATTTAGTTCTAACGTCTACGACACGCGAAACGCCATCTTTACCAGGAAACGTCCGTTCTATTACACCTAAGGGCCAATCCAACGGAGCACTGTTGTCTGATTTAAGCAGAACAACCATTCCCTGCTGAACGGGCACACTCGGAGTCAACCATTTATTTCGAACCTGCATAGTATTCAGGTATTCGATTTTCCATCGCTTCCAAAAGGATTGAACTAGGTGGTCAACTAAACGTTTTCTCTGAAGAAGAGGGACTTTCTCGTTTGTCAAATCCTCTGCCGGCAACGACTTCAGTGGGGTCATAACCAAAAAATGTGCAGGAGTCAATGCTAGAGGTTCAGCAGGGTCGCTACTTAGCACTGATAGCGGACGCGAATTGAGGATTGCCTCAATTTGAGTGAGTACGGTAATCATTTCTTCGAACGTTAGCAGTAATTTTCCTACAACTTTAGCGAGATGGGTTTTAACGCTTTTAACATTACTTTCCGCTAAACCATTAAAATGAGGACTTAATGGTGGATGGAATTTAATTTCTATCCTATTATCGCGCGCCACGTTAGCGAATTTGTCTTTATAATCCTCAGACTCTAACAACTGGTACATTCCGTCGAGATACGACTTCGCACCTATGAAATTCGTGCCGTTATCCGAATAAAGAACCGCTACGGGACCGCGTCTCGATATAAATCTTTTCAATGCATTTAAAAACGCTTCCGTACTTAAATTTGTCGCTAGTTCGAGATGTACCGCTTTAGTTACGAGACATACAAACACGCATATGTACGCCTTTATACTGTGCACTCCACGACGTCGATAAGGCAATATATGCAAGGGACCCGCGTAGTCCATGCTAGTATGACAGAACGCTTTCGCTTCCTGGACCCTAGCAGCCGGTAAATCCGCCATAAAAGGCACAGTGTTTCTCGGATTTGCCTTGAAACAGACTGTACATTGTTGCACTCGTTTACGCACAATATCGCGACAGACAATATCCAATACTTCTGTCGCAATAAAGACATCAATAGTTGAGGTCCGGTATGTAGATATTTTTGGTGATAATAATCAATAATTAAGTTTACTATGTGGTCTTTTTGAGGGAGCAGTATGGGATGTTGGCTGTCATAATCCAAAGCCGCATTAACCAGTCGGCCACCTACTCTGAATACACCGTCTTTCAAGAAAGCATTAAGCTTCAAGAAAGCGGGGGGCAACTTCTTTCCTGACTGCGCCATTTTGATCTCGTCAGCAAAGTGAATTTTCTGAAGGTCTTTGATTATATATTCTTCGGCTTGATTTAAATGAGAAATTACAAATTTTTTAGGTACTTTTTTCACAAACCGAAGGACATAGACAACTATTCGCAGTAATCTAGACCACGAGGACACTCTAGTTGATAAAGCATAAAAGACCGGCGTAGCAGTGGAAGAGGCAGTATCTGTAGTAGCGAGGACATTTACCTTCATTTCAGGAATTTCGTCTACTACCTTAGCGGGAACAAAGCAATTTACGGGCCATTCAGTGTCTGGTAGTCGAAGAAACGAGAGTCCACAGAACCAGAGGGGGTGCTCGAGTAACTCAGCGGGAGTCAGTCCCCTAGAGAGGCAATCTGCTGGATTTTCTTTTCCACTAATATGATGGAAGTGTCGCGGATTTAACTCATTATGAATTTTCGAGATTCTGTTAGCGACGAAAGTCTGCCATCGAGTAGGAGATGAGTGAATCCAAGCGAGTGCTACCGTACTGTCAGTGAACGCGTGGATATTGGATATTTGACAACGAGCCGTATACGAGTCAATAACTAAACGCATCAGTTTGGCTAGTATTAAATTAGCACATAACTCCATTCTAGCTAGACTAATAACAGTTTTAGAAGGCGCTACTCTTGATTTCGCACAAACTAAATTAGTAACGCAACGCTTTACGCTTGGCGTATAAACGTGTAAATATACCACGCCACCGTAGGCGCGCTCTGACGCGTCCGCAAAGCCTACTATTGAGACAACGCAGTTGTCATGAACGCCTATGTATCGCGGTAATTTAATATTCTGAAATAATGGCAATTCAGTTTCAATCCTTTGCCATAAGGACACGACATTTGGAGGGGGAATGTCATCCCATCCGACGTTATTTTCCCACAATGATTTTATTATTAATTTCGCTAATAATGTTACCGGAGCTATGAATCCCATAACATCCCACAGTCGGGCAATAGTTGAAAGGATATTCCGTTTAGTGCATTAGCGAGATTCTGAAATGACACTGAATGTGAACATATCGTCAGCCGGTATCCAAAGAAGACCAAGTATTTTTAGGTGACTCTCCGGACTGAATTCCACTGCTTCACTAACACGGTTAGCCGCGGGAATACTAGACATAACTTCAGGCGAATTACTAGAAAATTTTACTAGCTCGAACCCTCCAGCCGCGAAAAATTCGATCAGCTGATTTGAGAGTTCGACACCCTCAGCTACGGATGAGCAACTAGTCGCTAAATCATCCATGTATAGATCCTTCGTGGCTACCGAAGCAGCATTCGGAAAGCGCTCGCATTCATCGGCGGCGAGCTGACGTATGGTACGTATAGCTAGGTATGTACTACAGCACAGGCCGAACGGTACCCGTGACATTTCAAAAACGGTAATTTCGTCATTACTGTCGAACCTATATAATAACCTAAGAAATTTCGTGTCATTTCTGTCAATTAAAACACGTAAATACATTTGTCGTATATCGGCACTTAGAGCCACGAGAAACAAACGAAATTTTAATATTATTTTAAATAAATCATTTTGTAGATTTAAACCAGTATACAATAAATCATTTAAGGACTTGCCGGTACTAGTTTCGTTACTCGCATTTAATACTACGCGTAATTTTGTTGTAGACTTGTCTGTGCGTATCACAGCGTGATGCGGTATCACGTATTGATTATTAGTATAACCAATCTCAGAAATAGTACCTACGGGATACATATAATTTTTCTGAAGGTATTCCTTAAAAATGTTGTCATATTCTAATTTAACAGGTGTATTTGACAATAATTTACGCTCCAAAGATAAGAATCTACGCTCGGCCGCGCGCATCGAGTCTCCTAAAGCGGAGGGATCGTCTTTAAACGGCAGCGACACGATGTATCGCCCGTTCGACTCGCGGCGAGTGGTATCGCAATAATATGTTTCGCAAATTTGTTCGTCTTTAGTTAGATAATTAGACACATTAGGTACCTCTTCCAATTCGAAAAATCGATTCAAGCAATTTTCGAATGATTCATCCATAGTACAATACGAACGAACAATATTGCACACGGGGTTAAAGACCGGAGCCTGACCAATTATTATGTAACCTAATAAGGTTTCAATCGCAACAGGTTCACCGGACGCACGCGATATAGAATTCGGACCTAAGATTCGAGCAAATAAATCCGTTCCCAAAATGAGATCAATATTCGCGGGCGTGTAATAATTGGAATCCGCTAAAGAAATATTATTTAAATAATCTAGACGCGCCGTGTCTATCTTCGCGGTAGGTAATTCATTGGTGATACGATTAACGACCACCGGTTGAATAGTGAACCTAACCGAATCGTCGAAGCGAGACCGAATGGTAAGGCAGGTAACTCCTAACACAGGATTTGTGACGTCACCAACGCCTGACACATATTTACTTTGTGACGCATTTAATTTTAAATTTAATCTTTTACAACATTCATTAGTTATAATATCCTTTTGAGACGCACTATCAATTAACGCTCGCAATACAAATATATTTCCCTCGGCGTCAACAGCATGACATTGCGCGGTACCGAGCAAGACGGAAGATGCAGCACTTGAACTCGCGCTCTCCGCTACGGCGGCGCACTCGCCCACGGTACACAGTGACACGGCGGTCGCGGCAGGGACGTATTCAGAAACGCGGGCCGCGCTCCCCGGCACTATCGCCGTATTCGCATGAGTTTGTTCCACAGCAATACTAGTGGATGCTGACTTACTATTAGGAAAATGCAACAAGCTATGGTGACTACGATTACATTGAGAACAACGTCTTGGATCTTTGCAATTCAAAATTATGTGTTTGCTATTTAAACAATTTACACAATATTTATTTGATTTCACTAATTTGTAACGATCATTAGGGACCATTGACAGGAATTTTGGACATTGAGCTAACTCATAATGATCACTCTTCCCACAACATAAGCATGTATTATGTTCCTGTACGTTCACAAAACTTTTAATATTATTATAGGAGGTGCGCGCCCCCGATCTAATTGATGACGATGCCGTATTATTATTTTTACGCGCCTGAGTCCGCCCCGCATTCATATTTGTAGCGAATGTACCCGCCACATTATGAGCGCGTTGTAAAATGTGAGACTGATTTCTGACAAAATCGATGAATTCCGTACAAGTAGAATTATTTTCGGAATCGTCGAATTTAAGCTCAAACGATTTTACTGTTTCGAACCCAACTTTTTTACACGCAACGTGAATAAATATAAAGTCCTCCAAGCTTTTTAAATTTAATTGTTTCAAAGCGGAGTACAGTGATGAAAACTTATCTATAAATTCCTCTAATTGTGAAGGAGAATTTTCACCTACATTTGGCAAGTTAAGCAATTTATCCAAATACGAAGCGGCCAATATCTTTTTGTCATTGTATTTATTCACCAAGGCTTTCCACACAACATTATAATTTTCTGCTGTGGGTAAAATACCTTGGCAAATATTTAAGGCTTTGCCCTTTAGTCTACCAATTAAATATTGAATTTTTTCGCCGTCAGTTAGATCCGGGTTTTCGTGAATAACCGATTTAAAAGTCTCATAAAAATAGGCCAAGTCTCATTTTCACCGTCAAATGCACAAAGTTCTAATCGCGGTAATTTTAACGACGGTTTCATGCATTTTACTACGGTACCCTGCTCATCGCGGCTAGTATCTTTAGCCATTTGCGACTGCAGTTGATGCGATTTATACTTTATTTTACTAAACAACTGTTCAAAAGAAATAACTACTTTATAAGAAGACGGGGGAACATCCGATAACAATAATTCAAAGGAATTTCGTTCCTCAACGGCTGCCATAAAATCATTTCGTAACGTGTCAATAGTAAAAGTATCCGCTAAAAATTCTTCTATTTTATCGGTATTATTACCAATTTCCGCAATTGTATCATATAACTGTTGTAGTCTCTCATATAAAACTGTAATCTTATTCTGCAATTTTTGCAACTTACGGTCGTTACGTGGATCAGAAGGCATTTTATAAAATATCGATAACTACCCCGCACACAATAATTAATCACGACTAATACTTATTTTATGTAGATAATCCGGCTCGAAGGACCATATGTAAGCGCTGGTTTGGTTACTTTTAAAATTAGCGTGATTAACGAAGGGGCAACCTTCCTAGGTCGTTTGCAGGTATGCACAATGATACGGAAAGAAGGAAAATAATGGACTCACCAGTATGCAGTTTTACAAGTTTTTTGAGGCTTTCTCTGGTTCACTGATGTTCAAGCAAGGCACCAAGCACCGTCACAATCAATATTATATTTAAAAGTTTATTATTATAATTTTTATAAATAGCGCAGTCACAATTGATGTTCGTCGTTCCGATTTAAAACTCGAACTGACATTTTGGTGTAAGGGTAGGGGAGAAAGGGATAGACTGATACTAGGAAAAAGGATGGAAGTTGTATCATTGTGCATACGACTATTATTATTGCCATATTTTAGCCTAACCATATATGATACATGTATCCGAAACATAATTACACAGGCACGCTCGCAAACGTGTAGATACTGATGTTTGGCTTGCCTATTTTATCCATGCGTTTGTAGAGGTTTCAAGTTTGTGGCAAGTGACGAGCGTGTGGATCGGGCATTAGGTTTATTTAGGTAAATGTTATATTTTTCTAGTTTTGGTTTATAGGGATATTCAAATACAAATAAAATATCTATATTGTTAAATCATATTACATATATTTTTTATCTGACAACACAACACAAAAATAGAGCATCATTATTCAATGATAAAGTATTACTTTACATATAAAATAAATAATTTTAATAACATAATTATTTAATACGATACAACTTAATGATATTTATTATAATCATAATTTACCATGACCAGATGTATTATTAGTACCATTTAATATTAACATAATAAAGTTTTGTTGAATATTGGTAAAACATATGTAGTAATTTTGGATTATTCCATTTTACAGTAAATATTATTAATTATTTTGAAAAAAAAATATTATGTCACTAAATAAGATAAATAAATATGTTATTATCTTAAACACTAATATCCAATTATAATATAGTATTCTATACAATTGTTTTACCTTTCAGTGTTGCCACTATTTTAGCAATTGTAAAGTCAAATATTGTATGTAAAGTTTATTAGAGTGCGTTTTCTATTACCACGGAATAAAATAACATATCATGTGTTGCTAGTTTATTGTATTTTTTAAAATATTGATGTCATCAATTCGAACTAATCGTACAACTGTACTAAATATTATTCGTATTGATAAGTTTTTCTAAAAAATATTGAATCCTCCAAAGGCACAGGTCAAAAATAGTAGACAAAATTGCGTCTATCGTGGACTAACCGCAGCATTCCTTTTTTCTTTTATAAGTATTTCGCCATATATAAATTTATAGTTTCCTGAATTATGTAATGATAATAGTATATCATCGGGTATAACACAAATAATCAATAAATAAATAAAAACCTTCAATTCAGTATTTAAAATCTTACGATTCAAATAATTGTATCGTAAAATATACGGTAGCTCGACAAAAATTATTGTGGCAACATTATTTTCATGTTTGATATTAGTGATTGTCAATTTACTTCGTGGGAATAAGAAACGCAATATATGTAATTGTAATCTTAAGAAATATACCTAAATTTACGGATGCATTTATAATTAAAGCTTTATACAAAATGTGTATTATCAGACTATATATTTTTAAAGAGCATTAAAAAAATCTAAATATTTCCTTATATATCTCTATAAACATTTGATCCTTATTAAACTTTACCGCAAATTGATATCAAACTACTGGATGTCATATTGACACAAAAAATTTAAGAGCAACAGTTGTAACCAAATCGCGACCAAATTGGAGGCCGCTATTGGTGTTCAATCTTATCGTAAACAAATACGAGTACATGTGTATAATGTTATTAAATTGTTAAAATATACAAATTTATATTAATACATTTCCAAGCTTTTTCAAGAAATAAATTTGAAAACGTAATTGATTTTAACTTTCGGTGTCAATTTTGCGTCCATTTGATAGCAAGTTTATGATATGCTTTGCGGTCAAATTGGCGTCAAAAGTAAGAAATATTTAGACAACAAATGTAGCTTTTGGTAATTTGTTTTATTAAGAAATCATTATGCTTGGCTAACGTAAAAACAACCACCGAAATTGGAATGAAACAGACTACTTAAGACTTGTTAATAAAAATAATCAATTCTGGTAACACTTAAATAACTGATTGAATGTATCATGAATATAGATAAAAATTGACAACTATATTTTAAATACGGTATACGGTGGATAAGTTTGGAATGGTTTTGTTTATATTACTTGTTCTGAATTAAAAGCATTAAATAATTGAGCACGAGTTGTTGAAGTACAATGCAGTGGGCTAACACTTCGCCCTCTTGGGTGGAAACTTCTAGAAACGAAGTAATTACACGTAATCGATATATCATAGCACTATTTACAGATTTTTATTTTTCACGTTCTCTTTTTAATTGTAATATCTTATTTAATATGCATTGAATATAAAGAGAGATTATCTTTTGAAAAATAAATAATAAATATATTTCACTTATTTAACAGTAAAATTAATGGCAGTGCAAAATGGAATGATTTATTTAATTATATCCGGTACTACATAATAAAAACACAATACCAAGATACAATTATCATAAATACATAAAAAAATTAATCGATATCTATTAATCTTTATTGTCACATTCATTAATGAGATAAACCAAAGGTGTGAAATTAAAAAGATAAAATGTTTCCAAAAGCATTGGATTTTATTTGTACAGGGACATTAAGCATGTATTTGGAAGTTAAATTATTTAGCTATAAGTCGTGAAACTAAGATATCATAATTTATACTATATCGATTGAATAATCCCTAAACTAAAAACGACATAAAATTCAATTCCATATATAGTATTATTATTATTATATAGTAATTAATAAGCTAATACATACAAAATATAATATATTTGTCCTAATTGTAACAGTAATAAATAATAGATTTTTAAATTGAAACATTTCTATATACAATGGACTTCGTTAGTCACCATACAAATAACCTTCAAACTATAGCCACCATACTATTATATACGATTTTACAATTGTTGGTATCTTTATATAAAAATAATAAAATAATGGTGGTTCTATATAAATAAAATTCCTTTTTGTTTCCTTATAGCACGAAATTAAGACAAAACGTCTTATTGCTTTCTCTACCTCATATTTCACAATGATATAATATTTGAAAATTTCAAGGTTGAATTTATTGTACACCGTTTTTGTTTCTGATCCAAGAAGAACGGATATAAGTATTTGGACGGAGAGAGAAAAAGAAAGAACAATACTACAAAGAGAGAGAGAGCGAGATGAACGAGATATAATAAAAGCTAACAGTCCGCGCGTTGTCGTTCATCGTTGAATTTTATTATTTGATTTCCGTAAAAATGTCTCTTCTGGACATTGACATATTTAGAGGAACGCAAAAAAAGGCAGAATAACAGAAAATATTTTATATATATATACCTTATATACCAATATATGTAATTGGAAACAATAAGATTTTGAATAGAATTTTACTTACGATTTTAATTTTTTATTGAGTGAAGGGAAACCCATTTAATAAGTTTGAATGATAATGCCGGATCTCAGCGTTGCTTACAATGAAGTGGCTGAAACATTACGACTTCGTCCAAGCCTATGATTTTTCGCAATGTTAAACGATACCGGCAGACTGGAGAGTATACAAGACGTAAAGGACAAGAACGCAAAAGAGTAACAACAGAAAGGGACAACAGATTTATTGTAAGCAGTGTCATCGGAAACCGCACTTCGACTTCATCCGAGGTAAGAAAGAAGCTGTTGGAAAGTAAGAAGTAAGAAAGAAGCTGTAGGTAAGTATTGGAGCAGTGGAGAGTTGGTCGGATAAATTTAAAACGGGTGACACCGTAGGACACTGCTAGTTAATATTATAAAGTTGGAAAATTAGTATGTTGAAACTACCAGACCGATTTAAAAACTTCTTTGTGTCAGACAACCAGTTTATTGTCGAAGATAATTGTGTGTCGTATGAAATTTTATTTAAGATTCTTTAATAATCGTGAATATAATATATATTTAATATACTATACGTATTTATGATGGCATAATTCCTATGTAAATGGGGTTTTCAATTATTTCTTATATTAAAGTATTTGTGTAGCATTATTTTGTAATTAAGTCCACAAGGAAGTCGGCATCATGCCCTCCATGGAAGTGTTTCTGGGCGTCAGCACCTCGTTGCAGAGGAAGTCGAGCGGCAAGTCGACTAAATGCCCTTGAATTAGATCGATCTTTCTATTGGCAAGGGCCGGGTCCTTGTGCCAGAGGGTCTGGCTGTGCTCCTCTTGGTACCTCCTCAGTTCTGCGAACGAATGAACTGCATCTGTTGGGATGCTGTGAAATACCTATTGAAAACAAGGACTTATACCGTCAATCTTCTCTATCTGTTAAGTATAGAAAAGAAGGTTATTGAAAAAAGAAAACATAACAATATCAAACTAATGTTAGTAATTACTATAACATGTTAATAAAAAAAAAGGTGTGTGTGCGATTAGCACACGGTAGAACTTCATTTTAAAAGACATTTTCTATTTTATTTAAACAGTGTGCAATATACATACACACCGACATTTACTCTCTCGCTCTGGCTCACACAAAGAGGAGAGACCGATAATATATTGCTTTCTCGCTCTGGCTCACACAAAGAGGAGAGACCGATAATATATTGCTCTCTCGCTCTGGCTCACACAAAGAGGAGTGACCGATAATGTGCGTTAAAAGTTTAACGTTTGGAAGTCGCATAAGAAGTTTCACTTCAATAAGTTTATTTTAATATATGAAATACTAAAACGTGAATATAAATGTGAGAAGGGTCTGAAGTAAGTTGAAGTTATTGGCGTAGGCGTAAATTGCATAGGTATATACTTTTTTCAAATCAAATCAAACCTTTTGGTTATTTTTTAAATATGGCAATATATAATTATTACATTAACGGATTTTTTTACTAATAAGGATAAATACTTGTAAAAGATTTAAAACCGTGTAATCGTCACACGCGATTGAAGTTAAGTTTCTTTGGCGTTATAAGGGATGGCGATTAAGTTAAAAATTTACCGACGGTCACCACCATTCCGACGGTCACCACCATCCCGACGGTCACCACCATCACAATAGTCACCACCATCCCGACGGTCACCACAACCACAACGGTTACCACCACTCTGACGGTTATCACCATCTCGACGGTCACCACAATCCCAACGGTCACCACCACCCCGACGGTCACCAACATCCCGATAGTCATCACCACCCCGACGGTCGAACAAAGGGGAGACCGAGAACGTGTAATGTGTTCTATCTCATTCCTTCGCCGGCTGAATCCTATACATTGACTCGCTTTTATCATTTCATCGAGTTTAAAACCAGAACGTTTCTAAAGAAGTTTCACTTCAAAAATGTATTATTCAAAATAAAAGCGAATAGCTCATTTAAATAATTTACTTTTAGGTTTATCACGTCTAGGTGGTGTGGTGTTTGGTTAAATTTGAAGTTTCGATGTTTAATCTTTAAAGCATCTAAAATGTATTGATTGTTAGACATTATGATTATTACAAATGATTTAAATATACACTTGTCGTTAAAAGTACCTTATTACCCGACGAAACGCCCCTCTCAAGATTATGATAAATGTAATATCAGACTTACGTCCTCATAGATCTCAGTGTTCCGTTTGGAGGTCGCCTGCCACACGTTCCTGTAGAACTGCTCGGAGCAAGGGTCGTCTATGGACAGCCCGAGCCGGTCCAGGTCCTCGTCCATGAGGCCGAGGTGTTCGCGGAACAGCCGTTTCCTGAGTCCCCCCGCGACGCGCCCGCACGGGAACGCCTCCCCGTTCATTGTACCATCGGAGAATTGCTCATCCTGTTCATTTATTACTAATTTTTCATAGTCATTTTTGCTAGTCATTCAATGCCAAAAATATTTCAATAAATTTAGGCTATAAGAAGGCTCTTATTAACGTTATAATACTACTAGCAGTTCGGAAAACACCCCCATAAACGAGAAAAGCCGGCAAGAAACTCGATCGGGTTTCGGGAAAAAGAGGGTTGTTATAAGTTTAACGTGTGTATCTGTGTGTCTGTCTGTGGCAACGTAGCTCCCAAACGGCTGAACCGATTTTGATCTAGTTTCCTTTGTTTGAAAGGTGACTTAATCGTGAGTGTTCTTAGTTATGATTCAAGAAAATCTGTTCAGTCGGTTGTATATTATCAGCTTTTCTCTAGTTGATAAATTAATCTGAGCATCTTTCACAGGTCTAATCGAGTCAAAATTTGATATTCTGTTACTTCAAATGTATTAAAAGAAAATGGCACCATTAAGCTGATGCTGCAGCATCATCTGGAATCTGTAGGATACCTAACTCTTCACCAACTTACAGCAGAGATATCGTGTTTCGGCTCATTGGAATGGTATCTTCCTTGATTACTTGTGTGGAGGTTTGTTAAATTTTCAATGTAAGGTACAATATGTACTGTTTACAATATTAGCGAATGTACAGAGAGGGCGTCACCTCCAGACAAGACTACCATTCACGTAGTAAAGTGATTAAAGTTACCTGCAATAGAACAGCTATCTCGGAGTCCCGGCTTCCCAGCATGGAGCGATCGTTAAGGTTCGCACTGCCGCATATGACAGTCTTATCATCAGCTATGAGGAGCTTCGAATGTACGTATATGAGCTCGGTGACCGGCTCGCCCTCGAGGGTCGAGTGCGTGCGCAGCCCGTGGAACGTTATGTACTGGGACGGGTCCGCTATACCCGCCTCGTACAGCCTCGTGATGATGGCTTCACGGCTCCTGGGATATAAACTCTCTATTATATATGGAAATTTTATTATTAAACTATACGGCCCCGCAGACGTTATTCTGCCCTTTCCAATCAATAACCCGATAGCGATAGAGACAGCGCCACCTATCGCAATCAGGGATAGCATAAAAACCTTTTCCATTTTAAATCACTGTTATCTATCAACGCTTCATAGTAATCGGTCAAACGGTGTTGGTGTTTTTATCAAACTCTTATAACGTATTAGAAGTTGATTTTGGAACGCATCCTAAATTGACTTCGGAAGGCATCCTAAGTTGACTTTTGAATGCATCTGAAATTGATTTTGGAATGCATCCTAAGCTGATTTTGTAACACATCCTAAGTTGATTTTGGAATGCACCTGAAATTGATTTTTGGGTGCATCCTAAGCTGATTTTGTAACACATCCTAAGTTGATTTTGGAATGCATCTGAAATTGATTTTGGGGTGCATCATAAGCTGATTTTGTAACATATCCTAAGCTGATTTTGTAACACATCCTAAGTTGATTTTGAATCGTATCCTATGTTGATTTTGGACTGCATCCAAAGTATTTTACACCTATTTGGAAAAATTGTCGATCTAGGGATGGGTAATGTGAGGCACTCACCTGCAAATACTCTGATAGTTCCAGTGCGTGATGGCGTGTAACGAAGTACCGGAGGGTCCGCCCACCTCTCCCTCGAAACCGGGCAGGAGTGGCAACACTACGTACACGCGGAAAGACTCCTTCGCTCGATGTGCTCGAGATATCCTATTGAATAAGGCTTCACCTATCTGAAATGCGTAAACATTACCCAACATGATGTACCTATACGGTATGATGTAATAATACATACGTGTACTTCTCAATCACGCTTAAAAACAATATAACTTATTAAATAAGTGTGACACGTACGGTTTAATTTAGGAATATTTCGTGAATCTTCTATGTCACTGTCTATTCTAAAACGCAATCTACCTTTGTTTACTTCGTAATGTTTAACAAAACTATATAATGCATATTTATGTTGGATATTTTATTATAAGTTTTTTTTGTCTATACTTTTAATTTGGTTGTTGGCAACATAAGTTGTCAATTAATTGTTAAACGTGCAAGATATGTTTATGTTGTAAAGAATTTAAATAAAGGATTCATGGAACATATTTTCGCTTTAAGTCTTGGAATATCCCTTATTTATTTAATTCATATTGTAATATTTTTTCATTTAAAATATATTACATGAAACCCACATGAACCTTTACGAGTTTTAGGTGACAGAAATTATTATTATCTCGTTTATCAAGACCAATGAAAAGAAAAAAAGCAGAGAAATAATTTTAACTGTAATATTTGTCACGATATATGAATAATTGGACTAATGCTATTCAATTATCAAGTAGTTTTACGAGGCAAGTACCTGCGCAAAATAAATCATATAATATACTTAATATAGCTTTAATGCATGAATGGTATTTGTTATGTCACCTGATTGCGCACAGAGACGTTGGTCCGCGAGAGCGTGATGAAGAACTGGTTCTCGATGTAGATGTAGTGCTGCGCCCTCGTGATGGTGTCCACGTAGGCCTCGTGTATGCTCTGCTCCACCGTGTCCGGCTCCAAGAACCCGCAGGACCAGCTCGATACGCTGCGGAGTACCTGCAGACCGTATAACCTATCATACTACAATGATGGTAAGTACTCTATAAAAATAGCAAGCATATATAACGGCGTATTATAGGTTTTTTTAGTTAGCACGGGAAAGTGACGTCATTGTGCCTGATGGTAAGCATAGTACCATCAATAATCAACGGCGACCACAGAAAGATCAGAAATCCATCCCTGTAATGACAGCCTATAAGTCTCTCGGCAATCGCGATATATACACCGGCTGATCCCACAACGCGACACGCCTACGCAAGCCACTATAACGGGTGTTATACCCGGTGTATGATGGCTGCGGTCGAATCGGACGCAATCGTCTCCCACCACCCACCAATAGTTTTCAATAACAATGCGAGTACGATGCGATCAGCTGAACATGGTATCCACAAATTTTTCAAATGTTTGTTTTGTTAGTTTAATAATCTTCGCGAACCGGAAACAATGGACAAAAGTTAAAGTGGGTGCAGTATAGGAATAAAGTGGAACGAAATAAGCTAATAAAACCATTAAAGAACTATTATCAACAAGCCCACTGAGCTCTTCTCAAAACTTTTTTAGAGGTATCACAAGTCGTCCACACTCAGATCAGTTTAGCTGTAGTGCAACATCGGATTGAGCAAAAACACAACCCGACAACCGGGAGCGATCTACGACATTACTAAAGTGCGTTTTATATTCTTCTTTTTAATTATGGCTCGGCACCATTCGTGCATTCGGCCAGTGTCAAGTATTTTACATTTTGTCAACAAAGCGAGGGAAACGTATAATGCGAATTAAAATAATTAAACCTTACCGGGAATTAAACAAAAGCAAATCAGAATAATTTCATACCTAAAAACGTTTCAAGTGTTATGACGATTTCAGAATCCTAACAAGATACCCTTGTTAGAACTTTCGAGGGAGTTTTTGTGACATATCAGAATTCATGTCCTATGTTCTATGTCTATCACTTCACTTGTATACAATAACCAAGCTTTATTATGCAAAATGCCACCTATTTTACAAAATACAGGGTCCAAAAACACAAATTTATGAATAAAAAACAAAAACCACTACATGACAGTCTGAGATCCCGCCAAAAACTCCCCGATTTATATTCCCACGGAGTAAAACGACATTTCATGTGTTACTAATTTATTGTGTTTTTAAAATAGTGATGTCACTAATCGGAATTAATCGTAAAACCGTACATACTATACCTATTGATCTGTTTTTCTGAAAAAACATTGAACACTTAAAATGTGAAGGCCTAATAAGGAAGGCATAACTCGTATCTTGTGGGCCAACCGAAGCTTCCTTTTTTATTTCATTTTTATTTTTTCGTTTTTTGCCATTGTTCATTTGATATTTTACTTAAATATGTTATGATAATGGTAAGTTATCAAGTATATGGAAAACAACGAAATATTTAATTAATTAATTAAAAACCTTTAATTCAGTATTCAAAATCTTACGATTCAAATAATTGTACCGTAAAATAGTTTGATACATGAACACATTGACATTAGTGATTGTTAGTTTATTCCGTGGGAATAAAAAAACACACTATACGTCCAAGTGCATAGTGCGATTTCTGAAGACTGTTTTGGTGAAGTGTGTTCAAATATTAAAATAAATTATTTCATCGCAATACGTGGCTCTTTTTTCTTTACCCACGGGTATAACTATATTATATCTCCAGTGTTCGTCTGCTGAGCTACCATCATGAAATTGAAAATCTATCTGTCGTATCGATATGTTCCGGCAGCTGCAATCGAAAACCAAATCCCATTCCAAGCTTTTCCAAAAGCGAAGATACTGGGCATTTTTTATAGTTTTATGAATGTATTTAAGTTTTGTCGCCGTTCATTAGTCAATTTAGTAAAATATTGTATTCTCAGAATGCAGCTTGGGTATCACCATCAAAACGAATAAAGCACTCTACAGTATACAGTAAATGGTACATTTATTGTGTACGCTGACGTCACTGAAACTCGGTGATGACGCGCCAAAATGGAAACGTTTAAATCTCATTGCAGGTTTAAAATTTAAATTTTTACCAGTGTTTTATATTTTACGACTATGTACTAACGTAAATAATTGTTTAAAAATATAAAAATAATTCATACATATTCTCTATTTTGTGAGCACCACAGCCCAACTGAGGAGTGTAGTTTGAAGTGTACGTAAGTGTCGGTTGGTCCGAATGAGATATAATACAATACTTCAAGTTATTTACCTGACATGAGACGTTATGCGTTTCCAAACCGAGATAACTGTCCAGATCCGCCAGAGGTTTGATATCAGAATACGTTTTCGGTAATAGATACGGATAGTTTGGATTTTGTCTGAAACATACAATTTTAACATAGTTCTTAGCATAATATTACGAGTAGTATTGTCAGTGTTAAGAGATTGCTACGCTTTTACGCTAAGTGACGATAACCGATATTTATAGAAAAAAGGGTTTATCTTAATACTAGACTTAGTAAATCGAGATCTGTTTCATTTATCTTCATTTCGTTAGAGAATTATCTCTCTATATATACGTATAAAGATGAATGTTTGTTTGTTTGTACTCTATTCGTTCCTAAACCATTAATCGGATTGCGCATAAATTTTGATGAGTTGTGCGCACGCACGTGAAGGTTTCTGTATTAGTACAAACATTTTAATATAGGTTGCGCGCGCGTCGTTTTATTTCGAAGACAACGAGCTGAAAAGCTTTTTTTCCATTTATTTATGTGGACTTTACAACTAGTGTATGCAAGCCCCCTTGGAGCATACCCGAGTTACAGTTTTCTTTCATTAATCTATTAACTAAATAAAATGCCTATTTACTTCCATTTCCAATACATTCCAATACAAAATATCATTAAAAAGGGCAAAAGCTAATACAAAAAAAACATGAGTGAATAGATGAACAAGTTTTATTTTTCACCCGATTTTAGCCGCTATTTTCCTGATATTAAATGTAGTTACTGCAACTTTGCTAATCATGGCCCTAAGGCCGTAACTCCCATTAAACCTAGTTATTAATGTATTATAGTAAATCATATGCTAACAAGTAAAACGCGATTATTTTAATCTCTTAATAGTGAAATATATCACAGCATAAGGACTGTTGTAATAAAAGTTAATGGAGAAGTAAACAAAAAAATGGATATGAAGTCGAATAAAATTGATGAGTTATTATATGATAAACCTAGCTGGGCCCGCGACTCCGCTTGCGTAGATTTCAGAATCTAAAATGAAACGCCTAAGTTACTTCTTATAACATTAGCTATCTGCCAGTGAAAGGCCTGTCAAAATAGATCCAATCGTTTCGAAGATCAGCCGAAACAAACAGACAGATATAAATATGAAAATATTATTTTGCTCCATATGCATTTAGTAAAAAGCTGTAATTTGATATTATAAACAGACACTTCAATTGTAATATATGTGATAGATAATTAGGATTAGAAAAATAAAGGTAGTTTACCTGGCCTTTTCCAGTTTGATAGCGTTCCACCTCTGCACGAAGTGTCTGGCGACGTCCCTCGCTGCCGCCCCCTGCAGCATCACGCCGAGGTCGTGCCACGGCATGCGCGGTGTCGAGTTCCGATCCACCAGATCTAAGCAAATTTAATATTTAAACTTAAATATGCACCCGCCTTACAACATTTTTAGCCTTATGAGAATGAAATCTTCCACTGGTATAGAAAAATTTGCAAACAATAATGATCTTATAATCTATTGTAGTGCGTAAATAGAACCAAAATCATATTGTATCATCCGTAATACTTCGTTTCCTTAAACGCAGATCCAGTGTCCAGATACACTGTATTTACAGTAAAATTGTACTTTAACTGTGTTTACTGTAATTTAATTTACAGTTAATTACTGTAGTTTGCGCTTAAAATATATTTAATATTATAGTAAAAAAAGAACTTGGTACTACAAAAAATAATTGTGGAAACAGATCGTTTCACTTTAGATTTCAGTATTTTAGTGTAGTATCACGCGGGAAATCTCCAGGGCGACATTTATGACCGAGACAACAAAAATATATCCACAATGTTATGGGACCAAAAATTGTTGTTAGACTCCAAAAACGGTATCGGAGGTTTTGGCGGGATCTTGAGCTGCAATGTTGTGATTTTTATTTTTAATTCATTAAGTTAGGTTCTTTGTCCCTATATTATGTAATATTGATGGCATTTTGAGTGATATAGTTTGGTTATTATGTATTCGTGAAGTGGATTATAAATATTAACTGGAAGCATGAATTTTGAGATGTCACAAGAACTCTCTAGATAGTTCTAACAAGAAAGCACCATCTTGTTGGACACAATTTAAATTTAAACAATACTAGGAAAACCAACACATTGACACTGGCAAGTGTTTTTTGCAGCGCCAAAACAACAATAAGAAGAAGAAAAACAGAATCGTTTTAACCAGAGCATTTTATATTATTGTCCGGGCAATTTAACAGACCGCTTTACCGTTTTTGATATTTCATATTTATAAATTCTTAAAATAATATAATATTATTTTGCTGTAAAAATTACTGTATATTTGTTTGGTCATAACTGTCTAAATTCAGATGGAAAATACTGTAATTTGAATTTCCACAGTAAAGTAAATATGATAAACGTGTATGATATATGTGTGATGTCAAATTAAGGTCATGTTTTTACTGGGATGTTCATAGTAATATACTATAGGTGTGCCCGCAGGTTCGCTCGCGTGGACTATATGCCTTGGGTCGAGCTAACGTGCGAATCGTACTGCCCCGCTTCCAACCTTGGCGGTCACCCGCCGGTCTTCTTACAGACAATAATGCTTATTATGGATGTTCCTAACAAGATAGAAATATGCTATCGGTGTATTTTTATAGGTCTTTTTAAGACCTACAATTATGTAGTACATTATTTTGATATATTTCTTATAGTTTACTTAGCGTAAGTCCCAAAAGCGTCTTTTTTCCGAATTGATTCACCATTGCCGTCACAACTTATTTCGTATGGCCACATAACATATTTATGAATTAAAGGTAAAACCATGTAAATCGAATAAGTACTTTTCGCGTGAAAAGGAAATAATCGGACAGACAGACAGAGAGATGTAGAGTTTTATAGTATGTGGATTATACTGTCCATTTAAGCAGCATAATGGAGTGATCGCAAAGGATGAACCAACCAACGAATCACAATGTCAAGATAACGATATTTGACTTAACGATGCAGAAGACATAAACGATTCTTTTTGTCTTCAGTCTCCAACAAATATTAATGTACGTAATTAATTAGGATTTAGGGGTAAATGTTAAAGCAATTAAGCAATGTTTATAAATCAAACAAGTAATTTTCATATGAATAAAAGACTCACCGACAAAAGGCAGATCCAGATTATTAAAGTCCTTAACAATGAAATTCGTATAATCCTTCCCGATCCACAACTTCGAGTTCCCTTCTAATCCTTCCAAAGCGTCTTTTGTGCGTTCAGTGATAACCCGGCCTTCCACCACCTGGGCCAGAGGTGTTGGTTCGCTCACATGTCTGCTTACCTCCTTCATATCTATACCTAAAGCTTCGGTCAGTAAGACTTGGTCTGTAGACAAAGCGTATTTCTCCGCCTTCTTTCGTTCGGAATCATCGAACTTCTGCTCATTCCTTTCCTCTTCATAAGGCGGGTAGATGATACTGATAATATCTTTCCCCCTATCGGTGATTTTGTTGAGGACGTTTCGCTTCTGGATATCCGGCGTTTCGAATTTCGATAGGTCCGGTTGGTTGCAGGCTATCAGTAGCTGATCACCCGGTTCTAATACTGGTAAGTCGGGTTTAGGAACGTTCTCTGTTTCGACATGTTCGGGGACTTCGCTTGTACTTGAATCATTCAGTGTATATCTGGAATGTGGGAATAGCATCTATTTTTCACTTTACTAAGAATAAAACAGCTAAAATATTGTCCAAATTTCTTCTTTTTTTTAAAGATGAATTTTAATTTAAGTACGAACAATGTAACTACTGTAAAGAGCAGAACAAATTTTTTAGACCAACTAATGTGCTATGAACTTAAAATTATTAGTAATTATAAATATTTATATGGAATTCTTACTCATTCAATCCGACAACAATATCTTTGGAGCATTTTGCCAGTTCTAAAGCGGCCTCTATCGTCCCGTTGGCGTAGCGCAGGCTCAGGCCTCTGCCTCCGGGGGAGCTGGAGGTTTTCTTCTTTAGTCTTAACGTTGTTTGAGGCTGGGATATGTTTCCGAGATCTGTAAGTCTGTTGGCAATTTAATTATCGATATAAAGTTTGTTGCTGTTGCCTTCGAACGTAGCAAATATCTTTACCTAACGATTATACTTCTTTTTTATTTACTTTTTTGATAAAAAATTGTACGCAATCATTTATAATGAAATAAATCTTTCTACATTATAATGTTACGACTTCAGTATTGAATTAAAAATATTCTCGAAATATTTGGAAACGTCTATAATTACTAAAAACATCGAGTATGTAACCTCAAGTAAGAAAAATCGCCGCAAATTACAAACACAAACATTCAAAGCTTATCGGTTCGATTATGTAAAAAAACAAACAATGTCTGAAAATAGCACACTTCCCCTTCTTTTAAAGGACGTCATATAGATCAATGCTATTTTAGTAATTTCGACCACTCGTTTTATTTGGGTATATAAGCGAGCCGTGTTCTGTCGGAGGACAGCTCTGTTTTGGGCAAGCAAGTGAAAACAACAAGCGATATAATACACTGTACAGACAGTGTAGTGAATATCTGAATAGAGAGTTTGCTTTTTGTCTTATTGAGTACGAATAAACAATTTTCGTGGAATAAAACGGTATTTTTACTACACAAGGGTATAAAAATAATAGTTGATAAGTAATGCCTGAAGAGTTCATTCACCCAAGTCTATTGCACTACAAATGACATGAATAGTGTGAGTTTTCTTGACGACATCGACTCCCTACACTCCTTAAGACGAGTTTCCTGTGCGTGTTTTGCTCTACAAACTACACAAAAAAATTATATGTGTATATATATACATGTGTATATAAGTATCCTGCTTCATAAAAAAAGTTTAATGAAGAAAAATGTGTATCGAAACAATATTTTGGGTAGAGGTTTTTGTGTAGCGTGTAGAGCAAAACACTATTGTATGCGCTTCACGTCTGTCGTAATTTTGTATATTTAAATTAAATTAGTTTATGCTTTTTAGTAAAAAATGTAGTAAGTACAATAATTTTTTTTTTTTAACTTAAATAATTAGTTCTTATTAGTGAAGTTTCTTGAGGCGTATACAAAAATATTGGTGGCACCGCTCACTCGTACTGTAACTAGTTACAGTTTTTTTTATACGTATACATTATTTTCTAGTTTTTCTTTTGGTCACTGACAATTTTCGCTATCAATTTTAACACCTTTATAATATTACGACAATAAAATGTGACAAGTTATAATTTAGTTAATCGATTCCAAAATTTAATTAACAGAAAAACAACAAAGTGATTTAATATTGCATTAACATCCATTTTGGAGCTATAGTTTCACCTGGAAGTCAGTACAAAATAAATGGCAAGAAAGTGAGTTGATAAACGCATGTTAGAATATAGCCTGGTGGGTTGTGGGTTACCTGTGGCTGTGATCGTCCCAGCGGCCGTAGCACAAGTCGATGCCGCCGACGAAGGCGACGGTCTGGTCGACGACTACGAGCTTCTCGTGGTGCGCCCAGAACAGCACGCCCGCCTTCGCGTGGTCTGGGTGACGGAAAACCTACCGTTACATAGACTCGTTTAGGGATTTCACTTACAACATACTATATTGATTCAGCTCATTTTTGACTATTTTTTTTTTGGTCACAATTTCACACACGGCCATTTAATTCCATACTAAACATAGCTTGTATCAAGGTAATTAAACAGCTGATATACTATACATATATCACAACTGACAATTATGCTCATCACACAAAAGTCAGTCATGGGCGGGGATCGAACTCGCGATCTCTCGGCTCAATAGTAGGGCTTATTACAACTGCGCCACGAGGACTGTCACTTGGCTAGCTGTCACGTGCATTCATTTTAACACACTTGTTCGGTAAAGTGGCTCTTATTAATGCAGCTTATAAAACACTTCACTAAATATCACTAAAGATGTTTTTGTTAATATAAACATTTTTTTGAATAAATAAACTGTGCATATTTGTATGATAAAAGAACAAGGTTCATCAAATTATTTATGTCTTGTCTATAAACTAACATTATTTTGTTTTATATAATATTTTTAGTACTAGTTACGCCCGCGGCTCCGCTCCAAACGGCTGTCGCCCGTCGGTTATTTTAAAGACAAAAATGCTTATTGCGGGTGATGTTTAGAAGATAGACATAATATGCTATCGCTGACATTTTTGTAGGTATTTTGAAGATCTACAATTATGTAGTACATTAATTTCATATGTATGCATGTTATGGTTTACTCTGCGTAAGCCATTTAACCGCCCCAAAAGCGTCTTTTCCCATTGTAAGCTTTACCATTATCGACACTGCTAATAAGCAGTATGTTACTTCATGTAACAATATGTATCTTATAACCTGGCCAGATAATATAGCTATGCATTAAAGGAAAAACCATGTAAATCGAATAAGCGGTTATTGCGTGAAAATAACATAAACAGACAGACAGAGATAGGCATGTTGAGTTTTATAATATGTATAGATAATACACAATTTACACTTTAATAATGCTTATCTTGAACCTTAACATTGTTTACCTTAATATTTTCACTCGCCAGTCTACTTTTGCTGTAGAAACTGTTGATCCCGAGCGCCATCTCGACTTCCTTGTACAGCATTATGAACACTTTCACCCCTTGCGCCTGGTAACAACAATATACATCGAAAATCATCATCTCTCACTTAGGACTTTAGTTTTTTTATTGTAATTATTTTATTTTAATACTAAGGTTCAATCCCCGATAGTAAATCTTATTTCTTCGATCGTGTTGCTAAAAAGTATAATATTATAAAAATCTTATCTTCAATTTCACGTTCAAGTTGTAAGAAATTCAGAAGATAATTATCAATACGATTAACGAGTTTAACGATAAACCAGTGTTTAGAATCGGCCTGTGAACAGCACTGTATTACCTTCACAAGCTTGGTTGACATGTCCGTAACATATCCACATATACATAAGTGTGCTTAATTATATAGTTACTGTCACGAGTCTTGAATATAAAATACTAGTGACCCACCCCGGCTTCGCACGGGTGCAATGCTGATACTAAATAATCTACCTACTACAGAATGTCCTTAAACAACGTTTACAGCTTTTTTGTCATTAGACAATACAAACATGTTCTGTTTAGAGGTTACTCTTGAAAGAGTGACATATAATAGACCATGGTATATAGGGCCAGTACCGCCGCACCGCTATGTCCCTGCATTTTAATTCTGTAATATCTTCGGAAATATTCATTTAAATTACACGCTGTAAAGGACCATATTGATCTATATATCTATATATATCATATATCTATCTATTTTTTTTTTTCGAAATGTCTATACTGTTAGCCTTAGGGGCTCTGGAGCCTTTGCGGCTTTTACAGCTTCACCGGGCTTGGGGGCGAGCGCGGAAGGCACTCAGCCGCGAAAGCTAGGCAACAAGCTCCAAGGGTGCCAAAGTGGCCGAACCTCGGCTTGGGCTGTTGCCGATCATGCGAAAAAGTCGCGATCTGACTGAATCCCTATCCATAGAAATTCGAGCTAACTAACTGTACAAATATACATGTTCCTGCCTTCTGGGAGGAAGGCTAAACTAACTAGCCAAGCCTATATTAAATGGACAATGTATTTAAGGTACTTAATTGGATAATGATTAATGCTGTATTGCTTAAAATCACTTCGTAAATAAACCATTTTTTCCCTTAAAATGTAAAGGACAAAAAATGGTTATTGTGATTTATCCTTAAGAGATAGACATATACTATCGCGGGTTTTTTTATGATCTTTTTAAGGTGTACAATAATGTAGTACATTATTTTGATTTATCTCGTGGGGTTCAGCCAGCGTTTGCAATGTAAGCGCAAAAAATGTGTTTATTTACGACATCACATTAGAAACCTCTAAATTGATCAGTGTTTCTCTACAATATTATGCATGTATTATACATATAAACCTTCCTCTTGAATCACTCTATCTATTAAAAAAAACGCTTCAAAATCCGTTGCGTATTTTTAAAGATTTAAGCATACATAGGGACGGACAGAGCGACGCGAATTTGTTTTATACTATGTAATGATGATAATGGGGGCTAGTTGGTCCATGTGTACATTAACGTGCACCAATCCTGTGGAGATGCGATACAAAATTGCACAATCATAATAATATTAGCTGTGCCCGCGGCTCCGCTCGCGTGGACTACAGAATGCCGCCGGGCGCGAATCATGCTGCTCCCGCTCCCACCCACGGCGGTCACACACGGGTATTATAAAAGCAAAAATGCTTATTATGGATGGTCATCCGAAGATAGACATATGCTATCGCTGACTTTTTTGTAGGTCTTATTAAGATCTACAATTATGTAGTACATTAATTTGATATACTTCTTATGGTTTACTGAATATAAGTCATTTGAGCGCCTCAAAAGCGTATTTTTTTCGAATAGTTTCACCATTTCAGTCAGTACTTATTTCGTATGTTACTTTATGTAACAAAACATATCCTATAACTTAGCCAGATAACATAGCTATAAATTAGAATAAAAAAAAAAACATGTAACTCGGATAAGTGGTTCTCGTGTCAAAAGAACAAACCGACTGACAGACAAGAAGACGTTGAGTTTTATATTATGTGTAGATAATTATATGAACCTGTAAGTGTTCCACTGCTAGGCAAGGGCTCCTTCCCCAGGGCAAGCACTGGCTGCATTACCGCACCAGCCCAAGACGTACTGGCGACTACAAACGCCGAGAAATCCACAGTTCAATATTTTTCCCATATACGGTGGTACTACAAGAAAATTTCTCAAACGATCAGGTTTCCTCACGATGTTTTTCCTTCACCGTCAGCCGAAAGTCTAACAAAACTGAAAAGTACTTACGCGAACTAAAAAAAAAAAAAAATTGGCGGACATTGAGTCGATATTCGACCGGTTTGAATGACTCGTACAACTCGGCCACCAGGATTTCATAATTGTTAAGGAGAGAATTATAAAAAGTATTGCATAGCGAGATACTAACAGCTTTCCGTTTGAGAATGTTGTCGAGCCGCCAGTAGTTGCCGTTGAGCGCGGGCCGCTTCATGTAGACCTCGGGGCTGAGCCACCAGTCCGCGATGAAGATCTCCTCGCGCGCCAGCTCCATGGCGCCGGCGACGGCGGAGAAGTAGGCGCACCCGTCCACCAGCGCACGCACCGGCGTCGCCGGCCGCGCCGGCGCGAACGAGTGGTGCACGTTTGGGTGTGTAAAGTCACGAGCTGGATATATTACATATTCTCAAGTAAATCTCACATCAACATTAAAATCAAAAATAAGGTAAAACCACCAGTAATTGACACTGCACCAATAGTTGACACTCTGACGAAGAAAATTAAATATTTGATACTAAATTGATTTGAAGTCTTGAGTTTGTTAATCGATTTTTATAACTGACTGTACCTATATGTATTTATAACATTAAAAATATATCAGTAATCGAGAGATTTTGGCCATCTCGATCTTTGGCGTCCTTTTTTTTCTTAATATTTAATTTTCTTCGTCAGAGTGTCAACTATTGGTGCAGTGTCAATTACTGGTGGTTTTACCTTACTTTACACAATTTAGAATCTGAGAAGGTATTTATGACCGTTAAAACACTACCCACCGGTTCTGAAAATATCCTAATAATCGTCAAGAGGCGGCAAGAAATTTGATCGCGCTCATCAATATTTTTTATATATACAAATAATGTTAATTGTCATTAATTATATTTTAGTGGAAATTCCCATATATATTGTTACGGTCTGGGTAAAAGAAAAATAAAATCACCATTCTCGAAATCTCAAGAATCGTCCGGAATGTGCTCGAAATATCGTGTATTTATAATAGTGCGTGTCGTGTAGTCATAGGTTCGTGACGCACACATAGAAAGCTTTATCGCTGTCAACAAACAATGGACTATTAATCAAACGTTTCCCTACTTTTAAAAACGATGACGTGAGCTGTTCACAACATGATTAACAGTTCAAGCATCTTCTAAAAATTCCGTAATCGTCTCATTTAGGTATATAAGCAAGCCGTATCGCGAGCCACAACAGTCTCGAAATGGGAAACCGAAATGGGAACAACAAGCGATATAAAAGAAGACATCTGATCTACAAAGAACTATACAGGTTGATTTTGCAAATAAATTCGAAGAGCATTTTGTGAGTTTGTTTCTAGTTTGTATTTTTTGAGTACGAATTAATTTTTTTCATGAAATATAATGGCACTGTACTACTCACGGGCATAACAATATTATACAATTAGATAAATTGTACATTGTTATTGAAGCTATGATGGCTCAGTGCTAGCCTGTACGGATACTGCGTCCGATTGACGTGGATTCGAATCCCTGCAACGAACCTGAGTTTTCAATGAAGGAAAGCATCGTGGAGAAAACGTAAAATGGTGGTAGGGCATTTCCCAATGCTAGCCTGGTTAGCTACCACCCTCAAGTTGAAAATCTATCATAAACACCGGCAGGTGTGTTCCGGTATTTTCAATTAAGAGCCTGTTTCGTCAATAGGATCGTGGTAACACACCATCTTGGGCGACATCGTCATTAAACATCAGGTGAGATTGAAACCGAAAGTTAACCTACAAAATATGAAAAAATAATAATTGAAGTAATTCTTTAATAGTTACCGCTCTGATTGGCTATAGTTTTGAGGTAAAGGAGCCACTCTTTACTCTTCCGTTTAGTCCAGCACTTGATCACCATCTGTCTGCTTTGGTTCAACACCTGCAGGCCGTGGCTCATGCCGGTCGAGTACATTCCGCTCGACACCTCGAATCTTTGGATCGAAAAAATTAGCTATTCCACGTGCACCATGCCTCTACACTTCGTTGTATTAAAAATGGACATAGGTTTATATTTTGTAATATATCATACCAACCAGAAATAGATATGCATAGGATTACACAAATACAAAATAGGAGTAAATAACTAATTTCACTAAATTATAGATTTAAAAGTTATGTGTGTCACATCAAAACAAGGATTATGAGACATCATTCAATGGACATTCTATCAGATCAGTAGCCAATTTAGTTCAAAATATTTGATACAAGGCAGTTATTAAACGAATCATGACTTTATTATTATTAATAATGAAAACCGAATTGTTATGAAATTAAGCTATATATTATTCAATCGAAATAAAACAGTATGGTTACCATTGACACATATTCTACAGTACACGTATATCGATGAAAGTTACATGATATTTTATTATCAATATTTTTATGAATATCAAAGTATACATTTCACTGTATTATTTACTCACTTGCCAAGGACTGCATGGAAAGAAAAATAACATTATTTTTACGTGTAATCTTCTATTACAAATTTTCTTTAAAGAAATTGAACACTATCAATTGTAATATGTATTTATACTTTTTAGGTTATATTTCAAATATCTTTTGTGTATCCACCATATTTTTGTATCGATGAATAATCTTAATGAATTATCATATCCGTACAAGACGTGAATATGTTGACTAGTCGACTTGCATAAAATTTCAAAATTATTTTAAATTGGCATCTGGGTTATCTAATTTATATGGTGAATAAATGAATAAGTCGATAGGCTTACTTGTTTTTGTTACACCGCACTTGTTATTTTTTGTCAATAGGACTAGTTAAAATGGGCGCCGTGAAAAAGTATGATTTTTCGACTATTCAACGTATTCACGCATTGCAGGAATATAAGTTTAAATACTTTAATTATTAAAGTGAAACGTCGTTGGACGAGGATAAGTAAAATTTCAAGATTGAATTTGACCGCAACGAATCCAACGAAATGTTTCTGACACAAAAAGGACAAAAATAAGCACTTGACTGGAGAGAAAAACAAAGAACTTTGCTATAAACAGAAAGAGAGAGAGAGATATAGATGACGACAAGGTTTTGTTAATCGATTTTTTTATTGCCGCACGGCAAAGTGACGGTTTTTTGACTAATGGTAAACACAGTACAACCTAAAAACAACGATGAACGTCGAGAGATGGAATATCCACCGCTGGTCGCCACTGTCATGCCGGCCTGCAAGTATACACACGGGCTGATTCCGAAACGCGACATAACAAAATAAAGTCACTGTGACTGGTTTATCACCATGCCATGGTGGTCACGAACCAGTCGGGTATAGTTCTCTACCATCACGCTTGATTATATATACACCTGGGTGATTCCGGATCACGACCCGCCTAGGTGTACCACTATGGTGTGTTACACACTTGGTGTATGGTGGTCGTGCCGAGTCCTGTCACTAATAAGTACTTGTTTTACATTGAGTATATTTATGATAGCCAAAGAAGTTTTACTTCGGTCACGTGTACACACGAGCTATTTCTCTCTTTTTTTTTTTTTATCGTTATAGGTTTGGCGTAGTGGCCACAATCTCACCTGATGTTAAGTGACGATGTGGCCCAAGATGGTAACACGCTAAACCTAGTGGAAGACTGGCTCTCAAGTGCAGCTGCCGGAACACACCTATTGGTGCTTGGCGGCAGATTTTCAACTTGAGGGTGGTAGCTAGCCAGGCGGGCATTAGAAAATGCCCTACCACCATGCTCTAGTTTCCTCACGATGTTTTCCTTCACCGAAAGCTCAGGCTCATTACAGGGATTCGAACTCACGTCAATCGACGCGAAGTCGTACACGCTACCAATGCGCCATCATCGCTTCATTCTCTCTCTCTCTCTATATTATTACACGTCAAATAGAAGTGAGTCATCTTTTTACTTAAAATGATCGAATATGAATAATTATCTTACCCCTGATCGAAGAGCATCACTGCTTTAATGACGCCGTCCCGCGGCCGAATGTACCCAAAGAACGTGTCCTTAACGAACAGCCACCTCTCTTGCCACTTGGCGCACACCAGCCCGGTGCAGAAGTAGTTACATCTGCAATACGGGGGAATGTGTCAACACTAATATTTTTTAATCTTTACTAACTGGTACCTGCGACTTCGTATGCGGTGTTTATTACATTAACACCTTTTCAAACAAAGTAAACAAAAGTTTTTATAGAATTAAGGTATCGTAATTTTTTTTTCTTTGATAAGGACCAATTATCTCATTTTAAACGAAAAATAAATCATCGTAATCTATCCTGTAGTTTTCGCGTGATGCGCGCACAACGGCAAACCTTAATAATTTTATTTATATACATAGGTTTAGCATTTAGCAGACTAGTGGAGGAACTGGCACTCAGGTGCAGCTGCTAGCTCTATTCGGGGGTGGTAGCTACCTTGGCAAGCATTACAAAATATTCTACTCCATGATATTGATTAAACACAATATTTTCCTTCAGCGAAAGCTCAGGCTCTTTGTAGTGATTTGATGTGTAGGTTCCGTACGAGAATTTTTAAACTCGATAAAATGACAGTTCTATATTTGATGAAACGCAAAAAACCTCAGAAGATGGCCATGATGAAGTTGGCAAGCTTACTAAAAGGTCACTCTACACTTCTGATTAATTTTAGTGTGGTACTTCAGCAATATATGACAATAACTCACCGAACACAGACCGTAGTTCCGAGCAAGCCGAAGCAGTTGCAGCCGGCTTGTCCCGGCTGCGTGGAGCCCGTGCGTTTCTGTATCACACCCTCTTTGCCCTTATTCCCTAATTCCGATATGAATGAGAGGTTTGATACTTCTAAGAATTTTACCTGGAAAACAAATGTGTTTATAGTTATATTTCTACCAATCTTCCTGTTGAAATTTATAATCGACCTGTGTGTGTTACACACATTTCTGCCAGTATCACATGGATATAAGATTATTGGAATTTTCAAACAATATTCTAGTAAGTTGGTAGCTGTTTTTTTTTTTTTTCAACTTTTCAGAAAGTTTAGTGGCAACTCCAAATTCATGTTCTTTGTTATTATTTTAATTCACTTCACTTAATCTATATATGTGAGGAAAAAACAAACAAACCAACTTCATTATATAAGGTAACATCATTAAAAATTAAAACTACTACATGACAGAGTAATGTTGACATTGGCGAAATTGTCTAAACAGGCAGAAATCATGACTAAAATGAAAGACAGACAAAGATCAAGCCGACGACTTCTACTGAGGAGTTTTTGGCGGGATCTCAAACTGTCATGTAATTGTTTTTCATTCATAAATTTGTGTTATTTGACTCTATACTGTGTCAGGTGGTGTTTTGCATAATAAAACTTGGTTATTGTGCACAAGTGAAGTTAATTGGAGATTATAACATGGATCATTAAATCTGAGATGCCACAAAACCTCCCTAGAAAATTTTAACAAGGGAGCCACCATCTTGTTAGGATCCTGATATCTGACTGAAGACTGGAAACTGTATTCACTCGAAAAAGCCAGTAATGGTCTTCAATAAAGAGGACCGGTTGGACAAGTTAGAAAACACAAGAAGAAAAGAAGAACTTTTATTGAAATATAAACACTTCAGATTTATAATCTCAACAATGACTTATTTTTCTGGTTACAATTAAATATCCTATTTTATAGTTAAATATGGTATAGTTATATGAAATCTTGAAAAACTTACTGTTTCATGATGATTTCTGTATATCGATATATTTAATAAATTATACAAATATTCTTCCAATTGTTTCATTCTTAACTGTATGCCTTCGTAGGTGATCATAACCTCAGGTTTTTTTGGAAACCTGGAGAAGAAACATAATACAATTTCTTGTATCATATAATAATTATCTTGCGCTGCCTCCGCTCAAAAGACGGAAGACAAAAATGCTTATTGTGGGTGATCTTTAGAAGACATATAGACATATAGACATATGCTATTGCTAACTTTATTGTAAGTTTTTTTAAATCTACAATTACTTAGAATATAAATTTGACAAATCTCGTATGGTTTACTCATGGAAAGCTATTTATGCGCTCCAAATGAGTATTTTTTCCGAATTGATTCACCATTGGCTTATTTCGTATATTACTTTATCTTACAAAATATATCCTATAACCTAGCCAAATAACATAGCTATAAATAAAATAAAAAACATTTAAATCAGATAAGTGGTAAAGAAAGATATAGAGTTTTATACTATGTATAGCTGAAAGAAACAAAACCTTGGATTTTATTTATAAGAAAAAAACTATTCTATCTGCAATTATCTACTTTTGGCTAAGAAAATAAATCTTGTAATTCTTAAATAGACATTACCTAGGTAAAGCACCTTTTCGTTTTCTAGGTCTACCCTCCCTCCTTTTCGAGTTACTTCTTGGTAACGCTTCTAATGCAACCCTTTCTGCCTTCTCCTCGGTGACTACCGTGTTTTTGAAGCTCGCTCGCCTCGACTTGTGAGTCTTGGTGGGAAACGGTATATTGAGAGAGGCTCGATATAATGCAAGCTGCTGGTGCAAGTATAATATGTGTTTGTATCTCTTTTTAACTGTCCACGTGAAAGAACCATGTTGTAAAGAGATTGTGTATCTGAAAGAAAAAATATATTAAGGTGAATAAAGTTTGCAATAATTTAAAAATTATTTCAAATGAAGCTTTTTGAGGGACGCAGTGGTTTTTCTAGGTGTTCAGGAAGCTTCAAGTTAGAAGCCTAAAAAGTATAATTTTCGATTAATATTAATTTGATAACAATACACAAGTTATTACAAACGAGATATGCCCGCGGCTCCGCTCGCGTGGACTACAGAATTATTGTTTATGAAAATATTGTTTTTTTTTAAACGACCGTATATCTAATTTATCCAGTAGTTTCTGCGTGATGTGCGCACAACTGCAAATATCAATCATTTTATTTATATAAATAGATTAACACACGAAGAACTTCATTACGGAATTAGTAATTAATTTTATTTTAACAATTTAACGGTAATTTACACAACATGAGATCATACAAAATAATCGTATGATATTGGCTACGTAGCAACTATTCAGTAGTAATAATCCATTTTCACTGTTTTAACTGAATTGATAAGTGAATAACAACTACTAATATACACCGATTTATCATATTTACACGCGTCATAAAATTCGATCTACGTAGGAATGTATTTACTTATATGAGCATATGAGTCAATAATTTTTGTGGTTACTGACGCTTTGTTTATTAACATACTACTAGATACTGGACTCGGCTCTACCCGATAAAAATGACATACCTAGCTTATTTCACAACCTTATCGCGTCTGTATATAACAAGGCGTCTAATTAATTTATGTTTATGATAAATTAAGTAAATGTAGCTTGACTCTAGTAAGGGTTTTGCAAATTAGACCTTTGTATAAAAATTGAAACATCGAAATAGAAGGGTCGATGGTGAACTATATACCGTACTCTTCGCAGTATACAAAGAGATTCAAAGCCCAGTGTTGAGATACTAAATGAACTGATGAGAAATTTTCATTAAATGGATAGCCGTATAAACACAAATTAATTTAACAATACCATAATTATATACGGCGTCGTAGTCGTAAGTGATATACGAAATTCGGATCAAATTAGCTAGCCCTAAGTCTATCCATGTACACGCAAATAAAATAATAATATAAAACAAGCATACGTGTTAACTTTTAAAAGTACGAGGTTTAAGTATTGTATTCAAATTCTAATATGCTATCACAACCAAACAATTCCTCTATAAATAATAACTTTTGTATTGCACTAATATGTTTATCTGTTAACAATGTGTCTAATCTCGACATAATATAATAGTTTAGATTCATATAAAATCGTTCAAATACTGTAATTTGTACATTGAAATTTGTATCCAAAATCATAATTAATTGGTTCATTAATTTAAAAAAAAATAAGATTAAGAAAAAATTAAGAAATATGATAGGTGTATTCCTTTATATCAGCTAAAAAACTGGAATTAACACAGTTGTTTAAGTTTCATCCAAATTAATTATATTTTTATTACTTCACAATAAAAAGAACAGCTGGCCTTGTCAAACTTGCTTAATTGAGTTTAAAGCTGCTTTTAGTGCCTTGACGGCAATTAGTAGCGCGAAGTTGTACCTTCACAACTTCCACTTTAATATTTGCCTTTTTCGGTAAAAATATATTCAGCTAGTTTTCCGTCTGTAGCTTCTTTCGCGTAAACTATAAAGTATTGTACAGTTTTTTATTATAATTTAAAAATTGAATGTAAATGTTGTTTATTTTTTTACAGATCTGAGCCGAGAAATATTCATTTCCATACAAACTTTGCCAACCACTTTCATCCCCCCAGGGGTTGAATTTCGAGAAATCTATTCTTAATCGATGCCTACAATATAATGTCTACATCTTTCTATGATTACTACTTTGGGTTGGGCGATTATAAACCAGTGTATATTCAAGGTTACCGGTAAACCACTAAATCTATTTCTGTCACGCTGCATTTTCGCTTCAAAAATGTGGTTGCCAATAAGTTGGTACTGGCACATGAGGCGTTCCAACTCTGTCCCTTTTAAGGATGGTTATACATAGCTATAGACTGCAGTAACTAATTAAAAATTTCACAAAATTGTTTGCCATTTTATTTCAAAAGAAAAACGAGACCACGAGATAACAATAATCACAATTGAATTATCTATATCTATTTAAACCACGGGAATAGTACTACTATAAGAAGATTTACACTACATTAAATAAATTTACTAAATAAATAGCTGCAATCAACCTCATCCTCGTTAACTACATCCCATATTATATGACTGAAAAGGAAACAAATATTTACACGAGTGAGTTTAGCCACGAGTAGGAGGTGTAGGTATTATTCTACTTTATTTAACAAAAGATAACGTTACGTACGTCATAATGCGGGAGAAGACATTTATATCGTAACTTATGTACGAGTACGTATACTAAGAAATTTTTATACATAGATAGATTTTGGTCAAGATTTCGTTTCATGAATTTCATGACGTTTACGCCAAGTTATCTTTTACAACTGCATTATGACTATCATCATATTCTGATCTATATAGGACGTTTGCTTGTAAGAGTCGTTAACTGTTTTCGATTTCTCATTTATTATTTATTAATAATGACCGACTGAAGTTTGTTTTCGGTCACTTTCGGGTAAGATTGCGCGAAATTTCGGCTCGGCAGAAACCAGCAAACATGTGCGTGCGTTTGAAACTCAACTCAACTCACTTATTGCGTTTGATCCAGCGTTGATAATTTGTTCCGCAAAATGTTAGAAATCTCAAATGGATTACGGATTTTGTGCTAAATGGATGTACTTCGTATAAGAGGAAAATACGGGGATTCTAAAATTAGACAATTTATTAATCTCTCCATTGCTGATACAAAAATAATGGTTTAATGGTTAATGATTAAAACTTCGATGGTAAATTAAATCTTTATCTTTTGCTGAAATGATTCAGTGATTGAGAAATTTGTGACGATAGAAAAATCGGGATGACGAGTAGCAAAGCTAACGATATGCTGTATTTGGCTCGCGCCCGGCTATCGCTGCCAGTTATTTTAAAATGCTTATTGTGGGTGATCCTTAGAAGATGGACATATGCTATCGCTGTCTTTTTTGTAGGTATATCTAAGGTTTACAATTATATAGCACATTAATTTGATATATCTCTAATGATTTATGGCGTAAGCCATTAAAGCGCAGTAAGAGGTTATTATTCCGAATTGATTCACAATTATCTTTACTGCTTATTTCGTAAGTTATTTTATCTTACAACAACAATTTTACCTTCTTATATATATATATGAATTAAAGAAAAAACTATGTAAATCGGATACGTGGTTTTCGTGTGAGAAGTGTATAAACAGACAGACAGATGTTGAGTTTTATAATATATATAGATGATATATAAGCATATGGATTTTTAATTTTATTTCTTTCTAACGTACTTCCGGGTGGCAAGAAAAATAGTTTAACAAATAAATCTTAAAAACAAAGTTATAATCGTGTGTTTAAAAATGTATACATACAATGAAACATTCATAATTACTTAGATTTTCAAGTTATACTCACAAGTTTGGATTAAGAAGATGTGTAGTGACGCTCCTCTCGTTTTCCACGAATCTGACCTTTATTTCGACTCCAGGTATGAACACTTTGCGATGGACAGAATTGAATTTGATCGGCGGGTCATGGATCGTCCTAAATGGCACGGAATTCGCAAATGGCGCTGCGAAAAGACATTATTTATTTAAAAAACGTCACGAGACCTTCTTTTTACGATCTGACTACATTGTTAGCTATAAGTGCCCTGAAGCTTCAGACGGCTTTTACGGCTTCACCGGACTTCACTCGAGTCCTTTTTAATAGTTTCGGGTATGCAATAAATACAAAATGTATATATACTGTTACATCAAAATGCTGGATAGGACACGGCCATTGTGTCCAACTGGATCGCCGTCACAATACACCAGATGTATCATTCAGCATAGAAGCACGCTTAGGATGCCGTGTTCCGAGATCAACCGGTGTATATCCGGTAAGTAAGCGGGGTGCATGTGGTGACAAATCTGTCACAGCGACAGTTTTCGATTTGTCGCGTTTCGGAATCTGACAGTATCAGTATATCCAGCTGCCGATAGGCTTGGACTTCCGACGACCGTCGGCTTGATTGCCGATATCGCGGTGGTTGTTGTTGGATGGTACCGTGTTTAAGGTTAGGCACGGTGACGTCACTATATCGTATCGTGCTATTATAAAAAAATAACTAAATATATATATATACATTTAAACATGATAAACGATTTATTAATTTCCAAACATGATAAATTACTTTATTATCGCTTAAAAATAAGTGTTTGAATCATTTATATCTAGAGATAAAATCTAATCAAAACGTACTTCACTTGAAAGTACCATTGACAATAGTGTGTCGTGATAGCGGTCGTTACAGTTGTGTTTATTTATTCATGAATGAATAATTTCCCTTCTTTCATTTCGTTTTCCTTCACTAAATAAATAATTTTAACTATATTTACGGAAAGGGCTATTGCTCGGAGTTTTGTTGCGTGGTCAAATCAGAAATGATGAGATCCGCATAAGAACCAATGTAACTGACATTTTGCTCGCTTCCTTGTATCGTTTCCTTAGTGAGGTAATTACTAATCACTTGTTGTTTTTAAAAATAATATACTGTTTCCAAATCTTATTATATTACTTTATTGTATAAATATGTCTTAAATAAATGCGATAATATTATATCATGTTCTATCGTATTACTATTAATCAATCATAATTCCTTACATTTGTAAAATTTTCAAGGGTAAAGTAATCCTAGCACTCGCCGGCCGCTACCGACCACCGACTGGATACCACAAATTATTTCTAGAAAGAAATGCAAGGAGATGGGATTTCAGTATACTAGGAGGGATCTTAAAGTAGTGAGAACGACATACTCCTTGGTAAGAAAATAAAATAATTACTGGCAGGCATAGCTCAGATACATATTTTTAATATTAATAAAGAAAAAAATCTTCGATTCTCTTTTGTTTTTTTCTGAATGTAGACATTTGTTTGCTTCGTGTCGGAACGTGTTCTCGAAAATGGAGAAAAACGAAGTGCGAGCCGTCATTAAATACCTCTGTTTAAAAAAGTTAACGACGCAAGAGATACATTGCGATTTGGAGGCAACATTAGGAGAGTCTGCTCCACCGTATTCCACTGTCGCAGGGTGGGCTTCTCAATTTCGAGTTGGGAGAACGAGCACGGAAGACGAACATCGTTGCAGCCGTTCATCGACGCCAGTCACCCAAGAAAATGTTGCGAAAGTCGAGAAAATTGTATTGAGCGATCGAAGAGTTACCATCCGATACTTAATTCAAGAAACGGGCATTTCGTATGGAAGTATTCAATCCATATTGAAACCATCTTTGAATATAAGAAAAGTCTCCGCAATATGTGTGCCGTGGATTGGTTAGGTTAGGTTGGAACTTTAACGTACGAGACGAGCGAGCGAAGCGAACAGCCGCGGTAGCGGCCGGCGAGTGCTATGAATACTTTTACCCTTGAACATTTTACAAATGTAAGGAATTATGATTGTTTAATAGTAATACGATAGAACATGATATAATATTATCGCGTTTATTTAAGACAAATTTATACAATAAAGTAATATAATAAGATTTGGAAACTGTTTATTATTTTTAAAAACAACAAGTGATTAGTAATTACCTCACTAAGGAAACGATACAAGGAAGCGAGCTCATTGTTATCGTTATCTCGCGAGAACATTTAGGGTTAATGATGTCATTAGAGGGTAGTGGAGATAATGAATCCTGAAAGCTATCTTTTGAATGAGTAGAGATATCAGAAAACGGATAACGGCAATCGATCGGTCGTGGTCGAAAATCTCCATTTTGACACCAAACTTTTTTTTTTAGGTTCGATCTCCCGTTTTTAAAAAAAAAGACCTCATACTCGTCTGTGATTGGTGCGCTGGAAATGTACACGCCCCCCTACTAACGGAAGGCCAATGGAGCCGAATAGTTCTCGAATTTAGGCCACGTACCGGAAGATGCAGCGTGGGCAGACCCGCCACAAGGTGGACCGACGACCTGGTAAAAGTGGCGGGAATCCGCTGGATGCAAACAGCGCGGACCGCTCATTGTGGCGAATATTAGGGGAAGCCTATGTCCAGCAGTGGACGTCTTTGAGACGATGATGATGATGAATCATTTCTTTGGTAGATCCTATTTCAATGCTTGGAAACTTTGAGATGTACAAGAAGAATAGCTGTGATAAGTCAATAATTTAATAGTAATACTTCTTGTATTTACAGTTGTTCATATATAACAGTAACAACTTACTATAAGGTGGGACAGACTTCAGTCTTTTGGCTTCAGTCTTCTGTCTTTTGGCTTAAAAACTTACATAACCATTTCCAAATAATAAGTAGCACAGATTATATTTGGCAATTCGTTCTTTTTATACTGACACCTCGTCATGTGTAGTTTGTGTTCGCACAAAATGTAAAAATAAATATTGATATGGAAGTGAATTTCATTATAAACTAGTTGTGCCCGCGTCTCCGTACGCGTTATCTACAGAATTATAATTTATGAAGATATCGTGGTATTTTTTTTAGATAAGGACGAAGTATCTAAGTAGTAAAACATAAAAATAAGTGATAAAAATATATGCAGTACATTTTACGCGATGCGCGCATGACGGCTAACCTCTATCTTTTTATTTATATAATTTATACATATATATATATATATATACTAGCTGTGCCCGCGGCTTCACTAGCAGGGTTGATCGTAGAGGGATGAAAATTTAGGGTTATATGTATTTTTGTATGCTGTATCATAAAAAAAAATAAAAACAAATAAATTTGTCTAAAAAATAAATTAGCGGTGGACCCCACCCTTAACATTTAGGGGGATGAAAAATAGATGTTGTCCGCTTCTCCACCCTGGCCGATATGCACGCTAAGATTCACGAAAATCGGTCGAGCCGTTTCGGAGGAGTTCAGTCACGCACACCGTGACACGAGAATTTTATATATTAGATTTATATATAATCTTGATGATATATAGAAGATAGATAGATGGATTAGAAACAAAATCATAAGAATAATCTTAACATACCTATATATGTCAGAAGAGATGAGTACATTAAACTGCGATTTAATAATATTACAAGGTATTTGTGGTAGAGACTGGAGTTTACTTGAACAATTGACGTGGCGATCATTTCCATACTTACAACGAACGTTTATTCCCCGAGTGAGTCATTTCAAATACTGGGTTTATTTCAAAATTTCATTTACAATCGAGGTACATAGAAATTTCTTTGGAGTTTTCTCTCTACTTGGAATACCACCCTACAGACGATCGCAGCCAAATAACCTTGTTTTGTGTTCCTGTGGTGAGTAAGGTTACCAGAGCTCCTTGGAATATGGCAGTGGTCGGCAAACTCGTCACTCAAAAGTTCCAATTATAAACAATACAAAATTGAAGTTTACTCAAAGAGCCTTTTTTTAACTTAAGCTTTGCTTTAATAGATACAATTTATGGAAATAATTGGGATTAATTGTACACTGTCCAGTTTGCTTTTGCTAAATATGTCTTAGTTTGAATAAAACTTGGTATCATACTTATATAAAGATTATATAAGTAAGGATAAAATTTAAATTAAATAATCAGACTTTCGTTTTCCTTTGATATCGTTGTTTCTGTGACCATTGAAAAATCGAAGTTCGCGTCATTTTCGAATACGCGCTCCGCCGTGGTACCAACGCAGCACAGACGGCACGAAATATCAACGACGTATAAGGACTAGGTACCGCAAGTGAACGTACGATACGTTTTGGTTTAATCGCTTTCGTTATGGAAATTTTCATCTCAACAATGAGTCTCGTGGGAAACGAAAGTCGATAACAATGAATTAAAAACGTAGTGGCAGCAAATTCGTCTCAAACCACGTCGGAATTATCGGCAGCTGTCAACGAAAATGACAAAATGATACTGCTTCGGTTACATCAAATTCTAGAGATAAAAAGGTAGGAAAATGGGTACCGTATGAATTCACTGAACAACAAGAACAAAATCGCGCCTACGCTTGCTTTAACTTGTTCAATATGCATAAAAATGAGAGGATTCTGAACTGGATTGTCACTTTTTATGAAAAATGGATCCTGTATGATGATTGAAAACGTCCGTTGTACTGGTTGGACACATCCTTGTGCAGCCAAACCACTTCCTAAACGCAAATTGAGTTAAAAGAACCTGCTTGTGAGTATATGATGGACTTGAGCCGGCATTGTTCATTACAACATCTTGAAACCTGGCACAACAATTACTGAAGAGGTGTACTGTGAAAAATTGCAAATGATGATGGTCAAGTTCGATGTCAAACAACCAATACTTGTCAATTGTTCTAGTCAAGTCCTTCTTCACGACAATGCTCGCACAACATACTGTCCCAAAACTAAAGAAATTACTAGAAGCTCTCTGTCACTCCCCTCCCATACACACCAGTCCTTGCTCCAACCGATTTCCATTCTTTTTCTAATTTGGATTGTTTGATAAAGGGAAAAAATTTAAATCAGATGATGCGGTCAAAAACGGCTTTAATGAGTTCATCGATTCCCGTCTCCAGGATTTCTATAGTGAACTTCCATTAAAGTGGCAAAAGTGCATCGACAATAATGGTCAATACTATGACTTATTAAATATATACTTTCATTAAAAAATAGTTTTGATTTTTTCTATATAAAACGGCAATTGCATAGGTTAGGACCTAATATGTCAGTTTGTTTTTATTTTTAGGCATCGAACCCAAATTCTCATCGATAAGCCGATTTCTTAATTTACTCTTGATAAAGTTTATGTTTGAAAATAATTGTTCGCATAAAATTGTAGACCGAAATAAGGAAACAACGCTAGTTTCTTCAGTTGATAAATTGTCGAATTTCGGAGCGCAGCAATTCTCATACACATGTTTGCGAGCGATTATCCGTGTAATGGTTGGTTTCTAAAAATGTGCCTCTTCCTGTAGGCTTGCGTTTCAAAAATGTTTACTCGTCTCTTTTTTTTCGAACTGACTATACTGTTAGCCATAAGGGCCCTGAAGCCTCAAACGGCTTTTACAGCTTCACCCGGGCTTGGGTTTACTTGTCTCCTACAAGGCAAGTTAATAAATAATATTCCATGCCTGTACTAAACATTTCGTGGCAGAGCAGCAGCCAAGGAGTTAAAGAGCCGCGATTTGCCGACCACTGGAATAGGGGGTTTAAGGTCGGCAACACGCTAGTGATACCTATGGTATTACAAGCGTCCATAGGCTACGGTAGCCGCTTTATATCAGGCAGGCCGTATGCTTGTTTGCCAAAAAATATATACATTGAAATGTTCCTCAAAATCCATTATTTTCACTTCTTTAGCAACTATGTTCATCCACTATTCTGCCAACGTCACGTGAATAGAGTATTTTTCTAATAATTCTTGTTATCTTCAAACATTACTCTAAAACAATATGGCCGGCTCTCTTGTTAAAACTATGTAGGGAGTTTTTGTGGCAACTAAAAATGTACGATCCTAGTTATTGTTTATAATCTATTTATATTTTATATTTATAATAAAAACAAAAAAAAATGATAAGATACCGCCAAAAATACCAAGATGTTTACACTTACGAATGGCATCAGTTTCTTCTTTGTTCTCAATTTTTTCCACATCAATCACGGAGAGAGACTCGGGCACAGCGAGGCTCTCATCAAAATCAGAGTCAAGGCCAGGGCTCAGCGAGTCCATAGTCTGGAACAAGCCCGGCAGGCAATCGCCGGGGGTCGTCGCGGGCGTCGGGGTCTCCATGCCGTAGTTTGTGTACCCGTATAGTTCTTCATCTGTTATAAATATTTAGGTTTTATAGAAATTTGATTTATGAGCATTATTATTAGGCATGGCATATTAATCCTTACGAACGAAAGTTACTTCATCATCAAGACAATTTTACGTAGATAAACTTTGCCCTTTATAGCATTTTATTTGGACACATAGTTAGGGAGATAATAGAAAATTAAAATAACTCAACACTCAGTTCGAGTCTATGACTTAGCAGCAGTGGCGCGAACGAGCCGTGTGAGTATGACGAATAACCCTGGCTGTCCGATAAAAATATTGTCTATACTGAAGTATTATAAATGATCAATTAGCAATTTCTTTTAATTATACTGCGGGCACACATTTATATTGTTTATGAGTACTTTTTGCACTGAGTTAAATTAAAAGTATATCATTTGATTAATCTAGACTTTTCGATCAGGTTATATATAAATAAATAAAATTAAATAGAATTAAATAAATAATTGTTAAATAAATAGTCTATTATATACATTAATTTTGTGGAAATCACTTTTCGCAACCATTGTTCCATTTTCTATATAGTAGCAACTGGCAACACTGATTAAAAACATGAACACAAGTGGCACAGAGGCACGCCAAGTTATAGCTTTGGAGGTAGAGCTATTCTGATATACTTTTAGTGAATTCACCAGGATAGCATTAGTTATTGTATGTAACAAAATGTAACATTATTGTAATGTAACACTATGTTATAATATTATGTATTCCTACTTTGCTTCACTATTGCATTAGGGAAACTTGTAAAGATAGTGGAAAGTATGGAAAATAAATAAATAAAATACTTGTCGCACTATACTTATTTTTTGATTAGCATACTTTCTGAGATACAATTTGTATGGTTATTGCTGTGCCAATAAGGGTCGTAGTTTGATCTTAGGTAGCTTAAAATCTTTCTCAATAAATAGACTATATAATGCAAAAAAAAAAATTCAAATTTGACCTGTAGTCCAACGATTAGTGTGATCAAGAAACAAAACAAAAAATCTCTTGAGCCTTTATTGCATATCATTCTATACATTAATAAAAGAATAGAATACAATGGATAAAGAAAATACATGTTTTTTTGTACCTTGCATCTTAAAGTCTTAATAATTGCCAAAAGTAAAGTGACAACATTAAGAGACAAAATTTAAATAATAACTCTGGCTATTAATGTATGCGTATTGGGATTAGTAGACGGTTAACATTTTTAGTCAGGTTGTATCCACATTTACCTGCCTAGTCAGGTTAACAGAACTATTAAATCCATTATAGTGTGAAAGAAACTATTGGATTGTGGAGACAGTATGGGAATACTCATCATTCATCGACCCTTTTAAATACGAGAAAAATACTTCCCAATATTGGGATGTAATAAAGGATAAAAAACATTCTCTAACAAACAACAAGGTTAATAAAACTATCATTCAGTAGTCTCTTCTTACAACCTTAATAGGAAATAAATAGGAAGTAAGAAAAACTAATAAAAAAAGTGACAATAGTATAAAAATCTATTACAAAAAGTCCTACCAATATGACAGTACCTTATCAAATTTCATTTTATAGCACAAATTAGTTAGAGGCAATGAAAAGAGATTAAATTATGCTTTATTACATGAAGGAAATTCATGTGAGGATACAAATCTTATAAGCTTAATCGTCTATTGTATCATTGAAATAAAATAAAATCATAGAACAGGGTCCTAACAAGATCATCACAGAAGCTACTAATAAGTCAATAAAAATATGCTTCAAATTAATTTTCTTTGATTCCAGTTTAGACTGATAATACATACACATCTTTTTATAAATCACAAATTCTTCTTTATGGTACCTAATGAAACTGCATATAATTTCACAATACATAAAATAGTTTATTAAATCCTATTATATGAATATGTTGGCCAAATTATATTAATTTAGCAATTACAGACCTAACTATAATGATGTACTTTAAAGTACTTTAGTATAACCAAGGCCTTATTAGGCTGCTATAATACACATAGTAATTGTATAAAACAAGCAAGGTGACACACTGACAACTGTGACATTGAAAATAAACTTTGATTCTATAGATAGTGTATAACATAAATTAACCTTTAATAGAAATTACTGTAATATTATCAACTATTATAATATATCAGAAACTATTCCATCTAGAAACAAATAATAAATGAAGCAAATATGTTAACAAATCCTCATATTACTTTTACCCACTAAGTTCATTGGACATGTGTTGTGATTAAACCTTTACTCTTGGAAGCATAACTTAACTAACTAAAGATATTATAAAAGTACTCTTTGTTTTTGTATTCTGTAAAACTTATTTATTTTTATTTGTGTTTCATTTTGTATGTTAACTTCTCAACCTCATATATATGTTCTTATGGCGTTAGTTCAAGAAACTATATAAATATGAACCTAATCAATTTAACATTCATCACAATTTATTTAAGTCTTGATCTAATTAAAATATTGTAACTTAGTTTATGTTGTATTTTGTTTTTCCCAGGATTTTCTGCTAATAGAACTCATATTATCGAGTTTTAACCATTTAAAATACAGAAATAAATGAAAACAAGAGTATTAATCAAACAAAAGTCATACAAACTTGATAAAACTTAATAGTATATATTATGTGTAATGTATTTATATAGAAAATAAAGCGATTTAGTAGTTTTAATGTTTTGAATTTTGTATACAATCAAATAGGTACATTACCATATATAATCAAACACGTACATTTTTCCACAAAGTAAAATACTTATCTTAACATAACTAATGCAGAAAACTCCTTCACAATTAATAACGTTACTGTATAACAAAGACGATTCCATTGTACGTACACTTCCGAACTGTTTTTTTTTTATTATATCACAAAAAACTAATGAATTAATATGAAATAGATACAAAACATTTTATTACTACCTCTTTTGATTAAATTGTGGAAGCTAAGTGTCAATTCCTTGCGTTCCATACGTATTTTGCAATCGTCGTGTTCTTTTACTTCAATATTAACAAAACGGTACCCATCTGGCTGATGATACGTAATGTGTCCATTACACCTACCGTTGCCAACACTTGTGTACATAATCTCTATTGATAAGATAATAATATTTTATCAATATGCCGAACAGTTAAAATTGAACATGCGACAAAGACGGTTGTATTACACTTAATCACGAGATTCACGCTTGTACTCTTGCACTGATAGCTCAGACGTTAGCGGTTCACTGGGCACGGCCTTTAACTTTTTTCAACGTTAAAATTATGTGAAATCTTGGGACTTACCAATTCACAAAATTTAAGATAATTGAGAACTTATTTCACTCATGGTTTGCGTTTACCGAGAATATGGAGCTTTTGAATATCACGATATATGAACACTAGTCTCATTGATGAAATTATCGAATCATTTACTTCAAGGTTGTTAAAAGTTGTATTCAGTATTGTATGGAACAACAGGAACTTGAACAGAAAATGACGTAATGATTAGCGTGTATTATTTGGCAGTGGTTACAAACAATCGGATCGTTTTCGGTTTTTGTATGAAATTCGTGAAAGTTTTCATGTCTTGTATTTTTATTTATTACGTTATGTATCTTTCCAAGATTTCATATTTCTGCATTCGCCATTCTGCAGACATGGATAAACCTGGATGAGTGACTACTGATGGATTTGAGTTGACTCAATACGTCGCACTGGCCGCGGCACAGTAAGCTGCGCTCGAGTTATTGAGTTGACGCAAGACATTTTGCTGGGTTAGCCATGTCTACTATTCTGTGCTAACTTATATGCATGATTATTGCTTCATTTAACTAAAAGTAGTAAGTAGTGTTGGAAATCATCGATAAATCGAAAGTTTTTAGGACTATCGATTAATGAATTGATGATATTAAATATACAAACAGGATGTTTTTTTGATTACAAATAATATTTACGCGGACAACATTTTTGTAGCTTTGCAAGTTACTAAAGTAAGTAAGCGTTCGGTAACACGCGTTGACCTTTTTTTTGCTTTACCTTTTATTTGGTCCTCAAGTTCTTACAGCCGCCTTTTCTATAAAAATAATAGAATATAGACTATCGATCGTCTGAAAAACCTATGTTTTACCAACACTAACTATAAGGGAATCACAACTGTACTAACAATAAGGAATGACGTTATAATTAGAGGAACGATAAGCAAATACTATGTTGAATTTAACTTTACGGCATCTCAATTACAAATAAAAAATTAATTGAATACTCCTTTCACTTAATATAATTCTAAAATTGAAGATTAGAAACTTAAATGTTTATTACTTCTGGTTCCAATTGTTTCCTTGAAATGACGTCATTGATGTACACCACAGCCTACCACAGATTACTTACGGTCCAGAAATGACAGCTATAGTACGTTTAGAAATCTTTGTGTAAATTAGGAAATAAGAAAGATTTCATTAAATCCAATTAGTGTACTATAATAATTAAAGCAAATAATAAAAAACTAAATATTTTTTTAAATTGACTAAGATGATTAACTACAAATACCTATGTTATCAAAAAGGCGTATACTATATACATACTAAAAATATAGTAATTATACGCCTGATATATTGAATGAGCAAAAGTTCCGATATGAAAAGTTGTTATAAGTTATATATACGAAGTTATCGATGAACTTGATGCTGCTTTCCATTGTTCATGAAAGTCTCAATTTTAAAACATAAAGGTAGGTATAATTTTATTTTTCCAAGAACATCATGAGATGTATCTAATCTTCATAGAATGTATAGGGCCACTGGAGATGTACTTACTTGATACATTCGCTGAAATACTTAGACTAAGAAACTGGAATATGATTCTCGAAATTGCACACTAACTGGGTTTTCACTGTTTTATGATACAATAAATAAAATTTAAGTGCGTTGCTGCTCTTTTCGGTGAAGCAATCTCCAGCTCTCCTTACACTCTGCCTTCCTCTTGACATCTTATACGACAAGTCTAATTTTTCCTTCACTTGCTGAATACCTGCACTTCTGTACTTTTTAATCTTTCTCTCTTCCTCTTTTCTTGATTTATCCTTCTATTATAGTTTGTAATAGGTCGGCTTATCGAATTAAATCTCCAGCAATCTTTCCATCTTATTTTCAATGATTTTCAGTAATATCTTCCTCTCTTTTTTCATGTTTGATACCCCTTCTTTCGTTTTCCTTTTTATCCTAGTTATCTCCATTCTCCTCCAGCACTATATTTCACATGCTTCTAATTTATCCCCAGCTCTCGTTATCATCGTCCACGTATCACACCCATACTACTCTAGTAAGCTCCATATTCTTGTTATTTTATTTAACATGGTGCGATATTCTCGCTCTAAATATTTTTTTCTTCTCATTAAAAGCTTTCTTTACCATAGGTATTCGGGCAATGATATCAGATTTTACTGTCAAAAGGTTATTATAGGGTGGATTAATTTATGTAAATCATAGTGATGTCTGGAAGTGACTCCCTTCCTGTGCATTAATTACATTGTTAAATATGATTTATACAGATGTAAAAAAATAAATAAGAAAAGATAATCTCGATCGAGTTTCTTGCTGGCTTCTCTTGATAACTGGTATGTTTTCTGAACCGGTAGTAGGTAACCTAATGTTTTGACGTGCATAAATGCCTTCTTGGCGCCTAAATTGAATAAGGTATTTATTAATTTGATTTTGAGGTGTACACCTAGAGTCATTCGTAAGTAGGTATGCTGCCTAAATATTTGAATGTCTTAACTTGTTCGACGGACGTATTGTTAAGAGTAATTGGGTTATTGACTAGTCTTTTTGAAGTTATAAATATATTTGTTTTGTTTGTTTTGATTTTAAGACCAAAATTAGTAAATATGGTATCCATGTCTATTGATAAACGTTATAATATTGTTTTAGACTTTGCTTTTATCGTTATATCGTCTGCAAATCTAATGATGTTATAATTTAGTGTTGTGACACATTCCACAAAAATATTAAAAATTAATGGCGAATGTTGACTTTCTTGACGTACATCTCCTTGTTTTATGTTTGCTCATCCTCTTTCCTCTCCTATTTCTATGATTGTTTCTTGTCTTTGTATATGTCAAATATAATTCTTCTATTTCTGTAGTACTGCTTCCCTCACTATAACTATCATTTTCTTAAAATTTACTTTCTTTAAATGTACAAAAGCTGTGTACGTATTCCAATCGTATTCAAGCCCTCTATTAATTATTAGTCTTAACGCCAGTATTGCCTCCCTTGTGCATCTCTTTTTCCTGATCCTATACTGATCGCTTCCCAAATATTGTTCCGTTAGTGGTCTCATTCCGTTTTGTATAATTTTGAGTACTATTTTACTTGTCCGTGAAATGTAGCTTCATGTCCGGTATTTTTCACATATGAATGTGTTTGCTTTCTGAATAAATTTTGATTGGTTTTATTTTAATAAAATAAAAAAAGATGTTGTTTCGTTACTTCACATTGTATCTATATTTTCTTGTTTTCAGATCTTTCATTTTTACATTCTTTTTTTTTATAAAAAGAAAATTGACATTTATTCAAAAATATATATAATTGTTCGCTGCCAGATATTTAAACATACCGCCTCCCAAGAACGAAGTTCTTTAATTTAATACAATATTACTATATATAAAACAAAACTGCTGAACAGCAAACATAACAAGATTTACATGAAACTAAAACGATATTAACATATATTCGTCACTCTAACGTAAGAACTTTTCTGAAATAACAAATTCGCACAGTTAAAAAACATTCGTAATGTTTTAATTATACACTTAAATAATAATGTACTACGCACATCTTAAAATATAACACATATTTGTAACAATTCAATAGATAAAATTAATAACATAAATTATTTCATACAGGCAAAATACATAATTTTGTAATAGGTCTTTTTATGTAATGGTTCTTACATTTTAATCGTACCACCCTAGTGACGTTATCTGGACCTGGATATTTTTCTACTACTCTACCATATAACCACTTTGCCGGTGGTAGATTATCCTCTTTGACTAAAACGACATCTCCTATCTTAGGTGCTGGTTTAATTTCAGCCCATTTATATCTTTGACAAAGTTGAGTTAAATATTCTTTAGACCAACGTTTCCAAAAATCCTGAACCATTCGCTGTGTCATTTGCCAACGTTTTAAATTATTAATATTAGGACTTAGGTAATTGTTATCAGGAGGAATAACTAACGGTTCACCGATTAAGAAATGCCCGGGAGTTAATGGCACCGGATTATTAGGATTATCACTTACAGGACACTGAGCTATTGGACGAGAATTAAGGCACGCTTCTATTTGCGAAAGTACAGTAGACATTTCTTCAAAAGTCAATGTATTATTACCTATTACACGCTTTAAATGGTATTTAGTAGATTTTACACCCGCCTCCCATAAACCTCCGAAATTTGGCGCATGTGGTGGGATAAAGTGCCAAGTGGTACCGTTATTAGCTAAAGACTCGGCTATTTCAAAAGTAATACTTGACTTTTCCCTTGTAAATAAAACGTGCAATTCTTTTGAAGCACCTACAAAATTTGTCCCGTTATCACTCCAGATATCATTACATCGGCCTCGCCGAGAAACAAACCGTTTAAATGCTGCTAGAAACCCTTGAGAACTAAGGTCACTGACAACTTCTAAATGTATAGCTTTTGTAGCCATACAAACAAACACACAGATATAACCCTTATAAGCAGGTTGACCGCGACCTTTTGATGTTCTGATACTAATCGGTCCGGCAAATTCAACACCGGAATTCAGGAAGGGTCGACTAACATTTGTTCTAGACGAAGGTAATTGACCCATTAATTGATTGTTATTTAATGATCTATATCTTGCACATGTAACACATTTGCGATAAAAAGCTTTAGTAACATTCTTAGCCTTAAGTATCCAGTACTTTGTACGTAAATAAGTCAACATAAGTTGGGGTCCTCCATGCATGGTTTTCTTATGAGCTTCGTCTACCAATAACCATGATATATGGCTTTTATCCGAAAGTATGATTGGATGTTTAGTGTAATCTGGAACATTAGCATTGTCTATTCTCCCTCGTACTCTTAATAAGCCTTCCTTGTCTATATATGGTGTTAAAGAATAAAGTTTACTGCTTTTTCTCATAACTCCATTTTTCAGAAAATAGTCTATATCTACACTAAACTCATCTCGTTGAGCTTGTTTGATACAGGAAATAAGACTATCATTGATTTCGTCTACTGAAAGGTACTTATTTAGCTTAACACGTTGGATTTTAGGTATTTTTAAAAGCAAAAATCTTCTACAGAAAGCTATTACTCTTATCATTTTTGACAATGAGGAAAATCTGATCCAAAGACTTGGATGGTGAATCACTCCTGCTATGTGAACTTCTTTCTTTAGTTCCAAATTCATTTTAAAATCCAATTTATTATAATTAATAACAGGTTCCCTTAACCATGGTGGACCAGCAAGCCACAACTTATTATTACTCAGTTCATCTGGGTCAATTCCTCTTGACGGTGAATCAGCTGGGTTGTCACAAGACTGCACATGTGACCACTGGGAACTGGGTAGATTTGTCAAAATTTCAGAAACGCGGTTAGCTACAAAAGTTTTCCATTGATTTGGATGGCGTCGCAACCAAGCAAGGACAATAGTAGAATCAGTCCATGCATAAAGGAATTCTTTATTTACACCCAATATGGAGTAAACTTCCCTGATTAATTTTGATAATAAAGTAGCCCCACACAATTCAAGCCTCGGTATAGATAATTGCTTAATTGATGCCACTCTGGTTTTAGAAGTGAACAGTGTAACATGTACATTTCCGTCATTATCAATGACACGTAAATATACTACTGCAGCGTAGGCAGCTTCTGATGCATCACAAAAACCATGTATTTCTGTCCGAAGACTATTGGATTTTTCATTAATCCAACGAGGTATTTGATATCCTGATAAGTTATTAATTTTTTCACGATAATTGTTCCATTCTTGTAATAAATTCTTTGGTAAATTTTCATCCCAAGAAATACCTGACATCCATAACTTCTGAATGAATATCTTGGCCTTTATTACACAAGGAGAAATCCAACCGAGCGGATCAAACAAACGACATATGTCCGATATAACCTTCCGTTTTGTAATGGGACTTTTTTGATCAGGTAAATTTACAGAATATACAAACGAGTCTATATGTTTATTCCACTTAAGACCTAAAATGTTAATTACATCCGAGTCGTTAATGAACAATTCTAAAGATTTATTTAAATAAGGCTCCACATTAATTCTTTTCAAAACTTCCTTACTATTACTTCCCCATTTTTGTAACTGAAACCCTCCTCTTTTCATTAACTCATTCATTTGATGATATGCTTCTTCGGCTTCATCTACATCTTCAAAGTTACTCATCAAATCATCCACGTAGAAATCAGTTAATACTCTTCCAGCAGCTAAAGGAAAATTATGACCTTCATCATGAGCCAACTGTTGGAGAGACTTTACTGCTAAGTACGGAGCCGAGGACACGCCGAAAGTAACTCGTAATAATTTATAATCATTTATTTCTGCTTTAGGATCTTCACGCCAAACAATTCGCTGAAAATCAGTATCAATATCAGCTACTTTTATCATACGATACATTTTTACAATATCAGCTACTAAACAAACTGGACGTCTTCGAAATCTCATAACTAGGTGACGGAGATCAGGTTGTAGCTTCGGACCAATCATTAAACAATCATTTAGTGAGATACCGTTTTGACCCTTGCATGATGCATCAAACACTGCTCTTACCTTAGTAGTTAACTTATCCTCTCGGACGACAGCGTGATGAGGTAAGTATACTGCTTTAGATTTGTTGCAATCTTCATTTTTAATAATTCTTTCCATATGCCCTAAATCTAAATACTCTTTCAAACTCTTATCATATTGTTCCTTCAGCTTAGGGTTCCTAAGTAATTTACGTTCTTGTAATTCAAATCTGCGTACTGCTATCTCTCGAGTATTTCCATCTTTACATGCAGGATTCTGGTCTCGAAATGGTAACTTAACTATGTATCGACCCTCAGAATCTCGAAGGGTGGTTGACGCGAATAAATATTCACACTTTTGCTCTTCATCTGTAAGGAATTTACTTGGAGTTGGTTCAGACTCTATTTCCCAAAAACGCTTAAGAAGCTCATTATCATCTAGTTGATTAAACATACTCACAATTGTATTATGACACTGTGAAATAGATGACTGTGGTTCTACTTGACCGGACAAAAACCAACCTAAGTTAGATTGTTGTGCAATTATACGACCAGTAGGATTCTTAATGACTCCTGGTAACAAAATTTGACTGTAAATGTCACTTCCTAACAAAATATCTATTTTATTGGGAGTGTGGTAGGTAGGATCAGCTAATTCAATATTTTTTAAATCTGGCCAATCACCAATTTCAACTTTATTGATTGGTAGCAATGTTGTTAGTTTTCTTAACACACAGGCATTTACTTGAATGGTAAACTCAGAACGATGGTTGGCAAATAACTTAAAATTAACCATATACTTCGACATGATTTGGTTTGAGTTATCTCCTAGTCCTAACATGTATGTTTTACATGGAACCTTCTTTAATTCAAGTAATTGAACTGCTGATTCAGTAATAAAAGAGACTTGTGATCCCTGGTCGAGCAATGCTCTCAGCAGATGATAGCTACCGTTTCTCGCTTTAACTTTGACCAAGGCTGTAGCTAACAATCCCTGGCCTGGTACGCTTGCACTACGTGAGAAACAGTTGGTAACAACATTTGGTGCGTCCACCTTAATCGGTGGTTTGGTAATACTATTATCTAAATTATAGGACGACTCAACTACATGGTTAATATTTACTGAAGCTGCAGTTGAAGACGTTGGTTTTGGTGGGTGAAGTAACGAATGGTGTTTACGTTTACAAATACGACACGAAGTATTTAAAAAACACGATTTTACAGAATGCTTTGAACCCAAGCAATTAAAGCATAGATGATTATCTTGAACAAACTTATAACGCGTATTGTAATCTGCCTTATTAAATTTTTCACACTGATACATTTTATGATTACCTGAACAGTATTGACATATGATAGAGGTAGCGTGATGTACCCTGGGTTTTGTACTATAAATATTAGCAATGGGTTTATGGTCTAAGAATTCTAACGCTCTAAATCTACTTGTTAAAAATTCTTCAAAGTTAACAAATGTAGGTAGTTCATCATCACATTCACTAATTTTAATTTCCCATTGCTTTCTAGTTTCGGCATCTAATTTTGAACTGACTATGTAAATAATAATTATATCCCAGGTCTCGACAGATATGCCTAGGTTAGATAACGCACTTAAACAATCTTTAGTTGTGTCTAACAACTCTTTGATACCACTAGCAGATTGAAGGGTTAAATTTTTTAAACTAAATAAACGTTGTAATAAACAGGTTGACAAAAATCTTTTATTATTATATCTACTTTCTAATAATTTCCAGCATTTATTATAATTAACTGCTGTGGTAGGTATATGACGAAGCAACTGTTCTGCTTCCCCAGTTAAGTAAATTTTTAAATAATGTAATCTACGTACGTCATCTAAAGAATCATTTGTATGAACCAGTGATAAAAATAAGTCTCTAAAAGTCGGCCATTCAGCATAGTTACCGCTAAATATTGGTAATTTTATCTGAGGTAATTTTAATGCTGACGATGAAGATATTTTACAATTTGTATGAGATTCACCAGCAATGTTATTACAGTCAGAAATATTAAATTTATATAATACATCCTTTAAACTACATTTATACCCTATATATTCCTCTTCAATCAATTCAAATGTGTTCTCGATAAAATAAGTATGTTCCTCTAAATTTTGCGGTGTAGCGGCTTGAACAATGGAGTTGTGCGTATTCTTGATGTCTAACCATAAATCATTTAATGATTCCAATCTGATTTCGACATATGACTTTGTAATACGCTGATGTGGTGACTTTTTAAAATTACTCTGCGATCTTGATAATTGAGTATGGTAATTTTTTTGTAGTTTTAAGAGTTGTTCCATATTATTTATTATTTTACTTTATACGGTAGATAAATTACTCTGGTCAATATAATATAGGTACAAACTTATCTCCAAACACAACCACACGCGGCAGGTACCTCAATTCTCCTTTGAATCTCCTAGGGTTCAGCAATACGGCGCACAGTTTTCGTCAGCACGATCTTTTCTTTGGACCTTGTATGTGGCTGCCGACGATGATACACAACTGCATCTTCGGTTACTCGTTTTACACTATAAAATATATATTGGTTAGTACACTGGAACTGATATACGGCTCTCGAAGGACCATGAATAAATTTTGATTGGTTTTATTTTAATAAAATAAAAAAAGATGTTGTTTCGTTACTTCACATTGTATCTATATTTTCTTGTTTTCAGATCTTTCATTTTTACATTCTTTTTTTTTATAAAAAGAAAATTGACATTTATTCAAAAATATATATAATTGTTCGCTGCCAGATATTTAAACACTTTCTTTGGTAGTGGTTTTAGGTGTGTATTTTATGCGGTGTATATTAAAATATTTTATGCTTACGTCAGTTTATGTAAAAAAGCTTTTAATGGTAATTATCCGCAAATATTTTTCGTAGATTGACATTATATTGACGGATGGTTTAAAAACCAGTAAAAGGGGTTAAGGGTGATTTTAGTTGCTAAGTAGGTATATAAACTAGAACGGGTTAAAGTGGGTGTTTTGCTCGATGCAAGTATATAATTTGTATCAAATGTTGTATAAAAGGTAATTAGACATCAAACTGTATTGTGTTGAGACGGGTTGAAACTGTGGTGTTTTTTTTTCGGTACTCCTATTTTTTTTGTTATCATTAAAATATAATTTAAATACTGTAATATACATTATATATATATATATAATTGATCAATTGATAAATTTAATCTCTATTATGTGTAAATATCATTGTTTGAGTTTTTATACATCGTACACACGGCAATCTAAATAAAAGTTGTGTATAAAGCGCTTTTCTTTATACTACAAAGTTGGCAAACAGGCATACGGCCCGCTTGATGGTAAGCGGCTACCGTAGCCTATGAACGCCTGCAATACCATAGGTATCATAAGCGCGTTGCCAACCTTGAAACCTCTGGAAACCTGCGATTTTCTGTAGGGTGGAGGGGAGCACCAGTCGGGCTGCCTCAAGTAGAGATAAATCTCTAAAGACTTTTCTCTGTGCCCTACCTCTCTTTGACCCCACCCTTCCCCATGGAGCTCTGGTAACCCTACTCACCGCAGGAACACGATACTATGTCATTTGGCTGCGATTTTCTTTAGGGTGGAGGTATTCCACCAGTCGGGCTGCCTCAAATAGAGAGAATTCTCCAAAGAAATTTCGCTGTGCCCTACCTCTCTTTCGCTTACAGCCTTCTTACTGCTTTGCTCTTAGACTGTTCAAATAAAGGAGAGTTCTGGGTCGGGAACGCGCTAGTGAGCGTATAATATAAAGTACTCTGTGGTATATTGGCTACGGTAGCCGCTTACCATCAGGCGGGCCATAAAATTGCTTGCCACTTTAGTTGTATATTTAAAAAATACTCGATACGGACGCTCTATGATTGTGTCGAAATAGGATTTCGCGAGGAATTTAAAATATGATTAGTTCGAAGGAAGTTACATATCTCTATGGAGGTCTACGTTCCGAACGAACCATGAGGCATCGATAAGCTAACGTAAAAAAATATTTTGGACTCTTTGGAGCTGACTAAAGTTATACTTGGACATATGTACGAATGCAGCGCAGCTATATGTTACAATTGGGTGGATACATGTCTTGTATAGTTTAAGGTTATGTCTCTGGCACATTTTGCTTACCGAGCATAATAGAGGATGGAAGCGGCCCAGGACCATGGCGGCCCTGTTCCGGACTATATGGACATGTGCGTAGAAGTTAAGGCTATTGTTGACGGTGACATTGATATTTAGTCTGGGTGGCTCAGGGTATTGAGATACGGAAAAGGTGGAGGTGTTCGTCTTTGTCTTTCGTAGTTGTCCAGGATTAAATAGAACGAGGTACTCTTATCGGAGTTGAGTTTTATAATATGTATAGAAGATATAGATGAACGTACCTACGTACCGGTCGACATCGCAAGTGCAGCCCTAGGGTGCAACATCAATTAGGAACTATTTTTCAATCGTCAGATAATTGTCAGATAATAGAATATAATTTTATATGGGAATAGTTTGGACGTTTTGACAGATAATGTATGGGAAACCTGTCAAAATTTAAAAATTATTCCTTAAATAAAGTTTAGTTAGTAGTTAAGTATTCAATCTATTGATTGAAAAATCGGTCCTTAGTCTTTCGACATATTTTTTCCATCTATTACTTTTGCACTTTTATTAATAATACTAATTTAAGTAAATAAAATAAAAAGAAAACAGTAAAAAAAAAGTGCTTTTAGTTTTAAAAAAGATAATATATTTACCAAAAATGTTATGATGTAGGAATACATCACTATGCATTTATGGGTTAAAAAGCGGTCGTGTGTACTTCTCCTTACGTTAACTTATGTTGCATAATAGATTTAAAACTACATAAGTATATTAAATTAGCGTAAATATCAGCGCTCCCGGAGAAAATGCTGAGGAACTAAAATTACTATTTTTATTTAAGCGTTTGACCAAGACGGTAACACAGTAATTCTAGAGGTAGAGGTCCTCAAGTACTGCTATCGAAACATACCTATAGGTGCTTGGTAGCAGATTTTAAACTTGAATGTGGCAGCTAGCCAGACCGAGCCATCATTGAAAAAAACGAGACGTTTTAACACTTTGAACGTATTTGAAAACTTTCAAAATTCATGTTAGATTTTTTTATTCATTCTCAGCATAGTTAAATCCTCATTAACTCGGTGCTACAATATTTCTGCTTAGTTGAAAATTTGGCCAAGTATTTTAACGGACATAAAATTTTGCCGCTGTATGTCGGCTGTGTAAGCCATAAGTGAATGATTTCGCTTCCCCCCAAGCCCGGTAAAGCTGTAAAAGCCGTAAAGGCTCCAGGGCCCCTAAGGCTAACAGTATAGTCAGTTCAAAAAAAAAAAAAAAAAAAATTTCGCTTTTGTTAGGCGCCATGGGTGTGCTTTAATCAGATTAGACCCGATTTGTATTCAGATAGGCTATCAATAATCAGCAACTAACTATAGCATACATTTTTTATGGCTAGCTACCAGTTTGAAGTTGAAATCTGTGGCTTAACACCCATCGGTGTATTCAGGCAGAGATTTTTGAGATACATCTCTCTTAGGTTTTGCTTTTGTTATCTACATTCATACTGAAACTTAACATATGATGAAATTTTGTGTTCCAACGCTCAGTAATACATAAAAAAAAAATCTCTCATATTCTACAAAGCTGTTAGAATATATTATAGATATTTACTGTCAAAACTGTAGTGTGTCATCATACAGTTCTACTTTTTTGAAAACTTAATGAGTGAACATCAATTTTAACTAGTTTCAGGTGTTTTTTGTTAAAAATCTATTATCGCGTAGACATTAAGCTGGTTTACATGTTTTTGTCCAGTTATTACAGAATTACGTTCACTCATTGTTGGATGAGACCGTACAATGTCTTATGTCAGTGTTTTTATGTAAGCTTTCGTTTTTTAAATGAGACTGAAAATTTATTTCTGAAAGCATCCATTGTACGTGCATAAACGCAACTAGTCCAACCACTTACAATGGCTGCCAACGATTCGAGGCACGTTGAAATTTTGAATAAATGTATAAAGTGAACGGTGGAAAGACGGCCATATCGGCTACCGTGGGTCAATTAAAAATGGTTAAACTAAATTATATCGTGGATTAACATTTACACATACGGACAAGTGGTGGGCAGAGAGTGTCGCGACAGCAGTTGTACGACCGCAGTCGCATTTCGCGCACCGACCGGCCTAAGCGCACGAACCCCGACGCACGCTCACAATGTAACACACACTTCCCGCCAAAATTCAAAACTCAGAGCACTCAACAAAATAATTATTTTATTCTTTTTTTATTTATTGTAAACCAAGTGCACTCGCGCGTAAAAAGTCCGAATCGGCGGCGATACTTGCCTGCCAGTGTCCGGATTGCACCGAGGCCGTTGACATCGCAATCATTGATACGGAACTCGAATTAGATACCGAAATTTCGAATATGTAGAGTTTTGGCGGAATTTGTGTGTTCTGAATGTGTTTTTTTTTCTCGAACTCCCAGTGAAGGTGGTCCCAAACGGTGTTTTCAACCAGTGACAGATGGAATGATGGTGGATTCCACTTAACAATTTTCAGTGTTTATTGTTATTTTTTATGCAATACGTGTTTAAAGCAGATATAACTGAAGGTAAGCCCGGTGCTTCTTATCTAATATTTAGAATAATTATTCATTGTATTACTCAATGATAAATCTTTCGCTTTCTAAAGCGCCGACCATGAGTGTGGCCACAGTCATGACAGGCCAGTTTTGCACCAAGGAAACATTTAAAACTTTGTAAGTATAACTTATAAGTTGGTGTTGCATTACGTTATGTTGAACAGAGTTGCTAAAACACGTTTTATATGAAAGTAAAACAGTTGGTATACCACCCGAGCGCATTGCGACATTTCACCGTGGAGAAAAGTAAAAATGAAATAATTTTAGTAACGTAAACGAGTTAATTTGCATGTTATTAAAAGAGATACAGTTCTGTTGCGCCACGACAGTGGCTATTATTTATTTTCTAAACTGCGATTATAGTAACCGGTGCACTATTTGCATCACTTTATTCAGTAATATCGGATTTCTTATGATAAATGTGAACACTTATTATTTTCATTTATAATTAGTGCCCTAAAGCGTAAATACGCTAAAATACGTATTTACGTAGGCCGGTATGACAGCGACTACTTTTTAGAATTCTAATCTATCGTTGTTTTATTTTTATTGTAACGCATTTAACGTCAGATGCAGTTTAGGTAGTCATTTTCCCGTTATTAAAATAGTTCTTATAAATCATCCGCTTATAATAAAGGCATGTAACTCATCAGATTAAGCGGGATATGTACTCTTGTCGATATGATAAGGTTTCCAACATCAACATTTAAAAACGCTAGAAAAAGGGCGTGTTAAGTATATTCTATCTATTTTATATTTACGAAACTAGGTAAAACTTTATCATCACATTATAAGCCAATTTATCAGAATGAAGAAAATACACATGTTACTAAAAGTGTAAACGAATCACTAAAATTATAAAAATATTTTAAAGATAACAATAGTTTACCGTTCACTCTTTGTTATAGCTTTATATGTTTATGTTAATAAAAGAATTTAAAAAATTGTGTCTGTGGAATATTTCTAGTCATTAAATACAGAAGCTACGAAGAAAATTACTTTTAGTGATAATCAGACAATACTTATAATTTGATCACTGAAAAAGATTGATATAAATTTATTAAAATTATTTTACTTATACAATTTGGCACAATTTAACGATAATTCGAATTTATGTTTATAGAATTTATAAAAGAAAGTAAATACTTACTTTTTTCATATAATTTAACGTAGTATGAATGGTCAAAACCAAGTTTCACAATCAAGTGATACCTAAAGTAAAGTACTGTATAACTATTTGGTAAATGTCGTGGCTCCGTTGGTCAACGCGGATAGATTTTATCTTCGGCTCTTTGTTATTCAGTTACTGATAGTTACCGGACATTACACCAGCACAGTGTATATATAGATATATTTATATGTAAGAAGGACCTTGCTTTGCAAGTGAGTGTAGTTTTTTCAACAAAATGACTATTTTTTATATCAGACGCGAACTGTACAAGAAACGTGATAAAATATTCTTTACTTTGAGAAATATATTTTATATAGTCTACTTTAAATGCAGTTTTGCCAATGCCAAAACTAAAACTAAGCGAGGTCTACTATTACTGCAAAAATGTGTTTACGTATTACATAACCTTAATTATAATTTTATTTCTGAATTTAATATAATTAATATTTAAATTAAATTTAGACTGTGTTTTATCTCTAAATTACTGCGGAATATTGGAGCTGGAGATATTGTTGAGAGTCTAAACTAAATTCAAAATTATTGTATGCGAGGTCTTTTGTAAATAAGTTTATATGCTTATTACACTGTGTTGGGATGACTGGGAATAACTAATGTAGCGAAAAGAAATTTTACAAACCCATTTTGTGTTTTTTATATACTTTTAATTTGGGGTCATGATTCCAAAACGAACATTTCAGTCCTATCGTAGCGTAAACTTTGTATTTATCTGGCTATCTTAGACTAATGACAAACTTTCTCAAATTTTAAGATTTTTTTCACTTAAAGGTTTAGCCAAGATTTTATGAAAGATGCTTGTGTCCATTACATTCAGTTTAAATTGATTATAATAGATATTCGTTGAAGTTTATTCCAAACACATTCTGTCAACAAGTGTCGATCAACTTCAATCACACACGTTTTATCTTACATTATTACCAAATTTTTTGATGTTGTAATGTTGCATGTGAGTTTATTAGTGAGGACAATTTCAGAAACTTTTTAGGGTTAATCGACATCATAAATAATTGATATTTGAATAAATTGTAACGCATCGAATTAATATATCAAAACGCTGTCAAATAAAATAACTTAACAGAGTTTTCCTATTCATTATGTAATTATTTATGTCATGATTAGTTTTTATAACGGAAATTTGAATTGATAAACATGCGACTGGCCGAGGCACACAGTTAATAGTTTGATAGAAAGTGAGCGCGTACGTTTACCGCCGGTGTGACGATCTATAGATGGATTTCACTGACGAAAACCACCCAAATGTTTATTTAGTCTTGTCCAGTTCATAGGGGTACCTTGCATAAAGTGAATGTATTTTCTGGAAATCACTAATCGAATTATAATTTATTTTTATAAAATAATTGTTGCTATAATAACAATATAATGCTGAGAATAGCCTAAAACGTATTGAAGATTTTAAGCACTAAGAATACAGCAGCTCCGTACTTTTCTCTCTAAACAATACTACGGTTATTAAATAGAATTCTTAAAAAATCCTTGATACAGATACAGAAGATATCGTTTTAACATTCCCAAGATTTTAATCAATATGCGTTTACGGTTAATTTCATTAAGACTTAAATAATTTTAACAGGTATATTTTAAGAGGGAATTATTCATTCAGAAATTTGAGCTTAAAATATATTTATAACCGTGGAAATCTTATGTTTCTGTCTTGTGTCGTCAAAATATGCACTTAGTTCAAGTACGTTATATGTGTTTACTTTCACATCACTTGCTTTCTTCTCTATTTTTATAATCTCTAACTATCGACTATCGAATTGCCTTATTACTAATCGCGCTATATAATTGTTTAGATTTGTTCGAAACGAAAGTGAATGTGTCACTTATGAGTAAAGGTAAAGTCTAAACTAAGCATTAACGTCTAAAGTTTTTTCATCTAAGTAAAAACTTTGGATTAATGTTTTAGAATTATTTTTATTCAGTAAGCAAATTAGGAATAAATACATGAATGTGTATTTTTCGCAATTGTAGAACTTACACAAAAAGCTATGATTTAGTTTTATCTAACAGACATATTCTTAAATATCAGTCATATTGAAGAGAAAGTAAAAAATAAATCAGCCTTCTAGGTATAAAATAGTTGATTTAGTCTAAGTAGGATGTATTGAGTGATATATTACTTCCATGACACAGTTTTCTTAAGAAAAAGTAGCCTAAATTTAAATTATAATATCTATACTAATAATAAAATTGAAGTGTCTTTTTGTAATGCCAAAATAGCAGCTTTTTACTAAATGTAAATGAAAGTATATACGGTACTTATAACAAAAAAACAGATTTTGTTTTTGTCTGACTGTCTGTCTGTCTATTTGCTCCGGCTGATCTCCGAAACGGTTGAACCGATTTTGAAGGAATTTCACTGGCAGATAGCTGATGTTATAATAAGGATTAACTTAGCCTCTTTTATTTTAGAAAAATAATTACACGCGGACGAAGTTTCGGGTAACAGCTAGTAGTATATAAAGTTTTACACCATTTGCATCGTATATAGGCAATTTAAGATTGGTAAAATACATTATTTTCAAAGGTTTATACCAAATAAAGTTGTTAATATTGTTTTAAAAACGGAATATTTAATTTATCTCTTTCATTAACGATTATCGCGAAGTTAAAACTTTATCTATATCCGTGTCTACATAAGGACAATCGACGAACTTTCTCTGACGAGTTTTAGTCAAATCTCCGTTTTATTGTACTACATTCAAGAGACTTTAAACAGTATCAGATTTATTTAACTAAAAAACTATACCAGTTTTAATCCACATATTACTATTGTAACTCGATATTATAATATATGAATAGATTTTATTTACGAACTCACCTGTACGTGGTGCATCCTGCTGATTAACGAACGAGGATATGGCAATAGCGGGGTGATAGGGTTTTACAGCCCGACTGGGTCGCGACTACGATGCAAGTGGTAAAAAGTACGTCATAGTGACTCGCTTTTACAGCCTGTGCATATCTAGTTATTTATGTAGGCTGGCATAACAACGGCGACGGCCGATGTATTGCCGATTTCTCGGTGGTCGCTGTTGTTTTGATTGTACTATGCTTACCATCAGGAACAGTACTGGCAATTTGCCGAGCTACTATAAAAAACATGTAGTTTTAAGCGAATGATAATAATGTTGAATGAAATAATGAACGTTAAAATAATATAACAAGATCATAAAGTTTATTTTTATTTTTTAACCTTCAGTTTCAACTTATTATTGGTATCCTTTATTTCATACTAGCTGTGCCCACGGCTTCGTTCGCGTGGATTGCAGAATCAAAAATAAAAGTAGCCTAAGTTACTTCTTATAGCATTATCTATCTACCAGTAAAAGTCCTGTCAAAATCAGTACAACTGTTTTGGAGATTAGCCGGAACAAAGAGGCAGATAGATAAAAATTCAAAAAAATGATTTTCTGTTATAAGTATCGTATATACTTTGCATATGCATTTAATAAAAATGCATTTAATCAAAATAAAAACTGTTATTTTGGCATTACAAACAGACACTTCAGTTTTATTATCTTAAAAAAAATAAACATTACTTGATATAATAGTTAGACGATATTCACGTTAAGATAGTCCGAGCTAACTATATCATAACAAGCATTTATTACACAGTAAAATTATCTGCCCAACAAGACGTCCCTTGCATTTAGGAGCAGCAACCGTTGTTTTGATGTTCAAATATATTTATCGTCACACATACTAAAACAGCATAAATCATTACTTTCGAAAAATATTTAATGTGTTACACTAACAGGTGTTGGGGAAGTGTTTGAGTCATCTCAGCATCTAATAAAAGGTTACAAGGCATCTTGTTATTACTACGTTACCATGTGTACATTTTAACGTTGACTGTACTTTTCGCACAGTACAATCCAAATACAACGACAATCACCTAAGAACAAAATCCATCGGTGATTACCGCTGTCATACCGGCCTGCATAAATATCTCTTCACGTTACGCTTGAAGGACCCGATGTCATAAGAAGGAGGGAACACATTGACCGGGAGATGGTTCCACAGTTTCAAAGTACGACAAAGATAAGACATAGATAACGTTTTAGTTCGATTATACGATTATATAATGTTTTGATAAGGTATTTTGTTTATTTCTCCTTATATATCACGTTACGTCCCTGCCGTCTGTGCAAAAAGGTTGCTCTAACATTGCAAAACTTTTTCGCTGCGTTCAAACTTTTTCCATATATACATCCACGATTGTTACGCGTAGTTTTTATTTTTCCCAAGAACAACTAATACTTTTTTATTGGATACATATACATACATACATAAATCACGCCTCTTTCCCAACGGGGTAGGCAGAGACCACGTCCTTGCACTTGTTACGATCCTGACATACAACTTTCGCTTCCTCAACATTCATCCATTTTTTCATGCATGCTCGTCGGTTTAGATTACTCTTGATCTGACCTTTCTTCAAAATGTCCCCGATTTGATCGTGGAACGTTCGTCTAGGCCTTCCTCTTCCAACTTTCCACACTTACACTCATCTTATAAATCTGTCTAGATCCATATAGTTTAGTCGTAATCAGTCTGTATTTACATTGTATAATATAGTTTTTGTTATTTTTTCATAACTCATAAGTATTACGTGCCTAAACTAATGAACTTGTTTACTATTAAATTGACAAATTTTCATTTTGTTGTAAATTATGCAACGTTTATAAATTATTATTTTTTGGAATGATATATTTAGGATTATATGTAAATTATATTTAAATTCAATATTCGTCTGTATAATTTTATTTAAGGCAAAAAGTGATAACAATTATTTTAAAGTACAGGGTAAATAATATGTAGTCAGTTTTATAACTAATTTTTTGTGTGTAATAACATCTACCTATTGTTAGGCGTCCGTTTGTCACGGTGATTTATTTGAAATTAGACGGAGACAACAGGTAAAATCCGGTCTGGTTATGTAATTATAATTTACTATTGAATTTTTCGAAAGTGACTCTTAGTTACTCATTGTTTGAGAAATGTTAAGGACTTATAATTATGCATATAAATATCATACGAGTATACCATGTGCATTTTGTGTTTATTACCTTTTTACTTAGTATTATTAATATTAATTTCAATATTAGTGCAAACTCATTTTGATAGAAAAGATATCAACGCGCTCACAAATATTAAGCTTTATATGTAATGATTGATATATTGTGTAATATTTTTATTTAAAAAAGTTACAAATTAAAGGTTACATGAAAAGTTTGTTTTCGAATTTTTTATACTAGATCTTATCAAAAATATGAATGATTTTTTTTTCTCACTTTTTATCTGTTCGAAATTATCATTGATAATTTGTAAGTTTTATTATGTTTTCCACAGTGTTTAATAAACGAATAATAATATGTTAATCTTATTTTTGATACTTATAGTCTTTAAGTATGTTTCTTTACACAAATATTTATTCTGTTACATTCACGAATCATAGATAATTTAAATTCCACACCTTAGTATTTCTTCTTCTGCTAAATTTATACTAATACAATATTTATCACTTAGACGTTAATTTATATGTTTGCACATCAATTGTACTGGTCACACTAACTGTTGTGTTACGTGTTGTAGTCTGTCAATTATCGGTAGGCCCGACATTTGCGGTCCGTAACTAACTCGACAACTTGTAATTGTTCTCAATTTTATTAATTGAGTTTTAACAGCTACTGTTTTGACCTGAGTCAATAGTAGAAAATAGGTAACCACTATTGTATTTGTAAAGTAACCTTATTAATAGGTCAAGGTCATGAAGTACACTATGTAATGTACTATATACCTGTATCATACCATTATACCATATATATACCAAACCGTGTCTAAATTGATTGCAAAAAATAACAGCCGTATTTTTCTGCAACGTTTTACTTTACTTGACATTAATAAAATTCGTCTGTGTACATTCACTAAAAATATAATTTTTCATTTTGATTTTGATTTTTAAATTCTAGAAGCGTTTCACGATTTAGTCGTGATATTTGTAATCCAGTCTGACAATGGCGATAGTATAGAATTATCGTCACATGTATAGCAGTCTGGTGAATAGGCTTAAAAAACAAGTATCGACTATTATAATCACTAACAACGTTCCAGTTTATTAATAGAAATAATTGCTGTAGGGTTAAACAACAAAATACACAACGATCTCGCCAAATGTGCATGTACCAAGCAATAATTGAAGTTTAACGTTGAACCGTGATATAGGCTTTACAAAATGGCGTGTCTATTGAAATGCAAAACTGGTTGTAATCCACTTTCTATCTGATATTGCAACTCAGTTTCAACTTGACCCACAAACTGATCTAAACTGACATCTGTTATCATTCATGATAGTTAGCCGTGGGTAGTGTTCGCTGTGAAATATTTCAAGTGCTGAATAAAAATGTGTAGGTCAATTAAAATAGGTCAGTATATGAAACTGATTCTTATTTATGATATTAATACCAAATTAAACAAAAAGTATTGTGTCATTATTATTATAAACTGAAATTAATGTTTTTTTTGTAATTAATAATTGTATTCTACCTACAAATAAAGAAATAAAATAAGCGCATTTTTTTTTTTTTTTTTTTTTTTTTTTTTTTTTTTTTTTTTTTTTTTTTTTTCGAACTGACTATGCTGTTGGCCCGGGGGCCTTAACAGTTTCACCGGACTTGTTGGCGAGCGCTTAAGGCACTCAGCCGAGAAATTTTGGGCAACATGCGCAAGGGTGCCAAAGTGGCCGAACCTCGGCTTGAGCTGTTGCCGTATTTGCAACATACGCGACCTAGCTAAATTCCTACGCGAATTCGAGCTAACTAACTATACATGTATGCATGTCTCTTGCCTCCTGGGAGGGAGGAAGAGACACGAGTACATGTATTTAGTGATCTGAAAAATTTTCTAAGGCTAACTAACCACAAAAAAGAAAAAAAAAAAAAAGGTCCCTTACAAGACCTATGTACCTGAGTGTAGTGCATGTGTGTTCATACAGTGTAATGAATGTAAGTCGGTAGCTAGTGATTGCAGTGTCACTGTATCGCGCGAGCAGCTGGCTTGAGGGCTCCCTAGCGGGGGAACGGACCTAGGCTCAAGTCGCTGCAGGAGAAGGCGGTCGAGATATGTGTGCGGGAGCGAAGTTTGCCGCCCGCCCCCTGCGGAGCGAGCGGTGATTACGCGGGCGTGGGCGCAAACACGCTTGGTTATTAGATACGGGCGGGAAAATCGCGTTCGCTTCCGTGATTTTATCATCGGGGTCAGATAAAATGTCGCGCGGGCGTCTATATTTGTTAGACATTCGGATGTCTGGATTCGGGTTCTGAGATGCGGCTGCCACTACTAGCTGGTTAGAATGGTTCGACGCTTTTTCAAAATAATTATTTGATAGGGACTTTATAAATGATTCGATCGAAGGTATTTCCATATCTTTATGGAGATCTACGTTCCGAGCGAACCAAGGGGCACCGACCGCCCTTCTCAAAAAGCGGTTCTGAACTATTTGTAACTTATTGAGGGTGAATTTACTTATGTGAGCAAAGACTGGGGAACTATAAGTTAGGATCGGTCTGATACAAGTCTTGTAGAGCGTGAGCTTATGTCTGAGGGACATTTTGCTCTTCGAGCACACGAGAGGGTGCAGGCGGCTTGAGACCATACCGGCTTTCCTTCGCACTCTATCGATATGTGCCTTGAAATTTAGGCGTTTATCCAGTGTGACACCCAGATATTTGATCTGGTTGGCCCACGGGATAGCCACATTAAATAGTTTGATAGCGGGAATTTTAACTAATCTTTGAGTGGGATGAAAGAGGATAGCGCTACTCTTATCGGGGTTAATTCCTATGCGCCATCTACGGAACCATTCGCCTAGCTTATCTACGGCTTTTTGGACTCGTAGCCTGAGGGTTTGTCTGTTCCACGAGGAACTAAACAGGACTGTGTCATCAGCGTAGGAACCTACCTCTACCTCGGGGAGGCGAGGGAGGTCACTGATATATAAGTTGAATAGAGAGGGCGCCAAAATGGAACCCTGGGGAACACCTGAGCGTATGGGATGAGGCTCAGAGAGAGCACCCTCTACTCGGTAGCAGAAGGTCCGGTCAGAGAGGTACGCATGTATGATTTTAACTAATCTATCCGGGATTTGAAGTTCCAAAAGCTTGTGGACTAAACCGGCGTGCCAGACCTTATCGAAGGCCTTGGCGACGTCGAAGAAGACCGCAAGTGTAGGGCGAGGTTTTGGGTCGCGGTTGAAGTTTTGAAGAATGTGCTCCGTGAGGCGGTGCACTTGGTGGGTACAAGAGTGTTTGGCACGAAAACCAAACTGCTCAGGTGGTAAAAGATTTTTATCTGTGACTATTGACTGGAGCCGGTTCAGAAGGAGCCGCTCATAGACTTTTCCTAACGTGTTAAGGAGACTGATAGGGCGATAGCTGTCGGGAAGCGACGCTTTTTTGCCAGGCTTGTGAATACCTATTACTATGGCCTTTTTCCAGACGGCTGGAAAATGGCAGTGGGCTATGGCTACATTGAAGATGCAGACCAAAAGAGCTATGAGGTGATCAGGAAGAAGTTTGAGTACTTCGTTTCTGATACCGTCAGGACCAGGTGATTTTCTAGGCTTAAGGCCTTTAATGGTTGACATAACTTCCTCAGGCGTGACCGAGTCCAAATCATCTGTCGGGGGGACCGCGAGGGAATTTGTTACCGCCGATTCTATCGAGCTTACGAACTCGGAATCGATGTTAACGCAGTTCGGAGAGCATTGATTTTCAAGGCTCTCGGCAAGGCATTCTGCTTTTTCAGCGCTATCGAAAGCGGGAGGTTTGCCGGGGCCTTGATCTAAGGGGGGCATGGGGACTGTATCGTCACATTTAATTGTGCGTGCTAATTTCCAGAAAGCCAGATGGGATGGTTGGATACCCTCGAGTAGGGCCCCCCATCTGGCATTACGGATTTCGGAAATGCGGCTTTTTACCGTTTTCCGAAGTGAGTTTAACCGCCTACGATTGTCCGCAGTCGGGTATGAATCGTGTGCTCGAGTCGCGGCGTTCTTTTCCGTGATCAGCGCTCTCACGTCGGCAGGAAGTATAAAGCGGCGTTCATTCGCCGCTTGCACCTCTTTCGAGGCCTTACTGACGGCGTTTTGGAGATAGCTGACCAGGGAATCGATCGCCAGATCGGCATCGGCTGTCGATTTCAACTCGTCTGGGACCCTATCCAAACTGGAGGATGAGGGATTGTGCAAGAGGTATCTGTTTAGCTTCGCATAGTCCACCACCTTGACGGAGGAGGGATGCTGGTCAGAAGGTTGACCTAGGTGGAGAACTACGGGTCGGTGGTCGGAGTCTAACTCATGTACGACTTGTACGAGTCTTATATTGAGAGAGACATTTTTTAAAAGTGCTATATCTAAAACAGATGGACGACAATTGTCCTGAAAGTGAGTGGGCTCTGAAGGAGCGATGACATCAAAGTCGAGAATGGCAGATAGATCCTCCAGAATCCTCCCGTTCGGGGAGGTAGTCGGGTTGTTCCAGATGACATTCCCGCAATTGAGGTCACCCGCTATAATAACTGAATTACCTAGTGCAAAAAGAGCCTCCAGATCTGATCTGAGAAGCCTTTTGTTCGGGGTGTGATAGGCAGAGACGATTATGATTGACGAGTGACCAGTCATACCGAGTCTGCAAACAGATACCTCTATACTGGAGAGTTCGGGAGGTTCTATTGCTATGCAGTATAGAGAGCGTTTATAGTATATGAGGGTGCCTCCGCCGTTAGCGTGGACCCGGTCGTTCCTAATAATGTTGTAGTTTGCGATTCGGGGATTGCGAGCGCTAGGTTTTAGAAATGTTTCTTGGACTAGAAACACGTCTATTTGGTGCTCTCGGAGGAAGGCGGCAATTAGATCACGCTGAGGTCTAATTGATCGCGCATTAAAAAAGGAGAGGCACAAACTCTTAGGTTTGATCCGATCCATTTTAATTTTGGCTATGAGAGGCGCGGACAAGCCGTTGAATAGTGGCGGCTATGCCCGGGAATTGGGTTATTGCGTTGAGCAATCCTAAGTCCTTATTGGAGTTAATCACCGCGTTGAATGCGATGATTTCTTGCACTTCATGCACAAGAAGAAGCTGGGTGAACCACTCCTTGCCAGCCAACGAGAAACCGAGGGCTGAGGTGGCGGGGGCTGCCGGGACCGGGACGGCCTTGACAGGCTTGGGTTTGATTAATGAGGCCGGAGGGGCCAGTGCGGGTGGGAGGGGTGCGAAGGGCGCGGGAGCTGGTGCCACTGGGGCTCGTGAGGTGCCTGGAAGGCTGGGGAAAGCCTCTAGAGACATTAGAGGCTGGATATGAGGCCGAGCGACAGGTACCTTGGGAAAGGTGGCCTGTCTGACTGGCTGGGGGCGTTTCGTGCGCGGGGCGCGGGGACAACCACGATAATTTGCGGTATGTCCCGTTTGCTGACAGAGAACGCAGCTGGGCGGGGTGGGAGTGCCAGGAGTGCGAGGGCACTCCTTCGTGGCGTGGTCGTCTAGGCACTTGACGCACCTAGCGCGGAAACAGCAGTTACGGGAAGAGTGTCCGTAGAGCTGGCAGTTGTGACACTGCGACGGGATCCTATTTTTGTGTGGCGGCTCAACGGTTATTCCGGTGAGACCGCACACCTCGGAGAGGTTAAAAATAGACTTGCCCTCCTGGGACTTGTCTAGAAAGACAAGCACCATATTGTATGGTGCCCTGGTGGTGTGTTTGTACATCCTGTGTACCTCACGAATTGGGAAGTTCTGCTCCTTAAGGGAGACTGAGATTTGGTCGGGAGTGATCTCGACCGGGATCTGACGGATAACCACTCGCAGGAGGCGCTCCTCCTCGAGGGCATAGGTGAAGTAACCTAGTCTGTTCGACCGCAGGAGGGAAGTGAGCCTCCTGTGGTCATCGGAGGTGGACACCTGGACCTGGATCCCTGAAGGGGTGTTCCGGGCCCCGGTGTAGTGGAGCTTGAGCTCCTTACACTTGTCCGAGATTTTCGTCCAAGACGCTTTGTCTTGGATAGTGATTGGAGGCGGGCGGCGGGGTTTTTTCCCTTCAGCGGGTGCGGATGCCGCAGTGGGCGCGGAGGAGGGGTTGGAGCGAGTGTTCTCGCTCGTTCGGCGTGCTTTTCCTGCGGCCTCGGGTGTAGGGGAAGAGGGCGGAGAGCCCCTCCCCTTCCTTTTGGTGGACTTGACGGTTATGAAACCGTCATTTAGTATGGTCTCGTTGGGGACCGCGGTGTCCATCGCGGGGACATTTACGTTTTTCCGCGCGAAAGGCGGCATTAATGATTGGATCTCCGGATCCGGAGATAAAGGCGAGAAAGAATTCGCCGTATTAATAAAAGTTCGCACTACGGGCGAACGTGACCGCGGACGCGGGAGAGAAGAGCTCTTAGAGCTCGAACGCGCCCGTGAGATCGACGAGCGCGAGCGCGGGGCACGCGTGTCAGGATGCGGGGGGCGCGGGGAGCGCGGCGAGCGCGGGCGTGGCGCGGCGGGTACTCTGTTTGACGCGGCGGTGAGGGGTACGAAGTGTGCGGCGGGGCGGCATTTCTCCGCGGGGGTCTGTGCCGGCGCGGGACGGACGCGTGGGTACTTCCTATTAAAGGAAACCAAGGCGTCGGGTATGTTCTCCTTGAGAAAGGTACGGAGCCTCCTTAGCTCTAGGGCTTCTGCAGAATCGGCCATTCCGGTGGCGTGTGGAGGACTGGGGAAAAAATTTGAAATTCGAATTCCGAATTCGAAACAAAATATAAACCTCCCCGCCGGAGGGGCAGGGGGGTGCGCCAAATAAAATTTAACGGACTATCCCGAGTCCGGCAAAGTGACCTGCGAGTCGAGGTGCAATGACACGCAGGAATGAGAACCTACCGGGCCTACGTGGAGGTCCCTATCAAGCCCGAGGCAGAGAACGCAGCCGGTATAAATACCTAGCTACGCCCAAACAGACACTCGGGGATGGATGTGTAGCAGGATCGGAAGGGTGGGAAGGAGACACTCAGGGCTTGACTATGACTCTATCAAGGGCCAAGATTCCTGAGCCCGACCAAGTACTATCGTTTACCTCTGAAGGAGGCAACCGAGGGGCGCTTGGGTCACGCACCCACTTGCTTTAGTTGGCACCGTCAGGTATCAGGCAAGTGACCACTAAAGTGTGGATTTCGTCGAATAGAAACAAATTGCTCTTAAAAGAGCAGTTTATGTTTGTGTAGCGTACTAAAAGTACGCGACACAATGGGTGCGAGCGAGACGGCGATACGCAGGTGCGGCGCAGGTGCGATGCAGGTGTGCAGCAAAGCCGGTCGATCGTAAAACTTCACAAAGGCGGCAGAGAGCGGTCGTAAACACGTCCGTTCCCGACGGCGGTCGTGATCGGAATCCTAAAATAAGCGCACCGTGTGTTTTGTATGCTACTAACGTACCAAATATGATTCACTTAGGCCTCCCGATATATCAACTACGTCGTGCCCCTCCAGGGTTAGGCAGAAAAAATAGAGCAACACTTCTGTGCATCCTTGTAAAATGTGTCGTTTAATAGTTACTTATTAGATTGACTTTAATTTTTATCATAATTAATATCTTAAGTATAATAGTATGTAGTGTCAGAACTCTGGCATAGTCATTTCATTCCAAATTATACTTAGGCATTTAAAAGAGGTAGAACCTTTGTAAGGTTCGATTGTGGGAGTATCACTGTGATACCTATTTCTACCCAAAAGCAGCAGTGTTTGACCTGCTGTATTTCGATTCGATGGGTTTGGTTAGCAATCAGTCCTCAGGAGTAGCAATCTATTATTTGACTTCGGGACAGGGGTCCTTTTGTGGTTAGTTGTACTTAGCTGTAGGCTGCAATGACAGATGGACAGACAGAAATCAGATGGACAGCATGCCTATTTGCTTCTTCACAACATAAAAAAATCATAACTAAAGAGTGAATATTTGTACATAGATAGATATGAAACATTAAAATACAGAGCATTTTTTTTATCGTTTTTGGTTTTGGCTTAGTGGCCACTATCTCACCTGATGTTAAGTGAGGATGTGGCCCAAGATGGTAACACGCTAAACCTAGTGGAAGATTAGCTCATAAGTGCAGCTGTCGGAACACGCCTATTGGTGTTTGGCTCTCTCTAGGTATTTAGGACAGTCCGACTGGTGAAATACCTTCACCCTTCAGAAGATTGCAGCCAAATAACCTTGTATTGTGTTCCTACGGTGAGTACAGTTTCCAGAGCTTCTTGGGGTAGGGAGAGTTCAAGGTCAACATAGCGCTAGTGATACCTTTGTTGTTACAGGCGTCCATGGGTTACGGTAGCCGCTTACCGCTTACCGCTTACCATCAAGGAGACCGTACATTCGTTTGCCACTGAAGTTGTATAATAAAATTTGCCAAGAACGTGTCGGGCCACGCGCAGTGTAGGGTTCCGTAGTTGCGCGTCACAGTATCCAGACTTAAGGATCATTCGTGTTACACCGGTCTGGAGTAGGGCTGGGCGCCGGCAGGGATACGGTCAAACATTTATAGTATATTTTTGTATAAAGTAAAACATCATTCATGCTACACCGTCCCGGACCCATAACATGAATCATCCTTTAGAGAGAGTTCTTTAAGTAATTTTAATAGAATTTGTACGAAATTACTTCTCCAAATACATATTGTAAGTTAATTGACTATTACTCGTTAAGTTTTTCTTTTAACTTCATTACTTTGATTTTTTTTTTCCATTTTTAAAACAACCGTTTAGTTAAAAGGGGGGAGGACACTACACTCTTTCAAAAATTAGCACTTTAAAGCTTAATATTTCGCAAACAGATCCTTGCAACGATAAATGGGTTTTACAGACCTATCCATCGACACAATGGTATAGACAAGAAAAAAACATACATTCCTATATTACGTGTAGAGGAGGACCCTTGATAATTTTTCCCTTTTCTCGGCGTTTTATTTTTTATAATAGCTCGGCATATTAAGTGTACTGTCCCTGATGGTAAGCACATTACAATTGAGAGATCGAAATCCATAGGCGGTCGCCGCTGTCATGCCAATTAATTAATCGGTCGTAATTAACATGTATTCCCTTACCAAATTACAGAGTACAAAGAATCTATGAGATAAGCCGCGGAGAGACAGATGGACATAGCGAAACTATAAAGGTTCCTTTTGACTTCGGAACCCTAAAAAAGAGCTATCAATATATTACAAAAGAATACGTTACATGCAGAATCATACCATTTCATATCTTCCTCCCGTTTACAGTATTGGTATTTATTAGAAACCACCATTATACTAAAGTCTGCCTTACTGTAAACATATTTTTCGTTTCCATATCCATAAATCATAAGATCATCGACCTCAAAACGTTATTATTTTCATTCAATAAATTCGGAATTGCCTGAGAAAGTGTTGCGATGATTTTTGACAGGTTGTAAATTTATATATAGTGAGTGGTCAAAACTATTACGTTACAATTACGTGGAAGGGGAAAGTGTCATTGATACATATATTAAGGCGGTAAATAAATCGTACTGATTACGTTGTTGAGTGTTATACAGTAGTGCATGTTTGAATGCATATTTTCTGATAAAACAATGGTTTGTTGAGTTAAGTTTGTTTTTAAAGAGAGGGTTTTATTATGTTGTTATTTTTCTAAGAGCTTCTCTTATTTTTTTAAACTGCTATATATTTTAAAATATTTACATAACAAAAATGATAATAATTATCATTTTAAATACTTAATGTATTTAACATACGTTATTTAAATTCATTGTAAGCACTGGAGCGTGAACAGACCCACCACAAGGTGGATCGATGACCTGGTGAAGGTAGCGGGAACCCACTGGATGCTAACATCACAGGATCTGTTTTTGAGTTTATTGTTGGCTATGTCCAGCAGTGGACGTCTTTCGACTGAGGTGATGATGATGATGAAATTGTAAACCCTTATATCCTATATAACAAAATGTTCACTTTATTCTATCAGATTTATTTATGTATTCTTAGATATTAGTCGGTATTATTATTAATCAGTACTAATTAATTATCTGTTGTTCGTGCTATTTACTAGCGACATGTACTATTTACTTTACTATTGACTAGGTGTGATAGCAACAGGTGTGCTTTATGACCGTAAATATTATATAAGCAGGCAAAGACAGGCTTAAAGAGACAGTATTGCTTAAGCTATCAGACCAATTACATAGCTTAATCACTGATTCGTAGTCTGGGATTTGGTGTCAGGACAGGTGTCTTCTAATACTATATTAAGAAATCAGTGTGTAATTTTTATCACAATTGTTTTCATAAACATCTGTTGTAAAGGATAATGATCAATAATATGAAACTGATATGTTTTTGCCTGTCTGTTTGTATGCCCAGATTTAGGTCATAAACAGCTTGATCGATTCTTATGAAATTTTGTACACGGAAGCTTATATCATCATTCAGATGAAAGGCTTTGAGAGTTGCTAATAATATGAGTAAAAATAAAATAACAAGAGGAAAATTATTACTGCATGATAAACGCGTGCAGAGCCGCGGGGCACTGCTAGTTAATAATTAAACCTGTAAAAATAAGCATATTTAGGCCTGATATAATTTTTCATTCACTAATATTATTGGATGGAAATGATATATCATTTCCAGAAACTCTTCATGTGTGTTTTGTGTGCAGCGCGCCTTGTCCGGCCGGTGGCTGCGCAGGCGTTGCTTTAGAAAGTTACTCTTTGTCACTTCCGAAGATAACGAACACGTTGCCACTGGATCTCGTGAGATTGTAATTCGGAACATTACATCAGTTCGATATTTGACTTTATTAACATAAATTGTTGTATATTTTCATGAGTAATTTGTTAATGTTTATTTATTGTCTGTTTTTCATTCAATTTAAATAAATAAATATTTAATATGGTATGGATTTGATAAAAATTAAAAGACACGCGAGTCAGCGTTCAATTTAAAATAAAGTTATCTTCTTCCATAGGTACGTAAAAAATGCTACACATTTAAGAAGATATTAAACCAGTTAACATTTTTTAGTAGTTTGTTGTCTATATAATTTAAATAAATATGTAATCTGGTATAGATTAGTAAAAAAAAACGCCATACCAGCCAATGTTTTTTCAAAGATAAAGTTATCTTCTAAAGGTAGGTGAAATGCTATTACATCTAAGAAGATATTAAACCAGTTAAAACTGTTATGATAGGTTATAAATTAAAATTAATTTAATATCACATGTTACACAATTTATGTCAGGTATAATTTTCGAATGGAGCGAAGTATTTCTTACATCGTTTCAATTTAAATAAATGGAAGTTTTATTTTCTTTACATAAATCATGTAAAGCTCTTACTATTATACTAAGCAATTATTACAAACATAGAAATTTATCTTAATATTAGAATACACCACCTTGTATTTTAATAGTAATAAATACATCCATATGTATGTACGTACGTCAAACCAGCAGTACAATAAAATATACAATAAATCCAGTTTATAAATTATAATTATATATTTATATTTGGTTCAGTGGTAGCGTGTACGACTTTGTATCGACTGACGTGAGTTCGAATCCCTGCAATGAGCCTGAGGTTTCGGTGAAGGAAAACATCGTGAGGAAACCGTAGCATGGTGGTAGGGCTTTTTCTAATGCCCGCCTGGCCAGCTACCACCCTCAAGTTGAAAGTCTGTCGCCAAGCACCAATAGGTGTGATCCGGCAGCTGCACTTGATAGTCAGTCTTCCACTGGGTTTAACGTGTTACCATCTTGGGCCACATCGTCACTTAACATCAGGTGATATTGTATCCACTACGCAAAACCAAGAACTATAAAAAAAAGTAATAAGTATTCTTTTCTGAAGGAAGGCATGACCTTATACCACACCAACCGACGATCCAACGGTTAATTAAATATTTTTTGTTTTAAGTACGTGAATTATTTTGTGCATAAGTAGCATATTATATAATTAGGGCATGTTGTAATTTACCTAAGTTTCTAGATTTATCGATGTTAGTCTAAGTATTTGACAATTATATTTTTTGATTGTTCTAAATCTAAAAGCAATGTTTTACATAAAACAATTAAACACCATAGCAATTTTGCCTATCGTAAGGTCAATAATGTTTGCTCATTGTTCGATGTAGCTTGGCTTCCCGTAACATACTAATTATTGTATTTGCATACAAAGCGAGTGTAACCTTGTATGTACTATTGTATGATTGAGGTGTCAAACTGTTTATCATTTGAATCTCATATTAAATTTTCATATAATAGATTCGCTAAGAATACATGTCGTTCGGTATTATAATAATAATCAATAAAGAAATAAGAAATGTTATATCGTCAGGTATTTTTTCCCTTTGTCCACTTTTTTTTTGTTGATGTGATCAGTTTTTTACCCGACTCTCCAGAAGGAGGGTAATGTTTTTCCATTGATTAATTTGTTTGGCACGCACTGTAGCTTAAACGGCTTGATGAATTTTAACATATGAAGTGTCGTAAATTCATCTTAATTGTGCAAGTAATATACACTATATACTAGTAATATTTAGGTAGAACAAGTTGAGGAGAAATAAAAAGTTGGTTTTATTTACTTATAATAGGTCTTTACATATGAAATTACCATTTTATATGGAAAAAGTAATCGAAAAAAAAAACCATGAAATTATAAATTAAATCGAAGTATGTTAAAATTGTGCATTATTATCTATGCACTTTCGCCATTTTATAGGTAGTTCAATGATTCCATTACTGAAAAAATTGTAGGAGTGAGAATCAATAAAAACTTTGAAGGCAGTTTGGACATTCATCGGGATTGAATTTTTTTCCTTGCTAGAAATTTTCGAAATTCCGAAAAAAGTGGTAATTGGACCAAGGTTCGGGGAGTATGGTGAGTGTCGGAGACATTTCAACCGCAGTTCCCTTAATTTAGCGACCGTTTGTCGTATTTATGGGGTCTAGCGTTGCCTTGAAGCAGCAGTGGGCTAGAGAGATTGACCGGTCTCAGTTGTTTAACGACTAGCACTTCCATCATCGTTTAAAATTGTTGACAATATAGATCTGCCGTTATCGTCTGATCAGATCTTGGGAAGCTGTACTGTATGACTGGTCCACCAAACACTTTTTTTGAGTCAACTTTTGCTTTTCACAGGATTTGGTCGGTTCTCCTTGGTTCAACCACTATATAGAGCGTTTCCGATTATCGTAAAGGATCCATTTTTCGCCAAAAGTAACAATACTATTTAAAATTCCTTAGTTATTGTGAGGGTTGAGTAACGTAACGCATCACTTAATGCGTGTTTGTTAGTGTGCTTCAGTCAATTCATGCGGTACCATTTCTTGAGTTTTTTAACTTTTCCAATGAGTTTCAAGTGAATTAAAATTGTCTTATCAATCACACCGAAGCCGCTAACTCTGACGTGGTTTGTGATGGATCCGCTTCCACGTGCACCTTTAATTTTTCATTATCAACCAGTGTCTCCGGCCGTCCACGGGGTTTTCGATGATCAAAATTTCCAGAACGAAAACGTTGGAACAAAAAAATTTCTTATACAGTAGCTTCCCCATAAACATCATAAATCCGTTGAGCTGTTTTCACGAGCTTTGCTGTGTCGAGCTGCGTCGAGCTGATGCCACGGTGGAACTCATATTCGCAAATAACGCGATATTTTAAGTTTTTTATTTTGTGAAAAGAACGATGTAAAAGATAAATCAAATGGTGCGAAAACAAATGAATCACTACCATAAATTCGAAACACAGATACACAAGCCTTAATTTTAATTTGGAACAAAACGCCATTTTCATATGTAAGGATCTAATAACTACGTGTTTAGTCGTAAAATAATATGTTTTATTCACTTACGAATAACTGATAGAAAAAACGATTTCATAATACGTAGAAGATAATAATCAAATATTAAAAGTAAGAGGTCAATTGAACTAGACGTATTGTATATCTAAGATAACATACAAGGTTGTAGGATGTTGATAAAACTCTAGGTGTTTCAGTCATTGTGTCTGACAGTAGCCGGAACGGGCTGGTAACGATCTCGAAATTCGGCCAAGGTGTTTGATTGATGATCATGCTTATGAAATAGGCTTCATAATTTATTTTTATATATTTCAAAGGAACGTTATTAGTACACGTATATGATTTTTCCAGCTTCTTTAAATAAACTTTTACTTGTAAAGAAGCATACATTTTAAGTATATCACAATTATCACATACAGAGTATGACTGGAAACAATATTGTCTATAAGACTGTTTATAAAAATTAATTCGATCTTCCTTAAAACACTTTTACACAGTACAATCTAACAAAGTAGATGCCTGAAAAGTAATTGAGCTTGAGTTTAAATTTCTCTTTTATTATAGAATATATTTGACTAGCTGATCCGTGGGAATATTTCGCAAAATATATAATTTAAACAATATAACTAACAGCTATTATATTAACCCAAAAACACCTTTGACAAATAATTTGTAAAAATAATTTCCGAAACATTAAGAAATAATAAAATATGTAGTTTAAAAAACTAAACAACAAAATTATAAACTAATTAAATTGACTTGTATTAGTTACGATATAAGTATTTATGCATTTTACCCTAGCCATTATTTTAACTTCATTGTAGAAGAAATGCAAAGATACCTATATTTTTTTTATAATACATGCTGGTGAGTGTTGGATACCTTCGTTAGTTATTAGTAAGCTTGTCATTTCTTTCATATCCAATGGTTAATCTAAAAAGCGTGGAGCGAGTGCTACTTGTGTGTACTTTAATTTAGTTTAAACAAAACGCTTAGTGTGTGATAAACGCGTGGTTTTTTAGTTTTTTTTTTTAACTACATATCTTATTTTTTGTCCTTTAGTCTTTTAAGAACACTTCGTTACTAAGCCGTTACTTTTTTTTTGTTTAATGTAGTGTATTTGTAAGGGACTGACAATGGATTTTAGATCCCTCGGTATTATTAAATAAACAGTATTTGAAAAATTTCGTGGGATCAATATGCGTGAGACGTATGATGAAGGATTCTAGCAGATTTATTTTGCTGTGCGAAGTTAGTTAAATAGTATGACCATAGTATATTGACAGTATAATTTTGATATTCTTTGATAGCTAATTTCTTTAAAAACTTCAAAATTTAAAATTATTGTATATACTAACAAAAAATTATAAATATGTTAGCAACGTTTTTTCACTTTAGTTTTAGAAAATATATTGAAAAAATATATTAAAAGTTATTCAGTATTTAAAAAAATGTGGATATTTATGTACGCACGTCAGATGTTATATTTCTTTGTCGTAATAAAACAAAAGTAATATTAAAAATTTATCCCGCACCAAAATCAATATAAAATTAGTAATCAATGTTAATAATATCAATTCATCTTACTGACTTTTACTTATTTAATTGTTTAATAATTTAGAATTCTATAAATACTTATTACTTAAATTTACAATTAAAATTTTCTTTTTTGGAATTAAAAAATATAAGTTTGTAAATGAAATCACATTATTATCATTCATCGCGCAACTCTCAATTTGACTCTCTACTAAACGCATCAAAAGAAGTATAATTTCAATAAAAAAAAAATATTTTCAGTCTTGTAGGAAGAATAATTTCAGAACCAGTGGTATTGTTTTTAATGTTCACGAGTGCCTTCCCCTGGCTTAGTTTGAATTAAATCTATTTAATTTTGACATAAAAATTTCTAGGCTTGTTTGGATTAATTAAAAGCCAATAGCTTTCTTAATTCAATGCGTTTAAAAAGTAAAGAAAAACGGTAAATGCGTAAATGCGTAATAACTGTTTAAGTTGTTTAGGTGGGCAGATAACGTCGCTTTCGCTGAAGCGTAAACACTGATACGTCATGCGACAAAAAGCAATGTACTACACGCCTTTATTTTCAGTCATATATTTATTTTGAGTACTTGACAATTTTTAAGAACAATTGAATGGCTCTTTTACCAAATGTACTTAGTTTATAGATAAAAAGAAAAGTCAATTGAGATTGATTGAACAAAAGATTTTACGACTGGAGTGCGAATCCAAAGCTTTAGATAGATATTTCTTTATAGCTTAGTAGAAGTTAGACTTAAGCTTTTAATGCTTTTCTTCTATCGGAAATGTATGGTGAAGGTGCTATAGCCGAAAAAACTATACTGTAATGGTTTGCTAGGCTTAAAATTGGCGGATGAATTTTTCGGAAAATCCATATGTATATAATACTAGCTGGTCACACGGTTTCACCCGTGTTAAATTTATTCGAGCAATTTTTACCACGCCGCTGCCAACGCACCCGTGTAGCCTACCGTTGTTCTCACTTATTCTACTTGCCTATAGTTTGCCAGATTGTTTGAAGTTCATATTTATTGCTCTTCTCTTTAGAGTTTTAGCGCGAAGTTATAACGGCTATAATATTCCTCATGAATCTGGCTATCCCTGGAACCATTGCACGGGTGCGCAGTAGGAAACACCCAGAAGGCACTCAGCCGCGAAAGCGAGGCAACAAGCTCAAGGATGCCAAACTGGCTGAACCTCGGCTTAGGCTGTTGCCGTACACGCATATTAGCCAGAAAATGAAAAAAAAGGTCTCTTACATAACCTATGTACCTGAGTGTTGTGCATGTGTGACGTGCAGTGTCATGTGTGTGTGTGTAGCTAGTGAATGCAGTGTATTGTCACTGTATCGCGTGAGCGGCTGCTGGCTCAAGGGCTCCATGCCGGAGGAACGGACCTAGGCTTGAGTCACTGGTGAGAGTGGTCGTGGCGGGTAGTAGCTAAATTTTTATTACAGTATATTTATCGTTTATTCCTAACCTGCTCTAACTTTAATAACAGTAGAAAAATAGGATATGTAAGGTTTTTTTTTGTAATTAGTTAGAATATGAAAATGAATGACACATAAACGAAGTACATATGCGTATATGTATATATATATATATACATATATATATTAACAAATCTGTAGTTCTCTGTGTATATATATATATGTAAATTTCAGTAATCACGAATATACCATTTTTTTTTATCTGTCTGTTTGTTCGTATGTGTATAAGCTCAAAAACAGCTTGAAAGATTCTTATGAAATGATGTACACTGAAAGCATATGGACTGATCATAGGTCATAGGATCTATTGATATGCTATAATAATTGTTAATAATACTTTAAGAAAATATCAAATAAGTTCTTAAAAATTTACTTTGTATTAATTCTCAGCCGATTTTCATAACATGTTGTACACGGGAAGTATAAGCTATTCCTCATTTAATAAGCTCAATAATATAAGTGAAAATAAAATGACGGAATGTAAATTATAACTGTGTAGTAAACGCGTGTGGAGGCGCAGGGCGATGCTAGTTATATGTATAATTAAATCGAATAACTAGTTCAATTCAATTCACAGAATTACATTCATGGCAACGGTCTAAGCAGTTCGACCACTTCGGCATCGGTATACTTGTTGTCATTTCTTCTTTTTCCATTGCTTTCTGCGCCCTCTTCGTAGCCCGTTGACGCTGTTAAGGCTCCTTCGCAGTTAAACAGAATTAGTCATTTCGAAAAAAAAAGTATTGTTAATAGACGATTTGGTTGGTCAAAAATTGTAATATGATCAGCCTAGATAAATTATTGGATCTGAAGTGTTTGTCTCGGATTACTCGATATATGCTGGGTGTGGCATTTTCATAATGAATTAATTATTTTTGGAGTTGTAATTGTATATATACATGATTTTATAGGTCGGTGTTTACTACTAGGAAACAAATTTAGATGTCGCCGGACAACTGAAACTATTCGTCTCGACCGTGACATTTCTTTAATGTCATACCGGTTTCGTGTAATGTGATATTAACGTGCATTATATATCAACATAATGTCAATTATCCAATTATCTTACATGATTGAGAAATAGACCCGTCTGTGCGACCACTTGAATGTCACAGTATTGTTGCATCTTTTTATTTATTAACAATATAAAAACAGCAAAGCAACTTGTCAGCCTATAAAAAAAGTGTTTATGTTTAAAAAATCTGTTAAATTATAAAATAATGTAAACAACTGCTACCGGTACAACTGCAACTATCACTGCTCCCGGTAATAACAAGTAATCAAAATCTACATGCTACAAAAATAAACACGTTCGTAAAACAGACTTATAAAGAACGTACATCTTAAACGGGTGGGTCTAGAAACATGAAGATTTGCACACTAGTTGCACATATCTTAGATGAGTATTTAAAGAGGATTTTTGAAAATTCGTCCTTCAAGGGGGTTCATTGTTATAGTTAATACAACTTAATTTTTTTTTATGGCTGCACAATTTCACTTCCCTACTAAGCATAGCTTGAATTATGGTAACTAAACAGTTGATATACTATAAATTTATATTTAACTCCCAGACACATAACTGACAAAATTATGCTCTTCACACAAAAGTCACTCATGGGCGGGGATTGAGCTCGAGACCTCTCGGCTCAATAGTAGGGTTTACTACAACTGCGCCACGAAGCTAGGTGTTGTCAGTGAGCAGATATGTCAATACGTAATAAATAATAGAATCTCATTTATGAATGCATATTTGTTAAACTACCATCCTCAAGTTGACAATCCGGGAGATGCACTTAAGAGCTAGCTGCCTCCACACTTAGCATGTCACCGTCTTCGGTCATATCCTCATTTATTATCAACAGAGATTGTGATCAAAATGTGGTCTGTAAAAAGAACCGGTCGAAGGAATGTGTGATAGTAATTTGTTATTTCACAGATGTACTTGATGTTAACGATTCAGAATATCGGTGACTACAGCAACCTGACCGGAACGAAGTATTACTGTAACTAGAACATAATACATTACTAGAACAATTTTACACAATACGCGTTATGTAACTGTATCGCCGATTAATTGGTTAATTGCATTTAGTACGTACGTATGTGTATGATGCGTGTGGTCCGACCGTTTTGCGGAACCGGCAATTTGTTTGCCGGCTTCGTTGTTACGGTCGATTTCGGGGTTAGAAATGTTTGAGAACTTTATTAACTTATGGTGTTCTGTTATCTATATTAACCAATTAAGCTAAACCTCGTACAAATCAACAATCTTAATGTACTAAAATCTAAATTTAAAATATGTAAGTTATTGCATTTTTTCCCATGAATTCAAAAAATGTCGTGCAACCGTCTCCCTATTTTTTGGCTCTGGATAATGGCAGTACGGGAAATATTTTTATACCATACAACCTATATATACCACGGCCATGTTCCTATGTTTTGATTTGTTTCATAAATTATTGATTCCATAAATATAAAGAACTAGAAGCCTTATAACATTAATAAATTTGCCCAATTGTATTGCTGTTATCAGACATGTAAAGCAATGATGGCTCAGTGGTAGTACTTCGCGTCAATTGACGTGAGTTCGAATCCCTGAAATGAGTCAGAGCTTTCGATGAAGGAAAAAATGGTGAGGAAACCATAGCATCCATAGCACCTATAGCACCCTCAAGTTGAAAATCTATCGCCAAGCACCAATAGGTGTGTTCCGGCAGCAGCATTTGAGAGCCAGTCTTCCACTAGGTTTAGCGTGTTATCATTTTGGGCCACATCGTCACTTAACATCAGTTGAGATTGTGGCCACTACGCCAAACCTATAATGATAAAAAACATTCCGCTTCTTTGAGTCGTAGCGCAAAATTGTATGGCATATAATCTTCCTCAATAAATTGGTTATAAAATGCTGTAAGAATTTTTCAAATAAGACTGGTAATGCTAAAGATTAGCGCGTTCAAAACAAACAACCTTTTGAGTTTTATAATATTAGTATGGATATTCCTCGGTTTTTTTTATACCACTACGGTGGTAAGCTGCTGGTAAGCAGTTATCACAGGATATGGATGCTTGCAACACCAGAAGCATCACAGTTATTAACAATCAAAATCTATCCATGTGCTAACATGATGACTGTATTAATGTTTGCGTTTTTTCTCAATAGTGAGATACTATTTAGGCTAATAATATATATTCACTGAACGTTGAATTCATTACTTAACGGTCATAACTAAGATACAAGCTTCCCTTACTTGTTACATGTTTAAAAGGGCGTGGTACAGCTCGCAATCATACGGCCTGAACCTGTTTAATTGACTACTGCAAGACGGGCCTTCACCTACCAATATCTTGTTTTTATTTCTCGTATATCAATCAGTATTTATAAAGCGATGTTTGAGTAAGTTTCTGTTCACTTTAAAGTAAGTATGTACGCGTGATTATTTCTGTTTTGATATTCTCATTTTTATGAAAAAAAACCCTTTAGTGTTGTGCATATCATACACAACAAGAATTTTTTGAATCCGACATGCAGTTCCAGAGATTAACGAGTTTAAACAAACAATCAAACAAAAAACTGTTCAGGTTTATTATATTAATAAGTATAAGTATAGATTATAAAGTACAAGAGATTGTTTGTTCGTTTTTAACACGTTAATCTCTAGAACTACCAGTCAGATTATAAAAATTACTTTTTCATTTACCTACTTATTGAGGTAGGTTATATGTAGGCTATATAATTATAAGCTACGGCCTATAAAATCCGTCTGAGGCTTCAGGGCCCGGCCCTTATTGGAAACAGAGCAGGCATATAGAAAAAAAAATGTGTGCAGCAGTTCACACGTGTCAGAGGTGATACATTCAGAAAAAAAATGTTCCATAAATTTTTTTGTTCAAATATCCTGAATCAGCTGGATTTGAACTATCGACCTCTCGTGCGTACTGCGTTTAATCTCAGTTCATCTCACACCACTAGGCTAATTCGACGACGATCACAATCACGAAAATCAGGACTTTCATTAACCGTGCATAATATAAATGTGTTCTATCTCATTCTCTCGTAGGCTAAATCCTATAGATGTATGTGATTGTCTCTTTTTACTGTCGTTTCATCGAGTTTCAAATCATAACGGTGCTAAAGAAGTTTTCACTTCAAAAACCTAAGGAGCGGAACAGTAGCCATGAATGTCGAGCAAACAAGAAAGCTGTAGGCAAGGCAGTGAGAACAACAATATGCTACCCATGTTCGTCTGCAATGCCACTGTAGAATGTTTGTAGAACAAATTTAACACGGTTGAAACTGTAGGGCACAACTAGTTAACTAATAATGACTATTACAGTACTCAAAGACTAATTTTAAATTGTAGTTCATAATGTCTTCGAAACAGTTGAAAGTAAAATTAGATAAGCATCAATAAAGTTCGTTTGAAAAAACATCAGCATTTAATTTTGTGCAGTTCGCTGAGTTCGCTAATATCAATAAAGCGATAGCCCCGTTACATCAGCAAGCGATCGGTCTACAAAGCATCTAGGCAGTACGGTCAACTGCAGCGGCCGTGCAGTGTTATTGCATCAAATAGACCCATTTCTGCGATGTCCGATGCAATGTTTGTCGCATCACGCATAGAAATTCTTTAATAATTATAGTTCATGCGTCATTTGGTTTTCCAACTTTTCATGTAGTAATAATATCTTACCGGTCTGTTTATTTGCGTGGATATTACAGTAGGGTCGATACCAATGTATGCACGCAATAACTTTTCAACTAAGATAGGGACCCTACCTTAAATTCGAGGTCTAATAATACATAATTATCTTTGTAATTAGACTACATTTTTAATGTGACGATTTAAAATATAGTTAAGCATGTAATGGTAGTTTAATTATGTACTAATTCTAGTGAATAAAATACTTAGATCGAGCAAAGGACTTTAAGGTCCTTAAGCACTTACTTTAAAGTATATTTCAAAACAAGTGAACAGTCGCTAATTACTTATTCTATATAAATCTCAATTAACGCTTCTGGTAATAGTTTCCGACGTCATCTCTGATGAAAAGTTAATTGGAAAGTATCTGTACGCTAGGTACCTATTCTAGGTTTCATAATTTTATTTTTTAGTGTTCCTTCAATTGCTGCTGTAGCTAGACAGACAGTCAACTCCTTGAACCATGCTCTTCATGCTAATTAGTTCAAATCTAATAAGTTGTCCCCTGATATGATATTTTTCAGGTTCATCAATTAAGTTCAGTTTCCCAGCGCTATCTATCTACTGCCTATATTCTTTAGTGAATTTTAACTTTTCAACGTGATTTCCACTCGAGCTAATTCCTCACTTTTTATAAATTAATTATCAAATTCAATCTCATAATCATTCATTACGTAGAGATAACTGTATATGTTTATTGCGTTAATTCGAAAGTGTTATTTTGATAGTGAAAGCGTTGGATGGATGGGACAGTTGACTGATTTATTGATGATTTGCGGCTTTACGGTTCGTACTTGTTAAGGTTTTTGATAACTTCGGTTTTGATTAATGCTTTGTATCATGTCTTAGATTTACTTTACATTGTACGATCGTGACAGTTGGTTTTTTGTTACAAATTCTTTACATCGTGTGTTGTGCACACTGAGGTATTAAATAGTTAGAAATCATTATTTACTTATACTTTCGCTAGATGGCGTTACTAAGTAATTTTCTTGTAGCAAGGTTTCATCTTCGTAAGGCATTAGTAATTAATTTAATATAAATAATTTTGAAACCAATGCTGCGTGACGTAAAGTGAGAATGTGTTCGACCACACTAAACTTAGAATAAAGTATTACGTACAATATATGTATAGTAACATACCAATAGATGTTTCGTGACAGATGTTTATCTCGTTAACTAATTGAGTACTACAAAACTGGAAGTTAAGTATCGGACGATTCTTTTAAAATGTGTAAGTACGCGCTTAAGCTTGAGCTCACCTGATGGTATGAAGATAAGGCTGACCATGGATCGCGTTTACCTATCAAATAACATTTCACACTTTGCTTGAAGATTCTTTAGTTATAAATGAGCGGAAGACGGACGCCGGGATGCGAGCTGCTTGTATAATAAAGACGAAGCGAATCGCTTCATGCTGTTATACCCCTAAGATGTATGGCATGCATGATCCAAGAATCTGTCCCGTCAGCATTTTTGGCTCTAAGCTAGCTTTCTCTTGTTTTGAATAAATCCTCTAGTAGGTTTGAATAAATCCTCTTTTCGTTATACTTTACCTAAAATTTATTTATGAAATTGTGTATTATAAATTACAAGAATCCTTCGTAATTAATAGTTTTTTTTAAAGCTGTTTGCATATTCTTGTATAACAGTGTGAATCAGGAGAGTGTACATTACATAAACTGGGAACCCTCACTACGTCTAGTTGACCTATGGTGGTTATGATTAAATGTTATTCAATTTTGTTACAGTGCACGATTATGCGAGTCGACGTGTGTTTAAGCGCTGCCGCGGTGGTGCTGCTCACTGTCGCCAGTGCCCTCCGTACCGTACAGGTATGCTTTTTAACCATGTTTCCTTAAAACATAATAGCAGAATCTGTGCATGTTTCGAATGCTCAAAACACCACATCTTTTTTAACTGAGAATAGCTGCGCGCGCTGCGAGCAAATGCTCGTGCTGTTATGTTCCGTAAGACGTGGGTAGCAAAACAGATGGTTCACGAGGCGATCTAATTTTTCAAATGATTTTTTTTACACTTGTATTGGTTTTTTAGATTGGATTTGTATTTTTTATAGTAGTATAGCAAAATGACAGCACTGCACCGTACCTGATGATAAGCATAGTACAATCCAAAAATAGTAGCAACCACTGAGAGATCAGTAATCCATCGTCGATCGTCGTTATCATATCGGCTTACAAGTTTCTTGGCAGCTTGATATACAATGGCTAATCACGAAAGGCAACTAACTAAAAAACAGTCGCTGTTACGGGTTTATACATGGTGGTCGAACGTGCGGCTTTTGTTACATCTGATGTGCGGTGGTTGCGATTCAGTCGGACACAATTTTCGTCTCTTACCACCCGATCATATAGGAGCCCATCTAGGCTTTACGGCTGAGTGTCTTCAGCGATCGCCCCCAAGCCCACTGAAGCTGTAAAAGCCGTCTGAGACTTCAGGGCCCTTACTGTAATCAGGTGTCATCAGATCGAACAGATTAATTTTCAACGATCTAGGTGAACGCAAATTTCTTGCCATTCCGCAATGTTTGCGTGTGTTTCAGAATCCTAAAATTAAAAATCTGATAAGATAATAATATTCGTATTAAGGAGTTGGACTTTGAGAATACTAATTAGAAGAAAATTAAAGCAACAAGAAAATCCCGTAATTCAGTGGTTTTTAACATTACATCAATCGAGAATTTTAATCTTTCACATTTTACAGTTCCTTATCATGCTAATGTTGAATAAATAATTGACGTAGGAATAAACTTATATTCTAAAAAGCAAATCTTAATTTATCACGCATATCAGTTCACAGAATAAATGCAAAATTAATTGTGAAACACGTTCACACCAGACAGTCGATCTTGTCGCGTTCGGTCAACAATCAAGGTTGTGTGTGGCCAATACGATAACAATAATATGATCTATTTGATACCGTCGAACCGCACAGTTTACTCGGACATTAGCTGCACAAGCCAGCGCAGGTTGAATATTTAAACACTTGCGAAATATTTCATACCGACAACTGTCGTGAGTCAATATCGGGTGAAATGTTTTATTCAGTCAAGCTTTTTGTTTGACGTGTCATATGATTGTTAAAATATAGGCATGATAAGAGCATAGTTATTCCGTTTAACGTTTGAAATCGGGTTTACTTATATTATTTATATATTAGGTTTTATTGCTTATCATTTGTTTTGTTGGGTTAAATGTTATTACAGAGTTATTATTATATATGTATTAACATACCTAAAGACGTTTTTTGTGTAGGTATTATGTTGAGCCTTTTCATGTTCCTGGCATAGCACAGTGATGTCTAAAAAGCAATTATCTGTCTTAAATCTTTTATATGTATATGTTTTGTTTTGTTTCCTCGCAGCTTCGGTTGTGTAGACTATAAGATATGTACCGTTTTTTTAACTGAATTTATATATTGTTATCTCTTTTGATTATATATACGTTAATCAATCAATTGTAGAAACAATCTGTTCAGAAATTGTACTAATTTATGCAAACAAAGCAGCCGATAAAGAGTTGCAATTCAATAAAGCACATTTCTTTCTATACCATGTTAATCGTTGAACTGTCTGCTGCTAAAATCACCAAGTTTCTGTTGAAATTGATTTTGAAAAGGCCACACAGAATAAATCATATCCAAAAAATATGATTTCCCTTACAAACTTTGTTACGTCCTCTCTCGTTATTGGTTGAAATTTAAAAATCACCAAAATACGTGTTCTGATAAACATGTCGAAAAGCCTATAATACTAAGTTTCGAAGAAAAATAACTAGAATAATTATATTTCTTAAACAAACTTTGTCAACCTCTTTCACACGCGTAGGAGTTGAGTTTCGAGAAATCCCATTTTAAACGATGCTTGCATTATAGAACCAACAGCCTCCTCAAATTTCACATTTCTATCCTTAGTAGCTTGGGCTGGGCGATGATGAGTTAGGACAAAGCCTTTTATATGTATAGATAGAGGAACAAAGTGTCCGAGCGGACGAATCTATCCTCTTGTCCTACAAGTATTCGAACAAAAATCATGATATATAAATATTATGGTTTGTTTATAATAAATATAAAATTACCTGTAAAAATAGTACCGGAAATAATATTTAAAAAAAAGGAAGGCACTTATGAACGTCAACACATTAGCACTGGTTAGAAAAACATCCCAGTCATTGAGATGAACGGCAAGAAACTCAATCGAGTAAATCTGTTATTATTTTGGTGTTTCACTGTTTACAATTATTATCATTATTAGTAAATGTACAGATACTGAGTCACTTCTAGACATAACTATCATTCACGTAATCGTCTACCCTATAATACCCTTTCCCAATGAAACCTCCTGTAATTTAATATGGATCTCAATAAATTGAAAATAAAATACTACACTTCATTTTTTTTTTATATTTATCCTTTTATTTAAATTCTTGATTTTTCTTATATTTTAAATATCATGCAATTAGTACTAAGCATTTACATCGCATAATATACCAGTTAATTATTTATTCGGAATACAACCAGTGTGCATCGCTAAGTATCGTGTGCACGTCACGTCTTCTAATACTTAAATATTCATTGGGCATCATTGCCGTGGGTCATTAACCCTTGATATATAATATTAGTAACAGTAAAATATAAACAATAGTATTTATGCACATCTTTGTTTTTCAGTAGTAGATTCTTTAAGCTTACCGTAAAATTATAGGTTTTTTAAGTAAGAATTTAAAATTAATAATTTAAAAATGAATACTCGGAAACTAAACGTATATATTACTAAAATTATGGCAATATAGACTATATAGACGAAATCTGTCGTGTGTTTTATTTTAATTCATAAACTTACGTTATTTTTGTTATATTATTTAATATTGATGGCATTTTGTGTATTATAGTTTTGTTATTTTGCAACAAGTGAAGTGGATTTTAAATAATAATTAAAAACATCCATTTTAAGGAGCCACAAAACTCACTGGAGAATTCTAACAAGGTAGCCACCATCTTGTTATTACCATGGTTGAAGTTTAGGAAGATATTACGAATTTAAACTTAAAGATCGTGTATCCAAAGGCCTTAATAATTAAAAAACAAAACGGAGCAACGAAAAAATGTATGGATTTGACAAATCTGATCACGTTATTTAACGTTGATATAATTATGTCAATTCCATATTTTTTTTCGTCTTCTGTTAGCGTTAACGATTGTATAAAGGTATAAAGGTAACTTGGCTAGGCCCCCTGAAGCTTATAAGTGTTTTTCCAAACGTAGGATAATAATTTATGCTTTTGGCAAAAAATTTACTCAACGCGTCTAATTTGTTCATCAAATGTCTCCACTCTCAATGATAGATTAAAAATCTTTGTCAGCTTGTATAATTATCTTAATTAGTAGTTATGTCGTGTGTCGTTGCGTGAAACATTATTGTGTTTTGTGAAATTGTACGGAGATGTGAGTGCAGCGGCCTAAGCAGTGGCGGTGGCGGTCAGTGTCTACTTAGAAAGCGGAGTTGGCGATCACGTCTAATTCATTCGCAATTATAACGCTTGTAATAATGCTAATCGATGTTACTTATTATTATGTCACCGGTACTTACAGTTTGTATTTCATATTTATATTTCACTACTTCTAATTTGTTTCTTTTATTTTGTAATAATTTTTTTTTATACCAGTACGGCAAAGTAACGGCAATGTATCTGATGGTTAGCATAGTACAATCCAAAAAAAAGGTGTGTGTGCGATTCACACATGATAGAAGTGAAACTTCATTTTAAAAGACATTTTCTATTTAATTTAAACAGTGTGCAATATACATACACACCGACATTTCCTCTCTCGCTCTGACTCACACAAAGAGGAGAGACCGATAATAATTATATTGCTTTCTCCTCTGGCTCACACAAAGAGGAGAGAACGATAATGTGCGTTAAACGTTAAACGTTTAACATTTAACGTTTAACGCTTTGAAGTAGCATAAGAAGTTTCACTTCAAAAACAAATGATGCCCACTGAGAGATTGCATATAGGCCTACAAGCCTCTTAGCGGCTGGATATACAATGGCTGATCATGAAAGGCAACGAACCAAAAGATTAGTCATTGTGACGGGTTAATTGCTGGATGTACTCTGGTCGATCCCGGAACTCGACACGCCTAAGCGTGCCATTATGACGGGTGTTACAATTGGTTAAATATGTTTATTGTAAATATATTGTACAGATCTAATAATAATTATAATTTTATTATTGACAATACAAGGTCAATTACACCGGTCTATAACATACTGGTAAACTTAATATTTATGTTAGTAAATATAATTTAAAAATTTTAATCAACCCAATCACTACAGTCACATGTGGCGTTATTAATAATCCAAGGTTTTAATGCCTACGTATCAAATAGTTATAAAAAGGTATTCTCTGAAAAGTTTCCACTCAGTGGTGGTTTAGGATAATTAGACTCTACTGACAAATTTAAAAAATAAATTGAAAGATATCATCACTTTGTGTTTTTAATGTGGTTTATTCTTCATATAGTTGTATTTCAGATACAATAGTTGAGCGTAATTATCTAGTGTCATTTCTGCAAACTTATTCCTCTACTTGTGAATGGGAAATAAATTAAATTAAGATTTCATATCCCGTCAAACTGACATTATATGATATAAACTGTTATGTGATGCTACAATAATAGGTTATTTATTATTATTACTAGATGTGCCCCACTGTTTCATCCGTGTTAAATTTATTCTACTAACTCAGCACCACGCTGTAACGCACCCGTGTAGCCTATCGTTGTTATACTGCTCCGTTCCTAAGAGTCGCAGCGTGATAGCCTATAACCTTCTTCAATATAATAATCTAATATTTTTTTCAAATCTGTCAAGTAGTTCTAGATTTTAACGCATTAAAAAAAAAAACAAACAAAACAATCTCATGTGGTTTATAATTAAGTATAGATTATTTTAATGGATAGGATTATTGAGTTATCAATCGAATCATATACGATTAATAATCGATCTACGAAGTCATTAGCGTCACTAGCGTTTGTGCAACACATAAATTTGCAGTTATTTTCGACTGCGAGTTAACTACATAGCTAGGTATGAAATTACACTGTTTTCTAAATGTTGCGGCTTATAGCCGTCCTCGATTTGTGTGGTTACACTGGATAATTTAAGTTAAACCCTTTCGAAACTTGATAAAGTACCGACCTTGCTTACTATTGTTGGTTTAGTGTTGTGTCGTGGTTGTCGATCAAACAGCATCTCGAGATACCCAAGCCAGATACGTAGCGGAGCAACAACCGAGAAATCGAATCGACTTTTTTATATATAACTTGCTGTGCCCGTGGCTTTGTTTGCGATGACTACGGAATACCGTCGGTCAAGCGCATGCGCGAATCTTGCTGCTCTCGTTCCCATCGGTCGCCTGCCGGTTATTTAATACAAAAAAGTTTAAAATGGGTGATATGCTATCGCTAACATATCTGTAGGTCTTTTTAAGGTCTACAATTTTATAGTACATTAATTTGATATATATATATATCTCTTATGGTTTACTTAGCGCTTGTCATTTAAGCGCCCAAAAATTTCTTTTTTCCAGAATTGATTTACCATTATCGTCACTGCTTATTTCGTACGTTACTTTGTGTAATAAAATATATCCTATAATCTGGCGAGATAACGTATCTATGAATTAAAAAAGAATCATGTAAATCAGATAAGTGGTTTTCGGGTGAAAAAACATTAATGAACAGACAGAAAGAGAGACGTTGAGTTTTATAAGATGTATAGATTTTTCATATATTATAGTTTCAGCGTTAGGGTATGAATATTCTCACTCGATGTTAAGGTGACGATAATTATGTGACGTAGAACAACTTGTTTTGTATATAAATGTAGGTAAAAGTTATTGGCGACACATTTTCTACTTGAGGGTGGTAACTATCCAAGCGGGCATTAGAAACTGCCCTACCACCATATTAAGGTTCATCACGATGTTTTCCTGAAACTAAAGATCAGACTGATTGTAGTAGAATTAAAAATTAGAACCTACGAGTACATCGATCGTCGCAGTGTCTGAACACTTTACCACTGAGCCGTCATGATTAAGAAGTCATATGACAACTTACACTTGCAGGAAAACTCGTCATAGTGTCTGATAGCGACTGTTAGATCCCAAATTCAAAATATAGAAATGTGGCAATGGTAGATATAAATTGAATGGGACAAAAATTCTAGTGCCATTATCCAGGGATAAAAAGAGGAATATACGTTATAAATCCATACATAAGAACTGTTCTGAAAAATTGTTAAAATAGTTATGTAGGTTTCTTGCTCATACAACGTATTAAAATAGATGAACAAAACTGAAATGTTTATTAGTGATTAGATTTTGCCAATACTAATAATATCAATAAAACTTGATGCATATTATAATAACACTTGAATATCTTGAAGACATTTTTGTTACTATATGACATCAGTATTCTTTATTCGGATGCAGTCATTTGCAACTTTATCGAATGGGTCAAGGTGCGCACAGACAGCTAAATAATCTTGCGGTTATGCAAGAACATCTCGGATGACATTTCGGTGTGCTTTAATAAAACTTATGTTTATTATAATTATTTTTACTAGCTGTTTGTGATAGTCAATATGTTAATTAATAGCTTTAAGTTTTTTAGTAGCAGTATTTAATAGTATCAAGTTTAGAAGCTATTTCGACCGATGTGACTCTGAATGATCTTGGTTCTTGTGTTGAAGGATAACGTCTTGATTCAACCCTGACATGCTGTGGCGGCGTTAAGGACAATAAATAGTGTTACAAAAATCGAGGAGAACGCCGGTTAAGTTGGAGTTGCAGAACAATATTTGTGTTTGATTGTAATTACGCTTAATAACAGACTTTTATTTTATATAATATAGATAAATGTGGGTAACTGAATAAGATAGATATGTATACAATTTGACCAAAAATGTCAGTTATACTAATCCTCGGTGTAGCAGCATATTAGTAGTATATTTTAGGGACTCGTTCCTAGAAAAGAAATCCTACTAAATACAGCTATTACTAAGACTAGTAGATAGGACGGATTCTTCCTTTAATGACCTGCATCGGTGAACTATAATAAGTAACCGATTACAATCTGGCGAATAAGCTAAAAACCATAAATAACGTAAATAAAAAAACGTCCCCATACAAGAAACGTTCAAGTTTTTTATTTATTTTGTTTTATTATAAAAACGGTAATATATAAAAGTGACACACTTGGTGTGACTATAGTGCAAACGCTAAAGTTAAACAACAAGTAATAAAAACCGGCCAAGTGTGTGTTGGGTTCACGCTAAAGATCCCGAATTTAATGAAAGTAAACTTTTTTGCGACAAAAACATAAAACAAATATATTGTATGCTGGAATGTAATCTTCGGTGTGAAAGTCTAATTCACACTTGGCCAATTTTAACTGCATACTAGCTAGTGGTTTAATATGAAAATCAATGTAAAATGAAAATGAAATGTATGCATTTTTGTCGCCAAGAACCTAAATGTGTGTTCTGGCAGATGCACTTGGATGAGCGTATTACCATTTTGGGCCACATCGTCACTTAACATCAAGTAAGAATGTGGCCATAATGTTAAACCTTTAAGGAATATAAAAAATGTTATCAAGCGTCTTTGGTGTTTAACGTTTTAATCTTCATATTTAGCGTTCACGGCTTGTTAATAACTTCGATCACACCAGTGTGACCGTAGCCAGACGTTAACGTATACACAATAATATATTTGTTTAATAATTATAAAAAATAAGAGTTTATTAAACATTTGACATAAACGGCAGCAGAATGCATGTTAAATAACCAGATAATTTCCTATAAAAGCGACTTGACTTTTGCTTCCCACGCTTCTTCAAGGCCTGTCCCAAGCTAATGGTGTCCATTGTGTCGCTTTGTCACCCTGACCTTTGGGGTCATTACCCGGTATACAACTACACAGGGAAATTGACATACCATGGTATTTGAATGATAATAAATTTTTCGAGTTATCCGAATGTTACTTGAATTGATTTTGAATTTCTCGTCGTCGTAGGCAACATTGTTAGCAACTAAAGCAACCAGAAAAAGTAATTCCAAGATTATGTTGTTGCGAGTTTATGATGCCAATCACATCCTCCTTAGGATCGGAAAACAGCAGCGTGCTTCTATCGTCAAACCTTGCAGAGTTCCACCATCAAAAACTCCGTAAATGAGTATAAATTAAGGTCTCTGTAAAAAGTATATAAAAATTATAACTACAGTTAACATGCGTACATTATTTATCCGTGAGAAATACCTATAAAAGGCTTTATTATTTATACTAGATGACAAAGGTCATTTATTACTTTTTCTCATAGGTACGTGGAAACTATTTAACAATAAAAAATATAACAATGCGATGCACACAATTTGTAATATTTTTATGTTGTATAGTGTCAATTTAAGCTCTTACTTTTTCATAGTAGCTGATGATGTCACTGTCCCTACACTATAAATATCAGAAAGAGCTATTTTTATACTTTTTTGAACGCATATACACTGGACCGCAAAGAAAATATAAAAATATAGTCTTATATATATATTTTTTTTTAGATATTGAAGATTTTATAACCGACCCTTTTTCTTTGAGGTTCTGTTTAGTTTCGACTTGACGGACAGACAAACGTCCGTGGCTTAGCTCAGACATTTATAGTAGGTACTAAAAAGCTGTAATTTAGTATAAGTATACATATTAATCACGCCATCAAAGTGGTAATATAAAATGTAAAAAAATAATGTTTAGACTACCTGCCCTACAATTAAAGTGGGAATATTGTTTTTTTTTCTCGTTTATCCCATGGTGCGTAGTATCGTTGGTAAGGTCGTTAAAAAATATTATGGGTCTGTGAAAACCATTTTTCGATACAAGAATCCGTTTGCGAAATATTAAGCTTAAAATGCTAATTTTTATTAGTAATGTGTCCCCCCCTCCCCCCGACAGATAAACGGTTGTTTTTGGATATGTAAATAAAAATCATGGTAGTAGTAATGACCGATAATGAAGCTAAATGGAAAACAATCAGCGGTAAGTAGGCTTTACAAGTTAACGAGTAATAGTCAATCCACTTATAAAATGTATTTGGTTAAGTAATTTCGTACAAATTCCATTGAAAAGAACTTAAAATCCCCCTCTAAAGGATGATTAATGTTACACCAAGCCGGGCGCCGGCCGGGTCACGATCAAACATCTATAATATACTTTTAATTGTTTCTTTCTAATTAAGTATAAAATTAATTAAGTCTGTATATTGTGACGGGTAACTACGGAACCCTAAACGCATATGGCCCGATACACACTTGGTTTTTTTTAAATATATGGATTATTGGATCTTTGGGTGGGCCTGTATCTAGCAGTGGACATCTTTCGGCTGAATGGATAGATGGATGGATATGTGTGTACAATAGTGCGGATTTGAAAAATTGTGTACCGATTAACAGACACGGTCATGCGGCTTCCAAAAAAATACTACTGAGATTAACTTCACTTTTTATAATTTTGGTTTATTTTACCACTCCACCACAATGTCACCTGATGTTTAGGGATGATGTGGCCTAAGTTTGTAAACTAGCTAAGCCTAGTGAAGCTGTCACACAAGAGTAGCTGTCGCAACACACCTTGAAGGTGTAGTTAGACACGCGGACACTAGAAAATGCCCTACCATTATGCTGTACTTTCATCAATTGGTTACCTTTCACCGAAAGCTCAGAATCCTAGTAGGATTTGAATCTACTTCGATGACTTCGATCGAAGTGGTTTCCGAACATGCTACCATTGAATCATCATCGCTACAAATTCATTTTTTTATATGGACATAACATAGTAGGTATATTTGTCTCGTTTACTTTTTAATGTAATTAGGTCAGTGAGTGTAGTTCCGTCAAAAATAAACATGTTTAAATAAAATCTAATGGGTTGTAAACATTACAAAACTACGTAACCTATAAATCTAAGAAGACATTTCGCATTCCGAACCAATAACGTAACAATATTATTATAGACAGGAATTAATTCATAATACGTTTAACATCTATGTCAAATTAGAATTCATCATGTCCAAACTATTGAAGATTGAAATTGAATACGTAACAATTTGGATTTGATTTGAATTATATTTTACGCTTATTTAATTATATCGATTCTTGTTTTGATATATTATTTACCATATTACTTTATAATAAAAATATGAAGTACCTACTTCTGAGATTTTAAATTTTTGTTATTAATAACATTTTTTAAACTATATTTTCGACAATGCTGCTTTGTAAAAAAAAAACCATATAAATTGCAGAACTATAAGGTGGTTATAACAAATTATAGAAAAAAAATTATACTTAAAATTAATGTCGTTTGTTACGAGATTCGTTGTTCGTAACAAGACAAAGTACAGTTTTTATGAAGTTGTAACTTTTAAGTTAGTGTCAATGTTAAATATTTGACACTAATTAGATATTGCACGGTTTTTGCTTGTAATTAATAAGGTTCTAATGCTGCGTTTTTTAGTACATAACGTAATGTAATAGTATTTTAATCTATCGTACTTATATTACGACATGTTTATTAGATACTTAACAACAAATACAATATATAAAATTGGACAAGTAGCGAGTAAAACTCACGCCGTGAGGGTCCCGAACTGATTATAATACTTACCGTACATTATTGTACCGTCTTTTACATAAATATTGTATTTCGGTTTGTCCGTCTGTCTATCTGTTAGTGCGCTTATTTTATAATTAGCGCACTAACAGATAGACAGACTAACTCAGGAACCACTTAAAAGATTTCTTTGAATATTTATTATTGTTATATAGATGTTTTACTACTAAGATTTTGTGCTATATTTTGTAACAAACCATAAGGGAAAAAGTAATGACAATATAAAATCAATGATTAAATCAATTTCAACTTTATACCGGAAACCGTTATCAAGAAAAAAGTAAAACCTAATATAATTTTGTTGTATTTAATAACATACGGGATTACAATTTCTTCGAATTTTTTCCTTAAATTTTGTTACAAGACCTCCTTTCGTGTCTAATTTCAAGACTACAAACTTGCGGGAAGTACCCTATAGGTTTTGATCATTGATCACTAAGGGAGACTTTTAGACTTTTATTATGAAGGGTATCTCTTTATTGTGTAAATCTAGAAACTTGTTTTTTACAACAATTTGAAGTCATACCTTTGAATTCTCTATTCATTTCAGCTATATACCTCAAGTCCTTTTCGAAGGTTTGATAATCGGTCCGTGAGCGGTATTGCCGTATCTATTTAATGCATTAACCTAGATTTTTTATACAGCTGCTTGAGGCCTTAGTCCTTAGTTAGTTAGTAGTTAGTTATTATTTTCACCTTTATACCTCGAGTCGTTTTCGAGAAAAAGTGTTTTGACATACGGACAGACAGCCAGCCGGCCAGACAGGCAGACAGACGGAAAACAAAGTGATCCTCTAAGAGTTTCTTTTTAATTATGAGGTACGGAAAACTAAAAATAATTTAAAGATGGTATATATTCCTATTGCTCATTTCATTAACTACAATTTTTGAGCCTAGGATTTTCCCCCAAGCGTTGCCGGTGTTCTATTTGAGCTGCATTTGCCCTTTTTGTTTCTATCATATTACCATCGTTCCGCCACATCGCCACTTCATACCAGGTGAGATTGTTGTGAACATGGTAATGAAGAAAAACAACCTTCTATTGGTTTGTGGGATTTATTGTTTACCAGCTGTGCCCGCGGCTCCGCTCGCGTGGACTGTAGAATGCTGTCGGTGGAGTGCACGCGCGAATTGTACTACCCTAAAAATGCTTATTGTAGATGATCCTTAGAAGATAGACATATACTGTTGCTTACTTTTGTAGGTATTTTTAAGATCTACAGTTTTGTTGCACATTAATTTGAAATATCTCTTATGTTTTACTCAGCGTAATCCAATTAATCGCCCTAAAAGCGTATTTTTCAAATTGATTCACCATTATTGTCACTGCTTTCGTATGTTACTTCATGTAATAAAATATATCCTAGAATTTGGTCAGCTAACATGTCTATAAATTAAATGAAAAATCATGTAAATCGAATTACTGGTTTTCCCGTGAAAAGAGCATATACGGACAGACAGACGGAGAGACATTGAGTTTTATAATATGTATAGATTATACCTATATGCACATTATGTATAACATTTTGCTTTCTATTAACCTGACGAATTGCTGTTTTTAAAGATAATTAAATACAGTTCAAAATTGCGTGTCAAACTGACCCACTTCTGAATCTTTTAACTAATTGTGGTTTTTTTGATACTTCGGTCAAGGTAATCACTCGAGGGTCGAAAGTTAAACAATTTTACTATCAACATAATTATTATTGTTTATTAATATGATAGTGAACAGTTAAAAGATTTCATTGGCAATTTAGAAAAATATATACCTGAAAATATCTATTATAGACGGGAGTATTGGCTCCGCACTGTTATATTATATCGATATTGTGTATGTATACCTATACATAAAAATTACGTTATAGCAATCTCGTGGCGACCTTACTAAATCTTATTGAAGTATTTGTAACTTATTATATGTAGCAAATAAATATTTATCTTCCGTGTTATTATTTCAACTTCACTAAACTTATGAGTAGGTAATAATCAAACTAAATTTCCTATCATAATACGTAAAACTTAGTACTTCGTAGATTTATCTACTAACTATACCTAATATTTATATAATACATATTTTACAAAAAGGTACAACAGGACACTACAACTTTCTCTGTGAAGTGAATTGTAATCTTATACTATAAAAACACCACAGAAAATACAACAATATAAAACAAAGTTGTTCTGTAAAGTAAAACTATATTTTTCAGCGTTTGCAACCATTAAATTTACTCAAAACATATTATGAGTCTAAGCAACATAATAACATTATTTTATATTGACAAATAAACAGGGTCTCTAGAATATGTTTGTTGCCGTAAATATAAAAAAAAAACAATATTGTATGTAACAAAAGAAATAACTTTTAACATATAAAAGTAAGTAAAAAATAAACATTAGCATTGTCAACACGTTCTCACGGCCATCAAAATTTGTATCTGCATTCCTTTCTTTTTAGAGATTATATAGTAAAATTATATATAATAATATTTTAGATCTTTATAACATTTATTATATATATATATATATATATATATATTCGTTATAATACGCTCATAATAATTCAGTGGCCTTTTAGTCCAGCATACATTCAATGCTTTTCAAACCCTTTCTAAATAACAAATCTCACAACGCTATCAGAAGCGAATAATAACAGTACTAGTATATTTCCCAACTAGGGCACACAGCTGTGTCCTGATGGAAGGCACGAACCAGCTCACGATGTAGACAATTCTTTTAAAATACCTACTATTCGCACTTAACACGCTACCTAAAATTAATGAACAGAACAAGTAACGCCATCTATCGCCATAGTGAAGCAAAAACCAAACGCACCTCAATCTTTGAAAGGAAAAGGCGGAACTCTGTGCAGTAGCGGCAAGGAAGTTAAAAACTCTTAGTGATCATTTTTATCATAATAATTATTAGTTAATCATTCGGTTTCTTAAGTACACGTCAAGGTCTTGTATTTAACTGCTCGGTCTAGTTTTTTAAAAGTATATTCCAGTTTAGTTAACTTATGTTATTTCGTGTTATGATTAAAATATAAGCTACGTTAGGTCCAAGTGAGCATCGAGCCGTGAAATCTTGATCTGGGACTAATTATCTAAGCGACATTTGCTTGCAAATTGGTGTAAATTAGTGTAAATTGTACATAATTTTAACTAGTTTCAAATAATATTTTTGGTCTCTGCGATATACTCTCCATTAATTGCATAAGTACGTAACCTTATAAGGCAAGAAGTCTTTAAGAGTTACGCAAAACACATAGTAACTACTTTGTAAGTGATAATAGAATTATTTCATGAATGTAATCAGTACCTACTAAATATCGGCAACTCAACGCTCTCTTTCTTTGTTATTATACAAATTATTAAGAAATAAGACTAAACAAGTATTGATATAATCCATAACATAGCGCGACATACTAATACTATAAAGCTAAAGATTTGTTTATTTGAACGCGATAATCTCTGGAACCACCAGTCAGATAAGAAAAAAAAATGCATTTTATAGTATAGTTATTAAAGAGCATTATAAACTATAAAAAAATACAGTACGGCAGACTATGCATAATAAAAAGTTTAATTAAGGATAAAAATAAGTTGAAATCTCTTTTCTTGCAAAAGTTTATCGAAGCCACGATGATTTACTACGTAATGTGTGGGAGAAGATTTTGGCAGATTCTGACAATTTTAGTACTCTAACCTCACTTGGTCTCATAGGGTTTATTGATACTTATAAGAGACAGGATCGATTGGCACGAGATAAAAGAAAACCTTTCTTCTTCTTCTTTCCTAACATGGAAACCGGTCCTCTTTATTGAAGATCACTACTGCCATTATCGAGTGAATATATTTTCCAGGTTTATGTCGAATTCAGGGTCCTAACAAGATGGCGGCTCCCTTGTTAGAATTTTCTAGGGAGTTTTTGTGGCATATCAGAATTCATGTTCTGTTATTATTTTCAATCCACTTCACTTGTGCACAATAACCAATCTTTATTATGCAAAATGCCACCTGTTTTACACAATATAGGGTCCAAAAACACAAAATTTATGAATAAAAAACAAAAACCACTACATGACAGTCTGAGATCCCGCCAAAAGTCCCAAAAAATCTTTAATTACATATATAAATCCATATAGTGTCATATTCTTTTTTCATTACACCGTTATATATAATCATGTACGGTGTTACAACTTCACATTTAAAGGTTAATTACACTTTATGGTGGATCTCACGATTAATCGAACCTAGTATACCAAGACACTAATATATATTTATTTTGTTACGGTATATATATTTATTTGTATATACATTGTCAAAATATACTGAATAAACTAAATGACTCGTATCTTCTAATTATTACATATGTATAAAATTATTTATGTAAGTTTCTTACTTTTGGGAAAGTAAAAATTTAATTTTATTGAAAATAAACAAAAATGAATTTCATGCATTCGCCAAGTTTAAAGCATATGGGTAAATTTTATAATACGATCAATTAAATATTGAATTATATTCAATTAAAAAATTACGATCTGATATGTTTATTAATTTTATAACCGATGACATACTTGAACATTATTATTATTATTACTATCATATGTTATAATTAAATCGAAAATTATAAACGTTTGCGCAGTATTTTACACATATTAATGTTCTTTTATTCACGTTTAGATTGGAATTGTCTGTAGAAATATTCGTTGACTAAATTTTACGTTAGTTTGTAACTGCCTAGTTAAGCTGTACATATTTATTTGTGCCGTTTGGGTTCGAAACTCTGGGATTGTGGAATCAGAATGTGCGCAGCCTATTCAAGGAATTCGCGAGTCGACTGATCGACGCATTTCGCGACCACTGCGGTGGTCAATATCTCGGTCAGTGAATAAGCGTTGCCATACAACGTGGCAATGCGTCAGCTTTCTGCGACGCAGCGGGTTGGATGGCAACTTATTACTTGTAGTATTTGAAATTTGCTTTTTTGAAGTTTATATTTCTTGTAACGCATTTAGTAGAGAGACAAATTTAGAGCTACGCGCGCATCATGTGACATGATGAAGTTAGTCATAATTTTATTGATAATAATTTGAATTCCTTTTGTAGACTTTTATAACTGTGTAAGAATAATTTAACGTTGTATAAATAACATTAATTTTATTTAAATAATGTTTATTCATACATATTAATGAACTTCACATAATAATAAATAAAAAAACAGTATAATGAATTCACATTATTGTCAACTACTTTATGATGTTGTTGGCAGGAGGTATAAAAAATTGTAGTTATTTTTGTTTTGTTACGACAAAGAAGTATAACTTCTTACGCGCATACATACACATTTTTTATTTATTTAACTATTGCTCATATTTAGATAAAAATGCAATTACATGTTTATATAGCCCTCTAGATTTAAATAGCTTGAAAAATTTATATAACTGCTATAATATATTTAAATCAGAAATATTTTAGTTTTTATCTCTAAACAATAGCTATAGTGCACTTGACAATACAATCCAAGCACGACAGCGACGGCTTCTAATGAAGATGGATAGGTTGACGTATATCGCAATCGTCAGGCCTGGAAATACCATTGCAAAAATCTATAGGTAACTTGTATATATTATGACGTATTTAGTAGCTTGTTTATTGGTTTATGGTGTTCTTGGGTTTGTCGAACATGAATTCTAATAGCCCACTATCTTCAGATGTTATCGTTATCGCTGCCCCAACACCCCGATGTTAATGTTAATCGTTAGTCACAACTTTATTCTAATAAGGTTACGTTTTATTTTGTATTACTATACAAAATTATTATTACGTTTTTTTTATTTTTTACAATAATATCTATATAAAATACAATATTAAAATAAAAAATACAAAAAAACAGTTGATTACCAGCAGCGGGGTGAAGACCCAAGCTACCGGTGGCAAGGTCTCCAGAGAGAGAGGAACTTCCTCACAATTCTCGCAGTGTCCAGAAGAACTGCCTTCTGTATCTTGCCTTTGATCCAACAGCCAAGCGAGAGCTTCCTAAGATGGTGGTCGAAGCTCTTCGCTATTAAACCATTCACTGATACGACTATCGAAACAATTATTGTTGAGTCCACATCCCACATCGCGGTAACCTCGTGAGCCAAGTCCAAGTACTCTGAGAGTTTATCTTTCTCAGCTTTTACAAGGTTCTCATCATGGGGGATGGTGATATCAATAAGAACTGCCCGACGCACCGACCTATCCAGCAGCACGATATCAGGTTTATTAGCTAGAATAGTCCTGTCCGTGATGATAGACCGATCCTAATAGAGCAAAACACGACCGTTATCGAGAACTGGCATTGGTGCATACTTATAGTATGGCACCTCAAAACTTACAAGGCCATATTTAAGAGCAAGCTGCTGGTGTATAATTCTAGCTACTTGATTGTCTGTGCAAGTACTCGCCGTTAGCAAGATGAGAACAACCGGAAACTACATGCCTGAGTGACTCTCCGGGACGGTGGCATGCTCGACAAATGTCGATCTTACTGTATTTCCGGTAGTTATTCGTCTTAATAACTTCATCCATTATTATTATTATTATGTTATTGTTTTATTTTTTAGACATCACATGACTAAGTGAAAGTAATTCGCTGCTCAAAACGAAGAGTTATAATTAAGACAATTTATAAAGTTCTTTATGAAATATACGTTGAATAAAATGAACCTTATTTCGCTGATGATAAGGGATTTATTATACATCATTATATTACATTTTCATGGACCATGATTTCTATTGTGGTACTGTCATTTCGTTTATGCAAGTATACTGAATTATTCACTTCGATGTACTAGTTGATCTATTATTAAAATATGATCAATATAGTTTAAAATCCTGATTAGAGAATAATATATGTTGAAATGTTGCTGGTTTTTGTTAATCTTAACAAATAAGCACATGTGAGATGTAGTGAGAAACGTTTATATGAATGTATCTATTCAGTGTAAAAGGTAGCTAGGTACAGCGCAGTCAAGAACGAAATCAGAATAAACTCGGTATAGAATGTTATAATATAATTTTCTAAGAGAATTACTAGAAAATGTGAAACAGCCCAACACAACTTGAATAGAGATTTCTACCGTAGATATCGTGCTTATATCAACACTGAATTTGAAATATAAGGATTGTTATAATTAAGTTTTTTAATATAATTTTAGCAAGGCAAAGTGGCGAAACTATACAAATCAAATAAAAAAACAATTTATTCAATTTATGCCCCATAAAGGTACTTATGAATATCAATACAGTACTACCGGTTCAGCAAATATCCCAGTCATCGAGAAGAACCGGCAAGGAACTCCATCAGGTTTTTTTTTCCGACTGTATAAATTATATTTACAGTTAATATGTAATCATATTAACAATTTAGTGGATGTACAGAGAGGGAGTCACTTCCAGACATCACTATCATTCAGATAAAGATCTACCCTATAATAACCTTTTGACAGTAAAACCTGCTTTATGAAAGTTTTTACGAGTATACATTATAGTATCAAGAATGAATTGGGATGATAAAGTATTATTAAGACATTGAATTACCCAAATGCAAATTATAATACAATACCATAAAATCCGAAAATTAAAGTCAGTAGTTCAATCGCTACATTTAATTTAAATCCAAATCATAACACAATGAATCAAAAGCCCTTTGAGAATACCCAAGTAAAATCATTTGAGATATTTGTTGATATTATTCAGAAGATATAAGAGCTGAGTAGTAAATTATAAAAATTTAAGGTTTTTCAATCCTTTAGGAAAAGCTAAGTTTATTTAATAATTGTATATGTATTTAGTGTTATGTATTATAGTATTTATAATTTAACAAAAATCTTGATAGCGCAAAAATATCAAATAACGCCATCTATCGTAGAACTCTAGAACAAAATAGACCGTACTTTTAAATGAATACATTTATATCAGAGACATTCTTATAAATTTTACTTTAAAACAATATTAGAATATACAAAATGAATAAGCTCACTTCCTTAAATTATTAATACGCGCACTTATAGAAAATATAATTAAGTGTGACAATAAAATCAATCCAAATTCGCGATAATTTTAATTCTGGATAAACCATAAGTATATAAAAATCATTTTGTAATTATGTAGTGTTATCATTATCAACGTTCTTCCTTGTAATGTTTAAGATTATTTAAAAATACTAAAATGTTACGTATATCGCCATCTATAAATAATAGTGAAAATTACATAGAATTGCGTATAGTTCTATTGAAAATTACGTAATCGGCGAACAAACTGACAAATAGAAAAAATTTAAAAAACTGTCGAAAAGTTTTCAGTCCATGATTTCAAACCCCTCCATAGTATTTTTCTCAAATGCCCAATTTCGACTCTACTATTTTATTATTAGTATAGATAGGTAGACAATGGTGTCGGTATTAACACTTTATCCTGAATTTGCACATGGCGAAAATATGATTGGTGGTGTGCTCATAAGTATCTCATTGAATACTGCTATTCTAAGGAAGTCATCTGCAATTAGTTTGCTATTTTACTTTTAAATAAACAAAAAATACATACAACAACACAATAACAGCGGCAAATTGATCATTTAGATGCGTGCACATGCCCAAGATGAGGTCTTGCGGCTGATATGAAAGTTTGGCATACCGCCGGCCGGTATTTGCATCGTAATACCAATTGACACACCTCGGATTCTTGAAATTTGTAATAGTTCCCATTTTGATATTATTAGTTTTGTGTATTTTTATGCAAGTTGAGGTGATTTCATCACATGATGTGTTATCTTTGTGTTGGCGATCTTATTAAAGACATTTGGAAGAAATCCATTTCTTATTCTTTTGTATCCATTAGAGACTTTTTTCAAACATTTTTCTTACGGCTTCAGAGGCTGCAGTCTTTCATTACCTAACTGACTTTAGAACGAATTTCATAAGTTACTTTAAATCATCCATATTATCGTATTTCATTCTAGATTGAATGTCGGTGGCAAACACTAAATTCTATTCAGATGAGATCCTAGAACCACATATTAAACTTAACTAAGTTTAATGAAAGTATTGGAGTATTAAAACAGTCATAGAACTAAAAGAGTGTTAGGTATGAAGGCGGACGAATATTAGAGGAAGACCGAAGAAAGTATGGATGTACTGTATAAGGAATTATATGCGTATAAGAGGTGTGAGTACTGTGATAACAGTTGATACAGGAGAGTGGAAGAGGAAAACATGTTCTGCCGACCCTGATTAAGTGGAAAAAGGGGGTAAGATAAAGATTGTCACTAAAGTGACTTTAAACTTGATAAATTACATGTAATTGAATATTAATTTATAATATATTAGATTATAATAAACATTTTTTTTGCCACTCGATGTTAACACCGCTAACAGTATATACACTACTTATAATTGGATGATTTTTATTCCGATATGTTAATCCAGTTTCTACATTCATTTGAACGCTTACAACTTTTCGCTAATGTACAAGCCATTAAAAAGTATCCGTTCTGAGCATATTTCTGACGTGACTGTTCACCAGTTGCGAAGTATGAACGCGTGAAAGTAATCCTTTCAATGCTATCTGTATTCGAGTGGCGTCTACAATATCGTATTATCTTATATGAATAAGTATGAATTTGATAAGCCCGGTTGAGTTTATTATTTTTACCCGACTACGGCATTGCCAAAAGAAAGGTATTATGTTTTTTGCAGTCTTTTTATATTTACCTATTAGTCTAGTAGTAGTTTTAATGAATGAGGTGTCAAACAATTCGTTATTATGGTCCAGGTTACATAGGCTACATTTTAGACGATCAAATTCAATATGACGGATGTTACATCCAAATAAGCAGGGACCTCTGATTTTTTTTACTGTGCTATCGAGTGGGATGTCAAATGAAAGTAGTACAATAATAATATACATAAACTATACGACACAATAGAAAAACTATTTTATGGTTCATTCTGCAGTCGTGTATTTTTTTTTTAATTTAAACAATATCTTATCTCGATATCATATATTTCATAAATTGGATCACAACCATCATACACCAGATGCAAACCCGTCATAGTGCGTGTTAGGCGTGTCACGTTACGAGATCAGCCTCTGTATATTCAGTAATAAAGCGTGGTGGTGGGAATCTGCGTCCGACCACCATTACCACCATGCCACATGGTGACAAGCCCGTCACTGTGACTCTGTTGTGTGGTCAGCCAGCGAAGAGGTTTGCAGGCCAGCATAACAGCGAAGACCAGTGGTTGCTACGATTTTTCAATAGTACTACATTTACTATCAGATCAAAAGCCCTGACATTGACGTTCTTCTATAAATAAAATACGTTTGGATTTTTCTATGGTGTACTACTACTTCACACTGTTGTCGTAAATCATTCTCAACAAGCTATGGGTATCGTTATAACCAGTAATATCTTTAAATCGTTGTTAATTTGAATTCGTGTTTTATATTATACCTGAGCTTTACCGAATCTTTAAAGAAAACTTTAGCATGGATGTAAGGTATCTCAAGTGCCGTCTGGTTAAGTAACAGATAATTTGAAAGTTGTCTCCAAGTACCGCTATGTGTTCCGGCAGCTGAACTTGATAAACGGTCCCCTTTTTAAACTAAGCGTGTTACTACTATCTTTGGTTAAGTTATTTTTATGTAACGTTAGATGAGATTGGTCATAGTCTATAATTAGAATATTTTGTTAAAATTAAAAGTAGAGTATATCTTTATGATAATTATAATAAAAAAGCTGTCCCAGCGGATTCACCCGCGTTATATTTGAAATTTGCGTGAAATACAAATTATAACTAAGTATTTTCATACACATTGCTAGGTTATTATGGTCACTGCTCCACTCCTAAAAGTAGCAGTGTAATGTTAGATAATCTATAACCTTCCTCAAATAGGCAATAACATATAGATTATAAAATAAAAATGAATTTTTCAAATCTGATTCGTAGTTCCAGAGATTAGCACTAACAAAATACGTACTTTTCAAACTAAAAAACATTTTTTGGCCAAAATCAACACCATAATTATGCCTCAGCCACCGTATTCACCGGATTTGGAACCCTTCGACTTTTTCTTGTTCCTAAAACTGAAAAGACCCGTGAAAGGACGAAGTCTTACTACGATTAAGGAGGTAAAGACCGCATCGCTGGAAGAGCTCAAGGCCATGCAAACAAACGCATATCAGAAGTGCTACCAGGATTGGAAAAGGCGCTGGAACAAAATTATTATATATGAGAGGATAATGAAAATTGATATGGATGAATAAATAATAATTCTCAATAAAATAAAAAGTCGCCTTTTTTGAACATACTGTGTATATATTAATTATTCTGTCACTTCTCACTTACTTTATATTATTTAAATAATTATGTAACAAAATATTTGGAATAATTTGTACATTTTTATATTAATGTGAATTCGGCTTTATGTTGTGGCACTTTGACCCTGTTGTTAACTCGTTTGTTGTGTTTTTCTAGCGTACCGTGGTATTAGAGCATTGTAAGTGGTGTTATTTGTCATACAAACTAATTCTATTTTTATTTTTCTTTGTATTGTGGAAGTATGATATTATTTTATAGAATATATTACTGACATAGTGGATTTATACTTTAGTTTTACCTAATGTATAAAGTTTTTTTTATAATTTATAATGCTAAATTAAAAACATTGATTTTATATTCATAATAATATCATAATTCAAATTATATGTGCGACCGATCTTCACATAGTTTCTTAAAAAACATAACTTCTATATAGAAATATTTAAAGATCCTTTGACAATGTCTTCAAGTTGTTTGTTGAAAATATTAATATAATTTTTTTTTTTCATTCAGAGTGTTACATATGATGTGAAATTTTAATAAGCTTAAAAACAGGAGGCGTAATACGTCATTCTTCTTAAATTGAAGCATCGTGCTATTAAAACATTTTTTTTTAATACTTTTACGTTTGTATAAATTTCATTTAGTATGTTCTGCCTACGCATCTGATCAGTGACCAAAAATAACCTTCTCCTGTAACTTTATTAATAAAAAAAATTAATTACTTATAGTTCGAAAATTTATAAAAAAAAGCATGTCTTTCAAAAAGATTATTTTGTTTAAAAAATCACAGTACATTCGCATCAATATTCCCAATAAACCATTGTTTTTGACACTGTGTGTCAAGTGTGTTTGACATTTTTACAGGCAGTGCTACCTTAACAAACTGGTTGGATTATAAAGTGACAAAAGTTTTCCTTTTTAATTATTATTCATTCAAATGACATTTTAAACCAGCCAGTGGCATAATTGCGATCGCTGTCCCTTTAGGTATGAACGTGACCTTACGTATAAATTACGCAGTTATTATAAAAACCCAATAAGATTTATTACCAAATTTTTAACTTTGATTTAATATGAACATATTTGACAATTTCCTTTTATTATTGCATTACCATATTTGATAGAAAAATTGATTAGATTTGATCTATTTGATTCGAGAGATAAAACTCATTTAAAATTAAACATTTTTCATTTTAAAAACATAACACACAACATATTAGAAATACAAACTTTACCGTTTTATACTAAAAATATAGGAAATCATAATGATATTGATATACATCGTCCATAAAGTACAGTTATGGTATAAACACTTTACTATAGGCAGTGCGCGACTCGTTTAATTTCGATGACACCGGGAACGAAGTTGCGAGCAAAAGCTAGTATGCAATAAATGTGAATGTTCGGATGTACATTCGCCGAGATTTTCGTAATAGGTGATCTAATAGGTCAAGTAATGCAATAGTTGATGTATAGCGAACTTCGCTATTCAGACAAGAGCGTGATGTGGTCAAGTTAAAATGTACCAAGTCATTAAAGATGATTTTATCTCAGTGGCATATCAGTTATGCAATTCAAAATATAGAATATTAATGATAAAATTATATAGATAAGTTCATATATTTCTTTTAATGCGTTATTAATTATAATGTATATTTAATGCGGATCTAGAACGCATCTTACTTTTTAATAACTCAGAGTTTCAGCTTGGTTATACAGGCCGTAATCACGAGCCGACTGCAGTGTTACGGTATCTTCGATCGCGAGGGCAGTTTCTAGCGACTACCTCATTGGTATCGTTCATCATATGGTAACGTTTCGTTAATAAGGACTATTATTTGACCACAATTCTGTGTTTGTAAGTTACGATCTGGTTGGATTTGTAGTGAAGCTGCCGACACACAGTACCAACATACAGTGCCTCAGTGATCAATTTTGGTTTGAGTATATTTTTTTATCGTAGCACGGCAAATTTTACTTGTATCTGATGGTGAGCAAAGTGTACTCCAATAACATCGGCGACTACTGAGGGATCTACAATCCATCATCAGTCGTCACTGTCATGCCGACCTGCTCAAAGGTCTCTTCACGTTATGCTTTAAGGACTTCATATTGTAGGATGGAAGGAACACACCTGCCGGAAGACAGTTCCACAGCTTCACAGTTCGGCAAAGATAAGACGATGAACTTAGTAACGTCTGCATCATTTACAATGCGGACAGCCCGTCACTGCAACATGTCTGGGGCTTCGAGGAGGTATTTTGTGGATCCGTCCCAAAAATGCGAACAGTATTCCATACAAGGCCGAACTTGTGCCTTATAAACCAAATACAGTTGTTCGGACGTAAAAAACCGTCGCACTTTGTTCAAGATTCCGAGTCCCCGAGATGTAAAGGAGATGAAACTCCAGATGTAATCCCTGGAGTTCAGGTCGCTGCGAATATCCATACCTAGGATATTGTGGCTGTCACAATAGCAATGGCTAGCGAGATTTTCTGAAGAGTTGGAGGGAGGAAAACGGGGATTTTTTGGTAGAAAATACGCACATCTGAGTTTTTTTGGCATTGAACTCAACCAAGTTACTTGCTCCCCATGTAGATATGCGGTGCAAGGATTACGTAAGTTCAATAAAAAGCAAGATGATTTTTTTAAGATGAATTATGACATGTCTGTTGACAGACTATTGTTGTTTACACTGTGAAAATACGATAAAGAAATCCGTCAAGACATCATACAAAAGTGCATCAAATTAATAATAACGTTATATGTACTTCAAAGTATATTTTAAATTTTATATAAACTTATATAGGATAACTTATATACTTATAAAAGGATAAACCATATATTACTTCATGAAAGTTTCAACCATTTATCATATCGCTTCGAGTTTGCAGGTGTGCTAAAAGCTTTTTGTTTTATCACACTCCGTTATAAGATTCAGTCCACCATTGCGAAATACTCGTTAGATTGATTTCATCTTACGTGTTGTAAATGCCATACTCGTGTCATATTTGATGTGTTACATTTGTGCATTATTATTCTTTGATGTTATTATACGAATAGTCAGTGTGCGCTTAAATCGATCTCTGCGAATTAATGATGTAACTTTACTTTTACAATCGAATAACATTGATTTAAAGTGCCTCATTGTATTCCTTCAGACAGGATATAAGTACAATAGAGATACAAGTTTAAGATATTTATGATAACAAAACAATGAGATTGAAACTACTTTTCAAATGTTTTAAATTTTATTTTTGTAGTATCACACTTCCGTTTGAATTCTATAAGCTGACTATTATGTATCGGGCTTTCACGCGCTTAGTTTCCGCAACTCGACGTCTATGTGCGCTTATATTGGAAAATTTTATGTATTTTCGGAAAAACAGGTAAGTTTGAACTTGTAAACGATACGCACAATTTCAGTAGGCACTAGAAGTAAATATAAAACAGTGATTCTATATTTTAATAAATAAAAGTTTTGTAGAGTTACCTCTTTATAAGGAATTTTCTACGCACATTACCGATATTTCGAATATTAGGTTCAAGAATCATGTTTAGCAAGTTATGTCGAAAGGGTGGATAATTTTAAACTCATAGGAGTTTTATACTCATGACTTTGCATTTCAACTAATCTTAAGATATATTTCATGTGTTTTATGACAGGAATAACGCACATTATCGGTCTCTCCTCTTTGTGTGAGCCAGAGCGAGAGAGCAACATATTATCGGTCTCTCCTCTTTGTGTGAGCCAGAGCGAGAGAGTAAATGTCGGTGTGTATGTATATTGCACACTGTTTAAATAAAATAGAAATTGTCTTTTAAAACGAAGTTTCACTTCTATCGTGTGTGAATCGCACACACACCTTTTTTTATTTATAAGCTTACACAAAAGTTGTAAAATGATTCACAAACACCAGTATTGCAACCACCGCGCGAAAACGCAAGCATGGTCAAAACAATTAACCGCTCTGATACAGTTTAATGAACACGGATTTAAATATAACCATTGTTCATTCGTATTAATCCGTTCAAATCTAGTTTACGACAGCGCATCTGTGACCTCTGGCAACTGAATGCATTTCATACTGACTTACGGACTTTATGGGTTACGCAACGGCCTTGCGCATTCGTGACTGCACTGACTCTAAACTCATGAAGTGATTAACGGCTATGTTGATGAAATTGTGGTTGTCCATCATTTAGTATCTGGTATATATAAATGTATATGCTGCCTTCATAGTATTGAGGCCTTCATAGAGATTGAAATTGATTCCTTTTTATCTTTTTATCATCTTGAATTTATTTCTTAACTTACCAAAAGACTTCCATTTGCTCTAAATTACAAGACTGTATGTCCCCAGAAAGTATCCTATATCGATAATCAGTCGTGAGCGGAATTGTTAGTATAAAGGGCTGTAACTCTTTATTGCGTTTACCTGGGAAGTTGTGTTTACAGTAGTATGAAGCCATAATTGATATTGGTGTTCGATATTAATTACAACTTCATACCTCAAGCCTTTTTCGAGAAAAAGGCCTTGACACATGGATAGACAGACGTACAAAAAAGTGATCTTATAAGGATTTGTATTATTATTTCATTTCTTTTCGGGGTAATATTACAAAATTCGGGTTAAACACATGGTAATAAAAATCTCCGTCAAAAGAACAGAAAAATATGTTTAGTTCGACATTGAATATTTAAACGATAGCTTTTCCGTCTTCGTTTTTATATATCAATTACACTATTCTTACAACTGAACTTGACTTATCTCTTAATACGTTCAGTGAAAGTGCATGGAACTTTCATTTAGTGAATACACAAGAGTGAAATAAATTATTCACAATTGAATAATGTTATTAAAGTGTAACAATGGAAGCGTGACAATTACGCAAATACATATAATTTCGGTAAGACTTATATATTAGCTACTCATAAACGTTTATTTTAATAAAAACTTGTTTTCCTATAGCAAAGAAAATTAAAGATATACAAAGCATTGCCTGCCCTTCGCGTTCCAACAGTGAAAGTAGTTGGATAAGAAGTTTTTTCACATAATTCACTGTATTTATATTATGTTATTTCGCGTATTTAATTAAGAGATAATTGGATGATTTAGAGCCGCTTTTTCGATCGTCTGATAATTTTATTTGAGGAATAATTAGTTTTGACGGATAATTATATGGAAAACCCGTCAAAATTTTCTTATTATGTCATATTATGTATGTAAAAAATCCGATAACTATTTTATTAGATATATCATTTGCCTGGGAATTCCTCCCCATTATTTTGAGAATGATACGACTTGTATGCTGCAACTTTTATTGGCACGATGTAAGTTGGCATAGTGATCATGCCCTTGCTTACCTTGGGTAAATAACGTTTGACCACTGGATTTACAGACTAGAAGTATTTAGGCATTATAGATGTTTTTACTTTTTTTTTCTAGTTAACGATATGTGTGTTTAGTCCTTTTTTCAGTAAATAAGAAAAAACATTTTTAATATACGTTTTCTTTCATTTTGATATAAACTAATGTTTACGTTTTTAAATAATGAATAGGAACTAATGGAGAAGAATAATTTGTGCAGTACATTTCAAAAGATAGGAGGTGTACGTATATCTACAGTAACATAACTTTTTTTTTTCAAGTTCCTTTTTTTATTCTAGTTAATGAATAAAAATCTGATTAACGATAAAATAAATAAAAAATATAAATCGGGGTCAAAGTAACTGCTTCATATATCATTTCAAGTCAAGTAAATTATGCAATTCGGCTCGCTATTATAATTATATTATTAATGATTATGAACCGTTGAACTCTAATGTATGTACGTTAACTTATACCAAATTGTGAGACATTTGTCGCAGTTGACTTAATCTTATAAATGAATGTTTATTCTTCACTCAATTATTTTTCACTTTTTATTTCTTCTGTACATATTGTAAAAGACAACGTCCCTCTTGCGGTTTGTCCGTTTATGTTCTTTTCACAAAACCACTTATCCGATTTAAAAGTTTTTTATTTATTTTAATACATAGCTATATTATCTGGCCAAGTTATAGGATATATTTCTTAAGATAACATACGAAATAAGCAGTGACGATAATGGTACATACATTCGAAAAAAAAAACGCATTTGTGCGCTTAAATGGCTTACGCTGAGTAAACCATATGAGATATATGAAATTAATGTTCTACATAATTGTAGATCTTAAAAAGATATACAAAAACGTCGGTAGCACTGTTATTGGATTGTACTGTGCTTAGCTTCAAAACATCCCTATTACTTTCTCGTTATACTATAAAAAATATCGTAGTAAACCTAACAATTCATATTGCCTCATCTTTAGAAACAGAGTTTAATGTAAAATGTATTACTTCGTAATAACAAAGGTCGAACACTAGATATAAATCTGTTTCTAGATAATAAGTAATTTATATTACAAAACTACAGTAGACGGTTACAAAGATTATTCTCAGACACTCCCGTCACTGGAACTGGTGAAAGGGAATTACAAAAATATATCAGATCCGTACGAGATAGCAGTATGTTCGTAATAGATGTTTATGATGTCGTAACATCGACGATTCCCTCATTTAACAATTACAATAATAAGATAATTGTTTTTAATTTGCAACAGAACTGTGAGTTCATAATGCTATTTCAAATCTGTTTCAAGTCCACAGGTAATTGTACATTTTAATTCTATTTTTAACTCGTTGTTAACATTAATATGATAAAAATAACAACAAGTTTAATAATAGTAATACCAAATATTTTTTCCTGTACTTCTCATGCTATTTTGTGAGCTGTTTAAATACATATAAGTAAATCATCTTTTACTTTAGATATTTATGGACTACCTACGTCCTACAATATATATATATTTTAAATTGTCAGGTTATATAACGTTTTAAATTGTCAGGCGAGATTGTAAACCGTGGTGGAAGATCCTAGGCAGCCAGAAATACTTGATCACTAAATACCACACGCTGATCCAAGTCACTTTAAGGGATTTTTACAGTTTTTTAAATATATTACTATGTAGCAAATATGTTTGCAATCCAACTGATGTTCAAAAGGCAACCTGTCGCTATTTATATATAACCACAAAAAAACCGAAGTCGTAACTTGTTACCAATCATTAATAACTTATGACTCCTGAGGACAGAGTTAGAACGCCTCATGTGCTAGTATGTATGCCTAACGTACCCTTCAGACTGGAACACTCCAGCGCGAGCATTGTTGCTTTGTAGCATATGTATAGCTGTGGTGCTTCCTCAGGCGAACCTTGCTCAGGTTCTACTCCTCTTAAACTCCGTGTACATTGGCAGCAGAAATAAAGCTTACGTGACATCTTCTAAAATGAGTTCTGTCGGTTTTAATAGTGATTTGTGAGTTGTAATGTAATACATTATAAGGTAAATTGGAAATTTAAGAAAACCCCAGACACAAGTAACATTTTCATTGATACCATTGTGGCAGCTTGCAAAAAGTTGGTGAGGAGTTAGGTATACTGCAGATTTTACATGATACTGCCATAGTTGCCATGTTCTTCTGATTATGTTCACTGAAGTAAAATATTACCAAATTTCAACTCGATCAGACCTGTGAAAGGATCTCACATTAATTTATCAACCATTAAAATCGGTTCAATAAACTAGTTAAATCGAGAATTACGATGCTACAGCCAGACACACAGATACACGCGTTAAACTTATGACACCTCTCTTTTTATGTCGGCGGTTAAAAGTGGTTTTTTTTATCGTTGTGACCACAATCTCACCTGATCTTAAGTGACGATGTTGTTTCAAGATAGTAGAGGCCTACTGGAAGACTGGCTCTCAAGTGTAGCTGTCGGAAAACAACTATTGGTGCTTGGCGACAGATTTTCAAATTGAGGGTAGTAGCTAGCCAGACGGATATTAGAAAAAGCTCTACCTGTGGTTTCATCACGATAATTTCCTTCACCGAAAGCTCAAGTTCCTTGCAGGGATTCAAACTCACGTTGATCGAAGCGATGTCCGTACACGCTACCACTGAGCCATCATTGCTTTGCTCTAGGTATAGTGGCATAGTGTTAGTAAGCCGTATTGAGTCGTAGGGCCACGGGTACGATCCCCGCACAGCACTGACATTCGTGTTAGCAGCATGATTGTCAGTGCCGTTGCTGGGTGTTAAACAATCTTTGGATGAATGTCTATCAGCTGTTTGCTTACTTACAATACAAGTTCTCTTACTTTTGAATCAAATGGCTGTGTGTGAGATTGTATAAAATATTCGTGTTTGTAAGTCTAATTCATATATAATTAGGTATAATCTATCTCTATCTTCTAGGAAGATAAATAGGAACTTATATTTTTTTAACACTTAGCAAGTTGTTATGTGTAGCAGCGCCGGGGTATCGACGTGAGACGACGCCGAAATATTTGAATTCTCAGCTGATTGTTTCATTGCGTAACTGTCACTTTGTTCATAGTTTCGCATTATTTTTTTCTACGGATTGACTATATTATGTATTACATTGGACGTAACAGAATTAACTATAATTTTCCTTTTAAAAAGTTACGTCCATCAGGTACGTTTTAAAAAGTTATGATAATATAAAGTTGGTCGATTTTCGGGTGAATAGTTGTTAGTACCGGTACGTAATTATTGTTATTGATACCTTCAAATCAATTTATAATTTTTGAAGTCACGATGGGTCAGTTGTTACTCTGATACTGAAAATCAGTATTTCGGTGTTTAAATACGTTTAACATTAGTATTTGACCACAATAAATAGGATTTATTTGACTACTAGTTTATTACTAGATAAGAGAAAGGATTGTGGCTAGTTTACCTTGTCCTTTATGTTTGGAGAATTGTGACGGCTTAACACTTATCATGTACGTGGTTATATTATTTTATTTGGCTTGACAGTTCACTCGGATAGTCTCAAAGTCAATGAAAATTTAAATCTTACAAGAGCAACTAGCTCTTTTTTTTCGACTTGGCCTGCGTAAAACTTGTTTCTTGTAACTGATAAAAGCCAATATCTTTATACTGTAATGTAATGTAATATCAGCACAATTATAGTATATTATTATGTTACAATCAGAACTATTAACTTATTTAAAATAAAAATATTTTCTGTAATTTTTTTTTTTTCGAACTGACTATACTGTAATCTTAGGGGCCCTGGAGCCTTTACGGCTTTTACAGCTTTACCGGGCTTGGGGGCGAGCGCTTAGGGCACTCAGCCACGAAAGCTAAGCAACAACATCCGAGGGTGCCAAAGTGGCCGAACCTCGGCTCGGACTGTTGCGCGTATGCAATTAAGTCGCGATCTGACTAATCCCTATCCGTAATTCGATCTAAACTAACTATACATATATACATGTTTCTGCCCCCTGGGAGGAGGGAAGGAACATGTGTATGTGTATTTAGTGGTCTGAAATTTTTGTCTACTCTAACTAGGCAAAAAAAGAAAAAAAAGGTCCCTTACAGAACCTATGTACCTATGTGTGTTGTGCATGTGTGTATAATGCAGTGTCATGTATGGCTGTGAAAGCTAGTGATTGTAGAGTCACTTGTATCGCGCGAGCGGCTGCTTGGCTCAAGGGCTCCATGCCGATGGATCGGACCTAGGCTTGAGTTGCCGCAGAGGAGGGCGGTCGTGGCGGGTTCTGTAAAATGAACATGAACATCCAATAATGGAAATTTTTTAAAATGTTTCTTTTAAATTAAATGAAACACGAATTTCAATTTGAATATTACCTTGATATGTACATAAACAAGTAGAAGGTTTTTGTACTGATTTATATTAATAATCATTTAAATAAATATTACTTACAGTTATTTACAATGACGCACGGGAAACACATCCGTGTTATGATTGGTTTGTTCCAAATGGAGTTAAAAAAATAAAGAGTTTTAGCGGAATCTTAGTTGCGGTAGTGTTTATTTCAATTCATTAACTTTATTTGTATTTGACCCTATATTATATTAGGTCTTTACCTATGAAATTGCCGTTTTGTATGAAAAAATTTAAACGATGTTTTTTCATGTATTTTTTATTTGTATTAATCGAAGTAATCACCCATGCAATCAATGCATCTTTGCCAGCGCAGTGGCAGTTTATTGATGCCCTTCTTAAAGAAATCAGCTGGACGGGAGGCAACAAATTCTTCAAAGGCATTTTGTACTGCCTCTCGGGTATTGAATTTTTTTCCCGCCAAAGAATTATCCAAATTCTGGAAAAAGTAGTAGTCTGTAGGCGCAAGGTCTGGTGAGTATGGCGGATGACGGAGAACTTCCAACCCTTGCAACTTGGAGACCGTCTGTTGTGCAGTATGAGGTCGCGCGTTGTCGTGCAGGAGCAGCGGAGACGAGCGATTGAGCAATGCTGGTTGGAGATGTGCCAGCTTCTCCATCATTGTGTTCAGTTCTTCACAGTACACATCTCCAGTAATGCTCACCCCGTTTGTTAAGAAGCTGTGATGAATCACACCGGCGCTAGACCACCAAACAGTGACCATCACTTTTCTAGGGGTAAGTTTTCGTTAAGGGCATTGTTTAGGTGCTTAACCAGGATCCAACCAACTTGCTGAGCGCTTGCAGTTATCAAACAGAATCCATTTTTCATCGCAGGTAACAATGCGGTTCAAAATTCCATCATTTGTGTGTCTGTTGAGCAGTGCAAGGCACTTCTCGACGCGTACTTCGCGCTGGCGATCATTGAGTTCGTTGGGTACCCATTTGTCAAGCTTTTTTACCTTGCCAATTTGACGCAAATGGACCATGTTTTTAAAATGAAATTAATTTGAAATTAGAATTCTTAGCCAAACAAAAATTACTTTGATTTGAAATGGCCAGTACTGCAGAACGGCAATTTCATAGGTAAAGACCTATTATAATATTGGTGGTTTTTTCTGTGGTGTAGTTCGGTTATTGTGCCCAAGTCATACTGAGTAGACTGTAAATAGAAATATGCATTTTAATTTGCCCGAAAAACTAACTGGTCAGTTCCAACAAGGAAGCTACCATCTTATTAGAGCGTTGTTTGAACTTTAAAGATTAGAAAAATATTCTATTCAAGTGACATTGGCGGGATTGTATAAAAATACACATTTACATTAAATAAGAAAAATAAATTATAATTAGAGTTACATACGTACTATCGTCAATTAATCTTTATTTATTATCAATAATTAAATATTGAACAGTTTTTTAATTATTGACATCTGACAGCGAAGATGCCGCCCGCTTATGCGGAAATATGTGTTTCATACATACATAAATAGAAGAAATATTATCTATTCACTATTGTATGCTAGATGTTCACAGTGGTTTGAATGTCAAAATCATATACTCGTATATTATCTATGATCCTTTGTTTGACTTTAATTAGACTTGATGAATAGCAAAAGAGAGGTAGAAAGAAGGCGGAACAAAATGACAGACAAAAAAAGTAACATAATCAAAAACAACTCCATAACATTTCCACAACAGAACCACACGCGCTGGGCTTCGGAATCACAGTTTTACGGCAACTTCCATCTCGGCACGAACTAAAAAGTTCTCTTTGTCTTATCTTTGTCGTACCGTGAAACTGTGGAACGGTCTCCCGGCCGGTGTGTTCCCTCCTTCTTATGACATCGGGTCCTTCAAGCGTAACGTGAAGAGATATTTAAGCAGGCCGACATGACAGCGGCGACCGTCGATGGATTTCGATCTCTTGGTGGTCGCCGTTGTGTTTGGATTGTACTGTGCTTACCATCAGGTACAGTACAGTCAATGTGTCGAGCTATTATAAAATAAACTATATTCTTCCCGAATTAGTATTCAGAAATGAGGGGATTTCTCCGTAAGTGATGAACACTGGACGTACATATATAACTATTAATTAATTATTGTTTTTTTTTACAGGTAAGCGTCTACAAAATAAATAATTTCCATCGCAGTTAGAGTGGTCGAACACTAATCAAGGTATGTTAGTCTTCAGAAGTTAGTTGTTATAGTTTGTTCATCGTATCTTACAACGTACTTATTACGTTATTAAATATTCTATTTGTTATTAGAATAGCTTAATTCCTGAAGAAGTAGAGTCCTGAATGTTTTTCCTGCAAACTTCTCACAGTGTGTCTATAATAAAACCAAATTAATAAAACATTTGTTAAAATATTTTTATCTTACCAGGGTTCCGATGATTATCCACACTGTATATCTGCGATCCTTTTAACACGAAAAAATGATGACACTGTATCTGGTGATATATATAGTACTTAACAACTATCTAAAAACAAAGGGGAACATTGAAAGTTTTACGATTCAACGCTGATCAGCTATTGTCATTTATGGCGTGATATATGTAGGCTTCATATAGACTATTCAATACTGCTTGCTATAGATTACATCAGCTTAGATATCGTTCGCTTGAAATGACTATTTATAATATTAGGTACTACATTCAATTTTGTACCTTATTAAGGGTTCAAAAAATGTTTTTTAATTTGTTACCGAAATCATATAGAACTTCATGTGGTTGATTTCAAAATTTATAAGCTTCATGTCTCGTCTCTTTCTAAATGTGAGATTAAAAAATAACTTATTTAATTTGTCTTTAAATTTAAAAGAAATCTGCTGTCAAAATTTTACATTTGTAGCTTCAGTAGTAGTAGTATAGGCTCTTTGTACTTTTTTTAAAAACAACAAATGTTCTTTTACCTGATTATAATTATAAAATTTTGTCACGACTTATTCTTCTGATCTAGAAAGAAATTAAAAAAAAAGAATTTGATGCTAGAAACTGATATAAAAAAAAACATGGTGGTGGCTGTGTTTCTAATCTATACATATACTTTTCTTTATTCGGAGGCCTCGAATACTTATAATGATGACCCCTAAATCGAGTCCTGTTTTTGTAAACAGTTATAATAAATATTTATTTATGAATTATACGAATAATACAAAGTTCTAATGTGCTAGACAATTACAAATGAATGTAACATTTTTTGATAAAATATAAATATCTGATATATTTATATAATTTTAAATGACTATTTTTAATAAGTAAACTGTCAAACCATATGTAACAAGATAAGTTTAAAAACGAAAGCCTGACTATAGAAAACATCGCGCTCTGAATAGTATGACCAATATTTTTGAAATAGGCTGATTAAGCCATATTTTTTGATACCCAATACGGCACATTACAAAATTATATATATAGGGCGCTATATTGAATTCAGTGTGGTGTTACATAGCTTATTACTAGTGGGCAATCAAGACGCTTCTCAAGATACCTCACAGTTCAAATTATGATAGGCAGTTTAGAAGATATACGGGAACAGATGAACATATATAGTCTTTGCCGTAGTCGGGTAATAAGTGTAAAATGGAAATTACATAGAATTAAGGTAGAACTAAATTGTATTGATTTAATTAAATTAATATCATATAATTACAAATAATTACCCTAGAATGTCACAAAATGTTCTGTAATTATTAAATAACAAATTTACATTTGGCAAAATGTTATATACCAAACTGGAATAGTTTACTTTTGTTTTTATCTTTAATTGCAATTGCAAAAAGAAAATAGATAAATTTTTATGATTATGTTTTATGCAAATATACTTATTTAGGTATATTATTTACACTATTTAAATATCGCAATTGGCTTAATATCCTTGTTTTTAATTACTTCGTGGTTTTAAAATTGAATTTAATAAACTTATATTAGTAGATGGCAAATTAAAATTGTATCCGTTTATTAAAGTAATTTTTGTTTGTCTCTGTTGAAAATATTTGGCTTTTTACTTTGTTTGCTCTAAGCTTATAGCCATATTGATATCTAGGAAATTATGCTATAATATGACTTCAAAGACTTAACAAAGAATATGACTTACATTAGAAATTTTGTTATTATTTGTAATTATATATAAGCTGGCGTCCAAAAAACGCGGCGTGTTTAATAGAGGAAAGCGGTACTTCAGAGGAGTTTTCTTCCGCGAACGAATGTGGAATGAGCTACCTGCTGAGGTTTTCCCAGGGAACTACAGCTTGGGATTCTTTAAAAGGGTTAATAGGTGTTTAAAGGGTCGGCAATGCGCGTGTGATGCTTCTGGTGTTGCAAGCGTCCATAGGTAGCGGTGATTACTTACCATCAGGCGGGCCGTATGCTTGTTTGCCACCATCGTGGGATAAAAATAAATATTCGTAGCAATTTGTCTTTCGACACGGAGGACATATACTATATAATATATTGGATTCGTCATTATAGTTTTTTTAATGGTTTATGGGAATGCTCTTGGCCTTGATCTCACTTGATGCTAAGTAAAGATGAGGCCGACGATGGATTGCGCATACATATCAAATGCCTGATCACTCTTCGCTTGAAGACTCCCAACTTATTAGGTTTGCGGGAAGACAGACGCCGGGAGTGAATTCCATTCCTTAGCTGTTCGCATAATAAAAATCTCCAAAGTTTAACCTGTAGCACTGAGAGGCAAGCTACCTTACGACGATGCTCATGACTGAGCGAGCAATCTTGCCCTCATCAGTGCTTCATCGCCAACAAGTCTGCGAGCTCGGCGCTCCATGGAGTCCAAAGCGGCCAACTAGTATTATGTACTATAACAACTAGTACATGACCGTACTTGAGTTTTACATAAGCTAAGAAGCTGCTACGGAGTGAAATACCGCCTAACCTTGAAAAGGAACCCCCATTTCCTGGCAGCCTGGCGCCCAAAGTTGAGATGGGATGTTAGCTCGAACCCAAGAAGCTTTCTCTTTTTCTAACAATCTATTTTATATTACAATTAATTTATTACATACTAGCTGTGCCCGCGGCTCCGCTCGTGTGGACTACTAAAAAGTATTTTAGCGGGGTGTATATATTGCAAACTGTTTAAATAAAATATATTTTAAAATGAAGTTTCACTTCTATCGTGTGTGAATCGCACACACACCTTTTTTATACTTAATCTATTCAGATGTACACGGTAAGATATGAAGAAATAATATTTTTATGGGTGTATTTTTATTCTTGCGGCTTACATTCATATTGTATATTGAAATCTTTAAAACTCGTCTTGTTTCTGTTCGTAAACACACTCCTTTTACTGCAAGATTATGCTCGAATCTACCAAAATGCGGATGATTTGTGAAACGTGCAGGAGTCTGGTTATCCTATATTTTCAGATCATAACAACTGTAATAAGAAATCATAACATTTGCAATTAGTAGACTTAAGCAGTAATAGAATCTAGGAACTCATTTTAATATTACACGTTTGTTAAATATTTTTAAATTATATTTCGTAATACTAATACTCGTTATCATATAGTTTAAATAATAAATTGTATACTTTTGAGTATATTTGATTATACGTAATAAAAAACAAATAGTCTCCAATACGCTACGTAAGTACGGTCCAGGTAATAAGTAGTGCGAACAAAAAAGAAGAGTGGTTGTCCTCGTGTAAAGATCACTTGTTTGTTGGACTTTCCGAGGCAATCACATTCGTGAAGTAACCGTGGATAGGAGACTCAAAACAACTGTCGTATATATATTTTTTCTAATGTGTACAATAAAAACTCCTTGAATAATAATTAGAACAAATGTAATTAGTATGCGCCAATTATTTTGACAAATTTTTCTTTTTTAATAACCGCTCTGAGAATGTTTGCATGCGTCTACGCCACCCCGAATGCTAAGCACTATTAATATTAAGCATTTTCGTATACACACACGGCTTTGTGTATACGGCAAATTTTACATGGGTGCATATATACAACGCTAATTTTTAGGAGCGATGATTATTGGGCTGGTAGATTTTTTTTTTATTCCCATGGTGCATGTGATTATTAGAGTTGGCTTACTACATAAAACACTAGATCAGGGATGAGAAACTTGCGACTTTCTTACGGCACTTCGAAAATTTAACAATACGACTTTTAAAAATTCTTACTGCAATGCATTAACTTAATTTTAGAAATTGATAGCTTAAATTGAAAATTTAAATTATAAACAATTTATTCCATTCAGATTTTGTATAATTATAAGTTTCTTATAGACAAGCGCTACAAGACATTTAGAATTTGTAGCCGTAACGGCTCAGTGGTAACGTGTATGGACACCGCACAAATTGATGTGAGTTCGAATCCCTGCAATAAGCCTGAGCTTTCGGTGAAGGAAAACATCGTGATGAAACCATAGCATGGTGGCAGTGCTTTTTCTAATGCCAGCCTGGCTAGCTACCACCATCAAGATGAAAATCTGTCGCCAAGCACCAATAGGTGTGTTCCGGCAGCTGCACTTAAGAGCCAGTTTTCCACTAGGCTTAGCGTGTTACCATTTTGGGACTCATCTTTACTTAAGACCAGATGAGATTGTGGCTATAACGATGAACCTATACACGATATAAAAAAAAATTTGCTCATCCCTACACTAAATTCACTAATAACCTTGCTCGTGCGTAGACATAGACGAACAATGAACATGGATATTACTCTATCACCATTATACGCACAAAACCGTTTATACTAATATCGTGCGCGTGTAATAAGTAACTTAAACATAACGGCCTTTACGTCACCGGACGTGAATGCAATAAACTACTTAAATTCAAAAACCAACTCGCTGTTGGATTCCTAATGAAACAAAAGTTAGTCGTTGTGTTTAAGATTTAACTAAAGATCCAAAATCTTCTTAGACAAAAAGACTCTTTTAATGAGAATTATTTCAAATTGAATTTATATTTCTTTTCTTATTTCCAACTTGGTGGTTAAATGGTTAATACGCGGGAATGCCGATACGAAGTCTGCGATATTGAGCATCGACGAATTTTTTGGAATTCGCTTACGTTTGTTCCTTTCAGTTTTGTTATTCGCTGACGTAGAAGGAAAACATAGTGAGAAAACTTGAACACTTCCAGACATGTTTTTGTAGTACCAAAACGTATTGTTAAATCCTGTGCTGGCGTGGTACCTTCCCTTGCGAGGATACTTTCGCTCAGCAGTGAGAAGTTTAAGGCTGATATTACTATATTATTAATTTTTAACGAGAACAGTAAATTATAAAAACTTTTTTCATGTGATAAACAAATTAACTAAACTACGATCATTATTATACCAATTTATAACTTATATTTATACTTATAATATGAATAAAAATCTGAAAACAAATTGATAATCTGTATTAAAATTTACATGTTTCAAATGAATAAATACACAGCATTAAAATTATAGTAATGTCAGTTATCATTTTATTCTTCGGGTGTGGTTCAAGAAGTGAGTTGTAAGCGGAACATACAAAAATAATGTTATTTATTTCAAGTACTGTATTAATACAGTGAACTTTATTTCCTTGCAGTGTTTTTTGTTTCTATCATGTATTTACTTGTACTTAACTAACAAGAAACCCGGTAGCCATTTCATATTTAATATGTGCAATAATAGCTTGTAAATATACCACTATTCAATAAAGACTTTTATCTGTGGCAAGGCATTGACATCATTACCACGTCTATTAGCGATGTTTTCGCCAATTCTGAGAAAGATAAAGAAGTTTTTTATTGTTATATCTTGATAGATAAATTATTTTACTAAGTATTTTACAGTTAAATTCTGTTTAAATGAAAGCAAAAATTAATATGTTTCAAAATAAACTGGATTCATTAATGGATCGCAACCGGCAGCCATTTTGAACTCCTTGTTTAGTTTATCTCTTTCACAAGCATAACATCTTAGCGAAAGTTCTGTTAATCGATATTCGATAGACAATGACAATGGTGTCCAACAGGCATTCTAAATTACTTTACAAATATGTTATTTAAAAGATAACGCTTGAAATAAAGGTCGACAACTTTATAAATGTTTATTAGACTAGCCTTCTGTACTTAAAAATTGACGATCGCAATGCAAAAAATTAGATTAGATCTCTAATATGTAATCTAATTGAATTCTATCGATCGATAAGGAAATGTCAAATTTTATATTAACTATCGGTTGATAATTACATTAGCAATCGTCTATCCTAATGTAGAATTAGATTGATTTTAAGATTAATAACCTTACGAAAAGATCAGTTATAATTTTCAGGACTAAAAAAAATCCAATTAAATTCGTCTATATTTGAAATTAATTATTCAATATTAACTTATTCATCATTTATGCTGACAATTATATGCCATCAGAGTATTTGGGCAAAGGATCTACGTTCTATTAGGTCGAGGATTAGTGTAAGTGTATTTATATATGTATATTAGTTTAAAAAACGGTAAAATATGTTAAAATAAATTTTTTGCCATGACATTTAAAAAAAGATCGACCGAGTCACATTCATATTGTAATTGTCGACAGTAAGGTCTGAATACCGAGGGACAATCACCTACCCAGTGTTAATATGTTTCATATATCTCCTTTTCTGTTTCATCGTGCTAAAGTTCAATGATATATAATTAAGGTAACTGTTACGATAGTTTTAAAATGTTGAGACTTATGTGAGAGATATTTTTATTCTACAAGAAATCGATGGAGTAACCTATCAATATTTACGTATACAATATCTTACATTATTCAATACCACGAACATAAAAAGACCTGATAAAAACAAAAAATATTAAATACTTAAAGCAAAGTGCAGTCTGTTCGAATACTATTTACGATCGAATATTATCGTCATTAATTAAACCAATAAGAATTATATAAATAAAATTAAATACTGTGTTAAGGAGTTTTTTACGTCTTTGAAACAAAAACCTGGTTTTCGAAAGTTAATGTCATAGTCTCAAAATATATTCTATTCAAATCTATAATTGACCGTAAAACTAAATGTGATATTTAAATATGAATTATAAATTAAAGTTGTTACGTATGGCATTTTCTGTGACATTTTTACTTATTATGCTCTTCTCATCTTTTGTTGAATTCATAATAAAGTAAAAATCAATTGTCCGCTGTCAACTTATTTTAATTTATACATATTTATTTAATAAATTCAAAATTAACATAAGTCCAGTGACGTGACATTTAAATTAAATTATAAATTATTTGTTATATTTTTAATTTTGACATAAAAACACACTAGCTGAGCTCGCGGCTGCGCTCGTGTGGAGTACAGAATGCCGTCGATCAGGCACACGCGTGAATCGTTATTTTAAATACAAAAATGATTATTGTGGTTGATATTTAGAAGATAAAAGTACTCTCGCTGACTTTTTTGCACGTATTTTTAAGATTTACAATTATGTACTACATTAATTTGATGTATCTCCTATGATTTAATCAGCGCACCAGAATAGTCGTTTTTCCAATTATTTTTTTTATGCTTATTCCTGTAGCATTTTGTTTGTAATTAGTAGATGAAAAATTATTTTTTAACGAATTGTAGTTGAAGTCTCCAATTACAACTACCCATTTCTATTTAAGCTGCTGGGAATAAGTTTGTATAAAGTTACTGTGATTGGTTCTCTCTGGTTTATAAAAGAAATTTATTTATGTCAATCCATAAACTTTCAATACGTTGATGTTGTAAGCTGAACATTGATTGAAACTCCTCGGCTTCTTCCTTTGGTTCGATAATTGCAATAGTGATTATAATTGTGTAGCATTAAGCTTTCAGCCTCTAAATCACACCGACATGATTCTCTAATGTTGGGAGTAGAAGCCGGTTCTTGTAACAGTAGTTCAGTAGTTAAAACTACTAGGTGATAAAGATCGGTTTTTTGATACGGATATCTTGTAAACACTAACCTATTATTGTAAAGGATTGTTGATAATCTGGTTTATACCAATAAAATAGTACTTCAGAGATGGCCATGACTTTATTTTGTAGGATTTCCAGAAAAAACGGTTAATGGTTTTGCCCTTTCCTTAACGATAAACAATGACTTGCATCTATTTTTATTTATAAATGTGGTGACCGAACTAAGCTTGCAAAGTGTAACAATAACTAAATATAAAATTTCATACAAATTGTTAAAGCCATTTCCGACAAACCAACTACATGTATGAATAATTATATCCTTGATTTATTTTATCACCTTTATAAATGTAGCCTATGTCTACAATCTCACCTGATGGTACTCGTAAGTGACGATGTGGCAGATGATGGCAAAACGCTAAGCCTAAATTATCTGGCTTTCAACTACCGCTGCTGGAATACACCTACATGTGATTGGCGACAGATTTTCAACTTCAGGGTGGTAGCTAGCCCGACCGGAGTTAGAAAATGCATCACCACAACGCTTTGGATTCATCGCGATGTTTTCCATCACCAAAGCTTCAATCACATTGTCGGTGTTCGAACACGCTACCGTTGAGCCATAATCTAATCAAATGAATTAGGAACAATAGAACAATGTGCTGATATCTGCGAATAGTATAAACCGAGTGAAATGTAATCAAAAACAGAAGTCAAATTATTTAATATTATAAAACTATGTCTTTTTAACGTTTGCTCTCAAAATTTATTAATAAGTTTTTAAAGAAAAAAAAAATTTCATTGAAATACTAGAAATAATTTAAAATAATACATAATTACTGTGAAACTCACTTCGGCCTTGACATCTATTTACACGAAAAATGTAGTTACGTATAAAAAAATTGTATCGACAAGTTGGGTCGACTTTTTCTCCTCGATTTGATGGTAGTATTGGTGTTGATGAGTACTTTCTCAGGGTTGAAACTGTTAAAATATAATTAATTTGTTTGCATATTAAGTACGTCGAAAAACAAAATACATGCATACTTTGTTTCACGTAATATTTCAGCTTTTATTCCGTGTATAATAATAATGATGTCGTTTGTATCATCTTTACTATAGTATTATGTTTTTATTGAAATTGTGTGTTTTCTCCTTCCTACGACATGAAGTACTTCAAACGTGACGTGAAGAGGTATTTGAGTAGGCCGGCATAACAGCGGCGACCGCCGATGGATTACCAATCACTCGGTGGTCGCCGATGTTATTGGATTGCGCTGTGCTTACCATCAGATACGGTACCGTTACTTTGTACACTATAATAGCTCACTATGATAGAAAAAAAATTAGAAATAATTCCTTACAGAATATTATTAATATACTGTTATAATTAGTATAGCGTGTACTTAAAATTCTATTTATGCCATTTCTATTAAGTATAATGTAATAAGCTTTTTGGTTACGTCATAGTATATGTGAATGTAACTGACCGAGGATGTGAATGTAATATATCGGAAATACATTAACCCATCCATATATATAAGGCCAAATTTAAAACATACATTTAAAATACGTGATCAGTAATAATGCGTTGAGCAGCTTACGTCTGCGATAGTAATACTTAAGTAATTAATTTAAATGGGTGAAGGAAAACCGTAATTACTTTGAAAGATCATGCAAGTTATATAATAAAGTGTAATACCACTAACAGTTTTTAATATTACAATTATTGAAGAAAGTTTATATTTAATAAATGGAATAAATATTGAATAGTGCGTGTTTCTTACTAAAAGTAAACAATAAATTTGTACCAGTAAAAGACATGATACAATGTCTTTGCACCATAACTGATAAGTAGAAAAAGGATATTTCGCATCTAATTAATCTATGCGATAAGAGAGTCCTCGCTTGCTCCCTGCGCGCCATCTGCATAACAACTTTTATTTGAAAATGCTGTTGTATTACGTAAATACATGACACTTCAATGATTACTAAAAATATACACTTCGAAATCGTTCTAAACATATATTTGATTAAGTATGTCTATTATATAATATTGGGTATATAATTTTAATTTTTGTAGACAAATCAGTAAGCTGAGGTGGGATTTGTATTTCAAATTAAACCAACTAGCTCTGTTGGTCTTTGAATTCCCATCAAACGGTTACTTGTACTTTTCCTTTTAAAAAACTCTAAGCCCGGTAAGTTAAGAAAGTCTTTTGAGATTTCAGAACCCTTAAGGCTAACAGTACAGTCAATTCGAAAATGTATATAAAAAACGTATAGTTATGAACGTAATAGAATTAAATATTTAATTTTTGTTTCGCAAGTCGTTCATATTAAGACAGGTCATGTATTCATGGCACTAATCAATTTAAAGGTATATCCACGAAATCATAGCGAATTCATTCAACGACCTTTACTAAGGTCAAATTTCGTGTGTAAACGCAACGCTTACTGCAACTAATTAACTGGTATTTGAACTTTTCATTTGATATATCATCCAATTAACCTGTCCAATGTTCTCGTGCATGACTATATTTTTAAATATAATATATTATTCTCGAGGATGTATTTTTTATAAATTTATTTATTTATTGAAGATCGACTCGGCCTTTCTATCAGATGCGAGGTTATTTCATTTGTTAATAATTGTAAATGAAGTTGCGCGTAATATTGTGGTCTGCTTAATAAGTTTGCCTTACGTTAATGCATTACTTTGCTAGTGGTTTCGATTGTATGTGTTTTTTTTAAACTAAGGTGGCAAACAAGCGTATGGCCCGCTTGATGGTAAGCGGTTACCTTAGCGTATGACGCTTGTAACATCAGAGGTAGGTATCACCAGCGTATTGCCGACATTCCTCACGGAGCTCTGGTAATCCTACTCACAGCAGAAATACAATATAAGGTTATTTGGCTGCAATTTTCTGTAGAGAAAGAAGAAGAGGTATGTCGTATGTCATTAATAATGTTAATCACTTTGCGACGTGTTGCATTCCGAGTTTCTATATTATATTACGACAAAGTGACGACAGAGTACAATCCGACAACAACAGTGATCACAGAGAGAACGGCAATCGATCGCTAGTCGTTACTGTCACGCTCAGCAGATAGATTTTTTTTATAGTAGCTCGGCAAACTGACTGCACTGTCCCTGATGTTAAGCACATTACAATCAAAATACAACGGCGACCACCGAGAGATCAAAATCTATCGGCGGTCGCCGCTTTCATGCCAGCCTGCATAAATATCTCATCACGTTACGCTTGAAGGACCCGATTTCATAAGAAAGAGGGAACAGTTTGACTGGGAGATGGTTCCACAGTTTCACGGTACGACAAAGATAAGTCTTAGAGAACTTTTTAGTTCGTGCCAATATGGAGGTTACCGTAAAACTGTGATTCCGAAACCCAGCGTGTGTGGTTCTGTTTTGGAAAGGAGAGGAGGGAATTAGATTGAACAACTCTTCAGAACACTCACAGATATACACTGGTTGATGCCAAAATGCGACAAATCAATTTAAGTGACGGTTTTGTCACTATGTGTATGGTGGTCGCGATGTAATCAGAGATATTTGTGACCCAGTTCCAAGCTGACCCCAAAATCTCAGACGGTATTTCGTACTTCATAATTATCGTAAATAAGTATTACAAAAATAAACCAGATCAAATTACTTTATCTAGTAATTACATACGTAATCTAGTCGTGATCCTTTCACTTAGTCATCTAGAAACAGTCTCATACGATACTTCCTTAGTCGAAAAACTTCCGCGATGATGCAGTCAGATAATATCCGATTGGTTATGAAATTTTGATTTATATTTTTTTCAAAAGGTTAATCTGTTTCTGAGTGTGGTTTTTGAAAGAACGCTAATTTGTTTATGTCGTTGTTATGTGTGGAAGTGGAACAGTGAACTCTGTCCCCTACTATTAATATACAAATTCATTGAAGATATGATAATAACTTATGTAACATGCTGATTTTATAACAAGAAATTTAAAAATGAATCATCTATATATATTATACAACTTAAAGTCTTTCTGTCTGTCTCTCGGTATAGAGTATATTTTGTATATTTTATATTAAGTGACATACGAAATAAGCAGTAATAGTAATAGTTAATAGTGAATCTATTCGGAAAGAAGACGCAATTGAGATGCTTAAATGGCTTACGCTGATAAAACGTGCAAGATATATCAAATTATTACATAATTGTAAATCTTAAAATCATCTATAAAATTCACAGCAATAGTATATGCCTATCTTCTAAGGATCACTCACAATGAGCATTTTTGGGATAGCACAATTCGCGTGTGTGCTCGATCAAAAGCATTCTGTAGTCCACGTTGCCATTACTCTCCACATAACCATTCCAGAGTCTACATAACCATTTTGTGTTATAGGCCGTTGTTCGACCATTTTACACGAAGAAGACGATTTGATTGAATTTGCATGCTAATACTATTTAATTTTAATTTTTATATCTCCGGTGCGGCTTTTTGAAAGTAACGCCTAAAAAAGGATATTTTTTATTACATAAATACTGCAGATTTTGGGTCCGCACCTTTTTTTAGACAGGGGCTTTTATATGATGAAAGTTAAAAATTGCTACACAAAAATAGCTGCCTTTGCAAGAGCAGCTATGTACTACAACTAAGTGAGCTATTACGACCACCTTAACTAAAAACATCCTTACTACTAAACCTAGTAGTACTTCCACTAACAAGGAGTCCCCCCATGACCACACTGGTTGAGGCCAACCTTGGAGTAAAGGAACTGGCTCTCAAGGGCTAACCGTCGGAACATACTCAAGAGTGCTTGCCGACATAATTTCTCCTTGAGGGTGGTTGCTGACCAGGTGGGCCTGAAGTGCCCTCTCCATGCTTTTGTTACTTTAAGGTTGGGGTTACACTGATGATATTGAGTTACACTAATTATTAGTAAAAGCAAGTTCCTAAAAAAGGTTGCCCATCGGAAAGTTCCCCACACATATTCGTTTATTTGCTAGGTTTTTTTTTCATTCTTGGATTCAAGGAATATTGATAATAGCCATATGGCAACACTGAGTTAAAGTACCCTATAAAGATAATCTTGCCTTTAATTACGGTTTATTGGGTTCAATTTAACAAAATTTGAAGAAATGATGGCCCAGCGGTAGCTTGTAAGGATACCTCGTCGATCGACGTGAGTTCGAATCCCTTCAGTGAGCCTGAGCTCTCGGTGAAGGGAAACATTGCAAAGCAATAATAACATTAGTAGTATATAGTTATAGCATGCATAGCATTATAGCATGGTAGGGTGATTTCTAATGTCTTCCTAACTTGCTATCAAGTTGACAATCTATCGCCAAGCACCTTTAGGTAGGTGTGTTCCCAGCTACACTTGATACGTGTCCTGCAGTAATATGCAAAATGGCATAATAAATAAGATATAATGGTTTACAAGAGCTTTCGATTGATAATATTACAAATGTGAAACATAAATCAATAGAACTTGTGTTACAAGTCAAAGTACATTTAATTCGTGACCGGACGGACACATGTAGCCCCATTATGTGGTTCATATGTTGACTTCAATAAATATGAATGTAATAATTTTACGATATCTTGTTTGTGGACGTGAATACGACTTATAAAGTTTCTGGTAAGTTACGTACAGTGTTATCCAAAAAAAGTCGAACTATGGAGAGATCAACAACCCAATGGCAGTCGTCGTTGTCATGCCGTCCTGCTCAAATTTCTTTTAACGTTGTTTGAAGCGCCGCATGTTGTATGGAAGAGATCATAATGGCAGGGAGACGGTTCCACAGCTTTACAGTATGGCATAGTATTATGGAATTATATAATATAAAAAAAAAATTCACAAATTTAAAGTCGCTCAGCAAGCTATGAAAAGAGTTTTACTCAGAGTTTCTTTGAAGGATAGAATCAGAAATGATATAAAGCAGATAAGGAGACATATCGCATCTGATTAGTTAAACTATGAATAGTGGAACACCCTCCGCTCTCCTCCTGCACATTGTTTTGTACTATATTTTCATTAGTCTGAGCAGGTTACTACGAGTATTTATCGAATGCATATAGTTTAAGTATAAAGCAGTTTTATGTAATTGGTCAAGGTATAATTTTAGTTAAGAAGTTGTGATTTTGAGAGAGAAATTTCTTTGGAGATTTGTCTCTTTTTGGGGCAGCCCGACTGGTGGAATACACCCTACAGAAGATCGCAGCCAAATGACCTAGTGTTGTGTTTCTGCGGTGAGTAGGGATTCCAAAGCTCCTTGGGGTAAGGGGGTTCGTGTTGGCAACGCGCTTGTGATATCTATGGTAATGCAGGCGTTCATAGGCTGCGGTAGCTGCTTACCATCAGGCGGGCCGTATGCCTGTTTGCCAACTATGTAGAATTAAAAAAAAAACATTAATCTTGCAGTCTCTCCAGCCACTGCAGGCTTATAAAGCATTCTAAAATTAATAGTGGCTTACCTTATTAAATAATGTTTTTGCTTGATTTAAATATTATTGCATGTTATTAAAAAATACTTCCTGTATAAATCTGATTCATGTATTTATGTTATGCATTCGAAAAGAAAAAACTAACTGACCCTTACATCAAATTATTTAATATCTGTTACGTCATAAGATGAAACAACTTCCATTAGGTTAACAACATTATGATTATTTACTAAGCTAATTCACACTAATAATGTGTCTTTTATATGCGTAGTAGTTTAATGCCTATGGATGTGGTATTCGTAGGCAGGCATGTCTACGGTGACTGTCGTGAGATACTGTATACTCGCTTGTTACCGTTAGTCTTTCTTTCTGCCTTATTTACTTATCTTCAAGATTATTGTTCTGTCCAATACCTCCTTGATGATTTGGATAGGTTGCAGTGACTTAATGTCCGCATTCTGAATGATACTGACGCCACTAATAACTTTCTTAGTTCTTACGTTTCATTTACGAGGAGGTATTGCCTCTCTGAGCGTATTTTATACTCTGTATCATGGCGAGTGTTCTGTAGAGTCGTTTGACCTTATCCCACCATTTCCTTTTCACTGCAGAATCACACGGGCTCGAACCATCTCGGCAAGAACAAAAATGTTTGCATAATGTAGAAGCGTCTCTCAGTCAACATTTTCCCTCTTTCCTACAATTTTGAGTCCTTTAAACGAGGTGTGAAGAGTCATTTTTACAGGCAGACATGACTGATGATTTGACACCGGCAGTAATCGTTGTTTCTGAACCGTACCGTACTTCCCATCACGAACTGTGCAATTAATTATGTTCAATTGGTGTAAAGAAATCAAATCGTTATCATCGCTTTGTAAAATCTAAAAATGTTATTTAAGTAGCATCTATTGGCATTAAGTTGATGAATTGGTATTTAAACACATGACAATTAAGGCCAGTGTGGGAGCGACAGTAGCGTCCACACCGAGTATAGGCAAACTGAAGTTGCGGGATTGTAGGTATCTGTATCCGATTACATGGCAATATCACCATACACATAATGACAAACCCTTCACCGTGACACTTTGATTTATTACGTTTCAGCATATACCCAGTTGTCACTAGACACTGTGCCACCAATTCGGAATTTTCGGGAAACCACAGCGATTTGGTCATGAGAGTAGGTCGCACAACACCTATGTGGTATATTTACGAAACTTATAACTAGATCAAAAACACCGTCTCTTTTCATAATCGAATGGACATCACTACTTAATGTTCGACTTACGCGATATGTGAAGGGTAAAAAAACGAATACAATTTATTGTTGTTCATATTAGTGTAATTTATTTTATTATGCTTATATTGTGATGTAACCTTATATGGACGTGGTTTCATAAAACAGAACTAAGGGTAGTGATAATGGTGTTTTTTATATTAACACCGTGGCAAGAAACACATCAATGAGCACGTAGTCCTTATGGAAATCGTTTTTTTTAATATAATTAATAACTTTATTTTGAATGAAGATATGTGCTTTTTTATAAATATAAGTATCTAAGGTGTAAAACAAAAAAAATGATCAAAATCTATTTAGTAGTTTTTACCTGGTGCGCGCACAACGGCAAACCTCTATTTATATAGATAATTAATTACCGATAATTTTGAAGCGATGATTGCTCGGTGGTATCGTGTAATACGTCATCGATCGACCTGAGTTCGAAATGATACAATGAGCCTGAGCTTTCGGTGAAGGGAACGGAATGAAACCATAGAATGGTGGTAGGACATGTTCTAATGACCGTCTGGCTACTACCCTCAAATTGAAAATCTATTACCAAGCACCTATATGTGTGTTCCGGCAGTTCCACTTGAGACCCAATTCTTCCACTAGGCTTAGCGTGTTACCATTTAGAGCCACATCGTCACTTAACATTAGATGATATTGTGGCCATAGAGCTAAACCTATAACCAGAAAAAATGGGAACTCGTTTAAAATTAAGCATAACTTAAACAATCTTAAATAATCAAATCTTAAATAATTTATTGACGACAGACTTTTCTATAGTGTATGTAAATATGCCCAGCATAAGGCAAATCTCTGAATTCCGAACGTTTTTCTCAACGCAATTTTTGAAGCAATTATGGCTCAGTGGTAGCGTGTGGTAGCGTCGATTGACGTGAGTTCGAATCCCTGCAATGAGCATGTGCTTTCGGTGAAGGAAAACATCGTGAGAAAACCATAGCATGGTAGTAGGGCTTTTTCTAATACCCACCTGGCTAGCTACCACCCTCAAGTTGAAAATCTGTCACCAAGCACCCAATATGTGTGTTCCGGTAGCTGCAATTGAGAGCCAGTCTTCCACTAGGTTTAGCGACTTTAGAGACTGGCTTATCCAGTAATAATTATTTGTAAGGTAATTTATATGTGTTTTGTAATTTACTTATATCTCAAACTTGTATGGTTTTTTTGCATCGCATAATATCTTTAAAACCTAATTAGGACTTAACATAATACATTTGTGAATACATACTACACTTTTTTGAAAATCTTTGAAAATATTACATTTTACCAGAATTAAGTATACTAAGATAAAAGACATCATTTTACCGATAACGGAATATTTAATTTTAATGGCTCTTTGTGACTCACAGATATTAATTTAACGAAATCTACAAATAATAAGCTGAGTCATAACATTCGAGTCCAAATGAAAATTATAATGAAGACAGTAAAAATAATAGGTCATGTCGATCGTATATCATTAACGGGATGTCCGTGGGTGATCATGTTTACACGAATGTCATAGGATGAAGGTCGAAAAGTCTACAAAAACATCATATTTGGATAGGTCACCTTGGATTAATTTAAATCTTTTATATTAGATGACCTTTCATAAGTAGTAATGTACATGACATAATAGTTAGATATGGAATATGCCTTCAGTATATTCTTATGTTGCGTCTTTAATTGTTGTAAGTAGTAGTAGTAGTAGTCGTTGTAGTTAGGCTAACTGGACAATGAATTTCATTGGCAGTTTCCTTTTGCTTTCCACTTTAAGATTTTACAGCACTAATTTTACTGTAAGACCAATGTTTTACAAAAACGTTAGCAAAAGCCTGTTATTAGCTGTCTTTTTCTATAAATAAATAAGTAGTAGTATAGGAGTGTAATTTGTATAAATATAGATGCAAATATGAAAATAATGATTTATATAACAATTATGGTTGCGTAAGTTAAGTTATATATATATATATAAAACAATATCACTGTTTAATTTTTTCCACAGCGTGTTTTATGTATATAAAATTAAGAGAACACTTACTCCGTATCTAATAGTGTATTCGACCTAAAAATATATATACCTTTTTAGACCTCAAGGTCTTGTTAATCCTACGCATATAATTAGCCCAGTTTTTATTACAAAAGGACATTGGGTGTTAAGTTTGGCTTTTACTTTCAATGCACTTTGTCTAACAAAGATTTTTCCACCGTTCACTTTGGTGAAGTCTATTCTTTAGTAGAAGACATTGTACAATAAGGACACTATGTTTCAGAATAATATTTAAATCTACTAAGATATGGTGTGAGTTAGTTATTTTATTAAACGAAAATATGAAAAAAAACATATAAATATAAAACTGAAATATCTGCCGCGGTAGTTGAATACTTAAAACGAGTGAATTGTCGATCCGGTTTATCACGGTTCGAGTCTCGGTAGGTCACAATTAATTTTCGGAATTTACTTCCTTTTACAAATTTAATTAATAATCATTACGACTGGCGATGACAAAAAAACGAGAATAAACGATCGTTTGACAAATATTCCTGTTACTACTACATGAACAAACACAAATTAAAAATAAAATACCGTTTGAAATAGCTAAAAAATCCCTTAATAAATCCCTCACGCTCTGGATAAACCTATGCCTGCCTTCAAGTAGAACTCTTGAATACCATTATTATGAACCTCAAGATATTTTTTTGTTTCTTTGAAAAATCTAACTCTACTCTAATCTCTGGAAAAACCAGTCATATTTAAAAAAATATTTAATAGAATTATATAGCCTCCCTATTAAGGAAGGTAATAGGATATATAGCTTCACGCTATGAACCTTAAAATGGAGCAGTTACCATGTACGTCAAACAATCTAGCAAGCTGTAGCCTACACGGGTGCATTAGCGGCGTCGCGTTGGCGTGTCGGTCGAAGAAATTTAACACAGGCGAACCCGTGGGGCATAGCTAGTTATTTAATAAAAACAATTGAAACACTATTACATATCTCTATAACAAAGTATCAATCAAATGATTACTTATATGATTCAATCAAATTAAATATTTATTAGCGGTGAATAATTTCGCAACAACCTGTAGGTGAAATACCGACAATACAAAACAAGAACAATAAGCTGCCAAAATTGCATACCGACCGATGATAGCACTAACGGACGTTCCACAAGTTATTTAATGCATTGTGAACGTACTAATACAAAAGGCTTTGCATTTGACCTACATACTGGTTTTAACAAGTGCTAGATATTAAAATTTAATATATTTGTATTTACGAACATGCACTATATAATAGTAAGGTAGTAGGACATGTTCCTAAATACAGACTAATGACAAAGTGAGGGTACTATGTCTGATAATAAGTACAGTAGAATCAAAATAGTGGCGACTATAGAGAGATCAGCCGTCCATTGACAGTCACCGCTGTCATGCCGGCATGCCACCATTCTATGGTTTCCTTCACCAACAGCTCAGGTTCATTGCAGGGATTCGAACTCACGTCAATCGACACGAAGTCGTACGCGCTACCACTGAGCTATCATTGCTTAGTCAGGGTGTACGGCATTACCAATTCACCATCACCATTTTCATGTTTGTTACTTAGCAGGGTATACTAATTTCTGGTGCTTGGGTGTCTCAAGTGTTAAGATGTTAGTTGACTCACGTTACCGCTTTACCGCTAGATGTTAGGTTATCATTACAGCCTATAACTGTTTATAAACGATCTAAAAAAGACCTGAATCTTGAAGCCAGTCATTAATACGTTAAGGACAGAGTTGGAATGCTTTGCGTATCGGTGCATATTATCAACCACATGCATTGGAATGCGGCATCAACGAAACTGTGGCTTGGTGGCAGAAATCAGTATAGCGGTGGTGCTTCCGCTGTCGAATCTTGAACACGTTCTACCACACCTAAAATACTTGTATACGGACAATAGAGGAAGTTTTTTTGGAAATATTAAAAAAAACGCAAACAAATCTCAAGGATGTTTCACGCCTGTTACGAAAATAACGTTTAACTATAAAGCAAACGGAATAAGACTACGATACGATTATAAAGACCATATTTATTATTGTTTATAATATATTCATATTTCACCGTAAGTATAAGAATAATTTATTTACTTTTGTAAAAGTTATTGGCTCAAAATACACAAAATTACCAGTGATTGACAAATTTAGGCATTTTATTTCAAATAGAATTTTCTTTAACCGTAGAAATAAATCTAACATTTTTTATTTATAATCCAGGTTTATATAATAATTCAATCTTAGATACATACATAGATAAGATGTGTCCAGTCATCTCTATAACGATTTTCTCTTTCTGATTGCTTTATAATTTTAATGTACATTGTACGTGTATAATGCATTCTCCTTAAAGGTAATGTCCATAATATTTAATCATTTATATTTCATTTTAGACATTGACTTACTGTTTATATCATATTAAGGTAACAGTCTAGACAAGACGGTTATGTAAGTGACTAGAGCTAATTGGAGCTTTGTATGCGGACTTCATTGGAAACATTTGTGCTTAAATGCATATTGTTCCGTGGTTTGTAAAGGATATTGATTATAACTTATTCCTTATATTTACGGTTGTGAAAATAATATGAAACAGGCCTTGAAGTCCTTGGGGTAAAATAATGCTTTCGAAAACATTAAACAGTGAAAAGCAATACAAGTTAATACATACATACATAAATCACGCCTCTATCCCAATGGGGTAGGCAGAGACCACGTCCTTCCACTTGCTACGATCCGGGCATACAACTATCGCTTCCTCAACATTCATCAATCTTTTCATGCATGCTCGTCGGTTTAGAGTACTCTGGACCTGACTTTTCTTCAAAACGTCCCCGATTTGATCGTGGAACGTTCGTCTAGGCCTTCCTCTTCCAACGTTCCCAATTACACTCACCTTATAAATCTGTCTAGTCCATCTTCTTTCATTCATCCTCTTTACATGCCCAAACCATCTAAGCATCCCTTTCTCAATCCGTGTCACTACATCTTCTTTCACACCACAACGTTCTCTTATTACACTATTTCTTATCCTGTCACTCAATTTCACTCCTATCATACTTCTTAGCGCTCTCATTTCTACTGCATTTATTCTACTTTCATGTTTTTTCTGCCACACCCAGCTTTCACTTCCGTACATGAGTGTTGGAACTAACACTGCTCCATGTACAGCCAGATGAGCTTTTCTAGAAATTTTCTGGCTGTTCATAAAAGCGTGTAACTTATTACCAGCATTAACTCTCCTTTCAATATCACTTTCACACTTTCCACCATTAGTAAACATTGATCCCAAATAAACAAATTCATTCACTTGCTCTAGTTTATCTCCACCAATCCGGATACATACTTCTGTCATGCTCTCTTCCTTTTCAAATACCATAACTTTAGTCTTCTTTGCGTTCACTTTCATTCCCTTTCTTTCCAAAGCATCATTCATAATAGTCACCATCGCTTGTAAATCCTTAGCCGACGATGCAAGTAATACTTGATCATACAAGTTAATAATTTAATTAATATCCAAAGGGACAATATTTTTTATTATCTATTTTAATTTAGGGGTTTGGGTCCAAAAAGGACGTCAGTCGCATCATACCCTAAACTTAAAATTTATTCAACTATCTTAATGCATTAATAACAAACTTCCACACAATGTTAGCTTCCTCACTTACAGGTGTATCTAAGATTTTGTGAAAGATACCTCAGTCCATTATATTTAGGTTAAAGTGACTTATGAGAGATTTTCTTTGAAGATTGTTCCGTCCACATTCGGCCAACAAGTGTTGCACATTTTCAATCGATCCACACGTCTCGCAATTTGGTGAATTTACTTTTTTCATGAGGGATCTATTTAAACCACTGTTAGCAAACCATTGTGTACGAGGCGGTTCGCTTTGTAATTTTTCAAACCAAATGCCTTTATCTTTTGATCTTAAATCTAAATATTCTTTTCAATTAATATGACATTTAGATTTAATTTTTGACAAAGATACTCTATGATCCGGTATAACGATAATATGAGAAGGTGGATAGTGGAGTGAAACTACTTATAGATGTAACCTCATGCTGACAGTTTTTCAGGGACACGGCAAAGCTTAGTACAATCCCAAAACCAACGGCGACCACCAAGAGATCGTTAATTCATCGACGGCCGCCGCTGCTGTGCCGGCCTACGAACTTATCGGCAGCTGGATATGATTTGGCTGATCCTGAAACGCGATAAACCAAAAAATAAACACCATCAACTGAATCTGATACGGATCTCTACCACCCCACATGATTACTGAAGCCGATCCCGGAACGCAACACGTCTAATTAAGCGTACCACTATAGTCTATACTAGTCGGCCATAAATAATTCATCATACTGCTTCATGTACTCTGAATCGTTTTCTTTTCTTCGGGTAAAACTTTCGAAATCGAACCTCCAGCCTTCATAGGTTTAATCATATATCTAAACCGCTTTACAACGAGTACGTTAAACAGTTTTTTACGTAATTATCGTGTTAAACGCTGGGCATCATATTCGTTCCATTTATGAATGGGACTTGATAAGATCGAGACATCGTGCACTGCGACGCGTCCCGCCGTGACTAACTTTCCTGATTATTATCCGACGTGTCTTCAAGCATGTAATGTGTAAACTTATAAAGTCATATAATATTCTATAATACCACAAATATTTTTTACTACAATTTCTACTTCTATTTTTATTATAGAGTCACGAGTGGTTCCTATTTGAATATATAAAAGTTGAATACAAGATTAGATTTATTGAAAGAAATAAAACATTTAATCGTGTTAAACTACAATCATTAGTGATTGTTAAAAGAACCTATTACCAACTAACTACTAATCGTAAAGTAAGCGAGGTCTTTATTAGTGCATAACCTTGCGCTGGTTCGCTTTGTACCATATTGATTTATATCACAGATTTATATAAATTACATATATTATATATATGGTTTGTAGTGATTGGTAGTGCGGCCGGATACCGCGTCGATCAAAGTGGGTTCGAACTTTACATTGAACTTGATTTTTCTATGGAGGAAAATATTTGATCAGCATGAGATTAGCATGACGGAAGCGCATATTCTAACCTTCATATGGCTAGCTACCACCTTCGATTTGAAAATCTGTTAATTTATCAGTGTGTACCTTTAGCTGCAGTTTTTTATAGTATAACGGCAAAGTGACTACACTGTGCTTGGTGGTAAGCAGAGTACAATCAAGAAGTATTCAAAACGACACCGTGAGGTCGGCAATCTATTGAATCTTTATCTATCTTTTCTCTCAGCGAATGGATATATACTAGCTTATTACGAAACGCGTTAAACCCAAAATAGGTCATTGCGACTGGTTTATCACTATGTGTATGGTGATCGTGACCCTCTCGGGTACAGATTCCTGCCACTACGTTTGATTACTGGATATACTCCAGCTGATCCTGGATCGCGATATGCCTAAGCGTGCCAATATGCCGGGTGTCACACCCAGCAAAAAATTTAATTATACTAGGTTTAAAAAAGGTACATATTAACTGTTTTATTTCTATACTCGAATAAATCAGTCTACACGTGATGACCCTAATGTGCATATGGATTAGTAGTTCATGCTACCTTTCTGTACCCTTGCTATTAGATCCGCTTACACTCTATTATTTATTTATAATTATTTTTATTAAAGTATGTATGCACCGTAAAGTTTGAGCGGTGCATGAAAGGTTCGGACACTTTCGGTGCACGGAGCAACCTTGAACAGTTTTGTGGTTGCCTCGTTTTATTGTGGTCCAAACTATAAGATTAGAGCGTGCGAAATGTTAAATGAAACCATCACCAAACTTAAGCTTTTAAGTATCAATCCATTTTTAGGAAAAATCATTTAGTTTTCATAAAATCTTTCCTTTTTTGACTTGAAAACATCATTTTTTGAAAGAATTTGAGTTTTTCTACATAATATTATGTGTTAGTTATCATTTTATTAACATATAATTACAAATCTTAGTTTATAAATACTTATTATAAATAGTTTTCTATTATTATTTAACATAGTACCCTCTCATGAATGTCTTTTAACGAGAATTTACAAACAATTTACAAAGTCTAGTCTAGTATGACCTTGTATTAATGCAGTAACTTAGACACAATTATCTTATTAGCCCATTGAAAATGATCAGTAAAAATTGCCATATTGTTCTGTGTTAATATTTAATTTTAACGCCACGTGTTTAAACAACAAAATTTAGATTAAATTTTAGATCAAGATAGTCACATTTTGACCTATAAAACAATTGTCAATAAATTATACATTGGACCACACTGTAACTGTATTATTATTTTGTATTGGCGAAGAAAGCCAACTGGTTTTAATATGAAAGCGAACAGCGCTTTACTTTCGCTAAAATTTATAGATTAAAAATTAAAGATTAAGTGAATATAATGTGTAAAAACTCAGAAAATAATTAGTTTATTATACATAATAGACATTTACGTAAGTTGAAATCAACGCAACTTAAAAATTGCCTACTTAACATTAGTTTTGTTAATGCAAATTTTTGTATATAAAGTTCTTAATCAGTATAAATCTCTTAATTTACATACCTATCGCTTTATGCGGTGTTCTAAGCTTATCAAGATCGTTTAAAAAAATATATAAATTTAAAATTCTGCATAATGCATAACATATATATATTGTATATTTTTTGGTAAATTTATTTATGTTAGCTTCTTTGTTAAGAATAATTGTTATCTATGAGGTCATTTTTAATAAGAATATTAATACGAGGTTTTTTCGGTAGTTTTAAAAGTGAGTCATCATTATAAATTTTTGGTAAATAATGATCGAAGTCCTCTAAGTGGTATCGGTAAGATTTCCCTGTGACGAAGATCCGTAAGCGTGTCTTAAAACGCATAACTTACCACATCCATTGCAGTACTTTCATATCTCGAATTCTCACTTAAATTAAACACGGGTGTAAATTACGTGATGGATAATTCATTAGCTTTTATGACATGGACATACTAAATTACTGGTAATTATTGATCACATTTATTTTTATTTATCCGTTTTAAGTCTCTCGAAATATGTAAGATATGTTTATTGCTGATCTGATATAAGCTATATTAATTTTAAGTTTATATTAGCTTACACAAAATTATATTCTTGTTACAAAACAATCGTCGAATGTCATGTGGAAGAGAATAACTTAGAAAGTAGAATTAAGATGTATATTTTTATTGTGTGCATCTAACTAGAAATATTTATCTCTTCCTTTCATATACAGTGTAATGTAACAATTATTTAACGAAAAGGTACTTAAAACGTAGAAGTTACTAAAGATTTGTTTCCTTTACATTGAAATACTTATATAGCGTAGAAACCACTCTCAATAGCGAAAAAATACATAATTATTTAGACCTCAATAAATAGTGATTTGACTTAACTTCAAACAGAATCATATTTTTTAAATTTTAAATAAGTTTTTATACAGTCGACTTTTTTTTAAATAGACTTTTTATTTTACATTTTTAGTTAGGATTATAATATATCCTGAGCAATTACTGATGTACCAAACTATGCGCTTTTATAACTTTTCACAATATGGCGTCTATGGTAACCATAGTTAATTTTGATTACTGTCACATCAATCGCAAGATCTAAGACAATTCGATTGACGTAAGATTCATCAAAATCGGCCCACGCGTTTGGTTTCTAGAGCGCCATAAAGGAACAAACATAAGCTGATAAAAATATTACCATCTTTGCTTCGAGCAGTCTGGTAATAAGTACATATTCTATATTGTTTTCTTTTACTCTCCGTTTAATGAAAACTCTATATAACGTAATAAAATATCCAGTGCCTTCAATTTCGTTATGTAGAGGTTACACTACATTTTGGAACAACTGTAAAGGTAGTACACGGAATCTGTATCTGTTACTTCAAAATATCAGTACAAATGTTAATTGATTGATTTCTCAATAACATAACGCGCCGTGTCGTATGTGGTAAAGTAAGTCACGAATTAGACTGGCGATGAAACTTTTATATTTCGATAATGTCATTGAACAGCGCTAAATGATGGATCAAAGGAAATAAAGATTAGCTCATAACATGAATGTTACGCAATAATGACTTGCTTACATTGATCAATAGGTTAAAAATTCGTTTTGGCTTTTGAGCAAAATGACTATTATTTTTTAAATTCTAATCTAAATCTTGATGTAACTGAATTTTAACAACTTGGGTTTTGTTTTTTTATATGTATTGACGCACCTTGTATGTGAAAACGTTATTAAATACTTTAAAACCTACATATCAATAGGTTTACAAACCTACTTAAATTTTTATTATGGTTCTTAATGAAAATGGTTAAGCTTTCAGATTGCAATCGAAGCTCTATACTCATTTTATGTTATCGTTTATTGGTTTAGTATTGGTGTATGGCAACAATATCACCTGATGTTAAATGATGTTGTAGCCCAAGATGGTGACACGCTAAACCTAGTGGAGAAATTGGCTCTCAAGTACAGGTGCCGGAATACACCTATAGGAACTTGACGACAGATTTTAACTTGAGGGTGGTAGTTAGCCAGGCGGACACTAGAAAATACCCCAACATCATGCTATTGTTTCACCACGATGTTTTTATTTACCGAAAACTCAGGCTTATTGCAGGGATTCGAACTCACGTTAATCGACGCAGTGTCGATGCACGCTGCTACTGAGCCTACTCAACTAAACGTTCTGTTAACCATGTGAATAGCAGACTTCTAAATTGACCACATCTGCCTTGAAAAAACAAACCAGGAATTAGCAACATCGGGATGGCAGTCCTCACGTGCCAGGAATTGGATTAGAGATTAGATTATCATATGTGAAAGTTACCGGGAAATTTTCGCAAACCATTTTGATATGTTATCGGAAACCATTTTGCAGAAATAGAATAAAAATTGTATTTCAATATTAAAACTCTAGTAATAACCTCTTAAATATTACAAGTCGTCAGTAGAATATTGTTTTCACCGGTAATGAGAGAAACTGTATCATAGGCTGGTCAGTCGAATCTATTACATAAAACACTGTCACGCTACCCTGCTATCGATTGTGGTACAAGTGATAACCTTACCATGGTAACCTTACAAGTGGTATCCTTACCGTAACTTACAGAGCAAAAAAATATGTTCTTTATAAAGGGAAAGTAATTTTATTGAAGTTGTATTCTTCGTATAATTTGTAAATGTACAATTTATGTAAATGTAAATAATTTGTAATTACTAATATGTCATATTATGTTATAAATGTTATATAATATATCGGTGATTTATTTTTTAATTGTTCTAGTTATTTCCAGAAATTAGTGTTATAACTACATGTAAAACTATAAATAGTAAAACCAAACAAGAAATAAACAATTTTAAATTACAATTGACTGAAGTAAAAAGGCAAATGCAGCTCAGTATACTAAAAAAAGCAGATTCCATTACATTCACACTTGCATACATACATATTATAAAACTCAACGTCTCTCTTTCTGTCTGACCGTTTATGTTCTTTTCACGCGAAAACCACTAATCTGATTTACATGGTTTTCCTTCACTTCATAGATATGTTATCTGGCCAGGCTATAGAATATATTTTGTTACATGAAGTAACAAAGAAAATAAGCAGTCACAATAATGGTGAATCAATTTGGAAAAAAGACGCTTTTAGGGTGATTAAATGGCTTACGCTGAATAAACCATAAGATATATATCAAATTGATGTATAATATAATTGTAGATCTTACAAAGACCTACAAATAAGTCAACGATAGCATATGTCTATTTTTTAAGGATCACTCACAATAAACCTTTTTGCGGCAGTACAATTCGCGCGTGCGCTCTATCGACAGCATTCTGTAGTCCACGCGAGTGGAGGCGTGGGCACAGCTAGTACTATATTTATTATATAGACGAACTTAAAAGCGCGTTATGAAATATGCTGTGTCAGGAAAATTTATAAGCTTTTTTTCCTATTGTCCCTTTATAATCAACTCTTTCGTTTTCTCTATAAAGAAAATCATATAGCAAACATTCCACTATGTTAAATAAAAGAAATACAAACTTATTTCTATATCTCACGTTTATAACTTAGTACGCAACTGCATTCGCAATCGCTTGCTCAATATTTTATACTTGTTTGACATATAAATATACGTATTAAAGTTAAACGGAGCAAGCTTAAAATAAGCTCTGTGTTATCGTCATTATTAGTAATATGTGTGTACATATTATTTACTAGCCGTGCCCCACGGTTTTACTCGTGTTAAATTTTTCCGGCCAACACTCCACCGCGTTGCCAATGCACCTGTGTTGTTCACTTAAGTACTTGCCTATAGTTTGCCAGATTGCTTGACTTTCATGGTGACTTACTGCTCCGCTTATTACCCTAGTATTTTTAGACAAGTCATTACTTGCTACTTGGCAATTACTTCATTAAGCAATTACTTTAACTAACAACAAGTAAAAACAAGTAAACGCCTTTACTTGTCTATAAAACAGTCCATAATTACATCGTCGTTGATGGCCACCTTCTTGAAATTGTTTCTGAGTACACTTACCTCGGGCAGATTGTGCAGTTAGCTAAAAACAATTTTGAGATGGAGGCCAAGAGAAGGATCCAGCTGGGCTGGGCAGCGTTTGGGAAACTACGTAGAGTCTTCTCGTCATCCATACCGCAATGTTTGAAAACGAAAGTGTTCAATCAGTGCGTCCTACCCGTAACGACCTACGGAGCTGAGACGTGGACACTCACGGTAGGGCTGGTCCACCAGTTCAAAGTCGCTCAGCGTGCTTGGAAAGAGCTCAGAGTTTCTTTGAAGGATAGGATTCGTAACGTATACATCCGACAGAGAACCAAAGTTATCGACATAGCTCAAAGAATTAGCAAGCTGAAGTGGCAGTGGGCCGGCCATATCTCGCGAAGAACCGATAACCGCTGGGGTAAACGGGTTCTTGAGTGGAGACCGCGACTCGGCAAACGTAGTGTAGGACGCCCTCTGGCCAGATGGGATGACGATCTGCGAAAGACTGCAGGCAGATGCTGGATGCGGACAGCTGAAGACAGAGCGCTATGGCTCTCATTTGGGGAGGCCTATGTCCAGCAGTGGACTAATATAGGTTGATGATGAAACGCCTTTACTAACTTAAGCAAAGTACGAAGTATTACTTAGAACTCACCGTGTCTTTTATGTTGGCAGTACTATATTACTGTATTTTATTTGGGTATAATTTAATATCCCAAAATCTGGTTTAAAACAATACTATATATTAGCATGATACAGATTTTAATTAGTCAAATAAACAAAATCATGAACTTTATAAAATTATTAAACATTATGAAGCTTATGATTTTCTTAATAATTCATTGAAACATACATAAATGTGTCTTAAAATTTAGTTAAAATAACAGGATAGTCAAGTACGGAGAACTGAAATGCAATGATATCTATTGTAAAAAAATCTTTTCTATTTGAAGTTGGTAGCTTATTAAGCATGTCAAATGTTCTATTACCAATACGCCTAACGACTTCAAACAATTTAAAATCAACTGTATCGAAATGTTTTCACGTGAGAGTTTTGAACAAGTGTGCCTACTACGAGTATATCCAATCGAACCCGTATAAATTCGGTGTATATCTTACAAACAACTATGAATTAACATACGTACACACGTATATATTACTAAAAAATCGTGGAAAAAAATAGATTATTTGTCCTATCGTATTGTATTTTTGACTAACCACCGGTTTCTGAATGATTGATATTTAAATATATCTATTTGTAATTAGTTTATATAGTGTTTTTATCGTTATAAGTCTTAGTCAGATCGCGACTTATTTGCAATCGCTGCAACAGTCCGGGCCGAGGTTTCAGCCACTTTGGCACGCTCGAAGCTAGTTGCATTGGTTTCGTGGCTGAGTGAATTAAGCGCTCGCCCCCAAGCCCGGGTGAAGCTGTAAAAGCCGTTTGAGGCTTCAGGGCTTTATGGCTTACAGCATAGTCTGCTAAAAAAAAAGTTATAGGTTTTGGTGTAGTGGCCACAATATCACCTGATGTTAAGTGATGATGTGGCCCAAGATGTTGACACGCTTAACCTAGTGGAAGACTGGCCCTCAAGTGCAGCTGCCGGAACACACCTATTGGTGTTTGGCGACAGATTTTTAACTTGAGGGTGGTAGCTAGCCAGGCGGGCATTAGAAAAAGCCCTACCCCCCATGCTATGGTTATTTCACGATGTTTTTCTTTATCGAAAGCTCAGGCGCATTGCTTCTTCGAACTCACATCAATCGACACGAAGTTGTACACGCTACCACTGAGCCATCATCGCTTTAGCATTTTTTCGAATGTTTTTTTTTTAATTGATCGTTATCCGAACTGGTTATTATCGAGCTTATTGTAATTTGTCAGCGGCGCCAAGGCTGTCTCAAGCTATTTAGATAATCCAAATGATAATTATTTCTTTGTTGGTTGCTACAGCTCAAACATATACACTAATATTGTAAAGAGGTAAAGTTTGTGAATATATAATTATTCACTAATAGGAAACTATTTTATCATAGAGTGTTTTCGGATAAAATATAGCATTTTATTATTATTATTTTAAGCTACATAGCTAACTCGTGCAAATATTTAGCATATTATAGAATGTAAACAATCTATTACCTGCCATGTTAGTTAAATAGGTTATTAATAGATGGCGCTAGCTACATGTTAGTAGAATTTATTTTCATTAGGAATGCTGTCTTTTCATTATTTTTAAAAACACTGTTGAGATATAATATTGTAAAAGAATTACAATTCAATAGGTATTATTTAATCAATTTAATTAACAAAACACTAATTTTAACATAAATTTTATAATGATGTTAATTCATTTTTATAATTTTATCATTAAATTTAATGAAGAATTAACGGAGATATCAGGATTTTCCTGATAACGTCAACACCACTGAGAAATAATGTATATGATTAATGCTCAAAAATCGCGGGTAGTTCCTAGTTATAGATAAGACTGTTACGATGTTTCTTTTTTAATAATTTATTCATAGAAATAAATCAATAAATTTACATAATAATGTTAATATTATAGAATGCTATAGTTAAAATTTCTTCCGTTATTTGTAGTTTTTTACGAATAAGAGTGCATTTTATATTGTAGATTTATATAGAGCGCACTAAACATTTTCGGTTCTGGCCACTTACATTAAAAATATTTAAAAACTAATTACGACAGTTAACATGGAATTAACCCGTGAAATAATTTCGTAGTACGATTTACTACGACTTTGAGTGTACTACACTTTGTTTACTCATCAGCAGAGTCAGTAAACAATGAAAACATCGATGCTGTACGCCGTATGATCGAAACAGACGGGCATGTCCCCTACCATGAGATTCGGGCATCCCTAAGCATAGGCATGAGTCACATACGATCAATCTTACAAACACATTTAGGTGTGAAAAAACTGTGTTCCCGATGGATCTGTGTTCACAATTTAACTGAGGTTCAAAAAACGAACCACGTCACTAAGTGCAATGCGATGCATACCAGGTTCAACAAAGGGACGTCAAATTTGGTATGGGATATAGGGAAAGACGACGAAACATAGATTTACAGCTCTGATCCCAAAACAAAGCAGCAATCGACTGTTAGGGTCTTTCCAGGTGAGCCGAAACCAACCAAAGTGGCGAGTGTGCGGTTGAGCGGAAGATTGATGCTTTTTTAAAGTAAAACTGGACACGTGTCTACTGTCACTAAGGAGGATCGTCATACAGTGAATACCTATTAGTACATGACCATTTGTTTGCCGGAACTTATCGACGAACTCCTTAAGATAACCAAAGGCACCGTATCATCTTGCCCCATGACAATACCAGATCACACACGGCCCGAAAGACAAACGAATTTTTTAAAGGCAAAAACGTAGATATTATGGGTCATCAAAAATCAAGAATTATTTACGACGATTTTGAACAAGAGAAGAGTTTGTTGAAGAATATAAAAAGCACGTTTCCCAGGTCAGTCACCACAGAGGACTGCCATAAATATTTCAAATTTGGTTTATTTGTAAATAACTGCTAAAGCTAAGGGAGAATTAAAAAACAATTAATTGACTTTTGACCAGACAGTAATTTTTAATCAATCCAGAATTTTTTTGTGCACCCCACGTATAAGGAAGGGTTTGTCCATAATCTCACCTGAAGTTAAACGATATGTGGGCAGATTTATGGTAAGCCAATACAGGAACTGGTATTCAAGTGCCTGCATAGCACACTTATAGTTTTTCGAAGATAAAAAGACGAGCTTTTAAAAAGCGTGCTAGCATTGCGCCATCTTTCCTTCACATAAATTAAAATTTTCAATAACCATTTTGTTGGTTTCCTTCTTATTTTTTATTTACAAAATACACCAAGATCTATCTACATAGTCTATATATATGTAGTTTTGCCTGTAAATGTTTTTATTTGTTTCAAATTTCCTATATGATATGTTAAAATTAATGCGATAAATGTCGAAAAGAGTTTTACATTCAAATACGTTAAAAATACTAAGTATATGTAATGTAGATTTGAAAGTAAATGCATAAATTCGAATGAGTACACATGATGATGCTAAGACAGGAAGTGTTAACATAACTTAGACTTATAGTAATCTAAAATGTTGCATTATTATGAGAATATAATACTTAATTAATTAAATATTATATTTAACGTGAAGCAAACATTAATCTCCAGTCATTTTGCAATTGTTATGTCGGACATCTGTGAATTCTATTAAAATTGTTCAATTACAGAAATAAATTTTGGAATTGCATTTCTTAGCCGAATTTCAAATTAGTGTGGTCATGCAAGTCATTATAATATTTGATTTCATTTTTTTTGTGTTACTAATTTCTGCCTAATACGTTGCTTGGGTTGCTAAACATCTTCATATCGTCGTCACAACAGGCCGATCGTAACTAGACGTGAATTAAGAAGTCCCTTTGAACTGTCTTTGCTAATCTTTCGTAGATCGAAAGATCGATATTGGCCGTTTATACTTTAGGCTTATTGGATCGTATTTTATCCAGTGATTGACGAATAACTCACGCCCAGTCATGGATGCTCTGTAGACATCAACAGGCAGTTCTTCGTAACTTGACAAACATGTTAAATTCTGAGGCGATAATCTATCTTTAGTGAACCTGATCCAAAAATATCGATTGTTTTTCTTTGTTTTGTTAATGGTACAAAGAAGCAAACAGGCGTGCAATCCATCTTATGTTAAGTGGTTCTATTTATAACCATTCAATAAAAATCACCTAAAAATAAAGTAAGTACTTTCAAGTGCATTTTGTAGGAAAATTTTAAGTTACGAATAGGTATAGTTAAAGGTTTTCAAGATAAATTACTTAGATTATTTAAACTTTCGTCACCCAGTTAACCTTCACCTTACTTTCATACGTATGCCTTGACTTCATCCTAACGAGGCTTTATCCAAAGTATTCTGCATTGCTTAGTCGTTTCATTTTTCTAATTATATAATATCTAGGCAATGTTATCTGTTTTCAGGCCAGTTCACATCTAATCTTTGCAAATTAATTATAATAATTTTAATATATATGTAACTTTAGACTGTACATATATTACTTTAATTAGTAGCCTGAAAACATTATTTGGTTTTGAACATTCCATATTTATTATATTTAATATAGTACATTTAATTGGAATATGTAACGAGCGGATCATGTAACCGGATCAAGTAGATTTTACAGAATAAATTATCGTCAAATAATCTCACCTGATGTTAAGTGATGATGAAGAACAAGCTAGGCCTAGAAATGGCAAACCAATACAGGAAACACGGAAAGGCATAGTCAAGGTACGCGCCGTAGATTTTCCGTGAAAACGTCGTTTTTATTTCCTTTTCGATGGTGCCGTAGCTCTAGCATTTCCAATACAATAAAATAAAATAGTTTTTTTTTGGAAAAGTATATCAAAATAAAAATAGATATTTTGTCTTTACATTTCAAATAATTCACGTCTCTAGTGACGATGTGGCCCTAAGATGATAACAACGCTATTTTCCTAGAGTGAGATTGGCACTCAAATGCAGATGCTGGAACACAATTATAGGTGCTTGTTTTTTTATTTTTTAAGTAATATTCAATATAATTAAAAGTTAACTTGCTTAGATTTCAAAAATCCAATGATCTAAAACGTGATTTGCAATTATTTTTTTTGTTCGCGATAAGTTAATTGTATGCAAAAACAGAGAGTTCTGTGACGAATTTCTATTGTTATTATTTTTTCAAAGTCGCTGCTCCTAGTTAAATATCTGCTGTAATTTTATCGTGACGAATTGTGTTCTCAATGTTCATGATTTTGTACGATTTATGCGTCTCGTTGGACGAAATACAACTATATTATATATTAAAGTTCTTTTTAATATTCTCTATACGAAAACTCTCTTGCAAATGATATTTGTAAACATAAAAGCAAATATACTAGACCTTACAATGTAAATATCTTAGTAGAATCTGTTGTGCTATGACATAGTTAAGTAGGAAGTTGGTATCTGTCGTACATTGACTGAGAATTGAGACAGTCACCTCTATGTGACGTGTGTCAGAAAGTGTCGGAATGTGACCGGTTTGAGTCAATCACGCAGAATTTAATGGGTGCCTTTGATTTGAACAGACCAAACCTTGGAATGTGACTACAATTGCATCTTATTATTAAATAACTAAACATTATTCAAAATCATAATCATAATATACTTTATTCAATTTAGGCCCTATGAAACACTTATGAACGTCAAACATTACTATCGGTTCGGAAAACATCCCAGTCACCAAGAAGAACCGGCAAGAAACTCTATCGGGCTTATCTTTTTTTTATATTCTTTTCTCCTTCTGTGTATATAGTATTTAAAGTTAATTATCATGTTAATAATTTTGTGGATACAAAGAAAGCGAGTCACTTCCAGACATCACTATCATTCGTATAATGATCCAACCTATACCTAATAAATTTCTGACAGTAAAATCTGTTTGACGTAGTCTTTGAACTCATTGTCTGGCAAATCAGTAATGTGCGTCGGGATCTTAATATAGAACCTAACATTAATACCTAAAAACTTTTTTTAGTCTTACTAAGCCTAAAACGTGATACGACTAATTTATGTCTATTTCTAGTATTGAAACTATACCGATTATTGACAAAATCAAGCTTGTTAACGAATATCAAGAATATATTGGGAGGGCAAAGTTAAGATATTCAATTCCTGATACTTGTTCTTTAGTGATTCGCGAGGTCTCATGTTGTATATTGCTCGAATTTCATGCTTTTATAATATGAATATGGTGTCTAACTACCGCAAGACTTTATGCTATGAAAGTAAGAAAAGTAGACTAACCTAGAAGTGGCAATATCTGTTAACTGGCGAATCTTACGTACTGCGAATACAGCAGAACTTGAACTTCTCGCCAAAGTTTTAATGTGCGGACTCCACTCTAATTTTGAATCGAGCGTAATACCCAAGAAGACGCTATTATCAAGCAAGCCTAGTAAATTCCCTTTTATCTTGATATGACTATCAACAGGCCGAACATTGGGCAAGGCAAATTTCCCATGACAGCACTGTTTTCAATGTATTTAAATATATACTAGGATATGTTACGATAAGACTGACTTGTGCGAAATGCATAAAAGCCTCTAAACTATTATAAGAATTTAATTTAAAAAAATGTATATGCCAAGGGATCCATAGAATAATCCATTTGTTATTAGATCTCGAGTTGGCTTATAACCGAGTATTTATAATCAGTAACTTAAAATCTCATAACGTAGTAATAATTAAGAAAATATTATAAAATATTTTTGTACACATGATATTTTTGCACCAATATTAATAGATATATTATTTACAGAACTGGCGTCTGTTTGTATATAGAGAGGTTTTTATATGGATTGCGACTATCATAATTATATATACTCGCAGTAAAAAGCTATCGAAATAATTTAGTGGTGGCACTAAATGTATAGGGATGAGTCAGTCTGCATCAGATTAGAACAAGGTAATGGTTTTCGTTGTGTTTGCAACCCAAAGCGGCTTTTAATGAATATTCGTTGTTATAATTGTACTACATTATTTTTCCCATCAAAATAATAGACAACAGTTGTCGAAGAAAAACGATTAAACTAAAGTTTCAATTAACTAATAAATTAGGTTTTAATAAATTATGGCTTATAAATTAAAAACTTTCAAAGCGATCTTACAAAAGCAATAAACATGACATTCGTAATACTTACTTTCAAATATATATATTTAATTTGCATGCAAATTAGGCGTGTTTATTTTTAAAAGCTGGTTGTTAGGAAAGACAAATGTTTATTATGTTATTACATATAAGTGAACAGCACTGCTCACCATTAGCTAACAGCAATTCAATGATTAATTATAAGTTAACGGACAAGAACAAAGATTTGTGCAGTGCGCGTGCGCGGCCGGCTCCGCGATGGGGTGAAAGGCAAGGTGACTTATCAAGTAATATACCTGCATAAAATACAAGATTAGATACTTTTTTTAAATTTTGCTCTTGATGTGATTAACAACTGTCTATTCCATTTTAATTTGAACTTTATACCCTTTAAGAATCGACTTGTAGACAACAATCTTATTAAATAACATATACACATTTAAATATATATTTGTGGTCAAATTTTTTAGGAAATAAAATATCACAGTATTTCGTTTATTTTAAATAAGCTTTTTAAGATTTAAGAAACTTGTAACGGTCAATTAATTGTTTTAAATAACACATACATTTAAAAATAACTCTTCCAAATTTTGCCATGATTTGATGATTAAACTGATAACTATTATTGCTGTTTGCCTTGAAAATATCTTTAACTTTTAGGATATTTACATATCCAAATGTTTTGAAGAAATGTAGTTATATAAAATATCTGTTATAACTACGAAAAACGATAGGCAAGACCTTCATCTAAATTAAACAGGCATGAATAAAATGATTATATCATAAAATGAGGTCTGAAGTAGATGTAAAGCGTAAATCGACATCATTTAAGTTATAGAAGGTCTTTTATACTAATAATGTACTTAATATTAACTTATAACACAAGTAGGTTATAGTCAAGGAGCATGTGATTATTTATATCAATCATAAACTCCTTTTAACAGTATTTGTTATTGCAACATTATGGTTATTTCTCTTGGTATATTTTCTGTTTCTCACGAATATGCGTGATTATACACTACTTCTTCTTGTAGCTCCTTCATCTATTAATTTACTAGAAGTTAAAATATACTACTCTTAATATAAGTTCTTATGTTTTGATAGTAAGTATAATTTCCTTTTATTTTGTCTCTCTAGAATCTAGAATTGTAGATTATCTATCTATAAGTGTAATTGTGTTGAATATGTTGGGCCTTCCAGGCGGATAACCTTTTTAGGGTTCCAAAATCAAAAGGAACCCTTATCGTTTCTATCCGCGGCTTAGCTTAAAGATTCTCAGTACTAGAAATCTGTAATTTGGTATGGGTATACATATTAATCTCGCTGACAAAATGGTAGAATAAAATCTGGAAAAAAATGTTTAGGTTACCTTCCCTACATGTAAAGTGGGAATGAATTTTTTGTTCTCGTCTATCCCATTGTGTGGGATGTCGTAGGATAGGTCGTTAAAATATTGTGGGTCTGTGAAAACCATTTTTCGATTCAGGTATCCGTTTGTGAAATATTTAGCTTTAACCCGTCCGCGATATTACTCGGCATATATGCCGAATTTTGTAGACAACATAAATTTTTTATTGCGTCATCATCCCGGACGGATTAAATAGCTAATTTTTGTTAGAGTCATGTGTCAGCCAGCTAAATGGTTATTAATGGGTATGTGAAAATCATCCCATAAAATATACTTGGAGAAGTAATTTTGTACAAATTCCATTGAAAGTTACTTAAAGTACGTCTCTAAATTTGCATATTGTGACAGACAACTACGGAACCCTACAATGCGCGTTGCTCGTTACGCACTTGGCTATTTATTTTTTTTGCTTAAGGACGTTTAATTTGATAATACACTGCACTCTATTGTTACTAGCTATTAGATCTTGGTTATACTTATTTTTTTTTTCATAATGTACTAGGTAATGTTACTTTAATTTCCTTTATCAGATATTTGAGATATATTTTACACACTAGCTATGCATCGCGGTATCACCCGTATTCAGTTAATTCGACTAACTGTCGCGCCTCCGCAACTCTCCTGTGTAACCAATCGTTGTAGTCACTTCGCGTACTTGCCTACAGCTTGTCAAATTACTTGACGATCATGGTTACTGCTCCGCTCCTTACAATTGTAGCGTGAAGCTATACAGCCAATTACCTTCTTCAATAAATAGGCTATAAATACAGAAATATTTTTTAAATTCTGACTGGTCGTTCTAGACGATAGTGCGTGCAAACAAACAAACACTTCTGCTTTATAATATTAGTAGGCCTAGATATAGCTCCTTAGCTTTTTCCAGGTGATTGAATAGGCTTTGTTAAATGTATATCTTATGGACTAAATAAAATGTAGTAAAATAGGCAGAGGATCCCCTTGGAATATATTCCAACCGCAAAAGCATTTGTCTAAGTATGAGAAGTAGGTCAGTGGTGTGAAAAGGGACTAAGAAACAAAATAAAGAGAACTGTAACGTTTGTTATTTTACTTACAGTTTCTTGCCATTTATACAACAGTTAACAAATAAAGTCTAATTAATATTCATAATTTTATGTGCAGTGATTGTCGAGAATTGGTTTTACCCAAGGCATTCGATTTGGTTTACGTAGCGACACCAGTCAGTGACGCATACGCAGCTTGCCAACTGGACTTGCTTTAACTTAGATACAACTTATACAGAGATCGTGAGAGCTTTGATGAATTGAATTAGATTGTATATTTTTAAACGGATTTGTAAGCAGTTGATTAAGAACATTTTAAATTAAACAGAAACGAATTGAAATAGAATTAATTATGGCTCAGTTGTAAGTGTACTGACATCGCATCAATCGATGTGAGTTCGAATCCCTGCAATGAGCCTGAGCTTCCGGTGAAGGAAAACATCGTGATAAAATCATAGCATGATGGTAGGGCTTTTTCTAATACCAGCTTAGCTAGCTACCACCGTCAAATTGAAAATCTGTCGCCAGCACCAATAAGTGTGTTCCGGCAGCTGCACTTGAGAGCAAATCCTTCACTAGACTTAATGTGTTACCATCTTGAGCCACATCATTACTTAATATCAGACAAGACTATGGCCAAATGGTAAATCTATAAAAAATAAAAAATATGTTTTGGGGAATTATGGCGGTAACTTTGCTGCTGGGACAAAACGTCGCGGGACCGATTAGCGCATAGTATTTTTTGTAACATGACGCGATTAATAATAAACAAAACTATATTATGTTATCAATCGGTCAGCATATTGCAAGCTATTTAGTTTAAAATTAGTGGACTGAGGTTGGCTTCCGTTTATTAACTACCGACGTAAACAGAGGGTTTATAAATTTATCGTGTATCTATGTCTGTTTGTGGTATCGAAACTTCTATAAGGCCGACCATTTGAAAGGTGATTTGATCGAGAGATATTCTAATAAATAATACATCTCGTTTAATCCAATCTCAGTCACAGTGACATGTCTGGCTAGCAAATCATTTAAATCACATGTATTATATAGTCACATAATCGTCATAAGTCATAGTCATAATCACATGTGTTATATAATCAACACATTTGCTAAAACGTATTATATAGTAGTTAAGGACAATGACTACATACTTTTATATTTGTAATTATATTCTTGTATAAAATTATAATTTGCTCACATAAATCTTGTGTGTTTTGTTATAAATCTACATATACAAAAGCGAAACCGAAATCAACCTCTAAGGGTGTAAAATAGGGGTTGAAAGTTTGTACAGGGTGGGTGAAAAATCGTTGTCTGTTTACTTGAAATTTTGTACCTACTTAGACTCTTTAACACGTATGTCAGAATTTATCTAAATTCATCAACAAATGGTTCATAAATAAGGGTTAAAAGTATGTTTGATAAAAATAATTTTGTTTGAGTAACTATTGTCTTACAATTGTGCACATATAATATGTCTATTGACCTGATATTTAGCAGGCATACTCTTTAATAATTTTGTACTTGGGAAGTATATGCCATTTCTAAATTGATAGACCATAATATAAATTGATAATAATATGAGTAATAAACGCGTGTGGAGAAGCGGGCACACGGCTAGTTAAAATATACCACCTGTCCAGTTTCTTAACAGTAATTCTATCGTATTATCATTTTTCCATTAGCTATGGTTCACTGTTGCACACATGTTAAATTTATCCGACTAATTATTCATCACGTTTATGATTACAGCTCCATTCATTAGGGTCATATCACGAAGTAATAATATAACTGAAAATCTTCCTCAATATATCTATCTATATATTTTTTGTTACTCGTAAATTCAGAGATTAGCGCGTTCAAATAAACAAAAACTGATTTTGGATTTGACATCGCTATTTTAATATTAATTAACCATCAATTTTATTACGCATACTAAAGAATAACACTTCAATTATTTATTGTACAGAAAATATAAAAATTACATCAATTTTAGCTACAACTACTTCAAAATGTTATTACGCAAATGAAATAATTAAAATCCAATGCCGTTCGTAGAGTTATAAAAAAACAATATCTAAGCAATGCACTGTTAATGCAATAGTATTATCATAAGTGGATTTTCATGAAGCCGCATTTTTGAGGTCAGTTCGCTGCAATTTAAAGATTTCATCGTGACAGCTTATTACGAACCAGGCCTCGTCGTAGTTAACGAAGGTCGAAGCAGCAAAAGAATTCTTAAAATATTACAAAAGCTTTTGTGAATGCATAAATGGATCATATTTTTGTTTGAATATGATGCTACTTTTTTTTAAATCCTAATTAAACAAATATATATTATGCGTTAGTTGACGCTTCCTTTAAAGGCCTTTTTAAAATTTTGTAATATCGTATCCACAATAAATTATCCTCAAAAAATACGAGTTTTCATATTTAGCTGTATGAGTCATATTAACTTTAATTAATACGTGGTTGATGCATAGCTATGTTATAAAAGTGCACGAGAGCTTTTCAAGACTTATTTCATAATGTACAGTTAAGTTAAGCAATTGTTTTTTTTTTTACTTTCGAAAGCGTTGTAGGGAATTCTTATGACATGTCAATTAAAGAACAACTTACATTTCTCTTGTACAAATTTTCATCATAACCAGTTGGTAATTAAGAAAATTTTAATTACCAGTAATATCCTTTGTTCGATTTTTTAAAGTATTTTTGACATTTCTTATAAGTTATAAATTAAAAAATGTCATAAACCTCCCGTATACAAAATTTCATTAAAATCAGTCGAGCAGTTTTAGAGTTAAATCCATACTTAGAAACAGACAGACAGAAAAACTTCATGTTTTCATGTCAGAGTTCATGTTTTTAAATTTTGGTTAAGTTATTTGTTAGTTTTGCCCACTGTATATAACCACAAACCATGGCAACAATACAGTGAGTTGGAAGTGATAATTTATTACACTTTAACTTAAATATACCAACATTAATGCAGATGTAGCAGGGGCATTATAGATACAAAAAGTGACATGATTAACAAACATTTGCTGATCAATTTTATGACATTGTAATCGGGGATATCATAAGCATGGTTCCAATTAAATTAGTTCTAAAAATTCCATTACTTTTCATTTGTCCACTCCAATGTCACTACTTACATAAACATTTTTTCCCACCTAAAAAGTACATACGTCTTGTCGCGGCGCGTGCGACGCACGGAATGAGACAGCGTTGAACGCACACGCAACGCACTAAAATCCTTTGATGTTTCGAAAAAACCGACACTCGAGTTATCACTTAACATCTAACGTCACTAACAATGCTGCATATCTATTAATGCGTTAAATGTTAGCCCAATCTGCGTAATGTCTTAATTATCGCGTTAATGAATGCGTTATGGCACAGGTGTAGCAGGAGCATAATAGTGCACGTGTGTAATTGCTCGAAACCGAATGAGGCCACTCGGACTTATGGCCTAAGCGTTTTCACATTTAAACGCGATTTGCGTTTTGATATAATTTCATTCCACGGCTTAGCTCAGAGATTCTTAGTACTAGAAGCTATATATCTGGTATGGATATACATATTAATCACGCCGACAAAAGGGTAAAATAAAATCTTGATTAAAAAAAAATGTTTAAGGTACCTCACCTACGCGTAAAGTGGGAAAGTTTTTTTTCTCATCTACCACATTATGTGGGGTGTCGTTGGATAGATTGTTCGTTGGATAGAAAAATATTGTGGGTCTGTGAAAACTATTTTTCGATTCAAGGATCCGTTTTTGTGAAATATTAAGCTTTAAAGTGCTAATTTTTGTTAGAGTCAAGCATCCCCACCCCTTACCAGATAAATAGTTGTTGTTGGATATGTGAAAAACTCATGGTAGTAATATATATAATGAAGTTAAAAAGAAAACTATCAGAGGTAAGTAGGCATAACAATTTAAAGAGTAATAGTCAATCAAGTTATAAAATTTATTTGGATAAGTAATTTCGTACAAATTTCATTGAAAATTACTTAAAGATCCCTCCCTAAAGAATGATTTATGTTACATCAAGCCGGGCGCTGGCCAGGACACGGTCAAACATCTATAGTATACTTTTGTATGAAGTAATTCATGCTACACCGAACCGGGGCCGGCCTGGGACATACAAAAGTATACCCATGTCCACGGGACCATGTCCCGGCCGGCGCCCGGCTGAGCCCTGGCGGGCTGTATCAGCCCGGGTGTAACATAAGTATCCTTTAGTCTGCATATTGTGACGGGCAACGGAATCCTACAGTGCGCGTGGCTCGACACGCACTTGGCAAATTTTTGTTTCATGTCGAGAATATTATGGAATAGATACTAAAAATAATATAAAATATGTAAAATAAGACATATAGTATTTTTTATAATAAAATATATGACGCTATTTGTATTATTTTATTACATTTTTATAGAAAACTAGCTTTTGCCTGGGTCTACGTTCTCATTTTTTAAATGAAATGACTCGCGTGTTGTCTTTTGGAAATTAGGTGTATAGTATGTATGTATATATAAAGAACCTTCACGGGTGTGCGCTCAATAACTTAGCAAAGTTTCATCGCAATCTGATGAATAGTTGAGAGTAATTAGGAAAGTATCAAATAATCATGATTTTTTTATATATATTATACCAGTAACTTTTTCAAAAATCTTTGCATATTGATTAAAAATTATTATTGTACAGTAAGGTTAAATTGTGTTGTTATTTTCAGGAACATAGCTTAAACTATTACGTTTAAATATATCGTTGCGCTTTTAATTTCGTATGAAAACGCAGTAAGCCTTGTGTATGATTGTAGTTCACATATGAACCTCTCACTTTAAATATACACGGTGATTGGCCCATAGGGTCAGTGATAAAGGAATAAATTAGATTTTAAAGCCATTTATCTTAATAAGAATAAAATAATTAATTTAATGACACTGAGTGTTCTAAAATTATCTTTTTCGATGAAATATTGTAAAAAATAATATCCAGATTCACAATTATATGTTTTTTTTTGAATCATGTATTACGTTTGTCTTACTGTGAGCATATAGAAGCGGCTCACAGCCGCGGCCGGTGCGTCCTCTCTCATCTACAATATTCAGTGCTTCTAATGTGGCGTGAAGAGGCATTTCTACGGGAATTTGTCTCCGGCAGTCGCCATCGTTTGTCGACTGCACTGTACTTTAAACTATATAATAACATTATTATTGATTGAAATCTTTTGTATAGTTAAGAAGTAAGATACCAAGTACAAAAAATTCTGTTCAATCTACGATAATCACGATTTTAAGTGATAGCAGGAGTGAAACGCTCTCTTTCCCTTTTATTATAGTCGTGTAAACAACGTTGCCAACTTGACGGATTTCCCGTCATATCTAGCGGGTTAGGGTGAGTTGAAAATTGGGATATAATGTATATGTATCTAACGGGTGATAGGTTTTTAAACGATTTTTTAAAATGTTTAGTCATAGTTTTTTGTGTGACGATATTAGCAATGCTAATTCATAGATATACATTGTCTATTCTTATACAGCTTTATACAATGGCAACACTGCATAGTAACACTGAATGTGGAGCTTTTGGCGGGCTTTTGAATTGTCATGTTGTGGTTTTTATTTTAATTCATTACCTTAAGTTTTTTGACCTATATATTGTGTAGGTAATATTGGTGGCATTATATAGTTTGGTTATTGTGCATACGAGAAGTGGATTATAAATATACAACGGAAACATGCATTTTGAGATGCCACAAAAATTTCCTTATAGATTAGAACTATCTACAAGGGCGCCGCCATCTTGTTTGAAAATATTTAGAAGATTAGAAATGACTACGAAGGCTTCACTCAAAGGAATTGTATCCAATGTAAAAAAACACTGAAAGTAAGGACGATTAAGATTAAGCTTATTATATGTACGAAGTTTGAAGGCTATTTATAGTTTTATAACGACTAAATGATAAGGTTATTTTAAATTTGTTTTGATTTACACAAGTATAAATTTTTAGAAATATGACGGTTTTATTTACGGAAAAAATAACGGATTTTTGACGCAAGCACATAGCACACACTAGAAAATGTAGTTGCCAATACTGCGTATAATTTTAAATATTTCGATAAAAAAAAACAGTCGAACGCCTTTGTCGTAATTCAATCGTGTGTAAAATTACCGTGCACTTGTTAATATCAAGTTCGAGTTACAAAGGAATAATTAATTAACATTTTTTCTGCTCCAGCGAAGGTCGAATATGTGCGTATTAGTCGACTTGATCATAAATTATAGACCCTCCATAGACTGAATTATCCGTTTGTTTAAATTTATTTATGCTAAATTAACTGTATATCAAATTTTATTCTATATTTTTATACAGAGTTTTATTAATACTAAAAATAGGGATCCTTATTTCACTACTGAAATGTAATTCAAGAGTGACGTAAGTAGCCGAGCTAAGGTTTATTTTAACGTTATTCCCACAATTTCACCTTGTCTTAAGTGACGAAATGGTCCAAGATGGTAAAACGCCAAGTTTTTTTTTTCTACCGCGATGGTGGCAACGAGCGTGCGGTCCACCTGATGGTAAGATGTCACCGCAGCCTATGGACGCTTGCAACACCAGAAGCTTCGTATGGGCCTTCCCGACCCTAGTGGAAGACTGGCTCTCAAGTGCAGTTACCGGAATACACATATTTGTGCTTGGCGTCAGATTTTCAACTTGAGGGAGATAGCTAGCCAGGTGGGCATTAGAAAAAGCCCTACCACCATGCTATGGTTTCATCACGATGTTCTCCTTTACCGAAAGATTAGGCTCATTACAGAGATTCGAACTGACGTCGATCGACGCGATGTCCGTTCACGCTACCACTGAGCCATCATTGCTTCAAAAAACTCCTTGCTTCCTTACAAAAAACCTGTCCAAATTTATAAGCTAATGATAAACAGGATTCATTGATCCGTAACTACATGTCTTTAGGTAAAGACGTACTAGTGTTGTAAGATGTATGTTTATCAGTTGTCATAGTTAATTTTGGAATTAAAATAATTGGTAAATAATGTATAACTATACTGTCAGAAATTATATTTAAAAACACATAACGGTATTGTAAAATATCCTATAAAATATGTAGACTTTCAAGAAAGATCTACTACAACTAAGGTGGCTAATAAGCGTGCGGTCCGCCGATACTAAGCGGCTACCGTAACATATGGACGCTTATAGCACTATAAGTATCACTAGCGCGTTGCTGACTTTGAACTCCCTGTCCCCAAGGAGTTTTGGAGTCAAACTCTAGCAACCGCCGCAGGCACACAACACAAGGTTATTTAGCTACGATCTTCTGTAAGGTGGTATTTCACAAATTAGACCGACCCAAGTAGAGAGTAACCTCCACAGAAATTTCTCGTGCCTTATCTCTCTTCACGCTTAATACTTTTTATCTATATACCTATATCTATACATATTATAAAACTCAACGTCTCTCTGTATGTCTGTCCGTTTATATTCTTTTTACGCCCACTTATCCTATTTAAATATTTTTTATATACTTCTTATCTATGTTATCTGGATCTTATATATTATCTAGAATATATTTTGTTACATAAAATAACGTTCAAAATAAGCAGTGACGATAATGGTGAATTAACTCGAAAAAAAAGACACATTACGGGCGTTTAATTGGATTACGCTGAGTAAACTATACGAGACATCAAATTAATGTTCTACATAATTGTAGATCTCAAAGAAACCTAAAATATGGCAGCGATAGCATATATCTACCCTCTAAGGAAAATCCACAATAACCATTTTTGTTTTCCTTCTTTTGAGCGGGGGCAGCACGATTCGCGCGTGCGGTCGATCGACGTCATTCTGTCATCAACGCAAGCGCAGTGGCGAGCACAGCTAGTCAGACAATACAATTATTAGTTTCCATTCTATCATTTAAATTTAATAACTGTAATATTACAAATAAATGAAGTCCACATTATTTCTAGCAACGATAATCTATGAGAACAAGTTGCCATTTATTTTCAGTTAGGCGTATAAAATTAATGTATGTATGTATTGTCTTTAAGATTCTATACTTGACTAAATTATTTATATAAATATTTAAAATATGTATCTAAGTAGTATACATAATTCTTTGTTAATCTAAACACTTCTACAAGATGGAAATAATACAACTAAGTTTCTTTCGTTGTGGGATCCTTGGAACATTACCATTTTTATCATATGGGCAGAATTATACAATATTGCTAGCTGGTCCGGCAGATGTTGTTTGACTCTTTCCGCTAGCTAATCGCTCAACCAAAGTGTCACCTATCCGGATTCTAATTTATCTATGAACTATCATCTCGATAAAACAAGATAAAAATATATTATGTGAATTAGAGCTTAATCGGTCAAATTTTTTAGAAGTTACACGATCATTAACAGACTCACACAAGTTTATTATTTATAAGATTATCTTTCGTTGTAATTTCTCGTTCTTCTAATATGTTGAATCTAGTATCTTCCTAATACAGACATAACAAAAGTATTACAAATATGTAACTTATACAATAGTACTTATATGTAATTTGATATCAATTTGTATAGTTATTTAAGTTGGTTGTATCGCTTTAAATGACAATAACAAGGGGTTCCTATGACTGGTCATATCCACTTTAACTATTGTTTCAACTGCTTAATGCACTTTCTTTGTTATTCCTTGCACTGTTATAGATATGAGAGATTCCATAAGAACGCATTGTTTAGTTACATCATTAATAGCGCTTTCTAAACATGAATTAAATATTATACGTTTTATAAAACTTGACACTACTGCTTTGACTTCGTTTATACAAAAGTTTTTTAAATATCTGTTGTTAGTTAATTAAGTGCTGATTTTTCAATAGTCAGATAGAATTAAATTATCTGAAAATTATCCAGATAACATTATTTGATTACCTATGTCAAACTTGTCAAAGTTTAAAAATTATTTCTCAAATAAAGTTATCTATTAATTGAAAAATCAGCGCTTAATGAAATAAATATAGCAGAGTATTTTATGTGTTATTTTGTGTTTTTTTTTTCTATGCTAATGAAACTTGATCCAATAAATACGTGTGGTATATCCGCAGGGTCATTATACCCGATGCAAATGTGATCCCCATATAATATAATCAAGCTTTAGCTTTTATATAAGAAATTAAAGATAAGATGTATTAAATGTCTCAAGTATTAATTTATTTATAAAATATTTTTCTTATTTTCAGGTGGAAGGAGCATCACGGGTCGGTAGGAGACTTCCATTACCATTAGCACGAGATGATAACAGCGTAGTCAATCCCAGCCAATTTGAAGCTCAACCTACATTCAAGTCTCGAGGTAACAGACGCCGGGAAGAAATACCTGACCGTGATGTTGTTCGGTCACGAGCTAGGAGTCGACCAACTGAAGTAATATCAGGAACACCACCACCACAAGGCAATAACGAACGATTCGATTCGAGAAGAACTTCGACTCGAACACGTAGTCGGCCAGCTGAGGATGAAATAAAAACTGAACCAACGGTCTTTAGAGAAAGTATTCCTCGAAGCAGAACTAGACAAGTCAGCAGAAGACCAGTCCAAACCACACAAACACCATTAGAAATATCTTCACCGACTATCGATGACAGTAACATAGAAATTATAAACTCTAACTTTAATGATATATCTAAAACTGTATCTAAAGAAGAGGATTTAATTACAACTCAATTTAGGAGAAGAAGTTCTAGCGCACCGATAATTATAAATACTCCAACAACTGAAAGCGTAAATTCAAAATGGTCTCGTGGGCGTATTAATACACGAACTAATATACGAACACCAGATCTTGCTAATTCCGGTACTACTAACTCGATATCTGTTTCGAATAAAGAACCCACTACTGTGAGAACTGGTGATTTGAGGATTGCTAGAAAATTAAGATATAGGACTAGACTAACTGAAAATGACACTAATTTGTCAGGAGAAGGTCTAACAGGATCAAACGAAATCGTGAAATCTAGTCAGAATAGAAAAAAAACTAGTCAACAAGAAACTCAAACCTCTGTACCCATAGTTGAAAGGGTTGTCTCGCAAAGTACTGAAGCTAATAAGGTAAAGACTACAACATTAAAAGTAACAAAGGTGGTAAGACGCCCTTTAGGAAGAGGACAAGTCAGCAAATCTACTATTTCAAAAACACAGGCAACTGAAGAAATTAGTGATGATGATAACTATCCACCAAGTTTTAAAGCTTTGATACAAGCTAAAAATGCTTCGGTAAGTTAAAATAATCCATTAAATTCGAACGAAAAAAATATGGACAATCATAAAAATATTGTCAATTTATAATTCTCTGTTACTATTATTTGATCATATTGCCTCATAGTTATATTACATAGTTTAACTTTAGATTTATTTTTGGCATTTGGCATCAAAGGGTCAAAAGGCGATTTTAACAAAAAAAAAACCATTTAAGGACTAAAACTACATCGAAATTTTTATTGGTCTTTCGTGTTACATTTTTCAGACACAAGCGAGCTCTCCAATACGCGAGAGTTTGTCAGTGAAAGCATCACAAAAAGTATACAACACGTACACTCCATCAGTACAATCAACTCAAACTGGCCCAGCTGAAAAAAAAAATTCGAGGGTAATTTACTAGGGTTCATATTTCACCATCCTACGACTTATTGAATGTTTAATTTATACCTAACATATTAACATATTACATTATACACATACATACACTTGGCTAACTTATTAACGCTAGAAACAATAAATTATGAAACATTGACTTAAAATATTATACTTTGATATAATTTGGTATAAGCATTAAATAAAACTTCTATTTATATAAAAATTTGCAGCTACGTCAACAAACAAATGAAGAAGAGAAAAAAAATGAGAGTAAAGTTAATGAAACAATATTAAGCCCAGACATATCTAAACTAAAAAACTCTGAATATAGACCACGGGGAACATACAGTGCCAGAAATAAAAAATCAACAGTTTTTGCACCGTCAACAACAATAAGCCCGTTTACAAATCAGTCGTCAGGAAAAACATCAAAATATAACAGAAAATTTAAAGGCAATACTACGGAGTTACCAACATCTGAAGATGTCAATAAAAATAAACAACCTGAAGATAATGTGCTAAGTAAGCCTTTCGTTAGACCTACAAGTTATTCAAGAAAAATCTCTATAAAAAACACAACTAGAAGTGAAACATCTGTAGTGATAAATAAAGAAAACAGTTCTACACAAAGCAGAGTTACTTTACCGAGAACTTCTTACTATTCACGACTAAGAAGTAATATTAAGAGTAATGAAACATCAACAACTGAAGCATTACCAGTTAAAAATATCGATAAAGTGCAGAAAAAAACTGGAAATTCTGTTGACATGCCGCCCATTTTCACATTACTTAAAAACCCCAATGAAGCTGTATCCAGTCAAAATTTTATAATAAATGTTAATAGTAAAGAATCGCAAGAAAAAAATTCGATCAGTGAAACATCTGATATGGCAGGTGAATCTGAAAATATAGCAGTAGTCGCTGTTTCACCAACAATGTCTTCAAGAATAGATATAGATAGGTACAAATATCATGCAAATTATAAAGATCAGAATCCTACAGATGTTGAAAATAAAGAACGTGCTTCTTCAACAGTAACTCCACCTGTAAGAAATCTTCAGACAAGAAAATACGGACGTAAACGTACGCAATCAAAAAACTTAAATGAAGTTAATAATAACTTAACTTCACCAAAACCTCGAGAAAGAAATATAAGAAAGTTTGGTGACATATATTCAAAAACGACTGAAGCCTCTACTAACGGCGTAAGTATTAACATACTTTTAAAAATTGTAATTTCACTAGAATTTTGTTTCATTTTTTTTGCCTAAATATTCACAGATAGCTCCAGAGCCTGAAAGACCTAAAAGTAGGTTTAGTTCTAAATATCGAGCTTCCAATATTGACAAGCCATTTTACAAACCAACTGTACCCACGATAACATCATCAACTGTAAGTAACATGACATATACAAATTTACTTCTTACAAATCCAGTGCAACAGACAAAATTTACAAATTACTCACTTCTTTTTACAGATCTCTTAAACAACCAGAACAAAGCCCCTTTATGAAATTGGCATTGAGATAACTCTAACTCTTCATTGTTGCACCTTCATTTTCATTCATGGATAAATGTGGAGTTCATTTCTGAGAGACGTTCAATACTTAGTATAGGTTACTTTACTAAAGTGAATTATTAAATAAACGAATCATCAGAAAATAATTCCACAGCCATTATAAACGCTAAAAGAGTTTTTTATTAATTCTGATTATATATTTTTTTATGATCATTTGAGTTTTATAACCTGTTACGAAACATTTTTTTTGGTTATATCTATAATCCAATAAAGTCTTTCTTATTGCTAAAGGCGTGGCTGAAATTCTTCATTACTGACAACATGTTAACAAAGTCTATAGAGGAGCCTAAATGGTTCGTAAAGGAGAAGATTGATGTAACCACAGAATCAAAATCAAGACAATATGAAACGGCGTCATACATTCATGAACCATCTATTAAACTGGTTAATGGAATAAAATAGTTTTCAGCATTCATTATCAATTCACTGCCATTACTTATTTCATTCACTTATCTGTTGTAATATATCGGTTTTGGTTTAATTTTAAAGAGATGGGATTACTATTAATGGATTATGTTACACTATTAAGGGCATTTAATTTTTCACATTTGTTTTTTCAGCATCTCTTTGAAACGAAACGTTAAACTTATGAAAAGTTTCTGCGTTGAGGTGTTATAATTACGAATACTTAAGATAATATTATAGAAATACGAATATATTTTTAAACTTAACGCATTAACTTACACGTTAATATAAGTATAATATTGACTATATACAGCATTCACTAACAAGTAAGATATTAAATTTGTATGCATTTGATATATTGTTTTAATAATAATTAATTTCCAAGTAAACTTTCTTTCTCATTTGACTCTAACACCTCAATGTACCCTTTCGTCTTAATCCCAAAAAATATAAAGTGGCTTTGGTCTTTGCACGAATTTCCACATAGATGCCTGAATGATTTATTTTCATGCAATTCTATTAAACAGTATAATTTGACACAAAACCTATTTTTTCTATTTATATGGGTGAGATTACTTCTTATTTCAGGTAGAGGGAGAAGAAATACAATTAGGGCCAGACCTAAATGCCATAGCATTTACTCAAACACGAAGGACTCTGTCCTCAGCAGATCTGAGGCTATCAGAGAGTCTGGTGAAACAATCACATGTAATGAATGTTGAAGCCTCACAACATTCTCCGTCAGTTACAGTATCTATATTTGATGCTTTAGCTGAAATACTAACATCTACACCTCGAACCGGACTCTCTTCAACAACAGAAGTAACGACAAAACCGATCCCTAATACAGATGTAACACAAATACTCAACGGCGTGAGTAATATGAATGTAAATAGTGCCCAAGGCATATCAAATCAGGAAAATTTTACAGTTATTGCCTCTGATGTAAGCACTATTACTAAATCTGTACAGAACATTGTTCAGACTACACCAAATGTGATTAACATTACGGTCGGGGAAGATGTTACATCGTCACTAAACACTCAAGATGTGAACGTATCTCCTGTGAATACACCGCGAACTCCTATTCCTACTCCTACAACTCCTGTATCCGCGAGGCGTCCATTTGCCATTAAATTATTATATTCAGATACAGAACCGCCGACAGACCAACCTACAACCGCATTTGAATCTACATCAAATCAGCCGACGACTGACTCAACTATGGTATATAACACTGTGTCTGACCTTTTACTATCAAATAATAATTTACTGTCTTCAGAACTAACTAGCATGTTATCTAATAACATTAAAAAAGTTATCCAAAATATGGATGAGGATAGTAGATCCAAAATATCTGAGAATATGGCAAAATTATTAAATACTATAATACCTAGAGCTTTAGACGGACTTGCAACTGCACTTGAAAATTCTGAAGTAATCCCAAATACTACTCCTTACAGCGTAGAGGACATAAAAGACACAGAAAACATTGATATTAACACAGATTCTGTAAATATTGATTTGTTGCAAAATGTAGTTAATGAAAATAATGTAAATAGCATGGTTAAAACTGGTAGAGCATTGGTATTTGCAACAGATATCCCCACTCAGGCTGTAAATAGCTCTGAAATCACATTGGGAGTTACACAAAGCTCACAACCTACGTCTACTAGCCAGACGACGTTAGCCGACGTAATTATTACAACCATTAGCCCTCAGCTTTCCAGCGCTCCTTCTATAGTGGCTAGTACAACTTCTACAACACAGGCTATTACGTCTTCTGCCTCAATAGACGTAGAAACGACGGGTACAGCAATTGATGTCGAAAGCAAATCTGGTATAGATGTATCTATTGACTCTACTAACATTTCTCCTTTACCATTCCTTACAAACTATCAAATTAACGATTTCACTCCCCAAATATCCGATTCTAAACAATTGTCTAGTGAATTAGCAAAATCATCAGTAGCATCATTATTTAATGATATTAGTATTCAAGATCCAAGTCAGTTATCACGTGTTCAACTATGGGTATTGTCCAAAAAAGCTAGACTTTTAAAAATGATTGAAGACCTTATACGACAGCACAATAATGAACTAGCCACTGCACCAACCATGACTAACATCGTTAATCCTTCAGACAAAGTAAATTTATCTGAGCGTTTAACAAATATAATGAATACGATGATATCTACGACTGAAACCACTTCGACAAATAATGACACTCCCAGTTCTCCTATGACTACAACCATGTCTCCTATCACTAGTCCTATCACTCCGGTAACCATACCTTCATCTCTTATGACAACATCTACGTCTTTTATGGCTACACCAATGTCTTCTATGACTACATCCACTACTGATATGAGTTCCTCAAATACAGAATCTTTGCTAATAGATGGTTTAACAATTGATGGTAGCTTGACTACAGAACCTATAGCTACATTTTCTGATGACTCTCAACCAACTGTGCTTTCTCGCTCTGGATCATCAATTGAAGAGAATAGTGAAACCAGTGGTACTCAAACAACTTTAGCTGCTAACCCAGTAGATTATCCAAATTCTACACAAAGTGCCACAACTACATCTTCTCGCATAGAATCTGAAACAGAAGTTTCTAGTGAGAGAGGTGACGCTGCAACTGTGACTACTTCTGCAGTCGAGTTCACAAACGCTATTAGTATGAACACTGAAATTACTACTATCGAGCAAGAAAATTCAAACAGTATACTTGACGACCCTAGTACAACTACTACATTCGCAGAAATACCACAGACTACAACGCAATCTAATACTGATACGACTACTGTATCAGCTGAAATCGAAACAACAACACAACTAAACTTAGATACAATTACACAAAATGATTCCGATGTTACTACTCAAATAAACCTTGTCACTTCAACAACAGCCAGTATCATAAATCAGTCAACATCACCCTTAAGTACATTAAGACTAGCAACGCCAAATGTTCCGAAAAAAGATTATGTAATATTTGGAATATTGCCCAATAATACAGTGGTACGTAAAGATCCAAACGACGATATATTGGAAACATTAACAGAGGCGAGTCCTTACATCGTTTATGGTGTGCTGCCCAATAACACAATAATACGCAAATTTCCGAATGGAACTAGAGTGCCACGTGTCATGCAAAAAATTGACGTACTACCAATCAGTCCATGGAGTTTAAGGAATCCATACAGCCCCATCCATAACAATCCGGCCATTGTCAGACCGCAGCCTAACCCCATCCGAGTATCCACTAATACTGTGACAATCACAGACACATCAAATAACGGAAAAGAAATTAGCTTAACCACCGACACTGTAAATAACCAACAACTGATGGTATTGACTTTACATTGTTTAGCTTAAACGCTGGGCTTGATGCTTTTTCCTCTTGCAGCAATGATTTTAAGGGAAGCCTACGTATCAAAACTGGTATAAGCCTTGCATGCCTATCGCATTTTAAACGCTTTTTAAATAACATTGCAAGGCTTAACATTTTATTTCGTAATTGCAGATGTCTTCATCGGCACTTAATATTAAAAGCAGTTCATTGGGTATAACTACCGCCACAAATAAGCCTTATGCTGAAAAAAGCACTGCCTCGCATGTATTGAGTTTACGCACAACTACAATCCTACCTTCCATTGATGAGATTCTGCTTAATAGTATATCTTCAGCCGCTAAACAGGAAATGGTCATATCATCAATGACGAGCTCTACTCGTGAACCAAGAATATTAACACTGGATATTGATCCGGAGGTATAATCATTATTTAAAATGCGTCATTATTATTATATATTTATATTGTTAAATTACCAGCTACTAATTATTTAATTTATAATGTACGAACGACACAAGCTATCTATTTGTTTGTAAACTCCACAATTTTAAAATAAACATTACAAATCATTAAATGGGTATGGCATAATTGTAACTTCTACTATGGTTAAGGTAAGTGGTGGGGGCTTAAAAGTAGTGCTTTTGTTTTGTAGTAATAATAGTTAAGCTTAAACAATATTATTTACATAACATCTAATAACCGACATAAATCTAACATAAAAATAAATTACAGACAAAGCAAATACGTACGGAAAAGCCGGATAACGGAGGAGGAAATGCTATATTCAAATTTATACCGATAGATGAAGTAACAGTTTCATCACAGAATTCCAATGTTTTGAAATTAGCGACGACTAAAACACCCGCTACAACAAATACGGAAAAAAACGAGGTACAGATCGTAACTGCAACATCAGTCACAGAAAGTAATACGCAAACACAACAAATACAGACACAAGAAAGTCTAGACGCGTCGACAACAACTGCTCAAATTACCGTCGGTTCTAATTTAGACACTACATTAGAATCTACAACAAACACCATGCCAGTGGCTACAACAGAAATAATAACTACATCTCCTGCTGTGACTACATCAACCCCAACGACGACGACATTGACGACTACAACTACAGTGCTGACAACTACTTCAGAACCTACAACAATAACTACGCCTGCACCAACGACTACAACCACAACTCAAGCACCAACGACTACTACGGTTTCAACGACGACTACTAGTACTGCGGCGCCAACGACTACAACTTCATCAACAACGGATGCTTCTACTATTACAACAACAACAACAACGCCTGTACCAACTACTACAATAATAACAACAACAACGCCTGTACCTACTACAACGACAACAACGCCTCAAACTACAATAACAATACCAGTCACTACTACGACATCACCTCCAACAACCAGTCCATTGTTCACAACAACATTATCACCTATTATTACTGCAGCTCAAACGACCACAATTAGTATTGAAGAAGATTTAAAAAAATATCAAGAAGATTTGCAACTTCTTCAGACACTTTTACAAGCAACGGGACGTGACCCTAAAAACTTGAATTTACAAAATAGCCCTAATTTAATATTATCTAGTCCAACAACGACTATATCAAGTCCAACAACAAAAGTACCATTGAAATCTCAATCCATTGATCAAGCGCAATTATTACAAGCTCTCTTGTCATTACCAGGACAAAAACCTAATACTATATCTATTCCAAATAGTGGTAGTAATATTCGAGGTAATGATGCACAAACAACTACTTTTCGATCTATAGAAGATGATATTAAGCAATTTGAGGAAGACACCAAATTGTTGAAGGCTTTATTGCAAGCAACGGGACAAAATCCATCTAGTCTTAACATTCCTATATTAGATAATATTAGAACTACAACAAGCGATACTCCTACAACGACAACACCGACAACAACTCCAACACCAACTACCACGTTCAGACAAACAACTAAGAAAACGATAGCGGAAGACATTAAGCAATTACAAGAAGACGCAAAACTTTTACAGGCTCTATTAAAAGCTACAGGTCAAAACACTGGTGATTTAAATTTTCCCATTGTTTCTGGAGTAACATCTAATGTGAGAATAGCATCAAACCCGCAAACTACTTCTATTATGTCAAATCCTACAACTCCTATAGAAATTAGACCAGTATATACTACTACGCAGGCACCTGTATTTAAAACGTTTGCCCCTAGAACTGTTTCTCCTAATTTACAGCCAGCAGTGACGTTTAGTACAGTAACTGAAGACGTGGGAATTTCTACCACTTTTGCACCATTTACCGGAGGTATGACAACAAACTTTGGAAATTTTGCATCCACAACTGTGCCAAATGCTCGTCAAGCTCCAAATTCAAGATTTACTGTTACTACTGATATACCTAGCACATCAACATTTTCAGTGGAAGAGGATCTAGCTTTTCTCCAAAACTTGGTACGTAAAAATCTTCAACAGATATGTTTCTTGTATTACTTATGTTATTAACTAACGAGCTTAAAGTTACAAAATAGTGTTATTTGTATTAAATTTTATTCGATTTCTAAGGTTTTGTTAATAATTTTCATATTATCTTTTTAGAAAAATGTACTGAATACGAACCCTCAAAATCAAGATCCTGAGGCAGCGTTAGCCAATCGCGTAATAGCTCTTGCTGTTGAGAAGAGCTTGAAAGAGATTCAATCTGGAACGCAAACTAACTCTGTTCGTACTGGAAAAACTATTGATAACAGCGCAAACAATATTATAGCTTCTACGACCACTACACGTCCAACTACTACCACTACCACCTCTACTACAACAACTACACCTAGACCAACAACAACAACTAGGCCTCTAACTACAACTATACAAAACGGACCATCGATCGAAGACGACATAAGGCAATTCCAAGAGGACACTAAACTCTTACAAGCTTTAATTAAGGCTACTGGACAAGATCCTTCGCAATTCAATATACCAACACTACCTAACATACAGACAAGTCTAAATGTGAGTCCGAATTTAAAAAAAACAGTCAATGAAGATTTGAATCTGCTTTCTAATCTTCTTGCTTCGCCATCACCGTTGAATGAGCCTTTTGATCCGTTAACGCAGAAGCCTAGTGCTAATGTTATTACTAAGCCTACTGATAAATTACTACTTGGTACAAAAATAGCTGTAAAGGATGATTTGAAAAACGTTCAGGATGATGGCAAATTGTTACAAACTTTAATACAATTGCAGGGCAAGCAGGAGACTACAACTCAAAAGAGCAAGCTCATTACAGGTATGATTTAACATTATAAATCCCGTTTATTTAAACTCATGTAATGTACAAGTAAATACAATAAATTATTTTATGAAATTTTAATTATAGGACAAACATCAGATGAAGCATTACAGAAACTTATACAGCAAACAAAACCGACGGGTATGATCTCCGAAGCTACAGTTTCGCCTATTTCATTGAGTACCGAGTATGGAAAGAGTAATGATGCGTTGCTAGCAGCGTTACTGAAAGAGCAAGGTTTTGGTCCAACAACGGCAAGTTCTTTGGATGAACAACTTCGACTCGCTGTTAGTCTAACTTTTCTTTCCTCCTTTATTAATACCTCTTGATTCTTTTTACCGCAGGGCAAAGCGTATATGCAGGTAATATGTGATACATATATATTCAAATTACATATAATAATACTATCAGTATGCTTTGAACGCTTCACGTACATACTCAACTTCATCTTTCTTATTCTGAGCTTAACATTACCTACTTCATTTTTCATAGTCATAATATTGGTCATTCATTAGATTTAGATATAAATATAACCTCGTAGGCTTTACTCAACCAAGTGGTAGTGACGCCAAAAGCAAGGAGGACAACGACGCCTCCACCGCCGCCGCCGCCGCCGCCTGCTCAGCGGAGACCGATCCTCGATGGCCTCGCTTGGTTATGGCAGCAGTGGAGAGAGACTGCACCTGGCCCTGGCGCCGGGCCTCCGAGGCCTAACAGAAAGCCCGCTCCGTCGGCTAGGCCGCCAGCCCCATCACCGTCAGCGTCGAGCGGTAGAGTCAACTGGTTTGGCTCCGGACCGTTCGTCGGCAACGCTGACGATAGACCAGGGGTGAATCGAGTTGGTTTCTCATCACTTTTACTTAAACTTTGTGACTGGGGTTGAGGTGATGGAGAAAGAACTTAGATTAAATACATTAAAAAAAAAACGGAACGAACTTTTCGATAATTTTATAGCATAAATTTTATTAAACTTGTTCCTATTTAATCTAAGTGCGAAAATGTGTGTATATTTTGTAGAAAAATGGAAAACGGTTTGAATAGTTTGTATATAGTGAAAAACAACGAGTTGGTTAAGTTTAGAATTTTTCTATTATTTTTTTGTTTGTATTTTTATAGTTAAATTATTTATTAATTGATTTCATTGGCTTGTACATAAATATTGTGCTGTAAAGCTAAGCGTTTTTTTGTATAATAAAGTGTTTACATTTATTATTTGTGTATTATCAATAAATCTATAAATTAGATGTTCATGTTAACCATTAGAAACGCGAATGAAGTGTTATAAACACTTTTATGAATAAAGATTTGACCTTTTTTAGTTTAAGGCAAATAAATTGAGCATGTTTGTATTGGGTACAGATCTGTAAATGCATTTAAAGTTTATAAAAGAAAATCTAATTACCAAAGCACAGAATAATTACAGTTTTCTAAACAAGTGATTTTAATCATTTTTACATTTCTATTGAATTATCACCTACAATGGCAGCAATTATATATTTTTTCAGATATTATGAAGGCCGTTTAGATTTAATTACTATAAGAATATTATTATACCATATAGTTATCTACTTTGATGTTAGTAAATCAGTATTTGTTGCACGAAACTTATCGAGGTCTCATATTAAATTACTCGTTCACCGTAATATAATCATCAATATTTCAGTGCGAAATTTTACGATGAATTACTTCAAATCATAATTCAATCCCAAATTAGCAATTAAAAATAATATATTTTACGAAGTTTCGCATAGAAGTATTGTTAACAATTTTTAGTGTAATCCTTTATCCAGTCGATCCTGTTTAACAATAAGTTCCTTATATATCATCCAACGGTATATGGTTTCATAATTACCTTTCAAACATAGAATTACTGGTTTAATAATGAGGAAAGTGCAAGTGTTATTATGTAAATAAAGGTTATTTAAGTGAAATCTATTCGGTTTTCGGTGAGTAAAGTGTATAAATATTCGTGTTTTTATTATATTTTTAATACACAATACAATGTATTTTTTATTAACAATTTTATGCTATGCCTGCTTGTAAAACTGTTAACTTTGATAAATTTATTCTTTTAAAAAAAATAACATATTTAATTGTAAAGTTTAATAACTAAAAATGAAAACCTAAAACTGTTCGTGTGATATTTTTAATTCTAATGTTTCTAGACAACCTTACATTGTTGTATTATATGTAAATATATGTATGTAGGTAGATATAATTTAGACTTAATTTATTTTAGCAATAGTTTGTATTTTTGTTGCATGCATAACATATACTATAGCTATTTTATATTAATTTCACAAGCTTTTTTTCATATTTCATACTTGTAAATTCTACGATAGAAGACGTCACGTTAAATGCCATGTTTCGTTATGATTTTTTTTTCTAACAAATTAGAAGTAAACTCATCCTAATACTATTTATAAGATTGAGTTTTATTTTTTTATTTTTGTCTGCTTATTGCAAGTGATAAGTTAATGTTATAAATTTTTTGTACACCAATCTTGCCTTTATTTATTAAGTATTGAAATAATTAATAACTATAATTGTATTTAAAAAAAAATCATAGCAAAACAACAAAAAGAGCTCATCGCTTCTGCACTCATAAAATTTTAAATAGAAATCTAATTTTAAATTACTAATTATACTAACTTCATACGATTGCATTAGATACCTCTGGAGCCACCGAGGGCGGTGGCGACTGAGCAAACCCCCGGTCGAGGACAGCTAGTCTCAGCAGCTATCAACGTCACGAGGGCTTTCTCACAGTTCTTAGGAGCTGCGATCCAGGTGAAAATATTACTATGAATTCTCATATGATAAATTGATTGTGACTGAGGAGACTTCTTTAAATATTTTTGTGACTGTTTACTAGATTTGATTATAATTTCAGAAAATTGGCTGATGAAAGTTGTAAGTTGTTAATGACAAAAATCTAAATTTATCATTTCACGAAAACTATATCTATAATAACGGTCACTCATTTTAACAAATACAGACCATAATATTAATTCTTTCAAATGAACATTTACTGAAATTTATTTAACAGCTGATAATATTTTAACCCACTAAACTAAGATTTTTTTTAATATTATAATTTATCGTATCACAAGTTGGAATGTTTAATAAGATATCAGGGGATATGTTCAGTGATAAGGTGGCTAGTCTGTTCTTACAATAACTTTTTTTATTTTTGTAGGTTTGGCATAATGGCCCCACAATCTCAACTGATGTTAAGAGACGATGTTGCCCAAGATGATAACACGCTAAACCTAATGGAAAACTGGCTCTCAATTGCAGCTGCCGGAACACACCTATTGCTTGGCGACATATTTTCAACTTGCTATGGTTTCTTCACGATGTTTTCCTTCACCAAAAGCTCAAGCTCATTGCAGGGGTTCGAACTCACGTTAATCGACGCGAAGTCGTACACGCTACCACTGAGCCATCATTGCTTCATTTCATTCTTTAACATTTCAACGTAGGTATTATTGAATAGTGAAACTTTATGTTTGTATGTAATAAGGTTATGCTACGATGAGGTAGATATATAAAATTTGCCAATTATATAAAAGCCCCTAAAAAACTTGAGCTGAAAATAGCGAGAGAAAATTATGGCGGTGTTATTTAATTAAATCTGAATTAAATATATTTTTTTTAATAATATATTCTTATATTTCATATACAAAAAACTACGTGTGTCATAAATTATTTACGGACTGTATTTTGAGACATAGTTATTTATCTTATCAAGCTGATACAAAGAATGACCGTGAGTATATTTTCATGATATTGTTTATATAAATTTTATTTTATTACTTTCAGGGTGCTGCCCAGACTGTTCAGAGCGTGATTCGTGCTGGCCAGAAAGCCGCGACAGACGTCTACACGAACGGATCGGGCGGTTCCGGGTAAAAGCTGTTGTTTGTAAATGGACTAGAAACTTTTCCGAAAGTGTCATAGTACGCACTATGTGTTGCAAGTGCTCAAATGTATATATTAGTCGTTTCGTAATTAAGGTTAGGGCTTTATGAGCGGAATTGAACATTGCTATTTCATTTTCTACTAAACAAAAAATATCTACCTAAACACCATTGATACTTGATTTTGTTCAAATTTATATTTCAAGTTTTGCTTTATATACAGAAAAGAAGAATTTTAAAAGAAAATTAATTTAGCTGATTAAAAAATAAAATCACAAATTTTAGCAATAGTTTGCTGAATTATTTTGAGTGAATTAGAATGAAATTATTTATTTTCGAAAATTATACTAATGTATCGATTAATTTATATACAGAGAAATTTGACATTTTACTATCTTCAACACGTATGTATAATAAAATATTTTATTATCGTTCGAAAATCATATAAGAAATGTGATTTTAGCTAGACTAGTTTATATAATTTTCGACATATTGATAAACGTAGGTAGCGTTCAATTATTGGGCTTTCAAGCTTGGTGTCTGTTTTCTCATTTCTGAAAAATGATTATTCTTCTCAGCGCTTAGCACTATCCAGCTATTTTCTTACTGCGAAATGGTAAGCCTTAGGTAAAATTATAAAATAATCCTCAGTAGGTTACATACTGTGTAAATTTACGGCTTGTTTCTGAAACTACGTGGATATAAAGTAAGTTATAAAATTACATTGAAAATCTGAGGTACTGTTCTAATATTCTAAGAATATTTTAGAAAAACATATATATTATTTCTCTAAGGTGTTTTTCCTGGTAACTCTATATCTTCGTTAAATATTCATCAAAATTAATGATTCCAACATAATTTTAAAACCTATATTTTCAGCTTTGACGATCGTTTAAAATTAATATGATCTTAAAAAAAATTAGAAAACTTTTCCATAAGGAATACCATATGTTGATGCTAATGAAAATATATAAAAGGCGCCATCTATTAAAAGTTTGTTTAACTAACATGATAGCTTTTAATAAGATTGTTTACATTTTATAATGTGCGAAATATACGTTCAGGCCAGTTAGTAAACAATTATTTAAATTTAATTTGGTGCAATTAAAAATCGGCATCTAAGCATTATTTTTTCACTTAAAGATATAATAGTTTATTAGCATAATTATTCAATTTATCAACATAAAATTTTAATACTAAGTGTGGAAAGACACATTGACTAAATTGATCTGTGTGTTAATAAATTTCAGAAACAGGTTGTTAAGTCCGAACTAATGTTTAGTTTAAAGTTCTTCCTTTAGTCTTAAGTTTAACTACATGTGCCATTAAGCACGTGCTTATACTCGCCTTCAAGTTATTTCCAGCTTTTATTTATTTATTTAACGGTTCTATATAAACATTAGTAAACTGTTTTGAGTTTGTATTAAGGTCTGCCGTATATCTAAAAATATGGAAAAAAATATTTGATTAGTACTTCCTATTTCAAAGAAAGTTATTAGATAAATAAATTATTAAACGTTGCGAAGTGTGTGTTTTTTTAATTACAACGAATCGAAAAAATGTTATTTATAAAATAAATTAAAATATAAAAAAATATTTTGACTTCAATTGTTTGTTTTATTAAAATTAATATAAATAATAAGATGGCTGCTAGTTTTAATGATTAATCATTAAAAATGAATCGGCGAGTTTATAGCTGTCCACTGCCTTTAATAAAAATAAACAATTATAATGTATACCTAGTGTAAGTAGGACTTAGCAAAATGGTAAATAACTCGAGAATTAATGAATTACTATGAAATAATTAAATTTGATAACACAACCATGTTCCACAGATTCTTACGTGATGTATGTTAAAAGTATTAAAATCTCCTCAAAAAAAAATTTTTTTTACTATTTTTTTGTTATTAGTGATTTTAATACAAACATTTGCCATAATCGTTTCCCTTATGCTAAGTCGTACTGACACAGATTTTTTATCTAGAATTATTGGAGACTATAACGAGATTTAAAATATAGTGATAATTATTTTTTATCCTATTTCAAGTTGCATGTTTTATGTAGTTATTATAAATATTATATTATACAAAAAATGGTAATTATAAAATTGCTCGGAAGAAAATTATCAACGAATAATGGTATATAGAAATTGTATTTAAACAAAAATGTAATTTATACTTATAAATAATAAAACCAACCTGTGAATGCTCCATAGTTAAGAAAAGAATTTTCCCGAGTTTTATCTCAATGTATATTTTACATAGATTATTTTTAAAACGTTTTGTTCTCTCCGATGTTTCTAGATTTTGATCCTAATAAAATATTGTATAGCTTAGCTTATAAGACTGTGGGTACCCTGTAATTATAATTAAATTTGTGTAAATATGTATTTCCCTAAATTAGTAATATAAGTAATAAGTATATATTGAATTCATTAAACCTAAGCGTGCTGTTAAAATTTGTAACAATTCAACGTTTATTAATTTATATTGCAAACAAGAAATTATTTATCTATTATTGTACGTACATAAATTAATACGTAGAAATTATAATTTATATTCTAATGATAGTGAATATAAATTCATGTTATTAGACATTTAGATATTTATATATTCGATATATATCTATCGATTTATATATATCGATATATTTATATCGAATATCATTTGCTATAATCTTTTTCTTAATTAATTTGAAAAGTATTTTATGTTTTAAATTAAATTTTGTTTTTAAAAAACTCATAACTTGGATTAAAATAAACTCACGTGTGACTATGTAATTAATAAAATAAAAAAAGCGCACATATTAAAATGTTGAACTAAAAAGAAATAAGCTTTGTACTCAATTATTAATCTGTGTCAATTTAATTATATATCTATGTATATAATGTTTGCAAATTATATGTAATTATTTATTTGGGCTTTCTAACATCCAAAGGACTGCATGTTGGGTGCTTAGGGATCATACTAGCTTACTACTTGCTAATTTTAATATTGTATAAAGGGAAATAAATAGGACAATAAATTATTTAAATTATTCCATGAATTTAATTATCTATCCCAAAGACAAATTTGGATAAAACTACTAGAGATATTCTGGTCTGGTCTGATAATGATTTTGTAATTTAATTACATATTTTGCCATTAAAAATAAATATTATGACAAGGTTTTTTTCAGGTATATTTTACTTTTAACCCTTAGGGTCATTAATCTAATTTTTTCTACATATTGTTTGAAATAGTTGCTCATGTATGGATACTGTGACGGTCGACGTGGATTCGAATCCCTACAATGAGTCTGAGCTTTCGGTGAAGGAAAATATCATGAACAAGCTATAGCATGGTGTAGGCTATTTTCTAATGCCTGCCTGATTAGCTACCACGCTCAATTTGATAATCTGTCGCCAAGCGCAGTTCCGGCAGCTTCACTTGAGAGGCAGTTACCACACTTGGATTAGCGTACTACCATCGTGGGCCACATCGTCACTTAACATCAGGTGAGACTGAGACCATAACACTCAAAATAAAAAGTACGAAAAATAAAAACCTTTCTACCGAAAGTGTGGCAGCATTGTTGGGTTTTGATAATATTATTTGGCAATAGCAATCTTGCATTGGGAAGTATATATTTTTGAACTAGTTAGTATAATCTCTGATGTAAAGTAAACAATAAATACGAATGCAGGTCATCTGAATTTAAATGGTCACTGCAGCCTGTAAATATTTATAACCAACAAAATGGACCGCAGTCGTAATCGAGTCCTGTAATAATGGCTGCCCCTAAGGACTGTGTTGGAACGTCTCATTAGCCAATTCTTTTTGCAAATCAGTCTATAATACAGCGGTACGAACAGTGCTATTTTGAGGCAGAAATAGGCAAGGTAGTAGTGTATGTAATACCGCTACAATAATTGATTATACCTGATTAATAAACGGCATAAAATACTTTATTCAATTCAGGCCATAAGAAGGAGACAACACCACCACGGGTTCTGAAAACATCACAGTTCGATAGTAAAGCTAGCAAGAAACTCGATCGGGTATATAGTTTTTTAAACGTTATAATTATTGTTTAAAATTATACTGTTATTATTTTCTGTAAAATTACAATCGTTACTAGACATGTGACGAAATCTACAAAAAGGTGTTGTAATTTTATAACCTTTATGTATAGACCCTATACAAAAAGTTTTGTATTATTACAATACCCGATTTAAATTTTTGCTAAATATTTTGCCTATCAGTTTCCAAGACATTTTTTATAAAATTATTATTGAAGTGACATAACATAACAGAGTAATAATTATATGTAGTGGAGTATAGAGTCATTTCCAGACATCACTATCATTCACGTAATCCACCCTATCCACTTTTTGGCAATAAAACGTACTTGACATAATTGTTGAACCTTACTGACTAGCAATTCATTAGTGTGCTTAGGGATTTCTTGGTCTTACTAAATCTAGAACATGGGTTGACTAATTTATATTTACTCCTAGTATTGAAACTATGCCGAGCGTGCACAAAACCTATCTAAGTTTTTGCGAACATATATTAAAGCATCAAGGACGTATTGGGAAGGTAAAGTTAAAATATAAAATTCATGGAACTTGCTCTTTCATCTCCCATCGCCTGTCTGGTTTGTGGATGCACTTCGATTAAAAACCATTTTATATTTCATTTTGTATTTTACTTACGATGATGGACAACAATCTGTCGTGTATTATATATAAAATATACACCTGTTATAAAGAGATAAAGTTTGTAGGAGGTACTCTCTGGAACGACTCAATTAATACTTAAAAAATCTAATAAGAAGCCACAATGTTCCTTGGTGATATAGACTATTTTATTCTTACTAAGTTTTACACTGTAATTAACGCAAAAAATGTCGCAAGCAATTGCTATTAAGAAATAATAAGAAATACTGTCAACATTAAGAAATAATCTGTAGACAATGTATATGTAACTTTTGTCCAAACCCAATAGGCATATTATATAAAGAACACTGAACAAAAATATGCCATTAAAGATAATAGGGGTTGAAGTATCAAATTGCTGTTTTATATGGAAAAGATCAAACATAAGTTATAGTGTTGGCAATGATTTCCCATGCACTTTTGGCACTTTCATGGAAGTACACTGATGCCTCTGCTATAGAAAGCCTTGAGACGAGAATCAATGAACTCTTTAAAGGCGTCTAACCGTTTCATCGGTAATCAGTTGGAACCAGGACTGATGAGTATGGTGAGTGACAAAGAGCATCCAGTCATAACTCCTGTAGTTTTGAGATGTTCCATTGTGCAAGCGTTGCGTGAAGAACGAGTGGACTAGAACAATTAACAAGTATTGGTTGTTTGACAGTGAGCTGTCCATCATCATTTGCAATTCATCACAGTAGATACACCTTTTTAATAATTATTGTGCCAGGTCTCAAGATGATGTAATGAACAATCTCGGAACATGTTTACCATAGACTCACAAGCAGCTTATTTTGACTCAATTTGCGTTTAGGATATGGTTTGGCTACTTCCCCTGTGTCCAACCACTGCGGTAATTCAACAAACATTATTTAAAAAATAGAATACTCCCCTTCTTAACAATGACATAAAAGTCGAGGCATTTCTAGTGATTTTGACCCTGCTTTTATTTTGATATATAAGTGAGCCGTATTTCGAGCCAGAACAGTTCTGTTTAGATAACAAAGTTGAACGAACAGGAGATAAAAGAGAACCATGGAGAGAGAGATACTGTAAGTACCGAGTACATAGTATAGTGAAATTGTTTCGTTGAGGACGAATAAAATATTTTCACGAAATATAGCGGCATTTTCTTTACTTGCGAACGTAACAATAATTTTATATTTTTTTACGTAATTATTATTAACATAGGTAATTCTAAAATAAACAGAAATTTATATATTACATTCTGTAATTATAAATTGTAAAATTATTAATTAAACATTGTAATAATTAAAATATTAGTTTCAAATTTTATTTATCAAAAAAAAACATATGTAAAGTTGAAAACGTATTAGAGAATGTCTTAAATGCCAATTCTGTAAGCCGGTTTCCGATAAATATTGGATTTATATACCTACGCCACCTGCAAAACATAAATGGTCATGACAAATCATGTATTTTCGATAAGTTTTTTATGTATAAGCGACCTTGAGACGAGTGACAATGACATTGAGTGAAATAAACACTTCTTTGTTGTTTTAGGGTCCGTACTTTACGAAATAGGTATACCGAGCTGTAGATGTACAATTTTTTTAATTGTAGGATGGCAAGCATCGTCACATTGTTTGATAGTAAGCATAGTAAAATTGAAAAGTACCGGCTACATTTTTTTTTCTATTTGACTATACTGTTAGCCTTAGTGGCCCTGGATCCTTTACGGCTTTTAAAGCATCACCGGGCTTCGTGGCGAGCGCTTAAGGCGAAAGCAAGGCTACAAGTTCCAAGGGTGCCAAAGTGGCCGAACCTCAGCTTGGACAGTTACTGCGTAGGCAATGAAGTCGCGATCTGACTAATTCCCTATCCGTAATTCAATCTAAACTAACTATATATATATATATTTGTATATTAATACGTGAAGCAAAAACTTTGTACCCCTTTTTACGAAAATTGCGCGGACGGAGGAGAATGAAATTTTCCACACTTAGAGTTTATAAAGAGAAGGAGTGCAGAATGCTAATATTTTATAATTTTATTATAATATATTTATAATTTAAAATTTAAATAATTTAAAATATATTTTAGTGAAAATTAATTCTTAGTCGGGTAAGAATGCCACTTTCCACATCGCAATATCATGCTTGCTCATAAACTATGCACAGGCGCAACCGTACCGATAATTTACGTATCAGACGACTGAAAATAAATATTTCATGAAATCTGTATTGTTAATGCAATTTTAGTAAATTCAAATTAACATGTACAAAACAATTCAATTTTTAATTTATTTGTTTAGTCTCTAATTACCTAATAGTAAGAAATCATTGCTCTCTGACCAAAGATTTGTAGGTTCAAATAAATGAGAAATAGCCAAACTGTTTTGGATTATATTTTTTATTTATTTATTAAAAACAATAATGTAAAATAAACCAGCATACCTGACATACTGCAAGCACGAGCATAAAAACAATAAGAGAAGTAGGGCACAGAGAATTTTCTCTCTTCTCGGGGCAGCCCGACTGGTGGAATATCATCAACCTACAGTAGATCACACCTTGCTTTGTGTTCCTGCGGTGAGTAAGACTTCCAGAGCTCCTTGGGGTAGGAGGGTTCAAGGTCGACAACGCGCTTGTGATGCCTATGGCCAGCATCGTAGTATAAGAAAAAACACCTGCCTACATACGTACATTTTGTCATTTCAAATACCGAGAAATCTAAGTTCTATATTTTACCACTGCATAATGATATTTTTACAGTCGCACGGTAAAGTGACGGCAGTTTGTTTAATGGTAAGCACAATACAGTCCAAAATCAAAGGTGACCATCGAAAGATCAGAAATCCCACGTCGGTCGTCGCAAGACTTTCGGCAACTGTATATACACTGACTGATCTCGGTAAGCGACAAACCCAAAGAGAGTTACTGAGAAGGTTTTATCATCACGTACATTGTGGCGATTCAGACAAACACAACTGTAGTGTCCTAGCATCTGACAATACTGGAAAAAACGTCACAGTGGTTACCAAGAGGCCTGATGGCTGGCACGAGATTGGCGGCCGGCGATCAATAGACGACCTCTCAGTTGTCGCCAGTACTACGGGCGGTTAACTTCGCTCCCGCACACCCGCCACGTCCACCCTCTCCTGTTGCAACTCTAGCCTAGGTCCGTTCCTTCGGCAAGGAGCCCTTGAGCCAAGCAGCCGCTCGCGCGATACAGTGACACTGCATTCACTAGCTACCAACATACAATCATTACACTGCATCTCTACAAACATGCACACCAGTCAGGTACATAGGTTCTGTAAAGGACCTTTTTTTGGCTAGTTAGTTTAGACATGACGTAAATATATATACTAGTGGTCGCCCAGAGGTCGAAATTCGACCATAATTCATTAAAATTATAAGTTTGAACATTATTAAGATTCTATTATCAAAGACTATATACTTTTATAATCACAGATTTCGCCAAGGCTACACTATTAATTTGCCTATTTTTTCAAACAAATAAAATGAAATATAAAAAAATATTAAATTAAAGAATACCTTTTTTAATTATTTTAAGGTAATTTATATATATATACATATACATATGTCAAAGAGAGAGATCAGAATAGACTGTCGAAGACACCAGGATTTTCCTTGATGTCTTAATTATGGAATCATAGATCTTGTAGAGATGTACAGGGTCTGACAATCCAAGTGAGCATAATGTTTATTTGAGGTTGCCCCTAGTAGCCTCCAACATCCTCTATATAGCCACCCCATGCCTCGCATGTCTGATGTTATCGCTGCCCGTAGGCGACCTAGTAATTGACCTTGAACATCCTCACGATCCGACAAGCTCCAGCTAGAATGATCTTCTTTTCGAGTTCCGACTTAGTAGGTAGCCTTGAACAATCTTAGGATCCATATTAATGGAGATCTTCACAATGCGAGGGGCTCGAGCTAGAACCATCCTTCAAGTCCGTCGTTGGCTGCTTATATGGGTACACAGAGCACACCTGTTTCTAGCGCGCGGCATCTCTACTTTATTCCATTTATTTTATATACGCCGTATTTTGAATTCCTGTCATGATCTGTTATCTCGTTGCTATGAAACATGATTTCTTTTTTAAATAGTGACATAGACACGATTTTCTGCCATATATATTATGGTTATTATTGACATTCAGTAAGACAATAGACAAATAATTTTAATCTGTTCTCAATTTGACCATAGACTTTAACAATAAACAAACGTGTATATGCGTGTGTGTGTGTGTGTGTCAAATACATTGTAGTGTGTGTAATGTTTTTTTTATTGATTTTATGTATTTTTTATGAATAATTTAAACAAAATATTAGCATTCTGCACTCCTTCTCTTTATAAACTATAAGTGTGGAAAATTTCATTCTCCTCCGTCCGCGCAATTTTCGTAAAAAGGAGTACAAAGTTTTTGCTTCACGTATTAATATATAAATATATATATATATGATATATGATTTACTAAAATTGCATTTGTTACAGATTTCATGAAATATTTATTTTCAGTCATCTGATACGTAAATTATCGGTACGGTTGCGCCTGTGCATAGTTTATGAGCAAGCATGATATTGCGGTATGGAAAGTGGCATTCTTACCCGACTAAGAATTAAATTTCACTAAAATATTCCTAAAATTTATAATAAAATTGTTGTAACATATTCCATGACCTATGATGGAATATACGTCATTGTGTCTCTAATTTTAATGGCTATCTAAATAATAAATATATTTTAGGTTTTATTTTTATGACTCTGTGACATATCTAGTACTCGTATAGATTTACCTAACATATCTATAAACTATGACAGAAACACTAGTATTGGAAGCGTAAGCTTTAGTGATTTATATAAATGAATATATGTATTTCACATTGTGATATCGTTATACATCAATAGAAGTAGGTAATTGGAAACATAGTAAGACAAAAATATACATTAAAAAAATAGCAGCACGCCAAAAATATAGACTGGCCGATCCCAAAACACGACATCCAAATGAGAGTCACTGTGACGGCTTTATAACCTCGTCGTAATAGTCGCGACCCAACCGGGTATAGATCCCTACCACCCCACTTGATTACTTGACTCCAGCTAATACCGGAACGTGGCGCCCTAGGTCCGTTCCTTCGGCAAGGAGCCGCTCGCGAAATACAGTGACACTGCATTCACTAGCTACCAACACACAATCTTTACACTGCATCTCTACATCCATGTACACCACTCAGGTACGCAGGTTCTGTAAGGGACCTTTTTTTTGGCTAGTTAGTTTAGACCAAAACAGACAGATTACTAAATACATACACACATGTTTCTTCCCTCCTCTCAGGGGGAAGAAACATGTATATATGTATAGTTAGTTTAGATCGAATTACGGATAGGGAATTACTCAGATCCCAACTTCATTGCATACGCGGCAACAGTCCAAGCAGAATTTGGCACCCTTCGAACTTGTAGCCTTGCTTTCGCGGCTGAATGCCTTAAGCACTCGCCCCCAAGCCTAGTGAAGCTGTAAAAGTCGTAAAGGCTCCAGGGCCCCTAAGGCTAACAGTATAGTCAGATCGATAAAAAAAAACGTGACACTTACTATGGCGGCATAAACGACTCATATATTAGTATTGTATTATAATTCGATTTATATTACGATTGTAACTAATTTGCTATTAATATCATGAAATTAGTGTATCGAATCTATTATTTGATACAATTTATTTTACATTACAGAAAAAAAAAAAACATATTAAGATTGGTGTATCGAATCTGTTGATATAATTCATTTAACATTAGATAAAAACACATTAAATGAATAAGGTATGAAATATTTCATGTCATGTTTTTGGTTAACTACATGACGCGGAAGTTATTGAGCGTTAAAGTATTATATTATTGTCATTGTAATTAAATAAAATATGAATTTATTGTAAATAAAACAAACAAGTGCCCTTTATTTTAAAACTGCGCAGTCCAACGTGTCGTAACCACTCTCGGGAAGTGGTTTCGAACATGGCGAATCGCCATTAATCCGGTAAAGAGCGCCGCGATTATGTTCGAACCGCATACATGTAAGCTACCACGTACAGTAAGGCCCTCTCGCTATTCGGTAGGAACATCCCTTGGGCCACCAAGACTAAATATCTGGGTGTCACCCTCAACTCGAAGCTTAACTTCAACGCTCACGTCACTATAGTCCGGAATAGGACCGTCTGGATCCTTTCCCGCTTGCAACCCTTGCTCAGTACGGTAAGCAAAATGTCCTTAAGACATAAGCTTACATGCTGTACAAGATGTGCGTCCGTCCGATCTTGACATATATCTGCACCGCGTTCGCACATATGTTCAAACATAAATTTTGCCCGCATCCAAATAGTCCAAAATCGGTTTCTCCGCCGCCTTCTCGATCCTCCAGCCTTCGTTAGGAACATGAACGTCCACAGGGACATGAAGCCCCCTCGATAGAAGCCTATGTGATATATCTCACTAGGAGATATTTCGATAGCGCTTCGAATCATCCCAACCCGCTCGTTAAAGCCACCGCGAATTATATCCCAAATAACTCGAACCCCGTTGTCCAACGTTATAAGCGCCGTCCGCGAAATCGATCCCGATGATGACATAGCGAAAGCAAACGAATTTTACGCGTCCGCTCCCGTAACACATGCGTGTTCGCGCTCACGCCCACGAAAACACCGTTCTCTCCGCAGGGGACGTACGGTTAACTTCGCTCCCGCAAACCCGCCACGACCGCCCTCCTCTGCGGCCACTCAAGTCTAGGTCCGATCCATCGGTATTGAGCCCTTGAGCCAAGTAGCCGCTCGCGCGATACAGTGACTCTACATTCACTAGCTTTCACAGACACACATGACACTGCATTATACACACATGCATAACACACAGGTACATAGGTTCTGTAAGGGACCTTTTTTTTCTTTTTTTGCCTAGTTACTTTAGACAAAAAAAATCCGAACACTAAACTGAAAAAAAAGTTTTGTTAAGTATAGCTCAAATTTTACCTATTAGTTACAAAATTCGGGGGACTACTAAACTGAGGCCTACTAGTAACCAAACTCTTAACTAGTTTGGGAAGTGCAGCAAAACCAGTTTAGCTATTTTAACAATAGTTTGGTTACTAAGAAGTAAATTTAAGCTATTTTCTGATTAGTCAAACAGTTCAGCTATTTATTTTTTTCAGTGTAAATACACATACACATGTTACTTCCCTCCTCCCGGGGGGAAGAAACATGTATATATGTATAATTAGTTTAGATCAAATGATAGGGAATTAGTCATATCGCGACTTATTTGCATACGCGCAACAGTCCGAGTCGAGGTTCGGTCACTTTGGCACCCTGGGATGTTATTGCAAAGCTTTCGCGGCTGAGTGCCTTAAGCGCTCGCCCCCAAGCCCGGTAAAGCTGTAAAAGCCGTAAAGGCTCCAGGGCCTAAGGCTAACAGTATAGTCTGTTCGAAAATAAAAAAATGACTAGATAGATACCCGTGCTATCAAACTACCAAAACATATTTACATTGTATGTACCTTGGTGGAGTGTATTATCACTTCAAATAAAACTGAATTGGGTATCGCAATAGGTTAATTAAAAACCTTTTGTATGTCGTTGTACTTTCATGAATTTCATGACAGTCTTTCGCTGATTTAGTACCTATAAAATGAATACTTCTTATGTTATAATTAAATATATTTATTATATACTGTTTGCGATGCATAATTAAGTGGACGACTGTTGCATAACCATATAAAAACTGGAATGAAAGTCATTGAGGATTTACTAATGAGTAGCTTATGTTTGTCTCACGAAGCGTGAATATTATCATATAATTATTTTATGTAGCAAGTAGTTTCACTCGTGTTAATGATAGTATCTAAATTTGTGTATGACCTGCCTTTGGATGTATCAGTACAATGATTTTTAAGGTGGACTTTCGAGCCAAGCATCTTTGGCGTCAGTCTATCTGCGACTTTGTCTTCGGACGCCAGCGTCAATGATGCGTTCGTGCTCGCAGTGACGCACCCACTCACGTGTATTTTGAAGATATTTCTTATCTAATTTAATAAAAATAGGACCTGTTGAGAAGTTTACTGAAAAAGAAGATGACATTTGAATTACATTGGTGTGCCAGCACTCATTACTTCATAATTTACTAGTTTCCCCCGCTCAAATAGATCTCTTGTATTCTTATATATATAATATTCAAGAAGATCGAAAAAAAAAAACACTAGAGTTATTCAGAGATCAGATCAGAAGGGCCAACGTGATACGAGTGTATGTCTGATTCTGTCTATTCAAACTCGCCAAACGCGTCACTGTAAGAGCGTCGTCGTCGAGTGACGCTCGACTCGTAAGTCCACCCTTAATTGTAGTAAAAGAAAAGAAAACCAGCTGTTTTGTTCCCGCTTAAAATGTATCGTTAGTAACTTGCAAATAAGGTGTTCAAACTTAGTCCTGAAGAGCAGCATCGTATCTTTCACTGCCCTTGGCTAAATATTTAATTCTCTTTGATGTTTTTTATAATATTGTATCATGGACCAATCAGTTTTTATTGTCGAAAGGGCTATTATACGGTGGATATCATTATGTGAATGACAGTGATGTCTGGAAATGACTCATTCTCAGACTCTGTGCATCTAATAAAAAAAAAAGTAATTATTACGTTATTGCCTTCCCTTGGGAGGAGGCTCTTGCCCAGCAGTGGGAAACTTACAGGCTGATATTATTTATAATTGTAAACATTAGTCACACAGTAATAATTGATAAACCCGATCGATTTTCTTGCCTGCTCTTCTCGATGCCTGGGATGTTTTCCGAACCAGTGGTGGTAGTGTTTTGATGTTCATAAGTGCCTTTTTAGGGCATTTTTGTTTGAATAGGTAGAAATGGCTTGCAGAGATCATTGTGTCTTTTTTCAAAGTACGTAAAAATAGTTTGATCCGGAATTAAATACATTTTTAATGATGCTGGATTATCTATATAAGTAAAATGATTGAGGTTCGCCGTTGTGCGCGCATCGCGCAAAAAGTACTGAATAAATTTTGATCTTTTCACGATAACTACATTCAATAAAAATAAAAAAAATATAGTTTTAAGAAATTACGATTTTTATTATCAGTACGCTTTCTTCGCGAGCAGAGCCGCGGGCGCAGCTAGTCATTACATAAGACTGATCTGTTGCTACCTACATCTAAAGAAAATTAAATGGTCCATATGACATATTTATGTGAATTAATTAACTAATTTAGTTTTGATTATTAATTATATTCATTATAAAGTTAATTATACGTAAGGTGTTTAGATATTTATGAGAATAGGAACTCTATAAAATATATAAAGTTAGAAGTAGAAATATGTGATATTATAAAACATGCAAAACGATTGATAATTTGTAGAATTTTAAAAAATAAAAATTAATTTCAGCTTTTGACCACAATCTCAAGGCCTCTAAGATAATAGCTAGCCAGGCGGGTATGAGATATTGTTCAACCACCATACTATGGTTTCATCAAGATGATTTCCTTCGCCGAAAGCTCAGGCTCGTCAGTGAGCCCATCATTGAATTTTTCCAAGATCATATCATAAAAGCAGTCAATTTATAAACTACCCGTAAATACAATCTGAACAACTGGCAGACGCTAGTATAAAAAAATAAGTATGTATGACTTATAAATAATATAGCGTGTAAAAGTTGCCCGTCTTGTTCAAGAGAACTGGTTGAGTTTTTTCGTATTTTGTTCCGTATCAAATTGTCGAATGTTTTTGTCGCTTATTTTGTACCTAGATTTTTTAATAAACAATTTATTCTAAAAGTTGTTTGTAATTATAATGAAGTTGATTTTTTATTATAGTATTATATTATTTAGTATACTATACTTTTATCCACCGAATTTTATAATTTTTGACTTATTAACCGGGTGGTTCAACACCTAGACTGCGCGTGACTGCGTAGCCTGGTGTAGTAACACCTGTGCAAGGTCACAAACTTGTAGATTACTATCACTACGTCACTAAGCCTAGGATAATGAAAACACTTTAGCTCTTTGTTTATTAGATTAAAGGACACTATCAAACCGACAGAACTACTGGGTGGTTTTAATGATTGTTTATCAATCATATTTATATTTTAATAATATATATTTATTTCACCTTAGTTGTTTCCTCATTACTTCATTTATTGTGTTTTCGGTCGCTTTCCGAAGGCATCTTGTCTATAGGTCATTTATTATATTTACATATATATTAATATAATAAATTAAGAAGGCCATATACAACGATAGTATTTTTGGCTGGAAAAACCTTTTGAATTCAAAATATAGAACGATACTAGATAATAATTGAAAAGAGACATCATTCATTCAAACTTATCGATCAGGCGTGTATGGCTGGCTAAACACGTGCAGTCTTTTATAAGTTTATTTATATTTCTGATTCTATTTTATTATTTGGAGTCACACTTTCCTATCTGGAGTCTGTACAAAAAGTTATTTTGTTACTACAAGAGACCTCTCGCATTGTAATCGGTATTCGAAAGATTTGAAACTATTCACACAAAATTGTGAAGTCAATAATGATTATGAAACTAATGAAAGACCTGGCGGACGCATTCATTCATGCTGGTTAGGCGATGCAGTTATAAAAACGGAATGTTACCGTTCTCATGTTTGCGTGTCAATATTACGACAAAATGAACCCTTTAGCACTGTAACGCTCAATTGCGATGCGCCAAGCGATTCACTATAGCGGGCTTTTTATCCAAAGTTAGAATATACATTCCAGATGATTGAACCCAACATGATGTTTTAATAACTTAAATAGCTTTCATTCTCAAGTTTAATGTAGGTCATTTATTCGTGAGGTTACGAAGTTATATCAATGTTTAATTGACCTTTTGTCAGCGTGACTAATACTGCCGTGATAGAGTATTGCACGCGCTGGCGTGTTACGGTCTGAAAATTAGGATTGGCAATACATATTGGGGCACGAGTAGTTCCAACTTAGTTCTCAAGGGTAGGAACTCAAGGCCGAGTCGTGCCGCGGGTGCAACCCACTAGGAGCAGCATAATAACAAAAATTAAATCGAGCCATGTGAATACAGAGTAAAAATGCTATTACTAAAGTTGAGTCTTAGTCTATTGTTTTAAAATTGCATAATTCTGTTCAATATATTCTAGTAAAATATTTTTAGCATTAACTAAAGTTTTATGAATATCACCTGTGTACCTGTGTGTTTTTTCAGGTAACTTACTACAGAAAGTATTGCATTATTATCATATGATTTTTTATCATTTTAATATATTAAAGTGGATAAACATTTAATTAGTAAAGGCAATGAATAATTTTACAATTAACTTCAATTAGGTATATAGCCTTTTACATTTTGAACCCGGGCGACAGATACCTTTGGCAATGGAACTTATTTTATTTGACGCTCACAAATCAACAATAATTTATGATCCACAGGATTAATTACTATAATAATAACAAAAAAAAAGTTGATTTATCCATCGATGCAATGAAAGCCAGTCCTATGTATTTACATAAATAATATATAAATTAAATTCAAAAGTTATTTCTACAGGCAGATCAAATCAATAAGGTAAATCGACCTGCGTTCGTAACTTTGTCCTGTTAACAAATTGGTCAACCCCTTTGACACTGCAGATAACGTTATATTGAACAATTGCCAAAGTTACAAATAGGAATGTTTTGCGAAGAGAACGTTTTAGAAATAATCTAGTTGAATATAGGATAAGTTGTGAACAAATTTTGCTAAGAATCCGTTTTCACACACTACCTATTATAATGTACTAATTAATTACCAAATAATTTGATTGTATGCGATCAACAAATCACTGAACGATTTATAATCATATCAAATGCAATTGGATTGACCACAGTAATAATTATAATAAATAGATAATTCATTGTGGTAATACCCGTTATTGCATTTACTTTTTGTCGACAAGGATTCAGTCGCGGATATAAAACAGACTTGGGAATCGTTTGTTATGGTGATTAAGTCGAGCAACTGGTGTACGTAGAATAAATTTTATGTTATTATAAGAAGGGATACCTTAGATATGATTCATTGGTTAATATTAATTAATATAAGAATGTTAAGCGTGAAGTTTTGCAAAACATAGTGAAACAAAATTCATCAGTTCTTTTTGTAATTCAATCACGTTCGGCGTCGGGATGTTACAGTATCATCGTTTGAAGAAAAATATCTTTATTTAAAAAACTTTTATACAATACCATTTGCATTTATTTATTTTGTCCGTATAGCCGTACATATAAATGTATCACTCGGGTTGTTTTATAGGTTTAACGTTTGTCCACAATTTCACTCCACGTTAAGTGACGAAGTGCTAGTGGTAGAAGCGGCTTTCAAGCGCAGCTGCCGGAACACACCTATTAGTTGTTTGGCGACAGATTTTGAACTAGTATTAGAAAATGGCCTAACATCACACTATGGTTTCATCGCAATGTTTTCCTTCACCGAAAGCTCGGGCGCTGCAGGAATTTGAACTCACATCGATCAAATCCGGTATCCGTACCTACCACTATGATTGTTTTAAAATAATTATCATCTTCGAAAGGATCTTCAAAGGAGTAAACAACTGCCACTTTGAACTTCATAAGCAACGATATACAAGAGTTTTATGAATTAATTTTTGTTCTGTATCCTAGTAACAGTATAAATTGTGACTATAGGAAGGATTCAGCATGATAAAAAAGTTAACAGGCTGTTGCTGTCCAAAAAGTGTGAATAAAATATTTAAGTTTGTATGCGTAACCTATAAAGCGTTGGATTCGAGTGATCATACGACATTGGGTGTGTATTGTTATGAATCTAAAACCAGTTTGTAATTCCTGTAATGTATTTCCTACCATTATAAAGTTTATAAGCTACTGTACAATAGCTTTGTGGTTCGAATAAGTCATTATTATTAAGAGATGTAGGGCACAGAGAAATTGGAGATTTATCTTTACTTGGGGCAGCCCAACTGGTGGAATACTTCAACCCTACAAAAGATCGCAGCCAAATAATTATGTGTTGTGATCCTGCTGTGAGTCGGGTTTCCAGAGCTCCTTGGGCTAGGGGGTGTTACTTATAGTATTACAAGCGTCTATACGATACGGTAGCCGCTAACCATCAGGCGAGCCGTATGCTTGTTTGCCTTTTTATCTTTGAAGATAAAAAAGGCCTTTTTAATCTACGTTAATCTAAAGGTAGAATATTGTACTTGAAAAACATACTTAGCATAAGCTTCTCGGTAGTGTTGACTTCCCAAATAAATGTTATCTCAATCGATCATAGATATTGACGCAAGGGTCATACCGTGTTGTTCCAAGAAACGTATTCGTTACGTCTATAACTTATGTTCCGTGAACGTGGAGTCGCCGCACAAAACCAGTTCGTTTGTAAACTAAAGTTTTACGCAATTTATTATGAAAGTACCATTTTCCTCGTTCGGTTAGGCTTTTACGCTCAAATTAGAATCTTATTGCGGCCGGTTGTGTAACACGAGGGTATTGAAAGTAAGTTTATGAGGTTAATATTAAGTAAACGAAGTTTTATTTGCTGAATATTTGCGATTGAAACCAAAAAGGTGAACGATTGTAAAAAATAATTATTAATTAGGTAATTTTGTAAAAATGTGTGGGTTGTTGATCACGATGTCATTAATTAACTATTGTTTAGTAGTAATCTATGCTATCGTATCTTGTGTTTAATTTCTTGTTATTATGCTATATAGGTTAATAATAGGTATACGTATGAAATTTGCGTTTTTGTATGGGTAAAAGTAAAAGGAAAAAATATTATGAAATTAATAATTTTATCAATCGAAGTATTTACCATTATTATAAATGCACTTTCGCAACTTTATAGTTAGTATCAGTAGATAGGTAGATTTATTAAATCTTTAAAGGTGGTTTGGACAGCCTCATCGGCATTAAATTTTTCCTTGCAAGAAGTTGTCTAAATTCGGAAAAAAGTGGTAATCTGTTGGAGCAAGGTCCGAGAAGTATGGTGGGTGTCGGAGTCATTCCAACCGCAGTTCTTCTAATTTAGCGACCGTCTGTTGTGAAGTATGGGGTCTAGCGTTGTGTTGAAGCAGCAGTGGGTTAGAGAGATTGACCAGTCTCGGTTGTTTAATGACTAGCTTTTACAATTGTTGACAATACAGATCTGCCATTATCGTCAGGTCAGATCTTAGGAAGCTGGAGTATATGACACCAGCACTGGTCCACCACACACTTGCCTTTCGCTTGGGACAGGATTTGGCCGATTCTCCTGGGTTCAATCACTCATCATGTGTTTCGGATTGTCGTAAAGGATCCATTTTTCCTCACAAGTAATAATAAGATTCAAAATTCCCTCGTTATTGTAACGATTGAGTAATGTAACGCAGTACTCAATGCGTGTTTGTTGGTGTACTTCAGTCTATTCATGCGGTACCCATTTCTCGTGATTTTTCACTTTTCCAATATGTTTCAAGTGAATTAAAATTATTTTATCACTCACACCGAAGCATGCCGCTAACTCTAACTAGGTTTGCGATGGCGAAAACAAATGAATCACTAAATTAGACACACAATTACACAAGCCTAAATTTGAATTTGAAATTCTTAACCAAACACCAGATATTTGAGATCAAGGTTGCCAGTTCAACAAAACGACAATTTAATATGTAAGGACCTAATATAATATTATAAAACTCAAAAGTTTGTTTTTTTAACGTGTTGGTCTTTGGAACTACCAGTCAGTTTTGAAAACAGCTAAATAGTTTTTCAGATCTACCCAGAACTGAAAAACAGGACAAGCAACTAGTCCACGAGACTAAAAAATTTAGGGACATCTGGTCTAAGTGATCTTTAGACAATGCACTACCAACGTGCCATGTATAAGCTAATTCCCGATCTAGAATTCGAACCAAGGTCTTTTGAAGTGGCGATCGAAGAAGTTATCACTGTGAAGTTTAAATTTGTCTCCTTGCCCATACGAGATGGATGAGTGTATTTCGGAGCATAGTATAATTCAAATACTACGTGATGTGTGTCGATTAGATTATGGCTCGTTGAAGACGATAGCTCATATTCGGACACCAAGTCGAATGACTTACGTTCAAATTCTACAATGAGCTTTTGGATGAAGGAAAATATGTGATGTAACCATTGCATGGTGGTAGTATAGTCTTTAACATCCGCTCAGTTAGTTACAACGATCAAGTTGAAAATCCACCGAGCACCTAAAGATTAGTTCTGGCAGCCGCATTAGCTTAGCCTGTTACAAATTTCGACCATATCGTCACTTAACATCAGGTGAAATTGTGGTCATACGCTAAACCTATAAAGTATAAAAATAATGAAATATATATATTTTTTAAACACATTCTTCTATATACATATTCAACGTCTCTCTGTCTGTGTGTCTGTCCGTTTATGTTCTTTTCACACGAAAACCACTTATCCGATTTACATAGCTTTTCCTTTAATTAATAGCTATGTTATCTGGCCAGGTTATAGAATATAATTTGTTAGATAAAGTAATATACGAAATAAGAAGTAATGATTATGGTGAATCAATTCGAAAAAAAAAAGATTTTTGTGACTTACACTGAGTAAACCATAAGAGATATATAAAAAGAATGTACTACATAATTGTATATTTTAAAAAGACCTACAAAAAAGTCAGCAATAGCATATGTCTATCTTCTAAGGATCATCAACAATAAGCATTTTTGTCTTTAAAAGGACGGGTGGGAAATCGCCGTGTTTGGGAGCGGGAGCAGTACGATTCGCGCATCTACTCGATCCACGGCATTCTTTAGTCCACGCGAGCGAAGCCGCGGGCACAGCTAGTCATTTAATAAAAAATGATTTTTGTAATATGTCAAAAGACATTATCTTATCGCTCTTTTGAACTTTGTTAACTTCGATTCTCGCAGATTGCGTTGAAATAAAACTAGGCAGTTAAATAGGAAAATAAACCTTAATCTATCACAGTAGACACTTATGCATACAGCTTTTTGTTAAAATCACCGTTGAGGTATTATAGCCTAGGTAGGCGGCATTTCATCGGAAAATGTGAAAAAAACCGCCGTTCGACCGCAACGTTGCGAAGTAGTTCAAAGTGGGTCGGGTAACTTCGCAGCGCTTCGGGCGGCTTCGTGTGGTCTCGCCGGTCGCCGCTCGCGCATACTCCATCGAGACACCGCTTCGGTCGCATATGTGTACGCGTTGTAAAAAAATCTCCCATCTCCAATCATACGTCACGGGATATAAGCGTAACGCGATATGGACTGATTTGTTTACATTAACGATAATATTAAACGTTGTTGTTTTTTTACACATTCAAAGCTGCATTTTTCTACACGAACAAAGTGAACGAATCGTTGGACTGTTGATCGAAAACATGCTTTGGGAGAACGGTTTTATTGAGGAGACAGATACGGTGAGTGATTACTTAATCTATATTTTTTTGTACAAAAATATATCATTTTTTTTTTAAATATTAATGCGATTCTAAATTATGAAACCGAGCCGGCCGTTCACAAACACTATTATGGCATATCGCGTATATATGTACCTAGGCGTATGTGTGCGTTAACTTTCTAGTTTTCGCTCGACGCTCTACGTATTTACATAAAACGTGAACAGTTTTTCATAATATAAACCACATGGAAGAAGTTTGAGGCTTATTTTAGTGTTTAAACATTCATCGTTCATGCCCCCGGCTGTGACGTGATTAGGAATGGGTCTATTATATTATGGCGAATAAACAACGGACTTTGCTTTTGACGTGATTCGGTGTAAATACACCGGTGCGGTGTTAATATGGCGCTGTACGTATTTTTAGTAGTTTCTTATTTATTTGTATATCTTTTTAGGTGCCTTGTTTTTATGGGCAACTTTTTGTGTAGAATCGGGTAATTTGGCATTAACCGACTGCGACGTGTAGATCATGTTTATGGTAGCTAATTGAAAATAAAGACTTAAATGATCTTCAGTACCTTGGTCGGCCTTAAAGTGACCTTGCCCTCAAATTTTTAATTTCAAATAATTCGCCTAAATAATCCTTGAAATCTTTATTATAGATTTGCTTGCAATAAGTCGTCTTAAAATTATTCACGAGACTGACAATAAGGGCCCATTCAGAGTACATTCAAGGACATACCTTTCTAAAATATAAATAAATGTGTATAGGTACTTATATGCAACCACGTAGATACACAAAGAGTGTCAGCCCGTTTCTTGAATTATTATGCCCGTGGGAAGACAGAGCAATTTTATAAATCCTAAATCCGAAGAGTTTTGTTGTATTAATATATTTTATAGTATAATATTGTATTTTATCAAATAATTTAATAACATTGATTACTTCCCAAGTAAGATTTTTGTGTAGATAACACGACGCATAAATTTGGGCCTTTAATGAAAATGCTTATTCAGTAATTCTAATTTAAAAATAGGGTTGCCATATTCAAGTATAATTTGAAATTACGACATATCCATATGTAAAACAATGATTATGAAATATTTTTGCTACGATTTTTATTAAAGAAATACTTTTATTTACTTAACTCTCGTATCTGTTTTTTAAATTAATTTACCATTTGATTTTAATCTCACCTGATGTTAAGTGTGGATGTGTCCTCATCGTCACTTAACATCATTCATCATTGACATTTTTATTGATAGATAAGAACGTTCACGAAAACCAATTCAAATTCTGATAAGATTTAGAACTAAAGTTCGCTGTAGCGCTAAAACATTACAATTTCTAACCAAACTACCTAATATTGTGATCAAAACATAAATAGACCAAGATAGCGAGGCATTTAAATAAATACATATTTTTATGTTGTGGATACGATATTATTACCTATTTATCCACTCAAACAACAAATAATTTTCTTACTTGACTACCGACTTGATATTTACGTCTAAGTTCACGATTTGATTCGAATTATCGTATTATTAGCGCCGCTCCATACGCGCTTGCACTGCATATATGTTAAAGCCACAGTCAAGTAAGGTGTACGGTTTGCAGTACAGTTCAGTCGAACACAGAGAGTGTTCGGATCGCGAAATCTAGTACGTAGTACATTTACACATCGATCCCTAACATGAACGTTAAGCCTGGAGGGAATGGCTCCCAAGTGTAGTTACCAAAACTCACCCATAGGTGCTTGGCTACAGATTTTTAATTCGAAGGTGATCACTAGCTAAACGGGCTTTAAAAATACCCTACAGGCATGATACATTTGATATTATTTCACTACGATATTTTCCATTACCTAAAAAAGAGGCTCATTGCAATAGGTATTTGAACTCGCCGACCTAAGCAGTGTTCGACTCGCTGTTGTTTAGAATAATAAATAAAGACCTATATTCAATTAAATAAATATCATGATAAAAATTATCTTATTTCAATGATTACTTGACATGTTGACTTGGATTTTTTCAGAAAAATATTTATATATTTAATTATAAATTTATTTAATAATAATTCTAAAAAAAAAATCAATAGTAATTTTATCTATCAACCATTACTCAATTTAGTCATTTTATAGTGTGTACCTATCTCCACCTTCTGCGTTAAGCAGACCAGAATTCGATTATTTGTAGTATATCAAATTAGTGGGTATATAATTTAGATCCTAGAATTTTGGAATATAGCTTATATTTTAGGTTCAAGTAAAAGCAATGAAAATGGTCATCATAACGATACCTAATATGAATAATATCGTAACTTATTCAGCCATGGTTTTAAAAATGGACTTAATGTTTCAAAATTCAAATGTAAATTAGATGATACCTATTTTCAAAGCTCTTTCGATTCAATATTTGTGAATTTAAACTTATTACTTAATTAACGATAATATTACATATGTCATATCATTTTTTTATAATAATTTTAGTTAAGCAGAAATATATCTAATTGACGTAGAGATAAGATTGTAAAACCTCTTTTCTGTATTTGTTTATCGTACTGTTAGTAATTCAAATTACATAGATAATAATATTAAATATCTGAAAGGTACTGAGAATAATAAAGGCCTCTTTATGGCTCTTATTATTTATTATATTAACCATCTCAAATGTCATCTAATTAATATTTCAAACGCAAATATGATATTATTAATTACTTTAATTATTCATATTATTAATTAATTAATTAAAAAGACTATTTATAAAAATGTATTAGACATAGTTTTTTAAGCGATGACTGCTTAATATATTTAAACTATAAACTCTGAGGGAACAAAGAGAGACTGCGTAGAAGAATGTAGTTGCAAATACTACAATGAATATAAGCTCCACGTTTAGGGGATAGAACGTCGTAATAAAAAAGAGTATGAACACATGACATTTTTTAATCTGGAAAATTTATTGAATGTTTGTAGTAATGTTTATCCACAGTCATAATACCCAGTGCTAACCCATAATACAATGATTTAATTACTAAGTTTCTGTTCCCAGATAAGGAACCCTATTTATAAGTCTATGTTGTCCGTTCTACCTTTAAAGGATTGTAACTATTGAACCATAATATTTAGCCTTTTGAAACTGATACAGAATATGTTCTATTATATCGAGTATCTTATAAATTATAAAGGTTATTAAAAATTACTATACCAAAAAGTAAAATATCAAGTTGCTTTCGCTTAAAAGAAATGCGTTTTTTTCAACTTTTCTATTGTTTTATTGTTAAAAAGAGTACATAAAAGCGTCCAAAGTTTGTGTGATTATCATATAAATTCTAAAGCAAAGCAATAAATAATATGAATCGATCAAGTGTGAGTCGAGCTTGAGGTAAGGATGCTAAACTGAATAAACTAAAACGTATTTTTTTGGTAGATACATAACACAAATATGTTGAATATTGCATAGCGGCACAGAACCTTTGTTGCGAATTAGATTTTTGTTAGATATTTCGATACAAAAAAATAGCAATGAAAAAGAAAGTCATCCTATTCTGCAAACACCAATAAGGGTCTTACGTGATGAAATGAAGAAGTTAGTTCATTAAAATATATTTTTTTAAATACCATTATGAAATCATATTAAAGCAGAAATAATATTAAATTCTTTTTTCCTTAGAAACAGTCATTCGCATGCCTCTTTTCACTTCCCGAGTGAGCATATTTGCACCATGACTAGAAAATTATGAGCAACGTTACAATCATAATTTCACCGTTAATCTTTTCAGTTTAAGGTTTAATTCTGATTGATATGTATTTAAGGTGGACTCATGCTATAATAAAAAAAACGTAGGCTGTATTTTGTAAGTCAACAGTAGCCTTTGGCTTGACTTTGTTACTCATTGCCTCATTACGTTATTGACTTTCTATATAAAGAAGTAACTAATAATGTATTTGTTTTTATTTGTAAGGTGACTCCAGTTATTGGAAGTTCATATACTGTATCTAATTCAGAGAAAAAACCTGAATAACGAAAAGGGAGTTAATTTCGGTTTTATTTTTCCTTTGCTTTCAATAAGATGTCATGGTCATCAATAATGTATGAATCATCTGTTATGATTTCTTTGTTTATTTTATGAGACAATCAGGCTTCTTTCAGGTAGCTCATGTTGCTCCAAATATATTTGTCTGGTATGGGTTTTCAATAGTAGATATAAAACTACATATTTGTATCATTTCCTTGCTTTGGACAAATACCTGTCGTTAACACCTAAATAAAAACTTCTAAATTCAAAACTTCTGCTTCTATGACTGAAGTGAAATACTCTTTCTTGTTCGTATATTTAAAACTAATTATATTCTTAGATTATAACTCATGAACATAAAAAGATGATGTAAGTAACATGATTATTATCGGTTTAAATGGATTCTTTGAAACAAACAAGTTACAAGTAAGATAACCTATCAAAGAATATACTGAGCGAGAAGTTAAATAAATATTCGCGTGGGTGCGACAGGGATGGAGAGATGAGTAATTGTTATCATGTTTATTATATTTGTTAGATATATTTGTAAGGATGCGGTTTATAGTTGATTTAAAATTGAAGCGTTTTTGTTGTTTTTTAATTTTATAGTATTTACGCAAGCAATTTAGGTTAAGCAACTAGCAAGTAAGGGTTTAAGTGGGGTCAAATATCATCTTAATATTTAAGCAACCAAACCAAATATATTACTACTATTCTACCCCATACATTTGTGCGAATTATATGACTTAAAAAAATGTGTATGAATTATAGTTTAATAAACAAGATTATCATCATATCATCATAATACTTCTCTAAAAATGTACCACTGCAAAGTAAAGCTTTTCTTGAGGGAAGACATGGGATTAATTACAAAACCACGACACCCCATAATAATTTAAAGCACCGAGAACTCAATAGTCCTCTTATCTTTCTACAAGATCATACTGTGAGAATATTTCTTAAGCTTTAAGACGAACTCGATCTACTTTTTTACCCTTAGCCGGATAGTCTTAGTAAATTAATTCAAATTAGTAAATGTATGTAAAATAATTTAAAAAAAATACAGCTATACGCTAAGAAAACACAGAAAAAGAAACTCTATACAGCCTTACTACAACTATAGGATCCATTTTTACTCAACTAAAATGGTCCTTGTTAATAAATAAAAAAACATATTTCATGTATATAATATCATCGTTAATTAATTAGTTACAAATCACAAATATTTAGTTGAAAGCTTTAAAAATAGTTATCATTTACATTTGAATCATGATTTAAAAAAAATGAAGTTGATACTTTATATTGATCAGCTCTGCTTAAAACCATGGTGTAATGATTTACAGTGTTATTTATATTGAGTACTGATACTACTTCAAATTAATACTTAAACAATTTCTTAAAAGTATAACAAAAACTATCATAGCCTAACCATATGATTACGAAGTGTGTTTACGCTACATTAGATCGAGGTCTTATAATTAACAAGGCGCTTTCTCGTGGAATAATCGCGGCGTTTGTGCCGCGCGTTCTGGATACACCCTAATTGGGTGACTAATGTGATCGCACTTTGTTATTAAAAGTAATGGAAGTTGTTTTGCAAAAAAAACCTGTTTACACAAGTATACTATAAAGAAAGCTGTTGGTAGTTTTTACAATTCACTAGCTTTGACACGCGACTTGTCTTTGAAATGACACGATTGGCGCGTTACCTATTGTAAACTTGTAATAATACAGGCACTTTGCTTGGCTGTGCGCAACAATTCACTAAAGTTTCCTTGCAGTCGGATGAACTCTTTAGAAACGCTTGAGCAAACAAACATAGCAACAGTAATTATAAGAGTGCCTTCATAGTTATCTTCTTCATGGCAAACTAAAAATGCCATGGCAAAAGCCAACAGAAGCTTTTATTTAATTCATAGTAATAGTAACCATAATCTCAGTAGACGTAAGGTGACGATATGCCCGAAGGTGGTAACATGCTAATTATTAAATCTCTGGACCTTAGATGAATATATTTTTAATTTGATTAATTTGAGTAGCTAGCCACGAGGATATTGGAAAATGCTACTACCGCCATGTTATGGTTTGATTGGGCTGTCTTCCTTTAGCAAAGTCTCGACTCACTGTAGAATTTGAACCCACGTTGATCGACGCAGTATCAGAACAAACTGTCACTGAGCCATCATCGTTTGAAATTGCTTCTATTGTTCTTGATATTAATGAACCGTAGTGAGTGATTTATTCACAATTTGTATGGTGATGTTAGTTCCATTTCAAGGTATCGTTTAAGCTTATTTTATGTTAATCAAAAAAATATAGGTTTCAGTTGTAACGTTGGGCAAAAAAAGGTAACGATTTCGATATGACCTCAACATACAATAAGACATTGCTTTTTTAAGGCTTCACAATCAATTTACAATTTTAAACAATTTACAAACTCGTATAGTCTTAACAATAAAAGCGATAAGTTTCAAGATTCAAAGAACTCGGAAGCAATCCCTTGGAAGGTCGGTCGTGAGTAGATCGTTATGGTAGAAAACCACTCTTAGCCAATAACATTTTAAAATAAACTTTAAACTCCTGTGTATAAGATACCAATTCAATTCAAATCAGTTGACTTTTTCAACATTAAATTATACCTGTTCAGCTTAATGGCGTATGTTGTGTGATTATTTAAGTTGTTGATCATGCTAATTTAGAATATAATATATGATAAATAAGGGTCAAAATTGAACATACTCCTGAATGTTATGTAGACAAGATATTGAAAGTATAATGGGTAAATTACCAATTTAATAGTATAAAGTTTATTCTTATAATTTAAATTTCATTAATGGGATGTAATGTTGGTTATTTTAAAATTAACTTATTTTATCGCTTTGTAATAAAAAGGTAAATTATTATTATAATTAAATTTTGCTTATATTAATTAAGAAATAAGTTCTTTCTCTATTTTTAATAAAGCTTTTAAGATTTAACTACAACAATTTGAAAGGCTATTAATTAATTATGATTTAGATACAATTTCAATATTTATGATCACTAAGTAGCAGGTTATTCAAATAATTTTCAAAACCGGTTGAAACTCGTATCTAAAAAATTGAAGTGTCTGTATATAATGTCAAAATAATAGCTTTTCACAAAATGCATATGAATGTATACACGGTACATACAACAAAAAAAACATTTTTAAATTTTTGTCTGTGTGTTTGTTCCGGCTAATCTCCGAAACGGTTGCACCGATTTTGACGGGACTTTCACTAGCAGATAGCTGATATTAAAAGAAAAAACTTACGCTACTTTTATTTTAGAAAAATAATTAGGGTTCCGCACAAAAAATAATAAAAGGTTTTTAGTTGACCACGCGAGCGAAGTCACAGCTAGTTTTAAATATGGTAGTTGTTATGAAATTGAAAATATATATAAAGGAACTAGCTGAGCCGGCAGAAGTTGTTCTGTCCTTTTCGATAGCTCGACTACATCGCCTATTAGAAATTTAACGAACACACAAGATTTTTATATAATATAAGATAATCGTGAGCATAGTTCAAATACTGATAAATAATAGTTTAAACAGTTGTACCTAAGATTTACTTTTTTTTTCGAATTATCATTTTCTGTTAGCTTTGCCCACTTTTATTGCGTCAACGAACGATCTTAGTATTTATTTTTTTACTGTATTTGCTTTTGAAAATCTTTACGGACACATTCCATAAGTCGTAATATGCCTTCTTCTAAATACAAATCTGTCAATAAGGAATTTGAAAAAAAAAGCTTTATTTAAGCTTAGGTTTGCCATATATGGCCAGTTTCTCGTCGGAACGCAAAGAGAAAGATAAACGCACATATTCATTTATTGACAAATTTTAAGCAATGTTATTTGTGTTCACGTAGTTTGATCTTATTGTGCTCAATTCTTTAATTTTAACTATTTTTCTGTGCCCTTTTAAATGTTTATAAAACTCCGTGTAAGTCACATTGAAAGTTATGTGGCAATATTGTATCCACAGTCTCCGGCAGCAGGCGACTTTTTCATCGGTCCACTGTGAAAATAATCTTTCCAAAGTGGCGTTTTGCTATCACAAACCACTATCTATTAGTTTTAGTATGGTAACATTATTATTCTTTGAACTGTCAAGTTACTGAATACAATTAAAAGTCCAATTAGACGTATAATTTCAGCGTACGGCATTTTCTTTCAAATTTTTTTGTTTAATTTTGTAAGTGAAACTACATCTCTGCTATAAGATTTTTGTCCTTACACTCTTTCGTGTCACCTTTGTCCTCCAAATATTTTCGCTGAAAATCTCCACACCATTTTTATTTTTCCCCAGCGCGATCGAGTAATTTGGCGCGAGTGCTTGAAATGATCGCGCAAAAAATCGGGTCTTAACATTGCTTTGTCGGGACGTCTGGACAGAGGGCGTAATAACGGTGACAGTCCCGCTATATCGGGACGAATGCCAACTCTATTCATATCAGAATTCTAGAATCAAGAGATGGTTGTATCCTTATACACCTAATGGCCTTTGTTAATAATGCCACGTCAAGGATTTCGGACCAAATATTGATGTAATTTCTTCGGTAGTCAGATGAACTACAAAATGTAGTTAGCACACAATATAAGTTGGTAAGCACTATGTTAATCTCACACATGGTCAATTGATGCCAAACTAAGCACAGTTTTTAATATAGAAACCAAACAATACGTATATACTAAATCCTGCCGTTCTTGAGAATCAAAACACTGAAACTCTAGTTTTAAATATTAGGGCTTACTACCACTACGAAGCCTGGCATTATGTACATTAAAAGTAATCAAATTATTTACGAAATAACCGAACGTGTCCCATATGTGTATAAGTTTTGATATGTCGGAATGAATTATTGTCTCTAAAATTACTTCAATTGAATACCTAGTGGAAAAAACCTATCGGTAAGGTACGTGAATTTTTTTTTACTCTTCAGCTACATGACGTAGACTATCAGCTCTTTTTCGGAATGTTAACGGATCTGAAATAGTTAGATTTTTCGGTGGTTGCGTAAGAAAGGTATACGCTCTCAGAAGCACTTTATATTACGATTATTTCTACAATGTGTTCCTGAAGAAAATCCCAAAGGTGTGGCTTCGATACCTGCTTACCAGAGCAATGTTTGTAGTTTTTCTAGCTATAGAGATATATACAAAGATACCGTTCTTTTTTCCATGCTAACAATTTTCCGATGGATTTTTTTTTTTTTTTGGAGTGACTATACTGTTAGCCTTGGGGGCCCTGGAGCTTTTACGGCTTTTGCAGCTTTACCGGGCTTGGGGCTTTACCGGGCTTGGGGGCTTTACCGGGCTTATGGGGACTAAATACATTAGCGCATATATTAAATATATGTAAAGGTAGTTAGATTAAATGGATAGTTTGATGCAATTTGCAGAATCCCATGCACAGGAAAAGGCCAAGATTTAGTCCGTACCACTGTGAAGCCTTTGCGCTTGTTGTCACTACAGTTGAGTGCCTTCTGCCGTCAAGGACATTGAGAACAACCGTTAGTCAATTAAAAAAGCTTTTCTAGCCTAATAAAAAAATCGCTTTTAAGAAAAGGTAGATCCGACAATCCTTTTAATATTAAAATAGTTGGTAAAAATGCCAGTAAATATTACAAAAAATTTTTTTACTCAATTTCGTTGTATTGGCCAGCACACGAACCTTCAAATTGAGAAGAAACTGATTAAAACTGACCCCATTTCTGACTTGTCTGCGGCTTGCATCGAGTTTACCTTTCTCCGCTTTTCCCATAGTATTATTTAAAGAATTTCATCTCATATTAAATTATACAATTATCCCTTCAAAGTGAAGAAAGAGCGCCGTTGAAATGCCAAGCAAATTGTTACATTATGAACATAGTCCTACATATTTGTTGTACCTATGTTTATTATTCGAGCTATCTAAGGGCCGGCCTCCATTGACGGCACGGCACGGCAAAGGATTTTGTTAAGTAATTAATAATAATAGACGATTATGACATGAGGTTTAAGTTTAAGTTTTAATGATAACAAACATCGTGGTTAAAAAAACAATGCCGCGGTAAGCATAGGCATGCCGTATCGGTAGCATTCGGAACGCCTTGACATCCCACGGAGCGCTTGGGATGCCGAGGCAAGACAGCGCCCGCGACCAGCGCGCGTCGTTTATGACTCCTTCGGCATGCTTAAGATACCGCGGCATAGTTACCGTCATTGTGCCGTGCCGTGCCGCCAGTGGGCGCCGGCCCTTAGTGTAATTCCAATGGTATTTTCATTCAACAAACACCAGCTAATAGCTCATATAGGTTGAAGGACATTAAGTTGATGTACTTAATTTTTATATATATTTCTACCCATATATATACATATAACACCCAAACTCACTATTAACAATTGTGCTCATCACACAAAAGTTAGCCATATGCGGGTATCGAACTCGCGACTTTTCGGCTTAATAGCTCCCACTGCGCCGCCACAAGGCAATTTAAACCATTTTAACAGACCATCAAATACGAGTAAATAATGTTATTTTTTTATATCCAAGCTCAGTAAAATTACTGCAGTGCACTGATGGTTACAGGTTTTACAATATAAATACAATACAATCCAGTCCATCCTCAGCTGAGGTCATAAAAACCTCTAGGTATTATTTAAGAATTCAGTGACTACAGCGATTAAATGAGAATGCTTCAATGTTTAACATATTTTTTACCTGTTTTAAATGACCAGCAATAAGTAGTTAAATAAAAAGCTACATATTAACATGAACAGAAAGGCTTTGTCATATAATGAAGGCAGACAAGAAATAATATATTTACAAGTTTTAGCAATTAACATGCTATTAAAAAAAACAGGTGAAACGATGCTAATAAAATGCTAGTTTTTGTTTCTATATTGTCATTTTATGTTAATACTTAATATTTTAAAAGATATTTAAAGTTGTTTTGTAGTTTATGTATTTATTTGTAGGGATATTCGATCTTTATGATTTCCTGAGATTTTTTTATGCATTGTTCGTAATTACAAAACTGGCATCAAAATTAACGATACATGCTAATATAATATTAAGAGCTTTTATATTCCCATAATTATAAGGCAGTAGTGAAAAGCCTTAAATATGATGATGAATTAGTAAAGTATTGGATGTTTCGATATTTTTAAGATTTAATCATTATAACAAATAAATATGTAAGACTTAATGTAATTAATATTTGAGAGGAAACGAAATAGTTAGTTTAGTTAAAAACAATTTATAATGGCGATTTCAAACGTCGAGAAATACACTGTTTTTTTTTCACCATTCATGTTTTTCACCATATTTCCTGCACCTTCTGCCGGAAGTGTTACTATTTTTTTTTAATCCTACGACGTTGGCAAACAGGTTTGCGTTCCGCCTGATAATAAGCGGTCACCGCAGCCTATGAGCACTTACAACATGAGACGCATCACATGCCCGCAAACCGACCTTTTATTTTTTGACCTGAAACTAAATTGAAATTAAAAAGTCGTTAGTACAAGCTGTGGCTCTAATCATTATGTCTCGGACCATTTAGATACTGCGATTTTCGACAGAGTTTCATATAAACCCAAAACATTTGACAAACAGTAGGCCAATATCTATATGTTTGTATATTTTGTAATAATTTCTTTAGAAAAAAAAAGAACTGTTAGAGTGAATGAGAAGTTTTATTTGCGTTTCGATTTTCACTTTTGTATATTCAGGTCGAGGACGCGTTGACGAACCGAGTTACGTGAATCGACTTCTTTATACACAGATGCATGAACACAGCAAATTTTGGATGCGGTAATAATATAATAGTTGACATTATTAAAATGTCAAATATAAAATGCCATAAGGACGACTTCTTTACTTACATTATTAGTAGCAGTATTTGTCCTATATTTAAATTCATTTTAAGAAGAGTGACGATGATTATGTTAAATTTCTTTGTAATGTAAATGGTGAAAAATCGAAAAATGATTTATAAAATTTATTATATTATAATTATTTTGTAGTCGTCATTGAGACTGTGAATTGCTTTTGTTGTTTATAATTAAACCAGCTCGTGAAACCATGGTTTCACGGGTATTAAATTTATTCGACCAGATCTCAATCGCTCCGCTAACGTATCTGTGCAATCTATCGTTGTTTCACTCTCCGTACTTGCATACAGCTTGCCAAATTACTTGACGTTTATGATTACTGCTCCGCTCCTTAGGGAAGTAGTGTAAAGTTATATAGCCTACAACCCTTTTCAATAAATATACTATACATATCATACATTATTTTTCAATTCGGACTGTTACTTCCAGAGATTAGCGCGTTAAAATAAAGAAACATACCAACAATATCTTGAGCTTTTTTATATTTGTATAGAATTCAGAACAAATAAAAATATTCTAAATAAAAAAATGTGTGTAGCAGTTCATACGCGTCAAAAGCGAAACTCCAGAAAAAACGTGTTCTGAAAAATATTTTTAAATATCTTAAATCAGCGGGATTCAATCTATCGACCACTCGTGCGTACTGGGTATGAAGTCTGGTCGTCTCACACCACTAGGCTAATCCGACGACGATTACTATCATAAAGCCTTTCATTAACCGTGCATAATGTAAATGTAATCTCATTCTCGCGTAGGCTAAATCCTATAGATGTATATGGTTGTCTCTTTTATTGTCGCTTTTTCGCTTGTATATAATTATGCGTGTAAACTTTCCACACGGTTGAAGTGAAAATTATTTAAGTTTGTACACTATACGTTTCATAACAATCTTATTGCCGGTAACATCACGTTACATTTTCTTACTTACCGTGCCCAAAAGTGTAGTGTAAAAAGAGGTTTGTTTCAAACTATGAATAATTATCTAGGATGTTTCTCATAAATTCGGTGGGTTTGATTTTTTAATAGTAGCTCGGGATATTGCCGGACTGTCCCTGATGGTAAGCACAGTCCAATCCAAACACAACGGCGATCACCAATAGAACGACAATCAATTAAGGTGTGCTCAGTGCCTTGTCCATTTTTCTAAGATATCTCAACGCTCGAAAACATTATTAAACATTCGCATCATGCCTAAGTATACCTGAATCATAGCGTTGCGAAAGTAGCAATTGAGACGAAACAGGAAAATGAAAGAAACGAAATATGTTGCAAACTACATTTACGGAGTGCCCAGTTGGGAAATTATGAGTCAAAACTTAATTACATTGTTACGGAGATCAGTGTTTGGTCGTTCCGTTCGTCATCGGTTCTTTTTATAACTTTATGCAATGCTGTGTATATAAATGATTATTTTATGCGTTTTTATCAATAATTTTATTTTTTGTCTAGTTATCGACATACGTTTTTAATTATAAATAAAGTAAATTGATCGCATTCAAATCTTACATGACATATATTCGTATTAGCAATAAATTCGAACATTGCATCTTCGTGTGTTAAAATGAAGATTATTTAGATAAAAAATTACAGAAAAAAGCGTTAAAACGAAACGAAAATAAACACAAATTAGAATATTTCCTACATTATAGGTATCGGATACATAAAACAAGCGAGGGAAGTGTACTTCCTACGCGGTATTTTTACAAGACATCTGAATTACACGGTGTAATTTATGAGTGTAGTATAGTTTACGTTTAAACTCACGTGCGCTAGCTTCTTTTTTTTGTTTCAGTAATATTGTAAATTAAATAACTTTTAATAGAAAACAAATTAAATACAACATTATTCATACACTAGCTGACCAATGAGAATATTTCGCACATAATATAATGCAAACAATCTAAATTAAAGCATTCGTGTTAGTTAGGAAAATTGTTAATAGATGGCGCTTCTATGTAGTTGAATATATTTGACAACAGATGGCGTTCCTAATGAAAAAGTTGTTTTAATAAAATAAAACGAGTACATTAATTTAAAGCTTATTTTTCGTCAATAGCAGGGGACAAAAGTTTTATTATTTTATTTTAAGCATTACTTTTGATGAAGGATTAAAGAAGGTATGGCGTTGCCAAGAAATACTTTTGAGAAATAGTATATAGAGATTCAAATAATATATCTAACTATAATTACGTCATGCCCATACAAAGGTAGACAGAAAAAATAAGATCTAATCTTCCTATATCCGAGCATGCGTCCTCTATCAATAATGTATTAATTGTTAATGTTAATAATTATCATAAAATAATAATTTTTCGAAATGTTAATATATTGTTATAGCTAATTGTAAACTATTTAGTTTCAATAGAAAAATAACACTTGTCTAGTATAATGTCATACAACTTTGAATCAAAAATAAATTTTGTACCTATAAGTAAAACAAAACAATTGTGTCATAAAATTTCGAAATGACTGCACGTAACCAACTGTTCGAAGTACAGAAGCGATTCTTGCGGTCACTATATTGACTCCTTGTCTTTATTTATTCGTTTTTCGTTTGTATGCGTTTTGAATAATAATTCTATGTAAATTTAATAGACATAAAAATTTTCGTAGAAATAGAGAGACATTTGTAGGTATAAGTGGTCTTATTTATGTCTTTTTTGAAGAACCGTTACGCTTAAGAAGCCATAATTAAAGCATGGTTTAATACGTACGAATAACAGTTTTTATAAAAACAAAAACTTATCACAATATTTAATAACCATTTGCTGTATGGTATGAAACTACAATCGTGTTCAACTGAATCGCGACCGTCCAACACCCACCACCAGGTGTCGCGTTCCGGGATCAGGAAACAAGCTGGGTGGTAAGGATCTGTACCGAACTGGGTCGTGACCACCATGCGAATAGTGATAAAAACATCACACTGCCTCGCTTTTCGGGATCAACCGATGTACATCCAGTTGCTGAGAGGCTTGTAGGCCGGCATGACAACGGCGACTGTCCATGGATACCGATGAGACATTACCATCCAATACAGTCCAAAATGTTGTCACTATTTTCATTATAAAAAAGTCTAGGAACGAGCGAGATTTTTGAATATATAAACTGCAGTTGTAACTCTTTAACTTGTTAATTATGTCTTCTGGGTTTATAGACATTAACTAGGTATCAACTATGGGGATTTTAAATGAAAAGGAAGAAAAAAATTAGTAAACCCAATATATATATATTTTATTAATAGCTCGGCACCTTTACTGTACTGTCCTTGATGGTAAGCACAGTACAAACCAAATATAACGGCGACCACCGAGAGATCGAAAACCGCTGTCATGCCAGCCTGCATAAATATCTCTTCACGTTACTCTTAAAGGACCCGATGTCATAATGAGGGAATACATTGGCCGGGAGATGGTTCCACAGTTTCACGGTACGAAAAAGATAAGAAAGACAAAGATAACTTTTTAGTACACAATATGTACACACATAAAAGCCTCTTACCATTTGTACTGTGATTAGGGTTGCCAACTTTTATATATCAAATATAGTATTTTCTATTGCCTGAAATATATAGTATCAGGCATAAAAACAAAAAAATATATAGTAAATTTAAAATATTTTATAATTTTAAGGGATATTTTTTAATTTTCGCTAGACAAATAATGATGATAATGAGAAGTAATCAAATTGACAATGACATACCGAGTCAGAAAAAGATAATGCTTAGATTAAGCATATATTATACTTACTCAAAGGGATAGGCTGCGGCCTGGGTTTCGTTTCATGCTTAAACATTTAGGAATAAATAATGTCGCCTAAATGTTTTATCCAATATAAATATAGTAGTTTTGCCTATATTTTTTTATAAATATCGTAGTCGGACGCCTACTATAGTAGGTTACTAATTTATATAGTACGATTGGCAACTTTAATTGTGATCATAGTGAAAACGAAGTGAGATCAATTTTATTCATAGGTTATTTCTACATGTTAATATATCCGAATATTTAAGAACATACTCCATAACCACTTTATTTGAAGCTCCCGTTGATTATGTAAATGATATGAAGAGAAACCGGTTCTTATTTCAACATAATATTAATATGTATATAATATTATTGTTCAGACGAAATGTTCTTTCTTTGGTGATATTCAGGATTCTGTACCTCATTATAATAAAAAAACGGAATCCTTATAGGATCTCTCGGTTATCCTTTTATGTGCCCGTGTAACAAAGCCTTTTTTCTCGAAAGCGGCTTGAAGTATAAAATTGAATTTTATATCGAATACTAAGGTACTAAGTATGACCTCATACTGCTGTCAACAAATCAAGTTTCTAGGTCAACACATAGGTTAACATTAAAGAGATACGGTCCTTCATACTAAAATGCCTACTCACTGACCGATTATTATCAAAACCTAGCAAGAATGGGTCATAATTGATATACCAGTTCTAGACTGTCATACATGTGGTGTAGAAATTCGACGGTCATCACCGTATTTGGATTAAACTACATTTAATATTAGTTTCAGTGTATGTTATTTATTGGGTAATAATTTCACATTCTATTTTTTCCTGTAAACTCACTCGTTTATCACTTTTAATGAAAAATATAGTAGGGGAATAGTATTTGTCGCTACACACCGCTATTAACACTGCGAAAGATGTAAATTGCATATATATGCTAATTGTTAAATAAATATAGGAATTTTTCTAAATTCATGTTGTATTTCATACGTAAACAAGTCACACTTGATAAATGCTTAAAATTTGTTGGTATATACATTTTAGAGAAGGTAAATTTTTGTGTCAATTTAATATACATTCTATAAATCTTGAAATTTAAAGGATACTAAATTTTCTTACTGTTATGATTTACATAGACTTTTAAGCAGTTAAAATAATTCAGAATAAAACATGATGTCATAATTTCAATTAAAAAAAAATATATATATCCCTAAGCGTAACAGTTAAAAAAAACTTCTTTAAACTGAATTGTAACTATGTTTATAGAACCTCAGGATAAAAATATAGCAAATTTTGATATCAGCATATCGTGTAAAATGATGCTTATATAAACATATTTGTTATAAATCAAACTTTTAAGTATTTAATTGTTTATTAAAAATATTTTTAAATGAAAACATGATATGCATACTGGCATATAAAAATCGAATACTGTATGCAAAACAAAAATTAAATTTTGTCACTATAATGATAATAATTACATTTTCATTCGGTTACATTCTGAGGTCAAAGATTGAATATTATTAGACTTTGATTGTTTTAAAAACCCCCGATTGTTAATAATAAAACGTTTAGTGTGTAATTAATATGAATGTATGATTGAGAAAAAAAAATAAGGTAATTACAACATCCTATTTGTTGGTTTTATACCAAACTAGTAAAAAAAGTTAACATAATATTTATTACAAAGAAATTTGTTAAACTCTTAAATTAAATTCATAGGTACAATTTGAAAGTTTTTGAAAACGTTGAAAATCATATAATAGCGGTGTACTAAGGGACAGTAAAGATCTTTGTTCGTGTTATAAAACGACATATTACAAATATGTGTGTTTTTATGTAACTAGATAAAGTTGATAATAATGTACTTCCGTCACATCTCATGTAAATTTCTTCACATGATGCGCGCGCATCTCATTTATACCCTTTACTAAACGTAACAAAAGATATATAACTTCAAACATAGTTGTTTTTCAGTAATCATAATTATTAGAAATAACGCCGTAATAAACTTATAGTGGGCGTCATATGCCTATTTAACGAATGGTTTGCGCCGCCCAATCACGTCGGTGAAAGGGAAATCGTTTGCGTCACAGGCTTCGCTTTTGAACGTAGGTATTATAATATGGCCTTGTTATAATATCTGTAATAATTACACACTAGCGTGTAATTCTCCGCGTTAGCCTGAATAATATTATGACGAATATGGAAATATTTTTGAGTGAGACAAGGGAGAATTGTACAAATGTAACGCTCTCGTAATTATAACGTGAATAATATCACAATGGAGGTACTCTATGCCTGAGGGCTGATGTCGATTGATAGATACATAATGTTCTTGTGTAGTTCATAGTATATAAAAACTGTTTCAGTAGAATCGTTTAATAAGTATGTTTGTAAATTTAAAGAATTTTAAGACATAAAAAACATATAAATCAATTTTAGTGTAAGTTAATTCCAGTTCTATAGTAGATAGATTGTGGAAAGATATTGAATAAATAATTAACTAATCAAGTGTCAATAAACTTTTCATATTTTTTAATTATCATTGGCGAAATTTACTACTACGCGGAAAAATATTAAAAAAATACGGTTTTTGACTTCTTCATTGTAACTTTTTCTTTTCAATATATTCTTGATAGTTAAATGTATATACGTAAACACTTTGACAAGCTTTATTTTCTTAAAGAACAACACAGTTTCAATACTAGAATTAGACATAAATTAGTCGTACCGTGTTTTAGACTTAGTAAAACTAATAAAAGTTGCTTCGTAATAGTGTTAGGTTCTATAATAAGATCCCGGCGCATATTATTGATTTGCCGGACAATGAGTTCAAGGACTATGTCTAGCAGTTTTACTGTCAAAACGTTATTACAGAGTGAATCACTATCTCAGAGAAATCCCTCTCTGTGCATCCACTAAATTATTAACTGTAAATATTATTGAAACAGTTGATAAAAAAAGATAATCCCGATCCAGTTTCTTCCCGGTTCTTTTATATGACTGGGATGTTTGTCCGAACCGTTAGTAATGTTCGACGTTCATAAGTGCCTTTTTAGGGCCTAAATAAAATAAAGTATTTTTTTTGGGACATTATTTTAGTCGCATATCATATTATGTTAAATAGATCTTTAATTATATCTCCGTTATTAATATGAACTCAAGTTCATATTCTTTACTGTATTTTTAACTAAATCTTGTAATATATTTTATAGGTTACTAGCTGTGCTCCACGGTTCCACACATGCTAAACTTATACGACCCACTTCATCGCGACGCCGCGAATGCACCCGTGTAGTCTATCATTGTTCTCAGTTCCCTTATTTACCTACAGCTTGCCAGATTGCTTGACATTAATAATTACTACTTTACTTCTTAGGGTCGTTAGCGCGTAGTTATATAAGCTAAACACTTTCTCAATAAATAGGCTATACAAATCAAATAAGAATATTTCGAATCTAAGTTTTCGTTCCAGAGATCAAACGTTCAAGCACGTTCAAACAAAGAATCTCTTCAACTTTATAATGTTAGTATAGATTACAGTACAAATTTTAACTAAAATAAAACTACCCAGTCTTATTATAGTGTATAAATATTATTCTAGATTTGAATAAAGATTATAATATATATATTTCATAAAAACTGATCTTGGCATAATTAAACTCAGTCTCGAAAGATGTTCCCGTAAAGTTCACATTAAATAGTGTTCATTATTGTTTAATATGTTTTTAATGCCAATCGTATCGAATGTCAAGCTCAAATTAGTATATATAAAATCTGTAAATTATAATGTAGTGTAAATTGAATCTAGAAAAGAAACAATGTAGATTAAGCAACCGAGGCCGATGTAAGTTACATATATTCTTATCCCTAATTTCATAACTGTTTTATTTATTTTACACACATATTGAAACTCATTTAGATGTTGATATTCTAAGTTTCTCCTCTAAGTCATAAAAGGTGTGTGTATATTTTTTTATTTCAGCGTATCCGATTCCTCGTTAATGTTCCACCAGTTAGGATATGTCATTTTGTATCGAATGGATATGCGTAACTATTTTATTATGAAAGAAAAATATTTATAATAAAATACTACAAGCCTAAGTTACAAAAATCACTCCCATAACTAGTAATACAAGCGTTTTGGACAAAAGATTGACTGTTTAAAAATCTTTCTGTTTCTCACAAACCTTTTCAAAGCAAAAACTAATAATGCACCAATGAATGTTGTTAAGCACAATTATGTTAAACTTGGAATAACTTAACTAAATATCTATGATACATCTCACGGCCATGTGGCACATTGCCACGGACGATGAATGCATATTTTGAAGCATTATACTTACTTATCATTAATTCTAAACAAGTTTTATGCATTGTGTGTTAAACACTTAACTACTGACTTATTAATGCCTCATCTGGTGTATGCGAGGAAACGTTGGGAATCTTAAAAATATAACTTGATGTACGTAAGTGTAAAAGTATTATTATATATACGAATGGTATTTCACTAGATTTACGCCTGAAAGGTTTTTTCCAATATAAAAAACATTACCCTAACGAACTAACAATGATCCTATTGATTAGTGATATTGATCTGATAGTTAGATAGTTAATAAGTAAATAAGTTAATAGTCAGATCTTTTTGAAATAATACTTTTTTGGCGCGATTAACGGTAAAATTAAGAGCTGCGCTCGCATCATGTGACGTGACGTGACAAAGTGCGACGTGATGAATTCATTTTACTGTCCTTTTTTTCTTGTCCTAAAATAATTTCATCCTTTTTTTCTTGTCCTAAAATAATTTCACGTTAAATAAATAACCGTTATTTAAATTTGATGAATTATTATTATCAGAAAAATGAATTTACATTATTCTCATAAATGGCTAACTTCAGCATGTTGTTTAAACGCGGGATAAAAAAAAAATAGTATTTTTTTTATTACGACTATCAATTACTTATTACGTGCACGTGTGATACAAAAAAAAATATGAACCATTTTGTCTTCCATATATTACATTGGACTGTTAGAAATTATATAAGTACAACATTGTTACTTTGGATGAGTACTTAGAAAGTTCAGGCTCCGTCGTTGTCGCGCATGGAGACCGCAGTAAACATATTTTTTCTTGTTGTTGTGTTTGGAATGATCTCGAATTCAAAATAATGGTAAGTTCAAAATCAACAAACAGTGCATTAAAGTACTCAGATGGGCTAAGCATATAGTTCAAGTTTGGACATGGAAACGAAAATAACGAATGACTATCGGAGGCAATTAACTCGTGAACAGGCCTACGATTGCGATTAAGAAGGACATGTGAAGAGATTATTGGAGTATGTAGCTAACTTCTTCTTTGTGGCAATAGATTTTAATTGCTGTACACGATGTTTTCCTTACTCACAAGCACAAAGCAAAATAAGTAATAATCCTCATAATTTTATAAAAATAAAATAAATATCATTATTTGCCTAAATCAAGCCACTCTGAGGAATAAGCTTCCTCTTTGTTCATACAGCATTCAGCTGTTGTCCATATTTGACGTTATATGGAGTTATATGTATAACTATATCGTTCCACTCTGAAGCTGAGCTGCCAACTGCTTTTTTACCTGAGATCGGCAACCCTACCAACTAATAATAAAAAAAATATGGAAGAAAGTTCTAAATTTAAATGATAAAATAAACACTACTCATTGTTACTAAATTTAAATCTCGTTCTCGTTAAAACCAGGGGAACGTATAAAAAATATTATGTATACGTTCATAGTCACCGAAAAGTAACCTAATTTGTTTTATACAAAAAACAACTTCAACATAGCAACAGACTTGTGCCATAAAATTACAATTGTGGAACATAAGCCGCCATTTTGTAATGGTCGACGCGCCGGCGACGGCGGGAAAACCAGGGAGGGACCTTGACAACCGGTTACGCTGCGTGCGCGCACGATCGAGCGAGCTTTGCACAAACACAGCCTCTCGATAGATTTAGTTTGTTTTGAAAATAGAAAATGGATTTTTGTGTGACACATGAGTTTAGCAAATATTCTTTTGTTTTTGAAGTTGAGCCATTGAGTTCATATTTCAACATTTTACTTAACAGTTATCAGTTTCACATTATGTTTAACACGCTTACCTGTTACCTATTGCATTAGTATTATTTAATTTGATACCAGTTACTCATTTTAATAATGCTCTAAAATTGTTGGTGAATATAAAATAGAATGCAGATAATAAACATTTTAATGACGAACAATTAGATCTGGTAACTCATTATTTATCATGGTTAGAGAAACCAAGGACTTGCTAGGGGATAAGGTAAATAGTAACTACGGTTAAACATGGTTTAATTAACACTTGTACAAAGTTCTCAGTTAGTTTGGAGAACTCTGTATAAAGCTGATCTTTCTTTGTAATATGCGTGACCTACAAATAATAATTTAAATTTATATGTACTAAAATATAAATGAACATACACATTTTAAAAGGTCAATTAATTTTTAGTGATCACTTTCTAAACCTGAAGCTTTTGTTTGTCATAATAATCACCTAAATTTTTTGTTTCTATACGTTTTCATCAATAGAGATTGTTAAAAATAAATTTAATGTTGAAAACAAAAAAGCAACAAACTGTAATTATTCACGAAGACGATATCATCTTGCTGTATGTTGTTGATCACGTATGCCGAATAAGAAAAAATGCCAAGTTCGTGTCGGGGCACGCACAGTGTAGGGTTCCGTAGTTGCCCGTCACAATACGCAATATTTTTGAACGACTTATCCAACAACACCCTACACGATAGGACAGACGAGAAAAAATGATTCATTCCCACTTTACGTATAGAGGATTACCCTCATTTTTTTTTTATTTTTTTTAATTTTTCCAGTTTTTCCAGTACTGTAGTTTCCCACAAGAATACAGTCAAATCACTTTGGGTTTCTCTCACTACTTGGCGCAGCCTGACTAGTGGAATACCTACACCCTAAAGAACATTGTAGCCAAATAACCTTGTGTTGTGTTCTCGTGATGAGTAGGGTTTCCAGAGCTCCTTGGAGTAGGCGTTCAGGGTCGGCAACGTACTATTGAGACCATAAGACCATACACGCGCTTGTTTGCCGCCTTAGTTGTAAAATAAAAAGTGTATTTTTCATTATACGGTGTAATGGAAGATGTACAATTGGAGAATTATTATCCACGCCAGTTTGACTTTAAAGTACTGAACAGTTTATCTTAAAGAGGCTTTCAGAGAAAAACACTGCTATCGGTCCTTTTCCACGTAAATTGATTATTTTGATAACTCAGAGTTTATATGTCGACGTTGAGTTAATAATGATTACGAGTACTAGAGAAGACATTATAGTCTTATTAATGTACTGACCGTAAATCAAAAGGAGAACAATAAATACTTCGACTTTTTTAAACTCTTTCTAGGTTTACTATTCGTCCACAATCTCCCCTGATGTTAAATAACAATGTGGACTAAGATGGTAACATAAACATAGTGGGGAACTGGCTCTCAAGTGCAGCTGCGGGAACACACCTATATGTGCTTGGTGATAGCTTTCAAACTTGAGCTGAAACACTCCCGGCTAGCATGCCGCGCGCCATTTGTTCTGTGATTTAACTGTGATTATTAAGTTTCGACTGTAAAGTATCTTATAATATTTAAAATACATTTAGTTAACAGCATCTCTAAATATTCCTTTGTTCAGTATGTCATAACTGGTGTTGTGTATAAGTAGTATTCTGTGTAAAATAAATTTCTATATACATTTCTATTAGTCATATTGAATATTTTCTCAATAAAAAAGTAAATATTACAATGAAATGAATATAATTCAAACAGCGAAAAGAATACAAGCTAATGCCCTTTTATGGCTATAACGATAGCGCGGTTTATCTAATCATTTTTGTGAACTTTGGTCTTAAGATATTTCGTCACGCGATAAAAGCGGATAATAGCGAAATAAATTACGAGTTATGTGAAAGAAGTTACGTATTCACGCTTGAACTGTTCAAGGAGTTACATTATCTAAATGAAAGCAATTAAATAAATAAATTTTATGTAACCAAATCCTTTTTACATAATTCAAACTTCAACTTAGCAAAGTTTACGTAAGCACTTGGTACGTTGTGTTTTTTCCTGCTATATGTATATTTTAAAATAATGTATAAAATGGTGTCTTTTTGGGATTGTGGGAAGTATGAAGACTTTTGCCCGGAGGAGATTTATAATTATCAGGTTTGTTTGATTTTCCAAGTCTTACAAAATTGTAATATATGCATTGAGATTGTATATACACGTTTTACAGACAATATAGTGCAATTTACTAGTTTAAAAATTTGTATTATACATGAACTACAATTGAAGAAAAAAGAATATTTCGCATATTTTTTCATGATTATTTCTCATGTAACTTGTTTAAATTTATTCTATATATTTATTATCATTGACGGAATGTTTACGAAGTTGTGTAAAACTGTAATTCGTTGTTTATTTTAAGTAAAAAAATATTACTCTGTTATGTATTAATCGACTGATAATCGTTAATTAATTTTCTTATAATCGTTAATTAATAATCCTTAACTAATTTGGATAATATATATGGATGACAAAGCACATACCAACAGCTTAGCTAAACATTATTTTAGCGTTCGGTTGGTGATTAAGCAATGCTTTTCTTCTGGCATAGCTCATACGTCAGAAATGGGATATCAAATGCTGGTATTGCTCTGTCAATCGTGGCGTGTTGTCATTTGAAGATTGTAAGTCCGCTTATTGTACGATTTGAACGCGTGTCAATCTATACGGTGTCCGAGCGCACTTATTAACCGATCAACACTTTGGTTATTTATAGTATTGAAATTCAACTGGTAATTTTCCCAGAAAAAATTAAAAACATATCGATCCGGCATTAAGACGTCACTAAAGATAGTTATGACACATGTGATGACGGCATAAATATTTAACTTGTTGTTAAATAAGGTTTTTCCTTAATACATAATTAATAACCGCATTAGTTTTGCGGCCTGTAGTTCTATTGTACTGATGGATATTCGACGAAAGTGCTATCTTGATTTTGTTTTGATAAGCGTTTAAAGTTTAAGGTAATTCCCGTTGTAATATTTCTTTGACGTTATATTATTTTTATGTATTTTTTTATTTCTTAAGATATGAAACGGTATACTATCCTCTTAAAGGTTAATAATAATTGCAGTCCTATTTCAGGTCATTCAAGTAGCTCATTACTACTCGCAAAGACTAAGTTAGAACGAATTGTGGGTACGCTAGGGTTGTGGAATGGGTTATCGGCTTTCCCCCAGGGCTATGACATGGGGCTCTTCAAAAAGGGATTGAAATACAGTCTCCAAGGTCAGCACAATGGCTGTAATGCCCCTGGTGTTGCAGTTGTCCATAGGCGACAGTAACCATTTACTATCAGTAGGCCGTATGCCTGATTGCGCCCTTTGGCATTAAAAAAAACAGTGCGACTACTACTTGATTTGATACAAATAATCATTTGTATCTTAAAATATTGGAGATCAAGTGAGTTTAATTAACACATTAGCCTACGGTCTTTTGGTGGTAGCCGCTATGAAATCTGTATTTTTGTTATTTTACCGCTAACTGCATGGACACATGCATCGCTAACTACGAATGATTTTCTCACACGTTAAGTTTTCCTGTTAACTCCCTGTTCACACATTAAGTTCGTAAGGATTAATATGTCATGCCTTATAATAATGCTCATAAACCATTTTTCAATTTTCAGTAACACTTTGTCACAAAATACCTTATTGTGGAATGTATATGAGCTGGGCATATGATATCCTAGACTTTTTTTAGATGTACTAAGGAGTAATATTTTTGTAAAACATTGTAATTAGTTATCACTAATCATTACGTCAGCGCACACCGGTAAATCAGTTAGGAATAAGTAGTATTCCGACTTAACAAAAATCAATATTTAAGGCTAGCTGAGAGGTGTAGCCTAATGCTAGATAGCCTACACTACTCCTCGTGATTCTGGTTATTACATAAAAAAATAAAAATATCCAAAGCGATTATTAGTTTCAGAGATTAGCATTCTTAAACAAACAAACAAAAAACTCTACCGCTTTATTAAAATATAGTAGCGATTTAAAAAACAAATTGAAAATACGTATCAACAACTTGATATAACTATGCTCATAGAGAATTCAATTGTTTATAATAATCTTAATATGTATTTAATGATTATTTAAGGGATATTTGAAAATTCATTAGCTATTATTCTTAAGGTCTTGCTGATGGGAAATCCTACCTGGTACATGGCTAGCATATCATAAACCACTATTTTGCCATTAGTACTTGTCAAAAGATTTTGTGCTATAAATCATTGTATGTAATTTTTTTTGTTATGCGAAATTATATGCGACGTGGGACGATGGATGGCGCGACCTTATGAATGGGTTTTAAAATGTGACATAAGACTATATGCGTAAGTCAGTCGGCAATCCCACTTACATAATTCACTTTGATTTATAAATAGATTCATGCAAATAAAGTTGGTAATTTTAATATTTGTTGTGAACTATTAATATTTGCGTCGGAAAATTACCAGTGCGATACTGCAATGCATTCATTATGCAATATTACTGATGTAAAAAAATGTATACACTGAAACGTTCGTGACTAAATAAAAAACAAAAAAACATAAAACGCGCTCGTTGATGTCTTTCACATGGCGCGGATTTATTATCTTTAAGTAAATTTCTTTACGTTTAAGTTCAATGAAAATACATTTGTATACAAAATTAGTTCCTTAGTTATTAAGCGAAATCGAATGGCAAGCCGTGGTAGACAGTTTTCTCGTTTGTTTTGTGCTAATTTATAGTCGCGAGGTGAAGTTACATGTGTACCGATTTATGAAGTCAAAAGTAATTAATAATTAGCTATGGGCATCAAAGTTTATTAAAATTGAATTCTTATTCTTCTGTTCTAATATTAACCAATAATATGAAATAATTAGTCTATTTTTTTATTAAATGAACACGAAAAGATGGCTTAGTTTTTATTTCACATAGTCAATTGCAGATGTTTATATACGGCCTAGCTTTTGTAAAATGTTCATATTACTCCGCTAGTTTGAAAACTAAAAGTAAATCACGGTTTCAGAAATAGAGATAACATTATTATTCTATTTAGTGTAACTTCTCATCAGTCTAGACTTAGAAGCTTGGGTAGTTCTCTCTCTACCTCATCACTGCAGTCATATCTGGGGTAGCCAACCGACGATCGATCAGTTCTGTGATGCATTTTTACCTTTCGATATTCACAAGTTGCCCTCCCAACGGAGAACATGTGCTTTTGTATCTTCAACTCATATTAGGCTTCACCTAAGCTGCACTTGCAACGATGCACTTTTTTGCTACCAAGAGAATTTTTTACTCGAAGCAACTAAATTATTAAGTATTTAAAATACCACTTTGTAACAGGAACAAGAATTCAATATTTGTGAACTGCACTTTATTTACAATCATGTGACGTACGATAATATTTCCGAGCTTGGGAAAAAAACAATCAATATTATAACTCTAAATGTAACCGGTTAACTTGGCCCCTTTCGGTATTACTACGTCCTTGCTGTGTAAACCGTATGAATGAACTCCGGAAGGCGCCTGCATAATGACGTCATTGACCAATCACTGCGCTCACGACCCGACAAATACCCACATGTAAATATTTGTAATAATAAGTATATCATTATGGGCCTCATGAGAAAGCTCAAGGTCATTCAAAAAGTAATAGAGAGGGCTGTGCTCGGAGTTTCTCTGCGTGATCGAACCACAAATAAGGAGATCCGCTCAAGATCTATAGTCACTGACATAGTCCTAAGAATTACTAGATTTAATTGACAGTGGGCGGGGCACGTACCTCGTAGAACGTATGGCCGATGGGGCCGACGAGTTCTCGAGTAGCGGTCGCGTACTGGAAGACACAGCGTGGGCAGACCTGCTACTAGGTGGACCGGCAACCTGGTAAAGATTATGGGAAGAACGGTCATTGTGGCGATGGTTAGGGGAGGCCAGTGGCTAGTAGTGGACTTCTGTCGGCTTAAATGATATTTTTATTACACTTTGATTCTTAGTGTTAATAGAAACATCAAAGGGAGACTGATCGGGCGATAGATATGGGGAAGCGAAACTTTCTTGCCGGGCTTGTGAATCCCTATCTCTGTGACCGTTTTCCAGGTAGCTGGAAAGTAGCAGTGGGGGATGGCTATGAGGTGATTGGGAAGAAGTTTGAGTACCTGATACTGTCAGGACCGAAGGACTTTCTGGTGTTAAGGCCATAGGAATAGATTTCCTCAGATGTGACTAGGGTTAGGGTATCCGGGGTATTAGATTTCTTACTGATTTTTCAATAGTGTTCATATGTTTGCGGGATACATTGTCGCAGTTAGAAAAGCACTGGCTCTCCAGACTTGCGGCAAGGCATTTCGCTGTCGAACGCGAGTGGGCGACCGGGGCCACTTTTCAGGGCCGTTATATAGGAATAAAATGGTAAACAGATATCCAGATAACTATGTCTTTTTACACATAAAGGATTGCTTTAATTTTTTAAACACTATCTTTATTGAGTTTTATATTATTCTATATTTTTATCGAAAATAATCGTATGTCAAATCTTTCCAACATTAACCTTGCATTTAAATTGTTTTTAATGATAAATGTAATTTTAAATGACAGGAAATATAATCCAATTTATATTAAATACATTGAAGTGGAAATTAACTGGACAAATAAATTTTTAATTTCTATACATTATATGCCAGTGACACAATTAGAATGGTTTATGACGTTAAACTATGTGATTCCGATGTAATGTCTATTATAGTTTTATATTAGTTTAGTAACGTACTTCCCGTAGTGACGTAGCCATTCATTGAGGCAAAGCCTCGGAGCGCGAGCGCAGAGCTCAGTGGCTGTGTGATCTATCCGCCGTACACACGCACTCATGTAACGATTAAAAAAACAACAGTGTAAAATTTGTAGATTGCGTTTACAAATGCAGTTTTCGATTATCAAACATTGTTGACAGTTAACCGGTTGTCATATTTTGGAGCGCGAACGAAGCCGGCCGGTGAGATTCTAACCTCAAACTATGGACGCAACGTCAAACGTACATCAACCCCTCAGCTCTGACATACGGAGGTGATCGTGTGAGTGCGGCATTTTTTCTCAAAATACATTGAACAGAGAGTGACATTTGACTAAACATGGAGGGTGAAAGTTGGCTTTATCAAGTGAGTTGATCGGATTACCCGTTAGGTGTCGGCTTTTGTTTGTAGTGACCTTTTCTGTTTCGCAGTGAAGGTGGAAAGTGTATCGAATATGTACATTATACAATCACAAATATCATTGTTTTCTAGGAATGCTTTGTACATTAGTACATTAATTTGAATTGGTACTAGTGACTAAAATATTTGTTAAACTTACCATTATGTTTGGTAATTGTGATTTTCTTATAATAACAATAACCAAATATAGTAATAATTGTATATGTGGTTGTAAACATGGTACTGTAGGTATAGCTTATTCTATTAACACACAAATACACTTTAAATTTTCATATACATATATAAGGTTTTGTAGTGAATTAATACGTAAAACCCGGCTTATTCTGCGTAACGCACAAACTATAGACGACTAGTTTAAACTAGTTAAAAAAAGGTTTTCAGTTTTCCAACTATGTTTGTATGTGAGCTATTTTTTAGAACAAACGCGACCAATTTTTATGACTCTTTTACTGAGACAACCTATTTACTTTTGGGAATCTTTTAGTGTATAAAATAAGTTACCAATCTTATGTACAAGCTTGTAGATGTAATAATCGTTTGTTTTTTATCTTTAACTTTTTTTATATTTAAAAGCTTGAAGTACTATTTCGCATATACTTTCTAAATGTTTCAAGATGTACAAAAGATGAACTGCCGTTGAGTTTATGTAGTGAGATTATGGGCATATTACGGTGGTTCTTTTCAAAACCAATGTCTAAATTTGGATTTATCTATGTCATATGAATACAAATAACTTATAATTTAAATGTGGTTAAAACTCGAATGAGTAAAAAACTCTAAAAGTTCTACATTTTTCCTGCCTAGCCTGGTATAGCGACATTGTGAATATCTATACTATACTACAAAGGTGGCAAACAAGCATACGGCCCGCCTGATAGTAAGCGGCTACCGTAGCCTGTGGACGCTTGTAATACTATAGGTATTCATTTCGTGTTCAGCTTAAATTGTACTTTATTTACTGTAAAATGTTTCCATTGAATCATGATCTACATATTAATTTACATACTATACTACATATTAATTATAAATTAATATGTAGATATAATATACCAATCAGTTTTACTTTACAAAACGGGGCTTATAAAAGTAAATTACTAGAATTAAACGTTTAAAAAACCAGCTATAAACATGGCTATCAACAAAGTTGTTTTGTCAATAAAAATACCTAGACAATATTAAATTTATCACTTGACAGCCAATTTAATCCGATCAAAACGGTTCGGGATTCCCGGAGGCGTCTTTATTAAATCACTTATTATTGTTCACTATTATACTTTATTATATCAAATTCTCTTAAAAATCCTACTCTGAGATGTGATTGCTATATTTAAATCTCTGCTACTTATCCGTACAAGTTTAGTAAACTAGCATGCATCCAACATTTTTTTATGAACGACAACATTAAAAGATGTTACTTCGTTATTTGCGACGATACCTCTAGGTCAAATAACTAACAGAAAGAACATCAGATAGATTAATTAATTTAAAAACATTAGTCTGTTAATATTTTAAAATATTTAATAAACAGACGATACTAAAATAATATACTTTTAATTAAAGTTTATCACGCGTGTAATATCAATAATGAAACAAAGAGAGACGAAAGAGAAAAAATAACAACGTTTTTATTTTGGCACGTAGGAAATCCCGACAACGTTGTAATTCAAAGTAATGGGCAATTTAAGCTTAATCTCTGTCAGACATCTAGAAACAAGAGTGGCGTTGTTATTACTGTATTATACGGAGATTTTAAAAATAAAATAGTAGGAGAATAGTAAAAAGGCTTAACGAATGATGTATTGAAGTTGCGACTGAATGCTCGATAAAATTGCCTTTTACATAACCACAAATAAATTTTAAGTTATTATATCTGACATAGGTTCCACCTGTTATGTGGTCACTGCAGTCTATAGTAATGTACAACCAACCTCAAAGGACCGCAGTCCTGAGGCCAGTCGTAATATAGTCGGATTCCTGAGTCCTGAGAACTGAGTTGGAACGCCTCGTTGCTTGTGCGTGTTACTAACCACACACTTCGGAACACATCAGCGCGAACGCTGTTGCTATATGGCAGAAATGGGCGTGGCGGTAGTGCTATCTCTGTTGAACTTCACACAGAGTCTCCCACGTATAAACCATTTATGTTCAATGGATAAGGTATTACTCGATTATTTTAATGTGATGTTATATTTAGAATCGCAGTTGACATGCATCACTAAATGTATGCCCATAATGTAACTAAATATTACGTCACATAATAGTCTCATACTATAAGAGTTAAGACGTTATTAATGTGCAGCCTTTTTAACTATAATACAAACTAGCTGTGCCCCATGGTTTCACCTGTGTTGAATTTATTTGATCAATTGTTCACCTCGCTGCGCTTCCAACGCACCCATGTAGCCTTTAGGTAGGTATTCTCACTTCCTATACTTTCCAACAGTTTGTCAGATTGCTTGGCGTTCTTAGTTACTTCACCGCTCCTTACGGTCGCAACGTGAAGTTTGCCTATAAGACGTAAAAAGTTTTTTTTCTGAATGGTAGTTCCAAAGATTACACGCTCAAGAAACAAACAATCGCTTGAGACATATCATATAAGAAAATATTTATATAAAATTTAATCTATTTCGAAGTGTTCAGTTACTCTGAAACGCTTTAAGATCAGTTTTAGCAAGTGTAAAATTTGTTGAAATTTCTGTCGTCAAGGATTTTCATTGTACCAGTGCGCAAGACTAATTTTCTAATGTATATTCTAAAGGAAATATCTGCGGTATTTATAATTACAAAAATAACGTGTTAATATATTGCTACATGATAGCTATAGAATTCTGTGTCATAATAACAAAATATCTGGGGGTCGTTCTAATATTGGTAAGTTATTTTATATACCATATTCAACAGTATGCATCATAACAATGTTTTTTTTTTAACAAAGGGTTTAGCTCATACCATTACAGATCGGCCATTGATTGTCTATATTCAGAATCGAATACACGTGAAAACCCCAAGGCCTCGTTGAAAATGTAACAGCAGGCTGCGATTTATGCGCAAACGCCGCATTGCGCCGCTCGTCGCCCTACTATCGACTTACAATGAACTGACGTCATATTACACCGGCCATACTTTTTGTTACATAGTTACTACAGATTTATCAATCGACAAATATTAGGTACCTACCTACTAGAAATCTGTAGATTAAATTTAATTTGCAAATTTGAACCTTACTTCTTACTTCTTAAGATTCAAATGTTAACAAAAAGTGAGGTCGTTATGTTGCCCCTCTGGGAAATTATAAAAGTTAGTAATAAAAGTTATCTAGTGTCTACGTTTACTTTTATAATGATATCAATATCAACAAATAAAGCCTTCATCTTTCATATATTTCTATATATTTTTGTACATTGTGCTCATCGTTGTTGTATCATGTCTTCTAGTATTTACAACTCGATGCACCTTCTCTAGGAACTCCTGTTCCATTTTAAACCTCTAAGTTGCTTCGTTCTTTATTATCTTTCTAGGTTTGTTGAGGAATAAACAGTGATATGATTGGTTCTGGGGCCAATAATAGGACTGTTCGATTTGTTTATGGTATTGTGAAGTATTTAAATTCTTATTTTCTTTTTATTGACCTCGTGGCGTAGTGGTAGTAAGCCCTAATATTGAGCCGAGAGGTCGCGGATTCGATCTCGCACACGACTGACTTTTGTATGACGAGCATTTTTGTCAGTTGTCCGCATGTGTATTATATATATATACATATTTACTGTTTAGTTGCCATAAAACAAGCTTTGTTTCCGAAAGATTCATTCAAAGCAGCCATTAAGACTTACAAAAATCAAGACACTCAGCACGAGTATCATGCGACACTGCACACGGTTTTTAATTCACTGTATTAAAGCCATACTCATAAAACTATTGTGTCTCCGGCAAAACAAAAAAAGTTGCGTCTACACCTCGTTAGTTTGATCTCTGTGTTGCGTACAACTAAATAACAAAGAAGTTCAAAGACCCGGACGAACGAAAGAAGTAACAGAGGATATCCTTTAGGAAATACCCATTCATGCAGTTTTTATCTTAATATGTTTCAGGTGTGAGTGCCTATTCACGTGTTTAATTGTAAATAACAAACCTTATAAAATGCTAGTTTTGTTACCAGGTCAATGTGTTCTGGTATCTGCATTTGACAGCAAGTAATCACTTTGCGTTCTTTAAACCTTCTCATTTAATGCTTATATACAATTCTGGCTATGTCATCTGATAGAATATTTTTCTAATCTTCAAAACTCAAACAACACTCTAACAAGATGGTGGCATTCTTTTTAAAACTGTCCAGGGAGTTCCTGTGGCAGCTGAAAATGCATGATTCTAGGAGCCACACAATTAAAAAAAAAAGATGTTTAAATTAAAAAAAAAAAAACTCTGTTTATTTAATACATTTCCGCATACTTGAAATCGCAACTGTCAAATATCGTTCGATTTATTTATGTATGCATACACACGTACGCTCCGTCAAATCCTTTTGGGGATTTATTAAAAATAAACTAGGCTCAGGCCGGATGTGTTCTGTTAAAAATTCCGACATTTGGCATTTAGTCGATTGATTTGTTATTTGATCTATGATTACGGAATCATTATTATGTAAGATATCATGTCCTGCCATTACTTTTAATGTAACTTACTGATTAAGAGTGTAGTGTCGAATAGTCACTCCAGACTTACTCAGACCAGTTTTTTAGACTTGGTAACGTTTCAATTTATAAAAAGAAGAAGGCAAATGTTTGTAGAACCTAACACAATTAGGTTCTATAATAAACTTCCTAATTACATTACCGATTTACGGATAATAAGATCAAGAGTCATGGTAAGCAAGTTTTTTTTGTCGAAAGAGTATTATAGGGTGGATCATTACTGAATGACGGTGATGTCTGGATCAAATTCCCTCTCTGTATATCCATTGAAAATAAGAATAACTGTAAATAATATAAATACTGTAAAAAAACAATAGAAAAAAAACAGTAAAAATATTGTGTGGTTTTATGAAACCGCAAAGCAAGTGAAACTTAAAAAAAAACTTAATTTTCGGCTCGATTCTCACTGTTTCCTATTCTACCGCCAGCTGAAATGCGACATGCGATATATGAACGCAAAATTTTGGGTCGATAGATTAAAAGTTTACTTTAAAAAAGTTTATAATCCCGATGGAGGTTCTCGCCGGCTCTTCTTCACGACTGTGATGTTTTGCGAACTGGTAGTACTAGTGTGTAGACATTTATAAGTGCTTTCTTAGGGCCAAAATTGAGTAAAATATTTTAAAATTATATATTTGATGTCCTACTTGTCTTTTTTTTAATGAAAATTGGAATATATTTTAAATTTAATTACATTATTTTACTGCGAGATAGTGTTTCCAATGTTGTTATTTAATATCGTTGATCACGGTTACTGCTCCGCACCTTATGGTCGTATCGAGATATACCTTCCTCAATAAATAAGACCATAAAATTTGAAAATAGTTTTTTATGTCTGACTGACAGTTTCAGAGGTTTCCGCGTTCAAACAAGAAAACTCTTTATTTTTAAAATGTTATAGATCACATAAAATGATATTTCTTAACGTACAGCCGTTTTCACTCTTCAATTGATTTATTGACACGAAATTTAAAATTGTCTGTTTGTTTGTTTACATGGCAAATATAATATAGTTCTAAACAATAAACGTAAATTACAATTCACAATTAAAATAAACTCGTCCCTTAGAAATTGTGATAATCATTTATAACAATGAATCTCAAATACTTGATTACGATTGTATATCTTAATAGACCGGTTCAACTCGATTTATGTAGATTTTCGTCTAAGAAATTGCATATTGCCGCTTAGTTAAGCATAAGTGGTTGCGAATATGGGCTTGGTTTCGCTTAGAGTGAGTTATCATTTATTGTTTTAGAGTCGTATGTTAATTTATATTTAGTTTTTTTTAATCGTATTTACGATTTCTGTACTTGCTGAAAACAAGGGTTTTGAATTTATATTATGGTTTAAATCTAAAAATGTTACATTCAGAATTTTCTGTTTTTGAAAAGAATCGGGTATAACAACAGATACTTTTAAACTGACAAAGTGATAAATTTCCGAAAGTGCACACTTTAATTTTACGACTGATTTCATGAGCTACGTCAACGCACTCGTAAATAAACGATTTGATTTATAAGAGTTCACACATCGTTTTTAAATACCATAATTATGCTTTAATACTAACTGATCCTAACTCTACTCAACCTTATTGCTTATTAAAACAAATACCAATGATGACAATTTCCTTTATAAAATATCGCTACAGTTCTTAATCTTTCAAATTAAATAAATCTATCATTAATAACATATTATGTTCTTTAAAGTTAAATGTACTCGTCAACTGAACATTCATACATGCATATTTTACCATTCATCATACATTATCATTATTCATACATACATGTTTACATTCATACATACATACATACATCATTCATACATACATACATATTTTATCACGTACCTCACTATTGGGTTTTCGTAGAACTGGTGATTTAGTAAATAAATGTCAAACAATATAACACGAGATAATAATGAATGCAAATTATTTGACATTACTGTAAAATATCAATACACCTTATGGTGTTCGGTGTATGCTAATAATGATTTGTGACCTAATTCTCTATTTTTGTCAGTTTACTAATTTTGTAATTGACGGTCTCTTTACAAATTACTTACGCACAAAAAGCCTACGATTTATTGTGAATGTGATCAGCATAGCAGTCCGGCAGTCAAACTTTGAAATTGATCAAATTGCCTTTATATTTTTTATTATGAATATTATTATGAAATAATGAAATTATAATGAAATAATATTATTTCATACGTGATAAATACAATAAGCGATTACCAAATTTACATAGCTATAACATTAATTTAAGATGCCTCGAAATATGTTTTGGACATCTGGATATAGTTCGTTGATGAACGTGACTAACTGACGTGCACGATCGATGACCTAAGTAGCTCCGTACGCACGTATCTCTTAAACAAATATTTACCGAACATCCACCATGGAACGAAATAATCATTAACACCTAACAACCTCTGTGAACTACTTAAGTACGCACAATTTTTTAATGCCGATAAACGAGACATTACAAATAATTGATTTTTAAGATTTTCATTACAGAAAAACTGTTTTTATTTAAAAAAAGGGCATAATCCTTATATTACTTAATTTATGCTTTTTAATAACGTCAAAGTAGTTACTACTTTAAAAGATTGATACATCATAATTAAATATAAATTATTTTATTTCAAATAGACTGATAAAAGTTTTTCCTTGTCGACAGATGCCACAAACCGTTCCTAGGTCAGGGTGCAGCCCGCCATCAGCATCCCAAGACGAGAGAACTGTTCCCGCCTCTCCAGCAGACCTTCAAAATCTGCTCCGTCTACTAGGCGCATCGTCACCACCAGAACCGATGCTGCACTCCCCACCAAACCCACACCATAAGCCTCCTCCGCCATACCCAGAGGATAACAATTTTTTGGAGCGTTTATACGATTTCGAAGGGTATCCGACACCATCACCATCGTCAGATGAAGGCTCGATACCAACAGTAGCTTTGCAACCAGCCTCGCCTTACAATTCTCTACAATACACAACTCCAGTATACATCAAAGAGGAACCAAACAGATTGTATGTACCAGAATTTGCGTCGCCATACCCTCTGTCACCTTCTGGATCTTGCGTTTCGTATGGTAGCCAAAATCAATATTCTTCACCAGTACCACAACATGACGAGTATATCGACATAGAAGAGTTATTGAAGGAGAACCAGATATTACAAGACAGCGTGCAACAGAGTTATGTCACACCTAAACTAGAGATCGAAGAACCTAGAGATCACATTCTATTGAGATCTGCACTCGAAGATACGTCATTCCAAAAGCGTCTGAATTTAAGGCCTCTGCCTTTGGAACTGGGAAGTGTAAAGATGGAGGAGAGCAGTGGAGGTGATGAGCTAGTTGCTCCTGACATAGACCGTGTACTGTCAATGGCCATAGAACAATCTAAAAGAGATGCAGATAACACGTGCACTGTACTTGGAATCTCACCAGGTAAGCTTATTTGAATAGTATTTTTAACAACACGCCCTGAAAGTCGAGCAACGATAATAAAGGTTATATTTCGAGAAAGATCATTTAAGTTATTTTAATCCAGTTGGTGATTCACAAAATATACTTTGGCATGACTGGATAAATATAAATCATCTAACAATTTGCAGTAAACTAGAATTATGACAGTATTTTTCTGAACATGAATGAAATTTTTGATCAATTTGGATGGATATAGGAATAATTAAAAGAATGATAATTTTTGAGATAATATCCTATTTATTAAAATTGTTGAAATATTAAAAAAGTTATATTAGAACTTTGCTGAAATTTTCTAATTCTAACTCCCAGTCACGATTTCAGGCACTTAAGTATTCATTACGTGAACTTGTTAGCTAATATATCCAACTAAAGAAAAAGAAGTATTATTAAATAGCGAGAAACCAAGGAAATCAACATCACCGAGTTAGCATAAACGTAAAAAACCTTTGCGTGCACAAGTAACTTTGATGATTATAACTTGTGAATTAGTTATAAATCATTGCCCGATGTTCATGCATAATTTACTTTAGACATGACATGGGAATGTTGTAGTTCTATACCACAGATTATGTGAACCAGCTCAATCACTCCTGTGCCGTAAATTAAATATTACGGTCAGGTATAACGACGACGTGCTTTCCATCAGGCACTGTTTAACCTTATTGGCAAGGTAGAATTTAATAAATCTGATATGTATGATCTTGTTTAAAAATACAAATAAACATTTGTCGAAATATATATAATCACTATAATCAATCATTTGATATGCTCTCAATATTACCATTCTATCTATCAGAAATATTGTCAGGCTCAAAGAGAACATAGTTTCCGAATTTTTTTGAAAAATTACTTTTCCGATATTATTTTAAAGTGAGAAAGTTGATGCTTGTGAAATTTTTTGGACTAGAGGCGTTATATGTGGTTTTCGAATAAAATGTCATGACTTTAAACTGCCCTTATTTGCAAAGAGTACACTAAAAAACTAATAGAGAAATCGGGAGAAAATTCATTAACAGCGTGACAGTACTCTTGTAACTGGGATTGCGATATCTGGCAATATTATAAAATCCCTTTTAGTTATTAACATTCAAATATTGGGATCAGCAAGTGTATTAAGATATCAGACAAGATATCAAGTGGTCAAAAGTATTTAATCCCCTAATGTGTGAACTGAATTTCTTTGCGCAATCCGTATTTTAAACTAGCTACTCAATCTGTAATAATACTATGTATATTAACAATGACGTCACTAAACAAAAAGATAATTTCCACGTAGATCTCAGCTACAGCTTCAGCGTCACTATAATAAATTACTTCTAAGAATCTATAGATGGTTACGTAAGTCATCTGTTAATGTTTGATCAACGATCATCTTCACATACAGTTATGACGTTTCCTCTAAACATTTTAATTGGATATGTAAAATAAGCCAGCACTTAAAACGATGTTTGTATAAGAATTACGAGAGATGAATTCATAATTGCAAGTTAATTTTTTTATGTAATCGATATGTTGGAAAACTTGTGATCAACTTTTTAAAGCGATTTTAAAATAACATGATATTCTTCAAATCTTACTGTTGCCTGTTCATCGAGAATTGTTTTCGTATTCAGCACGAATCTTTTTTCACAAGCCCCTAATTTTTACACTTTATTTACCTTGTTCATTATTATCTTTAAATATCACACTAAAAATAATGTAGATCGAAAGCAAATGTCTAATTTAATATATATAAAACAATATCCTCTTATTAGGTATAAGATACTATACGTCATACGATAATTATAAACACTGTTAACGGTTTTTGTGCGTTTCTCATTGCTTTTAACGTTATGGTTAATTACATAATGACATATTAATAATGACATTAGGACTCTCAAAATAAAGGTCTCTCAATCAAATCTTTAATGATTTTAAACCAAATGAAGGTAATGAAAAAACATTTATTCAATATATGTATTTCATATGATGATGAAGAATAGAAAATTATCCTAGGTATATGTTTGTAACCAAGCCAAATAAAGATTCTTTATCTTAGATCTGAACTGAAAAATCACTGATTACCATAATTATTGTTCATATACAGTCAGACATGTTTCAAGACATCATTGTCAGTCAAACAATATTTCATTTTATATAGTAAAACCTGATTAACATACTAATTTAATTAATTATACACCAGATTAATAATATGGTTACTCACTTTATCATAACAGATTTCAAGCCATTATACCGACAAATAAAACATTTAAAAAATAAACTGGCATAGATGCTACTGTATCTTTAGTACTTTCTCTTAAAGTATTTCTTTTTCCAGATCCAATGCTGTGGAGTACGGCAGATGTAAAAGCTTGGGTTATGTTCACACTACAACACTACAATTTACCGATGGTACCAGCTGAAAATTTCAATATGGATGGAGCAGCGCTGGTTGCGCTAACTGAAGAGGAATTCAATCAGAGGGCGCCTCAGGTAAACTATAATTCGTTCAAAATTATTATTTAAGAGTATATTATTTTATACTACAACCAGGATAGAGGGCTTTTTCTGAAGTTTAGTTACTATTAGGCATGGATAGGTACATGGCGATAATTTTTTTACTTTAGAGTACTAGAAAACCAGATGATCGTTTGAAAATGCCACCATGCAATTATTTCATAATGAAGATCACTTTGGACTTGATACTATTTTACCGCAACTTCATTACCGTTGTCTACGAAATGTAAGGACTCGCGCGCCACCTTTTGTAAAGTAGTTGTACTTAATCAGAAAACTTGAAGAGCTTACGTGCAATAACGCGTCAATGTTTGATCGCAATCGGATGGTTTGGTGGGTCGCTAAGGTTTAGGAACACATAGACAAACAAACAAACATTCACTTTTATATGTATACACTTCATACCTATATAGAAGGATGTTGGTATATATTGATAAACTCCAACACCGTTTGACCGATCACAATAAAAATCGGTATATCTATTTCACAGATAAGGTTTTTAAGTTATCCCTGAACGAGATAGCCCTGTGGTCGAGTTATTAAATACTGAAAAAGACAGAACAACATCTGTGGGGCCTATGAGTCCTAATTATAATATTAGATCTGATAAAAATATACACTTCATATATAATTATTATCAGCTGCTGCAATAAGTTTCGTAACAAAAACTGTTTCACCTAACAAAAGTTATAGAAGCGGACAAAATATTATACATATAATTACATTTAATCATAGATAATAATATAATTAATGATGACCATTCACACTCGAAGTGTTTACAAGTATTTGACCGTGAAATGGTAAATAAATAATAACATAATGATGAACAAAGTGCAGGAAGGAAAAGCAGGTCGGGTTTTATAGATACATTCCAAGTAATCTATGAAGCCCTTTAACCTCTTAGTAACTCATAAAAGATGGATAGTTGACGACACCAATAGTTCAATCATAGATTACATTCGTTATTTTTAACGAGGGTATCTACGGTTGAGATTAAACCATTATAGAAACTATAGTAAATGAAAGATATTGAAAAGTAAATTTAACATGTGTCAAATAACGAAGTGCTCACTCGCTGTGACACGCGTCATTTAGAGGTTATCTCCTTCATAAAACATTGATTCGTCTTTAGTAGATTCAACCGGTTTTTGTAAAACTTTTTGTCTCTTTTAAATCGTTATCCAGCCAGTAGTCGTAAGTAATATTTAAGTAACCCATATTATATCAACTTTAGATATTAAGAATAAACTATAAGTCGTTCAAATAATTCTAAAATGTAGGTTCTCTTATCATTTACGTCATCTATTTACAATATATCGATAAATTAGTTATGAGAAAAGTATAGCATAAACAATAAAAATGAGACTACTAAGTTAATGAATGTGCCGAGCTATTCAGTCAATGTGCCGAGCTATTATAAAAAAAAAAACTATTGTAAAAAAATAGACATTAAAATATCAGATAAGATTCCTATACTGTTTTATTTGAATATGTAAATAGAATAATTAGTTTATGTTGTGTCATTTATAACTATATACCTATGTGAAATCCCCGAATCTAATATCAATGAATATGACATTTTATTTATCGTATATTTTGTACTTTAGACTAATATCAAATAATAATATAGTTAATGACTAGTATTAAAAATTAATCATCACAAAAAGTAAACATAGAGTAGTGTAAAATAAGGGAATTTTTCTTTGTACTTGAGAGCGCGCCAATTTCTTTAATAAAATGGTTTTTGGTTATGCAAGCGATTTCGCCAATGTCAAGTATGATAAAAGCAGGCTGTTTATCAGCCTGTATAGAATTTATGTTTAATGTGAAATGATTAGCTTATTTTACTGGCGCTATTTCTTACTAATACTCGTATTATCAGAAAGTAAATTAAACTCATTACATACAAATTGAAACCATAAGAAAATATGTCTAGAACGTAATTTTTTTCTAACATTAATGACTCTTCTGAACTTTATATTACGCATAATCAGGTTCTTTATATAATAAATCCTTTAAAAAATGACCCTAAAAAATTCGATGAAAAAAAATCTTTATGACACCATATTTGCCATAGTTTAATAGTTTAATTCGATGTTTTTAGAGCATCATCAACGATCGCTGTTTTTATAATTAGTTCCTTAGTTTTTATGTATAAAGCTAAATGAGTGGCTTACATCATTTTTTTTTGTGATTCTTGCACATGTCTGTGCCGTTGATGAATAGTGATGATTCAGTTCAGTACGGTTTAAAGTGTATGTGTCAGTTTTCAAGTTTTTGAGAGTATTTTTTTTATTAATATATAGTGCCTGGGGCTCATATAATATCGTAAGACTTGAGGCACCCAAGTAAACCTCAGCTGCACTAGTTTACCTTGCTGAGTAACGAACGAGGAAATAGTGAAAGCGTCTTGATGGAAAGCTCGTCATAGTGATTCGCATTTCAAGATTAGCCTATGCATATGCAGCTTCTGTTATGCAAGTCGCCATGACAGCGACCACTGGCGTTGGATTATTGTTCTCACGGTGGTTGCAACTGTTATAGGATTGTACTGAACTTAAAAAAAATACATAATAAATTTCAACTGATACTAATTAATACATTATTAAACAGGGTCTTAAAAGTAGAACAATAAAGTTCGCTATTTTATTTTTGTTCTTTATGCTATACTAGCAACCCGTCCCGGCTTCGCATGGGTAGTGAAGCAACATTTCTATTAGTTTACACGTTAAAACTCCCAGTCGGCATGATTTTTTCCGAAATTTTCAACAATCATATTCATATTTCAGCCAATTTACACAAAACCGTAATGAATTGTACACCTAAACCTTCCTCATGAATCACTCCGTCATTTGATGAAAACCGTATGAAAATCCGTTCGATCGTTTTTAAGTTTATCACATTCAGATAGACAGACAGACGCGGCAGGGGACTTTATTTTATAATATGTATACATAGATAAAAATTAATTGTAAATTTTAGTTGATTTTTTAAGTTCCTAAGGAATTAATTTAAATCAAACCAATCATGCAATATAGCGGTACAAACTCACAGTATCAAATTACATTTCAAATACGAATATGTGCTTACCAGAATTTAATTTAAACTTACCTATTGATTTATACAAAAATACTAATATAGATTTCTGTTATAATTACTATAAATCAATCAATTATAAATATATATTTCCATTTTTGATGGTTTATAATTATCAACTGTGACCTAATATATGTTTGATATCATAATATAGGTGAATATTATTTTACATTATGAGAATTTTAAATTATAATTTATCGCTTATATTGACTTTTAGATACTATTAATGTTATCAAAGGATTTTTGTTGTAGGTAAAATAATTTCGAGTACGTGTCAGAAAGGTTGAATTTCTGAGTCCCCCCATTTTGGCTTAATAAATAACAAACTTTTTCAAACAAACTGTTAAACGTTAAACTATATCACAATAAAAGAGATATCTATTACACTGTGACGGTTTCGAGGTAGGTAGAAAGATTGTAGTGGAATAGAATTTTATCACTGTCGTTGTGGCTTTTCGCGACATTCTCAACATGATCTATTCGTGCATTCTGGCCATTTCTTTACACTTATGTCTGTTCCTACTCTCAGTCTTATGAACTAGCAAGACACTTTCTTTTGTAGCTTGGTGTCTATCGAAACAAAAGTTAGCCGTTATGATATTGCTAAAACTATATTAGCAGTTTTAATTCATCTGATTTTTCAGAAATTGTGCTCTTGTACAGGTATTATTAAAATCTTTACACATTTTCTGTGTTGTGATATGATTTAAAAGTATGTAATTAATAAATACCAATGTACCACCAAAAATAGTTTAGTCTCAGTCATTAGTTACGTATTTTATAATAAATTATTGGAAATCTTATAATGATTCTATAAGATTTAAGTAGAATAAAAATTTCCAGGTTAGCGTTCTTCGCAAAAAAAAAACGATTATCAATCGTACTTAGCTTAATGAGAGGTTTTGCTATGTCGTTTAAAGTATAAGTTGTAATATGTGTTTACCAGGTAACAAAGGTACTATTTTCTTAAATACAAGATATTATATATATATATATATATATATATATATATATATATATATATATATATATATATTACAAACAGTAAAATAGTTCAAATATCAAATATAATTAATAAAATTGTTACTGTTAATTAAGGACAAGGAAAGTGTTTTGTGAAACATATAGGAAATCCGTAAAAAGACGTAAGCTATCATTATGCAAGGTGTGTTACGTTATGAAGGAATTGGAGTCTGTAATAACAATTATTATATAATGAACTTTGCATAGATGCGTGTCCATTGATACCAATATACCGTGCCACAAAATAAGGTAAAGGTATTTAGCGCGCAGTCTAACCTTTAGTAAAATTTGTATTGCCTAATAGTTTAAGAGATGTTTAGTGGCTCCGAAGTTGCAGATAGTAAAGGTAATTTGTTATTTAATTGAGTACCTAGACTTTCTTCAAAATACTAAAGTTACGATAGTAAATAAAATTTACCTGGTTTTTATAATAGTCAATTCTTTTCAAACCTAAGCATCATTGATATTCGTGGCGGTCTCATAATTCCAGTATAATAAGTATTTACACCGTATTTTTTATATTAAATTCATCCAATTGCTATGAAACTTTGGTGAGTTGTTGTGCACACGTCAGTAAAAGTTCTGTATTAGTACTACTTGTTTTCACTAGATGGTGTGAGAGTCGCTTCATTTCGAAGACAACGGAAACGAAGTTGCGGGCAAAAGCTAGTAATATATAAAGCAAACCAAAGGCACTAATAAGCATCGATTCGAATGGAACTTCACAAATAACTATTGTAATTTATAATTTCCCTGTATTAATATGATTATATTCTTGATAAAATTAATCTATTTAACAGTTGTTTTGGGGCAGATTATATAAAAGTAGTCATTTTATACAATTCCTTATTATTCTTATAACAAGTAACCCAAATGAATTAAGCGTAGTTGGTTTTAGCATGCGCTGTTGCCTCGCGGCTTTCTCCAAGGCCGATGAAAGTCTTATAATCATCCAATATATGTCTGGTGCATGCATACAAATTCGACTATCTTGTCTTAACTTGGTTATAATAATTAGTAACAACATTCAAGCAAAAATACTTTATAGTACACATATTATATTCAAAAAATTACGTAATAATATACCAGATATTTCCACGTGGTGAGTAAAGTACAAATTCCAAGCTTCGCAAATACAAAAGAGGTCTTAAGCCTGTCCTGTAGTTACAAATAATATAATCTTCTTGCAAATAAATTATGCTTTTTGATGTATTTACTTTCTACTCTATTTTTGAGTAGAAATTAGTAATCGTCTTCAACGTTGGCAACTTTAAATAAATTAGCTACCTTTATTTTATTGTATCTAAATCGTTTAATTTATATTATAATTTAAAATAAATTTCATTGGATACTAACTAAACCCGAAGTGTAATTTACATACCATCAGACATTCTCGCTGGTGTAAATCTTCCGAACAATAACAAAGTGTACTTGGAAAATTCCACTTCTTTCTTGGAAACATAAAAATTTACTGGTATAAATATTATTGTAGTCTGGAAGCACTCTTTACGCGCAATTGGAGATATGGAAAGCTGCGAGGCACGAGGCATGGAAACCATCGCAATGGACAGAGAATCAGCAACCATCGCCAACCCCTGCACCAGCTGGTCTGCCTTCAGCCGATGACATGAGTGATGGTATGCCTCATTGTTATTATTTATTATTATTTATAAAAGTCTTCTTAACTTAACATTTCAGTTTCTTTAAATGGGGTTGCTCAAACTAATAGTGTCGGCGATCTGCCGCAAATATTTAGGTAGCAAGTGATCGACTGCTAAACTTCTATTATGAAAGACAAATAGATAATGTTTATGAAATGGCTTTTATTACGTTTTAAAGGGAAATATGTACAAAATAATGGTAGGAAAATATGAATTACAAACTTCTGGAAGTTGATGTATAGAACTGCTCATCGTTCGCGTAATTTTCATAGGACGGCTCGTAATTACTGAGTGCCAACCACAAGAAAGATGACAGGTTCGTTAGTTAATCGATTGCGATATTTAGATTTCATTATGTTATCTCTAAAAATGTTGAGTCGCACGAATAAGTATATCGGAAAAAACCTGTTAACTGTAGAGCTATTTTTTTATACGCGGATATTTGTGTTAAGATGTAAACAAAGAACAAAATTTGGGAAAATTACCTGCAACATCTAATTTTGGATAGTGGGCTTGGATCTAATTAGCTGCCTCAAGACTTTTAGAGTATTTTATACTTTTCGATAATTTCCGCGATCGAGTGTTTGAGCATAAGTTGATTTTTTTCTAACTTGCAGAAATCATCCAATTTATATTGATATAGTAGTTTTATTTATATTCACAGTATTTTTTTTTAAATACGGATTCGTATTAAAAATAGCTTACTCTTTATATGCCATATTCGTGCCAAAACTAATAAAACACGAAATAACGAATGTTCCAGATCTTTATCCATATAAATTGATAATTCTATATAAAATGCAATATGAGTATAATGTATCATAAATTTTAAAATATTTATAATCACAAAAATATAATTTATATTCACCTAAATATATTACGATTAAACATGATAACCGTTGATGTAGTAAGGTTAAATATTTTGTCATCCAAGATAACATTAAACGTGACTTCTATTGAAATAACAAATTATGATTTTCAGATAACTTATTAAAAATAATTCATATTTGATTTTTCATTAAAAAAAAAACAATAGGTTACATATGCAGAGTCGAATATAATTTAATTATGTCAATCGTATAGGGTATAGAGATGCAACAGTAGTTAGTATTGTACTGTAACTGTTAAACGATACTTTGGTCGGCCTACATTTGGAACGAGATAGAGACAAACAAGTTAATGATGTATGAAGGAAGGTTACTAAGGAATTGAAAAGAAAAACTTGTGTCTACAATGGGGACAGATGATTTTAGATTTGCATATAACAACCGTTTGCTGTTTAACGAAAGCAGTAAAGCAAATTCTATTATCTCTAAACAATGAGGTTAATAAACAAAATATTAAACAATAAAACCAAACCAAAATTAATTAACATTAAAATTGAGTATTCGTATTATAAAGTTTAAAGCATCAACATTTGTAAAGTGTAATTCTAACATTATTATCAGGTGACATATTTTATATAATAGCTACTATTTTATATCAAATGGTGTCACTGGTATAAGGCAGTGTTTGAGAGAAGCAATAATTCAAACACCTTATGAAACAGAATCATAATATATAGTTAAATCTGTGTTAAAATCAGTTTAGATGCCTAAGTTATCTGTGTTCCGAGATAAAAAGTTCATTCTCTGCAACATACAGTTATCTCTTTAATAAAAAAAGGTGTCAGATAGTGGCACAGGAAATAGCGATCTACAATTATCTCTAGCTGAGTTGTCAGCAGTCCACACATGTGGCGTGTTTTAAACAGAGATTTATATCAGAAAGGGTCTGACGATTGATCGTTATATTTCAAATAGGCTACTAGGTTAATCAATTGAATTTAATTTTCAAAATAAAAGTATTGATACAAGAACTGAGATAAAATAGTCTTCGAATATATTATTAGAACTATAACTTATTAACGAAATTCATCTTTATGAGAATAAGCATGCATTTGATAAATAATTTCATAATAATGAGCTCACAGGCTATCAATATAAATCAAAGATATTTATCGCTGTATGAGATATAAAATTTAAAATCACTGACCAACAAATTTAGAAATAAAATCAATTGGTATCTAGTGTTCTAGATACCAATTCTTCTATCGCCACGCCTGGTTACTGTTAATCCATCAATCAGAACTTCGCCGTCCTGTTGGCATTCTATCGTCCCGTACTCGAACGCTTCATGCCCATGTACGTCGAGTCCAGTTTTTATATCTTTCCCGACGACCCAGTTTGGTTTACTTGTGACACCAGCGCAACAAGGTTATATTAAACTATTAAGATATACTACCGTGTAAGTATTCATCACGCTCTCTGAATACTTCAAATTAATTTTGTTTTACTTCTTTGATAGATTTAAATTTTAAATGATAACTGTGATTATGTCCTTTGTCATCTTTATGTAATACCTTTGACATTTCAATGAATTTGTATCTGAAGTTCACTGTTTGACCTTTATTCAATAGATTTACACCTAGGTATAACGTTTTATTCACCGTCTTCATTATATAAATAGGCACTTAGCTTTCTTCTTTAAATAGAATGTTGCTGTTTGGACTGCACCTTATGTTTATATGAATCGTTTGAATGTTGGTCCGTTTAAACGTCTAGCTCCGAAGGTCGGTCGCTATAAATTTGGACAATGTTTACTTTATCTGCTACTGAAATAAACCTACTGTCTGTTGAAAAATAATTGATCTTTTAATACATATATCTAAGACTTGTATAATTATGTTCGAATCAATTAGAACTATATGATATAAAATATTGAACGTGCGTCTTGCTTGTACGGCTTCTAAGAACTCATGAATTTAAGCGATAAAGTTCTTAGAAACAATCGACATTGACGTAGTAACTAAGTCGCTATAATGAATTTGAGTTTTTTATATCGAATCCCGTCGTTAAAACACTTATACTACTACACTATACTACTACTATTTTTGTAAATTGTTTATTGAAGTGAAAAAAAAACCAGTTACTATAATAATATGTTTATATATATGTATTTGTGTCATATGATACTACTTTCTTTCGAGATAATGATTAATATACGATCAGTTTACGTGATTAATTAGTATGTTGATGAGCCTAGAAATGATAATAAGGAGAAGTCACGTTTATTAAGCTAGAAGTAGTGATATTACTAGAATGAACTAGAACTTTGAAATATAATGTCTATTATTATTCATTTTTTTCTAATTTCATTACATTTTCTGTAAGTGTTCATGTTCATGTTAGTGTCAAGCTATTATCTATTATCTTGTTTTCCATGAATAAAACAATTTTATATTATTATTTATCGATAAAGTCATTAATCTACTAAGCAACAAAAACCAACGAGTCACGCGCAAACTCAAATTCTGTGTTGTTTGTTACATTCATCATACGATATTAATTGAACAATTAATTTTATTCTTTGTAATCTGTTATAGATTTTTATTTACTTTTGTGTGAAAAAACTAAATTTGTTAAATTAGACCACTCTCAATGAATTCCGCCATGTTTCCATATTAACGTGCTTTTAATAGCTTGGCCTATATGAATTTAATGAATCTTTAGTTTTTTTTTTAAATTATGTATCTGTTAATTACAGAATTAATCAAATTAAATTAATAGAGTTGTTTTTTTACCTACAAACTCATTGCTAGAAGAATTTTATATTTTTATTAAATGGTATAAATTTAATATAGTTACTTTAAAGAAAGTTTATTTAGTGTTACAAGGAAAAGCATACGGTTCATTTGTAATAGATAATAAATATGAAAGAAAAATGCATTTGCTTTTTTGATATGTTGAATATTTCCTTATTAAGATTCGTTTACTGATAATTATAATTTATTTCCCTAGCAGATGAAGACTCTGAGTCAGCGGGCACGAGTAATGCCACAGCTGGCGGCAAAGCGAAGACTGGCAGTACGCATATACATTTGTGGCAGTTCCTGAAAGAACTTTTGGCGTCACCACATGTGCACGGATCCGCAATCCGGTGGTTAGATCGAAGTGAGTGTATTATTTTATTTACCTAATTTTTGGGTAATATTTTGACCACGACTGATCTGTTGTTAAGTGAAGCTACGTAAGAGTTTTCTAAGTATAATCATAGGAATACAAAGATATGAAGACATCATCTGAAGGTGATAAACAAAGTTATTAATACGCATTGGTATAAAAAAAAAGCAAATATGGCTACACTGAAAACTCTGACTCAAGTGACTTACTTCTTGGTTTAATTATGAGTGATAATGTAGCTGTAAGCGCTAAAGGTAGTAAATGTAAGTGTTTTATTACTTAAAAAAATGAATAGATTAGACGTTGGCAAGTATAATAAAATATTAGGTGATTCGTCTTATGATGCTAGTCTAGACTAGTTAGTTCAAATCAATTGCTTCTTTTTTTTAAATATTTAATAAAATATTTATATTACGATGTAGTATATATAGAGTTATGTTGCAATGAGGCTGACATATGCGGCTTGCATAAAAGCCTGTAAAATTAAAAAAAAAAACTTGGCAATTCGTTTAAGTATCTAGATACTACATGTACAATAAAAACTTCAAATCTAGATTTAAAAATTCATATCAGTTTTATATTCGGGTGACGTTTTAAATGTGTCTTGAAAAACATTGTGGAGTCACGCTTATTTTTAAATATTACGTTTATATTATTTTATTGTGAAAACGGCTTAACGTTGATCGATCATAACCTTATCACCGATAACTGTATATTATTGTAGTTACAGTATCATTTTGATGTATAAGTTTTATTTTATTTATATAAATAATATCGTAGAACACAATTTTGTGGAAGTCAACCAGCCTTTGTTTTTATTTCTTATTAAAAATTCCATAAATAATTTTAATTAATTAATAATCTTTGTTTAACACATAATTATGTCTGATTAAAAACGCCTAGGTGAATTAAACCGTTTTTAACATCATTTTGTAGCTAACAGAAAAAAAAATCCGTATCTCACAACTCACTAGACAAAGACAAGTAAATCAATTACTACTTCAAGCCCTCATTTGGATAGTATTTATAATTTCGATTTTCTCTTTTATTGCCACTTCTTTTCATTAATTCTCGATTCCCATTTCTTCAGTTTATCAAAGATCTCCAGTAAGGAAAGAAATTTAAATTAGTAGGAAAAGCTTCGAGTTCTTAAAATAAATAAATAATTTATAGAAGAAATAACAAAACAAAATATAGGAACATTGCAGTAGAAGATATAGATTATATATTTGGTCTAGTACCAATGTCCAGCGATAAAACATAATACTTTTGTATGGACTGAACGCCAACGCATTTTCTCTTAACTTACATTATTTTATATTTTGTTAGGTTAAATCTATTCGTACTATCTTTGCTTAATAAAGACAATCTTTAATGAGAAAATATCCAACAAACACGAATATATAACTAAGTTATTATGTATCAACTTGTATAAGAAGACGTGTTTCTCAGTCAAGTTATTATCGTACCCAATTATCTGTTACTAATTAACGAGTCCACGACAATAGTTACGACGCATATAAACAAACACGATCTCTATTACAATTTTATATTAGTTAGCAACAAAGCATTTATACTACTGTTATATCTTGGTCATTTCACTGACTATTTAATCGAAGCTTTCCAAAATATTAATGGTCATAAAAAAGTAGGCACTTTTTTGTCTAGATTTTCTTTTCACAATTTCAAACGCTGTCACAGTAAATACAAAATCCTCTAAATATATTATAAAGGTCTGTGAATTATATTTATGTTTTCTTATAAAAACTAAGAATATTTATTCAAACCTTTCTTGTTTTTTTTATAATCAGATTTATAATTTAAAGTTTTTATGTAAAAAAAATTAGGTACTTAATAAGAAATACTCGGAAAATGTTCGAGTTTATTTATATAGATAAATAAAACTTTTGTTATAAGTACTCTATATAGAAACAATATTCAATTAGTATTATTAAAAAAAAACTATGTTAACTTTTTAGGGTTCCCAATATCAGTAATAGACAATGCCATAAAATGTGTCAATATACAAAATCATAAACTATATTTATTTTTCTTAGGTTTTACATAGTAATATGGAAAAAAGAGTTATAATTCATTGTATATTTGATAAATAGATTCGAATGAAAGAAATACTACAGCATAATCATAAGGACTTAGACGTGAACGCAACTCTAAACTAACACATGGCCGCAATTAGAGTATTTTATTAAAATGTATATATCAGACATGATACAAAATAAAGTAACATTGGTGCCAAAGAATTATTGTACTGGAAAATTCATCTAAACTGACATTCCTGAGTCAAGGTGAACAACACTAGTAAGTTATTCGATAAAATAGTCCACGTTAAAGGTTAGTCAGGTACTTACACAGCTGAATGCTCGATAGATAACGATTCTTCAATGCTTAATCGAATGGCGATTAATTTAACTAAATAATTAAACGTATTTGTCATTCAAGTTCCGTTTAAATACTTTGATTTTATAATACCACTAGCTGTACCCGGTTTCACGCGTATTTGATTTTTTCGATTCTCGTCGAGCAGCCAACCCATCCTCGGCCTCCGGCAAACCGCACCGCACCAGTCGGCTCACCCGCACTATTACTTAGTTCTCGCTTAGCTTAAGGTAACTGCTCCGCTCCTAAGGGCTGTAGCGTGATGTTGGTTAAACCATACCTTTCCTTAATAAATAGGCTATAAAATGCCAAGTTTTTTTTTTTCAAAATTGACTAATATATCTAGAAATTAGCAAGTTTAAACAAACAAACAAAACTTCTGAAAAAAGTTTACATTTGAAATGAACACAAAAATTTGAGAAACCAATTTAATGAGAAAAAAAAATTCCCTAAATATATTATAATTATTTCATAAAACATAAATTGTACTTTTTCTTTTAAGTTTTTTTAAAAGCTTATGTAAGAATCCATCGATAAATTAATTCTGCAGCACAACACTCAACGGCTGACGGAGTGGTTAAAGCTTACTTATAAGCTTCAATCGTGACTGGCCTTTGCAGACGACAGTAGAGCATTCTGACAATTTATAGTCTATTATGCTTCAAGACATAATAACACTATGTCCTTTTTCGGTGGTCACGAATTGTTATTTTGAATGCGCGAACATTCTGGTATTATGCCGTACCTAAAACTTCTAATTTAATTTATGCGTAGGTTGTGTTGTATGAGTACCTATAGATGTTTTTAGGTTAATTTTAACAGTCAGTAAGATTTTATTCTTTGTACCTTATCTGAAGCCTTACTTACTTATTTTTGTTGAAGGGTCCCAAAGGTTGAAAAAGTTTATTTTTTGATGTCTTTATGTGAGTTTTAAACTTCCTAACATATTGTGCCGAACTATTATATTGTGAAAGCCTAAGTCTATGTAACATTGACTCTATCACGCTTTTATTTAACACGCAGAAACCAAACATTATGGTTTTTGTACCAAAGTTAAAAGTTTAGGACTCGCGAATGCACCGTAGAATGTCAAGATTTTAAAATCTCGACCATTTAGATTGTTATATTTTGTTTTAATGAAAACCCTATAACAAATTAAAAACAAAAAAAAAACAATTTGTATCGTTTTCTATATTAGATTAACATATTTTTTAATTTAGAAATATAAATCTTATATATATTAAGAGCATTGTCACGTTCTATATTCGGTTGAAACAAACAAATGTTAAGTATCGTTGGTATTGAGACATCGACCGACCACACCTTTAGTATGTGTTTTAATATTATATTGATAAAGATTTCCAACTATTTTGAACAACGATACCAATCATTGTGTTAATCTGTTTGACAATACGTATCTTTATTGACGTCAAACGTACTCGTACGATTCAAGTTCACGAAGGTAATGCGTGGCTTTGATCATGTAGATTATATTCTAGAAATGAACTTTTATTATTTAATGTTGAAGAAATGACGTGTGACAATAAAGTCCCTAAAATATCGCCGTTGTGCTGATAACGGTTGTACAGTTGGTGGATAAATTTTTCCAAAAATTTGAAAAAGCGACGTAGAGTTGTTTTTTGTAAATTCTACATCTTTTTAATGAAGTGGTTGTCGCTGATTCCTAACGTTAGATATTTATTAAACATAGAAAGAAATACCGTTATGTCCATCTGAATATATTAAAGATTGCACGCGTCAACTCGCTTCGAAAATACAATGACCATGAAACTTACTAAAACATTCGTCCGACGTCTAATGTCTCTTAAAAATAAACTATCAATTTATTTAGTATTCACATAACCATGTTTAATTCATGTCATGATTTCAGGTAACGGTGTGTTCAAGATTGAAGATTCCGTGCGCGTAGCCAGGCTCTGGGGCAAGAGAAAGAACAGGCCCGCGATGAACTACGACAAATTGTCGAGAAGCATCAGACAATATTACAAAAAGGGTATCATGAAGAAAACAGAGAGAAGTCAGAGGCTCGTCTACCAGTTCTGTCATCCGTACTCTTTATAAATACTACGTTATAGTTATAGTTAAGTTAATGTATATAATTTATTTCGTTGTATATAGTGGAGTGCATGCCGCGGTAATGCGGTCCTTGAATGTCTTGCTTTGACTTGCGGTGAATACGCAAAACAAAGCTTAGACGCTGTGTCTGTTGACAGCCGAATTTTCTACGGTGCCCCAAACGAAATCCCGTATAGGCAACCGAGAATTATTAGGCGTCGTGTATACTATCCCTCCATGAAATTCGAGAAAGGTAATTTTCTCTAGAATTTCATTGGACGGGACGAAATGATGTGTTTAGATTTGTAAGTTTTTTTTACCGGCGATTAGACGTTTACGCTTTTATGGGATGCTCAAAAAAAGATTTACGTCGAAAGCTGGTAATGTTTATCCCATATATCTATGATATATTTCTAGTACGTTCTATGAACTTATAGTTTAATAAGCGATGTGTACAGATTTTTTTAAAATACGAAATAATGCTATGTGCATGCGTAATTATAGTGATGATTAACGAGATTATTATATTAAATGTGTTTAAAATTAAACATAATAATAAAAATTATTTTATAAAAAAAAAAACAATGGCGAGTTACGTCGAATATTGCAATAATTATTGTATAAGTGGGCGGTTAGGAATAAAATTTGGGTGAAATTGAGATTTTAAATGATTTTGTGCCAAATAGACGAAGTGTATTTATTCGGTACAAAATTATAAGTAAAATGTTTGTTTAAATCCGGTAAACCCGCCGATGTAAATATTATGTTGACTTAAATAAAAACATTTGCAATAAATGGTGTCGGGTTAGTTATAAGAATTGGTTAAGTTATGTTATTCGGAGTTATCAGCGCAGTTAGTGCTCGATCTATGTGGATTTAATAATAATTATTGGACCAAACTAAATTAGATTTTATGAATCTTTGTATCGTAATTCATACAAATAAAGTGAAATTTGCCATCTCTTTGAGTATTTTATTTTGACAGTAATTACTAACATTATTGCTCCTATGTAATGGAATATCTATCGAATTTGGGCCCTTTTTCACATTTAGTTTTTGTTGCGATTTTAATAGTCATTAAAAAGCTGCACAACGCCATCTAGTGGTGAGCGAGTGGAAACGCCGTTGTAGTTCTCAAAGTTCAAAGTTACAGTGTTAAATACTGTAATCATTGTTTAATTACAGTATTTAAAAATAAAGGACATAATTTTATCCAACTGGCACACTTAGGCGTGTCGCGTTTCGCATCAGCCGGTTTATATCCAGTAATGAAGCTGGGTGGTAAGAATCTGTACCCAAATGGATCGCGACCAACATTTACATTAAACCGCTCGTCTTAGTGTTTCTCTTTATTTTCGTCGCATTTCAGAATAAGCCAGTGTATTATATCCAGATGCCGAAAGGGTCGCAGGCATACCAGCGAACACAGGTGATGAATTGCCGATCCTTCGATGGTCGCCGTTGTTTCTGGATTCACAGGCACAGACAGTGCTGTTACTTAGCCGTTCTACAATATAAAAAAAAAAAATAGAATTAAAATTGCAAACAACATTATATCAAAGGTCAATCAGGAAAATATCTTTTTACTCAATTGAGCTTAATTCTAACATTTAATTATATGTAGACATACAAGCTTTATAATTTATAAGCTTTGATTATTTTTCTTTTTTAAGTCTCTGACCGACACCCCTAAAGCAGATCAGGGATCTTGTGTCTTCTAAATAAATCTAAAATAACTTTACAATGTCTCTTCCTTCTTTGAGAAGTTCTCAATGACACCAAGCTATATTGTTTGACAATAATTAAATATAGGTTATTTCTTAAAATTTTATGAAACTACGAAAGCTTCCCTTCTCTTTTTGATGTTCTTCTCTACCGAATCTACCCTTCTCTATTTATTTCTTACACTAACACTGTTAACTCTATCATTAACGAAAAAATTTAAACTAATACAAAAAAAAATTGTGTGTTTTATGAAACCACGATGCAAGTGAAACTTTTGTTGGGTTTGTAGGCATTTAACTATAAGTTTTTGGAAAATTTTAACGAAAAATGGGAATGGGTTAATGGGAAATCAATAGTAGACAAAATATTCAATTACAAAATTTAATTTTTAATTTGCATATTATAGTACGGAATACATAATTAATACAATCATTTAGATGATAGACGCATATTAAAAACTAAGATCAATATTTATATAAATCATTGAATCGTTGGTAACTTCAATTATTCTATCTAATCATCTGCCATGCTTTATTCCTACTCCACGGCCAGCTGTAATGCGACATGCGATAGATGAATAAACAAAAATCAAAGAAATAACTTAAAAGCATAAACGCTGTAATACAGAGGTTGTCGCAATGACACGTCCAGGATTAAAATTTTCAATAAATACTATTACTATTTTATCAAGTAATAAAATTCAAAAAATAAGATTTGATTGCCCAATGCACGTAGTACAAAATGCCCAATGCACAAAATATTTTATACCCCTTTTCTTCTATTTGTGAAGGAATTTAAAAGGAAATATGGTTAGAAAGACATTTGAAGAATATTTTTTAGCATAAGTCAATTATTGTTGTCGCGCTGTGCCCTATTAGAGCGCGAGAGACAACCGAAGTGCGAACTGTCAATACCTATGTAACAAAACGTAATTATAATTTAGTATTTCCCTTTTTCCTTCTTTATGACTGGATCGATTTTAATATTTTTTTGAAGAATAATTCAAGAAGTACTGTTTGTTTTCTTGTATTTTTATATTCGTCAAATTTATTTGATGGATGTCTGATAACGAGCTTATAACTGGGAAATTTTAATAATTTTAGAAGGATTTTAGAATTTTATAGTTCGCATAATAATAAATTTATGGAAAAAATCAAAACATAGGTACTTAACAGTGGTAAGTAGATATAGGTAGATTGTATGGTATAAAAATATTTAATCTAGTGCCGTTATATAGGGACTGACTGTACCTATATGTATTTATAACCTTAAAAAATATCAGTAATCACTGGATTTTGGCCATCTCGATCTTTGGTTTCCTTTTTTTTCTTAATATTTAATTTTCTTCGTCAAAGTGTCAACTATTGGTGCAGTGTCAATTACTGGTGGTTTTACCTTAGATATAGGTAGATTGTATGGTATACAAATATTTGCTCTAGTGCCTTATAGGGTATAGTGCATATAGGGATAAAAATGAACTCTATGATAACTCTGAATGAGAAATACTTTTATATAGATTAAACGTCGTCCCAATTCCTCTTAAATCTAGATATTATAAAAAGAATACTTATAAAACCATAGCAATCAAGTAAATAATATTAATTGTGAAACTATACGTAATCAAAATATACATTAAAATAAAACTTTGATGCCAGAACGTTAGGGATCTGGTCTGTGTTACGTCATGTTGCGCAAAATTGACGTCAGCAGGCGCCGGTCGCCGAATTCCTCCAGTGAAAGTGCCTTTCGCTGCGCTCTGAGGGGGAAGACGACCTCCAAAGGGGGAAGCGGGATGAGTCGAGGGGGGATGTGTAAGAATAACACTTAATGTTCAAGTTTTAAAACATCGTGATGGTTCATTTAACATAAAATTTAGGTTAAAAAAATACATGTATTGCTTAGAATAATAAATAAGAAAGATTTATGAAATTTGGTTAATACAGATTACATAAATAATGTCCATTGTAGTCTACAAATCTTAGTAACATCTTATTTTGTAGTTGATGTTACCTTACCAGTAGGTACTGCAACCAGCCAGCAACAATTACAATCGTGGTCTATTCATCATATATTTGTGTGTTAACAGTTATTAAACACATTATTTACAATCGTAAAGCTAAATCGTACAAGCTATCAATACTTATATCCCTCTGTGAATTATAAACGACTTCATTCAGGTACACTATAATTATAAACTTCAAAAAAGGTTTTTTTTAAAATGAAGAATTTGCTGATATTGACATGTTTTAGGAGAAAAGGTTATTTAGTCACATTTTGGACAAGAAGTGCATTTAATTTAAGATCCGATTGTTTTAATAAAATTGTCCAAATGTCATTGTTGCTTTCAACAGTCAAACTTGCCATATTGTTGCCGATATGAACATTTCTGGAAATATATCTCATTTTCTTAAATACAGTGTGTTTTGGTGCATTTATTTTGAATATGCTGTGTATGAGCATTACCCCAAAGATGAATGCGATTATTGTACTCGTGTGGAAGCTACGTGCTGCTAACAATGTTACTTGAATATTGTTTTGTTTTCATAGTGCATTAGATTGTATCAATGACTGAATTGTAATGTTATTTAAAAAAAGAGTATACGGACGTCATATACCATAATTCAGCTATATTGCTCTATATTAAACGTCCGTATGTTGGTAATCGGTACGATCACATTATATTTCATAGCTGTTTCGTAATACGTACACGTAAGCCTATATGTTTTTATGCAAAGATTGTTAATGTTATCTAAAATGTAAGTATATTTTCTTAGGTAACTAAATATATGGATACCAAATAAGCGTAAAATATTCACTGTGCATGTTATTGGACGCCCATATACAAATCTAAAAAAGATTATAACTCCTGTTATTTTTAACATTTATAAGTCCACAAAGTACGATTTATATTTAACTGTGTGTTTATGCAAATAACGATAATATTATCTTAAATATGAATATATTTTCGTAGATAACTAAATATATGAATGCTAGATTAGCGTATAACACTCATTGTGCAAGTTATTGGACGTCCATATATGTATCAAGAGATTACAAATCCTTTATTTTTTAGATGTATTTTCTAAGTCTAATAAAAAGTATGATTTATATTTAACTGTGTGTTTGCAAAAAACGATAATATTATCTTAAATATGTGATTGTTTTCGTAGGTAACTACATATATTGATGCCAGGTTTGCGTAAACCACTCAGTGTGCAAGTTATTGAACGTCCATATTTGGACCTGTGAAGAGATTATAATTCCTGTTATTTTTTTGGTTTTAGTTTCTACAATCACAAATTAAGATTTAGACTTAACTGTATGTATGCAAATAACGATAAATTTACCTTAAATTTAATTATGTTTTCGTATATCACTACATGTATGGATGCCAAATTAATGTAAAAAAATCACTATGCAAGATATTGAACGTCCATATATGAACCTATCTGTAAATTGTAAATTAACTGTATGTAGTTACTGTAATTTTTTAAATTTATTTTCTGCTTTAACAAATTAATATTTAGTCTTAACTGTTTGCTTATGGAAATAACGATAATGTTATCTTAAATGCGATTATGTTTTCGTAGGTAACTACATAAATGGATGCCAGATTAGCTTAACACATTCACTGTGCAAAATATTTGACTTCCATATATATACCATAAATTACAAATCTTATTATTTTTTCATTTATTTTCCAATCCACAACGTAGATTACAGTTGATTTTAATTCTTATATAATTATGTTGCTATAAATTATTAACAATGCATTAATTCGACATACGTAGATATAATAAAACTGTATTTATTGTATATAATATCAATCTTCGTAGTTTTTTTTATTGATTTCAAACTATTTTTATGCAAAAACTGTGCCTACTTCTATATTTTTTGAAAAAGTGTCGACTTCTTAACGTTTCCACGTATTTTTTGTATCTTCTTATTATCTTTCAATAAATAATTTTTGATCTCATGTTTTTTTTTTCAATTTTAGACACACTAAAACTGCTTCTACTACTTTTAATCTACTGTACACAACTCCTTAAATTATTCTGAATGAGTGCATGATTGATGGGGTTTCAATTTAAAGCCTCATGACAGTATTTGCGGATCTCGGGTTCAAAACACGCGTAACAATGCATGTGGATGAAGTCGTGGATATAGCTAGTAAAATAATAAAAATATTCATTTATATTATCCATCTATATCTTCTGGAACTAATCGACGATATAATGACGATATAAATGAAAGGACGCTGAATGAGTACCGAGATGTATATATATATATATATGTATAAGGATCGAACCCTTCCAATATGTAATCACAGCATGCAATATAGGATTAAGTATATTAAAATAATATAAAGTTATAAACTAAAATGCGCTACTCAGCAAAAGAAACAAGGAAAACAATATACAAAACATAATAAAATACAAATCGAACATTTAAATACAATCTATTTCTATTTGAGGCCAGAGAATCACAAACAAAAAAATCAACTTTATTGTTTAGAATTATATTTATTCTTACAATTGGCAAATTGAAGACTTGGCGATTAATTAAAAGACTACCTACACGTGGGACGATGAAGGATAAAATTATGACCAATTCTAACAACAACTTTTAATTTCTTTAATTCTTCTATTAATCTCCTCACGACTCACTACTAATCTTCACACGGTAAAGGATATCTAATGAAAGCATTATAAAAATATACTATTATTTTTTGTAAGGTACCTTACTTAAAATTTAAACCAAATAATTAAACAAAGGGTTATGATAGAAAAATAGAAATAAATCAGCAATATGTAGTCTATAATGTGATGTATATTTAAATCGCTTTTCTTAACTTAACAACGGCCTAATCTTAACGAATACATTAAAATCGGTAGTGCTTTCGCTTGTATGTAATTCTTGAAGTTTAATAATATGCCGTTCAACTTGAAAGCAAAGTGTTACTGCTTACCCCAAAAAATAATATCAAAGTGGTTAAGCTTGGTTGTAGGTAGGTATTACTTATTATTTATATCAATACTGTAGGAAAATGGATCTAGAAAAAAATTGTATCACTAAAAAATATCATTAAAAAAAAAAGAAATTGAGTTTCCTTTTCCCGCAACAAATATTTATTTCGATACAAAATAACAATTAATACATTAACGTAATAAAATCAGTTATTATTCAGAACTAAATAAATCATTATAAATTTTACATTATTTTTACATAATATGTATTTAAAGAATTGCTTAGACAGTTGACTTTGTATTGATAATATCGAATTCTATAATAACATAAACAATATCGAATTCAATATCTATACATATAATAAAATTGAAATGTCTATTTGTATACATAATGTCAAATTAACAGTTTTTTACTAAATCCAAATGAAGTATATAATATATAGTGAAGAGGTACGCGAACAATCAATAAAAAAACTTGTCTCATTTTTACTTAGCGAGCAGGTACACTAGGTATAAGTGCTTTTAACTTTTAACATTATTTCTCGTTAATTTCATCAAAATTTCATGATAAAACTGACGAAAACTATTCCTTGCTTATTAAAAAACTAATTTTATTAACCAGGCCCGATGACCGTTTGCGAATCTTTCTCTCGGCCCTTCGACCTCGACCTTCCCTATCAACAGCTGCTTATCCTGATTGTTTGAACTCCCTCTTGCGATATGGCCAAACTATCGCAGTATTCGGGCTACGCAGATTGCTGACAGTCAAGGTCTAGGTGTTATTACCAGTCGGACTTCTTTTAAGCTGGTCTTAGAAACAATTAAAGTGAAATTTGTGATAAAACGACTTTTTTTTTAATCATAGCACTGCAAAGTGATGGCTCTTTACCTGATGGCAAGTAGGTACAGTGTTATCCAACAACATCGGCGACCACCGAAGGATCTACAATCCATAACCAGTCGTCGCTGTCATGCCGACCTGCTCAAATCTCTCTTCACGTTATGTAATAACGCAACCCAGGGTGGGTTAGTAGTTAGTAGGGTTAGTAGTAAAGAACTTAGTAAGCTCCGTTCTCTCACATCATTGAAGTCCTTTAAATATTTCCACAATGTTCGTTTGCTTCATTTATATACAAATTTAAATAACACTTATTTTTAATTACGAAAATATTTTCATAACATTAGCCAAGCATGACAAATTATATTTGTGACCTTCTGTAAGGAATCTCTCATGCGGAATATCATCTATATAGCTGCTACCTGCATTTTTTTAATTATTTCACTATCATCGAAATGTACGTATGTATATTTGTATAATTTAGAAAAGCAAAACGTTTTCTTAAAAAAAATATGTTGAACGTAATATAAGAATCTCTGAAATTCACGATGTTAAAATACATAAATAGGCTTAGGAGGAACGAGTAAAGAATTAAAAGACTGCATCAATAGCAATGTCAAGAGCGCGAAGCCGCTGGAACAAGTTAGTTCCTAAAAAGAATTTATTATCAGACGGTTGGACGGTTTGAAGCGTTTTTTTTAATAATGATTAATGTCGGTATAGATATAATTAATTTTAATATTTTATGTTCATTTTCAGCTAAGAAAAAGTATATATAAACCGAAAATTGATCTACTTACAACACAATTCTACAAGAACTGCCAACATGAACTCTGTAAGTAGAAATATTATTTTGTTTTTAAATTATATTTTTATGAAAATGTCTGTTAAGTGAAATATAGATTATGTATCTATGTCAGTGACTACGATGTAATCGTATCTTACCGGTTCAAATCACACGTTAAGTGTGGCATTTGATTAGTTAAATGAAATATCCTAGAAGATAATACCTGGAGGAATTTTCTTTTTAGCTGCCTGATTGATATCGATTGTATCGTGATAATAGATAGTATAAAAGTTTAAATTAGTTTCAAATATAGATATTATATACCTAAAATATACAAAACTTGCGTGCCTTCGTAATATTTGATTATCTAATTTAGGTAAGATATATTTAGTAAATTAAAGTAAATTTTAAATCAACACTGAAAATATATAAAATTATGACTTTTCAAGTAAATTAGTTAAAATAGAATTGATGTTTATTAGCAGTAAGTCCCTTCATCTTGTCAATATATATGACAGCGTATGATTACAAACTCACCTGATGTTAAGTTACAATGTAGCCGTAGACACGGAATTGGATTTGGCTGTCCATTGCAGCTGTCGGAACACATTGATAGTAACTTGGCGAAAGATTTTCAACTTCTCGTTTTACGAGAACTCAAAAGAGTCTTATAATCATGCTATCGTTTCATCACGGTGTATTATTTGACCGACATCTCAAGGACATTGCAGAATTCCAGCCTACGTCCATTGACGTGGTGTCTGAACGAGCTATCACTGAGCCATGGTACCTACCTAACTATAGTTTTGTGTTTTCCATTTCAGTTAAAGTACATAATGATGATAGTGTGGGCCATCCTGGCTTTTGCTTCAGCAACGGCCACTGCTAACACAGAACCAGAAGCTTTACAATCTCAAGACGCCAATCCTGGGCTCTGTCCTGGGACAATAGCTAGCTTATGTGGTTAGATAGACTATACATTATTTAAAAAGTTTCATTTTAATTGTATTCAATTTGTTATTTTTTCAATGTAATAAATGTAAAAAACTGATGATATGTTACACCCTTAAATTGCAATACTTTTAAATTCAATTGGTTGTTTTAATTATAAATAAATAAATAATAACTAGCTGTACCTGCGACTTCATCCGCGTGGAATTTCGTGTATGAAAAACGGCGATAAAAAACATATACGTGTACTGAAATTTAACATCAGCGATTTAAACGTGTAACGAGTTTAAACTTTGCGAATGGCTCGGATTCCTGAAATGCAACGTGACGTTTACGGTTAGCAGCCAGCGGTGCTTCACTCTCTTCACTACTTTCGATGAATCAATATTCTGTATCTACGCTTTGAGTTAAATTAAGAGTACCCTGCAATGTATGAAATAAATAGAATTATTACATACTTTACCTAGGGATTCTATAGAATGCCAATTGCTATTTAGGTAAAGTATAAAATACATCTCCGATTTGTTTCGAATATCATGTGATATTTTTTGTCGGGATTTCAAAGTGCTTGTGATTTTGTTTTAAATTCATTGAGTTATGTTATTTGGCCCTATAATATGTAATTTTAGCGGCATTGTATGTAATATAATTTGTTTTTTTGCCAAAATATTTTCTAAAAAGAAGGCGGCCTTAATGTCGATATACTCGGTGAAAATATCCCGCAATGTGGCCTGGGATGCCCTTATCCCTGAGGGTAATGGGCCTTTCCGTTAACTGCAATAAAATTTATGCTTGAATTATTCCAAAGATATGATGACTCACTTATAAAGAAACTTATTTGTTGTTTTGTAACTATATCTGATTCAAGACCATAATCTAATAACGATAATATTTAGTTTATTTTTACTCGCACACTAATACCATGAAACTCATTCCAATGTTCACTATCTCGAAATATCGTTACTTATTTCTTCAATATTCGATAATATTGCTTTGCGTACGCGAAAAGTGCGGACTCACACCCTCTGTCGGTGTATTTCAATAAACTTTAATTACATTGAGTTCCTGCGATGAGTAGGGTTTCCAGAGCTCTTTGGGGAAGCGGGGTTCAAGGCCGGAAACGCGATAGTGATACTAGCGCTAGTGGTATTAGTAGATCATACTTCAATAGTTTGTTGAAAACAAAAATAAAAAATGTATATACGATGGTCGTTCAATGTATTCTCGTGAATGTCAAAGAATGTCACAGCTCATCACATTATCACTATAAACTTTTGAATAATTTATTCACGAAAATGCACTATCTATAACAGAAAATATAAATAGAAAATTTCACATTATTATCATCATTACCTAGTTCTCTAATAATTCTCAGTGAAAGACGATCGTACTGACTGACAGGATAATGTTAAGGAAAATCGGACACTGGGTTGTGATTACATTCCTAACAAAAAAGGAAACCATAAAAAAAACATTCATGAAGTTATGATGGATGTTTACCACGATTCTGCACCTTAATTATCTACAATTCAAAAGCGGTTAAGTGAATTTAAAAGAGGCAGAGAGAGCATCGAAGACGACCCTCGCACGGCCGGCTGCGTAACTGCCACTACAAAAGAAAATTTGAATGAAAATATTAGCAGAGATGACCAACCTATCCGTTAGTACCACACACACAATTCTTCATGATTATCTTCACTTTTCAATGTGGGTGCTCACGGCGCTTCAGAAACAAGTGCGAGTTGATTGTTGTATAGAGTCTTTGGAGCTCTGTGACGAAAATTTTACGAGTTTTTTCTATTGTATTTTTACTTGAGATAAAACGTGAGTTCATCTCTATGACCCTGAAAGTAAATAGGAATCCGTGTAGAGGCAAAAAAGGGTGCAGACCCTCCTAAAAATTTAAAGTCACTCCGTTTGGGCACAGCGTATTGTAGGCCTACCTACCCATATCTTATATCTTTAAACGAGCAATTCTTGTATATATATAAAGAGAATAGTTTTAACAAAGGGAGCCATTATCTTGTTCAAGCGATATTTGAAGATTTTTGGGGCTTAAAGCTTGCGAGCATGCATTGACCTTAACAATAAAAAAAAATCAGTATTTAAAAGATATGTTTTCTAATAAAAGTGGTATATACTAATTAGTGCGGTATCGCCAAATACCCGGTACAAAAACCAGGTATCGAAATACCTCTAAGTATTGTATATGGGTGGATGTGGTCTCGCTAGGTAATCTTCATCTATGCTTTATGCATGCCTATACAATGTAATGAAAAACTATTTTGTTTCAATAGAATGTATATGTGAGATAAGTGATTGAAGTGAAATCTTTCCTTCCTACTTTACCATCTTAACTCTGTCAGATAAGGTAAACGTGCCAAAAAGTGAAGGTCTGTAGTTAACGTAATCAATTCAAAATCACAACTGAGGTTATAAAAATCAAAACATTATAGACGCACACAAAACACCGTCAATTTTAGAATATATTCGAACACTCTATAATATTTTATATACTTATAATCATAAAGGACACGTTACCATGAAAAAACTGTATGCTTCAGCATTGTTATGCAATTATGTTCCTCTATACCTCTCATGCCTAATACTAATTAGCATTGGTATTATTTACAAAACTATTATAATGAGATAAAGTTTGTATTTTTGTAAGAGGTTTGTCCCACTAGCCATGAGTGCTAATAAATTATATTCTTTAATTACTAAAATTATGTACTAGACTAGTATGAATGGGAAATAGAAGTAGACGGACAATTATACGAGAAACGATATATAAACAGTTTATTGTTCAGAACCACTTCATATATTGACCGATCAAAATAACAAATAAACGTTTCTCTGTGAATACAAAACTAGAATGATCGCATAAATGAGATGACGTCTTTTAATGCGGCGTAATAAGCTTAATTTACACAGGATACACAGGTATAGTACACAGGATATAAACTAATATTTTAAACGTACCTTTTGAGGTAAATGATTGCTTCTGGCAGCCCTAATCTGTAGTTTTACAAAAACAAGTCTCAACTGAAACTCAGGATACACAAATCGTCATAATACTGGAAACTATATTCACTCGATAATGGCAGTAATTGTCTTCAATAAAGAGGACCATTTGCCAAGTTAGGAAAAAGAAGAAGAATAAGAAGATTATAGGTCTATGGCATAGACTCTATGCTCTCAGAATGTCAAGTGTCAATTAGGCATGCAAAATTTTATGCATCACTACTATTTTTCATATGAAATCAAATATAATTTGTCTCCTGCTATATTAAATCCAAAATACCTGCTACATATGATAAATTATGTGTTCAATTGACTCAAATACAAGATGCAGAATTCACAGGCTGATACGAATTCATTTCAGTGAATAACAAATGGCAAAATTCATATTCCTCGCATATATCGCAGGATCATATAAATTTACTTAACTAAACTATAAATCTCAAAATTCATACGTACAATAATATATCGTACAATCATATAAAAACACTACACAGAATTACAAATAAAAAAATTCATACTTCTGCAATATATCGCACCATCATATGAATTCACTTCATTTCATAGCAAATCGTAGAATTCATACGCCTCTCATATGTCGCACGATTGTATAATTTCACTTCGCTGCATAGCAAATCGTAATATCGCAGTTTTATAACTTCATTCAATGACTTCACTTCTTTGATCTTTTCATCGTTTGATGACAAAGCTTCGGGTGCGAAAGAGACAAACATTGCATAAGTAGGTACCATAGAGAGAAAGTAAATCTGTCAAGTGAAATTATAAATAAAATATTGAATTTTATTCTCACTACTTTAAGACTTTGATTTATTTGGAGTGTTTTATATAACGCTTAGGCAAAAATTAAAACTAAGAGACAGCTCTTTTAATTAGTACATGTAAATAAATGTTGACAGGCCTCGTTGCGCAGTGGTAGTAAGTCCTACTTTGAGCCGAGAGATTGCAGGGTCGAGCGCCGCACATGATTTTTGTGTGATGAGTATAATTGTCAGTTGTGCGTCTGGGTGGAAAACATCTGTATATGTACAGTATGTCAGCTGTTTAGTTACCATAATAGAAGCTTTGCTTAGTTTGGAATTAAATCTCTGTGTCTGAAAATGTGTCACCATATTTATTTATTTACTATTCGTGCCCCACGGTGTCACTCGTGTTAAATTTATTCGCCGCCGCGCCGCCGACGTACCTTTGCAGCAGCCTATCGATTTTCTCATTTCTCGTACTTGCCTGTAGCTAGCCAGATTACTTGACGTTTATTATCATAAATCTATACATGTAATAAAATTGAAGTCTGTTTGTAATGTCACATTAACAGCTTTTTACTAAATGCATGTGAAAGTATACACGGTACCTATAACAAAAAAACAATTTTAAATTTTTTTCTCTTTATAAGGAGTTATAAGGAGTAATTTAGGCTATTTTTATGTTAGAAAAAAATTAGGGTTGCGCGCGGAAAAAATCTTTTTTTATTGTACACGCGGGCGGAGACGCGGGAACTGCTAGTAATAAAAAATATATTATCAAATCTAACGGGTAGTTCCAGAGATTAGCGTGTTCGAACAAACAATATTTTGAATATTACATATTATTCCTTATGAATTATTGAATATGAATATATTATTGTTTATGAACACATCGTGATAATATTTGATATAGGCCATATATCTCAGAAGTAAAACAAAATAGAAATGAACAAAAAATAGCTACTAAATGAGATGTTGAAATCTATGGAACTTGGTTTATAAAAGCTTTGTTTGTAATGCACGAAAAATATTTAACCAGATACGAAATTTATCTAAATGCATAATAAAACCAGATCCAACTACCTGCTTTAATTTTATTATTTATTTTATCTTTATGATATGATTAGCTTTCAATCGATGAATCAGCATTAGAAAACAAGGAAAAAAATCAAGTCATTTTATTTAAATAGCGAATACGTGTTCGACCTGACCGCAAAATTTGACCTTATAAAATATATTTTGGATAATGTTACAACGTCTTATATTTGTATTTAAGTATTGAACGTTCGATTTCGGCTTGAGTACCTAACCAATGTTCGGTCTAATTTTTGAGAAACAAGCTAAATAACAAAGAAAAACAAAACAATATGTTATGGGTTTTGCTAATAATATGTATATAATATCTTGGCATACTCGTTACCCTTAATCCACTCAACCATAAGTCCTATTCATTTTAGGCCCTAGGAAGGCGCTGATTACGTTAAAACACTACCACCGGTTTAGAAAACAACCCAGTCAGCGAGACGAGCCGGCAAACTCGATCGGGTTTATTATGTTCTTTTTACAATGTTTACAGTTAACAAATCATAATATTTTAGTGTATGTACACAGAGGGAGCCATTTCCAGACGTCACTATAATCCCTATAATAAACTTTTTATAGTAAAACTTGCTTGGCGTTGTCCTTAAACTCCAGCAAATCAGTAATATGCTTCGGGATCTTATTGTAGAACACCGATCCCTAAAAAAATATTGGTCTTAGTTTAAAACACGGGCGATTAATTTGTCTTTATATCATTATGCCGGAAATTTACAAAATCTAGCTTATCCAAGTTTTTGCAAACATACATTACATTTTCTAAGATGTATTGGGAGGGCAATGTTAAGGAAATTCATGAAACTTGTTCTTTACTTATCCGGGGGTCCCACGTTGTAGATTGCTCGAATAGGGAATATGGTAACCTATCTTCTTAAGCTTCTGTACATCTGTTCTCTTCTGTACGTAGAAAATCATTTCCTTTCCGCCTAAATAAATAATCATTTTTTTATTATTATAGTTTTAGCGTTGTAGCCACAATCTCACCTGATCTTAAGTGACGATGTGGCTCAAGATGGTTGCACGCTAAGAAGAAGGCTGGCTCTCAAGTGCAGCTGCCAGAACACACCTATTGGTTCTTGGTGAAAGATTTTCAACTTGAGGATGGTATCTAGCCAGGCGGGCATTAGAAAAAGCCCTATCACCATGCTATGGTTTCATCACGACGTTTTCCTTCACCGAAAGCTGAAGCTCGTTGCAGGGATTTAAACTCACGTCGATCGATCCGATGTCCGCACAAGCTACCACTGAGCCATTATTACTTCATTGCTTGCCTGTAAATATCCCAGTAAACGAAAAGAACGATCACATCAAATGTTGTTAATTCCAGAATAGTATTATATTTTAAAATTTGCATCTGGGCTTGTCAGTTCTTTAATTATGCACAAATGTCGGCTACTTCGGACCGAAGCTAAATTAAATATCTCTGCGTTATGGTTTGCGACAATTTAAATAAATTTCCTACATTTTAATCTCGGTGTAATATAAAACAGCAAGCGTGTTAAGTTTTAATTTTAAAGTAATTTAGTAAGTAAGTAACTGTATTAAATTAATGGACTTTATATTAGTGAAAACCTTGCAAGTTTTTTCGAACTTAATTAATTAAGTTTTACTTCTATAAACATTTTAGATAGTATACTTACTAGTACTCCTGTCAAAATCGGTCCAACGGAGGTTACCCGGAACAAACAGACAGACAAAAAATTAATTTTATTTTGAAGTGAAACTTCTTATGCAACTTCCAAAACGTTAAACGTTAAACGTTTAACGCATATTATCGGTCTCTCCTCTTTGTGTGAACCAGAACGAGAGAGCAAATGTCGGTGTGTATGTATATTGCACACTGTTTAAATAAAATATAAAATGTCTTTTAAAATGAAGTGTCACTTCTATCGTGTGTGAATCGCACATACACCTTTTGTTTTGTTATAGTTACCGTGTATAGTATTTAATAACTATCAAAACTTGAACCTACCGTGATTTTATACAATATAAATTTTATACAGATTAGTAAAAGATCGAGGAATTTTAAGAGTATGAAATGTGTAAACGCTGAAATTACAGTTGATAGAGGGGAGTAGAATGTTGTGCCCATGAATGACCTTTATTCCTATAAATTCTATAGTTGTACTCACCATACTTGCCCTGGTATAGGAACAAGAACGCTGGGTGGTAGGACTTGGCATTCTATCTGTCTGGATTGCAACCACCATGCACCCGTTTCAATTCAATGATGAAATGAAATTAAAATTTCATAATTTGTAAATTAAAGTTTAAATCTATTGGAAATCCGGGCAACCATTATATACAAGCTGGTCACGCGCAACACGTCATACTTAAAGTTAAAGATATACTGTAAAAAATAGCATGTCGGTGCCATCCATAAACGCCCGACATGCCTATAGAAATAGTTACTTCAAAATAACAAAAAAGGAACGTAGATGAGAAAAAGTTCATATCGCTTGTCGCTTAAGACCTACGACTTATTCTAAGGCGTCGTCACTTGAAGGCCGGCAGCATTCCGAATTTGTGAGTCTAGTTGGTGGCAACTGGTACGGTCGGCACCGATTGCCGACTTTGTCTAAATCAAAAATTACTTTGATCAATATACGAGTATATCTAAATTCACTGTATAAAATTTTACGAATAATCACGTTGTTATAAACTTATGCAGTTTCAGTAATGTCTTTTTTTTCGAACTGACTATACCGTTAGCCTTAGGGGCCCTGGAGCCTTTACGGCTTTTACAGCTTTACCGGGCTTGGGGGCGAGCGCTTAAGGCACTCAGCCGCGAAAGCTTTGCAACAACATCCGAGGGTGCCAAAGTGGCCGAACCTTGGCTCGGACTGTTGCGCGTATGCAATTAAGTCGCGATCTGACTAATTCACTATCATTCGATCTAAACTAACTATACATATATACATGTTTCTTTCCCCTGGGAGGAGGAACTAGGCAAAAAAAAAGAAAAAAAGGTCCTTTACAGAACTTATGTACCTATGTGTTATGCATGTGTGTATAATGCATTCAGTAATGACCTATAAATCACCTATATAGCAGATATTAGATGTTTTAACCGTTTTTAATTTTATGTATAATTCTATGATTATAGTTCCTGTGTATTGAAATGTAATGGTTTTGAAATACGAGTATTATTTAATTTTAATAGGCTATATAATACCAAGACACTCCTATTCGAACAATGACTGCACTAAGTAGGAAGTTACTTATAAACGGAAAGCGAAATAGATGAAGGCTTGTATAGGTTACCCAATCAAATGCGATACATATTTTATACTAGCTGTGCCCACGACTATCTCGCGTGGACTACTGAAAACCATTTTTAATTTTTTGTGCCGAACCCTAATTATTTTTCGATAATAAAAGTAGCCTAAGTAATTCCTTATAAAATCGGCTATCTGCCAGTGAAAGTTCCGTCAAAATCTGTCCAACCGTTTTGGAGATTTACCGGAAAAAACAGACAGACAAAAATTTAAAAATGGGTTTTTTGCTATACTCGTAGGTACTGCATTTAATAAAACCTGTTATTTTGAAATTACAAACAGACAATTCAATTTTATTGTATGTATAGATAATATATTTATGTACCTATTAAAAAAAATGAAATCTATAAATAAAGTTAAAACAAGAGTATAACGTGATAAATATTTTTAAAGTTAAATATAAACATTTTCACAAGCTTTTATTTAACTTGCCCTTGTTAGTAAGTAAAATCTTGCAACTAAATTTTAAAACAGTTATCCCAAACCGATTAAACTGAAATTTTGTCTACATATTTAGTTTGTACAATGCAGTTTTCTTTCTTTATCTAAAATAATGGACTCCAAAGATGGCAGATCAATTATGTTTATGCACCCCCATGATATGGGTATCAAATGAAAGGGTTTGTCGAGAAGAATACGGAAATAAAAAAGTTTCTAAGAGATTACTGATTACACCTCAGAAAAAAAAAGTTTTAAACTTTATCAAAACTGCATATTTACTATATTTGGCTTTTAATATTATTATATATTTATATAGTAATGAATATGTACCATTAATCGTGGTTTAAATAACTAGATTAGATCAAATCACAAGAACTGAACTTACTATTTGAAAAATAGATTTTATGTTCAATAAAGTTCGTTACTTGGTTAGTTTGCACAAAGTAATATTTTACTTTTGCGTAGAATGGAACGAATTTCTATTTCAGGCCGGGAGGCGTGACGTCATAATGACGTCAATGCGCTTGACGTTTGACATTTTAGTTCTCAGTTTGTATATAATGTTATTATTTTCACAATAATATAAATGTAAGAAATAATTTGTAAAAATCTACTGCTGCTATGTAGTGAACCTTTAATTTAAACTATGTAGTAATCAGACAATTTTGGTATTAAATAAATAAAACAAATGGTTAATATTTGTGGCTTTCGGTCTGAATAGTTAATGATGAAGCCGGGTAAAAGTGTTGATGTTAAAGAGGAGATAGCTGAAGTACATTCTAGTGGTCGCTCACCATCTCCAAAGCACAAAACTAAGGAAAGATCAAGAAGTCGGTCTGGTTCGAGAAAATTATCCAACGGGCATGGAGACAGCGAAACCGCTGAACTTACTGCTGCACCCGAGGAAATAGATAAATCTAAACGAGACAGCTGGATTAAATCTGAACACGAGTCCTTAGACACCGAAATACCCATACACGACCAAATAAAACAAGATATATTAGGTTTTGTTGAAAAGGAAATTAAGAAATCAGATAAAAATCCATCCTTCGTATTTTACTCTCATGACCCAAACGGCTTAGACGAGAAATTTATGAAGACGCTATCACGACCTTCTAGCGGGCATAAAGAGAAACGGAGTCCATCATATAAGAAGAAGAAAAGGCTTTCATCAAAGCATAGAGAAAGAGATTTGAATGATTTTGAAATACCAGGTTCTAGTCTTAGTGCTTTAGAGAAGGTGAGTGGATTTAAATACTAAATAAATTATTTAAATCTATTAGACAATCTTCTATTATATGCTCAAATATGTTAAACATAGTTATGGGTTATTAAACTTAAGGTTTTACTAATAATTTAATATTTACCTTAAATTTAGAAGTATGATTTAAATGTATGGTATATTTTTTATGAAGTCTTGAGTAAGTACTTAAGTACTGATTACTAGTATTTTAAGTAGTAACAAGGATACTAATAGAGAGAGAAACTAATATGTTTTAATTTATAACATGTACAAAATGTATTAAAAAGTTTTAAAATAAAATTTCAGGTAGATGATTATCTTAAAGAGTACAATAAAGATGAAGTGGTAAATTTAAGTGGAGAGCTGGAGATAGAGGCCAATAACTTAGATAATAATAATGGCATATCAAAAGAACTTAGACACAAACCAAGGAAGACCAGGAGAAAGATCAGAGATGAGAGGCAAAACGTTGAAATCAATGGTAGAGACGTTAGTCCAAAGGTGTTTAAAACAGGCGGGAAAAGTAAAATGGCTATTAAGTCAAGTATGTATATTTAAGTTGAATCACATTTAACCATATAACCAATTTTTACTTATTGTTAATTTGTGAGTAAGAAAGTTAAATTAAAATATGATTTAATAAGTATAAAGTGCTCACTACATAAATTTATTGTTTTTTTTTTATAAATCACTCCTTCATTTTATTTTAGCAAAGTGGTTGCAGTGTTTGTCATTTAGAACTACCTCCTTACAGCTGAGTTAGAATAAAATCTATTGATTTATTTAATTTTATATTTTATTAAATATTAAAAGACAAAGTTTTTAATTTTTTATTACTTAAGTATTAAGACATTTTTTGTTGGATATTATGGGCAAAATATGCATGCCTGCATATACATTTATTTCAAAAATAATTTACTATTTTCAGGCAGATCAAAAGATTTATCAACAATGCTTGAAAATCTAGAATCAAGTATGCCTTACCATGATCAGTACATAGACAACCCATTTTCATCACCATCACCTCTGACTTCACCAAATGATGAAAGAATGGATCCATTTGGAGCTCGAAGACCTGAGAAGATATATTTACAAGGTGGTGGTACATTTAGAGCTGTCTCCAGAGATCAAATACTCGAACCTCAGAGGTCAAGAGATGAGGAAAAATATTTAAGGTAAAAGTCATTGTTACTGTTTGATGAAGTAATTGTAACTTGAAAATCATTTGATAATAATCAATCAAAAAAAATTTTAATAGTGCGTGTGCTGACTTAAATTTTAGTAAATAAAATATTTCGATTCTATTCTTATGTACAGAGTTATACATATAATTATTATATTTCATTTTAGTCCTTAACAAAGTCAGTTTGTTTTTATTTTTTGTGCAATAAATGCTATACTGGTAGCATAGATTTCATATATTGTAAAGAAACCATAGCATGATGGTAGGACTTTTTCTAATGCCCGCCTGGCAAGCTAAGACCCTTAAGTTGAAAATCTATCACCAAGCACTAATAGGTGTGTTCTGGCAGCTGCACTTGAGAGCCAGTCTTCCACTAGGTTTAGTGTGTTACCATCTTGGGCCACATCGTCACTTAACATCAGGTGAGATTGCGGCCACTATGACAAAACTTATATTGATAAAAAAAAAATATTCTGATCAGCAACTCGAAAGAGAAAGAGTATGTAGTATATGCCTGTGTTACAAGGGGATAGGGATATGAGACAATTTTCGTATGTGCTATCGGCCTACTTAAATTGTTGCCAAAACTAAACTCAGTTATTTTTTGCAAAATTTTACATTATGATGTAGTATGATCTAGTAATGTAAGTACTGTATCTGTATGTAAGTAATATAAGAAGGAAAATCAACAAAATAATAGGCACACTATTGTATTCCATTTTTGGTCTCCTCTTATTCAACTTATTGCCGCAATGACTGGTAGTATATCTGATAATGTTTCAGATTGGGTGATTTAACTCCATTAGATGTGGCTCTAACTTTACAAAGAGCATGGCATAGCTGTGCTATGGCCTGCCATGGAATACTTGGAGGATTGTCTTTGATGCATCTCCTTCTCATCAGCTACTCGGATGGACTTGATCCCAGTCACCTTTCCTTCCATGCGGTAGTCACTATGCCTTATGTTGCCGCATATTACTTCTTCTGTGTTATGTGTCTGTTGTCAGTGCTGGACAGGTATGAGAATAATCTAATTTAAATACTTTTTATTTAACTTATTAATCTAATTGTAATTTGTTTTTAGACTTAGTAAGACCAATAAACGTTTTTTTAGGTAATACTGTTAGGTTCTATAATAAGACCCCTTAGCACATTACTGATTTGCCATAAAATAAGTCCAAGGATCATATCAAGCAGGAAATGTTATTATATGGTGGAAATTATTACATACTCGAATGGTAGTGATGTCTTGAAGTGACTCTCTCTATGTACATCTCTCGTTGTTCTCGATTACTTGGGCGTTTTCCGAACCAGTGGTATTTTAACATTCATAAGTGCCATCTCAAAAAAGTATTTTTGATTATGATTTTGAATTTGAATTTTTGAAACTCATGAAAAATCAGATTTCAAGGACCAGGTGATTTGAGATTTCACATGCGAGTTCTGTTATTTAGAGAGTAATTTGTATTTTACAGATTAGATATAACAAGCCTAGACTTAGCCCATGGTGTTCAACCGTACTTCCAGCCTATAGTCTTAGTTGTTTTGTATATGGCTTGTCTCTTGGTGTGCACAGCGGCTAGAATGTACGATGAGCTCATGGTGTACCAGTACACTTCTCTCGTCTTCAACATCACTGGGAATATGACGGCTGTAAGTATTATTATTTTTTGGTTAAAGACCTAACACAACGGGTAAGAGTGTATTTATTTCTTACTGTTATATCACCGGTGATTCACAACCAGTTATTTTTTATATATGGTGATTTACAATAACAGAGAGTCGTGGTGAAGGACGGCGAAGACAAATAGGTAGCAAGTGTAATTATTTCACACACTCTCAAAATTATTTAAGGGTTATGTAAATCTTTGAGTAAAGGAAGGCTTAAGTATTAAGAGTAAGATTCAACTTCACTCAAAGAGATTCTCTCTTGTATCACGTATTTATATCACGCTCATCACGATGCATGTTCACAAGTTAATGTGTTCCTCGGGCAGAAATATTTTGTATGGAACGGATATTTCGTATAGTCAGTATAAAATTTCATAGAAGTAAAAAAACTTTTGAGAACGTAATAAAGTTTTCCGTTTTGCCTAATAATCTTATATACAATTGTAATTATTAGTATAGTATAGTAATGTTTGATTTTCATAAGTGCCTTCTTAGGGCCTAAATAGAATGAAGTATTTTTTGATATTTTTTTGATTACTTTTGTGTATGACTATTATCAATTAGTACATATTTATATTTAGTCAGGGACAGCAAAGTGTGGGTAAAATAGTTGATCGACCCCTGGTAACTAAATTCAAATTCACCCGGAGCCATCTTTCTGTACTATATATTTTGTGGTCTCGGCTTAATTGCAATAAGGAAATATTTTGTTTCTAGCCGAGTACACCGACGTTCTATCACACGTGGACGCATTTCTCGATATGGCGAGCTGTTTTATCGATACTCGGATTAGTTTACTTCGTCATATCGAATCCTAAAGACTTGGTCTACACTAACCTGAGCAAGTTGTTGCAGTTCAAACACTCGCTGCAGAGTATTGGATGATGGAGATACATATTAATTGTCTGTTAATAAAAATTAATTTTATATTAGGCATTATTATATATGTCATACGAGTTTAATACATTGGTTGTGTTACTTCATAGGGAAGTTGTATACGTTAATCAAATATTATATCGCTTTTCTTTCTAATTCTTATAATAGAATAATTTCTTGAACGATCATTTATACTGAAAATTTTCTTTGATGAGCTATGTTGATTTTTCGAAAAATAAGTATTCCATTTATACCACCCCCCTTCTAAACTTGAGACGAGATAATTTATAAAATTTCTCAATAATATTCAATAAGTAATAGGTTCGTGATGTGAAAACCCTATAATATTCTGCATAGAATATAATATAAGCTTTAATATTTTAATTTCTAGTCAAAGAAAGTATTATTTTAGTTTTAATTTGTTAGTATTATAGATACATATTAAATACACGAAAGTAATGAATAACTACTTAGGTACTATTTATAATAAAAAAATATATAACAATTGGAATTAAATATAACAAAATGGAATATAGTTTTAAATGCAAAATATTGCAATGTATTGTATTTAAATGTAATAAATTATATAATTTTATTAATATTAATATTTAAAAAAACGCATTTATTTATTATACATCATATTCGCATTAGGGGATTACATTTATAATACTGTGTTTTTGATTTAAAATTAACGTTTCCTAAAAAAAAAAACAGACCTATATAATAGTTATCCAGAAAGAACCTTTTGTATACAGTTTTGTATTTAAGTGTGATCATTTAGTGTAAAATATTGGCTATTTTTCTTATAACATAAGGTTTAATCTAAATACCTGTATTCTTAATAAGCATGCATCACAAAACCTTGGCCTTGATATGGCATTGGCTACTTATCCAAGTAGACGGTACATAAAAAGCAATAATATTATTATTAATGCATTTAATAAAAGATGTGAATAATGAATTACGATGGTGTGTTATTTTTGAACAATTTTATTATATACTTTTATTATTATTGTTATTGTGCTGTTGGGTATCGTATTAAAGCTACGATTAATTATAAAATTAAAACAATTTTATGCCCTGCACTCAAGGATTATAATCGTAAATTCGGTATATTCCTTATTCGTATCTTGATTAATGCATACATTACATGATCGGTTGCTGTAATAATGACCATCTCTACATTTGACTAATAGATTAGATGTATGCCACTGTAAGAAAATGTTGAATCGATTTCGACCACTAATATGTACCGCGATGTGAATACATTCTTGTTAGGTAAATAAAAACTACAAAAAAATAATCATATGGTCACTCGTGCAATTTGAGCATGTTCGAAGTTCCATGCCTTTTTTTATCCATAAGATTCATGATGGAGATTCATAATATAAAAGTTTATCCAATAATTTTTCTTCTTTTAGGCTAAATTGCATGGGCACTTTTATAACGCATATTATAGAAGCTTACGATTTAAACATAGCAAACATCGTTCTAAAAAATAACTTCGTTTGAGGTCCTTGAGTTAGGGGGGTTCAAGGACGGCAACGCGCTAGTGATACTTATGGCATTGCAAGAGTCCATAGGCTATGGTAGCCACTTACTATCAGGTGGGCCGTATGCTTATTTGCCATCTTTGTAGTATATAAAAAAACATGCTATTTATTGTCATAAAACGCCTTGTCAATTTGCGCTTAACGAAGCCGTAACTGCTTCCTTATCGGTTAGTTTCCCGGAATTATTTCAATACTGTTAGGCGTTAGCGATAGGCGTCTATATGGACAAGTAGTCGATGTCAAAAAATATGTTATAATGTACTATCATTTCCTGTACATACTAGGGTACGCAGAAAGAATGGAGATTTGGTTAAATTTTTTTTTTATTCTTTAATATATATTTATTCGTATATAATTAATTTCCTTTCCTACAATCACTTTTGTTTTAGTAACGTCTAATGTTATATTTTAGTTTCTTTTTGTCATGTAGGAAGAAATAACCTACATTGCTTTAATTTTAAGGACTTTTTAATAAAACCTTATTAATTATATATTTATTGTCGTTCCTTAATATGATTTAATTTGTAATTGTACCAAAAAATCTAAAATTTTCTTGCTAATTTATTATAGGATTTTCGTTAATCAGTAAAGATAGTATAGTTTAATTAAAAAAAAAAAAACTACATAATATTGTATTTACTGATCAATCTATAAAATTGATGTACGCTCAAGATTTAATAAACCAAACAAGGATAAATTTGTTTACGTATGATTGGTATATTCATTTTTACAAGAAATACTTATAACAATATTAAGAAAAAGATAAATTATTATAAACGATGGACTGGTAATAATATAAATTATACGACATCTATTAAATGAGCATGAAAGCCTTTAAAATACAAACCTGAGAGAGATATGAAATTATTCTCCAATTAAAATGAACTAACTACATAGTAAAGCGATGATGGCGCTGTGGTAGCGTGTACGACTTCGCGTCGATTGACGTGAGTTCGAATCCCTACAATGAGCCTGAGCTTTCGGTGAAGGAAAACATCGTGAGGAAACCATAGCATGGTGGTAGGGACTTTTCTAATGCCCGCCTGGCTAGCTACCACCCTCAAGTTGAAAATCTGCCGCCAAGCACCAATAGGTCTGTTCCGGCAGCTGCACTTGAGAGCCAGTCTTCCACTAGGTTTAGCGTGTTACCATCTTGGGCCGCATCGTCACTTAACATCAGGTGAGATTGTGGCCACTACGCAAAAACCTACAGCGAAAAAAAAAGTATACTAAAAAATACTAGTATACCAAAATATTATTATAATTTTTTATAATTTCCCATCGGTGTAGCCAGGTGTTGGCAAGGGCGGGGGGATTGGCCCTGTCAAGGTGTGGGATAAGCGCGTGGTAACCGTGCGGATGTGGAATGTTCTTCCGGTCAACGTTTTCGATCTTTTCAATGATATTGGGTCCTTCAAAAAAGGTGTAAAGAGGTATTTCAGCAGGCAATTCCAGGTTTTTATTATCATACAATCCCTTTAGCCTTCTTTATAAGGCTCAAGTTTGAACATGCATGAATTAAGCCCAGTGAAGCTGTAAAAGCGGTAAGGCTCCAGGGGCCTAAAGCTAACAGTATACTCAGAACGAAAAAAAAAACATGCATGGAATGTTCACATCTCTGGGACGGTTCTGCCAAATACGACCTCAAACCTCTGGCAGGTTACAGTGACGGGTTGTCCCCACCGTGAGTGATACAGACGTCACTAAGAATTTAGAACCAATTCAACTACAAAGAGACTGCTTCACTAAGCTTTTTTTGTCGTTCGAATTATGGCGAACGTTCTGGAGAGATGTTAGACCTTATCCCATCATCTCCCTTCCACCACATTTTCAGAACACAGAATAACACGAACTGGTCTATGGAGCCAAATATGCACGGTAGCGCACATCAAGGCAATTAACAAAGTAGTTCGAAAATTCGAACCTTTGCCATAAAGTGCGGATGTGCAATGGTGTCCAGCCAGTGTGTTCCCTCCTGATGATATAGGATCATTCAAAGGAGGTGTTATAGCAGGCCGGCATAACATCGACGTTTGCCGATGAAATCTATGTAACCAAAGCTTGCCGTTGCTTGTACTATGCATTCATATTTACCTTCAATTGCTATACAGTCATTTTGCTGTCAAATATATATCTATATATATTTATAAAAAAAATCAATTTCTAATAACACAATTTATTGTAGCTTAACATATTATACATAAAAAGTGAGTCTTAGATAATGACGACACGACTGCCTCGTCGTGTTAACGAAGGTACTACAGAATATTAATAAGTACCTGTATATAAATATTAGTGAATATAGTATTTATCAACGATTAATCTATGAAATACAGTTTAATATACGGTTTAGTTAACAATATTATTATTTTCGTACTGACTATACTGTTAGCCATAAGGGCCCTGAAGCCTCGAACGGTTTTTACAGCTTTACCCGGGCTAGTTAACAATACGTAAGCATTTATATTTATACACAAATTTACTAATCAGCACGAGCGTTCAAAGTTTATAGCATTATTTTAAAATAAACTTATTATTCATATCATATACCTAGTGTTTATGGACTATATAATCAAACTATTGACATTTTTAATGGAACATTTTTCTTTCTCAAGTTATAGTTAATTATAGCAATAGAACAACATAAAAAAAAATACTTATAACATAAATTACCTATATAATAAATACTGCATCTTAACTTTTTAATTTATAGGACATCGTAATATTTCTCCGCTATAAAATAATTAGGTACTGTATTAACTTTGATATTTCAGTAAGAATTTACATCGGCTTATAAAAAAATTTATTACACTATTTGGCCGAATAGTTAAGAAAATTTACGAGGCATTTTGTTGTCAAACTTGCCGCTATCATTTTTTTCATATCGTTTGTCGAGCGTGCGCGTTCGTCCAACTTTTGACCAGCGCTGACTCTGCACCCACGCGGCGTTGAGTACACGCTGCGTCCCTTCTTGTAGGGGAAAAAAATGCGACGCGAACGTCAGCTCGATATTCTTTAATTAGTGAAAATTAATCTATTAATTTTCAATCGTTACTTTGTCGGCTATACTTTTTATTTTGATTTACATATTGCAGCTATATTAAGTGTATACAAGCCAATTATCAGAGTCAATTAACTAATTAGTTATAACACTGTTAGTAATAAATAATAAGTGTAGTAACTAATATAAATTTACTTTTTAAGTTGCGTATTTTGCGATAATCGCACTAATAGCTGAATAACAGCCGGATAATAATACGATAAAATAAAATAACAATATCAAAGTATTCTTAAAAAGGATATAGGAATATGGTCCCAATCCTCTATCCCATTTGTGGACTGTTTGTACTACCACCGGGATCAATAGACCAAGGGTGGAGAAGAATATGGCGCCGACCAGGCCTATGAGAAGTTCTAGATCTGGAACTGCTATCGCCAGGATGACTGAAAACATAAACACCAAAATCAGTAAAATAAATGCTACATATGCAATGCGCGTCTCTCTTAAAAAACAAAAATAGGAAAAATAATGCGTTTGTAAGGGCTACTGTTCACGAAGGCGTAGCTTCATTATACACTTGTTGCTTACACATATAAAATTATAAAACCCTGTCGAAGGATTGGCAGCGTCCCTCGTGTCATCGGTCATACGCAGGGCTACATTCAATGGATCTGCACGTGTTTAATTTTATAAAAATGGCGGGAGCAGCTGAGAAGTATCTACAGATTGTAGATAAGTAGTTTTACTCATTCTATAAAATAAATTATTTATCTACACTATCATCTTTATTACAGCTACGAACAATCTACAGTTGATAATTCTTTCTATGTAAGGTTGTGTCCAATAAAATCGTCGTCTTCGGCAACTTCAAATGTAGTAATAATATCTTCATCTGTTAACAACATTTTCATAAAGGACAGAAAACGTTGCTTGCAATATGCTTCATGGACAAAGTTTAGTAAGCCAGGCTCTCAATTTATTTTGAAGCGTCTATGAAGCTACGTGTCCGTGGAAAGTGAGCCTTAGGCTTTAAATATTTTTTATTCGATAAGACTTCTGACTTGATGTTCAATGATAATACAGCTGAAGATGGCAACACTCTAAGCATAGAGGAGCTCGATCACAGGAGCACACTTCTTTTGGTACCTTTGTACTTGACAGTTTTTTTAACAGTAACATGACAAAATGACGGAATTATGCCTGTTGGTAAACACAATACAATACGAAAACAACGATGACCACCATCATCAGAGATCTCTGCAATCTATCACTGTCAAGTCAATTTTTAATTGGAGGTCGATGATGCTATTGGTTTCCTCACGAAATTTTCCTCCACCGAAATCTTAGGCTTATTGTAGACTGTTTTATCTACTATTCATTGTATAAACGAAATTCATGTATAATTAATGTTTAATAATAACAGAATAATATTTCAAACCCGAAGCAAGATAGAGTCTACCGACAGTGATACATACTTGAAAAGGTTATTTGATTATTCATTGACACATATCTTTTTTCATTCGTGCGTTATTAATTTTATAGATTCTACCTAATGCAACTTATTTTTTCGAAGTGCCCTTATAATATTGCTAACAAGTTGTCCAAAAATAGGAGAAATCAAACTGCAATGCAAACCTTTTACAATTATTTTGACTAAAAAGAACATGATTAAATTAGACGAAAATAATCTATATCACGTAATTACTAGTAAACCTAAATTGTTTTTATATAAATGCTCAACTTCGTTAAACATTTATAAAACTGAATTTTCTGCTTTTATATTTAAGTCGTTAGATCATTTGGTTTATAACGGCAATTTAGTTTAATTCCATTCTTTAGTAGTAAAATGGCTATTATTCGAATAAAAAATGTTTCAATTTTTTTAGATCAGGGTTTGCCAGGCTGGTAATGGCCAAATAATGCTGGTACATATGTAGCTAAAAAAGGTGGTTTTTGAAAAAAAAAACATTAAACAAATAGAAAAATTTTGTGTTGACATATTTCTCTTATTTTTTTTTAATGATTGTCAGCAATACGTTGGTACAAGCAATATCTTTGATTGGCAAAGGCGTTACTTTGCGGAAATCCATCGTAATTAATATATTATTGCTTGACTAATGTACCTTGTTTTGAAATACTTGTTAAATTTGTAATCTTCATCAATCAATTTTATTATTTCTCTTAACTTTTTATAGGTTTAGCGTGTGGCCACAACCTCACCTGATGTTAAGTGACGATATGGCTCAAGATGGTAAAACGCTAAGTATAGCACCCCTACTATATGTATACTTAGCGTGAGGGGAGTCAGTCTCATCAGACTGGTTCCCTAGTGCAGCTGCCAGATTAGTTTTTCCGCGAAAGAGGCGACAGACGGTATTTATGTCGAGTTTGATAATAAACTCACCTGTTAATAAAACGCTAGTGGACCGGAGGAAGATCTGGCTAACGTTGTGATAGTTCTTGCTGATTTTATTCTGTATCCGCGTCCATATGATTTCCATGGGAGCGTACATTTGAAGGCAATACGTAAAGAATACTGCAAACGCGACTAATATCTTCGCTATTAATGCTGTACTGTGAAATATAATATTTTCATTATATTATTTATTATATTATAAGGGCTGAAATCAAAATAAACGAGTTGCAACTTGCACGTTCATAGTTCTAAGGCAAAGATTTTTTAAGGATGATACAATTAGTTGATAATTCTTCTTATTTTTCTTGTAATTACTCCACCTAAATAACAGGACATTTTTTACTATTCCAGTCCTCTATCAGCTGTCATTTTAGTATTCATATCTTTTAAAAACATGTAATTAATTCCTCGCGTAATTTATCATGCTTTCGTCGGTCTTCCTCTATTCCTATATCCACCCACTTTATACTTAATATTTTTCCAGTTATATGACTTTCATCCATCCTCATGCCATACCCATACCACGCTAAGCTTTGAAGCTCAGTCTTAGCGTGTAAGAACAGAACGTCGATTGACGTGACTTCGAATCCCTGCAATGAGCCTAAGCTTTCGGTGAAAGAAAACATCGTGATCAAACCATGGCATGGTGGTAGGGGTTTTTATAATTTCCTCCTCACTAGCTACAACCCTCAAGTTGAAAATCTGTCGCCAAGCACCAATAGGTGTGTTCCGGCAGCTGCACTTGAGTCAGTCTTCCACTAGACTTAGCGTGTTGCCATCTTGGGTCACACGTCGTCACTCAAGATCAGGCGAGAACAATCTCACTGTTATATAGCCACAAGGCTATAACGCTAAACCTATGAATGATAAAAAACCTATTACTCCTCAACTTCTCTGTCACTGGTGCTATTTTCCTAATTCCTCTGATATTGAAATTCCTAATCGTATCCATTCTAGTTACACCACACAATCATCTTAACATTCGCATCTCTGCCTCGTATAATTAATAAATTAATATAATTATAATAACGATAACAACAAAGTCGTTGGAAATTCAAATTTATAGTTTCCCAATCTAGTAATTAATAATTGGCAATTAGGAACCTGTAATTAACACTAACAACTATTAACCGATGATTAATACCGGGACTTATGAACCGGTAAATGTGTTTCGTGTTTCGTACATTAGTAATCGTAGCGAAGGTAAATTAGAAGTCAAATAATATAAACTACTCAAATTAATCTTAGTAAAGATACTTATGTGCCACTTGTTCGGAAACATCCCTGTCATTGGGAAAAGCTACCAAGAAATTCGACGTGGCTTTTCATTATAATCGTTTACGTCTTTGATTATAATTTATAATAATGACTGATAATAATTTGTCTATCTATTTAAAATGACAACAACTATCCGAGAAATCGTTCGCGTTAATTGCAATCTATATAAATGGAATGATTGAGGTTTACGGTTGTGAGCGCATCACGCAAAAACTACTGGATAGATAGATATTGATCAATTTGTTTTTGTTTTACGTCTTAGATACTTAGTCTTTACCAAAATAAAGAATTATCACGATATCTACATAAACAATAATTCTGTAGTCCAAGCGAGCAGAGCCGCGGGCCCAGCTAGTATAAAAACTCTGGGAAAACTCCGAAACTCATGACGAGTACAAAGATACTCACATATTTTACCTCATTAGAATCTATGAAAATAAAAATGAAATGATGCTCGTTGACAAGCGCATCACTTGAGGAAGAACATTTTGATAAATTATATGGAAAATTTGAACATTTTAGAAAAAATATATTGCTTTTTTCTATTGAATTTTTTTAAGTGCTCAAAACTATTCGACCGATGGAAATGCGTTTTTTTATCGATATAGGTTTGACGTAGTGGCCACAATCTCATCTGATGTTAAGTGATGATGTGGCCCAAGATGATAACACGCTAAACCTATTGGAAGACTAGCTCTCAAGTGCATCTGCTGGAACACACCCATTGGTGCTTGGCGACAGATTTTCAATTTGAGGGTGGTAGCTAGCCAGGCGGGCATTAGAAAAAGCCCTACCATCATACTGTGGTTTCCTCACGATACTTTCCTTCACCGAAAGCTCAGGCTCATTGCAGGGATTCAAACTCACGTCAATCGACGCGAAGTCGTACACGCAACCACTGAGCCATCGTTGCTTTAACCATCATCGTTTCTTTTGTTCGTTATGGTCCTGGAAGAGTTTTCAAGGGAAACAATTGGGATGAATGGCGGGCGCTGTGGTCGAGTTGTTGATTTTGGAATATGTTATCGTTATATTTTAAATAGTATTATCCAAGCGAAAGAAATCGCGGGTAGAGCTTTTTAAGTTATAATTTCAAACTCCCGTTAAAGAAGGTTATTATTAACTTTATCGTAGTTTATAATCGCAAGGCTGAACATTAAATAATTCAATTAAGTATCTTACATTTTTAATGCCTCACTGTGGCATTTGATAGTATTTCTAAAGTTATTTTTTATATCCAGTAATCTAAAAATACGATAAAATAGGAATATTTTATAAAGATATTATCTACTTTGGATTAGGTTAGGTAGAAGTTTGGAAAAGAGATAGGGCACACAAAAAGTTTTTTGGAGATTCCTCTCTACATGCTGCAGTCAGACTTGTGGAATACTTTCACGCTACAGAGGATCGCAGCCAAATAACCTTGTGTTGTGTTCTTGCCGTGGGTAGAGTTTCCAGAGCTTCCTAAAATTGTTTTTTTATATATAAATTATTATTTAGAAGTTTCTTAGTTTTTAAATCAGTGAATAAATTATTTCAAGAACTAATTATGGTATACTGTGTACGGATTATTCCTGAAAATAAATCTCACTTCTAATAACTTTTCTCATTTCAATACAAATGTAAGAGAATGTATACAATGTATAAACATGTTATACATTACTTCTGAGAAAAATATTCATACATTAATATTAAAACAGAATACGTCTCAAAAAGCCTAGGTATAAAATATTTTAGGGCTTAAATTTCTTGAAATTGCGTAGGCTTAAAAGATATTCCGTTTTAGTATAAAATCCTGAAGTTTAAATGTTTATTATCGTTCTAATGGATTTATAGACCAACAAATATTTGTGTAATGGGATGTAGTAATAAAAGTATAAGAAGAATAATAATTTTATAGTTATAATTGTTACTGTTTAAAAAATATCAATCTGTATAAGGCCTCATCAAAACTTTTGTCTATGCTCCTTATCTCCTTCAATACTTTAAGGATGGTGTTTCGTTTTAATTTGTTTCATAATTTCCAATGATTATAAATTATAGCTGTGCCCGCGGCTCCACTCGAATAGAAAACAGAATCGGTAGAGCGCACGCGCTAATCGCTCTGTCCCCGCTCCAACTTACAGCGGTCGATCGCCGGTTATTTTTATGACAAAAATGCTTATTGCGGGTGATCCTTAGAAGATAGACATACACTATCGCCGGCTTTTTTGTAAATCTTTTTAAGATCCACAATTATGTACTTAGTACATTAATATCGATATATCTCTTATGGCTTACTGAGCGTAAGCCATTGAAACACTCCAAAAGCATCCACTTTCCGGAATTGATTCAACATTATCTTCACTGCTTATTTCGTATGTTACTCTATCTTACAAAATATATCCTATAACCTGCCCAGATAAAATAGCTATAAAACATGTTAATAGGATTAGTGGTTTTTGCGTGAAAAGAACATAAACGGACAGACAGACAGAAAGACGTTGAGTTTTATAAAATTTATAGATTCGTGTTTATACGTTTAGTAAATACTAATTAAACTTATTTATTTATCAATTCATATTCTAGTTAACGTTCCTAACTTGAAAGTATAATTTTTGTTTAACTTCTTTATTCTGTTCCTGTTTTCGTTCATAATAATTGAATTAGGTGATTTACTTTCTTATTCTATACCTACAGCGGTTTTTAGACATTTTAATAGAAAGTTTGACGAGATTTCGTATAGCTTCGAATATCAGTATATTTAAATATACCAAACTGATTTTGTTTAAGTTTCGTATTTTCATTGAGTACATATAATCATGATATTATTGTTTTAAGATGTTATTATACATTACTTCTTATTAATTATATAATAAGTAGTAATATTATATAGTAATTATATATAAAATAGTGTATACATTTCATAAACAATGATACGCTTTAATGGTGCCCTACGTACTCGTACAAACGAGTATGTACGACGTACTACATACATTTCTCTACGCTTTTAACCCTATTTCGCTACATTCATACCATTAAAATAGAAATTGTCTCATTTGGTATTTGATTCCTATTCTGAAATATAATAATCATAATAATACCAGCCCGTTAGTGTTCTACTTCTTGGAAAAGGCCTCTTTCCAAGGTAAGGTATGGGCGTAATCACGACGCCAGCCTACGACGTATTGGCGATTTCATACATCGAGAAATCAACAGTTCTCCTCATGATGTTTTCCTTCACCTTGAGCTGATAGTGTATTTGAATTAGTAAATGTAGGTGGATTCTGAAAAATTTGGTTAGTACATGCCAGGATTCGAAACTAAAGACTTCGCGATATTTCGCTGGTGTAAACTGCTCGACCACCTGCACAACCTATACGTACATCAATATACCAATTGATAAAACAAAAATAATAATAGTTTTACACAGACACCATTTGCATGGGTGTTTTAAATCCGATTTAAAAAAAACGGACGAAACATTGTGTTTAATAGCCCTTTTTGGACAGATACATGGCCCATTTATTGTAATCTTAGGAATGCATCTGTTTGTAAGGGGATTTACGTTTAAGCTGTGCAAGGTAAAAAGTGGTATTTCAAGACCACTTGTATATTTTTTATTCTGTGTACCTAAGCTATAAAAATATTACAACGCGTATCGTGACTTACATTTCATCTTGCGGTAAATTCAAGGTGATACTTCCTAGAACTTGGTCACCGTATTTTAAATATCCGAAGATACCGACGACACCGTACAGTATGGTAACGAATACCATTGTGATGTTCAAGACACTAGGGCAGCCAAGAAACTGTTCTGGTTTCGCCATCTCATTTTCCACTGGCATAACAACGTTGATACCTTCCATTGCGAATATCACTGTACTGAAAAACAATTATGTTATTTGATTTCAATGTTTTTGCCAAGCGTCCCAGCGCCTGGGCAAATACCTCGGGCTTAATTAACACGCCGGTATATGACTACTTAGCGAATGCAAACGCCAAAAACATATAGTTCTGTTTCTTATTCATTCTATTTTCCCGATGTCTTCTTTAGTAAATATTATTAATCACATGTGTAACTAGACGAATATTAATTGATATTTCACTAGTTATAACCGTTTTAAAACAATAAGTACATTTTTTCATGATGAAACTCGGTCATCCTATTTTTAGCTATTTTGATAAACCGTAAGAAAATTAATGCTGTACAAAATTGAGTCTTAGTACAATAACTGAAGAGTTCTTATTCCTAAATTGATTAAGTAAGTAATTAAATTAGAACCCTATACACACGAGGGTAAGTAAGAGGCAATTTATGTGAAGCGTGAAATAGTGTCAAAAGGTAGCCTGAGGCTCGTTTGTTTTGAGGTAAATAGTTAATTGTTATATAGAAACCGATTTTATTGAAAGCAAAAAAATGTTTTATAGTAAGATGAACGCAAAGATACACGTATTGTGGTTAGTTTGGAAGAGAAATAGAGATTCAGCAATGTAATGTTTAACCCCCTTTTCGATTTGAGTCGTGTAGCCTTTGAATGATGTAAGAATGCCACAATAATAATGCCAATGTGTAGCCGGAAGATGGATAACCGAGACTAATTTATGTGGTGCACATAGAAAAATTATTAAAAAAATATTATTATATTAATATTGAGGTAAATAGGAGACAATCTGAACCGGAAGTAACAGATTGACAAGAATGGTAGATGAACATTTATTTAGAAACCTGATAAGATTAACTCGTAATATTTTGTAACTAAACCGAAAAGGTATTAATAAAAAAAAGTTATAATGTTTTTCTGCTCACTTGCCGAAAAAGATAAAAAAAGAATAAGTGATAAACAATGTTTATTTTGACTAATTTTACTTTTCTGGTACTAATGTCGTAGGTAGTAAAATATAGGTCCATTTCTGAGAGCATTATAAGCTCGTTAATAATAAATTCATCTTGGAAATATTGTACGACATACAGTGACGTAAAATATAAAAATTACGTTGTAAAATCAACACCTGTGGTATAAAGAGTAGATGAAAAATCTTGTAAAAGGTTTAGGTATGTACCTTTTGTCTAATGGTAAATGGAATTTCTGAATGAAGCCAGTTGCCATAGTATAAAAAGGAAAGCTATGTAGAATAATGAACCTGGTTATTTATTCAGGTGATATTCGTTTTCTACTATTAGTTATAAATGTGTAAAATTTACTTTTGCCATTATGTACGTGTGGTAAACAAGAAACAAATAGTCTATACAATACCAGTCTAGATTTATTCAGACAGTATACTATTTGTTGTTTACACATATGATGATAATAATATGATATAGATAATAATTTATTAGCATTCTTTAGTAAAATTGAACGTTAGCATTCTTTATATGTTTTGTTGACTAAGTTTATCTTTATTTCATTTAATATGTTGTGTTCATTACGCTACGAACTTTACCGAGTGATAGGACTCATATAGGAATTGGGAATAGCGTATGCTTTTGAAGCAATGATGGCTCAGTGGTAAAAATACGGATATCGCGTCGAGAGACGTGAGTTCGAATCCCTGCAATGAGCCTAAGTTTTCGGTGAAGGAAAACATCGTGATGAAACCATAGCATGGTGTTAGGGCTTTTTCTAATGCCTGACTGGCTAGCTAATCCTCAAGTCGAAAATCTATCGCCACGCACCAATAGGTGTGATCCGGTGGCCTGCACTTTAGAGCTAGTCTTCCCACTAAGCTAACGTGTTATCAACTTGGGCCACATCATCACTTAAGATCAGGTGAGATTGTGGCCACAGCGTTCTAAGCCTATAACGATTAAAAAAAATGCCAACTCAGCTAGAAAGTGGCTTTCAAAGCGACATTTATGCGTAAGTATGACAATGGTCAATATCGATAAATTCTCTACTCTTGGTAACCGCTGAATTGTTTGGAGAGTACGAGTATACATACAGGTGTATAGTGTGTAAAGTAGTACACACTGCTGTAGTCTTGTAATTTTTAAGACTATTTCAATAAAAAAAGGATATTTTTTTTGTATTTAAGTTATAAAGACTATCTAGATAAAATTAATTCTATAAATTGCATAAGAAGTCACCAGTGACAGTACAATTTACAATTTCATTACGATTCTTACTTCCACCGAAAGTTCAATCTTATTTTAAGATTACCATCCAGAGTGATGAAATTCAGAAAACATCACTTGAATAGGACGGTGAAGTTAGAGAAATAAAAGCGTACCTTAAAAACAAGGGCCATCGTGTCACTCCCGTGACCATCTCAGCTATAGGAGGTTGTGGTATATCGTGGAACGTGTAATAGCATGTGATGCCAAAAATCAACACGAGACAAATATTGGCAAACATGGAGAAAGGCACCAGGAATTTCAGGTATCGTATTTGAGTAATCAGAATTAAAGGCAGCAAGATTAAACCGCAGTAAGCTTCCACAGTTATCTTGTGGTCGGGAATAAAGTGGTCCAAGATCTGAAAATAAAATAAAAAGAGATTTGAGCTTTAGATTAATAGTTCTGAACACGCAATCCTTTGCGTGTTCAGAACTTTTCAAATCTTTAAAAGTAAAGACTGTAAGTTACTACTCGAGCTCTTTTTGAAACAACATTTAGTATTCAGAAAAATGTACAAATTCGTATTAAGGATTCAGTATTATTCATTATTGTATAGGAATTGCTAAATGAGTCTGCTCTATGCTCAATAAAAACCATTTACCATAATATTGAATGAAACACCAGCACTGTTAGTAATTCCTAAAATAATTGAAATCATTGCCAAAAGAGCTATGCCACATTTTTTAAATATTTACTATTTATCCAAAACCATTGCATTGACTGTGTAATAATATAGTACAAATATTATATTTTTTATACTATGCTCACATTTTATGACTTCACATTTCAGAGCAACGGCATTTTGAGTCTAAAAAGATATTATGGTAAATTAACTGTGGCTTAGCTCTGTTGATCTCCACGGCGAAGAAATTAAATGTAATTGCTTCGATATAATTTTCTTTAAATTTTCTGTATAAGAAAGACCAGTAATGCGGTTTATTCTATGGCATTAAGAATAATTGCAAATTTTAATCTTTTGTAGATCGTATAGCTATTTTAGAAAACTATTGTGAGTTTTTTGTTTTATTTTTAATTAAACTATTTATGTTCTGTAAATATTTTTATGATTTACACTTTTTAAATACAATTTTCTTTACTTTTGAAGTATAGATTGTTTTTTTAATTAATGAAAATATAACTTGATTGATTAAAATTGATCAAAACAAAGTTAAATGTAAAAAGGACAATCAAATGCCAAGTAGAAAAATATAATCAGTTAAAATCGAATTTGAAAAAGCCTCTTCATAATAAACAATCAGGAAACCAAAGACTATTCAAATACGAAATAATGTAAGTTACTTTACCTCAGACGTGACTTATCCCTTTATCAATGTCTTACTTGAGTCTCTGTTATCCGAAGCGAGTTACAGACTATCGAAATTTTGGCAAGTAAACTTTGTACAGACGAGCTACCCTCGGAAGGTCTATTAAAAGTTTTGCGTCGATAACAGTCGAAATTTGATTCGGGTCTAGATTCATTATGTTTGCACCAATTTACTTTAAATATTTATTATTTATTTCCACGGTTACTATGTTCCTTATTGGTATTAAATAAAAGTATCTTTTATTTTCTTCAATTATAATTTTTTGTTTAATTTTAGCTCTAAGAGTAAAGCGTTATGATATCTAAATTATACATATAACCAAGACCTTTCCTCGGGTTAGGTTCTGAAAAAAATATATATTCAGAACCCAAAAAATAATGTGAAGTTAACTTTGCAAGTACAACCTAACCTAACCGAGTATCGTCGGTATTTTGTAAAGTACATGATTTTCATGATTATATTTGTCGTAGAATTGTCCTAGCGTTGTTACGACCAGACTTGTACGAACTGTTGAATTGAGGTATGTACGTCATTCACAACATTTTCTAGGAATACTATAGAATGTAATTTACAAAATACCGACGGTGCTCAGTTAGGTTTAGGTTTTGACTTGCGAATAAGTATTAGCGAGCTGGCCATGGCAGCAGTCGGCGAGCGCCATGGTCTCAATAGAATCGTAGGAAATTGTATAAATGACGTACATACCTCAATACAACAGTTCGTACAAGTCTGGTCGTCACACCGCTAGGCCAATTCGATGACGAATATAGTCATGAAAATTAGGACTTGCATTAACGGTGTATATTTTATAAAATACCTAGGCAAAGTATGTGATAATTTTCTTTATTTCATACATTGCCGGGTAATCTTATAACATATACATAAATTAAGTATTTAGATAACAGAGTAGAAATGTTATTAAAATTATTATAAGTAAAATCACCATCATATTATTATCTAATTTTTTTAGTGTATCACAGTTTGCTTTAAAAATATCTTCATATGTCTGGTGAAGATTACCTCACTTCATTTCACACACTTCAAGATCCTTTTATATTAATAAAATAAGCTTAAAGTTATGATATAACTGATTCTAAATCGTAATGGTATTCCTAATCCGTTTGGAAAATGAGGTTTGTGTATTAAAAATAGAATAAGATCCAAATAAGGTAATAATCATATTGAAATTTGAATGGAACATTGCCCAAGAACCAATTACGTGGGATGCGGTATAATGCTTAATGGCAAGTGGTTATATTAAAATTTCTTACCGCAATATTTTTTATATCTAAGATCTGATGACTAATTTGGGAAAGATATATCAGGTAAAATTTGAAATACAAAAAAACATCGTCTTATCGATCTTATGTAATCTTGGAATCTAGAGTTTGGAAGAGGGTTTACGGTTACTTCGCAACTGCGCATTATATGACAATCGCAAAAAAAAGTTCAAAAAATATCCTCAAGGCAACTTGAAATAATTTGAATCTTTCTTTTCAATATTTATAGAAAATATAAATAAGTATGTGAGATTTCGACGGTTTTAAAGTATGACCAGATAGTCTCAAAGTGTTTTTCTACCGGAAAAAAAATTCTTCAGGTACTATTTTTGTAGTATATTTATTATATAAATACATTTTTATCGCACGAATGACAATACATTTATTAGTTCTTGTATCCATAGTATCCATACTTTAAAATATTAATGATTAAATATGCTATATAATATTTTTTACGTACAGGTATTTATAAAACAACTTGTGGCAGTCTGGTCATATTTTAAAACCGTCAAAATATGTCTGGGATTTTTATTTGTCATTTATCGCCATTCATTCATTCATTTCAGCCGAAAGACGTCCACTGCTTGACATTGGCCTCCCCCGAAGATCGCCACAACGACCAGGACCGGTCGTGCTGGCCCCATCCAGCGACATTTATAAATTCTAAAATAAACGATTCAAATGATTTCAAGTTGCTTGGAGGATATTTTTTATTTTATTTTTGCGAAAGACATATACTGTGTAGTAGCGAAATAGCCACAAACAGTCTACCATACCCTTTATTCCAAATTTTTAACATCGATAATATGCTGTTTTTTATAATTTATAAGGATGCAAAGAATAATAGTAAAAGTATAAATTTCGTTTAACCTTTTACTGTTTACTAATTTTGACGTTTAAATATTTTACAAAACTTACGTCTTTTAGCGAAGAAGCGATAAATATAACATACACACTGGTCCCTCCAAGACATACGCAGGCCATTGCTGAGTCCACGAAGTATCTGAAAGGATAATGGATAGAGATTAATAAAATAAGCCCTTAAATTTTGAAAGCAAATATTGTTTTTAAAGAAATGTATAAAATGGACTAGTTATGTACATGTACGCTATCTTGTATTATATACATATATTTTAAACATTTCCCGGTTATAATATTGATTTGTAATAAGTTTTCAAATTGATTTTATCATTTGTAACATTTGGTCCTGCTAAGTCGTTACTTTGTGAATCTTACCCAGGAACTGCTAGTCGCTGCTAATTTGTTAAAGTTCGAGTGAGTTCGAGTTCGAGTTTATAACATGGAACCTCGCGAATCACTGAGGAACAAGTTTCAAGAATTTAGTATCTTAACTTTGCCCTCCCAATACATATAGGATAATTTAATGTATGTTTGAACAATTTTGCATAATTTTGAAGTTGTCAATGCTAGGTACAAGGACAATACTAGAAATAAACATAAAATAATCATTCCATCTTTTACACTTGGCAAGATTAATTAATGTTGTTCTGATAATTGTGTTAGGTTCTATAATTAAATTTATTCTTCTAATGTTTAATAAGGAATCATGTTAAGCGAGTTTAATTGTGGAAAGGCGTGTAGGCTGTTATAGGCTGTTTCAAATCAAATCATAATCAAACATATTTTTTCAATTTAGGCCCTAAAAAAGCACTTATGAATACTATCGGTTCGGAAAACATCCCATTTATCGAAAAGAACCGGTAAGAATAACGATCAGGATTATCAAAATTTTTGAAAAATTGTTTTTTTAATATTTGTGTTGTTTACAATTATTATCATTTTCAGACATCACAGTTATTCATGTAATGATCCACCCTATAATATCCTTTGGACAATAAACTTGTTTAACATGGTTCTTCAAGTTACTGTATGGGAAATCGGTAATGTGCTTAAGAAGTTTATTATAGAATCTAACACAATTACCTAAAGAACATTTATTAGTCTTACTAAGTTTAAAAGATGGAATTACTATTTTATAAGCTATGTTATGTTTCTTATGCTAACCTTATTGGGTATTCGTGAAAATCAGTGAGTTAAAGTGCATTTAACAATACTGTAAAACTAAATTTTAACTTATTAAATATATTTCTTCTGTAAAAAACACATAAAAAATTAATTAATATTTATTTTCCAATACAAAAACTATGAAATTTTGAAGTCTTCAGACGCCTCACATTTTTTTAAATTATGTTTTGTCCATAATTTCTTTTTCTACGATAATATTTCTTCGTAATTTAATATGAACTGTACAATTTTGAAACCAATTTACGGGTTATTTATGATAAAAAAATTAATGAGTTATAGTGCCTACCTACACGAAAAAGGCTTAGAATTAAGTTACACTGAATTAATTACGGACCATTTGAGACATGATAAGACATAACTCAGCGTAATTATTAAGAGTAGTTAATAAGTCTAGAAAGTTTGAATTATAAATGTTGCCTTGCAAATGTATGTTTTTTATTTCATTTTGTTTCTTTGTAGTCAGAAATTAACTTTTGGTTACTTTTTTCTGTAAAAATCAAGTGAATTTTTGACACCAAATATGTATCGCTGTGTTCCGGTATGCGAGACAGCTCTATTTTTAAGCTTTGTTACTAATATATATTTAACCATATCGTCATTTAATATTATGTGAAAATATGGTAAAAAAACGTTTAATGAACCATAACACGACTACAAAAAGATTTGCAGGCATAGGGAAGTGAAAACTTAGAATTATTTTCAAACACCAACATAAATACATTCGTATTTAAAATAATAAAAATTACCTTATATGAAGCGAATACTTTCTCAGCTTATTTGGTCCATATTTGAATACAGCTTCGCAGGTATCAGTATAGCTTAGTAAAGCGGTCCGTCTCTCTCTGCAAATGTCTCTTGAAGTCTCTACCTGAAAAAAATATTCAATTGTAATTCATTTTGGAAAAAGGTAGTCTCGGTGATTAATGTAAAATTTACTTTTTAATTTTGTTATATGTTTATTGCTAAACCATAGTCTTCACTAATTTTCAGTGATGATATTGTCGTACATAGTGTCATGCCAAGGTGAGAACGGGATTTGGCTCCTAAGTGTAGCTTTAATGACAGTTGATTTTCAAATTAGGATTTATAATTGCATAAGTGAATACTACTTACTGTTTTAACTGACTACTAATAATAATAACTACTGCTAATCGTGACCGTATGGCGACCACCATATACCAGTCATAACACCCGCTATACTCACACGCTTTTGGGAATCGGCCGGTGATCGGCTGGGGATATCCAGTAATCAAACGCAAGGAAGGTTGTGTACCTAAACCCATTACATTAACACACTTTTGGTTTGGTCAGGTATATCTAGCTGCCGACAAGCTCGGTGGTTTTTGGATTATAATAAATCACTATCAGGCACAGTGCCTCCGCCTGTGCCAGTGTATTGTTTAACATCTTAGATATACAAATTAATCCTCTAAGCATTATAGAATATACTATACTAGCTGTGCTCCACGGTTTCACTCGTGTTAACAACAACCTCAGCGCCGCGTGCCGCCGCCAACGCGCCCGTATATCCATATCATTGTTTCACTTCTCGTACTTGAAACTACAGCTTGCCAGATTGCTTGATGTTCATAGTTACTGCTCCGCTCCTTAGGGCCTTAGCGTGAAGTTATATAGCCTATACTATTCCTCATTAATCTGGCTATCATATACAAAATTTTGCGAATCCGATAGGTAGTTCCAGAGATTAGCGCGTTTAAACAAACAAAAAGCAAAGTAAGACTGCTGACGTAAATTATTATTAGTAAGATATTCTTATATCAATTTAAATTGCGTATAAGTTATGAAATAGAAAAGATTTGTAGAAAAAAAAATTGTTAGTACATTTGGTAAGTAATATATGAGTGAACATTTCTCGCGGTCGGCTTAAATTGCGTAGCTTTATTAGATTTACACAGACCTCATTTCATGCCGACTTAAAGTAACTACAGTAGCGGCAAGCTATGATGACCGTTTTGACATATTACAATAATCACGTAAAGTGACATTTAAAAAAAAACAAACATAAAATCAAATGCGAGTCGTATCTATAAGTTTTTGAGCATTGACTATTGACGTGAGTTTGCCGGAGGTAGTAGTTGTGCTTGCCAGTGATCTTATATGTGACGATCGTACTATATTTCTTTTTTTAAATTACGTATTTGATAAACATAAATGCCGATTTGTGTGGTAAATAAGTACACTAATAATTAAAATTTATTAAGGATGCTGTCAAACAGCGCTGTTTTTTGTTAGTAAAAACGTGAAAAGATTTGTTTGCGGGACCATATTATATAATTATACTAATATATAAGTGGTTTAGAAATCAGTATAATAAATTAATTTTGTGTACTAAAATTACACATTCGATAAAAAAAATTAATTGGATAAAATTTTATTTTTAACTGCACGTCACTATTGACAATAAAGAACAGCAATTAGCTCATTCAAAAGTAGTTATTAATTTATACGAAACTTCATGAGCGGGCAAACGTCAATATGGCCATCATAGCGTGCCGCTATTTTAACACACTTGACTTAGGGTTTGAAAATCTATATTACTATATAATGTATATTAGGTATATTAAAGTTTATTTTATCGTTATAAAAATATTGAGTTTACTAGCTGAGCAGACCCGTGCGAATGTTTCACACATTATAGAATGTGTTTTCTTTAGCATTAACAGGTGACATTTTTAATGATTTTTTTTTTAACGAAAACTTATATTCAAACTATTCTTTGTTTCGTCTAAGTTTCGTCAATAGTTGGGAGCATAAAATTTTAAATGATGTTTGAGTCATTAGTTTTCATGAATATTTATGGAGATATGGCGTTAACAGGAAACATACCTTTAAGAAATAATATTGAGTTATTGACAATTTATTACTATTCCCTGTATTAAGTACTCATTTATGTAACTTTTAAAACTAATATTTTAAGTTATATCTGTTTTCATTTGTATTTATTTTCGAGTTTAAAAACAGGGATAACCCAAAATTATAATGATATCCTATATGAATAACAACGTAGTAACTCATTATTCATTAGTATTCAAAAGAGTTGTTTTATAAAAAAATCCAAGTTCATAGTTTCTTGTTGGCATCACGGTTCAAACTTAAATTGTAAGCTCTTTTAACTCAATATTTGTGAATCGTAACTAATTAATTAATTATGATATACATGATTTCATTTACAATAATAATTTTAGACAAGTGATAAAGCCGTAAAACACAAATATAGTATTTTTTCTATATTTTCTTAGTGTATTGTTATATTTTATTGTAATTAATGGTAAAACATATTGGGTGTCGATATATCGTCTAAACCGTAAAAGCATTCCTTGTATAAATAAATAGGCTAAAGAACGATCACTAGTGTCAAAATAATTAAAAAATAAAATTGTAAAGCTATTTTTATAGTTTTTCTATCACAATGAAACAACAAAGCGGTAGAAATAAAGATAAATGTCGTAAAATTTACCAAAATATGAACACAATGCGTTGCTATGACTCCAACTAACACGGTTCCAATGCATCCCGGTATGAGACCAGTGTGTTTGAAGGCAGCTGGCATCGCGAACAGACCAGATCCGAGCGACGATTTGAGAAGGTGGAAAAACGCACCTATGGTCCTGGAAAATTAACTGAAAACTGGGTATGTGTTATTACCAGCCTTGATGTTTCACTGTTAGGTAAAGGCCGCTCTCCGAAGTTGCACGGGTTTAACCGCCAAGCCAACCCACGATGTACTGGCGTTTTCAAACGCCGAGAAATCCATTGTTCTATATTTTTCTAATATACAGTGTTACTACAAGAACATTTTTGTTTAAGCATTCAGGTACCTTGAAGATGTATTCCTTCACCGTTAGCAAACGAATACATATTAGTAAATTATTATTATGTAAGCGAATTTCGAAAAATTCATCAAGTACGTGCATTTTTATAAGTATTTGTTTATAAATCTTATAATTTTATGTAACTAAATTCTATTATCATCTTTTGTTGATAGCATGATATTTACAGTAAATATATTAATAATTAATGAATCATAGTTATATTCTTTTTATCGTTGTAGGTTTGGCGTAGTGGCCACAATCTCACCTGATGTTAAGTGCAGATGTGGCCCAAGATGATAACACGCTATACATAGTGGAATACCGGCTCTCAAGTGCAGCTGCCGGTACACACCTATTGGTGCTTGGCGACAGATTTTTAATTTGAGGTTGGCAGCTTGCCAGGTGAGCATGAGAAAAAGTAGGGCTTGCATCATGCAAACATGTTCCATGCATTATCTTAACATTTTAGAAGTTTTTATAGGTTACGGTTTCCTTACCTAATATTACCTATCTTTGCAGTATAGTTTTGTCATGTTATGATCTTAATTTTGAAAACCACTTTACTAGCTCCCAGAAATGATCGCATCTTTATGATTCTTAGTAAAGATTGATCAGAACTATTTCTAAATTTTTACTTAAATACCCACGAAAATCCTTTACCAGTATCTAAGTTGCGCGGTTACTTTGCCCAAGACCGTTTTCAACAAAAAAGAAAAGCAATTTCAATTATTTTGAGGAGTTCCCTGGTGTATCTTCGAAGACGAGAGGCAATACCAAGGAAATTAAAAACCACCCTTGAGGTTCGAAAAAAGAAAAAAATAATCATCTAAATCGGTTCATAAACAAAGAAGTTATGGCTGAAGAACCATAAAAAAAACATTCGAATTGATAACCTCCTCCTTTTTTGAAGTCGGTTAAAAATAATCTTACAAGATTTTTACGATTAATTTTCCGTTGCTGTTTATATCTCTTAACCTCTAAATTACAAGACTTGAAGGTAACTCCGAAAGTATGGTATTCGTATAAAGATATAATAAAGTTAAAGTACATTGACGTATAAAAAATAAGGCTTTCCACCAAGGTTGTCAGTTTTAAGATTTTCCAACGAAATGAAAGGTTTCCTCGAGTGAATTTTCCGGTGAAGAGCTCCGTTTCTCTTCTCAAAACATTTATATCAATCATGTTTACAATTTGTGTTTTTTACGTTCAGACCGAGATCCTTAGTACAAGCGCGACTCAAACTTATCGCGTGTAAGTATTATCGTTCTTAGAATATATTAAATAAACACGTTTCTTGCATAGGGAGTTCTCTTAACATTTACCTTTTTAAACATTTACAAGTATTATATGAAAACTTCAACCGCATACTAAAAACTGTTCAAAAAATTAAGCCATTGAATAGAAAGGGCAACGTAGGTTTAACAATAAGGTTCCTTTTGTAGGAACGGAAAGAATTCATTCCATCAGTGCATTATTGGTCTTTCTTCTGATCTTATGGCCCAACCTGTGTGGTACACGTGAAGAATGTGTCCCTTGTAGATAAAAAAAACTCCTTATAGGTTTAATGTTTGACCATAATTTCCTAACGTTAAGTGACGATGTAGCCCAAGATGGTATCATGCTAGGCATAGTAGGAGGACTGGCCCTCAAGTGCAGCTGACGAAACACATTTATAGGTGCTTGGCGACAGATTTTCTACTTGAGGGTAGCTAGTCAAGCGGGCATTAGAAAATACCCTACCACCATATCATAATGTTTTCATTCACCGAAAGTTAAGGCTCATTGCAGGGATTCGAACTCAGGTCGACCGAATATTATACTTACGACGTCTTGTGAGCAATATTTCGGTGTTCAAAAGGATTGTAATCATTGTTTGCGTCACACTCCTTTCTGTCAAGCGTTACGGTGGAGTGCGTCGTAGATGGAACTGGGTCGCCATTCTCGCTAACACTGGAAAGTAAAAGAGATGCTATAAGATTTCTGTGTAGGTTATATATTGCAGATTTTAAGAAATATAACTGTTTTTTTATTGAATGACCTGTCAATAAACCTTTATGCCAGATTCAGATTTCAGCTGTTAGTTTTTTTTTATCGTTGCAAGGCAAAGTGACAGCATCGTACCTGATGGTAAGCACAGTGCAGTCCAATAATATCGGGGACCACTCAAATGTATCTTCACTTTATGTTTCAAGAACTCCATAAGTAGGGAACACGCTAGCCGGGAGACAGTTCCGCAACTTCACAGCACGGTAAAAAGAACGTAGAGAACATTTTTGTTCGTGCCGTGAAAATATGTTCTTTGTTAATTTTTGTTACTAACTTGTTATTACTGGCAGCATTCATAGCGGTACTTCTAAAGTTGATCACATTCTTTTATAATATAACAAATTTTAAAACGTGATTGTTTGTTATTGTTTTACAGATGCGTTCGCTGTTTATGTATTATTAATGTTGCTGTTAGACATTCATGTTAATAAATAAATGATATTTAAGTATGACTATGTTTGTAAAAATCTTCAAACTAGATTAGTGTCTTTGTTAGAAATGAGATCCTAATTCCTCGCTTACTTCTCTGTTTTATTACCTTTTATTATCTTTTTTGCCGTGAGAGGCAGAACAGTTTTCTTACCGAATCTATATAAAAAAGTATATGCACTGCAAGTGATTCACTTTCAATTGAAACATCATTTTGTGTTTAGTAACGAGCATCACGACTCTCGGCATGGAGCTTTCGGCTGGAGGATGTGTGGTTGGTAACTTATGTTGGCATATGAGGAATATAATAACTAGGTCTGACTGGATTATGACCACAAGGCGATACACATTAACAGTAATCATAATACCACGCTTAAGTTTGTCGCGTTCCGAAATCAGCTGGTGTATATCTAATAATCCAGCGAAGTGGTACGGATTTGTATCCGGCTGGGTCGTGACTATCATGCACATGGTGATAGACTCATCATAGTGACTCTTTTCTGGTTTATTGCGTGTCAGAACCGGCCCGTGTATTTCCTAAAGACTTGAAGGCAGGCTGGATGGACTGCCGATCCCGATCTCTCGGTGATCACAATTCTTTTTGTATTGTACTGTGCTTACCATCAGACAAGGTGCCGTTACTTTGCCGTACTACTATCATTATCATTTTCAGCCCTTAACTGCCCACTGCTGAGTATAGGCCTCTTTTAATTACCGCCACTCATCCTTGTCCTGAGCTAATGTAATGCAGGTCTGACCCATAACTTTAACAATATCGTCAAAACAATGAGCCTCTGGGCGTCCGACGCCTTGTTTACTTAATATATGGCTACCAATCTGTCAACGTTTACACTCTGCCTGACAGGACTAAATTCCATTTATATTATTTTAAAACTATATTCTACTAGAAAACATAAAAAAAAAACTTTGGAGTAAACTGTTAGTACTATTTGTGACAGATAGATCAGATCTTGTGAAATGTAAATAATAGTGAGTATGCTTAAAAAAGCTGTTAATTGAAATTTCTATGTAAATCACTTCGGCGATTTCATAACGTATCTTATATCGACAATGACGACAACGTACCTAACTATTCATCAGCTCTTAGAAGAATTTAATAATAACCTAAATGAACCTCAAGTTAGAGAAAAATAAATAACCAAATTAGTTCGTGCGGGAATCCATAAATGTTCCAATTGATGACATATCCTAACACCGTAATCCTACATAAATATTATATCGGGATGGTAAAATAATTAATAGCATGATGGAAATGAAAACTCGTTTGTAATAATATTTTCGTGGGCTGCGTCCGAGGATAAATTTAATTAAATTCGTTAAATATTTATATTCCCTACTAATAAAACGTTATAAATTTGATTCATCCTAAAAATAGAATTATATTTACATTCACTGATTTTATCGATAATATAACATTTTTTACATACTGAGAAATAGGCTGGTGGGGTGTAGTTGAACTTTAATAGAGGCACTGCTATTAAATGTTTGAACTTATGTTAGCTTTCTTATATACTTTAAGATGATCAGTTAAAAAATCCTAATAATTTGATGGTACATTTAGGTGGCAAACAAGCGTACGGCTTAAAGTAAGTTGTTTATGGACAATTGTAGCACGAGAAATATAACTAGCACGTTACCGACCTTGAACCGCTCTTCTCCAAGTAGCTCTGGAAACACTACACACCGCAGGAATACAACACAAGGTTATTTTGCTGCGATTTTCTATAGGTATTACAGCAGTCAGGTTAACCCAAGTAGAGAAGTTTCCAAATGGATTTATCTGTGCTCTACCTATCTTACAACTACTTATTTTGGTTTAATTACTTTTATTCATTTTGACTAACAGTATTTGTTTAAGAACTTTAATTTCAAAAACATACGTTTTCAATGGGTTATTTAGGTAGATTTGGAAGATTTTCATTTAAATTATAATTAAAGTTAACAAATCTCTCACTGTGTCTTGAGTGAAACATAAAAATATGTTGTCCTATATTAATGACATTTTGGTTTAATCCACTCGTCCTTTATGTACGACAAAGCGAAAAACCAGTTTTTCCATTATATAAACTTTTTTATTATTTTTCCCATACCAAGTCACTGTCGACTAGTGTACTAAAAATCGGATAAGTAGCCAGTAGAACTCGCGTCTGTATGGTTCCGTACTGATTACAATTTTATAGTTAAGTATAACTTTATATCTCAAGCTGTTTTCGAGAGAAAAATGAATAACACACGGGATCTGAAATTCATTATTTTCGGTTTTATCCCTTACTTCTGTTAAAAAACCTTCCTTCGTGCTAAATTTCAAGTCTCTAAGCCTCCGGGAAGTATCTTTTGAATGCGTTGACTAAACTTACTTTTTCACAGCAACATGAGGCCATAAACCTTAGCAGGTATATGATATTCATTTCAACTATATACCTCAAGTCCTTTCCGAAAAAAACGGTCTTACAAAACACGGACAACAAAGTAATTCTATAAGACATAAGGCTTTTTGCAAGCTTTTATTTAACTTGTAACGTACTTATGTAAGTAACTAAGTATGTAACATTCAAAAGTTGATGAGTATCTTCTATTAAATAGTAAAGGTCAGAAGATGGAGCTGGGTGTTCGACACTAGAAGTTCTTGATGACCTTAATCCCATTATCCTTTTTTCCAATAAATTTCTGTTAGACCATTAGGAGCTACTGTGTACAGGCTTGGCCTATATTTCATTTGGGTTGCATCGGGATTAAGGGTTCTAAATCATCATTCTTGAGGAGCCAAGCCAAAGAAGATAGTTCTTCAAGTTAAGACTCGTTGGATATGTCTTGGCAAAAACTACATCTCTAGATGGTGACCAAAGTCCATCGATGTACCCGGAAACTCTATATCTATACATCTGCTATCGTTTTTCTACCAATATCACAATTTTCAAATGTTAATTCAGTTTTGTTTTTACTTTTTCTTCGCTATCATTCTTCATTTTAGTTCATCGCTGTAGAGATGTTTTGTTTCAAAATGTTAGGATCCACGACCTGTCTCACAAAATTAAAGAACTCTATAAACTTAAAACTGGGCTGCCCCCGCTCTAAGCTGTCAGGGAAAAACCTCGCAATAACAGTGCTCTAGAAAAAATAAAAATAATGAGAAACATGACTCATACCTAAATATCCATACAGAAATAAAATTGAATTAATTACGCATATTTCGTTTGTTATATAATGTACAGAATCTAACAGTTGCCATGTTAGTTAAACAGTTTGATAATAGATGGCGCCTCTTACATGTTAGTTTTAAACTATTTATCTATGTTTTGTCAACAGCGTGGACGCTTTAAAATGATGTTCCAGTCATTAATTTATAAGAGAAATGGCGATGCTACGAAAAAAAAAACACCAAATAATATATGTAGATACTTAATGGATAAGTACGCATCATTTAAAGTATATATATATTGCAATAAAATGATAAAAACGGAAATTTCATCAAATCTCTAAGCTCGATCACGATCGATTCACGGAAGATGTGCCTGGCTTAGGATAGGTAGGTTTGACTTGTAAAAAAAACATTGCGAGAGGATCGCAGTAAATATTAATTGAAATTTACATAAACTTAAAAACTAAATTTTTTTTAAATATTTCTTTAAATGCTTGAAGCGCAAACGGTCCTTCCCTTTAAACTGAATCCTCAAGCTTTTACAGAAATATTGAAAAAAATTGTATATATCTCAATTTATTTATTTATTTATCAATAATAATTTCATTTAGTATGTTTGCCTGCGACTCTGATCAGTGACCAAAGACACCCTTCTCGTGTAAATTTATTCATTTAAAATATTACTTACTTTAAATAATTTAACAAAAAAAAGCTTGCTCTTTTTTTAAAGGGTTTGTTTATATATAATAAATAAACTTTTTTTTATCATGTGGTACGGAACCCTAAAAAAGTGGTCTGGAACTCGGGAGGCTAGAGCAACCACATTGACCTTTAAGAAGCGTTATTTCGTCAAAGTTTTTTTTGGCCTTGCCGAGATTGAGGTATTGTCCAAAAACCCAATTTTATATATAGTTATTATTACAGTAATATTGCAATTGTTAATATTGTTAGTAATTCTGTCTTACAAATGTTGAAATAATTAATGGGGAATTAAAATTTTATATATATATATACATTGTACATCACTATAAAATGAAAATAAAATGCAAACAATTCATCATACTCGTAAGTATTATCAACTTATGATCAACTTTGTCTTATATTTGACTTTGGCTTTAATTAGATTCAAAAAAGTCATTAACCTAATTAGATACGAATCTCAGAACCTTAGAACTGCAATTCAAATTCATATACTTCACTCTGTTTTTGTATCTTTTTCCCATATTTGTATATTTCTTCACGCACACGCCCATTTTATATTGGCTAAACGGTAAATAGATAGACCTACAAGATACTGGTAGTCTGATATGTTAATTGCCAGTTTAAAACCTACTTACGATAGATCACACATCAGTGCACTTGGATATTTTGTCCAAAATGCTACAATAACAAGGCAAAATAAAAAAAATACGTAATTTAAAAAAACATGAGCGTCTCAATAATTAATGCATAACTTGTATACCTTAAATTTTCTGGTACCATTATCTCACTTTTCACAATAGCAATACAGTATATTAAAAAGTAAATTTCCACTTTATTTACACAACGATAAAGTTAACTTTTACCACATAAATATATCACATGTTTTAATATGTTCAACGCGGTCTAGTCGGAGACGAATTGTAGCGCAGAATGGTTTATGATTAAGTCGCATTCGTAAATCTTCATTATGTGGTAGGGTGACCATAAGATCTTAAATTTAGAAAGTTGACTATTTACACTTTCTTTTAAGAACTATTACTGGGGTGACCATACTTAAACAAGTCCTATATGTTTTTTATATTTTAGATATTAATATCTTTGACTTGTTTTTCTTCGTACCTAGTTATACTATGCGTACTTACTATAGAAAGTAGTTAGATATATTAAATTAAATAGGTTATTTTTAGGGCCAAGTTGAAATCTTTCCATAAAAAAAAGTTTTTACTCACAGCCAAGATAAATCATCGTCTCATATAAATAAAACAACTTTGTACTAAGTACTTAATCTGTAATTATCTGGTAACCTATATAAATAGGTTATATACATTTAAACTTTATTTGTGTGGATAGTTACTTGTCTTGGATAGACCCAACTGCCTTTCTATACTTTGAAGATAAGAATAGTTATTTACAAACACATTAATTGTTACTGTTCCAGTTTTAATTATATTTATATTATAACCTACAGGAGAGAATGAGATTTACTAGGATGAAATTATTTTAGTAATTTGCAACTATACTTTTGTGTGTTGTCACCAAAGTATTATGAAATTGTCAAGGTTATTCATTAACTATAAAATAGCCTTTAGTTGTACTTATTGATTTTTATTGCTAGATAAAACATGTTATAACGTACATGTTGAAGTTCTGCAATGAATTTAAAAATATATTAAAATTATGCATCAGATTATTTAAGGTAAATGTTATAAATATGCACAAAGCCCTGTTCCTTAGTCTTTTAAAATCTTACCCTGGGTATTTCATAGATTCTGAGATAACGTAGGGTCCTCCCTTTGGGCTTTTCATTGCTCTATTTTATAGCTATGTAAGTTTTATTTCTTTTCTCGAAATGGGCTTAATGTATAAGGTTGAAATTAATATGGAATGTTAAGACCTATGACCTCATACTGCTGTAAAAAACAAGTTTTTATATAAACGTAATAAAGAGATGCAGTACTCATACATAAGTTTAAAAGTCACACTCAGTGACCGATTATCAAAACCTACAGGATACTTCCAAGCTACATAACAATTTTGAAAGCCCTCCTACAAGTTATGCATATAATAGTAAACAATGATCCGGTTCGCCTCTTTGACCATACAATTCATAATCGTTATTTCACGTTAATATAAAATAAATATTTTTAATTTATTTTTTAACTTGAAATTCCTTATTGTGGTATAAATATTAAATTTGGTTTTATAAGGTGTAGTGAACTTTTTTCTTTTATAATTTGTTACATATCGTTACAAATAGCCTGAAAATTTTTAGAAATAGTATCAATAAAATAATAAAAGATATTCACCGAAATCGGTTAAATGATTTTGGAGTTATAAGTGCACTAACAGACCGACGGAGAAACCGAGAGGCGTTGGAGAATATAAGGATAATATACAAAAGATTTTTTAAAAGATAATTTCAAAGCATAGAATCGCCTGTTTCGTGAAACTTCAAACATAAATTAAAAACTCTAACCCTCCGAGACAAGCACTTGGTTCCAGTTGTTTTATCTTCGTGTTCCGAAGTTTTACAGTTTAACCACAAGTTATTAAATCTTTTGTTGTTTAACTGTTTATAATTTCTGATTTCCTTCATAATTTTTATTGTTAATCTACTGACCTTAACCAAACCTGTTTGAAAGCGTAGTCGAGGTTGTTACATTCGTCGTGTTACGACTTCTTAGTAGTCGAATAGTGATGTACAAATCTGATGGCAGTGAGTCAGAATAGGTGGTTTCGAGAACATGGTCCTTAAAGTTTAGTCTTAATATTTTGTATTTTTGAAAAAGCATACAATCGATTTTCATGTAGCATATCATAATATAAAGGAAAAATTATATCTACTGAATTGAAATTTAAACGATTTAACAATTTAGCGTAAGAAAACGAAAGCTGACATACTGCCTTCTCGGTTACCATGGCAGAAATATTGTTAGTTAATCCAATTCTAAACTGTACCCAGGATAAATGAGAATTTATGAAAATATGGATATTGTATCGTATACGAAATTAAACCTTACTTATTGAGACGGCATAATCACTAGCGGATACGCAATTGTGTAGGTATTCTCAACAAATATACATTGGCTTATTTACATTTAAAAACGTATAAATATTTTTTTGTTATTGTAAACATTGATCGAATGTAATCTATAATATAATAAAATAAAGCAGAACAGTTTTTTTGTTTGTTTGTTTAAACACGCTAACCTCTGATACTACCAGTCGGATTCGAAAAATTATTTTTGTACATACTAGCCAGATTCACGAGGAATAGTGTAGACTATCTAGAATTAGGATACACCTCTCAGTTAGTCTTAAATATTGATTTTTGTTAAGTAAGTTGGACAAATAGCGCACCCTAAGTTCTTTATCCGCGTGCACTGGCGTAATGGTTATTGATACGTAAATAAAATGGTCTACAAAAATATGACTCCTTAGTATATCTAAAAAAAATTGAATTACCGTATGTCTATCTCTTATACGAGTACATTAGCCACAATAAGGTATTTTCTGATATTTTTTATTGAACATTGATTTGTGATTTATGAGTGTTATTATTAGGCATGGTATATTAATCCACATGAACGAAAGTTACTTCATCATCAAGACAATTTTATGTTGATAAACTTTGCCCTTTATAGCCATGTTATAGGGAGATAATGAAAAATATAAATAATTCAACACTCGGCTCGGATCTACGACTATAGGTGTAGTGCCGCGAACGAGCCGTTTGAGTGGTGAAGCATAACCCTGGCCGCCTGATAAAAATATTGTCTATTCTGAAGTATTATAAATCATCAATCAATGATTTCTTTTAAACTATATGTAGCTGAAACCACGGAGTACAGCCAGTCTATACTATAATATTAGATAGTTCAAGAGCTTGTTTTTTGTTTGTTTGTTTGAACGCATTGATCTCTGGAACTGAGAGGTTTAAAAATTTATCTGTATTTTATAGACTTTTTATTGAGGAAGGTTATAAGGCTATATAACTTTACGCGACCACCTTATAGAGCATAGCAGTAGCCATGCACCTCAAGCAATCTGGCAAGCTGTGGGCAAGTACGGCAAGTGAGAACAACGATAGGTCGAATAAATTTAACGCGTGTGAAAGCGTGTCACAGCTAGTGTACTTATAAATGCTATATTTTAAGCGATGCAAACGTATACAATACCTTATAATTTTAAAAATATTGGTACCCATATTTTGAACTTTTTTATCGCACATTTAGCTAGGATATTATCAGCTTGTAACTAACAAAACGGTATCGAAGTTTAGTCAATATGTTTTGGTCTAGTCAATCCCTAACAAGTAAATAAAAAATAAGACTTTAGCTACCAAAATACAGTCATTACACTGCATCCTTACATGCAAGACACTCAGGTACTTAGTTTCTGTAAAGGATCTTTAAGCCGATAAAAAAATATCCATGAAAATTACTAAACATGGCTACGTTACTGTGAATATTTATAACACGTAAACATTGAGTTGTTTATTCAGTATTAAAGTAGTATACTATTTAAATTAAATTAATTTTATATAGTCGGAATAAACTGTATAGTTGTATAAGGGATGGGGTGAAACGGAGAATCGCTAAACCTCTGGAGATACCCAAGCATCCCTCATATTAGCCTGGTTTATATCTTAGTAATTACTATATACATGGTGAATACCCGTTTACAGTGACTTGATTCCGTGAGTACCAGTATTGGACTAGGATAGCTAATTCGTTGCTTTCTTCATTGTAGGTTTATAGTCTAATAGGTTTATTGTTTTATAATCGCGGTATTTATGTCTTAGTATTCCTTTTGTTAAAAGGAAACGCATTAGGCCAGCCATGTGAAGAATAGGTTTTAATAGAAGTGTACTGCTTTTGTGCTGTGTCTAAATGACTGTACAGAGTGTGAGAGAGACAACTGTAGCTGGGATTGATTATACTTACGTAAAATAGACGAATAGAATTAATTTTGTATTCCTCAATTTCCTCTTCCAAAACTGGAAAAATAATCCTTTACGGAAAACAGTAAAACTCTTATCAAATTCCGTTCAATAAAGTTGGAGGTTAGCTGTTGGAATTTTAAGGCCAGTATAAATTATATTTGTTCATATAAGCGTTGTTTTTTTTTAAACTAATTTGTTTTTTTTTCTAGCTAACTAACAAAGTCGGCCACTTGTTGCTGTGACTTTTTTTAGTCTGACCGCTACTTTACGCAATTACTAGTTGGGCTAATATGAAGATTGTCTGAAAATTTCATCGAAATCGCCCCAGCCGTTTTGGAGTCCATAGGGAACATACATACAAACATGCATTTTAAATTTTACTTATTGTAATATAATGCCGTAGTAAGTACGGCATGAATATAGAAAGGTGAGAATCACTGCCGGTAATAAAGTAAATCGCGTGTTGGGTGCCATTGTAAAAAATTAAAATATTTTTTTTTTAATTCATGTTTACCTACTAATAAATATGGATGAACTTATATTCACTTGTTTGTAATCCAACGAGTGCTGGGTAATGGGTAAGCCAGAAGTATGGAGAACTAAGATGAACCCAGTAGAAATTCAATCATATGTGTTCTATTAACAGATCGCAATAGGAATGGAAAGAAGGACATAATTTTTAAAGGTGTAGCGACATAGTATACGAGTTTGCAGTGTCTGCACGGTTCGCCTAGCACGGCGACGGCGGTGACGCACAGTGTTGTCTTATGTGGATAGAAATAGTATTGATCGTAGGTAATGCGAGAAGCACTCAGAAATCAAGTGGACGTGTGAAAGGCTTAACGAGTCTGAACGAAGAGGACTTACTTAGAATGGAGAAAAGTGATGCGTCATTATTTCTGCCTACAATGATTGAGGCTTTGTGTTGTTAGATACATAGATAAAATTAATGTAACGTAATAACAAAAGGGTAGGAATATTATAATATCTGTTTAATGACACGTGAAAACATAATATTGCAATGTCAACCCTATCTCAACCCTAAGTATAATTAACGGTGTCATAAAGCGATGTTGTGGGCTGTTTTGTCTAGTTGGGATATTTGATTTCAAACGGTTTTTTGAAATAATTTGATGAAACAGTTATTCTTGTAGATGTGTTTCGTCTCTTTCACTAATGTTTTTATGAATAAAAATAAAAATATAAGAAGCCTAAGAAGCCACTAACAAATTTCAAAACCCTACCGCCAGATCGGAAAACATCCTAGTCATCAGAAGAGCCGTCAAGAAACACGACCGGGTTGACCTCCTCTCCTTTCCACAACAGAACTACACGTGCTGGTTTTCACAGTCACACTTTAACGGTAACCTCCATCTCGGCACGAATTAATAAGTTCTCTATGTTTTATCTTTGTCGTACCCTGAAACTGTCGAACTATCTCCCGACCAATGTGTTCCTTCCTTCTTAAGACATCGGGTCCTTCAAGCGTTACGTGAAAAGGTTAAATACCATGCAGACCAACATGACAGCGGCGACCGCCGATGGATTTTAATCTCTCAGTGGTCGCCGTTGTGTTGGGATTGTACTGTGCTTACCATTAAGGATAGTGCCGTCAATTTGGCGAGCAACTATAAAAAATGCGCACTGGTTTAGACTTCTTCTTACCCCTTATCGCACTTAAACAGGGTCGGTACAGCATGTTTCCTCTTCCACTCTATCAACTCGGTATTCTCACCTTTTATACGCATATCATTCCTCACACAATACATCCATTAGTTGTTCGGTCTTCCTCTACTTCTATGTCACATCCACAACACTTTAGCCAATTTTTACATTTTATACGGCATGTATCATTTTGGTTTCTTTGTATATTCTAGATTATGCTGCAGCGTCAGGTTAAAGTTACCATGTTATTGCATGCAAGTAATAGGACACCAAATTTCAAATTTATCACTGTTGAAATTGTTCACATACCTCCATCAACAAGAAAAAACAATTGATGATTGGCAAACGGCTGAACAGTTTTATTTAATAATAACTAAGAACACTTGATCAAAAACCTTTGAACACAAAACCAACTCAAAATTTGTTCATCCGTTTGGGATTTACGATAGCACCAGTCCGTTTGCGTCGGGAGTTACAAATGAAACAAAAAATGATTTCAATAAATATAACTAATACATACTCTATGTACATAAAAATAGTCTCATTCATACACATTACGTAAATATAATAAAATCACAGTTTTTCAATCATTGTTATCATCGCGTAAACGACGCCAGAGACCATTGCGATCACTGAAAATATACAGACGAGCAGGTTTTTCCAAACTACCCAGTGGCAAGGGCCGATGTCTCTGCCCCACCTCCACACCGTCTCCGTGATCGACGGGAGCATTAGACCCAGGACTGAGAGGCAAACCGCTCCTACTAGTTCCATGAAAAGTTCCAACTTTGGTATAGCGCAGCCGATTCCAACTGAAACAATTTTTTTAAGGTCAAGTACTCATAAAAAATCATTGAATATGGTTGTCGTATTGTTTTATAAGCCGGCGCCAGTCTCCACTTGCTATTGAGAATAAATTTACTAATATAATAAAATAACAACTTAAAAACGTACAACAGATGGCGAGCTGAAGGTCAGTTGAGAATGTTTCAGCTCTTATAGGCTATACAAACTCTATAGAGCGAGGTTGCCAGAAATTAAACGTCCAGCGAAATATCCTGAACTACGCTTAGGGATAGTACGAGGCACGACAACCTTGCCTGCAAAATTGACCGAAAATGTTGGAAAAAAGAAGTCGATAATTGCGAAGTCTAGAGGAAAAGGATTAACGATAGCGTTATGGTCCACGATAACAAATGGTTCGAATTCCATCAACTTAATATCAAAGAACATTGTTAAAATAATATTTTTAGATTCCAATCAAATGATAATTTCTTTTTTCTGTTTTGCTTTTGCGATCAATGTACAATTCGAAGATTGTATTGGCAAAACGTTTTTTTTTTAATAGTACATAAGGAATGAGAACGTATTTCAAAACCAAGTATTTTCTATAAATTCATTCCCTTGTTAATTATATACTGCACTACTATTAGATACGTGATGTCTATACACCCAGTAACTAGAAAAGCTGTATACGATAAATTAACTTCATTCCATAACCATTTTTGAAAATGTACAGTGAAAAAGGCACTGGGTATGTTCTATCCACTTTTTTCATGGGCAATTACATTCTGAAAACTTTAACTTTTTTTACTTTTTCTGTTAGTTATGTAGAAATTATATACAGATAAAATATTAGATGAAACTAGCTTTACCCTACGAATTCGCTCCCGTTGTATTCAAAATGAAACGACTCTCGTGCCACCTATTGATAAGTGATGACACTAATTCAAAAACATACGCACGGATGTACGAATCCAACTCATCAGTTTCATTGTAACCGGACAAACGATATAAGATCGCACATGGAGCAAATGAAAAACATTTATATAAATAATATACTAGTGATGCCCCACTAATCCGAACGCGTTTTAAGCAGTAATTTCTTCGTCTCGAATTTTTATTTTTACGAATATAATTTACGACTAGTTGTGCCCGCGGCTCAGCTCGCGTGGACTACTGAAAAGTTTTTTATTTTTGTGCGAAAACTTAAATATTCTTTTCTAAAAGAAAAGTTTTTTCTAAAAAAAAAGTCCTTATAACACCAGCTGCCAGTGAAAGTCCCGTCAAAATCGGTCCAACCGTTTCGGAGATTACGCGGAACAAGCAGACAGAGTTTTTTGATATAAGACAATATATACTTTCATATGCATTTATTAAAAACTTGTTATTTTGACATTACAAACAGACACTTCTATTTTATTATATGTATAGAATAATTGATGAATGTTATACACTACCTGAGAACGAAATTTTATCATAATCGATGTTGAAAAATTTTTTTTTTTTTTTCACGAATTTTTTAGATTTTGATTTGACCGGTTCTCCTGGGTTCAACTACTGTGATGAGCGTTTACAATTGTCGTCAAGGATCCATTTTTCGTCACAAGTAACAATACGATACAAAATTCCCTCGTTATTGTGACGGTAGAGTAATGTAACGCAGCACCTGAATGCGTGTTTGTTGGTGTGCTTCAGTATTTGTTTCAAGTGAATTAAATTTGTTTTATCTCTCACACCGAATCCTGCCGCTAACTCTAATATGGTTTGGATCCTATTCCACGATCACCTTTAATTCTTCATTATCAACTAGAGTCTCCGGCCGTCTACTGGGTTTGTTTCTTAGTCCAAAATTTCCAGAATGAAAACGTTGGAACAGAAAACGTAGCGTGCTTTCTTTTACAGTAACTTCCCCATACACATCATTAATCCTTCGAGCTGTTTCTGCAGCGCTGATGCCACGGTGGAACTCATATTCGTAAATAACGCGATATTTTAAGTTTTCCATTTTGTGAAAAAAAAAAACGATGTCAAAGAAAAATCTAACGGTGCGAAAACAAATGAATCACTAAATTCGAAGCACAAATATACAAGCCTAAATTTGAATTTGGTATTCCTAACCATAAATCAGATATTTGAGATCATGTTGGTCGGTTCAACAAAACGCTAATTTCATATGTAAGGACCTAATTAATATTATTCAACATTCTTATAGCCTATCAATTAAGGAATTACATACACTTCAGAAAGCTTTATAAAAATAGATGAGGTCGTTTTCGGGTTAAATCCAGACATACAAACAAGAGACGGATTTGTTGTCAGTCGTGATCGCACTTTTTAATAGATCATGTCTATCATGAAATTTGTTGAAAAAATACATATACAGACAAAACGAGAGATTTATTACTGTACATAAAGGTTCGATACTCATATGAGTATATCAATATTACTTTCTAAATATTAAATTCGTAAATGTTACTAGAGAATATTTAATAATCGAGAAACTATAAATAATTTGTTGGAATCGAAAATAATATTTCGAAATATCAAAAGATTCCTTTAGCAATTTTACAGCAGTTTATATTTGAAAGGCACTTCATACATCACACTTCAGTGAAGAAATTTATATTTTACTAGCGTTGCCTCGCGGTCCCGCACGCTTTTATTAAGCAGTAATTACTTTAGTCTCGTAATGGTAACATAGTACTGATATTAATGACAATTCTCATTGCCCATCAATTAAGGAATGACATATACTTCCTGGGTATAATAAAAAAAAAAAAAACATCAAAATCGGTTGCTCATTAATATGTTATTTTACGATTTCTAAAAGTACCTATTATTGACGATATTTATACCATTATATAATCCCAATAATTATATATAATATGTATATGTACATATAATTATGAAATTACATACTTTTCGTATAGAAAAATTTATCAAAATCGGTAACATGAGAAGTAATAAAAAAAATTCACCATTTCTAAAAGTAATATTGATAATTTATATAGCACATAATTTGAGCAAGAACATAGACTTTCTTTGTACAAAATTTCTGAAAAATAGCAAAGCCTGTTTTGAGTTAAATCCGAACATACAGACTAAAGTTTTATAGTATTTTCATAATAACTGTCCTTCATGAAGGACGTCTATCAAGAATTATTGAAAAAAATACATGTTATTACATTACCTACATACAAAACTAACAGATTCATTAATATTTATTAAGTGTATTTATTTTTATTATCTTAATAATTAGCATAACAATCTTGTCTAGAAGTGTTTGTTATAATCGACTCTTTCCGCTACAAAGGACGTAACTACAAATTACATACTTTTGGCATTTAGCAAAAAACACATAACTCTTTTGTTTATACACTTTGTTAGTACAAGTTTGCTCTCATAATGTAAAAAATATTGTATTGAAGAAAAATGTTGTTTAGCGTTAAAAAATCTTAGGAAGTAATGACTATTTTTTTCATTGTAGCGTAATTTTAAAAACAAGGAACGAAAGAGCGCAAAATCTAAGTAAGAGTGCATTTTGTCCAAAATGGTCTTTACGCGTTTTGTTTCGGAAAGAGCCGATCTATAAAACATACAATTTTTAATTGATATTTAATTGCATTGGTAAAAAATAATAATTAGCTCTAAGTTAAGAATTAATCAATTTATATGTATTCAACAAACAATTATTTATTGTTTGCGTAACCCTTTTCCGTTCTTAAATCATTCATCTTATAACAAGATAAAACTTTTGTGAGTTGTTGTGCACACACCCGCGATCGTTTACAATAGGTGGCGCGCGAGTCGTTTCATTTTGAAAACAACGGGAACTAAGTCTCTGGTCTAACTAAGTTTGCAGCATTTACGTCTGCAAATTTAATAACAATCATGATACACATGTGCATTGGAGAGTTGGTCGAATATATTTAGCACGAGTGAAACTGTAGGTTCCAACTAGTCATTATTAAAACGTATACTCAGCAATAGTATGTACCTTAATAAGATTTAATTTATATGATTGTCTAGACGAATTAAAACCTTTAGAAACGCAGACTCATATTTTTATCACACAATATCATTATTGTGCATAATATGAAAACAGTTAAAATATTTGTTAGGTTTTGCTTAGCGTCTAAAACACGTTTAAAACAATCACTAACCTATTAATAAAGTTCCAATAAGCCTCAAACCAGCAATACTCCACCTGTGTCCCCTAGCTGGTATTTTATCTTGTATTCTCCTCCAGATGACGTCGACTGGTACGTAAAATATTAATGCGAATGAGAGAAGCATTACGCAAGCTACAAGTAGTTTTGCCGTTTGCGCCAATCTGAAAGGAAGAACACATTTCTTATTTTGTTCGAAAAGTTATTCATATGAGGTTTTATAGAACTTCAAATACAGCCACATGAAAAGTGGAATATTTATTGTTATTAAAGTTGCTTCATTCGATGTAGTCTGTGCTCTTCCTAGATTTAGAATAACTAGGCTAACAGAAAGAGTTCGAAATGTTTGTCAACATTTTTTTTTAGTCTAATATAAATAAATCTTTTTACTTTGTACGAAAAACTGACAACACAGTACTAAGGTACCACCGAGGGTTTTATTGATTATGTTTGGAGGGCTCCATGTAGTAAGAAGGAGGGTGGTACACACTGGCTAGGAGAAAGTTTCACAGCTTCATAGTACGGCAAAAATGTGGACATAGCTAACTTCTTGCGTGTCAAGGTAAAGGTTACTGTAAAGCTGTGGCTCTGGGTCCAACGTGTGTGGTTCTGTTATGACAAGGAGAAGAGAGAATTAGATAGAAAAGTTCTTTAGAATACTCGAAATAATACAAACGGTAGAATAAGGAAGTTTTAAAAAGGCCCCCATCTTTCAATATTGTTTTCTTTGATCTTATAATCTCCTATATTATGAACTAGCATGGTGGTGAACTATATGTCTTCGTCTAGAAAAAGTCTTTTGAATACAAATTCTTACAACTGTTATCATTAAATACTTAATTCCTTAGTTTGATTCTTACTATGTTACACTTTGTTGGTCTTGTTAGGGACTATAAAATAGACTGTTGCTAAACTGACAAAAATATTCATCCACCAATCAAAACTAATTTTGTCCTATTTATCCTTAAATGAAAGTCATTTATTTGGTTCTGTAATAAAATTGCTCACATTTCATCTTCAGGCAAATTCAACGTCAAACTTCCTCGGACTTCCTCACCGAACTGCAGATAACCGGTGAATCCCACAAACCCGTATAACATGACGATAGCTATCATAGCAATGTTCAGAACACCGGGACATCCCAGAAACTGCTGAGGCTTCACCATTTCATTTTCGATCGGCATTATCACACCTATACCTTCCATCGCAAATAGGCATGTACTGTGAATAACAAATATATTATTACAATCAAAAGTTAAACGTACCGAATAATCATTCATCTTCATTTTGGATGTATGTTTCCTCTAGCACTTTAGTAGATCTTGGTGTTGGAATTGAAGCGAAAATGCCTTAGTTGCTCAATCGAAGTGGTTTCGAATCCTAGAATAAGCCTGAGGTTTTGGTGAAGGAAAACATCGTAACTTTTTCTAATAGCCACAAGGCTACTAGCTATCACTTCAGATTAAGAATCTGTCGCCGAGCACCTATATATGTGTTCCGGCAGACACACTTAAGAGACCGCCCCTTTAAGTTAATCGTATTACTATATTTACTCACTAATAATTACACCTGTATATTCACTTAGAAATAAATCAACATCAATTTTCTCATTCAAACGTACTTCTTAATTTATATGAAACTTCATGAGCGGACAAACGTTCAAAACGGCCATCACAGCGTGTTGCTATTATAACAAACATTTACCCTGAGAATATCTCTCTTTTCACTTACGTCAAGTGACTTTTATATTGTATGTTTTAGATAATATCAGAAATGATTAATTCAGAGGAAGTATGAAAATAGTACATCTAAGAGAAGTTCAGGAGTCATGGGTTATCGTGGTAGGGGCATGTCATGAGGAGGGATGAAAGTCATATAACTAGAAGAGTGTTAAGTAGAAAAAGACCGAAGAAGTTATGTTTGGATTATGTAATGAATGATATGTGTGAATACTGAGATGACAGTAAGTTGATAGATTATAGTGAGAGATGAAAACATATTGTGCCGAACCTACTTAAGTGGGATGAGGTTAAAAAGAAGAAGCCGCGGGCATTTGCTACTATAAAATATACTTATGTTTAATAAATTGTTACCTCAAAAACGTTGGTATACCGGTAATCGAAGTCGCCAAATTCCTCTCTGAAATATCACCGGTATCTCTTAAGCAGTAGTACATCGATATACATATCGCTGCAAGCCATACGAAGTTAGCGACTGCGGAAAACGGTACCAAGTATTTTAGCTTCGTTATTTGCGTCAACGGTATCAGCACGATAAGGCTGATACCGCAGTATGCATTCACTGACCAATCAGGACCTCCGTATACCACGGATACCTGTAAAAAAAAACAAAAAAAAAAAGTTATAGGCACTTTTGTCTCATTTCCAAGCCCAGTGAAGCTGTAAAAGTCGTCTGAGGCTTCAGGGCACTTATGTCTAACAGTATGGTTAGATCGAAAAAAACAATTGTCGCGTAAACGCGTCTATACTAACGGACAGAGTAAAATTGCGTGCGCATCATGAAGTCACGTTAGTGCGACATGATGAAGTTAGCCATTAATGATAATAATGTGAATTCATTTTAATCAAATTAAAATAATGTTCACGGTTACATCGTTAAATTATTAACTACTATACAATAAAGAAAAGTCAATGAAATGTACATTATTATCTATGTTATTATCATTGATCATAAACATCAACGTGTTGTTGTCACGCTAGATTAAAATTTTTAAGTTATTTTTGTTTTGTTACGCTAAAAAAGTGTAATTTATTTTATGTCCCTCATCTATTTTTAATTCGTAGACGTCATACCTAAATAGTTATGTCACTTCCACAACTATGTCGAATTTAAGGACCCCTCAGACGTTAAAACCCATCAAGCCATGTATGCTTCAGAATGTATAAAAGAAATAGACGTACATACGTACATACTCTTGATAAAAGGCTACCTATTCAAAAAGGTTTGCTATTATTTTTTTACCAGGCGTTTTGTTTAAAAATAGTTGTAACATTTTGTGTCATTTCTGATCCGTCTGGACGATTTTACTAGATATACGTATGTAACAACCGAAACGTCTAATCTTATTTGGAGACATTAAAACTACTACTGAATCCTCAGGATCAATGCGCAATCTTTCTTTTAAGGTAGAAAGAGATACAATGATGTTGAAAGAAAGAGAGAGAAACTACTGAGAGAAGTTAGATCAGTTTATTATTTAATTTAACTTACTTGTCTAAAGGATTCACCTATAACAACAATGTAGACACAACACACTCCAACATGGGTCAACGCTAAAGACCAATCAACAAATTCTCTGAAACAAAACACAAAAAAGTAGATAATTTTATTTCTAACGATCAATATGATTAAACTTTTTTAAAGTAAACCGTATACAAAGAGTGGTCGGCGATGTTTTGGGATTATACTATGCCTACTTACCATCACGCCTTCACTTTTTTATGCTGCTATAGAAAACAATAATCATAATTAGAAAAGTTAATTTGACGTTGAGTTTGTAACCTTCATTTGATATTTTTATACATTTATTGCGTATATATTTGTTGAGAAATCAATATTTGTTTATTTTAAGTCTTCTAGAAAAATAGGTAATTCAAAAGAAGGACATAGATAAAAACACAATTCATTTAACATTTAAAGGAAAAAAATCGTTCTTAAACTATACGAGTAAATTCGCGCGTGCCCTCAACCGACAGCATTATGTGGTCCACGCGAGCGGAGCCGCGGGCACAGCCAGTATAGTATATATTCTTCAATGATGTAATGAATCTCAAGTAGTGTTTTTTTTTTCGATCTCGTTTAACAAATGAAACAACCTACAATCTACTTAAGTTAGATATAAAACTTTATATGGAAAGGTAAGGTTAAATACCTTGCAAGAGTTGCAAATCTTCGCAAAGATTTAGGTCCATTCTGGAAAACGAGTTCACACGTCTCTGCATATCCAAGAGACGGTTTCTTAACCTCGACACACAATTGTTGCGATGTTCTTACCTGAAATAAATAGGTCGTTGAATTTTATCACACAAATTAAAATGTACCACTGTTTAGTTGATAATTAGTATTTAATTTATATTCACTAAAACAGTTTTACTGTGAGGTGAAGATAAGTGCTTTAATTTACACGGAATTTTGATGACTTGAATAAACTAGTACCACAAAAAAGATAGGTACAGAAAGTCAGCTCCATACAACAAGCGATAATGGAACACGCACATATAAACGTGTATGTACGAGGATACCGTGTAATGTCAGTCGCAAGTGTACGCGCTTTGCCGACATACATAGTTATTGTTTTGTTTTTGACACTAGGTTCTGAATTGACCAAGAATAAAAGAACTTACCGAGATTGTTGTGTTTTTGCTTGTTTAAATACTCCATTAAACCCAAAATAATTTAATTAAATTGAAATTCCTAAAAGGAAATTTCCATAGAGTATTGTAGATTTCTGCCCTAGCGCTAGATTTAACATTTTAGGCTCATATTAACAATTAATAACAAACATTTTTTGTTGCAGAAAGACGAAACCAGCTGTAATGTGTTTCAGAGGAAAATAGCAAAGAAATTTCGTATTAATTATTACCTAGTGCTACATTTTAGCGTAGGTAACTTAAATTCAAGGTCTACCACAGCAGACTTTCTGTACTACTCCCTTTTTTGCTTGTACAGCCCCATAAATGCATTTAAAAACTGGTTTTCGCTTCGGTTCAATGCAAAAAAACATACAGCGGTATTTGTAAAATGCTAAAAATATAGATCTTCTACCATAAATTCCAAAGCACGTAATGGTTTGCTTTTTTGTTAGTTGCGTAAATAACATGCCCTTATGCAATTATTATTACCTTCGTCTTGCCAATTTAGAAAGTGTTGTGGATAAATACTATTGTGCAACTTGATGTTGTACGTCGCAAAGCGATGCGATACTATTTTGTTTAAAAAACTGGATACGGTGCATTTATGTACGCGAGTTAGAAATTATACTTCTTTGAATCACTCGCTCACCACAATAAAACAAGAGGTTTATCTAGCAACTTGTATCGTAATATTCACTCTATTTTTTCATAAAGCATCTACAGAAGTATAACTTAAACAAAAATAATTATGTGTGCAGCAGTTGACACGTGTCAGAAGTGAAACCTTCTTAAATATTAATTTTAAATATCCTAGAGGTATCGCGCGTTACTAAAATTGAAACCCCTTTCCCAAGGGGTTCTTGAAACCGCAGGAACAATACACAAGGTTGTTTAGCTTCGATCTTGTTCGGTTGTTTAGCTTTTTGTGAAAATATTTTACCAGTCGGGCTATCCAAACCACAGAAAAATCTCAATCTCATAATCAATTCAATCATCTATAATGGGTATATGCTAGTTGAATTGGAATAAGATACTTTTATTACCAAACTATTCAACGTTCGAATAGCTTGATCGATGTAGGGCAAGATACTTGGCAAAAGAATAATCATAACCACGAGATAAACAAAACAAAAGAATTACGCAGAAACCAACAACCTTCAGTCGTGATGTAATCAGAAGTTACTTTCACATTGTAATTCTTAACGCGTGTTATATCATCGGACGACGGTGAAGTTAAAGTGTTCATGTCATAAATAATTTACGTTTAGATTTTACCCTTAAAAAAATAACATCTGGGTCATTATCCTTATGTACAAACTAGCTTCGGATAATTTATTACATCAACAAACGGTCTAATCACTCAGAATTTCAGTATTAAATGGTGACATTTTAACAGAAGGAAATAGAAACAATTTGTTTAAAATTAAAATGAATTGCATATATAAAACCAATTACACTTATACATAGCAACGCGGAAATGTTTTGTGTTGGAAATGTTACAAGAATCTGAACCTTATTTCTACGACATACAATTATTTGTTTTATACTAATGGATCCTAGCGCCTGAACTAGGCCGAGCCTGTATCTTAAGCGCTAGTCTTTTCCCGTGATAATTATTACACTGTGACACAGTATTACAATATTATTATAGTGTTTCAGTATTACAGTATTTCATAGAATATAATTTCATACTAAGATTAAAAAGGTATTTTGTGTTTTTTTTTCATTCTATATTAGGTTTTAATTCAAGTAAAATATATATAAAATAAACAAGGCTTCCGAGAGCATTTTGTGCAAACAAGTTTTTAGTAATGAAAATGTAGATACATCTATGAAATGACGCAGTCATGGTATCAAATTTTATTGTTGAGTAACAATAAGGAAACTGGTTAATGTCGGTTTACTTATACTTTTATTAAATTGGCTTAAAGCAAGTAAAATTGAAAATTTAAGAAGCACTCGACACAAGTAATCGTCAGTGAGACTATTCCAATGAGCCCAAACACTATATCTCTGCTATAAATTGGTGAAGAGTTAGGTATCCTGCAGATCAATAATATTATTATAATATCATTGATGTAACAGAATACCAAATTTCGACTCAATCAGACCTGTGTGAGATGCTCTCATCTATTTATCAACAAGAAAATAGTTGCTAATCTTCTCATGACTGAACAGATTTCCTTGAATCAGAGCTAAGAACACTCTTGAATAAGCCACCTTACAAACAAAAACAAACGTGATTAAAATCGGTCCAGTCTTTTGTGAGCTAACAGATTAGATAAACAGATGCATAGACATTCGCACGTTAAACTTATAACACTCTTCTTCTTGGGTCGGGAGTTAACAACGTTGACAAAACAATTGGATCGCAATATCCATACACTTCGAATTTGAAATCAGTTTATTTTTGTTACAATAATCTTTAATTTTTTAACAAAAATCATTAATTTTAAACGAGACAACTATTTTTCGTCAATATCGAGAATCACAAGTTAAAATGTTTAGAATTATTTATTTTACCGTAAAGTTAAAGAAGGTATGGTCTTGCCACAAAAACACTGAAATAGAGGTAATAGTATAATTTTTTGACAATCTACTTACCAAAATGTGTATGACATGTCCGCACACAAGTCCGATGAACATCGTCCCAATACAGCCGACAAGAAGCCCGGCGTTCTTGAAAGCTAACGGCATCGCCAGGATACCAGACCCAAGCGATACTTTCAAAAGATGAGCCAAGGCGCCGAAACTCCTGTCATTAGGAATATCAATACATTATTTCATCAAACGATCTCTCTCTTATTATACATCAAAATGAATCGAATACATATATCCCCTATCCTTGGAACCTTTGTTTCATTTCCATAGGGTTTTAATGCATTATTATGTACAGTTATTACAATTTTATATTATAACTAACGGTGATCAGCATTCCGCACGCGTTTATTACGCATTAATGATTTTCATTCCGTAATTTGATTTTTGCTTATATTATTGACAAATTATATACTCAAAAAAATAGAAATTACATATACTTCCCGTGTACAAATTTTCACCAAAATCGGTTGAGAATTAATACAAATTTAATTTCCAAAAGTTTTACTGAAAATTCTTATATGACAAAAGCAGCCTGTGTATAACATTTCATAAGAATCAGTCATGCCATTTTTGAGTTAAACTCGGACATAAAAACAGACCGACAGACACAAAAAAAAGGAAATATTCGGTATCCGTTATATAGGATGTATGTAAAAGTATAAATAAGTAACTCATATAAGTAACTCGTTGAAATTTTTCTGTATATTCATTGCCTTTGTTTGACCTCTACAAGGAAAATCGTGATTATATAAAGAATTTATAATTCATTATCGTCTTGGAAAACCCCAACCAATATCCGGGAGTATTTTTTAACTTCTTAAGTAATACTCAGCGTTTTATTTTTATATAATGCTCTTAAATATCAGATAAATTCACAATGTATTTTTCGAAGACAATACATTTATTAGTAAGTGATGAATAAGCAAAATTAGCACATTTTTTTTTAATTATAATTTTTTGTGCCTTTTTTTATTAAATAAACAATTAGTAATTGTAACAAAGGCATCTTAAACCATCTAGATGGGTATATACTCAAGGTTGCGTTATTATATGAATAATTTAATCGCACGTTTGAGTAAACGATGTTATCATATCAATTATTCATGAAAGTGTTGGATACTCACGACGTGTTTGACTCCGTAGGTCTGTGGTCTGCCGGCACGTACGGATCCAAATCCTCCCTAGATCCATGATAAGCTAACTCGATCCTGAAAACAGTCAATAATATTTATTAATATAGATATTGAATACTCAAAAATAGGGGTGTTATGAAACCCCATAACCGTAACCGAAACTATCGGATGTCCCTAATTAAATGTTTCGAATAATTTCAGATAAGGACTAATTCGAAGTAGATATTTTTTTATGTGTACAAAAGTGGCAAAGAAACATATGGCCCGCCTGATATTAAGAGGCTACCGTAGCCTATGGATGCTTGTAATATCATAGATATCACTAGCGAGTTGCCGACCTTGAACCAACCTTAACCCAAGGACTTCTGGAAACCCTACTCACCGTAGGAGCACAACACAATGTTATTTGGATGCTATCTTCGTAGGGGTATTCCACCAGTCGGACTGTTCCAAGTAGAGAAAAAACACCAAATTAAATTTCTCTGTGCCCTGCCTATCTTTGAAACCCCTTACCCCACTATCGAATAAAAAAAATATCTTGAAATGCAATCTTGAATTAATATCTAAAATAAAGTGAATATTATTCACCTAAAATATTCAAATATTACCTGTTCTTTGAAATTACAAATTCTTTGAAAATAATAATATACATAATTGAAATTATTCGAAACTATCAGATATAAGAAAAAAAAACATATCCGTGTTTAAAAACGAAACTGATTATATTTAATTATATTATTATTTTTAATTATTTTATTACATTTAATATTTTAATATCCATATCCAGATTCAAAATTTCATATCCGTAACTTCTCTACTCCAAACACATAAACAAGAAACAATTGAACCTGCGACTTCTAGGTTTGAGCTACCCACTACCATTGCGGTATGAGGTTTAAATAGCCTTCTTAATAATGTTTTTATTTTACAATATATAAGCACGTTAAATACGTAAACACGTATTCCTTGATATACTCGTATAAATATTTTATTAACACAAAATGTAGTTGTAATTTATACAACAACACTAATAAAATATGGTTGTAAAATAATTTAGCTTCCACAAACTGCATTATAAATAATAATGAAGTGTAATAGATGGAATTAATTATTGCACATTAAAGAAATAACATATGCCTTATTTAAAATTAAATATTTAAAAATTTACCCTTGTAAATAAGTTTTCATACGAAAAGGTATATAATTGTCCAAAGAATTAAAAAAAAGTTATAGCAATTTTATGTAAATTTCATAATCAACTTTATTTTAATATTATAATTAATCTTAACTATGCCTAGAGATGCATACAATACTAGATTTTAAGCGAAAATGATTGACGTGAGCTATTTTGAATATTTGGTTCTAGAACTATTTAGTACTCAAGTATTACGGAAGTAATACAATCTATACTGAATATAAAATAAAAAATCATGTGCTTAAAAATTAACAGTCAAGCAAGATGAATTTATGCGTGCGTAACGAGCAATAAAATAAGATGAATTTAAGCGTACTAAATTAGCAATAAATTAATATGGAATTAAGAATGCTAAATTAAAAAAAAGCCTGTTAAGTTTGTTAATATAGTACAAAAAAAAAGTCGATGGCACCACAGTGATACGACGGTCACTACACGCTGTCATTGGAATTGATATATGATTAAAAAAATATTTTAGGCAGATGATGATTTTATGAATTTTACATGTGGTAAAGATTTGTACGATGTTATTTATTATTATTAATTTCTATGCATGCTAATTGTCCTTGGAGCTAAGACTTTGATAATTACCTAAGCAAGAATGGCATTTTGAATGGAGTAAACTTTTTATGAAACAAACACACAAGTTGTTTGACAGCTTGCCACTAGGTATGTAGTAATATTACAAATAAGACTTCGTATTTAAGGAGCTTTCAAGAGGTCAATTCTGAAGACTCAATATTAAGTACTGTTGACAGAAAAATCTTTATTCAATATAAAAGTAACATTTTATATTTTAACTTATATCTTAAAACTTCGTGAAATAACTCTCGATAACGTAAATCAAGGTATTTATAATTCCAGTGAGAAATTAATAAATGTGAAACTTTTAAATATACTTTCTTATTGTCGGATAGTTTTTTAATATTAATTACAATTAGGAATTACAAACGATGCTTTTTGACGATGTGTCCGAAGATAACGATCATATTGTTGAAGCACGGAATACACTAAGCTAAGAAAAGGGACTGGTTTTTAATTTTAATGCAAATACGATGTTTGGAAGCAGATTTTAACCTGACAATAATAAGATTTTTAATAATTATTTTTTACTGTTCTTTTTTGTAGCATAGAAGAAAAAACCTTCTTTCGGAATAGGCCGTGCTTATGTATTTTTAAACTGAATAATTGCTGATATCGACGCACGCACTAATTTCAGCGCATCGGAATTGAATTAACCCCAATCTGTGTGGGGCGTCGGTGATAATCAATGATTGATGAAATATTTATTTTTCATTGCATCAGCGTAATTTACGTGCGTTTGTGTCGAATCCAATTGCTTTGTTTGTTTTCAATCTAAACTTCCTACTGGGCATGGGCATATTTTATATTAAGACGGAAAAGCCACGACACTGGATCTGATGGTAAGAAAAATACAATCTAGAAATGACCACCACCGATAAATTATTCTACCATCGGTCTTCGCTATCATCGTCGATATCGATCGTCATACGCTGGAATTTTGATAATATATTTTAGTTAAAGGAGCCGCTGAAAACTTTTTTTACACAGGCCAAATTTACTCTCTTCGGTGGCAAGGATTTTCTCCGACTCAAAAGATATTAATGTATAATGTACAACTGTCATTTAGTTCCTTCACGAACCATACATGACGAAACTAATTTGAATGAGAAATGTTGAGTTACGTAAACTGAGAGTTAGTTTTTTAATTGAATATCATAAAACATTCATTTACATTTGAAGACTCTTAATATAATCACGTTTTTCTCCACATAAATTTAATTATGACAAGCGTTATATTATATAACTAGTTTTATCGTGTGAATAAGAAGCGGATATACACGGACATAGGCTATTTGCGCCTATTAAGTGAAGTTTTAGTTTTGGTCCTCAATTCTAACGCTTTCAATAAATGAGATGTCCGAACTGATTTCATAATAATTGATCAATTTTATTAAATATTGATTGATTAAAATTCCACGTGCCCCCATAATTAATGTATAATTGTATGTGTAGTAAGGGTTTGTTGATTGTATAGCGTTATTATTCATTGAATATGTATTATTAGATTTCATAATTGTAAAAATGATAGATAAAGAATTCTGATTTACAGACATCTATTAATTTTTTAATGCAATTATAAAATGGTTTCAACTAACAGTATGGACTAAAACAATTCTTCTCTTAGTTCGATGCTAGATAGATAGAAATGTCACCCACATTTAGAAATTTTTATACGTACAGCTTTATATATATAATTCTTCTGTAACTGTGTATGTGACTGAACTCCTCCTAAACGGCTGGATCGATTTTGATGATTTTTTTGTGCGTGTTTATTTCCGTGGGTCTCTGGTTGGTTTACAATTAGACTCGGTAGGTGGCACTGTATGTAGTCCACACGAGTGAAACCGCGGGCACAGCTAGTTGACTTATAAAAATTAAATGTTTTCGATTCAAATCGAGCCAATCCAAAATGGTAAATTGGAAACCAATAAAAACAGTTTTTTTATAGTTCCAGTACCAGTTTTACTGCTAAGACCAACTACCATGAGTTCGTACATCTTAACCCATTATGTGTAATATCATAACTTGAATTAAAATAAAATATAACTAAGCAAATTCAGGAAAAAAAAACGGAATATTTGAGTTTTACAAACATATTTCTACGACCAATAGATACATTTTTAAATGACAAAATTAACATTGTGAATTAAAAAAAAGGTGTGTGTGCGATTCACACACGATAGAAGTGAAACTTCATTTTAAAAGACATTTTCTATTTTATTTAAGCAGTGTGCAATATACATACTCACCGACATTTACTCTCTCGCTCTGGCTCACACAAAGAGGAGAGACCGATAATGTGCGTTAAACGTTTAACATTTAACGTTAAACGCTTGGAAGTCGCATAAGAAGTTTCAATTCAAAAATATATTTCTAAGTGCGTGTCGGGCCATGCGCAGTGTAGGGTTCCGTAGTTGTTTGTAGTATTTTGAATATGTTAGACCGCAACATAAACCACGGTGTTTCCTTTCGTTAAAGTTTTATGATAGAATACTCAATGACCAAGTCGAAATTCTTAATATCCATCATCATGTAATTTAGGATAGCTAACTCAGTCGCTCCCGTCACCTTGACAAATTTGCCAGTTATGTTTCCAAGCCGTCGGTGTAATTCACGTGAACGTGTGTCGTGTTATTGCGACAACATAGTTTTTATCGTATCATTTTATTTATTCAAAACGTTTCCAGACGGATACCTACCAAGATAAGCATCAAAACTTAATCCATTGTCAGACAACAGAAACGTAAAAATGACACAAAATAATAAAATATGAAACGCGGAGATTAAGTGCAATTTACAATTCGTGCGTGAGTGTAAAAGAGAAATAGTGTGTTCTCTGCTGTATGAAGTATCATTTACCTATTCTGTGACGCTCCATGCACCTTTGCGACTAGGCTTTTATAGTGGTTTCTCGCGTTGACACCATTTGATCTGAGTAAGCAGTCTAGACTCATTTCTATGACTGTATTGGTTCTATTATATTGCACTCAGGCCTCAGGCCATTACTTTGTTTGAATCACTTTCAATGTCAAACGTGACGTAGGTACTAAAAAACTATAAAGATTTATGAGGCAAAATATGAGAGGCACGTGTAAAGAAACCGCAGAGTGAAGACGTACCATCCACAGCAGTTACCTCATGCATTAATCACTCTCGTGATTTACGTGTTATTTTTTGATAATTGAAATAAGAATTCATGTCTTCTTTAAATGTTTTTATGAGAAATAATATTTTGTTATATGTTTCTAATGCTTCGTACAGTGAATTTGTTTACAGTGTACTCTACATGAGTACTGTTAAGTTGGACTACAATCTGGGGAAATACACTACTTTTACAATAGGTAACCCTGCAAAATGATTGCACAGTCCTTATGGAAAGCACTTGTTAGTTCAATTACCGGGATGTCAATTGTCACTGAGTAAACCTAATAACCGTATATACATTTAGAAATATAATTACTATACGGCCAATGCGAATATTTTGCACATTACATATTGTACACAATCTAACAACTATCATTTTAGTTCAACATATTTTTAATAGATGGCTCCTCGTATATGTTTCTTTGTAATTATATTGCATAAATAGGATGCATTTAATTCTATTTCAATATTTTGCTGAAGTTATTTGTAAAATGAAGGTGTTGTTTTTATTTATTTAATAACAAGGATAATATGTTTAATTATAGAGCAAACACGTTCATAGTTCAGCTTAGCTTGTTAATACTCGTTTTTAAAGTTAAAAGGAAGACAATGCAAAAATGGAATAGCAACTACAGAGGATGACTTTCTATTTGGCTATAAGAAATATGTTATGACGTGTTAGATTTAAGTACAGTCCATATAATTATTAAGATAAATACAGGAATGTATCTCAATAGTGAGGAACATAACTTTAAAATTATGTTTGAGTGATTAAATTTTATGAAGAATTAAGGGAGATAAGGCTTTAAAGATAAAGATAATTAGTATATGACTTCTTCTCTGTAAAAACCCTATTTTTTTCTTGTCATTTCGAACCAATCTACGTGGCTTTCCTTTTCGTACGTCACCAAATTTGTCTTACCCTTTTCAATTAAAATTAGAACACATATACTCCAAGGTTTGATAATACGTGGGTTGGAAAAAAAATATATTTTTAAAACTTTGTTATACTTTACACTATGAATCAAGATCAAAAATAGATTATTTCAAATCAGTTTTAAGTTTCAATACGGCACAAAGCTAACGATAGTTTACAAACTTTACCACCAGTTCGGAAAACCACTCTACTATTGAGAGACTGACAAGAAACTATGCGAGATGTATATTTTGTAAGTTATTTTATATCATATGTTTTTTATGTTTTTTTTTTTACTTTGTTATATATAATACAAATTGTTGATGTAACGTGCACGCTTAAGTGATAGTGAAAATAAAATTAAAATTCTTGTGTTGTTGCAAAAATGCTACTTATAATAAACTAGCGACCCGCCCAGCTTCGCACGGGTGCAATGCTAATACTAAATATACCTACCTACTACTGAATGTCCTTATAAACAACGTTTACAGCTTTTTTGACATAAGACAATACAAACATGTTTTGTTTAGAGGTTACTCTTGAAACAGCGACATATAATTGACCATGGTATGTATATACGGCCGGTACCGCCGCTATTCCCTACATTTTAAATCTGTAATATCTTCGGAAATATTCATTTAAATTACATGCTGTAAAGGGCTGTATTGATTTATATTAAATGGACAATGTATTTAAGTTACTTAATTGGATAAGAATTAATGTTGTATTGCTTAAAATCACTTCGTAAATGAGCCATTTTTTCCCGTAAAATGTAAAGAATAAAAAATGGTTATTGTGGGTTATCCTTAAGAGATAGACATATACCATCGCGGACTTTTTTGTTGACCTTTTTTAGGTGTACAATACTGTAGTACATTATTTTGATTTATCTCGTGGGTTCAGCCAGCGTTTGCAAAGTAAGCGCAAAAAATGTGTTTATTTACCACATCACATTAGAAACCTCTAAATTTATCAGTGTTTCTCTACAATATTATGTATGTATTATACATATAAACCTTCCTCTTGAACCACTCTGTCTATTAAAAAAACCGCTTCAAAATCCGTTGCGTAGTTTTAAAGATTTAAACATACATAGGGACGTATAGAGCGACGCGACTTTGTTTTATACTATGTAATGACTACACAAGTGGCACGAATAGCCCGACTTGATAGCGGTTACTTACTATTAAGATCAAACGTTTTTTAGGTAAGTATTAGGTTTTATTTACAGATTTAAGTACTATAAGTTCAAGGACCATGTCAAGCAGGTTATACTATCGAAAGGTTATACATATATACTGGACAATTACGTGAATGATAGTGATGCCTGAAAATGACTCCCTCTCTTCTTAAAAACCAATAACTACAAAATAATAAAAAAAACTGACTCCAAATCAGTAGTGGTGTTTTGACGTTCGTAAAAGCCTTATTAGGACTTATATACAGAAAATGTCCTGAGACCCGTCATAAAAGGGTGCTTCTACTGAGGACTGAGCTGGAACGCTTCATGTATCAGTATATACTGTTGTTTTACGACAGAAATTTGTATAGCGGTAGTGCTTTCGTAATCTAACCTCTCATAGTTTTTACCAGTTTTACATCCCGAATTTTCGGCAAATGAAAACATTGTGATAAAATCAAGAGGTTATAGGGCATTTTGTAATTACACCTATTAAGATGTAAACGCGAGTATGTCGCTTAGCACATACGAGATACATTTTCCGGTATTCGCACTTGAAATTCCTTTTTAGAATTAGCATATTAGCTGCATCGTCATTGAATAAGGATGAATTTACGAGTACAATGAAAATTATTATTATACTAGCGGACTTGACAGACGGTGTACTGACCGCACGTTCGCTTGCCTGAAAATTAGAAAAAACTTAGAACTTGACCACTTTTAACTCCGTCAAAGAAAAGGTCAAACGTTCTATTCATTTTTTTCTATATACTAAAGGAAACCACAACATAAAGAAAATGTGATATTAACGATTAAATTTGCGCTTGAAGTTTTTGAGAACGATTTTTTTAAAATAGGCTCAAAATGCTTAAAGAGCGGAAATTTGGTATGTTGGGAAACTTTATAAGGTACTTCGAGATTCTCAACATACGAGCAAAATCGACTCCTCTCGATAAATCATTCGAAAAGTACCTAAATATTGATTTATACATATAATATATTTATCACTTTGAGAACAAAACATAAATATGTTTATGATATATGTTATGATCAGAGCAGCCTTGAAATAGTGTTCTGGCTCATTGTTTGCAGTAAACAATAGAATCACTGTCTAATCCATAACAGATTAGCTCACCGTTGAACATTAACTAAACACTAAACTAAACATTAAACTAATTCTGAATTATCGGTGCTTTTCGATATAACGCCATTAATATTATATTGATGCTGGCAGTAAGTTGATTCAGGCGTCTTCAATTACATATTAACAGTATGTCATTAACAGTAAGGCGGATTTGCCTTAAGGCCAATTAGGCCCAGGCCTAGGGCGGCCAGATATTAGGGGCGGCTAATCGTGGCAAAAAATATACTACCAAATGCAAACATATGATGACAATAAATAACAGTACACTAAAGCATAATATTAAGTATATATTAAGAATCCAGAAATTGATAAAAATCTAGTTTGAATTACAATATTGGCATCGTAAAGCTGTACCATCAAATTTGAATAAATAATGAGCTGAGAAGGGGGCGGTGCTACACGGCCTAGGGCGGCCAAGACTGCAAATCCGCCACTGGTAAATAAAATTTACACACAAATATATAAGTAAACTAAATATCTTCAAATAAATCCGTAGGTCTGTATTCTTTCGTATTTTTCAAATACTCGTACATTATAACGAACGCTGAGCACGAATATGATTTTTTTTTGTACATTCACATTTAATTAAAATATGGATTAACTGATTGTTATCTTCAATTTTATACACGAGAAAATAAATATCATGGCTCAATTGATAGGCTATAAGAATTGTCAATATTACTTTTAGAAATCGTAAAAAAAACATTGAATTAAATTTGTATTAATTGTCAACAGACTTTGATGAAATTTTGCAAACGGAAGTACATATGTCTTAATATGTCATTTCTCATTTGTTAGGCTATAATAAAAATTAAACTACCAGTCGAAACTAACTAACTAACTAACGTAATAAAGTGCGAAAAAGAGTATGTGTTCAAGAGTGCGGAGCCGCCGAGCACTGCTAGTATTTCATAAAATCATGTATTAAATAATTATATATATATATATTTCTTTAATATTAAATGGACTACTAATACCTGTGTGGAGAATTTGAATTGTCCTTTAATATAAACATCCACTAGAAAATACTTTCTATCATTGTAAGATTTTTTTAAATCAGATAATTACATACATCTTTATAACAGTAGTATAGATCTATGGACTAAATTAAAGGTAAACATACATGTATATATATAGTCATAAATCTTTATATATTTAGTCATAATATCCTACTATGTCCGTATAATTTACATAACCCGTCAAGAGCTTTTAAAATGACATTAAAATATGTTTTATGTTTTAGTAATTTCCTTAACACTTTTAAAACATGGAAAAAAACTATTACATATTTACTAGTAGTTGCCTAGCGTAATCATCGATATAATAATGTACTTACGTACTAGATTTCGCGATCCGAACATTCGCTCTATTCGAGTGAATTGCACGTCAACCCGTGCATTTTTTTTTTTTTTTTTTTTTCGAACTGACTACACTGTTAGCCTGAGGGGCCCTGGAGCCTTTACGGCTTTTACAGCTTTACCGGGCTTGGGGGCGAGCGCTTAGGGCACTCAGCCACGAAAGCTAAGCAACAACATCCGAGGGTGCCAAAGTGGCCGGACCTCGGCTCGGACTGTTGCGCGTATGCAATTAAGTCGCGATCTGACTAAAACCCGTGCATCTTATTTTAGTGTGGCTTGGATATTTATGCAGTTTGGGCGTGTACGGGACAGCGCTAATAATACAATAATTTGGATAATTCGAATCAAAGCGTGAACTTGGACGTAAATACCAATTCAGTAGCCAAGTAGAGAAAAAATATTTGTTATTCAAGTGAATAAATAGGTAATAATATCGTAATAAAACAATAGAAATAATTATTCCTTAATTTAAATACCACGCCATATACAATCATAGACTAAAACATGCAGATGTTCCATTACCAAACCGCTTGTAGGTAAAAATATATGACTGAACACAGACTTGACGTGGTGTATTTAGAATGTGTGGTAATTTGTTTAATTACTTTAACCAGTTCGATATTTTTGAATATTTATTTTATGTTCTTTTTTTGTGTGGTATCTGTGAACTGATCTGATGATGAAGCCAGGAGTCGTGGAACTCTTCAATGGCTACTAGTAAACCCCTCATGTTTGGGCTCATTTGATTTGTTTTGACCAGTCGAATAGGTTAGGCTTGGTAATAAATATGTTAATAAGCCCAACAAAAAAATATTTAGTTTAAAAAACAAACACACTTTTTCACCCACAAATAAATATAAAATCATTAAATTGACTTTTGTTAGTTACGATATAAGTACCTATGCATTTTACCGTGGACAATATTTTAACTTCATTCTAGAGAAAACGCAAAAATATTTTTTTAAATACATGGTATACATACACATACATATACCTTCGGTAGTTATTATTAAGCTTGTCACTTCTTTTATAGCCAATGGTTAATTCAGTTACTAATAAAATTCGGACAAGTAGCGAGTAGAACTCGTACCCTGAGAGTTCCGAACTAATTGAATTAATTTAAGAACCACTTAACGGGTTCCAGTGCTGTCATCTGCATAGCAATAAATGGATGATGGATGGTCATATCATTGATATGAAACAAAAACAGCATTTGATATATTAACGAACTTTGCGGGACGCCAACGTTTATGTCTATGCGTTCAGAGCAACTAACTTCTACTACGGCTTATATGCGTCTGCCGCACAGAAAGATAGCAACCCATTTGCAAAAACCTTCGCGCAGTCTGTAAGATGGATACTTCGACAGAAGACCCCGGTGCCAGACCCAATCGAATACCTTCGCTATATCTAGGCTAACTGCCTATGAGCCAAGTTACCGTCAGCATTTCGCATTTGTGGTAAGGACGACTGGCAGAAGTTTCCCTCGGTAACTTTAGCAAGCGACCAGAAGGCACAACTCCCCAATGGGTTGCTTGCTAGCCGTGCGCCAATTCTGCCAATGAAATCAAATTTTGCTCTGGCAATTAATCTTTTATAGGACCTCGAGGCAGCATATAGTTTGCGTGTCACATCAGATATGTTAGGGTACTTATTAGTTCGAGCCATGGTCCAAGATTCTTACGAGGTCTGCTTTAGCTTTCTAGTCTTTTTGCAAGGCCGATTAAAGCACGGTAGATTTTTAATGTGTTAAATTCTCAAATATCGATTCGCAATTGAGTGAAAAATTTCTTAATGTATAATATAATATGTAAGGGTCACTAGTAACGAAGGATTCCGATCGCGACCGCCGACGGGAACGGACGTACCTGCGACCGCTCTCCGCCGCCTTCGTGACCTCTACGCTCGACCGGTTTTGCTGGGCGCCAGTATCGCCGTACTCGTCGCGCACTATCGCCGTCTCGCTCGAACCTTTCGTTCGCACGTACTTCTCAGTACGTTACACGAACGCCAACTGCACTTTTAAGTGCAACCGTTTCTATTAAACGAAATCCACGCTTTAGTGGTCGCTTGCCGGAAACCTCTCGGTGCCAACGAAGGCAAGTGGAGCGTGCCCCGAGCGCCCGCCGGTTATCTCCTTCAGAGGTAAACGGTAAACTCGGACGGGCTTGGGAACTTTGGCCTTTGATAGAGTCATAGTAAGTCCCAAGTGTCTCCTTCCCACCCTACCTATCCTGCTACACATCCATCCCCGAGTGTCTGTTTGGGCGTAGCTAGGTATTTATAAAAAGCCGAAAAAAGCAAGATTTGGGGAAAGAAAATTCTTGAATTTTGTAATACGATAATTCGCCTTCGCACAAGACCATCCTTGTGAACGAATTATTGACCAAAAACTCAACAAATAACATCGAGCAACCACCTTATTCGCCAGATATGGCTCCAGCCGACTTCTTTCTCTTTCCTAAACTCAAATTACCACTTCTTGGCACCCGTTTTCATTCGGTAGAAGACATAAAGGAGAATTCACGACGAGAACTAAACTCAATTCCGAAAAAAAAAACGTTTAAAAATGTTTTGATGATTAGACTATTCGTTGGCATAAGTGTATCGTTTCTGAAGGAGCATATTTTGAAGGCGATAAGATAAATTTGGATTAATAACTAACATTTCGTGTATTCTTGATAATTTCCCGGTACTTTTTTGACAGAGTAATACTTAAGTCATGTCACGAAACCTAGGATAAATGGCTTGAAAAAAATTTTTATCGTAAGGAAGTCTCCAAAGTTTGTCTCTGTTTTTCTAAATTTAGGTAAATATAGTCTGCCTATTACGATCTCTGCTGATAACAACAACATCAATAGGCAATTTTAGTAATTTTAGAAGGCTACTGCTTATAGTAAGTTATTGATGAAAAAATTAAAACAGTTAAATAGCAATGGTAAATATATATTGCATGGTATACTAATATTTGGTCTAGTGCCATTATCCATGTCCTGTATGATCTAAACGGCACTGTTTCCTCTTATCAATAAATTAATAAAGCATAAAAGAATTACAACTATTTAAAAAACTTACTTGGAACTATAATTCTCCATAACGGCATGAACTGGCGGTGCTGTGGGGTTTTCTTTCTCCATCTCTTTTTCTAGTTGAAAATATTCCAAAATTTATATTAGGTAATACTGGTTTTCAGACGTAGCTTATATTATTTATCCATCGCCTTTTATTACGTGGTAATCTGAAACAATTTAATAATTTTATATAAGAAATGACAAGAAAACTCATATTTATGTTTTTACTATGCTAGAGAATTCAATGGGTGGCAGGACAAACAATTGTCTTCGACTGTATTGCGACCACAATACACCAGTCGTAACACTCGCTTAGACGTGTGGTGTACGGCATTAGGCGGGGTATACCCAGCAAAGTAATCAACCGAGGTGGGAAGGTAGCCAACTGGGTAGAAATTACCATCCAAATAGTGATAAACCCGTCACAGTGACTTTCTTTTGGTATTTAATTTTTTATGTATTTAGCACGCCAAAATAACATATACAAAACAGTAATATTACATATAGGGATATTTAAGAAAAATACATTAAGACAGAACTGGAGGTTTATTAATTTAGATGTTTTGAATATACAAAGGTCATGATGATACTAATAAAATAAAATAAAAAAAAAAAACAACTTTGTAATTGAAGCATTTTTAAATGATTTTCTAGAAAAACAAAAGCAGAGCGGCCAATGACTGATCATAATTTTTAATCGGTCAATAACGTTCACGTGATTCTCGAGGTAATATAACCTTGATGTATTAAAAAACAAGGACAAATAGTTTAATAAAAAAAAATTGTACACGGTCATCTAATGAATTGAAGAAAGAAATAAACCATGTTTACAGTTAAAATATTTGAGCGATGAAGGATCGCTGGCTTTCTTGCAAAAATAAAAACATCTGTCTAGGTAAACTTAGAAAACACAAACATTAAAAATACTTTATTTAATATAGGTCCTAAGAAGCCACTTATGAATGTCAAAACACCACCACCGGTTCGGAAAACATCCCAGTCATTGAGAAGAACCAACAAGAAACTTGATTGGGTTTATCTATTTATTTTTTCAACTTTTTATTCATAGTTAATAATCATATTAATAATTTAGTGGATGTACAGAAAGGGAGTCACTAATCAATAGTCGTTATCTACATATAAAAATTCATCCAAATCATTAGAGCCGTTAACAAAAAACGAATTATTATTATTATACACAAGAATTGCTTACTTATAGTATTTAGATTTATTATATATTTGCATTTATTTAATGACTTCAAAAAAAAGAGGATGTTTATGGAAGATCAGCCTAGTTTCTTCTATATATATTATTACAAAATTCAACGTCTCTCTGTCTGTCAATTCGTTTAGGTTATTTTATGGTTTTTCCTTTAATTTATAGATATGTTATTTGGTCAGGTTATAGGATATATGTTTTTAGATAAAATAACATACGAAATAAGCAGTAACTATAATGATTAATCAAGTTGGAAAGCAGACATTTTTGAGGCTTACGCTGTGTAATTCAAAAGCGCTATATTAAAATAATGTACTACATAATGGTAGACCGTAAAAAGACCTATAAAAAAGTCACCCATAGAATATGTCTATCTCCTAAGTATCACCCACAATAAGCATTTTTGTCTTTAAAATAACTGGCGGGCAATCGCGCGCGTGCTCAACCCATCCCCAAGCCCGGTAAAGCTGTAAAATCCGTAAAGGCTCTATGGCCCCTAGGGCTAACAGTTGAGTCAGTTCGAAAAAAAAAGGAATCCATGCGAGCGGAGCCGCGAGCACAGCTAGTTGTTGTTAAACCGATTTAGATGATTCCTTTTTCGTTGGAAACGTGATTACCTCAAAGGTGGTCTCCATTTTAATTTCATTGGCATAGGACCTTCGGCTTTGAAGGTACGAGTACACCAGGAAACTACAAAATAATTAATGGGTTTTCTTTTTTGTAAAAATTGTTTTACTTATTATTTAAGGTTTATTTAGTAAATTACGAAAATAAAATTATGTATATAATAATATATTATGTATACAATATAATAAGTATTAAAAGTTCAACAAGAAGGTCAAGAATATACTGGAACTGTTAATGCCATAGAATATAAAGTTATCTTTATTAATATTTAATTGCTAACTCGTGCGAATATGTCGCGCATAATATATTAACTATCTAACTAAAAGCAATGATGGCTCAGTGGTAGCGTTTACGACTTCGCTTCGATTGACGTGAGTTCGAATCCCTGCAATAAGCCTGAGCTTTCGGTGAAGGAAAACATCGTTAGGAAACCATAGCATGGTGGTAGGGCATTTTCTAATGCCCGCCTGGCTAGCTACCACCCTCAAGTTGAAAATCTGCCGCCAAGCACCAATAGGTGTGTTGTAGCTGCATTTGAGAGCTAGTCTTCCACTAGGTTTTGCGTGTTATCATCCTGGGCCACATCGTCACTTAACATCAGGTGAGATTGTAGCCACTACGCCAAACCTACGCACAGTTGTCGTGCCTAACCTAGCAGAAAAGCACCTTCACCTCGTAAGGTTCATCAGAATACTTTTATATTAAATACGTAATAAACCTGTTAAAATATTTTATTATGAACGACGGAACGTTTCGACGAATCTTCTCCATAATTTACGTAAAGATATGTTACACATTATATATATTTTTTTAGTCGTTTAACCAGTGAATATTTCTAAAGTCTAAATTGTATCTCGTGGTACATGCAAATACACTTTATCAAGTAGATACAAAATACAGTACTTATAAAATGGTTCTCCTCTTACAATTATATCGTAATTAGTAATAAAACATTAAAAAAAAAAAACGAATTAAACAATCTGTACTATATAAGATATTTATTTTATTACGTGCGCTGACGTCACAAAATCGTTGTCACAAAACCGACCAAATCAAAATCATAATTTCACGGTCTTTACATGTCATTAAGTTTCATTCATTCACCGAAAATAATGAGGGTTTAATAATTAACTAGCTGTTTTATCTTATCAGTGTATCGCGTCTTATGCTCACAATACCACAGTCGAACCTAATGCTCCATCCATACGCTTGCCAAACCTTGGTTAACATTAATAAATTCAAACTTGTAGATGGGCGTTTGTCTTGTTTTGCCACCGATCCAGGCTAAGTCTGTATTTAATGCACAAATCAAAGCAGAAGCAGAATCCATATGTTTGATGTATAGTTATAAATCCTTCCCTCCTCCTCCATTTTTCCTAGCCGATTTCGGTTACGGCGACTAGCTCGTTCTTTGGGCTAGATGTTTCGCCCTTAGGTGGCTGACATAACGTATTTTGTGGGAGAATGTGCGGCCACACGCGCACGCAATTATAAATAATGAATAAATAATTGAAAAAAACCTGGTACGATTTCTGTGAACATTTAACTATCTTCGTTGTAGAATTTTCCGTATCCTATTATTATTCCTCATTTAATTTTGCTTCTTTTTACAATAAAAATTCGTTAAACCAAATGTTATAACCGATACAAGGTCGTCGTCCTTCATGCTTGCTTATCCAAAATACACTCCCTCGATAGAAGCCTATGTGAAATATCTCACCAGGAGATACTTCGATAGCGCTTCGAATCATCCCAACCCGCTCGTAAAATCCACCGTGAACTACGTCCCAGACAACTCGATCCCCGTTGCCAAACGTTATAAACGCCGTCCGCGAAATCTCTTTGTCGATCCCGATGACGACATCGAGAAAGCTAACAATTTCTACGCGTCCGCTCCCGCAACATATGCGTGCTCGCGCCCACGCCCGCGAAACCACCGTTCCCTCCGCAGGGGACGTACGGTTAACTTCGCTCCCGCACACCCGCCACGACCACCCTCCTCTGCGGCAACTCAAACCTAGGTCCGATCCATCGGCATGGAGCCCTTGAGTCAAGCAGCCGTTCGCGCGATACAGTGACTCTACATTCACTAGCTTTCTCAGCCATACATGACACTGCATTATACACACATGCACAACACACAGGTACATAGGTTCTGTAAGGGACCTTTTTTTTTCTTTTTTTTGCCTAGTTAGATTAGACAAAAAATTTCAGACCACTAAATACACATACACATGTTCCTTCCCTCCTCCCAGGGGGCAGAAACATGTATATATGTGTAGTTAGTTTAGATCGAATGATAGGGATTTAGTCAGATCGCGACTTAATTGCATACGCGCAACAGTCCGAGCCGAGGTTCGGCCACTTTGGCACCCTCGGATGTTGTTGCTTAGCTTTCGTGGCTGAGTGCCCTAAGCGCTCGCCCCCAAGCCCGGTAAAGCTGTAAAAGCCGTAAAGGCTCCAGGGCCCCTAAGGCTAACAGTATAGTCAGTTCGAAAAAAAAAAAAAAAAAAAAAAAAATACACTAGTATACTCGCAACTTTTGGAAACCGAGCAGTGTTGGAATCAGACTCTCGAGAAATTGTTGTCTATGAGTGTCAAAAGATGGTACTTTGCTAATAATTATGGTACATGGTTGATAAAACAGAATCAATATTAATTCACTTTTTCTTAATTTTACTACTTTGTTCTACTAAAACATACTCTTTGCCACTGTCTTACGGCTTTGCATGCAAATAAAATACCATCCATAGATTGTGTAGCTAGTTTGTTGCGTATTTTAGTCTTAACTAAGTTTACTTTGTTAAAAACTCTTTCGCAATTGGCATTTACATGAGTCTTGTCTTCGCTCATGTAACAGAAACTGCTTAGTTTTGACCAAAAACCATTGTATAAGTGGTTGCTTTTAAATCTAATTCAAATTATCAAATAAGTTGTTCACTTGTATATACATAATAATATGCTTCGATTATGTGGCTGTTAATGTTATATGTTTCTGTATTTTAAAAAAAAGTGGAGGGCTGCACAAACATTATAATGTTGACTAATAATAATTGTTGGCACTATTCACACTATTATAATTCTGTTAAAACCTAAGAGAGTTAGATATACTAAAATCTGTTACTAGGTATCTGTTTATATAAAATAAGTTAGGTAACTAAAATAAAACGTAAATTTTATATCAATGATTATAATTCAGATTGTGTATACGATATAATATTTTTTTGGTGACGAAAGATAGAGACTCTGCCTTATTGTGCACATGTAAGTAAATATTTAGATTTATTTGATGTCCTCTTCCTTGGCACAGTACCTATTGCCAAATAGAACTTATTCAGTTTAATACATATAATATTGATGGATGAGTTTCCACTGACGTGATACTATTTATGTAAATTTAATATCATTATTTTTATATAAAACGAACACAGAGTTACATTCTGATTGTCAATCAGTTTATACACTTACATTTTTTTGTAATTAATAACTGCGATGCACTGAATCTTAAATATATTATAATCAAAGAAAAATCCGGGCAATAATCAAGAGACGATCTGTGTTTGTCATCTCATCGCAATTATTATCACAGTAAAATCTTTTAGATAACTGAGTAAACGTTGGCTAATTTGTGAAACAAACTTAGAAACAAGTAACACATATTATGTGGCAAGTTAATGTTGTTTTGTTTTCAAATTCAATTTGCCTCAATTCAATTAGTTTTTGTATTAAATTTACAAATAATTGTTGGAAAGTTGTAGTATCTCCAAAGGCGATTGAGCTTTAATAAAGTTTCAATATCTGCAAGATCATCGAGATCGTACAGCGCACCGAGACAAAGTCAATTAAAAGAAAATTAATTAAGTAAATATAAATAAAACTGATATAATTGAAAAAGCTTTCTTGCAATGCAATATCATGACAATGCTACAAGCATTTTAGATATAGAATGGGCCATATAATGATAAGCTAATTATCATATGTTTAGGAATTTCATATTTATTATTTACTGGCAATATTTAAAAAGAGAAGTACGCTTAGCAAAAAAATATTAAGTATGTTTGTTTCATAACATGTCGCATCTCTAGTGATTTAGGTTGTGCGTTGGCGGTCGTCAGCCAGTTGAGTAAGGATTCATCAAACCGAATCTTTCTTTGAGTTTGTGTGAATTGAAACAAAACAATTTCAGTAAGATCATGAATTTATTGAAATGAAATAAATTTTATTCATTGTTTTGGCAATCACTTATTGTTATTTTTAATGCGTTCGTCGCAACGCTTGGTATCGAACGATATTTAATATCTTTTCGCTTGAAGAGAAAACGAAAAGTGCCAACTGTTTACCGACTCCCAAGCAACATGGGAAAAAACGATAATTCAAGGTTTATTCCACACACTTCCAACGATTGGGCTTGCGATTTAATCATCACTGCGAATGCAAGGCGAACACGAAACTGGAAACACTTAAATTGAAAGGGCAATTCAGTTGGAATCAGTGGTGTTCTTGGAATGTGAACATCCTCGCCTTTGAACTATCCGATAATTATCGTTGCTTCAGTTAACAGTTAACAGAGAGTCTTATTACATGGCATTGTATAGATTCGGTTGGTTCAGATTGCGTAGCATGATAACAGAACCGACGAAAATTGTACGGCGGCATACCTGGCAAATGTATTGAATTCAAGAAATCATTGTATAATTGAAAACTTCATCTAATTTGGTAATGGAATCAGTTATCTTAAATGAACACAATCTGTTTTGAGTTATCAATTGGGCTTGTTCGAGGTCTCTCTTTATATTTGACCACAACGTTGAAATATATTTATTAATAGTTACTTTATCAATACATTTTCATTGTATTTATTCCTTGTTCCGTTACCGTTGTCAACCAAATGCACGGTCCAAAATAGCATTAACTGCATAGAAAGACATTGAGAGATTATTTGAGTTTTGAATTTTACTATGTAATTTGGTGGGATGGAAAAGTGCGTCTAATTTCAAATAGAAGACTTTGCAAAGCTTGGTGTTTTTCTTTATAAAATAGTATTATTACATAGACTATAGATGAATATTTGTCAAAGCTAGAACTCCTCACGTACCGGTCCATCTTGCTAACACCACTCTTCAGATTCGTCGGCAATCATTCGCCGGTTATCATTGTTATGCCAGCCTGCAAATCCCTCGGAATCTGGATATACACTAGCTAATCCCGAACGTGACAAGCTTATTAAAAGTCACTGTGCATACTGGTCACGATCCAGTCAGGAATAGATTCCTACCACCCTTTTTCATTACTGGCTATACACCTACTGATCCCGGAACGCGACACCCCTAACCGTGCCACTATCGCGGGTGTCACACCAAGGGTCCAAGTCTGCTAACAAAGTAGTGTTTTAATAGTGGGCCGATAGTATCTTAATAGACTATTGGTCACCATTTGGTATCTTCTTATTTGTTTATCATGCTATCGGAAAACCACTGACTCATTTGGTATTCTGCTCTACAATCGCGTCTCAATGATATTTCGCTAGCAACTCAATAGTAGGTAAAATTGTATTCTCGTAATTATTTGACAGCTATATCAATCGTACTTCTATGGTAATTTGACTGTTGAGTAGCCATTGAACAACAACAGCTTTTTTAGTACGATTTCTTACACATTTCATAAAAATAATGTAAAATTTCATCATCAACGTCATCGAATGTATAAAATGTCGATCATATGGACTGATGACAATCGAGATGGTGACAGTCGAAACAGTGATAATTAAGATGGCTACTGTCAAAATAGCGATGGTCAAGATGGCGACAGTCTAGATGGCGACAGTCTAGATGGTGACTGTCGAGACGGCGACAATCGAGGTGGTGACAGTCGAGATGGTGACGTGGAGATGGCGATACTCAAGATGGCTACTATCAAAATGGCGATAAGCAAGATGGTGACAGTCGAGATGGCAATAGTCGAGATGGTGACAGTCAAGACGGCGACAATCGAGGAGGTGAAAATCGATATGGCGACAGTCGAGACGGTGATAGATTTAACAGAGAAAATAGCACTAACAAATATTGTCAACAAATGGTGGTAATATCGATTAGCAACACTGAATCCATGGTAGATTTTGATAGGAAACACCAACAACGTATAGATATTGCCGACACACTATCACAACACCATAGAGAATCAATCGAGACAGTAATGAAATTTTAGCAGAATACCAAATTTGTTACAATTTCGATATAGGTAATATCAGTACAGTGTCGATATAATGACAATGGTATATTAAATGTGAAATAGCAGACATGGGCCCCAGGGGTATTGTGTTTGTAGTATGTTGGTCGTTATCCAATCGGATACAATTATTGTGTAAACTAAATTCGTGTCAATTTATCTAGCAAAATTAAGTAATTCCTAAATGCAAAGTAAAAAAATACTGTATTTAATGTGAATTATATTCAATATTTATATATTTTGTAGATAAGTTTATATAGTAAAATTCAATCTGTCACGGTATTTTTCAATGTTCTTCACGGAATTACAATACTCTTAAAAGATATTCTAAAGGATAAGGTATTTTGTCTTAAAGTGAATAAATGTTATGCATGTAACATAAAATTCTGATCTTAATACCACTTAGAATTCAAGGGTATTTTCGTTTAAAATTTGTAACGCCGTAGCAATTATACGTATAGGTATTATTAATGTCAAAGACCATAGTACTGGTAATAATAATTATTATACTAAAGATAAGGTAAGTCTTACATTCATTACTACACGTCATTTTGTTAGTGTGAAAATTCAATTTTGTATTTTCTTTGTTATACAAACTGTATTCGTGCTAAGGGGCTATTCCTGAAATTTTAACACTGGTTGTAACTTTGAGCTTTGTTGTTGTTATAAAAAGGTTCCCGGTGCTACAATTAAACACCAAAAGTGAAAAAGGTCTCTGAAATCTACATTTGTGCGCTAATTTTATAGGCTTATTGGGGACTATTGTTGACCATTTGACAATATCGGTGAAGATTAGTGTTGAGAATATTTTTACTTCAAGGTTTCATTCCTCCTAATCTAACTTAAACTATAATAGCCGTTCATCGACGCGTTTCAGATGAACGGGGTTCTTAGTACTATTATTTTATAAGTACTGTGATCTTGAGCTGTCTGAGGACAACCGTGCGCCAGGAGTGTGGATTAGGTTCCGGACCTCTCCACAACTGACCTGCTGTCGCGACGGGCCGCTGCTTCAGCATACAGCTAAGAATACACAACAAACTTGTACACATCCAGCCACCCACATCGAGTCAACAAACTTAATTTTAATTTTATACTATACCACATCACACAAATTACTTTTTCGTACTACACCGTCGCTTGCCCATGATGACCCTCACCTGAGACTATAACATTATTGTAATATACTAATTCAAAGAAATTGTAACCTTTGATATAAGTTATGTCTGTAAAAAGGTCTTTGTTTTTTTAGTAAATAATTTGTGTTATATTTAAAGCCCTCGTTTATTTTTATTTTATTAACGGGTTTTAAACATAACATTGGCTTGACTATATTGTGGTCCGACCTGACAATAACAAACAATGTGTTATTTAATTACATCTCTCTCGAGATGGAAATCGAGCACAGTTTAAAATATATATTTTTTTACAATAATTGTTACATCGGCTAATGACATATACATTTTTTCGTAAAATCGTAAGCAAAAATTTTTGATTACGATATATATTTATTAAGTATTATGTACAGTTACACAAACTAACAGGTAGACAGATAAATTTTTTAAACCTGTTCAAATGTTTTCTGTTCATGATTCTAAACCCCCCGTAGTATTTTTTCTCAAATATCTTTAATGAACAGATTTCAACTCTTTGCTCTTTTTTATAAGTATAGATTTTTAATACTATAGTGATTTTAAGCTGTTTTGATTTAAGTGTATTCGAGGTTTGTTGCATGGAGTCTTGTATAATTTCATGTAGAACATAATAATATACATACTTAATCATAATACAAAAGTTTTGAATATGCGGTATGTTTAGGTACCCACTGAACACGTTACCTTGGTTTGACATCACATTTACATTATATGTGTTGTAATTACATATTTTTTACAAATATGATGATGAGGGTTATGACAAAAATATAGATCGTATGTTCACCGGGTATCCGTTTAACATTTTGTGTGTTTAATTAAGAAAAACGCTATTCATATGCCTCATTTTTAAGAGATCATTTACCAAATCATGGGTCCTTTTTTAAACCAATATATATTCATTTTACATACATTTTACGGGCTTATGGGGTGTCGAATCTCTAGGTGCCCAAGTCAGCCTCAACTCCATTTACCAACCCAGCTAAGTTACAAACGAAGAAATTGAGAGAGCTGAGATATGGATTAACTTATAATAAATTATAATATAATTAATAATATAATAAATTACTGTATTTATAAGTTTAGTTGTAACTTATTTAAAGCAACGTCGTTGGAGTATTTTCTTTTAAAAGCAGTATATTTAAACAAGTAAGATTAAGCATTTAAGTCGCTACATATACATATTTCTAAGTACCGTATATAATGATTTGCGTGACATCTCTAGATCGCTCAAAAGTCACTATGGTGGTGTTTTTTTAATTAATGCGACAGTGATGACTGACGATTGACTTTACGGTTTCTACAGTCACCCTTCCCGAACTTCACTCGACTGATCGTGAGTGGTCAATTCACAAAGCTAGGATAAGAAAAAAAAATGTAATTAAATTTCTGTGAAATAAGTTTTCGTTTATGCTTCGGTTTACATGTAAATGAAGGAATTAATTTGAAATTAAATTTTAAATAGTTTACATATTTTTTTGAATTTATGAAATTTTTGAATTTTATGATTTCCTTAAATTAATTTCTTGAATTCGTAAATCGTATCTTCGTGTTTCTCAGTGTTTGTTACCATCGCCGTTCTTTGAACTTAAAATCGAATATGTTTTGTGCAAAACAGGTTTTTAAATGTGCAACGTTTATTTAAGAGTTTTTTTTTAATGACTGATGATTGTGAGTTGTGTTTTTTACAGTTTTTCTTAATTTGCATTTTTATTCTAACAGTATAAATCAACAGATCGTTGTCTTAATAAAATAGCCTAGAAAACTGTGAACTTCTTTATTCATACAATGATTGATGTTAACGTGTAGCCGTGGCGCCCTAGAATTAGTCAGTACAGATGGCTCTGTAGTCAAAGATAGATAATGGCACTCTAAATGGGCAAAACGGTAATACTATTAAATTATGGAGAGGGAGAACTCGTTAGCGTGCCTGATCAAACTCGTCGTTTAGGAAACTCGATAAATATTTTCCCAGTTTTATTATCTTTAATAGAAAATAATCAGTAATAATCAATAATAAAGTGTCTGTTTTTTTTTTTAAACTTGGTTTATTCGGAACACAGAAATATTGTAACCGATTTTGACGGTTATTTTATTGGCAGGTAGAAAACTATTCAGAAAGTAATTTAGTTTACTTTCAGAGGATCAAACACGTAATTGGAGCAGTTTATATGTATTTATAAATACGCCACGCGAACTAAGTCTTAAACAAAAATATGAAACTATAATTATAGTTTTTCACGTGTGAAATCATCAAGACGTTGTGAGCTGATAGCATAGTCCGTTCCTACTCTTGAGATGATACCTCACTACTGAGTTAATTAGAGAGACATTATTTTATAATATATTTGCTTATTTCTCTGGCAAATGAATTAGTAGGCTTTGTTTAGGTATTAATGAGTAATATGAGCACAGAATAGTGATTTTATTTTTGAAAGACGTCATAAATTACAACAGGTAATGAAATAATATAATATGAGGAAATGAAGGCGGGTATAGGGAAAACCAAAGTCGTGTAATATCAACGTATATATTTATTTATTTACGTATTAATTATTCATTAATTTATTTTTATCATTTGCCTAGTGATAAGGTGCTATTAAAAAATCGTCGAGGCTAAATAGTTAGAACAGTACAATATCGATTCGATGTCCATATGTTTGAGCCTGGGAAAGTACCAACGATTTCGCATATATTTTAAATAAATTTAAAAGAATATAATTAATCAATGAGTTCCGAAAATGTGAACACGTCGTAGGCTGGCGGAGTGACTAGGCTCGTATTTTCCATTGAAAAGAGACCTTCGCCCAGCAATGAGATATTTACAGGCTGGAATTATAGAGTATTAATTAATGTTTGCCCGGAAATCTATCGATATTCATCTTACGGTGTATTATAGTAGTAGTTCCTTCTAAAATTACTAAAGTTGCATAGATATATCGCTGTTGTCATTCATAAAGCAAACAATTAGACGAAATAATAGAAAAACCAACAGTCAACCAAACCAAAAACCAACAATATATATCTAAAAACCGGTCCAGTTTTGCAGGAGGAAACAGAGGAATACGAAATAAAGATGTCGTCTATTTTTGTCTATACAATCAATGCGAGCAGCAGTCTCTCTCGCGCTCTATACAATCGTCGTTTGGGCATAGCGGGATAGCAATAGATATTTAACCTATACTTCGAATGACTTGCCTACCGCATTTCCTCTTAATGTTTTTGTAAAACATATTTACTAGTTATATACCTTTTGTCTCATTCATGCGGTTATACTTATTGAATTTAACGTCAATATTTGTTCAAATGTTCAGTTGTTTTCAACTGCTGTATATTTACAATAGGTCTTAATATATTTCAGGCAGCAAAATGATATACCCATTTAGCATTGACAGTATTAATGTGGACTCAGCTGAAAGCCAATGGCTATGACAGTTTGCCATAGTACATACTGAGCTGGGCTCCTTTTTAATGTTCAATGCGGCGTTTGTTTGCCAACGTTGCTATATTAATTTAATTTATACTACAATTTATTGTAATTTCGTGGAGGTATGTAATTATGCCCATGTTTACATCATGATAGATATTTATTTAGGAGGAGAATCTGATTATATTAATAAAACTGTGCCTACAAAGTTTTTTTTAATATCCTTATAGACATCCTATAAAAAAGATACTGATCACGAATATACCATAAATTATTTATTTGCTTGTGTGTATTCCCTGATTTAACTCAAAAACGGCTCGACAGATTCTTATGAAATTTTGTACACGGGAAGCTTATATCTTTGGTCAAATGTTAGGCTATAAGAATTTTCAATAATAGTATTAGAAATCATAAAAATAATAATTCCGAAAATATAATTGTTATTAATTATTAACTGATTTTGATGAAATTTTGTACATAGGAAATGTAAGTATTTTCATGATTGATTGGAATATATATATTAATTTACAACCTATTTTGTTGAAAATTGTACACGAGAAATACATACCTACCTCAGTTCATTGATTAGGTATATGTATGAATTATCATAACCCTGATAATACCTACTAAACCCGTGATCATTTATGACGATACCAAGGAAAATGATATATCTGATATATATATATATATATACATATATATATATATATATATATATATATATCATATAGTAAACAGATATATTTTTCTTTCAACGAATTAATTAATTATTAATTGTTCCGCCATTATTAAAAATTGGCACGACTCGTGTTGCGCCTACTTCGGCAAACACATCGCACAAGATTGGCATCACCAACATGTTGCCCACTCTTGCGCGTGTGCGGAGTTCTATAGAAATGCCTACTAGGAACTGATTGACCGTGAATTGATTTATAGATTTCAATTCTTTAAGTGCTAATTCATGGTGCTTCGATGCCGAATGTATTATGATTCGATTTAGGAGGTGTTATCTAACGTGATTAGTGTTGGAAATTGTGAAAACTCAACGTAGTTGTAGGGAAAGTTGCAATAAGTAATATTGCTGTGAGGGTTATGCAAATTCAAGAACGTTTATATATACTATTATTGTAAACAAGTGTGTAAATAAGCAAAAAATTTTACTTACAAAACTTATAACTGTCAAAAAAGTTAAAATAACGAAGTGTTTATTGTTTACATTACAAACATTTTAAATGTACTATAAACTTATTAAAAGCAACGTTTGATGAAATGTTGAACAATACATACGTGTTTCCACAAAAGTTCATGTAATTTTTGTAATATTTTCGTAACGATAATGGATGAGTACCTACCTACCTATCTACCTAAATATTTAAAAAACGCAAAGAAGTTAAACTTCGAAAATAGTTAAAAGATGGAAATAATTATCCAACTGATAGCATCCCAGCTCGATAGATATGAAAAAAAAGTCACAGTAATTTCAATAAATCACTTAAAAATAAGATTAAATTAATAATTAAATGTAGAAATAAAAAAAAACTTTGGATATCTTTCACCTTTTGCCACGAGAATATTGTAGTTTGTATGATTCGACAAGAATTAAGGAATATCATACTTTTCGAAATATATCTACTACTAGCTGTGCCCGCGGCTCCGCTCTCGTGGTCCACTAAATATAAGGTTCTTATTTTTTGTGCAGAACCCTAATTATTTTTCAGAAATAAAAGTAGCCTAAGTTATACCTTATAACATCAGCTATCTGCCAGTGAAAGTCACGTCAATATCGGTCATAAATTGATATCATCAACCAGTATGTGACGTAAGGCAATGAAGAATATTATTACATATGTACATGAAGTTTATTAGGTTGTTTATAACCAAAACCTGTTGAGTCGGTCAACGAACTCGGCACTTTTTGTAAAGTTCTAAAAAATACATCGCTAAATCAGATTTTATTCACGGACTATAAGAAAAACCAATACTAGAAGTTCACAGTCAGATTACATCGACCTATTTTATGAGATTTTACCATAATCGTGATGTACATACGCTCTTAAGCTTTGTTTGACCTTTGAAGTTTCCTGCGTAATTAATTAATCATATGTGGGAAAATGGATACGATTATGGGATTGTGTTTAATGTTTACTTTTGAAATCATGACATTTTTAAAAGAAGTGATGGCCTAAAGACCAAATAATCCTTGAATGGCGATCACGTACTGAAAGACGCATTGTGGGAAGACAAAATGGAAGACAACTTGGAGTAGATTGTAGGAACCCGGCTGGATTTAATCTAGTCATTGTGGTGATATTTGGGGAGATATATGTCCAGCGGATAACGTCTTTTAACTTATTGATCAAAGAAGCAATGTAAAAACCAGGATATTAGCTCTCAAGGGCAGCTGCCAGAACACATCGATAGGTACTTCACGATCAAGGAGATCAAAGCATATAGAATAAATATTAATAATAAGATTTTTAGAGATCTCGTGGCGCGGTAGTAAGCGTGTTTGATACCTGCATATTATTGACTTTTGTTGGTCGGTCTTTCGTCTGGTTGTTAAAATATCAATATATGTATGGTACATTAGCTGTTAATTTACCTTAATTTGCTATGCTTTGCTCGGAATTAAATAATCATATATTTTTCCGTCACAGACTTAGCGAGGGGGCTTTAAGTAATTTCAATGAAATTTGTACGAAATTACTTCTCCAAGTATATTTTATAAGTTGATTGACTATTAGTCTACTTATCTCTGATAGTTTTCCTTTTACTTCATTATATTTACTACTGCCATGATTTTTTTCTCATATCCAAAAATATTCATTTAGCTGGTAGGGGTAGGGACACTTGACTCTAACTAAATTTAGCACTTCATTTTTCTCAAACAGATCCCTGAATAGAAAAGTGGTTTTCACAGACTCACAATATTTTTGAACAACTTATCCAACGGCAGTCCACACGATGGAATAGACGAGAAAAAAAAACATTACCATTTTACGTGTTGGTGAGGACCTTAAACAATTTGTTTTTCAACATTTTATTTTACCACTTTGTCGGCGTGATTCATATGTATACCCATACGAAATTACAGTTTTAGCACTTAGAATATCTGCGCTAAGCCGCGGATAGACGGACGTAGCGAAACTATAAAGAGTTCTTTGTTGACTTCGGAAACCTTAAAAATGAAATAAGTTAAATCCCTATCAAATCGTCTCAGTTGACCGAAATTTACAATATCCTAATAAGCAAGTCGTTATATTTTTCGTGATTATAATATTATTGTTAACAAAATGAGACAAAAAAATATTACATCATTAACAGTAAATCACTATTAAGGATGTCAGTTACATTTTTGTTGGTAATATAATGGACATGGATTTAGAAAAAAATAAACTAAGAAGCGTCTTTGAAGTCATTAAGTTAACAAAATCTTATTTTGAATGAATTTTAAATAACTTTATAATTTACATGAAGTTTTGTATAAATTAAAATAATTACAAATATAACAATGTGGGTCAACATTTAATTAATTATAGGAAAAGTTTATACATAAAACATAATTTAAATGATATGGTTAAACCAAAATAATGCCACTCAAACCGCTTTCGACTATTCAATTCTCTCAACTATAGAACGCTGAAGAGTATAATTTAAAATGCTAAATTGTATTTTACTGAAGACAAATTGAATTTACTAATGAACAGTAGATTCAATAATATACAATATTTATCAAAAAATCCATATAATTTTGTAAATAAGAAAATGAATTTAAATTTCAAAGTCATTCATTATCATGAGATGATTATGTAAATAATTGATTAAATTCTCTAGACAATAGTATTGACTTATTCAGTACAAGTGTGTGTTCTCTAGGTACAGTTTATGTAGAGACTTTCTGACCAGATATTTATAAGTATTTTTTGTATTTCTTTTCGTAGCTGACCATCTATCTTTCCTGTTTATATTTAAATCTTTCTAATTGAGAAAACTTGTAATAATTGAGCAAGTGGCCATTTCAATTATTTTTACTACTGTTTCTAAAAGCCGTATAAAAGTCCTATTAAAGTAAAATTAAATACCACAGTTCAATATCTGTTTTATATTGACGTCATAAGTGCAGAGAAGATGTAACTAGTTTTTCATATAACCTGCATTAAAAGTGCGAGTTGCAATGCCTGTTGAGCCACCCGAAACTAGTCAATTTCAGACGAACACGACTGAAGCCGGCCAGAAAATCTGAATTTGAAAATCTTAAGGCAGGCACCTTCACCCTCGTCTGAAATCGTCTTCTTTCATCCCTAGTCACACAACGTACTATTTGTTCGGATGTATTTATTTGCGCGAGTCAACATTTTCAGAGGTGAAAACAATAATATCACAATCGTCTAACGACGCCCTGTGATCTTGCTTGTGGTTGCCGCTTAATTATATGTCATCCTATGAAAATGACGAATGAAGTTGTGTTCGCAACTTATTTCGTACCTATTTAATTTTTAAGTGCAGTAAAAACGATTTCATGAGCATTACGTATTTTTCTCTCATGATAGTAGGTTGGCTGTCGATCACTTGCTAGGTACCTAAATATTTTGTGGTAGATCGTCGATACTGTAAGTGTGCGTACTCCCGGTTTATAAGTACATAAAACAATTGCATTTTCACTATTATGTTTGTTAAGTGTTAAAGATAAATGGGTACGTGACTGCACCTTTGAAGTTAAAATTCTTTGATGTCATAATAAAGATTTTTAATTGACACGAAACTAATGAAATAAACCAATAAAATAGTTGGAAACAAAAGGAAAAAAAAACTAATTTGAACATTTTCATTTTATGTTTAAATTACAGTTATCTATATTTTAAACAATAACATCGATTGTGGCTATTTTCATCATAATAAAACAAGATGTTTAGAAAGGAATTTCATGGTGTAGAGTTTTTTTTATATTGTGTAAAAAATCACATTTTTTTTCTAAAACGCGACTAAAGAAGTAGTTTTCTAATATTTCTAACCTGCTCTAAACTATAGGTAATATATTCATATAATAGTCTCTGCAAGACGTGTGATGCCAGTAGTAAAAGTTAGTAGATATTTCCTTAATTATGGTTTTATTAATTAATGTTTTAGAGAAATGGTAATTTAACACTTGTGAAATCAGTAAGTATTTATTATTTAACCTTTACTAAGTTGGGTAGGAATGTTTTTCCTCGTTACCTTCAGATCAAGTTGCCTTGGACCACATATCTACTTCGAGAGGTCGCAATGCAATGTAGGCAGTATTACTAATTTAATCTGAGCCAATGCAATAACATTTGTGCTTAAAATTTCTTTTCGGCTTGAATTTAGAGTTCCGTACGAGTTTATTTATATCACTTCAACTTCAAGAATACTTTTACATAGCGAAGATTATTTTTTCTATCCCATTGCGTATATTTGTTTCGATGAGTTTAAGTTAATTTATTTGGAAATCTAGTAATTCAGGAAGGTAAATATTAAAAGTCATGATTACCATTTAACTTTACATAAGTATGTACTGAAGTAGAACTATAGCAAACAAAAGTCATAATACAGATGTTGCAGGGAGAAAGCAGAGGTTAGGACATTCTGACGAAATAATATCGCTCTACTGGTTCGAGGCCCAAGTGTCTTGTTTCTCAATTAATAGTTACCTTTATGGCACATGGAGCACAATGTAAAATAACGACACGGTCTATCGCCCCTAGTTAATGTACGTACGAAATCAAAGACACATTCAGAAATATTCAAAGGTGATATCTGACCTTGGTGTTGTAGCGATGTAAACTTGCGGCTAAGTTATTTGGTTAAGACAAGTTTTTATCAATTATTTACAAGGCAAAACGAATAAGCCTTAAATATCACGGTCATTAACGCCAATCTTAAACAGTCGTCACACCAACAAAAAAGAAAACAATATCACTAGGATTGTCACACAGTTATTAAATCTACTACTTCTAAGCAAGACCTCTTCCCGAGGGAAAGTACGCATGAGCTATTTGTAGTTCTTTATTGTCCCATTATAGGGAAGGGAATTCAAGTGCCTGGGCATCAATATCGATAGAGGACTCACTTCCAAAAACAACGTGGAGAGCATAAAAGTGAAGCTAAAGTCCCGAGAAGAGTATTGTGTCCAATGCCACAACAAGACCTTCGTAAGATCGCGCATCAATTACCTACGCCTCCCCGGACTAACAGAATCCTTGAAGGGCAGATTACCTGGCGTTCTGCTGCCACATAGTTAAGTATGCCAGAGTCTCAGAGCAACCGCTACCGTTGGGAGGCAGATGGTATTAAAAATATAAATTTACGTAATTTGCTTGGAAGTATAACATATTCATTAAATGACAAATTGAGATGTCTGGTGATAATTCGTCCAAGTTACATGGTATCATGGGTATCGACTTAGCCATGTTGCTCAATGATATTACGTATTGACACATTTTTTGAAACTATTTCAGCGTTATATTATAAGGTAGTCCTGTGCAAAATTTCATACTTCTAGACTAACCGGTTAAATCTATACGTTCTTGTTTAGTCAAGTTAGATTACAAAATATAGATATAAATAAAAATGGTTTTTCGACAGTCATCTTCACAATATTTCCCGAAAGTCGTTTCGACATTTACATTTGTGTTTCGTCAAGATTCAAATTGAGTAAGTTTATTTAATATTGTTATTAATAAATCGGTTTAATGCTCTCGCGAACTTAGTGATTATTTTTCATAATTGTTGACAGATTAACTCGACGATTAAATATCTAAACCTAAGCCGGACCAAACATGGATAAAATTATCAAGTAAGATGAAAAGTTAATACAATAAATTATGGTCTAATCACACGTTGTAAATAGTCGCGAAGATTGATTTTGAAAAAGTCATTTCGGTTATGAAATCAATAAGAGATTTTTGAAACTTACAAAAAATTACATATCAATTTAGTTATTTATGTATCATTGGATTAAAATTTGAATATTATTTGAATATTATCTTATTAAAATAATGAATGTAATAAAAAATGAATATAAATAATAGAAAGATTCGCTTTTAAATTATATATCCCGTTTTCACTTAATAAGTTAAAAAGTTAATTAAGTATTTCTACAATCATTACATATTTTATTTCATACAAAGAAAATAATGTTATATAGTGTGTGTGTTCACGCATGTGACCTTATACGTATCGTATATTGCGGCCTTAATTGCCCCTATTTAAATAAGATATACTTTTATGATCACATTTCTTTTTTATTTAAATTTTTGAACGTATTACTGTATTTAATTAAAAATGTAACGATGGCGATCTTAAACTTAATCGAGTTGTAGGTGATTTTAGTTTTTAATTTTTATATTTTTATCTTTTATATTCAGAATTCTAAATTATATCTAAAAAAATCTAAAAAATATGAAATGTAAAAACTTATTGTACTAATTGACATTGTACTAATTGACGAAAGTTTTTTTTCTGATTTAATTATCAGGTATTTAAGTTGTTATTGAAAGTTTGTTTTGGAGTCCTATAAGTGACATAAAGAAACATTAACAATATAAATCAAAAATCTTTCGTCAAGAATAGACACCAACTTATAGAACCCTATATTTCTATCATTTAATTTTCGGGTATATTATCACTTAACATCAGTTGCAATTTTTAGTCACTTTTACGGTAACCTCATCTCGGCACGAACTAAAAAGTTCTTTATGTCTTATCTTTATCGTACCGTGAAACAGTGGAACCATCTCCCGGCAAATGTGTTCCCTCTTTCTTATGACATCGGGTCCTTCAAGCGTAACGTGAACAGATATTTATGCAGGCCGGCATGACAGCGGCGACCGCCGATGGATTTAGATCTCTCGGTGGTCGCCGTTGTATTTGGATTCTACTGTGCTTACCAGCAGGGACAGTAACGTCAAAGTTTCCAGCCACTAATTATTTGCACGTCAAAGTGACGGCACTGTAACTGATATTATGCACTGTACAAACCAAATACAACAGCGACTATCGAGCGATCGGTAATCCATTGGCATTTACTTTGGTTGATCCAGAAACAAGATAAACTAACTCACTCTAACCAAGTCTACTACAGCTCAGCAGAAATAAAAAAAAATATTGCTTATAGATTTCAAGGACTTCTATATAAAGGTTGTTCATAAATATATACAAAAGAGGCATAAAAATTAAAAGTTTTAAAAATGACAGATGAATAAGTTCATGTTTATGCTGCTGAAGTTTGATATAATCTGTAAGAGATCCTTTATATAAATTTACCTTAAAGGTAGTATATAATCTAGTTACCGTGTGGATGCTTAGAGAATGCGTTCCAAACAGTTCTTGATCGGACGGCCGATGTAACTTTGAAGTGACGAAGTATTTAAAATAAAAATATTTTTCTTGTTTATACACACTATAGACATAAAATTTAAGTAAAGATCACGTTATAATATAACTTACAATAAAATAATATAATTTATGGCTAAATTTTATTTTTAACCTAAAGTATACTAGTATATTTTTATGTTTATGCGTACTGCGCTGTTTCAAGGTTACCTGAACTGTTAGACAATTAGGTAAATATTAGGCAATGTAGTTTGTTCATTATACTATGGAATAACTACCATATGATACGATTTTTATTTTATATATTAATTATATATCGATTGTTTGAACATCTGACAGTATCGATAGTATTATATTACTTTCTTAGCGCTTAAATTGAAAAAAAAAACATTTTTGATTTTGATTTTGTAATATTTGGTACATTATTTAACTATTACAATATTTTTACAAATTCTATTGATTTTCACACAGACAAAAGTTTTATTATATTGAATAGTGCAAATGGTATTACATTTTGTTCTATAAAAAAAATTATTTCATTATTTTTTTCCATTAGTCTGTTGCGTTTTTCGTTAATTATTAACTGCTTAGAAGAAAATCCCTTCTGCAGTAAACGAAGTCATTAAAAGACAAATATTTATAGACCACAAGTATAGACACACAGTGTATTCCATTTTGACTTATATCCAGTGGATAAGCATGCTTTTCACTATGTGCTTCTCAAAATGTAAACACAGGTCTATTATATATAGAATCACAAATCCGTGTGTCGACATGACGTTCTTATTGAATAGATAAAGAAGGTAGACAATTTATTTTAAATTCATCTCGGTAGGCATAGTAGACTGGGGTGTAAGGCACATCAAAGCCAACCTTACGTACTCGTTTAGCGCTCTGATGGGTAATGAAGGAGGAAATTTGATACCGGGTGATAAGTCAATTATTTAGATTTGCTTGGCCGTCGCGATTCGAGGCACTTTATTAGTTGTGATTGTACTTTTTCCTGAAAATAGTTAAAACGCCAACATTGTATGAATATGAACCACGAACAATATGAGTATCGATAGCTTTGATAGTAGAAAATATTATGTATTAATCAATAGTTAATTGCTGTTTAATGAACGAACAAAAAACTATGTAAATATATTTATTATAAATTCAATAATGATGTTATGTATTATTTTAATTAAAAATTACATAATAAGTGAAAGTATTATATCACCATAATAATAAGTATATCTAATAGTAGGTGAAAATCTGATAAGACATTTGCGAGGGTTAACATAACTAGCTAGGCTACGATCCACAATCTGTCGAGAGGTACCCTAGGTTAGTTTGTAGATAACAGATAATATATAAATACATTATACGTATATACATATTTAAATATAAATATATATTTCATTTAAAATATTATCTACAATGAGTAAAATCTATAATTTTATAATATTTTAGATTTTTTCGTAGTAGTGTTCCAAATACATAACATATATATATATATATTATAATATTTTTTATATTTAAAATATAATTAATTTAATTGCAAAAACACCAGGTAAAAATTATTTATTTTACCATAAAATAAGTGTTACTAAATACTTGTGATTTAAATTAATAATTATTGAAGCCCCCTAGTTACGAGTTTAATTTTTATATTTCGATATTTCATTTATTTTTATTTTAAATTACTTTTAGGATTTACAATAATACATAGCATTTATTCATTGTCATATATTTATAAAACATCTAATTGTATAACAATGGTGAGAATAAAATTTCAAAAACAAACAAATGATTAAAAATGTAATCTACTCGTACATACATCTACTATACAAACAAACGTATTTAAAATTAAATTTATATCATGATTTATTTGTGAAAGTACTTACGTAAAATTCACGTAAAAGTTTAAAACACTAACACAATCACAATATGATCACAGGACGAAAATAATATATTATATATATACATATATAATTTAAATATAAAAAACGTCGTTGTAAATGACGAGATATTCCGAACGCGTGCGCCCGCGCCGTTTATGCTTCAATCATTGAGCTCTGAAAATTTAAATTAACGCCGAGTGTAAACTGTCTATTGTGATATTTCTCGTTATCATAATGGACCTTTGCGATTCAATCCCGCACGGTTTGACTCACCTGTTGTCGGTCATAGCGACTCTTTTCCCGTCTATCAGTCTACGTGCACTTGCAATATGCCAATTTATAGTCCAAAACGAAATATATGTTATTATTTTCAAGGCAATAAAAAAACAATTCATAGTGTTTCCAAAACCATAATAACCTACACTAAAACTAAGTAAATGAAAAAAAACAATTCCATTTTTATAACATTTTGTTTTTATAATAGCATCTAAATGTCCCAGTATTATTTGTTTGATAATTAATGTATCTTAATAAAAGAACTATTTATACTTATTCTACTACTGTACATATGTGAGAAAATGTAGAACTATTGATTTCTACTTTGCTTTACTTTGGTATTGGTTTGAAGAGGCCTCATGGCTTAGAAGTGGGACACTATATACTGGTGTTCAGATTATTAGTAGAAGAAGACCGAAGAAAGTATATATAGATTATGTGAGTAATAATATGTATATAAAAGGTATGAATATTGAGATAACTGCTGATCGGGAAAACATGTACCGACCCTACTTAGGTGGGACAAGGCCCTAAGGGTAAGAATTAATTTAAGTTGCAATGTATATTTGATTATATATTTTGATAATAAGTGTGTATTTCTGTGGTACTTCCGTTCATAAATGTCAGCGATGCTCTTGTTTTGAAATAGAGACCTTTTTTGCCCCATTAATTTTAACTTCTGTCTTGTATTTTTTTCCCCTACGCTTCGCTCCTAACACAAATCCGGGTTCTTGTTATGTGATATGTTTCCGTTAATTATCTTGCTATTTGTTTTCTCTGTTTACGATTAACTTCTATGTAATCCTCAGTCTACAATCCCCATTTCTATCTTTATTTGCATAATTCAGAATTTTACATTTATTATTCAATTATACAATGATTCATCTACATTCTACATTTATACAATGATTATAGCTATAATTTCATTTAGATTGTTGTTAATTATTATTATCATTATTCTAATTTTTATGTCAAATATAAATAATCTGTTGTAAAAGTTTATATGTTGTAAAATGAAATAGTTTGTGGTATAGTGTAAAATGTATATGTACGAGAAGTGAATTAATTAAATTGATTAAAATAATTATTGGTATATAATTTGACTAGTTGCGCGATAAAGGATAGAGGAACTCTAATTCTTTTTCTAAACTAGAAATAGCTTAAGTTACTCCTTATAAAATCAGCTATCTGTCAGTGAAAGTCCCGTTAAAATCCGTCCAACCGTTTAAGAGATTAGCCAGAACAAACACATAGACAGACATACAATTAAAATTGTTTTTTTGTTACAATCACCACATATACTTTAAAAAATATTTAGTAAAAAGCTGTTATTTTAAAATTTCAAAAAGACACTACAATTTTATTTATTTGTATATAGCACATTTGAAAGATATTTCAAATTATTTGATACTTGGTTTTATTTGCTTTTAACTTAGGACTCATACTATATGACAAAGCCTTTATAGAAACAAAGAAAAATCATATAAGTAAACGTAAGTAAAAGTAAAGTATCTTATTAAAATATGTATAGATTTAAGCGGTTCTTTTTTCCAGTTACTTATTAATTAAAATAGTTAGTTGCCGCTTAAATGGTAGGACTTTTTAAATTTATATATCTTATTTATGTATATATCTTTGAATATATTTTCATATGATGTTAAGAAACGATGTAGTGGAAGATGTTAAATCTAAAAACATGACCGACTTCACCTGCCAAAATAAACGAATGTGTGTGTCAGATTTTCAATATAATTTAGGTAGCTAAGCAAACGATCAGAAAATTTGCTACAAGCTTACAACAAAGCTATGGTTCGTCAAGATATTTTTTCTTTTAACGAACTCTCATACACGTAGGATCACTCTTGTCAGACCAGCTCTAAATTCAGATATTTTATGGCCCTCGGGGGAGATTAAGAGGAACGAAATGTACAGTGGGATTTAATGGGATTTGACACAGATGAATAGGTGGTTAGCACTTTTATTGGACTCTGGTCTCGGATATGTCTAAGAAATAAAAACACAAGTTTTTCTAAATAAAAAGATCGCCCAGTTGGGATTTCAAGTTTGTGTTGTCAACGCGAGGCTTTAGAGGTAACACAAAAAATAACATAAGTGCCATTGTCACTAAAATTCGAGTTTTAAGGTGATTTCAAGTTAGGTTTAGGGCAAAGACGTGACAATCATGACATGACGTAGTTTTCATAATTACATCGGTGAACTCTGTGATCGAGTACTCTTACAGGTTATAGGAGATATTTTGTAAGATACCAAATAAGCAGTAACGTTAATAGTGAATCAATCCGGAAAAAAAGACGCATATGGGGCGCTTAAAAGGCTTACGCCGAGTGAACCGTACGAGATATATCAAATTAATGTTCTACATAATTATAAATCTTAAAAAGACCTACAAATAAATCAGATAGCATATATATATCTTCTAAGGATCACCTACAATAAGCATTTTTGTCTTCCCTCTTTTGAGCGACGGCATCAACATTCGCGCGAGTGCTCGACGAATGACATTCAGCGCTTCACGCGAGCGGAGCAGCGAGTACAGCTAGTTATAAATAATATAAGCGCATTCATTTCTAATAAATTTATACCTGTAAATTTGTTACTGAAAAACGTTAGTTAAAAGGCGTAAATTCATTTCGGTTTGATGTAATATATACAAATACACAACAATTTCATATCATCATACACTATAACAATGTCACTCACAAAACAATGAATACGTATATCGGCAAAGCACGGATACTCGTAACTAGCGTTCAATTGACTTGATCCAAGATACTCGTAGTACGCGTTTATGTGTGCGTGCGCCGTTATCGCTCGGTGTACGGAGCTGGGTTTCTGTACCTATTTATTCTATGGTACTAATAAGTTCCCTTTCCATTAACCTTCGCAATCGCAGCGCGGCGTTACGACCTCATCCTACGCTCTCTCATACACTGTGCACGTTTCATCGTGTAAACAATTGATATAACACTTTTTCATACGAGACAAGAGCAAGAAACTTGAATAAACAATCACTGCAACAATAAATAATTGCTATTTATAAAAGATCAGTTTTTGACAAAAAAAAATGGCAACGACAATAAAATATCCGCGACTTCGGAGATTAAGAAAATTATTTTATTATAATTATTAACTTCTCAAAAACGTTTTGTGTGTATTTATGTAAGCATGTAACAAATTATAGGTACTATTTGACGTAAGAAAAAAAAAATAACTCCAAAAATGACATGACATATGACACACTCTGGTCTAAGTCCTAAACAATTGTACAACTTATTCAAGAAAGCTAAGTTTGTCGATTAAAACTTAATGTCGAGAAAATTCATGTGATATATACATAAATATATAAATACTTATATTTACAATGTAATAGTAAGATAGATAATATAATTACTTAGATCTAACTTACTATGAAATTCAACGTATAATTGGTTTTGTAACACGATCTCCTATCGCGGTCAAGGCGTTTGAACGGTTTGCAAAGAATAAATAATGTATCATTAGATATAATATGTTATTGGCAAAGTATGTAATCCGGTTTTAAGTAATAAATCTAGTAGTTGCGTCTAATACCTGAAGTACATATTAAGGAAATATTTAATAGGAGGGAAACATAGTTGGCAAGATATTTGAAAAATATAACAGAAATCAAACAGTTATTTAACAGAAATATATTGCTGCCGCGCTATGCCCGAACGCCTGAATAAAGCGTGAGAGAGAAAACTGCAGCTCGGACCGATTATACCTATGTAATATAAACAAAATCATGATTTTATATTACCCTATTTCCTCCTTCACGACTGGGCCGATATATATACATATTAAAAAAATCTTGACTTTGGCTATGCCTCTATGTTTTACTTTATTTATTTTTTGTCCAATTTGCTTGCTGGATGTCTGATAACAGCAATATAACTTTGCAATTTTAGTAAGTTTTGAAAATTCCTAGTTCGTATTTGGTTGTATAATACAAAAATCTTTGCTATTATCCAGGGATAAAATATTGGAATTAGTTTATATGGACTAAATTGCAGAAGAAAAAAAATGCGTTTCTGCTTGATATAAACGGGGAAATTTATCAATTTAACTTTTTTACTTACGTCTTCGCCCGCCTAAAATGACTATTTCTGTTGTCATTGTAAATACATTATTTTACCCCTTATTTTAGTCATTTAAATACTGACTTTTTAAACTTGTTAAAACAGTTTATCTTGATTTATAGCTGAAATAACAAATTTCGTGTTTCTAACTTCGAAAATTAATCGACTATTGCCTACTAATTTTTATCTTATTTAACCATCTTACGGGTTGATTCGTTGATTGGAAAAGTAAAAAATGGGAGATTCTCGTGTCTAACTATAAAGTTATCGCACTTGCTACGAAGTTATACACATTTTCATTCCACGGTAGTTGATTACTCACAAACTCTTGTGATTCAATTATTATTTGAGTGTTGGAAGTACACGTCATCTAAATATCCTTTATACAAATTTTTTGAAGTCTAAAACCCAGTGCGAAAGCGGTGTGGGACGAGCGTAAATAGGTGAATCAGTTACTATATTACTATGTATGTACAATGTACGTATGTTTTGATTAAGAGGTCATTATGAATAACGTTTAACTGACTAATATCTACAATTTTTATAGAATACTCGTTACTCATGTTGAGACGAAGCCGGGTTATGGAAATAGTGCGTACTCGCCTAAAAATTGTCTGAAAATATAGTTCGTATGTAACATACATTTTGAGTGTATTTGCATTAAGGTCGCTTAGGTGCAATGAACCTTATACTATTATTTTGATGAATGTTGAAATTTTGGTAATATACATAAGTTTCGTAAACTAACATAACTTACAGATGTTTAGATTGCTATCTGCAAATTGTGTGTTTTTTTAACTAGGTACATAAAGTTTCGATACTTTGACACTTGTGGACTTTTAAACCATTGTCTACTGATGAGTAAAGTGTATGGGGTCTTGTATCTAGGTCCGTTCCTCCGGCATGGAGCCCTTGAGCCAGCAGCCGCTCGCGCGATACACTGATACTGCATTCACTAGCTATCGACACACACATGACACTGCACTTCACACATGTACACCTACAGGTTCTGTAAGGGACCTTTTTTTTCTTTTTTGGCTAGTTAGTTTAAACAAAAATTGCCAAATCACTAAATACATATACACATGTTCCTTCCTTCCTCCCAGAAGGCAGGAATATTTATATTTGTATAGTTAGTTAGCTCAAATTTGTATGGATAGGGATTTAGACAAATCGCGACTTTTTCGCATGATCGGCAACGGTCCAAGCCGAGGTTCGGCCACTTTGGCACCCTTGGAGCTTGTTGCCTAGCTTTCACGGCTGAGTGCCTTCCGCGCTCGCCCCCAAGCCCTCCGGTGAAGCTGTAAAAGCCGCAAAGGCCCCAGAGCCCCTAAGGCTAACGGTATAGTCAGTTCTAAAAAAAACGTATTTTTTATTTTTGATAATGTAGTGTCTTAATACGAGTATCTCTGAAACCCGTTGCAATAATTTCTTACAAAGTAGACTTCGCTTTGCAATTGATGTAGATTTGTTAATTTCTATTCAGTTTGGCGATAGACGTGTAGTTAAAAATATGGTTACTAAATTCTTGAGGGCTAATAATGATATACAAATTCGAATCACAACTGCACAAATATTTGTTTAGTAAACAAGAGACACAGTGATCACGATTTATACAATTGTATTTATAATTTATGTTGTGTATATACTTTTAATTAACATTTGTTTTATTATATGTAAGTATGTAGGTACATATATAGTACATTATTTATGTATATATATTGTCATATATAAATATATGTCCTGACTACTACGAATATAATTCATGAACTACAAATATAATTCACATAAGTGCTAAGAATATAACTTACGCAGTACGAATAAATGACTAGGCGACGATGTGAATGATTCGAAGATTCAAGGTCCTTTGTAATCCAAAGTGTCGATATGTACCTACGCTTGTTTTTGCTCGTTTATAAAAAAAAACTGCACTACTTTCAATAATATTTTTTCTATAATACCGCTGGTAAGCTAGTAGAAAATACTTTGTGGAAATAAGCTCGCCGGTGTACGAATCAAAAGCTGCAACATTGTCATAATTCACCAATATTATTAGTAATCATCATTTTTGTATCGGCTTGTAACTTTTTTCGAGCTGTTTATCGCTGAGACTTTAAAGACCGTTACAGTTTCACCGGACATTTTTGTGATCGCAGAATATTGTTGCTGTAATATATATAAGTATATAATATTAATACTACTATACACTATATATATATATATACTATGCACACATAACACTATATATAATAAGTGGCTGAACCTCGGCTTGAATATAATTCTGATATCTGATTAACTATACGCAGTGGTTGCCCTTCCAATGACTAGAGAGGTCGCAGATTCGATACCCGCCCATGACTGACTTCTATGTGTTGAGCGTAGTTGTCAGTTGTGTATGGCTGTTGAATATCTATAAATTTCAGCTATTTAATTACCATAATACAATCTTAGCTTAGTTTGTAATTAAATAGTCGTAGGATATGTTTACATATTATTATTATATTTACATATTTAAGAATATGCGTGTGTGAATTTAGTTTATCTGAGAATTGTTTCCTAAGTTTTATAATTAACAAGGAAAAACAATTAAGAAACAAGTCACCTACTCATTGAGCCCATTCCAATGAGCCCAAAGACGATATCTTGGTGAAGTGTTAAGTATCCTGAAGATTCCAAATGATGATTCTGCAGCACCAGCTTAACATGCATGCATGCATGTTCAAATATAATTGAAGTAACCGTATATTAAATTTCACATTCATTTATCAACTAGAAAAGGGCTGATAATCTTCAAACAGGTGAAAATGTCTTGATTCATAGCTAAGAACACTCTCGATCAAGTCACTTTTCAAACAAATAAAAAAACTACGATGCCACAGACACACACAGATACGTTAAACTTATAGCACTCTTTTTAGTTTGGGGGTTAAAAAATAATAAAAGATACCTCACTGAACCTGTTTCTACTGTGACGGGCCTGCAATGACTACAGTGAACATTTTATAGTAGAAATTCAAGATGATAATAATATACCAATCTGAAGAGATAATCTACACCAGGTAAAAACCTTGATGAACCGATGTTACTTATTACATATTATGATGATTTCTCTATCCAATATTAATATAATTTTACAACATAATTGTTTTTTTATGTTGTTCTCAGTTATCAATACAGTCAAACATTGATAAGCGAGAGTTCAAGGAAGCACAATCTCATTCTCGCTTATAGAGGTTTCTCACTAACCCGAGTTTCTAGCTAATGCAGGTACATGGGTAGCGTTTCTCTCTTATAGAGGTACGTAATTTTATAATAGGTGGATTCTGGTAAATTAAAGTCCCTCTGAATTTCATTTCGCGATTTTCCGGATTCAAACGCATTCACTATTTTAAGTTTATCACTTAATGACAGTACTTTAATTTTCCGTTTTGACATGATGCAGAACAGAACTTTCCTTCGCAATTGATTAACGATAAACTGAGTAAGTCCGACAAACAGGACGGTACACAGGCACACGTGTCCATTCGAAAAGAATGCGATAAAATAACAACGTTATATAGTTCCATGAAGTAGAATAGGTACAATATTGACGAGAAAACAATACAAAAACAAGGGTAGGAAGTTCCACGAAAGTTAATAATGAGTCATAAAATAGCAGATGTTAAATTTGTAATTTGTTTTGTCATTAGTTCCTCCTAAATAATATAAATAAATAAAGCTCGATTGTCGCTTATAGAGGTATAGAAGTAGCAGTCTCACTTACGGAGGTCCATGAGGGAAAAACGACTCTCTCTTACAGAGGTTTCTGTTTCTCGCTAATAGAGGTTTTGGGAGCTTAAAATGACGGGTCTTGGCTATTACTCTCACTTATAGAGTTTTCTCACTTATCCAGTTCTCACTTACCCAGGTTTGACTGTATCTGAATAAAATTCTTGAGCGTTATAGATCACAACATGGATTCTCGCAAAAGGAAATAAAAAATACAATATAGTAAATTTCTTAAACATATTATTTAATTTCACAATTACAGGAATATTTCGTTAAAATTACGTATCACAATTCAATCATATATCTCACTTAAAAACTATTTATTAAATCATATAAACAATAATTGTACTTCGATTATCTTTTTAAAAATTTAAAGAGAATATTTTAAGTCAAAATAAATAATATCAAAATGTGCATGAATTCCGGTAACATTTCCGGTATATAATATTTAAATATAAAATATCACACAAGTAATTATTTGATTTGATATTCCTTTACATATTTATCTTTAAATAATTCTGATATTTTGTAGATCAGAATAATTTATTCACTGGAACGCATATTATAAAATTACAATAAGCCAAACCGAGTTACAGGAAATAACAGAAGTTATGGTCAAACAAAATATACGGAAATATAAATTCAATATTCAAATAGGCAATATTCCATAATAAAATATATTGCAATAGACAAATAAGTTTCATAAAAATTGTATTCTTAGAACAAGTAGGTAGGTAATCGTAGACGTATTTGAACTCAATAGCACGTTAAAATATTACGCCATGTTATTAAATCTGTAGTTAAAAAGTAAGACAAAAATATAGGTTAATATTCATTCTATATATGTATAAATTATAAAACTCAACGTGTATCTGGCTGTTTGTCCGTATATCATCTTATTAAGTTTCTAATTTCTAAAATCATGACATGAAGGTACCGAACTAAATGTGATACTTTGTATTTTAGATTAGATACATATGAGTCAATCTTTCGACCAAGGTCACATTCATATAACCATCATACTATATTTAACCCTTACACTATTAGCAATGAGACTAAACCGAAAACTGGTCGAAAATATGATATACATGATAAAAATATTTTCATTTATTTAATATCGCATTTTTATTAATAAGTTTTGGTAAGTTGTTTTTTTTTCTTATTTCACGGCTTGTTTTGTTGGTTCATGCTCACTAAAATTTACACCGTAAATAATTGTCTAAATAAGAATTTTTACGACGGTATATTTGTCAACAAATACATTATTTTACAAAGATCTGTATTATTTTATCCTTTTATTATCTACTATTAATACAACCTAACATATTTTTATCAACGTAAATTGTACTCACAAAAATGTTTTCGCTCTTAAATTAAGTATATAATGATTGTAAAACCATTAGGTATTTTAAAAGAAGCTTTATTATGAATTTATTTAACTGCGTCACGATATTTGATTTGATGGTTAAATTATTTCGAAAGGAATATAAATTAAAAAAACATAAAAAATATTATTCTATATAAAATATTCATTAATCTTGAGCAACTATACAATAATGTTATAATATTATGTAAAATTTGAACAATAATAACAAAATCACAACCTTCTTTACAAATCGATTGTCTTTGAGACTTTCAATAAGGTTACAAAAATGGAGATGGGTTTAAGAAATATGAAATAAGGTTTATCCGTCACGAAACTTACTAATAATAAAGAAGAAATTGTAAGCTTTGCGGGTGCATGAGAAGTTTAGCGTTGATAAATAAGCAAAAAAATTAAAGAATATTAGTAAATTAATTTGATTTTTTTTTTGTATTCCTAAGTAAGACATGGCATTAGTAAAGATACATAACTTTCTTATAATATCACAGTTTGTTAATTAGCATTAAAGAAGTCGATTTTTAGTTCCTATTAACGTCAAAGATATGATCTCGAAGTCAGGCTTTATAATAAGCGATAAAAGATATGGTTGACATTATAAATTTATTGGTGCCCAAAAAGCATGGAATTTTGTGTTTAACTAATCTTATGGAATTTAACAGCTTAAGTTTATAATACACATGTAATTATGTGTTCACCAGACACATGACATAATTCATATTAAGATATTAGAGCTGCTCAGTTGACATTTTTGTGTTCAATATTTTCCAATAAATTTAATTTCTCATACCTTTAAAAGCTCAAACTAACATAGTCTCATTAAGACTTGTGGCATTCAGTGCCATTTCTGCGACATGCGTGTCTCCAAACTTGTCTAACATGCTCTTTATAGAGACGAAGGACCCAGTGAAAAGAGCAATGAGAGAGATCATAGCAATAAAGATATTTTTCCAAAGTATCCAGTTAAAGCGTCCGAGTCCTCTGTCCCACTTGTGGACAGTGTCGATGATAGCTGGAGTGAGAAGGCCAAGACTGGAGAGGAAGATAGCTCCGCACAAGTTGATGAAGAGTTCCAAATCAGGGAAAGCAGCCGCGATGGCAACTGCAATTTTTATATTGAAAGATTATCAATGAAGGTTTACATATTTTATATTTTCTTTTTAATTTTTCACGTCCAGTCTCATGAGATTTATAAGAATTTCTTTTAAAATATGATAAAAATTTGGCAAACAATATTAATTAGCTTTATTTTTCTGAGAGTTTTAATAAAAGTAAAAGTTGCCGTTATTTAACGTTCAGGCGCTGAAATTACTTAAATACTTATTTCTCAGAAATGGTAACGGTATTATAAATTTTAATTGAAAACTGTTTAATTTAGTTTCCCAATTTAGAAATATTAATACTGAAGAATATTTAAATATTTATTGTCTTATTCAAGAGCAAACCATTCGCACTGTACGTACAACACTGATTAGAAATCTGGCCATAACATAGCTGAGCCAATTCCACGATTGTCATGGTTTTGAAAATCTATATACATATAATAAAATTGAAGTGTCTGTTTGTAATGCCAAAATAACGGATTTTCCTAAATGCATATGAAAGTATACATGATACCTATAACAAAAAACCCATTTTTAATTTTTATCTCTGCTTTTGTTCCTGTTATCTCCGAGAAGGTTAAACCGATTTTGACGGGGCTTTCACTGGCAGATAGCTGATGTTATAAGGAATAACATTTATTTTAGAAAAGTTATTAGGGTTCTGCACAAAAAATAAAAAACCTTTTTAGTAGTCCACGCGAGCTGTTTGTTTTTTTTAATGTCGGTCGAGTTGGTCACGTTAGCTCCCACCTCGCCTCAAGTAACTTCGTTAAATATTCATATATCGAATTTCGTTGAAGTTGAGTTGAAGTACTCGTATTATAATAGATATCAAAAGTAATATTTGCTTTCCGCAAAATAACGTTAACGGCTAACTCAAGCTCAACTCAAGTCAATTATCTTTATCACAGCATATCCACGTTATATAAATATTTTAGTATACATGTTCATGTCATCTGAAGTGTGATAAAATTGATTTACCTGAGCCAACAACAATAACGGTTCTTATTGTAATTTGTGTTATATTGCGATACCGTACAGATATCTTCGTGTGTAGCTGTCGCCAGATCATCTCCATAGGCACATAAAACTGAAGGCTGTACGTAAATAGAATCGCGAGTGCCATCAGAATCTTAGCACTCTGGGCAAGTCTGGAATTTAAGAAAATCTTTTAACTACTTGTTTAATTAGTCCAAGAGTCGATTTAATGGTTAAGTACTTCGATATAAATTCTACAGTAGATCGAAGCTTTTGATTCATATAGGGCAAGCACATTTCAATCTTAGTCATAATAGTAGGTAAGCTTCATAAATTATTTTAAGAAGACAAATTTAGTTAATATTTATGATGCATGTTCTCGAAGCTAAATCCTGTCTAAAAAGGATAAAGGATGTTTAGTATTAAAAACGAACTTTATATTAATTAAAGATACTTACACTTCATCTGCTGGAAGATTTAATGTCACACTACCCCTCACATTGTCACCATATTTGATATATCCGAAAAATCCGACGATACCATACAAACTGATAACTATAGTCATCGCAATGTTCAACACTCCAGGACAGCCGAGGAACTGCTCTGGTTTGGCCATTTCATTCTCAACCGGCATTACTACACCGATGCCTTCCATTGCAAATATTACAGTGCTGAAAATGAATTGGTCAACTATAACAATATGTTATCAATCTCAAGAGATTGTTTGTTGGTTTATTTTCTTTTAACTCACTAATTTCTGGGACTGCCAATTATATTTGAAACAATATTTAAAACCTAATAGCTTCTGCTCGCAACTTCGTCTGAGTGGACTTCAGGATTAGATCTTTCCCGTGATAAAAGTATCCTATGTTAATCCGAGTTACAAGCTATCTCTGTGTCAAACATCCAAATCCGTTTATCCCTTTTTGTGTGATTGAGTAACAAACAAACAAACTCACTTTAGCATTTAAACCATATATGTAGTAAGGATTTATTGAAGGTTAAAACTAAATAACATCGCGATACGACTTTTAGAAGTGGAGCAGTAACCATGAATGTCAAGTAGTCTGGCATGCTGTAGGGAAGTACGGGAAGTGAGAACGATAGGCTGCACGGGTGCATTGGAGTTGGTACGGTGAAGAGAGGGTATGTTTAAATAATTAATTAATATAAATATTTCGTTCTCAAAGCATAATCCCTGCAAAGTTTCATTGCTATTACAAAAAGCATCAGTTGTTTAAATCGTATTACTATTCTTTACATATAGGAATTTTTGTTGCACCTGCATTTGCAATGCAATGGGATACATGCCTTTCTCTGTCTTACAATACGCACGATATAAATTTTGCACCCTCATTAAATTTATCCATATAACGAATGAATACGAATAGCTAAATTAATTCTATCCACGTAGCGAGTGGTATACGTTTGCAAGAGGGAGTAGTTGGCCGAAACAAACTTACGGAATAAGTAACCAACTGATTGTTGAGTTTGAGTACAGGTTCTTTGTTTAGTTAGAGACTGACTTTGATTGAATTAGTAGTTGTAGTATTTAACTTCCAATATGTTGATATGAAATTTCTAATGGCACGTTTGGATAGGAGTAAAAGCGTCCTGATAGGACGTTGCTACGTGCCATTCGGTCAGCGCCGGGTCTGGTCAGCTCTTACCGACTCATCATCTAGGTGGTCATCTCACCCCCCTCCTAGGAGGCGGTGAGGAGACTGTACCAGAGTGTATTACCCTTTTCAGTGGGTATCATCGCGTCCCGTGAATACGGGACGATGCTTTGGTACTTGCTAGCGCAAGTGAATTTCAGTTTCACTTCGCTTCAGCGATAATGAGGTTGCATGGCGATGGTTTAGTAACCTTATCCGGGGGCGGGCGTGGAGCGGCGCGATCCCTCTCACGAGGGAGTGGCACGTCGCGTCCGCTCTACGAAACAAGTCGGTTGCCTGTCGACCGATAAATGTGTCCAAGTCTTCCATGTCAAGGTCCCGCGCTATGGTGGCGTTCCTAACGTAGCGGGGTGCCTTCCCAATAGTCCTGAGACTGATGTTGTGATCGGGTCCGACTCAGCGTTCGCTCTCAACATTTATACTGAATGCTTCTCTCTCTATTGCACACACCCAATGATTTACGTGTGTTTTAGTGTACCAGCGTGGATTCTTATTATTTATAAATATCATTGAGTTTAAGTGAATTTACCAAAACTTTAAAATTTGTATTTATAATGCATCATTAAAAAATGACATTTTTAAATAAATGATTTCTTAAAAATGTATAATATTGATATTGTATTTGATAAACAACTATTTAAATATTTGTTTTTTTTATTAATTTGTTTGGTCATATTTCGATATTAAAATATTATTAAATTTGATCATTTTTTTAAATCTTTTATATTAATGATTTATCATTATTGTATGTTTTATTTATGAAAAACAATAATGGACCTATCACAATTTCAACAGTTTAAAAAATCCTCAGCTGAATTGTAAATAACTTTTTCACTGGTAAGTCCTTTTAACCTTTCTAAAACTTTAATGAAGAATGTCTGAGTATTTTACGACATAGAATGTGTACTGAATAGTAATATGTTTATTTGTCACGTACAAAATGGAAGATGAGTTATAGTTACAGAAATGCAGCTACAAAAACAAAGAGTTTGCAACGACGTGTATAATCACTGTTTGGAGTTCCACATTAACTACTTTGAATGATAAAGACGAATAAACATTTTTTATTATTGTTTTTATCGTTTAAAGATTTAGCATTATGGCCACAATCTCACGTGTTGTTAATGACGATGCGGCCAAAGGTGGTGACACGCTAAGTCTAGTGGAAAATTGGCTCTCAAGTGCAGCTACCGGAACACACCTCTAGGTACTAGGATTTTCAACTTGAAATTGCTGGCCAGCCAGGCGAGCATTAGAAAATAACCTACCATCATGCTATGGTTTCATCAGGATGTTTTCCTTTGCCGAAACCTCAGGTTCTCAGCAGGGGTTCGAACTCAAGTCGGTCTACGCGGAGTCCGCACACGTTGCCAGTAAGCCATCATTGAAATAAAATGAAATTTGTTTTATTGTTCTACTCCATATTTCAAAGCAAACGCCACGCCACTACAAGTGAAATGTCACGGTCAACTGAGAACCGACATGTTATCGGGTAATTACTACGTAATAAACGCGTGCAGACCAGCGATGTATTACTAGTATTAATCATAAAAAACGTAATAGGTAGGCTAACATATTTATGTTAGATTATTTTCTTTAGATAGTCGGTATCTTACCTTATAAACAAGGGCCATTGAGTAACACTGGCGACCATTTCTCTTTCTTTAGGATTTGGTAGGTCACTAAAGATGTAGTACATTGTGATAGAGAAGCAGATTACTAGGAGGACGTTGGCAATCGCTGAAAATGGAACCAGCCACTTAAGATTCCGTATCTGGCAGATCAGGACTAGAGGCACCAAGGTGAGAGCGCAATACGTTTCTACCGAGAGTTGATATTCTGGAATGTATACGTCTAACACCTGAAAATGTAAATAATAGTTAACAATGTCACCTGATGTCAAGTGACGACGTGGCCTAAGATGGTAACATTCAAAGCTTAGTAGGGCAACTGGCTCTCGAGTGGAGCTGTCGGAACACGCCTATAGGTGCTTGGCGACAGATTTTTCGACCTAAGAACGGTAGCTAGTCATACAGAACGCAGAATTCATGTTCTTGTAGGAAGATGTAATTCGTAGTTTATATCGATAAACGCTGGAGTTCCTCAAGGCTCTGTGCTTTCGCTCACTCTGTTTCTTCTGCATTTTAATGACATGTTACCTTAAGGCCATACTCATTTCTGTGCAGATGACAGCACCATTCATGGGTGCTATAGCAAGCCTTCATGTGGTCGGGGAGAAACAGAAAAGAGATGGGAGGAACTTGTCACTAATTTATTTATTGTGAAAAAACTTGTATACATATTATTAACATTGATTTGAATAAAAATGAAAGACCGTATTTTTATGAATCTCCGAACATCTAGTCGAAATTAAATTAAACGTGCCAGGAATGTTATAAATACTTCTTAGAATTGTCGTATACTTTCCAACAGGTAGTAGGTATAGGAAAATCCGAAACTACAAACATAGACAGTTTCCTTGTATATTCTATTGTATGGAATTTCCCGCTTCTCCCTTTCCCATTCTTCAGAACGTCTCAGTAGCAATGCGTGACAGTCTCTCATTATCCTAGTTGTGGATATTCGAGATATACCATTTTAGTATATTCGTTTATTAGTCATACGAGTATTATTTAGTTGCAAATATTGACTAATGTCATGAATCAATAGGATGTTAGATTTTACAAAATACTTATATGCTTATATTTAAGGAATGGTAACCGTATTGATATTATATATAAAATAGATCGGAAACTCGAAAGAGAAATACCATAGTATACGCTTGTGTTAGAACGAGATAGGAATACGAGACTATTTTCGACTATCAGCCTGTATCGACTTAACGTGAATCATGACCACAACAAATCAATTTTGGATTGCATTGCAAAATCTAAGGTTTTAAAGTGCAGTTTAGTGCTTAGTAGTTGTATTTAATTGTAGTATAGTATACAGTACTAGGTAGTAACTTGTATAACAAAGATAATCAACAAAATAATACGTTTCCATATAGGTGCAATGAAAATATTTAGCTACCTACGTAAAAATACATTATTTTAGAATGCCCACAAAAGTTGTATATATAAATATGTTCAAAAAATTTATATTTATACATCTAACGATAATCTTAAAATTGAAATGATGGCAATTGTTTGCTAATTTTAGTTCCGCAATAGGTATATTTTTCAAAATGTTAGAAATATTATTCAGCGGTAAGCTTTAACGCCGGCGTAATTGTTACTGAAACACATTCTGCAATATAGCAGTACCCATTTATTATCATGCTAAGCGAAACCACTAAAAAAATATTGTCTATTTACTAAAAAAATCTTCTGGGTGCATGATATTAAGGTAGGAATAGTATTAAAAAATCACTTTAGGCTTTATCTGAATGATATTACCGATACGCTGCATTTTAAATTCAAGGACCATGTAAAGCAGGTTTTACTGTGTTAAGGTTGTTTATACGACAATTTTTCCTCTCTGTACGTCCTCAGTATCAAAATGCCAATGAGAATGATTCACAATATTATCTATATTAATAAATCTGTAGCTTATTCTTGTAGTTCTGAGTCTAAAGACATTTAATCACATTCATAATTAATCTCATTGATCACGAATATGCCCTTAATTTTTTTTCTATCTGTCTGTCTGTTTGATTGTCCAGATTTAATTCAAAAACAGCTTAACCGATCCTTATGAAATTTTGTACAAGATAAGCTTATGCCATCGGTCAATTGATAGGCTATAAGAATACTCAATTATACTTTTAAAAATTGTAAAAAATATATAAATTTATAACATTTTTTATGAAATTATGTACACAGAAAGTATAAATCATTCAATGATTGTTGAACTTTAAGGATTATCAATTTTACTTTAAGAAAATGACAAAAATATAATAACAAAAAAAAGTACTAAGTACTTCTCAACCGATTTTGATTAAATTTTGTACACGGGAAGTATATGCCTTTCCATTATCGATAGGCTGTAAGAATTGTGAATAATACTTTTAGAACTAGTCAAAAAATGAAGTTGTTATTAATTTTCTAGCTAATTTGATGAAAATTTCACACGGGAAGTACATGTCATTCCTTAATTGATAGGCTATATGTACTGTCAATAATATACGTAAAAATAAAATTATGAGATGAAAATAATTACTGTATAACAAACGCCGCAAGTATAGTACATAATTATGTGTAAACAGGTAAGAGGTAATTAGATACAATTTAATTAAGTACACATGTACACAAAAAAAAAATAGCAATCAAGCACGGGCAATTATTGACGGTTTTCTCGCCGGTAGCTTCGAAGTTTAGTATCAGGGCTGTATTCAATAACTTGAAAATATATATTTTTTGTTGTTTTAATGTTATGTATTTTTACACCCACCGCCTATATTTTTTTCTACCACCCAAAAAGTCCTGGTTCATAATCTGAACGCAAAAAAATAATTTAAGAACGGGAAAAGCAAAATGAATATAAAACTACAGCTACATACACTTTTATATTGCTGGATGTAAAATATGAGTAAGGACACAAATTGAAGATAGTCTAATGCAGTGGCGGATTTCCCTTAAGGACAATTAGGCCCAGGCCTAGGGCGGTCAAATATTAGGGGCGGTCGTATATTAGAGGCGGTCAAATATTAGGGGCGGCTAATCGTGGCAAAAATTTACTATCAAATGCAAACATATGATGGCAATAAATAACAGTACACTAAAGCATAATATGAAGTATATATTAAGACTCCAGACATGGATAAAAATCTAGTTTGAATTACAATATTGACATCGTAAAGCTATACTTTAATACCGTCAAATTTGAAATGTTTTATTTAATAATGAGCTGAGAAGGGGGCGGTGCTACACAGCCTAGGGCGGCCAAGACTGCAAATCCGCCACTGGTCTAATGGTCTAATGGTTTTCACTTTTTGTTATACTACAAAGGTGGCAAATAAACACAAGGCTCGCCTGATAGTAAGCTGCTACCGTAGCCTATGGACGCTTGTAATACCATAAGTATCACTAGCGCGTTGCCGATCTTGAATCCCCCTGCCCCAAGGTGTTCCGGAAACCCTACCCACCGCAGGAACACAACAATATTTTATTTTGCTGCGCTCTTCTGTAGGTTGGTGGTATTCCACCAGTGGGGCTGTCACAAGTAGAGAAAAAATTCTCTGTGCCTTATCTCCCTTTAAAAATAGTACAATAAAACTAAATAGAGTCCGTAATCAAGTGAAATACGCACTGAAATACGCAACGAAATGGCACTCAAGAACAGTGTTTATTGTAGACGACTTATTAACTGAGGTCTTCAAAAGCTAGAATGCCTTCGCACCCAGTCAATAGTGCGCATCAATAGTAAGTAATTCCTTAAACACATCGACACGACTCTCCGACTTAAATAACTAAGACTTAATGAAATAAGATACTATTTGATATATTTGGTATTGCATGTACGTCCTTGTAAGATAAGCGACAAAACGATTGATATATACTGTTTATACATAACTTCAAATTAATTAAACAATGAATTTTATTACTTGAAATGATTTAATCTAAGATATAAAATCTTACCTCTTTGAAATTTTCAGCAATGAAGACAATGTAGACGCATAGAGCCGCCAAATACGTGCAAGTGAGGGCGTAGTCTATGAATATTCTGATTGACAAACATATCGAAAAAAAAAACATAAATAAGCGCATAAAGCATGAAATAATATTTGTATATATAATAAATAAATCTATACCAATAAATAAAATTGAAGTTTTTACCTGTCCATTAGAAATATAGCTTATTATATTATTATAGTTATTTGAATGTCACTAAAATACAATCACGCGTTATGCATGTCTGTTTATTAGTTCATGTAACTTCCCTTTGCAGGTAGATGACCTTTCAGAGAATAATCTAGCTTACATTTTTAGTGACTCGGTGATTTGGCAGGGTGCTTAGTTAAACGTGATATTAAGTCAAAAATTAATAAACAATATTTCTGTAATCCACGCGGACATAGCTAGTCATAAGTACAGTGAAAATGAATTAATAAGAAATTATAATATTATGTCAGTAGAATACCTTTAGAAAGCTTTTTGTAGTGCGCTCATAATACTTTGAAATATTGCCAATAAAAGGTATCTTAGTATTAATGTCAAAGGGAAATAAAAACATTTTTATAAGTCTTCATTTCCCAAAATAAGAACCCTATTGCTATGCCTACCCTGTCCGGCCTACACTTAAACGGCTATATCAAAAGATATAGCTTTAAAAGGAAACTCACAAAATATCTGTAATTGTTGTATACATGTTAAGAAAGAATAAAAATACTAAAAACTAAAATATTACATATATACGAAATGTATAATTTTTTCAACTGGTTTTTTTGCTATACCTATTGTAAAAACTGTAATTAATACAAACGTTAAACTTAGTGTGATTATAGTACAAGTCCTAAAGTAATATAATAGGTAATAAAAACTGGTCAAGTGTGAGTCAGGCTAACGTTAGGGATCCCACAATTTGCCAATGAAAAAAAATAATTTTTTTGGTAGTTATCTAAATCACAATAAATATAGTGTGCAATGGAACCCTCGATGCGCAAGTTTGACTCGCACTTAGGCGATTTTTTTTATGGAAACATTTACTTTGCAAAATTAGCCCAAGGCCGTAGTTTTTTCGGTCCAAATTCGAAAGCAGCACCGCAAGTTTCCGCGAATCCCATGGAAGGCTTCTTCGCCTCTACGCAGACCTCTTGTGATGTTTTTACCTATTGTAAATAATTAATAATAAGCAATTGTATCGCATGTATAAAAGCTATTTGGAGAACAATAAGACAATGTTTTTATACAAATTCTTTTATATTATACTTTTGAAGTTATTGACGCTAAACCTAGTGGAAGAGAACTGGCTCTCAAGTGCAGTTGCCGGAACACTTACCTTGGCGACAGATTTTCAACTTGAGGGTGGTAGCCAGCCAAGCGGGCATTAGAAAAAGCCCTACCACCATGCTATGGTTTTATCACAATGTTTTCCTTCACCGCAAGCTCAGGCTCATTGTAGGAATTCGAACTCGCATCTATCGACGTGGTAGCCGTACACGCTACCACAGATCCATCATCGCTTTAGATATAGCATTTGAGAAGAGTTTTTGTTTATTTCATAATATCACAAAAATATTATCAAGTGATTTTTTGATTCAGTCATCTGCTCAGTGAAATTCAGTTTTTTACAATCTGTTATACTTTACATAAAATTTAAATTTATTAAATATAATATAAAAACGTATTTTCCTTGAACAAAATATAATATAACATTTCTTCAATATACTTGGTTATGGTACCTAACTGTAAAAATAATTTAGAAACTATCATGGAGTTACCAAATAAGCTTCGTGAGCGTTTTAAGTTTTTGTAAAAAGTATTTTGATGCCTAGAGACTATGAATTTTACATTAGCTCGAAAAAAAAGTAAACCTAATTAATTAAACTTACCAGTGCATAAACACAATGTGTGCAGATGAAGCCAACCACCATTGTTCCTATGGCACCAGTTACAAGACCAGCGTTCTTGAAAGCTGCCGGCATAGCCAAAATCCCCGACCCAAGAGACGACTTTAAAAGGTGCACCAAAGATCCTATACTCCTGTGAAAATTTAAGAGTAATAGCTATTTACATTAAACAATGATTGATAGATTGAATAGTCAGAACATTAAATTAATAGGACAATTACTTTTAACCCTTTAAAAATTAGAAGAGTCAAATTGACGATAACTTTTCTATTCATTGCAATATTCATATCACGTGAAAGTAATAATTTTAAACTTCAATGTTGAAATGGAGCTCTATCAAAATGTTAGTTCCCTTGTTATATCAGACCAAGGAGTTTTTATAGCTATTCAAAATGCATATTTCTAGTTACTATTCATCACTTCACTTGTACACAATAACATAAAATGCCGCTCATATTTACATACTATATATAGACTAAAATAATATACGTTTTTAAATTAAAATAAAACGACTACATGCCATTATAAGATGTCGCCAAAAAATTAGGTACCCAATGGAATTTAATAAAAACCAGTTGTAGAGCTAAATTAGCTCAGCTGAAAATCATTCGTGGTGGAAGCTATTGTTCACTTTCGTGGTAAAGAATATAATATATTTCAATATGTTTATGAAAAGTATATTATTATACATTCTACAGGTGAGGGTCATGCTGATAAAGTTAAGAAAAATAGCAACATGAATTAATACATTTTTTAAACTACTGATGTTTGTTTGAATCACCAAGATTTAAAAATTTGTGTAAATATTGAAAAAATATATACGTACGAATTTGGATGCTCAACTTTTCTGTGCTCAAAAGGATTATAATCCTTTTCATTGATAACCTCCTTTGAGCCGAGACTCAGCGTCGACTGAAAGCCTGGATTTGACGCTAGATTAATTCTGAAATTATGGAAAAACACGTTAACGTTTACCATAATTATAGAATATTTTACCTAAGATTGTTTAATTATTTTTATAATTTAACATCAAGACTCAATTTTAATTTTACACACATTTATTTATTTAAAACATATACATTCTCGTGCAAGAATTTTAATACATTAAAATTAAGTATTAAATTGAAGAGGTTATTTTGCAGAATACAGTATATAATATGTCTTTACTAATACGACCTGGGACGGGTTGGCAGCTTTTACGTCTTTCTGTAATTCTTCTTTATTTATTCCTCGCACTTTTATAATGATTGAGTCTACGGGTTCGTCTGTAACTCTTATTTTTATATTGTATTTGCTAATGTTTCGTTTTTTTTCTTTGTCCTTGTTATTTTTATGTTCAATGTTTTCAGGTATACATTAACTCTTAACAAAAATTAACAAACATGGTTTGTTGCAGAAAAACTTAACAGCTGTCAATTAGTTCCAGGCGGCAGAAAATAATTCTTATTTAAATCGGCTTTTTAATGGTTGTGCTAAGTCTTACAAAAGTAACAGTTGTACAAATTATAAAGTTATTATTTACATCGTATCAGTAATACCGACCATAGATAAAAGCAATTTCAATTCTAAACAGGCGCGGATCTATGAAGGTAATTGTTAGGTCCTTACATATAAAATTAGCGTTTTGTCGTACTGACCACTTTGATCTGAAATCTGAACTCTGAAATTTGAAATCTGAAATCTTAACCTGTTTGGTTAAGGATTCCAAATTCAAATTTATAAACTCATTTAGCTGGTACATTTGAGTTTTGAAAACAGTCATTGATTTGTTTTTGCCTCATTATTTTTTTCTTTGGCGTCGCTTATTACCGCACAATGGAAAACATGTAATATCGGTATATTTACGAGTACGAGTTCTGCCGCGGCACCAGTGCTGCAGAAATAGCACGAAGGATTAATGATTTGTGCGGCGCTGGTGCCGCAAAAGAAAGCACGGTACGTTTTTGGTTTCAACGTTTTCTTTCTGGAAATTTCGACCTTCACAACCAACTTCGTAGACGGCCGGAGACAAAAGTGGAAAATGAAAAATTAAAGGATATTGTGGAAGCGGATCCATCACAAAGCACTTCAGAGATAACTGCAGGCTTTGGGGTAAGTGATAAAACTGTATTAATCCACTTGAAGCAAATCGGGAAAGTAAAAAAACTTGAACGATGGGTACCTCATGAATCGAGTGAATCGAACTTGCAAACACGCGTCTACTGCTATGTTATTTTGCTCAACCGACAAAATAATGAAGGGATTTTAAATCGAGTCATTACTTGTGATGAAAAGTGGATACTGTAGAATAATCGGAAGCGCTCGTCACAATGGCTGAACCCTGGAGACCCAGACAAATCCTGACCTAAATGAAAATTGACTCAGAAAAAGTTACTTGTGAGTGTTTGGTGGACAAGCGTGGGTGCCGATCACTACAGCTTTCTAAAATCTGGTCAAACGATTACGGTAGATATTTTTAGTCAGCAACTGCAAACCATGAAGGAAGAACTAGCTGCTAAACAACCGAGATTGGTCAATTGCCCACTGCTGCTTCACGACAACGCAAGACCACACACTGCACAACAAACAACCACTAAGTTAGATGAGCTACAATTGGAATTTCTTCGACATCCACCGTACTCCCCGGACCTTGTGAAATTGGGACAACTTCTTACAAGGAAAACAATTCAACTCCGTCCGTCCTCCGTGAGTCCAAACCGCCTTCAAATAATTTATTGATTCTCGCCCCTATGGTTTTTTTAGTAAAGGGATCAATGAACTACCTATGAGATAGCAAAAGTGCATAGATAACAACGGTCCATCCTTTTATTAATTAAATGTATTTTACAAAAAAATAAATGACTTTATATTCCTCCCGTACAAAACGTGAATTTCATGTGTAAGGACCTAATATTTAGATATGCAGATAATTAAAATTAAAAATTTTGAATCAGTCGTAAAAATAGTTCGACTGGCTCGGTTGCTACTTGCTTACTTGAAATACTGGTAATAAAGGTACTAAATTAAAATTAGCACATATGTGTTGATATCTTTTACAAGTAGTAAAAGGTACTATAAAAGCTAGACATTTACATACAAATTGTACCATGTTCTCATTTTAACAATTAAGATAAGACATCAAACAAGTCATCTTTAAAAAAGGAGAGTATTTTGTTTTTGTTTGAAATGAGACTTTTGATTATTAACTAAAGAAAAACTCACGTAGAATTAAAATTGTCCATGACAATGGTCCCCCTTTTCTCGGTTTGGCCCATTTTTAACTCGTTGTTCTGTAACAAAGTTTTAATAAATTAATTAATCTCTTCTCAGCATTTGACGTTTTTTTGCAATTAGAAACTTTCGTGCTGTTTACGTATAAGAAAATTATTCCGTTTAAATTTTCCTTTCTCCTTTTGTGCGCTAAAAGCTTTTAAAATATTTGATGTAACAGATTTTTAGATTTATTATTTTTTATTTATTTTCTATGATTTTTTATTTTTTTCAGTGATTATTCTAAATTGACTACAACAGAAATATTGAATAAAAGCTTGTATTTAAAAAGTTTTTTTTTAACTAATAATTCACATTCTATTCCAGTTAGACGCTTCCCTCAAATTAAAAATCTGTCCATAAGCACTTATTGATGATTTTCGGACAACTGCACTTGAAAGCCAAATTTCTAGGCCTAGCGTATTAATTACGAACTTCGTCCACATCGTCACTCGGCGTCAATTCAGAATGAGGTCAAGCGCTAACCTATTAAGACTACAAAAAGAGGCTTCATCTACAGAAAACGAAATCAGAGTGATTCGTGTTCCTTAACCTTTGAAATAAAAATATTATTATTAAATTAAAATTTATATGCAGCCAAGGGATTTTTTATTTAAAAAAAAAAAGTTTTTATTGCGAATACTTTTATCATTCTTACTTTCCTTAATTGTATTTTCAGTTTAGACACATTAATAATTGTATTGTCGTTTGTGGTTACTTCTAATATTTGTATGTAGATAAATTTAAAAAATAAAAGTTTTTCATTGCTGTCGAATTAAAAAAAAACTAGCCATTTCCATACTTAGATTGAGTGTCATGTAAGTTACACTTTGTCATATAATTTCTTTCAAATATATGTATATATATATTAGGGATGGGCCGAAGTTCGGCAGTTTTACCGAAGTTCGGTTCATTTTTGTTAATTTGAACCGAAGTTCTTCAACTTCGCTATCTAGTTAGTACTGACGTCAAAATAATAATGGGACAATAGTTTGTAATGTAGAAGAAATAAATTAATGAATTTGCTGAATTAATTTCGGAATTAAATAAAATGATATATTTGATTCCAAAACTCAATCAAATGAAGATGATATAGAGAAGTCTTCACTAACCTAATGAACAGTAAAACTTAAGAACACAACAAATTGTTCATATAGGTTCATATTGTCCATATGTCAATCGTCATAGATTTATCTTTGCCATTTGAAAGGCCTTGCAGAAAAAAACTTCTAATTTTTAGAAAATCTCAGGTATAACTACTTGACATATAAATTTCTTAGTAGACATGTACTAGATATTGGGCCAAAATACATGGTATTCCAAAATGAAAACGGTTGGTTATCCAACGCCATCATTTCTGCTAAGGCTTCAAGAATTTGCGTACGATATAGGTAATCGATTGTCCACTTGCAGAAAAACAGTACATATATGCTGGTTATAATAGTACTAAAATTGTTGGTTAACAAGAAGCCGGTGTAGATGCAATATCGCTCGATGTTGACGGTAGGTAAGTATTACGACTTGACTCCATCGTGTGAATTAGGTATTGTAGATGCTTGAACTCCTTTTATGTCTGAGATGGTTCGATAATGCAGAGGTATATTTTGTGCAACCATCATCACATTGAGAAATAATTAACTCGAATGTCTGAGGAATTAACGGGCAGAGGAAAGATGTGAGCGAGGGCCGCGCATAAGAAAAGGCAAGCGCAGGGTAAAGCGCAAGGGTTTTTTGGCACGTTCTTAGCGTCAAAATTGAAACGAAGTTCGGCCGAACTTTCGCTTGGGTATAATTTCGAACCGAACATTCGGCCGGAGTTAGTCTTCGGTATAAACCAAATTCGGCCCATCTCTAATATATATTTATATATATCTATGATATATCAGTTGTACGATTTACTTGATCGAACGGTTGATACGTACGTACGAACTTTGATACGTACTTCGATTTTTATACACTCTTTAACTTTAATTTTTGTAAGGTTGTAATAGTTTAAAAAAAATATTAATTGCACTTCACCAAACCTGCCTAATTTACAAACATTAGTAAAAGGGACATGACAATTATTGTGACCGACTGGACTAGGACCACCATACACCAGGTTTAACACACCCTAGTAGCTAGGCGTGTCGCGTTCCGGGACCAGCGGAATAAGTGGGGTGTTAGGGCGTATCTGTATACGACTAGATCACGCATGCACATGAAGATAAACCCATCACAGTGACTATCGCTTACTTTTAAGAGAGGTAGGGCAAGAGAAATTTCTTTCGAGATTTCTCTCTACTTGGGGCAGCCCGACTGATGGAATACTTCCACCCTACGGATCGCAGCCAAATGACATAGTGTTGTGTTCCTGCAATGAGTAGGGTTTCCAGAACTCCTTGGGTAGGGGGGTTTAAGTTCGGCAACGCGCTAGTGACACCTATGGTATTAAAAGCGTCCGTAGGCTACGGTAGCCGCTTATCATCAGGTAGGCCGTATGCTTGTTTGACCCATTCGCTGTTTAAAAAAACTTGGTTTGTAACGTTTTGAGATCGGCTAAACTAAATTCAACTGCAATGAAGCATTGATGGCTCACTGGTAGCGTGTACTGACTTCACGCCCATCGACGTGAGTTCGAATCCCTGCAATGAGCCTGACTTTCCGGTGAAGGAATACATCGTGATGAAACCATAGAATGGTGGTAGGAGTTTTTCTAATGCCCTCCTGGCTTGCGTTCTAGTTGAAAATCTGTCGCCAAGAACCAATAGGTGTGTACCGGCAGCTGCACTTGAGAGCCAGTCTTCCACTAGGCTTAGCGTGTTACTATCTTGGGCTACATCGTCACTTAAGAGCAGGTAAGATTGTGGATATAACGTTAAAACTATAAACGATTAAAAAAAACTGCCATCGTACCGTCACTATTTGTGTGCGACTAACGGAACACACGGATAGATGACTATTTTAGATAGGTAATAGTTTTTGGTTCTATACGAGTAGTAGGATGACAAAGCACATTACTGATTTGTCGAATAAAAAGTTCAAGGGCCATGTCACGCAGATTTTTCTGTCCAAAGATTATTTATTAAAGGTAAGATCATAATGTCAATGATAATTATGTCTGAAAGTAATTCTCTCTCTGTCTGTATTCATTAAATATTTAATATGATCATTAACTGTAAACATTATTTGTACAGTATCTGTTTATCAGTTATATAATTTTTAGCTGGCTCTTATCGATAACTGGAACGTTTTCCGAACGGTGGTAGTTGTTTTTTTTTTCAATCTGACTATACTGTTAGCCTTAGGGGCCCTGGAGCCTTTACGGCTTTTGCAGCTTCACCGAGCTTGGAAAGGTGGTAGTGTTTTGACGTTCACTGGTGACATCTATGGGCCTAAATTGAATAAAGAATTTTTTGATTTTGTATTTGATAGGTGATTAAACATGAAAAAAGGTATATAAAATTGAGACACTTTTTACAGACTTACTATTGTAATTCCCGAAGCACTACATGCCAACAACAATATTCCCTTTGAGTAATCCATTGATAAAGGCAATAATAATTCACCTATTGCCTACGAACAGACGCTACGAAAAATATGCACAGTTCACAACTATAACTATATACGATTCCTTTTTTCTTCACTGTAACGATAAACATAATTTTCATAACCAAAACAGAAATGATATATTTAAATTTAATAAAAAGCAATTACAACAAGCTAATCGTTAACTTTTTTTCTTTACTTCAATAAAAATCAAGCGGTATATTTAAATAATTTTAATGTTGCGTTATTAAATTTAGTGATATTTCACTGCTTTTGTCAACTGTTTCAAACTGAATGAATACTGTTTAATTATGTAACGTGATAACGGTTTGTTTGCAAAGCGACCGCTAAAGTGTTTTATGCGGGTGCTTAGATACGTATGTTAAAATGTTATGAGTTTTTTATCTAGCACAATGTAGACTAAGGTTTTTTTTTAAATAAAATTAACTTTTTTTTTTTCGAACTGACTATAATGTTAGTCTTAGGTGCCCTGGAGCCTTGGCGGCTTTTACAGCTTCATCGGGCTTGGGGGCCAGCGCGGAAGGCACTCATCAAGCTCCAAGTGTGCCAAAGTGGCCGGACCTCGGCTTGGGCTGTTGCCGATCATGCGAAAAAGTCGCGACCTGACTAAATCCCTATCCATAGAAATTCGAGCTAACTAACTATACAAATATAAATGTTCCTGCCTTATGGGAGGAAGGAAGGAACATGTGTATATGTATTTAGTGATTTGGATTTTTTTGTCTACACTAACTAGCCAAAAAAGAAAAAAGGTCCCTTACGGAACCTATGTACCTGAGTGGTACATGTATGAAGTGCAGTGTCATGTGAGTATGTCGCTAGTTAGTGAATGTAGTGTCACTGTATCGCGCGAGCCTCCATGCCGGAGGAACGGACCTAGGCTTGAGTTGCCGCTGGACATCAATATAAATGTCGGTAGTAGAATAATAAACTAGAAGCTATGCGCCACAGAGAAGTTTGTCTCTACTCATTTCTTTTTAACAATTATCGTACGGCCATACCTATGACAGAGTGAGACAGGTATCGCTTGTCTTTTTACCCCACTGTTGAGGAGAGTAATTTAAATGTTTCTTTCAACGATGTCAAAATATTTTAATTAAATATTAAATTATATGAAGCATCATATTTTAACTTTTTTTGGCGCGTTTTGAATAGGGAGAATTGAGAGCTGTGTATGATAATAATATGAATTAATTTTACTGACTTTGATTATTTTAAATTATGTAAAAACTCAATTTCATATGTCATTCCTTAATTAATTGGCTATAAGAACTGCCATAAATATGAATACAATTAAACTTACGAGATGTGTAAGTATGTATGTACCTAGATGGATAGACGCACTCGGTGATGATTATTATGAATGGTGCAAATTGTTTGATTAAATTATTCTACATTTTGAAATTAATATACCTTAATAAAAGTGCTACAAAGCAGAATCTGCAATATACCTTTCGCGCGTTTCACAACTGTCAGACAAAGAATCCAGAATAACGTTGACAAACGGGTTCTACTCTTTTGGCCACTGAGATAATATATAAAAGTACTAGAAATGGTATGATACATTTGTTATTATTAAAAATATTTTTATTTCATTGAACAAAACTGAATGCAGAAAAAATAATAAAGCAACTCATTGGTTGCTTTATGAGAGCTGAAATGCTCCTCATCATTCTCAATATTTGTGTTTTAAATAACACTTCCAGTGTATTAGTAGTTGATTACACTTCAATGATACCTCCAAAACGTTTCGGGTAATATCGCCAGTTTTTGTGAGAGAATACCTCGGACTGAGGTAATTGGTATGCGAAACCTTAATAATAAAACTTTACAAATTACGAGCTTACTTTTGCCGATATCTCGTGAACAATATATTGGCCAATATATATAATTTTTAATCTTATTTCGTTGAAGTGGTTTTTTATTCAATAATATATTTTATGAAATAAGTTTATTACAATGAGATAAATACAATATTTTAAATACTCTTCGAAGAATTTTCGATTATCCTTTTAACAACAGTTAAATTAGATAATCCTTTTAAAAAATGAATATTTTAAAGACCAATTCAAAAGATATATTCCTTGAAGATTATGAAAGTCAAATTAAGATAATTTAGCTCAGTTTAATTACGTATGACGGAAGCAAAATAAACAATTAATACTCTGTTTATCGTGTACTAAAATAATTGATAACAGCTGTCTTGGAACTATGTTTTGAAAGAGGACACGAATATAATAAAACTGACAATTTGTGTGCCGTTTGTTTTGGAATGTCAGTGATGTTAAATAAAATCTTAAGACTTAAGACACCCAAGCCAAACTGGTCTGCATATTGGTGCATCCTGTTGAGTAAAGAATCAGTAAATGGCGACAGCCGAGTGGTAGGGCTATATAAGTTGCATTGGGTCGTGACCACCAAGCATATGGTGAAATGACTGTACTCGTGATTCATTTATGTGCGTCACGTTCTGGAAACAGCCGATGTATATCCCGGTTGTGGACTGGTAATCAATTGTTATCTCTCGGTAGTCGCCACTGTTTTAGGTTGTACTGTTCTTACCATCAAGCACTATTCCGTCATTTTGCCGTGCTTCTATATATATTTAAAAAAACCTTAAAGTTTCTCCTCCTTGCCTTTCGTAGTTCTAAAAACAATTATTTTTGGTTCTTTATTATCAAGTAATCCGGATAAAATGTTTGCGTTAAAATACGACTCATTATCAAAACGCTACAACGTAGCATCAATTTAAATAAGGATAAATGTCAGTAATCACGAACTAAGTATTGCTAATGATTATTCGGGTAATTTACTACCATCGTGGCATGAGGAAATATGCTCAATAGGAAATAAATTTAATTAAGATTTTTCATGTCAGGTGCTACGCACTAACTATCATTGTATTCAAATAATTCCTAGTCTATATTATGAATAAATATAATATTATTTATTTGTATTAACATCCTTATCATATATTTCCGTAGCAAGTTCCGTTGTCTGAATCAGTTTTTGAACAATATTAAGCGATATCTCAGTGTTAGCATGTTAGGTTCTAATCTTACAATAAGCCTAAGCGTTTGTAAAGGAACATATCATTATGATAGGGTTATTTCTAATGCGCCACCTGGCTAGCTACACAGAGCTCAAGTTAAAAATCTTTTGCCAAACTCCAATAGGTGTCTTCCGTCTGCTTTACTTGAGAGCCAGAGTGTGTCTGACCTTTAGTCACATCCTTTCAAACCTATAAATTATTTAAAGAGTCACAAAGAATACAACTACACATTCTCAAAATAATGATGCCATTGCTAAGGAGCCTTTTTGGAACAATGCGTGAGATTAGTCATTTTTAAAATCTTGTAATTAAATTAGAGGTTTGGGTCATCAAATCATGTCAGTTCATCGTAACACAAACTTTGCATTGGCAAAGCAAACTTATTGCACTAATAACAAACTTCCATAAAATCTTGGTTTCCTCACTTATAGTTGCAGTCAAGATTTTATAAAACATTCCTTGATCGTCCATTGAGGTTAAACTGCTTTTTAAAGAATTTTCGTTGAAGGTTGTTCCAGCCAGATTATGTCAACAAGTGTTGTATATCTTCAATCTTCATAGTATAAATAAATATATATCTGATTCCCAAATACACTTATCTTAGACCTACATAGTGTTAACATAGATAACTTATTTCATTCTTACATTCGCTATTATTGCCAGCGTTACATTGGGTTCAAAAGCCATCTTGTGGATATCTATTTCCAATGCGAATAAGAGTAATAGATATAGCCGGATCTGTATGTATTTAACTGTATGTTATTGCACGTATATACACGCATATATACATATGTGTGTGTGTGTGTGCTAAATTTTGTCAATTTGTGTTACATAATTAGATTTAATACTTCTTCAGTATCTTGTTAGAAAACAATTTAAAGCCATGATTGTATCATTTGTTTGCTATTCCGAATATTACTTATCTTTGATATTATATTGTTTGTTTAGCCTTATTTGCAACTCTGGAGTTTTAATGAAGTTTTTGTGGTCGTGGGAATATAATATTTTTTGTTACATTGGTTACGTATAAATTACAAACACACAATTAGGCTTTCTATATATAATAATAGTATTTTATTAAACATAAGTCTAATGAACTTTTTAGTTCTTTCTAGTTTTATTATTTTGGTAATTGCCAATCTTCCCTAAGATATTTCATGAAAGACAGTGTAGTGTGACTACACGTACTACTCGTATGTCTCTATTTCATAACTGTCAATAGTTTTAAGGTGCGTTATGATGTAGGTATATTCCATATGGTTCACAAAAAGTTATAATTAAAAATAATGTAGAATTTATAAATTAGAGCGGTACAGCGTTCTTGTCCCATTAGTTTGTAATTACCATGGAAATAAACTTGCAATTATGCCTTGTTTCATTCAGTGCTACATATTCAAAATCTCTTGGCCAGCTAGCCATGGTAACGAAATAGAGCGATGACTTGCAGAGTATTGCTGGAAGTGATTGGTGTGGAAAACCGGAGATCGGAAGGTGAACATTGGGAGAGGCCTATATCCAGTAGTGAATTGCTAAAGAAAATGATGATGGACAGCATAAGCTTTAATATTAACGGACCATCATGACAAGTAACGTTTGTAGCCATTGTAGTCTATCAATACAGAGAAGTCGCACGATCGTCATCGTAAATCATAAATTGTATTATAGATAGTAATTGGCATTTTAGTGGTAATTTCGCGTAACAACATAAAAAAAAAGATTCCAACATTTTTACTACATATGCTTGTTAATAAATTCAATTTTAGCTTTGGTCTGTTTTTAGTATTTTCCATTTTGACTTATTAATAATATATATTGTATAATAATGTAAGCATATTATAGGAGTTGCAAATTTCTGTCACGCCAATTATTGCAAAAGATTTTATCTCGTCAGTCTAATTAATGATCTATTGTTATGTGTTAACATGTTCTGTTTCATAGAAGAGCTAATTTATGCAATTAACATTATTACCGTAAAAATACTATGGTACAAACTACAACATTACTAACCATTTTTAGATATTTAAATATTTTGGATACTCACAATAAGCTAGTGAGTTCGAATAGTTTAACTCATTTCAATTATCAATATAAGAGTTAGAACGTGCCTGCGATCAATGTTCACTTTTTGTAATGTATTTTTAACGTGATTGTAACCATAATTTTAATAAGAATATAAAACGTGCGAACAACTGGTAACATTCACAATCTTATAATTTTTATCGTTTTGCTTTATGTAAATATACAAGTGGAGGTAAGGAGTTATTTGGGTGTCATTGCTCTGTGCTTATTAATCATAATATATGTTGTATCGTACGTGTTTATTTTAAACATTATTATTTTTCTTCTTCTAGGTAATAAAGTGTATGAGCGGTACAATAATCTTCTACGTAAAGCAAACAGTAAATTAATACTTCAACACGGTTTATGCGCTTTGGTACAAGTAACAAATTTTGATAACAGACATATCTATACATATAATAAAATTGAAGTGTCTGTAAAGAAATAAGTATGGCGGTGGTTTTGCCACCGTCAAAGCTTTTATAGGTTTTAACGTTGTATAACTTTTTTCACATCAAATAAATTTACTACAGTAAGAGTTTGCGCAATTATCATTTTATCAGTTTAATACAGCTGCTACCAAATATACTGAACAATATTTTTGCGATGAAGTCATATTTATTGTAAAGTTATATCACCAATAGAGTTAAAAATATAAAACATAACAATTACGCGCATCGTGGGAAGGTCACTTGGCCACTTATTGCAGCTTACCAGACAATTATATTTTGTGATCATCTTAATTATAATAACTAGTGCATATTAGGTATGTAGAGGTTTCTATTTTTATTTTTTAGAATTAATTATTGTGCAGTTTTTGTAAATACCTTCAGCTATTTAATTAAACTTTTGAATTTTGTGATCTTCTGAATACCCTTATCAAAGAAATATATCCACCATATGCAGAAGGTTCTCCCTTTTCTAGGATCAGATAGGGCCATACTTCGCAGTGCAATATATTAAAGCCAGTTTAGAAAGTAAAGTTGTTGCAAACAGTATTCTGGACACGAAATATGTACATTTTATATTACTGAATTTAAATGGCAGTGGGCGAAGCACATTGATCGTGAAACGGATGGCTGATGGAACTGACTTAAGGCTGCTGCATTATATTTCGTATTTATTAAAAACGATATATTTTCACGTCAGGTTTTAATAATAAAATATTATGACTCAATGATAAAACAATATATCCTAAGTTAAAATTATCGATTAAATATCACAGTGGTTATGATAATAATGATTAAAATATTTCAAACATATGCATTAACTTTTTATCATATCCTTTTTTGATTCCTTCTTCCTGTTCCTACGATTCGCGCTACGTATATTATATATTTTGATTAATTAGAAAATGTTGATTTGTATGGAAAGTGTGATTTTAATTTACCAATCAACGCCACACTCAATTAACTCCTGAAGTATACAGCCTACTAACACACCAATATTCTACAACAGCAATCTGAAAATGAATAAACAAACATACATACAGATATTTAAATCACAACTATTCGAGGTGCCTCTCCAACTAGTAAAGGGCGGATATCAAATTTCGAAATGTTTTTTTCTCTATACACATATATTGATAAGTTTAATACCTCAATAGGTAAATTAATTTCAATAATTCAGGTATCCGCAATTTTATGATGTCTATCTTTGACTTATTTTGCAAGTAATATGATTTTTCTATAACAAATTTCGTTATGAAAAATTTAGTAGTTCAGTATATTTTTTCAATCTTAGATATGTTAGTCACAAACCCAGTACATTGACTCTAGAACTAAAAAATAATCATTGTTTACACTATGTTATTCCTTTAGTTAATACCATCGTTTTAGTTCTAGTTAAAATCTATATCAAAATATAAATCACCTTTAAACCACATTTGAAATTAAACCTAATAGCTGAATTTGCAATTTGTCAATATAATCGAAAACCATTTAGGTATGAAAGGATTGGACTCTTCTATCATTAGTAGCCAGCTGTCTTACCCATTAGTGATATGACGGCACAATAAAATTAATTTTGCATTGTGTCCTTCTAGCTAAGCGTAATTCAGCCCAATCGTTGAATTTAAATCATCTATTTAATGATGTGATGCATTGCATACGTAGGACAATTGTAGTAAGTATACTATAGATATATTTTTAAGATTTATAAAGTGATAATATTTTAAATTATAACAAATATTACGTCATGTTCAATTACGTTCCCTCAATTATGAAGTAAAAAGACCTTGTTAAGTTATTGCATTGAAAGAAAATAGGAGCATCTATTGAAAGGACTGGACAATCAAAAATTTGGTTTTGAACTGTTTCCAATCTCAGACAAATATTTTTTGGTAGAAACCCTTATTCTGTAAAAGCTTGATAAAAGTGTGTTTGACAATAATTGACAATAAACGGGTAAATGGTTACCCTTTAAATAAGGAAAATATTAACAATTTAGGATATAATTAAGCTACTTAGTTGAAGCAGATTAATCTGCCCAAGAAATTTAATATCTTAAAATATAATAAATCTAAAGAAGCACTTATGAATAACAAAATATCGACCTTATTACAGACAAGAAGAATATACTTAAGGTGTATTTATATGTTGAAATTTATATTTCAAAGTGAAAAAATCTGTACCAGATTTAAAGGCAGACAATTCGATATCATGCTTAGTTATATAGTCACGCTATTCATTATTACATGAATTACGTACGCAATTTAGAAAGGCTATATTGGCTGAGTCACCACAGAATTGAGAGCATGTAATAGAATAATGGAATACACGAATTGTTATGGGTATTATTAGGCATACTAAATACTTAAAAGTTGTGTCATGTTATATTGTTACGACCTGTATAAAAATGTACTACACCCAAACGCTAAAGAAATTTTTGGAAAAATCTAGATCTTCATAAATGGAACCTCGAGACTAGTTAAAATTAGTTAAAATATTGATTGTCGTTCTGGTTATTGGGTACTTTGGATAGGACTGTTTAAAAAAAAAACGTTCTTAATTGCAAATAAAAATTGTTTTCTACACGATACTACTTTTCAATATGCATCAGTAAATACGATGGGCAGTGTCACGCAACGTTATAGGTAAACAGATATTCCACGATCAATACTCTGCATAAATACAAAGAAAATAAAATTCAAACAAGAAAGAAATCCAGATTTCATATAACATGCAAATGAATACATATAGTGATCGGTGGTCATTGTGCGACCACCTGACAGATTTTTATTTATTTATTTAGTTATTTAATTATTATTTATAAATGATTCATTCCTACGATATACGGAACATTGCATTAAAGGACTTACACGTTGCCTCCATTCGATAGGAATTGATTAATTGCCAGTGATGCGCAATCGATAAGTGTTAGTGGATTTATCATTGTATTAGTTTTACTCAATCCTCTTTTAATCCTACTTCTGAACTGTAAAAATCTCGTACTTGGTACTAAGCTAGAAGAATGTTTAGCTAATTCTAGCTTAAATCGAATGAAGTAAATAATTCTTATATTATAATATGTTTCTTTTATTCTTGTTAGATTTAGCGTTTCGCCACAATCTCACCTGATATTAAGTGACGATTTGGCCTGTGGGAGGACTGGATCTCTAGTCTAGCTGCTGGAACACACCTATAAGTGCTTGGCGATAGATTTTTAATATGTCCGTAGTAATTAGCCACGCAGACATTCTACCAAAAGCCTGAAGATTGAGCTTAATTAGTATCCCGAAAAGGACTCATTTAACAAATCAAAACAAAACAATTAGTATGAGATTTTGTTTTTAAATAATATTTTATATTCTAAGTATAGGTACCTAGAAAGGTATTTTTTTTGCAAAACACTGATCGAAACGCGGATAATATATTATCCTACAATTTTAAAAATGTCGTACATTTATTTAAATATAATTAAAAAAAAACTGTAAGCTTACATTATAATAATTTGAGCAGAATAATTACCGTCACGGTACTACTAACAATATCGGACCGGATATCTAGCTTTAATTAAAGTGCATATCGAGATGCTACCTCGCATCTCAACAGCACAAATGCGGATAAATCTTAAGAATTTCTCCACAATGTCAGCAAGTTGTACCCTTTCCAATTAAACTCCAGCTTTTTGAACTACACTTTCCAAAACCTACTTTCCTTTTAACTAAAGGACATATACATTACATGCCCCTAAAAAGAATATTAACGGTAAATTATTTCATAACACGATACGGTGACGTTGAGAAAGATATGTTACAAAGAGGTTAAAAAGTATAAATACGTATTTTACATTTTAAAGACTACATTTTTTGTGTTTAAAAGTGAATAGAATATCAATGCAATTTGTTTTTTCGTTAGAGCTTAACATTTTGTAAGTACAAGTTTAATGTAATAACCTATGTAATTAAAATTGAATATTCAAATGCATCACCTTCAGAACAGTTTTGTTAATTAGACATAACTACAGCAAAAACGTCAAAAGTACCGAGACCAAGTGTCATTTAATATGATTTTTATATAAAAACGTTATTCCACTCATACCTAGAATGTTCAACTTGCATTTATTTATTTATTGCATGTAGGTACTTCAAAACGAAATTCGTACAGTAAAAATAATATTCGCTTTAAGTCGTTTTATTTGACAAATATTTATAATATTATACTAGCTTATGATCGTGATTTTGTTCCCGTTGTCTTGAAAATAAAACGACTTGCACGCCATCTGTTGTAAACTGTTTGTACTAATACAAAAACTCCTGCTGATGTTCGCACAACAACTCCTCAAAGCTTCATAGCATTGGGTGAATGGTTTAGTAACGCATAACAAACAAAGAAACATTCGTTTTTATATCCATACAAGCAAATCCGGCCACACGTTGCTGTGGCTCAGTTTTTTTTATCCGACTGTTCCTAAACTCTACTCGAACACTCGTTAGGCTAATATGAAGATTGTCTGAAAACATCAAAATCGATTTAGCCATTTTGGAATCCATAGATAACACACATACAATCATCCATTTTTATAGATATAAGTTATAATGTAGGTCGATATATTCTTTATGATTTTAATATATTATACTGACTCTCGTCTAGACAGAATCAACATCAGTAGGTCAGTGGTCCAATTTAATTTTAAGGCTGATTATAAATGCACTGATTAATATAATAAGGTGAATTACATTCTCATTTTTTACTAATTTACCAGCAGAAAAACCAACTACATATATTCATAAAATAAAACCAAACAAAAAGTTTATTATACAATGAAACACTTAGAGCTAGCAGACAGATGGAAAACATCATATAATTATATGATATGAAAGAAACAATCAATTGAATAATTTAAAAAAGATGATTAATTAACCATCGTTAACCATAGTCTTATTTTTATTATTAATTTATTATAATGTTAGTATTTCAATTAAGAACTCTGACACTTAGCTGAAAACTAAGCGACAGGATTACCTCCAGCTGAAGTAATCAGTCAGCTGGAGTTAAGTACGTTACAGATAAAAACCGCCGAACAATTCTATCATTGTCGAGTAGGATAGCACGTTGTAGCCTTGCTATTATCGGTCATCGGTATAGCAGAAATTAAGTGAAAACAAAAAGAATATAAGTAGAAAAGTAATAGAAAATCAACCGATTATACTTTTAGTTGATGCTAAAATGCTTCTATGAGTCTAGAGATGAAACAAAGATTTCAAGAATACTGTCCTGGCTTCAAACTCAGGTACTACAAATCACAATCAATCATCATCATATAGCAAGATTTTTTTTCTGTCTGTCTACCCTGGTGCCATTAGAGGCTTTGTAAGTTTCATCGCGCTTGGGGGCTAGCGCAGGAGGCACTCAGTAGCGTAAAAATGGGCAACTAGCGCAAGGGTGCCAAAGTGGCCGAATCTCAGCTTGGGCTGTTGCCGTGCATGCAAAAAGTCGCGATCTAGCAAAATTTCTTCAAGGCTGTCGTTGCCTGCTTATAAAATGCGTTCGGTCACAGAGCACACCTGTTGCTATCGCGCCCAGTTAATAGTGCGGGTCAATAGTCATTACAGTGAAATGTAGGCCATTCAATATTCACACCGACAAATATCTAATATTTCATATACATAAATAAAAAATCATGGGACCGGATCATTAGTTCCATAGATTTTCTATAGGTTACACAAACATACAAACTTTTCATCTTTTTCATTGACAACATCTTAGGACTAATCTTAAGTTTAATCCTCTTGATGCATACAATTTCAAAAATCCATTCTTAGCAATCACATACGTTATATAAGGGACTAGCGGTGACCCGCGCTATTATGCATAAATTATTTTCGTCTCTTATTTATTTTTTCTCAATTCACATAGTCAATAAATTTTAAAATTAAACATACTTTGTGTGTAAAATATTTCATCAAAAGCAGAAAGAATTGATACTTTTTTTTGTATTTTTTTACGATTTCTAAAAGCATTTTAGCCAATTCTTATAAGCTATCAGCTATGAGATAATATATATTTGCCGTGAACAAAAATTAATCATTATAATATATATATATATATATATTTTAAGATTTCTAAAAGTGATGTTGGTAATTCGTGCTTCATAATAAACTAAATTAATAAAAAATTAAACCCAACACAAACAACCTATTCATTGAGACCATTCAAATGATCCCAAACACTATATCTACTGTAAGTTGGTGAGGAGTTAGGCAAATTTCAGATAATGCTGTAGCATCAGGTCAAGATGACTACGTTTTTAAATATCAAGTAAATTTCGACTCGATCAAATTTGTGAAAGATGCTCACATTCATTCATCAACTAGAAAAGAGGTGATAATCTACAAATGGCTGACACAGATTTTCTTGAATCATAACTAAAAAAAACTCTTAATCAAAGTCACCTTTCAAACAAAATCAACTAAACCAAAATCGGTTGGAAGCTATAGTGCCACAGATAGATACAATGATACACAAGTACACATGTCAAGCAGAGGGTCTGTTTGTGTCGGGGGTTAAAAATATATCAAACCGTTTTTTTTAATGGACATAGAAACATACAAACAGACACACAAAAAATGTTTTGTCAGCATATTTATGATCAGTGTCCTATATATTAGAAGTCTATTGGTAAATTTGGAAAAAAGACATGTACAGATAGAACTTGCAGATTTATTAATATAGAGTACCTATTATGCATAATGTCATGCTTCTAGACATGCCAGTTTAAGTAGTATATTATCAGTTTTAAAAATTTGATAAATGAGATGAAGACATTGTTTTAATGTATTTTCCATAAAATAGAATCTATTGCTTATTTGGTTTCTACATTTACTTTCGAACATTTTGTTCTTAAATTTAAATACAATTTTCTTTTTGTATATTCTTTTTACAATATTATTTTTTTAGTGATCTTAAGAAATCAAGTACGCCTCTGACCACAGAGCTGTTTCGGTAGCTTATAATAAATTATTTATTCAGTGTGTACCATTACATATTCGTTTACAAAGTAACGGGGAGACGAATAAACTAGTTAAAGTAGATATTGTGAGTACCGAAATTATTCAGAATGATTATTAGATTAAAAGAAATTTGAATCACTCATTGGAAAAAAAAACTGACGAAAGATCACATAAAAAAATGAATCGATAAGATCAAATTACATAAGATCCATATATATTCTATCAAAAAAATATAAATATTTGATAAAATAGTCACCTTTTTGTGACGTATGTCAGAGAGTTGATGACTTTTATCATGTTCTGATGGAGTGTATCCAGTTCGAGTCAGTCAGACGTGATTTAATAGGTCCTTTTGGTTTGAATCGAGTAGCTATTGAAATGTGTAATAAGATATTAGGGGTAGGTGATACTGAAGTGAAAATTCCTGGGAAAACCTATACGACTTGGGAAATGTTCATGTATTACAGCTATGTATTGAAAAAGGACAGAACTAAAGACATCTAGGTGTTTGAAATCTGTAATGCATCTTATGTTTTCGAGTAGTGATTGAGCTCATGTCGACCTTCGGGAAGAGGCCTTTGCCCAGCTGTGGGCCAGGTGCAGGTTATTATTATTATATTATACATTAGCTGGTGACCACGTTTACGAGTAAAAGGGGTTCAATGTCTTATCTAAATTAATAGTGGGCTGTCTTTTATCCCCTATAGAAATAAGGAATGATATGTTCATGTGATGGTTCACTCCTATATAAATCTTCAAAATTACATTGACATTGACTTAGTAGTTTTCAAGTGATGCACGTTCCAATAATAGAACCTGTAGTTAATAGTTTGGTATAATAGAACCTGCGTAAGTTTGGTTAGCGGGAACACTACTTTATACCATACAAAAGGCTCGGAAAATTTACGATTTTATTATATATAAGCAACCGCGTTCATTCGTTCACGTTAAATACAACATTAAACTTGATAAGACAAAAAAATCACTCAGGGAAAATGTAGTTTCATAATAGTGAATTCTTTTTAGTGTCGTAATAGTAGTACCCATTATTATCTTCTACAAACATACAAAATTTACCTCTATATAATAATAATATAGATAGAGATATAGTTAATCCTATAAACAACAAAGAATTACTACAATGAGCAGTAGGAAGAGATTCTGAAGTAATGCCATCATTTCTAGCCGGGCCGCTAAAATACGCCGCAACGTCACGCGATTATGACGATCATTACTCAACAGCGCCAAGCTACTGTTGATGTTAAGTCGACGTTGAACACTCATTTTCTGCAATGATTATTTTAACTTTTAATCATAAAAAGGAAGGTCAAAGAGAATATTTATGTTATACCTAAAGCTCAAGCGATTGTTTGTTATTTTTTTGTTCCTTCGGATCTCAACGTCACATAAACAGCGCGTCAAATTGGCATTAATGGCATTCATGGCAGTCAAGTTATTATACTTAATATTTTGTATAACGCTGAGAGCCGAAGGGTACGTTTTAATCTCTAGAACTACCAGTCACATGTGAAAAAGTTTCTCTGCATTTCATAGCTTATTTATTGCGAAAACTATATAGCTTCACACTACCACCATAAGGAGCAGAATAGTAACCATGAACGTCAAGTAATATGGAAATCTATAGGCAAGTATGGGCAAACTGAAGACTCGTAAACGTCCTAATTGTAACATTTTGCTATGATAGCTATCTCTTTCACTTACGCTCTTTTCGTATACTTTGCGCTGCTCATTCGTTCCACTATTACAATCGCGCATCCAATTCACAGGTATCATATCTTTGTGTAATATCATTGATGGGAAGTGGGAACAACGATAGACTACACGGGTTCATTGACGGGGGTGGGGATAGTTTGTCAAGTGAAGCAATAATGGCTCAGTGGTAGTGTGTACGGATTTCACGTCGATCGACATGAGGTCGAGTCCTTGCAATCAGGCTGAGCTTTCGAAACATAGCATGGTGGAAGGGTATGCCCGCCTAACTAGCTTCAACTTGAGTTGAAAATCTGTCGCCAAGTATTTATTGGTGTGTTCCGGCGGCTGCACCAACTGCCTCTCAAACAGTTTTCCCATTAGGTTTAGCGTGTCAACATTATGGGCCACATCGTCACTTAAAATCAGGTGAGATTGTAGCTGTAAGCTAAACCTATAGACGATTAAAAATATATATATTACACAGGTAAAACCGTGTGGCACAGCTAGTATATAAAATATAGCGTAACATAAAAATGATATTGGTCTAATAGTAAATTACATTCACGATTTTCGTCAAAGGGTTCTTTTTTAATACTGCGTTTTAGTATATCTATTATGTGCTCTATGTTCATTTTAATTTCAAATTGTTTGTTGAGTCTATTTTGCTGTTTTATTAAAACAAAATATGCAGTAGAGGGTTTTTTGTATTTATAAGAGGTATAATAGTAATAATACCAGTCTACAAGTCACCCAATATTATAAGGCAAAACTTGTTTAAAAAAATAGTTTAACTTTTATGTCACAGATCACATAGAATTTTGTTTTTATAATGGACGGCGGATAAAGATACCCCGATACCTCCCTTGATAATAAGATATACACTGACTGATCCAGAAACTCTGAAAACCTTGAGTTGAAAATCTGTCGCCAAGCACCAATAGGTGTGTTCCGGCAGCTGCACTTGAGAGCCAGTCTTCGACTAGGTTTAGCGTTTACCATCTTGGGCCACATCGTCACTTAACATCAGGTGAGATTGTGGCCACTAAGCCAAACCTATAACAATAAAAAAAAACCAGACGGGGCGGCGACGGATATTCACACCTGGTGTATAGTGGCCGCATAAATAAACATGTTCAAAATAGCAAAAACTCTTTGTACAGTTTATTAAATCAAAATTAAGATTCACCAATTATGTTTATGAAAAGTAAATGATCTATACGTATGCATATTATAAATGCAATCCAGATCAGTTTCATTTCATCTTCTATACATATTATAAAACTCAACGTCTCTGTCTGTCCGTTTATGTTCTTTTCGGACGAAAACTACTTATCCGATTAACATTTTTTTATTAAATTTTAATTCATGGTTATTTTATCTGGTCAGGTTATTATAGGATATATTTTATAAAATAAAGTAACATACGACATAATCAGTGACGGTAATGGTGAATCAATTCCGAAAAAAGACGCATTTGGCGCGCTTAAATGGCTTACGCTGAGTTAACCATACGAGATATATCAAATTAATGTTCTACTAATTGTAGAGTTTAAAAAGATCTACAAAATAAGTCTGCGATAGCACATATCTATCTTCTAAAGATCACCCACAATAAGAATTTTTGTCTTCCGTATTTTGAGCGTGCGCTTGAATGCCCTCGGCATTCTGTAGTCCACGCGAGCGGAATCGCGGGCACAGCTAGTTAATATATTCGTGATTGTTTTACATAATTATAACGCTTATAAAATCGTGCCTGCAAACAGTACTTTTCGAAAAATTATTATCAGTTAAAAAAATACATTTTTAATTCTTATTGAAAGTAAGATTTGCCCATAGTAGATTTTGCAAGCGCAACGATGATAAACTACAATAAAACTATTTTTTTCCCGATTTTGTCGACACCTTCTCTGTATTTAATGGTATTTATCTTATAAATATCGGTCCCTGGTTGATATTATACAAAACTAGCTGTGCCTGCGGCTCCGCTCGCGTGAACTATAATAAACTGTCGGTAAGGCGCACGTGCGAATTGTGCTGCCTCATAAAATGCAGGTGACCTTTAGAACATAGACATAACTATGCCATCACAAACTTTTTTGTAGGTATTTTTAAGATCTACAATTATGTAGAACATTAATTTGATATATCTCGTACGGTTTACTCAGCGTTTCCGAATTGATTCACCATGACCGTCACTGCTTATTTCGTATGTTACTTTATTTTATAAAATATATCCTATAACCTGGCCAAATAACATAGCCATGAATAAAAAAAAAAACATGTAAATCGGATAAGTGATTTCGCGTGAAAAGAAAATGAACGGACAGACAGGCAGAGAGACGTTGAGTTTTATAATATGTCCAGAAGATATAGAAGACTTAATAAAATAGCATTGATATATGAAAAAAAAAAATCATTCAAAAGTTTTTTACCGATAGCTTTGAAATTTTGACACAACATTGCAGTCGAATACGCGTGTGCTTTTTATATCTATCAATACTAAAAAACAGTCTAATAAACCACAGCAACGTGAGGCTGGGTATAACTAATAGGTATATAATAAATTTCAAGTTGCGTATAGAATAAAGCTTGTTTCAACTAATTAATTTATAATACATTTCAAGTCGTAAATGGCATAAAACTTGTTTAATGATATTTTTTATTGTTCGCTGCAAATCAATCACATTTTAACGTCGGACACAGAGCACGTATGCACCCGGACACGGTTATGTGATAAAATCGTGTGGCTTTCGCATAAATATGAGCGTGAATGCAATCTAACGGTCACTAGACGTGTTTAGGGCACTTTACAAATTTATAATTCAAGCCAAAGACGCAAGTGTAACCACATAAGCAAACTATAATAAATTGTTGTTATCAGGTCCATTAACATTTATAAAACATACAAAAAAGAAAATAGCAAAAGACCCTTTATTTAAACTATACTTTAATACTGTAAGTATGTCTTAAATAATATACTGAAATGCATATTGTTCAGTATTTGTTATCTTTCAATATGGCCTAAACAAGATAAACAACTGCAATTAGTATGCTTACCACACGAGTTTTTCATAAAAAGAGTTTCAAGTTTTTGTACACCGTTGTAGGATATCCAAGAAGAATGAAAATTTTCTGTTTAAATAATATTTTTGTATTTACAGATAATTCTACTGCATAGTTATCTTAATTCACCTAATATTCCACGACATTTTATTGCAGAGGTAAACATTTGCCTACCTGTATATGGCCAGTATGAAATAAGAAGATATTTTCTGTTATTCTGTCTTCTTTCTGCATTCCTCTAAATATATCTATGAGTGTACTTCCAAATATCTTGTCGGAATAAGAAATTCTTCTTCAGTCTTACTCTGTAGAAAGCGTGATGGATTCCTATCACCGTATATAAAAGATATGTTGAAGTGACTCGTTTGTTACTCGTATGTAAGGTTACAAGGTCAGCCTATACATCCGTGTCCAATTGGGTATACCTTTCACGGATGTTATAAATAACGGCGAATTTCATCCGCTATCCTAGCACCTAGACGCGAACACTGGTGATACTCATTTCCTTAGTATTGCTCTTCAACCGTCTAGGGAAAGATGGTCAAGGTCAAAGGTGGATTCTCCATTTTGCGCAATTAGACTATGTTTTGAAACATGTGACATATTCCTCTAACCGATTCACTTCCCACAAGTACTAGATTGTTATTTCTATTAATCCCACGGATAAGGCCAAAGAGTGACGCAGACAAAATCAAATCAAGTAAATCAATACTTTATTCAATGTATGCCCTAATAAGGCATTTATGAACGTCAATAATACCATCGATTCAGAAAGAAGAGAAGAGCTCTAGTAGAACCGGCAGGAATCTCGATCGGGTTTATCTAAGGAAGATCTGGGGCAAACCTTCTTCTTAGGCTTTTCAACTCTGAACAACCGATCGTGTTCGCACCATACATTTCAATATCGACATACACTCGGTGCAACTTGCCGAAAACAAGCGAAAAACTTACATGCATGTACATAAGGTTGAAATGTAGATCTTATTTTTTTAAATTCTAGCTGTGCCAGTAATCATAATAAAAGACAATGTCCTCATCACCGCTTAATTTAGTTGGCCACGCTTTTTGTCAACCAGTTTAGGTTGCGATGTCTTAGCCCTGTGTGAAAATACCGTTAACTACGTCCCAGGCAATGCAGCTTCAATGATGAGGAGTGTCTTCTTGACGCAGTTCAAACCGTATTTTATAGACGTAAAGTCGAAGTTTAGTTTAGCCCACATATCCTGTACATAAAAATGTAGTTAACTAGAAGCATGCAAGTCTTGTCGTGATTTTTGCAGGCTGCTATGAGAATGTCTACTGTTAATGGACTTACTCCTTTTGATGGCTGCAGTTGTCATTGGGTTTTATTGTTCATCAGACGCTTTATTCAAATGTCGAATGTAAATTACTATTAAACAATTTATATCTAATAATGAATGTATCTTTGTTTATCCTTTATGCGTTCTATCATTTATCCGGTCACGATAAAACTTCGGGCGAGCAAAAAGTAGTTTTCATAAATCTTAATTTCTGTATCTTAGAAACATATATAAGTGCTTAGTTTAGGGCTAATCTATGTTCTGACTTATGTTCTTAATGGAAAGAGAGTTGATAAACTTACAATTTACAATATTTAAGGAAATACACAAGCAAACACACAGAAGAAGAATGTTTATATGATGTAACTTTTGAAGGATATTATGATTATAATGTCAGTCACACTTTCGTTGTGCGGTTGAAGTAACACATATCCGGAAACATGTCCAAGTTACAAATGAGTTGGCTCATTGTCACTTATCGGAAATATTTGGGCCGTACTTCCAAAACCTTGACTTACTGCCTTCACTGCAGCAGATAAATAATCTGGTACAATTCCCTCTTTCCATGTATATCAACCTTTCTATGTGTAAATATCAATTTCTCGATATTATAGACGTGGAAATTGATATGTAAGACTCTTCTCGGCCACAAATAAAGTAATGCTATGTCATTTTTTTATTATAGATATTTTAGATAAGAGTAGAATTAACTTTAATATTATAGTAATACTGACAGTTGTGTTGATTAAGCAATTGTTATCTATGAGACAGATTGATACGGAAGGCTTTGATGCTTTAAATTTTTTATATGGTCACAATATACATATATTTTTTAGTTTTATCGCAGAAACAGCAATTTTATACTGATAATGTAAATGCTTGTTAAATATGGGAGCAACTACTGTATATGTAGTTAAATAACACCAAGTAAGAATACGCATTGAAAAGGAAGTAAAATAGAAAATAATAAATATTTACCGAATGTTATTTATTGACTTCCTAAAATAATTAAATTATTCTATAACAAACAATGTTTATAGCATAACCTATACACATATATAAGAAATAATAGAAAAAATGGAATTTCTAAACAAACAAAAATTGACATACTAATAGTATAAACGATTTTTGGTTCATCCGCTTGATGGTCAATTTCCTTCTAAGAATTCGATTGTAAAATTTTACGAAATAATCATTTAAAATTAGATGAGACTCTGTTCAAACAAAGGTCTATCCATTTAATTGAAAGACGTCCATCGCTGGATATAGGGTAACCCAAATATCGCCACAGTGATCGGTCACACGCTGCTCGCATCTAACGAGTTCTCTCAACCTTCACTAGATCGTCAGTCTACTTTGTGGCGAGTCAGTATGCAGTGATCTACTAGCAATTTGCTCCGCCCACTATCACTTAAGTCTAGCAATTCTGAGGGCTATGTCGGTGTTTTTGATACTTCTGTGGAACTCTTCATTTAGATTTGATCACGTAGGTAAACTACAAGCGTAGCCCTTTGTTCATTAATAAATTCATAAAAAAATATGATGTATCTTTTTGACATAACAAGTTTACTTAATACATCATCCTTCAAAATATTTATTCGTTTCAGTATTTTTTATGTAAACATTACGGTTTGGAATTCATTTATCGGTCAATTACGCCAAGAAACTCGAAAGATGGTTATCGTTTTCCATTATGTTTGGCCTGATTTCACAAGTGCATACAAACATTTACTTATATTTGTCAATATTTACTAGAATAGATTACATTTTTAAGCATAAATAAAAGCCCTTCTAAGTTGAAGTATTACGCAACATGCTGGATTATATTTAAAGCGGTAAGTACTGATAAAAAAAATTATATGGATCCAAACTTTACCTATCGAAGAGCGATGGAACATTTTTAACATAATATCTACCATTAATATTGAATTAGGTGATGAGTTAATACGTGATGTAAAAGGAGATTGAAACGGAGAACTGCCTTAATTTTTTTAATAATTTTTATATTATAAAGGACATAAGAGAGTTCCCTTCGGTACGAACCCAATAACTAAATCTGCTTCTGATGGTGAGTATCTAAATGTGGAAAGTCACTGATAAACCTACTGTATTCAAGCTTGCAGTTTTTCTCAGACACAATGACAACTGCAATGACAAAATAGGAACTGTAGCTAGGAATCACGATGAATCAAAGGTACCAATGTTGAGCTGCGAGATAAAATTTTCGAATGAATGAAGTTTTAAACATAAAAAATTAATTAACTTTTCAGTATAATATTATATATTTGTTTTAGTAATTAAATAAACTGATCTTTTACGTTTTTAATTGGACAAAAATTCACTTGAAATTCAAAAATCATTGCCGCATTTATTTTATTTTAGCTCATATTTCGAAGATAAGATTTATGAAAATATGCTAATTAATTTTACGATCAACAGAATCTATAGTCGTTTAAACGAACGATAGTCATGACTTTAATTAGGAAATTACGATATCAAACTCAGCAGACAAACGTAAAGGGGTTTATTAATTTTCAAAATTATTTATAGACATAATAAAAACATACATATTTTAAGCAGAAAACAAAATTCAAACCATTTTAAATTTTACGTAATAAAATAAAAATATATTATGATCTACTTTGAAGGAATTCCCTATAGATGATTTACGTAAATCAACGTTTAAGTGATGATGTAAGCGACTTTCAAGGTCATATAATATTATGGATGCATTATAGTCACAAATTAATGAGTAATAAATTGTATACGCGGATTTATCTGTTATTCTTTCAAGACCTTGTTTACAATGTCAATATTATCCATCGGTCACTTGTAACTTGTAGGTGTCATATTAGTTTTAGATGACAAGAATTTTGTTGACTTTAGCAAATATCCCCGATAATGGTTAAGTAGTTACGCTTTTAGAATCCGCCTTAAAGAACTTGAATCCTTCAAAAACCTTGAGCTCCCAGTGAAGTAATACCACAATCAATGATAAATGAAAGAGTGTGAAAACCCGTGCAAGGTTTGACTTTAGAAGCAACATAGGCACTGTTTGATTGTGAAGACATTTGAAGAATTTGTTTTACCATAAATCAATCTTCATCCCTGTCTTCAAACCCTATTTTCGAACTACCGAATAAAGTGCGAGAGACAACTAAAACTCGAACCGATTATTCAAACTAATATTATAAATGTGAAAGTAACTCTGTCTGTTACGTTTTCACACCTAAACTACTAAACCAATTTTGATGAATTTTGGTGAATGATAGGTTGGATCTTAGAGAAGAGCATAGGCTACCTGTTGTCTTGAAAATAAAACTTAAACCGGTGAAATAGGGGATGAAAGTTTGTATGAAAAATTCATCATTTCTCAAATTAGGGATGTGAAAATTCAAATTTATGCTTGTGGTAAGAAATAAAGAGTATTTCGCGTTTTTGAAAAATCATTCTTCACCACGGTACAATATGGTATGTATGATCTCAATTATTTGTGAAATGAAACTTCTTAGGCGATAACTGGATTAGAATTAAGAGTGAAATTTCAAGAACGCATCAGGTTTTGGCACATTACATGAGAGAGAAGAAAGATAGAATGTAGAGATAAAGAGAAAGACAGCTATATATACTCTATACTATAATATAATAAAACTGCAGATTTAAAAAAAAATATATACACTAAATCTAAATTCAGCTTTTAACACATACAGGTAGGTGTACCTCCAATAAAATCAGTTACAAAGAATACTTTATCTATATAATACGATTACTATACAACGGCTGATCCCGGAACCCAACACGCTTAAGTGTTACAAGGACCGGTTGACCCTACCAACACGTCATATTAAATAAAAAGCTGTGGACTGCGGTTTCACCCGCGTATAATTTAAAAAGAAATAGCTGATTGATGATTTATAATACTTCAATATAGACAATATTTTTATCGGGTGGCCAGGGTTATGCGTCACAACTCACACGACTCGTTCGCGCCACTACACCTATACTCGACCCGAGCCGAGCGTTGAATTATTTTAATTTTACATTATCTCCCAAACTATGCGTCCAAATAACATGCTTAAAGGGTAAAGTTTAGGGCTAGCGCTTAAGGCACTCGGCTGTGAAATATAGCCAATGGTATATTTGGTGGATTGTCGTGCTCAACTCCTTCTTTTCGTGTATGTTCACAGCCTTACAACCTGTTTACATACTACAATTTGCATCCTTTTATGTTCATATAATCAGAGTTCGCTGACATAATTAATCAACATGATTGGTAATTATTGTCTAAATTAGAATTAGATAATGCTGAGATAGAGTTCGAACTAGACTGGGACCGCGTAACAACATTTATAAAACAAGGATAAAGTTTTTTTTTTAAACTGGCTGGCAAAATGACTCTAATGCACCTGATAATAAGTACGGTACAGTCCACAAACAGTTGTCGATGTCATTCAGACCTGCTGATATGCCTCTTCACGCCTCGTTTGACTGATTGTTATTAATATCAAAGGTTATATTTTTTATAACTTATTGATTTAATCTAATCAAATGCAACGTTTTATTTTACAATTATTGAATACATGGAATCAATTATAAAATGAACATCGTATATTTTTTTAACCAGGATATAATATCGGATTTTTTTATATTTATTATAGATGTTTGCTGCTTATTTAAAAGTAATTATATTATCAATTAGCAACCGACTACAACGTCTTACGCGTTAATATAAATAAATGAATAACAGTAAGTAATAGTCTATAACCATCGAACCGTTTTTTTTTTGTATGACTTTTCTCTTATCCACAAGGGCGCTGAAGCCTCGGACGGCTTTTATAGGTTCACATGGGCTTGGGGGCGAGCGCTTAAGGCACTAAGCTAACTAGCCAAATTCTACAAATTCAAATACTTTACCTTTTTATAATACTTATATACATTAGTTAAATGTGTATACATAATGTACATAATGAAATATTTATATATATATGTATAATATTTTTTGATAATAAGGAATCTATTTTAGTATATTAGATATGTCTAATTGCGATTCACATACCTACTTTGCACAAAGGACAAGAGCCTTGAAAATATCTGACACCTGGAGCCACGCAATGGTTATAAACCTCCTACAACGTCATACGCGTTAATATAAAAAAATGAATATCCCTTCCATTCCCATCCCTCACCCCTGCTTCAAAAGCTACTACAGCGATCATCACCTTAAATTTATAAGCATTTTAGTATATTTACGAGTTATTGACTAATTGATTATATTATGTTGTTAATACCACTTTAGGTGGACAGAAATCATCTTTGTGTGTCTATAAATATAACTTAAGTAGATGGTGAATACAAAAACCTAGATCGTTTACATAGATATATATATATATATATAAAAGTAATAATACAAAAGTTATTTTCCATTCTAAGCACAATTGTAAACATGTCACCTACAAGTAAGCGAATAATCGTTACTTATACACGAGTGATTACGTATTGGAATTTAAATTTTGAGTGATATCTATCTATCATACTTACTACATACATATATCATACTTAGATTGATTAAATGTATAATTTCATACTATTTTTTTCGTTTTACTTTTTCCATATAAAACGCTAATTTCATATGTAAGGACCTATTACTTATTTGCTTTAGTATTATTCGATATATATTATCATATTTCTTTTAAATGTTTTATAAGAAGTACATTCTGTTTTGAGTTGGTACATACGAGTATTATAACTCATGTTTACAAAGATTACAATAGACTACAAAATGTACCTACTTAATAAATACTGCGTCGTATACATATTTATTTTCTATTATAATATAATAATATTAATTATCTGTGTATATTCATCTATACCTATTTAATTATTTTGAATGCACTAACCTCTGCAACTAGCAGTCAAATATGAATTTTTATTTTATTCTAGCTTCGTCTGCGTGGACTTCAGAATTGGATCTTTACCGATGTAAAAAGTATTCTATGTATTAATCCAGGCTATAAACTATCTGTGTGCCAAATATCATACAAATCTGTTTAGCTGTACTTTGTTTCATTATGTAACAAACAGCTACCCACTTTCACATTTATATTACTAGGATTTATTGAGGAAGGAGGATTTAGGATATTTAACTTCATGCTACCACCCTAAGGAGCAGATCTGTAACCATGAATGTCAAACAATCTGGCAATCTGAAGTTAGTGAAAACAACGATAGGCGAGACTAGGGAGTACGTAGGCGGCGCGGTGGAGAGTTGAATTTAACACGGGTGAAACCAGGAGGCACAGCTAGTCATGGATATTATACTTTACAAGTCATTAATTTTACCATCTTTGTTAATTTTAACTCTTTAAAACAAATATTAACAGTAGGACGAACGTTTTCACAAAAACATATTTTTATTGACTATGAATATCCATGAAACAAAATATTGTCTTCAACGTATTGTTTTGTTATTGACTGCAAACATTAACCTTCACGGTGACAAGTTCATTATTTGTTTCGTTTGCTACCAGAAATACTGTAAATTATTTCTTCTTAATACAAACAACAACCGATCTTTACGATAATCTAGCAAAATAAACACGACGTATATTCCAAATATTTCACGGATTAAAATTCTTGACGGATATCAAACTATAAAATGTTATGTTGAATTTATTCAAACAGATAAACTGACCTTTTTTAATGCTTCGTCGCACATTCAACACTGAGCAGATGGAGGACTTCATGCTAAAAAGTATGTGCAATGTGTGCATAATGTTCTTTTCAAATTTCATATTTAAGTATAATAGTTTATAAAATTTTAATTGAAATTAAATATTTAAAATACTATCAAATATTATTTCAAATATTTAAATTAATCATCAGTCAAAATCAATCAATTATATGACCAGAGGCAAGTAGTTCACCCGAAAACTTATACCGATTAAATGATCACTGCATGATTATATACCTAGAATCAACCTTAAAAAGCTCCTAAATTAGGCCAGTCAATCCTCTCCTTAAACACTGAGTTGGAACAGCTTGTGTGTAATCCCAAAAGTAGTACCCTATCATCTATATTAATAAATCTGTAGATCTTTCATGTAACTTTTTCCCAAATTTTCCGATGGAAATCCTATAGAGGACACAGAACACGAATATTGCGCTAAATTTTTTTTTCTGTTTGAATTTAACTTAAAACCTGCTTGACTGAATGTCATGAAATATTATACACGGGAAGCTTATGCCATTGGTCAATTAATAGGCTATATGAATTTCCAATAACACTTTTATAAGTCAATATATTTTTTTAATTAACCGATTTTGATGAAATTTGTATAAGTTTGAATTGTTAATAATACTTTTAGAAATAGTAAAAAAACATGATAAATTAATTTGTATTATTTCTCAACCGATTTTCAAGAAATTTTGAACATGAGAAATATAAGTAATTCCCAAATTGATAGGTTATAAGAATTTTCATTAATATGAGTGCAAATAAAATTACGAGATGAAACTTATTACTGGACAACAAACGCGTGTGGAACCGCGGGGCACCGCTAGTCATGTATATGCACAGATAATTTCCAACGAGGCTGAAATATATTCACATTGATGAAGTACATAAAAATACAGACATACAAAAAACAACAAAGCCGAATTTAAGACGTTCCCTTCAAATATATTCTAATTAATATTAATTAGTTTTTAATAAAAAACGAAATACATTGCAAGAATACATGCAAGGTATCCTTGGAGATAATTCTCCAGCCATCCATAAATTCATAGTATTAGTTTATCTCATAATACATTAAAGCATAACCTACTAGATATATTTTTTTCAATCTAAAAGTTTTAAAACAACTTATATCTATTAATATATTGACTGCCCACGAGGAATCTTTTATGTTTATTTTTATGATATAAAGGATCAAAATAGAGTTATTTATACCTAACCTTAAGTCTAACTGAGGCCACTCATTAATAGGTTGATAGCTATGAGAACAGAGTTTGAACGCCTCGTGTACCACAAAATGTTTTATGGGAGCCAAGTTTGTCACATCCTTTTTTATTGCAGATTCCTATAGCTCAGTAGTTCACAACCTTTTTTAGAACAGGGACTGCTTTGTTTCACATGTTAGTAGGGACCACAAGGATGGAGAAAAATAAACTTTAATTTGAAACTGGTACCATAATTGATCACATGCTCTTGGCCCCAGCCATCCGTGTTCACCACTACACATCAGTCCACCCGTGTTATAAGGAATTAATAATTTAAAACGAATAAAAATTTGAAATTTTGAATATTTTCTGGATCATATTTTAGCTAGTCAACCATAATATACCATAACATAACCGTAGCATGGTGGTAGGCCTTTTTCTAATGACCGCCTGGCAAGCTACTACCCTCAAGTTGAAAATCTGTCGCCAAGCACCAATAGTTGTGTTCCGGCAGCTGCACTTGAGAGCCAGTCTTCCATTAGGTTTAGCGTGTTATCATCTTGGGCCACATTGTCGTTTAACATCAGGTGAGATTGTGGCCACTACGCCAAACCCATAACGATAAAAAAAGCTCTTGGGAAGCACTGCTTGGCCCTGGACCATTGTTTGGCAACCGTTGCTATATATAACTTAAATCAATTAAAACTCGAGGGTAAAAATCTGTGTGTATTGTGCATAGTTCCTGAGTAGTATATTTTTTTAAACATGTTTTTTTGTCGGTTAATCATAAAAAAATTAAAGATTATAAAATGTAGACAAAGCTGGTTTGATAATCAACACAGATGGATTAGAGTATTATTATAAGACGTCTTAACCAACAGCCTGTTGACAAATCTTGTCCTACTACGGCTGATTATTCAAGTAAAAATTACAAACAGAAAACGAAGAATAATTTTAAATAATTTCATAACGATTGCATAACTATTTTGTTGATTAATCTAAAACATACGCCGTCGATAGTTAAAGCTACCATCTGTGTTGATTTGATGAATTTAGTTTCTTACATTTTATAAGTTTTGATTTTTTTATGAAATATCCGGAATAAACCGTGATTTTCAAAAAATGATTTTCCTTGAACTATGTATAATAGACATATATGAGCTCTACTCTCGCGTTTAAATTGATTCAAACAATAAGAATCTGCAATAAAAAAGGGTGTAATGATTGTATTATCAATCATTTTTTATCTCTTAATTATATATATTTATTTCACTTTATTTGATTTCTCATTTATTCATTTATTGTGTTTATGTTCCTTTCCGAAGGCATCTCATCTATAGGTAATTTATTATTTTAAATATTGTATTACAAACTTATTTTACGATTTATATATCGAATAAGTAGGTCGTATACTAATATTGTATTTTGGCTGAAGAACTTTTTAAATTTAAAATATTAACAAGACGGTAAAATAATTGAAAACATGACGGATGCATTCTGACAGGGGGAGGCAGATGGATCTCTAAAGAAAACGTACAATCTTAAATGAGATTTGTATAAGTTTATTTATAACTATTATTCTATTTATTGTTTTGACTCGCACATACCTGTCTGGAGTCTATAAAACTTATTTTGTTATAATAAGAGACCTCTCGAATTATAACTGGTATTCGAAGGAGTTGGAACCTTTTACTCAACAATTATTATCAAACGAATGAAAAACCTGGCGGACGTATTCATCCATGCTGGCTTGAAGATGCTGTTGTAAAAATTGGAACAGAATGGACTTCTAATTAAACACAAGTTTTTCACGACGGAATTTTATTAGCAACTCTATTAAGGATATATTCAAAACTTGGACATTTCTTACTGGTGAAGGTGTTACTATTATTAATAGACTTTAATAAGGTACTCTGTTTTTATATCTCATTTAATGTTAATGCCTTCGGAATACACTTATTTATCTATTTCGAATTTCATTCCATTACCTTGAATTATTTATTTTCTGGAATATTATACTTATTTAATTGTCCACGTGACAATTTGGCGCCCAACGTAAATAATACCACTGAGCTAGTCATTTTCTAAATTCTAAAAACCACTTACACAAGTGAGACAATTAATCTTAAAAAAAAATTTGGACTTCATCTTTTACCTACTATATATATATATACATTGTCATTCATCTTACCATTCTATTATATTATTTTATTATTTATGATTTAAAAATTTGATTGATTGTTATTATTATTATTATTCATTGTTATTACAGAGTAATGGCAAAAACCAAAACTAATGCTAAAACCAAGGTACGAGAAGATGACATACCTCAAGAATTAGGTGTGAATGAGAATGAGTATGAAGGAAATATATCTATTAATGTTGATAATTTAATGTTAGAAAATAGGATAGTTAACATGGGAGTATCTGATCCGAATATACTAATAAATGAAATTAACTTTTTAAAAGAAATTCAAAAAAATCATTATGATGGTAAATCGTGTCCAAGGACATTTTTAATTAAAGTTAATGAATTTTGTAGTTCTAGAAATTTAAATGAAATAAATTTAATAAATTTAGGTTATGAAATATTTAAAGATGATTGTTTACACTGGTTTAGATACCAGAAAGGGAAAAATGAAAATATAACTTGGGAGGAATTAAGCTCTCTATTATTGAAAGACTTTGGAGATAAAGATTTTGACTTTAAATTGTTGAATTCAATTAAAGAACTGACTCAAGGAGAATCCGAATCAATTATAGTTTATGTAGCAAAAATGTATGGAATGTTTTCCAAATTAATAAAAAAATTAAATGATAATGAAATTTTAGAAATAATTTTAAGAAATATTAGACCGCGCTATTCAACTTTTGTAGCGATGAAGGAAATTAAGGATATAGATTCATTAGTTGAAACATGCCAACGTTATGAACATTTCTTAGACAGAGATAAAAACTTTAAAGAACCAAGCGTGGATCCCAATCCAGCAGTTGAAGAATTTAATTATAGGTCTTTGAAAAATAAAATAAATGAAAATTCGAATTATAATTCAAATTTTAACAACAAATCAAATAGACAAAGTTATGGTTATCAAAAGTCTGAGAATTATAATAGGGCAATTAATAGTATGACTGTTAATAGACAATTTAGGAAAGTTGAATTTTGTCCAAGATGTAGGTGTAATGACATAATTTAAAGAATTGTAGGGATCCAAAGATAATAATTTGTTACCGTTGTGGTATGAAAGACTTTAAGATATAAGATTGCCCAAATTGCAATAATAAAGGTAATAATTCAAAAAATGTATAAGCGACTTGGATAAAGAAAATAATAAAGAAGAATGGAAAAAATAAATAGAGGAAATTAAAATCTTTTTCAAATGTTATAGATTAAATAGAGTAATTTATGACTATGAGAATGACAACAATAGACCTTTTATAAATATATCAATTAATAATGTATATTTTTCAGGTCTGTTAGATTCGGGTAGTTCATTAACTATTTTAGGAAATAATTCTCATTTGAAAATATTAAAATTAGGGTATTCTTTATTCAAGTCGGATCCAATTGTAGTATCTACAGCTAATAATCATAGATGTAAGTCTATAGGATATTTTGATTTACCTATAGGATTTAATAATGAAACACGAATAATTAGAGCATATGTATTTCCAGATATACATCCTTCGTTGATGTTAGGTATTGATTTTTGGAAAAAATTTAATTCATTACCTAAAGTAATTGCAAATTATTTTAATAAAGATTTTAAAAGTTTTATTCTTGATATAAAAGAAAAAAAGGTATTAGATTATAATTATTTAACAGAAACGGAAAAATTTATAGCGAAAGATATTATAGGAAAATTTAAAAATATATCTTTTGAAGTGAAAGGTGAATTGAGGTTAACAGATTTAGTTTATCATAGGATAGATACTGGAGATACAACCCCAATTAAACAAAGGTGTTATAGGTTATCACCAATTGAACAAAAAGCTTTAATTGATGAAGTTGATAAAATGTTGAAATGGAAAGTTATTGAAGAATGTGAGAGTTCATGGTTATCACCAGTATTAATAACTCCTAAGAAAAATGGTGAATGGAGATTCTGTATTGATAGCAGAAAATTAAATTCAGTTACAAAACGTGACGCTTATAGTTTACCATATGTTAGTGAAATTCTTGATAATTTGAGAAATGCAAAGTTCTTATCTAGTATAGATATAGCTAAAGCATTCTGGGAAATCCCATTACATCCTGCAGATAAAGACAAAACAGCATTTTATGTACCAGGCAGAGGAATGTATAGATTTAAAGTAATGCCATTCGGATTAATGAATGCCCCTGCTACACAACAAAGGTTGATGGATTCATTATTTACTCCAGATTTTGATAACAAGGTATTTTGTTATCTCGATGACATTATTATAATAAGTGAAACATTTGAGGAGCATATTTCATTGCTAATACGAGTATTTGATAAGTTATCATCAGCAAAATTGACTATAAATTTTGAAAAGAGTCTATTTTTTCGTAAACAATTAAAATATTTAGGTTATATAGTAGATGAACATGGTTTACGTGCGGATCCTGACAATATTAGAGTACTCAACTCCTACAAGTAGAAAGGAAGTTCGTAGATTCATAGGAACATGCAGTTGGTTTCGCAGGTTTATTAATAACTTTAGTACAATAGCAGCACCATTGAATAAGTTAACTTCATCAGGTAAAAATGCACCAAAATTTCAATGGAATGATTCAGCTGAAATAGCATTTAAAAAATTGAAAGAAGCATTAGTTTCTACACCAATTTTATCATGTCCTGATTTTGATTAACCTTTCTCTGTACATTGTGATGCATCAAATTGTAGTATAGGAGCAATATTAACTCAGGAGAATGATGGTAAAGAATCGGTTATAGCTTACATGAGTAAATTTCTTAATAAAAATGAAAGAAATTATTCTACAACTGAAAGGGAAACTTTAGCAGTCATTACAGCTCTAGAACATTGGCGTTGTTACTTAGAAAACGGCAAACCTTTTAAAGTTTATACAGATCATTCGGCTTTAAAATGGTTTCTAAATTTAACTAATCCAACTGTTAGATTAGCTAGATGGACGATCCGTCTTTCTAGTTTTAATTGTGAAATAATACATAAAAAAGGTAAAGATAATGTAGTACCAGATGCATTATCAAGGTTTATACAGAAAGACTTACTTACTAATGTTAGTGTAAATGTAATCTCTACAGATAGTAGACAATTAACACTTGCGGAGTTACAATATAATAAAATATATTCAGGTTGTAGTAATCATCTTGATAACTATCCTAATTATTCTATTAAAGATAATAAACTTTATAAATGTATACATTCATCTGATTCAATTAATGATGATTTTATATGGAAAGAAGTTCCTTTAGTTTCTGCAAGAGATGATATTATAAAAAATATCATAATATGGACAACCAACCTCATCTAGGTATATTTAAAACATATAAAAGTATTTCTTTATTATTCTATTGGTCAGGTATGTATAAAGACATTGCAAGAATAATTTCTAAAATGAAACTTGTTTAGCATATAAATATAGCAACCACTCTCCATATGGCCCTATGGATAAACCAAAAATTTGCTCAAGGCCATTTCAATGCATATCATTAGATCTAATGGGTCCTTTACCAATGACTAGGAACCGAAATCAATTTATATTAGTAGTTAATTGTTATTTTAGTTAATATACATTATTTTTTTCATTAAAGAAAGCCACAGCAACAAATGTTATAACGTGTTTAGAAAATTATGTGTTCTTAGTACATGGTACACCGCAAACAATAATTATGGATAACGGGGTACAATTTCAATCAAAAGAGTTTGATAAGCTGATGAAAAAATACAGTATACCAAATTTTTTTTTTTCTGCATTATACTGTCCACAAGTGAACCCTACAGAGAGGTATAATAGAACTATAATATCAGCATTAGCATCACTAGTTGGTGAAGATCATAGATCGTGGGATAAACATTTTTCTAATATACAGTATGCAATTAATAGTTCAACTAATAGTGTAACTGGCTTCTCACCAGCTTATTTAATATTTGGTAGAGAAACAATACCTTGTGGCTCATATTATTCACGTTCAGAAAGTATTGATGAGTTTACATTTTTACCACGTGACATATATGCAAATAATGTGGAATTACTTGCGAATATTTTTAATAAAGTTCAATTTGCACTTTATTCTGCACACGCGAAAAACGCGGCAAGATATGATTTACGTCATAGTATAAAAGAATTTCATGTTGGTGATATTGTTTGGAGAAAGAATTATAAACAAAGCGATGCTGGCAATCATTACAGTGCTAAATTAGCACCCAAATATATTAAAAGTAAAATAGTAAAAAAAATATCTCCTTTAGTTTAAATTCTAGAAGATAGTAAGGGCCATAAAACTAACTGGCATATTAAAGATTTTAAATTATAATTTTCTTTTGAATTTTAGTTTTCTATTATTTTATCTCAAACTAGTATATTATTTTAATTACTATTAATAGGCTTATTATTATTATATTATATCATATTTGTTGAAATAGTTATGTCTATTTTTAAATATGATTTTGTTAAAGATACTTCGATAGGCTTATTTTATTATATTCTTCTGCGTCTCTGCTACATTCTTATTATCTTGGATAACTTTAAAGTTACCCGGGAGCTTATTTATATCGACACCTACCCTACGTCGATATATTTTACTGTAGCTTCTTGGATGTGAAGATTTGAATGCCTGAAGTGGAATAATAACGAATAGTATGTATTTATTTGATTTTAATTATTGGGGCTTTAGAGCGGTTGACTACTCGTTAAATAAGCCTTAGGTCAAAGTATTTATTTTTTGTTATAGAGCGGTTAATTACTCTTTAAATAAGCCAAGAATTCGAGCGGAAGACAACTCGTTAAATAAGCCAAAAGGTCATATTAATGAGCAACTTCTGGAGTAGGCGTCATTGAATGTGAACCCTATCCCCTACTGAATGTCTGGTGATATTATGAGAGGATGTATGTCAGGATGTTTGTTAAGGTTGTATGAATTTTGAGGTATGCTCATCTATGTTTATTTATTTATCTAGTAAACTTAAAATTTTTCAAAGTTGTAAAATATTTCCGGGGAAAAGGGGAAATGTAATGATTGTATTATCAATCATTTTTTATCTCTTAATTATATATATTTATTTCACTTTATTTGATTTCTCATTTATTCATTTATTGTGTTTATGTTCCTTTCCGAAGGCATCTCATCTATAGGTAATTTATTATTTTAAATATTGTATTACAAACTTATTTTACGATTTATATATCGAATAAGTAGGTCGTATACTAATATTGTATTTTGGCTGAAGAACTTTTTAAATTTAAAATATTAACAAGACGGTAAAATAATTGAAAACATGACGGATGCATTCTGACAGGGGGAGGCAGATGGATCTCTAAAGAAAACGTACAATCTTAAATGAGATTTGTATAAGTTTATTTATAACTATTATTCTATTTATTGTTTTGACTCGCACATACCTGTCTGGAGTCTATAAAACTTATTTTGTTATAATAAGAGACCTCTCGAATTATAACTGGTATTCGAAGGAGTTGGAACCTTTTACTCAACAATTATTATCAAACGAATGAAAAACCTGGCGGACGTATTCATCCATGCTGGCTTGAAGATGCTGTTGTAAAAATTGGAACAGAATGGACTTCTAATTAAACACAAGTTTTTCACGACGGAATTTTATTAGCAACTCTATTAAGGATATATTCAAAACTTGGACATTTCTTACTGGTGAAGGTGTTACTATTATTAATAGACTTTAATAAGGTACTCTGTTTTTATATCTCATTTAATGTTAATGCCTTCGGAATACACTTATTTATCTATTTCGAATTTCATTCCATTACCTTGAATTATTTATTTTCTGGAATATTATACTTATTTAATTGTCCACGTGACAATTTGGCGCCCAACGTAAATAATACCACTGAGCTAGTCATTTTCTAAATTCTAAAAACCACTTACACAAGTGAGACAATTAATCTTAAAAAAAAATTTGGACTTCATCTTTTACCTACTATATATATATATACATTGTCATTCATCTTACCATTCTATTATATTATTTTATTATTTATGATTTAAAAATTTGATTGATTGTTATTATTATTATTATTCATTGTTATTACAGAGTAATGGCAAAAACCAAAACTAATGCTAAAACCAAGGTACGAGAAGATGACATACCTCAAGAATTAGGTGTGAATGAGAATGAGTATGAAGGAAATATATCTATTAATGTTGATAATTTAATGTTAGAAAATAGGATAGTTAACATGGGAGTATCTGATCCGAATATACTAATAAATGAAATTAACTTTTTAAAAGAAATTCAAAAAAATCATTATGATGGTAAATCGTGTCCAAGGACATTTTTAATTAAAGTTAATGAATTTTGTAGTTCTAGAAATTTAAATGAAATAAATTTAATAAATTTAGGTTATGAAATATTTAAAGATGATTGTTTACACTGGTTTAGATACCAGAAAGGGAAAAATGAAAATATAACTTGGGAGGAATTAAGCTCTCTATTATTGAAAGACTTTGGAGATAAAGATTTTGACTTTAAATTGTTGAATTCAATTAAAGAACTGACTCAAGGAGAATCCGAATCAATTATAGTTTATGTAGCAAAAATGTATGGAATGTTTTCCAAATTAATAAAAAAATTAAATGATAATGAAATTTTAGAAATAATTTTAAGAAATATTAGACCGCGCTATTCAACTTTTGTAGCGATGAAGGAAATTAAGGATATAGATTCATTAGTTGAAACATGCCAACGTTATGAACATTTCTTAGACAGAGATAAAAACTTTAAAGAACCAAGCGTGGATCCCAATCCAGCAGTTGAAGAATTTAATTATAGGTCTTTGAAAAATAAAATAAATGAAAATTCGAATTATAATTCAAATTTTAACAACAAATCAAATAGACAAAGTTATGGTTATCAAAAGTCTGAGAATTATAATAGGGCAATTAATAGTATGACTGTTAATAGACAATTTAGGAAAGTTGAATTTTGTCCAAGATGTAGGTGTAATGACATAATTTAAAGAATTGTAGGGATCCAAAGATAATAATTTGTTACCGTTGTGGTATGAAAGACTTTAAGATATAAGATTGCCCAAATTGCAATAATAAAGGTAATAATTCAAAAAATGTATAAGCGACTTGGATAAAGAAAATAATAAAGAAGAATGGAAAAAATAAATAGAGGAAATTAAAATCTTTTTCAAATGTTATAGATTAAATAGAGTAATTTATGACTATGAGAATGACAACAATAGACCTTTTATAAATATATCAATTAATAATGTATATTTTTCAGGTCTGTTAGATTCGGGTAGTTCATTAACTATTTTAGGAAATAATTCTCATTTGAAAATATTAAAATTAGGGTATTCTTTATTCAAGTCGGATCCAATTGTAGTATCTACAGCTAATAATCATAGATGTAAGTCTATAGGATATTTTGATTTACCTATAGGATTTAATAATGAAACACGAATAATTAGAGCATATGTATTTCCAGATATACATCCTTCGTTGATGTTAGGTATTGATTTTTGGAAAAAATTTAATTCATTACCTAAAGTAATTGCAAATTATTTTAATAAAGATTTTAAAAGTTTTATTCTTGATATAAAAGAAAAAAAGGTATTAGATTATAATTATTTAACAGAAACGGAAAAATTTATAGCGAAAGATATTATAGGAAAATTTAAAAATATATCTTTTGAAGTGAAAGGTGAATTGGGGTTAACAGATTTAGTTTATCATAGGATAGATACTGGAGATACAACCCCAATTAAACAAAGGTGTTATAGGTTATCACCAATTGAACAAAAAGCTTTAATTGATGAAGTTGATAAAATGTTGAAATGGAAAGTTATTGAAGAATGTGAGAGTTCATGGTTATCACCAGTATTAATAACTCCTAAGAAAAATGGTGAATGGAGATTCTGTATTGATAGCAGAAAATTAAATTCAGTTACAAAACGTGACGCTTATAGTTTACCATATGTTAGTGAAATTCTTGATAATTTGAGAAATGCAAAGTTCTTATCTAGTATAGATATAGCTAAAGCATTCTGGGAAATCCCATTACATCCTGCAGATAAAGACAAAACAGCATTTTATGTACCAGGCAGAGGAATGTATAGATTTAAAGTAATGCCATTCGGATTAATGAATGCCCCTGCTACACAACAAAGGTTGATGGATTCATTATTTACTCCAGATTTTGATAACAAGGTATTTTGTTATCTCGATGACATTATTATAATAAGTGAAACATTTGAGGAGCATATTTCATTGCTAATACGAGTATTTGATAAGTTATCATCAGCAAAATTGACTATAAATTTTGAAAAGAGTCTATTTTTTCGTAAACAATTAAAATATTTAGGTTATATAGTAGATGAACATGGTTTACGTGCGGATCCTGACAATATTAGAGTACTCAACTCCTACAAGTAGAAAGGAAGTTCGTAGATTCATAGGAACATGCAGTTGGTTTCGCAGGTTTATTAATAACTTTAGTACAATAGCAGCACCATTGAATAAGTTAACTTCATCAGGTAAAAATGCACCAAAATTTCAATGGAATGATTCAGCTGAAATAGCATTTAAAAAATTGAAAGAAGCATTAGTTTCTACACCAATTTTATCATGTCCTGATTTTGATTAACCTTTCTCTGTACATTGTGATGCATCAAATTGTGGTATAGGAGCAATATTAACTCAGGAGAATGATGGTAAAGAATCGGTTATAGCTTACATGAGTAAATTTCTTAATAAAAATGAAAGAAATTATTCTACAACTGAAAGGGAAACTTTAGCAGTCATTACAGCTTTAGAACATTGGCGTTGTTACTTAGAAAACGGCAAACCTTTTAAAGTTTATACAGATCATTCGGCTTTAAAATGGTTTCTAAATTTAACTAATCCAACTGTTAGATTAGCTAGATGGACGATCCGTCTTTCTAGTTTTAATTGTGAAATAATACATAAAAAAGGTAAAGATAATGTAGTACCAGATGCATTATCAAGGTTTATACAGAAAGACTTACTTACTAATGTTAGTGTAAATGTAATCTCTACAGATAGTAGACAATTAACACTTGCGGAGTTACAATATAATAAAATATATTCAGGTTGTAGTAATCATCTTGATAACTATCCTAATTATTCTATTAAAGATAATAAACTTTATAAATGTATACATTCATCTGATTCAATTAATGATGATTTTATATGGAAAGAAGTTCCATTAGTTTCTGCAAGAGATGATATTATAAAAAATATCATAATATGGACAACCAACCTCATCTAGGTATATTTAAAACATATAAAAGTATTTCTTTATTATTCTATTGGTCAGGTATGTATAAAGACATTGCAAGAATAATTTCTAAAAGTGAAACTTGTTTAGCATATAAATATAGCAACCACTCTCCATATGGCCCTATGGATAAACCAAAAATTTGCTCAAGGCATGCATATCATTAGATCTAATGGGTCCTTTACCAATGACTAGGAACCGAAATCAATTTATATTAGTAGTTAATTGTTATTTTAGTTAATATACATTATTTTTTTCATTAAAGAAAGCCACAGCAACAAATGTTATAACGTGTTTAGAAAATTATGTGTTCTTAGTACATGGTACACCGCAAACAATAATTATGGATAACGGGGTACAATTTCAATCAAAAGAGTTTGATAAGCTGATGAAAAAATACAGTATACCAAATTTTTTTTTTTCTGCATTATACTGTCCACAAGTGAACCCTACAGAGAGGTATAATAGAACTATAATATCAGCATTAGCATCACTAGTTGGTGAAGATCATAGATCGTGGGATAAACATTTTTCTAATATACAGTATGCAATTAATAGTTCAACTAATAGTGTAACTGGCTTCTCACCAGCTTATTTAATATTTGGTAGAGAAACAATACCTTGTGGCTCATATTATTCACGTTCAGAAAGTATTGATGAGTTTACATTTTTACCACGTGACATATATGCAAATAATGTGGAATTACTTGCGAATATTTTTAATAAAGTTCAATTTGCACTTTATTCTGCACACGCGAAAAACGCGGCAAGATATGATTTACGTCATAGTATAAAAGAATTTCATGTTGGTGATATTGTTTGGAGAAAGAATTATAAACAAAGCGATGCTGGCAATCATTACAGTGCTAAATTAGCACCCAAATATATTAAAAGTAAAATAGTAAAAAAAATATCTCCTTTAGTTTAAATTCTAGAAGATAGTAAGGGCCATAAAACTAACTGGCATATTAAAGATTTTAAATTATAATTTTCTTTTGAATTTTAGTTTTCTATTATTTTATCTCAAACTAGTATATTATTTTAATTACTATTAATAGGCTTATTATTATTATATTATATCATATTTGTTGAAATAGTTATGTCTATTTTTAAATATGATTTTGTTAAAGATACTTCGATAGGCTTATTTTATTATATTCTTCTGCGTCTCTGCTACATTCTTATTATCTTGGATAACTTTAAAGTTACCCGGGAGCTTATTTATATCGACACCTACCCTACGTCGATATATTTTACTGTAGCTTCTTGGATGTGAAGATTTGAATGCCTGAAGTGGAATAATAACGAATAGTATGTATTTATTTGATTTTAATTATTGGGGCTTTAGAGCGGTTGACTACTCGTTAAATAAGCCTTAGGTCAAAGTATTTATTTTTTGTTATAGAGCGGTTAATTACTCTTTAAATAAGCCAAGAATTCGAGCGGAAGACAACTCGTTAAATAAGCCAAAAGGTCATATTAATGAGCAACTTCTGGAGTAGGCGTCATTGAATGTGAACCCTATCCCCTACTGAATGTCTGGTGATATTATGAGAGGATGTATGTCAGGATGTTTGTTAAGGTTGTATGAATTTTGAGGTATGCTCATCTATGTTTATTTATTTATCTAGTAAACTTAAAATTTTTCAAAGTTGTAAAATATTTCCGGGGAAAAGGGGAAATGTAATGATTGTATTATCAATCATTTTTTATCTCTTAATTATATATATTTATTTCACTTTATTTGATTTCTCATTTATTCATTTATTGTGTTTATGTTCCTTTCCGAAGGCATCTCATCTATAGGTAATTTATTATTTTAAATATTGTATTACAAACTTATTTTACGATTTATATATCGAATAAGTAGGTCGTATACTAATATTGTATTTTGGCTGAAGAACTTTTTAAATTTAAAATATTAACAAGACGGTAAAATAATTCAAAACATGACGGATGCATTCTGACAGGGGGAGGCAGATGGATCTCTAAAGAAAACGTACAATCTTAAATGAGATTTGTATAAGTTTATTTATAACTATTATTCTATTTATTGTTTTGACTCGCACATACCTGTCTGGAGTCTATAAAACTTATTTTGTTATAATAAGAGACCTCTCGAATTATAACTGTGGTATTCGAAGGAGTTGGAACCTTTTACTCAACAATTATTATCAAACGAATGAAAAACCTGGTGGACGTATTCATCCATGCTGGCTTGAAGATGCTGTTGTAAAAATTGGAACAGAATGGAGTTCTAATTAAACACAAGTTTTTCACGACGGAATTTTATTAGCAACTCTATTAAGGATATATTCCAAAACTTGGACATTTCTTACTGGTGAAGGTGTTACTATTATTAATAGACTTTAATAAGGTACTCTGTTTTTATATCTCATTTAATGTTAATGCCTTCGGAATACACTTATTTATCTATTTCGAGTTTCATTCCATTACCTTGAATTATTTATTTTCTGGAATATTATACTTATTTAATTGTCCACGTGACAAGGGATATGACAAAATTGACTCTCATAAAACACAGTGTGCCAGTGGAGTTACTAACCCCACACCCTTTGGACCGGAACACAGCAGGGCGAGCTCCTTTGCGGTAGAAATATATATGGCGGTGATGCTTCCGTAGTGTAACCTTGCACAGATAAGCCAATCAGCTTTGATTTTTTTTCTTTTTAGTTGTTGTTCATGGATTGTAAATCGTGTCAATGACAAAGGCATATCTTCTCTAGTATACATAACTATTTTCCATAATAAGTTGTGAAATATTTCCGACCCTACCTCTTAATACCCATTATACTTAATGTAGTCAGTGTTTATAGTCAATATAATATCAATATAAAGAAGTATATTACATTTTTGATAAACAGTTTACTCTTAGTTACGATAAGGTAGTATAAGGTAAGTATAAGGTTTTGATAACTGATTTAGTTTTTTTTTGTTTTGTAAAATAAATTAGAATATATTATAGTCTGTTTTGTTTTTCATAACCTAACTGACAGGGTAGTCACACATCCTACCTAATAGGAATATGTTTTAGTACCAATGAGACTTATTACTTCAAACACCTTCTTAAATAATTATTTTTACTGATTGATTTATTTACATCGATGTATAATTAACTAAGTAAATAAATAAATAAAGAGAATAGTTGTCGTAATAAGTGTGCCAAGTTTTATAAACTTTTGATTTACCATATTAAAGAAATACCAAATTTTAAATTTGTAAGCCTCTCCTCTAAAATTTGGATTTTGAGCTTTGGCTCTTATACATACGATCCATTTATGACCTATGTATACTTATGTATAAACTCATGACGTTCTATTGAAAGAGATTTTCCTTGCTTACATGATTTTCTAGATAGCCTTCTAGCCTTGGAAGAAGCGTCAATAAGGTGCGAGCGAGACATAAATTGTCAAGTTTTATTTTTAAAATCGTAAGTCACATGAGATGATGCGCTTTGGAAAAAATAAAGTACCGTATTCATGTGGGTATTTCTCATGTCAACTATACCTAATGTGTTTTTTATTTATCTTCCTACCACTAATAATTTTTTCCTTGTTTATAAAAAATGCATAGTTCCGTTTATTTGAGGAATAGTTATACAGAAATACATTTTCCGTATTCGCAAATTTGAATGTTATTTTTACTTCGGGATATCCGTCATGGGTCCCTATTCATAAAAATGCACGATATTTTTGACCTTAGAATAAGTTAAAATAAATCGATAACTAAAAACCATCGATAGATAATCACAACGAATTTGAAGAAATAATAGCTCAGATGTAATGTCTACGGACACACGACATCAGTTCGAATCCCAAAAATGAGCATGAGCTTTCGGTTAAAAAAAACCATGATGAAACCAAAGCAGGTGGTAAACGGTGGTAGTGTGTTTTATAATGCCTATCTGGCTAGCTAATCCCTAAAGGTGTGTTCGGACAGCTGCTATTGAGAGCAAGTCTACCCATTGGGCTGTGTCACCATCATGGGCCACATCGCCACTTAACACCAGATAAGATTGTCACCCTGTACCCTTTCAGATAGAAATTCAAAAAGTCGTGTTTCATATTTATTTCAAATTAAACATCTAAGAGTGTAAAAGATGGAATGAAAGTTTGTAGGATACAAGTCACGACATCTATTAGCCAAAGGGTGTATCAACGAATGCTTTAATAATAAATTAAATTCATCATTCATTCATAACAATCTGTCATACTCTGCTACCCTTGCGAAGTCGGGGCGGGTTGCTAGTAACAAATATAATACAGGAATTATTACGTCTTCTTCTTGTTGTTTTAGCGCAGCAGAAGTACTTGCTAGTGTCAATGTTTAAGCCTAAGTTTTTGTGGCGACTCAAAATGCATGTTACCAGTTTATATTTATAATCCACTTCACGTATGCGACCCTCATGAGTGGAGGAGGAGTAACCATGAACGCTAAGCAATCTGAGAAGTTGTAGGCAAATACGGATAACAATGGTGTGTACACGGTTGCGAGGTGGAGAGTTCGTCGAATAAATTTAACATGGGTAAAACCGTGGGGCACGGCTATTATTCATTATCTATTATTATTAATGAACCAAAACACGTGAAAGAATTCCCCTCCCTAAAGTTTTTTTTTATAATTGCTGGGCACATTGACTGTACTGACCCTGATGGTAAGCACAGTACAATCCAAATACAACGGCGACTACCAAGAGATAGAAATCCAATCAGCGGTCGCCGCTGTCACGCCGGCCTACATAAATATCTCTTCACGTTACGCTAGAAGGACCCGATGTCATAAGAAGGAGGGAACACATTGACCGGGAGATGGTTCCACAGTTTCACAGTACGACAAAGATAAGACATAGATAACTTTTTAGTTCGTGCCGAGATGGAAGTTACCGTAAAATTAACTACCGTAATGTTGATAAATGTACCCGCAAATATATTACTCATGAACTACTTACGCAATTTTATGGATATTTCAGGTAATTCCGTATCCTAACCACAATTGCACTGATTATTGACTCTATTCTAGTTTAAATTTAAAATATATTATACATTCTTCAGCGAAATAACTGGGCTATTTTGACGGAAAATTTGTTTCATAAGCTTGCGGTATTTCAAGTTATACATATTCTGCAACTGTGCTTTTCAAATTATTTTTAACAGTAATTTAATTATTAAAACTTCCTTGAAACTATAAGTCATTTACTGACGTTATTTGACTCATTTGGGAAAATCTAACTTTTGACACTGGCAAATGCTTCTGCGATAACAATGACACAAAAAAAGCAAATGGGTGCTGTAGTGCTGTACTGCAAACATGATTCTTCTATCGCTATAACTGAGAGGTAATGCACATGAATCTCACTTAGAAAGATATAGGTTCAAATATTAACAATGAGCAACTGTAGCCTAGTATCGGATTTTTATGTTTCACCTAATTGAACTTCAATTTTAAAATCCATTGTTAAGCACCTGTCTATGTGTTTAGGTAGTTGTATTTAAGACCCTCTGTTTTAGGCTCAGTATACTATATATTCCTATGCTATTAAAGAACAGCGAAAACCTACCTAGATAGATATTCTGTGTAAGCTAATTAAAATCGAAGTCGATAAGAGACGTTTAATAAAACGATAGTTTAACTAAATCCATTCTTGTAAGTAATTCATTAACCTCTTAAACTATCAGTCAACTGGTGTAACAGTTATAATATGTAATATTCTCATTTTCGGAAACGTGGATAGACAGAGGCGTACACGATGTAAATGGAAGTAATTAGAGTCTATTTTACAAACCCGCCACGACCACCCTCTCCAGCGGCAACTCAAGCCTAGGCCCGTTCCTCCGGCATGGAGCCCTTGAGCCAGCAGCCGCTCGCGCGATACAGTGACACTGCATTCACTAGCTATCGACACACACACATAACACTGCACTTCACACATGTACACCACTCAGGTACATAGGTTCTGTAAGGGACCTTTTTTTTTCTTTTTTTGGCTAGTTAGTTTAGACAAAAATTACCAAATCACTAAATACATATACACATGTTCCTTCCTTCCTCCCAGAAGGCAGGAACATATATATTTGTACAGTTAGTTAGCTCGAATTTCTATGGATAGGGATTCAATCAGATCGCGACTTTTTCGCATGATCGGCAACAGCCCAAGCCGAGGTTCGGTCACTTTGGCACCCTTGGAGCTTGTTGCCTAGTTTTCGCGGCTGAGTGCCTTCCGCGCTCGCCCCCAAGCCCGGTGAAGCTGTAAAAGCCGCAAAGGCTCTAGAGCCCCTAAGGCTAACAGCATAGTCATTTCGAAAAAAAAAAAAAAAAAAGTCTATTTTACAACTACCTACTAGTCCGATTTACATGTTAACATTTTTTAATTCATAGCTATATTATCTAGCCAGGTTGTAGGATGTATTTTGTAAGATTAAGTAACGTACTAAATAAGCAGTAATAATAATAATAAATAGTAAATAATTTAGAAACAATTCGGAAAAATACGCCTTTGAGGCGCTTAAAGGGCTTAAGCTGAGTAAACCATAAGAGATATGTCAAATTAATGTGCTACATAATTGTGTATCTTAAAAATACCTACAAAAAAGTCATCAATGGCATATACCTATTTTCTAAGGATCACTCACAATAAGCATTTTTATCTTTTAAATAATCGGCTGGGCGGCACGATTTACGCGTGTTCCTGGACAGCATTCTGTAGTCCACGCGAGCGGAGCCGCGGGCACAGCTAGTTATATCATAAGTTTGAAGGGAAACAATGACATTTTAAAATATACCCATAGCCTATAAAGGTTGAAATTTACAGTCACTCATAATCTTAAATGAAACATAAATAAATGTAGAGGTGGAAAATGGTATCTTAAAATATGTACATAAACAATCTAAAGTTTAAAGTATCAAGTTCAAGTTGAATATACTTAAATAGTTTTAAGTGTTCTTAAAGAAAAATAAATGAAAACACTCAAATATTAACAATGAAAAATAAGGCATATTTAAAAATACCCGTCTAATATTTTGTCCAGCGAACCGCATCGTCCGAAGATAAATTTTGCAGTAAAAATCTTAGATTACGAAAAAACGTGTTTAAATTAATTACCAAGTATCAGATTTAAATCGACAAAGCTATAGTAATTTTGTCAAAGATTTACTTATTATAATTAGCGATCTCATAGTATGACAACTTATTTTGAATTACGACTTGAGCTTATCGTGACTGATGAATAGCGGTAGATACGGTTAAAATACAAAAAAATACAGAACAAAATACATTTAAAAGAATTTCATGGATAATATTAATTCTCCTTCTAGAAAATGTGTTCAAGAATTATTAAAAAGTCATAATTTAGAATAATAAAATTAATTTATAAATGTTTTTCTTTAATTTCTTTGTTCGATTTATAAAATATTATAGAGACATGGTATTAGTACTTTTTTATATATTTACTTATTTGTAAGAAATCGTGAATTCTAGAGTAATATTGTTGTAGAACAATGTACTGGGAAAATATAGATTTTCCCAGCAATTTTTAATCGTTAATAAATCAACATCAATCATCTAGCATTATGATGGAAACATTACACCCGGCCTGCATTACTATTGGACTGTCTATTGTTAAAATTATATATATAGATGAAAACATCATGGTTATCGTCTATCACAGGCCATCGTAAATTTTTCCACTTAAAAACTTTATTAATATTCCAAAGTAAACCTACCTGCATTACTTTAATAACCAATTTCGAAGTACGGGTATTCAATAATAAAACCTTTTTTTGTTCAACTAAATTACTTTTTTTTTTAAATACTTGAAGAATTCGTTGTATTAAGATTTTACTTACATATCAATGTGTCGATCGTAGGTTTATCATGTACACATCACTTATTGGGTCAATAGCACTTACTGCAAGAACAGAACGTTCGCCTCTATTGACGGCGCGGACAACACTGTATTGGTTTACGAAACTGCTCAAACGCAGGACCTTAACAGCGACCACTTTAACCGGACACATCCCATTCACTACCATACTGCCGGTGTTGAGGTTAATTACAAAGCGAGGTGCAAGTTAATAGGTCATGACTAAATGGTCGTTGTTATGGTACTCGTGAAATAATTATCGTCTCATTATGCTGCCTCAATTGTTGAAGTCACATTTAAGTTTGTGTACCAGTTCCACGATAATTTACAAATGGAAGGTGAATATAAAATACAAAAATAAATTGAAGCTGTCGAAAATATTCGTTTGTCCCTTATGCTTTACTAAAACGTCCATCCAATCCGAATTTTAGTTATTTATTGTATAGCACACCCGCGAAGGTTCTGTATTAATACAACCAATTTATAATACACTAGCTATGCCCGCGGCTCCGCTCGCCTGGTCTACAGAACGCTGTGCTGTGCACTGGGCACGCGCGAATTATGCTACCTCAAAAGTACTTATTGTGGCTGATCCTTAGACGATAGATATATGCTATCGCTGACTTTTTTGATCTTTTTAAGATCTACAATTATGTAGAACATTAATCTGATATATATCTTATGGTTTACTCAGTGTAAGCTGTTCAAGCGCCCCAAAAGCGTCTAGTTTTCCGAATCGATCCACCATTATCGTCACTGCTTATTTCGTATGTTACTTTATGTAACAAAATATATCCTATAACCTGGTCCGATAAAATAGCTATGTAAAAAAAAACATGTAAATCGGATTAGAGGTCTTCGCGTGAAAAGAACATAAACGGACAGACAAACAGAGAGACGTTGAGTTGTATAATATGTGTAGATAGCGCGATGAGATGAGATGTATAGTTTAATAAGCTTCTTTCAATTATCTTACTAGTATTATAAATATAAAGTTTGGATGTTTGTCAATCCATCACGCGAAAACGGTTGAACAAATTTAGATGAAATTTACCACACAGATAGTTCATAATATGGATTAACACATATGATACTTTATACCAAATAATGATCCAATTTTGAAGTCCACACAGACGAAGTCGCGAGCAGAAGCTAGTTAATATAGAAGAATCTAGAAAACTACAGTAAACACTGTAACTTAACTTAAAACTAACATCGGAAAAACATGCAAGAAGTGAATACCGATTTGCATATATGTCTGGAAAATTTGTGCATAAGATATTAAGTGCGATATAGTTGAAGAATAGTAATAGTATAGGTACCTTGCGATGCATGTTACATAATTATATCACGGAAGAATCTAAGTAAAGTTGGCTATTAACTGATTAATCTTGAAACGCTATGTTCCGAAGCCAATTACTAAGATGTAATAATATTCTTCACTATATGACTTGACAAGTGTAGCTCGACAGAAGTTTCACACCTTGAGAAACTAGTTATTGTCCTATTTGTTTATGATACTAGGTAAATATTGTATTTTCTCAAGCGTCTAGGTTTTCTCGACGTATGTTTCTTCACTCTTCACCCTTGAAAATTTATATTTAATTCGGAAGTTATGGGTTTTGGTTTCGACAATTTCATCTCGAGACTTTCGTGTTGGTAGGGATCTGTGCTTGATTGATAGCGACCTCTATACAATATATATTTTTAATTCAATTTAGGCCCTAAGAAAGCGTTATGAAATTCAAAACACTAACATCAGTTCGGAAAACACTACTATCGGTTCGGAAAACACCTCAGTCATCGAGAAAAACCGGCAAGAAACTCGATCGGGCTTATCTACATTTTTTTTTAAATTGTTTCACAGTATCTTTCTTGTTTACATTCATTATTATTTTAGTAGACACATGGTGATAAGCCCATCACAGTGTTCTCTTTTGGTGTCAGCCAGTGTATATACAGTTTGAGATGGATTTCAAATCTCTCGGAAATCTCCGTTATTTTTTTTAATTGTACAGTGCTTATCATCAGGCACGGTGACGTCACTTTGTCGTGCTACTATAAAAAAACACAATTTATCGTATGAATGAAAAAAAGAAATTAATAACAAAGGAGTGGTGCATAGGGAGCAATAAAGTTTCCGGAACTGGCCACTACTTACATTAAGAATATTTAAAAACTAATTACGACATTTGAAAATGCAACTCTCTGGCTTTACAATGCAGTTTGCTTCATCTATTTCTCAATTGTTTTTTTACACTGTGACGGCATTTTAAATATTACATGTCTAAGTTACCACGAATTTAACTTGTGAAAATTTTCGTAGGATGATTCACTACGATTTTAAGTGAAGTTTGACGCCTGAGCTGGCTGTCGCTCGCCTTCAAACTGCTTTTGGAAATGAAGCGCTACGCAAATCGACTATTTATACCTGGTTTGTAGAATTCCAATACGGTCGTGTTAATCTCAATGACGAATTTCGTGGTGGTCTACCGCTGTGAAAAACGAAAATATCGATTCTGTACGACGTATGATCGAAACAGACTGCGTCATGAGATTTGTGCATCCTTAGGTATAGGCATGAGTCAGATACATTCAGTCAAAAAAGTCCCGGGAATGGATTATTTGTTTATGATTCCAATTTCAATTTTTTTTTGTTATACTGTTTTTTTTATTTTGGCGCGGAGGTTGCGTTGTTTGTGATATTTAGATTAAATATAGTGCTGTTCTTCATATCTAGTGTGTATTGCGAATTTTATAATGGACAAAAACAGCGAAAAAAGAGTTTGTCCTAAATTTTGCATTGCTAATGGAATTTCGAGTTTGAAGACACTGAAAATGTGACAGAAGGCTTACGGTGAATCGACTTTATCAAAATCACGTGCTTATGAGTACAAAGAATTCAAAATTGGACGAGATATGCTGGAAGATTTGCCTCGCCCTGGTAGGCCATCAACGTCTTCAACTAAAGTTAACATCGCTAAAGTGAAGGAAATAGTGGCTGAAATCCTCATTCAAGTTTGACAGAGATAGCCGATGAACTCACGAGTCGATCCGTATCATTTTAAATAATCACTTGGGTATGAATCATGTTGCCGCTCGAGTAGTCCCAAAGACCTGGATTTTTTCCAAAACCTCAATCGCATAAGAGTCGCTGAGGATATGCTAGAAGGAGTCAATTGCGACCCAACATTCATGAATCACATTGTTACTGGTGACGAAATGTGGGTTTACAAGTTTCACATGCAAACTAAACTTCGGAGTGGCGCCTTCCAACTGATCTGAAACAGAAAAAAACACCCAAAGTCTATCAGAAATCAAAGTCATGTTGACTTTTTTCTTTGACTACCGGTGTTGTGCACACGGAATTCTTACTGGAAGGTCAAACGGTAAATAAAGTATATTATTTGAGCGTTATGCAGCGTTTAAGAGAGCAAATTTGACGAAAAAGGCCAGATTGTGGAAAGGAAACTTTTGAATTTTGCACCACGATAATGCACAATCATGCATTAAAAACCCAACAAATACCATCGAGCAATCATCTTATTCACAAAATATACATCCAGTCGACTTCTTTCTTTTTCCTAAACTCAGATTACCATTTCGTGGTACCATTACGGTACGCGGTACGTGGTACGGTGGTACGCTGTACCATTGCGACGAGAACTAAACTCAATTGCGTAAAAGCGTTTAAAAAATGTTTTCATGATTGGATTATTCGTTGGCGTAAGTGTATCCTTTCTGAAGGAGCATACTTTGAAGCCAATAAAATAAATTTGGATGAATAACTAACATTTTGTATATTATTGATCTTTTCCCGGTACTTTTTTGACAGAGTAGTACAATCAACCCTACAAAAACATTTGGGTGTGAAATGTTCCCGACGGATCCTTCACAATTTAACTGAGGCTCAAAAAACGGACCGCGTCTCTTGGTGCAATACCATGCTTACCAGATTCAACGAAGAGACATCACATTTGGTATGGTGGTCTGCCGCTAAGCGGATGATTGTTTTTTTTTTATAAAACTGGGCACGTGGTTGCTGTCTTTTTGGAAAATGGTCGTACAGTGAATAGCGATTGGCACACTACCATTTGTTTGCCGGTTTTTGTTGATAAACTCCGTAAAAATAAGCAAAAATGCCGTATCATGTGCACCATGACAATGCCAACTCTCACACGGCCAGACAGATAAACGAATTTTTGAAAGGGAAAAATGTAGATATTATGGGTCATACTGCATAAAGTCTCGAGCTGGCATCATGCGACTTCTTCCTGTTATAAAAAATCAAGAATTATTTACGCGGTCAACGATTTTCAACACCAGAAGAGGCCGTTGGACATTATAAAAAACATGTTTACCACGGTCACCACGGAGGAATGGCATAAATGTTATCAGAATTGGTTTATTCGTATGAAAAATTATATTGAAGCCAAGGGAGAATATTTTGAGAAACAATAAATAGATTTTTGACCAGTCATAATATTATTTTCTTATTCATTTCAGGAAGTTTTAGTGCACCCAACGTAGTATACTAATGCTTGAAGGTATTGAGACCACCCATCAAGGTTCACAACCGTATGATAAGTATCGTACATGTATGATAAATAAATAAATTTACGACAATTTCATGCCTTCGTACGATGTACAATAGCACATTGTTATCGTACGATAATTTGATACCGATTTGAGAGTCAGAATAAGGTCAGTAGCGTTTGCTAATTTTGATCACCGACGAGCTAAAAAGGCCTTCCGAAGCGGAAGCCGGTAAAGTACGATAATTCTTGTTCATTATACGATAGCTGCCACGATTCAGATTGTGAAAACTACCACTGTTTGTTTACTTAACACTTGTCACTATACCTTAGGGTTCACATTTAAATAGTACACTGTTAACTGTGGTGGGTGGAAGGCGTTTTAATATTTTTTTTTTTTTCGATCTGACTATACTGTTAGCCATAAGGGCCCAGGAGCCTCGAACGGCTTTTACAGCTTCACCGGACTTGGGGGCGAGCGCTTAAGGCACTCAGCCACGAAAGTCTTGCAACAACATCCGAGGGGTGGCCGAACCTCGGTTCGGACCGTTGCGCGCTATGCAATTAAGTCGCGAACTGACCAGCGTTTTAATAAAAAGGCACACAAACCTAACACAATCATGTAAACATAACGTTAGCGTGACTTAATTTACATGTGGCGCCATCTAGTTTTGTTTTATACAACTAATAATCTATTATGATGGCATTGTGATTGAACAACCACCCATACATGTAGTGAAAAAATCGTGAAAGTAAACAGGCACAGTGGGTAACATTTCTTTTTTAGAAATTATATATATATGCTATCTAGTCACTTTTACCGTGTATGTGTGAATTTTCATCACTGTGTAATTGCCTTTGTTCCAGGTCTGCACTTCTCATAAGCATCGGGAGATTTTTATACGCCAGGTGTCGATAGTTAATATCAAATATCTTTAAACAGAACAGTTAGATGTAGAGAGTGCAAATGAAGTAGATTCCTGACGGAATAGTGGCTGAGAGAAGGTAAATGCAATGTGTAGCAAGACCGGTAGCGACATGGGTCGATGACCTTACAAATCTTGTTGGGAAGACCTGAAAGAGACAGCAATAAAACAGGTATAAATGTCATAGAAGAAAAGAGCCTTATACCCTTCAGTAGGATGACAGAAGCTGTTCGTGAAAACGATGAAATGAAATGCCAATTTTGGAAAGAAGAAATTCTATATTGCGTGCTGGCTGTATACACACTTAATATTCAGTTTATAGCCAATTAAATAACCACCACTGTTACTTAAGTGCAGTCTTTCTGTGCTTCCCATTTCAGTTTCATTTTCCACTAGGGGCACTGCTAGTAGATCTAGGAAGGAAAAGTTTGACAGTAATGTCAAAAACAAAAAAAAACATTGAATTAATTACATAATTACTAGAGACCATGTCCTTTTGTTATTTGAAACATTACAATCTACCATTAAAGTACCGAAGTAAATAATAACTCAATGCAATCTACGGTCCGTAAATAAAATAAGTTTTGTACAATACGATTGATACTAAAAGGAATATTGCATATTACCTAAGCATTTGAATGATTTTCTATTGAATCTATATCAATAGATACTCCGTTTGCTTAAAATGACAGTTCTAGTGAGTCATTATATTATAATACTAGCTGTTCCCGCGGCTCCGATAACGTGGAATACAAAATTTTTTTATTTTAATTTTCGGAGATTACTCGGAGCAAACAGACAGAGAGACAAAAATAAAATAAAATTGTGGGTTTTTGTTATAAGTACCGTAAATACTTTCATATGCATTTAGTACAAAGCTGTTATTTTGTATAGATTGCGTTTTATTGTATAGATTACAATGTACACTCACTTTACCTTTTATTAATAAAATAAAAACCATCTTCGATAAACATTTCATGCCAGTTATCAAGTTCTAGCAATTGTGCAAATATTAACAAACACATGATACTATCTTTTATTATTAATGTTTGATTTTATGTCGCGTCCATAGTTTCCAGTCTCCATTCGACTCATTGAAATACATAAATGTAGCCGCTACAACTATTTTATTATTATAAATCAGCACAACAAACGAGCGTCAGGGACAATAAAATTAGCTTTTCGTGCAGTTAACAGGTGTCTTATGTCACGTGACGAAAAGAGGCACGTAATTAGAGATTAAATCACTTGGTTACATTATTTTTAAAGTGACACTTGTATTGACGCCTTTATTATAGAATAAAATTGGTAGGTGCACGCGCATTCTGTGATGGACTGAAACTAATACTTAATAATCCAAAAGTTTATTAAGTACAAATTAATAAAAGAAAGCAAAGTACAAATTAATAAAAGAAATCAAAAGAAGCCATGTACATTCATTTTACTGTTTTTTTTTAAATTATGTTATAATAAATTAACAGCGTATATATATTTTAATCAAATTCCGCAGTTGAACTGTACCTAAATTAAAACGGCCTTGATTTCGAGTCTATAAAATAATTATTACAAACGCATCTTTCACACTCATCAAATATGACGAAACATAATATATTATCATTGCTTCTTACACACTAGCAGGAAGGAAGGAAGGAACTAAATCTATTGGTTGATCGTATCAGAAAACAATTGAAACTTGTCCTACCAAGCCGCATCATGATCCGTTTAAAGACGTTAACATTCTAAGATTAGATACGTATTGTCTGTCTCACGAGTATAGTTCCTGAAACACATGGAGAGATAATTAAGTGCAAACAGGTTTTCATCTTGAGGGTGGTAGGTAGACATGCGACAGTATAAAAAACAGGCTTATTGTAAAATTCTTACCTACACTTTTCATGCGACGTCCGAGTCGGTCACTATTGAACAGGTTTGGCATTTTAAAGAACAAAATAATTGCTTGCGACAAATAAGGAGCAGACACCCGACTTAACAGACCTATAGAAATAAATGTTTAAGTGTTTTGAACACGTTTGAGAGTAGAATATGACACATCGTAAACAAAACACATTTTGACAGTTGATTTATTGAGTGAATAGGCTAGTAGTGAATAGCTACTATTTTTAAAGTAGGTATTAAATTATTAATTATTGTCCGATTAAAAGAAAAAAAATATTACCATAATTTTTTGGACCTAGGAAAACGTAAAAAAAAATTTTAAAAGTTTACTTTTCGTAAATAGGCGAAAGTAAAAAGCTCGATACTTTATATTAAAATGACAACGTTTGCTAAATTTCAAATGTTTGTTTTCGACCCGTATGACGTCACAGCAAAGATAATATATTATTATAGACTAATATGGCTGACAGCGTTTTCAGATATCAATATTAAAAAATTAAAAAATAATAATTTTAATTTGAAAATATATTTACCTAGCCATCTTACACTTTTAATATCTGAAATCGATAAATATTGGTCTCTTAAGTCAAATACTACAGAAAATATTTATTTTCTGATATTTCTTTTTCTATATTTCTTTACATTCAAATTTGACATGAGGCAGGTAGCCTATTACCAAACATATTAATAGATGAAAACTTTTCTGTCTGCACTCTCAGTTATGATGTAACCACAGAGTACATTTTGGATGTAACTTCCATTCGAGCAAAAAGCAAATTCTAACATAATATTAGAATTATTACTTAAGTGATGACAGTCATTTGTTACACACTGTAACGAAAAGTCTACATTATGAAGTTGCTTGCAATTTGTTATTTGCTTTTATTACTATGGAGATTAATAGTATATTATATATTTTATATTTGAGATTGTAGCCACTCCGCCAAAACTAGGTATACCGATAAAAAAAATTGAATGTGTCAAGCAGCCATGGAAAGATCTATCCTAGGAATCCGGGAGAAAGATATAGTACGCCACACCAAAATAAGAGAGAGAAAAAAAACAGATTTCATGCTTCACTCTATGAAATTGAAGTGAAAATGGGCAGGGCATCTAGCTAGAACAGAGGAAACCAGGGGTACCACACGTGTCGTAGTATGGAAAAGACCTAAAAGAAAAATAAGACGAACAAAGCAATTAAGAAGATGGGTCGATGGTGTCAGAGAAGTGGCAGGTGAGAAGTGGCATATAGAAGCGCGACACAGACGGCAGTGGACAGAATTAGAGGAGGTCTTTATCCTACAGAGTCATTAAAAATAATGCGGGCTTCTGGGCTTGGACTTGCGGGCTTGGGCTTGGGCTTTATACAGAAATATTAAATTTAAGCAGTTAATTGCACACTTTTACATAATGACGTAGCAAAGTAACGTTCCCACGCGAATACACAACTAGAATGAATCAACACTCGTTTTTTTTTTTCGAACTGATTATTCTGATGGCCAGGAGGCCTTAACAGTTTCACTGGGCTTGTGGGCGAACGCTTAAGGCACTCTGCCGAGAAATAAGAGCAACATCACCACAGGAGCTCTGCGTGTCTTTTATAACAGAACCCCTGTCGCTGCACATCAGGTATTCATACGATGTAGCGTAATAGTCGATGGCATTTGAGCGTCTTTTCAATTAGCGTTACAAATTACTAAAATTTGTTTATTGGTAGCTGGCAAGGCAGACGCCAACCTTGTATGGCATAGATTTCCACAAAGTAACGCCCTCACCTATTAAGTGCATGCATATACCTAATACGTAGTTTAGTTTTGGAGAAAAACAGCTATTTAAATAACTAGCTAACCCGTAATATATTTCACACATTAAAGAATATAAACAAACTAACAGCTATCGTGTAAGTGAAACAAATTGTTAGTAGATGGCGCCTTGAATATATTTTCAATTGTATCGTAAGTTTTTTCATTATTTTCAAAGAAAACATAAATTTTAAACTATTCGTCTATGTTTCGTCAGTAGCGTGAATCATAAGCTTTAAAATCATGTTTAAATAATTAATTTTTTATCAGTATTAACGGAGATGTGGCGTTACCAGGAAAAACAACTTTAAGAAATAATAATATATATAATTGTCACTACAGAAGGTGCGTATTGTGTTGATTTTACCAACTCAGCTATAGGTCTAAATATAAATGAATTAAAATAACTCTGGCGAAACAAAACAACTTCACGCTAAATAACAGCGAAGATTATGAAAGCTTACCTTCGTCGGTTACCTAACATCACTTAGAGTACTGGCGGTAAAAAGAAACTGCGCTTGCCGTGACAAAGCGTTGAAAATTTCAATGTTCCTCCGTAATTTGTTTACTTTATCATAAACAATGGAATTTGTTACATCTAAGTTATAGACTATAGTTATACAGTATTTGATAATATTCATTGTACTTAAAATTATAATAAATAGTCGAATGGTTAAATGTTACAATTCCTTTTTAATCACACTTAATAAATAAATAATCAAGTCTAGCTAATCAAACAAAAATTAGAGAACCGTGAAATGCTTAAAAGCCTTTCATGAAGACAATAATAACATACTAGCTGTGCCCACGGCTCCGTCTGCGTATAATGGACGGTTATTATTTAAGTATGGGAATATTATTTTAACTCATATTTTAGGTTTTAATTATAATTATGATAGCTTATCAATTTCGGAATGGCATATATACTTCCCGTGTATAAATTTTCATCAAAATTGGTTGATACTTAATCAAAGTGGAGTGCGCTTGCGAAGAATGACAATCACTAGCCCGTACAGGTGATTTAGTCACCGTGACAAAAAGTGGAGTGCGCTTGGTGTTAGTATAATTATGGTAGAACACAGGTATGGAGAACACTGTATTTTTATCAAACCGAAAATTCATCCATTAGACAAAAATTAACGTTACTTTTACATATTAGAAAATGACTAAAACAATTTTTAACTTCCGTTCAAAAAAGAAGATTCCCCGATCTTTGGATTACATTATATAGTTCTGGGGTGATTGTGTATACTCGCAGTACGGTAGTGTACTACGGGATTAATAACACCCTTTATAATACTGACTTTATTTTGCGGTTTAAAAACACACTCAATAAAACACCACATTACAAATATTATAGACACTGAGCAGAGTTAGAACGACGTCTAGCCTCGTAAACGGCGGGTAGGTAATTACTTTAGAAAAAATGTCGCCGGTTAACAATCCCAGGATTTGGACTTATAACGGGACTTTGTCTACCTACAGTCATTCGCTCAGCGTTTATAACATATTTTAGAGTTATAAATAAACCTTAACTAAAAGCAATAACAAAAATATAATATGATATATCTATATCTGGTGGCAATACCAGGTTGTCACATAGTATTATCAAAAGAATTGTTGTAAGCCAGGATGTTATGGATGTCCGTATTTGTAACCGAAACTATCAGATATCCGAAATAAAAAAATATCCATAACCGTATCCGTAAAGACGATATATGGACTTTACGGTAAGTAAAGTGGTCTGGGCCAAAAGGCACCAGATCAAGAGGTCGACCAAGAGCCAGATGGGCAGACGAAATTGTAGCGTGCGCGGGCGGAAGTTGGCTAGACAAAGCTAATGACAGAGAAGAACGGCATTCCTTGGGGGAAGCTTTTACCCGAACGGGGTCCATGCATTAAATAATTAGGTAGTTTGTAATCAATTAATTAAGCAAAATATAATTTATAATTAGAAACCAAATTCATCTTAGTTTATCAAATGTAATGTAATTTATTATTCAATATGTACCTATGCATGGAATTAAATAAAGCTTTATTATTATTTATTATTATTATAAAGACGAATTAGCCATTGTCAAAAACCAACACACATACACAACCGCAGTTTCGAACGACTGTAAGCAAACTATTTTAACTATGATAAGTGAAACTTTTTCGCGGAACATCTTCAACTTATATTCTCAATATGATTACATAAATATAACTGAATCTCGATACCTAATAACACCTTTACGGACTAAAATAGACTAAATACTGTAAAATATCCGTATTCATATCCATATCCGAAACCGATAGTTTAATTCTGATGTTATTACTGTGTGAAGCTAAAACGTTGCTAAAATTTTGTGATTTAGGAATGTTTAAAAAGTTGTAATCGAACTATGCGATAATTATAATTTATTACTAACGATAATAAAATAGTACTTTCTAATAATAAAATTATGAGTTCAATATTTAACATTTTCTTAACAAATTAACGTATTTATTGTTTACTAGCCGACAAACATTAAAATTCGTTAATTAAAATTGAGCGTGATTAATGGACAAACATTGAAAGATATCTATCGTTGCGTTCATACCTTGCGTTCATATTATATATTAGATAAGCAGCAAATTAAATTAGTAATAAGTTACTAGACGAGGGCTACTCGGTCCTGGATAATGAATCTTCATCCTCAATTATAAACAACTTAAAATGTATCCTTACATATTTAATAGATTTTATACGAACTGTAGCTCTGTGAACTGTGGCCGTAATTTTACCTGATTCTAAGTGTGACGATGTGACCCAAGATGATAAAATGCTAAACCTAGTGGAAGACTGGCTCTCAAGTGCAGCTGCACACTTTTTGGTGCTTGGTGACAGATTTTCAACTTGTGGGTGGTAGCTAGCCAGACGGGCATTAGAAAAAGCCCTACCACCATGCTATTGTTTCCTCACGATGTTTTCCTTCACCGAAAAATCAGGCTCATTGCAGGGATTCGAACTCACGTCAATCGACGCGAAGTCGTACACGCTACCACTGAGCCATAATTGCTTCTAAACGACTTCAAAGATTGAACTCATGTTCTAAGTTAGCAATCAAGCTTACGGCCTGCCTGTTGATAAGAGGCTACTGTAGCCTATGGACGCTTACAGTACCATAGGTATCGACTTGTGCGTTGCCGACCTTGAACTCCCATAACCCCAAGGAGCTCCGAAAACCGTACTCACCGCAGGAACACAACACAAGGTCATTTGGCTGCGATCTTCTGTAGGGTGAAGGTAGTCCACCAGTCGGGCTGCCCCAAGTAGAGAGAAATCTACAAAAAATATTTTTTTTTTATCAAGACGATGGTTCTTATGTTAGGTTCTGATAGATGGCGATGTGGTAGAGTCATTATCTACCGGGAAAGGGCAGAACAACGTCTACCGGCCCATCTAGTTTTATATAAATTATTAAAGTTAATGATGATTAAAACCCGTGTAACATTTTGTCGCCATAATTTCCTGTACATTGTAGAATAGATGGAACACATCTGTATCGCACTATTATTCAATCTACGTCACATGTCGGCATTTCAAGGATTTTGCGGATGACCATGCGTTTTTCCTTATAGAGTTCCAGTATTAGAATGAATCTAAGGTTTTAGTATATATTTAATGGCTTATTATATTGAACGGCCCATTTTTTTTACTTTAAATCATACTAATGGTTTGCTCAAGAAAGCGAGTCGCTCAAATACGAACGCTGGAATTGCAAATATTTATGTCGGCTTATTAAGGTTCATTCAGAACCTCTTGATCTGAAAATATTATTGTAAAGGTATGAAAAATTTATATTATTTATATGAATGTCTCTGTTTTTTTTTAATGGTATAGGTAGAAGAAATAATAAGCTATTGTTAATTTTGATTCAACAATTTTTAAATATATTGCTTCCTTCTATAAGACAATCGCTTTACCTTGATGTTTGATTTATATAATAGACTTGTACTTCACTAAAATCGTTTATATAGATTTGTCACAAAAGCCTTGACACACAATTTCCGCACAAAACATTGCGAAACCTGTTTATAAAAAGAATAACGTCGAACTTTTGGCTTCGACGATCTAATTAAAAGGACATTAAACCTTGTGCGGTATTTTAAGCGTGTCACAGACGGCGAAGATGTTATATTTTTTATCTTATGATAAAATATCGCTAAACATACGATGAAGATAATATATATATTCTACTCACAACATCTTAATATATAGCGATATTATATTTCATCTTAAGATGTGACGTGTACTCAGTGCGGGGTGAGGGGTGTCAATGATGCGACGGTATGATGCGATTCTCGCGATTGCTTGCTATGCTGACTAAACATAGATTGTATGCAAATCTGAATATTATGATTAAAAAAATATTTATTGGAATTAATATATATATGCATGCTCGATAGAGTAATCCTGAATTTCACACATTTACTCTTTTGGGTCCTTAGAATGACAAATATAACACCACTCACTCCATAGAAAAATCACAATCTGTTTTACAACTCAGTGAAACACAAACGATGGCGTCCTCTTTTATTGGTGAATTGGGATCACGTGACTAATCATATATTTTTCTTTTTATTGACTCAATATACATTGCCAATCGACGTTAGCTATGTTTATATAAATAAAAATTTGTTTTGTTAACTATCAATTAATCGATTGAGTACCAATTATTTGACAGTACGGAGTGTGTCGTCCCGTCGAGCGATTCTGCAGCTTGCCTAGTTTACTAACTTGATGAGCTAAAAAAATCTCATTCGCTCAAATCTTTGTTGAATAATTGATAATTATCGATATTTTACCAATATTAGCTACGTCTTCACCTACGTCACGACTACCACATTTTTTATAATATATGCTAAAGCAATTTGCCTATCTAAGTCAAAATAAGGATCATCGTGTGATAAGTTGTCTAATACATAGAATAGTAAATTTCGGGCCAAAAATATGTATGATACCTAAGCAGACTGTCAAGAGACTGAAATGGTTTCATATGTTAACGTATCTTAGCAGTCTGTGATACCTTAACATGCTATAACATTGTTTGATAATATATTATAGTATCTCCACCATCTGTGACGCACTTTAGAATAAATTTCCTATTTGAATATTGGCTAATGGTTGTTGTAGGTCAGTGACGGCGGAATAAACAGGTTACTTATTTTAATAATTAACGATTTCTAAGTGTTTTGAGCAAAACCTATCATATTGATTTTTTTATTAAATTATATTATTTATCAATATCGAATACCTATCTACATAAACTTGAAAAATTAATCCTTATGTAAATACAAAACTCCATGCAAATCTTTTCGAAAAAGCAAGTATAAGATATATTGATACAGTAAAATTTATTTGGCGTCTCGACAGAGATGGTTTGTCTATGAAAATAGTGAAGACTCATAAAAAGCCAAGTCTAGGAGGTGAGTATAAGAAATCGAGTAATTTTGGCTAAAATCTAACCAATTTTTTTCCCGTTAAAGTCCATTCTATAGAATATACAGTGCCTAATTATATGACCTAAAACATTTTAATCAATGAGAAGACAATAAAATTCATATATTCTTATTATATGTTGTGGAATTTGGTATATGGTGTACCTATCCATATCAATAATTCGTAATTTTTGTTTCATTTATGAATTCAAAAACAAAGATTAGATACGGAAAATAACCAGACTTACCACTGTCTGCGACCTCTTGTAATGTAAAAACTATATTATATGAAAAAGGTTTCTTCGAAACGGCTCTAACGATTTGGATAAAGTATAGTATTTAGATAACATTTCACTTTCATAGTTTACCTATAGTTTATCTATAGTACTTGTTTATTGAAAGACTCGCCCAGATATTTACAAATTGCTCGTAATTGCCAAACTTTAACGTTTCTTTTGACTTAAAATTATCATCTTTAATTAATACTCCATAACATAATGATACAAAATAAACAGGAAAACGTCGTGATCAAAATCATAGCATGACACACTACGCCATTCTGTACCTACTGCTCGTTAAGATAACTAAGTAACACACTCAAGTCGAAAATCTCTACTATATGATTATGTAAGCAAGTTTCGGCAGCGGGAATTGATACTCGTCGTTTTCGGACATATCTTCACATAAAATCAGAAATTTTTGCCAATGGAATAAATTGCAAATTAAACTTTGTAACGATTTGATTGAAACACAAGCGAGTTTTTGATGGGATCTTAATGTGTCATATGGTAGTTTATGTTTTAATTCATACACTTTTATTTGACCCTACATTGTATTATTGGTAACATTTTACACGTTTCAATTTAGTTTTCGTGCACAAGTGAAGTGGATTAAAAATAATATCTAGAAATATACATTTTGAGTTGCTGTACAAATTTAACAACTGGGCCACAACATTTTAGGGCTTTGATATTGACAGGATTGTCTATAAACACACGTTGCTATTAATAAAGAAAAAGAAATGCAAGCAAATCTGGTGCCGAAACTTGATATAAATAATATGCTAAATGAGTGCGTTGAATTCAGCGAGTTCGCCGAGCATGTTAAGTAGAATAGTTTTGGTCAGTGCTTGGTTTGTGTACCCAGCGTAGAACTCACCTTCTGTGACGAAGCAACCACTGTTACGGCCGTGACACGAATTCTTGTTGAAAAGATGTTTTTAGTCGTGTTCACATTAATGAGCTTAGCGTACGATGAGTATGTTAATAAAATTTATTGGTTTTTAAGGCGTCGATAAACATTTACCATCAGGTATGCCGTTTGCCTGTTTACTGCCCTTTGGCATTAAAAAAATATTTACTATCTTAACTATATTTTGTTTCACGGTGTACGCATATCTGCGTACAGAAATGAACCAAGATGTAGGAGCGAGTCCTGTTCCTAAAAATGTATCGTAGCTCGTTTTTGGTAGATAAAGTTAGGTAAAACAGATATGACAGACAGATATGTTCTCTTACCTGAGTGCTGGATTGATTGGATTTTGTAATCATATTATCGACTTTTGTCTGAAATACGCCCTTATGCTTCTAAGGTGCTTACGTAAATTTTTCTTGGTACTTTTCTCATCCTTATAATAGTATCACAAGATTATTTAGTTTGTAATGACTCAATAAAATTAGCGATAATCACAACTGGTAGTAAATCAACGACAACCGGTAAGAAGCTTATCAAGATAGGCGAAAGCAATTTCAACCATCAAAAATTAAAATTTTGGTACGAAGTTTCGTGGTTTATGATGCTAAATAGCAATACACATCTTTTTCAAAATACTATATACACAGAACGCATATATGCTATACACTATTGCCTATAATTAGTTTGTACATCGTTTCTTGAAGTGTATGTTACCTTTGAAAACGTAAAACTATTAGCAAAGCTAATGAAGAATAAAAAAACACTTTAAAATAACAGTTATTAACATGCTACTAACCGCATTAAAGCGTTATTACCATAAAATCGCTACCGCTTAATGTTGTACATATTAATAAAAACAAACCTTTATGTTGTTTATATGAACTCGCCGGCTAACGGGTTTTTGTTTGTTGACGTCTGTAGAATATTTATTACCCAATTATGGTTATAACATAATTGAAATAATACTATGGACTTATAGGCTATAATACTAATAACCATAATTTCTCTGATTATGTTAAGCGTTTAGCCATTTTCGTTCAAGTTATAACTAAATAACAAACAAGTCCTGCCAGACGATTTAAGGACAGTGGCTAGACAATCTAAGGGCCGAAGTGTTTATCTTTTAAATGATAGACTTATGCAATTTTCAGTACCAAAGTTTACGCATATGGTACAATGCAGTAACTGGTCAGGTCTTCTTTGATGTGCAAACGCGTTTCATTGCTCTTGAATAAGTTATCTTCAATATAAAATATTCATAAATGAATGGGTAAAATGATTGTAGATTCGATTTTCTTCAAGATTAGTGAAACACTAGCTGTTATATATACACTCGTGTTATGTTTTTCTCCATAACGCCGCCGCCAACGCAACCATATTCTCGCTTCCCATACTTGCCTTCAGCTTGTCAGATTGTTTGGTATTCATAGTTACTGCTCCGCTCCTTAAAATTGGAGCGTGAAGTTATATAGTCTATAGGTATATTTCCTCCATAAAAAACCTATAATCCAAAAACAATTCTTCAAATCTGACTGGTAATTTCAGAGATTAGTGCTTTCAGACAAATAATATATACAGCTTTATAATATTATTATAGACAGAGAGTAGATTAAAACGAAGTAACTGATGCTGTATTTTTTCATATATAATAAGAATATTATATTAGATAAGAGCAAATATGTTTATACCATACAAGATATATAGCACTGTCATGTCCATGTGCTATCATTCCCAGAAATTCATTATTATAAGAACTGAGAGCTATCTATAACTACTTAAAATTGTCCAGTTATATTGCTGTTATCAGACCTCAAACAAAAAAAACTATCTAAAATAAAAACATATAGGTATAGCCAAGTTCTTCATTGAATATTCTCGAAAAAAAATTATAGGTCCAGTTTTGGACGAGGAAACAGGGAAATACAAAATTATAATTTCGTCGATTTTACATAGGTTCTATCAGTGCACGCTGCAGTTGTCTCTCTCGCGTTCTATTCGGTCGTTCGAACATAGCGCGACTGCAATAGATTTCTGCTAAAACCGATTCTTCGATATCTTGTCGACCTCGTTTTTTCTTAACATCTAGTTAGATTGAATATACTGATAATAATTACTGATTGATACTGTTTTATTATATTAGTAACTACAGCATTCTCTAATTGTGCAACAATGCTTTAATTTTATAAAATAAATTAACAGCTGTCCGCTACTACGTCATTAGTTACCATATAAAACGTAATAAAATATAACCTGTAGCATTCGGGGATAATGATAAATAATTATAAGGATCAGATTAGTAGTTCCGGAGATTACCTCCGACAAATACATAAACATGAATTACCTCTTTATAATAGTAGTATTAATTAAATTCAGGGGATTAAAAGCAACAACGCTATTGTCCATGATATACAAGAAGGCCAAATAATAAATATGTATTTCGGCGAAATTTTGTCATTAAAGGTTTCATAAAAGAAAAATGTGTTAAGAAAAATCAGCTAATTTATTGTAATTTAAACATATTAATCCAAGAAATGCTTTTCAATGAGTTAAAGAATCGATGATATTTTTTTACAAAAGTGGACAGTCGCGTCTTTGCTTCTATATCCTCCATTATTGTTTGAAAAATAAAAACTGGATATTTTAATAACAAACTAGTCATGTCTTTCTTAATGGTTTATTAAAAGAAAAATAAATAAAAAGATAATAATATGTTACAACATTTGTGTATCTTATAATAAACCAAATCACTCTCAACTTAAAATGAGCAACAATTTATACGAGGCATATTAAATAGACCGCAGATAACAGATTGTTCATTCTCTTCAGAAGTCTCGTAAGATTTAACAAATCACTCAATCTACATAGTTCCACGACGTGAACACAGTGAACAATCTGTTCTCCCTTAACTTTGATCATCACATGTTCTATGTTTTTAAACAACATTTACAAGTAGTTCTTTATTATAATATCAACAATAAAAATTATATAACTATTTTCGTATAAATATACTATCACAATGAATTAAAGCTTAGATCTCAACAAATGACTCTAATATTATTTGAAAGCACTTATATATTATAGATACAGGCTGTTATTATCTGTTATTATTTATCACATCATATTTGTTATTTATACAACTTTAATTTGTTGTGCGTACATCCCTAGAATGTTCTGTATTTGAACAACCAGTTTATAGGTGTTAAAAGGTGGCGCGCGAGTCGTTTCATTTCAAAGACAATAGGAATATAGTCGTGAGAAAAAGAAATATGTAATATAGATACTAATATTACAAATATTAATTGGTGCAATTGTTTGTAGACTATGTTTATATATTTTTAAGCAATTTAGTAATTATGCTCTTCCATATAAATTTCCATAAATATGCATTATAAATATTGTTAAGATTTAACGTTATTAATTTTTAATACAATTATTATTTTAACTGGACGTCAATTTGATTTGCAATTTTCAGTAGATTTAATCGAAAGAGTGAATTTATTGGAAAAAAGACTTTGTATTAATATGTACAAATACTGAGTAACCAATCCGATCCTTATTTTTTTGTTGTAGTCCATAGACCACAACTGAAAATTATAAATGTAAATATTTCGTATGTGACTAAGTAATATTTTTAACAGCTGCAACAGTCACCAATTGAACTTCACGCACCATGTTTAATGTAAATTTTTTGATATAGCTATTCTAATCCGTTCTTGAAATAACTATATATATATATAGTGAATTGATCAAATATTTAAAATTCTTAAAACCGCACAACTATTTATTAGAGTATCCACAAATTTGAACAATTTTCTTTGCAAAGTCCAAAAGCACTGTAATGAAATCGAACGTATATTCACTTATAACTCTTGTCCCCGATAAATACAATAAAAAATAATGAAAAGAAATAAAAAGAAATTCAGTGGCCCGACAAACCTGGAAGGTCAATGCCTTCCCAAAACACGAACAAGGTGTATTAACATGATACAGTTTAACAACCTTGTATTGTGCAAGGTTGCGATTTTTCTTCTATATTCGTAATATCAAAATGTTTTATCGATAATTGTAATTTATTTACAAAATAGAAATAGATTTAGAAACTATACTGATTTTTTGGTAAACGAAAATTCTTATGCAAATCATACAAAGCTTATTGGATACACTGACATTTTGTTTTAGTGTTTTTATTGTATTGAAAAAGTAATATAGAATATAATTTATTATGTGAAATCTATGTATCAGTTAAGCTTTGAATTATCTTTAATCAAATAATAAAAAATAAAGTAATTTAACATGAAAATTCACAGTATTCTACAGGTGTATCTGATTTCACCGTTTGATAAAATAATAAATAATATTATTTGAATTCTATACATGATGTGTTAATAGATAGATATTCAATTATATTAAGCAGAATTTGAATTTACAAATTAATTACTAAAATCGATGAACTTGTGCGTACGTATTTACAGCGGTCGCTATTTGACTAACGTGAATAGATTCATCAAATTCACGTTAGTCAAATAGCATTTGCACAGTTGCTATGTTTTGGATGATAAACCAGCCAAAAAGTGTATAACGTCTTTATTTTTATATTATAATTGTTAAGTGCTTTAAATAAGAGAGGGTTTCTAGGGTTCCGAAATCAAAAGGAACCCTGATAGTTTCGTTATGTTCGTATGTCTGTCTGTGTCTTAGCTCAGAAATTCTTAGTACTAGAAAGCTGTAATTTGGTATGGCTGAAAGAGGTGAAATAAAAAAAATGTTTAGGGTACCTCCCCTACACGTAAAGTAGTTTTTTTTTCTCATCTATCTCGTCTTGTGGGATGTAGTTGGATAAGTCGTTCAAAAATATTGCGGGTCTATGAAAACCATTTTTCGATTCAGGGAGAAATATTATGCTTTAAACTGCTAATTTTTGTTAGAGCCTAGTGTCCCCACCCCCTGGCAGCTAAATGTTTGTAGTTTATATAATGAAGTTAAAAGGCAAATTATCAGAGGTATTTAGGCTTTACAAGTTAACGAGTAATAAATGGTCAATCAACTTACAGAATGTACTTGGAGAAGTAATTTCGTTCAAATTCCTTTCCTTTCCTGCATATAATGACGGGCAAGTACGGAACCCTAAACTGCGCATGAACTGACTAAATTTTGTCAATTCTGCCTAGTAGTCACAGAAATCATACTTCATATATGCACAAACAAAATTCACACTCTTACTTTTCAATATTATCTATGATCAGTTTCCCAAGTCCGGTGAAGCTATAAAAACCGTCTGAGGCTTCAGGACTCTTTCAGCTAACAAGTATAGTCAGATGGTTAATTATGGTCAGTTAGAGATATTATCACCAAACGAGGATACATTGAAAGAAATTGCTTATTCATAAATAGTAATATGATAATACTGCCATTCCAGAATGTTCCCGTGGTAAACATGTGAGATCATCAGAGATCAAAGAAAACCGTATGTAAATAAATCCCTCGATAACCTATGAAGGTGAAACATTAGAAATATTATGAGACTATTTGTCATTTCTATAAGGCACATTCTTTTTTTTTCCATAGTAACTCGGCATATTGATGGCGCTGTCCCTGATAGTAATCACAGAACAATACAAGCACAAAGGCGACCACAGAGAGATCGACAATCCGCTGTCGTGCCAGCCTGCCAAATATCTCATCACGTTACGCTTAAAAGACCTGATGGCGTAAGAAAGAAGCAACACACTGGTCGGGAGACGGTTTTACACTCTAATACAATTCGTTTTTAATACAAAACGAATAAAACCATCAATAGAAATCTTACATAAAGTACTTTTCCCTTGGACGGCAGTATACATAACACTTCTAAGTAAAAGTAAAGTAATGTTGTAATATTACGTTCTTTTAAAATATTCGTTCTCATTATACGAATACAGCATCTTATTCATATTGGAAGCGTAAAGCGCTACTACTCTGCCACAATGAATACGACAAATAAGATATGTAGACTTTAAAATTAATGTATTATGCCAAAAATGTATATTACACCGTTAAAAATATGAACGAACCAACGAAAAAATCGCGATTTTAATTTTTTGGTATGTAATTAATTTTAAAGAAACGGAAAAAGATTAAAAATAATAGGTTCAATATAATTAACTTAAAAGCCACGCATTAAAAACCTGTTCTCTCATATCTTAAAAAAGGTTTTTGAAACTGAGTAATACTTTTCTAAGTAATAAAATTAAAACGGCAAAAACCTTACTCGTATTAAAACTTAAAATATAGTATGTATTATACAGAAAATGTGGTTCAAAGCCATTGGCATGATTGTTATGAAGCTGCCTTTGTCTTTAATAGCAAAACCGGCCAGTACATCGTGACAAATAGCAAAAATAGTGCAGGGAAAACAACACGAGAAAGTTTGTCTATTTCCCTCCAAAGTACTCGTTCTTGTCCTGTGTCGGCATCTAACCAAGCAACCTGAAAATACAACGTTTTTGTTATATGTACAATTTAAAATATATAATTTTAAACGTTATTTAAAAAGAATTAATGAGACAAACTTATAAATTATTATCCGGGCTGTATTAGACGTAGGTTATCCCAAAATAACATTGACATCTTCTACGTTTCTCCAAGACTCTGAGAGCATTTATCGTTGCAATTCCTCGGCCCGAATAAATTGCCACAACAAATGAATGTAACAAATCATCATTGACTTTCACACGGCGAAGATGATTTATTCCCTATCATAAAAAGGAACTTGTTATGAAGTATGTGATCCGTTCGGATCCTGAATTCTAAAACCAGTTACTTACTGGATGTTGTTATGAATTAAATAAAGATAAAGTAAACTTTATTTTTACTGTATAAATCTTTTACAGTGTACTACATAGTAGGAATGTTATTCCTAAGAACATTTAATAGGTTGGCCCTTAACAGCAAGAGCTTAAAATCAGACAAAATACGCTGTATCCTGTTAATAGTAAATCTAAATAACCAAGGTTAAATAAATATGTTATCCGTTCAATTTTCAGTTGAGGCTATATTTGTAAAAATAACGTAAAGTTTCTGTAGTGGCAGCGCAAAGATTTTACTAACTCCAAAAAAAAAATGTCATGGACTAATAAACAGTAATATTTAAGGTAAAATATTTATAGTATAACCACTCTTCATTTTAACAAGAGAATATTGAAGAACCATTTGTGTTTGAAAAGATTAAAATAATCTTAAGACTTAGTAGTCACTTCTTCTATTTGGCACTAATGTAGGTCCTATGCCGTAAGATATCTAACCTTCTTAGGCGTTATTTTCCGTGGAAGCTGATAAAATGTATTTAAGATAAGAAGTTTATCACACTAGTTATAATACCTGCAAAATACTTTGCCTTCTCTCGACGCCTACGACGTTCGGTGTTGTTGCCGATGGTGTAGGATGGACGGCGGGAGTCGTTGCGGGTGGTGAGGTGGGAGATGTCAAGTCTACCTTACGGCATCTTACTCCACTTCCCTCCCAGGTAGCTATCGTGCCACAAGAACCCCTGTCCCCGTTAAGACGCTGCAAAAAACGGCGTATCTTTGTCTAAATGACCTAGGTTCTGAGTAAGATCAAATGTATGAATTGATTGGATATTATACTATGTCAAATAATTCAACAACTTTAATATATTGGGCCCTTATTTGTAGATGGAGAATTCTTTCTCCAAAAATGAGTAGACGTAGCTTAAAAAGATAGTCCTTTTAGAATTAGTTTTCCATGTGAGGAAAGAGTTATAAACGGATTTTTCATTTAAGCAAATGGAAATAATCTTATTAAGCATATCGTTTTGATGAATTTGACCAAGCAAAAAGTAAAAATTAACCATACGATATATATCGATTTGTCTTGTATAATTTTTATTTTTATTTTTAATGATGCAAAGGGAGCAAACCCGCATCGCCTTTGGTTCATTAGAAATAACGCGAAAGAATATATTGCAATTAGAAACGTTAGCATGAAATAATAATAATAAAATAATAATTTTTATTCTTTCTGAATGTTTTAACTTTATAGTTATTGTATGTATTTATTTATTTACAACGTTTTAAAATTGTCATATTATCAATGTTTTGTATAATTATGTTTTTACACACATTTCCCCTTGGTAAAAAAAGTAACAAATGGTGACCACTCTACACTCCCTAGTCAGAGGGTGAATCAATTTGTGATTATGTATTGCTTTCATTAAAATATGCTTTAATAACACTATACCATGCTATAATAAAAAAATAGGGCGAAGATCAATAACTCGATATACGAAACTATCCTTAATGATTCATTAACTTCATTATCACGCTGAAGACTCAAAAATACACGTGATTTACCACTCTCGTATTGTCTTATTTGTATAAAGTGAACTATCTATGTAAGAAACAGGCGTGTATGTATTTAGTAATCTGTATGTTTTGGTCTAAACTAACAAGCCAAGAAAGAAAAAACAGGTCCCTTACAGAACCTATGTACCTGAATAGTGTTCATGTATTACTTAAATCGTAGATAAAGTAAGCGATTGCAAGTATATTAATATTTACCACTGGTATGATCCTAGGCATGGATTCTTGCATTTTATTTTTATTCAACTGGTATTGTTTGTCAAGCACCTTGACGACTACGAATTCCCCGAGTGCTGCGAAAACGAACATCATGCAACCGGCCATCCATAAATCTAAGGCCTGAAATTAAATATTATATGATTGTTCTGTTGCAACAATGATACTTTTGTTTTTGGACGTTCGCACGGGATGAAGGAGTCAGATGTAAGAAGTAATGGTTGTCACAGTCTATAAATGATAAAATGAGCATAAGTATTTATTAACTCTACTACTAATCATGTTATGAATAAATGCATATTAGAAGTTTTTATTTATTTTATACACTATAAAGGTGGCAAATAAACATACGGCCCGTCTGATGGTAAGTGGCTACTGTATTCTATGGACGCTTGTAAACCGTAGGTATAATTAGTGGGTTGCCGACCTTGAATCCTCGGACTGTCCCAAGTAGAGAGAAATCTCAAAAAATGTATCTGTGCCTTATCACTTTTTGAACTCCCTTCTCCAAGGAGCTCTGCAAACCCAACTTACCGCAGGAATATAATACAAGGTTATTTGGCTGCGATCTTCTGTAGGGTGGAGGTATTCCACCAGTCGGATCATTCTCCAAAGAAACTTCTCTGAGCCCTATCTGGTCTTAACATTATTGGGGGGTTTTACTTTGTTTTTATAATAATTCATAAACCTATTTGACCGTATTTTATGTAACATTGGTGGTATTTCACGTTATGAAGTTTGGTTATTGAGCAAAATGAAGTTAATTATAAATAATAACAAAAACATACATTTTGAGTTGCTACAAAAACTCTCTGGTCAGTTCTAACAAGAGAGGCACTATTTTTGAATATTAGAAAAATATTCTATCCACGTGACATTGGCAGAATTATGTATAAACACACATTGCCATTAATAAGAAAAAGAAAAAAGTGCATATTAGATATTGCAGTTGACATAAGCATTCGTTTATTCCGTAAAGAGGATACCGAAAATATCCAATTAATTTCAAAGCATTCTTGCAATAGTAGAAATAGTAGAAGGCAAACCGCCATAAACTTACGCAATCATTTTTTATGGCAGATTTGCTATGGACGGATCGTTGATTGAAAAAAATACATATTACAAATTACAATAGTATCAGTCCGCACGTTTAAAAGTTAATAATTGAATCAGAAAACTCAATTTAAATCCACTTTATAGTATAATTAATCAAAAGCCCTTTGAAAATATCCAAATTAAATCATTTTAATTATTAACCGATATTATCAAGAAAACGTAAGAGTATAAGTTGAGTATTTAAAGTTTTGCAATCCTTTAGGAAAAACTAAATTGAATAATAATCTTGTATTTTGATTATATATTATTTTATATTCAGTGAATAATGTCGCATTATAAACCTTTGTTTTAGTATAATTTAATAAAAAAAAAATGATAGCGCATAAACTCCAAACAACGACATCTATCGTAAAATTTTAGAACAAAATGGAAAAATGACGCCAGTTTATTTCTGTTGAAAATTACGTAAAGCTTAATAATAAGGATTAATTTCGTAGAATTATTTAAAATATATAAAGTATTATATACAAACCTACTTTTTTATGAATATAACTTAAACGAAATTTATACACACTACAAATATACATATGTATAAAAATGCACCTGTATGCTACTACAGACTATAAGCTAATCTACAATCATACACTAATCATACAACATTTCATTAAACTCGGTACAGTAGTTTCTGCTTTATTGGCGTACAAGCGCACAGACAGACAGCCAACCAGCAGCCGGACAGATATTCAAAAATATCAAAAACCATCGAAAGGTTCTCTGTCCATTATTCTAAGTTCCCCATAATATTTTTTCTTGAACATATTTATTTATTTAAGCAACCAACAAGGCATACACTTCACAAAAACTTAAAAAAAAAAATACAACATGCTTAACTTAGAATCTAAGTGTTGCCTTAATTAAAGGTAGCTCTGACATGCAAAAAAGTAGTGTAAAAAGTGTTTAATTGTTCATGAAATCAATTGGATATAAGAATATAAACAAATAACATAAATAACATAAGTGCTTAGTCACCACACATTTAATGTATAGATTTCGACTCTCTACTATTTTATTATAAATATAGATTAAAACTTACCTTAACATAAGCGACAGGAGGTATATCTGCTCTAAGCCCAGTAAACATTGTGACCAGAGTTAGCATGCAAGTGACCAAAAGTGTCACTCTTCCAGGTATCGCATCCAAATCCAGCCAGAAGCTAAACCAGGATAGCATAACGACTAAGGAGGATGGAGCGAATGTTTGTATGAGGTGGTGTCCGATCTGTCGCTCGAATCTGAAGTAGACTACTAATCGTGAATAGTTTCCTGAAAGAAAAAATAATTTTCAACATCTTCACTATTGGTGTCCTGTAAGGCTTGTATCTTGAATTACAATTTAAAATATTTTCTGTCATAAACTAAAAATAAGTTGAAATTATCTTTAGGTCAAAATATGATTAAAAATTAATATATTTGGCATTCGATTTATTTGATAATAAATCTTAGTAATACCTATATAAAAACAGTTAAATATTGGTCGGTACAACCTTAGAATATTAATAATACTTGAGATAGAAATCTTTGATACGATTACTTGATTTAAAATTGAGCAATATTTTTAACTATAGTAACCATACAGCTAAAAAAGAAACAAACAACACAAAGTCTTTGGTTAAAGAAGAATGAATCAACTATCTTAAAGGGAAATATTAATATCTAAAAGGAATTTTACCGTCTTTGTCAATCATATATCCGTTAGTTTCTTCCAAACGCAAAGGTTGGCCGATGTGATATTGCAATAGTTTCAATTCAGGGTTTATTGTAACACCAGCTTCGCTCCAACGAAATCTCACTTTCTGGTTGCTGTATGAAACTGCGAACAAATAAATAGATTTTAGTTCATGGTATTTCTATTTTGTATTTGTAAAGCTTGTAATAGTTACCAATATTATGGTATTAAAATTTCTAATTGTAAATGAAAACAATTCATAAAAGAAATGATTTGATTTTTTATTCTTATAGGTGTGAGCACAATCTCTCCTGATGTAAGTGACGATGTGGAAGAAAATAGTAACAGCTAAGTATAGAAAGACTGCCTGTCAAATTCAGCTGCCGGAACACATCTATAAGAGCTTGGCAAACGATTTTCATCTTGGCTTCAGCCAGATTAGCATTATAAACAGTTCTACCAGTGTGTTATGATTTCATGATAACGCTTTCCATCATGGTGTAAGTCATATAAACTACATCTATTCTAATTAAATGATAAAAAAAAAAAAACTAGACTTTGAATCATAGGCGATTTTAAGAATCGAAAAATCTGTAATTCATGTAACTCTGTAATTCATGTAAATCTGTAATCTGATATACGGGAATTGGCTTGTCTTCACAATCACTCACTGTTGTAAGTGATTTCATTTAATTCAATTATATGCATTTGGCTCCTGCAAAAACTATCCAATGGATTTTGACAAAATATTCCCTAAGACAAATATAATGGATACGTAACTAAATATAATGGTTACTAAATAATACAGTCTTTAGAAATTTGCCATTCGTTATTTTCGTTTTTTATTTTATTATTTACTAATATGAATTGTGTTTTTTCAGAGGAAGCTGCGTCAAATTACATTGGTAATGATATTAGGCGGTGAGCGCTAGTCATATCTAATGTACTTAGTTTTCGTTCTGTTATAGTTTTCATATACATACATTGTTTTAAGATGTAACAAATGTCATGAAATTAATATAGTTGCATTGTTACTTGTATTATTGAAATAAGCATCGACTTATAAATCAGCTTTTTTTTGTCTTCAAATGTAGTTTATTTATTACACTAAAAGCCTTTGATCTACTATAAAAACATTTCATTTGATGGCATCTTAATGAAAATTGTAGTGTAAAAAGGTGTTAATTTATTTGCTTTCAATGCTTCCTTTCTTTGATTGTTCCTGGAGATTCCACAGTAGCCATACTATAATAAATTAATTATTTCATCTCTAATAACAAATGGGATGAATACTCACAACTCTCAATATAAATTGGACAGGACTGTATATCCATCGGATAGAGTTGAAACTCCATCTGACAAGCTATAATGGCGTGCATCCTTGCAGAATACCTCACGGTCTGATTTCTGTACAGCGTCACTGAAGAAAACTTGTGCGTAAGTTCGGCAATCTCTAAAATACAATAATAATCTTTTTTGAATCTACGATATTGAATATGTTTATATGTTGCCGTAATAATCACGTAATTTATAGGAATATGTATATTATATATATTTTTAAGTCATAATAAAAGTTTAAATTAATATTCATACTAGTTGGAAAGTCTTTTATACAAATTTCAATATTTGAAATGAAATACCAGATTATTAGAAAATAAATATGTTGATCGTACATCGGTTTCAATCTTTAATCATAACGTATGACCTTACTGAGATAGCTAGACCAAAAGTGGTATTGTTAACAATATTTATACTCTAACCAAAACGACTTGAACATAAAGATCACATTTTTAAAATCCACTGATTTCATGTAACATATTTTTTAAGCAGTGTTTAATGAAAGGACCCCAGTATTATGGAATACTTGTCATTACAATTTATAGTATCGTATACCTTATTGTGTTATTAGACTATAGCCCACATGGTCACACAATCTTTTTAACACAAATAAATGGACAATATTAAGGGGTTCCGGGATTCAAGTCAATAATTATTGTAATTAATAATTTACATATTATTATATCATTCGACAATTATGCGGATGCAATATTTAGAAGGAAGGTAATTCGTATCACAATGCACGATAAAATCACAATAATCTCGTATATGTGATATTAAAATTAATAATGATAAAGAAATCACTTCAAAGGTTAGACTCATAGCTTAAATAGTTAACTGAATTAAAAGCCAATTATATATTCCCTCTAACTATGAAAATGGTCCGTCTTGTGCCTTTGGCTGAGTGTTCACCAAAGCGTGGCGAGTGACTTCAACAGTGTTAAATTTAATTTTGCAAATACAAATTAAAGTAGCAAGTTAACAGTTACAGATTTAAACCAAAACATGAAATAAAAAAAAATAGAATAGTGCAAAAATTTCACAACCATGCCTTTAATTTATGGGTGAATCAAATACTTTAATCAAAATATAAAAATGCAAAAATTGGGTTTTTTTTTCTTTATTATTACTATGGCCAGTGTAAAAAAGCTAGATATTTAAAGTTTTTGCAGTTAGTCAAAAGGCTAAGTGCCAAAAAAAATATTCATAAGGAGCAACGGTTACCGGAATACGGTTGACGGTACTGTAAAGCTCCTCCTAAAATTAAACACAAAATTTGAAAAAATCACAAAATTACTGGAAACTCAACAAGGAATTGAACATATTGTTACTTCGATTTACTTTGCCTCTATGCTTACAAATTTTGAATACGATAGCGATAACATAAAAACAATTAAAACTTTTGATCACAAAAGAGAATGAAATATGAAAACATATTTTCATGTTCACATAGACGGAGATTTAATTAGTATATTAGTGATTATGTAATTTTGCATGCTGCAGATCAACACGCTGAAGACTAATTATGCTCTTTCAGCTGGAGAGAGGCCAGTAACTGATCGATCGCAAAATGGCACTAGCTGGCAAGCGACCAGTTACTGGCCGCTAGCGCGATGTCATATTTATGGCTAAAATTCCATTGTGAATACCATATTTGAGCTGCTCTTACATATATGGTATTAGAACTAAAGACAATAGCAGGCTACTTTGTGAATGCAATATGATGTAATGTTGAAAACATTTTGTATGTATGAGTATATTTCACAACGGTCCTTCGAGTTGCTCGTTTGTGTCATTTTTATGATATATGTATATGATAAAACAAAGTGTATTGAAAGGTATGTTCGTTTATTGTTATTTCATAAATATATGATTGCAATTTTTTTGTTAAAGTAAATATTTTTTACAATAATTCTTTGTTTAGTTTTATAATTATTGGAGGTTTTGTATGAAAACCTAGCAAATGTTTGCTCATCCTACTTTTAGCTTAGACCGATAAAGTATAGTAGAAAGGTCGAACTGCACAAATTACTTCAGTATCAGTTATTTCAATTCATAATAAAAGACATCGTTGTAAGTTTTTTTTTTTTAATTTTAATAATATAATTCTTAGATATTATAATTCTTCCCTAATTCATAAAAGGAGGCTGTTAATACTGCTGAACACAAAACATACTTTATTAATATTCACAGTATATAGGTACACTAATTGTGACCAAAAAACTATCACGAAATTTTGGATAGTAAAATGAGATAATATCAAACTAAAGCACCCTAAACAATGACGGAACACCGTAGATAATTCAGTATAGGAGCTTAAAGACCTTTAAAGTTTATTGACTTTATTCGATTAAAAGCTTAGTTATGGAGATATATCCAAAACCTGCCAGAATGTAATGGAAAGGAGCATGCCCAATAAAAGAAAAGCTGACAGAAAAGACGAGAAACATACGAAAATAGACGAAGTATCAATGAGTATTAGGAAATTCGATGACAGACCATATCACATGACGTATAGAAACAACAAGTATTATTTTCTTGTTCCCCAAAAGTACAAAACGTAAACAGGGAAGACTATTCGCAAGGTAACATGGTGATATTAAAGCACCAGTACAAATATAACGAAATAGAACTGAATGAAAAAAAATGGAGACTCTTGCCAGAATTGGGCAAACTAATCAAGATGTCGATAAATTAACAATGATATAGTAAAAACGTTTATTATAAAGTTGTATCTGATTAAGGACTTACATTATTATAATAAGGAGATACATTATAATTTTTAATTAAATTTTATGACTTACTTTTCCTTTTATGGACTTACTAAAATATTGAAATGTATAACAATAGAAGTCTTATTTAGACTTTCTTTATCTTGAACAAAAAAAAATAGTAGTTCTAAAAATATATTGTAGGGGGAAGTGGGGCACTTTGATACAAGGGGCACATTGATACACCAACAATATTTCATTATTAACAAACATTATTAGAGAACCAACAAAACTAAAACGTCTATACACATGTCTTAGCTCCACAGCTATAACCACGCTGACCGCTTGTTAGCCGTTAGCGTTGTAACAGAGTATGTTTTTAGTGCGACCAACTAAAATATACTTAAGTATCTAAAAGGATTTATCTGCTGTTTTATATGATATAATTAAGATTTAAACCTACGAAACGTTACTTAATCAATCCAATATTCGATATTAGAAGTATTTTTTAATGTGTTCGATGGTTTTATTGTTTTATTTTAAATTATCTGCTTGGGATACATCAATACGCGGGGTACATTGATGCGTATTAATCACATCCATGTAAGTGATACGAATGTGATAAATTCGGTAAATACACAAGAAGTCGTCTTTGTGGATACTGATACTAGTGCAATTATTAATGCTGCCGAAATTGTGAAGAAAATGAAATATCCGCAATTGAAACTGACCCTATATCTACGAAAAAACAAGTCATCTAGTAAGTTCGTGTTTCCATTGTGGAAGATAAGACAAGCGTTTATTTTGCAGCTGCAACCAGTGCTTTGGCAGTTACTATTTCTTTAAATGGAACGTCTTGAACTTTTTTCTTTTGTAAATAAATAAATTAGACTGATGTCAAATTGTAAAATAAATTATAAAACTAAAGAAAGGACATAGGATTGGGAAATATAAACTTTCAATGTCGCTTCTTTGTTTACAGGTATATTAAATAACATTTAATTTATTTAATAATAAATATTGTAATTAATCAAATAAAACTTTGTTTACAGAGCAACACGTTACAGTTTATACGTAACAGTTTATTGTCCAACAGCTAATAATAAATATTAGGATAATTACTAAATATATTTTGAAGTTGATTTTCTTTTGTATATACCTACATATAATATCTTATCCAAAGTAGTTTAATGCGATAGGATAAGTCTAGGATAAACCCGTTATTTACTGAAGTGTCACAAAGCCATTATACTAACGTTAAGACTTTATTACTAAAAGTAATAAAATCCAGGGTTCTCACATAGGGTTCCTTTGGATACCGGCTTTCCAGCCAGGACCACTATACACGAAGTTGTAAAATCGTAATTGGAATTAAGTACAATATCAGGTTTGCGTTTACGAGATCTGCATAAAATATAAGTTATGGGATTTTAAGAATTCATAAATATTTATTTTATGGATTTTTTTTAAACATTGTAACTGAACCGAACTCCATTGATAGCGAATTTTTCCGAATGTTCTGATACACATCATCTCTTATGAATGACATTAATTTTTTTAAGACTGTCTAAGTGTATGTCCGGATGTAATTCAAAAAGGTTGACCGATTTTTATGAAATTGTATACATGGAAAACTTATGCAGCTGCACAATTGGAAAATTGTTCAATAATACTTATAAAATCGTAAAAAAATAAACCTTTTTAACCGATTGTTAAGCATTTTTTTAATCGGAAAGTATAATAGCTCAGTACATAATTAATTAACAATAAGAAATGTTAATCATTATAAAAAAATTGTTTATGAAAAAATAAAAAAAATCAGTTTAATTAATTCTCAACAGATTTTGGTTAAAATTAGAATCAAGGAATTTTATTATGTTGAAAAATAAAAAATCGGTCTAGTAGCCAGTAGAACTGGTGCTCTGAGGGTTCCGTACTTATTATATAACATATTTAATAGTAGCTATTCCTGCGACTTTGTCCGCGTGAAATTTCGTATATGAGAAACAGACAAAAAAACTGATATATAGATGTATTGAAATTCAACATCGGCGATTTAAACGTGTTTCGTGCTTAGTGAATGTCTCAGGTTCCATAGACACAGCGTGGTACTGTCAGTTAGCAATCAGCCTTACCTCACACACTTCATTACTTTGGACCAATCGATATTCTAACATACGTCTAAGCTGTGAATTTAACCTAATACATCGTTCCCTATATGTTCTGGGCTTGTAATTTTTTTTTGGTATCTCGTTCAGCAGCAAGACTCACCTGACGGTATTCTCCAGTTTCCACAGAACAAACGACTCTCACTCTTTTTTAGAGCAATGGAATAATAAGAAAATTCTACTTCTTCTACTTTCTACCAGACATTTTACCCATATGCAAATTAGAAAGTAACATAATCTGAAAGTTATTCAATACAAAAATTTATAGTTTTGCAATCCTTTAGAGAAAGCTAATATTTCTTTTATAAATATATTTATGAAACCGTTATCTGTTTTAATATAACTGAATAAGTCTTCATAGCGCAAAAGACGCTAAACAGCGTCGTCGTAAAAATTGAGAACAAAATAAACCGAAATGATAAATAATACATAGAAATTGTTAATAATTTTGGATTAATTTAGTATTATTTTACTTCATTACACTATATTTATAAAGTATCTTTCAGTATTACGTATACATACTGTACACGACCAAGTGAGAGCCGACCCCCGACAACTTGTCCTCACAAGAAGTAATACGTTTGCGAGGGGGCTGAACGCGGCGACCAATGCCCGTCCAGCAAATATGTAGGAAATTTTATGATTGTGTAAATATTAGGTTAATTAAATATTATGTTATAGGAACAAGTATAATTAAGGAGAATAAACATTGCTCAATAGCGTCTTTCATTGTAGCACCTTAATTAAGTAATAGAAATAAGAATTTGTATAGCGATAGTAATAATAATAAGACATTGTCAAAAACGGTAGGGTAAATAAATTGGCGGGGGGGGAGGTAAGGCGATGACTCTTCCGTACGACATTGTTATAAAAGGCGAGCCGATCGGCGGCTCGTCAGTCCTTTTCAGGATTCGCCACTGTAACCACTAGTAACCACTAGTAACCACGGAAGAGTTCCTGCCGCGCCTCCAGCTGCCCTCTTGAATACTGTGAAGACTGCGTTTCATTTTTTATTCCGAAGCGGATTCAAAGCCACGGACTTGAAGCCCTAGGAGAGTAACCCACACATTTTAATGGTCCTTCGCAAGCCGAATATTGAAGATTTGTATTGAAGATTTATATTGAAGATACAGTGAAAATATATATTGAAGATTTGTATTGAAGATACAGTGAAAATATATATCGAAGAATTATTTTGAAGAATTTATATCAAGGACATATGGAAGATTTTAGTGAAGATTTATATTGAAGATATAGTGAAAATTTATATCGAAGATTTATTGAAGAATCTTTATCGAAGATATAGTGAAAGTTTATAGTGAAGTTATCTTGAATATTTATTGAAGAAATTACGTGTCCACGATATATTGAGAAATTACAGCGCGGGATTCAAGCGGTATATAGAAAAATAATTTGAACTACCTACTTCGAAAGATAAAATTTGAAAATGCCAGTTACGCGTTCACAGAAGGGAAGCACAGTGGATATGTCAGAACGACGTGCAAACATAGCAAACCAGGAGCAGGGCACGGCCAGAGGTGCTACGACCTCAAGAAATACTGAATTGTTAGCGCGAAGTGCTTCAAATTTGGCAAGAATAGCGGCTGGTGCCACGGGCAAGGACGGTGCGTCCACGTCGGCAGGTACCATGACAGGTTCGGGAACTACCGTCACGACTACGGAATACACGACGTCGACGGAAAACACCGCAAGCACGGGAACTGACGTCACGACGGCCACGACTCAACAAACTGAGAACCCGAACGAGACGGTCAAGCCGGCAAAGCGTACCAAGTCACAACGTTCTGACGCGAATAAGAAGAAATTGGCAGAACTGGAAGCGCAGGAGAAGCTAGCTGAATTGAAGCTAGAAGAGATACGAGCGGCAGTTGCGCTCGCTCAAGCGAGGCTCGAGAGGCAGCGCGCCGCCGCCGATGATGATGAAGCACCCTCACTGTCGGAGGGTGAAGAAGAGCAATCAAGCCGAGTACAGGAATGGTTGGAAGGTCAAACTAAGGATCCTTCAACGGAAAAAGTAAAAGTGCCAGAGGACAGGGAAATGGAAGGACGAGGTCAGGGAGCCCACAAGCAAGAGGATTGTGAGCACCGGGGCGGCCATGAAGGCACCCGGCCTGCGCGTCACCCGCAGAGTGTGGACATACCCTCGCTGGCAGCTGCTTTCTCTCAAGCAGTAAGAATGTCGAGAGACGCACCGAAGTATCTACAAGAACTGCCTGTATTCAACGGGCATTGCGACAGCTGGCTCGCGTTCCGTGCCGCCTACTATGAAACTGAAGCTTTGTTTTCGAAAAGTGAAAATGTGTCAAGATTAAGAAAAAGCATCAGGGGGGCAGCTCTGGAGGCGACGAGCGATCTCTTCATCAGCCAACCGGACCCAGCAGCCGTAGTACAGGCCCTGGAAAGACGATTTGGACGTCCGGATGCACTGGCGATGAAGGAAATTCAGAAAATAAGGGCACTAGGGAAACTCAGCGAGAACGCGCGAGAGTTGTGCATATTTGCAAGCAAGGTGGCTAACATTGTAGCCACCGTAGAAGCTCTGAAGAAAATACACTACCTGTATAATCCAGAGTTAGTGAAAATCACTATAGAAAAACTCACACCGATATTAAGGAACAAGTGGTATGACTACGCCGCAAAAAATAAAGACGACATACCCGACATGAAGAGACTAGCTGCTTATTTAAATGAAGAAGCGGACAAGTGCGGAGCCTACGCGGAACCAGAGGACGTGTCTGTGAATTCCACGCAGGAAAGATTTAAAAGGAAGAGATTCGAACATACCTTCGTAACGGACGCCAAGCAAGAACAATGCCCGGCATGCAAACGTGACCATCGGCTGCTGGACTGCAAGCGATTTAGAGACGCTGACGTTCGCGAGCGCTGGAATATGGTGAAGAAATATCGAATCTGCTTTTGTTGCTTGAGAGGTACACACCGACGTGCTACGTGTAGAGCCAAGAAGTGCGGACAGGACGGTTGCGCGATGGCTCACCACCACTTCTTGCACAATAAGAAGCCGGGGACGACGCCATCGCCGCCTCCTCCCCAAGCTACTGAAGAAGTGACGACAGCCATCGAACTAGTAAAGAGCGCCGACAGCATCAAGAGCCGTCAAGCGTTTCTAAAGATCGCGCCTGTAACACTCACCGGTGAAAACGGCACCCGAGTCGACACCTACGCTTTGATGGACGACGGAAGTACCATTACTCTCGTCGAAGAGGGACTCGCTGAGATACTCGGTTTAGACGGTCCACACGATCAAATGTGGGTACAGGGTCTGAACCAGACAGTCCGACATGAGAACAGCAAGAGAGTCGACATCAAGATACGAGGCCGATACAACAGTGACGAGTACACGATGCGTAACGCGCGCACTATACAACGCATCATGTTCAGCAAACAGAGCATAGATAAGAGAGAACTTCGAGATTGCGAGCACTTGCAAGATATTCAGGACGAGCTAGTCTACAAGGACGCGTGCCCCAAGATATTGATCGGCCAAGATAATTGGGAACTTTTGGTGGCACTTGAAATAAAAACGGGAAAGCAACATCAACCTATCGCATCTCGCACGCGATTAGGCTGGGTGTTGCACGGATATCGTACGTCATACCACAAACCGGTGATGTTCTGCGGCTACACTATCACCACAGAACCGGAAGAATCAATGGAAAAAATGATGAAGAAATTTGTGAATTTAGAAGGTCTCGGCATAGAACCGAGAAAACAAAAGAACGATCCAGAGGAGCGAGCAATGAGAATATTGCAGGAAAAGAGTCGAAGATTACCCGATGGACGTTTTGAAACTGCCTTACTGTGGAAAGAAGACGACTTCGAAATACCGAACAATTACGAAGACGCCTACAAGAGGTTGAAAACGCTAGAGAAGAAACTCGACCGCGATTCAGACCTGAAAACAAAATATGAAGAGAGAATCGACAACCTTCTCACGTCAGGATACGCTACCGTGGCTAGCGCACCCGCGTCTCCGGGGAAGACGTGGTATTTACCACACTTTGCCGTGTGTAACCCGGCAAAACCGAAGATACGCCTAGTACACGATGCAGCAGCGAGATCTCACGGACGAAGTTTGAACGATATGTTGCTCTCCGGTCCTGATCTTCTACAATCGCTACCCGGAGTTATTATGCGATTCCGGCAGCATCCCGTCGCGATCTCTGCGGACATTCGAGAGATGTTTATGCAAATCAAGATAAGAACCGAAGACAGAGACGCCTTGAGATTCCTCTGGAGAGGAGACAACAGAGGCGAGACAAGGCCGCGAGAGTATCAAATGACGTCAGTGATTTTCGGAGCGACATCCTCGCCATGTACGGCTCTTTATATCAAGAATAGAAACGCCGAAGATTTCAAGGATACATTCCCACGGGCAGTGCAGGAAATATACAAGAATCATTATATGGATGATTACATTACGAGCTTCCCGAGCGAAGAGGAAGCCATCGAGGTGTCAAAAGATGTGGACTACATTCACAGTCAAGCCGGCTTCATCCTGAGAGGCTGGGTGTCAAACTGCGAGTCCGTGCTATCGCAATTTAACACGGACACGGCAACCACCACAGTACCCATAGGCGGAAACAACGTCGAGAAAACGTTAGGCTTGCTATGGGAAATGAAAAACGATTGCATCGGCTTTCATTACAATGAAACGAGGACGCCACCTGCGGTGTTACGAAACGAGCGACCACCGACGAAGCGAGAGGCTCTGAGTGTCATTATGTCACTCTTTGACCCACTCGGACTGGTCTCACCGCTCACAACACCGGCAAAGCGACTGATGCAGGAGACGTGGCGATACGGCACCGGCTGGGATCAACCGATTCCTGAGAAGTTACAACCTCGTTGGGTCGCGTGGATCACAAACCTGCGTGCCATGAAAGAGCTTCACATCCCACGATGCTACAACACGGGTCCGGCAGTCGTAACAAGAGAGCTGCACACGTTCGTCGATGCAAGTGAGGAAGCATACTCAACCGCTGTCTACATTCGAATGCAACGTGTCGACGGGACAGTACACGTCGCGTTAGTGGCAGGGAAGAGTCGCGTCGCGCCACTTAAACCTACGTCTATACCGCGACTTGAGCTACAAGCGGCCCTGCTAGGCGCGCGTCTCGCGAAAACCGCGGAGACCGAACATGAACTCCACATCACGAAGAGAACATATTGGAGCGATTCCCGCACGGTTCTCGCGTGGATACGAGCGGAACCACGCGCATACAAAACATTCGTAGCGCACCGACTGGCTGAAATAGAGGACCTGACTAAAGTGAGCGAATGGCGTTGGGTTCCCACCAAGGAAAATGTAGCTGACGACGCAACTCGAGAGACTCCGACTGACTTTGATGCGCGGCACAGATGGTTTCACGGGCCAGACTTCCTGAAACAACCCGAGGAAGAATGGCCAGAAGAGGTCGAGACACCCATACCGAACACGGGAGAAGAGCGATGCCTCATAGCACGCGAACCAGACACCTACGACTTTCTGCCAAATATAGAAAGAATAAGCAAGTGGCAAATACTCGTGCGTGCTACCGGGAGAGTGCTACAGTTCGTCGATATGTGTCGAATGAAAAAACACATCACAGCCGTCTCAAGACTCAAACGAACGAAGGCGAACACTGAAAAAGATCCTGCGTGGGGCAGTAAGAACACAATGCACCACGGAGGAGTAGAAACAGTTGTGAACGAGATAAGACAACGTTTCTGGGTGACTAGAATTCGACCGGCAGTCAAAGGCGTGCTACGGAATTGTCAACACTGCCGGGTGAGAAAAGCGAAGCCTATGATCCCCTCGACGGGTGATTTACCAGCCGCGCGTGTCGCACATCATGCGCGGCCCTTTTCATACACAGGACTCGATTATTTCGGGCCCATAGAAGTCACGGTGGGAAGACAACGGAAGAAGCGATGGGTAGCTCTATTCACCTGCATGACTATGAGAGCCGTTCACTTGGAGATAGTCGCTTCTCTAAGTGCGGACTCAGCAATAGCCGCACTTCGAAGGTTCATCGGACGAAGAGGACAACCTACCGAGCTATGGACAGATAATGCGACTTGTTTCAGGGCAGCGGAGAAGGAGCTCAAGGAGGCCACGGAGGCGACGCGAGAGGAAGCGAATGCGCGCCACATCAACTGGCGCTACATTCCCCCCGCTTCACCCTTCATGGGCGGGGCCTGGGAAAGGCTGATTCGGAGCGTCAAAGAAGCCCTGCGTGTTACCCTACACGCAAAGCATCCGAGTGAGGAGACCCTTCACACTCTACTGGTCGAAGTTGAGAACATACTCAACTCGCGGCCGCTCACACACGTGGCCGTGACACCGGACGCGCCGGAGGCGTTGACCCCCAACCACATCCTGTTGGGGCCCAACAGCCACGTCGCAGCGCCCGGCGTCTTCACCCCGGATGACGAGTCTACACGGCACCTCTGGCGGCGAGCGCAGCGGCTGGCGGACGAGTTCTGGCGGCGCTGGGTGGTGGAGTACCTCCCTATACTCCAGCACCGGCGGGAGCCCCGGACCAGCGGAGCACCCCCCAAAATCGGTGACCTGGTAGTGGTGTGCGACCCGAACCTACCCCGGAACGTCTGGCCGAGAGGACGAGTGACCCGCATCTACCCCGGTGAAGACAAACAAGTAAGAGTCGTCGACGTCACTACGAGCAAAGGACATGTCCTGCGGAGGCCGTGCAAGAAGATCGTCGTGTTACCAGTTGAATCGCATGCTGCGACGGCGGGAGAAATGTACACGACCAAGTGAGAGCCGACCCCCGACAACTTGTCCTCACAAGAAGTAATACGTTTGCGAGGGGGCTGAACGCGGCGACCAATGCCCGTCCAGCAAATATGTAGGAAATTTTATGATTGTGTAAATATTAGGTTAATTAAATATTATGTTATAGGAACAAGTATAATTAAGGAGAATAAACATTGCTCAATAGCGTCTTTCATTGTAGCACCTTAATTAAGTAATAGAAATAAGAATTTGTATAGCGATAGTAATAATAATAAGACATTGTCAAAAACGGTAGGGTAAATAAATTGGCGGGGGGGGGAGGTAAGGCGATGACTCTTCCGTACGACATTGTTATAAAAGGCGAGCCGATCGGCGGCTCGTCAGTCCTTTTCAGGATTCGCCACTGTAACCACTAGTAACCACTAGTAACCACGGAAGAGTTCCTGCCGCGCCTCCAGCTGCCCTCTTGAATACTGTGAAGACTGCGTTTCATTTTTTATTCCGAAGCGGATTCAAAGCCACGGACTTGAAGCCCTAGGAGAGTAACCCACACACATACATTCCTTTTTAATATATACATAACTTAAAAATGCATTCCAAATGTTTACACTACAGTCTATCTAACAGACAGAAAATCTTGAGACGCAAATCGTCATTCCATGTAAACTGAAACCTCAAGCTTTACAATGAATATTAAAAAAAAAATAGTTTGTACTGCCTGCGCCTCTGATCAGTGACCAAACATATTCTTCTCCTATAACTACTCGTATATTCATTAAAATTATGATTTAGTTTTTAGTTCGATAATCTTTACATAGTATAAAATGAAGTCGCCTCCGCTGTCTGTTCGCTTAGATCTTTTAAAACCTAAAAATAAAACGTGCTTTACAGTGCGACGCTATAAACCGTACTTATCAGTGCGACTTTCAGTACGTTGTAAAGTAAGCGACAAATTAGGGAATGGAAAGGATTTTTTAGTATTTGAAAGTATACTAAGGTGAATTTATCTACTAATCTATTTAGGTTAATTTATTTATTTAGCTACTTAGGCATGATTGATTTCAAAGAAAATAATATTTTTTAATTATCGTAATTCTAAGGTTTTCAAATATCATTGTCCAAAAAAGAACTGAGTTTATTTGGTTAATGATGATCGTTAATTTTTTTCTGTACAGAAAGCATTAGGTATTTCATTCATGTCTAGAAGACGTCGTACTTCAAATATAGGTCGTAGCACAAGGAGTGCAAAAATAATGCGTTTAGGTAGATATAGAGAATCGTTAGAAGAGCGTGAGGCTTCCCTTAGCCAGGATCAAGATAGACATAGAGTTCAGAGAGCCAGAGAATCGTCCGCACAGACTATTCATGGGAAAATAAAGTAAATTCTGCCATAAATTACGATTCTTTGATTCCATACCATGATGATCCTATATTATCAATAGGTACTATGACAATAGAATGTGAACATTGCTCAGCTTTAAAATTCAGGTACGAATCGAAAGGTATGTGTTCCTTACAAGGAAAGCCACGAGGAATACGAACCAATTGCATACCATTATTTTGTATTTATTTTGTATTTGAAATCGGCAATCTATATACTGAATTTTAAGACAATCTACTAAGCCAAGTACTCTATTATAGGCGCGTATGCCATAGCTATATTAAACTCCCTCTATAGAAGCCTATGTGAAATATCTCACCAGGAGATACTTCGATAGCGCTTCGAATCACCCCAACCCGCTCGTAAAATCCACCGTGAACTACGTCCCAGACAACTCGATCCCCGTTGCCAAACGTTATAAACGCCGTCCGCGAAATCTCTTTGTCGATCCCGACGACGACATCGAGAAAGCTAATAATTACTACGCGTCCGCTCCCGAAACATATGCGTGCTCGCGCCCACGCCCGCGAAACCACCGTTCCCTCCGCAGGGGACGTACGGTTAACTTCGCTCTCGCACACCCGCCACGACCGCCCTCCTCTGCGTCAACTCAAGCCTAGGTCCGATCCATCGGCATGGAGCCCTTGAGACAAGCAGCCGCTCGCGCGATACAAGTGACTCTACAATCACTAGCTTTCACAGCCATACATGACACTGCATTATACACACATGCACAACACACATAGGTACATAGGTTCTGTAAGGGACTTTTTTTTTTTTCTTTTTTTGCCTAGTTAGAGTAGACAAAAATTTCAGACCACTAAATACACATACACATGTTCCTTCCCTCCTCCCGGGGGGCAGAAACATGTATATATGTATAGTTAGTTTAGATCTAATTACGGATAGGGAATTAGTCAAATCGCGACTTAATTGCATACGCGCAACAGTCCGAGCCCAGGTTCGGCCACTTTGGCACCCTCGGATGTTGTTGCTTAGCTTTCGTGGCTGAGTGCCCTAAGCGCTCGCCCCCAAGTCCGGTAAAGCTGTAAAAGCCGTAAAGGCTCCAGGGCCCCTCAGGCTAACAGTGTAGTCCGTTCGAAAAAAAAAAAAAGCTATATTAAAATTATTTTTTTAGGTGGAATTTGTTTTTAAAATTCAACAGAATCAGTATTTAATAAATCTTATGTAACCTAGAAAGAAAACATATTGAAATATCGGAAAGAAGTACAATATCTATAAATAAAATAAGACTCAAGAAAAAGAAATAAATTAGATTGGCAAACATCTTAAAAATAGTCTCTGAATATTGAAAATCAAATATAGATGGAGGTCGGAAAAGTTAGCTATTTAATATTTTGAAGAGATGGAAAAGATTAACAGGCGAATGAACTTCAAAAATTAATATGTTACAGTTATGTTACAGTAATATGTTATTTTAAAGATAAAAAATGAAATTCTTAATAACCGAAGTCACTTTCTGAACACTATCAGATATTTTTGACAGATCGATTTCTCTAGAAAAAATTTCTTTACAATACAATACCAGACAACACTGTACAGATATTATGTCGGTTAACTCACCAGTTACTTTTGAGTTTAAAAAATATGGATCTGGGTGCCATAAATTCTCGAAAAACTCAGGTGGTAGAGTCACGTGGTCATCACCTTCTTCAAAGATGTCATTGGGTAGCTGCAGTCGGCTCTCACTCCAAGTCTGTCTGATAAACATGTCCACTCTAAAAAAGAGAAATGCATTGATAATGAATTAAACGTAATTTTAATGAAGAACAAAAATTGTGATTGAGAAAAACATACGAAATTTGAGATGTCATTTATATATTTGATATCAATTATATTATTACGTATTATCATTAGTATGATATATTGAAGTTATTACGTTTTCAAGTTTTGAATATTTTATGTATAATTAGAGAATATCTGGACGGTGTAAAAAGTCCTATCTAGGGTAACTTGGAATACACATTTTGCGATAATATAAGTGAGCAATTCTTATGTATAGGTATGTCACCGGATAATTGTACGAACCGTTAGTTTATAAGCAATCTAGTTTAAAACTGTCTGTACAATGTGAACGATTTGCATTCTAATGATTATATTTTCGTAAGTTTATAAACTAACTGGATTGATTAGGTTAGGTTGAAACTATGACCATTAACTGTAAAATAAATTAGCGATTGAAAATTCTCATTTTTCTAGGTCTAATATCATGTTTTTTTTTTTTATTAAATAGACATAGCCTCAAGTATTCAAAATTATTAGTGTCCATTCACAATCTACCGACAATTTACAATCTCACTATATTGCGTATAAACCAATGGTTCGTACAGTTATCGGTGAGTGTACATAAGAATTACCCACTTAATAGTATAAAATATATGTAAGATACAAAAATATGTGTGTGATTAATTTCATTACTCAGCGTTTGATACCACATTCGAGTAATAGAATAAAGTTTGAGAGTTATAGAACTCGAACCAAAAGTTTCTGATAAAATTATTCTTTTATAATGGAACTTGAAGCGATTGATGGACATGGAGTGATGGCGCAGTGGTAGCGTGTACGACTTCGCGTCGATTGACGTGAGTTCGAATCCCTACAATGAGCCTGAGCTTTCGGTGAAGGAAAACATCGTGAGGAAACCATAGCATGGTAGTAGGGCATTTTCTAATGCCCGCCTGGCTAGCTACCACCCTCAAGTTGAAAATCTGCCGCCAAGCACCAATAGGTGTGTTCCGGCAGCTGCACTTGAGAGCCAGTCTTCCACTAGATTTAGCGTGTTACCATCTTGGGCCACATCGTCACTTAACATCAGGTGAGATTGTGGCCACTACGCCAAACCTATAACGATAAAAAAAACAACATAGCTCCAAAGTTTCATTTAGGTATTCGTAAGAACACACACAAAAAAAGGCTCTATTATTCAGGTAGAATATTTTTTTTAATTATTTCTCACACTCTGATGGGATGAAATGTACATAGATGATAAATACAACTAACATAATCTATTTAAAGACAATATTTAAAATTATAATCAAAAATATCTTATTCAATTTAGGCTCTAAGAAGACACTTATGAAAGTCAAAACTTATAACACTACCACGGTTCGGAAATCACTCCAATCAAACTCGATCGGTTTTATTAATTATTATTAATTTTACCGTGTAATAACATGTTTCAATCGATGAAAGATCTACGCAGATACAAAATACTTGAGAAATACATTAACAGTACTGTTACACAGCGACAAGATACTAGGGAACGGTTTAAATACAAGTACAATATTAGGAGACTGAAAAAGGGGTAAAAGTTTCCAGGTTCCGTCCATTTCGATAATAAGACATCGATATTGTTGGTTAGGCTCTCAGTCGAAAATACAGAAATAGGTGTGTTACCCTTATTACCCGTTTTTAGGGTTCCGAAGTAAAGGAACGCTTATAGTTTCGGTATATCCGTCAGTCTGTCCGCGGCTTAGCTCAGAGATCCATAGTACTAGAAAGTTGTAATTTGGTATGAGAATTTCCATATTGTTACGCCCGTGGGTAGTAAAATGCCGTTGAGTAACACGAAAGCAACTTATTCGTAATCAAAGGAATACAAATTAAAACAAATCAAAACACACTCATAAATCGCTCACCGAATATACTCACAGAATAAGCCTGTATGTTTCTCTCTTATTTCGCTTATTGTTGCCACTTCACTTTCGAATTTATAACTGCCGCGACTCACAACACGGCTCCTTAATATATCCAAATGATTTGATCCCGAAATCTCTAGAAGGTCCCTGAACTCTTAACGGGTTGTAAACAACTTACACCATCGATTTTAAAACGAGGGGAACGTTTGATTTATAGCCTATTGTTTGTTGATAGTTGTAGGTAGCGATAAGACTTTTTGTGTGTGCATCGACGACCGTATGACTACACGACACACGACTACACTATGATAAATACACAATATTTAGAATTCTTCCGGATAATTCTTGAGATTTCGAGAAGGCTGATTCTTTTTCTATTTTTCTCTTACTCAGACCGTAACAATATTAATCACACCAACAAAGTGGTAAAATAAAATAAAATGTGTAGGGTACCTCTTCTTCACGTATGGGTGGGTATGATTTTCTTTTCTCGTCTATCATCTTATGGGGCGTGCTTGGATAGGTCGTTCAAAAATATTGTGGGTCTGTGAAAGCCTTTTTTCGTTTCAAGGATCCGTTTGCGGAATATTAAGCTTTAAAGTGCTAATATTTGTTAAAGTCATGGGTCCCCCTCATGCTAGCTAAATAGTTGTTTTTGGATGTGTGAAAAAACTACCTAATTGTGGTAGTAATAAATATAATGAAGTTAAAAGGGAAACTATCAGAGGTAAGTAGGCTTTATAAGATAACGACTAATAGTCAATCTATACAAATATAATAAAGGGGAAGAGATTTGAGCAATGGCTATGCTCGGAGTTTCTCTGCGTGATCGAATCAGAAATGAGGAGATCCGCAGTAGAACCAAAGTCATCGTCATCGACATAGCCCGAAGAATAGCTAGACTTAAGTGGCAGTAGGCGGGCCACGTAGCTCGTACAATGGATGGCCGATGGGGCCCAAAAGTTATCGAATGGCGGCCACGTACCGGAAGACGCAGCGTGGGCTACAGTTATAATAATATTTATGAAAAATAACTTTGGAATCCTTTACAATTATATATAAAAAAGTACAAAACAAAATATGTCCTAAGTAATCTTGTGTGCGTGTGTTAGTGATCATGTAAGTTCTGAATAACTGATAAATAAGTTCATAACTGATTGAACTCATATTCACACAATATGTTTATTTTATCGAGTGTAGTTATGTTAGGATCCGACAGATGGTGCTGTGGTTAAGCTATTTACTACCGGAAAGGGCTAAAAATTTGCCGGACTTGATAGTTTTTTATATAGTACTTAATCGGGGTATGCGTAATATTTTTGAGTCATATTCTGATTATGCTTAATTAAATGTTTTCATGTTAATTTTATATTACAATATTTTTTTAAATACCTTAACTACATTCATAAAATGAACAAAACAACTACTATAACTTAAGAATCCTGTAGATACAATTTGTGAAGCCAACGAAAAAATATTGTAAGATAATTTCAAAATGAAATATTTTCTTTCCATTAATTTTATAATTTAATAAAGAGAATGAGACAAAAAGTATTTTACAATTCATTTTCTTATAATCTGACTTTAGTTACTAACCTCTAATATCAAGGTTGCATTATTATTCACGTTGCCAAAAATAGATAAACATAGAATAATAACAAATTAAAACTTATGTTACCTTATATTTTTTCGTGCTAACATTTAAATAAAACAATTGTGTGTTATAGATAATGTAAATTTCCCTGTTTCAAATATATTGTACTTAATGTAAGTGAGATATCTGAATTAGAATGAATTATTCATAAGATTTCCTTGTATTCATGTAATGTAAACTATTTCCAAAGTTTAGAAACTTAAAAGTCAAATTTGGAACCTTAAAACTTAACACGTTTCGTAAAATTGCTTCTAATGTTAGCGTTAAATGAACGTTAAGTTTTAGACAAGTTGAGCGAACGGCCTAAGGCCTTAGGCCTCTATCAGACTAGAGTATTCGAGCGTGCGCGTTCGTCCAATATATATATATATATATATATATAATAGTGTAAATAGAATATTAAATTAATTATTAACGATAAACCAAATGGTTACCTGAAGTCCATATCCTCTACATTAATTGAGTTTACGTCTACAACGTATATGCTGAATTCCACGACGACCGGCTGACCCTTCCGAGCTGGAGGCCGCATTTCTGAAAAAAAAAAATCCTGGTTTAACATTTGAACAGAATCTCACCTAGCCTAAATAATGATATAATAAATATAAATTATAACATGAAACTACGTAAGTATTTCGTAGTTACTTAGGGTCAGGCTCATAAAACTATGTCAAGCCTGTTAAGAAAGCTGAAAATCACTCAAAGAGTAATGGCAAGGGCAAAGTCACCGACAAAGCTTTAATAATTACTAGATTTAAGTGGCAGTGGGCAGAGCACATTGCTCGTATAACGAAATTCCGACGGAGCTGAAGAGTTTTCGAGTGGTGGCCTCGTACCGGAAGACAGCGTGGGCAGACCTGCCACAAGGTGGACCAATGACCTGGTGAAGGTTGCGGGAATACGCTGGATGCAAACAGCGCAGGACCAAATATAGTGGCGATTATTGGGGGAGGCCAATGTCCAGCAGTGGACTTCTTTCGGCCATCGGATTTTAAGTGGTAGTGACGTGGTTGACCGTAGTCCTAAGGCCAATCCATAGTAGGTTGCTACTTTTGAGAACTGAGTCGCATAATTGGGAAATTTTAGAAGGCTCCTGGTTCTTATAATAAATAATGTATGGCAAAAAACATAGGAACATAACTGGTGTATAATTATGTAGATATTATAGTATAAACATATTTTTTTCTTATGACATTGTTCAGGGATAAAGCAGAGAGATTTAGTAGGAATAAATACCGCTCGCATTTCCTCTTAAATAAATGGCAGAAAAAAGTTATTTGGCGCCTCATCTTCATATTCAGAATATGTATTTAATTAAGGAAACTAAAACATATTTACAATAACTTGTAACAACGTGTTTCTTCTTCATTTAAAATACGGTATATTTACGAATTTGTGAAACCTCTAGTTACAGCTAGTTCACAATAAATACATAATTAAATGGTAAGAAAGTTAATGCTATTTAGCTCTGTTTGAACGGTGCATCGTTGCATCGGTGCATCGCATATAGTGAACGCAGAGTTTTAGTGAATATGTTTAAAGTTTTTCTAATTCGTTACGAAATATCAGACTTTTAGGGATTTATCAATATAAATACCACAAGAATTAAAAACAGCTTACGTTCACCACATCTCCGACCGATGTAATGAAATGATGTTGGGATGAAAAGATTTTTATATATATATATGTTTTTTTTATTTAAGGCCATTTATATTATTATGTTAAATCGGTATTTAGTTTACTACTCGAATGAATTTGTGAAGTGTAATAACTTAGAGATATCATGTTTATTATAACATTATAAAATTTATTTTACCTTTAACATAATTTTCAGGTAAGACAACCCTCGGCTTCAGTGTGTGGTTTCTTTCCGATATAACGTTATTGCACTGCCTGAAAATTAAACAGAAGAGTTTAAAAAATAAGATTGATTTTTGTTTTTCATTAATACCGAAAATGCACATTTTTATTTGAAACTTTGCAATATTTTACTGATTTTGTCTAGACACTGATTGTCTATTACAATTTAATTTGATGAAGGCTCGCTCTCAATTATGATGAACAGATTTGAAAATAAAACTGCTTCAATTTGTTTGAATGGTTTAAAATTACATCTACCAATAATTTAATTTCTATCTTAACATCGTATTTGTTCAATTATTATTATTTTATTCATTATCAGTTTTAGCGTTTTGCTCACAGTCTTACATAATTTTAAGTGACGATGCAGCCCAAGATTGTTAACACGCTAAACCTGGTGGAAAACTGGATCTCAAGTGTAGCTGCTGGAACACAACTATAGGTGCTTGAGGACATTCAACTTAACGATGGTAGCTAGCGAGGATACTATTAGGAAATGCCTTCATTGCTATGTCTTCATCATTATCTTTTCTTCACCGAAAGCTTATTGCAGGGATTCGTACTCACGTCCATCAACGCGATGGCCGTACACGCAACAACTGAGCCCTCATGGCTTCACTTTTACTATTACTGAGTTTGTTAAATTTTAATTACAGTGCAGTATACAGTATATTACAGTATTTAATTACAGTAGATTTCGGTTACAATGACGACGAAGAATTCCGTCGCAATATCAGGATATCGCTATATACATATGTAGCAATAAATAAAAGCAAGAAAATTATATGTATTAACTGAAAATATAGCCCAGCTAATTTGCTTATGTCGCCTAAATGCTTAGATTAGATAGGTAAAGATCTATCTGAACATTTATATAAGCGTATAACTGCTGACCATATGTGAATGTAAACAAGCATAAGAAAGTTTTATGATGATGATGAATGAAGCTTTGTGTGTTTGTTTGATGACTGCGTCTTCGCAAGTCACATTACCTGTAAAGGATTTCTAGGAAATTGTTACAAATAGTTCATTAAAAGTACTCGCTATACCATCCGAAGTCGTTATAGCCAAATTATTTTCCTCTAAAAGTATACGTTAAATTCATGGGACTAGTATTACGTCGCTGTAACCAAAAAATCACAACCGAAGTCGTTATATATGAAGTCCACTGTAATTTGAACAGTAAACTATTACTTGAACCTAATAACTACATAAAAGTTCATTGTATACGATCATCTCATTTAATATTCATGAAAATGTTATACTGATTGGAAAATCTTGATTATTCTATAGCAATGTAAATTATCTTGAATGGAACGCTCGCATAGAGAATTCTCTCTTAAAGTTCTATTAAATTACTTTTGTATATTATACTTAAACTTGATCGGGTTTATCATTATTTTAACAGTTAATAATTATAATAGTTTAGTTGATGTACAGAGAGGAAGTAATTTTCAGACATCACTATGATCAGATATCACTACGTATGGTCACCATATCTAAAGTTTTTTGACAATAAATCGTGCATTACCTGCTTTTGGAAGTTATTTTCTAGTAAATAGATAATGTATTTAGGGATCTCATTAGAGAACCAAATACTATTACATAAAACACTTTTGGTTAGTCTTACTAAATATAAAACACGGTTAATGAATTTTGAGTATTAATACAATACAGATCGTTTACAAAATCTATCTTATCTAAGTTTTTACGAACATACATTTAATTGTATGTATGTATTGGGAGGGCAAAGTTAAGATATTAAATTCCTGAAACTTGTTCTTTAATGATTCGTGAGGTTCATGTTATAAATGTCTCGAATTGCCCGCCTTTTTTAATAAATCAAATACAAGACAATTTTTAACAGAAAAAGAAAACAAATTTTATTTATTGTTAGATGTATCATCATAGTTGAAGGTCCAATGAGATCAATGGGAAAAATGGGATCTCCTTTGAGTTGCAACGAAAAACGGATCATCTAAATCGATTTATAAACAAAGAAGTTATGGCTGAGACTCCATAAAAAATACATTCGTATTGAGAACCTCCTCTTTTTTTTTCAAATCGGTAAAAAATAATATCAAGCTGGTAATTTTATCTTACAAAGTCATTGGCTGAATGTAGGTCTACCTGGTTTAAGGATTCATTTACAAATAAGTTGCACTCATGAGATACACTAATAAAAAGTAATGGGAAATAACGTTGTTAACTATAATATAATAGGTAATATACGAAACGTAGTTAATATAGTCTTGAAAGATTTTTTGTTTGGTATCATGACTGCACAGAACACATGGTTCAGTTTAAAATATTTATCTCTACATTGTTATATGAAATAAATACGCTATGACCTTCTTAACACGAACACCATTTATTATATTAATTTACGAATACGTTATAAGTAAGTTCACACATTTCTTTTTAACTAGTTATGTTACGCGGATTCGCTCAGATTAAATTTGGATAGTACATAACTGATGCCTGAAGGGTCGCAGCGTGATGTTAGATATAACCTTCTTCAATAAATAGCTTCTAAAATGCAAATACTTTTTCAAATATCGTTAGTAGTTCCATATATTAGCGCTTTCAAAAAATCAATGTAAAGCTTTATAATATTACAATGAATGTCAAAATACAGAATAACATATATTTACTCTTATCAGGATGCTAAAGAAAATATATCTGAGTACTTTAGCCTTGGTTCCTTTGATTTTTTTTTTTATCGTAGCACGGCATAGTGACTACACTGTACCTGATGGTGAGCATAGTGCAACCAATAATATCGGCGACTACCGAGGGATTCACAATCGGTCGGTAGTTTTCGCTGTTATGCCGGCGTGCTCAAATGTATCTTCACGTTATGTTTGAAGGACTCCATGTTGTAGGAAGAAGGGAAACACTAGCCAGGAGATAGTTCCACAGCCTCACAGTACAGCAAAGATAAGAAGTAGCAATTTTCTTTGTTAATGCCGAGTTGGAGGTTATCGTAAAGCTATGGCTCCGGAGCCAAGCGCGTGTGGTTCTGTTATGAAAGGGAGAAGAGGGAATTAGGTTAACCAGCTCTTCAGAACACTCGCAATGATACAGAAGGTTTATAGTATAACGCAAAATAATAAAATAATAAACTTTTATAATGGCATTGTTTAATAATATCATGAATAATTACGAATTATTCAAAGCCATTAAGCTAAACCGCTGTCGAAGCCACGTGTCTAAAGTTAAAACTTTCGGTTTTAATTCATTTAAATAGGTTAAAGACATGCTAACTTGTATAGAAATTGCAGTAAAACAACGTTGTTATGGCATTAAAATTTTCATTGACGTCATTGCTATGTTTAATCGAAATAACCTTAACAATTTATATATTTAAAGTTAGTCTGTTTGAGCTAATTAAAATTTTCTATCGATCGAATGCATTGTAGTAATGCGACAACATATTTATTAATAATTTGAACTGTTTATAACCAAGAGACTTAACAATTTATGCGTTGAATAAGAGAACATGATGGCGTCAGAGTCTAACGAACATCAAGCATAGTGTTTGGTATCATTCCACTTACATTCATGTTAAGAAGAATGCATGACGGTATTTCCTCTGAAATCAGTTTAAATATTTGTAGTATGTAAAGAATATTTATCAACCGTAGCATGCTATACAAAATCTTAAAGAAATCAACGAGCTCCTTCAAAAATATTTTTGCTTAACTATAAATCATTTAAGTAACCGTAAAAATGCCTTTTACAACCTAAAATAATTTATTGAATCTTTTAAGTCAATCGAAGTCTACATATATTATTTTAAGACAACAGTTATGAATTCCAAGGCTTCGGCTAGACACTAGGGAGCTCCCAAGGAGGGTTGACGTGTCGGGTAGGTGGTTGGTTGTAAACTCTAATCCGAATTGCAGTTCACAACATGTAAGAAAAAAGGATGTGTTCCTAACCTACTTTATTTGGATAAGAGGAATAAGAAGAATTATGAATTCCAAAAGGTTGTGATACCAAACGCTTATTATACAGATATAGGCTTATAAAGATAGATAACATTAAGTATTGAACAGGACTTATTAGAATTTTAGTCTTAGATTTAGATGAAAACCTTTAATATTATTTTTGTTCACCACTTTATCAGGTTAATAAATCAATCGTTCCTTAGCTTCATTATCATTAATTTAATTCACAAGGCACATTCTTTGTTCACACATTACAGTTCACAGAACAATAACAGAAAGTTACACATTTTCGAGTTACCAGGATTACAAGTATAAAATCATATTTCAACAGGAATAAAACAAGTTGAACTGCGATTTAGGCTTACTCTCGACAGTACAAGTAATTGACTGAACGACGGAACATGACTGAAACTTTTTCTTTATTTATTTTCTACGTAAGGAGTTGCTTTCACCGTCCTCGTCTACCAACGGTCGTTATAATACTTGGATTATATTTTAAAACCAGATGCAATTCAGGTTTCTCTACCAGTATTAGCATCTTCAATTAGCCAGAAAAGTGTAAGCGTTAATTCATCATGTGTTTAAGCAGTTGTTGATTATCTGCGTACTACGAGCGTTACCTGATTTAACTAGATCAAATCACCATACACCCCATATTTCATCGTATGACATTGTTGAGTATTATGATTCTTTTTTCATCTCTACATATCGCTGCAGGCTTTGGGTGTATGGTGCACTTGCCTTCTCTTCTTGCTTCGTTTCTTTCTAGCGAGAGATCATGTAGGGCACTAGGCAATCAAGCTTTTTTCTTCTGTACATTGGAAAATAACAATGTCAAAATTATCAAGCCATTCATAAATTATATTTTGTATATATATTATTTTTTTCAGTCATATCAAATATAATTACGAACGAATAGTCTCATGGACTTAATAAATATACATAATTATTAGGTAATTAAACATAATTTAATATACCTAACCTCAGGGAAATTTAATAGACACTCGAAATGAAACTGAAAAGTTAATTTAAAGTAATGCAAATATGAAATGACGTGGGAAAGGTAACACATCCAGGCCAAGGTAACATCGATTATTATATAACATGCACGCTAACTTCTATATTTAGATCATAACATGTAGTAGACTTTTGTTTCTATTGATTTTGTCTGTCATGCATGGAAAGTTTTATGTTAAATTGTTGTAACAACGTGTAATGTCCGTCCCATTTATCATGAACAGTTAAAATTATTTTAACTTTGACTTAAAACTTCGATGGGCTTGTATTACAATTTTATTTTCATGAAAACTAATTAATTAGATTTGGGAAAAAAACTGATGTAACGAAGAATCATAACGACTTGAGCCAATGATGGTTGCATTCGCGAACACCACATCGTTCCACCTGGATTGAAACCCTACACTGAACTTGAGTATTTCGTAAAGAAAAACATCGTGATGAAATATATGGCATTTTATTTATAACACTCGTCTCGTTAACTCGCACTCTGAAATTTAAGATCAGTCACCAAACACTTTAATGCTCTTGAGATTCCTTCAATTTCTGGACTAAGCGTGCTATCTTTGACTACGTCATTACATTTTTTTTATAGTCGCATGGGAAAGTAACCTCACTGTGACTGATGGTAAGCACAGTACAATATAAAACAGTGGCTTCTGCTGCGAGACCAGAATTCCAACGCCGACCTACATAACTCTCGACTGCTGGATACACACTAGCTGATCCTGACACGTGACAAATTAAAAGAGAGTCATTACGGCGGGCTTATCACCATGCGCATTCCAGTTCGGTAAAGAATCCCTAACGCCCCGATTGATTACTGGGCATATACCGGATGATCTCAAACAGCAAATAATACCAGTGTTCCACCTGTTGTATGGTGGTCGCATCAACAAAATCTAGTGTGCTTGTAATTAAACACATGTAACACGATAATAAATTCGATTTTTTTACATTATAACGTAGTAATGTAATAAATATTTATGACATTCGTGCTTGGCGACATCGTTTTCATTTATTTAACAAAGAAAACCTTGAGTAAAAGTTTCTTATTGATTTAAATCGTTTCGCAGGCAGCCACTTTCGTAGTAATATTTGTACGAATGAATTTATTAACATTTTACATGAAAACATCGTAGGTATTTTGCCGCTAAAGAAAGAATAACTCTCAAGTTGTAGTATTAAAGAAAAAAGTTTTAAATTATCATTAGAGTATTGTAATATCAAAATTATCATTACAATATGAGTGAATAAAATAATTACTTTTATTTCTTCCCGTAACTTCTTTCCCGTTGTATTCAAAATGAAACGACTCGCGTGCCACCTATTGCAAATTGTTTGTACTAATGTAGAAACATTGCGGGATGCGCACAATAATTTACCACAGTTTTATCGCAGTCGGATAAATGGTTTAGAATCAAATAAAAGCGAAACAAACAAACAAACACTGATTTTTCTTTCTATAAATACATATATTTCATTTTTCATGTTTCGTATTTTATTATTACATTACCATTACTTAAAAATAAACGTACTCGGTATGAGATAATAATAAAAATTTGTTAGTATTTATATTTTAAAATTCACATAAGTCATTTGTTATTAAGATCCGAGACACTGTAGGTACTCTCAAAATGTAAAAAAAATATTACCGATTACATAAATCGAAATCCAATATATTGGATATGTACTTTTCACTTCAATTTTATCAAGATTACCTCGTTTTTTATAAAGGCAGCTATATTTATTCTAAAGTAAGTAACTGTAGATCTAGAAATGACTACATTAACACACGGAAGCGACCGATGCTATCTTTTGTGGTACATCTATTTTATTCGCCACAAGTACATTCATTCACCTTGACCTTCAGCCCATGTAATTTATCACCATCAAGGACAATCGGGTAGGATTTTTTTTTTTTTCGAACTGACTATGCTGTTGACCCGGGGGCCTTAACAGTTTCACCGGACTTGTTGGCGAGCGCTAAGGCACTCAGCCGAGATCGGGTAGGCGTAGGATATCTGAATAATTGTTTCAGGTGGAATAAACTAAAAAATTTTAAACTTTATTCGTAATTGATATATTATGCTATTAAAATATTCAAAATTTAATATATATTCTAAAAAGTTCACAATTACAGCTAAGCTTGGTACTCTAAAACTTTATAATCAAGTATTTACGTTATTTCCGTACATGAAAATACTTCTGTAGGAAAATAATTTTCTAGGATTTTTTTACGTAAAATAGAAGATCTATTTACTCTCCTATTTCCCCTGATATCCTACGGCACAATTTATTTGATACGATGTACTCTTATTTCCTACAATTAACAACTAATATAATTTATTTTTCCCAAATAAAAAGTGACAACTCTAATCATAGCTGACGGTTAGTGACAGTTGAATATGGATGTTGAATATGGAATTATGATAAGCCTCCACAACTGACTTGCTCTCAAGTGCGACTACCGATATATACCGCTAAGGTGCTTGAATTTGGTATATAACCAGATAATACTCGTAAATAGAACATATTTTAGTATTATTGTATTGATTTCCTAAAGCTTGTGTTCATATATAACTAGAATCCACAATTGCATTTCACTCGGGGTACGAACAACAAATAATCACTAAAGAAAGAAAGTCTACGCTTGAATTATTTCTTACGTTCAAACCAATTATCAGTGTAATTAATTCAAAAGTTTTAAAAGGTCATTAAAGTATCTAAACTGTTGCGAAGTTTAGGGAAACTTATCTTAAATGGTCGAGAGCAGATAAAGCGGTTTCTTTTCCTGGCTTCGTTTCAAAGGGTTTCGTTTTGAAATAATTTCTAATTAAAGAGTTTATTAAGATTTTACAGTATAGTATACTTTATAGACATAGTGATGGGTATTAAAAATATATTAGAAATCGTAATTTAAGCATAGCTATAGCAAGCATAAAATTATCATAGTTGTCTTTTATTTCATAGCTTCTGGCTTGATGTCATAATAGGCGCAGACCCACATTCAAGGAAGTAAGAAGAACAAAACCTATTTTTCTCCTTTGATTTAAAATTAATTGATCAATAATCGTAATCACAATTATCACTTCGAGTATATTAACGATCTAACTTACAGAGTAATCTGAGACTGGGTGAAATGCGAATCGCCGTAGATGTGGTAAGACGAGACATAAGGTTTCTTTTTAGAAATTACTATATTGTTAGTGGCCCTGGAACCTTTGCGGCTTTTACAGCTTCACCGGGCTTGGGGGCGAGCGCGGAAGGCACTCAGCCACGAAAGCTAGGCAACAAGCCCCAAGGGTGCCAAAGTGGCCGAACCTCGGCTTGGGCTGTTGCCGATTATGCGAAAAAGTCGCGATCTGACTAAATCCCTATCCAAAGAAATTCGAGCTAACTAACTATACAATAATACAAATATACGTGGTCCTGTCTTCTGGAAGGAAGGAAGGAACATGTATATATGGATATAGTGACTTGGCAATTTTTGTCTAAACTAACTAGGCAAAAAAAGAAAAAAGGTCCCTTACAGACCTATATACCTGATTGGTGTACATGTGTGAAGTGCAGTGTCATGTGTGTATGTCGATATCTAGTGAATGTAGTGTCACTGTATCGCGCGAGCGGCTACTGGCTTAAAGGCTCCATACCGGAGGAACGGACCTAGGCTTGATTTGCCGCTGGAGAGGGTGGTCGTGGCGGGTGTGCGGGAGCGAAATTAACCGCCCGTCCTCTACGGAGGGAACGGTAGTTTCGCGGACGTGGGCGCAAAAACGCTTGATTTGAAGAGACGGATGGGTATGACGCATTAGCTACCGTGATTTCGTCATCGGGGTCGGTAAATATGTTCCGCAGCCTACGTTTTGCCTTCAGGGCGTCAGGGACTGGGGTGGGGTATATGTTGTGGCGCATGCTACTAACGGGTTCGGATGGTTTGACGCTCTGTCAAAATAGTTCTTCGCGTGAGTTTTTATGTAAGATTTGATCGAAGGAAGTTCCATGTTTTTATGGAGGTCTTCGTTTCGAACGAACCATGGGGAATTAACTATTTTGCGTAAAAAACGATTTTGCAACGTTTGTAAGTGGCTGAAGTTTGATTTCGCCATGCCAATACTACGCAACTATATGTTAGGATCGGACGGAGAGACTGTATGGGCCAACCCTACAAGTTTCTGCTGCGTTCGCTCCTTGCATCGCTTTATTAGAATATTGTCTTAAATCAAGTCAGTGCATCAATATCATTCAGACCGAGCGGCGGCGAACGCACTCATTAGATTATTATCATATATTTTTTTTATCATTAAATAAATTTTAAAGACTTCCGGTGTTTTAAATAAAAATCATAGCAATCAATAAGGTCCCGTACATCTTTGTGGTCCTTTGAGACTAATAAATGAGGCAATAGATAATATAATTCTCAGCATCTCTAGACAGATGGGAACTTTCATAAAAGCACATGGAGGAAACTCGCAAAATGAATTTGAATTTTATTTATTATAAATATGTTTTTATTAACATTTTTAAATTTCCTTGATTACCTTAAAGATTCAAGTATATTCATTTTTCACGAAAAATAATTGTACTCAAGATATTTTACATATTTTATTCAGATCGTAACAATATCAAAGGCATTACCAAAATAAGACAATAATAACAGACATTAGGAAAAATCTTATTAAATCTTTTATTTAAAAAAAAATTAATTTTAAAAAATCTTATATTTTGGTCAACCTAAGCATAACAACATAAGTCAACATAAGAATCCTTAAGTCTGCATTTTGTGACGGGCTAACTAAACCTATAAATATATATTTTTTAAGTTGAGAGTTAGCCCCCCCTCTATGCTTTACGTAATCTAGGGCCACATTACCATTTAACACTGCTACTAACTTGGAGCACAATAAAAATAAGCTAACTTTGAAACTTTACCCTTGACCGTGACTATACAGAAAGTCAGACAACAGATGGGCACGACGTAGACATGGCACGGTTTAATCTTAACGACCCTTCCGACCTTCACTGATAAGAGAAGGCGATAAGCCACACCTCAAGCTAACTTAGCATAACCTGATTATCTTTACTTGAAATATAACATCGCATTCGTTTAAGCAAAACTTTCAACAATGCGTCTGCGTTTAAATAGGTATTATATCTAGTCGAAATAAATTTATTTATTAAATTTCTAGCCAAGGCAATTAAAAAAAAAACTATTCTCGTTATAATCACCGCTATATTGGAAAAGAACTACCTATTTATTAGTTTTGAAAATCTTTTTTTATTCTATGAATAAAAATTATTAATTATTAATTTTGTTTATAATTCTATTTTTAACAGTCATGTGTTAAAAATGTGAAAAATAAATTATGAAATTTAATATTATACAATCGAAGTATGTACCATTACTTTCTATGCACTTTCGTCATTTTATAGGTATTTCATTAATCGTGGGTTCCAAAATTGTGGGAGCGAAAATCAATAAAACCTTTGAAGGCGGTTTGGACAGCCTCATCGGAATTTAATGTTTTTCCTTGCAAGAAATTGTCCAAATTCCGAAAAAAGTGGGAATCTGTTAGAGCAAGGTCCGAGGAGTATGGTGAGTGTTGAAGACATTCCAACCGCAGTTCCTCAAATTTAGGGAAGTCTAAGAATTTGTCGTGAAGTATGGGGCCTAGCGTTGTCCTGAAGCAGCAGCGGGCAAGAGAGATTGACTAGTATCGATTGTTTAACGGCTTGCTTCTTCATCATGGTTTGCAATTATTGACAATACAGATCTGCCGTTATCGTTCTGAATCTGTATCGTTATGAAACGATTTTCCCTCTTGCATTTTTGTCTTCAGGAAGAACTTTTACTGTGTAATCACACATAAGACGGCATATTTTTTATATAATATTAAAACATACGTACATATTAAGTGACGTTACCTTTCAAAATCGATACAATTGAATACTGATACTAAAATTGTTAGGGACATTTTTGGTGTTCTGTCAGGCTTCATCTGTCTTTTTCTCAAATCTGTGCATAGAATATTTTTCTAATCGTCAAAGTTCATACAATGCTCTAACATACGGAGGCTACCTTATTAGAACTGACTGGGGCGTTACATGGGCTTTTTTGTAGCTACTCAAATTCATGTTTCTACTTTGTATATATAATCCACTTCACTTTCATCACTGTATAATTACCAAAGTACATTATGTTAAATATAGGGTTAAATAAACATAGGTTTTTTAATAAAAATAACAAACATCACATGACCGATTAAGATTTTCAACTAGATTATGCTTGTACTATGGTAACAAAACAGCATATAAATATAAACTCAGAACTGACAATCATGCTCATTATACAAACATCCATAGTAATGCAATTACTGGATTATTTCAAACCTGGTAATGTGAGTCTTGTTAGAGAAGCTATCCCAATAAGTAGTCTGCTGATACAGTTCAATATTTATGAAGATGAAACACTTTCTACCAATAGGTATAAGAAAGTAACAGTGCTCTGCGGTTTCACACACGTATAATTAAAAAAAAAATGATGATTTATAATACTTCAGTAAAGACAATATTATGATCGGGCGGCCAGGGTTATGTGGCTCGTTCGCGTCTCTAGTACTGTAGGCATAGACTCGAGCCGAATGTTGAATTATTTTAATTTTCCATCATTTACTAAACTATGCGTCGAAATAACAAATACCTTATTTGGTTTATCTATAACAAGATAGACGTATGATATCACAAATTTCTTTTAGATATACTAAGGAGCAATATTTTTGTAGAACATTGTATTTACGTATCACTAACCATTACGCCAGCGCACGCCGATAAAGCAGTTCCGGTGCGATATTATTCTTTTTTTTACTACTTATGTGGCAAACAGGTATACGGCCCGCCTGATGATAAGCGGCTACCGTAGCCTATGAACACCTGCAATACCATAAGTATCACTAGCGTGTTGCCGACCTTGCAGAAACTTACTTAACAAAAATCAATATATAAGACTATCTAAGAGGTGTAGATAATTTTTCGAATCTGACTCGTAGCTCCAGAGATTAGCGCGTTTAAACTAAAGCTTCATTATATTATAGTAGAGATGATAGGAACTCACCATAAAAAAGATAATATTACAATCGGGCAGATGCGCGGCATCATCTTTATAAGGATCAAGGGTTGGAGGTGGTGCTCGTGCGTGACGGGTCATCACAAAGCCGCCAAGATATCTGAAATATTTAATACTTAATAAAATTGTGGGATCTTTATGTGTAACATATCTATATAGGTTACAAATAGATAGATTTATGTTTCTGTATATACACAGCTATCTATTAGCTTTCATCATGATAGTTCTACAGGCCAGCTGAACGGTGCCGACCATCGGTGGATCATTCTTCAACAGTTATTGATATTCTTGGACTATCAGAGCTACTATATAGAGCAGTTATGACATCTTTGTATAGTATATGTATACTGTAACAATGTAATCAATGTATACAATTGACACTATCATCAATTTATGCGCCTTGCTACACTCCTTACTACATATTCTCATTCTAACATATGCAGTAAAGATGTTTGAAGTTTCATATGAAATCCAGTTATATATCCAGTAATCAAGTGAGTTGGTAGAGATCATTACCTGACTGGATTGTGACCACCATACACGTGGTGATAAATCCGTCACAGTGACTCTCTTTTTTTCGATTCCTGGATCAGTCAGTGTTTATTCAGGTGCCCAGAGGCTTGCAGGCATGACAGCGACGATAAGCGATGAATCACTGATCTCCCGGTGGTCGACGTTGTTTTTTAATTGTACTATACTTATCATCAGGTAGAGTGATATTATATTGGCGTGCTACAATAAAAAAATCGTTCCCTTTTGTAATCTCTCGTTACATAGATAGACCTTCGCGGCTGTGCACAAATTATCTTGCAAAAGTTACATCGTAATTGGATAAATTATTTAAGAAGGTATAGAAGACAAACAAGCAAATTATACTTTACCTATTACTTTACTGTCTGGCTTGAAATAAGTCTTAGTAAGTAGCACATTCAACTAATAATTTAGTATTTAGAATCGATTTATTCGGATCGATGCCCAGTAAGGAGTCGGCGAATCCGACCTACTTACCAGTTACAAAAACATACCGAGGAATACATCGATATTTTTGTATTCGTCTCTTAAATAACGCAATGAGTTCTAGTCGTGATCGTTGATCGATTAAACCGATCACACTTCGCCATTTATAAATGATTTTTATCTGAATTGACAAAATTCAAATAGACTTGATTATCTATTATAGAATGAGAGGTAGGCAATTCGATTCCTACACAGTACAGATATAATGAACATGGTTGCTATGGTTCAATTCTTAATTAAAAAAATTCCTAAATGTTATTGATGTCTTCGACTGATTAATGGGTTTTTTAATTCTGATGTCAGAAAACGCCTGTATCGGAAGAGTATATAGCAATAAAAAAACTGTAAACAATGTGGTGAACGATATAAAACATGCACTAACAAAGTATTGACGAAATATAAGTATTCATAATAATTTCATTAAAATAATTTTTGTTTATACACCGGTTTATACTAGCTATTATTTATTTTTACACAATAAAAAAATAGTAAAATGAAATTTACATTATTATCATTGATGGCAAATTTCATGATGTTGTTAGCAAGCGGAACGCATCTAAAAACTAACTTCAAAAATACAAAAAAACATGAAAAACCATATTTTTAACTCTTAGAACTCTAACAAGGTAATAGATGCGAAGAATACGAACTCTCACTGTACAATGATTCAGTGATAATATCTCTTCCTCAATCAGATAATGTTCGTCCCAAAACGGTGTCAGTTATTGAAGCTACAATACACGTTATGCGTTGAATCAATCACACGTGAGTTTTACATACTTGTATATAATAACTACATAATCATACCAGCTCTGTCCGCGGTTCCGCACGTGTTTATTAAGTCGCTTAATAATTTTATATTTACTCATATTTCATGATTTTTGGGAGATAATATCGATATATCGGTATAGCTTATTAATTTTGTAATAGAATACACTCCGTGTAAACAAAATGTCATTAAAATCTGTTAAGAATGTATAATAAATAATAACTTTATTTAAATTTTCTAAAATATTTTTCGTAATTTACAACACTTTCGGTGTAAAAAATTAAATTAAAATCGGACAAGCCATTTTTCAAATAAATCCAGGCAAACCGACAAAAAACATTAGAATCATAAATTACTACTAGTTATATAGTTCATCGAACAGCTTCTGCTGCGCAGGGACATTGCTTCGCTGAGCGTGTTCTACTTTCTAAATTCTAAATCATGACACGTGTTCTGAGCTACTTGAACCTAACTCCCTCTTCTCCCTTTCACAACAAAGTCACATGCGCTGAGCTCCGAGACTATAGCTTTACGGTAACCTCCATCTTGGCACGAACAAAGAAATTTCCTACGTCTTATCTTTTCCGTACTGTGAAGCTGTGGGGTTGTCTCTCGATCAGTGCGTTCGCTGCTTCCTACAACCTACAGAAGATCGCAGCTAAATGACCAAGTGTTATGTTCCTACGTTGAGAAGAGTTTCCAGAGCTCCTTTGGGAAGGGTGAGTTCAAACAGAGGCACCCTCGTGACCCTTACCACTCTGCTTGATTACTGGATATACACCGGCTGATCCCAAAAGCCCAAAACGTGACAAACCAAAGAAAAAACGCTGTGATCTTTTACCCTACAAAACAAAACTCAGTTCGAAATTCCGATTTTCGATGCCTATGTTCCTATTTTTTAAATCCTGAATCACTGTGTAAGATTGATATACTGACTTTTTCTTTTATTAGCTCAGCGCATTGACGGTACTATCTCTGATGGTTAGCACAGTACGATCCAAACAAAACGGCGACCACCAAGAGATCAAAATCCATTGGCGGTCGCCGCAGTTATGCCAGCCTGCGTAAATATCTCTTCACATTACGTTTAAAGGACCCGATGTCGTAAGAAGGAGCGAACGCACTAGCCAGGAGTTGCTTCCACACTTTCACGGTACGACAAAGATAAATCATGTAGAACTTTTTATAACAGTTCGTGCTGAGATGGAGGTTATCGTAAACTGTGACTCCGAACCAAAGCGCGTGTGGTTCTGTTGTGGAAAGGAGAGGAGGGAATTAGATTGCCTTCTTTCGATGCCTACTAATTTAATACTAAATTTCTACTCGATCAAACCTTTGAAAGATGCTCAAATCCATTTATCAAGTAGAAAATAGCTGATAATCTTCAAATGGCTGAACAGATTTTCTTGGTTGATAGCTAAGAACACTCTCGATCAAATGTCCTTTGAAACAAACAAAAATTGATAAAAATCGGTTCAGCTGTTTGGGAACTACGATACCACAGGCAGATAAATAGACAGACATAGAGATACACACATTAAACTTATAACACCCCTCTTTTTACATCTGGTTAAAAATAACTTTTAAGGCATGGATATGTATGAAAGATATGTTCAAATATAATACAGGTGATAGGTAGTAGACCTACCAATTCAATCAATTATGATTAAACTGATCAATTCTATGAAATAATATTTAACTCTCATCAAACATAACTAGCAAATGCTCTACAGACCTTAGCGTGTTCTAATCGAATAAAACCCTTGTATAGAATATTTGAATGATAATATTCCTGATCGTAACAAGATTCGCGTGTTCTATGGAAGAGCTCAAATTAAATTGGAATACATTGTTTTACATGGAAATTTCTTTGTTTTATATACAAACATGCAAAACATTAGTAAAATTACTTATACCAGGGAATTATAAGGATGACTTTAGTGAAATTGGTTAATAAATAATTAATTACACAAATGTTATCCTAGTTACGTTTTCGTATATGATTGTTATTTTTACTGAGACATGGGATGGAATTATTTAAATTGATTTACTATCGATTCAGAGCGATTTATACACTACTTAGAATTATTAATGAGATGCTTTGGGATAAATGACAGTGCCATTTTTAAGACGAAGAAACCGTCTAGACTTTGTGTCTACGTTATAAAAGATACTTATAAGTATTACAAGAAAAAGAAACCAGCTTGTACCTGTCCTACTGTAGGGCAAAGGCCTCTTTCCGAGCGAAGGCACAGGCTTAATCACCTCGCCATCCCACGACGTTTAAACGATACCAAAAGGTTTCCTCACCATTCAAATTTATAAATGTACTGGAATTCCGAAAAAAATCGTGGGTAATGCCGGGTTCGAACCTGCGGTCTTCGAGTCGATGTTCTGCTGATTTAAAATGTAGACCCTAAACTAATCGACCAGCACGACTTTAATCATTAAAACTTATCTGTTCTCAATTATCTCATTAGGACATCTCCTACATTATATAAACATGTACCTATATTGTATGTATACCTACTTTATTATACATTTGAATATATCTTGAGCTAGGAGCGAGGCGAACGGCGTTCAACAAAGCGACTTGAACATCTCTATACACCGCTTTAATCGCTGCACTTGTTTAAGAACCATAAACTATTAATTATATTACGCTGCATAATCCACCCAACTGAACGCTGAATTGCACTGATCACAAAGACGGTACACTGAGACGCGTCGAGGAACTAACTGCTCTTAGCGTGGAAGCAAGTCGCCGACAAGTCATTTTATCCCCTTGAGACCACTTTATGCCCGATATTCCGCTATCCGTCCCGGATGACGTGTCATTCGCTAACTCAATAGCTAATTGGAATTACTACATCATCTTACATAACGACGTATCATATAGCGAGAAAGCGTAACTTCTGACTGGATTGAGAGATCTTATTGTAGTTGAGTATTTGACCTTTGAAAAATCAAGATCAAAAATATTTTACTCAATTTAAGCCCTAAGAACGCACTTGTGAACGTCAACACAGTTACCACCGGTATGGAATACATCCCAGAGATTGAGAAAATCTGGCAGAAAACTCAATCGAACAAATTTTTTTAACTGTATAAATAATGTTCTTAGTTATATAATATGAATGTTATTTTAGTGGATTTATAAAGAGGAATTCACTTCTAGATATCAATAGTACGATGTGCGTAATCCACTCTTTAATAACCTTTTCATAGTAAAACCAGCTTGACATGTTCCTTGAACTGATTATCTGCAGATCATTAAAATGCTTCGGGCTCTTATTATAGAACCTAACAAAAAAACTTTTATTACTCTTACAAAGTCTAAAAAACCGTACGACTAATTATATCTATTTCTAGAATTAAACGTGTGCTGAACTTTGAAAAAATCCAGATACTAAGATCCATGATCTCAATCTGCTGTTAATATCTAATTTCTAGGTTAACACAATAAAAAAAAATACAGCCCTTCATACTAAAAATTGAAAAGTCGCACACAGTGAACTATTATCAAAATATATAGGGTCTACAGTCTTCAAATTTGGTACGAAGAGAGATCTTTAAACAAAAGTTAAGGGTAAAATCAGAAAATAAGAAATTTCTAATCTAGTGTCAAATTATAATGCAACAAAATTATATTAAGTTTTTTTTCTCGAAGACGGTTTAAAGTATATACCTAGTTGAAATTAATAACTAAAACAAAGGTCTATTTTCTCAAACTGCTGTAAATAAATAAAGAAGTGGTTTTATGACACCACGATGCAAGTGAAACTTAAAAAAAAAATCATCTCCGCCTCGAGTCTCACAGTTCCCTACTCTACGCTTCGCCTCGAGTCTCACAGTTCCCTACTCTACGCTTCGCCTCAAGTCTCACAGTTACCTACTCTACGGCCAACTATAATACGAATTTTCGGGGTGATAGAATAAAGGTTTCACTTTAATAATTTTTAAGTTAACGTAATAAAAGTATACAGCCCTTCATACTAAACGTCGCACTCAGTGACCGATTATCAAAAGCTAAGTACTTCCAAACTACATACAATTCTGAAAGCCTTTTTACAAGTTATGTATATAATGTTATCCATATAATAGTAAATAATGATCCGGGTCGCCTTTTTAGGGTTCCGAAGTCAAAAAGGAACCTTTATAAATTCGCTATGTCCGTCTGTCTGTCCGCGGCTTAGCTTAGAGATTCTTAGTACTAGAAAGCTATAATTTGGTATGGGTATATATATTAATCACGCCAATAAGGTGGTAATTTCATACAAATTCCATTGAAATACTTAAAGCCCCCTTTTCTAACCCTGCATATTGTGACGGGTAAATACGGAACCCTACATAGTGCGTGGCCCGAATTGCACTTGGAATTTTTTTCAAATATCCACCAGGAAATTTTAAATAAAAAATAAAACATGAAAAAACTAATAAAAATAAGTTCAAAATTAAAAAAAATATATATTTTATTAGTTTTAATTTTTTTTATTTTAAAAATAATAAAAAATATAATTACAGATCTATTAACATTGAATTTAGAACTACCTAGACATTGCTTTATATTCTGATTTCAGTATAATTTTTGGAAATGTAAAACTGTTCGCAAATATATAATTTTTTTATGTTGAAGGTGGCAAACAAGCATACGTCTCGCCGATGATAAGTGGCTACGGTAGCCTATGGACGGTTGTAATACCATAGAGATGACTTGTGCGTTGCCGACCTTGAACCCCTCTTCCCAATAAGCTCTGGAAACCCTACTCACCACAGGAACACAACACAAGGTTATTAGGCTGCCATCTTCCGTAGGGTGGGAGGTATTCCACCAGTCGGTCTGCCCCAAGTAGAGAGAAATCTCCAAAGAAATTTCTCTGTACCCTACTTTCGTTGATTACAATTAAATTAAAACAATTTATAAAGAATCCGATAGAGCGTCCTCTTACAATATAACAACTTGATATATAATTACGAAATACCTTATTTATACTGTAATGTACGATAAAAACATTTTTAAATCTAGCCACAAAATTTCAATATTTCATTTAATTATGTAAATCAACTAGAACTTGCCTAAAATCATGAAATTAAATATGGAAGAGCCTTTTCTACCTGTCACTCCGATATTGTTTTTATTTTTATTTTAGCACGGAAAATTGACCTTACTGTGCTTGATGGTAAGTTCAGTACAAACCAGAAATAACGGCCATCACAGAGTGATCAACAATCCAACGCTTGTCGTCGCTGTCATGCCGACCTGCGAGCCTCTCAGCAGCTGCATATACACTGGCTGGTCTCGAAACGCGACAAATCCAAAGAGAGTCATTGTGACGAATTTACCACCATCTTCATTATGGTTACGACCCAGTCGGGTACAAATACCTTAGCACCTCGCTTGATAAATGGATATACACTAGCTGATTCTGGAATGCGTCACACCTAAGCGTGACACTTTGGCAAGTGTTACACCTGGTGTATAGCGCTCATGATCCAGTCGTCACAATTGTCGTTTCATACCACCCAATGAACGTCAACATTTTGGTAATATTTCTACACGATACCTATCTAACGAAATCGAGCACTCCATACAAGTAAATAAAGAAAAACTTTGAAAATAACTTCAACAACTTGAACTTACCAAAACAAACTTATCATCTTTACACATTAACAAACGTTCTCAGAAAAAAAAAGTTCACCGAAATTATCTACACTTCACAACACAAAAGGCACTCGTATCGCCATCTATGGCAGTGATATTTGTTTATGTTATTATTTTTTTTTACTAAGGCACGGTCGAACCGAACCTCGTATTAGTTTTAACTGGAAGCAGGCTGCAAAACGTTGCGTGTACACTCGTCGTCCGCGGTGACAGTTGCTCACAACTTTTTCTACGAAAAATTGACTCATTAGAACTTTTTTATTAATATTAAATATAGTAACGATTCACGTATACTATTTGAAAGTAAACTTTTCACATGAATCAAATCCTTTTTTAGTTTCGTAAAAAAATATGAATCATTTTTGTTGATGCGGTATTGTGTAACCATGGTAACACGGTAACAGTTTTATCTTTTGTTTTTTTTTCATCATACATATTTCAATTACTTATATTGATGTTAACTAATATTTTTTTTAATACTTTTGTAACACCGTTATCATGTTGATTTATTTAATGCTTAATCTGCATTTAACTTAATTTTATATTGAAATAAATTATCACAAATATTGAAAAAAAAACAATTGAAATGAATCCATAATTACAGTGTGATTTGCAACCATAATTCCACCATTAAAATTATATGTAATACTAATTATGCGAGCAATTAACAATAATTGCTTACACACACAAATGTGTAAGTGCATATATATGGAATTGGTTTATAGGTTTCTCTAAAACGACTCTAACAATTTTGATGAAATTTTGTATTTAGATAATGTTTTTCTTTCAAGCTTACCTAGATAGGTGTTGTTTTTTAATATACCTAGCAAAAGTTTTGACTAGATATCTATACATATAATAAAATTGAAGTGTCTGTTTGTACTGTCAAAATAACAGCTTTTTATTAAATGAATTAGGAAGTATATACGTTTTTAAAATATTTTATAATGATTGTATATCTGTCTGTTTCTTTGTTACGACTTAAACCGATTTTAATGCGACTTTCACTGCCAAATAGATAATATTGTATGGAGTAACTTATGCTACTTTTATTTTCGATTCTGTAATCCACGCGTGCGGAGCCACGGGCACTGCTAGTTTAATATAAAACAGGTATTCAAAACTGTACATATTTAATCGTAGTAGTATTATATAAAATGTAAACTGCAAAAAAAAGTATCCTTTAAAAAAATCATTTCAAGAATAATGCGGAAAATAAATAATCGTTGATGATCTCTGCCATTGGAAAACGTCAGTTAGTAATATGTCATTCGACTGCGGCACTCGCGACAATGCTGAATCCCTTACGTTACGTCGACGCTGGGCGTAGAATAGACGACATTGACCAATGTAAGATTGGCCATGACGATTAACCATATTTTATGGTTCCCAAGTAACCTGTGTTATATAATCAATATACATTTGAGATTAGCCTTGGAAGGTTGGCCTTGGTAAAGTGGTTACATTTCTCTGTTATACGTAAGTTTTTCAACATATTCTGTGTCAGTTCTTTATTATTTCATTTCAACTAGTGTTTAAATATATTGAACGCTTAAAAAAATCTTCTTGAAAGATTTAATACAAGTTTTTTTTACTTTATAGATTTATTGTTTGAACACAATCTCGCCAGATGTTAAGTGACGAAGTCGCCTAAAACGGTAACATGGTAAGACTAGAGGTGGACAAGTGCAGCACACCTATATTCAGGTTCTTCGTGACAAATTTTCATTTTGAAGTTTTTAGGTCACCAGGTGAGCCAAAATAAACCAAAATATGGTCTTATCACGATTTTTTCCTTCAATGTAAGCTCAGGATTCTAGTAGGAGATGAACCTACGTTATGTATGAACACGTTACCATTAATAAATATGTAATATAATAATAAGAATTTCAAAGCAATGATGGCTCAGTGATATCGTGTACGGACATCTCGTCGATCGACTTGAGTTAGAATCCCTACAATCAGCCTGAGTTTTTTATAAAAGAAAACATTGAGATGAAAGCTTAGCACTAAGGTAAGAAATTTTATAATGCCCGCCCTAAATATGAAAAATCTATCGCCGTGTTTCGGCAGATCTACTTGAGAGCCAGTCCCACTAGGATCAGCGTGTTATCATCTTGGATTACATCGTCACTTAACATCAGGTGAGATTGTGTCCCAACAGTAAATATATAAATGATTAAAAAAATAACAATAACAAAAAAAGTGTTTTAAAAACGATTCATTCGTCACTACGAAAATATATGTTTGAATATTTTGTAATACGCAAGCTATTTTAATTTAATTATTTATTAAAATTAAAATTAAATAAAACTTATTGTTTCCCTTTGTTAGCTTCCATGAAAATTAATTATACACGAACGTGAGCAAAAATGTAAGTAATGACCTTTAGATTGTCACTCATACTATAAAAGTGAACCACAGTTCATATTAAGTCGTAGTAACCTAACTAAAAAAAAGATAAATTTTGTTATGAAAGTACTTTCATAACCAGCCGAAGATGAGTTTTGTATTAAACAACGTAAGGAAGCATGTAGTAAATATGAATATTAATGGAGTAGTACAACGTGATAGATTTAAAACAAAACCCTCTTACTAAACCTGCACTGTCCGTTCTACCTTTAAATGGCTTGTATCTTTTGAACTGTAATAACTTGTTAACCAATACAATAACAAAGAAAAAATAAATATTACAAGAAACGTGTTTTTTTTGTTTCTCTTAATTACTGTATTATATATACAAGTGCCAAACTTAGTCTTGTATAAATTAGAAAATAAGACAAGAAATAATAAAAACCCGGCCAAATTTACATCCAGTTTATTTTAAGAAACCTCAATTTAAAAAGAACCCTCGGTGCGTAAGTTTGACTTGACATTAACCATATTTTTATGTATTGGTTAGGCAATAGATATACAATAGCTGATATCACAATGTAGCAATTGTAGAATTAATACTTATTCGAAATATTCACTACTGAACATACTTTCTATTAAATTATGAGATGATTATAAAATACTCGTACATAAACTTCGAGTCGACGCTCAAACACATCCTAGAGAGGTAGGGTACAGAGAAATATCTTTGAGATGTATTTCATCATCATCATCATGTCAGCCGAAAGACGACCACTGCTGGACATAGGCCTCCCCCAAAGATCGCCACAACGACCGGTCCTGTGCTGTCCGCATCCAGTGGCTTCCCGCAACCTTTACCAGATCATCGAACCACCATGTGGCGGGTCTGCCCACGCTTCGACTTCCGGTACGTGGCCGCCACTCGAGAACTCTTTGGCCCTATCGACCATCTGTTCTACGAGCTACGTGGCCAGCGCACTGCCCCTTAAGTGTAGCTATTCTTAGGGCTAGTCGGTGACTTTGGTTCTCCTGCGGATCTCCTGATTTCTGATTCGATCACGCAGAGAAACTCCGAGCATAGCCCTCTGCATTGCCCGTTGAGTAACTTTGAGCTTTCTTATGAGGCCCATAGTTAGCGACCACGTCTCAGCACTATATATAATCACTGGCAACAAACACTGGTCAAAGACTTTCTTTTTGAGACACTGCAGTATCTTGGACGAGAATATGTTACGTAGCTTCCCGAACGCTGCCCAGCTGAGTTGGATTCGACGATTGACCTCTTTCTCGAAATTGGATCTACCTAACTGGATTGTGTGTCCCAGGTAAAAATATTCTTCAACAATTTCAAGTGTATAGTCTCTGATCTTCACGGGAGTTGGCGCTACATGGACGTTCGACATAATCTTCGTCTTGTCCATGTTCATTCTAAGACCAACTCGTTCAGAGGCTCTACTGAGGTCATCGAGCATCGCACGGAGGTCCTCCATGGTCTCAGCCAAGACTAATATGTCGTCGGCAAACCGAAGGTGGGTGATGTACTTCGACGTTTATGTTGGTGCCTAGTCCTTCCTAGTCCAGAACCTTGAAAACATCTTCCAGTGCAGCGGTGAACAGTTTAGGAGAGATAACATCTCCTTGTCTGACTCCTCGCTGCAACAGGATAGGTTTCGATCCTGCAGTCGAACTGATATAGTGGCGTTTTCATACAAACACTTCAACACTTCGATGTACCGGTAGTCTACTTGGCACCGCTGGAGAGACTGTAGTACCGCCCAGGTCTCAATCGAATCGAAGGCTTTCTCGTAGTCCACAAACGCTAAACAAAGGGGTAGGTTATACTCTTCGGTCTTCTGTATAACCTGCCGTAATGCTTGTATGTGGTCTACGGTACTGTAGCCTTTTCGGAAATCGGCTTGTTCGGGAAGCTGGAAGTCGTCGAACTTGCGAGCGAGACGGTTCGTAATAACTCTCGAAAACAGCTTATAAACATGGCTCAAAAGTGAGATGGGCCTATAATTCTTCAATAGGGTATTGTCACCATTTTTGAAGAAGAGTACCACCACACTTTTGTTCCATGCCTGCGGCGTTTTACCTTCGTGGATGACGGAATTGAACAATGTCTGAAGGGCCCTCAGTACTGGTTTACCACCCGCCTTCAATAGTTCGGCTGTGATTCCGTCATCTCCGGGAGCTTTGTTGTTTTTAAGCTGTTTGAGAGCCATACTAATCTCGTACAAGCTGACGTCTGGGATGTCTTCTGTGTAGTGTCGAGTTAATCTAGCTCTTGGGTCTTTAGCTGGATTCGTACTTAAAAAAAAGTTATTTGGCTGCAATCCTATATAGGAATGATGTATTTCAAGAGCCAGACCGCCCCAAGTAGAGAGAAATTTCTAAAGAACTATATTCAAATGATGTCTATTCATATGCTACGTCATTCACAAGCCATCAAGCCGAACTGACAGTGTAACATCATCCTTTAGTAATATACACATACCACACTCGTCTAATATCGTAAATTATGACGTCGGCCAAATGAAGCGATTATCCACGAGAGATTTGGATTTCCATTGTGAATTATATTGTGATTGACATACTTAGATACTTTAAATAAATTAATAATTATATTATGATAAACTCACTGTTCAGTGCTAATCAAAGCATTAAAGTACCACTACCAGGTGTAATATCCGTCATAATATTTAAGATGTATTTATTTGGGGCTATTTGGGGCAACCCGACTGGTGCAATACCTCCACCCTACAGAACATCGCAGCCAAATAACCTAGTCTTGTGTTTACGGTAGCCGCTTACTATCAGGCGTGCCGTACGCTTCTTTGCCACATTAGTTATATTAAAAATAAACACTATATATCACGTAATAGGTACAATTACCTTACCTTGTTCCTTGCGAAAGTTTAATAGTTACATAATGTTTTATAAAATTTAACCAGACTTTGAAAGACGCATCTACAGTTTAAATTTAAACGCAATTGTCAGGGTCAACAAGTCAGGGTGTACATTTTTTGACTTTTTGGTAAATCCACAAAATACACAATAGACATTACCTGCCGTGCCGGCGACTTCGTCAGTGTGAAATTTCGTGTGTGCGTTTCTTAGCTTTTAAATTTAAATAACAACGGTAAATTTGAATGATACAAGTAACGACATCTATTAGCCAAAAGCAGTATTAACGAATGCTCTCTTAATAAATTCATCATTCTGTTTATGTCATGAAACTTTATCAGGAAAAAAGGAATACGCGGAATATATAATTATATTATAATATAGGAATATATATAATTTTTATTTTATTTTATTTTCAAGTACTGCAAACCTACTCTGTGACTTCGAAGGTGAGACCTTGGGTTCGTGATCGATAACCACCGGCACCGGTCAAATCAGACAGTTACCGGTTATTAATGTAAGTTGTTGTGGCGGGTATTAATATTACAGTAATTCATCTGTAAGAAAGAAATAAATGGAATTTATTGCATTGTAATTGTGTTATTGCAGAAATAAATAAAAGAAAATCACCGATATTGTTACAAATATAAAACAAAGTAACTAATTATATCTTATGTATACATTAATTTTTTTTCGTGTCTAGATATGTTTTTGTTGTATACCGAGAGGGCTTTGGACTTTCCCATTTCGCTTTTTATGACATATACAAAAATACAAACGTCAATAACTCAATTCAAAAATTTAATATTATTAATTTGTGTTTTAAAGTATTATTATATTTACATCTAGTAGTTATATTAAATCAAGTATTACAGTAGGTATACTAAACGCCCGTGAACTTGTTCTATTACTGCAGACGCCATTTCTGATAACGGTCGGACGGGAAGCACTAGATTGCCGACAGTTAGAACTCAAAAGGCGCGTTTGTACATTTATTACTGAATCAAAGAGTAAATTATTTACAGGTAGGACTATCATTATTATGAATATCCATTAACAAGATATTTTTGATTCACAAACACAATTAATAACAGTTTTTTGAGTTGGTAGTTAATTGATACCTTTATAAAATATGAAAAACCACATTGTGACAACTGTTACTGATTCAAAATATCGTGTTTTAAAAATCATGATATATTATGCCGATCCCAACTAGCTGAAGACAATGCGAGTGTAGAATTCAAAAGCTTGTGTCATAAAACATTTCCTTAAATAATTACTTATATTTATCAAATTTATTTAATACTAGCTGTGCCCGCGGCTCTGCTCGCGTTGACTACTAAAAAGGATTATTATTTTTTGCCTGGAACCCTAATTATTTTTCTAAAATAAAAGTAGCCTAAGTTACTCCTTATAACATCAACTAGCCAGTCATCATCTCTGCCAGTGAAAGTCTTGTCAAAATCGGTATTTTTTTTTATATGTACTGTATATACTTTCTTATGTGTTTAGTAAAAAAGTGGTTAACACTACTAACACGACCAAGTGACGGAACTGTGCTTGAGGATAAGCATATAAGTAAAATCCGAAAACAGAAACGAACACCGAAACATCATCATTTCATCGTCAGCTGGCATGCCGACCTGCGTAAATAGCAACTGGATATGCATCGGATCTTGAAATGTGACGCGAATATGCAAAAAACTATGAGGGGCTTTTCACCATGTATGCAAGGTGGTCGCTATCCATTTGGACTGTACAACCCTACCACCCCACAAGAATTATTGTATTGAGCTCAACCAATTTATTTCCTTTGTTTTATATGAAACAGTAGAGGTTAAAATTTCAAAGCCTGGATGATATGTTACACTGTAACTGTTTTTAAGTGCTAAATACCTATTTACTCGTCTGTATTAAATTTATTCTCTGCCATGTCGTACCGACTGCAGAATACTGAACAATTACGGTAGCGCCGCTCAAATAAGGATATGTCGTCGCCCATTAAACGTCGGCCACTGTTAACAACGATTACATTGAATAGTTAATTGGTCTGACACGTAGGGGACCAGTACTAATATTTCAATGGAATGACAAACGATAGACATGCATCGAGTATAAAATACAGTATTTTGTTAATTCTACTGTAGAAGCACGACCATCAAATTATTTGCTTTTAAGCCTGTCAAAATTATGATTCTCAAGACAACGTAGTAATATATTTATTTCTTAACTTATGGTTACTTTGTATATTTAGTTTAATGTTATTTTTATATTGTTTATTTCGGCGTCAATAAAATCAAAGTGTGTACTTACGAAACAGTTTTACTATTGGGTTACTACTTCTTAAAATAAAACTAGGTTTCTATTACTACACCAGAAGATATGGCGTTTTTTCCAATTACCGAAGTAGTCTTTGAATTAATGGCTTAATAGCGGCGATATATTTCATAAGCTTACATTTTACCTTACCGACTAATATTAGGGTCCCGTACCTGTAAGAGAGGTAGAGCACAGATAAATTTCTTTAGAGATTTCTATCTAAATGCAGGAGCCCAACTGGTGGAATACCTTCACCCTACAGAAAATCGGAGTTAAATGACCTAGTGTTGTGTTCCTGCGGTGAGCAAGGTTTCCAGAGCACCTTGAGTTACGGGGTTCAAGGTCTGCAACGCTCTAGTGATTACCTACGGTATTGCAAGCGTACATACGCTACCTACCGCTTAAAACACCGCTTACCTCATCATCATCATCAACCTATATTAGTCCACTGCTGGACATAGGCCTCCCCTAATGAGCGCCAAAGCGCCCTGTCTTCAGCTGTCCGCATCCAGCATCTGCCTGCAGTCTTTCGCAAATCGTCATCCCATCTGGCTGGAGGGCGTCCTACACTACGTTTGCCGAGTCGCGGTCTCCACTCAAGAACCCGTTTACCCCAGCGGTTGTCGGTTCTTCGCGAGATATGGCCGGCCCACTGCCACTTCAGCTTGCTAATTCTTTACCTTACCTACCTTACCTACCGATTATTAAAACATATAGGGACTTCCCGCAGACCTAGTCTTGAAATTTGACACGAAGGTAAGTTTTTTAACAAAAGTTAAGGGAAAAATCCAATAATAAGGAAATTCTAATCCCATCTGTAATATAATGCAACAAAATTAAACTCAGTTTTATTTATTACTAGATGTGCCCGCGACTTCGTCTGCGTGGACTTCAGAATTGGGCCTTTACCAGAATAAAATGTATCCTGTGTCTTTATCCAGATTAAAAATTGTCTGTGTGCCAAATTTCATTTAAACCCATTTAGCCCTCTTTGAATAATTCAGTAACAAAGAAATAAACTCACTTTTGCATTTGTAATATTAGTAAGGATAGTAAGTTTAAAAGTCACACTCACTGACTGATTATTTATCAAAACCTATAGGGTACTTCCAATCTGTATACGGTTTTGAAATCCCTCCTACATGTTATTCACATAATGTTATCCATATAATAGAAAACAGTGATCCGGGTTAGCTTTTTGAGCATACTTTCTTTAGAGGTTTTCTTTTGTAACATTATATTACTCACTTATTGTGGCTTAAATATTAAAGTTAGTAATATAAGATGGCGGAATTCCTTAATAAATTTTGCTAGTGAGTTTTTACGCTTCAGAAATCAGAGATTTTACGCGTTAAATTGTTGAAGATTATGTTTACCTGGGACACACAATCCAGTTAGGTAGATCCAATTTCGAGAAAGAGGTCAATCGTCGAATCCAACTCAGCTGGGCAGCGTTCGGGAAGCTACGTAACATATTCTCGTCCAAGATACCGTAGTGTCTCAAGACGAAAGTCTTTGACCAGTGTGTGTTGCCAGTGATTATATATGGTGCTGAGACGTGGTCGCTAACTATGGGCCTCATAAGAAAGCTCAAAGTTACTCAAAGGGTAATGCAGAGGGCTATGCTCGGAGTTTCTCTGCGTGATCGAATCAGAAATCAGGAGATCCGCAGGAGAACCAAAGTCACCGACATAGCCCGAAGAATAGCTAGACTTAAGTGGCAGTGCGCTGGCCACGTAGCTCGTAGAACAGATGGCCGATAGGGCCAAAGAGTTCTCGAGTGGCGGCCACGTACCGGAAGTCGCAGCGTGGGCAGACCCGCCACATGGTGGTTCGACGACCTGGTAAAGGTTGCGGGAAGCCGCTGGATGCGGACAGCACAGGATCACATCGTTGTGGCGATCTTTGGGGGAGGCCTATGTCCAGCAGTGGACGTCTTTCGGCTGACATGATGCTGATGAGTGAGTTTTTACCAAGCTTAAGTGGTTCTTGACTTATAAGCGCAAAATAGACAGACAGACGAATACAACACATACACCACGAACACATTGGAGAATGTAAGAATAATATATAAACAATGTTTACAATAATGAACATAACTGTATGTAATTTGTATACGTGAAACAATAATATGCAAAAAATATCTTAATAATTATCAGAAATTACAATAAACAGAATTACGAAGACAGTTGACGATTTTTTTTCTCTGAATTCTATAAAATAACGGAAAGTGAATAGACCCTTGAAGCGAATTGAAATATTCCTTGAACTACAAATGCCATCATTTACAATATTCCAAAGGGGGTAACAAGCGACAACCTCGCATTACACTGAAAATGGAGCTTGATATCTTGTATTCCACAGGGAGTGACATTCGATGTTGTAACGAGAACGCTAGCGATTATTATGTGGTGGATAGTATAAGATCCAGCGTTTTAAGGTATAATGAGAGTTATTACCGGGAAGCTATATTATCTGGCCTGTTTAAAGTAAACCATTCACCGATAGAACATATGAGTTATCAGATTTTAATAAAAAAGGACACAATGAGTACTTGTGTGGAAAATAAGGTTGGAGGTAATCGAGACTAAACTAGTTGGAAAAATATGAAGTTATTAAATATTATCATACTGAATATATGAAGGCATTATAATAGGGATGACCTGTAATAGATAAAATAAGATACCTGTTCGATCTGTTCCTATTTTAGAGAAATAACAATTTCAAAAATATGTTTCTAAAATAAACCTGTTACATGATGCTACCTCTTTCTATAACTATAATCGAAAGAGCTTGTTCAAAGTCCTATTTGTTCGTATCTTTCTGTAACAAAGTAAACATCTTTAAGCTTGAATAAAGAAGATCATGTTTCAAACTGAAACAGTTTAATTTTGTATCACAACCCAGTATATGGAACAGGTAAGAGTAAAAGCTTTTTCAGTTTACAGATAACATTTCCAAATTGTTACTTGTAAATACTTTTTCTTTTAAAATAATGCGTGCAGAGCGGAATAGTTTTCATAGATAGAACGAAGTCGCAATTAATATAATAATATACAGAAATTCGATCACATGCAATGGTTCTAAATAGATTATGTCTAGTACGAGAAGTAGATCCAAAATTATAATGAGGAAACAAAAAGAAATCCACAAAATATTTATCATCAAATAACGTTTATTTCCTATCCCAACTTACGTCGACTTTCAATGGCATCCAAGCCCGGTAAAGTTGTAAAAGCTCCAGGGCTCCAGGGCCCCTAAGGCAAACAGTATAGTCAGTTCGAAAAAAAAAAAAATTTCAATGTCAGTTCAACTTTCCGCGTTCATCATTATTTTTGTTTATAATAATTAATATACTTATCGTCACCTATACTGTAATCATTTATGAAGTATTAACTATACCTTAATCATCATACGTAGACTTGCATGACACATCCACATAACGTAAACTGTTACGTCGTGCAAATTATGACATAACCGAAAAACATACATTTCGACTATCAATTATCATTTAAATTTTTTTTGATTCTCAAATATAAAAAATACAAATGCATTATTACTTTTTATGTTACTTAAAACTAGATTGGACTAAAATTATAAAAACAATGAATCGAAAATTAATCGTACGAATTGAAAATTAATCGAATTGATCGAACGCCGTTGTACATTTAATTTATTAGTTTATTTTTTAATTTTGAATAAAAATATATATTTACATAATTCATACATTTTTACTGCAGCAACGAGCAACGAAGAATAGTGACTGGAAGAATTAATCTTGTGGTTTGGAGTCTGGCATTCAATAATTCGTGTTCCAGATTGCGATTTCAATTGTTCTTATAGATTATTTTTGTCACTTCATTTACACACCCCTCAAATTTTTTAAAACATAATCGAATTATTGATTATATTTAGCTCTAAAAAGAATCTATGACCGTAAAATCAGCTTACAATTTAAATTATACTACATCTCTAAAATAAACATTAGGCATGTGTCGTGCAAGTCTTCTGAAGATAAATGAATATTAATCAGAAAACTTAACAAGATATAACCGCTTCATACCTTAATTATCTCGTTCGCACATTCAATAGGCGTTCATTAACTAGATAGTATAAATTGTCACTTCCTACTTTACCCAATAAACAAACGTTTTGAAACGACTTTATATAAGTAAGGACACTTCCATAACTAGATATGACTATTATGTAGTCATCTAACGGTCACAGAAACATCTCCTCCCTCCCAGCCTACCCTCAAATTTAAAGGCAATAGCATTGTAGTTCGCCAAATACATTCTCTTTTCGTGATTTTACATGCTATCCTCTTTAAAAAAACGGTGCAAGTAACATAAATTTATATTAAGATCAAACGTCTACGTCTTAACCTAAAACCTTATAACAATTTAGGACAGTTATAATGAAATCTTTCTTATTTTCCCCGCCATATATCGGCATGTCCAGCGATTTTACTTATCACACAGAAATTTCCATGATTCAATATCTGCTAAGGCTTGCAAAAACTATGGTATAGAAGATCCCTTAAAAGGACTCAAGATATTGATCTGTAATATTTATGGTTTAAAATATGTATGTATATATATATTAATACCAATTAATGTTTAAAAGGTATTGCTTAATTAAATAAATGTATATCTTACTTAAGGTTATTAATTAATTATGCTAAATCAAATCGTCCCTTTTTATTTATAATGGCCACAGGATACAAGTCCATTCAGCCAACGCTTCATAGTATTTTCTGATCTTCAAAATGAGTTCAAAAAAGATGGGACTATGGGAACTATCTATAAAGAAGTGTTTGTGGCAATTCAAAATTCAAAATGCATGTTGGCAGTTTATATTTATAATCCACATCATGTATATGTATCGATTCGCCTGTTTTCTAAGTTAAAAAGAAATTATGTTATTTTACATAAAATAGGTAGTTCAGATACGCAAATAAAACTTGAAATACTTGTATAGTTTATTCCTTTTTTTTTTCATAAATCTTCGTTTGTCTAAGTAGCTCATATCGTATCTGCTTTTGTTATCGTTTTTCTATCTGGCAACTCTACTTGAGAGTCGTGTAGAAAATATAAACAAAGAGATGATCAAGGATATAAACATAAAAAATAAATCTTTCACACTAAAACCTTATCTAGATAATAATAACAATAAAAATGTTTACGCTATTTAAATTTCAGTAATGCGCATTTAAGGTGTCAATTTTACATCTGTCTAGCTGTAAATGAAATAAAAATATATTATACAAATAAATGTGTTTGTAAATGATATAAAAAACATGATCTTTTAATAGCACTGCATGATGTTAAAATCAACATTTGTCTATAAATCTTACGTGTTTATTACACGTGATGTTAGTTTTAATTACCATAATAATTTGCACGTAGCAAGCGAAAGATTAAAGAATTTCTCAAAAATGTTGCAACATTTTTAAGGACATTCTTTATTTCCCTATTTCTTGTACAGAGATCAAATATTCTGCTTAATACATTTTTTGATAGCATTGGGATCTACAAATTATTTAAATAAACAATAGGACAGCTGTGGATAAGTTAGTAAAATACCAATTTAATATAACAAAATGTACAGATCAAGTAAACTTTAGTTCCTATTCAAATAGGTTAATTTAATGGCTTAGATTTTGAAATAACACCATCTGCCCTAAGTGAATAATTCTTAGAGCTACTGCGTTGCGTTTCTCCGAGTAATTGAATTACATTAACACCCTACCTTTTGAAGTGGGTCGGAAGACCTATAAATAATACCTTAGAGTAGTTCAAACAAGGCACTCCGCAATGGTGGACGGTGAGTATTTCGATAAAGATTCTAGAAATAAAATTATCATCTCCATTATGTTTAACATATTAAATTAATTACAGTATTTTCTTTATTTCGACAAAAACATTATTTAAGTCAAATATTCTGATAAAATTTCTACCGCGATTTTTAAACTCAATTCTCAAGTGTCTATTAGTTTTTCAAATTTTCAACAAATGATAAAATTATAAGTGGTTATATTACATTATGAAGCGTTTGGAATACGATCAAGATTTAAAAATTTCGAAATTTGGGCAGTAAATTTCCTGTTAATACTACATCTATGCTGTATTGAACTTCATAATAATTTCTATTTAATGACTAGTGGAAAGTGTAAAGCTCTTAAATCGGGAAGAAAACTATATCTTGTTAAATAAGGCAGCATTACCTTTTCTCTTTGTACTTTCAGTAGGAAATTTATACATTATTCTGTTTCACTCGTTCCTTCTTTGCTGAGGATCTCATCTATGAATGCTGGCTTACCTACTTAGACAAAATAAATAATATAGCCTGTTCAGCTGTAATTTCCTTTATTAGTATATTCTGTGTGTTTTTATATAGTTTAAACATAAATTGTTATTTTCTAGTTTTATAGCTTAAAAGGAATATTTATTTATATATTTGACGTAGCATAAAAATTACCAATCAAAATTAATCTATGGTTGTTATGGTAACAAATGCACTTTGCTAGATGTTATTCATTTATAGTATAATACTAGCAACTAAGATTCTAAATTTACACTTGTTAGGTTGTATCCAAGTTAAAATATAACCTGTAAAGTGAATTGTAAATTTGTAATGGAAATAAATATATTAAAACACATTTCGAGACCATTGGATCATTTACAACGTAGTTGCTAAATCAACATTTTGTGATGAATATAATATTTTAACTTCATTCCAGTTATTGACCCCGGGGTAGTGAAAACTGGTGCTTACAAATACGAAGATGGAACGCGCTACGTCGGTGAATGGAATGCGAAAGGCCAAAAACATGGTATGGGCCATTTAGTTTTACCTGATGGCACGCGTTATGACGGGGCGCTGATCGGAGGATTGTGTGCTGGGCTTGGTGTAATGGCTTTTCCTGATGGAGCTAAGTGAGTTTTGCTGCTCTAATCTTTATCTACCACTTCCGTCTAATCGTCCATCATTAATGTGAAATAGAAATAACGGTGCCCAATTGCTCTTCATCCTTTCAAAACTTTTCCTTGCAAACTGTATCACATAGTATATTTTAAGATTTTCCATCATTAATTCGTTCCGCGTATTTGTGTGGAATTTAAATTATTTAAAATGGAGTTCGGAACCATAACTCAGTTAATTCAAAGCGATAACAACCGTTCTGTTCGAGAACCATAATTTACAATATCATTAACTGCTAAATACGTTATAAATTAGATGCACAACCCAAAATTTTACGGGTGATTGTACATATATAAAATTCAGATGCACATCAGACAAGTTTACAAGATGATTGAACATCTGTAAAATGTTTTGCGTATATTAAATTAATTAATGTGTGCCTCAAGATTAATGACAAAATTAATTACGTGAAAGAAGTCGATTTTTTTTTATTTAGGTACTCATAATAACTTTAATCCATATATACGATACATACAGGTTCTTAATATTGATTGTTAATTAAAACTCAATAAGCTTTATTATAAAATTCACTATGTATCTATTTCATATTGAGCTAGAATTTCATAATTTGCAAACAACTTATGTCTTACATCAAGAGTAAAGAGAATAAGGGAAAAAAACATTTAAAAGCGTCTAACCGTCACACGCGATTGAAGTAAAACTATAAATGGTCACCATTATCCCGACGGCCACCATCGCCCCAACGGTCATCACCGGACTTCCGTTGCATTGTCGTCCAGTTACCTCCTAGTCGCGCCTAAAGAAGTTTTTCTTCAACATGACGCCATATTGCCGTATCGGAATTCCTTTGCATATATTGCCGTAAGGAAATTCCTTTGCATTGTCCTCCAGTTACCTTATTTATAGTCGCGCCTAAAGAAATTTTACTTTAAAAAACCTTTGGACGTACGTTTGGATTTTATGGTGTATAAAAACATCTAAACACTTAATACCAAAATAATACTCATAAATAGTACCTACGAATTTACTATAGTCAATGTAGTAGAGCTCATAGTGTTAATTCATATTTATTTTCTTAGTAGTTTTTGTCATGTAAACAGGTGAGGTACGTGTGACTTATGACGGGTACTCTCTCTTAGCGGTAGCTTTTGTTTAATTAAAGTAATTGTGCTCACGCTGTTTATTTATAATGAATAACTTTAGTTAGTAAATTATTCATTATATATTGTTTTCCACCTAAATTGCTTTTCTCGTCTCGCCGCCATCGCTTCTTTGAAAGCCTACACATCAAATTGCTAGGTAAAATATTTCGAGTTAATTATTATACAAGTTAGATTATAAGATAAAAATTGGATGTTGTAAAAAGCAAATTAAGGCAATTAAAATTGTAAAAGATAAAATAAAATTAAAATTTATATGTAAAATATAATATAGCATTTAGTTAGCAATTACCAACACATTAGTGTTGTGGTATGGGGTAATACAATGTAATATGTGGTATCGAACTTTTATAGAGATAGTAAACATTTACAAATATATTTAGATTTATTAATTTGTACATAATTATTTACTAAATTATAGAGTTAAAGATAATATTTTAAGGGATTTTTTGAACACTCGGCGTTTCATTGTCATTATTTTTGTCACTTTTAATATTTTTGGAAATATCGGATCAAGATCGGATTACATGCAACTCAAATCTAATATCCCGAATTAATTCAGCCAGATGGAAAGTAATTAGACTGTCTTTCTTCAAAATAGAGAGTAAAAGAAATCGTCATCCATCACAGCGACACTCAATCTTTTCCTACGCTTCAATACTGTTTGTGTTCACGCAAATTATCCTAATGGAGTACGCAGAGGTATTCCTAGGCAGTCATTTGTAAGGATACTTTATTATGAAAAAACAAATTTTATGCTTTTATACTTCAAAGAATTGCATTTACCTGCAGATTAGTAGGTATGCCATTCGTAATCTGTGCGACTACAATATTTATTTTTTCCAAATTTCCTCATATGTCTATATGGACACTAAGTATGAAGGATATTGATCACGAATATGACAAAAAAATCATATTCTGTTTGGTTTGGAGACACGGCCGTGTATTTTATATAAATAATTGTTGTTGTTGTTGAAAATAATTTCTTGAAATAATATTTTATAACTATTTTTTATTGTGGAGTTTTCTTAAATAATTTTCTAAGCTAGTAAGTATCTTTTAACATTTCTTATAATTAGAAACAGAGTTTTTTTATTGTTTTATTTTTAGTGTGTCCTTTATATTAATATACACAGACAGAACTACATATTTATTTATATAGATAGATAAATATATAATTCCATTGTCTTCATTATTATCTTAGCTGAAATATGTCCCCAGCTGGACATAGAGTTTACCCAATAATCGCCATAATAACCGGTCCTGCAATGCTTGCATTCGGTGGGTTCCCGTAATCTCCACCGGGTCATCGGTCTACCTTGTAGCAGATCTAATCACAATGTGTTTTATTACATTGTCACCACTTAAAAACTCTTCGGCCCCATTGGCCATCCGTTCTGTGAGCAATATACCTAAGCAATATAAAATTTTACCTTCATTTATAGCCTCCAACCGATATTCAAATCACCTATATACTATTTAACCATAGTAATTTATAGCGAGGAAATAATTTGATGTGAAATTTGAAATTTTCTTTCACAGGTATGAAGGTGAATTTATGCAGGGCTGGTTCCATGGACACGGCGTCTTCTGGAGAGCTGATGGGATGAAGTACGAAGGGGAGTTTCGAGGTGGTAGGGTCTGGGGATTAGGTAAGTTAGACCGGGAGTTTGATTAGGATAGCTAATATGTTCTATCTTCATTATCTATTTGAAAACTGTTGTATAAAAGCAAAAATACCACTGTACACTCTAGAAAAAAATAACTTTGATACTTGAACTCATTTAAAAGCTGTGTTTGGGATTAATATTATTAAATTATTATTTTTTTTCATGGGACCAGTCACCGATAATCACTTTATTAATAAAATGTCGTCGAAGGAAACACTTCTTGTTTACCCTTTCTGAATATCATTGATGCTTTTAATAAAAAAAATCTAGGCTCTTAAAAGAACTTACGAATTATTTAAATTAAAATCCGATTCTTTGAAGTCTAAAATTGTGTAGATATAGTATCATGAGTAAACAAATAAATTTATGCATTTACAACAAAATTTCATATAAAATTGATACATTTTAGGTTTACTTTTTCAAAACTCCGCCGCATCGGTCCTTAATTCAATCATATTTTTAACAATTGATATTTAAGCAGACAAAGACGTCTAGGCAAACCAAGATTACAATCTTTATACATCCATCATTTTAGACTGGCACGGATTAATGAGGTGTAGTGTCTCACAAATTATCAAGGCAACGAACGTAATAAGACTATTATACTTTCATAACTGTCTTCTTTTCTGAATATTTTCTTCGATGAAATTTATGAGTTTATTCAATTTCATAGATACCTACTGTATTTTATTATTAGTAAACGAAAATAATAGATATCCATACTGTTTAAAGTTATTAAATGAAAGCAGTCTAATGTTGAAGTCAAAAGTGCGTCAAGAGGCTTTTCAGCAGACCGGTATGACATCAACGAATGTCATCCACGATCGCCGTTGTTTATGCACTGTACCATACTTTCAAAAACTACTACAATCATTTTGCCGAGGCAGTGCAAGACGTGGTAATTGAGTGGTTTAGACCGGCGGAATATCGATTCGATGTCTGCAGGTTCAAGCCCCGGCATGTACCAACGAAGTTTTCGGAATTCGAGTACATTACCTAATTTAAATTGGTAATACTATCAGCATGTGGTGAATGAATATATCGTGATTCAACCCGGAAGCTTGATAAATATTCTTGTAATACCAGCATATGTACGTGGAAAAATCTAAAGCTGTGAATTTTTCCGCCAATACGTCGTAGCATTCTTTTAGGAAGATGCCTCATTCCCAGCAGTGGGACTTACACAAGCTGGTATTATTATTAATGCGATAGCCTCACTTATCATAACAATAGAGTTCTTATTACAAAATAAATCCTTAAATGAGTTAAAGTTTTCTTAAGATAGACACTGGGGTCCTCACTGACGAAAAATTTACAAAAACAATAATTAATAGTTCTGTAATTTTACAATATATTGTACTGTGTTCCCAATGTAATAAAAAAATATTATGTTTTACAGATAACTGTCAGATGTAGGCATTTTCATAACAGCGGAGATAAAAAAGTTGGAGAAATGAAAATACTTTTATTCAAGACGTATTTGACACTTCAGAAACAAACTCATAAAAGAGCTGTTTACAAATTGAGCCTACAAAACCTCTAACGTTTTATTTGCAGAACAAATAGTTCACACAATTTTTCTTCGGAGCCCTAGCTATCTATCTTGTGTGCTTATTTCAAACAGTTTTTCTTTTTTATTGGTGACAGTGAAATAAATGTTACATTGTTACCTTGTAAAATTTTCTTCGTTTCTAAGATTTATTCTTCAATAATTTATTCTTGTAAAATATGCTTTATGAACATAAAAAACGATGTAATGAACATAAATAACGTCGTTTATTATCTATATATATGTAGTTTGTTGTATTTTATGATGTTAACTGTTTAAGTCTTTAATTAATCTGTTAAGGTTAATTTGATTGCTAAGTTTTATATGATATTTGTCATAACAGCACTGTGACCTGTTCTTTTTTTCAAAGAAGCATAAAGTCCGCCTAAAGGTTAGCAGCTACTGTAGCCTATGGACGGTTGTAATATAATAGGTATAAGTAGCCAATTGTCGACCTTGAACCTCCTTACACCAAAAGAGCTCTGAAAACCCTACTCACCACAGGATAATGACACTAGTTTATTTGGTTGCGACCTTCTGTAGGGTGGAGGTATTCTACCAGTCGGACTACCCCAAGAAATTGTTTAGACCCTGAGGGCACTGAATGCGGCACGTAATTGAAGTCCTCGTGGGGTCTGGCGCGCTTTGTTTGACGAAACAAGCCGTGGAGTGGGCCAAGCCGTTATGGCAGCGTAATCCACTTTGGTGGTTACTTCCCTGGGCGGGGGCTTGGGGGCCGGCTTCGGTAGTGGTTTTGTGGGTGATCTTGAAGCGGGCTGGTTAGACGGTGGACATGAAGGAGCCGTTGTCGTGCCATCTCTCGCTTTTACTGGCAGCTTAGTTTTCTTAGTGGTTGCTGTTGAGGGGGATTCGGCTTCCAACCCAAATCGGTAACTTGGGTTTTTATGCTGTTCTCATCATTTTTGATTAGATCATGCATATAAACTCTGAGCATAGTCCTCTCCATTGCCTTTTGAGTAACTTTGAACTTTCTTATGAAGCTTTTTAGTTATTACATTATTACTTTTCAGTACCATAAGTCATCACTGGCGATACACACACACATAACATACATTTCTAGGATATATAACTTAATGTAAAAAAAATACTTTTCTAAGATTTCGTAGATAATCATTTACTATTATTGAGTTAAGCAGAACTAAAGCTTTGCAGACACTATGCAAAAGTCTGCTTGCAGAATTCTCTTCAGATCTCATCTCGATTACGAAAACATATATAAACCTATAATCTTAAAAAAAAAACTGTACACGAACTTTTCGGCAGGTCTGGTGACTTTCAACGATGGTAGCAACGGATTCCCTCGTAATGAGGGTTTCTTCCAAGACTGCAGGCTAGTAAGACGCAAACGGTGTCCTGAAGTAGTTCAAAGGGCACAAAAAGTGGCTTACATGGCCCGAGCGCAGTGTCAACACATGTGATGAATTACACAATTAAAGAAAGAAAGATTTAATGAAAACGAATTTTTATTAATTACCACATTTCCTCATGATTAACAGTACATAACCAATAAAATCTAAGTAGAGGTTTTAAAACAGCTATTATGTAGACCCTTAACACGAGGGTAAGTAAAGTTTGAATTTTCGATTAAAATTTAAGTATATTAATTACATATTTACTTAAAGATAATCAAGCTACAAGATGTCAGGAAAACAATAGCAAGTATATGCAGTTTATATAAATAATAATGAAGATAATTTAGGAAAATTAAGAATTTCAAATATACCAGAACAATATTGATTCAGTCTAACCTTATAAATGTCAAATAATACAAGAATAGCAGAGTTACGACTATTGTAGATTAAAATAGCTTTTTTTTAATTATTTATAGGTCAAATCAAAAAATGAATCGATGTAGCCCAAGATGATAACACCCTAAGCCTAGTGGGAGAACTGACTCTCGTGTGCAGCTGCCGGAACATGCCTATAACTCAGACCAAAAGATTAATATAGACGTAACGTTTAGAACGCGCTAGTAAATGCACCTAAAGTAATACCACATAGAAAAGGAAGACCATTCCGTCCGCAGTGTCCGCGAGTCGCGATTGGAAGCGCAAGTTCAGTTACAATAAATAAATAAAAATGTTATACGATCACATCAAAATTCTAATTTACAAACCACTGTTCGAAATGCAGAGACAAAAACCGAAGTATTGCCTAAAGGAGAATGCCCATTCATGGTACCAAATTTTCTCATACCTCTATGTTAAGATGTAATCGTATTTTTTTTACTACTATTTGTCTTCGGAATTTAGTTTTAGTTACTGCGCAATAAACATTTCGTTGCGTTTCATTACACGTACCATTTTATAACTAATAATTTACTGTGTAAATTTGACTAAGATCAAAATACTTTTTCATAAAAATCAGATAAAATTAATAATACGCAATTAACTCAATGTCAACTCAATTATAAATAACTATATGATTTAAAATAATATTAATAATTAATTTGTGCTTTTGTGATATTGAAAGGAGAGTTAATGCTGGTAATAAGATGAATGAGGCGTTGCACGCCTTTATGAAAAGCCAGAAAATCTCTAGAAAGGCTGTACATGGAGCAGTGTTAGTTCCAATACTCATGTACGGAAGTGAAAGCTGGGTGTGGCAGACAAAAGTAGAATGGAAAAGTAGAATAAATGCAGTAAAAATGAGAGCGCTAAGAAGGATGATAGGGGTGAAATTGAGTGACAGGATAAGAAATAGTGTAGAAAGAGAACATTGTGGTGTGAAAGAAGATACAGTGACACGGATTGAGAAAAGGATGCTTAGATGGTTTGGGCGTGTAGAGAGGATGAATGAAAGAAGATAGACTAGACAGAGTTATAAGATGAGTGTAATTGGGAACGTTGAAAGAAAAAGCTCTAGACGAACGTTTCAGGATCAAATTGAAGACGTTTTGAAATAAGGTCAGGTCAAGAATACTCTAAATCGACGAGCATGCATGAAACGATTGATGAAGGTTGAGGAAGCGAAAGTTGTATGTCAGGACCGTAGCAAGTGGAAGAACGTGGTCTCTGTCTACCCCGTTGGTAAAGAGGCTTAATTTATGTATTTCTGCTTTGTGCGTTCCTTTCTCAGATAAGTATATATTTATTATCTATAGTTATTTTACGACACTCCACAGACAGCACAGTCTCACATTCGTATTAACTTGGAGTGCAAAAATCGTAAAGATATCGATGTTTTGGTACATCGATTTTTACGATATGTCTGAAAAACGACCAAAGGAATATCGGACAGTAATACAATAAATTTATGGTTGTCAAAATGTTTTTAAGGCCACTTGTTTTTGTCATATTGACGCTTGAGTCCATTGCCAGCCATAGAGATAATAATAGGAAGAGACAAAATAAAATTATTGAAAGAGATAACTAAATTTACCTCAATGCTGTTTGTAAGTGAGCAATTCGATATATTTTCGTTTTTATTTCAGTGACAGTCATGAGTTCCCCAGTCGCCAGTAAAGAATCACACATGACATAAAGGCTAATAATAATAATACTTGGCAGTTGAAGGGTTACCAGATTTTGACAAAAAAGAAAGTGAGGTGGTGTTCTTACAGCATGAATGATTTGAATGAACCTAAATAATATACTTAAAGGCAAACTTTTTATTTTAAATTTAATAACTTTTCTTAAACGCATCTACCTGTCCCTCTAAGCTTGCCAGAGGCAATAAAATAGCAAAAGTAAAATAAAATAATTTATATTTTAAATTTGTTTCTATTATAAGAACATATAAAAATAAAATTACTTTTATTAATAATATTAATTATTCTTATATTCTACATCTCATATACGATTTTTTCTTAAATTATTTAAACTAAACCATTTTTATTATTAGTTCTTTACGCAAAATCGTTCACTACCCCAACACTATTAGTTTTAGTATGGTAGCATTATTTTTCTATGAACTGTCAAGTTACTGAATACAATTAAAAGTCCGACTATAGCACCTAAATTTTTGTTGTGGTTTTTGACATTTATCACGCTTACTAATTATTGATCCATTCCTTATTTGCCTAAACAAAGACAAAAAAGTCGTAGCCTGACATTGCTTGAAAATCGGATCGAGTTGGTTAAAAAAACGGAAAACATTAATGAATTGATGTCCTTCAAATCTTAACCGCCATGTAATAAATTGATCTTTCCTACGTTTTTAATTAGATTCCAACAAACTTAAGATAACGGCGACATGATATTGCAACTTCCGTTGAAACAGAACATGTTCGATATTTTGCTTCATAACATCTATGAATAGATGTTTTGAGGATCTAATATCGATATAAAACGGCAACGGTAATGTACTGACCTACTTAACTTTGTTGTTTTATTCGATGTGACACTTCGATTCTAGGTAATCCAATTTAGACATACAAACACCACTTTGAATTATTTTACATATTCTGGTAACACTACGCACACAATCACAAACTTTACACATACACTACCGCTACGCACACATGTAGGTGAACTCGGCTACACCTGTTAGTTCTATACGCCCTGTCTATATTGTCTATATTGTTCTTTTGGTCTGACAACTATAAGCGCTTGGTAATAGATTTTGAAATGGCGTTAGAAAATACCATACCATAATGCTATGGTTTCGTCTCAATATTTTCCTTCACCGAAAGCTCGGGCTTATTGCATGAATTCGATTTCACGTCAATCGAAGCGGTATGAGCAACGTATATTTATGATGTAGAGAATTAAAAATTAACAGAACTGAAGATGATTGATTTTGTCCAAGAAGGCTGATATTATTAAATGTTTCCTTAGTAAAATTGGTTTTCCGTCGAAAACGTTGCTTTCGTCTCGGAGGTCATGACTCGCTTTAAATTCTTCTGCAAGCGAAGTAAGTATGTAGGTACAGGGTCGTTTTTGAAGTTAATGGAGTTTCGGCTCAGATTACTTTGGAGTTCTTAATATTTAATCATAAAAAGGAATTAGCAAATATATTTCCAGCTTCAAATAATTTCCTTATTGATTTAATGAAGAAATTAATATATTGAAACTTATTTTTTTTATTTTCATATCGTGATGTATTTATGTTAGGGTCGTAAGTATTTGAGTTTTTTCGGATTTTTTTAAAGAATTTACCGCAAATAAAAGGAAAACATACTGCATTTATAATACCTACTTTATACTTTGTGGAATATGTGTCTCTATGGTGCCATGTTTTAAATTTTTAAATCGACTTCTAATCTAGTTTAATATATAGATATATAAGTACACTGCATGTATAATACATGTGTTTTTTATTTAAAACTTTAATCGCTGGGAGGAACGAGTTAATATTGAAATATAAAGCTCAAACTTGTCAGGAACCTTTATTTATTTGTATAGAACCGATTTAGGACTATTGTGAATAAAATCCTATGGTACCCGAAATAAGGCCCACCCTAATGCATATGTATATAAATATTTAATTTCTGAATTTGAATTTTCTTTCCCAGTACGTCAACGTTTATGTGACAATCTAATCGAACTGGAAAGATGTATGAAACCTTATGCATGGGCCTCGTGAGCCTCTGTTATAAAACGACCCTGACAAGTTGAATAAGCGCTTTCGTTTATTTCCTTCGATTCAATTTGCCGAGAAAACGGAATAAGCCATATAAATAACCCGTAATCGGAAGGGTATAAATCAAATAAATAACAAGATCATATGAATAAGTTCATTTTGTCATATGCTTACAGTATCTAGCCTTATTTAGAGAGCGCAATTCCCTGTTCTTAATTTTATGGTTGGAATAAATTACTTATATCATATCCATTTAATTATATTTAAGTTTCTTGCTTTCTGTAGAATTTTGGTCGTCAAAACATTGCCCGTATCTCACTTCCATGCATTTACTTCCCTGTAAGAAAAAAAGTCATATAAATAGACATTCCTCTAAGTTAAGCCTTAGATTCAGACAGATAAGGGCAAATGGCGATGTCATTTACTAAGTTCTTGGCTCCATTGCTAATAGGGTTATGTACCCAGCGTCGCGTATTAGAAGCATTAACTCCTATTTTGGGTGCTCAACCTCTCATGGCTAGAAAAGAATTGTTAAATATTTATATTGGGAAATAATATTTTTTTTTATCACAACAGATTTCTATATTTTCAACAAATTGCATTTTTGACTTCGTAATGATCACGTAGTAAAAAGCCTAATCTCATGGGAAGGTACAATTTTAATTATCATGCTAGTTCTCTGTATTTTGTTGATTTCAGATGTTTTCAAGTTTACATTTAATTCTGTATTTATATTTAAGTAATTATATTGCGATGTTTTAGTATTCTGACACTCGGATGACTTGGCTAATTAAATTCAATTTTATAAATAAATACCAAAAATCAAACTCAAACATATCGGATTGACATACTAAGTTATAAAGTTTATTTCGATAATTGTATTGCAAAGTGATAAGTTTAAGAGATTTCAAATTATTTGTATTATTTACATAAAATATTTTTATAAGCCCAAAATATTATATTAGGCACATAGAAAACTTGTTAATTGTACTCGAATTTCATGTTTTGAGCAAACTGTTAAATACGAATTGAATGCGAATACCTGTTGATGTACAAAACCTGTTAATGTTCAAATATTTCGAGGTTAAAGGACATTATAACCGTTAATTTTATATTTTGATAGAAGTTTCATAGTAAGAGAATAAAAAAGCTTACGATGATGTAACAGAAATACCTAAGTTATACTTTCACTCGTTTTACTTACGTAACCCGCGATGCTGTAAGTTTATGACAAATGTTGTAAAATCACCGAATGTTATTAGATATATGATAAAGGTGTGTTAAGAGATTTGGTATAACCTAAAAACTTTTGTGAGTTGTAAATGATTCAATACATTTTCGAAGTTAATTAAATATCATTATTTTGCACTCAACTTATGATCATCACAAGATTCTAAATAGTTATTCTAGAAAAATAAAAAATACCATATTCCATTAAGGCTCCATGGCACTTATGAAAGTCAAAAACTACTAAACGGTTCAAAAAACATTTCAATTATGGAAAAGAGCCGACAACAAAACTCGATCGTTATTTTTAACTGTGTATTTAATGTTTACTGTAAATAATTATATTACTTTACTTTGTGTACAAGACAGGTCACAAGATATGTCTTAACGTGATCCTCGAACTTATCGTCTGAATAATCGCTAATGTGCTTAGGAATCTTATTACAAAACCAAATACTATTATTAATATTTACTATTATTACTAATTACTATAATTTTTATACAAAGGAACTAGTAATCGAACATCCTCTCCACTTACTGATTTTACCGTTGACATACTTCACATCATCTTAAATAACAATTGCTCTTAATTCGAGATGTATCAAAGATTTTTTCGGAGTATTTATACGAAGACTAATTTGAAAAAAAATAAAAATCTCGAATCTTCGTGAAATATTCACTTACTGCGATTTAGAATTGAAAACATAACTACACATTTCTTATCGTACGCGATCAAAATCGTCAACAGGCCTTGGGAAAGCGTGATAATAAATTACCTTTTCTTAAGACAAAGTCTGTATTATTATTATCCTTTTTAATTTTTATCTCAATTTAGTGAAGTATGGACTCATTGAAAAGAATACTCCGTTGAACGAACAAATAATTCACAAAAGGCATGACTGTACATGCTAAGCTAAATTTTAAATTTTCGATTATTTCAAACAAGCCTTTACCGGTGAATGACTCAAGCAATGAAAAATATAAGTACCTTAGCAAGGTATGCCTTCATATAGAAGTTTCCGAATAGGATGATAAAAGATATCATATAGAAGATGAGAACATAATGCATCCACAAAGGAAACTCGCAGCCTGTTCTGATACCGTTGACGCCAAGTACCAAAGCACAAATGAATTGGATCTGAAAAAAATGTTTTAATAAATGATATATTATGAGTCTACTAATAAAACTGTAGTTTTGCCTTTATAAATAATATCTTTATAAATAGTGAATTATTTTTATGAAAAATTTAATTTGTATAAATTCTCAACAATTTGCATTTTATACACGGGAAGTATATTTTATTTTATAATTGATAGAAAATAAAATACTTTTAGAAATCGTATAAATATATATATCCACAACCGATTGTTATGACATTAATTTGTATACGGGAAATAGTCATTTATCAACTGTTATGCTATATGGATTGCCATACGAGCCATACGAGCAAAAACCAAATTACTAGAGAAAATAATTCTGCGTAATAAATGCGTGCGGAGCCGTGGAGCACCGCTTGTTTAATAATTGTATAATGTTCTTAATTGTAAGAGGAGAAAGCTTTTTAATTAATGTACTCTAATCGAATTACTGAGATACAGTAGTATCTTACACCATTCTTGTATAAAATGGCATTAATTGATCAAAACATGTAGTAATATTTCCCTATCAACCTCAAGTTAAAAGTATGTTACCAAGTACCAGTAAATGTGTTCCGGCAATTTCTCTTGTGGGTCCTTTCCTTTTCTGGAATTAAATGCCTAACAGACCTCAGGTGCGATCGTAAATAAAGCTGTTATATTTCACAATAACAAGTAGGCCAAGTTGTTTCAAAGTGTAGGTACTTAAGACACTGAGAAACAAACTTTTTTTTTAATACAACTTGGCAATCGCCTAAGCGCTCGTTCTCACTTGTCGGGTGTCGGGCCCGGATTTTAATCGGATGTCGGCACCTCCATTCACACTACGGTTAATAATCGGTTGTCGGCCACGGTCGAAGCTGGTGCCAATTTTTAACACTCTACGCGAGGCGACTGTTCACGATGGACGTTGACGAAGTTGTTGTGATGTACCTAATATTATTTAAGAAGAAAAAAATAAAGACAGCAAAGGGCATAAGGATATAATTTAAAGTTTTGTCCCAAAGGACACCTCTTTCCTGAACTAGTGTGATCAATTCTTCAGGGTTTATACTTATTACCATTATTACGAAACTCCAAACGTGCGTACAATAAAAACACAACAACTCTGCTTGCGCGCCGCGATGTATATATGCGCGATCGCAGCGACGCATGCACGGGCGGAACAAGGGTTAGCGGGGAGAGGGGTGTCGTTCTTGACATCCGACAAATGTAAACAGCGCCATACTTACTCATAGGCGAGCGAGATCCGACACGATTTTTTTCCGGGCGTAGAGGGCTGGCAATACACCCGACATTTCTTTTGGGCGCCGACACAAAATCGGTTTCAGATAAGTGTGAATAGCTTCATACAAAATGCTCTGGCACTGGAACATCCGATTAAAATCCGGGCCCGACACCCGACACCCGATAAGTGGGAACGAGCTTTTAGGGTAAACGGTTACCTTAGCCTATGGGCTCTTGTAACACCTGAAGTAAGACTACCGCCTTAAACTGCCTTCCCCAAGGAGCTCTGGGAATCTTACACCGGGGGAACACAAACGCAGGGAATTTGACTGCAATTTTTTGTAGAAGTAATACTTTGAAACAAAATGGCCATGTGTGAAATTATTTCCCCATATTTATTTAATTTTCGATTGTAAATAAAAATGTTACTGAAATTTATCACGATTTACCGATCACAAAAGTAATTTGAATGCCACGATGCAAGTCTAAAAACAAAACCGGGAAAATAGCGAATAGACCTTGCGCCCTAAGGATTCCATACTATTACATATTTTACAACAAATAATTATTACTTAAAAATTGACCACAATATAACAAATTAAAAAAAAATCAAAATTATATTAATGATTATAGAAGCTCAAAGTATGCTGTTTGACAAAATAACCTCAATAACGTTACTTTACGTTACTGTCGAAATCCGACCACTGAGTGAACACTGGTTTAAACGGAGAAACAATGTATAACTTACTAATTGCATGATAGTCAGGTATTTCTTCCACCACAAGTATTGACTGACTGCCGGCCCAAAGACTGAAAGACCGTAGTATGTGTACATTAATACGTGGATAGAGCTGTTGACCATGGCCGGGAGGAAAGCTGAAATTAAAAAAAATATGCTTAATAATTTAATGTATGCGCGTAAAAACTTTGATAAGCTAGATTTTGTAAACGATAGGCCTATTTCTAATCCTAAATAAACACAAATTGTTAATCCCATGTTTTAGATTCAGTAAGATCAATAAAAGTTTTTTGTGTTAGATTTTAAAATAAGATTCTTAAGCACTTTTTTATCGTTATAGGCTTAGCGTTGTGCCCACAATTTCACTTAAGTGACGATGTGACCCAAGATGGTAGCACGCTAAGTTAAATTAAAGGACCATATTAAACAAGTTTTACTGTTAATAGGTTTTTTTTATAACATAAAGGTAGCAAACAGGCATACGGCCCGCCTGATGGTAAGCGGCTACCGTAGCCTATGGACGCCTGCAATACCATAGGTATCACAAACGCGTTGCCGACTTTGAATTCCCCTACCCCAAGGAGCTCTGGAAACCCTACTCACCGCAGAAACACAACACTAGCTCATTTGGCTGCGATCTTCAGTAAGATACCCAGTATTCCACCAGTCGGGCTGCCCCAAGTAGAGAGAAATCTCCAAAGAAATTTATCTGTGCCCTACCTCTCTTTGAACCCACTGTTCCCCAAAGTTGTTATAGGGTGGACCATTACGTGAATAATAGCGGTGTTTGGAAATAACTCCTGCCTTGTATACCCAGTAAAATAATATAATTATTAACCGTAAATATTACCGACATTACCGACCGATATTACCGACATATCATAAAGTCGATCGATTTTATTGCCGGCATTTCTCAATGACTGAGATGTTTCTCGAACCGGTGATAATGTTTTACTTTTGTAACTTCCACCTTAGGCTACATTAAATAAAGATATTTTTCATTGACTTGACTTAGAATTATGTATTCTTTTATGTCATAATTAAAAATTCATGCACATGTGAACAAGTCTCAGTAAAATATAATAGGGACTAGAAACTCCACGGGAGACTTACACACGATTATACCAAATGTTTTCGAGAACTTAGAAACTTTCGTAAACTTTGAAATTATTCCCGGGAATTTTCTTTTGTTACGCCGACTATAGTCAAAAAATTTTTTAAAACACAAATGAAGACGACTGCAGAAGGATTTACAAAGACCCAATTTTTTTCTTCTGTACCTTTTTAAGTTTATGATGTTTTTAGCATTGTTAGAATACAATACATAAAAGGCAATCATGTATGAGTATACTTGACATCCTCTCAGACAGAGTGATAAGGGTTATTTCATCCCTTCTGAAGCATACATTTCATTTAACTTCATTGTCCTTTTTTACTATCGGGCAAAATGACTGTTCTGCATCTGATAGTAAGTGCGGTACAGTCTAAAAACAACGGCTTTTTTATATATAGTTGTAGGTTTTGGTGTAGTGGACAAAATCTCACCTGATGTTAAGTGACGATGTGGCCCAAGATGATAACACCCTAAACCTAGTGGAAGACTGGCTCTCAAGTGCAGCTGCCGGAACACACCTTTTGGCGCTTGGCGACAGATTTTCAACTTGAGGGTGGTAGCTAGCCAGGCGGGCATTACAAAATGCCCTACCACCATGCTTTGGTTTCCTCAGGATGTTTTCCTTCACCGAAAGCTCAGGTTCATTGCAGAGATTCGAACTCACGTCAATCGACGCGAAGTCGTACATGCTACCACTGAGCCATCATTGCTTCAAAAAGTTGCTACAGTTGGTGACAGATTTCATAGGCAGTCATTGATGGTATGTCGACCTACTGAAATGCCTCTTAACGCCTCGTTTAAGGAACCCAATATCATAGGAAGGAAGGAAAATATTGTCTGAGAGTCTATTCCAAATCCGAACGGTACGGCAAATTAATGTAATAAATACGCGAAATTCTTCATTCGTGATATAATAACATGCTTGTATCTCTCTGTAAAAAAGACTACGTAGTTCATTAGTAGAAGGGGAATGATGTTGTGATATTATTATATCACATTATATTATTATTATATAATTATAAAAGATAATTCTACAATTTTTCTATTCAAGGGCATCAGGGTAGGTTTAACAAAATTAATAAAAAAAATATCTTATATTATTGTTCCCTTGATTAAGATTACTTTCATCACTTTACACAATTAAAACTTAATTCTAAACCCTTATATCTACGATTACAACATTATATGTTTACATTAATATGTCAACTGTATTCGCGAATTAATTAATATAATTTACATTTCAATAAACAAAAATAAATAGCTTGTACATAAGTAAATTACCACATGGTACCTCAGAGTACATGGTTCTTAATTCAATATTTATTATATACAAGTACGATACAAGAATTCAAAATAGCTTCATAAATCATGTTCTTAATGCGATATATCAACACCTTTACATTGCTTTGAAAAGTTTTACCTAAAGCGCGCACGGGTGACTTTTGTCACCGCTACAAAAAGGTTTTTGACACTATTCGTCACGTCAGTGGAGTACACGCATGAAGGGTGACAATCACTAGCGTGTAAGGGTGATTTTTGTCTCCGTGATAAGAGTTTCTGTATCACGTCACGTCAGGGTTGTCATATTTTCAAACTTATTGGTAGATCTACCGAATTTGTATCCAGTCTACCTATCTACCACCATAAAATCTAAATCTACCTATCTTTTTAATTATTACGACACCATATTGAAATATTTCTTACCAAAATTTGAATTAACCCCTACGTGTAACTACTGTACTGTTTTTTTAATTTGAATAAAGGAATTTAAAAAAGACGCATTTTGCATTTTTATAAGCATTTAAATATAAAAATATCGAGTTGCATACTTGCATTTAGTATTTAAATAATTTTAATAAAGTATTTTGCAAATATCTAAATCGATTATTCAAATATTATAATGAATGAAGAACGGGAACGTTTTGAAGAAAGTTCAGGTCAAGAGTACTCTAAACTGACGAACATGCATGAGAAGATTGATGAATATTGAGGAAGCGAAAGTTGTTTAGTCAGGATCGTAGCAAGTGGAAAGACGTGGTCTCTGCCTACTCCGTTGGGAAAGAGGCGCGATTTATGTATGTATAATGAATGATGTGAACTGTCCGACCATTCAAGCGAGAATATTGTTTGCCTCAGATGTCACTCGTATTTTTTATAGATTTCTGCGAGTGATATATATAGAGATAGATTACAGCTACATATCATAACAATTTTGATCAACCACCAGAAACTTAACATGAAAAGTAAAGAATTTGAAATAATAACATAAACAAGCGTCGATGAAAATGATCAAGTATTTCAGATAGTTAAGAACAACATTGAAACGAAATCTGAAAACTGCTCACTAAATCTTTCAAGAGCTTCAATGAAGCTTAAATAATTAATTGGCACTTACCAGTACGAAATAAAATCAATCGATTCGTTAAACCAAACGACACTCTCAATGTGTACTATTAATTTAAAGAAAGAATGATTGGTAAGAAACATTCAATTATTTTTTGTGTATTTTGCTAAAGTTAACCGCTGTCAGTCCGTCCAACAATAGCCGTGATCGATATGCCTTTTGCAATTATAACAGCAAATGGCCATGCACAAACTGATTCCTAAATAAGAAATGCCGAACTCACTAAAGATGCCATAAGGGTATTTGTGAATGTATAAATTGAATACTCACTCGATCCACTAGGAACCCATTTAATCCCGATCCACCAGAAGGAAAACATAGTTGAATGATGGTACACGTGCAAGAATGTCAACTGCTCATCTTTCTTACGGAGAATAAAGAAGAAAGTATCGCAGAATTCCAGCAGTTTCGAGAAGTAATACCACCAGACAGCATCGGCTATCTGAAAAAAAAACAAGACAATCCAAAGGCTTTTTCCGTGTCTTACAAGCCCGAATTACCTCAACAAATCAATGTTATTGTTTAGATTTTGTATTTATTATTATGTTTCAAAGGTGTTTTTTTGGCAACGGATAATTTCCCTTTATTCTTCATCAAAATTAACATTTCAAACATCACATAACAGATGATCAGCATTAACGGTCTTACTTATAAAAATCAACTAATCATCTGCTTAGCAACCAATTAACTAAGTATTACTTAAAGTCTTAAACAATGATTAAATTTTTTGTACTCTTAAACGTTGCTTAAGCGCGACTTAGTTAATGAATGCTTATTAACAACAAAAATATTTTACTCTTGCCACACTTTGTTAATACTATCATGTGTTGACAGCAAATAAATGATTTGCGTGCTGATTCAGTGCTGATTCAACTAAAATTTGTTAAATGGCAACAATTTTTCACGTAAAAAAAGTAAAATTGTCAGTTGTCATGAACAAATCTGTGAGCAAATCGGTGAGAACAAATTCTATGAGGTCTTATAATAGCGAGTTCATTATTATTGTAAATAAAATTGTGTAGTATGATTTCAAATCTATTGGTATGCGAGTGCGACTGTCTCGAGTATAGTATCTGAAAATATATCATTATTTTCAACTCGTTCATTACAATGTTAATTATTTTCATAATATTTTGTTTGGTAAATCTATATCTTTGTTCAAATTCTTTTTTGCTCAAATTCTGCATCGGATTTACCCATTTATTATTAATATTTGGCTTCCTAGCCGTTCTCGCGTTATTATTTATAGACACCTAAGTTTTTATATTCCAAAAGCGAAAGTGCGTAATATGTTTTATCAAAATATCCATATTAAAAATAATATCATAACAATTTTGCTCAACAAGACATATGACAGAGGTAAAACCAGCTGATATAGGTCCGCCATCTTGTTACTTAACGCGTTAAGAAGGCGCTAAACAAGGGCCCACTGTTGTTTAATTTGACAGCTATTTAAGACGTCACTAATCAACTGATTAAAGATAAGTAACGTTTATGAGTAAGAAATATTGTTAAATTACTATTAATCATTACTTAAAATTTAATGAACGTTTATAAGTAAGGCCGTAAGACTACAAACTAGCTGCATAATTTCAGTTTAGATACGGTTTTAATATAGTTGACTAAAATACATCGAAACTGTCTACCGACTGCACAGTCTACTTGCACCCTGCGTGGAATCCTAACCACTACACGCTGATTGCATGCTAGCTGTACGTTTGTAATGCATTTTGATCGACTGCGATATAACTTTTTGTTGAAATTGTGTTGCTCTGATGCAGTTAATAAAACTGAATTAGAACTGTACGCAGTTAGCAAGCTGAATGCGCAGTCAATTTACAGATTCGATGCAGTAAGTTCGTCTGTTATGACACTTAAAGCTTATATTAAATATATACATATGACAGCATTACACAGACCAAAATAAAACTGTTAAAGACAGTAAAATAGATAGTATAAGATGCTATCGTATTTTAGTTATAAATATAGTGACCATGACTCCACACGCAGTATTTATTCTCCTATTGTAATTTTATGTTTACACATATTATATTACTAGCTGTGTTCCGCGGTTTCACCCGTAGAATTTAAAAGAAATCGCTGATTGATGATTTATAATACCTCAATATAGACAATATTTTTGTCGGGGAGCCAGGGTTATGTGTCAAACGTCACACGACCCGTTCGCGCCACTACACCTATAGTCATAGACCCGAACCGAGTGTCAAATTATTTTGCGACTTCCAACACGCTAAACGTTAAACGTTTAACGCACATTATCGGTCTCTCCTCTTTGTGTGAGCCAGAGCGAGAGAGCAATATATTATGGGTCTCTCCTCTTTTTGTGAACCAGAGCGAGAGAGCAAATGTTGGTGTGTATGTATATTGCACACTGTTTAAATAAAATATCTTTTAAAATGAAGTTACACTTCTATCGTGTGTGAATCGCACACACACCTTTTTAATTTTCCATTATCTCCCAAACTATGCCTCCAAGTAAGATGCCATAAAAGGCAAAGTTTAACTACTTAAAATTATCTTGATGATGAAGTTCGTAAGGGTTATGACATGCCTAATAGTAATCGTTAATCGCCTCGTTAAGGCGGCGGATAAAAAAAAAAAGAATGCCTAATAGTAATGCTCATAAATCACTTTTCAATTTTCAATTAAGTTTTGTCACAAAATACCTTATTGTGGCTTATGTATATGGCATTTGGTGTCGCGGGCTTTTTTTAGATGTACTAAGGATCAATATTTTAGTAGAACATTGTATTTACGTATCACCAACCATTACGTCAGCGGACGCGGATAAAGCAGTTCGGGTGCGCTGTTTCTTCCGACTTAACAACAATCAATATTTAAGTCTAGCTGAGAGGTGTAGCGTAATGCCAGATAGCCTGTCCTATTCTTCATGAAGAGATTGGCGTATTTAAACTAGCAAACAATCAAACAAAAAAAACTTCCACTTTATTATACGAGTATTAGTATAGATTTCTGAAAATATTTGATCATGTGTTAAGTTCGGAATGACTTATACAGTGATGTATTTTTTAAAATGTCAAAAATAGAGCTATTGCCGGAGAATAGCTTAATCAAGTAATGATTAAATAACATAACGCTTCATTAAGAGAAAAACGTGGTCGGTTAACACATGTGAAGAATAGGTTTTAATAGAAATGTATTCTATTGCGCTATGCCCGAACGCCAAAATAAAGAGCAATAGAGACAACTGCAGCTCCGACTGATTACACCTACCTATACAAAATTCATGAAATTATAATTTCGTATTCCACTGTTTCCTCCTTCAAAAGCGGACAGTTTTTTTTTTAACAAATACAAGAAAACCTTCGGCTATGCCCACATTTTTTCTTTTATTTTGTTTCATTTGTTGTTCGATGTCTGTTAAGGGCTATATAACTAAGCAAATTTAGAAGGCTCCTAGTTTTTACAAAGTAAATATACATAAATCAATAACTCAGGAACATTGCCATTGTAGAAGCAGATTGGGTGTTTATAAATATTTGCTCTAATACCGTAATAATCCAGGGATAATATTATTATAGAACAATATGTAATATGTATATACTAAACGCTGCCCCGAATTTCCTCTAACGTTTATCCTTACAGAGGGAGTTTCCCAATTTCAAAGCTCATAAAATTAACTACGATAAAACGCAAAAGTTCCGTATTTGAATATCATTTTCATCCATTCGTATACGCTATTGCAAAGCGTTTAAAGGTTATTTAAGAATTATTTTTGTTTAGTATTCAACATTAACGTAACCTCTGTTTTGCTCAATAAAGTCAAGTTTCAAATTAAAAATATGATAAAATTATTATGTTTCATAACAACTGCACGGTCTATGTAACTGTCGATGAAATTTGTGTCACCGAGGACGGTCACCATTGTTTGGGGACTGTACTTTATTTACTGTCAGGTACTGCACAATAATTTTGCCGAGGTACTATAAAATGAAAAAAATAACTAGTTAAATGAGATTTATAAAACGAATATGATTTTCAAACAAGTTTAAGATAAACATTCCGTAGAAAAAAAAATACAGAATACATATCAGGTTATGGTCCAAAAAGAAACTCAATTATACGATACTGTATTAAATGTTTTACAATATTATGAAATACATTCTACCTTCAAAACCTATCCATAGCCTTTGGGAAAAACCAATAAATGTCAAAGTTTACTCATAAATCATCTTTAGCCGTTAAGCATAAATACCAATAAGGTAGCCAAAATTAAGTGTTGGATACAAGAGAAAATTGCTTTTAGAGTTACAAGTTTCCATACTTTTATAGGTATATAGTATATACTATAGGCTTTTACGGGATTTTTTGATTATAAAAAATCAATCTGCTCACTCCCGAACATTCGTAATTTCATGGGCCCTAAGGATAAATTGGCCTGGAAAGGAGAATACACATGAATATATGCAATCCCGTCTCATATTGCATCTAAGTCAACCTTTGTTTATAATATACTAGATTTACTGTACTATGTAACAACTGCATATTTTTTTTGAACAAAAACCGGGATCTTAAAATATTTTATACACTCCGACATAACCTAAAAACTAGGGATGTGTCGATATGCAGTTTTACCAACACGGTTATCGATTTAAAAGAGATAAAAAAATATAAAAAAAATTATTGTGTAGGTTAAATACCTAACGTATTTATTTATTAATTTAATATGCATATTATGTTAATAAACACACAAATCATTATTATAGAGCCTAGAAGTTATAAAAATAATGCTAATCGAATAATCGAAGTGTCACGTCGTATAAATTCGTATAAAACAACAAAGTTAAGTAGGTCAGTACATTAATTACCGTTACCGTTTTAGCAATGATATTAGATCTCCAAAATATCTATTCATAGATGTTATGAAGAAAAACATAAAACATGTTCTGTTTCAACAGAAGTTGCTATACAATGTTGCTGTTATCTTAAGTTTGTTAGAATCTAATTAAAAACGTAGAAAACATCAAAGTTTTCCCATTTTTTAATCACCTCGATCCGTATTTTCAAGCAATGTCAGGCTACGACTTTTTGTTTAGACATATAATAAATGGTTCAATAATTAGAAAGTGTGATAAACGTTAAAAGCAATAACAAAAATTAGATCCTAGTACTCCTATTTGTCATAAGTAGTATTTCAAATAGACACAAAAATCTATAGTATACATACAGGGGAATTTATGCTAGTAGCCTCTATGTCACGTGACATTTTTTACTGGCGACAGGGGAACACATGACTATAACTGAAATAAAAATTTCTCACTTACAAACAGCATTGAGGTCAATTTAGTTACCTTTTTCAATATTTTTTTGCGTTTCTTCCTATTATTATCTCTGTAACTGGCAACGGACTCAAGCTTTAATATGACAAAAACAAGTGGCCTTAAAAACTGTTTGACAGCCATACATTTATTGTATAACAATCCGATGTTCCTTTCTATCTACATCCATAATCAATAATAAAAATCAATGAACTAAGACATCGACACCTTTACAATTTTTGCACCCCTAGTTATTAGACTTCGAAACTGTGCTGTTTGTGGAGTGTCGTAAAATAACTATATAAATACTTATCTGAGAAAGGAACATACACAGTGGAAATTATTTAATAATATATAGTAGTTATCTATAATTAAACATTGAGTTGACTAAGTATTATAAATTTTATCAGATTTTTATGAAAAAGTATTTTGATTTTACTCAAATGTACAAAGTAAATTATTAATTATAAAATGGTACGTATAATGGAACGCAATGCCATCAGAAATGTCTATTGCGCAGTATGTATGTAACAATTACATTAAATTAATTAATTTTATAAAATATAAAATATTAATATTAAATATATAAAATAATAAGAGATATTAAAAAGTAATTCCCACCTAAAAAACTAAATTCCGAAGACAAATAGTAGTAAAAAATATGGAAACAATTAATATTATATCTTAATATAGAAGCATGAGAAAATTTTGTACCTTGATATGACATTCGCCTTTGCTATGTATAAGGCATAAAATACAGGTATGTTTATAGTTTCATAATTATGCTAAACTATAAAGTTAAAAAAAATGTTTTTGGCGGGATCTCAAACTGTCATGTAGTGGTTTTTGTTTTTTATTTATAAATTTGTTTTATTTGACCCTATATTGTGTAATACAGGTGGCATTTTGCATAATAAAGTCTGGTTATTTTGCACAGTTGAAGTGGATTGGAAATAATAACATGGATCATGAATTCTGAGATACAACAAAAACTCCTTAGAAACTTCTAACAAGCAAGCCACCATCTTGTTAGGATCCTGAAATCGTCATAAGACTGGAAACTATATTCACTCGATAATGGCATTAAAGTTTAAAAATTAACGCGGTTCTTGTGAAGATTATAGCCGCTATTTTTTAAGAGTTTTTAAAATATAATATTTGTAAATCAATCAGCCTAGTCAAGCCTGAAAGGAAAAATAATACTCCGAAACCAATTGAGTTAGAGGATTGACTTTCAGGATCTTAATGTTTTATTTATATTACCTACATAGCCTCAAAGTATCACTTAATCCAGCAGCAGAGAGGCATTCACGACGGTATGGTAACGATGACTGGTGATGCATTGCCGATCTTTCGGTGGTCTCCGTTATTTTTGAATATTAGGTCCAGTTCAATCATTTTGCTATGCTATTGTTTTTTTTTTAATGGCGTATACTGAGATATTATTTTATACCGCATCCTCGAAAAACGGTAAAGCGAATATCTCTAGTGAATCAAAATGCCATCGGAACCTAAATACTTATTATCATAATATGTTTTAAGAGAAATTCCTTTTCTAATAAGGCTTTTTAAAAGTTTAGTCTAATCACGTACAAGGAAATATTGAAATGGAAGCTCCGTTCTTGGAGTTTTTTTCTGCGATCTGCCATTTGAATTTCAATGTACTAAATTAGATTTTCTTTCAACAAAAATTATACCTCGGAATGATGAAGTCTATTACAAAATATTAATTGATTTTATATGTATATTAATAGGAAAAAATTATGTTTATATAACATTTGTTTAAAGTTTATATAAAAGACAATTAAGTTATATATAAGTCGTTGTGTGTGGTTTAACATTAATTTATGATAAGCTATTTAGAAGTTATATTTATTTTAGGGTAAAATTGATAGCTGCGCGTACACGTGACGGACGTACGACATGATCAAGTTACACACAAAAAGTCATTAAATGAATCTACAATATTATCATTGGCTAACATCATCATGATATTGGCACGCGGAATAAAAACTTTGGAGTTATTTTTGTTTTGTTACTTGATCTTGAACACAAATGGTTTTTTTTTTTTAAATATATTAGCATGGCATATTGACGTCACTGTACCTGACCGTAAGCTCAATATTATACAAAAAGATAGGCGACCACCGAAAAATTTATTAAACCAGCGCAAGTCACCGTTCTTGAGTGGAGACCGCGACTCGGCAAACATAGTGTAGGACGCCCTCCGGCCAGATGGGATGACGATCAGCGAAAGACTGCAGGCGGATGCTGGATGCGGCAAGCTGAAGACAGGGCTCTATGGCGCTCATTAGGGGAGGCCTATGTACAGCAGTGGACTACTATAGGTTGATGATGATGATGAAGTCACCGTTGCCATACCGGTTTTCGTAAATAATGCCTCTACATGTTTCTCTGCATGGGCCTGAAGTCATAGGAAAGGAGGAAGACTCTAACTGGGACGTTGTTCCACAGCTTGAAAATACGGCAAAGGTATTGACATTGACATTTTTTTTTTTGTTTCATAAGTGAACAGTGTTAAAAAGAATATTCCACATATAAATAACTGGTAGAGATGAAAAACGAATCTGTTTCTATACGTTATTTACCGAATTGAAAACGAACTTTAAGGCATGTAAAAAGTAAAAACAGAAACGCTTATGTGTAAAATGAAATGCGTAAAATATTTATGTGAAATCATTGCAATCGAAATATTTCGTCTGAATATTTTACATTAATTTGTTTTAATGAAATCCGAGAACTCATGATTCAAATTACTTCATTAAGATTGTAAAATGAATAGAAATGATTCTAATAACGTGCGAAAGCGAAAGTTTAAACTGCTCTCTATGTTGGAACAAATTCTATTACAAGCATCGGTTCGTCTGAAATTAATTACAACCGACCATATTATAGCGGTTGTCTGATAGAACGAGTTGTTACTAAATAACTATAAAGGACAAATGACATTAATAAAGCGGTTACTTATAAGTTTTTTAATCGTTTTTTACAGAAAACATTAACTTTAAAAACTATTTGTGTTTCGTCAATAGTATGGGATACACGCGTTAAAATAATATCTGAATCATTAATTTTGATGAATAATTTATGAAGATATAGTGTTGCCAGCAAAACACATAATATATATAATTTACGGGTCTTTGAATCAAATGGCACTCACATTGCTTATCAGTATTAATAAAACGCCTTGTCCTAACTGACTCATCATCGCCAGCCCAAACTATTAAGGATATAAATTTGGGGAGGGTGTTGAGTTTATACTGTAAGCATCGATTATGAATGGTTTCATAATCGATGCATGAATGTGGATGCCAAAGTTTGTATGGAAAATAAAATTTAAAATTTGATATAAATACTCTTCAAGAAAATGAATGAAACACGAAGGTACTCGTAAGTCGGGGTTTTCCAAAATTCAACCCATAAAATTAGAATGGAGTAAATATGTTTTGTATTGGAAAGATTTTTGAACAATCTAAAGGATCGATTTTATTTATTCGTTCCTGCGTAGTCCAGTGTTTTTTTTTTAAGTAGCACGGAAAAGTTACTTCATTGTGACTGACCGTAAGTACAGTCCATATCCAAAAATAAGGGCGATCACCGAGTGATCGACAATCCATTGACGGTTATCAATGTCATGCCGGCCTGCAAGCATTTTAGCAGCTGGATATACACTGGGTAACCTTGAAACGCGACGGGGACCAAAGAAAGTCACTGTGACGGAGCTATCACCATGTGCATGGTGTTCGCGACGCAGTCGAACACACCTGTAGTGTCCTACCATTTACCTAGTGACGTATAACGCATGCTGTCAGTAATATGAAGCAATGATGGCTCGGCGGCATCACGTCGATTGACGTGAGTTCGAATCCTTGCAATGAGCCTGAGCTTTCGGTGAAAGACAACAGCGTAAGAAAACCATAGTATGGTAGTAGTGCTTTTTCTAATGCCCGCCTGGCTAGCTACCGCCCTCAAGTTGAAAATCTGTCACCAAGCACCAATAGGTGTGTTCCGGCAGCTGCACTTGAGGGCCAGTGTTCCACTAGGTTTAGCGTGTTATCATCTTGGGCCACATCGTCACTTAACAGCAGGTGAGATTGTGGCTACTACGCAAAACCTATAACGATTAAATATATATATATATAAAGATGTACTTACTTGCAATTCATCAGGATCATATCTCTGTCGACACGGCTCGCATGTGTAACTATATCCCAATCTGAACGAAGCCGTTAGTAGCCTAACAGCGATGTATGCGTTCAAACCGGCCATAGCTAAATTATAAGGTACCAAAAGCCATACTAGTTGAAAGGGTTTTCTGTTTTTCATAATTTTCGGTCCAATCCATACTATAAATAGATAGGCCAGCGTGTAGATAACTGTCGGTACTGGTGAATCGACCAATGGCCAGCCTTTTGTTCTATTATCTGTAACAAGGTATAAATAAATAAATTAGATTGGGTAGTAATTTGGACACAAGATCAAACTAAGCGAAGCTTGTATAATTATCTAAACGGCTGATATACATTCACATATAGATAAAACGAAGAAAAAAGTAAACATGTAGTCATATCAGCAAGATAATAGTTTCTTAAAGGTACTCGAAATACGGGGAAAATAAAACAAATGGAAATAAATAGAGATACTGCGCGCTAGCAAGAGATATGCTCTGTGATCTCCGATAATCTATTCTGATGTCTCTCTCCGACATATGTTTAACACCCAGATACACAACCGACAATTATGCCCATCACACAAAAATCAGTAATGTACGAGGATCGAAACCTCGACCTCTCGGTTCAATGGGTTACTACCACTGCGCCACGAGGTCTGTCATTTATTGTAAATGTAATTTATTTTAAAACAAAATCATTTGTATGTTTTATTCAATTTGCACTCTCAGAAGGCAACTTATAAACGTCAAAACATACTGCTTAGAATTAATTTAGTTATAATAATTATATTCCCGATAAATTTTTTTTAAACTGTACAATATGAAGTTTTCATTACTGTAATTAATGATAATGTATTTACAAAATTTGCCGGATGTCCGTACCTGTATTCGTATCAGCGGATATTAGTAAAATAATAAAGATCCGCATTCGTATCCGTAAATGAAATTTTAAAAGTAGCAATGAAAAGCTTTGAGCTCCTTAAATTGATTTTAGTCGTTACTGACATCGAATAGGATTATTCCTAATTATATATATATATATATATATATATATATATATATATATATGTATTAGAACATATGTATATGCATCTATAAAAAAATAACTAAAAATCATACTCGTAATAAAAACTTATTACACCGAAAAAACGTACCCTACTTTAAACTAATCGCGCGTACAGTGCGAGTAAAATATATCATTTTATTACATTTAGGCGAGGATTCGTTAACTATGAATCGAAGATCACACACGCCTGCTGCAAAAAACGAAGTACCTACGAAAGTTGAGGTACGTATCCGTATCTGTAAACGAAAACAGCAATAAAACTTATGTGTGTCCGACTGTCCGTATCCGCCAATATATATTTTTAAGGATCTGGATCACTGATTACTTTAATCTATATCATTGTACACTCTGTAATGTCCTCATGATAATAAAGCTCTCAATACATGGCTCTTGAACTTTATTGTAGAACCTATCACTATTATATAAGTAACTTTTATTTGTTTTAACAAGTTCAAATGTTGCAATTGCTACATAGTTTTGTGTTTGTTACTTGTTAGAATCTAACAACAAACAAAGATTACTTGAGTAACTTTCTTTTTAAAACTCTAAATTGCTGGTCAAAGTTGGTCAAATTACGCGGGTTGTTTACATTTTTAAAATTGTCTAGGTTTTTGTGAACATATATTTAAAAAATTAAGATGTATTTGTGGGACGAAGTAAATATATATATTTTCATTTTTCCTTTAGAATTCAAGCCAGATATGTTTTACGTTACCTAAGTTCCTACGGTCATCGTCATTACGAAGGTTTATTTACTACGACGAAAGCGACTTGAATAGCCGTCCTGCATATGACGCCAGTCCAGATACTCGGCGACAATAACAAGCGGCGGAAACAAGTCACAGTGACACGTGGTAGACTCTAGTCAATAGTCGGTTACAACTTCACTACTATCTTCCTGTCAGTATTTCCTTGTTTTTTTGTTTGATTGTTTGTATATACTCGTATATACCTCACACATTTATATTCAAATTGTTATTATTAACTGCTACCCATTGCCATAATGAAGCTGTAAGCTAGTGTAAAATGAGTCACTAAAATTTTACTTCTTTGGAAGAATAAATTGGAACACTGCGAAGTGTGTTGCCAACGAAAACCTTCCGACAGCGCGAGTATCAAAATTTATATTTGTGACTTCCTCCTTTTGTAGACCCAACATATAAATAAAAATTCATAACTTCTTGTGACTTAAGATTCCTTTACTTTTTTTCATCAAGGTTTAACCTTGTCTAGAATAATTAATTTAAAGAGATATTACAATTTATTTCATTACTCTACCGTCCGTAAATTATCTACATAACGAGTTAAAGACAATGGCATTGTCCCAGTCTAGGTTTAAAGCAAGGACAAAATTAATAAGGCACCAATTATTGTGGTCTTTGTTTCAATTCTAATACACTTTGCTATATAAACAGAACTATTGTTTAAAATAATAACTATAGATTTTCAAATAAAGCAATACGCGCGTGGCTCTCGCAAATTTTAGTTGTACAATGTACATGTGAATATATTACGAAATAAATTAAAATAAAAAGACTAAATCAGCATAATAATGATTTTATTCAGATTAGAACCTAGGAAGGTACGTTATGAACGTTCAAACACAACCTACCACCGATTCGAAAAACATCCCAGTCATCCACAAAAGGCGACATGAAACTTGATCGGGTTAATTTTTTTTTACAGTTAATAACTATATTATTTTAGTGGATGCGCAGAGATGAATTAGTTTCTTTTGATAGTAAAACCTATTTGATATGTTCATTGAACTTATTGTCCAGCAAATCGTTAATGGTCTTAGAAATCTTATTGCAGAACCTAACTTTATTACCTAAAAACGTTTATGGTCTTACTAAGTCTAAAGCGTGGGATAACAATTTTTTATTTATTTCTTTTTACTATGCCGTTGGTTTAGAATATCCAGATTATCATTGTTTTTGTGAACTTACATTAATTAGGTATATACTATACAAAAAATCACATTCGAATAAAAATACTCTTCTTACATTTCCTTGGAGATTTCTCTGTACTTGGGGCAGTTCGGACTGGTATGTGGTTGCGTTTCTGCAGTTAGGGTTTCCAGAGCTCTGGGGTTCAAGGTCGGCAACGCGCTAATGAAACCACTTTCGTAGTATAAAAAAATAATAATGGAAAAACGAAACCCTTATAGGTTCACTTTACTGTCCGTCTATCTGTTTGTCCGTGAGTCAATAACCTTTTTTTCCAGGACGACTTGAGGTATAAAGTTAAAATTAATATCATATACTTAGGTCTATGGTCCCATATTGCTGTAAAAAAATTCAGTTTCTATGTTAGCACATTAAAGACATACGGCACTTCATAGTTAAAATACCGCTTACCTGCCTATAGGGTACTTCTCGCAGGCATATTATTGAAATTTGGCACGAAGGTAGGTTTAACAAAAGTTAAGGGAAAAATAAAAAATAAGGAATTTCTAATCTCGTATGAAATATAATGCAACCATATTATCTACGACCTTAAACTACTGTAAAAATGTAAATTTTCTAGGTTAACGCAATACAGCATTTCCGGCATGACAGCGGCGACCTCCGATAGATTTCGATCTCTCGGTGGTCGCCGTTATATTTGGATTGTACTGTGCTTACCATCAGGGACAGTACAGTCAATGTGCCGAGCTAATAAAAAAAAAAAAACAGACACAGTCCTTTACAATAAAAGTTTAAAAGTCACACTCACTGACTGATTATTAAAGATTACTTCCAATCTGTATACAGTTTTGAAAACCCTCCTACAGGCTATGCATATAATTTTATCCACATAGTATGTGTTGAATTGTTATTGTGATTAACGAAATAATGACTGGTTCTTTTGTTTTTTAAATATATATTTTGATTGATATAATGTGTGCACTTTGAAATGAGAAACGACACAGAGAGAGAATAGGGTGGCTGAGATAAAAACTATAAAATGTACAATATTGTGTTGCCAATTATAAATTTCGAGAAATAACAAATCCTCAACAGTATGCCACCTTTTTCTATATAATATTTTTGACTACTTACTTTTTACTTACTTGCGGGTAAAATTGAGAGCTGCGTGCGCATCATGTGACGGTAGTACGATATTATGAAGTTCATCATTCGTATCATTAATGATAATAATATGAAATCATTTTACAAAAACAATTTTTAAAATAATGTATATTTATACAACGTTGCCTTATTTGTACACAATTAAAAAAAAACAGTAAGCCGACTTGGTATTATTATCATTAATGGCTAACTTGACAATGTTGTTGGCACGCGGGATAACATTGTTGGAGTTCTTTTTGTCTTGTTACGACAAAGAAGCATAACTTTTTACTGTTTTAATATTACATTGTATAAGTGATAATTTTTTGGTATTTACCTGAGAGAGATAAGGTCCATAGATAATAGTCATATGTGTCCTTCAGCACGCTCTGGGTTGTGTTCACTACAATGTGCGCCATTTTCAATTAAGTATCTATCTGCAACAAATATCCATTGATAAAATGTTTGCTATTAAAACTGAGAAGGAACTGACATTTAATTATTATTCAGGTATGCAAACTAATCTAAAACTTATGACTTCAGAATAACGACGCAGTTTTTAATATTGTAAATAGCCATTTAGAGGAGCTTAACCTTTCGCATTATAAAAATAGAATAACTAAATTAAAGAAAAGATATCATAAATGTATTACCCTCTCAGGAGATTAAGCTAAGAAATTAAACAAAAATAATCCGTTGTCATGCCTGAAACTTTTTTTTAAATATCTGACCACATGTTTGCCATAAGTCCCTGAAGCATCAAACGGCTTATACAGTTTTACCGGGCTTGGAGAGTGCCCGAGACTTATCAGCCCACCCTCGTATTAAAAACATTATCGGTTTAGGGTGCATGTTGGTAAATTTTCACTCGCAATACATGATAAACGTGTCGCATCGTGATTCTACACGTGTCGTCTTTCGGGTAAAAGTTGCTCTCTGCGTATACCCAGAAATATTACTTTACAGACCATCATTAATATATTGGTTAAAGGGTTAAGTTTAAATAAGGAAACTAAACCAAATAATTGTTTAAAATAATTTACGTAAATATAAAAGGAACTCTTATACTGAACATAATTTAAATATTCTTAATGCTTTCAAAACCATCTTACTTTGATTTTTTGTACAAATTCTGTTTTAAAATATTAGTGACAGTTTATAGACAGGTACTTTGGCTGTATTAAGAAATATGCATTTTTTTAAATATATATTGTAAAATACATTGTTCTTATTTCAGGACTTTATTTTCTAAGTAGATAACTGAACCCTTGTTTTCTTTAAAGCTTTGTTAATTTTTCACTCCGAACTTTATGACAGAGGAAAAATTACCCTTTTTAAATATATTTTAGTTTTGCCCACCTAGTACAATTTAACGTTTTTCTATTTTTCATTTAATTTAACGTCGTCTAAGTAAAACTAATGAATGTTACTTAGGTATTTATATAAAATTTTAAAATAAAATTTCTGTAATCTGTCTGATAATAAATTTAAAGATTCTGTATAGCAAGATTTATAATCTAAAAACTATAATTAGGATTATTATGTGAATGATAGTGATGGTTGAAAATGATTCCTACCTACGTGGGTACCAGGAGTACTTGAGAAATAAAATGTTTCCTATATTGTTTATTACTCGTATAAATTTACATTTAGTATACATACTTTATCATTTTCATATTGTTAGGTACACCCGTGAGTAGTGAAATTGCCGTAATGTTTTACGATAACAATTTATTTGTATTCAAGGGAATACAAATTAAAACACAACAAAACAAACTCACAAATCGCTCACTGAATGTTCTTCTTTTATTTCGCTTATTGGTTCCACTTCGCTTTCGAAAATAGAGCTATGGTGACGCACAATACGGCTCGCTTTTATACACAAATGAGACGATCACGAATTCTCTAGAAGGTCCCTGAACTCTTAACATGTTGTAAATAACTTACGTCAACGCTTTTAAAAGGAGGGGAATGTTTGATTAAAAGCACATTGTTTATTGACAGTTGCAGCGATAAGGTTTTCCATGTGTGCGTAACGAACCTATGATTACATGACACACGACTACACTATGATAAATACACGATTTTTCGACACATTCCGGACGATTCTTGAGATTTTGTAAATGGTGTTTTTTTATTTTCTCTTAATCAGAACGTAACAATATTTCTAAAAAATACAGGAAACACCATAGTAGAACGCTTAAGCGTGTCGGTTTCCAGGATCAGCCGGTATATTACCAGTAATCAATCGGGATGATACCCTACTGTGACGCGCCTACCATGCACATCTGATAAAGCAGTCACAATGACTCTCTTTTAAATTATTTCAATTACATTTGGGTTTAGCCAGCGGTTGCAGTCCGGCATAACAACGGCCATGGATTTCCGATTTATCGATAATGCTGTTATTTTTGGATTATAATATTGTGCTTACCTTCAATCACAGTGCCTTTACTTTGTCATGCTATTATTGAGGGAAAAAAAAACATTTTCAATAATGCTAGAGCTTATTATCAGATCTTCTCATTGATAGAAATATTTTACAAATCGACGGAAACTTTAATATACACACGCAAGAATCTCGTTATAACTTTATTTGAATAAAGTTTAGTTCGATTTCAATTATCGTAATCCTTCATGCCAGAGATTTTTCAAAGTTGTAACCAGAAAAGGTCCACTAATTTGTACTTGATTTTATGTTGGCAGAAAATTTTCATTATTAAATGCAAACGTGTTGATTTATCTGAATTGACTATGTTTTGAACTGAAAAATAAACACTATTTAGTTAAGCTAAGTACTACACAATGTTTTTCGCAGATTGATTCTCGAAACAGTTAGATACTTAATAGATGCCCTTAAGAAGAAATATAGCAATTGATGGCAATTGTAAATTTTCGGTACACAGGACAATGGTATTGTAGGATATGTTGTAGAGTATTCGTCAATCCATAAATATATCGAAAGTAAAGACAGATGTTAACACAACGGCGAACTTGATTGACATCAAACTGATAGCGGTCATCTTTTGTAAGAAACTTCCCGATGATTGAGAGAAAGTGAAACTCGAGAGCAAGACGAGAAACGTGCGGCGGCATTCATTCATTCAGACAATGTGCTGAATCAGGTACCGTTTCTTGTGAGTTCCGTGTTAAATAAAATTTGCAAATTGTTATGTAAGAATTTACTTTTTATTTTATTGCTTGTCATGAATTTACGCATAAGTTTTGAAGATTGTCCGACCTACTGCCCTACATACTCCATGTTTTTATTACTGAGTATATTCAAAATATGTATTTCTCTATTTTTTTATGTAGATACTAAAAAAATATATTACCTCTGTTCCGTTCTTACAGTACCTATAGGTATTTCCTAAAAAGTATTGTGTCTCAACGAAATTATGGCTGGATTTTCTATACATCTAGTCACACGTAAAAATCGATGCAAACATCTGAGTAGGTCATTAAAAAATTAGAATTTGGGTCCCTAAATTAAGCAAAAAAGATGCCAGATGTAATAACAGAACGATAACATAGATTAAACGAGAAGTATTAGTGGATTTCAAAACTTCAAGTTTCAATTATGTAACTGATAAAACTGAAACTAGAATCTTGTAATAAACAGTTTTCATAAAGCAAAAACAAATTACATTCTTAGTTGTAGCTTGTTTCTACTGCTCATTTTCTAAATTATATTTTTCTTAAATCCCGTTTCATGACGTTCTTTCCTGGGCTTTAGATACTCGTCTAAAATACAGTATAAAGCCATAGCTGACGGAGGGAAGACATCTATAATCTGCAGCATTGTTTTTACAAGCTTTATTTAACTTGCCTTGATAGTATGGGTGTTAATGTAATGTTGTACTGTTGCGTGATTGTTTGCAACTGAATTTTAACAGTTATCTCCAATCAATTGAGCTGTAATTTTGCGTACACGTTTAGTTTGGATGACAATGCATGGTTAGTTAAGTGACGTCATTCCAAATCCAAAATGCGGACAATCAAAGATGGCAGACCATTTATATTTATGCACTCCCATGATAAGGGTATCAAATGACAGGGTTCCTTAAGAAAAATACAAAATATAAAATTACTACAACAGAAATATTAAATAAATGCTTGATTTCAAATAGTTTTTTAAATTAATGTTTTTTATTATGCTATTCAGGAGAAAATTTTGCTAAGTAAGTTAACATGTACATTTAGGTGAAATTAATTTTTAGGAGTTAGTAGCGTTAACTTCAGTTTTGAATTACTTTTATTAATTTAAATATTCTAAACCTAAGAAAAGTTTGAGTTCACGATTGTTGAATTGTATTAAAAAGTTACGTTACAGTAAACTAATACTTGATAAGACCATAAAATAACTCTGAAAAGTGTATTTATAATGGTCTATATTCTGACGTTTAATCACAATTTCACTTGGTAACATTTAGTATCGACGTGGTCTTAAAAGAAACTTTTATCAAGTGTGGCTGCTGAAACAAATTTATAAAATGTTGTCGACAGATTATACTTCGGAGGGTGGCAGCTAGTCATGAAAAGAGAAGAAGGGCACAGAGAAATTTCTTCGGAGATTTCTCTTTACTTGAGGCAGCCTGACTGGTGAAATACAGAAGATGGCAGCCAAATAATCTTGTGTTGTGTTCCTGCGGTGAGTAAGGTTTCCAGAGCTCCCTGAGGTAGGGGGGTTAAAGCTCGGTAACGCGCTCGTTTACACCTATGGTATTACAAACGTCCATAGGCTACGGTAGCCGCTCACCATCAGGCGAGCCGTATACTTATTTGCCACTTTAGTAGTATTAAGAAAATCAGAAGAATTTTATACAACATGCTACATGCAAATATGTAATATTATGGAATTTACGTTACACATAATTTATAGATTTAAACAAGGTTTGAAATTAAGAATTTAATGATTTTATCAGGCACAACAAATTGGATTCTATCGTATTGCTTCAGAAAAGTACGTATTAAACGCAAAGCTTTTTATTCTTTATTGATTTATTAAATGAAACTAGCCTGTAATCTTATTCTCGAAAATTCAAATTAAAGCAATTAGGTACATTGTACAAAGTAGCGGCAATTATACTAGAGACTGACTTTGTAGGCGTCATTGGCATTTTTGACTACATCGTCACTTAACAATAAGCAAGGTTATCGATAAACGCTAGAATATAACTTTAAGCCAAAATAAGCATTAAAATTCACAAAAATTACATTTCCCTCAAGTAATTGCAAAGATTTCATAATAAATCATGCACAGTTTAAATCATAATTTTATTCATAAATTCAATGCCACTACAAAAATAGAGATACTTAATGTTTTTGTTTACTTTGAATTTTAAGTTATAATTTGAATTTTGCAGATCGAGCTTTTGTAAGCGTTGTTGGATTTTAATTTAATTTGGACATTCATTTTGTATGATTATACATTTTAACCTTTTTTATATTCTGCAATTGAAATTTTATGTAAGGTATAACCACCAGTAATTGACACTGCACCAATAGTTGACACTCTGACGAAGAAAATTAAATATTAAGAAAAAAAAGGAAGCCAAAGATCGAGATGGCCAAAATCACTGATTACTGATATATTTTTAATGTTATAAATACATATAGGTACAGTCAGTTATAAAAGTCGGTTAACAAACTCAAGACTTCAAATCAATTTAGTATCAAATATTTAATTTTCTTCGTCAGAGTGTCAACTATTGGTGCAGTGTCAATTACTGGTGGTTTTACTTTAATATGTGTTTGTATTATCCTTTATTTTATATTGTATCATGATTTTAATATTATAAGCATTAATATTTTTGGAATTACGTTTGACTTTAAATTACTAGTACTGTAAAATAAAAAGTGTTTTCATATTATTAAGTAATCAGAACTTATAAAAGAGTTCCAATTAAATCTAAAAAAAATTTTATTATCGTCTAAGAATTTATTTCATATTAATTTATTTCGTCTCTTTCATCTTATTTACCAATTCATTTAAGTATAACGAATTTTTTTTTTTTTGCTTAAGGCATTTAACTGTCTGGCGCACCTGAGAATACTAACGTGAAAGATAATTTCTGATGCTAGCTAATTTTAAATATTAATTTTACTAACGTTTGAAAAGTTAGAGCTAATAGGATTATTCACACCCAAATGGATTTATATAATCCCTCACACATTGTAAAGATTAATAATCATTTTATTTTGTGTATAGTAGTATATTATATAATATAAAATATTGAAACTTCCTATCCAAACTTGAAGATCTTTTCACACAGACATTGAAAAGGTAAAAGTAAAACTCATTACTAGGGCTGACAACGACAAAGAGCTGACAGATAGCTTTTCTGTTATAATTGAAACGTCGAATACCACTGGCAACTTCGAATACTTTCACCCGGTGAGTAATGAATGAGCGAACAAAGGTCACGGTCAGGTATATCAGGATCTCGATTTGTCAAGCTATTTGCGTGTATCCGAAGCCATTATGGTCTAATGTCAGCATGCTTTGAAATACATGGATTCAAATCGTATAATAAGACTGACAATACGACCAGCTAAAACATAACGATGAAATTATAACATAGTGGACAATTTAGAACCCGATCAGTAATAGTTATATTATTCCCAAACTTAGTTTATTGAGCCCTACCTTATGTAATCTTTGGTGCCATTGTTTGATTCTTATGTACATAGGTGATGTTATTTCTTTCCTTATTCATCACCATCAGAATTAGATATCAATTTTATTTTATGTTAATTAACGATACGACTGAAGATACACGCTGAGCCTGGACGTATTAACTCTCAAGTACAACTGCCGGAACACACCCATAGGTTCTTGGTGACAGATTTTAAAGTTGAGGGTGATAGCTAGCCAGTTAGCATAAAATAATGCTGCACTACCATGCAATTATTTCAATACAATGTTTTCCTTCACCTAAAGACCAAGCTCACTGTAGTATTCGAACCCACGTCGATCGACTCGGTGTCAGAACACTTTATCATTGATCTTGAATTTTACTGAGAGGTCGCTTCTCGAATAATACGTGAGTAGATTGAATGTACATACTTTCACAATGACATACGATATATTTAAATTGAAGACGAAACAATTTCGAAGTTAATTATGACAACAAAATATATACAATGTGATTGTATATAATAGTAGAAGCCGGAGCTGATAGAGATTAAATTTGCAAATTAAATAAAAATTGATTAACCATTAGGAAGTAAGCAGTACTCAAATTCGCCACAGAGGCATGAAGGGTTTAATGAAAGAAAGCGATAGAGGTTGTAAAGGACATCCCAAAATAATGCACCATAAGTGCTGTCTATCCTATTAAAGCAATAAATAGATTATAATACGGGCATTGACAAATTAACGTCACACTTTTGAAAAGAAAAAAAAATCGCCATGTGATCAGCTGATTCTCTGCCACCTTCAAGTACAAATAACTTTCACCAAACACACATTTGGGCTATCTAGTATTTGCATTAAGTCAGTTCTTTTTTGTGCTTAACATATTACCGCCTTGACTACATGTTCAATTACCGTCCTTGGGTCTAATGCCAATATCATAGTTGTAAAATACGATCAAATATTATGTTTTGTCCCTGATGGTAAGCAGAGTACAATCCAAATACAATAGCGGCCACTGAGAAATGAAAATCCATCGACGGATGCCGTTGTCATGCCAGCCTGCATAAATATTTCTTCAAGTTACGCTTGAAGGACCTGATGTCATAAGAAAGAGGGAACACATTGGCCGGGAGATGGTTTCACATTTTCACGGTACGACAATGATAAGATATAGAGAATTGTTTAGTTAATTCATAAATAATTAATCCAAACATATTTTAAATATATAATTATCATTTAAACCGACTGAGCAAAAAGTAAGTAACTACTTAAGTATTGATTTTAAAAGTATAAAATACATATATTTATAACTTGAAAATACTATATACACTCAAACGTTTAGTCCATCTGATGTGAAATGGTCAATACAGGACTTAGGTATTAGCATAGGCCTATAATGAAACTCAAACGGGGCTGCCGTCCCACACTAAAACTGACTTACTAGCTACTTCTCAGAATTGAATTAAACGCCTCGTATGCTTTTGCGTTTCACCAATGACAACCTTTGGGCCAAAACAGCCCAGTCGCTACTTTTGCGCACAAATAAGTATTACGATACGATATATAAGATTTTCAGAATGGTGACTTTTAACATATGCCATACTCATAGAATTGAACATTAGTAGGGGAAAAAAAAGGAAAATATAGAAGATCACAAATATAAAGATACGAATGATAATATGGATAGATGGTTGACCAGTAACAGAGAAGATGACTAGAAATACGTTAGTGAAGTATATGCAGATCATGAGGATAGATGAAAGTCATATAACTAAAAAAATATTAAGTATAACGGTGGACGGATATAAGAGTAAAGGAAAACGGAAGAAGATTACATGGATTATGCGAGGAATGTTATGTATATAAAAGGTGCATGTACCATTATCATCTACTTCGAGAGACAATTGCCCTATAAGCATTTATGGGTATTAAAAGTTTTAGAAAGTCCTCTTTAGTACTACGGTTTTGTGTTTCGTTTTAGCATCCCAGAAACATTTACAGAGTCATAATATCATAAAATCAAAACTATACTCATTCACATTTACGATGACTAACAAGAAGGTTTTCTCTATCGATTGATCAAAGATAAGTGTTGTCTTGCTTCGACGAAATCAGATAATGCATTGTTAACAATTCAAACATACATATTTTGATTGCGCGTGTCCATTCGCACGTGTTCGTTTAGCAAACAATTGATACTTACACGCTTACTAATGCTGATTATAACACAAACCATACAACATTCGTTTTTTAGTTTCGTTTCTTAGTTTTTTTATCGTTTATAGGTATAGGTTTATGGCCACAATCTGACCTTAAGTTAAGTGACGATGTGGCCCAAGATGGTGGGCCTATAGGGAAAACTGCCTCTCAAGTGCAGCTGCCGGAACACACCAACAAGTGGTGGGCGATAGATTTGAGAATGGTAGCGAGCCAGGCCGGCATTAGAAAATATCCTACCGCCATGATAGGGTGTCATCACGATGATTGAACGACGACGAAAAAAAATTGGGATTGCCTTTCCAAAAAATACAAGGTTTGAAAACATATATCGAGTTTTACTTCAACTATCGTGGTTGCTTAATGCACGAAATATACTATGAAAAGATAGGTACTTTCGTCGTTTTAGAACCTTTCGTCCGAACCGGCTGTCTAAATTTCATATCGTACCCTTGCGGGAATTAACAAATAAGTACTCCTTATTCATTTATACTGTAAATTCGTATAACAATATCATACTAAAAGAAGAATACCAAAAACAAATCAGATTACTATTTCCAAAATACATAAAGTATTTTCTATCAATAAAACATATACGTTAACATAGAAATTGTTTAAAAAGGTTTATTCTTAAATAACCTTGAATACATGTCTAAAGGCCGATTTTTCAATCGTCGGATAATTGTATACGAGGAATAATATTGAAGCTTAGACTGCTAATGAATGGAAAATTTGTCAAAATTTCTATATTACTCGTTATCTCTAAATAAAGTTGTCTATTGATTGAAAAATCGGCCCTTAGACATTAGTATAGAAGGATCGTTGGGTAGGTTCAGATACTTATTTATTCCGTGGAATAGTACTCACTTCTCGTATAATAATAACTAAAATCATAGTATGTATTAGAATTAAGTAACTCTTAATTATTATTGTGGATTAGACCTAGACTGGATTGTTAATATATGCGTAAGTGAAATAAAACAATGAATGATGTATATAAAATGCAGTAACTATACAATATTCTCGCTTAACTTTTACTAGACCCTCAGGGCATTATCTATTGTCTAAGAAAGTCATGGTAAGAAATCTGAACTGACTATACTGATGACGTCAATCGCGTGAGATTCGCGTTCGTGTAAAATTATGGCCTACTTTTGTAGCTTTAATTGAAAGATATCGTTTTATTATGACATCATAAAATGATTCTGATATCATATTACATTTAAAAATTAGATTATAGATTTAATTTAATTTTAAATATTATTACAAATATACTAATTACAAATATACTTAAAAGGAATAAAGTCAATTAATAGTTCTAGACATGCCATACGCCATGACGGAGTAAAATTAATTGATTTAAACGGGATGCCTAAATTTAACGTACAAATTAAAAATACATGTAAACTTATTATTTCACCTGTAGCAATATGTTTTAAAAAAAAGTGATCCTACAAGTGTTCCGTTTGTTTTTCGTTATGAGATACGGAATTATAAAAAGAAGTAGCAAGATTAATTCCTAATAATGAAGACAAGCACCGATATTATTCATAAATTTCTATAGCGTTTTCCATTTCTATACAGCTACAATGTATGCAAATCCTCGGTAGGTTAAGGAAGTTAAAGGTAAAATCTTTGCAAAATTTCAAGTTCATAATTATTTGGTTTGAACTACGTGCATAGAGGAACAACTCAATTACTGTGTTTGCAATTACTTAACTTAATATGAGTATGATCATCTTATAACACGGTCTTTATCCGCATAATATTAATGTTACAGTTATCAAAAATTGAATATGTTTTTGTTTTTCTACCGTAATTTATATAGAGCAATTTTAAAAGTAACTAGATTCTAACATTAAATTTAGTCTCTACAAAGTTAATTTTCAAAATATTGAAATTTGGTACGACCCTGTTACAGTAGGAATCTATTGTTCAAATTTCATATTTATTGATTCGTATCGTTTTGACTGTGCTTTGTCTATTCTTTTATATTTACGAGTAAATTTAAAAACTTACCAAAATTTCTATAACCCGATTAAGCCAAAAACGATTACACGTATTCGGACAGTACCACCGATAGTAGCGCGGTGAGTACACCCTGCGCAAGCGATCTACCACGGACAAATGCGCGCGCGCAAACCTCCACGTTCCAAATTACCTCCACCACTTCAGGGTGTGCGAGAGAAAATGCTGAGCAACGATTATATAACTTAATTAATACCGTAAGATTTATATAAAAGTATCCAGCAAACGAATGCGGCGATGGTATTTTATGGTGGTGTGACTTCTACTTTTTTTTCAATTAATACATTAGTTGCATCAGTTCGCGCATACAAAGACTTGTTTGCATATTGGCATACACGTTATAACTTCGTATTTGAGGTTGTTTTCTATAATATCTGGAATATTACATCCTGTTAACATACATGCATTTTTATTTTTCTTTGTCATCTTTTTGTATTCATCTAACGGACATAATGTGAATATGTTGGCAAAGTAACTCAGTATACAACGATTCAAGAACAACATAAACACGACTGACCGTAGACAATCATTGCGACAATAATGTCAGTGCTGTGGCAAAAACTTTTGATTTTAATGACAAATAGGTAAGGGTAAGGGTTGATGTTGTCCCAGACATTGAATGATTTTTTAAATTACATATTGCATGTCAGGCACTTCTTAAAATCAGATAGGTAATTTAAAAAAATTTGAACACAAACTTGAACAGTCAATGTGATATTCTCATTTTAATAGGGAACAGACTAGATATAAAAAATAATGAACCATTAGAAAAACTGTTAAAATTGGACGTGGAAAAAATAATGTATTGTGTGCTTCTCAATATTTCATATCGCTAAAACAGAAAAATAACAAAATTCATATGTTAAACGATTGTTTACACAATTTGACATATCATCATAGTGACAGATTTATATTTTTGGATATTAATAAGTTTTTATTAACCCGGGAAAACATGTACCATCCCAAAAAGTATAGACGTGATATAGCTACAATGATAGTTTATAATATAAATAGGTTAAGTGACTCTGCTGTGTCATATAGTTCGACTATGTATTGGAATGTCCACCATATCTGGGTAATATATTTAATCAGTACATAGAAACAGGAACTTTCCTTAATCTAATGAAAATTAGTAAAGTAGTTCCTTTGTTTAAATCAGGTTGTAGAAATAATCTTGGAAATTACAGACCAATTTCTGTACTTTCGTCGGTTAGTAAGATTTTCGAGAAAATTAAGCTTAAGCAGCTAGTAGAATATTTCAATGCACAAGAGATTTTGGATGGTCGGCATTATGGTTTCAAGAAATCAAAATCAACCACTAACGCTGGTGCAATCATATATTTAGGGCCTGGGAGGAGTTGTAAAATGCAATCGGTGTATTTTGAGATCTCTCAAAGGCCTTCGACTGCATTGACCACAGTATGCTTATACTTAAGCTGAACTACTATGCTGAACTTCTCTTGACTTGCTAAGCTGGTATTTAACAGAACGCTGTTATAAAATAAACATGAATGGGGCAAGCTCTTCGAGATTATTAACCAGAATTAGGTTCCTCAGGGATCGATTTTGGGACCGTTTTTGTTCCTCGCTCGTACCGCTAGTAGTTGAAAACAGTGCTTTGTTTTTTCTGTAGATGACACTTTACTTATTATTCAAAGTAAAGAGAATAGATTCAGAGATTAGGCAATTAAATAATAGTTTATTTAAAATTTATGATTGGTTTGCTCTAAATAATTTACTACTAAATACAAACAAAACCAAATGTATGAGATTTACTTTGCCCGATTTTCGGCGTGTTGATGGTTATATCAAGATAGAAGGCAATTTAGTATGCGTAGTTGATAATATTGTCTTCTTTACACTGTTGGAAAAATTTAATTAAGAAAAAAGTTTGCCGGCTCTTCTAGATGTTTTCCGAACCGGTAGTACTGTTTGACGTTCATAAGTGCCTTCTTAGGGCCTAAATAGAATAAAGTATTTTTTGATTACCATAAAATATCGACAATAAATCAAATTATATAGATAATAACAAACCAGAAGCTTCACAATTTATGCATCTGACTTATTAGTTAGATGTATAATATCTCAGATGTGCCCCGACGCTCGAAAATGCCGAATTAATTGAAGGACAATAACAAACATATCAATCATAGCTATTGTTTCTCTTTATTTCTCATTCACACGAATACAATAGCTTTTTTGCACCCCGTTTCCTCAAACCACAGTATGTTATAGAAGTGTTTCAGTATAACAAATTAAGCAATAGATATCTAGTAAATATTATATTGTTGACGTGTTTAGGTGATTATATATAAATAAATTGATCTTGAAACACAATGGACGTTATGAAACGAGACCAGCTTATCACCAAGTTCTGTAATACATTTAGACGCGAGTGTCCTACCAATTCTACTAACTCCATTATCTTCTTCATTTTTTAGCAATGTATCACGCACCGATGAGATTGACTTGGCTATCTGAGAAACTATTGGACACCGTTTATTACCTTCACCAGACTAACTACTAATTTATTTAACCAAACTAACTCACCAATCTATAATAAAAAATCCCAGTAGCGAAGTGGCTTAGACCACAATAATAAATAGTGAAAAACCTATAAAACTGAATAATTATGGCATGAAATATTTAGAAATCTGCTAATTTAAATTTAATGATATTCAATGCGACGACCTCAAGATGATAATAGGTCACTAAATTAAAAACCAAACACGCGCACATATCACACATAGAAATCCTAACAAACTTCGGATCCATAACCTTATTGAGGATAAAAAGGCTAGTGTAATATTAAATTCGGGTATCCCATTAAGTTTCAGGATGGGATTTTTATCCAGTAGTGAGAAATTTACAGGCTGGTATTGTTATTATATAGCCATTTTACATAATTAACAAGGTAGGTGCTAACACAACGTTTGCGGCAGAAAGGAATTACTTTAGATGTTCAATGTATTAATTTGTAATTTAAGCTTTACTTATCTATAAAAAAAATATTTTATCTTTGTTTCTCTTTCAGATATCATTGTAGACGTTGTAAAGTTTGAAGAAATGAAAGTTTCAACTCACATTGTATTTTGTAATTTATCGTCTCGTTAATGGATATATTGGACTCCATTGTTAATAATATTCTCAAGAAGCAGTGTTGTCACTGTACCGATTCTAATTAAAATAATAAGTATTAAGAAGTTACTAAATTTGAGACTAAAATTGCCAATCTTGTTCCAACTAACCACTTGTCAAACAAATGGTAAGTACACAACCTTTTAAACTCAAACAATTACTTCCGTTGACCTTTACTCGCAAAGTTTTTTCTTTATCAATATTTACATCCTCAGTTTCCAATATTTTACTAAATTTGTTTTAACAAAAACGAAATACATAATTTACTTAAAAAGCAACGATTTAACATGTTAAATCAGTAGTTTGATTTTATTATAACTATTATTAATATATTTTCACTTAAAAAATCTTAATTTCATTTACTAAACAAAGTTTTTGTGCTGGTGTTTTGGCCATAATTTCATCTAAGTTAAAGAGTGTAGCCGAAGACGTATCACGCTAAAGTTAAAAGGAAGCTGATACTATATGCAGCTGCCAGGCGAAAGCTAGAAAATTTAAACCACCTGTGGTTTCATTACATTGTTTACTTTCAAGTTAAACTTAATTAACTAATTATAGGATTTCAACCCACACAAATCCACATTGCTTCTCTAAAACATAATTAATTTAATTTTATCTTTAAAACTTTGAGACTCCTTTCAATTTAGATAGGTTAAACAATGTTAACTTACCAAATTATTCAGCAATTAATTTGTAAATTAACCATTGAAATAACAAACTCAGTCTTGGATTTAACTGTATATTAATATTAAGTATCAAACACTAACTTAAAACCGAAAGCTTATACATTCATGGACAAAACGAGAGGTAAAAAACAAAATATCATGGATATTTTAACAATTAAGTTTAAGTTTACGCTTCATTTAAGTGAGAACAACGATAGGCTACACGGGACGGTTAGCAGCAGTGCGATGGAGAATTGGTCGAATAAATTTAACACGGGTGAAACCGTAGGGTACAATTAGTAACTTTTTAAAGTAAAATTAAACGCTAACCCTGTAATTGAATTAACATATACAATAAAATAATAAAATTTTAATAAATACAAAGGAATCATAAACATAATTAATTCTTTTGTTTAACAATATTCACACCAATTATAAAAATACTATTTATTTTTAAAATTAACGAATGTTTACCTTATCTTATCGTAAGTCTATTATAAAAAGAGGTAAGAAATAAAAAATTAATAAAATAAAAATTTATTATAAGTGGACGAAACGAATATTTGTTTAAAAACGATTACATTTGATATATTAGTTTTCATTGATGAATTCCGACAGTGTGTATTATAAAAATATTAAAATAATTTAAACTATCCTTAAAACCTTTTTTATCAAATTCATTTTATCATAAAGAAATGCAAAAATAAATAAAACAAATAGTAAAAAAAATATTGATACGCAAAAACACGCTCCAGTAATTCATGAATCTAATATTTTTAAACCTGTATATTTTAATCACATGAGTTTATTTCTCATAAAAGATACAATATAAGAAATACAAAAACATCATTAACAAAGTGTAAAATTAGTTCTTAATTAAAATTATTATTAATTAGTTAAACAATGTGATGATATCATAGAACAGTGGTAGGTAATTTAGTACTCAAGTTAAAAACCTCTCTCATCGCGTAACAATCCACTTGACCAGGCAGCTATATTTGTGAGTCAGCCTACGATATGGGTTAGCATGTTACCATCTTAGGGTCATTAAGGTCATTATGGACGATTTGCATTTGGGCTGGAACTTAGCTACATTATTGCAGTTTGAATGCGGTTTTGGTGCAGTTGAAATTACTGCATCGAAACTGTCAATCGACTGCGCAGTAAGCGTGCTGTTAGACAAAGTCATCACTGACAGATACATGTCAGAGATTGTAATAACAAGAAAAAATCTATAACATAACAACAAAATAAATCAAGCAATTTAACCTTTTAAATTATAATATTTGTATACCCTTCACAACGATGTATAAGATATATTTCTTTCTTATCGATTATAGCTTAAATTTGGACGATAACCTCACCTGATAATGATTTCACCGAAAATGGTAACACGGCTGTCTTAAAAAAGGAGACTGCATTACACCTATAGATATTTATGTAACAGATTTTCAACTTGAGCGTGGTATTGCACTTCAATTGCAATGCACTAACACCATGACATGGTTTCATTACAATGTTTTCCTTGACCGAAACCTCGAATTCATCGGATATTAACTAACAACAATCGACTGACCGATTATAACTTCAAAAGTCAAAATTAGCTTTCGATTCATTTTCTAAAATAAAAAAAAAACCCTCAATTTTATCAGCTTCTTTGAAAGAATGTACCTTCTAGTATCTGAGTAATGACGATTTAAATATGTACTTTTAAGTACAATACCTAAAAACCTGTTTGTATGTTGAAACATCAAGTTGAAAGCATACGCCGTTTTGTCTGCTTTCACTAAGATGTACCGTGAGTTGCAGGTATACTCTATTCGTTCAATGTACTTATGATAGTACATTTTACGAGGTTGGAATTCATAAAGGAATTTCTTTTTAATACGCTCATAAAATAAAATTCCTTATTTTTTTATCCTCTATACTTGAGGTTCCCAAACAATTTTGTACCACAGAGTGCTTTATGTAATGCTTTTTTTTCACTGCCTATAATTGGGGGGATAATCTCACACACGTCTATTTGATTTGAATTGAGCATACCTTGTACTATGACAACCAAACAGTTAACATGTATAGATGTTTAACATCCTAGACCATCCGCACTGTACTTATATGAATCGGATTCGCGATTTTTTGGGTTCAATAACAGTGCCAAGTAAGGCATATACATGACAGACATATGTCTAGTCGATTTTGATCCTTAGGAGACTCTAAAATACTTAGGGAATCACTGAATTATTGTTAATCTTGAACATGAAAAGTTTGCAGAATTTTAACAAGCGGTTAGGTATTTTCTAATGCTCACTTAGTTCGATTCCATCCATAGAATGGAATATCTGTCGCCAAACACAATAGGCGTATGTTAAGCACTATAGGTTAATGTTAAAAATTACATGATAATCAGAGTTCGCCATCAGATCCGATCTCCGGCTTTTCAAATCCAGTAACTTCCAGCAGCCTACACAAGTCGTCACTCCCTCTTGCTTGAGGGTTAGCTTCACTACTTACACCAAGATGCGGTCTCCACACAAGAACTCTTCTACTCAATCGGTTGTCAATTCTTGACCCATCGCCACTTTAGCTTATTTACTTTTTGAGCTATTTCGGTCGGTTTGGTTCTCTGAAGTATACTTTCATTACGAGTTAACACGTGCATAAACACTACGCTTGATGGTAAGTACATTATAATCGAATAATAACAACGCCCAGATGGGAAATTATTGATCATCACCATCGTCATGGACAATCTCAAGTCGTGACACATCGATTTTAATCTCTGTGATATTTTTTTACAACATTTATGTTACTTTTGATAATTAACGTTACCCCGTTTTTTTTCAAAGAAAGCTGAGCTAACATGAAAGTATTATTTTATGAAACTGTCATGTAATAGGTAAGGTTTCTTTTTAAATTGAAATATGTAACTGTCGAAAACTTTATACTGTAATAGATCTTAGTGGTAACGTGCTTGCCGACATCCGCGTTTCCATAGCATGGTCTAAATTGCATAATAGTTACACATTTTGTCAATTTCAACTGTCCACGTTATTTAGAAAAGATATTTACGACGCATTTTGTCAGCACTAAAGTTATGTTTAAATATTTTGTTTTAGCGTTTAATTTTAAACTTCCTGGACCATTACCAGGAGAAAGGATAAAAAGGTTCGAAGCTAATTCGACATACATATATTTTCGTATCTACCTCAACTAAACAATTTTCTGCTAAGTATAATGTCAGGTCCTTTTAACTGAACCAGATAGATATAAGCTTTGAGGGAGTGAATAGGAGTATACACGTGAATTGCGCAGCAGATTTTAAAAAATTTACTTCAAAGTAGAAAAAAAAACAATATTTCGTCTAAAAAATGTTTATTTCAAAACGAATCTATGTATTAGTTACATACAAATATATAACATACAAATCTATTAATTAGTTCATAACAAGCCAAATACTATCAGATACAAAATAATAATCAGGCACAGCTGTGAGTGGAAATGGTTTATGCTGCAATGATGGCTTAGTGTTAGCGTGTACGGACATCGCGTCCATAGACGTGAGTTGAGTTTTCGGTGAAGGGCTGCACTTCAGAGGCAGTCTTCCACTAGGCTTAGCGTGTTATCATCTTTGGCCACATCGTCATTTAAGATCAGATAAGATTGTGGCCACAACGCTAAAGCTATAACGATAAAAAAATAACATTGGATGTTGCTTCCACGTTGACACAATTGTTTAAAATATTTTATAGCGCGGGAGATAATGATCGAAAATGTCAGGGCCGCCTAGAATATGAACTAAACTAAATAGTTTTACTAAATAGTTTGTCAAATGACAAAGACAGTATATTATTTGATTTATGATGAAGAAAACCATAGAATTATGAATATACAATATACAGTAAAGAATCAAAACAACGATCGTTTTTTTTTCGAACTGACTATACTGTTAGCCATAAGGGCTCTGGAGCCTCGAACGGTTTTTACAGCTTCACCCGGGCAACAACGGTCGCCCCCGTCTTACCACTTATACATGAATTTTTCATGTATTCCATTTTCATTCCTTAACGCCTGTACCTACACTCAGTCTGATCTTGCTTTTCAGTCAGTACTTGTCTCCGTCAAAATAATACTTTTATGAAGCAAAATGTGTATATGTGCAGTGAAAACCTGTAAGAACAATTACAGAAAGAAAAACCTAAAATCCAGTGGTACTTATCTCTTTTCATGTGTAAGTATTGATTGACTATTATTTTGCGTAAAAATAATTACTAATTACATTGCACGCTGCCATGAAAGTTTAGTTTAATTAGTCAAGACGTTGTAGTGTTGTGCCTACTCTTGACTATATCGAGCATCCATAAACACATTTTATGAATATAGAGTAGGTTATACTTTTTATTTATTTAATACAGTTTCATACTAGGAGGGATCAAAAAGTAGTGAAAACGACATACTCCTTGGTAAGAAAAAAAATACTGGCAGGCATAGCTCAGATACATATTTGTGATATTAATAAAGAAAAAAATCTTCGATTCTCTTTCGTTTTTTTTTTTTCTGAATGTAGTAATTTGTTTGATTCGTGTCGGATCGTGTTCTCGAAATAGGAGAAAAACGAAGTGCGAGCCGTTATTAAATACCTCTGTTTAAAAAAGTTTACGACGCAAGAGATTCATTGCTATTTGGAGGCAACATTAGGAGAGTCTGCTCCGCCGTATTCCACTGTCGCAAGGTGGGCTTCTCAATTTCGAGTAGGGAGAATGAGCACGGAAGACGAACATCGTTGCGGCCGTTCATCGACGTCAGTTACCCAAGAAAATGTTGACAAAGTCGAGAAAATTGTATTGAGCGATCGAAGAGTTAATATATATATTAGATCCGATACTTAATTCAAGAAAAGGGCATTTCATATGGAAGTATACAATCCATATTGAAACAATCTTTGAACATGAGAAAAGTCTCCGCAAAATGGGTACCGAGAATGTTAACCGACATTCAGAAACAAAATCGACTTGACATTTCGAAGATATTCTTGGACAAGTTTCAATAAGATTCTGAAAACTTTTTGTTTTGTAATAATGGACGAAACATGGGTCCATCATTTTGATCCCGAGACAAAACAGCAATCTTCGCAATGGAAACGGCCATAATCACCGACCCCGAAGAAGTTTCGTGTCGTGGCATCGGCTGGCAAGGTTATGGCCTCAATATTTTGGGACTCCGAAGGGTTATTGTTGATTGATTACCTGGAGCATGGAACCACTATTACAGGCCAATATTATGCAGCTTTAATTCCCAAGTTGAGGAATGCCATCAAAGAGAAAAGGAGAGGGTAACTTCGAAGGGGCGTGCTGTTTCATCACGAGAACGCACCCGCGCACAGATTGGCAGTTGCTATGGCTGCCATTCAGCAAGCTGGCTTCGAATTGGTTGACCACCCCTCTTATTCACCAGATCTGGCGGCTAGCGATTTTTATCTGTTCCCCAAATTGAAAAAATACTTAAGGGGAAACAGGTACGAAGACGTTAACGAGGTGATGGATGCCGTGGAGAGCTTTTTGCAGGACCAAGACAAAACTTTTTTTTGTGAAAGGGATGGAAAAATTGGTAAAACGCTGGACTCGGTGTGTAGAGAGACTCGGAAACTATGTAGAAAAATAAATTATTAAGTTATCAATAGTCATTATATTCCATCTCATTCACACTACTTTTTGATCCCTCCTCGTATAAGCATGATTATATTTATGTACCCTGTTTTAATATTTATTAATAAATAATATAAATTTGTCTTATCATAATATTTTATACATAACTTATTTTTTTTTTCGATTATTGTGATAGTAATATTAATATATAAGTCATTTGAAGTATTATGAGTATAATTTATTTACTTATATATATTTAGAAATTTACTCAGTGAGAATTTCTATACTTTATATAAAAAAAATATTGTTTCATTGTTTAAAAAGCTGATAGCTGAAATTACAAGTCGTATTATAAAATTATTTTTGTATATGATAGCCAGATTCATGAGCATGAATCTATTATTTTATTGTTTTAGGTCAGAGTCACTATGGAACTATATTTAATATAATATTCACTGTATTTATTTTAGATTGAGAAAACTGTACGAGAACCACCAGTCGCTACTAGTTTTGTACCAGATACGATTACTGATTCGCCTCGAAAAAAAAACTAAACTCACGTATAGAATACTTGGAACGTATATCGCATCAACGTTTATTAAAAATAAAACGCCTACATTGCAATCAAAGGCGTTTGAAGCGTAAATTATTTCGCATGTAGAATGTAGAATCGACATGAAAAAAAAAAGATTTTCATGATCATCAATTTGATCAACATGTATTAGATAATCATTTAAATATTCTAATAAAAGCTGTTATTGAAGTATATTTTAATGTAAGATTATATTATATTGTTAAAAGTAGGAAAGATAAAGTAAATTCAAAGATACATTTACAATAAATTATTTTTGTTTGAAGGTTATGAAACAACTTTTTTACTTTGTATTAAAGTTAATTTAACAACTTAATCTATATTTAGTGGTTAAGATAATAATATAAACAATATAATATAATTATATTGTGATATGTATAATTATATCAATATATATATATATTATAATAAACTAGTAAAATAAATATTTGTCCAAGTTATTTTTAACATCATCGAAAATATCGATACAATATCCGTATACAGCCGCACAACGCACATCACTTTAAAGATAAGGGACAAACCCCGCCTTACCCCACGCTCCTCCTTACACCCGCGTAAATGAATCGCATTGTTTCCATACTTTAAATAAGTTTCGCACTCTCTAGGTACAGATAGCGGAATTTATTACTCTATGAAGAAAACAGTTAAAGAGTATTCCAATAATAGAAATGAGAAATTATAATATATGAAGGGTTTTTGCAATACACTTAAGAATTTCTGAAAAAAAATTTTTTTTTTCTTATATATTTTTTAAACATAGCTTACTTATATCCTTATTTACAAATGTTGAGAAATTGTTATAAAACCTCATCGTGAAAGATGTCCGAGATAATAAAAGCAAATTGAAAGAATAACTGGGGAGAAAAGGTTTGGTTAACTTACAAAGGATCCTGGTAAGATCTACCAGATAATCTTATCACTTATCTGACTGAATTTTAAAACCGAATCTTGATTAAAAATTATATCGTGGAAAAAGAAGTTGGTATGAAGGATTACTTGCTATAGAATCGTTCCATAAGCTAAGTTTTGAATATGACAGAAATTGCGGTATAAATTTCAAAAATTTTACGTAGGTACGTACTACGGCTTACAAAATTTACGGGATATATGCCATTAATGTCGTGCACAACTATAATATATTTGGTAGGTAGTCTGCTTGCCCCTCGTGTAATTCATTTCTACTGTACTGAAACGTCAAACCAATTTCAAAACTCATCAACTACAAAAGACACTTGGACATCATGCTCACGTAGCCGCTGATTCTACACTTGTCGTCACAATAATATACACCCACACTCACACACAGATATTCGGTGTAAAGGTGTATAATGTCATCTAATGCTTTTTTTTTGGAGACTTTCATTCTACCGAATATATCAGTCCCATTGTACCCCATCCTTTATATCATCACATCAAGAGAGTCGCTGATGAGTTAGCACTACAAGGTCATAAAACATCTTGGCATTAATCTAATCCTAATTTCATCTTTAGGGCCATAAAAAAATGTGTTGATGATATTTGTACATAACCTGATTGCATTTGATCAAAGCACAGTTAATTAAATGTTTCTTGGAAGATATTTGAGCGCCTTATTATTAAATAACCTTTTTTTAGTATTGCTAACTTTATTTTTGCAGGCGTTGCATTATGAAATAATAATATACAGTCGAGTATGATTAAGTTTCTTGTTAGGTAGGTATATAATAAAAATAATCTTATTTTAACTAAATAACTTTAATCAACATAAATCACTCCAGATTTATTATAAAAATGTTATATGGATATATATATATATATATATATATATATATATATATATATATATCATCATATAATTATAATCTACTATACTATCATAAATATTTATATATTATTTAGTTATGATAAATGAAAAAAGATTTACAAATTCAAATTCTTATAACACTAATCACGTACATAAATCATAAATTATATTATTCTCAAACATGCATAATAACAACACAATTTGATTTATATTCCCTTTGCAATTAATTTTAGATCAACAGCTATTATGACGTTTCAAAGGGTTTTAGTGTGTTTAAAACAGCCTAACGATGCTTTGAATACGAAAATCAAATCAAGAACCTTTAATTGAATGCACACAAGTATTTAAAAAAAGTGTTTGAGAACACTGAATCATTCACAAAACTTTATTTAAAAAAATGATTCCAATTTCAGCAGAACTATTGAAGTCAAAAAATGACTACCGGCAAGAATACTTAAAAAACTTTACCTAAATCAATAAATGCTAACCAATATTTGCACAATTTTACGGTTTATTTGGTTGGTTTATATGGTTTATTTTCTTAAAACATCACCAGAGGTATATTTAACCCATGGTTAAACCAATGTTACCGCTTTTATGTGACAAAGCTGCTTAAAATCTTTGAGCACGATTTACAAAACATTAATTCGAATCAAATTAGATATAGGTAATTTCGTCATCATAATTAAGTATTAAAAAATATTTTCGTTTTCAATCCAAATAACAAACAATATCAAAGTATTTTCACATGTATAAAGACATTGGTGTCAGCTTTTACAGCAATAAACATCATTATATATGATTATAGTATAAAGTAAGGTTCACTATATCAGCTTCACTATAAAAAAGGTTGCATAAGGTAGCTATAAAACGTAAGTTCTTACGCAATGCCGTGTTAATTGCGACATTACTTAGAGTTTTTAGAGTTCCGAAGTCAAAAGGTACCCTTATAGTTTCGTTATGTTCGTCTGCGTGTCCGCGGCTTAGCTCAGATATTCTTAGTACTAAAAATCTGTAATTTGGTATGGGTATACATATTAATCACGCCGACAAAGTGGTAAAATAAAATATGGAAAAAAATCGTTTAGGGTACACGTAAAGTGGGAATGTTTTTTTTCTCGTCTATCCCATCGTGTTGGGTGTCGTTGGATAGGTCATTCAAAAATATTATGAGTCTGTGAAAATCATTTTTCTAGTTAGGGTCCATTTGCGAAATATTAAGCTTTATATTGCTAATTTTTGTTAGAATCAAGTGTCCCTTCCCCCTTGCCAGCTAAATGTTTGTTTTTGAATATGTGAAAAAATTCATGGTAGTGATATATATAATGAAGTTAAAAATAAAACTATCAGAGGTATGTAGGCTTCACAAGTTAACGAGTAATAGTCAATTAACCTATAAAATTTATTTGAAGAAGTAATTTCGTACAAATTCCTTTGAAAATTACTTAAAGCTCTGTATCGTAAGTCTGCATATTGTGACGGGCAACTACGGAACCCTACACTGCACGTGACCCAACACGCTTTTGGCATTTTTTCTTACTAAGCGCAGTGTTACTTTCTATGACCCCTAACAAGAGTAAACCAAAATTAAAAAAAAAAAACAATGATAAGAATTGATCGAACGCTGTTGAACATTTAATTTGGGTGTTTTATTTTATTTCAAATATAAATGTATGTTTTCATAATTCCTACATCTTTACTGCTGCAACTCGGAACGAAGTAAGTTGATGGATGATTAAACATGTTAACCATATCGGTCTCTGACAACAGGCACTCAATACGTGTGTGAAATTCGATTATACCAAGTGTTCTGGATCACATTCTTATTTATTGTTACAATTTATTTTTCTTATTTCTTTTAGGGTCGATTTCTCAATCAACAGGGTACTTTATTTGAGGAACAATTTTAAAAGTTTTTTCATGTCTATTCTCTGTCAAAATGTCAAAATTATTTCTCAAATAAAATTATATGGCGACTGAAAAATAGGCCTTTAGAAATCTTTTTAAACCGTTTTAATAAAACTTAATGGCATTTCTAATATCGTTAGTATTTAGCTTTAAAAAAGTCGTTATTCGTAATCAACTTCCGATTTAAGTTATGCTATATCTCTAACTAGCTCTGGCCAACAGTTTCACCCGCGTATAATTAAAAAAAACACTGATTGATGATAATTTATAATACTTCAGTATAGACAATATTTTCTATGTATCACAACTCACAGGGATCGGTCACGCCACTGCTACTGTGGTCATAGATAAATCAGAGCCGAAAGTGGAATTATTTTTATTTTCCATTATTTCCAAACTATACGTCCAATAAGATGCTATAAAAGGTAAAACTTAACTTCATAAAAATACTTTTTAATTTTCAATAAATTTTAAGCACAAAATACCATATTGGGGCTTTTGTATAAGAGATAGGCATATGGTATCGCGGATTTTTTTAGATGTAAGTACTAAGAAGCAATAAGGAGGATAAAGTAGTTCGGTTGCACTGTTTCTTCTGACTTACTTAACAAAAATCAGTAGTTAAGGCTTACTGAAAGGTACAGCCTAATGCTAGATAGCCTATACTATTCTTCATGAATCTGGATATCATATACAAAAAGATTTTTTTAAATCCGGCTGGTAGTTCCAGACATTATTGTGTATAAACAAACAAACAATCAAACAAAAAACTTCAAACAAAAAACAAACAAAAAGCTTCCGTTTTTATTATATTAGTATATTGGACTATTATAATATAGTATATTGAATAGTAGATTAAGTATTACCCGTTAACTTGTAGTTTTTAACGTGTTGAAACAAACAAAAATATTAATGTAGATATAGAAATTAGACATCTATTATTATATGCAACATTTCTCATGATGAACGTAGTGTTATAAAATACATACAATCTGTCTTAGAACACATTTTTGGTCTTTTTCGTTTCATTTAGTTTTTGCTAATATTCTAATCTTTTACGTGTATGTAATCTAAGTTTCTAATTATATCTACTCTCAACTCTATATGAGAACTTTTATTTTCTATGTCATTTATTAGTTTATCTTTATTAGAGAATGAAAAATCTCTAAATTGTATTTAAAACAACGTTCTATTAAAGTTGTCATATTCTAAAGTTTCATGATTATTGAAGTCTTCTATCATTCCTTGCACTGACATTAAAGCACCAGAGACCATCGCTATAATTGAAATAATAGCTATGATAAGGTTCTTCCATAAAACGTAGTAGAATTTCCCTAAGTCTCTGTCCCAGCGATACACTGTCTCAGCAATAACAGGAAAGAGGAGACCGAGGGTTGAAAAGAAGATTGAACCGACGAAACTGATAACGAGCTCCAAATTGGGAAAAGCTGCTGCTATACACACTGTTGACAAATTATAAAAAAATATTATTAATGTTTTAATTGTTAATTATTATAATATTCATATATATCATGATGAACAATATCTAACTTTAAATTAGTAATCACGCGAATGCAAAACTAATTGAGAAAAAATTAAAAAAGGAAAATAAAATAAAAGAGCGTGTGTCGCCTGCCCTGGACATACGTTCACCCCAAATCTTAGGTACCAAATAACAAATACGTACTCACCAATTCGGCCAACTCGAACTGCTGAATGGCAGGATTTACTGCTGGTTTACTATGCGATGCGTTGTATAAAACGATGCGATATGGTTTTACAAAATCTTCAATATCTTATTTTTTATCTCGTTAGATGCGTAAAATTATATGATTTATGTGTTTTTCTCCAATGACACGTATATGTAAAATGTCATGCATTTATTAAATATTTGAAAATTGTGTCAGGCATATATTGCACATGCGCGTGCGTGAGCAATGATAGCGCGAAAGCGGTAGAAGATGGAACTTGCATAGTGAAATATTCGATCCACTGACCATTTCAGGACACAAGGTAACAAATGGCTCATATAGTCTCCTTAAATGGGACCTTGGATTTGATGTGAACGTATGTAAAATAAAAATCTAAAGTGGCGTAAACAATTGATAGAATATGTAGTATCAAATATCAACAAATTCAAATTATTTACTGATTTCTAGGTAAACTCGGGGACGAGCCGGTCTTTCTGGGCATTCCATTTTCCAGTTGGGATGGATAGAAAGAGAGACGTTATGTTTTATAATAGGCATAGATAGTATATATTTACTTTGAAATTATTTTAGTAAATTATTTACGGTGACACTAAAAGAGTAATTATTTTTCAAATAGAACTGATGTTTCAAGTAAGTATTATGCATCTTTTATATATCTTATAAAACTCAACGTCTCTCTCTCTGTCTAATGTTCTTTTCACTCGAAAATCACTCATCAGATTCACATGGTTTTCCCTTTAAGTCATAGATATGATATCTGGCCTGGCATAAAGTAACATATAAAATAAGCAGTGACGATAATGGTGAAACATTTGAAAAAAAGGCGCTTTTGGGGGTGACTAAATGGCTTATGCTTAATAAACCATAAGAGATATATCAAATTAATGAAGTACATAATTGTAGACCTTAAATAGACCAACAAAAAAGTCATATGTCTATCTTCTAAAGATCACCCACAATAAGCATTTTTGAGGCAGCACAAGTAGCGCGTGACCTCGAACGACAGCATTCTGTAGTCCATACGAGCGGAGCCGCGGGCACAGCTATTAGTTTATATAAAAGAAGAAGACAGTGAAATAATTACAGAAATGATCTCCAATATCTTTTTACCCACCTGTGACAGTAACAAGAAAAGTCCTAATGCTGATCTGAATGATATTGTTATATTTGTCCGATCGCCTCTTTTTCAGCATTCGAGTAACCCACTCCATTGGTACATAAAACTGGAGTGCATATGAGAAGAATATTACAATAGCCATTATTATTTTCGCTGATTGAGCAATTCTGGAAGAAAAATACCACGTATTTATCAAGCTGGAATTACTTGAAATTGTAATAAACAGTTGCTTATTGCGAATTCATTTGTAAAACGGCAGTGGCTTTAAAAATAAATACAAAACTATACATAGTCGGTAGCCCTGATATCTTTAAAATGTTGTCCTTAAAACTTTTTTGTGTTTTAGTCTATTTTTTATCGTTATAGGTTTGTCGTACTGGCCACAATCTCACCTAATGTTAAGTGACGATGTGGCCCAAGATGGTAACACGCTAAACCTAGTAGAAGACTGGCTCTCAAGTGCAACTGCCGGAACATACCTATTGGTGCTTTGCGACAGATTTTTAACTTGAGGGTAGTAGCTAGCCAGTCGGGCATCAGAAAAAGCCCTACCACCATGCTATGGTTTCCTCACAATATTTTCCTTCACCGAAAGCTCAGGCTCATTGCAGGGATTCGAACTCACGTCAATTGACGTGAAGTCGTACACGATACCACTGAGCCATAATTTCTTCAAATACTAATACTATTCTTAGACTCTTATAATCAGAGTCATACACAATATAACATTGTAAATAATTTATTTATTATATATCACTACACTGTACATTTCAATTTTTTAAATTTGTTATACAGTTTAGCAATTAAATAGTACCAGTCAGTCATTTATTACATTTTGCTTGTTGTGCAGCGGTTAAATATCTATATACTTATATGTATTCATATACACATATATATATATATATATATATATATATAATTTGAGATTTTGTGTTAATGTTATGATGTTGTAGTTAATGAGATTAATAAGTACTAACAATTCATCTTGAGGCAAATTTAAAGTTACGCTGCCTTTCGCAGCGTCTCCATATTGGACGTAGCCGAAAAACCCAACTACACCATATAAAGTGATCACTATCACCATAGCGGTGTTGAGTACTCCTGGACAGCCAAGGAATTTTTGCGGTTTAGCCATTTCATTCTCAACTGGCATCACCACTCCGATACCTTCCATGGCAAATATTACTGTACTGAAAAAGTAATTAATTTTGAGTGAAAATTTTAAATTATAATTACACGAAATTCCATGACGTCGAAATTCTCCATCTTGTTATTGTAAATAAAAGCAAAAATGTAGGACCTGCTAATGTCGGCAGTCGGCTTCATTATGCTGACGTACAAATACTACAATAAAATATTGATCGAAGCTAGTCATAGTTGAATATGCGTTGGCAGGTCCCGAGACAATAGATAGCGACCATTATATATATCTAGCATAAACATTAGTAGCAGATATGGATATATTGATGTATTTAAGCGAATTCGAGATTAGTTCAATGGGACGTATAATATTTGTCTATACTAACTAAAAAATATTTCTTAAAAAAGAATTTACAACAACTTCTGATCTAATAATTCAGTTATTAAAACTTTTTAATTAAGTAAGGAAATTAAATACCAATTTTGTATTCTATAAGCTTACCTCAAGAACAATGGCCACTGTGTCACGCTAGCAACCATCTCTCTATCTTTGATAGGCGGAAGATCAATAAAGACGTAATACAGAGTGATACCGAAAACCACAAACACGAGCATGTTTGCGACCGCTGAGAAAGGCACCAAATACTTCAGATTTCTTATTTGGCAGATGAGAATTAATGGCACGAGAGTCAAAAGGCAATAGGCTTGTATCGAAAATGGGTTTTCAGTCGTATATACATCCAGTGACTAAAAAAAAAAAACAATGAAATATTATGTAACATTTTATCCTAAATATATAATCAGTAATATTATACTAATATATTCCATCGTTTCCGCGTGACGATGAGTGTCTAAGTGGCAAACTTTTATTTTGTGAGCACATTCATAGTACACAGTTAATATGACTTTAAATCTATTTTAAATTCCTTAATTGCAGATCGATTCCTTAACTAATGCTAAAAGATCGCCTTCGTGCTAAATTCCAAAACTGTAACTCCCCATAAAGTAGCCCTGTAAGTATTAATAATCGCGTAAGTGAATAAAAATGAAGAAAAGGGTTGTGTCTCTTTTTTGTGTTAATCTAGAAAATAGGTTTTATTGAAGCAGTGGGAGGTTAAACTTTAGTATCCGATATTAATTTCAACTTTATACCTCAATCCGATTTCGATAAAAATAGTCGGACATACAAATTAACATACTGGCGAACAACCAAGTGTAACTGTGTATTCAAAAATGGTAACTCGATATACACAGGAAAGTCAATCTCAAGTGCATTTGCGAGAGGAAACCGATAGGTGCTGGGCGATTGACTTCAACCTGAACAGTATCCACGATGCAATGGTTGCATGCAATGCTGTTTTTTTCACCGAAGTCTCTTGCTATTTTTATTTTTTATAGATTTAGACCACTTTCCTAAGTTATGGTAAGTGACGATGAGGCTTAAGATGGTAATAAGCAATGCCTAATAAAGGAACTGACTCTCAAATCCAGCTGCGACTGTAGGTGTTTGGCGACAGATTTACAACTCGAGGATAGTAGGAAACCAAGTGGGCATTAGAAAATACCCTACCGCCATACTTATAATAAAGTCTTGCACTTACTTCTTTGAATGATGATCCAATGAATACAACATAAACACACAAAACACTAATGTATGCCAAAGTCATTGAATAATCCACAAAAGTTCTGCAAAGTACAGTAATAATATTAGAAAAACACATAATTAGACTATCTACTAGGCCAGTTGTGCCCAACTTTAACACCTACCGTGGTGGTAAATTTAAACGTGTCGTGTTCTGGAATCAGCCGATGTATATTTCATTATTCAAGCGGGATTGTAGTAATTTGTACCCGACTGGGTTAAGACTACGATGAATATGGTGAGAAACCCATGAAAGGGTCTCACTTCTAGTTTGGCCTTTTTTGAGATCAGCCAATATACATCCAAATACCGAGAGGCTATTGGGCCGGCATGACAGCAACGTTGTTTTTGAATTGTACTGTGCTTTCCATCAGGTATAGTGCCGTAACTTTGTAATGCAAAAAAAATATGTGTGTAGCATTTCACATGTGTCGGAAGTGAAACCTACAAAAAAAAAATAACAAAATATATGCTTTAAAAATTATTTTTAAATATCCTAAATACAGTATATATTTTGAGACAGCTGTAATAGGTATCATTTTTTTAAGTTAAAGATATTATTTCACTTACATTCAATGAAGCGTCTATCTTATGATGATATGACGCGGCTTAAGTTGAGCTTTTAGTGTGTTTGAATGTGTGTTTACATAATGAACAGTGATATTACTTAATTAATTTATATAATAAATAAAATATATTTTATTTAAATTGATACCCCTTGAAAATATTTGTATAAAGTATGACTTATTTATCATAATAAATTACTTTTTCTTATGATTTTCAATTCCAATGTATATTTTTTATGGAGGTTCAGCCATAACTTTTTTGTTTATGAACCGATTTAGATGATTCGTTTTTTGCTTGGAAAGGGGATACCTAAAGGGTAGTTTTATTTTAATTGCTTTGGCATTGGACCTTCAATTACGAAGATACACCAGGGAACTCCTCAAAATAGTTGAAATTGGTTTTGTTTTTTGATAAATTTCTCTTAAATAAATTAACTAGTATGGTTGAAAAAGGTTACTTATATTTTTTTATATAAGAACGTATCTTTTTTTGTAAAAATTGTGGTAGTGGAATATATAAGGGCTGAAAACAATATAGGTCGCTAACATACTAACGTTTGTCGAGCGTGCACGTTCGCCCAACGTCAAACGGTCAAACGTTGGAGGACAAACACTAGTCTGATAGAGGCCATAATGTCATACTTTTCACCAAACTTGCATCATGGTAAGAAAAAATAAATTGGAGGTTTATTTTTCTAAGATCTTATAAAGCTATATAGCTGTTAATTTTTGTTTTAAGAGCTATTATGTGCTGCCAAAATATACAAATTTTTTAAATTAATTAGTTAAGTCAATCCAAAAATAAGAAATTGTTTTCTGTTTTTTTCTCAACAACCAATTTAGGTAGAAATCTCTGTCTTTCATATTCTTACTATTTTAGTATTATATACATGTCTTCTAAATATCATTCAAATATCTTTCCGAGGCCAATTCAGTATGTTTATATCCCTTGGTCCTTTTTGTCATATGTTAAACTTGCCATATGTAAAATATGGTCATTTTTGCTGTACAAAATAAAAATGATACCTAACAAAACTAATGTGTTTTATGTGAGAATTTGAAATCCTATTATACTCACTTGACAAAGCCGGCCCAGGATTGTACCTTTTTCGGGCCATACCTGAAGGCCTCGCCGCATGTATCGGCGTAGCTCAATGAAGGCTTCTTAGCGTCGACACAGACATTTTGAGAAGTTCTTACCTGCAATAAAAATGTTACGGTATTTAATAATACACTGTTTTTTTTTTTCATTTTTATATGTTTAATCGTTATGGCCACAATCTCGTCTGATGTTAAGTGGCGATGTAACCCTAGATGTTAACACGTTAAACCTAGTGGGAGGACTGGGCTCTCAAGTGTTGCTGCCGGAACACACCTATAGGTGTTTGACGACCAATTTAATTTTATTATTAATTAGAGGAGGTTAGCCAGCCAGCCAAGCATTATAAAAAGCCTAACATCATGCTATGGGTATAAGAATTTTCAATAATATGAGTAAAAATAATTACTATGAAATAAACGCATGCAGAGACACAGGACACCGCTAGTATATATACAAAAAATTTAATTTTTCCATATTTGAGCACGCATAATAAAAAAATAACTGAGACAATTTGAATGTAGTTCTCAGATTAACTTTAGAATTGACCAGAAAAAGGATCTAAGCTACATATCGTAATAACGCTTTATATTGGGGCTAACATTATTTCACGTCGAAAAAGTTGCGGTCTGAAATAAAAATCGATTCATAAAATGTGCTATATATTATAACAATATTATATAATTTACTTTATTAGCGAAATGTGAAGTTTGGTATTGAAATAACATAAGTTATTGCCAAATATACATCAAAATTCAAATCGAGTTCGATGAAAACGGTTTCAGCAAAGCTTTTAGTAAAATTTCGTAATTAAATTACCTTTCGTATTGAACTGAATATTCTATTGTAAGAATTGAGATTCTTCCTCACTTCTGTAAAATGAAATTGATACTTGCTTGATTTCATTCAGTGGAGGACCCATCTAAAGTTTCATCTGGCCCAATTTGTAATATAATAGTATAGATTGTTTCCATAAATCTCTTAATTAATATAAAATTTAACGTAGATCTACATGTTATTGGAACATTTATTTAAAAATTTAGTGCTATATATTCATTTTTTATTTTAGTTACACCGATATGAGAGATAGGACACAGAGAAATTTCTTTGGAGATTTCTCTCTACTTGGAGCAGTCTGTCTGGTGGAATACCTTCATCATACAGAAGATCGTAACCAAATAGCCTAGTATTGTGTTCCTACGGTGAGTAGGGTTTCCAGAACTCTTTGGGCTAGGAGGGCTCAAGGTCGGCAACGCTAGCGATATCTATGGTATTACAAGCGTCCATAGGCTACGGTAGCCGCTTACCATAGACGGGCCGTATGCTTGTTTGCCATCTTTGTAGTATAAAAAACCTTATAGGCCACTCTAGGTAATATAAACAATACAATCAAACGATGTTCAATAACTAGATAAGGCTGAAGCAAATACAATGCACGCACGTACTTTGGACTGTTCCAACCTGAGAATCCGCCGACGCGATTTCAAGCTACCACCATTCAATATCTTACTATCTTATCGACACTAGATTACGAGTTCATTGTGCACAGCGGAAAACAATGCGTGACACTTGGTGGCGGTTGCGATTTGTGCTCCAATACTTGACGAGTACGTATTGCATGACATTTGTCAGTTGCGTTTTGGTAGTACATGAAGCATTGAAAGTAGATAATTGTGGCATGATGGTGACGAAAGTTTCGGCAGTCACCGCTTCTTCGTAATATTTATTACCAGGTACTGTTAGTTTCAAGACCGAACAAAGAAACCTGAGGAGGATTTAGGAGAAAGTAATGCAAAGAAAAAAAATCTTACCAATACATGCACAGTATGTGTGCATATGATACCAGCTAAAATAGTTCCAATAGCGCCGGCTACGAGGCCCGCATTTTTGAAGGCAGCTGGCATCGCCAAGATCCCTGAGCCGAGACAGGATTTCAGGAGATGAGCGATTGATCCTAATACTCTGACGATTAAAACACACATTAAACTTTATAAATACGCTAAAGGGATAAACGGTTCTGAAGCTATAATGAATTAAAAAATGTAGGGCAACTTGAAGAGATTAAAATTATTAACAAAAAAGGATCGCAAAACAAAGAACTAGTTTATCAAAATATCGTTGTAATAGCATATTTCTGAAATTGATTTTCAGATAAGATATTGTATCAGAAGTTCATCGCATACAAGATCAAATAGAAAACTCTCCCATCGCTACGATAAGAAAAAAGTATATCATAGCTGGTAGTGAAATTATTGACATGTCAATATACCAAAACAATTAACTTTTTGGAGTACCTACAGAAAGCAATTTTATTCTATGAAATATATAAAAAATAAACTAAGTTGATATATATAAATAATACATGTACTTAACAAAATAATAAGTTTAAATAGTTAAGAAAACTAAAAATAAGCTTTAACTACGCGCTAAAAATTATAAAACTTTTTAGTCTTATAATATCACCTCGATACCAAACCCAATCTATTTGACTTATCAAAACGAATCATATGAGTCTAAACTAGAGGGGTTTGCTGTTTGCTAGTGACCACTGAAGAGTTGCGCTATCGATCCCTGTCTCCATCACCAGACCCTCGTTACAAAACTCAATCTATTGGACTTGTCAAAACAAATCATATGAGCCTAAACATGAGAGGTTTAATAGTAGCCAATGATGTGTTCCCATATCCACCTCCTGGCTCAATCATCAGATCAGCTCCAAGATACTAAATTATGGTGTTCTCATCTGAACTGCACATACATACAAAGTTTCATTTCGATGCGACAATTAGAAGTTCCTAGGTTAAAATTGACTTCTAAGATTTTATTACATTACTTGTTAGTTACAAGTGATGCTAATATAAGCGTGTTAAAAATAACTCCGAAAATATCATCCCGCTTGCCAGCAGCATGGTGACGTTACTTTAGGTAGCCTTACTGACTTTTGTTATTGTTTGAAAATTATTTAACGTTATTAAAAATAACCTTTTATAAACTACAGTGCCAAAACACGGACGTTTACTGTGTGGCTGGTCCATAAGTTAGAAGTCACTCAGCATGCTATGGAATAAGCTATGTTAAAAGTTTCTCTGAAGGAGAAAATTCCTATTAAAGATATTATGTAAGAGCACAAAACGAATTATAGGACGTCCTGGAACCAGACGGAGTGACGAGTTTCAGAAATCTGCTGGGAGTAATTGGATACGGAAAGCCGGAGATCAGGCCCGATGTCAAACCAAGGTTCTCCCAAAAGAGAAATCTGTGTCCAGCAGTGGACTGACGATGATGAAAATGACAATAAAATTAAAAAGTAATAAAAATAAATCATATAAATTGCACATTTTTTAAACAAAATCATTGTTTAGCAATAGATTTCGCAAGTAAATGATATTTTCAAGAGATGATAACCTACCGTTTGCCACTTGGATACAAGACGTGACGGATTTATCACAATAGCTGATAAATATTAGAAAAGTGGAGTGTTTATAGATTGCCTTCATACCAATCTGATTGTTATCTGCTTTTCAGTTGTTGCCCATGAACCAAAAAACGTGTTATAGACTCAGGCTGGACTAAAGATTGGATATGTGTACTTAACGTTACTTGTGGATCAAGCATTACACCAATTGTATGGGAGAAATTAGCGCCTGATTGAAATAATTAGCACATAGTAAGCAAATAGTTACTTATGTTTTAATTTACGTATTACATTTTTTTTGTCTTCTGACGCAGACAATTTATCAAATATTAACCTGGAACTTTGGTTAGGCTTCTTGACTTTCATATCAATATGTATTAAAAAATACAAATTTTATACTAAAGGTCATAACATGAATCTGAATCTGAATGATTTTTTTTCGTTAATTATTTTATATTAACTAAAACATTGAAAATATATTTGAAACATAATAATTTATTAAAGTTGAGTTGTTTTCATTTTCGTTGAATGTGAAATTGTATAAAATTTGAGCAAACAAAGCAATTTAATAGCAGGTAGCCATAGTAAGAGATAACGAACATTAAAATTAATAATGCATACACAATTTGGATTAGTCAGGATTTCGTTTCAACTTTAAAGTCATACTAGGTTCGAAGGTTGCTTGATAAGTTATTCAAATTCTTCTTATCGAGTTACTTGGAACTATAATTAAGTATTAGATATAGAAAAATAAAATAAATTAACAAATATTTATTTTCTTCCGTAATTCAAAATTCTTATAGTATAAAATTATAAGCTAATTTTTAATATTAATATTAGACTAAAAAAAAATTAAAATTTGTAGGTACAGAGGTGTTTATGACAAAATGGATTTATTAAATCGTAATCGATAAAGAATAAATGTAATGAAAACCGTTTTAAGGTCGTCAAGACTCTCGAAACACAAATCTAATATTATGAACTTAATTATTGCATTTATTATCTAACAATAATTTGATATCGATTAGTATTACAGCATATTTTACTCGACAAACCCTAAAAAATAAAGGACATCAACGAAATTCAGGTATTCTAAATAGTTCTTTACAATTTCGTAAGACGCGTTGTCTTTAATATTTTAACATTGATGATATGTAAGGATTGATGTAGGTATTCCTAAAAATCATCATTCAAGGTTCAGTCAAAGCTAAACAAATGATTTTCCTTTTTTTTCAAATTTCGTTATTGCTGTCAATAAAGATGTAACAATCCTTTTGGAATATGTATATAAATTAGAAAATTGAAACTATGATTATAATAATTTGTTAGTTTTGGTAAAAAAAAAATTGAATTTGAAAGTGGCACACGCTGTATTTAAACTTTAATTTTTCCTTGAAGCTTTATTTTATGACAAATATTAACATATTTAAAACAAAACATATTCAAATTAAGCTATTTTACACGTTAAAATTAACTAACAATGAATACACGCAAAAACTTACACAAAATCCTAAATCTTAAAGATTAAAATCATTCTTCCGCTATGCAAGTCAACTTATTGTTACTAATTATTACGCAAAAACTTACGTATTAGGATGATCGACGGTTCTGTGTTCAAACGGATTGTACGGTTTCTCATTCTCGATCGGAACATTAGATACTATGCTTAAAGAGGATTTGAAACCAGGATTGCTCGTCAAGTCCGCGCTGAAAAAAAAAACGAAAATATTAAGTAGCTTAAAGAATAAATAATAAAAGCGAATTTGAAGAATGAATTATTACTTAAATAGAAAAGCGTCACAACTCAAAACTCTTATTTTATTTTCTGATATTCAATTATACGTAAAAGTTATGATTGCGTAGTTTGTAATTTTATCAAATTTGGCAATTCAAGCTTACCTTATATTTTATATAAAAACATGATTATTTATGCAAAAAAAGGAAGAAAAATTTAAAGCCGGTCAAAAATACAGAGAGTACTACATATTTATTAATATAAATGTAGAGAAAGTAATTAAAATTGACGCAATACATAGCATAGTTTAATTTCAGTTCTTTATTAAATTAAGGTTAAATAATTAATTATAAATGATTATTCTAGATGTTAATTTTTGCAAAACGATCCAAAAGTAACAAATTTAACTAACGCTTGCCATACACGCTACTATCTACCGAAGAGGTTTACGTGTGCAGTTAAACCGGAGCATGCGCATATTTCTTGGTGGCCCCTCTTGTGGGCATTGGGGTTTTCAGGCAGGCGGTAAAGGGCTCAAAGATAATCCAGTCAAAAGTCGATATAGGGTGCGCTGGCATTTAAAAAATAGCACATAATAATATTCTCCTGATACATATTTCGGCAGTACTATAGATTAGAATCCCCGTATTTCAAATTAAAATGAAATACGCCATTAATATCATTCCTTAGTCCTACCTTGTTTTTCTTTTATTTATCATGACCTTCTTAACTCGTGTGTAATATTATGCCACGTGCCCTAATTGTATCAATGAAGTCCTTGTTAAATAGTTTGATTTTTTGGAGGCGCTATAATTGATTTTTTTTTCACAAATTGGGCAGTGCATTGTAACAAATAAGTTTGAGAACCCATGGTGCATTAGAATAAGTCGACTTGCGACGTGCGACTTTTATTGAAATTTAAACAACTGATATTCCTACTATGCTATACCCTATATACCTATTGCGTCAAATTTTATTACTTTCTTTTTTCTTTCTCTTTCTCTATTTTAATAAATCTGAAGCATTTTTTTTTAATTATGTGATATCTAATTTTTATATATTCCACAAAACACGAGCATGACTTTAAACCATTTTTGTCTGTCTGTTAGTGCCTTGCTTTTTTTTTCAAAAAAGGCTGAACAGATTTTCATGAAAATTTTATACACGGAGAAATAATTTCATTCATTCTTAAAGTATAAGAACGCTATAAGACATAAGTATGATTAATAATACTTTTGCAATTTCATGATTTTTTCTCAACCGATTTTTATAATATGATAGACTATAAAAATTGACATTAATACATGTAGAAGTCATAAAATTATTTGTATAAATAAAAATACGATACTAAGAAATTAATTATTATGTAATAAACGTGCGGACCCACCGGCAGAGTTATTCATATATATAGCTATTAATCAAAAGAATCTAAAAGTCATTAGTATCGAAATCAGAGTAATTAAATAATACATAAAAATATATAACATAGATCTATAACATATCTCTAACAATTAAATAAAAAATAATTAGAAATTCAGTTTATGGTACACATATATACAACAAACTAATTTAGAACTTACGTCGATGAAAATTCATCTATTTTATCTTCAATTTTCTTTTCTTTTGTCATTTTGATATCTGAAACAAACAAAAAAAAAACTCCAGGAAATAAGTCAAACATAAGTACATTACATCGAGAAATTTATTAGGGTTTTGGTTTACCTGATCACCAGATATAATAAAATATAACCTGAAAAAAGTCCTTTATACGACCAAAAATAGTAATTGATCACCGCAATTAAAACCACGTTTTAATATGAAATTATAACCAAAATTTTTACTTTATGATATCCTATTAAAGACTATCCTATTAAATTACTCCAAACTAGTCATTGTTAAGCTAAAAATAGCGCATTTATTTATCCGCTAAGATTTGGTAATCGTTTACTATTTTTGGCAGTATAAAGTCCTTTTTTTGGTAAGAGAGCTTAAGGTCACAATGTATTATTTAGTGTTCATTATATTTAATCCACTTATTTAGTCCATAAAACTGATTTCGATTAAAAATTCTTACAATACACATATACAATTTCATATAATTCAATCCGATCTGCTAACATGTCAGACACATATGCTCACTTCACCTGCAATCAGTACATTTATAAGTGATTATCACATATTGAAAAACCCGTTAGTGAATTGCAATACTATCATAATTTACTAGAGGTTTTTGACGTGAAAATAAATATAATTTTATAGAAAAATATTCATAATATCGCAACCTTCCTGAAATATAGCTGTATGTGAAATAAGACAGCTTTACACGAACTGAAAAAAACTATCCTACACATTAATTTATAGTCTTAAAAATATCTTGTAAACATCAAAAACACAGGAGTTCATACTAACACTTTAAAATCTAAATGGTCGCATACAGTCCGGTTTCTGAAGAGTTTTCTTCCGCGAATGAGGTGCCCGGTGAGGCTTTCCCAGGGGACTACAAAATGGATATCTTCAAGAGGAGTGCACAGGTTTTAAAAAGTCACAACGGGCAAGTTAATGTCTCAGGTATTGCAAGCGTCCATAGGCTGCGGTAACCACTTACCATTTGGAAAACATAATATTTGGTTATAATAAAAATGCTAAAAAGAGCCGCAAACTACGTATATTATTTTATTTTTATTTTCTCCAATGTGCTTCTAAAACACCTTAAAAAAGCTTTACTATTCCATATTCATCGAAACACGAAAAATACATTTAAAATGAAATAAGCACTTATTGTTATAAAATTTTACATATCACATTAATTGATTAAATTTTAGTGGCGCATTTATTCACATTCCGTTCTAGTTTTAACCACAATTGTAAGGATTACTTCAATTAAAGTTGCGCGGAATAAATATGTGAATTTACCCGACGGTTATATTGTAATTATAGCTTGAACGCCGTAATTACGACCCTCTTAATGGTTTGCGACCATTAAGCTAGTCTGTTGCCGGCTACCGGTGGCAATAGACGTTTGACGTTAAGAGCCTACAAGATTTTATTTTTGTGACTGTTACACATGAGATTATTTTACCAAGATGTAATTACAGACGCTACGTTTTAAAAACTTTACAGTCAAGTAAAAGTAATATATTAATGCGTTTTCATTTATTTCTCCTGTATCCCATCGTATGTCGTTGGATAGATCTTTTTAAAAAAAATTTTGGGTTTGTGAAAACCATTTTTCAGATCAGGGATCCGTTTGTGAAATATTAAGGTTTAAAATGCTAATTTTTATTAGAGTCAAGTGCCGTCGTCCGCCCCTGTCAGCTAAATGATTGGTATTGGTAGTAGTTAGGAGTTAATGGTAGTAGTTATTATATATAACGAAGTTAAAAGGAAAACTATGACAACTAAGTAGGCTTTACAATTTATCGAGTAATAGTCGACCAATTTATAAAATGTACTTGCAGAACTCATTTCTTACAAATTCCATTGAAAATTACTTTAAGTCCCCTTCTAAATTTGCATATAGTGACGAGGAACTACGAAACCCTACACTAGGCGTGGCCCGAGATTCATTTGTAGTGACGTTTTATCCAATAAATTTGTAATCTGTTTAATAAATACTTCTCGAAATCGAATCGAATTTCATTGAATCTCTTGTTGATTGTCATGTATACTTTCATTAAATTTCAACTATTTTAAAATAAAATTAAAATCTGTCGCCAAGCACTAGTAGGTGTGTTCCGGCAGCTGCACTTGAAAGCCAGTCTTCCACTAGGTTTAGCGTGTTATCATCTTGGGCCACATCGTCACTTAACATCAGGTGAGATTGTGGCCAATACGCCAAACCTATAACGACAAAAAAATAGGTATATTGACTTTTAATAATTCATAAATGTACAGTTGTTTTAAATAAGTATCTATTTGATTTTAATTAAACAATGTCACGTTTCAAACATTTTAAGAGTATGGAGGGTAAGGAGAACGATCTTATATGGAGGTCAAGTTAAAAACGTGTCCAGCTGTAAGCAGAAAATTATAATTCAATAACGCACCGAAATGGCGCTAGCGTAGCAAGAGGGAATTATACTTTTCCATTATTTTATAGTTCTAGGAAAAGTTTGTGGAGTTGTCCAAGAGGGAGAAAAAAAAAAATCTTTTGTCACTATTTTTAAAATTAACCTTCTTGCTACCGTGGCGCCACCCTAATTTGATGATTTTCGGCGGACACTTTTTCTTACACAGCGATGGTTCTCCTTACATCTACCCTCGATATTTAAGAGACTTCATTTTTTGTACACAATAATTATTTATTATTTGTACACATTATTTGTAAAAAATCAAAATCAAAAATATTTTATTCAATTTAGGCCCTAAGAAGGCACTTAATGTCAACACACTACCGGTTCGGAAGATATCCCAGTCATCAAGAAGAACCGGCAAGAAATCAGATTAAACTTATTTTTTTATTTTTCAATCAAGCAAATTGTTAATGTCCTTAAACCTATCAAACAAAAAAAAAAACTAATTTAAAATCGGTATAGCCTTTTGGGAGCTACGATGCCACTCTCAGACACACAGATACAGAGATACACAGATAAACATGTTAATCTTATAAAACCCCTCTTTTTGCGTCCAGGGATAAAAAAGCGATGTATTATCGTCTAAACATTAAGCTATACCAATATAGTCGATATTTATACCAGTAAAAAGCGGTGTAATAATATAGAGTTATACTCGTAATAACTTACAATATTCGTTAATGATATCTTTTGATCTCAAACTTGATTCATTTACGTATAATTGTAATTTTACTAATATATTCACTATTCAATAACTAAAACGTTTCCACTGATGTTATTGAATCGACACGACTAGTTGTATCAAGATTTTCTTTGAAACTGAAATTTATCATTTATTTTTCTTAGTAAAGATATCAAAATAAAAGATGATAAACAATTGGTTACGACATCGAAAGAAACAGAATCTGTTCTTTACAATATGGAAGATAAATTTGAGATTATCTTTTTTTTTTACGAATATTTTATCGTTGAGGATAGACAGAGATCTGTGAAACGTGTTGTGAAGGGTGCGAACATCATTACGCATCGAGTTGTTGAAAATGACTCACATATAGTATTATCGTTTATATTATAACACTTTAATTCTATCGTGTTTTGTACACAATTATTTAGCTATTCAATTAGTAACGCGTCTTAGTTTTTATTTCGGGATGGAATTCGGTGATAGAATGACTTAAAGCTCGGTTGCGATCGACGGTTGTCGCTGCATAGACATTGAGTGCCGAAATATCTTACAGTTAGCTTATGGAGGTAGTAACTAGAAACTACCCTTGCTAACGAATTCACGAAGTTTTAAAAGACGTAGGCCGTAGAGAAATTTCTTTAGAGATTACTCTCTACTTGGGGCAGTCTGACTGTTGGAATACCTCCAACCTACAGAAGATCGCAGCCAAATAACATTGTGTTGTGTTCCTGCGCTGACTAGAGTTTCCAGAGCTCTTTGGGGTAGGGTTCAAGGTCGGTAACGCGCTAGTGATACCTATGATATTAGGCTACGGTAGCCACTTACTATTTTTGTAGTATCAGCACGAGGCTTCACTCGCCTTGTGGCCACACCCGTATAAGCAGGCCAAAACTCCGAGTAATTAAAAAGTAAGACACTTTTAAGTTATAGTGTTTATTTAGATTTATTTTAATAATTATAAGTAACATTTTACATCTGCGAACAAACGATAAAGGTCTATTGTTTTCGCATTTGCACTGATAAATGTTTTTACTTTGAAATTATAATTGCAACTTTTCATATACATTTTGTTGTTACTGCGAATAATATCATATGATATAAAATTACGTTAATAAATTTTTCAATAAAAACACAGCCTGAGACAACAATCAATCTGCACGCAGGCAGTCTATTGTCTAAACCAACAATGCATAATTTACCAGATTGCTAGGGCACATAAATAATCATCATCATCATTTCAGCCGAAAGACGTCCACTGCTGGACATAGGTCACCTCCAAAATAACTATAACGAGCGGTCCTGTGCTGCTCTCATGAAGCTGCTTCACGCAACCCATACCAGGATATTACCGGATACAGGATACTACCGCAATACTGCCACATTCAGTTGGACCAAAATTGTATGTGGCTTTTACAGCATCACTGACCGATAAAACATTGATTTGTCTGTCCTCACCGCTTATCGCTGATTACGCGCAATCAGGTAATCACGAACTTTTTCATGAGTCTTCTGTATATGTTATCATTTTCAGTTCTATTTTATGAACGTCTATGCATCCTATTTTTTTGTGACTATTTTTTTTATAAAACAATGGTGCAAACAAGCGCATGACCCACCTGATGGTAAGCGGTTACCGTAGCCTATGGAAGCTTTTAACACAAATATATTAATAGCGCGTTGCCAATCTTGAACCCCCTTTTCCCCAACAAGATCTGGAAACCCTACCTGCAGGCCCAATTTCTTATATCTGAAATGTTTTTAAATACAAATATTTTAGTTCTTTATACATTGTGGTCGATTACCTCAATATCATTGGAATAAACGGTATAATTGTGCAAAGGAATCCATAAAAATATAATCTTGCTATTGATAAAAGAGCTCTGTATTCAATACGTTGCGATGCTGTTTGTAGATCTTCTGAAATTCGTTTTGTAGTGTTATTTTTAATGTTTCAGAAATTTCTTTATATGATTACTATCTGATTGTGAAGTCTGTTGTGAGATATTTAAACAATCCATATATGCTTCTTGATATTGCAAATAAATCTTAAATATTCCTTTTTTTTCATATTAAGACTTTCGATTTACTTTTATACGACTCTATTGAGTACGATACTCATTCACACATTGAAAAGAAACCCCGATAAGAGTACCGCGATTCTTTTTAATCCTGTAAAACTACGAAAGACACTCGAAACACTTATTAGCTACCAACATACAACCATTAACATAGTTACTGTAAGGTACCTTTTGTATTTTATTTTTAGTGTTCCTAAAGAAACATGTATATACGTTTAGTTTGATCCGATTATGGATACGGAATTAGCCAGTTCGCGACTTATTTACAACTACGACAACAGCCTTAGCCGAGGTATGGCCACTTTGGCACCCTTGAGAGCTTGTTGTCAGGCTTTCGCGGCAGAGTGCCTTAAGCGCTCGCCTCCAAGCCCGATGAAGCTGTAAAAGCCGTCTAAGGCTTCAGGGCCCTTATGGCTAACAGTATAGTCAGGAACATTGAAAAGAATGTAGCCTATAAAAAGTATTTTTATCTACTGCTTGAGGCGAGATAAATGAAACGTTGAATGTCTGGTTGCATGTTACTATTTAAAAGAGGCGAGTAGCGAACTACATCCGGTTGCTTCTTTTATTAACATGCTTATATTAGCTTCACTTGTAACTAACTAACTAACAAAGTAATAATTTCTTAGAAGTCAATTTTAACCTACGTCTAATTGTCGTATCGGAATGAAACTTTGTATATATTATGTAGTTCGGATGACAACACTATAATTTCATATCTTGGAGCTGATCTGATGATGGAGCCAGGAGGGAAACACATCAGTGGCAACCAATAAACCCCTCGAGTTTAGGTTCGTATGATTGATGTTGTATGTTCGTATGATGTATATGATTCGTTTTGTCAAGCCAAATAGATGGGGCTTGGTAACGAGATATTATTTTATAAGACAAAAAAGTTTAATTTTTTTTAGTGAGTACGTAAAGCGTTATTTTAGTTGTTTTTTTTTACTATTTAAACTAAATTAGTTGAATATAATATTTACATTAGGAATGCTATCAACAGATGACTTTCATAAAAGAAATACCCTTTTATGAAAAGTTTATAATCATTTTTTTCACGAAGACAGTAATTTTAAACTATTTTCTATTTAGCGTCAATGGCAGGGAACATAAGCCTTAAAGTAATGTTTGAATCATTAACTGTGATGAAAAATTAAGAGACATATAGTATGGCCACAAAAATAAAAACACATTTGAGATATAATATATAGAAATAAATAACTTTATTTACTTTTTATAAATAATTGTCAATAACTTTTTTTTATCGTAATAGGTTTGGCGTAGTGGCCACAATCTTACCTGATATTAAGTGATCATCTAGCCCAAGATGGTAACACGCTAAACCTAGTGGATGACTGGCTCTCAAGTGCAGCAGCCGGAACACACCTATTGGTGCTTGGCGACAGATTTTCAACTTGAAGGTGGTAGCTAGTCAGGCGGGCATCAGAAAAAGCCCTACCACCATGCTATGGTTTCCTCACGATGTTTTCCTTCACCGAAAGCTCAGGCTCATTGCAGGAATTCGAACTCACGTCAATCGACGTGAAGTCGTACACACTACCACTGAGCCATCATTGTTTCGTTGTATTTACATCATAGTTACTCGATAAACACCTTAACAGATCTTTTATCTTTATAGTAATTTTGACAGTAACAACTGTCATTGTGACATCTTGATAATTCGAAATCAAAACTGCGATTCAGAGAAGATGGATCGGTTTGATAAATATTGTGTAAGCTTGCAGTAACAAGGTCAAACTTTTCTGATAACAGGTTTACTTTGATGGTATCACATTGAACACGACTTTTATTTGTAATGAAAAGTAGCTATGGACTCGAGACAGCATCACAAAGAAATCAACGCTCTAATTACATATTTCGCAGGTGCTGAGCGATAGCAGATATCGATTCTTTAATAATAATTGAATAAACTCAGAAATCATGACTGTTGGGAAAGCGCCTTTAAAGTTTTGCAATTTCGGCCCCGGCTACATTCTCATCAAAATTAACAAATATGCGCATGCTACATAAATGTAAATAAATTTAAAGTACTATCAACAGAACCGAATACCTTTTTAAAGAAGTTAAACTTAATTCGCAATATTTATGCATTTCAAAATATTAAGATTAAAAAAAAACATTGGTGACTTAAATCATTTAATATAAATATAATATAATAAATAAAATATTTCTAATTAAAATGCTTCACGAAAAAACACCTATAAATACAGTTTATTAAATTTATTAATATTAATATTAATATTAAATATCTGTAAATTTGAAAGGGCTTCAGACAATGAGAGTCAAGGTGAGACATAAACAGTCAGCCTAGACACAACGAAAACGGCGTTCGATCGGGTCTGGTACCAAAGTACTTCTATCAAAGTTGTCAACTTACACTCTGTACGAGGGTTTGTGCTAATGGTTTCTAATTTTTTGTCTGGCAGATGCATAAGAGCCTTAGCAGACGATATCTGCCCCGTAGGCATGGACATTAACGCTGGTGTCCCGCAAGGTTCGGTACTTTCTCTAACGCTGTTTCTGTTGCATTTCAATTATATGCTATTCATTGCTATGCAGACGACAGTACTCGAGACGCATTTTACATAGACCGTGCAAACATCTCTTTTTCCGTTGTGAAAGAAAGTCGTGAACAACTTGTGTCTGCAATGAAAAATAAATTTCAGAGTTTCCGTTTGGGCTCGGAATAACGTAGTACGATTCAACCCCACCAAACACAAGTTTGCGTGTCCACCGCTGAAAAAACCTCCCAGAATTCAAGGACACACCTTCACCATCTCAACGAGTATTGGGATCCTGGGTGTTAACATCTCCAGGGACGTTCAGTTCCGTAGTCATTTAGAAAATAAGGTCAAGCTGATGTCCAAAAATCTGTGATGCAAAGACTGTAGTTATGCAAAGCGCAAGTTTGGCCCCATAAGGAGTACTGATAGCATCAGCAGCAGCAGCTGTATCCCAGTTTGGCTCATTTGACTCGGCTCAAATACGAGCTGTGAAAATTGTTAACGATCCCAAATTCACCAACGGTATCAAGCCTCGATACCAAGATCTCCATAAGAGACCTCGCCTCCTTGTGTGTGTTCTACCGTTAGTATAATAGTTTGTGCTTCGAGGAATTGTTCGACATGATGCCCACGACTATCTTCCACCATCACATCGCTCGTCATTGGCAGAGAGTTCATCTTCAGATCTTGAAGCCTAAATGGTCGCGGACAGTCCGGTTTCAGAGGAATTTCCTTTCGCGAACGCTTCGGATGTGGAATGAGCTTTATGCTGAGGTTTGCCAGAGGCCTACAGTATATGGTCCTTCAAAAGTAGAGTGAACAGGTTTTAAAGAGTTTTAACGCTCAGGTGATGCTTCTAGGGTGTTACATGCGTCCATTGGTTGCGGTAATCGCTTACTATCAAGCGGACCGCATGCTTATTTTCCACCATCGTGGTATAAAAATATATACATATATCTCTATTGCGCAGTCTATTAATATTTTTATTTCGACTCAAAAACGCCTTTCCGTGTTAGCCTTTATAAAACCTACTTACAAAAATAAAAAAAATAAAAAATAAAAATGGAACTGAACAACCTAACAATAAAATTCTCTATTAAACAATTATTTTAATTTATATAACAATATGGCGTACTGCAATGCTGTTGAATTATGCGAGGGAAAACAAAGAAAAACAGGGAAAATAAAAACGCTGTTTTTGTTTTTTCTTTTTGCAATATTCTTCCATGCGGTGAAAGCAAGGGTATCTAAACTCACACGTACAAAATGCTTGCATTTAATCAGTCAAAGTATTTTGTATGAGGAAATAGTAACTGTATGTTCACTTATTTTACATAATACTAGCTGTGCCCGTGGCTGCGCCCTCGTGGACTACAGAATGCCGTTGGTCCAACGCACGCGCGCATCGTGCTGCCTCCGCTTAGAAAACGGATCACAAAAATGATTCTTAAGGATGATCCTTAGAAGATAAATAAATGCTATTGCTTCCTTTTTTTAGGTCTTTTTAAGATCTACAATTATGTTTTTTTATCGTTATAGCTTTGGCTTGGTGGCTTGTGGCCTAAACTACTTGTGTACTACATTCTGACAATACATCAAGTATTAGCCGTTATTAGCATTTAAAATATTAATTGTATGCTCCGTCGATTACACATTAAGTTATTTTTCTTTATAGGTTTGGTGTAGTGGCCACAATCTCACCTGATGTTTAGCAACGACGAGGCCCAAGATGATTACACGCTAAACCTAGTGGAAGACTGGCTCTCAAGTGCAGCTGCCGGAACACCTATTGGTGCTTGGTGACAGATTTTCAACTTAAGGGTGGTAGCTAGCTAGGCGGTCATTAGAAAAAGCCCTACCACCATGGTATGTTTTCCTGACGATGTTTTCCTTCATCGAAAGCTCAGGCTCATTGCAGGGATTCGAACTCACGTCAATTGAGGCGAAGTCGTACACGCTACCACTGAGCCAACATTGCTTCAACAAGCAATTTCTACAATTGTAGAACATTACTTTGATATATCTCGTGTGGTTTACTCAGCGTAAGCCATTATTTAAGCACTCCAAATATGTATTTTTTCCGAATTAATTCACCATTATCGTCACTGCTTGTTTCGTATGATACTTTATCTTACATATTTTGTAATATGTAAAAGTGGCCTAAAACCTGGCCAGATATAAAGCTATAAATAATAAAAAAAGAACTATGGAAATCGGATAAGTGATTTTCGCGTGAAAAAACATAAATGGACTGACAGATAGCTAACAGATGGCTAATTTTATAATATGTAGGAAAAAAGGTGAAAAAAAAATTCTTGTAGCTACACAGCTACGACGCAATACATTTCGAAAGGTAGAAGTTTAAAGGTCGAATAAGACGGCACATAGTACCGGTTTTTACCGGTTTAGAAAAACAAAGTTATTTCCACCTTGAACTTATTTATTTTATTTTACCTTTTTCTTTGCTGGGAAATCTATCATGGGTCCTCTAGAACTCTGGGAGTGCCGGGCTCAGGTGCTCAGAAGGAGATAGCCTGGTACAATCCAGCTGTCTCCCAGACGGCCGAACCTGTGCAATGGGTAGACGACCTCCAACCCGCCTCCCGTCGTTTGGCTAGGGCGGAGGAAGGAGGCAAACGAAACGCCCCGACGAAAAGCAAGATTACTTTTTTTTATAATATTTCTGTGCATTTACTGTACTGGCCCTGATGGTAAGCACAGTACAATCTATATACAACGGCGACCACCGAGAGACCGAAATCCATCGTCGGTCGCCGTCGCCATTCCGACCTGCATAAATATCTTTTCACGTTACGCATGAAGAACCCGATGTCATAAGAAGGAGAGATACATTGGCCGAGAGATGGTTCTAAAGACAGTAAGTAAGTCGGTAAGACATAGATAAACTTTTAGTTCGTGCCGAGATGAAGGTTACCGTAAAACTGTGATTCCTAAGCCCAGTGCGTGTGGTTCTGTTCTGGAAAGAAGAAGAGGGAATTAAACTGAACAGCTCTTCAGAACACTCACTATGATACAGACGGTAGAACACAATTAGCGAGAACTTCCTCACAGAAGGAGACTATTGCCGACCATGCCCCTCACTGCTGAGTGAGAGGTTCCGTCCTACCACCGTGGTCAGAGCACGGCGCTGCCTCTTCCACATAGCACATTCCGAGAGAGTATGATGCGCAGTGTCCTCAGCCACACCGCACTCATGACACACGGCTGTGGACTTCCTGTGTGTAATCCGGTGCAGGTACCATCTGAAGCAATCATGTACGGACAGCACCTGCACAAGCCTGAAGGTCACAAGTACACCTTATATAAAGAAGTTTATTTTCTGCACATCTATTGTACTGTACTTTTCCGATTATTTAAACTTCATTCTCCTTTTATATTAAACTCTGAAATGTGTACCGAAAGTTCCGATGTTTATGTATTAATGTGTACTATTATAAAGACATCTAACTTATAAGAAAACCCATCTGCTGACTTTTACATAACGATATTCTTGATTGTATTGTAATGAACTAATCCTTTGACTATAAATACATTCATTATTATAGAACTTCAAAACAAAATTGAAATAAGTTTTCAGACAAATAAGTTAGTCAAATACTGTGAATAAAAGCTTTTGGTGAAATGATCGACGTTCTGCTTGAACCGGATTTGATTTCGTGACCTCTATGTATGTAATCTCGAATGTTGATTTGAAAGGGTTTCGAAAGATTGGAAAGGGTTAGATTTAATCATACCTAGTTCTTTTGTACTAACCATAGAAATAACCTTTGAATTAACATTAACTTTATAAATTTAGTGTGTTTCTATCAGTGATTACATTACTATTTAATTAATAATAAATTTAAGCTACCAATACATATATTTAATTAAACTACATGCACGTACTGCTGAGAATGGGCCTTCTTTACACCATAATTATAGATCATGTGCCATCCTAAGAAATACGTCCACGGTAATTCGATGCTAGACTGGTTATTGATAAATTATCATTTTTTGTAGGGCTAATTAGTAAAGATAGAACCAGATGCATCCAAGCCCGGCTTTTAATCTCTTGAAACTAATATCTTTTGAAAATATTTATTTACTTAGTTTGAAGGAATTTATAAAGTTTACACACTTAATGGTTAGTGTTTACTTTAGAGATTGCAACATTAACTATACATAACATAACATACGCTTTGTGGACAATTCAAGATTATCCAATTACTAAAATCAAAAGTGAATTTATGACAGGTTTACATGTGTTTTCAGTAAATCACAAACTTCATAAAAGTTTGAAGTTGCATATTTCGATTGAGAAACCAGTTTAAAGGACACTACTTGACTATGCACAATACAATTCTAACCAACTATAGAAGGAGGCGAGTTTCCGATTTCAACCAGATTTGTTTTAGTAACAAATAATATACGTTCTAAGGAGCAGAAGTTACGGTTTGTTGATGAAGAAATACTAATAGTTAGTTTATAATGGTATAAAAATTTTAATTGTAAAAACCGCAAAATAAATATTTGTGCTACGCAAAAGGGATCCTCCCTTTAAAGTTAAAGATCAATTGAAGGTCTTCAAGTAGATAGAAAACATTTTGAGAAACAAACATTATCAAAAACGTCTACTGAAGTTTGGGATCGCGCATGTGAATATAGATACAGTAATTCTCTAGATACCTAACAAACTACAAATATACCTGACTTTGTCTGCCCTTTTTTACTCTTTGTTAGCTACCACTTACCACTAAGAAAACAGCAGACGGGCTTGCAATTAAAGAAAATAGTTATCTTTAGTAAGCTACAATTCTATCCAAGGTATTTTTCAAAGTTAACAGAGCAATAGATTATTCATAGGAGTTAGGTAGGAGTTTTTAGGTAGGCGCCACGCAGAAACCAACAAATTACAGTTTAAAGTTACACTTCGTTTAAAATGAATTAAAATAAACAAATGTAATTACAACGATTTTCTTTGGTCAACTCATGGACACATAGAATTTTATATAAATTGTACAAAATGACAGTTTCTGTAAAGTTTATGACCTTCCAAGAACAAACAACGTAATGAACATTCAAGTATTATAATCGTAAATTCAAAATATTGTATATATTAATGTGTGTTATTAAATTGTATGATAATATTTGATGAATAATATTGTTATTCATTTATATCACATGTCTTCAATAATTTGTATTTTTTATTTTTAACATTTCACTTGCATCGTGGTTTCATAAAACCACACAATAATTTGTTATTATATTTTAGTTTTACTTGCATCGTGGTTCCATAAAACCACTCAATATTTTTTTTATGTCAATATGTCCGTCCTGTGATGTCCTACGGAAAACCAGCGCTGGTTGTTTACAATCAGCATTATGCTGAGCGGAGCCGTTTTGTAACAACTGATATTTGATTTTTAGTTCTTAGTAGGTAGATGTAAAGGTATTTTTAGATTGTCTATAGTTGCCAAATGCCTTTGATACAAATAAATCTTTCTTTCTTTCTAACAAAGTTATTTTAAAGTTCTAATAATCTCTTGAGATAAATATGGATCTCGCCTGTTTACTTGTAGGTTGTTGACATTATGATAAATGTCTGAGAATTTTAAACATTATTAAGCCTTCTCTTGTATTACCTCAATCAAGCCTACCGAAAACCTGATGTCCTTCAAAAATTAAAATTGTATGGACTCAATATTGCAGAAGTTACTTATAAAAACACAAAAATAAATTATATTTGGTTACAGAGTTTTATTTTATATAGTTTTAAATCGTAAAGAAACATTTAAAATTATAAAGCTAGTGAAAATTATAAATCTAAAAATATTACTAACTACGCTCATAACTGAAGGCCATTTACGTACGAGTAGCTTGGTGGTAAGGACATGGCAATTATTTTAGATTGGATCGCGACAAGCACAAACCAGGTGTAAAACCCAGCACAAAGGTACACTTAGGAGTGTCGCCTTCCGTGGTGGTAGGTGGTAGGGTATCTATACTCTGACTAGCGAACACTATACATGATGGTTATTTTAATAGGTATTTTTTTTATTTATAAATTTGTTTAATAACAGTCGGCAAGAACTTTATTTTATTTTTACCAACGTTGCAACGGTTTTCTTCTGTTTTTATCTACACAATTATATTGCACTGCATTGTATATTTTTTTTCGTTAATAAACGAAGTTTTTATCTTCCAATATTTTGCCTAAATTATAGAAAAAAAATTACGCAATTTTGCTCATTTTAATACTACTAGCTTTTTAGTTTTATCACAAACTGTAACCTGGTCACTTTTTTAATATACCATTATGATATAGTAATGGGAAGACCTTAAATAACAAATTAATTTCATAACAATATAAACTAAAAAAAAATAAAGTTCATTAAAGTTTTCTTTGTAGATTAAAATGATGTACTTTGTACTAATATATGAATTATGTACGTCACAATCTAGATTACAGAGAGAAAAAAACAGTTTTTTTGTCCAATCTTTGTTGCGTCACCAAATCAGACGCTAACGTTACAATGTTTTTTTTTATTGATTTTAGCACAAGGACATCTGTAGGAGGATTAATCTTGGATTAAATTTTTATATAACTCTCATTTTTGCAACTAACTTCTTTTGTAACATTATTAATGGCAAAGTAACCTGGCTTGAATCCGATAAATTAAATAATAGTAAACTTAAGTCAGTTATAGGCGGAATATACCAACTTGGGACTTATACTAAATGTTACAAGGAAGTCCTAAGTTTTCAATGAGAATAAATTGAGTAACTTTATGTGACGAGATAATAACAAAAAAATGGTCGTTATTTGGAACAGTGTGTGGCGTGGGGTCTGTACCATTTGTTAATTATTATTTTTTAGAAGTACTTCAAAATGACAACACTAAACCTGATAGTAATCACAGTACAATCTAAAATCAATGGCGACAATAATTGTGAATAGTAACCCGGCAACGGTCATCCGTGTCATGGCGCCTTGTAAGCCTCACGACCGTTGGATATACACTCGACTGATCCGTGACAAAATAGAAGAGAGTCGCTAGAATGGGTATATCAGCATATGCATGTTGGTGGCGATCCAGACGGGTACAAATCCCTATCGCTTAATTACTGTATAAACACCGACTGATTCTGGAATACGAAATGCTTGATGTATGGAGTATAGTATGGTAGCCGCGATTCATCGTGATATTATTGTCGTCTTCTAGTACTCAGCTACTTTTGCTATGCGACTAATCTGGCCTTGCACTTCTGTTAAGATCATTTTTACACTATATTTTAAGTACTTAGTAGTATAAGTAAATCTTTAATAAGTTTAAAAAGCTAAAAACACGCTCTAAAAAGTATAAAACTTTTTAATCTTATAATAACATCACGTAAAGCCCAGTCTATTTGACTTGTCAAAACGAACCATATGAGCCTAAACTCGAGGGGTTCCACTATCCACCTCTTGGCTCCATCGTTAGATCAGCTACAAGATATCAAATTATAGTGTTGTCATCCGAACTACATACACCAAACAAAGTTTCATTTCGATACGACAATTAGAAGTAGGTTAAAATTGACTTCTAAAATTTTAATATATTGTTTGTTAGTTACAAGTGAAGCTAATTAATATAAGCATGTTAGATACCTGTATTTATATATCTTCAGTGACATAACAGAATGCGATGAAATAAAAACCACACAGTAAAAATTGTAAAACATGTTTTATTATATTCAAACTTCAAACACATTATTTTATACTTGTCGTTTTATTTTTCCATACATATATATAATTATTGTGTTGTTGTTTTTGTTTTTATATTTATGAGTCATACTATTCTATCCAATTGATTACAATGTTTATAAAACTAAACAATCAAGTATCATAGTGTCCAAGGTGAATGAAAGATATTATAATTAGAACAATATTATATTTAATGTTTTCATTGAATAGCTGTCGGTCAGCGTTGCATTTTCCTTCAATGATACCGAAGTAAGAGCTAGGCGTGTCATAGATTGTATTGTCAAGGCCGTTTAAGTTCATTATTCAATGTATGTAACACAACGTTATCGTACCCGATGTTCAGTGTAGCGGAAATATCACTTCCTTAATGGCCAAGGAAAACTTCATTATGAAACATGAATAATAAAATCTAAAGCGAAACGATTAACTATCAACGGAGTTGAAAGAAGAGAAGTACCGTCTTTTTTCGTGTCAATGTTGTTCGAAGTTGAGTCTGATCAGTATTAAGCCGTTAGTGTTTAAAGAAGCTACCGATATATCAGCGAATGTGCAGGAATACGGACACAGAGAGCACGGATAAGAGATGTGGCATAGTTTAGATATCACCACAGGCGCATAGGGCTTTTTTGTTGTTGATTAAATCCCCCTTTAACCATATTTTATTTGCAGCAGCCCACGAGTTTAAAGTCGGTTTAATGTTTTTCAGAATGAGCAAAGATGTAACCTTATTAAGTGAGTTTGACTGACTTCCTGTTCTTGCCTACAACTTGCCAGATTGCTCTCTAGAGTCGTAGCGTGAAGTTATATAACTTAGCTTAACTAAGTCTATTCTTCATGAACTTGGCTATAATATACAAAAACATTTTTGGAATCCAACTGGTAATTCAAGAGATTAGCGCGTTTAAATAAACAAAAAAGTCTATAGTTTTATTATATTATTATAGATTAAATATCATGTTGTATGTGTATGCGACTGGATTTCAACCGCATATAGTATACCTCAATATAATTACTACTTTTTTGCTTCTGGATCAATACGTGTGCGTGCATAACTAATTTGATGTAGTAATCCTATGTAGAGACGTTATTACGACGGTCGTCGATTGAACCTCAGTCTTTGACCGTGGTCATTCTTATTCTATTCTTACGATCACGTAGGTAGCAATCTTGCATCAGTCAAGCACTTTTGTTGACGGTGTTTTCCAATGGTGAAATATTAGAAAAAGTATTGCTAAAACAAAGCCTCTAATAAGTATAGAGATAATGATAAGTTTCGATTTTTCCTTATTAAGCCCTCGAAATATAGATACTTAACCATCAACTTTGAGATGAGCGAGTTCATTTTTAAACAAAAACAATCTGCAACACAACTTGGATAAATCAACACTTTTTGTACAGCTAATTATATTTACAGAAATTTAAATTTTAAAATATTATAGTAATGTACTCGTATATACTCATATTTCATTTCATCAATCTATAAATATAATTTATAGTCTTCCATTGCAATCTCACCCAATATTGTGGGTGTTACCGAATATGGGGACACTCTAAATCTAGAATAGATTTTGAAATTAAGTGCATCAGCTAACCACGCAAGTATTAAAAATAGCATACTTTGGCTCCTTTAAAATGTTTTCGTTGATAAAAATCTCAGTCTTATAAGGTATAAATAATTGTATAGAGGATTCAATCAATCAATACCTTCATGTGACGGTCATGAAAACCAATGGTTTCGACGAGACTCTAGTATCAACTACTGATGATGTAACTACTAATCAATTTAGAAAACCAACTGTAAATAGATGACTACCGATGTGGAGTTTCTTTTTATAGTACCACGGCAAAGTGTTAGCACTGTGTCTAGTTTAGTAAAATCTAAAAATTTAGGTGGACACCGAGAGATTGGCAGTGGGACATTTAAAGACCGGTATTATATTATTAGTATATAAAGTATTTCATCATAAAACTTGTGATTATTAAAAACACTATATTAATTTGGATTAACTAATAACAAGATCGTTATTCAAAGGTTTTCACTGCAACCTTGACGGTTCATGCTTGCTTGAGGAAAATATACTTTAAGCAGTTGAAACAAATCATATAATAGATAGTGTTAGCATTGATTTGTGACAGGTGCAGGCTCAAGCGCTTATTATAGTAGTAGCAATTTAGTTAGTCTTTAAGTGTCGTGCAACTTCGACTGATCTGATTCAACTTTAATTTTGTGTTATGTTCGCGAGTGATTAGTTTTTTTTTTCTTGCAGTTATTTAAGGTGTGTATATTTATTCATTTTTTATTATTATTTTTTTGCGTTTCCCTCTATTCTTCGATTCTGAATATGACCTTTGACAATTTTTACGATTTTTACAATGTATTTTGTTTAAATTAAAAGCTATTTATTTATTTTCTTTGCGGTCCACTTCTTGTACTCTGTTGATCGCTAATAATTAGATTTTCTTTTTTACACGTTTCATTATTATTCATTATTTCATTTATTAGTGTTTTACGTATATATTATTATAGAACGTAATTTTTTTTTTCAACTTGTTCAATATGAAAACATAATTCAGATATTTTAAAACACTTTTCTATTTACATTTTAATTTGTTATATGAACACATAATATATTTTACTACATCTTCAATTAGTAATTTTGTTAAAATATTAAAAATAATAAAATAAAATACTTTTTAATAAATTACTTTACATCAAATATAGTTGAACCTTATTATCTGTGCTAGTGTTAGCTTTTATATAACAATCACTTTTGCAATTTAATAATAATAACATTGGAATATTCCAAAAATATTACATTCAAATAATGGCAATGGCATATTTAAAGCCTATTTAGACTATTATTAATTACAAAAACTTTAGATGTGAAAAATTTAAAACAAGATAATCCATCCATTTTTAATCTAAGAAGTAATTTATCTTTTACTTCCTTATGTCTCCGTTATCATACGATGAACTCTGAAAACTATAACGTTATTTTAAATTCTAGGCAATACCTAATTACATTGTTAGCACAGTCTGGTAACCCAAAATGAATTAAATGTACACAACCTACGTTAAACCATATACCTTAGTAAATATAGTATTTTATGCGAAGTTAACCATAAAATTGGACTTAAACATCTTTATTTATGCGTCATACTCGATTGCAATGGGCACAATAAACAATAAACGTTAATTGTTTAAAATAGAAAAGATTTACAAGATGATAAAAAAGGCAAAGATAATAACACGCTATAGCTAAACATTTTTATATTAGCTCGACGTAACTAAACGGACCTGTCTCTGATCGTAAGTATAGTACTATCCAAAATCAACTGTTACCATCGGAGGTCATTGCTGTAATACCGACCAGCATCAATATCTCTTCTCGTTACGCTTGAAGGGCGCGATATCCTGCCAAGACGATTCCACAGTTTCACTGTATGGCAAAGATAAGACATAGGGAACTATTTAGTTCGTGCTGACACTAAAGTTATCGTAAAACTATGGAGACGAGTGAATTAGATTGGATAGGGATTCACAAACATTAGATTGTAGAAACTGCTAGTTTACATAGATAGGATTTTAATGACAAATATTAACTTGAAGGTGGAAATTAGCAGGCGAGTACTGAAAAGCTTACAGCATTCCTTCAATGCAAGCTCAGGCTCGTTGACGAATTCGAATTTACGTAGATTGAAGTAGTATCTGACCGAGCTATATCTAAGAATTCTTTCAAGCATCTTTGAAGGAATGATGGCTCAGTCGATCGATGTGAGTTCGAATCCCTGCAATGAGCCTGAGCTTTCGGTGAAGGAAAAAATAGCGAGAAAACCATAGCATTGTAGGTAGGTGTAGGTAGGGCATTTTCTAATGCTCGCCTGGCTAGCTACCACCCCCAAGTTGAGAATCTGTCGCCAAGCACCAATAGGTGTGTTCCGACAGCTGCACTTGAGAGCCAGTATTCCACTAGCTTTAGCGTGTTATCATCTTGGGTTACATCGTCAACTTAACATCAGGTGAGATTGTGACCACTTCGCCAAACTTATAACAATAAATAAAAGTCATAACCACTTCAAAGCAAAGTCACGACTGTCATGCACATGGTGATAATTAGGTTTTTATTACTAATTTAGGTTCACTGCCTTTCGAGCCGTGTATATGGGTGGTAGGATACAACAAATGTATCCAACTAGATCGCAGCCACCACACACCAATTGTACCAACCGCCTTAGCGGTTCTTATTCTGGGACAGCGGGTGTTCCAGTTGCTGAGAGACTTGCACGCCGACATGATAGCCGGTATTAGACTGCCGATCTCTCAGTACTCATCAGTGTTTTTGAATTATACTGTACACACAAGCATAGCTAAGTTACTATGCTGTGCTACTTGAAAAAATAAAAACAATGATTAGTATATTCATTTACCTAGAGACTTTTATAATATGCTAAGCTGGCGTTAGAATAAAAACAATTAATGGATAGTTGTCTTAACAGACGCTGTTTTCCGATTACAATGTCTTTATTATCAATCGATTGATGACATATAAAAAGATACAATATTCTGAACTATTATTACTAATCAGCTCTTGACGTCAAACACAGCATCACCCAATCTAAACAAGTCCGTTTAGCTTGAGGATGCTGGTTAATAAGCAAAATTAATTGTGTCTGTGAGAATCCCAAACTAAAGAGAGAAATGTCGAATCGAAAACACGAGAAATTCATTTTAATCAGAACAAAACAACTAAAGATTGTATTGAAACCTCGATTAAGCCGAGTGAGCTGAACCTTGCAATGTTTATCAAGGACGTTAATCCAAGGTCTATACCTTGAATATACGACTTTCATTTTTATATTATTTCGGTTAATCATGATGTTTGAAGACCTACATGTATTTAAAGTATATCCTCTCAAATCAATCTAACACAGCACATATAAAAAAAAAATTGTACCAGAAATGTCCATTACTGATTCGTGTAAGGTGTGTGGAAGATTCAATTTTGATATTTAATCGAGCTATGTTATAAAAGAGCGTGCGATCATGATAGATGCCAAACCTAATAACCCAATAGTATTTAGTCATGTTGTTTAAGTTTTCGTAGGACTGAATACTGATTCCACCTTTTGTTTTACTCTTACGAGAATGAGTGCAAATACATGAATTCTGATTGACACGTTAGGTTAAAAACTTTATAAGAAAAATAAATTGAGCTAAATATAGGAATTATTTTACTTTAAGATTTCCAGTTCAAGTCGGTGAGGAATAAGGAAAAAAATTCATTTATGTCAAGGTTGTACTCTGTAAACATGTGATTAAGGTTTATTATTTATTTTGGATATAATATCAAAACTGGTTGGATTTATTTTTCTTTTTTAATATAATTTATGAACATTAAACAGAAACCTTTGCAAATTTTAATAGATGGAATTGATTTTGTACCGAGACGTCATATAATTAATTGGTCACGTTAGCCAAATGAATTATCGTTATTTCTCAAGGCAGACCTTTCTGTCTAAGATTCTGTTCAAAGTTCTACTTTTATCAGACAAATGTGATGTAGTTTTTTTTTCTATTATAGGTTTAACATTATGGCAACAATCTCACCTGATCTGAAGTAGCTCTCAAATGAAGCTGCCGGAAAACACTTATAGGTCCTTAACGATAGATTTTCAACTTGAGGCCGGTAGCTAGCCAGGCAGGCATTAGAAAATACCCTATGACCATGCTATGGTTTCATCACGATGTTTTCCTTCACCGAAAGCTCAGGCTCATTGCAGAGATTCAAACTCACGTCGTTCGACGCGGAGTCTATATACGCTACAACTGAACCATCATTGTTATATGAATCCAAACCATATCAGTTTAAATGGAACATTATGGAAGAAAAAAATTACGCTCTTACATTGTTTTACATATCCGCCCGCATCAGTCTCAGATATCAAGGCTTATATAAAGTACAACAGGCTTGTTTTATTTTATGTGACCACACACTATGCCTGATGGTACGCATAGCACAATGGAAAACAATGGCGACCACCGAAATCCTGAAGCGCAACAAACCAGACGCTGATTTAAGATGATTTGGTTAAAATCATTGGTTGGCCATAGAAATCAGGATCTTGTGAGTTGGTTACATCGAGACAGATTTTGAAAATCGCTATTTTGATAATAAGAGAAATTACGGAAACGAACCACAGCTTAGAACTAGACAAAGCTATAAAATGATTGAAATTAAGTTTTCTTAAGTAAGCGTTTGTTCGAAAACAAAATTACCTGTTCTCCTATGTTACAATGAAAATAAAAAAGTTTGTTTTCAAGTTTCATTTTCTTAGCAAAAAGTTACTTGTAATAAGTCATATATTATCCATCGCTGGTCGTTGCAGTTATGCCAGCCTACACAAATATGTATCTTTTCATGTTACGTTTGAAGGGCTCGATCTCGTAAGAAAAAGGGAAAACACTAGCTTGGAAACAGTTCCATTACTTTACGGCACAGCAAAGATAAAACACTGCTAAATTATTAGTTCATACCGAGGTGGAGATTACCTTAATATGACTCCAAAGCCAAGTGCGTGTGGTTCTATCAAAAAAAGGAGAAGAGAGAATTAAAACTTGCTGTGGTGGTCTATAAAAAGTGATTCAGGTATCCTTGAAACTAAAATAATTCATAATTTTTTGATAAAAGATGTAGAACCATTATTGATATTCATAAAATAAATAAAAACGTGTGTAGTCGGGGGAATTCGTACATACTTACTTACTTTACCTACAGAAGTACATACTCGTGATGCAATTTGGTCCGATCTTTTAATTTCTAAACTTCAGTACTGTTATTCATCAACTGTATATTAAGCAAATTTCTCATATTAAACGTTATGTGTATTCATTTATACAATTTTCAGGACAAGTGGCAGTGTGTTTGTACTATAAATCAGTAATATTTATACATTGAATGACTGTGATATTTGTACTGAAAATAATATACAAAAAATAATTAAAATCTACCTAGTTGTTAGATATAACGCTACTACTTAAAATAATTGACAATTTCACAAACAAATAAGTCGCCGTAGGTAAGTCTAAGATTAGATTAGGTAAGTATAAGATCTAGACGAGCATTGTTCGTGCTAAAGGCGTCAGTTCTAGACCAGGCGGCGGCATCGTCTTTTTTAATTATCAATTATATTTCCTGCTATTAAAACCGACTTCGCACAAAGCCCGACGCGGGCGCAACCAACCGTTGCTGAATAGCCGCGAGTGTGCTGCTACAGTCAAATAACGGTTTTCCTTACGTGACGACTTCTACTAATCAACTCCTTTTTTACGCGAATTTGCACATACTCACCATAACCATGTGTACATACTCGCTCCGGAGAGTGAGTGGTTATGTCAGACTCCTACTCGCTAAAACTCCACGGTGTACCATCCGTAGCAGTATGGCGTAGCAGCAGATGATGGGAGGAGGCAATGAAATCGCTCCTTTCGTCACCCGTTTATCTACGTCGGAGGGCCACTAAGAGGATCCTCCTCGCGAGCCCTTTCCAAAGTCTCCTTCTGCGACACCACGTTCTTTCGGATGGAGACCGTTGCAGTCCATGAGCCCTCACTGTCGAGCATGGCTTTCACATCAATTGGCAGTGAGAGGTCCTCTCCTACCACCGTGGTCAGAGCACGGCGCTGCCTATCCGATAATGTGTGCTGCGCAGTATCCTCGGCCACACCGCACTCGTGCAATATGGTGGTGGACTCCCAGCGGGAGATTCAGTGCTGGTAACATCCGAAGCGACCATGTCTGGACAGTATCTGAACCAGTCGGAACGTCAGAGAGCCTTTCGGTATAATGACCTATCTATAGTACCCACCTATGGTATAACGACCATAGCGCATATTCGCCAGGTCCTTCCCTCAACGCCGCACTATGTCTACTTTGGCACTGCGCCTTGGTCGGCCTATTTCGTCGGGAGCCCTAGTGATACATACGGCGGCGAGTACCTTCGCCTCCAGCTCTCACGGTAGGGAGCCAGCAAGCACTGTGACCGCCCTCGCTGACAACGATCGGTATCCACGGATCATCCTTGGCGCCAAAGCACGCTGTATCACACGCGGCATGCATTTATTGTGGGCGCTAAGGGCGTCCTAAAAATCAACTCCTACCTTACCGCAAGATCTATTAAGGAACTTCGTTCCAATAAAAAAAAAAGAGTTCACTAATTTGTGTCTCGGTTCTTCACCGAAAGATGATGATCGTACGATTGGAAACCGATCCAAGCCTCTATCACTGTAACAACATTACTAAAACGCCAAGAACAAAAAGTAAAATCAGCCACAAATAAAAACAAGCGCAAAATTCAAACCTCGAATAGGCATAAAAACCTTTCTTACTTTAGTCAAAACTTTTGAAATTTACTTGAAGTGTTCGCGAAACTCGTAAATAATTTCGTTAATCCGATTTAAAAAAATTAACTGGCCAAAATAAACCTGAGCACAAGATCAGAAACATTCACCTCCTGCAAAAAATTTTTGATGATTTTATATTAGTTACCGGTTTAGTAAAGTTCTCTGAAATATAATAATGTTGTTGTAACAGAACATTACACTCGTCCGTTTTATGAGGATTTTTAAGATACTTTTGTATTTTCTGTAGTTTTTTATTTATAGTCATTTAATAAGGTGAGCAATTCTTGTATGTATGTAATTATTGGTTTCGCAAAAACGGCTCTAAGGATTTCAATAAAATTGTGTATTTCGATAATGTTTTCTTTTCTAAGTTTATCTATGTGGATAGGTATTTTTGATATTTTATTTAATATGTTATCGTGTAAAACATCTAAATCCTTAGTCAATTTCTTCAAGATAATATCTTTTATCTTTGAAACAACGAGATATATAAAGATCAGGATAGTGCTAATGGCATGTTATTTCTTAGAATACAATGTGATTGAAGCGAGTTCTTATACAATAGTTAAAGGTGCAACAGGTATGTGTATTATAATTTTCATACATAATCCATTATGTATTTTTTATACATTAATTATGTATCAATATAATCAACAAATTGAGTACAGCATTAATTATTAGAGAAATAAAAAAGTGGTTAACCTTGAACGAAATTAATTTCAAATTAAAAAAGACATTCTTATTTTATAAATTTTTCATTCCTAATTTTGGTATAGTTTGTCATAAACGTTCGCTGATTAGTTTTGTTTATAATATCCAAATGAATATCACGTATTTTCATTACATTTATTTATTAGAAATAAAAAATAGAAAATAAATTTTCGAGGATATAATCGAGGAAAATTCAGATTGAAATTTTGATATAAAGTTAGAATGGAACACCCGCGATTATTTGTTTTTTTTTAAACCAGACTTACTCACAGCAAGATGTGGCCCGGTACAGCCAGTTATTAAACACCTAAATATAAAATTTATTTTAAGTTTCCCGTTTAGTGAAAAGAACGATATCAAAGAAAAATCAAATGGTGCGAAAACAAATGAATCACTAAATTCGAAATACAAGTACACACGCCTTAATTTTTTATAAATTAAATTTTAATTTCGAATTCCTAACCAAACGCTAGATATTTGAGATCACGTTGGCCAGTTTAACAAAACGCCAATTTCATATGTTAGGAACTAATAAAAGAAGAGTGAAATAATTTTTTTTAAATTATTTCAAAAATAACTACACACAGGTAAGGTGGCCAGTGATTTTAACAAAGAAAATTGTATTGAAATTTGCTATCAATTCCAAATACTTAAAAAAATGATTGTATTTATTCTGTGACTAACCATTTTCGGAACAAGCTAGGTATATTAAAATCGATACTTAAGTCAGAGGCGGACTAGCAGTCTTGGCCGCCCTAGGTCATGTAGTAGCCGCCCCCTTCTCAGCTCAAAGTTTACTGTGACGTATATATAATATGAATTTACTTAAATAAAACATTTCTAATTTGATGGGTAATAAAATACTGCAGTTTTATGATGTCAACATTGTAATTCAAACTTAATATCAGGCCGCCCTAGGCGTGGGCCTAGTTGGCCTTAAGGGAAATCCGCCACTGACCTAAGTACTAAGCTACAAAAACGCAATTTTTTTTTTCTAAATTCTGACAATACATCAAGTATTGGCATTTAAAATATTAATAGTATGCTCCGTCAGTTACACATTAAGTATTTTTTCTTTATCTTTATAGGTTTGGCGTAGTGGCCACAATCTCTCCTGATGTTAAGTGACGATGTGGCCCAAGATGATAACACGCTAAACCTAGTAGACGACTGGCTCTCAAATGCAGCTGCCGAAACACACGTATTGGTGTTTGGCGACAGATTTTCATCTTGAGGGCGGTAGCTAGCCAGGCGGGCATGAGAAAAAGCCCTTCGACCATGCTATGGTTTCCTCACGATGTTTTCCATAACCGAAAACTCAGGCTCATTGCAGGGATTCGAACTCACGTCCATCGACGTGAAGTCGTACAAGCTACCACTGAGCCATCATTGCTTCAAAAGCAATTAGCTGACCCGTACGGATTTCTCGCACATTATCGAATGTAAACAATATAACAGAGCCTGTCATTTTAATTAAACAGATTTATAATAGGTGGCGCCTTAAACATAATTTGATTACCATCAACAGATGATATTCCTAATCAAAAACATTTATAATCTCTTTATAACGAAAATATTAATCTTAAACTAATGTTATGTTTGGTTAATAGCGGGGAACTTTATGGTCCTTCCAATTATGTTACCTTTACAACCTTTACAATTATGTTTGACTCATTAATTTTGAAGAAGAAGAATTAACGAAGAATGGCGTGGCCACAAAAAACGCCTTTGAGAAATAATTTATATGATTAAATTTGTACAAACAAACAACCATCGTAAACCTTGACGCATGCGTCATCACAAACCGGTTTTAATTTTGAAAGAAGATTTAACAGTGATTGTGATAAGTTTTCTTAACATTGTCGTCTCCATATATAGCAAAGACCATGTAAGTAAGGACACTAGATTACCTTGACACTATGATTCTGAATCATATTTGGAAGTGAATAGAAATGGAAACAAACAAAGAAATATATGTAAATATCTTATTGACAAATAACTAATGTATCCACACTTTGAAGAGATTAAATAGCGTAAATTTGAAAACATAAAATTTTCTTTTCGCTTATTCTATCAGGCCCTATCAAAGGGTGTCGTCGTGTCCGTAAACGGAAAACTTCATGGCATCTGATAATGATTCAAGACAACACGGCATCTGATAATGACTCAAGCCAACCTTCGCGACGTCAGATAATCACTCAAGACAACCTTCACGGCTTCTGATAATGACTCAAGACGACCTTCACGGCGTCTGATAATGACTCAAAACAACCCTTGCGGCGTCTGATAATGACTCAAGACAACTTTCACGGCGTCTGATAGTCGAACCTCCTTCAAGACAACCTTTACTGAGTCTTTTCGACGTTTTCCACCATCGTCGTCCAGGAGGGTCTTCGTCATCGCGACGGTCACCATCATCGCAACGTTTGTTCTTTATCCCACTTCTCATGTCATAACGCGAGCTTACAACATTAGTATCAGGCAGGAGGCAGGCAGGACGAACGCGCACGCTCGACCAATGCTAGTATGATAGCGGCCTAATGGGGGATGGCTCTCAAGTGCAGCTGCCAGAATGGAGGTTACTAAGTGACACATTTTCAACTTGAGGATGATAGGCATTATAAAATGCCCTACCACTATGCTATGTTTTCATTACGATGATTTCTTTAACCGAAAGCTCAGGCTCATTGTAGGGATTCGAACTCACAAGGTGTCCGAATACGCTACTGCTGAGTCGTTATTGCTTTATATTTCTGCCGCAAATCAGCAAATCTTGCACTGATGTGTTCTGGTTTGAAAGGTGTTGTAGGCAACATGCTTTAACATACGTGGCAATCGAACTTGATCTTGATCTCTGCTAGGATGGTTGCAGATAGCTCTAATCCATAGGTAGCTCTAACAAACTTTTAACATCAAGTGTATTGCATTTCTATTTCCTACTTTGATATTATTAGAAAAAAACGTAGCTGAAGATTCCAATACAATTAAATTTTGTGATCTGGACAGTATTATGAAATTTTCCAGTAATAGACTTCAGTTGAAAATCTGCAGCCAAGAAACTAAATGCAGTTCCTAAAGTTAAGCATGTTAAGCAGGTTTTTCTATTAAAAGGTTAAGTTTATCATTATGTGAATGATAGCGATGGCGAGAAATAAATTTCTCTGTACATTAAGTTAATTAATATGAATAAACTGTAAATATTGTTTGTACATACAGAATTTTAAACCCGATCGAGTTTCTTGCCGGCTCTTCTCAATAAATAGGAAAATACCATCTTAGGGCCTAAATTGAATAAATATTATTAGGATTTTTAAAAACCTTTAGAGCAGTTGCATTTGCAAATCAGACCTCTTTCTAAGCTCAGCGCGCTACATTCTTCAAACCCTTCATCACTTAACATGGTGTCTTTATAAAAAGTGCTGCTATCTTCTTTTTCTTTTTAATGTTCTTAACTTAACCCACTAACGTAGAGTTGGCAAAATATGTTTTCTTCACGCTCAGTAGAGTGGCTCAAAATTTTTTTTTCACTGCTCACATGAAAATGTCTCATGACATGTTTTAAGAGCGCTCGCCAAAAATCAACTCTATTAAAATTTTTCAAAGATCTCTCAACTTTAAAAAAATATTCAATTTGATTTAAAGTCCTTTGTTTATGTTTTCGTCATATAATTATTATAGTCTATGGTTGATATTATTAGTATTCCGAAATTTTTAACTAGGTATTTCATTTTAGAGAGGTCTTATCATAATTACATGACAATTATTTTTATAAAAAAAAAAAAAAAAAAAACATTTTTTTGTGAAAATAATAATTACTGGCATTAGAGATATGAAAAATAATTTCATGTTGTGTTCCAAACGTTTACTTCAAAATACACCAATAAAGTCTCTAATCTCGACTGTTACAACAAGCTCTGTAATCAATAAATTTATTACAAGCATAATTCGAACATATTCATTTCAAATCTGAATAAACAAAACACTTCAAATGTAGCTACCATTTTTAATAGAGATATATTTGATATACAAACTGATATTAATCATGGGCCAAGTGAAGTTTGACATCAAACAATGTTTCGAAACGGTAAGATAGTAGATTTGAGTTGACGTTATCAAAAGATTACTAATTTCATAGTTATCATGTTTTCAATTGGAAACTGTACGACATACATAATATGCGCAAATGTGTATTACATATATGCCGAAAAATTATTTAAAAGTTTTCATAATTACCTCATTATTGTCTTTCTAACACAATCACTATTTACCTATAATGTATACAAGTATATTACATTGAAGTATCTATAATTTCAAAATTAAGGCTTTTTCTTTAACTCTTATGTTTATTTGCACATTAGCGAAACTCAAATATGTGTTTTTAGTTATACATTTTTTGGCACGTTTATAGGCCCATCGCTGATAGTTTGCAGGACGTGGAATGGCGATGGCATGGTCTTGAGACAATATCCTAAATGTTAAGCTCAATATTTTGCAGGTTTTTGCGACTGTGACAGATATCTAATTATATATACAATATTGTATATACATTATAGTGTTGTTTTTATTAAAATTCTAATCAAAAAACTACTACATTGAAAAAAAATAGATGTAATCTTTATAAGCGGTTGAAGTGTAACTTCTTTAAATCATTACATAGTATAAAACAAAGTCGGGTCGCTCTGTCCGTCCCTTTGTATGCTTAAATCTTTAAAACTACGCAACGGATTTTGAAGCGGTTTTTTTAATAGATAGAGTGATTCAAGAGGAAAGTTTATATGTATAATACATGAATAACATTGTAGAGAAACACTGATAAATTTAGAGGTTTCTAATGTGATGTCGTAAATAAACACATTTTTTGCGCTTACATTGCAAACGCTGGCTGAACCCCACGAGATAAATCAAAATAATGTACTACAGTATTGTACACCTTAAAAAGGTCAACACAAAAGTCCGCGATGGTATATGTCTATCTCTTAAGGATAACCCACAATAACTATTTTTTATCCTTTACATTTTACGGGAAAAAATGGCTTATTTACGAAGTGATTTTAAGCAATACAGCATTAATCCTTATCCAATTAAGTACCTTAAATACATTGTCCATTTAATATAGATCAATATGGCCCTTTACAGCATGTAATTTAAATGAATATTTCCGAAGATATTACAAATTTAAAATGCAGGGAAATAGCGGTGCGGCGGTACCGGCCCTATATACCATGGTCAATTATATGTCGCTATTTCAAGAGTAACCTCTAAACAAAACATGTTTGTATTGTCTAATGACAAAAAAGCTGTAAACGTTGTTTATAAGGACATTCTTTAGTAGATAGGTATCAGCATTGCATCCGAGTGAAGCCGGGGCGGATTGCTAGTTTACAATATAATTTACTGAAACGCAATAAATTATTACGTTTCATTGACTGTAAGGTTTTTTAAATAGCAGCGTCATTATTTCCATCTAACTGAGTATACTGTTAGCCTTAGGGGCCCTGGAGCCTTTACGGCTTTTACAGCTTTACGGGGCTTGGGGGCGAGCGCTTAGGGCACTCAGCCACGAAAGCTAAGCAACAACATCCGAGGGTGCCAAAGTGGCCGAACCTCGGCTCGGACTGTTGCGTGTATGTAATTAAGTCGCGATCTGACTAAATCCCTATCATTCGATCTAAACTAACTATACATATATACATGTTTCTGCACCCTGGGAGGAGGGAAGGAACATGTGTATGTTTATTAGTGGTCTGAAATTTTTTGTCTAATCTAACTAGGCAAAAAAAAAAGGTCCATTACAGAACCTATGTACCTGTGTGTTGTGCATGTGTGTATAATGCAGTGTCATGTATGGCTGTGAAAGCTAGTGAATGTAGAGTCACTGTATCGCGCGAGCGGCTGCTTGACTCAAGGGCTCCATTCCGATGGATCGGACCTAGGCCGGCAATAGACTAGCTTCTTGGTCGGTTTTATTCCCTTCTCGCATCCCGCAGACCATCAGGAGGGTCGCGCTTACGGCGGTCAAGCTGTAGTTAAGGGTAAAATTGCGAGCTGCGCGCGCATCATATGACGGAAGTGCGATATGATGACGTCAGCCATCAATGATAATAATGTAAATTCATTCCTGTGTGCAAAAAATTCATAAAAACTGGCCAAGTTGTTTTCGAGTTAAATCCAGACATACAAAAAGTCTATCAAATAATTTTAATACCAAATTCGTGGTAATCTTGCTCAAAATTTGGAAAAATATTAGATGAACAGATTTATTAAAATTCATACATACCTAGGGAGTGGAGATATATTATGTCTAGTTGTTTTTTTAAATTTATTATAAATGCGCAAGGCTAATCATATTTAAATGTCTTGAAGCTAACACGCTTCGTTAACTCGAAACTATGTTCTAATTTATTTAAAATACAAAAACCACTTTAAACTATCGTTCAAATACAGACTATTGTGAATAATACTTATCAATTTTGGATTAATTCCTATTCGCAAGTTTGTAAACGAAGCGAAGGGAATTGTTAAATTGTCTCAATCATCTCTACAAATACATCTGATACGTCGATGGCATATTATTATAGGTCAACAACAAATTCGATTTGAATTGCATTTTTAGTTATTCATTCCATTTTCAAGATCCTAATATATATAACCATGTTTATTATTTTTACAGTTAAACAAGAAGGATGGGCAAAGAGAAAAAGGATATAGAATTTAACGACTTCAAATCAACGTGAGTAAATTGCAACTAATTTTCCAACTAGATTTATAACTTTTGGTTTATTTGTAAATCCTCCAAACTGTTTGTCATTAAACTACAACATTCGAAGTAAGGCAAACTACTATTATTAATCAACTTACAATAAAATATACTTTTAATTTATTAACCAGAGTGAATAACTAGAAAAATAACTATAACCAGCTACATATAGTTTAGGAAGTATCATCTGTGATTGACGTTAGTAATAGGGCCTTATTTTTATACAGAATTTTGATTCCAACCACGTAACTAAAATTCCAACCTTTTTTACCGGGATAAATAAATAATAAGAAGTTTCCGATTATAATATATCGGAATAGCGAACAGCAAACATAAAATAAATAAATACATTGTATATTATTTATTATATTGTACACATTTAAGAAATTATAATTATTTGAAGTAATAAAACAAAAAGAACCCTACATTTTTTATTCCACGACGAAGTTATTTGTCAGTAGGTAATAAACAAAGTAAACTTATTTTAACTGACTTATTTAATTTTGTAAAATAATTTAACGATGTATAAATAATTCAAATTTTTTTTTATGTAGCAACGTTGAATTATTTTTGAACAATAAAATAAAAATAAAGTCAGTATAATGAACTCAGATTAATATCATTCATGACTAACTTCATCATGTCGCACTTCCGTCACATGATGCATCAAAAGAAGCATTATTTCAAAACATGAAAAATAAACCTGGTGATGTTCCACCGGACATTACCTCATGTATCAAATTAACCCTTTCACGCATTGAAGCAATAATGTCAAATTGAACATATTTTGTACTGTGTATTGAAAATATTTCATAAAATTAGAAAATACTAATTAATTCTGTAGTTTTTCGTCCCAGTCCCGCGCAATCTGTATTTGACGAGTAACCTTGAACCATTCATTTATAGCCATTCACAACCAATTCGTGCGTAACGCGAGTTTTTTTAATCAATGGTCATCATGATTGGTTCCACTCAATACTGTCATGGTCGGGTACAATGTTTGTACACTAAGAGATAAACGTGAAATTCTACTATCAATGCTTCGATGGTCAATGTATTGTTTTAATTTAAAGGATTGTTTGATTTTCTTTTGTCGATTATAGAAGCTTTATAGAAATCTCAGTCAACTTCTTGTTATTTTTTCTCACTGAAAATGCTTTCTAGGTCTTTTGTCGTGTTGAGGTCTGTCTGACCTTGTAATTTATTATCGGCATATTAAAACAAATAACAATGCTTACAGAGGTAATTTTTCTGAATCTTACACTTTGAACAAGTACCGTTCCCAACTTTTAGTATTTTTAACTTTTACAAGACTTTTGTTATCGTGTAATATGAATTAAACATATATTCATTTGGTTTATTTTATTTCAGAGCTGACCTGACAAGCAATCCCGGTTTCCAGTCCTCCTTAAGCATCGCATCAAAAGGAAATGTTACTGAAAAACCGTACAATCCATTTGAACACCGAAAAGTTGAACATCCGAACACGTAAGTTTCCATTTTAGTTTATCAAAATACATATATTATTTCTCAAAGATGTTTCTTCTTTCATTCATCATCAAAATGAATGATTTAAATATTATTTTAAAACTAATATTCCCTGCTAAGATATACAAATAGTTTAAAACTATTGTTATATTTGAAATTTTATGATTTTAATCTAATATTATTATTTTTTGTTATTTGTTGATATCTTTATACGGAGTGCAAATATAATTCGTATAAATGGGCGCAGAAAGGGTCTCATAAAAGTGGCATTGTTATCTATAACTCATACGAATATAAATAAGATTATTTATTATTAGTTGCTGCAGGCTATATCGCCACCTTTTAAGTATAATGAACCGATTATGATTCCGAAATGCAACGCACCTGAGGAAGCCGTTATTATGGGTTTTTACGGTACATATAAATTTATTCGCAATCCTGTCGAAACTTAAATTTTGCAAGACGCAATGATATTATATCTGTGCTTCCTGTGTCAAATGATACAAATCGAAAATTGCTACCTTTTAAGAGAGAAAAAACAAATTTAAAAGATATATATATATAACATTTTGTTTCATATAAAATGTATATTTTCATCCTGGTTTTGGTTTGTTTTAATATGCCGTATAGAATTTCACGATATAGTTGATTTTGGTGAAAATTGATAACTGGTTTCTTATTTAAGGTGCTACAAAAAAAGGTGCTAAAAAATATATAGGCCTAACAGTGGTCATAAAATAAAAAGGAATGAAAATTCATGGTGGATTAATATTCTTTAGCTACCATCCTTGAGTTTTAGTGTTGTTACTTTTGTATAGTCTATGTAAAGATATACCAAGTTTAAGGTAAAAAAACAAATGGGTAAAGAGGTGCAAGTTCAGTATTGATAGGATAAATAAGGAAATTAAACAAAAGAAAAATAATCAATAACCCGTTTAATTATTAAAATATTATGTTTTATCAATAAAGGACATTTAATATGAGGTCACAGTTAATTTTTTTAAACTAAATAATAGAACCTAATAAAGAAAATAATCTTTTCGTAGCAAATAAAATAAAATTGTATTCAACTCTTAGAACATACAAAATTATTTTTAATTGCATGATTATTGCAAAGTTATTGTTAATTGCTTTGCATAATAGCGCATAAGTTTGTCGCGTAATTTAATTTCGATTCGCCTGGATAATAGTAGTTTAATAATCTATCTTATATGATGCAAATAATTGCAACTGGCCAGAAATTTAGTGGAACCGGTTGTAATATTAGTGACGAGTGGATTGGGTGTCTGCTACTTGCAGGATTGACAGATAAGTAGCCACCCATGATAATGGCCATCGAACATTCTGGTATTATAGTCTAAAATTTGTTATATATTATTATAGTATTTGTTTTGCCTATGTATTCCGCCTCTGTACTGGAAAGAGCAACCGTTATAGACTAACGTGTTTCCCAGGAGATCGCAGCTCCAAAAAATACAAAGCATAAGCATTTATAAGTATATATAGTATTAAGTATATATAGCATAAGTCTTATGCTACTGACCTTAGGACTGAGGTCCATTTGACATTACTTGTACCACGTAACATCAGGTGCACTGCACACCTATTTCCTATTTAAATGTAATGTATTGAAATAGCTTCTTGAAACTGATAAATATTACAACTTATTAATTCATAGCAGACGAAAAAAAAAAAACACATAATTAAAATAAATGTAGCACTTGCTGTCGTCACACAGTCAGTGGTCATATTATGTGGAAATAAAATGAATTCACCACGTGCGGCACCTAAATTTCTATTCAAACACGTTTATACGATTGTGTTTGTATATAATTAAGATAAAACACACATGTTTAGAAGCGAAACGAACTAGATGATTAATACTGTTTTTAGAAGTATCGGCACAATAAATCACGCAGCTGAATAACATAATTGTGTGCACTTATTTGTGTTCGCAGAAAGTTATACACTTTGGCGTAACAAAACACAAAATAACTCTAAAAGATTAATCTCTCCTGTCAACTACATGTTGAAGTAGTGAGGGTCAGCAACGCGCATATGATGATTTTGCTGTTGCAAGTTTACCATTAATAATAATAATGATAACTAATTTTACTGACTTTTATTTTTTGTATAAAAAGCATTTAACATTGTATAAATAAACATTATTTTAATAGCAGTAAAATTATTTAATATCATTATCATTAATGGCTAACTTAATCAATTCGCACGTCCGTAACATGCCGCGCACACAGCTCTCAATTTGACCCTCTACTAAACGCTTCTAAACATAAGAGTATAACTTCCAAAAATATAATATACAAAAAAAAATTAATTACGCAAACTGAAAATTAAATAAAACTGAAATATTTATGATAAAAGAACAACAGATATTAGATAGTTTTATTCCATATTTAATTGGAATAGCTATTTTATAAGGTTCAAACCATTTTCTCCGTAGACTCCGGACTTTGTAAACAATACAGTAGCGGCACGCTATGATGGTCGTTTTAACACATTAAAATAGTGACATGAAATAACAAATTATTTTCGAAAAAAATCAAATGCGAGTAGTATCTATAAGTTTTTGGAATTATAACTAGTATTGCAAGTAATCGTTAATAAAAAGGCGTAAACAAAGTCCAAACTAACAAACAAGTATTAACAGTAATGCAGTATAAATATCCAAAATCCAAAACCAGGTCAAAAATATAACACATTTGCAATGCACTCTCATTATTATTATTTTTTCGAAGCAATGTAAAATCGAAACTACTTTATTTTGCACTAAGCATTGACGGAGGTAGTAGTTGTGCTAGCCAGCGATCCTTTATGTGACGATCGTATTAGATTTCATTTTTAAAAATTTCTAATATTGTAAATAAGTACATTAATAATTATAACCATTAAGGAATCTGCCAAATGGCGCTGCTTTTTTTTTTGTAAGTAAAAATGTGTAAAGATTTGTTCGCGGGATCATATTATATAGTAAGGACCATAATATGTATACTTTATAAATTAGTGGAATAAATTAATTTTCAGTTCTAAAATCATACATTCGATAAATTTTATGACTAACTGCACGTCACTATTGACAAAAGAACAGCAATTCACTTCATGACAAAACTTCATGGCAAAACACTTCATGAGCGCACAAACGACAAGACGGCCATCATAGCGTGCCGCTACTATAATAAAATTATCTGTTTTACTCTGTCACGAAGCTAAACAAACGACACGTGTTAAGACAAAGCGTCACGAGATGCTACTTGAACGTGGCGTATGGTCACAAAATGTAAACAGAATGTCAGCTCTCTACCGGCGCACACACACAATATCTCTTTGGTAGAAGGATCTTAGATCGAGTCGATCGAACGCCAGTCTCGAGTGTCCTCGCTCACCATACGTAACCACCGTTTTGTGCGTGACACTAGGTATTAAATTTATATCTGGCAATGAATAAAAGGTCTTACCGAAACTATGTATTTCCATGTATAAATAATACATTAAAATGAAATGAATTCGTTTTTTAAACAACGTTTATCATAAACCAATTTATAAAATATTATTCGAAATAAACGCGCTTAAATAATTAATATGTTTTTTTTTTATTATGACTATTTCTATAGAATATTGTAGATGCCAGCACTAGTCCTATAGCCGAGCGTAGGTAAATTCAAATAAATAAATTCAAGGTCAAACGGAACCGTCTTTCTGTACCTATTTATTGTGTGGTGTGATTTTTCCTCCGGCTTGAGATTCTAACTCTTATGTTTTGTATATTTTCCATTTTGAAGACAAAACAAGCATTTATTATTATCACAAAAACTAGAACTGTCTGTCCACATTTGAAAATATTAGAAACTCATAAATTTTAATTAGTATTTCCAAAATGATGGCGAAAAAAAACTTCAATCAAAACATTGAATTATATAAATAAAATTAACAGACTCTATCAATAAGTGTTACATATTGATGCTCAATATGGCTCCCTCTGTTTCTTACATAAAGACGCATTCTTCTTCTTAATTCCGTTTTAACTACTCTAATTATTAAATTCATTTTATTTGATTTGCCGCACTGATAATTCGCTGCCTCAGTCGATGGCACACGAGAGACATCATAAATTAATGATTTCATATGACCCCAAACATAACAGTCCATCATGGTCAAGCCGGAACTTCTCTCAGGCCAAGGAATGGGTCCTCCGGTACCAATCCATCAACGGGGGAAATCATTATCTAGCCACTGTCACACAGTTACTCTAAAATGTGCAAGACAACAATCATAATTATAATCATATTAATTCTGTTTTATAAGGGCACCTCTTCAAGTATATCGGAAATTATAGGCCGATATGCATACTCCCAGTGTTGTCAAAGATTTTAGAAAGTGTAATTAAAGATAGAATAGTAGAACATTTTGAGTCACATAATTTTTTCACAAATTTTGATACATAAATTGAAATATTATGGATTTGAGGGTAAAGAACTAAATTTAATGACTACTTACTTAAATAACAGAAATCAAATAGTTAATATAAACGGAGTAAATTCGGAAAAGGTAGTTTCGAGGGTAGGTATCCCTCAAGGATCCATTTTGGGACCGTTATTGTTTTTAATTTATATTAATGATTTACCAAGTTGTTTGCCGGATTGGGCATTGATAACGTTGTTTGCTGACGATACTCATATTGGAATAAAAGATAAAAATAAAGAAATAGCAGAAATAAAAGTTAGAGATATTATCATAAAGCTAAAAATATGGTTTGAAGCTAATGGTATACTGTTGAACAACGACAAAAGCGTTATTCTAAATTATAAAACAAAAACAAACCAAGCTTCCAATAGTACAAAAAAAGACGTAACGTTTCTAGGATATGATCTAGAACACACAATAAGTCATCATAAACATATAGATAAAGTTTGCAATAAACTAGCAAGTGCAAATTATGCTTTAATTAATTTAAAACCTCTCGTCGATAAAAAAACACTATTGTCAGTTTACTACGCATACTGCCACTCTACCATAAACTATGCATTAACGGTATGGGGTAACGCATCCGAAATAAATAGAGTTTTGATTTGTCAAAAACGTGCAATAAGAATTATATACGGCGTTCACCGACGACAATCTGTTAAAGAACATTTTAAGAGAAACAAAATTATGACAGTCATTTCCCTTTATATCTATAACTCGCTGCTGGAAATACATAAAGAAAAAGATAGCTTACTTAAATTAAAAGATATCCACAATTATAATACGCGACAGAAAGAAAACATAATTTCAACTAGAACAAGATTGGCAAAGACGTACAAACAAGGAATAAATTTAAAAATAGATATGTATAATAAAATACCAGAAGACATCATTAAACTGCCGTATAATGAATTTAAATTACATTTAAAAAAATACTTAGAAAATAATCCATATTATAATATTAAAGAGTATATGGCATCAAAAATAATATTTGTCGAATGAGTAATATATAAGTAGGGTATTAATATTTATTTATTTTGCGATTTTATTATTATATTATAGTTTTGACAAAATTTTGTATTGTGTTATCGATTTCACTGTGTATTGTAATATTGACATATCATGTAACATTACCGTTATAATATGATAAATAAATAATTATGAATTATGAATAGACAATTTAAAATAAAATAAAATTGCAGCGAGGAATTAAAAATAAAAAATAACGTCGCTGAATAATATTAGCTCCACAAAATGATTGTACAGCTCTGATGGTAAGAACGATACAGTCGGCAAATAACGGCGGCCGTCGGTGATACAGATTTTTTCGGATGTCATTAATGTCATGCAACCCTTCTGAAATTATTCTTCACGACTCGTTTGAAGAATCCAGTATCACAAGGGAAAATGTTGGCTGAGAGCCCATTGAACAACTGCACGGTACGGCAAAGGTAAGAATTGGCGAACTTCTTTGTTCTTGTCGTGATCGCCGGTACCGTGTGACTGTGGCTCTGTAAGTTAGTCCGCGTGGTTTTGTTTTGATAAGGAGATGATGAGAGATATTAACATAATATTTATGATATTATGTTAATTTTCTTTTCTTGTATTAATATTTTGTGAATATAGTTTCCGTTCAAACAGATTGTAGACAATATATACATAATTATAAATTCATATTATAGATGAAAAATAATTCTACAGGACAATAGGGTCAATCGCCCACCTCCTGAAAGCATGCCTAGGTTCAGGTATCCTGGCAATGCCGGCAGCCTTCAAGAACGCCGGTCTAATCACGGGAGCGATTGGCACATTGATAGCCGGTTTCATCTGCACTCACACCGTACATATCTTTGTAAGTTTTTCTTTATATATTTTACTAGTTGTATCTCACGGTTTCACCCGGGCATATTTTATCCGACAAATTCTCCACCGCTCCGATACCAACGTACCAGGGTAGCCTATCATTTTTATTACTTCCCGTACTAGCCTACAGCTTGCCAGATTACTTGACATTCATAATTACTACTCCCCTCCTTAGAAATTTACCGTGAAGTTATAGAGCCTGTGAGTTTTCCCAATAAATATACTATAAAATGCAAGTTTTTTTTTTAATCTGACTGATTATTCCGAAGATAAGCGCGTTTAAACAAACAACAGAACAATCTCTTAAGCTTCATAATATTAGTATAGATTATAATGTTTGTAAGTTTGAGAAGGTAAGCTATGGGACTACTGATCCGTTTCTAAAAATTATTTCAAAATTATAAAACTACGTCATCCCTGAGTGATGTAGGCTATAATATTTTGCTATATTTTATAATTTTGCTATATATGCTAGTTGTACGGTTACTATTGTATTTGTAAATATAATCTGTATTTTCATTACATTAATTTTCTTTTAAAATACAGGATTAATCGTTTATAAGTTAAAATCTTTTTGAGATGTCTAATAACGAATTATATAAACATCTAATGGTCACTATTGATTATAATCAGTGATGTGCCGGATTGTTAAAAATGTGGATCCGCGGATACGGACCTCGGCTTTCGTGTTTCGCTTATTCGCAGTAGGCGCGTGTCACCTTGGACCGATAGTTAGCAAACTCTTTGCGTAAGTAATTCATGAGACATGTTCAAACTCGCATTCTGAGCGCGATTCGTTAATACTTTGAGCGCGACAAAGGACAGCGTAGAGCACTACGACAGTTTTCTAATTTAATACAATAATATTTAATTACGAGTATGACGATTATGATGATTAACAACAAAAATAATTTTAAAGAGCTCAAGAGTTTTCATTGTTACCTTTCAAATTTCATTTATGGAATATATATAAAAGATTCGCAAAGAAAAACGGATATCAATAGGGACCTCTTTTCCCTCACGAATATCCCTGGATACGGATATCAGGCGCTTCACTAATTATAATAAATGACATATTATAATTCAACTGTCCGTTAACATCGCCTATAGGTAATACTTCATGCTTCATATACGCAACAGTGGTCGTGTTGTATTGAAGGGTGTGGCTCATAACATACACTGACACACAAGCCATTCTACTGCATATATTGACTGACCTCGGGTCTGATTGAGAATGTATATAGTTGTATGTAGCAGTGAACACTTGACATTAGTATGACCACATTCCTGTTTGCTATTTCCTATTCATACAAATAAATGTTATATTTCATTATAAATTCATCATTGCATTAATTAAAAAAAATTGTATTACGCAAAGTCATGACACTATGAGTGATGGTGAGCACAGTATGGAAAAACAAGGCGACCACCGTAATATCGACAATCCATCGGAAGTCATCGCTAGCATGCCGGCTGAATTAATTTCTTCACATTACGCGTAAAGGACCCGACATAAGAAGGAGGGAATATAGTGACTGTAAGATGGTTTCACAGTACAGCAATGATATATAGTGAACTTCTTCGTTCGTGCCGAAGTTGAGTTAAATCTATGACTTCTAAGCCTAGCGCGTGTTATTTTTTCATGGAAGCGAGAACTAAGGATTGTGTTGAACAGCTCTTCAGAACACACGTCAAGATAAATGCGGTAAAACAGACTAAGCGAGGCAGCTGGAGTGGTTGATGTTCTTTTTTATGCCAAAGGACCGCAAACAGACGGCCCACCTGATGGTAAATTATTACTGTCGCCTTGAACAGCTGCAATACCAACGGCATTACAGCTATGTCGCCGTATATATTTCAATCCCTTTTTGAGAAGCTCCATGTCATAGCCTTGGTAGCCTTGGTATCCTAGCGTACGTGATAAGAACGTTCTAGAAAACCTGACTGTTGTGATTTGACTAGGTTTTAAAAGTATGAGAGTGACAAGCCAGTCAAGAGCGGAGCGGAAGGTGCGACATTGGAACAGTTATGATGGCAACACACTTCCTCACTTCCTCAGAGCATTCCTTGCCATGACTTATTAACGTTTTCATTATTGCATAATTTTTACTTCAAATTTATTATAGGTAAAAGCTTCCCAAGAACTATGTGTCGACGCTAAAAAGCCTTCAATGACGTACGCGGATACATGCGGCGCTGCTTTCACGTACGGTCCGAAAAAACTGCAGTCGTGGGATCGATTTGTAAAGTAAGTAAATTTTTATATGTTTTTTTTATCTATTCTAAATGATAAACGCAACTTACCTGACAAAGCTATCTATAACCACAAAGAGGACAGTGGTATTTTCTGAAGCAAGTCAGTAATGCACTGGCCCTCGTGAAGACTAAAACGCCCTTCAGACGATAATAACACAGCAACTACTGTATTGGAGTAGATCTATATATATATATGGTGATTATGCATATATATCAACACCACTATCTTTTACATATTTTATTTATGTTTAGTGTTTTCAGTTAATTCATATAAACAAGAAAATGAATTTGACGTATCGTATTTGATGTGAAACAATTAATGTCTTGGTTAGGAGTAAAATGGTTTGTAAGAGTACCGAGTACCGACGTAACCATCAGATTTGTTGTATCGCCATCTATCCGCACATACTACACAAATGTAAATGTGCCGCATGATGGTAAGCGGCTAACGTAGCCTATGGACGCCAACCTTGAGCCTCCCTGCTCCAAGGAGCTCTGAAAACGCTACTCACCGTAGGAACACAACACAAGGTTATTTGGCTGCGATCTTCTAATCTTCAAATCGATCTGTCTAGTCATATGTCAAAACTTTCTTATTGGGTGACGCAGAAACATAATCAATAGGCCAACGCTACTGGCCTTCTTGATGCTTAAAACTATAATTGAACGAAGGAGTTATTTATAATATTTGAAATTATATTTATATCTATATATTTATATTAGCCTTTATCAGCGTTTTGACTTCCTACCTGATATTAACTATTTCTGTAGTTTAATATACTATGTACACACATACCTATAAATATAAGTTACATAAATTTAGTCGTTTCTAACTTTTTTTTAGATCGAAAAATAAGTCATTTAAAGGAAGAGGTTAATTGTCGAATCCAACTCGGCAGTGTTCAGAAAGCTAAGTAATAGGAATGATACATATGAAATTATCGTTTTATATAGAAAAAGTAAAACGAAAAAATATTATGAAATTATACATTTCATCAATCGAAGTATGTACCATTATTATATATGCACTTTCTCCATTTTATAGGTAGTTCATTGATTCCATTGCTGAAATATTTTTTTTATCACTCACACCGAAGCCCGCCGCTAACTCTGACGTGGTTTGCGAAGGATCCGCTTTCACGATCACTTTTAATTCTTCATTATCAACTAGGGTCTTCGGCCATCCTCAGGGTTTGTTTCGTAGGTCAAAATATCCAGAACCAAAACGCTGGAACGAAAAACGTACCGTGCTTTATTTTACAGTAGGTTCCCCATATACATCATTAATCCTTAGAGGTCTTCCTGCAGCAATGATACCACGATGGAACTCATATTCGTAAATAGCGCGATATTTTAAGTTTCCAATATTTTGAAAAGAACGATGTAAAAAAAAACAAATAGTGCGAAAACAAATGAATCACTAAATGCAAAACATGCGAATAATTTGGAATTCCTAACCAAACGACAGATATTTGTATTCAAGGTGGTCAGTTCAACAAAACGCCAATTTCATATGTAAGGACCTAATACATCTTCTCGTCCTAGATACCACAGTGTCATGCCAGTGTTTACTGCCAGTGATGACTTATGCTATTGAGACAGGATTGCTAACGATGAACCTCATATGAAAGCTCAAGGGTACTCAAAGGCCAATAAAGATGGCTATGCTCGGAATTTTTCTGCGTGATCAAATTAAAAATGAGGAGATCCGCAGAAGAACCAAAGTTACCGATGTAGCTCTAAAAATAGGTAAACTTAAGTGGCAGTGGGCGGGGCACGTAGCTCCTAGAACGGATAGCCGATGGGGCAGATAGCCCGGTGAAGCTGTAAAAGTCGCAAAGGCTCCAGGCCCCCTAAGGCTAACAGTATGGTCAGTACGAAAAAAAAAACCTCCACAAGGAGGACCGACGACCAGGTAAAGGTTGCAGGAACCCACTGGATCCAAGTATCGCAGGACCGATCATTATGGTAATCCTTGAGGAAGGCTTATATCCATTAGTGAACCTCTTTCGGCTGCTAAATAATGGGATGGTCATTTGTTTTGTTCTATTTGTATACGGAAGCTCATATAGCTATTTATGTAATTCCTTCACAAGCTCTAATTTCCAAAAAAATCTTTAGTATTCCTCAATAAAAAAGGAATTCAACGTGATAGTACAATATTAATCTTCATCATATTTCGTGTTATAATAAGCTTTAAATTACTCATTTAATTGACAGAACTTTCACGGACTACTGTATGTCGCTGACTTACGTGAGCCTCCTTTGCGTGTATGTCGTGTTCATCGGCGCGTCATTTAAAGAGGTCAGTTTATCTTTCGAATAACTCTTCTTCAACTACTGGATGCTTACAGTATTTTTTTTATGTAATATTCTTGCATATGCTACTAAATGTGGCTTGTTTTTATTTGTTTATTTTTAATTAATTACTAGATTACATCTTTTTAACAAAGCCTTTATAGCCATAATAAGGCATATTTGATGGACGTCAATATTGCTTGTCATATTAATCTAGGCGCTAAAAGGTGTCACTATATTCCATATAAAACACCTTGGCTTCTGTTCAATGCAATTTCGATTTCAAGATCGATAAGCATTAGAAAATCAGAGAAGTATGGACTTTACAATTCTTCCATGAATTCATTCAGCTGAAATATTAATTAATCTTTTCTGTTTATCCAGACTTTAGACGTTTACATTCCGGAATACCAGCTTTCAATTCAAACCTATTGCGCTCTGACCCTTGTTCCACTAGTACTTATCTGCCAGATAAGGAACTTGAAGTATCTGGTGCCGTTCTCTGCGATCGCAAACATTCTTATCTTCATAGTATTCGCTATAACATTGTATTATGTGTTCACTGACCTACCTCCGGTGAAAGATAGGGAGATGGTGGCTAGTGTGACTCAATGGCCATTGTTTTTAAGGTAAGCTTTTCCAATTCATGTACATAACTCTAATACTAGAAAAGTTATTTAATTCTTTCTAATAGTATGTCCTATAGAACTAGTTTTGTTAGACATTTCTCTTTTCTACGGTGTGTTTTTATTTGAAAATTTTTGTTTTTTAAAAACTACTTCAATATATAGTCAAATGTTGAGAATTTTTACAGCAAATGTTTTATTATTTCTTGCTCTTCGTAATTATTAATATTTTTCAAACGAACGAAAAAATAGAAAGTAACTGAATCTAGCATAATATTATCATCATAAATTATTTTATAGTTGAAAATGTGTTTGCAGTACCGTCATATTTGCAATGGAGGGCATAGGCGTTGTGATGCCACTGGAGAATGAAATGGCCAATCCACAGCATTTCCTCGGTTGTCCCGGTGTCCTCAATATATCTATGGTGATAGTGATCACATTATACGGTATCGTTGGCTTTTTCGGCTACGTCCAGTACGGTGATGCCGTTAAAGGAAGCGTCACGTTAAATCTCCCTCAGGATGAAATGTAACTATAAAATTAATTATATAAAAGCTATATGAAGATGCTATCGCTCAGTGAATATACGACCTATATATTACATCACCCTCACATCATATGTATAAAAATTAGGTGATTGTGACACATATCATGTAGATGTGATGTCAAACTCAGGTAACGTATTCACTGGGTGATCATTAAACTCATTTACCTCTAAATTATTCCTTCAATCTTTGGCACAAGCTTCCCGTATTATAATCATATATTGCTTCCTTCTATTATATCAATAATAGAAGGAAACACAGAGAATGGACTCACTTTACTAGATACTCGATATATTATTGCTAAATCAAGACACTTTATTTTTAACTGTGTAGAACCTTTATTTTTTCTGCACAAAAATCACTTCGAAGGCGAGGGACAAAATAATACTCGACGTTATCACACCAACATACAGTAACTCAGACGGACAACTTTCCTGAACTGGACTGACTGACAACAGCTCGAAACTAGTCGCTAGAAAGAGTTTTTACCATCTTTATGGTTGTCATGTATCGGATAATAATTATTTTCACTAAAAACTTAAAGATTCACATTCTTTTTGTTCCAGAATGGCCCAGACCGCTAAACTTTTGATGGCATTGGTGATATTTTTATCTTATACGCTCCAGTTTTACGTACCTATGGAATGGGTCACTAGGATGCTTCAAAACCGAGACTCAAATAAATACGAGAACATAATACAAATCAGTATAAGGACCTGTCTCGTTACAGTAACTGGTGAGTGTTCGAAAATACTGATAGTAAAAGCTCTTTATCTGATTGTTTTAGTCTTTATGTTGACTTTGCAATATGAAAGTAGTTGATCCTATGCATGGTTTGATTATAGCGCCACTATTACTCCACACATTTTTACTCCAAAGCAGCAGTCCTCTTTTCCATCATTCGTTTTCAAATCTAAAGGGTTATATTCTATACTAATATTGATCTATAATAATATATATAATAATAATAATATAATATTCTATACAAATATGAATATATTTGTTGGAGGTAATATCTAGAACTGCTGATCCGATTCTTAAACACTTTTTCTTTTCTCTAAGTGTTATAAGGCTTATACTTTATTTTTATTAGGTTTTTTATGGTAATTAACGCGTACGGAGCTGCGGGCGATTACTGATCTACAACTTGGTCTCAGGCCAGTACTTCTAAATGGAGTTGTTTATATTAGGTCTTTACCTATGAAATTGCCGTTTTGTATGAAAAAATTTAAACGATGTTTTTTCATGTATTTTTTATTTGTATTAATCGAAGTAATCAACCATGCAATCAATGCATCTTTGCCAGTGCAGTGGCAGTTTATTGATGCCCTTCTTAAAGAAATCAGCTGGACGGGAGGCAACAAATTCTTCAAAGGCATTTTGTACTGCCTCTCGGGTATTGAATTTTTTTCCCGCCAAGTAGTTATCCAAATTCTGGAAAAAGTAGTAGTCTGTAGGCGCAAGGTCTGGTGAGTAGGGCGGATGACGGAGAACTTCCAACCCTAGTTCTTGCAACTTGGAGACCGTCTGTTGTGGAGTATGAGGTCGCGCGTTGTCGTGCAGGAGCAGCGGAGACGAGCGATTGACCAATGCTGGTTGGAGACGTGCCAGCTTCTCCATCATTGTGTTCAGTTCTTCACAACACACATCTGCAGTAATGCTCACCCAGTTTGCTAAGAAGCTGTGATGAATCACACCGGCGCTAGACCACCAAACAGTGACCATCACTTTTCTAGAGGTAAGTTTTCGTTTAGGGCATTGTTTAGGTGCTGAACCAGGATCCAACCAACTTGCTGAGTGCTTGCGGTTATCAAACAGAATCCATTTTTCATCGCAGGTAACAATGCGGTTCAAAATTCCTTCATTTGTGTGTCTGTTGAGCAGTGCAAGGCACGTCTCGACGCGTACTTCGCGCTGGCGATCATTGAGTTCGTGGGGCACCCATTTGTCAAGCTTTTTTACCTTGCCAATTTGACGCAAATGGACCAATATTGTTTTGACGCTAACGTCGAAAGCTGCTGCTAATTCAGTCGTAAATTGTGTATCATCAGCTTCCACAATCGCCTTTAATTCGTCATTGTCGACCAAAGTGTTTGGACGACCGCGAGGTTCATTTTTCAGGTCGAAATTCCCAGAACGGAAGCGAGTCAACCAATAACAGGTGGTGCGTTGGTTTGTAGTGTTATCTCCGTAAACGTCGTTGATGTTGCGTGCCGCTTGTGCCTCGTTACTGCCACGACGGTACTCATATTCCATAATTACTCGAATTTTTAACGTATCCATGATGACAAAAAATATTGAAATGCGATGAAAATGTAACACTAATCAATAAACAAAAGACTACTTTTGGAAAAATAATTCCATGTTATTAAAATAAAATTAATTAAAAATTAGTATTCTTAGCCAAACAAAAATTATTTTGATTTGATATGGTCAGTACTGCAGAACGGCAATTTCATAGGTAAAGACCTATTAGATAACTCTAGACAGCGACAACTTAACTTAGAATGCCTTTATGCTTCGTCTTTAAAAAAAAAAACATTGCACAGTTCCTCATTGTTATCACATTATAATCCAGAAACAATGTGTACGTCGAGAAACAAATTTCCGTCGATATTCATTCACGTGACGACGGAGTACAATTAAATTATAATCCTGAAACGGAATGCGCCGAAGCGTGTCACCATCACCAAGTTTCACCATCCAATTGAATACGAATGCCCTGTTTTCTCATCATAACCGCTCCTCATTTACTTTTCATCTGGAGTGTAATCCGTACATAAGTTTCTGTCTTAGGGATATTTTTAAATGGTGCTTTGATTCTGGACTACTTTTTTCATTTTCTTTAATGTTTTTACTATTTAAATTGTAGATAAGAGCTAAATAATTACTATAATATGTTAATAATTTCTACACAGTTGCAATAGCAGCAGCCTTTCCGAACTTAGAGCTTGTCATCAGTTTCGTAGGAGCCATCTTCTTCTCGTCCCTCGGTCTTCTTTTCCCGGCTATCATTGACACCGTCTACCGATGGGAGAAAGGTTTCGGGAAATACAACTACAAGCTATGGAATAATATAATTATCGCTTTAATTTCATTAATAGCTTTATTTTCTGGAGCCTATGTATCTATACAAGGGATGATTGAAGACTTCGGTAGACACGAGAGCATAACACATCACAACGATAATGACACAATAACATAATGAGTACATTAATGTAAAGTCAATAATGTCAAACTGTTTAAATAAAATAATAGTCACTTTTAAGTATGTCATTAAATAAATAGTGATAAAATGCGTAAATTTTCTATTATTTGGTAAAAGAAATTTTCAGAGCAATACACAACTAATATCAATCAATCATAAGAGGAAGTTTTTCTTTCACTTATTTTTTGACATTGGTACTTTTCTGATCAATGCCAAACACAGAATGTATATATAGTTTTATATACTTCGCAACCAATTTTATTAAAGTGTTGTAGCAAGTGGAAAATAAAAATTGTAGGAGATAAAAAAAGAAGGAGAGAAATAATTTAATGTATACTTACTTTAACTTATTTCATATTTCTAAAGACAGTGGATTATTTTTCGAAGCCCATCTTTATTCATGTTTGCGCAGTCAGGCTTCTCTACGATAAAAATGACCTACCATATTATGATCACTGCGTAACATCTGAATGAATTATATTTGTTACATATTTGCGACACAACGGTAGTGTGATTTATTTTGTTCGGTGGCGCCATCTCTTTATATTTTGTCTGAAGTGAAACTATGTTATTATAAATGTAGATTCGAAACTTTCATAGTAATATTGAGGAGCAGAATGAGTTGTCACAAATAAAACTTCTTAAAAGAAATCATTTTCTGTTATAATTTTTGTCGTGGTACAGTTTATTGGTGTTACGAAATATGTAGACACAAATTTTAAAATGACTATCTGATTAAGCGCAACCAATCAGGAGTGAGAATATGATGATAATGGTGATGGTGAGAGTATGGAATTAAGTTATTTGATGGAAAGCACAGTACAATCCAAATAATAATGGCAATCACCGAGAGATTGGCAATTCATCGCCGTTCGCCGCTGTCATACCGCCGTGCTAGCCTCTCGGCTGCTGGATATAACACTTGTGATCTCGAAAAGCGACAAACCAAAAGGGATCACAGTAACTCCCTTTATTACCATGTGCATGGTGATCAGGAGCCAGTCGAGTACTGATCCCTACATCGTTTAATTACTGGATTAATACCAGCTGTCCCCAGAATGCGACACGCCTGTGCGTGCCACTATAGCGGGTGTCACACCTGGTGTATGGTCGTCGAGATCCAGTCCAACAAATGTCATGTCCCACCACCTAGCTACTGATTAACTTGTTGCGTAAAACAAGGGGAAATAAACAAAGACATAGTAAATACTAAAGCATCTGATGAATTTCGATGAATTTAAAAGCGGTAATAAAACATCTGAGCGCTACTATGTCGCTGTCGGTTAGTAACACGCGGCCCTCTTCATAATAACATGTTGTTTTCTCGTCTGTAATATTACAGATGTGAAACTATTTGTTCAACTGTACAATTGAAATGAAATTATAATTTCATGAATTTCACTTTCATTAACATTGAAATGACATTTCAATTTTACTTTTTTAATATAGATAAATAATGTAAATAGTATTTTATATAATGTATCAATAGCATAATAAATAAAAATATTATAAATACAATTGTATAATATAATTCATACACATAACACGACTGTTTTCATATAGTTTTGTTTATGTTGCCTTTTGTACAGAATAACTAATCTTTTTCAAGTGAAATAAATAAAATACAATTTAGTTTATTGTACTAACAATATCAAACTCGAAGTTTCTAAATAAATATATAAAATATTTTTTTTTCCTTTCCTACAAAATATTATGCCAGAACACGCCTATTGGTGCTTGGCGACAGATTTTTAACCTGAGGGTGGTAGCTAGCCAGGCAGGAATCAGAAAAAGCCCTACCACCATGCTATGGTTTCCTCACGATGTTTTCCTTCACTGAAAGCTCAGGCTCATTGCAAGATTCGAACTCACGTCAATCACATCTGCACCTAAGAGCCCAAAGATAACCACAAAATGTGATATTGCTTAATAACCAATGATAAAATTTATAAGTACAAAGTAAGTAAAAAAAATCGTTCAAACCATCCACTCTCAAGGGATCCTTATCCTTATCTCGTATGGTGTAATAAATAAGATCGGGGAGTAAGGATTCTGATAAAGGCGATCGTGTCGACTCGTTGTCCAGAATTACTTATTTCCGCTTGCAATAAAATTGTGGTTAATGTAATTAAATAAATATTATCTGGGAGGTGTGACAACTCTAAGGAAATCGGGACTCAAACTATAGAATAGAATACGGAATATACTTATTTCGTTTATATTAATAAACCGAAAATTATAATAGTGTCATATTTTATAGTTTGTTTCAAACTCAAATACAGTTTATTTCATTTAGGTCCTTGGAAGGGCTCATTTTTAGGGTTCCGAAGTTAACAAGAAACCTTTATAGTTTCGCCATATCCTACCGTCTGTCTGTCCGTGGCTTAATAACTCAGAGATTCTTAGTATTAGAAAACATTCATTTGGTATGGGTATACATATTAATCATCCCGACAAAGTGGTAAAATCATGGAAAAAAAAATAGGGTACACAAGTAAAGTGGGGGTGATTTTTTTTCTCGACTGCCCCATAGTTTGGGGATTCGTTGAAAAATATTGCGGGTGTGTGAAAACCATTTTTCAATTCAAGGTTTAATGTGCTCATTTTTTATAGAGTCAAGTGCCTTTCCTACCAGGAAAATGTTTATTTTTAGACATGTGAAAAATTTACGGCAGTAGTATAGTATAATGAAGTTAAAAGAAAAAAAAGTGTGTGTGCGATTCACACACGATAGAAGTGAAACTTCATTTTAAAAGACAATTTCTATTTTATTTAAACAGTGTGCAATAAACATACACACCGACATTTACTCTCTCGCTCTGGCTCACACTAAGAGGAGAGACCGATACTATATTGCTCTCTCGCTCTGGCTCACACAAAGAGGAGAGACCGATAATGTGCGTTAAACGTTTATCGTTTAACATTTAACGTTTAACGCTTGGAAGTCGCATAAGAAGTTTCACTTCAAAACTATCTCAGTTAAGTAAGTTTTACAAGTTACCGAGAGTTATAGTTGACCAATTTATAAAATGTACCCACTTGGAGAAGTAAATAAAAAGCAAAATTTCCTATAAAAAGTGTATTTGACTCTTGACTCTGACTTGAAACCCAAAAAAAATTGTTCAACAATGTAATAATAAGTATCTTTTCTTCATAACTTTGTACATTTTCAATAAAAACCGAAATTTTTTGTCCGAATTAAAATTTTACTGGTTAAAATTTTGTTTTCGTTTTTCCCGCCGCGCCCTTCAATCTAGATTTAATTGTAATGACCCCTAGTGGGCGCTGGTTTGTATGAAAGTGTGCCCTCTACAATTTCTAATTACTGTAATAAAATAATGAGAAATTATTAATTTCAATCAAAAAAATATTTTTTTTTTTTTTTTTATCGTTATAGGTTTGGCGTAGTGGCCACAATCTCACCTGATGTTAAGTGACGATGTGGCCCAAGATGGTAACACGCTAAACCTAGTGGAAGACTGGCTCTCAAGTGCAGCTGCCGGAACACACCTATTGGTGCTTGGCGGCAGATTTTCAACTTTAGGGTGGTAGCTAGCCAGGCGGGCATTAGATAATGCCCTACCACCATGCTATGGTTTCCTCACGATGTTTTCCTTCACCGAAAGCTCAGGCTCATTGTAGGGATTCGAACTTACGTCAATCGACGCGAAGTCGTACACGCTACCACTGCGCCATCATCGCTTCTATTGGTGCTTGGCGGCAGATTTTCAACTTGAGGGTGGTAGCTAGCCAGGCGGGCATTAGATAATGCCCTACCACCATGCTATGGTTTCCTCACGATGTTTTCCTTCACCGAAAGCTCAGGCTCATTGTAGGGATTCGAACTTACGTCAATCGACGCGAAGTCGTACACGCTACCACTGCGCCATCATCGCTTCTTAGCTGTAGATAATAATAATTATGAAAGCACATAATCTTTATAAACCTTGGTTTAGTGAATGTTATTTAAACCGACAATATATAAAGATAGCATTAAGACTTCGTTCAGGGCACTATCCATCGGGTAAATTTGCATATCTCATGAGGAAAGCAGAGTCACCCAATTGTAATATATGTGGAAAGATTGATGATGTGCATCACCTACTGATGGAGTGTGCCAAGAACAAGATCGAAAGGGAGTCGCTGGTGAATAGCATGAATTTAAACTGTCAAGATATTGGTGTTTTTCACAGCATTTTGGCAGAACCTTATTCAGATGGTGCCAAGATGTTGTATGACCTTGTAGTGCTAACTCATCAGCGACTCTCTTGATGTGATGATATAAAGGATGGGGTACAATGGGACTGATATATTCGGTAGAATAAAAGTCCCAAAAACACAAAAAAAAAAAGCACATAAAATATTAGACGTACATGACATACGTCTCAAAAATACTTAAACGTAAATACGTAAACAAGGCACCATGTTATAATGAACGTAAATTAATTTTAAGTTACTCTTAAAAAAAGTTACTCTTCTCTATATATATATATATATATATATAATGTAAATTTTACTACAGATATTGAATTGATAACAAAATTATCTTCATAGTTCTAATTAAAAAGTAATAGCTAAATTGATTACTGACTTTGATAGGCAATGTATTTTGAGTCAATAAAGGGAATATATGGTTAGCCATATGTTTCAACTTCACCAATAAAAGAGGACGCCATCGTTTATATACCGTTTCACTGAGTTGTAAAACAGATTGTGGTTTTTCTATGAAGTGAGTGATCTAATGACTTAAAAGCGTAAATATGTTAAATTCAAGAGTATTCTATAGAGTATAAGGATAATTATTAATTCTAATAAATATTCGGTAAATCATAGTATCTCCATTTGCATATAATAAATATTTCCCCAACACTAAGCATACTAATGCACGACAATCATCATCATCATCATCATTTCAGCCGAAAGACGTCCACTGCTGGACATAGGCCTCTCCCAAACATAGGCCTCTCCCAATGCACGACAATGCACTCGTGATAGTCGCATCATCCCATCATCATTAACACGTCACATTTAGTATGAAATAACCATATTGCTTAATATAATAAAAAATTGTAAGATTAAAATATATATTATCTTCGAATGATAATCCCTTTGATGTATGGCGAGCTATATTTTATGTCAAGATAAAATATTATAGCATTTCTGTCATCTAAAACGCGCTTTATAGTATAAGAGGTTACTTGTAAACCCCATGTAACAACATCACTTATTCTTCTTAAGAATTCATAAGAATCAGTCGTTCTGAATTTTCTAAAACCCTCGGGAGCACCTCAGCGTAACATAAACTGATACTTTTTTATTAGAGACTAGCTGTGCCCGCGGCTTCTCTCGCGTGGACTTCAGAGTGCCGTCGGTATTGTGGTGACCCCGTTCCACCGTATTACTTTCATATGCACTTAGTAAAAAGGTATTATTTTGAAATTACAAATGGACACTTCAATTTTAAAATATGCATAGATAGCAAAAAAGCCTGTGTGAAAATCATTTTTTTTTATGTTTCAGATAAATTTGATTCTAGTTATAAATATAACCTAAAACATATATATTTAATTGATGTTTACTAAGATGATCTTACATACCAATCATAAATAAAATTAAGGCTCCAATGTTTTACTATACGAGTATATGATCCTTAGAATAAATAAATATAAAAAACTCTCTAAACTTTGAACTTATATCTGTAGGAAAACGTCAACGCCAACGCTGGATGAGGAGAGAAGGTTGTTAAAAGCTTCTGGAACGAATGTGAGAGTTCTGAATGAAAAATCAGCGCGCATACAGGAGGCGTGCAGGCGAGACAAGAACACTCACCTCCAGAAAATATGTGCGGAAGTTGAAGCGCACGCTGGTAGACATGAATCCAGAGACCTTTACCATAAGATCCGATTCATAACCAAATCGCTCACTACTAGAACTTGGGCTATAGAAAACGCTTGTGGTGAGACAATTACGGAGCTCGACGCCATCTCTGAAACATGGAGGGACTATTGCCAAACTTTGTTTCAGGATTCAGAATCGCGATGTTTTCCATCAACACAGCCTGAAACTGACGAAATGGAACCTGACATATTAAAGAATGAAGTTAGAGCAGCCATAAAGCATCTCAAAAATGGCAAGGCAGTAGGGAGAGACTTTATCTCAATAGAAAACATCAAGGCGTCAGGAGAGTATGGTGTTCAAATTTTCCACACTCTATGTAATAGCGTTTGGCGGACTTGTGTTTGGCCGCAGGATTGGGCACACACTATCTTCCTGCCTCTACATAAGAAGGGCTCTACAAAATCTTGCGGCAACTATCGCTTAATCGCTCTGATACCGAATGCGAGCAAAATACTTCTGCACATTGTGAACGACCGCTTGAAATAGTACCTGTCTAAGGAAATAGCACCTGAACAGGCTGGTTTCGTGAAGGGTAAGGGCACCCGCGAGCAGATTCTAAACGTGCGCCAGATAATAAATAACAAACCTATTTACATCTGTTTTGTTGATTTCTCAAAGGCATTTGATTCAGTGAAATGGCCGAGACTCAGGGGCACGCTCTTGGATATGGATACTCCAAAACACCTGGTGACAATACTTAGAAACCTTTACGAAAACGGGACGGCCTCAGTAAGAACAGATGAAGTTCTGTCCAGCGATATCCACCCCCGTGCGGGAGTACGACAAGGATGTATAATTTCTCCGTTACTGTTTAACATCTATACAGAATTAATAATGAGGATTGCTCTTGAAGGTTGGGCTGACTGTGTCACTATCTGAGGTAAGCGAATATCAAACCTACGATACGCAGACGATACCACACTTTTTGCGAGTAGCGTTGAACACATGGAAGAGCTCCTACACAGAATGGAACGTGTCAGCCTTGATTTTGGTCTCAAAATAAATCACAGCAAGACTAAGATGATGATTGTCGATCGTGCAAACAACAACTCGCCACAGGTTACACAAATAGCGAGTTGTGAGGTGGTGCAATCACATATATACCTCGGTGCATTGATATCGAATAGTGGCGGCTGCATAGACGAAATCAAGCGACGCATGGCAATCGCCAAATTAGCTATGCATAAGCTGAAGAAAATATGGAGGGATCGAAACATCACCAAAGCCACCAAAACCAGACTTGTCAGGGCTCTCATATTCCCCATATTTCTTTATGCTGCGGAGACATGGACCCTACGAGAACGTGAGAAAAAACGGATTGGTGCTCTTGAGATGTGATACTGGAGAAGAATGCTCGGTATATCGTGGACGGAATTCCAAACCAATGAGTCTATTCTTCGAGAGCTGGGCATCAAGCAGAGGCTATCAAACACAGTGCAGGTTCGCATCTTCACCTTCTTTGGACACGTATCACGGCGCGGAAGCGAATCCATTGAACGCCTGGTAGTGCAGGGCAAAGTTGAAGGCACCCGACCACGCGGGAGATCGTCCATGAGGTGGACGGACCAAATAAAAAGCGCTGTCGACGGTCCTCTGCACGAATGCACAAGGAGAGCGGCAATTCGCGAAGAGTGGCGTCGTATTGTTAAACAAGCTACAAAAACCTCAACGTGACGACCACGACCACTCTGGCAAGAGTGTAACGTCAAAGAAGAAAAACGTATTAGGAGGAACACTTCAAAGATTCGAGATTATTTTTAAGAAACACAAAAAATTCGTGTGTATGCGTTTATAAATCGTAAGCAATTTGCAATGTGACTGATAAACTGTCAACCACCTTTGATATGAACTTGCAGTTTTAATTATGGCACTAACCGAACATGAGCACGAAGTTTAAACTTATTCACACGATTACAGTTATGAGATTTTGAAAGTGGGCCATCTTAGGAATAGGGCCTTCTTAGGCGCAGGTACCTTGATTGAATGACCTTATTATTTCTGTTATCGATTAAGGAAAGACGAAGGAAACTGACAACACAGCCAATACAGATATCTCGCGAGTTTTTGAGTAATTAAGTGAAAAATTATCATGTAGGTATTTGGTTTCATTAAAATAATTGTAAATAATTTTATGATTTTTATCAAAACAGAAAAAATCGAACTCGATTTCCTAGGTTGGAATATCGATTCACTAAATCCATTCAGCACTACAAATCGATAAAAAAATATTTTTATTGGCTCAAAACATCAATTCTTCAATTAATCGATCCTAGATCGTCGTCTCTGAGTGGTAACTTGTAACAACAGCATGAACAGAATCCCTGAAATGAGCCTGAGCTTTCGGTGAAGGAAAACATCGTGATGAAACCATAGTATGGTGTTAGGGATTTTTCAAATACCCGCCTGGCTAGCTACCACCCTCAAGTTGAAAATCTGTCACCAGGCACCTGTAGGTGTGTTCCAGCATCTGCGTTTAAAAACCAGTTTCCCCACTAGGCTTAGCGTATTACCACCTTGGACCACATCGTCACTTTACATTAGGCGAAATTGTACCCATAACGCTATCTCTATAAATGATTAAAAAGACACTTATTTAATTTCAGATTTATTGAACAGTTCATGCGTACGCGTGTTTCCGAATGCGTTTTAGCTGAACTACACCGGGACAGATTATATGGCTATTAATTAACATGGCAACATAGCATAGGATTATACGAATGCCGTTTGTATGTGAATTGATACTTACGGTCGTTCTACAAAATAAACAGATATAATTCCGTATATAAATAGGTATATCAATTTCAAGGTATTTAAATGGTTATATAGTAGCTGTTTTTTATTCATGTTTTAATGGATTTACCGCGTCAAGTAGTAGTTTGCTTGATTGCCGGTGACGAATAATCTTTTAGTACTTATATCTATTATTTTGTTTATGTGATATACAAGTAGTACAAATAGCCATGCAATGATGGCTTAGGGGTAGCGAGTTTGGACACCGCGTCGATCGATGTAGGTTTGAATCTTACAATTAGCCTGAGCTATCTGTAAAACCCGCCTAGTTAGCTAACACCCTCAGCTTGAATATCTGTCTCCAAGTACTTATAGGCTTGTTCCGGTAGCTAGATTTAAGAGCCAGTATCTCTAGGCTTAGCGTGTTACCATATAAGACCACTTCGCCACTAGACATCAGGTGAGATTGTGTTCAAACGCTAATACCTATAGAGAATTTTAAAAAAGCAGTCCTCTTATGTTAAGTGGTTACTGCAGCCTATAGCTAAGTATGTAAAAACAACCATAAAAGGACCACAGTCCTGGGGCTAGTCATAATTATAATTTAATATATTGCAACTTTGTTTACATATTTATAGCTACTAGTTGGCCTGTATATATAATTTAGCCAATGTAAATGACATTCAAAACGGAATCGAGTATTTTTTTCTACAAATGCTAAGTTGGCCCATGCCCATATTGTCGTTAATTCTTCATGAAAATTAATGATTTGAACATCATTTTGAACCTTATGTTCACCGTCTTTGACAACAAATATATTAAAAATAATGTTTTCGTTTAAAATAATAAAATAAAAACTTTTTCATTATTAATGCGATCTGCTAATACTAATTAAAATAAATTCAAGGCGCCATCTATTAACAATCTGGTTAACTAACATAACAGCTGTTAGATTTTTTATATTCTATAACGAACAAAATAATTGTATGGGTCAGCTAGTGAAAACAATTTGCGCACACGTGTGACCGAAGATGGTAATACGATAAACCTAGAAATACACTGCATTAGTTTATTTTTAAAAAGATAATTTTCTAAACAACAATTACTACCCTTGGAGGTAACCAAAACGTTACTTTCGAAAAAAAAAAATAATAAAAAACTTTGATTTATAATTAAATCATTCATTAAGACATTTAACATTTTTGTAATAAACAAAATGTATACACATAAAATAATTATAAGATTAAATTTAGTGATCAAAATCTTACGAAACTAATGTCAATAAAAAACGGTAGTTTAATCAATATCTATTTTACATTAATAATTCAAAACACATATGTTGTACGTAAAATATGATGATCCAAAACAAAATAACAAAAATTTACAAAAAGCTATTTTCATAGTAAATAGAAATCGGAATGCTCCAGTATTTTCAATTTATTTATGGGACTTCGACGGTGCGATTTATAGATTGTACCGTAAAAAAAAATGCATCACTACTCTCTCCTATACGCACAGTTATTGGTCCTTCAGGGAAATATCTGTTTGAGAAAGTAACTTCACCCTCCCCACAGAATAATTCAATGGAACTCGCATCAATAAAAATCATCCAGTACAATTTACTTCTTGGACGCCAATTTGTCCGGCGCATTCCCTCAGATCCGTCTTGGTATATAGTCACGTGTCTCGCCTTGTAATCGTAACTGATAGTTATATCACTGGTTTTGTTATTGGACTGAATATGTAGTTCGAAATCTTTCATCATATAACCAATTACTTCCACCTTTGCAGCATTGTCCTCTAACTGAACTGAAGTTCCAGACGTTGCTTTACCAGTAAAGAGTTCGTTGCTAAGAATCTGGAAATGTTCTTCAACAGGTTTTTGGATAAGTTTTAAATCGGAACTTATAAATAATTCTCGAGGCAAAGTCATTGTACCAGTCCATCCATCGTCTCGTTCTGGAAGGACGTCTTCCCACATATCGAACCATGCGAACATTAATCTGCGCCCACGCGGATCTATTGTTGTTTGCGTCGCGTAAAAATGACGTCCATGGTCCACTTCTCTAAATTTGGTTAGCGGTGTAAACACCAGAGTCTCATAATCAAACTTACCAACAATGTACATTGTTTGATAAAGGTTTTTGTATTTGTCACCTTGAGGTTTTATTCCTTGAGGCGATATGATTAAGACGTAATACCCGTTTAGTTCAAAGAAGTCTGGACATTCCCACATGTAACCTAAGGACCCATCTGATTCACCCAAAACCGAAACTTCCTTCCAATCTAGCATGTTTTTAGACTCATAGAGGAGCACTCGTCCAAGACTGTTATTATTAAAGGAATTTCCCAAAACCATGTAATACGTGTCATCATGTTTCCAAATTTTAGGGTCACGTATATTCGGCTGATAATCTTTTGCTTCTATTATTGGGTTATTAGCATATTTTGTCACATGTACTCCATCCAAGGATACAGCCAGATTTTGATATTGTACATTGTCAGGAGCACCAGGAGTATTGACATTTCCAGTGTAAAACAAATACATTGTATTATTTTCAACTAAAGCACTTCCAGAGAAGACACCAGTTTTATCATATGGTTCGTCCGGGTACATGGCAATCGGGAGATGTATCCAATGGAATAAGTCGTCGCTCTTCGCGTGACCCCAATGTGCAATACCAGCCTCCTGGCTGCTCAAAGGGTTGTATTGATAAAATAAATGGTATTCACCTTGAAAGTAGTTAAGTCCGTTTGGATCGTTCATCCATCCGTGACACGGAGCGAGATGATATCTTGGGCGGTAGCGACCTCTGGCATTTGCCTCGCATATGTAAAAACACAGTGCATATAAAAAAATGCAAATTACTTCCTTCATTTCGGATGATTGTCGTCGTGAACGTGATGTTCGGAGAGTAGGTTGCAAATAATTCATACCTGTCAATTGTTCTTGTATATATAGTCACATCAATATCCGACGTAGGAACATGATGAAAATTTTAATTTATTCCACGTACATTTAGTTCCAACTGCCTTATGTCAGTTTACAGAGATGTTTTTTTCTTAATAGCGATACGATAATATTTTTTATACAACGAAGGTTGCAAACAAGCATACAGTTCGTCTGATGGTAAGCGGTTACCGCAATCTTTGGATGCTTGAAATAGCAAAAGCATCACTTGCGCATTGCCGAACCCTATCCTGTAGTTCCCAGGAAAAACCTCAGCTGGTAGCTCCTCTGAAATCTGACTTTCAGCGACCATTTAAGCTTCAAGGTATGAGGGTGAACTCCTCATATGTATACATAATATTCTATTCAACAAGTTTGAACTGGTGTTAATTCGTAACAAAGCTCCTAAAAACATAAGCGATAGCTCATTCGATTCGGAATTACATTTAGAAAAGTATATCTAAATGTATACTAATATATCTATAGGATATATAAGCACATAAAAAATTCATTGATACTAACGGAATGAGATGAAAAAAATGAATTTAGTTTTTTGTTAAGAACTCAAAAACTATTTTAATTTTCCCGGAACTCTATCTTAATTATTTATAATTATTATTTAACGACGAAAATGGGGCTACGCGCTGCCATTAAGGCTCTGGACACACTGCCACTGAAAACAATATAACACATATAATATGTTTTATAGTACTAAATATTAATTTAAATAATTGAAAAAATTGTGCTTCATATAGATTTATATCCTAGACAGCACTAATAAAACTATTCATCACATAAAGTTCAGTCTTATTTGGAAGTTGAATTGATGACCTCTCTTCACGAATTTATTTCATTTCATCATACTTTTACCTACTATATGTCTAGCTCTATTCTTGTTTTTAAATGTTGTGTTATATCACATTTATAAAAATTAAATATAGGAATATTACGTTACTATTTAACGGGAACGTTAACAAAGGATTTAATTATAGTTGAACGTTAATTCACAATTAATGTATATCACGAATGATTTTGTGACTACAAAAGGCTTTGGGTGTGCAAACCTGTTGAACCATTATATATGCACGTTATGTACAGTGGGTTTGTTACCACATAAGGGAGATAGAGTACAGAGAAATTTCTCTGGAGATTTCTTTCTACTTGGGGCAGCCGACTAATGGAATACCTTCACCCTACAGAAGATCGCAGCCAAATGATCTAGTGTTGTGTTCTGTTGTGTTCCTACGGTGAGAATGGTTTCCAGAGCTCCGTAGGGAAGGGGGGCTTCAAAGGGAGGTAGGGTATAGGGAAATCGCCTTAGAGATTTCTTTCTACTCGGGCAAGCCGATTAGTGGAATACCTCCACCCTACAGAAGACCGCAGCTAAATTACATTGTGTTGTCTTCCTGCGGTGATTAGGGCTTCCAGAACTCCTTGGTAGGAGCATCCAAGGTTGGTAACGCACCAATGATATCAATGGTATTACAAGCGTCCATAGGCTACGGTAACCGTTTACCATCAGTTGGTACGTTCTTTTTTTATAATAGCTCGGCATATTGACTATACTATCCCTGATGGTAAGCACAGTACAATCCAAATACAACGGCGACAGATCTAGAGAACGAGAGATCCGAAATCCATCGGCGGTCGCCGCTACTGGTCGGCAAATTACGTATGCCTATTTACCAACTTCATAGTATAAAAAGAATTCAAATCAATTTAAAAGTACTTTATTCAATTTAGGCTTCAAGTATACTCTTATAAACGTTGAACCTGTTGAAATTTGATTATATAATTGCAACCCTGAGTTTAAGATTAATAAATATATATATATATAAAAAGAATATATAACATTAAAATCTAAAGAACGTTTGAATTAACTCGATAGGTAAATTGTTGGACAAAAGTAGTTAAACAAATTCTATCAAAAACCCTACCACAAGTTCGGAAAACATCTCAGTCATTGAAATAAACCGGCAAGTCACTCGATCAGTTTTTCCTTATTTGAGTCTTACTTGAGTCATTTTATGGTATCACTATCATTCACGTAATTAACCTTTTGACAGTAAAATCTGCTTGACATGGTCTCAACTTATTATCCAGCAAATCAATAGAATTTCGAATACTTAGGAAGCTTATTGTAGAATATCGGTCTTATTACAAAAAAGATAACCACGCGTAGAACACATGTTTAAAAAATTTTGTATTACAAAAGAGTGTTTTGGCGTTGTTTAAAGATAACCACGCTTTAAACGCGTCTAAAATTTAAACACAAAGGAAGCGTTGTCTAACGCCTGTCTAAACTGACAATTCTTATTTTATTGTAGTTGTTTTTGTTGGCGGTATAATATATTTGGTTATAAATTATGGATATCATAGATTTTCTGGATTTTATTGATTTCGAATATGTCAACTAATTGAACAGTTTCTGTTATTCACAAGTAAATCGTGTTCCTGTTATGCCATTCTAAGCTTATAATGACTTTGTATTTAAAATAAATATAGGCTTAGCCAAGCTTTTGCCTGAATAATAGTAGAATTAGTTAAACCTGGCTGGCTACCAACCTCAAGTTGAAAATCTGTCGCTAAGCACCAATAGGTGTGTGCACTGGAGAGCCAGTTTTCCACTAGGTTTAGCGTGTTATCATCTTCACATCGTCACTTAACATCAGGTGAGATTCTAATAAGAAAAACATGAGCTTACATGTACTTCTCGTGGGGTTCTTTAGCACAGAATAATAACACTTTGTCTATAGAGCCAGAAAAATACAAGTAGCATGTGCGCTACAGTGTTGGGTTCATCAAGAGGTTATTTAAACTGACGTGAGTTCTTATGTATTATTTCATCAATAACTTTGATTTCCCTTAATATATGAATAATTAATAAAACTATTTCGTAATTATTATTCTTTTATAATTAATTTCATGTATTGCGATTTGACGACAAATAATAATGCAATAATGTGATGTAGGTGTACGCACGAACTCAGATTTCACTTTACGAACTTTGTCGTATATTAAATTTATATATTTCGTATTTTAACAATTATACTCGCTTAACAGAAAATATCAAAAAAATAATAATTAATATCTTCTTTACAATATCATTATTTTTTATGATGATGATCTAAACAAAAATATAATTGTTAAAACAAACTACTTGCAGAATACCTGAATACAATGGAACGCTTTTGAATGGCGAGATCGTATTGAGTGAATGTTATTCAGAGTTGCTTGCATAAAAAAATTAAACCAGATGTTTAGCTAGACATCGGTTAGACAAGCTTTTGTAATAAAGCATTTTAAACTCACGTTCAACACGGTTTTAAATCTTAGACACTGTTTAGTAAAACTCATGTTCAACACGAGTTTATTTTTGTTTTTGTAATAAGACCGTATATGTACTACTCGTATTTATCTATAAAACATTTATTGGTCTTAGTAAGTCTACAACATGAGATAACTAACCAAGCCCGGTAAAGCTGTAAAAGCCGTAAAGGCTCCAGGGCCCCTAAGACTAACAGTATAGTCAGTACGAAAAAAAAAAAAAAAAAGAGATAACTAATTTGTGTTTATTTCAAGCACTAGCTGTGCCCGTGATATCGTTTTGTAAAGTTTTTGATTTTCTAAAAGACTGCTATAGCATTTAAGGCTATACAGTGTTTTAATACTGAGGTAGTAGGTATGGAAAAATCGACATTTTCTCTGTATCTTTTATGGTTAAAAATTTAACCATACCGTCCAATAAAAAAAAAATGTCAAGTGCGTATCGGGCCACGCGCAGTGTAGGGTTCTTATTTGCCTGTCACAATATACAGACTTAGAAAGGGGCTTTCAATGGAATTCGTACGAAATTACTTTTCCAAGTACATTTTATAACTTGGTCGAATATTACTGGTTAACTTTTAAAGCCTACTTAGCTGTGATAGTTTTCCTTTTAACATCGTTACATATACTACTGCCGTTAATTTTTTCACATATCCAAAAACAACCACTTAGCTGAGAGGGAGGGAGAACACTTGATTTAAAAAAAATAGCACTTCATAGCTTAATATTTCGCAAACGCATCCCTCACTCGATAAAAGTTTTTCACACGCCCGTAATATTTTTAAACGACCTATCCAATGACATCCCACACAACGGGATAGACGAGAAAAAAAGCATCCCCAGTTTGCGTGTAGGCGAGATGTCCTAAATTATTTTTTTTGAGGTTTTTTGGCGTGATTAAATTACAGTTTTCTATTATTATGAATTTCTGAACAATGCCTCCAGGCAGACGATCATGGCGAAACTATAAGTGTTCCTTGTTGACTTCAGAACCCTAAAAAATCTTTATATTTTGGCTAGGCACTACAATACGACAATTGTGACCAACTGGATAACTACCACTCTATACCAGATATAACACCCGCGATAGTAGCACGCTTAAGCGTGTCGCCTTCTGGGATAACCGGTGTACACACAGTAATCAAGTGGAATAGCAAAGATCTATACCCGGCCGGGTCGTGACTACGGTACAAATGGTGATAAACCCATAGCAGTGATTCTTTTTTAGTTTCGGGTTTAGTCACATTTTGGGATCAGTCAGACCATCATGACAGCGATGACCAGTAGATTTCCAATCTCATGATGGTATTCTTTTTAAATTATACTACCGTCACTATGCACAAAAAAATAATTAACATACAAAATTATAAAGTCACCAAATAATCATCCATTGAGCTCCATAGTAAATAACCGCCAGTTGTGAATTGTCTTAACCAGATGAATGTACGTTAAATCTGACAGAACACGCGTGCGCAAACCTAAAAGCCCTTACGGCATGAAACGCTGTAAGCTCAGTAACCTCACACCTACCGCAGGTTACACTTTACCGCGCGTCTCGCCAAGTTGGAAAAGTTCATTTCCTTAACGTGTTAGATACATAATATTCTAATTTGCAAAGTGAAATATATTTTTTTAATAAAAATAAGTGTGTAAACTACATTTACAGTAAGACATAGTGTTACAAAAGTTACATTCCAAAACATTTGAATTTTAAAAGACGTTTTGTACTTAGTGATGTTAATTTATTAAATTCATAAAAATAAAAAACACAGAACGTGTATAATGTATTATGTAGTATCTCTAATGAAGTGCACGTGAATAAAATGGTGTATATTATCGTGTAAATTGCAATGTATATAAAATAGTATAGTGTAATAATAAGTGAGATATCAAATTAAAGTTAATAAATAGATTGTAGCTATGGACATGATAATTAAGGAAACGATCTAATACACTCATACTGGCTGCAATAAATATCTAAACTACGTTTAAATATGTAAGTAATATTTGACAATAAGCTTTGTTCGATCTTTATCCAAGTTATGTGAAGCCCATAATTTTACTGTAACCTCGTACCTTGTTTTCTACCTGAATTTTCCCTTTTTATCTCTAATCCCGAGAGATCATATGGAGTCACTGTAAAGGTCCAAAGCATTTTTTTATATTACGCGGAAAACACACTTTTGTGAAAACATATTTTATGGCATACACTATTTTATATGTATAAAATTAAGTACACGTAAGATTAACTAGGGCTAGTAAGAAACTTATATAAGTAAGTACTTTCAAGTCCTGTAGGACTTTTTCTGTTAATCCGCAGTATCGGCTGTGTATTAGTACTCCGTCCTACACTTATAATGTACGCGTTAATGTACCAAACATAAACTGAATTTGCCATTTTGATGTCAAGATTTACCCATTTCTGCTATCGCTTTGCTCTTAATACGTAATTAGTATGCCGATTACCGCACAATATTTTCATTTATTTATACTTTTAAATTCAATTTGCATATTATCCCAAATAAAAAATATATCCTCGATGTGATAATTATTAAGGATAAGCATATATTATTAAATCTTAATAATACTGTACAGCTTTTATATAATATTTTCTTCATACATAGAAAATAGTAGCTACCCCTGCAAAATAATATAACGAAATATTAAGTGCGTATATGACTCTCGGGGCTTCACAGTGAGCATATCCTTGCCGGATTCAGCTAGGCTGGCTTTGGCCTTATAGGCGTTCAGGCATAATCCCGCAGGTGGTAGCCACGCATCACCAAATGTGTGAAACTGCGGTTCCTCTCGTACTAGGCAATATTACTATCGCAAAGACGAGCCATCAGTAGGGTAAAACTAACCCGTTCCACGACGGTCTAACGCAGCTCACGGCCCTTTTGAGGGTAAAAAATGCAGCGCTTGGGAATCTTCCTTCGCAATGACAGAAAGAGCCGATATCGAAGGGTCTAATAGTGTGAATCATAAAGATAAATTATCCTGAAGGAAAATAGACTTTAGTAATATTCACTCAATTAAGGAATTGATTTTAAAACTGTTGTGCTACGTAAGCGAAACTATATTTTTTTATTGGAGCTGGGCAAAACTACCGAACTCTGTGTGATAACGCACAGGACAATCTTAAATCAGTGGCGACCACCGAGAGATAAATAAACCACCACAATATACTGCTGTCATGCCGGCCTGCATAAATAAAATCTGAATAGCTTTAATGCTGATTCTGAACTGCGACGCAAATAACTTACACATACATTTACCAATATAACTATAGTTTTGAGGGAATCCTGAAGTCATTTAATTTTACACATATTCAATTCCTACGCACAAATCACGTAAACATGCCAGTATAGCTGGATGTTAATTTAATATTTTCTCGAATAAAAGTTCAATTTTAAACTCAAAACATGGATAATATTTCTGTAGTACAAAATGACATTGATCAAGTATCGGGCTCTAATTCTTACACATACACTCCGGAACAATGTACCTCATATACATTCAATTCAGTGCAAACTTATTCAGTGAAAGTTTTTTACTTAAATATTAGAAGCATTGGTTAACTTTAATAACTTACTAATCTTATTACTTAGAATTCACTTACATTTTGATGTTATTGTTCTGTCTGAGTGTTGGCTAAGAAAATAGTTCAACATTTCTAATATACCGAGTTTTGTTACATTTAAAACTGACTGGCGGATTCAAAACGATGGTATCGTAGTATATATTCGACAAGACTAAACATATTCCGTTGAATTACCTGTCTTCTTAATGCAAAATTTTACTTATAAATATTTCATCGGAAGTAGCAATAGTGGCTGGTTATCGTTGTCCATCTTATCGGAATGTCGATAACTTCATCAGTAGCTTAGATTCTACAATCTTCTCCCGAAAATCTTTTAAGAACTTCATTATATTTGATGATATAAACATCTGGCCAAACATCAATGATGCCAACTCCGATTTATACCTTCATACAATTGCTTCACATAGCATGTTACTCCCACATGTTCATCTTGTACATGGTGGTAGCTGCTTAGATCATGTTTAATAATAAGGATGTAACTTTAGTACTTGCTTGTGGAATAAATAATCGTATTCACGTGATTATATTGTTTAGTTAAACATCCCAGCCCCCAAATCTATAAAATTATTACGATGTACTAATTTATCTGCTTGTATTGCTGCCCTTGATAATATAGATTTCTCAACAATTCTTAACTCTAATAATGCTAACAATGATGGAATTGAGTTGGTTACTGTTATTTCTATTATGGTTCATGCTGATACTCGTCATATTAAGGTCTCTAGTAGAAAACGTATTATTAAGCCCTGGATTACTCCGGGTCTTTTGTGCTGTATTCTCAATCGAGACAATCTTATTAAGAACCACTGCAAACTTTAATATCTTGAAAACGGTATACTATACCTTAGCTCATTCAATTGTAACTTATTGCATTACGACATGGAGTGGATCGGGAAAATGCTTATTTCTTCGACTGCAGAGAGCCCAGAAAGCTGTATTAAAAGTCATGGCATGCAAGCCTACACGATTCCATACGAATAAATTCCACAATTAAACAACCCTTCCTTCTAAATGCTGTTCTCCGCTAACACTCGGTTCTCACTTTTGATCCAACAACATACAAATAGAATCGCAAAATTGACAGATTGAATAATAGTACATTGTGTGACTAAGGATGAAACAAGACGATTTCAGACGAGGGAAGTCTATAGTCGTGTTTCATCTCGCGTCACACAATATATTTTTCATATTACCTGCATTAAAAATGTGAGTTTTAAAGTCTAGAGCCAACCAGAGCTAGAAAATATTAAAATATTTATTAGTCCGAAACGCTTCGGACGCATAGCGAAACGCATAATCGGAGGAATGTCAACTACATTCATACTACATTGTTGTCCTGTGGTAGAACGGGGACGGCGGAATTAAATTATGTAATTCCTGCGCACACTATCCCAAGTGTACCCTATAAAACACCGACAGGCAAGCTAGTTTACGACGATGGTCCAGACTGAGCATTTTCGCATATTTTAATAATATATTTACCCTTGTTTCAGATAAACAATGGAGGATATTGAACTTTTACATAACAGCTCCTTACTTCGAATTAGAGATGTTACGTCCAGTGTCGCGCCATACGTTGAAGTACGGAACATTAGTGTTACGAGCAAAGTAGCCAGCAATGCATACGAGTGGCGTTTCATCCTGCCCCCATATTGCTTGATATTCCTTCTGTCTATAACCGGCAATTGTCTCGTCATCGCCACATTGGCCAGTAACCGACGGATGCGGACAATAACAAACGTATACTTGTTGAATTTGGTGAGTGTTTAAAATCAGTCATGTATATAATGTAAGTATATATATTTTTTACATAATATTGCTTGGTTATCAAGACTGTGAAATAAAATATTCATTCATTCATTTGTTCATTACAACACTTTTCAATAAATGATTAAAATCTAATTTTTTTTAAATGGTAACTACCTAAAACGAATTTTATATTTACAAATTGATAGAATACTCTAAATTAGCGCCTGATGCAATTCATAAGTAATGATTAAGATAAAAAAAAAACTTGTTTGCTTCGGTGTATTTGTTTTCGAATTGGTTAGTAGAAATCTAAATCCACAAAGGATTTTATCCTGATATTTGTATAAAATGGCAATCACCATCGCCTCTTAGTGGTCATCGTTTTTTTTTTTTTATAAAAGGTATATTGCAGTTATTTCTTTCAGACTATAAAATGACATGGCAGATAATCCTATTATCATATACATACAATCCTATACGGATCACTGCATATTGTAATAGAAATAACATATTGAAAGCCTTTGTGCGATCAAATAACATGAAAAGAATGAAAAATATCTTTATTCATAGATTTTATTTCGATAATGTTACTGTACTTGCTCAATATGTACCTATTTACCATCATAGAAATTAACAGACAAGCTATTTTTTAACATACCTAACATAATTTCGTTTTGGAAGGAACGTAGTACATGTACGTATATGAATTTGAATACTAGACGCATAACATCAAGTGTGACTAATGTCACCACAAAAAACAAGGCTTTTTTTTCGAACTGTTTGTACTGTTAGCCTTAGGGGCCCTGGAGCCTTTACGGCTTTTACAGCTTCACCGGGCTTGGACAAGAGATTTAGTAAGCAATTTCATAGTGTAGACTTTTTTAGGGTTCCGAAGTCAAAAAGAACCCTTATAGCTTCGCTACGCCCGTATGTCTGTTCGCAGCTTAGCTCAGAGATTATTAGTACTAGAAAGCTGTAATTTGGTATGGGTATACATACACATTAATCACGCCGACAAAGTGGCAAAATAAAATCTTGAAAAACAATTGTTTAGGGTGTCTCCTGCACGTAAAGTGGAATATTTTTTTTCTGGTCTATCCCATCGTTTGGAAGTGTTGTTGGATAGGCTGTTCAAAGACATTGAGGGTCCATTTTACGATTCCGGGACGCTTGCGAAATATAATATAATAAAGCCGTGTCCCCCCCCTGCCAGTTAAATGATTACTTTAGGATTTGTGAAACGATGCATGTTAGTGGTATATACAATAAAGTTGAAAGGAAAACTTTAAGAGGTAAGTAAGATTAACAAGGTACTTATTTATAGTATACTATAAATGTTTGACCGTGTTCCGTCCGGTACTAATGTTACAAAGTACGCGAGTATCGCGAAAATTTACTCTCATTATTTTTTCAAAAAAGCGTCTTAAGAAATATAACTTGAAAAACATAATAAGTTGTCGTGTAACACCCGACAAAAGTGAAGCTTTTTTCGCTTTGCATAAAGTCCAATTATTGTGTACTGTAACTTATTTTCAACTAGCTGTGCCCGCGGCTCCGTTCGCGTGGATTACAGATACTAAAACAAAAGTAGCCTAAGTTACTCTTTATTACAATAGCTATCTGCCAGCGAAAGTTCTGTCCAAATCGATCCAACCGTTCCGGAGATTATCCGGAAGAAACAGACACAAACATTTTAAAAATAGTTTTTTGTTATAAATAGGTAACATAATAAATATTTTCATATTCATTTAGTAGCAAAGCTGTTATTTTGACATGACAAACAGACACTTCAATTTTATTATTGGTATATAGATTTAATAGTATAATTATTGATATTCGGACATTTTTAGATATACAAAAATTAAAACATAAAAGCGAAGGTAACGTTCTACCACGTAGTTCTGTTCTACTGCTTGTCGTACTTGTACTTCGAATTTGACGTTTCAGATTCTCTGAGTTAGGTCCCCATCCCAAAATACCTTACATAATATTTCCTCTATCACTTTCGTCAATAATCTCAGTATACACATAACTTATTCGGTTTTTTTCTACTCCTGTATACGTCTACCTTCTTAATTGATACTCTTCTAGTTATATGACTTTATTCCTCCCCATAACAAACCCATACCAAGCTAAACTTTTACTACTCAACGTCTCTGTCAATGATGTTTTTTTTATACTCAATTTTATATATATACTAGCGACCCGCCCCGGCTTCGCACGCGTGTAATTTATATAAAAATATACCTACCTACTACAGAATGTGCTTATAAACAACGTTTACAGCTTTTATATCATTAGACAATACAAACATGTTTTATTTAGAGGTTACTCTTGAAAGAGCGACATATAATTAACTATGGTATATAGGGCCGGTACCGCCGCACCGCTATATCCCTGCCTTTTAAATCTGTAATGTCTTCGGAAATATTCATTTAAATTACATACTGTAAAGGGCCATATTGATCTATATTAAATGGACAATGTATTTAAGGTACTTCATTGGATAATAATTAATGCTGTATTGCTTAAAATCACTTCGTAAATAAGCCATTTTTTACCGTAAAATGTAAAGGATAAAAAATGGTTATTGTGGGTAATCATTAAGAGATAGACATATACCATCGCGGACTTTTTGTAGTGATACTTTTTAAAATCATATATGCATTACAATAAAAAATATATACAAACCGATATTTTTGCAAGCGATGGTAATATAATTTTCACTTCTGCAGCTCAAACATGACGCTTTTGCTGCGAGACAACAGTGAACAAAACGCGATTAGGATTCGAGCGTGGGGCAAAGTAGCTTTTTAATTTTTCAATCTTCAGTGCCACGAATTGACATTGTTCAGCCATAAATTTGAAACATTCGAATTTTACTGTGCTCTGTCTCTTTCACATGCATATAAAAAAGCGAGTGAAAAAAACAAACCCCTTCGAAATTCGATTTTGGAATTCGACCTCAAAGAAAACACGTTCGGAAACGCGTAATACCCTACAATTTAAAGATATTTGTAATAAAGTAATTACGTTTTTTGAAGTGAAACTTCTTATGCGACTTCCAAGCGTTAAACATTAAATGTTAAACGTTTAACGCACATTATCGGTCTCTCTTCTTTGTGTGAGCCAGAGCGAGAGAGTAAATGTCGGTGGGTGTATATATTGCATACTGTTTAAATAAAATAGAAAATGCCTTTTAAAATGAAGTTTCACTACTATCGTGTGTGAATCGCACGCACACCTTTTTTATGTTATTGTTTATATGTTTAATTTATTATTGAATTTTCATAAAAATAAGTCTAATTAATAGTATAAAATTGGTATTTAACCAATACATTTTTATTTGGAATTAAATAATATGTGTTCTCACTGCTGAGGTGAAAAGTTATGTGTGCTACACGAGAGCAAAGTTTTTTGCATCTCGTGCGGTTGAGTCCCTCACTACGCTCAGGATTCTAACTTTGAATAACTCGCTATGCTCGTGAATCAATCATAGAATCCTTCGCTTGCTCGGGACTCAAAATCAGCACTCGAAACAAAAAACAACTTTGCTCTCTTGTTGCACAAATAACTATGTTGACGTTCATACACGCCTACTCAAGATCTTGAGACTTTTTGTCGAGAAAGTGATAGTCAACTTTTATTTTCAGGGAGATATATTTTCGGAACTATTGTGTGGTAATATGGTGTTATCCTACTCAAAACAATTCAAGCAATAAGAACAAGTGTTGTGACGTGAAATAATTTGTGAAGAAATTAACAAAATTTTGCTTTTAGGGTCTGTACCAACTAGTCCATCGACATTTTGACTAAAGTTATCAATAATGCTAAGAATGCTCTAGTTTAACTTGTTTAATCTAGTTAATCTGAAGATGACAATACAATTCCTTGCTTAAAAATAGATAGTGATAAGAATCAATCAAAGGTGAGAGGCTCGATCGACGTAGGTGGCTCGTATCAAATCGCGGCCGTTTCTCTCTCCCAATATCTTGTTTATATAAAAGATACGAGCACGAGATAACAAAGGAAAAAACAATCAAAGGTATTTGTTACAAAACAAGAAAATGAAAACCCTTTTTAAATTTATTAACTCGCTTATATTACCTTCACTTGTAACTAACTAACTAACAATGTAATAAAATTTTAGAAGTCAATTTTAACCTACTTCTAATTGTCCTATCGCAATGAAACTTAGTATGTTTTTGTAGTTCGGATGACAAAACTATAATTTGGTATGATGGAGCCAGGAGGTGGATAGTGGAATACATCTGTGGCTACTAGTAAACCCCTCGAGTTGGGGTTCATATGATTTGTTTTGACAAGTCCAGTATATTGGGCTTGGTAACGAGGGTCTGGTGATGGAACCAGGAGGTCGATAGTGGAACTCTTTAGTGGTCACTAGTAAACCCCTACAGTTTAGTCTCATATGATTAGTTTTGACAAGCCAAATAGATTGTGCTTGGTAATGAGATTTTATTATTAGACTAAAACGTTTTATTATTTTTAGTGCGTAGTTAAAGCGTTTCTTTAGTTTTTTAAACTATTTAAACTTATTTGCATTTAAAAGTGAAGTAAGCAATTCTAATCTTTTGGTAATTTATTTTGAAGTGAGTACGGAATTATAGAATCTTTTCTCGAATTCGATAACATAAAATTAGCTTGTCCATAAAAAGTACCATCCATCAACAGCAGTAGGCAGGATTATCAGATTAGGACTGTAACCCATAATGGTTTACTGTCAAAAGGTATTATAGGATGGGTCATTTATGTGAATGATAGATAGTATTCTCTGGAAGTGACTACGTCTCTATGCATCCATTAAATTGTTCATATGATTTTAACTGTAAATATTGTTTGAATAGTTGAAAAAAAAAATGTTTAAGAAAAAAGTTAAGCCCCATCTAGTTTCTTGCCTGTTGTTCTCGATGACTGGGATATTTTAGAACCGGTAGTGTAGTGTTTGACGTACATAAGCGCCTTCTTGGGGTCTATATTGAATGAAGTATTTTTTGATATCTAAAATGTACACAAAACATATCTAAGCGTTTGTTTTAACGCTGCAAAATGACGACAATGTGCCTGAAGGTAAGCACAGTACAATCAAAGATAGGAGCAACCACCGAGAGATTGGCTATCCACCGCCACCAAACCTCCAAGCCTCTCTCAATTAAAAAAAAGTTCATGTTTAAGTTGATTATCGATAAATTTGACTATTGAAAACACGAATTCATTTTCATTTTCTGAAAATGAATCCTAGCTAGATCGATTTATCGCCCCCGAAACCTCCTGCATACTAAATTTCGTGAAAATCGTTGGAACCGTTTCCGAGATTCAGATTATATATATATATATATAATATAAATATACAAGAATTGCTCGTTTAAAGATATAAGATAAGATACATATGTAACACCCAGACACAGAAGTAACAAATATGTCAATTACACAAAGTTCCGTCTCGTATGAGATTCAAATTCGCAACCTCCATAATGACAGCGTTAACGTTTACGGTATGTACTCGTAGCCTGTTCTATATTATTTACATTATTAACATTATAATGGATTCCTTCTCTTGTTGGTATCGAAGGGAAGAAAGCTGGCCGTAGTGAAAAATTAGGATCAACACTGTGTATATTAAATAAGTTAATAGTCGATTATTGGAAAATGACGTCAAAATTGAAGAAAAGGTGTTATGAAAACTGAAATTTATATTTTGATGAAAGGAACAAAAAAAAGGTATTTGGTATAAAACAATACAGTGTCAGCCTTTTCATAAGTCATAGTTTAGTGAATATCATTTAAGCCTAAAATATGTAAAGATAGTATTAAGACTTCGTTCAGTGCACAAAGAACTATCCATTGGGAAGATTTGCATATGATGGAGTGTGACAAGAATATGACTGAAAGGGAGTCGCTGATGAATAAAATGAACTTAAACTGACAAAATATATATATCTGTCATAGCATTATGGCAGAACCTTTTTCGGATGATGCCAAGATGCTCATCAGTGACTTTCCTGATTTGATCTTAGAAAGTATATAGTGCAATGGGACAGATATATTCGATTTAATAAAAGGCCCTAAAAATTTTTATAGTCACTTTCACGATTTATTAACTGGTTTCCGGTTATCTGTTATTTCACACCCCTCGATATATAATAATAAAATATTCTCAACCTGGGTTTTAGGCATTGAATACATAAGTAACCTGTTTTTTCAGTCACGCGCAATTAAAAAAAATTTATTGAAACTTGGTAGAACTTATAATAGTAAACATTTCTCTGAATTTTATATTTTAAGCTAGACTATTTTTACATTAATAATTCATTATAATCTATATGTACTTTTATAATAAAAGAGTTGAAATCTGTACAGGAAAGATATTTGAGAAAAGGTATTGCGGGGGATAGAATTATAGATACAAAACTTTAGGACTGTTTTTTATGGCTGTGTTCTGTCTGTCTAATAGTTTTACGCGAATCACGCAGACAATACTGATCCGAATTTGATGAAATTTGGTATGATTATAGTATATAGTTTGTGGATACATTTAGGATATATTTTTTCACGTATAGACATTAATATGCTGTACAAATAGCGTTCCAGTTATGTTTTTATAAAAAAGAATTTTGTGCATATCTATAATTAGAATATATTTTAAACTAGCTGTGTCCGCTGCTGCGCTCGCGTGGACTACGGATTGCCATCGATCGGGCACACGCGCGATTCGTGCTCGTTTTTCCGAATTATTTTTATTTACGCTGAACCATAATTTTATTTTTCTAAAATATGGTATAGTATGATCATTTGTATGGTCTATAAATTGCGTTTAAGTTATGTACATGTTAAAAAGAATGTATATTTATGAAATAATGTAAAATAACTATTTTATACATATTATAAAACTCAATGTGCCTGTGTATATCTGTTCGTTTATGTTCTTTTCACTCAAAAACCATTTATCCGATTATTATGTTTTTTTAGTTTATAGCTATGTTATTTGGCCTGGTTATCTTATATATTTTTATGATTAAGTAACATACAATATAAGGAGTGAAGATAATGGTGAATTAATTCAGAAAAAAGATGCTCTTGGGGCGCTTAAATGGGTTACACTGAGTAAACTATAAGAGATATATCAAATTAATGTACTATATAATTGTAGATTTTAAAAATACAATAAAGTTAACAGTAGCATATACTCGTATCTATCTTTTAAGGATCACACACAATAAGCATTTTTGTCTTTAAAATAACTAGCGGGTAATCGCCGTGTGTGGTAGCGGGGGCAGCACGAGTCGTTAAACTAATTCATACTTCATAGCACATTACTGAGCAAGTTGGAAATGAGTGCTAAAAAACATTATTAATGCTAAAAAATAACGCTCTCTATCTCAGGGGCGCATGAGAAAGATGTCTGCAAGGTTTGTATAGTGTTTACACTTGAATGAATCTCAAGACTTGGCTAAAATGTTTACTGGAAGCGAGTTCCACAGTCGCGCTGCAGCTAAGCCGGATGATCGATCGTGAAAGTTAGTAAAATGTATTGGTATCTTGAGAGTTAGATGCTTTTCACATACACACGGTTTCAGTATAAACGGTACCGTGGTCGTGATGTAGCCGTGCGTATCCACAAGGACACGGTTCCACTACGGCTGCTGCGTGTGTAGCGGTCTATTGCGTTGTACGAAACCGTTCATCGTACGTGGACGCGGGCACGGCACGGTCCGGATTTTACGCGCTTTATCTTGTGCCCAAAGGGCCTCCCCCTTCGTGCCAAATTTCAAGAAGGTTGATCCTTTGGAAGTATCCTATAACATATCAGTGACAATAAAAATTCAACCAAATTCTTTATAATATTATATTGGGGGGGGCGGGGGGAATTATTTCATAACAATGTATCTGGTGATATTATTATCAACGTTTTCCCTTGTAATGTTTCAGAACATGTGAAACTACTAAACCATATAGGTACATATATCGCCATCTATGAATAATCGTGCAAAATACATAGATTAGTGTTTATTTCTATTGATTGTGAAGATAAAATAGTTTGGATTAATTTCGTATCATTTCAATTCACTTCACTATATAAGAAATAATAAAAGTGTCTGTTTGTAATTTTAAAATAACAACGTTTTACTAAATGCATACAAAAGTATATACGGTACAAATAAAAAAAAATTTAGACTTTCGGCCTGTCTGTTTGTTCCCGGGTAATCTCCGAATTTTGAAGGGACATTCATTGGCAGATAGCTAATGTTATAAGGATTAACTTAGGCTACTTTTATTTTAGAAACATAAATTAGGGTTCCGCGTGAATAAAAATAATTCAGAAAAACGAGCACGAATCGCGCGTGTGCCCGGTCGATGGCAATCTGTAGTCCACGCGAGCGCAGCAGCGGACACAGCTAGTTTAAAATATATTACAATTATAGATATGCACAAATTTCTTTTTTATAAATACATAACTGGAACGCAATTTGTACGGCATATTAATGTCTATACGTGTAAAAATCAAAAAATAAAAATTTCATATTTGATTGAAAACTACGAGTAATGTTTTCAATCCATTAGTCTAAACCAGCCAGTAGTTCTTTTTCTCAAATATCTTTAATGTACAGATTTCGACTCTTTACTATTTTATTATAAGAGCTAGATTGCCGAATAATCAAAATTTTCATTTCTTGAACATTCTGAACATGGACGTTTTTATCCATGGTTGACCAGTCCTAAGGCCAATTAAACGCACAGCTCATGTACCCAATGTTAAAAGAATATTTTAAATGAGGGAACCCTCATAGGGTAGTGGTAGGAAGCCCTACTATTGACTCGAGAAATCGCGGGTTCGGTCCCCACATAGGACTGACTTTTGTGTGACAAGCATAATTGTGAGTTGTGTCTGGGTGCTATTATACTGAGCTAACGACTCCCTAATTATTTCACACGAGCAAAGAAATAACTAAATATCGGTAATAACATATTATGTATCGATAACGTTAATTAAACATCGATTGTGTGTCGATTGTCATTTGCACTGTCGAACGTTAAATAGTCTAGGGCTCACTATGGGGCTGCATTTGTCTGACTGTAACAAATCACAACAGACAACGTGGCCTTTTTCCAAGACACCTTGTATAACTCGGTCGGTCAGATATTAAATTACTGTACTAAGAACTCAATGAACGCGTGACCTTAGTTTGACATCACCTTCACATCATACGTGTCACATTTTCATGGATTTACACATCTAATGAGTGCGTGATACAATATTCAATAAGTAAAGCACTCTCAAAGAAAGAAAGAACGTAGTAGTTTATAAAACAAAAAACTTTATTGTAAAGCAAAATGTTATTTATCTATATAAATAAAATGTTAATGCTGTTCGTTGGTAATCCCATCACTTGATAACGGCTGGGCCGATTTGACTAATTTTTTTTTAAGTTACTAATAGTTCTAAGAAGGTTTTCAAAAGAAGATTTCTTTATATTACCCAGAAAATCGGGAAACTTAGTAAAATCTGAATTTGAATCTTGGATTTTTTTATGAGCTCAAGCTTATGATCCAAATGATGAATATGCGTAATTATTTTGTTTTTATTTTCGTTACGGTCCTGGAAAAGCTTTTAGAAAATAAGTCGGGTGCTGTGATCGAGTTATTGAATAGGAAAGGGCAAAACAACGTCCGACCGGGCTAACTAGTAAGAAATAAATTAAATAAAGAACTGAATTTAATTTATACTTTAAATTAATTAATAATAAAAAATCAATTTTATTTTGTTACAGGCAATATCCGACTTCCTATTGGGTGTATTCTGTTTACCATTCACGCTGGTTGGTCAGATCTACAGAAGGTTTCTGTTTGGAGCGGCACTTTGTAAACTTATACCTTTTTTACAAGGTAAGTATCGCGAAACATTTTCTTCACGAGTAGACGTTTAGACTCTGAAGTTGGTTTAATTATGTATTCTTTGACATTAATTACCTTTTTTATCTTTATAGTTTTGGCGTAGTGGTCACAATCTCACCTAATGTTAAGTGACGATGTGCCCCAAGATGATAACACGCTAAACCTAGTGGAAGACTGGCTCTCAAGTGCAGCTGCCGGAACACACCTATTGGTGCTTGGCGACAGATTTTCAACTTGAGGGTGGTAGCTAGCCAGGCGGGCATTAGAAAATGTCCTACCACCAAGCTATGGTTTCCTCACGATGTCCCATTCTTGTATTTATTAAAATACATCTTTCGTTATTAGATTTCATTACTATTTAGTTTTAGTTACAATAAAATAATATGTTATATTTAATACTTGCATAGCGCATTTTTTGTGGAAATCTCCCAAAATCAAAAAATACTTTATTCAATATAGGCCTTAAAAAGACACTTATGAACCTCAAATGCTACCACCGGTTCGGAAAACATCCCAGTCATCGAGAAGGGCCGACAAGAAACTCGATCGGGTTTATCTTTTCTTTTTTTTCAACTGTACAATCTCACTGTTTTTTACAAATTTGGGAACCCTATCGTATACCTATATGATATATCGTCCTAACCGATTTCGACTACCTTGACTAGATTCCAACTAGGGCCTCATAACGCATTCGAATTCAAAAAGTCAAAAAATTACCGGAAAAAGATCAATAATAAACAAAATTTTAGTTATTTATCCAAATTTATTTTATCGCCTTCATGTCATCGGTCCTTAATAAGTATGCCAAATTTCGAGTTAATCCGACGTTTTGAAGGGGGTCAAAATCATGTTCAAAGATTCCGTTACATACTAACATAATAACATACATACGTCTGAAGCTAATAAAAAGCGTATAAAAATTGAGCCAATCTAACAACAACAAAAAAAATTTGGTACCATAAACAAATCATCGATTCCCAATACTTTTTTGACTGAATGTAATTCGATTTGGTGCAATTTGGCACTCTTGAAATCAAATCTAGCGCACGATCGTGTTGTGGCTCGAATCGGAACTAACTTTGATTGATTTCTTTCGTTAGGATCGAAAAATGCGTACTCTTGACGCAATTTGATAGCTATAAATTGAGTATATAAATCGAAAATTAACTTCAAAATACACGAAATACAACAACCACGATAACAAAATTCTATCTTGAATTTCGATTCGGTTTGGTTCAAGAGCACGCTTGAGAGTTCCAAAACAAAAGTGGAATCAAAATCAAATTCAAAGCAGTTTCAAGAGTAACCCCCCTGAGGTGTTTGGGCTGTAAATGACTTACGTACCCGATTTTCGCATTGAATTAACGACCGAAATAAGCTAACAAAGCTACCGTACAGTTTACAAAGCTATATTGTATATATGAGTTCATTTTATTATTCTGATAGTCACGCTTGGAGTCTAGATCATGCCTTCTTTGCTCCTCAAACGCGATCACTATTTCAAAATCAAGTTGCCGCCATTCATTTCGATTTTCATCAAACGACTCCAAAAGAGAAGTTTCAATGTTACACCTTCCTATGTATATTTCCCTATTGTAATTTTGAATCAAGTATAATACGCAAACAGACAGTAATATCAACTAAGCCTATTAAATTCTCTTCTATTTTCATATTACTATTAACGCCTTCAACATTGCTAGCCTTGAACAAGGCAAATCTAGTACATTTGGTTTTGTTTCCATTTAGCAGTAAATTATTTAGAGCAAATCATTCAGAAGTTTTAACTATATTATTATTTAATTGCCTAATCTCTGAATATATTATTATCCCTTTGAATATAAGTGAAGTGTGGTCTGCAAAAAATAATCATGTCAGCATTGTTCTCTACCACTAGCAGCAGATTTAGTTGCAAATCTGTCCTACCTGTCTGTGTACCTATAGATATATTCCGACAGCTGCACTCAGCCACGGGCCACATCGTCGATTAACATTTGGTGAGATTATGACCAAAGGGTAAATCAAACCTGTTAAGAATATCACTAATAGCAAAACTGTCAAACGCATTTGTGTATGATATTGAGTAAGAAATTCTTGATACTAGTAGAGTAAACTTAATATTTTGAGTCATTGCAATGTAATAGAACCTCATGCTGAAAGTCAATCATTTTAAAAAGTTTGCTTCTTTTCAGCGGTGTCAGTATCAGTGGACGTTTGGACCCTTGTAGCCATTTCCTTGGAGAGGTATTTCGCTATCTGCCGACCACTCAAATCCAGGAAGTGGCAGACACAGTGCCACGCATATAAAATGATCACAACTGTCTGGATAATATCTGTGATTCTCAACTCGCCTATTCTTATCGTGTCAGCACTTCAACCAATGAGAGGAAACGGTAAGTATAATGTTGAATTTTATCATAATCTTACTGTGTTCTTATTTTTTTCCCAACAGGATTCTCTAAGGATAATGATATCTGCAAAAATCTCACTATAAGTCAATCACTATAATTTTTTAAAGGAAGGCATAGCATTAACCAGTATTGCAATAAAGATTTTACTCCAGGGTTTTTTATTTATTCATAAAATAAAATTCACATCTTTGATATTATATAAAAAGAAACTATATATGTCGATAAGCAGATATTAAGCCATTTATGAATTTTAATTATTTTAATCACATATTATAATTAATTACTATGATACAAAAAGATAAATGTTACGCGTGTGTTTGTATGTATGTGTATATACTTTCAATTTATTATATTCCATAATATAGCCAATAATCGGGTGTGGCGTTGTTTGTGGTGTAATTTACAATCATATATTCCAATTAAAATTAAATATAACTTCAAATTATACAATTATATTTTAAAAGGCAGATTAGCATAGGCCTTTAATTATACAGTGTACGCACGGCCTGTTATACGGCAGTGAAGGTTTAGTATATTAGAAGGAGTAGGAAAGTCAGATGAATGCATCAAAATATGAATCTGTTCATTTCCTTCGTGAAGCTACATTCGCGGATCAAATTACAAATGAAATAATACGTAGTAATAATGGGTGGTCTGGAGGAAAGTGTCACCGATATATTTAGAGGTATACTTCGTTGGTTAGGATACGTGGAATGTAAGAATAACAAAACATATAATCGACAATGTGTGTCTGACAACTATAGAGACTAACTTATGCGAAGCAAATCGTTCGATAAGTAAGAAGCATTTGGAAGTAGCGTGGATGGACGAAATACTAGAAGCTAGTTGCTACTAGACTATATAGGGGATAATGATTCTGAAGAAAGTGAAACAGTAGGAGTAATAGGAAAGAATAGTTTATCTATCAATTTTACTTGTAAAATTGTAATATCGTTATTTTAAATCCAATATCAAATTCAAACCAAAATCCTTCTCTTTCTAATCCGATCTCTGCGTATCCATCCATATGGAAAACATTTAGTTTGTTAATACAACATCCTTTTCACGCGTTCCCAATAAGTCTATATTAATAGAAAAATAATCATAACATTCGTGTAGTTTGTATTGGAATTGAGCGATATATTGAAATATATTTGGTATTTAGTTCTCGCTTTGTTCATAACAAGTAAATAACCGCTACTTCGTCCGCGTGGCTGTAGATTGCTACCTATTGTACTACGTACAGACGGGAATAGGCATTATCTGGCGGAAATAGACAATATCTTTTATAATTGACAATTCGAAACTAAATTAAACGTAATTAATTTTATTGTACGAACACGCCGCGTTCGGAGCTTTAGGTAACCAGAAGATTTACGTGTCAAATTGAGGTTTGGGTTATAATTTACGCGGTAACGATCAAAAAGTATAATATAACTTGTAAATCTATCGTCGACTAATTATAATCAAGCCACCCTTATCCAAAATGAGGTATTATAGTTAATTTCCCAAATTTCTATCTGAAGAGAAATATCCATATTATAAAGAGATAGCTCTTCAGTTAACAGGATTGTTCAGATCTACTTATGTATTTGTGCGAGTCAACATTTTTAGAAATAAAAATAATCAAATCTAAATATCAAATCGTCTAACGATTACTTGCCGTCTTGCTTACGGTTCGCACCCACTAATTACCCGACGTCCTACCGGACGGTATGCAATTACATGCATTACCAAAGAAAATGTATAATTCCCGAGTTCTTACTTTTATGTTAAAGTCTAGTAAAAGCCAATTCATAAGAATTATGTATTTTCCTTTCATACACAATAGGTTGGCAGTCGGTCACTTACTACCTAAACATTTTGTTTATTAGACTATTATGTAATATCTATGAGACCATCATAGTGGCTTATTCAATATTATTTGTTTAGGAGGAAGCTTTCCCGCAGTGCTACTTCAGCTTGTATAAGTTTGCAGACCTTGTAAATTGTCTTGCCTAGAATAAGTAGTTATAATATTTCCATGACATAATTGAAGGAGCTTGACAAACTAAATAATAATTTGCCATTTTTTGTAATCTACACAAATCACAATTTATTAATGTTGAATGTTAATTGATTGTTTGAACGCGCTAATCTCTATAACTACCAGTTGAATTTGAAACATTCGTTTTGCATACTTTCGAATAAATTTAATACGGGTCAAAATGTGGAGCACACCTAGGATTTCATACTCGGAGAACTCAGTATTTAAAAGTTTACATATACTCGTATTAAATCTTTTTCTCATCTTTTTTTTATACTACAAAGGTGGCAAACAGGGACACGGCCCGCCTGATGGTAAGTGGCTACCGTAGCCTATGAACGCCTGCAATACCATAGGTATCACAAGCGCGTTGCCGACCTTGAACCCCCCTACCCCAAGGAGCTCTGGAAACCCTACTCACTGCAGAAACACAACACTGGGTCATTTGGCTGCGATCTTCCGTAGGGTGGAGGTATTCCAGTATTACCAGTCGGGCTGCCCCAAGTAGAAAGAAATCTCCAAAGAAATTTCTCTGTGTCCTATCTCTCTTTGAACCCACCCTTCCCCAAGGAGCTTTGGAAACCCTACTCACTAAAATGAGATTAGTAATTTGACATTGAAATTGATTTGATCTACAAATCAAAATACTGGCAAATACTATAACTTACCAACCCAATTAATATTTGTCTTGCAACAAAACTAACTCGACTTAGATTTTGACCCGAGTTCTGATATTAATTGAAACCGAACGATAGTTGTTTCGAGAAATAGATTTACAAGACTATTTGTTTGAAACTCAGCTTTATATTAAATTGTTATTTAAATATATGTGGGAGAATAATATAATAATAATTTATATAGATTTGTAAAATATCTTCCGGTACATTTGTGTAATAGACTGATGCGCTCTCCTACCAATGACAAGCAGACCATGGCATAAATCGGTTGTAAGATCTCTCGATAGATCAGAAGTTGTTCAGTCGCGGACAAAGCACGATAATGCTCTGAACTATCTACACAGTTTTATAATTCTTGCCCACATTTATCAAATATGGTGCTAATTGTATTGATGTTAAATTATTTATTTATAAGAGTGCATGTTTGCTGGATAGTAGAACACGATAATTATACCACCATATTGTACTATAAACCAGGTGTAACACTCGCCATAACGGCACACTTAGACGTGTCGCGTTTCAAGATCAAAATCAAAATAAAGAAGAAATACTTTATTCAATTTAGGCCCTAAGAAGGCACTTATGAAAGTTTAAAATTACTACTGGGTCGAAAAACCTGTCATCAAGAAAACCAACCGAAAGAAACTCGACCGGATTTATCTTCTTTTTTTTTCAAACATAGAAATAATATTTAGTCAATAATCATATTAATAATTTAGTAAGTGCACAGAGAGGGAGTCACCTCTATACATCACTATCATTCACATAATCAATCATACCTACCAGCCAGCCACTTGATCAGCCAGTGTATTGTCAAGTATTTCATATGCCTGTCTCTTATACATAAGTCACAATAAGGTATTTTGTGACAAAGTTTTATTGATAAGTGATTTATGAGCATTACTAGGCATGGCATATTATTCCTAACTACCGAAAGTTACTTCATCATCAGGACAAATTTATGTAGATAAACTTTGCCCTTTATAGTATGTTATTTGGTATTACTTTAGTAGATAATAGAAAATTCATACAATGCAACACTCGGTTAGGGTCTTTCAACACTTGGTTAGGGTCTATGTGGTCTATAGTTCGGATTTTTTTTTTAAATTATACGCGGGTGAAACCGCGTGGCACAGCTAGTTCTTCTATAAACAGATAATAACGAGAATTGATAAGCTTAGGAATGAGAATATTACAGGATGTATGAAAATAGCACGACAGAGAAGTTGAGGTATAATAGATTGGCGTGGTATAGGCAAGTTATGAAGAGAGATGAATGTCATGTATCTAGAAGAATGTTCAGTATGAAGTTGGACAGATGGAAGAGTAGAAGAAGACCAAAGACGGTATGGATGGATTGTGTAAGGAATGATGTATTCAAAAGTTGTGAATACTGAGATGATAGTTGATAAAGAAGAGTGGAAGAAGAAAACGGGTGAAAAAGAAACATAATAATATAAGTCATGTTTTGTCAACAGCATTCAAATGTCGTGAAGTCTGGAGCAGTCTTAAATTGGAGCGGACGTTCAACCTAGGCCTGGACGCTGGTCTACTGCTAATACCATTCTTTATTATGTCTTTTGCGTACTCTCTAATTGTCACGAAGCTCTGGAGGGGGATGCGCCATGAGATCCAACACAACTTCAATTGGCAGAGGCATTGTGAGTTGATATCTTGGTTGTAATTTCTTAATTTGAAACGAATGACTCAGTGTTCTTTGATCAGTGGTACTGTAGGTCGCCTCTGGTATACCTACTGTGTTTAACCTTAGGAGCTACTGCGACTTCTACAAAGCAAAGAATTTATTTTATAAATAATAGATTTTTTTATTTCTCAAAGGCCAGAATCTAAGGCCTGTCTTCACATTATATCAGTTACTACTTACAAGTGATTTTATTAATATTTTGTTTATCCTAAAAAACAGCCTGTTAAATATGTTTTTTAAATGAAGCCGCCGATATGTGAATACGAACATTAATTCTAAATCAAATCCCTCTTTTTGGCAGTCGAGTAATAAAGATGGGCCATAACGATGTTTATTAATTTACCAGAGATGTCTTTATTCTACAAATATAATTTTTAATAACAATTTAATTCTTGTTATACTTTTTGAATGTTAATTACGATATTTATATATTTATTGAGTTTTATAATATTAAGTATCACGTCAATAACAGTAATAATAATTTAAATTACGTTCAGATTAAAAATAAATAATGTCTCAGTTTAATTTTGCGAGCATAAATTGTAATTAAAATATTATTAAATATTAAAACATTCTCACTATAAGAAAATATGTCTTAGGAATTTTTAGAAACTCATAACAGTAAGTAATGTTTTTTTATTTGCATAGATTAAGAAACTATGAGAGGTAGTGTCAGAAATATAATGTCGCAGGCTTGGTATCAGAAAAACATCGTAACATATTTACACTATTATTCCTTGTACGATATTATTCCTTCAAATCCTTCCACATTGCCATATTGCAATTTGTGTCTATCAAAACCATGCACAGATGGCGTCCCGAAGCAACGTCCGTTTTACAATATTATTATAATTCATACCGGATACACTGGCAGATAACGGAAGTCGCTAGTATTTTTGCATGAATCCAACAGTAGATCACAGAGAAATTTTGTTTGGAGATTTCCAGACTCCACCTTACAGAAGATCGCAGCCAAATAAGCTTGTTTTGTGTTCATACGGTGCAGTTTCCAGGGCTCCTTCTGTAGGGTGGTTCAAGGTTGGCAACGAGCTAGTGATACCTATGATATTACAAGCGCCCATAGGCTATAGTAGCTGCTTACCATCAGGCGGGCCGTATTCTATTTGGCCAGCTTTGTATAATAAAAAAATATCTACAACATTCCAGTATTCCACTAACCAATCGTCCCGAACGTATTAATGTTGTATACTTAGGTAAATGTTTTAGTTAAGTATCTTCTTCGCAGTAACACAACAAGAGAGCTACAAAAACAATCACATAGGTATTATTAAGAGCAACTCCGCAGAAATCTGCTGCAAGAAATGGAATGCGAAGAAGTTTAATCGGGTAAGTTATTGTATACTGTATTATTACATCCATACATGTGTGAAACATTGAGATGAGATCGCTAGCTGTAAATGTCATTAACATTATCATTAATATGATTATATTAGACCCACATTTTGGAGCTTACAAATAAAAAAACTAAATTAATAGCTAAATATTTTAGTAAGATAATATTTCTAAGTACTATTGAATCAATCATAAAGTTTCATGAATGTATTATTAGAATCAACACTCTGTCTAATATGTAACTGGGTACGGACCTGCGTAAAAAATATTAGTATCCCAGAATTGGAATTAAATGAACGACTATTAAATGTACGTGTGATATTTTTATAACTGAAAATTATTCAACTCGATTTTGATAATATAATATGAATTAAAACTATTAAAGTTAAATATCTTTTCGTTTAGTTACTTCTGGACAACATTTTTACTAAAAGTAATATTTTTTTGTACAATTTAGCCTGCATTAGCACTGCCTTTAAACAATAATAAAATAAAAACGAGTTAATTCAGTAATTACATAAATAAAGTAAAATTACTACTATTATAAAGTGGCAAAGTTTTAATTTGAATAACGCGAACGAAGTTATAAAGTTCAAGAGATCTTTTGATCGTTTGATTAAACGCGTTAATCTCTGGAACTATAAGTTACATTTGAAAAGTTATTTTTGATTTTATAGGCAATTTATTTAGAAAGCTTATATAATTTCACGCTACTACCATAAGGAGCGTAGCAGTAACCATTAACGTCAAGCAATATGACAAATTGTAGACAAGTACAGAAAGTGAAGAACTATGAACTATGAAATATAGTTCCGCGGGTACATTGGAGGATAAATTTTACACGGGTGAAACCGTGGGGCACTGCTAGTACAATATAAAATTATTTGTAGTTTAGGGGCGGGCCGCCTCTTTACACATCCCCATCATCCGTGACAGTTTAATAACTTCCTCGTAAACGCAAACTAACATTAATCTTCCTATTTTATCCCTTTATCTCTGAACGAGTTTCCGTGTTCACTGTAATTTAGTTGCAAATCAAACTACATATATTAGAAAAGTACTATATATTCAAATGATTCTAATTATTCATAATGTATTTTGAAAACAATAAGTTTGTTGGATTTGTTTCTAAATTCTAACTTGACGTAATAAAATTTGTAGTGAGGTATTAAAGTTTTAAAACATCCTGAAAATACGTAATGCCTATATTTAATCGTGTATTATTTCTACTACTTGTAATATGAAAGCCTAAATAAGGAGATCGAAGATTCGATAAAATATATTAACAAATAATAACCATTAAGAGCAAGATTAGGAACAGAGCTGAAAATAGACACGTTTGATGTGTGCACCCTGAAATGTGGACAAATTGAGCTCCAAATCAGTCTCTCAAATCTTAGGCAAAGATGCAGAAAATAAAAGAAACACTGCTGTATAACCTTGACTTCTTTCGAAGATCAAGGCAGGATGTTGTGAATAATAAAAGTTGTCAAGGAAAAACTAGTGAATGTGCAAAAACTACACGTGATAGAAAGGAAACCGTTACGCAACATCACACTTTATCTTTTTTGCTGTTAATTTTGCACGTGCGTATACTTGTGATATTCTTTTACGCTTATCTATCTCTCTCGGTTTATAGCATATTTCTTTTTTTGGAACAAGGTTCCTTACGGCAGGCTTGGAGGAGATAGGGATTATGCTGCGCGACCGAACTGAAAAAAATGTGATAGTAAAACCGTAAGAAAAAGTCCGTGGAATAAAACGTGCGCATGCACGCATAGTATTATACACAAGCTAGTAGTGTATAATACCTTTCTCTTTCTCCCTCTTTCTTTTCTTTCTCTCTCTATTAAATATAAAATTAATAAAATAAAATGTATAATTAAAATAAATGAATAAAGAATTTAAAAGAATTCATAAATATTAAAATAAAAATTAAAGTAAAAAATATTAAATTTTATTAATGCAATTAATAAATTATGAAAAAATTAAAGAAATAAAGAATGAATTTATAAGAAAATTTAAAGATAAAAATATATATTAATAAATATTTAATTAAATAATATAATGATAGGAAAAAATGGAGTATTTAAATATATATATATATATATATATATATATATATATATATATATATATAATATAATTATTCTCTTTCTTTATTTTTTTATATTTTATATTTACACTTTAATTTAATTTATATTTATAAATGATTAAATTTATTAATTTAATTATATTTATTTATTTCTTATATTATTTTTTTCTTTTCTTCTTTTCATTTATCTTTTTTCATTTATATTCATTTTTATTTTTTATTTTACGTAATTTATTATTTCCTAAAATACTGAATTTCCTAAATACTTTCCTGTACTTAAATAAAAACGAATCAGCAAAATTTAAGAGAAAAATCAAGAATACCTACATAAAATTGAGCACGATTTTTTTTTTTGCAAATTGTATCGATTCTACATTAGCCGAAGGAACTTGGTTCCTACCTGGTGTCCCACGACACCACATCTATCTTTTTTCTTGCTCTATAGGCAAACACCTGTTGTCCGTTTTTTGGCATCAGAAACGTTGTAATAAAATTTTACCTTAGAGTTTAATTCTCATAACGCATAAAGTAGTTTCAATAAAAAAAAAAAACATGCTACTTTAAAATGTAAAAAATATACGTTTACTTATGGACCTACTCGCTTTATATGTATTTTTTTTTTTGAACTGACTATACTGTTTCCTTAGGGGCCCTGGAGCCTTTACAGCTTTACCGGGCTGGGGGCGAGCGCTTAAGGCACTCAGCCACGAAAGCTTTGCAACAACATCCGAAGGTGCCAAAGTGGCCGAACCTCGGCTCGGACTGTTGCGCGTATATGCAATTAAGTCGCGAGGAGTTATAAGCACTTCTTTCTATATTGACACTCGATATTACGTGACGCGTAACTTCGTCTGTGACTATCTTCACCACAATAAAACGAGAGGCTTTGCAAACTACTTCATACTGTAGACTTCTACTTGCAATGTGTGTGCGCATCGACAAAATTCAAATTTATTACTTTTTCATACCACACGAGTAATTAATGGTGTTACTGTTATTAGAATATACCGATACACTGATTTTTTTTTTAAACCGATACGTTAATTATATAAATCCAATATGTGCGCCAATAGTAACTGAGATTTAAGCGTATCTTTTATATATGACAAGCGCTTTGTCCGCGGCTTCGCTTGCGTCATAGTTGAGTTAGTATTATAAAAAGCACTATTTTTTTTATGTATGCCTTTGTCTGTCTATTTGTTCCGGATAATCTTCCAAACGATTCGACCGATTTTAACGGAATTTTCACTATCGGATAGCTGATATTATAAGGAATAACTTAGGCTACTTATATTTTAGAAAAATAATGACAGTACCAAACAAAAAAAGATTATTTTTGTAGTAATCCACGCACAATTAGTATGTAATATATATAGAAGGTTCCGTGTGACAGATTTTTGTGATGTGAACGATAACAATGACATATTTGAAATGGTGTGAGACGGTTCGCTCGTAAACATTGATTAGGTGGTCATATAGGTAATTAATCCTATAAACATCGTCAACGGTGTCAACATTTGTCAAGTGGTCATAATCACATAAATCACACGTAAAAATTTGTGAATTAAAATTATTGTAATGTTATTATTGCAACATTCTAACTCTGCTCTCTAGAGCCTTCTTGTCACGTACGCTAGAGTTGTGAAATGTGTTACCTAACACGCTATTCCCCAGGGTTATCAAATGGGGCTCTTTAAAAAGGGACTCCAATACGTTCTCCAAGATCGGCAACATAATAGTCTAACCCTGGTGTTAGAGTTGTTCATAGTCCATTTAACATCCAATGAGCCGTCTGCATTTTTGTTGGCCTTTCAGCATGAAAAATAAGTAGTAATAATAAGGTTTTATAAAGTAAACAAAAATGAGTAATAATTGCATGTATATCATTAATTCAGGGATTCATTTTTCAGGCTACATATTAGATGTATTTTGTGCGCCTATTGTTTTTGACAATAGTCTAAATGCCTTATATCAAAATAGGCGCAATAAAAAAATATCTGTAGTATTTGACTTAAGAAACCAATATGCATCGATTTCAGATATTAAAAGTGTAAGAGGACTACATATTTTCAATTTAAAAATTGTATTTTTTATTTTGAACTCTGAAAGCGTTGTCATTTTCATAAAAAGTATCGAGCTTTTTACAATAACGAACGGTTGCTAAATGTCAAATGTTTGCTTACAACCCGTATGGCGTCAGCGTATTCTCATGTTTACGAAAAGTAAACTTTTAAATTAAAGGTTTGCGGCTTTCTGCGTCCTAAAAAATATGGCAATATTTTTTCTCCTCTAATCTCCCAATAATTAATAATTTAAGACCTACTTTAAAAAAAAGTCAACTAGCCTATTATGTATGCATCGTGGAACCAAAGGCAGTTCCGTAAAAAGTTGCAAAAAAGTGCAAATTCAGTGTTAAAACAATAATAAAAAAAAAAAAACATATAAACCTTCGTTTTACTTAAGAAGAGCCAATTAAAATGAACTTCAAGTACTCTTTGTTCAAATTACGCTTTGACAAAACACTTAACAAAACGTAATCCTATTAGCATTCAGTATTTCTTACATAAATTGAACTTTACTTTTAAAAAATACTTTTACATAAATAATGATATAAGTCCTTTAAAAATACTTTTATATAAATAATGATATAAGTCCTATTCTATCACGCTTATTAGTACAATGATATTATATGAATATTTACATATTCTCACTGTTTAACCGAGATTTCGCGAGTTCAATTCTATCATATTGTTTCACAAAAATATACTATTGTTAATTGGGTCGTTAAAATATTATTTTTTTCTCAAATATACATGTTTCTTTCATTCGCTAATTTACTTTCTAATACGTCGGAGGTTGTTTAGTCTAAACAAACGGAATTCTGTGTTTTATCTCTAGATGATAGCATTAGTGAAAATATTTTTATAATATACAATCTATGTCTACCACTACATCCATGTTTTAATTTGTTATACTGCTGTATTCCTATAGTCAGCAAACAAATTTTAAAATTGTATTTTTTTTATGAAAACACATGAGTAGGCATTGCCAAACTCTTTTATATTATTCTTGAAGAAATAAATTCAAATGTTTTAAGTTTTTTAACAGAAAACTGGTTAATGCAGAATCATGATTTTATCTATTTTACATAGATATAATCAGTCTGAAATGCAATTGTCTCTCTCACGCTTTATTCTATAGTCCGGAAATTGCGTGAAAGCGATAGGTTTCTATTAAAAATTTCTTAAAATATCTTGCTAACCTCGCTTCTTCTTAACACGAAAAGTATATAAGTATGTACCTATTATGGTTAAAATGTCTTTTGAATGAGTAACGCCGTCGGCAGGCATTCTGAAAGAAAATCATGACGACTAAGCCAAAGACATACATATTGAGATTTTGTGAACATGGAACAGAGAATATTTTGTAAGTTTTAAACTAAAAATAAATCTTTAGTACAACTTGAGAACTAAACAAACTATCTAACAACCAAGTAATGTAAATTCGAGTGGTTCTTAAAGAAAATATGTTAAGCTTCATATCGAGTTTTCATAATGCGACTAATGAGATTTTGATGTTCCTAAGTTCTCTTTGATTAAATCCTTTCTTGTTTACGCATGAACTTCACCGTTAATAAAATATGACAGTTTGCGTTACTTGAAATGTCGCGAGACGTTTCAGGAGTTAATATTAAAGAGAAAACTCTAAAGGTGAATTTAGATTATGAAAATGTTATTAACATAGATTTCTGAAAAAGGCAGGTAGAAATTTCAGAACACTGTGGGACCTAGTGTTAATTAAACATCTATTAAACTATAGATTAATTGATAGACATTTACTATTTCGAAAAATTTATTCGGAGATTTCTCTCTACTCGGAGCAGCCCGAATGGTGGAATACTTCCACCTTACAGAAGATCGCAGCTAAATGACTTAGTGTTGTGTTCCTGCGGTAAGTAGAGTTTACGAACTCCTTGGGAAAGGGTGGGTTCAAAGAGAGGTGGGGCACGGAGAAATTTCTTTGAAGATTTCTCTCAATTAGGTGCAGCCCGACTGGTGGAATATCTCCACCCTACAGAAGATAGGCTTTCCAGAGCTCCTTGGGGAATGGTGGGTTCAAAGAAAGATTGGCAAAAATTGAAAATTTCTTTGGAAATTTATCTCTATTTCAGTTCGACTGGTGGAATATGTCTACCCTATAGAACATCGCAACCAAAATAACCTTGTGTTGTATTCCTGCGGTGAGTAGGGTTTCCAGAGCTCCTTGGGTAGGGGGTTCAAGGTCAGCAACGCGTTAGTGATACCTATGGTATTACAAGCGTTCATAGGCTACGGTAGCCGCTTACCATCAGGCGGGCCGTAAGCTTGTATGCAACCTTTGTAGTATAAAAAAAAATCGCGGACCAGCGATAGTAAAAATTTGCTTTAAAATGAATGTACGCCATTTTTCTCGATCACGAGAGTGATCTTTTTTTATATTGGTCGCTGTGTTGCCTAGTCTTAGATACATGATGATCGATAGTTAGTCAATTAATTGATAGATTTTAACAAAATAATAGACAGTGTTCATGATTTCCGCGATTTGTATTTATAATAATAATATTGTATTTTAAGTAGGTACATATTTATCTTAGGTATGTATGTTTGTTATTTATTGAGTATACTAAATATATTTATACAAACTTTTATTTCTACCTATATATACAAACTTATACTTCAGTGTTAGCTTATTATTGTTTAAAAAATCTTCTATTTGCACAACCTATAACGGTAATTTTTTGTCCTTCAATACCGCTGGTTAGCCAGGAGAAAATGCCTTATGGAATTAAGCTCGATTAATTAAGCTCGACAATTTACGACATAAATGCAACAAGTGTTCCTTCATTCAACGAACACATTTTCAAACAATCTGTGTTTAATGAACACTACCTAGATAATAGAAAAAAATATGTTATAACAAATAGTTGTAGTTAGTGCACTAATTTTTTTTATCTTTCCGAAATTGATATTTTTTGATTAATGGCTACCTCTCCGTGTTCCGAGACCTTTTCTTGAAATGTGTGATGGTAATCACTCTCAACTTTCTTACCCCTGATTTTCCTCATAACACATATACATCCAAAGGTTTCCTGGAGTAAATAGCGTTTAACAATAAAACGCCTATAGAAAAAAATAGCAATACATTATATTTCTTGAATCAATCATTGTGTTAGCATGCATTCGCAAAAGTCACTAGGCAATTTTCAAATAAAATATTTGTCTTTAAGGCAATAGCTAAAAGTTTCAATGTCAACTAACAACTTGTAACCCGCAAGCATGTTTGCTATTTCTTTATTACTAGTTGTGTCCCATGGTTTCACCCGTGTTAAATTTATGTAACCAACTTACCACCGCGATGCCACCATTGTGTTGTTTTCACTTCCCGTCCATGCTTACAGATTTCCATGATTACTGCTCCGCTCCTTAGAGATATAGCGTGAAGTTATGTAGCCTATGATTTTCCTAAATAAATAGACTATAGAATTCAAAAGGAATTCTTCAAACCTGGATAGTAGTTCAAACAAACGATCTCTTGAGTTTTATTATAGTCTAGGTTAATAACTTCACAAAAACACAATAATAAAAGCCGCTGTTCTTAAACTGAATATTAAATTATTAATTTAATATCTCATTTCTAGTCTAGCTATTACGAGAAAATTGCTGAAGTAAATGAAATTCATAAAAAAATGTGAAGGTATTATTAAAATTCTACCTACTTGCAATATATAATATACAGTTTTTACGAATAAATTAGATATTTACTCTCAAATTATTTTTGTCTACAGGAAACGGAGAGATTAGATTCTGAGTTAAAAAGCAACCAGTCCTACTGCATGCACGCTGTTGACAAGGATTTCAGACACGTCGTCAGATCGACGCACATTGACAAAAGCATAGAAGCTAAACGTAAGGTATGTGTGATTTACCATATAAATATGTACTTCATAAATGTATGTAAGGATTTTTTTTGTTCTCTATCGAAATTTCATATTATAGAGACCTAGGGGTAACTAGAGGGCGGTGAGGGCGCACCGCTCCGTTTAGGGGCGACGCATATCTGTGAACAGATTACAACTTACACATACCAGCACAATATTCTGTGTTTACTAGCCTAAGAGGTCCTTGGTGTTTTGTGTACCATAATAAATATTAATACCTTCCTGTTAGTTTCCCACTGCTGGGTAATGAGACCTCTTCCCAAGGGACGGCACATGCTTAACCACCACGCCAGTCTACGACGTATTAGCGATTTCAAACTCCGAGAAATTAACAATTATATATTTTTCTAACATACATAAGTGGTACTACAAGAAAATTTCTCAAGCGTTCCGGTTTCTTCAGGAGGTTCTCCTTCACCGTCAGATGTTAGTGGTACCAATTTGAATGATTAAATGTATGCGAATTCCGAAAAATTCGGTGATACAAGCCGGGGTCAAAACCTAAGAACGATTTTTATATACCAAGAAGGTTGCAAACAAGCATACAGCAACACAACACTAGGTTATTTGGCTGCGATCTTCTGTAGGGTGGAATTATTCCACCAGCCAGATTGCTCCAAGTAGAAAAAAATCCCCAAAGAAATTCATCTGTGCCCTACTTCTCTAGTAGGCCAATATTATCATTTCTGCTCAAGTCAGCTAGACAGAAGCGCGATTTTCCGCTTAGAGGGAACCTACCCATGCTACCTACGCCATTTGGTAGGGCGACTCTCCTGAATTTTTAATATAATTTAAACTGCAACGATAAAAATTATGATCCAGATGGATAATATAATATAAACAGCCAAGATCTAAAAACGAATCGCGATAATTGGTTTTTCGTAATATATTGTATTTGTCAGGTAGACAGAAATACTATACAATAAAAAAATTGTCTTATCAAGGTATATGATATCATTTTTTGTATCTTTTTTTATCAAAAAATGTATTAACAGTTAAAAATATTACAGGTAATAAGAATGCTGTTCGTTATAATTCTGGAGTTCTTCGTTTGCTGGACACCTTTGCATGTCATAAATACGGTAAGTCTATGAGACGTCTATGTAATGAATGTGTAATAACAATATTAATGACACACCTTCGATATATATTCCTTTTTCTGATATAATCGAACTGTGAAGTGGCGTTTTAGAAAATTCGGATATTGGGTTCCGCCATCGTGGTGATCGTAGTTGTTTCTAGATAATACTGTACTATCGTATATCAATTGTATGCAGTTTATTTTATATAAGGCATATTTATTACTGGTCAGAATTATGAATTGCATTTGTATGATAATGTGTTCTGCCATCGTGATGATCATTGTTGTTTGTTGTATATAATACTATACTATCGTATATAAATAATTCAATAGGATCCAGTTTATTTTAGAGATATTGTATAAAGATGGCATAATATTATTGGCAATAATTGCTACATGCATTTTACACTTGCATTTTGTAATACTAGATAAACTCCCTATACCATAACTGACATCTCAAATAAAAACTGATTGTTTAAAATATATAAAAAAGGTGTATTTGCGATTCACACACTATAGAAGTGAAACTTCATTTTAAAAGATGTTTTATTTAAACAGGATGCAATATACATACACACCGACATTTGCTCTCTCGCTCTGGCTCACACAAAGAGGAGAGACCGGTAATATATTGCTCTCTCGCTCTGGCTCACACAAAGTGGAGAGACCGATAATGTGCATTAAACGTATAACGTTTAACGCGTTGGAAGTCGCATAAGAAGTTTCACTTCTATAATAAAAACATTAGATACCCCTGTTTATGTAATCAAAATGATAGAAACAAAATCATGATCGGTTCGCGTTTCGCCGCCGATACGTTCAGCCGATGTATATTAATCAAACGAGGTGATAGGAATCTATACCCGACTGGGTGCGGCCACCATACACTAAGTGATATACCCGCAATTTTGAAACCCTTTTGGTTTTTCCGCGTTTCGGATTTAGCTAGCCGAAAGGTTTGCAGGTCGGCCGTGACGACCTTCGATGGAATGCCGATTTATCAGTGGTAGCAATTGTGTGTGTGTTATACTGTGCTACCAGGAGGCACAGTGCTGTCACTTTACCATATTACTATAAAAAAAATATATTTAAAAACTGTTAGGTACATACATACATAAATCACGTCTCTTTCCCAACGTGGTAGGCAGAGACCACGTCCTTCCATTTGCTACGATCCTGATATACAACTTTCGCTTCCTCAATATTCATAAACCTTTTCATGCATGCTCGTCGGGTTAGAGTAATCTTAACTTGACCTTTCTTTAAAACGTCCCCGATTTGATCGTGGAACGTTCGTCTAGGCCTTCCTCTTCCAACGTTCCCAATTACACTTATCTTATAAATCTGTCTAGTCCATTTTCTTTCATTCATCCTCTCTACACGCCCAAACCATCTAAGCATCCGTTTCTCAATCCGTGTCACTATATCTTCTTTCACACAACAACGTTCTCTTACTACACTATTTCTTACCCTGTCACTCAATTCGACTCCTATCATACTTCTTAGCGCTCTCATTTCTACTGCATTTCTTCAATTTTTATGTTTTCTCTGCCACACCAGGCTTTCACTTCCGTACGTGAGTGTTGGAACTAACACTGCTCCATGTACAGCCAGACGAGCTTTTCTAGAGATTTTCTGGCTTTTCATAAAGGCGTGCAACGCCCCATTCGCTTTTTCAATATCACTTTCACACTTTCCATCACTAGCAAACATTGATCCCAAATAAACAAATTCATTCAATTGCTCTAGTTTGTCGCTACTGATCCGGATACATACTACACATACGGTAAATATCTAGAACTTAAATGTTTATTTATAATTTACATGTGAAATAAACAAGTGATATTACACAATATAGTTTATTTGGAAACACGTACAAATTAAATAGTACATATTAGGAGTTCAAATACAGACGACAAAGAGCCCTATACCTTAATGTATTATACCAACATAGACAATCAAATAATGTCCCTAATCTATCAACGTATATAAATAGCATTGTCCTGGCAGACTCATTGTCACCCAGCCAAACTACTAAAGATAGATATGTGAAATTTTGCAAGGGTGTTGACATTATATTGTAGGCATCGTTTAAGAAGGGATTTCTCGAAATTCAATCCCTAGGGAGATGAGTACAAAAATAATATTTTTCGGCTCAGATTTATTTGAAACTTGGTATTAATACCCTTTGACGCAATGAATGAAATACGAATGTCGTCGTTATTCCAATTACCAATTTAAAATTGAAATGGGGGCTATAAACTTGTACAGTAAATACTATTTTTCGGATCAGATTTATTCTGTGTGGACTGTTCCATCCAGAGACATTTCCGAAAGCAGTCTGGTAATTTTATCAGCAAACAGTGTAATAATCACCTACGTGGTATTTAAACATTAAAGTCATAAAAAAATACTACAAAGATAGCAGACAAGCTTACGGCCTGCCTGATTGTAAGAGGCTACCCTAGCCTATGGACGTTTGTAATACTTTAGGTATCAATAGAGTGTTGCCGACCTTGAACCCTCTTATCCCAAGTAGCTCTGGGAACCCTGATCACTGCTGAAATACAACACAAGGTTATTTGGCTGCAATCTTCTATAGGGTGGAGATATTCCACCAGCAAGCACAGTATAATCCAAACACAGCGACGACCACAGAGAAATTGACAATTCATCGCCAATCGTCTGGTGTCATACAGGCCTGAAAGCTTCCCCGTAACTGGATATACCCTGGCTAGCCCCGAAAAAGCAATGATGGCTCAGTGGTAGAGTGTACGACTTCGCGTCGATTGACGTGAGTTCGAATCTCTGCAATGAGTCTGAGCTTTCGGTGAAGGAAAACATCGCCAGGAAACCATAGAGCTTTTTCTAATGCCTGGCTAGCTACCACCCTCAAGTTGAAAATCTGTCGCCAAACACCAATAGGTGTGTTCCGGCAGCGGCATTTGAGAGCCAGTTTTCTACTAGGTTTAGCGTGCTATCATCTTGGGCCACATGGTCGCTTAACATCAGGTGTGATTGTGGCCACTGCGCTATAACGGCTTATAACAATAAAAAAAAACGCGATAAGCCAAAAATATTTACAGTCACTATAACGGATTTATTACCATATGAATAATGGTCGCGACCCAATCGGATGTAGGTCTCTACCGCCCAGTTTTATTACTAGATATACACCGACTGAAACCGTAAATAAGTTAAGCATGTCACTATATATGGTTTTACACGTGGTATATGGTAAATTCGAACCAGTATTTTTCATTGCCGGTTCATTGAATTCTAAATTTTTTCTCGACAGTAATATAAATTAAATACAGCGTTTGTAAAATGTGTTTATACTTAACAATATATAAATTCAAATTAAATCAAAACCAGTACAAATATTACAGTCAACAGCGTTACTCAGTCTCTCTGTAAGAATAGTTTCAGAAGTAATTTTAGATTGCTTGCTCGAATGTACATACATTAATATTGCTTAATACATAAGAAACCAGTTGCTAAAAAATGTAATCCGGTCAAGCGAAAAAACTACTATAATTATAGAAAAAAGTTGCAATACCTTTAACCCGACTTGCCTCTCTATGGCTTGGTATATTTTATTTATATTTAATATTGTACTATATTTATGAACTCAGAGTATTCCCTCTCTCATTTAACATTCCAATCGTTACGATAGCAAAATGAAAATTTCAGAGACCGGCACTTTTTGGATGGACCATCCGTCATGTTGATTTTGTTCGCCTTTGTCGTCCGGAATATAATATACCAATTCGATTGACACTTCATTTATCAAAATCAGATGAGCAGTTTAGACGCTTAATTGAAACATACGTAAATACAATCTTTGCCGTAGTCAGGTAGGTAAAAAGTTGGCCACGGGTATTACTAAAATAAAAAATATAATAACATAATAATAATAATATTTTTTAAAAATGTCATAATACATCGAGAGATAAATTCGTATTGTTTCGTTACAACAGTAAATATTTAGATTTTGTTTGGTTAACTAAAGAAATAAATTTTATTTCATAATGCTGCATTATTTTTTACAATGCTGCTTGAATAGATACAAATTGATTTCGTTAAAACCTTATTTAAATTAGTTAGCTATTATTTATACCATATATATAACAACCATAGAATAAAAATAAATAACAATAATAAAAGATATAAAATAAAACGTATAAAATAACGTATAAAATAAATAAAAATAAAAATAAGTAACCAATGCACATTGCCAGTTCGTGCAAAGGTCCTAAAGCGAACATTTTTGCACGAAACCGAACCATTTGGGATTATTTTTGTTTAATTGAATTTAAAATTGTACATTAGCAAAACTTCTAGGTCTCTTGAATGATCGGCAATATTTTAATTCAAGAATTAAGCACAAACTAGTACTTCAACGCAAAGAATTAGTAAAATAAAAATTACTTATGTAAAAGTGTAACGTTCAGCTATAAACTTCCTTTACGGATTTGCCATATAGGTAATCAATTCAAGGAGCATATAAAAAGAGTTTTAAAGTGGATCGTTATGTAAATGAGAATGAAGTCTGGAACTGAGTCCTTAACATACATGAATTATAGCAATCACAGCTCTATAATTTTGTCTCATTTTATTAAAATTTTAAATATGTACATTATTTTAGGCTTAGCCTTATAAGCGAATATGACGCATATGTAATATAACTTTTACATGTAAATCACAGTACAACTTTACATCTATAATAAAGATAATTTATTTATTTAACCCGGTTTCAAACAGTTTCCTTGCTGAAGAAATGCAAGGCCAGCATGAAATAACACATACCGATGTGGAACAAACAAGAAGCATTAAGTTTAGACCTAATAAATTCACATCGGACAGCCTCCACCAGAATGTGATGCACATTGTCGAAGTGTCCACAAATCGGATACCTTGAAGATGTCACTTTATGCATCACGAAGGCAAACTTCCTACACAGGATGTGTCAAAAAATTATTGATAACTTTTCTTGCCGGTACTTCTTAGGATAAGGAATATTTTCCGGTAGTGTTCCAGTTAATGCCTTCTCGGTGCGTAAATTGTATCACATTTTAAAGCGGATGTAATTTCTCATATTCCATCATATCCATACGTTATAAACGTCTATCAGAGTACTTTAATAATATATATACCAATGCGTCATAATTCAAACGGTCAAGACAAGAAGGCAAAGAACAGATTAGTGGTTACCAAGATATGATGAGGTCCCTAATACTGACATCAAAACTAAAATCATGAAATACTAAAATTTCAATATAAACTTAAAAATATATTTATTCCTTTACTTATAAGTCAGTTATGAAAGTCGTAATGGTGACAATAAGAGTTCTATCCTCGGTTAGACAGAAACAAGGGGATCCTAAGGAGAGTTGACATCAGACAAGCGATCAGTCAAAAAATGGCTAAAACGCCATATAAGAAATATTCTAATTATAAGGTTACTGTAAAAAAAAATCTCGATAAATATCGATGCAAAGATTTCACTGGTAAATGCCCTTTTTTACTCCTGTGGATTATGCAGGCGTTGCTTACTTCTGTGAGACTTTTCAGAAGATCTCTTAAATAATTTTGATCGTCGACTCAATAACTGTATCCACTCATCTGCCGTCATCGGAAGTGTGATTACGTGTCTGAATACTGAGCCAGGTTTAAATGGCTACCTATTCGGCAACGTAGGAATGTAAGAATAAATCTTCCTTTTCTCCATACTTAATAGATCCAAATCTCCTAAATATATGAAAACATTATTTCAAACTCTCGACACGTACAATAATCAGTTAAGATGTTCAGATTCATTAATTCTCTGTATAACAAGTCACTATAAAAATTTTCGGGACCTATCTTTTGCTATAAGAGCAGCGTTACTGTGGAATTCGCTTCCTGTCAAAATCCAACTGTCTGGATTCCTTCAAACTTTTGCTACATAGTTTCTATTTGGAGCAATTAAATATTTATTAGATTTTGTTTACTTAACATTATTTACACCCTGCATACTCTTTTCCTGTGCATTCTTGTATCCTCCAATTGTACACTAATGTGCAATAAATAATTAAATTTAATAAATAAATATTTTTTCTGTGACTATATTTAGCACTAATTTATTTCTGCGTGCACAGGAAGCGATATAGCGTGAGATTATTATGAATAACAGCGTAGGTTGATTCCCATAAAATGTTCCATAGAAACTAAAAGCTCAGTAGATTTTCGGTCACGCAACATCCTAAGTAGTCAAACGTCGCGGTGTGTAGTGTATACAGAGTGTCATAAATAAGGCTTAAAATTTTGTTAGTAAATAACTTAAATCTACAAGAATGTGTAAATTTTGTGCTAAACGATTCCAGTTTGTATTGTAAAAATTTGTCAAAACTGCAAACCTAAGTTTTTTGAAGTGAAACTTCTTATGCGACTTCCAACGCGTTAAACGTTTAACGTTTAACGCACATTATCGGTCTCTCCTCTTTATGTGAGCCAGAGCGAGAGAACAATATATTATCGGTCTCTCCTCTTTGTGTGAGCCAGAGCGAGAGAGCAAATGTCAGTGTGTATGTATATTGCACACTGTTTAAATAAAATATAAAATATCTTTTAAAATGAAGTTTCACTTCTATCGTTTGTGAATCGCACACACACCTTTTTGAACTGAAACTTCTTAAGCGACTTCCAAGCGTTAAAAGTTAAATGTTAAACGTTTAACGTTTAACACACATTATCGGTCTCTCCTCTTTGTGTGAGCCAGAGCGAGAGAGCAATATATTATCGGTCTCTCCACTTTGTGTGAGCCAGAGCGAGAGAGCAAATGTCGGTGTGTATGTATATTGCACACTGTTTAAATAAAATATAAAATATCTTTTAAAATGACGTTTCAGTTCTATCGTGTGTGAATAGCACACACATTTTTTTTTGTTAGCAAATTTTATGATTATTATAAAAATTACCAGCATAAAACCTAAACCTGTAATAAGGACTGACACGAACGAAGTTACGTTAGAACATGATACTGCACTATGATCGCTTCTAATTGCACTAATCTAGGGTTTAAAGGTCAAATTATTATAATACATAGATCATCGTTTAATTTAACAAGTAGTGCGGTAAGTACTTATTCATAATCAAGCTAGTTATGTCTATCTAATAAGCAAAATCTTGATACTAGGATTTGCAAAATGTGATTATTCAACGGCTAATTCATTTCTGACCCGCTTACTACGCTCACACGGCTTATGCGTTATGATTTCTCGGCTGAGTGCCTTAAGCGCTCGCCAACCAGTCCGGTGAAACTGTAAAGGCCCCGGGCCAACAGCACAGTCAGTTCGAAAAAAAAAAATATGCGTTATGATCGCAGTTTCAGCATGCTTCATGCATGCGTTACCAGCTAAACACACTATGAGATACACTATTAGTTTTTAAACCTACAAAAATTTAAGCGTTAGATTTCAACATGCTCATTTTACAATCTTACTAGATTTATTGTAAATTAACGGTTGTCGTGTGGACAAACAGACACACAACTCAAGGTTATATATGGCTGCGATTTTACAGATAAACCTCCAAAGATATTTATTTCCCTCTGCCCTACTTCTCTTAAAACTAGATAAAGTGTCTCCACAATCTCAACAGATGTTGTTAAGTAACGATTTAGTAACACGCTAAGCTTATAAAAACAAGTTTTCAAGTGCAGCTGCCGGAAAGCACCGTTAAGTGCACCGAGATAAGTTTTTAATAAAATACTACTTTATATTGCAAGGCAAAATTTTGACAGAGATTATTTTGTTATTTATTAAAAACCATAGTAACCAAAGTTTAGTAAAATAACGCAATAAAAACACTATGTAATTATGATAAGTTAACGTCCAGTAAAAATATATAGTGAGACGAATATTATGACTGTAAAGCAAATGTACATGTACAAAACATGTATTTTAATAATCTTAAATAAAAATATACATTCACATATAAGCTTTGAAAAAAAGACATCAAAATATGTTTAAGAAGCATAAATATATTAATAGTACTTAAACCAAGAACAACAAAGTATGGTAATTTGTCTGAAGTTATATTCTCCTTTTTGACTCACTGAATGTCTTGAGATTTTAAGTGAACAATATTCTTTTGAGAAATAAAATTTCTTTAAACCGAAATTCTTTACTCAATAGATTGCACAAGTACCTAATACTTTTTTGACGCTAATTAATCAGTTTTTAACTGTTTTCAATTTAATATTAGGATCTACTCGTATATAGATGCACTCTAAATATGTCGGGCCATTGTAATATGGCATATGGCTATAATAGATAGCAAGATGGCACTTAGGAACAGCGTCAATTGTAGTCGACATATTAACTGCTTCACTAGCCCGAAACTCAAGCGAGAATGTCTTCAAGCCTTTTTTTTTTCGAATTGACTATACTGTTAGCTTTGGGGGCTCTGGAGCCTTTGCGGCTTTTAAAGCTTCATCGGGCTTGGGTCTTCAAGCCGGTGGTTGCCTGTTTATAAAGTGCGTGCTGTCACAGAGCACACCTATTGTTATCATGCCCAGTCAATAGTGAGGGTCAATAGTAAAGTCAATAGTACGAATTCTATGTCATTAGTACGGATTCCATAGTAACATCAGAGTGATTCTCTGACATATATTAAATATTATCTTATTTAATATGACGTAATCGTAGAGGAAGCCAGCCTTTGCAACAGTGGTTCACTTATACTTATTAATTTAAATATAATAATTAGTAACATCATCAATTGTCGTTGAAGGAAATGGTCTTGAAGAAACACGTACGTCCATGGAATGTCCTCATATTAAGTACCTGTCCATTATCTCGGTAGACTTAGTATTTAACCAAGCAAATACTTCGCCCGTAAGAAGGTTTTTCATACAAAGAGAAATTAGCTGATATTGACAACAGTTACCGTCGCCAAGCCTGCAAATGCCACAGTAATAAAAACAAAATTAATGGATCATAATATAACTAAACATAGTGAACCGAAACAATATTTCGTGTGTTGATCGCGATCTAGTACAGCCGAAACTATCTATACAGGCCCGAAAGCCTCAACCCATTTGAATTTTACTTTGATAGGAATACACCCAGTATTGTATGACATACGTACTAGTATACGTCCATCTTTAGCCTACTTCACATCCTGGTCATATCAACATTATTATAAATATTTAGTAATTTTAATATTGAATCATTGAAAAAATAATATAAATAATTTGGCAAAATGCTACTTTAATTACCTAATTAATTTACCGTTTGTAAAATGATTGATATAGGTATAAAATGTCCAGCTAATATTAATAAGTTGATATATTGACTCGTTTGTATGTATTGGTAATAGAAAATTAGAAATAAAGCAATACTAATGAATGACGCGGATTTAGGTCCGTTCCTCCGGCAAGGTACCCTGGAAGACCAGCCGCTCGCGTGATACAGTGACACTGCTTTCACTAGCTATACCAACATACGATCTTTACACTAAACTTGACACATGCACAACATTAAGGTACATAGTTATGTAAGGGACCTTTTTTCTCGGTTGAGTGCCTTCAGCGCTCGACCCCAAGCCCGGTGAAGCTGTCAAAGCCTTCTGAGACTTCAGGGCTCTTAAGGTTAACATTATTAAATTTACCTTAAATATAAAAAAAACGTTGCGAATTTCGCATCGAACTACGCTAGAAAACGGGCACTATATCCGAGCTTTTATAAATTTGTTCATTATACATTTAATATTGAAGTATTAAATGTACAGTACTATTTGGTTAATGTTATTATTAGAAGTTCTCTTACTTGTCACTTTAATACGGTATAGCTTGATAAATACGACCAATTAACGTACCACCAATGTCGCTCACAAGAACCACCTATCAACATTACACGTGAATTACTGACCTAATATGTACTTGTCATCAATTTATATACCACGAGAAGGATATTATAAAAGGTTCTTATAGGAAAAGCTGATACTGATGAAATACGGTTGAATGATGTTCGATGAATATGTAAAAATATATCCTATATCATAATGGAATTAAGAAATGCGTTATAGATTGCCATAAAGATTATACACGTCGGATAGGTTTTATGTATTTCAATTTTTTTTAGATTGGCTGTGCCCACGGCTCCACTCGCGTGGACGACAAGAGAACGCGTAGTGCACATAAAAATCGTAGTTTCTTAAAACTTTAATAACTTTTTATTTAATGAAGATATTGTGATTTTTTATAAGGACCAACTATCTAAGGAGTAAAATAAATAAAAGGATCGAAATCAATTCGTTAGTTTTTGCGTGATGAGCCCTCAGCGGCAAACCTCTTTTATTTATATGGATTATTAAACATGAAATCTTTAGAATAACATTTCTATTTCGATATCTAATCTAAGGCCATCAGTAATTAGTGTTGGGTCCAGCTGAAGAAAACCAGCGCTTTGACAATTTGCTTTTTTTTCTATCTGACTATACTGTTAGCTTTAGGGACCCTGGAGCCTTACGGCTTTTACAGCTTCATCGGGCTTGGAGGCGTGCACTCAGCCGCGAAAGCAAGATTACAAGTACTAAGGGTGCCAAAGAGACCGAACCTCAGCTTGGACTGTTGCCCCGTATGCAATGAAGTCGCGATCTGACTAATTCCCTATCAGTAATACGATCTAAACTAACTATACATAAATACATGTTTCTTCCCCCTGGGAGGAGGGAAGGAACATGTGTTTGTGTATTTAGTAATCTGTCTGTGTTGGTCTAAACTAACTAGCCAAAAAAGGTCCCTTACAGAACCTATGTACATGAGTGGTGTGCATGTATAGAGATGGAGTGTAATGATTGTATGTTGGTAGCTAGTGAATGCAGTGTCACTGTATCGCGCGAGCGGCTGCTTGGCTCAACGGCTCCTTGCCGAAGTTGAGTTGCAACAGGAGAGGGTGGACAATGTGCCATAGCATATGGTCCTTTCTAAAATTGAATGCGGCATTTGTTTGGCAGCGTCGCAAAATTATAAATATTAGTAATATTCCTATACCTATTGTAATTTCGTGTTTGTAGTTTGTATTATATCCGTATTTTTAACATCGAATAAATGTGCTTTCTTTCTTTCTAATATTTTGAAATTAAGTGCATCGCTATACGAGGAGGGATAGGATTAGTATTGAGGATTCTGAAAAAGTAGTGAGAATGAGATAGAATATAATGACTATTGATAACTTAATAATTTATTTTTCTACATAGTTTCCGAGTCGCTCTACACACCGAGTCCAGCGCTTTTCCTTTCCATCATCCTCGCATCAATCCCTTTCACAAAAAAGTTTTGTCTTGGTCCTGCAAAAAGCTCTCCACGGCATCCATTACCTCGTTATCGTCTTCGTAGCTGTTTCCCCTTAAGTATTTTTTTCAATTTGGGGAACAGATAAAAATCGCTAGCCGCCAGATTTGGTGAATAAGGGGGGTTCAAAGCCAGCTTGCTGAATGAGAGCTATCGCAACTGCCAACCTGTGCGCGGGTGCGTTGTCGTGATGAAACAGCACGGCCTTTCGAAGGTTCCCTCTCCTTTTCTCTTTGATGGCATTCCTCAACTTGGGAATTAAAGCTGCTAAGCCTTAATATTGGCCTGTAATAGTGGTTCCACGCTCCAGGTAATCAATCAACAATATCCCTTCTGAGTCACAAAATATTGAGGCCATAACCTTGCCAGCCGATGCCACGACACGAAACTTCTTCGGGGTCGGTGATGATGGCCGTTTCCATTGCGAAGATTGCTGTTTTGTCTCGGGATCAAAATGATGGACCCATTTTTCGTCCATTGTTACGAAACGAGACAAAATGTTTTCAGAATCTTCTTGAAACTTGTCCAACAATATCTTCGAAATGTCAAGTCGATTTTGTTTCTGACTGTCGGTTAACATTCTCGGCACCCATCTTGCGGAGACTTTTCTCATATTCAAAGATTGTTTCAATATGGATTGAATACTTCCATATGAAATGCCCATTTCTTGAATTAAGTATCGGATGGTAATTCTTCGATCGCTCAATACAATTTTCTCGACTTTCGCAACATTTTCTTGGGTGACTGACGTCGATGGACGGCGCAACGATGTTCGTTTTCTGTGGTCATTCTCCCTACTCGAAATTGAGAAGCCCGCCTTGCGACAGTGGAATACGGTGGAGCAAACTCTCCTAATGTTGCCTCCAAATCGCAATGAATGTCTTGAAAACTTTTTTAAACAGAGGTATTTAATACCAGCTCGCACTTCGTTTTTGTCCATTTTCGAGAACATGTTCCGATACGTAGCAAACAAATGACTACATTCAGAAAAAAACCAAAAGAGAATCGAAGTTTTTTTTTAAATTAATATTACAAATTATGTATCAGAGCTATGCCTGCCAGTATTTATTATTTTTCTTACCAAGGAGTATGTCGTTCTCACTACATTTTGATCCTTCCTAGTAAATATGTAATGTTTACAAAAATAAAGACCCAAGAAACAAAAATGTGGATTAGAATTTACCTATACGTGATTAAAATTATTTTTAATTTACACTGAATTAATTTATTTGTACCTACGGTTACTCGTATTATGTTGTAATACATTACTATCGTCAACTTCACCTCCTTAATATCTACGATTCAGCATTAATATGAATCGTATGATAATTATTTGATACTAGCTGTGCCTTCGGCTACGCTCGCGTAGACTATAAAATGCCGTCGGTATTGTGTTAACCGTCGCCCGTAAATTATGCTTATTATTTTATTTGTGCGGGACCATAATTACTTTTCTAAAATAAAAGAAGCCTAAGTTACTTTTTATGAAATCAGCTATCTGCCAATAAAAGTCCCATCAAAGTCGGTCCTACCGATTCCGAGATTAGCGGGAACAAACAGACAAACAACAATTTTAAAAATTGGTTTTTTGTCGTAAGTTAATCTTCAATTTTATTATATGTATAGATTTCAATTCAGTTGCCCTAACTCTGTTAGGGCTGCACTCCGTTAGGTAATACAACATTTCTGTAACATTTTATTAAGAAACAAGTTTACCTAACTTAATGCTTTAATCTCCCACAACGAGCCACGATACCTTTATAGGACACAGGAATCGCTCCCTACCCCCATATTATTTATTTCAACATATGTACTTTTTTCTTGAAAATTATACTAATATAGTATTAAATAAAAAATTGGCAAGTGCGTGTGGCCATTGGCGTGCGTGTCGGGCCACGCGCTGTGTAGAGTTGCGTAGTTGCCCGTCACAATATGTAAACTTAGAAGAGGGTTTTAAGCAGGCGACCGCCGATGGATTTCGATCTCTCGGTGGTAGCCGTTGTATTTGGATTGTACTGTGCTTACCATCAGGGATATTACAGTCAATGTGCCGAGATATTATAAAAAAATAAATATATATTCAATGGAATTTGTATGAAATTACTTTTCCAAATACATTTTATAAGTTGGTTGAGTTAATTGTAAATCCTACTAAGCTGTGATAGTTTTCCTTTTAATTTCGCTATATTCCTACTACCGTGAATTTTTTCACATATCCAAAACCAACCATTAAGTAGGTGGACACTTTATTCCAACCAAAATTAGCACTTTCAAGATTAATATTTTGCAAAAGGATCACTGGAAATATTTTTGGACGACTTATCTAACGATACCCCACACAATGGGATAGGCGAGAAAATAAATACCCACATTACGGGTAGGGGAGATAGGTACCCTAAAAAATATGTTTTTCCTTAATTTTATTTTACCACTTTGTCGGCGTGGTTAAAATTTATACCCATACCAAATTACAGCTTTCTAGTAATAAGAATCCTTGAGCTAAGCCGCGGACAGTCAGACGGACATGGCGAAACTACAAGCAGCTTCATGTTATAGACTTTTGTTAAAACGTGCAAAAATTCACTCTCGTCATTTTTTACAACGTGCCTAAAGATTAACTTCGAAAAACCTTCCGATTGTTTTTTCCCGTAGCAGGGATGTCTTTACATATCGTATAAATAGTCTGCCTTCAAAACCTAAGTTCATCAAATTAATTAATAGTTACATTTTTATGCAGTAAATGTATTTTTTTATGCAGATCTACCTGTTCTACCCTGAAGAGTTGTACCAATATGTCGGGTCAAAAGGGATTGTCTCTCTCCAACTCCTCGCGTACTGCTCATCGTGCTGCAACCCCATCACCTACTGCTTCATGAATCGCAAATTTAGGCAGGCTTTCATCAGCCTCTTCAAAAACTGTAAACTGTTTAGGTAAAACCATTTCAAACATTTCAAGATTTCATGTTTGGGCCAACACATGTATTGTGTATAAATGCGATTTTAATAGAATAGTACAAAACATAATTCCTACATATTTTGATAATTTTGGTAAATAGTGCTAAGCTAGTAAACCACCATGTTCAAGTTGGAAATTTGACATCACTCGCTCATTTGATTTGACGTCAGCTCGAAGAAACATTAGTTATATATCGCTATTGGTTTCATCATATAGTTATCTAACAATTCAAGGTTGTCTACATACCATAAGTATTACAAATAAAATAATCGATGGAGGAACAGGTTTCAACAAAACAAACTGTTTAAGCGGTTTAAGCGAAATTTTTGCTATATTGGTTGGCGAAGGCATGGACGACCAAACTGCATAGGTTTTACGAAAGAAGCAGTTTGTGAAAAAAAGGAAAGATGCATGATACCTTGTTGATGTCCACTTCCTTTTCTGCAAGACTTGCTGCGAGCGAGAACTGTCCAAAATCACAACACAAACACCAAAAGTAATTTCTCATACGACTGCGGAAGCGCTTGCGATCGAGCCGCCACGAATCAATGCTAATTGCAAGTAACATATAACACCGACATTAAGATATGTGCGGGAGCGGGATGGGGGGTACGGAGTACACCAACCAATATAGCGTTATTTAGGCGCAACCATTCCCCCGGGCTTGAAGGGATGCCTTCAAAATTGAAAAATATGCTAAACTATGTTGCTAACTATAATGCTAATAAAAAAAAAACTAATGCTATTATTACCCTAACCTAACGCGAAAATTAAAATACATATCAATTATTGATTAGGTAAAGGGCAGAGACGTACGACCGGACGCATGTATGTTCCAGTTGCTGTCTTAACACGTACAATTCGTGTAACTCCATTTGAACCGGGAAAGACTTCCTCCACAATACCTAAAGGCCCGTGAAGGGGAGGAGTGTTTTCTGTTAAAATAATCACAACAGTTCCCACAGTAACTGGGTTGACTGGTGTGTTCCATTTACGACGCGACTGTAGAGTATGAAGGTAGTCAGTTCTCCAGCGCTTCCAGAAAGACTGGACTAATTTATCAAGTAGATCGTGACGCGAAAGAGTATGTAATTTATTGTCTATTTCCCTAGCAGGCAAGCATTTCAACGGCGTGAGGTTCAAAAAATGCGCGGGTGTCAAAGCCAGAGGCTCTGAAGGATCACTAGTTAAAGTTCTACATAGTGGCCGAGTATTCATCACCGATTCGACTTGAGCGAGGACGGTACTCAGCTCTTCAAATGTTAAAATTTGGTCTCCGATCACGCGGAACAAATGAGTCTTTAAACTCTTGATGTTGGCTTCCCAATTACCCACAAAGTGACTTGCCGCCGGGACATTTAGCGACCACTCGATGCGATTTTCAGCTAATATATGACCAAACTCAGTGTTATAATATTTAGAGCTCAAAAATCCGAAAGAATGCGCTTAGCACCTACGTAATTGGTTCCATTATCAGAATAAATTCTGCCTATTGGACCGCGACGCGATAAAAACCGTTTAAAAGCTCCCATAAAGGTGGCGGTGCTTAAGTCGCTAGCTAGTTCGATGTGTATAGCGCGTGTAGTCATACAAACGAAAAGGCACACGTACGCCTTAGTCGATCGAATACCACGACCACGGGTTATGGTAACCTTCAACGGGCCTGCGAAGTCAGTTCCCGTATGTACAAACGGTTTTACGGATTCCACGACACGACATGAACGGTGATCTGCCATTTCAGGATACGACGATTTGGGACGAAGACGGAAGCAAGGGAGGCATTTATGTACCCTATTCCTAATTAAATTACGTGCAGAAAGTATCCAATACTTCTGACGTAACAGTGACATTAGCAGGTCAGGACCGGCGTGACAATTCACTTTATGGTAATAATCTACCAGTAAATCTAGAATATGGTCTTTTCGCGGAAGCATAATAGGGTGTTTTTGACAGTAACTCAGGCCCGAATTTGTCAAACGACCACCAACTCTAATAATCCCATCCTCGAGGAAAGGCTTGAGGTGTAGCAAGGAACGACTACAAATTTTTCCTGCTTCTAGATTAGAGATTTCATTAGCAAAATGCAAGCGTTGGAGTTCACGAAGTAATAATAACTCTGCGAAATCCAGATCTGATGCTGATATACGATCACGTAGCGGCAAGAGTTTTGTGAATCGACAAACGTAAACTACGCAACGTAACAGTTTTGACCATGACGATAAGCGGTTAGCCATTAAAATTATAGGAGACTCTACTGGCTGTGAAGCGGTTATAAACGAATGATTCTTTTCTTCTGGAATCTCTGACACCGTAGAAGCATTAAACGGAATAATAGGCCACTGCGATATATCAGAGCGGGCCCACGGGGGACCGTCAAACCAAAGTGGATGGTTTATGATTTGAGAAGGAGTGAGTCCGCGTGACAGACAATCTGCTGGATTGTCAGTTCCGGACACATGATATAAATTTTGCGGTGATAAATGATTTTGTATTTTCGCCACTCTGTTAGCCACAAATGTATCCCATCGATGGGGTGAAGAATGTGCCCAACAAAGTGCGACTGTCGAGTCCGAAAATGCAAAAATATTTCGAAATTTAACACGTTTTTGGCATGCAGCGACAATATTACTTACGAGTTGGACCAGAACTAGAATAGCGCAAAGCTCGAGACGCGCAAGCGAAACGACCTTCCGGGGGGATACCTTCGACTTACCACTTATAAGACGTATGGTATTATTATGTGTATTTTGAATATGGAAGTAAACTACTGCCCCATATGCTCTCTCACTGGCGTCTGCGAAGCCCAAAATTGTTATAATACTATTAGACTCGATACCTACATAACGTGGGATCTTTATATTCGATAGTAAAGGTAGTTCTGCTCTAAAATTAGACCACAAACGAACGATATTGTCGGGCGGTGTGTCATCCCAATCACACTCGCACAACCACAGCTGTTTTATTAGGAGTTTGGCGTACAAGACGACAGGCGCGACGAATCCCATCAAGTCCCATATTTTCGCAACACATGACAATATGGTGCGTTTCGTACAAGTATGAGTGGGTGTACTAATTTTTAAACTAAACAAGTCAGTAGCAGGTGACCAACATAAGCCAAGTACTTTATATTGATCCGATTCATCGAACTCTTTGACAGCAGAGAGACGATGTGATGGTGGAATCGAATTCAGAACTGTTTGCGAATTACTAGTCCATTTGACGAGTTCAAATTGACCAGTTTTCATGAGATTTATCATCTCCGAAGCGGTGGATATGCCTTCATCCTCATTTTGGACTGAATAGACAAAATCGTCCATATAAAGACATGTGTCAATGATGTCCCGAGCTTTAGTATAAAAATCCCCTTCATCATTTGCGAGCTGCTTGATTGTTCGCAGCGCATGAAAAGGACTGGATCTTAACCCAAAAACGACGCGATTAAACTCGAAAACCTTTAAAGGTTCTTGCGGGGAGAAGCGATATAGAATGCGTTGAAATCGGCGGTCGCATTCACGAATACCGATGCTGAGGAACATTTGTCGAATGTCAGCGGAGAGCGCGATTGGAAACATGCGAAAATTAATGATAATATTAAATAAATTTCCTTGAAGATTTTCCCCATTATAGAGGAGATCATTGAGCGAAAGATCACTACTAGTCTTGCAACTACCATCGAGCACAACGCGTAATTTAGACGTCACTTTGTCTTCTCTTATCACTCCGTGATGCGGTAAGATGTACGATGGGGTTGACAAAACATCTGTGCTTGTGGGTACGGGTGATATATAGCCCTTTTCTAAATATTCATTAATGACACTATCATAAGCCTCCTTCAACTTCGGAGACGCCTGCATTTTTCTCTCTAAGCAAAGAAAGCGTTTTTCGCTTGCTTGTCGAGAGTCGCCAAGAGAATGAATGTCACCTTTGAAAGGCAGTGCTACTACATAACGGCCATCGCTATCACGAGTGGTCGTGCTAGTGTAAATATCTTCACAAATCTTATCCTCTGGGCTGAGTATAGGTCCGACGTTTACCTCTTCTAATTCCCAAAATTTGCGGACCGTGGAATCAAGGTAGTCGACACAACAGTATGAAGCTATGTCTGAACTATGAACGCGCACTGGAACCTCACCTACAATCACATAACCGAGGACTGTTTCTAAAGCAACCGGAGAAGGATGCGAAGGTAGTACTTGGACTTTGCGGGACAAGAGAAGATGCGGGAAAATCGAAGCTCCGACCAATACTTGAATTGGACCAGAGATAGAATACGTATCGTCCGCCAAAGGCAAGTTTTCAAACTTCGACAAATGTGAAACGTCAATCGTGACTGTAGGCAAGCGTTCAGTTATCTTGTCTACCACCAGCGATTCCATATCATATTGCACGTTACGATTAAAACGAGATAAAAATTTAATTTTTATCGACCCTTGAACGGGCTTAGATGCCCCGCCTATTCCCTTCACTACAGGACAAGCAGGTTCGCGATTTATATTTAAGCCTAAAGATTGACAACATTCGCGCGTTATAAAATTGCTCTGAGAAGCACTGTCCAATAAAGCGCGCACGTGATGTTCATTACCACGAGAATCAACGATAATAATACGCGCGGTTGCGAGCAGTACAGTGGTAGGACCGCGGGAAACAAAAGTATTTACATCATTATTTGATAACGCACAGAGTGTGACGTCATCAATGCGAGCTGCGCTAGTGCATGTGATGGATGCGTTGCCGGACCCTGAGGTCGGTGTGGTGGGAGCGGTAGATGTGCGTGACCTTTCAAAATTTCCGAAACACAACAAAGTGTGATGTTTAGAATTGCATTTTTTACACAAAGAATCCGAACCACACGCAGATACACGATGTCTTGCACTCAAACAATTAATACACAAATTGTTTGCCTTAACAAATTTAAAACGTTCATTTGGTTTATAAGAATGAAACACGGAACATTTATATAAATTATCATGTTGACCGTTACACAAGGAACACGAAGAATGCTCAGAGTTGGTTGCGGCGTTTACATAAGCGTGCGTAGTCAATCGCGATGTGTTAGCTGACTTCGTCACTACTTCCGTTTTACGATCGACATATTTCTTCGTAGCTTCATGTTTCACTGACGAAGTGCGTTGCAGTATTTTAATTTGATCGCGTACAAATAACGTTAATTCATCGAAAGACGGCATTTTACAACTACGCTTATCTAATTCAAATGAACGTGCGGTTTCTGCATCTAATTTCCTTAGGGCGAGATATAAAAATACAAAATCTGAGAGATCATCGATCTTCAGGTTTTTTAAAGCGGCGACCGAACATGCGAATTTATCTAAAAATAATTCTAAATTATTAGAGGTTGCAGATGAAATAGGTTTAAGTTCAAATATTTGATCTAGATACGAAGTGGCTACTAGTCGTTTGTCTTCGTATTTATTTTTAAGAAGGCTAAAAATCAATGAATAATTATCCGCGCTTGGTGTTATGCCGGCGCATGCGGATCGAGCCTTGCCGCTCAACTTGCCTATTAAATAATACAACTTCTCCGAGTCCGTGAGCGAAGTATTATTATGTACGGTATTTTCAAAACTAGCGTAGAAAAGTGGCCAATTTTTTATATCGCCGTTGAACTCGGGTATTTCGATCGTAGGAAGCCGAGGTGGCCTATGCTGGCTTGCTGGCTTGATATCAGTTTCAACTTGTAGTGATTTAGCGGCCCGCTTAACACAACCTAATAGATCTTCGAATGATGACAGTGACTGATAATTAATTACGGATCCGGGATCCAATCTTAACTCCAGGTTGACTATTTTATCCAACACGTCTTCGAAGTCCCTATACAAGGAATCTACGGTTTCCATTTCACACAGAAATGTTTCCCTAGAGGACGCCTGTGATTCAAGATCCTTCACGCGACTACAAATGCTTTGCATACGAGCGAAAATTCTGTCTCTTTTTGCATATAACACTTTCAACTGGACATTTAAGTCTTGTGTAGGTGGTGCCATTGTGAATATTTAATTTAATAATATTCAATAATGTAATTGAAACAGAATATGTTAGTTGTGGACAACAACTGTAACAATAACAATAAGCGATAAAAAACGAAACAATAACAATATGCGATTATGCGACCAAAGTACGATGTATTTTAATTGATTCGTATGAGAAATAAAAACGATAATTGTAGGTACCCACTTATAATTATAAAATCTAAATGAAGTTACAAATGCGATATATTGCGATTTATTTTTAACGAATTATATGTATTATGACTAATAAATATCCGGTTCGACAAGGACCATAAAATGTTTAAGCGGTTTAAGCGAAATTTTTGCTATATTGGTTGGCGAAGGCATGGACGACCAAACTGCATAGGTTTTACGAAAGAAGCAGTTTGTGAAAAAAAGGAAAGATGCACGATACCTTGTTGATGTCCACTTCCTTTTCTGCAAGACTTGCTGCGAGCGAGAACTGTCCAAAATCACAACACAAACACCAAAAGTAATTTCTCATACGACTGCGGAAGCGCTTGCGATCGAGCCGCCACGAATCAATGCTAATTGCAAGTAACATATAACACCGACATTAAGATATGTGCGGGAGCGGGATGGGGGGTACGGAGTACACCAACCAATATAGCGTTATTTAGGCGCAACCACAAACACATTGAGTAGTAAACCAAAGCATGTTACATCTAAGCAAGGACGAAAAAACTGAGAATTTGAAGGGACGCATCATAAAGGGAATCAAGTTAAATTGTTTAAGATGGTTATGTTTGTTAAAATAAGATTATATGAATTATATAATAATATATGAAGAATATTTACAATTATATAAATTAGGATTTATATGTTAAAGCCGCCTACGTACGTGATTTTGAGTTCAATGGGCTTGACTGAAATCAACGAGACTGTAGATTTTAATGCTGCTGAGAGATAGCTAAATGTACTACATTGACGTTTCATTGAATGCAAACGTAAATAAACCCAGGATTAATTAATTTGTCAATAATTGAGTTTAAAGACTAGCACAAGCCGCAGACTCTTGTTTAATTAAGACGTAAACTTTCGACATTGAAATACATTTTACGATTAATTATAACTTCTGTATATTCGTAATATATTATCAATATTCTCGCCAGTCATGTTTGTTCAGCTTTTTTTTATCTTTATAGGTTTGGCGTGGTGGCCACAATTTCACCTGATGTTAAGTGACGATGTGGCCCAAGATGATAATAACTCGCTAAACCTCGTGGAAGACTGACTCTCAAGTGCAGCTGCCGGAACATAGCTATTGGTGCTTGGCGACAGATTTTCCACTTGAGGGTGATAGCTAGCCAGGCGGGCATTAGAAAATGCTCTTCCACCATGTTAATGGTTTCTTCACGATGTTTTCCTTCACCTAAAGCTCAGGCTCATTGCAGGGTGTTGAACTCACGTCAATCGACGCGAAGTCGTACACGCAACCACTGAGCCACCAATGCTCATAAATATGGTGAAGATGAAGTACTTATGCATATTTTGGTTAACACTTGACATATTGATTTCATACAGGTATACTAAAAATGTAGATACTTTATAAATTAAGCTAGCATGGTCGACTCTTTTTTTATAATATTGGAAGTTCTGTGGTTAAAAGTCGGAAATAAAATATAACTTAAAAAGTGACCCCTAACAGCGTAGCAAAAAGAGAGCTTAGTGCATAAGGTTCTCAGTCTTTTGCAATATGACTTGGCAATTTTATTTTTCACCTTTATCATTTTTCACGGAAAAATGACGAAACTATGTGATGGTCAGCACAGTACAATTCAAAAAACAGAAATGATCAACGTGATATCAACAATTCACCACATGTAGCCGCTGTCATGCCGGCCAGCGTAAATAAAACTGGATATACACCAAGCACCAATCTCAAAACGCAACGAGCGTAAGCGAATCACTATGACGGGCTTTTCACCATATGTATGCCATGGATATCGCCATTTGTTCTTTTGTTACTTAGCCGGATGCACACGTGCAGGTGAGGATGACTTATATGTCTCAAGTCTTACTGAAAGATGTGAAAAATTTTAGAGATCCACATTGACCCGATACAGTAATTGCATTGGAAAACGGTGTTCAGAATTATACAACTACGTCAGCAGAGTTTGTTTTACTGAATACTAATCAGGCCACGTGAGTCTCTGTGGAGATAGTATTGAAGATATTTTGTTTATTCATTTTTTCAGTCCCCTGTAAACTCAGCTCTTATTTTCTAATTATGATTAAAAAAAACCACACAAAAAAGATTTACTTAACTGTTTTAAAATTACAATGCATTTTCTGCAGCTTGCTAAACATTATATTAAATACAAAAGTTTAAACATATTATAAGAATACGCACACGCGTATAATACACGTTGCACACGCAATAAACATAGATACATACACGAATGTGCGTACAATAGAAAATCAAAATAAATTAGAAAGATTTCGCATTAATAACTTTACTTAAAAAATTAGGTTCCAAATACAATTTAATTTGGAATTAAATGCGTATTTAAAATTAGAATTATAAGCTGACCCATGCGAATATTTCGCAAACTATATAATTTCACAGCTGTCACGTTAACACGTGACGTGAGTGAGTGTCTGTTAACGTATCAGATTATTTATTAATACATGGCGTCTTCTACTTGTTAGTTGAATATAATTTCATTAGGATGGCATTTCTAAACAAAACATATTTTTATTCATTATTTTACGTAAACATTAACTTTTATTAAACAAAAGCGGCGCGCATAAGCTTTAAAATCATTAATTTTGTTGAAATATTAAGGGAAATTTAGCGTTGACACACAAAAAAACACACATTTAGAGAGCAATAAATACAGAAATTCGCTGTTATGGGAAATATGGGGAAAATACAGGAGTATACTTTGTTTCTTCTTCTCATTTAAAAATATTTTTAATGTAAATAATATTATACAGGCCATGTTTTCGTGAGAAGTCCGAAGATGGTAAGCAAGTTACTCCGGCACCGGTGAGCTCAAGCCAAGAGGTCACTGCCTGTATTTTACGCGGAAGTCACACTGGCCGCACAGGTAAGGGAAAAATTCTTCATTATATAAACAGACTTTCAAGATTACAATTTTATGAGTAATAATCTGAGGCTTGAAACGAATAAATTGTGATGAATTTAGGACCTTCCTAAGTTTTTTTTTCAGAAACCTTGCACATGTAAAGGTCTTCTTACATTTAAAAGATTAGGCTGAGTAAGGGTTATGAAAAGCATGGTTTTCCCTCAAGACTAATCATTTTATTGTGAATTTTTTAGGAGAAGACGATGAAAGGTTTCGAATGTTGTATATAATCTGAACTCTTTATTTGCATATCAATGACTATATAGAGTACAAGTACATTACAATCATAATATTAACCTGAGTGAATTAAACCACCATCACAATATGGAGCTCTTCAAAATGGGACTAATAACATTCTCCAAGATCAGAGCAAAGTAACTCTAAATACGTTTTTCATCAAATCAATCGTGTATCTGTTTGCCACGCTTTAGTAATAAAATAATAATAATAATCATACAAATAATAATGTAGATTCACTGAATATTGCCGGACGATCATAAATATTTTTTATTTATTTATTCAAAAACAAAATTCACACATTTTATATTAATGAATATTACTTTACTGGGTAAAACACGTATCGCAGTCTAATGTGTGAGGCTTGTAAACATTCAATAGGTACTAAAATATTGTTTTACGTTAATTAAACCTTTTTATACATGATGATGTCAGTATTCTCGTCAGTCGTGTTTGTTCAGTTTTTTAATAAAATGAATTAAAATGCAGATAACCTACTCTAGGTAATGCTTGATTTATATTTGCCTCATATATACTAGAAATATAGTTAATTTACCAATGCTATAGAAATATAGCATACTAGCGGCGTCTCGCGGCTCAGCACGCGTTTATAACACAGTAATTATTATCATCTCTTAATTTTATTTTTACTCATATTATTGATAATTCATGTTGCCTATCAATTAAGGAATGACATATACTTCCCGTGTACAAAATTTATCAACTCAACGTCTTTCTGTCTGTCTGCCCGTTTATGTTCTTTTCACGCGAACACCACTTATCCGATTTACATGTTAGATTATTTTAATTCATAACTATGCTATCTGACCAGGTTATAGAATATATTTTGTAAGATAACGTAACATACGAAATAATCAGTGAGGATAATGGTGAATCAAATCGGAAAAAAGGCGCATTTGGGACGCTTATATGGACCATACGAAATATATCAAATTAATTTTCTACACAATTGTAGATCTTAAAAACACCTACAAAAAATTTTGCGATAGCATAAATCTACCTTCTAAGGATCATTCACAATAAGCATTTTTGTCTTCAGTTTTTTGAGCGGTTGCGGCATAATTCGCGCGTGGCATTCTATAATGAATGAATGATTTCTATAATGAATCTATTATGGTTCGTAGAGTTGGATGGCGAGGATTGTGTTTAGCAGTGGATCACAAAGCACTGCTTTGGCAAGCGGTGTGCACCCGGCGTTGCCCGCACCGGTACTCGCACGACCCATAACACAGGTAAACTTTTTTAATACTTAACTTGCAAACTATGCGAATAAAGAAGTTCGTAAATTCTTACCTTCGTGGTACCGTGCAGATGTCGAATAGTCTCCCAGCCAACGTGTTCCCTCCCTCCTGTGATATCATGTAGTTCAAACGAGGCGTGAAGAGACATTTTGGTAGCTCGGCATGACATCGACGATTGCCAACGGTGGCCTTTGTTTGTGGACTGCATCGTACTTACCATCATATACTATATAGTCATTTTTCCGAGGTATTATAGAAAAAAACTAAATTAAGTAACACAAGTGAGATAAACGACCCTTGTGCCATTTATGCTGGTATATATTTTTATGATACAAGAAGAACACGCGAATTAATTCTTTCCAATTTTAAATTATCTGTGCAGCCCATGGTAATTTATCACAAATTCATATAAACTGCCATTCTACCTAAGATCAATCACTAATGGCTTACTCCTGACAACTTGGCTTGAGAACAATCAACCACAGTATTTCGTGCAGAAACAATATCTCTGCTGCCAACAAAACGTTTATATTATTGCAATCTTTTATTTAACTTTCCTTGTTAGTATAGGTCAAATCTCGCAACTGGTTTTAAAATAATTATCCCCAACCGATCGAGCTAAAAATTTTTACATACACGTTTAGTTTAGATGACAATGTATGATTAGCTAAGTGACGTTATTCTAAATCTAATATGGCAATTATTAATTAAATACAATCTCTTTTATTTTCCTGTTCTTTTCAGCAAATCCTTTCATTTGAACCCAAAGATGGAGGGTCAGTTATTTTGTATGCACCCCCATGATATGGCTATCAAATGAAAGGATTTGCTGAAAAGAACAGGAAAATAAAAAAGTTTGTATTTAATTAATAATTATTGTCATTTCACGATGATAGCAACCAAGCGTAAGCGCCAGTCCTTCAAAAACTGGTTCACTTCGTACTTTAAGAAGCCCGTATTATAGTCCCCTGTAAAATCTCAAAAGGGAGCTCATTCCACAACTGGAGCGTTCGCGGGCGGAAATTCCTCTTAAACCGCATTATCTAAACCATTTATGTTTAACAAAATTTCATATTAAAACTACTAACGCTCAACCCGTTCAACCAAAAGACGCCTAGACGACGTTAGGGTTTCCACCCTTATGTAGTGGACATTCCTACGGTTCGCTCAAAGCGATTGCCTTTCCTCATTTATTATGAAAGTCACTACCGGCGTTTGTATTCCTGCCACCAATAACTTGGGAGTCTTCGAGCGCAAAAAAGCATCTAATAGATAAGCGCAATTCACGATGGATGCTATCCACAGTGGTTCCAGAGTTTATCCTCTACATACACAAAAACTCACAAAATTTGGTACTCTCTCTTTATCATTAGTATTACTAGCAGATCTGGCCAAGTGTTAAGTTGGTTAAGATTTTTTTTATCTGATCGCTATCTTACTTTACAAGATCTCCCGCTGAGCTAATAGGGCGATTGTTCGAAAATTTTTATCATAATCGCTCTATCGGTTCCATAAGAAACATTTTTATACATGTAAATTATAATATTGCTAGTGTAGATAAACTATTGCGTAACAAAGTTCATCTTTAATTCTTTTACCAGGTAATAGAAACAGGAGAAGAAGGAAGCCAGTTCCTGTACCGCATCACTTGGCCGAGAACAGGTCCTTCCAAAGGAACGGGATCAGCACGGCCACTTTATGAATGAATGTCTACTTTTGGTATGCAAATGATATTATCAATGAAACAATCTTTGGCTATCTTTGTAGATAGAGTTAAGGTGTTGATTAAAACATAGATGTATTTCTCTAACTATGTAGGTACTTGCGTATTAGAATAGCTATTTCACATACAAATTGTATTAAAGATAAGTATAACTTTAAACTCTTTTTAGCTTTACAGTTGTGGTTGATTGACCACTCCATAAAGGGTAAATATTGTTCCGCCTGTTGGTAACTAAATGCCATGTGTTGAAGCATTTATTTTAAGATACTAAACAGTATGTATAGGCTACACGCATTATTCATAGTCTTTAATTACAGTAAACATACACTTGTATAACATTACAATCCTGTTCAGAGGTCATACTATGCATTCGGTCACAGTACTCTTATAAATGGTTTCCAGTGATCGCTTGTTATTCTATTAATTGTACGACCTCTTTCAAAAGCTTTAATTTAGTATTAAACATTTTTATATATGGTTGTGATCTCAACTGTGGAGACACGTTTAATAATTATCGGAACAAATAATAAATAAATATATTAAAATTAAATCATAATAAAATGTAAAATACAACGTGTACATATAATATTAGTGACAATTGTAGTGTTATTTTTAAGGTAAAACATGTTACTTAAAATAATAATATCCTTTAATTCAGACAATTTTACATTATATTATAATTTTTATCATTATTTATGCTACATAATTTTCTTAATCTATGTCATTATTTTATTTTATTTTTTATTTATCATTGTGTCTGGTTGCTTTATGGCAAAGGCCACCTCCAATGATTTGCACTTCTCTCTGTATTTCACCAACCTATCCCATTTTTATCTGCAATTTCTATAATCACATCATCCCATCTCCTTACTTGTGTACCTCTAATTCTTTTCTTGTTTCTGGGGTACCAAAGTGTAACGGATTTAATCCATTTGTATCTGCCTCTTATAAGGTGGGCTGTCCATTTCCATTTCAATCTGCCTATTTTTGTTGTTGCATTCTTTACCTTAGTTAGTTCCCGTATGTGTGTATTTTTCTTTCTATCTATTATTTTTATTCCAAGCATGCTTCTTTCATCATCCAACAAATCATATTTGTTTTCCTGGAACATTAACATATCTACGATTTGAAGTACAATAAAACATATAGAAAACCTTGTACATAATATAAAAATAATAATTTATTAAAAAAAATTTACTTATGTAATATCAGTATATGATCGAAACTTTATAAATTTGCCGAATTAATTATACAATAAAGTTCAAAAATATCATTTTTATTTGTGTAAAAATAATTAACACATATTTTGTAGAATCTCTATTGATATTTTTCCAGGACACTTGATCATTAATGAATGTTACTTGTTAATGTGTGCTCAATGATAATTATATCATAAAAATATATTCTAGAATATAACATAAAGTTAAAACTATATGTCCATTTAATGATGTTCGTTAATGTTTTGTAAGTAAATAAAAAGTAAAACACAATATTGTTTATTTTCTTGTATTTAACAAACCCTGTATTTGAATTGTGAAATTACAATGTTAGTAATACAACAAAGGTTAGGTTTGCAGGCTGGTAGGACACGACAAGTGTGTCCGACTGAATCGTGAACATCATACACTAGGTATATATATTGACACACTTAGGCGTGTCGCGTTGCCGAGAGGTTTGGACGCCGGCATAACATCGACGACCGGCGATGAATTCTTGATCTCTCGATGGTCGCTGTTGTTTTATATTGTACCGTGCTTACCGTTAGCACCGTAAGCACACTATAATTTTTATTACCTATTCCAATATAAAATTCCTTTTTCCTTTAGAGTGATACTAATCCATTTCGTAGGCTCCGAACCGGTGATCGTTTTTAGGAAGTAAATCTAGTCATATTTTATTTATTTATTTCATTTTCACTAATATTTTTTTTAGAATTAGTTCATTTAAAGGCTTCCTATTAATTCTATTAAGCCTATAGGGTTTGTCTTAGCATGCCATGGCCTGAGGTATTATTCAACGCGCTGTTTAAAATATATGTATGGTATAAGTAAAACATTCAGTTAGTATTATTATTTTATGTACTTATAGTATTATCAAGATGACGTAGTACTCTTTAAGATTGTATATTATGTTTTGACTATTTATTGAATCTCTAACGTCCACAGGTATTTTCTTTATAGTATTAAATATTGTGAAAGATACGGTACGTCTGCCATGAAAGTTAATTTACGTGGTATTTTCAATTAAATCTCGATATTGCCAAATTGTTCTATTAGTAACAAGTACTCAGCGCGGTCATGAACAAGTAATACCTTACAATATTTGAATAAACCTATATAGTTGTTACTGTATTTGCTTTTTATATTGTTAGGTATTATTCGTTTTAAAATACGTATTTACAGATTATTTATCTTATTCAGGTAGGTTTTAAATGTGCGTCCATAGCCGGTTAGACGATACGAAATTACAGATTCAACAAGAGATTTATACATGGAAATTTGGCGAGTATGGCGCGCAACTTGCTACATACAAATTCTATGTGATGTGATCACTCCAATTAAAGCGGTTATCAACTATTAGTCCAAAGTAGGTATGGTATGATACTTAGGCTTATACTGAGGCGCAGTTACAGTTCATACGTCTCATATGCGCTTAGTAGAGTGACAGAGCTGACTAAATTAGTACATGCCATTGTGTCGTATAATTATTCTATCTTATAAAGCTTTTGGTCGTACATACTTTTCTTTAAAAACGGCTTAGAAGAAATTTAGCACACAAATAATTTATAACCTAGATTAATACATGGGATACATTTATCCCGGTAAAGACTCAATATTGAAGTCAATGCAGACGAAGTCGCAGGCACAAGCTAGTTTCATATAAAATTCGTAGTAGGTATAATATTTTAAGAAACAGTGCCATTCAAGCATGTCCAAAGTGGTTCTAAGAAAAGCCTTTAAGTACGCTGATGTGGAAAGACCTACTTATGCGCGCATGCTTGTTAAAATGTAAGTTCTAAATTTGTGGTAGAAATTTATAAAATATTAAAGAATATACTTGAAGGCCTAACCAATACCGAATACCTAACCAAAAATTATTCAAAATATCACATCAAAGAAAAACTTAAAATGCGTCTTTAACACAAGTTGGAGTGTATTTAAAAATATATTTCCATTCAAAAGCAATACGTTCTAGACAGATTAAGATAAACCTCTATCAAAGGCACTGCTTTAAATATATACTTCTTAATGTAATGTTGTGTGTTATTTAAAAAAATAATATGGGTATTAGTTAAAGTTTCTCAAAGGCAAGTCGGAAAGCAAATACCTCAGCAGTATTGGTTCCTAATTTTTTTGATTAAAGATAGCAGTAATATAACATTAAAATTTAACAAATTAATGATACTCGTAGCTTGAATGGCGGATATTGTTGATAAAAATATGAAATAAAATAAAATATGAAAAATATGAAATAAAATGTTGACTAATTAACTACAAATTAACTATATATTTTCATTTTATTTTGTATTGAATTATGCCAAATTTCCCCTGCTACCTTGATAGACCTAGTTTAGATTTGCCGTCAACATCTATACAGAATTTCAACTCACTCTACAATACTCGTGAACAGAAAGTTTGTGTTAGAAACAAAATGTTCGTATAAAGACATAAAATGTGTATGAATATTGTCTCGTACCGTGAGCATCTGGTTACATCGGTGCCGGCCTAAACATATTACGTAACTTCTGAACAGAAAATTTTTAAAAATGTCCTCGGTAAAGTTAATAAATTTTACTTTGGTTCGGACTTAGAGTTAGGATTTATTATCACTCTAAGTTTCAGACGAAAATATTTCGTTATGCGTTCTGTTATGAGAAATGAAATATTTATAACTTACTCTATTTCTCTTCAAATCATATTAAGTTAGATCTAAGTAATATAGGATATTTATGTTTTGTTTTTATGGGAATCTCACTTTACTGCTACCTACCAAAATAATGTGAATTATTTTTTTTTTTTTAAATAAAACCTTTATTTTAAACTCTTTTTTTATCAACAGTGGGGAACATAAGTTATACAATTATGTTTGAATTATTAATTATGCACACAATTAAGGGAGATATTGCAATGGAAGAAAAAAACTTTAAGAAATAATATATGAATCCGCTACACTTCGTCATACATTCGAATAGGAATTTTACTTATGTGGAATTGTATGAATAATTTAACTTCCCGACAGATTTAGTCCGGTTATCGAACGTAATAAGGGTTCACTGGTGTCCTAAACTTGTATATTTATGAAGGTATGGGATAATCCGCACCCGGAAAATTATTCTAAACTCTGAAACTATTTGATATTCTTTCATTGTATTTTCACTGTTCACATAGATCACTTGTATTTGTGCCTTCATCGTGGAGAGTTTTTTAGTGGGATATTTCCTATTTCCAGTTATTGATATAGTATGTGGTGTTGGCACAGATGGCAGGAATCTAGGGCTACAAAGAAATTTACTAACGATTCATGCAAGGAAACCTTTTATGGGTGGTAGGATATGATAATTGTGTCCGACTGTTTCACGACCATCAAACATGTGTTAGGGATTTGTACCCGATTGCACCATTTGTAACAGAAATCTGCAACCTGTAACAATGACACTCTTTTAGTTTATTGCGTGTTTCGGTCAGCCAGTGTATCCAGTTACCGAGAAGTATGCCGGCCGATATGACAGTGACGACCGTCGTCGTCGTTATTCGTTGCAAATACGAATAACTAAGATTACATTAAACGTATATATTTTCATTGAAATAAAACCTATTAACATTTAATACAAGTTTTTACGACTAACTTGACCGCAGAGGAAAGTTAATAAGTTTATGATATAGTTTTTTTGTATTATTTTGTAAAATGTGCCAGTATTTAAGGCATATCTACACAGTTCAGGATTACACTCATATCGGTAGACCAGGAATTATTAGTGAATTTATATGGTAAGAATTTTGGAGTTTGATATTTTACCATTATGAGAACGTTTTTCAAGCATTTTGGTTTCCTTGCAGTGTTTTGCTTCACCGTCGGCAGATTGTATAACTAGTTAAATTCATAAAACAATGATGTGATTAAAAGTTTGGCACTACTCGTCAACGGATTGCTTTGCATCTATCCCTTGGCGGCAGCGCTTCTTTGATGGGAAAGATCCTTCAGCGATTGCAGAAGAGATTGGAATCGCAATAGAATATTATATTTCGTCTTCCGACATCGTCTGTAATCGTAGCGGATACTCATGGTACAATCGCGATTGAGCTGATGCTGTAAGTCAGAAGCAAGTCGCGTATCGTGATTGGGCCAAGGTCGCGAAAATAACGATCCTAATATTAAGTCCCTTAAAGCAGCGTACAGTTCTGCCACCAAAGCCTGTAGGAGGGCCTACATTAGAGCGGATGCCCAGCGCATTACACGGATGATGCTCAACTAACATGACAACTGTTAGAATATTAACATTCTATATCGATAATATATGAAATATTTGCAAAGGTGAGCTAGTATTAGTTTATATTCCGGTCATTTCTACTATTGACCATTCGCTTTCATGGATGAGATTTTAGATATTTCCACGTCGCTTTTAAGACTTTCCCTAAGTAAAATTTATTTTTATAAAAATACGACTAATTTGCTATCATAACATTTTTTACGAGAAGCACAATATTAGATTCTTGATAATGGATAATGGTGGTAATTCATTTTTAGGATATAACCTTTTTCAGACATGTTCATAAATATGTATGTTTCTGTCAAGTAAATATGCCGTACCTAACAATACAAGAGGTCACCTACTATATGAAAGTGACTTTTATACTAATTAAAAACAGCAAATTTAGTCCCTCTATAATTTGATAAAATGTTGACTGCCCCGGGCAATTACTAATAAATCGAGTTAAATTTGAGTCATTTGTAAATCACCAAACATGTCGCCTCAACATTAAAAAAAAACCTTTTTTTTAAATAACAAATAAGACTAATAACAAATAAACAATCCTAAATAAATAAGAAAATAAAAACATTTACCTTCAACAAGGTTAATTAAAGCCAATTTAAATAAATTTCAAGTGTATTGCCACTGTTACGAAAATTGGTATGGAAAAAACAAATAACGAGTTTTCGGCGCGTCACTCTGCAAACAAGTGGCAATCCTGTTGTATATCAAAAAGTGGCGGATCCGTAATTAACACAAATAGATAGCTACATGACTGTACTAACTAATTAATATGGCTAATAATTAATAATATTGTCCTTAGTACGCTAGTGGTGAACTACTAATACATAGTCAACTACTGGTATTCTTCCCTTGTATTTAATTATAAAAAACTATATCCATAAAAAGAAGTTATCTCGATAGATGATCATTAGACAGTGACCTATTGCTAGACGGCGCTTATCATCGGCTAAACTCAAGTCATTTATCCGCGGTAGAGTGATAGAAAGTGTGCAAAGATCGATTGCGAAAGCACTAACGCCACATCTTTTTTTTATCGCAATGCAACAATACTCGTGATACTATGTTCCGGTCTTAAAGGTATGGTTAGTAATATAAACTGGCACACGAGGCACAAGAGGCATTCCGATTTAGCCATCCAAAGTGGCAACCTATTATTGACTGACCTCAGTAGAGACTACGGTGCTTATGAGGTTAGTAATATATGGATATAGGCAACAATTATAACTTAAAATAAGATGTAAAATACACTTGTTTGCTATTTTATAACATAAAAAAATTAACCCTGACATATAGTTACACAGCTTTGTAATTTGCGATATCGTTAACTCTCTACTACGTTACATATTGCTCATTCAGAGATTTGCACAAAATGTATTTTGTAGGCGCAACATATTTTTTAATTCTATTTAGTTTCAGGCTTTGGCCACAATCTCACCTAATATTAAGTGACGCTAACCTATTATCTGGGACTGCTGGAACTCCCCTATAGATGCTTGGCGACAGATTTTAAACATGGTGGTGGTAGCTACCCAGGCGGCCGTTATAAAATGTTCCATCACCTTACTGTGGTCTTATCATGATGTTTTCATTGCAGGGATTCAAACTCACTTTGATCGATACGGTGTCCCGTACACGCTACAACAGAGCCATCATTGCTTCGTATATCGGCTAAACTTCTCACGCACCGCCGAGCCGTGTTAATGTCTAGGTTTCTGTCAACTCAGACGACGTGACGTGTTTTAGTTGAAAAATACCACAAATCCGCTAAACCAGCTCGTTCAAATGTCATGCTTTATTTAAAATAAATATAACAGGCAACCTGATGTAAAAAACCAATGCTACCTATTATGTTTATTTTTATTGTAGCACGACAAAGTGACGTCACTATACCTGATTATAAACACAGTGCGATTCAAAAACAATGGCGACCACCGAGATCTCTATGCAGCACTAGTCGTCGTTGTCATACCAGCCTCCTCAATATAAATGCCTTTTCACGTTAAGTTTGAAGGACCCCATGTTGTTGGAAGGAGGGAACACACTGACCGAGAGACGGTTCCACGGTTTCATAGTATGGTAAAGATATGACTCAAACTCAAAGAACTGTATTAGGTGCTATCCTAAATCGATAATTCATTGGCTGTTACTCCTGAGTATATAATTATGAATACATTATTTGTGCCAGTACGTGTCGTAGTACCTGTCGCCAGTACCTTTTTGAACGCAACACATCAACGCGAGGACTGCTAAATTTGCTCTTTTAATGCATTAATTGGGTCAAAATTCAAGTCCCTCAATTTGGTTGGCTCATACTATTGTTATCTCATTAGGGTGTACTGTAATTCTTGGTATGTATAATACCTCATTATATATGTTTTAAAATATGGCTAGTGTTGTTTTTACGTGAAAATCGGTAAATATTATTAAATTGTGCTTGCTGGTTTCCTTCGTCTGTGGTAATTTATTACAGATAGAATTACGTGAAGGTTAAATTTGTTACGTGTTACAGAAACCTGCTAAAATTCATACGTTCATTTCGTGCAACATAACTGAATTTAATTTATTGTATTATGTAATTTAGTGTGTACTAACATAAATATGTATCACAGAAGACTTACTAATATACAGTAATAGATGAAACATGGAATACATAAATGTCTGAGAGTTGGTTTATGTTATTTTTCTAGCAATTTAGTTTTATATTATTTAAAGCAATATATATAGACAAATGGAACGTTCTAGAATCGAGCGTAAAGAAAATTATTGTTTAGAAATATTTATTATAAACATTCTATGTTCTTTCCTACGCCAAGTTTGCTTACACGTTGTATTCTCTCAAGAACACTTATAACTGATTCTTCGGCGGTCATGGTCAGCTCGCTGACTCTCCAGTGACTTGAGCAGCGCCGACTACTTTATTCTGTACAACCTTCAGATAGTAAATTCATGTTACTGTGGTCCTAACCAGAATCACCGTTATCGACATTAAATAAATGTCCACTAAAACTAATTGATAAAGAGACATGATAGGCCGAAGACAATTTCTATGACGGGTTTGATAATTTAATACTTTTTCATTTGCCTCATTCAATGAACTAAATGCAATTCCAAAAAAAATAAACACTTAATTTGAAAATGAAATTGGAAAAATTCACTAGGCCGTTTAAGGCAATCACACAACATGCTTTTTGTAGACAAAATATATGAAAATTATACAAAACAAATATATCAGTTATAACAGATTATTAGAACTAGTTTCAAATGAGTATAAAAATGTTAATGACAAAATCTACCTATATGTCTTAACGCGACCTTACAACACCAGTATTAGGTAGCAGCAGTCTCCTTGATATATCGTCATTAACGCTATGATCATACGTTTGTGGACATCGTCAGGATCAAATGCAAGCATAAGGTAAAAGTATACTCTCACGGTCACGGGATGTCTGTAGAGATGTGAACAGTCTGCCGATTCAAGTGAGCAATTTTTGGGTTACTCACAGTTGCCTCAATAGCCACCTTGAGCTTCGCTAGACTGAACTGTCCTCAGAAAGCAGTGTACAACAAGAATATCTCTTAATATAAGTTCAGTTCGACGACCTAGGTGAGAATGCCGTTCCCTCTTTTTTTTTCGATCTGACTATACTGTTAGCCTGACAGGCCCTGGAACCTTACGGTTTTTACAGCTTCACCGGGTTTGGGGGCAAACGCTTAGGGCACGCTCCTTGTTCTCACGCATTATATACCTCCACTCAGTTCGGTCAATAGAGTAGTTATAAATATCCAATTATGAACATACCCCACTCGTCATAAATTCGATAATGGTATCGAATGACGTCACTATACCAGCGCTACGATATATATAATAAATTTATCTAAATACAAAAAACACAACTTGTCAATAATAACCAACAAAATTAAGTTGTGCTAGTGATCTGTCGTCTTGCCTTGCTATGTATATTACTCCTGAACACCGGATGATAATCCTAAATTTAATGTCTCAATATTGTCGCCAAGAGCGTTGATAAGATCTACTTACCCTACTAACAGAAATGCAGTTAAAAGTATTCTGTTAATAATTATAGCATTTATATCAACAGGAAATGTTAATCTAGTCATGAATACCATACGGTGATGAAACAGCAAAAGTTGATATAATAATAGACCAAAACATCCTGCATTAAATACAAAATACAAGCAGCTAATGTTACAATGACTTGGATTTCTTTTAACAACACTTGTTTATTATTATTTTCTAGTTTAAATAATACTGTTCTCCTTCCTACCCTATGCCACACTAGGTGTGGTCGGCACAGCCCGTCTTCTTCTTCTATTCAGGCTGGAATAGAAGATACCCCATATCTCTGCAATCACTCCCTGTACCCGCATAACCTCTTTCACAAAGTTCCAAGTCTTTTTAGGGCACCCTCTTCTCGCATTACCGCTTACTACCATCCCAGGGTATTTTTCTAGTTTAAATAATACTACAATATTTGATTGACGAAGGCGTTACTTTGCAGAAATCTATCCTAAATAATTATCTGTAATTTCTTTGCTACTTCCGCTTGCAATAGATTATTTCATTGCATTAGTTTCAGCTACCTACAACATAAAATGTTTGAACATAAACAAATGTAAAAAAATGTTCTAGAAATAAATTAAAATGATAAATAAGATGATAATATGTTTATCTTCAATATTTTCAATGACTTTACAGCCGATTCGGAAGGCACTGTCCTTTAGTGAAAAATCTGCAAGAAACTCTAAGGTTGATTTAAAATATTTTAGTTATTTTAAATATTTTATATTAAAATAATGTACAACTGAATTGTTAATCGTAAAAAGACCTACAAAAAAGTCAGCAGTAAGTAGTACATGTCATCTTCTAAGGATCACCCACAATAGCCATTTTTGTCTTTAAAATAATCGGCGGGCGACCGCCGTGGATGACAGCGCAGGCAGCATGAGTTAGCTTAGCGGGCACAGTTAGTCTAAGAATAAATTACAAATCTTAAAATAATAATGTATGTCGTATAACATAATTATGTCGTTGCGCTGATATGGCGACGTCATTCGATACCAATGTAATTAATTCATTTAGGATGAGTGGTAAAGTTAAGGAATGAATCAAAAAACAATGAACTTGTAATCCCGTGTTATATTATGTGCAACAAAATTATACAAAGTTTTATTTTTTCCCTCGACAATGGTTTCAGGTATAAAATTGAATAGGAACAGGTATAATATTAAATATAAAGACCTATGATCTCACACTGCTGTAAAAATATTACGATTCTAGGTTAACGTAATAAAGAGATATGTATATGTACATATATACGTATATATATGCCCTTCATACTAAAAGTCGCACTCAGTGACCGATTATCAAAACTTACAGGGTACTTCCAAGCTACATACAATTTTAAAAGACCTCCTGCAAGTTATACATGTAATGTTATTCACATAATGTTACCCATATAACAGTAAATAATGATCCGGGTCGCCTTTTTGAGCATAATAATAATTTATTGTTATTTCACGTATATTTTTAACATATAATAAATATTTTTGATTTCTGGAACATTAAGCTACTTATCGTGGTTTAAATATTAAAGTTAATTATAGCGTACAAGGTTAAAGATCTTTCTAGTTTACACAGATGTCTAGTACATGAAGATTTCTTTAATATGCTCATTCTAGTCAGTGTTTCTATTGTTCTATGTTTAACGATTTTGGCAGCGTATTCCAAGAAAGCGTACTGGTAGTGATTTCTTCTGAGTAGAATTAACATTACATCTCAGTTTATTCCTAATAAAAAAGTTTCTTGAATATGTTTTTACACAATACATTAATTTTAAACCTTTTTTATCAATAATGACATTTAACATATAACATAGGATATAAAATATTGTTTGAGGCATTGATTTTTATGAAGAATTAAACGAGATATGGTGTTGCCAACAAAACATTTTTGAGAAATTATATTATAGAGATGCCTCAACAAATTGTTAACATTATAATGTAAACAGCATTATTTTAAACATAGGTACATATTTTTAAAATCCCAGTTTCTACTATACTTAAGAAAAGAAAAGAAATGTTCATTGTAGAACATCTTATGTAGAATGTTTTTAAGTAGTTAGAAAACAATTATTGTCTAATCTAAATATAGATATACGCATATTCTTAAATAAGTGTATTCTGTATAGTTAGCTAGATTGTATTATATTTGCGGAATTGCACTCATGGTAGCAACCTCGGGTTCCACACCCTTTGGCACACAGGGGACGTACGGTTAACTTCGCTCCCGCACACCCGCCACGCCCTCCTCTGCGGCAACTCAAGCCTATGTCCGATCCATCGGTATGGAGCCCTTGAGCCAAGCAGCCGCTCGCGCGATACAGTAACTCTATATTCACTAGTGTGTAAATTATAATCGTCGTGTGTTAATTGCCCATGTATTACATTCGTAGTAGTCATAGGACATACCTATATCATCTAAGATCAAACGTGTGAATATCGATCTTCTAAAAATATATTAAAACCTGTTTAGTGGAAAAACTATCTACAAACACTCATGAATATGTTGTAATAGTTACTTTAAAGAGATGCTCTTTTTCTAGACTTACCACCTTCGTAACAACCTTTAGCAAAGGTTAGCCATAAGACCTTGAAGTCTCAGACATCTTTTACAGCTTCACCGGAATCGGGGGCGAGCGCTTAAGGCACTCAGCCGCGAAATTAAAAAACTAAATTCCGTTTTTTTTTTTTCATATTATTTTGCTAATAACAATAGCAATTTTTATGTGCTAATAAATGCTCAAGATACCTTTTTCTAGACGTCATTCAAAATCGAATGACCTATCGCACATATTTTTAGGACCGGTAACAAGAATTAACACGTTTTTTAACTTGTTGACTGAACTAATAAGTTTTAAAGCACACTATGGCTTTTCACCATAACAAGCATGTTGGTCGCGATTCAGTGGGTTTGTACAGCCTTACCATTTCTACTGTCACTATTTTCTCGTTCGTTTGCTAGAGTGACGCACGTGTAGGTGAGGCTGGCTTAGGTGCCTAAGTCTTAAAATGTTATTTGTCCATTACACCTTACTTTTACTTTGTTTAACCCTTTAATATATCTGTAGGAGATACTCTCTCGAACTACTTATTAGATTAAAAAAGTTTCTTTCTTGAATACTTAGAAAGACAATATTTAACGACGAAGACGAGACTTAGAAAGATGAAGAAGTTTATACTGATAGTTATAATCAATGCTTATCGAGTTATATATTGTAATCAATATCAAGAAAATGTTGCATTTGGCTGCTTTATCGGTGTACGCTGACCAAATAGTTTGAAATAAGTGAAAATAGTGTATCAAAGTATGATTATACGCATAAAGATTTATAAAAGTCTGAAAAACATGAGAATACATTTTATAAAAATACCAATCTAAACGGTTTTAGGGAAAATAAATCAGTTTCATTTAACAGTTCTTTTGTTCTTCAGCATAAAGCTATAAATTGAATCTATAGATTCTAAATAAATCTATATAAAAATTATAAAACGTTTCAAAACATAGCCTAAAACCAAAATAAACATCTATATAAAATAAAAAGTATTAACCGAAGTCGGTTAAGTAGTTCTTGAGTTATAAGCGCACTACCAGGCAGACAGACGGACAGACGGAGATACATTATAGAGTATAAGAATAATCTATAAACAATATTGATGTAAAATATGGTACAATAACTTACGGTAAGTAATGCAAACAGTTCGGAACTCTCAGGGCGCGAGTTCTGCTCGCAACTTGACCGAGTTTCTTTTATTATTTCAGAAGCAGTCATACAGTGAATGGATTTGTTATCTGATTAAAAACATGGAAAAGGTAAATACTTTATACTTTTACTCAAGGCATATGTTATTTAATTGAAATAAATACACAGTGAAATGGTTACAATAACTAACATGATATCAGTCATAGGCCAGTATGATTTGCGATATGATTTCGTATATCAGGCTTGGATATGTGTGCGAAGACACTGGGCGAAAAGGGTAGAGCACAACCTCGACCATACGACACAATCCCCACCGCCATACCATCTTGCACCGCTGCACCTCCAGAATCACCCTGCGGTTAAATTAAAAATATATTTTATGCTAGCTGAACCGTGCAAATATTTCACATATTATAAAATGTAAACAATCAAACATCTGTCATGTTAATTCAACAGATGTTAGTTTAATTCCTTATAAAAAAGTTTCTTGAATAATTTTTTCAACAAAACATTAATTTTAAACATTTTTTATCAATAGTGGCATATACTGAACATAGACTTTAAAATAATGTTTTGAGGCATTAATTTTTATAAAGAATTAAACGAGATAGGGCGTTGCCAACAAAACACGTTTGAGAAATTATATTATAGAGATGCCTCAACAGATTGTTAACATTATAATGTAAACTATTATACTTAAAAAAAGAAAAGTCGTATTTTGAATTTCTGTTCTGTTCACGTAACGTGAGGCAAGCTTCATTGCAAGTTACAAATATAGGTAATTTCTTTCAAGTTTAACAATGGAAAATAACGTTTTTCATTGGAAAATTATCAAGTTATTCTGATGTAATTATAGCATACGCTTTGGCAAATCTTACAACTACAGAATTATTGTTTAGGAAGATGTCATGTTTTTTTTTTCATATGGACCAAGTATCTGAAGCGTAAAATAAAAAAAATGATAAAAATCTATCCAGTAGTTTCTCCGTGATGCACGTACATTGGCAAACCTTAATCATTTTATTTATATACATATTATTAGTTAAATTTTAAGTATTTTTTTAATTTTTGATGGCTCATTCGAGTTCGCTCCTATCCGAAATTATTCGAAACATTTGTATCGGATACGGTTACGGATATTTTGTTAATTCGAATATCCCATGCCTATCTACCTGAGTGATGTGCGTGTTTGTAGAGATGCAGTGTAATGATTGTACGACTGTATTTAGTGTAGTTACTGTATGTCACTGTATACATATTTATTTTTAATAAACCATTTTTAGTAGAGCAACAACATAATAAAACAAAATACAAAGAAACAAAAGACGAATGTCACTTTGCATATTGCCGCCGAAAAGTCTTGTCTTTTAGTTAATATTTAATGAAAAATGAGCATAAGATGACATACATTAATCTACATTATTATTATAAAGAGTTAAAGTTTGTGAATCTATTTTAGGATGTAATCACTGAAACTACTGATCCTATTCTAAAAAATATTTCGTTAACAGATAGCTACGAATACGTTATCCCTGAGTGACATAGGCTATAAGTTGCGAGCGGTGACGCTAGTCGTAAGTAATAAAATTCCCACCTGACAAGTACTCTTTCCTCCGAAAAAAAAATTTCCACCACACCACATATTTTCGGTCTTTATACTCATGTAAGATAGTTTGCATTGATAATCTGGTACCACCGGTATTTCCACACCCATTAAATGCTCAGGAATCGAGCTGGCACCTTGCTAGAAATAAAAATATAATTTCCACTGACGTTAAAATATAAATAGGTTCTCAGTCCGCACACAAATATGTCCAAATTTAAAACACTACAGGCACGAATCGAGTTGAATTTGCTATCAAATTAAAAAACGTTTCGAATGTTATTTTTTTTATAATCTACATAGACTGTATAAAAACTACTAGAAGAACTAGCATAAAACTCGATCGATTGTGCTTATTAACTTTTTTTTTAATACAGTCCAGTCAACAAGAAAAAAAACGTGTTAATTGTTGTTCCCGGTCCTATAAATATGTGCGATAAAAAAAAATTAGGTGTTAAACTGCTTTCAGCGGCAGTGCGCCCGTATACCCGTTTAAAGCGGTAAATAAAAAATACAACTTCAAAATTTCTTAACTTTTCATACTTTTTGAGTTATTAATGAATAACTAAATTCCTTTTTTCATATTATTTTGTTAATAACCATTGCAGTTTTTTATGTGCTAATAAATTCTCTAGATAACTTTTTCTAGACGTCATTCCGAATCGAATGACCTATCGCACATATTTTTAGGACCGGTTACAAGAATTAACACGTTATTTAACTTGTAGACTAGACTAATAAGTTTTAAAGCACTGTACTATCGAAAAACAGTAGCGACCATCGAGAGATAAACAATCGATCGCCAGTAGCCGCTGTCATGCTGAACTGTGTAAAGAAACTGAATATGAACCGGCTGATTCCGAAACGCGATGCGCAAAGCGAAACACTATGGCTTTTCACCATAATAAGCACGTTGGTCGCGATCCAGTGAGTGTGTTGTCATTACCATTTCTACTGTCACCATTTTCTCGTTCGTTTACTAGAGTGCCCCACGGATAGGAGAGGCTGGCTTGGGTCCCTAAGTCTTAAAATATTATTTGTCTATTACACCTTATGTTTACTTTGTTTAACCCTTTAATATATTTGTAGGACGTACTCTCTGGAACTACTGATTAGATTATAAAGTTTATTTCATGAATACTTAGAAAGACATTGATAATAGATAGATATTGACGACGAAGGCGAGACTTAGAAATACGAAGAAGTTTAGACTGATAGTTATAATCAATGTTTTATTCTTATCGAGTTATATATTGTAACCAAGACGAAGAAAATCATTTGCTTTATCGGTGTACGCTGACCAAAAAGTTTGAAATAAGTGAAAATATTATATCAGAATATGATTATACGCATAAAGATTGATAAAAGTCTGAAAAAACATGACAATACATTTTATAAAAGTTCCAAATTAAACGGTTTTAGGAAAAAAATCAGTTTCATTTTACAGTTCTTTTGTTCTTTCAACATTAAGCTATAAATTGAATCTGTAGATTCTAAAAAATCTGAATTTCGTTTTACATAAATTAAATTGATAGCTAACTGGCTAACTCATCGGATCTATTTTTCAATTTGCTGTCAATCTACAAACACAAATTTTATTCTATATTATATATGTCACATCACACAGATATCTGCTTATCTAAATATTTAGCAGAATATTAAGGATTAGCTACGAATATCTTTCGTGATAGTAAAAATTGCTAGATATTTACAATTTTAAGTATAGCGTATGAAGTCGCGGGCGATTACTAGTATTCTCTAAATTCTATAAATTTAAACTAGAGTGTGAAATACATAGAGTACCTACGCCTTAAACATTATAATCATTTTATTTTGTAATTTCTGGAAAAGTGTAAATAATTTTGTGCGTTGAAAGAAAACTCTGTTAATATTATTGTTTCTTAGTATGGAAAGAAACATCAGTGTCTTCCTATGAAATACAAAGCACTTACCATAGTTCTTCCCCAGCCACTGACATTCACTTTACTGCGTGCTTTCAGAGGTCTATTGAGAGGTGGTAGTTTAATAGGTTTAATAAAATCTGTGAAATTAATAGGTTCTGCTGTCCTCATAACAGCGACATCTTTATCGAACATAGGATCATCGTATCCAGGATGTACCTTAATGTCTACTATTTTTATCATTGTCCCATTTTTACGCCAATCACTGCCGGCTCGAACCTCAACGTTTGAGGGATCAACTCTGCAACAATTTATTTTGCTTGATATTTACGCTGTGTATTATATATAACAAATAAATTAATTTACTTTAGATCAAAAATGAGTATATCAAAGAAAGTATGAACATAGCACCGGTCACAGAAGCTGAGGCGTTAAGCGTTATAGAATATCATGAGCAGAGATAAAAGTCATATACTCATTACTAGAAAAATTTTAATAGTGAAGGCGGACGGATATAGGAGTAGAGGAAGACAGAAAAAGGTATGGATGGATTATGTTAAAAAGTGTATAAAAGGTGTCAGTTTTTTTTTTTTTTTTTTTGAACTGACTATACTGTTAGCCTTAGGGGCCCTGGAGCCTTTAGGGCTTTTACAGCTTTACCGGGCTTGGGGGCGAGCGCTTAGGGCACTCAGCCACGAAAGCTAAGCAACAACATCCGAGGGTGCCAAAGTGGCCGAACCTCGGCTCGGACAAAAAAAAAAAAAGGTGTCAGTAGTGAGATTACAGTTGATAGAGGATTGTGGAAGAAGAAAACATGTTAGTGCCGGTCTTACTTAAGTGGGATATAGATAAAAAGAACAGAAGATTTCATGGACTTTGTTGAAAATTTCAGTCTGTACGGAAACAAGGATAAAACAAAAAACGTCATTTTAACGCATTTCAACCTACTTTTGGACGCAGTGTGCGGCTGTCGCGACCCAATCTTCGCTTATGATGAAACCGCCACAAAAGTAAGAGTTGTTAATAATCATTGACACTTGATGTGGGTAATCTTTTACCATAGCTTCTTTCCCACCAACAATTCTACTGAGGTCTACCATAGGCTCCATTAATGATTCTTCTAATAAAGGAATATTAGCAACGTGAAATGCATAATACGTTGCTGAAAATAAAAGATCACTTATTAAATTATGTTTTAAGCAGCGATTTTTATACACCGTAACAGTTTGCTTTGGTAGTTTATCCATTTTCATTCTTTTCAAAGTGAAATAAATCATGACAAAGTTTAATTACTATTTACATTTTGAAGATGGTATTTTTATAATATTTTATCTTGTGTAAAATATATACATATTTATCCAGAACACTCGTAGTTCATGATTTTTAAAAACTTTTGCTTTTTATCACGATCAATGTAACCAAACAGTAAGTTTATACATTGTTCAAGTTTTTGCTGTACCGAAATTGTTTTAAATATGTTATATAAGTACGATATTCGTTAAACAGGAAATAGAAATGACTGTTTAAAATAAAATTACATCATGATGTTCCAGCGACTATTTATTTGTATCATTAAAATTTATTGTGCACCGTTAAATATCATTTCTATCGTTAAAATCTTACTTGTGCATTTGTGATTAGATGTGTTTTTATTGTTAATAGAGATTTCTCCTAGACAACATGTACTCCTACTGCAACTACGAAGTTAACGGTGTTCTTTCAAATCACCGTTCTTTTACTTTTCTTATTTTCTAACTTGGCAATCGGTCCTCTTTATTGAAGACCATTACTACCATAATCAAGTGAATATAGTTTCCAGTCTTACGACGATTTCAGGGTTCTAACAAGATGGTGGCTCCCTTGTTATAACTTTCTAAGGAGTTTTTGTCGCATCTCAGAATTTATGATGCATGTTGTTATTTCCAATCCACTTCACTTGTGCACAATAACTAAACAATATTATGCGAAATGTTGCTTGTATTACACAATATAGGGTTAAATAACACAACTTTATGAATAAAAAACAAAAACCACTACATGACAGTTTGAGATCCCGCCAAAAAACTCCACCGTTCATTTTCAAATAGTTTTAAAAGTTTTCAGTACGGCCAACAAAGTTTTATTTATAGTTGCAATTTATCGCATGTCATCGCTATCATGCCAGCCTGCAGGCCTCTTGGCGACTGGATTTAACTGGTTTTTCACGAAACGCACAGACCAAAAAAGAATCACCGTGTTGGCTATTTCAACACATACTTGATAGTTGCGACCCAGACAGGCACAATTATCGTGCCCTACCACCAACAAATTGTATAGCTATAAATCACATATTATTTGACATATTATCAAAAGACGAAATGAAATACTGAAGATATTGGTTGTAGCCTGGTTAATACCTGATCAAAAGGAATCGCTTAGTATAACGTGATTTTTTTTTGTTAAATACAATTAATAAGAAGCAAACATTTAGTATTTATAATACAGTTAAAAAGTAAAATTTTAAAACTTACAACATATGAATAACACAGTCCAATATAAAACAGCTAAATGAAAAACCAATTCCATTTTGTTCGACTATTACAGAATGAATGCAATCACTCATAAGTATCGGTCTATATATCAGTGACTATGAATATATTATACAAATCACCCGCATGCTTATAATAGAAGGTAAATAGTTTTGATTAACGTATGATGAGATGGAGAATATAATAACCTTAGATGATAAGGGGCGAGGTAACTCAGAATGTTGAAGGATTTTGCGGCTTCATATATTGACTAGGAAAAATTAGCCTGTATCATCTTTATATAAATTGAATTAGATGTACAAATATCAGTAGATATTGACTCTATGGTAACATGTATTTTAGAATTACTTAACTATAAATTACAAATAGATGATAACAGGGGTTTAAAAAATAATTTCCCTTATATAGAAAAGATCAAAATTTTTTTTAATGAAAATTATATATTTAATGAGGCGTAGTGCTGACAATTATTGTCCATGCACTTTTGCCATTTTAATGGAAGTTCACTGATACATCTGCTATAGAAATCCGGAAGACGGGAATCGATGAACTCTTAAAGGGCGCTCTTAACCGCTTCATCGGATATAATTTTTCCCTTGTAATAAACAATCCAGACAGTCGGAGCAAAGTTTGGTGAGTATGTTGAGTGACGGAGAGCTTCCAGTCACCACTCCTGTACTTTTGAGATGATCCGTTATGCGAGCGTTGTCGTGAAGAACGAGTAGACTGGAACAATTAACAATAATTGGTTCTTTAAAAGCATCATCATTCGTAATTCTTTACAGTACCCCTCTTCAGTAATTGTTGTGCCAGGTCTCAAGATGTTGTAATGAACAATGCCAGCTCAGATTCACCATACACTTACAAACAGCTTCTTTTTCTTTTCTTTTCTTTTGCGTTTAGGTCATCATATCATTTGGCTGCCTCACCTGTATTTAACCAGTGTGACAGATATTTTTGATTATCACACAGGATCTACTTTTCATAAAATGTGACAATTCGATTCAGAATTTGCCTATTCATGTGCCTATTCGACAAGTTAAAGCTTGCTTTAAACGATTTTGTTGTTATTGTTGTTCAGTAAGTTCATACGGTAACTCATTTCCTAGTTTTTTTTTCTTTGAAATTTGACGTAAACGAAGTAGTACAATTTATTAACTTACGCTGAAGGCTGCTGCAAATTCCGATGTGGTATGAGATGATTCGGCTGTCACTAAGGCTTTCAATTCATCGTTATCGACTTTCATTTTCGGTTGGCCACGTGACTCATTATTGAGATCCAAATTTCCAAAACGGAAGCGATTAGTGTCCTTCATACAGGAAATCTATCGGGAAATAAATATATATATGTCCAAACAGACCTACACAATTATTTATATAGATTAACTATGCAGTCACTTTAAAGTCTGAATGCAATCTTATGAATAACGTACAATAGATATATAAAACACGAATATAATTGAAAAAAAAAACATAGAATATATTAATTAGTTTTTATTATTTTACAAGCCAGTATGCTTTTTGATAAATTCTCTGATATCTGAAGATGCAATGTCAGCGAAAACGCTCGGTGCTAAGCTTTGACCACAACCACGGCCGTAAGACACGATCCCCACAGCCATTCCATCTTGAACAGCCGCACCACCAGAGTCGCCCTGTGGAAAATCAATATCAATATAGGACCAATACATGAATATGTGTTGTATTTATTCAAAAATAATATGCAAATGTTAATAGGCTGAACAGCTTTACATACTTCCACGAACTTTTTAGGTACATTTAGGTAAAGAAGAAAGTTAATAAGCCAATTTTAATTCGGAGTACTTCTATATTATAAACAAAAATATAATCTCAATTTTGAATATTATTTTCGCGCTATATATGGTATAGGTTCCAGACGTAAGTCCATAGTTAGTAATACGATCTATATATATATCTGGAGTCACATTATTAGTGTTTCTATCTGCTGTAGCATATATCTATATTTAATTCTATAATTACATACCGTCTACTGTAAAACAAAATTATTACCGACATGTAGTCTTGCTTTGATTTTCACCATAAAAATCTTAATACACATTGCCGAAAGTAACAATTAATATATTGTTTACCAACAGAAAACTACAATTATAGAAGTTACAGCATTTCAAAAATAATTATAACTAACTTGGCAAGTCCCTTGACCTCCCAAAAAGAAATTGCCACCGCACCACATGTTCCTGGTCATGACGGTGTAGTAAGTCAACCAGCATTGGGAGTAAGGTATGACAGGTATTCGCACCACCATTAGCCTGTCAGGAATAGAACTGGCTCCTTGCTGGAAAAACAGATAGATGTTAATACATTATGAAAAAACGAGGTACGGATAACAAAAAAGTAAGAAGTACATATCTGATACATTTAGTATTTATTACAACTACAATATAGAGAGAGCTAATCTTTACAGGATTAAGCAAATTCTTGAAAATACTGTGTACGGATCAAACCATTTCGTGTAAAGAGTTTTTTTTACAAGTTATCACCAATTAGTATTAAGGTAACTGTAAATGAAAGCGCTATAATTATTTATTGAGAAATGACTATCAACCTCTTCATATTCGAAAATTTTTCTATTCATTTTCAAATGGCAAATATCTCTGAATCCAATTTAGCTTTACTTCATTCATTTTTATTTATATATAGAAAAGTACAAAAGATTAATTTAAAAAGATTAATATTAAAGTACAAAATAAAGATTAAGTGGTGAAGATTCATCCATTCTGAAAAAACTCATTACCCTTTCTTGGTAGCCTCTGACAATAGCCCATAATATGTTGAACTATACATATAATAAAATTGAAGTGTCTGTTTGTAATGTTAAAATATCAGCTTTTTACTAAATGCATATGAATGTATACAAGGTAATTATAACAAAAAACCCACTTTTAAAATTTTTATCTGTCTGTTTGTTCCGGGTAATTTTATAATTATAACCGATCTTATATCTTATCTTATAGACCGATAAAATGTACTGATTTTGACGTAATTTTCACTGGCAGATAGCTAATGTTATAAAGAATAACTTAGGCTACTTTTATGATATAAAAATAATTAGGGGTACGACAAAAACTAGACCATGCGAGCGGAGCCATGGACACAGCTAGTTTTAAATATATTCTTTATTGAATATTTATTAGTGACTGTTCATCCATCTGAAACCTCAATTAAGTTGGCTTATCGATCAAATTTTTCGTAAACATTTTCTAATCTTCTTCAGTATTATAAAGTCTATAAGCTGAGGGAACAAATATAAAAAAGTAGATTAAATACTTACCTCAGTCCTACCCCAACCGCTTACTACCACTTCAGTGCCACCCGCCATCGCTCTCCTTATTGGTGGTAAGCCAATAGGCTGTACTAATTCAGAGAACTCAATAGATTTCTCTGTTTTTATAACAGCAACGTCTTTGTCAAATTTAGGATTGTCCCATTCAGGGTGCGGAATTACTTTGGCTATAGGAATCTGGGTTCCGTTCTTACGCCATGAGCTGCCAACTCTAAGTACTACTGTTGAAGGATCCACACTGAAATGTACATTCATAGTATATAGTCTTGTTATTTTATCATACTTGTACCTATCTATATATACTTTTAAAATCAACCACTAATATATCTTAAGTTTAGAAAGTTTATTTATGACATAGTATCCTGAGATTATATTTGAAGAAATATGTTATCCTGGTCGAAATTTCTTACAGCGACTTTTATTGTCCGAACAACCACAAAATGGATATTAATCAAGTCATTGTTATTCTGTCCTTTGAAGTGTTTTATACTTGATATGATCTAACTACAGTGTTAGCCGAAAGGGCCTTGAAGCCTCAAAAGGCTTTCACAGCTTCACTGAGCTCACACATATCGGTCGCTTTTATATTATGGATTTCTTCCATAGTAGTTGAATGTATCCGAATCAAGCCAAACACTTTATACAAACATGTTTTGGCAAAAATAAAATCATTTGGCGGTAGTTTGTTTTTTGACGGTACACGAAGCCTTTGCACCGACATATATGTAAGCATATATTTAAGTACATTTTGAAATCATTAGAGTATCTGTGATCTTCTGAACAATATTTTCTGAATCCTCAGAAGAATATGCCACAAGTCTTCAATTCTTCAAATCGTCTCGTTTATATAAATCAGGTAGAAATAAAAAAAATATATTTTATTTTCGAAGAACAACAACATTCCAAATATTCCAAAAACATTAGCGAAAAACATTCATCCATCGCCAGTCACTCCTGAAATACCGATATGCATAAATGGAAACGCAACGCGCATAAGCGAATCACTATGAGTGGTTTTCACTATATGCATGTACAGGCATACCACACCACTATCACCATTTCCTCTTTCGTTAGTTAGCAGGGTATACCATATGCAGTTGTTTGGCTTGGGTGTCACAAGTTTTAAAATGATATTTGACCTTACACTCTAAATGGATATTCACCGACAGTAACAAAACGCACACTGACAAAAGAAAGCTCTACTACCATGGTTAAATTTTTCTACTTCATATTCTTACGTGGGCTAAACAGGGTCTACTATAAATTTTACCTCTTCCAATCTTTCCTATCAGCGGTTTTAGTATTCACACCTTTTATACACATATCATTCCTCACACGATCCAACACAACTTCTTCTGTCTTCTTCTATATTCGTCCACTTTCATATTTAACACTCTTCTCATGAGAAGGGATAAAGTCACATAACTATATCCCACTTCATAACATCCTCATCCTCAACTTCTCGGTTACTGATGCTATTTTTATACTTCCTTTGCTATTTGAATACTGTAGTTAAATTAGGCACATTAAACGATGAATAATGTATCTTTTTTTTTATAAACCCTACCCTAACTGTAGTAACTGTAGTGTTATAATAACTGTAATGTATTTTTAAATCACTTACTCTTGAGCACAATGAGCGGCCGTTACAAGCCAGTTCGGACTGACGATGAAACATCCGCAGAAATACGAGTTATTCACAACCATCGAAGCTTGGTAAGGATGATTCTCTATAACAGCTTCTTCGCCACCAACGATTCTGTCATCGTTTACCATTGGGTCCTGAAGAAATTCTTCAATCGTCGGTAAGTTGGCGAAGTTCAATCCATACACTATTATTGAAACGTAAAAAAAATTATTTACATTAATACATTTCATGTATATGGCGAACTGATTTTGAAATCAGTAACAGAATCTGTAATCCTTTAAGAATAAATTTTATTTAGATCAAAATTAATGTACATAGGTATTTGCTAAAGTAGCAAATCAGAACAAAATCCATCGGCCATGGATAACTAGTGTCTGTGTTGTTTGGCAACGTGAATTATAGTAGTATTATGCTTGTCAAAGTGTCAGTTAAAAAAAAACAACCAAGTGCGAGTTCCACCACACAATATGTGATATCTCTAAAAGGGGTTTTATGGCGCTCCGTAACCGAAACTCTCGATAGTTTCGATAGATCCGAAATAAAAATATTAGGTCTTTACCTATGAAATTGCCGTATTGTATGAAAAAATGTAAACGATGTTTTTTCATGTATTTTTTATTTGTATTAATCGAAGTAATCACCCATGCAATCAATGCATATTTGCCAGCGCAGTGGCAGTTTATTGATGTTCTTCTTAAAGAACTCAGCTGGACGGGAGGCAACAAATTCTTCAAAGGCATTTTCTACTTCCTCACGGGTATTGATTTTTTTCCCCGCCAAGGAGTTATCCAAATTCTGGAAAAAGTAGTAGTCTGTAGGCGCAAGGTCTGGTGAGTAGTGCAGATGACGGAGAACTTCCAACCCTAGTTCTTGCAACTTGGAGACCGTCTGTTGTGCAGTATGAGGTCGCGCGTTGTCGTGCAGGAGCAGCGGAGACGAGCGATTGACCAATGCTAGTTGGAGATGTGCCAGCTTCTCCATCATTGTGTTCAGTTCTTCACAGTACGCATCTGCAGTAATGCTCACCCCGTTTGTTAAGAAGCTGAGATGAATCACACCGGCGCTAGACCACCAAACAGTGACCATCACTTCTCTAGTAGTAAGTTTTCGTTTAGGGCATTGTTTAGGTGCTGAACCAGGATCCAACCAACTTGCTGAGCGCTTGCGGTTATCAAACAGAATCCATTTTTCATCGCAGGTAACAATGTGGTTCAAAATTCCTTCATTTGTGTGTCTGTTGAGCAGTGCAAGGCACATCTCGACGCGTATTTCGCGCTGGCGATCATTGAGTTTGTGGGGCACCCATTTGTCAAGCTTTTTTATCTTGCCAATTTGACGCAAATGGACCAATATTGTTTTGACGCTAACGTCGAAAGCTGCTGCTAATTCAGCCGTAGATTGTGTATGATCAGCTTCCAATATCGCCTTTAATTCGTCATTGTCGACCAAAGTCTTCGGACGACCGGGAGGTTCATTTTTCAGGTCGAAATTCCCAGAACGGAAGCGAGCAAACCAATAACAGGTGGTGCGTTAGTTTGTAGTGTTAGCTCCGTGAACGTCGTTGATGTTGCGTGCCGGTTGTGCCGCGTTACTGCCGCGACGGTACTCTACTCATATTCCATAATTACTCGAATTTTTAACGTATCCATGATGACAAAAAAGATTGAAATGCGATGAAAATGTAACACTAATCAATAAACAAATGACTACTTTTGGAAATAGAATTCCATGTTTTTAAAATAAAATTAATTTGAAATTAGAATTATTAGCCAAACAAAAAATATTTTGATTTGAAATGGCCAGTACTGCAGAACGGCAATTTCATAGGTAAAGACCTATTATAACATAAAACGTAACCGTATCCGATATAAACGTTTCGTATAATTTTGCATAGGACAAAGTCAAATGAGACACTGTAGAATACCAAAATATACTTAACATGTTAAACCTATTTAACTTCTATACGTTCACGTTTTTTTGTAAATTGAAAACCAATAACTGATATTGTCTGAATCTATCGGATATCCGAAATAATTTTAAATCCGTGTCCATAACGGAAGCCGATGAAATACTCATATCCATAGCATACCAATCTCTAACTATATTTACCTAGAAATTGTATTTTCTTATATTCAGAACCCCATTCTTTGCACGATCATGACTCACACTTGGCCGTTTTCAGTTATTGATGGATCGTATTGTTTGATTGGGCAAGACAAAAAAAAACGTAGATAAAACACGTTCTGTATATGGAAAGCCCCTTTATTGACGTTGTTATTATGTTAGGACTAGCTGTGCCCGCGGCTCCGCTCGCGTGGATAACTAAAAAAGAAATAATTTCTTTTCAGGGAACGAAACCCCAAAAGATACTATCAATATTTTATTCTAAAATTTAATTTATTCTAAATCTAAATAGTCAATATAGAAAATGTTATATTAGCAAGTAATTTTGAAATCAAGTTCTCAGGGAGCTTAAAGATTTACGACCATTTTTAACCAATATTATACGTAATCTGGGACTGGTTTATTAACTAGAGATTACTTGTTATTATTGTTGACATAAAAGAGATTACTGAAATTGACATTAATCAATTTATTAGAACAAAATCAGCTAATTAAAAAAATAAATTTGAAATAGTGCATCGAACGGCGTGAGTTCGAATCCCTGTAATAAGCTTTAGGTTTCGGTAAAGGATAATATCGTGATGAAACCATAACATCGTGGTAAGGAATTTTATAACGACCACTTGGCTTGCTACTACCCTCAAGTTGAAAATCTGCCACTAAGCACCTATACTTGTGCAACTACAGCTGCACTTGAGAACCGATACACCGATTAGAATTAACGTGTACTGAACACCAAGTCAGATTGTTGCCAAAACGTTAAAATTATAAATAATTAAAAAAGAACTCCGGACTATTCTAATTAAAAAACTTACCTCCAGCGAACTGCGCCAGAAGCCACTGTATAGCCATAAAACGTAGAACTACTTGCATTTTGTGTTAAGTTTGTAAAATTAATACAGAAACAACACGGTGATCTATATAAAAGACTTCGATGAACTACACGTATCATCCACACATCGTCCGTTTGAAATGTTGTGTTTTAGAACTAGACAGGAGCGGTAAAAGGTGTTTAAGGACAATTTCAACGTGTTTTCTAACACAGCAGGCTATAACTTCTGTAGTAAATTAACAGTCTTCAAAACTTTCCTTATCGCGATTGACTTGTAGCATTTCGTAGTCAAAAAATAAAGGAGATGGGCTCTCTTTCATACGAGTTGGGCCTGGGTAATCCGCGAATAGACAAGATGTTGAAAAATTAAAGTTAATTATTTATAATATTAGTATATTGATAAAAAGGATAACATAATACAAATCAAGAAAATAAAAGTGTATTTATTCAATACTAGGTGTGCCCGAGGCTCGCACTCGTGTGGACTACAGAATACCGCCGGTCGAGCGCACGTGCGAATCGTGTTGGCCCCGCTCACAAGACGGAAGATAAACATGCTTATTGATAGATGTCTATTGATGCTTAGAAGATAGATATATTATGCTGATATATTATTTTGTATGTTACTTTACTAAATAAGTATATACTACAATCCAGCCAGGTAACATAGCTAAGAATTAAAATAAAAAATCATGTAAATGGGATTAGTAGTTTTTGCGTGAAAAGAACATAAACGGACAGACCGACATAGGCACGTTGAGTTTTATAATATCTATAGATATGCTTTGGAAAATATTTTTTTTTTGTCTATGAGTCACGTGATCGGAAACGCCAGACAGAAAGTGTGACGTCATCGTACAATGAATATAAACAGTTGAGTGCCATCTTGTGATACATATCTCTAAAATTATTACTCAGTGTTGAAATAGTTGCTTTAAAATATATGATGAAGAAATTTCCTAACTGAAATTCTACTAAAGTCAACTTTGTTCATAATAAATACCTTTAACTTTAATTTATTTGTTGCTTGATGACGTCACGCAGTATTTTTATAGCATTTTATTTATTTATTTAAAATTATATTTATATTACTTTTATTAAAGATGTAATAATGAATAAATATATTACTTTCAACATATAATACACATCAACAATCTTTGAAAAGTTGTATACACTCGGATTAGTTGATTGATAATGAATAAATTGATAAAGCGATGATGGCGCAGTGGTAGCGTGTACGACTTCGCGTCGATTGACGTGAGTTCGAATCCCTACAATGAGCCTGAGCTTTCGGTGAAGGAAAACACCGTGAGGAAACCATAGCGTGGTGGTAGGGTATTTTCTAATGCCCGCCTGGCTAGCTACCACCTTCAAGTTGAAAATCTGCCGCCAAGCACCAATAGGTATGTTCCGGCAGCTGCACTTGAGAGCCAGTCTTCCACTAGGTTTAGCGTGTTACCATCATGGGCCACATCGTCACTTAACATCATGTGAGATTGTGGCCAACGCCAAACCTACAAACCTACAACGTTAAAAAAAAACCTACCATTATCAAACAATCATCGTAAATTCTACGGATTTTAGAAATCTGGGAGTAGAGTTTTAAGATATATCGTAAAAATGAGGTCATGTAATAAACTAAAATTAAAATATTTTTCAAGTACGGTTGTTTTATTTATATAGAACTATGTATTGCATTTTCAGATCCTGAGTGCTTTAAGAAACCCACCATTACGAAATGTATGATTCACAAGAGTCCAGGAGTATTGGAGTCCGAATTTGTTTGAACACAGACTAAAAACAGTTCCGATCAAAAGATAAACTTTTGAAAAGAGAAACGTTGAAAATTTCTCGAGTATCGACCGCGCTCTAGAAAGCGCAATTAGACAAACCGCATATAGACAGACGACTTTGTGCAGGTTATGGGAATCTGCTGATAGCGAGCAGCGCAGGACCAGTCGTTGTTCCTAATTTTAGGGTAAGCCTAAATCCAGCAGTGGAAATCTTTCTGCTGAATTTATGGATAAATAAAACTGTAAAGCGACGATGATTCAGTGATAGCATTCTTTGACACTACATCAATCAACGTGGGTTCGAATCCTATAATAAGCTTAAGTTTGATTGAAGGAAAACCATCGTGATGAGATCACTGCATGATGGTAGATCATACCAATTTCAAGTTGAACAACTGTCTGCAAGCACCTTTAAATGAGAGTAAGCCCCATTTTTAGGCTTAGTATGCCATATGTGCCTAGAATTTCACTTAACATTTGCTGAGAATATAGTCAAATGATAGTTTATAATTAAGAAAAATGAACTTAGAAATTATTATAAAAAATAAATTTTATTTTATTTTAGTGTTACTGTTACTAGAAGCTTAATGACTTGTTTGAACTAAACATTTCAATCGAATAGTTATTGTTAGGTATCAATGAACAAGCTATAATGTTGTTTTCGCTTATAATTAAAATGTAATGATAAAATACATTTTATAAAACTTAAAGATAATATACGTTATAAGTCAATTCTTATGTTCTATTCCGTTATAAGGACATGGAGTGATTAATATGGCAAACGTTGAATCTTCGCTGTCGTGTGTGAATGCGGTGTGATTGACAAATACCGTAAAGGCTTAGACATCCTATCTACAAACAATTGTTTAATTATTGAAGTGAAACTTCTTATTCGACTTCCAACACGTTACACGTTAAACGTTTCACGCACATTATCTGTCACTCCTCTTTGTGTGAGCCAGAGCGAGAGAGCAAATGTCGATGTGTATGTATATTGCACACTGTTTAAATAAAATATCTTTTAAAATGAAGTTTCACTTTTATCGTGTGTGAATTGCACACACCCCTTTTTTTATTGAAGTGAAACTTCTTATGCGACTTCCAAGCGTTGAACGTTAAATGTTAAACGTTTAACGCACATTATCGGTATCTCCTCTTTGTTGTGAGCCAGAGCGAGAAAGTAAATTTCGGTGTGTATGTATATTGCACACTGTTTAAATAAAATAGAAAATGCCTTTTAAAATGAGTTTTCACGTCTATCGTGTGTGAATCGCACACACACCTTTTTTTTTATTATACCTTTTCGTATTTTTTAGTCATACCTGCATATGTATGAATGCAAAGAAATGTTTATTTGATGAATTTAAAGATTACCTTAGCGTAGGGGTAGTCAATCTTTTTATACCTACCGCCCACTTTTGTATCTCTTTTAGTAGTACCTACAATATTCGGACCGTCCACCGGTTTCACAGTAATTGTGATTAAATAAAATTGAAATGTAGCTTTATGAAATGTATTAAGAAGAGTTACAGCCAATTAAAATAATAATAATAACCTACTGAACACTTTATAACAGTCAACATGTCTATATACAACAACTTACTGTAGTTAAATCGATAATTTTTTAATACTTTGCATGTATACAAGCATGAAGTTGGATTTAATTACACTTATGAACTAAACTATTAACGAGATCTCGGAGACTGGTACTGCGAAACAAAACACTAGATATTTCACTCAATTTTCGTAATTAAGAAACGAAAGTCTCCTCCTTCGAAAATGTTCAGGCTGCTTGTTTCTTTTTTAGTCGTTATACATATTGTTCACAGCATAAATCCTGGTTCCATAAAATATTAGGGCAAGGTAATATGTAAATAAACTAAATCTGAAAACATTACAATGTTTAAAACCCCTACCGCCCACCGTAAAAGGCCGCCGTTTCCTTTACAACCTTAGCTGTAAATCTATCCTATATAATTCTTCTTAGAGTTACTATATATAACTATATATTATTTAAAAACTATAAATTTCATACAAAAACTTATTAAATGGTGCTAATAATTTCGGTAATAAGGTATACAAAGAAACGGAGAATTGAAACCCAGTATGTACATACCCTAACACGTATTTACATCAAACCCCATATGATTAATTCATTACTTTTCTAAGTTCCAACAATCTACTTACCATGGTATAACTTTCACTCGCTGTGATGTATGTAATTTCGCGCAGTTTTACTAAATTATTATTTTCTTTGAAAGAAATGCCTGGTTACTAAGTAAACCCTTCTTATCAAGCTAAGAAAAGAACTAATTTTTTTTAAAAGGTCTTAAATTCAGTTAAATTCCAGACAGTAGTAATTTAAGAATGATACGGCGGCACATGTGCTTATAATATGATTACATTTTTTTATTACTTTTGTATTACTTAAATTTTATGTGATGTTAATTGTGTCTGTAAAAACTTTGTGCCCGTATGTTATATGCATGCAATAAATGTATTTTTTTCTTTCTAATTTCCTTTACCACCGGACGAAAAATTTACCACATTTGAATGAAAACTAGTCCACATGCTGTTGTTTTTCTGTTGCAAGCTCTTACTGGTACATTAAGCATTTCATCCCCAAATGTGATTCAAACAGGTGTTTGAAGTTTGTTAGTAACTGCAGTGCAGTAAACATTTAACGTCATGTGGATTGCATACCCATTTGCTAATTACATTATTTAAAAAAAAACTTAAAGTTAATTAAAACACGAGGCATAAATATTATTATAAAGTCAAAAAACGATTGAAAATTACATACAGTCAGTTTGATTGTACAATAATTAGCTACGTTTTACTATAATTGTTCTTTATTCATAATCTTCCGGTAATTTTAGATGTGATTAGAATAATTTGGAATATTTCCATGGTGACATATTTAAACGGTTTTGATTCTATACTGAGTTTAGCTTGTATTTTCATATACAAACACCAAATTATAAAACTCAACGTCTCTCTATCTGTCTGTCCGTTTATGTTATTTTCACGCGAAAACCACTTATGCGATTCACATGTTTTTTCATATTAATTCATAGCTATGTTATCTGACCGGGTTATACGATATATTTTGTAAGATAGAGTAACATACGAAATAAGCAATGACAATAATGGTGAATAGATTTTTAAGAGAGGTAGGGTACAGATAATTTCTTTGGAGATTTCTCTCTACTTGGGGCAGCTCGACTGGTGGAATACCTCCACCCTACAGAAGATCGCAGCCAAATGACCTAGTGTTGTATTCCTGCGCTCCTTGAGGAAGGGTGGGTTCAAAGAGAGGTAGGCCATAGAGAAATTTCTTTAGAGATTTCTCTCTACTTGGGGCGGCCCGACTGGTGGAATATCTCCACCCTACACAAGATCGCAGCCAAATAACCTTGTCTTGTATTCCTGCGGTGTGTAGAGTTTCCAGAGTTTCTTGGGGTAGGGGGTTCAAGGTGGGCAACGCGCTAGTGATACCTATGGTATTACAAGCGTCCATAGGCTGCGGTAGCTGCTTACCATCAGGCGGGCCGTACGCTTGTTTGCCACCTTTGTAGTATAAACAAATAAGAAAAAATAAGCATTTGGGGCGCTTAAATGGCTTACTCTGAGTAAATTATACGAGATATATCAAATTAATGTTCTACATAAATACATACTAAATACCTTGATAGAATTAACGAAGTGATAACTAATGTAGATCAAACTGAAATTATTCCTGACCCCATGCGCGTATCGAAACCTCACAGTAGTATATTTGCGGGGTGGTAGGATTATTATCCGACTGTGTAACACTCGCTATAATGGCACGTTAAGGGTGTCACTATCCGGAATCCGCCGCCCTCTGATTACGTATATCGCAAGATCAAAGTGATAGAAATGATCGCTAAATATATGCTTTGAAATCGCATATTATTGTTATGTAATAACACCTATAATGTACCAATTTTGCTATTTCGAAGCAAATTGTTAGCGATTTCTGCAATTATTATTTTTCTAACTGACTAAACTGTTAGCCATAAGGGCCTTGTAGCTCCAAACGGCTTTTACAGCTTCACCCGGTCTTGGGGGCGAGCGCTTAAGGTACTCAGCCACCGATTTCTGCTATTGCTTTCGCTTGCTTCTATATCCACTTATCAAAAGCTGTGCCAGGAATTGAACCCGACTGGGTTGCAAACAACATGCAAATGGGGATAAATCCATTACAGTGACTCTTGGATTGTCGCGTTTCATCAGCCAGTGTATATCCAGCTGCCGAGAATTGTTTTTGGATCATTCTACGTTTACCATTAGACACACTTTGCCGTGCTATAGTGGTCACTGGAGCCTATAGCTATGGGTAACTAATCTCAATAGAACCGCCATCCTGAGGCCAGTTATAATAGGTTTTTACTCCTGTTTTTTCCAAATTATTATATTTTTTAGTCCTCTACCTGGATCTCCTTCTGTACTCTCGGCTAGAAAAATATTTAAAAGACGGATTTTCATACAAACTTTCGACACCTTTTTCACCACCTTAGTGGATGAATTTCTAAAAATTTTGGAGTGTAAATGGAACCCGCATACAATTTTTCACGGTCCTAGCCCCAGTAGTTTGGGCTCTGCGTTGATCGATAATTCAGTTAATTATGCTCGGTTTCTGAACATCTCATTTAAACTCTCACTATTTACTGATTAGATAAAGTTATCCATAAGATAAACTTCGGTTAACTGTCACTGTGTTTATGAACATCCAACGAGCCGTTCAATAACTAACAAATCAATAACCAGTTCCTTATATTGTCACTAGATGGGTCTTTTCACAAGATCGAATCAGAAATTGATTTTATTATTGTAATTTGTCATTGATACCATTTATTACTATTGATTATTTAATATTATTATTAATAAAACAATATCAAGGTAAATAAGTGGCCTGGATTATTCATTATTTATCGACGACTGTATTGTCTGACCTTTGTCAAAATATCTAACATTAAAAAGCTGTTTGTGTTTACGTGTTTCGTATGTGGTACCTATCGTTTTTCGGTTGTTTTATATTCATTAGTCTTATCAGTATCATCTCTGTGCATAATTCATTACTTTGTAAATTTTAAATAAAATATAGACAGCGTATTTTTATTTTTACTGGAGATGCTTCGAGATACTTCTTAAGTAACTACCTGGAAATTACAAATACCGTAAAAGCATAATGAAATACAAATTTGCTTTAATACCGACAATGTGTATGTAAAACATTTCCTTTTATTGGTTTTCATAGAAGAAACGTTAAACAAAACTTATAGAATAGATAAATGGCCCATTTTGGTTAGTTTATATAAACCAAATTTAACTCAAATCTATCGTATGACGGTGTGTTCAGAAACATGAGTTATTCAACCGATAGCGTTAACGAACAAATAAACTTAAATCAAAAGTACCTCAGAAATCGGCCATGAATCAATCAGCCAGTCAATTTCATTTACGAGTATATAGATCTGGAAATCTATATGCACAAAATTTATTAATTAAATTAATGAATAATTAAGTTTTTCCATTTTTATGGTTTCCAAAATAATCATTGACAATAGTTCCTATAGCCTATAAATTGAGAAATGATACAGGCATCCCGTGTACAAGATTTCATGAAAATCGGTCAAGCCGTTTTTGAATTAAATCCAGACAAAAATATTTTTACTGTCATATTCACTCTCCTTATAGACTTCTATCAAAAATGTACAGAAAGAACTAAAGATTTATTAATATAGATTAATTAATTTAGAACTATAGTTTATATTTCTGTACTAACCATTTTAATTCGGCTCTTTTCCGCTTGGTACCTACGTTTTTCATCGTATTAGAAGTTAATTTGACAACGAAGGTCATATGTACATACATTCGCGTTTCATTTCCGTGAGAACCAGGAAATAATGTCATATATTTATTGTGTGTTAGAGAAAAAAACCTGCATGGTTTTTTATAAAACTACGTACGTTATATTTTATACTTCTTTGACGTGATAAAATTTATATTTAATTTAATGAAATCGATCGATTATCATAATACAAGCTATACTCAATTTGGAACCAAATGACCGTTTGGGAGATTGTATAATGATTGACGACTTTTATGACGAGAAAAAAATCTGCATGAGTATACATGGTGAACCATTCGATTTTCTGATGGTAGCCTGCCTGCCACTTAACGTCAAATAAGAATATTATTAAATAAACAATTAAAAAAAGATTTTCCGTTTCAACTTACCCCATCGTATTTTATCATGATTATTCCCTGAAGTAATTTTAAGTAATACAGTTCCATCAATGGATCTAATCTTAAAATCTATATAAATTGTTGGTCATCCAAATATAAATGATTTGATGTCATGATAACCAATGATTCTAATTATTTATGTACAAGCAATAATCGTGATGAACGCAATTACGTACGCCACTAGCGTGACAAAAAGGAACATCATGTATTAGTCTAATGTGAGTTAATGCATAGGGCTGGAAGTGTGGTTGTTCTTGAATTATTTAAAATTAAATATGTATAATATTATTTTGTGAAACTGGTGCGGTAACATATAATAATTTCAGTACTATCCTTCATTAGCGTATATCTTTAACAGTCGTAGCGGTTGTTTTTTTTATTTTCAGTGTCTTGTTATATAATATAATTTTAAAACGGTAGATATTAGAAAGTTGTTTTTTAACATGTTGTTTTTTCGAAAACTTTTTTTTTTGTTTTAGGTACTTCTTTAGTAGGTGCGTAATGAAAAAATGATAATAGTGAATTTTTATGATGCGCGCGTAATAAAAAATCTACACCATGAAATTGCTTGATAAACCTCTTGATTTTTTACTTTTACATTGTCTTCACCACGAGGTGAGGATAATCATATTCGATGGTATTTTTTAAATGCTATATCTGTGCAGTCTAGAAATAAATTACAAATATTGAATTCAGTTATGATGAATGCTCTTTGGTTGACTGTGTAGTTCATAATTGTAACACTAGATGTCAATAAAATATGATTAGCTTTTTGAGCATTGAAGATAGTCACACTCGATGCTATGTGCTATGTAACATAAATACCGCATCCGCTTTTTATTTTGTTGTGGTTGAATTATGTAATTTAATAATACGTAATAAGGTTCATAATACAAAATAAAAGTGTGTACAACTTTGACGTTGTTCTTATCGCATTCTCTGATTTCTATAAACGAAAATAAAATTTGGTTTATTTATTTTTCTGATATAGTGAACTATCAGAACCAATGGGTTATAATGCTTTTTTAAATACCAGTTTTTGTACGCAACTGTATTCGAGTGTTTTATTTTTTCTTTTAATGAAACGATTCTCGTGCCCTTTTTTGTTAGCTGGTTGTATTAATGCATAATTTTCGCGGGTGTTTGCACATCATCTCACTAACGTTTCATCGCAGTCATAATTAGGAACGCATAGAGGCCAAACAATAAAAAAAAACGTTTTTATATGTACAGATTGGCTATGCTCTAGGATTTCACCAGAGTTAAATTAATTCGACTAACTAAAAAGCGCGCCGCCGCCAACGTCCCCGTGTGGCCGTCCAGAAGATTACTTGCCTATTTATTGGTCTGACGTATAACCTACGACAATAAATATGCTATGTAAAAATATTTTTTCTATGCTAGGTAGTTAGATATTAGCGCATTTAAACAAACAAACAAATTCTTGAACTTTATAGCATTAGTATAGATATTGCAATAAACTATTATTTTTGTTACAATGATCACTTCTAAAGTCTACATGATTACAAACTGACCAATTCTTTTACAAAGATAATTTACGACATCGTTATCAAAGTCACAGGTTTCATATAAACTCAGTTAACAATACAGATAAAAATAAACTACTTAAACAGAAAGCAAATTAAATGCATTAAATCAACTTTCTGATGATCTTAAAATATGTAAAAGAAAATAAGTTGCTTAAGTTATTAAAACAAACGTTGATTCAATAGTATTAAGTGATCTTAAAAAGGACTTTTTTATGTTGCAATCTTTAACAGGATTACAACTAACTGCATATTATATAAATACTAGTTGTGTCCCGCGGTTTCCTCTGTGTTAAATTCGACCAATTCTAACGTACCAGTGTATTTGCTGCCAGCCTGCACCAGCCTATCTTTGTTATCACTGCCTGTATGTGTTTGCAGTTTTCCACATTGCCTAACGTTCATGATTACTGCTCCGCTCTTTAGGGTCGTACCGTGATGTTATACAGTCTAGCTTCCTCAGTACATAAGCTGATAAAGCAAAACAAATCTAGCTAGTAGTTTCAGAAATTAGCGCGTTCAAACAAAAAATCCCTTGAGCTTTATATTATCTGTGTAGATTCAAACAATATAATATTCAATTAATTCAGAGGTTATTTTTTCAGTATTCTTAAATATGTAATTATAAATTTAAAAGCCTTTTTTAAAATTAATGTAATATCTTGGAGAATCTCGCAATTAAAATTCAAATTTATTATAATATGTGTATATAAATAATTATATGAATTCTGAGAACAAAACAAAAAAGAGTTTCTTGTTATGATGTTAATCCTGGTGGATCTCAAAATACAGAAACGAAATTTCGCACAGAAATTATTGACAAATAGGCTGGAATCGATAATACTGTACACGTTCTATCAACGATGGTTTGACCACAAAAACCACGACCACGTTTGGATGCTTAGGAGGCCTCCTCCCTGACGACTTGTATTAATTACTTAGTACATTTTTTACTATGAACAAAAGTTAACCAGTAATTATATAAATATAAATTAAAAAAAAAAAAAACAAATATCCTTGACCTATTGTTCGTAAATTTTTATTTTAAGATTTCAATATATAAAGGGAAAAGATTCTTAGATGCTATTTACAATAAAGTAACTATTAAAGAATGCTATTCACATGTTTCATTTAGGAAGCTATTTAATTTGTGGTCATTAAGTTCTTATGACGTATCAATTGCCATGTTTCATGTGACATTTACTCCGCAAATTACACTATAACCACCCGCCATTTCGTTCGCGTTAATCAATACTAATATTATAAATATCAATTTGTTTTTCTTTTAGTTTATTTGATAGCGTTAATCTCTGAACTACCTGTCATATTTAGTTTTTTTTTAAAGTGTGCAGCAGTTCACACGAGTCAAAAGTGAAACCTTCAGAAAAAAAATATCTTAAATAAAAAACCATTTTAAACATCCTCAATCAGCGGGATTTGAACTATCGACCACTCGTGCGTACTGCGTATGAAGTCCGGTCGTCTCACACCACTAGGCCAATCCGACGACGATCACAATCACGAACTTGCATTAATCGTGCATAATGTAAATGTATTCTATCTCATTCTCTCGTAGGCTAAATCCTATAGATATGTATATGGTTGTCTCTTTTTATTGTCGCTTTTTCGTTTCGTCGAGTTTCAAATCACAACGGAGCTAAAGAAGTTTTCACTTCAAAAATATTTTGCATTTCATAGCCTATTTATTGAGGAAGGTTATGGGATATATCACTTCAAATTATGACCTTAAGCAGCAGAGCATTTTACAAATCGAATAAATTGAACACGGGAACAACTGTGGGGTACAACTAGTTACAATACAAAATTTAATAAAAAACATAATAGCCTATATTATTACTTAAAGATAATGTAGGTTTCTTCAGAGAAAGACTTTATAGAATCGGATCAGTAGTTCCAAAGATTACCTTCTACAAATATATACACAATGTTTACCTCTTTACAATATTATTATAGATTACATAGCTTTAACTCATGTAAAACAGATTCGTTAACACTATACACAAGAGAAAAACATGTCACAGTGATTCCCTTCGGTTACCAGCGTTTTGCGATTATCCAACTTATAAAGTAAAACGTAATGTTTTATTTAGGGTTAAGATTATTACATTTTATTTATGTCTGTTAGTGATTCTTCTGACCGACTTGACCGATCTCATATTCTCATAATATATTTGTTTTATCGAGACGGTAGATTATAGCTATGTTAGGATCCGATAGACGGCGCGCTTTGCTGACCCAGTACATTTGTAACAAACACACTTTATGATACGTAAACTAAAGGAAAGTAATATAAAGAATAGTTTTCCTCTTCTCACCCCTATCCCGTCTAAGTAGGGTCGGCAGAATAATTTTTCCGCTCACACTATATTCCACCATGTCAGTATTCTTAAACATATACTATTCTTCACTTAATTCATTCATACCTTCATCGGTCCTCTTCTACTCCTATATTTGTCTATTCTAGCTATATCACTTTCATCCTCCTCATGACATGTTCATACCACGATAACCTATTCCTCCACTTCTCTATCACTGGTGCTAATTTCAAACCTCCTTCGATATAATCATACCTAATCTTATTCATTACATTATATTCACATCTCTGACATTCTTATGTCTTTATCGTTGCCCAACGCTTAAATCAATACATTACTAATAAATATTGACTTATAAAATAGGAGCGGTTTCTTTAAGTGGATCTGTTGGTATGATTAAAGTATGTTCATAAATATATAATTTCAATGATATGTAAGAAAGAAAAAACATTTATATGTCGCACACACGCAAGAAAAAAAATAAAATAAAAAATAAACCAAGAGTACAGGTTGTAGATAATATGACATATCGTTAGTTTGAGATGTGTGTGTAAGATAATGGGCACGGAGGCACTGTAAAAAAATATCCAAATTTGCAATGGCAATGGTATAACTTTTGCATAATATTTTTCATGAATTATTATTTGTTTATAAATATAAATCAGTTTTACCGATGTCTCAATAAAAATATCTTGTTGTATTCATGGCTGTTCGAATATGGCGTATAAGATTAGTAAATTAAATATACAAGTGAAATTTTATCATTTCAATGAAAACTCGTGTATCATTGTGTTGATGAATGGACATATACAATGAAAAATCATGTAATTAGAAATAAAATAGTCAATTTATGTATATTAAAATGAGAAACAAAATTATAAGTACATTGACAAAAAAATGGTTGGATACAAATATATAATTTTACGATAATTCTTAGGGTTCGACTTTAGATTACATACCATTAATTTTGATAAAGTAAAGGTTTGAAAGAGAAGGGCAGTGTGAGGGGGCTAATCCTATGTTAAGGGAAAAGGGTGCAAGCAATTAGTTTTTGAGAAATATAATTCTGAATTTTTGAGGTTATGTGTAATAAATTATACATACAATTACAAAAAATACAACTAATGGTTTATATAATTATTGTTAAATATTAATAATATTTATGTTATTAATTGTGTGTATAAGTAAAATAATGCTTTTTGCTTTTCACAATAGTGTACAAATATGATACCTGTCGGCGTAAGTGCTGACTCTATCGTATGCCTCTTTCGTGCACGATCCCTATAGTGATAACTTTTATGACGTTTGTATCTTTAATTAATGTTCGATTTGAGAGCTGTCAAAAATTACAGCTTTCAAATTTTCCATACTAAACTTAGGAAATAATTTACAATAGTAATTTATGAAACTGTTGCATAATGAGGGGTATTAAAACACGAGTGTGTGTTTAAAAATCGATCCGTATACGAGGTTTTTAAGTAGTATTTTAATACCTAGTTATGTGCAATTTGATACACTACTTTATCTACTCTCATACATTGGGATTAAACCTGCTAAATCAAAGGCTACAGTTAAAAGAGTAAGAAATATTTTATTGGTTATAATAAGTATTCAAGTTTTGGATATTGCAATTATGAAATTATACATGTATTGCTGCCGCATCTAAAATAACGAGCGGTGTCAAATTTTCTTCACAATCATTGCTATCGGACATTATTAAGCAACAATAAAAAAAATCTCACAAAATTCAGTACAACAAAACGTGTGAATGACTCGAAAACCCAGCACATCACCGCGCATGCGCTAAAACGGGCGCTGCCACAGATAAGTAAAAATTTAAATCAAAACTTTTTTCTAATACTATATAAATTTTCCCTGTATCGTATTGCTAAAAAATTATTTAATAACATTATTTTGTTAGAGGAAAAGTGTTAGGCCATACATTTTGTCCATAATGAACTAACTTGCTTTGCTCTACTATCTCACAAGCAAATTAAGCAGAGGTATTTCGTTTATCCACTCTGCTAACCGAGTAAAAAGGTTTTATACAAAACAATGGATCTATCTAATCCAATAATTGAATATATTATTTTTTGGTCAATTCATATTTCCAATCACAATACTTGTATATACGTGATGTATAAAATTACGAATATTTTCAAAACTGTTCATTGTATTACACTGATTTTCTCAAAGATTATAATGACTTATTATGTATCTTTAGTCGAGGAATTTTTACACGTTGTTTTCCTGTATTTATTACTATATTTTTAATTTTTGTTGATGCTTGTTTTATAATAATCATGTTGTATATATTCTTGTAATCAAAGACGTACGACTGAAGTTAATTTTTTTTAAGTTTGACATATTTCTTTAAAGTTAATTAAAATTATTATTTTAATAAAAATAATATGCACATTGAAATGATATAATGAATTTAAGTTAATTACGAGATATTATAAAATATTTTTATATATATAGAACTTCCTAGGATGTTCCTGTCAAGCGTAGACTGTATAATACAATATTCTTTTTGTAATGCATTTACGTGAAGGTGAATATTTATATTAATACATACCTAGTTCTGTCTATACATTAGGTATTTCTTTTTCCAAATTTTACGCTAGATAGCGATTTTATAGGCCACTGATATGGAATTAGAAATTATTGTTATTTTTTGTTTGTATCTCTGTATTTAACTCAAACATTTCGTACATTCACTGTCATTGTCATGACATTCCGTATTTGAAAGAATATTAATAAAAAAAATTACTATCAACCGATTTTGTTGAAATTTTATACACAGGCAATATAATTATATAATTCCAAAATATCAATCAATAATACTTTCAAAAATCATAAAGTATGAGTAAAATGAAATTACGGGACGGAAATAATTACATTGTGATAAACGCGCGAGGATTCGCTGGCAAAGCAAGTATAACATATAGGTAGAAAAAAAAAATACATTCGCAAAACAAGTAGTTAACGTCATCGGGCAAAAACCGTATTTTTTCTTATATTTTCACGACCTGTTATATTTGTACAGTATCAAGGTTGTAAAAAACGACTGGATGTGTTCGAAGCACAATCAAGCGCGTATATAACAACGCTTTTATTATATATAAAAAATAATAATAAGGATACCTATGGCAGAGCATGAGAGCGATCTGTTAAGACAATCGGTTTCAAGTTTCCTAAGAAGACGGTCATGTCGGCATAACTAACCATTTTAATTATTTTCCCACAACGATTAAATTATTAACATCTATTAATTTAAATATATATTCACATAAATTTAATTGTTATCGAAAATAACTGAATTTAGAATTTGTTTCGCAGAATGAACGATTATATTTTTCTATCTTAATTTAGTGGTTTAATAAGTTGATTCTAAAATTAAACTTCAAAATGTTAGCTAAACATTCAAAACTGATTTTCCTTTTTTCGTTAGTGTTTTTAATAGTGGCTATAGTGTTAGCGTCTTGGGGTTTTCCGAAGATCGTCAGTCTTCAAGTTCAGAAGGTAAGTTGTTTTATTTTTCCTTAACAATGTAATATTCGATCGTGCCACGAAATAAAACGCGTTCAGAATGTAAGGAACACTTCACCTGAAATCTCGGCGACGAAAGGGACATAGAGTTCTCTGTATATATTGTACAACGGTTTCACCTTTTGTTAAATTTATTCGATCCAGTCTCAACCGCGCCGCAGCCAACGCTCCCGTGTCGCCTATCGATGTTTTGATTTGCCGTACTTGCCTACAGCTTTCCAGGTTACTGGACGTTCATCTTATATTACTACAGATTAGCGCGTTCAAACAAACAATCCTTTGAGCTTTATATATTACTAATATCTTTATATTTACAGTTAATAATTTAGTGGATGCACATTGAGGGAGTCACTTCCAGACATCACTATCATTCACATAAAGATCCACCCTATAATAACCTTTTGACAGTAAAACTGGCTTGACAGGGTCCTTGAACTCATTGTCCGGCAAATCATTAATATGCGTCGGGATCTTATTATAGAACCTAGCACTATTACCTGAAAAACTTTTATTAGTCTTACTAAGTCTAAAACACGGTACGACTAATTTATGTCTATTTCTAGTAGTATTATAATATTTTGATGGAATGTATAAAAGTTTTCGGAATGAATATTGTTGGTATTCATTTGGAATGAATCGATCCATGTTTTAGCAGTTTGATACTTTCGAGTCCTGTGTCTCAGGGTGTCAAAAAGTGACCGTCCAAGACTTCAATCCATACATATAAAAATGAATGTTTCTTTGTTTGTTTGTACTCTTAGCGTTCTGCGTTCCGCGATGGTTTCTGTATTCGTGTAATCAGCTCACAATAGATAGTGTGAAAGACGTTTCATTTTCAACGGCAACTGTAAACTGTAAACTGTAAAATTTTCTTAATGGATAACATTCTCGCAATGCTTCTTACACAAGGCGACAGGCCTCGTGGCGCAGTGATAGTAAGCCCTACTATTGAGTCGAGAGGTCGCAGGTTCGATCCCTGCCCATGACTGACCTGTGTATGATAACCATTATTGTCATTTGTGTGCCTGGGTGTTAAATATCTCTATATATATGTATATCAGATGTTTAGTTACCCTAATAAAATCTGTGCTTAGTTTCGAATTAAAGGGCGGTGTGTAAATTTGTTCCTATGTTCACTTTACTTTATAATAAAAAGAGTCGATATCTAGCTTAGTTACTACTTACCGAGTATTTTAATAAAGAAGGATAGGGAGTGTGTACAAGGTAAAAATTTTTATGTGGTTGGAAAATCAAAATATATCTTTTCCCTAATTAATACGCTCGCTTTATTAAGAATGCTGGCGGGTCACCCCCAACATACTTCGTTGGCGATTTATGAGAAAAGATTTTAATAACTTAAAGCAACTTCCATAGAAATTCTTCACTGATTCATGCAATTCAACTCGCTGTCGGGATACGTTGTCACGGTTTATAACATTACACCAATATACTCATGTAAGATAAAAATATATTAATAATATAAAAATATATTTCTAAATGTTTCAATACATTACATAAAAATTGCTACACTCCCCGGAAACAAATCGATAAAGTTTATTGAAATATTTATATCCACTTCAAAAACAATATCTTGAAATAATTTATTTCAATTTAGGCCCTAAGAAGGTAATATGAACGTTAAAACACTACTTAAAACTACGTTAAAACATCCCAGTCATCGAGATGAACCGGCAAGAAACTCGAACTGGTTTATCTTTTTTTTTCCTTGTTTTTTCAACTTTACAAATAACATTTACAGTTATTATTGATAATTTAATGAAGCATTTAATGAAGCACAGAGAGGGAGTCACTGCCAGAAGTGACTATCATTTACATAATGATCCACCCTATATTAAACTTTTAACAGTAAATCCTGCTTGCCTTGACCTTTGAACTAATTGCTGATTTTTTCAACTTTACAAATAACATTTACAGTTATTATTGATAATTTAATGAAGCATTTAATGAAGCACAGAGAGGGAGTCACTGCCAGAAGTGACTATCATTTACATAATGATCCACCCTATATTAAACTTTTAACAGTAAATCCTGCTTGCCTTGACCTTTGAACTGATTGCTGATTTTTTCAACTTTACAAATAACATTTACAGTTATTGTTGATAATTTAATGAAGCATTTAATGAAGCACAGAGAGGGAGTCACTGCCAGAAGTGACTATCATTTACATAATGATCCACCCTATATTAAACTTTTAACAGTAAATCCTGCTTGCCTTGACCTTTGAACTGATTGCTGATTTTTTCAACTTTACAAATAACATTTACAGTTATTGTTGATAATTTAATGAAGCATTTAATGAAGCACAGAGAGGGAGTCACTGCCAGAAGTGACTATCATTTACATAATGATCCACCCTATATTAAACTTTTAACAGTAAATCCTGCTTGCCTTGACCTTTGAACTGATTGCTCGATAAGGCAATAATGTGCTTTGGGATCTTATTATAGAACCTAACACTATTGCTGTTAGGCCACACTTGTGACCACAACATATATATGAATATCCGGTTATAATGACTTGTAACAACTAGTTGCGTATGGGGATAAATCAGTATTTAGCTAGTTGCTTCCAAAGTAATGTTTGTGGACCAACATGACAATGGCTGGCGAGCCTTCTTTTTTTTTCGATCTGACTACAGTGTTAGCCGAAAGGACCCGAAGCCTCAGACGGCTTTTACAGCTTCACCGAGCTATAGTCTTCGTTATGAGTCTAGTCTAGAACATATACATTTAACATAGTATATGTACCCTATAATTGTAGTATTACATTTCTATTGTGGGATACGTGGATATTTACTTAGGGCGTAACATATAGGAGGAAAATGAGTCTGCAAATGAAAATTCTGAAGCTTGTTTTAGTGTGTTTCATTCCACAGTTATATTATCTAGTATTATTTAAACTTATACTTAAATTCATAGTCGTAAATTTGAAGAAATTTTGATGTATTTTGTAGAAGGGAAACATTAGTTGTCATCAGTCATTCCATAATGATAAGCTATAAGAGTTGTAATTTTATTTTTACTAAGCGTACAAAATCCCAATCGATTTTGGTGAAATTTCGTACACGTCCTCATTCGATAAGCTATATGAATTGTTAATAATATTAGTAAAATAAAGTTACGATTTAGTAATTTAGTACGAGTTAATAATTACTGTTTAATAAACGCGTGTGCAGCCGCGGGATACCGCTAGTATCATATAATATACTTTAAAATATATATATTAGGTATAAGATCTCATTATTCTTAGTTAGATTTTATTGTGCAGTTCTTTATTATCACTATAATTTAAATATGCCATTAGCATTTCATTATTTATTAATTATAATATATTATAATTATTTTATTTAAATAATATAACATATATATTTAATTTATGTATTTTATGTAATGCATTCCGTGGCAGCCTTCAAGAGCATCGAGTGACAACATAAAATATTTTTGTATAGCGATAATAACATCACTGAAGTGCAATTGGACAACCGTCATCGAATGAATAACTAAGGTTGACATAATATCAATAGGCAGAACAACTGTAAGGCAGGTGGAGAACGTTGACAGGAGTGTAGACAAGATAAGACAAGATTTCATCTTAGTAAGACAAATAAAAAAATACTTTAGGTAAAAGTGTTAGGTTCTATAAGATCCCTAAGCACATTAACGGTTTTACTGGACAATGACTTCAACGACCACGTCAAGCAGGTTTTACTGTCAAAAGGGTATAATAGGGTGGATCAATACGTGAATGAAAGTAATGTCTAGAAATGACTTCGTCTCTGTAAAAATAAATGAAATCATTAACATTATTTGCACAATAAAAAACACTCTGGTTTAGTTTCATGCCTTCTCTTTTCGATGGCTGGGATGTTTTATGAACCATTGGTATTGCTGTAACGTTCATAAGGGCCTTTTTAAAGCCTAAATTGAATAAATAATTTTTAATAGATGTGTTCATCCAGAACACGACATGAATGTAAACAGCAACTCACTAATGTGTCATTGCAAGACTTAAGCCCAGCAGTTGGTTGAAATAGGCTGATAATTGTCATGTAACACAGTTTTACGATAACCTCCATCTCGGCACGATTTAATAAGTTTTCTATGTTTATCTTTATCGTACCGTGAAACTGTGGAACCATATACCGGTTAATGTGTTCCCTACTTCTTAAAAATGTATTAGTGTGTGAGTATTTTGTATTTCCCTGTTGATGTGAAGTGGTCACGCAGCCTATAGCTATTTAAAACCAACCACAAAAAAGTTTCCGAGTGGTAGTTCACGACAATGTATCCGACTGGATTGCGACCTCCATACACCAGTCATCAGCCATACATCAGTCAGTGTATATACTGTTAGATGGCCTATCTGTCGTTGGTTGCCGGTGTTTTGAATTGTACTGTCCACAGTAACATTGCAAAGGTTTTACCACTCTTAAGCTATCTCAGTTCAGCAATAGTGAGGACTGTCAGTCAGTCATGTATAAAAAGGGTGTAGGATGCTATAAAAGTAGCTGGCCATCAGCAGGGAGTTGATTCTCACATCTAAATGGTCGCGGACAATTCGCTAACGCTCTGGAAATGAGCTCCTTGATGAGGTTTTCCCATATAATATGTGATTCTTCAAGAACAAGAACAGGTTGATAGTCGGCAACGCACATGTGATGCTTTCAATATTTTAAACGTCCATAGGCTGCGATGATCGCTTGCCATCAGGTGGATCACACGCTAATTTGCCACCGTCTTGGTATTGAGACTGGCTTGGATCTCCCAATCACACGACACGACTTACGATCATCTATACTTAATATAATAAAGCGGAAGGGTATTTTTGTTTGTTTGATTGTTTAAACGCGTTTATCTCGGGACCTTCCAGACGGATTCGAAAAATTATTTTTGTATATGATAGCCAGATTCCTGAGGAATAGTACCTATAGACTTTATAACTTTACGCTACGGTCTTAAGGAGTGGAGTAGTAACTATGAACGTCAAGCAATCTGGAAAGCTGTAGGCAAGTACGTGAAGTGGAACAACGGTAGGGCTACACAGATGTGTTAGTGGCTCCCCATATATGCCAATTTTACGTACATTTTTGTGACGTCCGGCAGCTTTATGGTTAATAAATAAATAGAAAAATATACTATTACATGCAATTCTTATTGTAAGTCATAAACATGTACTTAAAATAACTACACATCTTGTACCTATAAATCTCATGTTAATCACAGTGAATTGACAGTACGAGTAATTACAAAGGAAGTTACGTATAACCTAGAACCAGTCGTTCGTGTGATCTATTATTTATAGTAGTACAATCTGCAATCTTGAAGACACCTAGATTAAGAACTAAGAAATGTTCGTTAACATCGATTGTTGGAAAATTCGATAGAATCAATTGTTTCGTAAAAAAATACCAATTAATCGAATACGAATATCGATTATCCGTATTTAACATTCGGGCGACTGAACTATGCTCGGTATCTTGAAAAAAATAGTCACTCGCATGATCTCTCGGGATTTCTTGTAGTTAGACAAAATATGCAGTCAAATTTCATAGACAGACGATGTTTAATGTACACCAGAACTAAGAATGAAATCCTTTAATGTTGAAAAACAAAAAAAAAACGTCGTTATGCGTATTTGTCTTCTTCTTTACCTATTTCTAATTCATTCTAGGATTAACCAATTTCTCTGTTCATAATCATTATCATTTCAGCAGAAAGACGTCCACTGCTGGACATAGGCTTCCCCCAAAAGGTTTCCACAACGACCCGTCATATGCTGCCCGCATCCAGCGGCTTCCCGCAACCTGTTTTCTCTGTTATTATTTAGTAATTGAATAAAGGCAAAACTAAATTCTACGATTTTTTACGTCAACAATTTAAATAATTATTGGACTTGGTAGTTTTGTGATATCGTGTGTAAGTGTTATATTATTTTTACTCTAAACGTCATAGAATCACAACTGTACAGAAGTGTTACAGAACCGTCACCGCTCAAAAATCATACTAAGCAAAGGTATTTTAAGGTGGATCACTACTTGAAGATAGTGATGTCTCTGGAAGTGAATCCCTCTATGTACATCCACCAAAAATGATAACTGTAAACAACACATACAGTGTAAAAATATATATTAAAAAAAGGTGTGTGTGCGATTCACACACGATAGAAGTGAAACTTCATTTTAAAAGACATTTTCTATTTTATTTAAACAGTGTGCAATATATATACACACCGACATTTACTCTCTCGCTCTGGCTCACACAAAGAGGAGAGACCGATAATGTGCGTTAAACGTTTAACGCTTGGAAGTCGCATAAGAAGTTTCACTTCAATAATACTCATAGATCACTTTGAATTTTCATTATTTTTTTGTCACAAAATACCTTATTGTGGCTTATGTATAAGAGCTGGCATAGGTATCGCGGACTTTTTTATGTAAGAAGGAGAAATATTTTTGTAGAACATTGTATTCACGTATAACCATTACGCCAGCGCACGCGGATAAAGCAGTTCGGGAGTTCTATTTATTCGACTTACCTAATAAAAATCAATATTTAAGGCTAGCTGAGAGGTGTAGCCTAATACTATATAGCCTATACTATTTCTCATGAATATTTGTATCACATAAAAAAGGATTTTTTCGAATCGGAATGGTAATTCCAGAGATTAGCGCGTTCGCAGACGTTATTAACTCGACCTAGCGCCACCTATCTGGAATTTTTTACCTGGTTGTAAATATTTCCATGACTGTCACGAAGAAAACATAATAAGAATCCATAGTGCGAAACGAAAATTATTATGGTCAAGAGATCATAAAAAAATTCAAAAGAGAAAGAAAAATCTTTCTACTATTTTTTAACGAACCAGGTATTTAAAAAAAAAACTTTTTCTATAAAAACCCTATTTGGACTATTTCTGACATTTTAAAATAAAAAATAACCAAATCAATCCAGCCATATTATTATGTTCTATATATACGTGTACATCAAAATAGATGTTGATATACACACACAATAATGATCGATCACCATGTGGTTTTTGATGAAGAAGGTGCTTTTGCTATCCCTGAATGCCATAGGCGGCATTGTGGTCAAGTTATTAACTTCTGAAATGGGCAGAACAGCGTCTGCAGAGCCAGCTAGTGTAATATTATATGAAGCTAGCTTCTACCCGCGACTTTATCTGCGAGGACTTCAGAAATGGGCCTTTACGTGGGGTAAAAGGTATCCTATATATTAATCCAGGTTATATAATATCTGTGTTCCAAGTTTCATTCAAATCCGCTCAGCTGTTTTTGTGTGATTGAGTAAAAAACATCCAAATATGTAAACATTCATATTTATAAAATACTAATAATAGTAGGATATAGCCTAAATTATTTTATTTTATTCCTAAACTAGCTGTGCCCCTCGATTTCGCGTATAATTTAAAATAAATCACCACTAATCATTTATAACTTCAGTATAGACAACATTTTATCCGGGTGGCCAGGGTTATGCGTCACACGGCTCGTTCGCCCCACTACTGCTTAGGCATAGATAGACCCCAGCCGAATGTTGAAGTATTTTAATTGTCCATTATCTCCTAAACTATGCATCCAAATAACATGCTATAAAGGGCAAAGTTGATGATGAAGTAACTTTCATTCATCATATGCCATGCCTAATAATACTACTCGTAAATTTCATATTAATTTTTAAAAGAAAATTAAAGCGCAAAATATCTTTTTGTGGCTTTAGATGATATTATATTATATTATTTTATTTATTATCAAATTATACGTTAAATCCTTTTTCGACAGAGTGTCGAATCATCCGAACCCGTTAGTGGTATCCGCCGCAATATATACCCCAGTCCCAGAAGCCCCGAAGGTAAAACGCTGACCGCGGAACATTTTTACCGATCTCGATGTCAAAAGTTAAACAACTATCACAGGGGTTTACTTCGATCCCGCGTACCCGCCACGACCATCCTCTCTTGTGGCAACTCAAGCCTAGGTCCTTTCTTCCAGCATGGAGCCCTTGAGCCAGCAGCCGCTCGCGCGTTACACTGACACTGCATTCACTAGCTATCGACATACAAACATAATACTGCACTTCACACATGCACACTACTCAAGTCCTGTAAGGGACCTACTTTTAGACCAAAATGCCAGACTACAAAATACATTTACGCATGTTTCTCCCTTCCTCCCACAAGGCAGAAACATGTATAGTTAGTTAAATCAATTGTTTTACGAATAGGGAAAGGCAACAGCCTAAGCCGAAGTTCAGCCACTTTGGCAACCTTGAGCTTGTTGCCTCACTTTCGCGACTGAGTGCCTTCAGCGCTCGCCCCCAATCCCGGTGAAGCTGTAAAAGCTTTCTGAGGTTTCAGGGCCCTTAAGGCTAACAGTATAGTCAGATCGAAAAAAGGCACGCAGGATACAACTTTTGGAGTTATTTTTGTTTAATTAAAAGAATGATAAGAAGCAATGATGGCTCAGTGGTAGCGTGTACGACTTCGCGTCGATTGACGTGAGTTCGAATCCCTGCAATGAGCCTAAGCTTTCGGTGAAGGAAAACATCGTGAGGAAACCGTAGCATGGTGGTAGGGCTTTTTCTAATGCCCGCCTGGCTAGCTACCACCCTCAAGTTCAAAATTTGTTGCCAAGCACCTATAGATGTGTTCCGGCAGCTGCACGTGAGAGCCAGTCTTCCACTAGGTTTAGACTTGGGTCAAATCGTCAATTAACATCAGGTGAGATTGTGGCAACTACGCAAACCCTATAAGAATTAAAAAAAATGATAACTTCTTACGTGCGTACAAAAGTAAACACAATTTTTTTCAAGTCATAAAACAACATTTATTATTTTGCCGCTGAAAGTCAGTGCCTACTAGAGAACCAGTTAAATACAATATACTCGTATATTTCTTCGGTACCTAGTTGCCAGGTAGGTAACTTGTTTAAAAACTTGTTCTTCCATCTTGTATTTATAGATAACAGGAAAGGTTATAGTTAATACACTGTATAGATGAAGGTTCTCGCATAATTATTGTTTATTACGTCTATTTATTTATTATCTGTTTAAATCCTACAGTTGTTTTCATCACCAGTTGCATGGTGTTACATATCATTATGTCTACAGTTTATTTGAGTATGTTGGACTATGTTTTGTTCACTAGTATATTTTTTTATTTAAAATGAATAATATGACATCATATACTTTTAAAAAATTCACGTAAAACTGTACGTAAAAAATCTATTTCTTTTTGATGGAAAAAAGGGACGTGGCTCAACTAATTCGTAACAAGAAGTTAGATAAGATTTAAAAAAAAACTTTTCGTTTATTTTGATCATAGGACACCGTCGTACTAGTGAAGGTAAAGACAGTGGAAACTACCTACGGTGAAAAACCTATCTAAATTCCTGAAGGTAATTCAGTATACACATTATGCATGGGTCATAGATAAGTTTTTTATATAAAAGTGTTTTGTTATTTTGTACTACACACTAACTATATTATGTCGTCTTGTTTTATAATAAACATTAACCGCTACTTGCGTAACAAATAAAAGTTTATTTATAATGAGGTCTTCAGACAGGAATTTTATTTATGGATACTATGAAATTTCATAGAAACTAAAGATTTTTAAAAACTTAATCAAGTTTCCCGTTGTACTTAATCATCTTAAATAGTTATATAATTGTGATATTAGTGTTGTGTATGACTATTATCAATTAGTAGATACATATTTATAATAATATGTCAGGAAAATGATTAATTGAACCCCAATATTACTGTTTAAATAGTGTCTGTAAGTTCGTTTAAATTAAATTAAATTTCATAGACTTTTAAAAATTTAACGACAAATTGTTAACAAAAAGTCTGTTCATTTAGCCTTAAAAAGGGGTTTCTCGTGTGTCGGTGATATTAATTTTCGCACGTACTTAGCAATTATCGTTTAATTTGTTTAATTCAGCTCCGCTCCAAAAGCCGACAAAACAAACTATTTGTTAAAACAATATAGAAGACAATATACACTTTCAAATATCTTAATATGTATTCAGATGTTTATGTGATTACAAACAGATATTGTAAACAGATTTCGAATATGTACGTTTATCTTAAATAATATACGATTTTAACTTTGTACTCTCGTAACATGTTACGATAATTCCTCTAACGTTCACTAACAACTGTAGGTACTGATAATCCAAATTTCATATCCGTGTTAAACGGTTCTTCGTAAATGGTAATTGCCATGAACAGAACCTACAGATTTAGGCAGATTGAATGGAGATTTGTCAGCCCGTCGCCTCAGTGCTTATTTGTTCAATACACCCTATATAACATATAGTAAAAGGTTTTTAGCTCTATTTTGAAAACGAAGCTTTATTTCTCGACTGCATGACCCAAAGGAGTATTTATCACAGCCTATATATGTTTTTCCTTTGTGGCGCTCTAAAAACCAAACGCGTAAGCCGATTTTTATGATTCTTATGTCAATCAAATTGTCGTAACTTTTTTGCGAGTGTCATAGTGTCATCTTGTTATGTCACCAGAGACATGACAGTAATTAAAATTCAATATGGCGACAGCCAGCCAGTAATTGTTCAGGATATTATAATCCTAACTAAAAAGTTTGAAGTAAAAAAGATCAAATCACTCATAAACTCGCTGGCTACACAGATTAAAAATAAAATTGTCATTATAGTCGGAAGACTATTTTATTTATCTGTTTAGTTAGCGAGTAAATTAGAGACTTTTCGCTTTATATACAGATTAATTAATACTACTTGTTTTTACTTCATTTTATTGGCAATCTTTTTTTTATATATTTATAGTTCACTTTAAGCAGTCGGTTTTTTATTTTTTTAATTTACTTTTTATATATATTTATAAGTTTTATACATAATATGACACTATTTACTATAACAAAATTTATTTTCCAAATAGAGGAAAAAGCCTAGTATAAAATTTATTGTAACCAATGGTGAATTGAACAATAATAATTAAGCATTATAGCGAGGACCCACTATTATTCCAGATATTTTAAACGTCCTTGGGAATCAAATCAATTTTACTTTATTAAATTCAGACGAGAAGGCACTTAGGGTGGGATTATTTTGTTAACTCATTCAATTATATACATTATTTTGAAGAGACGAAGTCGACCGCAACGCGCATTTTATTAAAGAGCGTTGGATTTGAACGTTTGTTAGTAACTTTAGATAGCAGGCACCTATAATTGAAATAATTATTAAACAACATAATTTTACCTATGGTTTGTGGATTTATTAAAATCCTCCCACTCTGCAAATATATTAAACATAACTCTTTATCAAAAAACTAAAAATTTCATGTCAAAAATAGTTCAAGTGTAGTTTATTACATAGCCACAGACTTACGAAATATCTTTAAACTCTGCTCTCAGATTGCCAAAAGGCAGATTTTTTTATGTTGATTTGAAAATATATTAAGAAGCTATTAATTGAGACCATTTTATTCCTTTTATATCTTGGCCCAAGATAATATGAAGAAGTATCTCTTTTGTACATTTTTTGGTTGACTTTCTTATAAAACGTACTAAAAGAAATTCTGATTTAGCGTAAAAAACGTTTATTTCCTCCCATATACTAACGAAATTACTGTTTCTTCTATGTTAATTTTATTCTAATATGACTATTATTAATTCCAGAAAGTCCAGCTAGAGAACAATTCGATGATGTATGAAAATTGGTTGAAGTTACCGATGCCGCTTGACTTCAAGATCTACGTTTTCAACGTGACCAATCCCGACGATGTGAACGAGGGAGCGAAGCCGAAGTTGGAGGAAATTGGACCTTATGTATATAAGTAAGTAACTGATATTACGCGAAGTGATGATTCTCTGGTACCGCATTTTAATTACACATTAAATTATTCAGTTATAAAGACATAGTGATGTTAAGTGACGATTTAGTCTAACACGGTACTACGCTAAGCCTTAAAAAAGGGCTAACCCACAAGTTGAGCTCACGAAACACACCGCTAATTCAATTTAATAACTTAAAAGTAATGTGGAGCTTGAGGCTGCAGTGTGTTAATTAGGCATAGTGTTTACGTTATGTTATATGTTTGTTTTAATTTGTTACAAAAACCACTTTTATAAAATTCTGAAAATCACTTATATGTGAATGTTTTATTTTAATATTGTTAAACTTAAAGTTAATGTTGTTGTAATAGGTTCGTTATATTAAGAAGATTGTTTTGTTGCGGCTGCTGGGTGATCGCCCGAGGTGGTTGTTGGAGTATGTCGGCAAAATTCGAAGTCAGTAGTTCACCCGAATCGGATGTTGGGTAGAATCAGACTCAACAAGCAAACTTTAGAGTGATGGACTGAAAGCTAGCTAGGCGAACTTTTATATCCCATGATGGCGTGCCAATCTGAATAATCTCATTTAATCCTCAGCATCTTCTTCGGGTATTTAGTTTAATTGACAGTCTCATCCGAGTTACTCTCCATCCACCATCGAACCGAGCTAGACGGCTATCAATTTTTAATAATTCAAGCCTTTTATTTATCCTACACAGGCTTATAATAGAACGTTGGAAAATGCTCCACCTATTTTATTACTTACTTTAATGAAAAAAAATAATAGCAAAGAGACTTGATGCTAAGTAGACACTGATGAGTAAAGCTATTTTTAGGCAACCTGATAGTGAACTTTAAACCAAACTAAGGTCATTTTATGCCTAGTTGTAATGGTACAGAAAACCTGTTCAGGATGAGCACCTCGTAAAAAATCACAGCCGGATTAGATGGACGGAGGGATTACCAATGACGTCAGTGGAGGAAACCTCTATTAAAAACCAACGCCGGACTGTCGGGGGACGGGGAGTATTCAGTCGCTTCCTTCCCCTGCTGTATTCACCGACGGCAGAGGAGAAAACCTCTTCCAGAATCAGGAATGGTTCAGATTATGCCTGTGGATTTAGTAAAAACAGTTCATGTGGTAATGCGTGTTGCTAACCGCATTCTTCAAACCAGATTGCAATTTGACAAATACTTCTTTGAAACAAAAATAGGTGTTATAAGTTTGCCAATACAGTCAAATCTTGTAATGGGTCTTCCGCAGTTAACCGCCCTTAGCATGATTGCATAATTTCATTTCTTCATCGAAACCTTACTCTCTAACCTTACTTAATATCATGATGTTAGGGCATTTTCTAATACCCGTCTGGCTACCTAGCACACTCAGGTTTTCGCCAAGCATCTATAAATGTGTTCCGGCATCTGTACTTTAGAGCCAGTTTTTCAAGGTTTAGTGCGTTATTATCTTGAGTCAGATCACTTAACATTAGGTTAAATTGAGGTCTAACACTAAAACTTTTAAAAACTAAAAATAATATCTTATTTAATTTCTTTTCTGCTATGAAATTGTAGTCCATGGACCGTAAATTTTGTTATTAAAAACAAAGACACTCTGTAGTCTCTAGTATTTATGCATATCAACTTAATACTGATTGTTCTACTTTGCATCTCGTGTGAATGCGTCTATCTTAACCATAATTTGTGTCGATAAACATCAAATTGTGTTAGCTCGGATGTGAATTTACAACCTCTGTGGTTTTCATACAAAATGATCACAATCGAACTCCGGCGTTTCTCAACCGCAATACCACAACATCTTCGACGTTTTAGAATAATATGTAAAGACGAAACATTTTTTTTTTTATATGTTACCTATTAAATGAAGCGGATCCGTATGGCATACGTACCTGATTATGGTCACCATACGTATAGATGGTGACAAAAACAGTAATTCTAACTCGTCTTAGCGTGATTCATTTCTGGTTTTTGTGTATGCCTAATAAATCTAAATATTTTTCTTATATTAAAAATGAACATTAATTAGAGTTATTATAATTCGAATAAATAATTTAATTGCTTAAAGTGTACGATTCATATACTCATGGACATATTTCGAGGAAAGCAAAAAAAAAGTACAATAACAGAAAATATTTTCATATTTCATACTGGCCATATATACTAGTATTATATAATTTGAAAAAAGGAGATTTTGAATAGAATTTCACCTACGATTTTCATTTGAGATTTTGGCGAGATATCAAACTGTCATGTAGGTAGTTGTTTTTATTTTTTATTCATAAATTTGTGTTATTTGACCCCATATTGTGTGACGTTTTGCAAAATAAAGCTTGATTATTGTGTACAAGTGGATTGGAAATTATAACATGGATCATGAATTATGAGATGACAAAAAACTCCCTAGAAAGTTCTAATAAGGGAGCCACCATTTTGTTAGGATCCTGAAATCGTCATAACACTGGAAACTATATTCACTCGATAATGGCAGTAATGGTTTTCAATAAAGAGGACCGGTTGCCAAGTTAGGAGAAACAAAGGAGAAGTAGTGTACGAAATTCTGCAGGTTTTTGTTGTTTTAACAAATATAATATTATTTCTGTTTATTTTTTTTACAAAAATATGTTATTATCGACGAAGGGAACTTCATTTGATAAGTTTGAGTGATAATGCCGGATCTCAGCGTTGCTCAGGTAATTTTTATTGAAAATAGTATTACACTTCTTACCATGAAGTGGCTCGAACATTATGAGTTTCCAAGTGTGTGATTTTCCGCAATGTTTTAATGATACCGGCAGACTAGAGATTATACAAAACGTAAAAGACAAGGTGGCAAACAAGAGAGTGGGACAACAGATTTGTTGTAAGCGGTGTCCTCAGAAACAGTACTTCGCTTCTTCCGAGATACGAAACAAACCTCAGGAAGTTCGACAAGTGACAGTTAGCACCAAAACGATTACAAGAAGACTTAAGGCGCAATAGGGGCGTACCTCCCCGGCAGAGATGATCCGGAGAAAGATTGTAACACCCGCTGATTGTAACATTGTTGGAAGAGAGCCTTATGGAGCTTAGGAGCACGTACGGAGCAACACATCGTAGAAAACCGGTCCTCGACTGCGGCAAGATACGTCACAGACAAATTAGATGTGATGCCTTTTGCCCCATTCATGGGGGTAATTTTCTATTTATACACGAAAATGCTCGTCCTCACGCTGCAGCGATAGTACCGGAGTACCTCACTAAGGTCGGAATCCAAGTTTTGGTATGGCCATCACGCTTGCTAGACCTAAATTTGATACAACATGTTTGCCATAAACTGGGAAAACAAATTAAATAAAGAAATCCAGCACCAGCTAACCTAAGGGACCTCAAAACTGCATTGGTTGAAGAATGGAACCTAATACCACAAAGTTTTATTGATAATTGAATAAAAAGTATGCCCAGATGAATACAGGCAGTTTTGACAGCGAGAGGAGGCAATGCTAAATACTGATTTTGTCACCCATTATGAAAAAAAAACAGTCGTTAGAACAATATTCACTTTTCATCATATTATGTCAAAATTCTTTACAATTAAATTACTAAGTTTACTGCCTCTAATTTGTTTTTTTTCGTTTAGTGTATTTTTTGTGGTAATTTTAATTTAATTCATTGTTTCTATTTAACGAATTGTAAAACCTTTATTGTACAAATAAATCTGGTTTTATTTTATTTTTCCCCTTTTTTATTGCGGTCCTCTAAATGTGTCACAGAATAATTGTACGAATCGTTAGTTTGTAAGCAATCTAGTGATATTACAAACTGTCTGTAAATTGTCAATGGATACTAAAAATTGTAATCTTACGCTTAAATTTTCGTAGGTTTATAAACAAAATGGATTGGTTAGTTTAGGTGGAAACTGTGATGATAATTCACGATCCGAGCGAGTGTAGCGAGCGGGTCGCGGCAATGGCCGGCGAGTGCCAGAAACAAATTAGACGTTGAAAATTCACACTTATCAAGTTGTAGCTTATTTAATAAACTTAACGTCAAAATTATTAATGTAAGTTCACAATCTTTTGATAGTTTACAATCTGACTATTCTCTTTTTTTTTCAAACTGACTATACTGTTAGCCTTAGGGGTCCTGGAGCCTTAACAGCTTTTACAGCTTCACCGAGCTTGGAAATCTGACTAGATTGTTTCTAAACTAGCGGTTCGTCTAAATATGCGGTGACATATGATATTAAAAGCGGTTCTAGGTAATTCAATATTCATACCTGTTATTGCATTATAATAGTTTAAGTATATAAATGAAGTGACGTAAATATTTGGTTAGCAAATTATCACGTTATTCTCTTTATAAAATACATTGTAAATGTTAGAGGTATATTCATAAATAAGCAAACAATTGTTGGGTATTGTTTATCCCAACGAACTTGTTTGTTTCAGAGAATACAGAGAGAAGACGGTGCTCGGTTACGGTGCCAATGACACTATCACTTACATGCTTAAGAAAAATTTCGTGTTCGATCCTGAGGCTTCAAATGGTCTGACGGAGAATGACGAAGTCGTCGTCATCAATTTTGCATATATGGTATGATACTTTTTTGACAATAAAGTATAGTGGTGACTTACTCGGAAGTTACAAATACAAAGAAATTAAACTGAGCACAAATGTAACATAAGTATATGTTATTATATGTATTAGTATATGTTTAGTAGGTACAAACACAGATTTTAAACTTGAAGGCAAAAGCAGGTTAGCGCGTAGTCACAATCTTCCCTTTAACAGGACACCATTTTTTCTAGGAATTTTGGAAACTTTGATAATACTTCCGGTAATATTACCCATAATGTCGATCATTATACAATTGTTGAATATCCTGTCTAAAATGATTGTATTGGTAGTTGAGATGACTGTCGAATCTATCTCTAGACCGTCAGTACCGTCAAGTCATGCAATTATTTTGTCGAATTAGTACAAAATCGTGTTGAAACCATAGTACGTGAATGTATTCTAATGTTCATCTAGTTAGTTCTAGAAACTAAACTTCAAACCTTTTTAGAATTTAATTTGACTTAACAAATAAGATTGATGAGTTGAGAATATTTGTAAGCTTCAATCAACAATTATTTTTTTACCTACCTTTTTTGTGGTAAACGACAAAGTGACAGCACTTTGCCTGATGGTAAGCACAATTTATAAAAATAAAGCTGATCACCGAGAAATCAATACTCCATCGCCGGTTGCCACGGTCATGCCGGCTTGCAAGCCTCTCGACAACTGGACATTGCCTGATCCCGAAACGCGACAAACCAAAAACAGTCAACGTGATAGGAGTCACACTTGGTCGCGATCATCGGTCATAATTGTGATTGCTCTACCATACAGCTAAGCCTGATAATTCAGTAAGCCTCAACTAATTAGTTCATTATATAATAAATTAAAATTCTCTATATAATAATTAATTGGATTTTTTTACGTCTACATACATATAGATGCCTGTTTGTAGTGTCAAAATAACAGGTTTTACTAAATGCATATGAAAATATATACGTTACCTATAAAAAATAACTCATTTTTAAATTTGTTGTCTGCCTGACTGTTTGTTCCGGGTCATCACCGAAACGGTTGGACCGATTTTGACAAGACTTTCACTGGCAGATACCTGATGTTATAAGCAATAACTTAGGCCGCTTATATTTTAGAAACATAATTAGAGTTCCGCACACAAAATAAAAAACCTTTTTAGCGGTCTACGCGAGCGAATCCGCGGGCATAGCTAGTATTACACTAAAATCGCTAAAAACTCTATATTGTTGTTAAATTTGCCGCTGCAGTGAATGTTTATGATGCGAAATTAAAATTCCTGTTTTGCCGGTTGCGGTGCCGACGACCGGCTTTAGAGGTCGATCTAACCGCACAGCCGGTTCCCTACCGGTTTTTGTACAACATACTCTATCGTTTTAAATAATGACATAGTTTACCATTCATTTTATTGATTTTTTTTTCGCGTCTTTTGTACCTTACACGAGCGGGTCTGATTTATTGTTTTGTTTGAGTTTACTTCTGCTTGTTTTTTTTTCACTTGAAAGAAAATCGGTTTCACTCGTTTTAAATTTTTTTCGACCCATTCTTCGCCGGACCGTCGCCAATGCACCCTTATAGCCTATCATTCTCACTTCCCGTACTTCCTTCCAGCTCACCAGGTTCCTTGACGTTCATCGTTACTGCTCCACGCCTTAGGGCTATAGCGTGAAATTTTATAGCCTATATAAATTCACAATTTTATAGTCTACCTCAATAAATAAGTAATACAACGCAAAAACGAATTTTTCAAATCAGACTCGCAGTTCCAGAGATTAGCGCGAGTAAATAACAAACAAACTCTTGATAAAATTACTATAGATGAATGTAATAAATAGTCTTGCCTTATGTCATTGTTCTTTGCCATATAAAAGGTCAGTGAGGAGGTTTACTAAAGTTCATCTATATAATAATATCAGATTGTTATTTGTTTCAGCAACAAATTCTTTTGATTGGAGATTTAATACTGCCATGAATTGGGATTTTTTTCATATTATGAGACTGTTCAAATTATTGAAAGCATATACGAACGTGCACTCCTAACATGTTGGTAATTCTAAAACCAATGATAGGTAATTCCGCGGAGTAGAAACATAAAACGTAATAAAACTAACACTACTATTATATCTTATTGCAAGGAACAAAAAAGAATACATCAGAAACTAACTACCTTTAAGTTTATGCATGTATAGTTTCCACTTTTTAAGGCTCGTAAACTATAGTATTGGTAAATCATCGAAATAAACTGTCACTGACATAAATATCTCACATAGGGGCACAATCACAAACACGACAGTTCAAGAAGTTAAAATTTATTTCTAAGACGTCTTAATATATTATTCTAACTTCAGGGAGCAATTCTAACGGTGCACGACTTAATGCCGAGTGCTGTTGGCATGCTTAACCGAGCTCTGGAGCAGTTCTTCACAAATCTTACCGACCCTTTCCACAGGGTCAAAGTCAAAGATCTGTTCTTCGACGGCACCTTCCTCAATTGTGACGGAGATAACGCTGCTCTAAGTGAGTGATCTTTAGTTTTTCAACACTTGAGAACTATAAAGTATATCGAAAGACTTCTCAGGGATTTGAGCGTGACTCAACAAAGAAGAATACATATTATTTTAGCAACGCATTTTCAAATGGTAGTCTGTGACTATCTAATACTTTTTTTTAATATTAGCACTGCGAAGTGACAGTACAATTTAAATTCAACGACGACCTCCGAGAGATCGGCAGTACCTCGCCTGTTTTCATTGTCATGCCTCACGGCAACAGAATATATACTGGTTGATACCGAAACGCTACAAAAAGTCAATGTAACGGGTTTATCGCCTAATCGTGACGCGACACCATTTTCGTGTCCTACGACCTAGCCATATCTTATAAGAGAGGTAGGGCACGGAGAAATTTCTTTGGAGATTCTTCTCTACTTGGGGCAGCCCGACTGGTGGAATACCTCCACCCTACAGGAGATCGCAGCCAAATGACCTAGTATTGTGTTGTATTCTTGCGGTGAGTAGAGTTTCCAAAGCTCCTTGAGGTAGGGAGGTTCAAGGTTCAAACTCGCTAGTGATACCTGTGGTATCAAGCGTCATACAAGCGTCCGTAGGCTACGGTAGCCGCTTACCATCAGGCGGGCCGTATGCTCGTTTGTCACCATTGTAGTATATTAAACCTATTAAAATCTTGTGTTCAGTTAAAATCAGTTAGTGCTTCTATATCTTCTGAACGACTTGACTAATTGAGATCATATTTACGTAATATATTTTTTGTGTTTTATCAAGACGATGATTTATATCTAGGTTAGGATCCGATAAGGATGCTATGGTCGAGCTATTAATTACCAATAAGGGTAGAACGACGTTTGCCGGGCCAGCTAATATGTTATAATTTAAACATATATGTCGAAGAACCTGTTAGAGCTGGACCAAGGATTACTTTTGCCTTCTTCTATACATATAATAAAATTGTAGTGTCTGTTTGTAATGTCAATTTTTTTTTTACTAAATTCATATGAAAGTATACACGGTACCTATAGCAAAAACGTATTTTAAAAATTTTTGTTTGTCTGTTTTTCTGTTTGTTCCGCGTTATCTCCGAAATGGTTGGACTGATTTTGACGGGACTTTCACTGGCAGATAGCTGATGTTATAAGGAATAACTTAGGCTACTTTTATTTTAGAAACATAATTAGGATTCCGCGCAAAAAGCCTTTTTAGTAGTACACGCGAGCGAAATTATTAAGGTTTAGATAGATTTTTTTTTGTGATTCTTGATCCTTATCAAAAAATCCTAATAAATCTCTTAATATGCTGTTCGATTACATAAAAAATATTTTTTGTATCTATTAATCGTCTAAAAAAACGTAAAATACCCAGTCAACATATAAATAAAAGGTCACAGTTCAATTATTGTATGATGCAAAAAAATATAGGTTCGACATAATACATCAAAGTCGAAATGTTAAATAAAGATAAAAAAAAACAGATAGTTCACTGTATACAAATTTGTTGTTAATTGGAGCAAACAATGATTTGGGTAATACCGTAGTATTAGAAGCGCTGCGTCACTACAGCAAATTCTAACGAATTGATTCTAATTTAACTTAATAATGTAATTCTCTATGTTTTGTTAAACTGGTTTTCTTCAACCGTGAGACAGAAAGAAAAACACATCGCTAATTTATATTCCAAGCGTTTTTTGTCTTCGTCAATGTATTTAATTTGCGTCACATAGATTGAGTTAGAATTATCATAATGTGGTATTATTAATTTTGTATACAAACTTTTGCATGATAGCAGAGAGCACTAACTAGTGATTGTTCAAATTACGTAGATACAATTATAATGTAATTATTTTATTTCGAAAGGAGTATTTGTGTCAACGCGATATCTTCCTTAATTCTTTATCAAAATTAATTATCCGAACATAATTTTAAAGGTTATGTTCCTCACTATTTTTTTATTAAAACACTTACATCTAGAAGGTTCCATCTATTAACAAACTTTTGAACTAACATGACAACTGTTAGATTATTTACATTGTACATCGATAATGTGCAAAATATTTGCACGAGTCAACTAGTAAACATATAATAATTGACCAATAAATACTGTCCGGTTCTTAATCATTTATTCCATAAATCCAAAAACTGACAAGGCTCTAAATGACGGAATACTTTATTGCATTTTTGGTTCGTACACTGAGCTTTGTCATAATATATTTACTTCTAGGTAACCAGTGCAGCGGTATTGTGGGAAAACATATCATTGTAGGCAGTGAAAATAATAACTCTAAAATATTGTTTGTTCAAATGGGACGCTAGTAACAACTAATTGATTTTGGCTAAACTACAAAGAGATCTTAGTCAATCAAGCAGTGGTTTTTATTTTATTTTAGGGTATAAATGTAAAACCTCGTAGACTTGGCTGTTTATGAGATTTTTATAGACAAATCCTCTCAATCGAGACTGGGCACGTTTTTTTACAGCATGTTTTTGTTGGGATTTCACTACTATTTGTAGTTTATCTACTATAAACTGTACTATAAACTGTGTATCAAAAAATATTACAAATAAAGATAACAAACAAAAATATAATTATTATACAAAAATTTTTGGTTGCATTTGGTATTTAAAATATTATGTGAAATTAATAAAAAGGCTTATTATTATTTTTTAGTGAAAGGTTCTAAATCTGATGCTGGAATTTCATGATATTAATAAGCAGAAAAGACCTATGATTGAATTTATTGCTTTTAGTGTTTCACAGAACTCATTTTCACTAAAGCACAATTTTTTCAATATCTTTTATAGTTTAACTGGGCTATTTGGGTTCAACATCAGTGTCATCAAAAATTCCAGATCTTCGAAAAAAATTGGTTTAGGTTTTGATAGTTTTCCCTTTACTAGTTCCATTTTGATGATCATAAATCAGTCAGTCAGTGTCAAATTTTCGTAACTTTGCATTCCTAAAGGTATCTTCTAAACGAATGAACTTATAAACTTGAAATTTTATGGTTCCATAAAATAGTCTTAGTGAACAGAATTTCAGCCTTCTACAATAACCCGTGAAAATACACCGAAATGTTTCCAGAAAAGGATGGAACTAAAAATAATTTATTTCATATTTCAGCTCTTGTATGTGCTAAAATTAAAGCGGATAGACCTTCGACAATGCGACTGGCTGAGGACGGTTTAAACGGCTTCTACTTCTCTATGTTTTCCCACGTAAGTGCATAATTTCGTCATTAAAGTAAATTTAATGAAATTAAATTAAGCAAATAAAGACGTCTGTTTATTGGATTGCTATACAGAGAACTGATCGATAATTGAATGACCTTACAATTTTACATACTGCACGATTTATTAAGTAGGTAGGCACAACAATAACCAAAAAATGTACTAAGCTCAAGTCAGTTGCGCACCGAGGTTTCCACTTGTAGTGATACCGTTTTTACAATAACGCAAAATAATAATAATAATTGAAAAACACCTTTTTTTACAAAAACAATACTTTATGGCATTTCTATTAATTAGTTTTTAAAATATCAGCATTAATAACGAATTTTCTTTGAAAATTTCAATCAGCAGCTATCTGTTACAGTTCAAAAGTATAAATAAATACAACTCAAAAGTAGGACGAACTACGTAGTTTTATAGCAATAGAGTTCTTATTCTGATTACAGAAAATTAAAAAAGACTACACCTAATAATAATAATTAAATGTTACAAGCGTAATGATTATCTTTTCCAGTTAAACAGAACCGAGTCGGGCCCGTACGAAATGGTACGAGGTAGGGAGAACGTGTACAACCTGGGTAAAATAATATCATACATGGGTAAAAATTCCACGGCGGTGTGGGGCGACCAGTACTGTGACGCAATCAACGGTTCGGACTCTACAATATACCCACCAATCGCTGAAAACAACGTGCCAGAGAGACTGTATTCCTTTGAGCCCGATATTTGCAGGTAATTTAATCACTCGCACATCTACACATAAAAACTCACATTCACAAATTCTGAATAACATATGTAATTACATTTTCTTGTTTCTCTTGCTTCTATATTTCGAAATTTCATTACTTTTTCCTTTCCTTATTTCTTTCCTCATTTTAGTATTACCATTCAGTATAGAAACCTTTGACGACTTCAGCATAGTTACTGTCGTCAACATAATCAGACATAATGATTAACTATTAACATCTTATAATAAGCTGTCAAAATATAGTTTATTCTATTCTATTTTCCTTGAATCACCAGAAATTTAAAAAAGAATATCACATTATTTAAATAACAAATATTCCAAAATACATAAGGGAATATTGCTGCAATAAGGTTTTTATTTACACACACACATTTTTTATTCACACCATTTTTTATGTTCGCGCCTTCTATATCTTCATCTTCTCAACTCTTCTGCCATCGTTGCCGTTCTTTGCTGTGATAAGACAATACAATCCAAATTCTACTACAATATTATTACATATTTTGTATTTAGTTTTTACGATGCATATTTTCTTCTCAAAGCATATTTAATGTTATATATATGATATGTATGTGTTGTGGTATTTTACTTCAAGGCATGTAAGAGACAAAATAGTTTACTTGCTAGCAGATGGGCTTTGTTTTATCGGAAAACTGAAAAACCAATAAACAGACTCTTAACCCGATTCGGGGAGATATTCCAATATTCCTTTTATCGTTTACGCATAGGACTCTTACAAAGCAGGGTTAGTAGACGTACTAGGTTTCAGGGTATTGTATCATTTAATTTAAGCAATAATACCAACTTTCAATATCGATCAAGTTCCCTAGTGTTGTGTTCACAGAGGAGCTAAGAAAAATAATTGTATGGGGTGGAAGACGAAATAAGGCCCCTGACGTTTGCTAATTTTGTACACCGTCGAGCTAAAAAAAAGTCCTCCAGGAGACGGATGACATTACTAAATATCTGGTATTTGCTATTTGCTTAAGGGTACCAGTTTTTTTTTTCAAATACTAAATTTGTACCAGGATTTTTGAAATACTATCTACCATTCTTATCAGAAAGTTTCGCAGACTTTAAAATTTGAACTTGCTATACACGCTTACATAATGCAAACTACTTGTTTAAGTCAATTTCTGAAAGTTTTATTGCTAGTCTAATCCTCGCATAAGATATAATGATTTTTAAATTGCATTGTTGCTAAAATGTAGTCATAAAACAATTTTGAAAACTCGAAGAAGTCTTTTTACGAAACAAAATTCGATATGAATGGACACAGCAGGACAGACGATGAAGTAGATAGAGACATAAATACATATACAGGGCATATTTAAATGCGCCATGTTTCTTTAACACATTGAATGACGAAGTATCGCAACGTGTTTCAACAACTATGTATTTAGACTAGGGTTGATTTGAATATCAGCTCAGCATTCACATCCGCATTCGTCGATGCTGATATTACTTTCATCAATCATAGCGTCTCCGACATTTAGTTTTTTGTAGACAGTAGTTACTAATCACTAATAAGGATTTAAAAAAAATACGGTACTATGAGACAATCGCTAGGTAATCCATTAATTGATGGTTATTTAAAAATAATCGATACTGTCGGATTTCCAAACAGCCGATGTTTAATGAACACAAGTTGTTATCTGTTTAACACCAAAGTAAATTAACGTTTTAGAGTATGTAATTATGAGCTATAAATGCTTGGTTTGCCTACTAATTTATTTTGTTTTTGAATATATCCACTTTTCACCATTGCATCATAACATGGTTAAAAAGCCGGCTGATCAGAGTAATATAAAAGATTACTTTATTAAAAAAAAAAAACCAATAAATTGTTTCTTAATACAAATATTCCGTTTGATGGCTCAGTGGTAGGGTGTACGGACATCGCGTCGATCGACATAAGTTCGAATCCCTGCAATGATCCTGAGTTTTCGGTGAAGGAAAACATCATAATGAAATCGTAGCATGGTGGTAGGACTTTTTCTAATGCCCAACTGGCTAGCTACCACCCTCAAGTTGAAAATCTGTCTTAAGCACCAATAGGTGTCTTGCGGCAGCTGCACGTAAAAGCCAATCTTCAACTAGGTTTTTAACGTGTTATCATCTTGGGCCACATCGTCACTTAACATCAGGTGAACATATGATGTGAATATGAGCTCAGTCGGTCAAGTCGTTTGGAGTTACACGATCACTAACAGACGCACACAAGATTTTATATAGGTACTTATAAAAATAACAATAAAATTGTTTTATATTTTCAACATGAATAGAATACACCAATTGGAATTTTCCAATTACGTCCTTCTTTACAGATCGCTGTATGTGAGTTTGGTCGGCAAGAGCACCCTTTTCAACATCAGCACATATTACTATGAAATTCCTGAGTCGGCTCTAGCAGCGAAAAGCGCGAACCCGAACAACAAATGTTTCTGTAAAAAGTAAGTTTATAACACGTATTTTTAATATTAAATAACGCCTTAACATTACAATATATTTTTCATTTATCATAACGGCTTTTTAACGTAGATCAAATTATCACCTTGTTACCCAAAACTTTTCGGCTGAGTGCCTTAAGCGCTCGCCAACAAGTCCGGTGAAACTGTTAAGGCCCCCGGGCCAACAGCATAGTCAGTTCGAAAAAACAAAAAAAAGTCTTGTTACATAAAACTTGGTTTGTGCATTCAGTTCTCGAAGAGGTTGTAGTTACATTTGTATGATGTATATATATACCTACATGATTGTTCGTTCTGTTTATATATATATATATATATATATATATTACATGTTTTGTCACTAACAAACTAGTACATTAATCCAAAACTCTGTCTAAATACTTCATTGTTCCTTTAGATAAAATGACATACGTTTTCTAAAGAAATCATGATGGATGTATTCAAAATTAGAAAATATAAGGATTGTATTATATAACAACATTGTTGATGTTCATTGATTTCGTAACTTGTTATGACGATGTTATATGAAATATGAGACAGATTCAGATGCCATCTTGCCATCTTTAGGAAATAAAGCGGTATTTGTACGCATTTACTTATATAGTGGTTCGTGTTTTAACAATATTAAATGTTAATGCAATCAGTTTTAAAAAATGCACTTTCTACCTTCTCTTATAGATGCACTGCTTATTATATATTAATAATAATATATAACAAATTATAATGCTTATAATATTTTGGATTAAGACTGCCCTGTTCATAATACAATCTAATGGGTTTCGCCTCAGTATTTGAAGGCTTGCAGTTACTGTCGATGTTCACGTTCGTGTTCTATAATAATTATTGAATTGGAATAAACTTACCAACCAGTTCAGATCGATCATCATCGATTCGATATAAAAAATAACGTTGGGCTAATTGAAGATGATGGTACTTTAACTTTTATTTGATGCAAAAAAAGTGTCAAACAGAAAAAAAAATTCTAGTATGTAATGCATTTAAAATCGTCAAGAAATTTAATCTCTTAATTCAATATTGTCATAAGAACTTAATTGAAGTTCATTAATTAGTAACATCTTAAAACTGACTTAAATTAAATCAGTCACCTCAAATATTTGCCTATGAATAAAAAATTAACAGTCCATCATCTAGAATAATCTAGATTTTATATTGAAAATATGTTAATTTTCGTTTTACGTTTATAAATCTTAATTTAAGTCGAGCTTTCAGTGCGTTAATTATTTTATTGTTGGTTCCACTGAACCACTGAGATAAAGACGGGCAGTTAAGAAGCTGTCAATAATTTCAGATGATATCGAACCAGCAATGCATACAAATACATAAATATTGAAATACCACATTTTTAAGGTTTAAGTAATTGATGAAATGAATAAGTAGTCTATGAACGTATTCATTAATATAGAAGTTGTATAAAAAGGTGCAAACATGTATATTTTTTTTATATCAAACTATAAAACTATAATTCGTATTAACAGAACGGATAACATCATTGCTAGATATTAATAGAGCTGTTGTTGTTCGAAAATTTGAATTCTGTAATATAACAATGGATTTTTTGTAAATCGTATATATACATGGGAATGACTAGGAAAGCGTTTGACCTCATTTTCACTTGATGCTAAGTGACAATGCTGTAAACGATGATAACACACAAGGTTGAGACGGACCTCGTTCTTAAGTTCATATGACATATTCAATTAGTAGATATACGTAATCGATTTTCATCTGGAGATAATTTTCTACTAGCAAGCTTACTAATGACCGTAATGACCTACGGAGCTGAGACGTGGGCACTCACGGTAGGGCTGGTCCACCAGTTCAAAGTCGCTCAGCGTGCTATGGAAAGAGCTATGTTCGGAGTTTCTCTGAAGGATAGGATTCGTAACGAATACATCCGACAGAGAATCAAAGTTATCGACATAACTCAAAGAATTAGCAAGCTGAAGTGGCAGTGGGCCGGCCATATCTCGCGAAGAACCGACAACCGCTAGGGTAAACAGGTTCTTGAGTGGAGACCGCGACTCGGCAAATGTAGTGTAGGACGCCCTCCGGCCAGATGGGATCACGATCTGCGAAAGACTGCAGGCAGGTGCTGGATGCGGCAAGCTGAAGCCGGGGCGCTATGGCGCTCATTAGGAGAGGCCTATGTCCAGCAGTGGACTATAAAAGGTTGATGATGAAGCTTTTTAAAAAAATAAATCTAATTTTCTTTTTTAATTTGATTATCTAACAACACTTATAAACGTCGAATTTTTGCTAATTTACCCATAATAACTACAAATTATCCCACTGAGTAGTTCCACTACGATGAATTAACATCTGTTAATAAACTTTGATGGAAACAGAGTCTGAAAACAGTATCACTGAGCCACTATCGTTAAGTAAATTTTACGTCCTCAGTGAGGTGTTAAATTTATAATAAAATAAATAAGAACACGCTCGTATGTATCGTCACTTATCACTACGAATAATGTCATTTTATGTCACTTAATTCAGGAATCGGACAATAAGTTTAAATGTTAATTTCGATCCAGGGATCCGTTTGGGACGTATTAAGGATTAAAGTGCAATTTTTGTTAGAGTCACATGTCCCGTCCGTCCGTCCGTATCTCCTCCCCCGCCAGCTAAATGGTTGTTTTTGGATATATGAAAAAAATCATGTTAGTAGTATATATTATGGAGTTACAAGGAAAACTATCAGAGATAAGTAGGCTTTACAAGTTATCGAGTAATAGTCAATCATCTTATAAAATGTATTTGGAGAAGTAATTTCGTACAAATTCCATTGGAAATTATTTGAAGACTCCTTGCTAAAGGATAACTCATGTTACACCGGGCCATGACCCGGCTCACCCCGACTCATCCCAAATCAACCTTTATTCATACTACACCGGGCCGGATCTGTGCCCCGGCCGGGCATTGTGGCAGGGATCTGGCCTAGCCCAGGCCTGGTGTAGCATAAATTACTTCATACAAAAGTATACTATAAATATTTGGCAGCATCTCGGCCGGCGCCCGGCCCAGCTTCGGTTCGGTGTAACATAAATGATTCTTAAGTCTGCATATTGTGACGGGCAACTACGGAACCCTACACTGCGCGTGGCCCGACACGCACTTGGCAATTTTTTACAGTTTGTAAAGATAAAATGACGAAAAGTATCATTCACAAAAAATGGGTTAATAGGCTTTCGTTTGAATTAAAATAAGCTCACATAAAAGCGACGTTATATAATCAACAATGACATTACACATCATAAAAATGGCTCTTACGTGACCTCGTTATGACACGTTTGTGTGGTTTACATATAAACATGAAGCATTTAAAACCTAAATTGTATGTATTGTTACACCCGTGGCTTAGGTAATAAAATACCGTTTACAAAAAATAATGTGTTCGTCCAAAAAAGCAAAAGTAGAACAAACTCAGCGTTATAGGTATTCTCAGTCGCAGTCGTAGTCCAGAAAAAATCGTCTATACACTAACTGAGGTTACACTACTCTGTGGTTGTTTAGTCCTTTTGTAAATTTCTTCCTATTGTCTCTTCTTGTGTTCTCTTTGATATCAAAAACAGAACTGCCCTTGGTCCAAATGTCGCTTTCTAATTTATATATCCAATAAAAACGCGGGGTCGATAATTTCGAGAGTGACCTTAATTGATTTATGACATACCCGTAAGGTTTAAAGGAAGGGTAGAAATTTCTACACGGGCTATTTTTAGAAATTTTTATTGTATTGTACAGTGCGACCGTGACACATCTGACCTACGAATTAATTCTCAATGTTTGTAATGAATTCTAAACTTTTCCATGTATTTCTGTGTGATAATTTCAATTTTTCAATTTCAAATTCAATAGTAGGTATATTATTTAAACAGAACGTATACATGTCTACTACCAATGGGCGATTCTATCAATTCGCCGTTTAAGGAGATTTAGTTTAATACAACCGCTTAACATGAATATTATAATAAATATGTGTATCAAAAATGATGGACGCTAACGGCCAATATTTACGGACTCTTTTCCAGCGCTCGTTTTCAAAGCTTTCTAAGTAAGACGAAGATGTATAAACGCGAAGTTTTTTTTTTGTTATTACGGTTTAAGGTATGAAATAGGCATTACGTAAAGAAAACAATTTTTTTTTTCGTGTGGATTATGTTTATTTTCTGAAATTATCTACCCTCGTTGTCTATATATTTCTGCCATCTAATAGGAAGATCATTTAAATCTTTCCGATAAATCTCTGTGGACCTGGACTCCATAAACTTTGTGAAGGCATTTTGTTTGCTTCCTGAAAAGATTTTTTCTCCGTGGATACAATTGTCCTAATCGCGAGAAAAGTGCTAGTCGGTCGGGGTAAGGTCCGGTGAGAGTATGGAGTATGACAAATGGTTTCTAACTGCAGTTCTTGTAGTATTAAAAAACTGCTTCCCGAGCAGTGTGAGGTCTGCGTTATCACAGAGCAATAATGTTGAAAAACCAAATGACGAGTCGGTGCTGTTTTGCTGCGAATTCCGCCATCATTGTTCGGAGAACTGTACATTAGACATCTGCTATTATTATTTAACCAGATCTAAAGAAGGCTGTAGTAAATTACGCCCTGCAGTGACCACCAAACAGGCTTCGCTTTACGGCATTGTTTTGGGGGGTCAGCCATTGCTACTTGCTATTATCGTAAAGGATCCACTTTTCTTCATATGTCACATTTTGAACCAAAATATTTCATATCTGTACGGGTTTAACGAGGTAAGGCAAGCTTCAACACGCGCTGCTCTCGGCATATCAGTCAAATCATGAGGCATTTTTTAAGTTTTTTTTTTTATTTCATCGATTCGCCGCAAATGATTTAATATTGTGGGTCTGCTACGTCAAACCATGCCCCGCTAATTCTTTGAAAGTTTGACACGGATCGGCTTCCACTATCACCTTCAATTTATAATTATTTACCTTAGAGGCTGGTCTTCCTCGTGATTCATTCTTCAGGTCGAAGTTTCCACTACAAAAGCGATTAAATCAATAACGCACTCGTGGTGCTCTCGTTAACCTGCGTTCTTCTGCTGCGTTAGTGCCACGTCGGAACTCGTATTCGAATATTACTCTGATTTTGCCTGTATTCATCTTTATGATAAAAGTTGTATGTAAAAACAATTGAAAGTCGAACACAAAAGGTTTAATTTTTATTCAAAGTTGCTAGTGCGTTTAAACGGCAATTACATATTTAAAACCCTATTATATTTTTAAAGAGCGCTTTATAAGTAACCGTGCTAATGGACCTTATAATAATAATTTTTAAAATAACAAAATATAAGGACACAATATATTTTAAATATACCTACTCATAACTGGTTCTTAAAATGAAACATCGTCATCAAAATGTTCGTGTAAGAAATCTTAAGCTTAAATCATAAAATTTTTTGCTCATTATGCCTCTTGCAACTTCAGGAACTGGAGTGCAAACCACGATGGTTGTCTCCTGATGGGCATAATGAACCTCATGGCGTGCCAGGGCGTGCCGGCCATCGCCTCATTACCACATTTCTACCTCGGCTCCGAGGAGTTACTCGAATTCTTCGACGGAGGCGTAATGCCTGATAAGGAAAAACACAACACCTTCGTTCATATTGATCCGGTGAGTACAATCTTTATAGCTTATACCAATGCCACTACTCCATTAGGTAACAGCTTCCCTAAGAGCAGGTAATAATTTTGCAAACATTGCACTTACAAGCGCATCATATATTTAAATAGTTTATGTGCATAAGTGTAGTTTTATACGGGACTGTCTCGTTTTTCAAAACGAATACAAAATAGGCCCGTTTTCGTCATACCTTACAATTTCTTTCGACAAAGTTTGTTGAGCTAAAAAAAGTTCAATTAATCAAGTACGTTTAGGTATACTTCACTAGAAGTAATAATCTCCCTTTTCATTAACACCGATCTTATAAAGCAAAGACGTGACCTGTTTCACTTATTATAAAGAAAGATGCAATGTATAGAAACAAAATATTCCTATTTACTTATTAACTCACATCTTAAACCTTTGCGTCTAGAATCATAAAACTTTCCACAGGAGTACCTTATGTAACGTAGGAGACCACTAATAAAGGATTTATGAAAATAAATTTCCTAAGAGGATTAAATAAAGCGTTACAAATAGGACGATTTCTGAAATGTTACCGACGAAAAATCCCATCGGGAAAACGGCACATAAATAATGCGTGAATCGGTTTATCAATGGGATATATTAATAAAAAAAATTTAGTGTTAATCTACTATTTATATACATGGGTATTTTACACCCATTGGTAATAAAAAATCGTTTGCAGTATGAATTTATTCGAACAAAAAAATAAAAGACGATAAACCTCAACAATCATCTATATTCTCTGTGTTTGCAGTCGACTTCTAGGTTCCTTCCGTTTGACGCTTCGTGTATTTGCTTTGATGTCCAAGATAGAAACTATTACCGGTATTTTTCTTTTCTTTTTTTTTCGAACTGACTACAATGTTAGCTACAAGAGCCCTGATCCTCAGACGGCTTTTGAAGTTTCACCGAGCTTGGGGGCGAGCGCTGAAGGCACTCAGTCTCGAAAGCTAGGCAACAAGCTCCAAGGGTACCAAAGTGGCCGAACCTCGGCTTGGACTGTAGCCGATCATGCGAAAAAGTCGTGATCTGACTAATTCTCTATCCATAGATATTTGAGCTAACTATATATTTATACATTTTTCTACCTTCTGGGAGGCATTTGCCAATTTTTGTCTAAACTAACTAGGCAAAAAAAGAAAAAAGGTCCCTTACAGAACCTATGTACCTGTGTGGTGTGCATGTGTGTGTAGGGATGCAGTGTAATGACTGTAGGTGATAGCTAGTGAATGCAGTGTAATGTATCGCGCGAGCGGCTGCTTAGCTCAAGGGCTCCATGCCGATGGATCGGACCTAGGCTTGAGTTGCTGCAAGAGAGGGAGGTCTTCGCGGTATGTTACCGGTCGGACTGTGATTCGCTTATACATCCGACAAAAACAAAGGGTAGAAATTACGATAAATTTATACTCGATGTTTGTAGAGAATTCTAGATATTTCTTTAGTGTTCGGATATAGCGCAATTTATATACAGATCGTAAAAAAATAATTACATTAAAAAGCAAGTACATGAGGAAGAAACCGACAAAGAATTGAAATGGAACAAATATGAAATTTTGGACTTTAGCTTTTTTCTTAAATTGGTTTTCTAAGTGATTGCAATACGTGATGGAAGTATAGTTAATGATTATTAAAATCACGTGATAGATGTTGGAGAAATGAATTTCCTACGCTTCAAATTTGCTAAAATTATTGACTCTAAAACCGCGTCTAGATTAGTTGGCAACAAGTAATAAATTACAACTATGCGTTTTACCGTGATTTAATTTCAGATTGTCTATCTGTAATTTAATATTTAACAGTTATTTAATGCATTCACAGTAAAATACTTAGAGACTTAGAGCAATTGTTATCACTCCGATTTCATGTAAGTTTCCTTCTGTAACATATTTACGCGGGCGGAGTCACGTGTAAAAGCAAGTTTCATACACGTGATATAATTATGCATTTATTACAGGTTTCTGGAGTAGTTATAAATGGCCGGAAGAGAATGCAGTTCAATATAGAACTACGTAATATGCCGACCGTACAACAGTTGAAAAAAGTTCCGACAGGCTTGTTCCCGCTTCTGTGGATAGAAGAGGTAAGAAAACTTTCGTTGAATTTTAGTAGTGTATTTTTAATACGCTGAAGGAATTACAACCAATAAAACCAATTGCCGGCTCAATAGCGTAGACATTTACTATAAGGACACAACCCTATATTACTTAATTCAGTAATAAAAACGTCATTAAACGCGGCGCTCCATATAGTATAAGAGAGAAGTATCTACATTATATCTACAAATATTCACTAATTTGAAGTAAACTCGCGATCAAATAGTTATTACGCATTTTTTTACGTACGCTGACAAAATGTGTATCCAAATAAAAAGGTTCTAAGTATATGACTGAGTTGTTATGACGGATGTGATTCAGGATACTGCCACATAGGGTGGCATGAACAAAGGCAGTTTTATTGCGGGCGACGCCATCTTCATTAACTTTGGTTGGGTTAGAGACCATGAGGAATATCTGTAGCGTGGACGGTCTGAGGATGGAAGCGAGAATTGTCTTATCCTAGTCATCGGCCGCCTTTAAAAGCGTCCAATCAATAGTACGGGCACTAGTTCAATAGTATGGTTTCAGTGTTAAATAAATATAAAGTTCTTATTAAGGTTTGTAACAAAATTACGTTTGTATTCACGAAAATAAATTATTCGTACTCAACAAGACAAAGTGGAACAAACTCTAGTGAGTTTAGAACTCTGTGGTTCCTACACTGTGGTTGTACTTACGGACTCTGCAGTTTACAAAAGGGCGACCTTTTGCAGATTGCTTTCTTTTATCGTTTCTTGTTTTCGCTTGGTTGATATTCGAATAAAAATAGGAGTCGAAATCTCTAGTGACCTTGATCTATTTTTGACATACAAACATGTTTGTTTTGTTTGCCTTAGTAATCGAACCAATAAACTTTTAATGTGTGTCCGTGATGCCTTTTCTTACCTAGGAATACATACTCTATGCTTATAGTAAATTCTAGACCAGGGTTGCTAACTCTAAGTATGTTTCCGTAGATATACGTACTTTAGCCCTATCTCGCAAACCCACGAACTTCAGTCCAAGAATTTACGTATTTTCTATCAAATACGGATCATACATAGATGGCACAATACTGTACTATAAAACTATAAGACTGGGTTTGATATATCGATATCAGATATTTTTTGGCAACTCTATTTATTACACAATAGCGTTAACAATAAAAAATAAAAACAGATAATTTATTATACAATTTTTAACTATTGTTTCAGGGAGCAGAGATCCCAGAATCGATCAGGCAGCAGTTACGCGACGCGCACACTCAAATTTCATACGTAGAGGCAGGACGTTGGGTCATCCTAGCGGTGGCAATACTAACAGCGATCGTAGCGGCTGTCGCCCTTGCGCGTTCCGCCTCCCTTATCACCTGGCCTCGGAATAGTAACTCTGTTAGTTTTATATTAGGGCCCGGTATAAATAATGTTAATAAGAATAGACAGTAGGCTTATAGATTATGTAGGAATACACCATAGTGTTGGTAAAACATCGATTGAATACCGATTAATCGATAGTTTTTAGGACTATTGAACGATCGATTGTTGATATCTATTATATAAACTAAATGGGGTATTTTTGTGATTACTAGATTTGCGGGAACGACCTTTTTTAGCTCGCCAAGTTACACATTCGTCGCGCGTCGTACAAACGCCATTTTTTTTTGCTCGTCAAGTTTTTTTGGCTATAAACAATCGATTATCCGAAAAACTGATATTTTACCAACACCAATACACCACGTCACAAACATGACAAGTAAAAACCAAAAATATGTTTTTTTTATTATAAATTTATTTATGCACACGTGAGCATGCTTGAGTAAGTAATTCAGTGCAGTGATTTTGTGTTTTTAAATGTCAAACAAGATGTTCAATATGCTCCCTTGTTAGATAGAACTGTCCAGGAAGGTTTTTGTGGAAATTTAAAATGCATGTTTATAGCTATTACCTACTTATAATTCACTTCACTCGTACACAATGACTAAAGTATGTCACGGATAATGTCACCAATATCAATAATATAGGGTTAAAACATTTATTAAAAAAAAAAACAATTTACAAATTAGAGATCCCGCCAAAACTCTTCAGTGCAGCGAAAAACGTAATGTTACCAGACACTCATTCAATTGAGCGTGCCCACTTGTGTACAAAAACTTAGTTGGTTTCACAGTAAACTATAGAATAAATATCTATTTATGTTATAAAATTTAATCGATAAAATATATTTATTTTTTATTTTATTCTATATTGTCCAGTATTGTCCACCTTTCGTGACTTAGGTTTCAATGCGGCAATTCACCCACGAAAGTTGCGGCATCGATTCTGCTACAGCGCAACTAGATTTACCTACTAGGTGAGTCCCTTCTTATGAGCAAGGAGTAGCGAGGAGGGATATAACCCGCCTTATATAAGTGGTCACTATAACCGATAGCTTTCTAAAAGCATGTTGAAATCATGAGGACTGCTTTGGAACGCTTCGAGTACCAATGCGTATTACCTATCCAAGCGCAACCTTCATAGCCTGTTCAGATGAACGCGCGCTTTGTAAGCGTGATCCCAGACTTTCTATGTTTTAACACAAACCGTTCACATAAACGCACGTCAGCGTATAAGGGGAGGGCCCCTAGTCTATGTTAAAACTCTAATATTCGTCGAATATCCACCTTTTGTATTTATACCACAAAATCTGTAATTTTCAATTGATGTCATTAGTCTATATAGCACTGTTTTTTTAACGAATAAGTCACGGGTAAAAACTAGTATTCTTTAGTGCATTTTAGGATCCCTCTATGCGGAAGCTATAGCTATATCCTTGATAGTATTATGGGTATAATAGATATATAGTTTAACTAGTTGGCCCGGCCGACAAAGTGCCTTTTCTGGTAGTTAAAAACTCGACCACAGCGTCACCTATCAGATCGTAACATAACTATGAACCATCGTCTCGATAAAACAAATATATTATGTAAAAATGCGAGCTCAATCGGTCAAATCGTTCAGAAAGTACAGAATCACTAAGAAACGCACATAAGCATTTTATATATAAGATTAAGTCCAGTCAAATGCTTGATGCAGATCAGATACAGTGACTTAGAAACCTCATCGGTTATCTCTCGTGTGCAAGTGTACACTGTACGGCTTATCAATATCAGTCCATGAGATAACATGAAATTTTGATTTAAATCTGTCATCCTTATTGTGTAACTTTTATTATTACCTATAGCATTTCTAAAAGACAGTTTACATAAATGTATTTCATTATATGACAGATTTCGTGACACAGTGGTAGCAAGACCTTTTTTATCGTTATAGGTTTGGCGTAGTGGCCCTAATTTCACCTGATGTTAAGCGGCGATGTGGCCCAAAATGATAACACGCTAAACTTAGTGGAAGACTGTCTCTCAAGTGCAGCTGCCGGAACACACCTATTGGTGCTTGGCGACAGATGTTCAACTTGAGGGTGGTAGCTAGCAGGCGGGCAATAGAAATAGCCCTACATCGCGCGTCCGATCCTCGCTTAAGACTTTTGTCTAATGCACATAATTGTCATTTGTGTGTCTGAGTGTTAAATATCTATATATTTAAAGTATATCAGCTGTTCAGTTATCATAATTCAAGCTTAGTTTAGAATTAAATGGCCATGTGCGAAATCTTGTCGCCATAATATTGCCGATATCGTTAAAATCGCTGGTCAGGCCTGGATGAGATTAACTCTGGACCAGGATGTATGGCGTACAAGAGAGGCCTATGCTCCACAGTGAGCAATTACGGGCTGACGATGATGATGAATAAATAATATTATTGGGTCTCATTTTTTTTTTAATTTCCTAATGAAGGAGACAGTAACATGTACTTTAGAACTATGCATTTTAATGATATTCGCACCCATCATCAAGACATACGGAATTTTTTATCTGTATTTAACTGATTGATGGGTGACAAAATGGAACATCAGCTATAGTGGCACACTTAGGCGTGTCACATTCAGGAACCAGCCAGAACATATCTACCAGTCAAGCGGAGTGATAGAGATCTGTACCCAACTGGGTCGCGACCACCATACACATGATGATAAACCGATAAATATCCATTATTATATTAAACGTACCACAAAAAATCCTTACAGTTATATTGTCATCGAACCCAAAGACGTTAAAAAAATAAAAAACAATATTTATTTAATATAACTATATTAGAGAACTCAATCACTATCAGAGAATGTGCCGCGCCCACTAGATTCGTGTTCCGTATCCATTTCTTCGACTTCTTCTTTAGGAATCAATTCACCGACCGTCTTTATGCATCGTATCGTGTATTTATTGAAGTCACATCTGGAATAATAAATTTACTTAAATCTATCCGCTCGCAAAGCGTAACTAAAATTGTAAGTCAAAACCACGGATTTTTTGGGGGCAGCATTTTTATAAGTTACTAGCGGTGTGCCCGATGTGATTTCCCAACGGCATCATCCTACAAATCATCCTGTTTTTAACTTCATAAATAAACTAACTTAAACTTCCTAAAATTCATTCTCAGGGGTTGAACTTTCAAAATAATGTCCACGCAAAATCTCATGATTCTAAATCCGGTTCATAGTAGTACGTTGCCTGTTAATATCTTAAGAATATCATTAAGTCCAAACTCTTTGAAACAATTTTGTGTTATCGAGTTTCTTGCCGGCTCATCTGGATGTCTCTGATGTTTTCCGAACCGGCGTTAGGGCCTAAATTGAATAAAGTATTTCTGTTTCAGAGAACAGCTAAAACACACGGAGGCGCTATTTTTATTATCACATGACCTAAAGAATATCTGTAGTATGTAAACAGTCCGACGCTGCTAGAAAAAATATCATTTGATCTGTGCACTAGCTTCGACCGCCTTTTAAGATCGTCCAGTCAAAATAGTACAAAATAATAGTACAAACACTATGTCAATAGTACAAGTACTTAAAAGAGAAGGAGAAGCTATTGAAGAAGAATATTGTAAGAATCAGTTTTTTTTTTAAATTAAGGAATATATATAAAATAGGACAATAGGGGATTAACAATAAGGCGAATCAATGACGAAATATTATACAATTAAAGGACCCTGATTTGCGTTAGGGGTGATGAGTAGGGACTCTAAAAAAATATGGTACGATGCCCGGTCAATAGTATAATTTCAACTATCACACTGACATACATATAAAAAATTCAATAGTATAAGCTACAGAACTAACTTCAGTACACCGTAAAACTCCACCCTATAACGGTGTCATATCAACACTTGTAATATCAACTCAATCATTTCAAATTACTAAAACGAATAACGAACATACAAAAAAATACAATAATCTTATAACGTATTACGAAATACATAAAATCGATAGAGCAAACATAAAAAATACACGTAACAAGCTAATAAAAATCCTGTTTGCCAAAATAATTTGACATTGTTACCGTCGCGTCGTAACGCGGAATTTTTTCCGTACCAGAGCGGGACGCCGTTAGACAAACATCAATCTATCACTTTCGCTCGCTATCACCTGCCGGTGTTTCATAATAATATGAGCCTTCGGCGTGTAATACATCTGTCACGGCATCGTACACTTGACCTTAATGGCGACGTGTGCACGTAGTGCAATGTATAAGCAGTGATATAACTTTGCATTTTTTTTTTTTTTTTTTTTTTCGAACTGACTATGCTGTTGGCCCGGGGGCCTTAACAGTTTCACCGGACTTGTTGGCGAGCGCTTAAGGCACTCAGCCGAGAAATTCAAAACCACACGGCATCCTACGTGAGATTTATACATTTTCATAATTACAAAATAATTTTAAATACATATTAAAATCTTTACAATATATCGATATTTATGTATTCTAAAACTTTATCAAATGCACAAGACATGCACATAGATTTTGTGGCTACGTTAGAAAACCTCAAAACTAAACAAATAACACATGAAATGAGTAAACCCTGCGAAATTACAAACTTTCGACTGATATATTTATTGTACTTGTCCCACACATACTGCTGATCTGAACTGAACATTTTTTAATAAGGAAGCATAGTATCTTGGAAATTGAAAATGACATAAATTTTCATTTTAAGACGCGCCTTTTAATTAGGATGCTAACGGCTTAAAACATAGTTATTGCCAAAACTATACGTTATGAAATTCCTGCTTGCCCTTTTAGAATCTTAAATATACTTTGTACTACTGAAATGTATTGCACTAGGACAACCATATCGTCGGAATGACGTTGATTTATATGCGATACACGTGACAACAGCTGATTGGGGAGCGCACGTCAAATCAATCACGACCCGGTATGAGAGCGCTATCGCTGCCCGAGTGGGGAATTTTTCAAAATATTTAACATATTTTATTTTTTATAACTTTTACTACATTTTTAACATGGACTAAAAAAAATATATATAAAATTTCTCCCATAAAGATTTTTTAATACAAATACGGTGCCAAATAAGCTTACGGGCCGCCTGATAGTAAGCTACTACCATAGCCTATAGACGCTTGTCCCTTCCCCAAGGAGCCCTGGAAGCCCTTACTTATCGCAGGACCAAAACTACAAGATTATTTGGCTGCGATTCTTTGTGGAGTGAAGATATTTCTGGTAGAGTTGTTCCACCAGTCGAGTACCTCCAAGTAGAGAGGTAAAGTTTCCAAGTATCCAGCTCATGGGGAAGTTAGTTTAAAATCGATTACAAAATGTATAACGAACAAACAAATTAATGTACACCAAATGATTTACATAGAATCATTAACACAAACAGCTGATGGTGAAGGAAAATATCATGAGACCTGAACGCGAACGGCCAGAGTGGACAAGTTATGGAAAGTTGTTTTAAATCATTTATAATTTATATTGAAAATAATACGCATAAATTAACACCAATAAAAGTTATATAAAAACTATGCGTGGCATTATGGTCATTAGAACACGAGTGACATCATTTTTAAATATAAAAGAATGAAATTTCTTCAACGCCTATATAATTTTGAAGTTACTATTTTCACTAAAATAATTTTAGAGTCCATTAAAGACGTCAGGATTTCTGACTGGTGTTTCATGACATCCACGTGACTCAAAATCTCCATTTTTCCAAGAGAAAAATCAAAATAAATGAACATCTTTTTCAGACTTTTATTAATAGACTTTACTTTTTAAAAATACTGTTATTTTGTCGTTTGAAATCTTTAAATCGTGAGTTAGCATGGTAATTCAAGGGTACGGGAACCTTTGCCCAGCAGTGGGACACTCACAGAAATATTATAAAACTCGTACTCACATCTTACTCAGCTGGCCGTGTTTCACGGTGAGCACTTTCTCAAGGGCCAGAAGCACGTTGGTGGGGAACTTCCTCCTGCTCATGGAGACGATGGCCCTCACCCAGAGCAGCAGGTGCTCCAGGTGGCGGGACTCCTCGAGCAGGCGAGCGGCCGCGCCCAGCAGCCGGTCACAGTACTCCTCCTCGAGGCTCGACACCGTTAGGGTTACTGCCCGGACATTACATTACATTAAACCATCATCCCGGACCGATGTAACATGAATCGTCCTTAATACTAATAACAATCAATATTAGTGACATGAGCACAGTAACACCCCGAACTTACACTATGGGTGGGACCAAGAGATAAACCTGAACTCCAAATTGTGTAACCCGGGGAACACTTTTGTATACAAATTCATACGAAATACATTTAATTGGGATTTTTTTATACGAATAAGGTAGCAAACAAGCATACGCTTCGCCTGTTACTATACTATAGATATCACAAGCGCGCTGCCGACCTCGAACCCCCTACACCAAAGAGATCTGCGGTTTCGGGAACGCAACACTAGGTCATTTGACTGCGATCTTCTGTAGCGAGGAAGTATTCCATAAGTTGGGCTAAGTTCCCTAAGTAGACAGGAATCTCCAAAGAAATTCCTCCGGGCACTAACTCTCTTTAAAATAATAACAATTTTAAAGAAAAATAGGTAGTCTGAATTTCAATAATAAGATAACTTATATGTTATGTAGAGTCAATCAACTATTTTACCGAGACTTTGCAGTCTCTGTGACATATTATTGTAAATATGTATTAATGAATAACAAAAGTAATTAGGCAATAAGATTATTAGGCAGAATGGGAAACTTATGTACGTTGTCAAAAAAATGTTGTTTCTATGAAATTTCACGAAATATCCGTTCCATACAAAATATTTCTGTCCACATTAACTTGTGGAAATTCTTTATAAATGAATTTCTACTTGTCATTTGAACTATTATTATGGAACAAGACGGCATGATATAGTTTATTGTGTGTTAAATCTCGTTTCGTGTAATTATACAATACGTGTATACTGAGTTACCTTCGGGAATGTTGCCAGGACAGGGCCCGTATTACACGATCAAAAGGGGGTTCGCGTACTTACGAGCCGATGAAAATAATATCTAATTTACATGAAACTAATTAAATACTAATTATTTACTATGGTGTGTGTGTGTGTGCGCGTGTATGTGTGGTACGTGTGCATGAATGTGTATGTATGTGTTTGTGCGTGTCTACATGAATTGTGTGCGCGTGTATTTATAATATTTACTGGGTAATTGGAGCAACATCCATTTGGTTTGTTGAATAATTTTAAACGTTTTCGATTTATATTGGTATTGACTCACAATACAAATAACAAATAGCTTACTATCGGATGGCGGTACAGCTTCCACACACTCCTGGATGAGGGAATGCTCGTTAAGCTGCAAGGCGCCGACGAGGGCGGAGCCCCAGGCCGCCTCCTTTAGCAGTTTCTTCACCGCGTACGGCGTCGAACTTGTCTCTAAACGGTATGGCCTGCGAATAACAATAATAATCACATCTGTTTCAGATAATCAAAGAAAACTAAGTAAAAATCCTTTGATTAGCATTTTATGTAAATATCGAGAATTGGAGCAAACTTTTTTTTTTGATTTCATTATACAGTCTCTAATGGGGTACTAGTTACCGAATGTATTTTACAAGTGTGACGTCATTAAGTATGTATGTAATACGTAGACATAATAACTCAATAGAACGAAGACATCAAACGTGAACAAAACGGAACTGACGCGACACAGATAAAAAAGTACAGCCATAATTCAAATTTCGAGTGACCATAGACAATAAAAACATAGTTTATACTGAAATCTATGATTCAATGGCATTTTTCCTAGATTCAACATCATTCGTGGATCCCTTGAGGTGATCCTTAAGGTATCCTCGGTTAAGCCGAGGTCGAGAAGGTTTCGTGGAAACGTCTTAGAATATGGGTGATAGTATTGACTCCCTACGGAGGTAACAGTATTCATCGTATTGATACAGAGAGCATTCTGGTTTCTAGCTCGGTACGGTAATGTTGCATTATTGTAAATCATATTTTTAAAACGTTTATTAGCATTATTTACGCTCCATCATGTTAGTACAGCTAAGCGAAGCGGTAGTTTCATCAAAAATACATTACTTTATTTAAAAAAACCAGCAATGAAACACGAAATCAAAAACAAGCTGATGTTCATATCAACGAACGCCCGGGCTAAACATAATAATCAATCCCGCCAAAACAAACTACTCCTTTTGCGGTGAGCCGCGAGCGTCGTTGACGGCACTTTGATCATTTCCACAGATCAATCAAGCGTTAGACATTCCCAACTTTTATTTTATAAACTTAGTTATCCCTACTGACCGATCTTTTTATGGAACTTAGAAGTTATAACTCTAATTATTTAATACAACTATACAACCAATTGTACCCTGATGTAACAAGAAGCTCCTTGGTACAAAAAATGATATTAGAGTATTAAATTGACCTAATTAGATACTCACGCATACAATTATAAAAACTATTTAATGTTTATCTTTGATTTTGTACAAGAAAATAATAATTAAATGGCACAGAATAATTTGATAGTTGAAATTAATTGCAATTATGATCGACAGTTAATTATCCTATCAGAATGAATTTAAAATAGTATTCTTATACTTTATGTTAACAGACTTTCAGTTTTTAGTCCGTCCAATATCATAATTTGAAAACAGGTAGGTACGTCACAACTATCTAAAATTAATTGCAATTTTTATTGTGCCGCCTCTAATTCTTTTAGGGCGCCTGCAAATTTTGTACCTACAAAGTTGTAAATTTTAGAAAGCGTGGTATTAGCGCCGCGCCGCGCCCTTGTGCGCCCAGGCGTTCGTTGACCCGAGCATCAGCTTGTTTTTTAATTTGTGTTCCATTGCTGGTTTTTTTTTTTTTTATAAAGTAATGTATTTTTGGATAAACTATCGCTTCATTTAGCTGCACTAAAATGATGGAGCGTAAATAATACTAATAAAACATTTTAAAAATATGATTTTTTTAAACAGGATCGATTTTTTTTCTGTCCCATCATCAAAGATGCTATTAGTACTATCGTCTGTCTCCGTTTTCGAATGCGGTCTCCTAATACCCAGTACATTACCTGAAGGTGCCGTCGAGGCCGGCGCTCTGGCTGTAGACGAGCAGCCCCTCGGTGGCGGCCACGGCGAAGCTCTCGCCGGTCGGGGAGAACCTGACACAGTGGACTCGCACCTACGAACATATGTCCCTTTATCTATTCCGCATGCTTCTCATATAACATATTATTATTATAAAACTCAAAAGTTTGTTTGTTCGAACGCGCTAACTTGTGTACGTACCGAACAGAAATCAAAATCAAATATCCAATCAATTTGTAACTTACACCTGAGACTCCGTCTGCGTGCGCTTTACGATTGGGTCTTTAACGAGACAAAAGCACCCTATGTGTTAATTAACGTTATAAACTATCCGTGTGCTAAATTTCATCCAAATCTGTTCGACCGATTTCGCGCAATTGAATAAGTAACGAACATACAAACTTTCACATTTATTATATTAGTATGATATCCTCCACCGGCAAATATCGAAAATCTGCCAACGGTTTAATTTAACTTTAATTTATTTTTAAAAAACCGAGAACTTTATTTATTACCAAAGGTATAAATATGAATTTTCATACCACTAATTTGAGAAATAATGGGTTCTTCATATCAATTTTCATCCCCTATTCAACCCCGACAAGTTTTAGTTTCGCGACAATATACCTACCGCCTATGGCCCTTCCCAACGTTCAATCTATCTCTATACCAAAGTTCATCGAAATCGGTTTAGGTGTAAAAATTTAATCAATTGACAGACAGACAGATTTATTTTAGCATTTATATTATTAGATTCGATTTATTGAGGAAGTTTAGACTATATAACTTCATACAACTAAGCAATAGTTATAGGCAAGTAAGTAAGTACGGCCAAGTATAATTTGGGCAAAAATAGCCTTGAAAGGGGGATCAAGTCTAAAATGATAGATTACAATAGAGTAATAGGAGAATGTCCTACCATTTCATGGTCCCTACTTCCTATTTTTGTTTTGGCGCCGTAAAAGCACTTACTTGTCAGTGTCAATGTTTTTAATCCTTCATACTATTTTCTAATCTTCAAAGTGGGGTGTAACAAAATGGTGGCTCCCTTGTTAGAACTAACAAGGGAGTTTTTGTAACAATCCAAAATGCATGTTTCCAGTTTATATTTATAATCCACTTTACGTATACACAACAACTAAGCTATATCACTGAAAATGCGACCGATATTATATAATATAGGGTCAAAGAAGCTAAGTTAATGCATTAAAATAAAAACAACATGGCAGCTTGCATATAAATCGGTAGTTTTGTCTCTATATGTAACCTTTTTCCCAAATTCGGTAATAGGCGTATAAAGGACACTGATCACGCATATGACATTGACAACATGTTCATTTGTCTGTCTGTTTGTATGTTTGGATTAACTCAAAAACGGCTTGACCGATTTTTATGAAATTTTGCATATAATGGTTTTTCAGAATTATCATTATCATTTTTGTTATTTCATGTACATAGCTACAAACCTCACAATTATTTTAAAGTATAATTGTATTATCGCTAATATTTGGTTTTAAAAATAATCGATTAATGTAAAACCTACTTCTGATTTAAGTTATACCACCTATCTAAAATAAAAAAAAATCATAAAAAAATTCTTATCAATACTAGAATAATAATGCTGAAGAGTTTTGTTTGCTTGATGGTTTGTTTGTTTAAACGCACTAATATCTGAAGCTACCAGTCGATTTCGAAAAATTTTTTTTGTACATGATAACCAGATTCACGTGGAATAGTATAGGCTATATAACTTCACGCTGCAACCCTAGGGAGCGGAACACTAACTATGAACGTCAAGTAATCTGGCAAACTGTAGGTAAGTACGGGCAGGAGAACAATAATAAGGCGCGTGGCTGCGGCTTGTTTGAATATATTAACACGTGAGAAGCCGTGGGGTACAGCTGTACAGAGTTACGAGTGCCAGCTACCATTGAAATACGAGGGGTGAATTGAAACTACCTCTGGCTTGAGTTTCCTGTCGGCCATGTCCCCCTCGCGGACCCCCGGCAGGCGGACGCTCACGTCGCCGCCCTCGAGCTCGCCGCGCTGCTCCACCAGCGCCATGTTACCGAACTCGGTCAGCAGCCGACGGTTTATGAAATCCTGCAATTAATTAACCCTTTAACACTTTCCACCTTCCGTACAGTTTTCATAGCGGCCATGCGCCATGCCGACATACATTTTATTATTGAAACCACGACATTGGTTACTGGTATATAATAAAAACTCATAATAGTAAGTGCGTCATTTAACAACTGCTCGACTGATTTAGTTAATTCTTGAAGCGATAATGGTTCAGTGGTACCTTATACGGACATTGGCGTCAATGGACGTGAGTTCGGATCCCTCCAACGTGACTGAGCTTTCGGTGAAGGATAACATCGTAATAAAACCATAGCATGGTGGTAGGGTATTTTCTAATGGCCGCCTGGCTAGCTACCACCCTCAAGTTGAAAATCGGTCGTCAAGTACCTATAGTACCTAATCTTTCACTAGGCTGAGCATGCTGGCATCTTGGGCCACATCGTCACTTAATATCAGGTGAGATTGTAGTTAAACGATTAAAATAGACTTTTATATTATTATTAGTTCGAATTAGGTTTATATGGTAAGAAAACTTGGAATAATCTCTCGGTATTTTTTTCAAATTCGAGAAAATCTGATCATTCAATCGGATTCCATCATTCGGTGGTCGCCGTTGTTTTTGAATTGACTGCGCTTACCATCATGTCATCAGTACAATCAATTTGCCCTGCTTCTACTAAAAAATATATTTTATATTTTAACAGCATATTTTTACCTGTCAATTGTTCATGGGAATTGTTGGACCTTATGAAGATTTCTCTCTACTTGGGGCAGTCTGATATCGAGATAACGTTGTGTTGTGCTGCTGCGGGGAATAGCATTCCCAGAGTTGCTACGGGAAGGGGGTTCGGGGTCGGCAGTGAGCTAGCGATACCAATGTAAGCGTCCATACTATACGGTAACCATTTACCATTAGGTGGGCCGTACGATTGTTTACCGGCTTAGTCGTAAAATACATCGTAGTGATGTACCCGGTTACATGTCCCACAATAAATTGAAATTATTTTCGACAACACCTTATATAATTTGTAGCAACTGGCTTGGTTACTTACTATACTATCTATCTTGTTCTCTTTCTCTCTGACCAAGTCCCTGTTCTCCGTCCTTTTTGTATCAGAAACGTTATCTTCCAATATTAAATTTCATAATAGTAGACTCACATTAACAGCGTCGAGCGACCGGTTCTGCGTGATCACGTACTTGCTGATGAGGATCGAGTCCCTCACGCTGTACAGACAGACGTGCTTCGAGTTGCCGCCGCCCAGGACGCAGCTGCCGTCCCCCGAATAACATATCGTTGTGAAGGCTCTATTGTATAAAACTTGTTGTGAAATAAATCCTTAACAATACATACATTTCTGTGGATCAATCAGTAGGAAAATAATACAAAATATACTCATCTTGAAGACTTACATGTTAATGTGAAGTGAATTGATAAAGGAACTTATCTGATCTTCAGTGAGCATTTCTCGACTTATATACTAATCTTTAACAATAGCACGGACATGAACTGCGCAATTAATGTATTATAAGAAAGCGAAATACAGACATTTCCAAACAAATTACCACATATTTATATTCTTCTCCCTGACGTACGTTATAAGAAATAAATAATCATACATCTATAACCATATTATTTCTCAAAAGTATTTTTGTAGTGACACAATTTCTCCCTTAATTCATCATCAAAAATAATCAATCATTAAATTCTTAATTCTAAAAAAAAAAATATCATTATGCTGTATTAATAATAAAAGTTTTTTAGGGAATAGTATCAGGTTCTTTATATAATAATATCCAAGGCACATTATTTTTATTATTTATAGGTTTTAGCGTTCTGGTGACAATCTAACTGATGCTAAGTGACGATGTGGCCCAAGATAGCACGCTAAACCTAGTGAGGATAGGTGTTCGGCGACAGATTTTCAACATGACGATGGTAATTAGCCAGGCGGGTAGGGATACGGAAAAGGAATCGATACCTCAGTAGTATCGATACTTCGCTAATGATGCCAAGTATTTTTGGAATCAACACTTCAGTTTTGATATTAAACCCAGTATCGATAACTTTGAATGGTTATCGATATTTTATAGCTCTATTACAGCTATCGGGAAATCCCTTTAAAAAATTAACCACAGCAGTGTTGCTATAAAATTAACATAAATTGAATTCGAAAGATTTCTCCGACATGCGATTATGACTAAGTTTTCATTACGACTATGACTTAGTTTAGTAATAGAAAAATATGAATTTGTATTATGTTTTCGTTGTCAGGTTTAAAGCGTAAAAAATTATACTTAGAATATAAATTAAGCATACTTATTTCATTAGATATTTTCGATGCTTTGGCCATACGATAGGTATTTCATAGAATAATTTGCAACATTCATTGAATACGTTGGTATTTTTTTTTGGATTCGGAAATTTGCAATCGCAGAGACTGTTTGCTTAATTTTATTAAGTTACGTTGAGTGAGGTAAATAACTTTTATTATGCCGCCTCCACTAAAAAGTGACGTCAAAATGTATTTTCGGCAAAATGACGACAACAGTGCACTTTGTTTCAAAACTATTAAGAACACTTACAATTTACAAATAAAGATAGCGATTCGAGAGCTATACAGCATTTGAAATGTGCAACAGATTGAGTGAACAAATTATTGTTAGAATTGTTAGAAATTATTGATGTATACACGTTGATAGATGAAAACTATAAATAGAATTTAAAAAACTTTTACATTTTAGTCACTTTTATCCCATCATCTATATTTTTAATTAAGGTACGTGCGTTACGCTTACATACTTCTTCTGATTATTTTAAATAAAAAAACCACAATTTAATAAGTTGTGTCTAATTTACCTTCCATTCATTCGCTTAATTGAAAAAGTACAAAAGTACCCGATACCTTAAAGTATTGATACCTCTTTTCCGATACCTTGCTTGGCATCGCACTTAATACGATACTAGTATCGAGTACAGTTCGATACTTTTGATTCAATACCGTATCCCTACAGGCGGGCATTAGTAAAGCCCTACCACCATGCTATGTTTTCATCACGTTGTTTTCCTTCACCGAAAGCTCAGACTCATCGCAGGGATTCGAACTCACACCGATCGACGCGAAGTCATACACGCTACCACTGAGCCATCATTGCTTCATTACCGATTTGCCAGACAATAAGTTCAAATATCACGTTAAGCAGATTTTACTATCAAAATTTTAGTATCTTTTAGTGACAAGAAAAAATTCATTTATAATGAAAGTTCACAAGTTAGTGTGCTCTTCGGATAAAATTATTTTGTATGGAACGGATATTTCGTATCCTGAGTTACCATGAAATTTCATAGAAATAAAATATTTTTGAGAACGTTATCAAGTTTCCTGTTGTGCCTATTAATGTTAAATACAATTTGATATTACCTTTGCGTATGAATATTATTCATTAGTACATATTTATAATATGTCAGGGACAGCAAAGTCTTTGTGAAATAGTTGACTGACCGTCATATGAACGACAGTCATGTCTGAAATTGACTCCTTTCTCTACATCACACTAAAATAATCGAATTATTACAAAAGTATAAACATTATTAGACAGCAAAAAAAATGTGTGCAGCAGTTCACGCGTGTCATAATAGAAACTTTCAGAAAATAAATACATATGTTCAGTAAAAAATATTTTTAAATATCTTAAAATCAGAGGGATTCGAACTATCGACCACTCGTGCGTACTACGTATCAAGTCCGGTCGTCTCACACCATTAGGCCAATCCGACGACGATCACAATCATGAAAACCTGGACTTGTATTAACCGTGCATAGTGTAAATGTATTCTATCTCATTCGCTCGTAGGCTAATAATTCCTATAGATGCATATGGTTGTCTCTTTTTACTGTTGCTTTTTCGTTTCATCGAGTTTCAAATCACAACGATGCTAAAGAAGTGTTCACATCAAAAATAAATCATCAAGGTACTTGCCGGCTATTCTCGATGACCAGGATGTATCCTGAACCGGTGATAGTGTTGTAACACTTATAAATATGCCTTCTTAGAGCCTAAGCTGAATAAAATATTTTTGATTTTGTGGTTTCATCACGACGATCTATTTTACTGAAATATAAAATTATGGATTTTATGACACAAATAACTTCACTCACTTCGTCTTCAACATTTTCTGAGGCGTGATCAAGTCTGTGTCGGCCCTCCCCGAGCCGAGGTCGTTCCTGCCCTCGACCGAGCCGGTCTGCTCGCACGTGCTCGCGTTGAAGAACGTTATGTTACCGTCCAACGTCGATACTGCGATCTGTTAAACGGTAAACAATATTGTTGAAGATGGTAGGATTCAATTAGGGAATACCATCAGCATAAGCCTTTCAGCCACACCACAAAGTAGCCAAGACTGAAGAGCACACTGTCGAGCCATTTTGCACGGACCAATGATGACCATTCTCTGTGTTGGTGCGGTCTTTATGAAGGATCTGTCGATCACATGTTTTTCAACTGCCCCAAACTATCTTGTTCCCTATATGATTGTCTTTCCTTGTAATAGGCCTCGTCCTACTAATGTCAATACATTACTTATATATCTGCATTCCACTTTTATTAAAATACTAGCTGTGCCCTACGGTTTCACCCGCGTATAATTTAAAAGAAATCGCTGATTGATTATTTATAATACTACAGTATACACAATATATCTATCGACAACCAGGGTTATGCGCCACAACTCACACGGCTCATTCATGGCACAACACCTAAAGTCATAGATCCGAGCCGAGTGTTGAATTGTTGTAATTTTACATTATCTCCTAAACCAATCGTCCAAATAACATGCTATAAAGGGCAAAGTTTATGTACATAAAATTATCTTAATGATGAAGTAACTTTATTTCATAAGGATTAATATGCCATGCCTAATGATAATGCTCATAAATCACTTTCCATTTTCAATAAAAGTTTGTCACAAAATACATTATTGTGAATTATGTATAAGAGATGGGCATATGGTATTGTTGGTTTTTTTAGATGTACTAAGGGTACATTTTTGTTGAACATTGTATTTACGTATCACTAACCATTACGCCAATGCACGTCGACAAAACAGTTAGGGTGCGCTATATATCCAGACTTAAAAATAAATAAAAATAAGGCTAGCTAGGAATTGTAGCCTAATGCTATATAGTTTATACCATTCCTCGTGAATCAGGCTATCATATACAAAAATATTTTTTATGTAATTCCTGAGATTAGTGCTTTACAACAAGCAAATATTAGCATAGATTTTAAATAAACCTTTCAATAATAACCCTTATCGATACTGGCGACGGGTACAGCTATAGCTTTCACATGGGGGGTAAACTAGGGTTTGCCTGTGACTCACACCATAAAGGAAAGGCTCTGAACGGTAATAAACGCAACAAATTGAAAAGAACAGTTTAGTTCTATAGTAAAGTGGTTTAAATAAAAAGGGAGCATTCGGAGGATATCAGCATTTTAGCATAGACTAAGGAGATTTGAGTCCAGATCAACTAAACAACCGCATATACATTCAGTCAAAAAAGTATCGAGAATTGATGATTTATTTATGGTTCCAAATAAATTGTCTGTTTTTTTTTTTTTTAGATTGGTACAACTGTTTTTCATTTGGCGCGGAGCTTGAGTTGCATCTGTCATTAAGACTAAATACAGTGCTGTTTTTAGTTAGAGCATATCTAAAGTGTATTGCGAATTTCATAATGAAAAAAAAAACATCGAAAGAGAGAGAAAGAGAGAAAGTTTGTCTTAAATTTTGCATCGCCAGTGGAATTTCGTGTTCGGAGACACTGAAAATGTTACAGAAGATTTACGGTGAATGGACTTTATCAAAAGCACGTGCTTATGAGCGGTACAAAGCGATCAAAAGCGGTCGAGATATGCCGGAAGATATGTTTCGCCCTGGCAGGCCATCAACGTCTTCAACTGAAGTTAACATCGAAAAATTTAAGGAAATTGTGACTGAAAATTCTGACATGCCGCTGACATTTATGTGTCTCACGAGTCGATCCGTATCATATTAAATAATCACTTGGGTATGAAACATGTTGCCAGTCGGCTAGTCCCAAAAGAGCTCAATTATCTCAAAAAACTCAATCAGATAAGAGTCGCCTATGAAACGCATTGTTACTGGTGACGAGACGTGGGTTTACGAGTTTGACATGCAAACTAGTCAACAAGCTTCGGGGTGGCGCCGCGCAACTGAACCGAAACCGAAGAAACCACGCCAAAGTCGATCGAAAGTCAAAGTCATGTTGACTGTTTTCTTTGACTATCGCGGTGTTGTGCACTCGCAATTCTTACCGGAAAGTCAAACGGTAAATAAAGTATATTATTTGAGCGTTATGCGTCGCTTAAGAGAGCAAATTCGACGAAAAAGGCCAGATTAGTGGAAAGAAAATTCTTGGATTTTGCGCCACGATAATGCGCCTTCGCTCAATGCCATCATTGTGGAAGAATTTTTGACGAAAACTCAACAAATACCATCGAGCAACCATCTTATTCACCAGATATGGCTCCAGCCGACTTCTTTCTTCTTCCTAAACTCAAATTAGGAATCTCGAAACTCATGATTATATGGCACAGTTACCTCTTCCCCGTCAGGTCGGAAGACGACCTGCAGAGCGTCCGAGGTGAGCTGAATGGTCTCGCAGTCGGCGCCGCTCTCGATGCAGTTCCAGAGCCTGACGGTGCGGTCCCAGCTGGCTGAAGCGAGCTTCGAGCTGGCTAACGTCGGACTGAACGATAAACACGATACCGGCGCCTCATGGCCTCCTAACACCTGGAATTAATAGTATTATTACATTTAACATATAAAATGATATAAAGACAATAAAATGATTTAAAGACAAAAAAAACGCGGTATAAGCCGAAAACAACGGCGGCCATCGGGAGATCGTCAATCCATCGACGGTCGTCTGGCCGGAACAGAAACGCGAGAAACTAAAAAATGTCATTGTGAGAGGTTTATCACCAACAGCATGGTGGTCACGACCCATTCGGGTACAGGTCCCTATCATCCCGCTCATTACTAGATGGTGCACCGGTTAATTTCGAAACACGACGCACCTAAGCGTTACCAGCGTGGGTAATATAGCAGCTTTTTTGAAAACGAAAACTATCTATTCAACATTAACAACGGTTTCCAGAACTATCTATTTTAGTAGCTGTATCGTGTAAAGTATCATGAAATTTAAAATATCACTATTAAATTATTATTTTTTTATATTCACATTCGCAATTAAAATTTTAAAACAACAAGACAAACACCTTAATTTATACTGCACATTTTACAAATATTTATAAGTGCGATTGTTTAATTCAAGGCCACATTTCTATAGATAAGAGTCAACGCCGTCAAAGGTCTAAATTCCTATGTGTGGCAACGAGACAACAACGATCAACAACCTACGACTCGATATCGAAAATATCGACGTTTTTTCGTCGCACGGAATATTTAGTATTTGAGTAACGGCAGAAACCGCTATTAAGAAATAGATAGTTTCGACGACGACGTGTAACGACCAAGCCTTAGCGACCACTATACCGGGTGTTACACCTGGTGCATGGTGATCGGAATCAAATCGGACACATGTCGTGTCGAACGAAATATATTTATAGCTTTTAGGTTGCGTATCCACCAGAAATGTGTAAGGTAGCTAGGCTGTGCGAGGATGCGAAGCGGAATTATTTCAACTGAAACGCAACCGGTGGCATCTCTCGCCCATATTCCTCGCTCGCATTCCCTCGCAAACATTCTTCGCTCGCATCTCTCACTCACATCTATTGCACTCTTACCTCGCTCGCATCTCTAGCACACAATCCTCGCTCGCATCCCTCGCACACTTTCCTCGCTAGCTAGCATCTCTCGCGTTTTTGTATGTACAAATACCTAGCTCCGCTAGCCCTTTTCTACCAGCGCTGTGTTAAGCGAGGGTAGGAAAGTTAAGTAATCCTATTGCTAAATTTTCTCCTCGCGTACTGCCTAGCTACCTCGCACATTTCTAGTGAATAAACAACCTTAAACATTAAAACATACTGGACTGTATCATATTTAATGTTATACAAATGTTATGCTATATACTCACGTCCAATAGTTTACCGAATTTCACGGACCAGATAAAGATCTCGAAGACGTCTTGTCCGCCAGCGGCGCAAAGCTCGCTGCTCGAGTCAAGAGCTACACAGCTGAACTGCACCAGGCTTGGAGACGTCAAGGTGCGGAAGTTACGATACCTTAAAGATTCATAGAGTCTTAGAACGCTTGTGTTTTTTTACAAAATACAGACCTGTTACTGATGATACGTACAGTACAACCCAAAAATACGTGTCGATCACCGAAAGATCACAAATCTAATCCATCACAAGTCGTCGCTGTTATGCCAGCCTACGTTTGAACCAATGATGGCTCAGCAATAGCATATTTCACGTCGATCGACGCTGTATTCGAATCCCTACAATGAGCTTGAGCGTTCATTGAAGGGATACATAATGTGAAAACCATAGCATGGCGATAGGGTATTTTGAAGTTGAAATCTGTCGCTAAGCACCTATAAGTGTGTTCCGGCAAATGCTCTGTAGAGCCAGTTCCTCACTAGGCTTAGCGTGTTACAATCTTGGGCAATATCCTTCACTTAACATCAGGTGAAATTGTGGCCTAACGCCAACCCTCATAATATAAAAAGATACCTTACAAATTACACTCATTAACAAAATAGAAATCACTAAAATATTTACGCAAATTACATGCAGGGAATCAACAAACAGCAAGAACTCACCTTGTCAAATCATAACACCGAACGGTGCCATCAAGCGATGAAGACACGAAGAACTTCTTATTAGAACTGAACACTATACTGGTCACCGACGACGTGTGCTCGTTGAACGTAACGAAGCAGAAGCCAGTCATGGTGTTCCACACTTTAACTTTACCGTCGTAACCGCCGGTCACAATATAGAGGCCGTCCGGGGAGTACGTGAGGCAAGTCATGTCTAACGAGTGGCCCTGCTGCTTGAGGACGTATTGCTCACCTGTCATGATAGATTATGGGGCTATAAGCTACCGTTTGACACCAGCAGTCACTTAATTCAGCTGTGGCTGAATTCGGCTTTCAAGTGCAGCTGATGATAACATATTAATAGGTTCTTGGAGAAAGGTTTTTAACTGAAGGGGGTCACTAATTAAGCAAAAACTAGATACCCTACCACCAAACAATATAGTTTCATTACAAAGTTATCAACAACCTAACATGCTCTACTGCCTGAACTCTCTACTACTGAACTATCATCACTATTTAGGATTAACCCTTAAAAAGTGCGTAAATTAATATCTAAAAGTATCAAGACCAGCACATTGTTTAAGAAATTAATTTATACCAACACGTAATTAAATATTAAAAGAACTTACTCTGCCACTCCCACACTAGCAACTGTCCAATATTAGGACAGCCGAACGCTATCCAATCCCCTGGGGATGATATCGAAATGCTGCTGATCCTATGCTCCGATATACTAAGGGTATGTATTAGATTGACGTCAGGCATTTCATGTAAGAAGAATATACCATTTGAGAAACCTGAAAGTTCGTAAATAGGCTGTCAATCATTTTGCAAGCTAGCAACCCTATTCCGAGGCGGGTCACCCTGTTATACATGGATTCCGTGGTGATAAAGTGAGAAGGACATGCGCAGAGACGTCAATGGTAGACAAAATACATTTGGATAAGCCCTTACACGGAAATACTTTACTAAAATAGCGTTGCAATGTTCTTACCAAAAATTATTACTTTGTTTATTACATTTTAAGTTTAATTAATGGCTTAACTACGAAACTGCTAAATATGTATATTACGATAATAGCATATTATCGAAAAATATTTTCAGTGTTATTTGAAAGAAACAATAATTACGTAGCACCGACGTAAATTATATTAAAATTTAAGTACTAATATTAGTATTTACTTGTTTATTACGTATAATCACATATAGGTATAAAATAAATAGACTGAGATTATAAATAAAAAAATATACATGTATTTGCCTGGTTCACGACATAATTGCACTGGAACGTAAAGTTAACAATTTTGGAATTTCGTTTCTATCGGCAAATTTTATAAATTGGTTTATAGATATAAGAGTATCCATTAAATTGGCCCTTATTTTTTATAAGATACGCTCAAATACTAACAGTAAAGCGCGACACACACGATTAATATACTATCATAATTTATGTTACGATATCGTAAGGTCAAATATATTATATTTAAAGCATACATTACAAGAATTAAATTTGCGTTAATGCTCATTTTTACAATTATTTAATTCGAAGTGTGTAATTTTTATTTTGTAGTGGGTTTTGTTTTTCCAGCCGTAAAATTTTGATTGTACATGTCGCCATTGGATTGCATGGTAAGCGATATTTTACCTTAAGATAAAATATTATAGCATATTCTCAGTCTGTGACGCGCTTAACAGTAAACTAAACAATGAAATGAAATTCTTAAATTTTGACTATTTTTTTCTCCAAAACTATACTTTTTGTAGTAACACAAAACATTAGTAAAGTAATAAAACAAAAACACATCTCAAATTTTATAACCATAAAAAGTTTTTTTTTTTGGCATACTAAACAGTATACCTTAGTTTCAAAACAACAAATGATAAAAATTAACTTACCTGTCACTAATAATTTTGTATCTTTATGATACTGAGCTGCCGTAAGCCTAACTTTTCTATCCGCCATTCGTATAGCGTCGCCTATGTAACGTCGGCCCAACTTTTTGTACAATAAACGTTTTTCGTCATCCGTTTTGACTTCAGCGTTGGGCTGTTCCTCTTCTTTCTCAGTGCCCTTAAATTAAATAATGTTAGTTGCAAAGTATTTTATCACTAACTTATATTAAAATTTAACTTTACTAAGCGCACTTTTAGATCCAAGTAAACCTAGGGTAAAATCTTTTAGATGAATGAAGTTAGTTTTAAGAGAATAATGAAAAATGACACAATCGCGATCTGGATGTGACAGTCTGATTCAGAATCCCCTCATTTGTGTGCCTATTCAACAAATTAAAGCAATCTTCGACGAGATTTTTTTTTGTTGTTACCCATTTTCCTAGCTTTTTTATCTTTGCAATTTGACGTAAACGAATCAGTAGCGTTTTATCACTTACGTTGAAGGTTGCTGCTAATTCTGACATGGTTTGAGATGAATCTGCTGCCAATACGGCTTTTAATTCATCGTTATTGACTTTCGTTTTCGGTTGGCCACGGGACTCATTGTTAAGATCAAAATTTCCAATTGCGGTACCTAGTCAATACACGTCGTTGATATTGCCATCAGTGTTGCGTTGGTGCCAAGACGGAACTCGCATTCGAAAATAATGCGACATTTCGATTTTTCCATGGTCACAGAAACAGCGATATCAAAGAAAAATCGAAAGGTAGGAAAACAAATAAACAACTGGTTTTTAAAAAGAAATTTCATAGCTATTTTATATAATTAATATGACTGCAATTTTAAGTACAATGAAATATATCGATATTTACACTAATGAATATAAAAAATCGTCAATTTCATACTTTAACCTCTAATATGACAGGGACAGCAAAGTGTGGGTAAAATAGTTGATAGACCCAAATAACTAACGATAAAAATATTTTAAATAATATGTAGCTCACATATTCATTTTCCTTCTCTATTGCATCAGCTTCATTAACTTCATCTTCACTATCTTCTTCTTTTTTAATCCTTTTCTTTTTACTCTTCGAAATTTGCACTTCGGAAACCACTAAATCATCAGAATCTATATTAGCTTCCCAAAGGCACACTTGCCCATTTCTACTGACGGTGATCAGATCTAAGCTTTTCTTCTCAAAGAAAACTCCTACTATTTTATCTGTATGACCACTTAAAGAGTACATATTAAAATTATCTAGATAATCTACTGTATATATCTTTGTTGTGGTGTCTTTGGAGCCGACTGCAAGTAATTTCGAGCATGAAGACCAGTCGAGGCATGTGACATCATCGTGGGCTTTCTTATACACTCGTTTCATGACGAAGGAGCGAAATTCTCCAGTAAATGTGCATGGTGCAGTCATTATGAATACTGTAGGAAATAAATTATTAGTACATTGTAGGATCAAATCCTTAAAATTAACGAGAATTTTTAAATTTTCAATCAACGTGAATCAATTATCTATTTCTATACTAGAATATGTTATGTAAAGGAATATGTAGCAAAATAAATTATAATTAAAGATTCGTGCAACTGCTACACTACGAAAAATGTTCACATAGTCATGTTTTGAATAGCTGCGCTGAAGTGCATTATGCGCCAATTCATTCGGAATAAGTGAGTTGACACAGCACTATTAGAAGTTTCAAATCAAATACTTTTAAGAATCATTATTCCTTTTTTGACGCATGTTAAATTTTCATCTCTCAAATGCCTGTGTTTATAAACTCCTTCCCAGGCTCGATATCCGTGTACTCAAATCAGTAACCACACAGTAATTAAATTTGAAAACAATTACACATTTCACAAACTTCTGTGATTTTTTTGTTTTCTCTATCAAGTAAATTACAGACAACAATTTTTTGCTTATAATGATTATAGTGTGCTTGCTGGTGATGCACGTCAACTGTTTTATACAAATAAAATTTCGTAAAAAATTTGAACAGAACATGGTCACCTGTATCATCACAGCAAGCAGCGAAGTATTTCCCATCTGGACTAAATTTGACTGCATTTACCTCTTGCTTAAATTTATATCTATGTATTACGGCGCATGTTATTAGACTTATAATTTGTGCTTCGCCCTCTAAAAATATTAGGAAATACATTAGAATATTAACATTATACCATATTATTGGTCATGTAACATGAAAGAAACAAGTAGGTGGTTTCCTTTGAGCGGTTGTACTTGCCAAAGACTGTGAAGAAATTAAAAAGGGTTTCCCACATCACTGACTTATAAAGCAAGGAGGCTTTTTAGGGGCTCTAGTGAACTGGATTCACAGATAACTGGTTTCGCCGTCCTCCATAGTAGGTGCAAAACCACGATGGGTCTTAAACGTTCAAATAGCTCAATTGGGGATTAGTAAAATATTTTGAAAGGAAGTAGGTGGAGGTAATATTAGCAACTACTCAATCATAAAGTAAATATAATTTAAATGAAATACTTACTTTCATTAACTGCTAATAATGTTGTACCATTTGGGGATAAGTCTGTAGCTGTGTAGTTGTAAACACTTTCAAATGACAGTGTGTTGCTTTTATTTCTGAAATTTTTCATAATTACTTTAATTACAGGGTTGTAAGCACTCATTCGATCAAAGTCTGTAATGGAGAACTTTGTCCATAGTTTGTTATATTACACTAATCACAAAACCTTCAATTTGCTGCTAGCAAGAAGTAATACATAATCCCATATACTACAAGCTTGTTTTTGCTCTGTATATGTTCCAAGATTGATTTATTCAATTGTGATTCAGCCTCAACTAGAAAAAAGTTGTATTGAAATTGGTTTTCTTTTTTTGCTATTTCTATTTTTAGATATAGAATTTATTTTTCAGTAAAAAGAAACTTTATATGAAGATATTTTAAAATGTTGACAGCTTTTCCAAACATTATCTGTCAAATTTATTCTTTAAATGAAGTTATTTGATGATTGAAAATTGGCCCTATAAACATTTTAATAAAATCACTTAAATGCTTCCTCTTGTTTTCCACATAAAGAATTCACTTCCAATAAGTTTTGATTATAACAAATTAAATTGTGCTTATGTATTGAATACAGCTCAATTTAATGAACCAAAAAAAATCTTAAATATTAATGGTTCTTTTATAATGTTAGCATGTGTCCCTGTCATAGTCATTATGCCCTCTGTCGCGACCAGCACTATTATATCACAAAATTATGATCGCAAGCAAATAACATTGTGTTGTGTTCCTGCAGTGAGTAGGGTTTCCAGAGCTCCTTGGGGAAGGATGGTTCAAATACAGTAATGTGGTAGTTCATATGTTAGTGGTATTATAAGTGTCCGTAGGTTACGGTAGCCACCAATAATATGTGAAGGACAAAGTTGTCTCAAAAGAGAACAAGGAGAAAAATTCTGTAGTTTACTACAGTACTGTAGTCTATTACCATGTGTTTAGAAGTGGGTATACTTTTTAAACAAAACAAAAAATCCTGAATTAAACAACAATGTACTCACCTTTTCAAATCATATACAGTAATTCTGTTTCCTACAGGACTAATGACACTATTTCCATCTTTAGTGAATAATACGTCACCTTTACGGTATACGGTGCCAAATAAGTTTTGAAACTGCAAAACAAAGGTTATGTTTTGAAAATACAAATAGATCATACAAATATATTAGATATTGTTTAGATTTTTTGTTTTATAGTTTTACATATTGGTTTTATTATATTGATTTAAAATAAATAAAATTTAAATTCAATATGCAACAGTGTAAGGATATCAATATTAGGTACTGTAAAATTATTTTTATAAACTTACCTTATAGTGAAACTTCATATTGTAATATTTTGTATCTGATAAGTAATTAATTTTATAACTTTTATCTTATATAGTTAATGCTCATTAGCTAATCATATTATTATTTTTATAATTTCAATTTTAACGCGCTATGTACGAAAACAACGTGAACTTCCGACTTGACACTTTTGACAATTTTGACATAATTTCTGTTTCAATTCTTTTTATTTATATGTGATAATTATTGATTTCATCACATTTTCAGCATCAACATCCTTTTAGATAAACCGTGAAATCCATTGATTCATTTAAAAAAAATATTTTATCTTGTACTAGGTTCCACTAATTTAATATTTCTTAAATTCTTCAAAGAAAACTATTTATTTTTCTGAATAGATTATGTATGCAAAATGATATAAAAAATAAAGCAAACAAAATACATAACGCTTTCCTTTCCATAAAAAGAATTTACCAAATTTAATGTATTCTGGCAACATCTGCAATATACAAACCAAAACTGTTTCCATTAATATTATATTTTAATTATTTACTGAAATGTATGAGTTTATGTTCGATTAATAGTTACGAAAAATATATGACTTATTAATTTGTTTTAATAAGATAGGAATTTAGTTATTTGGACTACATTTATTCCTTAAAAAGTATGGAAAAAATCATTAGTACATGCGCATATCAAAAGTGCTGGCCAGCGATCCACATCAATGTTGTACGTCATACCGCGGTGAAATCTTTAGCTCACGATTGGTTGCGCATTTCGGAAGTTACGTATCAAAGCCAATCAAAAGTTAGGTCATATCGAGTACTGCCTTGAACATCCATCGTCATATGACCCATTCTATTGAGTCTGCAAAGCTTGGGCCATATTTGTCTGTGCTAAAGTAGTTTCGTGGAGTGAGTGTGTGCAGATAGTCATCACAGTTTTTGGGACCTGTAAATACTCCCACATTTAAGAAAAATGGCCGAAAATCCAATCTACGGACCCTTCTTTGGAGTTATGGGGGCGGCGTCTGCCATCATCTTCAGCTGTATGTATTCTGTGTGGTCCACTATCAGCGTAATGGCTGTCTAAAATAATTATTGATCTTCCAAAATATGTTTAGTTTATTGTTATGCCTTAAAGAAATTCATTCTTGCAAATAATTCTCAGTATGTTCCGTACAAAAAGGATCAAAATTCGTTATTCTCGGAATACTAATTATAGTATTTGCCTCACTCTTTGCTCTCCATTAGATGCTATATACATTTATAGATTTGAATGTCGTATCGAGACCCTTTCAGTAAAGGATTCTTAGATAGTTTGGGGCGAAGAGGGTTGTTTTAGGGCGTTGTTTTACCTTTTTCCAATCTCAATTATTGGTCATGTGATTGATAACTTTGCGTTATGTTGGTAGCATTGATTATTTGTATTACTAACAAAAGAATAGCATGTATTGAGAATGTGTTCTCTGTCCAATCTATAGTTGCCTAGTACATGAAAGTTTTAATTCTGTAATTTGGTGGGTAATGTTTTAGATTTTCTCGTAGTGATGATTCATAATGGAAAAAAGTATGATAATTGTAGTCTCCTCTCCCACCACTTGTACGTCAGTCGATTCTAGTAAATAAGTACAATGAACTTTTACAGGCAAGCTCAACTAGGACTTTCAAAACCAACCACTGCATTGTTTCATTCATTAGAAATGATACCAATTAGAACTCTTAGCTTCTTAGTATATTGTCTAGTTTATCTATTCCTCAATCTTTTTTTTCTATCACATGACTGATAATATCATGTGACAAAGTCAGCTGTTCATTTTAGCTTGTACTTAACCTAATAACTGTTCTAGATATTTAGATTTTCTTTGTAATACTAAACATAAAGTTGAAACAAATTAAATTCCTTATCTTCGATTATCCTGTAACATTAAAATCAATACTAATTACAATACAAAACTACATGAAATGCAATAAAAAAGGAATATCAAATGAGGTGACATAATTCGAATTTTAAATCATGTGATAAATGGACACCAGTGGCTGAAAACATGCTTATAAACCTTAATACACTTTCATTCAGTTATGAAGACTTGGTGATTTGTTACAGATATTTCATTTGATAAAATATGTGAACCTCTATTGATTTAATATTAACATAATTAAACCATTAGAATACAAGTATTAACCAACATTTCTGGTTGAGAGGTTTATGTAGTTTGGTACATAGAACTGAATTATGGTCTACCTCATGGAATAATAGGTTTGATAAAATTGTAATCCAAAAGGTTACATAAGATGTAACCTAATTTTCATAGATGTTATAGATTTTTTTATAACCTAAAGAATATAAGGCAACACTATAATCTTCAGCTATGAACAAAAATGTAAGATATTTACAAAAAAGTATTGGAACAGCTATTGCTAAGTATATAGAAAAAGTTATTTTATTAGCAGTATATAATTTTTAAGTTTCATCTAAAGGTTTAAACTAAATAAATTTGACTATATCTAAAAGATCATTAACTAATATGTAAGTCATGTGAAACGGTTTTTAAAATTGTTTCTCCCGTTTCTATCTTTTTGATTAAGCATTATTTAATATACTGTTTTATTACATTCCAGCCCTTGGTGCTGCATATGGCACAGCCAAGTCAGGCACCGGTATTGCTGCCATGGCGGTGATGCGGCCTGAGCAGATCATGAAGTCCATCATTCCCGTTGTCATGGCGGGTATCATTGCCATCTACGGGCTGGTCGTAGCTGTCCTGATTGCAGGTTCCCTGGACTCCCCATCCAACAACTATACCCTGTACAGGTCAGTTGATTTTGTTATTCTATTAAAGAATAGAAGTTTTAGAGAAAGCAAAAATCTACTTTTATTTTCAACACTATCAAAACTTCACTGGCAGGAAAACTAAGTGAAGAAATAAAGTTTTTCTAAGTCATCATTATAGTAATCATCTAACCAAACTTGCGATGCGAGGGTCAATAGTTACACAATTTTTGTACAGATTTCTTGTGAGTACTTGGAATGTGAAGCTCCTAATATATGAATCAATCAATAATAATTTGATCTTAGACTATGAGAGTGGTAATTTATATAGCTAGTAGATATGAAGTAACAGAGTGTATAAAATCAAAAGGCAAATTCATATGAAACTAATACATTTCAATTGTATCCATATATATTTATGGTGGATATTTGACTATTAGCTTTGGATGAAGCTAACAGTGAAAATAATTGCCAAGTTATCAGTCAGACTTACTTCACCTTTGATGTTATGACTCAAAGTAAGGGTCTGTGACTCTGCCTACAACTTTGTATGTACCCTTTAATTACAATATACTAGCAAAAGTAATAAAACAGTCTTATCTATTTGAACCTGAATGCAGCTATCTATCTGTCACCAGAGATATAACTCTTACAAAACATCACAATTTTTATCTCTTTATAATAAGTATAGACTAGCAACCATCTGCCTGATATTATGTGTTAATTATAAATAAAACTTTACATCAATAAAACATTAAACAAAATATTTAGTGTCATTTGATCTAAGTGTTTTATAGTATAGCAACTATTTATCCAGCATTAAGTAAATATATCACATATTTTCTATACTATTATAAAAAAAATATTGAGGACAAAAAATGCTGGATAAATTTTGATAATTTTATTTTTACTCCTCACATACTTGGTCCCCCTCGCCTTGCAGGACATGCATTTACTGGAATATAAATAAAGTATTATAAATTAAAAACAATATTTTTGAAAATAAATCAATGGCTATATTAAGGACCGATTTTCAGGCATCACTTGATTATAAGAATCGTTTAAGTAATTCAAGCATCTTATTAGCTGTAAATGGTGTATTCATGTTATTTCTGGCAACATACCCCTTGACTTATGCCCATATCATTTCGATAGCATTATATTGGCAGTGGTACAGTGTAAGTCTGAGAACTATATGGCCGTGTTCTGCTGCCATTTCAGCCACTACATATCTGAGTTTTTGTTTTTAAAATGTTTACCAGCTCACACTTTAAACTTACTACATAGTGAAGTAAAAAACTACTAGATACTAATTAAAGTGTCAATAAATTGGATCGATAATTGCATTATTACAATGCTGCAATCACTAGTTCCATCTTTCAAAAACTGTCAAAAAGTGGTTAACCTGGTGGACAAGGTATAAATATATTATACAGTTATGTTGTTTGCTTCTGTAACAAGTATTTCCATACAAAACGAGAACATGTTGACAAATCGAAAATGCGTACTGTTTAGGGTGGCCATTTTAAAGTTAAAATATTTGGTAAGTCATTTATTCAAAATATAAATTAATCAACCCAGAAGCCAGTTTTGGATAAATTTAATACAGGTCGACATATCAACCTATCTCACATCTTGTATGTATCTTGTGGTTTATATACAGTATGTGATAAGCTTGTAGTAGTCATTTTATCTTTATCTCTATTTATTAAGCTAAAAGGTAACTATATTTTTTTGCTGTAGGTAATTTCATTAATGTGTTTTGTTTCTTGTTTCCAGAGGGTTTATTCACTTGGGTGCTGGGCTCGCCGTAGGTTTCTCTGGTCTCGCGGCCGGCTTCGCCATAGGCATCGTGGGTGATGCAGGTGTACGCGGTACGGCTCAACAGCCCAGGTTATTCGTCGGAATGATCCTTATCCTCATTTTCGCCGAAGTATTGGGTCTATACGGTCTCATCGTCGCCATTTACCTGTACACGAAACAGTAAACATCTTGAACACACTCAACTCCCGTCGCCACGTGCTCCGAGCCTCTATGCTGCAGAATCTGCTGAGTCAGTACGCGCGCACAGGGACTGTAGTCGTCGCCGGTAGCGATCCCTACACGCGTAGGGTCTCGGAGCACCACTCGAACATCTTGTATAGTAAAACTTATTGATTACTTGAGATTTATATAATTTCGCATATCTCCGGCGCAGTGCGGCCTTGATGCTGCGGTCGCACCGTGCCTCGAGACGCGACATGTATAAATAATTTTTCTATTTCAATTTTATAAAAAACGATCACTTTTCGAATCCCAATCATGTTTAAAAAAACGTTAACGCTACCGTGCGATGGCTGCACTAATTTATTTATTACAGTATCGGTGACAGGAGATTTTGTTATTTCTTTCGAAATATCGTTTTGCGCGTCCAGCCTTGCGATTAATTTGTCCATACCATCTGACGATATCACTTTTAGATTATTTAAGTGTTAAGGCGAAACTAATGTACAGTTAGGAGTAGAAATTTAAGTCCAAACGATTTATCTTAAAATAATAATTTATGAAACCATTGAACCCCGAAGGTACTGTGTACCCGTTATATCGCTGAAAATGTTAAGGTTAAACCTGGCTTTAAAAATATTGTATGCTATTAAGCTTTCAGTGTTAAAAGTTGATGCGTGTCTACCCTCATACTGTCTGTGTATAATAAAGTTATCTTTTTAAAAGTGACTTGACAAATTCAGATGCGAGTCATGAACATTGTATTGCCAGGTGTCAGTAAATAAACATGGTTTGTACATTCCATATTATTTTGTTTCTACTTGATTATACTGTGTTTTATTTTCCTTTTTTTTTCAATCTTTGGGAGCGAGACATTATAATAAATTTAGAAGGCAAACGCTTTCATGACATGTATATGCAACTGTCGTAATCAAATTACCTTTAATAATAATAATAATAATTACAATTATGGTGACTTAAAAAAATCAAATATATTTATTCTGTATACCTCATAGTCGAAATGTTTGAATGATTATAAGTTGGTAAGTAAAATACATTAGATAAAATTGTATTTTATTTAGGTTTCATGATAGAGAATGTTATATATAATCTTTGGTGTTATTGAATGAATTGTGTTAATAAAATATTTTGAAAACAAGTAATGTAAATTATGAATTGTATTGTTATTTAATTCACAATTATCCAATAATACCTAATTGGTGAGTGGCCTAGGCCAACCTTTTGAGGCCTAAAGGTTGGAGATTAAGGCTTCATCTTAAGGCAGGCCTTAAGATGAAGATGAGAACATGATGAATGATATTATTGAGAAAGTATATGGAAATATTGAGATAGAAGTAACAAAACTGGAGAATCTTTATGCTAAGTCAGTTATTGCAACCATATAAGAAGTGAGTTAAAAAAGAGTGCCAGTGATGTTTTCCCATTTAAACATTCTCCTACAGGTTTAAAAGCAAATAACTGAAACACTGTCACATCCCCATAAAATTGCTCTTATTGCCTCGGATATTATAAAATAAAGTTTGGTAAACCGGTTCCATGTGATTTATACAAATTGAAGGAAACCAACTGCACGTCAAACTGTGCAGCTAATTTTAAGCTAAATACCTATTCAGTAGTCAAGTAAAACTGCGCAAAAAATATGGTAATAATATAATAGAAAAAACATTTATTCATTTAAATGCCACGCCGTACACAATTATATACTAAATCATGCAGATGTTCCATCACCAAACTGCTTTTAGGTAAAGATATGTGACTGAACACGGACTTGGCGTGGTGTTTTTAGAATGTTTTCATTCATTCAAATGCTTTCTATGAACGTTCTTGTCTATCGGTGGAATATATCTCAATGGTTGAAGTACGGCCAAGGAATATATTCTTTTTCCTAACTTGGCAACCGGTCTTCTTTATTGAAGACCATTACTACCAATATCGAGTAAACTCGAGGTCATCGCACCCTCCTCCTGAGAGGTGGTGTGGATACTGTGACAGGGTCCATTACCCTTTTCAGTGGGTATCATCGCGTCCCGTAAATACGGAACGGTGCTTTGGTGCCAGCCTAAGCTGGTAGGTTATCCCTTTGTATAGTATTGTCACCGGGTGTGGGTATGAGCTGATTAAGCAGAAATCTGCGAAAGAGCTCCTGGCGTTCTTCTTCGGTTTTGGCCTTCGTGATCTTGTCACGGACGCCATCCGAGCTCGTAATATTGGCCGGGATGGTTGGGACAGGGGGAGTGGTGCCCTCTGTGGATGAATTTGGTTGCGACATCTTTGCGATTGTGGCTCTCTTCTTTGCAACGGCGCCGCGCTCAGTCGCATCGTTGGCCGGAGCCATCAGGCTGCCGTCCGCGGCTTCTTGGACCGTTGGTGCTTGCGGGATAAATATCCCAGGTTTGTAGTGGCTCGACCGAGCTACAGTGCCAGCGCGACGGTTACGCGCTTCCCGTCGGAACACTGGACAGTGCAGTTGGTCGTTCGCCGGATGTGGACCCCCGCAGTTAGCGCAGGTGGGTGGTTGTTCCTTGGGGCGTTCGCATTGGTGGGCGAGATGCGCCCCTCCACAGCGTACGCAGGCTAATGGACGGTGACAATTGTGGGAGGAATGTCGGAACTCTTGGCACCGGTGACACTGTGCCAGTCCCTTCTTCCCCCTCCAGGCTTCAATTTTTACTCCTGCCATCAAGAGTAGCTCGTCCACCTCATAGATGGCAGGGATCAGGTTCGGAGTCCTCGATAGAATGCAGTGGTAGACGCAACCAGGTCTGCCGCGTCTCCCCATAATGGGTCTGACGAACTGAGGTTCGAAACCTAAGTCCGTCAGGGCTGCCACGATGTCCTTGGGCTCTGTGTTTATTGGGAGGCCGCGTATGCGACCTTCAACCCTCTTTCGGCTGGCGGCGAGTAGGAGAACCAGCTTAGTGAGCTTTCCTCCTTTTCCCTCGCCGCCAGGTATTCCTGAACTATTTGATACTCCCTTTGGTCGGCCGGGGTAAATCGAACCCCTCGGCCGAAAGGGCGAGCATTTGGCCTGTTGCCTAGTATGGCTGTCAGGGCTGCAAAGTGCTTTATCCAATTAGGGAGACAATCCGCAACAATCGGTGGGTACCTTCGCTTGATTGAAGGTTTTTCAACCGGTGTTGATGGCACAGAATGCGGCGCGAGTGCATCTGTGTCGGTAGAGGTCACGGCCTTCACTTTAAAAGCGTCGGCCCGAGGAGTGGGCTTAGCCGCGATAGCGGCATAGGCAGCTTTGTTGGTGGCTTCCCTTCTGGGAGCCGGCTTCGGTGGTGGTGCAGTGGACGGTCTCGGGGTATGCGGACTAGCTGGCATGGCACGTGGAGCAGTTGTTATGCCAGTTTCCGCTGTCTCCGCGGGCTTCTTCTGCTTGGGCTTCTTAGCGGCGGCAGCTGAGTGAGGTCCAGTCTCGTGGCTAGATTCTGAATCTCCTCGCTTGCGTCTTTCTGCCCTTCCAACAGGGCTCAGGTCCTTCGGGTTGAAATGAATCTCGGGTGGCGCGAGTACTCCTTTGGCAGCAAGCTCCAAAGCTGCGGAGTCCAGCTGCGTTCCCTTTTCTTCTGCTTCGTAAACACGCAGGTAGAGCGCCATCCACCGGAGCATTCCTCCAGAAAGGACCCCAGTGCCAAGCAGCTGGGCGAGCGTGGATAAGTGTGGATAAGTGGGTGTATTCACGCTGCTAGGGGCGTGGCTTGCACTGGTCGGAATGCTGGGTCCGGGATGCGTAGCTGGGTTCTTGATTGTCTTCTTAGTAGATTTATCGGAGTGCGGTGGGATGCGTGGAGTCGTTGTTTGGCCCTGAGAAGGGCCTTTGGTCGTTTTCCTACCAGGCTGTGGGGCCATGGTAGGGAACGTGGCTTCCAGTGGGTGCGCTACAGCGCAGACCCAACTGTACTGCTCGCGGGGGGAGTGCAACCGAGGTGCACTGCGCGGCGAACTGGTACGGGGTCTCGAACGCTAGTGGTCGCAGCGCAGACCGTCCCAATATCGAGTGAATATAGTTTCCAGTCTTATGACGATTTGTGTATCCTAACGAGATGCTTGTTAGAACGTTCTAGGGAGTTTTTGTGGCAACTCAGAATTTATGATCTATGTTATTGTTTTCAATTCACTTCAAAGCCAAGCTTTATTATGCATAACGCAACCTGTATTACACAATATAGGGTCAAATAACGCCAATTTATGTGAATAAAAACTACTATATGACAGTTTGAGATCCCGCCAAAAACTCAAGGGAACATAATATACTCAAATCCAAAATTATCTTAGCTTGTAATAGAAAATCAACGCCTAGTAGTGTCTCATTGTATTGTGTTTTGGGTAGTCATCAAGAGTAGTCAGGAATACATTCATTACAGGAGACTGCCTGTAACCGGAAAAGTTAAGAAAATAAAAGAAACATCAACGAATAGTTACTTGGCGAAATGCGGGAAAACCGATCTCCGACATAATGCAACCCCTGTGCAACTGACACCTGAGTTGCGTCGCTACACATTCTCTCTCCTCTTAATCCGCACAATTTCCAGTCAGTCACGTATGCATCATGGAATCTAAAGGGACGCTCCCGGCATAAGGAAGTCTCCCTCTCTTAGAATGAGGAATTTCTTTAAGGGGAACATGAATCCTCACCAACACTAGTACGCGACTTTCCCATAAGAAATATAATATCTACAACCTGTATGTAGGTCTAGTGAGGTCCGCATCGGAAACTAAACTTCGTTTGTTGCAATTTTATTATGAACTTACAAAGAAAACAAAGGCCCCGTAATTTCTTAATTTAATATTTTTTGCAGAATACGTCCAGGATATTCATTGGTTTCTCATAAATAGCTAATAAAAAGTTAAATACAAACGGACTGAAAAGTATTCCAAGGATTGATATAGTTCTGAACTTCTAACGGATTTATAATATTCTTTAATCAAGAAAATATTAAATATCTGCAGGTACATATGTAATCGAAAACAAACGAGTAAGGAAATCAGTAACGTATATTCGTAATAAAGTACGAGTAATACACGAAAGGGGCGCGTATAGCTGCAAGCTAGTAAAAGTATAATAAATAAAGGTGTTCATTGTTTTAAGTTAAATGTCTATTAAAATAAATGTTTTATTATCTACAATATGATGAAGCAGAGCTATTGATTCACACGATATATCGATAGCTCTTTCGGATAGATGTTTTAATAGAAAATAAACTGTAAGTAGTATTGATTGTCTAAAAATTTATCTATCATTTATAATGGAATAGCTTACGAAATTGTGTTCTGAAACTCCAGAAAAATAAATATAATTTTACTTTCAGTTGTCAGTTTTTTTTTTTTTTCGAACTGACTACACTGTTAGCCTGAGGGGCCCTGAAGCCTTTACGGCTTTTACAGCTTTACCGGGCTTGAATCGGTTGTCAGGTTTTTAGTAATAATTTATACAATATGTAATCGATTATTATGCACAAAATACCGCGCTGTCGCCTAGATGGCTTTTAGAAGTTTTAGAAAAAGTTAAGAATTAGGAATGCCATACTGTGTGAATAGAATTGATAATATAAAAATCGATTTTTCTTTTGTAAATATAAATTGATTTTTTCATATAAATTATCAATTTATGTGAATAATTTTTTTTTTCTATTATTAGAAAAACTGCATGCTTTTCTATCTAGTATCTACTAATAATAAAACTAAGAGATTTATATTAACAATTTATCATAATAACAATCAAATATAATGATAAAAATAACCAAAATGACAACCTTCTTGTTTCAAAAGTAAAAACAAAACAAATGTCTCTTTAAACTTTCAGGGTAAATAATAAGGAATCCAAATATAATTATAGCTACAATTTTTAAGTACCATTTAACATTTTATTAGATTACAAATACAATAAAACGATAAGCTTAAAAACAAAACAATAACTTTATGGTCTCAAAAACAAAAATACGAAACAAATTATTTTTCCTTAAATTTTCAGTAAACTTACATAAACAAAAAAAAACACAAATGTTCAGTACCATTGTAAATTTGAATAGATTGAAAAAAAAATGAAACGATAGGTGTAAAAACAACAATCTTATGGTCTCTAAAACAAATCTTTCTTTAAACTTTTAGTATTAACCTCAAAAAAATATAGTCACAAATTTTCAGTACCATTTTACATTTAAATAGACTGAAAATAAAACAACAACTTTAATGTCTCATAAACTAAAATATAAAAAAAAAAATCTTTGAATTTTTAGTTTAAACAGTATAAAACATTTAAAAAAATATTGTTACAAAAAATCTTCAGTACCTTTTTACATGACATCGATTTCATGACATTACTTGAGCATCGCATCGATAGCTCTGTTTAGAAAAATCAATTGAAACGTTTTAGATTTATGAAAAATCGATTATAAGAAAAAATTATCGATTTAAACAAAAATTGATTATTTTTTAACATCCCTGGTAAAAACACGTCATGTAAAACTGACGTTAGTTTTGCGTTGGCACTTGTCAAATTCCAAAATTATATAGATTTGCTTAAAAGTGTTATCAAATTTACAGAATTCACCAAAATGAAGTATAAATCTGTGTTATTTTTCTTAATACTCCTTACGTATTACGAGGGGAATGCCCAAAGTCGTTCTAAAGGGGTTTGTATACAGTTTTGCGATCGAAAATAGGCCGGCTTTTTTTGTTATTTACTAAAATGGGTATTACAGCTCGAAGAGAAAGTCCAGCAATTGGTGGAAATGTCGGCGAAGAAGTCGATAGTATCATTAAACGTTAACAAATTCAAAGAGTATGTCAAATCACCTCCGAGGGACTATTCTTTTGTGGTGATGTTCACTGCGATGGCACCATCGAGACGTTGCGATATTTGCCAGCAAGTCTTCGACGAGTTCCTGATCGTGGCCAATTCTTTCCGTTTCTCTCCGTCATATAACAACAAACTGTTCTTTGGTATGGTCGATTTTGATGAAGGATCTGATATTTTCCAAATGGTGAGTTAACTTTTAGTTTAGAATACCTAACCTCAAATAAGAAGGCAGCCCTACTCAATGACTACTATTTCTGAGGACTAAGTTGGAAAATCTCATTTGTTAATGTTGTCTTCAAAACTGTGTGGCCGTATGTTATCTACAATAAATGTATTTCCTTTCTTTCTTCTTTCATATGTTGCTAATGATAGATTTGAAATGAATATATATTACTACTTTACTGCAGGTATGGAAGTAATTCTTCAGGTATATAACCTTACACAGGTCCTACCAATCTTAAAATACATTTGTTACTTTAGTTTTCATCAAAATTAGTTGTTTGAAGTGTGGCTATAGAATCAATTTTTGAGAAGAAAGAAAGAACAGAGTGGTCGTTCCGATTAACTGATCTACCAAGTATTGTTTAAATATTTTAGCTTTTTTTACTTTTTAAATAAAATTAAGGTTCCTTTATAGTGTTTTTTATGCTAGCTCAGCAAAATAACTGTACAGCACCTGATGGTTAATATGTTACAGTCCAAATACTAGGGCGAATGTCAGTGACACAAATATCATTACAATTTGTCGATGTTATGCCTGTTATGATGTTAGGCCTGCTGAAATGCCTCATCTTGCCTAGCTTGAAGGACCCAATATCATAGGAAGGAACACAGAAAGAACACATCGTCTAGGAGACTATTCCACATCTGCACGGTATGGCATAAGTAGGAATTAGCAAACTACTATGTTTGATCCATGATGGACGTTATTGTATAGCTGTGCCTCAGTAGACCAATTTTTTACTATTATTTGTATTAAAAAGAAAAATACAGTAACAGAATTCACTTTCAAAAACAACAAATTACAATAATTCAGTTTCTGCTTAATGTAAAAATTATGTTTAATGTAATTTATTGAACTTACTGTATGCAAACTCAAAGACTGATAACTTCTGTTCAAGAAAGGGCCAGTCTTTTAAGTACAGATACAAAATTATGTCAATAATTGTTGTTCTGCCTACCACTAATGATATTTGAAAAAGTTTAAACAAAAATTAAAACCTGAACTTACCTAGCTCATATTAGCATCCGCAGTGCTACCGTTATACCATCACAACTCCAAGTTACTTTTATAATGCTTACATATGACTAAAACATTAAAATTGAAAAGGATGATTAGATTTTTAAATGTAATGAGAAAACGTTTATTCAATATACTAATAAAAATGTTTCAGCTACGCCTAAACACTGCGCCAGTTATTATCCATTTCCCGGCTAAAGGTAAGCCAAAGACGTCAGACTCAATGGATTTTGAAAGGGCTGGAATTCATGCAGAGGCCATTGCTAAATGGATACAGGACAGGACTGATGTTCAGGTAACATTAATTTCCTGTACTTTGTATTGTGGTATCAATAACTTTTTTACTATTAAATAAACATAATTAGATATAAAAAACATATTGCTTTGATATTTTCAATCTGGTATCAGCATGTATTTTCTAACTAGCTGTACCCATAACTCCACTCGCATGGACTAAAGAATTATTGTTTATGAAGATATTGGGATTTTTCTTTATAAGGACCACACATTTAAGAAGAAACACAAACAAAAAAATGAAATATTTATGACATAAAAGTTGTAACTATAATTTTTTCCAGATCAGAGTATTCCGTCCACCTAATTACTCAGGTGCTGTCGCGTTCTCCATGCTTTTCGCCCTACTAGCTGGATTCTTGTACTTGCGTCGGAATAATCTAGAATTTCTCTACAATAAACAAATTTGGGCAGTTGCTGCAGTATTCTTCTGCTTTGCCATGGTGTCCGGTCAAATGTGGAATCAGATAAGGGGCCCGCCATTCTTCCACAAAACAAAGAATGGTCCGGTGTACATAAACAGAGGTTCACATGGACAGTTTGTGCTGGAAAGCTACATTGTGGCTATATTGAGTATCCTTTTTAAATGTTCAGCACTTTATATCAGTTAATTTATATGAAAATTCTTGAAAATCTTTCCTTTAAAAACTTTACCTACAACTTTTTTTGAAACATTTTACTAAATCTCGATTGTAATTAATATTTATAAAAAGAAAATAATATAGTTAGTTTCCGAATCTATTTAAATGGAAAAATAAAAACGCTTTTGAAAATTGAGTACTACATAACTCATCATATTTTACAACTAAAGAGGTGATGATCAAAAACGAAACCCAAGTCAGTAACTTGGTAAACTTGAACCACCTGATACACTAACTCTCGAGTAGCGTGTGTGGATGTGTGAGAGAGAAGAGTTCAGTATATATGTTGAGAGGGGAACACAGAGTCGAAAAGAGTCGAACAGATGCGACGCTGCCCTAATGACAAGTCGCGACGTCCGATCAGAACGCTTTTACTCCCGTCCAAATGCATCATTAGATATTTCATATTAAAAACCCTTGACGAATGAGTATCAGATGCTTCTGTTGTTATCGGCATGATAATAATGATAGAATCAGCTGGAGGAGTGAAAGGATCTGAATCCCGTCCTCAAATCGAGGGTAAGCGGCGCCGGTTCCAGTCCGTCGTCGGTCTTGTGCTCGTCTGCGTGTTCTTCTCGCTTCTCCTGTCCGTGTTCAGAGCTAAAACACAGGGATACCCTTATAGGTTTGTGTTAATTATTGGCTCTCTTATATTCCTTTATAATCTTCATCTTTCATTTTCAACCTGTAAGTCTCAGTATACCTTTAATCGATAAATTCAAAGGTTTTATTTTATTTAGTCTCTGAGAAGGCACTTATGAATATGAAAACACTACCACCAGTTCGGAAAACATCTCGCTCATTGAAAAGAGCCAGGCAAGAAACTCGATTGGGATTAACAATTATTTCCTTTTATTTGGGTGTTCGGACAAAAAAGTTTTTATATGTATAGTTTCTAGACATTCGGCAAAGTGACCGCAGTATTCCTGATGGTAAGCACAGTACAAACCAAACACAACAGTGACCGCCGAGAAATCGGCATTTATTGCCGCTCGCCACTGTTATGCCAGCCTAACATGACAAACTAATAGAGTCACTGACTGGTTCATTGCCATGTATATGGTGGTAGGTAACCCAGTCTGGTACAATTTTAAAAAAAATATGAAGACAAAAAAGTTTACATAAAAATATATTTTTTTAAATTAAGCCTACATACAAAGTTTGTAAAAGGGACAGACTCGGCTGCTGCTATGTGGAGTGGTATCACCCCACCACACAGCGCTGGTTTTCAGTCTGCCCCATACTTATATTATAAAACAATAACATTACGCGCAATCATCAGGTGATGATATTACGAATAAACATAAAATGTCAAATTATAGTAAAATGAACAAGAAAAAAAAAGTTATTTTTCAATTAAGTATGTCCATTTCTGTATTTAAAAATTAATAATTATGGAATAATAAATTATCAAAAAAAAAGAAGTCGGAAGATAATTATCGAGTGCACTGCATGTATTATTGGTGTTGCTAAATTCTAGTGTGTCTCTATTTGATTATTTAAAAGAGCTCTGTGTAAATGTTTTGTTACACCTGGCGTAGTGTTCGGAATCCAGTCGGATATAGCTGTCGTGTCATACCACATACGTACATATTTTAATTTAATGTATACATATAATTATTTGTTTCAGTTTCCTCTTCAAATAAGAAGACCTATCGTTAAGTTTTATTAGTAACTTATAAGTTGAGCATATTCATTTGAATCGAATATGTCGATGTGCGTGTGTGTGTTAGTTCTCGTCGTATTTGTTCAATAAATGTTACTATTTAATTGTGTTTATTTTCTTTTTAATTATTAATTCGACATTATGCTGCAGCAGCAGTTATAATGCATCAGATAGGGGACTGCTAAGAGGACACCGAGTACAGTACACAATAAAAACACCGTAGAAGGAATAACGAAAATTGAGATATTACATAGTCACTATGAACTGAAAGAGCTATATAGAAAAAAGATGAAAAACAAAAGAGAAAGAGCTATGGATTTTGTCTTTTATAATACGCACAGAAGAATAAATGTATCGTTTTACGGCCGTACACCATAATAATCATTATCATGGAAACAACTGAGCCTTGAATTTAAAATCTAGTTTTAATTCATATTTTAACAAGCCAAGAACACAGGTGTTAATATGAAAAGAAAACACAGTACAACAGTTTTTTTTAATATACATTTTTATAAATCTTTCTTCAAAAGTAACAAGTAGGTACATATTGTATTTTAATTAGAGAGTAAACATTTTATATTACTAGCTGTGCCCGCGGCTCCGCTCGCGTGGACTACAGAAAAAGGTTTTTTATTTTTTGTGTGGGCCTATAATTAGTTTTCTAAAATTAAAGTAGCCCAAGTTATGCCTAATACATCACCTACATGCCAGTGAAATTCCCGTCAAAATCGGACCGACCGTTTTAGAGATTACACGAAACAGACAAAAAAAAAATGTTATAGGTATCGTGTATACTTTGATATGCATTAAGTAAAAACCCGTCAATTTGACATTACAAACAAACACTTCAATTTTATTATATGTATGTATATAGATAATCTCTGATATTATATCCATCTATAATTTTAGATATTATAAGCTATATAAGAGTTTATACAATCATAGGTATATAATTATGCTAATTATTTGTGTCTAAAAATATTTTAAATTAATTTTCGTACTTTTATAAATGCAGTCAAAAATATTGCTTAGGTACAATATTTTTTGCCCTTAATTTTAAAATAAATAAATAACATTCATTTAATAAATTAAATGTCACATTTTAATGTCTATTCCTAAATATTTAAAATATCACCATAGTGAGGGGATTATAGCGCTTCTGTTCGCGGGATAGTCCTTGAAGGTTTTTTTGTACCAATCGTGCGCTTGGACTGCAGTTTGAAACTGAAAAATAAATCATAATGTATATTATAACTACAGTACGTTTTTTATTCTCACGTAGTAAAATGACATTTCATGTGTTGCTAGTTTATTTTGTTTTAAAACAGTGATGTTACCAATCCGAACTAATCATAAAATTTTACTAAAATTATTTTTTTTATTGATAAGTAAAAAAAAAAGCATTGTTCCCTCCAAAGATGAAGGCCGAATAAGGCAAACAAAATCGCGTCTCTCGTGGGCTACTGCATCATATTTTTTTTTTCTTTTCTAAGTTGTTCGCTATTTATACATTTTATAATTTCCTGACATATTTAAATATAATAGTAAATTATCGGGTATATTATAATATTATTATGTTGCATAGCACAAAATATTTAAATAACATTTTGGTGATCACCATCGTCTTAAAATAGTACTGTGCTACTATAAAAAAACCTATTGGACTAGCTTTTTTTAATAAAATCTAGGTTAGACGGCGCGTGAGATGTGAACAGAGTATATTAGCTTAAATAAATTAACCAATCAGAAGCGAAATCTTTTTTGTTTTATGCTTTTCTGTTGTCATCCATAAACCATATGGTATGTTACAAATCTGGTTAGTATATTATCCAAGTATTTTTTTAAATAAACTTATTAAAGTAACAAAATATACAATAAAATACTTACCTGATTTGCCAACACCCACAGGTAGATACAGAAAAATGTCTTTGAAGGTATCAAAATTATCAGCACCGTGTACATAATGACCTCGCAAAGTCTGTGAGGACTTGATATGTGGTTAAACAGCCTGCCTCGAGGCACTCCATGCTCCTCTGTGACAACTGTACCTGTCTTCTTGTCTTTACGTAGGTTCGCAAAGATCACATTCGTTTCATATTGTTCATACCAAGACCACATGAAAATAATTATGCAAGGTACCGATACAATGGCAGTTTTAGTATCAATCCACATGAATTTATAACTTGTTGGGTCTCCTGGAATATGATTTTGTAAATATAATAATACTGATAGTTAACAATTAACTTCCTAAAAATCTAATATTTTGTATAAATTTTTAATGTAATTTTGAACAAAAATATAAAGACACTTAAAGATTAGTCTGGTCAGGGGATATTATATCATCAGTTTTAATAATGATAACAGTTTTAAATATATATTTAAAAAAATAATAGAATAGTATTTACCACAAAACAATGGAGCTTGTCCAATAGCTACGATAATGCATGCAAAGTAATGAATAATACCTGCCAAGTAATGGCTTAGATTCATTTTGCTAGACTTGGCAAATACTTGCAAATAATATGTTTCATATAGTCTCCTTAAACATTGTACAGTGAGGAGTGTCATGGCTATTAGTGCTGCTGCAACAGTACCTGAAAAATAAGTTTATAATATTAAATAAATTACTATAATTAATTATTTAGAAATGTATAATTATTATCTTTTAGTCATTAATTTTCTGTCTTGAATAAATTTCATTATATTAAATTACTAGCTGTACGCTTGCATTGACTACAGAATGCTGTCGCTCAAGCATACACGCAAATTGTTCTGCCCCGAAAATGCTTCTTGTTAGTGATTCTTAGAAGATAAACATATGCTATCATTATCTTTTTTTGTAGGTCATTTTAAAATCTACAATTAAGTGTTACATTAATTTGATATATTACATTAATATTGTGCATTTTTTGTATATTACAGACCTTGATTAAATGTAGCTTATGTATTAAAGTGATTAGCTATGGTGTTTCATATTAAAAAAATAATTTAAATGCGAAAAACATTAATGAGTCGTATCCATTTACTTTTTAGTTATGTTTTATTTCTACTTCCACGTAATTTCCAAACAAAAACTGGAATATACATACAAAAAAGAAAATGGTTTATAGGGGACTTAAACCTCTTTCACTAAATAACTAGGTATATTAATGTGCCAAAGCAAAGTGATTACTAAAGTCTGAAAAACTGATTGTGAAAGCAAAGATGTCTCAAAAAGATTTAATTTTTAATAAAAAATTATAAAGCGTTAATGGATAGTGATGAAGTTAGAGTTTTTAAATGTTTTTATTTCAAAATATTAGTTAATAATTGTGTATATTTTTGGATACCTATTGTAATATGATTATAAAAAATTCTCCTGTTATATTTTAAATACCTTATAATAAGTAAACAAAATACAAGTAATCACTTATAATAATAAATAAATAAGAGGATAAATACCTACATAAAAACATCACAAATATTAGATTAAATAAATTATGTTTCACCATTGTATAACAAGCCTGATATTTATTATTTAGGACATCTTAGGATTATTTCATAATAACCTTTTTGTTAAGTACAAATATTTTGAGAAATACTCAAAAATCCTATAACCTGGCTAGATAAAATAACTGAGAATTAAAAGATAGCCATGTAAATTGGAGTGGTTTTCGCATGAAAAGAACATAAACGGACAGACAGACAGAGAGATTTTGAGTTTTATAATATGTATAGAAAACAAGTTAAACAATGGTTAATTTTCACAATTGTAGAAGGTTGCGTTTTAGCTTTTATACCCCTTAGACATGAGTATAATTCATTATTTTCGTAATTATATATAAGCATTATTTTTTTTGTAGTATATATTATGCTTTGAAGAATTTTGAATGTCAATGCATTATATATATATATATATATATAATATTATAATTAACATTGTGGGTTCACTAGTAAAAAGAATGGCAGCAAGGCATACACTCTCAATGAAAACTGTGTAGGAAGTTAATTTCCTTTTTCAGGATTAGACCTTTGACCAGAACTAAGATATTTACAGGCTAAAATTATAAATAACTTTAGAAAAAATCAAATGAATTATTTCTGATAGATAATAAATTAAAATGATTATACATAATTTTATTACCATGTTTCATGAATTAAATAAAAACTATATTACCTATTGGTTCTTCTTCTTGTAGTACCACTTTAAACGCCAAAGCAACATACTCGTTCACAGCAAACCCAAGGAAATACACTAAAATCATGTAACCTAAGGACAGACTGCTTAGAATTGATGAAAATAGGTAGAAATGTCTATAATAAGCTTTCGGAATCTCTAAAACTTGTAGGAAATTAGCTTCGGATCCTTGGTATGCGAAACAGCCGTATGTAAAACCTTTTTTAATAAAAGCCGGGACATACTTCTCGTAATTATTGATCAAAACACCAGTAAAAGCTACTGTAAATGCTAAATTTAAAAATATAAAATCTAATATATTTAACATTGTTACCGCTTCGAAACACTTTGTGAAATATTGTTTTAAAACGAGACTAGTTAACGGTACATTATAACACTTTTCAAACTTTCGCTCTACAAATTTGCTATAAACTATGAAACTACTTTCGTATTTTATTTCCAATCACAGACTTTGTCACAGACTATGACAGACATGAACATGACGTGACAGACTATGAAGACTTCTGCTGACAGAGAGAATGTAATCACTACGTTTAACTTCCGTATATTCATATTAATCTATGGTTTACCTACTAAGAGGATACTACCTACTTCTATGCCACCTACGCTTTTCTTTATAATATAAAGTTAAAAGTAGATACTCTGTGTGTACTCACTACACTCTGTGTTTCCAATAATTGTTTTGCACAGACTACTAAGATACCTCCTAAATTTTCCCCATATTCATTTTTTTTTCCCCAAAATGATTTTTTGCAACATATTCCCCATTTTTTTTTTCAGCAGGAAAATATAACGAATAGAAAGACATACATACAAAGTACGTTTTTTAAAAAAAAATGCTAAGTGCGTGTCGGGCCACCCACAACTTAGGGTTCCGTAGTTGCCTGTCACGATATGCAGACTTAAGGACGCTTTTGCCGGAGCCGGCCCCGGCCCGGTGTACCATTAATTATTTTATACAAAAGTATACTATAGATGTTTGATCGTGTCCCGGCCTGGTGTAACATGAATCATCATTTAGAGAGGGGTCTTTAAATTGTTTTCAATGGAATTTGTACGAAATTACTTTTCCAAATACATTTTATAAGTTGACCAGCTATACACCCGCGGTTTCACCCGCGTATAATTTAAAAGAAATGGCTGATTGATGATTTCTGATACTTAAGTATAAACAATATTTTTATCGGGGGCAGGTTATGCGTCACTATGTACACGACTCGTTCGTGCCACTACACCTAAGAAATAGGCATATGTTATCGCAGACTTTTTTTAAATGTACTAAGGAGCAATATTTTTGTAGATCGTTGTATTTACGTATCACTCTAATCATTAAGAGCACACGCGGATAAGGCAGTTCGGATGCGCTGTTTCTTCCAACTTACTTAACACACATGAATATTTAAGGCTTACTTGGAGGCGTAGCCTAATGCTAGACAGCATATATATACTATTCCCCATGAATCTGGCTATCTATTACAAAAATAATTTTTCGAATCCGACTGGTAGCGTGTTTAAACAAACAAACAATCAAACAAAAACTCTTCCGCTTTTGTTATTAGATTTAACTTATAAGCCTACTTACCTTTGATAGTTTTACTTTTAACTTCATTACATATACTACTACCATGAATGTTTTCACATATCTAAAATCAATCATTTAGCTGGCAGGAGGTAAAGACACTTGACTCTAACAAAAATTAGCACTTTGAAGCTTAATTTTATGAGTTGATTGACTATTACTCCTTAAATTGTAAAGCCTACTTCCCACTGATAGGTTTCCTTTTAACTTCATTATATATACTACTACCATGTTTTTTTAACATGTCCAAAAGCAACCATTTAGCTGAGGGGGGGGGGACACTTGACTCTAACAAAAACTAGCAATTTAAAGCTTAATATTTTGCAAACCAATCCTTAAATCGTAAAATGGTTTTCGCAGAGCTACAATATAATTATTTGAATGAGAACGACATCCCACACGATGTGATAGACAAGAAAAAAAAGCCATTTCGACTTCACGTGTAGGGGAGGTACCCTAAACATTTTTTTCTCAAGATTTTATTTTACCGCTTTGTCGGCATGAGTAATGTGTATACCCATACCAAATTATTAACTTTCTAGTACTATGAATCTCTGTGGTAAGGCGCGGACAGACAGACGGACATACCGAAACTATAAGGGTTCCTTTTAACTTCGGAATCCTAAAAAATGATATTTTTAAATGTGTATTTCAGAAAATAATAGTAAAATTGTTAAAGTTAATAAAGTTGTATTGATTATATTGAATACCTCCGTCTGCACTTCTTCTTAATTTTTTGAAGCAATGATTGTTCAATGTGTACGACTTCGCGTCGATTGACGTGAGTTCGAATCCCTGCAATGAGCCTGAGCTTTCGGTGAAGGAAAACATCGTGAGGAAACCATAGCATGGTGGTAGGGACTTTTTCTAATGCCAACCTGGCTAGCTACCACCCTCAGGTTGAAAATCTGTCGCCAAGCACCAATAGGTGTGTTCCGGCAGCTATACTTGAGAGCCAGTCTTCCACTAGATTTAGCGTGTTATCATCTTGGGCCACATCTTTACTTGGCCACTGGCCACTACGCCAACCTATAACGAAAAAAAAATATGTCAAGATAATTTCAGTTTAAAATTACAGCTAATTATAAGTAACAGTTTGTAACTGTTATCTGTAAACTGAAAATGCTGTTACTAAATACTATGTACCTGTTCCACATAATAGGGTGTTACACAAAAGTAAAGTAAGTTGGCATAATGTAACCGTGTGATAAGAAACACGTCTTTGACAGGAAGTACTCAATAAAATTATATGAAGAAAAACAGGACCAATCCTGCATAAACGAGGTTCGTATTTATACAAATGGTTCGAAAATTGATACAGGAACAGGCGCCGGAGTGTTTTCCTATGACTTAAAAACATGAAAATATCAATAGCCCTAGGACCACGCAGTTCCATCGTCTAATATGAATGTGTAGCCATTACTAAGGCGGCAAACTCGGTGCTGACCAGGAAAGTAGAGAACCAAAACATTAAAATTCTCTCCGACAGCAACGCAGTATTACGAGCCCTGGAGAGTAAGATACACGACTCTGGGCTTATCAATGAGTGTTACAACGCACTAAAAAGAGTTACAACTAACAACAAAGTAACCAAACAGTGGATTAAGGGATCACTGGGCAATGACGCAGCAGAAGAACTGGCAAAGAGAGGTTCGAGTAGTCTGTTGGTAAGACCTCTATCCATATTACCGTTGCTTTTCAGTCAAATTCACTCTTGGCTACGTCAAGGAACACTGGAATTACATAAAGATCGATGAACAACGGCCAGTGACTGTAGACAGTCGAGGTTGACACTGCCCGTCCCTGAATCACGATTGTCGCGAAAACAACTTAGTCTTAATAAAAGTGATCCACGTGTTATGGTAGGTAATATAACTGACAATTGTTCACTTAACAAACATCTTTATGTTCTAGGTGTCACTAATAGCCCCATGTGTATAGCATGCATGGAGGGAAAAGAAATCGTTACCGTTACCGAATGCGTTGGAGTTGTAACTCAACGGGCAGAAATCCTCAAAAACCCGAAGTCGCTTGGAGAAGTCTGTGAATGCCCCAGGAGACTTCTGCACTCCTGTTCGGAGCTGGGCTGGCTGGAATAGCCGGCCGGAATATCTACGCTCAGTGGACCTATCAAGAGTCTAAGTGCGGACATATGGAGCTCACATAACATGTATGTCTAGTTTACCACTGTTAGAAGAAGTTTAATATAATAATTTGAATGGAGAGATTTATTCGTGTAACTCCTCACCGCGCTGAGGCCAAGGCACCCATGTAGCGATTCGATGTCTCGATTCCAGTACTTGCTTGTTAAAATCATTGAAAGTTTGCTTGCATAATACTTTCACGACACCTTATGTCTATTAATAAGCAAAACCATGACACTAGGTGATCGCGCCACTTATTAAGGACTGACCTTCAGGACAGGTCGCTGCACAACTCCTTGCTGTGTGCGGATTTCGACCACCCTTGTTACTCCGTCCCGGCCAGGCAGCGTCCGGATGATGCGTCCCATCCTCCATTGGAGTGGCGGTAAGTGGTCCTCCAAGATGACAATCAGATCTCCTTCTTGAGGTGGCTCGGTCCTGGAGGTCCATTTCGAGCGGGTTTGGAGGGTATGAAGGTAGGACTTTGACCACAGGTTCCAAAAGTGCTGCGATAAGGCTTGGACAAGACGGAAACGTCGGAGGGCTGAAATGGATCTACCTTCGTGGGAGTATTCGGGTAAGGATGTGAGCGGACGGCCGATCAGGAAATGACCAGCGGTAAGGACCTCGTAGTCCGAAGGGTCAGATGAAAGAGGGCAGAGAGGTCTCGAATTGAGAACGGCCTCAATTCGGGCTAAAAGTGTAGAAAATTCCTCAAATGTGAGGCGCTGCTCACCTATTACTCTGTTAAGTAATTGTTTGGTGGACTTTACTGCGGTCTCATGGAGACCGCCAAATGAAGGTGCTGACGGTGGGTTGAGCAACCATGTGATTTGTTGTTTTGTTAATGCGTGTGTAATCGAGTCGTTTTCATTGTTTAGAAAGGTTTGAATTTCCTTAAGTTGATTCCTAGCGCCGACATAGTTCGTACCACAATCTGAGCGAATTAGAGTTGGAACGCCACGACGCGCTACAAACCGTTGTAAAGCCGCAAGGAACGCGTCTGTCGAGAGTTCGGAGACTGCTTCTAAGTGTATCGCCTTAGTTGCCAGGCAGACGAATACACAGAAATAGCCCTTTAAAAGTTTGGCGTTACGTAAAGTGCTGGACTTAATAAGAAAAGGGCCAGCAAAATCGGTTGATACCTGGCTGAACACATCTCCAGCACTTACTCGATCCACTGGCAAATTTGCCATAAGTGGTGCTTTGGGCTGTGCGCGGTATCTAAAGCACCGCATACATTTGAAAACACGATGTCGAATGACTCGTCGGGCAGAAAGGATCCAGAATTGCTGGCGTAATAGTGCGTGTAATGTGTCAGAGCCAGGATGGCAGTATATTTTATGGAAATGATCTATAATTAAGTCTACGAGAGGACTAGAGCTAGGTAAAATCAAAGGATGTCGAGCGTCAAATCTAAGAGCGGAGTGAGCCAAGCGACCACCTACTCTGAGTAAATCCTTATCATCTAGGAAAGGGGAGAGGCGCTGTAGTCGCACCGTGCATTCTTTATTAGTTCGCAACCGGTGGATATCCTCAGCGAACATGTTATGCTGAACCGATCGCACCCAATGGAGAAGTGCATCCTTACGTTCGCTGACTGTAATAGGTACATAGAGCCGAGTGTTGTGGTTCGAGCGGCAGTTGTGGGCGAATCGCTTGATGTTGGCAGTAACACCTACAAGTAAATCAAGTGAGCTGAATCTGGTCAATAACTCAGTGTCCAGATCAGGAATTGCTATATGAGCTACCATCTTCCGTGGTTTAAGACCTGGCAAGAGGTGATGTCCTAGCGCGGGTGGCATTATGGGCCATGTTTCTGGTGAAGACTTGAGCCAACTGGGTGACCACCATATTTTATGAGCTAGGAGATCTTGAGCCGACATACCTCGGCTGGCACAGTCAGCAGGGTTGAGAGTTGAGGGCACATGTCTCCACATAGGGTTGCATGTGTTAGTCTTAATAGCAGATACTCTGTTAGCTTCAAACACTTGAAGCGACTGTGGGGAAGTATTAAGCCAGGCAAGTACTATGGTACTGTCTGACCAACACACATGGTGCTGAATAGTTATATGGACTGATAATTGAGCTGAGACGCGGCTCATGAGTTTAGATAAGAGAAGTGCACCTGAGAGCTCGAGTTTAGGTATAGTCTGACGATTCTTAATGGGGGCAACTTTGGATTTAGCCATGATGAGGGATACGTGGACTTGGTCATTGGGTTCTACTTCACGTAGATACACGACTGCGGCATACCCGACTTCGGAAGCGTCAGCGAAGCCGTGTAGTGTGAAAATGGAAGATTTACTCGAGCAGATTAACCTAGGAAGTCTAAGAGCGGAGAGTTGAGGAAGATCTTGGAATATGTCCTGACATTTTAGTGAGATATCGCTAGGAATGGGTTCATCCCAATCCAATTTTAATGTCCAGAGAGTCTGGATCAGTAACTTTGCGCGAAAGATAACCGGGTTGATCCATCCATTGGGGTCGTATAGTCGAGCGATAGTGCTGAGTATGGATCTCTTAGTGAGTCTGTCGACTATCGGGATAGAAATAGTATAGGTGAACTCGTCAGACTGTGGTATCCACTGCATACCCAGGACCTTGACATTATGGGAGTCTGGGTTGAGATCAAAGTCCTTGGGCATGTCACACTGGTCATCTGGGAAACGATCTAAAAGTTCGGGTGAGTTAGACGTCCACTTGCGCAGACTAAATCCCCCGAGTGCTAGTAGCTCGATGAGCTCGGTCTGTAAGGTTTGAGCCTCAGCCATTGAGTTGTGACCGGAGAGAATATCGTCGACAAAGATAGAGCGCGTTAACACTTGTGCTGCTTGGGGAAAACGATGTCCTTCATCATCGATTAATTGAAGTATCGCGCGATTCGCGAGAAACGGGCTGGGGCGTAGACCATATGTGACAGTGGATAAAGCATACGTAAGGAGAGGGTGATTTGGCGAAGAACGCCAGAGAATGAGCTGAAACCTTCTGTGGTCTGGATGAACAAGTATGTTCCTGAACATCATTTGTATGTCTGTGCTGAAGACTACTTTATGAGTGCGGAAGTTCAAAATAATGTCTGTGATATCTCGTTGAAGAGCAGGACCTGTGTGCAGACAGTCATTAAGGCTGATACCATTTGAGCTCTTACAGCTGGCATCATAGACTGTGCGAAGTTTGTCTGAATTCGCCTTAAATATTCCGTGGTGAGGGATGTAAAAGTGTGGATCATCACCTAAGGATTTGGGATGACAGGGTGTCATATGACCAAGATCAATGTACTCCTGCATAAAATTGACATATTTAGAGCGAAGGAGTGCATCCCTCTGGAGTTTCTTTTCGAGATTCAGAAATCGTCGCAGAGCAATCGCATGTGTTTTTCCAAACACGGGTGCGTCAGAGAGGAAGGGTAGTTTCACCACATATCGTCCTGAGGGGTCACGTGTTGTGGTGGAGCGGAAGATGTCTTCACACTCGTTTTGAGCTGAGCTAACATCAGGTTGGTTAATTTCCTCGACTTCCCAAAATCTCTCTAGTGCCGATTGAATGTCCTGATTTGAGCACTGAGATTGTGATCCACCAGTATTCATCAGAACGGTGTTGACTTGAGGGCTGATTGTGAGATGTTGCTCATGTATGGGGCCTAGTAACGCAAAGTTGAAAATCGTGCCAAAGGCTACAGGCCTGCCCGGGCCCAAAGAAACGAAAGTCCCATCCAAAATCTGGCCCAAAATGTCCGAGCCCAAGATCAGGTCCACAGGAGATGGAACATTGAAAGAAGAGTCAGCTAATATGAGCCGAGTATCATGATTAATGTCTGGCAATTTATGTAAAGGTAAAAACCCTGTCAAATTTTTTAGTATGTGAGCTTTGACTTTAATCTGTGGGTTTTCTGCATTAATAGGGCGAAATGTAATATCAACCACAGAACTGGACTTCTGAGTGTGCTGATTACCAATACCTGAAATATCCAAAGAAGTGCGCTGTATGGGAATATTTAACTTATGTACCATGTTCTTTGTTATTAACGTTAACATTGAACCAGAGTCAAGTAACCCTCTTGCCTTATGAAACTGACCATTAGAACCAGCTAACTCCAACTCGACAGTTGGCAACAGTACTGTTCCGTTGTAGTCAGTATTGGGCTGAGCATGGGCTGTTACTTGAGAATCATTGCTGACTACTCCCTTAAAATTTGTAGGATGATCACTTGGCTGTGATGAGTAGTTGTCGATGAGCTGAGAGGTATTTACAGGTGTGGCGGGATGTGGAGTAGAGTGCTGAGGTAGTCATTGTTCTGAATATGATGTTGGTGATTGACGAGCAGAATGTGTTGGAGAGGCACGTGGGGATGTGCGTCTATGCGGCTGTGCTCTTAGTTCCTCGGGTAAAAGATGTGAAGAGTTATGAGTAGGTGATGAATACCCATGGCGGTGCAATGAAGTATGATGATTATGACTGCCACATTCCTTGCACCTGCCCTCTGATCTGCACTCGTTCTCATAATGCGGGCCTAAACATCTCTTACAACGGTTGCGGGCACTTATAAAGTCCCAACGACCTTGAACGGGCTGATCATTATACCTCTCGCAGGCTACGAGTCTGTGTCCCTTGGTATTACACCATGGACAGTAAAGATTTTTGTTTGGATGGGCTGAAACGTGTGCAACAAAAGTTGAGTGATACTTAGATTGCTCGGGCTGAAAATAGACGCGGCGTGGTTCTGGACGCGCTTGTGTGATAGGAGCAAAATGTCTGGATGTGGATGGCATCTGTCTTGTCTGTCGGTTAGGGCTGGTTGAAGGTGAGGGCAAGTTTGCCTTTTCTGTTTCGATGAAACGTGCGTGTTCCTCTAAAAAACTAATTAAATTATGAAGAGTAGGCAAATCTGTCGAACCATGTTGACGTTCAAAGAGCGAGCGTAACTCGCCCTTCAACTTACGGACTACAATTGATGTAAATACATAATCGGCGCCATCTTGAAAGGGAAGGTTTAAATTTGCCAGTGCTGATTGTGCTGAGATTAGCGGAGTCAGGAAAAGCCGACGAATATCGGAGCGGATGGTGATATGCGGAAGCTCAAGTATGATATCCACAAATCGATCTATCAAAACGCGTCGATTTTCATAGCGCTTGGTCAAGATAACCAAGGCCACATCATAATTATCATTTGTGATTTTGAGGTGTGACACCATACTCAAAGCCTCCCCTGAAAGGCAAGATAATAAGTAGTGCAATTTTATTGCACCTGTCAAATTAGGGATAGTATCCGTTAGGCTTTTGAAAATGGCAATAAAAGAAGGCCAGTCTTCTACTTTGGAGGAAAATCTAGGCAATTCTATATTGGGTAAAAAAGAAGAAGCCGGAGTGGGAGATGATTGTCCAGAAGAAAGTTGAGAGGAGCCGAGCTGATGTTTTGCTGCTAATATCTCATTATAAGCATCATATGCCGCTGTGTAGTTGTCTGTGTATGACCTTTCCGATTTATCATCCAAATTGTCATCATCAAGAATTTCATAATATACACTATCTAACTTTACCTTAATATCTTCCAATTTATCAAAACGCCCATAAAAATCGTGCTGATTATATTGTGAAGTATTGCCAGCCAACATACATTTTGCTATCTCTAAAAGGTTCATTATGGCTTTGCAGCCCTCGCGGAACCTGGCTCCTTGCGACTTGGTCGGCATAATGAAAACAATGGATTGTGGTATGAACTTAAAATCAAATTAAATGTGAGAAAGAATAAAAAATAGTTCCTTTGTATGTACAAAAGGAACCCTACAAAATATATTAAATCTTAAAAATAGTAATTTATTAAGAAAGGCACTAGAAACAAAAATTACTGTGTATATATACTATACACAGTATTATTTATATGTATAACAATACTGTGTAATACTTGTATGATAATTAATAAAATATAGTATTAATTACTTTGTGTATGTACAAGTAAGGTAGTTAAAAGTGAGTTATCAAGTTAGTTATATTAAGTATGAGCTGATATTTGGCTAGTATGTAGTACTAAGGTATGTGTGTAGGTTGTATAATGTAGTGAATTATGAATAATGTGTTATTATTTCAAACAATGGATATGATGTTGAGCTGTAAATGTTGTAATTCAAATGTAACTTGAGGGTAAGAAGTTAAAAAAATATATTGAAAGGTTTTAATTTTAAAGTAATTAAAAGGTTACTGAGCATAAAGTATATGATTGAACAGGATAGTGGACTGTATAGGTCGTGGAAGGAGGCTCGTTGGACCAAAATATGGTGTATTAAACACCACAACTCGCTGGGCTGAAGTGCAAGGGTAGATACCTGATGCGCTGCTGGTGAGTGGCCAAACGAGCTGATCACTTGTAGTGTTGCCCGACACGCAGCTGTCAGACGTGACACAATAGAATATACGTTACGTGCGCCGGCGCCCAAAAGTGAATAAAATATTACTAAACTACAGTGCCCAAGTGACTATTAGCATAAGTTGTAGCCACTACAAGTGATCAGCTCGTTTGGCCACTCACCAGCAGCGCATCAGGTATCTACCCTTGCACTTCAGCCCAGCGAGTTGTGGTGTTTAATACACCACTAGGACTTATAAAGTGTGAATTTTTAACGGCTAATTTGCTTCCGGCGTTTGTCGGCCGGTACCGCGGTCTGCTTGCTTCGCTCCCTCGGCTCATGCGTTATGATTACAGTTTCAACAAAACCTAACCAATGAAGTTGGTTTTTTCAACCTACGAAAATGTAACCGTTACACTGGAAATGGTAGTACCCGTTCGCAATCTACCGAGAGTTTACAATCTCATAGATTGTTTATAACCTAATGGTTAAAACAAAGTTATTATCTAGTGACACATACATGTAACAATACAATAATTTGAAAAAGTCCTGCTTTTTAAATTGAACTCTACTTTACAAGTCTTTTTACACGTTCATTACTGAATAATGGAATCTCCGAGATGTTCAGTCGCCTGGAAGTTTAAACGGTTCTTAGAAAAAATACCTATTTTGACTATCCAATGTGTTTATATAAAGCACGACCCTACCGACGACCTCCATTAAGCTGCTCAACGGATCGGAATTGACTTTTAACAAGTGAAGTGTGCTGTTGTACCGAGGGTATGTCACATCTAGTATACGAGACGGGTTCATCTAGTTTGACGGGTCGGCAGCCGCGTGGCGCGACATGGATTGGTTGTTGCGACACCCTGACGCCCACAGACTAAACCTGATGAATTTAATTTGATACAATTTGACGTTGAAGCTTCACTGGGTTTTGCTGTTCAATACGATCGCGTTGATATATTTGAACCTTTATATTATGTCAATGTGATAATAATATTATGTATTATGATGTAAAGTGGTTTTGATTAACATCTAAGATTAAGCCAGTAACACCAGCTCGCGGTATTGATGAATAACTAACGAGGAAAATACATTAGCTAGTTATTTTACTGAATAGTTGCCATGTCTATATTGATTACAGCGTCTTATATCATGGCACTTGGTGAACACAGTGTCTTGTATCGTACTTACAGATGGTGAACACAGCGACTTGTATCTTAACACTTGGTGAACACAGTATCTTGTGGCTCGCTTACAGATGGTGAACACAGCGTCTTATATTATGACACTTGGGGTGAACACAGTATTTTTTATCTAGCTTCGTTGGGATCAGGTATAGAAGCTTTTGCCGTGGTGTTTTAACTCGACAATTAATGAATATATTCATTTGCCGAGCTTAGCTAAAAAAGACATGATATCGTACCATTATTATATCGAAACACGCTTTATGATCCATGGGCTATAACTGAAAAGAAGGAAATAATATTTCGCATTTGATTAGTTAGTTTATGATGGCGAAAATGTCTCCACTCGGACCACCCAATGACCCAAGTCTGCTTAAAAGTACTATGGTTTGAATATTTTTCCAGCTCTCTGTTAACTTATCAACCAAGTCAAAATCCATCGATGTTATCTGGTACTAATCAAGAGTCAGAAAGAACCCATTCATTTCATTTAAGTGACGATGTGGCTTAAGAAGGTAACACTCTCAGCCTAGTTGGGGACTTGCTCTCAGTTCATCTGCCAGAACACAAAAAAAGGTTTTTGGCGACAGATTTTCAACCTTAGGGTGGTAGGTAGCTATCTACCACCCTAAGGTTCCAGCTAGAAAGGCAGGCAATTTTTAGGATACTCCCTAATCCCATGCTATGATTTTTATCAAAATAATTTCGTTCACTAAAAGCTCGCTCATTGTGAATTCGAATCCGCATCGATTGACGCGGTATTCGAACACGCTACCACTAAGTCATTATCGCTTTAAACCATTCGAACGCCGAAAGACAGATCTTAACAATTGTCACTGTTAAAATGGCCTGCAAAAATATTTCTAACATTAGGAAGGAACACGCTGAACGGGAGACGATTCGACATCTTCACGTTACGACAAAGATAGGAGTTTGCGAATTTCTTTCTTCGTTCCTGAGACGGGGGCCTCATAAGTTATGGCTTCGTAGACCAGCAGTATAATGGAAAGGCGATGATATAATAAAATCAAACGATTTTTAATTATACAGACCACGATATAGATAATTAAATACAGCCAGGCAATCTCTTCGTAGATGAAGCCAGATTAAAATTGAAATTTTGTTATCGAATTATTATATCCATTTTGTCAAATCACTATGAAGACAAGAGAAGACACGTTGTAAATTTAGATAATTGACGATAGAATCACTGAATTTACATCTCACTGAGCTAAACAAATATGAAAAGATTTCAAGAACAAATTTCACTATATTTTTCTATACAGTAAGTAAATGTATTGAACCGTTATATCGAGCTTTTATAGGTATATTTTAGAGTAATAACGACAGCTATGAAAGTTTATTTGCACGAGTAAAGTTATTTCGGTTGAATACCTTCTGCGTTGGCCATAAGGCCCGGTGAAGCTGTAAATACCCTTTGGGCAACAGTGTTAGTTCGAAAAATATATATATGAAGATCGCTTAGAAGCTATCTTTACAGACATACATGTCGCGTGTTGTAAATAATAATAGATAATTAATAAAATGGTAAATCTATTTAATTAAAGATCAACAATAAAAACAATTATTTAATGTTTAATCGACATCATCAACCAGTCATCAGCTATTTATATCATTCATCATCATTCATTCCACGGAGTACTGTCTCAGATGATAATTTTATCAAATCGCAAACATCATTGCGACTGTACCACACAATTTGCTTATGCCTGTCATTTTTTCATCACTACATAGTAGAAAACAAAGTCGCTTGCGCTCTGTCCGTCCCTATGTATGCTTAAATATTTAAAACTACGCAACGGATTTTGAAGCAGTTTTTTTAATAGATAGAGTGATTTAAGAGGAAGGTTTATATGTATGATACATGCATAATATTGTAGAGAAACACTGATAAATTGAGAGGTTAATAATGTGATGTCGTAAATAAACACATTTTTTTACGCTTACATTGCAAACGCTGGCTGAACCCCACGAGATAAATCAAAACAATGTCATACAGTATTGTACACCTTAAAAAGGCTAACAAAAAAGTCCGCGATGGTATATGTCTATCTCTTAAGTAGTAGCGGCAGTGCTTCAAAAGTAACCTCTAAACAAAACATGTTTGTATTGTCTAATGACAAAAAAGCTTTACGTTGTTTATAAGGACATTCAGTAGTACATAGTTATATTTAGTATCAGCATTGCACCCGTGCGAAGCCGGGGTGGGTCGCTAGTATCATTATAAAAAGAATTGATAACATTTTTGTTATATATTTAATTTGGCAAATAAGCATACGGCCCGCCTGATGGTAAGCACCTACCGTTGCGTATGGACTCTTGTAATACCATAGAAACTGGTAAAAAAAACCAATCCTGCAAAAACACACAATCGTATAATCTATAAGTCTGTATTTTACATACTAAAACTTTCACATCATTCATCATGCATGAAGTTTCTAAAAAAAAACCGTACATAACTATAAACATATATAAGGGAAAAAGAGAACTATAATATTTTTAAAATTGGTTAAAACAAAACAATACTATGATTTTCTAGGCGTTTCGAATCGTCAAAACATCGTGGACCGGTGTAGTGGCGAAGCCCGTCTTTTCCCCTGGGAAGATGCTTTTGCACAGCGGTGGGAACTTTACATGCATCATTATTGCGTATGTTTGTTTATTGTTTTATATACTTACATAACAAATTTTCTATTGAGTATTTTCCCTTTCAAATGTTTTCTCTGTCACCTAGTAATTTTTTTGCATTATTTTATTAATACGGCTTTCTGGTACTTAGTCGGACATAGTCGATTTATTTAGAAACATACACAATGATGAGAAACAAGTATTCACATTAAATATATTTTTAATTATAATTTAAAACAACTCTGGCCGTTTATTTAAATCGAGTTAATTTATTTAGTTTTTTGTTTATTTAAATTAAAAATTCAAGTAGGTACGAATTATTTGCCCCACTGTTTTCCAAGTTATTAACCAACTTAAAATTCATCGTAAGGTAAAATCTTTCAATCCCTTGATGTTCATTTTCATAACTCATTAGGCAAATTCATTATTTGCAATTGACGTGTTATTGAATATTAATGATTATCGAAGTCTTTGGGGGTATAAAACTGGGATGTTTCGCATCTTGGATCATACTTACTTCAGGTGGATCACAGCAAACACACTTTAATCAACGTAAGGAGTTTTGTTTGTTATTTGTTTACCTCATTGCATTATTTAATTCGTATTTTCTTCTCTTGTCTACTTAACAGCTACTTAACGTATTTCTTTAGAGATCCCACTTCCTGCCCATTTCTTTCTACCTCGAAAGTTTTCTGTAATATTCATTCCATATATTTAAGTATTAAATTTTCTGTATGTGCGCTCAACGATATATAATATTTTTAATGAATAATTCCCTTTACAGATGAAGTCTTTCGTAGTTTTCGCTTTGCTGATGATGGCCATGGTTTGTTCCGGTCACATTGGTGGTCATATTTCATACCAGGACATCAATCCCCAGGTGTACTGTGGTAGAAACTTGGCTAGAGCACTTGCTGCTATCTGCTTCGATGAAAGTTCTGTGGACAAGAGATCTGAAACTGGAACTATGTATGGTAAGTTAATTGCAATTTTAACTTTAAACCTAATAAAACCTGTTATCTATTAAATTTATAGTTTCAAGCAATTTTGAAAAGTAACCTTGTGTTTCATAAGAGATGTCTTTATTAAAAGAAACATGATTTTAATGGAACAGACAATTGTTATCATTTTCTGCTGACAGCTGTATAGTTTTTATTCTTATTGTTTTAGGCCTGATGCTATCACCATACTACAAAGAACAAGAAGCACCTTTCGGGTGGCCGTGGATGGCACCCCATAAAGCCAAGAGCTTTGGCTTGCCGTCCAGGGGAAAACGATACGTCGTCAATGAATGCTGCGACAAGGCGTGCAGTATCAGCGAACTCATGTCTTATTGTTAGAGAGTCTCAAAATAATGCTAGACATCAGCTTTCTTATTTATGTAAAAAAAATATGTTTTAATAATTAGTTATTTTAATCGCATTCTAATACACCTGATGTTGCTCAATTACTATAATTAGATGCTATATTTGTTTGTAGAAAGTAGTTGTTAGAACAAAAAGGATAAAAAAATTGAAAATGTTAAATTCAATGTTTGTTTAATTTAATTGCATGACATAGTAGGTATTACATAAAATTATATAGAAAGAAATTATTATTAATATGCTTCGTAATATTTCTTTTACTAAACGAGCAACTTTTCAATCAAGAGATTCGACCATAAAGAACATACTTAACAATAGTCTAAAAATTGAACAATTTAGTTAATTTCAATGAAGTTAGAGCATTTAATACTGGTTAATTTATTTAAATAGATATTATATTTTCGGCAAATTGTCGGCGGCGACAGTGCAGTATTATCTAGGATGCTAAAAACAGGATTTTTCTTCATATATTTGATTTGATTTTTCTTTAAGTAATAGAAAATATGAATGGCCATGCATTTCGCCTGGTTGCTACATGCCAATCATGACTTTAAACAGGACTCAATCTTATTCGAGATCGGTTATAGATAGGACTGAGAACTAAGTAGAAATACTTAGTACTGTTGATTTTGTCAGGTTAATTATATGGCTGTTACGACTTACCTTCTTGTCTTAATGCAATTCATTATTATTTATTACTGTTTTGTGCAGCGTATATTATAGAATTGTAGGTAAAAGGTCTCTCCTTTTTTACTCCACACCTATATCCAGCATTCGGTCTCCATGGATCAGCCCTCATTAATGCATTAAATACACTTCTTTATTTCTATTTACTACGATGGCATTTTACTTTATGTAGTAATAACTCCGTAGTTGTGTTACAGCATAAGTATATATGAAATGATTAAGCTCTACATCACATACGAAGTACATTTTGGTAAAAAAAAACAACAAATTTCTGCGAGCATACTTTTAAACATTCCTTTGCAATTTATAAAGATGTATGTTCATACACCTTGAGGTGGAAGGTGAAGTAAATTGGCGCCTGGGGTCCTTTATTCTGGACTGTGTCGTCTGTATGCATCTAATATGCTTTCGGTTGTAGTGAATGATTCAGTATTCAAACTGCAGTGCTCGTCGCGCGTTTGCCGCTGACAGCGACTGCATTCGGTTTAGCATAAAGTTTCTTTAGCGTATCTCGTGATGGCAGACGAGAGTTTAAGACTAATTTTAATAATAATAATAACAGCCTGTAAATGCTGGGCAAAGGCCTTTTCCCGTGTCGTATTGGAGATTTCAAAAGCAGAGAAATCTACCTACTGTTCTATATTTTTCATACAAAAGAACATTTTTCAAGCGATACAGTTACCAGTAGAAATTAGTAGATGTACAAATTCCGAAAAATTCTTTCGTATATTACGCTGGTCTAAACGACTTTACCTGGACTTTTATAGTTTGATGTAAATGTGATTGAGATTTTATTTAAATTGACTTATAAAGCATTTGGGTACTATACAAATTTACTCATGAGAGAAAATGGAAAAAGAGTGAAGAAAAAGTTGTAACGTATACCTAATAAAAATTCAAGGAAAAAAATGGCGTTTTGAAATAAAACATATTTTCAGATTTTATTACAAGCGAGCAACCACGATTTCTAATCACCTAAAATTTTTATGAATCTTATAAAAAAATGCCATAATTTTACATACCTAGTAATCCGGGAGTAAAAAAACATTTGAAGTTCTTTTAAACACTTTTATATATTGAAAATAATAACCATGAATTATTTGTTATTATTATTTATTAATTATTACACCTTTATAACGCATTTCTTAATTTGAATCAAAAATGTGCCACTAAAATACGGCATAATGTTCATATGATCGCGCGTGAAGTCATCGTTCAGTATATTTAGGTACTAGAACCTACTAGAATACTAAAACCTATATAATTTTAAAGTTACTATTTCTACACATTTATGATGTTAAGAGTCACCTGTTACAAGATAAACCAATAAGGATTCCATTCAATTGTTTATATAATATTATACTGAGACGTCATGTTTTCTGACTAGCGCTTCCAATCAAGTGACTCCCAGACAAAAAATCACAAAATCCCAATTCTGGAAAAACATTTTTGTCCAGATTAGTGTTTTTACGGCGTTCTATCAATGAACCAATTTGATCAAATAATTCATTTTAAAACTTACTGTGAATTCGCGAATTGTTTACTTTGTAAAGAATTTTATCTCCGTGGCAACACGAAGTCTAAATAATATAATTTAGAAAAAACTGGGTTTTTAAAGAAATTGTAAAAACGAAACGCTCGTCTGCCTACCTCAGCAGTAACACAACAACATGTTCAAGTTTTCTCTTTGAAAGAATTTCAAAATATTTTAGTAGTGGGATTTAGTTCAGTAGCACTTTACAAATTTAGACTTTATTATGAGATCATTAGAATATGTATTAATTACTCAATCCTAATGGATAGTACACAGTACATTACGAGATAAAAGAAATACGATGAAAATTAATCGAACATAAAATCCTGGTACTTAAGTCCCGAAACCGATTCGCGGAAGTAAAATATTTATATTAGCTTTCCACTATATGTATGGTTGTTGCTATTAAATTGGGCTCGAATAATATACCACCTCAATATTTACTTACACCCTAATATATAGATTTCTCACATACAATAGGACACAAACTTTTTTCATAACCTCCGATGGTAATCTTATACTATAGGATTTTTATTCAACATACAAAGTTTTATTGAACACTTTTATTCTTATTGGATTGTGTTATTTACTATCCCTTATTTTTAATAATAATAAATAAAGAAATGGATTTGTTATGCTTGGTTATCTAATCTTCTAAGAATCCTTGTATTAAAAGAGTATAGAGTTGAAATCTGTGCATTAAAAATATAAACACATCTGAACACATTCCATCGGGAAAATATGGATATATCTTGAAAAAAAGTTGACTCACCATTTTGCAATCAGTGTGGTAAGATTGACGTTATCCGTCATCTATTGATGGAGTGCTCCAGTAATCATAATTGGGTATTTGAAAAAAAGAATATCGACTTTTTTATGTATTTTAAAGCTTCATCATAATTGTGATAATAGTCAATTGGAAAAATAAACAATTGATAATTGTAACATTTTAAGAATAATCACATGACGTGACGTCACACGCGCTCGGATTTATTCGGGAACGATCGGCGCATTTTCGGTATTGAATTCAATATTTTTTTAAATATCTTTTGAAATATTGTGAAAAAAATAGTTTGTTATAAAAAGCTTATAATAATATTATGATCTTTCCAATTATCACAAAAAAACCCAATAATAGGATATCTTTAAACAATAAGTATAAAATTAATGTTTGGGATGTGGGTGTATATCTTAGCATTCTGGCAGAAACGACATCGAATGCTTCCAGAATATTGTATAGTTTTATTAAATTATCTTTTTAATTCATCATTCAAAGAAATTGGTAGTCTTATTTATGTTTATTTTAGTTTATAGTTCTTGTTCGTATAAGTAGTAGGTATAAGTTATGATGGAACTGGCATATCATTGACGATAAAAGACCCTAAATAAAATTAAGATTAAAAAAAAGATATTTGAGAAAATATACTACGGGAGTTTAGAATCATGGACAGAAAACATTTATATAGTGTTTGAAAGTTTTGTCTGTCTGTTAGTTTGTATGCCAATCACGCAGAAACTACAAGACCGAATTTGATGAAATTAAGTATGATTGAAGTTTATAATCTGTAGGTAGGTTTAAGATGCATTTTTACACGTATGAACATTTTTTTGTCGTTATAGATTTAGCGTTGTGGCCACAATATGAACTGATCTTAAGTGACGATGTGGTCCAAGATGGTAGCACGCTAAGCCTAGTGGAAGACTTGCTCTCAAGTACAGCTGCCGGAACACACCTATTGGTGATTGGCGACAGATTTTCAACTTGAAGGTGGTAGCTAGCCAGGTGGGCATTAGAAAATGCCCTATCAACATGCCATGGTTTCATCACGATGTTTCCCTCACCGAAAGCTCAGGCTCATTGCAGGGATTCAAACTCGCGTCAATCGACGCGAAGTCGTTCACACTACCACTGAACCATCATTGCTTCAAACCCTTAAAATTTATTATAAAAGATATCGAATAAATATAGATCTAAATTGAAAGTACTAATAAGTCTATCACCTATAAATATCTATTGTAAAGTTTTTGACGGAATCTTAATCTGTTTTTATTTTTAATTCTTACATTTATTTGGCTCAATATTCTATAAAATATAGTTTGGTAATGTGCACAAGTGGATTACAAATAATAACATGGATCATTAATTCTGAGATATCACAAAAACTCTCTAGACAGGTCTCCGTCCATATTGTTAAAACACTTATCCCAAGATACCCTTATCTCAGATAAAAAACGAAATATATTACATACTTGATATTGACAGTAATAATCTTCAATAACGAGGATTGGTTGAAGAAGTTGGAAACAGAAGAAGACCATTTACCATAGAAAGCATACGGAAACAGGAAAATGAAACTTCCTCGTAAAGTATAGGAAAAAGAAATAACTTGGTAAATAACACTTAATGATAATAAAATTACTTTTTTCTAAATGCATATGAAATTATATACGATACCTATAAAAAAAAAACATTTTTTTGTTTGTTTTGTCTGTTTGGTCCGGATAACCTTCGAAAGGGTTGGACCGATTCTGACGAGATTTAACTGGCAGATAAGATGATTTTAAAAAGAGTAAATTAGGCTACTTTATATTTAAGATTCTGTAATCCACGCGAACGGAGCCGCGGGCAGAACTAAGCAATAATAAGTAACATGGCCTTCTTCGTAAAGCAAAAAATATAATAATTAATTAATATTAATTCTCTTTTTTTTACTGTACTAGGACGGTAATGTTACCATCAATTTTATACATTTATGAATTTAATAATTGTGAGTCAGGATTGAGAGTTTCTGTTCTGTACATATGTAACTATAAAAGCTACAAATTGAAGACGTCTCGAGGCCTAGTATTGAAGTGGTTTGCAACATGTTCAGAGGTCCACTCTATACCTGATATCTGCGATCTCTCTGCCGTTCGCAAACGTTACTCCACAATAACATGGAGGAGGTAAATTAAATAATATTTGATTCAATAAATTAAAGGAGAGTAAAATCTAAGATAATGCTTCATTTGCTAAATCGATTAATGCCATAAAATACATAGTTCAGAAAAATGAGAAAATAGTACCTATTTATTGTATATTTTTAATTCCTGTTATTAAATTATTAATTGAAATAAACAATGTAAGCTGTAATACATTCTCAGAATATAAATAATCAGACAAAAAATACATTATAATATGGTGTTATGCTCAGTGAGATGGTCAGTGAAACGCAACTTAGAAACAGTGTTTATTTTAGTCGATTTATTAACTGATGTCTTCCAACTGCTGGAGCGAGAATGTTTTCAAGTCTATTTTGTTTTCGATCTGATTATACTGTCAGCCTTCAGGGTCTTCAGGCCTGAAGACTCAGAAGCCTTTTTCAGATTCACCGTGCTTGGGTTCTTCAAGCCGGTCTTTGCCTGCTTATAAAGTGCGTGCGGTTACAGAGCACACCTGCTGCTAACGCGCTTAGTCAATAGTTCGGGTCAATAATAAAGTCAATAAATAGTATGTACATGTGTTATAGTTATGAATGTTATGTAGTTTATTATGGTTATTAACTGTGTATATTTTAATGTCTTATGTACATTCCATTTAAAGTCATATAGTTTTAATCATTAGAGAGATTAGTATGATTAATAATTCCATATATATTTTATGTTAGTGTCTCTCTTTATACGGTAATAATTATGTATCTCTTGACGTTTTATGTATGGTTATTTACGTGTTATGTGATGTCTTATACTATATGATAATAAGTAATCCTTATATACTAGAATAGAAAGCACATTAAAAAGTTAGTAGGGGCATATGTTTTACTATAGGGAAAGTATTATATATTCTGATGATTATTTCATGTCTCATATGTATGTATGCAATGTATAAAGTACATAACAGTGGCCTTGAGAGTTGTTTGTGGTCTTGATTATTATTATTATTATGTGAAACCACATGAAACTTTATAGGTGTACATATACGGTTGCGTTTACCACAAATTGCACATGTAGAATGCCTGGTAGTAAGGTCTGAAGAGTGTCATCTTTATTTGCTGGCTAAACCGTGCAAATCTGCATATTACAGCGAACAGTGAACACCTTGCGTTCTCTTTCAATATGTAGATCATCACTCAGGTAAACAGTAACCCCAACCAAGGTATTTAAATCGCATGACTATTATATTTACTTACTTTTGGCACGTTGCGCTCCGGCACGTAGCGGCGACTAATCATTAATTTAAGTTTATGTTTAGATATTATGCTTTGTCAAACTAACAGTGAAGTAAATGACGAAGTAATGTCCAACCCCATACGATGTTTAAAGTTGATATGTTGATGAAGTATTACCGTATCCACAAATAACGTTTTATAGCGTCATTGTCGATCCGTTGATAGGCAAATCCTAGCAGTCTGAGTGTTGCCGGCGGCCGGCCAGCCACTTAGACCCGAAACGTCCGTGCTTTATCGATAGATTTCAATCGATATTCGATAGTATACTCATAAGCGTTGAGCATACCCTCCTTCGTTTTTCTCAAGGATTTTTTTAGATAATATCTAATCTAATACGGTTAAACCTGATTTCTTAATAAAAAAAATGGTATTTGAAGTAATCATTGCTGGCAAAACATTATTTGTTTACACTTATCTGTAATAAGTAAACGTATAGATATATTTTCTGAATATGTGTCTCTTTAGAGCTCCTATTACGTTAGTATTCTCATCTATTGACAACCCTATAAAATATAGTGATGGGCTTTTAGTTTTATTGCTTATCGATACGCCTATACTGTTTATCAATGCTTTCGAACATAAAGTTTGGATTTTTTACGATTCACCCGCCTAAAATTAAGTTGGGTATTTTTATAGTGAACGGTTATCTGGATCTATTAGATTATCCTCATGTATTTTATGAGACTAGTTAAATTTCGTCTTCAAGACAACGTTTCTGAATGGTTATACGTTTGTGTTTGAGAACTTAGAAATAATTTACTTGTAAATAAATGTGGGAGATCGCACTTTGCGAATTAAACCTCATAATAACTTAAAAATAATTTATTTGTTCCGTTCTCAATTAATATCATCTGTTCAGTTCTTGTGTCACAAAAATCTTTTCTATCTAAATAAAAACTCAATAATAATTCTAACCCTTTTGTCATCCGCAAATTTCGCGTCCAACATACTTTTTAATAGCACTGTACTAAATAGCTTAAAAACTGAGGATAGTAAACAAAAGATCACAGATCGTAAGTATGTAACAACTGCCTTGTATCCAGCTCGATAAATTATCGCTGCTGTTCACCAGTTCGCGTTTATAACTAGCTGGGCCACGCGGTTTCACCCACGTATCATTTAAAATAAAATTGATGATTATAATACTTCAGTATAGTCAATATTTTTATCGGGCAGCCAGCGTTATGCATCACATTTCACACGGCTCGTTCGTGCCACCACACTTATAGTCATAGATCCGAGCCGAATGTTTCATTATATTATTTTTCTATTATCTTTCAAACTATGCGTCCAAATAACATGCTATAAAGGGCAAAGTTTTTCTTCATAAAATTGTCTTGATGATGAAGTAACTTTCGTTCGTAAGGATTATAATGCCATACGTAATAATAATGCTCATAAATCACTTTTTAATTTATGGCCTTATTAGTCTTATTGGCCTTAGTAGGGAAGAGATAGGCATATAGTATCATGGGCTTTTTTTAGATGTACTAAGGAGCAATATTTTTGTAAAACATTGTATTTATGTATCACTAACTATTACGTCAGCGCACGGGGATAAAGCAGTTAGGGAACGCTGTTTCTACCAACTTACTTTACAAAAATCAATATTTGAGGCTAGCTGAGAAGTACAGCCGAGTGTTAGATAGCTTATACTATTTCACATGAATCTGGCTATCATATACAAAAATATTTTTTCGAATCCGACTGGTAGTTCCGAGATTAGTGTGTTAAACCAAACAAACAATCAAACAAAAAACTTTTCAACTTTTTTATATTATTAGTATATAAGTATTAGTCTATTAGTATATAACATGTTGACCCACTACCATTTTGAACATGTCCATCTACCAACTTTAAAATAGGAAATCAATATCTGTTACCAAAAAAACAAATTTGTTAAGTGTTTATATTATAATTATTCCGTATTAATAATAGATTGTATATATGTAAGCATTTATAATAAGATACATTAAATTCTAGTGTATAATAACGTTAGCATTGTCGGGATGTGACGTAGGCCAAGACGGACGGACTTAGTATTTTTTATAATAGCATCTGATATGTAAGTACTTTATTAAATTTGTATTGTAACCGATTTATCAAATAAACCATTTGACTATTAAACGTAATATGTTTACTCGTTTGCAGGTGAATTTCCATGAAGTTCTGGATTTTTATTGGAAAATAATTAATAACGATATCACGTGACCTAAACGCTAAAAGTAAGTAGGGATCAAACAAGTATACATTTGTAATATTTGAATTCGCTAACACTTGTAGGTTATCGTGTTTGTTTCGAACCAACCTTATCGAAACTTTATGTATTTATGAGATATAGAAATTTTCAAAAGGTTTCTTTTTTATTTTATACTAACTATGCCCGCGGCTCCGCTCGCATGGACTACTAAAAAGTTTTTTTTATTTTTTGTGCGGAACCCTAATTATTTTTCTAAAATCAAAGTAGGCTATATTATGCTTTATAGCATCAGCTATCTGCCAGTGAAAGTCCCGTCATTACCCGGAACAGACAGACGGACAGGCGGACAAATATATATAAAAAATTTAAAAATGTTTTTTTTTTGTTATATGCATCCCCTATACTTTCATATGCATTTAGTAAAAACCTGTTATTTTGATAATACAAACAGACACTTCAATTTTATTAAATGTATAGATAGATATCTAATATCAACGTCGTTCGACGATTATATTCGATTGTGTCATCACCATCATACACCAGTTGTAAGGGTGGTAACACCCTTCTATCAGCCGGTGTGTATTTAGTAATCAAGCGGGGTTATAGGGTATCTGTAACCGACTGAGTCGTGATCACTATGCACATGGTGAAAAATTAGTCACAGTGACTCTTTTTTGGTTTCTCTCATTTTGGGAACAGCCCGTGTAAGTAGAGGCTTCTAGACCGGCGGCATGCGAATGTCGATCTCTCGGTTGTCCCCGTTGTGTTTGGATTTCACTGTGGTTATGGATGTGATATAACCACACTATATATTTTTAACAAACATTAATTCGCGGAACATTAACAATTAAAACTGGCACAATAGCAAAACTGTACAATAAAGTTGAACCACTATGGTAAGGCACAAGGTTAAAGGGCACAGATGTCGCATCGAACGTGGTGTCGATCATCAAGTGCGCTTGCGCATGGAGGTGTGGCCCGGTCGCAGAGATTAGCTCCGCCCATTCCAGCTACGCTCAATTCGTCGGGTCGCAAAAACAATGGTTCTCGTGTGGCACATATTATGTGGCACCGCATGGTTATCATTTGGCAAAGTGCCGACACTTTGCCATGCTACTATTAAAATAAGTAGTAATATAAAATCCCATTGTATGCCATGCAACATATATCCAAGACGAGTTTTAAGAGAAATCCTAGTCGCAAAAGTAAAATTCCAATACACGTTACTCATCCCGTAAAGGAATAAAATATTAAATCCTTTTGTACATCAATTTCAGAACCAATCTGGATACATTGCTGGGTATTATGATTCCAAATACTTCAACGAATGCCTTGGTCTAGACGAAAACGTATTGAATTCGACGATAATATCTCGTACCTAAACTGTATTCTATTTTTCTGTCTGTTCATTTAATCAATAGTTCATGTTGTATATGCATTTATTTATTGTTAAGAAATAATATTATACTACTAATCTAAGACTTTATCTCAAGAATAGTTACGAGCTTGATACCTTATTAATTCCAAGAACAGTAGCGAATAGTATGGAACGAAAGACACAAAAGCAACTGAACCGACTATCAAGTGGTCATTTTTTTAACTTACCCCTTAACCTGACAGCCCTAGGTAAATGCCCAACTTAAGTTAATCAAGTACTGTTCAAGTAAAAATATAAATAAAACCTATATATGTACGGAGTGTCTGGATACGACACTTGATTACTCGATATACATCGGTTTGTATTGGTATCATAACTGACTGAGTCGCAACCGCAACCTTGCATTCCCTTTGGTTTTTCTTATTTCGGAATTAATCAGTCTATGGTGGCTTGCAGGTTGGTATGACAACGATGCTGGCGATGGATTGCTGATCTCTAGTTGGTCGTCATTGTGTTTGGATTGTACTGTGCTTACCATCATAGTGCCGTCACATTGCCGCGCTACTAGGCCTGGCTAGCTACCACCGTCAATTTGAAAATCTGTCGCCAAACACCAGTAGGTGTGTTCCAGCAGCTGCACTTAAGAACCAGTCTTCCAATAGACTTAGCGTGTTACCATCTTAGGGCACATCCTCACTTAAGATCAGGTGAAATTGTAGCCATAACGCTAAACCTATAACAATAAAAAAATTGTCTGTACAGCAGTTCAAACGTGTCAGAACTGAAACCGTCAGAAAAAAAAATTGCATATGAAGTCTGGTCATCTCACACCACTAGGCCGTCGACGATTACAATCATGAAAATCAGGACTCGCATTAACCGTGCATGAAGTAAATGTATTTTATTTTATTCTCTCGTAGGCTAAATCCTCTAGATGTATATGGTTGTCTCTTTTACTGTGGCTTTTTCGTTTCATCGAGTTTCAAATCACAACGGTGCTGAAGTTTTCTCTTCAAAAGTTTCATAGTTGGTATATATAACTAAAGTTACACTACGTTAAAACTTTAGGAAATGCAAAAGCTTCAAGATAATACTAAATAACAAAAACTACTAAATAACAAAAATTAGAAAATGCAAATTTTCTAAGAATAGAAATTTGATTAATATTGCTAAAGCTCGTCAAAGGATTTGGGTTTAGCAGCGTTATCGCCGTACTAGTTTTTTTGCAGAAGACAGGCAGTCGTCCTGCTGTATTCGGAGTTGAAGGGTATGGTTAAGGTAAGCCGTAAGGTTAATGAGCTTCGGTTGGTAATCTAACATCCTGGGGTAGGTAACACACAATTCTGGGATGGGATAGTATCTCCTTTTTACGCCAATGTAAAGCAGATGCTCCAATTCGGTCTTCAGGAATATGATTAAGGAACAGGATATAGTACATAGGATGTATAGGATCTGTCCTATCCGTATCTGGTCTTGTGCGAAATTAGTTAAAGATAACCATGGGCCAAAATGAACACTAAACTACAAAAAGTTTGGATTTTTATTTTTGATGAATGTCTTAAAGTAATACTTTCTTTTAACAAACAAAAAAAAATGAGAATATGTTTGAAGAGCATCGTCAGGCTTCAAAACGAGATACCGATTTATTGCAAATATAATATTTTCTCCGGCATTGCACAAAGTCTTGTCTCGCTCGACGCGGATAAATTTTATTGGATTACATGATTTTACTGGTGAGCGGAGAACTGTCATATTCGTGTACGGCGGTCGTTGTAATTCCCTTTGAACACTTTGTAATTTGTTTCAAATTACACACTGTTGCGAGAAAACACGACGTCGGCGTCGACGCGTCGTGTCTATTGTTTGAAGTTTGATGTTAATTTAATATAGAATAATAAAACAATTATTATATCTGAATATGACAGTGATTACAGAATTTGTTTAAATTTCGTTCAGAAACTTTCGAGAAATGAATACAAATATTATTTTTATACTGAGTTGAGAAAATGAATTCAACGTACTAGTGGTAAGTAGGTTGAAGGAATCAGATAAGTAGTAAGTAGAATCCTCGGCCTAGAGTTTCTTTTATTTATATAAATATTATCCGTATATTGTTTTTACATTCTGAAATGTTTAAGTGACAAATTTTGAAGTAAAACTTCATTAGGCGCGACTCGGAGGTAACTGGACGACAATGCAACGGAAGTCCGTTACGGCAATATATGCAACGGAATTCCGTTACGGCAATATTGCGTCATGTTGAAGTAAAACTTCTTTAGGCGCGACTAGGAGGTACCTGGACGACAATGCAACGGAAGTCCGGTGGTGACCATCGGGATGGTGGTGACCTTCGGAATAATGGTGACCATCGTGATGGTGGTGACTGTTGGGATAGTGGTGGCTTTCGGGATAACTTCAATCACGTGTGACGGTTACAAGATTATTATTTTTTAGTTTGCTGTATGAAATGAACAGCAAATACAACTATGTCCAATATTAATTCCAGACGCAATTTGATACAAATTACATTTGGGTTTACCTATTCTTAAATTTATGCTAGAGGGCCTCGTTTCAAATGTCAAAACTGTAGTTCTCCGGGAAGTGTCTTGTAAGTTCAGATAATCGGTAAATGAGCTAGACTTCTAGTGTAAAGGATCGTATCTCGTTAACCTAGAAACTTTTTTTGCATTATGAGACCATATACTTTGTATTCCACATAAATTTCTATTTTATATCTTAAGCCGTTTTCGAGAGAAAGGGTCTTGACTCAATGATAGATGGAAGGACAACAAAGATATCCCATAAGTGTTCTGTTTTTTTTTGCTTTACTTTAAGTATGGATTCCTTTAAAAAATACTGGCGACTGCAGGTAGAGAGAATGATGAAGAATAAAGGAGGCATTGATAAACGTTATTTATAATATGTCGCGGACAATTAAAATCGGTCGTATATGGTAGTTGTAATGTCATGTTACCCTATTTCCTCATCATATTGTTAAAGTACAGCTTTTCGAAGACCTGTAAATACTGTTTTTTTTAATTATTTATAGGTTAGCTTTTGGTCACAATCTTACGCTATGTTAAGTGACTATATGGCCCAAGCTGTGACACACAAAGCCTAGTGGAGGCCTGGATCTAAAGTGTAGCTGCCGAAATATACCTACAGGCGCTTAGCGTCATATTTTCAACTTGAGGGTGGTAGATAGCTAGGCGGGCATTAAAAAATGACCTGCCACGATGATATGGTTTCATCATCATGTTTTCCTTAACCGAAAACTTAGGCTGATTGTATGAGATTGAAGTAACGTCGACCGACGCAGAGTCCTTTCGCGCTACCATGAGCCACGATTGCTTCATTGCTGTAATGTTTTTCACGCCCCCCCACAATTCACAAACTAATTAAATACTAGTGATAGTGTGCTCAGTACTGGTAGATGCTGTAACGGATCCAATAGAGTTACTTGTAATAGACAATGATCTGAGGAACATGGACCGTACAAGATTGCGGTAGAGGTACATGAGAAGGGCGTATCCTTAGGATATTTCGGCATTGGGTTCTTGTGTCTGTGCATTAGGGGATATTTACATGTATTAACACGTTGCCAATATAACTTAAGTTGTCCTAGTAAAATGCTTTTGAGAACAGAATATACTGCATACACTAAGCTATAACAACAATCTTGTAATTTCTTTTTTTATTTATATACTTATATTAAAAGTCAAATAATGAAGGCAAAATCGTAAAAAAATATCAGGTATAAAATATTATGGAGTTACGGTAATTTATTTCTTACTTGGTTTACTTGCTTGTGTTAGCGGTTTCGGTGGAATGAAATTAGTATATCATACTTTTTTCACCTTTTTCAGTCAACTAATTGTATATTATTTTGTATACGAAAGATAATATACTCCATATCTCTAATTTCAATATTATCATGCAAACTGTCGCTTTCTTGGAAGGGTTTTTGATAGTCATATCTTCAAAAATGAGGGATTTGCATACAAACTTTTATCCCGTTACTCACCACCCTAGGAATTGAATTTCCAAAAATCCTTCCTTAGTTCTCACCTACCGTGTACCTAAAAGGAAGCCGCATACAATTTTTTACGGTCCTAGCCCCAGTAGTTTTGGCTGTGCGTTGATATGTCACACAGTCAATCAATTGTCTTTTAATATTTTTCAAATATATAACTGAGTATAATAATTAATATATGTTCTTTTATAGTTATCCTTTTCAGATTTTGAATCCGTTTTAGAAGGTGAAAGTTCACACTGTTCAGGTAGGTTAAAGAAATAATTGTGATAGAGTTCGCGATATGATACTTGTGGTAGTATTATAATCTTGTAGCACACAAGCGTATAATAAATCATTGTCAGTGGGGCTCAGTTGCAGTGGTACCGTCCATCTTTTTAATTCCGACCCCTTTTTTCTGAAGCGACGTAACTTAATTAATTTGACTGAAATGAAGGTGCAACAAGCTTCCATTTTAGGTTTTTCGCTTGACATTAGATGAATTACCTGAAAAAGCGTTTCTATAAAAGCTGTCTATTTTTTTTATAATTTTCTTTAACACTTACTGGATATAGGTCACGTTTTTATATAGAAAGGGTTATCATCCACCAACAGGCATTTTATCCCTACATTTTAATGGGCTTTTATACGTGCATGTATGTCTCACTCGACATATTATCTATTTTCTATTTAGATAAAGTCAAAAAAGGCTTTACGGGTTTTTTTTGTTACATTTAATTAATCTTCGACTAAATTATTTTTACGACCTGTATAAATAATGCCCTATTTTCGAACACTAAAGTAATGAAAAAATTGAATTCTCTAGCAACTGTAAAATATGAAGTGTATAAATTCGTAGAAAGATATCAGCTTCGGCTGTCACGTGACAATTCGCGGAACACGCACACATTGAAACCTTATCAATAAGACTTCGTAATCAAAGAAGTTCTAATAATAGTATGACCCAAAATATGCACTCTTCCTTTACATTTTATCTGTCTGTTTTGAAATTTCTATCCTTCGGTTTTATCGGATACAATATAAGCGAGTTACATTAATATTTTGGACATCAAGGAAAATACTAAAAACGGCTATCGGAAGAATACTGAAAGAGGATTACTGCGACTGAGACTGACTACTATGAAGAGTTTAATAAGTGAGTTTGTTCTGATTCCGTCTTTGTATACGAATAAATTCTTCAACAGCATTTTGTTCCCATGAGCGCAACAGTATTTACCAATTTTTAACCTCGACTGGTCGATTTTGAATTAGGTTTTTTCTGGTTCTCATTATTTATTTAATATTGTTTTAACTTACCATATCTATGTCTAACGGTTCCGACGTCGTAAACATTTTATATTTTTAGCGATCATCTTGCATTTTAGCTTTTTGTCTGTTACACTAAATTGTCCAGGGTTCTCTAGGTCCTCGTCAAAAAATCAAACTATTACGTGACAAATACTACCTACCTTTAGTGTCATGATAGTAAGGTTGTAGATCATCTTCCAATGCTACATACATATATTTCACTATAACTTACAGGAAAATATTTAACTGTAACCTAGCAACACTGTTGCAGTTTTGTAATCAGTAACAAATGACACGAAAATTAATATCAAAATGAGATTTGTTACCTATAAAACGATTTTCCCTATTCCTTTTTATCTTCAGGTAGTACTTTTACTGTGTAATTACAAACAAGACGGCATATTTTTTATATAACATTAAAATATACGGGACGCTGAAATTACTTGACGTTTCCTTTCAAAATTGACACAACTAATACTAATATTAAAATTTTTAGGGACATTTTCGTGTTCTGTCAGGCTCCATCTGCCTTTTTCTCAAATCTGTGGGTTTAACGTTTGACCACAATTTCATAATATTTAGCGGTTATTGTTCTTGCGAAAGAACAAAGAGGCAGGAGGCGGGTCGCCTTGTTGAGATTACAATTCATAATTATATTGTTATTTCACGTGAACATAATACGCTTGAATTATTTTGTAACATTACATTATTTACTGTGGTTGAAATATTCACTTTTTATAATCCAAGCACGGCAAAGTGACCACTCTGTATCTGGTGGTGAGCACAGTGCAATCCAATAACATCGTGGGATTTACAATCCATCGTCAATCGTCTCTGTCATGCCGGCCTGCTCATTTGTCTCGTCACGTTATGTTTGAAGGACTACATGTTGTAGGAAGGAGGGAACAAACTGATTACAATTACACACTATGTATCTAATATGTAATGTAATCAGTAAGGAACCCTCAAGGCGCGAATTATCCTCCCTACTCGTAACGAAATAGGCATCTTGTTATAAAGCCTTGCTATTGTAGGTAAGTTCCTATAATCACGATAAAACCCGGGTTTTTAGTTGACCAATTAATAACATTCCTTCTCTTCAAAATTCCAAACGTATGATACAGAAAAGGGTGTTTCTATATCGAAGTGTTTAAATTGAATATTTATACAGAGGCTTGTCTGCGTTATGGAAATATACCAGGTGCTGCCAATGTTGTTTGGCCGATATTGAATTCCGTTCAACTTATTTTACATGTCGAATTAGATAGGCAACTTCACTTGTACCTCCTGTATATATTTGAATAATTCTGTATACACCCTACAGGGTGGGATGAACTATTGAAGAGCAGGTGTGGCATAATGCCCGGAGAATGTATTTTTAAATGTTAATGCTTTTAAAAATGGTTGGCGATTTATCATTATTGGCCATAAGCAGACGAAAGTTATTTAAAATTGGGTCTTGATTGGCTTGTCTTTAGTCACATATTCTCATGAAAATGGAAATAAGTTAATAGAAATAAGTACTCGCTAACCAGCGTTTTTTTTTCGATGTGGCTATAAAGTTAGCAATAAGCGACCTGAAGACTCAGGCGGCTTTAACAGCTTCACTGGGCTTGGTATTGATCCGCGCGAATATTTTACACGTTATAGAATGTTATCACAATTTAACAGCTGTCATATTAATTAAACTTAAATATATTTTTATTAAAATCAGCAGATGGCTTTCCAAATGAAAAAGTGCTTTGATCTATGTGTTTATTTTTGCTTTAAAATGACGTTTGAATAATTCATTTAGATGAAAAATTACAGGAGATATGGGGTTGTCAGAAAAAAATTACTTTGAGAAATAATATATTTCTATATCTATCTTTACATATTATAAAACTCAACGTCTCTGTCTGCCCGTTTATGTTCTTCTCATGCAAAAACCTCTTACCTGATTTCTATGGTTCTTCTTTTAATTCATAGATATGTGAACCTGACCAGGTTATAGGATATATTTTGTCGCAAAAAGTAATATACGAACTAAGCTGTGACGATAATGGTGAATCTATTAGAAAAAAAGACGCATTTGGGGCGCTTAAATGGCTTACGCCAAGTAAACCATAAGAGACACATCAAATTAATGTTCAAAATTGTCATAATCTTAAAAAGTCTGCGATAGCATATGTCTACCTTCAAAGGATCACACACAATAAGCATTTTTGAAGCAGCACAATTCGCGCGTTCGCTCGTCTGATAGTATTCTGTAATCCACGGGAGCGAAGCCGCGGCCAGCTAACGATTACATGAATTAATTATATGTCATACTAGCTGTGCCCGCTCGCGTGGACTACTAAAAAGGCTTATTCATTTTTTTGTGCGGAACCCTAATTATTTTTCGAAAAGTAGCCTAAGTTATTCCTTATAACATTAGCTGTCTGCCAGTGAAAGCCTCGTCAAAATCGGCCTAACCGTTTCGGAGATTACCCGGAACAAATAGACAGACAGACAGAATGACAAAAAAAGGTATGTGTGTATTTTGATATGCATTTACTAAAAAGGTGTTATTTTGGCATTACAAACAGACATTTAAAGTTTATTTTATATATATATACAAGAAGTAAATATCTACTCTAAGAGCGCTCAATAAATTAAAATGAAATTATTGTAATTTAAAACGTATTTATCATCAAGCGTGGTTAAATAAAGAAATTAACTTCATTTTGTCTTATATAGTGCTTGTAGTACGAATATTTTTTTGAACGTAAAATAACGTCTTAGGAATTTAATTTGTACTTAAATTAAATCAGATGGCATTGTTTGTTTTCAAAAGTGTGGGTTATTACTAAAAATCGTTCGTAGAGTTTACAATCAGTCTATGTATAAACTAGCTATGCTCCGTGGTTTCACCCGTGTAACCTATGGTTGTTCTCATTTCCCATACTTGCCCGCAGCTTGCCGGATTGCTACGTTAATGGTTGTTGCTCCCATCATTAGGGTTGTAGCGTGAAGTTATATAGACTATTAATTACAATATTGTTAAAAATGCTGAACTCTCGTCTTGTTAGAAGAACCATGTCTTCACAGTTCTGATCTTAGATGACAAATGTTTTGACTACCACGAATATAATTCATGGATTACAAATATTATTCACGCTCTACGAATGAGTGACTAGTCAGACGATGTGAACTGCTCGACGGTCCGTGACCCGGTAGTAGTAGGAGGTATCCGAATATAGCCGAATACGTCACTCAAACATATCCGAACACGTTTAAGATCCGTTTTGGTACTACAAAACACATATTTTGACGGTAGTTAGATTATTCTTAACCGTAGAATACCCTCTCTTCTAATAATATAATTATAGATGAACGGAACTGCATATATAAAATTGTTTATTTTATATTATTAATTCAGCTCACTCCAACCCCCAGCCGGTGAGGCGACCGACGAAGTTGCTTATTGTAAAACACTTTACAGCTGGAAGTTTGCGGTCAACCGTTCTATAACATAATAAAGCAATGTGCACTAAGCTCCGGATAAAACTATTGTCGGTGCTCGAAATTCTCCCACTTTCCGTTCGTATTGTTGCGGTCGACGGTAAACTTCATAAAATTTAGGTAGATACAGGCACGTAATCAAAATTTTGAAAAGTATTTACGGGACACTGTTTCGAATAAGTAATTATTCGACTATGATTGGTAATTATGGTTAATAGTTTTGGTTCTATAATAAGGTTGCTGTACATTACCGATTTGCCGAACAATTATTTAAGTGACGCATGTCAAGCCGGTTTTACAGTCGAAAGGTTATATAACAGGAACTACGAATGATAGTGATATGTGGAAATGATTCTGTTTCTACATCCACTAAAATAATGTACTAATTAAATTTAAAAAATTTTTTACACAGTAAAAATATAATAATCTCGATTGACTTTTTTTGCTGATTATCCTCGATGAATGGTAACCCTTGTAAGTTATCCGAGAAGTAGTGTTTCAGCGTATAAAAGTGCCTTCTTACGATCTAAATTGAATACAGTACCTACTCTCCAACGTTAAGATTTTCTTTTTATTTGATACCTAAATTTTTAAATGCAAACCTGTACTAATAAATAAATACATTTATGTATTTTAATACTTCTATACAATTTCTAGTTTAGTTCAAGTTTAGTTTACTGTGGGATTTTTGACTAATTGCGTTTACCTCGCTCCAATATGTTTGTTTATTATTATTTTAACGTTCTGAGCGTTTTATAAATTTATTTTTGGAACGAAGTTCCTTATGGGGCGTTGCGGAGGGGTCCTAGCCGACAAAAAACGTCCTTAAAGTTAAAAAAAGGTTAAGATTTTTATGTATAATCTATGTATGATGGCTATACAGTCTAATGTATAGTCTACGTGATGACTGTTATTATTATTGTAGTTTGCTATTATTATTATATATTTTTATAAACCAATGTAAATAAAATAAAGGTGTTAAGATAATTTTGTAAAGTAGTTTTTTTTTTAATTTTTATCGATAAAAAAATTATAATAAAAAATGTATAACCGAATAGTTATTTTCTTTATACCTCGAATAGAACTTGAAATTAATATATTATAATAAGGATCTTCGTTCCTATCTGGTGTCCCACGACACCACACGGTTTTTTAATGCTTATAATAGCGTTTGTTTATGTCTTATTGTTATCTTATTTTCATAAAATAGTTTTATCGTGCCAGGATCGCTCAGGAGACAAATGTACAATTATAATTTATTACGTAATATTTATTTTTAAGTTAACGCACAAGGCAACAGATACATTCTAACATATGAATAAAGCAAATAAAAAAATCCGTAAAAAATATTGTGCGATTTACATTGCCATTGGTTCCAAAGACCTTTGAGAGTTACTAAGCATTGTCCCTATTCGTAAAGCTACCAAATAACAACCGATTATGATATAAACCACTTAGAATCGTAAACCTATAGACTTTATTTGGATTATTATTTCGTAATCTATTTATTTGTACCATAACCTGGTAGATTAATTAATACTCTCTTATATTTTGCGCGTTATGAATAATTTGTGTACGTAAATAATCTACAAATTTAAATGATTGCCATTGTAATAACAGTTTCGTTAACACTTTAAAAATGACATTTGCTCGAAACTTTTGTTAAAAATATGATTCTTGTTTCCCAAGAACGGTTTACGGGTGGATGAGTGTGAATTTTATTTGCTACGGGATCGTTTACTGAATTGGCTTGTTTGTGAGTTACGAATCTGTAAATAAAAACTGTAAAAAGCATATAAACTACCATTGAATGTGAAATATATTTGCAATTTATTTTATTTGAGTAGGTATTTCGATGTATAAACATTTTTTTAGTATCACTTCACTTATTTTGTACCTGTTGTTCTTACTCAATAACACAAAAGTGAAACTGACTCACTATTCAGATGTTTACTACTCTGTAGTCGTACTTACAATCTCTCTTGTTTACATTACTCTGTGGTACCCTTTTTTTTCTTTTTTTTGCCTAGTTAGATTAGACAAAAAATTTCAGACCACTAAATACACATACACATGTTCCTTCCCTCCTCCCAGGGGGCAGAAACATGTATATATGTATAGTTCAGAAGTCGGCAAGGAACCTTTATAGTTTGACTAGGTCCGTCTGTCTGTCCGCGGCTTAGCCCAGAGATTCGTATTACTAGAAAGCTGTTATTTGGTATACCCATACCAAATACGTATACATATTAATCACACAGACAAAGTAGTAATTATAAAAAAGAATTTTAGGCTACCGCTCCTAGACGTAAAGTGGGAATGATATTATTTTCTCGTCTATACCATCGTGTGGAGTGTCGTTGAATAGGTTGTTCAAAAATATTGCGGGTGTGTGAAAACCATTTTTCAATTCAGTAATCCGTTTGTTATTAAGCTTTAATGTGCTAATTTTTGTTCAGCTAAATGGTTGTTTTTGAATATGTGAAAAAATAATGGTAGTACTATATAATAATGAAGTTCAAAGGAAAACTATCATAGGTAAGTAGGCTTTAAAAGTTAACGAGTAATAGGCAATCTGTTTTTAAAATGTGCTTGGAAAAGTAATTTCGTTAAATTCCATTGAAAATTACTTAAAGCCCCCGTCTCTAAGTATACACATTGTGACGAGTAACTACGGAACCCTATACTGCACGTGGCCCGACACGCACTTTGCTTTTTTTTTTAAATTCTAGTAAGTGCAAAATTTATGATAAAAGTCTAAAATTAAATTAATAAAAATATAACACGTTTTAAATAATTACAAGATTAGAGAAGTAGGCAACAGAGAAATTTCTTATGAAATTTCGCTGTACTTGAGGTAGGACTGGTGGAATATCTCCACCCTACAGAAGATTGCAGCCAAATAACCTTTTGTTGTGGCCAAATAACCCTGCAGTGAGCAGGGTTTCCAGAGCTCTTTGTGGTAGGAGAGTTCAAGGTCGCCAACGCGCTAGTGATACTTGTGGTATTATAGGCGTCTATAGGCTACGGTAGTCGCTTACCATCAGGCGGGCCGTATGCTTGTTTTCCAGCTTTGTTGTATTTTTTTACATCGATAAAACATTTCGGAATTTATAAAAAATCGCAATTATAATATCTTTATCTACATCAGAGCATACGTAATATAGGTCGTTGTAAAAAATGAAATGAGTGCTTAAAATCTTTCATTTCCCTTCATGAACATCTGAGTGAATCTTAATAGCGTTTCTCTCGACTCAGCAAAGCCGACGTAAAATTCGAACAGTCAAATGACAAAGTGCTCCACTTAGAATCGCGATGCCTTCAATACGCACCCTGTATCGTGTAGGGGTGAGAGTTAATTTATTTTTATCTTTAATATTTTTACATAAATAATATTATCATGTTAAAATCTGATATTTATGTTTATATAGTAAATGTTGCCACGGGTTTCAATTTATCGAGCACAATTATTAATCATACTTGCATTACAGTAACCAATTATAGTTGGAATATGCACACTGACTAGAATTAGTACAATTTAATAAATACTGGCTGGTACTCAAAACATTATTAAATACAAAAAAAATATTATGTAATGAATTTAAAAAAAAAACATATAGGTGACACTCAAGCTAGTTTTATTTTCAAACGGTACATTTTTGTAATAACAACTGAGAGAATGGCAATGGCATTTTTTTATAAGAACGTTTCATCACATTCCTTAAATTTTTAGAACAGTCGAACATAATTTTAACGAGCCGATTACGAAGAAATGTATATTACATTCATAGAACGATAAACATTATGTATGAATTTACTTAGAACTAGTGGTGTCCCGTGGTTTGTCACATTTATTATACAGTAAATATTTTTGTCTCATAATTTTGCTCATATTATTGACAATTCATATAGTCTATCAATTGAGGAATGATATAAACTTCCCGTGAACAAAATTTCTTCAAAATCTGCTGAGAATGAGTATAAATGTAATTGTTTGAAATTATTATTATTTACGATTTTTAATAGTTTTATTGACGATTCATATAGCATATAAATTGAATAAACCAATAACGTAGGCTTCCCTTGTTCATATACATCCGTTAAGCTGTTTTTGAGTTAAATCGAGACATACACAATAGACAGACAAACATATTTTTTATGTCATATTCGTGAAGTGTTCTTTATTAGACGTCCATTAACAAATTGCAAAAAACAATATTTAAATATACAAGCATCACTACATATTTCTTAATACGAAATAGATGACGTTTGTATAATATTAATTATGTGTGCGTGCGTGCGCGTGGTTGTACACGTGTGCGTGTATGTGTTGTATGGTTGTGAAATACTGAAAACCATTTTTATGCCTTCGTTTCCGCGAGCCCTTCTTACCCCATTCGACTGTGATAGAGGATACTATTTCGCTCTACGACCGACCAATCAGTCAGACATGGTACATTGCGTGTCGGCACAGTCTCTACGCTGATGGATAGATGGCAGCACCGCGGTACCGGTAGCGAGCCCCGTCTCACGTAGCTTATGGAAAACTCGATGTATTCATGCGGCACCGAATGGATTGATGCGGTAGTGTTAAAATATTGATGAGTCAAAGCTGTTTTAGAACCAACCGACGTAAAAATATAACACGTTACAATATTTATGAAATGAGAAATCGCTTTAGGTACGCTTCACTAGATGCAAATTAATACAGAGCACGGTATTTATTAGACTTTAAAATGCAACAGAAACTGTAACCAAGAGATGACTTGCCTTAGTAGCACAGAAAAATAACAGCACTATTTGATGGTAACCACGAAGAGATCGGTAATCCACCGACAGTCGCCATTGTCGCCTACAAGCCACTGGCTGGCTCACTGGCTAACCTTGTCACTTCAAAGTGGCCCGCTATAGGGTCACGTTTTACAATCCAAATATTGTGATCATTACGTCATACTATAGTGAAGATATTCATTTTATTTTTCTTTTTACAAGAGTAAGGTTAGTAAAATCCTCTAAATTTTGAGTGTCAATTCATAATTATCGGGAGAGTGGGGTAATCGCGGACACCTAAGGAAAAAAGTAAATATTAAAAATACTAAATAAAAACTCTGTTAATTTATTGATTAATAACAAAGATAAAGGTTTTATTTATTACTTTTAATCATAATATTTAATTAAATTTGAAAATTAAGTAATTTTTTGTCAAAAAAAGAAAAGTGTTATTTTCGTGATCCTCTAAAATCCGTGGGGTAATCCCGGACAGTGGTGGGGTAATTACGGACAGTACATATTAAGTAGTAACGAGTAGAATAATTTAAGATAAATAAATAGTTTCAACTTATTTTCAACATAAGAAATTAAAATTTTTAAATAAAATCATCTTGAACAGTACGTATATAAGTCATTTGTTAATAGATAAGTTAAAAATAAATAATTAATAAAGAATAAATTTGAATTAATCTCTACATAAATCACAGAGGAACCCTTTGCTTGTGCTTTCACCATCACTGCATTCTTCATGTGCCCATAAATTGCATCCATAACACATTATCCATTCTTCAGTACAGCTTCAACAGTCAAACCATATAATAGTTTACTGCATTTGATAATAAGCTCTGCTAATTCTTTTTCTTGTGCTTCAGAAAATACAGATTTTCTTCCACTTTTGGGCTGAACTAAAACTTCTTTTTTTAAATGATCATATATAGTTGACTTTGGTATAGAATAATTTTTAGCTGCTTTTCCTATAGTTAATTGTTTACTTCTTACATCTCTTATTGCACGTTCCAAATTGTTTAAATCATATTTTTTTTCAATTTTCTTTTATATATTTACGAGCCATCTGGAAAAAAGCAAAATTAAAATTAAAAATTGTATAGTATGATTATCGATGTGGGGCAATTGCGAACGTTCGAGATTACCCCACTCAATTCGTCCGCCATTGCCCCACAACGTTAAAAAATAAAAACTTAATATTTTTTGAGGTTAGAAATAAATAAAAATAAGTATTTGTGTCAGAAAATTTTTCTTAAATTCTACTTAACACATCGTAAATAAATTATAATTATATCATTTATGTGTAGCGAGAGTTTAACGAATATATACATGACAAAAATTACATGCAAAAGGATGAAAATATTAAATAATATTTACCTTGAATAAAATGCAGAACCTGAGCAGCTGACTTTTTGCCTGACACTACGTATACATTAACCTACAATCCCAAGTAAAAAAAAACTAAACTTTTTTTTCCTAAGGTACTGAAATCGTGGTGTCCGGGATTACCCCGCGTCCGCGATTACCCCACTCTCCCCTATATCAAAATTACAGTAATTTCTTTCACAAAGAGTAACGTTAAAAAATTACTGTTGAATTTGAATTCCTTATTATTTCCAGATTATAGTGACAAAAAAAATTGAGAATTTTCAAATTCTGGCTAAGTTTGATGCAATTTCAAAAAGGAAAATATTTCGGCGAGCATCTATTGGCGTGTTTCCGTAACAGCAACTCAGACGCAGATATCTTGGGAGGCTCACTTATCTACTATTATCTGTCACAATATTACTTTCCTAATTTATCATACAAAAAAAATGAGACACCCACGGAATTTTAAAAAGGTATGATTCTCCAAATAAATGCTCTTTCAATTACCTAATTAATAAGATTTGTTTCTAAACGTATAGATGTGTCACCAGAAATAATATCATAACACTTGCCTAGAACTTCTGCATCATTATTAGTGAACGTGGCCGACTCCAGCTGTTTCTTATCAAAAGCCAAACCTGATCTAACCCAGCCTCATCTTTCGTGAATTCATCGCCTAGCTTAGGGATTTTATCAAATTTCCGTTTTTATCATAACCCTTTGACCGTTGTCATTAAAATAATGACAAAAATATTTGTTGGAAATAGACACTATAATTAGGGGATACATATTGGTGACGAATAAAAACTTTGGTGACAGAAAATATTGTTCCATTTAAAAATATGTATGATGTTGTTTCACCAGCATTATATTTTTAAACCCGCTTACTGTGTCAAACGTCGCTAATTGCGTGAACCGTGCACGTGTAGTAGTAAGATTGTAAGAAGCCCGTAAGAATGAGAGCCCGTCCTTATCTATACATATTACAAAACTCAGTCTGGTCAACAAGTTCAAAATGGTGTTAATCCGAGATAAAGCTCCTAAAAATATGAGCGATGGTAGCTTATTCGGTTCGAAATTACATTTAGAACACATTTAAGAAATTTTGAAAAAAAAATCCTTATAATTTCCAATAAAAATGTTTCAAGCATCCGTTTTCAAATGATGACATAAAAGTTTAAATAATTGACCTATAATATTCTTGCTTCTTGGTGCTCTTCTTATAGTATATACTTAACAAGATCACGCGATGAAAGTTTATAAAAGATTATTATATTTTTTATTAAGTATATACTTTTTAATTAACACAATATGAAATGTCCCAGTAGCATATGTTTTGAAATTGATATTTAATACTATAAAACAAATATTTTACGTGTTATTCGGTTTTCAGCGGCAGTGCGCCCAGTGCCGTAAAGGCCGCACTAGCCCCATTTTCAGCGTTGAATAAAAAATAAAAATAATGAAGATAGAGTTCCGGGAGTCCTTTTTTTATTGGAATTGTTTTAAGTATTAATAGTTATTGAGTTATCAATGAAAAACTAAACATCGTTTTTTCTTTATTTTAATTTGTTAATAACAATTGCATTTTTTATGTGCTAATAAAACCTCGAGATACATTTTCTAAATGTCATTCCGAATTGAATGAGCTATCGCTCCTATTTTAGGAGCTTTATCTCGTATTAACACCTATTTGAATTCGTTGACCAGATCACTATCTGTTTGTCCCTTTGTTTTCTTTTAACGCGAAACCCACTAATCCGATTTACGTGGTAGTTTTTTTTTTATTCATAGCTATATTATCTGGCCAGGTTATAAGATATATGTTGTTAGATGGCAAAGTAACGTACGAAATAAGTAGTGACAATAACGGTGAATCAATTCGGATAAAGGACGCTTTTGGGACGTTTAAATGGCTTACACTGAAGAAATCATAAGAGATATATCAAATTAATGTACTAGATAATCGAGGATACCTACAAAAAAGTCAGCGATAGCATATGTTTATTTTGTAATGAGCACTGACAGCACTCTGTACTTCACGCGAGCGGAGTCGCGGACACAGCTAGTATTTAGACAAACTTGCTACAACAAGATTTAAGTTTTCGTAGCAATATTATGTGTTATAGTGAAGGAAAAATCCCGATTTAAGTTCACAAGCATGATCATATTTTACGAGGTAAATGACACAGTTAGAGGCCGTAAACGGAATCTAATGTGCGGGTACAAGAAGCGACATCACCTGTGAACACGCCCCTTTCATGTACCTTAAGCAAGAACATAGACCGACTGTGTCCCCTTACCCATAGAGTATGTAATCCTTACGTAACAGTTCATCGTTACAATTCCATTGATTGGATAATGTTGTCTATGGTATACTTATATTACTAGGTGAACTGTGTGAATATTTTACAGGAGTTTTTTTGGCTAGACCGTAATCTGTTATGTGGTGGCTTTTATTTTATTTATTTATTAATTATATACAAACTTCACAGCACATTTTTGACATGTTTAAAATATTAGAATATAATTTTAAAGTAGTAATATTACATTTCGTATACCGTGTGTATGAATGTATTTAGAATTTTGTTTGCATAAATAATGTTGTGTGTGTGTGTGTGGGAGTGAATGGTATGTTGTGAATATTATTTGAGTGTTTTAGGTTTCCTGTATTAGTTTTGAACTAAACTTACACAGACTAACTTCAAAAATGGATTTCGGCTAAGGTAGAATCAGTCAATATCATTGAAAAGGTTATTGTACTGCGTAGTACATCTGTTTTACAGAAGAAATTGTGAAGAAACTGGAATCCCTAGTATGCTTAGTAGGTAATCGGAAATTTAATTTACTTAAGAGTTCTGGGTAATCTGTTATTGAGTTAACTAGATCATATAAATCGTATATCGCTTATAAATCTTAATTTTGAATTCATAAACTTATGTTATTAGGCTCTATGTTACGTAGCTTTGGCGTCATTTTACGTGATGTGGTTTGGTTATTGTGCAATAGTGAAGCGGATAAATTATAAAAATTTAGAAGATCCAAATTTGTTTTTAAAACTTTTGATTCGGCCGCCAATAAATAATCAAACATTCAACAATGTAACTCTTTTCTGTACTAAAGGTGCCCGGCGGCTTCGTACGCTTTTGTTACGTAGCAATTATTTTAGTTTCGGATTCATATATACCCTATCATCTGTAGAAGGACGTATGCTTCCGTCTACAAAAATTCATCATAATCTGCTGAGAATAAAAAAAAATCAAAAAGATTTTCAATAGTTTTATTGATAATTTTTATAGCCTATAAATTGAGCTATAAAATAAGCTACCATAGTACACCATTCTATAAAAATCGATCAAGCCGTTTTTGAGTTCAACGCTGACATACAAACAGTCAGAAAATAATATTCGTGACGAGTGTCCTTTAGTTAGTGGTGTGTTTAAGATTTTTATGCATATCGGGAAATTACTACATAACTACAGGTTTATTCATATAGATTTCACAAAATCAATTCTATTGAACATTAATTAGAGAACGTTATGAATTCTGTTAACAAGCTGGTTTATTATTCGAAGTACGCTGACCACGGATTCCCGAGATATTTCTGAAATTCAAAACTATCCCTCGACGTCGATCAATCTCTGTTGCCTTGTCCCGCTTGTCATAACTGCGGCCTGTCTGATTAATTTCAACTTCCAAACAAACCAAACATTACGGTTTCATTCCAGTACGAGCTATACTACATATTTTTATTAACTCGCTTTCTTATTTGCCTGCTAATCGGATTTATCGAGAAAAAGCTTTAATCATGACGTGAATATAGCGGCATCCTTTAAAGTATACAACAAATGAGAAAAACCGGTCAAGTGGGACTGCCGGAATCGGACTCACGCTAGTAACACTGAATTGAAGTAGAGAAACTTTTTTCTCGCACTTTGTTGGTTTTCTACAGACGAATTTGATAACGTTAACATATATTACGTTAACACAACAGAAAAATGATTTAATAGTGACACTAGGTGTCGCTAGAGCACTGTTCTAAAAAATTTTATTATTATATTAGATTCTAAAGGATCTTCCTTTTTTTATAGCACGTCAAAGTGACGGCATTGTGAGCATAGCGACTATCTATCACTATAACAATATCACGATCACTTACAATCTATCGCTAGTCGTAACTGTCATACTGGTCTGCTGAATGTCTCTTCATGTTATATTTGAAGGACTCCATGTCGTAGAAAGGAGGGAACACACTATCCTGGAGACAGTTACACAACTTCACAGTACGGCAAAGATATGACGAAGACAACTTTTTGTTCATGCCGACATGGATGTTAATGTAAAGCTATAACTCTGGAACCCATCGCATATGCTTCTGTTATGAAAGGGAGAGAAGTAGAGGAGGGATTAGGTTGAACAGCTCTTCAGAATATTAGCCAGGATACAGACAGTAGAACACGCTCAGTGGCGACAATGTTCCTTCATATCTGAAGTGGCTGAAATAACTTAGTTGCGTTCACATTACTTACAATGTGGACAGTCCATCTCTGCAACCTGTTCAGGGCATCGATAAGGTACAGATCTGTCCCGAACAGTACATTCCCGAACAGTATTCCGTACAAGGTCAAACTTGTGTCTTGTTAAGCAGATACAGCTGATAGGGCGTGATTAATTACACCCTGTTTAAGATTCTGAGACTTCGAGATGTGGCGGAGATGAAAGTCCCGATGTATGGTTCCCTGGGGTTAAGGTTGTTGCGAATGTCCATACCTAGTTTACTGAGGCTGACACGCATTGCTAGTGAAATGTTCTGAAGAGGGGGTAAACCAGGGATTTTTTGGTAGAAAACGAGCACACTTGAGTTTTCTTGGCGTTCAACTCAACCTAGTTACATGCTCACCATGTAAATATGCGGTAAGAGGATTGGTTAATCCCAATGGCATGTTTCTCCCATTTCTTTTCTGTTTCCCTCTTTATATTAAAAAAAAAACTTCCCGTGGCAATATTATATTATTATTTTTTTAAATTAATAATTATTTTATAATGCATGATGTAAATATGACTGTAAATTATATTATCAATAACTCTCTCTAAATTGTAACATGACATTTATTTTTTAGTATAACATAATCTCTTCTGCAAAGATAAAAAAGTTTTACTTCAAACGTGCGTAAATGTTGAACGCACAATTTTTTTTATATTATTTATATGTAAAATTATTTAAGACTGCGAACTAGTGACAGTAATAAACAGTACCTACTTACCAGCAGGTCTAATTCCAAGCAGCTATAAAAAATAAATATCTTAAATGAAATGGATGACATGCTTTACAAACAAGAATAGTCTCATTGTTTTAACAAAGTTGATTTATCATTGGCCAGTCGTTAACAAGATGTCGCCGGACATTTGATGTTCGCTATTAATTTATTAACATAAACTATATAGAATGAATCTCGTCCGAGGGAATTAACAACGGTTGTCTATTGGATAGCTTTTAGATAATAAACTCCTCAGAAATATACAGGAATAATAATTATAAGAAACTTTTTTATCTGACTGTTAGTTTCAGTAATTAGCGCGTGTAAACACACAAACAAAAGAATAATCTTTAGAGTTTTATTATTAGTATAAATATAGGGTAAAATATTAATTTTGAAACGTGTGTGTGCAGAAGCTGCAGCGACCAAGGTAAGTGGTTTGCTTCATATGGTTTGATGAAATCAACTGGACTGAAGATAAACCAGGCCGAACCGGATTAATTTTGATGTTTCGCGGGAATATATTTATCTTATTAGAGTTGAACTATAAAACAATTTTGTTCACATTGTGATGTTTTTTGGAGATTGCTCCTTAGGGAATCGATTTTCATGTATAGCCCTCGGTACGTAAATTAGATAGTGATAGTCGTAGAACGTATTCGCGTATCATATTGACCATGTAATAATTTACATAAATAAAAATGAAATGCTGTTCGTTGGTAAGCGCATCACTTGAGAACGGCTCGACAGATTTAGATATTTTTTGTTTTAAAATGTTCGTAATACAATGTAGTAGGATTTAAAGACAAGAAAAACTGGAAAAAAATTCTATCGGATTTTTGTATGATTCAAATTAAATATTCAAAGAATGGATATGTGTATTTTTTTATTTTTATTTATGGTCATGGAAAAGTTATAAGGAAAAAAACGAGATAGGTGGTACTGTTGTCAAGTTATTGATTAAGTACTGGAAAAGGCAAATCAACGTCTGCCGAGCTAGCTAGTATATTGTTGTTGATTGCATGCTTGTTTTTAAGTAATGTCATAATTTGCACGACGTAACAATTTACGTTCTGTGGGTGTGTCATACAAATCTTCCTATGATGAATAAGGTATAATAATTTTACTTTGTCTACGGTAAATATTCCAGTCGCGCGTCAGAGCTGATACGCGCCAATTTTTTCTTTTACTATAGAACGTGTGCATGTATGGATATATTCACTCCCCCGACGCTTCGAGCTGTTAATCAGCCGGACATGTCGGCGACGGGAATCGCTCCCAGAGCTCTTGTTGCGATGTAAGCCGGACGAGGTGCAATATCGTCGAGCGGTTCCACTCCCCGAGGCGTCGTTCAAACAGACTTATAATTATAGTGGAAGAATAACATTATATGTTACTAAGTTTTACCGACGGTTTTCTCCACATTTTAGTTGCTTTTATAAGTCCTTGAGGTCCTGAAGGGCTTGAAACAATTATTTTATTTTTAAACACACTGGAATTCTAAACTACAACAAACAAACATACCATTTTGTAATCTTTATCTTCTATACATATTATAAAACTCAACGTCTCTCTGTCTGTATGTCCGTTTATGTTCTTTTCACATGAAAACCACTTATCCGATTTACATGGTTGACTCTTTTGGGTCAAGTAAATGGCTTACGCTGAGTAAACCATAAGAGATATATCAAATTAATGTTATACATAATTGTGGATGTTAAAAAGATCTACAATCTGCATATATCTGTTTTCTAAGGATCACCCACAATAAGCATTTATGAGGCGCACAATTCGCACGCACACTCGACCGACAGCATTCTGTAGTACAACCGAGCGGAGCCGCGGGCACAGATAGTATGATATATTTGTAATTGATTTCTCTGAAACGACTCTAAAAATTTGGATGAAATTTTTGTATTAAGATGTTTTACATTCCAAGTTTACTTATATAGGTGTTGTTGACGTGAAACTTCTTATGCGCCTTCCAACGCGTTAAACGTTTAACGCACATTATCGGTCTCTCCTCTTTGTGTGAGCCAGAGCGAGAGAGCAAATGTCGGTGTGTATGTATATTGCACACTGTTTAAATAAAATATAAAATATATTTTAAAATGAAGTTTCACTTCTATCGTGTGTGAATCGCACACAGACTTTTTTTTTGCATGACACCAAGTGAAGCTCCCTTGCCTACATATTTATTAATCATAAAGAATGTATTTTTCTTTAATTTTATGCCTTATATCTATTACGAGATGTTTTTATGGGTTTTGGAGTGCTTTGCGGTAGAATAAGTGTGGTCATATTGAGATATTCTTAAAAATTTACTTACTACGTCTGATGCTAAATATAACCTTAATTCCCGAGGGTTAGGAAAATCGATTTAAACTAGCTGTGCCCGCGGCACCGCTCGCGTGGATTACATAATCGATATATAATATAGATATAAAAAAATTGAAGTAAATTAAAAATAAAATTGTCTGTTTGTTCCAGGTAATCTCCGAAACGGTTGTACTGACTTTGACGGGACTTTCATTGGCAGATAGCTGATGTTATTACTGATACAGATACTTTTATTTACAAATACTTATTAAATAAACTCGCGGGCACAGCTAGTATAAAATATATGTAGCCTAAGTTATTCCTTATAATATCAGCTATCCTGTCTGTGAAAGTCTCGTGTTTGTAATTTAACTTTAACAGCGAATCCCTCTAATATTCCTTACTAATATTGAATACTAAAACTGAGATGCGGTAAGCTTCTTATACAAGGCCTGGATTTATGTTGCATGAGGTTACCGCGACAGCGAATAAACGGTGTGCGGTATCCCGATGGGGGTTACCGTAACCGCAGTAAATCGAAAGCGTTGATTAAATTTAATACGCTTACATTGCAATTAACATAATGACGATGTCAATAAACATATAGATAATAGAAATTACTTTTGATCTTAGAATTTGTATTTTATATTTGATATGATGATAATCTTATATTCATAAATCTATACCTAAATGTATTTTTATCCAAATTTTTGTGATATATATCTATTTTAACATGAAAATTACATTAAAAAAAATTGACAAGCTATTTCTATGTTTAGATTTAACTCAAAAATGACTTGAGCGGTTTTTAAGAAATCTTGTACATGGGAAGTTTATTTTATTCCACAATAGATAAGCTATAAAATTGTCTATAATACTTTTAGAAATGTTAAAAAAGGTGTTCAATTTTTTATTTATTTATTTACACTTATTCGTGATCAGTGTTCTTTAAATAATATGTCAATAAACTCAACCATATCTCTATATATAGAATGTATAGACCATATGTATATATGGATTTCCGAAAAAATCAATAAAAGTAAAGACAGACCTACCGATTTATTAATATAAATCGATGATGGCTCAGTGGTAGTGTGTACGACTTCGCGTCGATTGATGTGAGTTCGAATCCCTGCAATGAGCCTGAGGTTTCGGTGAAGGAAAACATCGTGAGTAGCATGGTGGTAGGGTGGTAACAACATTAACTTTATTTTAGATAGGTACTTACTAATGTAAAATTGAAGTCATTTTTGGTACGACAGTATTTCATTCAACTGGGCTTCCAACCGAAATTATTCGAAACATTCACATGGAATACATTTACGGTCCCGGATATCCGATAGTTTTAGTTACAGTTATGGAGTTCCATCAGTTAATAACCCTGACTTATATAAATATTTCGGAAAAATTCTCTAGATTATATACAAATTAGATAGAAGGTTCTTTCTTTTGACCAATTAATACGACACGACTCCCACATTATCCTTCACTTCTTAGAAAAATCATCATCTAACTCTTCCTCGGTTTCCTTTAATTTTTCCTTCTACAATAGTCTTAAAGAAATTGTTGTGCTACATGTATCAAGTGTTCAATTATCTTTTCTGTTCTTTATGTTGCCCAACAATTGTCTTTTCTCGTCAACCATTCTTAACACTTCTCATTTGTAATCTTTTCTGTCCAACTGGTGTTCTCTATTCTCCTCCAACACTACATCTTAAACGCTGTTAACCTTTCTCTGTCTCTTTGGTTTAGCGTCTATGTTTCGCAGCCATACAATGCTATGCTCCAGAGCTAGTTTTTAATGAGACGTTTTCTAATCTTGGTTTTAATTTTAGATTTTTGTATAGAAGGTTAGTGAAGCTCTATTTATTTATTTTAAAATGCATTACTCTGCATAATAATAAATATATTCTTTGTAATAACATAGCAACCCTTTTGATGTAGAAAACTTATTCATTAAAACATTAAAACTGTTATTATTATAACCTTTCTAGATTAGACTGGAGCTCGCCTGATGCATTTAAACGATACTAAATCTAAAATGCAAATGTTACAAGTGCGATGGCACTCTCTATGTCCCTTTTGTGTGTAGGGGAACTGTTCTACTAAGATATAGAATTGCTGGAACAGTATGTCCATAGAAGTACACGAATATTGTGTCTAGGACATTTCATATGTTTCCCCAATGTTGTCATTTAACATCAATAACATAATTAAAAAAACAAAACAATTTTTTTATATATAAAAATCTTGTGTGCGTCTGTTCGTGATCGTGTAACTTCTGAACAACTTGACCAATTGAGGTCATATTCACCGAATATATTTGTTTTGTTGAGACGATGGGTTATATGGGTGGATAGCTTTGTTAGGATCCATTAACTAGCCATTAACTACCGGAAAGCACAGAGGAATGTCTGCCGGTCCAACTAGTACTATATGATATTATAATTAAACTCTGTAAAGAAAACTCCAATTTAAAAAACATTTCGCTCATTAAATTATATTACTTTCGGGCTGACGATAATGGGCTATGTTTCATTCTTATTATTTTTTAAATTGTAACGTGTGCGTCAAGGTGTCTCGTGCGGTTGCTAAATTATAATTAAATAATTCTAATTTCAAAGGTTTTTAGGTATGATTCACGCTAGGTTATACTTTAGAAGTTATAGGTGCTTCTTTAGGCGCGTCATTAAATAATTATGAGAGTGAATTTATACGGTGCCCACGCATATTGTAAGAAAAAGTTTCTACATTATGCAGTTTTTCTAGTAGTACGGTAAATTAACGGTACCTACTGAACCTGATGAAAAACATAGTATAGTCCACAAAAAACCAGCGCGAGATCGGCAATCAATCGGCGGTCGCCGCTGTCACGCCGGCCTGCATAAATATCTCTTCACGTTACTCTTAAAAGGCTCGATGTCGCAAGGAGAGGTTTTTTTTTTGTGCGGAAATCTAATTATTTTTCTAAAATAAAACTAGTCTAAGTTATGCCTTATAACATCAGCTACCTGCCAGTGAAAGTTCTGTCAAAATCAGTCAAACCGTTTCAGAGATTACCCGGAACAAACACACAGACAAACATTAAAAAAAAAAAGATTATTGTTATAGGTACCGTGTGGACTTTCATATGCATTTCAATTTTATTATATGTATAGATTTTATTATATGTTTATTTTATGTATATATTCGGTCTGTATTCTTAGGAAATAGGAATTATTTAATTGTATATCTGCATAGGTAAGTACTCTATCACAACATTATTATATTAACTTAATTATATTACTTGTAGTATTCTACTATTTATAATAGGTACATTCATACATACACCGTACATTCATTAAAATTTCTAATTAATTTTGTTAAGTGTATAATATATTTCTGTAATAATAAATGTAAATGTAGAATAACATACAATAATTATTTTAATTTATATTCAATGTTTTATTATCATTAAATTTTTAACACCAGACTATTTTCTTAGAATATGTTTTTAGTTCGATAATTCATCGCTAGGGTAAATGTCAATGTCTCAAGTGATACCTGCTCAAAGTTAAAAAACTGTGCTCTCCACATCTTCGAATGCCAAAGAACTGATAGACAGCGGCGACCGCTTACGAATTATCGGTGTCTCGGTGGTCTTTGTCGTATTTTAATTGTACTGTGTTTATTATCAAGCACGCAGGCGGCAATTTGCCGTGTTACAATAAAAAGTAGTTTTTGAGATTGAATTAATATTATTAACAGAGGTTCTATTTCTGTCACGTGTACAGAGTTTTAGTTGAAAACGCTATTTTTTTTTCATTGACTACCGTGTGTATTTAAGTCGCATCTAGCAAAGAGCCTACAAAATCCTTTAGTATTCACTCGTTTCACACACGAGAGAACTAATCTGCTAATGCACCTATACTTGTCAAGTCTATTTCGAGCTGTTCGACAGTTTCGAACTTCGTTTGAGTTCACGTCTGATAAATACTGTCGTTTGACATTTCTGTATCCTATTCCTAGTCCGGATATCTACGAATGAAATGTAAAATGTCATTCTGTCTAATTGGTCTGAACTATTTGATGTGTGTATGTATAGACGCCAGATTTAATTTTTACAGTAATACTTATTTTGGCGCGACTTCAGAGTAACTCAGATCTTTTTTCTTACGGAATTAACGTTTTAGCGGACGGAAATAACGTTCAATAAAATATGTAGTCATATTTGTTATATAATTTTACACTAATAATAATAAATATTGTTTATTAATATCTGTTGTATTAGCTAATAAAATATTTTTAATAAATAAAAATAATAAAATACAATTTTGTGTGTAACCTTTATTACGCGTATTTGAAGGTCCTAAAACTTCTTTGAACTTGTAGCAGATATTTATTACATCAATACCTATATTAAAAAGTAAACAAGCAATTTTAGATTTTAGTGGCATGTATTAAAGATACACAATAATAGCTACATACAAAAAACTTAATTTAATTCGCCTTAAAAAATGTGCATGGTTTAAATAACTATATATTTTATATATGCTGTCAGACGAGTGCACGTGCGAATTGTGCTGCCTCAAAAATGCTTATTGTGAGTGATTTTTAGAAAATAGACATATGCTAGCGCTGTCTTTTTTGTAGGTCTCTTTAAGATCTACAATAATTTGATATACCCCTTATGGTTAACTCAGCGTAAATCATTTAATTGCCTTTAAAGCGTTTTTTTTTTCGAATTGTTTCACCGTTATCGGCATTGCTTATTTCGTATATTACTTCATGTAACAAAATATATCCTATAACCTGGCCAGATAACATATCTATGAATTAAAGGAAAACCCAATGTAAATAAGATTGGTGATTTTACGTGAAAAGAACATAAACGGACAAACAGACAGAGATACTTTGAGTTTATAATATGTAAGAAGATAAATACCTTAAATTTCAACATGACATTATTTTTCTATTAACTATAAACTATACTATAACTATTTACTATATAATTATAGTATTTTTTTAATGAATAAAGTGAAAGACTATATAGGCCGATTAACTGTATCAATTTATAAAGTTTAAATCAATAAATTAAATGCGTTTCAAACGCAAAGAAAATCCTGTTCGCGCCAAATTCACTCAATACTTATCGAAATTATGCTGCCAGCAAGACCTAACACGTAAAAAATGTTTTTATTTAAATGTCTACGTTGAATAAAACATTTTCTTAGATAAGAAGACATTTAGATTCCCCAGACAGCAAATCGACACTGCGAGAAATTATGGTCAATCAATTAGGTCATAATTTTTTTAAATATGCTACAAATTATAAATTTTAAAGTTCCGTACCGAGAAAAATATTACTCTTTTTTAATATAGGGTTGTTATTAATTTATTTAAATAAAAATATGAGCTTTTGTATTTTATAAATTTATTATTATATTATTATGTTTCGTATCGTGGAATATTAATATCTCGTGGTTATTACTCATTAACAATGGAGATGGCTACAGCCGGATGTAAGTCGATTGTAATCGACTGTATCGTGCGACCTTACATGTGGAAGAACATCTGACATAAAGTCTCATTTCACCGCGTCGCGTATTATACTCAGATGGTGTACATCCAGCTGTCAAACGAATTTTGCGATCACTACTGTTAGGCGAAGGCGACGCCGCGCTGGAGTGACTGTGGCGAGCGGAGGTGACCTGCGGGCGCGTAAAGCGTGAAGACAGTGCACCTGCCACGTAGAGGCGGTCGCGTGACAAGAGGTTATTTGCTATTATTTGCTGAGGCTATCAGCTAATAACAATTTTTTCTAAATTGGCACTTAGATCTCGATTTCTACGCAGTCGTCGCTGTTGAACTACACTTACCATTGAATAAAGTGCAATCATTATTCTGGACCCCATTTGAAATAAATATACTTAATGTTATTTTTATATAATTTATGTATATAATGCCATCATTTTTTTTTCTACATTTTTCGCCTATCAGAATTGATGTATAGAAGAATTCGATTATTTTAATATTTTCCAAGCATCGCAAAGCCCGGGAATTGTTTTCGATTACTGTTTCTTTTTTAAATAGCGTCGTAGTAATATTTGCTACTGTCGGTGTTTTATGAACTTATATAGAGTTCAAATCAATGGCCTTTTTATTCTGTGGTCCTTATGTTCTGTAACATTTAAGCTATTGTGCGAGTTTTTGGCGGGATGTTGAGCTTCTATGTTGTGATTTTAATTTTAATTCATTATCTTAGGTTCTTTGATCCTAGATTATGTAATATTGCTGGTATGTTGCGTGTTTGATTATTTTGTATAGGTGAAATGAAATATAAATAAACTGGAAACAAGTATTTTGAGTTACAACAAAAACTCCATAGATTGTTTTAAAAGGGGGCTTACCTTCTTGTTAGACCCACTTTAAAGATTAGAAAATAATAATAGGGCTTAAAAACATTGACACTGGCAGGTGCTTCTGCGGCGATAAAACAAGAAGAAGAAAAAGAAGCCATTGTGCAAATATATTCAATGTGGTACCATTGTTAATAAAATGGTGGCTAACTTACTAAAAATTGGAAGAGATTTTGAAGCATTTTCATATTCATATACATCCTATTATTCTGAAAATGTCATACAAGTTATAAAATATTAAGTAATGTAACGTAATTTTAAGAATTAAATATAAAAATACTACATGACTAATAAAGTTCCTGGCAAAAACTACGTAGTTGTTTTGTATAGTGGGCAATTCTAATAAGTAACAAGTGCACCCCCATTTTGATTTATACAACATCAATATATAACACAAGTAAAGGTAAAAGTAAGTAGTGCTCAAGCCGATTAAGTACCATTTTATTACCTGCATTTGCTAATAGAAATCGTTTTATTCGACTCTAATGCGGAGACGAGCCGGTAGTCGCGACGGCGCGGCGGTAGCGCCTTACTTTCCCGTAAAAACAATATATTATTAAAAATATTATTGAATAAAAAAGTACCTATATTAAATAATTACAGAAAGTTTTTTCATGTATGTTTCCATACTGAACGTGTTAAGAACTTACTGGGGTCACTGAACCTTCTCCAGTCTAATTTATTGAATTTGTTAAAACGTTTTGAATAATTACCTAAATCGATTCACTTTTTGCTGTACTTTGTTTACATATTATTTTTAATTTTTATTTCCTTACACCACAATATGTGTTAACTTATGTTGTTAAATTCTTTAAACAGAGTTTAATAAAAGCACTTTGGTACTAGGTACGCAGAACAACAAAAAGCATTCATAACGACCATTTGAAAGCGAGAATACGCGCACGCTGAACTATCACATACCAGGCTGGCAGATATCGCGCAGAGCTATTTAACAATTCAGTCACTACTGTCGACGAGTCTTTGTGCCGCATCACCGCTGGGCAGTGTTTGCTTTCAATTAGACAGTGATTGTGCCGGCCAGTAACTACGTTCGCACTATGATATCCTAGTACATTGCTGGTGGTGCAATTAACTGCGAATCTCTTGGTTAGAACTTCACTGGCTATGCAAATAGAATAAACATTATTATTTTACTATATATATTTAAAATTTGATCTCTAATTACGAAATGAAATTTTACTCAGTTATAAAGAACCAAAGTTACTAATAAAATAAGGTTTATTTGCTGTCAGACTTTGTTTCAGATGGTTGCTCAAGGCTAACTATCGATGGACACGGGGACCATTGTTTCACCTTATCTAATAATTATGTAACTAATATTATATTATATTATTATTATATTATAACTTTATATTGGCTGTCTATTAATAGCTGTTCATCTATTTTTATGAGAAATTACAAAATAATCCTATAAATATCTCAGTTCTGAACGAAGACCCTTTCAAAACTAAGACACTGAGTTTAAAGATCAACTGCAACCCTATCAGTATTTTTGAAGATATGAAATTCTTTAAGTGCGTTATGAAAAAATGAGAGTGAATTATTACGATGCGCGCCCACATTGTAACAAAAAGTTTAAAATATTAAGTTACTTGCACTTTTTGTTTAATTTAGGTGAATATTGTCACTCTCGATGTTATGCGTCACTAACGCGCATACACGCATGTGTTTTTATTCATATAATATACAATATTGTACAATAATGGTACTTACGTGAATATAATTACTCAAACGTCATGTGAGCCATAAAAGCTCACTAGTAAATTTTATTTGTAAAATCCAGTTACAACGGGGAACATAAATAGTTTTTTTAATTCTAACTTTTATTATTAATCCCATTTTAAGAATTGTGATAATAATACAATTTTATTCAGTTCATAAAATACAATAGACAATATAAATAACAAGAATTCTGTATCTATTTATCCACGCAAAAACCTTTTAAGCCCCTCAAAGTAACTTTGGTGACTACACAAAAACTTCTTCAAAACATGCCATATTTAGTTGCAGCTTATTTTAGTGGGTAACTTTTAATTGCATTGGCTGGTCAAAGAGAGAGAGAGCGCTCCCTGGAGGGAGGAGTTATGTTACATCGTGTAAGTGGCAAATTAACATTGAAAAGTTAGCTTTTCTAAAAATATATATTCTACTAGTTGTGCCTTCGGCTCCGCTCGCGTGCACTCACAGAATGCGAGCAGCGCACGCGTGAATCTTACTGCCCCCGCTCAAAAGATGTAAGACAAAAATGCTTATTGTGGGATCATCCTTAGAAGATAGATATGTGCTATCGCTGACTTTTTTTAAGATCTACAATTATGTATAACATTAATTTGATAAATCTCGTATGGTTTACTCAACATAAGCGCCCCAAATGCGTCCTTTTTCGAACTGATTCACCATTATCGTCACTGCTTATTTCGTATGTTACTTTATCTTAACATATTCTATAACCTAGCCGGATAACATAGCTATGATGAATTTAAATAAAAAACATGTAAATCGAATTAGTGGTTTTCGCGTAAAAAGAACATAAACGGACAGGCAGACAGAGAGACGTTGAGTTTTATAATATGTATTATCTACAAGATGAGTAATTTAATATAGAAACCAAGTAATACAAAATTGTTGTAAATTCTAATATTCATTGGCATGTACGCGACAAGAAAGTTTGACTATGTTATGATAATGTGAACTCCACCACAATTGTTCGGAGTTACACAACCGAACTGCTCTTTAGGTATAATTAGTGCACTGCGTGCACTTTAACATTTTATTGTTAAAGTTATATATTTGTAATATTCAGTTCGCGATCAACCACAAGCGACTCAATACCACAGCCGCTACAATTAGCGGCTGACCTTTAATTATTAACCATTAATATAATAAACCATTTTACCATAAACCATATCCACCTTTTTCTACAACAATAAACAATTTTTTTATTTTAATGTTACATAAAAATTGATATAAAAGAAGTCTTAGTTTAAATAATTTAGAGTTATTTGAAAATTAACTAATTTACGTATATATATAAATAAAAATGAAATGCTGTTCTTTACATAAATATAATGTAAGTATATTTATTTAATTTAAAATTGTGGAATCACTATGTAGTCATCTAAGTATTCTTTAACTTACTGTTTGGTATATGTATGTTAGTGCGAGTAGGACCGTCAAAATTTTACTTTATGACGTCAGCGTCCATGTAAAAATTAAGACTTTTAATTATATCTCTGCGTCCCTGGTACCTTCACTACGGTCAATACCTAGAATGTGTTATTTATAAGCCATTGAGATTCTGTATATAAAATGGCTCTTTACTAGTTCATGAACGCCCAGTAGATTCTAAACTAAATTAGACTTAGTTGGAGCCAGTGGAAACAAACTACGAAAAATCTAACATTGTGTGATTCGTTCTTTTTTATATAGTTGCAAGGAAAAGTTACGGCACTCGGCCTGATGTGATGAAGTACAGAGCAATCCAAAACCAGTGACGTCACTACCATGCCAGCAAGAGATGCCGAAACGCGACAAACCAAAATAGATTATCGCCATCTGCATGGCCGTCGCGACCCAGTCAAGTATAGATCCCTACCATCCCACTTGATTATTGGATATGTAATACACCGATTAGTCCCGGAATGCGACCAAGTATAAACGGCACCACTACAGTTAATAGGGTGTTTTACACATGAGGTTTGTTGGTCACGATCAATTAGGACTCAATTCTTGTGTCCTACAGCAAATATACGGTGTTGCAGGACCAGCCATTATAAGTCGTATTTACTTAACATGGTTAATTAAAGCGATCGTTTAATTACACTAAATAATGAACAAAGTAAGTACAAAAAGCGATATAAAATGTGGTAATTAAAAAAAATTGGATAAAAATGTTAAAATATTCTACGTGATCGCTGCCATGTACCGGGCTGTACCGTGATTTGCGAAAAACATGTTTTTGCTCAACCCTTTGAAACCTTTCGGAGTTTCGGATAGGCGTGACTAGGCCTGTTCATGAAGCTTAATTAACCTTTTTACTATCAATAAAGAGTCCTTATCTTAATCCTTTTTAGAGATAGCTTATTATGTTATGCCCTTAATTATTATTGTTAATATTCTAATTCGACACTATTAAGTTACTTAGCAATTTTTGTCTTCTATACTTGTTATAAAACTCAATGTCTCTGTGTTTGCCTGTCCGTTTATGCTCTTTTCATGCGAAAACCACTAATTTGATTTACATGGTTTGTCCTTTAATTAATAGATATATTATCTGGCCAAGTAATATGATATATTTTGTTATATAAAGTAACATAATAAATAAGCAGTGACGAAAATTGTAAATCAATTCGGAATAAATAATCTTTTGGGTCGAGTAATTGGCTTACGTTGAGTAAACCATAAGAGACACATCAAATTAATGTATACATAATTGTAGATCTTAAAAAGGCCTACAAAAAAATAATTGAGTGTTGTTTTTTTTTTGGAGGAAACCGAGTGAAGTTCGTTAGCCTTATTTTCATAAGGAATGTATTTTTCTTTAATTTTAGCTATAATATTTATTTGTTAGACAAGTTGGATCGAGGGCATGTTTCGGAACGAAACGTTGATAACGTGAAGTTGCTCCCCCATGAACTTTACTTGACTGAAAGGCTTTGAACGCGCACGGCCGTTAAACGTTGTAATTAAAATTGGAGTTTTAACCCGCTATAAATTTTCTTATTTATACGTCCACTAAATCTCTAGCGTGCCATTGCAAACCTAAATCGTATTTTCAAATGCTGAAGAAATGTTTAATGCCGAGGAAAGTCACAGACTTATCATCGCGACAGCCCACGACGAATAGGTGATTTCAAAATACAAGAAATAAAGTTGTGTTTCTTTACTACTTACCTACATTTTTCAATGAGTACAAGTTTCATCAAAATATTTCCATTCACTGTTAGCCGATAATGTTAATAATTAAATTATCACACGGATTTCAGAAAATTCGTTAGTCCTTTCAGAAAGTCGACCCCTAATTATCAGATCTATATTCCGCCAGTCTTAACCGTTTGACAGTTACGACATTCTTGCATGTTAAATTTTTTTTTTTTTTTTTTTATCGTAGCACGGTAAAGTGATGGTAAGCACAGTTTAATCCAAAAACATCGGTTACTACCGAAAAATCGACAATCATCAGTTGCCGCTGTCATACCGGCCTGCAAAGCCTTACGGCAACTGGATATAAACTAGCTTATCCTGAAACGAGACAAATTAGAAGAGAGTCAATGTGACTGGTTTAACATCATGTTCATGACGGTTGCGACCTAGTCAAGTACAGATCGATACCACCCCGCATTACTACTGGATAAACACCGGCTAATCCTGGATTGAGACACACCAAAGCGTGCCATTATGGTAGGCATTAGGTCGAGTAGGTCGAGTTTTTGATAGTTAGTCAATCTACCCCTATAGTCAACCATCCCCGGTCTCCCCTACACCTGGTGTATGGTATTCGCAATCCAATCGTGCTTAATTATCGTATCCTACCACTCAGCAAAGTTCTGAAATCAATGGAAAACTACCACTTAAAGTCCTTGAAGTCACAACTAAACATTTTAGTCAGGATTCTTGAATATACATCCATTGACAATCCAATAACGCCTTTTATATTAAAACAAGGTAAATTGAAAGTTTGTAGCATCAGCTCAATGTTACGATGTTCTTCCAATATCATTTAAGTAACATAATACCAAATTTCGACTCGATCAGACCTGTGAAAGATACTCATATCCATTTATCAGCTAGAAAGATCTGATAATCTTCAAATGCCTAAACAGATTTTCTTGAATCAGCTGAGAACAATCTCAATAAAGTTACACGTCAAATAAATAAAAAACGACATCAAAACCGGTTCAGCTCTTTGGGAGATACGATTGCACAGACAGATAGATATAAAGCTTCACTGATACACACGTTCAACCTAGAACACCCCTTTTTATCGTCGAAGGTTAAAAAATAAAATTTAAATAAAACGGATTAAAATTAAGTGTTAGTAATAAAAAGAACTTAGACTAATTTAAGTTTAAGATAGATTTTAAAAGAATCTCTTCATTAATTTTATAGATTTTTGTCTATAGCGCGGCAATAATTTCAAGGCCCGAGGACGTGACGCGACGCCGCGCTGTGCCTAAAGTAATTAATGAATGATATAAAAAGTGGGACATTTCGAGGCGGACCTCGAAACAACGCTTAATTATTGCCCAAGGGCACTCGGAGTCTCAGTAAGAATTTAGTAAATAAATTAAATTTTGTTCAAAATTATATAATTTTCGGAGTTAAAAATGTTATCATATCAGACACAAAAGAAAGCTCCATCTGCATGTGATAGTGGGTTGGTAAACCATTCGTGCCTGGTATAACGATCTTCATATACAGGACTAAAACCCTGGGTAATGCTAGGCGTGAACAACGATGGCTTATGAAAGCCGGGATTGATAGTCTAAAAGGCCACTACGAAGGTGGTCTTAGTGTCACCGTAATTGATAATAGTTTCGCCGATTTTACATTCACCGAATTTTTGATAAATAACTTATGGATTTCATTTCGATATTACCATTCATCACTAAGCATATCATGAATCCGTTTTTACATTTTATAAATGCATAGAATTATAGAAATGTGCATTTTATTAAAAAGACCTTACTTCAATATAAATAAATTTGTACAAATTCTCTCAAAGGCAATCATTTTAAAAACATCCAACAATCAATCCCGCTAAGCCCTGGTTTTTTAATTTAAAGATGCGTTATTCCGAAAAATTAATTTCTTCCGAGATGATTGTTTAAAGTGGTGAATGATTCGCCTTCACCAGTTCGTACTCTAAGACAAGAGCAAACCTTCAGAGCATCGTTTAAAAACTTTTGTACAGAACCAGACTTGCAGCTTAGCGTAATCCTCAAATCCTGAAAATATTTTCCCTAAGCTTTCAAACACAGTTTTTACTAGCTCTTTTTATTTTTATCTTTTTAGTATGTATTGTATTATTTATTTGTTTATATTTATTGGGGTCCGTTACGTTGGATTAAGAGGCCCAGTCAAAATATTAGCACTGCACTGATTTCGCGAGTTGACAATACGTTTAAAAATAAAGTTAATTCGTTTAATCACATTGGTTTATTTATGAAAAGTCAAAAATATAAATGTAGAAAAAACATAGTTCTTTGTCAAAGTTTTCCTTGGGAATTTTTTTTTATGGGTAAACCCTATCAGATTGGCGATCGTAAAGAACTTTTTAAAAGCTACAATAAGATGATAGCTCAAGTTTAACACTGGAACAATGTTTTAGAAAAAGTTTTGGGATCCAACTACCACACGCAGCTGGACCGTATTCTTAAAAGACATATATTAAACGTTATGATGCCTCTGACAGTTGTTATGCCGACTGTACATTAAGGTGTGTGAAAAGCGAAAGTGTTCTACGTTCTCGTGACAGCATAACTCGTTACTTATAGTTCTATATATGTGTTGTGAGATGGATAGATAAACTTCTCTTTCTTTCTTTCATTGAGGAATATTACAAAGAAAGTCTCTATAACATTAAAAAAGAATTTATTTAGTCCAGATCGTATTGTTATATTTATAAATGCGCGTTCGTTTCCTTTACGCTTAGTAACTCTAACAAATAAGATTAAGTTGAGAACAAAAGTTTAGGTTCACAATAAAATTCGTTCTTGCTGTACGCGGCTCGAAACGAGCTATGCCATAATATACAACAGTAGGGTTATTCACATTGTGATTTTTTTTTTTTGTAAAATTTAATCTCTATATTATATTATTTCTCAAAGATGTCTTTTGTGGCAATGCCATAACTCCCTTAATTACTCATCAAAATTAATTACTCAAACATAATTTTAAAGCTTATATTCCATGCTATTGTACAAAAATAAGAATATACATAGTTTATATTATAATGGTATATATAAATATAATAGATTAACATTAATATTTTCTTTAAAAATACTAAAAATATATTCATTAACTTGTTAAAGGCGCCATCTATTAACGATCTGTTTCACTAATGTTTAACTAACATGACAAGTGTTAGACTGTTTACATTATATTCATTTCACCTGATGGTGAGCCTAGTTCAAGTATAGCAGCGAACACTGAATGATGGAATAATATAATAATTACACTAGCCTAGAAATGCCCTAATACAGGGTATAAGCTTCTTCCCTACGTGATTGACGAGGGGAGACTTTAACCGCACTAGCGATTAGAATTTTTTGCGGTAAACAAATGTGTAGTTTGATATAAATTTGAAGTGGTGCAGTGTGGATATAACCCACATCGAATATTTTGTGCAGTATTAAGTTGTGTGTAACTTGTACAACATTAATTTGATATATCTCTTATGGTTTACTCAGCTTAAGCCATTTAAGCGCCCCAAAACTGCCTTTTTTCCGAATTGATACACCATTATCGTCACTGTTTATTTGATATGTTACTTTATGTAACAAAGTATATCCTATAAACTGGCCATATAACATAGCTAACATGAAACATAAAAACAAAACTTGTAAATCAGATAAGTGGTTTTCGCATGAAAAGAACATAAATGGACAGACAGACATAGAGACGTTGAGTTTTATAATATGTATAGATATAGATATGATATTGCCTGGCCGCCTTAAAAGGAGGGTAGAAGAATTCTCGCTCGAGGACCTTTTTTTTTAATATTGTTCGAGACTACGTATTTAACTATTTTGAAACCCGAAGATAGTATCATTCTCATTTGGATCGTCGGACGGTTGACTTTAATTGTCGGTCAACTATATACACATTGTTCCTAAGGGCCGTCGCGCTGCACATCTCTCTAAATATTACAATACTGAGACGATCCTGCGAATTTCGAATCGATATTACACTTAAACCCTTTTTCTCATTGTCCGTCCCTATTCCTATTATTTGGGGTTTGGTCTCTTCAGATTCCACGCCAAGCTAATTTTGTCTTAAGTTGTCGATTCTGACAACTGGGCTTGCTTGAAATTTCTCTTCTTATTTGACCACCATGTTGAAAACGGGCATCCTCTTTTTCTTCTTTATTTCGGGCATGTTCAAAGAAACTTGGGCCACATGACCTTCTATACGTCCTATTACATGTCCATTCCATCTGACTAATTGACAATTATATTGAAAATTAAGACTTGATAAGTTAGAAATCCGATATCAAAGAAAATTATGAATTTTTTTGTAAATGAATTGAAGAATGTACATTCCTACAGCTATAATTAAAGAAACCGTAATTGAACTTGGCACCCGCTAGAGCTCAACTCTTTTATCGATAACGTATACTCCGAACGTCGTTTATATCGAATTTGGCCCCATTTTTACATTTATATTATTGTTGGGATAGATTATAGATTACTATAGATATCTTTGCTATCGTGGGACAGAAAAGCCTTGTACTTGTTCGTACGCGCCTACAATATCATTTACGCTAAGATATTTTTTTATGAGACCTTTTTGAAATAAGTTTTAATTGCGTTTTTATGTTGCGGATCTCGTCAACGTCTTTGTGGACTAGTTCATAAAAAAACGGTTACTCGGTTTTTGTATTATTTTATATCGCCCTTTTAGGTTTCTTTCTGTGCACTTTTTATAATTTCTGACAATGAATAATTAATTTTGTGTATTTAAAAATTAAAGTAAGTAACGCAGGGTACACACTATACGGTCTAACTTGGACGTCGTTGTAAAGCAATTCCACGCAAATAGATTTAAAAAAAACGATTATGCACCGATCGTCGACACACACAAAAAACTGCGCTGGTCTATTCCAATACATGCTCCGGTCTACCTGCGCAGGTATATTTAGCAGGTAAGTAACAGACAGGAATAAATATAGCGTACCTGTACAGGTAGACCTCACCTGGTAGACCAGCGGCGTAATAATTTCATAACCTCATTTTGTTAGCAGAGCCTCTCTGTTCCAATCTGAGGCGTAATGTTTACATCACACACTAGCAAAAGGCATGTTCCAACTTAAGCCTAAGGAGTAGCCTATTAGTGGTTTTCCTTCTCATAAGAACAATATTCAGAACCGATGATACTTATTCAAAATTAAAAAAACAGTGTGTTAAGTACGCATCCAAGAAGTTATAATTCTTTTAACAAAACAATAATAACTCCAATAATTTTATCCCGTTTGTGAACAACATGATGAAGTTTATTCATCAATAACAATCATCATTTTACTTTTTTTTAAATAGTTAATATATAATCATTACATAGTATAAAACAAAGTCGCTATAATCTGTCCGTCCCTATGTATGCTTAAATCTTTAAAACTACGCAACGGATTATGAAGCGGTTTTTTGTAGTGGATAGAGTGATTCAAGAGGAAGTTTTATGTGTATAATACATACATAATATTGTAGAGAAACACTGGTAAATTTAGAGGTTTCTAAGTGATGTCGTAAATAAACACATATTTTGCGCTTACATTGCAAACGCTGGCTGAACCCCACGAGATAAATCAAAATAATGTACTACAGTATTGTACACCTTAAAAAGGTCAACAAAAAAGTCCGCGATGGTATATGTCTATCTCTTAAGGATAACCCACAATAATCATTTTTTATCCTTTACATTTTACGGGAAAAAATGGCTTATTTACGAAGTGATTTTAAGCAATACAGCATTAATCCTTATCCAATTAAGTACCTTAAATACATTGTCCATTTAATAAAGATCAATATAGCCCTTTACAGCATGTAATTTAAATGAATATTCCCGAAGATATTACAGATTTAAAATGTAGGGAAGTGCGGCGGTACCGGCCCTATGTACCATGATCAATTATATGTCGCTCTTTCAAGAGTAACCTCTAAACAAAATATGTTTGTATTATCTAATGACAAAAAAGATGTAAATGTTGTTTATAAGGACATTCTGTGGTAGGTAGGTACATTTAGTATCAGCATTGCACCCGTGCGAATCCGGGGCGGGTCGCTAGTATATTATAAACAAAATAATTATATTTTATATATTGGCATATTGGCTAGCGTGCCACCCTCAAGTTGAAAATCTGTCACCAAGCACTTATAAATGTGTCCCAGCAGCTGTACTTGAGAGACAATTCCTCTACTAGCTTAACGTGCTACCATCTTGGGTCACATCGTCAATTAAAATCAGGTAAGATTGTGGCCAAACTTAAATCAATAAAAAAAAACCTTGATAACGCGAAATAACTATAAAATCACAAGATAAATTACTTATAATAAGAGTAATACTGAAAACTTATTAAAGTACGAGTATAGGTAATCCTGAAATGTCACATTACGTATGGATATAAAAATGTAAGCTTATAAGTTAAACACTCGATTTAAATTCAATTTATTTTCAAATATATCACTCGGTATCGGATCGCGTGCGTAAAATTTAGTGATGGAAACTTATTCGGTTTAGTAGTCGATAAAAAAATCGATGGTCGTCGAATGAACATCGACCCGTTGACGACTTGTAATCCACGCGGGCTACCCGACCACATGTCGACTGTTTGTGTACTCAGTACACATTCACATGGTCGGCGACATTCGACGTGTAGTGACGTGGCGTTTTTTTTTTTGATATATAGTGGAATAATAAAACAATTTTCACTTTAATTAATCTTTATCAATTAAAGGACTTATTATGGAACTTTAAGCTGTGATTATTTATAAACGACGTTGCAAGCGGTTCATTGGTAAAGTTGCATTTCTGTAATTATTTTTTTTACTATTCTTTGTTCAACAATATTTAGTAAATGTTTAAAATGGGTATTTGTTAAAACCATAATTACCATAAACCACCTTGAAATCTTTTAATCTTACATTATTAATGTATTAATGTGATAGTTCCGTGTCATAGGAACGGACACAGCGATAATAACACCACGGGCTGCTATTATTATATCATTATTTTTGTTCATATTTGAATGTTGTACATTAATTACCTACTGAATGGCTTAAAATACACGAGTATCAACATTAGTCTGTTACTAACAGCGGAGACGAAGTCGCTCATATCGTGTCACCGACATGTCGCAGTCAAGGTTTTCCGACTTGCAACAATGTGAAGTGTCGACTAACCCGCTAACATACGTCGGTGGGTCGGCGGGTTTGGGGTGTACAGAGCTTAATAATAATTTAAACTTTGCTGGGTGTAGCACTCGTCATAGTAGCACACTTGGGCATACTGCGTTCCGGGATAAGCCGATGTATAACTAATAATCCAGATGATAATCCAGATAATCCGAGATGCTTGCAGGCCAGTATGACAGCAACGACCATCGATAAATCGAAGTGGTTGCCGTTGTTTATGATAGTAAAACTTGCGACATATTCTCTTATAATAATAACAATATATCATCGCCACTAAGACCTGCAACTAGTTTTTTACGTTTAAAAAATTCTGAAAGTTTTTACTGGTCTCAGGCGTGTTTCGAAAACTGTAATTGATATGCGATGATATGTATTTATTATACAATATATATGTAGGCAGTACACTGCCTGCGCCTCTGATCAGTGACCAAGGATGGGTTGGGTTCTCCTGTAACTTTATTTAAAATTATTATTTACTTTGATAATTTATAAATATGAATTTTTAATTTTAAAAAAATTATATTTTTGAAATGTAGATATTCATAGAGTTCAATGTAAAATTTCTTCAGTTTGATCATTGTTCGCGGTTATCGTGATCAATTTTAAATATAACGGCATTTTAAATTCATTATAACTGATGAGTCTTTATTATAAATGTATAATGCTTTATTACTTAGTTATTTGATTAACGTTACTTAGCAGAAATCCATCGTAAATAATAATCCCAAATTTCTTTGCTACTTTCGGTTTCAATAGATGAATAGTAGTTTCAGCTACCTACAATATAAAATGTTTAAATTTAAACAAATGTGTAAATGAATGTCTTAAATAAATTAAAATATTAATAATTATGATGATGTTAATATGTTTATATTTAATATTTTTCAGTGACTCTACAGCAGATTCGGAAGGCACTGTCCTTTAGAGCAGAATCGGAATACATTGCTGAATGAACACGTGCTGAGTGAATACGTTCCGTGTATTCGCCTCTATTAAAAGTGGGGTGGAAAAGTATAAATTGTACCCCGCGTATCGCCGGCACTCAACAAAACGTTCGAGGCTCCAGAGCTCTTATGGCTAACAGTATAGTCAGTTCGAAAAACAAAAAAAAAATCGCCGGCACTCTTAGTCATATCGTGACTTTTTCGCATGATCGGCAACAACCTAAGCCGAGGTTCTGCTACTTTGGCACCCTTGGACCCTGTTGCCTAGCTTTCGCGGCTAAAAAAGTAAGGAAAGTAAGTAGCAAAGAAATTTGGTACAATTATTCATTACTTAGTGACCCGTAAGAAATAAATAAAAGTTATTTAACGAGAGAAAAGATATAAGTTGACGTCCACTGATTCTAATTTAGTGATGATTTTGTAATATAACGATTAAAAGTTAACGATATTTATTTTCGAATATTACTATCGATAAAACCAACGAACAACGCAATTCTCTACAACAATTCTCTAGTCTTATTACAAGTCGCGCGCAATTGCTACAAATCAATGAATATTTGAAAGCTATTTAAAATGTCGAAGTCTATCATATTTCCATTTAAATTATAATAAATGTTTTAAATTTAAAATAAAACTTAGTTTTGAGAATCATGTTGTCTATAATGAGAATATGAAAAGTTATTCCTAAAAACGGTTGTATAAGAAAAAACATAAATTTTTACCTCCTATCGTGTCCTAACAACTTACAACAATCATCATTCAACTTTGAAACGCTGGTCGTCCCAGTTCCGATTTTTTTATATCATAACTGGTAAAATATACTGAACACTTCATTGCTTTCTCACAAATACCTACATCAGACTATGAAAATTTAAGCTGAAGCACATTGAATTAATAATTTCAAATACTGCAGACGATGCTGCGTCTTTGTTACTTGGATCACGCTTTATTATAACCCTCTATTACGAACACAACTGAAAAGCAGAAAAAATATTTTAGCTCAATATTAATTGCTAGAATTGTATGACATTTCTCATCTGCTCTTATAAACAATGAGAGTCGAGATCATCCCAGTTCGTCGTCCGCACGATATCTTTGACGATATAGCTTTTAAAAATATTATACACTTTCGTTTAAAATAGCTTTTCCATTAAGGTCTATTGTTCCATGGCTAAATAGGACGGATTTAGCCCAAGGCGGTTATGACAAGGATTGACATGACACTACTCTGCCATTTAGTTGATTGCGTCCTTTAAAATACTGACGTTCGTTGTTGTGATACTGCTAATATTATTAACCCTTCTCAAATCCGTTTTAGGATGTATCTGCTTTGATAATTTTCTTTAATATATACTATTAAATCTAAAGAAGTATACAAAGTTTTTAAGGTTTTTGATCTCATGATGGAAAAACAGACCCTTTATCAAAGTCCTTTTTAAAAAAAAAATATTCGAGGTATAGTTCTTAAAGTTCCTAAAATTCAAGTAGGTATTCAATTATCGCTACTACTGTCAACAAACAATGGCTATAAATCAAACGTTCCCCTCGTTTTAAAAGCTATGACTTAAGTTGTTTGCAACATGTTAAGAGTTCAGGGATCTTCTAGAGATTTCATGATCGTCTCACTTCGGTACAAAAGCGAACCGTATTGTGCGTCACGGCAGTTCTAATTTCGAAAACGAAGCGGAATCGACTAAAACAAAGAAGAACTACAAAAGGAACATACAGGCTTATTCTGTGAGTACATACAAATTGATTCTGCAAGTACATTCGGTGAGCGGTTTGTGAGTTTTTTTTTTAATTTGTTTTTCTTTTAGTACGAATAAATTGTATTCGTGAAACAGTACAGCATTTTACTACCCACGGGCGTAACAATATTTTAAATTTGGTTATGGAATTAATAAGTGCAAAGTTATAATTGCTGTTAATATACTATTATGTACTATGTACACTACTACATGTATGTAAATGTATGTGCACTATGTATCATACGGGGGAACACAAAAATAAATATTTTCACCGGGCCCTATGCCCGATGTTTGGTCTTCAGTACCTACCCAAATGTTTGTTAGTCACCTTGTAGAAATTGCAGGAGTGTAGGAGGGTGCAGAATACTACGATTCTGGTCTTCACATTGGAGCTCATGTAACGTGTCGGTTATCGGTATTCGACACATGTAACCAACTTCGGAGAGTTAATCCTTTCAGCTGTATTGACGACTTTGGTTTTCAATCTAAATTATATCCGTCTTTATGCATATTTTTTTTTTTGAGATAATTTGAATATAACTTATCCGGAGCTCGCTGAGCAGCTCGGAATTCAAGGACCTGTCTAACCATGATTGTCATTGTCATTCGATCAACGTGAGCATTTAGTGTTATCTAAAATACAAAAATTGTTCTCGAAATTCGACGTATCGGTGTGTAATTTTTCATCGCATGTATGTGGGCGGCGATTTATCTTGATAGGTACCTTACCTTTTGCTTAGAAACTTGTATGATAGTACTGTTCTATTTGAAATATTGTAAAAGATAATAATGTAGAAAACGATATCCCTTAGAGAGTATTCCAGTGTGAAAGGATGTAGTAGCAAAGCCCGGAGGTCAACATTTTATTGTGACTTCAATATACAGCCGTTCCATTAAATAAACATTCATGTTATACATTCCTTTTAAGGTCCCATAGGTAGTTAAGGGGAATAACTCAGTATTGTACATTCACGTTGTTCCATTTTGGGTTGGTCTAAACGGAATGGATGGCCGCTCAGAGTACAAAGCCACGAATGTCTTGTAATGTTTTTTGAAAATCATATATTTGTGAAAAGGAAATTGGGTAGAATTCAAATATAAAGCTATATATATATAAAGCTTTAACGGTGAACGCAAGCTAACATTGCGTTTTTTAATCTTATTTAGCTGTCTACAATTTTCCCATGTGTATTATAACTGAATTTATCTATACATATTATAAAACTCAACGTCTCTCTGTCTGTCTGTCCGTTTATGTTCATTTCACAGAAAAATCACTTATCCGATTAGCTTTCAAAAGTTCAGTTAAGAAAAATTGGTTAAAATTTAACGGAACCTCTTCGAATAGTAGTCGTGAACGACTTTAACAAAGTTAATTCACTCACAGATGATACGATCCACGTGTCACACCCGGCCCGCGGCCCCCAAGCTATGTATCTCCGGACCTTTATATTTTATTCAGTGGTTTTTCTGATTTTTTGATGGTTTTTCCTTGTAACGTTGAGCAGTCTCTTATTTGTGTATGATGACTTTGGTCATTGGAAAACGTTGTTTTACCATCTGTTGGAATTTAAATAATTAATGTAAACAGGTGAAGACGTGTGCTTTGCATTGTTTTCAACTCGCCTTTAATTTAGTTGGTAAAATGTAGGTAGAGTAAAAAAATTTAATATACGAGTAAATTGATATATGCTTCATATAATTAGTGTGAAATTATAGATTGTGAAGGTTCGCGACGTGTAGTTGATGATAAAAACTTCTCTTCTGAATTTGTTATTAATGAGGTTTTGTATTCAATAGATTGTAGATACATTGAGAAGATTGTGACATTGTGCGTGTGTGATATTGGGATTTGATACTGTGTGGAACTACTAAGAGAAAGCGGTTCAGGCTAGTTTGTCGAGTTGGCGTACATCCAGCCCTCCTGGTTAGACCTTACACACATCTCACATACAAATCAACTAAACACGCACAACTTTACATTGTCTACAGGAATTACAGTTGGGAGAGCGCCGGGTTTTAAGGTAAGCTCATAAAAACATTTGGAGGGGCTGTGGTATCACAGTTCAAAAGAGGTATTAATATCTCGAACACCATCAGCCTTCAATTTTGCTTTTCTTCGTTGAAGGGATAGGTTGCTTAAATTTTTAATAAACTCAACAATGAATAATAGCCAAGCTCAAGAATCAAATAATAGCCTCTGTTGTTTTGCAGTGACGAGCATCAATTTATAGTAAGGTGGGTGCCAATTAAAAAAAAAAAGTACTTAAAGGATGTTAAACTCGCTGCCAAAAGGAAATTTACCCAAAAAGCTGGCCACATTACCATTTTGTATGGCAATGCTTATTCCCTGACCAAGATATTGTCGAGAGAAATTGGCTCGTGAGCTTCTTGAAAAATACGTGCACGCGGACCGCACTGTCCCGGACTTCCGATTTCAAATAGCAAAAATGCAGCACTGTATCCAAGGGCTTCATATTTGTGCTTCTAGAGGTACTCCGCGTAGGCCAGCGCTCAAGGATGTAATTGGAAGATGGGATGGTGGCGAAGTATCGATGTACGTAGCATCCCATACCGTATCGTCAGGTCTCCTAACATCTTCACGCGCCAATCCAATATCAGTGACATCTACAAGTAGTATCGACAATGAGTCGGACAATTTTATTTTATAATATATTGGATATTATTGCGTTTGACCAGAATCTTACCTGATGTTTTAAAGGTGCTTGGCGATAAATTTTCAACTTGAGAGTGTTAGCTAGCCAGACTGGCATTAGAAAATTGTTTACTACGACGATATAGTTCATGACAATGTTTTCTTTTACGAAAGCTCAGGATCATTAATGTAAGTATTTTTTATGAAAAATATAAGTGAAATTTATTATTTGTTAAATACTTTTTCGGGTTCATTTACAGTTAGATATATAACATCAGTATAATAAAAGCAAAGCTGTTTGAATCTTGTATATAAATAATTTAGCAGTTATTTGTACACAATTATACTCAATTGGCCCATGAACGCGCTGGGTAAGATCAAACGTTGTTATATCGGTTTCAATGTACATAATTGTTACAAATTAATTGGATAATGCGAATGGATTTACCAATTTTGTTCCTTTGAACGGTTTGTGCTTCACTGGGTCTCGTGTACACGAATTGATTTGGTGGAATGGTGTTTGTTACGCTTTCCGTTGTTAATAACATTGAGCTTTGCCTTGGTATATTAAGGATTCAGAAATAAAGAATCTGGAATAACATATCGAGCCATTGAAGCCAACCTCATCATTATTATTCCTTTGTCATGATCAACATGGTCACGTTCGAATACCTAAAATGAGCCTTGAGCTTTCGGTGCTGAAAACATAGTAAGGTGCACTAGATGGCCAGTTCCCACACTAGACATCTTGGGCTATTAACTTACCTTCAGGTGAGAATGTGGCCACATCGCTAAACATCTAAAAAAATCCATAAGTAGTAAGAGAGAGATTGTAATTTCGTGTTACTTACTTAAAAAAAATGTATGAAGCAGTTTACACTTGTCAGAAGTGAAACCTTCAGAAAAAATGTCTATTTAATTAATCCTAAATAAGCGGGATTCGAACTATCAACCACCCGTGCGTACTGCGTATGAAGTCTGGTCGACTCACACCACTAGGCCAATGCATTAACCGTGCATAATGTAAATTTATTCTATCTCATTCTCTCGTAGGCTATATCCGATAGATGTATTGTCTCTTTTTACTGTCGCTTTTTCGTTTCATCGAGTTTCAAATCACAAAGGTGCTAAATATGTTTTCTCTTCAAAAAACATTTGAAAATTTTACACCATTTATAGATAAAGGTTATCTTTAAAAACAGGGAATATGCTGCGTAAGTTACATTATTATATATTGCTGTGTATACACGCATGTCATATGATTGTCATAGAGTCTTTAACTCATTTATAGCTATTACTAATTTATATTTCTTATACATAACGAAAATAATAATAATAACTTTTAAAAACCAGATGCGAGTTAAAAGTTAGCCTAAATTAAGGTATTCTGCTGGACGATCAAACTTACTTACTGATAAAATTAAACAATTAAAAAAAGAACATCTCAAAAAATATGCAATGAGTTCACATTATTATTATTACATCCGACAGAGAACCAAAGTTATAGACATAGCTCAAACAATTAGCAAGCTGAAGTGGCAGTGGGCCGGCCATATCTAGCGAAGAACCGACCACCGCTGGGGTAAACGTTTCTTGAGTGGAAACCGCGACTCAGCAAACTTAGTGTAGGACGCCCTCCGGCCAGATGGGATGACGATCTGCGAAAGCATGCAGGCCTATGCTGGATGCGGCAAGCTGAGGACAGGCGCTCATTAGGGGAGGCCTAGTCCAGCAGTGGATTACTATAGGTTGATGATGATCACATTATTATCATTGATGGCTAACTTCATCATGTCGCACTTTACCTAGTCACATGATGCGCAAGCTGTCGCAGCATAGCTCTCAATTTTACCCCCAAGTAAACACACCAAAAGAAGTATAACTCTAATTATTTTTTCATAACGCGTCTAAAGAGTTTTCAAAAATCTTTAGCAAATTGTACTTAAATAGATTATTGGAAATATGTGGTACCTTTTAAAAATTTTAGTAAGCAATATACGCTTTTGAAATCGCAAAAGCCGTCATGTCTGAAAATAAAACTTCGACTATCGGTGTTAAGGTGACCGCTCGCTCTATTGTCGCTCTGGTCACCGTCGCGCCACACGGCTTGCCTCTTTGTATCAGTCGAGCGAGGTTCCTTTGAGTATCTTTTATTTGACCTCTACTACCAGTTCAATCTCATTCATACGTCGCGAGTAAAACATATCTAAAGTAAGGCTGACCACATCCAGGCATTTAAATTTACGCGACAACTACTATTAAACTAACTTTAACTGAAAACCTTATTCGTTTTAAATATCTATCTATTTGTAAGTGAATATATCATAACTGTAAACAAAGTGGCTCAGCAGCTAACATGAATTCGAAATTATGTCCTGTCTCCAAATATAATTGGGCAGGCTTGAAGTAAATAATATTAACCTGCTTTAATGAAATGGTTGTAATGGACGTTAAAGAAAATAAGATTTAACAATATCGGCGACGGATAAGAGTCGTTCAATCCGAGGATGATTCCGATCACGACCGCCGACGGGAACGGACGTGTTTACGACCGCTCTCTGCCGCCTTTGTGAACTTTTACGACCGACCGGCTCTGCTGCGCACCTGCTTCGCACCTGCATCGCACCTGCGCCGCACCTGCGTATCGCCGTCTCGCTCGCACCCATTGTGTCGCGTACTTTTTAGTACGCTACACAAACATAAACTGCACTTTTAAGTGCAATTGTTTCTATTCGACGAAATCCACACTTTAGTGGTCGCTTGCCGGAAACCTCTCGGTGTCAACAGAAGGCAAGTGGGTGCGTGACCCAAGCGCCCCTCGGTTGCCTCCTTCAGAGGCACACGATAGTACTTGGTCGGGCTCAGGAACCTTGGCCCTTGATAGAGTCATAGTCAAGCCCTGAGTGTCTCCTTCCCACCCTTCCGATCCTGCTACACATCCATCCCCGAGTGTCTGTTTGGGCGTAGCTAGGTATTTATACCGGCTGCGTTCTCTGCCTCGGGCTTGATAGGGACCTCCACGTAGGCCCGGTAGGTTCTCATTCCTGCGTGTCATTGCACCTCGGCTCGCAGGTCACTTTGCCGGACTCGGGATAGTCCGTTAAATTTTATTTGGCGCGCCCCCCTGCCCCTCCGGCGGGGAGGTTTATATTTTGTTTCGAATTCGGAATTCGAATTTCAAATTTTTTTTTCCCCAGTCCTCCACACGCCACCGGAATGGCCGATTCTGCAGAAGCCCTAGAGCTAAGGAGGCTCCGTACCTTTCTCAAGGAGAACATACCCGACGCCTTGGTTTCCTTTAATAGGAAGTACCCACGCGTCCGTCCCGCGCCGGCACAGACCCCCGCGGAGAAATGCCGCCCCGCCGCACACTTCGTAACCCTCACCGCCGCGTCAAACAGAGTACCCGCCGCGCCGCGCTCTCCGCGCCCCCCGCATCCTGACACGCGTGCCCCGCGCTCGCGCTCGTCGATCTCACGGGCACGTTCGAGCTCTAAGAGCTCTTCTCTCCCGCGTCCGCGGTCACGTTCGCCCGTAGTGCGAACTTTTATTAATACGGCGAATTCTTTCTCGCCTTTATCTCCGGATCCGGAGATCCAATCATTAATGCCGCCTTTCGCGCGGAAAAACGTAAATGTCCCCGCGATGGACACCGCGGTCCCCAACGAGACCATACTAAACGACGGTTTCATAACCGTCAAGTCCACCAAAAGGAAGGGGAGGGGCTCTCCGCCCTCTTCCACTACACCCGAGGCCGCAGGAAAAGCACGCCGAACGAGCGAGAACACTCGCTCCAACCCCTCCTCCGCACCCACTGCGGCCCCCGCACCCGCTGAAGGGAAAAAACCCCGCCGCCCGCCTCCAATCACTATCCAAGACAAAGCGTCTTGGACGAAAATCTCGGACAAGTGTAAGGAGCTCAAGCTCCACTACACCGGGGCCCGGAACACCCCTTCAGGGATCCAGGTCCAGGTGTCCACCTCCGATGACCACAGGAGGCTCACTTCCCTCCTGCGGTCGAACAGACTAGGTTACTTCACCTATGCCCTCGAGGAGGAGCGCCTCCTGCGAGTGGTTATCCGTCAGATCCCGGTCGAGATCACTCCCGACCAAATCTCAGTCTCCCTTAAGGAGCAGAACTTCCCAATTCGTGAGGTACACAGGATGTACAAACACACCACCAGGGCACCATACAATATGGTGCTTGTCTTTCTAGACAAGTCCCAGGAGGGCAAGTCTATTTTTAACCTCTCCGAGGTGTGCGGTCTCACCGGAATAACCGTTGAGCCGCCACACAAAAATAGAATCCCGTCGCAGTGCCACAACTGCCAGCTCTACGGACACTCTTCCCGTAACTGCTGTTTCCGCGCTAGGTGCGTCAAGTGCCTAGACGACCACGCCACGAAGGAGTGCCCTCGCACTCCTGGCACTCCCACCCCGCCCAGCTGCGTTCTCTGTCAGCAAACGGGACATACCGCAAATTATCGCGGTTGTCCCCGCGCCCCGCGCACGAAACGCCCCCAGCCAGTCAGACAGGCCACCTTTCCCAAGGTACCTGTCGCTCGGCCTCATATCCAGCCTCTAATGTCTCTAGAGGCTTTCCCCAGCCTTCCAGGCACCTCACGAGCCCCAGTGGCACCAGCTCCCGCGCCCTTCGCACCCCTCCCACCCGCACTGGCCCCTCCGGCCTCATTAATCAAACCCAAGCCTGTCAAGGCCGTCCCGGTCCCGGCAGCCCCCGCCACCTCAGCCCTCGGTTTCTCGTTGGCTGGCAAGGAGTGGTTCACCCAGCTTCTTCTTGTGCATGAAGTGCAAGAAATCATCGCATTCAACGCGGTGATTAACTCCAATAAGGACTTAGGATTGCTCAACGCAATAACCCAATTCCCGGGCATAGCCGCCACTATTCAACGGCTTGTCCGCGCCTCACATAGCCAAAATTAAAATGGATCGGATCAAACCTAAGAGTTTGTGCCTTTCCTTTTTTAATGCGCGATCAATTAGACCTCAGCGTGATCTAGTTGCCGCCTTCCTCCGAGAACACCAAATAGACGTGTTTCTAGTCCAAGAAACATTCTTAAAACCCAGCGCTCGCAATCCCCGAATCGCGAACTACAACATTATTAGGAACGACCGGGTCCACGCTAACGGTGGAGGCACCCTCATATACTATAAACGCTCTCTATACTGCATAGCAATAGAACCTCCCGAACTCTCCAGTATAGAGGTATCTGTTTGCAGACTCGGTATGACTGGTCACTCGTCAATCATAATCGTCTCTGCCTATCACACCCCGAACAAAAGGCTTCTCAGGTCAGATCTGGAGGCTCTTTTTGCACTAGGTAATTCAGTTATTATAGCGGGTGACCTCAATTGCGGGAATGTCATCTGGAACAACCCGACTACCTCCCCGAACGGGAGAATTCTGGAGGATCTATCTGCCATTCTCGACTTTGATGTCACCGCTCCTTCAGAGCCCACTCACTTTCAGGACAATTGTCGTCCATCTGTTTTAGATATAGCACTTTTAAAAAATGTCTCTCTCAATATAAGACTCGTACAAGTCGTACATGAGTTAGACTCCGACCACCGACCCGTAGTTCTCCATCTAGGTCAGCCTTCTGACCAGCATCCCTCCTCCGTCAAGGTGGTGGACTATGCGGAGCTAAACAGATACCTCTTGCACAATCCCTCATCCTCCAGTTTGGATAGGGTCCCAGACGAGTTGAAATCGACAGCCGATGCCGATCTGGCGATCGATTCCCTGGTCAGCCATCTCCAAAACGCCGTCAGTAAGGCCTCGAAAGAGGTGCAAGCGGTGAACGAACGCCGCTTTATACTTCCTGCCGACGTGAGAGCGCTGATCACGGAAAAGAACGCCGCGACTCGAGCACACGATTCATATCCGACTGCGGACAATCGTAGGCGGTTAAACTCACTTCGGAAAACGGTAAAAAGCCGCATTTCCGAAATCCGTAATGCCAGATGGGGGGCCCTACTCGAGGGTATCCAACCATCCCATCTGGCTTTCTGGAAATTAGCACGCACATTTAAATGTGACGATACAGTCCCCATGCCCCCCTTAGATCAAGGCCCCGGCAAACCTCCCGCTTTCGCTAGCGCTGAAAAAGCAGAATGCCTTGCCGAGAGCCTTGAAAATCAATGCTCTCCGAACTGCGATAACATCGATCCCGAGTTCGTAGGCTCGATAGAATCAGCGGTAACTAATTCTCTCGCGGTCCCCCCGACAGACGATTTGGACTCGGTCACGCCTGAGGAAGTTCTGTCAACCATTAAAGGCCTTAAGCCTAGAAAATCCCCTGGTCCCGACGGTATCAGGAACGAAGTACTCAAACTTCTTCCTGATCACCTCATAGCTCTTTTGGTCTGCATCTTCAATGTAGCCATAGCCCATTGCCATTTTCCAGCCGTCTGGAAAAAGGCCATAGTAATAGGTATCCACAAGCCCGGCAAAAAAGCGTCGCTTCCCGACAGCTATCGCCCTATCAGTCTCCTTAACACGTTAGGTAAAGTCTATGAGCGGCTCCTTCTGAACCGGCTCCAGTCATTAGTTTCAGATAAAAATCTTTTACCACCTGAGCAGTTTGGTTTTCGTGCCAAACACTCTTGTACCCACCAAGTGCACCGCCTCACGGAGCACATTCTTCAAAACTTCAACCGCGACCCAAAACCTCGCCCTACACTTGCGGTCTTCTTCGACGTCGCCAAGGCCTTCGATAAGGTCTGGCACGCCGGCTTAGTCCACAAGCTTTTGGAACTTCAAATCCCGGATAGATTAGTTAAAATCATACACGCGTACCTCTCTGACCGGACCTTCTGCTACCGAGTAGAGGGTGCTCTCTCTGAGCCTCATCCCATACACTCAGGTGTTCCCCAGGGTTCCATTCTGGCGCCCTCTCTATTCAACTTATATATCAGTGACCTCCCTCGCCTCCCCGAGGTAGAGGTAGGTTCCTACGCTGATGACACAGTCCTGTTTAGTTCCTCGTGGAACAGACAAACCCTCAGGCTACGAGTCCAAAAAGCCGTAGATAAGCTAGGCGAATGGTTCCGTAGATGGCGCATAGGAATTAACCCCGATAAGAGTAGCGCTATCCTCTTTCATCCCACTCAAAGATTAGTTAAAATTCCCGCTATCAAACTATTTAATGTGGCTATCCCGTGGGCCAACCAGATCAAATATCTGGGTGTCACACTGGATAAACACCTAAATTTCAAGGCACATATCGATAGAGTGCGAAGGAAAGCCGGTATGGTCTCAAGCCGCCTGCACCCTCTCGTGTGCTCGAAGAGCAAAATGTCCCTCAGACATAAGCTCACGCTCTACAAGACTTGTATCAGACCGATCCTAACTTATAGTTCCCCAGTCTTTGCTCACATAAGTAAATTCACCCTCAATAAGTTACAAATAGTTCAGAACCGCTTTCTCAGAAGGGCGGTCGGTGCCCCTTGGTTTGCTCGGAACGTAGATCTCCATAAAGATATGGAAATACCTTCGATCGAATCATTTATAAAGTCCCTATCAAATAATTATTTTGAAAAAGCGTCGAACCATTCGAACCAGCTAGTAGTGGCAGCCGCATCTCAGAACCCGAATCCAGACATCCGAATGTCTAACAAATATAGACGCCCGCGCGACATTTTATCTGACCCCGATGATAAAATCACGGAAGCGAACGCGATTTTCCCGCCCGTATCTAATAACCAAGTGTGTTTGCGCCCACGCCCGCGTAATCACCGCTCGCTCCGCAGGGGGCGGGCGGCAAACTTCGCTCCCGCACACATATCTCGACCGCCTTCTCCTGCAGCGACTTGAGCCTAGGTCCGTTCCCCCGCTAGGGAGCCCTCAAGCCAGCTGCTCGCGCGATACAGTGACACTGCAATCACTAGCTACCGACATACATTCACTACACTGTATGAACACACATGCACCACACTCAGGTACATAGGTCTTGTAAGGGACCTTTTTTTTTTTTTTTCTTTTTTTGTGGTTAGTTAGCCTCAGAATTTTTTTCAGATCACTAAATACATGTACGCGTGTCTCTTCCTCCCTCCCAGGAGGCAAGAGACATGCATACATGTATAGTTAGTTAGCTCGAATTCGCGTAGGAATTTAGCTAGGTCGCGTATGTTGCAAATACGGCAACAGCTCAAGCCGAGGTTCGGCCACTTTGGCACCCTTGCGCATGTTGCCCAAAATTTTTCGGCTGAGTGCCTTAAGCGCTCGCCAACAAGTCCGGTGAAACTGTTAAGGCCCCCGGGCCAACAGCATAGTCAGTTCGAAAAAAAAAAAAAAAAAAAAAAAAAAAAAAAAAGTCGTTCAATCCATAGTGACACGCTTCGGCGTGTCGTGTTCGGGGTCAGTAATACATACATGTATTATCCAGTAATTAAACGGAGTGGTTAGGATCTGTACTCGATGGGTCGCGACTATCATGCGCACACAGTGATAAACCCATCACAGCAACTCTCTCTCTCTCTCTCATATCCAGATACGTAGAGGCTTTCAGGCCGGTATAACAGCGGTGACCATCGATAGATTATCGATCTCTCAATGGTTGATGTTATTTTTGGATGGTAATGTGCATAATAAGAGGATTAAGGAGGAAGTGCCGTCATTTTGTCGAGCTGCAATAAACAAAAAAGAATATGACGTAGAAAGCTTTAATATCAATTTAAATAAATTATATCTTATTTGGACTAAACACACTCCAAGGTTAGCAACGTAGCGGTAATATCCCTGACATTGCAGTTACCCATAGGGGACGGCACATCTGCCGATATTATGCCCCTCAGCATCGTTAAAAAAATATTGTCAGTCTAGTTTTATTACGAGAAACAGATTTAGTTTAGTTTTTTACTTAGTTTTTTGTTCTGTTGTTTCTCTCATCTCTTCATTTATTTAGATGTCAACCATTTACTGGACTCCGTCAGGCATACTTACCAACAAATATCTTTTTGACTTCTATATTTCCGTCTTTGACTATAATATCACTTAACATCATGTATAGTAAACGTTTGACAAATCTACAACCAATGGTAGGGGTATTTGGCATAGTCTCAAATTTTTTACGTCCGTATATTCTCAAAATTTATGTGTCCAGTTCCTATTAGCGGTATCTTTGAGCGTCAACATTGAAATTGAAAAAGAAAAATTATGTTGATAGGTAAGGTCAAATACCGATTTTGAAATTTAGACTGATTTCTTTGGTATAATAAATATATAGGTTTGTCTGTATATTATTTTTTCCTAATTTCCTGATATACATGTATTTAAAGGACAGGAATATGATATTTTTGTCTGTTTGTATGTCTCGATAATTCTCATATGATTTTAATGAAATTTCATACACGGGAAGTACGTGTCATTCTGCAATTATTGGCTATAGAATTATCAATAATACTGATAGAAATCGTAAAAAAATACTTATTTTGAGATGAAATTTGATTTTTTACTTATTGTCAACCAATTTTAATGAAGTTTTATACACGGGATGTTTAGATATTTTCGTCCAAAATTGATGTCATATGAAAATTATTATGAATGGTACTTTGAAAAATAAAATAATACAATGAATTACTTTCTTAATTACAATCGATTTTTTGCTAGTATTTGTCAAATTAACCGTATTGTACTATCCCTGATGGTAAGCACAGTATGATCCAAACTCAACGGCGACCATCGAGAGATTGGGAATCCATCGTTGTATACATGAAGTATATTTCATTCCGCAATTGATAGGCTATAATAGTCATTATCAATAATATTTTTACATGACATATAATATAAATAAAAATATAATTACGAGTCGAAACTTATTACTACGAATAGATACATGCGAAGCTACGGGCACACCTAGTCTTTTCAAAAAAGAGATATTGTAAAGTGAAATGACATCAAAGGACTCCCGCTCTACCTACTGAAATATGTATAAAACTCGCAATAGATTGTCTGATCCTGTTACCGTACACGATCTAGACACAAGTAAACGAGCTCGTATAATTTTCGAACAAAAAACAGCAGATACGAATAAAATAAAATATGACTAATAATAGTGTCATTCAAGAATATCACTGGCTGAAGTGCTAAATACACTAAAAATAGCTTTTCTACTATTTGGTTTTAATTTTTCATTGTGACAACACTGAACATATATTTTTTTAATTTGTACGGAATATGTGCTTGGTGAGCTTTGCCGCGATGTGATTCCAGTGATTGGCTCCCGCGCGAGAATCCACGCCACGTTGCGCTGTAGCGTGAAAAATACAAATTGAAAACGTATCGGCCGACGGCTTCACGAGCTCTGACAAAAAACTTTCATATCTTGCTATAAACTAATTGTGCGGTGAAAAAATTATAAGTGCCTCGAAAGTAACAACAAGTACTCAAGCCAACCAACGCTTGTGGAAATTCCCATATAAAGGTTTGGAGTGGATCCGACACCTGACTAAGCTGTCGAGCGTGCCCTGACCGAATCAACGTGCGGCCATCATCACGTGGGCTGTAGGTTCGTCGCAACATAGTCCTCCGACACAAAATTATAAATAGGTACCTATTATTAGGCTTTCATATTTGTAATCTAGTGTTCGCGGGGTATGAGCATGGGTGTCTACTCAAAATCAGATATATTTTATTTTAATCTTGAGGAGGCACTCCAGGCAGTAAGAAAATTACCACCTATTCATCAACATTTTAATGATATCTTTCTATATATTTTTTTAAATAAACTGTACATATGTAGTTCTTTAATAATGTTTTTTAATGTTTGTTCTAAAAACTGGTATACGTTGCAAGTGATGCAGCTGACTTCGTTCTACTTTGTCAAGGGCCATTTGTTGACATTCAATTATGATACCGCCGTGGTCGCCTAACCGTAGTGCATAATTTACAAGCCACTTGTATGTAGGTACGCTTGTTTTATTCAAAAATTGAGTTTCTCGATAGAATCACTATGATGGCATACCTAGTTAGTTTTAAATTATCATGTCGGTTTATACCAGAAGTAAGTCCTTGGATAGTCGATAATGAAGTTTCACAGTAGTCCACTATGGCACATTAAATGTTTCATTTTTTACTATATTTTTTTACAGTTCTTGAGAGCTCAAGAGCTATTCAACCTATTTCCCTCTTTTTCCTTTCATAACAAAACCACTTACGCTGGGCTCCGAGTCAGAACTTTACGGTATCCTTCATCTCTTCATGAACAATAATGTTATCTACGTCATATCTTCTCTGTGCTGTGAAGCTGTGGAACTGTCTACTAGCTAGTGTATTCCCTCCTTCCTACAACATGAAGTCCTTCAAACGTAACGTGAAGAGACGTTTGAGCAGGTCGGCATGACAGCGTTAACTGGCGATGGACTGTCGACCCTTCGGTGGTCGCTGATGTTATTGGATTGAACTGTGCTTACCATCAGGTACAGTGTGGTAATTATGCCATGCTACGATTAAAAAAAAAACTTTGTTTATGTAATTACTAGATGTGCCCGCGGCTACGCTCGCGTGGACTACAGAATGCCGTCGGTCGAGCGCACGCTTGTATCGTGCTCGGGGTTCCCACCGATCGCACGCCGGTTATTAGACAAAAAGGCTAATTGTGGGTGATCCTTAGAAGATAGACATATGCAATCCGTGACTTTTTGTAGGTCTTTTTAAGTTGTACAATAATTCCCTTAATTATGGTACCGTGGTTGAGATGACGGCGGACTAATTTCTATTTGAGTGGATTGTATTTAAAGATGCAATTTTCTAATAAATCATATTTTGATCAGCGAGATGGGTGATACCTCCCAGAATCGGTGTGAAGAGCTATGAAGACAATATTGGACACGGGAAAATTTGGCACATACCTCGTGGCGTCTGCGGTATCAGCTGGCTAGACGGCTAGGTAGTTGTCTTCGACGTAGGCACAAATTATTCTCTGTCGCAACACTGACGGGCACTAAAGTCTTGGTTTAAACTGAACACAGACAACGATATTTTGGATTATAACGACACGACCAAAAATGGTGCACACACTGTCCGCAGCGAGCGATCCTTGCTACCCACACAGACGGGCGAAAACGTCGACTCAGCAGCGGCGAAATCGTTCGTTCATCGTCCTGCATGCATGTGCCAAGGAAGGGTAAATAAGCGGGGATAGAAAGACTATCGCGGTAAATTTAAAACCTTATCAAAGCGGCGCAACCAAGTATATTAATTTGATATATGTTTAATGGTTTACTCAGCGTAAGCTATTTAAGCGCTCTAAAATCATCTTTCTACCTAATTGATTCACCATAATCGTCACTGCTTATTTCCTATGTTACTTTATCTAACAAAATAAATCCTATAAAAAGCCAGATAATGTAGCTATAAATTTAAAAAAGAACCATGTTAATTGGATATGCTGTTCTTGCGTGAAAAGAACATAAACGGGCAGACAGACAGAGAGACGTTGAGTTTTATAATATGTATAGATTATATACAGCAAAAAAATCTATTACACGTTGGTGTTTCCAGGACATTCAAACTATACCAAAGCTATCGTTAAAAATGGCGTAATTAAAGTGCTTACTAGCGTTGTAATATTTATACAAAATACTTTGTATTTGTGTGTATTGGAGACGCCGTATAATATTTACGCATTTTCAAATAATACCTTACATTCCCAAAGTAAATTGAAATATGAAAGTTAAAATCACAAAATAAGCCGCATATTTGTTGTATGTGGTTTTAAGAAAAGAAAATACTTTATTGCCAATCGTCGATGTCATGCAGGCTAACTGAAATGCCTCTTCACGCCTCTTTTGAAGGACCCGTTATATTAGGGAGAGTAGAATACGTTGGTTGAGAGACCATTTCACATTCGCATGGTACGGCAAAGGTGAGAATTTGCAAACTTCTTTGCTCGTGCTGTTTTGGGTGCTACCGTTAGCTATGGCTCCATAGACTAGTCCTTGTTGTTCTGTAGTGGAAAGGATATAAGGGGATGGATGTCACGTATAAACTAAGAAATATTGTATTTTAATATGGAATGCAATTTTACGGAATAGAATACAGGTTGAATGTGGTACGTTGAAGCTATGCGTTTAATAAATCATGAAAACCGTCCGTCGGCGTGTCATCGGCGGCCCTATTACATAAGAATTAGCGATCAGCAAAAATTGCGCCTCGGTCGCGCATGAGGTGCGCAATCTACGGCTTTAACAGGAATTATCTATCTCGTCGCTCGCTAATGGTTCGCTATGCACTTTTGCGATAATACTAGCGCCAGAAACCATTTTGTAGCAATCAATGGAACTAATGAATTATCAAACAATGAACTAATGTTTATGTTCAATTGTGTACAGGGTTGCCAGGTGTTAGCTTTTTAACAGAAATGCTCGGTTTTTGGCCACTTTATCCGTGTTCGGTATGACAAATATAACGAAATATGGGTGGTTAAAGCTACACTTCTTTGAGCAAGGTAAGGAAGTATTTATGTAACGTGATATTACGTTACGCGTTACGTTACGTACGATACATGTCTATTGGTCTAAAATATATAAAATTCAAAGTAGTTTCACTTCAACCGTTCAATGTAAGGTTTTTATAAAGGCTTTTTTATTTATTTAAGCCTCTAGCTGATTATTTTACTTACGATACAAGTGGTTGGTGCACTGTTGAATAATGGTATTTCCGTAGAGAAATGCATACGTAGAAAGACTGTATTTAGTCATATGAACCTGTTCTTTCTTTTCGAACACACCAAAACAAATTAATCATCAACATGTTCAAGGATGACATTAACAATAATAGTAATATTTGTTCTAATATTAAAGCCAAATATGGTGAATTTCAATTCAATATTTACTAAAAGACTGCAACAGTAATGATAAATATTTTTCTTTAAATTTAGTGTGGCTTATGTTTTCTTACTAATCTTCATCTATTCTTCCTTGTTTTCATATTTTCGCCAAATGTCTAGTTCATATGGCAACCCTTATTGCTCGTGTTTCCAAGTTGTGATTAAAGTGTTCTGTTTTTTTTTTCAAATCCACTTAAATTCAATAAAAAATGAGTAGAGTTTGTTTCAATATGGTTTTAAGTGGTTCAGGTCAGTGTTTGTTTGATTCTCAAGTGATCAACTGGTGCTTTAAAACAACAAGGTAAGTTAAAAGTGTAGTTATAATACTGTGTAAATTGTTAAAATGCCTTTATTTTATATAAAAATATGTCTCATTTGTTCCAGTAAAAAAAATGGCCAACAGAGTGTCGAATGACCAACTTGAGGAGCTCCTGGAGTTCCTCGCCCAGCGTCCGGCTTTAGCCAAAGGCGTGGGTCTTGGGGCAAGGTCCAAAGAAACTGTCGACAAACACTAGAATGATCTTGCCACAAAACTAAACTCTTATGGTTCTGGATCAACTAAATCAGCAGAACGCTGGAAGAAGGTAACTCGCCCAGCGTCCGGCTTTAGTCCGGATTTTACCAAAAATGAATTTAATAACTGTTCCTGAGCAAGTAAAAAAATCTGGTAAGCATTACAAGTATTTTCATGAATATCCTATTGTACTTTATCTTTTATGTACCATTAGTCAAAATTTGTTTTAGATAATGTGGCAAATGATGACATCTCTATTTATAAGACTGTTGAAAGTTCACCTTCAAAAAGAGGTCAAACATGCAAAGTGTGTAAATGTTTCCCTTCTATGTATTTTCCTCTTACAGTAATATGTTTTTATTACTTTTTTTTCGATGGCTATACCTATATTTTAAAATTGTCTGTAAAAATGCTTTTTCCAAGTGAATAACCCTAATACAATTATGTAATCTATACTCTCGTACATATTATATAAATGTATTGTGTGCAGATATTGAACTTCCAAAGGCATTCGTGATTCTTATTGTTACAGACTTTAGCATATTATGGTGAAATGAAGTTGTAAATCTGATTCACGAAATTTTTTGTATATAGTGTATATTGGTTTCATGTATATTGCTATAAGTATACATTTGTTTATTTACAGACAGTTCAGAATTTCCAATAACTGGGACCACCTCTACAGTTGATACAGAAACACTACCGCAATACGTATCAGAAGAACCACAGAGAGGTAATTTCAAAAAACAATTATAGTATTTTTAATTTTTATATTTTAGTGGTAGTGTATTGCCTGATGTTAAGAGACGATCTAGCCCAAGATGGTGACATTTTAAACCTTGTGGAGGACTGATTTTTAAGTGAAACTACCAAAACAGACCTATAGGTGCTTGTCGACAGATTTTTCACTTGAGGGTGGTAGCTTACAATGCGATTGTCGAAAAAGCCCTACCACCATGCTATGCTTTCATCACGATAATTTTCTTCACTACAATCTCAGGCTCATTTCAGAGATTCGAGCCCACCTCAATCGACGCAATGTTTGTATACTCTACCACTGAACCACCATTGATTCAAAAGACACAATAGAAACAATTAATTTTAAAAATTACAGGTACACAGAGTCCTGTGAGCCGACCTCATGTTGACCGCCCTCGCCTACGACGCAGTAGAATTATAGTATCTCTAATACTACCAGTGAGTATACTATCTACTTAGGAGACATTACTAATTATTTTTAAAACTAAATATTTACTTTCTAAAACGGAATTTTTACTAGCCTGAGCATACTTTATTCAATTGAACATATTATATGATATGACACCATATCAATTAGCTTTTATATTAAAAAATAGTGTTATCTATATTTAACTACAAATATTAGTAAATCAGAAAATAATAGAACATTTCTTATGTAACTTATAATTTACTGATATGTTTTACTTATACTTTAACTTAAAATCATTATGCTAACTGTTATAAAATCTTGATTATCGCTTGCTGTGTCCTGTAGTTGAGAGAGCACATTTGAGCACATGAGCCTCACTTACATATTACTGTAAATGCCATGTTGAAAATCCTATTAAATAAATAGTTAAAATTAAAATCTTACGTTTTCAGCTCAATCTAGAATCGACCAGCAGTGGGTTATGGATTTGGAGCGGCGCAGAGTAGAGGCAGAGACAAATCTCGCCAATGCTGCTTTAATAATGGCAGAGGCTTCGCGCTTGCAGGCGGAGACATCGCACTTGCAAGCGAATACGTTGCGCGCGCTTGTGGCGATTATAGAAAAAAGGGAAGATATACGAACAGCCGACAAAGAAAATTAACTTTTTAAATTAAAATAATTTTATGTATTTTGTTTTTATTATGACGAGAATAACAGTCCTAATTATCAGTTGACAATTATTATTTACACTATTTAAAAAAAACAAGACTTACATACTCAAATTTGAAGCGTTCAAAGTCTACATTCGAAGTCTAAATTATTTAAAAAGAATTATGAACAATAAAATTGTAGTTATAGCATGCTATCTGTAAAATTTTTAGCGAACTAGCTAGTTGTAATACGGATCACGATGTTGACATTTTAAAGGGATTAATTAGAGCGATTTTTAGAAATTTTGAGCCATAATGGTTCTGCAATTTTGATATAATACCAATTAAAAGCAAATAGAGATAAAACTATCATTGCAGGTTAGTTTTTAACTTTGGTCGTAATAAGAGTTACCCAATATTACGCGTTTGTCTACAGCAGTTAAGTAGTAATGATAAATATAAAATTAAAAGAAATCATTTTTTTTATTATATGCTATAAACAATGTGCTTTTCCTTACTAAAATAATAAAACGAGTCATTATTAATACAATTCTACAATATAAATTTCCACTTAAAATACTTTACAGCATTTAAATGAAATAAAAACTCATAGAACAACAATACAAAAAATAATCAAATATTAAAGACAGGGCAAAAAAATCACTATCTTCGTGCTAACCACAATCTTTGAACAACACGATTTCGTTGTTGTCGTCCGTTAATGAGGAGTTGTTGCTCAACACTGGAATCTTCGTTTTGATTTGATGGTAGCTGAGGAATTTGGTAGAGTAGATCATTCTGTATGTCAGAATTTGGTAAATGAGGTAGTGGCAGTTGGTTTCTGTTACATATATTGTGTAAAACAGCACAGGCATTTATGATCTTAGCCACGATTTGGTGGTCATAGTGCAATACTCGATGAGATAGTAAACATCTCCAACGAGATTTTAAAACCCCAATCAAACGTTCCACTGTATTTCTAGTTAGACAGTGAACATTACTGTAAGCTCATCTGCACTACCAGGCACAGCATTTACAAAAGGAGTTAAAAGCCATGGTCTCAGTGGATATCCTGAATCACCTGCAAAATAAATTCAATATGTTAAAACAATTATGTAATTATAGAAATTATTTATTTGTCTGTAATATGTTAAGATATTTTTACCAACCAAGTAACCAGACGGCTTCTCCTGTACTGTGAAGATTTTGAAGATATTCATGTATTACACAATTCCTCCAAATATATGCATCATGTGTAGCACCACCAAATGATGCATCAATATGCAAAATGTTTAAATCACTGTCACATATCTGAAATAAAAAACATGACTTTTTAAATAATTCTTACATAAGAAACATATAAATACTGTTCATTTATAAATTACTTACTTACTATTTGAACATTTCTGGAATGATATAGTTTCCTATTAAAAAAGCGTTCCTCATGTTCGGTTGGCCTAATCAGAGCTATATGAGTACCATCAATACATCCCAGGCATCCAGGGAATCCAAATTTATTTGAAAATCTAAAACATTTTATCATAATTACAACTTTTTGTCTTAAGTTGAAGATACATAGATTTTAAATGTTCTATTTTGTTTTTACCCATTTATAATTCTTTGTCTTTCTTGCTGTGTCTGAGGAAAAATTATGTATTTTTTTAACACAGTATGTCTATTTAAAGCCATTGTTACTTCTCTAACAGCATTAGACAGACTGGCTTGACTGAGGCTATGAAGGTAGCTTATGCCCACTGGCTTTTGATAGGAGCCAGTAGCATAAAATGACAGCGCTGTAAGCACCTGTAATATCATACCTTTATTAAATTAATTCTAATAAAAGTCAATCAAGCACAATAATATCTCACTCCAATTTTCATACCTTACATTGTATGCTCACTTTTGTTCTCCTTTTCGATGGACCCATGTATGGTTGTAACTCTCTACATAAATTTATAAATAACTTCTTAGAGAGTCTGTAGTGTGCCTTGAATTCAGCGCCAGACAAATTCAACGCCTTGGCCTGGTCTCGGAGGCTACGTCTCAATAGTGTTGAGTTTCGATTTTGGTTCCTTCTATTTTCGATGTTTAGAGCTTCCATCAACAGAATAGCACGAGCCATGTCGAAGGCACAGTCAATTGATTAATAATGTTCACTACACAATACTTTTGTCAACACAAAGGGAATTGGTTTATATAGTATAACAAATGGTGGGAGACGTAAAAATTCAATATCGTAGCAGGACAGGGGTTCGTGAGAAAAGTGAATTTCTTAAAAACCAAATTTACGAGCATATGCACTAACACTCCAATGTTATTTGTTATCGCTATACACTTCACACACTTAATATTTGATACTCATGTTTGTAATAAATTAAGATTTAAATAAAGCAGAACAACTTTTCATGGGATAATTGCATACACTTGATATTTAGATTAACAATTCAAATAAAAAATAATAAAATACTAATAATTATTGAGCAAAGCGATCAGCAATCGATCAAAAAATCACTACAAGGGTTATCGCAATTTGACAGGTCAAAATGCTCTCGGATGGCTCGGCTATTGCTTCCAAAACTCATACGTAATACGAAAACCTTCCCAAGTCTATAGAGAAAAGTGCACATTTAGTTTACCGATTGTCCTACAGAGGCAGCACTGTCATACAATTTGCTATGGCTCTGTTATGGCTGTTACATAATTTGAATTCGCCATTTTTTAGCAAAAATTTAGCAATTTTTGCTATCGCTCTGCTATTGTGAGATAGATAATAACCGTACGGAGCCGATGACAAATTGCGAACGTGCGCGTCGCTACTCGACGGTCGGCTGCCGGCTGTGACCGGCAATTGATGATCCCTGCAGTCACATAATTGCACTATTTACCATTTCTTTTATTGATTTCTGGAACTCTCATATTCTTATAATAGATGTGTCGTGCAAGCTTACGCAGTAGAAACTTTCGCAGGTTCTTACATCCTTAAATTTGGTATGAAATATTCAGTTTTAACAAGTTTTTTCCTAGCATATTCAACATAGACATGTTATAAGCAAGCGGTTGCTATCTTGCTAAAACGTTATAAGGTAGTTAATGGGAAATTTACATTCCATTCCATTATTTCAAATTCATTTCATTGGTGCACATTAACCAAACTATATTATGTTTATGTAAATTGTCGACTTGCCCTTTGATAGGGCGTGAAAAAAAAAGTAAAATTATATTTATTCAAAAAATCGTTATCTAGCCTCTTCAAAGTGTAAGTATATTAGTTGATTGGCCCATACATGTATGGCAAGATGTCATAAAAATTACAGTATATATGGTAAATTAATACAACTTGGAAGCGATGATGACTTAATGGTAATGTGTTAGAACACCACGTCCCGACGACATCCCGACAGATTATCAAATTTCAACTTGGCATGGTGGTAGTACATTTTCTTATGACCTCCTGGCTAGCTACCACCTTCGAGTTGTCAATGTGTTGCCTACACCTGTGTGTGTATTTGTGTGTTCCAGTAAACTCAAGACTCAATCCATCTAGGTTTAGCGTGCTATTTTATCGGCCACATAGTCACTTAATATTTCTTATTGTTTTTTTTTAATTTTATACTTCGTTATACTTTCTGTACCATCTCTTATTACAACGTGTTAATTGGTACATAAGTAGAAGACGCTGACGTTGTACTCAGGATGTTATGATTATAATTGGCAATAACCACCTGATGCTAATACCAGACGAATTGCAACGTTCTTGTAATTAAGTTATAAACAGCCACCTTGTGTTTACAGTTTAATAGATTTTTATAAGAGGTTTGTAAGACCATTTATTCATTCTGCAGTAAACTTTCCTAAGAATAAGTTTTAATAAAAAAAAATTAAATCCTCGGCATCGCCCCCTGCACTTAACTAATTCTCATCAAAAAGTCGCATGTTTTTTTTTATATTGGTACATCTTTGTTACTCTTTAATATAATTATATTACAGTAATTAGTTATGGTCAATCGTACGTTATGACGTCCGATTTACCTAAGAGATTTAATATTGAATTGCTTGTGTAACGTAAAATATAAGGTCATTGGTTATACGTGTGCATATATATATATACATATATAGGTTGTGCAATTACAGTAATGTGTCACAGATCGAGCGCGCCGTGAACTAATGTATCATTGAAGCGTAGCGCGTAAATCAGCCGAACCGCGTCGATTGGTCGACTGCTCTGTGACAGTGTAATGTATCATGGAAATGGGATAATGCTATAATTGCATCATTATTGCTCTTTCTATTAAAAATATAAAAACGAACTAATTTACTGTAAAAGTTTCTTTAAAAGTATTTTGGAATTTCGCTTCATAGTTTGAGGAAACCTGAAAAATGACAGAGATTACATTATTCTAAGCGAATATTCACAAGCCAATCCCGTGTTTAGATAAGATTTCATCGATATAATCATGTTAATCTCTATAAATGTGAGATTAAAATAGCAGAGATTCACGTATTTGTTATCATTTTGAAATGAATTCGTATACATTCGAAGAGTTAATGTGATTAAAATAGATATTTTTTTACATTCAATTTTTGTGGCTGTTCTAAAAGAATTAATTTAATAAGCTAAACATTACAATTGAACTTATACGAGAAATGTATTATTTTAATATTTTATTTTTTATAAGAATTACATCAAGTTACTGTGTAGGTCTACGAAACACGAAATTACACTTTAAATTAACCTTAGATTTTGCAAAAAAAGCAGGATTTGTTTTGGTTGATTTACATTAGGCCGATACAGGCCGACAGCACATACGAAAGTGGTCTCGTGTTCTCTATATCTCGTTCTAACACAAGCGAATACTGTTACCCTTTCTCTTTCGAGTTGCCGAACTGTACGCTAGTAAATCTATGGTTATTTCAATATCGTAATTTTCCATTGTACTCACAAAAATATGTACTTAAAACAACTGCCAATCGATCTCCATGTTTCGGTGATCGTGACCGTTCTGTAATTAAAAATAAAAGCAATAACTCTGCAGGGCTAGTATAAAAATGGCAATATTTCTATGTAATGTAAAAACGTTCTCACCTTGACTCGTAAAAGCCGTGATTGGACCGGTCGAAGTCGGGAAATCGGGTTGGTACGAGCAGGCTAGTTTATTGTGTGTGTATAAACATGCTGTATATGAAGTCCGCGACGTGACGTGATCGCTGGACAGCTATGTCTCGAGGGACAGAGCACGCTCCACTAGCTTAGCGCTAAAATGTTGCATGTACACAATTTACATTTTAATTATTTAGTTTTTAAAGGGTATATGATGGATTATAATACGAAAACATTTCTCGGACGTCCAAATTTCCTCACGATGGTCTTCTTCACCGTCAGCTGTTTAGTCACTGAGTAAATTGAAATTAGTTAAACGCGAACTACAAATGATTGATGTCAAACAATTTTACATAAATAAACCTTTGACCATAAAGCGCGTCACACACGTTGATAATATACTATTATATTTTATGTTACGATATTTTAACAAAAGATATCATAATATCTTAAGGTATCATAACGGGTAAGATAGGTCGACCAAGACTGAAGATCCGCTGAACGAAGATGCTGAGAAAACCGCAACTTCACCGTGAGCTCCGGCTCTCGAAGTTCTAAAATAGTTGCCACTCTGAAGGGGGAGATGTTACGCCATCGCAACGAATCACAATTGCTGACCGAGAGTAAACATGGAACCGAGTTCCGTTCACAGTCCCACGTTGCACCTGAGATCGAGTCAGCAATTTCGGTAGAAGAAACGTTGGGCAACCCGACTCCTTCCTTACTATATTAAGTTAGTACTAATTATTGAACGTTACTGTGAGCCTAACATCGGCAGCAGTCACATCTTATTAGTTTTAGTCTAGTTTGTAATTTAGAATAAATTAAGTTTAAAGTAATTTTGGTTTAATTGGATCCTCCGGCTTTGACCTTCGTAATTTACGTGTAAACAAATCACCATGTTGTTATGAACAAAAGAGTAAATTTTACCGGCAAGTAATCTGGTAAATAACTTTTTTTGCTTCATTTACTGATATAAACATACAAATATTCCTGCAGATACAGAATTGAAAAAAAAATCTTCATAGTTCTAATTAAAAAAATGATCACTGATTGCGATAAGTAATGTATTTTGAGCCAATAGAGGGTATATATAGTTAGTCACGTGGTTCAAATTTGCTAATAGAAGAGGCCAACATTATTTGGTAAATTATAATATTCGGATTTGCATACAATCGATGTTTCACCAACACTATGCATAGCACTGCACGGCACTGCACGGCACTGCACTCGTGAGAGTCGCATCATCGACACCCCTTGCTCCGTACCGAGAACACGTCACAACATCTTAAGATGAAGGAACCGTAAAGCTGGATGTCTTAAGATACTGTAAGTTGAAAATCTGTATTATATCTTCCCGTGTATGATAGTCCATTGTATTGTAAGGCGACGATATTTTATCTTAACATAAAATATTATAGATCCTTTGCCGCGTGTTACGCGCTTAACGATCAACAATTAAATAATTATAATAAACATTTAAATGTCACTTTTAGACATTTTAGTCATGAACAAATTGTTAGTAAATTCGCTTACAGCGTTACTGTAAGAGCAAACAACTCAAGGGACTTGCGTACACTGCTACGTGACGCGAACAAATAAAAACTACTCGTTCAACTTTGATAGGGGAATTGTTTTAAGCGAGGTAAACTCGAGATTTTGTAGGTGGAATACCGTTACACAGATTAATAATATCCAGATGGATCATTACGTACATAGTGGCGGGACAACTGCGCTTATAGTGAATATTGTAGTTATCAAAGATAATGTAATATAATTCAAGGAATCAATGTTTCAAGGTAGGTTTCATGATATTTCTCTATATATTATACTAGCTGTGCCCACGGTGCCGCTCACGTGGACTACAGAATGCTTTCGGTCGAGCGCACGTGCGAATTATGCTGCCCCAAAAATGCTTATTATGGGTGATCCTTAGAAGATAGTCATATGCTATCGCAGACTTTTTTGTGGGTCTTTTTAAGATCGACTATTCTGTGGTATATTAATTTTATTTCTCTTATGGTTTACTCAGCTTAAGCCGTTTAATCGTCCCAAAAGTGTATTTTATCTTAATGGAATCACAATTATCTTCACTGCTTATTTTGTATGTTACTTAATGTACCAAAATATATCCTTTATAACACATATATGAATAAAAATATTCGCTTGAAAGTGACGTTAAACGGACAGACAGACAGAGAGACGTTCAGTTTTATAATGTAAATATCTTGTATGTTCTATGTATCTATCTTATATGTTACTGTGAAGTTCCGAAATTGATGGATGTTATGTGATGTCGACAATCCGCGAGTTGATAGTATGCTTAAAAATATAAGTCAATGATTTAATGATATTGGTCTACTGATAATAAGCCTAAAATAAGAAGGTTTAAAAAAAAACCAATGGTTGTATATTCCTAGATTAAAATTTCGATGGTGTATGTTGAGTTTAATACATTTTAAAAAATATACGTCGGTGAATGTTAAATTTTATCGTGACCCAATAACTACGTGTTAGGTTAGATTAGGTGCACCGTGGAGGTTAGAACTTGTGATAAAAATTGCGCAACCGGTTCCAGATTAGTGTATATAGCTTAAAAGATAAGAATAAAGCTTGTTGTATGTTAACAAACACAGATACACTGCACTACATTTATAACTATAAACTGAGTAACTCGCAAATTTTGTTTTGAGCAAGTGGGCGACCACAGTGAGCAAGCTGTTGTCCCTTATCCCGTATGTATCGTTCCGGGACCAATGTTTGTTCCCTTAAATATAAAGATGTCAAGTGTTTACGATTGTTTTGAACTATTGTTTTGCTCCGTACTGTCTGTTTTCGATTTTAAACGATTCAATAAATTGTCATAATCAACAATACAAGATATATTATGATTTAAAAATTTGTTATTTTCCTGTGAATTTGTTTCGACATTGCATTAGATTTATTTTTCCGTTGTTAAGTTTTTGAAAACGTTTCATTTAGATATCAGTTTATAATAAAGTTCCTAATTTGTTTTAAACTTATAAAAAAAGGTGTGTGTGCGATTCACACACGATAGAAGTGAAACTTCATTTTAAAAGGCATTTTCTATTTTATTTAAACAGTGTGCAATATACATACACACCGACATTTACTCTCTCGCTGTGGCTCACACAAAGAGGAGAGACCGACAATATATTGCTCTTTCGCTCTGGCTCACACAAAGAGGAGAGACCGATAATATATTGCTCTCTCGCTCTGGCTCACACAAAGAGGAGAGACCGATAATGTGCGTTAAACGTTAAACGTTTAACGCTTGGAAGTCGCATAAGAAGTTTAACTTCAAAAGTTTTCCAAGTGCGTGTTGGGCCACACGCAGTGTAGGGTTCCGTAGTTGGCCGTCACAATATGTAGACTTATTGAGAGGTTTTAAGTAAATTTCAATGAAAATTGTACGAATATATTTATCATATAATATCATATAATTATATATGATATATTTATATATATCATATAATTATCATGTTTTTTTCATCTTCATTTTTATATCCAATAACAACTATTTAGCTGGCGGGGGGAGGGGGGTACACATGACTTTAACAAAAAATTAGCACTTACAAATTTAATATCTTCGAAGGGTAGGGCTGGTCCACCAGTTCAAAGTTGCTCAGCGTGCTATGGAAAGAAAGAGCTATGCTTTGAGTTTCTCTGAAGGATAGGATTCCTAACGAATACATCCGACAGAGAACCAAAGTTATCGACATAGCTCAAAGAATTAGCAAGCTGAAGTGGCAGTGGGCCGGCCATATCTCGCGAAGAACCGACAACCGCTGGGGTAAACGGGTTCTTGAGTGGAGACCGCGTCTCCGCAAACGTAGTGTAGGACGCCCTCCGGCCAGATGGTATGACGATCTGCGAAAGACTGCATGCGATGCTGGATGCGGCAAGCTGAAGACAGGGCGCTATGGCGCTCGTTATGGGAGGCCTATGTCCAGCAGTGGACTAATATAGGTTGATAATGATGATGACGATGAACAACCTATCCATCGACATCCCACATGATGAGATGGCCAGAAAAAATAATCCATTCCCACTTTACGTGTAGGGAATGTACCCTAAACAACTTTTTATTCAAGATTTTATTTTACCATTATATCTGCGTGATTAATATGTATAACCATACCAAATTACAGCTTTCTAGTACTAGGCCGCGGACAGACAGACGGACATAGCGAAACTATAAGGCTTCCTTGTTGACTTTGGATTCCAAAAAACAATGATTAATCGTAATAACGAAATACCATGAGAAAACAGGTATTAGGTATGTTTTTTTGTACGAATAATATTCAGGTTATTACAGGTTGTAATTATTTATAACCAACACCAAAATGGATCGATTCTGGTTCAAAGCTAACAATATAAAAGTGTATCGAAAAATATATTGCTTTTATTATGAAGTTATTTTTTCCAGTCACGTATAAGCATGTACGTGTATAGGCAGAGATGTATGTAAAACACGAACGACACTATCGTATCCTGGCGGCAAGTTTTCGCGTCAAATTCGAAAATCCAATTTCCTCAAACTACGTGAGTTTATTCCGATATAAATATTTCTAGTTTTCTGCACAGTTTTATATTTAACGGAGCTGAGTGTAGCACAGTTGTAATAATATGAGGTCATATTGACCATATTGAGTATTCATTAATCGATCCACTGACCGGAACCAATGTATAAAAAATTAGCAGAGCGCCCGCGGCTCCATACGCGTTTACTACGCAGTAGTTATTTTCATCCCGTAATTTAATTTTTACTAATTATTTCACAATTCATATAGCCATTATACATATAGCTGGGTTCTGAGGGAAGGCACGGCTTTAACCACGCTAAGAAATTCAGAGTTCTATATGTGTTCCACATATAGTTCAGATTTGTTCACGATGGTATCTTTCTCTATCAGCCGACGTTCTTACCAAATTCAAATGAGTAAATGTACGAAAAGTCCGAAAGAATCGTTGTTACGTCGATTCGATATTTCACTGGTATATGCCACTTGACGATCACGACAATATGATAATTATATTATGCCATCTAAATGTATTTATATTATGAACCAAAATTATGACAAGATGCGATCAATATTATGTCACAATATAGTTTTATTAAAGTGACAATTGCCTCGGATATCGAAACTTTAAAATTTTTAGGATTAAACACTCCTCAATTTTTAGGAGTGAGCATACAAGTAACTGTCTAGTCAGGTCTAATCAACTAGACTGTCTGAAAGTGTTGTATACTTTATATCTAAGTATTTTATTATTAACTAAATACCACAATAGACCTATATTCGTGTGCCTATTTTTTCCTTTTATTATTTTCTTTAATTAAACAATATTTTCATTTCGCGAACAAAGTACCAAAATAGTATGTATATTTTTTAATATTTTGCATTATTTTTGCCAACCTAAGGGTTACTTAGAAGCTGTAGACCCACAAACATTTTCCTTTATTAAATTCAATTGTTAATTTAGCAAATAATGTATAATTACTCACTCCTTTTCTGGTTTTCAATTTAATTAATTAAGGGCGAATCTGCTTGCTTTCTTTATACGTCAGCGATTATTCTAAAAGGTCCGGTATGGTTAATTAGAATTTTCGACATTTTCGATGTCAGTTGTAAAGGTCTCGTATTGTAATTGAATTTACCGTCATAGTGACTCTTTTTGAGATTATTAAATATGTATTCAGTTCCCTAGCTTGTATGATGACAATAAGTTACTGTACCTCAATAGATAGAGTAAACGAAAAAAAATGTTTTAATGTAAAAAAATAGGGTTATAGGAGTTTATCGATTGGTATAAATTAATATCTACACTCAATCGTACGATAAATCACGTCAATTGTTTGGAAACAATCGGTTACATTTTTCAAAGATTTAATAAATAATTTATGACATCTCTGTGTTCAGATGGCTAATCGTTGAATGACCAAAATTGTGGTGATTGAATAGTTAATATTAATAACAGAACGTTGACCGTACGAGTAAGCCGCGGCATTTACTAATTATTTTATCGGAATTTTCTCATTAACAATATCTTTTTTATACTAGCCCGGCAAAATGACTGCTTAGTACCTAATGGAAGGTACGGTACAGTCCTGGAACTACAGCAATCGCCGGTATCAAATTCCATGGGCTGACGTCACTGTCATACCGGCCCGCTGACATATCTCTTCACGCCTTGTTTTAATGATCCAATATCGTAGAAGGGAGGAAACACGCTTTCCAGGAGGCGATTCCACATCTTCGTAATACGGCAAACATTATAATTTGCAAACTTCTTTGTTCATACCGAGATGAATGCTACTGTGGGGCTTGTAGCTTTCTATACCAGCCCGTGTGGTTCTGTAGTGAAAGCGAGATGATCGAATAAGATGAAACAACTCATCAGAACGCTCGCTATGATACGGACGATAAAAATCGTTCAGTATATAAAGTACATATAATAATTAGAATTTAATTAGTAACCCTATCGGCTGACAGTAAAGGAAAACACTGTAAGGAAATCTGACTGCTTGAAAGACGTTCTTAAGTAGTAATGAGTAGCAGAATTTATATAAAAGAGGTATTAAAGTTAGTTTCTTTATGTATTATTTTTATTTCACAACTAATAATTTCCCCAGTCCGCTACCAGGAAAACAGGGGTGGGGAGATGATCGCTTTTCCAATTTAACTTATCTGCACTTACGAGCGGCTCGCTCCTCTACTGAGATTGTCCGGTGGCGTCGAACTATTTTACCGTATTATACAAAACCTTAACGTATACATTGGTTATTATATTACTAGCGGTGTCCCGCGGCTCCGCAGATTCTTATTAAGCAACAATTATTTTCGTCTCATAACTTCATGTTTAGTAATATTATTGAAAATACTTATAGTCTATCAAGTGAAGAATAACATATATTTAACGTGTACAAAATTTCATCAAAAATCGATTAAAAAAGAATTTTAAGAAAACCGATTAGAATCGATTAGAAATGGAGATTAAGAAAGAATCAATTAAGGTTTGTCATATTATACTTCTGTAAAAAAAATATATCAGTCAAGCCATTTTTCTGTTAAATCCAGACATACAGTGTCCTTATGATCCAGATATCTACGAGGACATTAGGAAAAAATACTACAGTTGTATTAGTAATCAGTATCACTAATCCAACAAGCTAGACATTTTACATGACGACGTTTCCGCAAACATAAAATATTTTGCTCAGTTAGAAGAGTAATGTTGATACATTAGTTTACCAAATATTAAATTTTAAGATCTTTATTTGTTTGTTACCTTTGAATATGCTTTCTCTTCTATTTCGTGTAACTCTTTATATTCTATTTTAATTAAGTATAAATGTAATTGTTCATATAAAAAAAAAAAAAAACTTTATAAGCGTCAGCTTGGTAGATAAGTTAGATGTAATTACGAAGTCTTCTTACATAAGAAATCTGCCGTGCAGAAGTGGTTTTTCGAAACAAAAGTTTCTCTTTAAACTCGTACGGTTATTTGCAAGATTACAAAACCGAAACACGTATTTTTAAAAATTACAACAGTTTTCCGGTTAGCGTTTTGACGATCTGGCAGGGTTACAGATCCTATAAGAAAATATTATTTATAAATTTGTAACTGTTTTGTGTTGTTTCATTGTTTTTCGTTTTAAGGTTATTCTACTACAGTCAACCGTTTTTTTGGCTATTTAAATCTAAAGCGTGTATTTGTCACACTTGACATTGGCGAAATTGCCTACATGGGCAGTAACCATAAATTACCTGAAAAGATCTGGCAAGGTATTTTGTGAAATCAATTTTTTTTACACTCTAATAAACAATAATTCGGTATTCCACGCGTGCAGACTCGCGGGCATAGATAGTTTCAAATATTTAAAAAAATCTTACACCCCGTTTGAAGGTTTAAAAAACGATGAAACACATTCATGTCTCATCAAATATTATAAACATACACTTCTGTAACAATTCTGTAAATTCTGTTTTCCTCTTCCAGTCTCCTATATCTGCAATCTTCTCAGTATTCACTTCTTCTATACGCATTATATTCTTCAAACAATCCACCCATACCTTCTTCAGTCTTCTTCTACTCCTAGATCCGTCCACTTTCGTACTCAACATTCTAGTCATCCCTTCTCATGACATGCCCATACTATGCTAACCTATTACATAACTGCTCTGACAAATACTTCTTAAGCTTTCTAAATTACTGTGTCAGATATTACAACTTCGATGGTAAATTAATTTTATATATTAAAAGATTAATACGCTAAACTTAGCTTAAGTTTCGTAGCAGTGACGTCATCTACACCGTAGATCTAACACAGATCACGTCGCGTTATCAAAGTAATTTACACCGTTCCAGCGGTAACTCCATCTAACTTGAACCGAAGTTGGTTGATTAGGAGCGTGACACGACTGCCTACCGGCCGCTAATTATATCGCCACTTGTGAACTCGCCTTATGTTTAAGACACTCTTTGTTAGTTCACGTTTACCGTTAGGTTAGATAGCGGACTCGACGATTGAGAACGTATTGTTTTTATGCATCGGAAATGAGTTGGAAATCTTAATAAATAATCAGAGATATAAATTATTTAATTATTAGTTTGGTAAAATGATTGCACAGTACCTGATAGAATGCACTATGCAGTCCAGAAATGAAGGCTACAGCCGGTGACAAGTCCATCTGTAGTCGTCGCGGTTATGCCGGGCTGCAGAAGTAACTCTTTACGCCACGTTTGAAGAATCCGATATCGTACCAGGTGGAAACATGCTAGCTACGAGGCGATTTAATATCTTCACAGTTCGGTAAACATAAGAATTTGGCAAAGTTTTAAGCAGTTTATTTCATACATTGTATATTTTAAGTAAACATCACTCTTCTTTACAATAGTTGTATGATTTGTATATGATTTATAATTTTAATTCCCCATTTAAATTGCAATTTTCTTATCCAAATTATTAGGATAATAAAAAAAGCAGCATAGTCACCTAGAACTAAATATCTTGGTATGCAAGTTTTTTTATATACTACTAAGTTGGCAAACAAGCATACGACCCGCCTGATGGTAAGCGGCTACCGTAGTCTATGGACGCTTGTAATACCATAGGTTTGGCTAGCACGTTGGCGACTTTGAACCCCTCTACCAGAGCTTCTTAGAGCTCTGGAAATCCTACTCATCGCAGGAACATCACACATGGTTATTTGGCTGCGATTTTTGTAGGGTAGAGGTATTCCAACAGTCGGGCTGCCCTAAGTAAAGAGAAATCTTCAAAAAATTTGCTTTGTCCCTACTTCTCTTTAACGATCCCGTCATTTGAACTTTTAATTTTCGACTTTTATGTTAACGTTGTTTGAAAATTTTTTTTTTACGAAAAATATTCATTTCTCGATCCATATTTATACCGCATGCAAAAGTTACTTAGGTACATCAAAAATTTTTTAATGTGACGACAAATTTACATTTTATACTGATCTCCTAGAGTCACGATAACGCTGCTAGCGAATGAATTATTTTTGTCGAATACTTCCAGGACAAGGTTTATTTACGACCTATTTAAGTTTAATTTAACATTTATACACTTCGAGTTTTTGAATAAACAAAGGCTGACTGAAAAACACGACGTATTGGGTCTAATAAATATAACAGTATCATGAAATGAGTGATCTTGCAAAATAAGTAAAGCGATTCATGGTTTGAACTATGCGTTTACCAAAATATAATAATGTAGTGTCCTATTAAATAAAAATGTGATTCTCTTGTTCAAACTTTTTTAATTAAGTAAACACAAAAAAAGTAGTTACACGCAGTTCAAAATAAAAGAAGTTTCAAGAAGAGAATCACATTTTTATTTAATAAGACGCTACATACATATCTATAATTACAATAAAATTATTACATTTTGCTAAACGCATAGTTATTTATTTCTCGTCAGAGTGAGCAATTTACAATTTTAGATTGAACTGCGTGTACCTACTCGTGTTTTCTTAATTAAGAGTCAAGTCCACAATTATCCTTTTGTATTTCAAAACTCCTTCGTTCATCCCTCATTCATTTAATCTACAGTCATCCATTCGTTTTCATTCCTACATGTATAAATATAAATATAGTAAACATGATTTTGTCTGTAAAAGAACCGTCTCTAAAATACACCTGTATATTTCTTTATAATTCAAAACTATAACTTATCTGCAGTCGGATTCAGAGCTGATTAAAAGTTCAAAGCATATCAAAGTTTCGAAGCATAATTTAAAAAATGAAACTTCTACAGAGAGATCTCGGAAAGGAGATGTAAATTAAACTGAGTAAGGAAGAAAAACAGAATCATTATGCATTAATAGAACTGTTTTGCTTTAAGGCTTGTGTTACATTTCTAAACTAGAAATATCTGTCTATGCAATGAACTCACATTTACCTACCGCTGTATACCTTCTTTATTTTGCAAATGCTCTTGGTCTGCAGATGTTCTCGTCAAGCTTGACTGCTGTTTTTGACATTTTAACATGAAATTGCTGTTCGCAGACCGACCCTACCCATTGGTATTACTCCGATACGGAGATGTACATGTAAATTATGCATGCCCTATTACGACCTTCTTAGTCGCCTGTCTTACTAAAAATGATGTATCGATGAATATGTGGCGACGTACCTGCAGCCCACGCGATGATGGCTCCACGCTTCTTTGGTGAGGCCGCGCTCCACCGCTTAGTTAGGTATTGAATGCGTCGGTTCCAAACATCGGTACGGGAACTTACACAGGTGCTGGTTGGCTTGAGTCTTGGTTGTCACTATGGAGGCACTTATTTGGATTGGGTTTACACCGCACACTTCATTAATTGTTCAACATAACTTGGAATACTGGGAGCTCTTGAAGCCGCCGGCGGACGCGTTATAATGTTATTTGACTAGACAGATTTATAAGATGAGTGTAATTGGGAACGTTGGAAGAAGAAGGCCTAGACGAACGTTCCACGATCAAATCGGGGACGTTTTGATGAAAGGTCAGGTCAAGAGTACTCTAAACCGATGAGCATGCATGAAAAGATTGATGAATAGTTGTATGTCAGGATTGTAGCAAGCAGCTTATGACGACGATGGATATTTTTGATGTATTCTGGTTAATCGATGATCCTACGTCCATATTTATACTAATATTAATAAAACTCAAGAGTGTTTTGTATTTAGTTGTTTGAACACGTTAATCTTTAGATTTCAAAATTGGTTTTATTTTTATAGCGTATTTAGTGAGGAAGGTTAAAGGCTATCTAACATGACGCTACGCCCCTTAAGAGCGGAGCAATTACCCAAAGTGTAGATCTGAAAGTATGCTAAGAACGTAATAATAGGCAAGTCTGTAAATCCGCGGGGTACAGCTAGTATACGATATTCTTGGACGGTGCTTTATTTATTTTATCCTTCAAAGGTTGTCGCGTGGACAATTGAATAGATATAAGTTCCAAAAAATATATATGAAAAGAAATTCAAAATTGATTTGTATATGTATTCCGAAGGCGTTTAACAACAAAGTAAGATATAAGGTTTAGCCATAGACCTCTGATCGGTATGTCAGAATGAATGATATCTCATTTCAATTATTTTCTAGTATCCTTCTATATTTTAAATTCAAAAGGTTCTTCCAGCCATTAAATACTGTCTTTATATAGGGCCTTCTTCATTTATATATATGTATATATAGCAAAGCAAAAGCAGTTTCTCATACAATATCTAAATAATAAATGACCTAAAGAACTAAAGATGCCTTCGGAAAGCGACCTCAAACACAATAAATGAAGTAATGAGGAAACAACTAAGGCAAAATAAATATTTATAATTAAAACATAAAAATGATTGATAAACAATCATTACAAGGTAACAAATTCCAATCCCAATCAAATCACAATCGATTGTATTTTTTTACTATTTCTAAAAGTATTATAGACCATTTTGTATTATATAAATTATGTAATGATGTATGCTTCCTCCCATCTACAAAATTAGATCGGAATAGGTTGAGAATTGATGAAAATGTAATTTTACAAAGTATTATTGACAATTCTTATAGTCAATTAATCATGGAATGACTTATCCTTCCCGTGTAGAAAATTTGATTAAAATCGGTTAAGAGTTTTTTTTTATATGTGAAGCATCTAATGCGTCGCCTCAGACCAACTGTAGGCGTGGCAACGGGTCGCCACGTTATGCGTCACCACGCTACATGATAGTATGAAACATCTAATACGGTGTGGTGATGCGGCGTCATTCGCTAGTGACTGTTTATTTAAGATTATGCCATATTTATTTCCTTTCGTAAACTATCCTTTATGTATATTATCTGTACAAAATAATTTCTATGTTTCACATTGCCAGGCGTCCCGTAACGGTTTTTTTACGATTTCTAAAAGTATTATTGAAATTTTTTATAGCCTATCAATTGACTAATGACACATAAGCTTCTCGTGTACAAAATTTTATAAAAATCAGTCAAGCCGTCTATGAGTCTATATTAATGTAGATAATAGAAGTTGTAAGAATCAGTTCATAATTATAGCTTAGCTTTTCATGTAGCGATATCCTAAAATCTACACATAAGGGACGCGCCAGAACTTCCAACATTAAGATAAGACAAATTGTGCCTTAGTTATTACAGATGGATTTTTAATGTCTTCACAGATATGTTTACAGTTTGGAGCTGACGCTTATCGTTTAACTGAATTAAGTTTTGTAATTTTGATTAATATGTTTGTTTATCTGTCATAGATAGAGATTCATTAAAAGGTTCGCTCAATAAGTCGTAACGTGGTGGGATAAGGCAATTAGGTCTGAGTGGATCGTTACCATCATCGTGATGAAACCATAGCATGGTGGTAGGGCATTTCTAATGCCCGCCTGGCTAGCTACCACCCTCAAGTTGAAAATCTGTCGCCAAGCACCAATAGGTATGTTCTGGCAGCTGTACTTGAGAGCCAGTCTTCCACTAGCCTTAGCGTGCTACCATCTTGGGCCACATCGTCACTAAGATCAGTGAGATTGTGGCCAAAAAGCCAAATCTATAATGATAAAAAAATAAGCCAAAAAAAAACCATCATAGTTGCACGCTTAGACGTGTCGCGTTTCGGAATTAGCCGGTCAAAGAATGTTTTATTTAAACGCGCTAATCTCTGGAACTACCAGTCAAAAAAATCTGCTTGTATATGATAGCCAGAATCATGAGTATTAGTATAGGTTTTATAATCACACGCTACGACCCTAGGAAGCGGAGCTGTAACTATGAACGTCAAGCGATTTGGTGAGCTGAAAAGAAGTACGAGAAGTGGGATAACGATAGCGGCAACACGGGCGCGTTGGCCGTGGCACAGTCGAATGTTTGTCGAATAAATTTATCACGGGTACAACCGTGGGTCACTGCTAGTTTAGTATTCAAGCAAGGTGGTAAGGTAGGCATTTGTTACGGATTGGATCGTGACCACTATAAGTATGGGTGATTAACTAGTCACAGTGAAACTAGTTTTGGTTTTTCGTGTTTTGATGTCAGCCAGTGTGCTCGTATGTCAAGTTGCCAAGAGGTTTCGTAAGCCGACATGATAACGACGACTGGTGATGGTTGTTCGGTCGATGTTGTCTTTGGATTGTATTGTGCTTACAATAAAATACAATGCCGTGACTGACACTTTATAAAAAAATGTGCAGCAGTTCACACGTGTCAGAAATGAAATGAAATGTAATGAAGTGAAATTCTTTTTAAATATCCTAAATCAGCGGGATTTAAACTATCGACCACTTCAGTGTACTGTGTATGACGTCTGGTCGTCTAACACCACTAGGCTAATCCGACGACGATCACAATCATGGAAATCAGGACTTGCATTAACCGTGAATAATGTAAATGTATTCTATCTCATTCTCTCGTAGGCTCTCCTATAGATGTATATGGTTGTCTCTTTTTACTGTCGCTTTTTCGTTTCATCGACTTTCAAATCACAACGGTGCTAAAGAAGTTTTCACTTCATCAACAAATAAATATTATTCACGATTTAAGATCATGAACCAATATAGGCTGTGGTAACATAATATCCCTGATTTCTTTAACGTAGCTTAGAAACCATCGGGCAAATATCACCGAAATTCATTTAACATAAAAATACATTCTCATTTCCTCTCAAAATATTTTGCGGAAGCAGCATTCCTTTTTATACTTTACTTTCATTCGTCAATAAGTCATCTCGGTAAAACATTAAACGTTGAATTGAACGCAACAAGAATTTATTAGTCGAGGAAACGGCGCGGCGGGCAAAATTCCAAACTTTTGGATTTACTACTTACGTTGTGGAGCAATGAAGATATTTATTTTTGTTAACATTATACAAGTTTTTACCAGTGACTTCTCTCAAGTAATCAACGTATTTATTATGTTTAAATATTTCTCGAGGAATAACGACATATCATCGTGGACCCGCAAACTACGAGGATAAACATAACACTAAGTGTCACGATTCAAAATTGCCAATACATCGTAAAATGGTGCGGTTGTTAAGTACATGCTTTCTGTTGAGAATCTTTAAGCCAGCTGTGAGATATTTACAGACTGGAATTAATTATATAAACAAACAATCATATATCATTGAAAAATCACGGTAAATTTAATCGTTTTAAAATTATTCGTACAAAAAACATACCTAATACCTGTTTTGTCGTAGTATTTCGTTATTATGATTAATAATTATTTTTTTAGGAATCCGAAGACAACAAGGAACCCTTATAGTTTCGCTATGACCGTCTGTCTTTCCGCGGCTTAGTACTAGAAAGTTGTAATTTGGTATGGATATACATGTTAATCACGCAGATTTAGCGGTACAATAAGATCTTAAAAAAACGTTGTTTAGGGTACATTCAATACTCGTAAAGTTGGAATAAATTATTTTTTTATCGTTTATCCCATTATGTGGATAGGTCGTTGATAAATATTGAGGGTCTGTGAAAAGAACTTTTCGATTCAAGGTTCCGTTTGCGAAATATTAAGCTTTAAAGTGCTAATTTTTGTCAGAGTCAAGTGTCAAGTGTCCCCCCCTGCCGGCTAAATCGTTGTTTATGGTTGTGTAAAAAATTAATGGTAGTTAATATCAGAGGTAAGTAGGCTTCACAAGGTAACGAGTACTAGTCAATCAATTTATAAAATGTGATTGGAGAAGTAATTTCGTATAAATTCCATTGAAAACAACTTAAAAACCCCTCTCTAAAGGATGATTCATATTACATCAAGCCGGACGCCGGCTTATACTATACTATACTTTTGTATGAAGTAATTCATGCTATACCGGGAATTGCGTCAGCCAGGATACTATAATATACTCCTATAATATACTTTTGTATGAAGTGATTCATGTTTTTTTTTATCGTTGTGGGTTGGCGTAGTGGCCACAATCTACCTGATGTTAAGTGACGATGCGGCCCACGATGGTAACACGCTAAATCTAGTGGAAGACTGGCTCTCAAGCGCAGCTGCCGGAACACACCTATTGGTGCTTGGCGGCAGATTTTCAACTTGAGGGTGGTAGCTAGCCAGGCGGGCATTAGAAAATCCCCTACCACCATGCTATGGTTTCCTCACGATGTTTTCCTTCACCGAAAGCTCAGGCTCATTGTAGGGATTCGAACTCACGTCAATCGACGCGAAGTCGTACACGCTACCACTGCGCCATTATCACTTCATCGGGCCGGCGCCCGGCCCGGCTCCGACCCGGTGTAACATAAGCATCCTTAACTCTGCATATTGTGACGGGCAACGGGAACACGACACGCACTTGGCAAATTTTTGTATGTTCAAATATCTAGTTCACTAGCCCTTTTCCACCAGAGCTGCGCTAAGCGAGGCTAAGAAAAAGAAGTAATCCTATTGCTGGATTTTTCCTACCGCCAGCTACCTCGCACATCTCTGGTAGATAAGCAACCTCACGGTTTTATTAAAAAAAATGTTCTTTCTTTATTTAACAATATAGACATACAGATAAAAGTATCTCAATTTTAATTAAAAAAATTGTTGTGGTTATTTTGAATGATAAAAGAGTTTATTTAGTATCTAAAACATAATTATGAGTTTAGTGAATTGAATTGAATTATTCTTTTCAATCTAAAATTAAATTTTCATTTAAATTACAAGCATTCTAATGGTATTAAATAAATAAATGAATCCTTGCATCAAGAAACAAACTTAATTTCTCCTAGATTCTCGAGAAATCAGATCCGTTCGTATTTTGTGAAAAGTTTGTTGTGTTTTACTTACAGCTTTGTACCGTAACCCTGTCACCCTTCTAAGGTATTTTCAAATAACTAAGTCAATTATTACCTTTGTCAGATGCTTAAATAAGTTGTCTGATCAGAATCCTTACTGTATAATTTATATTATTCAATGAAAGGGATTTAGAATTTATATTGTTAGCACCGTTTTATAGTTCTGTGATGTTAAGTTTGGAAAATGTTTTCACGACAGAGTACTGACTGCAGACTCAGTACCTGATAGTAATGAAAGTACAATTAAAAAACAACGGCGACCATCGAGAGATCGGTAATCTATCAAACGATAACCGCTGTCTTGCCAGCCAACAAGCCTTTCGGTAGTTGGATATGTACTTAGTGATTCCGAAATGCGTCAAGTCAAAAGAGAGTGAATGTGACGGGATTATCACCATGTGCATGGTGTGCAGTGGATTCTGGCTGATACGTCTAAGCATGCCAATTATGAAAGGTGGTCGCGATTAAGTCTTACGCAATAGTCACGTGTTATCACCCACTCATTATTCATTGTATCTATTTATCATATTGTATCCTTATCCACCTTGGGAGTTGACGAAGATAAATATTTACGTAAATTTTTACTTAGCAGTAATAAAAACCAATAGCAGTTGTATGGTCAATTAAAACATTAAATATTAGGCACAGGGTTAACAGAAATATTATTAAATACCGGTTGGCCGAACAAACATGAAAAAAAACTTCTGAGGTTGGAACATGTCGGTGAACTTCTCGCATGCTACCTGTTTTAACAATACGTCGCTACAAATTGAGTCAACCAGTGTACGGCCTGTAGTCATGGTGTTTGGTGGATTACAAGTCTGAACATGACGCTTGTTTTATCAATTATCCTCCTGTTTTCAGGAGTTTATCAATTTAAAGAATGATCAGGTTTATTGTAAAAAGAAATCAGATAAATAGCGAATAGAACTTGCGCCCTGATGGTTTTGCACTATTACAAGTTTTACATTAATATTGTTATCGTCTTGTTCTCGAATGTTTCCAGCGCGCGACGTCGTGTGTTTCAGTCACATACTTTTATTCTGTAGTTTATATAAATTTTATGAAAAAGAGGCTTGACATATGGAAAGACAGACAGACACACGAATAACCAAGTCATTCTATAAGAGTTCCGTTTCTTCAGTATAAGGAACAGAACCTTAAAAACAAGTTCTTCGCTGACCAAGAACAGAATAAAAAAAAAGTTGTAAATGCATTCAAAACATTATATTGTGAAAGTGAAACAATAAAATGTAAACGTAAATAAAATTAGATTAGAAAAATAAAACTGATCTTCTTAAGTATTCAACATACAGTAGAAACAACCTATTTCTGTTGCACTTAGAAACACTAGTTCGTATATATTAAGAAAAATTCAAAGGGAACAAACCCCTACTACGAACTTCTTTTACAATAATATATAGAAATTTTTTAATACCAGATTTAAGTATTATTTAGTGAAAGTATACAAATAAAAAGTTTTATCTGTTTATATTCAGTAAATAATCTATTCTTTTCTGCAGTGGAATCTCCTATCGAGGATTTCAAATATTAGAACTATAATTATGATATAATATTTGAAGACTTCAATTAGGAAAAGTGTTGTGTGCTTTGTCCAACTAGTGGCTTAAGTTATCCAGTCAAGATACTCTTCTACGATCCGGCGTCATTTTTGGATCCTCTATGATTTAAGCTGGTTCGTTATTGATTTAGTTTCCACAGCACGCTGGGTATTTTACACAGAGTCTAACCATCGCCAATATCAAACTGTCGTTAGCTATGTAACCAAATACCGACTAAAACAGCGGCTGAAAGATAATTCAGAGGACTTCTTATAATAACTGTCTATCAAGAAATTATAAATTAAATTAATTGTTAAGTTAACCAATTCAAACTACTTACATAATCTATAATAATGTAATAAAGCTGAAGAGTTTTTGTTTGATTGTTTGTTTGTTTAAATGCGCTAATTTCTGGATCAATGTCGGATTCGAAAAATTCTTTCTTTATATGATAATTACAATTACGAGGAATAGTATAGCCCACATAACTTCACGCTACGAACCTAAGGAGCGGAGCGTACCTATAAATGTCAAGCAATCTGGAAAGCTATAGCCAAGCACGAGAAGTGGAACTACGATAGGGCTACACGGGCACATTGGCAGAGGCGCCGTGAAGAGATTATGGAATAAATTTAACACCTGTGAAAAATGTAAGATACAGCTGTTTTAATAATAAACATCCAATACAAAGGCCACTCTTTGAGACAGCATTCATGAACGTCAACAAACCACCACTGGCTCAGAAATGTCTTTCGTCGACAAAAGCCGGCATATCAAACACACCATTGCAGAAGAGTTACTCGGAAATAACATTAATAACTAAATGAATATTGAACAAATAGTAACATCATCATTAGCCATTCAGTCTAAAAGCATTATAGAAACTTCTGCACCATCGAGTCGGAGAGCGGTGGATGTTTGTTTATTCAAGGGTACGTCCGTTTCAAACTTCACTGCACTTGTAAGCATTACAAAAAGTATATTTAAATTAACATTACTAATACTGATCAGAAAACTGTGATTTATGTTGTTAAGGTTATAATGAAGGCTGTAAATAAGAAGTAGAAAATTATGAAATGATTAAAAAAAAAGTGACTAACGAGTTTTCGCTTGATCTCACTGAGGTCCAAAAAGTAGCATAAGCTGTCCTTTATGCATACAATAATTTTTAACGTTCTTTTTGATAAAAATTCGTACTAAAGCTACTTTCAACGTGTTTGACGCTGTCTGCAATATCTAGTTCATAATATATTAATTAAGATAAGCTGAGAGCTTATATCAAAGCACACAAGTAGATAGTTAGCGAAACATTTTCAATTTGAAAATAATCGCTGATCAGAGATGATTCTTAAAGTAGTTATAACATTCGGTGTCCCGCCATCCAGTGATTAATAACCTTGGCAAATAATAATAAGTGAATTAATAAAGGACTATTTGAAACGCAACTTTCAGACGTTAAAGGATATTAGATTTGTGTAATATTCGAGACGGTAGTCGGTTATGCTCATTAGGAAATCGCGTAATCTGACTCAAGATTTCTGAGGGCTTACTCCTATATTGGAACCTATATATTATTATTATAACTTGGTTCTGACAGCAGCTTTCCACGTACTGAATTTCTGCAAAGGATTTATCATATATCTCTTTGGTACCACTGTACAATCTTTTTTATCCAGAAGAGGGGAAGAGAAAGAAAGGAAAGCTGGAAAACACTTGGGTGGGTGAAATAAATAAGGTAGCCGCAAGAACGTGAATGACAATTGGAAAAGATAGGCATTTGTGAAAATCCCTGGAAGAGGATTAAGTCGGAAGATAAACTGAATAGGTTGCCGATAATAAGATTATTAACCATAGTTTTTTTTATAGTAGTGCGACAAAGTATCGGCACTTGCGTGATGGTAAGCAGAGTACAATTACAAATCAAATATAACCACCGAGAGGTCGGTAATCCATCACTGGTCGTCGCTGTTATGTCGGCCTACAAGCCTCTCGACTGCTGGATACAAACCAGGTGTGTAACTGTGATGGTTTTATCAACATGTGCACGATGGTCACAACCCACGATGGTCACAACCCACTCTGGTACAGATACCCCACTACCACGCTTGATTACTGGATATTGTTGATCACACCGGCTTATTTTGAAACACGACATGCCCAAGCGTGCCAGTATAGCGAATATTACAATACTTGGGATGTGGTGATCGCGACCCAGTTGAACAAATTTGTCGTGCCCAGCAACAAAGTATATTATTATTATTTAATATATCCTCCATTTTTTTTCTCGAATAGCGTTTCAACGCAATTTCAACTAGTTTAAAAATGTCTCTTTTTTATGCGGTTCTTAGAATACACTGATGTGTATTTGGCAATAGATTTTCAAATAAAGTGTGGTTGCAAACCAATCGTGTGTTGATTTTATGGCAGCGATTTCATTTAACGAATGCTCCGACTCACTGCGTCGTCCAGTTAATTATTTTAGAATGATCTACTTCAGAAATATTGTAACTTTGTTTTGTTTACACAATAAACGATCGTGGGTACAGTTTTATTTTGACAGCTTGTCATGGAATGTTAAAAGCTATTCGGGGTAAGCCCGCTCAGTTGCTGCTCGCAGACGTGTGTTTAGTCTCTCAAAATGCAAATCCCGCAAATGGCTGCCACTGTTCAGGCATACTAATGACGTTTTCAAACCGTAAATTTCTTTGTATTTGAAAGTAAAATGAACAGGCCCATTCGTGATAATATGAGACAAACGGATTTCGACAGGAACGGGGACAATGGAAAGTATTTAATTTGCAGTCGTAAGAAATTGAGTTAACCTAAATTAGTAAATCCGATGAATCCAGTGCTTAAACGGTTTACACAGAAAATATTGAACACTGCAATAAGCCTAAAGTCTCGATTAAAGAAAACCACGTTTAGTTACCACAATATAGTGACAAGGTCTTTCTCTTGCTACTAACTAGTTTTTTTTTATAGGTTTATCGTTTGACCACAGTCTCGCCTGATCTCAAGTGACGATGTGGCCCACGCTAATCTTAGTAGGAGTAATGGTGCTCAAACGTAGCTGCCGGAATACATTGAACAGATTTTCACTAGAAAATACTAACACCTTGCTATGGTTTCATCACAATTTTCTTGACCGAGAGCTCAGGTTCATTGCATGGATTCAAACTTACGTCGTTCGCCGCGGTGTCCGTACACGCTCACTGAGCCATCATTGCTTGAAAACTTCCGCTCTCAAGTTGAAAATTGTCGGCATGTTCCGGTAGCTGCACTAGAAATACAGGCAGTATTCAACGTTTATTTCAACACAAAATAAAAAGAAGTGGATAAAAGTAAGAAATCGCATCTGTGGTGAGTTTGGTGCAGTGTGAGAAAAACTATAATCATCGCAGATGAGGCGCAATGTCTATTAACAGTTGACAGTTATTACCGTTATGCAAGCTTTCAAAAATCATATCGGAATCCGCATGTTTGTGGCCTACAGTGAACTCGTTACAAATCACAACAACTGGTTTCTCAAAAGCACCCTTACACCTTTCTAATTATTTTACAAAGTCATCAATCATTAAATATTGAATCAAAGCCATAACTTACAATAAACTATAATTTAATCTCTTAGCAACAGCTGTTCAAACAATCAGTTGATAATATCGCACAATGAACTCTTTATAATTACTAGACAAGCAATTTGTACCCAAAACTCTGTTTCAGTTTTGAAGGGTTCGGCTAAATGCGTGTCGTTGCAGGTCCAAATGTAACCAGCTACAGGCACTATTCCCACTAAAATAATTCTACTAACCTATACCTAAGGGAGACAGATATACTAATTGGTCTATGAACTTGTATATCATAAATATTATTTTGTAAATAAAAATATCGATGAAATGAAATAAATAGTGTCTGCGGCTTAATCAGTGATTAATTCATGTTATCATTATTCAGTATTAATTCATGATTAATTTTCCTATACAGAACAGCGCTTCTATTGTAATATATAATTCATTGATATTGAAGCACCACTTTACAAATTGGAAATAATAATTTAATTTGTTAAGTACTGACGACTTTAGACGAATTGAATATCAGCAATTTAACCGTGTTTCGTGCTTTGTGAATATATCTGATTCCTGAGACACAGTGAGACACTCACGGTTAGCAGTCAGCCTTGCCTCACACTCTGTGAATGTTACTGACTCCCGAGATACAGCGAGACACTCACGGTTAGCAGTCAGCCTTGCCTCACATTCTTCTCCTATGTGAATTTAACAATATACGTCGTTCCCTACCGAGTCCCTACCGACTGGCTCTCAAGTGCAGTTGCCTTAACACACCTATTGGTGCTTAGCGACAGATTTTCAACATGAAGGTGGAAGCTATCCAGGCGGGAATTAGAAAAAGCCCTGCCACCTTGCATGGTTTCATCACGATGTTTTCCTTCAGCGAAAGCTCAGGCTCATTGCAGGGATTGGAACACACGTCCATCGACGCGATGTCCGTACACACTACCACTGAGCTATCATTGTTTCAAATCATTGTTTAGTATAATTCAATAAAAATCTGAGGCTGGCATATGTGAATTGCATAGTAGCTTCTACAAAAATTAAGAATAAAAAAAAACTAAGAAACCTGAAAACATCAAACAACGACATCTATCGTAGAAATTTAGAAAGAAATAGACCGAACTGTAACATGAATAAATAACCGAGTAAATATTAATAATTTTTCCAATTTAAAAGCAAAATTAAAATCATCATCTACATAATGAATAAGTCTAGTATTAAATTATTAATACACGCGCTTACAGAAAATATAGTTAAATTTAAATGCGACAGTAAAAAACAAGCAGATTGTGATTGGGATAAACCTAACATAAGAATGATTTTGTAATTGTATAATGTTATTATTATCAACGTTCTTCCTTGTAATGTCTCATATACGAATAAACCAATTCGTATAGCGCTATTAATGAATTAATCCTGAAAAATATATACCTTTTTGTTTATTATTTCTATTGAAAATTACGTGTAGATAAAATAATTTAGTTTAATTTCGTATCATTTCCTAAATTACACTATATATTTAAGATATATTACAGTGTTACATACGCATACATTACTTTGATAATATATACACACAACTTAAATGCAATTTATACACCATGTAAATTTATGTATACGAAATTATCATATTTGTGCTCAGTGTTACTACAGACTATAAACTACTAATAAAATAAAATAAAAAATATAAATTTCATCAAATTCGGTCCAATAGTTTCTGCGTGATGGGTGTACAAATTAAACTACAGACAAAAATTTCAAAAACTTTCGTTAATTTTTCTGCCCACGATTCTAAACCTCCCGTAGTATTTTTTCTGTAATGTCTGTAATATACAGATTTCGGCTCTTTACTGTTTTATTATAAATATAGATTTAAATTTGAACCTTACTGTTAAAGATACAGTTATAAAATACACTAAAGTTTCTAACTTTAATATGTAAAATAAATATTCAAACTAATGTGTCTAGCCTGCAAAGATGTCTGAAAAGTCTAATTTTAAGTTCTACGTGTAACCTATTTAGCCTTTCCACAGCTCGAGCGAGGTCTTTAGGATTGGTTTACACGATTCATTTAAAAACATGAAATTGAGATTTTTATAAGGTCATACTCGCTTTTTTGTGTGCCACATTGCAATCGGAGCTGTGTGTAAGAATTCACAGTAATGTTAGGACCAGTTAAAAATCGAGAACTTGAAAGTAATCACTCGTAACTACGTATCATTCTATTATTTCAAAGGACATGACATGGAGAAAGATGCAACTCGCTAACTCTAGGAAGAAGACTGGTTCTTAACTATAACATTCGGAAAATGCGAATAGATGCTTGCTGATAAAATTACAACATAACATAAGAGTAACTATTTTGAACACTAATATAGGCCAGTATGTACGTAGGTTTAGGTTGAAAAGTTTTAAAATAGATAATCAAATATCAGCTCGTAACTTTTAGCGTCAAGACGAAACTGAGTTCCAGGGAACTTAGTCAATTCACTTTACGTTTTTGAATAAATTGCACTATTAGCGAAGCGGCTGTTCATGTTTATTCACTTTATTCTCTGTTTATACAGTGTGAGGTACATGCGTAACCTATAGTCACGTGGACTTTTAGCAACCAATCACACCTCGATGAGCCAAGGCTTCAGCAGCTGCTTGTATGTGATGATAATATTGTCTCTCTCATACACATCGCACGTCACAAACAAAAGGGTAAGTCCAAAAAGGCGTTTTTTTATTTGCGTTTCGAGAACTACGTTTTTTGACCGTTCAGTATGAACTAGTTCATAAGATATGATAAAAATACTTTATTGACCGTTCAATCACGCCGTTTCCACCTGTTTGAAAAAAATTGACACCTGTATCCTTCCAAGTTTCACATATAGACGTCAAACATGGACGCACATGAATAAAATATAAAATAAAATTGTTTCATGTTAACATACCATGGAAATAAGTATATTAAAATTAAGGAAAATACATAAAACCAGAAACGAAGGGACAAGGAATATAGATGCTCTTCAACATGCTCTAAGTCTAAAATGAAGATGGGGCAGGACATATTTCAAGGTACAAAGAAAAGAGTTCGACGCTAGAAGTAACAAGATGGACAGGACTTACAGGCAAAAGAAGCAATGGTAGACCACGAAAACGGTGGGCTGATAATATAATTAAAATTGCTGGGTCAATCTGGATAAATATTTCACAGGATAAAGAAAAATTCAGAGGACGAGTAAGCTTTCCAAAGGGATCGTAAAACAATAAAAATTAATTAATTTAGAATAAAAGTTTTATTATAACTAATAACACTACTTTTCATTTATAAATTATCTCTAAGATATAGAATAAAGCTTTACTTAAAAATAAAAATAAACATTTCATGTTTAATCGTTACTAATTTTGATACTTTATTTCTAATAAACCTCTATTAGTACCAATTAGTATTTTTTCAATATTAATTTGTCAGTAAAAAAATAATATTATGTAATTTTGATATGGTTTAGTTATTAATTAATACTTTATATTCTCATTTTACTGACAATTTTGGTTGGGTTAGGGAGTCGTAATTGATATATTTGAGCGATTTGAACTGGTTGAATCTGGTCGTATAAAAGTCCTATTAAACTAAAACTACTACAAATGCTTTCACCATAAACTAGGAGAATATACCTTTAAATCTAGGTATAAATTAGGACATTTGAACATTTAGTTACGCAGCAATGAATTTTCAAACTTACAAAACGCGATTACTCAAACTTGGTTTTTAAAGATAAATCCCCTTTTGTTTGTGACGTGGGATATATGTCTACACATAAGTCTTCTTTATCGCACTGTCTAAATGTATATTCGTGTCAGGTAATTATTAAAAGCTACCATATTCATCTGGCTTTTCTGTAATATGTTAGGCAAATTAATATTCTATAAAAATTTCGGAGTGCCTAAAATATATTTTTTGTACCTTCTTCTATACATATTATAAAGCTCAACGTCTCTCTGTCTGTAGTCCGTTTATGTTATTTTCACACAAAAACCACTATTCCGATTTGTATGGTTGTTTTCTTTAATTCATTGCTATGGTTTCTGGCCAGGTTATAGGATATATTTTGTTTCATAAAGTAACATATTAAATAAGCAGTGACGATAATGGTGAATCAAATGGGAAAAATACGCTTTTGGAGCGATTAAATGGCTTACTCTGAGTATACCACAAGAGATTTATCAAATAAATGTACGTACATGATCATAGATCTTAAAAACACCTACAAAAAGTTTGCGATAGCATATGTCTACCTTCTAAAGATCACCCACACTAAGCATCTTTGAATCAGCACAATCCCGCGTGCGCTCAATTCTGTTCATTCTGTAGTCCACGCGAGCGGAGCCGCGGGCACAGCTAACATATTTATAAAACAACTTTGGGACAGTCTGGTCATATTTTAAAACCGTTAAAATAATCTGGGATTTCTTTCTATAAATACTAAAAGATTTAAATGATTTCAAGTTGCCTAGAGAATATTGCAAATGTCGTATGCGGTGCGCAGTTGCAAAATAACCGCAAACCTTCTTCCAGACTCTTATTTATAAATTCACCAACATCGATTATATGCTATTTTTATCATTTCAAATTGCATAAAACATCTTTCCCAAACTTGTCACCAGCACTTAGGCTATTAGCGCGCGCGTAGGTCACGTCAGCTACCGTAATTTCGTCATCGAAGTCAGACAGACGTCACTTCAAGTGTATTTACATTGTCATAATGGAACACGTATCTTTTATATCCTATAAAATATTAATTTAAGCATAAAAATATTCAAAGATATTTATTTTATGTAAACATTATTTAATATAACCTTATTTGACACGCGCCGATATAAGTGATAAAAAATGAATACACGAGACATGCTTTTGGGACCGCAGATACCGAGACATGGTGGTGCGTTCGACGTCGAAAATCATTAACCGCATGTAGCATTCGTACAAATTGGGTTGCGGCTCTCGACGCAGCGGACCTTCCTGTAACGTCCGCGGATTTTTTATAGCCTACGACAATTATTTTTTTATACTAGCTGTGACCGCGGCTGCGCTTGCGTGGACTACAGGATGTCGTCGACCGAGCACACGCGCGAGTCGTGCTACCCTCGCTCGCCGATATTTTAAATACAAAAATGCTTATTGTGGTAGAACTTCAGACGGCTTTTACAGTTTCAACGGGCTTGGGGGCGAGCGTGGCAACAAGCTCTAAGGGTTCCAAAGTGTTCCACGGTTTGGGATGTTAACGGGTTGCAATTAAGTCGCAAACTGGTTAATTCCCTGTTCATAATTCGATGTAAACTAACTATACAATATCGTAATATATTATTTTCACCTATTTCAAACAGTTCACTATTCAACTATTTCAAAACTAAAATTATTTTTATCGTGATTTATATAACATTTTCATATATACTACTGTTGCATATTGTTTTGTAGATCCTTTAGCGATTGTAGTACATTATTTTCATCTTTTGCAAGCCGTTTGATTAGCGTATGCTGACAAATTGGCCAAAAGACATACTAATTATTACACATTTTTTGTTTTTATGTATATCTGTACAACTTACACATATACTCTCGCGAACTTTTTAATAGAACTTTTAGCATACAATAATATTGTAGTACATTTTTTTAAATATTTCAAACAGTTTGGTCAGCCCACTCCGATATAGCAGCGAAACGGGACATTTTTCCGACTTGGTTTACAAATGGACCCTAATATTCATTATAATGAAACGTAATAAAAATAAAACATTACCTATAGCCACTGTCACTGTTAAGTTTTATGTTGAACTAAGTAATAAGTCGCACTTAAAGTAGTATTAATTCAGAAAGATTTTAGCAAATATCGTATGGTACAAAGTGCCTTAGCTCCTCCCGAGAGTATTCTACGAATCGTTATTAATAATTTAGAGTTCATTTTATTTTATGGGTTCAAATGAAAAAAGAATATGCAGCTAAGCGTGTGTGTGAGAGAGAGGGTACATTAAGAGCTGTGTTGTTTTATTTTATTCATATTTTTATTATTGCTAGCTGCATACTGCTGGCTATTTCCGATGTACGTTACTTAATGAATCATAGATCAGTCCTTCAATAATATTTTAAGAAAAATAGCTACCGTGAATAATACTTATACTATCTATATCTATACATATAATAACATTCAAGTGTCTGTTTGTAATGTCAAAATATTATATTCTCACTAAATGCATGTAAAAGTATACACGGTACCTATAAAACAAGAACAATTAAAAAAAAATGTCTTTCTGTCTGTTCCGGGTAATCTCCGAAACGGTTAGACAGATTTTGACGGGACTTTCACTGGCAGATAGCTGATGTTATAAAGAATAACTTAGGCTACTATAATTTTAGAAAAATATTTAGTGTTTCGCAAAAAAAAAAAAAACTTTTTTAGTAGTCCACGCGAGCGGAACAGCGAGCACAGCTAGTTTGTTATAATAACTTAAATGATTCAGAGAGTCGAAGAGCGTCGTATATTTTTTTTACACTGGTCGTATAACTATACTCTCGTACCGTAGGTATGGACCTAAAGGAACTTAAATAAACTTTCTGTAAATAAAAATAAATTATACCTATTATTCATACTAACTGTTTAGGATTAATAATGAGTTATAATGACTCACGTCAGTCTGTCAACTTAAAAGACCAGCCAATGTGTCAGTAACTAGACATTTTCGCAACACAAGCCAATTTATGTTGATCTTTAGACGATCACAATTTCGATTTTAACCAATTTTTATAAATCTATGTACCCCTTAACATGTTTTAAGGCGTGAAACAACTCAAAACATAAAATAAACCTTTCATCACATGGGGTTAATAGGTGGGCGTAATAAATGACTCTATGAAATAAAACTTTGAATTTTTAATAGTTAACCACCAGCTGCGGATGTGATAACGGGTTCCGTATCAAAATAGATGTGTTAAAATTCTATGTTTGTTTTCTATCTAATTTTATTCTGCTACAGCACGTAATATTAATACATCGAATATGTCAATAATAATTTATATACTTAATATTATTTTATTAAAGTTGTAAAGTAATAAAGAAGTTAATCTTTATTACTTCTATTCTATACCAGTCAAAATTGTGTGTATTATTTTAATAGTTTTTATGTAGGTGTATGTAGTTGTGTATGTGTTTACATAAATTTTATATTTTAGCGCTAAGCGTGCATCATGTTGTATCATGTTGTATTATATGTACCTAAGTGCGAAATGCGACATTATAATAATGTAAATGAAGATTACTGACCTTTTTAATTGTTTAAAAATAATTTTCGCACTCATTAATCAATCATTTAAAATTCATAATTCTTCATAAATAATACTAAATTCGGAATATTTGTATGAAATTGGCAACATTACTTTCGAGATATAACGGATAGTTATTCAGGGTAGAGGTAAGGAAAATCATCTTTGTGTATAAAAAAGTGTCAGTCGAAAAGCGTCGAATTAGGGTGTCGCCATGGCAGGAAGTGGGTAAATTTTAAAGATAGCGCCAAAAGTTAATGTTTTTTAATTTTCGCCCACTTGGACGTCTTTTCACTCCACAAACATTTCTCATTATTGTTCAATTATTTTTTAAAGTTTAACCTCAGTAAAAGCTATAAAATCACGATAAAGTTTAATTCCCTCTTGCTACGCTAGGGCGCTAGCGTGAGAACTTTTAGAACTTAGACAATTTTATTCACGTAGTACCTACTTTTCCGTCACGGCCGCGGCACAGCGTGGTTGAAGTAAGATAAAATTAACCAGTTGGTTATTTTTCTAAATGAAGCTGAAGGTCGATACGATCTGATCTTTTAAATTGATCTTCCTTTATTTGTTTTATATAAATCAGCATAGCGAAACGAATGCTAATGTTACACGTTTTAAGTTTGATTTTAATAGTCTGGCCTCATCAAAAACACATTTGGACGCGGAATGGCTACTCATTGAAATAGCGAAAAGATATTCACGATGCGTCATCGTGATTTATATGTACGCGAGATGACAAATGACGTGCGGACGTCGCATTTATGCTAATAACTCTTTAAGAGTCTCCGTTGAGCATTTTTTTTTGTAGGTTCAACGTATTGCCTTAATTTGAACTGATATTAATTGAAAATATGGCCCAAGATAACACGCTGGGCCTATGCGACAATCACTCTTTCACATAAAAAATCATATTCGAATAAAATATACTTATTGGTTATAACTCTTTTTGCGTTCGTCACAATCGCAATTGTTGTTAAGTAACGATGTGGCCTAAGGTGGTAACACGCAAAGCCTAGTGCTCTCAAGTGCAGCTGCCGGAACACACCTATTGGTTCTTAGTGACAGATTTTCAACGTGAGGGTGGTAGCTAGCCAGGCGGGCATTAGAAAATATCCTAGTACCATTTTTATAGAATTACATCTTCGTTCTTTTATCTTAAACACGGATGCACAAAATTCAATGAACGTTGTTTATGGGCTGTAATGGGCATAAATTTGATGATAATTTCGTTAAGAAGTAAATCATTAAAAATTAATAGGTATATTTTATATTATAAATTTAATATGCATATTATTTATCGATGACGATACCATTTACCAAATAGATTGTAGCAGTATTGTAGGGTTAAGTACAATCAATTTTCATAGTTAATTTGATAATTGTTTTTAGTGGAAGAGAAGAAAATCTACTTCGGAAATATCAAGAAAAAATAAATTACCCGAGCGTCTTTTGTATTTTAGATACACTAAACTTTATCCACCACTGACTTTCAGTGTCCATATAACGCATGTGAACTCAGCGAATGATGTTCACCATTAACAAATAATGGTTATAAAATATTCGTTATGACAGTCTATAAGCATTGTTTGCAGTCGACTGACCACTGAAAGGAGATAGATAATGGCGGATTGTTTAGCGGGTAACGAGCTCGCCGCGGTCAGGTATAGGCAAATATTTGCGATAAAAGTGGCGAGTCATGACCCGTACTAATTGTTTTCGATAGCAGTTTCAACCAAAAGTTATGAAGCGAGTTGATATATTTCTCTTTTATCAGTGCATTGCTGATGTTAAGCAAACTGTGATTCGATATCAATTGCGAATACAGAGAGAAGCATCTAGATAAAAATACTAACATTGACTCGCTGAGCGTATTTGATCGTCTATATCATGGCGAATGTTTTGAATACTTGTTTGACCTATCCTATCATCACCCTTTCACAACAGGACCACACGAACTGGTATTCGAAGCCACAACTACACGGTAGCATACATCTCTGCAAAACAAAGAAGTTTGCCTTTTCTGTATTTACTTATGTACCGTGAAGACGTGGAATCGTTTTCAAGCCAGCATAGTTGCTCCCTTATACGTTATCAGATTCTTCAAATGAGAACTGTAGAGGCATTTCTGTGGGCAGACATGACGGCGATGATTGCCGATGGACAACGGTGCGATTGACACCGGCGATCACTGTTGTTTCTTAACTATATCCCATTTTCATCATGGACTGTGCAATCGTTTGATACTATAAAAAATGAACTCCACTTGGCTAATTCCGAAACCAGACTTGCCGAAGCAGGTCTCTGTAATAGGGAATTTATTGTAAATTTTAATACTTTCAAAAACTTTTAAAACCCTTATTTATAGCACTAATTGTTACTTGTCAGCGCTTCCACTAAGGTGCTGCTAGTAGATGTGTGAAAAAAACCTTTTTTGTATTTGTAAACTATCAATCTTCATAATTGCTTCCAGATATCATAGTTTTTTCATATTGCCATATGCCATAGTATGTATATAGTAGGTAAGAAATGGTGACTTAGTTATCTAATATAGCAATCAGAAATTATTATTTAAAATATAATTGGCTTAGTATTTAAAATTACTACATAATTAATGCATAGTTATACGGCATATCGAAGTCACGTGTTTCATTGTCGCTAGCGCTGATCGAATTTCTAAAAACTGTAGTTAGGGTTCAGCAAATTGATATTTTTATTTGACCGACAAAAAGTCGATTAAATTTGAAGAAACAATTAGAAATCTGATCGAGTTATTCTAGTAAAGCCGTATTGACTCATCTATCGTTTATAATTTAGAACAGTTTGCATTAGTTATATGCACATTGAGGTAGCTAGATTAAAGGAAATTTCAGGTCGAATTTAGTTTCTGAATCACGTAGAACCTCCATAACGTATTGACGTTGCATGCAGATGGCGCGTTCACAATCTTTGCCACTACCGATTTTTTATAAGAGCTTAGCAAAATGACTTCATTTTATGCTAAATACTATTAGCTGATCTACATACAACAAGAAATCGAGATCTATCATACAAATACCATAACACCCTATAAAGGACACTGATCACGAATATGCAATTAAAACTTTTTTGTTTTAATGCCTATTTGTGTGTCCGGATTTTATTCAAAAACGACATGACCGATTTTTATCAAATTTTGTACACGGGAAGTATAATTCATTCTATTGATAGGCTGTAAGAATTGTCAAGAGGACTTTAGGAGACGTAAAATAAAAAAATGTAAAAAAAACATATTTTTTCTCAACTAATTTCGTACACGGTAACTATATGTTATTTCATAACTCATAGGCTATAAGAATCGTCACCTATACTTTTAAAAATAGTAATGATAATTATCAAACTGTTTTGTATTAATTAACAACCGATTTTGATGTAATTTTGTACACAGGAATTATGTCATTCCTCAAGAAATAATAATTAAGAATGAGAAGAAACAAAATTACGAGACGAAAATAATTAATGTGTAACAACGCGTGGAAGCCACGGGGCACCGCTAGTTTATTTATAAGACAACGAGGGTCTAATAAAATTAATCTATAATATAAACTAAGAAATTAATGACCGCATTTGACTCAGGTTTTGTTCGGATTCATCCAACTACTATTGGATACACTTATATAAATACGACTGACAACTGAAGCAAGCGACAGCAAAGTCCGGTGGAGCTGTAAAGGCCTTTAAACCCAACAGCCTTAGTCACTATGAAATAAAAAATTGCCAAGTGCGTCTCGGGCCACGCGCATTGTAGTGTTCCGTAGTTACCTTTCATAATACACAGACTTACAAAAGGGGGGCTTTAAATAATTTTCAATCGAATTTGTACGAAATTACTTCTCCAAGTAATTTTATAAGTTGATCGACTATTACCCGTTAACTTGTAAAGCCTATTTAGCTGAGATAGTTTTATTTTTAACTTCGTTAAATATATACTACCGGGAATTTTTACACATATCCAAAAACAACACGACAACACGACGAGAAAAAAGATCATCGCCACTTAATGCGTAGACGAGGTACCATAAAACCAACCGACATTCTCGTTCATATAGTTGGACCGTTCGCCGTTCCTCATGATCAAGCGGTTTACCCTTCATCAAGGTTAAACCCTACGAGACTTCATACTTTATAACCGCCGTTTATACACGACTAACCACGTCATATTTTAATCCATAGTTGGAACGCCACATTACTTCATGTCATCATAAAACCACCAACATCCAGTGCTTCATAAATTGACTATCGTTCATTATATGGCTGAATTGTGTAAGAATTTCGCATTCAGTGAAAAAATATAACATACATAGAATTAAAAAATAATTTAGATATATATTTCTGTCATAAAATTCCACTGCATACACGAGTTCCAACTCGCGTGTTTACAGATTTCAAATTAAATGATTATACACTGATTTATTAATGAAATAATATTGAAAGCTTTATTTTACATGGAGGAAGATTTCTGAACGGACGATGAAATTTCTGCATTCGTGAACGTTAATGTTTGAAATTGATGACGACTCGTTTTGCCTGATCTGATGAAATCTTGCTTGAGATATTCAGTTTTACATTGAGCTACGAATGCAAACCTATTGACGTATACTATTAATTTCTTATATTTTTGAAGGGCACTAAGTTCAAGTATTTGTATATCAAGTTTAATTGCTGAAAGGGTATTTATCAAGAGGGGATCATTACATCAATAATAGTGATATCTTGAAGTGACATAGGCTATATATGTATATTAATTAATATAGGTATTAATATAAGTTGTATTTTATATTAGTAAGCTCCTAATATTTTTTTATTAACAAGATAGAGTTTATTGCCCACTCTTCTTGATTCTCGATGACTAGGATTTACTCTGAATTGATGTTTTGACATAGAACACTGCCTTCTTAGTGCCTAAATTGAATAAAGAATAAATTCTTTGTTGTAAAAATTCGTTATCAATTGATTTGCTATAATTGTTTCTGGATTAAAACCAGCAAGGACATATGAATGATGCAATTAATACGGCCTTATATTATATTATATTTTCATTACTTTTATTATCCAACCATAATTTGAAATATTTTAATACATATTTTTTTGATTACGGTTAATTTATGTCTGTCTCTAATAATGTATGACTAGAACAGCTCACGCTCCGCTCACGAGAATTACAAAATGCCGTCGGTCGAGTACACGCGCGAATCGTGTTGTCCTCACTCAAAAGACAGAAGACAAATATGTTTATTGTGGGTGATCCTTAGCAGATAAATATATACTATTGCAGACATTTATATAGGTCTTTTTAAGATCTACAATTATATAAAATATTAATTTGATATATCTCGTATGGTTTCTTCAGCATAAGCCATTTAAGTGCCTCTTAAATAAACACATATTTTTCTGAACTGATTCACCATTATCCTCACTGCTTATTTCGTATTTTACTTTATCTTACAAAATATAACCTATAACTTGAACTGTGCTAGATAACATAGCTATGAATTAAAATAATCGGATAATTAGTTTTACATTATTCAAAGAACATAAACGGACAGACACACAGAGAGACGTAGAGTTTAATAATATGTATATAGACGATCAAAGTGTAGATGATATATTAAAAATAAAGTGAACGTTTCGTAGCTGCATGTAACTCGGCGCTGAGCGAACATTGATTTGGTTTTATTAAAGCGACATCTGTGGCGTATTCGCGAGTTCTCCGAGTAAAACTTCGATTTAAATACGTTGATTCTGTAAGTGTTCCGGAGCTCATTTATGCTCTACATGCCGTTAAGAGACAATTGTTCTACATATGTGAGTGAAACACGTGTTGCTACTTACCTTATTACAATAAATTATAATAATACTAGAAGATATAATTTTCGAGCTTCGAAATTATCTTATTTTAAAAGCTTACTTTCTTAAGTAACAACTTTTTTGACTTATTATAACATTGAAAAAGTAACTGTATAGTAAAATGTTATCATTGAAATAAATGTTTTTGACCCTACTGAAAATTTGATTATGACATAGCTGATTTTGAAGGCGCATCAAAGGAATATATTTTTATATTCTCTTGGTCTAAGATTTTCAGATATGAAGTATGTAAAATAATTAAACTTTCTATATATATATAACTAGTTGCGCCCGCGGCTCCAATCGCGAAGACTACAGAATGCTGTCAATCAAACGCACGCGCGAAATGTTCTGCCTCAAAAATGCTTATTTTGGGTGATCCATAACAGATAAATATATGCTATTGCTGACTTTTTTAAGTCTCTTTTTTAGATCTACAATTATCTAGTACATTCGTTTGAAATATCTCTTATGGCTTACTAAACGTAATCCATTTAACCGTCCGAAAAGCGTCTTTTACCGAATTCATTCACGATTTTTCGTTACTGCTTATTTCGTATGTACTTTATGTAATAAAATATATCATTTAAATAAATCATTTGGCCAGATAACATATCTATTAATTATAGGAAAAACCATGTAAATCGGATTAGTGGTTTTCGCGTCAAAGGAACATAAAAGACACAGACAGACGGACAGAGAGACGTTGAGCTTTATAGTGTGTATAGATCCAAAAAAAAATGCATTTGTTTGATTTTATCGTTTCACGTCGTAAGTAAAGAAGTTTAGTGATGTAGATTAGTATCAGATTAGTAAAAGAGACGGGAGGAACTTGTCATTGAACTTAACCAGTCCTTGCACCGTGTATGTACATGGGGAGCAAGTAATTTGGTTGAGTTTAATGCCAAGAAAACTCCGATGTGCACGTTCTTCAAAAAAAATCTCCGTTTTCTCCCTTCCCTACTCTTCAGAACGTCTCACTAACAAAGTGTGACAGCCTCAATATCCTAGGTGTGGATATTCGCAGTGACCTGAACTCCAGGGATTAATCCAGGGAGAACTCCAGGTGTCATCTCTACTACATCTCGGAGACTCGGAATCCTGAACAGGGTGCGATGGTTTTTCACGCGCGGTCAACTGTATCTTCTTTATAAGGCACAATTTCGGCCGTGTATGGAATACTGTTCGCACTTCTGGGATGGATCCGCAAACTACCACCTCGATGCTCTGGACAGGTTGCAAAGAAAGGCTGTTCACATTGTTTATGATGCAGACGTTACTAAATACATCGAGCTGCTTCAGCTGCGCAGGGACATTGCCGCGCTGAGAGTGTTCTACCGTCTGTATCATGGCAAGTGTTTTGAAGAGCTGTTTAATCTAATTCCCTGCCGTTCTTTCCACAACAGAACAACACGCTCTGGGGTTCAGAGTCACAGTTTTACGGTAACCTCCATCTCGGCACGAACTAAAAATTTCTCCATGACTTATCTTTGTCATACCGTGAAACTATAGAACCTACTCCCATTTAATGTGTTCCATCCTTCTTACGACATCGGGTCCTTTAAGCGTAACGTGAAGAGATATTTCTGCAGGCCGGCATGACAGCGGCGACCGTCGATGGATTTAGATCTCTTTTTGGTCTCCGTTGTGTTTGATTTTACTGTCCTACATAAGTATCTTTAAGTTTTGAATTGTATGTTATGTCCAATTGTACCTATTTATATATATAATAAAATTGAAGTATCTGTTTGAAATGCCAAAATAAAAACCTTTTACTAAATGCATATGAAAGTATAAAACAATTTTTAATTCTTTTGTCTTACTGACCGGCTGTTTGTTCCGAGTAATCTCCGAAACGGTTAGACCTATTTCGACGGAACTTTAAATGTTAGATATCTAATAATGTAAAGAGTAACTTAGGGTAACTTAGAGTAAATTCTGTAATCCACGAGAGAACAGTCGTGGGCACAGCTAGTAAAAAAAATAAGAATAATATATAATATTAAGAACATGTCATGTTGAAATATAAATTTCAAACGTTTCTTTGTCAACAAGTAGTATTGCTGGATAGCGTAATACCTGGTGTATTTATTGATAGAAGTTATAAATAATAAACCGTTTTTATGTTTTTTGTAAACGGGAGGGATATTTAATTCAAATATGCTATTAAATTTAATCATATTATACTGAACGTTTTATGCGTGCAACGTGAATGCGGAACCGTGGCATACCGCTAGTATTATAAAATAAGTGTAGCTACAAATAATACAATATTTTATTGTTCAAGTCTGAACGTCTTTCTAGTACATCAATCTAAGAAAAATACGTCACACTATTTGGCCGTTTTCTAATTGGCCAATAATTATATAACATATCTGTTATTGCCATAAGCAAAAATAGTGGCAATCAAGGCGCGGAAAACTCAATCGATACATACTACTAAAAATAAAATCAACATTCGTTAAATCGCTTAGAGAGTATTTTCCAGCAATTTCCCAGCCGAATCAAACGATTCTTCATTCCATCAGCGGAGACCGTTTCGAACTAATTCGTCCGACACTTTGTCCGGGTGATTCTAGTGGTCCTATCAACTTTCCACCCCATAAACGTCCTAAGGGACGCATCGATTGCCGTCGGATCGCGACGAATTTGCATTTTATAATTAAAGAATCAGATTCGGGGCGAAGGAAACCGGAGCCGGCATTCGACGTTTATTTACATTGTGTTCCGCTTCGACCTAGCTATTTAGGGGATGTTACACACGGACGGCTGCGACGCGGCGGTTTGACGCTTTCACTCATAATACGCTTTGTGCATGTGTTCTTGTTCGGTTTTAGTTTTAGCGTTTAGCCACAATTACACCTGATGTTAAGTGACGATGTAGCCCAAGATGGTAGCACTTTAAGCCTAGTGGGGGAGCTGGCCACCATTAGATACTTGGTGATATTTTTTTTAATTTCAAGATAGGTGGCAGGTGGGCATTAGAAAATGCGCTACCATCATGCAATATATAATCAAGTATTGTGATTGGAATATTAATATCTTTTTGATCACTAAGTTCTGTTCACCGCCAGTTCTGATAAATGTTTTTTTAATACATGAGGCGTTTCAAATCAGCTTTCAGTTACCAATCTAGAGGTGGAACACGTAAGCCTGACTAAATCTCAACTATTATATAAATTAATAGTACTTAAAACTACTATACCGTTATAGTGATGTTTCGGTATTTACCAGTAGTTACAAATTCAATTTTTTGGAGTAATCGGTGTATTAAAGACGACAATGATTATTGATAAAATCTCATCTTTAATGATAGGTTCTACTGTACTACCCACCAGATATGGTGCAGTTAATTTGCCAAACCAATTAAAAAAACACGCAATAACGAAGCACTATACTGTTGTTAGGACTTCCGCGTTAGAAGTGCTCGTGTACAACTGTCCTAATGATTTTTTATAGTTTTCTCGTGACTATGTTGACAATTTTGGAGTTTAAAAGTTGTCGACAGATAAATTCAGCTAATTTTTTAAATGTACATTAGCACGACTAAGTGATGGTACTATCTTTGATGGTATGCATGGTACAATCGAAAAACAACGGTAAAGCACTGGAGATATCAGCAATCTATTAAACATAAATAAGAATAAATATTAACTAGGTACAATGAAAATTTGTGTAAATGAAGTTTTATTTACAATCGGATTAGCAGTTCGAGAAATCTCCTACATTCGTAGATTTCTCTTTGTATTAATAGTACTAAATACTAGGTGACCTGTGCTTAGAATACTATAACTTGCGAAATATTCGCAACAGTTGTCATGTTCGTTAAATAAATAGTTAATAGATGATGCCATTAATATATTTTCATTAGCATCAACAAATGACTTTACTAACTTCTTCTTTTTCATCTTCCTACCCTTATCTTACACTAGATGGGGTCGGCACAGCCCGTCTTCTTCTTTCATTCCAGCCTATTAGCCCATCATCTCTGTACTCTTGGTGGTGCGCCATCTTGGTGGTAAGGCATTTTCTATTGCCCGCCTGGCTAGCTACCACCCTAAAGTTGAAAATCTGTCGCCAAGCACCAATAGGTGTGTTCCGGCAGCTGCACTTGAGAGCCAGTATTGCAACTAGGTTTAGCGTGTTATCATCTTGGGCCACATCGTCACTTAAAATCAGGTGAGATTGTGGCCACTACGCCAAACCTATAACGATAAAAAAAAAACAATCATGCGGTCCGCCTGATGGTAAGCGGTCCCTGCAGCCTATGGATGCTTGCAAGAGCAAAAGTATCACATGCGCGTTGCCGACCTGATATTATCTAACTTATTTGCGTAGAAATGTAAATTTTTATTAAAAAGTAATTTCTGCGATTGTCGCTTTGAGGTCACAAGTCGTAATAAATGTACATTTATTATTTAAATCAAATTTATAGCAACAATTCACTGTTTCCATGGCAAGGCACGTTTTAAATTTCGTAGCTAAAAATGTGTAGTTCATAATAAAATGTCATGAGTCGCTAACTGAAATGAGTCGCTCAGTGCAAAGATTATTTTCTCTTATAATAGCACAGCAAAGGGAAGATTTTGTATCTGGTGATAAGCACACTACAATCCCAAAAAAACGCGATCTTCGAGAGATCGGCAATCCATCACCGGTCGTCCCTGTTATGTCTGCAAGCCTTTCGACATCTCGATATTTATTAGCTGGCCCCGAAATGCAATAAACCAAACGAATAAATTCATTGCGACGGGTTTTTCACCATGTGTATGGTAATCGCGACCCAGTCGAGTACATATCCCTCCTACCCAATTTGATGACTGGATATACACAGGCTTAACTCGAAACGCAACATACCTAAACATGCCACTATTGCGAGTGTTACAGGTGGTGTGTGGTAGTCGCGATACAACATAATTGTCGTGTCCTACTATCATAATTGCTCGAATGCTGAATATGAATATTTTCCCGTGTCGTATTTGAGCAGATCATTTCCTTGAGCGTGATAACGTGTATACTAGGCTTAATGTATATTCGCTAACCCAAAGGAATATTATATGAAGATATATTATTATTGTAATAGTTTTTGTAGCACTCCCAATGCTTTTCATAAGTTAAGATTTATTATTTAAACAAAAATGCACAGGAATGGTCGGTCGTTTCCGTCCCGCGGCGCGCATTCCACTCAAGCCGCATTGAGATATAGCGCGTAGTTGTGCCGTTTAATATTTTATATCTCGTTTCATACCGACTCCGTGATAAATTCTCCGATCTGAATAATGCAGTGACGAAGAAACGTTTTCGGTGTTGGTGATTTATTACGTCGTAATTATGTCGCGTGTACCGCATGCAGTGTTCGAGTTTTGGTTTACGTTGATTGTGTTGACTTTATGCATGTTTAATGGGACGTAATGCAGGCTACTCTAGGCGGTTATACTACAATGGTAGTTTGCTTGGAAAATACATCGATCGTTAGGTTCGAATTTAAGTCTGTCTCAATTTACTGTTAAAGTTGCGTAGTTGTAGGTTTAGCGTTGTGACCACAATCTCACCTGATCTTAAGTGATGATGTGGCTTAAGATGATAACACTCTAAGCCTAGTGGAAGACTGCCGGAACACACCTATTGGTGCTTGGCGACACATTTTCAACTTGAGTGTGATAGCTAGCCAGTCCGACTTTAGAAAAAGCCCTACCACCATGCTATGGTTTCATTACGATGTTTAACTTCACCGAAAGCTCAGACTCATAGACGCGAAGTCCGTAGTCGCTACCACTTAGCCACCATCGCTTCAAATTGTGTTCAACTGGATCGTGTGTAAGCTCTAACACCCGTCAAAGTACCATACTTAGGCTTGTCGATTTCGGGATGAGACAGTGTATATCCAGTACGTCAAGCAAAGTGATAGAGATCTTTATCCAACTGGGTCGCGATCACCAGGCAAACTCATCCCGATTGTCTTTTCAAGAGCGATTGTCTTTTAGTTTATCGCGTTTCGGGATCAGGTAGTGCATATCTAGTTACTAAGTGACTTGTTAGCTAGCATGATAGCAAGACCGACAATGGATTATAAATCTTTCTGTGGTCGCCGCTGTTTTAGGATTTTTACTATGCTTACAGTCTGGCATAGTTTGAAGCGATGATGGCTCAGTTGTAGCGTGTCAGTTGTGACTTCGCGTCGATTGACGTGAGTTCGAATCCCTGCAATGAGCCTGAGCTTTCGGTGAAGGAAAACATCGTGATGAAACCATGCATGGTGGTAGGGCTTTTTCTAATTCCCGCCTGGATAGCTTCCACCTTCATGTTGAAAATCTGTCGCCAAGCACCATCTTGGGCTACATTGTCACGTAACATCAGATGAGATTGTGGCCACTACGCCCAACCTACAACGATAAAAAACATTGTCACTTTGCAATATAATTATTAAAAAAATCTTATAATAACCATGCAGGGTTTTTTTATACATCAATGGTATTTATCAGATACCTACAAAGTAAATTAAAAAAGAAAAAACAAGACACAACTAAGTAACCTATTCATTGAGACTATTCCAATGTACCAAAACGAGACATCTCCGCTGTAAGTTGGTTAAGAGTTAGATATCTTGCAGATTCCAAATGATGTTGAAGTATCAGTTTAAAGTTGCCATGTTCTTCAAATATCATTACTAAATTTTGACTCGATTAGATCTATGGAAGATGCTCACATCCATTTATCAACCAGAAAAGAGCTAATTAATCTTCAAACGGCTAAACAGATTTTCTTTAACTATAGTTAGGAGCACTCTCGATTATGTCAATTTTTAAACACAGACACATAGATACACGAATATATATATACACATATATATACATTATACTTATAACGCTAACAGGGGGATTAAGGGGTTAAAAAGTAAAATTTATCATCATTTAACATCAGATAAGATTGTAGTCAAATACTACGCACAAATAAGTAGATAAGTAGATAAGACACTTCTGACAAAATAATATACTTCTTGAAAGAATATACTACACGAATGTACACGACTAGTGGACATTTTTATGTTTAAAGCTGTTACTAGTTTTTCACTCTTTATACTTTAAAAGTGTCAACTTTCATTTTAATTGTGAATTATGATAGTTAAGTTTGAATCAGAGTTTATTAATGCCGTCGCGTCGCCTGGTGAAGGAAACCGTGTAAGTTTTTTTTTTAATACAATATTTAATTTTAACATATGTCGTGGTTGGCTTTAATTTGATGATCTTTACCTATGAAACTACGGATTTTTTATATTGACTAGTGTAAATATCGATATCTTTCATTATACTTAATATTGCAAAGTCATATTAATTTTATAATTATAAGGTATTTTTAATGTAAAATCAGTTGTTCATTGATTTTTCCACCTTTCCATATTTCAAACGGCAATTTCATAGGTAAAGACCTATTATTTACCTAAATTGTCATTAACTATGAATATTGTATTACTGTTGTTAATCAGATTAATTAATCCTGTATTTGATTGTTAATGTGAAAATATCGATATTTTCAGGCATATGTGTACGTATGTAGTGAATGTGTTTTTTTTGGTAACTAATTGCAAATATTATTAATTCGTTTAATAAATTATTCAAATGTAATATTTACAGATTATAAAACAAATAATTAAAAAAAAATGCCAAGTGTGTGTCGGGCCAAGCGCAAGTGTAGGTTTCCGTAGTTGCCCGTTACAATGTGCAGACTTAGACTTTAAGTAAATTCCAATAGAGTTTCTACAAAATTACTTCTACAAGTACATTTTATGTTAAGCCTACTTACCTCTGATAGTTTTCCTTGTATCTTAATTATATATACTACTATCATGATTTTTTTTCACATACCCAAAAACAACAATTTAGCAGGTAGTAAGTAGTGACTCGATCAAAAATTAGCACGTTAAAGCTTAATAATTCGCAAACGGATCCCTGAATCGAAAAATAGTTTTCATAGACCCGTAATATTTTTGGAAGACCTATCCAACGGCACACGATGAGATAGACGAGAGAAAAAAAAAATTTTGGTTCTTCAATATTCTTCCACTTTGTTTGCGTGATTAATAACTATATATAACCCAAATTACAGCTACAGTACTAAGAATCTCTGAGCTAAGCCGCAGACAGACAGTTGTTAACTTCAGAACCCTAAAAAAACTTAGCACGATATAAATGTACGTAGCGTCAGCTCTTTCGTTCCGTCGCGTGGCCGAATAATACGTATTAAAAAGAGATAACAAGAAATACTGAATATATGTAACGCATGATTTTCATTTTTATTTTCTATTGTAGTTCCTACATTTATTTCTATAATCAACTCACACCCCATTTAATTCGGACATTGATAAAACCAACACATTTATGAACCCCATAAAATTCCCTATACAATTCCACCCTGATACCATCAACATACTCAACAAATTCACACTCCCATATCAAGCAATCACCCCTAAATCAGCCGTACGTGATCCATGGGTGTTTGCTATTAGGACCCCACGCCGGACAGTCACCACCTCATTACAAAGCAGGAGGGTGCGAATCAATTGCACCTTTGAATTCATTATTGAATTAACATTCAAACGTGTGTTTTTAACACTCATATTTATTCGTTAAATTATTATTAGAATTATATTTAATTAAATAACACTCGTCATAATGGCTATTTTTTGTTTGTTGCGTTTTGGAATCAGCCAGCGCTTATCCAGCCGCCGAGAAGCAGACTGAATGACAGCGTGGACAGTGATGGTGCTTACCATTAGGCACAGCTTCGTCATTCTACCGTCCAAAGATCTCTAATCCGTATAACGTCATCGGCTCACATCGAAATATTGCTCGAGAAATTGCGTCGACATTACCCATGGGCGACCATGCATGCGGTACGTTCACTGCGGGTCAGTGAGCGCTCTTGTGTGTGTGTTTTTTATGCTTTGTAAGTTTAACTTTATGGCTACTATCTCACCTGATGTTAAGTGACGATGTGGCCCACAATAATGACACGCGAAAACAAGTGGGGGAACTGGCTTTCAAGTTTAGTTGCCGGAACACACCTATAAATGCTTGGCAACAGATTTGCAACTTGAGGGTGATAGTTAGCCAGGCGAGCATCTATACATATAATAAAATTGAAGTGTCTGTTTGTAATGTCATAATAACACATTTTTACTAAATGCATATGAAAGATACACGCTACTTAAAACAAAAAGACAAGTCTGTTTGTTCCGGGTAATCTCTGGAACGGCTGAACCGATTTTGACGGGACCCTCACTGGCAGATAACTGATGTTATAAGGTATAACTTAGGCTACTATTATTTTAGAAAAACAATTATGGTGCCGCACAAAAAATAAAAAACGTTTTTTAGTAGTCCACGCGAGCGGAGCCGCGGGCACAGCTAGTTAAAATTAACCTACCACCATATTATGGTTTTTATCACGATGTTTTTCTTCACCGAAAAGCTTATTGTAGAGAACTCACGTCAATCGACACGGTGTCCGTACATGCTACCACTGAACTATTATTGCTTTTAATTGTGCTACTATATAATAATTCTAGAATACTATTGATACGCTCCATCAGATACTTACGATGCGAGCCTGTGGCCGTCTACCTTAATTCTACTACATAATCTTGGCTCAAGTTTGCTACGAAAACACAGCTACGCCGCCTACACAATTGCTACGGTTCGTAGCACATTGTTAAACGTTGAGAAATCTGAAACGTAGAATGAATGGTTATGTATACTACTGGATAAGAAATTTGTAAATAAAACTATCTCATAGTTTTGAAGCGTTTGGCTATCGTTCGAGTGCTATACCGTAGATTATTAGCACATACTAGTCAACATAACCTTAGTCGTATAAAAACAGTTCGTTTAATTTTATATCAATGATTATAATTTATAAAATATGTTATGAAATAAAATAATCTCGATTGTGATATTGACAATGCTATAACAGAGATAATCTCTCTCACTGTGTACGCGGGAGTGATAATTTGAGACTTAGTAATTGTCTATTAGATACATGTGTATTACGCAGCGAAACGATACTAAGGAAAATTGTCTATTGTAGTCGACTTATAAACTAAAGTATTCATTATTCCACAGCTCAAGTAAGAATGTCTTTAAGTCGGTTGTTGTCTGCTTATAAAGTACGTGCGGTTACAGAGCACACTTGTCGCTATCGCACCCAGCCAATTGTGCGGGTCAATAGTACGAAAATACTAAGCCATTTGAATGGGTTCCATAATCACATCGATACGATTCTGTTTCTTCGACTTATATTGAATAGTGTCTTATTTAATGTGTCATGTTGGTAGAGGAAGTGAGTCCTTTTGTAACACATGATGAGTTTTAAGTCAACTCACCTTTTTTGAGTAATACGTACATACTGTTTTCTCGTATGAAATATTTAATGATATAAACATACATTGAAAAGTTCAGTCCCATAATAAGTGTATTATTAATTTCTCGTTTTGGATGAGCTTAAAGTCCGAACTACCCAGTCTATAAACTACCTAAATAAAAAGACTATAAAATCCAAAAAATATTTTTCAAATATGACTAATAGTTTTACAGATTAGCGCGTTCAAATAAAGAAACAAACTCATGGGCTTAATATTAATAGATTTATTACGCAACTGAAATAGGTGTATAAAATGATCTCCCAAACAGGTAATGTAAAAATCTCCAGAAACCCGACGGTAAATCGGCTGCGAACACCAAAGACACCATTCACACCGTATCCATTCATTAAAACCAACTTCTCGCAGACTGAATTCGTTTTGCCCGACATGTGGTGTCTGAACTTTCTTTAAGCGTTTCGTATCATGCATACTTACTTTAATTGTGCCGCTCATACAACCTTATTGTTTACAGGTAGAGTTCATTATTGAGTAATTTAGGTGTAAAGTTAACTTTGTATACCGGGTAAGTGAGCTTAGTTGCAATACGCCTGCGCACTGGCGGCTGCAACTCGCCAAAACCACGCTGTTTTTAGGCATTTCATATGACAGTCAATAGGCGTCAGCGGGAGAGGGAGGACGTGCGCGGCTCTCCAAAAAAAAACGTATTCTCGAGTGCTTACTCGGTTTCGTTAAGTGATTATAGGTTTTCTAGATTTTTCCTTAGTGCATGTGTTACGATGTACGCTGTTTGAAATTCAATAGGTAAGTTAGCGATCAAATAATTAAAGTTTTTTTATAATTTAAATGATATGATTATTCTCGACTTTCAAGAAATTTCATTGTATAATAAGATTTTTAATTCAGATTTTTTTGGAATAACTTTTATATTTTCTTTGCTGTTACCGACTTTTAACGTGCTATTTATTTTTATTTTGTTATTTGTGATATGTAAGATACACCGCAGTTAATTTTAAGCACAATTATAATTATAAAAATAGGTAAATAAAAACGAAATGGCAATATTTACCGTGAACAAATTTCTTAACCGTTTTTCCTTCCGAGAAAGACGTTTTCTGAAACGACGTAACTTTTAACTTTCATGGGCCTTCCCGGAGTCTAAATTAAACTGACCGACTTTGAGTCATGAAAACTCTTACGGTAATTGAATCTTTTGATGGCTTTTAACATAAACATTTCAATTGACCCAAAATGACAATGTAATTAGTATGATTGTGGGATGTTAGGGAACTTCGATTGATAAGCGATCACCAATATACATACATGATTAAAAATGATTCCTTTGACGATACTTGTGTTTGAATCGAGCGAAATAGTGTAAGACGTTTGCAGACACACGATGGTGGGAGTTTTAGGTCTTTCTTGCGACAATCACTCCTCCACATAAATCCTTGTTCGACTGAATAGAAGGTTTTTAGTTTAACTCTACGTAAGCTTTAGCTTTTCGCCACAATTTGATTGATGTTAGTAACGATGACTGTTCTGGCTTTGACTTTACTGTTAGCCTTAAGGGCCCTGAAGCCTTAGACGGCTTTTAAAGATTCACTAGTTTTGATCTCTCAAGTGCAGCTGTCGGGACGCACCTATTGGTGCTTCGCGACAGATTTTCAATTTGAGGGTGGTAGCTAGCCAGGCTTGTATTAGAAATGCTCTACCACCATGCTGTGGTTTCATCACGATATTTCCATCACTGAACAGCTCAGACTAATTTGTAGGGATTCGAACTCACGTCGACCGACGCCGTGTCCGTACACGCTAATACTAAGTCATCATTGCTTCTAAATAAATTTTGTATCGTTATAATAATATATGATATTAATAAAACATCAAAGCCTTACCCGAGATACATAATGTCGAAGGCTACGTCTTATTAGTTACGCCTGTACGCCCAACACAATTAGTGTGGCGTAACACGACGATATTATAGCACCGAGGCGTAAAACTTATTAAAGTTGAATTTATTCATTTCTTATATGTACATATTTGCTGGTTGGTAGGATGAAAATATTAACATATTTGCTGGGTGGTAGGACGAGAATATTAACTTTTTTTTTTTTTTTTTTCGAATTGACTATACTGTTAGCCTTAGGGGCCCTGGAGCCTTTACGGCTTTTACAGCTTTACCGGGCTTGGAGAATATTAACATATTTGCTGGGTGGTAGGACGAAAATATTGTCATATTCACCCCGTCATATTGATTATCTTTTAGTTTGTCTAGGTTCGGGATTATTCCGCGCATATTCAGCTGTCGAAAGGCTTGCAGGCCGGCATGATAGCAGCAATCAGCGATGGATTGCTGATCTCTCGATGTTCGCCATCGTTTTTAGGTTATATCTGCTTAACATCAAGCGTAATGCAATGTATATTTATATCATAATTCCTTTATTAAACAAAACGTTTGTAGATCCTCAAGATAAAATAAAAAGAAAACAATTTATTACGATAATTATTTTTTGTAATCGAAACGAATGAATACCGTTTTTGTGCGAATAATTGAAAAAGAAGTTAATAATAATAAATTGATTGCATACAATAGAGAAAATATATGTAGAATGTTGATAATAATTGCCATTCGTGTACGGTTGGGAGAACTCGATGCCGGCAGCTATCCCTACTACGTAAATGCTTTGGGTAACATTGGCTGTCGACATTTTTTGGTATCAGAGTATACAAACAAAGAATATATACAACTGTTATTATACAAAGAAATTTATAAAAAATACATATTATAAAACCATAGACTTTATGAAACCAACATCTCTCTGTCTGTATGTCCGGTTAAGTTCCTTTCACACCAAAACCATTAATCCGATTTACATGGGTTTTCCTTTATTTCATAGCTAAGTTATCCGGCCAGGTTATAGGATATATTTTGTTACATAAAGTAATATATGAAGTAAGCAGTAACGATAATTAAGACCCATTTCGGAAAAAAAAAATTTTTGGGGCGATTTTTTGGCTCACGCTGAGTAAACCATAAGAGATATATCATAATCATCTATACAAATTATAAAACTCTACGTCTTCCTGTTTGTCTGTCCTTTTGTGTGTTTTTCACGCAAAAACCACTTATCCGATTAACATGTTTTGTTTAGTTCATAGGTATGTTATCTGGCCAAGTTAAAGGTTATATTTTGTAAGATATAGTAAAATTCGATATAAACAGTAAGGATAATGGTGACTCAGTTGGAAGTAAGATGTAATTAAGGCACTTCAATGGCTTACGCTGAGGAAACCATACGAGATATATCAAATTAATATTCTAAATAATTGTAGATCTTAAAAAGACCTACAAAAACGTAGGCAATAGTATATACATTTTTATCTTCTAAGGATCACCCATAATAAGCATTTTTGTCTTTTGAGTGAGGGCAGCACGATTCGCGCGTGCGCTCAACCGACGACATTTTGTAGTTCACGTGAGCATATATAATATATAAACTAAGCAGTGAGAACAAGGGTAGAGTACACGGGTACGTTGACCGGGGACGCGGTATCGAGTTGATGGAATAAGTTTAACACTGGTAAAATCGTGGGGCACACCTATTTATAAAATATTTGATCTTTTAATACAAGCAACTAAAATAGCAATAAAAATTAACTTTTACTAAATGTATAGACCAAAGTAACTAAATTTACGTAAACTTAAATTGCTTGAACACTGAAATACTCAAGAGATTTAAATCTACATTTCAGTTTAGCCTGAAATTCGACCTATCTCTTCAGAAGTCTAAGCGTTCCCATGGTGATCTTGAATACCTACTTACGTTCTGGCAGTAATAAAATATACGGAGACTTCGATTACCAAATTATTATATTATATTAGCATTGGTTAGTTTCAAATTTGTAGTGAACATGGTTATAAACATAAATACATACAACTTATGTAAATAATATACCTAACACCATTTTTATATCCTATTAAATTAAAATACAATTATAATATTAACCCGTGTAGCCTATGATTCTTCTCACATCTCGTACTTGCCTTCAGCTTGCCAGATTCATGGATTTAAACTACAAAAATGATTAGTATAGATTAATCCTCTATTTGTATTCTTATATTGAGATAGTATATACTATATTTATATAAAATATGTAATAGTACGGAACCTTCATGGCACGGGTAGTAATCGCTTCTTTTCCGATTTTTTACATCAAAGGAAACAGCAAATAAACATGCACTCCTGCATCAAATACAAAAGAACACAGACAAAAATATTTTCATTTTCATTCGTGATCTGTATAGCCTTAATAACAGATACTTACCACAAGATAAGGAAAACAAGTCTCAAAACAACAAAACCGAAGATATTGTGGAATTTATCTATACCTATATAAAATTTGGTTAAAACGAGTAAGTGCACAAGATCCCTTAAAGCCAGAAGAAATTTATTTACAACGTCGATTCCTTTTATCGGCTATTAGAAAGCACACAGACAAACAAACGCGCGTGTCTCGCCTACCGCATTAGGGATTTGACCGCTCTCCTTACAGTAAAACCGAGCTTCCCACTAACAGGTTTTTAAACCTACTTTTAAAAGTAGGTTTTTAGATTCCTTTATTATTTCTTACGGTATCGTTTATTACTTTTTAAATTCGTTAAATCTTTTATTGTAAGTACTTAGTTAAGGGTCGATTTCAATCAACAGATTACTTTGTTCAAGGAATAATTTTTAAGTGATAGGTGTTCCATACATTATATGTCTAAACGTTATGGTTATTCATTAAATACAATTATCTGATGATTGAAAAATCGGCCCTAAGCCAAGTAAATTAGTCTAGTAACTATCTACACTTTACGATGATTTTGTTGTTATCTTCACAAACATTCAAAGGATATGGGTATATCTGGGCACAGAATGTAATAACTTAAAGTACGGTTTATAAAATCAATTATATTTTTGTACGTATATATGTAAAATATCATCACAATTGACTATCTAGAAAATGAGAAAACTAATAAGTAATTTAATGAGTAAGTAAATAGTTACTATTGATAATCGTTTGATGTAAATGAATTCATACAATAAAAATAGAACAACGCCAACTACTCGATAATTAATAAAATCAAAAGAATTAAACATTAAAAAATTGAATATATCTTTACATAATAAAAATAAATCTTGAAAAAATCTATACATTTTAACAAATCGATTGAATAGTTATCTTTTGAACAGAGCTATATTTTTTGTCTGTGCTCAGTCCTGACATATGACAGTCTCCGAACTCCAATGTTGCTGTGCAGATGTGGATTACTCATTTCGTAATGTAATTATTACATCACCTCACTTTTACAAAGTATCTTAGAACTCTGCTCTCGGATTGCTAAAATTCTGACAATTTTCGCTGATTGTTTGATAATGTGTTAGCTATTAATAGACACCATTTTCATATTATTAAATATCTCTTTTTATCGTGGCCCAAGATTGTATGAAAGAGTATCCGACACCTTTTTATATTTTTTGATTTAGCTTTCGAATACAATTCCTCGTGATATTAAGTGATGATGTGATTTATGTTGGTAACTTTCTAATACTTCAGGAGGACTATCTATCAGGTACAACTAACGAAAAACTTGCAGGTGCTTGGCGACAGATTTTCAACTTAGGCGGGTAACTGAGCAGGCGAGCATTAGAAAATGCCTCACCACCATGCTATGGTTTCATCACGATATTTTCCCAAATTTCAATTTTAGAAATAAATATCAAGTTTTTTAGGATAGGTTCTACAATAAATTTCCTAAGCACATTACCGATTTGTCGAATAACAAGAATCATATTTTATTGTCGAAAGAGTATTATAGGGTATTACGTGAACGACGGTGATGTCTGGAAGTGATTCCTTCTCTGTACTTCCATTAAAAAGGACATAGAAAATATAAATACTGTAAAAACAATTTAAAGCATGTAGATAAACCCAAGAAAGTTCACAGTTCCAAGCTGAGTACATGCGGTATCTTTGTGCGGTCCGAACGGCCCGAGGCCTCATGTCGTGAGATAATGGAAACTGCGTGGAACGGAGCCGAAGATAACAAAAGCCACATTATACTAATAATGGGTAGAGATATTATACGGTTTACATAAAGGAAATCGATTGTTCATCTTTTATATTGTTGCATTCGGTATATTCGTTTTCCCTTTGAAGCTGTTTACCGTTTTTTCCTTACCTTGAGCTATTGAACCAAAACTCCTTTATGCGCCATTTGAGACTATCTCAGATCTTATTTCTAACTAAAACAACATTGTTATTTAGTAGTTTTTTGAATTACCAAATTATCGGTCAGACCTAATTTACCGCTTTTGATTTAATATGACTCCAATTTTCTTGTTGTTCTGTGTTTTCGGGTAGTTAATGGTTCTATCACAGCTATTTTATTTTATTTATAAATAAATAATAAATGTAAGTGAATAATTAGGAATAGAAAATTAAGAATAAAACCAAGATATGGATATTTTATGAGTATTTATTCTGTTTCGGTCATGGATACGGATATAAAATTATTACAGATATCCGATTGTTTCGGATAATTTCAGTTACGGATAATACATTTTTTAAACAATTGTATTTAAAAGGATAATAATTATCATTTGTAGGTGAACAATATTAACTTTATCTTAGTTAATAATTATTAGTAAAATTTTAAGTAATTATTGTTATGCGGCAGTATCTCCATTAGACTCCGTCTCTATCAGAAATTATTGGAAACATTTATTTTGTATATGGTTACGGTTTCGGATATCCGTTAGTTTAGGTTACGGTTACGGAGTACCATAACACATTTGATAAAAATCATTCTCCATTAGTCTATGGTGCTGTTTTTTTCGTTTGACCACGTAATAGAACGAGACTAGAATAGATGAGCAGAATAAATTTTTGTTATTAACATTTAAAGATATTATAATTTAAAATCTAATAAAAAAACGTCCCTAGTTATAAAAAAGTATCATTCTTAACAGTCTACGTACATGTTAATGTTGCTACATACAAGAGTAAGCTTTAGATATAGCATTTGTGTGTTAGGTGGGTTGGCCGCCCGCCGCTCGCCGCCCGCCCAGCCCGAAGTGTGGTGACGTTATGGAAACTATAGATTGGTTTAAGAGATCACAATGAAGTCGTGTTATACCAACAATAGGGAGCTATTATACGCTAGCCTTACGATAAATAAGGTAGTCTTCACTTTGCCTTTAAAGTGTAGATAGTTGTATATGATGAGATACCCTTTAGAGTACTTTCGAAGAGAAGTTTCTGGAACAAATAACTTCTATATTAATAAATCTGTAATTCTGATTTTACTTGTATAATTTTTTCCAAATTTCTTGTTATGCATTCTGGCTGGCTGGACGATAATCGCGAATATGACATGAAAAAGTCTGTCTGTCTGTCTGTCTGGATATTTGTATGTCCGTATAGCTCAAAAACGGCTAAATTGATTTTGAAGCTATTTTGTACACGATGTCACACGATGTCATTTCGCAATCGATAAAGTATGTATAAGTGATAAGATTTTTATAATCCCTGTCTGGCTGGCTACCACTCTCAAGTTGGAATTATCCAGATGCAGTGGAGAGCTTGTTCCATTAAGCTTAGTATTTTACCATCTTCGGCCACATCGTCCACTTAACATTAGTTGTTATTGTGGTCAAAAGATAAAATGTATAAAGAAGAAAAATATGTATGTTTCTGATATTAAAATTACACTCTTCCTTGAGCTGCCTCAAATAATAATACTCATTTAATTTCATCTGATGTTAAGTGACGATATTGTTGTAGATTCACTAATCTTAACGGCTTCATTTATAATAAAAATTATATTACAAATACACAGTAATTGTAGGCAGGTTAATTTCTTACTGTAATTTAACCTTAGGTTCAAAAACTGACTATTTGCTCCAGCAATCAATTTTTTATTTAAAAAAAAATCGAGTTACAAATGGAGCTAACAGAAATTTGTTAGAACTTGATTGTTACAAATATGATAGGCGACTTGTCGTGGCATAGGTACGAGTTAGTAAATCATGATGAATATAACAAAAACAACCTATCCTGTTTTCGTTGAATTATAACTACGGGAATTCTAAATCTATATAATTAGCGATATACGTACCAGGATAATGGGACTTTTCAAAAATAATCTAAAGTAGCAGCGCACCCTTTAGCATTGAGCGTTCTGCCTTCCCCGGAAAACCTCCAGCGCCCACAAGGGGGCGTAATCGCCAGTTCTGAGAAAGATGTTAGTATACAAATAAAATGATCCCAACGCAGTATCTTTAACAGCAATGGACTGTTTACTTCCAACAATGGGATCAGTAGGTGCGAACCTTGAATTTTACGAGTTAATTCTCTCTTTAATTCATCTTCCTCACTTTGTTCCTTAAGTGCCGCTAAACTTCCGAGGAAAAAGCTCGGCTGTTCATCTTTTTTTTCTCTAATTAACACAAGCCTTTCAGTGTACGTTAATGGGCTTTTTCTCTTTCTGCCGATCGATTTTCTCTGTTTTTACTTGACAAATTATTGCATTTCCTTTGGTACTAATATAAAATTTATAAGACCTCGAAATTAATTAATATTTTTTTTCGGATATCTAGTTAATTTGTAACATGGTTATTAGTAATATGTCGTTTAAGCGAAAATTTTATTTACTTTGCGACAAAACAATCCACAAAATTGTTTATTTTGTACAACCACCTATTAACCAAATAGGAGTTTCCACCGGTTTTGCAGGCGTTTATTACGCAGTAATAAAATTATTTTTTGTCTCGAAACTTATCTTTTCTCATATTAATGAGATTATAAATCCATCAATTGAGAAATTATATTTATACTTTCCGTGTAGATACATTTTCATCAAATTCTTTTGAGAATTAATACTCTTTAAGTATCTTTAAAAGTATTGTTGACAGTTCTTATATAGCCTATAAATTGAGAAATTACGAACCTTCCCGTATACAAAATTTCATTAAAATCAATCAAGCCGTTTAATCCTGACATACAAACATACAGAAGGATTGTGAAAAAGTAATTACATGTACAGGAACCTTAAGTTCACAAGTTCATTAATATCAAATACCTAAAGCACTTCTCCAAAATGTTCAGAGGTGTTCGGTCTACAAATAACAAATGTTTACTTAATCATATATAATTTTAATAACCTTAGCCTTTCGACTAACACATTTAACCCTTCATTTACAATGCGGCAGGGTTGTCAATAGCCAGTACTTACATGTTAACATAAGCACGTTCGGTTTTATCTTGTTTATTCAGACGGTGGCAGCCGTCGCGTCGACAGATTTCATTACAATTGAAATTCGCTTCGAGTACTCAGCTCCCCTACTTCGAATGTGTGTGGAAAATTTTATAGTTTATTTTAACTATAGCTTGTCGACGAAACTGTAAACATTTTAATTTATTCAAAAGGATGGATAAATATTTAAACAAACGTACTTTCACATTTATAATATACTAGCTGTGCCCGCGGCTTCGCTCGCGTGGAATACAGAATACTGTCAGTCGAGCGCACGCGCGAATTGTGCTGCCTCCAAAATGCTTATTGTGGGTGATCCTTAGAAGTTAGACATATGGTAATATGTCGATCCAATTACGTCTCTCTAGAAGCGTCTTTTTCCGAATTGGTTTACTATTACTTCTTTTAACACAATATATTCTATAACCTGGCCAAATAACGTATCTATGTATTAAGGAAAAAAAAAGCATAAACGGACATACATATAGAGAGACGTTGAGTTTTATAATATGTATAGACTAGCAACCAGCCGCGAGATCGTTCGCGTCAATTACGGTATACAATGAAATAACAATAAAAATAGCTTATGTCACTCAGGATGAACGAAAGTTCCTATCAGTAAAATATTTTTTATAATAGAAACAGTAGTTCTATAAAAAACATCCAAACTTTACCTCTTTATAAAAGTTAAGGAGAAATCTCTTTGGAGATTTTTCTCTACTTGGGGCAATCCGATTGGTGGAAACCTCCACCCTACATAACATCGCAGCCAAATAACCTTGTGTTGTATTCCTGAGGTGAGTAGGGTTACCAGAGTTCTTTGGGGTAGAGGGGTTCAAGGTCGGTAACGCGCTAGTCATACCTATGGCTCCATAGCATCCATAGGCTACGGTAGCCGCTTACCATCAAGCATTCTTGTTTGCCATCTGTATAAAACAAAGTATATATTGGATATTAGATATCGAAAACCATTAGTAGCGGTTGTAAACTTCGCCGTAGTCGACTTGCTTTGTAATACGGCCGCGACTACGCGGTTAACCCTGATATAGAAATTCAGTCGTAGTTGTGGTTACCACGCTCGATTTTGCGGTGAGTTTTCCCCGAGCGTTTAGTATTATTACCAATTGATTATTAAATTACATTACATTACATACAGGGTCATCGTGGATGATGCATGTGTATATTTTTTCGGACTTTGAAGATGTAATGAATACATGTGGGTTATATGAACGACGATCTTTGCTTGTTTATTAAAGAAAAAGAGGTGATGTTGTGGGGATTTTTAGCGTGATCTAGATCTGTCGTGTGTTATTTTTTTATTTCAATTCATTAACTTAAGTTATTTGAATCTATATTATGTACTATTAGCAGTGCCTGCGGCTTCGCTTGATTGGACTAGCGAATACCGTCGGTATTGTGGTGACCGTCGCCACGTCGCCCGCCGATTAAAAATACTAATTATTTTCATGCACGAGCAATCCAGTTGTCGTAACGGATAAATGACTTCTCTAGGACTCGCCAGATGGCGCTTGGCGCATCGCAACCCGGATGAGCCCATTATAAAAACCCAACATATGATGAAAAGCCTAATAGTGACTCGCTTATGAGGGTTGCGGCTTGGGATCGACCGGTGCATATCCAGATTCTACTTACGCAGGCCGACATTTCAGTGGCAAATGGGCATGCATTGTTGATCTATCGTTGGTCGTCATTGATTTTCGATTAAACTGTGCTTTCCATCAGTTACTAATGCATCAGTTTGACTTGACACTATTAAAAAAAAACGATTAACTTAAAAAGATGACTTTCTCTTAACTGAGGTGTTTATTAGAAAAAGCTTTGTCATAATGTCTTTCTCCGAAAACTTAGACTTATTGCAGGATTTGAAACTATTATCGAAAGCGATACCGTTCGGCAATCATCTCTTTAAAAGCGAACCAAAACGATATAAATAATTGTTATTCCAAAATCAGTAAAAGTTAGTAAATATTACTTGTATAGAAACAAGTAACTCATATATTTCTGTTATCTCGAACCAAACGTCTGAAGGTCGATTTTACTATTTTATTTACTTAGTTCAGTTTTGGCGGCCATAATTCTCTACACCGCTAAGTATATCTTCGGAGAATAGAAAAAGTTTTCAGATATTTTCTTTTAATTATTTTATTTGTATACCTCTTTTATTTGAAATTTATTGTATTGTTAAAACTATGTGATGAATTATAACAAAGTTTAGCTAAGAAAATAAAATTAACAATACATTTTTGTGGTTTATAGTTGCAAACAGAGGTGCAGTAATATTAACGTGCTATGTATATCGAGAGAACAAGACAATCACTCTTTTCCATACTGGTAAGTCTTTGGAACCACACCTAATTGAAATATATTTAATAATGAAAAAAGTTCCATTACTTGAATCGATAGCGAATTTAAAATTAAATAATACTTTCGCTGGTTACGTTAAAATTATTTTTATTATTACCGACAATATTTAAAAATATATTAAAATAAACATCTTACAATATTTAAATAAAACCAGCGTTGTTTCTGTCTATCCCGTGGATAAGCACAAATGAGACGGCACGAGACGTTGTTTGTACACATGGTTTTTGTTCCGATTAGCTATTCTAGTATCTTTAATATTTATTTTGACTAGACAAATAATAGTAATTAAAACATTAGTAATTAAGTCATCGTTAGTGTAAAATAGAGTATTTATCCAAACCATTAACCATTGACGGTTGTGAATGGTTGTTTGATTGCATTAGTACGGTGTATTGTGCCGGCCGACCTGATTCCTTTGTGTGCTATGGACGAAAATACATCTATTATGTATCAAATCGACTGTGTATATTGTTCTCTAATTTTTTTATACCACATTAGATATTTTTAGAGATTATTACAACACTATAAAATAATTACACCTAAATTTTCTCTTAATATACCAAACTAATTCTACTAATTTTCGCGATCAATAATTTGCTGTAGCTGCATCTTAACTGTGCAACTCGCTTCCAGTCAATATCAAATTAGCTAAGTCTTGGGACTCTCTCAAGCACATGGTTACGTGACTTCTGCTTGAAGCACTTGAATATTTAATAAACTTCACTCTATATATTATGCACACCTTTGCATACGCTCGTGAAAGATTAGTATAGAATGCTTCCAAGCATTAGGTCCTCCATTTGCTCAAAAATGTGCAATAAAATTTAAATAAATAGTTAACGCAATCAATTTATTTTTATATACAATATCTTGGGGAAACCCAAATAGTATTAGCAAATCGACGGCTCCCACGCATAAGGTCGTAAGGCAAAAAACGATATTTTTCAGGAGAGCTATTCTTGTAAACGTTACTGATATAGTTCATTTTTGTAATTCAAAAACTCATAATTTATAGAAGATATTAGTATTCAGGAATTCAGTAATTCAGTAATTAGGGTTCAGGAATGTTTAATACGGTATATTATGGTTCTAATGACACAAAAATACAATTTACTCAAAAAATGTGTTTCGACTTTATGCGTGGGAGCCGTCGAAATAATCATTTTCCCACATGATCGCATCGCTGTAGCCGAGACGAAAATTTATTAGTGGTTGAATTGATAACGTCTTTGTGGTAGCACTTCAGACCCTAAAATTATTCTGAGCTTTCGATAGTAAGTACCATCGCATAGCAACAAAATAATTATGGTGCTTACATGGCAATCCACCACATTCATGTTGAAAATAACTACCACCACAATTCAGTGGTAACAATTACAAGTTCAAGCAGTGGTAACCAATTGGCAATCTTTCAAAGGTTACCGTATAACATATTCAATCACATTAACAAGATAAATTAAAAAATTGAAGTCCCAAAACACGATACCTCTGCTGTAAGTTCTTGAGGAGTTGGATATCCTGCAGATTACATATGATGCTACAACATCAAGTCAAGGTCACCATGTTCTTCTAATATTGTTGAAGTAATAGAATACCAAATTTCAACACGATCAGACCTTTGGAAGATGCTCATATTCATTTATCAACTAGACATGAGCTGATAATCTTTAAACGGCTGAACAGATTTTCTTGAGTCATAGCTAAGATCATCCTAGATCAAAAGTCACCTTTCAAACAAAGAAAACTAAATCAAAGTCGGTTCAGCCGCTTGGGAGCTACTATGCCACATATATGCACACAAATATACTGATACACAGATATAAACGTTAAACTTATAACGCTCATCTGTCGGAGCTTATAAAAAAATCAAATGTAAAATTTGCGAAAGAATTTATGTATTAGGTGCTTCTATTTTATTTACAATTTTATTAATTTTTATTATAAATATGAAAGCAAATTGGATGCAATTGCAATCAGTAATAATTTATTTTTCGTTACCCACAAACACTTTAGTGGTTATGAATAATCATTATTTGGACATCAAAACCATGTATGTACCTACATTAAACGCATCTGTGAACCACTACACTGCCATTTCACTGCAAATACTAAAAAAATATATATAGCGATGATAACGAAAAGAAAACATTTATTTTTGTACGGAATCAAAAAAAAACAGTCAAATAAATAATTTCATGACAATATTCATCAGGAATATTTTGTACCTGTCTGTTTTAATTCCTATATACATTTCGATAATTATACGAACCTCAGTTTATAAATAATATAGTGAGATTATAAACTGTCACATCGATAGTTTGTTAACGGACATTAAAAAATGTATCTTTTTTAATTAACTGGGTTAGTTAGGTTAGGTTGAAACTGTGATCATAACGCGGCAGAAACAAATTAGTCTTTTAAGTCCGAGTATCATAATTTTGCTTATTTAATAGAAATAACCTCAAAAATTAAAAATAATTAGTGTCCATTCAAAATCTACCGACAGTTAAAAGTCTGACTAGATTTTTTATAAACCAACGGTTCGTATAATTATCCGTACACTAGACAAAGGTTTCGTTCAATAATTTTATTTTGCAAAAAGAATTTTTAACTAACTTTATTTTTATCTTAAAATGTACAATGTAATTCAAACGTAACTTACAAATAGCAGCAAAACTATTTAGCTAGTAGTAAAAATACTTGTATAGACGACAAATATCAAAACTATGGGAAATATAGTTAAAAATTGCTGTACCAATAATCCTTTCAAAGTAGCATACACCCCTGTACTTCTTAGATAAAGAATTATAAAGAAACATTAAAAGTTGTTATTCCGTCCAAATGCGTTTATCCTGATTTTAAATTGTAGGTAACGAGAACGTTTTTATTCTGAAGTTATTTCCGCATTTTATATAGAACATGCAACGGAGCATGTTACTTACCATTAACTGATTGCATCACTTTATTTTAATTATTCATAATTTGTTTTATTTTAATGTTGTAGTAGTCAGATGGTTAGAACAGTTGATTGTGGAATTACAAAACATTGTATTTGTACACTTAAATAATATAAGCCCGATATAATTTATTGCCAGTTCTTTTCAATCATTGGGATGTTTTAACCTTCACAAGTGCCTTCTCGGGGGTAATTGAATAAAATTAATATGTTAATTTCGGCTAAAGGATTATTTGAAATTCGCTTATGTTTATGTTTAATAGTAATATATACAAATAAATAAAACTGAAGTAACATAACAGCTTTTTACTAAATACATATGCAATTATATACTATAACGAAAAACAATTTTTAAAATGTTTGTCTGTTTGTTCCGGCTAATCTCCGAAACGGTTAGACCGATGTTGACAAGACTTTCAAACCTTACCTATTGCGTACGTCTGAACATCTCTAAAAATCTTCTCCGTAATGATATTAAAATATCTGTTAATTATAAAAATATGTTACACTATTTCTTAGTTATTTTTCTTACCTGCCGATATTTCTAAAGTCTAAATTTCATTCCACGGATTATGGAAATACACTTTATTAAGTGCATTTCTTTTCGTATTTTTGCACATAAGTACAATACAGCACTTATACTTGAGATAAAACGAATAAAGAAAGCAATTTTGTCGCGTACTGTGACGTCACAGATACTCGATATCAGCGCGCCAAAATCGCGGTGTTTAAATCGCTCTAATCGCATATATATAGTTACGTTACGTTAGTTGCGTATTTGTACTCCACGTGAAGCTTTGGATGAAGGAATATATCTGGATTCAAGTATAGCATAGTAGTGTAACATTTTACTAGTGTGAAATGAATGTATGAAAATATATTTAGTAAAAGGCGATTTAAAAGAGTGAATAGGCAAATTTGATCTGCTAAATATTTTTGGTTTTATCAATACTTAGGTTACTTAGTAACCGTATAAAATGTTTTGAACTGTCTATAGAGTGTAAAGGTAAGGAGAATCGATTTCTTATGTTAAAAGTATCCTAAGAAATCGTTTGATATTAAGATGTCCTTATTAGAAGTACAGGCATTTCCTACAATACGGCCAAACACCGAAGTATTTCTCCGGCATGACAGCGATAACCGTCGATGGATTACTGCTCTCTCGTTAGTCGCTGTTGTTTTTAGAATGTACTGAGTTTACCACCACACACGGTGCCAGTCACTTTGTCTTGCTACTTGCTATTACAAAAATTGAAAGAAGCACCAATAACTATTAGAGTATGATGAAATGAAACGTATAAGGGCTTACATTCGGTCAGGTTTGTAAAAAAAATTATTCTAAAAACCTCGGATTTAGTTGGAAGTGCAGCTGCCGGAACACGCCTGTAGGTGCTTGACGATAGATTTTCAACTTGAGAGTGGTAGCTAGCCATGCAGGCATTAGAAAACACCCTATCACCATGCCAACCAATGTTTTCCTTCACAGAAAGCTCAGGCTCATTGCAGGGATACGAAATCACGTCGATTTTTTGGAACCTTGTGTAAACATATGGGTGGAGACCATTTTAAATAAAATCTATATAAGTCGACTTCTTACCTCTAACCTCAATATTTGAAAAATGAAAACATCAAAAAGTCTCCATTAGTTAAATGAGGATGTGACGCGTATCGAAGCTTGTTTACTCGGCCCGAGGCGATTCAATGTAATCGATGGACAAACATTTACCCAACTATCCAATCGTGTGGTATCTCGACATACCTGTTCATACATATGACTCATGCAAAGATATTAAACAAATTTATTATGTATCATAATATGAATGTTCTACACGTATGAAATGGATTAATCGTTCAGAACAAACAAACTCTACTTACTTTATGATTATATTATTGAACGAATTGTAATAAAAACGATTGAATTAAGAAATCTGAAAGACTTGTATAATAATTGTTTTGGTAATTAACAACAAATATTATTAGTTCATTTAATTAACAAAATTATAAACATTAGTGGTCGAAATTCATTGATGAAATTATTAACGAACGTTATTTAGGTTCTTTTGTCAAAGAGTATAAGGCACACAAAATTCACAGCTCGAAACTTATCCAGTTGATCTGTCAGTAATTGTTTTTGGCAACATTTTTAAAATTCTTTAGGGACAATCTCTACTTTCTGCACATGTTCGGCCATATACTAGTTATTATATGTTTTGCAATTTGAACGTAAAAAACGTGTTTGACATTGGCAGTATGAATCTAAACAATGCTTTATTTTATTGTATTTCATGTAGGGTACCTGACTGGGTACGGTTGTGACAGTTTTCATTTGATCGCACATAATTTTGATAGCATGCAAGTTAGCAGGAAGAATGGTATTTTTTACAGGGAAATGCACATTTGTCTACTTATAAATACGACAAATTTTGTCTCTAAGTATAATTGGGAATTCATGGGAGCAAATCAGAAAAAAGGTAAAAATGTTACAACTGACCACACCCCAGGGGCGATTGTGACAGTGCTTGGGGTCAGTAGTGACAGCTTCAAAAATACACAAAAATGGTCTAAAATCACTTTTATTGCAAGTAATATGTACCATAATGCAACATAGTCTTCTTCTGAGAAAAGGAACAGATTTCTGAAAAGAACTGACAGAAAAAATACAGAAAAAAGAAATAAAATCTGAAAACATTTTAATCACTAATAACTAATAAGGCACTATAACATCTAAAGTTATTATAACAGTCTTCTTATTCACCCGTAGAAAAACTTAACTAAATACTTAATTATACTAATGATATCGTAACGGTAACAATGTCGAAATATAAAACCAATGATTTATCAAAATTAATGACATAAAGAGCTGAAATTGTCTTCTTAAGAAAAAAATAACATTTGTAATCTTTTTAATTTGTATTTCATAAAACATCAAAACACAGAAAAAATCGAAGGTTGATTCTTATTTCAAAAAACTTTTAGCAAGCTACTAGGATCTAGTCAGACTCATCAAAGCTATGACAAATTGTAATAACGACTATCACCTGCGCACTCTAAGGGGGACCAGAGTTCCCATTTTCCTTGAAATTTGATTCATTTTTCGCCTACTTTCAGAATAAGTGCCTACACAAACAAGACAGAAATACTCTTCTTCAACCGTTGACGGTGGTGATGTCTTCCTATTCTTTGCTTCGTTTTTCCTTTGTCTTTTTCTTTTGGCTCAGTAAGATTTTTCATTACTTGCTTAGCCTTCAATCGTTTTTCGTTTTATTCATTTTTTTTTATTTATTCGTTTTATTCTTGCCTGACTGCATCTCTTTCAGGCGTGTCTGTATAAATGGTTGACTTTTTGATTTTGGAACATATTGTTTTTCTTTGGCTAGCCTTCGGTAAAAACCCAACAATATCAGGAGAAAAAACAGGTGACGTAGCTGAGCATAAAGCAGTTGGCTGACAATTGCTTGAATTTGGAATTCAAGATTCGCTCAATAAGGAAGCTGAAATTGACGGTATTTCGTCGTGCGGTCCAGAATTGTTTTCTCCAGTTTCAAAGTTTGGTCTTTCCATTGCAAAAGACGGTTCTGAAGGATTAATTTCTGCATATCCTCAGCTCTCCGTAAAGAAGTCCCGCATTTCATTTCTTCATAAGCGTCTTCATGTTTTGTTATGTCACACTGCCCTCTTTGGTTCTTCCTCAAGCGTTTTTTTGGCAAAACCGTATCCAGAAAATATGTCACAACTGTACCCAATGCTGAGTGAAAAAACACATCATGACATACCGAATAATCTACGTACAAAGTAATCACTGCTATTTAACTACTAATGTTTAACTTATAACGAGGAAAAACACTCATTACTCTAACTGTACACATATAACGAAAATCATTAAAAGAAAATGAATAAATACTTACTTTTGACTGTTAAAAATTAATGTACGCCTCTGTAAGCGTTAATATCGCGCGATGGCTGCTGTAACACTATGAAACACGTTCAGACGGGTATGCCGTTCCTCTCTCCCCTTGCAACCTACCCGGAATTCCTTATAGTTTCGTTAATATGACGACTGCCGGGTCAGTCTACGCGTTGCCGTGCCGTTTTGGAGTCCATAGGGAACATTAATTCGACGCTACTAAACTTTACAGGATCACCCGCTTGGCTAATATGAAGATTGTCTAAAAATTTCATCAAAATCGCTCCAGCCGTTTTGGAGTCCATAGGGAACATTTCGTCAGACACCGATTTTTATATCATAGAAGAAGAAGAAAATATATTACACATAAATTTTTGATTTTTGCAATATTTCTATTTACTACTGGCGGTGCCCCGCGGTTTCATCTGCGTATAGTTTAAAAGAAATCGCTGATTGATGATTCAATGACAATGTTTTTATAGGGCGACCAGGGTTATGCGTCACAACTTACACGGCTCGTTTGCGCCACAACGCCTATAGTCATTAGTCAGTATATTAATTTTACATTATCTCCCAAACTATTCGGCCAAATTACATGCTATAAAGCGCGAAGTTTATCCACATAAAATTGTTTTGATGATAAAGTAACTATCATTCGTACAACTCAACGGGCAGAAATCCTCAAAAACCCGAGTTCCCTTAGAGAAACCTGTGATAGCCCCAGGAGGCTTCTGCGCTTCTGGTCGGAGCTGGGCTGGCTGGAATAGCCAGCCGGAATATCTACGCACAGTGGACCTATCAAGAGTTTAAGTGCGGACAGATGAAGCGCACATAACATAACTTTCGTTCGTAAGGATTAATATGCCATGCTTAATAATACTTATAAATCACTTTTCAATTTTCAATAAAACTGTTACAAAATATATTATTGTGGCTTATGTATAATAGATACGGTAAACATCGTACCCCGGACTTTTTAGATGTACTAAGGAGCAATATTTTTGTAGAACATTGTATTTACGTATCACTAACCATTACACCAGCGCATGCAGATAAAGCAGTTAAGATGCCCTGTTTCTTCCGACTTACTTAACAAAAATCTATATTTAAGGTTAGCTGAGAGGTCTAGCCTAATACTAAATAGCCTATCCTATTCCTCGTGAATCTAACTATCATATACAAAAAAAAATTCGTATCCGACTGGTAGTTTCAGAGCTTGTTTAAACAAACAAAAAATCTCTTCCGTTTTATTATGTAGTATAGATTATTATATTAGTATAGATGGATGAAGACTTTTTACCCCACGATGTAAACACGGGTTAAAAAGAGAAAAAATGAGACATTGACCCAATGTCTTTTTTGTTCTTGTGTATTTCTATTCTAATTTGTATGTATCTCGATTAACGCCTATTAATAATGCTCAGACTGAAAAAAAAAGTCAATAGAGTTTACAAAGTTCCACTTGAATTATTTTGTGTATGTAATTAATGTAGACATATATACGGGAAAAAAATAAATCCACTTTCAGGGTGTAGCTACATAGTTATTATTTAGGCAGGTCGATATGACAGCGGCGACTGGCGATGAATTGTTTATCTATCGGTGGTCGCCACTGATTTTCATTGTATTGTGCATACTATGAGACATAATTCCGCCACTTTACTGTGTTATTATAAAAAAGCCTAAATTAAAGAGCGATCAAAGTAATTAAATTAGAAACGATTCAATAATAAAAATCGTTCGTCATACTTTATTAAAAGTGGGCGCCGAAACGGTGCGGGAGGCGTCGCGTCGATAAGGCAAACAGCCTTTGAATATAATAGACGTTTAATCCGCGCTGCGAAGTAATTTAAAGAAAAATAACATTAGCAATTCAGATTTCTCGTCTATCGGGGGTCTTTATTAACTGTCAAACTGGAGGGAACGGGGAAGTAGGGAAGAGGCCGGAGCAAATTGACTTTTCAGAAGGACGGAGCCCCGAACGCGAAACTCGATTCATCTGATAAAGTGGATGTCATATTTCCTTTTTGGCCTTTGATATTTTTTTTTTAGTTTTTTGGATTTCTGCTCTGTTTAACGGCATCTTGTTTTATGGTATGTTATACGGTATATTTCTTTTGTTGAATGTTGAATCGCATTTCGCTGCAACCGCGAGAGGATGTCCTGTAACATGTCATAATGAAGAGTACCATGGGAAGCCAGGATCTTGGCCACAGCAGGCTAGGAAAAACTAATGTAAGTTTTATACTAGGTATTATGACTACAGCACCTGATGTTAAATTACCATCATGCTGGCTTGCTGAAATGCCTAGTCAGGTCTCTTTAGTGAGACTCGTATAATAAGAAGGAGCGAAAATATTAACTGGAAGATCGCTCCAACATCCGCACGGTTATCACGTGCTTACCGAAAGCTAACTTTTACATTTATGAGGACATTGTGGATTTATTTACTTTGATTTTGTTCACTATATCAATTATTTGTTACCATTTTTTTAACATTTTATAGTTTTAGCGTGTGACCAAAATCTGATCAGATTCATAAGTGACGACGCACTATGCTCAACCTAGAGAAACTGGCTTTCATGTGGAGTTGCCAGAACACACCTATAAGTGCTTGGCGACAGATTTTCAACTTGAGGATTGTAGCTAACCTGGCGGGCATTAGAAAAAACCTTACCACCATGCAATGGTTTCATCGCGATATTTTCCTTTACGGAAAGCTCAGACTCATTGGAAGATTCGAATCGACTTCGATTTACGATTTCCCAATTAGACATTACTTACCATAATCGCTTCAAAAATAACGGATAATGAGTTATGAATCACATGGCTTTGTGAGATAGTTCCTCCTAAATTTTTACATCTCTATAAAATCTGTCATCTATGTAAGAGTATTTTGTTTAATAAGTATGCAACTTGTTTAATTTGTTTTACTCTTTTACTAACAAAAAATATCTCAAGGGTGAATACGAAAGATTTCGCGAGGATTCGGTCGCGAATTCACGTTAATAAACAAGCGGCCCCCAGTTAATTGGAAGTGCGCGGATAATGGTGTGTTGCGGGCGCGATTGCGGCCTTATGTAGCAGTAAATTAGGAAAAAGGGCGGGGGTAACTTATCTAGGGATAGAGAGAGTCGTGTCGTTGGACGAACGAGAATATTATGTTGCATTTTCTTGTCCCTTCTCCTTATTACTGTACGAGTATGTCAGAATTAAGAATAAGTAAATCAGAGTAAGCTAACACAAAATTTAGCTTATTTTCTGGAGTCTATACTTATCCATACATATTGTAAAACCCAATGTCTCCTCTCCCTTTGTCTATTTGTTATTTTCACGCAAAAACCACTCATTCGATTTACATGTTTTTTATTTAGTTTATACCTATGTTATCTGGCCAGGATATAGGATATATTATGTAAAAGTAAATAATATACGAAATTAGCAGTGACGTTAACGGTGCTCAGGCTCATTGCAGGGATTCGAACTCATGTTCATCAATGCGAAGTCGTACACGCTATCAATTGAGACCATAAAAGACACTACGAATGTCGAAAAGCATCCCAATTAACGATAAGAGCTGGAAAAAGCTCGATCGGATTTATCATATTCTTTTTTTTAATATATAAGATGGTAAGCGACATAAATTACTTTGCTACTTTCGCCTTAAATAGATTAACAGTAGTTTCGTCTTACTGCAACAAAAAATGTTTACAGTAAAATATGTGACTTCGAGATTTAATTCAGTTTATTAGTAAGGAAATGTTTTAAAATATTTTATGTTGATTATTTCATCATCAAGACAATTTTATTAAGATAAACTTTAACCTTTATAGCATGTTATTTGGATGAATAGTTTGGGAGATAATGTATAATTAAAATAACTTAACACTCTATATCAATAGGTGGAGTGACACTAACGAGCCGTATGACGTGTGACGCATAACGCCCGTAAAAATATGTCTATACTGAAGTATCAATCAGCGATTTCTTTTAATTTATACGCGGGTGAAGCTGTCGGGCGCAGCTTGTTTATAATATAAATTACTATAATTCATTGTGGTATATCCAGTTAATAAATACTGACTAGATAACATAATTAATAATTCGTAAACGAATATGTAATTACAATTAAATATTTATAAAATAAACCCATTTCATTTAGCTCTTTAAGGATTTGTATCACACAGTTGTGTGAGGTATCTAGGCGGTGCGAGGATGTGTAACGGCGCTGTGAAACGGTGTGTTTTTTTCAACTGAGACGCAAGCGTCGGCATCTCTCGCATATATTCTTCGCTCGCATCCCTATATACATGCCTCGATCGCAACCCTCGCACACCTTCCTCGCTGGCGTCCCTCGCACACATTCCTCGCTTACTCATATCTCTCGCTAGCCTTTTCCCACTAGGGCTCTGCTAAGTGAGGCTATAAAAATGAAGTAATTCTATTGGTGGATTTTTTCTCGCGCACCTTCTAGCTATCCGCACATCTCTGGTGGATACAGCCTTAGTTGGATCATGTCTAAGCGCATATCCAAAGTCCATGTTCTTTACAATTCAAAGTTTTAGGTGTAATAAATGAAATAATAAAAAATCAATCAAATTAATGTACCTTTTAAAAATTAAATGATGTATTTGATTAATGACAAGCAGAATGTAGGACAGTCCACTTCAATTTACGCTATTGATTCGTTGATGTAGCTGTCGTTGAAGCTTGTAATTATTTTAATACACACACTCTGTATCGATCTATCTACTCGGTTCAGCCGGCGACATCGTCTGTGATGTGTCAAACTAAAATTGCTTAAAAATATATGTTTTTTTTATTTCATTTAGATTTATAGTTGTTAGTAACATAACCCTTTGCAGAAACACCATAATTCATATCACTTCTGGGATACTGGATTTTTGCGAACATTGGGTAAGTAGGTATTTTTTGCATGATTCACGTATACGTGTTTTACCTTATGTTAAGTTTTAAAAACATTCCAATTTAACGGTCTTATTTATCAAGTAATAGATAGATATAAAACAGCTACCGACCAGTAATAATATTTAATTATTCTTTAGCTGTCAATGAATTTTATATTATACTAGCAACCACCTGAGACTTCATTCGCTTTAATTGCAGTATAAAATTTATTGAGGATAAATATGTCCTCATAATATAGCTTTCTATCAGTGAAAGATTTTTTAGAATCGGATAAGTAATTCCGGAGATCGCCTCGTACAAACATATTCACACAATTTGTCTATCGAACAGACGAACGGTTCCATGCTCAAAAATGGCCAACAAGTAAATCACAATTCTCTGAACTTCTAAAATATTTTTTTCACACTTAGTTTATCAAGAAAATACTACTACTAATTTTTTTTTAACCCGTGATTTGATCACACATTTGATTATTTAAATTTGCGTTTTTCTTATGAAAATAAGTAATTTATTACATACTTTTTTACATAATAATATTTATTTTAAATAAAATTACACATAAATTTTAGTTGTCTATCCCGTTTACTCTTTACTAGAATTATGTTAGACCGAGCAGTACGGAAAGTTACTCCACATTATGACATCGTTCGGGAGATTGAATAAAGTAGTACAAATTTTCGATTGACTTTTATTTTTGTACTTGCTGTATTTTACCAACTCTCCACCGCGTTCGGACTTCTCGTACTTGCCTACAGCTTTCCAGATTGCTTGACGTTTTTGGTTACTACTCCGCTCTTTAGAGTCATAGCGTGTTTCGCTCCTTAGAGTTCCTCTCTTTAAAGTCGTAGGGTGAAGTTATATAGTCTATAACATTCTTCAATGAATGAGCTATAAATCGCAAAAAATAATCATAGTTTACAGGTAGTTCGAAAAATTTGCACGTTCAAACCAAAAGAAAATCTCTTCAGCTGTATAAAATATAAAGTATAGATTGCACGTCTAGCAAAATACATGTCAGTCTGTGTTAGCAGTTGATCTACACCCCTCAATTAATATACAAGTAGTTGGTATCGAACAAATATTAGTCATTGCTAGCTTGTATTAATTATAGAAAATTTTCACTGATACCCCGTCGACTTGTAATTACATATTCGTTTACGAATTAGTAATTATGTTATCTAGTCAGATAGTAATTTATATTATAAACAAGCTGTGCCCGACAGTTTCACCCGCGTATAATTTAAAAGAAATCGCTGATTGATACTTCAGTATAGACATATTTTTACGGGCGGCCAGGGTTATGCGTCACACGTCATACGGCTCGTTAGTGTCACCCCACCTATTGACATAGACCCGAGCCGAGTGTTAAATTATTTTAATTATACTTTATCTCCCAAACTATTTATCTAAATAACATGCTATAAAGGTCAAAGTTTATCTTCATAAAATTGTCTTGATGATGAAATAATCAACATAAAATGTTTTAAAACATTTCTTTACTAATAAACTGAATTAAATCTCGAAGTCGCGATTTTTTTGTTGCAGTAAGACGAAACTACTGTTAATCTATTTAAGGCGAAAGTAGCAAAGTAATTTAGGAGAAATTATTTACGATGGATATCCGCAAATTAACAACGCCTTTGTGTTACGTTACGAAAGTAAAGAGATAAACTTTAATAATTGGTGTTGTGTTATGAAGCATTTTAAATACTAACTTGCATTTTACATCATAAAATGATTTTACTTGGTAATGATTTTTAAACGTAATTACTTTTAAGTGTATGCATAATGCGAATTATTTTTAAATATCATTGAAAGCGATTGTTGATAATACATTAAATTCAATTCTATTTCTTTAGTGTGCCCATATTTCTTAATTTATATTAAATTGTGGTCGAAGCCAAACTTGCAAAACTTTAAAGGCGATTTGCAAAAAATCACGTTTCTTGAGTTCAATTCAGTAGGCGCGATTTGTTTTGCATGGTTTTTGTACTGAACTTTGTTCTATTCCAGTGCCGAAATTGATTTCCATGTATAATGAGATATTCAATATTGTAAGGCAATGTGTTGCATGATACAGAAATGGCTTAATACAGAACCTGATTTATGAAAGTGACCTTTATTGAAATATTCGCCGAGACGATAAATCAACTTTGGATAAAACTAAAATGCCCTTTTTTCTCGCGTTTTAGTGCAGTGAATCTAACTTTTTCTAGGCTAAGCTGTTTGAGACAATTTCAATAATTTGATTTCAAATCTTTACTAATATTATAAAGCTCAAACCAATCAAATAAAAAAAAGAACGATTTTCTAGCCTATCTATTGAGAAGGCTATATATGTAACTTTACGCTAAGATACTAAGGAGTAGACCAGTAATCATAAACATCAAGCTATCTGGAAAGCGATAGGCAAGTACGGGGAATAAGAGCAACGATAGGCTACACGGGGACGTTAGTGACGGCGTTGTTTAGAGTTAGTCGTATAAATTTAACACGAGTGAAACCGTGGGGCCCAGCTTGTGTATATATACAGCTGGTATATACCTACATATACTAGACATAATGACGAGTATTCCTCCTGGTGTTAAATGGTGTCTTACAACCCAGCGAATTAATACTCAATCATACTTATGATTTCATAATGATGTTTTATTTTACCCAAATTTATTTCATTCAGATTAATTTACAGTTCGAACTCACATCGTTTTAGCTCGAGCAAAATACCACTAAAATATTGCTTGAAAGGTAATTTTTCTTAAGAAGAACAATATTTGAAAAAATAAAACCATATATTTTCGTATAAAAATATAAAACAATGTGTCCTCTATAAATCTTACTTACTTAATCGCAATAAAATTCTTAAAATTTATTTTAGGTATTTTATTGTAAAAAATAACGATACATTTAGCCATGTTACGAAAAAACTGCTTCGGTATCTTATCGGTGTAAATTTTGGTAAAAAAAATCTTTTACTCGAGTGAAAGCTTTTATTTGCATATATAAGTACCTATGTTTAAAAACGTAAGTATACATGACGTTGAGTTAATCCCACAAGTTCCGGCGCTATCTGGTCTCGAGTCCCTTGTAACGGGGTGCGGAAGGGCTCACTATCGGCATTTTATGTATGCCGATAAATGACTTTGGGCAGCGTTAACGTAACATCATGCGTAGTGATGTGACTTCACAATTTTTTTAATCGAAATAGTCGCTTTAAGTATTTTCGTATAAACGTTGTTTATTTATTAGGGTCTACGTAATTGTGTAAAATAATATAAATATAATATTCATTATCTTGTATACATAATAGAATCGCAATTTACCAGCTAATATAAAATTAAATTATGTAATATTTTTCAAATATCATTATTACATAATGTTCATAACGAAGATAGCAACACATCGGCGGCCACCGATTGGACGAGATCCGCGCCTACATTCGTTCACTTCACTGAAAGGACTCTGGTTCTAAACATTAATATTGTAAAACCAGTCTTAATAAACGAGTTTATTTATTCCGAAAATTTAATGAGTCATTCTATACGTAAACCCCACATAATAAGAGGGAGGAGTGATCGATAAACACAATATTTTGCGTGACAAAAAATGAGACGTAATCATTGGGCAGTTCATAACAATGACATAAAATCGTAAAAGCTTTTGCCTGTTTTATTTGTTCTTTATAGGTTTTAGCGTTTGGTCACAATCTCACCTGATTTAAGTAAAGATGTAGCCCAAGATGGTAACACGATAGACTAGTGCGAGGAACTGGCTCTCAAGTGCGTCTGCTGGAAGTACCGGAACACACTTATAGGTGTTTGGCAGCAGATTTTCAACTTGAAGGTGGTGGTTGAACTTGGTGGTGGTTTTTTTGTTGAGTATAAGTTTATTTTATTTTTTGATTATTAATTAATTAATTTTTAAATATGCTTTTTTGCATGTGTATTGTGGTCACAATTTTTTCGTTTTTACAAATGAAATATAAAATTATATCGAATTAAAGGTAAGTTTTTAGTAAAATATTTGTACTAAATACTTAATTTATTTTATTGGGTTATAAGAATTGATTTGATAAGTATAAATGTTAATCGATTGATAATCGAGCAGTAATATCGCATCACTAATGTAGTACACTCACGGATGGATGGCGCGCACCTCACCGGTTTCCGGAGGGCGGGAAACAGAGTGAAAGTCATGTTAGGGTAACTTTTTGTTTCATACGAAACGTGTATGGGAGTAGAAACCGTTTTCAAGTGCCGTGACGTGGCGAAATTGCGTTATTTTTTAACGTTAAAATGTGGTTTATTTGTGTACTGAATGGGTTGCGGAATGTTCTTCGACTAATGGAGTCGCTACAAATATTTGTATATTTTTTGTAGGAATACCTGTTTAATGTAGAAATGATCATTTTATTGTTGTTTTATGCAGATGGTAGTGTGCGTACAGTTAATTTGAAACACATTTTTTAAACGAATATTTTATTTGTATATAATTTTTATAATAACCTAAAGCATAGTTAGTTTGATTTCATATGCAAGATATTATATGTATATTGTTACAATGAAATTTTTTGGTCTTCAGCTATGTGTACGTTAAAGAAAAGACGTGTAATGGGTGCGATTTGTACTTATATACGCATGTTAGAAGCTACACTAGTATGGTGTAACAAAAGAAAAAAAGCTCAGTAAATATCTCGTGCACTTAAAACATGATGAAATTAAGCCATCAATTATGAGAATTCAACTTCATTTCATTTTTTATTTGTCAAAAAACTCTTAAAATAATGATTAACTACCACAATGTTAAATTATTCTTAGACAATAAAAAAGTCAGTGAAATGAATTCTCATTAATATCATTGATGATTAACGTCATCATGTCGCACTTCCGTTACAAGATGCGCGCGCTGCTTTCGGTTTTACGCTCTAATAAACGTCCCGAAGGAAGTACAATATTATTTCAAAAATATACATTATTGAGGATGTATGTTAAACAAAAACTCAGAGGCAGACGCGGTCTGACGTCGCGTTTATTAAAGTAAGTTGGTTCGTATAATAAACCTAGTTTTTCAATTAAGGAAAACATCGTAAAGAAATCGATTTGGAAGTTATTTTCAAATATAGGTACATCCAGCTATCTACCACATTCAATTTAAAAATCGATATTGAAGTAACTATCGGCGTGTTTCGGCAGTATCACTTGAAGTCCATGCTCTTCCTAGACTATAAGGTTACTATCCTGAGATATATCGTCACGTAACATCAAGCACGATGTGGTCAAACGGTTATGAATCGATACAATATCGATTTTTCCTATGTTTCTTACAAGTACCATCCATCGTGGATATAACATAAATCTATAAACACACAATGTTGTTTCCGAACTAAGATAGTACCAGTTGTCACACATAAAAAACAGACACAAACACATAAATCCGGATATTGAAATTCTCAACTGCCCATAAATTTACAGTTATACAGTATGGATGTATCACAATCGTTTGAATGTTTTACCAGTTGTACTCAATTTTCCGATCACTAAGTTCGACACTGAATCGAAATAGCAAATCTCGTTAAAAAAAAGGCCTTAATAATTAAAAAGCCGCTATTTTTATGATTAGTAAAGAAGTGCTTTAGAAAAATGATGTTTTATTTCAAATTTCATGAAAATGAATTGCCACTAATAAGGGTAATTATTGATTCGTCAACAATCCGACATTACGTTAAAAGATCGACAAAGATTTCTGAATGATGATGATTGAGTTACTCAATTTAATGATTTTCGGAATTGCGTGTGAATCATAACAACGTTCTGGTATGAATGCGACTCGCTTAAAGGGAAGTCTGGAATGTTCCATCACATATTAATAACAGGTACATAGACGAGTAAAACACAACGACGGAGTGATACAGACAATCGATCGAAGATAAATAAAAGCCGATTATACCAGCGATTTCTGTAGACGACTGTACGGACCGCCTCATGGCTGTAAGCGATATCCATCGTTTAATTGTGCTTCGATTATCTTCATTGTAAAATAATAACAATCTATATGTCACTGGATAATTTTACGAACCTGTACGGGCAGGCGTGTAATTAGCCGTGCTCCTGTAGCGGGGTGAGAACCTTTACAACTAACACGTGGAGGCGTGTTCGTCCAACGTTTATTTTAGCCTATGTGAACACTGGAGGGTTCATCCAACATCAAAGCCAGCGGGCAAATTTTGAAATCGTTTACCGATGTGCTTCTAGCTGATTCTTGCGATCCTGAAGCAGGTTCCGCTGTAGATTTTTTCTGGGTGGGTCATATTCACTGGTCATATGCACTGTTGGTTTAGGATATGTGACTATGTCTTTGCGAAAATTATATATATTATTAAGCGCTCCAGAGTTTAGACGGTTTTCAATATTAGAAAAAGTCAAACTTACGAAAATATAACCGTTATATTGAAAATTTTAGTGTCAGTTCACAATCTACCAACAGCTTACACGGTTCGTAAAATTTTCCGATTATGATTTTGGACGTCAAAACACTCATGTTCGACTGGACGACGAAAGCTTTTTTTTCTATAGATACAATATGGTGTTACAATAAAATGCAGTGAATTGTTTGTTTGCATGTGTCAAGGGGTTAAACAATAAAATAGGTTTTAAAAGTAACTTTTTACCGGAGAAATATCGTGTGTCATTGTGATCGTAAAGTGAGTGTAATAAAATAAAAAACTGGATTTAAATGCAATAAAAGAATCCGATTAAAATTACCGAAAGCCACGCTAGAAGTTGACGTGTTGTATTACGACGCACAGCCGATATGTGGCTGAATATACAGTTCGTGGTATTAAAAATTTGGCTTTAATTAAAAGGATTTATTGGAAATATCGCTTTTCTATAAAAATGAGGTTGTATTAAAACTATTTTATTTTTATTTGCCTCAGGTTAATTTAAACTTTTCCCAAAGTAAAGATTTTGAATACAATTTTATTCAATCTTGTAAAATACGCGAGCTAAGCTTTACATTTAAATTCTGGGGCGTATGAAAAAAGTTAGGTCCGATTCTAACTTCACTGGCTGACCAATCTTTTCATGACGACAAGAACTATTTTTATTTCAAATGCGAATTGTGTGTCGATACGAAGAAATAGAAGTGAAATTTTCCAAAAGATGTTAATTTTTAATTGGATAAATGTGTAATAGTATGATTTTTTACGCTTTTTAGTTCGTTTTTAGACTGAATTAAACATTTATAGATCCTGAAATGAATCTTGGAAAAGGTTAATATTTTAGTCTATGTGTGAGCAAGATTAATAAATGAAGTAGTGGTTAATGAATGACGTATTACTTTTGACGGTCCTTCAACATTTATTTTACTTACTATGAGTAGTAATAAAATTATAAATCGACGAAATTACGAGCAATCAAAAAATGCTTCGAAAGAAACATGTCACGTAGTCGTAAAAATTGTAGATAATTGAATACATTAAAATAAAAAATAATTTATTAAAAGGCCTTAAGAAGACAATTATAATCGTCACAAAACTACTACCAGATCGGACAAACATGAGTACAAAGAGAAGTTATTTCCAAATTCGATTAACTCTACCAGATACTTATGTACTAACTACATTAGACTACGTATATGCTATATCGTTTAGAATGTCTGATCGTCCCATTAGCAGACTGTTGAAACACAAACTATAGCTTTTAAAGGCGGCCGTTCGCACCGGTAATTTGCGACTAAACGTCGAAGGGAAATGGACGGGCGAGATTACGGCCAGCCACTTGAGTCGCGGCCGTGCGTAATCACTGGCGGGACGAGAATGGCGCGTTTTACGGTAGCGTAAAAAGTTTTATGCAGAAAAAAGGCTGGCGGTATTCCACTAATTTTCAGTATATGTATTATTTTATCGTGTAAGGTTTTGTTGCTTTTTTTTTGCGTAGGATATTGTGTATATTAAGTATTCAATTTTAGCTTTTAGCAAAGTTAGCAGAGAAACAAAAGATTAACCTTTCAGTGCTCGCGTGCTCAAACATCAATTCAAAGTCATAATGATTCGCCTATGCGCGTCGTGTTTGGATGCAGTTTGAAATGATAGATATGACGGCGGTGACTGTAGATGGATTATTGATCTCTCGGTGGCCGCCACTGTTTTCGTATTGTACATTTTTTTATTATTATTAGCACGATAAAGTGTTCGCATTGTACCTGACGATAAGCACATTACGATCCAAAAATAAATCGGCAATCCTTTGGCGATCATCGCTGCCAAGCTGGCCTATTGGCCTATCTATCTATCTGAACAAAAAATTTCTTTGTCTTATCTTTTCGTACCGTGAAACTGTGAAACTTCAAGTGTAACGTGAAGAGATATGTATGCAGGCCGGTATTACAGCGGCGACAGCCGAGTACAGTCAATGTGCCGTGCTATTATAAAAAAATCTGGATATCCACTGGCTTATCCCGAAACGCAATAAACCAGAGGAGAGTCACTTTGACGGGTTTATCACCATGTGCATAATGGTCGTGACTCTGTTGGGTACAGATCCCCATCACCCAATTGGATTAAAACTGTGCATGCCATCAAGAAGGCACAAAAAAAACTAAGTTATATGTGTCGAACAAAAGAAAAAGTATGTAATGCAAACTAGTTTTGCAATGCTCTAAAAGTATTGATAATCTATACATACGATTATTATAAAACTCAACGTCTATCTGTCTGTCTGTCCGTTTAATGTTCTTTTCACTAGACAACCACTAATCCAATTACAATGTTGTTTTCTTTATTTTATAAATATGTTATCTGGTTATAAGCAATGACGATAATGATGAATCAATTCGGAAAAAACACTCTTTTGGGGCCATTAAATGACTTTCGCTGAGTAAACGATAAGTAAACGACAAATTAATGTTGTACATAATTGTAGACCTTAAAGAAACCTAGTAGAAATCAGCGATAGCATATGTCTATCTTCAAAGGATCACCCACAATAAGCATTTTTGTAGCAACACAATGCACGAGTGCCCTCGACTGACAGCATTCTGTAGTCCACGCGAACGGAGCCGCGGGCACAGCTAGTCTGTTACTAATCATTGAAGAGAAATGAACGAACGAGATTACTCTCAGGTATTAGAGTCGCGACTGCGAACATTGACTGGTAGCAGGGGAATGGCGTCTTTTACGGTCTCATAAACATTTTTAATTGGAAAAATGTCTGGTTCAATTAAGAGTGGTAGAGATGAGAAATATTTTGATGGATGTAATAGCATGGGGGTACGGCTTTTACTAATGCCCATCTGGCTAGCTACCACACTTAATTTGATCTGTCGTCAAGCACTTGTGAGTTCCGGGTAGCTGAACTTAAAAACAAGTTCTTCTAGCTTAACCATGGTACCATGCTTCGTCATTTAACATCAAATTATGTAATGATAAAAGTTGACCTATAAAGTGGTAAAAAAGTCCACTGAACAAGTACCCCATTCCAACTACAACTCCATTCCGTTCCATTTACAACTAAGGTGTCAAAAAAGTATACGGCCCGTCTGATGGTAAGCGGCTACCATAGACACTTGTAATACCATAGATATCACTAACGCATTACCGACCTTGAACCCCCTCCCCCAAGGAACTCTAGAAACCCTCCTCATCGTGGGAACGCAACACAAGGTTTTTTGACTGTGGAGGTATTCCACCAGTCGAACTGCCCCAAGTAAAAGGAAATCTCCAAAGAAATTTCTCTGTACCCTACTTCTCATTGGTCACGAATCTGTTTGTATTATTTCGTAATCTAGGATTTTCTGCTATGCCCGGTAGGTGGATTAGTTTTTTAACCGGGGTGCATTTTTTTGCTTTTTGTGCTTTCGAGATTTGTTTTCTGTGCATATTTTGTTACGTATTTTCTATATTAGTGTGTTAAGTTTAGTTACCGAGTGTATAGTTGTTATATCTAGGTTATTATATAACCAAGCTACAGTGACGTCGGGTGAACTGCATGTCTGTTTCCTACTTTATAAAATATTGCAAAAAAATTTGAAAAGAAATTTGTAAAAGTTTGTAGCTATTTAAAAGTAATTTTTACTGTTAATTCGTTAGACTGGTTCTACGAGTAAATTTTAATTGGAAAATTTATCTACGTCTGTGTTAGAAAATTGCTGTATGAATTAATTATGTAAGCTTCTTAAAACCAAACTTATTTATATCTTTATGGAATAGTAATGGGTTTTGTTTTACCAAATCATCTATCAATATCCACATACTTTTAATCTATTTTATATTCGTGCTATTTTATGAAAGACAAAACATCTGAAATATATGAACAATAATCTTACACCAAAATCGAATATCGATATACCTATACATAAATGAAAATGGATATTGTTATGATATTGTTAAACCCTAACACAGTTTAATAGGTAATCATAAACGTTTATGGATTATAAAAGTTTTTTATCAAAGAAGATTTTTTAGCTATTCTTGAACGCGATAAGTGGCGCTGTGCTCGAGTTATTATTCACTACCAGAATAGGCTGAACAACGTTAGGGCCAGCTAATCTTCTATATTTATACTAATTACTTATTTACTGTCTCTAAAAAAGACTGTAATACTATATGGCTATCATTTATACACAAGCCACAATAAGGTACTTTGTGACAAAGTTTTTTATTTATCATTATTAGGCATTATTATTGGGCATGGCATATTAATACTTACAAAAGAAAGTTACTTCATAACATGTTATTTGCCCTTTATAACATACAATTTAGACGAATAGTTTGGGATATAATATAAAATTGAAATAATTCAACACTCTGCTCGGGTCTATGACTATAAGTGTAGTGGCGCGAACGAGTCGTGCGAGTTGTGACGCATAACCGTGGCTACCCAATAAAAATATTGTTTATACTGAAGTATTACAATTAACAATTAGAGATTTCTATAATTTAATTATATGCGGATGAAACCACGGGGCACAGCTAGTTAATATAATAAAGCTAAAGAGTTATTTCTTTAAACGCGCTAATCTCTGAAACTAACAATCGAATTCGACAATATTTTGTGAATGATAGCATGAATCTTGGGAAATAATATAGGCTATATAATTTCAAGCTACGGCTCTAAGGAGCGGAGCAGAAACTATGAACGTCAAGCAATCCGGTAAGCTATAGGCAAGTACGGGAACTGGAACAACGATAGAGCTACACGGGCGTGTTGGGGTCGGCACCGTGGGGAGATTGTCGAATAAATTTAACACGAGTGAAACTGTGAGCCACAGATAGTCTAATACATGTTACCAAAAATACGTTTGTTAGAATGTTTGTCCAATAATCACGCTTCCATAGGATAGGCATAGGATACTTTTTATAATTTATTACGAAAGTTCATTTTCAGTGAAGCGGCCGGGTGACACCCAGTATAATTATAATAAAACTAGCTGTGCCCGCGGCTCTGCTCACGTAGAATAGAATGCTGTCGGATGAGCACACGCGCGAATTGTGCTGCCTCAAAAATGATTATCGTGGAGTGATCCTTAGAATATAGACATATATGACGTTACAGACATTTTCGTAGGCCTTTTTATGATTTGTAATTATGTAGAAAATTAATTTGAAGCATCTCTTATGGTTCACACAGCGTAAGCCATTTAATCGTGTTTTTCTGAATTGATTCACAATGATCGTCACTGCTTATTTCGTATGTTACTTTACCTAACAAAACATATCTTATAACTTGGCCAGATAACCATATTAATCGGATTATTGGTTTTTGCATGAAAAGAACATAAACGGACAGACAGACAGAGAAACGTTGAGTTTTATAATATGTATAGAAGAAAATATTAATACAACATCGTTTAGGTAAGGTTCTTGGATTACTGACACTTTATTTAGTAATGAATATTGTATGTAGATATCTTGAGATGTTTACAGTGAATTATTATTGAAGTAATGATGGCTCAGAGGTAGCGTATACGACTTCGCGTCGATTGACGTGAGTTCGAATCCCTGCAATGAGCCTGAGCTTTCGGTGAGGTAAAACATCGCCAGGAAACTATAGCATGTTGGTAGGGCTTTTTCTAATGCCCGCCTGGCTAGCTACCACCCTCAAGTTGAAAATCTGTCGCCAAGCACCAATAGGTGTGTTCCGGCAGCTGCACTTGAGAGACAGTCTTCCACTAGGTTTAGCGTGTTACCATCTTGGGTCACTTAACATCAGGTGAGATTATGGCCACTACGCCAAACCTATAAAGATACATAATGTAACACTTAGATGAAGTAAATAATAAAGTCGTTTTCAAAATGACAGTGTGAATAGAAAATGTAACTTTTATTGGGGACGCGATCCAGTCAGTGATCCTTATTTTTCATTCAGCTGGTGGTAGATGGAGTTAGCTTTGGCTTAATACGCCACTCCTAGTTAATAACTTAGGCATGGAAATTATTGATATTTTAATATAATTTAATTAAAATCACATTTTTATCACGGCCATTTCACATGTGATAAGTGAATACCTGCTATAATATACATGTACCGAGTGGTCCCGTGAATACTCTTTTTTTAACTCGCTGGCTAAAAAATTAACACCAGGGCCTTTCGTCTTAGTGACCTTTTTTGAAGTCTTTCGCATATCAAGTACTAGTGGGCTTGCGAGGTGGTAGGTTGTTTATACCTAACTCGGTCGCAACCACCGTACACTAGTGATAAGCACATTAGAGTGACACTCCTTTGGCTTGTTGTGTTTCCAGCTACCAAGAGACCTGTAGGCTGGTATGACAGTACCGACTACCGATGGATCTGTTGATGGTCTCATTTGGCATTCGATTGTACTCTATTTACCACCACGTACAGTAGCGATACTTTGCCGAGCAACTTCATGAAAAAAATACAGACGTCTTTAATATTTTTCAAACCATAACCAAAATAGCTGTTACACAAATTCACAATTATCGTATGATAAATTATTTTTCATTTCACGTGAAAAATAGCGATTTCATACCTAGAATAAACTAAACATTTCGACATACGAAATCTGATGAACACGAAAAAAATAGCGCCTCATTATTATTCTAAAGCAACGTGGGAAGTAATCAGACGAAAATGAAATTGTCATCACAAATAACATCTGGTGAATCTAATTTATTCATCGCCCTCGTACACTGCGAGTCCCTTACTACGCGCTCATGAGGCGAACCCGAGGTTATGCAAATTTTATAATATCATTTATTTATCGAGTCTCAGTCCGAAGGTACCTACGTAGCGCGTTCGAAAGAAACGTTTCGGTACCTTGAATGAATAATGATACGATGTTGCTTATGGTCCCGGTGACTTGCTGACACTTTATCTCCTGATGAATTTTGTATGAAGTCTTGAGCCGTTTAGTATAGTTAGTAGTGAGTAGAGTAGTTAAATAAATATTAAAATGTGTTCGAAACGTGCTAATAAACATATATGAGATAAGACTTTTGTTTTAAAAAAACAATAGTCAATAGTACAATAGTAAGTAGTAGTTTAGCATTTAACCACAATCTCACTAAGACAAGTAGGGCAAAAAAAATCTCTTTGGAAATTTCTCTCTACTTGGGACAGCCAAACTGGTGAAATACCTGCACCTTATAGAAGATCGTAGCCAAATAAACTAGTATTGTGTTCCTACTGTGAGGGTTTCCAGAGCTCCTTGGGGAATGGGGAGTTCAAGTTCGGCAATACGGTACTAATACCGCTGATGTTACAAGCGTCCAAAGATTGTGATAACTGCTTACTATCTGGTGGACCTGCTTGTCGCCACTTTAATTGTATAAAACTTGATGTGACGTTGTGGCCTAAAATGATAACACATTAAGTTTAGAAAGGGAATTGTGTGCAGAAAGGGAAAGTGCAGTTGCCGGAAAACACTTATAGGCCCGATATTTATGACGTGAAGGAATCATTGACGTTCTTACGATATTGAGCTCTCCAAACGAGGCGTGATTAGGAATTTCTACATGCCGGCATGACGGCGACGACTGCCGATGGAATTTGGCGCTGGCGGTCATATCAGGAACTGTGCAGTAATTTTGCCGATTTACTATAAAAAAAAAAACAAATGTATAAATGCAAAATTATTGCATTTAAAAATATATTCTAAGACTGAATTTTGGAGAAAAAAATTGTTTTATAAAGACTTAAATATCTATTTATGTTTTTTTTTAGTTAAAAATATACGACCTGTAGCTACCTTATTCAATTTAAACGTTGAGAAAGCACTCGTAACGTAAAAAACACTACCATCGGTTTAGATACTGTGCCTGCCTATCGAGAAGTAGTAGTAAGAATATCGATCAGATGTATTAAAAAAAAAGCTCTTTTTTTATATGCTGTCCTATATAATGTTTTGAATACAGTAGTGATCTCCAAGTTCTAAATAAAAAAGAAGCAATCAGTCTGATTCAATATTGACATTTATATAAATTCTGTAAAAACCTTTTTATATTATTATAATTATGCATTGGTAAATTGGTCACAAGCTTTCAAATAATATTTTAGAACTTAAGTAAGTTTTATTACTTTTACTATTAGGAAAAAACATCCACATTCAGCATCAGCAACAAATTTGTCAATTGATTTACAAATTATTATTAATAGTGGGAAAATCAGAAACCGCGTCTTGCTAAATTTATTTAAAAAAGAAAATAATCAACCTTACCTACTTTCTTTTATGAGAATCAAAGGTTGGGGCTAGTGGAACGTGGCGGGAGGCGAATCGTAACGTTAATGAATAATTGGATTAGTTACAAATAAATTTAATAAAAATTGTTTATTCGACTGTCTCACATAAAAGTATGTATATTTACCAACAGAACGTAATAAAATCCACTTTCAGTTCGTTTACTGTATATTAAATTAATTTTACGAATTCCAATGTGTGTATACATTTCCAGTTTTTAACGACCAGCGGCAGGTAAATTTCTCTCAATATTTGCACAGATTAGAGATACAAGCTAATGTTTTTTTTTATATACTCATCTAGGCAAACTCACTTTGCCTTATTTGATATATTGTAATTGTGTATGTGTGTGTTGTTTTTGTGTCGAACAAGTTTCCACCTTGTGTTAATCGATTATGTGACCAAAGAACACACCTATTGGTGCTTGTCGAAAGATTTTCAATTTAGGGTAGTAGCTAACAAGGCAGGTATTAGAAAATGCCTTGACAGCAAACTATGGTGTAATGAGTAATACAAGATTTGAGAATCATTAAAGAATAATCGTCAATAATACTTTTAGAAATAGGAACAAACGATAATTTCAAAAAAATAAAAAGTCATATTCATTCTCAACCGATTGTTATGGTTTTTCTTACACAGAATGTGTATGTTGTTATTCCATAATTGATGCTATAATAAACTTTAGTAATATTTTTAGAACACGTAAAGAAGCAAACAATTTATTTTCAACCCAATTTTATGAAATTTTACAAGGGAAGTGTATATACGTCATTCTTCAATTGTTAGATTATAAGAACTGTAAATAAATAAAATTATAGGACAAAAATAATTACTGCGAAATAATAACATGTGAAGCCGCGGGGCAGCGCTAGTGTTTTTTATTATTATAATTATTGATATATATTGCCCTTTTTTGTCCTCAAATGTTAGTTGGTTGATCTATCGTTTATAATAAACGGAAGATCACTGACTTACAAGATACAGGTACAAAGTTTGTAGATCAGTAACTATTGTGTAATCTGAGACCACTAAAAAAAGAAATTACTGTTTGGACACTTATATATAATTACGTAAATATTTTCCATATTTATCTCTGACTACAAAAATGTGCAACTTAGGCGGATTCCCTCGAACAACTTCAAATATGATTACATAAAAATCAAGCCCGGTAAAGCTGTAAAAGCCGTAAAGGCTCCAGGGCCCCTCAGGCTAACAGTGTAGTCAGTTCAAAAAAAAAAAAAAAATTCCATAAAAAAAGCAAACTTTAACAAATGAATGCTATATACGGAGAATGAATGATAAGTATAAAAACAATCAAATTATATAAAATCATAGGAAAATTACGGCAGTATGTTCCCGTGAGGGACTGCCCAATGGTATAATCTAAATAACTATTTTTCAATATAGCCGACAATATCGCTGCGTTATGAATTTCGTCTGGCCTACACAGAAAAGCTGTACGTGCCCGAAATATTATATTAAAGGGAAAAAAAAGCATCGACCGGGAATTTTTGTTTCGTCTTGCGTGGTTCCGTCTAGTTAATTTTTTTAGGATTTATTATGTTTATCTTCCTTTCATGTAGATATAAAAGATGAATAATTAGTAAGTGGAAAGTACTCGTATTTTAATCGATTTCATCCCTCCTGTACATATGGTGAAATTGCCATCATTGAAACTGTGAGACAAGAACTAACATTTTGGGCTGAGCAATGAGCACATTTATAGAATCATATCAGTGATTTTTAGATCAGATCACCTCTTAATTACAAACTCGCAAACTACCTCTTTATAATATTATTATTTATTATAGATATATGACTATAAGTATTCCATTGTATGATAATATGTTTAGGCAAAATCGTGTGTCATAAATAAATGAATGAATACTTTACTGTACCTACTTTTTTAAGTTTGTAGACTGGTGGTGGTGAGCTTAATGCCATAAAGCATTATTTTCCAGTGGTATGGTGAAAAAAAAAACATATACGTATAGCTTTTTATTTTCGTCGAGTATGGATTACCAACAAACCATGCCTTCAAATATGCTTTCTTATATTTTGTAAATTAATTCAATCATCAACTGATCCCTAAAAATACTCATCGCGGTATACAGCAAGAACAAAATATAAATATTTCGAATTTGCGGCATCCACTGTTCGGGATACGCGACCGTGATCGTTATTATGCCTTCTCGAATATATTGCTAGATGATTTGGATATATTGAATTCTATCGACGGTCATTATTTATATTCATATTGTTTTATTTATTATTTCATGATTTATACCATCCCTTGAGGTAATACTATTTTTTCGAGATATTCCAGGATTTACATTCAGAGGTGATTGAATGATTTCGTTTTACAACGTGTATATAAGTTTTGTTTTATATGTCAAAATATTGCATGGTAGATCAATTGTGCTCAAAATGACTGCGGTCAATACATGGTTAAAATCCGTCATAGCGATTCGGAGCGAGGTGTTACTTTGCCAAGCCCGGTAAAGCTGTAAAAACCGTAAAGGCTCCAGGGCCCCTAAGGCTAACAGTATAGTCAGTTCGAAGAAAAAAAAAGTGTTACTTGCGGGGTTTGGATTAGTAAAAAAACTAAATCTTAATTTAATTATAGATTTTTAGAACAATCACAGCGGCAAATCGATGTACCTTTATACCGTTAGATGTCATGAGTCAGTATTATCTATTTACAACCATACGCATTTAATGTTCACACTCTGCCTATAGTTCATAACAGGGGTCAAATATTACAGACACGATAATTTATGATGATGCTTAAATCAATGATTGGAAAGAAGAAAAAATAGTTATTTTTCTTTACTTACAAAGGAGTGGATATTTTTCTTATGAAACTTTCACGAGCCCGATAAAACATTATGATACTTTTATTCTTAGCACAACTTAAAAAAATTATGTATAGTGGCGTATTTGTACTCCACGTGAAGCTTTGGATGAAGGAATATATCTGGATTCAAGCATAGCATATTAGTGTAACATTTTACATTGCACGCCTGTGTAACATTCAAATTCAAACACTACAAGTAATTCCTCAATGTAGGTTACACATATTTCAACCGTATTCTAATGTTATTAATATGTGAAATTATGATAAAACCATAACCAAAAAAAAAAACATATATATTCGTAACTAGATGATACCCGCAACTTTTATTAACACCACGGCAACAAATCACATTCCTGAACACATAGTTAGTGCTTATAAAAATCTTAGTTACTTAAAATTAAAAAAAATATATATTTAATGATATCGTGTGATTTTTTTATCGTTATAGATTTGGCGTAGTGGCCAAATCTCAGCTGATGTTATGTGACGATGTGGCCCAAGATGAGATAACACGCTAGACCTAGTGGAAGACTCGCTCTCAAGTGCAGCTGCCGGAACACACCTATTGGTGCTTGGCGACAGATTTTCAACTTGAGGGTGGTAGCTAGCCAGGCGGGCATTAGAACAATGCCCTATCACGATGCAATGGTTACCTCAAGATGTTTTCCTTCACCGAAAGCTCAGGCTCATTGCAGGGATTCGAACTCAGGTCAATCGACGCGAAGTGGACAATTAAAAAAGCTTTTTTATGAACACTAGTAATTTTTCTAAAATAAAGTTGCCTAATTTATTTTTTATAACATCAGCTATCTGCCAGTGAAAGTCCTGTCAAAATGAGTCCAACCGTTTCGGAAATTACTCAGAACAAACAGACGGACAGAAAAAAAATTTAAAAATGATTTTTTACTAAAGGTGCGTGTATTTTGTGTATTTGTGTATTCATTTGCATTTTGTAAAAAACTATTATTTTGACATTACAAACAGACACAGATTAATAGATTTGTTTAGAAAAATAGCAAATCAACTAAAAATCGATGTACCAGGGATAAGTAGAATCTAGTGACTTTTCTTTCAATAGTGTTGTTATGTCAAATGAAAGAACGATCGTTAACGTAGTTTTTTTATAGTGATACGTCATAGTGACAGCACTATGCCTGGTGGCAGGCACAGTATGATCCAATCTACGTCGGAGATCGGTCTCCGCTGTCATTCCAGCCTGTCAGCCTCACTGTGACAGGCTTATCACGTGTGCATTATAGTCGCGATATCGAGATACAGATCTTTACCACCTAGCTTGTTTACGTGATCTTGGAACACAAGTCACTAAGCATGCCTCTATGGTGAGTATTACACTTGGTGTATGGTGCTCGCATTCCGGTTTGACACAATAGACGTGTCATACCAACGAGGTACAGTGCGGGCTTATTTAGCGAAATAAAATCTTATTTAAATCATAATAAAATATTATTATTATTCTTCACCTAAATTAGGTAACAGCTATTCTTAGTTACCAAAAAATATTATAAAAATTTTAAAACCATTGACCGCTGGCATTGCCGGTACCACGCATATATTAAATAGACAATAGAGTAATAATTCCGATTCTCACTTTATTAATAGTATATACTATATTACTATGTTGTAAATTTTAATCTATTAAATGGAAAATGTAGTGTACTGTTGTAACATATTTATTAGACTCGTGAAATTAATGAGAATTGTCTCACAGTTCGTTTGATGAAGCGAGATCATAATTTCATCGAATATTGCTGAAAACGTCCCTAATTTACGACCGTGCTTTTAAACGAAAATTATTAGACTTTGTCATTTAATATTAATTAAGTTTTGTCTATGTATTATTAAATTATTTTATTTTCGGTGAAATTTTTATCTTCTTTTATACCTATTTTACCTATTTTATACCAGGTGTAAAAAAGTCAGCCAAAATTTTCGCAACGTAGTATTCTTTCTCAGTGTCTTTTGTCTGATTGCGTACAATTTACACGCATCTAAGAAATACCGACTGGTGTTTACTTATTTCCCGGTAGGGTGATATTCCTACCGGAAATAATCTTACTTGAAACATGTTGCAAATTTAGGCAAATCGCTTCAACATTTATCTATTTATTGATCTCATGGATCGTTCTGGGAAGAAACAGACTATAGCGAAGATTATGGGCAATCCTTGGTTTCTTTGGTGTGCTGCCACTTTTTTCACAAAAACAACCTATGGTGAATTTCCCTTCGTACTCCTAACTAAACTTATAAAGCTATTAGTATGTACTTTGTGTATTTAATACGAACGACAATAAATTGAACATTGATCGGACTGTTAAAAATTTGTATCACATCTCCGATATTTATCGGAATTTGCGTTGATGGGTTTCACGTAATCATGTAAAAATGTAGCATTACATGAGACAGGTTTAGTACCAGTTCTGACAGCATCTTGAGCATACTGACAGAAAAGAAACAGTCTTTTTATGAGACATTAGCAGATGGTTATTTTATGGTAAAAATATTTGTAACCGATGTGAATGTGATGAAGATTATGTCTATTCAGATATGTCCAAAACGTCGGTACTATCTCATTATCTGATATACATAAGAAGACATGCATTGCGTAGTACGCAAATTAATTATACGTATAAACGTTGGAAGGTTTGAGTCGACTTTCCGGAGCTGGTGTTATCGTCCATCCACCATTCATTCAGTCGAAAGACATTCACTGCTGGGTAGATGGAATTCGGTTGCTACACAACTTGTCCTGCGCTGCTCATAGCCAGCAGCTTCCCGTAAGCTTAACCCGGTCGTCGACCCATCTTGTGGCTGATCTGCCCACGCTGCGTCTTCCGATGTGTGGTCGTTACTCAAAAACTTTTCATCCCCATCGGCCATCCGATCTACGAGCAATGTGCCTTACCTACTGATACTTAAGTCTAGCATTTCTGAAGGCTATGTAGGTACTTTGGTTCTTCTGCAAATCTTCTCATTTATGATTCGATTACACAGCTTAGCCCTATTGACCTTAAGTTTTCTCATTAGGCCCATCGTTAATGTCCATGTCTCAGTACCAAGACTTTTTTTATTATTTTTCAGCCACATTATTTTTTTATCATGATTGTAAATGAATCTCAAGTCACTTAGAAGGTATAGAATGACAACTCGCACTTCTATCTACTTCAATCGTAATGGAAATATATTAGAAATCTGATACAAAATTCTATTACCATCGACCCCTTTTGTAGTGTCGTCTGATATTGGAGATTATGTAATATAAGTTAAAGAATCCAGTGGCCGAAGATCAAAGACACCTTGAAATATACGTTGTATTATTTCTATGAAAGCTCGGGTACGGAATCTTATTAGTCTGGCACCGCTGGGATTATTCCTAGGCTAAGGACCCACTTAGACTTAATATATTTATGGACAATGAGTACACGCCTATCTGTGGTATAATTATTTATCTAAAATCTTATAAATATAGTAATTCTAGGGTTAACGTTATCTAATTTTTCATATATGATTTATCTTTCAATTCAGCCAGTATCTCCTCGGAATATTTTACATAAATATTTTGTTAGAACCTTATTTATACATGAAATATTTGGTTTTCATTTTAAAGTTTACTAGTGTGTACTTATTGTACTCTCAACCAAATCCTTAAGAATTTGCAGTAGAAAAGTTGATCCTTCTCCATATAATTGCAGGTAGAGTATAGGCAACTATTGCATTCATTTTTTTGCCTATTTTATTCAGTGTAAGAAGTAATGCAACTCATCTATGACATAGGCCATAATTACAGAGCTAATTGAATGTTGAAATTTAGATATATATTATGTCTATTCATGCATGTTCTAACATGGTATTGTGGTATTCGATTAATCCCTTTATACAGGCCTATTGAGATTTAACTAATACTGGATATAAAGTTCCCTAATTTGCCGACAGCTGAATAACTATTTCCTCGGAGTAGTCCTAATCGTATTAGTCTAGGTAGTATTCAATGATAGTTTAATATCATCTGTTTCAGAGAACCGTTTTATTTTACGTTGTCTTTATTTCGGAACGATTTTCAATATAAATCTTAAGTAATCTTCAATTTATTGTCGTTCGTATAAGATACCATTATCTAGCTTGTGCCTTCATGCTTTTAATACTATATGGTAATAGTTAAATGAGTTCAGTTTATAAAAAAAATACTTATTTAAAAATAACTAAATAGTTAATACACGACAATGCATACAATGAGACAAAAATTGTATACTAAATATATTACTGTATTATAAAAATAAACCAACTGCGAATCAGACTCGCGTACCGAGAGTTAATTGCCACCACACAATATACAATTTGTCTCATGTTATTACCAAAAAAATGTGTTTCCTTTCATTTAGTTCGGGATCCTTAGGAACCCCGATCACGATTGGTAAATTTTTATTATTTGTTGTTTTAATTTAGAGTTTACATTTTAATCTCACTATTATCTTTTTAAGAAAGATAAAAAAATACGTTTCTTGTATGGGGATCCCCTAATATGTTAGCTTTTAGAATATTCGCTATAATAATAATATGAATTCTATAATATTGTGGTTCAAAAGATATAGTAGCTCTTTTAAGGAAGGATACACAGCGTGGGTTTAGCAATACGGTTTCTTTTTTGGGAATGGAACACTAAAAAATTACGAAATAATTGTTTCGTCAAACTTATCTTTAATGTTGTAAAATTTTTATTGACTTATTTAATACTTGACTTGTTTTTTGTTAATAATTAATTGTAACCAACTACTTTGTAGTAGCTTTTCTTACCTTTATATCTGATTTAACTGTTTGTTTATTCTATTGGTTTGTGTTACTAAAAATATTGCAACATGCGTCTGTAAATGTGTTAAATCGTATCCAGGTATATCACATTTAAACAATAAAATCAAAACTCTGTTATCGAGAAAAGTGTCGGACAGATACAGTTACAAGACTATTCCGCCGTGAACAATACAAATACTAAAGCAATGTGACGTGAAACGCATTCTAGTCTATACAACTCGCTAGATAAATTTACAATCTTGCTAACAAAGAACCGAGTTCGGAAATTGCTGAAATGAAAAAAAAAACATTAAAATGTTTGTGGTGAATTATGGTGGAAATGAAATGTGTTTGTAGCAACGGTTTATAATTACAAAACGATTATGGTGAATATTGGAGATTAAGCATTTTGGGTTTGTCTAGAGCTTACATTAATAATAAAAATAATTATTAGCTTCCATTACATTTACTTTCATTAGACTTTTAAAATTTTTACGTAAAGTTTTTATTAAATCATTCTGCGTACTTAAAAGATAACTCAATTAATTTAGTTTAAAGTAGGATTTTGTTTTTTTTTTCTTTATATTATAGGTAAAACGGTTAAAGATAAAAGCGTTTGGGCATAATCTCACCTGATGTTAAGTAACTTTGTGGCCCAAGACGATAATATGATAAGCCTAGTGAGTGGACTACATCTCAAGTGCAGCTGCCGGAATACACCTATAGGTGCTTAGCGACAGAATTTGAACTTGAGGGTGGTAGCTAGCAGGTATTAGAAATTGCCCTACCAACGTGCTGTGGTTTCCTGCACCGAAAGCTCAGGCCATTGCAGGCATTCGAACTTACATTGATCGACGCGGTGTCTACCATTTCGCCATCGTTTCTTCAATTTCCTACTATAGATCGTATTCGAAGTTATAATACTTATAATTTAAAAATCTTACATAATTATACCCTTCACAGTGACTCTTTTTATTTCTCGCGTTTGGGGATCAGCACGTGTATATTCTGCTGACGAGAGCCTTGCAAACTGACATGACAGCAACGACCAACGATTGTATTATACTTACCATTAAGCAAAATACGATCACGATCAAAATATGCTACTATAAAAAAATCTGCACCAATTTTTTTGCCTAAAACAATATTAAAATCACGTAAGTATATTATATGTTTGCTTTATCTAAATGATATGATTAAACTAAATAATTAGTATAAAAGCTCAGGCGGGCTTTCATCAGAACTCATCATAAGGCGTGGTTATGCAATTGAAAAAAATGGAACTCAATAGTTATCTTCTTTGGAAACAAATTATTTTAATCACGACATAAATTTTCTAACACATAAATCACAATTACTCATCATACAATCAACATTAAGGTGGTTTAAAAATACTTTGATTGAGGCATTGGATAGCGATTCGTTGCAAACATAATGCGCTGATGGTTCTCGTCGTTCTTTTTCAAAAGTCCCCCTTCAAGATTGCCAATCCGCTACCATCGACACGACGCTCCGCTAGAGTGATATTAATAGACAATAATTAATAGACATTAACGGCCAGTCACTCTTGATGCTGACATTACAATAGCGTGCCGACAATTATACACGGCGTCGATATTGTCATAACACAGAGAATCGCGTTTCCTGAGCACATGGCAGCGATTACTGACAATTATGTTATTGCTCCAAGCTTGATTTCAAAGATCATCATAGACTATTTCATTTCTATTCACGGCTCCGAACCATATCAGTAGGTAACGCGTTAACTCAGAAATAACACATAAGAAACAATATTCCAAGAGTTTTCATATCTAAGATGACCTTTGTATGTATTGCCATAGATTATGGGCTATAAAAACATAAGCGGATTACGCGGCTCCCCTACCATGGACTTAACTCACTTAGCCCTAAATTACGTTGTAGGCGTAGACTAAAAGCTTTCGTCTAAACAGATTTGTATATTAAATTTGATGCATTAAGATTTAATAATTCTAAATCTACAAACTACACCTCCTGAGTTATGGGCAGATATTATTGGTAAATTTTAGTGCTTTATGCTTAAAATAAAACAAAAACAACTGTATTTTACGACATAATATCTTTATAATATTTCTCAAAGGTGTTTTTTGTGGCAACACCATATCTCACTTAAATCTTCTTCAAAATAATTGATTCATTATTACATTATTTTAAAGCTAATGTTTCACACTATTGATGTTTTTCGTTACATCGGAGGCGCCATCTTTAAACAATCTGTGTGATGTAATGTGTGAAATATTCAGTTTCATATCGTAGTTTAAATGAAATGGATGTAGGCGGGTTACATATGTCGCAGTAATGATAGCAGATGGAGCAAAGAGGTGCTGGAGTTGAGACCCAGAACTGGTCATAGAAGCATGGGTAGGCCACCGATAATACTGACGATGAGGGTAGCGAGAAGAACTTAGATGAGGACTGCCTTGGATAGAAGAGGACTATAATCTACTTTGGGTAGAAATATGCTGAAAAAAAGATGAAGTTTTTGATATTATTAAGGTAGTACATGAGCATGATGAATATTTAGCAAACGATAAAGCTGATTACCACATAGACGCAAAACAATATCTATACTAATATTAAAAGTTTCAAGAGCTTGTTTTTTTGTTTGACAGAGGCAGAATTGAAACAAAAATTGAATTTCATTACCAATTTATTTAGAAACGCTATCTAACATCACGCTACGATCCTAAGGAATGGAGCAGTAACCATAAAAGTCAAGTTATCTGACAAGCTGTATCCAAATATGGAAAGTGAGAATAACTATGGCTACAAGTTAACGATATAAACTGAAGTTAAAAGAAAATACATATTGTTACAGCAAGTCTTATTTTATTCTATTAAGGTGGCAAACTCACACACGAAACTCCAAAGAACTCGGGGAACCCTACTCACCGCAGGAACTCAACACAAGGTTATTTAGTTGTGATATTCTATAGGGTGGAGGTAATCCACCAGTCGGGCTGCTTCAAGTAGAGAATAATCTCCAAAGAAATTTCTCTGTGCCCTGCCGTTCTTGCAACCACCCCTTTCCTTTGGAAACCCTACTCACCGCAGGAACACAACACAACACAATGTTATTTGGCTGCGATCTTGCGATCAGTCGGACTACCCCGAGTATTAACAATTTGTATAACTAGCTCTTAGATTGTTTACATACTATAATGCGCGTAAAATTTGCACGGATCTGCTAGTATCTATTTAATTTTGATTGTAATCTGAGGTTTTTATTATGCTTATGTACAAGTATTAACAGTGTGATTAAATGACTTTGAATTTAACCACAGAATGGGAATAGTTATACATCCCTTACATGAGTCCGACCCAAGTTTAACGACAGCCGTAGCGGGTCACTAACGTGATTAAATAAATGTATTTAACGATAAAGGACTCGTTTTATGCTTGCCGGACGGTTTATTAGCCGGGTTTATTTGCTTTTACGTCGTTCTTACCGTTTTATTTGGATGTTCTCGAACATTTCGGCGCCGATTCGATTTATTCGCGATGAAAGGGTTGTTTTGTTAAGTATCGATGTTTACAACACGCTGTTACGAGACTGCTCAGTTTTAGTTAGAGTTATTAACTTTATTTGAATGATTTGATTATAATGTTATTATTTTCAATATTTATATATTGTACGAGTTCAGAAAAATAGACAGGAGTAGCGATTTCCATTCGGTTTCGGTTCACATAATGAACGAAGATGCATAACGCTTCGTGCAAATGAGTATCGTTGGAGGCCCATACGGCGTCTGGTAGTTCTGAGATGGAATGGTGAGGGTGGAATAATTTGGTACGATTTATACGCACACTCACCAAAATCGTGTATCTAGCCGCCTTAACAAAAAAAAAACAATTGGCTATTAATTTTTTTTTTTCTGGTAAAACAAAATATAATTATACGAGGAAGGATCAAAAAGTAGTGAGAATGAGATAGAATATAATGACTATTAATAACTTAATAATTTATTTTTCTACATAGTGTCTGAGTCTCTCTACACACCGAGTCCAGCACTTTTCCGAGGCTTCAATCCCATTCACATAAAAGTTTTGTCTTGGTCCTGCAAAAAGCTCTCCACGGCCTCCATCACCACGTTATCGTCTTCGTACCTGTTTCCCCTTAAGTATTTTTTCGATTTGGGGAACAAATAAAAATCGCTAGCCGCCAGATCTGGCTAATAAGGACCCCCCTTAACCAGGTTAAGGGTTAACCAGGTTAGGTCAACCAATTCGAAGCCACCTTGCTGAATGGCAGCAATCGCAACTGCGCGGGTGCGTTGTCGTGATAAAACAGCACGCCCCTTCGAAGTTTCCCTCTCCTTTTCTCTTTGATGGCATTCCCGAACTTGGGAATTAAAGCTGCACAATATTAGCCTGTAATAGTGGTTCCACGCTCCAGGTAATCAATCAACAATATCCCTTCTGAGTCCCAAAATATTGAGGCCATAACCTTTCCAGCGATGCCACGACACGAAACTTCTTTGGGTCGGTGATGATGGCAGTTTCCAATGCGAAGATTGATGTTTTGTCTCGGGATCAAAATGATGGACCCATGTTTCGTCCATTGTTACGAAACGAGCCAAAAAGTATTCAGAATCTTCTTGAAACTTGTCCAACAATATCTTCTAAATGTCCAGTCGATTTTGTTTCTGACTGTCGGTTAACATTCTCGGCACCCATCTTGCGGACACTTTTCTCATATTCAAAGATTGTTTCAATTTAGATTAAATACTGCCATATGAAATGCCCGTTTCTTAAATTAAGTATCGGATGGTAACTCTTCGATCGCTCAATACAATTTTCTCGACTTTCTTGGATGACTGACGTCGATGGACTACCGGAACGATGTTCGTCTTCCGTGCGAGTTCTCCCTACTCGAAATTGAGAAGCCCAGTTTGCGACAGTGGAATACGGCGGAGCAGATTCTTGTAATGTTGCCTCCAAGTCGCCATGAATCTCTTGCGTCGTTAACTTTTTTAAACAGAGGTATTTAATAACGGCTCACACTTCGTTTTTCTCCATTTTTGAGAACACGTTCCAACACGAAGCAAGTAGATGACTACGGAATGACTTCAGAAAAAACAAAAGAGAATCGAAGATTTTTTCTTTATTAATATTAAAAATATGTATTTGAGCTATGCCTGCCAGTATTTTTTTTTCTTACCAAGGAGTATGTCGTTCTCACTACTTTTTGATCCCCGTAGTATCTAATAAGCAAACAGTACTCACCAGTCCTTTAAAATACGGTGCGATTGCGGTATCTCATATGGTGTGAGGCAAATGCTATTTAGGAAGGTAATTGCGTAGGTTTTAAAACAAGGTTACTAAGGTTATTATTACCAATTTGCCGCATGTTAAATTCAAGGACCATGTAAGTAAAGCAGATTTTACCGTATAAAAGTCTCTTATAAGGTGGGTCATTATGTAAAAAAATTTTGATTTTTAGATTAGAGATTCCAACCTTTACATGTTCAGTAAGAACATTATAGTTAAACTGGTAATAACATTATTTATTTCGAAACAAATGTGTATTATAAAAAAAATACAAAATGTCTTGCTGGCTTTTCTATATGATAAGCATGTTTTCTGGACAGCTAGTATCAGTTTTCGTATTTTAGTATCGTTATAGGTATAGCGTTTTGGCCACAATGTCATCTGATCTTAAGTGACGATGTGGCCCAAGATGATAACACGCTAAGCCTAGTGGAAGACTGGCTCTCAAGTGCAGCTGCCGGAACATACCTATAGGTGAATATGAAAACATATACGAATAAAAACAATTTAACTGTTATTTGATATCTACATACAGTGGCTATTCTCTACATCTTCTTGCAACCTAACCTAAGTACAATAGGCACAATATGTTTACCTCTTCCAGTGTCTTTTATCAGCTGTCATTTCAGTATTCACATCTTTTATATAGATATTAATCCCCACACGATCCTTCCATAACTTTTTTGGTCTTCCTCTACTCCTATATCTGTCCACCTTTATATTGGAAATTCTTCTAGTTATATGATTTTTATCCCTTCTCATGATATGCCACGCTACCAACCGATTGTTCCCCAACTTATCTGTCACTGGTACTATTTATCGTGACAATTAGTCTTTTTATTTCTGTGCTATTTATGGAGTGACTCTTATTCTGCATTAATTGATATTATTTTTTCTAGGTCACTAAATCTCCACTTGAATAGGAATAAAGATCTAAATAAATATAAATTTCACAAAAATGTGGTAAAATGTTATAAACTCTAGGCAAACAAAAACCAAGAAAACTAGGTTATTCAAAATATCTGCTTTATAGCCTCGAAACAGACGCTTTCACCTTTCAGATTTAGACATCTCTAATTGAATAACAACACAAACAAGTTTTGCTTAGACGAACCGCAACTACGTTCGAAAAATGAAATATGAATTTTTGATTTTCTTTCTAATCACCGATGTTGGTTGAATGTTTGCAAGCTCGAATGTTAATAATACTTTTGGCATAATTGTTTGAATTAATACTTTAATGTACGTTTTTTTTGTACATTGGCGAGGTTAAAGTCACAAGGCACTTTCTTCCACCTAACCAGTGGTATTGTGGGACAACCGAAGTAGTAATGGCTCAGTACTAGCATGTATGGACACGATGTCGATTGACGTGACCTCGAATCCCTACAGTTAGCTTGAGCTTTCGATATAGGAAAACATCGTGATGGAACCATAGCTTGGTAGTAGGGTGTTTTCTAATATCCGCCTGGCTAGCTCCCACACTCAACTGCATTCGAAAGCCAATTTCCCCACTTGACTTAGCGTCTTACCATCTTGAGCCACATTGTTACTTAACATCACGTAAGATTCTAGCTATAACGATAAACTTATAAAGAATATTTTAAAAAGTACTGTTGTAAGTAGTGCATGTAGAAGAATTGTTAAAAGATTAAAACGAACGAAGACAGAAGTATAGCTGTTTATAATTTTATTTATGATATTGTTACAGGTACACAAACAAACGCAAATGTGCAAATGTAGAAATGTGACAATAAAAGTGAGGAACACGCCGAAAATGAAGCGACGTTCCCTGACAACGGTCCGGGAGGAATGTCATACGTATCGGTGCAGCGACCTCGCTATTTACGTGATGGTCACCGCCACTGCTGTCCTCAGTTATGTCAACAGCTTGAACGGTGAATTCGTTCACGATGACATACCGGCGATCATGACAAATGCTGATGTGGTCGGTGGTGGCTCGCTGAGGCAGCTCTTCTTGGACGACTTCTGGGGTACGCCGATGAGTGACGCCAACAGCCATAAGTCTTACAGACCGTTAACAACACTTTCTTTCAGGTAATTTTAGCAATTCATTGACTTAGATATATTCATATTGTGTCTTGATTTAACAACATCGTTACTTTATCTACCGGAATCGGCTCTAGCTATCAATGGTTACACTTTTCATTTTCTTCTAAGTAAAACTTATTTTATGACACGATAGTAGAAAACAGGCATACGGTACCTCTGATATAAAGTGATTACTCCAGCCTAAAGCTACCCATAACCAACCTCAAACGTGCTCGCAGTTCTGATGACAGTTATTGAAACATTTCTACTCATGAGAACTGTGTTGGAACGGATCGTGAGCATACGTGTTGCCGATAATACCTTTAAAAACACAGCGCGAGTATTACTTCTTTGCACCAGAAATATATATAAAACTAGTGCTTCTGCGGTCAAATTTTGCACAAACTATCACTCAAATTCGACCCATTCTCGAATTTATAGGTTTGCCGTCCATAAGAATAAAAAAAATTGTACAATAACTTCTCAAATAATTTAGATTATAATTACTATTTAGTTTCCCCTACTTTTTCAACTACTCCAAGTAATTAAGTGTTATTACTGCTATTATCAAGTGGTTATTTGTTTTGTCTTACAAAGTTAGTATTTTCTGATGATTAGTGTTCCAACAAAGTTGTAGCCTTCTTGTTAGAACTTTCCAGTGAATTTTTGTGACCTGTCAGTTTTTTTTTAATTACTAGAAAAATAAGCACGCTATATTATGCCCACCAATATTACACAAAATAGGGTCCAACAACAAAAACTTATGAGTGAAAAATAAAAACTACTACATAACTGACTAAGATCTCCCTAAAAGCTCTGTTAAGAGCGGAGAAATTTGTTTGGAGATTTCTCACTACTTGGAGCAGTGACTGGTGAAATACCTTGACCCTGCAGAAGATCGTACCCAAATAACCTTGTATTCTCTTCCTGGGGTAAGTAGGGTTTCCAGAGCTCTTCGGGGAAGAGAGGGTTCAGGGAAGGGAGAACCGACGACGCACTTGTTATACCTATGGTGTTATAAGCGTCCATACGCTACGATAGCCGCTTACCATCAGGCGGGCCGTACCCTTGTTTGCCACCTTAGTTGTATAAAAAAACTATTTATTTAAACGTATTTTCTTATTAGAAAAATTTGGACCATGATCTCATCTGATATTAACTAACAATTTGAAGATGTTAAATCACGTTGAACCTAAAACACGACTAGCTCTAAATTGCCGCTATCAGAACATACCGCATGTACTCAATGTCAGATTTTAACTTACATATGGTAGTTAGCTATGTGAGCATATGAAAAGGCCCCTGGTCCACCCATCATGCTAAAGTTTAATCACGATATTCTCCATCAGCAAGAGTCCATGGATAAATTAGTAATACTTGTTAGCTGTTTTCGATATGAATCTACCATTTACCCCTCTAGCCAGCGAGTAATTGGTACAGACCGTACACAGCGTAGTTAACGCCCGTCGAGACCGTTACATTAGCTGCGATATTACCTTATTATTTCCGTAAGGTCGCGTACCAACTCCTAACAGTTAGCTATAATATGCGATTGATTATGACAAAATGTTATCTATATTCATATTACGTAGCCTAAGAGTTTGTTATTTGTTTTAATTTTCATTTTATAAGTTAAGTATAGACCCTAAGGGTCGAAACAGTAACCAAGAATATCAAACTATCTGGTGAGTTGAAAGTAAGTACGAGAAATTAGAAAAACGACAGGCTACACGGTTGCGTTGACGGCGTTCATTTAACACGAGTGAAACCGTTGGACACTACTAGTTATAAATAATTCCGTTTACTACATTCTATGGATGTAATGGCAGTTTTTGAATTGAAACTTCTGCTGGTACCGAAATGCTAGGCATTGAAACGAGTCACAGTGATGGGTTCGCCTTAACATACCGCAAATATTGTTTCATACTTCATGAAGTATAATTATTTTTTGTCCCTTTATCACTGTCTCTTTAATAGTACATATCATGGTATGTACTGATGAATTTTAATTAAAATTCACGTACATTTACTATTTCACATTCAATAAAAAAATAACAATAATGGAAAACATCAAACGAAACACCCGAGAAATGTTCTGGTACTATTTTAATGTTACTAACAAAAGCAACGTTAACACAAATAAATGCATTCAGTTACCAGTCTACCCCAAACATTCTCGTGATTATTGTGACGCATTTGTTAGCTTTAATTTCATAGAAAGAAACTGTAGACGCATCACAAAGTCTTGTGTTAATAAACCGCGTGAGGTAACAGCAGGTGCGTGCTGGGACTAAGACACTTAATTCGTTCGCTGACAATAAATAGAGTGACAGGTCCTTAACCCATCCAATGCTGTAATTACACGCAATCCGAGCGTGCAGTACGGCCAATTGATCGCTGCTTGTTTCGAAAGCTGCAAAACTAATATAGAAATCGGATTAATACGGTAAATGTGACGCTGGGGGATACGTAACTGATTTGACAATATTCTTTAATTAGAAAAAAAATGATTTTTATATATTTTACGCCTGATCAGTAAAGAATCTACCGACAAGCTCATCTTGGAGTGTATCTGCAAATCTAATCTAGGCTCAGTCTTTTTCCTCGGCTGAAAGTATTTATTTACTAATTAGCTTGAACCATAATTATTTTTCTGAAATAAAAGTACCCTAATTTATTCCTTATAACATCAGCTATCTACCAGTGAATGTTCCGTCAAAATAGGTCGAACCGTTACAAAGATTACCCGAAACAAACAGACAGACAGATAGTTCTTTTTTTAAATTGGGGTTTTGTTCTAGGTAGTGTCTATACTTTCATATGCATTTAGTATAAATGTGCTATTTTGACAGACAAACACACCCAGACAAACAGACGCTTCAATTCTATTATATGTATTGATAAAAAGCACAGCCTGTATATCAATCATATAAAATAAATTTATAATAATTTATTGTAAATAATTTAGCCATTAACGAATGTTTATTAAGTTTTTAAATTACATATATATGTCGGAGATGAACTAATGACCGACCATGTTGGAGAATCATGTCTGTACTAATGACCTAGTACTATTTGACAAGGCCAACAGCAACAGGTGTCCGACAAATGGAAGAATCGCGATAGCAACAGGTGTATAAAAGACGGAAGTCGCTTGTGAGCAACGTCCAAGCCCGGGTGAAGCTGTAAAATCCATTCGAGGCTCCAGAGCCCTTATGGTTACAGTATGGGTATAGTCAGTTCAAAAAAAAAAAAAAAAGTGAGCAACGTTGTGTTCATGCCGCACGCACACATATAAGCAGGCATCGATGAAGAACAGTCTCACTTGAGCCGTCGAATAGTGAAGATCTCTTTCAACAAAGTATTGTTCGTGGTAACTTACCAATTGCCTGCTTACACAATGACTTTGATTCTAAATCATAACAGGAAACCTGTATAATTTCATTAAGCAACTGAGATTCTGATCAATAATATTTTTTATTTTTGTGAATATTGTCTATAAATAATAAATTCTGTAGGTAGGTTGTCCCAGCAATAAAACTTTTCTTTCATTCTAATTTTTCACTTTAGTATCTCCTCAGTTGAAAACTAGCGCTTTGACAATTTGCCGTATAGCAAAGTCTTTGTTCTTTCGACGTTGAATGTAGTAAATATATATAATTATACTATGTAACTAGCTGTGCCAGCGACTTCGACCGTGTGGAATTTTCTATATGAAAAACAGCGTTAAAAAAGATATGTACTTATTCTGAAATGCAACATGGCGATTTAACCGTGTTTTGTGTTTTGTGAATGTCTCGAATTTCTAAGACGCAGCGTGATACTCACAGCTTGCAGACGGCCTTGCCTTACATATTAACTTTTTTTGATTGATCGATATTCCGCCATACATTTTCCCTAATACCTCGTTACCTACCCATCGTACCTCGTCGTAATAACTTGTTACCTAATACCTTGTTTCCTATAGGTTTTTGGGACGCGTAAACTTTTTCTTAGTACCCCGTTCAGCAGAAAGTCTCACTTGACAGTATTCCCTAGTTTTCTATGAACGAACGGATCTCTCTTTTTTAGAGCTCATAAAATCCTGTCCACTTTCTACCAAGTATTTTAATTTAATTTTAAACGAAATCATAATGCAATAATCTAAAGCCCTTTGAGAATATCCAAGTTAGTTTGTTTCAAATATGAAATCATATTATCCAGAAGACATAAGGACTGAGTAGTTCAATATAAAATGTAACGTTTTGTAATTCTTTCGAAATAGCTAAATTTATTTAATATTGTTAGTTTACTAACCGTTAATATCCAGTGAATAATTAAGCATTACAGTATTGTTAAGGTCTGATTAAAATTAAAAAAAAAACGCGTTTCTCGAAATCTCAGGAAACATCGTAAAAATAGTCATATTCGTAGGTTCGAAGAAGTATTACATTTATTCACACATACATGCCTTCTGGCTGGGATTTCGTTAACAAACAATGGCACAAAAATAGAACGTTTCCCTTCTTTTGAAAATGATGTATAATATTGTTTGCAACATGTTTACAAGTTCAAGTACACTGTACCAGTGATTTCGTGATCGTCTTATTTGAGTGTATAATAAGCGAGTCGTACCCGGAGCTACGAGAGTAATATTGTGGAACGCGAAGTGGAAACAACAAGCAATAAAATGGAATAAATCTACAAGGGTACCATAGAAGAAGAAACTGTAAGTACGACAACACTACTTTTGCAGACCAGTGTTGTCAGTTTGTTGGATTGTGTTTTTGAGTACCTACAAATAAATTATTTACGCGAAAGATAACAACATTTTAGTACCCACTGGTGCAACAGTATAATATAATATAATATAATATGGGGACACAATTCACACACGAACATTTAATTCCATACTAAGCATAGCTTGAATTATGGTAACTAAAGAGCTGATGTACATTTCTAGATATTTAACAGCCAGACACACAACTGACAATTATGCTCATGACACAAAACTCAGTTATGGGTGGGGATCTAACCCGCGACCTCTCGGCTCAATAGTAGGCTTACTATAACTGCGCCACTAGTTTAGTATAATTTGATAAAAATCTCGACAGCGTAAAAAACACCAAACAATGACATCTGTCGTAGAAATTTAGAATTAAATACAATTAACTCTAAGATGTATAAACATATAATAGACATTCTTAATAATTTTAGGAGTTTGAAAACAATAATAAAATCTAGAAAATGAATAAGACCAATCTTATATTAGTAATACATGCGCTTACAGAGAATTGTGACAATAGAAATCGAATCATATATTAGTGATACTTTTAATGCGGGATAAAACTAACATAAAAATTATTTCGTATTTGTATAGTTTTATTATTATCAAAGTTCTTTCTTATAATGTAATTAAAAATACAAAATAAACAAGTATTTGGATTAATTTCACTTCACTCTATATTTAAAATATATTACAGTATTACATATACATGCAAGCCTTTTTTATATGTGCATAACTTAAACGCAATTTATAGACCATACAAATGTCTATGCGTGTAGAAATGCATTCTAAATGTACCTGAAGACTATAAACTACAATCATACCAAACATATAATTCGGTCCAGTAGTTTCTGCGTGATTGGTGTACGAACTTGCAGACAGACAGACAAAAATTTCAAAAACTGTCTAAATGGTTTCTGTCCATGATTCTAAACCCTGTCCCCCTAGTATTTTTTCAAATATCTTGAATGTAAAGGATTTCGACTCTTTTATTATAAGTAGATATAGATTATTGTTTATTGCAATATTTTATTCAATTTAATACAACTGTTCAGTTTTCAAAGTCTTTCTCAGGTTACGTAAGAAAATTGTTTTCATTAAAATTAGTTCTATTTCAGTGTGGTGTCATTTCACAGACCAGTCACAGAGAAGTTGAGAAGTTGTAGGTTAGCGTGGTATGAGCATGTCATGAGAAGGAATGAATGTCATATAATTAGAAGAATGCTAAGTATGAAGAGGACGGATATAAAAGTTGACGAAGACCGAAGAAGGTATGGATGAATAGTGTGAGGAATTGTATGTGTATAAAAGATGTGAATACTGAGATGACTGTTGATAGAGAAGAGTGGAGGAAGAAAAAATTTTGTGCCGAAAAAGAAGGAATGTTTTTCTCTTTTACTAAAAAACTTAAAACTTATGCGTGATTGTTCGGAAAATACGCCGCGCTGAAGAAATCTGTTTTATCGCAAATAGTGTATGTGATCATCGAGAACGGGTGACGTATAAAAGACTATAAAAATATCAAATTATTAGATAAAGCATATAAGCACTACGTATTATCATAAATCTCCGGATGATACATCCAACTTAGTCGTAAAGCGAGGCATTTGACATGAACATAAGATTTCACGGCAACTAAGTTACTGAGCATGTTGTCGTTGGCTTTACCATATCGGTTTGTGTAAACACGTTTTTATCGGTCATTATTATATCAGATTATGACTAGAGAAGCTTCTATCAATGATTTCTATATGAACCAGTGCTGTATCCAGAGTTTTCATCATTTTTTTCTGATATTTTTTTGCTACAAATGAAAAAAGATAAATAATTATTTTTCAACAAAAATATAATCTTAGGCTCCTTCTATTTTTTAAATACAAGTATATAAGTTTCAAATGATGACATAGTATCCAAATGACATAGTATTTTTGTGTACCTACATACTAACTATATATTTCTTTAATTTTAAATAGTGCCCATGCCAGAAATACTGTAAATATGAAGTATTATAGTAGGTAGCTATACCAATAGTTATACGGCAATGAAAAAAAATGTGCATGACAATGTGCAAAACATAAAATATTTGCTGGCGTGAACGCGGCATTATGTTTTGTTTTTAAGTAATACTACAGTAAGCCGATTATTCGGCAACTAAATTCTAATACGTGTATTTGTCACACTAGACAAAATGGCTTACACAGGGCAGAATACATATTTTAATAATCCCTTGTGTTATCAAATCATCGACCATGATAACAAGTTGTTAACAACTTATTCATTCAAGTAATGTTAATTTGCGTTTGGTTTAAATTATTTTATTTGAGGTAATTAACTATTTTTTTATATCTTTCATTTTTTTTTAAAGTGCATAGATAAACTATTATGCGTGGTGAATTGTATGGGATGGGATTGTATGGCTAAATCTGAAATCATGAAAGCTTGATTTATGTGAAAATAATAATTGCATACTTACTTTTTGAATTTATTTCGTATTGTTAAAAATTTTGAGAAAACCGGACCAGCCTCAAATGTATATCATACACCCAGCCTGCTGAATATTACCTAAATACCTGAACAGAGATAATTAGTGGAGCTATGATATGATCGTTCTTGACTGACTGCTTTACACATTGTGAAAAATCTGTCCTTCTAGTTGCTTCTACGGTACTTGCAGATCGTTATGGTCTGTCCACTGTAGTAATACATACAACGGTAAAACTCTGGCATCCAAAAAAATAAATTGACTCTATAGTTTTAACAGAATGAATAAAAAAAACAGTATAAAATGAAAGCATATAAGTTTACGGTAAGACTATGAAAACAAATATAAAAGCAACCGAAATCGGATTACACGGGAGAGCTTTTCAGCAAAAACCAATAGTGAGAGGTTTTGAACACCCCGCGGCGACGCGACGGTAAGGCAACCGTTCTCTCTCATTTTTTACCTATATACTCGTACCTAAATACGTTAAATTTGACGTAGTTTCATATTTGTTTTATCGATATAGAAAAAAATATCACTGTTGTACTAAAATACCTCTGCATTTTATGTTTCAGTTTCATAGATCTTGGTGCATCTTGCAAATTATCGAACGAGTACCTAAGTGCCGATAGCGGGGTGGTAGCCCTGTACAGACCGAATGGGTTGTGACCACCGTACATGTAGTGAAAAGCCCGTCATAATGATTCACTTTTGCGCGTCTCGTTTCGGGGTCAGCTGGTATGTATCCAGTTTATATTTAACCAGGCCGGCGGCACAGTGATGACTGGATTGTTCCAGTTCCCATACTAGGCTTAACGTGTTGCCATCTTTGGCCACATCGTATTTAACGTCAGATGAGAATGTGGCCATAACGCTAAACATATAAAAAAAACAATAAACAAAATCGAAACTAAAGTTTTATACGCGACTTTTATTGAAATTTTAATGATCACTATTTACGTTCATCATTTTGATATAGGTAACTAATTTTTTTTTACTATCGTAGACTTGTGATTAAGTTTTACAAGCCCTTATGCTTATTCGTAATATTTGCCAGTTCATTGTAATTTTTTAGAATGGTCATTAATTTCACCATAGATATAAAGTCAGTTAACATATGTATTATGCATTATACCCAAAACTAGGTATATATTTAGTAGGTATGTAAAAGAATAGACGGCAAAAATAGCTCCTTAGCAATTCAAATACAAAATAGGCCCTAAGCCTAAGTAACTCCTCAATCCAATGGGTAATTTTTTGTTTAAATATTTAATGCGAAATTTTCCATTATCGTTCCATAGTAGAACTATCGCTGTCTCGCTCTCTACCGTATTATAATTTCATGCTCGGTTTCACCTACTGTTGTACTCGGAACAATGAATACAGGTTAACGTCCGATACTTAGACTATTAGTCGGATTAGTTCATATTGTAATTTGTACGCTTGGTAGGTTTGATACGTCTTGTATCGTAGTTTATGACGGACTTGAAGTGTTAACTTAGTTCTTTAGATATAGGTATATCTTCACTGATCAGTAATAATTCGATTAATTGCTTAATTATTAATGAATTACAATTATTTAATTATTTGCGTTGTGTCTACGCACCATTAGGGTGTACGTAGATTTCTTAAAGAATCCACGAGGACGTAAGTCTCTTCGCTGACTGGTAGCGAGCTGACAATATATACCTAGTCCGATGTCCATGAGCCGACGGGACGCACGTAGACTGCTCGTAGTGACAAATACGCAGCCACAAAAAGGAGCGATATTGATAGTCCTTGAAAAATATAACAAATACGGTGGTTAGAAGTAGAAAAAGTTTCAGTCTCATTTCATTTCAGAAATCATGAGAATTATCTCTTGGTGGTATCGAAATATTCCGAAAAATTACCATATACAGCTTTTATGTCGAAAATTGCAACATAGGTACGTGGTAGTGTCACCACCTGCGGGCGATGTCAATAAATTATGATAACGCGTTACACCCGGAGCCGAAACTCGACGGCTCGACCACACAGCGGTCGCGGCCAATGCTATCTCACGCCGTATTCACGCTTCCCTAATGTGTATTTATGTTTCCGATAACCTGTTTTAAATGTCATTTGTTTTATTTTACTATTATTTCACTGCCCTACCTTAATAAGGAAGTAAGCATCTCTGTCAAGCGATGATGTCGCAGTGGTACATATTTGAACTCCGCCTCGACTGACGTATGTTTGAATTTTACAATGAGCCAAGCTTTTTCTTACGGCGAAGTGACGGCATTTGGTTAGCACTAGTGAGGAAACCATAGCATGGTCTAGGGCTTTTTCTCGCCTGGCTAGCTACCACCCTCAAGTTGAAAATCTGTCACCAAATACCAATAGGTGTGTTCCGGCAGCTGCACTTGAGAGCCAGTTTTCCACTAGTTTTAGTGTGTTATCATCTTGGTCCACATCGTCACTTAACATCAGGTGAGATTATGGCCACTAGGCCAAACATATAACGATAAAAAAATAATGCAATAAAAAAAAAACTGCGACCGTCGAGAGCTCTGCAAACCATTGGCGGTCAAGGCTGTCATACTGATTTGCAAATCTCACGGCATCTGGATACACACTGGCTCATTTTGAAACCAAAAGAGAGTCACTGTGACGGGCTTATCATCATGTGCATGGTAGTCGTGACCTGGTCGGGCACAAATCCCGGAACGCGTCACGCCTAAGTATGTCACTATGACAGGTGTGATACTTGGTGTATGGTGGTCACGATCCAGACAGGTAAAATTTTCGTGTTATACCACATAACTACCTTTAGTATGATGATAGGGTAGTTTCTGAAACCCGATTCGTTAGCTATCAGTCTCAAGTTGAAAGTCGGTTGTTAAGCACCTAAAAGTCGGTTGTTAAGCACCTATACATGTGTTCCGGAAGCAACACTTGAAAAGTGACTTTCGAGGCTAAGCGTACTATCATATTCAGCCAGTTCCTTGCTTAGCATCATTTGAGTTCGTGATCAAACGTTGTCTTACAAATCTAATAAAAAAATTGAGAGTGTAAGGTCATTTGTATCCAACTTGATATGGACCACACAGTAAAAACCCGACATACATAAACAAGTGTTTAGTTTATTAAACAAAATATCGTATAGTATGTCTATTTATTATCCTATTTATTTATTAGAATCCAAATTGTAAAAGAGCTAAAAGCAAATTAATTTCAATATTGTCACTAAATATTAATAATTTCTCGTATTACAAATAAAAATAAATCTCAACACGAGAAGTATACAATGATTTTATTACCTATTTAAATATTTCCCCGTATCCATCCAACGGAATATTCTTAGCTTTCATAATTTACAGACAACAACTTCCATCTATTCGACTAGACAAGCAATTGTAAAAACATCTGCTACAAATTCGTACGACTTAAGAGTCACGAAAGCGCGAATATTACAATGTAAAATAATTGGCTACACTATTTCCCTTTTCTCAGGTCTGTGGGTATATGATATTAGCAGTATACTGTTAGGAGTATTTAAATATATTATATATCTAATTATATAATGAAGATGTTTTTATTATCACATATTAATCATTTTTATTAAGTTTCATTGTTAATATATTATTGTATTGTTAAAAGTTGTTGTTTTGGTTTTAATATAATTAAGCAGTATTATTTTAATCGGTTGATTAAATTATAAATAGTATGTTCATTTATAAATTATGTTTTTTACAATTCTGGTATGGTTGTTTTAGTTATTTCGTCATGAGGTAAACGAACAACGGCGATTATTTCAGGGGCATTCGTTAAGCGACCGACAAACCGACCGACCGACCGACCGTACCTTACGCATAGAAAGTCATAAGCGGGGAATTCATTGGGCAATGGCAGGTGGGCAATGAAACCTCCGTCCCTAGGGTTGGTGAAGCCCACCAAATCCTGAAGAAGACCCGTCTGTCACCTCATCACGTGCAAGTGTTAACTGGACAAGAAGGCTTCGCAGCCTACCTGCACACATTGAAAATTAAAGATAGCCCCGCATGTGCTTGCGATCCGAATATCGCCGTGAAAGTGAAAGCTTATTATAGATTGTCCTAGATTCGGCTTGTCCAGAAATGACCTCGAGTGCAAAACCGGATTCAAAGTGGGAATAGGCACTCTACCTAGATTAGTGTCAAGTGCGAAACATAAAAATGACTTTTTAGAATAAATAGAGGACGTATCAAAAAGAGCTGGGAAACGAAATAAATAGATAAGATAAGAAGGGCAATTAAAGGAGATTTAAATAATAAACAAATAACAAAAATTAAATTTTACCGTATATTTCAAACTTACACTGTATCATACAAACTATTGCTATCTTATAAATCTCAAACTCTATTGCTTTAGATACGATTTTAATAAATTATATACAAATATAGTCTACTTAGTCAAATGATTTCTAAATAATAACAATAATCAAATTTTAACCATAACACTTATCTCTACTGTATAAACGATTACTCTCTTGAGATATAGAAGAATCTATTACTTGGTGCCTATTATTACAGTATAGAACAGCGATTCTAGTGTAAAATAGAATTCATTGTAAACATGGCTTATATATTTACGTTTTCATTTGAAAATACAAATTTCTTGGAAACTTAATTTACGCACGCTCGTATGAACCGAGAAATGTGAAAGTAATTTTTACCTTTACTTGACATTATAACATGTTAAAATATATTTATGAATTTATAATGTGAATCTTAAGCTTTTTTCAGAGTAAAAGACTAGAACGCTCTACTACATTTAAAGATTTTGTAATAACTTGGCTCTCTCTTCATATTTAGTCATTATGACAACAAAAACTTAATGTTAAACTTTAGCAAAACTAAAAAATTATAGATTCTATTCACTTGTACCGTTTTAATACCGAAAATGATACAAACATTTCGGGAATCCTTCATGTTTTTGTCAATTTAAAGTTTTAATTAATTTATGAAGGTGTCATCGTCATTTATTAAATATGATAAAATGATATGTTAAATATATAAATATAAAGCGTAAATATATGATAACAAACAAATGATATTACAATTTTATATTATTACGACAAATAAAGGCATTATATCAATATTTTAATAAAAGTGAAATACACATATGTAAGTAATGTATTGACATTAGTAGGACGAGGCCTATTACAAGGAAAGACAATCATTTAGGAAACAAGACAGTTTAGGACGATTGCTATGCTTACCTTCACCACTGCGCGGTCACTTTCCCGTACTATTATTAAAAAAACCTATATATTTCCACCAGATAGATATTGCATCTAATAGGTACCACTAATTATAAATGATATTAAATGTATAAAATATAATGTTAATAGCAACCCGCCCCGGCTCCTAAAAGCTCCTAAATCCCAGTCGGTATGATTTTTTCAGACATCTTCAACAATAATTGTCATATTTCAGTTATACAAAACTTTAATGAATTATACATCTAAACCTTCCTCATGAATCACTCCGTCCATTGATGAAAACCGCATGAAAATCTGTTTTCTAGTTTTTGAGTTTATCGCGTTCAGACAGACAGACAAGGCGAGGGTCCTTCTTTTATAATATATAAGGATAATAATTTGGCACAATGAGATATAGTATTACTAGGTTTTTACTAACATTGGCAGCGGTCCTGCACGCATTCTGGTATCATTTCAACTTTGCGGCGATAAATCCATTCCGTAACGGAAATTCAACTAATACAGTTGTGTAAGAAGTAAGACCATTTCATCTAGCACTAAAATTTTACCGAATTTAAATAGGTTTTCTATCTTAATGCGACCATTCTGAAAACAGTATTATATTTTTAATTATTTTCAAAGTTGAAAAGTTGATTTCAGCTAAAGATGAATCGTGGCGGTCCGCAATCAAGACCGATTTAAGATGCCCGATAAAAATCTGAATACGTCCCTGGTAACGATATAATACGAACGTTCTTTGGGAGAAATTTTATTTAGTGGGTCTCCTTTGGTATCCGAGTGGGTAGGGGCAGCAATAAAAATATTTTGTAGGTACCTACGTAAGCGCTACGCAGTAGTGGTATGTCTGGACATAGGATTAAGGTAAGAGAGTGGAGCGTTTAGAATTGATCTCTTTTGGATTACTCTCAATATATTATTCCTTTTTATATCATGGTACGTTTGATATATATTATGTTTACTTTTTGGCAGACTTTAAGTATCGTAGTCGTAGTATTTCGGTCCGCTTTCAAATACGTCCGAATTAAAAATATTATGAAACACAATATGAATTCTCTCGAAATTGTCTTCACAATGTGACTTTTTGAAATAATAAAATGTTATAACTTTTTGGATACACAGGTTAACTTATATACTAAAATTACTTAATCCTAAGTGAGATTCTGACAATTACATATGCATATTTATTTTTATTGATTTAGTTTTTATATTATATACTAGCAACCGCCCCCGATTTCGTTCGTGTGAATTACAATATGAAATATAATAGTAATAAAAAAATGCCTATATCACTCAGGGATAATGTAGCTTCATTTTAATGAAATAATTATTAGAATCTGCTTAGTTGTTCCAGATACATATTTCCATATACAAACATTACATCTTTATAATAGTAGATATGTATATTTTATATTATTTTATTATAATTTGTATTCTTATTATTGTTGTTTTTGCCATAACTGAGGTATTTATCGTCCTTATTCTGAACGTGGTAACACATACCAATTACTATCTTTTGTGAAATTAAAACCGGGATGAAGGGTAAAATGTAATCATCAATTCGAACGTATATATTTTGTGAATTTTATTAAAGACGCTATATCTATAATGACTAACTAGTTAAAAGTTAAAATGAAAAGTTAAGAATAACTTGGAGCTTACTTTATTGGTAATCCTATTACATAAACACACCGCTTTAATATTAAATACACAACTTTGAGGGTATTTTGGTCCATATTGGATGTAGAAGTAATTTATTTACCGGATAACTAAAATAGCTGACACAGTTTGAAGGGCCAGCAAGCTACAATAGCAGTGAGATTCTCACATCAGTCGGTCTACCGCAGACGTGTTATGAAAAATGACTTAATTTTCGCTAAAAAACGTGTTCTGTATACGCTATGACTTGCACAAAAATAAGTTGCGCGTAAAGCTGAAGAAAGAGCAAAGTGGCGAGCCTTGAAAAGCTTGCGTTTTAAATTAAATGGAAAATGCTGCTCTTTTCCCTATTTATTTTCCAATTTTCAAGAAAAGAAAAATATAATATCGTAGATTAAATTGCAGAAGTGTCTTCTTTCAATTCTCCCATTTTCAAAGGGCACATTTTTGTAGATTCTTTAGTCACTACGCTATAGAAAATAGAAACCAGATAGTATAACAAGTTGAATATACCAAATTGTATGCGAATTCTGATAAAAAATAAATAATAATGTCTAACTTGTTGATTGGAGTATTATTGTGAGTTTATAAAAAAAAAGTTGTGTGTGTGATTCACACATGATAGAAGTGAAACTTCATTTTAAAAGATATTTTATTTAAACAGTGTGCAATATACATACACACTGACATTTGCTCTCTCGCTCTGGCTCACACAAAGAGGAGAGACCGATAATGTGCGTTAAACGTTTAACGTGTTGGAAGTCGCATAGGAAGTTTCACTTTAATAAAGTATGTTCCATTCTGTAATACTAATCCATAATCGCTTACTATAACATAATATCATTGATAACGTAATAGGCCCTATCAGGTGTATACGGGTTAAGCTTCCGCATCTCGACGTCTATATGCCCCTATTATACGTGGTTGTAGCTGTCTTCAATCGTGCCAGCCAATTCTTGCAGGAAGATTACCAGTTTCAACTTTTTTGAAAAATCACAAGCTGTAAGCATATTCCAATTTATTCCGTTGACAGAAATCTCTCGCCTGTTGTTAACATTTCATTCGATAAACTGTACCTGTGCTATTTCAAAATCAAAATCAAAAATACTTTATTAAATTTAGGCCCTAAGGAGGTACTTATAAACGTCAAACACTACTACCGTTTCATCCGTTACATCCCAGTCATTGAGAAGAACCGGTAAGAAACTCGATCGGGCTTATATTTTTTTTAACTATTCAAATAGTATTTACAGTTAATAAGCATATTAATAATTTACTATATGCAAAGAGAGGGAGTCTCTTCCAGGCATTACTATCATAATGAACATCCCTACAATATCCTTTTGACAGTAAAACCTGCTTGACAAGTTCCTTGAACTCTGGCAAATCAGTAATATGCTTCGGGATCTTATTATAAAATCTATCACTATCTTATCTAAAAATCTTTTATTAGTCTTACTAAGTCTAAAACACGGTAAAACTAAATTATGTCTATTTCTAATATATTGCGAGGACAAGGTCAAGATATTAAGCTCCAGGAACAGGTTCTTTAGTGATTCACGAGGTCTCGTGTTGTAAATTGCTCAAACTGCTTAGTTCTGCTGATTAAGTAATTTTCATATGTTATTTATATTAAAAAAATAATAATTAAAAGAACCTTCGATTAGTACGTTGAGTTTTTGTGTACATACGCGAACGTAGATAAACTTTTGATGATTTATTTGTGAATTAAACAGACTAATCATGTAAGTGTGTCTTTGACAAATATCAAACTTGGTTATAACAGATTATACTACATATTTCAGAAATCGAATTGTACATTTCATGATATATCTTGCCAGATAATTCACATTAAGTGCAAATAGTCAGTAGAATAATATTACGCTGTCGTTTGTGTAAAGTGGACAATCTGATCTCGCTTGTTTGTGTCCGAATCTCTTACATAGCGATCTGCTTACAGCTGTCACCCTTGTATAAAAAGATGACATTTACGTTTTTATTTCTATCCCGGAGTAGGCAATTTCAATCCTATTAACAATACAATTCAAATAATATATAAATAGTTTTATTTGTATATTTATTCTATTACATGACATTAAAACTAGATTCTTATATCGTACTAGCGGGGTCGGCAAACTTTGTTACGCACTTTCCGGTAGTAAGAGGCTCGACCAGATAGCTACCTATCGGATCCCAATATAGCATGCACCATCGTCTCGATAAAACAAATTTATTATGTAAATATAAGCTCAATCGGTCAAGACATTCAGAAGTGATTAAATTACTAACACAAGCACACAAGGTTCTTATATATACGATTATTATTTTTATTAATCAATTATAAATTATTTTTATTTTGTAGCCACTTTTGCTTAAAGACTACTGACGGATGACAACGGCTTAATTACTACGACGTATTCTAGATTTGAAACAAACAGACATTGATATTTTTGTATTATCTCAATACAGACTATAAGCACATTTCTTACGCGTTCAGGTTTCCTCACGGTGTATTTTTTTCTGTAGTAACACGGTAAAGTGTCAACATTGTGCCTGAATGTAAGCACAGTACGATTAAAAAATCGAGGCCACCACTGAGAGATCGGCAATTTATAAACAGTCACCGTTGTCTCTTGGTCGGCACGCCTCTCGTTAGCTGGATCTACACTGGACGGGTTACTGTGACGGGTCATTGGGACGGGTCACTGTCATGGGTCACTGTGATGGGTTTATCAACACGTACATCGTGTTCGCGTTCAGTCGGGTGTACCCTACTCTCTACCACCCCGCTCGTTTACTGAGCATACATTGGCTGATCTCGGAACACGTCGCGATTCAGTCGGACACAATTACCGTATCCTTCCACCCAGCAATAGATTTGAATTTTGACAGAAATTGGTATTATGTATTATGTTTTGATTAAGCTGTTGTGTTTTCATGTATAATTATGAATGGTATTTCAAATACCATATTTTACTTTGTTGTTAGGTACACGACATCAGAAATATTTTATTGTTACAAAATGCCTTTGTAGCGGTTACGAAATGTGATTGCATGCTTCTGCGCAATTAGCGTGGCATTGTGAAATTCGGCTGGCAAATATTTTCACGTCGAAGAGTTATACTTTCTGGATATGGTGCGAAACTATATACTGATTGTACTTCATAGTCCATGCCCGTAGTTTTAAACCTTTTGAATTATGTGTCATATATGTAAGAGTAATAATAAATATAAATTTAAATCTATCTATTTTAATATGCATTTTTTATCGTTGATAGGTTTTTCGTTTTAGCTACTATCTCACCTGTGTTAAGTGAAGATGCGGCCCAATATGGAAGCACGCTAAGCCTAGTTGAAGACTGACTCTCAAGTGCAGCTGTCGGGAAACACCTTATAGGTGCTGGGTAACTAATTTTCAACTTGATGGTGGTAGCTAGTCATGCGTGTATTATAAAATATCCCACCACCATGCCATGGTTTCATCACGATGTTTTCCTTCACCGAAAGCACAGGCTCATTTCAGGGATTCAAAAGCTTTGGCAAAAACTTTGGTCACTAAACAGCTGATATACATACATAGATATTTAACACCCAGACACACAAAAGTCAGTCATGTGCGAGAATCAAACCTGTGACCTCGTGACCTCAATAGTAGAGCTTACTAAAACTGCGCCACGAGGCTTTAATTGAGCTGTTTGTACAGATCGGTAAATAGAGAAAACACTATTTTTAACACTTACGTCAATTTATAATTAGTGAAAATATATAATTAATTAAAAAAAATCCAAACAGGTCTTTGTTTCGAAACAGAATCAAATTTGCATTTGCCGCATAGGCGAAAGAGATGAAAAATAACCTTTCTTCCTATATCTTCACGTTATTTGTGCATATTTTTTATATTATTATAAATCTGCTCTACTTATAATCCTTTACTAACGTATCTCTTGAAATTTAACGTCAAGATTTATTTTTAATAATTTTTTGAATATAGTTTAAAATACACTTAAATACACTTTTACGAGACAACTATAAAATAAAAAGAATTTTAGAATAAACTAACATTATTCTGATTATAGTACCCGAATAATATACATTAATATCTATTTTTAACATAAAAAAACGCAAATGATGTCACGATATTATATATCAGTAAATAACATGAGCGTAGTTATATTAATAAACATCGATATGCCACATCTAGATTCTCTAAGGGAACAAGAAAAGATTTATGTCTTTAGACACTACCAGGTACGGTGCGTCGAACAATAAAAATACAATTATTTATCATTACAAGGACGGTTATAAATAGTTTTTTTTTCTGTTCGTTAATATTAATATATATATTTGATATATCTCGTATGGCTTACTCAGCGTAAGCCATTTAAGCGCTCCAAATTCGAATTGCCTTACTATTATCGTCACTGCTTATTTCGTATATTATTTTATCTAATAAAATATATCCTATAACCTGGACAAATAATATATCTATAAATTAAAGGAAAAACAATGTAAATCGGATTAGTGGTTTTCGCGTGAAAAGAAAATAAACGGACAGACAGACAGAGAGACAATGCTGATAATAAATATACCTACTACAGAATGTTCTTAAACAACGTTTACAGCTTTTTTGTCATTAGACAATACAAACATGTTTTGTTTAGAGGTTACTCTTGAAAGAGCGACATATAATTGACCATGGTATATAGGGCCGGTACCGCCACACTTCCCTACATTTTAAATCTGTAATATCTTCGGGAATATTCATTTAAATTACATGCTGTAAAGGGCTATATTGATTTATAATAAATGGACAATGTATTTAAGGTACTTAATTGGATAAGGATTAATGCTGTATTGCTTAAAATCACTTCGTAAATAAGCCATTTTTTCCCGTAAAATGTAAAGGATAGAAAATGGTTATTGTGGGTTACCTTTAAGAGATAGACATATACCATCGCGGACTTTTTTGTTGACTTTTAGAAATTCTACCTCTAAGGAGGCGAAAAATGGGATGAAAGTTTATATGCAAATCTGTCATTTCTAATAATATATCTATGAAAAATTTGTATTTAGCAATTCAGTGAGAATGGGACATAAAAATAGGATATAAATCAGTGATATAGATATACATATATACACATATATACAGATATACATATAACTAGACATAACTCAGCTATAAAGCGAGCGGAGCCGCGGGAAAAGCGCTAGTGTTCTTTATAATTGTAGTACTTAAAACGTTGTACAAAAAGTACCTATGTATGTAGCCTTAGGATCACCCACAATAAGCATTTTTGATTTTCGCCTTTGAGCGGGGGCAGCACGATTTGCGCGTGCGCTCGACCGACGGTATTCTGTAGTCCATGCGAATGGAGCTGCGGGCATAGCTAGTATTACATATTTCTGCTAAGGAGTAGGGTTATTACAAATGTATTCGGCTGGATTGCAACTACCATACAAAATGTTCCGGGATCAGATCCTTGTACATGTTGATAAGATAAACCTGTCACAATATCTCCTTTGATTTGTCGTATTTCGAGATTAGCCAGTGTATATCTAGTATGATAGATACGATTGGAGACCGATTGCCTATACCTTGGTTGTTGCCTATACCTCGGTGGTAGCCTATACCTCGGTGGTTGCCTATACCTCGGTGGGTGCCTATACCTCGGTAATTGCCTATACCTCGGTGGTTGCTATTGTTTTTTGGATTATACTGTGCTCACCGTCATTAAACTGTAATGTTAAAAACAATATGTTCAAAATTATACATATCTACATTTAAAAATCAACTTGAATAATAGCGGGGTATCTGTGAGGGTATTATAATGATTAGTCTGACATCATTAATTCTAATAAAGCATTATTTTTATTAATACAAAATTGTCGGATCACAACTTAATAAGGATCAGGTTTGAGTTTCATTAAAATAATGGCATCTGTAGTACGGAGCGCGGTCTCGTTAACAACGTAAGTCGAAACTGGAAATATCGGTCAAGTGAATGCAATTTTCTACAGAACTTTTGATAAAAAAAGGAATTATATCCACTGTGTGAGAGGAGACGTCACAAACTAAAAATAAGATAGATATATTTAATGAAATAGCATCATGTGATAACATATACTGAAGTATATGTATGTGAAATGTATGCACACTTCTTCCTACATTCATAGACTTTCACATAATGTGAATAGACAGTCAGTTGTCAGGTCAAACTGACCTCAGCATGTCAGCAAAGATTGGCGATGAAGTACAGAACCCACGGTGTTCGCCAATATTATTGAATTGCACTGTGATAACCGTCAAGTACAGTGCCATCAGATTGTCGTGTTACGATGGAAAATAAAACTGGCTAGTGGCTTTCAGCTTTCAAAAACACTAACTATATTGGAGGATACAGTACATATTTCTGGGAAAATAAACAATGGTTAGGAAATTCAATAATGCCTGTTTAGAATCATACGGGTCAAAACCAAAACAACGTTTCAATATCACAAGCATGACCGGTATGGCAGTGGATTTTGATCTCTCGGTGGTCACCGTTGTATTTGGATTGTATTGTGCTTACCATCAGGGACAGTACGGTCAATGTGCCGAGCTACTATAGAACAAAAAGCTTAGAGTATAAAACCAGCTGAATGTCATGTAGTAGGTGTATCATTATTTATTCAAAACGCAGACAGCCCGCAACCATTGCGTTATCTGGCGGACATCTTTTACGAGAGTCCGTGAGTAATACCCGGACATTTATCTAAATAGAGTATTACGTTAAGTGACCGCGACATAAATATTGTAGCGGCGTAAGGGATGCTCGACGAAATTTTTTGCCTTTTATCCGGTTAGAATGTTGGTTGGAATTTTATTGTGTTGTTACATAAGCGGCTTGGAACGCGCAGTTGTTGGATCTTGTCAAATTGTAGGTATTACTGAATTATGCCTTGGCCTCCACAGTACTTTGAAGGGATGATGACTCTGCGGTAACACGCACGGACACAGTCTTTTCGATCGAAATAAGTTAGAATCCTCCAATGAGCCTAAGTTTCGTTGTAGGAAAACCTCATTTACTAATTACTCACACTGGTAGCTACAATCTTCAATTTGGAAATTTCGGTTTATTTTGACAGCTACATTTGAGAGGCTATTGCATTTGTAGGCTTAACGTGTTACCATCTCCAACCGCATCATCACTTTATATAAAGAACAAATACTAATTTTGGAGGGTAAGCGATATCGAATAACATAATAGAAGTATCCAAGTTTGTTCAGTAAACGACATATAATAAAAAGCCTACTGAATAAAATTTTCAAATACTGATAACGTAATGGTAAATCACTTATGTATGCGTAGATCGTGTTCTCACACAATTTATCACTTATCAGGTCGTGTCTCTCTCTGATCACGTAAGCGCAAACGATGGACTAATTTCTTACATACCTCATCCAATTTCTTCAGATTCCTTAACCTCTTCATGCATCCGAGCTGTTTGCAAACGATTCTCTATTCAATCCGTGTAAGTCAATTACGTTCCATGTATCCAGACCAACGAAGTGTCTCTAAGCATTACATTGATAATGCTCTTTTCTATAACAGTTAATATCTTGTTATTCCTAAGGCAATCTCCTAACTTACACTAAAGTCAATCAATAACCAACATGCAATAGAAATTAAGTCCTATCTGTGGTCTTGGAACTAGTGTATCTTCTTCTATCTTCTATCACTTCAAAGAGGTCATAGTAATTTACTTCGGTAAACGTTTTATCCATAGGTTTTTACGTGTTTTGTTAGGTCAATATCGATGGACATTCATCCCTTTGCATGATATACACGGACGAAAGTGATAGAGAAAAAAAAAACACAATTTTTCTTCTAAAGAAGTGCTTGTTTATTAAATAAAGCGAATATACTAATTTCATAATATGCCTTGAAGCCAATTTAGAGATGCGCTAGGCTTAAATGTGTTCGGCCGGGACAATTGTAATGGGACAAACTTGCCAGCGGTGGCGCGACTGCATTGTAAAATATTTATTGTATTGCCATGTGTTTGCCAAAGGGAAGTTGCTTCGATTCCTTGCAGATAACTCTTGTAGATATATACTTAACTTTAACTTTATCCTTAAGTATTCTGTTTTCTTTAGTACAATTGACTATAAGTGAGAAAGTAACAGAAGGCAGTCGTCACATGGGTTAATTTTTTATTACATATTTTATAGTTTAGGTTGGCTTTAGCCTAAAATCTCGCCTAATGTTAAATGCCTGATATGCCGACAGATAATAATACTATATACTTATATAAAAAATCGATGAGAAAGATTTTCATTATCGAAAAATATATATTGTAAGTATTCTTCTACAATAATCTTGTGATTCATGAAAATTATAAAGTCAATCGTAAAATATTTCAAATCCATGGTAGGTACATTTTTAGTAACAGTCACAGAATGACACAAACGCAAGCATGACAAAAATTTTGCTTCTTTTGTTAATTGGTCCAATTCACAACCTTTTTTTTGTTACTTTTCTACACATAAAAATATTAAAAACTTATATAATGGTAATCTGTTGGTAGTTGTACGATAAAGGAAAAGATCACGATGGAACTTAGATGCTTAATGAATATTATTCTGGTATCACCAGGCAGTTGGAAAATATTGGACTTTAGATTTCATAATTCATATTTTTTTCATAATTATTTATTTATCATATTACAACGGTAATGTTACATGATATGTCAATATTATACAATACACAGTGAAATCGATAACACTATACAAAATTTTGCCAAAACTATAATATAATAATAAAATCGCAAAATAAATAAATATTAATACCCTACTTATATATTACTCATTCGACTAGTATTATTTTTGATGTCATATACTCTTTAATATTATAATATGGACTATTTTCAAAGTATTTTTTTAATTGTAATTTAAATTAATTATACGACAGTTTAATGATGTCTTCTGGTATTTTATTATACATATCTATTTTTAAATTTATTCCTTGTTTGTACGTCTTTGCCAATCTTGTTCTACTTGAAATTATGTTTTGTTGCGCGTATTATAATTGTGGATATCTTTTAATTTAAGTAAGCTATTTTTTTCTTTATGTATTTCCAGCAGCGAGTTATAGATATAAAGGAAAATGACTGTCATAATTTTGTTTCTCTTAAAATATTCTTTAACAGATTGTCGTCGGTGAACGCCGTATATAATTCTTATTGCATGTTTTTGACAAATTAAATATCTATTTATTTCGGATGCGTTACCCCATACCGTTAATGAGTAGTTTATGGTAGAGTGGCAGTATGCGTAGTAAATTGACAACAGTGTTTTTTTATCGACGAGAAGTTTTAAATTAATTAAAGCATAATTTGCACTTGCTAGTTTATTGCAAACTTTATCTATATGTTTATGATGACTTATTGTATGTTCTAGATCATATCCTAGAAACGTTACGTCTTTTTTTGTACTATTGGAAGCTTGGTTTGTTTTTGTTTTATAATTTAGAATAACGTTTTGTCGTTGTTCAACAGTATATATATATATATAATAACATATATATACTAGATACATATATATACTAGATAATATCTGTAACTTTTATTTCTTCTATTTCTTTCTTTAATTCCAATATGAGTATCGTCAGCAAACAACGTTATCAATGCCCAATCCGGCAAGCAACTTGGTAAATCATTAATATAAATTAATATCGGCGTTTGAAATATTCAATACATGGTGGCATGGCGATTAAAACTCTGCTGTCCTTCGGTGGAGTTATTTATCCTAGATTACTAAGTACAAGTGAACCACAGATTCTCCCGCATTAAATTTATTCAACCAACTCTCCACTTCGTAGCCTATCTTTCTTCTCACTTTCAGTACTTGTCTACAGCTTGTCAGATTGCTTGAAGTTCATGGTTATTGCTATGCTCCTTAAGGTAGTAGCGTAAAGTTATATAATTTATAACATACCCCAGTAAAAACGCTATAAAATATAAAAAGATTTTCTCAAATCTGACGTGTAGTTCTAGAGCTCTACGCATTTAAACAAATAAACAAACAATCTCTTAAGCTTTATACTGTCCAGCAGGATGTATAATTATAAACTTACGAGTTTTCTGAAGAGATCTTGTTATTATTTCTAATCGTCTTCTTTTTATAACAGAACCATTAGCGTTCATCTACGCAGCATACTTTTACAATAATTTCATAACATTGTTTATGAATAAGTTTTTTTTTTTTTTACTTTAATTTATCAATGAATAGTTGCCACTGTTTGATGTTTTTATTTTGTTTATGTTATGTTATTTTTCCTTTCTTTTTTGTTATGCTATAGTTAACCGTTTCCTATTGTCAAATTAATCTTGTAAGAGGATATTGTTGGTGTTATAGTTGGTACTGGTGGTTGTTAAACCGCTAATCCCATGGGAGATTAAATTATGTATCATTTATCTAATTTAATTATAATTTCACCTGATGCTAATTGATAATGTAACCGAAGGTTTTGTAATAACACTAAGCCTACAAATACGAGTAGTTGGCAAGTGCAGCAATTGAAACCGACCGATATGTTTTTGTTGATAGGTTTATAAATTGTGTGTGTGTATTGTTGGTTTACAAAATAATCAACTACGGAACCCTAATATTTTTTTATACCATCATAATGTTTTTCTTCATTGAAAGCTCACAGGTGTTATAAGATTTAATTGGTACGATGTACGGGTTACTACCAAGTTGTCTTTGCACTAAAAAAATATTGAAAGTGAGATTTTCAAGCAATAATGGCTATTGCTACAAGAAGCTTAAGCTTTCGTTCCAGGAAAACATCGTGTTTAAACCATAGCAAGGTGATAAATGATTTTCTAATGCTTGCCTGATTAGCAACCATATTCAAGTTGAAAATTAGTCGGCAAGTATCTATAGAGATATACACGCAACTGCGTTTGAAAGCTAGTCTCCCCATTAGGCTTAACGTGTTACCATCTTGGGCCACATTATAACTTAACATTAGGTGAGACCGTCACTGAACGCTAAACTTATAAATAAATAAAAAAACTTGTACTAACATGTAGTCTAACTTTGGGCGCTCGATTGAGTTAAAAGCCAGAACTTCTGCCTGGAACTGAGGAAACTGAGAATCCTCTTCAAGATTAGGCGGTATTTCACTCCGGACCAGCTTCTTAGCTTATATCAAGCACAAGTACGGCATGTATGGAATACTGCTGTCACCTTTGGGATGGATCAGCCAAATATCAGTTGGCCGCTTTGGACTCCATTGATCTCCGAGCTCGCAGACTTGTTGGCGATAAAGTACTGATGAGGGCAAGAATGCTCATTCTTGAGCATCGTCGTAAGGTTGCCTCTCAGTGTTATACAGATTACACTTTGGAGAGTGTGCACAGGAATTGCACGACCTATTTCCGCCCAACCCGTTTCACTGCAGGACAACTAGACGCCGCGAGATTTTCCACCATTATGTGGAGGATATTCCCCCAATTCGCACGAAGCATTTTGCTTTGTCTTTCATTGCGAACAGCCAAGGAGTGGAATTCTCTCCCGACGTCTATCTTCCCGCACACCTATAACTTGGAAGTCCTCAAGCGAAGAGTGAACAGGCATTTAATAGGTTAGCGCGATCCATCGTCGGCCTCATATTTACTTACCATCAACTGAGATCGAGGCCAAGGGCATTCCTATAATCCATAAATAAAAACAGATTTCCCGCTACCTCCTTCATTTTAAGCCCAAAACACGTAAAAACATTTCGCGTGAGTCCGACCATTAATTTGGTGCGTGAAAAGAACGCCGACGACGTGGTAACGACGCCGCGGCGACACCGTCACGAGCCCTTTCATTGATAATGGATGGGCGCTGAACTGGGAGAATTATTGCAAAGCGTGCTATTTCCACCCTTCGATTGGGTTTCAGATCGATGTTTATAGTATCGGGAAACACACCTTAACAGGTTTTTCTTTAGAAACTTCCTCACTAATATAGTGTTAATTTTGGACATTTTCACAAAAAAGACTTCGCATAAGGCAGTGATAATCGCTTCTGATAGGACATGAAAATTGTATCTAATTGGACTGAAACACTTAGGCATGTCGAATTCCGTGATCAGCCTCTGTATATCCAGTAATATAAGAAGTAAGTAAGAAATCTCTTACAGTGACTTTCATTTGGATTGTCGCGTTTCAGGATCAGCCTGTGAATCTATATCCATATGCCGATAATCTTGCAGGTTGGCATGACAGCACGACCGGCCATGGATTTCCGATTTAATGTGCTTACCGTCAATTAGAGTGCCGTCACTTTCCTGTACTACTATAAAACAAATCTGAAGAATATCTATATTAATAAATCTGTTATTATGTCTGTACATGTATTTTTTCCCAAATTTCCCCATAGACATGCTATATGAAGAACACTGATGACGACTACGACTAAAAAAATAAATCTGTCTGTCTTTTTTTTTCGTTATAGGTTTTGTGGCTTAGTGGCCACAATCTCACCTTATGTTAAGTGACGATGCAGCCTAAGAAGATAACACGCTACACCTAGTGGAAGACTGGCTCTCAAGTGCAGGCTGCCGGAACACACCTATTAGTGCTTCGCGACAGATTATCAACTTGAGGGTGGTAGCTAGCCAGGCGGGCATTAGAAAATACCCTATCACCATGCTATGATTTCCTCACAATGTTTTCCTTCACCGAAAACTCAAGCTTATTGCAAGGATTCGAACTCACGTCAATCAGTCAAACTACCACTGAGCCATCATTGCCTCATTGTTGTTTGTATGTCCGGATTTGGGTGAACAATGGCTTGACCTATTCTTGTGAATTTTTGTACACGAGATTGTTATGTCATTGGTAAAATGATAGGCTATATAATTTTTCAATAATACTTTAATAAAAACGTTAACAAAAATAAAAAAAAATTGTACAGTATATTGACTATATGAATTGTCAATAATATGAGTAGAAAATAATATGACGGGTTGAAAATAATTACAGCGTAATAAACGCATGCAGAATTATTAATAATATGCAAGGACACATAAGTTGTTCAAAGGTATGCCACGATCATGTTCGGGATAAGTTATATATAGAGTTCAATAACCTTTTACAATTATATACACTTACAAAAAAATTCTAAGGTGAAGATCAAGCCCCTTAAGTGTATTTGTCAATGTAATCCAAATATAATTATATAGTTAACATTGATAACTGTGTTGCGTGAGTAAGAACAATACATAAATAAAATAATATTTTGCTTGGAATAATAAGGGATATTTATCGTGTCGTCCTCGTGAAAGTGTCACACGCAGTGCCGGCTTGTACCGACTAACTGCTACTTTCAATCTGGTGGGGATTCAGGTAAAACTACGGGAGGCATACAAAACGTGTACATTTCAATATCCAAGCTTGAGTATATTTTTTAGATTATGGGTATGAGTGTCTATAATTTATAATGTATTAGAAATCACAAGTATTTTTTATTTAAATAAGAAATCGAATAAATAAATAGAAGTTATTTAGTAGAGAAGTATAACTAGGTAGCATTGAAAGCGATGAGTGTATTCGGACAACTTGTCGATGAACATAGGTTTGTCTTCAACAAGAAGCCTGAGCTCTTGGTGAAAAAAACATCGTGATGAAATCATAGCCTGGTGGTCGATCGTTTTCTAAAAGCTCGCCGAAAGTAACAATTTCAAGTTATAATATTTCAAGCACTGTGTGTGTCCTCTGCATAATCTGTGACTGTTTTTAAACTAAAAGCCAATAAAATATTAAAAGAAATGTTTTTAAATCAGTTCTAATAAACGGCAATCTCGATACGTTACTGTTATCGTTAACCGTTATGTGTTTGTTCACCGCTGATTTATATTTTATTTATATACGTTAATATATTTATTGTGAGAATGTGTAAAAAAATACCAATAACTATAAAACGTCAGGTATAATATTAAAATTCTCAAAAAACATATTTCCAATGCCAAATACATGTATCAACTTCGACCCTTCGAATATAGATAACTAAGTTTTCCAACAATCCCTACAAAAAGGATGAGTTAACAGTTTAATTCATTTAATATACATCTCTTTGAATTTGAGCCCCGAAACTTTATATGTAAACTAGCAATGTCCTGCGGCTCCGCACGCGTTTATGACGTAGTAGTTATTTTCATCTCGTAATTATATAAATTATTGAAAATTCTTATGTTATTGAGGAATGACAATATATACTTTTCGTGTACAAAGTTGTGTCAAAATCGGTTAAGAAGTTAATAAAGTTTATTTTCAAATTTGTAATAGAAATAATGACAGTTCTTATAGCCTATCACTCATGGAATGATATGCTTCTTATCTAGGAAACTTCATCAAAAGCGGTCGAGAATTAAGAAGAAAATATTTTTTGCCTTTTTTTAGATTTCTACAAGTATTTCTGAAAATTCTTATAGTCCATCAAATGAGGAAATAACCTAAGTTTCCCCGGTTAAAATCGGTAAAGCCGTTTTTTAGTTACATACAAACAAACATACAGAAAGACAAGAAAAATATATTCGTGGTCTGCGTTCTTTACAAAAGATGTCTATCAGGTATTTTGTAAAAAAAATATACTTCAGAGACAGAACTACATATTTATTAATTATATTATGAAACGGATAGATCGATCAACTTAATAATAATTAATCATTCATTGATGCAATTTCAAAAACAAAACATATATAAATATTATACTCCTTTACTGAAATATTCTTGAAGACGTTCCTTAGTTAACAGACATTTTTTGATTACGTGAAAACACGCGAGTCCCGCCATACTGCTAAATGCGACCCGCTGAACTAAACTTACTTCTATTTAACAAAAATAACGTGACATGTCCAAGTTTTATAACATAAAAATAAATCGTGAGCTTCCGATTTGACTTGCCATTTATGATATTGACATTTTCCATGCTCTGAATTATGACATTACTGGGAATCGAATGCCTTTAGCTATAAAAATATCATTCGTGAATACATAGTTTTATTTCCTTTGTTATATTTATAACTGGTGAATGTTTTACTGGTTTTTATTAGCTCCATCTATATTAAATTATAAAACTCTCTCTCTCTCTCTGTCTGTCTGTCCATTTATGTTCTTTTCACGCGAAAACCATTTCCGATTTAGGTATGTTGTTCATTTTAATTCATAGCTATGTTATCTGGCCCGGTTATAGAATATATTTTGTAAGATAAAGTAACATATGAAATAAGCAGTGCCGATAATGGTGAATTAGATCAGAAAAAAAACCTTGGCGCTTAAATGGCTTACGCTGAGTAAACCACACGAGATATATCAAATTATATTTTACATAATTGTAGACCTTGAAAAGACCTACAAAAAAGTTAGCAATAGAATATATCTATCTACTAAGGATCACCCACAATAAGCACTTTTGTCTTCCATCTTTTGAGCGGGGCAGTATGATTCGCGCGGGTGCTCAACCAACGGCATTCTGTAGTCCACGCGAGCGGAGCCGTATAATATAATGATAAAAATGTTGTATACATGTGATTACAATCTCAAATACCGTTTGAGCAAACGCCATGAAAGTTGATAGATCTAAATGATTTTTAACGGAAAAGGTTTTTATGTTATTTTTGAACTCTTTAGGTGGCGCTGTAGCTAAGTTATTAACTATTGAAAATAACAGAACGATATTTGCTAGTCTATATATTATCTATATACACTCGATTGCAAAATACGGGCGGTATTGTTTTTTTTCTTGTCTGAAAAAATAAAACATGAAAAAGATTTTTATCATTTGAACATGTTCTTGTTCGGTTAGAAAAGTGCCGTGGGGTTTAAAAAAGTACGTTCCATATTTAAAATTTGACTAGGTTTGTTTGAAACATAACTTTTTATTATTGCATTTTGTGGTGCGAATTCTCGGAAAGTTAATATCGACTCTAAATAACTTTTAGACAATGTTTATTTAATTATCTCATTTCCTTAACATTTCAAAGTATTGTTATTGCTATTTAGCGGGCTTGAAAATGGAAAACAGACGAAAACTATTCCTTGCTTATTAATTTACAAAACACTGAGGATAAGACCTACAATTATCAAACAGACTATAGTAACAATAAAATTGGTTCCTTGCTTAGGAGCCAGTTTTCTTTGCAAAAGAGTTTATATAAAAGAATAACTAATCGACTGACTGACGTATCATTGCACAGGCTAAACTACTGTGGCTAGGACCTTGAAAATTTGCATACGGGTCCTTTGTACACTATAATGATTACAAATTTTGCTCTTTAAGCTCTAGAGTCTTTACTCACCTATAGACCGTAGGATCGGATTGAAAACAGCGAAATTGGAGAGACGGAGGAAATTCTAACGTAGCAAGAAACTTGTAGCAAAGTCGCGATTTTGATTATCTAGTTATACATGAATTTCGCTTAGTTAATAATTTATCGTACCTGTAGGAATATAGCGAAAAATTGTGAAGATTCCGAGTACAGATGAGTTAAATTATTAACGACGAGATCCTAATCAAATAATTAATTAATCAACAGATTTTATTCTTTAAATATCTATTTCCATGAGTTATTTGTATTTTCACTTATGTTCTACTTATTATGTCTTCTTGCTTTTGAAATTCGTATAAACTACACAAAAGATTTTTTAGTAGCACGGAAATTTGACGTCACTGTTCCTGATGATAAGAAGAGTACAATCCAAACACAACAGCGTCCATCAAGAGATCAGTAATCCATCGCCGCTCGTTGTTGTCATGCCGGCCTACAAGCCTCCCAGCAGCTGGATGTATACTGGCTAAACTCGAAACACGACAATTCAAAAGAGAGTCACTGTAAAGGTACAGATCCTTCCATCCCACTTGAACACTTGATATACACCAACTCAAACCGGAACGCGACACGCTCACATGTGCCTCTATAGCGAGTGTTATATCTGTTGTATGGTGGTCGCAATCTAGTCAGATACAGTTGTGATATCCTACAACCCAGTTATATCCATAGTGTAACGATTAATATCTGCTACGGTCACAAACAACAATAGAAGCTAGTTGAGTAATAATATACGAGGCAGCAGCTTATGTACGCTTTGAACAATAGAATCTTGCAAAAGGTAAATTGAAAATTTAAGAAACCTCCGACACAAGTAAACTATTCATTGAAACCATTCCCATTAGCGCAAATACGATATCACTGGTGAAGAGTTAGGTATCTTGCAGATTCTAAATGATGCTGTAAGATTATCTCAATGTTACCGTGTTCTTCTAATATCATTCAAGTAACAATACCAAATGTAGACTCGATCAGACCTGTGAAAGATGTTCATATCCATTTATCAACTAGAAAAGAGTTGATCTAAGAGCTAAAAACACTCTCGATCATGTCACATTTCATACAAAAAAAAAAAAAAACTAGAAAAAATCTGCTTAGCCCTTTGAGAACTACGATGCCACAGACAGACACAAAGATGACACATGTTAAACTTATAACATCCCTCGTTTTGCATAGAGGGTCAAAAATAGTAGTAGACGGAGAGAAGTTGTTGACTTAGTAATGTTTAAACTAGGAAAGTATTAACAATACATATAAAATTGATTAAGAAGTTAGTATTAAGTATATCTGTAATCATCTGTATGTATTTGTTATTTGGGATTCCCTGGTACATGATCTGAATGAAGGGAGTGTCTTATTTGAGTGCTTATAGATAATATTATAAAGCTCAAGATATTGCTTGTATGTTTGAACGGGATAATATCTGAAACTACCAGTCAGATTCGAAAAATAATTTTGGTACTTTATACCATATTCTTTGAGGAATGTTATAGATTATAGAACTTCACGCTACAACTCTAAAGAGCAGAGGAGTGAGCATGAACGTCAAGCAATCTGGCGAGCTGTAAGGGAAGTAAGAAAAAGCTGAGCCTACATAGGTGCGTTGGCGGCAGCGCGGTGGAGTATTGATCGAATAAATTTAACACGGTTGAAACCGTGGGGCATAGTTATTATAGAAATGACATTATAAATAGTGTATTTGTAGAAAGCATAGATTAACAAAGTAACGCGGTTGGAACTGAAGCTGGAATTGGGTATTAGAAAAAAAAAGAATATCGATTTTTTATGTATTTTAAAGCTTCATCATAATTATGGTAATAGTTAATTGGAAAAACTCTTAAAACATTTTTTTTATTAATAATAAACAATAGAAAATTGTAATATTTCAAAAAGAATCACATGACTACGAACGCGCCACGATTGATCGCCAGGTTTGTGACGTCATATCTTATAGGGCAAGACCGGCGCGTTTTCGGTACTGAATTCAAAAATTAATTTTTATTTTGAAATATCTTTTGAAACAATGCGAAAAAAAATTTGTTTTGTTATAAAACTTATATATGATCTTTCCTTTTATCACAAAAGAAAATTAAAATGCCCAATTGTATAAGAAAATTTCAATAGAATTCTAAAAGCTCATATTTAACTTACAGCACAAAGCGTATACTGCTGTTGTCAGTAGATAGGAAAGCAAATACTAAAATATGAAACGGAAGGTTCTTTTCATACCCCCGCTTATCAAGTTGCCGTGAATCTTCGAGCGTATAAATGTCTAAGTAAATTTAGTCTTTTTGATAACTCCGAGACGATGAAAATGGAGTTCTAACCTCTACGGGACTAACCGAAAAGGTTTTGAACAGGTACGAACTTCAGGGGGCTCTGATATGTTCTCTAAACTAGTACCTTCAAATTTGCAATGTACTATGATTACTACATTTTTGGAATAATTATTCTTATGTTGTAAACCTACAAGGGTACTTATGTATAACAGAACGAAAGGTTGTTTTTCCATGTTATTAACCAAATCTTCAAAAATTAAAGAACGATCAACAAGACAGTAGCTCTCTTGCAAGAATTGCCAATGAGTTTTTTTGTGGCAACTCCAAATACCTGTTTTTTGTATTATTTATAATACACTTAACTTGTGAACAATAACCAAACTACATCACGTAACACGGCACTAATATTACTGAATATAAGGTCAGACAACAAAAGTTTAGTTTACTAAATATTAGGTTTCCGCCAAAAACTCTGGAAGGGCTCGTGCAAACGCTACTGCTTTGCGACAGTGGTGAGACGCTTTACAAGTCGAACTCTGCACAAATTCTACCATTATTGAAAAATGAATTAATTATATATTTAATTAGTAGAATTTATATTATTTCAACAGTTTAAAAGATACATCTATAACCATTTAAACAAAATAAATTACAAACATTAAATATTTATACTTATTATGAAACACTCCTATTCGTTTCATCCTTCACAAAATAATTTCAGTGTAGCAGATAAATCTTTCCATTCATCAGCAAACAAGTCGTCAAGAGGAAATTTTAAAAGGATTTTGTTCAATTGTCGGAGTACTCGGCTGGTAGGTGAATTGTAATATGCTCTGTGAATAGTTATGTCTCTGAAATTTCTGCTTGATTTCATTTTGTTCTTTGCAATTTAGTAAAGTTAGTAAGTGGAAATAAAGAAAATCTTCGTTTTATGTGCAATGAAATAATTAATTTTTATCATTGATATCTATTTACATATTAATGTTTTAGTTTTAATTTTCTTCTTAATATTTACGCTAATAACAAAATTTTAGAACAAATATAGATGAATGTATTTATACAAAATTATTCGAAAGCTTTAAGTCGATGTGGAATCACGGCATGAATTATTTGATACGATTCGAAAATACGTCCGCAGTTGAAAAATAATGACACCCAATTTAGAAAACTTAATCCGTGCTCTACTGAGAGTATTTACCAGCCAGTGGTCTGGAGCATAATAAATGACATAAGTTGGGTAAGTGGGCCTTGTTTTAACAATAGAGGCTTTGTTTTGGGATCCCTTGTATTAAGAAACTGTTATATTTATGTCCGAAGGCTAGAATTCATTCGGTTTTATCAATAAAATTAGCGATTTATATATTAAGTGCTTCGGTAAATTTCGGGGATTTTTGTTAACTTAACAGTAACATTGTTTACTAATTGTTGAAGTTATACTTCTTTACGCGTGTTATGAACAAATGACTATGATGAATGATGATGAGAGTGAATTTTTACGATACGTGCGCAATTATATAATAAAAAGTATACACCATGAAGTTGCTTGTTCTATTGTGGCGAAGATAGTCGCACTCGATGTTAGTTTTTAAAATGCTATATTAGTATTTATATATATATAAATATGCTATAGTAGTATTTGGAAACAAAATTACCAATATTGTAATCAATCAGATGTTTGGTCTTTGGTTGACTATGTAGTTCATTATTGTGACGCTAGATGTCAGTATCATATTATTCGATTATGGAGTTTTTTTTTAATATATATTTTAAAACACAGTCCTTTTGTCAATATATAATTTACTAGTTATTTACTCGTCCGCTATGATAGGTGATAATTAAACTTTGATAATTGTGACACTATTCAAAAAAATATATCATTAAACATTTGTGCATAGGTAAGTACATGCATCTTATTTTGTATCTTAGGATCTCTCCTTACTCTCGTAGCTCATTGAGGACGGTCGCTCTATATAACATAGTAACATTGCTTATCATAAGACTAGTGGAATCAATAGTTTTGACTTATTGGCAATAGAAATAGTATGGTTACTACATATTTTTAACAAATGATAAAAGGCGTAAAGGCACTGATGTTCGTAGTAACTTTGTTTCATGTCTTTATTTTTTAGAATTGCATCCAACGCATTGTTTACTTTGTAAATAATGGTAACCTACAATCCTCTACACCCATATTTAACTTACCATTCCTTGTAAAAGTAATAATCATTAGGTATGCATTGAATGTTTTAGATAGTAGGTATGTTTACAAAAGATCTTCCACTATAATAGCATTATGATTGCTGCTGTCTATCGTGTCATTAGATCTACTTTTACCATTTCATAATTACCCTTAATGACACTTTTACCAATAATTACTTATGTCCTCATGCTCATATATGCATATATGCCCATGTTACAGTGATCATATATTTATTTGATTCATATCATTATTGACAATGTTTGCCTAATAATACCAATGTCCATTACCTTTATATAAAAACTAGCTGTGTTCCGTGGCTCCGCACGGGTTGGTTACGCAGTAATTACTATCGTCTCGTAATTTTATTTTTAACATGGTATTGTTAACTCTTATAGCCTGTTAATTATGGAATGATATACACTTTCTGTTTACAAAATTTCATAAAAATATTTGGAGAATTAATTAAAAAAAAACTTGTTTTTACGAGTTTTAAAATTGTTACTGATAATAATTTGATAGCCTATAAATTCAGGGATGATATAAGCTTCTCATGTACAAAATTTCATTAAAATTGGTAAACCCTTGCTTGGGTTAAATTTTCACATACAAACATTTTTTTTTATCATATTCATGATCAGTATCCTTTATAATAGATTTAGAATTGAAAAAAAAACTTGTACAGACAGATTTACTCATTTATGAATGTAGATAAAAATGTAGTATATTCTTATAATTGTTTACCTAGGTGATAAATGTATCTGTCATTCTTAATGATTGTCATATGAGTAAGTACTAAAATGATTTCAATTGGCGGTTCTTCTGATAAGATAATATAATAGCGGAGTTAAGTTTTTTAATGTTCGAGTTACTGATTAAGATTTAACGAAGTACCATCTCTCCAATTTAAAGACACACAAAAAACAAGACAAACCTTTTGTCACAGTATTTACTATCAAAAAACCCTACAAATACTTATATAATACACTAATCGTGATAATTCCTTCTCCACTACAAGCCTTAGATGGTATCAAATCCCCAGATATAATTTCAACAGTTCTCGTTAGTATGGCATTTGCGTTAAAAATCCTCTACACTACTATCACAACTCTCTCAACCATAAAATATACTAAAACAAGGAATACGAAGTTGAATGAACAATGTTTTGTCACTAGAAAATTAGTATTAACCTTCGCAATTGTTTAACTCTTTGCTATTTGCTTAATGTCGAAGTGAGCCGAAATAACATGTGTGTGTGGATGTATCTACAGTGTAATTATGTAAATTTAATGGCATGTATAAACCCGCGCTGTCAGCTAGCAAATGCGGAACTATCGCGACCTCCGAACAGTCCTATTTGAATGAACTAACCGGTGTTAAAGCGTTTACTATTTTGCTAATATGTTGCATTTGTACAATTCAGTTTGTTATTTGGATATTGATTATATAATTTAGTTTTCTATCTATATTTAATATTATGAAGATCAAGAGGTTATTTGATTTTGTAATCGTAAATCGTGTAATTGTTTTGTAGATTAAGCGCGTTAATCTAACTACCACTCTTATTTGAAAATATCCTTTAAAAAGCTATATAATTTTACGCTACGGCCTTAAAGAGCGGAGCTAGCAGTAAGCATGGACGTCAAGCAACCTGGCAAGCTGTAGGCAAGTGATGATGATCTTCTTAGCCGATTTCGGCCACAACGTATAAGAACAACGATAAACTACACGGGGACAGTGGCGGAGGTGCGGTGAAGAATTGGCCGAATAAATTTAACACGGGTGAAACCGTGGGGCACAGCTAGTATTTTTGAAGTGAAACTTCTTATGCTACTTCCAACACGTTAAACGTTTAACGCACATTATCGGTCTCTTCTCTTTGTGTGAGCCAGAGCGAGAGAGCAAATGTCGGTGTGTGTGCATATTGCACACTGTTTAAATAAAATATATTTTAAAATGAAGTTTCACTTCTATCGTGGGTGAATCGCACACACACTTTTTTACTCGACATTGCTCCGAGTGTAAAATCGTTTTACAGAAAACAAACTTATTAATATTTTTTCTATTCAAACAAGCTTTTTTTTACATTTTTTTTATGATTATAATGACAGTCGGACGCCTTTGGAATTAAATACCGGTTAGAATGGATCATAGTTAACGTTTATTTGGTATATGTGTTATAGGTAATATATAGAATGCTTGAGGCTAGTCGGCAATATATTAAATGATTCATATTTCATACATTGCCTAGGCATTCTATAGAATGCCAAATGAGAAACCGGCTAAGTATGAGACCACGGCGTCCGCCAGCCGCCCTAGCGACCGGCTCGTTCTCATGATCGCTACTCCGAGAGCAACTATTCAGAGACCGAGTCGAACGAGCACGATCGCCTTATCAGGACATTTTTCATACTTTGCCTAAATATCATTTGGCATTTTGCCATAAAAACCAAATCAAATTACGCCAAATTAACGTATTATAGGGCCAAATAATATAAGTTGATGAATTTAAAACAAAAACCATCACATGCCACTTTGAGATCCCGAATATGCGTCGGGATCATCAGTATGCTATTGTGATATGATATTGAGTGTCACATATAATTATGAAAGATGGAATTACGACAGATGCCCGTTCATTAGAGTATGCTTATTTTGATTCGAATATGTTTAATAGTTAAGTTAATCCATAATATGAATATACAATTTATTAAATTCACTAAACCTTAATAAATTAATTGAATAAAAAAAAAGTATGTGGTTGCCAAATCACGTTTGAAGTCGTAAGCAATATTGCAACGAAATTGCTTTTTTATTACTAGCTTTTTGTCTTTGTTTTTCTTAAATAAAAGACAGCGATTCCATTAAACCGTGTAATGGAGACAGTCAAGTTGCAATAATTGCAATTCCAACGGCAGTTCATTGGAACACAGCACGTACGCTGATCGTTTGTAAGGGACGAACTATAGATTACTCTATTGGGACTCAATTATCTACCAAACATATTATAACTGACGCAATTTATGGAAAGAACAGCAAAACCTCCACTAAATTTAAGTAGAAAATCACAGATTATTATAATATTCGTACAATGTTTTCATACTTTTCTGTCGCGTCTACATTTTGTAAACCTGATTAATGTTGTGTTATTAAGAAACAAGATTAATTATTGAATCACCTTATGTAACCGAGTGCTCGAGAGGTGAATTCACGCACAGTATAATCTTTTGCTAGACAAATATGTTAGTTTTTATATCTATACCAACAATGCAAAACTCTGGAGATTTTTTGTTTGTTTCTGCCCGCGCTAATCTCTGTAAGTACCAGTCAAATTTGAAGAATTATTTTTGCATTTTATAGTATATTTATTAAGAAAGGTTATATTATAACTTCACGCTATCGCTATGGCGTAAGGAGTGAGCAGTAATTATGAACGTCAAGCACTCTAACAAGCTGTAGGCAAATATAGAAAGTGAGAACTACGATAGGCTACATGGGTGCTTTAGCGTTGTTGGGTTTACATAATTATCCATTATTTTGTTACCATAATATTAGCTACGTTTATTTTGGAATAAAAATAGGCATAAATGACATTGTTCACTTAATAGTTTTTGAGAATTGGTGAATCTAGAATGTCTTATTTTTAGGACGATGAGTAGGACGGGTGATATGTTGTAATAGATTACAAATTTGCATGTCTAGTTGGGGGGTCACGACCAATGAACAGTTTTGAATTATATCCTCGTTGCGACCCTGCAGTTAGTCGTTCGACTTACATATTGCATTGTCCGGGATACTGGATAGATACCCGTTAGATACAATTTCTCGGTCGATCGGCTACATCCCGCTTAGATGCAAGAAACTTGGCCTCGTCTGTAGTTTTAACTCAATGCTCATAAAGTTATGCAGACATGAAAGCAAATTTACTTGAATTTATTTAGCTATCTTGCAAATGGTAAAAAGGATTTTTGCTCGCCTTTATATTAGAGTACCTCCGTTCGCGTTGTTCTTTAAAACTTTAATAACAATTTATTGAATGAAGATATCGTGATTTTTTTACTTTTAATAAGGAGCTAGTATCTATGGAGTGAAATAAAAAAAATGGTAAAAATCTATCGAGTAGTTTTAGCGTGATTCACGCACAACAGTGACCCTCAATCATTATATTTATATAGATAGCTGTCTACGCTGTTTTAGATTTCTTTTTTTATATGCGTTCACGTCAAATCCGAAGTGCCATTTCAGGATGTCGTATAAGCCATTCGGCCCTTCGTCTCCTGAAATGACCAGTGGACTGAATGCTCGACGGCGCTAGTCTCTTACGTATTTTTTCCGTTGCTATTAGAGAATAATAAGAACTTGGAAATCTTATGAATTGCATAGCACAAACTGCGTCGCATTAGACATAAACATCAATTGAATAAAACCAAGACCTGCAATCAGAAGTTCGAGTTGGCCGAATTGGTGAATTCATATCTTTATTTGTTACCTACGATTTGGACGTCCAAGACAGACGATTCGCGCATTTCAATTGTGGTTCTAAATTGTCGCTTTTTTTGTCTTCTTTTCGTATCCGCAGGACCTATAACGTCATCATTGGCCTCGAGAATAGTTTTAATTCAATGCTTATAAAGATGTGAACTGTAAAACGGATTCGGTGACACTTTTATATAATTTAACTGTCGGTCCGGTATGAAGTTATGTTCTACGATTTTAGTTTTATAAGTTTATTTACTTCACAGTAGGTACAACGGTGATCATCTCCAATGACTGTCAGTTTCATTACACCAGCTTATATATATTAATAAAAAACATTTGAATAACTGGATAAATAATATGACTAATTGTGAAACGCTATTCAATATAAATTATCGTTTTTAAGGGATTTGATCGTGATCATCACTTGTCACTGTACAGTCTGGCACAAATGCCCGATTTCATCGTTGTCTTAAATCTATCCTCTTTTGTCAAACTGGAAGTAATTACTAAAATTAATCTGATGAACAGCCAAATCGATTTATAATGTCTGAATTTTTATAATGTATATGGTGGCTGCATCCTAAAAGATGTTAATGAGAGCATTAACATACTAATATATAAACATTCATTTTATATGCAAAGTAACATCCAAGACATCAAGATCAGTCTGGTAAATCCTGGAATGTTAGAACCATTCCGTTCTCACTGTCTCCCTGTCACTGTCACTCGCTGTCTTGGAAGATACGTATAAAAAGTTAAGTATATAAAATAAATGTTTATTTGTTTGTTTGTAGCCTATGCGTTCTTAAACCATTCATCGAATTGCAATGACACTTCGATAAGCTATTATCCGCACGCATGTAACATTTTCTGTATCAGTACAACATGTTTATAACAGATGGCGTGTATTTCGTATCATTTTCGAAACAACGGATATAAAGTCGCGGGCAAAAGCAAGTCCTAATATAATATTAAGAGTAGTCTAAAGTTACTTCTTATTACGAAAAACTTGCTACTAATTTGGGTTTTCATGCATTCAGGAGACACTAGGTATATTTGTACTATTTATTTTGAAATATATTTAGACACTGTGTCAGTATAGATTTGTTTATTCATTAGGGAACGCAGCGCGGTGCCATGTTTGGGAACTTTGTAGAAGCAAAGTGATTGTATTTGCTCGCCCGGTAATTACCATTCCTATATATTGTGTATATTTACAAAGACATACTGTTGACGTAATAATACATGTATATCTGGTCCGTGTTCCGACCCAGAAATGTTTAAATCGAACGGTTATGTATTTTGAAGAACACACAATTTTGCGTCAGTATTTATTTAATCCACAGATTAATTATAATTGTATTTTGTATCTAATTTGGTTTTCTGACTATTATACCATATCTATACTGCCATAGGTAATGTTACACTTAATCATAAAAAAAAAAACATAGATATGAAATTAAAGCGAGTATGACATATATTAAATATTTAGAAAGAAAAGAGAGAAAGATAGAAACATTAATTCCACGTACAAACAACTCATATAAAAGAAAACAATAGAAAGAGACAATAAATAAGTGTCTCTGTGATTATTCATAATTCCAATAATAACAGGTAATAAATTATGTTTTTTTGCCGATAATATTGTCCTAAATTATGCCAAGCCTATAAGACACACCGTTTAAATTATCAGCATTTTATTACGTTTAATTAATGTTTATGTTATTTCATATAACAAATCCTATATTATGAGATATCAATTCATGTATAATATATTGCTATCAATGGGTTTTTTGTTATGTGTATTATGAGGAAGGAGTTGTCCTACAGACACATGCCAGCACCATTGTATTCTAAAATCTTAATTGTGTTAATAATATGTATATAAATAAAACGTTAATTTATTGTCAATAAGATAAAAATGATTAACCACAATATGTAAGTAGTCGATTAAAATAAAGCTGTTCACAGATTTAACACCTTTGCCGCACAAATAATTGAACGAGTGATTTATTTTTTACAGAACTGTAAAACTGTAATGCATTATTAAACATACTATAGGTTTTAGTTTATACTACACCTTTTTGCATCACAAAGTAACATCAGGAATAACGCTGGTCGACTTACAAAGGCCGGTTTCAAATATTTATTATAGAAAATTCGCTATGCCTCCATTCGCAGGCTCTGAAGAATATAAAATACCTTTTTATTTTCGCTTATACTCAAGTATTATTTTTCCAAAGCGTAGATAAAGAGAATTGTACGGTTACGTACATTATTTTAAGTCTATTAGTGTCATCAACCTCGGAACTAACCATATCTAGGATTCAGCTTATTAGAATCGTATAATTTTTATAATCATATATTATTCCTTAGAGGTGTTTTATCCTAGCCACGCCATATTTCCGTAATTTTTTGCACTAACTAAATTAAAGATTCAACATCATTTTAAAGTGTATATTTCCCGGTATTGAAGAAACAGACAAATAGTTTAATGTTAATAGTTTTGTTAAAAAAGAAGATTATTTTTTTCCATTAGGAGTGCCATCTGTTCATGCCAATGAAAATATAATCAAGGCGCCATTTATAAACTATCTGTTTAACTATCATTACAGCTGCTAATTACATTGATTACATTCTGTAACTTGCAAAATATTCGTTTGAATCAGTTACTCTATTTTATACAGCCTATTTGTAGTACAGCATTCAGTCGGGTAACACGACATTAATGTACAATTATATTAATAAAACAGTTTTATCTAACTTAAAACATTATATCATAAACTGGCTACAGTAGATTTGTAGAAAATAAGACTCGGTTCTTATTCATACAATATTTTTTATCAAGCTTAACCTCCTTGCGATGTGAATATGGCCTATATAATTAACAACATGTAAGAAAATATTAAAGTATCTATTGCGACAGTGTCAAACCCGATTTGTGATTCCACGATGTGAATTATCTTGTAATCCCTTCTATAAATGTAGTGTGAATATAATATAAGATTCCATATGAATGTGTTTACTCCTGACTTTATGAAATAAAATGACTGAAAATCGGTAAGAACTTTCAGACCAACAGAATAATTATATTTTGAAATAAACTTCGCTACTCTTATCTGACGTGGGTGATTAATAAAGCAATAAATATTGTTACAGGCCATAAATGAAAACAAAATCATAATTTTGTGAATATAAACCAATTTTTTTTTAATTTTGGGTAATATATTTTTAGATTACCTAGAAATGCAGTAATTTTACAGATTTTTTATGTATATATATACATATCTTACCTAATAAACGAGTTAAGTTTCTAAATGTGAAAGATTTTCAAAATAAAAATTAATTCTGTGTTACAGAGTATTAGAAGTGTTTAATTGTAGTTTAAAAGTATAGGCGTAGCTTGCTACATGAATCGATACGCGTCGCGGCGACATTTATCCTCGCTCAAGCGACTCTCACTTCGGAATAGTCGAGTAACACGGTGTCAAGATAAGGGCTTCAGATGAAAAGTTGTCTAACGCGTCATGAGGGATGCTTACCTGTTTACGGACAAAAACGACTGTACTCTATCACACGTTTCGTTTTCATACTCGGTCACGTTCGCTTACATTCTCCTATATATAGAGACGATCAAGTGAAATATGGCTGCCGATGTGTATTATTAATATGATATTTGTTGGTTTACGTTTTATTGTAAGACAAGCTTTTCTTAGTGGAGCTATGTACTTATTGTTTATCTATGTAGGTTTACTCAGAACTCCTAATGTCGGTTTAGAGTTGATAATTTCAAAGCTAATAAGAACTGATATTTGTACTGTGTTTGATTTTTACATATAATAATTGATCGAAAGCAACTAATTTGGACCCATTTATCGCCTTTTATCGAAGTCCTGTGTCAATGATTATTCGGCTTATATTATCGGTTCAGCCACAGAGTAATTTTGGGTAAACGTTGGTGAAAGAATTAAATAAAAACATAATTGAAATTGTTTCTTTTTTTGCTATTATAAAGTTATCATTCTTTTGGCGAGTTTAGTTGAGGATAAAATTGAGAGTTGCGCGTGGGTTACGTGATGGAAGTTATAATTTACATCATAATTACAATTACAGTATACTAAAAATAAAAATTTCTCCAAAAGTTTTGTCTCGCGTGCTAACAACATCATGAAGTTAGGCACCATTGGTAATAATGTGAATTTACTTTACTTTACTGAATATTACCATTCAAATTAAAATCATTCTAATTTATACCCGTAAAATTACACAATTAAAAACAAAAAGTCAGTATATGAAATCACATTATCATCATTGGTGGCTAACTTCATCATGTTGCTGGCACGAGGGATAAAATCTTTGGAACAATTTTTGTTTTGTTAAAATAATTATAACTTCTTAGGTGTGTACATAATTAAACACTTTTTTTAACAATGTATCGAATTATGTTATTATTATATTTGGCATATTAAACATAATAGACAACATTCTGAACTTTAGATTAGACAAAAAAAAAAACCATAAACAATGCGTAACTTTTAAAAGAGTATGAACGAGGGTTTGACAAATCTTGAAAACTGTACAACATTAAAGTGTACGGTTCAACAGAACTTATTATGACATTTATAACAGATGATACAATCGAAGTGTTTTGGAATATCACAAGCGAAATGTTTTGGTAACTCACAATGTAACGTGTACCAGTATTTTATTCTTTGAAAAACCGTTTTATTGACTTTATAGGAACATACAGCGAGTGGTTCGATTGCTTAGATAAAATTTAAATAGAAAAATATTATGGTGTGACCACGGTTCCACTCACCTTGGGTTGTCGCGAGTCGGATCTTATATCCAGGGACGTGGCTTCGCTCCAGAGGTGGTTTTAGGAACACATGCGGCATAGTTTGCAATATGAGTTTTTTAAATAATTTGCGGGCGCGAGCAGTCCGGTTCTCGTAACAGGTAAACGACTTCTTTAAGTCTTGCCAGGTGGCGCTTGTTGCGACGCATACCCACGTGAACCCGTGTTGCCAATAATAAAAAACCAACAGATAAGCAGTATTTAATTAAATCTCCTATTCATTAATTGAGTGAATTACCTTTGTGCAACTAAATTTGAAAACCCTGAAGCAAATCAGATGACAGTATTTCCAAAATGTGTACCCAGTCGCTCACCAATGTTATTATTACCCACTTCGCTAAGGCTACATTGCTAGGCCACAAATGTTGTTTGCTATCCTCCAAATGTATTTGAACCTTAAAACCTAACAAATATATTTATCGAAAACTGTAATTTATTTTCTGAATTTCAAATATTATATTTTAGTTTATTAATTCTTATTTTCAACAGACTGGACATTCAAATGGATGAGTTTAAATATAACAAATTCCCTAATGTTCAGTTAGGCATTTTGATTCGAATTCTAGCCGCCACGGGCGCTTCACCGCTCGTAGTTTCAACGCCGCAAATGGACCGCAAAATTGTAGTGGACTGCAGTTGAACAATGACCATTATTGTAGTTTAGCCAACGACTAAATCCAACTTGAATTATGTCTCAAATATTTTACGAGTGCGGAGAGTCGAAGCGCGAAGCTATTTTTATGGTTATTACCGAGCTGTTTCTTATTTATAATCGCAGTTTGTCATTTAAAATGGCAACGTTTTGTTGCGATTAGGTATGATAAAATAAAATCATCTATATTTACTAAAGGGCTATTGTTTGAATCAGTTCGAAATAATCTGTTAATGCTTGTTTTCTTGAAATCAAGCTTCTCTATTTACAAAGGAATTAGTAATTTCAGACGTTTACTGTTTAGAAACAAGGGGTCCCTTGTTACCCAACCTTTCTTGTAAACAATTCTGTTAGTATGTGTTCTATTGTTTAGTTTGTCTTCGTTGAAGAGAGGACAATATTTTATATTTTACTTAATCTTCTTTTTTCCTGGTTTGCAAATTTCCTGTAGTAAACTTGTCGATCATTTGCTATTAACGTTCACGGATTTTTTTATGCTGTTCAGTACATTATAGTCACAAGTAGTTATTATACCGTACCCGTTAAAAAAAAATGTATGTTATTTTTATATATAATATATGCATTCATGTATCTTAATCCTCAGGTATTTATTTATTGATTTTGCAATGCAATGATTTTGCAATAAAGTGGGCTGCGTATAATTCATACAGATTGTTTCAATAATTCAATTCTTTACTAATAGTTCCATATTATCATTACAATTAAAGAAATAATAAATAATGAAACAACGATAAAATCAGTTGGTAGGAATAACCTGACAAAAGCCAGCTCGGACATTACAAATGGTACCATAAAACTGTAGTAATACAATAGCATTTGTTTCATACGGGAAATATTCATGCTCGATGCATACGAGCATTCATTGATCGTACATGGAATCTATTGTGGCAAATATCATGGCTGCTACGTAATTGGAGATACCTAAAGCTTTTAGCTCTGAATGGCATGTTCAATGCAATTGATTGCATGATCATGGCATATTAATGGAGTAAAATGTTGAAAGATAATTGCTACTTTTCATCTAACTATTGAATAGATATTTTTTATAGTAGCACGACAAAGTAACGGAACTGTGCCTAATTAATTCAAAAACTTTGTCGACCACAGAGTTATCAGCAATCTATCGTCAATGGCCACTTTCGTGACGGCCCGCGTAAATAGAAAATGGTTATACACCGGCTAATACGACGCGCATAAACGAATCACTATGACAGACTTCGCAATATGCGTGGTGTTCAGAACCCAGTCAGGTACTACAATTTGACTACTCTGCTATCGTCATTTGCCCGTTCTTTACTCAGCAGGGTGCATTACGTGCAGGTGAGTTTGGCTTAGCTTTTTAAATCTTAAATAAACTTTTTTTTGACCACCCTTGTACGCTAAAATTTTTGGTTATGTCACTCTTAGTTCATTCTGTGTTTTACACAGCACTTAGTTATTGTAAAAGCGTGTAAAGGATAGATGTTGTAAAGTCAGAAAAGTTTTAACTATCTTTGAGATCCAGGCTAGCCTTATCTGGATGTAGGATACCTCATTGAGTAACAAACGTGGTAATGACAAAAGTGGGGTGGCAGAGTACTTGTACCCTATAGATAGCGACTGGCATACAAAAGGCTTATCATGTATTGTTGTGAATCGTTTTTATTATTAGTTTTTTTGGGATCAATAAGTGTATATCAAACTATCTAAATATTTGACTTATTTGTGCCTTATAAGTCAGTGTGGAAAGTTTTGTTATTAGTATTTCATCCCACTTAACTTGATATGCATTTTTCATGATATATTGGGTATTTTATATTTGCTTATAAATATATACCTAAGCTAGAAAGGTACAATAATTATTATTATACATTAAAATTGAGGCAATTGTCTTTCGAACATTTGCTCTCTCTTATCACTCCTGCAAAATGTTTTTTTTTTCTTAAATCCTTTCTAAATATGTTTTACGAATGAACGCATCGCAATGAACACAGTGTCGCTCGGTGTCGTCAGATGAAAAACGTCTCGCGATATTAACATCAGAGCTAGAGAACAGAGCAATTTGTCTGCAATCTCGTGCGAGCCGACACTACGCCTAAGGTTCTTCCACTTTTGTTTCTTTTTAATGAGCGTCACCAAGCTTTCAACTCTAATGTCCGCCATTGCGCGCGTAATTAGGCATGTTCTTTGTGCTTTACAGACACTCGAGCTCTGCTTTATGTCGTGGATAGGTATAGAAATCGTTTCTTCGCTATTCTTATAAAATAGTGAAGAATAAATTTGATTATTTGATTCGACATTGATTGGAATTTGACATATTACGAGTAACAGACTCTCTCATTCGATGAAAAATATTATGTAATAGTATCAGTCTGTACACATTTTAGTGCTGGGTAAAGTTATTTTTATGAAGGAAGACATACATCACCACGCTAATCTCGTGACGTTATGATTATTGAAAACACAAAGAAATCTAATATTCATTATTGTTCCACAATATACCGTACTATGAATACATTTCTCAAGCATTATAGATTCCATGAAGAAACCTCCTTAACCACGGATATTTCAATATAGTTTCAGAAAATTTTCATGTTCTTATTCTTTGAAGAATCACATATCCTATAAACGTAAAAACTTCTTACATATTTCCTGTTATCAAAAGGGAACGCTTACAATGAGACAGGACATCACAATGCAAAATGTGACTGGTAAGCGGGCCGCGTTTTGGATTTGTTACTCGCGTTCTAGACAAAAGGATTTTGCCGGTTGACAAATGATTTGCGAAAGCGATGTCAAAGCTCGCGGATTCTGACATCCTCTGTAATACAATTCCATTCTTTACATAGATGTTTGAGCTGTTTATGTATATCTTTCCAAACATATATCGATGTCAAAGGGGATTATTCTGAGTGACTCCACTACTCTTTCTTTATTGTTTAACTGACGAAAGACTAGTTAAAACTATTGGATTAACTTCTAGATGGTTGCTTTTATATGCCAGTAACTTTAACGTGTTCTATTAAAAAAAAATTTATTGAAAATAAATATTGTCAGAAATTCGACCACGCCGTTTGCAAAAATTCATGCTGCGGATCTCATAATTGGTGTTTTAACCACTATAACAATACTGTTTTTTCTAATAAACAGAAAGCGAGATATTTATGCTATAGGCAATGTATGAAATGCTTAGGCATTCTGTAGAATGCCTTAGAGTACCGTGGCAATATATGAAATAAAGATAATTTCTTAATGCTATTTAGGGAAAGTACAAAATACATCTCCGATTCGTTTCGAATACCACATGGAAGTTTTTGGCGGGATCTCAAAGTGTCGTGTGATGGGTTTTGTTTAAATTCATGAACATATGTTGTTTGGCCATATAATATGTAATTTTGGCGGGCATTTCATGAGATATACATTGATTTTTATGCCAAAGTGCCATACTATTTAGGAAAAGTATCGAAAAAGATCATGGTAAGGCGATCGTGCTCATCGGACTCGTTCTTTGAATAGTCGTTCTCCGTGTAACGATCATGAGATCGTAGCGCTCGCTGGTACTGATTCGCAAGCCCAACCTTACCTAACCGAATATCGTCGGTATTTTATATTTTTTAATAAGTTAATTAGTTGATAAATTATAATATAATTTTCAAACAATTTTTAATTGTCTCTGCTTCAAACATAGCTCTAACAAGATAGCGAACCCTTGTTAAAATTTTCCAGGGAGTTTTTGTAACATCCTAAAATTCATGCTCCCAGTAATTAGATACCTATTTATAATTCACGTCAGTTGTCCACAATAATCTAACTATATCACATATAAATTACGCCAATTTTACTTAATATAGGGCCACATAACATATGTTTATGAATTTAAAACAAAAACCATCACATGACACTTTGAAATCCCACCAAAAACTCTGACGTGGTATTCGAAACAAATCGGGTATTTGCCGGTTTCTCATTTGGCCTTCTTTAGAATACTTAAGCAATGCATGAAATGTGTATCATTTCTCATTCTATCAGGCATACTAAGACATTTCTTTGATAATTTGACACATAGTATATATATGATTTTGTAACGATTATATTATTTATTATATTTGCTGAAGCTTTTCGAAATATTACAGCCCCAATATAATTATAGCAATGAAATCCTAACATGTCTGTCGATTGCCTTGGATAACTTTTAACAACGTTTTTAAATCTGGTTGCGAAAGTTTAGTTGTTATGGCAGGCGATAGAGAAAAAATTATTAGCAGCTAGCTCATTTTAAATAACAAACTTGTTTTTGATTATAGTAAAAATGTTTCATGTGTACTTTCTCACTTACTGTCTTCTAACTTAAATCTTTTTTTTTTAATTATGTATAGGTTTAGCGTTTAGAAATAATATCATCTGGTGTTAAGTGACGATGTGACCCAAGATGGTGACACGCTAAGTCTAGTAGGAGATTTTATTTACCTGGGAGTATACATTTTTAACTTACCAATCTATATAGGTACATTTTAAAAACAATGTTCTCAATGACTCATCGTCGAAATAAATTAGAAATTTGGAGAGAATATGGGCTTTATATTGTAATCATGGCTTAAGAAGCAATTTCAAGTCAGATATAGGTCAGAAATATTTTTCAGGCCACATTTGTTTGAAAAGTAATATTAATATTTTAAAAATAATTAGTGACATACGTATTTCAGCGTTTTTCAGAATCCAATGCCTAAGTGTGTGAATCGGGCTGACAAATGTACGTGAAACAATATATTTAAGAAGTTTCACTTCTATAGCTTTTTAATTGAAATCATTAATTTACTATAGAAAGAAAATATTAGAATCAAGACACACGAGAAAAATGTTACAGTTAATAAAACGGTAAGTATAATTTGAACTACGTAGACCACCATTATAAGAATGTCTGAAACCAGGAGTATTTCATTCATCATAAACGTCAAGTAATAATGCCCGTAGATATCACAGTAACGTCTCAATCGAGACAAGCAGGACGTTCCAATGAAATGAGCTTTGTATTATAGAATATTAAAAACGGCAACTAATATAATTCCCCACTCACTAAATATAAATCTTTATTAATATGTATCTTGTTATAAGTTCCTATATTTATGAAATTATTTCAATATTTTTTATTAATATTCTATGTAAGATGTATTTGGGATTATTTGAGATTTTAGTAATGCCGCTAAAAATGTCTGTGTTTCAAATGGATTATAAAAAACGTTAAAAACGTGCGTTTATTTTAGAACCACGATAGAATTAAGGAGTTTTGATTTATATAAATTTATGATTATGGGCATAAAATGGGGCCAACCTTGAATTCGTGAAATTTGGCCCCTTAGAAAGCAATTTAATTTGAATAACTCTTGATATTGGAGTTCACCTAAGAAGATTTTTGAAGTAAATAGGAAAAAAACAGGTATTTAAAAAAAAAGAGCCTACTGATAGTGAAGCTATGGTGACTTTCAAGTGTTTGAATTACCTATATGACAATTTCCTCAAAAAATTGATAAAAGATTTCTCTAAAATTTTATCGTTTCTTATTTGAGAAAAACTTTTTAAGAAAACTTGTTTGTATATACTTGTTTAATATATAGCTGGTAATTTTTTTATTATTTTGTACAAAATTTCCGCCGCAAACGCTGTATAATTAAGTGTCAATTAGGTTTTGATAATAAAATCAGTCAGTCGGAATTTTTAGTATAAAAGACTGATTTTTTACAGTAACACGAGTTATTCGATGTGACTCATAGACAGACGGACAAATGGATATCCGAGTGATCCAACAAGAATAACATTTCCATTAAAAAAAAAACATTCTAATGTTCAAAATACAGACGAAAATATAACTTTCTAGACATTATCTATAAAACTGATTTCGTCTAATTGAAGCCATATATTTCAGCTTGAACTGGCAGCGGTTGTTCAAACTCTAGAAATTAAATTGCAAAAGCAATCAACGATGACACAACCGTTTCGAGAGTATAGCCATCCCACAATGACTCTAAAGTTGAGAAGTTTTTATACCAATTTTAGTTTATTTTACCGCATTAAAGATCAAATTAACTTCGTTCTCTAGTCGAAGATCCAATTAATTAAATATTTTATTAAAAAATAATTATCTATGCGAGAGCCAAATAAATTAATATTTAGTAATAGTTTTGAAATCAATGGTAATAAATAAGGTAATGTGATTATATATTAGGTCCTTACCTATAAATTGGCGCTTTGATGAACTGGCCATCTTGATTTAATTAATTAATTTAAATAATTTATTATTTAAGCACTTTGTGTTAGAAGGAATGAGCAAGTGAATATTTATTTATCTGAAAGTTTTGTGGTGATATTTCTAGGTCGATGTGAGGATATATTAAGATATTATTTAGTACGTCGATAAACACTTCTTTTTGTTTTGAAGTATTTACTATCGAAAATCATTGTGATGTATGCAAATGCGCGGGTCAGCGTGTACCATTTTTTTTCCTAGTAAAACTACTTATTTTGATGTAATTTGTAACAGAAAATATTTTAAAAATGTTGAACGCAAGATAAATATTCCCATAATAAGAAAAAAATGTGGTTGAAAAATACGAAACTACCGATTAATCGGATGGAGAACGTCAATATACCGTTACCTATTTTAGTAATTAAGGTGTTTTACCCACGTTAGTTACATTTACAGACCGGTATTATGCTAATCTTACCAGTATCTACTGGTGAGATGTTATTATAAAGAGGTAAGAACTCGTAAATAGAATTTATTTTTGTACTCCCACTACTTCCCTTAGAAGGCCTCATCGTCTCTACGTGCCGTTGAATAAAGCCAACTATTGACGACATAGTTATTTTAAGAGCATATAGGCAATTCAACATACATAAAAAAGCTTTTTCTAGTTTAACACTACCGTTTGATTACTTAAATATAAACTAAGATCTTCATCATATTTGTAATTCGCTATTCTTTCTGTGTTGGTAACTTTTAACCGAATCTAACTTCTCTTATCTATGTAAACTTTTAATTGACTTCTTTTTGTTATCGTTATAGGTTGTGGCGTAGTGGCCACAATGTTAAGTGACGATGTGGCCCAAGATGGTAATACGCTAAACCTAATGGTGGACTGGCTCTCAAGTGCAGGCTGCCGGAACACACCAATTGGTGCTCGGCGGCAGATTTTCTACTTGAGGGTGGTAGCTAGCCAAGCGGGCATTAGAAAATGCTATGATTTCCTCACGATGTTTTCCTTCACCGAATGCTCAGGCTCATTGTAGGGATTCGAACTCACGTCAATCGACGCGAAGTCGTACACGCTACCACCGAGCCATCGTTGCTTCATATTTATCTTTATGTTATCTTATTAGTTTAGCTAGTATTCTTAGTGTTTTTCAAATAATAAAAAAATAATTTGTGAGTACGTTTCTATAAGGTAATTTCAGGTACTACTGGTCCGATTCTAAAAATTCTTTCACTATTAGGAAGATGCATTAATCTCTAAACTGCGAAAAATCGTGTACAACAGCTACTTATAAGAAAACATTTAAATTAAAATTCAAAACACGTTTATAAATCTTTAAAACCTATTCAGTAAGACGTGTTGCACTAAATAACGCTTTCTTTTTTTTTTTTTTTTTTTTTTTTTTTTTTTTTTTTTTTCGAACTGACTATGCTGTTGGCCCGGGGGCCTTAACAGTTTCACCGGACTTGTTGGCGAGCGCTTAAGGCACTCAGCCGAGAAATTTCGGGCAACATGCGCAAGGGTGCCAAAGTGGCCGAACCTCGGCTTGAGCTGTTGCCGTATTTGCAACATACGCGACCTAGCTAAATTCCTACGCGAATTCGAGCTAACTAACTATACATGTATGCATGTCTCTTGCCTCCTGGGAGGGAGGAAGAGACACGCGTACATGTATTTAGTGATCTGAAAAATTTTCTAAGGCTAACTATCCACAAAAAAGAAAAAAAAAAAAAGGTCCCTTACAAGACCTATGTACCTGAGTGTAGTGCATGTGTGTTCATACAGTGTAATGAATGTATGTCGGTAGCTAGTGATTGCAGTGTCACTGTATCGCGCGAGCAGCTGGCTTGAGGGCTCCCTAGCGAGGGAACGGACCTAGGCTCAAGTCGCTGCAGGAGAAGGCGGTCGAGATATGTGTGCGGGAGCGAAGTTTGCCGCCCGCCCCCTGCGGAGCGAGCGGTGATTACGCGGGCGTGGGCGCAAACACGCTTGGTTATTAGATACGGGCGGGAAAATCGCGTTCGCTTCCGTGATTTTATCATCGGGGTCAGATAAAATGTCGCGCGGGCGTCTATATTTGTTAGACATTCGGATGTCTGGATTCGGGTTCTGATATGCGGCTGCCACTACTAGCTGGTTCGAATGGTTCGACGCTTTTTCAAAATAATTATTTGATAGGGACTTTATAAATGATTCGATCGAAGGTATTTCCATATCTTTATGGAGATCTACATTCCGAGCGAACCAAGGGGCGCCGACCGCCCTTCTGAGAAAGCGGTTCTGAACTATTTGTAACTTATTGAGGGTGAATTTACTTATGTGAGCAAAGACTGGGGAACTATAAGTTAGGATCGGTCTGATACAAGTCTTGTAGAGCGTGAGCTTATGTCTGAGGGACATTTTGCTCTTCGAGCACACGAGAGGGTGCAAGCGGCTTGAGACCATACCGGCTTTCCTTCGCACTCTATCGATATGTGCCTTGAAATTTAGGTGTTTATCCAGTGTGACACCCAGATATTTGATCTGGTTGGCCCACGGGATAGCCACATTAAATAGTTTGATAGGGGGAATTTTAACTAATCTTTGAGTGGGATGAAAGAGGATAGCGCTACTCTTATCGGGGTAAATAACGCTTTCGCTCGTCTTAACAGCTTTATATGTAACACCCGGCTATATTGTCACCATAAACAATGACCTCTGTCAAAATCCACCCGAATCTCCGGCTAAAGATCGAGGCTCAGAATGTGAGTAAATATACGAGTATCTGTTTTGTCGGGAAATAAAAGGGTCTCCTTAGATACTGTTAAAGATTAATTCTTTTATCCCTTTTATCTTATTTATTGATAACAAATACGGGTTATATTTTTGTATTCTACCAACATTTGTATTTGCATGTACATTTTTACAAATGTTGAAATCGATTGTTTTTTATTATGTTATTTTATTTTCAATACTTTTAATATTTTATTTCAATAAATTTATTTTCGTGTAAATTCAAAAATCATTGGGTTTACGTTATAGAAGTATAAATTTAACATGAGCTCATAAGTACACGCGCCCACTTTTGTTTATTTATTTATTTATTAATATGGATGACTAACAGCTTAATAACAAAATAAAAACAGCAAAGGAGCCTGTTAGCTAATAAAAAGTCATCACGTATAAATTGTTATTTTTATTATTTACGTTAATCTCTCATAGACATGGTTTTTCTCGGCTTATGAAGTCCTATGTCCCTTTGTAAAATTCGTTTGCTTCTTATTTCTTCGTTAATATAATTAAATCATAGCAAATCTGTTTGTAGTCGCATAGTTTGCACTTTGTAAAATTTATATCTAGTTAGAGCTAGATATACCTAGTATTTATTAAAATACTTAAGAAAGACAAGTGAGCTGCGCAGTATAAGCTATTTACATAAGGTTAGTTTAGAGAAATCGTTTCCAGTAAATAGTTGGTCTTCGTATTAAATTTAAAATTCAATATACCACTTCCAGATTTAATAATAACGGTAACGGTTTAAAATAAAGTATATACTGTTCTACATATATGCAAATAAATAAAATTTAAATTATTCAACATTAAATGCAATCTATCCATCTATAATAATAAACATGAATAATTGTCTGTTTGTATGATGTCGTAATGGTTTCTAAATTACAAACATTTCAGATTAGTTAGTGCGAGTCGTTTCATAACATTTTTTAATTATTGCTAGTTAAAAACTAATTATATTATTATCATTGTTAAAAATATAATGTTTTTTATAAATGTTTAATTGAAGCCCGATTATTATAAATAATTTTTAAATAACACGATTCTATAAAAAAGAAACAACAGTATTTTAATTGTTACTTGATCACGTTTGTTGTTTTATTTAGACACTGTTATTTGAGGAGCCGAGAGGACGCCCGAGGAGCGAACTGTTCGGGCTCCACTCTTATTATCAGAGTCGATATTGCTGACATTGAGTGCTTCGAATGACCGTCGCTTTATTGCAAACACAATATTGTTCGTTCAGAACGTTGACGGCTTCGAATAGCTCCAGTTATTGTGCTTGCGTTCTCCTTAATCTCCATAACAGAAAAAAGCCTGGTACGGTTTTAATGAATGTTTAACTATCTTCGTTACCGAATTTTTCGTAGATCCGTGTTATTTTTGTCGTTTCATTTTGCTTCTTTTTGACGCACATAAATACATGCAACCACTTTGTTTTTAATTTCGTTTGCTATACTCATAAATGTGTACTATATAAAAATAATATATTTTTAACTTTATAATATTGAGTGTTTGCTCCATCTCCACCAATCATGCTGGTTTTAATTTATTAGTGGGCTGATAAAAAGTACCAGAGTGAAAACCGAGTTTAGGAGTAATAGGTTAGTGTATATGTCATGAATGTCATATTACGAAGAGTGTTATGTATGAAGATTGACGGATATAGAAGTAGAGGAAAATCGAAGAATGTATGGATGGATTGTGTGATGAACAATATTTGTATATAAGGTGGAAGAGAAAAATATCTTGTACCGAATCTACTTAGGTGGTGACTAAAAAAATCCACCGTAAACAGATTTACCCGTCAGAATTGAAATATTCCCTGCTCGCCCTGTCGACTCCGACTTTTGTTTGAAATGGTTGTTTTTGTATACTAATACATTATATATTAATTCAATGGTTGTACTTTTGATATTCACGGACTTATATTTTGTTGACGATTAATTAAAATAAATTAGTACAATATTACGTTTGGTTCGTTTAGAAAATACAAAGTTACAATGCCAGTTTATCTTTTTTTATTGTTTACACATTTTTTTATAGTAACTTGGCAAAATGTAACATACTAACTCAGTCAAAAAAGTACCGGGAAAAGGTCAATAATACACAAAATGTTAGTTATTCATCCAAATTTATTTCATCACCTTCAAAGTATGCTCCTTCAAAAACGATACACATACGCCAACGAATAATCCAACCATTAAAACATTTTTTAAACGCTCTTCCAGAATTGAGTTTAGTTCTCGTCGCGAATTCTCCTTTAAGTCTTCTACCGAATAAAAACGGGTGCCACGTAGTGGTAATTTAAGTTTAGGAAAAAGAAAGAAGTCGGCTGGAGGCATATATGTTAAATAAAGTGGTTGCTCGATGGTATTTGTTGAGTTTTGGGTCAAAAATTTGTTCACAATGATGGCCTTATCCGAAGGTGCATTATCGTGGTGCAAATCCAAGAATACTTAATTTGAAAACGTTGATGGCTTACCAGCGCGAGGCTAATCTTCCAGCATATGTTGACCGCTTTTGAACGCTTTGTACCACTCATAAGCATGTGTTTTTGATAAAGCTGATTCACAGTTCAGTCAGTCAATTCAGTCTTCTAACACGACACAATTCCATTGGCGATGCAAAATTTAAGACAAACTCTTTGTTCGATATTTTTGTCCCTTATTATATATGTCCCTATTCGCAATACACACTAGATAAATGATCTAACTAATAACAGCACTGTATTTAATCTAAATGACAGATGCAACTCAAACTCCGCGCCGAAAAGAAAATCAGTTGCCAATCTAAATATATATATAAGGTACAGTTCAGAAACAACGCCGATCACTGGTGTCTAAATCCATCGGCAGTCGTCGTTGTCATGCCGGCTTGCTGTAATGCCTCTTCGCGCCTCGTTTTAAGGACTCAAAGTCGTAGAAGGGACACTGACTTCTTTAGACACGAAATAGTTTTTTTGTTGCTACAAGCTATTGTACAAGCACTTAGTATAATATTTAAACAGCTTGTAGGGGACTTTCAAATCACGTCTCTTTAGCTAGTTCGCTAGTTAGCAGGTTCGAAATCTTTCAACTATATATATATGTGTGTATATTGTATTTAGATGGTTACAATTAAGAACCATTTATTTTATAAGGTATGTTGTGTTAACAAAATCATCACTTAAAATCAGACAGATGTCTTGGTGGTCGAGAGGCTTAGACCAGCGAAATATCGATTCAGCAATCTGCAGGGTTTAGTTTCGACACGTATATACATTTTTTCAGAATCCACGGAGATTTATTAATTTAAACTGGTAACACTATTAGTTGACGGTGGAGGATAATATAAAGGAACCTAAAGGCTTGAGAAATGTTCTTTTATTTCTACTGTTTGTGGGAAAAATACAGAACTGTGGACTTCTTAGTGTTTTAAATCGCCAAAACGTGATAAGCTGGCGTGATAATTAAACCCGTGCCATGGGAAGGGACCTTTACCCAGCAGTAACTATTTACAAGCTGATATTACTATTATTAAAATAAGAAATGGTCAAATGCTATCCATTAAAATAATAAAAAAGTAATCATAAACTATTTTCAATCATGTTTAGGAAAATATTCCTTAATACATTAATAAAATAATATAATTAATGTAAGTGTTTCGGAACTAATCTTGTATTACGTCTTTACAATACACTTCTTTAATTAACTAAGACCGAAGTTTCGGAACTTGAATCGTTTTGAAAGCTCGCGTGCGCTGCACGGTATTAATATTTCCCATTTACTGACACCCACCTGCAAGCTTATTCCATGGACGTACTATGCAGTATTGTAAAAGCTTTATTGCCCCCCTACAATATTATTCATTACTTGTTTCAAATAATTGTTATAAGTACTTTCCATCTGAATAATTACTTAACTTAATTTTATTTGAATTTGCTTATATAAATAATTTAATGTTTTCATATATCGTTGGTGGTGCTGCAAGCGGGATATGTCACTACGAACTTATTTTATAAGAGAGAGAGAGAAAACATTTTTTTTATAATTCGTTAAGTGCGTGATATGACATGACATGCATATCGTGTTGTTATATTGTTAGTAAAATCTATATAATTTTATGCAAATTAATCCTGAATGTGGATTAATTTGAAAATTACCAGAAACAGTTTACAATGAATAAAATTGTGTGTACTCTTTTGGCATAGAACGTGTTGCAGTATCACCTACGATATGCTAGCTGTAGCCACTTAAGTAAAATTTATATAATGATTGAAATTATCCATAAATAAGTTGTACAGCTAAAGTTTCTGTATATATAACGAAACGAAATCATGTGATTTATAATGGGCCAATTTGATTGAAGAATCACGATTGACAAATATTTTATTCCCCCTTTCATCCCCCATACGATATGTTCAGACTGCCTCTTCTTTCACGTGCGCACCTAGCCGAACACTATTAATAGATTAAATTATCAGGAAGATTCAAAAACTGTAAATCTGGTGGCTTCCAAGGGTTCTGGTCCTGGTCCATGGGACCTTGCCCTCGTCAAAACTGGTGAGTAATCGCAATCTAACTAACATAGGTATTTACACGGGTTTTAACACATTGTCTTTTAAAAGCAGATTACTGCAAAAAATCATCAGGGATGAACAGCTATTCAAATGCGATCGATTTCGTTTTATATATTTATGAACATGGCAGCTAGTAGAAATGCGGATAAATTTTACAATTGGTGGTCTATAAACGTAACATAACTCATATAAAAAAATAGTAGAAGACTACATTTGGCAGTGAACCTCAAAGAAAGAATTTATCTGGTTTCATATAAACCGGCAGTTATAAGACGAAGTTAACATTGACAATTTACATTTAGCAACAAATGTCTTACTGAGAAATTCATTGCTAAATATAGTGTATATGAAGTTAGACAAGATATTGCATAAAATTTAACACACACTAAATATTTCCAAGTGCGTCCCTGTATACTGCATTCACCGCAGTTTTAGCCTTTCATAGCGCTGAGCAATTAACCTAGCTGTTTTAAAATTTACTTTTGATTAAGAGGCTTCATTACATTCAACAAAAATAAGCGTTTACATATTCGCAAAGGTTTTTATCTCATTTACAGTAACACACGAATACTTTTCATATTAATATAGTAATATTATATATTAATGTAAAATTAAAAAATAAGGTAGTAATAAGCAAAGTGGCTAATGCTACCAAGATACCTAAAAATCTATCGAGATTTTTATATTACTTGTAATTAAAGCACCCAAAGTTCTTTGATCCTGTAAAATACGTTTTTTTTTCAGAAATTATACTCTAACTTCAAAAGAAGGGCATTGTTTGATTAAAATACAGGAAATGGTCTTAAGTTTATCTAAATCGAATCATGATTAAAGTCCAAAAACTAGTCAAATAATTTACAGAGCAATTGAAGTAAAGATCCAATATCAAAATATGTTTTAGGAAGTAGCATGTTCAATTTATCAAGCTGTGAATTGAAAATCAGTTAAACATAATAATTCACCCGTGAGGTCGACACCGACGGAGCGGCGCTTGATTGCTTTTTAATAGGCTTCAGTATCAGGCCAGGTTCCAACATCCCAACTGATCTTGTTCTTTTTGTGATACGTGCTCTAGCTTCCTATTACGTTTTAAATAGGCTTTTTTCAATTCTCCCAAGTACTTTTTGTACGTGTCCGGGGGACTTTAGTACTGACTCTTGTTTTCGCTGAGCGTAATAGGGTTTAGCAGATGAGATAGAAACCATTTTTATACCACTAAAACTAGTATTTCAAGCAATTTATGCCTTGAAATCTCACGAATCACCAAGGAACAAGTTAATTGCATATTCGGAAAAACTTAGATATGTTTAAACTTGTGGAATGGCATGCTAAACTTCAATACTAGTAGTAAATACTATCAGACGCGTGTGAATATTTCACAGATTATAGAATGTAAACAATCTAACAACTGTTATGTTAGTTAAACAGATTGCCAATAGATGGCGCATCTAACAAGTTGGTTCAATATTCTTTTAGACTTAATATCAGAAAACAAATACAAGTTTTGGATTGTCACGTGAATGATAGAGGGTAATGTCTGGAAGTGACTCCCTATCTGCACAATCACAAAACAAAATATACCCCTAAAAATACTTATACAGTTAAAAAATATTACCAAATAAATATTTATATATATTGACAAAACTGGTCAAATTTCTTGCCTCCTTTTCTCGAACAAAATGTTTTCCGAATCGGCAGTAATGTTTGAACATTCATAAGAGTCTTCTTAGTGCCTAAATTGTATACAGTATACTTTAATTATATTTTTAATGCTTTTTCCTTCCCAAAGGAGTGCAAGTTCGCTATATGATAAAATAAAGTTTTATTTAGTAGGGCGTAAAACAGAATTATACGCAACGTATTTTCTGAGCTCAAAAATCTTCAAATTAGCTGACCTCATTAGTATTGAAAACCGATATTGTATCTATTAAAATTTTGCATATTAATTACAATAGTTATGCAAAAGTTATCTAAATGAAGAAAAATAACTACACATTCCGTAATGTTCTATAAAATTGTTGTCACTTTTGTACCCATTAAATGATCGTCAATTACGTAAAGGAAATTATAACGATTCTATTTCCACGTTTGTCGTAGCTTTTTTATAATTAACTTACATCTCTTACTCAACGTCTCTTTGTCTGCCTGTCCGTTTATGTTCTTTTCACGCAAAACCACTTATCCGGTTTTAGTTATTTTAATTCTAATTCATAGCTATGTTATCTGGCCAGGTTATATGATATATTTTTTAAGATAATATGACATAGGAAATAAGCAGTGACGATAATGGTGAATCAATTCAGAAAAAAGACTCATTTGGGGCGTTTAAATGGCTTGCGCTGAGTAAACCATACCAGATATATCAAATTAATGTTATACATAATTTTAGACCTTAAATACACCTACAAAATAGTCAGCATTATCATACATACAATAAGTACTTTGTCTACCGTCTTTTGAGCGGGGTCAGCACGACTGGCTCATGCGCTCGACCGACGGAAATCAGTAGTCCACGCAAGCGGAGCCGCAGGCAATGCTAGTTTTAGCGTGCAATTACATTGAGTCTCCTTCTTTCCAGTTTTTATGTACATAGTAAATTAACAAAAGAAGACAGGCTATCCAATTATTTTATTTTATTGGATTGATTTCTTCTTATTTCTCAGCCTTCTGCCTGTAATTGGTCTATACAAGTTACCTTATTCATTGAACCCATGTAATTGGACATGGGTCTGGCATGTTGTTATATAAAATTGCTATCTGAATTAAAATGTTTTCTATTTGTTCTCATTTCATTATAATATTTTGGTTGTAGAATATATATGAAGTCCTTTTATTGAACCGAGGGAAGCCACACACTTAATTACCTAACAAACTCATGACATAATGGTGATTTCAAACATCTCAAACCTGAAACATTGAAATCTATATTTCTAAAGTTTTCAATTACCAGAATATTGAATTACGATGTTTTCATTCGACGTCAAAAAATCCACCAATGTTAACTAGTAATTTTGTATATGTTTATGTATTCGTTTATGAACCTCACTCTACCCACTAAGGGAAGATAGCGTATGCTTAGTACTGATATTTATTAATCGTTTTTTTTTACGGTATTGTAAGTATGTTTGTTGTAAAGTATATGTACCAGCTACCGGTAGGATTGCAGGTTGGCATGACAACGACGGCCGTAGATGTATTGTCGTTATCTCAGTTTTGGGCTTTGTTTTTAGATTGTCGTTATATCAATGTTGGGATTTATTTTTGGATTGTTGTTAACTCAGTGCTGGGCTTTGTTTTTGGATTAACGTTATCTCAATGTTGGGCTTTGTTTTTGTATTGTCGTTATCTCAGTGTTGGGCTTTGTTTTGGACTGTCGTTATCTCAGTTTTGGGCTTTGTTTTTAGATTGTCGTTATCTCAATATTGGGCTGTGTTTTTGGATTATCGTTATCTCAGTGTTGGTCTTTGTTTTTAGATTGTACTGCATTTACCATCAGGCATAGTGACATCACTTTGCCGTGCTACTAACGCTCAATAAAATCAAATAAGAATATCCTCCAACATTTCTAGTAAAATAGTAACTATGAACGTTTGCATGATTCAGCTGACAATAACAACGAGGTGTTTCATACAGTCAATGGTAATATATCGTGTAGATAAACGGTTTGTAATTATAAATGCTTTTAAATTACTTTGTTTCCCCATTATGTCGGGAATTTTAAATGCGACTGCCAGTAGTAAGTCAATGCTTCTTTACAGTAAAACTCTTTGAATAATAATTGTAGACGAATAAATTACAGTTTTGTAGACCCATGAAATTATATCGAGGTCGTCTTGAACGAAGCGTGTTTGTAAGACCATTTATCATCTAAGCAGTAGAAATATATAAACTAGCAGCGCCGGGTGACTCTGCACGTATTTATTACGCATAATTGTTTTCATCCCATATCAATTCATACAATTTGAGCAACGATATAAGCCATCCCATGTACAAATTTTCATAAAAATCAGTCAAGCCAAGCAATCATTTTTGAGATAAATAACGGCATACAAACACATGTATAATTAATGGTATATTCGTGATCAGTATGCTTTATACAGGACGTCTATTAGAAAATTTGGGAAAAAACTACAAATTTATTCATATACCTTACAGCAATACAGCAAACGATATATACGTATGACTGAAATCCAGCCAGTACCACAGATTTAATTCGTTTTTACGTAAACTTACATGCGTAAATTTCTATGAAAAAAATATTCCATTTTAAATATTCATTTTTAATTTTCAAATGCATAAAATATGAAGTGCATATAAATACTGGCTTGAACGTAACACTGCAACATGCAACATGACAATTATGACAAGAGCTTCTGGTTCTATTATTTAACAGTTATTCAGGAGACCTTGCAAAATTTGTTACCACATTGCGCATTGGTTCCATGCAAAACTCGAAATCGTATTTGAGCAAGAAAATAATGCAAATACTATTTTTATTAAATTTTACCAACATACCTTATATGTATTGTTACTATGTTGTAGAATACTATAATTATATTGAAATTTCTCGTACATATGTATGTTCGTGTTATATATTTTTTATAAATACCAATTTGTGGAAAAGATATAAGAGTATAGATTTTTCTGGGTTTGAATTTTAAATATGATACGCATTGTAATAATGATTAAGACCGCGCCATCTTTCACGAAGAGGTATGACTATGTCCGTTTATACGAATAGATAAAACGATGAACTATTTTCGACAAAAAATCTTTTTCTTTAATATTAGGATGGCATAGTGGCTGCCATTTGCCTGATAAGCTCAGTACAATCCAAATACACCGACGTCCATAGAAAGATCGCTAATCCATCTTCAGTCATCGCTGTCATACTATCATACATATCCTGGCTCACCTTAAAACGCGACAATCCAAAAAGAGTCGCGGTGATGGGTTTATCACCATATGCATGATGGTTACAACCCAGTTAGGTACAGATCCCTATTCCCCCACTTGACTACTGGGTATAGGTATACCGACTGATCCTGGAACGAGTCACGCCTAAGCGTACCACTATACGGGGTGTTACACTTGGTGTATGGTGATCGTGATCCACACAATTGTCTTGTTCTACCACCCAGTTTTTATAATACTTTACATTTTTAGGTACCTAATTCACCGGAACAACAAGATATCATTAGGTGGTTAAATGACAACGTCATTTGGTTAAACAAGAACTAATCGAAACCGAAACCAAACTTTAGATGTCTCGTAGTAAAAAAAATATTAAAATCATACAGTAGAATATAGGAAACTATACAATATATCGTGCCCTTCGCTTTTAACAAGAAAACTCCCAACACTCCCGTATAAACTGCGAGGAAAAGGGTGTATAAAGGTAATTTATCTACCAAACGTACCTACTTCCATCTAAACGTGCTGCGGTAGCCGAATGAAAATTCACATGTATAATATATGTATATACAGGTGCTAACCTTTAGTATTATACATACAGAAGACTATAAAATATGTGACCGAAAAACCTTTATGTTGTTTATTTAAAAATTAATTTAGGTAATGAATAAATTGACAAAATATTTAGTTACTCGTAGATAAAGAAACATGTTCCCAAATTTTGAACCGCATAAATTATTTTTCAGCGGCTGAGAAATCACGTACTACGAATAAAGTTTCAAGGATTTTTACTGTTACTAACTAATATTTTCTGTTTACCTGGGTTTTTGCAAATATTACAGAGTTTATTTTCACCGCAGGAACTTCCTACAGTACTTACATTTCCCATGTTACAAAGTTGCGGTAAAAATTTCAAGGGATAATAAATCGCAGCGTGTATTAACATATAACAAATAATCATACATACATGACGTAACATAATTATTTTGATACTCGATTTATAAAACAAATAAAGGAATTACCCCCGAGTGAGGGGATGAAATGGCAACCGCCGGGCGATTACCGATCACAGTAAAAGTTGATTGTATCTTTTCGTTACCGCTTATAAAAATAATAAAGATCACTCTCCTTTTATATGTAACGACGAAGTAAGCTTTATTTTGCTACATTTCTTTGTAGTGTATTTTTTCTGTTTCGAGATATCCTCTTAAATCAGATTTCGTTTTATTACGAATGAAAATTGGACATATTTTTTATTAGATATTATTCTTTACTATCGTAGGACAATTTTGATTATGAAGCCATTGTTTGGGATATGTTAAGCTTAAGAAATTGGAATGAAGGTAGAAAATCTTTGGTCATTTACCTAACTATAAATGTGACGACAAAAGCAAAATCATAAGCCGCTATACTAATTGGTGTATTGCTTAAAAACATAAATATTAAAATATTACATAGTATGATGTAATATCGATCAATTTTACGGATTATTTTTTAAATAATAATATATTTAATTATCCTAAAAAGCTTATCAATACTGCTCAGAAATTATTGCCAAAAAATATTGAATTAACAATTATTCACTATATTTGCAAAATAAACACTAAATTTAACCTTATAAATCATATACAGCAAATAAATAATATTTAAAATGTAATGGAGACTTGATAACTATTAGTGTATATTTATTATTAAAGTCAATAGGCACGTTAATTATAAGTTAATTTTTGGTACTAGATTTCAAGTAAGTATAAAGTAAAGTAGGCCATAGACAAATTTAATTGAAGATTTCTCTATACTTAGAGTACTCCCACTGGTGGAATACTACCACTCTAAAGAAGTTCGCAGCGAAATAGCCTTGTGTTGTGTTCCTGCGGTGAGTAGGGTTTCCAGAACTCATTGGTGTACGGTGGTTCAAGGTTGGCAGCGCGCGAATTATACCTATGGTATTATAAGCGTCCATAGGCTACAGTAGCCATATACCATCAGGCAGGCAGTATGCTTGTTTGCTACCTTAGTTTTATAAAAAAGAAACCGAATAAAGAATTAAATTTCTAATTAGCTTAAATAGCTTCCTAACTAGCGACTCTATCTATCCGTCATACACATATAGAAAAGTATAGTCTAGTAAATTATATAATATTAACGCCACTAAGAATAATAGAGGCAGCTGATGGGCTTCACTACCCTTATAATATCTAGGTTTTTCAAATCTGTCAAGATATATTTTATTCTACGACTTTTGTTTCTTGTCCGGTTGTAAAACAATTAGCTAATGTAATATGTGGGCTGTGTTATGTGTAATTGTTGATTACGTTAACAACAAATTTTCGGATAACTTAAAAATAAGAACATTTAAGATATATGTACAACTAACGATGTAATACGAATACTGAAGGACAGATGGCGTTAAAACAAATCTGACCGTGACGGTATGTACAATCGAATTTACTTACAAGCGCTATTAGCTACATCAATAAATATTTAATTAATTTATTAATAATAGATATTATAATTTTACTATATAACTTACTTGAATTATGGTTTGCTATTAAAGTCCATTAATATTTTTATTGTACTGCCGAGATGTGAAATAAAGACGGGCACTCAAAAATATATCATTCTTTCGGCCTACCCCAGTAGGAAATGGCGTGATAGTTCATAGAACACACGGTTATAATTCGTTATTAAAATCATGTCCCCAGCTAACTTCATAGTCTCCCTTAGCGAAATGTGAAAACAAAGTTGAGTAGAGCTAACAAGCCCATCGGCAAGTTGTAACAAACAAAACAAAGTCCATTAATCATACCTGAGAACTTTTCCGGCTGTATTTTAATTGTTTAATTTAATTACCATCGCTTTTGGTCTTATTTTGTGAAACGTTAATTAATTATGTATTGAAAAAAATCAAGGATAAAATAAATCATTAAATAATATAATAATATATAGTTTAGTTAGCATTTATATGTAATTTGTTTTTGTTTTATTTTTCCGAAATTTTGTCTCAGTTTAATGATATTTTACACAAATAGTTTAATTAAAAAAGCACTAAGCGTAAGCACGCACTGCGTTATATTTCCGTACGGATTTATTTCGCAAAATCTGTCAACTATAGAATTACATAGAAATACGCGCATTTCGGATAAAAACTAGAACTGGATTTTAAATTCTGTGGATTGCTACTAAATTTGTTGCGGTGCGTCGAGCTCGTTAAAGAGCTCAACTAAACCCGGGTACTACAAAAAAAAAACGCAAATAACCGCAGTGGACCACGGTGAAGGAATGTCGTATCTACGCGCTTACGATTATGACAGCGTAAATTTAACTATAAGTAATTGTTATCGTCAACGCAGGAACCCGTTACGAATCTAGCTAAAGACCCAAGAGCTAGATTGACTCGACACTATACAGAAGATATCCCGGACGTCAGCTTGTACGAGATTAGTATGGCTCTCAAACAGCTTAAAAACAACAAAGCTCCCGGAGATGACGGAATCACAGCCGAACTATTGAAGGCGGGTGGTAAACCAGTACTGAGGGCCCTTCAGACATTGTTCAATTCCGTCATCCATGAAGGTAAAACGCCGCAGGCATGGAACAAAAGTGTGGTGGTACTCTTCTTCAAAAAGGGTGACAATACCCTATTGAAGAATTATAGGCCCATCTCACTTTTGAGCCATGTTTATAAGCTGTTTTCGAGAGTTATTACGAACCGTCTCGCTCGCAAGTTTGATGACTTCCAGCCTCCCGAACAAGCCGGTTTCCGAAAGGGCTTTAGTACCGTAGATCACATACATGCATTACGGCAGGTTATACAGAGGACCGAAGAGTATAACCTACCTCTTTGTTTAGCGTTTGTGGACTACGAGAAAGCCTTCGATTCGATTGAGACCTGGGCTGTACTACAGTCTCTCCAGCGGTGCCAAGTTGACTACCGGTATATCGAAGTGTTGAAGTGTTTGTATGAAAACGCCACTATGTCAGTTCGACTGCAGGATCAGAACTCGAAACCTATCCTGCTGCAGCGGGGAGTCAGACAAGGAGATGTTATCTCTCCTAAACTGTTTACCGCTGTACTGGAAGATGTTTTCAAGGTTCTGGACTGGGAAGGACTAGGCATCAATATAAACGGCGAGTACATCACCCACCTTCGGTTTGCCGACGACATAGTAGTCTTGGCTGAGACCATGGAGGACCTACGTGCGATGCTCGATGACCTCAGTAAAGCCTCTGAACGAGTTGGTCTTAGAATGAACATGGACAAGACGAAGATTATGTCGAACGTCCATGTAGCGCCAACTCCCGTTAAGATCAGAGACTATACGCTTGAAATTGTTGAAGATTATGTTTACCTGGGACACACAATCCAGTTAGGTAGATCCAATTTCGAGAAAGAGGTCAATCGTCGAATCCGACTCGGCTGGGCAGCGTTCGGGAAGCTACGTAACATATTCTCGTCCAAGATACCGCATTGTCTCAAGACGAAAGTCTTTGACCAGTGTGTGTTGCCAGTGATTACATATGGTGCTGAGACGAGGTCGCTAACTATGGGCCTCATAAGAAAGCTCAAAGTCACTCAAAGGGCAATGGAGAGGGCTATGCTCGGAGTTTCTCTGCGTGATCGAATCAGAAATGAGGAGATCCGCAGGAGAACCAAAGTCACCGACATAGCCCGAAGAATAGCTACACTTAAGTGGCAGTGGGCTGGCCACGTAGCTCGTAGAGCGGATGGCCGATGGGGTCAAAGAGTTCTCGAGTGGCGGCCACGTACCGGAACACGCAGCGTGGGCAGACCCTTTTTTTTTTTTTTTTTTTTTTAACGTGGAGGAACCCTTCATGGGTACACACCCGCCCGGGGGGACGAGTGGTTATGTGAGACTCCTACTCACTAAACCTCCACGGTGTACCTTCCGCCGCCTTAACGGGGCGACGCGGGCTTCGCACTTGGCATTCGTTGCCGCGTCGCCCCAGCGGCAGGCCCAGCAGCTTGCTGAGCCCCCGGCATCAATGGGAGACAGTTCGGTACACCCTAACTATCTCCCCCCATCCGCCGGACCTGTGCAATGGGAAGACGGGCCCCCCGACCCGTCCCCCCTGGTCCGGCTATGGTGGCGGCAGGAGGCGCGCAAAGCGCCTCCTTCGGCCGCCTGTTCTTCTTTGGCGGAGAGGGCCGCTCAGAGGATCCACCTCGCGAGCCCTCTCCGCCGTCTCCTTCTGCGAGATGACCTCCTCGCAGAAGGAGACCACCGCTGACCATGACCCCTCGCTGTCGAGCATGTGATTTACCACACTCGGCAGCGAGAGGTCCCCTCCTACCACCGCGGCCAGAGCGCGGCGCTGCACCACCCACGCAGCACACTCAGAAAGAGTGTGCTGCGCTGTATCTTCTGCAGCACCGCACTCGTGGCACGCAGTGGTGGGCTCCCTCCTGGCTATCTTGTGCAGGTACCATCCGAAGCAGCCATGTCCGGACAGCACCTACACAAGCCTGAATGTTAGGGAGCCCTGCTCCCTCTTGCACCATGCCCGGAGGACCAGGCGGACGGCGTCTATGGTATAACGCCCATAGCGCGCATCCGCCAGGTCCTCCTCCCACCTCCTCAAAACTCTATCCCGGGCCTGCCTCCGCAGGCCCTCAATTTCTCTTGGAGCCGGAGGCTCCCCTAACTCTTTCCTCGCCGCCGTGAATCTATACACGGCGGCGAGCACCTCCGCCTCCAGCTCCCACGGCGGGGAGCCGGCGAGCACAAAGGCCGCCCCCGCGGACACTGACCGGTATCCACGGATCACCCTCAGCGCCACGACACGCTGCGCCGCACGCAGCGTGCGTACGTTGCAGGCGCTGAGAGCGTCCACCCAGATCGGTGCCCCGTAGATGGCCATGCTCCGCACGACCCCCGCGTACAATCGGCGGCAGCTCGCGCCCGGTCCCCCCGAATTCGGAGCGTGGGCAGACCCGCCACAAGGTGGTCCGACGACCTGGTAAAGGTTGCGAGAAGCCGCTGGATGCGGGCAGCACAAGACCGGTCGTTGTGGTGATCTTTGGGAGAGGCCTATGTCCAGCAGAGGATGTCTTTCGGCTGAAATGATGATGATGATGATGATGATGATGAATTGTTATTAATTTGACAAATAACTTGATGCTCATTTTGTAGTAATTTTTCTTTTTTTGGTATGTATGCAAATCGTCATATTTTATTTAGAAAAACTTTTGACAGGCCTCAGTGCTATTAATTGTTGTAACTAATACTGCGTGCATTTTTTTCTTGAACTCTAATAATTAGTTAACGCAAATTCGGACTTTGGTTTCGAATTCCATGGCTATGTTTCTTCTATGAAGGTTGCGATACAAATGACAAAACTCACGGAAATTTTACCACAGTGCGCGATCTATAGCAATATTTTTTCGTTCTGATTTTAAAAACTTACCACAACTCGCCGCACCCTAATTAAATCGTAAAGAAATCAAGAAACAGTACTCGCTTCTTGGTTTGATATGCAAAACCCGTTGACGGTTTTAGTGGATTTACCGCTATTTTAGTAAGGCTTGTTTTCAGACATCACCAGTTGGGAAACTTAATTAAAAAAGATAAGCCCGATCGAGTTTCTTGCCGGTTCTTCTTGATGACTGGTATGTTTTCCAAACCGGTAGTGTTTGACTTTCATAAGTGCTTTCTTAGGGCCTATATTGAATAAATTATTATTTGTTTTGATTTTAACAATGCGTTTTGATTGTTGCAGGCTGAACTATGCTCTCGCTGGATTACGTCCGTGGTGGTGGCACGCTTGCAACGTGACGCTGCACGCGGCGTGTTGTGCTCTTGTTGCCCGAGCATGCGTGACGATAGCTCGTCTACAGCGGCCCTTTGCCGCACTAGCGGCTCTGCTGTTTGCATTACACCCTGTACATACCGAGGCAGTATGTATTAAGACATATTTTCCGATAATCGTCATCATCATTCACGGTATAAGCACAGTGTAATAACAGTGGGATATCGCCTTTAAACCCATACGCAATAACTCATACTGCACTGATGGTTTTTTTTAAACTTAGTAGGATATTGAGTGCCATTTTGCTTGTGAAAAGGGCTCTCCCACTTGATAGTGATAATATAAATAAAATATTATCCACGTGTGGGGTGATCTCCAACACCGTTTTATAGTAGGTATGTATGTATTAGATTAGGTACCGGAAATATTAACAATAAAAATATCTATAATGTTTTTTCGTTTTACTAAAGGGGCATTACACGTGAAGCGGATAGATAAAAGATGTTGAGGTTTACGATTTTAGTAATATTTGATTATGTTTTACCTACATATGACGTCGACACAAATCCAAAAAATTTTTACATTATAGTCTGGTTCACCACTTAAAGGACTTTGAAGTTTTGACTAACCGATATGTATGCGCTGCATCGAATCCTAGTATTCAGTTTTTAAAACTTACAATAAAATAAATAATGCAGTATTAATTTTTAAAGAAAAAAGAAATTAATTTAAATTGGGCTGCCGGACATTGCTAACGAAAACGAATGAATAATGAAAGTCAAAAATACGTCAATCTGCAATGTTGCGTCAGCTTGGGCTCAGACTCGTGCTTCTCTCGCCCCGCAAGATTGCTCGGTCTAGACGACTTTGTTAGCCGATTGTAGTTCTTAAGTCTGTGGCAAAAACCTCTAGGTAAATAGAACACATAAATTATTTCCAAACACCACACGATGAAGACATTTACTATGACGACATTTGCGTCACGTACAAGGTAGGTAAGATTCAGTGGATCTTACCTAGGTACCCCACCATGTTTTACAAGCCCACCCCGCTTGCTTGACATGTTATTTAACTTAATTCTCATATTTATTATACAATAGTGTCTTTAGACTGCGGGTGAAGTCAAAGCATCTCTTATACATAATGTATCCAAAATAATTTATTTTATCAATAAACCATTCAGTTTGTTTTGATATTTTCGTGTTACCTAGTATCTAGAAATTTCTATTACAATTTATACTGTATAGCGGTCGCGGGGATTCTATATAGAATTCGTCATTTCTTTATAAAAACCAGTTGTTCATTTGTTTTCGCACCTTTCAATTTTTCTTTGATATCGCTTTTTCTGTGACCATGAAAAAATTGAAATTTGTATAATTTTCGAATATGAGTTCCATCCACCAATGCAGCACAGACGGTACGCAATATTAACGACGTGTATGGTCTAGGTACCGCAAGTGAACGTACGTTATGTTTTTTATTTAATATCTGCTGTTTTGGTAATTTTGAAATCTAGAAATTTCTATTACAATTTATACTGTATAGCGGTCGCGGGGATTCTATATAGGTTTCTATAAAAAACTGCGAACTTTTTTTTTGTTTATAAATAATAATTTTGTATAATAACTGGTACATTTTTATTGGGTTAAGGAAAATACGAAACAGTTTTACAACCAAGCTCATAAATTTCTACTTACCCGAACAAACATTAACGTTCATATTTTATTTTTTATGCTGAAGATATTTTTGATACTTACTAAATGTTTTATTTTCCGTTTTCCGGCAGGATTACGCCTTCCCTGTAACCTACTAGCTAGAGTAATCGATGCCACGAGTGCGATGTGGGTTCATAGATTAATATATAAGAAGATAATATATAAGATATACATAAAATAAAATTGATGTGTGTTTTTACTAAATGCACAGGAAACTATATACGGTACTTAAATTTAACAAAACCCAATTAAAGAAATATATATTTTTGTCTGCCTGTTTATTCCATGAGACGGTTGGACCGATTTTGACGGGACTTTTACTGACTGAGATGTTATAAGAAGTAACTTAGGATGTTTTTGCTTTAGATTCTGTAATCCAAGCAAGCAGAGCCGCGGGCATTACTTCCGCTAACACGTCCACTCGCTTTGGTAACTTGATGTGTAAACCTAATAAGTTTTTTTTTCGAACTTGTTATACTGTTAGTCTTAGGCCCTGGAGCCTTTACGGACTTTTACAGCTTCACCGGGCTTGGGGCCTAATTAACGTTGTTTCCTTTATACGCACTTGTACTTTTGCGACGCAACGGTAAAATTTTGATTTACCGTCAGTTTATCAGTTAAATTGCTATATTGATATATAATAATATATATTTGGGTTTTCGTTTTACTTACAAATAAACTGAGGAGATAAAGAAGCTCACATATCGTTAGGTCATTAGGTGTGCAATGTCCTACGAATTAAAAATCGAAATGAGTTAGAATACTGTGGTAGCCAATTACTTGTGTCCACTTACTCCTTAATGAATAGGTATGTGTTAAGGAGTTATTATTTTAAATAAAAACATTATGTGGCAGGTTGCAGGAGTGGTCGGCAGAGCTGATGTCCTAGCTTGTATTTTCTTCCTTTCTTCGCTTTTGGTTTATCACAGGTAAATAATTATATTTAATAATTATAAATATTAATAATAAAAGATAATGACATAAATAATAAGATAATACATTTTTTGGAAGTAGTTCTCATCCGTGGCCATCACTGTTTATTGAAATAGTTCTTAAAGAAGTTAAATGGAAGCGGCGATGAGACGGCCACGTCCGTGGAATAATCCATAAACATAAACGTATTCTAGAGTAGAAATAATTTTAAGTTGAACGTAGCACGAGCGGCCCGCCTATATGGAATCTTTGATAGACTTACTTAAAGTAGCTAGAAATGAGTGGATACCAATCAATTGCCAAAGGTCGTGTACGATTAGAAACAATAATAATTTTGATACTGTTAATTAGTCGATATGCTTTAAACCATGAAATACCCAATCAACAAAGTGGAATGTAATTTAACTTGAGAAAGTTGCAAAAAATGGTTGCCTCTCTTTACTTAGTCGCCTCTTAAATAATAATTACAAATATCAATTTAAGTGTATCGAAAATAACTAGAGAGAAATTTCTTTGGAGCTTTCTCTCTACTTGGGGCAGCCCGACTGATGGAATACCTCCACCCTACAGAACATCGCTGCCAAATGACCTAGTGTTTGTTGTGTTTCTGCGGGCTACTACTGGTTTTCCAGAGATCCTTGGGCTTGGCGGGTTTAAGGGCAACGCAATTGTGATACCTATGGTATTACAGGCATTTATAGGCTACGGTAGCCGCTTACCATCAGGCGGGCCGTATGCCTGTTTGCCTCTTTTGTAGTATAAAAAAACGATTTATAATTCTTGACTAGTTTGTTTTTATGTCTTCACAATTTAAGTATTATGGGTTAAAGAATGAAATTGCCGATTTTTAATGTTGACTATTGTGAATATCGATATCTTTCATTCTAATTAAAATTGAAAAGTCATATTAATTTTATGTCACGTCATTTCTTTATAAAAACCAGTTGTTCATTTGTTTTCCCACCTTTCAATTTTTCTTTGATATCGCTTTTTCTGTGACCATGGAAAAATCGTAATTTGTTTAATTTTCGAATATGAGTTCCATCGTGGCACCAATGCAGCACAGACGGTACGCAATATTAACGACGTGTATGGTCTAGGTACCGCAAGTGAACGCACGATACGTTTTTTATTTAATATCTGCTGTTTTGGTAATTTTGATCTCAACAACGAATCGAACAGTTCATCGATTCCCGTCTCCAGGATTTTTATGCAGAGGCATCAGTGAATTTCCATTAAAATGGCAAGAGTGCATGGTAAATAATTGCCAACACTACGACTCATTAAATAGGGTATACACTTTTCATTTAAAGAAAATGTTTAATCTATACTATTTAAAACGGCAATTTCATATTTAAACCCTTATTATTATATTTGGAGATAAAACACATCAAAAGTAATGAACACTTGAAGTGATATGCCTTATTATGCATATAATTTATGCACACATTTCTACTAATACGTGACGTCCAATTTTTAATTTATTCTTTAAGCTAGCGTCATTAGCAGTCTATTGGCTAAATAAAACGGATATAAAATGGTCAAAATTAACAAAGAACTACAGCGAGTTACGAAAAAAATTGCCATTATATGAGCCGGAAAATTTCACAGTGAAAACTTTTAATTAATTGAATACTTGAACCTCTAACGTAAAACACCAATAAGAGCCACTACGTCGGTTTGTTGGGTGTACATTGCACAGTACAATCCAGACGATCACGAGTGCCCTTGTACCCCGACAAGTGGTCAGATGAAATGAAAGCTGATTTTTTAATCCACATTTCTCCATACATATGCTTACCAACAGAGTTGCATTGTTAAAAATTATTCAATTAATTTATTTACGAATAAGAAAATATATTTCGAAAAGCTTTGTGTATATGAATACAGCTTTGTGTACAAGTAAAATGAATTTCTTATTATTTAATACTAAGTAGGTAAATACAATGAAAAAAAAAAAACACAGATTATTTTGTACAATAGAAAAAGAAAACAGAATAAGTGAGATTTATTCACAATACTATTCGTAAATAAATAAGATATTAGACGAAGTATTTTACGTTTAATAAATGTGCTTTATTTTCTAAGGAGGTTAAGCCTCGCAAGTTTTGCCAGTAAGGGACTATTTACTTAATGTAGTTGAGTTAAGACACATATTTGAGTTAAATACTTATTAGGTACAAAAAATCTTTTAAGCACAATAGTCACACACCTTGTAACGCTTCAGTTAGATTCTTTATGTACTTTTTACACTATTGTTCAAAGTTGAACAAAGGTTGCATTAAAGGGCAGACATGTTAGATTAAATTATAATTATATGTGATTAAAGAAAAAGCGAAATTTGTTTTATCTTAAGTAGTGCGATAAATAAAATTGAAAGTTTCCTGGTGATAATATTTATACTTAACTTATTTTGTAACTTAAGTGTTTTTGTACTGTTTAAGTGTTAAGTTTTGGTGTTTGATTTATACATTTTAATATTAATGTAGATTCAATAATATAATAGGCTGGCATGATACCTCTTCTATAAAGGATATTTCAAATTTTAGGAATAAATTTATCTGCCATATAATTTACTAACTTTTTCTCCCGTGTTTTTATATTATGCCGTTCTCCAGGTCGCAGGCTACTTCTAAATTTGATTAGTATCAGTTCAGAGGTTTAATCGTAAAAATGTAACGAACAGACATACAAACATAGCTCCTTTCGCATGATAATGTAATTTTTTATTATTTCTGTGAATTTAAAAATATATCTGTTGAATTAAAATGAATACCTACTGTTTGGTATTAATGTACGATTTTCAAGGAGCAACAATAATTTTATTTTGTTTATGTCGCGTTGTACGGTGTTTATATAACATAATGTGATTATTCGAAGAAATGTCATAACAATGTCCATTTCTTATAGACCTACAAGCAATAAGAAATGCGTCTGGCTGAGCGTAGTCCTCGGAGCTCTAAGCATGCTGGCCAAGGAGACCGGCATCACTATACTCATGCTTAACTTGGCGTTCGACTTTTACAGATGTTGGCCATTTGTTAAAAGGTAAGACGACGTTTTGATCGTATACTGGCTTACTGTTTTTAATAACATTATCTTGTTAACCGAGTATTTAAAATCGAGTTTTCTGTTTTACAATATACAAAGAAAATTATGCTTTTTTACTTATTAATAATAAACATGTACAATTTTAAAAAGAATGCACATGTTTACACTGTATTTAAAGTTATCTATATAACTGAAACATAAATTAGTACCTACTATTAAAGAAACGCTTATTAGAATAGGATATAAATAAAGAATTAACACATGACTAATTAATTCCATTCAAACTTATAATTGTTGTACAATCATGTTCACCACACAAAAGCCCGAACCTTCTTGACGTAACAATTAATACAGCCTTTCATAAGAGTCACAATTACAGTGTCACGAAGTCTTTCGAATATATAAAAATAAATACAATTATTTGTGACTTTCTTATGGATTCTTAAGGCAGTTCTATTTCTTACTCTTTTCCATTATCGAGTGAGTAATTGTAAGAGTTCTGTGAAGATTTCAGTATTTTAATAAAATAGTGACTCCCTTGTTATTTCTTTTCAGAGAGATTTTGTGGCATCTTAGAATTCATGGTCTATGTTATTATTTCCAATCCACTTATGCAAAATGCCACCTAAATTACACAATATAGGATCGAACAACACAAAATGAATCACAGTTTAAGATTGCGTATCCACCAAAGATGTCTGGGATTGCTAGGCGATGCGCGAGCTTTGGCCGTAAAGGGCTAATGGAGCTATATGTTTGTATATAAATGTGCGCGAGGGATACGAGTGAGAAGTGTGATGAAGAGATGTGTGCAAAACGCTGTGAGAACCTAGAGCTACTGGACTCCTACCCATCCTCGCACCGCTCAGTTACACACCGTTTCACAGTTTTGATCCGCATCCTCGTACCGCCTAACTAACACACACAACACTGGTGGATACGTAACCTAAGATCCCGCCAAAAACACATGTCAAGGAAGTTTTAATTTTTATCCAAGTTATACAAACAACATTTTTTTTTTAATTATTTGTAGTCATGTATGTACATTTTGTTCTTATATACTAGTTTATCCTTATACATTGACCCTAAATGGGGTATAGATGTGGCTTATCATTACATGTCATACTAAACCAATATTGATGCGTTAATTTTTTAGCTTGCATCATATCAAGTGTTTGTTAGATTAGCTTATTTCTATATATACTATTCATTTACATGGTTTTGCCATTTATAAATTCTCTTATTTAATAGTAGGTACGATTATTTATTAAATGTGATTTAAATTATTTTTTGATATATACAACATATTTTCTTCTTCTTTAAGATTATCACGAATATTACTGTAGATGGTAATGGATCTGCAGTAAGGGCTGTTTTTATATATTTCTAATTTCTTAACTATTTAATTTCTTAATGACTTTTATTCCCATTAAAGTACTTTTTTTGGATTCTTACGTGTTAAATTCAATATCGTTGTTACCCTTTGCGTTGTCCAAGCTGTTTAAAAAAATGAAGTTAAATTATATTATAGTACAGTAACGACTAACATATTAATAAAACAGTGACATAGAATTAACTAGCTGCCAACACACGCTCATTGCAGGGCATTTGTACATATATGCACATCGCTCAGATTCTGTAAGGTTCTGTAAGGGGCCTTGTTTTTACTTTTTTTTTAGCTAGTAGTGTAGACTATAATTTAAAGATTACTAAATACATACACGCCACCAAGCCCAGTGAAGCTGTAAAAGCCGTCTGTGGCTTCAGGGCCCTTTCGGCTAACAGTGTAGTCAGACCGAAAAAACTCTAAATTTATATAGTAAAATATTATTTCATATTCATTTCAATGTACACCATAATCAAGCTATAGAATGTAAAATACATAAATAAATATGGGGACACAATTTAATTCAAAAACCCATTTCATTCATACATCTATAGATATACTCAGTCACACAAAACTGATGACACCCGCGATTGCTCGGCTCAGTAGTGAGAGCTTACTACCACTGCACCAACAAGGCCTTCCAAATAACTTCAAGTTTCCGAATAATAGCAATAAATAACTAAAATATGTCGTGCCAAAAATTTTACAAATAATTTTCAGATTTAAACTTTTTTTTTGTTAGTGACATATGTCTAAGGTTGAAATTTAATATAGCTATAATAATTATATTAACAAATAAGTTATTTAAACGCCAAGGTCATTGAGAATATCAAGCGTAAAATACATCAAACGATTATATTTTAAGGGAATCAACGGCGGCAGGTACCAACTCATACGGTTCCAAATCTATTTTAATAAAATTTGAAAGGTCGTTGATTTTTAAACGAGATCAAAAAGGTGATGACCTCGTATCTTGTTTACGGATTAAATTGTCACATTGATCATCCGTATAGAACTTTGTTACGGTTTAACAAGATTTACGTCCTTGTATGTTGTTACAATTAGGTTGAGTTCTCTTATTGATGTTCGAATTCTTTTTTTGTAGTTTTTTTTTTAATTTCTTTATACCTGATTGTAAATAAAGTACAGTTTCTGAAAAGCTACAGCTGTTAACTGTTGTGAATCATATTTCGTCATTTGTCGCTGTGCTAGTTGTGAAGCGTGAAGTTAAAGGAGGCATCGGTCTCTCGTGAATTTATTTGACCTCGTCAACCCCATATACAATTTTAATATTATTAATAAACTATTATCTAGCTTTTTAACTACCGCTATATTTACTATTGGTACCTTTTAATTGATACCGAGATCCAAATGAAATCTTAAGTTTTTATATCAATTTGTGCGTGAAACTTTATTCACCTTTATTGACCAAGAATTGAAAGAGTTATAAGGGTCAATCAACTATTTCACCCACAGTTTGCTGTCCCTGATACATATTATTATAAATATGTACTAATTGATAATAGTCATACAAAAAAGTAATGTCACAATCGTATATAAGAGTTTAAAGGTAGAGCGGGAAAATTCATTACGTTCTCAAAATCTATTGTTTTCATGAAGTTTCATGGTAACACAGGATAAGAAAAATCTATTATATTCCTGTTCGAAAACCACATTAAATTGTAAAATTTTATTATAAATGAACTTTTACTTATCACTTGTGGTTAATTTTTCAATCTCCTCAAACAAATATATACGTAAAGATTGACTATTTATCGTGTGAGGAATCCATGCTAGAATTTTTATAATACATATGAGATGTCGTAGATATATTGAGCCGGCTATACATGCATTTATATGCATATAAACAAATTTGCATTTATCAGAGTTTTGTACATGTGTGATAGCATGAGTGTGTGTTGTGTAAGTATAATCCATCACACGCCCATGGATACCTGTGCAAAATTTGTATGCAGTTATGCGTGTGTAGCCAGCTTAATATAAAACCGTTAAACGTCATGTTATAGGAACATTAATCATCGGTTCATGTCATTGAGATTCTGAACGTGAGTACAGACTTGCCATTTTCTGAGCATTGGAAGAAGCTCACACGGCATACATCAGAAAACTAACACAAAAAGAATAATATTGCTTTGAAAACATGAACTACTTATAAACAGTTAAAGTTAAAAATATTTAATGTAGAAGAAAATTTTGAAGAGGAAATAATTAAATGAACGTACTTGTAAAAAATAATGGCATTCCGTTCTTTTATCTTTGACCAACGAGTAGTCACATAATGAACCCAAGCCCAGAACGATATCAAGGAAATCCAATTTTCATTCTGTGTGAAATTGTATTCTGTATGTATTCTACAGGTCAATATGCTCGTTGAAAATTGAGAAAAAATGTACCGGTCTCTCCATCCGGACCCTCAAAGTGGTGGTATCTCTCACCTTGTTGATATGCCTCCGATTGGCGTTACTGCAAGGGACGTGGCCAACTTTTTCGCCTCAGGATAACCCCGCTTCATTTCACCCTAGCTTTTTTGTCAGGTATAAATAACTTTAGAATGAATTTTACACGTGTGTAATTGAGAATAGTACTTTATAATTTACATGTCGGTAATTGAGAATAGCTTTTTTTTATTTACACGTGTGTAATTGAGAGTAGCATTTTTTTATTTACAGGTGTGTAATTGAGAATAGCATTTTTTTATTTACACGTGTGTAATTGAGAATAGCATTTTTTTATTTACACGTGTGTAATTAATAATAGCACTTTTTTAAAATTTCTTTTTATGTTTAGCTTTTGACTGTAATCTTTCCTGGTGTTAAGTGATAAAATGTAACACGCTAAGCTTAGTGGGGAGACTGGCTCTTAAGTGCAGCTACAGGAACACACCTACTCGTATAGGTGCTTCGCGACTTATTTTCAACTTGAGTGTGATAGCTAGTCAGGCGGGTATACCCGATAATAATAACAATTCTGTGGTGTCATCACGATATTTTTATTCACCGAAAGCTCAGGCTCATTGATCAGCTCAGATATTTGAATTCACGTTGACTGTTCGTAGATATTACTACTGAGCTATATTGCTTTAAAGCATATAGTTTGGATACAGAAAATAGCTAACATAGCTCATGTTTGGTAAGTTATTTCGACGAATTGTTTTATGATCATCCTTTCCCAGAACGATGTATAATTTAATTTAAATATATTTGGTAAATAGGTATACGGACATTTTCTCAAATGTTGTCTCACCTTTCTATGACAATACATTCTAAAACAAACATTTTCACGGTGGATTATATGGACTACTAAAATTTGGCTTTAAAAAGTTGATATAAATATGTTTATATACGGCGATATTTTAGTATTTGCTAGGCTAGTCACCACCTTCTAAATCGGAAATCTTTTGCTAAGCTCTTATCATTGGTTTTCAGCAGCTGTACTCAGGTACAGGCACAATACCCTTTTCTAGGCTTAGCACATCCTCAATAATACTAATACTTTAAGCATTAAAACATTTAACAGAATACGAAGTATACAGAATGACAAAACTAAAAAAAAAGATTAAATTGATGGTGGTGAATAGCTACCGCAGTATACTAAGTGAAAATTATATTCTAGTAATATCATTATTTCAATTTGATCTGCTTATTTGTTTTCTGTATTTGTGTTTTTGGTTCATACATTTCTAGGCTGATGACGTTCTGCTACTTGGCTGCTTTCAACTGGTGGTTACTACTTTGTCCCTGGACGTTAAGTCACGACTGGCAAATGGGATCGGTCCCTCTCATCACCAGCGGTTGGGATCCTAGGAACCTACTGACGTGTGCTGCTTTTGGAGCTCTAATACTTCTATGCTATAGATTCATAGCTGATTTAGAGGCAAGAATCTTTACTACTTTTGATATTTAAGTACTTCTTACGGTTCTTATCTTAGTTGAAATGTTCATTAACCCGAAAGTTTCCGAGAGGTTTGAATGGGCGACCATCCAAGTTTTGTATATAAAGACTCCCTTACAAAATTGATGTATTGTTGTTTGATGTTCAAATTTTTTGGGTAGCTTTTGTAGGTACGCTGGGTATAGATAGATATATCTGGATATTGTGTAGATATTCAAACATTAATATGTGTATAATTATACACTAATTTATATAAATAAATGCAATTGTAGTTTCTGTCTATGATTCCGAACTAAAGGCTATTTCTTAAGGACCCCAAAAAACAAACACGCCTTGTTAAAAATTTTGCCTTTCTGTCTGTCGGTTATTTGAACAGATTAATATCTAAAACGGCTGGTACGATTTTGACGGGACTTACATTGATATGTAGGGGATATTTTATATATAAATCTAGAGTACTTTTTTAGTGAACTCCAGCTTTGTCAAAGTGTTTAGTGAAATGCAGTGCTGAGTCAGAGATAAGTTTATAGCCCATGAATATCCTGATGCAAGTATAGTATGGTCTTTTTGAATATCTAGTACTCGACTGGCTAGATAAAATGTGAAATTGAATGTTAGAAGTTATTCATTATCAGTTTTCAAGCAATGATGACTAAGTGGTAGTGTGTACGACTACGCGTCGATTGACGTGAGTTCGAATCCCTGCAATGAGCTTGAGCTTTCGGTAAATGGAAAACATCGTGATGAAACCAGAGCATGGTGGTAGGGCTTTTTCTGATACCCGCCTGGCTAGCTACCACCATCAAGTTGAAAATCTGTCACCAAGTACCAATAGGTGAGTTCCGGCAGCTGCACTTGAGAGCCAGTTTTCTACTAGGTTTAGCGTGTTATCATCTTGGGCCACATCGTCACTTAACATCAGGTGAAATTGTGGCCACTACGCCAAACCTATAAAGATTAAAAAAAAAACAGTTGTGTCCAGTAAGTACACTTGAGAGCCAGTTTACTTTCTAGACTTAGCATGTTAATATTTTTGAGTATATGTTTACTAAATGAATAGATTGAATATAAAAGTGAATTTTAGTTTTATAAAAATAATGCTATTTCCACCAGGTACAAAGACACACTCCAGCTGTCATTGGCCTTTTATTTCTGGTCATACCTTTCGTGCCTGCCAGTAACTTACTGGTCACAGTTGGATTTGTGATCGCCGAAAGAGTACTGTACATCCCGAGGTACTTTATTTAACTTGCTATACTTAATTTTGTGAATCATAATCATCAATATTTATTGATTAATAAATCTATTTTATGTCAAGCATAAATGGCCGGATTTTGTTTAGGTTTGAGAATATCAAGGCAACTCCTTTCATAAAAATTTAGCTGGTGCTAATCAAAGAGAATCACAAACGCAACTTCATAGACAGTTTGGGCATTGGACTATATAAAGAGAACAAATAATATTAATAAAAAAGGAATAGAAACGAAAGACAAGGTTTCTTTATAATGCACATAATGCAAAATTTATTAACCATTTGTTTATAGGACTGTATAAAATGCACACAACTACATAATAACTATATAAGTATTTTCATAATAATCTTATCTAGAATTTTAAAAACACGTCAGTTGTACTGCATCGTTTGAAAGAGATGAATTTAAAATTAATTTCGCTAATAATACTTTTTCTTTTGTAGCGTGGGCAGTGTCATCATAACAGCATACGGGGTCCAGCTCATATGGTACTCTAAGCCAGGAACGAAAGTTGTTCTAATTATTGGACTAGCAGTGTTAGCTGCCAGTGGCGTTGCCAGGACTTATCGCAGGAATGCTGACTGGAGAGACCGAGCAACATTATTGAGGTATCAAAATATTTGACGTCATTCAGTAATTTTAAAATTAGCGTAATTGTGATCAAAAATTTAAGTTTATAATTTTCGGAAATTCATTTAGTTATGTTAGGTGAGCACATTAACTGTATTGCGTTTAAAAATATCACTTTATGATATAAAAAAAATAGATAAGGAATGATGTAAGGACTCTAAACTTAAATAGGTTATATATTAGGTCTTTACCTATGAAATTGCCGTTTTGTATGAAAAAATTTAAACGATGTTTTTTCATGTATTTTTTATTTGCATTAATCGAAGTAATCACCCATGCAATCAATGCATCTTTGCCAGCGCAGTGGCAGTTTATTGATGCCCTTCTTAAAGAAATCAGCTGGACGGGAGGCAACAAATTCTTCAAAGGCATTTTGTACTGCCTCTCGGGTATTGGATTTTTTTCCCGCCAAGGAGTATCCAAATTCTGGAAAAAGAAGTGGCTGAGTGCCCTAAGCGCTCGCCCCCAAGGCCGGTAATGCTGTAAAAGCCGTAAAGGCGCCAGGGCCCTTAAGGCTAACAGTATAGTCAGTTCGAAAAAAAAAAAAAAAAAAAAATTGAAAAAGTAGTAGTCTGTAGGCGCAAGGTCTGGTGAGTAGGGCGGATGACGGAGAACTTCCAACCCTAGTTCTTGCAACTTGGAGACCGTCTGTCGTGCAGGAGCAGCGGAGACGAGCGAAATACCAATGCTAATTGGAGATGTGCCAGCTTCTCCATCATTGTGTTCAGTTCTTCAGAGTACACATCTGCAGTAATGCTCACCCCGTTTGTTAAGAAGCTGTGATGAATCACACCGGCGCTAGACCATCAAACAGTGACCATCACTTTTCTAGGGGTAAGTTTTCATTTAGGGCATTGTTTAGGTGCTGAACCAGGATCCAACCAACTTGCTGAGCGCTTGCGGTTACCAAACAGAATCCATTTTTCATCGCAGGTAACAATGCGGTTGAAAATTCCTTCATGTGTGTTTGTTGAGCAGTGCAAGGCACGTCTCGATGCGTACTTCGCGCTGGCGATCATTGAGTTCGTGGGGCACCCATTTGTCAACCTTTTTTACCTTGCCAATTTGACGCAAATGGACCAATTTTGTTTTGACGCTAACTTCGAAAGCTGTTGTTAATTCAGCCGTAGATTGTGTATCATCAGCTTCCACAATCGCCTTTAATTCGTCGTTGTCGACCAAAGTCTTCGGACGACCGCGAGGTTCATTTTTCAGGTCGAAATCCCAGAACGGAAGCGAACAAACCAATAACAGGTGGTGCGTTGGTTTGTAGTGTTAGCTCCGTAAACGCCTTTGATGTTGCGTGCCGCTTGTGCCGCGTTACTGCCACGACGGTACTCATATTCCATAATTACTCGAATTTTTAACGTATCCATGATGACAAAAAAGATTTAAATGCGATGAAAATGTAACACTAATCAATAAACAAATAACTACTTTTGGAAAAAGAATTCCATGTTTTTAAAATAAAATTAATTTGAAATTAGAATTCTTAGCCAAACAAAAATTATTTTGATTAGAAATGGCCAGTACTTCAGAATGGCAATTTCATAGGCAAAGACTTATTATTTCTGTTATATACAGATATAAGTTTTACAATTAATAACCAATTCTTCTGAAACCATATTTCTAGTGACATATAATATAGAACTACAATATAATTATATCTTTTACATTAATAAGTAGAATGAACATCAAAATTTTCAAAATATCCTTTGCAATTGAGATACGATGTCCTGAGATTTACAGGTATCGCAATAAACGTTCCACGGTCGCCGAATACGACGTTAAATGTGTTTTGTTTACTTCAGGGCGGATTTAGTGACTTTGCCGCATAATGCTAAACTGCATTACAACTTGGCAAACTTTCTTCGTGAGACGGAACAGCAGGATAGTGCCATCAAACATTACAAAGAAGCTTTGAGGTAACAAACGCGTTTGTATTCTACGCTAGTTTTATGTATGAATGCTTCGATATTTTGCACATTGTTTATTTTCATCGACTTCTCATTTGTTTATAACTTTTTATTTTTTTATAACCTTATCAGCGATGGTGTATGAAAGTAAAAGCTTAACAAAACCTTAAATTGTTTACAAACTTATATCTGATATACGGATCTTATATCCGCCTGAACCAACGATAGTAAAAAACGTAATTTGCTTCATCATAATTGTCATCTGATAATCTAGAGACGAAAGAGAATTTTTACCTGTTCAAGTATAGACTTGCAAACCAATCGATCTCCAGCTCTTTACACTGAATTTCTATAAATCTTTGCCAATACCATCCAGATATGAATCACTTCTAGATCTAGCTTTCGCCAACTTTAAAACGCTTCTTTGATTTCTTCTTTGCTCCGGATCGTTTTATTTTAGAATTGGACAATATATCAGATACAGGCTCTTACTGTGATATTTGTAAGGTATTGAAGATATTATTACGTTTGGTCATAGAAGCATTTTTGAATTGTAATATTGCATCTGAAACTGATTATATATTTAACACGATACAGCAACTTAGTTAAAAGGGCCAAAGTACAAAGTGGTGTATGTTGAAAATTATGTTACTTCGTAAGCGAAGAGCGGTTGCTAACGATGCGACAGACACCCGACTCTAATTAAACGGCTGTATAATTATGTGATGCTTGCGGTGTAAGTGAAGATTGTGGAAATTCTTTATATATATGATGACACCGTTAGCTTATGGTTTCATACGCATTATCATTAAGCAACCCCATCATTTATATTTCTCAAACATAGCATCGTAGTAACTATAATAGGTACAATTTTACACAGTAGAAGTAAAAACATTTTGGGATTATATGCTCCTAATTTATTTTTAATTTGCAGACTGCTATTATAAATTATATATTTTTTTCTCATTTTATTTTACTTTGGTCCATTAGTTCTATCTTGGTGAATTTCGTCATCTTTTCGTTCGAAATGATTTAATATAGTTCACTATATCACAACAAATAAAAGAAAATATATTTATTATACGACTCATATTTCAACAGCACTATATTGAAAAAACGAAATTACTTTTGTCTGTAATATCATTGCTTGGAGTTCAAAACTATTAACGCAAAGTGTAATAGTAATCCAAGATATACAGTAATTCAATGCTGATTTTTGAAAGATATTATGTTTTCATTAGTTGTGATGATATTAAATGATCGGCATATCTAGCTTTAAGAATGGAGTGTAAATTGAATATTGTTGTATTTATTTATACTCGCGGTATAGACATTCCAAATATTAATGAGATGATGTTTAAATAACTAATTTATTTAAAATAATGTATCATAATTAACAATCTTGAACAATTAGACTTTGGCCGAGCTACGCGAGCGCTCACAACAACGTCGGAACCCTGGTAGCAGTGGAGAAGGCTGAACATCACTTCTTGCAGGCGATTAAATTCAACAAATACCACGTGAATGCACACTACAATCTCGGCAAGCTTTACAAGTAACAGCATTAAATCACTTTCATGACGGATATAAAATTAAGTTGATTATTCACAACAGAAAATAAAATAATATTAGTATTACATTTAGATTTTTTCAAAATTGTGTTTCATCTAATTCATTTGAGTTAATAACAATTAATAGTCAAATTCTATTGGGACTGTACATTTTATTACTGTCAGGGCTCAAAATTTGTTTTTGTATAAGTCAAATTAGACCATGACAGATCTAATACTCACATTATTAATACTTATTAGGTCGCATTATTCTCATACTAAAATTGATTATATTTTTTACACCATTAGGTGAATTAAGTTTGCAAAATTATCTAACAGCATTCCCTTATCCCAATCTAATTTGCTTTATGAAGATATTTAATCAAAGTCGCTTTTTCGACTTTTCAAGTAACTTTAATATCTGAATATTATTTGAATAACAGAGAATAATATTTTGTGGTCAATCTAAGTACTACTTAAATTATCCAAAAATCAAATCTATATAGCTACCTAGCTTAAATGCTATATATAGCTATATTGACTTGCTATAGTTACATCAAATTAAATAACAGGATCCAGTGTACACCTATTAAAATGAAAACATATGTAAATAATTTTTGCAGCGGCTTTATGAATGATTTTGAATATGCAGAAAAAGCGGTCGAACTCATCACGCTATCGTCATGCTAGAGAAGTGCATTTGGTTGCAACCGCGCTTCGTGCAAGCGCATATGGAGCTACTCAGCTTGAAACCAGAGTGGGACAAACGAGGAATCTTAAAAAGACTCGTCGAATTGGAACCGCAAAACTGGGAACATTATATTTTGTATGGAGATTGGTGGAAAAATAAAGGTGTACAGCTCTTTTTTTTGACAAAACTTCTGATTTAATTGTTTATTTACAAGCATTGCATTAAATTAATTATAGAATTCTACCTAATGTTTAGTAATTATGTATCAAGTTCATTTGGTGTTTGTTGTAAATGTGATTTAGAAAAAAAAAACATAGAAAAACAAAAAAAAATTTCAATATAAAAGAAGATCGAATTTTTTTCATATATAATATATTCTGATTTGTAATATTTTATGATAACGAAAGAGAAATCTTATGATGGTGTCAAATTTTAGTTTGTTAATTTACCTTTCACAGCAATATTTTTTCCTTTGTTTTACAATTATATCTTGTTACAGGTTTGCCCGGACTGGCGGTAAAATATTATTTAGAGGCTACAAGATTAAGTTTTCGACAGCGAAATGTAGACAGACCGGTTAGGAGCGATCTGATTTCTTTTAGATCAACAGCATTGATGTACCGCTCGTTAGGGCAAAAATCGAGAACATTACAGCTGTTAACAAGGTCAATATAAAAAGCAAAATTTAAAATTTATAAAACATCTTTTATTAAAAGTAGTGCCTTAAGGAGGAGTTACTTTTTAAATAATCGCTACTTCATAATGGTGACTAAGCTCTTAAATATCTTAATTAGACATATTTATAAATGTAAAAAAATCAGAACATATTTAAATATCAGATTATATATAAATAGGTAATTATATATTTTAAACGACTCATTAGAATTTTTGCTTGTGCCCTTTTTCAAGCCTCCATGCCTCAAAATAAAAATAAAAACGGAACCCTAATAGGATCACTTTGTTGTCCGTCTGTCAGTCTAAATGTCTAAAATACTCGTAATACTCACCAAAATCTATTAAGTGGTTCTTGAGTTATAAGTGTACTACCAGACAGACAGACAGACAGACTTAGATACGTTAAAGAATATAAAGATAATCTGTAAACAATATTTATGTAACATACGGTACACTAATGTACGGTAAGTAATGTAATCATTTCGGAACCCTCAGGACGCGAGTTTACTCCCTATTTGACTGATTATTTGCCAAGACACAATATTAAATCTTGAATTTAATCTAATCTTTATCCATAATCATCTACACTAGGTTGTATTAGAGCCTTTGTTCTGAGACTTCTAAGTCATTGTTTCCATTACATTTAATGTAAGCACACTTGCACGTACCTGTAATAAAAACTTCTTGCATTTGCATTCTAGAGAAATATTATAATAATTGCTTTGTCCGAGATATTTACTGACAACTCTTATTTCTGTATGTATATCTAAATCTAAAATATGTATGTATATCTAATATATAAAATTCTCGTGTCACGGTGTGCGTGATTGAACTCCTCCGAAACGGCTCGACCGATTTTCGTGAATCTTAGCGTACATATCGGCCAGGGTGGAGACTCGGACAACATCTATTTTTCATCCCCCTAAATGTTAAGGGTGGGTCCACCCCGGTAGTCAACGCGAGTGAAGCCGCGGGCACAGCTAGTAATATATACAATAAACATTTTAATATAATTTTTATTCAACTATGTACCTAATACTACTATTATTTTCATATATTTTGATACAAGGCAATTATTGCAATTGCAATTGCAATATATTGCAATACACTAAGAAAAAATGTTTATTTCTCGAATAGCAGTCGCATATCAAGGCGATATACTGAAACCATTAATATTAAATCATACCTCTAGATGGCACACTTGGCGTCGTGGTTGGCCCAGTGCAGCTGCTGCTCATATGTACTTGAGAGACTGGCGACTCAAAATGGAATTGGAAGGGAGAGTACAAATTTATTCTAAAGCCGTCAACCCAACGGTATTCTAAATTTCAAATTAATTATACTTTATTCAATTTTTTTTTGGAAAAGTGATTAATGAAACTTAACATTAGTATCAGATGCTAAGAAAATATTTCTTTCATCGATAAGAGCCTGCAAAAACTGAATAGGAGTAAATTAAATTTTTATAAAATTTCTATAACTACTTGTAGCATTATTATAGTTGCTATATTGCATTGATGTCACTAATATCAAATATTGAAAAAACATGACTAAAGGGATATCATATTTCCTAAATATCACTGTTAGAGTAGATTTCAATCAATTTAAATACCTATACATTTATAAGAAGTTTAATAATAAATAAATAATAGTTATCAAACTATATTTTACAGAAATCAACAAAGTGTTTCGACCACACTCAACTGACGGTTGAAGCCTCAAATGAAGAGACATCGAAAAAAGGTGATAAGTTGAAAATTGGTGGAACTACGGATAGTCTTGATAATATTAGTGTTAACAAATATAAGAGTGAAAAAGTATCTTGTGATAATAAATCAAAAGGGATCAGAAAACGCAATTTATCACTTACAACGCAAATCAAAACGACACATAACAAATCAGAGATCGGTCTCAAAGAGCAAAAGATTTGCACAATGAATAGGAAGGATAAAAAAATTAAAAGTTCTGATGTTCTATCAAACATAGTAACACCTTTGGGGAAACATGTTCTTATAAAAACATTTTAATTCGCGTAATTAAGTAAGGGAGTTCGAAAGTGTGATATTCAAGTGTGAATTAAAAATAAATGTGTGACAAATTTCGCTTGCATTTTCGTCTATTTTTCAACGTACCTCAAAGATTAGTTATAATACTAACGACAATATGCAACGTTAGATAATGAAGAATCACGTTTGGGAATTTCAAAATGTTTTCAAATTCGTCACTTTAAGACAGCAACTGAAAATTGGAAAATTTCCAATTTGGAATTTGGAATTCCCATTTCAAATTAGGTAGACAATTAATATGTAATGATTTGTAGAAAATAAAAGATGAAGAGAAATTATATTTTTGTCATGAACGGTTAGATAATTTTCAATGAACATGCACATATAATATTACGATTGTTTAGGAATTTTGTATTAAATGTTCAAACTTTTGAAAGGTTTAGGTGTTATTTCAGAATTTCATATTTAGATACTGAAAATAAACTATGTAGTCCTTTCATTATTTATATAGACAGCAACATATTCCGGTGTAAAAAAAGCATTGTGTTGTCACCCTTACCCATCCTAACGTTATCATTGAATTATTAAAACGAAATAAACCTTTCAAAAGCTTGTCCATAGGAGTTAAGGAATGTGCCACAGCCAGCTATCAAAAACTCGCTTGGCCTTATATAATAATATCGACTAAGAGAGTAAGTTATATAAACGCTTGCCGAGTTAAAGTACCACGTTTGTAAAGAACACACACTCTGTAAAACGTCGTTTAACAAATTTTGTCTAACGAAATTGTTATCAGAAATTATTAAATAACATTTTAAGCAACATATATAACGATTATATAATTTATTTGTTTTGTAGCTATATAAATTAAACAGGTCAGATAGGCAACTTTGTATTTTTAACGAAATAATCAGACCTAAACGTGTTTCTATACAGCCTACTTGTTGCACTTGCTTGAGAAATAAGTTGATCTCGGATTCACATGTTATGTTAACTATTAAGTCTGGGTATATATCTATAATTACTATTTTGTAGCTAATATTATGTAATAATTTCTAATAACAAAAATTATGGATTATAAATGTAAATATGTATATTGTTAAGTTAGAATAAAAAGCAAATGACAATGCTTTGAGTGTATCTACTGAAATAAATGATTGAATAATATTAACGTTGTTTTTTTTTTAAATATTACTTTAATAATCAAATCATCTTCTGTTAAAGTACAAATATATAGATAAAGTTTTACGACAACTTTACTTATTTGTAACACATCCACAAAAATATTGTTACTCAAATAAAATATAAAATGGTCACTTAAATCTACGTTAAAAGATATGTAATATACAAAATCATGGGTTAGCTATAAATAAAAGTTAAGATAATAAGTCTTATAGTCTGTTTAATGAGTAATTAAAATATTGTGCCTGAGATAATCTGCTTTATACAAAAAAAAAATTATAAGATAATTTCAAAGAAGTGAGTTATAACATTGGCAGTTACTTTGCTTTATTTTTTTATAAGACAAAATAATGCAAAGATAGGAAGTACTGACTCCTAAATTACTACGTTTTCGTAAGCAAGTGACTTACAACTATTCGTATGTCCAAAGAAAAGTAGGTTGTAAGTAAAACATCTTTGAGCAGAAACGAATGCAATAAACTAAACTTCAACATACTCAGACTACATAAAACTAGCAAGCTTAAACAGAGAAAAGATTAAATTTGTAGAATACTTACAAAAATATGATTACATTAATTTATATCATTCTGCAAATTCAAAATTTGCAGAATTGTTTACAGTATGTGAAAATCATCAAATTTTTATTTATTTAAATATTCAACAGCTTTTCATGATGAACATACTGTTTCAGGAAGAGACGGTTTCAATATTATTACATAAAATTATTCTTTAACCATAGCAAAACAATAAATATATATTATACGATACGACCATCGAGACATCAAAAATTAATCGCCAGTCGTCGCTGTCAAGACGGCCTGCGTAAATAAAAACTGCTCGTGAAATGCAAGGGAATCGCTATGACGGTTTTTTCACCATGTGAATGGTGTCGGGATGCACAGTCTTACCACCTCGAAAATAGAAAATATAACATTAAATTTATACGGTTATGAAGTACAATATTTTATTAAATTTCACTATCAACTTGTTCTACTAAAGAAAACACTAAAATAACAAGTAAAGTTCTTAGTACTTTAAAACTATTGTTTGATATCGAAAAATCAATGTAAATATAAAATAATCTCACCTTGCCTTTACCTTTGAGCCTTTGTTGCTTCATTCCCATAATCGCGACGTTAATCCTTTAGATTGAATCTCGAAATGGTGCCTGGTCGCAACAAGTGGTTCTGCAGTATAAATAACATTTGTAATTTCAATTCTATGCTAGTGGAATTAAGGTTCATATTATTCGCAAGATTAAAGACCTTGTTTACATTGCGGGTAGGAGCTTTTTATGCAGCATCCGAGTGGGGCTCAGTGATTTCAATGAATGCGTGTTTTATGGAAAGGGTTTGGTTGGTTTTATGGATGAAACGTATGGCTTGGGTGTCACAGAGATTCTTTATTGTGAGTCGTGTGGATTTTTTAATGCTATATTTTACTGTTTTTGAATTTTTGAATCTTGATCAACTTATTTGCACGGTCTGCAAAATTACTGTCTTGCACGTGAACGCTTGCTTTCGGATTAGTTAGATGATACAATATACAACAGAAACTATTGTAGAGTTTGAGAATCAGGGTGTTATCATCGACGATGGATATGAGACGTAATACACGGTATAGCACGGTATATACGGAGGTACAACACGGAGAAAATGCCTTCGTAATTACACATATAAACCAATTTTTTTTTTCATTTCATTAACCTTTCAAATATTTATTTCGGAAATTATTTTTATACAATTGTTCACGCGACAATATTCATACTTGCTGATATTGAAAATCGGCAATTTCATAAATCATCCCTAATATAATATAATATTCAAAGACAAAAGTTAATAAAAAGACAGTCAAAAACTTTGGTGAGATATGCACGGCAAACGAAGCCCTAAGTAATTGGTTTTAAACTGGCTGATCAACAAAAAGTTGAAATAACAAGTTCACTGTATAAAGAGTTTTTTCTTTATCAACTGAGTGGGCCTATGCGAGCATTTCCTATAAAAGGATCGTAGAGCCTTACCGTCGCAATTTTCTTATTTTTTAGGTTTTCGAATGAAAAAACGGAACCCTTATAGGTTCTTTCAGTCTGTCTATCTGTCCTTGTGTCAATACACTTTTTTCAAAACGACTTGAGAGGTATATAGTTGAACTTAATGTCATAGACTAAAGTCTATGGCCTCACATTACTGTAAAAAAAAAAACAAGTTTCTAGGTTAACGGATTACAGATATACGGCACTTCATATTTAAAATACTACTAACGGATCGATTATCAAAACTAGGGTAATTCACGCAGACTACAGTCCTACAGTACCTAGTACAGTACAGTAATAGACATACCTACAGTCTTGAAATTTGGCATGGAGAGAGGTGTTTTAACAACAGTTCTGGAATAAATTCGAAAATAAGGAATTTCGCGTGTGAAATTATAATGCAATGAAATATTATATAAAGTTTTTCCTTGAATATGGCTTGAGATATAAAGTTGAAATTAATATCGAATACTAAGGTTTATAACCTCATATTGCTGTAAAACAGTCTAGTTTCTTGGTTAACGCATTAAGAAGATGCAGACGTTCATACTAAAAGTTAGACTCAACGACCGATTATCAAAACCTTTAAGACAAATAATTATTTTACGTGAAAATAACATAAATGTTTTTGATTTCTTTGTAACATTAAATTGCTTATTGTGGCTTGAATATAAATGGTAACAAGATATAGCGGACTTTTTCAATTTTTCTAGTCTACACAAATGGCAAGTGCAAATGTATACGCAATTTCTTCATCACCTATTTGTATCCTGTTTCTATTATCCTGTATGTAACGTTTTTAGCAGCGTATTCCAAGAAAATGTACTGGTAGTGATTTTATTTCGAGTTAATGTTATCATTACTTGTTATTTCTTATGTTTCGCTACATGACGTTACAAAATATAGCCTAAACACTTTTTAGAAACTTACTATAAAAGAATAACAATTATTCACTGAAATTGGTTAAGTGGTTATTGAGTTATAGGTGCACTAATAGATAGACACTAGACTAAGAGTTGTTTGAGAATATAAGGATATTATATAAACTATGTTTATACAAAAGACGGTACAATAATGTATGTATTATAATGTAATCAGTATTGAAATCCTCAGGGCACAAGTTGTGCTCCCTACTTGTCTGATTTTAATTTTATTTAGTGTAATGTATCGCGAGCTGATATGAGTTTGGCTTAAATCTCAAAGATACCTTATTCTCTCTATTAATATAACCGAAACTACAAAAGTTATATTTGGTTTAAATAATAACAGAAAAAGTTTGCATATTAGTCGTATGTTATCACAAAAAAAATGTCAGTCTATTAGAATGAATTTTATCGATTAATATTTGCTTTAAAATACAGTTAAAATAAAATAGAGTTTTCAAATCGAACACATGTTAAAGGTTTACCGAACGCTAACTATCGGAAATAAACTTGGTAGTTGAACAAAAGCAAAGCACAACTTGCTAACAGAATGTTAGTTGTGCTCGGGTGAGTTCGAACTCATCCGTTGTTTTTCTTACTAGTTTAATAAAACAAACTTTCTTTTTGCAGTCTAAGATGGAAGCGACAGTCGAACTTGGTACGTTGTGTGACATTTGGATTTTGTATCACATTTGATGCAATTTAATTTCATCAAATACAAAAATAACTGATTATAAATTGTAATTGTACGTATATAATTTCGTTGACTGTCCTTTTGATGCTTTTGGTTCAAAGTAATTAAAATATTATTTTCTATTTTTTAGTTTTTTTGTACATTGTATAGTCTGAAGTTGGTTTTTTTTTTTTTTCTAAAAAATTACTTTATTTTTTACATTTTTTGTGGTTATTAAGAGTATTTTGTTTATATATAATACGGGTAGGCTTACAAAACGCGCTGCTCATACCGTGTTACTTAATTTATTTTAGAAGGGTCTGCACCATTTTAAGCCACTACACGGATTCCTTTGTAATTTCAGGTTCATAGTGATGAACCCACGTTTCATGTCCAGTAAAATACAGTCGAAAATACTTGTTAAATTTTCATCACCGACCTCCAAAAACTCTACAGCTATGAACGCGCACTTGTTTCTGAAGCGCCGTGAGCATTAGCGGCACTCACCTTGCAAGGTGAAGATGATCTTGAAGAATTATGTGTGTTTTTCTACACTACTAATGAGCGGGCGGTCACCGTGTCTGGTAGCGGGGGCAGCACGAATAACGCGTGTGCTCAACCGACAGCATTATATAATCCACGCGAGCGGAGCCGCGGGCACAGCTGGTACATAATATCCATAATAAAAATTCATAGTTGGGGCATACCAATATTCTCGTATATCAATCAATATATAGCTTATATTATAATATTATAAAATGTCAAAGCTGTGAAATTAATTAAATAAAAATAAATGAGATTACTAGGTTTTGGCATCTATTTTACTTGTTTTATCATTTAAATATAGAGAATATTGTTTACACTTTTTGGAATCTGAAACTTTGATTCAAAGTAAATTTATTCAAGCTTAAGGTACTACTTAGATACACGATTAATTCTATTGACTCTAAGTTATAGTATTTGAGTCTCAATTTCGAAAACGAAATTATTTCTTTAGAACACTACACTTAAACGTAAAAATACGATGATTGAGATGTAAATAAGTGATTACATTTCCAACTCCTAAGTGTTGTTTAATTTTCACACTATCCTTTAAAACCGCTAGGCAAACCCAAGGTGGGTGATGTACTCGCTGTTTATGTTGATGCCTAGTCCTTCAGTCCAGAACCTTGAAAACATCTTCCACACGCGATTGAAGTAAACTTAAATGGTCACCATCATCCCGACGGCCACCATCGTCTCAACGGTCACCACCACCCAGACGGTCACCACAGTATTTCCGTTGCATTGTCGTCCAGTTACCTCCTAGTCGCGCCTAAAGAAGTTTTACTTCAAAATACTTTATTTAATTTAGGCGTTAAGTAGGTACTTATGAAAGTCAAAATACTATTATCTGTTCGAAAAATATCCAAGTTATCGAGAAGAACCGACTAGAAACTGGATGTTTTTTTTTCAACTGTACATGACATTGACATGGTTCTTGAACTTTCCAGCAAATTAGTTATAACAACAAATTATTTATTGAGTCACTCATAATACATAGAATCAGTGTAGTTCTGGTTCCTAAACTAGGTTAGCCTGTATTTCAGGAACAAGGACTTCCCATTTAGAGGATACAGTTCTAATGGAGTTGACTTATAATAAAGCTAATTATTAAAAATAAAACAGAAAAAAGGTGAAAATACATGAAAAACAAAAAAGAAAGAAAAATAACAGCTTAAAAATGACTGTAATTTTATAGGCGTTTATTAATGAAATGGGATTGGTGTGCGAGTTTCAGTGTGTGTGTGTGTGTATGCTTGTTGACGGTGGTTGCTGACGATGGACTACTTACTAGATTACTTGATAACTTGCTCTCGATGGTGACACGCCAAGCCTAGCGGGGTTACTGGTTCTCAAGTGCAGTTGCCGGAACACACCTATAGGAACTGAGTGACAGATTTTCAACTAAAGGGTGATAGCTAGCCAGGTGGCCATTAGAATATATCCTACCACCATGCTATGATTTCATCACGATGTTTACCTTCACCGAAAGCTCATTAAACTCACTGAGGATTCTTTGAGCAGGTTCAGGACGTTAATGTTATTCTCTCTACTGGCTAGTGGAGCAAATTAGAAAAGTATTTAACTCTCGAGAGAGAGTGATTGCTTGTAATTAAAGTTACGACCTGTAACTAAGTTATCGAACATAAAAGTTTAGATTGCTTCCCATAGTTTCAGTTGGTGTGGACGATAAGAAGCAATTTAACACGGTATCTAAAATTATCGTATTTTTATCGATATTATAAATAGGCTAAGAAGTATTTATTGTAGAAAGAAGTATTGCATTTTCATAAAAAAGTATTCATAAATCCAAGCAATTTAAGCAGAAATTTTCATTATCAAAAAAATCTGGTCTTGTTGGCGATTAAATGCCGACGAAGGCAAGAATGCTCAGTCTAGACTGTCTAGAGCATCGACCTAAAATAGCTTGCCTCTTAGTCTTTTCCGGGTTACACTTTGGAGAGTGTGCACAGAAATTGCACGACATAATTTTGCTCAAGCTGTTCCACCGCAGGACAACTAAATACATTGAGTTTTTTTTTTTTTTTCGATCTGACTATAGTGTTAGCCTTAACGGCTCAGGAGCCTCGAACGGCTTATACAGCTTCACCGGACTCGGAATACATTGAGGGTTTCACCCACCCTTTTATGGTGAAAATTCCCCCAATTCGCACGAGGCGTTTCGTCATTCATTATACGAATTGCAAAGGAATATAATTCACCCCGGAAGTCTATCTTCCCGTCCACCTATGACTTGAGAGTCTTTAAGCGAAGAGTGAATAGGCATGTGATAGGAAAGCGCGATGCATCGTCGACCTCATCTTTACTTACCATCAGGTGAGGTCGAGGTCAAGTGCATACTTATACCCCGTAAAAATTTTTAGTGTTCTTGACACTTCACTGGACATTGGAGATTAACATTCTTCAAATTCGCAGCAACAAAATAATATATCAATATTATCAGCATACTAGAAGTGTTACTAATGGAATCGCCTTGCCAGTTCAAATTGGGTTTAGATGATCACGTACAGCACACGAAACCATTTCTACGATCCGCGGCACGTTCTACCACTATACCTTTAGTCTCTGCTTTCTACAATGACTAGATAATGTTTTATGTGGTCACCCCGCATACTCTTATACGTTAATTCATACATTAGATGTTCGTTTGTATTTTTTTAATTGTTATCGTAATACACGCTCGACGTTATTTAATAACAATTGCTTTTAATTTACAATTGTAATAGAAATTGCCATGATAAAGTTTTTCTTCTACATAGAGCTTTAGTTCTTTAAATATTGCCTGAACATCCTGTCCATTAAGTTACCTGGTAAACGAATTTCTTCCTTACCCATATGGGGACACAATTTCACAAATAACCATTTATTTCCAAACTAAGATAAGCTTGTATTATGTTAACTAAATAGCTGATATACTATAAAATGTACATATTTAACACCCAGACATACAACATAAAATTATACTCATCGTACAAAAATCAATGATGTGCAGTAAACTAGGGTTTACTAGGACTGCGCACATTCATTTGAACAAAGATAGTTTTAATTAAAACTGAAATATTTCAGATTTTATTATTATCACTCCAGTTTAGTTATTTACGATTAACAATAATATTTATTTAACTATGATTTCGATTACACTACATCAGTATTCGCCTGAGAACTAATTCCTTGAGGAATGGAAACGATGCAGCTTGAACTAAGCGGGGTACAGCGAGGGGTGAACACGGGAGATGCGAACACAAAGGATGCCTCCAAACAATCGCGTTATGTACGCAAACATCGTTTTATTCAACATTTGAAGCGATGAGAACGCTCCTACTGGTGCTACATGTAAATGCGAACTCCTGCAGGCGGTGTATTCAGTTTTAAGGCAAGTATTTTTTACAGAATTATGTTTTTGAAATGTTGTTTTTGAATGTTATTGAAATTATACTTTTTTTGGTGCTTTTAGGCGATTGTAAAATTAAGAGCTGCGTGCATATGAATGTTTTACGATATGATGTAGTAAGCCATCGATGATAATAATTGAGTGACTTTTATTTATTTTAATTGTGTGAAAAATAATTTAGCTTTGTATAAATAAACTCACACGTCACGCCGACACTTCGTAATAATTTGAAATTTTGTACACGTATTTAAAACCGACAATAATATATTAATTGCATGAAGATTATAACCAAGATTACAATTCATATTAAAAAAAAAAATGTGTGCAGCAGTTCAGACTTGTCAGAAGTGTCCCTACAGAAAACAAAAATTTAACAAAAATTTATTTATAAATAAATCAGCCGGATTCGAACTCATGACCACTCGTGTGTACTGCGTATGAAGTCTGGTCGCCTCACACCACTAGGCCAAACCGACGACAATCAAGATTATGAAAATCAGTTCTTGCATTAACCGTGCATAATGTAAATGTATTCTATCTCCTTCTCTCGTGGGCTAAATCCTATAGATGTATATGGCTATCTCTTTTTACTGTCGCTTTTTCGTTTCATCGAGTTTTAAATTACAACGGTGCTAAAGAAGTTTTCACTTCAAAATAATAACACAGACAAGATTGACAGCATTAAAATTTACATATTTTTAATACTACAAATGTATCAAACAAGTATACGGTCCGCTTGATAGTAAGCGACTACCGTAGCTTATGGACGCTTATAATAGAATTGGTATTATTAGCGCCTTTCTGACCTTGAACCCATCTACACAAAGATGCTCTGGCAAAACTACTCACCGCAGGAATACAACACAAGGTGGGTGCAATCTATTGTAAGTTGAATTTATTCCACCATTTGGGCTGCCCCAAGCAGAGAGAAATCTCCAAAGAAATTTGTCTGTGACCTACCTAACCTACATGTTTTTTCTATAAATCTGTGCTGTTACAATTTAAGTGTGAATTCAAAACGATGAAACTTATTTGTGTTTCTGCCTTAAGAGCCTGCGATTTTCTTTTCATCATACACATCAAAATGTACAAACAGCAATTCAAAAAAACACCAGCAAAATTTACCAAATACAATAAGGTGGATCTAACGATGTATGAAAAGTATAAAGTAATTTGTAAGACAGGTTCGCGGAGGCGATGTAAGAAACGGAAGGTGCGGTGCGGTGGTACAAATCGCGACCGTCACGCTATCGTCCGCGAAAGCACAAACGTTTGGAAATTAACGAGTTGGGTAGTATTCTCGATGCTTGCGACATATGTAAAATTTTAAACATCTCACCTCTACACGGTAGATTCTATAAAAATAATCAAAGTGTTCGAGAGAGATAATGATATGTTAGTTGTATCCACTCAGCTCGTTTACATACAGCAGATTGCTGTAGTATAATAACACTAGCCGCTATTCCGAAGATGACCATTGGTGGGAATTCAACTAAAGATGGTCACCATCGTTCTTGAATTGCAACAAATTTTGCAACTCTGCACTTATTTCTCGGAGAAGAAAAATAGAGTAATATAAAAATATGATAATCCTTCGATAGATGACTTGGTATTAGCCACTTTAGCGACAAGATATTTTAGAAAGGAGTTCAAATTCCGATTGGAAGGTGGTTGCCACAATGCAAGAGATTCGTCTTCTTTTTATTATATATTTAAAGTTTTGAGTCCGATGACACTTAAATATATACAAAAATATACAATAAAGATTCTCTGTACCATGACAATGACCGCACTTCAATAAGAAAATACAGCTTATTTAAGTTATTTAAAGTGTGTTGCAACTCACTTTATTAACTTCATCATCGATTTAGTTTAAATTTAGGTTGGCATACATTAAAATAAAGTGCCACTAATAACTATGAGTAATGATGGCAATCATGCCTTCTGCGATCATAACTTCATCCCAACTATTTAAAATTGCAACAGGATTTTAGTTCCAAACCGCGTGTCTAGAATAAAAATAAATATAAAAGACTTAGTTTAGACTTGCCGTAAAAAATTATTTTATTTTATTGCCGTAAAATTATATGCACCTATAGCTAAAGTCGCGCTGATCTTTACAAACAAGGATAAAAGTCGATAAAATTATAAATAAAAATAACGTAAGTACACAGTTGTTTAGAGACGATAAAATATCTCAAATCACCTAAAATAAGCCCCTAAAACTAAAATGACATCGTTGCGTGCCCACTGACTATAAAGTGCGAGGGCGCCACTGTCTTTGCTCAAACCGGATACGATTTATTATAATAATTTCCGTTTTAAATACCCACTTGATGGTTCCACCGGTATGTCTGGTTCGTAATGCCTATACATTATGATTGATCCATTGTACTTATTTTGATATTTGAAGACAGGCAGCTTTATTTTTTATATACCCTTTTATTAATTACTAGCTGTGCCCCACGGTTTCACCCGTGTTAAACCGCCAACGCACCCCTGTAGCTTATTATTGTTCTCACTTTCCGTTCTTGTCTACAATTTATCAGAATACTTGACGTTCATGGGTACTGCTCCACTACTTAGAGACGTAGCGTGAATTTATTTATGTATGTTGTAATATGTAGCGAGATGGGCAGCTAGACGGCATTTCCCTATCCCACAGCTCGAGCGAGAATACTTTCAAGCCTGTCGTTGCCAGCTTATACCTACGTGCCTACGTCGGGTTACAGATCACACCTGTTGCAATCGCGTCCATTGAATAGTACCGCAATAGTAAAGTCAATATTACGACTACTAAAACATGAGTATCGATTCTGTAATCACACCGACACGATTCTACGACTTGTATTAAATAGTATTTTATTTAGCCTATTTTTTTATTGTTATAGGTTTGGCTAATGGCCACAATCTCACCTGATATTATGTTACGATGTGGCCCAAGATATAAGACGCTAAACCTAGTGGAAGACTGGCTCTCAAGTGCAGCTGCCGGAACACACCTAATGGTGCTTGCCGACAGATTTTCAACTTGAGGATGGTAGCTAGCCAGACGGGCATTAGAAAAAGCCTTACCATCATGCTATGGATTCCTCACGATGTTTTCCTTCACCGAAAGCTCAGGCTCATTTCTAGAAAAGAGCGTTGAAACAAAAAAGGAAAAATCGATCTCTGTAGCTTTATAATATTAATATATATTTACTTTGAATCTTCCAACACGATATATCATAGCTCCCCAACCTCTTTGTTAAATATAAAAAATAATAATTTTAATGCCACAATATCTTTTTATATCACGCGGAGTGCATTATAATTTGCTAATGTAATATCCGACATGTTAGAAGCAGACAGAACAAAAGGTGTATATGCATATCTTATATCATGACGACATAAAAATGTTCAAATGAAAAGTAGTGTTCTAGCTTCCAACTCCTCATTAGTATCTGACAGGTTGGGCCAAACACGACTGAATGTTACGTACACCTGTCGACAATTACACCGTAACGTAATATGCTAACGTAAAAGGTTATAGAACATAATATGCTTCCTAAAAGTTTGTTACTCACTGTTCTTTGATCAGTTATGGGTTAGCAAAATGCATTTGGAAATGAAGTATACCAACATTGATAGAATATTACAGATGTAGTACTTTTGTTCTTTATAGATTTTTTTTTTATCATAGCATGGTAAATTGACTCCACTGTATCTGATTGTAAGCCACATACAAATTACAAACAACGGCGACTACCGAAATATCTATAATCAATTAATGGTCGTCACTGTTATGCTGGCATGTGAACCTTTTCGCAACTTAATATACACTGACTCATTCTAAACGTGTCAAAATAAACGTTACATTGACCCTACAAATCTGATTGATTACTAATTATTAGCAACACGTCTAAGGTTTAAGGTGTGTCGTGATGCAGCCAAACACAAACACTAAGCTTACAAGGGATCTAATGTGACCGGCATTTACGGTCGCATTTACATACACACACACACACACACACACACTCATATATGTAAAATATTATCAATTATGCGTGTAACCTGTGAAGATTATATAAACGAGTGTAAACGCGGTTGGTCTCGCCCGATCAGTCTCCTAAACACTCTAGGGAAACTCTATGAGCGGATCATTCTGAACCGTCCCAAGGTCGTTATAGACGACAAGAATTTATACCCGCCCGAACAATTCGGTTTTCGCGCCCGTCACTCGTGTACACATCAAGTGCACCGCCTCACGGAGCACATCACGAGTAACTTTGCTAAGAGCAATATCGCTCCCGCCCGCACGCTTGCGGTCTTTTTCGACGTAGCCAAGGCCTTCGATAAGGTCTGGCACGCCGGACTGGTCCACAAGCTTCACCATTTAGAAGTCCCGGATAGTTTAGTACATTTAGTCCGCGATTACCTAAGCGACCGCACCTTCCACTACCGAGTGGAAGGAGTACTCTCCACCGCACGTCCCATTCGTTCAGGCGTCCCGCAAGGCTCCATTCTGGCACCTTGCCTATTCAATTTGTACGTCAGCGACCTCCCGAAACCCCCCGAGGTCGAGGTAGGGCTCTACGCTGACGACACAGTCATATACGCGTCAAATAGGAACAGATCTTTTCTCGCTCACAAAATACAACGCGCCGTAACCACTCTCGGAGAGTGGTTTCGAACGTGGCGTATAGCTATTAATCCGGTTAAGAGCGCCGCGATTATGTTCGAACCGACTACATGCAGATTACCACGCACGGTAGGACCTTTAACATTATTCGGTAAAAATATCCCTTGGGCCACCAAGACAAAATATCTGGGTGTCATCCTTGACTCGAAGCTTAACTTCAACCCACACGTCACTAGAGTCCGGAATAGGGCCATTTGGGTCCTTTCCCGTTTACGACCCTTGCTCAGTTCGGTAAGCAAAATGTCCATCAGACATAAGCTTACACTGTACAAGATGTGCGTCCGTCCGATCTTGACATATAGTTGCGCCGCGTTCGCACATATGTCCAAGCACAACTTTGCCCGCTTGCAAAGAGTACAAAATCGATTCCTCCGTCGCCTGCTTGACCCTCCAGCCTTCGTCAGGAACATGGACCTACACAGGGACATGAGGCTTCCCTCGCTAGAAGCCTATGTGAAGTATCTCGCTAGGAGATACTTCGATAGCGCTGCGAACCACCCAAATCCGCTTGTAAAGTCCTTTGTGAACTACACGCCTAATCACGCGATACCCGTTGTCCAACGTTACAAACGCCGTCCGCGAAATCTCTTTGTCGATCCCGACGACGACATAGAGAAAGCTAACAAATTCTACGCGTCCGCTCCCGCAACATATGCGTGCTCGCGCCCACGCCCGCGAAACCACCGTTCCCTCCGCAGGGGACGAACGGTTAACTTCGCGCCCGCACACCCGCCACGACCACCCTCCTCTGCGGCAACTCAAGCCTACGTCCGATCCATCGGCATGGAGCCCTTGAGCCAAGCAGCCGCTCGCGCGATACAAGTGACTGTACAATCACTAGCTTTCACAGCCATACATGACACTGCATTATACACACATGCACAACACACATAGGTACATAGGTTCTGTAAGGGACCTTTTTTTTTTTTCTTTTTTGAGGCTAGTTAGTCTAGATCAAAAATTTCAGACCACTAAATACACATACACATGTTCCTTCCCTCCTCCCAGGGGGCAGAAACATGTATATCTGTATAGTTAGTTTAGATCGAATTACGGATAGGGAATTAGTCAGATCGCGACTTAATTGTATACGCGCAACAGTCCGAGCCGAGGTCCGGCCACTTTGGCACCCTCGGATGTTGTTGCTTAGCTTTCGTGGCTGAGGGCCCTAAGCGCTCGCCCCCAAGCCCGGTAAAGCTGTAAAAGCCGTAAAGGCTCTAGGGCCCCTCAGGCTAACAGTGCAGTCAGTTCGAAAAAAAAAAAAAAAAAAAAAACGCGGTTGGTGTGAAACCTTTAGAAATGTAATTTTAAAAATATACAATATATGCCATTACGTATCATTCATAACGTAACGTAAAGTCACGTTACACAAACTTTTACATATCGTGCTCAAAGAAGTCTCAATTCAATAATCATTGGTCAAGAGTTACACGACAGTGTAAACGACGCCTTTAAAAGGAGCACGCGCACGCTGTCGGATAATTTGATTACGTATGCATTAAGTGCATTTCCATTTCCCTATGGAACGGTTCTGGAGATCAGTTTTAAATCTGTTCATATAGTTCGTAATGAGGCGACGAGATTTACGCTCTGTCGCGAATGAATTGTAATCGACAGCTTAATTTAGCTTAGTCCTGTTAACTGTGAACTTTTGTTTCGCCGATATTAGAATCATATAAATATCAGAATTAGATACCAAATTTGCTACATCGTAATTAAATAGTCTCCAATTTGTTATTAAACTATCAGATTTCCAGATCCATCGACAACAAAAGAGAATATCAAAATTATAAAATTTACTTATGCGCTGCGCGATCGTAGACACTTTTGTGTTTTGTGTCGGATACAAGCTACCATTGAAAATTTTATTATTCTACAATCAATATGAGCTCAGATGTAGACACTTTTTCTGCCCAACTGCTTCCACCCTACACCCACGGATTACCAATCAAAAAGTTTTCTATGTGAACAATGAACTAAATGTGGTCAGTTGAAGACACAAGCAACGTTAATAAATGTCAATACAATCGTACTAGTTGCACATATTGGTCACCTTAATATTGACGGCAAAATGTTGCTTCATTGAAATACATCATGAAACTGACGGAAAACAAGAATCAAACTGAACAGTGTCCAACAGTTACCAATGTCCAGAAGTATCAACCGGCGACTGTATTCGCTTACAGTGTGGAACACTGTACACCTTACAATGCGATTGTGGACATAAAATCCTCGGTTTCCTGTGACGGTATCCTGTGTCAGCGACAAAAAATGTCTACACTTAGTCTCTTTAATGTAATAAATTTTTCTTCATGAGCATAAGCTTCATTTTAAGAAAACAAATTTTTCTTAAAAGAAATTAATGCGTCATAAGATATTCATAAAACAAAGAACAGGAAATGTTTATTTCAAAAATGAATTAAATAAAGTTAACAATAATAAAAAAAGAAGATAATTTTATTATTTCGAAACAAACAAATGTTCGTATAAATATTTCACATTTCTGACCCCTGAATGATTTGTTGCAGATTTCGTTTAATAATCTATACTAGCTATTATACACTATACAATATAATAACGCTGAAGAGTTTTTTTGTTTGTTTGTTAAAAAACGCTAATCTCTGGAACTACCAGTCGGATTCGAAAAATTCTTTTTATATATGATAGCCAGATTTACGTGAAATGGTATAGGCTATCTAGTATTAGATTACATCTCTCAGATAGATTAAATATTGTTTTTTTAAGTAAGTCGGAAGTAACTTCGCACTCGAACTTTATCCGCGTGCGCTGAAATATTGGTTAGTGATACCTAAATACAATGTTCTACAAAAATATTCTATTCTAATATTCTTTAGTACATCTAAAAAAGTTTGAGATGCCTATCTCTTATACATAAGCCACAATAAGGTATTTTGTGTGTGTTGTTTTTTTAATTGTAAATTGATATATGATTGATGAGCATTATTATAAGGCGTGGTATATTAATCCTTACGAATGAAAGTAACTTCATAATCAAGACAATTTTATGTAGATAATCTTTGCCCTTTACAGCATGTTATTTGGACCAATAGTTTGGGAGATAATGTAAAATTACAATAATTCAACACTCGCCTCGGGTACAGCCCCGAGCCGAGCGCACCACTACACCTATAGACAGCTACAGGTGTAGTGGTGCGAACGAGCCGTGTGAGTTGTGACGCTTAACCCTGGCTGCCCGATAATAAATATTGTATATACTGTTGTATTATAAATTATCTAACAGCGATTTCTTTTAAATTATACGCGAGCAAAACCGCGAGGCACAGCTAGTAATTTATATACAGTTAAAATATAGTAGTGAAGAATTTGTACAAGTGATGTGTACAAAACGGCGTGGGTACCTAGAGCCATCGGACCGCTAACCATCGTCGCACCACTCAGCTGCACTCCATTTGATAGCTTCGTTACGCATCCTCGTACCGCGTAAGCTCCTCGCACATCTCTGGTGGATACGCAGTCTTAGTGCGCGTCGCGTTTCGGGTTACGCCGGTGCATATCCAGATTTTATTTAAGCAGGTAAGTAGGTTTAAGCGGTTTTTGTGTCAAAACTTCGTCATTTTGCAATCAATTGAAATTTATTATCGGAGTTGTAGTCGACTATAACTGAAGTTATCTGTCAGACTTAATTTGCCGCCTTTGAATTTATACGACTCAATTAATGAAAATTAATAACATCCTCTCAATACATATGTAAATGAATAAAAACATATAGCGAACAATTCGGATTTAAACTACAGTGTCCGCTAATAAAAATTTCAAGGGAGTTTTGAAACTGGAAAAAAAAATTGATTAAGCCAGGCAACGCGCTCGGCGCACGCGAAAAATCAGCGTTAATATTTACATTTTTGATTACATAATTCTCGTCGAGACGGGGACGTGAAAAATTTGAAAATTCTCGACACTTCACGATAATTTTGTAAAGGTTTTTATGATGAACAACTTTGTAAACTTTTTCAAAAGTGAAATTTTGGTTTTTGGTGGTTGTTATACGGAATCTTCTTTTTTTTTAATCTACTGGATAAGTATCTAGTATTTCCTTCATTGACTACGGCATGGAAATTTGCATTAAATACTATTTGAGTTTTGCGAAGTGCAAGAGTTCTGCAAAGAAACGTCACTATTCCTGACTGTGAGCACAGTACAAACCAAAAAACAAATACGTTCACCTAGTGATCTACAAACCATCACCAGTAGTCACTATCATCCTTGCGAGCTTCTTAGCAGCTGAATATACAATGGCTATTGCGACAAAGCAAACGAGAGTCACTGTAACGGGCATATCACCATGTCATTGTGGAAGATGATCGGGACCCAGTATGTTACAGATCCTTACAGTTTTTTTTTTGTTTGACGTTTGGCATATTGGCCACAATCTCACCTGATGTTTAGTGCCGATGTGGCCCAAGATGATAACACGCTAAACCTAGTGGAAGACTGGCTCTCAAATGCAGCTGCCGGAACACACCTATTGGTGCTTGGCGACCGTAAAGATGTCTGTTAAATGGTTAATTGACTAAGATTACATGATATTTTGTAATCCGTTTCTGGCTACCTACAATCTGATAGACCCCAGTTATCATTGGAAACATATTTTTAAATTGAATATTCGTAATTCTTAATAGTTACTGTATTCTTTTGCTGTTTTCAATATTACAATGAAATAGCTTAAAGTTAGAGTTAATAATAAATAGGTGATTTTTTAAATCATGGTGGTATGGAAACAATAGAATGGAAAAGTTTTTAACATTACACTCACAATCTTTGACAATTTCTACCATCAACCATTTCTACAATTATAACTTCAACGTATGTACTTAGGTAATTTCTTAGCGAAATCTTTAAGTGTGTCAAATACATGTTTCTTTTTGAGTTTAGTAGGCAAATGAACCTTGTTAAAAAATCACAGCCGGATTAGACGGACGGAGGGAATATCAACAACGTCAGAGGAAGAAATCTCTAAAAAAAAACCGATGCCGGACTAGCGGGAGAAGGCGAGCATTCATTTATTTCCTTCCCCTACCGTATTCACAAACGGCAGAGGAGAAAACCTCGTTAAAAAATCACAGCCGGGCTGGTGGAGGAAGAGGTACGTTCATTCGTCTCCTTACCTCACCATTTACCATAACAACAATGGTAGGGGCAGAGGAGAAAACCTCTTTAAAAACCCAATGCCAGACCGGCGGGTGAGGGGGTATGTTCATTAGCCTCTTTCCCCTGCCAAGAGGCACCAAGAGGACCAGAGGGCAGAGGACATTAGTCGAGGGGCCGTCTTCCTATTGCACTAGTTCGGCGGATGGGAAGACAGTTTTGTTGCACCGGACTGTCTCCATCAGAGGGCGATCATTCCGGGGCGGTGCATTCGCGGTGCATGCTCACGCAATATTATTATACCCCATTAGCACGGCAGACGGTGCACCGTGGAAGTTTCGTAAGACTCTCACATAACCACTCGCTCCGACGAGCAAGTGTGTACCAATGACAGGTTCCTCCACGTATATATAAAATAGGAGATGTTGAACGTGGCACGTTTTTAAAAATTGAATTTATTGTAAATTATGGTAAGCGGCAATAACATCCAAAAACAACCTCATACATCATGAAATAATATTCTATATACGCTTAGATATATTATTTAGTATAAAAAATACACTATTTTGAATATGATTGCCAGAACAGTTTAGAAATATGCGCTTCAAGCACTTGGAATCACTACGCGTAGCTCCGCATACATTTGCATGAAATTTTGCATATTTGATGCGGTAAAAAAAAACGATTTGCAAGTGAAAATTCTCTGTTTATTTTTGGTTTCTTCAAATGACCGCAGCAGCTTTTTCGACTTAGCAATTTTTCCTCGCTTGTGCTTTTAATTGAAGTATGAATCACGTGAAGTTTCGAATCAGATTGATCCGAATTAGTTCTGAGTGAAACATCATTTATAATGCTAAAACAAACTTCTAATTAATGACGACGTTTGCAACTGGTTATTAACACGGATATTAACACGAATTCACAGATTTATGCTTGCGAATTTCAATTATCTACTAACTAGCTGTGTCACACGTTTATTACGCACTATTTTTTTTGTTTTATCGTTTTAGGTTTTTGCGTAGTTGCGTAGTAGTCTCACCTGATGTTAAGTGACGATGCGGCCCAAGATGGTAACACGCTAAACCTAGTGGAAGACTGGCTCTCAAGTGCAGCTGCCGGAACACACCTATTGGTGCTTGGCGGAAGATTTTCAACTTGAGGGTGGTAGCTAGCCAGGCGGGCATTAGAAAATGCCCTACCACCATGCTATGATTTCCTCACGATGTTTTCCTACACCGCAAGCTCAGGCTCATTGTAGGGATTCGAACTCACGTCAATTGACGTAATTATTTTCATCTCGTAATTTTATATGTTACTGAAATTATTAACAATTCTTATAGCCTATGAACTGCTTTCATGCTATATACATACTTCCCATGTACAAAATGTCATCTAAATCGTTTGATAATAGTAATTATTATTGCTAAAAGTATTATTGACAAGTTTTCAATTTGCCATAAGCTTCTTGTGTACAACATATCATAAAAATCAGTCAAGCCGTTTTTAAGTTAAATCCGATTGTGATTCATACAAACAGACATACAACTATTTTTATGTCATATTCTTGATCAGTGTCATTTGTGGAATAAAAGACGTTCATCATGATATTTGTAAAAAAATACAAGTATAAAGAGAACAAGAGATTTATTAATATAGATTTAAATAAGTTATTATAATTGGCTATAGATTAGACGAAATAGTAATTTTAGTACATCTACGCATAAACTCGCATGCAATATTGTCATACACAGAACCCTAGCGGGAATTAGTTGGCAACGCTCCAAACTACAATTAACCCCCGGCACCGGCCCCGGCCGGCTCGCTGTTACCTAATCTGCATACGAATATGGGAAACAAAGGATAAATTTCGTTAAAAAACTTAACAAACAAAGAGATCTATATATACGAGTATATAGAACATCTATTAATTTTGTGGGTAGTATGACGCGGCAACTGTTTCTGACTGAATAGCGATCACCATACACATAATAATAAAACTGTCACTGTGACTTTTTTTTGGTTTCTCGAGTTAAAGAATCAATTGATTTCTCGGTCGTCGTTCTGGTTTTTGCATTGTACTCTACATTGTGCAAATTACACATGCCGTCACTATGCTGTGATACTATAAATTATTTCATATATAATATTTTATAATATTATCTTTGAAGCTATTTATAATGATGTAGTATGTAATGCGACGAAATACATTTTTTTTGGAACTGACTGTTATACTATTAGCCTTAGGGACTCTAGAGCCTTTGCGGCTTTTACAGCTTCACTGAGCTTGGTGACGAGCGCTTAAGGCACTTAGCCGCGAAAGCAAGGCAACAAGTTCTGAGGTTGGCAAAGTGGCCGGACCTCGGCTCGGACTGTTGCCGCGTATGCAATGAAGTCGTGATCTGTCTAATTCCCTATTGTTCAATCTAAACTAACTATACATATATATATATATATATATGTTTCTGCCCCTTGCGAGGAGGGAAGGGACATGTGTATGTGTATTTAGTAATTCGTTTTTTTTTGTCTAATCTAACTAGGCAAAAAAGAAACAAGGTCCTTCACAGAACCTATGTACCTGTGTGGATGTGTGTATAATGCAGTTTCATGTGTGTCTGTGATAGCTAGTGAATGTAGAGTCACTGAATCGCGCGAGCGGCTGCTTGGCTCAAGGGCTCCATGTCGATGGATCGGACCTAGGCTTGAGTAGCCGCGGGAGAAGGAAGAGGAGGAGAATGGCGGTCGTGGCGGGTAGACAAACTACAGATGAACAAAATGCTAATAATGCTTGACTGGAATTTATATCTATGAACAGTTGACAATTGGCAATTGTCGTACGTAATTACATTTTCTGTTCTGCAATTCGCTTGTGATAGTACTTTAATGTCTTTGTAACAAACTAAATAAGGTAAAGCTGGTCTTAGGTTGCATTTGGACCTAAATTATGTTTATGATTATTTTTGTAATGTGAGAAACAAAGAAGCTACATTACTGCTTTCAGTTTAGAAGGTTATTTTCTTTTTATATTTGGAAGTAAAATATTAATAATCATATATTTTGAAGATATATTTTTATGTAGTCACTAAAAACAGTATCGATTGGTCAAGATAAACGTTTAATTGCAATTTAATGTATTAAAAGTTTCATATTAGGAAAGATGCGTGCACCTGAGACACAGGTTGAACCCAGTTCAACTACGTCTTTATAAAACCTAAATTAAATTTATTGTTAAAAACTTAATTATCGAATGCAGTTAGTATGTATAAACTTATTAAACTAAATTTATTTTCTAATGTCGGTTGACAGTGTAGACATCGCGAAAACCCGAATGGGAGAAAATAAAGAAATATCAATTTCTCGACGTTACAAATTGCCGTAGCCTGTTAAGGTAGACAACCTTGTAGACTAGCTAGCCTTGTGATTGTACAAGCACGTACTCAAGTACATACTTTTCTTCGAGAAAACGCTTTTCGTCGACATTAGGATACTTAGAAGCTGATCTCTAAATATTCTTTCTCAAAGGTGTTTTTTTCTAGCAACGCCATATCTCCCTTAAATCTTTATCAAAATTTGTTATTCAAACACTATTTTAAAGCTTATATTTCCCTCTGGTGATGAAAAATATTAAAAAAATATTGTTTTTGTTAAAGATTTATTTAAAAGCTTTATCATTAGAAATGGCATTTGTTCATGTTTATTCATATGCGTGACCACCGTATGCGTTGTGGTTGCAACCCGGTCGGGATGTACAGCCCTAACACCCCGGTATCGCTATTTTCTCTTTCATTAGGTAGGTACTCAGCAGGGTGCATCACGTATAGATGAGGTTGGCTTGAATGTCCCGAGTCTTAATTTGTGTTAAGTGTTATTAAGTGTAAGTTGACCTTTTACACTTTCTTGTTTGCTTGTTGTAGTGAAATTTAATCACACTGTTTAATATTTACTTGTAGAGTTCTGTTTTACAAATTAGTATAGAGTAATCGTACCGGTTTGTTGGACACTGGCTAATTACCGGTTGGAGTTGGAGCGACGCCAACTAATGCATACTTGAGGTGTATGCAAACAACTAAGTCACGACTGAGAAATGATGTCTTCAAGCATCCTATCTCGTATAATCAGAATTATAGGGGAGTCAAGAAAGCTAATATATTGAGACACTGGAACTAGCCTAAGTTGGACGTAAAGTACCTACTTTGCTGATCAAGGTAACTCACTATATTTTTCATATAACCTGCATTAAAAGTCCAAGTTATAATGTCTGGAGCCAACCAGAACTAGAGAATTTCAGTCGAATAGCGAATACAAAATATTTGTCGTAAGCACTCAAATATCTTATTTTTGATTTTTCAGGTAATAAATCCAAAGTTGCAGTTGTTACGTTGTCAATGAGTTGTTGTGGTGTAGGTACATGTAATTATTTTATCCATATTAAAATTGTTTTATTAAATTTGTGTTTCTTATTTATTTTAGTTGCAGTAATATAATATCTGTCAGTTTAGTTGATAGTTAAAATAACAATTATAAACTTTAACATACTCTGACAGAATAGAAAACAGAACTACAACTTTATTCAGCTGGCAGAAAATCATCGTTTTCTTCCCGAGTGAAAAAGCACATTCGTCTGAAATGGACTAGTTTCGGGTGGCTCAACAGGCTCTGAAACTCGCACTTTCAATGCAGGTTATATGAAAAGAATATTTACCGTAGCATTTTCATCACCTTAAAAGTGACTATTACTTCATCATCGCTTGCAATGTCATCAGTTAAATTGTATATATTTGCAGAGACGATAAGAAAAATGTTTGCTTGTACTATCTTAAACTGATCGGTTCCTTTGATACCTTACACTTACTAACACATCGATCATTTGTATTATAATATAGGATGATAAAAAACGACTCTATCTTTTTATTTGAATGAAACGTTAATAAACACAGGTCTAACTGCGCTATACGTAGGTTGAAAGTTTGTAACTTTTTCAGCAAAGTTGAGTCTTTGTTTCGTAAAATTCGCATGCAGCAGCAGTGGAAGCCAGGCTAATTGCCGTCCTGCGGTTGGAACGAAGCCAACTTATTCCTCTTAAAATACAGGATAGATAGTATTAAACTTATTTACGGTTGTAATTTGATTACATCATTGCAGGAAGCTAGATGGTCTCACTACGGATAGCAATATTTCATTATCAATCTAGAGACAGTTTCTGTGATATCCTCAAGCAGATATGACTACAAAGATTGCCGCTGGGTATTAATCGTCACTATTAGTTTTAACGAAATCACAAATAATATCAATCAGTAAGAATCTCGGTCGGGTTTTTCAGTTACTGTGAAATTAACAGTTAATAGTTTACTGGATGTATAGAGAGAATTATTTCTAGACATCATTATCATTCACGTAATGTCTTGTAATAATAACCTTGTGACATTAAAACCTGCTTGACATGGACCTTGAACGTATTGTCCAGCAAATTAATAATGTGGTTGGGGTATTATTATAGAATCTAACACAATTACATAAAAATCTTTAAGTATATTTAAAGTATGGTTCATAAGTACTCGCTTAGCCGAACCATAAACAAAAAATCCGATGTTATAAATACAGCGACACCCCTGGTATATTTGAACAATGATCTTATTAGGTATAACCATCAATCTGCTTTTTAATTTAACCTTGTAGGACTTCTTTGATTCAAAATGAAGTATTAAAGATATCTATCCCTAATATACCTGCTAAGCACGTAACACTCGATTAAATTACGTATCCGTAAGATACTCGTACAGTTGGAAAATTTGGAAAAATTCTCGTTTGGAACATTGCCAAAGTCCTGTTGGCTTCATGTCCCAAATACAATATTTTATCTGAATCCTCTGAGAAGGCCGTGGTTACATACATGTAAAAATATATTTAAAAATACTTTAAAAAAAAATCGTCGATAATCTTATATGAACGACTAAGCTAAACAAAAAATATTTTATCTAATAAAGCTTAAATAAATTTGGGAAAACTTATTACGCTTGTTTAGTATTCATTAATAAGTACTTTTCTTGTACATTCATTTACACAATTATTATTAACATATATTTTGCCAGTCTTACAGTAGGAAATTGTTATATAATGTTATTTTCCTCAAAATGCTTTAACAGTATGCAAGCAAATTAATATAATCATGTAAACCATACAATTTAAATCTCCCGCTAGTAAGGATTGTCTCAAAGGTACATTAAAAGAAAAGCGAATACTACTTGTTAAGAAAATATGATTGAAATAACAAAGCTTATACGAACAAAGTGCTGGAGAAAAACAATAAACAAATGATGTGAACACTTAGTTTTTAAAAGTTACTATAAGTTTTCTCAAAATGCACCGGCTGCAGCAAAATTTGACTTTGGATCTGAGTAGGACAATTACAAATGATCTAAATGAGAAGTTTAATTATTATTTGTCAAAACTTCTATAGCTTATTGCGATCAACGTTTTCAAATCACCAGATAATAATCGTATTTAGGTAATCTTTAACAACTTTCGGTTTTAAATGTATTTAATTTAGCTCTAAATGAGGCACAATGTATAACTGAATATTAACAGTTAATTTAGATTTTACGGCCAGTCATTTATTATTTATTTCACTTTGCACCCAGTATAATTCACCTTTACTGGATGTCAGGATTTTAATTTATTCCAACTGTGAAGATTTATTCATTCAATTATCGAATATCACTTCGCGTGTCACAGACGTAGCAATGAAATATTCAACGAGTATTATTTTGGATGCAGTTTTAATTCTTTAATACTTTCTGTTGCACTACCTTGATGACTACAAATTACAGTATGCGCTGTTCTTCTTCTTCTTTTCATTTTTCACAGCAACTGTTTTCGTTCTATCACAATTCTACCAGCGTCACGTGAATATAATATTTTTTTAATTAATTTTTATAATTTTTAAACATAGCTTTAACAAGATGGCGGCATCCTTGTTAAAACTGTCCAGGGAGTTTTTGTGAGAACTTAAAATGCATGTTCCCAGTTATTATTTGTAATTCACTTTGCTTGTGCACAATAACCAAACTATATCACGTAAAGTCTCGCCATAATTACGTAATATATAGCCAAATAACATAAGCTTAATAATAAAATAAAAGCCACCACCAAAATCTCTCATACTGTTCTTTGCCTTAGATTTATGAGTTAATATAGTAATAATTCAAAATAACATAAGGAAATATTTTATATAGATTACAAAAATATTGCCGAGTACCTAACACTGTGTTTGGAAATTTCTCTTAAAACCTAGTTCTTTTTCTAGACTCAAAGCGTCCATAACGTCATCTAACATCCAATTATATGGTGTTGAAATGCTGACTGATAAATTTTAGCGCTGCAAGACAATTATAAATGACTTTTCACTAATAAACATTTTTTTTATTAGCAAAGTGATGACACTATGATTGATATGGAATGGCGACCAAAACGAAATTCGCAAACCATAGTAGGTCCCTTCTGTTATGCCGGCCTGCAAGCCTTTCTAAGCCTAATCTCGAAACACGACAAACCAAAGAGAGCCACTATTACGGGCTTATCACCATATGCATTGTGTTCGCGACCCCAGTCTGATGTATATCCCAACGACCTCGCTTGGTTTCTGGATACACTCCGGCTGATAACATGGCGTGACACCATAAACTATGCATAAGAATCATAAAACAATATTATACAACATCTTGAAATAATTCGTTGTCTAATCTAATTTGTGTGCAGTTCAAGGTTTACGCTTAATAGTTTTGATCCATCAGTTTTAGTCAAAGACTAACAAGATGGTCTACAAATTATTTCGTATCAGTAAAAATCGGCACATAACTTCCATGTCCAAAATCAGGTACCACAACCGCTAAGCTACAAAAACGCTTTTTCTTTATGAATAAAAAGTTAAATAGAGGTAAAGTAGAGAATTTTTGACAGCTAATGATCTCACCCTCGACTTTGTAATTAACAAAAGCACTTAACGAAATGGACTTGATTAATTTGGAGTAACAGAAGAAGACAAACAATACGACCTAGACACTAAACTAGGCGTATTTATTTGTAACAGAGACAATATCATTATTTACCGAATCCTGAAATATCACAATCATTGTAACAATTCCAAAACAAATGGCTAAAGGGTGCGAAAAACTGGTCACCAAACCCTAATAAATTATCTCATCGTAACTTACGACATGTTAACGTCTACTCGCCAAAAACCGAAATTATGATTTCAGAATGACAACCTTATCTTATTGTAATAAAGTTTTAAGAAACAGCAAAGTGATATTTGCTTTCTTCGTCGTGACAAAGACATTCCCAGACTACTTCCTCTTGTAAAGTGAACCTAATGTTTGGAGCTATAAAGATTACTGTATTCGTATAAATTCACACGAATTTAGGCTAAAAGATACCCTTTCTGAAACAATTTATGTGTTTGCCTAACTTGAGAATTTTTGGGTCATTATTTTATTTAGTTTTCTTTACTTTTACATATATATATATAGTGTTAACAGAAGGTTCACTCAACATGTGGTAATATCTACTCTTGTTGGCTGACATGACATTACTTAAAATCTTAAAAATCATGATATTACTCAAAATGACTATGGCACTTTATTCATATCCTGTTTAAAATCACGATCACAAGTACACAAATTGAAAAAAGCATGTCGCCAGTCCAAGTACAAAATATAGGCATTAACGGTAATCATTTACTCGGAATGCAGTACTTACCATTCGGTTTAATAATAAACATATTGTAGACATTCAAATATTAATCAACGATTTTTTGTCTCTCTCACTTGTTAGCAGTTTAGTATCATTTTGGTGCAATACATCTTCAATTTAAGCTATGAAGTGGCATTTAATAGGTTCTTTTATGTGGGTTTTCCTTCCTCTGAGTCTTTGTCAACTAGAGATTTTCTTAATTTTTTACAGCATTACTCCTACAAGTTTTCTGTCTTTTGTTATGAGTCACTTGTACTTTATTAAAAGGTTTTAGTGAAGATCCAAGTTCCGATTCCGTAAATAAAGACTTTTAAGATACCTCCATCGAATATTCTAGTTTATTTTTCTGTTAAGATGTTCATATGTTCTTACAATATCTTTTATTTGAAATAAGGTAGCTGTTGTATCTTATATGTGGCTATGCGTCGACCTTTTAGGTTTCCATATCTTGTTAGTTCAGGGGTCTGTAGTTTTGTTAGTACTATTTTTTCTAAATATCATATTATTTTACCACCATAGTGTTAAGGAAAAGAAACTACTTAAAACCGTTATAAACTTCAAATGTATCGCATTACCAGACATTTGTTTAACATGCAATTATATGGAGTTAATTGCTACCCTTCGACAGCAGAACCACGATAAGACGAAAAATAATTAAAGAGTGGACGACAATAATCTTCAAAAAAGAAAAATGGCGCGCAAAAAAAGGTTATAGTCTTATGGTAAACTAAACAATGATGACATTGTTGATGATGAATATGGTATTTTACTTCACTGTTAAAAGAAATTTACTACTGAACAAATAATTATTTATTACCTGAAAAACATTATCAAAAGTAGAATTTTTTAAATGCACTGAGAATTTAAACGCAATGCAGCTGAAATTGAATACTCGCAGGAACGCGAGGCATTTCAGCTGTTTCGAATGTTTCAGCCATCGGTGATACAATGGCCTGTAACACCGGATCGATTACAGTACGAGCACTGGAACAATTTTTATTACCTTATTTATGGAAAAAATGTTGCTTATTCATGCATTGTACTTATCTGGACTTTTAAATGTGGATTTTAATGGCTACCATTTCAGCACACTCAAATCTATATTGAGTAAAGGCGTTCGATTTATGATTATACGCTTAACCTTCCAAGGTGATGGGCTTTCAAGTTCAACTTGGTATCAAATATTTTACTTGATAACGGTAGAAAACAAATGGAGGCTAAAAAATATTATGACATATTTCTTGAAATCTACATGATGTAACCATTGTTTGTTGTTTGCAAGTGCGTACTTGGCAAGGTTTGACTCTCAAAATAAAGTTCTATCACCAAGCTATTATACCTAAGTATTAAAGCACGTAAAAGTAATCTCCTTGTAAGCTTAGCTTGTTATCAAACCTTCGCCCTCCTTATTCATTAACAAGAAAAAATAAAATTTTGGCATCAATTATCACAGTGATATATTTATTTAATTTTCGCTAATTTATATTCTTTCGAGTTATTTTATATTAACCTTTTCTTTTTTTCGATCTGACTATACTGTTAGCCTTAGGGGCCCTGGAGCCTTTACGGCTTTTACAGCTTTACCGGGCTTAGATATATTAACCTAAAATTTTTCGACAAAGAAGCACAGATGTAGCGGATTCAAATAAAGTACTAATGTTACATTATAGGTTGGTGTAGAAAATTCTGCTATTTACTAACGCATCAACAAACAACTTCTTAACATAATGTTTCCAATTGATAATATCCATAATATTCTTCAAACAAGAGGATTGATTGTTAAAATAAAGGAAAAGAAAAAACACAAGTCACAAATAATATTCAACAACACACATCTTGAAATCAAAGGGGACGTTTCATAAGGTTGAGACATTTTGAACAATCCCGTGATATTTAAAATTATAGACGTTGTCCATACATCACTATGAACATAATCAAACTTGTCCTGTCCGCTAAAGAGTTAATTCAACTAACTTTAGGATTCAATTTCCGCGCCGTACGGTATTCTAGGGGCCTTAACTGCGAAACTTTTGTTCGGCAACAAAAAAATTAGTACAGATATCTCATTTATGTATTATAACTTCTCATCAAATCTTGACAAAGTAACTGCAGAAAGGAGATATCTAGCGGCAGGCGCAATTTTCATGCTGGTTCATGAACTTACACTCGAAGCGAGACACTACGTATAGAGTTGTTGCAATAAACTGGCCACGATACCTCTCGCGGTTCTCATATCTGAGTCTGCTATTTAGAAAAGTATTACCTGGTAGTATTATTTGTCAACATGCTGTTCGATGTCCCTAATAATGCCAAATAATTTTGTAAATTATTATTTGGTTTATTTTGAACATGTGAAATTTAATTGGATTCACAAAAATATTTTACTAATACGAAGTTACCGTACCGTTAGTTAGTAGTAGTTAGTTAGTACCGTCAACTAGTCTACACAGAGCTCTTTGAATATATGATAGAGCATATTTCAAGCAACTTGTCCAGTAGCATACTCAATTCATTGTCGTTGACTCGATCGTTGATCGAGAAGATCAGAGTGCACTATCTGTCCTAACACTTTGCTATAAACTAAAACGCTTCGGTGTACTGTTGAACTTTTGTCGGTTCCGTAAGAAGAACAAGCGAGAGAAGTGTGCGAAACTACCTGAATTGCTAAGTTGGATTTTAGACGTAAATACCAAACTTAAAACGTACGTATGTGTTTAATTTATTATATAGTTATCGTGGTGAAGTTGCGACTACAATACATTGTGAATACAATTGTGAAAAATGGGTTATAATTAGTTTATACACTTGTTGCATTTCGAGGATTGCATTATATTAATATTATTATTTCATTATATTCTAGTTTGTTATTGTATTTTATGACTTCGTATTTGCAAGCATCACCAAAACCATTGGTAAACTTCTAAAGAAATTAAATTACATTCACAATGATAAACAGGCCATAGAAGACAAAGCAGTAAAAAATATACCCAGTTGCCAATTGTCAGCTATTCGTATTCCTTTTTCAAATACTGCCTTGGTATAATGACTGTAAAGTACTTGATGGAATGTACGGTACAGACCAAAAACGACGGCGATCCCCGGCGTCAATATCCATCAGCAGTCGTAGCCGTCATGCTTACAGTAATGACGTTTTACGCCTAATTTTCTGTTGCAATATCGTATAAGTGATCACACTGGTTGAGAGATAATTCCATATCTTCTTCACAGTACTACGGCATAGGTAAGAATTTGCAAACTTCTTTGTATAAACAACAACAGTCTGTTTATTGCGTTAATATTAATATGTCTTTTTTTTTTGTCTAATCTATATAATATACTATTTCTCAAAGGTATCAAAAGTAATGAATCATACATAATTTTAAAGCTTATATTCTCCACTAATAGACAATAAACAAATAGTAGTGTTTTTGTTATAAAAAATGATGAAGAACACTTTGTCCATTTGTTGATGTGCTTAAATATGATGACCTGAAATGTAGAAAGTGCCATCTATTAACCGTCTGGTTAACTAATGTCTTTAAAAATATTTTATGCTTAGTAAAGCCAGAAAGAGAATAAAATGTCTGTGAACTAATCAATAAAATTTTAACAATTTTGTCATTATGGATTTTGTTTTTTTCGTAAAGTAATTTTCAGACGATCCGAATTTTCAGTACATGAATTTCCTTAGTTTATTAAATTTCTCACAGATTTTTTCAGAGTGCCTCGTAGATGAGGCCACGATTTTGCTGATATTACGTCATTTTTGTTTTCAAAGTTTTCTTTATCTGCTTTCCTTCTACGAAACTATTCTGCCATATTATCAATAACACCATCATATCACATTACGAGATAAAGCACAATCAATGTTTAGATATTTTATCTCATATGCGTACAGCGTCTCGCCCCTGCGTCTCACTGCGGCGCTACCTAAAGCGCAGTATATTCACGTGACCGCGAGTCACACTATACGGAATATATTAAAATAATAATTATTCGACGTGCGTAAGTAAATATTCTAATTTTTTTAACAATCTAAACGGTTGCAACATTCAAGAATCAAGTGAGTTGAAAATATTTGTATCCGAAGTTTATCAAAGGCTATACTTTAATCCTATGATTAATTTGCATGAGTTCCAACTGAATCTAAGATTATTAATAAAAATACGTAATAAAGAAAAATATGTTAAAAGAATAATTTACAAAATAGTAACCACAAGTCGTTACTACGCACTTTTATAAAATAACGTCGTACTGCTTTTTAATTAATATGAAATGTATGGTGTATTAGTGCCAAAGTAAAAAGGAACGCTGAAATGAATCGTCCATTAAAATATCTCGGGTGAGCCTTGAAACGGCTTCAAACTTTGAGGGTTCTGTTTTTTTTTCATCCCACGTTAGCATTTGACATACACAAAACAAAAATAACCCATGATGGTTCGGTAATAGCTCGTTTGAAAAAGTTGAAAGACATAAGATCGACTTTGACAATGTCTGGCTAGCTACCATCCTTAAGTTGAAAATCTATCGCCTATAGCTGTGTTCCGGCACTTGACACTTTAGTACCAATCACTCTAGGATTAGCGTGTTACCATTTTGGCCACATTAACATCAAGTGAAACTGTGATCAAGACCTATATGAAAAAAGAATCCCATAATTTTTGATTAAGAAAAGTATCTCAATCCAACAAATGCGTTTGAACTTGAACCTGAAAAAAAAGTTAGTTACCTTTTAGTTCTAGAAGCTAAATTGTTATCGCTCATAAGTGGCGATCCTAGCCCTGAATAAATTTTGCTATATGGTGAAAAAACGTACTTCGTTTAATTGTGAAAACTGCGATAAATTACAAGATATGCATCACGAATTGACGAACAGAGAGGGGAAGTCTGGTAGGGTGCCTTGGTCTTAGTATGTGGGATCAGGGTACCTTTCATGCTATATTGTCCAAACCTGACGGTACTGAAGCCTTTTTAGTATACAACTTAATAACTAGTTACTTCAAATAAAATACGTGAAAACGACTAGACCGAGGTAACCCTAAGGGTTAAAGGCCAATAAATCAGAAAGAAATCTTACGTATCTTTCTTTAATCTGAATCTGAATCTTCGACACAAGCTTATTTTGTGTCAAGCCAAATTACTTATACGATTTTTTAACGAAAATTATGTGCAATTTATTAACTAATAATATTTATCATATATGTTAGTTGTTTTATAATTTTTATACTGATCCCTACTTTTGTGAAAGGTTCATTTACACGGCGACGATTACTCGGTTCTCCAGAACGCATGTATTCAGTTTCCATCAAAAATATTCCTTACGACCTTATGTTAAAGTCTACATAAATAAATATGAATAACATTAAGTATGCTTTGAAAGGAAACTGAAAAAAAAACACATTAGTGTAATGTAAAGCATTTTCAAACTTGTTTTTAATTACTTTTAATGATTTTAGAATGAAAGACCGATTTTATTTAACACTTCCGACGCCGTGCTTTTATTCAAACAGTCTGTCTATGTGTGTGTTTTAGAATGATAAATTATTTAATATATATTCTAACTTGACGATGTCTTTCTTAAATAATTATGGTACGTGAATAAATCCCTATCAGCCTCGGATTTAAAATTTTTCAGAACTAAGGCAAAACCTTGACATTGATTACCCTTCCTTTCAGCGTTAGATGCGATGGAATTTTCCCTGGTAGAGACATCACATAAGCTACACATACCCCGTCCAGACATAAAAATGAAAATCGATAGTATGATGCACTCTGTATGTTAGGCCTGTTAATGAAACAAGTTTTTAATCACATATCTATAGGTTACATAGTTATTATAAAACTCAACGTCTCTCTGCCTGTCTGTCCATTTGTGTTATTTTCCCGCGAAAAAACTTATCTAATTTACATGGTTTTACTTTAATTCATTGATATGTTATCTGGACAGGTTATAGGATATATTTTGTTACATAAAGTAACATACGAAATAAGCAGTGACGATAATGGTGAATCAAATGGGAAAAATACGAATTTGGGGCATTTAAATGGCTTACGCTTAGTAAATAATGTATTACATTGTTATTTAAAAAAAATATAGGTTTTATAAAATATAAAACGACGAGTAATTACATCATTCATCTTTGGTTTACCGACGACATCGTAATCATGCCTTAGACCATGGACGACTTCACTGCAATACTCGAAAGTAGAGCCTCCGAACGAATTGGTTAAACAAGGAACGTGGACAAGACGAAGATCATGTCGAACGTCCACGTAGATCGATACGCCCAAGAGTTTTCGGTTAGCGTTCATGTATCGGACGACATTGTGGACAGACCCTCTACAAGGTGTACCCACGACCTGGTGAAGGTTGCGGAAAGCCGTTGGATGGGTGGAGCACAAAATCGGTTGTTGTGGCGAACTTTAAGAGATCCACAAATGGAAGTTGGAAGTTTTGTCAATGGATGGAATATGTGTTTTAACAACTAGATAATTCTCTGACACAAGCTGTTTATCGATATTAGTTGCGTCCGTTGAACATAATAGCGGCCTCAAAACTTATGTGTGCGAGTTTTTACAGGTGTGTGTACATGATCACATGAATGTGACGAAAGAGGTGTGACAGTTTGTGGTGACTTGTAAAATATTCACAAATAGTTATATTTTCATATAATTTGTCTCATTTTAAAGTTAAAAATGAATATTACAAGCTTTCGTCGTTTGGACAATAATCAAGGAAGTTACTACTCACCTATGCCGTGTGACACTACATGGTTATGTGAATTGGGGGTATTGGCATTTTCTTTCAGGAAATACAATTCCATAATTTCAGTTTCTTTTTTCAGTGCATTTTGAAGCCTTCTAACTCTATCTCGAAAAAACTAAATCAGTATCGTATGTTACATTTTATAATATACGTTATCTTCGATGTAACATGCTTTCGCCAAAATTTTAGATAATAAGCCATATCTATCTTTTAAGAATCACTCACAACAGGCATTTTTGTCTTGCGTCTTTTGAGCGGGGGCAGCACGATTTGCCCGTACGCACGACCGAGGCCATTCTGTAGTCCACGCGAGCGGAGCCGTGGGAACAGCTAGTATAGTAATATATGCATTTGACATCCTCTTAAATAGACACCCTACGAAAGATTAATCAACAACGAGCAAACAAAATTTGGGATCCTCTGAGTTCTTCTGAAGTTAGCATATTTATCGTCATATTTACGTACAATATTTACATAGGTGTTAGATAAGAAGTCACTAAAATGGCAACCCTGAAAGTAAAGCGTATAAAGTGGGCATTAGTACTTCAAGCGATCTAAAATTCGATTGACATCATCGGCTAAAAAGTTCAAGATCAGAGAAATCGGCGCAGAATGTTAAACACATGTATGATTTGATTTACAAATAATAATATGTTAAAATCCATATAATCCGATGCGTACGATGCATACCTTTTAACGCATAGATATATATAAAATTAAAATTAAATTAATATTGAAATTTTCCACCTTCTATTTCTTAACATAGATCAAACGATAGCGTCTATTTGAATACCTCTTAAGTAACAAATGTCTTTAGGTCGAATAGCTCAGTGAAATTGCTACATCGAAGTGAGCCGAACTACAATTATTGTGGACACAGCCTTACTTAAGTGGCGGTCCCGTCCTTAATGGCTCAAGGATTTGTATTTTAATGGCCTGTACATCTTCGACGTTCAACTTTTAAATTAGTATCGGAACTTTAGGTAAGTTTTTGAATGTTTAAAGTGTAAAGTTGTATATGGCTTTGCGGGTGAAGTAACATTGATGAACTCTGAAGTGAAAATGTATCTATTTAGGATGTTTGATGCTGTACTTGCAATGAATTAGTGAAGGAATCACTGAGTGATTTGCATTTCACAAGGATCACATTATTCTAATAAACAGCTTTCCCAGAAATGCGAATGTATTTTTATTTATTATGGAATAGGGAACCTATTTCAAAAGTATTATACCATCACACAACATTCGCTTACTTGTAAGCAAACGTTTGTTTGTGTAACACACGCACACACATTTACACTCGCACACTTTTTTTTCATTATAATTTGTAATGTGAGTGGGAGTCAAGAAACATGTAAATGTGTATTGGGAAGACGCTGTCATCTGATAAACAGATTAAAACTAGTTCAGATGACAGAGTCCATTCAGCCATAATGTAAAGTACAATAATATGAAATATATATGTATAATAATTATTGTTAATATAAAAATTGGTAGACAAAAAGGCGAGTTATTGAATTTGAAATTAAAATTAGAAATCCTGATATGATAATATAGTCAAAGATGGTTACATGCTAAGATTGGTTAGCAAGAGCGGTTGCCAGTACGCACCCATAGGTATTTACTAGGAAATGTTCAGTTAATTACAGGTAGCTCGAAAGTAGCCAAATGTCAAAATACAGGTTACCGTAGTTTGGTAGGCGGAGACACTTACTTTGTGCCTTTTTTTTTTAAATTTTATTTTTGAACCAGGGTCAAGGGGTGTTTTAACAAAACAAATCACGTTATTTGTCTTTACCAAAAATTGGTCCATTGTACTTCAAATAGAAGTAGCGTATTTTTTTACCTGTGATTTTCAAAACCATAACAAGGCTTACGGGTGGGAAGGATGTCTTATATTAATTCTACTTTATCACAAACGTGGAAATGTCAAAAGCGAGACAGAAGCGTCCTTGTCCATTGGACCGCTATCACATCGTAACTTGCCATGCTCACGCTACAATTTCTGGCGTCCCAGTAATATTTGATATCCAATCAGTGTCACTTTCACCGTTATCGTTTAAAGATATACCGTCAGTGACCATCGTCAGATCTTTATATTTATAATCAGCTAAAGTGCAGTTACTCTACCTGTTTTCAGTTTCTCTAAAGAAAACAAAAATATAGGGTCTTTAAACCTCTCTTTAAATTTCACAAGAACGTCCGCCACCTCCGCATAATTATTTTCATTCTAATCCAGCAGAGCTTAAAACGGACTACACGAGCTTTGTGCAGCGCTAACTCATGCTTAACTTGAAGCTTATTAAGGTAACTTAACGCCCAGTCTAAAGGATACTTCATTCTTGTTCCGCTTTCAAAAGTGTCTCCTCGACTTATTATATTTCATTCACCTTTTTACTATGGTTTAAAATTATTTACCTTAATATGAAATAATGAACTCACCGGTATTTGCGACTGACTGACTAACGATAACGGACGACTGTTTCAAAAAAGACCAGTTGAACTCATACTTATGCAACTTATGCGTCGACGCATTACGTTGCAACACTTTGAGATTTTACAAACCCTACGCAAGGTTCTAGATATCCGGAGAGCTGGGCTATGAAGAGGAATTGCTCGATAAGTCAACAAACTCAGATAATTCTTTATCCACGATTCAATGCTCATTACCATACCTCTCGGGAGTCCAGAAAGTAGAAGATCTCAAGGACGAGCAGCCCATAGTTAGTATTTTCTACAATACCCGTTTTGGGGGATGTGATTGTTTTATACATTCACATACATGTTAACGAGCGTTTAAAAGTTTTGTGAGTATTATAAAAATTCGACGCCATATGTTGATGACATTGTGATAAAGTATGTATTCGATTGTGCTGATACACAACACAAAACCAGCTGGTTCGTTTGAAAAATCAATATTAAATATGTTACTAATAAGAAACATCAAATGTAGTTGTTTTTTTTTTTTTCAACAACATTGTACAAGCATTTGCCAACGTCAAAACATAACATGTTTCAATAGAAGTAACCACGAAATTTTACTTAAATCTTGTGTTGCTTTTATCTTCTTTACTAAACACTTGTACACAATTACTAAACTTTTTTTATATCACTAATATTGCAAACCAGTATACAGTTTGCCTGATAGTAAGCTGATACCGTAGCATATGGACGCTTGTAATACCATAGGTATTACTAACGCGTTGCCGACCTTGAAGAGCTCTGGAACCCTTTCCCACCGCAGGAACACAACAGGACCTTCTAAGATATTTCACCAGCCGCACTGCCCCAAATAGAGAGAAATCTCCAATGAAATTTCTCAAATCGTGGTGACTAAAGTTACAAAACATTGGAAAACATTTAGCGCAAGCTTATGAATAAAATTGCCTATGACAGTTTCCATCAAAAAACCCCTGGATTCGTATTTATGTAACTTTAAAATATATATCACTAGCTGTACCCGCGGCTCTGCTCGCGTAGACTACAGAATACCGTGGGTCGAGAAGATGCGCAAATCGTTTGGCCCCCGCTTCCAACCACTGCGGTCGCCCGTTGGTCATTTAAATACAAAAATGGTTATTGTAGATGATCCATAGAAGATAGACATATGCTATTACTGACTTTTTTGTAGGTCTTTTTAAGATCTACAATTATGTTGTACATTCTTTTTATATATCTCTTATGGTTTACTCAGCGTAAGTCTCGAAAGCGTCTTTTTTCCGAATTGATTCAGCATTATCGTTACTGCTTACTTCGTATGTTACTTTATGTAACAAAATATATACCTGGCCAGATACCATAGCTATGAATTAAAAAAAAAATGCAAATCAGATATGGTTTTTGCGCCAAAAGAACATAAACGAACAGACAGACATAGAGTTGTTGAGGTTTATATTATGTTATATATGGTACATACATTTTCATTAGCTATTATTATCATTCATTATAAAACTAGGCACAGTATCTCTGATGAATAAAATACGGGTTTGATATATTGCCATCCTTATAAACAATCTATAACTGGATTGCAGTCTTTATGAGGTTAGTCACTGATAGGTCACTCTTAAGAACCGAGTGGTAGCCCTCTACATACACAAAAACCCGCCAACATATCTTAGCAATTTATCGATTTGTAAATTAAACTTTACCGTCAGTAAATGAAGCAATGATGGCTCAGTGGTAGCGTGTACGACTTCGCGTCGATTGACGTGAGTTCGAATCCCTGCAATGAGCCTGAGCTACCAGTAAAGAAAAACATCTCGAGGAAACCATAGCATTGTGGTAGGGCTTTTTCTAGTGCTCGCCTGGCTAACTACCACCCTCAAGTTGAAAATCTGTCGCCAAGCACCAATAGGTGTGTTCCGGTAGCTGCACTGGAGAGCCAGTCTTAGCCAGGTTTAGCGTGTTATCATCTTGGGCCACATCGTCACTTAACATCAGGTGAAATTGTGGCCACTACGCCAAATCTATAAAGATAAAAAAACATCAACAGTTTATGACCAATTTTACGATATTTTGGACATAGACATGATCTAATTAAATGTTTGTTTAATTTATACTGGCTGGAGTAATTTACATTTTTGATCATACTCATATTTTAATCGACATAAAAAAATAAAGGTTCTCAGTTTCCCTAGTATGCAATATGCTTCTCCAAGTCCGGTGAAGCTGTCGAAGCCTCTAATGGCTGGCTCCACGGCCTTTAAGGCTAACAGTATAGTCAGTTCTAAAAATAATATTTTCTCAAAAACTACACGACCGAGTTTTATGATACGTTTACAGGCGTAAGTTAGACAGTAATGGGAAGATTTTCGTTTATAAAATAACAAGGTATTCTTTTGTACTAATTTGGAAATATAATAATAGTATTTAATGTTGATCTTTAAAGAAGTTGGTTTGTATATAACAATTAATATTTGGACATTATTGTTTCCTATGTAATGATCACTTTATTTTTTGTTTTATAAATGTAAGTTTGAATTTATCGCTTTGTAAAATACTCTCGGTTGTGACGTATGTTTGTATAAAGTGAACAAGCTAGAGTCTTCGTACATGAAGCGCAATCGAATAATGTATACACGAAAGAAAACAATGGAACAATGGCTAAACATGAAATTTGTTATTTTCGACAGAATAGAAAATATATTTAATTCGTTGTTGTTATGAAAATAATACAACTACTGATCACGAATATGACATTAAAATATATTTGTCTGTTGATATATCCGGATTTAACTAAAAAACTTGACCGATTATTCTGTAATTTTGTACACGTAAAGCTTGTATCATTCTTGAGCCTACTTGTAGCCTACAAGCCTGCAAGCCTGCAAACGTCCTCAATTGAGAGCAAGCAACAGCTACAAGCAACGTCAATAATATTAGTGTAAAAATAAAATTAGGCGGCGAAACTAATTACTAATTCAACTGTATGTTTGACTTTATGCGTTCCAAAATAAGTAATCCGATCGCGATGAAACCTTGTTCAGTTGTTCTTCGTACATTCGTAAAGGTTCTGTGATAGTACAAGTAGTTTACAATAGGTGGCGCGCGAGTCTTTTCAATTCAGTAAAGTTCATAGTGTTGGTAAAATTTTTGTTTTACAATTCATAGCAAACAAAGCTTGCGTACTTTACTAAATTGACGACCTAAAAAAGGGTTTATCTGCGCGAATACAAAATACCCCGTATTTGTATTGGAAACCAACAATCGATAATAGTGCTAACGACTATCGATTAAACCATAGTTAAACGATGTTTTAGCAACCTAACTAAAAGCACGGACTAACATTATGGTGGGTATTTTTAGAGACTAGATAGTGAATCCATAATTAATTGATAAACGAACATATATAGTCGGCTGAGAGGCTCTGTGTGTAATATGTCATAATTATAGCCGGTCGGGATATGCCCCCGAACGTACAAAAGGGTCCGAAAGCGTATGAATTTATAATAAATTGAACGTTAAGCCATCCACTTAGAGCCTCAGACACCGAATTTATTCAAAAATATACCCACGATGAAAAAGCTCCATGGAACTAAAATTAACCAGATAAGAACTTATGTTTACGTTAAAAATGTTTAAACGAAGAACAGCTTTTAATGAGGAAGTAAAAGATAAATACAAGCACGTAACGGCTCATTGGTACCGTGATCGGACACCGTGCCGATTGAGGTAACTTCGAATCAAACATAAGCTTTAATTGAAAAAAAAATCGATGAAACCGTAGCATGGTTGTAGATCTTTTTCTAATACTCCTGACAAAATCTGTCACCAAGGACTTTTAGGTGGGTTCTGACAGCAGCTGCACTCTAGGCTTATCGTGGTTTTATCTTTGGTCAAGTAACATTTAACTTCAGGTGACATTGTGATTAAACGGTATAACCAATAGTATTCATTTAAAAAATATATACCTTGGCAAATTAAAAAAGTACGTTTGTTAAGTATATCGCATCCAGTGTGCTCTCCTGCTTAACCGTGTCGTGTTGTCATTAATGAGAAAACAATGACGGTGGTTTGAGACCTCGAAATTACCCATCCATTTATCTTTAAAAAACGTTCACACTTCAACCCAGTACAGAAAACTATAATAACCTCGCTTTGTAGTTAAATATACCTATGTTAGCTATTAATTATATAGTATTTTCGTTCATATTCCACTTTTTTTATATTTTTAAACTGTGTATATGTCTTGAAGGTTTTGTATCAAATTCGATTCAAAAATGCAATTTGGTCAGCAGGTTCCATTTACTAAAAGGGTTTTCTTAAAAATGAATTTTCAACGTACTTTTCATAACTATAATAATAATTTGATCTAACTGAATACGGTTTTTGGAAATGTTATAAGGAAACGACTTAAATTACGTGAAAAGTATAAATAAAATCCAACAGACGCTGCATTCGGAATAAAACAAGGAAGTTGGAGGATCGTCTATGTTTATGTTTTGTTTTGAAATTAAATCTTCTAAAAGATATTTTTCACTATTTTAATATGAAAATTACGCTTTTAGTAATTAGGTCATAACTTTATCATAGATTTAATTTTAAATAGAATATATCAGAATTGTATCAACAATTTTGTTGTGTGTTAAAATGAAATATTCTGTAAGAATAAACTGATTTATATCTCATAGTAAGATATTTTACAGATCTTTTATATGAATATACTGTAATAATAAGTGTTGTGTCGCCAAGCTTTTTACATACTAACTTGCATTTTTATCATAAAATAATTAAAGTCGCTTATTGATTTTTCTTTAAACCAACTATTTTTAATTAAGAAATAAAGCGAATTATTTTAAGTATTATTTCTATTGTCAATACTTTAAATTCATTTACATTTCTGTAGCATGCCTACATTCATTAATATTTCATTAGTCGGCGCCGATCTTGCAAAACTTTAAACACGATTTCCCAACATTCATAATAATTAAAGGCGATATATTGCATGTTGCATCTAAGGCCTTTCTTAAGCTATTTCTTTTGATTTTGATTTCAGTTTTGATGTTGTAACAATCATGAAATACATTTTTTTGAACAACAAAATCACAATCACATCACAATCAATCACAAAATCTTTCATAACAGCAATACAAGTTATAATAGTTGACGTCGTAATAGGTTTTAGAGAATGGATCTTAAGCGCAATTGCCAGAACACATATGCCTAGCTATTTGGCGAAATAATTTCAGTTTGCGTCTAATAGTTATCCAAACGCATTGATACAAAACTACGGTCGAATTACGATGTTTTTACGAAAGAAACATTCGATGAACCGAATACTCAAGTTCATTTTACGATGTGAATTTGCGTCTTTCATCAACTCTACTTTCTCCACACTGACTGTACTTAATTATTAAATATAATTTTCACAAATAGCTAAATATTATTGGACATTAAATCCACTTATCTAAAAGGTCCTAGGGTCGTCTTGGATATTAATATCAAAGCGGGGAGGTCGAGCAGCGCCGGGTGACATCGAGCGGGACTTAGATTTTGCCCTCTTAATTTATGACCACTTTATCTTAATTCAGTTAGTTAACATTTTTGAAGATTATATTTATGTATCTATATATATAGATGAAAGTATCTCCATCTGATTTGATTTGTAGTTGTTATTGTCAACATTGCTGGAATTTTCGTAGGTTCAATTCGCTTCGTCGATATAATACGTATACTTAGTTAGTAGAGACATATCAAATAAATTGAAACTATAGCCAAGTATGGGAAGTAGGTTTTCTTTGTATGTATATAAATGGTAGTATAAATAGTAAAAAAAATGATGCATTATTTAATTGCAATTATCCCACTGTAACAATTATTTTTGTCCTAAACGATCAGTGCTCGTAATGCTGTGTACCAATCTGAACGATGCGGTTGGCAACACGCGTAAGTACATAAGTTTCTACGTGTTTGTATATATTTGCGGCTTAGACATTTGATATTACTTGGTGTCAATATTTACAGTACAACACAGACGAGTAGTTTAGACCGGTGGAAATGCCGAAATGTCTATTCGGTTTCGTCTAGTTCGAGCTCCGTCATATAATTTCAGGTATTTCGGAATTCGCATATATTCCATTCAAAATGGTAACACTATTGGCTGATGGTGAAAGAAAACATCGTGAGGAAACCTAAAAGCTTGAGAAATAATTTTCTAGTACCACTATATCTATGTGGGGCCAATATAGAACTGTTGATTTCTCGGCGTTTGAAATTGGTAAATTGTCATGTTCTGGTATTATTATTATACAGTGCGTCAAACATAATATAGAATTCAAACAACCCGATCTCCTGTTTTTTTATAATTCGGTAAATGAATTTTCACCTTGTTTTTTTTTTTAAATTGGTTCAGATTTTTCACTCCAGTTACTTCACAACAACAACTAAAAAGATTCCGTTAAAAGTTTCTAAGTCTTCCTCGATTCTCGGAACTTTCGAGAACAATTGAGAAAAGTTGTGAAAGAAACCCATGCAAAATCAGGCACCTTAAAGTTTATAATAAAAATAAACCATTTAATGTTTTATTTTGAAGCAATAATGTCTCAGTGGTAACGTGCATGGACGACCGACCGTCGATCGACGTGATTTCAAATCCCTACTATGAGGAAAATATCGCGATGAAACCATAGCATGATGGTAGGGCATGTCCTGACATGTACAGCCAAGCATCTAGGTGTGTCCCGCAGTTGAGAGCTAATTCTCCCACTGGACTTAGCACTACCTTACTGGGCCATATCGTTACTTAATATCAGGTGAGATTGTGGCCAAATGCTGAAACCTATGAAGTTTTTTTTAAACGAGATTTTCCTTTATCGCTTTTATAACGAGGAATAACAAATCATTTAGAAAATAAAAATGTGTATGCTGACATTGTTTTGATATATCACAGCGCACTCTGTATTCTTTGACATTTTTAGAAAACTGTCTAAGTCGAGAAGAGTTTTTGTTTGATTGTTTGTTTAAATACGCTTATCTCTGGAACTACCAGTCGGATTCAAAAAATCAGATAGCTGATGTTGTAAGGAGTAATTTAGCTATCTTTTATATTAGAAAAATAAAAATAAAATGGTTTCTCCGCAAATAAAAATAATTCTGAAAAATAACGGTTTTCGAGCGCTTTAATGGCTTACGCTGAGTGAACTATAAGTGATATATGAAATTACTGAAGTACATAATTGTAGATCTTAAGTATACCTACAAAACAGTTAGCGAGAGCATATGGTTATCTTATAAGGATCACACAAAACAAGCATATTTGTCTTTAAAATAGCCGAGATAGCACAATACGCGCGTGTGCCCGATCGAGGGCAAACTGTAGTCCACACGAGCGCAACCGCGGGCACAGCTAGTGTATGATAAAACCTCGCCTATTGTTAAGTGACAATGTAAGTCTGAATATCAAACACAGTTGCTGGAACACGTATCGACGTGATGCTTCAAGATAGATTTTCAACTAGAGAGTTCCAGATGAGTATTAGAAAATACCGTACCACCACGCTATGCTTTCAACACGATGTTTTCCCTCACCGAAAGCTTAGGCTCATTGTAAGATTCAAATGTACGTACATCCGTGCACGTCATCATTGAACCTGGATAAATCAGTTATTACTTTCTACTCATAACCACTTCTTTCTTATTAGTGTTTAGTTTATGTATATAAATACAAATGAAATGCTGTTCGTTGATAAGCGCTTCACTTGGCAACGTCTTTACCGATTTAGCTGTTTCTTTAAAAAGATGTTAAAATTTTATTCCAAATAATGTTTTAGGGTAAAGAAAAATTTGTTAAGTTACCCAAAAAATTGGAAAATTCTGGAATAGTTAAATTTGCTTGCTCTAATGGATTATTTTAATGAAGTCAATAATATAAACGATTCTAGCCATTGATATGCGTATTTCTTTTTTGTTTTGTTCATTATGGTCCTGATAAAGTAGTCAGGAAAAATAATCGGCATATTCTATGGGCTATGGTCGAGTTATTGACAACTGAAAAGAGCAGATCAATTTCTGCCGGATCAGGCAGCTTTTGTACTGCTTTCATATACTTTTCTCTAGAACGTGTATCTTATGATTGTCTTCAAAGATTATAATATTATAGTGTGTTTTCTTCTCTTTCAATTTCATGTTTAATTTACTACTCCTTTATTCGTATTATTTTTAATCAATATGCGCTACCAACTATTTTGTATTTCTATACAAATTGTATTTTAGGCCTCCTTAATACAGGCATAGCTTAGTTTGAGACTTTAGTTAAAACTAAAGTAAATGTTTTGGTAGTAAAAATAATTTTGTATTTGTATTAATATTAGACTGTAGCAATACTTAAATGTAGGTTTATATATTTTTACACAAAGAGATTCATAAATGGACGCAGCTCAAGTAAAATTTCACGTTTTTCAAGTACATATTCAACTTAAAAATTAATATCACTGTATACCATTTCGGTTTTTCTAAGTATATTACGGATAAATAAATCAAGCAGTTTTTTCCAGGTCCTATCAGAAAAATGGTTTATTTCGTATCATGTGCAAATATTATAGGAAACATTATAGTTATATATATTTTTAAACGTAACATGCTTCGCTTGTCCGATATGAATAAAAGATACGGCCCGAGTAACGGCAGCGCCTTACTATGTTATTGAAAGTTAAACGCAATGCAGATGAGCTCTCAAAGAATGATGAATCGATACATTTTATATGGAAATATGTGAGGAAATCTGCTTTGTAACTGAATACTTCATAAATTATATATTACAATACCGTACTGCAAAAGTTGTCAATTATCTAAATACTAGCTGTGCCCGCGGCTCCGACAACAGAATGCCGTCCAAGTGCCGTAGAAATAAAAAAATATCCTAATCATAACTTCAAAATTGTAACAAAGTTTTAATTTTAAGCTTCGTGTTTAATGTAACATAGAAGGCATCGCATAATATACAATTTTAATAAACGTTTCTTATCTATATCGGTTACCGTGACTACAGAGGTACCACTAACATCCGCTTATAAGTTTACTTTACAAATTGCTCTAATATTGATTTTTGTTTTTAGTTATTAAATCAATATAAGAGGTTTTACTACTAGCCATACGAGTTATTACCAGGTCATTCAAATGTTTTTCTTCACTGGAAGCTGTGGATCATTAATGGTAGATTTTACACATCGGTCGAAACGGTCGAACACGGTTACAACAAAGCGTACATCAATTAAAATAAACAGTACTAACTGACCCTGCTGACTTTGTTCTACCCTACCTAGTATTCAATAACTTGACCGCAGCGCCATTTATAGAGTTCAGGGATAGCACAAAACTATATCCATGAAAAAAATATTTAGACTTACTTAATTTCATTGTGATCATTCAAACGGTTTTGAAGTTAATCGATCTCGTATACACAAGCTTAAAAAAGCCACGCTTCGCACTGGCTCGGACTGATATTAATTGTATTATCATATAAACGTTCACATCTTAAGGGTTGAATTTCCAAAAGTCCTACCTTAGTGGTCACCTACAGTGCAAAAGGAACCCGCATGGAAAGTACTCACAGTCCTAGCCCCAGTAGTTTGGGCAGTGCGTTGATATATCAGTCAATCAGTCAGTTATCCTTTTTTATATAATAAATATATAGAAGATAATTATATAACAATTTAACTACAATCTTATCTGATGTTAAGTGACGATGCGGCCTAGAGTGTTGATGACCTTGAATCCCCTTCTCTAAGGGGCTCTAGAAGTCCTCACCGCAGGAACACAACAAAAAGTTATTTGGGTGCGATCTTCTGTAGGCTGGAGGCTTCTGATTTAGCTACCCCAAGGAGCCCTGGAAACACCGCAGGAAAACAAGATATAAATGAATAAAATTAGTATATTATAAAAGTAATTTTAGTCTGTTGAAAGCATCGAGATTGACCAGAATGTGCATTGCAAGATCATTAAGAGACTTGATGACTGACTCATTGTTCAATAAGACGAAAAGATCTAACGGAGAAGAAGTAATGAAGTCTCAAGTGTAGATATATCTCAGGACTTCACTCCAGTTCAAGTTACTTCTGAGATGAGAATAATTTCAGCAAGGAAACCTGAAAGCAAAATTTCAGTAAGTCATCGGCTTACTTCACGTGTTATTCGTGGAGATCGAGGAATTTTTCATTTGAGTTATATTAAATTAATACCGTGTTCGTGACTTATATGGTTTTGCTCAGAGGAGACTTTCTGTTGTATGCCTTCTTAGTAATCCTCACTATGGTATAGTACTAGCTAGCTAGTACTCGCTATAGTATGGTGGATGACGGACAGCTCTCAGTTGTAGCTCCTGTAGTTTTGAGACGGTCCTAAGTGCGAGCGTTATCGTGAAAAAGAAGTTTGCTAGAACAATTGATGTCCTTGTTGTTTGACAGCTTTGTTGTTTTTTTTTGTAGTTCATCTTCATTTGCAGTTTTTCACAGTACACTTCTGCAGTAAATCTTATGCCAGGTCTTAAGATGCTTACACAAGCAGCTTCTTTTGACTCAATTTGGGTTTAGAACGTGATTTGGCTGCCTCCCTTGAGTTCAACCAGTGCAACGGACGTTGTCGATTATCATATAGAATTCACTTTCTATAGAAAATAACAATCCAATTCAGAATCTCCTCATTTGTGTGTTTATTCAACAAGTTAAAGCAGCTTCGATGCGATTGTTGTTCAGTGAATTCATACGGCACCCAATTCCCGAGCTTTTTATCTTTCCAATTTGACGTAAATGAATCAGTATCGTTTTATCACTTACGTTGAAGGCTGCTGCTAATTCGAACGTGGCTTGAGATGAATCTGCTGCCACTACGGCTTTCAATGAATCATTATCGAGTTTCGTCTCCAGTTGGCCACAGGATTCATTGTTGATATGAAAATTTTAAAAACTGAAGCGATTAAGCCCAAAACATATCATGCGTTCACTTGCGGTAGCTGGACACGTCATTGATATTGCGTGCAATCTGTGCTGCGTTGGCGTCAAGACGGAACTCGTATTCAAAAATAATGCTCATATGCATTTTATTCTTATGCATTTAGTAAAAATGTATTATTTTGACATTATAAACAGACACTTCAATTTAATTATATGTATACAGATATTGCAGGTGTAACGAGGACATGCTATTGTATAATTTATATTTTATAATTTACATTTACGCGAAATGGACTGTTTTATTCGTTAAAAGAAAAATAAAGTACTTTGAACCTTGTAAACGGTTGTAGGAATTAATTTAAATTGTGTTTGTAGGTGTTCTTTGTACGGTAAATACGTATCGTTTGCATGCAAAAAGGTTAATTAATATTCAAGAACAAACACCATGTTTATGGCGACAAAACCGGGAAGTAGTGACTGACATGCGTTTGTATATATCTATTTATTATTATATTATATTTGCAAGTTTAAATAATGAAAAAATAAATTCGACATAAACTGTTATTTCATACTGTACTTCGCACGAAAGGCTACTTAGGTATAGAATTTATGCTAAACGGTATAAAACATTTTTTTGTAACCTTACCTGCTGGTTGGCAATAGCGGAGTGGAGACCTATACAGTCCGACTAGGTCGTGACTACAATGCTTATGGTGAAAAAATCCACCATAACGGTTCGCTTATGCGCGTCGTGGTTTATATTTATACATATATTTCTATTTACACAGACCGGTATGACAGTGGTTACTGACGATGGATCGTTGATATCTCTGTGATTACCACTGTTCTTACCATCAGGCACTGTTCCGTCACTATCTTTTGCCATAATAAAAAGTCTAAGATAAAATCCTAATCACCAAAAAAGAAACGACTCCAAAAAATCCAGGACATTTGAGAAGATGCTATATAAAAATAGATTAGTATCTATTTTTTAGATTTTTTTTTAGATTACTATCAGCATAATAAAGTCACATAGACATAATTTATCTAGCCATTTCAAGGATAGGAGAGGACCGATGTTGTTACTGATACTGATTAGAATGACCGTTAAATATTTAGATGACAGAACAGGAAGCAATGAAGTACAAGATAGGACAAACCTTGTGCCACAGTGGCAAGCTACACTATTGAGCTCAGAGGTTGCGGGCTCGATCCTCGTATAGAACTGAATTTTCTGTGGAGAGTAAGATTAATAGTTTTGTGTTAGATGTTAAATATCTTGTCTAGGAACTATGTTTAGTTTGCCATCAAAATGGTCATATGTGAGACTGTCCCTAGAATAAAGGCGAAATCTCATTTAGGCGGTGAAGGCAAATTTTAGGATTCTAAACAAGCTCAGTAAGGAACCCGATCTAACTAAATACTACTAACTAAAATCTACGAGGAAACTTATCTATAAAGATACAGAAATATGTAAGTAAGCAGACCGCTAGACTCGGGTGCATTAATGTATTGATTTGCAATTGTGTAGCAGTTTATTGGCGGCACTACTCGTACTAATGTAATTCTAATAAAGAGTAAGCGAAAGAAAAACCATGGTTTAGAGCCTTTTACCTACTAGCCTGGCTGAGACTCAACTTGGAAATTTGTTGTCAAGCATTTTTCTGTGCTTGAAATAATACCATTTTCAGAAGCGACCTTACTTACCAACAGGTCACACATTATTTTAAAACTTAATAAAAATAATTAGAATAACATAGAATGCATGCACGAAGGTGTAAATGCATTGCCGAAATCCTTTAATCAACTTGTAAAGTAAGCACACAAAGCTTTGCAGTGAAACGATAGAACAGAAATTAAGTTGCAGCGCTTCAAGCGCTCGAAATCTCGCAAAGGTATCTTTAAAGACACATAAAACAAGCAGAGATAGACAAAGGCGGCAAGCAACAAAACTCATTTGGCACGACCTCACGACTAAAAGGAATATAAAGCGAAGAGACTGTTATAAGTTCTCCTCTTTTGAGAGTTGATGGTTCGTTTGAACTGAGTAACTTTCTTTAATTTACATTGAAGAGCAAGTCGATTGGCATGCCTGTCATATTATTATAGTTATTTTAAAGGAAGTCATACAGTTATTATGATAATGTCTTTCAATGGTTAAAGCAGTTATTATTGAACAGAAATACCATTCTTCCACTTTTTGTAATTTACATTCTTGAAGAACATGATTGTATGAAAGTGTATAAAGTTTTTATTTATTTTGCCTTAATATTTATAAGATCAAGTTTAGGCTTGAATAGGCTACTGTAAAAATTAACTGTGTAATAAAAAATAGACACTTACGGTTTTCTCGGCGTTTGAAATTGTCAGTACGTCGTGGGCGGCTGATGATTAAGTCTGTGCCTTCCCTCGGGAAGAGGCCTTTGCTCCGTAGTAGGCATTTACAAGCTGGCATTATTGTACTACTATAGGCTACTGGTTATTTTTTTAAATACATTTTATTATTATGGAATTGTAGAATAACTTACTTAAAACGAACAAAAACACAAATAAAGAATAAAGAAAGAGATGCGCTACAATATTCTTAATGCAATGAATTTTTTTCCGTCCTAAGCCTATAGTCGAAAACGAATTATAATCTATGAAATGAAATGTTTAAAGAACTAAAATCAAGTGAGCAATTGTAGTTACTATTTTATTCACAGGATTTTCGACAAGTAACCTGTATTACATAACATGTAATAAGTTTACATTGAAATACAATACTAGCGACTCGCGTAAGTAACTAGAACAGTGTAAACGGACCACAAAATTTAACCCTGCGTTTACATACTATTTCCTTTGCTTTGCAGAGTTCACGCTCACTAGTAACTATACAATTTCGGTTTTAGTATTGTCGATTAAAGTTTATATTTATATTTCTACCATTTAAAATGAAACTATTGTAACGATATAGGTATAACGTGGCCGAGACGGGCAGCGTGACGTCACTCACGATCTGTGTTGTTTATTTGTAGTTGACTTAATAACTGCAGGTCTACACTATCCATAACTCGTACTAGAATGTTACTATGCCACGGCTGAAGTAAGAATGCCCGTAAGTCGGTCGTAGATTGCTTATAAAGTGCGTGCGGTCACAGAGCACACCTGTTGCTATTGCGCTCCGCTAATAGTGATAAAGTCAATAGTATGGATACTGAGTAATTAGTACTGTTTACAGTAAGCCAGTCCTTGTAACATTATATTCAATTTAGGTCCTAAGAAGAAATGTATGAATATCACAGTACCACTGGTTTGGAAAAAATCCCAGCCACCGAGAAGAGCCGACAAGAAACTTGATCGGGCTTATCAATATTATTTAAGCCTTATTTACAATTCATTGTAATTTAAAAAATACCTACTGAATCGATCGACATTCAAGAATTTAGTATCTCATCTTTACCCTCCCAATACATCTTGGAAAATTTTAGACAACTTTGAACTTGTAAATGACAGGCACAATTTTAATACTAGAAATAAATATATAACAGTCATACCATCTTAGTAAGACTATTAATAAATGTTGTACAATATACTTTATCCAAGAGCATTACCGATTTGCCGTATAATAAGTTCAAGAATCATGTTAAACTAGTTTTATTGTCCAAAGGGTATTATAGGGTGTATTATTACGATTCCCTCTCTGTTCATCCACTGAACATGATAATAAGTGCATATAATATAACTGTTTCTACTTGTTCTGCTTGACGACTGGGATGTTTGTTCGAACTGGTTGTAGAGTTTGACTTTCATAAGTTCCTTTCTTAAGGCCTAAGTAGAATAAAAGATTTTTGATTTTTTTCATCACTTCCTGATATCACTACTTTTAAAGATTTACCTACTTAGAACAATAAAACTACCCTCACATGATTCTTGAATTTATTATCCGGCAAATCGGTAATGTGCTTAGGAATTATGTTGTGGAACTTAACATAATTACATAAGAACTTGTATTTGTGTTACTAAGTCTAAGAGATGACATTACTTTAATATTTATTTCTAGTATTGAAATTGAGCCTGCCGCTTACAAGTTTATTTATTGATGTAATGATATTTTAAAATCAATCTATTTTAAAATTTTGCCAGTAACAGTTGATAGAGTTGAAAATTATATTCGGGCGTAAATATTTGTTCAAAAAAAGAAAAACCGTTTTAATGGTGGGAACAAACGTGCAACCAATGCTGTTGCGTCCGCAGCACACATTCCGCTAACGGCTTTTAACTTTGAACTCAACTGTTGGAAGTGGTTATAAATTTTACGACTGTGTATATGTAACTGAAGATATAGTAGTAACTAGAAGTGATAAGAACGTACTAATAAACGACACAAAAAAATTCTATGTAGCAGGGATCAGGGAATTTTAAAGAATTCGACTGCTATATAATGGCGACACAAATGGTATGAGGGGTAGGCAGGAAAATAGCCGGTAGCTCTTAGGCTTACATCACTGCATGCTCTCTCACTAATAGAAAGGAAAATATTATTTCACTCACCTGGTGGTGATCTAAGGTTCCAGACCATAAAGCTCGAGCTACATAATCCATCGCAGCGCCGTCCACAATACACATGTAAAATGTATCGGCCGTTTAAAGTTTGTTTAACACGCCACTAACATAATATCATTCATAAACACAAACTGCTCGGCGAATAACGACGTGATTATTTTTGTATATATAAAAAAAAAGGTTTTTGAATTGGTTCCATAAAATTAAAGTCATCAGTTTTCAAAATTCAAAGCGTAGTATCTAACCAACTTGTACTACCAACATACCGACGAACAGTAGATATGTCGTGAGGTAATTGTTCGCGGCATAATAATTGTTTTTTTGTATGTTGACTACAGCGCATTAAAAATTGTTTGCGCGCAACTATTAGTAGTGAAACATCTATCCCCGTGATTGTCGATATATGATTTAACGGTAAGATCGGCCCTAAAAATATATTAATTAGCAGTAAGGGTTCCTAACGGTACAAAATTTTTGAATTTCATATTACCTACCGTTTAGTTTCCACAATACAAATTGTTGTAATGCATAAGCGTATCCTTGACTTAAGATTATTTAATAATATAGTATATGATATTAAGAATTGATAAACTTCGAAGTAAATGTTCTACAGTATAGGTATATCAAACAGAAATATTAGTGGGTCATCTATATACATATAAATAAATGTTTGTTTCTTTGGTTCCTATGCATTCCTAAATCAATCATCTGATTTCAAAGAAACTGGTAAGTTTTGCTACTGCTTTGGGCGAGGGGAATGAAACGTCAAAACTCCGTTGCCTTGATCTTTGTAATGAACGCTTCATGTAGCAGTAACGAACGACAGCCGGTAGCAGTAAATCCGTGAAAGCTTTGTATTAATACAACCAGTTTTAAATAGGTGGCGCGCGAGTCGCTTCATTTAGAAGACAACGGGAACCAATTTGTAGGTAAAAGTCACCCGCCACTCATCCGTTCGGAGTTCTCCGAGATCCTTTATTCAGATGTACACGTATATATCGTCTAAACGGCTTCTTAATATATAACAACATATCTAGAATCTATAACTCTGAGGTGTCGGAGGCGCATCAGTATCCATTTGCATGGGGCTCTCGACATGTTTCCCCGCTAGTCGACTGTAGTTTATCATATGATATTATAATATACTAGCTGTGACTCGCGGCTCCGCACGCATTTATTACACAGTAATTATTTACGTCTCGTAATTTTATTTTCAATCCTGTATAATAAATAAATCTAATATAATAAAGCTGAAAAGGTTTTTGTGGGGCACAGCTACTTAACGATAATTCCAAAAACAAGCACAACATGCAAAATCGGAGCACTACCATCATACCGTTGTCCTTAGACAATATCATCATCATTTCAGCCGAAAGACCTCCACTGCTGGACATAGGCTTCCTCCAAAAATCGCCACAACGATCGGTCCTGTGCTGCCTGTATCTAGCGACTTCCCGCAAACTTTACCAGGTCGTCGGTCCACCTTGTGGCTGGTCTGGCCACGCTGCGTCTTCTGGTACGCGACCGACACTCAAAAACTCTTTGACCCTATCGGCTATCTGTTCTGTGAGTCACTTGCCCTGCCTACTGCCCCTTAAGTCTAGCGATTCTTAGGGCTGTGTCGGTGACTTTGGTTCTTCTGCGGATCACCTAATTTCTAATTCGATCACGCAGACAAACTGCGAGCATGCTTAGACATGCTTAAGACATTTTTGTTGGCCGCAGCCTAATAAGAATTATTTGCGCGCGCTTATATAAAGTTGTTTTCAGATTATACTGCGCTTACCATCGCGTATAATGACATGATACTATATAAAAAAGGCTAAAATCCACTACATACATACTTATTTTCTTCACTTTACTCGAATAAGCAATTGTACATTCTACAACCGTATGTCCTAAAAAATCCGATGAGTTATTTAACTCGCCCAATTCCGTCACCAAACATTTGCTAACAAATTGTATAGATATTCGATCCTATCAAACTAAGCGCGAATTGAATTATTTATTAATTACGTCGAAGTCTATTTGTCCGTTGAACAGTTTATAAATAGTTGAAACAGCCGGTTCTGTCGAAATTTCTGCGGTTATTATATTAAACGGTTTAATTAATCTCACGACTAAATTGTTTTGTAGATTCTATTGAAGGCATAAATTTCGTGTTTACTAAATGAGACTGGATATATTTTTTCTGAGACTCACGAATATCATCAACGAAGTGTGGGTATTTTCTCATTAAAATCGCAGTAAAATTGAGTTCTATACCTACGGGCATACAGAACTGGCCCTAGATCTAGACTGGATAGGAAACATTCCTCTTCCTGTAATGGCTTCTTCCCATTTGCTCCCTTGAAGCTCACACAAGTAATCTCCTTACTATAACGTTTCAGCAATATGTATTGCAACATACCGTTATGTCATATTTTTATTACAATGTTTTGTTTAAACATTAACTATTATTCTAAGAAATCTAAAATAATTAAGATGATCAAAAAAATGATTTTCCACTCATCCTACCGCTATAAATTACATTCGTATCTTACACATTCTTCAGTCTATCAATCATCTTCATCATCAGCCGAAAGACATCCACAGTCAACAGTGGACTAAATAATATTGATACTTAATCGATCAATACTATATACAATTGATCGATAATATATACGACAATAATTAAACTGTTATACACGTGAGTATTAAAATGCAATTAACTTGCTCGTAAATAATTTAATCGTACACAAAAACACAATCCAAACAATCTCATTAAACTGGTCTGCGAATGTAGTGTTGTCATACTTACAGTTTTGTAAGATTGTAGATTTCTTTGTTTCTTATCGCTTGTTGATTCCACTTCGCTTTCCAAAATATAACTGTCGTGACATTTTTTTGTCTGACTTAAAGGTCATTAATCCATAAAGGTCCTGAAGCCTCAGACAGTTTCAATGGGCTTGAGGGCGAAAGCTAGGCAACAAGCTCCAAGTGTGACAAAGTGGCCGAACCTCGGTTTGAGCCGTTGTCAACCATGCGAAAAAGTCACGATCCGACTAATTCCCTATCCTTAGAAAATTTGAACTTACTATACATGTATACACGTTTCTTCCTTCTGTGAGGTTGGAAGAAACATGTGTATAATTATGTATTTAGTGATCTGTAAATTTTTGTATACCTTAACTAAAATATATATGTGCAGCAGTACACACGTGTCAGAAGTGAAACCTACGGAAAAAAAGAATATGTTCTTTAAACATTCTTTTTAAATATCCTAAATCAGCGGAATTTAAGCTATCGACAACTCGTGCGTACTGCATATGAAATCTAGTCGTCTCACATCTAGTGAATCCGACGACGATCACAATCATGAAAATCAGATTAACCGTGCATAATGTCAATGTATTCTATCTCATTCTCTCGTAGGCTAAATCCTATAGATGTATAATGTATATTGTTGTCTGTTATTATTGTTCCTTTTTTATTTTATCGACTTTCAAATCACGACGGTGCTAAAGAAGTTTTCACTTCAAAAAAGTCAGCCCTCTGTTTGAGGTGCCTCAGGAGACGGAGATCTTGGCGGGTTGTCGTGGCTTGGAATACGGTTCGCTTAAATAAGACGATCACGAATATAATAGAAGGGACTTGAACTAGTAAACAACTTACGTTAACGTCTTTAAAAGAAGGGGAACGTTCTATTTTTAGACCATTATTTTTGACGCAATCCGAGCGATAAGGCTTTATATGTGTGAATAAATGTATCTACCTCGATCCTACCACTAAATACTCGATGTTTCAAGCAAATTATGGAAGATTCAAGAGATTTGGGAAATAATGGTGATTTTTCCATTTTTATTTCTATTTTTATTGAGGACGTAATAATACTATCAGATTTTCAAACAATCCATATTTAATGAACACTTTAGATATAATCAGCAACGCCTGCTTTATAATATAAACACCCACAAAGTAATGAAAAGTACATATAAATTACAACGTAACTCAAACAAATTCTTAAACAAACTACGTGTTCCCAGCATGACGATTGGTATTTGGTGAACAAGCATACGTCTATCGACGCAAGGGTATTGGACAAATATTTGTTATCGATACAACAGTATATCCTAATGCAAACATGGATACAGTCTTTATAGACACAAACAACAGATTCCATTTTGAAAATAAACTAAAAATAAATAAAGATTTTGTAGCTGTGTCGACTATGGATGATTCGGCTCCATTTTTGGTTGAATAACAAAATTATTGAGTTATATTTACACAGCTGTACTTGAACAGCATCGGAGACTAATTATTAATCTAAGACATATCACTAAACATACAATATGAAATCAGAGTGAATGTCTCCTATAACATTTTTTTAATGCCTGTAAGTTATAATTATCTTATTGTCATACATTAAATATTGGTAATAAAGTGGTGATAAAGTATAGATTTCTCGAGGAATATCTACGCGTTATTCACAAAAGCTACTTTTAAAATTTGAAAACTTACATGTTATATTCTACAACCACGATCACGTTGTATAGTAATTAGAAATTTACTTTGAAAAGTATCAATTAAATACAAAATTGGTTCTGTATTGACAATTATAGTCTAAACGTTACCTGCGACAAGTTGTTATTCATAAAAACGAGCAACCTTGTCGTAGGAATTATGAATAACAAATTTATCGTGTAAATTACATATTTTCTGAAGTTTATTATTATTAATCACATGTTGTATAAAATTACCCTAATAATTATCGTAGCTGACGTCTAATATTAGATTCAGAAAAGCTTTTTTCCATTTGTTTCCAGCGCACAATAACGTCACAATAGGTTTCAACTCAACTGAGGCAGAAGATAGAAGCACTAAGAACGCACATATAAAATGATTGCTGGGTTATTATTCTGATTTTATGAAATTCTTCTTTGAAATATTTATAAACTATGGTTAGTTTGTATACCTAGGTAATTTGTGGTTTGTGCACTGAATTAGTAATCAGTCAGTGCTTATTTTATGAAGATTTCGCAAGCAGTTTTGTACCATTAACATCTAGGGTAAGGATACCTAATAAATATATAAGTATTAAAACAATGGCGACTTTGCTTGTTTGTTCACATATACCGGAGGGAATATTTTCGATTGATAAGATACTCTTTTGAGCAAGGTCGCTAATATCAAACGTAAACGTAGTTGCAACATGCTTGCCTTCAGTATCGACCCAAATTGTTGGGAATAAGAGACCAGTAATTACGGTGCCTAGAGGAATATGATTCCCGATGACGTTGTGGTCTACAATAACGCATGGTTGCACCTACTCTCTCATATATGTGAGCTACGTCATCAATGCTCTGTTGAGTGCTCGGTGGAGACGAGCTCCAGCTCTCTCATCAGGACTTCTAATCACGTATCACGTGCCGCTTGCCATTAAAAGATACTATTTAAATAATCTATATCTATAAAAATCGATGTTTTTATGTATGTTTCCTATGGACTCCAAAACGGTTGGAGCGTTTTTAATGAACTTTTCAGACAATCTTCATATTAGCCCAGCCAATGATGAAACTTGGTAGCGCTTGGATAATAAAAATTTTGAGCCACCGTAACTCGTGGCTGGATTTGCTAGTCTTTTTATATTTTCCAAAGCCATGGTGACCGCGTTAATAGGCTAGTGCTTTTGTGACCTTTTTGTCTTTGTTTATTTAAAGGTTTTGGTCACGACGTTCAGGCAATGATAGAAACAAACATTCCTTTATACATAATATCTTAAGCTTATGCTTATATTAAGTAACATATTAAATGTGTACAAAAAAGGTTTTTATGGCATGCAGTCTACCATGCAGTGTAACATGGACAAAACTCTGAAATCTTATCAGGACCGTCTTAAACACTTTGAAATAAATTCCTTGGAGGACCGTAGACTATTGTTAGACCATACATTATTATCCAAGCTAGTTAAATGAATGCTAGACTGTCCTCATTTGTTAAATCAAATAAACCTTAACACTCCTTATAAATTACCCAAAAAAACAGCATATGTACCTTTTAAAACTAAAACCTTTAAAAGTAATCTGGGGCACTTCTCCTGCGTGAATAGAATCCAAAAACAATACAACAGCATAAATAAAGATCCCAACATAGACATATTTGGCGAGAGTTACAAATGCTACAGAGAGCATGTTTTGAAACGTATGTGTAGTGACGAAGTACTTATGTTATTTGTTTGTATTCTCTTGATTTCATGAACATTTAAACTCATTTACACTACGTTTTCGCATATCAGAGCTACTTTTAATTAAGGCAACAATTAGATTCTAAGTTAAGCATATTTTGTGTTGATTTATTTTTTTCAATTTTGTTGAAGTGTATGCCTTGTTGGTTGCATAAATAAATAAATAAACTTGTGTAACATTCAGCCCTCATTTCACAAAGATTAAAAATCATATAGTAACAGAACAGATAGGCAGTTTTAGGTCAGACAAAACAAATGACTCTATTTACTAATTAACAGGAATTTCTCTTATCTATGTTCTCCCTGAAAAATTATATTAAAGTATAATCAGCATCGTTTATTTTCATTAAAAAGGTAACCATTTAAGTCTCAAGACCATAACTATCTCACCTTTAATCCAGTGACTATTATCAATCCTGGGAACTAGAGGAGAGTTAGATTAAGTAATTTTGTACTGAATGTCTTCACTCAGTGACTCACCTCTTGTTGAAGTATACTTCCAAAGTTCTACTAGACGATGCCAGATTTTATCTTGATTTTAAACTTTTTTAAGCTGCGATCTTTCTGAAAGTTTTCTTTTGAAACGAATTGGATATTATGCGATTATATTATTCCAGTTACAAGTAAACTCGCAAAAGTGTTTAGTAAGTTAATGTTTAATTTAAAAATAGTTATATATAATTGCACCGTATCAGAATAAGTCGCCGTCGGTTTCGCCCCGTGAGAACTTAATGGTAACAGTAATAGGAATACTTAAGGCTATAAGTTAAATATGAATGCATCGAATACTATTATTGCTGAAAATGTTATTTGAATTTATATTTTGAGATACATTAAATACAATTTATTGTACAATATTAATAACAATGTACTAAGATATAGTACATTTTGAAGTAAAAAGAGCAGCTTTACTGCTGAAAGCAATTAATTCCGGAAACTTCATGAATATTATATAAAATGTGGAAAAAAGTCGCCGATAGTTTAGGTAGATGAGATAATATAATCTAAAACAATTATAAACGTGACGCTTAATACAAACAATAACTATATGTAATCATATTAAAATATATATGTATATATTGCCTTATCTTTTTAATCAAACAATAACAAAAGAAAGAAAAAAATTAATCAGGTTAATTACTTTTTCAGGTTAAAATACTTTTTTTTCTGCTTAGACTTAACCAAATTAAATTTTTTGGTATTAATTGCCACTTACTCTACTGTATATTATAAATATACTCATTTTTGCTCATGACTTCCAGTTCGTCCGTTCCGGTTGTCTTCGAAATCTTTTGTGGAATAGTTAAACTAATACAGAATCTTCGCTGGTGGCACACAAGAACTTGACTTAGAGTTAGAACGCTTAGAGGAAAAACTAAAAAACAAAGCAACATTCCTTTTTATATAATCTACTAGCGACCCGCCCCGGCTTCGCACGGGTGCAATGCTGATACTAAATGTACCTACCTACCACAGAATGTCCTTATAAACAACATTTACAGCTTTTTTGTCATTAGATAATACAAACATGTTTTGTTTAGAGGTTACTCTTGAAAGAGCGACATATAATTGACCATGGTATATAGGGCCGGTACCGCCGCACTTCCCTACATTTTAAATCTGTAATATCTTCGGGAATATTCATTTAAATTACATGCTGTAAAGGGCTATATTGATCTATATTAAATGGACAATGTATTTAAGGTACTTAATTGGATTAATGCTGTATTGCTTAAAATCACTTCGTAAATAAGCCATTTTTTCCCGTAAAATGTAAAGGATAAAAAATGATTATTGTGGGTTATCCTTAAGAGATAGGCATATACCATCGGGGACTTTTTTGTTGACCTTTTTAAGGTGTACAGTACTGTATTACATTATTTTAATTTATCTCGTGGGGTTCAGCCAGCGTTTGCAGTGTAAGCGCAAAAAATGTGTTTATTTACGACATCACTTAGAAACCTCTAAATTTACCAGTGTTTCTCTACAATATTATATATGTATTATACATATAAACCTTCCTCTTGAATCACTCTATCTACTACAAAAAACCGCTTCAAAGTCCGTTACGTAGTTTTAAAGATTTAAGCATACATAGGGACGGACAGATTATAGCGACTTTGTTTTATACTATGTAATGATTTTGTATACATTTTATAAAACTCAATGTCTCTCTGTTTGTCTGTCCGTATATATTCTTTTCACGCGAAAACAATTTATTTGATTTACGTGGTTTTTCCTTTAATTCATAAATATTTTATCTGGCCAGTTTATATGATATATTTTGTTACATAAAATAACGAACGATAATGGTGAATCAATTCGGAAAAAAACGCTTTTGGGCCGTTTAAATGGTTTGAAGGATAGCATTAATCTATCTTCTAAGAATCACCCACAATAAGTATTTTTGTCTCCGGTCTTTTGAGCGGGAACAGCACGATTCGCTCGTGCGCTTGACCGACGGCATTCTGTATAATATAAGATAATAAACAAGAAACATATATCATTCCAAGGAATAAACTAAATAAATAAAGTCGTTAGTGTCAAAATAACAAAATAAAATATTCAGTGGTCCGGAAAGGGACCCGCATTACTTTCATCTAACGTGCCAATAACTTAAACTTGTTCGTGGAAAAAATTCACGAGCGTGTCGCCGTGAACTACGCACGTTGCCGGCTTAACGCACTACACGCGGACTTTGTGTGCGCGTAGCAAATAATCAAAAAGATTTTTTGTCCTTTTTTCTCAAATAAGCGATTTCTCACTAGTATTTGCCTGATAATATTTAAGAGCAATCCGTTTAAATTATTAACGATAAAATTAGGAATTTTAAACGCTTAAAACAAATACAACGAAATAAAGATTATATAAAGTGACGTCACTAGCCACCATCGCGACAGTACTAAAAACGATTTGTATTCTAACCAGTAGCGCTCCGTCTCTATGGAAAACAACTTCCTTATTTAAATTCATTCAAACCGTGAAATCTCTAGGAAATTAAGGGGATTAAAAGCAAATTGTGCGATGTGTATCTACAATAATTACTCAAAGGTTCCCATTCAAGTAAAAAGCGATGGGCAATTTTCCTCTTCATTTTTTCCTTTGGTATTTATAAACATTTTTCAATAGGAGTCGATATAATCATGTTTAAAAAATGCCACCTATTTATTTCTTCGTAAATAAGTATCTCTTTTTCACGTTTAACCACCTTAAATTAATAGGTTTATTTATCTATAGAATCGTTCCCTGTTTAGCGTGTTTCCTTCTTCGCAATAAATATAATCGTACGAACGAAAAGCGAAAAGGTACTTTATATTTTACAAAGTAATTGAACTGTTACGAAAAATATAATATATCTAACTATTGCATACTTCTTTCGATGACATGAACGTTTCTGAACCCGGGATTACTGAAGTATTCATAAGTGCCTTCTCATAACCTAAGTGAGCCTTGAATTTACTAGAAGAACATTTGTTGCACGTTATTAATAATTTACTAAACATTAATTGTAAATTTTCTGCTAACATTCACTTTAAGGTCACTGATACTCAGATGACTTTTAAGTTTTAAGTTTATTATCTAAATAATTTCATGCCTGTGTGATTGATAATATTCATAACATCTAAAAGCTAATCTGTCTAAATATATTTTTATGTGTTGTTTTCTCGTACCGTGTGTATAGATAAGCCAAGAAGAGAAGTGTGAAATAGCGACATAATGCCCGTTACCAGCGGCCGCCGGCCGGCCTAAATGGTAGTACTTTTTTCATTACCTAAGCAACCTTAACATGGCCACGAAACAGGTGATAGTTAATCTATACATATAATAAAATTAAAGTGTCTATTTGTAATGTCAATATTACAGGTTTTTACTAAATGCATATGAAAGTATACACGGTACCTATAACAAAAAAAAACCATTATTAAATTTTTTGGTCTGTTTGTTTGTTCCAGGTAATTTCTGTAACGGTTGTGGACCGATTTTGACGGGACTTTCACTGGCAGATAGCTGATGTAATAAGGAATAACTTAGGCTACTTTTATTTCAGAAGAATAATTACGATTCTGCACAAAAATTAAGAAAGGTTTTTTAATCTAACACGTGAGCGAAACGGCACATCTAGTCTCTATACTAATATTATAAAGCTCAAGATTGTTTTTTGTTTGCAAGCGCTTATATCAAGAAGGCAAAGTTAAGATATAGATTTTTCTTGAACTTCTTCTTTAGTTATTCGCGAGGTCTCATATTGTATATTGCTCTAATTGCCCGCTTTTGTAATATGAATATGGCGTATACCTCAGCTGCTGAACCCCACAGCAAAATATTTTAAAACACTAAGCTATGGAAGTAAGCGAAGTAGACTAACCGACCAGTGGTAATATCTGTTAACTGGCGAATCTTACGTACTGCGAATACAGTAGAACGTAATCTTCCCTCCAAAACTTTAATCTGCGTACCACCATTTATATTATTTCATACAATTATACTGGTCAATTAGTAGCATTATTCGCTCAAATCGTCACTCATGATTCAGAATTATGAATAATTTATGAATGAATCTCATATAATGTTAACTTCTTTTAAACTATAATTTACCATAAGAAATAATTGAGGAAGGTTATAGGCTATATAACTTCACGCTACAACCGAGCGGGCTAGTAACCGTGGACGTCAAACACTCTGGTAAGATGTAAGTAACTACGGGAAGTAGAACAACGATAGGCTACACGAGTACGTTGGCGGTGCGGTGGAGAATTGATCAAATAAATTTAACACGGGTGAAACCGTGGGCTACGGATAGTTAGCTAAATGAGTCTATTTATGTAATTGCATTAGAGCGCACAGCAAAGACTTTAAAATTCTCAGTGAAGACTTTGTGAAGCCATTATATGTTATAACGTCTAGGAACTTCAAGCCAGCTTCTTTTTCATATAGAACACTCACTGCACAATAAAGGAGAATCCATTATCATCCATCCATCATGGAGGTAGTATATATGTGACTAATTTGTGAGCGTCATGTTACCGGCTGAATCTGTACATATTGCATCAGTAGAACCTAAAATGTAAATAAACCTAGAATAAATATATTTTGTTTTATAATTTACTAATTGAATTTAACTATACAACTACCTATCTACCTTCATTTACGTTAACCTAACCTACGTGGGGTTGAAGCTTTCACCACTAAATAATTGAGATATTTATTTCTTACACTATTTAGCATTTTGATCTAAGATAATTTAATATGTTCGTTTACGATTATGTGCAAGCCAGCATGGGCTCTTTAAACATCTCGGCTATCACAATTGTTACTAAATTTATATTCACCATCCGACATACTGTCATAGACACACAATAATAGCAAATTAGTAAAAATCTTAAATCGCTGTTCTTGTGACCCCACACTAAGTAGTAAACCGTCTCCGCTGTTTTATTGTTTCCGTGCGTCGTGTTGCGGCTTAACACTCGCGTAACGAGTTGCAGTTGTTTTACCGTTTTTTTTTGTTGCCTCGCGATTTGTTGCCTCATGTCCCTAAAGGCAATTTAGTGGTGTACCGGTATTGGGAAAGTTTTCCCACCTCCGCCAAAGCTGGGGGTGTTTGGTGCTCATAAATATACAAGTTCAGAGTTCAGTACTTTCCGATACCTGTTTTATTTTCATTTATAAATACGAACATACTGCGATAAATTATAAACAGCCTTTTTTAAATAATTGCACTGTACAATTTAAGACCAGTGACGCTATAAAAACCTGGATCAATGGAAAGTCACCGTCCTGTGTCCGGGACATTTCACTGCGAAAACTAATTAGAAGTTGCCTGATTTTAAGATACAATATCGATTTTTACAATATATAAGGTGGTCGTAATCTATTCGAACACAGTACTTTATCATCAACACATAACTTTAAAATCAAGAACCTAATATTACATGTTATTAATGTATCAAAATAAATTTTATTTTGATCCCGGACAAAAATTAATCTATTTAGAAGGAGTTTAGTATCATCACGTGATGATATGTATACTCACTATATAATGTGCCGTACTGCACATTACCATGTACCTAATTGTAATCTATACATATTATATAACTCAAAGTCTCTCTCTGTCTGTCCATTTATGTTCTTTTCACGCGAAAACCACTTTTCCGATTTAATTTAATTAGGACAATTTCTTGCAAGGAAAAATAACTCAATTCCGATGAGGCTGTCCAAACCGCCTTGAAAAATTTTATTAACTCTCGCCAATTTTTTCAGCAATGCTATCAATGAACTACCTATAAAATGGCGAAAGTGCATAAATAATAATTATGATGAATGATTAAATGTTTAATATAATAATATTTCTTTCGTTTTACTTTTTGCATTCAAAAGTCTAATTTCATATGTAAGCGATGATAAAAACGTTAATAATATTCTGATGTTTGATTCTAACAGACCTGCAGGAAAAAAATATTATGGTAAGACAAACAACTTCGAAAAAACTAAATATTATAAAACTTTTCATGAAAATCGTTTTAAATACTTGAAAATAAGTAAAAATGATCCCGTTTCTTTCATCTCATTCGTGGGATGTCGAGCGGCAATAGGAAAAATGTATCACAGAAGAGAAATAATGAACTGGCAGAACAAGGAAAAATAAGTTCAAATAAAACATGTAATCCGTTTGAAATTACTGTACGGTTCTGTATGTAATGGAGTATAATTTTTATTTTTAAGGCTTTCTTTCCTTGTTTGAAACTACACTAAATGACTCACAGACATTTTCTGTCCCTTTTCAATAGACATTAACTTGAACAAAGCGCTACCTATCACGTTCAGGAATAGTGTGAAACCTCTTTCATGAAAAAAACACTTAGATCTACCTACTTACTTTCAGTTTTGGAGTTTATCAATCTCATATCAATTATTTGTTTATCAATAGCATCAATTTTAGTCATATAATTTTATTCCAACGCTTTTACATATAATGGAAATTGAAAACTTATCCGATAATGTTCGTTTTCGATCAGTATAAACTGATACAGTATTATTTAAAGACGATTAGATAAAATAGGTGCTGGTTGCGAACTATCTTTATCTCAACAACAAAGTAAATGTGGAAAACACGGTCAGGGTAGTTGTTTTCACCGATAAAATAGCTACGATCTAACGTGTGCCAAGTTTCATAGTAGTTCCTTTAATTATAGTTGTAGAAATTTATGTTATTCAATGCATTTACTAAACAATTTTGTACTTTATTTTGATATGGGATTTCTAACAAAGCAAGTATTAATTGACAATAAATTACGATCAAAACATTTGACTCCTTTAATTAGAAATAAACGTAAATGTTTACTGACAATATATGCCAAGTTACAAATCATATATTAAAGTGCCTTCTTAGTGTCTAAAATGAATAAAATATTTTTTATTTGAGTTAAACTCGAATTATGTTAATGTTATGATTTAGACTGATTATAATATATATATTTTATAAATACTAGTAGGTATTTTAGCTTATTGGCAATACATTAAAATGAAACACAAATTTGAATCTTACATCGCGCTTGAGTTGTTAGCGAAATTGGGACATTTTCTTTAGACACTGTTCAGTACATGGAAATCTTTGGCCAAATACCATTTATATTATTTCATACAATCATACTGGTCAAGTAGTAGCATTATTCGCTCAAATCGTCACTCTTGATTCAGAATCATGAATAATTTATGAATGAATCTCATATAATGTTAACTACTTTTAAACTATAATTTACCATAAGAAAAAATCGGTGGCAATTTTTTTTTTTGAAATATATATAACTCGTTAAACGGAAATCGATACGGAACCCTGAAAAAAATGTATAAAAGTCATCTCCTCAGAGAAAATGTATCCACGAGAATACAGGATGCAGGCTTCCTGTATAGAATAGGAATGCACTTTATAAAAAAAAAAAAAAAAACAAACTAGATTCATACTGAGACGGCCTGTGGGTTGGATTTTACAAAAAGGGAGAGTTCTGTCATTTTTTATAGCTATTTTTTGCTATGTTTTGCTCATGATTCGTATATTTTCCTTTTACATTGTCTGAGCCTTATCTAAATATTATAACTTTATTTCTTAATACTGTGACAAAGCGTCGACCGAAGTGGGTTTCAATCCTATGTAAACTGTAAACCTCAGTCTTCGATCAAGCGAAACATCGATATGAAACTATTGCAGGGTGGGTAGTATATTTTTTAGTACTTGCCTGGATAAATAAAATTTCACTTGCCACATTAGGTATACAACAAAGCCTGTTAAATATCGCTCAAGAGTGATTTAAGCTACGCGTGTGTTCACTGGATCCTTAGTAATGGTACAAATTGCCAAGAATCATGTACGCGTGAGAAATGTTTTCTTAGCTACATCTTATAGTGTAGTGTGTGAACGTCGAATTATACATTTATTGATATTGCCTATAACTTATGGGCTGACGTGGCGATTAAGAAGTGTGTAATATAAATGGAAGATCGCAACTATAGTTTCGCGTTGTTGCTTCTGCCTAGACATACACATAATAGCAAATAATTTACCCTACATATTATTTTTTATTGTTAATCTATTGGGTGCTTCTTTGTTGCTCTCTTGGATTTCCACATCTCCCTATTGGTAGTAATAATCGTACGTAAGTAGTACTAGTTTCATAGTATAGTTTTATAATAAGCAATATACGAAAACTGTTTTTCAAAAAAGAATGTCATACAATTAAGGTGGCAAATATATGGGCCCACCTGATGGCTACCGTAACATATTGACACTTGTAATACCATAGTTATCACTAGCGTGTTACCGACCTTCAACCTCCTTAGCTCAAGGAGCTCTGAAAACCCTGTTCACCGCAGAAACACAACACAAGGTTATTTGGTTGCGATCTTTTGTAGGGTGGAGGTATTCCGACTGGTAATGCCACAAGATGAGACAATTTCAAAAAATAATCTTTACACCCCATCTCCCTTAAAAGAATTATGAAAATATTCGGTGCAATTTGTTCCCATTAAAATGTTTTTCGAGAGGCTTTTGTAAATAGAATTCAAGTGGGCTTCCGGCAATTACGTAAGAAAACGAAAAAATACTTATAGTAATAAAATGCGTCAACTCGCAATGGCGTGTCCCAAGTGAATGTATGGCAGCTTGGGCTCATAATGGCCTGCCCTTTCTATCCCCACACGATTGGTCCGTCTAGACGTATCCGTTGGCATACTGTAATTCTATAATATAAACAGTACTGATATTATTAGTGATTATGTAATGTATTAATAATGTATTACTAGTTTATAAATAACTTTTATTATTTAGTGAATTTTAAAAAGTCTGACCAGCCGTTGAGTTTGACTCAGAGTTGTCAGAGTAAATCGTTAGAATTAGTTATATATAATGAGTGCATTTTTTGTGGCATGATTTAATTAACAGTGTTAGCATAAGACAAAAGAAAAGAGAAGGGAAGCATTCGGTTAATTAAGAATTAGAATAAATTTGTAGATAATTTATTGGGATTATTTGGGTAACTCCTCTCAGAAGGATGGGCGTAGAAATAAAAATTATTTAGAGACACAAGTTCCATGATGTATGTCAAGGGTGTCATAGGGAAAATATAAAAAATGTATTAATGAAAAATAAAACTGTAAGGTAAGGTTATAAAAAATTCACTGCAAAATATTAACAAAAATATACGGAATTAATATATTCATCAAAGTTTCATTGCTACCCTACATATGGCTTAATCGCAGAACGAATATTTCATTGTCATATCAGCGGAAACTTAATATCCAGCAGAGATCGAAGCTCCATTGTGCAGCCTCACAGTAATATAACGGTTTGCACGGAGATTATATGCATTCAGGCCTGACCATTGTCGTGGGGACTATTATTAGACATTGTTGCATTGGACGGAGAGCTATAAATTATTAAATATTCATAATGTTTTATAAAGTGAACATAATCACAAACTTTATTATGTTATTTGACGTCGTGTGACGATGTCATCAAATGAAATAAACAAAAAAATAAAAAAATAAAATAATTTCATCATCATCCTTCTGCTCGCATATTATAAAAGGCAACGTCTCTCCGTCTGTCTGTCTGTCCGTTAGTGTGTTTATAATTCAGCGACTACCAAAACCGATTAACATAATTCTTTTTTAAATCATAGGCGTACTCTCTTGCCATGTTTTAGTTGGTATGTTTTCTTGCAATAGGTAATATATAAAATAAATTATGGTGATAATACATTGACTACGAATATCTTTTCTTGCAATTTACATAAATATTACTTACCTATATAATGAGGTGAACCAAGGCCCAACTTTGCTGGCGCAGGGTTGTTAACTTGTGTCGACGTGGTCAGATGGTATCATACTAATGCAAGCTAAGCATCTATATATTACAAAAAAAAACACAAAAACATTGAACAAGTATGGAAATATAAAGCACTAGTATCCTGATTAATATTCAAAATAAATATTCATTTAATTAATTTTATTTCACTGTCAAATATTTTATTTGTTTCAGTAAATAAATTAAAAACATTGCTTCTTTTTATTTTTCAATGTCACCGTTAAAAAAGGACTACTAACTAGAACATATTTTAATTATAGAACCGGTAAACTGCAAGATCGAACTAGTTCGCAATTGGATTGAGAACTAATCACACATTTAGCACTCCCCATGCACAATGGTACACGACACGAGAGGGATACGATCTGTACATTATAATTACATATCCACTGTTTCGCCTGGATTACATATATTGATCAGTCGATGTCATATCTAAATAAATTTATATCTCTGCATTAATGGGGGAACGTTCGATCATAGGTGCCAATTTTTCTTCTTCACATCTATTCACAGACAAAACATCAATCTGTTAAAAAGAAACTTGAATGATAAATGGACTTTGATTACTTAAATATAATATTTTCGAAAAAAAAACTTTTTAATTATATGGGTCTTTATGAAATCATAATTACCTGCATCTTTTTAACCATATTAGGTCAATATACAATGCGACTGTTCCCACAATTGTGACAAAGACGTAACTAATATAGCCCGGTAGGTTATAAATACCACCTAGAACTTTATAGGAGTAAATAATAAATTTGAAATTTTACGTTTCATTTCAGATTTAGTTTTGGATGTGATGAACCATGAACCGTTTAAGCGTATAGTCTAAATAAAACCCATGTCACGTATTACTCTAAAATAGAGTCTTACTCTAACTTCACGTATTACTCTAACTTTTACGCGTTATACCGAAGTCTAGGGTAGAAATTAAATATCATTCAGCTGTGAAGATCTATATGAACTTTCAGTGATGCACAGTAGTCATTGCGCTAGTATATAGCGCGGTCGTTCAGCCCGATTGCTTATAATTTAATTTTGCTCATTAAACCCTAATTACTAATAGCTTGTACTGTACTAGTTTTCCCGAGTTCCCCGGCCACGTGATAGTTTTTCTTATATCTCTGATAGTTTTTCTTATTTGTTTGTTTTTATCGAAAGTCCATTCGATATGATTCAATGTTTTCCTTGTTCATTGAAACGATTAGAAGATTGGTTCCACCGACGCGACGGGGAGCCCTTCGGATAGAGACGAGTGTTTACTTGAATGAGTTTCTCAGAAATATAACTTAGTGAGTATTGTTGTTGTATGAAAGTTTTCAACAACTTTCAATAGAATCGACGACGAGTAATGACTAAAATAAACTCTGTTCCAATTCTTATTAAAATATTGTAAGCCGTCCTAAACGTTGAGAGGTTCAGTGATATTTGGTAGAAATAACTATATTCACTACATAATTATTCTACAAATAATACCAACTAGTATACTTCCAGAAAACAAATACCTCTTTGTCAGGGAAAATGTTATAATACTTGTTCTACCGTCCGTTATTTGAGCAAGTAAAAGTTTTACTCATTTATAAATAGTTTTTAAGCTTCATAGATTTTTAAAGGGATACATATATACATACTCTTATTTTAATTTGTTCTAGTTTGTTCTCATTTTGACAACATTTGCAAAATCATTTTAGCTCTTTTTGTTAATAAGTGTATTAATTACTTTAACTACTCATAGTGTATAATGATGTCATAAACCCCTAAAATAATTAAGATTGCATTTATTTAGATTCATATTATATTTTTGTCCGAAGTTTTATAATTATCGCAATGTTGGTTGTTGGTGTTTTCTAATATAAGTGAATAAATCTTCCTTCTTTAACCCCATATCCCACAAAAGTAGGATATTCACGACATGTTTTTCACTCCCACAGTACCAGCTGTCATCTCAGTATTTTCCTCACAGAATCTGTGCATGCCTTTTTGTACTCGTATGTCCAACTACCTTCATACCTAATATTCTTATAGTAATAAGACTTTAATTTATCCTATGACATGCCCATACCACGCTAACTTATAATTTCTCAACTTCTCTGTGACTAAATAAATATTTTCCGTTAACTGCTGGTCGTACCGCGAAAACATTTGCTGAGTGTCCTACGCCTCCTCAGGACGTTTTCCTCCAATATAAGCATTTGATTCTACTAATTAAACTAAAAGTACTTGGTAAATTCCAGTTAATTCTAAATAATATAGTTTACGAGATGCAACTAAATTTCACGCTCAGATTTCAAGTCCGGTTTTCACGTGTCTGCCACGAAGTGCAACCGGTTTGGACAGACTCGCACACATTAGTTTACACTAGACAGATACCCCACAGTGTGAAAACTAATAGTGGAACATTGCCTTTGAATTCTCAGGAAATGTCTCTTCTGTTTAGGCATAACTCATACGGCACGAGTTGTTACATATTATGTATTATTTTTTATTGTTATAATCTACATTTAATTTAATTGATAAGCCCGATCGATTTTCTTGCCGACTCTTTTCAACGACTGAGATGTTTCCCGAACCGGTAATAGTGTTTTGACATTCATAAGTGCCTTTTTTAAGATTTAAACTAAATAAAGTATTGGTAACCTCCATCTTGGCACGAACTGAAAATTCTCTTTATCGTACTATGAAATCTATAATCTACCGGCCAATGTGTTCTCTCCTTATGATATCGGGTCTTTCAAGAGTAACGTGAAGAGATATTTATGCAAGCGGGCATGACAGTGGCGACTACCGATGGATTATGGATCTCTCGGTGGTCGCCGTTGTGTTTGAATTGTACTGTGCTTACGATCAGGGACATTGCCGTCAATTTCCCGAGCTATTATAAAAAAATAGGATACTTATTTGATTTTATTGAATACTAGCTGTCGTGGCTCTGCTCAAGTGGATTACGGGATCGAAAATAAAAGTTACTTATCTAAGTTACTCATTATAATATCATCTATCTGCCAGTGAAAGTCTCATCAAAATCGGTATAACTTTAGTTTAGCCGGAACAGACAGACAGAAAGGCAAAAATTGGTTTTATAATAGTTGTACTTCCATGTGCATTTAGTAAAAAGCTGTTATTTTAAAATTACAAACAGACTTTTCTCTTTATATAAGTCGTATATATATTCAGGCAGAACTGGATATGAACGCTAGTATTCAGTAAAAGGTAGTTACACACGCCCCTTATCTGTAGTGAAATAGTTGGAGACGGGTAGTTTGCGCTCGACGTTGCATAAATTATATGCTTGTCTTGACCTTTCAGCGTTATGTTCATATATAATTATGTCATGTTAGTGTTTCAAACTATACTAGATATCTTCTCTGCATTTGCTCGATAGGATTTCTGGTGACTTTTGTACTATTTGTGTTTTTTTCGTGTCCTTTTCTAAAGAGCCGTATTTCCTTACTAATAATTATTATTTCTTCATTAGTGACATTCGATAAAATTTTAATAATAAATATTTTAATTAAATTTTAATATTATTCAGAAAAACCAAAAAATATATATACAGTGATGGTTAATATTAAGATTAAGAAGAAGTGCATCACCACATTTTTTTTTAATTTCCTAAATTCTTAATTAATAAATTACATGGGAAATTTACTTTTTAAACTTAAGATCTTTATAGTTTATCAACTAGTCAGTTGAAAAAAACTTACGTATTCTTGTAGGAAATTGAACTCTCTACAAAAAAGGTATATTAAGATGATATTTTTTCCATCGAACACAGTCAATACAAGATTTTTTGAAAGAATTTTGTAGATTCGTATTCGACAAGAATACGTAATAGACTTTTTTGTGAACTGATAACTGTGACTCTGTTGATGAGCTATATAATTTACAGTTTAAATAGTAATTTTCCCATGTAATTAATTTATATGAGAAATGAAAAATTACGATGACGCACCTCATAATGTTTTAATATGAAGAGATCAAACTTTCTCTTTTTTTTTGTCATTCTGAACAATATTTCCGACATAATATTAGAAATAAAATGTTTAAATGTTTAATTGATAATAAGTAAATATATTTATTTAAAAATCTAATAATCTGAGACATATAATCATCTAATTAGATTGGTACCTATCTCGAGTATAAATTATCTTTTAGGAATAACATATAAAGCCATGAACTGCGTATATAAAACACGCTGTAAGTAATAAAAATGTTCCGTCGGGTCCGGAGCTTCATTTGAGAGGGTATCAATCAATGATGACTGCGGCGCCGCCCCGTACGTTATCACACACTTGGATGTGTTCCAAGTAAAGAATTAGTCGCGCACTGGAACTGATTCGGGTTATTACAAGTCAAATCGATAATAATATAAAGCTCAAGGGTTTCTTTTCTGTTTGTATTTTTGAACGCGTTAATACCTGTTAATAAAAATTCTTTTTTCATTTGTTACACTATTTACTGAGGAAGGTTTTAAACCTTTACCAGTGGCGGATTTGCAGTCTTGGCCGCCCTAGGCCGTGTAGCACCGCCCCCTTCTCAGCTCATTATTTAATAAAACATTTCAAATTTGATGGTATTAAAGTACAGCTTTACGATATCAATATTGTAATTTAAACTTGATTTTTATCCATGTCTGGAGTCTTAATATATACTTCATATTATGCCTTAGTGTACTGTTATTTATTGTAATCATATGTTTGCATTTGGTAGTATTTTTTTTTCCGCGATTAGCCGCCCCTTATGGCTTGGTCCTGGCCGCCCTAGGCCTGGGCCTAATTGGCCTTAAGGGAAATCCGCCACTGACCTTTACGATATCAGTGTAAGGAACGGAGCAGGAACCATGAACGTCAAGCAATCTGGAAAGCTGTAGGCAAGCACGGAAAGTGGGAACAACGATATGTTTTATTAGCTTTGTGTCTACGATCCGATTTTCAACAAGTTGAAATATTTACGGGCAAAAGAATGTTATGTTTTAACATTTGAACCTTTTATTTGTAGGTAAGTATATTTAAAACGCAAAATACATAAAGTATAACAGTTTCGAATCATGTTCAGTACCTAAAAGAAAAAATATATTTTGGGTATCTATTACGTATTTGTCACTTTCAGTATAATCTATATTTCTATGTATGTAACAAGAATTCTTCGACATCTTTAAGCTTGCGGCTTCCGAAATCTATTCCAAGGATCTTCCACCGAACACATTTAAAGAAAGTTACGAAGAAGTTATTACGTTAACTGTAAAATCAAATACCAGTACTTTTGCAATGTTGCATAGGTAGTGAAAATCTATTGCTTTAGTAGAAAACGTAAATATAGTTTGAGTACTGTTATATTTTTTAATTTGGCTCTTTTTAGAATGTTACACGTGGAAAGCACTGACTAAATTAAGGTAATCTGTGGAACCACCGCCGAACTTATTCCTACCGTAAATAATGGCCGCTCTGCTGACTTGGAGTGTTATGTGGTTAACAAAACACATTGGTTCGAGAAGCGTTCTAAATCAATCTTCAGTAGTATCAGATTATCAGTGACAGGCCTTTAGACTGTAGTCCGGTTTAAGGTTGATTATAGTTATAAGCTATAGGGACCATTTAATAATAGGTTTAGGTATTTGTTAGGTAAGATCCATCTGTCATAAGAAGCACGCTTATTTGTTCTCGGAATGGATGTAGTATCAGAGTAATTTATTAAAATAATAAGAAAAATATCTACAGTTTTAAGATTATTTATCTTTGTGATTGTTACAATATTTAGTGAAAGGCTTAGTACAAATTAGTTTTTTAATTAATATGGTTTTATTTTAGTTATTTATCGTTTTCTTAACTTGGCAACTAATCTTCACTATCCTCAAAATGACTGCTATCATTTCAAGGGGATAAACATTTCGTTTTACAAAGTAGCTTGTGATGATTTTAGTGCTTGAATAAAACGGTGGCTCCTTGGAGTTTTTGCGACACCTCAGAATCCATAGTCCATGTTATTATTTCGAATCCACTTTACTTATCCCCAATAACCAAGCAATGTTATGTAAAACGCAATATAGAGTAATGCTTTATGTGTTCAAAATAAAATCCACTACATTAATGACAAAAATCCAACCAAAAATTCGCTATAATTGGTCGCCAGTAATTTTTTTATAGGCAAACGCATTATAGCCTTGCTCGATGTGCGTATGATAAATATTTAATACTTTAATTTTTGTTATAAAACGTATTTTCTAGATGTCTTTTTAATAAAATTAAAAAAAAAATATTAAAAATATTTACTGAGCCATCGCGATCTTAGAGACGTGTAATTTACAAAGATGCATCCTAAAGTAAAACATCCAATTGAAAAATATTTTAATACTATCACACGATATCATTATTATTTGTTCTTTTTTATTTTCCTGAGCAAACTTCCAATATTTTGGCACGTGTTAAATTTGATATTCCTCTCCTCCACCTATGAATTATGATTGCGTTACGACGAATAATTTAATGGAGACGATGAATATTTGTCTATGTGAAGAACCATTGTGGAATAGAAGCGTGTTCACTAAAACAATACAGATGAAATATGGAATTTTATGTGAGAGATCATGGCTGGTCAGTTTCTCCCAGAGCATGTTGTACGTTGGAACACTGATCGGCTCTTTGCTGTTTGGATTTTTGGCTGACAAGTGAGATATTTCAAGTATTGAGTACTTGAATTTTTTGCAAACTTTTAGTCTAGTTAATTTTTGAGCAGAATTATCTTTTTTATATCCATTATTTAAATCTTACATTATTATTAGAGAACTAACAATAATTTCGCTGTAAACACTTAAATAATTCAACGTTTTGAGCTAAAATCCTTTGAGAATAATTATTGAGGAATTTAATGTAGAAAACTATGTAAATAGATAGAATTGCGAGAACTGGAATACAGCCAAGTCGAAGAAACGAAGAAATAACACCTCTTTGTCTAAGTGACTACTTCATTATCATTAACTAAATTTGTATCTACTGCCTAATATTATTGTTGTCTACTTTATATTAGCAGTTATAAATGCTTTTTAGCACATTGAATTTTGAAACACTAATAGCGGAGTTGAGATTTAGAATTTTTGGAGGAGAACTTGACGTATTATTTTATAGTTTTTGTTTAATTCATAAACTTAAGTTATTTGTCCCTACAAGTTATATTGGTGACATTATCTGTGATATACTTTTGTTATTATGTTCACGTGAAGTAGATTTATAAATAATATTATAGAAAAAAGCATTTTGAGTTGTCAGAAAAACTCCATATATAATTCTAATAAAGGAGCCACCGTCTTTTAGAGCGTCCTTTAAACATTAGTAAAATCGTAGGAAATTAAGCTTAAAGTACGAGTATGTAGAAATATTAACATTATAAAAAGTTTAAGTTTTACAACTTATATTCGTATCAGAGTGGCCTTTGCAAAAAATTGAATATATGTATTCAATTATTATTTTATTACAGATACGGTCGCCTCATCACGTTCTGCACATGCTGTTTTATCATCGCCGCTGGAGGGAGTCTAGTCACCGTTATGCCAAATATCGGTTCCTTCATCTTCATGCGATGTATCGAGGGCATAGGAGTTGGCGGCTCCATAGTGACTGGATATGTACTCTGCGTAGAATACTGTGGAGTGAGGAACAGAGAAATCGTCACAGCTTTATTTCACATACCGATCAATTTGAGTCATATGACTTTAGCCGGCGTTTCATATGTGCTAAGAAACTGTGACCAGTTTCAGCTAGCCCTATCGATCCCTGTGTTTTTCTTTGTTTTACTGAAGTGGATGGTGCAGGAGTCTCCCTAGTGGTTGGTGGATAATGATCGTATACCTCAAGCGTCAGCTGTTATGGAGAAAATTTTAATTTTGTGAGTAATATATACTTTTTTGTAGAATACTTTCTGGTTTCGGCAGTGCTCGAAAATGGTGTCTAGCTGGATCGTGACTACCATACACTAGCTATAACAACCACTATAGTGGCACGTTTAGGCTTGTCAAGTTCCGAGATCACCTGCAGTAATCGAGCAGGTTGGTAGAGATCCGTACCCAACTGGGTCGCGACACATGGTGATAAACATTCACAGTAGCACTCTTTTCGTTTGTCGCGTTTCGGCATCAGCCAGTGTACATTCAGCTGATAAGCCGAGAGGCTTGTACGCCGGCATAATAATGGCGTCCGTCGACAGATTGCTGATCGCTTCGTTTTCTTTCGATCTTTCGTTTTTCGATTGTACTGTTCTTATAATCAGACACAGTGCCGTCACTATGCCATACTAAGAAAATAAAACATTAGTCTTATTCTTAGTATGAGATATATAAAAATCTACATCTATTTAATCTGCTGTGAACTATTAATGTAAGACCAATAAGACTAATATATTTAATGATCTCATTTGTAAGTATAATTAATTGCTGTAGTTATTTTTTAGCCCGAAACTATTATTCTCTAGGTCATTGTGGGTGTATAATTATTATCAGATAAAATAATTAATTATATGTTATATACAATTTTCAGCAATAAACAACCAAGCGGAGATATAATAGCGGAGATTCAGGCATATCACCTATCCCACGAGAAGACTGAACGGAGAAAAATGAAATTTTGGCAAATATTTAGACATAGGAAGCTTAGCTTGAATCTTATATGTATGTCTTTTAATTATTTCGTGTGCGGCATGGGCTACTACGGAGTATCACAGTACATTGGAAAAATGAGCGGCAACATCCACTCCAATGTAGCTATATCGGGAGCACTGCTAATACCTGGAACTATTGCAGCTACATTTCTTTTGAAATTTTTAAAACGAAGAACCTTTTTAATGGCAACCAACTTTTTATCAGGCTTGTTCATACTTATAACTATATTTATATCATCATCTTTAGGATGGCCCAGAGTTGTCACTGCCTGCATTTCAAACACGTTCTTTTTTATGTCGTTTATTATTGTATTTTTATACGGTGTTGAATATACAATTTTTGAATAAATAAATAACATTATTAAAACTATATAACATTAATTTTTGTTAACAATTAATTTAAATAAAATTAAAGTATAATAAAAATAAATGCTTCTAATTAGCTCAAACTGTAGCTGAAATTAGCTTTTTGAATATTTGAAACCTTTACAAGTCAAGAAATAAAGCATGTATGTATATTAATAATATTAGTAGGACAAGTCCCCCCCACGAGGTGTGACATAACTTGGCTAATGTGATTTGGGCGGGTCTAAAGAGCCATCTATTGTCGAGTCGGGGTCAACTGCGCCTGAATTAACGCACGCCCCGCGGGTCACTCGCAAAAGCCCTCGTGTCGGATTATACCGGATTTATAATGGACTCAATTGATTTATAGTTGTCTAATAGGATTTAGGTGAACTTTGAAGGGGAGCTGTCTGTGTTCTGTTTAGATTGTAATCCGCAGTTACGAGGGTCCTTAATGCACTGCTTATGTGTAGTTAACTAAATTAATGCAGTATCTACGTGTTTATTTAAACTACATTTATAAATTTACTTATAGAAGTACATTTTAAATTACACAATCAAACTACTACGTTGTTAAACCTTGATTATTAAACTTATTCCTATTCTTCTTACCTCTCCAACCTAAGTAGGATCGGCATAACGTGTTTTCCTTTTCCACGCACTTCTATGAGCTTCTATTATCTCATTATTGACACCTTTATACACGTACAATTCATATATCCGCCCATCTTGATATTAAATATTGTTCTAGTTATATAACTTTCATCCTTCCTTAGGATACGATCCTAACAACTCTGTCATATTTACTCTGATATAGGTATATATTATTGAACTAATTTACAAAATAAAAACTTTTTATTAATTGATTTTTGTGTCTCTCATCTAAAAAGTTGAAATTAATGTCATAATACCTTATAACTTTGAGTTGCCGGCAACGCGTATTGCGGCCAATAAAAACTTTTTTCATTATCCCCCGTACACGAAGCTTATTGAAAATAACAGTGTCGCTTTTGTTTTATTGTAAATTGCTTCTCCTCGGTATAGGAAAAAGTATCTTTATATCTATGTGTCAAATTGGTATCTACGAGCTAACTCACTTGGAAAACTTTGAAGAATAAACATTAGTTAGTTTTTGTAAAGAGCGAGTTCACATTCTACTTAGAAAACGTATGCTCGGTATGAAGTGGATAATTTCTAGGAAGTAATAGCACAAAAGAACATTACTGTGATTAACTGATCCTATTTACGCCATCTTGGCAGCCGCCTTCTGATATTAAAGTGTCCTTTTTCGTTTGAACGAATCACTTGGTTCTTGCGGTTTTTAGATCTCACAATATGTATTCTAAGTCACAAAGCATATTTTTTTGGCTTATTGTTAATTTCTGCTGCTTAAATAATACACGGACTAAACCTACCATCGGAGCAAGTACCGGCGAAAAGAATGATCAAGGATAAAAGAGGATGTTGAAGGATTTCGCCTATTATGTGAATTATTTATTATTTTTTACGTAGAAATATTGCTATAATGTACCATTCGGCTCTAAATGTCACATAAAATGCGCGTAAACTTGCCATTAGTGCCATCCTTGGCAGTCTATTGCTAATTCTAATATGATACGGGTTATAACTTGGCAAGAAAAATCAAAATTCTTTTAGTACTTTTAGTGCTAGTGAGGGAACCTATATAATGTAAAATACAATGCATAAAATATTGTTGTTGTATTAGTCCGCGATGAATAGATATTAGTCAGTTTACCTTGCAAAAAAATAAAAATTGAAAGCAGATGTTATTGTATCCCTGTTTCTAACGTTCGTTTGTTCGCTAGTTAGGCTGTTTACTACAAAATAACTATAGCGTAATGATAAGGCTACAGTATTCTACCTAATTGATACTAAAAACACAAAGAATAAATAAAAACAATCAAAATACACAACAATTTTTCAAATATAAAGAAGGAAAAGAGATTAATACCTGCGACTCGCGTATGCAAATAGTAATCCAAGTGATTACACGAAAAAGCAGGTCAATGAAATAAAAAAACATCTAATTTCAAAGTCCATTTACAGAAATAACCCACATCACTTTCATCTCAAAATATAATCCGCTTTTACGTTATTTAAGGTAAAACCACCAGTAATTGACACTGCACCAATAGTTGACACTCTGACGAAGAAAATTAAATACTAAGAAAAAAAAGGAAGCCAAAGATCGAGATGGCCAAAATCACTGATTACTGATATATTTTTAATGTTATAAATACATATAGGTACAGTCAGTTATAAAAGTCGGTTAACAAACTCAAGACTTCAAATCAATTTAGTATCAAATATTTAATTTTCTTAGTCAGAGTGTCAACTATTGGTGCAGTGTCAATTACTAGTGGTTTTACCTTACTAACGCAAAACAAGAATTAGATAGCAATTTGCTCGTCAACAACTTAAAATTCTGTTCATGTATAGAAATCTCCTAACAACGTAGTAGTAATTACACGAGACGTGCGGGGGGGGCGAGGGGTAGGGGGAAGGGGAGGGAGAGGCTCTTACGTTAAAAAAATAAATAAATTTTGTTAGCGGAACGTGACTGAAATAGGTAAATCGGTAAACAATAAGCTATGAATTTTATTTTCCGTCGTAAAATGTTTCTTGCAAATAAAACGTTATGGTCTTGGACAGTAAAAACGTTATGGGAGGTGCTCGGGGCCATCTATCTCGCGGAATGTAGGGGACAGAGTTCACCTCGAACATTTGGTACTTTCATATTATTTTATTAAAAGAAAAACTACATTTTTCATCGCATGCATCTAAATATCAAACAAAAACATAGAATTTGCGTTAGCATTGCATTGGGTAAAAATTGTCCGAGTCCAACTTTACTAAATTTGTTATCCGTATGCTCAGGTATCGGTATGGTAACTTGGTGTACTTAACCATAATGTATTATGTGATAAGTTAGTTAAGGTCACGCGGTAGATTATAGCTCAAACTGTTCTTATAATGTGAAGAAACCTCACGAGTGATGCAAAAACGGTTTACACAAAAATTCCATTTGCATCAACGATAAAATAGTGCCATTAAACTGGAGAGCTCTTATATTGTACATGTTAGACGATGATGAGTAATATAATTATCTAACTTGCTGGGTTTTGAATTAGCTGAATATTACAAAGAAGCGTTGCATGAATAAAATTATATTATGTTAAAGGCATGCATTAGTCAAATAAATTAATAAAGTCGAGATTTAAAATTATCAACTGAATGTATACATTTCTAACCTCATGAAGGTAGAACGGTTTTTAGTAATCACCTAATTTAATTAATTAATTGAAGCAGTGTACGGACTTCACCTCAATTGATGTGAGTTCGAATCCCTGCAATGAGCCCGAGTTTTCGGTGAAGGAAAACATCGTGATGAAACCGTAGCGTGGTGGCAGGGAGTCTTGTAACGCCCACCTGGCTAGCTACCAACCTCAACTTGAAAACCTGTCGCCAAGTGTCTATGGGTGTGTTCCGCAGTAGCACTTGAGAATCAGTTTTTCCACGCTGCTCAGCATGTTAACATCTTGGGCTACATCGTCACTTAAAATCAGGCGAGATTGTGGCTAAAAGCTAAAACCTATTAAAAATAATAATTACGGCTTCTTTTATTGACAATTATTAAGGTTTATTTGGCTATAAAAGTCCCTAAATAAAATTAATATAAAAAAAGGTATTTTGAATCTATTCAGCCGAAAGACGACTACTACTGGAGATAGGCCTCCCCCAGAGATCGTTACAACGACTAACCACTAGAGAACAGAACAGAACTAACAGAACTAACAATATCCAGCTAACCATTGTTCCAAAACCTGTCATTTAAATAGTACTACGTTTTTCTTAGCCTTTACTCTTAGAGTTACTTTGGCCTAGTTATCTCTAAAGATTTTATTTGAAGTAACCATTAATCTATTTGTATACCGAAAGGGCATCATTACTGTTAGGCTTTGACAATATAATATAGGCATCCTACATATTGGCATCAAGGTCCTATAAGATTTTTTGCTCCTTGGTTTTGTTCCAGACTTATTGGTTTTTTTTACAATTAGGCAAGGTATATTTTTTAACCAAATAACAAAACTCATTCAGGGTAATATGCCGGAACAAGACTGTGTTGAAATACCAATTAGGTTTCTGGTCATTTTCTCGTCAGCCAACAACGGTACATGAGGAGACACACTTTGTAGTGTATAATTATAATAAATTCCTTTTTCCTTTAATCTAAGGTCTAAGTGCTCTTTACAATTCTCAAAAGATAAATTAAAGATAAATTTAGCAACTACTTAGATATTCAAATACATTATTCTTAGCTACAATATCGTTGCATTAAAAATAAACTAGGTATTCATTTTTTTCTGAGACTGACTGACCGGCGTCGTGTTAATGGAGGCAAATAAGTAATACAATAACATCAAATTCATATAACTATATTATTATCTTAAAAAAAACTTACATCATACCTTCACGGTAAATGTCTATGTACGTAGCATGCAAGAAAATTGACTATAAGTTATTGTACATTGCCGTTTGTTGCTAGTCGACAGTGATGAGGCCGCACTCCCGCACCACTTGCTCCGCCGACACTGGGTTTAGGAACACTGGAATATTCAAAATACTTACTTCATATTTGTACAGTTCACAATCGGTTGAGAGTCTAAGAACACGGCGTAAACAAAACAAGAACGTTTGAACAATACTTAAATTGTCATAGAAACGCAATGGGCTATAAATTTCTCTTCGTTCGATATCGTATAAACTAGAATGGACATTAAATTTGTGACATTCTTTAGGCTGATGTACATATTTATTTATTAGGATATCGGTACATTAATAAATGTGTTGTTCTGTCTTTAAAAGTAATTATTTTTTCCAAACTTTATGCTAGGAAGCTATTTTATTAATTAGAAGAATTATCTCGAATTTCCCTTTTTTAATATTATATGGCTGTCAGTCTATTCTAGTTGACCTCAAAGACGACTCTACAAAATTCGATGCAATTTTGTATACAGAAAATATATGCAATTCCTTAATTAATAGGTTATAGATATGACTTAAATACTGTTGTGCAAATGCTAAACCTTCCTAATAGGCAATCGGAGTATTGCCTTTAAATTAATAGCAAAGAGGAATATTTCTACAGAGCTTTATTGATTCAAAATATGCAATTACGAAAACTTAAAAATCTACGTATTTATTACTCATATAAATATGCTGTATGATTACATAAAAAAATCTTTTTAATGGGTATTATTTGGTACAGTTTAAAAAATACTTTAAAATTATAACTATCTCTAATAAAGAAACAACTGATCAAAAGGAAAATAGAAATTAAAGAAAATGGCAAGAGGGCACTATGGTTGCTTCAGTTCCTTATTGATATGTGTGAAAATGCTACATTTAATCTGTATTCTCGAAAATATATGTTGCAGTATTAGATGCCTTTGTTTTCATTTGCCTTATTTATTCAACTAAAATAATTTATACGTGTTTATGTTGTTAATAGCACCACTAGGCATAGATCTTTTGATTTTAATTTTTTTTTTATATATATCCACTTTTTGAGTCGTTGCATGAAGTTAGTCTCGAACATTTCTGCATAAAGGCAAAAATAGGTCTGTAGTTCTCCCGATTAGTGCTTTCAAACATAACTCTGCAGAATTATACTCATTAGTATAGATAAAAAACTCACTTGTACTACCGTTGAATAAGTCTTGGTCAGGAATGATACTGGCGGCTGCGATCGCTGCCTCGTCTAAGACAATAACCTGGAAAATAGCATTTTTTTAATATACAACAAAGGTAGTAAACCAGCACACTGCCCGCCTGATGGTAAGCTGCTACTGTAGCCTATGGATGCTTGTATCGCTAGTGCGTTGCCGACCTTGAACCTCCCTAACTCCAAAGAGCACTGAAAACCCTACTCACCGGAGGAACATAACACAAGGTTATTTAGCTGCAATCTTCTGTAAGGTGGAGGCATTCCACCAGTCAGACCGGCTCCAGTGGAGAGAAATCTGCCCAATGAAATTTGTCTGTGCCCTACCTCTTTTCAGTATGAATGTACTATACTATACTATCGTTTCTAGTATAAAAATTGAGCCCATTTAATACATTCTAAAATAAGACATCGATTCCTCATTTGAATTGTCATATTTTGAAATACATGAAAACTTTTTTTTACATTAATTGCATAATATATCTTCAAATGCCTATGATACTACACATTTTATATACACCCGAAGGGTACCGTATATTATTTTTTTGAGTTGCTGTATTTTTTTTTTTTCAAAATGTCACTTGTGAATCAAACCCACATCTATTTTTGCCATAAAACCATAATGCTTGCGTTGCCAAGTTGTCATCAAAATGTTCTTTATTCAATTTAGGCCCTAAGAAGGCACTTATAAAGATTAAAAGAAGGCAAATATGAACATTAATCTGAGTCATCTGGATGGTGCAAGGCTGTGTAAACTAACAACATGTTAGTCCAAGTTGGTCTTCAGCAGAAGTAACTTACCCATAATCCGTTCTGGATAGGATAAAGTCTGCAATGATATTTCTATTCATAGTAATTCGGCCTATATCTACTAAGTTAAATAGGTATTCATGACTATTAGCTACTTCACACCAGATGGAATCCTTTTACCTAAATCTTCTATATAGAAAAAATCTTTCATACCTTCGGAAACCCGACAATTTTAGACATGTGGACTGTTTCAGCAACTTCAATTTCTTGAGTAGGCGTTTTTCGCAGTGGAAGGAGGTCTATAGCGTTCGCAGCTAGGGACCAAAGGTGACCAGCGCCTTGCGAAGCCCTAGCGCCTTTACGAAAGTGTGGGTTGATCGAGAGGTTGTGCCGAACGGAATTCTTCCAACGCTCATCGTTTGCTTTGTAGAAGGGGAACCGGTCGCTGTCAAAAATAAAATTGGTGTAGTTGAAACGAATTCTCATAATTAAATAAAATTTGGTCTTAGAATTCGTTAAGTATCATATGTTTACAATGCCTTCATTGAAAATTAAGTGACTTTTTAATAGCATTTATGTTGACGTCAACTCTGGTTGCAATATTCCTGAAATGCAAATTACATTTATTATTTTGCAAGGTTTCTCCAGGATAACATAGCAAATACAACCATAACGTCGGCTGATATTTACCTCTTTTATTCTATACTAAGATAATAAAATGCAAAACAATGTAAGCATTCCTTTTTAGAGTTTTCCGTACCTCATAATAGTTTTTCTGTCTATACGTGTATCAAAACACTTTTTTCGAAAACGAATTGAGGTATAAAGATTTTTGATAAAGTTGAAATTAATATCATATACTAATGCCTATGCCCTCATGCTGCTGTAAAATAAGAATGTCTAGGTTAAGGCATTAAAGAGATACGGCACTTCCTAGTTAAAATAACGCTCACGAACCGATTATCAAAACTTGGTACTTCCCGCAGATCAACAGTCTTAAAATTTGGCACTAAGAGAGGTATTTTAACAAAAGTTTAATGAATACATCCAAAAATAAGTAATTTATAATCCCGTGTGAAATTATATTGTAACTAAATTGTAATAAGTTTTATTTTATTTTTTACTGAAAATGGACTTGATACCATATACCATAGTTGTAATTAATTACGAACACTAAGGATCGCTAACCTCAAACTGCTGTAAAAAACTTTTAGGTTAACAAGATAAAAGATACAGCCCTTCAAAAAAAAGTCTAAAAGTCGCAATTAAGGACTAACTTAAAAACATACCGGGTACTTCCAAGCTTAGAAAGTCCTCCTACAAGTTATGCATAAAAAACAATGACTCGTGTCTCCGTTTTGAGCATTAAATTCATTTATTGTTCATGTATAATTTTTTTAAGCATAACTAAAATATTTTTTTATTTCTTCTGTAAAATTAAACTACTTTTCGTGGTTTAAATGTTAAAGTTAGTTAGTTACACTACAGTATAAGGTAGTTCGGTCTTTTTTAAACCTTTCTAGTTTACACAGATGTCTAGTATATTGCACAAGAAGATTTCTTTATCACCTATTTGTATTGTGTTTCTGTTGTCTTATGTTTAACGGTTTAACGGCAGCGTATTCCAAGAAATCTTTGTTTTTGTTTCCCGAGTAGATTTTATATTATAATTACTTGTTTTTCTTTTTTTTTCATAACTTTTCAACAAATAGCCTAAAACCTTTGTAAAAACATCTATAAAATAATCTAAAAATAGTGACCAAAATCTGTTGTGGTTATTGGGTTATAAGCGCACTAACAGACATACAGACGGACAGACCGAGATAATTTTTTTTTTAAATATATGGATAATATAGAAATAATATTTATGTAAAAGACGGTACAACAAATAGTAAGTAATGTAAGCAGTGCAGAGCCCTCAAGGCGCGAGTTCTACTCGCTACTTATCCGATTTAACAAAAATATACAACTAACTTAGCAAACAAGCCTACGGCCCTCCTGATGTTAAGCGACTATCGTACCCTATGGACGCTTGTACTACCAGAGATATCACTAGCGCGTTGCTGAACTTCAACCCTTCTCCGAGGAGCTCTGAAAGCCCTACTTATCACAGAACACAAGCTTAATTTGATACGATCTTCTGAAGTGTGGACGTATTTCACCACTCGGACTGCTCCAAGTAGATAGAAATTTATCTTTGCCCTATCTTTCTTAATTCCTATATTCAGATGAAAATAAATAAACATAAGAACACAATTTCACACACAGCCTTTTTATTCCTTGTATTATAGTAACTAAACAGCTAATATACATACATATATAGATATTCACACCCAGACATACCGCTGATCACACAAATGTCAGTCATATGCTGGAATCGAAGCCGCGACCTGTCGGCTAAATAGTAGGGTTTACTACCACTGTGCCACGAGGTCTGTGTAATAAAAAAGACATTATAAAAAAGCAGTGTTCTTTCTTTAATAATTTTCTTGCTCATATTCTGGCAACATTCTGATCTGATGACATAGATCACTTAACTTATTATATTGCTATCAAAACACGGACTAAAGCATTTAATGAATCTACACAATTCAATATAAATAAAACAGGTGTAATCGAATTAAAAACGACAAAAGCACCCCTAAATGCAATCGTTTGACACCGGACGTCGCGGTAATAGTCCGGGAGGGTCTCGGCTGTACGGGCTGTGCCGCGCCAATCGATCAGCGGTACCGGGCGGTGTGCGGTACGAATGCTTCAACACCGGTGAAATATGCCCACGTTATTGATATCTCATGGTTTTGCTGGAACTTAGTGGAACGTTCCATCTATACTAATATGATTACGAGATTGTTTGTTTGTTTGAACGCGCTAATCTGTGGGGCTACTAGTCTGAATTGAAAAAATATTTTTGCTTTATTTATTAAAGAGGTTATATATGCTATATAGCTTCACGCTACACCTGTAAGGAGCGGAGCAGTAACTATGAACTTCAAACAATCTGGCAAGCTGTATGCAAGTACGGGAAGTCAGAAAAACGACAGGCTACACGATGGGTGCGTTGAAGATTTGATTTAATAAATTTAACACCGGCAGAAAGCTAGTATAATATAAAAAAACAGTATTCATAATAATTATGATAGGAGCTTTAGTTGAGTAAACATTAAAATGATAATAAATTAATAAAGGCAAGCCCTTCATTTCCGCAACAGTGAGCAAGGGGATTACTCGATGTCGACACGAATAATATTGATAACATGATTGAGAGTGTTATGATAAAAAATATATAAATTACATTTATAATTTTGATTTCTTTTTCTTTTGATTTTCTTTTTTATTTTGATATTCTTTTTTTTTTTCATTTCTGTTTTTCTGTAATTTCTTTAACAAATTAATGTTCTATTGGTGTTGCCAAACCAGGTAAGAGTGACTCACCAATAATCGTATCTTTTTTATTATAAGTAATTTGTCCTACTTTTGTTGTCTAACTAGGTAAAAGTGTCTTACTACCAAATTGACTGCCGTATGGCCTTTTTATGTACTATATAGTAGCTGGATAGACCCTACCCTCTTGATTACTGGATATACACTGTCTAATCCCGGAACGCAACATGCCTAAGCGTGCCACTATGATGAGTGTATGGTGATCGTGATCCAGTTGGACAAAAAATTGGGCCCTACCAACCTTTACCGTTTAAACGCAGTTACACCCGATGGTAAACTTTACACGCACTGCGGATTTTCACCACGCAAATTATTTTCCACGGACTAATGATAAGGTTAAAACCGCACTGCGAAAAAACACCGCACGTTTATTTATTTTCGCTATTTATATTCCGCACTAGCTTCTGACCACAACATCGTCTGCATGGACTTCAGAATTGGGTCTTTACTGGCAATATAGGTATCCAATATGTTCATATGTTCATATATATAATCCATATTATAAACAGTGTGCCGAATTTGATCAAAATCCGTTCAGCTGTTATTACGTGATTGAGTAACAAACATCCAAACATATTCACTTTCACATTTATAGTATTAGTAGAATTACAGTATGATGCCGAATCTCACCTAGCTCGTACTGTGTATAAAATTCCTTTAAAGATTTGATTAGCCTCTTATTAAAGCGTAAAACTCGTCTCGAAAGAGGCTCGCTATAAAAGTGCGTAACTGAGCGTTAATTCCCTGCAATGTCCTGCACGTGCGTATTAATTTTGCAATGCAAAGAGTGGCAACAGTTTCATACTACACAAAATATTTGAGCGGATTATATTCGCAACGTAGGAGGTACTGCGTCTTTGTATCAAACCGCAGATTTTTTTACTACGCGAATTTTAAATCTTCAGTGCTTGGTTAAGCATTGGTAATCTTTCAAAGTGCGACCTAACTCTAGCAAATACGAACTGCGAATTACATTTCGCGTGAATTTTACTGTTGTCAACTATAATTTTTAATTTACCCTCGGGCATTCGTAAAATTTACCCGACAATAATGATATAACAATAATATTAACCTGTATAAAGAAAGCTTTGTCAAATATACAAAGGCGTTATTAAGCCAAAAGCCTTGCTATTAACGATAAATTGATCATTGTTGAATGTTTATAGTTGTCATTATGATTACAAAATTCTCTACTATCAATTTTTTTATTAGACAGTATACTCTTCTATTAAAATATTTTAAAGAGACAATTGCTATCGCTTTGGTAATCTTTTTTTTTTCGATCTGACTATACTATTAGCCATAAGGGCCCAGGAGTCTCGAACGGCTTTTACAGCTTCACCGGACTTGTGCGCTTTGGTAGTCCTTCAACGGTTGTCGCTGTATCGGCCTGAAGCCTCTCTGCAGCTGATTATACACTGATTGATCGCAAAAGGACCGCGACGGGTTTATTGCCACCTGCATGGTGGTCACCTCATTTGATACTGGATATATACCTGTTGAACTTGAAACGTGACACTGCTAAGCGAGTGTCTCACCTTGTATATGCATGTCAAGAGCCAATCGGACGTAGTTGTCGTGCAGCAGTAACAGGCTTGTGGATTTATATGTTTATATATAGGTCACTGTCTACACATCTTCTTCTCTCTTAAATTATATATTAAGTGCAATTGATTTGTCAATATTCGATAATAAAACATGTTCATGGTTAATAGACAACCATGTTATAAGTAGCTTAGTTATAGAAACCAAATTGGATTAGTTTGTTAGATCTATTCAATGTTGATTTACACTGTGTACCCAAATGGTAAAACGTTAAGCCTAGAGGAACTGGCTCTTAATTTCATCTGTCGGAACACATCTGTAGATGCTTGGCAATGGACTTTTAACAGGGTGGTAGCTACCCAGGCGTGCATTAGAACAGACAAAATCAAATAACATCACTAAACGTATAACATTATTACTACTATAAAAACTCACGATATCCATTGATAAATCGCAGACACTGTTAGTTCTCCGTTCTCTCTTAACGCTCGTTCTATTAACTCCGGATATGTGTATGGTGGTTTTTTGGATGCGGGTACTGCTTCGACGTAGACCTTCGCCTCTTTTACCACCGGCTCGTCGTCAGGCACTTTGATGTTAACAAAATCGTCGAGGCGAAAATTCAAAAGCCAGGCGAGGCTCGCACAGTCGTTGTCGTCTTCCGTATTATTTTTATTGCATTTTCTTCTTCTCCATTTGCATCTGTCAGCTGGTTTGGCAGCCATGTTTGCTCGACAGGGACGAACGTTCGGGCGTCGCCGTGGCCGTACTGAATGATTTTGAATTGAGAACACCCGGCCGCGTACATTGTACCAGTCCGTGCTATCTCCAGGGCTGATATCTTTAGGGCGGTGCAAAGAGTTCGTATATTAAATTAGTTTTTTTTAAATTATATATTTACACTTATATAATAATGCAAAATATGTAAGTATATTTTTTTTTTATATTTACGCATATCAAAATACGAAATTACGTTATTCAATTTAGGCCCAAAAAATTTAAAACACTGTCGATTATACCTATCATCATCGACATTTATCAAGAAGAGACGGCAAGAAAGTCGATCAGGTTTATAATTGGTATTTTTGACAGGATCTTGATCTGCCGTGTTGTGGTTTTTATTATAATTTGTCCTTATATTATGTAATATTGGTGACATTTTGCATGAGGTAGTTTGGTTATTATGCACAAGTGATGTGAATTGTAAATAATAACTAGAAGCATGAATTTTTATTTGTCACAAAAACTCCTTGTATATTTTTACTTAACAAGGGAGCACCTTAAAAACGTATTTTTTCCGATTTGATTCACCATCATTGTCACTGCTTATTTCGTATGTTACTTGAACAAAAGGCATCGTAATCACTAATACGTCTGTATATTTTCTAACTATTTCTTGTAATATTTAATTTTTCTGAGGTAATTTTTGTAAGCAATCTGCTAAACTAAACAGCATAACGGGTATTCATTTTTGTACACACTTGGAGTAAAACATATCAATTGCGCTTAAACTATCCCAATCAATTATTTAGAGGTGACTATAACCTATTTCATAACATGCTGCTTGGAATAAATCTATAGTCCGCGAAGCAGGATGAATTGTGCGCATTTGAGAAAGGCGAAAGGAGAAAGGGAGCTTGAACTAACAACAGTACAATTACAGCTGCTAATAACCAAATCATATCTACCAAGACTATTGTAAATACAACTATATTGTTTTAGGCTATTAAAACATAACAAGCTGTGGAGGGCATGTATTAAAGTATCAATATTATTTATGTTAGTTTGACAATCAGTTAGCGTCCAAATTGCACCCGATATGTTAAAATCACTCAAAATAATGTAATGATCTTCAGGGTAGCGATCTCTGGGTCTCAGAGTAGCTACAAAGATCTTCATTTTGCTGTTAAAAAAGCAGCAGATATGTAACGTTGATTTTGAGGTAGTGTTTAGCTTAATGAATATTCTTAAAGCTTCTGCCGCCGTATTGCACTGTAGATATGACAGAGTATTTACGGTTCACAGCGATGAAAACCCCACCCCACCATCCATATGGTCACCGCGATACGAATAGTTACGATCACACTTGAATTTAATATAATCAATGTATTCAGAATTTAACATGCCATCCGTCAACCAAGTCTCAGTAAGGCATATTATATCAAAGTCAACATTAATAAAAATTGGAAAAAAAAATTACTAATACACTATAAACACACATTGTGAATAAAAGGAAGTACATATTGTATAAACCGATGGCCCTTGGCTAGATTTCATAGAGAAGAAGACATAGTTTACAATCAATTGTTAATAAAATTATATGAATTCTTACAATAACACAATGTGACTCACTGAAAGCCAAAGAAGGATTCTTACACTTTTTTTTATTTAGTATGTATTTAGTATACTATATGAGAAAATATCTAACTAAAACATTGAAGTACTTATTATTAACATAAAGCCTATGAAATTCAAATGTTGTTTATAGGGTTTACTTATAAATAATTAGATCGCGAACACCAGATGTAACACACGCCAAAGCAGCGCACTTAGAAATATCGCGTTCCGGGATCATCCGGTCTATATCCAGTAATTAAATTAATTGGTACAGTATATAGATACGGGTTACGACCATCATACATATGGTGATAAATCCGTTTCAGTGATCCCTATTGGGTTATTACTTTTCGGCATCAGTCAGTGTTTATACAGCCGCCAAGAGACTTGCTGGCATAAAAGCGACGTCTGCTGATGGATTACCAATGTCGGTGGTCGCCGTTGTTTTTTGGATTGTACCACTTTCCCACCCTACAGTAAAAATATATGTGCTGATAATTGTGTAAAGTCCTATGTCAATATTAATTACATTTTAATACGCACGACAACGTATTTTAATTACTTTCCCGAGGATGATATGTACATATTTAAAATTTAATTACTTTGGCAATTTGCATCTCGCACGGTAATATAACCGCGCAGCGTGCAGCGTACCGGTTGCAACGAATGCCGTGCTGTAAATGATAACAGATTGATTTTTTACTTCCGAGATTTACTGTTTTGAACGTAAATACGTTTTTAAATTTGCTTTCATGGTGGAAGTACAGATACAGTTTGGCATTGCAGCTACATATCTACATCCAAAATTTTATTAAATTACTCTATAGTTAAAGCATAAAATAACTCGTTAGATAGCGTGAGGAATGTGACGCGTCGTGCACGGGGAGGGGACGCACCGCCATTTTGAGATCGTTTCGCCGTATCACACAATTTTCATTTTGTATAAGTTATTACCTGTAAAAGCTACAACGCTCGTTTTGTTTTCAATCGCTGTCGATTTATCGGTTGCGTATACAAACCGTTAGTATAGAACAGTTATTGTAAGTATATATGGTGTTAAAGTTAAAAATTAAGGAAACTTAATACAGTGTCGACCAATACTCTTCAAAAAGCTAAATTTAAATATAGAAATCGTATACGATTACATAGAGCTTCTCAACAGCAATCAAGTAATAAAACATAATAAAATAGACTGAAGGTGTGCAGGAATCATAAAAAATGAAAACGTCCGAGTGGACAAGTGTTCACTTAAAATACACAGCCGTGTCCCCCGACACAGCTACACCAAATTTTTTTTCTCAATAAATATTTCTGTATTAAGGTAATAGAAACGAAATTGAGATGAAATATATGTGAAGTCAATTTATTCGTCATATTATTGGTCTAATATATTCTAAGCATGGAAATATTTGTAATTCTATATTAAGGCGCGTGCTTGCTCGCGCATGTTTAATTGTAGTCGTGGTAAATACGCAATAGTAACTTAGATCCTGAAAAAAAAAATTACTAAGTTATTAAATGATACTCGATTTTTTTTAAGAATTATAAACTTTGTCAGACGCTTCATAGTAAAGATAATTATTAATATAGTTTACACATATAAACATAACCACAGATTTTATACACAATACTATATAACTCTAGATGAGTGCACAGCTGATGCATTCTCCTTCTCTATTTCCCTTTCTCTTTCTCGTCACACACACGCATATTCTATGTTGGCCGACAGTATGTCGTAAGCAGCCTCACGAAAAATGGGTTGGTACCATCTCACAGCCATCTCTCCGACACCGCGCGCGCTCATTAGTCAAATGAAAAAGCGCGCGCTCATTACTCAAATGAAAAAGCGCGCGCTCATTGGTCAAATCAAATAGCGCGCGCTTTCCCGGTTAAACTATCAATGATAATTAAAAAAAAATTATAGCATAAGAGAAAAGTCTATGTATTTTCTGTCTCTATCGCTGTAGACACATTTTGGTGCTAAAAGCGCCACAGTTGTCAAGATAGTTGAGATTGAGAGTGTTTTGTAGTGGAATAATTTTTTTAACGAGAATAACGTAAATTAATGTTTTATTGTATGTCTGACAATGAACAGTTTTGTGCGTGCGTACAATAGTAAATTTTAAGGAAACTGAATAAAATGATAACAATAATTTAAAATACAGCTATCTTATACCAGGTTACACGATCTGTCTGTCTAGTTACTTCTCTGTCTACGACTTTTTATTTAAATAGATGTTAAATCATAAATATAACCTTGAATAAGTACGTCACCTTAGAATCGAATTACTCATTTCGTGCAGCAGTCTGGAGTCTTCTTTGGAATATTGATTAACTTACTCTTATTAAAAACGTATATAGTAATTTAAAAATTGAATAGAATGAATACATTTGAAAAAGTGTAGTGGCAATTCATTTTGAGGCAGTGTATCCGAATGCAATTATTTACCATTTACCGGCCGATATCCGCGGAACGTTATTATTGATGCCTCCTTCACACTTATTACTTTTAACGTTTGCTGTCTTTTGTTTGTTGAAATTATTTCAAAAATCGAATTATGTATCAAGTATACTAAATCCTCTATCGTTTTGAGTAATCAAAATGAGCTGTATAATTTTTATGTGACTAACATTAAAAAATAAAGAACTACTGACTTTAATTTTATTTGTTTTCTATACCTATACAGGTTATTTACAGTTTTCTGTTTTTTACAATTTATATAGTTTTATTGTCCGGGAATCATTACAAAAGTAACGAAAGGATCTGTCATATTTACTTTATTAACAATAATATTAATTTAATAGAGTAATTAAATATTAGTCTTAGAATATTATAATATATCCACAAATATTTTATGATAATTTATTACGTAATAAATATATTGTCAATTTATTTTCTCTGAAGTGCTGTATTTTACTGATAGATGGCGATATGAGCACGCCAGAAGTAGAAACATTTTTGTTAATAATAAAATTATAATTAGAACATATCATAAATAACAGGTGGTAGTTATTGTTTACATCTTCCTAAACCTTTTTTTAAAAAAACTACCTGCTAACTAAACTGACTTGAAATTTATCATAGTGTATATTTCTACGTCTAGATTTGATACTTCTAATAATTTTTATTTAAAAAATGTTGAATAAAATTATAATGTATTGCAACATGCCATTTGTTTTTTTTTTTGCCAACTATATTATTTACAAAATATTACGAACTAAGGTAAATTGTAACACGGTCATCCTTAACATAATCAGCGAAGTATTTTTATAGTCAACATTATCAACTTCGTATTGAAATAATTGTATTGTATTTTTTCTAAGCTTTGTAACTGTGTTTATTCAAAATAGTGAATTTTTGAGCATTTCCTACTTTATTTCATACTGGAAAAGGCGACCTTAAAGATGTTATGATTACAAGATAAGCTATTTTTGGACTTAGTATTTTACGATATATTAAAAAAGCCATCTTTGTGAGTCCCTACAACCTACACAGCCATGATTTTAACTAGTTAACATATTATTATCGCTCCTGTTGTCCTCTCGTTATTCCACCTCCTATATTTGCTTACAGTTTGCCAGACTGCTTGACGTTCATAGTTACTGCTCCACTCTTTAGGGTCGCAGCGTGAAGTTATAAAGCCTATACTATTCCTCGTTAATCTGGCTAACATATACAAAAAGAAGTTGTTGAATCCGACTGGTAAATCCAGAGAATAGCATATTTAAACAAACAAACAATAAAAAAACATCTTTATATATTAAAGTACAGATAAATACTGCATAATATTACAAATTTGAACGTTTAAGATTGTTTATATATTAGAGTAGGTACATATTATACATAGTATAGGTATTTACCTATTCTTATACAACAGTGGAAATAGATAGCAAAAAATGGAAAATTATGTTAAGTTTATTTTCTAATAATATTTATATGTAATATAGAACATATGATGGAATTTACGTCACAGTGCCTCACTTCAGGAGTCATGTAATTTAGTATTGTAATGTTCTCTAGTATATTTTATAATATATCCAGTTGCAGTGTCCTTTGTTGTAATTATTTACAAACAGGCATTACAATGACGATTGATATCAATAAATCCTTATGTTAGATGTTCTGCTCTTCATTTCTATTCACCTTAATGGTAGTGCAGTCAATCTCTCGAGGTCTCTCTTCAGATAAACGAGAAATATTCCGTTTCACAGCTCGTACATCCAACTAACCCGTTCGAACGCGGCACGAGACGAGTTCCAGTTCTCATTGTCGTCAAGTGGCTTTAGATTGCAGGAATCCATTTCGAACAGATACTGCGCAGAATTAATAGTGAATGAGACTTGAGCGGTGAGTTCCGATTTTCTCTTCGAGTGTTCTCATTTATTTATAGAAGTGTTGATTTACTACTAAATAGAATTCGTATTGTTTGTATTGTTACGACTGGAGTAAAAATAGAAATATTCATTATTTTTGAAACGGGAAACGTCTAGAATCTACTCTAAAATATCTACATCTAAAGATAGGAGTTTACACACACATTCAAAGCTTATCGGCCCGATTACGTAATCAAACTAGTAATGTCAAAAAATAGCTCACATTCCTTCCTTAAACGTTGTTACGTAAAGTTCAAGGTCATTCTAGTAATTTCGACCCTCGTTTTATTTGGGTATATAAGCGAGCCGTGTTGAAACAAAACAAGCTATAAAAGGAAGAAATCTGCAAGAGGACCACAGAGTAGTGTAAACAAGAGAGACTGTAAGTACGACTACAGGGTAGTAAACATCTGAATAGTGAGTTTGGATGGCTATTGCTTTATAAAGTACGAATAAATTATTTACATCAGATCTAACGGTATTTTATCACGAGTATAACAGTATTGTAAGAGTTATTTCTCAATCTACGATCCATTGCCAATCGTTTCTGTCATGCTGACCTACCTATCTATAATACTTTTCAAGACCTCACGCAAGTGGTGCGTTGCTGGCACTAAAATTATTTTTAACTAGTGCCATTAACGGATACAGTGTTTTTACCATTTTTTGTGAGGGTATTGTTAATTGCTACATCATTTTTCCTGAAAACTATAATCAAATATTGATTTTACATTAATTTCATCAAAAAAAATCAAATGGCACCCAAATGATGTTTCGAAATTTTAAATGACAGTGTATGGGATACCGCTTTACTACGCATACCTTGTCACAAGTCACTAATTATATTTTTTTTGTTTAGAAATTATATACTTAAGCCAGAAATGTAATGTAGAACGTCGTTCACAGTGCAATAAGTAATGTTCGCTTTGATGCGCTAATCTCTGTCTAAGATTGTGGATTCAGTTCACTAATGGATGCGTCGAGTTTCCAAATATAGAATTGGCTGCCTTCTATTACCATGTATCTATTAGCATATAATAATGATATATCATTGATAGTTCTTCAATATCTGCTATGTAAAATTTAAGCTTTCAGCAATGTTAACATTTTTGAAATTATAAATAAAAATCTGCGAGCGCGTCTTGTGATATGATGAATTTAACTATTAATGATAACTAATGTGACAATACAGATAAAAAATACATATAAATCATATAATATTTTTATTACATTCCATACATACGAAATTAAAATTAATTATATATGTTTAGTTGTTACAATGAAGATTCGTCGGTGATGTATAGATAGACATACCTTCTAGGTAAGTTAATATTTACTCCGGGTTCAAGTGAATATTGATCAGTGGTCGCGTTGACGAGGGTCTAACACTTTCTCAAGGTGGGCCCCGAGGTGGGAACGGTGAGTTCTCAAATTGGAAAGTCACGATGTCCTTATTATGGAAGAGCGTACCTATATACATACTGCGGGATTCCGCTTTATTTAATATTATAGGTTTAACGTCAGACAACGATCTCAGCTGACATATTGTAAGTCTAGAGGTGTCTAGGTCTTAATTGCATCTGCCGGAAAACACTTATAGGTGCTTGGTGGCAGATTTCCAACTTGAGGCTAGTAGCTAGACAGGTGGATAGTTGAAATCATCAAGAATCAAGCCATGTTATTAGACAGTTTAACAACATGTACTGAAATATATTTGACACTTCATAGGATAAAGTGTGCCTTAGTAAAGAAATTTTGTTATAAGTGAAAGTGAAAACGTCATATTAATTGTCTTATTCAGAGAGAATGTAATCAGAGCAAACGTAGAGTATGACAAATCTTGAAATCGCTTTTCGAACACAAAAAAGTTCAGTGTGACTCAATGACTCATACGACGTGCTATGAAATATTCCATGTTTTTTTTTAACTTATAATAAACTTCTTTTGTTGTTTGAACTAGAGGGTAAAATTGAAAGCGCGTGCGTCATGTTACGGAAGTCCGACATGATGAATTTAACCATAATGCATAATATGTGAATTCATTTCACTGACTTACTATTTTTTATTGAGTTTAAATAGTTTACAGTAAATTTGATTTTATTAAAATAACGTTTGTAAATAATTTTTACACAATAAAAAAAGTAAAAGTTATTAAAATGAATTTATATTATTATCGTTGATGGCCAACTTCATCATATTAATGGCACGCGGGATGAAATTATTGGAGTTATTTTTAATTTATTACGTCAAAGAAGTTTAATTTCCTACGTACGTACATTATTGGTACACACATTTTTTTTTATTATTTAGTTATAGTACTTGGCAAAATTTTGATACATTGTTTATCTGTATTATTGACGTAATCTGAAAGCCTCATAAATGGGTGTGCGTTCAGCATTTAGCAACGCGATCCGCCAAAATAGTTTACGCGATAGGCCATTCGCAGTGTGTGTGATGATCCCAATACTTTAATCATTCCCACATAATAATATTTCGTGTCTTTTTTTACTTTATGAGGTTATATAAACAATATTTACCGAAATAATTAATTATCTATACCATCGTAGATATTGCAAAACGGGCTATGTAACTATACCTAAACTAATTTTATAGGGGAAAGAGAATTTTTTAACGAACGCTATGTGTGAGTTTTTTTCGATCTGACTACACTTTTAGCCATAAAGGCCTTGAATCCTCAGGCGGCTTTTACAGCTTCACCGGGCTTGGAGTGTATAATCAAATCAATTTTCGAAGTTGGTCTGTGCAAGGTTATTACAAAATTAATACAGGAAACTTAAAACACTCAAATAATAATCACAAAACTTACATTCACTTCCTCACACACACACACACACACACACACACACACACGCACGCACATCACACACATCATATTATTTATGCAAACATCATGCTCATGCATTCCTACACACGGTATACGAAATTTAATCATTACTACTTCTTAATTGGCACTTTAAAATTATACTCTAATATTTTATAAAATGTCTAAAAAATGTGCTGTGAAGTTTGTATATAATAAATAAATAAATAACATTCATATCGCAATGTTATATCGTTAGTAAAATCTATAAAATGTTATAAAAATCCTTCCTGAATGTGGATCTAAATATATATAACACTTTGCAGTGCCGAATCTTTTGACATAGAACATACCTATTCTAGTATCATTGACGATATAATTGTAATTTATTAGATATTTTGGAATACACAAATATCAATTATAATTTTATTTTAGAACTGGCAGCGATAAAGAATCGACATCGTTTTCGTTCTACAGAATAACGATAACAACTTGTCTTGGAATTTAAGTGGTTCACTAAGAAGTATTGTTTGTTTTGCCCGAAAATATATGTAGAGGTACGTTATACACACACACACACACATTATGTTACCTTATAATTATATTGCGCGATCGTAAAATACTTTCAGTAGAGATTGACGTGATCTTGTAATGGTACGTCACTATTGCAATCATTTTATATCATCACGGTTGTCTTTATAAGCTACTGAGAGAGCTTAAAAGTTATAATAAATATTAAAAAATAATTATAGCCCAGTGAGTCCGGGAACATGTCGATCGCCGTGGAGTAAAATTCTACAGTGAGCCTAACCATTCGTAGAATGAAAACATCGTCATAAAATTGTATCATACCTATTTATAGAGTACGTAATGTACCTAACGGTTTCACCAGTGTTAAAATTATTCGATTAACATGCCGTGTAGCCCATCGTTTACTCACTCACTTCCCATACTTGCATACAGCTTGCCAGATTGCTTAATGTTCATGGTTACAGCTCCGCTCCTTAGGTGACGTTCTATAGCCTTGCTCATTATAGGCTACAACATACAGAATTTCAAATAAGACTGGCAATTACAGAGATTAAAAAATCGCGTTAAACAATCTCTTGAACTTCATAATATTATTGTAGATTAAATGCGCTTGAATGAGCCTACAAGCAACAACCGGGGTGCATTTGAAGGCCTGGTCTTTTTAAAGACGAAGTGCATAGCGCATAACCTGTACAAAATTCGTCTGTGAAAGCACCTCCAACAGTAGCAAAGCAGGATTGCTTCCACTACTTTGTTCCGATACTAAGGATGAGATTGGTACAACCGGGTCCTCAAAGTAGCAACCAATTATTTATTAACCTCAGTTAGGACTACGGCCCTGTTAGAAACCATTGGAAATAGTGACCACTAAACATCAGTTACATTGGTTATATCGTCAATTAACGTCAGCTGAGTTTGTAAACAAAACGCCAACTTATAAATAAATGAAGAACAAAGTTTTATCTGGAATTTTATAACGCTGACATGGTAATGGAGTGGGCAAATACACTAGTCACTTACGCATGCAACGTATGGATGGAAAACATGATGCATTCGCAGCTATTTTTACAAAAAACGAAAAATAATTTGTCATTATATGATACTTGATATCTATGAATTAATTTGTAACTCTGATATTTTTTATATAAGACGAATAATTATTAAAAATAGTCATATAAAAGACGTCAGATATCATGAACCCCCTCCCCTACACATTCATTATCTTCGGAAAATTATGTTGGGATCTAGTGTGTGACCTCTTGGTAAGCTAAATGCCAGAACTAAAACCATACCACTACCTAGTCGGGTAGAGGAAATTGCTAAAAAGTTGAGACGTTACCATACAAATAAAACGATACAGCCAACAAACGAAATTGGAATTCTATGATAGGCAATCCCAGTACAGAATCCCTTAGCTAGCGAGTGTTCGGGATAATTATATAGGTCTTGTGGGTGCGCTAGTGTGCATAAAAACCGAATATATAGCGGCAGTGTCGAATGAGTGAGCTCGAATGGGCCCTGTGCGACATCTGTCGGGTTATTCTCGAACTTTTTATGAAATTTTTTTTTGTTCATCTCACATTATAATTAGATTTTACCTAGTAATCAGTATATTTTAGATCAGTGGTGACTGTCGAGTGATTAGAATCTTCCGACTATAATCTTATAGCAGCGATTTTTTTTTATCGTTGTATGTTTGGTATACCGGCCGCAATCTCACCTGATGTTAAGTGATGATGTGGCCCAAGATGATAACACGCTAAACCTAGTGGAAAACTGGCTCTCAAGTGCAGCTGCCGGAACACACCTATTGGTGCTTGGCGACAGACTTTCAACTTGAGGGCGGTTAGCTAGCTAGGCAGGCATTTGTAAAAGCTGTACATGCTATGGTTTCCTCACGATGTTTTGCTACACCGAAACGTCAGGCTCATTGCAGGGATTCGAACTCACGTCAAAGTCCACTTTATCGATGGATATGTACAGTGCTACATCCAAAAACGCAACGTACTGAACCGACTTTCTATATATGTTTTATTGGCATACACATGGATTTCATTATCCACTCAAACAAGACAGCTCCACAATAAACGAACTTCACATTTTAGGATTAAATAAATGTTTAGTCTCTCTGTCTGACTTCGACTAATAAAGTATAGATATAGAAAATTATTACCTCAGGTCTTTTTTTTCTTATTTTTATTTAACGGCAACTGTTTTCATCCACAGTACTGCCAATGTCACGTGAATATTATATAATATTTTTGTAATTATATTTGTAATTTTCAGCCATAAATCTAACAAGATGGGGGTTCCCGTATTAATACTGTTCAGAGAGTTTTTGTGGCAACTGAATGTTATACATACATATTCACATATATATACATACATATATATGTACATGTTCCTAGCTATTCTTTATAAAACACATCACTTGTGCACAATAACAAAACTGTATAAGGTAAAATGCCGCCAAAATTAACACAAGTTTATGAGTTAAAATGAAAACCACGATATGATAAATCAAGATCCCGCAAAAATTTAATTTTGAATATTGTTTCCACGAATAAAAAGTATAGGAGAATAACCCTTCAGAAATCTACTTTATGCATTAGGAAGGAGTTCGTATCGCTGTATGTACATTTTTTTATGAAACTTTTACTCGGGGCCAAACCGCCCGGGCGTGATATAAAATTACAATTTATTGTTATTACCGAGATCAAGACTGTGTAAATCGATGTAGTTATGCTTTGAACTCGTGAATACTGGCTACCTACTCGTATATGTTAGTGTTTATTTTATATATACATAATTATTATTTTTATTTAGCTATATCGAAAATAATATTTTTTGAAAAAAAAACATCAAATGCAGCCTAAATACTCAATTTGATAGTGATGTATCTTTTTTAAATTTTTAAATGGATGTGTTATTAAAGTCTTTTAAAAAATTGAAATAAATTAGGAAAACATTAAAACAAGTTATTAATGTAGAGAAATACATCAATCACTATCCATTTTTGGTCAAGTAACGTGGATTTAATTTACGTCTTGTGTTTTTTTTATCAAATATTTTTACTTTAATCATTAAGTGATTTGTACGAATTACCATATAATATAATAAGAAAGATATCGTCATTTACTCACGGATTAATGTCATTTTTTATTATTTCTTATTATGCAATACACTAATGATTTGAACAAATGTGAAATATGAATATATAGCTAGCTTCGCTCTAAGATTTTTCAGTATCAGCCTGTATACAATGAACTACATTTCCAGATAGGCATAACGACGGTCACTGTCAAAGAATCTTCGTCCCTATGCATTCACCACTGCTTTGAATAACATTGTAAGTGCTTCCCTTTAGTCGCTAATACAACTATTATATATGTATTTATGTATATATGACTTTTCTACAGCCGGTGAATAAATTATATTACGTTACGTATTACGTTATAGTAATTTCGTCTACGTAAATAATTTATAAGTTTTGTAATTACTTATGTGAGAAATTAATTTTTTCTGATCTTTTTTTAAATAAAGAAAATTTTATTTCTATACGTGCAATACTGAAATTGTCTTGACTATTACAACAGTACCTACATTGTACCAGTACCTACATAATCTATACTAATATAATAAAACGTAAGATTTTTTTTTTGTTTGTTTGTTTGAACACGCTAATCTCTGAAAGTACCAGTCGGATTTGAGAAATTTATTTTGTATATGGTATCCACTTTCACGAGGAAAAGTATAGGCTATCTAGCATTAGACTAGACTTCTCAGGTAGCCTTAAACATTGATTTTTGTTAAGTCGGAAGAAATAACGCTCTCTATCTGCTTTATACGCATGCGTTGGCGTAATGGTTAGTGATACGTAAATACAATGTTCTACAAAAATATTCCTCTTAGTAAAATGTATCATGTAAAAAAGTTCACGATACCATAAGCCTATCTCTTATGCATACGCCTCGATAAGTGACAAAATAGAGACACAATATTTTGTGACAAAGTTTTTTTGAAAATTGAAAAGAGATTTATGAGCACTATTATTATTAAGCATGGCATATTAATCCTTACGAACGAAAGTTACGAAGCTCGATTCTATGACTATAGGTGTAGTGGCGAACGAGCCGAGTGAGTTGTGATGCATAACCCTGGCCGTCATATAAAAATATTGTCTATACTGAAGTATTATAAATCATTAATCAGTGATTTCTTTTAAATTATATGCAGGTGAAACGGCGGGGCACATCTAGTCTTACCATACACTGGGTACTTACAATATAATTTTCGAATTGATGAAGTAAATATTATGAAAATGGATAACGCTTCTTTTACACTAAATGGTTGCGGGAAGCCGCAGGATGCAAGCAGTGTAAGTCCGGTCGTCTTAGCGATCTTTGACGGAACTCTGCTTCATGGAAGCGCAGTATAATCCAAAGACGACCATCAAGAGATTGGCAATCCTTCGTCTGTCGCCACTGTCATGCCGGCCTGCAGGTTGCAAGCCTCTAGGTGTATACTGGCTAATTCTTAAACATGATAAAGCAAACGAGAGTAACTGTGACGGGTTTATCGCCATAAACCCAATCATGTATATAGATCCTTACCATTCCGTTTGATTATTGGATATACCACCCGCTGACCCGGAACGTGACACGCCGAAGCATACCACTATGACGGGTGTTAAAACTCGTGTATGAGGGTCGCGATGCAGTCGGACGCTATTGTAGTATCCTTTTATTTATTAGTTATTCACTACATATTGCTTATACTAAACGTCCGATCAACCAATGTATCCTACTGTAAACCGAACCCGCGAATTAAATGGTTTAATCTGAATAAATTAACTGTTTAATCACTACGGCTATATAAACTGGCATAATAAATTCAAATTAACCCAACAATAAATTATATTTAATAAGATGGAAACAAAAAGTGGATCTCGTTATTAATTTCCAGGGACACAATAAGCTGAAGATCCTTAGTTATAGATGACTGTTGGAAAGTTGCCGGGTCGAACCGAACACCTGGCCCTCGGACCTCTATTATGAGTTATGAAGTTAAATAATTTAACAGACTTGCAGCCTTTCGCTGACTACTACATCTTTAAAGTATAATTGCAAAAAAAAAAATCAAATCCCTTTTCATTGCTGCAAAACTGCGGGCTATAAAATTGTTGAAATTAATATTTTCTTTGTCATGCAAATGTCTAAGACGCACTAATTACTTCGTATTTCTTTTAATAATACTAGTTAATCTATATTATAACAAATTTTTAGTTCTGTTTGATGTATAAATTTGTGTTTTATATCGGATTTATTTCACCTGGATACAATAAATAATCTATATTACGTAATATATTACCAAAGATACAGATTACTATGTTTTTATTATAATAAGTATAGATTAAAGGACTAATCGAATTCCCATCAGAAAGATCGAAGTTATTTAACATGATTAATTAATTCACAAATGGCTCTTCCCTGAGGTTTTTTTTTTTGGAGTTATGGCACTGTCTATATAAATCAAGAATGCATCTATATTTCTAAGTTAGAAGTCCTAGGAGTATTTTAATTTAAGGATTTACGACGTATTTGCTAAAATAAATAGTTATGTATATCGATTTAAAATAACATTTTAGTCACCTCATAATTAAAACTAAGGGATGAAGATATAAGATACACAATAACCACTTACAACTGTCATCGTTTGTCTACTGTTCTGCGATATAGTTAAGGCAAAACAGCTTGATCACTTTGAACGTAAAACTGGAGTTTGATGACAGGGGCTGAAAGGCTTTTAAACGAACAATAATTATTCAAAATATTGTAATTGATTCAATTGTGTACTCAACTTTGATACTTTTATAATTAAATTGCATATCTATATCATAAAGATGCATTATGAAATAGTTAGAAGACATATAGGCTTCGTAAATGTCATAAGAAACAGAAGTAACAACAAAAATAAAAAATAATTATCATATTATAGGCGATCAGTGTTGCTACCTAAAAAAGCCAATGATTCATATGTTACACATAGTCATAATAGTATTGATAAAACATCGGTTTTTCGGGCAATCAATTAATTAATCGATTGTCTATCTATTGTTATTTCAGTAATGAATACATGTTACGTGATCGAGGAATGACAGCGAAAAAAAGCGTACTTTAATTAAAAAAACATTCACGCAAATCTTTGAATACTCCGTATGATGTACTTGCTGTGCCTTGCGGTTTCACCCACGTATAATTTAAAAGGTTATTAGCTGGTCACGGTTATCCGTTACAACACACACGGCTCGTCCGCACCATTACACCTATATTCATAGGCCCGAGCCGGTAGTTGAATTATTTTAATTTCTCCTAAACTATTCGTCCAAATAACAACCTATAAAGGGCAAAATATATCTACATAACATTGTCTTGATGATGAAGTAACTTTCGTTCATAAGGATTAACATGCGATGCGCAATAATAATGGTCATAAATCACTTTTAAATTTTCAGTAAAACTTTATTACAAAATTCCTCATTGTGTCTTTTGTATAAAAGATAGGCATATAGTATTTTTTAGACATACTAAGGAGCATTATTTTAGTAAAATATTGTATTTACGTATCACTAACCATTACACCAGCGCACGTGGATAGAGCAGTTAGGGTGCGCTATGTCTTCCGACTTACTTTACAAAAAACATTATTTAAAGCTAACTGAGAGGTGTATACTATTCCTCGTTAATCTGGTTATCATATACAAAAATAATTTTTCGAATCCGACTGTTAGTTTCAGAGATTAGCGTGTTTAAACAAACCAAAAACCTCGCACTTTATTTTATTAGTAGTATAGATAAGAAATCAACAATCAATTAATCGATAGTGCTCATGACTATAAATCGATCGATGTTTTACCAACACTAGTACATAATATTGAGATTAATAGTTTTGTACATTTCTATCAATTTAATCGGATGGGTAGATAAATAAAAAACCAATATTATAGCGACAGCAAAACTACTAGTTTTGTGCGTAATAATCAGTGTACAATTTAAGTATAGTTTTGTTGACTAACAGCTCCTCCATTGATGTGCGCGTTCGCTTGTGTAAATAAGCATCCCAGGGCTACATCAGTGACGTACACCTTCAAACATACATATTCATCCTATTTCTACAGAGCTCTCACACCTAATATATAGTTGCGATCTGTATAAAACTACTATTCTCTTTATATCTAGGATACTCTAGAATCTACAAACATCGAGTATGTATTCGTAGGTAAGAAAAGGCATCGCGGAAATCTCACCCATTGACAACTTATCGATCCGATTACGTAAGCAAACAATGTTTAAAATAGCACACTTCCCCTATTCGTTTACGATGTCGGTATACTAAAGATAGATCAAGGGTACTCTAGAAATTTCGACCCTTCGTTACATTATTATAAGCGAGTCATATTCCGACGGAGGGCAGATCTGTTTAGGCCAACTAAACGAATACAAGAAGCGATAAAAGAAATAGGTCTACAAGAGGACTGCAACCAAGACTAAACTACGAAATCTGTATGTATAACTACATAGTAGCGTATAGACGGTTTCTCTGAACTACGACTGCGACTGAGGACACTTGAATACTGAATTTGTACCACTTTTGTGTTCTTCAGTAAGGAAAAAACAAACGGCGTTTTATTATACGCCCACGTATAACATACATACATACATAACAACTAACAAAATATGATGATGAAACATAATAATATAAACAAATAGATAATGAATTGCTTTTAAAATCGTCACTTGTTTGAAGTGAGCTATCTGATGTAATTAATCTATGCCCGCAGACTCCAGCCACACCGGTGTCCGTTTAATTGATAACTCGATATTAAAGTGGAGGTTACGATTTATGTCTTAATATAGCAGATATTACTGCCCGTTAATTGGATTTGATGCGTTTAGTACGCTACTGTTATTGCTAACACTAAATCACTCAGTACGAAAGCCGTGCAGTTCAGAAACAATTTCCAAGTGTCGTCAAAATTCAAAATAATATCACCTTTACGTTCACGCAGTGATCAACATTGACATAAATAATAATAATTTGTCAAATAAATATAACACGGGGGGCACAACTAGTGATTCAATAAATGTTTTTTATCCTACAAAATAATTATTTAAAGTGGTTTTGATAAAAGATAACTCTACAATAGATAAAGATAAGAAAAAGGTGTGTGTGCGATTCATACACGATAGAAGTGAAACTTCATTTTAAAAGACATTTTATATTTTATTTAAACAGTGTGCAATATACATACACACCGACATTTACTCTCTCGCTCTGGCTCACACAAAGAGGAGAGACCGATAATGTGCGTTAAACGTTACGTTAAAGATAATACGATAAGTTAAAAAACAGCTAAGAAATAAAATAATTTTCACTGTTAAATAATAACGGTTATACTGATTGTGCGTCTGGGACAATCAGTTTGTTTCATTCAAATGTGGTTACGGATAACGGAATATAATTTTGTCAATGTGACTTTGTAACTGAACTAGCTGTGCCCGCAGCCCCTCACGCTTCCGTTAAGCAATAAATATTTTCTTCTAGTAATTTTATTTGTAGTCATGTTTTATGATTTTTTAGAGGTAATAGGTATTGATAATTTTATAGCCGAACAATTGTGGAATAACATATACTCCCGTGTACAAAATTTAATTAAAATCCAATGAGAAATAATGAATACATTTTTTAAATAATAAATTTCTATTTAGGAATGACATACATTTCCCGTGAATGTAGTATGTAATTTCATAGAAATCGCTCAAGCCGTTTTGGAGTTAAAACCAGACATACAAAAATAATTATTAAATCTCATATTTGGGTCCTCCCCTTTCCTTTAATTCCTTCATTATAAATGCCTATCAGGAAATTTGGTAAAAAAATTACCATTTACAGACAGAACTAATGTTTTTTTTTTTTTGTAACTAACAACAGAGAATCTCCTATTCGATAGAAAATTTTAATATTTTATGTTTACTACCACGATGTAAACGATTTAATCCTTATCTGCCTCGTTATACCACATGACCAACCCATGTCACGTGCAAGCCAAGCCTTCAGTAGATATTATTGCTATACTAATTTAGTCCTCCGATAACGTCTTTTTTCAATGCCGAGCTATATTTCAAGTGGAGAATGATAGCGATAATATTTTTTGTATTATTAACAATTAATTTATTATTTTACAATGGAAATGGGCTGACGAGGATTGATCCTTTGGTAGATACAAAAGTTGGATTGATTAGAGGGGTGATGTCGAAAGATGGAGACTACTCTATGTTCATGGGAATCCCTTATGCTATGGTCAATGAAGTAAACCCGTTTGGGGTAAGTATATTTTAATAAAATACTGTAAAATTATTTATATGTAACTAAACCCTTGCGACTTCGTCCGCGTGTAATTTATATGTGTAAATTATTTAAAACAGCGATGACAAAACGATATGTAGGCGTACTGGAATTTAACATTAAACTGTGTTTCGCACTTTCCACTTTCACTTTACAGCGTGGTACTCACGGTTAGCAGTCAGCCTGGCCTCACATTGACTACTTTCGGTCGATCGATATTCTATTATAAGTATACGTTGTGAATTTAACCTAATAAGACTTTCCTTACAGATTTGTGGGCGCGTAATTTTTTTCTTATTATTTCGTTCAGCGGTAAGTCTCGCTTGATGGTAGTGCTCAGTTTCCTATGAACGAATATTTCTCACTATTTCTTAGAGCAATAGAATACTCAGTGAAAGAATTTTCTCTATTTATCATAGACTTTCTATCAGGCATTTTAATTTACTTTTAAAACAAATCGTAGTAACATAATGATTTAAAACCCAAGATAGTAATTTTAGATGTGAACTGATATAATATCGAAAGATATAATTATTTTTGCTGATCAATTTTGTAATACGTTAGGAAAACCTAAATTTATTTAATAACTAGTCGTGCCCGCGGCTTCGCTCGCGTGGACTACTAAAAACCTTTATTTTTCTGTGCGGAACCCTAATCATTTTTCTCAATTAAAAGTAGCCTAAGTAATAAAGTAAAAGTCCCATCAAAATTGGTCCAACCTTTTCGGAGATTACCCTGAATAAAAAGGTAGACAGACAGACATACAAAAATTTTACAAGTTTTTTTTTTATTACTGGTAGTAGTGTGTATCTTTTCATATCCATTTAGTAAAAATGTGTTATGTTGACATTACAAAAAGACACTTCAATTTTATTATATGTATAGATTTTATATTTATTAACCGGTAATATCCAGTGAATATTCACTTCTCATACATTCCTTTTTTATATGTACATAACATAAACGCAATTTATATACCATATAAATACCATACATTCTAAGGTAAAACCACCAGTAATTGACACTGCACCAATAGTTGACACTCTGACGAAGAAAATTAAATATTAAGAAAAAAAAGGAAGCCAAAGATCGAGATGGCCAAAATCACTGATTACTGATATATTTTTAATGTTATAAATACATATAGGTACAGTCAGTTATAAAAGTCGGTTAACAAACTCAAGACTTCAAATCAATTTAGTATCAAATATTTAATTTTCTTCGTCAGAGTGTCAACTATTGGTGCAGTGTCAATTACTGGTGGTTTTACCTTATATGTACGTACAGACTATATACTACAATCATACCAAAAATCAAATTCGGTTCAGTAGTTTCTGTATGATTGTTGTACAAACTTACAGACATTTTAAAAAACTGTCGGATCTTTTCTGTCCTTGATTGTTTCGTATGTTTTTCTCAAATATCTTTAATGTACAGATTTCGAATCTTTACTATTTTATTATAAGTGTAGATTTCCTAGGTTTTTGCTTTTCTTAGTGGCATGCCAAAGTGATGGTGTGGTGCCTCATGTCAAGCACAGTAAGATACAAAAACAATGGCAACCACCGAGAGATTGACAAACCATCACAGGGCCATTACAGCCATGCCGGGCTGTAAGCCTCTTGGCAGCTGTATATACACCAGCTCATCCCGGAACACGACACGCCTAAGCATGTCACTATTGTTGGTGTTATACCTAGTGTGTGGCGGTCGCGTCAGCCATCAGTCGTTATCAATTGCCGTGTCCTTTGTGTATTAACAGTTTGTGTTTATAAATAGTAAAAGTCTAAGCTTAATGAACTAGTCAACACTTCACAGAACAATTTGTAAATTTCTGATAAAAATTGACAAATACGAATTTAACTCGCTGAAGTGAAGACCTTTACAAAATTGATCTTTGTAACTTATTGAAAAAAAAAAACACAACAAGTAATGACATTTATTGGTGTTCTATTTTAGGATGCAAGTCCTTTCCCGGTCTTCGAAGATGTTTATGATGCTGTGGATGATAGTTTGATGTGTCCTCAAGTATATAATAATACGATAGTAGGTTCACTTGACTGCCTTCATCTCAATATCTACGTACCATCAGCTGCTACATCCAACAATCGCTTGCCTATTATGGTTTGGCTTTACGGTGGATCTTTTATAAGAGGTTTTAATAGTAGATTTATGTACGGCCCAGGATTTATTATTAGACATAATGTTATATTAGTGACAATCAACTACAGGGTAGGACCGTATGGATTCATGTGCTTAGATGTACCTGAAGTGTCCGGTAATCAAGGACTCAAGGATCAGTTAAGAGCATTTCGATGGATTAAGGATAATATAGAATCATTTGGAGGAGATGTAAATCAAATTACTATATTTGGGCAAAGTGCTGGCGGTCATTCTATAGACCTTCATTTATTGTCACCAACGGAAAAACTATATAATAAAGTTATTTTGCAAAGCGGTAGTGCACAAGCGGGAACTGTTCTTGTGAAACCGGATAGAAATGCTCCTTTAAAGCTAGCTGCTTATCTAGGATTTAACACTACCGAAGTAAATGAAGCGTTGATTTTCCTCTCAAAAACAGAGACAAATCGTGTTATCAACGCTTCAGTTGAGCTTGGATTGCCATTCAAACCATGCGTCGAATTAGAATTTGATGAAACGGATGCATTTATAACCGAAAGTTGGGTAACTGCAAAAGTACCTAAAGTTGCGAACATGCCAGTTTTAATAGGATTTAATAAGGATGAACTGATAGTGAACCATGAAAATCAAAATAATGAACATTTTCAAACCCTAAATATCTTTTCTACATTTTTGACACAAACTTTCAATTTCACTGAACAAGTTTTTAATACAATGCATAAAATAGTTCGAAATTTTTATTTGGGTGATGAACCATTAAGTGAAAATATGAAGGAGGATATAATTAAATTCGATTCAGATTACACCTACATTCATCCAATACAAAGAACTATAAGTAAATATATAGAAAATAACGCTGGTAATATATTTTACTATATGTTTGCATACGATGGTCAAAGAAACTTTTTTAAGAAATATCTAAACTTAAACGTTGAAGGAGTAGCACACGCTGATGAACTTGGTTATTTATTCGATATACAATGGCTTACTGATGAACCTTCACAAGAAGATCAACTCATTATTGATCGTATGACAATGATGTGGACAAATTTTGCCAAGTTTAGGTATGTAAATATTTGATTTGATTTTATTTTATTTTACTATAGTATGTGGCCACTATAAAAACTATTGACACTATGTGATCACACAATCGTAGACGGCAACACGTTAAGCCTAAAAATCAAGCTCTAGCAACGCACGTTCTATTATAATCACGTCCCTCTCAAAATGCTTGGTCATCTCCACTTCACATGACGGTCAAGAAAGATCTCTCATGGCGCCTTGAATGCTAGAGCGATACCTGATTATTACCTGATACGTCATATCAACGATTTCAGCCACAATCTTCCAGGCTCTAGGATCTTCAGCACTATATATATGGTGAACACGTACCAACAAATACCGGTTTCCATCAAGAATATCCCGAAAACCGCCATCTTCATACCGTTTGGCCTTTGCGAATTTCCTTTTTTGTCATTTGATTTACGCAATGCTGGCCAAATACTGCAAAGATTTGTTGATGAGGTTACACGAGGACTCAATTTCGCCTTTCCTTATGTAGATAACATTCTTGTCTTTTCTAAAGACAAAGCTCTTTACAAAGATCACCTTAGAAGCGTTTACAAGTTGAAGCTCTTGCACAATCTCAAAAAATTGACAGAGAACTTCAAAAATTGTTGAAAGACGGTTCGAGCCTTAAGGTAACCATGATTAGCATTTCAAGTACTTATGTTTCTCTTTTTTGTGATTTTTCCACTCTCTCTATGTTACTCCAGACCTGTGACGGGCTGTTTTCAACAAGCTCTATAATTTAAGTCACTTTGGCTTATGAGCTATCACCCACCTTGTTACAGAGCGGTATATTTGGCCTTCAGTAAACAAAGATTGGCATGAGTGGTCTCAAGCGTGTGTCGCGTGCCAATGCAGTAATGTTTCCAGGCACAATACCGCTACTCTAGGCAACTTCGATACCCCATATTATTGGTATTTTACCTGTCTGTAACGGATATCGTTATTGTTTGTCCGCAACAGACAGAGCAACAAAGTGGCCAGAAATATGGTCAATGCGTTCTATAACCGCAGAAGAAGTGGTTGAAACTTTTACCAGGGAATGGATTTCGTCATTACGACTGACTAGGGTACCAAATTTAGGGCCGGTTTATTTCGAAGGTCGTATTATCTTTGCCACTACGCGACGAAGGACGACAGCATACGACGTACACACAAATAATATGAATGAGCGTCTCCACAGACAACTCAAGGCCTCTTTAATGTGTCATGATCAATTCTGGTTAGACGTTCTACTATTTGTACTCCGCTTTTAAGAAGGATCTGAAGCCTATGTGTTATATCGGGATGTGTGAAATTAAAGATTGCCTTATACAAGCGTTTCATAGTTGACGATAAAGGCACCTCTGAAAAATAGTTTTTGTACGAAACAGATACATTATATGAAACAGCTAATCCGCTATCGATTTGAAACTTCATTCGTACGCCTTGAACTAGTTAATACTAGTTCCGCCATCGGTTCACCACTAACGGAGCGAATATTGAATAACTTACCGTCATCGTCGGTACCCTCGTTATGTATATAATTTATTTTAATACACATACGGCGCAGATGACCCTTTTGTTGGCACTTTTGACATATGTATTTGGCATATCGACACTCCGCCGCGTTATGATTACATAACTCACACGTTTGGCACTGCACTTTTTTATCGCTAACTTTTATAGAACTGTTCACGATCTTGTACAGCTGCTCAATTTGCGCCAGCCTCTGCGCTGACTCAGCAGCCGTACCCCCACGCGTGCGTTGCTAATGTTCACCGCCAGTTCACTGCTTTTGCTAATGTCAGGCCTTCCAGGTCATGTGCGAACAGTTTCTCCTGCTCGGGTCTCGGTAACATGCCCATTAAGAAACAGTCACGTAACCCTTCCTCAATGGCCTGGAACTGACAATTTTTTATCACTGAATTATCTCTCATAATATTGGGTAGGACCTTGCCCATGAGAATCTCTAATCTTCTTAAGTTTTCACATTTTTACTTTAACCACGAAAAATCTCAACCGTCGTGCTCCTACACGGAACTAGTGAAGTAGATGGCTAGCAAGATATTTCTTGCGTTACAACGGTAAAACGCTTACCTTAGATGTTAAGGGCAGGAGATCAATTGTTAGTATCGACCGCGGAAAAGCAGTTTTCATTGTGGAAGATATTTCTCAACCTCTATCCACAGCATCTTCAGCAGTCAAACCTAGTCCTTCCATTCTCAAGCAACCCTTAAGTCAATTATCACCTCCACCATACGTTACTCGGTCAGGATGTTAAGTTAAATTTAAGCATGTGTTAGACATATAAGATTTACTACTATGCAACATAAGAATGGAAATATTGTTAATTAGCAATAACTTTTTGATTTTTATTTATTGTACCTTAGGCTAAGAACACCGTTCGAAAGTATAAATTGAATTTTCCCTCTCCATAGGGGCGAGGGGGTTGGGTAGCAATCCTCTATGGAACGCCTCTTTGATGCGCTAGAAAACTAAAGAGATAACACGTCAAAGACATTTTATAAGTTGATTGACTATTACTCGGTAACTTGTAAAGCCCTGTTATCATAGTTTTCATTATACATATACATACCATGATTTTTTCCATATATCAAAACTAATAACCTAACTAACTAATAAGCTAACTGGCGGAGGGGACAACAACTTGAAGATCGCTTTATCGAAAAAAAATTGTTGACCCATCCGCAATAATTGTAAAAGACATATCCAAAGAATCTATCCTACACAATGGGATACACGAAAAAAAAAAAACATTCTCATTTGTCATCTTTATGTGCAGGGGAGGTACTAACATTTATATATATACACATACCAAATTACAGCTTCCTAATAATAATAATTTATAAGTTAAACCACGGACAGACAGACGGGCATAGGGAAACTATAAGGGTTCCTTATAGATATGGGTAACACTTCGCTACGCCGCGCAATTGCGCCAACTTAGTTTACTGCGCCGAATGAGTCAATTGCTGCACCATGGCGCATATTTGGGTTAGTTCAATGAGAGTTATTGAATTAACGCAAAAATTTTTGCTGAATTACCCATGTCTATTTCCTTGTTGACTTTGGAACCCTAAAAAGAAATCCTTCACTTGTAATAATCGTACATTTTGTGATAAATATGTGGGAGCTAATAATAAAACTGTGTATACAGCTCAGAGCACTGTAGTGCCGTGTCTGGACGTGACTGGACAACTTCTGATCTGTCGAAAGTTTTTTTTTTTCGAACTGACTATAATTTTAGCCATTTTAGCCTCAAACAGCTTTTACAGCTTCTCCCGGGCTTAGGATTTGTCGAGAAGCTCTACAACCGTATTTATGCCACGGCTTACTTGTCAAACTGGCTTATGGGTAAGGAGATTGGTGGGAAGACCGCATGAATCTAAATAAATTAAAATAAAATTATAATCCCATAAATATGGTTACTTTGACATTTATTGTTTATATCTGACAAATTAAACTTTTATTTGCATCGTATAATTACTGATAATGCTTTACGTAAAGCCTTTTTACACCATTTTTTATACTAACACGGCAAAGTGACTACACTGTGTTTGATGGTAAGCACATTACAATTCAGAAACAACGGCGACCATTGAGTGATCAACAATCTATCGCCAGTCACCGCCGTCATGTCGGCCTGACCACGACCTGGCGAAACGAGACGCGCATAAGCGAATCACTATAACAATCTTTTCACATAGGTCCGATCCATCGGCATGGAGCCCTTGAGACAAGCAGCCGCTTGCGCGATACAAGTAACTCTACAATCACTAGCTTTCACAGCCATACATGACACTGCATTATACACACATGCACAACACACATAGGTACATAGGTTCTGTAAGGGACCTTTTTTTTTCTTTTTTTGCCTAGTTAGAGTAGACAAAAATTTCAGACCACTAAATACACATACACATGTTCCTTCCCTCCTCCCAGGGGGCAGAAACATGTATATATGTATAGTTAGTTTAGATCGAATTACGGATAGGGAATTAGTCAGATCGCGACTTAATTGCATACGCGCAACAGTCCGAGCCGAGGTCCGGCCACTTTGGCACCCTCGGATGTTGTTGCTTAGCTTTCGTGGCTGAGTGCCCTAAGCGCTCGCCCCCAAGCCTGGTAAAGCTGTAAAAGCCGTAAAGGCTCCAGGCCCCCTCAGGCTAACAGTGTAGTCAGTTCAAAAAAAAAAAAATCTTTTCACCATATGTATGATGTTTGTGACTCAGTTAGGTTCTATAGCCGTACCACCCCGCCATTGCGATGTCGTCGTTTGTTACTCAGTGGGTTTCATCACGTACGGGTGAGGTTAGTTTGGGTGTCTTAATAGGGCGGCGGATGGTACACCGTGGAATTTTAGTAAGTAGGAGTCTCACATAACCACACGCTCTTCATGAAAAGTTTCTCCATGTTAAGAAAGAGTGTCTTGAGCAAATGTGGGAACGTTTTAAATACAACAATTTATTTGTCTAACATTTGATGAAGTAATGATCTCGATGAACCTCTAAAATAGTAAACTCTGACCATTTACTTAAATGTCATCAGCGTAGACTCAGTGTTATATTATATTATTACTTTAATGGTATATTACAAATGAATAAAATGCACGTTATTTTTTTTTTTTTAATTCCAGTGACCCGACACCGCAGACTTCAGAACTGTTGCCTGTTAAATGGGCTCCTATAACTGAAGACTCACTCAACTATTTGAGAATAGACAAAGAATTGACAATGGGTACCAGACCATTCAAGGAAAGAATGGCGTTTTGGGACCTTTTTTATAAGTTAAACCAAAATTATCAAATTTCTTTCAAATAATATCACGACAACGAAGGCGAAAATGTGGATAAGAATGATAAGATATGATATAGGTAATTATATTTTTTTTATAAATAAAAACGTAATATAATATGTAATGTACGTGTAATTATTTTATGAGAATGTTTATTTAAACAAAATATTAAAATCTTATTGGCGTTCGAAAAAGTGAAACATATCTCTAGAATAATTGATATTCATACCTCCTATATTATTTTCTCTTATTTTGGAATTAATTGATAATAACTTTTTTATTTAATATTCAACGCACGTTTCTTCAACGTATGACAGCTTTAAAATTTTATAGAAAGCTGTCATCTATCGAGTTACTTTTGAGAGAAGAAATTAACAGAATAATGGATTTTTTTAGGAATCCTCTGACAAACTGGATAAATAAAATTATTACTTTTGAAGCCCATTTACTTTCCGATTTTCCTTTAAAGCATTGTCTAAATAGTAGATGATTTAACTATTCAAATTATACAAGTTTCCAATATGGTCTTTGATTCTATAGACGAGTATATATTATATACCTACTTTTATTTTTGCTGTAACGCAACAGTTTGTGTGTAGGTCCAAAAGGTGTCGTTGGCAACAAGCACTGGTAAGCCAACCATACCAACTCAGTTTTCAGAAATAGAAACTTGTCAGTTACATACCTTGAGTTAAAAATGCAGTAACTGTTACTATGCATTGCTGCTCTTTGTAATAATAATAAATAATAAATATGGGGACACAATTTCACACACGGCCATTTAATTCCATACTAAGCATAGCTTGTATTATGGTACCTAAACAGCTGATATACTATATACATATATATTTAACACCCAGACACACAAATGACATTTATGCTCATCACACAAAAGTCACTCATGGGCGGGGATCAAACCCGCGACCTCTCGGCTCAATAGTAGGGCTTACTACAACTGCGCCACGAGGCCTGTCCATAGCAAAAAATACAGCTGTGTTAGGGCTCGCAAGATTTTTTACCTAGTAATAATTTTTAAGAGCGAATCCCTACTAATAGAATAAATGAGAAAGTAACTCTATCTATCTGTCTGTTATGTTTTCACGCCTAAATCACTGAACCGATTTTTATGAAATTTGTTACAGAGATAGACTAGACCTTGGGAAAAGACATAGGCTACCTTTTATTGAATATAATATTCGTCATAGTGTTTTTGATATTTCGATCTATGTGGGAATGAATTTCGACCGATTTGCGATTGTAGTTTAAAAAAGTGCAGTTTCCCTTGAAAGCAGCATTTGCAATCACAATAAACACAGCTCAAGTACAGCCGCTTAAAGTTACAAGCAAAGGGTGGGAAAACAAAAAATGTAGTTTATAAAAATGTATTTAAAATGCTGTCCAAAGTAACTATTCCACGCGGACGAAGTCGTAGGCAAAAGCTAGTTTCTAATTAAAAAAAGAGTGTGTGCTTAAGACCGCACGGCAGAAGTGAATACTTCATAAAGACAATTATTACGTATGAATTGAATATATCAAACACAGCGAAGAGCAGCTGACTGTATCTTTCTCGCTCGGGTACAATCGGCGGTCCCGAGTTCACCCGATCGATCCTTTCACCTCAGAGCGTGACGGATCAGCACACTGATCAGTGTTAATAATAATAATGCCAATAATTTATTTACTAAATATAATTTTTTTTAAATGAAAAAGGAGCGAAATACATTTATATAATATCTATTAACAGTTAAGTTACATAATGTTAAGTTATATAATGACTTCACATTTAGTACTGAAAATTTTTTATAACAATTAAAATAATTATTAAATAAATCAACGTCATTAAAATGTAAATTATATAAATTACAAGTTCTAAATAAGAAAGTATTAGCAACATAATTCGTCAAATAAATATTCTTTCGTCAAATATATATTTTTTCTGGCATTTGACCTAGAACACCTAAATGCAAGTTCACCAATAAGGTAAGGTGAGTCAATTGAATTATTAACTAATTTAAATAGAAACATCTAAAATATAAACCACATTTCGATGGTGGATACAATAGGAAGAAATCTACAAGAGGACTACAACTACCGAGTACTGTATAGAGGACTTTTTTTTCCAGATAACAACTGACATACGTCTTTCGATACACTGTATCCGACACCTTTTTATTTCTGTATGAATAAATTATTTTACTTCAAACGGAATTTTATTAGTCATGACTGTAATAATGTTAATTCAAATAAAGAAAATAACAAATCTTACACAATTGCCTTTTCTAAAAACTTAAGTTATTTTAAATAGTCAAACATACGTGAACTTACAGTGGATGGGTACATAAAACTTGTGATTCGACGACTAAATAAATAAAAAAAACTAACGCAGTCGTCTGATTAGTTTTGTGTGAAATATCATGTCTGGAAAAGTGTGTTTTATAAAATATGTAAGAGGTTTTGTTAAATGTATTCATTATTACTATTTTACTTATTTTATCTACAAAAACAATACAAGTTAATTAAATTTATTTTAGTTATTAAGTGTTTTTGATCGTCCTTGCCTCGGGGAACACTGCAATAATAACAATAAGAACTTAACACTACTTGACACAAGAGAACACTATAAAGATGCCACTGACGCATTAATAACGATCTTAGTGATAATAATAAGTAAAAAGTCGCGCACTTCATCGTAGATGAAAATAGTGTAGTTCAAATATTAAAAACAAGATTGACGCTATCACTTACATTGTAATTATTAAGTTTTTATTTTACCTTATTATAAGTTAGCGTTTGGCCACAATATCACCTTATGTTAAGTGACAATGTGGTCGAAGATAATAATACGCTAAGCCTAGTGTGAAGGACTGGCTTTCAAGTGCAGGTAGCGGAACATACCTATAGGGAGAGAGGGCGAGAGATTTTCAACTTGAGGGTGGTAGCTAGCCAGGCGGCCATTAGTAAAAGCCCTACCAGCATGCTATGGTTTTATCACTATGTTTTCCTTCAACGAAAGCTCAGGCTCATTACAAGTATTCAAACTCGCGTCGGTCAACGCGATGTCCGTACACACTATCACAGAGCCATCATTGCTCCCTCGTCCACTTCGTCTGCGTAATTTTCTAAATATTTAATTACTGTTTTTCCGTTTTCCCACAATTAGTGATTACCCAAAGTAATAAAAAATATTGTAAAGTTTACTTTAAGTAAATTTCCTTAGTTTATTTCAGATTAAATATATATTAATAAAAAATAAAGTATCCATTAAAGCTATTTTTCAAATATAAGTTGAACTTAATAAATAAAGCAAACTATAATTAATGAAATAAAAGAGCAACTTATAAAATCAGTCTTCGCAAGCAGATCTCGGAAAATATAAATGTACTTTTTAATGTACGCTTTCGTTTTTGTAAAAACCTTGTTTTAAACGTTTGATACATGTAAAAAGTACCAAAATAATCATTATTTCTAATTCACCAGCAAACCTTTCCTGTTATTATATGTTATGTTACCCCGGTTAATAGAGAAGCTGTCAAAAACGGTCGAGTATTAATTTAACAAGCCATTACGTCTCCTGGTTGTTGGAATCGGCCGTCATATCTAACCTGACGATGTATTTCTATGGCGTTTAATTAATTAGAAAGAACTGCGGAAAATTGTAAGGTTATCATTTGTTCGGTCGGTGTAACTCGTATACACCTTTTTTTTTTTGTTGGTTTTTGGGACTTTTATTCTACCGAATATATCAGTTCCATTGTACCTCATGCTTTATAACATCACATCAGGAGAGTTGCTGATTAGATAGCACTACAAGGTCATACAACATCTTGGCATCATCTGAATAAGGTTCTGCCAAAATGCTGTGAAAAACAACTATATCTTGACAGTTTATCGTTATACACCTATACGAAATTTTATAACCGTTGTCATGATAGCCATTTAAATAGAGAAAATTTAGGTACATAAAAACTATCTACTACAATTCATAGCCAATGTTACTAAATGGTGTGTGCTACAGTGGTAGCGTGTACGTACATCGCGTCGATCGACGTGAGTTCGAATTCCTGCAATGAGACTAAGCTTTCGGTGAAGGTGAACATCTTCATGAATTGGTGGTAGTGTATTTTCTAATGCCCGCCTGGCTAGCTACCACCCACAAGTTGAATATCTGTCTCAAATAGGTGTGTTCCGGCAGCTGCACTTGAGAGCCAGTCTTCCACTAGGCTTAGCGTGTTACCATCTTGGGCCACATCGTCACTTAAGATCAGGTGAAATTGTAACCATAACACTGAACCTATAATGGTAAAAGAAAAACGTCACGAAAATAATTATTGTGTAATAAACGCGTACGCATGTATAATTTGTAAATTATAAAAGCGTATTAAAATGACATAGTATTAATTGATGTTTTTACATATAGAAACGCTTAGAACGAACTACGAGTTTTTAAGCGTAATTTAGTGTTTACAAATATTTCTTCTTAAAATTTCCTATCTTAAAAAATCGATATCAACATTTTAATACTATAAAATGTTTTCAGTACATCGCGGTTTTCCTGTGAATTTATATTCACGAGGATTTTTTTATGTACTTAATTTATCTCCAAGCTCCAAGCTCTCTCTACAAATGTAGATACGAGTTGCTGTGCAATTTTAATATCGTGTGGTGTGAAATTCTCAGTACGTGTTGACACGTACCTATTATTGGAGATGCTTAAATTAAACAATCTACTATCGCTAAAATGCATAGCACAAGACTCGACTGCGAACGTATTTTCGCCATTCGCAGCATTGCTCGCGCTGCTGGCATACGAAATGTTCTACTCAGGAATAGTAACATATTAATGACAGTCGTCAGGAATCTGGTCTTTTTTTACATAAAAACACTATGAATTATGTATAAATCATCTCATTAATTTACAATTACCTTTTCAGTTTTTCATATTACGAGAGAAATGAAAACCTTTATGAAAATTGTGAGACAAAACGGAATATACAATTAATATAACTTCACGAGTTCATTAATTTACTTTTTGTAGAGTCATATTTTACGAGCGTAGCTTCAGTCGCGAGACCGGCGCGGCGCGGCGCGACCTTCGCTAAATTCACGTAAAAAACATTCCATGACAGTCTATTCATCTTGACGAATTATGAGAGAGAAATGACGGCTTCTGTTTTGTTACTTTGTATAACGTTTTCGATTTTAATTTTTCTTTCTTTAAGCCCATTTACTCTAATAAAAATTGGTACTACTATGTAAAGATGAGAGAAAAGATAAATGTCATCCATTAACAGCTGCCAAGTGTCAACGGTTCTTTGTTGATTCAAAATTAAAATCACAAAGAATAAGCCGATAAGATATTTTAAATGTCAAACAATTAATACGACTGTAATTACTAGACGTAGCTTATTATCGTAAATAATATTTCGTCTTAAATAATAGGTCTTTACCTATGAAATTGCCCTTCTGCAGTACTGGCCATTTCAAATCAAAATAATTTTTGTTTGGCTAATAATTCTAATTTCAAATTAATTTTATTTTAAAAACATGGTATTATTTTCCAAAAGTAGTCATTTGTTTATTGATTAGTGTTACATTTTCATTGCATTTCAATCTTTTTTTGTCATCATGGATACGTTAAAAATTCCAGTAATTATGGAATATGAGTACCGTCGTGGCAGTAACGCGGCACAAGCGGCACGCAACATCAACGACGTTTACGGAGCTAACACTACAAACCAACGCACCACCTGTTATTGGTTTGCTCGCTTCCGTTCTGGGAATTTCGACCTGAAAAATGAACCTCGTGGTCGTCCGAAGACTTTGGTCGACAATGACGAATTAAAGGCGATTGTGGAAGCTGATGATACACGATCTACGGCTGAATTAGCAGCAGCTTTCGACGTTAGCGTCAAAACAATATTGGTCCATTTGCGTCAAATTGGCAAGGTATAAAAGCTTGACAAATGGGTGCCCCACGAACTCAATGATCGCCAGCGCGAAGTACGCATCGAGACGTGTCTTGCACTGCCCAACAGACACACAAATGAAAGAATTTTGAACAGCATTGCTACCTGTGATGAAAAATGGATTCTGTTTGATAACCGCAAGCGCTCAGCAAGTTGGTTGGATCCTGGTTCAGCACCTAAAGAATGCCCTAAACGAAAACTTACCCCTAGAAAAGTGATGGTCACTGTTTGGTGGTCTAGTGCCGGTGTGATTCATCACAGCTTCTTAACAAACGGGGTGAGCATTACTGCAGATGTGTACTGTGAAGAACTGCACACTATGATGGAGAAGCTGGCACATCTCCAACCAGCATTGGTCAATCGCTTCCCGCTCTCCGCTGCTCCTCCACGACAACGCGCGACCTCATACTGCACAACAGACGGTCTCCAAGTTGCAAGAACTGGGGTTGGAAGTTCTCCGTCATCCGCCCTACTCACCACACCTTGCGCCTACAGACTACTACTTTTTCCAGAATTTAAATAACTCCTTGGCGGAAAAAAATTCAATACCCGAGAGGCAGTACAAAATGCCTTTGAAGAATTTGTTGCCTTCCGTCCAGCTGATTTCTTTAAGAAATCAATAAACTGCCACTGCGCTGGCAAAGATGCATTGATTGCATGGGTGATTACTTCGATTAATACAAATAAAAAATACATGAAAAAACATCGTTTAATTTTTTTCATACAAAACGGCAATTTCATAGGTAAATAAATAGCTTCAAACGGAACATTCTAGATTACAGCGAAATGGAAACTTATATACGGAAATCTAATTAGTAGAAGCTCTATACATTCTAAATCTCTTTGTCGCTAGACATTTACAGTTCACCAATTCACATGTAGTACCGAAAAGATCCAATCATTCACGAATATTTGTTTTTGCGCCTTCTACTATGGATGTTTTGTCCACATTAAAGATGGAAATTGATTCATTATTTATACCTAGTAGCTTCTCCAATACCTCGCTTGTTGCAGAAGACATATTGCGTGCAGACAAATTAATATAGATTGAGTACCTACGCTTCTAACTTAAATCAACATATATACTTTTTTGTAATTTACCTAATATAATTTTCAAATTTGAAAACTTAACCTTCCTTTTTGTCCTTTTCCCTATAAAATATTCTTATTCCATTCATGAAAACTTGTTCATATATCTCTATATTTTTAACTATACATTGCGTTACCTATAAGCTTTAAATTGTCTTCTTAATTTAAAATAAATAATGATCTCTTTTTGTATTAGAATACTAGCAAACCGGTGCGAATATTTAGCACATTATAGTATTTAGATTGTAGTAAATTAGATTGTTAATACATAGCACCTTCTATATATATTGAATATATATACCTGAATATATTATCATTAGCAATGCTATCAACACATGGCATTCATAATAAAAAAGTTTTTTAAATGTATATAAAACAATAATTTTAAACTATTTGTATATTTTTCGTCGATAGTGGGAAATATAAACTTTAAAATTATGGTTTAACCATTAATTTTGTAAAATAATTAAGAGAGATATGACGTTGCCACAAAAAAAAAACCTGTGAGAAATAAAATGTCATATAGATTAAAATATAGTTAATATACGTACTCTTGGTTGAGGTTTTTCCACGGGACTACAGTATGGGATTCTTCAAAAGAGGAGTGAATAGGTTTTTAAAGAGTCGAAAACGCGCATGTCAAAGGAGTTTGCATCGTTATTTTGAAATAGTGAATTGGAAAGTTATATTAAAAATATACTTTATTTTCAACTTAATGGATTCATTCGAACTCACCGCATAAATTAAAAGTCAACGTATTTTAATATTCATAGAATCAATGTAACATTAATTTACTTCAAGATTAAAGAGTTACAGCGATGAATAAGCCATATTTATTTATGACGGAGGCAAAGTTGAGACACTTCGGAGTTAAGATTGACGCTGAATTATTTAAAATGATACATTTTTAAAGTTCACTCAAAGGGGACAAGCTGAATAGAGTATATTTAGACCGAGTAAAATACGAATTACTTTAAGTGCGATTTTAATCTTTAAATTTATTTTATAACTAACTGTGTCCTAAGGTTTCACTCGTGTTAATTTTATTCGACCAATTCTGCACTGCGCCGCAGCCAATGCACCCGTGTAGTCAGTCTATCATTGTTCTTACTTCCCGTAGTTACAAGTTGCTAGATTGCTTGACGTTCATGATTACTAGTCCGCTTCTTAAGGTAGTAGCTTGAAGTTATATTATAGCATATAACATTCCTCATTAAACTGGCTATAAAATGAAGAATTTTACTGATAGTTCCATAGACTAGCAAAGAAACAACAAAACAATATCTTTTTGGCTTTATATATATTTATTATATTAGTATAGAATTTTGCTGCCAATTGGATCTTCGTAAGTTTGATAATTTAACCTTTATCTATCATGATGTAGACAGGTTAAATTTTTGGACTAAGGTCAAATTCTTAACACGACTTAGATCTTAGATTATGTATTTGTACATATATATTAAATGCTTTAAAGTACATATTACTTTGAAGTAATTACCTAAATAATAATCTCCTTCTCTGATCACTTTAGACTTTACTGAAATTAAATACAGCAATTATGGATATTTGTATTAGAAACTCGCTAGACTTAAAGATTCAATAGTCTAGCCAATCTACATAGAAATAGGTTTAAAGTCAAATCTAATGTCAACAACTAAAGATTTTTATAATAAATGTGAGAACTATTGGAATGTGAAAAACCCTGCCTACATCAATACAAGCTATACAGTGATGTCTATGAATTCATTAGACAAGCAATTTGGTACTATAACTGTATCTAATTTTGAAGAGCTTGACGAATCGAACTATAATGACTGAAGTTTAATGAAGAAAAATAAGCGCAACTACTTGCATTAATAAAATTCTAGTAAAAAGTAATCAATACCATAAATATTAAGTTGTAAATAAGTGAATGTGTGTACCTAGTTATGTACGCGCCGTAGAAGTTATTACCTCTGTAAATAGTCACATTTGATGTTGTTTATATGACGCATAACAATGAGTGAGGCTAACGTCGTCACAATAAAAGGAAAAGGTTTAGCAGCGAATTCATAGAGTAGACAATTTGTTAAAGTGTGCGCGCGAATCTTAAAAATTCACTCTTGTCGTGTTTTCATAATGTACCAAAAGAAGTAGGCATAATTTAAAAAAAAGGTGTGTGTGCGATTCACACACGATAGAAGTGAAACTTTATTTTAAAAGTTTTTTAATATTTTATTTAAACAGTGTGCAATATACATACACACCGACATTTGCTCTCTCGCTCTGGCTCACACAAAGAGGATAGACCGATAATATATTGCTCTCTCGCTCTGGCTCACACAAAGAGGAGAGACCGATAATATGCGTTAAACGTTAACGTTTAACGCGTTGGAAGTCGCATTTAAGAAGTTTCACTTCAAAAACCTTTAGGTTGTTAAAAAAGTATGTGTGCAGCAGTTCACACATGTCAGAAGTGAAATCATGAGAAAAAAAATCTATCAAAAATATTTTTACTTATCCTAAAACCTGCGGAATTCGAACTATCAGCCACTCATTTATAATACATTTTAAGTTTGGTCGTCTTACACAATCTTACACAAACTAGGACAATCAGACAACGATCAAAATCATGAAAATCAGGACTTGCATTAACCGTGCATAATGTAAATATATTCTATCCCATTCTCTCCTAGTCTAAATCCTAACGATGTATATGGTTATCTATTTTTCTTGATAATATAATGTATAGTCGGAAAAACTTTAAATAACTTGATTTCGTCAAAGAGCAGCACAGTTTTAATACTAGAAATAGACATAAATTAGTTATACCGTATTTTAGACTTAGTAAGACAAATGAAAGTTTTTTAGGTAAAATATTGTTAGGTTCTATAATAAGATCCCGAAGCACATTACTGATTTGCCAGATAATAAGTTCAAGGAGCATGTCAAGCAGGTTTTACTGTCAAAAGTTTATTATATGGTGGATCATTATGTGAATGATAGTGATGTCTGGAAGTGACTCGCTCTCTGTGCATCCACTATATTATAAATATCATAATGATTAATGTGATTAGTGATTATTTACTATAAATATTATTTATACAGTTAGAAAAATAGTAAAAAAAAGAACCGAACAGGTCCGAACAGGTGGTAGTGTTTTATAACGTTCGTGGCTTACGTAAGTGGCTTCTTAGGGCCTAAATTTAATAACGTGTTTTTTATTTGGAGTTTTTATTGTCGCTTTTTCGTTTCACCAAGTTTCAAATCACAACGGTGCTAAAGAAGTTTTCACATCAAAAAGTTGTAATCAGTTGTGTAAATCAAACGTAAATTAAAATGATCATATTTATATTCATAATTATAACTCAGAGGACACGAAATGGGTAATATTTTCATTATTGCGGTACTGACACTAGAAATGTTTTATCAGATTTGTATTTTAAACAATTGTCTGTTTCTCAGTGTCCATTTTTTGTATGGGACACCCTGTCTAATGTAGCGTAAATCCATAACAATTATAACGTTCAAGAAAATTATTAAAAGCTAACGTGTAAGATAAACAATGAATTTTCAAAATATCATTACCGCTGTGTTTGTAATCTCTCAGGTGTAATTAATTATTTTGTTTATTTCTTGTCTTCTCCAGTTTTAATGTAGAGAGATAGTCATTTAAAATTAATGGTCGGCCATCTTGTTTCTCATCACGATGAACACTTAAATAAATGCGAAGTAGGTGTTGTCAGATGTCCACAGTTTAAATTTAAACAGTATGTAAAGTACACGATGACGCGCCTCATAGAGTTTTTAGCAGGATCTTAGGTAGGTATTGAGTTTTTTTATACACCTATTACCTAATGTTGTTGGCATTTTGCATACTATAGCTTGGTTATTGTGTATAAGTAAAGTGAATTAGAAATAGCATATCATAAATTCTGAGATGCCACAAAAAAACTCCCGGGAAAGATTTAACTTGAGAAGATTTAAGGGGGTCCCCTTTTTTAGAATACTAAAATAATCAGAAGATAAATTAACTACATAATAAATAATCCTAAATAATGTCGATTCGTTACTAAATTAAGAAAAGAAGAAAATGCGCCTCGTTGTAACTGTTATAGAATTGGAATAAGAAATTGATTGCTTTTTTGTTTGTAAGTTTGACCGTAAGATAATAAACAGATAAACTTTAAAAGATACTTGATAAGTAAGATCCAGTATTAACCCATGGAAGGAAACTTACGAATGCGACTTTGTGAAACAAAAGCACAATACCTATTTTTTTTAAAACTTTGTAGGTAATTAGTCATGTATATCTAGTCACGTTTTATTTTATATGATAGCTCAGCAAACTGACGGTAATATCTCTGATAGTAATTACATTTAAATCCAAATACAACGGCGATTACCGAGACATTTGTATTTTATCGGCCATCGTCGCTGTCTTGCCGGCCTGCATAAATATCTTCACGTTATACTTGAAGGATCCGATGTCGTAACACACTGGTTAGGAGATGGTTCCACGGTTTCATGGTACGGTAAAGATAAAGCGTGGCGATTTTGCCCGGAATTTTCACAAAGCGTTATGTACAACCAATGTAAAATTATTATTAATACAGTTGTAATACTGAATCAAATCAACTACACTGTTATCAGAAGGCGTAACATAAACAAACAAAATTACATCTTTTAACTCGGGTCATTGTTCAAATAGAATCATTAAGTGTTGCTATTGTTACGTTTACTCCTTATACAATAATTTCATACTTTTAAACGTGTTATAGGTTTTTATATTGACGAGTGGGCGTTTTTTTTTGGTTGTGACAACACACGTAATTTTCCTAAAGGAGAATACAAAATTTAACACAAACACATATAACATACAAATATGTTTAAAAGGGTTAAGTAACACATGTGATGTGTGTGTGTGTTTTATAAACTGAAAAGATTAGATGATTTTAGAATAGAAACTTTGTGATAATATGGCTATACAGCCCGTCTGCATATTGCATAAATATATGCATATTGAGAAAAGTCCGTCATTGTAATTCACTTATGCACGTCGCATTTTACGATCAGCCGGTGCGGTGCATATTCAGTTTCTCTTTACACAGGCCGGTATGACAGCAGTGACTGGCGATGAATTATTGATTTCTCGGTGGTCACCGTTATTTTTAGATTGTGGTGTGCGTACAGTGCCGTCACTTAACCTTGCTATATATATATATATATATATATCTATATTTAAAAAACTTTAATGCTGTTATCCGGCGGTTAGAGTCTCGGCGTGTACTACCGATCATTTCGGAATTCACGTGTATTTACTGATTAGAATTTGCTCTGTGCGTTAAGTACAATCCAAAAACAGCGGCATCCACCGAGAGATCGTCAATCCATCGCTGGTTATCACTGCCATGGACGCTTGCATACCATTCGGTAACTGGATATGCACTGGGTGATCCCGAAACGTGATAAACTAAAAGAGATAAGCACTGTACAAATGGGTTATGTGCTATTATCACCATACAGGTACAAATACCCCGCTTTTTTAATGCATATACACCGGATGATCCCGAAACGCCATAAGCCTAAGTGTCCCTCGTGACGAGTGTTATCTAGTCATCGGATACAGCCACCCATAAAGTTGGTACCTAATGAACTACGCCGAGAACACGACTAGCATGTATATGGTATGTATGTATGTATGTAGTATGTGTCTTCCCTCGGAAATATGTATTTGCCCGGTTATATGGGGTTATTATGAGCTTCTAACTAGGTATAAATTATAGCTATTTTATTATAAATAATTAGAATGCCGTGAAATACTTTTGGTCACTGCTATATAACGAGGCGACTCGGAGATAGTATAGAAAGTTAACAAGAATACACATTACATTACAAAGGCGATTCGCCAGGATTATATTGCTTATGCTACTGATTATGCTGATAAAGAAGAAGATATTAAAGGTATCTCCGAAAGAGTAGCAATTCTCATTATAAAAGGACCTCTATATCGATATAAAGATAAAATTTGGACTATTCTTCAAGCTCAGAATAAGATATGGCTGAAAAAATCTCAAAAATTAAGTATTATCACAAAGAACTACAAACAACAATAGACTAAGACTAGTCAATTTTGCGCTAGGAAATAAACTACCTATCCTGAACAGATTTTTATTAGAAAATAAAGGAAATATGTTCATGGAAGTCACCTCGTGGATTGCCCAAATAAAGTAGACATTATTATGACTAAGAATGCAAAATTGTTTAAAAATATTTCCATTATTAATAACTTGAATTCTAACTCTGATCATAGAATGGCAAGGGAGACAATAATAAATCATTGCGTTTCGAATTAGCAATACACTTGATGGAAGCTAACTAAAAGAGCATGTCAGATTCCGCTGTAATTTTTCAACAATAGACCACATTTACATTCAGAAATATAACGAATAATAAAGCCTTTGATTCCTTAGAACACCAATACATTAGGCAAGTGCTGGAAAGGCATAGAATTGACGTAAAATTTAGAAGGATAATGAAAAGTATATACCTATTGAAAATGTGCAGCCCAATTAAGACTAGAAAAAACAGGAGAAGAATTCCCTATAGAAAGAGGCGTAGGTACACCAAGGAGATCCAATATTACCTAAATTGTTCTCAACCGTTCTGGAAATGACAATGACTGGAAATACAGACTTGACGGCGAAAGCTTAAGCCACTTATGATTCGCGGAGGACTTGGTTTTCTTATCGGAACATCCAAATGAATTACAGAATATGTCTCAACAACTATCAAATGAAAGTACAAGGGTAGTTCTGTCAGTAACTTCAACTGCGTCATTTTGTTTCTACCGCTAACTGGTACTAGTACAATACTATTCATTATGACGACAATAATTATATGTAGAATATTAATTTAATATATGTAATACTAGCTGTGCCCGCGGCTCCGCTCGCGTGGACTAAAGAATGCTGTGGGTCGAATAGGCGCGCGAATCGTAGGCACTGCCCCCCGCTTCCAAACAAGGCGATCGCTCGCGAATCTTTTTTAAAGACGAAAAGGCTTATTGTGGATGGTCCTTAGAAGATAGACACATGCTATTCCTGACTTTTTTGTAGGTCTCTTTTAGATCTACAATTATGTAGTACATTATTTTGATAAATCTCTTATGGGTTACTCAGCGTAAGTCCCAAAAGCGTCTTTTTTCCTAATTGATTCTATAAATATATCCTATAACCTGGCCAGATAACATAGCTATGAATTAAAATAAAGAACATGTAAATTGGATAAGTGGTTTTTGTGTGAAAAGAAAATAAACGGGCAGACAGACAGAGAGACGTTGAGTTTTATAATATGTATAGAAGAGAAAATAGTATTTTATAAATTGAACTCCTGTATTTAGAACATGTTTAGAAGCTACCCTGCCGAGAGCACTGCGCTTACTAATCCACTAACAAAGGCATTGTTAGACGGGGAGTTGGTTCCTAGATTTGTCTAATTACGTGCTTGCAGTATGTCACACAATCGCAAAGGTCGTCCAACAAAATAAAAACGGATGTTTGTCTTCGCAGCGTCACGCCGCATCCCAATAGTGCCAGCACCCCAAGCCCGGTGAAGCTATAAAAAGCGCAAAGGCTCCAGGGCTAAGCCCCTAAGGCTAACAGTATAGTAAGTTCGAAAACAAAAGTGCCAGCATATTGTGTTTGAATAGTTGTAATAATTAAGCATCAATCACGTCGGTATGTAATGTAAGTAATACAAGAAAATTCAAATAAATACATATTTGTCGATGCAAAGATTTCATCAAAATTTTATAAATTACGAAACCAACGTCAATTATTGGTATTAGTCAAAAACATAATTTGTATTTGGGATATCCTCAACTTTTATCGGTAAAATCCATTTTAGTTTTTATTGTTAACTAGCGATGCTCCGCGGCTCCGCACGCATTTATTACGTAGTAATTACTTTCGTGTCATTTTATTTGCACTGATATTAATGACAATTCTTATAGCATATCAATTGAGGAATGACATATACATCCCGTGTACCTAAATTTTATCGTACCCTGTTAGCGACGCAGAATGTTAATATCGCATAGCTAGATTATTTATGATAACTTAGTTTAAAACTATTCGAAATATAACAGTATAGGCTAATCAATTTATTAAGAAAGAATATAACTCGTCTTATAATTATTCGTGATGTAATAAGTTATGTTTGTATTTCTATTCGTTACGTAAATAAGCTATGTTGCATTTGTATAATAAGGTTTTCGTAGTACTGACTACGCGTAGGTTAAACATTTCAGGATTTGCTTTAATTTAATGTGTAATTTAATGTATAATGTAAGAAATATTCACGTCCATTAATATTATTTCATAGAATTATCAAGATTGAGTCGCCATATTTATATCAAGATCACAAATAGTAGTTGAAGAATGTTTGACTATAAGCGCGAGGTGACCAATTACAATAAAGAAAGAAAACGCGTGTTATGTAAAATTGTTAGAAAGAGACAGGTAGATAAATAAGGGTTCCTTGTCTAGCAGTCTTTAAAATTGTAAAAAATAGATTATTTTTGGTAGTTTACACATAAATAATGTAAAATAAGTTAAATTATAAGTTTCAACACATGTTTAGATAAGAAAATATGTATACTTATCAGAATCTTATAAGATTGTCGGCAAATTAGTAAGAATATTTGTACATAAGAACTTCTAGGAACCGAGGTAATACATAGAATTAGACAGAGAGAAAAATAGAGTTAGATAGCGACGTCACTTTCTTCGAAAATGATATAAATATAGTGACGGGTTCCATACTCATAAGATCGCTCTCAGATCACTCAGATCGCTATAGGCAGACGTCAATCAACATCAAGATACCTCAAGATACATCAAGACTCCTCAAGACTGAAGAAACCCTTCAAGAAGACACTTTAGTGTTAAGGGTAGAATTGTATATAGTGCTGTATCATTTTTTGGAAGAATATAGTGGACGTAAATTAGGCAACAACGTGTTTGATTAGCCGCCAGCGCCCAGTTCATCGTGAGTCAGGACGAGAACAACGCAATTGTGTCTCTTTCCGTACATTCCGTTTGTTTCTCCTTCTTTACGCCCGGTAGGTTTGGGTGTAAGCAGGCACGGAGGTGTGCGGGAAGAGAGCTCATTTGGTTTGCGGGCTATCTCGCCTACCGAGTGACTTGTAGTTAACCCGCGTGTTAACAGTAGTAGGTTGTTTTTTCAATCGTTTTATACCCGTATTTAAAAAAAAAAAAAACTAAATGTAAGTATTATTGACAATTCTTATAACTTATTAATTAGTTAAAAATTAGAGGTCATTTAAACCTTTTATGTCATTATTTGTATAAACGGAAATTGACATAAAAAAATCCTACGTGGTTTTGTGCTTTCAAGTCTTCAAATAAGAGCATTTTTTTTTATTTTCGGTTATAAATAAAAATTATAAATAATGGAGATGGATTGGAGAGAGTCCGAGAGTCAGAACTTTTTTAGATTTTTTTTAAATATTAATAGTTTTTGAGTTTTTAATGAAAAAATGGTCTCCCGGCCAACGTGTTCCCTTCTTCTTATGACATCGGGTCCTTCAAGCGAACGTGAAGAGATATTTAAGCAGGCCGGCATGACAGCGCTGACCACCGATGGATTTCGATTTCTTGGTGGTAGCCGTTGTGTTTGGATTGTAGTGTGCTTACCATCAGGTACAGTACAGTGATTGTGCTGAGCTATTATTAAAAAAAAAAATTTCATCTTGTTTTGTTAATAAAAATTGCAATTTTTTATGTGCTAATATATCCTCGAGATACATTTTTCTAAATGTAATTCCGAATCGAATGAGCTATAGCTCATATTTTTAGGAACTTTATCTCGAATTAACGCCATTTTATACTTGTTGACTAGAATAAATTATAGAATGACATATGTTTCCCGTCTACTTTACTAATTTTTATAGCCTAACATTTGAGCAATGACATAAGCTTCCCGTGTACACTTCATAGGGATAGGTCAATCCATTTTTGAGTTAAATCCGAACATACAAACAGACAGACAGACAAAAAGTGGTTAATGACATATGAAATAAAAACTACAGGCAAAACTACAGGTTTATTAATATGGATACTCGGTTGGCCTTCATCGACCGAACGATTGTTGACATATTTAACATTATTAATGATGACGTCCTGCTTTTATAACTGCCCTATTGATAATCCCTCATATATATATTTTAAAGTAATGTTACCAATTTTACAAAACAATGTGTCACGATTAATTGTGTACTCCCCGCGGTAGAGTAGAATTAGTTGCTCTCTGAAGTCTAATTTTACTGAGGCCTATCAAACGTATTTTGATCTATAATAATTATAACTAATATCGTAAAAATAAGATATTTCTTTCTCTATGTCTATATTAAAGTCAGACACTTAAATTAAATAGGAAAAATAAGGATTGAAAAGCCCTTAATTTCGTCTTTTCAGGACGATGTTAGGATTTGTCATACTTAAAAATAAGCAACCTGAGAAACGGTCTTCTTTTATATGTTATGTCAGAGAGACATCAGTATAAATCACCAGAATATACCAGGATTTTCCTCGTATCCAAGTGGGACTAATATCTCTTTATTTGGGGTTACCCCCGGGCATCCAATCTCCCCTTTGGCCACACCGAACCTTGTCTGAACTGGTTATCTCATTGCTCCCCCAAGCAGCCTGGTAACTGATCTCGGCTGTCCTCACGGTCGGATAGCTTGAACGAGATTTTTTTCTCAGGGTTATGATACAGAGGGTTGCATCGAGCAATCTCAGCACTCAACATAGACGGATGTCCTCACGATCCAACGCCTTGGTCAAACTAACCGTCTGGTTAAACTGATCTCTGAACCGATCACTGCCCGCAGACAGTATGGTATATCGGTAAACTAACGGATGTGACGGGGACGGATGACTATAAACTTGAAATTGTTGAAGATTATGTTTACCTGGGAAACACAATCCAGTTAGGTAGATCCAATTTCGAGAAAGAGGTCAATCGTCGAATCCGAATCGGCTGGGCAGCGTTCGGGAAGCTACGTGACATATTGTCGTCCAAGATACCGCAGTGTCTCAAGACAAAAGTCTTTGACCAGTGTGTGTTGCCAGTGATTACATATGGTGCTGAGACGTGGTCGCTAACTATGGGCCTCATAAAAAAGCTCAAAGTCACTCAAAGGGCAATGGAGAGGGCTATGCTCGGAGAAATGAGGAGATCCGCAGGAGAACTAAAGTCACCGACATAGCCCGAAGAATAGCTACACTTATGTGGCAGTGGGCTGGCCACGTAGCTCGTAGAATAGATGGCCATGGGGTCAAAGAGTTCTCGAGTGGCGGCCACGTACCGGAAGACGAGCGTGGGCAAACCCGCCACAAGGTGGTCCGACGACCTGGTGAAGGTTGCGGAAAGCCGCTGGATGCGGACAGCACAGGACCGGTCGTTGTGGCGATCTTTGGGGAGGCCTATGTAAAGCAGTGTACGTCTTTCGGCTGACATGATGATGATGATGATGAACGGATGTCCGCACCGTCCGACAGATCCAATAACAATGATCCTATAAGCTTTTCTTTTTCGATTTGACTATACTGTTAGTCCTAGGCTTCAGACGGCTTGTATGACTTCACCGAGATTCGTCTGTAAACCGGTAGTTACCTGTTTATAGTAGTGCGTGTGGTTGCAAAGAATTCCTGTTACTATCGCGCTCAGACGAACAATACGTCATTAGAACGGATTCAATAATCATACGATTCTCTAAAATATAACATATTCCTACTGTCATGAATGTATTTTTTATAGTAGCTCGGGAAATTGACGACAGTTTCCCTTATGGTAAGCACAGATCAATCCAAATACAACGGCGACTACCGAGAGATCTGCAATCCATCGGCTGTGGCCACTGTCATGGCGATCTGCATAAATATCTTTTAACGTTATGCTTGAAGGACCCGATGTCATAAGAAGGAGAGAACACATTGGCCGAGAGATAGTTCCATAGTTTCATGATGTGAAAAAGATAAGACTCAGAGACTCAGGCTCCTAAGCCAGCAAATGGTAGTATTGTGGAACGGAGAAGAGGAGAATTAGATTGAACACCTCTTCAGAATATTCATCATGATACAGACGATGGAACACGACCAGCGAGACAATGTTCCTGCGCAGCTGAAGCGGCTCGATGTAAATACGTTTGTCCACAATGAAATTTTTAGATAACATGACTTTGAAGTACCTAACGGTAGTTCAATATTAGTGCGCTGAAATACCTCGACGATATTACACTTTTATTTACTGTTATATAATCGTTAACATCTTGCAATTAACCTGGGTTTTCGATGAAAATATCATGAGGAATAGAATAGTAAAGTGGTAGGATATTCTAATACTAGAATTTCTAGCATCCGCAAGGTAAAAATGAATTTTCAGACACCTATTGTTCCCGCAGTTATACTTCAGACTCAATCCAATTTTTGAGTTTAGCGTGTTACCCTCTTCGGTCACATCTTCAAAAGTATTACAATCATGCGTCGCGTTTCCTACCATACATCTACTAATAGCGCCCCTAGCTGAAAAACAGAGAAACTAAACCTGATAATGGAATCAAATTCTAGACTCTTGTGAAATTGAGTTCAACTCGCTAAATAATGTAGACTGTAATACTCGCCATCATCATTACATTTTCAGCCGAAAGACGTTCACTGCTGGATATAGGCCTCCCTCAAAAATCGCCACAACAACCGGTCCTGTACTGCTTGCATGCAGCGTCTTCGCGCAGCTTTCACCAGGAAATAAAACATGAGGAGATCCGCAGCCACTGAAATAGTCCTAAGAATAGCTATACTTAAGTGGCAGTGGGCGGGGCACGTATCTGATTTAATGGATGGCCGATGGAGCCAAAGAGTTCTCAAGTGGCGGCCACGTGGACGTGGACGCAACGTGGACAGACCCGCCACAAGGTGGACCAACGACCTGTTGAAAGTTACTGTAATACTCCTCATCATCATCATCAACCTATAGTAGTCTACTGCTGGACATAGGCCTGCCCTAATAAGCGCCATAGCGCCCTGTCTTCTGCTTGCCGCATCCAGTAATTGTAATTATTGTAATACTCACACTTCAATAATTTTATTGATGAGTAAGAGAGTTAGATATTAAAAAAATCTCCATACTAACTCAACACTTTATTAACAAATAATAAAGTTTTGTAAGAGAACTTGTTGCATAGTTACGTCCCAATGAAAACTTAAAATTATGTCAACTTTCTCTTATACATGGTGAGTACATTTTCTTTACATAATAAGATTAGCAGTAGAGCACATAAATATTACTCATTGATTTAACACATATGTTCAATTTATTACTCTTCTCTGGCTATCCAAGAAATAGAAGTCAAGGCAATTTTATTAGAGGTTCTATATGTGCAAGCGCAAATATTTTCGCTTCACTAATCAAGTCTATAATATACGCTATCCGGTTCTAAGAAAACACACTTATTTTTATAAAGACCCGGACAAATAAATAAACCCTTTCCTCTTATTTCTATTTGTACGAATCTTGAGTGATCCAATATGGTCTGAGGTAGGGTTGAGCAGTATTTCATGGTACACTGCTTTACCATGGACGATGTATTTAATGAACTAGGCAATCGTATAAATTCTATTGAAATAACGTTAGTATAGTCTGGCCAAATTAAGGAACTGGCTTTTGTTAGTAGCGTCATGATGGGGTCACGTTGATTGTAATACGTGGTAAAATACATCAGAAACGACATAATCAATTAATAAAATTTATATAAATAAAATGATTGACGTTCGCCGTTGTGCGCGCATCACGCAAGAACTACTGGATGGATAGATTTTGGTCACTTTTTTTGTTTACTGATAGACACTTGGTCCTTAACTAAAAAAAATATATCACGATATCTACATAAACAATAATTCTGTAGTATACGCGAGCGGAGCCGCGGGCATAGCTAGTAGTAATATATAAGTTTGAGTAATATATATATATATAAGTAATAAATTGCTTTAATTGAGATTGATAAACTCCAACACCGTTTTACCAATCACCATGAAAGTTAGTAGATCTGAGTTTTCATGGTGAAGGTTTTTATGCTATCCCTGAATGCGATAGATGGCACTGTGTTATTAACTACGGAAATAGGTAAAACAACGTCCGCGGAACCTACTAGTTCATTTTAAAAAATTTACTAAGCACAAATTATAATTATATAAATTTATTTTTAGTACTTCTTTTATATATTGTTGCGTGTGAACAGTATAATTAAATAAGTACTGATGACTGATGACAACAAAACCTGACAAGATCTGACTAATTCCTTATCATTAGAAAATTCGAGCTATACATATATACTATGTATATATATATATATACATGAGTCTGCCTTCTGGGAGGAAGGAAGGAAAATGTGAATAAGTATTTTTTTATCGTTATAGGTTTGGCGTAGTGACCACAATCTCACCTGATGTTAAGTGACGATATGGCCCAAGATGATAACACGCTAAACCTAATAGAAGACTGGCTCTCAAGTGACATCAATCAGGCACATCAATCGACGCGAAGTCGTACAGGCTACCACTGACCCATCATTGCTTCAAACTTTTAAATGAAGGGTGGAATTTACGAGAGTTATTTCTTAGAATTCGAGACACGTTTTTTTGCGATACTCGGATGGTCAAGGTTTCGGACAGTGTATTCGTACCGTGAATAGACGTGTGGACGAATGGACAGGTTGTAACATGAGGCTTTATATTCAAACGATCTTCTTTCTCATTAGAGCGAATTTAGAAGAAATACTTGTACTTACAGGAGCTTACTGTTACCTACATTCACGGCCTAAAAGACAATAATGTACAATGTTAGAATTTTAACATCCACAAATATTTCAGTTGAATGCCTTTTGTACTCGCAACAAAGATGAGAGAATCTGTAAAGACATATCAAGCCAGCAGAGTTAGAGCACTGTGCTTACTATCAAGAACAGTGTCGTCATTTTCCCGTGCTACGATAAGAAAAATCCAGATATTTCTGTTAATGCGATCTCGTCGTTTATGACAAAATGACATAATTAAATTAATTAAAAAAGTGTTCTGTGCCGATCAATTAAGGTTAATTTAGGCGTGTGTGTCATTTTTATTTATATTTAATTTTATAAATAAAATTCTGTCACATCTCCAAGAAAGTGCTCGTCTAGTAAGTGACCTGGTGGCCACGATATCTAATGTAAAGCGCACCTGAGAGGTAGGTACGTTCTAAAAATCGGTTATTCTGTCTCTACTACAGAGAGCTTTCTGGACGAATGCTCATGAAATATTAATGAAAACAGCTAGCTTCAAAGCACCAATATACATTTAAAAAAATACTTACCTTTGGCTTGCACTTCACATTATATGAATGCTTTTTTTAGAATATAAATTATTGTTTCCTTTTTATCTATAATATGTTTTTTATTACAAATTTGTAAATTGGAATGTGAGAGCACTATGCAAGATCGTGACGATAGCATAATTCAAAATAGTTTTTGTACAAAATACTTAATGCTTGAATTTATATATTTAATATTAAAACCGCGTAATAATCGAATTCGGTTGGTCACTGTGCTTTTCTTTTTAATTAGTTGTTAGGAACCATTATTTTCATTTTAAATATTAATTGAGACCGATTTTGTGTAAGCCGATGGTAGTAGCCTAAAGTCAAGGTAATTATTATTGAACTATTCTATAAAAATAACTCATGATTTTTAAGCTGTTAAGTATTTTTTAGTAAAGATAATAGATTTAATATTATCATATTTTAATATTGAATACTTAAATACTTGACAGTCCGGAAATTATGCAGATCGTTGCATTAAGGTACCACGTAAAAAATCCAGATCTTGTATATAATATTTAAATCATGATGCGTTGAAACGTTTAACTATAATGAACAATTTATATAAGAGAAAGGCTCAAACATTTGATAGAAAGAAAAATGCCCGAATTAAGAGTAGAATTTCAAGCTATTGCCATATATTATGAAAAAATGTGTTTCTTCCTAACATTATTACTAATGATGTTTATTATAAACTCCAGCTATCTATCTACTTTTTATTTGGCATGTCTTGGAAACTTATTCTGAAATCAGTGGACGAAAAGTATCAGATGATGTGGTTTCTATTTTCTCTCTATTTGAGAAAGCATTTGGACCAAAAAGATTATATAGATTTAGTGAAACATTTTTGCGTCTCAGCAGGAGAACAAGAATAAGAACTATACATATTACAAGGTTCATTAATTTTTAGTCCACAAAATTACACCCTTAGCTTCTATCATAATAACATACCCAATTCGGTGAATTTGTACCTAAAGTGTGATAAAAATATGGGTCTGATAAATTTAAAAACCCACATGGAACTACCGTAATTACTCAAAGTAAGTGGTCAAAAACCTATCTTTTTAATGTGATTGAAGTAGGAAAAGGCGATGTCATTAGAAAATTCACTTTTTTTCAAAATCAGTACTTGAAAAAGTTTCCTTTTCCTGTACAGAGTCAACAAGAAGTTATGAACACACAAAATGTATAATTTTTATTTATTATTAATTTATTATTTATATAAATTACACAAAACAATCTACAATGGCTAAAACTTGTGATAGTGAATTTTAATTGCCGGACTTTGCTTACCAAGTTTACTTACCCATTAGTGCAGAAAAGCACAAGAATATAATAGACTTAAAAAGATTTTATTCTGAAGGGGCTCAAGCCTTCTATGAAAGCAATACACATAATTAATCATATAATATTATTAAGCAGTAATTGTTTTACTGTAAAATTGGATATTCGTTGTATGGTATAAAATGGACATTCAGTTTTTAACTATTTTTGTATTTTTAAAACTTTTGTTAGAGTACCTTTCTGTTCCTAAGCTAATCTCAATAAAGTGAACTAAAATTCCTGACGATAATTTATAAACATTAAATATATACTTTAAAAGTTGTTCACTTGAAAATTATAAAAACTTAATTACTCAAGATTTTGTTTTTGTGACATTACTTGTTTTGTTCCTGTACCCTTCAGTTAATAATCCAAAAATAGTCACTTCCAGACATAAATAGCATTTTCACATAATGAGATGAAAAACTTATTAATGTTACTAAGTCTAAAACATGGTACGAATAATTTATGTCAATTTCTAGTATTAAAACTGTGCTGGTCTTTGAGAATATCTAGCTTGTCAAAGTTTAAGCGAATATAAATTATATTATCAAGAAATATTGGGAGGGAAAAGTTAAGATATTAAATTCCAGGAAATTGTTCTTTAGTGATTCGCGAGGTCTTATGTTGTATATTGCTTGAATTTCAGCTTTTATAATATAAATATGGTATCTAGCTCAGCTGATGCCCATAGCATACCTACAGCATAATACCCTAAAATACTAAGTTATAGAAGTAAACGAAGTAGACTAACCTAGCAGTGGCAATATCTGCTAACTGGGGAATCTTACTAATTGCGAATGCAGCAGAACTTAATCTTCCTGCATAAGTTTAATTATGCAGACCCCACTGTAATTTTGAATCAAATGTAATACCCAAGAAGACAGTGTTATCAACTACGACTACTAAATTCCCTTCTATTTTTATACTACTATCAACACGTCGACCATCGGGCAAGTCAAATCTCATACGTTTGGCAATAGTAGAGTTTGCCATTACACCACGAGGCCTACCCAATATACTAAATATATAAATATTTTTTCATCGCAAAAAACAATTCATATCTTCAGCCGAACAGGATATAAAAAATCATAAGTTAGTAAAAAATACACATCAAAACTAATTTCTACGAAAATCCCGGAATAAAGAGAAATCAGACACGTAAACGTGGAGATTTCACAGAGGATCTCGAATCAATTCCTTTTCGATCGGGCGCCACCGACGCGTCATGAATAACGCCGCCTTGTATTTCACCAGCCACATAACTAGCAGTTCAATTATTTAACCGGGAGATTGTTGCGGATTGTTTGCCTTTAGGTTTTTTTTCTTCTTATTTAACGGCAACGTGTGGACACAATTATACCAATTTCATCTAGATTAAATTTTGTTTTTTATCTTCAAAGTTCGAACAAGTTAAACAAATATTTAATAATTAAATTTAATAAGATGGTGGCACTCCTGCTAAAACTGTCTAGGAAGGTTTAGTGGCAACAAGTGGCAACTTAAAATTTATGAATTAAAATACAAACCGCGGCATGAAAAAATCAAGATTCTTGTGTATAGTTCCTTAGTAAATAATCAATGCTGAGATTGAAGATTTGGTGGCCCAACATCATCTGCGAAACAAAATTTCTTAGACTTTACTACCTACAGAGATTGGTGGAGGATCAAACAAGTAGCCATAAAGGCATATTTGAAATAACTAGCTGGTCGTCATCCGGTTGGTTGACCCAGTATCGCAACCGTGACACAGTAGAGGCGGAAAGAATTGGCAACAAACTGCGTAACCAACAATTGGCAAGAAACTGTGAAGTGCCCTCGTTTTAAAGACCAGTATCTTTTTTAGATCACTGACCCAAAATAGTAAGTTGCGTTGATCCACCAAGTTATATATTACTCGAAACTCTGGAGAAACTTTATTTTTGTATACTTCTTATATGAAATATCAAGCATATTTTAGAAACGATACTTTTTTTATGATTTGTTATCAATATAATCATCGCCATCATAAAAATCGTGCCCGGCGAGACTGGACTAGATATTTCAAGTTGCAATTTTTTTCAGTTATTTGCGCCGCAGAACCATTTGCCATTATCAATATTTTATTTTTATTTAAATAATTATTGTAATATAATTAATTTTTTCTTCCTGTTTGTCATTAAAAATCGTAAAAAACTATTTTCCTAACAACCTGCGTGGGAGCTCTATACGGCCCCGGCAGATCACTAAACAAGACGCGAGGACAACCTACTATCGCAGAGTCACCGAACGATTGACGAACAAACAGTGACCCTATGACTCGCTTGGTAAGCCAAATGAGCTCTCGACCCGCACACCACCGTCCCTGCTTACACCCCAAATCTACCGGGCGTAAAGAAGGGGAAACCAAAACGGGATGCACGGAAGAGACGCGATTGAATTGTCCTCGGCGTCACTTACGGTGAACTGGGCGCTGGCGGGTAACAAAAACACGATGCCAAATTCACGTTCGCTTGTATTCTTGATGATACAGGCCAATATGTACAATATTTTCCCTTAAACACTAGAGTGTCTTCACGCAGGGTTTCTTCAGTCTTGAGGAAATCTTGAGGAGTCTTGAGGTGGATTGACTTCTGTGTATAGCGATCTGAGCGATCTGACGAGTGTGGAACCCGTCGCTATATTTATATCATTTCTAAAGAAAGTGATGCCGCTATCTAACTCTATTTTTCTCTCTATCTAATTCTATGTACTATCGCGGCTCCTGGAAATTCTTATATACAAACTGTTTTTCTATTTTTACAATAATCTTATAAGATTCTAACAAGTATTAACATTTTCTTATTTAAACATGTGTTGAAACTTGTGACTTAACTTATTTTACATTATTTAGGTATAAACTATCTTGAAATACTCTAAATTTTACAATTTTATAGACTGTTAGATAAGGAAGCCTTATTTATCTATCTGTCTTTTTCTAACAATTTTACATAACAAGCGTTCGCTCTCTTTATCGTGATTGAGTCACCTTGCGTTGGTTGTCAAACATTTTTCAACTACTATTTGTGAGCTTACTATAAATATGGCGACTCATAATATTAACAAACATTAATATTTCTTACATTACGTAACAATTATAAATCAAATTACACATTAAAATAATTGTAAAGTCAAATCCTGAAATGTTTAACCTACACGTAATCAGTATTACGATATTACGAAAACATATTTTACAAATTCAATCATAGCTTATTTACGTAACAAATACAAACATAGCATGTGAACAATTACCATTATACGAGTTATTATTGCTTTTAATAAGTTGACTAACCTATACTTATACGTATTCTGAATAGTTTTAAACTAACTATATATACTATTATTATGTCATGCGATATCATTGTTCTGCGTCGCTAACAGTCTCCCGCCCAGTGCACGCTCCGCCGTGTACTCCAACTTGTGGTCGCGACGCAGCCGGCACGATGACCACCAGTCGTGACACGGGACGCCGCAGCACGCCGCCTCTCGGTGTTCTGACGTCTGCGATTCTTGTTCTGCCGTCCGGGCCAGGGTAGATTGCGACTACTTCGCCTTTCGGCCAGGTATTTCTTGGTAGTGTAGGGTCGGCGATAACAACGATGTCGCCCTGCTCAGGTGGTGACACCTCCCACCCGTCGATCTTTCTCGTTCGGAGGGTCGGCAGATATTCCCGTAGCCACCTCCTCCAAAAGTGGTCTGCCAGATGTTGTGTTGCCCGCCAATCCGCTTTCCCGGTGAGGGCACGCTCGTCGATACTCCCAACTAGCGTGGACCCGCAAGATCGACCTATAAGAAAATGATTAGGTGTCAGTGCTTCCTCATCCTCAGGGTTGGCACCTATGTGTGTAAGCGGACGCGAATTCACTGTGTGCTCCACTTCGGTGAACAGCGTGTGCAACACTTCCTCTGGAGGGCTTTTCTCGTTTAATATCGCGGCGAGGGCGGTTTTCACCGTTCTTATCATTCGTTCCCACGCGCCCCCCATATGTGGCGCTCCAGGTGGGATGAATTTCCACGTAATTCCTTCCAGGCTGGCTGCCTCGGCGAGTTCAGACCTTTTTAATTTCGCGGCCTCTTCACGAAGCTCGTGATCTGCACCAACGAAATTAGTTCCGTTGTCACTATACATTACCCGCGGATTTCCTCGTCGGGCGGACATACGACGTAGCGCCATAATCATTGAGCTAGTACTCTATGATGGTACCAATTCTAAATGTATGGCTCGTGTTGTTAAACACGTGAAGAGAGCTCCCCATCTCTTCTCTTTCCGACGGCCGATGGTAACATGCATCGGGCCGAAATAATCGACTGCAGTGCATGTGAATGGATGCGCTCCGTACTATAGTCGCTCGGCGGGTAAGTCTCCTGTTGGCGGCAGCTGTGGTTTCGTTTTCTTAACACGACACCACTGACATTCGTGTATCACTTTTTTCACTGCATTTCGTAGCGACAAAATCCAGTATACTTGTCGCAGCTCGTTCACGACAGTCGCATGTTGGGCGTGGCAGAAACGTCGGTGGTAGCGATCGATGAGCAGGCGCGCGATCTTGTGCCTTCCATCCAGGACCGCTAGGCTTCTATCCGAGGCGTTTCTTAACTTCCCCGTTCTGCTACGCAGACGTATAATGCCGTGTTCGTCGAGTTGCACGTCGATTTTCCTCAATCTGCTGCCAGTTCGAATCGGTACATTTCTCTGTAAACAAATTAATTCGTCACAGAATGAATCTCGCTGACTTCCACGTATAAGGGCTAGCTCGGCCCGCTTCAAATGTTCCTCACTTAGCGGTAGCCAGTCTCTTTTCACTTCCGGTTTTTGTTTGGGACGAATAATTTTCTTATCTTCCCTCTTCTTGTAGGGCTTCCAATCGTTATCTTTTCGCGCAATGTTCACGGAGCATCCTCGCTTACATAATTCAATAAATTGAAACACTCTCGCGGTTGTTCGTAATAACCGAATCCAACTTGAAAATTTATCCGGGTTTGGTAATACACTGTTGGTTTTTATTCGTGTGGTGAGAACTGTTACGGATTTTTTCTCTTCGCCCGTGTTATCTTCATTTTTCTCGAAACGTTTACACGGCCACTCTGTCTCTGGCCGGCGGAGAAACTCAGGACCGATGAACCATCTTGAATTTGAACCAAAGTCGCTCGGGACTTCCCGGGTCGCGATGTCAGCCGGGTTTTCTCGTGTAGGTACCCATCTCCACTCGTGCGGCTTCGATAGTTCTTCCAAATCGGCGAGTCGGTGAGCTACGAACGGCTTGAATCGTCGCGGATCGGCCTTCATCCACTGCAGTACCGTGCTAGAGTCTGACCAGTAGAACTTTTCACTCGCTTGTAAGTCCAATTCTTCTTCGACTGTATTTGCCAGCCTAGCTCCCAATAGTGCAGCTTGAAGTTCCAGTCTCGGGATCGTTACGGGCTTGATAGGCGCTACTCGAGCTTTTCCCGCTATCAAGGCGATGCAGACTTCATCTCCGCAGACGGATCTCCAGTAACATGCCGCGGCGTACGCAGTCTCACTCGCGTCGACGAAGGTGTGTAGTTGTCCCGCTCCCGTAGCCGGTGTTAGTCAACGTGGAATTTTCATGTCTCGTAGCGTGGACAAGCTTTCGATGTATTCGAGCCACAGATGATGAGCTTCTTCTCCTATGGTGTCATCCCACTTGGTCCCAGTTCTCCATATGTCCTGTAACAGTCGTTTCCCTTTTATTAATATAGGCGCGACGAGTCCTAGCGGGTCGAACGTCGACATAACCGCGCTAGTAACTTCACGCTTCGTAGGCGGCCGGCGATTTTTTACAACTTCGTCCGGCGTGTTTCTCAGCCCGGTGTTGAATGCTAGCGCATCTTCCATTACAATCCATCGTAGGCCGAGTGTTTTTTCTTCATTATTGCCGAGTTCAATCTCGGACGGGGATTCTTTCATACTTGCCACCGCATCCAGTACACGCACGTCGTTACTTGCCCATTGCCGCAATTCAAATCCCGCCTTCCTATGTATAGTGTCGACGGCCTTCGCGGTTTTAATTGCCTCGCTGCTTGTGTGGAAGCTCTGAAGATAATCATCCATGTAATGATTTCGTACGATGGCCTTGGCTGCTTCGGGATATTCGTTGTTGTGTTCTTCCGCATTCCGATTTTTCACATAGATAGCTGTGGCTGGTGACGACGCAGCTCCGAAGATAACCGATGTCATTCGGTACTCCGTCGGCTTTGATACGCGGTCTTCACCCCGCCACAGGAATCGCAGGCTGTCACGATCTTCAGCGCGTATACGGATCTGCAGGAACATTTCTCGGATGTCAGCAACCACTGCAACCGGCCCCTGCCGGAATCTCAGCAACACTCCGAACAGAGACTGCAGTAGGTCGGGTCCCGGAAGTAGCGCGTCGTTCAAGCTTTTCCCATCACACTTCGATGCAGCGTCGAACACGATTCGAATCTTCTTTTTCTGTGGGTGTACCACGGCGAAGTGCGGCAAATAAAATGTTCTGCCTGGTGTAGTACTGGTTGGTGCCTCTTCTGCGTATCCACAGTCCAGAAGATGTTGAATTTGTTTTTCATATTCCCCCTTTAATGTGGCATCTCGGTCGAGCTTCTTCTCGATACCCTTTAAACGGTGGCGAGCCAGCGCGTAGTTATTCGGGAGTACTTCCTCGTTGCTCGATTTCGGCGAACGTAAAGTAGGCATTATTAATTAAATTAAACAAACACAATATAAATAAAAATAATACACAACACCCAATCCGGCAATCGAAGGACCACTAAAAATCTTAAAAAACTATTTTCCTAACAACCTGCGTGGGAGCTCTATACGGCCCCGGCAGATCACTAAACAAGACGCGAGGACAACCTACTATCGTAGAGTCACCGAACGATTGACGAACAAACAGTGACCCTATGACTCGCTTGGTAAGCCAAATGAGCTCTCGACCCGCACACCACCGTCCCTGCTTACACCCCAAATCTACCGGGCGTAAAGAAGGGGAAACCAAAACGGGATGCACGGAAGAGACGCGATTGAATTGTCCTCGGCGTCACTTACGGTGAACTGGGCGCTGGCGGGTAACAAAAACACGATGCCAAATTCACGTTCGCTTGTATTCTTGATGATACAGGCCAATATGTACAATATTTTCCATTAAACACTAGAGTGTCTTCACGCAGGGTTTCTTCAGTCTTGAGGAAATCTTGAGGAGTCTTGAGGTGGATTGACTTCTGTGTATAGCGATCTGAGCGATCTGACGAGTGTGGAACCCGTCGCTATATTTATATCATTTCTAAAGAAAGTGATGCCGCTATCTAACTCTATTTTTCTCTCTATCTAATTCTATGTACTATCGCGGCTCCTGGAAATTCTTATATACAAACTGTTTTTCTATTTTTACAATAATCTTATAAGATTCTAACAAGTATTAACATTTTCTTATTTAAACATGTGTTGAAACTTGTGACTTAACTTATTTTACATTATTTAGGTATAAACTATCTTGAAATACTCTAAATTTTACAATTTTATAGACTGTTAGATAAGGAAGCCTTATTTATCTATCTGTCTTTTTCTAACAATTTTACATAACAAGCGTTCGCTCTCTTTATCGTGATTGGTCACCTTGCGTTGGTTGTCAAACATTTTTCAACTACTATTTGTGAGCTTACTATAAATATGGCGACTCATAATATTAACAAACATTAATATTTCTTACATTACGTAACAATTATAAATCAAATTACACATTAAAATAATTGTAAAGTCAAATCCTGAAATGTTTAACCTACACGTAATCAGTATTACGATATTACGAAAACATATTTTACAAATTCAATCATAGCTTATTTACGTAACAAATACAAACATAGCATGTGAACAATTACCATTATACGAGTTATTATTGCTTTTAATAAGTTGACTAACCTATACTTATACGTATTCTGAATAGTTTTAAACTAACTATAAATACTATTATTATGTCATGCGATATCATTGTTCTGCGTCGCTAACAGTCATACTATTGTAAAGGTATTTTATTTATGTTATAAAATATTATAATAATACAAATATGTATTAAATATAATAAAATACAGATAATTTACGGCATATATAAATAAAATTACACGTATTTTTTTTCTTACAGTAGGCCGGAATAAAGTTTTTTTTTTTTATCTGACTATATATAATGTTAGCCATAAGGCCTGAAGTCTGAAACGGCTTTTACAGTTTCACCGACACTACAGCTTTACGAACGCGTGACAACAAGCTCTCGATGGTGCCAAAGTGGCCAACCCCGGTTTTTATCTCGTACTGTCCCTGATGGTAAGCACAGTACAACCGAAACACAACGGCGACCACCAAGAGATCGGCAATCTATCGTCCGTCTTCACTATCATGCCGGCCTGTGAGCCTCTCGGCAGCTGGATATACATTAACTAATCCTCAAATGCGACAAACCAAAAAAGAGTCACCGTAACGGTTAGGTGTCACTCAGTCGGGTACAATCCCTACCCTGCTTGATTACTGGATATAAACCGACTGATCCTGGAACGCCACACAGCTTTACGAACGCGTGACAACAAGCTCTCGATGGTGCCAAAGTGGCCAACCCCGGTTTTTATCTCGTACTGTCCCTGATGGTAAGCACAGTACAACCGAAACACAACGGCGACCACCAAGAGATCGGCAATCTATCGTCCGTCTTCACTATCATGCCGGCCTGTGAGCCTCTCGGCAGCTGGATATACATTAACTAATCCTCAAATGCGACAAACCAAAAAAGAGTCACCGTAACGGTTAGTTGTCACTCAGTCGGGTACAATCCCTACCCTGCTTGATTACTGGATATAAACCGACTGATCCTGGAACGCCACATGCTTAAGCGTGCCACTACTGCGGATGTGTTACACCTGGTATAATAATATAATATTTAATGTCCTACCACCCAGCAAAAGGAATTCGATTACATTTCAATATAATTTATATTATATTTACACGGTTCGTGGTATATTCGTAATATTCTCCATGGTAAGTTATGTTCATAATATTACCTCGAACACAGACATCTGAGGAATTTCACAAATAGCGAACACAGGACGAGCGTTGCGGTCGAACACAAACCGGACATTGCGTTTCTGGAGACAGAACCGGACGGCAGGCGACCGCATCGACTTAGATAACTAGCTTACAGATGCACATTGATCTATATCCAGCATTATTGCAGATATACTGGCCATATTACTGCGACCAAATCTCGCAATCTCAATGAAGCGGTTTTCTTGAACAGTTGCCGATAAATCTGAAACTTATTATAAGAAAACTGTAACCTCTAAATAATACTAAAAGGTACCTACTCGTATATATTAAAAATTGGTTAGTGAAAATATGTGGACTAATATGTTGATTATTAAAAAATAAATCGACAAACGGATTAGTTACTCTCGAGTTATAAAGACACAAGGGGACAGATAAATTGACAGCGATATATTGCAATGTGTGCATATCTACTATACTTATAATCTACATTAATAAATCTGCAATTCTGTCTGTACATTTCTCCAAATTTCCCGCTAGACATTCTATATAACGGACTGATTCTTATGTCATGAGCTTATGTAATTGATCAAAGGACAGGCTATAAGAATTTTACTTTTACTTAAATGTTTATTTCTTAACCGATTTTGAAATAATACTTTTAAAAATAGTAAAAAAATATATATTATTCTCAGCATATTTTAATTAAATTTTGCACACGAAAAGTATGTAGCATTTCTCAATAGATACGTTAAAAGAGTCGTTAATAAAATTAGTAAAAAAAAATTACGAAATGAAAATAATTAGGGGGAAGTGGGGCAGATTGATACAGAAAAATTCAATGTATTATTTTATGCATAAAAAATTAATAAAATATTATTGTTTTTTGTTTATTGAATGTTAAATTATATCAATATTATAATATGAGTCATAAGAATACTTAAAGTTAAATAATAATGCGAATAAAATTAATTTAATAAAAAATGTGTTTTGTATCTTTGTGCCCCATACGCGGGGCACAATGATACATAGAATGGGCACTTTATACGAAAATATATATGTACGAATATATAATAGGAAATAAGGTTAAACTAGTGGAGATTATAATAAGACTTAAGATTATTAATAAACGCAAAATTTATTTTTCAATGGCTTTTCTCTTTAAAACCAAACCATAGAAACTACTATGGATTTAATTATTTAATAACTACAATAAAAAATGTCAAGGTACAGTCAACCTTGCACCATTGGTAACAATTCCAGGTATAAGCTGAGCTCTATTCAGTAATGACAAGTTCCTAAAGGTATCTCAATTTATGCTGGCACCAATACCACCGCTGTGTGGTTGAACGTTATATACATTTAAATTATTTCAAAAAGTACAAAAAAAAAAGTTCGGGACATTCCCTTTAAAGAAATAGTAACTGCTAAAGCACAGGTATTGCAGTTGCAGCTGCAAAATAAACGCTTGCTTATCTTCCACAATGGAAACACAAACTTACTAGATGCAGATTTTTTCGTAGATATAGGGTCAGTTTCAATTGCCGATATTTCATTTCCTTCACAATTTCGGCAGCATTAATAATTGCACTAGTACCACTATCCACAAATACGAGTTCTTGTGTATTTACCGATTTTATCACATTCGTATCGCTTACATGGATGTGATTGATACGTATCAATGTACCCCACGTATTGATTTATCAATGTGCCCCAGCAGATAATTTAAAAAAATAAATAAAAAATTCAATAAGACCATCGAACACATAAAAAAATACTTCTAATACCGAATGTTGGATAGATTAACTAACGTTTCGTAAGTTTAAATCTTAATTATATCATATATAACAGCAGAGAAATACTTTTAGATACTTAAGTATTTTTTACTTGGTCGCACTTAAAACACACTTACTCTGTTACAACGCTAACGGTTAACAAGCAGTTAGCGTGGTTATAGCTGTGGAGCTAAGTCATGTATATAGACGTTTTAGTTTTGTTGGGTCACTAATAATGTTTGTTAATATTGAAATATTGTTGATATATCAATGTGCCCCTTGTATCAGAGTACCCCACTTCCCCCTACTATGTAATCAACGCCAGCGGAACCGTGGGCGCAACACTAGTATAATAATAAAGCTAAGGAGATTATTTTTCGTTTGTTTGAGCGAGCTAATCTTTGGAACTACCTGTGTCAGATTTAATAAAATATTTTTGCATTGTATAGGTTATTTAGAAACGTTATAAGCCTATCAATGCAATGCATCGAGCCGCTTCAGCTTCGCAGGAACATCGCCTCGCTAAGTGTGTTGTTGTAAGTTGTAAGTGTCTGGGATTCAGAGTCCAAGTTTTACGGTAACCTCCATGTCGGCACGAACTAAAAAGTTCTCTTTGTCGTACCGTGAAACTGTGGAACCATCTCCCGGCCAATGTGTTCCCTCCTTCTTATGACATCGGGTCCTTCAAGCGTAACCTGAAGAGATATTTATGCAGGCCGGCATGACACCGCCGATGGATTTCCAGTGGTCACCGTTATATTTCGGTTGTACTGTGCTTACCATCAGGGACTGAGAATCAATGTGCCAAGCTATTATAAAAAAGTTCTACATTATATAGCCATATAACTGCACGCTATGACCATAAGAAGCGAAGCAGTAATCATAAGCGTCAAAATAAGTGAGAAAAACGATAGACTACACGGGCGTGTTGGCGGCGGCATGCTGAAAGTTAGCCGAATAAAAACACAGTCAAGCCGTGAGGCAAAGCTATTAAAATGTGAATCTTTCATGGTATCTTGTATCATATATTTATGCAAAAATCACTTGCTAGTAATATGGAGTCGTGTTAATGCGATTAAAAATGTACGAATTAGAAGTTAATACCTACCTTACATGATTTTTATAAGCGTAGATGCATGCCTTAACTGTCCTCTATTTTGGCAATATTAAATTCAAGTACCTACTTGTCTGAAATCGTCGTGGTTGCACGTCACTACAACTTACAACAATATAATATATACATTTCTTTCTAACAACAAAAATAGCATATGATGGTTTTTATATTTTTTCCGTTTGTTTTGCGTATCTACTGTATAACTGAAGGCCTTATTTATAGTTTGTATGTATAGTTTAATTGCGCTGTTTTAATACAATAATATTAACGTGTGACGCGTCTACGAGTATATTCGTAATATAAAAGGTCGTTGATCGCTACTATCAAGTACATCACTGTCAAGTACAACATCGTGAGATAATTCGAACACCTAAGATATCGCTATCTAGCGATAAAATGAAAACTATACAATTCTCCGCATTTGAAATGTCCATTATCTGTCCATTGCCTCACGCTAAGAGACTTAATACTTTATAGCTCACTATTAAGATTATTTATAAGCCCTACTTATCGATTAATAAAATCTATGTCTTTTTGATTTAATCATTCAAATATACTTGCACATAACAATTTTTTATTTAACGTAAAGTCCGTTTTCTCCAGCAAGATTGCGTCGGTTTTAAAGAATAATATCTCGTTTTAGCAAACGGTTGGAACAACACACTTGTTTAAACGTATAACAATCGTTAACCCACCTCTCGACGCCGTTTACATAAATAAATAAATGCGGAATTTCCTGAAAATGCACCTATTCTGATGCTATCAGCGCGCCGCCCGCGGCCGCTCATGTCTGCTTAGATAAAGCACGCTCAGTAGAACAACTTCATTATTATAAAAAAAATACAATAGCATGGCAAAGTGACCACTCTGTGTCGGATTGTAAAAACAGTACAATCCGAAAACAAAGGTAAACCAGCAGAAGTAAGTCACTGTGTTTATGCCTCAGTGTGTAGTCTCAGCCCAGTCGGGTACAAATCCCTATCACCCCGCTTTATTAATAGATATACACCGTTTCATTCCTTAACGTGACACGCCTAAGCGTACCACAATGGATCTAGTTATAAAAAGTACTGCTCATTGTGGTATATTTTAGAATTACTGTTTGATTTTAATCTTTCAATACTTAACTACATTTTTATTTTAGAATAACATTAGCTATTACTTTATAGCGATAAATAAAAGGCAGTTGCTTAATGCATTTTGCATTCATATGCCACGTGAGGACGTTTAGAACAATAAGCTTTTAGCTGTAGTTTATTTACCTAGCGTTCATGAACTCTGCGAACCTTTAAAGTCTTTGCTTTTTCTAAAAAATAAGTCATAAATTTATAAATTTACAATGTATTCTATGATTAGAAGAAGTATATATGATTAGTAAAATCCTAATACGAATCAACACGAGCTAAATAAAGGGAATAATAATAAAATTTGGTTCACTGTTGTACAGTTGACTGCCACGTTTGATATTCTACGAAGCAATATTAAAACAACACGTGACATCCAATATTCACGAATGTTACTTGCACGGAGGTATTATTACAAATCAAAGAAACCAGATACTTCACACAACACGGTACATTTGTAATACTAGACATAGACATTAATTAGTCATTCCATGTTTTTAAGTTAGTAAGGCTGATAAAGATTTTTGGGTAACAATGTTTGGTTCTATAATAAGATCATGAAGCTCATTATTGATTACCTGGACGATAAGTTCAAGAACCATGTCAAGCAAACTAAATGTCAAAAGGTCCTTACAGAGTGGATCATTATTTGACTGATAGTGATGTCTGGAAGTGACTTCCTCTCTGTGCCTTCACTAAATTAATAGGTCTTTACCTATGAAATTGCCGTTTTGTATGAAAAAATTTAAACGATGTTTTTTCATGTATTTTTTATTTGTATTAATCGAAGTAATCACCCATGCAATCTAATATTAATATGATTACTGCAAAAAAAGATAAACCCGAACAAATTTCTTGCCGACTCTTCTCGATGTTTGTCCGAAGCTGTAGAAGTGTTTTGACTTTCTTAAGTACCTTCTTAAAAGCTAAACTGAATAAACTAATTTTCATTTGTAACCTGCGAAACTGATTATGTTGGAAATTATAATGGTTTTGTATCACGTAAATGAATGCTGATTTATGTTATTAAAAAAAACTTAACACTAATTTTTAGAGATCAGACAGCATCCTTGCTATAACATAATTATGAAATTTATACTCAACGAATTTCGACCTACCATCACATATACAAGAAATCTAATAAATTATTTTCTGGTGCCCATCTGGCTACCAGCCTCACAATTAGAATGTAGGTATCGCAAAGCACGCAATTGAAGTTAGCCATATTTGACCACATCTTTATCTAATAACACTAAATTTAGTAAAACTGATTTAGTCAAATGCTATAGTCTATACTTATAGAGTCAAATCGAAATTAATCATATGTATGAGATTCTCTAATCGTTCGCTAATATATAGATAAGCTTCACCCGAGTCATACCGCACTGTCGTGTAAATGGTGTCAAAAAACATAATATTGGGACACTCGAACCTGCCAAACCTACATAGTGATACCTTCAACCTTTAAGTTTCAAGATTGACTAATGTAGTTACTTGGGCTATTCGACTCGGCTTAGCGACGAGGTGTGAGAATCTTTTTTTTTAAACACCCAAATTGTATTGAACCTTTAAATATACGGAAAAACTACACTTTCTTGTGAGTGTGCTACCGTTTGTATAATGAATTTTTCAACATGATGCCAATGGCTTCCTGCCTGTATAGCAAACGCTCACCGTCGACAGAAAGTTGCTCCTCACACCTTGAAACCTAAGCGATCGCGGATGGACTATCCGACTATTTCTGAGGAATTCCCTTCCACGAACGCTCCGGATGTAGAAGATGGTAACACGCTAAACCTAGTAGAAGACTGGCTCTCAAGTGCAGCTGCCGGAACACACCTAATGGTGTTTGGCGACAGATTTTCAACTTGAGGGTGGTAGCTAGCTAGACGTGCATTATAAAAAGACTACCACCATACTATGGTTTCCTCACGATGTTTTCCTTCACCGAAAGCTCAGGCTCATTGCAGGGATTCGAAATCACGTCACTCGACGCGAAGTCGTATAAGCTACCACTGAGCCATCATGGCTTCAAAATCTTTACATGTATTCACAACCTAATCGATGTTATATTGTCATAATATTTATTAATAATGTTATATTTATATAATTTTTGTGTATAGAGATCAAGCTGGTATTATTTTTCTGTGGTTGAATGTTCCTTTCGTGTTGCGGACCGAATTACAGATCTCTTTCACTCGCCACCGACGCTGTTAAGATTTTGAACTGAAAACTTCTTTAGCCGCGTTGAGCACTTTTTGATAGGGGAAAATCTCATGGGTTCGCGTCACCGACATGCTAATGTTATTTGTATATATATCTATAGCACGTACTGTTGCGCACCGGCCTGTGTACACGAATACATTTATATACGTATACACGTATAACACATCGTATATACCTGAGCGTGTGCTGTTCGCGTTAGACGCTTTTCGTATGGGTGAAATCTTGTGAGTTCGCGTCACCGACATGCCCAATAGTAGTATATCTGTAGCTATACAGGTGACGTATTGTGCAACATTAGTGCAGTGTATATCTTTACAAGTAAAATTGAATGGATTTAGTAAATAGTTTATTGTGTACATTGTTCAAATAGTATTTGAGATTGATTATAATCTTAATTGTTTAATTGTAGAATCACTGTGCAGTACAATATTGAGTACTGAATAAATATACTAATATTTTTAAGTTGAAAAATAAATAAAAAAATAACAACGTTTTTCAAATTATTTTAAATATTTGTATTTATGTTGGCGTTTAAAAATAATACTAAGTTATAAGTTTTCACTTCTATCGGCAGTTCCTATGACTGCCATTTTTTTTATTTAGTCCTTCTTTATAAAGACTGTAAATATAAACAATTATTTTGGTAATTTTGTTGCTGTGTTTTTTCACTATGATTTTGTTCGTTACATCCATTGAGTTGCATCACCAAATATTATAAAATACAGATTACGGGAGAAACGACGATTTTTTAATAAAAGTTAAATGTAAATATATAAGGCGAGTCGATCTCCGTCAACTATTTTGATTAGAATAATGTTTATTTATAAGCAGTCAAATTATTTTTAAACAATAAAAAAGTCTATAAAATCATTGATGGAGCTAACTTCATTAAATCACAGTAGCATTGCAAGATGCGTGCGCAACTCTCAATTTTATCCTCTATTAAAGTCGGTCAAAAAGTACAACTTCAAAAAAATGTATAATCATTTCAATTACTGCGGTCCGCGACCTCTCTATACATATAACCGAAATGATTCTCAAAGAGTCTGTTACCAATGTCTACAATGAAGTGATGTTACAATGTAAAAAAATAAAATAACGAAATAATATTTTCTTTTAGAATTTGAAGTTACAATTTTAAATTGTAAACGTTATACTACCTTCTTCTTTCAAATTTGGTAATTAAAATAAAAAAAATTAAAGTAAGTAGAATTTTCTAAGATAATAGTAAATAAACACCCGTTTGGATGGAAAGCCCGGAGGTTGAATGAATGTTTAATGAAAACGGTTTGCTTTTGCTTAAAACAAATGAAAAGGTAATGTCAACCGCACCCTTTATATAATACAAAATGTGAGAACAGCCCTATAAGGTGAGGTAACGAAATCAGCGAATAAGTAATTAAAATTAGATTATTATATAGAGTAAAATATTTTATTTATAATTGGTAGTTTAAATAAATGAAAGTGAATTTGGTGAATTTTCTTGTTTAATAACTGTTACTTACTATATTTTTAAACTCGACTGTCGCCATCTTGACTATCGCTATTTCGACTGTCACCATCCTGATTGTCACCATCTCGACTGTCATCACTTCAATTGATCGAAATTTTATAGATTCGATGACGTTCATAACGAAATATTATTATTTTGATATTATTTATATGAAACGTGTAAGCAATCGTACTTCATAAGCTGTTGTTATTCAATGGCTACTTAATATTCAAAACACCATAGAAGTACAATTGATAAAGCTGAGAAATATTTAAGAGAATACCATTTTACCTACTATCGAGTTGCTATCGAAATATCATTGAGACACGATTGTAGAGCAGAATACCAAATGAGTCAGTGGTTTTCCGATAGAATTGTTAACAAATGGGAGAATACCAAATGGTGACCAAATGTATCTACTGAGATACTATCGACACCCTAATAAAACACTATGTTTTTAGCAGACTTGTCCCCAGGTACAGTGTCGACACTACGCTGTGCTACATAAAAAAATACAGTTATTACCGTAACTCAACATCTACACAGTATTATTACAATATACCTATACAAGTTTGTATGACAGCCGAATATGAAGAAATAATATAAATGAATATCAAGTAATCATCGCTAAAGGTATGGCCCGATCCTAACTAACACAAACTGTAGTCGCTAAGTAATTACACGTTGGCCAGTAATTAAAAGGCCACTTGGCAAGCAAAAACGGACTAAATCGCCTACACGTAATGAGTACCTTGCTATGTTACTTGAGATTTAGACCGTTATGCATACGACGACAACGATATGTCGTCAATTAATCGTACCTACTAATTGAAAAATGATTTTATTTAAGTGATGTCAAGGGTAAATAATAATAATATGATAATAAATCTTTTATTTCAGACAAAAGTCCATTTGGTTACGTTAGTTACACAACTTAAAAACTAGTGTTAGTACTTACATAATTGAAAAAACGACAAACAAATTATTTATGGAACGTCACAGTGGCATGTAGGCGTACCAGTATAGGACTGTCCCATCTGGCTGCCATAGTATTCAGGATACTGTAAGGGCTATGAGTGAGGCACATCGCTTGCGCATGATGGCGTGAAAGCCATCAATTCTCGCCTCTGCGAACATGCCCCAAACGCTACAGTAGCGCAGTACAGTAGTACAGTAGTAGTATGAGAACTGTTCGTACGTGAGCTTCATCCCGATTATTGTGTTACGTATTTGGTAGTTATTTTGTGTGGTATCTACTTCTAATGAGTTCTAAAATACAGTCTACTATCTGCATAGAAGTAGTATACCACATCAGGTGTGGGTGTGGTGATTGTCACCCCAGCAACCATTAATATTCCTACATAAATATTCACCTCTATCTGCAAACTTCGGATTGAAACGGTGACCAGTCGGTGGGTATAGGGGTCCCTGCATGACAACTAAAGTAATTTTAGTCAACTTAAAGTATAACCATACATCTATGGTTTTAGAAGTATGCAGTAAATAAATAGTGAAGAACAATGAAAAATAATCACTACACTGAATTACCTCGATCAAGAGTGCTCAAAATCGTAGTGTCGGTGATCTACCCCAAAAAAATTTAGCTGCAGCAAGAAATAGACAGCCAACCTACTACTACTTTAAAAAAAAACACTATGATAATGAAATTACTTTTATTACATTTAAAAAATTAAATAGGTACCGAATTTGAACTTTCTTCAGATGTTGATGTATAGCACCGTATCTCGACGACAGATGACAGTCAGACATTAGTTGGCAGATTGCGATATTTAGATCTACTTATTTTCATTTTTAAATACATCAAAATATCAGATATAAACTGAAAAGTTATTTCTTTCAAACGCGCATTTTTTTCTTCATATATACCAATACCAAAATTTTTGATCATATGGTTTCTCTAGCTTTGGCATTTTTATTCTAAAAATAATTACTACAGGCATAGAGAATAGAGACTATATGTATTGTTATATGCGTGATCGCCACCGCAAGAATTTGGATCGCGATCGACTGTTTGAGCACCCCGATCAAGATGGTCAATTATAACTACGGCACATTATAGGACCATGTTTGAATCAGCTTCTGTAGAAGAATAAGTACATGTTTTTAGGTAAGGAATTAACTTCTATCTACTAGGCTACATTCTGCTTACATTATTGAACATTCGTCAGTATTATGTCTTTCCGCAAAGCTTTGATGGGAAATATTACAACCTATCTTCCCGGCAGCAGAACAAATCCCGCAAATACGCCGGTAAAAATAAATAAATATACACACATAGTTCCTACACATAGACTGGTTGAACCTAAAAGCGAAGTTTTCGCCATGGTTTGCGATGCACATAGACAAAATACTCTACAAACTTACACGAGATAAGTAGACATACTTTCGTGTTTGCAAAACTTAGAGGTAAGAAGGTAAAGGCTAAGGTTAATATTCAATTATGAGTGTTTTATAAGTTGACTATTTTATGTTACGATTAATCGCAACGACGTTGTCGTGAGATGTCGAATAACCTGATTATATTTTATCGTGGTAATAAAAGTAATGTAATTAATTCCCTTACGTCACTTAAAGAGATTATTAAATTGTTATTTTTATAATTAAAACAAGGTATTGATGGTTCTCGTCGACAATTAAATATGAAGTAACCGTTATTATAGTGTGGCTTTATAGATGATTTGATTTTGAAAGAATTGACTGCCAATTTATCGCTCTATTACTTTAAAAAATTACTATCATTGGTTAAATTTTATACTATGCTGGAAGTGGTCCGCTTTGGATTTCTACTCAGCTCTTTAGGCTGTAACGTTAAGTTTCGATAGAAATATGACAACAGTTCCCTAAAGTCACTAAACATCACAAATAACACATTTTTAGGCGACAGAACTGTACTTAATGGTGAGCACAATGCAATACAAAAACTATCGCTGATTGTTGTTGACATGCTGGCCTGCGAGCCTGCAGCTGGATACACTAGATTATATTGAACGTGACAAACTATATGCGAGTCACAATGACGTGTTTATTACTATGTAGATGGTGATCATGACCCAGTTGGGTAAATATTAATTTGCCACCCCTCTTGATTACTGGATGTATACCGACTGCTCCTAGAACGCGACACTCTTAGCCACTATGGCAGTTGTTACAGCTGGTGTATGCTAGTCGTAATCCAGTCGAACAGAATTGTCATGTCCCACCACCCAGGCAACACTTGAAAACTAGTATAAACCATTAGTGGACTAGACACAATCGAGTTAGCTTAAGAAACAGAAGTGTACTCGTCACGTGTAAGTTTAGATGTGATACAATTCTAGATTGGATTTGCGTAAAATCCGTTCTTAGTGAGCGTCTACATCGCGAATGGAGTAACTATGCTAAATTTAAAGTCAATCGGATATATAGTTTCGGAGATCTCGTAATGAGTGGGTGAGTGGTATTTCACTTAAATAGATACAAGTGGATGTTTTTTTTTGGTAAATTGTATTTTTTATAAATTATATTTAAATACGAATTATATACTGATGAAATGATTAAATATAAATAATATTTTTCGATCTTACAGACAGAATAATAAAAAAATATGAACTGGTTAGTTGATTATTGAAAACACGAATAAAACGACATTTTCTGAAAATGAATCCTAGCTAGATCGATTTATCGCCCCCGAAACCCCCTGTATACTAAATTTCGTGAAAATCGTTGGAGCCGTTTCCGAGATTCAGATTATATATATACAAGCATTGCTCGTTTAAAGATATAAGATTTTCTGAAAATGAATCCTAGCTAGATAGATTTATCGCCCTCGAAACCCCCCTGTATACTAAATTTCGTGAAAATCTTTGGATTGTTTCCGAGATTTGAGGAGTTGGACAAATTTCTGGAAGGATGCTGCAGCATAAGGTCAGGGTCACCATGTTCTTCTAATATTATTTAAGTAACAGACTACTAAATTTCGAGTCGATCAAACCTGTGGAATATTCTCACATTCATTCATCAACTAGAACAGAGCTGATAATCTTCATACGGCAGAACAGATTTACTTGAATCATAGTTAAGAACACTCGGTCAAATCACCTTTGAAACAAAAAAATAAATCGAAATCGGTTCAGCCATTTTGAGATCTACGATGCTACAGACAGACAAGCACATATTCATGTTAACTTATAACGTCTATCTACCGTATCCACAAAGCTTCCAGGAACTTACGATTGTTACGACGATTGTCGTACAAAATATTGTTGTAGTTAGTTTGGCAGTAAGTAAGTAATGGCAGATAACAGAATTAATCCGTTTATAACGAGACATTTTGTATGTACTACTGATTCCAATAATATAATTTGACGACATTCTTCTACTTCTGCCTAACTTGGCAACTAGTTCTCTTTATTGAAGACCATTACTGCCATTATTGTTTAAATATAGAGTGTCCTGACCTATGATGATTTTAGTATTCTAACAAGATAGTGGTTCCTTTGTTAGAACTTTCTATGTAGTTTTTTGGTATCTCAGAATCCGTGGTCCATCAGTTTGAGATCTGAATAACTATTTGACGACACTGTACAAGGGAATAACTTTAAAGTTACAACATTAAAATACTTTACTAAAGCACTTTTGTTTTTTTTTATCCTTTTTTATCGCATATAAGTAATGTTTCGGTTCAATTTATAAGCAAAAATATACATTTTGGGATAAAAATTTTATATTAGGATCTACGGTTTATGGAGCAAAAGAAATAACACAATTGGGAAATATTATCTACGTAAATATAACTGTTTGTTTTAAATATCAAAATAATATAAATTTACATTTATTTTATTTGATTAAGTCATAAGAAGGTATGTACTCTCTATCCTTAAAATTACAGCAGACTAGAAAAACAACCCAGTCCTTTAGTAAAACCACCAAGAACTCTTTTTGTTCAATACCTATATGATCCCAAAAAGATATGAGACTTACGTAGTAGACATATTTTAAGGCGGTTGGACTTTAGAATCGCTACCGCTGAATTTGAATATGGGAAGGGGTGGGGGAGGAGGGGCAGGGTGAGAGATAATCCCCCTATAAAGGAAAAAGTCCGGAAACAAACAGATTTCGAGAAATTATTTTTTTAAAATTTTGATGTTATGTCATTTATTAAGTAAAATTAGGTTACCTACGCTGAATTTGTAGATGCCAAGGGACGAAGGAGGATCGGGAGGGTGAAAGGGAACTCCACTGTGAAAGAAAGAGTGCAGAAACAAATAGTTTTCGAGAAATCATATTTGAAAATTTTGAGGTTATGTCATTCAATAAGCAAAATTATGTTACCTATTGACACTTGTATATAAATTCCCGACAGGTAATTTGTTTTCTGGCACTCGCCGGCCGCTGACGCGGCGCGCTCGCTTCGCTCGCTCGGCTCGTGCGTTTTGTTCACAATACAAACCTAACCTAACCAAAATATTGATCGTTCACGAATAAAAAAATAATTAAGAAAAAAATACGAAATTTTAATATAAATTATATATATAACTAAAGGCTTGTATTTTAATAACAATATGTATTAAATATTAATAATAATATGCAATAATATACGAAAATTTTGTAAAAGTTCAAAACAAACATTCAGAAACTTTAAGATAATTAGACTCTATGGATGAAATTCTTTTGTCTATACATTACGTACTCTGTGCTATACATTGAAAATAGCTTGATCTGACATTTGTATTGTCAAATTTACTAATTTAAATACGATTTTTAAAAGTGATTATCTCATAAACTATAAATTTCCGGAGTGTAAAATTTTATAATAAGCCTAATCATAAAGTGATCTAACTTTAAAAAAAAATTGGAGTGTGAACTCGACGGTAGCGATTCTAAAGTTGAGCCTTTATTTTATTTTATTACGGCCACTGGGTACTGGTCCTTTAAGCAAATGCTTAAGGACAAGAAAGAAAGTTGGCAGTAACAGGGGATGTCATATATGGCTATTTATTATGAATTTAAGGGAATTAAACATAAAATTACCAAATAGCGAAAATTTTATCACGTTAAATAAACAAACACCAAGGAATTTTTGTGCCGTAAAAATTTATGATTCACGCATATTACATATCCATTTGACCAAACCATATTGACCAAATGACCAAACGATATTACACAATATACGGTCATATAACGAAAGTTTATAAATAGAACATAAAAAACAGTACATGACAAAGTAAGAGCCTGCAAATACTCTACAAAACGCTTCAGCTTATAAAAACCGGCAGCGCCAGACAGCGCCGACGCGACAAATGACACAAGCGTTTCCCGCCGGCGCCGTTCACCATGCCCGTTGACATTTACAGCCACCGCACACCCAAACTATACGTTTAATTTATAGTACACACACGGTTCTTTTAATAACTGAAAAATAAAACCGTACAATATTTTTTCCGGACGCTTAACAGCAGATCGATTTTTCGCCTTTACCCTTAAATATTGCCCCTCACGTGTGAAGAATATACTGTTACGGCTTGAACATAAAGAAATAGAAAAAAAATCATTTTTCTCGAAATTTCTAGGACCGTCCGTAAAGATCGTGAATTTGTCAGAGTGCAGTCGTGTGACGTATAATCTTAGGTTCAACGACACACACATAGAAAGTCTTATCGCTAAAACTGTCAGCAAACAATAGCCTATAAATTAAACTTTCCCCTCTTTTTAAAAAGCGATGACGTAAGTTGTTTACAAGATGTTAAGAGTTCCGGGACCTTCCAGAGATTTCGGGATCGAGTCATTTAGATATATAAGGGAGCTGAGTTGCGAGGCGCGGCAGTTATAAATTCGCAAGCGAAGCGACAACTAAAAGCGAAATAAGAGAGAAACAAACAGTGTTATTCTGCAAGTGCCTACAGGGTTATTCTGTGAGAATATTCGGTGGACGAATTATGCGGTTTTTTTTATCGTTATAGGGTGGCTTAGTGGCCACAATCTCTCCTGATGTTAAGTAACGATATGGCCCAGGATGGTAAACGCTAAACCTAGTGGAAGAATGGCTCTCAAGTGCAGCTGCCGGAACACACCTATTGATGCTTGGCGACAGATTTTCAACTTGAGGGTGGTAGCTAGCCAGGCGGGCATCACAAAAAGCCCTACCACCATGCTATGGTTTCCTCACGATGTTTTACTTCACCGAAAGCTCAGGCTCATTGTAGGGATTCGAACTCACGTCATTCGACGCGAAGTCGTACAAGCTACCACTGCGCCATCATCGCTTCAATGTTCTTTTATTGTTTTTTTTTTTTATTTTAATTTGTATTAGCTGAGTACGAATAAATTACTTTTGAGTGTCACTACGGCATCTTATTACCCACGGACGTAACAATACCTATCATTTATAAAATATATTTGTGACTATTTTTTGTCGTGTCATTATGGGTACAGTACACAAATTGACAACTAAATACTAATATGCGAAATTACCTACATAGACAGATGTCATAATTTAAAAAAAACATGAGAAAATACTAAAAAGTACGTCTGTGGTTAATATTGACTGCCTAATATAATATTTTTCTTTTTCTCCAATCAAATTCGGAGAAGTATTAGTATGCGTTAATTTTTTTTTTATAGAAATTAATTATATTCTTTATATTACAGTTCAGTTCGATGGTGGACCTTTTGTTCAATATCTAATATATTTTGTGAAGTTATTCAACGTTTTCAAGTTAATATTATAGTATAATGATAGCTACCCTATGTATTTCTTTAACAGTATTTCCAATAAGTAATACTCAATAAGTTTTAAGTAAGATTTATTAAAAACAATAAAAAGACATAAGTATTTTTATGTTTTTACTCAATCAGAAGAAATCACAACATGCGATATTCACAATGGCTGAATATAAACAATTATGGTAACTGACATAAAAATAACTATTAGGTCTTTACCTATGAAATTGCCGTTTTGCATGAAAAAATTTAAACGATGTTTTTTCATGTATTTCTTATTTGTATTAATCGAAGTAATCACCCATGCAATCAATGCATCTTTGCCAGCGCTGTGGCAGTTTATTGATGCCCTTCTTAAAGAAATCAGCTGGACGGGAGGCAACAAATTCTTCAAAGGCATTTTGTACTGCCTCTCGGGTATTGAATTTTTTTCCCGCCAAGGAGTTATCCAAATTCTGGAAAAAGTAGTAGTCTGTAGGCGCAAGGTCTGGTGAGTAGGGCGGATGATGGAGAACTTCTAACCCCAGTTCTTGCAACTTGGAGACCATCTGTTGTGCAGTATGAGGTCGCGCGTTGATGTGCAGGAGCAGCGGAGACGAGCGATTGAGCAATGCTGGTTGGAGATGTGCCAGCTTCTCCATCATTGTGTTCAGTACACATCTGCAGTAATGCTCACCCTGTTTGTTACGAAGTTGTGATGAATCACACCGACGCTAGACCACCAAACAGTGACCATCACTTTTCTAGGGGTAAGTTTTCGTTTAGGGCATTGCTTAGGTGCTGAACCAGGATCCAACCAACTTGCTGAACGCTTGCGGTTATCAAACAGAATCCATTTTTCATCGCAGGTAACAATGCGGTTCAAAATTCCTTCATTTGTGTGTCTGTTGAGCAGTGCAAGGCACGTCTCGACGCGTACTTCGCGCTGGCGATCATTGAGTTCGTAGGGCACCCATTTGTCAAACTTCTTTACCTTGCCAATTTGACGCAAATGGACCAATATTGTTTTGGCTAACGTCGAAAGTTGCTGCTAATTCAGCCGTAGATTGTGTATCATCAGCTTCCACAATCGCTTTTAATTCGTCATTGTCGACCAAAGTCTTCGGACGACCGCGAGGTTCATTTTTCAGGTCGAAATTCCCAGAGCGGAAGGGGGCAAACCAATAACTGGTGGTGTGTTGGTTTGTAGAGTTAGCTCCGTAAACGTTGTTGATGTTGCGTGCCGCTTGTGCCGCGTTTCTGCCACGTCGGTACTCATATTCCATAATTACACGATTTTTTAACGTATCCATGATGACAAAAAAGATTGAAATGCGATGAAAATGTAACACTAATCAATAAACAAATGACTAGTTTTGGAAAAAGAATTCCATGTTATTAAAATAAAATGAATTTAAAATTAGAATTCTTAGCCAAACAAAAATTATTTTGATTTAAAATGGCCAGTACTGCAGAACGGCAATTTCATAGGTAGGTAAAGACCTATTATTACGTTAAAACAAAAATAAAGTATTAGTTACATAAACAACAAATTATTATTACATTACATAAATACTAATAATAATAATTTCAACATAAAAATAGTAAAACCATCATCATCATCATCATTTCAGCCGAAAGACGTCCACTGCTGGACATAGGCCTCTCCCAAAGATCGCCACAACGACCGGTCCGGTGCTGCCCGCATCCAGCGGCTTCCCGTAACCTTTACCAGGTCGTCGGTCCACCTTGTGGCGGGTCTGCCCACGCTGCGTCTTCCGGTACGTGGCCGCCAATCGAGAACTCTTTGACCCAATCGGCCATCTGTTCTACGAGCTACGTCGCCAGCCCACTGCCACTTAAGTATAGCTATTCTTCGGGCTATGTCGGTGACTTTGGTTCTCCTGCGGATCTCCTCATTTCTGATTCGATCACGCAGAGAAACTCCGAGCATAGCCCTCTCCATTGCCCTTTGAGAGACTTTGAGCTTTCTTATGAGGCCCATAGTTAGCGACCACGGCTCAGCTCCATATGTAATCACTGGCAACACACACTGGTCAAAGACTTTCGTCTTGAGACACTGCGGTATCTTGGACGAGAATATGTTACGTAGCTTCCCGAACGCTGCCCAGCCGAGTTGGATTCGACGATTGACCTCTTTCTCGAAATTGGATCTACCTAACTGGATTGTGTGTCCCAGGTAAACATAATCTTCAACAATTTCAAGCTTATAGTCTCTGATCTTCACGGGAGTTGGCGCTACATGCACGTTCGACATAATCTTCGTCTTGTCCATGTTCATTCTAAGACCAACTCGTTCAGAGGCTTTACTGAGGTCATCGAGCATCGCACGGAGGTCCTCCATGGTCTCAGCCAAGACTACTATGTCGTCGGCAAACCGAAGGTGGGTGATGTACTCGCCGTTTATGTTGATGCCTAGTCCTTCCCAGTCCAGAACCTTGAAGACATCTTCCAGTGCAGCGGTGAACAGTTTAGGAGAGATAACATCTCCTTGTCTGACTCCCCGCCGCAACAGGATAGGTTTCGAGTTCTGGTCCTGCAGTCGAACTGACATAGTGGCGTTTTCATACAAACACTTCAACACTTCGATATACCGGTAGTCTACTTGGCACCGCTGGAGAGACTGTAGTACAGCCCAGGTCTCAATCGAATCGAAGGCTTTCTCGTAGTCCACAAACGCTAAACAAAGGGGTAGGTTATACTCTTCGGTCTTCTGTATAACCTGCCGTAATGCGTGTATGTGATCTACGGTACTGTAGCCTTTTCGGAAACCGGCTTGTTCGGGAGGCTGGAAGTCGTCGAACTTGCGAGCGAGACGGTTCGTAATGACTCTCGAAAACAGCTTATAAACATGGCTCAAAAGTGAGATGGGCCTATAATTCTTCAATAGGGTATTGTCACCCTTTTTGAAGAAGAGTACCACCACACTTTTGTTCCATGCCTGCGGTGTTTTACCTTCGTGGATCACGGAATTGGACAATGTCTGAAGGGCCCTCAGTACTGGTTTACCACCCGCCTTCAATAGTTCGGCTGTGATTCCGTCATCTCCGGGAGCTTTGTTGTTTTTAAGCTTTTTGAGAGCCATACTAATCTCGTACAAGCTGACGTCCGGGATGTCTTCTGTATAGTGTCGAGTCAATCTAGCTCTTGGGTCTTTAGCTAGATTCGTAACGGGTTCCTGCGTTGACGTGTATAACTGTCCATAGAACTTTTCGACCTTTCTCAAGAGCTCGGGTTTGGATGACACGATTCTGCCGTCGTCAGTCTTCAGCTTTGTTAGCTGGCTTTGCCCAATAGACAGATCTCTTGCGAACACTTTGGACCCTTTGTTTCGCTCTATTGCCTCTTTAATACGATTCGTATTAAATTGGCGTATGTCAGATTTCAGTGACTTTGAGATCCGCCTATTAAGCCGCCGATAAGCACAGGCATCACCTTTAGACTGCAGAATCATCTCACACCTCTCCTCCATGAGTTTTAGAGTAGAGTCCGAGAGTTTTTTGGTCCTGTTTGTACGGTGGGTTTTAAATAACTTGGACCCAATCGTATGGACAGTTTCCACAAACCCGTCATTATAATTGTCCACGCTGCTCTCTTCTAGGCAATGAAAACGGTTTTAAAGTTCCAGCTGAAAGCTCTCGGGGTTTTGGAGTTGGATCGGTGCTGGGCGGAGCGTAGACTTCATCAGTCGAGATCTTTCGAGCTTCAAATTAAGATTCAATGTGCCTCTTACCATACGGTGATCACTTCCGGTTTTGACCGCATTGATCACAGAGACATCATTGAATATGTGCCTTTTTGTCGACATGATAAAGTCTATCTCGTTTTTCGTTACACCGTCAGGGCTCATCCAGGTCCACTTCCTGTGTTCTCGCTTCCTGAAGAAAGAGTTCATCATATAAAGGCCTTCCTTCTCCATGAAGCCGGCCAATAGTTGGCCCCGATGATTCCGATTTCCTACTCCAAATTGCCCCACTCGCAGTTCGTCGCCGTCTCGTTTGCCCAGTTTTGCATTGAAATCCCCCATGACAACCGTGAAGTGGGCATTGAAACTATGCATGGCTTTAGAAATGTCTTCATACATAGCCTCCACCTCATCGTCTGAGTGCGCCGAGGTCGGAGCGTACACCTGTATGACCTTCAACGAATACCGTTTGGTTATTCTGAGTATAAGGCACGCTACCCTAGTCGACACACTCTCGACTTTTACCACGTTGTTCACAAGGGACTTGTGGACGATAAACCCGACACCTCCTTGGGACTGTTGATCGCCCTCCCGGAAATAGAGGAAGTTACCAGATTTAAGGATTATCGTGTCCTCCCCCTCTCTTCGGACTTTAGATAAACCTATGATATCCCACCGTAACTTGCTCAATTCCTCCTCAAGTTCCACAATCTTCTCGTCAGTTCGCAGTGTGCGCGTGTTGTAGGTTGCCAGGGCCAGTGTTCGTCGGGTGTGTTAGCCGGATCTCTGCCGGGGATTAACTATAGCACCCCCTGCCCCACCGTTACCGTGACCGCTACCGGAGTCAGGAATAGCGGGGCCGCCGGGGACTAGGGGTCTAGATTTTGTTTGCACTTTCATATTTGGGAGGATTTGCCATAATCGCCACGCTTGGCAGGCGGGTTGGCGATCGCAGTATGGTCGTAGATATATACTCGAAGGACGCTGCTGCCCGTTCTTCGGATAATCCTTTAGTCGCCTTTTACGACACCTACAGGATGAGATGGGGTGGTGCTATTCTAAGCCGGCACACACACGGACAAAAATAGTAAAATATATAGTCGAAACTAATTACTACGGAAATAATTTAACTATATTAATAAAAATAAATGCTTTTCGTTAGTAAGCGTATCACTTGAGAACGGCTGGTCCTATTTGGCTACTTTTTTTATACATTTTTGATAATATAATGTGTATTCGTAAAAACTTTGACAAGCAAGATTTTGTCAAAGACCAGTATTTTTTGAATACTAGAAATAGACATAAATTAGTCGTACTGTGTTTTAGACTAATAAAAGTTTTTTCGTAGCACATTACTGATTTGCCAGACAATGATTTCAAGTACTATGTCACGCAGATTTTACTGTCAAAAGGTTTTTATTATAGGGTGGATCATTATGTGAATGATAGTGAGGTCTGGAAGTGACCCCCTCTATGTGCTTCCTTTAAATTATTAATATGACAGTTGGAAAAGAATATAAAAAAATAAAGATAAGTTCGATTTATTTTCTTGCCGTTTCTTGTCGTTGACTGGGATGTTTTCCGAACCGGTAGTAGTGTTTGACGTTCATGCCTTCTTGGGGTCTAAATAGAATAAAGTATTTTTTTATACTTGTCAAAGTGATTCAAACTCAGACACAGCTACCGAGAAGCTTACAAGCCAGCATGACAACGGCGACCGTCGATGTATTTATTATTCGACTGTATTGCCTTTAGCACAAGGTACTGTGCTCTTACTTTACCGAGCAACTAAAAAAAATGTTTTGTGTGCGATTCACACACGATAGAAGTGAAACTTCATTTTAAAATACATTTTATATTTTATTTAAACAGTGTGCAATATACATACACACCGACATTTACTCTCTCGCTCTGGCTCACACAAAGAGGAGAGACCGATAATGTACGTTTAACATTTAACGTTAATTATAATAATTAACGTAATTATATATTAAATAATTAATTATAATATGAACTATAATATGATCAATTTGATAAAATCCTTGCCAAATATTCCGGTTATTTCGCAAAATATTAAAACATTATTTTGTTATGCATTTGCTTTGATACAACAATATAACGCAAACTCTTAACAATAAACAAAATTAGATCCCGTTAACAGAAAACTTCAGCGCCTTTAAGTTGTTATTCTCGCCTAACCGCACTTCAAGGGAACGGTAAACTTTCTCAATACTACACGAAATATCAAATGAATATCATTTACAAACGAAACAATGTTTTCAACTGAAAACGGAAATCGCATAATTTTCATTTGTAAAAGCCTGAGAGAGAGGCAGAGTTTAGTGGTTCAGAAAATGGAATTTGAAAACTTGACAACTCCATTAGGAAATTTTAACGTGACTCTGAGTAATGTTTTGTCGTGGTCAAAACTATATGGAAATACAGGGTCATGTACAATTTACTTAGCCCTGGCAACACTCGGTATTATGTTAATGTATATGGAGTTTTTGGCGAGATCTTGAACTGCCATGTTATTATGTAATATTGGTGAAATTTAGCTTGATATAGTTTTGTTATTTTGCATACGTGAAGTGGATTATGAATATAAACTGGAAAAATGCATTTTGAGTTGCCACAAAAACTCCCTTATATATTGTTCTAACAAGGGAGCCACCATTTTGTTAGAACTCATTTTGAAGATTAGAAAAGACTACGAAGGCTTAAAAATATTGATAAGTTAGTTAATTATATATCCATTCCATATTCAGTGGCCATAATAAATTGAAAACAACAAAAGCTACATAATGTATATGGAGTTTTTGGCGGAATCTAGATATGTCATGTGATTCATACACTTACGTTTTTAGACCTAGTGTCATGTAATAGGGATGTCATTTATGATATACACTCGTAGGCGAATTTAGAGGAACGCAAGAAAAAGTGTTATAAACCAAAAAATCATGAATATTTGCGACAATTAAGTTTATTTATTTAGATTTTGTTTATTTATCGCTAATTTAAAATTACAAACGTCGAAAAAACAAACTATCTTATGATAAAAATAAACCAAATTAACAAAAAAAATAAAAAATAGAGGAATGAAACTACTCAATTTATGTTTAGAGCACAATAAGGTTCGTCTTCAAGCTCATGTCTCAAATGCATGTATAGTGTTAGACGAAATAATAGCGTAAAATAAAGTATAGTCGAAAAATTCACAAAAGATAGGTAATCGTGTAATAGGTTAATAGTAATCGTGTAATAGGGTTAAAAGATTTGTGAGAAAGGGGAATAAAGTGAAATATAGTGGAAATAAAAGAATAAAAATAAGTTTAGAGAGGTTAATAATACAATACTTCACTTAATAAATAACAGTATATGATAAGATGATGTTAGAGAATGGCCGCTCATATTTATGAAATGCAACGGCAGAAAAGTTTTTAGGAATCGTAGTCTGCGAGGCCTCCTTTGTAGAGGGAGCGATGGTATAGGTGAAAATTTTTGGAGTATTTGATTTAACAAAGGCGAATATCAAGTAGCCTATGTCCAGTAAAGGGCTAACACGAGTGATGATTTGATATTTTAACATCTTAATAAAAGTAATAAACCCCAGTCAATGAGACTTTTAAAATCTCCTTAAAATTAATACATACTTATACATAAAACAAGTAATTTGACTTTTCAATAACAACCAGTAATAGTATTTTTTATAATTAGTTGAATGATTGACATATTAATTAATATTTAACTTCAGTCAATCCTGCCTTTTGATCTACGATCAAAGGGCTATGGGATATAAAAATATGGAATAAGATTTTATATTTTAAATCGATTTTAACTTTCATGCAAATTGCCTGTCGTCGACACTATTGCCACTTGATCATCCTATTATTATTCCTATGTCACGAGCAAAGACGATATTCCATTACATCACAAGAGCTTACAAGATTCACTTTAAGAAATTCTAAACTAGTAATTTCATCATTATTTGATATTAGAAAATTATTGAAAATACGTTTTCATTAGAAATGCATTCTTAAATTAAAAATTATTTAAATTCTATGTGTGAATTATTCGCACGGGTTAGCTTGTAATGTCATAATAATATTAATACTTGCTCTTGTTTCGTGCACGCTTTGTTCAATTGTACCAATCTACCTATATAAATCATGCATGTATATTCTGTGAATGTTTTATCGCACTTGGTTCTGTGATGCTCACAAATAATACAAAACACCTACCCATTGACAACTTGTCCAAATGGATGTCTAATAATGAGGTTTCTTTCAATGCAACTGGCTAATAAACAGATATAAGCTGTTATCAGTAATCGACAGCTCATGACTTAAGAAAAATATTTGTAAATCATAGCATTTAATTTATTCTCATTAGCTGAATTAGACTGTCTTTTTTCTTCTGTTAATCGCTCCCTTATATTTCGGCTAGTCAACAGAACTGTTTCAATACTGGTGGATCCGTGTCAAAAAGACCTATATAAAGGTGTACATAGCTGGATATCAAGGGTTGCAGCCGAGATCCGGGCAAAACATGGACTGTTAAGGGCGTAGTGAATATTTCCTTTAGAATCAATGACGATAATTATAATTATGGTATACAATTAGTGTCAGCGAAGGCCTTTCAAGTTGGATTCACTGCGATTAGAGGTGTCTGTACCAAATTTCGACGGTTTTTGCAAAGCGGTGTACATTTGACAGCGAGAACGAGGAAAGGAAGACATTATGGTAGGATTTGTTTGTGAGAAAAATTCAAAAATCTAATATTAACACGCGCCAACAGGTACATCAAGTCAATCATTGGGCTTTAAATTTGAAAAGTTCGCGATGCATCTACCGAATGATTCCGTCGATACACATTGCCGTAATATTTGTAGTGTTGATTGAAAACACGTCATTCTCTTGTTCCCCAAAAAGCGATTTTAACTTTTATTCATGTCCATTGGTCTCATTTTTTTAATTTGTCCTTCGTTATTTTACACAAAGAGTTGCTATATATTTATTGCAGTGAATATGTTTTTAATTAGTGTTTTACAAGCATATATTTTTATATCTTTAGTGTTATGTCCACAATTATATCTAATCTAACCTAATTTTAATAGACGATGTGGCCAAAGTTGTTTTTTTTTAGTTAATTTCTCGGCACATTGACGGTGCTGTTCCTGATGGTCAGCACAGTACGATTCAAATACAACGGCGTTACGATGTTGTAAGAGAACTTTTTAGTTCGTGCTGATATGGAAGTTAGTTACCTTAAAAACTGTGACTCCGAAGCCCAGCGCGTACGATTCTGTTGTGGAAAGAGAGAAGGGAATTAGATTGAACAGCTCTTCAGAACACTCAACATTATATATATACCGTCTAACATGCTCACGCCAGACATGCTAAGCCTAGTGGGTAAACTGCTTCTGAAGTGCAAATGCCGGAACGCACCTAAAAGCGTTTGGCAACAGATTTTCAACTTGAAAGTGGTATTTAGAACTGGTGGGCATTAGAAAATACCGTAACACCATGTAATGTTTTCATTACGATGTTTTGCTTCACCGAAAGATCAGACTCATTGTTGTTCTTTAAGTTACACACGATTTACTTGTTAACACTGCAAAATAACCCCTTCTTAAACAGGACTTTAGTCACATTAGAGAAATTCAATAAACATGTTAACATTTCTAAGAATGCAGCTGAATATCTCATATTCGTCGCACTATTTAAATGCATTACCAGTACTGTTACATTGTAGCAGTGATAGGTTTCGCTGTAAATCTACCTTACGGTCAAAAACCCATGCTTTATACCTAATAAAGTCGACATTACATTAGTTCTTTTTCACAGTATCTTTCGAAATGGTACGCAATGGCGTCCTGAATTTAACGGTCGAAATGGCATAACAAACTAACACACTACCGGCGTAATTAATTATCTTAATTAATGCAAATACATTTAAATTATTTTTACAAATGATTTTGAAATTTCAAGTAATTCCAAGGCACATTCGTATCACAACCAGCAAGAAACAATTTCGCAATTAGTTTAATGACGTTTATCGAAATTCTTCGGGAAAACTTTGTTGAACTTTCATGAGTTTTTGAATAACATGAATTTAATTTAGCAATCAAGCGGTTCCATAGATTTAATTCAATTTTCAAAAAACCAATCAATCAACACATTTATATTTTAATATAGATATGGTAAGTAAAAGCTAGATTGTATAAGATTATTTTGTACTAAGGCGTATAGAAGTTTTGCATTAAGTTTCAAACAAAACTTTGTATCTCACTGTAATACGCATAAAATTCACCGTCCATCCACTCCAGAAGAGCTGTATTAATATAAGAGGCATACAAAAAGTTGAATATAAAGCAGACAAAGAGATCCTGCGAGGTAGTTAGCATATTACAGGCGGTCATAATAATTGTATCAGACGGAAGCCGGCGCACGCGGGCCTGCCCCGAAAGGTGATTTGCATGACTAATGAATGGCACGAGAAGATGTTTTTCGCAACTTTACTGGTTTCTAAGGGATGGTTTAGAATGATGGATACATTGCGACTTTGCTAAATCGTAAACACGGTTACCCACCAATATAAAATTTTATACCGTAGCCATTTCGCTGGATATTAACCTAGTCACTCAGTAGTAGCTGCTTTTAACTTGCATCTTAAAATACTTTAATCATTTTTACAAACTTGTATAAAAAGGTTTCAGAGCACTTTTATATAATATTCTAACACCGACATGAGCCAAACAATTTCAGCAGAGATACTATGGTTTTAGATATCTGAATGTTTAAAAGTTTATGCCCTTCTCTTAAGTTTCTTCATCCATAGTAAAGCAAATAACCTAGTTTATTCAAGTTTATATATCCCCTTAAACATCTCAAGTATGTTCCTAGCCTAAAGTTTGTTGCATTCGCCGGAACGACCCCAGATTTCTTGCTACGTAATTAAGCGCTTCCGAGGCACTACGAGTACGTACCGCAACCGTGTTTACGAACAGAGCTATTAACAACAATTAGCTATTCAGATTCACCCCTAATACTTTTTGATTTACAACTGGGGGGCGTGAAGGCGATTTGTTTCGATTGTGGTGTTGACAGCCGAACTTTTGTCAGCTACAATCTACCTAGTAAAGACGTAACAATTATAATTCTATACAAGTCTCAGAGAAAATGACTTTTGTAATTATGTAGGTTTCCTTCATCGATTCAGGGGGTAGTTTCGGAGACATTCTCTTCTGATGTTAACACTTTAAACCTAAAAACATACTTTGAGGAACGGTTTTTGGGATACATAGATAGGAAACTTTGGAAACAATGGAAATTCTCGCTCAGTAGCTTTTACAGATACCGCGTCGATGGACGTGAGTTCGAAATTCTGCATGAGCCTGAGCAACATGAACTTGAAAGTCTGTCACCATGCACCTATAGATAAAAATGTTATTTGCTCACGAAAAAGTCTGGCCTGGTGTAATACTCGTACATTTCCGATGACGGCGACTCTCCAAGATTATTCAGCGAGGTTATTAGTATATTATGGTCTCGTCTATTTTAAGTTTTAGAAAATGGTCTTTACCTAGTATATACAAAATATTGTCGAGAAATAATAAGAGTATTCTTAAACCAAGCTATCATGTAGCTAACATTCGGTTGAATTAAACACAGGATAAAGTTTCTAGAAATGTGATCATTTTTACTTAGTATCCGCTGAAGAAGCAGATGATTAGCGGGCTACGGGGAGTTTGTCTACATTCACGGCGCGTGTTGATAATCAAGAAAGTTGGCCGGCGACGACGTCAGGCAGACGTGACACCCATTTAGACAATATGGCACGAGACTACGGTCATTGATCAAAATAATAAAACAGAAGCGACATTTAAAAAAAAACATTTGCATAGCGTAATTTGAGATTTTTTATACATTGTTATGTGATAACCAAGTGTAATTATTGGAAATAATGAAATAACTGAGTCGTATAAAATCAAAGGCGATAAAGCAGGTCTGACCGATAATATGACAATTAAAAAACTAATTTAAATTGTAGCTTTGACGTATATTTTACTATTAGCTTCACCGAAAGCTAATAGTCAAATGTTCGCCATAAATGTATATAGACAATTTTTTTTTTTGTTTTAATTACCAAATTTTCGATCAGACTTACTTTGTTGCCTTTTATTTTATATGATTCAAGTTTTCTTATTGTAAATGTCTTTACTTGAATAATTTTTTGTTGTAAATGCACAATTACAATCAAGTATTTTCAACTTAATGTAATTTCATAATTTCGACATAATATCACATAAGCAAAAGGATTAGGGCAGGAGAATGATGATGAAGCACAGTCTTTAATAAAACCAATAAAATTTATTATTACTCTTAGCATACACTAAACTAAGTATGATGTAAATTCAAATCTATTTGACGTTAAGAGCTTACAGTATTTTTTGGTATAAGTATAAGGCATTTTATTCATTTTGTCTCTAACGTTAGTCGATAATTTCGGTACCGTTGTTATAAGGTTTTTGTCGTTTTTCAACGTAAATACACAATTTTTTACGCTTCACTTCTGTGTAACCTAATTTAAACTCACAATATCATGAGTATTTCACGTTCTTTACGTATATGTATGTAATATCGGAAATATACAAACGTTGTAGCTGTGTGTAGTATTACTTATAGTCACGTATTAACAGAACCTTTTTTCATAAGTAAAATTGAAGTATTTTAAAAAGAGTATCATTTCGTTAGTTAAAGACGTAGAAGGACATTTAGTTGTAATAAAACTTGCACCTTATAACTATTATTTATAAGGTTTATTACAAAATTTATAAATGTACACACATTCTTGCGCACTATCTTACAAAAATTAAAAGGGCCATAGATTTATTATTGGTCCATACAATGTATACGTACATGTGTGTGCGTGAGTAAAATGATTTTGTCGCCTCTATGAATTAATAAAGATTTTATTCTTGATTCCCAAATACTGGGAAGTCTACTTGCATTATAACTTATAAATTGACGCGTGCCGGTATAAGCCCGGATTAAATATAATCTTCTTTAGCCATTTCCCATACAAAGTTGAGGATTCTGCCTATACTTGGACAGGTCTACTGAATTTTAAAGGCCTATTTTTTAACAATCTTAAGTAATCAATAATATTGTGTCAGAGATATCTTTCCTTAGATATACTGATGGTATTAATCTTTATATATATATAATTCTTCTGTAAGTGTGTATGTGGCTGAACTCCTAAACGGCTGGACCGATTTTGATGAAATTTTTTGAGTCTCTTTGCGTGGATCTCTGGATTGTGTAGATTCACAATTGGATCCGGTAGATGGCTTTGTGGTCGAGTTCTAGGTTTTTTATTTTTAGGTAAGCCAACGATCGGGCAGGACAACGTCTTTCGGGTCCGCTAATAATTTTATATAAATCGGAATTAGATACTTTAATAGTAAACGGTCATATCAGCAGCACAGTTGATATGGAATAATTATAATACATAATACTAGTTGTGCCTCATGGTTTCACCCTTTTTGTTTTTTTTTTAACGTGGAGAAACCCTTCATGGGTACACACCCGCCCGGGGGGACTAGTGGTTATGTGAGACTCCTACTCACTAAACCTCCACGGTGTACCATCCACCGCCTTAACGGGGTGACGCGGGCTTCGCACTTGGCATTCAGTTTGCCGCGTCGCCCCAGCGGCAGGCCCAGCAACTTGTTGAGCCCCCGGCATTAATGGGAGACAGTTCGGTACACCCTAACTGTCTCCCCCCATCCGCCGGACCTGTGCAATGGGAAGACGGGCCCCCCCACCCCTCCCCCCTGGTCCGGCTATGGTGGCGGCAGGAGGCGCGCAAAGCGTCTCCTCCGGCCGCCCGTTCTTCTTTGGCGGAGAGGGCCGCTCAGAGGATCTACCTCGCGAGCCCTCTCCGCCGTCTCCTTCTGTGAGATGACCTCCTCGCAGAAGGAGACCACTGCTGACCATGACCCCTCGCTGTCGAGCATGTGATTTACCACACTCGGCAGCGAGAGGTCCCCTCCAACCACCGCGGCCAGAGCGCGGCGCTGCTCCACCCACAGAGCACACTCAGAGAGAGTGTGCTGCGCTGTATCTTCTGCAGCGCCGCACTCGTGGCACGCAGTGGTGGGCTCCCTCCGTGCTATCTTGTGCAGGAACCATCCGAAGCAACCATGTCCGGACAGCACCTGCACAAGCCTAAACGTCAGGGAGCCCTGCTCCCTGACGCACCATCGTCTGAGGACCGGGCGGACGGCGTCTATGGTATAACGTTCATAGCGCGCATCCGCCAGGTCCTCTTTCCACCTCTCAAAGACGCGATTCTGGGCCTGCCTCCGCAGGCCCTCAACCTCTGTGGGAGCTGGAGGCTCCCCTAACTCCTTCCTCGCCGCCGTGAATCTATACACGGCGGCGAGCACCTCCGCCTCCAGCTCCCACGGCGGGGAGCCGGCGAGCACAATCATGGTTTCACCCGCGTTAATTTTATTCAACCAACTCTATTATACCATCTCTCTTATACCAACTATTGTTGTTCTCTTTTCCCGTACTTGCCTATCAGATTGCCAGATAGTTTTAATTTTATGGTTACTACTCCGGTCCTTAGGGTTGCAGAGTGAAGTTACCTATATAACCTATGACCTCCCTCAATAGATAGGCTGTAGTTGTGCTACTCCCAATAGCCGTCGCCGCAAGCTCTGGACGCACCAGTCTAGTCCGGTAGTCGGTAGCGCTTGTAACCTCCTTGTATGTCATATTAATAATAATAATTTCTAAGAAAGCACTTATTAACGTCAAACGCTATAACCGGTTCGGAAAACATCTCAGTCATCGAGAAGAACCGGCAAGAAATTCGATCGCACTTATCTTTTATATTATTCTTTTCCCAACTGTATAAATAATATTTACAGTCAATAATCATATTTATAACTTAGTGGATTCACAGAAAAGGAGTCACTTCCAAACATCACTACCATTCACATATTGATCCACCCTATAATAACCTTTTAACAGTAAAACCTGCTTGCCATGGTCCTTGAACTCATTGACAGATATTGTATACCTGTTTGGTCTTTCATTACTACTTCTGAACCACCAACCAAGTTCCTACAGGCTATAAGATGAATTTTTCTTTCAAATCCGTCTTTTAGTGAAAAGATATACGTTCGTACGTTCAAACAAAAAATCTGTTGAATTTTATAATATTAGTTTAGATTCATTATGATATATAGAATACATTTTGTAAGTAGTCTTCTAAGTACAAACATCTGTTGATTGAGGAACAGTATAAATGAAAGGGCACAGGTGAGCAGTGGGAATGACCGGAAAGGAATCCGCGAGCTCTCTTCTTTAGTGATACAGTCACTTTAACATTCACTATACCTCATACTTCACTTCATCATACTGTACTAACTTAGGTTTTTTTTTATATGATGACTGCTATGTACCATATGGTGAGCACACGTGACTACATAGAGGTCAGCAATCCATCGCAGGTCACTGTCGCAACTCGTCAGCTGGACATTATACTAGCTTATCCCGAAACGCGACGAACCGAAGTAGTCACTGTAACGCAATTATCACTATATGTTCAGACAGATCCCAACAACTCTATCTATACACCGGCTAAACGGAACACGACATGCCTAAGTGCCATAATAGCTGATTTTATACAACATACAGTAATAACAATAAGTTCTGACTTCAATATAATACTCTTTCAAATCAAAAGTTCATTGTCAATCTTTACCCAGACCTATGAAAGCAATCGGTGAGCGTATTTACAGGACCTAGATAATAATTGAGAACTAGCGACCTGGTACCGACTGGAAGACGATAGAAAAACAACTTCTTGACAGACTGTGTGTTTCCATTGGAAGTTTTTAACCTTGTAAATAAAATTAGTACGTAGTTAAAATAGGTACGTCGTATAAATCGACTGTCAAAATATTCTTCTTTTTTTTCTTAATAAAGTATTTCAGTAATTATTTTGTTTTGTAGTCTAGTCAACGGTTAAAATGGTGTTAATTCCTAACAATATGAGCGATAGCTCATTCGACTCGAAATTACATTTAGAAAATTGTATCTCGAGGATGTGTTAGCACATAAAAAATTACAATTGTTATTAACAAAATAAGATGAAAAGGGAATTTAGTTTTTTGTTAATAATTCAAAAATTATTAATATTTAAGGAATTTTGAAAAAACGACCCTTGGTGAGGTGGATATTTCCAATACTCCCAGAACTCTATCTCGATTATTTATAATTTTTATTTACCGCCGAAAATGGGTCTACGCGCGGCCATTACGGTATTGGGCGCACTGCCGCTGGAAACAGTTTAACACATAAAATATTTTTTATAGTAGGTATTAAATATCTATTTCAAAATTTGAATAACAAATGTTATTATCTAAACAACTGAATAAATAAAACCATGTTGAATTCTTATTTGATATACATTTTTCATAAAGTTAAATAGTTTTCACAAATGATGACATAAAAGCTTAAATGATGGACCTAAATTTTTTCTTTCTTCTTACATTTCTTCTTATCTATATACTTAACAAGATGACGTGATGAATGTTAACAAAAGTTTATTAAATTGTTTATTATATTTTTTTAAAGTCATCACAGAATGTAATGTCCAAAACTTTTTGTTATAAATATTTTTTTTAATTTTTTAACCACAGTTACGGTGTGGTCTAAGATGGTAACACGATAAGTCTAAATATGCTTAGCTACAGATTTTCAACTTGAAGATTATAGCTAGTCACATGGGAAATAGAAAATGCCCTACCACCATGCTGTAGTTTCATCTCGATGTTTTCCTTCACCGAAAGCTCAGGCTCATTGCACGGATTCGAACTCACGTCGATAGACGTTTAGTCCGTACACGCTACCACTGTACCATCACCGCTTCTTAACTGCTTATACAATTATCTAATAACATATTATTTATTAATAGCTGTGCCCCACGTTTTCACCTTTATTAAATTTGTTCGAATGACTTTCAACCGCGCCGCCGCGAACGCACTCATAGAGCGTATCGTTATTCTCATTTCTCGTACTTGCATACAGTTTGTCAGATTGCTTGACCTTTATGGTTCCTGCTCTGCTCCTTAGAGTCGTAGCGTAAAGGCACATAACGTAATAACCTTCTTCAATAAATAGTCTATTAAATGCAAAAAGTATTTCTCGTTTCTGACTAGTAGTTCCAGAGATTAGCGCGTTCAAACAAACATTATCTTGTGCTTTATTAATATATTAATTTAGATCTGACAAACTTGTCATTCGTATAAGTTTGCTTTCTACAAAATTAGTTACTAAATATAATTTGTTTGTGAAATGTCAAACATGTTTCATGTTGTAGAACAATGTCAGAAAGTTGTCCGAAAACAGAACCTATACAAGTTTTTATTTAAACGATTTGTCGGTTGGAAGTGGAAACCCACAGTGAAGCGTATGGTTGTTTTTATTTTAAACCGACTTGTCCCGTATTATTTCAACTGTGATCTCGAGATAAACAAGAGTTTTCAATCAGAACCTGTTTGTTCGAACGTTGCTTTTTTTACCTCAAGTTTGCAATACTTTTGTTCCGCACCTGGTTTCGATGGCGAATGGAGAAGAGCAAAAAAGCGAAGTTAACCGTTGAGATTGTAAATGGTTTAACAGTCTCAGTTATCGTTCCATCTTTATTCGTATATTTCACTTATTTTTTTATAAGAGCTCAACAATATAACTGTACAGCACGTTATGGTAAGTACTGAACAGTCCACAACCAACGGCGACCGACGGTAATACAAATTTCATTGGCAGTCCTTAAGGTTATACTGGCCTGCTGAAATGCCTTTTCACGCCTCGTTTGAATGACCCAGCATCATAAAAAGGACACATTATCAGGGAGAGCATTCCACATCTTCTCTGTACGCCAAAGGTAAGAATTTGTGAACTACTTTGTTCGTGCCGTTATGAGCGTTACCGAGTAGCTGTGGCTCCGATGAACAGTCCGTGGAAGTTAGTGGAAGGAAAATGATAATATAAGGGCAAATAAATCCTCAGAACATTCACCGTGATACAGACGATAAAGAACACTTAGCGAGGCAATGTCTCTTCGCTGCTGAAGCTATTTTTCAATTAATAATTTTTCAATCATTTTTATACTGTGAATTCGTGATTGCCAAATGCTTCAACATCCGCAGGTTTTCTTCTGTATCTAAACTAAATTCTGTATTATAAAATTCTGAGAGAACATACTGGCCGGGTTTCACAGTATAGCAAAGATATGATATGGCGAACTACTTCGATGACGTCATCATATTACTTTTAATCCTTACAATTATTTTCGTCTCGTTATTTTATTCTCACTCTAACAATTCTTAAATCCCATTAATTGAGGAATAACATATACTTACATGCCGAGTACAAATTTCATGAAAATCGGTTGAGATTTTTCTTACTATTCCTAAAAATTCACAATTCTTATAACCTTTAAATTATGGAATAACATATACATCCCGTGTTCAACGATTCATCAAAATCGGTAAAGAATTAAACATTTATTTTACGATTTATTAAAGCATGATCGACAATTCTTATATCCTATCAATTATTTAATGTCACTTTTACTTACTGTGTAACAAATTTCTTTAAATTCGGTGAAGCCGTTTTCGAGTATAATCAAGAAATACAAAAATATGACATATTCGTAATCAGTGTGCTTTATAAAAAATGTTTAACGGAAAGTTTAGAAAAAAATATACACTTATAGATAGAACAAATTTATTAAAATAGATTTGATAAATACGTAGTGTACGACTGTGTAATGTAACCGTACCCTTAATTTTCCCTACGCTAATGAAGTGCCACCAAATCGGCTCGGTGATTAGCGCCCCGTGATAATTAGAGTTCATTTGTACCGCGCCAATTTAAGGGTATTACGCGGTGGAGCATCGTTTGAGATTTAAGCTCTGAACGGCGCGGCGTCGAAAATTGATTGATTGCGCATTGATTACGTTTGATCGATAGAGCGTAAATTTTAAAGTAACCACACCGTTCATAATTACTTCAAATAATAACAAAAATATTTTTTTTCCTGTACAACTAATAGGTACTTACATATGAAATTAGCGTTCTATATGGAAAAAGTAAAACGAAAAAAATATTATGAACTTATACATTTCATCAATCGAAGTATGTACCATTATTATCTATGTACTTTCGCCATTTTATAGGTAGTTCATTGATTCCATTGCTGAAAAAATTGTGGGAGCGAGGATCAATAAAATCTTTGAATGCGGTTTGGACAGCTTCACCGGAATTGAATTTTTTTCCTTGTAAGAAATTGTCCAAATTCCGAAAAAAGTAGTAAACTGTTGGAGCAAGGTGTATGATGGGACCAGGGAGTATGGTGGGTGTCGGAGACATTCCAACCATAGTTCCTCTAATTTATACGTACGTGTAACGAAATTATCCAAATTTGTAATTGTGACGGTTGAGTAATGTAACGCAGCACTCAATGCGTGTTTGTTAGTGTACTTCAGTCAATTTATGTGGTAACCATTACTCGAGCTTTTTCACTTTTACAATTTGTTTCATGTGTTTTTTTTATCACACTCACCGAAGACTGCCGCTAACTCTGACATGGTTTGCGATGGATCCGCTTCAACGATCACCTTTAAGTTTTCATTATCAACTAGGGTCTCCGGCCGTCCACGGGGTTTGTTTCGTAATTCAAAATTTCTAGAACGAAAACATTGGAACGAAAAATGTACCGTGCTTTATTTTACAGTAGCTTCACTATACGCATCATTCATCCTTTGAGCTGTTTCTGCAACTTTGATGCCATGGTGGAACTTATATTCGTAAATAACGCGATATCTTAAGGTTTCCATTTTGGGAATAGAATGATGTCAATAAAAAATCAAATGATGCGAAAACAAATGAATTACTGAATTCTAAAGAGAAAAACACAAGTGTAAATTTGAAATAAATTTGAATTTCCTAACCAAACGCTAGAGATATTCGAGAACAAAGTTCAAAAAAATGCCAAGTTTATATGTGAGGCCTTAATATTTACCTAGTTGTTTAAGTTGTAATTTCTCCCACCTTGGTTGTACAAAAATTTATCGTGATTTATTGAACGAAATAGGCATTTATATTGCATACTACAGTTTTCACATAAACATCCTTTTCAGAATGAATCTTCTAGTTTATATATATTGTAACATATACATTAACTCTGTAAATAAGATGTGTAGCTACACTTCTTGAGGCACGTTAGGGCAAATGGGACTGGATCAGATAGAAAATGGAACAGTTTCCTTTCTCAGACTTCTATCGACAGTTGATAGGAAAGAGTGGAAGAACCGCTTCTACTCTTACTGTCAAAAACGTCATACACGCTCTACGCGCAGACGCAACGTACTGCTTACAAGGTATATATATACCGATAAAAAAAATGTAAATAACTAAATGTATATAATATAACAAGAACTGCTTACATCATAGTATTAGATTTACTATCAAGATAACATTGTTAATTTTACAGGATGTATTAAAAAAATGTTTTTTTTTACATTTTATCAAAAAAATACAACTATTTTGGCGGCTTGAATTCTCCCAAAATTCTGCTAGTTTGAATAGGCGGTCGGTTGCACAACGGTGGCAGTGGTATATATAGGCGGGGGTACTGTTTCCGGCGAGTGACATCACCAGCCAGCTGTGGCAGCTACTTCCGGTCCACGCGCGAACCACGTCAATATTTCAAAGACTTATTTCGAGTATGGAATACTTTTCCGGCTAGCAGTCCCTAAGGCTGGATATTTTTTAAAGGAAGTTTTTTATAATTTTCACTCTCAAATATAGAAATTTACCAGTAGGTAATTGTGATGAAAAATAGCTTTTATTATTAAAACATGATTTAAATTTCAAGACAACAGAAATATAAACAGGATAATATTTCGCGTATAATTGGCAGTAGAAATCATGGCATCTGATTGGTTTATATGACAGCTGTAACAATCCCCGTTTACATTGATTACATAGTCACTTAACATCCGATAAAATTGTGATGAAATGGTAACCTAAAAATTGATTAAAAATAATCTATTATGCAAAAAGATAGTTACGTTCACACAAAGAAAAATCTTTTTAGCTTTATTATATACATTAGTATAGATTATGTTTGTCTGTTTGTGTTATATACTTTTGGCAGTTGCGTTAAGGTTACTAAAATAGTACCATCAAAATAGGTAACGTGCAAGTCGTTTTAACTAATTTTAATTAAATGTATAATAGTTTTGCGGTGTTATGAATATAATTTTCAGGACAGCTTACCATCAGGCGGGCCGAATGCTTGTTTTCCACCTTAGTTGTATAAGAAAAGAATACGAGGATAGATGTAAGCTACATAAGATTGCGCTTTTATGTAGGAACTAAGTAGCAAATGAGACAAGTGGTTGTGTGGAATATCAAAAACATTTTCACATGAACTAAATTGCGGGCAACAGCTAGTTTATAATAAAAAATCACTCTTTTACTAAACAACATCAATCTAAAGGGATGAATATCATAATAATATAATTTACAGAGATTGTATCCAAAGATTACATATTCCAGAAGTTTCCGCCGAGTCGGATGTCATCCGGGGATTATTCAAATAAGTAGATCACCTCTCCCATTTATAACTCGATCCGTATCTTATCCCGGATCAATGATGGACTCCGCGATGAGAACTCACTAAAAAATCTAGTCGGATAAATTCAGTGAGTTAATCGACTGTAAACTTATTGAAATGAGAAACAGAAAATAATTAAAAAAATGTTTTATATAAACTTGAAACACGAAATAATTAATTGACTCTTCTATCACGGTTTTTAGGGTTCGGTACCTAAAATGCAAAAACGGAACCCTTGACAATTAATAAGACTTTCCATATTAGAAATCCCATATCAAAGAAAGTAACAAATTGTTTTGTGAATGAATTGAACAACGTACATTCCTACAGATATAATTAAAGGAACTGCTATGGAACTTGGCACCCATTAGATATCAGCTCTTTTATCGGTGACAGGTTCTACCGAACTTAACCCCTTAACAACGACTATCGCGAACGTTGTTTCTACCGAACTTAGGCCTTTTTTGTTTTGATTAATATTTTTAAATCAATTTTGAATCACCGGCGACCCGTGCACTGTGTCCAAACAGCGACACTACAAAGAGGTGGTAAATGGCGGTCATATTTTTGATTTACAAATTTGCATAAAACAATTCGGCAGGCGCGCACAATAACGAGCCGTTTAATCAGCATAATGGACCCATTTACAAGTCAAAATAATTCGATGTTCTCTTTGATAATAAAATATTTTATTGCTACATCAATGTTCGCGATGCAGTATTTTTTTCTTTATTTATCATGGCATCGTTTTCTTATTTCGTATTCTCAACGTAATATTGTTTTAATAAGGTACAAACTCTACAGATTCTTAAAAAAAGACAAGTCGCAATTCAAAAGAATCTTATAAGAAAATCATATTCAAAAGAATAAATATGACTTGCTTCTTTCAGCGTATGCTGTAAAGCGTGGTTAGTTTTATTTTGCACCAATATTGGTGCCCGAACACCGTTCAGTTTTTGGCGTTTTTTTTTTCCACTACTTGCATTAATGGGAAAGTCACGTGAATATTACTTATAGAGATGTTACTATTACTAAAGGTTCAATATTATTTAGTTCTTTTTTTTTGTAATTTCGTTCCTGATGGTGGTCCTCCGACCGCACATATATGTGTTTATGTCTGGTCACGTACATCGTTCTAAAAGCGTTGCATTAGGCGATCTGATTCACGAGCATATATCATATTCTAGAAAATATTTGTGTGGTTTTTATCCATTCTACAGAGTAAATTGAAAATCACCAATGTCAAACTTGAAAATATTGTTGCCATAATAATATTTTTCTAGCCGTGTGCTATCGTCTATTTTACGTTCCAGTTATTTGAATTGTAGGATTTAACACTAAAATTAAATGTTTTCATTTATTAAGAATTGCTTTCATTTTTACGCGCTTAAACTTTAGGTACAAAGTCATATTACTACACGGCACAGCTCGCCTAGGTCCAATCCCCCTATATGGAGCCCTCAAAGCCCTCAACCGGCTGCTCGCGCGATACTGTGACACTGCATTCACTAGCTATCAAAATACACTCTATAACACTGCACTTCACACCTGCATTCCACTCAGGTACATAGGTTCTGTAAGACACCTATTTTTTCTTTTTTTTTAGCTAGTTAGACTTAGACCAAATTGACAAATTACTAAATACATGTACGCGTGTTTCATCCTACCATCCAGAAGGCAAGAGACATGCATATAACTGTAGTTAATTAGATCGAATTCGGATAGGGAGTTATTAGATCCCAATGGTTTCATATACGGCAACAACCCAAGCCGACGTCGGCCACTTTGGCACCCTTAGCAGTGCCTTCTGCTCTTGCCGACAAGCCCGGTGAAGCTGTTAAGGCCACCTGGCCTCGATGTTTGATAAGCCGGGAATTTATAACGCGAGTAAAACAACTTGATCCTTTTAGAAACAATATAATAATAAAATGTATTCCAACTACTTTTACTTATTACGTTTATCTACGCTAAAAACGCTTAAACGTTCTACGTTTATAGGTTGAAATCTATAGAGCATATTCAGTCTTATCTCAACCTTAGCTTAGCTTAAACTTCACTAAGTACTTACTGAGCGCAATTTTTAGGTTTTGAATCTATAGGCTCGTTACGCTAAGCTTATGCTTAGCTTGGACTGAGGAAGTCTCTAGTAAATTGACGATTAACGTTTAGATGCCGCATCGATTTTTGACTAATACATATAGTGCAAAGCGAGATAGACATCCTCTCGTAATGGCGTAAGGGCGCAACCTTAATTTTTATTTGAAGCGTTTCTTTGATACAATTTTTATAGAAACTAAAATATGTTTTTAGATACAATGGCACTTTTAATTTGTTTCTTTTTTAATATTGAGTATGTGTAGTAAAAAACGGTATTTTTTATGTTAAAAGAGTTATTTATCGAGTTTGGTACCTAAATTAACCGTGAATCGTAAGGAGCCAACGGAAAATTGATTTTTACATTATTAAAAATCTATAAATTGAAAAAAAAAAAGAAACAATATTAGACAATAATTTTTGAAAGGTTCAATTTACTCGTAAATACCCGGTATATTTACTAAAGTTCAACAGTTTTGTTTTAATCGATTCCGAAAAAAAGGTGGATTTGTACAATTTTTGAGAACGTGTCCTTAATTGAAATATGTTGTATTATTCTATATACCCAATAATTAACTTTTATCATTACATAATTTAGCAAAATGTACATTAGATCCGAAAGTCAAAAGAAAGCAAAGTCTTGGTAGAAGAATTTTGAACGAATTTTTCATGTTTCATTACTGTAAACTTAATAATTTGCATTTGACTATAATAATGTAAGAAACATAATGTCGCAGGCTTGGTATCAGAGAAACATCGTAACCTCTTTACACTATTATTCCTTGTACGATACTGTTTTTCGAATCATTCAACAATACCTTATATTGCAATTCTTGTTTATCAAAACTATGCACAGATGGCGTCCCGAATCAACTTCCACTTTACAATAATATTATAATTCAGACCGGATACACTGACTGATAATGGAAGTCGCTAGTATTTATGTATGAATCCAACAATAGTAACATTGTCAGCTGACGATGAAGGAAAATATCGTGAAGAAACCTGAACATTTGAAATATATTTATATAAAGTGGGGAAAATACGAAAATATAGATTTCTCAACCTTTGAAATTCCTCATACGTCGTGAGACATGACGGCTGGGGTAAAGTAAACAACTCATAAACTATTAAAGTTAGAGAAATCTATAAACAATATTCTAAAGAAGTGGAAAATTCCGAAAAATAAATTCGACAACCGGAATTTTATCTGTATTCATAAGAATGTGTTGAAAGTAGATCTCCGCGCGGCGAGCACTGTACCGGAACGCTGCCTAGAAACAGTCCGTTTTAAATATTAAATTTGTTTAAATCAAATATTAATTAACTATAAAAATATTTTAATTATAAATGTATATATTTCTTTATATGCATTTATAAACTTGAAGCAAAAAACACCGGACTAAAATCATACATTATTCATAAAATGACCTTATTGTTAATTATATTTCTTGAGTTTTCGCTTACATTTAAAGACGGATAATTAGAGGGTGTTAGCTAGCCAGGAGACCATTAAAAAATACCACTATATTATGATCTCATCATAACGTTTTCCTTCACCGAAAGCTCAGGCTTATTGAAGGGATTCAAATTCACGTCGATTGACGTGATGTCCGTACACGCTACCACTGAGCCATCATTGTTTCAAGTTGTTACTAGTTGCTGTGTGAAAACACAATAATTATTTGTTGGTTAGTTATTTTCTCGCTTGATAGTTTGATAACATTATATTTAATTCAACTGTATACTTTTACGTTGAAATCGCAGTTTAACGTGAACTCACAACACGTTCTGGGTTTATTTCGTCATGCGTTTTCATGCATCATTGTTATATTTCTCATGCGTTTATTACGCAGTAATAATTATTTTCGTTTCATAATGTCCTCTTTATTGCTCATTAAGAAAGTAATATACATAGAGCGCACAAAACATTTTCCGGTACTGGCCACTTACATTAAGAATATTTCAAAACTAATTACAACATTTCTAGATGGAATTATTTGGCTTTAAATTGCAGTTTGTTTCATATATTTGTTAGTTGTTTTTCATTTTAGCGCCATTTTAATAAATACTGCGAGTTTACGTTACCATGAAATTAACTCGTGAAATTTTTCGTAGTATGATTTACTAGTATTTTAAGAGTACTTTGACGCCTCAGTAGAATGTTACACGCCTTCAAACTGCATTTCGAAATGAAGCACCATAGAAGTCGAGTGTTTATAGCTGGTTTACAGAACTTTAACGTAGTCGTATTAATATCAGTGACGAATTTCATGATGGTCGTCCGTCTACCGCTGTGAACAACGAAACCATCGACGCTAAGCCTTAGATTATCGAAACAGACGGGCATGAGATATACCATGAGATTCAGGCATCCTTAGAAACAGGCATGAGTCAAATACAATTAATCCTATAAAAACATTTGTGTGTGTAAAAACTGTATTCCTGATGGATCCCTCACAATTTAACTGACGCTTAAAAAATGGATGCCGTCACTTGTGCAATGCCATGCTTACCAGATTCAACGAAGGGAGGTCAAACTTGGTGTGAGACATAGTGACAGGTGGAAAAACAAGGATATACAGCTATGATCCCAAAACAAAGCTACAATCGACTGTTTGGGTCTTTCCAAGTGAGCTGAAACCAACCAAAGTGACGTGTGTGCGGTCTGCCGCAAGCGGATAATTGCTACTTTTTTTATTATAACTGGACTGGACGTGGCTACTGTTGCTTTGGAGGATCGTCGTACAGTTAATATTGATTGGTACACGGCCTTTTTTTTTTCCGGAAGTTATTGACGAACTCCGTAAAAATAACCAAACAAGCCGTATCATCTTGCAACAGTTCTCACACGGTGAGACACACAAATGATTTTTTTAAAGGAATAAACGTAAATATTATTGGTTCTCCTGCATACAGTCCCGACCTGGCACCATGCTACTTTTTTCTGTTTTTAAAAATCAATAATTATTTACGCTCTCAACGATTTTCAACACCCGAAGAGGTTGCTGAAGAGTATTTAAAGCATGTTTTCGATGAAACTACGGAGAAGTGGCATAATTTTTTTTTTTAATTGGTTTATTCGTATGAAGGAGTGCTTCAAGATAAGAAAGAAAATTTTGAGAAACAATAAGCTGATTTTTGAACAGTCATAGTTTTTTTTTTTCAAGAAACTTTTAGTGCGCCCCACCTATAGGTATATAACTTTAATAACCATCAGTTTAGAAATTCCATATACAACCTGCGTACAAAATTTCATCAGTCTGTTGAGATTTTTTTAAATAATTATTTCTTTTCTTACCATCTCTAAAAGTAGTATCTATATTTTAAAGCGTGTTTATTATATAATGGTATAATATACTTTATGTGTACGAAATTTCTTTAAAATCAGTGATGCAGTTTTTAAGTTATTTCCAGAAATTTAAATTTAGAATTTATTTTTGTTTACTTCTACTGTGTGATATGTTATACAGACATACTTATACCAATCGTTATAAATTAAATTAAATTTTCTTTTACTTCATCAAACGCGCGTACAGGTTAGATGCACAATATTTTCTAATATTTTTATTAAAAAAATATTAATAAAATGGTTATTATTATAAGCATTGAAATATATAAAACAAATTAAGTATAGATTTTACTGAACGTTAAAAAGTCTCGCTCTAGTCGCGGCTATAGAAATTTACTTCAAATAAAAACCACACCTAATGATACCACGGAAAATTTTTCAAACGGTCAAATTTCCTCACGATGTGCTCTTTTACAGTCAATAGATACTGACACCGATGGAAATGAATATGTATAAACAGAATAACCATTTCCCGAAATTGAAAAATCTGCGAATCTTCCTCATAAATGAAAATCATAAAAGACTTATCCTTTAATCTGTACAATATAACGTCACATCGCATCAGAGTCACCGGATAATATGCTCTACATCACGTTTGGATTATCCTGACTGAATGTCGACAAGGGTCGTCGCCATAATTACGTATGGTGTTCAACCTAATTCAATTGTAGCCTCAAGGAGCGGCCGCTCACGGGCGCGGGTGCGAGGCCGGGTGCGACAAACTCAGCTAATTCTGTTTACACGTCCTTCTAAATTATTCTAATGTTTAAGCGATAAGCGAACAATACTTTTTTAATATAATAGCATGGCAAAGTGACAGCACTGTGCCTGATGGTAAGCACAGTACAGTCCAAAATCAGTGGCGAGCGTCGAGAATTTACGATCCATCGCCTGTCACCAGCCACTATCATACAGGGCTGCATAAAACAATTATTAAAATAAAAATTATATATTATACAGTGTGTTTAAAAAGGGTTTACAAAGAATAATAAAATGATCAACACACTGCACTGTTCTTAGCGCTGTATTGAACTTTTATTAAAAGTTGTTTTCTAAATATATTTAATAATATAAAATAGAAATGACATAAATATTTTTCTAACTCTGATTTATTTTAGAATAAATTTCAATTTCTCACAAACTATCGAACCGTGTTCTAATTTTCCGACAGAATATTCAACTGAAAAATCTTTGACACTTCAAAGGACAACGTGGTAGCCTGTACGAATATTGCGACGATTGACGTGAGTTCGAATCCCTGCTGAGCCTGCGCTTTCAGTGAAGGAAAACATTGTGATGAATCCATAGCATGGTGGTAGGGTTTTTTTTAATGCCCGCCAGGCTAGCTACCACCCTCAAGCTGAAAATCTGCACCAAGTACCTATAAGGTGTGTGCCGATAGCTGCAATTGAGAGCCAGTCTTCTACTAGGCTAGGCATGTTACCATCTTGGACTACATCGTCACTTAAGATCAGGTGAGATAGGGGCCACAACGCTAAATCTATAGTGATAAAAAATGAATAAGTAATAATAAAGTATTTCTGTTGCTTATCGGTGTTAGAGAATTTCTGAACAACTCTTTTGAATTGGACCATAGAGGAAAGATGTAGTATCGCAGGGTGTTTCGACGATTTGGCAGCTGAAGATTCTACTCTCGAGGAAATGTTCTCTAAAGCAAATTACAATGCAAGTCATATTGCCTGACAATATTTAGTTGGACGACATTATAATATATCGCAGTAATGTTATATAGCACTAAGTAATTATGCATAATAAATTATATGACATAATAACTATACTAATAATAGGTCCTTAAATATGAAATGAGTGTTTTATATGGAAAAAGCAAAACGAAAAAGGTTATGAAATTATACATTTAATCAGTCGAACTATGTACCAATATTATCTATGCACTTTCGCCATTTTTAAGGGAAGTTCATTGATTCCATTACTAAAAAAATCGTGGGAGCAAAAGAATCAATAAAATCTTTGAAGGCGATTTGGACAGCCTCATCAGAATTGAAATTTTTCTTTGCAAGAAATTGTCCAAATTATGGAAAAAGTGATAAACTGTTGGAGCAAGATCCGGGGAGTATGGTGGGTGTCGGTTCCAACCATAGTACCTCTAATTTAACGACCGTCTGTCGTGAAGCATGGGATCTAGTGTTGTCCTGAAGCAGCAGTGGGCTAGAGAGATAGACCAGTCTCGGTTCTGTAACGGCTACTTTTTCCATCATGGTTTCAATTGTTGAGAATCTGAGAATCAGATCTACCGTTATCTTCTGGCACCATCTTCGTGACACCAGGACTGGTCCACCAAACACTTACCAGTACATTTTTCTGAGTCAACTTTCGCTTGGGACAGAATTTAGCCGGTTCTCCTAGGTTCAACCACTGTGATGAGCGCTTTCGATTGTCGTAAAGGATCTATTTTTCATTACAAGTTACAATACGATTCAAATTCCCCTCGTTATTGTGACGGTTGAGTAAGGTAACGCAGCACTCAATACATGTTTGTTGGTGTGCTTCAGTCAATTCATATGGTATCCATTTCTCGATCTCTTTGACTTTCCAATTTGTTTCAAGTAAATTAAAATTGTTTTATCACTCACACCGAAGCCTGCCGCTAAATCTGATGTCGTTTGCGATGGATTCGCTTCCACGATCATCTTTAATTCTTCATTATCAACTAGGATCTCCGACCGTCCACAGAGTTTGTTTGGTAGGTTAAAATTTCCGTAACGAAAACGTTGGAACAAAAAACGTACCGTGCTTTCTTTTACAGTAGCTTCCCCATACACATCATAAAGTCTTTGAGCTGTTTCTGCAGCGTTGATGCCACGGTGGAACTCATATTCGTAAATAACGCAATATTTTAAATTTTCCATTTTGTGAAAAAATCGATGTCAATAAAAATCAAATGATGCGCCACAATATCGATAATGTGATAAGCCACAATATTGTGTGTGCACTGCACAGTATATTGTGACAAAGTTTTATTAAAAATTGAAAAGTAATTTATGAGCATGATTATTAGGCATGGCTTAATCCTTATGTACGAAAGTTAATGTAGATCCATCAAGACAAGTTTATGTAGATAAAATTTTCCGTTTATAACAAGTTATTTGGACAAATAATTTGGGCGATAATGTAAAATTAAAATAATTCAAAACTCGTCTCGGCTCTATGACTAAGGGTGTAGTGACGCGAACGAGCCGTGTGAGTTGTGAAATAACTCTGGCCGTCCGATAAAAACATTGTCTATATTGAAGTATAAAATATATATATATAAATCATGTCTTATCTTTGCCGTACTGTGAGGCTATGGAACTGTCTCCCGGCCAGTGTGTTCCCTTCTTCCTACAACATGGAGTCCTTCAAACATAACCTGAAGAGCCATTTAAGCAAGCCGGCATGACAACGTTGACTGTCGATGGATTAAAAATCCTACGGTATTCGCCGATGTTATTGGAATGCACTGTGCTCCTCATCAGGTATAGTGTAGTCACTTCGTCGTGCTTCCATAAAACATATTATATTTCATCGTTTCAATGAAATGTAGTGAAATTATAGGCCAGAGTATTGTGCGTTATAGCCAACTCTGTAGTCAATTTTAATTTAATTTTACATTAATTTATTCCTATCACTTAGCTGCTTACCTACTTTACCTATTTGTTTTTATACTTACCTAACTATTTAACATTTTTCATACTTATCTCCTTTAATTAATTCCTTTAATTCTATACTATATTAACTCCGTGAGACCTTAAGAACAGTTTCAAGAATGTAAGATAACCGTCTTGTTTGTATAGTTACAAGGACCGGCTTCATTTATTAATACGTCACAGTAAACAAAATACTATTTAATACAAGTCGGAGAATTATGTCGATGGGATTATGGAATCCGTGATATCTTAGTATCGTAGAATGACTATACTATTGACCCCCAAACTGTTGGCTGTGCGCTATAGCAACAGGTGTGCATTGTAATCGTACGGATTTTATAAGCAAGCAATAACCGACTTTAAGGGCCCAAGCCCGGTGAAACTATAAAAGCCTTCTGAGGCTTCAGGGCGCTTAAGGCTAACAGTGTAGTCAGATCGAAAAAAAAGGCTTAAAGGGATTCTCGCTCGAGCTATCGGATTATCAAGACCTAAAATCGTGAAGTCGACTACAATAGACACTGTTTCTGAGTGCCTTCTCGCTGCCCATCTCGCAACGTGTCACAGTATGGGTATAACTGCTTGTTACTCTAAAGAGAAACAAAACAACCATGACTAAACTTGCCATTTCGACGACAGGTTTATTTGCTATAATCATTGATAGTGTTCTTGATGATCATAGGTTTTTGAAGCAATGACGGCTTAGTGGTAACATGTTCGGACACCGTGTAGATCGACGTTAATGTGAATCCCTGCAATGAGCCTGAGTTTTCAAGCAAAACGTACGATGACATCATAACATGTTGGTAGGGAATTTTCTAATGCCCTCTTGGCTAGCGACCACCCTCAAGTTGATAGGCTGTCGTCAAGCAGCTATAGGTGATTCCAGCAGCTGCACTTGAAAGCCAGTATCCCCACTCGGCTTAGCGTAATACCGTCATGGGCCACATCATTATTTAACATTAGTTGAGCCTGTGGGTAAGCGCTACACCTATAAAAAATGAAAAAAGTTGCCTTGTTAGGGACATTATTTTTTACTTTAATGCTACTGTTCATATATTTCAATATTATCTCCTTGACGTTGCTGTTAAAATGAATTATGGTGCAATAGTGTGGTACAGTCGCGAAGATGTTTCCGATTTGATACAATTATCATCTGCGACTGTATCCCGTGACTGGCTGGAATGAATGATAATCAGGAAGGTGGAAGGACGATGAAGTACTTTATGGTAAAAATATTAGTATAATGTTTACATGTAAAAGTTACATGACCATTACTGTTCTACCCTTATAAACTAACTTTAATAATTTCTTATTGATATGATATAGTTACCAGTAGTGTATATACCTATATGTGACAAATTCCAAATAATATTCCAAGAAATTATATAGCCTATATTATTCCTAATGTATCTAGTTATCATATACAAAAAAAGGATTTCTATAAATACGTCTGGTCGTTCCAGAAATAAGCGCGTTAACAAACAATTAAACAAAATACTCTTCAGCTTTATTAAAGTGAAAATTTTATTCTATCGCCCCAAAAAATTTCGTTCATGTATCGCATGTCGCATTACAGCTGGCCGTAGAGTAGGGATACTGGCTTTCAAGTGCAGCTGCTGGAATACACCTATAGCTGCTTGACGACAGCCTTTCAACTTGAGGGTGGTCGCTAGCCAAGAGGGCATTAGAAAATTCCCTACCAACATGTTATGATGTCATCGTACGTTTTCCTTGAAAACTCAGGCTCATTGCAGGGATTCACATTAACGTCGATCTACACGATGTCCGAACATGTTACCACTAAGCCGTCATTGCTTCAAAAACCTATGATCATCAAGAACACTCACTATCAATGATTATAGCAAATAAACCTGTCGTCGAAATGGCAAGTTTAGTCATGGTTGTTTTGTTTCTCTTTAGAGTAACAAGTAGCCTTCGCCCTTGATATTGTTGATATAGGTATTGTAACCAACTTTATTTCTAACCTTATCTAGGTTATTAGCATAAACCTAACTATTTGTGTCTCGTTGCTAGAAACTAGTGTTTTTATATATCGAAATATATAAATTGGCGAGAGAGCGAAAAATGGCATATTTTTCTTATGTAATTTGTTCGTATGCATTTATATTATCAATGATTATGAATAGACTAATTCAATTTTAAAAACATATATATTTTTATCTACTTTGAATAGAGAAGATAAATAATTTATTAAAATTAGTATTCATTTTTGGAAAACACACCATTAATGTTCTTTTTCCGAAATACATGAAAATTTCTTTCGGGCATAAATATGCATAGTATGGTATAAATATCAAAATAAAAAACATGTTTTGAAATTCATACCAGCTCATTAAACACAAGTATCAAGGTCGTAGGTAAATTTCATATGCTTTCAATACATATTAATAAATAAACACAATCAATATAATACGTTAACACGTCTGTTAAAATTCGTTATGGTAACAACATATTGAATATTTTATTAACCTCCAAGTTAATAGTAAATCGGTTGTCAGTCAATGACGATTCAACTCAAAGAAATAGAATCATAGTACATCGCGGATTTATCGTCCTATTCACGATAAGATTTTTAAGTTTGTTTCAGCGTTATTTCACAGATATTTGAAAATATCATGGTGTTTCAATTTCATTTGAGATTTTTGTCCATTCTCGTTAAACATGATTACTACAAATAGAGATGACCGAATGGAGAGTTTAGGAAGTCTTTTGGACTTTTTGAATGAAAGTAACTCATTTGATTTTTCATTAGCATAGATAGACTTGGAAAGGCAGTACAAGATCTATAGTAATAGATCTATCTAGAATAACTAGAGTATTAGATAACTTGGCCTTTTCCAGCTTGTGGCTATAGATATATGTTTATTATCGTATATGTAACATTTTGAAATAATAATTACTTTTTATTTCACTATATGTTGGCGGATATTTATTTTTATTTTTGTATTGGCTTCCTTTCTGTATATCCTTTTCCTTAGCTAGCCAGTATGATTTTTATAGTATTATGCCTAAAAGAAACATAGCATTATGTTCAATTCAATAAGTAACCCATCAGATATGGATACAACTACTTTTTAGATTTAAGGCTAAAACGCTATCAGGCTAAATCCACTAGACCAAAAAATTGCTTAGCTGTTAAGCTGCGTTGCAAAATTTAAAAGTTTCATGGTTTTTTGATATATTGGTAACATTTACTAGAATAGAACACAGTAGTATGTTTACCAACTTCTGCCTGTTTTCACTCGTCATATGTCCTGAAAGACATAACGAATAATTATATACTTCAAACAATATTTAGATACGTAGATTTGCATATCATATTAATTTACATCAAATACCTAATTCGTGGCGGTTGAACTGTTAAAACCAATAGAATGTTTATCCAATACAATCTGGTTTGTCCAACGAACTTACATTATTCAAATAACATAATTAACAACATTATCGCAAATATGTCGTAGATAGGCATGACGATTAAACCTATATTTTTCCTCGAGAAGAGGCCTTGATTTAGTATGGAACATTTACAAATTAGTATGATATTAGTCTACAAGGATATGAATAGGAAGGAAACTAAATATCACGTGTAGGCGATCGCAGACGATTGTCGCTCGGTGAATAGTAACGATAGAATGAGTACAATAGAGCTGATCACACATAGCCCTTTGTGTTGCATATAAAAAATCATTTCTTCAACGATCTCAACTGTAAGTACCTGTGTGTTGAAATCGTTATGGATAAAGACAAACTGACGAATTTGGACGATGTGTTGGTTAAGTTTAATTTATTCGGACGATATCACAGAGAGCTGTTTTTATCTATTGTTTTTGCATATCTCACTAATTCGTTTTATTCTTCGCAATACATTTTCGCGGCAGAGGAAGTTGCATATAAGTGAGTTATTTTTTTTATAATTCGATACAATTATATAGGTAGTAGGTAATACTAGATTTTCCCGCCAATTTGTCCGCGTGTTTTTCGTCCTATGTCCTTCTCCTGGTTCCAGGCTTCCTGTTTGACTTATAGCGCTCAATTCAGATACTTTTAAACGTGAAAAGGTAACAAACAAACAGATTTCGCTACTTTCACATTTGTAATATTAGTGTGGATTGAATTAATTATTTATTAAAAAATATATACACCGTAGTTTTTGTTACTGTTATTGTGATTATTACTGTAGTTTGTTTTTCAAATAATTTATTTGTCATTTTCTATATATGCTTCACTTCGTGGTAGTCGAGCGGTTTAGACCGGCGGAATATCGACTCGATATTCAACCGAAATTCGAAATTCAACGACATTAAAGCTTAAGATATCTAAAAAAAATTACAAACTCGATAGATATCTTCAGTAAACCTATAATATCCTATTAAAAATATTTAGATAAACAGGTATCTACGAGGTAACCTGGTATACAATTTTGTGTACAAATGTAATTAGTCTGTGTGTCCGAGTTCTATGTGTTCGCGCATCGGTCACCCGTTTGAACTTAAACTATGTACAAATATTTTTGGTGCTTACTTGAATGTTGGTAGCGTAGTTACATCAAAGTACAATAGGTGGCGTGTGAGTTAATTCAACAAATACGTGTCCTTTATCTATAATGTTCCATGTTATAAATGTAAGTTTTCAAGACGAAACCCGAAGAAATATCAATACTACAATATCATTACGCTGTTAAGTTGGGGTCTAAGTCTCACATGTAAAAAAATACGATTGTATGATATGTCCTACGGTTCGTGCTTCGTTACTCCAATTGGGTTAAATCTTAATACAGTTGTTGTTAGTCCCCACGTAAAGGTTTCTAGCATAGTACGATAATCGTAGGTAAAATACATGACCCGGATATCATGAAAGGTGTATTCTAGATGCCAAACAATTTTTAAAATTAATTGCCAAGTACGTGTCAGACCACACGCAATATATGGTACATTCGTTCGTCACAATATGTTGTAGACTTAAGGATGCTTGTGTTACAATGGGCCGGAGCCGGGGCACGGTACAGGCCCGGTGTAACATGAATTACTTCATACAAAAATGACGACGATAGACGAAAAGAAAATCATTCCCGCTTTACGTGTAGGAGAGGTGGGTATGATTGGATATATGGGTGAAATGATTTTCTATTCAAGATTTTATCTTACGAATTTGTCGGCGTGATTAATATGTATACTATACCCATACCAAATTACAGCTTTCTATGACTATGAATCTCAGATCTATGCCGCGGACAGACAGATGGACATACTGAAACTATAAGGGTTCCTTTTGACTTTGGAACCATAAAAAAGTAAACATGTAATTTTTTTTTCTCATAAATCGAGGTTATGACTTCTTATACCACTTTCCTCTGTTTCTCATAGTTTCGGATTTGGGTATAAAATTCCATCTCAGAAATCCTACCTGTAACCTGTTTCACACAGTCTTGTAGATCTTTTATTGTAGAACACACATTATTTTCATCTATTTTAAATCGTTTGGTCAGCACAGACCGACAATTCAGCTAAGCGGCATTTTTTGAAATTATTTTTATCAGGGTTTCTGTTGTGACACAAATACTGTCCTAGATTGTTTTCCATAACTTCTTAAATTGGAAAATATTGTACTAAGACAAGTAATGTAGTAGACATTGCAAGCCTGTTACAAGCCATTTGATCCGTGAATACCGATAAAGAGGGCCCAAACGACGTATTTAATTACTAAAATATTGGTTCTTGTAATTTCTATAAATGCTATAGTATTGTAAATATTGTAGTACATTATTTTCACCTATTTCAAACAGTTAAATCAACGCATGCCGTTAAATCGACCAACGCCATATTAATTACTAAAATATTTTTCAATGTGACTTCTATAAAAGTTACATATACATTATTGCATATTTTATTTGTAGTTCTTTTAGCGATTAATATTGTTGTAGTACATTGTTTTCACCTATTGCAAATCCTTTGATTAGCGCATGCCGATAAAGTGGCCAAAAGTCATACTCATTATTACAAATGTTTTTTTACATATATTTGCGACAAGGAGAAAGCTTTTAAATATGGTAGAACTTGTACAAGGTTAGACTAACACCAACGCCAAGTAAGTCACAACATCACTCGCACTGTTGTTTTCAGTTTCGAAGGCGTAGTTGACACCACAAACTAGTACACGAGGCTTTTCAACTCTGTCCTCAGGGGATGCAATCTATTAATGATTGGCTTCAGATTGGAGTTACAACTCAGTCCAACTTTTTGGTTTCACACATACGATAATTCACCCAACCGTCGTCAAATTATATTTACCATCTATTGATATTAATAAAAACAACTTTGTTTCAGATGTAAAGATGGCAACGAAACGTGCAGTACAATAAGTTCAATAAAATGCACGGAATGGGTTTACGATAATCCGAACAGTTTTGTCGCGGAGGTAAGTGTCCATAGAAAAATTCTTGATTGAAAACAGAAAAAAATCAAATTTTGATGGTTAAATTGGTTAAGTTGGTAAAATTGCATCTCAACGACACTTAAGACAACCCCTTCTACACATAGTAGAACAACCGAGAGAGTGGTAAGAGCGGAATGGTAGAAAACTTACATAGCATATTCCCTGTATAGCACATTTGATGAAAAATATCAAAGTGACATTCATTCAGCCCGTGGCGTCTATTCATAAGCCAGTGCATATTTACTTACTGATTAGGTTGTTGTGGCTTTAGAAAAGTGTATTCAATTTTGTGACTTGATTAAGAAATGATCACTTAAAAGCTAAAGTATCACAGCCATTTTGCAGACAGCAGAAAAACAGCTACGATGAGCTAGAGCGTGTGCATCGAATGAATGGAGCAGACTTGCTTGCTAACGCAATTCTTACTCAGAGACGTTGTGGAACCAAAAAGTGGGGCGGCCCATGCTCCGCTTTAAAGATTGCGCCAAGCGTGATAATTATGGTTGTATTGGACATCTCGAGCAGCCAATACGAGAAGCTGTCCAAGGACCCTGTTAAGTGATGTCGCCTGATCCATGAAGGTCAATCAAATTACGACGACATCTGGTTCAAATGATTAAAGGGATAAACTATGAAGTGAACTATACCAACGTGTCTCAAATGCTCGTCCACCTGGCGGTACCTACACTTTTAGAGAGTGCTGTCGAGTAATCCTCTCCCGGATTGGTCTCTTTAGTTATGAACGCAAGTATCGTCGCGATACTACTCATACCATTTTTCAAAGCAATATTTTTTCCTTACAGTTCGGAACAGCTTGCCAAGAATGGAAGAGGACATTAGTTGGCACCACGCACAGCATTGGATATATGTTCGGTTTACTCCTCGTCGGACCTTTATCTGATAAGTAAGCAAATTTATAACTATTTTATTCTTTATTGATATATTATTCGATTAGCCTAAAGAGACTGGAGTTGGAACACATCTATAGGAACTTTGTGGCAGATAGTCAGACGAGTATTAGAAAATATGGTGTTTCACCATTCACACAATTCTTTGCAGAGGCATATTATAAGTAGCTACTGGGTAGCGGCGACAATGCATATTTTGGGAAAAAGCCCGTCATAATAATCCACTTATTCGTGTTCATGCGTGTCGCGTTTTGTGATCAGCCCGTGTATATCCAGTTTCTGTTTACTAAGGCCAGCATGCCAGCGGCGACTCACGATTAACTGTTGATCTCTCAGTGGTCTCCACTGTTTTTGAATTGCATTGTATTTACTACTCGTATAAAGCACAGTACCCCCACTTTACCAATCTCCTAAAAACAGTCTAATAATATAAAAAAAGAAACAACAATGAAAGAAAATTTCCAATAGATGTGTAGGAAAAACATGAAACTGTTCACATAAATTATTTTCAATGACTAAACCTATATGTATTATTAGTTAACAAGACACGTACCTATCTGCGTCCGTTTTATACAATGAGATGAATTTTACTGCGAAACACCTAAGTAATTTGACGTACATGCTTTAAGTAGAAAAATATGAACATATTATTGATAAGCGAAAACGATGAAATGAATCTTTATGAATTATGTATTTTTACCACTGTAATAATTTTTCACTCAACACGTGGTTAAGAACGCTTTATTGTTCAAGGCCATACAAATAAAAGGTTAATTAAAAAAATAAACATTTTGGTTCCACTGGATTAGTAACCGTAAATTGATCGAAATAAATAAAATGGTACTAAATAAAATAATTGTAAACAAAAGTCATTCTGTCTGTATCGAACCGGACAAATATAACTCAAAAAACTGCCTGAATTTTGAACACAGAGAGTATATTATATGCCATTCTGCAGTCAAAAAGCTATATAAATTGGCAATAATTAGATTTTAATCAAATTTTGTAAACAGCTAGTATATAAATGATATTCCTCAATTTATATTAATAAAAATGATAAACAAAATTAGGTACATATTTCTTATTTTACAATCGAATTTAATGTTTTTTTTTTTGTGTATATTGAGCTTATGTCATTTCGAAAATGATAAACTATGCAAAGTTACAATACAATCTCTAAAAAATAGAAAATATGATGAAAAGAATTAAGTGACGTAAATAATTAAAGCCTAATAAATGCGCGCGGAGCACAGCTAGTACAGAATAAAGTTTAAAAACATTGCCCGCCAGCACACTTCCTTATAATAGAATAATTAATATATACTTTCACACAGATGGAGGTATAATAAGAAAGTTATTAAATCAATCATTTGTATAACTTAACTGAGCATGTTTTTTTTCAAGGTTGGGAAGGAAAAAGATTATAATACTGACAGGAGTTTTAGGAGGTATAATTGGTTTGGCGAAGAGTTTCTCCACCTGGTACTGGCTGTACATAGCTCTGGAATTCCTTGAATCTGCTGTAGGTGATATATGCTCACCTGTTTATGTGCTGAGTAAGTTATTATTTACATTAAAGGAATTAGATCACTTAATAGACTGCATCAGTTCGCGTGGTATCTGAGTAAATTTATTTTGGAGTTTTTATTCCAAAGAATATATCATACCATTGTAGATGTTGTACGACGTACCTTTGTAAAATTAAATCGAAGTCTTAGATGAATCAGCACTACCAGTCCAACTTCTTGGCATCGTCTGCACTACGTCTTACCAATATACCGATACCAATATCTTGTCTATTGAAACTTTTTTATTAAACTAGAACAAAGTCTTAAACTTACTTTGAGTTAATATATATTTACATATCTTATACTAAAACCAAAACAGTGTTATATTTATTTTTTTTTACCTTTTTACAGACGTAGAAATTGTTGATACCAAGAAACGTGTGCCTTTCTACATATTATGCAGTATTGGTTACAGTCTTGGAAGCATAATATTACCTTTCGCAGCATGGGCAGTGCCGTACTGGAGATATTTCCTTAGAGTTATCTACGCACCAGCGTTATTATTCTTTTTTTATATATTTCTCATAGACGAAAGTCCTCGATGGCTCCTCATTAAAGGGCAGAAAGAGAAAGCTATAAATATCCTCAAAAAGGCAGCAATTAAAAACAAGATAGACCTGGATAAAGATACGTTACAAAATTTACATTGCGAAGAAGACAAAGGAATTAATTTTTTCGAGCTGTTAAAAATTACTTTTAAATCTAAAACAATGTTGAGACGATGCCTCGTTTGTATCGTGTGGTGGACGACATGCACTTTCGTCAACTACGGTTTGGTTATCAACTCAGTTTCTTTGCAAGGGAACAAGTACTTCAACTTCGCCATGATGTCGTTAATTGAGATACCAGTTTTATTTATTATAATGTACGTAATGATGAATTACAAGAGGAAGATTCCGTTGATCACAACTTTTATAATCGGAGCAGTTTTATGTCTCGTCCAACCTTTCACGACTAACAGTAATTAATATTTTTTATTTATACTTGTTATTTATACTAGTCAGATTGTAAACTAACAATTCTTAATTTTTTACAATTATCTGGTGACAATACATTTTGAATAAACCAAACGGTTTAATCTTGATGCGGTAGTTCCATGAAGTAAGTATGAGGACTGCAGTGCAGTAACACCAACGTCAAACCTTTTCTGCCGCAAAGCATCCCTCAAAGCAAAATAATGTTCGCGTCTCTATGTAGTTATAAACGGATTTGCCTCCTTAATATGAGATGAACTTCAGGCCTGTACCGGATTTCTTATCACTGAAAAATCCAGCTATATTAATCACTCATTTTTAAACAAAACTAACATTAATTATTAATCTTATCTTAATCACGGCAGCGCTGTATTAAAATAATCCACTTAATAGGTATTATAAATTGTATCTACTATTGGTATAAAATATATGTCAAAGTAATTCAATAATTAAGCGGGGTGGTAGGGTATCTGTATCCTACTGGGTTGCGACCACCATGCATATTGTTTCAAGCCCTTCAAAACAATTCACTGTGATTCTATTTTGGTTTGTCGCGTTTCGGAATCAACCAGCTGCAGCTGAACAGCTATAGAGAGGCTTGAGGATACGACGAACGGCGATGGATCTCTTGATGGTCGCTGTTGTTCTTTGATTGTGTTGTGTTTACCGTCAATTAGAGTGCCGTCATTTTGTCAGGCTACTATAAAAATATTAATTTATATTCTATAACTAATATTAATAATTAGATTCAAAAATTCTCACTAAGTGTTATTATAGCTTTACCGTCGTAAGCGCGACCCTCCTAATGGTCTGCGGGACGCGGGACGGGAACAAGACTGACCAATAAGCTAGTTCTGTTGCTGGCCGCGAGAGGCAGTGAGATTATTTTACTGATGTAATTACGGGCGGTGCGTTTAAAAAAACTATACGAAAGTAATGCTTTAACGCGTTTTTATTCAACTATATTAAATATACAATTAATTAGGTTTCATTTTGACTGCGTGTAAAGATTACACGCACAAGTTTTTTTCAATATAGTAGTGTATTGATTAGCATTTTAATAAAGACAACAATACTATATGTATTAAATATATTATTTATCATTAGATATCTGTACCAGTTGCAATAACATGGATAAACTATTGATCTTAAGATATAGAGTAGTGTGTAGCGGTCGGCTATAAGAAATAACCTACATAAGTGAGGAAAATAGCACAATTAGAAACTATTGAGTGATGTGACGAAGATATCACTAAGCTTATACTCGTAGTGATTACTGAGTATCAATTTTGCTTATAGTCAAACTACTTACCATATTTTTCTATTACAGATGTACCTTGGCTGTCAATCGTACTCTATATGGCCGGTAAAAATATGTCCTCTTTTTATTTTAGCATAACTTATATGTATACATCGGAACTGTTTCCGACTTACACCAGGAATTCGATGCACGCGTTATGCTCTTCATTGGGTAGGATAGGATCTATACTGGCACCGCAAACTCCATTATTGGTATGTTTATTCATAGTTCACTAATTAAACCAACAGAAATTATCAGAAAAATATTGAGTTTTGTTGCTTTGCCTTTTCTCATGTTTGGACAATAAATCTGTGCGCTCAGACGATAGTTTTTAAATAGAGTCATAAATACGTATAACTCGCCACCGAGAAGCAAATTATCAACAAAAGTTTTTACTACGAGGCGTGTGTACCCACGACCGGCGCGGAAGGACAAACACTTTGGAGTTCGAGATTCGTTGGTAGACCTTTCGCTAAGCTGACTAAGCAATACAAATCAAATAGTTAATCTAGATGGTTATAGCGCAGGAAATATTATATACTTTTTGTAGTTTAGAACTATTTTTGACCTTAGGAACGTCGCTTGTTGTCGAACAATATCCAAGACATCCAAACTAGCGTCACTCGTATTGGTTACGGAACACGAAACGTTATTGGAAAATGGAAAGTTCCTCAAATAAGGATATGACGGGAGTGGTATTACCATAGGTCACTTCTATTTGACTGAATCGCAGTCGGAAATGTCGCAAATGTACAATAATTTCCTTCCGTGTTTAATAATTAAGGAATTGTTAAGACCTAGCTTAATTTACTATATTTCAGATGGCATATTGGTCTGGTTTGCCGTCAGTTATTTTCGGTGGATCAGCATTACTGGCGGGTTTAGTTACATTCTTAGTGCCCGAAACGGCTGATGACTCGTTGCCCGACACGATCTGTCAGGCGGAAAAATTTGGAAAGAATCACAAGACCAAAATTGGTATAGATAATATCATTTCTGTAAATATGAAAAACAACAGCAAAATCAATACGTGACATCTTATTTAAAGAACACATATGTACTTCTTTTTATTAAATTTTCATGTTTAGTTTATTTAAGCTACTAATAAAAACATTTGCTTTAAGTTATCATTTCGACTTTTTTTTTAACCTGGCATTTTTTTAATAGTTGCATTTGTCTGTAAACGGATAGGTTCATCAAGATGATGGTAACTATTAAGCGCCTTACTATTACCACATTGTAAAACAGTGGGACATTGCCTTTGAACTCTCGTGATCGACGCTTTCGTCAAGACATACGTCATACGCACGGGTAGTCACTTTCTTTTTAGTAAATATTTAGGCTATCCCTTTGTAATTAAAGGGGAATAATATAAACCTTATTTAAGATGTTTTTTATGTTATTAATTTTTAATTTATAAAAAAAACTATTTTTAATATACCGAATTTCTTTTCATATTCCTTATTAAGAAATAATTTAGTGTTCCGAGAATTGACTTCACTATTCATAAAATAAAATAATTTCTTTTAAATCTTAATTTAATATTTAATAAGAATTCCATACCTCTTATGAATTAGGGGGGAGACGTTAACAATTTTCTTATTTACGTATACTTGCTTATATAGAGGATCTATAGTAGTAGCATATTGAAAGGTTGCTTATGTAATACTTGAACATCTCATTAGGTTCTTTAACGGTTAGTTAACTATAGCTTATTTTTTATTCATAATGCAAATAACTCCTGAGGAACAAAAAAAAACACAAATTTCGTATCTTTACACGCCGTCGCGAGAACACTTAGTATTTAAAAAAAATGTAATTTTGCATAATAATTACACGAGTTATTCCAGTCCTGTCACCTGAATATGTCTTATTTGATAATGTTGGTTTCATTTTATCGTTTTATTTGCACATGGAAATTAAAAAAAAGGTTATTTTTCGATAACTTTGTTACAAATATTTTTAGTTTCAACGTTAATTTAATTATACATTCCGCAGTTATAGTATACGGTTTATACAACAAAAATACTCGACAAAATATTATTATTATTTGTTCATCGTAAGAAGGTTTGCATGATACATGTCAAATGCTTATTTATTTTTAGAGATGTGTAGCATAATTTAAATTGGACGTTAATTTTTCGATTATCAATTATATTTTAGAGCTAAACTTAAACTATAATACATATAATTTATTACTTTCTTTTTTAATTTGGAATAAAAATATATATTTATGTAATTCCTACATTTTAACTGTAACAACACGCAACGAAGAATGTTAACTACAAGAATTAATCTTGTTGTTTGGAGCCAGGCATTTGATAATTCAAGTGGTGTTATAGATTATTTTTGTTATTTAATTTACAATACTTACACACTCCTCAATAAATTTAAAGCATAATCGTATTATCGATTATATTTAGGACTAAAATAATCTGTAATCGTAAAATCGACTTTTTAGCGTGGGTTTAATTTGTATAGGCCGATATAGCACGCGTGCAACAATCGGACGGAACACACTCAACGGAATTCTAATATTTTACGAGACAACGACTTGTCGCTTGGGCAATTAAATAATTATAAAATCCGAAAATTATGTAATATTAAAAGGTTAAGGAACGAAATGCAAAATAGATTTATATGTGAAATTCCTAAGGCATTAACATTAAAGTAAGATATGAAAACAGAGTACCTTATTCATAGTCTATTAATATTAATAAACCTTTACTAGTATAGTTAGTTCACGTTATGCTTCTATCCGAACCAGAGCTGTTAATAAAAATCCGTCTTGAGAAACTTGTGTATATATGAATTTGGTAAACAAGCATTAGATATTCATCCCGCTCCCATTTCTATAGCTGCATCGCTAAGCCAGCATGAATGAAAGCGTCCGCCAGGACTTCCATTAATTTATAAACAATTTTGGTACTTGTCAATTATGAATTAAAAGTTTCAACTCCTTCGAATACCGATTACAATTCGAGAGGACTCTTGTAGTAACAAAATAACTTTTGTACAGACTCCAAATAGGTAAGTGTGAGTCCAAACAATAAATAGAATAGGAATTATAAATAAACTTATACAAATCTAATTAAATATTGTACGTTTTCTTTAGAGTTCCATGTCTCCACAGTAAGTCAGAAATGAATGATGTCTCATTTTAATTCTATTCAAGTATCGTTCTATATTTTAAATTTAAATGGTTCTTCCAGCCAATAAATACAATAATTGTATACGGTCTTTTTATTATATATATATACATATATAAGAACTAAGATTTGTATTGTGTTTCTATTGGCCTGTGTTTAACGGTTTTGTCAGCGTGTTCCAAGAAAGCATGCTGATAGTGTTTTTTTTTTCAGTTGATTTTATTAACATAACTTGTATTTCCTTATGTTTTGTTACACAACGTTTCAAAACATAGCCTAAACCCTTTTAGTAAAATCCTATATAAAGTAATAAAAAATATTCACCACAATCTGTTATGTGGTTCACTGACACACTAACGCACTAACAGACAGACAATCCGAGATACATTAGAGAATATAAGGATAATCTATAAACAATATTTACGTAAAAGACGGTACAGTAATGTACGGCAAGTAATGAAATCATTTCGGAAACCTCAGGGCGCGAGTTATACTTGCTACTTGTCCGATTTTTTAATTAGTGATCAACTGCCATTAGGCCTATTTTAAGTTAGAATTGAATTCAGTCTTAAGTGTTTAAGATGTTATTTGAATTCCTGGCCTACCACTTCTATTGTATGTATTACCACTTGCACAACAAAACTGTTTTCCGATCATATATCCAACGATGTTCGATAATAGAGTATGAATCACGTTTTTATATACGAGTAGTTAAAGGTATGTAGTCAGTAGAAACACATAGTAATCGATGATCAAATTAATGTCGAAAAAATTAAAGTATAAATAAATATTGCTTACTGGTAGTCGTGAATGGTTGGACTAGACATAAAACTGCTCCCATTGTAAAAGTTGTAATCAACGGAATCTTTCTCTTGTAATTCATCATTACGTACATTATAATAAATAGAACTGGTATCTCCATTAACGACATCATGGCGAAGTTCAAGTACTTGTTTCCTTGCAAAGAAACTGAGTTGATATTCAAACCGTAATAGACAAAAGTATATATATATATATATATATATATATATATATACTTTTGTCTATATATTCGTTGTCTTCGATGTCTATATGTCTATATATACGTTCATATATATATGTGTATATATATATATATATATATATATATATACATATATATATGAACGTAAAAGAATTTTGTCATAGAATATTTAAATAATAAATGACCTTAAACAACTAAAGATGCCTTTGGAAAGCGACCGAAAACACGATAAATAAAGTAATGAGGAAATAACAAAGTTAAAATAAATATACATAATTAAAACATAAAAATGATTTATGAAGAATAATTACAAACTATACTGTCTCAAGGACGACGGCACATAGAAAGACTCCAACGTCAAGCCCGAGCGCCGCGAGGCGCCACGGTCGTCGCTGATTGGCTGCTCGGGACATTATCCGATGTAGGAAGCATTCAGAAACGCGTCGTACTTGAACTTCCAATTTAAATTATGCCACATTTCTAAAATAAACATTTGACATGAGTGATGCAAGCCTTCTTATGATGAATCAAGTGTAATACTTACTACAGTATTACTGCAAGCACTTGAGTGCACAAGATTTTTCTTGTAAAAGCGTTCATTGAGGCGCCTTCTAGTCGAGTTTTTTTGTATTGTGAGTTCAATATGTTTGTTTCTTTTATATGCTACAATATATATATGTAATCAATTATTTTCGTGGAAAATCAAATAAAGTGTGGTAAAATCTCCCATAATGAATCAACATTCAAATTTAGATGAAGTGCTTGAAGAGTTCACTATGTTCGGACGTTATCATCGTATGATATTCATATACCTGTTTTTAGCTTATTTATCTAATGCTATGAATTCTTCAAATTTTATATTCGCTGTTAACGAAGTCGGATATAGGTAAGACATTTTTTTTATAAATATGTATGTTGTTTTATATGCGAAGGTAATACAAATTAAAAATATATCACGACTGTGGCAAATAAGTGTACGATCCACCTGATGGTTAACGGTCACCGCAGCTTATGGACGCTTGCAACACCAGGTGCATCACATGCGCGTAGCCGACCCTTTAAAATCTGACTATTCCCCTCTTGAAGAACCCTCTATTTATACGTAGTAGAATGAAAAAACCTCAGCTGGGAACTCATTCCACATCCGGAGCGTTCGCGGAAAGAAATTCCTCTGAAACCGGACTGGCCGCGACCTCGTCTTCTAAGACTACGTAACTAAACATCGCTAGATATGTCAACACCCAGCATCTCATTACTCTTCGAGATGGTAAGAAGTGTGTCCTGGAATTGTGGGACTACAGTCAATGTGGTTTTCTTAGCAGTGAACGCGCAAACATTTGTATTAGAAGGGTTAAATTGGACCAAATTTTGCCAACCTTTGATAAAATACTCTTGGTTTCAAAGTAAAGTTCTACGCAACTTTCTTTAAAATATTTTTTATAAATTATTTCACAACTGGCGCCATTACACCTATAGTCATAGACCCGAGCCGAGTGTTGAATCATTTTAATTTTACATTACCTCCTAAACTATTCGTCCAAATAACAAATTTATCCACATAAAATTATCTTGGTGATGAATTAACTTCGTTTAAGGTCAATAATAAATACAATTATTATACATCTAAACATAAAAATTGTATCTTCATATTTAATTTATACACTAAAACCTACTATTTAGACTTGTTTTTTTTTAAGTCTGTTGAAAATGACTTTGTTTCAGATGTAAAGGAGGCAACGAAACGTGCAGTACAATAAACTCTATAAAATGCACTGAATGGGTTTACGATAATCCTGACAGCTTTGTCGCGGAGGTTAGTGCAAAAAAAATAACTTTGATGGAAACAGGATGCAAACATTTTGATGTTGTAATTGATGTAAGTTAACACCTCGGGACATTTAAGTCAGCTTATTCTTCACATGACTTCCAAACGAGGAACTTGTGATATCGAAGTGGCGAGAACTTACGAAGGTTTTCATGAACCAGTACATAAATACATTCTGATCAGGTTATGGTTTAAGGAAGGTGAACTGCATTCATTTTTACGACTTGATAAAGAAATATTATTTCCTTACAGTTCGGGACAGCTTGTCAAGAATGGAAGACGACATTAGTTGGCACCATACACAGCATTGGATATATGTTCGGTTTAGTCCTTATCGGACCTTTATCTGATAAATTCAGGTAAATTTATTATCACACGCTATATTTATAAACAATAAAAATAGTTTTAAATTTGCCTATTTTTATTGTTTATAAATATAGCGTGTGATAATAAATTTACCTGAAGTTAAATAAAAATATGTCAATTGCTCTCTATTGTATTGTATTGTAGTAGAGAATTGCAGCGAATTTATCAAGAAATAATTGATAAGTTTCTTGCCGGCACTTCTTGGTAGGTGAACTGGTTTTCGAGCCGGTGGTAGTACTTTCATATTTATAAGTGTCTTTTTAAGGCCTAAATGAATAAATTAATTTTGATATTGAATTATATAAATTATGTATTTTTTCAAGGTTGGGAAGGAAAAAAATTATAGTACTGACAGGAGTTTTAGGAGGTATAATTGGCTTAGCGAAGAGTTTCACCACCTGGTACTGGCTTTACATAGCCTTGGAGTTCTTGGAATCTGCTGTAGGTGATATAGTCTCACCTGTTTATGTGCTGAGTAAGCCACTATTTTATTTTTACTGAATGAGAGAACTTAATAGACTACGCCAATTAACTACAGGCTATCTAACCAAATTTACTTTGATATTTTTCAAAGAATATTCACCCCCATTGTACCTTATTATTTTTAGAGTCACATTGCGCGAATAGTTCATGTTCTCGTAGATCTACCGGCTAACAATTGAGTCTACTGCAGTCTGGCCAAAGCCAAGCAAGCCAATTATTGTCGTCCAGATTTACCTGTGCTGAGGTACTCTGATGGATCACAATCTCATGAACCTCAGGAGAAAGCGACATTACTTGCTAATCTATTTGCGACTATCTCCCGGGTTGACACTTGCAACGCACAACTTTCTATAATTTCTACCTGCGGTGTCACAATGTCCGAATTACGATTCGTGTAATGTGAAGTACTTAGGGAATTGTGATCGATCGATGTTAGGAAGTCCAGTGGTCAAATCGTTATCCCAGTGGCAGTAATGTTGATGCGCCTTTACCATCTGTCCTACATCTCTGGTGTTGTGCTTCGGGTTTGGAGGGAGGCTAATTCCCAAGAAGGAGAACCTATTAGACTAGCAAATACAATCCAATTGCCGTAACCTGAGTGTTGTGCGAGAACATGGAGCGGTTCATCAATACTCAGCTTCTCTGTTACCTAGAAGATCACTCGAATATAATTTTCTGTTGTGTTGAATGCTTTCCTTCAAGGACAGTAATGTCAATTTATCAAGCTACTATAAAAACGGAAATTGAATCAAAGTAGTCGTCAAAGAGTTTATACACTGCAAGGTCGTCTAACTTCTTTGCACCATCTGAGGTAGATTCTAGCAGTGCACCAATATTTTGTCTGTCATTAATTTCAGTCTCTTTTTAGCTACGTCTTTTCATTTTATCATAAGATGAACAGTCTTCTTAGCGGACAGGAGTCAGAAAAAAGTTTTGATCCCACTTTGACATAATTTATACTTAAACATCCTTCACTAAAACCAAAACAGTATTAAATTAAATTTAAATTTTTACAATTTTACAGATGTAGAGTTTGTTCAAACCAAGAAACGTGTGCCCTTCTACATACTTTGTACTATTGGTTACTGTATTGGAAGCATAATATTATCTTTCGCAGCATGGGCAGTGCCATACTGGAGATATTTCCTTAGTGTTATCTACGCACCAGCGTTATTATTCTTTTTTATATATATTTCTCATAGACGAAAGTCCTCGATGGCTCCTCATTAAAGGACAGAAAGAGAAAGCTATAAATAACCTCAAAAAAGCAGCAGTTAAAAACAAGATATACCTGGATAAATATACATTACAAAACTTGCATTGCGAAGAAGACAAACAAATTAAATTTTTTGAGTTGTTAAAAATTACTTTTAAATCTAAAACAATGTTGAAACGATGCCTCGTTTGTATCGTGTGGTGGACAACATGCACTTTTGTCTATTACGGTTTGAATATCAACTCAGTTTCTTTGCAAGGAAACAAGTACTTGAACTTCGCCATGATGTCGTTAATGGAGATACCAGTTCTATTTATTATAATGTACGTAATGATGAATTACAAGAGAAAGATTCCGTTGATTACAACTTTTACAATGGGAGCAGTTTTATGTCTAGTCCAACCATTCACGACTACCAGTAAGCAATATTTATTTATACTTTAATTTTTTCGACATTAATTTGATCATCGATTACTATGTGTTTCTACTGACTACATACCTTTAACTACTCGTATATAAAAACGTGATTCATACTCTATTATCGAACATCGTTGGATATATGATCGGAAAACAGTTTTGTTGTGCAAGTGGTAATACATACAATAGAAGTGGTAGGCCAGGAATTCAAATAACATCTTAAACACTTAAGACTGAATTCAATTCTAACTTAAAATAGGCCTAATGGCAGTTGATCACTAATTAAAAAATCGGACAAGTAGCAAGTATAACTCGCGCCCTGAGGTTTCCGAAATGATTTCATTACTTGCCGTACATTACTGTACCGTCTTTTACGTAAATATTGTTTATAGATTATCCTTATATTCTCTAATGTATCTCGGATTGTCTGTCTGTTAGTGCGTTAGTGTGTCAGTGAACCACATAACAGATTGTGGTGAATATTTTTTATTACTTTATATAGGATTTTACTAAAAGGGTTTAGGCTATGTTTTGAAACGTTGTGTAACAAAACATAAGGAAATACAAGTTATGTTAATAACATCAACTGAAAAAAAAAACACTATCATTGAAGCGATGATGGCGCAGTGGTAGCGTGTACGACTTCGCGTCGAATGAGACGTGAGTTCGAATCCCTACAATGAGCCTGAGCTTTCGGTGAAGGAAAACATCGGGAGGAAACCATAGCATGGTGGTAGGGCTTTTTCTGATGCCCGCCTGGCTAGCTACCACCCTCAAGTTGAAAATCTGTCGCCAAGCACCAATAGGTATGTTCCGGCAGCTGCACTTGAGAGCCAGTCTTCCACTAGGTTTAGCGTTCACCATCCTGGGCCATATCGTCACTTAACATCAGGTGAGATTGTGGCCACTAAGCCAAACCTATAACGATAAAAAAAAAAAAAAAAAAGCATGCTTTCTTGGAACACGCTGACAAAACCGTTAAACACAGGCCAATAGAAACACAATACAAATCTTAGTTCTTACTATATTATATAGCAAATTCACCCCGCCGCGTCTGTCTGTCTGAACGCGATAAACTCAAAAACTACCAAATGGAATTTCATACCGTTTTTATCAATGGATGGAGTGATTCACGAGGAAGGTTTAGGTGTATAATTTATTAAGATTTTATGTAAATTGGATTCATATATTGCGAAGATAGTTGAAGATGTCGGAACAAAATCATGACGACTGGGAGCTTTACTGGCGTACGCCGCGTAAACCAATAGAGTTATATGTATTACTCTGCTACCAGTGTGAATAACTTTTTAAAGGTGTTGTTTTTCTACTATGCTATCTAAAAACTGTGCAAATGTATCAAAGAAATATTATTGACACCTAGATGTGTATTTAACGAACCAGTGTATTAATATAATAAAACAGTATGGTATTTATGAACACTTATAAAGTTATGCAACAGTAAATACCTACCTAAGTCTGAAACTGTGAAGTTTTTTCCGTGTTAGCCTGGGATATAATCACGCGTACAAGTGAGAATAATTTGTTTCTTACGACACCATGTAGGGAATTAAGGCTTGTGGAGCCTTCGCACCCTATTGAAACTATTAATTCTTTGTTGCGACTTTAGGAAGTTAGGTTTTTGAAAAGAGCGCCTGTTCAACTGGGGCATTACTATCTACCGTTGATATAAAATATAAGTCAAAGTTTATATCGTTTTTCAATACTTTAGTAATAATTAAGGGAGGTGTTAGGGTATTTATACTCGGTTATGGTCACGGTGATAAGCCCTTCACAGTACATCTCTTTTGGTTGTTCGTGTTTTGGGATCTGACGGGAGACTTGATAGCCAGAATGACAACGATGAACGGCGATAGATATACCATCAAGTAGAGTGAAGTATCTTTGCCATGATACTATTTAAAAAAACTTCATTGATATTCTCCAAATTATGTAAATAACTAGAATAAAAATTTGCCACTAGGCGTTATTAAGAATTACCTACGTAAGTGAGGAAAATAAAACATGTAGAAACTATTGAGTGATATTAACAAAGATATCGTAGTGATAACTGAGTGTCGATTTTGTTCATAATGAATGATCAATAGTATCATAATTTTCTGTTACAGATGTACCTTGGCTGTCAGTCATAATATATATAGCCGGTAAAACTATGTCCACGTTTTATTTTAGCATAACTTATATGTATACATCGGAACTGTTTCCGACTTACACCAGGAATTCGATGCACGCGTTATGCTCTTCATTGGGTAGGATAGGATCTATACTGGCACCGCAAACTCCATTACTGGTATGTTTATTCATAGTTCTCTAATTAAACCAATTGAAAAAAAATCTGCTTGGTTTTTTCTGTTGTGTAGATAATAAAACTGTGCGCTGAAATGATAGTCTTTCAAAGGAGTCATAAATATATCTAGCCACCGGGTATACAAAATTACGTTTTCGTATTAAATTAATATGGCGCAAATTACTAAGTAGGATTATTACTACGAGGCGAGTGTGCCCCCGACAAACACTGTGCGTGGAGCACCACGTACCTACATTTGGGAGCAGCCACTGGATTTAGTTTGAAGGCTGCAAGCGCTTAACAATCTGTCGCCCCTATGACACGATTTCTTACCTTTAGCCACGTACGCTCGTTTGTCCAGCAGTAAGAACATCCAGGGTTTGTTGAACCATAGTAGATAACGCACGCTTCTTTCCCGATGCACACTATATAATCGCCACTGACTAATTGTGCGTTACATTTTATAGTTTATTTTGTAATTATTTTATATTATTATTATATTCTTATGAACTAATTTGAATCGCACACAGTCGCGTGCGATAGCGGGAAAAAGTAAAAAAAAGACTTAGACGCCATTCTTGATAGCGCCATGACGAGACGTTGTAATTGGAAGGGAAAGTATGAGCGCTTCACAACGCTCTGTTATTGGTTCGAATCCCATCACAGCAAGCGACAGATTCATATGCTGTTCACAACAGTCATATGCAGATTAGTGCCAAAATTTGAATTATGAATATCAGTTACGATCACGGAACAAACACTAAACACTGGAGTTCGAGATATGTTGGTAGACCTCTCGCTAAATTGAATAAGCAATACTTATGCCGCTACTATTCAAATAGTTACTCTATATGGTCATAGTCTAAGAAATATTCTGTACTTTTTCTAGTTTAGAACTATTTGTGAGCTTAGGGATGTCGCGTGATGTCGAGCAATACCCCAAGACACCAAAACTGGTGTCACCTGCATTGGTTACGGCATTTCGAACTCTGAAAGTTCCTCACACAAGAATTTGACGAGAGCTAGATCACTTCTATTCAATGAAATTGTGGTCGTCGTAGTAATAATTCCTTCACAATAATTTACTTCCGTGTGTAATAATTAAGGATCAACCTTTAGTTTATAACCTAGCATAATTTACAATTTTTAAATTACTATATTTCAGATGGCATATTGGTCTGGTTTGCCGTCAGTTATTTTCGGTGGATCAGCATTACTGGCGGGTTTAGTTACATTCTTAGTGCCCGAAACAGCTGATGACTCGTTGCCCGACACGATCTGTCAGGCGGAAAGCTTGGGAAAGGTCTACAAGACCAAATTAGGAATAGATTATATAACTCCTGTAGATATGATAAACTACAGCACAAGCAATAACACATGATGTCATATTTAAGGATAACAATGTTTTTAGATAAATTTTGTTTATTTAACTTAATTAAATCATTTACTTTAAGCTGTAAATTATTTAATCTTCCTTTTAATTATTTTATATATGTATATAATTCATATTACGAATTCTAAACTTGTCATCCATATTCGAGCTATGTATATATGTTTAGTTTGTTCATTATCACTCGATGATTAATACGATGAGAACACTTACTGTAGTATAAATTACAGCAATTGGTCGCGTTGGTCTAATATACTCAGTAATGTATTCATTGAGTAATGCTAGATTCGAAGTTGTCGATCGATTGCGCAGCAACCTTTGCTATTAATTACCGGTAACGTAGAATAAACTGCCATGTAAACGGGCATATTATTAACATCGCAACAACAACATAACAATTGAACAAAACGGTTATTAAAATGTTATCCTATTTAAAGAGGTGATGGTTTAATGCTAGCACGCTCTGGCGCCATAATGCTGATGACGGTAGGGCATTTTAAACGCTTGCTTTTCCATCTACCACCTTCGAAAACCTATAAGTATACTATAGAGGCCCAAGAAAAGCAGTTTATTGGCTTACCCACATCAACGTTTAACTTCAGATGAGATTGTGGAAAAACCTAACTCTACAAATAAACGCACTTGTAATCGCCAAAAACTACAAACACATCCAAAATCTCTAGTTATAGCTAACTGAAGTTTATACTAACTTTAGTTAGTATAAAAGAAACATCGTATCAGTCTTATTTCCAATCCAGTGTCCATTATTATTCTTAGCTAGCAACTTCCCGCGATGTTGCGTCGTCTGCGTTAATGTATCTATATTATATTTTTTTTATAAAGTAGTTTCCTATTACTGAAACAATTTTCATAATGTGATGTGTAGTGCCGGAGATTATTCCTTATTACAAAAATATTCACAGACTTTACGTCTTAATACGTAACATGATAAATGTTTAAGCTGTAGCAAATAACAAATAGGGTAAATCCGAGATAGATGCCCCAGCAGAATAGGCGCCTCGTTTTCAAAACCTAACTTCTCAAAATTTCAACAAAGATTTAATAGTTTAAATAGGGAGCACAGGCTCCAAATACTTCAATGCCCCACAGGCTATAGTGAGAAACAAATGCGTCTCGCTTGTGCTTGGGATTATCTTTGCACCGAACATGAAAAATGCTTCAAAGTTTCAGACTTAAGTATTCACTATTGCATAACTTTATTAAGTAGGAATTAATTGCGTTCCATTATTATTATATCAATACATTAGTTAATTAAGTATACAACTAGGTGTAAAAAATCGTTTTTTATTGTTTTTCTTCTTAATTTAGTTAAAAAGTAAAAGAGCATCTATCCATATCAAAAAGGATAGTTACCCTTATATAGAAACGAGTTTAGTTGTTCAAATATTAGTGGAGTTGCAAACTTTAAAGTAGTATAGTTATATAGAGCCTATTAGCATTGTTGGTGTTGGTGATGATACATTTGACAGTTTTTAGATAGCATAGTAGAAAAAAGACACCTTTAAAAGTTCACAAATTCTTTTCACCGTGACCAAGAAGGCATGCATGCAGTAGATATTCTGAATTCAAGAGAAAAAAGTTAATAGGGATATTGCTGAAAGGAAATATCATATAAAAACCAGTTTAAATAAAAGAAATAAAACTGAAGAAAACTTTGTTCTGCTCTTTCCGGTATTATAATGGCTTGACTACAATGCCAGCTATAGGACCCTGATAAAGCTATAAACCATTGTTTCTGTAAAACAAATACATTATGTGAATTCATGCTCTCAAACAGTCGAGTCATTCAGAAGTTACATGATCACTAACAGACCCACATATCATTTTTGTATCTATATCGACGAATGATAATAATTTTTATTATCTAAACGACTTGAGACGACCAAATTCATAAACTTCAGTCTTCTAATCTATACCAACATTATAAAGCTAAAGAGTTTGTTTTTTTTTTTGGTTATTTGAACGCGCTAATCTCGGGAACTAGGATCACCAGTTCTGAAAATAAAAAAACGTGTGGTGTCGTGGGACACCAGATAGAAACAAGTTCTATTCGAGGTATAAAGAAAATTATTATTCGGGTATACATTTATATTATGATTGTTTTATCGATAAAAATAAAAAAAACTACAAAATTATCTTAACCGCTTTATTTTATTAGCAATGATTTATAAAATGATATAATAATAATAGCTAACTGGAAAAAAATAATTAAAAGCGTGTAACCATCACACGCGATTGAAGTAAAACTTAAATGGGCACCAACATCCCGACGGTCATCACCATCCCAATGGTCACCAACAACCTGACGGTCATCACCATCTTGACGTTCGTCACCATCCTGACGGTCACCATTATCCCGACGGTCACCATTATCCCGACGGTCACCACCACCCCGACGGTCACCATCATCCCGACGGTCACCACCATCCTGACCGTCGGAAAGAAGTTTTACTTCAAAAACTAATTGTTCAGGGTTGCTCTGGCTAACTAAATAACAGTCATCACGTAGAATGTACATTAGACACTGTATAGCCATCATACATAGACTATATATAAAAATCTTATGCTTTTTTTTAATGTTACGGACTAGGACTAGGCTAGGACCCCTCCGCAATGTCCATACATATAAGGAACTTTGATCCAAAAAATATCGCCAAGAATACACAAGCCTATCTAAACATCGAAGTTGTTCCAAATGCTTAATGCGACCAAAACTATCAGTATGTATATTTTTACTTTAATATGGAGCGTGTGTTAAAATTAAACTAGCCATACACAATAGTGACAAACATTGTAGTAAATGTTAACAAATTAAAATATTGCAGTTGCTCACAAAAAGTAAAAACATAACAATTATTAATCAAGTAGGTACCTAAATGTTAATTGAGAGTGGCAATTAAAAAAAAATTTGTTGTGAAATTGTTTAGTCATTCACTCATTTTTGACATTTTTCGGTTAATTATGCACAAAAACGAAAAGAAAATACTTATTTTTGGGATAACGTTTGCTTTTGTGATAGTTATAGTAATAATACACATTTTTGATTTTTTTTATAAATTTTAATAAATTCAAAAATACCGCGTGACCAGAGTGGGATTTTTACGTTCACATAGTGCCTCTATATGGCACTCGAGTAATAAACAACGATGAGATGTTATGTACAAGTCTAGAAAAACAAAATATCGTAGCGAAAGTGTAAATATGATGCTGATGCATTTTGTTATATTAGGTCCTTACATATGAAATTAGCGTTTTGTCTTACTGACCACTTTGATCTGAAATATCTCCAAATTCAAATTTATATTTTCATTTAGCATGTTTTTTCCTCATTATTTTTTTCTTTGGCGTCGCTTATTACCGCACAATGGAAAAAATTAAATATCTGTATATTTACGAGTACGAGTTCTACCGTGGCACCAGTGCTGCAGAAACAGCTCGAAGGATTAATGATGTGTACGGCGCTGGTGTCGCAAAAGAAAACACGGTACGTTTTTGGTTTCAACGTTTTCGTTCTGGAAATTTTGACCTTCAGAACCAACCCCGTGGACAGCCGGAGACCAAAGTAGAAAATGAAGAATTAAAGGCTATTGTGAAAGCGGATCCATCCCAAAGCACTTCAGAGATAGCTGCAGGCTTCGGGGTAAGTGATAAAACTGTATTAATCCACTTGAAGCAAATCGGGAAAGTAAAAAAACTTGAACGATGGGTACCTCATGAATTGAGTGAATCGTTGCAAACACGCGTCGACTGTTGTGTTACTTTGCTCAACCGACACAATAATGAAGGGATTTCAAATCGAATCATTACTTTGATGAAAAGTGGATACTGTACGATAATCGGAAGCGCTCGTCGCAATGGCTGAACCCTGGAGACTCAGCCAAATCCTGCCCTAAACGAAAATTGACTCAGAAAAAGTTACTTGTGAGTGTTTGGTAAACTAGTGCCGTTGTCGTTCACTACAGCTTTCTAAAATCTGGCCAAACGATTACGGCAGATATCTATTGTCAGCAACTGCAAACCATGAAGGAAGAACTAGCTGCTAAACAACCGAGATTGGTCAATCGCTCTAGGCCACTGCTGCTTCACGACAACGCAAGATCACACACTGCACAACAAACAACCACTAAGTTAGATGAGCTACAATTGGAATGTCTGCGACATCCACCGTACTCCTCCGAATTTGCTCCAACAGATTACCATTTTTTCCGCAATTTGCACAACTTCTTACAAGGAAAAATATTCAATTCCGATGCGGCAGTCCAAACCGCCTTCAAGGAGTTTATTGATTCTCGCCCCCATAGTTTTTTTTAGTAAAGGGATCAATGAACTACCTATGAAATGGCAAAAGTGCTTAGATAACAAAGGTGCATACTTTGATTAATTAGATATATTAAAAAAAAAAACTTTATATTCCTCCCGTACAAAACGCCAATTCCATATGTAAGGGCCTAATATATGTGGTTAAGTTATTGAAATATGAGCTGATTGTTGAAGCGGAAAAAGTGTTAATGCCACCTCTGCACATTAAGTTAGGGTGGATGAAACAATTTGTTTACAAAAAACTAGATGAAACTTCAGAAGCTTTTGGATACAGGATAAAGATTTTTTCCGAAATTATCAGACGCAAAAGTTAAAGCTGGGGTTTTTGTTGGTCCGCAAATAAGAGAGATTTTCGCCGATGAAAAACTTCTAACGTTGCTATATCGTACTCAAAAAGCGAGTTGGAACAGTTTTAAAGCAGTAGTTTCAAGATTTTTAGGAAATAACAAAGTTGAAATCTTCGAAAAGTTAGTTGAAGATATGCTAAAAAAATTTAAGGCCATGGGCTGCAGGATGTCATTAAAAGTGCATATGCTGTATGCTCATTTAGATAAATTTAAAAACAATTCAGAAGAGGAAGGAGAACGTTTTCATCAGGACATTGTGAGATTCGAACAACGATATCAAGGCCAATACAATGAAATCTGATGGGAGACTATATTTGGGGTTTATTGAGAGAAAGTACTTATGGACATAAAAGAAAATGTTTTTACTTGCCGTACACAGTGCCGTGCACAGTGTGCACTTTTAAATTATTTTCCACTTATTTGTAAGGTATTTTGATAGTAAAACTTAATAAATATTTGAATGGTCTCATCTTCAATTGAAAATTAAAACTACAGATTTTGAAAAATATCGTCAATCGGTATCTTAAATACAAAAGTATTTTATTTTATGTCACATACTTTTTTCGTCTAATTATGACCTAAAATATCGAAATTTAATGCTTTAGAGTCAAGGTCAAATATTGTGTTGACCCGTGTTATCTGTAACGGCTCTTCAGTCACTCCTTTATTCCTATAATCTACAACCAATTAAATGAATAGTACTTAGTGCCAATGTATTATAATTCCATTCGAAAAAATTGGTAAAACAGACAAGATACCTTCACCAAATTCGTCTGTCACAAAATAGAAGGCACTGTTTCAAATCTTTATTAGAAACATAACATCGATAAACAAAAATATTCTTCAAAACAACATCGATTCATTGATGATTTGCAATTGGATACATCAATTTATTTGCATCCCTAACTGTATAAAGGCATTTATTAGAACGCACGCGTGTTTTCTTGTTAGACCGTTTGTTGAGACGCCGCGCCAACGCATCGCATTATCTGTATTGCAAATTTAATATGTTTGAATCGTATTCTCTACATAACAATCATATATATATATCACAAAAATCTTTGGATTTATACGCTACTTACTATATAAAGATTTAATCAATTTTCGTGATATATCAAATAAAGTGTTTCAAATATAATATCTCATCATGGATCAACATTCAAATTTGGATGAAGTTCTGGAAGAGTTCACTATATTCGGTCGCTATCATCGTATGATACTCATATATCTCTTTTTAGCTTATCTATCTAACAGCATAAATTCTTCAAATTTTATATTCGCTGCTAACGAAGTTGGATATAGGTAAGACATTTTTCATAAATATGTTGTTTTTTTTTTATAAGATCTTAATAGCAGATTATACAAATCAACAAATAATACATTTTACTCTAAGTTCTTTCTTTATTTTCAACTATCTGTAAGAAACTTCAAATACAATTGGTATCACAGGATTGCGAAAATTTGTGGCTCGTGTGTCCATGTGTCCTCACGCACGACCTTCAAATCGGAGCATTGCTGTTTTGCAGCATAATTATTTATCACTCTTCAATTTTAACCTAACAAAAAAAAATCTGTCCAACCCGTTCCAGAAACTGAGCTACAGCAGTATAACTATACCAGAGGCATTAAACTACGATGTATAATTATAGATTTGTCTATGCTTCACCTACTTTTATTATCGGCCTGTACTGCTAGATGTCAACTGGACCACTTGCCACTGGACTTAGCTTCCAGTTCTCTACATTTAATTACCGCCAGCAGACTTTTTTAGGTCGGCAATTCTCTCAACCACGGACTTATACCATCTAATTTACTATAAGAATGTATCTTAAGATTTTGTATATATGTTATAGGTAATGTATAGAATGCTGGCATTCTATAGAATACCTGAAGCTAGGTAAAGCTACTTAAACTTTGTCTATTCTATAGAATGCCTTATGAGAAATTGGTAAATTATGAGACCATGGCGCTCGTCGGCCACTGCCACGGCCGGCTCGCCACTATTTGTTCGCAAGTCCAACCTAACCTAACCGTCCATCGTCACTATTTTGTAACTTACTGTAAAATGCCTAGGAAATGTTATAAATGTCGTGCAGTCCTCAAAAATACAAGTAATTTTGAAAAAAGAGTGTCATTATTACAAAATATAAAAGATGCTCGGTTAAGTAAGGTTGGACTTGCGAACAAGTACTAGTGAGCGGCCCACGCTAACGCCAATGTTTCATGATCGCTACTCCAAGAACGTCTATTCAGAGACCGAGTCGGACAAGTACGATCGCCTTATCAGAACCCTTTTTTCAATTCTTTTCTTAAATAGCATTTGACATTTGCAATTAGCATAAAATAGCACTTATACGAAAATCTTCCTTTTTTTGGTGTCAGTTAATCACTTTGTTTCAGATGTAAAGATGGAAACGAAACGTGCAGTACAATAAATCCAATAAAATGCCCTGAATGGGTTTATGATAATCCGGACAGTTTTGTCGCTGAGGTTAGTGTACAAAAAAATTATTTGATGGAAACAGGATGTAAACAGTTTTATGGTGTAATTGGTCTAACGTAACACCTTGGGACACTTAAGTCAGCTTTGGTGGAGAGCTTACACGCGCCCATATTGCATCTTGATAAAAAACATCAAAGTGACACGCTTTCTGCCTGTGGCGTCTATTCATAAACCAGTACATATTTACTTCGTGAACGGGTTGTTGCTTAAGGAAGGTGAACTACATTCATTTTTAAGATTTGATAAAGAAATTTTCTTTACTTACAGTTCGGGACAGCTTGCCAAGAATGGAAGAGGACTTTAGTTGGCACCATACACAGCACTGGGAATATGTTCGGATTACTCCTTATCGGACCTTTATCTGATAAGTAATCAATTAAAAACTATTTTTATTATTTATAGATTTGCATTTATAGCATTTGATAATAATTTCATCTGAAGTTAGGTGACAATGTAGCCGGAATTGGTAGCATGATTAACCTAGACGGACTGGCTCTCAAATACAGCTGCCAGAACATGCTCAAAGGTGCTTTACGGCAGATTTTTAACTTAAGGATGGAAGTACGCCAGACCTTTATTAGAGAATGCCCTGCCATCATGCAATAATTTCATCTTTATGTTCTATCGTTCATTCACACATGTGTTTGCATATTAATAAACCTTAATAAAAAAACTTATAAACACGACTGAGTTTATTGCTGGCTCTTCTCGATAGCTGGGTTGTCATTTGAATAGGTGGCAATATTTGACATTCCTATGTCGACTTAGGGCCGAAATCGAATAATGAAAATCTGATTTTGAATTTTTGATTTAGAATTATATAAATTATACAATTTTTCAAGGTTGGTAAGGAAAAGAATTATCGTACTGACAGGAGTTTTAGGAGGTATAATTGGTTTAACGAAGAGTTTCACCACCTGGTATTGGCTGTACATAGCTCTGGAATTCCTGGAACCTGCTGTAGGTGACATATTCTCTCCTGTTTATGTGCTGAGTAAGATATTATTTTATTTTACTGAATCAGTTCACTTAATAAGCTACATCAATTACCTATATCTAACTAAATTTATCTTATGTTTTTAATTACAAAGATTATTCACCCCCGTTGTATACTATTCTCTGTAGAATTGAATCACAATCGTGATAAGTTTGCACTCCGAGGTCACCCAACTGCTTGGCTTCATCTGAGCTTCTAACAATATACCAATATTTCATCTAATTAAATTCAATCTCTCATTAGCGACATCCTTTCGTTTTCTCATGAAATGTGCAAAGTCTTCTTAGGGGACAGAAACCAGAACAAAGTCTTAATTCCACTTTGACATAATATACTCGTATATTTAAATATTCTTCACTAAAACCAAAACATTATTATATAACATTGAATTTTTTACCATTTTGCAGATTTAGAAATTGTTGAAACCAAGAAACGTGTGCCCTTCTTCATATTATGCATTATCGGATACAGTTTTGGAGGTATAATATTACCTCTTCTAGCATTAGCAGTGCCGTATTGGAGATACTTCCTTAGAGTTATCTACGCACCAGCCTTATTGTTCTTCTTTTATATATTTCTCATAGATGAAAGTCCTCGATGGCTCCTCATTCAAGGGCAGAGAGAGAAGGCTATAAATAACCTCAAAAAGGCAGCAGTAAAAAATAAAATAGACCTGGATAAAGATACATTACAAAATTTACATTGTGAAGAAGACAAACAAATGAAATTTTTCTAGCTGTTAAAAAATACTTTTAAATCTAAAACATTGTTGAAACGATGCCTCGTTTGTATCGTGTGGTGGATGACATGCACTTTCGTCAACTACGGTTTGGTTATAAACTCGGTTTCTTTGCAAGGGAACAAATATTTCAATTTTGCCCTAATGTGGTTAATTAATATACCTGTTTTATTTATTAAAATGTACGTAATGATGAATACCAGAGGAAGATTCTCTTGATCACGAGTTTTACCATCGGAGCAGCTCTATGTTTCATCCAACCTTTCGCGCCGACGAGTAAGCAATATTTATTTATTCTTTAATTTATCCAATATTTGATAATCGGTTACTGTTTTGAGTAATGTATCGATTACTGAAACTATAGTTTTCAATAATATATTTGAAGATCATTTGATACTTGATCGAAAAACAGAATTTATATTAATATTTAAAACTTAATTTAACTTACAGATTCGAACTTCTAATGACAGTTGAATATTAATTGAACGAGACATTTATAACGCAACAACCAATGAAATTTAAATTTTAATAAACACAACTTACTATCTACAACTACATTATATTCCACATATGGTGTTTACAATAACCATTACTATTTCAATAATATCTCACTATGAGTAATGCAATTGTATCGTTTTATTAAACTAAATATATTTGTGTTACAAAGTGTGACCTTTAAACGTTCTATGAAACGTGTATAAGTAGTGACAATGAATGTAAAGTAAATATTTCATTTCACATTTTATTTACCTCAAATTCATATATTTCTCAGAAGTATTTTTTTCTTACAACGCCATATTTCCGTCTTTTCTTCGTCAAGAAACATGTAGTTCGAAATTAATGTTTTCGTTAAAAAAGTGATTAAAATCTTTTTCAAAAGAAATATCACCTGTTGATGCTAATGAAAATATTAGGTCTTTACCTATGAAATTGCCGTTTTGTATGAAAAAATTTAAACGATGTTTTTTCATGTATTTTTTATTTGTATTAATCGAGGTAATCACCCATGCAATCAATGCATCTTTGCCAGCGCAATGGCAGTTTATTGATGCCCTTCTTAAAGAAATCAGCTGGACGGGAGGCAACAAATTCTTCAAAGGCATTTTGTACTGCCTCTCGGGTATTGAATTTTTTTCCCGCCAAGGAGTTATCCAAATTCTGGAAAAAGTAGTAGTCTGTAGGCGCAAGGTCTGGTGAGTAGGGCGGATGACGGAGAACTTCCAACCCCAGTTCTTGCAACTTGGAGACCGTCTGTTGTGCAGTACGAAGTCGCGCGTTGTCGTGCAGGAGCAGCGGAGACGAGCGATTGACCAATGCTGGTTGGAGATGTGCCAGCTTCTCCATCATTGTGTTCAGTTCTTCACAGTACACATCTGCAGTAATGCTCACCCCGTTTGTTAAGAAGCTGTGATGAATTGCACCGGCGCTAGACCAGCAAACAGTGACCATCACTTTTCTAGGGGTAAGTTTTCGTTTAGGGCACTGTTTAGGTGCGAACCAGGATCCAACCAACTTGCTGAGCACTTGCGGTTATATCAAACAGAATCCATTTAATACCGCAGGTAACAATGCGGTTCAAAATTCCTTCATTTGTGTGTCTGTTGAGCAGTGCAAGGCACGTCTCGACGCGTACTTCGCGCTGGCGTCATTGAGTTCGTGGGGCACCCATTTGTCAAGCTTTTTTACCTTGCCAATTTAACGCAAATAGACCAATATTGTTTTGATGCTAACGTCGAAAGCTGCTGCTAATTCAGCCGTAGATTATGTATCATCAGCTTCCAGAATCGCCTTTAATTCGTCATTGTCGACCAAAGTCTTCGGACGACCGCGAGGTTCATTTTTCATGTCGAAATTCCCAGAACGGAAGCGAGCAAACCAATAACAGGTGGTGCGTTGGTTTGTAGTGTTATCTCCGTAAACGTCGTTGATGTTGCGTGCCGCTTGTGCCGCGTTACTGCCACGACGGTACTCATATTCCATAATTACTCGAATTTTTAACGTATCCATGATGACAAAAAAGATTTAAACGCGATGAAAATGTAACACTAATCAATACACAAATGACTACTTTTGGAAAAGGAATTCCATGTTTTTAAAATAAAATTAATTTGAAATTAGAATTCTTAGCCAAACAAAAATTATTTTGATTTGAAATGGCCAGTACTGCAGAACGGCAATTTCATAGGTAAAGACCTATTATATTCAAGGCTCCATCTATTAGCAATCTGTCTAACCAACGTTACAGTTGTTAGATCGTTGACATTCTATAATGTACAAAATATACCCATGAGTACATGGGTCAGCTAGTACGTTATAATTTTAAAAATAAACTTGCTATATCCGCCATGCAAAAGAAACACGGTTTTAGATAGCATAATAAAATCTTGTTTATTGTGTATGCACTTAACCCCTTCAGCTGAGCTTCAGGAGATTGGAATGTTTGTTGTGTGGCGCACTACTTTCCCATATAAATTAAATGACCATTAGTGACGTTCTGCCTTTCAAGTAAGCAACCGTAATACGAAATGTGACACAACCTTCACTACACATACGACGACGTGATAGATGTTGTGTCATGTGCACTCCATCTATATGTATATAATTAATGAACAGCGTCTAATAAAGTCGACATCTATAAACGATGTGGTGTGATAGCATTCCAAAAATTCCAGGGTTGCCCTCTATATCAAGAATCGGCGGCAATTCGGGAATTGCAGGATTGCTCTCTATATATAGAGCTTTCGGTGACTCGGGTTAGTTTATCGTTTATCGCGGTTCTAAAGACATACAGGTCACGCCCAAATAGTTCTTGGTTATTCTGATCTTCTTTTACCAAAAATGCTTTTAGAACTTGTATCTTGATCTGAAGCCTCAGATCTGGATAGATCGGTCGGTCATAATCTTTCTCGGACCCATAATCCCCATCATCACTGAAATGGTTTGGAGTAGTTTCCCTTGACGCCGAAGCCTCTTCGAAAACTTCATTGACCTCTGGTTACTTTGTTTTCCATCCATCTGAAACAACAAGTAGATAGGTAGCTACTATTCTATCAATTGCGATGATACTAATGATATTCGTATATAAATGAACAGCTGTGTTATAAAGTAATATTTAGTTGTAAATAATAATCACATATAACTTCACCATAAATCAACATCTACTACTCAATCTACTCAAAACATCAATAAATTTCTTACTATGACGTAAAATGACTCCCAAAAAAAGTCTACAAAAACTGACGTGGAATGGAGTTAGCGATCTGAGAGTTGGAAGTGTTACGGCGAGGTGACGTAGCTAATGGAATCAGCATTGGCTGCGGCCGTGAAGTAACGTTGTTAACAAAAAATTTCTATACAATAACTCCATCTAGAGAGTGAAAGACTAGTGGAAGTTGTGTAAGAGCTAAATTGTGGAAAAATCACTGCCACTGACGCATAGTGAAATTGCTGGCACCTCTGTGGCTATAGGCTGTGCCCCATTAATCATCATATAAACAGGATTCCTGTTTGTCGTTTGCATAACATTTAAAAATCCAGTTATGCTACATATGGACTCATTTTTTACAAATTTATCAGTTGTAATTTTATCTTTAACATGGCAGTACTGGTTTAAAGTAATTAAGAACCACTTATTTGCGATAACAGAGTATTTAATGTATGTCCTGGTAGAATAAATTATACAATAAAATAATTAATCGTGAAAATTTTATAAGTAATATTATCATCTAAAATATAAAAAAGATAGATGTGGTGTCGTGGGCCACCAGGTAGGAACGAAGTTCCTTCGGCTAATGTAGAATCGATACAATTTGCAAAAAAAAAATCGTGCTCAATTTTATGTAGGTTTTCTTGGTTTTTCTCTCAAATTTTGCTGATTAGTTTTTATTTAAGTACAGGAAAGTATTTAGGAAATTCAGTATTTTAGGAAATAATAAATTACGTAAATTAAAAAAAAAATCGTAATTCAAATTATCAACTAAAATAACAAAATATGTCTCTTTATTTTTGTTTGACAACATAAAATTACATAGAAATAGAAATAATTACAAATACAAAAAAAGTTTATTATTATTATTATTATAAGTAATTCTTATTAATCAGTCTCGTCATTAAATTCTATTGCTGAAACTATTGGCTTGTGGTAACTAAAATATGATACATATGTTTGTGATTCTATTTTATGCAAATACCTCGAAAAAACAGCATCAATAGTAGTACCGTACCTCGTTGTCGATTCTTTTGGATTGTTATTTATATGTAGTTTAATTTTTTCTAAAAGAAATGTTCTTAGTGGTTCTGATTTTTCATCTGCAAAATTGATATTGAAGTCTCCAGATAAATACATCGGAAGCTAATGGAAGTTTCCACCAAGTATTACAGAAACCTCATCAGTATATTCTATCAGCGCTCGATGGATGAAATGTTTCACATCATCAATTTTTGTATTTGGTGAAATGTAGACTATTACCATGACAGTTTCAACTCCGTTGTTCGTTTTACATATAGCTGAACAAATGCCTCCAACTCCTGTACGTCTAACATTCACATCGCCAGTATTTTTTAAGATTATGTTCATATTTGGTGTAAAAATATTAGTAGTGTCATTGCTATTTTGATAGATAGCAACTCCACCTGTACGTACGTAATCTCCCTTGAAATGGGCAATGCAGTTGAAATTAGGAATATCAAACTGTTGGTCATTGCTCATCCACGTTTCGGAAAGAAGTAAGAAATTCGTTTTTTGAATTACAGAATCCGATAAATCCAATCTATGGCTTTGTAGACTTTGACCTAGAATTTAATATGGTTATGGAAATGCCATTTTTAGTTTGAAGAAAATCCAAGATCGTTTGGGCTTTAGTGTGTAAAGGGTTTAACAACAATCTCTGAAATTCTTGCAACAAAGTTTTCGTTGATGATGCTTGCACTCGATTATGGTGGAATCTGAAGTTAGTTGGATCGTTATCGGGTGTTACAATAAACAAACCTTCGATGTTTGTTACACGAGATAGCGCAACATAAACAAGTACACTACTCGCTTGTGTCGCGCATGCGCACGTCTCATTTAACGGTTTTATTCCACGGACTTTTTTTTACGGTTTTACTATCACATTTTTTTTTCAGTTCGGTCGCGCAGCAAAATCCCTATCTCCTCCAAGCCTACCGTAAGGAACTTCGTTCCAACTATCAAAAATAATCTACGTGCGTAAAAAAGAACACGTAGAAATTAGTTATTGATGAAAATTTCCTTAATACAATGTCGTGACGATACGCCGAAGATGTCACGTGCTAAGTTTATTACTCGTAATTATAACTGAGTTTTGAATTTAACTGCAGTGCAACTATCATAATTTTCTGTTACAGATGTACCTTGGCTGTCAATCGTAATCTATATTGCCGGTAAAAATATGTCCTCGTTTTGTCTTGGCATAACTTATATGTATACATCAGAACTGTTTCCGACTTACACTAGGAATTCCATGCAGGCGTTATGCTCTTCATTGGGTAGGATAGGATCTATATTGGCACCGCAAACCCCATTACTGGTATGTTTATTCATAATTCTCTAACTACACCAACTGAAAAAAAGTATTTAGTATTGCCGCTACATCTAACTTATCTTCTGCTATTTTTAATACGGTAAAAATAATGTTTGAAGTACACTAAATCAGTGCGATTAAATGACGAATCTTTTAATGGCTTCACAAATATATTTAATTAAAATTAATTTTGAAGCTATAATGGCTCAGTGGTAGCATGTACGAACACCGCGTTGATCGACGTGAATTCGAATCACAGCAAAGAGCCTGAGCTTTTGGAGTAGGAATAAATCGTGATGATGGTAGGGCATTTCAAAATACCCACTAGGTTAGCTAATACCCTCAAGCTAACAATCTGTCACCAAGCTATAGGTACATTGAGGTACACTTGAGAGCCGGTCCCCCCACTAAGCTTAGCGTGTTGCCATCTAGAGGCATAGATAGACATATGATAAAAAAAATAAGCGGATTATTACGAGGCGAGTGTGCTCCGGCCGACCGGAAAAACACCAAACACTTTGGAGCTCGGGATACGTCGATGGACTTCTCGCTACGTTAGGCGGACTTGCGATATGTAGTGTGATAGATTTGTAACAAATCTAAAAATATCTTCAGTGCATTTTGTTTTAATAGTTGCTATAAAAATGTTATTCAAAACACTTTTATAAATTGAATGCTAGTAAAGGCTCCCATCTTTAGTCCGTCTAGGTACTGGTCTACAGCAACTACAATTCTACAATAGCGATTTGTTGGATAATAAATTCAAGAATTATGATGCAAAAATTTTATAGGGTGAATCATACGTGAATGACGGTGATGTCTGGAAGTAACTCCCAGAGACTCTCACTGCCTGAAAGGCGCTATCTATGGAGGCAACGAGTAGGTGGGAGAGGTTGTTGTTGATATCGCTCTATATTGCATTGTTCGGAGGGTGTGGCCCTCGTAGTCAGGCTCATAGAGATGCTAGGCCTCAGGGTAGCCGTCGAGAAAACCGATGCCCTCCTCTTTCACGGGCCTTAGTGCGGACTGCCTCCAGGTAGCCAGTATAATTGGTGAGGGATATGCGTTCCAATCATCTGGGCCTCATCATGAACGGGCGTTATTGGTTCGAGTCCCACTTCCAGGGATTCGGACTGCGGGTGGTGGTGGCTGCGACGGCTCTTGCTCGGCTCATCCGGAATGCGGGACAAGCTGCCGCCGACATTACGTGGTAATCGTGCGAAACATAGCCATCTGCGGGGCACCGATCTGGGTGCAGCTCAGCGTGTTGTGGCTGCTAAGGGTGATCCGCGAATACCGACCGGTATCCGCTGGGCAGCCTTTGTGTTTGCCGGCTCCCCGCCGTTGAAGCTGCACAGAGATTGCAAGTATTAGAAAGGAGGGGCAGGCAGAGATGCTGCAGCGATAGGGGGAGGATCTGGCGGATGCGCGCAATGACTGTAATACCATAGACGCCATTTCCCCGGTTTTTGGAAGGTGGTGCGTCAGAGAGCGAGACTCCCTGATGTTTAGGCTTGTGTAGGTACTGTTCGGAGATGGTTACTTCGGATGTTACCTGCACCAAATAGCTCGTAGAGAGCCCACTACCGCATGCCATGAGTGTGGTGCCGTGGAGTATACGGCGCAGCACACTCTCCCTAAGTGTGCTGTGTGGGATGGACAGCGCCGCCCTCTGGCCGCGGTGGTAGAAGAGGACCTCTCACTGCCGAGTGTGGTGTAAGTGATACTTGACAGTGAAGGGTCATGGACTGCATTGGTTTCTTTCTACAAGAAAGTCTTCTCGCAGAAGGAAGCCGCAGAGAGGGCTCGCGAGTACGATACTTTTAGCGACCCTTTCTGACACAGACGAGCGGGTGGTACGAGCAAGCGATTTGCTCGCCGAACGGGTCGTAGGACCCGTTTTCCCATTTCTGTGGCATTGCTGTCCCATCGGCAGACGGGGGAGACAGGGTAGTACCGAACTGTCTCCTGTAAGCCGAGTCTCGGAATTAACCGGGCCGGCTGCCGGGGCGACGCGGTAGAATGCTACTAGCGGTCCCACGTCACCCTTTTACGGCGGCGGATGGTACACCGTGGAGTTTTAGTGAAAACGAAGACGAAAATTAAATCTTCTTCGGAGCTTTCATGAAGGAAAACATCGTGATGAAACCATAGCATGGTCGTAAGGCTTTTCTTTTCGCCTGACCAGTTACCACCCTGAAAATCTATCGCCAAGCACTAAAAGGTGTGTTCCAGAAACTGCAATTGAGAACCAGTCTTCCACTAGCTTTAGCGTGCTACCATCTTGAGCCACATCGTCAATTAAGATGAGGTGAGATTGTGGCTTGTAATGTTAAAAAAGCTGGTATCTAATTCATGAGAAGATTGTACTGTATTTTCTTTGATTATATATCCTTTAATTAGTATTAAAATCACGTTTTTCATTAAATACACTATCACACACTAAGATACCAAAGTAAAAATCATTAAGTACACTATCTCACACTAATAGACAAAGTATATTTTTCTTATTTACATACAAAATATTTTCGTAGGTATTAGACAAAAGTAACAAAACACTATATTACAATACATACAATGACATGTTTACAGAAAGTTTCAGTAAAATTGACTCTTATGATTAAATCTTACTCTTATGATTTTTTCAGACCAAAAAACACAAAACCTTAATTATTTCCATTAGTCGATTATGTCACTTAGTGAGTTTTACCTTTGAACCGACGATATACAGACTTACAAATGAAAAAGTTACATAAAAAATATATGAAATACTCCCATCTACTGAGGCTGCTGTAACAGCCCATATGTAACTGTGTCGCAGCAATTTTCAATTTGGGTTGCACACCTGCCGCTGTTGCTGCAATATTAATCTTAAAGCGACCATGCGAATCTGTATGTAGTACAGGACCTAGTAGATGTTTCTTTGTCAAAATATCTGGTTGTTATGTACTCACTTTACTAATAGGAAAGATTTCATTTATTGATTTAGTAGCACCGCCAGTGATCAGTGCACTTAATATAAATGTAAAAAAGCAATTTGCAGAAGTAAACACAATAATAACCTTTTCAGGCAATCACAATATATACCTACGTTGTATACAAAAATATATAAGTAAATTAAAAATCTATACAATCTTCAAATTAAATAGGTATAATTAATAATTATATCGAAATATAAACCAGACAAAAATATCCATTTTCAACTGTATATAAAAAGATTAATGAAATTTTTAATAGCTTTTTTCTGTGACTTCGTCTCTGAAATCTCTGCTATTTATTAATCCTGAACACCAGAAAATAATTCTGAAATATATCAAAATTATCACCAAAAGCGTCGCTAGATCTACATACTCTGCTGATGATGGAGTGATGCAGAAGACTCATCATTACAAAGGGTACCTGCAGGAAAGCATTAACGGAGAATGTGTCTAAAGTCAACCACATACGCTACGGTTCACTTGAAATGCCTACCTGTTAAGGTGTGCCGGCACAGGTAGACCAGAGCGTGTTTGGAATAGACCTGTGTAGTTTCATCGAAATCATTTTTTTTTGTGACAAGGTAAACATGTGTGTGCACATGCACAATCTGTACAGGCACACCCGCATAGGTAAACCTCTCCGGCAGACCGTAGCGTGTATGGTGAGCGTAAGTAGCTCGATGTAACGTCAGCTTAGTTGTAGGGGATTTTCTACTATATCAGCAGTTGCACTTAATAACTATTCCCTTATTCTCAGTGCAATACCGTCTTAGACCAGAAACGGTAAATTTTTGGTCTATTACTGTTTCAAAAATGTACGGCCAGGTTATATTGGAACGTTAATTAAACAAGGAAAACGTTTTTAATAACTGATGAATTTTAATTAAACGTGCCTGACTCCCGCAGCATAGATTGCGTGCGTGGAATTTCCCGTCAGGAATCGTTACCACAGCTCGCTTCGAGAACCTTTCATCTTCAATGTATGTAATATGTGCAGAGCTTATGAATTTTTCCAATATATGAGTTTCATTTTTGCCGTTTCAAATAGAAATCGTTACACCAAAGCCCTTTACGATATTCCTAGTTATTACTACTAGGTACAAATTACCGTTTGTAATGAAAACGAATAAAAAACAAAACATAATGCATTCCAATGAAAAAAAAAATCACTATTTTTCATTTATATGTTATCGAAAAAACAGAAACGTCGACAAGAGAAACGTCAAAATTAATAAATAAATACTCAAATTCAATCAAACCAATTAAGCAGAGGAGCAATTAAGGAGTCCGTGCATGTCACGGTATATAGATCACAAAAGCACATGGAGAAAAATCAGTCATAGTAGCGGAGCGTATTGAGTGTAGAGCCTTTCATGATTATATTTGTAAGCTGCCATGGCGACGGTGATTATTTATCTTTGAATGAGTCTGAATTTTCATTGAAGAAAACATCGTGAAGAATCCATATCATAACTACTACTAGCTACTACTAAGTTCAAAATTGTAATAACTTCTATTAAACTTATTGTCAAAATAATTAACAATACTTATATAGTTTAAAACTTCCCAAGAAAATAATTATAAACCCGATCGAGTTTTTTGCTAGATTTTCTTGGTGGCTAGGATGTTTAGCAAAATTTAGGATTTAGGAAAATTTTATATTTAGATTTTTTAAATATATCACCAAGCGCCTATAGTTATGATGCGGCAGCTGCACTTGGACCCAGCCTTGTATGTAACCATATTAGCAATATTGTCATTTCAAACGCTAAATCTAAAAATAATCTAATCTAAAAACATTTAAGAAAAACAAATAACTGTTATCTTCTATACATATTATAAAGCTCATTGGCTCTCTGTCTGTCCGTTTAAGTTATTATCACGTGAAATCCACTTATCCGATTTACATGAGTTTTTTAAATTCATAGCTGTATTAGCTGGGCAGCTTATAGGGAATATTTTATTAGATAAAATGTATAAACTAAGTAGTAATAATAATGGTAAATAGATTCGGAAAATAGACGCTTTTGAGGTGCTTAAATGGTTTAACGCTGAGTAGTCCACAAGAGATATATGAAATTAATGCTCTACATAATTAGAGGTCTAAAAAAGACCAACGAAAAAAAAGACAGCGATAGCATATATTGTACTCGTATATCTTGTAAGGATCAACCACATTAAGCATTTTTACTTAACTTTAAAATAATCGGCGGGCGAGCGCCGTGGATGAAGGCGAAGGCAGCACGATCCATCCGAGCGGAGCCGCGGGCACAGCTAGTATTATAATAAATGTCAGGATCCTGCTAAAAACGTAAAGTCTTAAGAAAGCTTTATAATTCATCAGACTAATGCAAATAATTTATGAAACAATTCACTAACACTGTAGGTACTGATAAAATGTTCCGTCGAAGTTGTCGACATCCAGCCGGCTTTAACGCTTTATATTTTCGATATTCCTTTTAAAATTATTTCAATAACTCGAATTGAAAGGGGTGGAAAATATTCGGGCCGTAGTCGCCGGATCCAAAAACTTTTCACCAACTTTCCAATAAAATCGTCTAAATACTTCTTCTAACAACCGAATATTATTTAGGATTAATTGGAATTTTACGTTATTTCCGATGAGAGGTTTTGTGTTTTTTTTTTTTTTTTCGATCTGACTATACTGTTAGCCATAAGGGCCCAGGAGCCTCGAACGGCTTTTACAGCTTCACCGGACTTGGGGGCGAGCGCTTAAGGCACTCAGCCACGAAAGAGGTTTTGTGCGTAAGAATCCTTTTTTATATAAGGATAAAGTCGAGTGATAGAACTTGCCAATTATGCACACTGGCAAGCGCGTCCCGAAATCAGCCGGTATATGTCCAGTAGTAATACGGAGTAGTAGGAATGTGGTACCTAACTAGGTCACTACCGCCAGCACATGGTAATAATAATAGTAACCGGAGTACAATCAACGACAATAAACGGAAAAGTAACAGTGCCGTTACAGTGCTACAAAAAGAAAATATGTAAATTTTAATTAAAAATACATCGTTGCATGAGTGACACCATAGCCTATCAACAAGATCAAGATCGCTCAAAGGGCAATGGAGAGAGCTATGCTCGGAGTTTCTCTGCATGATCGAATCAGAAATAAGGAGATCCGCAGGAGAACCAAAGTCATCAACATAGCCCGAAGAATAGCCAGACTTAAGTGGCAGTGGGCGGGCCACGTAGCTCGTAGAACGGATGGCCAACGGGGCCGAAGGAGTCACGTACCGAAATACGCAGCGTGAACAGACCTGTCACAAGGTGTTTCGACGACCTTGTAAAGGCTGCGGAAAGCCGCTGGATGCGGGTAGCACAGGACCGGTCGTTGTGGCGATCTTTGGAATAGACCTACAGCAGTGGACGTCTTTTGGCTGAAATGATGATGATGATGACGTCATTCGCGTTCCATATAAGTTTCTGAGGCACGTAAACTTTATTTTAGTATTTCGTTCATCAGCGAGTTTCACTTGATGATATTCCACAGTTTCTTGTGAACGAACTGACTGTGGACTACTGAGAAAATCCCGTCCACATTATATCAGGCATTTTAATTTAAGTTTAATCCAAATCATAATCCAATGAATTAAAAACCCTTTGAGAATATGCTAGTAAATAATTTTAAATATTAACCGATATTATCCAGAAGACGTAAGGGCTCAGTAGTTCAATATAAACATTTAAGTTTTTCCAATCCTTTAGGAAAATCTAAGTTATTAAATATTTTTATTTTTACTAACCTTTAATATTCAGTAAAGAATGAAAATTCAAAAACTATGGAAATGTTTTCTGTCCTTGATTCTGAATCTCCCGTAGTTTTCTTTTCTCAAATATCTTTAATGTCCAGAATATTTTTTACTGTTTTATTATAAGTATAGATATAAGTGAAAGTGCATACCTATATATATATATTACGCACACGCTCATTACGCAGTAATATTATTTTTACTGATAATATTGTTACGACTTGAACATAAAGAAATAGAAAAGGAATCATCTTTCTCGAAATTTCCAGGACCGTCCGTAAAAATCGTGAATTTATCATAGTGCAGTCGTGTGACGTATAATCTTAGGTTCAGCGACACACACATAGAAAGTCTTATCGCTAAAACTGTCAGCAAACAATAGGCCATAAATTAAACGTTCCCCTCTTTTTAAAAAGCGATGACGTAAGTTGTTTACAAGATGTTAGGAGTTCCTGGACCTTCCAGAGATTTCGGGATTGAGTCATTTAGATATATAAGGGAGCTGAGTTGCGAGACGCGACAGTTAATAATTCGAAAGCGAAGCGACAACAAGACAAGAAGAGAAATAAGAGAAACAAACAGTGTTATTCTGCAAGTACCTACACAGGGTTATTCTGAGAGAATATTCGGTGAACGATTTATGTGTTTTGTTTTGTTATTGTTTTTATTTTAATTTGTACTAGCTGAGTACGAATAAATTACTTTTGAGTGACACTACGGTATCTTATTACCCACGAACGTAACATTTGGTGTCAGAAGTGGGATGCCGTTAGTAACGCGTGACGAAGAAATTCGTACTCCGCGAACGAGGAGACAAGCCGAGATGGATGCTGCACGTCAACGTCAGCGTAACCAAGAGGAAGTACATACTGCTACGGTACCATCTGAAGAATCGGTGAATTTGGCGACATTTTTGGCTGCTATCCAGGCAAGTCAGGAGGCCACCCGCCGCGAGTTTCAAGAAGCTATGCAGGTAAGTCAAGAAACCGTATTGGCAAAGATCGACAGTGGCATCACGGTCCTGGGAGAAAAAGTCAAGAACCTCATGATTGAGGTTAAGGAGGTAATACACAGGACGGATAATATTGAGAGTCGAGTCGACGGGCATGATAACGACATGCAGAAAATAACCAACAGAATTAGTAAGCTCGAGACACGTGAGCCAGTAGCCGTAGTAGCTTCACCGTCGTCTGCGAAATTTGAAGTGCCACGTTTTGACGGGACAACAACTTGGTCAGCCTTCAAGTACCAGTTTGAAACGCTAGTAAGAGGTAATGGCTGGAACAATGAACAGTCATTTGTGGCTCTTACTCTGGCACTACGAGGAGACGCCATCATGATTCTCGAGAACTTACAAGCGGATGAAAGGACCCTGGAGACACTGATGGAAGCATTGGATACGCGTTATGGTGACAAGCACATGGAACATGTCTATCGCGCTCAGCTTCGGGATAGAACCCAGAAATCTAGCGAAAGTCTGCAGCAGTGGGCTCTTGAGGTAGAACGTTTGGTCCGTCGAGCTTATTCATCAGCTCCTTCAGGTACGATTGAAGTAAATATACTCCAGGCATTTGTCGACGGTATAAAAGATGGTGAGATTAGAGCTGCCGTACGGCTTGGTCATCATCAGAACCTCAAGAGTGCGCTTGCACATGCCTTGGAAGTGGAAGCTGTTCGTCAGGACACAAAACCCTATAGAGTTCGGGAAATTGTGACCCCACCTGCAACCAAACGGTTTACGCCAACGTGTTATGGTTGTGAAGAGAAAGGGCACTTGCGAGTCTATTGCACCAAGAGAAAGAGAAGAATGGTCTCATCTGAGACCCAAATAGAAGGAGACCTTGCGTTAAACTAACCGTCGCCAGGACCGCGGGGCGGGTGCTGGCTGGTCAACGTAAAGCCCTAAAAATCATAATAACGCAAGTGTATGACGGGAATAGTCTGATCATCGAGGGTAGTTTGAACAACCAAACTTGCAGTTTTACTGTGGATACAGGAGCTTCACGGACAGTTGTTAAGCCAGAACTACTAAAGCGCACCATTCTGTGGCAGAGGCAATCTCAACTATGTCATCTGCAGACTGCAACCGGCGAGCCAGTTTCCGTCCTCGGTGAGACAGATGTAAAGCTAAGAATTGGTGATCAAGTTTACGTCCACTCAGTGTTAATTGCAAATATAACAGATGATTGCATACTAGGACTTGATTTCTTGAAGAGTCAGAAATGTGTTTTGGACGTCTCAAGAGGTGTGCTGAAGTTCCCTGACCAGGAAGTCTGTACTGTTGTCACTAAGATTAATGATGTGACCTACCGCATCAAGAAAGGATTAAGAGGAAAACCGAAGGTAGTTCACATAGATAGATTGGCGCGATACCACGGAGATAATGCTCGGGACGAGCATAACTAAGAGGGGGGTAATGTTACGACTTGAACATAAAGAAATAGAAAAGGAATCATCTTTCTCGAAATTTCCAGGACCGTCCGTAAAAATTGTGAATTTATCATAGTGCAGTCGTGTGACGTATAATCTTAGGTTCAACGACATACACATAGAAAGTCTTATCGTTAAAACTGTCAGCAAACAATAGGCCATAAATTAAACGTTCCCCTCGTTTTAAAAAGCGATGACGTAAGTTGTTTACAAGATGTTAGGAGTTGCTGGACCTTCCAGAGATTTCGGGATTGAGTCATTTAGATATATAAGGGAGCTGAGTTGCGAGACGCGACAGTTAATAATTCGAAAGCGAAGCGACAACAAGACAAGAAGCGAAATAAGAGAAACAAACTGTGTTATTCTGCAAGTACCTACACAGGGTTATTCTGAGAGAATATTCGGTGAACGATTTATGTGTTTTGTTTTGTTATTGTTTTTATTTTTATTTACTTTGTACTAGCTGAGTACGAATAAATTACTTTTGAGTGACACTACGGCATCTTATTACCCAAGAACGTAACAATATTGACAATCCTTATCAACAATTGGGGAATGACATATACTTCCCGTATACGAAATTTCATCAACAATTTGTCATGCCGTTTTTAAGTTAAATTTAAGCATACAAACAGATTTGTTTCAAATTTTATACTTGTGATCAGTGCCCATTAAAATAGATCAGAAAATTTGAAAACAACATTATATGTACAGACAGCTCTACAGATTTATATATATAGATGATAAAAGATAACCACGTGATTATTACTATAAACAAACAACCAAACATAATATACACAATATACGTACAAGAGATTACAGATACTGCGATGGTGCAGACGAAATGCTAAAGCAACTCTTGCCTGAATGTGATTCACTGAAACAGGTACAGTTGCTCTCTGCCAAAAAAGTCTTGCAGGACATTAAGGCTATAAGACTAGGCAGTGAGCTATAGCAGTGTGACTCGATCACAATATATTATATATAGTCGCAGTGATATAGGTCTGAAAAACTCCATAACCCCCCTGTAGAATAATAATAATAACCACATGTAGTATAACGTCTTCAATATATGAACCATACGAAGTAGGATAATAAATACAAATATGGTAGAAGATAAAAAGGAACTATGATAGACGCGTACGTTACCATTTTTGAAGAACAGTAGACCATAAGACCTCAACTTTCTCGCAAAAACCTTCGCTCCTTTTTCATCAGGAAGAATACGATGGATATTCCACTTCGATCTGAAGTGCTCATACAGCACAATGTTAGTAGATATATAAAAAGGTTAAATTATGTGAAGAACTATTAATTATTTTTTATAAAAACAAATTCCCGAATTAATAATGTTCTACTTTTATCTATGTGTTGTATTGTAAAATCCATAAGCTACAAATCAATGGTATCGTATACTTGTAAATGAGGGCAGTGCTTCTTGTACACTTGTTTCTTCTCTTGCATTAAATTATTGACTTAATATTATTTTGTTATAATAATATTAATCACAAATTAGCACTTTCTACAAATTTATATAATAAGAAAAATGAAAAATTATAAATTTTCATACGGATCCCTAACTTTTTATTCTATCGCCTATGTTCACCAGGGATAATGTAGGATTCTAATGGTGAAAGAATTTTTCAAATCAGTCCAGTAGTTTCAGAGCCTATTCAATGCAAACAAACAATCAAATCTTTCCTCTTTATAATATTATTAGTTTAGACGAAAATTAAGTACATATTTAAGAGGAAAATTTCATCAAATTTGTATGCTAGAGATCCGGTAACAGCGGTATAACTGGGCATTTATATTAATTTTAGGAGGTTCCTAGTTCATATAATAAATTAATTTATGGAAAAAATTAACCATGTGCCTATACATGGTAGTAGTAGGTATAGATTGTATGGTATAAAAATCCTCTAGTGCCATTATCCAGGGATAAATTAGAAGAATACGTTTGTATGGACAAAACGCCTCTCGAATTTCCTCTGAAGTCTAATTGTAACAAAATATAAAATATAAATATTTAATTATAAAATAGAAAATAAATAAAAACTATCTTTGACTATGATCTTACCATAGACGTCAATGTCGGATAAACAGCGACACAAAAAAAAATATGATTGAACTTTCCGATATTGCTTTTTACCGTAATATTTTGACAGAATTTCAAACGTCGAACGTTGTTGTATTATGTGACATTCTTTTTGCTTTTAAACGCGGTTGTCGTTGACCTTTTATTTACTGCATTGTCGATTCGAACGATTGTGTTTGCTGTCAAAATACTTTTGACATACGTTTTCTAAGATTGGTAGTTTTATGGCGGAACTGGTTGGGATAGTTAACTATTTTAGGTTGTTTTTCTTACCGTACTATGTAAAAAGTACGTAAAAAGTATTCCACATAATAATTTATTCTTCAAATAAGTGAAATATATAGAACACGTATGGTTTGAAATAGAAGAAGATAAAAGAGTGATAGAAAGCAAGCAAATCTTGGACAAGGGTTAGATTATATCAGATAATTAATTTAAATCCTGATTCCTTCCACTCATTGATATCAGTAAACTTGTGTCGCTTACAATTAGCGATATATATGTAAGTACTACGTACTAGATTTGGCGATCCCAACTTTCACTCTGTTCAAGTGAACTGCACGTCAAAACGTGCAGCTTACTTTAGTGCAGCTTCGACATTTATGCAGTATAGGCGCGTAGGCTCAAAATACGATAATTCGAATTAAACTAAAACCTGGACGTAAATACCAATTCAGTAGTCAAGTAAGTAAAATTATTTATTGATCCAGTGAATAAATAGGTAATAATATCGTAATAACAAAATAGAAAAAACATTTAATGTCAAGCCATATACAATCATACTAAAATAAGCAGATGTTCAATTACCAAGCCCCTTGTAGGTAATATTATGTGAATAAACATAGACTTGAATTGTTTAACTGTTTTGTAACCAGTTTGTGTTATTTTTATTTTAGTATATAACATCAACTAATATTTGTCAAAATTCAGAAAATATGACAACGTACATATTAGTGCTTAAATGTTATTTATTTAACTATTAATAAATTTTAAAATAGATTATGAATTCTAATGAAGTATTGTAGGTAAAAAAGCCGTCTCGATCTCTTCTATGATGTAAATCCATAAGAACTAGCCATTTTGTTTATCAGTATTTGAACAAATTGTTTTTATGAACGTTCTCATCTATCAGTAGAATATAATATAGCAATGCTTACAATAAATTGCTTAAAACCCGCACAATACAATTAAAGGATAATTATCTTTTTAAATATGATTATATCCCTTCAAACCATTTATTTTATATTTGACATAAACACGCCTATGAAGTTCTACAGTTAATAACAGGCAACCATAGACAAAAAATGCAACAGTTCATGGACGCTATTTTTTTTTTAAAGTGACATGCTTTTTGTTCCTATATTTGTCATCGCATATTTATCGAGTCCACAGATTATGTAAATATTTTCATTTAATGAAATTGAAAAAAGAAAAATTATTAATAACATAAGCAATAAAAGCTAAATATTGAAAAAGGTTATATTTTAAATATAGAATATCAGGAAGTAGAGAATATATATATATATATATATATATATATATATATATATATATATATATATATATATATATATATATATATAAGTTATATATAGCAAATAAAACAACTAAAATACTTTAATATCATTTTATTATAATGAATCGTCGGATGGACTGGAATCATCACTTGAATCTTCAGTAACATTAATTATTAAATCTTCCGTACACAAATTGTCAAACGCAATATCACGATCCCAATCACACGATATAATCTTTTTTCATCTTTTGACAACACTCAATTTTCAGGCGTCACATAAGCGCACGCATTTTTTAGTAAATTTAGAATTTTCCTTGCGATGATAGGACGAGTTGTGTTATTTCTAGCCGTTAGTATAAATGGTTTATTTTAATGCATACAATATTAGTTTACAATTCAAAAATGTTGAGCAAAAAAATAATACTTATCAATGTGTTGAATCGATTCTAACTTCTTCATAAATAAAAACAATTTTTATAGGAAATCGAGTAAGTAAAGCATTAGGACATCACTAATTGAGTTGTACTCGAACTGTCAAAAATAAAATAAATGGTTAGAAGAGGTGTAGATGACATTAGGTACCATGGTGTCGACGTCTTTATTATGGTAAGATTTCTGAAAAGCTGTTAAATGTTATTCTCTCCTATCCCTTTCATAACAGAATCACACGTGCTGGGCTTCAGAGTAGCTTTTAGATAACCTTGGTCTCGGAATGAGCTAAACATTTCTCAAAGTCTTATCTCTGCCAACACCTGACTCATGTAGTTCTTGCTTCTTACGATATCGGGTCCTACAAGAGTAAAGTGAACGATGTATTGTTGATCTCACGGTGGTCGCCGTTGTTTTTCAATTATCCTGTACTACCATTAGGGACAGTGCCGTCACTTTGTCATGCTAATATAAAAATACCAATATGAATTCACAAGAGTCATTTAAACATCGCGATTATTGGGTTCTGTAAGTTTAGTATTGGGATAAATAAAAAAGTTTATAGTTCACAGACCTAATAGTGGAGGTAGCTTAACTTGAAGCGTGTGCCGTTGTGGTAAAAAGGCTACAGTTTCTTGTTAACCAGTGTTTTTTAAATAATATAGGCGTTTAAAATCAACTGAAATGATTGATTGTTATTAATATACTTATGAAACATTCAGTTCACCACTAATCCCAAATCGCTCGCGGCGGTTTAATACTAGCTGGTAATTCCAAATTGGACTGCGATTCTCCTTTCATCGGATTTGCATCAATAATTGCAGACTCGACGCCGTTTATATATGATTCCATTAACGCGCCCAACATTATAACTAATCTTTTGTAACTATATATATATATATATATTCTAGGGGGTTTATTCCAATTTCTTTTTTCTTTATCTTCTAGTTAAGCACAATTATAATAGTAAAAGTCATATTAAAATTGAATATTAAGATATGATAAAAATTAATGTTTTTTTGGGTTCTTCAAGCTTAACGTGAAGAGATGTTTATTGTTTATACAGGTCGGCATAACAGCGTCGACCGCCGATGGATTTCAATCTGTCGGTAGTCATCGTTATGTTCTACTATAAAAAAATTACCTACCGTTAATATAACATAACATTATATGCATATATTTTTTTTAATTCCTTTAATTATTTTTATTCTTTCTAGTTTAGCGTTATGGCCACAAATTCACCTAATTGTAAATGGCAATGAATGTAAGTGACACGCTAAGCCTAGTTGGGAAACTGGCTGTCAAAGGCAGTTACCGGAACAAACCTATAGGTTCTTGGCGACAGATTTTCAACATGAGGGTGGTTACTAGCCTGGCAGGCATTATAAAAAACCCTAACACCATGTTATGGTTGGGACACAAAATCACGTCGATCGACACGTTGTCCGTACTGTGTACCACTGAGCCGTAATTGTTTTTCCACGACTTCGTTTCCATTGTTTTCAAAAGGATAGACTCACGCGTTACCTACAGTAAAATTGTTTCACTAATTCAAGTACTTTCAAAGACGTGCGCATTACAACAGCTGGCCACAGTTTCATCGCAATCGTATGACTGGCATAGGAGAACGTACGAGATAAACAACGATACATTCATTTTTATATATATAGCTAGATTATTTATAGTTCATCTTTTCACCAGAATCTTATCTGATGTTAAGTGATTTCTTAGTTGAAGATTAGGATACGTTAATCATAGAAACGCGAACGAGTAGTAAATACTGCTACTGAAACACAGAGATGTTTTCAATTCGAGAGAACTAAAGTGTGCTAGAAAATGCCCTACCATCGTGCTCCTGTTTCATCTTGACGTTTCCCTACACAAAATGGTCAGTCTCATTGTATTATTCGCTATTCGAACCCAAGTCTGTCAATGCGGTGACCAGGCATGTTATCTTGTATCATGTTACTTTAAGCAATTAATTTATTTTATTAATTTTCTACTAACAATATTATTTGTAAAAATCTGCGCTCCATGGTTGTTGATTGTAGCACTTCGATAGCGTTGGACTGTTGAGCTTTGAACTATTTTGTAGTCTTGGGTAGTTCGCGAACGACCAGGGTGGGAAGAGCGCTGGTGAACTATGCGAACTAGTTCATTGGTAATCCCGCTCTTAGTTCTTTTTATATTTCTTTTAGCGTCCACTTTACTAGACAGTGGCGCTATGTGACCAATCGAGTTATTTACTTTTACTTTGCTCGCCTTGATATTTCGATATCGATACTAAACAACTTCACATCCACATGGTTGAAATTTTATCAAATCATAACAATCGTCAACTGAAGTATTGCTGGCTAATTATCGAACAGTATACTAATACCATTTATGTCTGATTTTACGTTAAGTTTAATTAAAATTAACATTTTACTCTTCTATTTCCATTTATTGTTATAAATAATTGATTATTATTATATATCACCTTAATTAGCGACATATAACCTATAAATTTCACTTGTATTATTTTCATTGGTTTGATTCATTCAAAAAAGAACTAATGAACTAATGGAGCGAACTAGTTCATCATTGGATTATGAACTAAATTGAGCGCTCTCTGTGGTGACAGGTTACAACCAAGACTACTATTTTGAACTTCTTATTGGATAACCAATTAAAGCAGCGTGCACTATGGCATAGTTTATCGACCACTATCAACTCGTGGTCTTCGCACCCTCCTCCTGAGAGGCGGTGTGGAAACTGTGACAGGGTCTGTTACCCTTTTCAGTGGGTATCATCGCGTCCCGTGAAAACGGAACGGTGCTTTGGTGCCAGCCTAAACTGGTAGATTATCCCTTTGTGTAATGTTTTTGTCACCGGGTATGGGTATGAGCTGACTAAGCAGAAAACTGCGATAGAGCTCCTGGCGTTCTTCTTCAGTTTTGGCGTTCCTCATCTTGTCAAAGATGCCATCATGCTGCCCGTTATGCGGTTGCAAATGGTCCAGGATGGATGGGACAGGGGGAATGGTGCCCTCTGTGGATGAGTTAGGTTGCGACATCTTTGCGATTGTGGCTCTCTTCTTGACAACGGCGTCGCGCTCGGTCGCATCTTCGGCCGTCGGCTTCTTGCACCGTTGGCGCTTGCGGGATATACGTCCCGGATTTGTTGGGGCTCGACCGTGCTACAGTGCCAGCGCGGCGGTTACGCGCTTCCCGTCGGAACACTGGACACTGCAGTTGGTCGTTCGCCAGATGTGGACCCCGCAGTTTACGCAGGTAGGTGGCTGCTCCTTGGGGTTTAGGGGTTTAGTGAGCTTTCCTCCTTTTCCATCGCCGCCAGGTACTCCTTGGTGGCACAGGATGCGGCGCGGGTGCATCTGTGACGGTGGTGGTCGAGGCCTTCACTTTTGGTGCGTTAGAAGCGCCGGCCCGAGGTGTGGGCTTAGCCGCTATAGCGGCGTAGGCTATCTTGTTGCTGGCTTCCCTGGACTGAGGTCTGGGCGCCGGCTTCGGTGGTGGTGCAGTGGGCAATCTCGGGGCGGGTGGGTTAACTGGCATGGCACGTGGAGCAGTTGTCTTGCCATCTCCCGCTGCCTCCGTGGGCTTATTTACGACGGCGGCTGAATGGGGTCCAGTCTCGTGACTAGACTCGGAGTCTTCTCGTTTGCGCCTCTCAGCCCTTCCAACAGGGCTAAGGTCCTTCAGTTGGAAATGGATTTCAGGTGGCGCGAGCACTCCCTTAGCAGCACGCTCCAAGGCTGCGGAGTCCTCCATGTTGGGCATCGTGCCGTCCGATTCTGCCTCGCATAGCCGCAGGTACAGCGCCATCCAGCGGAGCATGCTGTCAGAAAGGACCCCAGTGCTCAGCAGCTGGGCGAGCGTGTGTAAATCACGCTCGAGAAGTCCTTTCGAGGCGATGTCTCCGGTCGATGCCACGAAACCTGTTGCTTCTGGCGACGGAGGGGCCTGCCGTGAGGCGGGGGGCGGTGTGTTCACTCTGCGTGGGGCGTGGCTTCCTGGGTTCTTCATCTTCTTTGTATCGGAGTCTGGTGGGATGCGTGGAGTCGTTGTTGTTTGGCCCTGAGAAGGGCCTTTGGTCGTTTTCCTACCAGGCTGTGGAGCCATGGTAGGGAACGTGGGTTTCCAGTGGGTGCGCTACAGCGCAGACCCAACTGTACTGCTCGGGGGGAGTGCAACCGAGGTGCACTGCGCGGCGAACTGGTACGGGGTCTCGAACGCTTGTGGTCGCAGCGCAGACCGTCCGACCACTATCAAAGTTTTACAATATGCACTAACAATATACAAAATACATAGCATTACTTAGTTTAAAAATCAGTAAGCGACATCTATGGGTGACAAAAATAAACTTATATGTTAAACAATGGTATTACCTGTGTTAAATTTATTTGACCAACAATTCAACGCGTCGCCACTAACGTACCCATGTACGTTGTTATCATATCCCGTACGTGCCTACATTGACGTTGATGGTTACTGCTTCGCTCTTTAATGTCGTAGCGTGAAGTTATGTATACCATAATCTTCCGCAATAAATAGGCTATATAATGTGAAAGTATTTTTTCAAATTTAATTTGTAGTTCCAAAAATCGCGTTACACGAGAAAAAAGTAACAAATTCTTGAGTTTTTTTTTTTATATTAGTAATAGATGTACTATTTTATTTAAATAATATATCAAGTTTTTTTACAAACCTTACAAACCACAATTCTATAATTATGCAGTTTCAACTAATCATTATAAATGGTGGGAACGCGCAGGTGACTGTCCAAAATATAGACGTGAAATTTTACAACTCTGTGATCACGGTTCCAGTAATTCCATACTGCACTTTATTACAGGTCTCAATCCTTTTGTTTCATTGTTTTATCAAAAGAAACACGGAAGTTGACACTCACTTCAACTAATTTAATAAAATTCACGGCGCCTTTTATTTTACTACTACCAGTCGCTGTCCCTGTAAAGTAATACACGCCGATTTGCTATTTTATTTTTAAATAAATCCTTTCTAAGACAATCTCCTATTTAAATAAAAATTTCGAAATATTGCCTTCGAATTTATAATTAAAAAAGTAATAAATGCAAACGCAGTGGCGAATGCTTGTAAGAACTCGATTTCAATAGCAAAAAATAAATCAAATAGTAGGTGAAGTGCATCGGAAGCAATTATGAACATATTGCAAATGTATACGCAAATGAAATTATGTTCTTAGAGAGAACATCTAAAGAATTTGGGATATTTTTTACTCTTTCACTACGAACTGAAATAGCGACATAGCAAAATATGAAGAGCAAAAGAGAAATGGCTATGGATTTTCTTTTTCTATTGCTGTTACCATTTATTACAAATTTTTGTTGCTCAAAGAGCCACAGTTGTCAAAATAATCGAGGTTGACAGTTAAACTAACCTAAGGTAGAGAATTGTAACATCGAGTCGCGCTATTTTGCAGAACTGTCTTACTGTAAATAAAAAAGAAGAAAAATAAAATGGTTTGGAAGCACATGGTCGAGCGTACTGGCTGATGGAACACAAAATGGCAACTATAAAAAAATTGGATACAAAATGGCGGACGGTAAAGTAAAAACATTTGCTTGATCTAATTACATATAAAATTACTTTTATCTACCCAAATCACAGGGATTTACGACATAAACACGTGTATAATATGTATTAAAAAAGAAACATAAAATGGCGGATAGTGAATCTATACAAAAATGATGGATAGTAGGAAGAGGTGGTATTACTCACGTTCTGCTTGCTGGGCGAAGTGTGTGATTTTTTTTTTTTTTTGATTTGACTATACTTTTAGCCATCCCTGAAGTCTCAAACGGCTTTTACAGCTTCACCCGGGCTTGGGTGAGTTTTATTCTCTAACGTGACTTTTATACCATTTAATTAGTGTGTACATGCATAACGTAGGAACTGTATTCGTAAGAAATATCAAAATATTAAAAAATAACACATTTACTAATTATGGCTTGTAATTTGTTTATCAATGTATGATTTTGACGTTTTTTATGTAGCATAAATAAAAATATCTGTATTCAGAGAAGATACAGAGAAACTTAGTGAGAATTAAATCTTATAGTACAATTTATATTAATATTATTATTATCAAAGTGTATTACCATAAAGTGTCATTATGTACAGCTGAGCTTTTTGTACAGCTGATGAGGCTTCATATCAGCATGATTAAAACGTCACAGTAAGAAAATAAAATAAAAGTAAAAAAGAAAAATATCATATACGTCAAATGACGGGTCAAGAAAATAATTTTCCCACTGCAAATTACCTTATAATTAATTAAATCATTTCACGACACTGAGAATACACACATGAGCGTCAAGTCACTACCACCAGATTGGAAAAATATTCCAGTGATAGAAAAAAATCCGTAAACATATTCGATTACGATAGTCAACATTAAAAAAAAAGGAACAATAGCTAAGCCTACGTCATTCGTCTTTTTTTGAAAGAGTTGCATCTGTTAAACCTTAATAGTTAACAGTTTAAAGTTAAAAAAAAAAATTATATATCACATTTACAAAGTAACAAATAATAAAAATACAAAAAAGGTAAATAAGAAGGACGCTTATATATAAGAAACCAGGTCTCACACAAACAAAATAATTTTATATGATTGAATTAAAAAGATACTAATTCTAGAGAAACTACAAGTAGAAAAAACTAGTAAAAGAAATAATTGTCAATCTTGTATAATGTATGAATTACTTACTTGCAATTCTTAACCTAAGAATTTCAATTTGGTTTCTAATTAGCACTCTGAGAACGAGAACCACGAGAACTGGAACCTCCCGTTTCTTGTTACCACGAAAGAGGTGTTTCGTGTATAATATAGACATACGGGATACTATTATAATGATCTCGAATGAAAGCAGAAACGTTATAAAGGTGATTCGCTCTAAATTCCAAAATAATTAATTATTGTTAATTAAATAAAGAGACATGAAAAAGCAGCAGCCATTTTGGAGGAGGATAAAGCGAGTACAGGCAAGATTACACGAAAAAACCCGCAAATTAGCAATTTTAACTGATAGCCCACAGGAAAATGCATTGGCTTTGCAAAAAAGTCAGAAAAAGTAAATAAATAACACAGAAAAGATAACTAAGAAAGGAAAGTCAAATAAGCAAAGAAAGATAATTAAACAGGGAAATACTAGTAAGAGAGCAAAAACAACTAAAAAAACAGGAAAGATAGTTGTAAAGAGGATTTTTTTACATGACTCTAACGAAGAAGGCGTAGGAGATGATTATTTTTGGCTATTAAGTTGTAGAGCGCTTGATAAGATTGCTATATTAAATACATTGTAAACATAATAATATTGTGTTTTGTATTTAAATTAAGCAACTACATTGTGAGTTTTCTTAATAAAAAGTCTTAGATTGTGTTTGTTTTTTGTTGTAAAATGTTATCCCTTATGGTGTAACAACTACTCCCTGATGCGGGGTTAAAAGTTACACGCCTCTTTACCTAGAATTTTTATTGTTTATGTATAATAATGTTATATGTATATATAATATGTATTACGTATGATAGGCTGGTACATTTTTTTTTAAAATTTAAAACCTGAATAGTTACTTTACCAAACAATCCTATATCTACGTATAACAAACAATGTAACAAAAAATTATCAGATTGTAAAAAAAAACTCTACCAACCCCAGTCTCCCCTACATGTACATATAATATAACTTGCGGTTTCAAACACGGACTTCAACAATTATCGAATTTGTTCATACATGCTTAGCGGACAGCGAGGTGATAGTTCCAACTCACTACGACTTTTAACTAAAACCACGTTCAAATTCTTAATTTAATTTAAATATAAATTTTAAAGTTGGCAACCCTAACTCATGGACAATTATAACTGAAACAGGCACTAAGATAACACAATCTAGCATACTAAATACCCTAGCTTAAGATCTTTTTCGCATTCATAAATAACTGGGTCTAAATGACTTTAAGAATGCGGGACTGGATTACCTCCAAAGACATTTATCATATATTCTCAATAAATATACTAATACACTCTGTAAAATGCAAGGTAGATAGGCCGTGGCTTTTATTATAAAGACTATTAAAACTAGAAAAAAATCTCTAGACCTTTTATTGTTATAACTCGATATACATAAAGAGGAATAGAAGAAAAAGATGTTTGAATATAATAGATTTATTTATACTAATATTAATTATATTTTTGATGCACTATGCAATTTGAAAGCTGGTTTGAAACCGAGAGCTTCAGCTTGCCGAACAGTATCGGGAAGAACATCTTCAGCTGTGTCGGGCATCAGCATGATGATCCCACCAGTAATCAACGAGAGACTTCCAATTATCACCGACGGTAGCCCTGGCCAGAATCTTATCTGTTGGAGGTAAATTCACTCTTGAAAGCAATAACGGTTTTGTGACATCGAAGTACATGGATTCCAGTGATATATTACACAATTTCAGTGAAGAAAAATGTCTTGATGGAATCGTAAGATCATCTACACTGAAATTGAGTGTGTCTAAGCCCCTCTCGGTATTTTTGTCAGCTGTACATAAAACATATATCTCATCCTAAGCTTAACGTATTACCATCTTTAACCACATTGGCGTCACATGAACCAAAAAACAATCACGTAGAGAACATTTTTTTTTTTGTTGTAAATATCTGTTTTTCACATCTGTTAGGAAAAGATGATAAGTAATATTGAATTGGTACATACCAATAAAGGTGTTTGCGGAGCTAAGATAGATCCTATCCGTCCGATAGACGAGCATAGAGCATGCATCGTGTTTCGTGTGTAAGTAGGGAACAGTTCTGTCGTATATAAGTACACAGTAGCGTATGAAATTGCAGATGAAAATTTACCTAATAGAAATAACGAAAGTGATAATGAGGCGTGCCCTGAAACGAAATAAATTAATGACATAAAAAAAAACGGATAAGTAGCGAGTAGAACTCGCGCTCTGAGGGTTCCGAATTGATTACATTACTTACCGTATATTATTGTACCGTCTTTTATATAAACATTGTTTAAATATTATTATCCTTATATTCTCTAATGTGTCTCGGTTTGTCCGTCTGTGTGTTTGTTAGTGCGCATATAACTCAAGAACCACTTAACACATTTCGGTGAATATTTTTTAAACTTTATAGATGTTTTTCCAAAAAGGTATTTAGACTATGTTTTGCAACATTGTGTATGTAACAAAACATAAGGAAAAACAAGTAATAAAAGTCTAAAATAAACTCGAAAAAAAAAACACTACCGTTTTGGTAAAGTTGCCATAACGTTAAACATAGTACAATAGAAACACAATACAAATAGGTAATATAGAAATGTTCTTGTACAATATACTAGACATCTGTGTAAACTAGAAAAATATACTATTGTATAAAACCACTATATATAACTAACTTAATATTTAAACCACGATAAGTTATTTAATGTTACAAAAGAAATCAAAAATATGTATGTTATGTTAAAAAGTACGTTAAATAACAATAAATGAATGTTATGTTGAAAAGACGACCTGGATCTTTGTAAAGTGTTATGGATAACATTATATGCATAACTTGTCGGATGACTTCCAAAATTGTATGTAGCTTGGAAGTACCCTGTAGTTTTTGATAATCGGTCACTGACTACGACTTTTAGTCTTATCGTATGAAGGGCTGTATCTCTTTATTACGTTAATCTAGTTTTTTTTTTATTGCAGTGTGAGATCATAGGTATTGATATCTTTACATAATATAAAACAAAGTCCCCCACCGCGTCTGTCTGTCTGAACGCGATAAAGTCAAACATTACCGAACGGGTTTGAAACTGTTTTAATTAATTGATAGAGTGGTTCACGAGGAAGGTTTAGGTGTATAATTCATTAAGGTCTTGTGTAAATTGGTTGAAACATGAAAATGTCGGAAAAAATCATGCCGACTGGGAGCTTTACAGGCGTGTGCCGCGTAATATGTGTTACTCTGCTACCTGTACGAAGCCGGGTGGGTTGCTAGTTTAATTTGTATATTAAATTAAACCATTATCGAGAGAAAAATAAACTTAAAAGAATTTTGTTGCATATAATATCAGAAGCGATTACAAATTCATTATTTTCGTATTTATTCCGTAACTTTTGTTACAAGATCTCCCTTCGTGTCAAATTTTAAGACTGTAGATCTACGGAAAGTACCCAATGGGTTTTGATAATTGGTCATTGAGTGCAAATTTTAGACTAGGTAAACATTCGAAAATAAGGAATTTCTAATCCAGTGTGAAATTATAATGCAATAATAATATGCATAGGTAAATATAATGCAAATACTGAAATCTATAACCTCAAACTGCTGCAAAAAAATCAACATTCATCATCATTAACATGATACAGAAATACAGCCTTTCATAATAGAATTCTAAAAGTCGCACTCAGTGATCAATTATTATTTTATTAAAATAGTATACTTCCCGCAAATTTTCTACACAGCCTTGAAATTTGGCACCAAGGAAGGTCTTGTATCAAAAGTTAAGGAATAAATCCGAAAATAATGTAATCCCGTGTGATATCTTATGCAACAAAATTATACTAATTTTATTTTTTTTGTCTATTCTGGTTTCAGGTATAAAGTTAAATTAATATTAAATGTCAAAGCCTATGTTCTGCCACTGCTGTAAAAAAAATATTATCCTATTTTTTTTATCATTGCATTAATATTTTTATTCCTTTTGATAAATTAACTTTCGTGGTTTAAATTTTAAAAAATATTTATAGTGTACAATGTTTTACATCTTTCTATTTTACGCAGATGTCTAGTAGATACCTATACGTATAGTAAAATATTTTTGTATCACCTATTTTTGTTATGTTTCTATTAACCTATGTTTGCTTTTGATAGCGTATTCCAAGAAAGCATGCTTGTAGTGCTTTTTTCCGAGCTGATTTTAAGTTCCATATGTTTTGTTAAGTGGTTCTTGAGTTATAGGCCCTAAATTCGGAACCCTCAAGGCGCGAGTTATACTCGCTATGTGTCCGATTTTTTAATAATTTTGAGATACGGAATCATAAAAGAAATTAACAATAATTAAAAACTATATTATACATAGATAAACAATATAAACAATCAATAGAAGTAATATTATAATTGTTTAACTGAATTTATAGCAATACATTTCTAAATTTCACAGTTATTGCAAACACACAATCACTTATTGAAAATAGTAGTTGATAAAAAGTGTTTATATTATAACATTAAGAGATAAAGATAGTCTAAAGTAATAAAGATAACTTGAAAAGAAATAATTACCTACCATACTAACCTATTAAAATTGTAACAAAAATCTTACCCTTCGGAATAACTGATTGTATAACACAAAATAGTCCAGTAACAAGGAATGAAAATATTAATGGCTTCTTCCTTTTAAATCTGATCAATATGAATACCAAAGCAATGCTCGCAGGTAAATCAGAGAAGGCTGTCAGAGCGTAGTTCAGGTACTTATTTCCTTCTAGTGAAACGGAATTTATCAATAACGCGTATTTGTTGAATGATGCCGTTACCCACATACATGCACAGGCAAAGAAACGTAACAACAGTGTCTTTGATTTTACTGTCATTTTTATCAAAGATATCAAATTAGTGCTAGCTTCACTTCTCTCACAATCAATATCGTTTAACGTCTCTTCACTCACGTATACTTTACTAACTTTCGCTGCTTTCCTAAGTATGTTTTTAGCTTCGTCTTTCCTTCCTTTTATTAAAAGCCATCTAACGCTCTCATCCATGAAGAATACGTGTAATATATAAAGCAAAGCCGGAGTGTAGATGACCCTGAGGTAATACCTCCAATAGGGAACAAGCCATGCTATCAATGCCAAGAAGGTCCCAGCAACTGCCATACTGCCAATCATTAGAGGTGCAAATAATACTCTGTTTTCTTTAGTAACCATTTCCACACCTGCAAATAATTTGTTAAAAAAGGTGTGTGTGCGATTCACACAAGATAGAAGTGAAACTTCATTTTAAAAGACATTTTCTATTTTATTTAAACAGTGTGCAATATACATACACACCAACATTTACTCTCTCGCTCTGGCTCACACAAAGAGGAGAGACCGATAATGTGCATTAAACGTTTAACGTTTAACGCTTGGAAGTCGCATAAGAAGTTTCACTTCAATAAAGTTATATGTGTATTAAGATTCTAGTCACAAGCGATTATTAGTTACAGCGAGATAGAAATTATCATTATTTCTTTCATAAAGGCAGATACTGCAGCATGTAGTTGAATGAGAGGCTGATATATTAGGCAATACTAGTATATAAGTTATGTTTTTATTTTCTTTCTTTCTTCTTTCTATATACAGCTGTAAGTTTTAGAAGCATACAGTTACGCCATTGTGCTTATGAGCCTACTAGAGTTTAAGAACACGTATAAAACATAACTATAGTCAAAAGGATACAATTCAATACAAGAGTAAAATGTCCCTACCTAACATATAATTCGGCGAATACGTATCTCCCAAGAGAGCTTCGAGTAACTCCAGAGCAATGTATGCCCAATATGACATCACCATACTTCTGCTGAGGCCAAAGACCGCTCCGATAAATCCAGAAAATATAATCAGTTTCTTCTTCCGACTCTAAAATATTAAAATGGCATTTTTATGGCTTCATCTTCGGTTATCAGCATTAATTGTACCTGCTTTATTTGATTTTATTAGGTACATACTTATCAGATATAGGTCCTAATAAGAGTAAGCCAAGCATATAACCGAAACTGTGAACGGTCCCAACTAAAGTTCTCTTCCAATCTTCACATTCCAACTGAAACTGAAAATGTAATCATTTGGTACTTAATAGAAACTAATAATAAAACTGTAAAGAGTCAAAATCCGCATATTAAAATTTAGAATAGGGAGCTTCCAGAATCACGGACAGGAAACATTTCCTCATTTTTGAAGTTTTTGTTTTTATGTCTGTTTACAATTATTCTAAAGTTCATTCCCGCCACTACACCTATAGTCATAGATCCGAGCCGAGTGTTGAATTATTTTAATTTTACAATTATCTCCCAAACTAGTCGTCCAAATAACATACTATAAATGGCAAAGTTTATTTACATAAAATTATATTTATGATGAAGTAATTTTCGTTAGTAAGGATTAATATGCCATGCCTAATAATAATGCTCATAAATCACTTTTCAATTTTCAATAAATCCTTGACATAGAGTACCTAATTGTAGCTTATGTATAAGAGATAGGCATATAGTATCTTGGACTTTTATTTAGATGTACTAATGATCAATATTTTGGTTACATATCACTAACCATTACGCAAATGCACGCGGATAAAGCAGTTAGAGTGCGCTATTTATCACAAATTACTTCTTTTTTTTATCGTTATAGGTTGGCTTAGTGACCACAATCTCACCTGATGTTAAGTGACGATGTGGCCCAAGATGGTAACACGCTAAACTTAGTGGAAGACTGGCTCTCAAGTGCAGCTGCCGGAACACACCTATTGGTGCTTGGCGGCAGATTTTCAACTTGAGGGTGGTAGCTAGCCAGGCGAGCATTAGAAAATGCCCTACCACCATGCTATGGTTTCCTCACAATTTTTTCCTTCACCGAAAGCTCAGGCTCGTTGGAGGGATTCGAACTCACGTCAATCGACGCGAAGTGGTACACGCTACCACTGCGCCATCATCGCCTTATTTTTACTTAGCAAAAATCAATATTTAGTACTAATTGAAAGGTGTAGCCTAATTCTAGATAGCCTTTACTATATTCCTCGTGAATCTGGCTGTCATATACAAAATTAATTTATCAAATCCGACTGGTAGTTTCAGATGTTTAAACAAACAAGAGATTATAGGCTATATACATTCACGCTATGACTCTAAGGTGCGGAGCAGTAACCATATACGCCAAGCGGGTGCGTTGGCGCGAATTGTATGAGTAAATTTAACACGGGTTAAACCGTGGGGCACAGCAAGTTGAGTAATAAGAAGTAATTAATTACCTCGGCAACAAAACTATCAGGTTCGTCATAAACCCATTGCTCACATTTCATAACATTGGATGTGTTCAAGTTAGCCACTGAACAATTTTCAATAGCATATCTGTAGCATCGACCTTCAGCTAGGGTCAGATTCAGTGTTGATCCGGATAAACTGAACTCATCTTCGCATTCATACTTACATCTGGAAATTACAAATACATTAGACATGTTTATAAACTTGTAACGTATAAAGGTACTAGAATTTGTGCAATTATATAGAAATTTTAAAGAATTATTTTAATCTTCATATAGAAACATTTTAGCATAGTTAAAATAGTTTATAGAAAGTAGTTAAGTAGGTAGTCTCTTAAAAACAAGTTTTCATCAAATTTATTTCGGAATATTCTATTACAATTTGTTATCTTAAGAGAACTTTTATTTTCAATTTAGTGGTATTACAAACAAAGCTGTTTTGAACGTTAATTCTACATTAAAATGAATTTGTTTTCATTGCAAGCGATCTTTGAGCCATTAGGTTTGTTTTTATGTTTTCTTTATACAGTAAATTAATCAATTAGGTATTAATTAATTAATTATATTTCTCGTGTTTTAAGTAATTTAGAGCATTAGATATATCCATGTCTTACTATAACTCTTTACGTAATAAAGGTATCTTCAATTTACCGTTTCCAAAAACTATTTCCACTTTCGGTCAACGATTCGAGGATTGCGTAAGGGCATAAACTTATAACGCCATTTTAAAACACTTAAAGATTGTACCATAAATGAAGCAAAAAAAAATGTTTGAATTTCTTTTTATTAAACTGCGCTGAGACAGAGAATTTCCTAGCTAAAGTAACCCAATTTATAGGTTTTATTAAGTTTCATTGATACACGTTTTTAATAATGTTTTTTTTTGTACTATTTTGTTTTCTGTACTAATAACTTTCTTTTACTCTCTTTATTGTAATGTAGCTACGTAGCTTTGTATATTCTGCTATGTAATATTCACCTGGTTCCTCGCGATACAGGCAAAGCCTTATGCGGGGATCTCTGGCAATATTGTTACTAATTGTGATACCAAATAAACGATTACGTTATCTATAATATCTTATCTTTAGCCGTAGTTTAAATTGAGAGTAAGTATGTAAGTATGAATATACCAATAGATGCTTCATCACATTGCAGGTTTTACTGTCAAAACATTATTACACCAAATAATGTTATTATACTAAGGTTACCATGTTATAATTATGTCGAAAAGTCCGTTATAGGTATCTATTTAAGTGCGTCGCGATTTGAGTTTACTAAGTACTATCCAGTTTCTGTTTACGCAGAGTGGCATGAGAGCGATGATTGGAGATTGCGGATCTCAAGGTAGTCGCCGTTCTTTCTGGATTGTACTAATCTTACCATCAGGCATAGTACAATCAGTTTACCGTGCTACATTAAAAAAAAATTTGAAATCGCAACTCAGAGATGAAAATCAGACATTGAATTCAGAGATGCAATAGAAATATAAGTGAATAAAAATATAATCAAAGGATTGAATAAATCATAAACTACGTTTGTATACTTAGTGTACTATAATATTTAGCAAAAATTGCATCGTTAACAATTTTTGATACCGTGTTTGTTTGCATTCCTTCCGGTTGTTTGTAATTATAATATCAGCATAAAATTGTAACAGCTACTAGACAAAATCCTCTTCTCGAGGGAAATCACTTTCTTAATCAAAACTACGGCTTATCGATGATTTCAAACAACAAGTAATATAGTAAGTAACTTTACTCTGGCATCTGCTTTATCTCAAGATAAATTCCTTGTCGTTACTAAAAGTTATACTGATTCACTTTAAAAAAAATTTACAACTTCAACTTCTACAATGCAACGAATTATGTTTGCTTGGGCCTCGTAAAGTTCATCACCAGTACTGTAACATTGATACGCATCAGAAACAGCGTTGAAGATAGTGTCGAGCTTTGTGAGAAGCTAGCGTTTATGTCCATGCTTTCGGAACTACTACTGTCTACTAAGGCTCTCATGTGTTTGCCGAACAGAAACCTAGCAACACCTTTGCACAACCCCTCGGTCAGTGCGTGACATGGCAACTTCGATAGAAGAAGCGCAACAAAAATCAAATTTGTTAACACACTCCTCATAAAACGTCACTCGCATGTTCGCTCTGCCACGATATAATACTGTTAATATAGCGAAAAATATTTACCCTATGCCCTAGGTACCCCTGTGTAAATTTAAGGATATAAATGTACAGTTGACTAAACAATTAAATTACAATACACGTAGGAACTTGCCCAATCTTATACAACTAAATACAAAATTCGCGCGCGTACACATACAGATTCTCTTAGTTGTTTCAATATTTTAAATTTATTTTTTCTCTAATTTTGTCTTATTTCAATGTTACCATTTAGTACATAGGTATGTCAATCGTTGAATACTGTAGCACAGTTCATAGTATTACTGTCGTTAACGTAATGTTTATTATGTTACTCATAATAATTAACTGTTAAATAAACAAATATTAAATTCTAGATCTCAGTATCAGACCCGATCGAACACCTTCGTTATATCTAGGAAAATTACCAGCGCCTCACCGTAACTCTCAATGGTTGAAGCCCATTGGTATATAATATACATTAGAAGATCAACAATCTAATAACCGTGGCGAAAGCCATATTGCCGGTCGTTGGTCAAATTGCTTCATCTTAGGAGCTTTGTGTTGATCTCACGATCCATCGCTTTAGAGAGATTGTAGCCTGTTATTCGATGGATCTGATTTATCGCCCTTTATGGGCATTGGGTGTACATGAGCAATCTTCCACGAAGATGGAACTTGTCTACTGTGGTACATGATTGCGTAAAGGCACGTTACTACAGGACACAACTAAGGACCAACTTATTGAGCACCCTTGCTGTTATGCCGTCTGGCCTACTTAACTTATGAACATCCAGATGTAGCAGCTCCTACCGGACATTGTCACATCCCTTTATGAGATACTAATTCCCGACATAGAATATTCGCACCATGAGACGTTAGGTGATTCGGTGCTTTCATCATCGTTAATAGTTTGAGACAAAGAGAGTGCCCAATAGATCGACTTTCTCTTTAGCGCTATGAGCCAAGTTAACATCGGTATTTCATAGTGATGGTGAGGGCAACTGCCAGAAGTTTTTCTCAGCAGCTTTGGTAAGAGACCTTGCTGTACGTCAATTCTGCCGATGAAGTTAAATTTTGCTCTGACAATTAACGAGATATGTGATATACAAAAACACTCGCATTCAGGTTTCCTAACAGTATTATTCTTCACTACTAGCCGATGCTTCAAATTAGTAAATATAAGCATATACCAATCAACAATTTATAACCAGTTAATCATTCTATCAATATGGCTACACAATAAACTGTCATAATAATTACAAATTGATTTGGCGATACGTATAAGTATCAGTCAAAACCTTCCCTGTATTTTAGTAAATTACGATATAAGAACGATGAAGAAAGGAGCATGCTCGTGTTACATTTTATATTCAATTTTTCACAAAAAGTCCTTATTTCTAACGATAAATAACAGTTTATGACTTCCATTTTGGTAATACCTACTGTAATTAATAAATATGGATAAAAATTATGTATCTCACCTGTAATTAACATTCCTTGCGGCAAACACGTAATTCATACAGTACATAGCGTTGGTCATACTTGAAAATATCAGGAAAGGCATAAATTTTAAATAAAACGGTCCTAAAGGTTTGAATTTCGATAATATCTTCTCCAATACTAGATCACCGCCCGATTTCTCCTTTCTGATGAATACCTCTTCATTTGCTTCCCTTGACATGTTTCCGATGTCTGTATCCAACAATAAGTAACCAATGTATTGTATTGCACAGATTTTTATATCCTTTTTGTAAAAAACTGGCTGTGCCCCATGTCTTCACCCGTGTTCAATTTATTCGGCCAAGATTCGACCGCGCCGCCTTGCCGCAAACACCCTCGTGTGGCCTATCGTTTTTGTAACTTCACATACTTGCCTATAGATAGCCAGATAGCTTGACATTCATGGTTACAGATCCATTCCTTAGGGTCCTATCGTCAATTTACATGGCCTATATCTAACCTTTCTCAATAAATAGGCTTTTGCAAAAATATTTTCTCTACTGTGAATGGTAGTCCCGGAGATTATCACGTTCAAAATAATCTATTGGGTTTTATTTTATTAATAAAGTAACGTAGACTAATTTATATTGTATTTACAGTCGATATAATACATTAAAACTACATATCTCTATATTAATACATCTGTACTTTCTCTGTACATGTACCTTTTTCATTTGTTTGTTTTAATTATTTATTCTATAGGACGATCAATTTTAACTTTTATAGATATAGGCGATTTTGACATTTAAAAAAAAATAGACTTTCTGTTTGTTCGTCCGTTTGTATATCCGGATTTAACTTTAAAAAGGCTTGAATGATTTAATGTCATTTTTTACATGAAAAGTATACGTCATTATTCAATCGATACGCTATAAATATTATCAATAACAAATACTTTTAGATGTTTTCAAAGAATATATTTCTAAACAATCAATGTCTATTTATTCTCAACCGATTTTGATGAAATTTTGTACATGCGGAGTATAATATGTCATTCCCAAATTGAATTTAAAATAATTTGGGTTATAATAATAATAATGACATAAAATTAGTTTGGAAATTGGGTTTAAAAAATAATTCAATATTATTAATAAATTTACGCGACGTAAATAATTACTGCGTGATAAACGCGTGTGAAACCGCTGTCACAGGTAGTATATAAATTTGAAAACACGCTGGTTTTAATGTTTATGGACGGACGGATCCTAATGAAATTTATCATAGTAGTCGATTATACCATGAAATAGGGCACGATACTATTTGTCAATTTGTATTATATAATTTAATTTTGCCTAACTAATCGGGCGTGTAGTATCTATGATATTTAAGATTATCGTTTATCTACAAAACGCTAGTAACTCCAGATATCCAAACGCTCAAGTATTGCCAGATTGAAAAATACAGTGTTATATATTTACTAAATACATGCACTTAATTTAATTATGAAAAAAAAAAAAAAAAAATTGACAATCCCGATCGTTTCTTGATGACTGGTATGCTTGTCCGAACCCGTAGTATTGTTTTGACGTTCATAAGTGCCTTCTTAGAGCCTAGATTTAATAAAGTATTTTTGATTATTTGCTTGTACATGCTATTCCTCAAATCAAAAATTTTTGAACTGGCTAATGATACAGTTAATTAAATGAAAACCGTGGAGTTCCATCGACATAGATGTCTTCAGAGGATGAGTTACGAATCGAATCAGTTACGATACATAGATCATTTGTTCTTACAAGTGTTGTAGGACAACAAAAAAACGCTTAATGACATTGTTATATATTTTTGAAATGAAAACTTCTTTAGTACCGTTGTGATTTGAAACTCGATGAAACGAAGAAGTGATAATAAAAACAGACATCCATATACATCTATACGATTTAGCCTACGAGCGAATGAGACAAAATACATTTACATTATGCATGGTTAATACAAGTCCTGGTTTTCATGATTCTGGTCGTCGGTCGGATTGGCCTAGTGGTGTGAGACGACAAGACTTCTTACGCAGTACGTAGTGGTCGATAGTTCGAACGTTCATTAATGAACAGCACCAGTTCCGTTTTCTACGGATTAACAGTGAGTTCCTGTTTTTGCACAAATTTTCTACTATGTGAAAGGCACCCATCATCAGGTCACAGAGTATACCTTCATATGACCCGTTAAGTAGAATAGTTAGGTGATTAGGATAGCCTACAGTATAGTCGTAATGACTGTTTTTGTTCAGGTCAGTGATAAGTTCATTTACACCCAAGTTCCAGAGTAGCGGCTAGAGTACTCCTCCCTGAGGGCAGCCCCTGACCGCAACGCCTCTGGTGGTTGTATTTACTGTAACCTCTATCGCTCTATAGCGAAGCGTGTTATCAATCCAACTTCTAAGCGTTTGATTCACTCCATGTCTTGAAAGGGCATGGCTAATGCTGTTGTTGTTTTATCGAAGGCCCCTTCGATGTCAATGAAAGAGCTCAGTGTTGATGATTTACTTGATAGTGTATATTCGATGAGTGAAACTACATTATGCAATGCAGGTTCTGATGATTTTCCTGCATTGTAAGCATGATGTTGGCAGTAGAGTGGTTTGTCCATACGGAAGTTGTCCTTTATTTCCCTGTCACAGAGCCTTTCTACGGTTTTTAACATATAAAGGATGTAAGATTGATGGATCCAAAGGATTTCGTCTGTGTATAGTCACTTCTGCCTGGTTTAGGTATAAATACTACCTTCACATCACTCCATTGTTTGGAAATGTATCGATAGGCAATGCAGCCCTGATAAATTATTTAGCAGTTGTGCCGCAAATGCCTTACCACACAATCTTAAATGCCCGGGGAAGATACCATCTAAACCCCGTGCTTTGTATGGAAGAATGCTGTTTATTGTTACTTATCTTGGACAATGTTAAGAGAATTAATCCAATCCGGTTCCATGAGCTCTCTCTTTCAGCCTCATCACTTTAGCTTTAATCGGTTCCTAGAAATCAATCCGGGAAGCAGGTTTGGAGGAAGAGCTAGCAGGTCTCTGCATCAGATTTCGTCCTTACCATCCTCGTCTTCGTCGTTGACGTTTCGTCTTAACCTTATTCATCTATTACATTTTAAAAAATCAGCCAAATCGATGGAGCCGTTCTCGAGTAATGCGCTTAGCAAAAACAGTATTTTATTTTCATTTATACTATATATATTTATTTAAAACTGTTAATATATATGTACATGCATACCTTTCGATAATGTACACCCACTGTGATGAAAAACTACAAGAAATAAACGCTTCACTCAGCTTATATTTGAACAAATGGCTGATTAATGAAACCTTATTTCTCTATTTATACATACAATAAAATTGTAGTGTCTGTTTGTATTGTCAAAATAACACATGTTTACTAAATGCCTATAAGTATACACGCGACCTATAACAAAAAAAACTATTTATAAATTTTTTGTCTGTCTGTCTGTTTGTTCCGGGTAATCTCCGAAACGGTTTTACCGATTTTGACGGGACTTTTACTGGTTATAAGAAATAACTTACGCTACTATTATTTTAGAATAATACTTAGGATTCCGCACAAAAATAAAAATAAAACCTTTTTTAATAGTCCAATCCAGAGAAGCCGCGGGCTCAGCTAGTATATATATTCATAAGAATTCCCACCTTATGCCGATGTCAATAAAGAGCATTTTGTGTGTCATGAAATTTAAACAACTGAGCTCGCATTTGAAATTGGATCGTAAAGCATGTATTCGATAATGTGAATAATTAAAGTTTTAAATTAGAAATGAGTTCTTATTTAATTTGTGCTGACTTTTTCATTTTAATTTTTGTACGGTTAAGTTAAGAAGCTTACAATTATATTATCATAGATTAATAATACGTTTCCGCTGCGGTTGAAGCGCAGTGAAGACCAATCATTAATCTAAGTACATTATAAATGATAAAAGTATACTATAACCTATTCTTCCCCAACATAATTTATTTCTATGGTATATTTTATTATTATCCGTCCAGCGTGATTAAAGGACAACCATTTCAACAAACGTATTTTTACATTAATAGTATAACAATAGTTTTTGCTTAGTGCTACGTTCCCGTTCACTTGAAAATGAATCGCCTTCCACGCCATCTGTTGTAAACCGGTTCATAGAGCACAAATAAGCAAAGAAATTTTCATTTTTTAATAATAATTAGCTATGCCCGCGGCTCCGCTCGCGTGGATTGCACAGTGCCATATGTATTGTGGTGACCCCGCTTCCCCCCACGGCACTCGTCCGCCTGTTATTTTAAAGATAAAAAAGCTTATTATTTTATTTGCGTGGAACATTAATATTTTTCTTAATTGAAATAACATAAATCACTCTTTATGACAACAGCTATTTGTCAGTGATTGTCCTGTCAAAATCGGTTCAACCGTTTCGGAGACTACCCGGAACAATCAGGGAGACAGACAGAGAGACAAACAAGTTTTTTTTTTGTTATATGTTACATATATACTTTCATACGCATTTAGTAAAAAGATCCCAAGCCCGGTGAAGCTGTAAAAGCTCCAGAACCTCTAAGGCTAACAGTATAGTCGTATCGAGAAAAAAAAGTTAAAAAGATGTTATTTTGACATTAGAGACAGACACTTTAATTTTATTATTTGTATAGAAAGCTGACCCCACAGAAGTTGTTCTGCGCTTCCCGTAATGTATAACTCGACCACAACGCCATCTATCACATTCAGAGATAGCATAAAAACATCCTCCATGAAAAACACTTACATCTACCAACTTTCATGATGATCGATCAAATGAGTATGTTAACATCAATTTTTATAGAAATAGCTTATATATTATATTCCAACTTCATATTTGTTTGCATGATGACTTAATACTGATTCTCATACAATTTACAAGTATTGATTATCTTTAACGTGATAAATAAAATATGGTCATTACTATTGATCAACCACCGTACTATGCCACAGCATTTCTACTAGGATCATGACCGTCCATATCTTTATAGATATTTTGTAACCTATAATTTGCATTGGATTTCTATGTTTACAAATTCACACAAGAAAAGGTATCAGATTATAGTTAAAGTTTTATTCAAATCAAATCATAGTTTAGTGCAAATCGTAACAGGGCTCTTTGGTGCTGGAGTTCTAGATCCAACTGCTTCAGCCTCACGGATGGTATCCGGAAGTACATCCTCTGAGGTCTCTGGCATAAATGTAACTATAATACCAGTGAAAAATGATAGACCACCAACAATGGCGGACGGTAAACTTGTCCAATAACGCATCTGAAGTGAAAAGAATGGTATAATAAATGGTATAATGATATATAAAGGTGTGTTCAGGCAAATAAACTTGAAAGCCAGTTCCTCTGTGTTTAGCACGTTACCATGTTTGGCATTATCTTTACTTAATTTAACTAGAAATAATTAAAGGCCAAAAAGACATTTTCATTTCAAGGCGCTAAAACAGCATCATCTGCAAACTTTTTTAGGACAAATGGGAAAATTGTGATAAATTTCACTAGTCAGGATGCTTGCAATTTTGCTTAATTGCTTCCAAATTGTTAAAAATCTATTATGATCATGTGTCTAAAACGAATCCTTAACTAGGACTGCATATGCTATTGTTGGTTTCCTTTTGTAACTAATTCGAAAGTTCGAAAAATATTTGAAAAAACAAAACAAATATGCCATAGATGATCACACTCTACTGTCTCTTTTTTTTTTGTTAATTTCCTCCCGACTGAGATGTGTCATTATATCAAATATTTGATATTATGTCCTTAAATGAGCGGAAGGTCGCAGCGGATACACATGGCCAAGGAGAGAGAGATATAATGTAGAATAAAGAAGATTAAGAAAAGCTAAAAAGAGAAATAGAAATTATTTTATTTATCAAAATTAGGTTTACCAGCAATGGCATTTGTGGTGCCAACAACGAAGCAAGCCTGCCTAAAGACGAGCATAGAGCGTGCATGGTGTTACGTGTATATGTAGGGAACAATTCAGAGGTATAAAGATATATTGTCGCGTATGATATCGTTGCCATAAACTTACCACAGAGGTAAAGGCAAGTGGATAACCAAGGGTTACCTGGAAAACCAAAACCATTTAGATATAAATGGAACATAATTCGAAATCTGATTTAAATATACATAGTATAATTTTACTTCTAACTTAACAGCATCTAAAAATGTGTAACCTGTTAAAGATTTTACAGGGTTATTTTCACACTAAAAAGATTTAAATACGTCCTCCTACAATGTCCTTTATGCATAATAATGAGAGCTTGTAGAGATTTTTATACCATATTATTTCTATGAGAATTAATAGCTGGTAAAAATGTATGCATACAATAATCCTCATAATAAAAGGTAATTACAGCACATGGCTATCTACAAACAGCCTAGTCTGTCCAAGCTTAATCGCATGGAATCAAGTGGATCACCTCGTGTGCCCGTGGTTTGTACCTACCACATTCCCCAGGACGATTATTTATTGCTTTTAGATAACGATATTAAAATTCAGTTGAAACAATTGAAATTAATATAACAGACTTATAAACAATCCTGAAAGTATACAGGAATTTAATTGGTTTAAGAAATTGTATAAATAAATCTACCTATAATATCAGATCAAAAGTAGAATACCAAAAGAAAAATCGCTTACAGGTTTAATAGAGCCATAAGATATACATGAAACTAACCTTTAGGTACCAGCGATTGAGCAACACAGAAAACTCCCGTCAATACAAATGAAAATATCAATGGCAATTTTCTTTTGAACCTCTTCAAGATGTAAGCGAGAATGAAGCTTGCTGGCAATTCAATAAACGTTGTTAAACCGAAGTTTAAGTACTTATTACCTTCCAACTCAACAGAATTAATTAATAGAGCATATTTATTGAATATACCAGTTATCCACATGCAGGCACATGCTAAGAAATGCAGTGAAAGTTTTCTAGACCCGAAAGTCATTTTCAATAAAGTAATCATATCTGTTTTATTTGAGTCATCTACGCATTTTACACTAAGAGCGTCTTCATTAATGCTAGTTTTGTTGCTTTTTGCTGCTCTTTTTAATATATCTTTTGCTTCCTTATTCTTCCCTTTGATGAGAAGCCACCTTACACTTTCATCTAACAGAAAAATGTAGACTATAAAAAAGATAGAAGGGCCGTAAATTGCTCGCAGGAAATGTCTCCAATAAGGCAGTGACCAAGCAATTAGAGCCATTAATATTCCAGCTAGAGACGTGCTTGCTATCATAACGGTGATAAAAGTTGCTCTATTCTCCTTGGTAACCATTTCCACACCTACAAATATTTTTAAACTCTTTTTATAGTGTTTAGTTTTATTAAATAATTAAATAATATATCGTTTATGACCAAGTTATCTATAGAAGATCCCATCGAAATCTGCTAGGTACCCGCCACGACCGCCCTCCTCTGCGGCAACTCAAGCCTAGGTCCGTTCCATCGGCATGTAGCCCTTGAGACAAGCAGCCGCTCGCGCGATACAAGTGCCTCTACAATCACTAGCTTTCACAGCCATGCATGACACTGCATTATACACACATGCACAACACACATAGGTACATAGCTTCTGTAAGGGACCTTTTTTTTTCTTTTTTTGCCTAGTTAGAGTAGACAAAAATTTCAGACCACTAAATACACATACACATGTTCCTTCCCTCCTCCCAGGGGGCAGAAACATGTTTATATATGTATAGTTAGTCTAGATCGAATTACGGATAGGGAATTAGTCAGATCGCGACTTAATTGCATACGCGCAACAGTCCGAGCCGAGGTTCGGCCACTTTGGCACCCTCGGATGTTGTTGCTTAGCTTTCGTGGCTGAGTGCCCTAAGCGCTCGCCCCCAAGCCCGGTAAAGCTGTAAAAGCCGTAAAGGCTCCAGGGCCCCTCAGGCTAACAGTGTAGTCAGTTCGAAAAAAAAAAAAAAAAACTGCTAGGTTTTTTTTGTAAATTCATATTTTCGGCGTCTATTGTAAAATATAAAGAAATTATATCAACATTTTACACAAATATTGCACTGTAAAAACTGCTTTGAGCTGTGAATTTGTGGCGAAACTCACCATGTAATGCAATATTAAATTCTGAAATATGTTGCATCAGAACTAATTATTTTGACGTTTTTTTATCCCAATGTGAAAGGCGTTATACAATCCAAGATGACTATCCCACCATCAGTTTACCTAAGACCCAATTATCATATAAAAAAGTATCTAACTTTGTTCTGTAGAGTATTTAAATATAATGCCAATGTTTAAATTGAAAACTCACCGAGCATGAATGTTGCTGAATATGTATCGCCAAACAAGCCCTCCAACAATTCCAGAGCTACATAAACCCAATACGACGAACTAAAACTCCTAAACAGTCCCATTGTACAGGCTATAAGACCAGAGAATATTATCAACTTCTTTCTACCAATCCTGTAAAACCATGCAAAAAAATTCAGAACATAATGACAGCCACATTTACCATACTAATATGGAAAGCTATCGTCACGTGATGGTTTTGGATGCGCGATTGGGGATGTCCAGTGGTTCCACTCCAATGAATATTACAGAAATTGTAGATATTTGCTACTCTGCACTTAATTAAAGACATTTGCAGCTGACGGTAAATTATTTTGCTGTACCGACACTTAAATAAAACTGTAAATTTCTCAACAATGCGTCGTGGGTTCGTGTGAAAATTGGGCTAGTTTGTCTAGTCCAGAGAAAAATACTTTATTCAACGATGTGAATTTTACAGGTATTAGTATATCTTCTAATATATAAAATTCTCGTGTAACGGTGTGCGTGATTGAACTCCTCCGAAACGGCTTGATCGATTTTCGTGAATCTTAGCGTGCATATCGGCCAGGGTGGAGAATCGGACAACATTTATTTTTCATCCTCCTAAATGTTAAGGGTGGTCCAACCCTAAATTTTTTATTTTATTTTTTAAACGCTTCGACCGAAGGCATGCTGTAGTCTACGTAAGTGGAGCCGCGGGCACAGCTAGTTATGTTATATTTTTCTGCTTTAGTGCAGCTATTTTACTAAGCTAGTAAAACTAGACTTAAATATTAAAGGTTAATTTTTCAATTCCTAGATAAAATATTAAACAACTAACAAAGGACTAAAGTTACTTGGCTCTTTATCAGTCAAATAAGCGTTTGTCTATTTTTCAATCGTCTTTTATTCCAAGTATAACTATCAGATCGATAGTTCCGACTGGAGCGCTGCTAACTTCAAGTAGGTGAAACAAATATATTGCATAAATAGACGTTAGAGCAGGGCAGGCTATTTCCTTATTTTGTCAGTTTGCCACTGACAACTGACATAATAAAGCGCTCTTAGTTTAGGTTTGAGGATACGTTTGTCTAGTGATTGTAGAGTTTGTTGTGCTCGGGTTATTTCGTTTTTGGTTTATGTATGATGGAATTAAGGTGTCCAGCGAATATTAATAGGTACTGCTGAGATTCACTTGCTCGTGAAATTATTCGCAATATACAAACATATTACAGAAACTAGAATATTTCTGTTTTATGCTGATTTTATCTCTCATAATGGAAAGTAGATATTTCACATACTCTTTTAAAAGTATAAATCGACCATGAATCCTTTTAAATCCCATATATGATATAAAATTATTGTTGAAAACGAATGTTTCTTTTGCAGCGTCTATCATTAAATCAAAATTGTCTTTAGTATAACCATTATCTGGCCGTCGAAATGACAGACAAAGTCGTTCCTCAGATAGTCGAATTATTAGTCGAATAAAGTCTATCTGACGATTGAAAAATACGATTTTATGCTATTTGTCGACTAATCACTATCTCTCTTTTTATCTGAGCATTGAAAAATCGGACCTTAAAGAAAGAAAGAAAGATTTATTTGTAATATAACATTTGAAACCATAGATAACTTAAATTATTTTTATAACTACCTACTAAGTACTAAAAGCCAAATGCCAGTTGTTACAAAATGGCCCCAGCTCAGCATAATGCTGGTTGCAAATAAGAATTAATTGACAATAGACTGTGGAGTGAACTCTTCCCAAAATATCTAGCGGAATGACCAAATAAATATATGATTGACGTACTTGTCTGCTAAAGGCCCCGTCATGAGAAGACCGATCATGTAACCAAAACTGTGAACTGTACCCACCAACGTCCGTTTTAAGTCTTCGCATTCTATCTGCAGCTGTAAATTAAACTGCAATTTATTACATTGAATTAGTGCAATTTACTTATCTAATGCAAGATCTGTTACTGAAAACAAAAGGTGTAGTCTAAATGTTTGTTCGGAAGATAGGCGTAAGTGTTCCAGCTTTCATAGATTAACCAATGACTACCGGGGAATTTCAGTGATTTTCCATGAGTTTTAAAGGCAGTTCCAAATAACAAAATGATGATCTTGATTCTAGAACTTGATTAACGAATGTAATTTAGAACCACCATCTATATATTTTATTCCGAATACATAAATTAAATAATAACACAATCGGCTGAAAGTGAAATATAACATTATTAGGAATTTGAACGCTCGAAAAATGTTGCCATAGCATCACCGTCTAGTTCAAAAAGTAAACAAAAGAATCTATATTTTTCAACATAACAAATTGCTTCACCGTAATACTTAACTTACTTATCATCAGGTGTAGTGCGAGAATTTAAGAAAGGGAATTAATTATCAATTGACTTAATCACATATTATGGTAATTATGGGTACTTAAATGCCTTACTTCTTCGACAAAACTGAATGGTCTTTCATAAATCCATTCACTGCAGGTGCCGATGCGGGACGTATCAACATTGTTAGATGTACAATTCTGACTGCCAAGGAAGATGTATCTCCTACATCTATCTTCATTTGTCAAGTTGAGAGGCGGCACAGCGAAATTAGAATCTTTACTCTCACATTCGGAATACCTACATCTGTAAGTTCACATATATTAACATTATAAAAATAAAATAGTTGGTGTGTAATGACATTTCAGACGTCAGGATCACTCGTATTAATATGGGGAACACCCTTTTAGCAGTAAATAGATAGAACATTAGAGTTTTTATTATAGTGGACCATTAATTGAGCAGAGATTTGGGATGATCAGCAGTACGGTTTCACGAAATCAAAATCAACCACTAACGCTAGTGCAACGCTGCTAATCGTATATCGTATCGTATATTTAGGGCCTGGAAAGAGTCTCAGGATACAATTGATGTATTTTGTTATCTCTCAAAGGCCTTCGACTGCGTTGACCACAGTACGCTTATACTTAAGCTAAAACACTTTGGTGTGTGTGGAACTTCTCTCGACCTGCTAAGCTCTTATTTAACAGAACTACCACTGTCAGAAAATAAATATAAATGAGGCAACCTTCTTGGGATCATTAACCAGAATCCGCGTTCCTCAGGGATCGATTATGGGACCGTTTTTGTTTCTCGTATAAATAAATGATCTACCGCTATTTGCTGAGAACAGTGCTGATATGGTCCTTTTTGCAGATGATACTTCACTTATATTCAAAGTGAAAAGAATAGATTAAGAAGTAAGACAATTAATATTCAAAGTGAAAAGAATAGATTCAGAAGTTAGGCAATTAAATAACACTTTAGTTAAAATTTCTGAATGATTTGCTCTAAATAATTTACTGCTAAATGCAAACAAAACCAATTGTATTAGATTTGCCTTGCCCAATGTTTCGCGTGTTGATAGTAATATCAAGATAGAAGGGAATTTAGTCGACTTAGTTGATAATACTGTCTTCTTGGGTATTACGCTTGATTACTATAACAAGCTAAAAGCGGTAGCTTGGCTCATAACATTGATTGCTTGAATATAATTTTTACAGTGCTGACTATATCTCATGCGTAGCGGAACTCTCTTTAATTACATGGATGAATTTAGTAAAGTTAACTGTAATCAGTTCGTGCACAGATTTTATAACATTTTGTGGTCAGTTATTGATAAATGGTATATGGTTTTCTTTGTCATTGATAAAACTGATTAAAGAAAAACAACACAAATATCGATTAAGATTCATATTCGACATTCGATACTAAGGTAATATAAAAATATGAAAATTTGTTTCAAGTCGTATTAGCTAAGATAGAACAGGAACTCAAAACAAATATTTAAACTTTTTGGCGATACATTAAGCCTAAAAAAACATATAATGGTATTCCTGCGCAGGTCTTGAATGATGGTCGAGTTGCTGAAGTTGACGAGGTTGCAGATTTATTTTACCTATATGTCTCCTCAGTTTACACTTTTAACCAAGCCTCAAACGCATTTGTCCAGTCATATACCTCATCGAATTATTGCCTGCTTGAAATATATATTACTGAAAAAGGTATCAAAATCAGCTTAGAAAGCACGGAAATGAATAAAGGGGCTGATTATGATGGTATTCCATCAATATTTATACGGCTTTGCTCATAAGTGCTTGCTAAGCCTCTATGTTTGTGATTGTAAATCACAATTTGCAAAAATATTTGAGAGTATTATATTCTCAAGTAAACCTTTGATTATGATAATAGACTGGAACATTTAAACATGATAAGCCTAAAAAAGAGGCGACATATAGCTGACTCACTCATCTTTCACAAAATTGTAAATGGCGCTATAAATGCGTCCCTTATTAATTACTTTTATTTTCGATTTCATTCCTGGGCGGTGCGCAACCCACACATATTTTCCACTCCGACTACAACACTTAATACGGCATTTAATAGCCCTCTTGTACGTATGGCAAGGTTATATAACGAGAGATCTAACACGAGGAATAATTCAATAGATATCTTTCTTTTATCTATTAGTTCATACAAGTACTCCTTATTTAAAAATAATATATAACTTAATTTCAATTTTAATATGTAATGAATTTAAATGTAGTTAAAATGTAGTTTTAAATTTTTTAATCAGTATTTTTTATTTATTCTTATTTCAATATGTATTTAAATGTCATGCAGGCCTATTACCTGAGTATTTACATTTAATTTTCATTTGTCTATGATAATATGTAATTTTATTGTTTTGTAATTTTTCTGTTGGTGTGTTAAATCTATAAAATAAATAAATTCAAAATTACGGTGGGGTTCACACATTTAAACTTTGGCAGGAAGCGTGATCGGGTTTCTAGCCGGTTCTTCTCGATGACTGGTGTTTGTCGGAACCGGTAGTATTGTTTGATGTTCATAAGTGCCTTCTAGGGGCCTAAATAGAAATATTTTTTTTTATATTTTTTTTCTTTGTGCCTGACACGACGTGTGTATTTGATTAGTATTTTCAAACCGATATTTCAATGATAAAACCTTCTACGTTACTTTAAACACGGTGTATTGCACTGAAAAGGGTTGGCATAAATAAAGAAACAATTGTACAAACTTTGTAATAATCACTTGTAACTAATACAATGTCACCTCATTGTATAAATTATTATGTGAATAGTTTGGAATTGAACTTTTGGCCTTACGAACGAATGTGATGGGCGTTTGAAAAGCGCGAACGCTTGAATCACACCGCGCGTTGAAAATGCGTCCGTTTGAACAAGGCCGTGTGAGCCTTGCTGTTTCATTAGCGTTTAATTAATTTTTTTTCAAAACTAACTAGTAGTACCAGAGATTAACACATCCAAATAAAGAAAAAAATGTCTTGAACTTAATAATATTATCATAGAAGTTTAGAAATTATTATATTTTTTTTTATTGAAACTTACCTGTAACCTACGTCGGCTGCGGCAAATACATAATTAACACTATAAAAAGCATTAGTAACAGCCGAAAAAACCAATAATGAAAATAATTTTATGTAATAGGGTCCCGATAGTTTAAATTGCGTTAATATTTGTTCTAACTCGTTTTTTTCTTTTACATACATAATTAAATTATATCAATTGATTAAAATTCACATTAAAATGTATATACATATAATGGACAGAATCAAATGGAGTCTGCACTTCAATTATTCAGCTACGATATTTTATCCTAAATATTGTTTAAAATTATTTTTTTGTTAATCATTAACTGCGACTTCTTTTGTATTACATTACTATTTTAAATTTAACAAATTATTTATAAATAATTCTGAATACACTGTAACGTCACACACCCACAGTATTAGTTGTTAAATGTTTACACTGTGCAGGGCAAACGCTTCTAACGCCCGAGGTCACCTGTTGGGTACGATAGTGTATTTACTTTATTATAGACTAGCTGTGCCCCTTGGTTTTACCCATGTTTAATATAAAAGTAATCGCTGATTGATGATACTATTGATTGATAATACTTCAGTATAGACAATATTTTTATCGGACGGCCAGGGTTATGAGTTACAACTTACACTGCTCGTTCGCGCCACTACATTTCCATAGACCAAAGGCGAGTGTTGAATTATTTTGTTAACATACATGGTTAATGTAACATACGTTATCTCCCAAACTATTCGTCCAAATAACATGGTATAAATCGGAAAGTTTTTCTACATAAAATTGTCTTGATTATTTGTAACTTTCGTTCGTAAGGATTAATATGTCATGCCAATGCTCATAAATCACTTTTCAATTTTCAATAAAACTTTGTCACAAAATACCTTATTGTAACTTAGTAAGATAGGTATATGATATCACGGACTTTTTTTAGATGTACTAAGGAGCATAATTTTTTTTTTTAATGTATTTACGTATATATTTATTTACGTATCACTAACTATTACGCCAGCGCACACGGATAAAGCTATTAGGTTGCGCTATTTGTTACAACTTACTTAACAAAAATCATTATTTAAGGCTAGCTGAGAGGTGTAGCTTATAGTATTTTTCGTGAATCTATCATATACAAAAACAATTTTTGGAATCCGATTTGTAGTTTCAGAGATTAGCGTGTTTAAACAAACAAAAAACTCTTCCGCTTTATTATATCATAGTAAAAAGTATAAATACAACAGATTATAAAATATTTACTTATATTATTTAAATTACACTACAGCTTATTCTGCATTTTAGAAGTAATTCTTCTAATTACAAAATTTGAGAAAATTCTTACGTCATTAGATTAACTCGAGAATAATGAAATTTTCATAAAGAAACCTAGTAATTTAGAATTACATAATGAAGTGCTTGGATACATGAATCTAAAACAGCTGTACTTTATAAAAATTCTTTTAAAACATAGAAAATTTTTAGAACATTATTTTATTAATGGACATTCAATATCAACGTCATTAGATATAAATAAATATTTTCATACGACAACATAATAATTATATGAATATCTTTATCATGAATATAAAAATATGAATCCTGGATTCAGACAAAATACATTATGTTTTATTTATATGTTTGTCCCTTACGCGTTTCTAAACCTTTCATCCGATAGCGAGGTTCTGTATAAGTATAAACAATTTTAATAGGTGGCGTGCGAGTCATTTTAAAGGCAACGCGAATAAAGTCGACAGGAAAAGATAGTAAGTAATTCATATTTATATTCGTGCTAGTCGAATGTTACAGTTAATAGTGGAAAATATAAAATGATAGAGTTTAATCAGGTAATACGTCATTAGGTTGACGTTGTAACTAACCATGTGCTCTGGACAACACGGGAGCATTTAGGGGACGTTATGAATATTCAAGAATTTTATTGTAAGTTTATTGCGAGTCGTAGATATCAAGAAATAAATAACATTAAAATTAAAGTAGGTAATTAATAGAAAAACTGGTAGTGAAATGTCACTGAGATGAGATCATGCATCGTTTTAATAATGATATTATCTAAAAGTGATTGTTTCCTACACTATTTTTCTATAGCAGCCTGATTGGGTCGGGGCCACCATGCATTTGGTGAAAAACCCGTCATAGTATTTCGCTTATACGAGTAGTATTTCGGGATCATCCAGTTTCTTTTTAAGCAGGTCGGCATGACAGCGGTACAACTCCTACACTTTGCTGTATTACTATATAATGTCTTATTATATGATATTTGATGTGTTACTAGATTAAAAAATATTGATTTCCGCCAATACAAATTAATCATAAAACTGTACAAGATATTATTATCTAAAAAAACGTTGTACCCGGTAAAGATGGCGCAGAATAAGATAGAAAAAGCACTGACTGAAGCGTTATTTTTATTTTGTACGTTTTTTCGTAAGTAGTTCTCAATTACATGTGCATTTTATAGTTTCCTAAATTATTTTATGATAATAGTAAATTATCAAGTATATTGAGTAATACAAATATTTCAATTAATAAATAAAAACCGTCAATTCGCTATTTAAAGTCTTACTAAAGGCATTGCTAAAGAATGTGTGATCATGCCTTAGTCAAATGGCGGCAATTCATTTTAAACCCTCAATGGATTCTTTGATGTCAACCTAAAAAGTAGCATTAAAAACATTTGTTTTGTTTAAAAAACACAGAATAAATGAGAAAACGTTAGTTCGTGAAAATATAACAATACCAGAACATAACTTGTCAAACTGCTGCTAAATAAAAACCGAAATAGCCACATTACATCCAAAGTTACGTAGACTCGATGGCAAAAATACTGACCTAACTAAATTCTATCTCTCCATAATGATAACTTCATTAAGTAACTATTTTTCAAAATTCAGTTATAACAGTATAATTAATAAATTGATATAGTATGTAGGGAATCATTAATAGCATGCGATCACAATGATGCATTACGTTACGAACCGTACGCGGTACGGTCGCGCATTTGGAATGAAGAGCAACTAATTGCTATCGCAATTAGAGCCAGAAATGAGAGATCCAATTAAGGATTCATAAGAACTGATATATGTTTATAGAACTCGATGTGTACTTTAATAGTTATCTTAAATTACGTAATTGCTACCACAGTTACAATCATAGAATAAAAACACGCAGAACAGCAGTACCTAGTAGTTGTAATAATGCGACGACAGCGGTAGGCCTTAAAAAAATACGACACAAAGTCTTGCACACTTCGCGATGACTGGAAACTAACTAACTTCTAGAAATAGAAATAATAAAGGCAATGGAATAAGTGCAATTTAGCATTTATAAAACTGTGGGTATGTAGTATTGCTGAAACAGCGAATGCAGGGAATAGAATAGGGTTGTAATAGTACGCAGAGTGAGGTCATTTCAAGTTAGCCTTTAAAGACTACCTACGTCTCTGCACGTCTGTGCTAAAATGAAGTTGTAACGCAAACAGCTCCCGCAATTTCGACAAGATATGACTTACTGGGCAGTGAAAGAACGTCACAGCTCATCACATAATCACCAGAAACATTTAAATATCCTATTTCACGAGAAAGTACTACCCGGCAGCTTATATTTTTACGTCGAACATAAATAAAAAAGGAAATAATATTTCTAAAATTGACAGACACCATTACAATGAAGTGTTTTTTTTATAATAGCAAATACAATCCAAATGCAAATGTAATGTCGCTTTTTCTTGCGGCTCATGAGGCAATGATTCATCAGAGTACCTCAGTGGGGGCATTGCTGGACAATAATAATTATTTGCACGGCTTTGGCCAGACTCCGGTAGACTCGACTGTTGGCCGGTTGACCTACGAGATCATGACCTATCCGTGCAATGCGTTGTACATCCGCTCTAATGTAGGCCCTCCTACAGGTTTTTGGTGGCAGTATTGTACGCTGATTTAAGGGACTTAATATTAGGATCCTTGATTGCGCGACTCCTGGCCCAATCACGATACGCGACCTAATTCTGACTTACCGCGTCAGCCCAATTGCGTTTGTACTAAGAATGTTATCTGCGATTACAGACGATATCGGAAGATGGAACATAATACTTCATTGCAATTCCAGTCTCGTCTACAATCGCTTCGGAAATCGCTGAAGGATCTTTCCCATCAAAGCAGCGCTGCCGCCAAGGGACGGATGCAAAATAATCCCCTATTCCGTACCAATCAGCTGACGAGTAGTGCGAAACTTTACGTCTAATCCTTACGCAGGGTGGAGGCGGAGCGCGCGGCATGTTGCTAGTTATCGGAAAATATTTTACCCCACTTTTTGAAGTGAAACTTCTTAGGTGGCGATTCGATAATTAGATGAGAATTGAGAGTGAAATTTCAAGAACGCGTTAGATTTGGGCACGATTCATTATTTGAGAGAGAAGAATGATATAACGTAAAGAGAATGAAAAAAACAGCTATACATTGTATACCTTACTGCTGGTTTACACTAGGTCAGACCGACAGTTTTATTGGGATGGTAAATGTGTCGGATTCATATTGGCATATTTATGTTCTGGCAATAGTAATTAATAATAATGACTATACCATACACATAGTAAACCTCTCACTGATTTTCAAATGATTTGTCACGCTCCGAGATCAGTCACTTTATATGTATTTTGCAGTAAAAAAGCAGGATGTTAGGGATCACGACCACCATATACATAGTTCTCATAATTGATTTTCTTTTGGTTTGTCAATATCAATAATTAACAATGCCAATAATTGCCTTTATTATTTAATCTGAATGACCATAGGATGAATGAGACCAACACTCATTGGATACTTTAATTAGGTACCGTATTTTTGGTGAAAATTTAATTACTCACAGTATCATTCATACGCTTGTGTTTGTGTTGCCAAGTGTAATTATGTATCGCTTACGCAAACATTCATTTAGTTTTGGCTTGAACTTTGAGCGGCACGTTGTATGAAACTATCGCTCTTAGTTAAATAACTCTATGGGTACAATATTCTTAGATGATAATCGTCCTGCACGACTACGAATATTTTTATGGACTACAAAATATAATTCACGGACTACTAATAAGTGACTACACTATATAAACGGTTTTACAGTCTAAGCGAGAATCTCCTGACTTCTTTTTTTCGGTATACTTTTAGTCTTAAGGGCTCCAGAATGCTCTTACAGTTTCATAGGGCTTCGTCCTTGCTTCTTGTTTGCTAATACGCCTTATAAACCCTTCTACTTAGTCCGAACGGTAGGGTAGTTATGAATATACACCACTATATACAGGTGTCCGGTAACTAATGGATATTCTTGAAATGGCAGTAGAGCTTATAGTGGATCAGAAAAAAAAAAACAAAATATATACTAAGTATTTCCTAAGATATGATTTTTTAATACTAATACTAATAACTGTTCGTGCGTATTTAAATAGTACATATCCAAACAAATGGATCGGGCGTCTGAGGTCAATTTTGTGGCCTCCACGTTCATTGGACCTAAATCCACTGGATTTTTATATTGAGGCATAAGAGTAAATAGCAAATAATTTAACTTTTAATATTAAATTATGTTAAATAAAGTATTATTCATGTCAATCTTATTAAAAGCGAATGCCCAGGGGCAAATGAATGTAAAAATGTTCCAATAATGCAAATTTTGTTATTCAGTTACTCCTTTAGTACTTATTTTCTTACATTAACAGCAATAATTCATTATTTACATTAGATACAATAATGAATTATGCTATTATAAAATGTACTTTAAACCTACATTATTTTAAAACTAAGTCACTCATGTTTTCATACATTTCCAAACTTATCCAAAATATTAAAAAATGCAAATTTTTCACTGAAATAGAGTATTCTTAATGGCAATAGCTTTCATACTATTTACTGCCTATATATCGGCATAGTTATCGTACAATAATAGAACAACAAAAGACCGATGGAATTCAGTCATTTGAAGTCGTAGCGTACGAGAATGTAAAATAAGGTAAAAATTTGTAATATATATACTTATAATATTTAAGATATATGTTGTTTTGTATTTTTTATGAAGTTCTGCTATAAGCCATTTTAAGATTATTCATTCATTACCGGACATATTTACTGTATATATTTACTTCATAAAATTCTTATATCTGACTGACAGACTAGAAGCATTAAGTTTTTCATAGAACTTTCTTATAAAAGGTAGGTGAGAACTACGAAAGGATTTTTGAAAATTCATCACCGTAAAAATATGATGTTGTTGATGAAAATTCCACCGGCTCATCTAATCAATAAATAGGGTAATCAATAAATCCACGATACGACACTAAGACGCCATATACGTCAAACAATTTGATAAGTTGCAGGCAAGTACAGGAACTGAGGACAACGATAGGCTCTAGTTAATAAATAAAATTATTGCAAGTCCAATAAAGTGTCTACCAAAAGTGACAGTTTATTTATAATTGTTACAACGTAAATTCGACAATATTAATATCTCATTAGAAAGTCCTAAACAATTTTATTCCCCATAACATTGATCGTAGTATAGAGTGAAGTAGTAGCCTAATAGATAGACAGTCTAATCGGCCAACGGTTGCTCTTCGTCAAGGACCATTGAGAAAGTAACTTTTCTCATAATAGAACTCGCTATATTGAATTTGCAGTAGTTTTAAGTGCTAACTTCACAAGGCTGCAGGTTGGTAGAACGCTCTTAACTCTACTGGACCACGCCCACAAATGTGTAGTTGTTATTCATCTTTGGATAGTAAGGGTAGTAGTCAAATACTTGTCCAACAGTAAAATTTTGAAAAATGTTGAAAAATTGAAAAGCACCTATTTATGTAACGCATATAACTCTGTTTTTAACCCTGACGTCGCATCAATAAACTCGCGGAGATCGTCGATTGAAGACTGAGGTCAATCATTTTATTCTGGGGACTAGCAGTTCAAATGGTGGTAGCCTAAATGCCATCAATAATGTCGACAACTGGATCAGCTAAAGTTGCTTAGGTGCATGACTCGTTTTTTTTTAATCTTCCTTACCTTGGTCTCTTAACCGAGCCGTGACCAAAATAAGAATTAGTAATGTTTCAGTATTTCTATAATGCTATTCGGCTTCAAGGCTTTCTATCGTTCTATACGACATCATTGGTAGTTAGGTTAATTGCGGACTATGTTAGAAAGCTTTGCAATCCAGTGCGTTTTCTAACCATAACCTTTGAACCGGAACAGGAGGGTGAGCACAGCTTCTTTATAACAGAGAAATACATGAATGTAGTACTTGAGCTGCCGAACTATGTACCAGTTTTAAAACGTTCTATAAAACTGAAAGTTAATTAGATATTTTTCATACCAATGTAAGACGAGCAATTGTTTTCGGTGAGATTTTCGAAGGCCGCCTCGTCGCTAACCAACGCTCATAAATGGGAAGGGTTCCGGCTAACACGATTCCCGTATCGACACTTGGAAGTTAGAGTAGTATTGTGAGGGATTCGTACGTAGAATAATATTGGTATAGATGTGGTGATATGGGAATGCGAATTATTTTTCTATATAAACCTGTATATATATCGTACTCATCCACCGACAGTTCGTAACAATGTCGCAATTCAGAATCAGTCATTAAGCATTTAGCAATGTAGATAAAAACAATTGTTTTCAATATAGTAAAAGAAACAACCTCTTCAGCTTTTTAATATTAGTATAAATTTAATTTATCTAAACTACAAAATCATGCAACGATCGCAATAGATGATAAATAACGTAATTGACGTATCAGTATGTAATTTGTAATGTGTAAAGAGAAACTGTGCTCAGTCGCTATCGCACATCCGTACTTGTACTTTAAGCCTACCGAGCCAATCAGGCCGAATGTTTTCTGCCGCAGTATCGAGCCCCGAGCGAACCCTTATTTCCTGTGCAGTCGTCTTAACACTTACTATTGTATCTCGATACTACATCACTTCCATACCAAGTATACTATCTCATATGAAAACATAATATAACAATTTTTGCTATTTTTTTTAATATGAGCTTTTCTGATCCAGGTTTTTCTGATCATTTCATTATTAAAGTAAAGAATTTCTTCACGAGGTGTATTAATAAAGTTATATAAATAATTTTACCATTAAGTTATGTAGTTATTTAATCATTTCGAACAAGAAATATAAAAGTATAATCTAATATTAAAATAACTTCATATTTTTTGATCCGATACACTAAGCTTACCAGCATTAGAATTATATGAATAATATCTGCCAACCTGTGCGAATGTTTCGGACACTTTAAAATGTAAATAATCTAACAGATGTAATGTTAGTTTAAAAGGTTGTTCATAGATGGCGCCCCCTAAGTATTTGTTTTCACTATATATTTTTAATAAAATTATCAACTTTTTGACTCTCAACTTCCCACAAAATGTGAGTACAATTGGCATCAATGCCATCCATGTGAGTCAAATTATTCAAAAATAATAATTTAAAAAATTTACCAATATACCTTAAAATTTTGTTTACAATCGTTTTCAATTTTGATGAAGAATTTAGGGAGTTTGCCACAAAAACATCTTTGAGAAATAATACATAATTTAAAATTCAAATTAACTTATAGCTATCACAAAATGGTTCTCAAAGCAAATGGTAGAGGCTATACCCGCAAAACGTGTTTCTTTCAGTAACCCGCGTCATCCGAGATATTCTGATCTTTAACAACGACGTCCGCCTCATCTTTGGCTTCCAATAAAACGTTTTGTATCGGGAATTCAATTGTTTTTTTTTCTTTCGCATTCACATGCCACCAAGTTGTATCAAAATTGGCCTCAGGAATTATTTCAACAGAGCAATATCGAATTCTCTTTAGTGCCTCCCTTGACATGACCAGATTGATATACTGTTGACTATTCGGGGTACGCCACGTTCTGTTTTGTAATCACGGCTCATGGAAAAATTTCTTTTTCCTTGTTTATTCATAAGGGTATATAAGATGGAAATACTTTTAAAATACTTCTACTAGGTAACTAGAAGTACCTTTATTTTTTATAATTTAGCTCGCTGTGAAATCCGTTATTACCTATTTATAATATTATTATAAAACCAAAACGCTAAAGTGAGTTCTTTTTCTTCTTCTTGTTTTAGGGCCGCAGAAGCACTTGCCAGTGCCAATGTTTAAAGCCTTCGTAGTATTTTCTAATCTTCAAAGTGCGGTCAAAAAAGAAAGTGGCTCCCTTGTTAGAACTATCAAGGGAGTTTTTCTGGCAAGTCAATATGCATTTTCCCAGTGTCTATTTATAATGCACTTCACTTATGCACAATGACCAAACTGTATCATGGAAAATGCTACCAATATTACTTAATATAAGATCAAAGAACCTAAGTTAATGCATTAAAATAAAATCCACTACATGGTAGCTCAAGATCCCGCCAAAACTCCCTAAAGTGACTTACAATTATAATTTTTCATTGGGCTTAATTGTTTTATTTTATTTTAAATACCACTGGATACATGTCCTTTAATCCTAACTTTGTACTATTTTTCTAATCTCCAAACAAGGTTCTAACAATTTAAATAGCATGCTTCTATTTATTATTTATAATCCACCTAACTTTGCACAATAGCCAAACTATATCAAGTAAAATGCCGCCAACTGATGGGTGGGAGGAGATGACAATTTTGGCTGGTTGGATCGCGACCACCATACAACGAGTGTAACATCCGCAATCGTGAGACGCTTAGTCAAGCGACGTGGTACGATGAATGAGCCCACAAGCCCGGTGAAGCTGTAAAAGCCGTAAAAGCTCCAAGGCCCCTAAGGCTAACAGTATAGTCAGTTCGGAAAAAAAAACGATGAATGTCAGCCATCATGCTTATGGTGATAAATCCATCACACTGACTCTCTGCATTTCGGAATCTGCTAGTAGTAGATATATCCAGCTACCGAAATGTTTGCAGGATGGCATGAAATTGGCGACCGGCGATGTATTTGCAATCTCTCAATAGTCTCTTTTGTTTTACCAAACAAACAAACAAATAATAACAGGGCAAAGTGCCGTAACCTCAGAAATGAAAAACCAAAAAATGAGTGATTAAGATCCATCAACCTCTCATTGTACTTCATAATTAGTGGAGTTACTACACTACGATATAATCGCTAGTCAATAATACAAAAAAAAACATTGCAATGGAAAATGTTATTCTTCACAGTACACTCGTGAAATATGAAGCTATGACCTAATAAAAAGCTTATATATATTTACTTCCATTTTTATTGACGTATAGGTCCTTAAACAACGCTTGTACCTGCCGCTATAACGTTTTTACGAGGGCGCGCCGTAAAAACGAGACCGAATAGAAACTGTTATAACACTTTATATCGTTCCTTTTGTATATTTAACGCCTCTATGAGAATACGGGCCCTGTATAACTTTATACATTATAGCTATGCCATATGTAATACTTGCGAAGGATGGCCAGTGACTGGACTACTGTAGCAACTTCATCTAGGGATGCTCGCTGATGTACTATTCTTTTTTTTTTGCTTTATTTCACTAGGGTTGTGGGCGAGCTCTTAAGGCACTCAACCGAGAAATAAGGGCAACAAGCGCAAGGGTGTCAAAGTGGCCGACCTCGGCTTGGGCTGTTGCCGTATATGCAAACATTGCGATCTAGCTAATTCCTATCTGAATTTGAGCTAACTAACTACACATATATGCATGTCTCTTGCCTTCTAGGAGGAAGGAAGACACACGCGTACATGTATTTAGTAATCTGTCAATTGGTCTAAGGCTAACTAATCAAAAAAAAAGGTCCCTTACAGAACCTATGTACCTGCATATAGTGCATGTGTGTATAATGCAGTGTAATGACTGTATGTAGGAAGCTAGTGATTGCAGTGTCACTGTATCGCGCGAGCAGCAGGCTTGAGGGCTCCATACCGGGGTAACGGACCTAGGCTCAAGTCGCTGCAGGAGAGGGCGTGACATGTGTGCAGGAGCGAAATTAGCCGCCCGCCCTGTGATTACGCGGGCGTGGGCGCAAGCACGCTTGATTATTAAGAACGGGCGGGTATATCGCGTTCGCTATCGTATTAATTACGCCAACTTTATAGTTGTACGGCAAAGCGATGGTCGGTCATCACTGTCATGCCGGCCTGCAATCCTGCAATGCGATTCCGGTTCACGAACCGTTTCAGCTCAGTTCTTGAGGGCAGGGACTTATTTGACGTTGATTAACCATAAAAATTAGACAATTAGACATATGAAAAAATCAAAGCGAACTATATAGTCAAACTAACGAATACTTTTAAATTTAATTGGCAACAGCTAACAAGCTCAAGGTGCCGACACTTTTGTCTCGAGTCCCCTGATTTCGTCGGATTACGGACAGAGCTCTGAGAAGTTTCGTCGAAAGCTTTTCCTTGATTGGGTACGATCTAACTAAGACTGTTTTCATCCATTTACTTGTGAAACATTCGATACACTCTGTACATATTAAGTAGTATGGATTCGCTTTGGTAACGATGAATAAGACTAGTAGCCTTTGCTTGAATATATATTGTTACTATACAGCAACGTAACAATGTTTGATGAATGAATTTGAAGCAATGATGGCTCAGTGGTAGCGTGTACCGACATCGCATCGATGGTTCAAATCCCTGTAGTGGTCCTCAGCTTTCGGTGAAGGAAAACATCGTGATAAAACCATAGCATGGTAGTAGTTTTATACTAATTTGTGATCAAGTTGAAAATCTATTTCCAAGCACCTATTAATGTAGCTCCAGTAGCTCCACTAGTAAGGCAGCTTTTTCTAATGCCGGCCTGGCTAGCTATCACCCTCAAGTTGAGAATCTGTCGCCAAGCACTAATAGGTGTGTTCCGGCAGCTGCACTTGAGAGCCAGGCTTAGCGTGTTACCATCTTGGGCCACATTATCACATAAGATCTGGTGAGATTTTGGCCACAACGCTAAACCTATAACGATATAAAAAAAACGTTCAAAGTTTAGTAAATTACGTCTTATAAACAAATAACGTAATTTGTTGTAAAGATTCCTAAAGCCATAAAAGTTTATCTAGCTTTAATATAAAAGTAAATTTAATACAAACTAAATCTTAAATTAAAATCAGAATAATAAACTTCAACGGATGCATTATTGTCAGCGATAGCTTATATTGCTTCAATGTAATGCACGTAGTACGAGTATATTTACTATCTATCTTTTCCATTTCAACTTCACAAAAAAATTATGTCATCTATAACTTGGCAGTTTGATTTTTCGTTTTTTATTTATATGTTGATCTAAAAACATTTTTAAACGAATATTTATTAAATCTTAATATATTTTACGTTATAATTACGCAAAAACATCCCTAACTATATACAATAGAGGTGTAAAATTTATGTTTCAAATCATTGTCCTACAGTTACGATCACTCTGTGTAATAAAAGCGGACACAATTTCAACGTCTGTATTCAATTTCCACATCTGTATTCAATTTCAAAAATAGCCGTGAACCCGAGACAATCTTGGCACGGCCTGGTGTAGACAATCTGGCGTAAGTATAGTACCGAATGAGTTCTCTCCACGTCTAAACAATAGGACTTGAGAACTTCCCCTTTAGAGTTTGAATAAATTTTGACAATACCCATCGTAAATGTACAGGAATTATAAAAGTACTTCTAATCGGTAACATCTAAGCATCGTTAAACCTTCGATTTGCCACTAGTAAGAACCATTATAGACCTATTATTTCTGAAATAGTATACCTTTTAAAGTTAATTAATTTATTTGTGATTCCCTGGCCTCAACTAGGAATAAATTGTATTTAAATGTTTAATTAAGTCTTTGAACAGTGTGTTACTTTATAAATGCAGGTAAATATAATATGATAAATATAAATTAATGTAAATTAAAAATATAATAATATAAATATTGGGAAGCAGTACGTTAAGAACAGCTATTCTGTGTAGTATTGATGTCATATAAACATGTGCGTTTGTTTTCCATTCCGCTCACGTCGTTTCTTACCCAAGGCGCGGTACAGGGCTCGCGGTCATTCTATAGCAATAATTATTATCAATATATGCTATATTAATACAAGAGTGTTATAAAAGAGGCTATGGTATAAAGCAATACGCTCGTGAAAGCAAAATCGATAGACTACTGAATTTTTTAGGCTCAGTCTCACAGTCAAATGTTAGTTAGTGAGTCAAGTTGAAATAATGGGAAAATAAACATTTTTGAACGCCAATTTTTAAGCGCGTTGTTGGCCTGGTAATATTGAGAGCTAAGCGCTCATTATGTGACGGTAATGCGACATGATATAGTTAGCCATCAATTATAATAATGATAATTCATAGTAGTGGCCGAATCAGGCAACTAAAAAGAATGAACTCACTAAAACTATGTGAGAATTTTGTTGCGCTCACTAAACCGCACATAGTTCCTTCAACACCCTTTGGCCGAGTAGTGGAGTGTGCTTTCACATTACATCCGCTCAAACTAATTTCACACTAGGAAAAATGAATGCGCTTCTTTAAAAATTTAGACCTTTATATTGGATAAATTTTTGAGTAAGTTATAGCTAATACGAGTAATTTATTATTGATTCATCCTAAGAATACTTGTTTGACACATGTCAAATGTTTATTTTAGGGATGTAACATAATTTAAATTGTAAGTTGATTTTACGATGATTATTTTTTTAAACTAAATATTATCGATAATACGAATATATTTTAAATGAGGTGAAGGGTGTGTAAGCTGTGTAAATGAAATAACAAAAATAAATTATAACAACAATAGAAATCGCAATCTGGAATAAATCAATAACAAGATTAATAAAATTATTCCAGTCAATATTCTTGTTGCTACAGTAAAACTGTAGGAATTACGTAAATATATTCGTTTATTCGAAATTAAACAAAAAACTAATAAATTAAATGTACAACAGCGTTCAATCAATTCGATTAATTTTCGATTCGTACGATTATTTTTCGATTCCTTGTGTTTATTATTTTGGTCTACTCTAGTTTTAAGTCACATAGAAAGTAACGATGCACGTAGTAACAATAAAAATATGAAAATTCAGAGAAATCATTCTATAGAGTAAATTATTTAGGATTTTATCCTTCTAAATGTTATATAATGTTTCACAATATCACATTTTTTAATGATAATTGATAGTCGAAATGCAAGTTGTTAGGTTATGTCATAATTTGCACTACGTAACAATTTACATTCTGTGGATGTGCCATGCAAGTCTTCTTACGATGAATAAGGTATAGTTTCATTGTTTCTTACACACAAATATACCTAACAGGTTATATTAATTAAGTAGATATTATCAATGTTACAAAAGGTATTTTCATGTTTTTTCTTATTGTATTTGAATATGTATAATAATTAATATTATAATATATTTTACAACTCGCGTGTGCCCGATTATTGAGTCACATAGAAGCAAAGGAAGCGACATCTTAATTTTTCCCTATAAATTTTCATTATTGAAGGTTTTTAACCCACCTCCGCCGTGAAATAAATAAAGCGATACCGCTACATTTTCTGCTTAGCAGAACATCACTACACCACGTCGCAAACTGAACAGCGGAACATCAATGGAGCGCATTTGTGATATTGCACATATTTTAGAAAGAGCTGGCAAAGAATACCTGGTCTGTTTCTGACATATTGGATACTTCCCAATAAAATTAACATTAATTTTAACGAATTAATACCAGTTTCACTATTAAAAACTGTGGACAGCAACAGATCTTTTCCGAAATAGACGCGAAACCATAACAAAAGGGCTAACCGAACGCGGAGATATGACCGGCGTCACACTGACATCCTCGAATGTACATATTGTGAAGAGATAGATTCATAATTAAATGTCTGCATTAGAACAGGCAGTTTCGCTTCTGTATCGCATGTCGTACAACGAACAAGTCATTACGTAACTACAGCAATTCCGCTAATATGGTTTAGCGGCGGAGGTGAATTTTAATTTTATTATTAACTAAGTGCAATGGCGCAGCGACCCAAGGTAAATCTGGCCTTCGACGCTAGCTATCCCGACACTGCGCCGCACCGTGGCCCGCCACTCATCTGCTTCGAATTCTCGTAGATTTTTTCTTCAGCAATTCATTGTAAATATAGTGCAATATTGTTTCATTTTTATGAATATCAAGGATTTATTCATGATTGTTCATTTATATTTATGTCTTATTAAAAAAACTACATAGAAATTGCTGCGTTCATTGTAAATAAAAATAATGTCAACACCTTTTATCAATGACATTTTTTGCTTGCAATTCTAATTATCTTGTTAAATAATGTAAACTATCACACTGACTATCTATTACGCAATGGCAGTAAATACATTAGAGGTAATAATGTGGAAAATGTTTTATATGTTCCTAAAGATCATAAATTGCTTTTATTTTATGTCTGTACATTAAAACGTACTTCAGATAAAACTTATTTACATATAATATAACGATATATTATAATTAATTCATAGATATGTCTATAGGTAATGTATTTTTTAACTATTTACTTTTTAGTATAGAAGCATATGACTAGCCTCATCAGATGAGGAATAGATTTATTAAGGTGACTGGCTTTCGGATCCAGCTGTCAGAACACATTTGTAGGTATTTGTCAAAATATTTCAACGTGAAGGTGGTAGCAATCTATGTGGGTATTTGCACATTATTATAATATATTATTAAACTGTGGTGGTCGAATGGTTGGCTGGTAGGTCATTATCCCGTCTCTTCTATGGGATATGTACAAGCTGGTATTACATCAAGCTACTGTATTTGGTAAACAAAAGTACATAAGTACAAAATGTTTACCTCTCCTTAACCGGTAAGAAGGTTGGCATGAAGATATTTATACATAAAAACGATCAAAACAAAAAGGTTAACAGAAAATATGCCTGATCAAAAAACAAATTAGTTACAACACTCGAATTTTTGTGTTGCGCCGAAATTAAAACATGAGTTTTCATTTTAAAAGGTGTTCTCGTATGCAAAGGGTCCAGTTTAATTAAAATACTTTTTGAACGCCTTTCGTTGTTTTTTTTTTTAATAGTAGTCTCTTAGTTGTCCATAATCATAATGAATAATGAAGATGTTAGTGGAAATGAAATGCAGCTGTTCTACTGATTGACGACTTCCATATTTTGTCGATGGTAAACAAAATTCATGAAGTAAATTCCATTATTCTATCATAAATTATTCTTTGACTGATTTACGGGCCCAGTTGTGAATAGCCTGGAGACACGGGCCTGGAGATAGTTGGATGAATACTGCAATTTAATATATTTGTGGTTTGAGAGTCAATTATTTACATTATAATATCACAGTATTGTAACAATATTATTAAGACGTAAAGTTTATGAATAAATGTTAATTTTTACGAGCCGTGTTATTTGTTATCATTATAGGTTTAGCGTTGTGGCTACAATCTCACCTGATCTTAAGTGTTGTGGCACAAGATTATAACACGCTAAGCCTAGTGGGAGGACTGACTCTGAAGTGCAGCTGCCGGAACACACCTATTAGTGCGTGGACACAGATTTTCAACTTAAAGGTGGTAGCTAGCTAGGTGGGCATTAGAAAAAGTCCTACCACTATGCTATGGTTTCCTCACGATGTTTTCCTTTACCGAAAGCTCAAGCTCATTTCTGGGAGAGGTAGAGAGGTTAGAGAGGTAGGCCACAGAGATATTTATTTGGAGATTTCTATCTACTTGGAACAACCCGACTGGTGGAATACCTCTACCCTACAGAAGATCGCAGCCAAATAACCTTGTGCTGTATTCCTGCGGTGTGTAGGGTTTCCAAAGTTCCTTGGAGTAGGGGGCTTCAAGGTCGGCAATGCGCTGGTAATACCTATGATATTACAAGTGTCCATATGCTATGATAGCCGCTTACAATCAGGTGGGTCGTAAACTGGTTTGCACTTTTGTAGTATAAAAAAGGGATTCGAACTCACTAGCGACGCGATGTCCGTACACGCTACCACTGAGCCATCATTGCTTCAAAATACAAGATAGAGTAAACAAGGTGATTATATAGGTATGTACAATAATATAGAAGATCTGTATTATGTAAAAGGATTATAAATCCGTATTTTGCTAGCTTTAGTTCAGACGTTTTTGAATATGTAATCGAAGTTCATAAATATTAAAGTAAATGTGTAAAATCTGCCTCCATCAATAAATTTTATACACAAAATAAAATTGAAAATACTTGTTCAGCCAAAATCCAGCACGATCTGCGAACGCATTCGAATCATTCCACAGTTCAAATATTTGCTCAAACATTCCTTATTGGGCATCGGCAGGCAAACATACGCCAAGAATCGTCGACGTCGCGTCCACGATCAAACACCCCGCATTGCTTCGCTTACACAGGGCTGCAAAAATGACAATATTTCTACAAAGATATATTTAATAAAATTCTTTACTCAAGGATACCGCACACCTAATTATATAATTAATTGTGCGTTACCAGTTGGTCTAAAAGAATGGCATTTTGCACAGGAGTACCTTATAAATACAACGTTGGTGAGCACTAACGGCGTTTTTTGAAAAAAAAAAAAAAAAACAACCGCTAAAAGGGTTGAGCTGTGGTTAAAGTTCCATATATAATGTTGATGGGAAATCCCAGCTACGATACTGCTAATGTTTTAATAAATACTACTTATCTACACTGTGTACTGTTTTTACCGTCACGACAGATAGCAATAGAATATAGACTGAATGAATTTGAAAAGTTATACGTAGAAAAGTATTAATAAAACGGGTTCTTCACCATGTGGCAGTGTCGCTTCGATATGCTATGTGGCGCCATCTATCGATCACGAAGTTTATATTACTGGACCCCCTTATTTGTTGACCAACTGGGCGTACCAGTTACATGTTAAGATGGCTTACTCGTCTTGGTTATTCGATACTTCTTATGTCATTGTCGGTCAGGTCTAAGACACGAGGATATCAAATAACTGGAGAAGCACTGAGTTAGAATACTAATAGAGATGGGAGATTACTTATACTTGTTTTTTTTTTTTAATACTACTAAGGTGGCAAACAGGCATACGGACTGCATACTGGACGCTTATACTATATGCGTACGACCTGTTTTATGGTAAGTAGGTATCGTAGTTTATGGACGCTTGTAACACCAGAGGTATCAACTAGCGCATTGCTGACCTTGAACCTCCTATACCGAGCAGCTCTGGATACTCTACTTACCGCAGGAACATAACACATGGTTATATCCCTGCGATCTTCTGTAGGGTGGATGTATTTCACTAGATCGGCTGCACAGAGAGGTAGGGCAAAGATATATTTCTTTGGATATTTCTCTCTACTTGGGGCAGCCTGACTAGTGAAATACCTCCAACCTACAGAAGTAGGGTTTCCAGAGCTCCTCGAGGAAGGGGGTTCAATATCAGCAACGCGCTAGTGATACCTCTGGTGTTACAAGCGTCCATAAACTACGATACCTACTTACCATAAAACAGGTCGTACGCTTGTTTGGCACCCAAAAGAGAGATATTATATAACCACGAATTACACTCTAGCTGTACCCATGATATCACCCGTGTTAAATTCATTCCACCGACTCTCCGCCGCGCCGACGCCAACGTACCCGTGTAGCGGTGAAGCCTATCGTTATTCTCGCTTTCCGTATTTCCCTACAGTTTTCCAGATTACTTCACGTTCATAGTTACTGCTCCGCTTCTTAGAGTTATAGCGTAAGGTTATATAGCCTATAAACTCCCTCAATAAAAACCCTTTACCCTTTACTAATAACTTTCATCCCCTTTTTCATCACCATAGTGGTTGAGTTTCCAAAAATCCTTCCTTGGTGCTCACCTACAGTGTAAAAGGAAACCGAATGCAAATTTTTACGGTCCTAACCCCAGTAGTTTGGGCTATACGTTGATATGTCAGTCAGTCAAACAGTTATCCTTTTATATATTTATATAGATTATTAATTATTACTATTAAATATATTTGCAGACATGAAAAAATGAAGAAGCAACCCTAAAGAGTGCCAATTCAAACAGGGTGCCTCGTTTGATCCGCTGCCAACACCCCAAGCCCCTCTACTAAACTAAACCGGATTTAAGCCTTTGAACGCAACGAATTTTAAATATGGGTAGTTAGCCGCCTGATTTGCTAAAGAGGAACCGAAAATCCTAAAGCCGATTGATTTATCCCAATTTGAAAGTTGCGAAAACTGTACAAAGCGGACTCGAGGCTATTAAAACGCTAAGGTACATGTTGACACACGACTTTGTTTACTTCAGGGAACCAGTTTTTTATTTAGGCCCAAATTGAAAAATTTAAGGCAGGATTTTCATTTACTTGAATAGATATCGGTTTATATTTAACTATCTATACATATAATAAAATTGAAGTGTTTATTTGTAATGTCAAAATAATAAATGCATATGATGCACACGGTACCTATAACAACATTTTTATTTTTTTATCTTTTTGTCTGTTTGTTTGTTCCGGGTCGTCTCCTAATTTTATTCGGGTCATCTCGTACTTTTACTTGGTGAAGACCCAATTTTGAAATCCACGCAGACGAAGTCGTGGGCGGAAGCTAGTGATGTAATAATTCACTCGAACAAGGTTATATCCAGGATTTCGTTCGGAAGGATAGGCAGGCAAGGGATAGCTAATGCTATGCATACCCCGCTGCAGCATTACCTTCTTTCAATACCTACTTCGGTAACAATGTCTTAATGTTGTTCGTTAAAAATAAAAACACTATTTTTTTTTCTAATCAGAGTAATAATGCTGGAGTATTTGCGTTGCATGCAAGGCATCCTTGCTTTTTGGGGGCAGCTGCCGCAGCTATACTCGTATACTTAATTGTTACCAAATAACAATTTAAACTAGCTAGTGCTTCGCGACATATTAAAGATAGTTTAAGTTAGTAGCAAGCCAGGCTAATACTAAAATGTCTTATGACCATGTTATTTATTATATAAGTATACTTAGACTCCTTCACCGAAACTACAGAAACACTCTTCACTCAGATTATTTATATTTTTATTCATACAAATTTATTTCAAATTGGCAGAATATAGTATCTTAATTAAACATAGCAATCTTCATATTTATTGGTACTTAAAACACTGAGTTATAATTTTATTGATTTTTATTACATTTCAGTTTTATGATTTGTAATATACAAATAATAAGGTTTATGTTTAACTGATCGCCAGCTCCAATAAGATATAACGCCTAGACCCTGTAAAGTATGACAACCGACGGTTCCAAAAAAATCTGAACCTCAGCAACGCATGGCTGGGTTTGCTAGTTTACTAAATTTAGGTATTTAAATATAATTTTAAGTACAGTCATGACTAAAACACCAAAAAATTTTTAGATTTTCATTATATTATTTGGTTGTCGTTATATTTCATATTGAAATTAATAAAGTAATTCATATTGAAGTATTTTTGTCTTCCGTCTTTTTCGCGAGGGCAGCACGATTATGTCCGTCATTCTGTAGTCCACGAGAGGGTAACCACAGGTAGAGCTAGCTTACTATAAAGCAGGATTAACTTAGTGTTAGTAATTTCGCCAATTACCTACTCTGGTTTACGACAATTACAACCCCCGCATTTCAAACAAGCGTTATGTATTTGTGACGGAGTTTTTGATCCCATTTAAACACAACGAATTCATTACTTAAACATATAAAAGCACTTACACGAACAAATCAATATGAAGAAAAACAAGCGAAGAGGGACATCACAAATATAAATTGAATATAACATAAACTGAATAAAATATGTCGTACAAAAAGCAAATATCCGAGGACTATAATATCACGGGGCCCGATACCCTTAAAATAATCGAATTTGAGGCAAAGTTTTTGCTTGAACTTTCGACCCGGAGAAAATATTATGTAAATACGCCGGCCGATAACATTCGCAATACCCTTCCAGGGAATCAAAGCTTTGCGAAACTCGACCGATGTAAAAAAACTTAATATAATGTTATACAATTGTTCCCTATATAATATTATTATATGTAAATATACTTTTTTATACTGTTTCCTTAACAATTGTTGGAGTTGTTCATACTTGAAACAAAGTATAGGCGGTGGTTTCGTCTGCTTTATTAAATTATGCTATTACTTAAAGTATAAATGTTACCTATAAAAAAAAAACTTTTTTTAATGTTGTCTGTCTGTTTGTTCCGGGCAATCTCCGAAACGGATGGATCGATTTTAACAGAACTTTTACTGACAGATAACTGATGTTATAAAGTATAACTTAGGCTACTATTATTTTAGAAAAATAATTAAGGTTCCGCAAAAAAAAAAACAGGTTTTTAGTAGTCCACGCTAGCGTAGCCGCGGGCACAGCCACTTATATATATATTAAATTTAATTTGAAAGCATAAAATTTATATCAATGTCTATTTTTAAGTTATAATTCCTTTGGTTGCATTTCGTAGCGGGTAAAATGACGAGATGCGCGCGCGTCTTGTAACGTAAGTGCGTCAATTTTTACAGACTTTTTTAATCAAAATAAAAAAGAAAACGTGTATCTAATCAAGGTTTCATTATTTTTAAATAATAAAAAAACTACAATTAATTTACATTACTATCATTGATGGCTAACTTCATCATGTTTTAGGTACGCGGGATACAATTTTTGGATTTAACGTACGTGTAAAAATACAGAGTTTTTTTTTCGTCTGGAAAATAGCTACATTTAACGTGATAATACTTAACCTCAGGAGAATACGAGTAGCAGTGACCGTTAGTCTTAAGGATATATACTGAGGGGAATGTCAATCTATAAACGTATCACCGGGAAAGCTACTAATGATTGTGTAACCTATTAGTGGCTTGTGACTTCTACTACTGTTATTCTTATCGACTACTATTATAAAAAGGTAAAGTTTCTTTGTTTGTAAGAGGTAATCTCTGGAACTACTGCTCCGATCCTAAAAATTTATTCACTGATTTAATTCTACATTATCCCTGAGTGATATTTTATTGTTCACGCTCAGCACTCAGAATTGGAAATGCTCAGAATTGAATGCACATTCAATGACAACATCAAATCGCCATCAAATCACAACTTGAAACCTGTATAGTGGCGGACAGTCAGGTTTAAAGACGTTACCTTTTGCGAACACTCCGGATGTTGAATGAGCTCCGAGCTTTTCCCAGGGGACTACAGTATGGGATTCTTCAAGAGGGGAGTGAACAAGGGAGGGAGGAAAAGGGTCAGCAAAGCGCATGTGATTCTAATGTTGCAAGCGTCCACAGACTGCGGTAACCGCTTACCATCAGACGGACTGCATACTGATAACTTATAAAGAATAAGTACCCAAAAAACGGTGTCAGAATGAACTACAGTTTAGCCAAATTTATATACCTTAAAAAAACTGTTTGTTTGTTTGTTTGGTAAGCACATCACTTGATAACAACTTCACCAATTTGACTAGTTTTATTTTTAAATGTTTGTCATAGTCCAAATTAGGTTTTGTGGAAAGAAAAGTTGAAAAAGTGACCTGGAAAAATTTCGAATTGAGGAAAAACTGTACGTCCCCTTTTTCTATCGGATTTTTCTATGAACTTAGGGCTATTACTCACAACTCAAAGTTATGTTGTTAAGGTCCTGGACAAGTTTATAATTGGGGATGTGGTCGTGTTCTTGACTATTAGAAAGAGCAGATCAACGTCTGTAAGGTCAACTACTTAATAATAAATATATTTAGATATCTTACTTGACACATTCCATCGTTTATTCTATACTAGCTGTGTCCGGGGCTTCGCTTGCATGGACGACAGAATGACGTCGGTAGAGCGCACGCGCGATTCGTGCTGCCCCCGTTCAAAAAACGGAAGACAAAAGTGGTTATAGTGGATATTCCTTAGAAGACAGATATATGATATTGCAAACTTTTCTGTGGGTCTCTTTATGATCTACAATTACGTAGAACATTCATTTGATATATGTCATATAGTTTACTCAGCGTTAAGACATTTAAGCGCTCCAAATGCGTCTTTTTTTTTATTGATTCACCATTATCCTCACTGCTTATTTCGTATGTTACTTTATCTTACAAAATATATACTATAACCTGACCAGATAGCAAAGCCATGAATTACAATCGATTAAGTGGTATTCGCGTGAAAAGAACATAAACTGACAGATAGGCAGAGACACGTTGAGTTTTAAAACATGTATTTATATGTAAAGAAGAATAAATAATTTAATAAAACTAAACGTCGTATATCGTAAGGGCACTAATGATATTTCCCTACTACAGAAATATATATGAGCACGCGTGTCTCCGCCTCGTAGTCCAATTCATTAATAGCGCCCTGGAGGAGGGATAACGTCTCTATTTTTCTTCGCACCTATCTAACCGAATGTCTTATTTATGAGTCTGCAGGGTTTACTCACATCCACTATATGAAGAATATCAGTATGTCAATTAATATATATATATATATATATTATTTGTTTATTGTTTTATCAAGTTGGAAATCGTTTTGTTATTTTATGGCTCTCTCAAATATTACGTTTTATTCAACCGTGTTTTAGTAAAATGGTAGCAATTTCACTAAAACCGTTGATGGACTTTTCTGTGTCAACTTGATAAAATAAATAAAATTAGCTTAGCTACACTTCACTAAGCTTGTGCTTCTTACTCAAACTATGTGAAACAAAAAACTACTCGAAGAAATATCACTTTGAGAAAATAAACCAAAAGCAGAATATCAATTTGCATAACAAACATCACAAAAAATCCACTTTTCTTAATTTATTATTAATTATTTTCGTTATCAGTATGAGCTATATTTATAAATATTACACAGAACCAGCGCATGTAGTGGCATATATAGATAGAATATACATGTAATATAATATATACTAATATATCTACATCTAATCTGAATGGTTTTCTCTAAATAATTTACTACTAAATGTAAACGAAACAATATGTTTGAGATTTTCCATGCCCAATGTTCAGCGTGTTGATAGTCATATTAAGATATAAGAGAATCTAGTAGGCTTAGTTGATAGTGCTATCTTCATGGGTATTATTACGCTTGATTCAAAATTTGGCGGTAAGATTAAGTTCCGTTCATTCGCAGTATACGTAAGATTCACCAGTTAAAAGATATTGCCACTGTTAGGTTAGTCTACTCGCTTATTTCAATAGCATAATGTCTTACGATATTTTGCTGGGGGGATATGACAATATGATTATTAATTGTAAATATTATTTATACAGTTTATTACAGTATTATACAGTAAACCGAGGCGCGCGCCGTGGAGAATTTATCGAATAAATTTAACACGGGTGAAACCGTGGGCATAGGTAGTATTTTATAAAGATTTATAAATCGGCCTTAAGAGTCACGTTTATTTTCTACAGTAAGATTTTACCTTTTTATGAAGTAAAGAAGTTTGTGTTACATTGCTGTCTGACTTATCTATATGGTGTGACTACTAAGACAACTATGTTTATGTAATGGGTCCAATCTAATTTACACGGTTTTCGAGAGTGGAATGCATTGTTAAAACGTGACATTATAATATAATATTTATTTAATAAATTTTTGGATATATTATTGAAACACAGTAATCGTAAAAATGAAAGCATTATATAAAATTTAAATATCACTAACTAATACCGCTCGTTGGAAACAAAAAAACAACAATAAATGAAAAACTATCTCCTACTTCATTGGCTAAATTCACATTTCTAAATAATTATTATATTAACTTATTATGTATATAAAGAAATATATTATTTATTTTCTAATGTTCAAAGCCCCGTGATAAAACTATGATTGCATCAACTCCAACTCGATTGAAAGTTCTGTCAGGTCAATCTTATCCTATCCTAATTCTAATAATAATAAAGGTAATATTATAAAGACGAAAGTAAGTTTGCTTGTTACTCAATCGCGGAAAAACGGCTGAACGGATTTGGATGAAATTTGGCACGCAGATAATTTAATACCTGGATTGACACATAGGATAGTTTTTATCTCGGTAACAACATTTTTTGTAGTTCACGCGAGCGGAGCCGCGGGCAGAAGCTAGTATTAATATAAACCAATGAAAAATTATTAAAAGCATTAATGACATTTTGTTTTTTTTTTTCGTTTGTGTATGTGCTTGCGTATGTTGTGTCAGTTGATGCGACTTTGGACACATCTGACCACTGCTTGATTGTGACGTCAGTGCCACGCGCTCCGCCTCCACCCTACGTAAGGATTAGACGTAAAGTTGAGCGTTACTCGTCAGCGGATTGGTACGGAATGCGTGAATGCGGAAGCAGTATCGTTTTATCACTTACGTTAAAGGTTACTGCTAATTTCATCGTGGATTGAGATGAACCTGCTCCCACTATGGCTTTCAATATCGTTATGAAGTTTCGTTTCCTATTGGCCACGGGATTCATTGTTGAGATGAAAATTTCCAAAAAGGAAGCGATTAAGCCAAAGAAGTAACTTGCATTCATAGCATTCATTTGCATATTGTGTGCAGTCTGTGTTGCGTTGATGCCATGACGGAACCAATATTCGAAAATAATGCGAGTTTCAATATTTCCATGGCCACAGAAACAGCGATATCAAAGAAAAATTGAAAGGCGGGAAACAAATGAATAACTGATTTAAAACAAAATTTCATAGCTATATTAAAAAATTAATATAAATTTGCAATTTTAAGTAGATTCACTCTAGTCAATATTAAAAATCGGCAATTTTATACCTTACCCCTAATAATTCTTTAATCTTTTTATATACATTTGATATTTTTGTCAGGGTTCTATTTCGAAATAATTATTAATATATTTAATTGACATAATTTTTAATTCGTTGATATACTTGAAAAAAAAAACTCTTTGTACTATTTTAACCCCGACCCGACGCGAATAGACAGGTGTTATAATTAAATGTAGTATATCGGTGTATCTGTATGTACTCTGTGGCACCGTGGCTTCCAAATGGATGAACCAATTTTGTTATTTTTTTTTATTTGAAAGGTTTCGTGATTAGAAATGTTGTTTACTATATATAAAAAAATTATCTATTCATCCGTTTGCAAATCATCAGCTCCTTTCTATTTAATGAAGGGTATTGAACAACTTCAATAGATTTGATCGATTTGAAATGTGTATCATTTTATTTTAATGATATTGCAAGAACATAATAACCTAGACCTGATACTGGAGTATCATCTGGAATCCGCTGGATACCCAACTTTTCACCAACTTACAGCATAAATATCATGCTTGGGCTCATTGAAATCGTCTCAATGGAAAAGTTATTTTCGCCTGGGGTTTTATATATTTTTAATTTACTTTATAATATATTTTACAACGTGTATATTGTGATTGCCTTAAAATGTTTAGTGTATTTTCTTATTCAAACTGCTTTATTTTAAATTATATTAACTTTACTGATCACTGGCGGTGCTATAATCAATGAAATCTTTTCTATTATTAAAGTGAGCATAAAACAACCAGATATTTTGCCGAAGTAACACCTACTAGATCTTGTACGACATACAGATTCGCATGGTCGCCGGCATCGCTTTAAGATTAATATTGCAGCAACAGTGGCAGGTGTGTACCCAGCTTAATTGAAAATTGCTGCGACACAGTTACATATGGGCTGTTACAGCAGCCTCGGTAGATAGTAGATAGGAGTATTTCTGATATTTTATTTTTTTATGTAACTTTTTCATTTGTCAGTCTGTATAGATAATATCATACAGTACAACATACTAAATTGTTTGGTGGGTTACATATTTGGTAGTTCTCGACTGGCTAAATCTTGTTACAAATCTTTTCTACAATCTATCCTTATACAAGCAGTCAGAACTATTAAAGTAATAAAAAATGAATTATTCAATTTAGGTCCTAAGAAGGCACTGATGAATGTCATCGATTCAGAAAATATCTCAATTATCGGAATAAGCCGACAAGAGACTATAGGGTTTGTAAACAATTTTGTTCTTGTAATAATGTTCTTGTTTTACACTATATGGTAGTCATACGTATTGTTCACATTTATTAGCATTTTAGTGGAGGTACAGAGTGGGAGTCACATCCAGACATCACCGTCATTCACTTATGATTCACGATATAAAATTTTTGCTTCATAAGTCTTCAACTTATTATCCAACAAATCAGTAATGTGTTTTTAGAAAGTTTAGACGGAGTTTAGTCTAGACAGATTAATGATGGAAGCCTACTAGCATTCAATTTATAAAAGCATTTCGAAAAACCTTTTTATATCAACAATTAAATCCAATTCACTGAAGATATTGATAATATTTTAATTGAGTACCTTTTTTAAATAAACCCGTGTTTGTGTATCACAATTTTTGTTTATAATGAAACGATGTATGTAGCAGAATAAATATATTTACTAATTTTATTATATTCCTGGTAGCCAGCACACACGTACTATAAAACTGTCTTGGAGATGTTCCCATATCTCGATTAATATTTTTTTTATTTGTATATAACTACCAGTAAGGAATTATGGACACATGAAGTCAAGCGTTTTAATCAACAGATTTAGTTAAATGTGACAACCCGTGCGGTATGACGTATGTATGTATGTCTAAACGGAAGCGGCAGTTCGTAAGACTTCAAAGGCAATGTTCAACCATTATTACAGTGTGATAATAATAAAGCATTTAATAGCACCCGCCTAGCTAGCTACCAATATCATGTTGAACTTGTCCTTTTTCCGGAAGCTGAACGTACAAACACATGAAATAAAAGTAGGAGTAAAAAACTCAAAACAGTTGTTGTTATTAGCTTAAGTAAATTAAATTATATTTAATATATATATATATATAATAATAAATATATAAAAAGTATATTTGTGATATTTAAATATGACGTCACGTGTTATTGCTTCTGCTGTAATTTGTCATATCTACAGGAGTTATATAATCCATACCTATTTTGGTCTTGTTTACCTTTCTCAAGCTATACGCCTAAGCGCAGTTTTTTTCAAAAACTAAACGATCAAATTTCTCTAATCTATGTACTATATAAACATCTGACCTAGACTCATTTTAAATATTTCAGATCAATGAAGATATCGAATACGAAGGAAACAAGAATAGTGGTACAAGGTAGACTGGATGCACCAAACGGTTTGGCTATAGATTGAATAGCTGACAATATTTACTGGAGTGATAATGGCTTCAAGGTATTTAAATCACTACATAGTATAAAAAAAAGTCGCTGTCACTATGTCGCCTTTTTTTAATGCTTTTGGTAATATTTTAGTGAACATACAAAATATTATCATATCATTCTTCTAGTCAATATATGGTGTATGTCTGCGGTTGAGAGAATTGCCGACTTACAAAAGATTGCTGAAGGTAACTGGATGTGGAGAGCCGGAGACCAAGTCCAAGGTAAGTGGTCCAGTTTATATCGAGCAGTACATGCTGATAATAAAAGTAGGTGAATAGTAGACGAAGCATAGAAAAATCTATAATTGTACATTGTAGTTTAACCTCTGGTATAGTTATACTGCTGTAGCTCCGTTTCTAGAACGGGTTATACAGAGAATTTTTGTTAGGTAAAATTTCAAGAGTGATACATATTTTTGCTGCAAAGCAGCAATTCTCCAATCTGAAGGTTATGCATGAGAACACATTAACATAAGAGGCACAAATCTTCGATATCTTGCAACCATATTTAAAGTTTGTTACAGATAGTTGTAAGCTAGATTAACAACTTAAAAATGGTGTATTATTTGTTTATTCGCATATCTGCTATCAACTTCTCAAAATAATTCAAAATATAAAATTTGAATAATTCATACCATTGGATAGATAAGCTAAAAACAGATATATGAGTATCATAAGATGATAGCGTCCGAACTCTTCAAGAACTTTATCCAAATTTGAATGTTGATCCATTATAAGATATTTTATTTGAATAAATTTATTAGATTTTTCACGAAAAACTGATTGTATCGTATATTGTAGCGTATGAATGTCACGATTTATAACGAATATTTGATTTTATTACTATATTTATGTGTATAAAAACTTATGTTTAAAGAGAATACGATACAACGCGATGCGTTAGCACGGCAGCGTCTTAGCAAACGTTCTTATTATTCTTTATACAAATGTACTCTGTGCGCTCTTACAAGAAAACGCGTGCGCCCAAATACATGCCTTTATACACCTAGTGCCAATGTTTTATCGTCAGATAATTTTATATGAGGAATAATTTTGCCGTTTTGTCAGATAAATATGGAAAACCTTTTAAAATTTATTCCTCAAATAAATTTATCTATTGATTGAAAAATCGGCCCTTAGGAATACAAATGATACATCGATGTTTTAATATTAAGCTTTAATGTGCTAATTTTTATTGGAGTCATATGAAAGCAAGCTAAATGGTTATTTTTGGATATGTGAAAAAATCAAGGTAGTAGTATATATAATGAAGTTAAAAGGAAAACTATCAGAGGTAAGTAGGCTTTTTACAAGTTAAAGAAGTAATTTGTTAAAGCCCCCTCTCTAAGTCTGCATATTGGGCGGGTAACTACGAAAGCCTAGACTGCGCGTGACCCGACACGCACTTGACAATTTTTTATTGAAGTGAAACTTCTTATGCGACTTCCAAGCGTTAAACGTTAGACGTTAAATATTAAACGTTCAACGTTTAACGCACGTTATCGGTCTCTTATTTTTGTGTAAGCCAGAGCGAGAGAGTAAATGTCGGTGTGTATGTATATTGCACATTGTTTAAATAAAATAGAAAATGTCTTTTAAAATGAAGTTTCACTTCTATCGTGTGTGAATCGCACACACACCTTTTTTTTCTTCTAAGGCCTAAGGTTTATTTCTTCTGTAGGCACTTATCCTTCTCCTTCCCGTTCCTACATAATATTCCACATACACAATCAACACACAATTCATTTATACATAATCAGTTACACTACAAAAATCCTACTAATCGCTTACTGCCTATAGGAACGGGAAGGAGAAGGATAAGTGCCTACACTTTTGAGGTATTAGTCTTGGGTCCAGCTGCCATAGCATAATTATGCTGAGCTCGTGTCCTTTTTGATGTTAAATGCGGTTTTTGTTTGGCCACGTGCAATGTTATGAATATTATTAATAATACTCCTACCATAGACTAGTTACTTTGTCTCTGCTCCAACCCATTGCAATTTGTAATTATGTCCGTGTTTTCAACATCGAATAAATGTGCTGTCTTTCTTTTCTTTCCTTCTATTCTGGGACAGACGAATTCGTTGAAGGAATCTAGTGTCTATTTCTTTTAGCAATCGTTTTGAGTGAGATTACATTACATCAGAACTAAGTAGGTACCTACTATTCTGTTAATTGGTCGTACATTATAGGAATGACTGAAGAGCCGTTCCAAATAATAACTGAAGGAATAAACAATTTCACTAAAATAATTTCTTTTTATAGCTATTTTTATAGTTTTTGTGGACAACTGTAATTATTAAGATGTCAAAATTGTGTATGGCTGGTTTAACTTTAACCCACAACACTCCCTAGTAAAATAAAAACATAAGTAGGTACATACTGATAGTTTTTGCTCGCATTGAACATTAGAAACTTCTTCGATTTTTGGATAGGTTTGTATATTATTGGTGTTTTTCAGAACATTGATATATCGAAAATCTATGTTTATTATAGCGATATCTGTAGCCATATTGGAATATGCATGAAACGTCGTGGAGAATAACGCGCTACGCTGAGCGGGTTGGGTGAGAGGAAGGTGTAGCATTAAGATTTTTTTTAGAATCCAACGCGACAAACTTGCACGCTCCGGTGCGTCGAAGAAAGTTCCCAGTAAAGCACGTATACCGCCTAAGTACCAAGTTATCAAGCACTTAACTACTTTGTTGCACAACGCGGTAACTCTTAAAACTTCATGTCAAATGAATTTAGGAAAGTTGCCATGAGTTTACATCCAAGTGTTAACATCGAGATTTTTTTTAACATACTAAATGTAAAATTTGAAGAGATAATTTGATGCCCTGATGACATGACTTCAACGGGTAGGCCGAGATAATCGAAAATTTTTATCTCTTTTTTGTTCACACCAATATTGATGTCAGAACATTGTTTTTTTTTTTAAATTATTTAATTATGTTGTAATAAAATGCCGCTTGAAGGAACAGAATTGATTCGTACCATAAAGTGTCAAAGTCAAAAATAGAATAACTCATTATTTATTACAGGTGTTCAGAGTCGTAGTTGTAGTCCAGAGAAAGTATGTATACAGTTCTCTATTGTTGTAACACTATGTGGTTTTAAATACTCTGTGGTTGTGTTCCTCTTGTAAATTTATTTTCGTGTCACTTCTTGTATTCGCTGCGATGTCCATAACAGAAATCTCCTAGACCGGAATGTGACTCTTGTATATGTCCGATAAAAACGAGAGGTCAAAATTTCCTAGTTACCTTTTTTAGTTAATAATATATTGACAACGTTCGAGTTTCAATGCAGGCTATTTTTAGAAATTGTTGGTTAACTTATGTAATCGAACTAATAAGGTTTCAATGTGTGCGTGTTCCGCGCGACCGCCACGCTTTATCTCGTTAGCGAATTTATACTTGATGGTTGTAGTGAATTTTAACTTTTCCAGATATTTTAGTAGCGTTCTAAAAGCGTGCATTTTTTAAGCAGATCGTAACAGTATTAATAAACGAAATGAGTAGTAATTTTTCTAAACTTTCTTAATGACAAGCAGAGCACAGAGAAATTACTTTGGAGATTTATCTTTACTTGGTGCAGTCCAACCGGTGAAAAAGATTGAGAAGAGAACCTAGTATTGTGTGCCTTCGGTGAATAGCATTTCCAGAGCTCTCTGAGGAAGTGGGATTTAAGGTCGGCAACTTGCTAGTGATAGCTACGGTGTTATAGGCGTCCATAGGCTAGGGTAGCCGGTTACAATCAGGCGTGCCTTACGCTTATTTGTCACCTTAGTCACTCGGTCATCTACAAGTTCAATACGGTACTAAGAAACAATCGAACTATCGGATTTTCATAGATTCTAAGTTTAATGAAACTAGTGACCGCTCTTTCAGAACACATATAATTATTCATGTTTGAAATATATATATTAAAAGAGTATAATATTATGTATGTTATATACCAAATTAGAACATAAGACTAAAGACAGAATACGAGTCGCGTAAGTAAATTGCCTTGAAGATCAGTTCTCCGTCCCCAGTGGTGACTCACGTGACGGGAGTTCCATGTTAACAAGCAATATGACTCTGGGTGCCGAGCTATCTACTCAGTTGCATCACATGTATTTTTTCTTGTCTATACCTGTAGGTACATATTATGTATATTTATTTGTTTAACAAACCTAGATTTTATACTCGGTCAAGCCCCGCTGGTTTTCATTATTCATGACGTTATTAATGTATCTAGTATCCCCATTGTCACTTAAGCATAAAGCTATGTTTGCTCAGTGGCACATTGTTCAGACGCCTCGTCGATTTGAGTCCTGAAACCTGAGCTTCTAGTAAAGGAAAACATCGTAACGAGACTATAGCATGTGATAGCGCTTTTTCTAATGTCCAGCTGACCTGGCTAGCTAATCGTTCTCAAGTTGAATATCTGTCGCCGAGCACCTATAAGTATGTCATTCTATGTTTAGTATATTGTCATTTTAATCCATATCGTTCCTTACATCAGGTGAGATTGTGGTGATACGTTAACACTTATAAAGCAATGCACTGGGAAAAAAAAAATATTTTCATGCCAGAGTCCGACTGAGGTAAACAGAAAGGATAAAGCACACTTTCTCTCTTTTACTTTATTGATTAAGTTCTTCATTCAGCCACGCCAATCCACGACCACCGACCGACCGATAAAACTTTTTCTTGCTTTCCTATTTCGTATTTTGGTTACTTTTCCTAAGAACTTGTTTTGTATAATTAAATCTCGGTCCTCCTCGGCTTCTACTTCGACACACATTCTGATTCTATATCTTACTAGCTATGCCCCGCAGTTTCACCCGTGATAAAGTTATTCGGCCAACTCTTCAACGCGCGATCGCCAACGTACCCGTGTAGTCTAATCGTTGTTGTAATTTCCCGTACTTGTCTACACCTTTCCAGATTTGTTAGACGGTCATGGAGCTGCACTCCATAGAGTAGTAGCGTGAATTTATTCTATTCATATATAATATATGTATAAATATTTTTCAAGTCTGACTGGTAGTTCCAGAAATTAGCGCGATCAAATAATCTCTTGAGGTTTATTACTCGTATTTATAAAATCTCGGTACTGTCTCAGGTGAACAATTTCTTAGCGCCTATATTGAATACCAACTTTGAAATATTTCAGTAATGTGAAGAAAAGCTTCTCCATGAGACCTGGTAATGTTCAATGATAGATGTAATGATTATGTCCGCCCATACCGTCGGTGGTCGTCGTTCGTGTTTAAAACACCTAATAAATGTGCTTTCTTTCTACATATTTTGATTTCTAACGTAATAATAGAAATGCAATAATTAAATCACAATTGAATTTATGAACCATTAGCAACATTCTTGTACGCCGTGTCTTGTTACAATAATCTGATATTTTAATAAAGGTAAAATAGCGTAATGACACAATCGCATAGTGGAAATTTATTTTATAGGATATGTATCACATTCAAATTGCAAATTATGTTCCAAACACCTATCAGTGTCGTTAGGTAGATAAACGTCACATCAACACTTTCATAGGCTTAGCGTGTTACCAGCTTAGAACAGAACGTAACTAATTATACAATAGAACTGTACTTAGTCGAAAACGCGAGGCCATAATAAAGTAAAATAACATTTTTAAACCCCGCACCGTCGCGTCGCGTCGCACCGTCTGACTCTCAATAGCCGAGTAATCCCGAGGGAATAAAACTTGAACATGCAATATAAATGTCGCGGCTCTGTAACAGACAGCAGCTGAAGTTGCCAACTTAAATACATATTAGAATCTTTTCTAAGGGCATTTCGAGCAATCTCTGACATAGAACCTTGAGAATCACTAAAGGTGACATATTTGCCCTACTGAAGCATTTTAGAATATTTAATTTGCGTTCACGAAACCTTTTTGTAAGCGACCGACATAAGCCTTATAAAATAAATAAAACATAAATAAGTAATTCAATTGTTTAGAGTTAGTAAAAGAATTATATAAATAACTAAGGTTATGACTGGCGGCTAATACCAGTGCCCCCCCCCCTGCTTATCAGAGAAGACAGGGGATGGGGCAAGAGCGGGCTCGCCGGCAAGAAACCTCCTAAAAAAATGCGCAGAAAGATAACCTCGTTAAAAAACTACTAGAGCGTCGAAGATAAAAAATCAGAGCCGGATTCGACGGATGGAGAGGTTAACCAAGGGCGGCAAAGGATAAAACCTCTGTAAAAAACCAATGCCATACTGGTGGAGGAAGGGCGCGTTCATTTACCTTCTTCCCCTGCCGTATTCAACGATGGCAGGGGAAAACCCTCGGTAAAAAACCATAGACGGACAGGTGGGGTAAGAAGTGCGTTCATTCGCCTAGATTACGAGGCTAACCCTCAATCAAACTGAATCGAATTTAAACCGAATCGAATTTAAAATGATAGACACCTTAAACAAGGCTTAATTTAAATTCACCGCAAAAACGATTCAGATGTCAAGAGGCGTAGCCAATCGAATCGTAACGCGAAAAAGAAAACCTTACTTACGCAGCCTCGTCCGACAACCGACATTTAGACAGACCTCTGATTGGGTTTCTGTACTACTTTGTGCGAACGAGAACAAAAACGTCCACGAAGTGTGTCCGCTGTCAAACGTCAGACGCCGGCGCTGAAGGGAAATTGTGTTTCTATTCTCCAGTCATGTACTAATTTCAATGCCTTTTACATTCCGGGAGAGAACACGTTTTGCCTATTTCTGAATCTATTCACGTCACGTTTTATGTAGTTAGCTGCGCTCAGGTATGCCGAACTCGCATCTCAACCCGGCTAAAGATAAAGTCGGAAACAACGGTAAACAGGTAGGTATAACTGAACAAAAAAGTTAATAAGTTTTTGCATTTCAATTAGCTTGGCAACCCTAGCTACATTTTTTTATTTGGACGCAGCCTTTGTTTATAATTATACTTATGCTAAGTAGGATATGTTACTAGCGTTTCCCGCGGCTTTGTCTGTGTGTTTTTCGTAGTATGATATTCTCCAAATCCAAGGTTACCTCCACGTAAACTTTCATTCATATTGGCTCAGAGTTTTAGTCGTGAAAAGTTAATAAACAAACAGACAGACACTTACTTTCAAGTTTATAATTTTAGTGTTGATTGTAGATCAATTTAAAAACACAACAAAATCATGATCATTTTTTTTTTTTTCGAACTGACTATACAGTTAGCATTAGGGGCCCTGGAGCATTTACGGCTTTTACAGCTTTACCGGGTTGGGGGCGAGCGCTTAGGGCACTCAGCCACGAAAGCTAAGCAACAACATCCGAGGGTGCCAAAGTGGCCGAACCTCGGCTCGGACTGTTGCGCGTATGCAATTAAGTCGCGATCTGACTAAATCCCTATCATTCGATCTAAACTAACTATACATATATACATGTTTCTGCCCCTTGGGAGGAGGGAAGAAACATGTGTATGTGTATTTAGTGGTCTGAAAATTTTTGTCTAATCTAACTAGGCAAAAAAAGAAAAAAAAAAGGTCTCTTACAGAACCTATGTACCTGTGTGTTGTGCATGTGTGTATAATGCAGTGTCATCTATGGCTGTGAAAGCTAGTGAATGTAGAGTGTAATGATTGTATTATCAATCATTTTTTATCTCTTCATTATATATATTTATTTCACTTTATTTGATTTCTCATTTATTCATTTATTGTGTTTATGCTCCTTTCCGAAGGCATCTCATCTATAATTGTATAAATATAATATATAATTGTATATGTATAAGTATAATAATAAATCTGTAATTTATTATTTTAAATATTGTATTACAAACTTATTTTACGATTTATATATCGAATAAGTAGGTCTTATATATTGTATTTTGGCTGAAGAACTTTTTAAATTTAAAATATAAAAAAAAGTTCTTCAGCCAAAATACAATATATACGACCTACTTATTCGATATATAAATCGTAAAATAAGTTTGTAATACAATATTTAAAATAATAAATTTAATGGAACAGAATGGAGTTTTAATGAAACACAAGCGTCTCACGACGGAATTTCATTAACAGATCTTTGACGGATGTATTAAAAACCTGGACATTTCTTACTAGTGAAGGTTTTATTATCATAAATAGACTTTAATAAGGTACTCTGTTTTTTATATCTCAGATAATGTAAATGCCTTCGGATTACATTTATTAATCTATTTTCCATTTTCATTTCCATAACTCCTTTTAATATATTTATTTTCTGGTATATTATACATATTTAATTGTCCACGTGACAATTTGGCGCCCAACGGGAAATGTAATGATTGTATTATCAATCATTTTTTATCTCTTAATTATATATATTTATTTAACTTTATTTGATTTCTCATTTATTCATTTATTGTGTTTATGTTCCTTTCCGAAGGCATCTCATCTATAGGTAATTTATTATTTTAAATATTGTATTACAAACTTATTTTACGATTTATATATCGAATAAGTAGGTCGTATATATTGTATTTTGGCTGAAGAACTTTAAATTTTTCCGGGGAAAAGGGGAAATGTAATGATTGTATTATCAATCATTTTTTATCTCTTAATTATATATATTTATTTCACTTTATTTGATTTCTCATTTATTCATTTATTGTGTTTATGTTCCTTTCCGAAGGCATCTCATCTATAGGTAATTTATTATTTTAAATATTGTATTACAAACTTATTTTACGATTTATATATCGAATAAGTAGGTCGTATATATTGTATTTTGGCTGAAGAACTTTTTTTTATATTTTAAATTTAAAAATTAGTTTGTAATACAATATTTAAAATAATAAATTACAGATTTATTATTATACTTATACATATACAATTATATATTATATTTATACAATTATAGATGAGATGCCTTCGGAAAGGAGCATAAACACAATAAATGAATAAATGAGAAATCAAATAAAGTGAAATAAATATATATAATTAAGAGATAAAAAATGATTGATAATACAATCATTACAAGAGTCACTGTATCGCGCGAACGGCTGCTTGACTCAAGGGCTCCATCTCTCCATCGGACCTAGGCTTGAGTTGCCGCAGAGGAGGGCGGTCGTGGCGGGTAAATGTCATGATCAGTAATTAGAACCCCGACGACGGTCTAGGTATCTTGATAGTTGCCTTTAAACATCGATTTTAGAATATTACGACCGTAGGTTTGATTAAATAGTTAAAATATCGAAGGAATATTTGTTAATTTGAGCCTATAAATAGTTATAGGCTTACTACGCTACCACGTTACAATTGCTACCAAACGATGGCTTCATAGCATTTTCTACGGACAGACAGAAAGATTATTCAATATACTTTGTTAGCAACTTGCCCAAAATTGGGTACATCTCTGCACACACACTTACATACACGCACAAAATAGTATTTTACTTGTAGTATTCTTAAATAAACATGCGCCTCCCAATATTTTATTATCCGAATTATATCTTAGGTCTCCAATTTACAGGGGTAGTCTAGATTGGGACCTTAGTTAAATGCTAAATATGCTATGTGATTGTTTTTGGTAATCAGAATGAGTAATCCCATTACTTTACGAATTATTTCTCGGAAGGAGTCTACCGATTTTTCTCTAAGTTAAAAAAATTCGGAGTACCTTATATAAGTATCTCCACATATCAAATTCCAGCCCCCTAAGTTCCATAGGTCATGAGAACGATTCTATCAAAGGTCTAAAAATCGCCATTTGGATCCTATATTCAAAAATGCGATTCTAAAAATCTTGAAGTGCGAATCGAATGATTTATCTCAGGTTTCTTTATTATGTAATAAAAAATGTTTTAGATCCCTAGACACAGTAATATGACTATTTTCAAACCATCAAAAACTAACCCAATGCAGTAAAAAATATGTTGATTAGTAAAAAACGTAGTAAAGTAGAAAAAAAGGTTAATATTTCGCTTCAAAGTTGGTAATTTCTGAAAAACGCCAATTTTGACTTTCCAGTACATTTCAATTAACTTCAAATTCAATAGGACTTAGGTGTTTATATCTAGAACGATCCCTGTTAAGGATTTTCTTGGCCCAAACTTCTGGCATTTTCTACAGTTTAACAAAATTTGTTGATTGAAAAAAAAAAAAGATTTTTAAATTTAATATGAAGTTGCTAATTTTTTGATTGTTTACTTTGCTTTACCATTACACCAGCGCATGCGGAAAAAACAGTTCGGATGCTATGTTTCTTCCGACTTACTTAACAAAAATCAATATTTAAGGCTATCAGAAATGTGTAGTCTAATGCTAGATAGCCTATACTATTCCACGTGAATCTGGCTATCATATACAACTAGAATTTTTCGAATCCAATTGGTAGTTTCAGAGATTAGCGTGTTTAAACAAACAAACAAAAAACTCTTCCGCTTTATTATATTAGTCTTGTATTCAAGTTTACAGATATTTTCAAAAACATTATAAATCATTCAAATTACAACACATTAGTACCTAGGTACGTTTAAATAATAAAGAATCGAGATTGGGAAAATAAAAGGATAATAGAGTGAGTAGGTACTAATTATTAATTAATTATCGGGATACGTCGCGGGCAGACGGGCAATGGGCATAATGGCGAGCCCTCGAATACGTCCATTCCGAACCGCGACAGGTTTGTAATCAGATTCTATTACAATTTACTATATCCACTCATATCGTAAAATTCGAATTATAAACTTCAAAAACGAGTTTATATTGACCTACTTTATATACACAATACCGAAATATAAAAATATAATCATATTATAACACTTTATCTCTAAGAAAATAATGTTATAAGTAATACGTACAATTTTAATACCAATACGATACAGGGTTTTTTAATCTTGCTTGAAAATATCTGATAGCAGTGAATGTGAAGAAAATTTGACTCCGACCGATAATTTAGGTGCGGTCACGCAAATGACTCATAACCAGCAAAGTCGAGAAAATTATATGATAAATGCTATCACGACTTTATGGCACGGAAAATGCAAAAAAAGCCTACTTCGTTTTCGGAAAACGTGCCATTGGCCTATTTTCAGGAATTGTCTGACAAGTTCAAGTGTTCCTCATTATGATCGAAATATTAAATGTTAAAGAGTACATTAAGGATATACTACAACGAAGTCGATATCTCTAAAAATTCAAAACTAATTGCATTTTTTGAAAGAAACATACAAATCTTAAGTAATTATTATAACCAATAGACTATTTGACTCTCTTGTTGAAACTGTCCAAGGAGTTTTTGTAGCAACTTAAAATTCATGTTTTTAGTTGTGCACAATAACCAAACTATATCACGCAAAATGCCACCAATATAGCCACCACAGTATAGGAACAAATAACGTAAGTTTATGAATAAAAATAAAAACCACAACATGAGAAATCAACATTTCACCAAAAAAATCTTATACCTATAATTCGAAAGAATATAATTTTTATTTATTTAATTGGTACTAATATTGGTCTATCGAACGATATCAGGTCGAAGCTTAAAATTGAGAAATTTTAATCTTCTGCTTTACCCGGTGGTTACCCTGTGGGTGGTATAGCCGCATTCATTCTTCATATTAGGTTAACCATTTAACCAACTTTTTGTATATACAGTTATCTTAAGTGACGAATAAACTGTACCTATTATCATTCTTACTTATATCATTTTTACAAACAAAAAATACACATATTTTGGTTTAAAAAATAGTTACCTGTAAAATTGTGCAATGTTTAGAAACGATACTTTTTCATACTTTTAAATTGAACATGAATTTAAGATACGGAAATTTGAGTAAAGTTTGTAATATGGTACATATTGTGTAATCCAGCTTGAGAATGCATAAATTTATGTGGGAAATGGAACGTAAGAAAGAATGAAAGGAGCGGACGAATTACTGAGACGGATGAATGAAAAACAAGATGGCGATATACGACGACCCGAACGCACGCTGTGAAGTTTGGTTTGTGGTAATAAATATTTAAAGTGGTATTTGGCTGTTTTTTGGCTTTTCTGATTAATTCCCACATTTATTTCACCCTTTCAAGTTATTCTTTGATTATTATTCAAGTACATAAGTCACGGATAAAAAACATAGATTATGTTCTAGTTTTTTTCTCTGTAGCTCTCATCGTCCTTCATCGTTATTGGAATAAAGACAAGGTTAAAAGGTTTAAAAGTTCTAAAAGGAAATCTTTAGGTACTTATATCATAGAACACTTTGAATCACATTTTTTAATCTTGCCTACAGACTAACTTGAGTAAGACCCTGTCATCCATTTTATGATTACGAGTGCCCATTGTGTAGGGCCGGACATTGGCAAAAGATTCCGCTCGGTGAACCGAGGATAAGACAGGCCGTGATTAATTTTTATTGTTTCATCGATAACTGATGCAATATATAATTCATATATTTTTTATTATGGCCTTTTATTCGAATAACTGTGCTTGGATCTTATTTTATTAAGAAACGCGTGGTACATACCATACCGTGAGAAAGCACTAGAGCAAGCATAACCACTGGATAAGTGGCTGTCCATAAGTTAAGATGTACAAGAATAGCAACCACCCGCGACTCGCGACCCGCAACCCGCTACCCGTGATTCGCGTTCGCATTCTATTTACAAAATAAATGTTTGCAATATGAACCGTGCGTTTCTCAGTAATATACATATAATGAAAAAAAAAAACCCTGGCCCGATCCGTAAAAGGGGTATAGGTATCTCATTACATTTATTTGTAATAACAATAAAAACAATAAAAAAATTACATTTGTTATGAAAATAAAGGAGTTATTGCAATTTAAAATTCACATTTTTAGTTTCTCTAGTTACAGTACACGTAACAATAAGTAAACACGTTTACTGAACATTAAATTACACTTTAAACCTCTATGAGCAATGTGTTCCTTCTTATGATATCCTTAAGGGTCCTTCAAGCAAAACGAGAAGAGATATTTTTGTGCAGGCCGGCATGCGTTGATCGCTGATAGATTGCCGATCCCTGGGTGGTCACCGTTGTGTTTGGTTTCTACTGTGCTTACCATCAGGTACAGTGCTATCAAATTTGCCGAGCAACTATAAAAAAAGACTCTCACCAGACAGTCTCTATCATACATCTACTTCCAGCATCCTTAGCGGGAACGCTGAGGAACTAAAATTGGCAGTCGGGACTCACCTACATGGCGGCAAATTATCAATATGATGATGGTTACTTACAAAATAAACACTAATGTATGCTTTACCATTCAATAAAGCTGTCGATATAAACTTAAATATTCCATTTAATGGCCTATATAAAAGTTCTAAATATTATAATAATTCAGCCAGTCAAATACGCAAGCCGTAATACACTGGTATAGCGAAACATTTCACGGCCCAGTTAACTGCTTAATGCAAACCCAAAACTTATTGAATAGGAAATCACGAATCCAATAAAAAATCTGTCAAAGCCAAAATATTCGAAGGGACAGGTGTCGTCGGGTGATGTGACATCTCATGTTAACATTTTCATATGTGATTTATGAATTAAATAATGAATAATATTATTGTGTTGTAAGGGACATTAATTTTCTATAATTTTTACTTTTATTTATTCTTTGTAGGTTAACGTTTCACTGGTTTAACCATAATCAAGTAATGATGACTCGGCCGAAGAAGCTCTTTAGAAAATTTTGGAGATTTCTCTCTACTTGAAGCAGTCCTAATGATGTACCTCTACCTCTTCCTAACTCCTCTACCCTGTAAAAAATCGCAGCCAAAATATAACCTTGTGTTTTTCCTGCGGTGAGTAGGGTTTCCAGAGCTCCTTCGGATGAGGAGTTCAAGGTCGACAACGCGCTAGTGCTACCTACCCAGTGAACAAGTTACCTTATTTTGACGACACACACAAGGTATAAATGGGTCACAGCGTTTTTATGCATATTATGTTATAGGTAATGTATGAAATGCCGGAATTCTATAGAGTGCCTAGAAAATATTATAAATGACGTGCATACCTCAAAACAACAGTTCGTACAAGTCTGGTTGTCACACCGTTAAGCCAATTCGACTACGATATAGTCATGAAAATCATATACGTTACAAAATACCGACGATGCTCGGTTATGTTAGGTTGGACTTGCAAATAAGCACTAGCAAGCTAGGTGCGGCAGCGGTTGGCGAGCGCTATGGTCTCAATAGAATGTGTATGAAATGTTATATACGACCTGCATACCTCAATACAATAGTTCGTACAAGTGTGGTCGTCACATTGCTAGGTTTTGAAGCAATGATGGCTCAGAGGTTGCGTGTACGACTTCGCGTCGATTGACGTGAGTTCGAATCCTTGCAATGAGCTTGAGCTTTCAGTGAAGAAAAACATCGTGAGGAAACCATAGAATGGTGGTAGGGCTTTTTCTAATGCCCGCCTGGCTAGCTGGCAAGTTGAAAATTTGTCGCCAAGCACCAATAGGTTTGTTTCGACAGCTGCACTTGAGAGTCAGTCTTCCACTAGGTTTACCGTTTTATCATCTTCGGACACTTCTTCACTTAACATCAGGTGAGATTGTGAACACTACGACAAACCTATAACGATAAAAAAGGTCAATTCGACGACGAATATAGTCGTGAAAATCAGGACTTACATTAAACATGTATATTCTATCTCATTCTCTCGTATGCTTAATCCAGATGTATTTGTTAGTCTCAATCACATGTCACTTTGAGGTTCCGCCAAAAACACACGTGAATTTCGAAACGAATCGGAGATATATTTCATACTTTGCCGGTTTCTCATTTGGCATTGAATGTCTAGGCAATGTACGAAATATGACTTTTCCAACTTCTTGCAAGTGAATTAAATTGCGACGGATACGCTTCCACGATCATCATCAGCTTCATTATCAGCTAGGGTCTCCGGCCATTCACGGTTTTGTTTCATAGGTCAAAATTTCTAGTTACGAAAACTTTGCCAAAAACTTTGCCAACGAACCAAAAACGTGCCGTGCTTTCTTTTACAGTAGCTTCCCCATCCACATTAATAATCCTTCGAGCTGTGTCTGCAGCGCTGATACCACAGTGGTACTTATATTCGTAAATAACGCGACATTTTAAGTTTTCCATTTTGTGAAAAGAACGATGTCAAAGAAAAATCAAATGCTGCGAAAAAAAATTAACCACTAAATTCGAAACACAAATACACAAGCCTAAATGTGAATTTGGTATTCCTAACCAAAAGCCAGATATTTGAGATCAAGGTGGCCAGTTCAACAAAATGCCAATTTTATATGTAAGGACCTAATATAATGTCATACTGATGTAAAATAAAATTAATGTGATAAGAGTAATTATATTTATGTAACGTTCATCTGATGTTTTTTTTTCATACAACTGATATCAAGTTACACTTTTACGTGCCGTTGTCATAATAATAAAAGCAGAATTTTGCAAACAAATAATTCAATTTATCACGTATAACTCATATAACAGCGAATCTAATCGTTACATAAGAGGGAACTCAGTTTTTTACTTAGGGTCGATATATAAAAAAAAAAGTCATCCCGGGCAACTCGGCCGAGTGCTTTAAGCGCTCGCTAACAAGTCCGATGAAATTGTTAAGAGCCCCGGGCCAACAGTATAGTCAGTTCAAAAATAAAAAAAAATCATCGCGGGCAAGTCCGGTGAAGCTGTAAAAGTTGTTCGAGGCTCCTGAGCCCTTATGACTACCAGTAGGTATAGTCAGATCGAAAAAAAAGGTCATCCCGGCTAAATATCTGGGTGTCACCCTCGACTCGAAGCTTAACTTCAACGCACATGTCACTAAAGTCCAGAATAGGGCTGTCTGGATCCTTTCCCGCTTGCGACCCTTCCTCAGTGCGGTAAGCAAAATGTCCTTAAGATATAAGCTTACGCTGTACTAGATGCGTGTCCGTTCGATCTTGACCTATAGCTGCGCCGTGTTCGCACATATGTCCAAACATAACTTTGCCCGTATGCAAAGAGTACAAAGTCGGTTTCTCGATCGCCTTCTCGACCCTCCAGCCTTCCTTAGGAACATGGACCTCCACAGGGACATGGGGTTTCCCTCGATAGAAGCCTATGTCAAATATCTCACTAGGAGATATTTCGATAGCGCTTCGAATCATCCCAACCCGCTCGTAAAAGCCACCGCGAATTACAACCCAAACAATTCGATCCCAGTTGTCCAACGCAGCCGCTCGCGCGATACAGTGACTTTACATTCACTAGCTATCACAGACACACATGACACTGCATTATACACGCATGCACGCTACATAGGTACATAGGTTCTGTAAGAGACATTTTTTTTTTAACGGATACTGACACTGAGAACTCTCTTAACCTGGTCACTTCCGGAAAGTGCCGTTGTCTATGGTCCTAAGTGCCCATGACAAGTCACACCAAAATAGCTCTTATGTTAGACTCATAAGGTAGTTGAGGTTATTTGATAGATGTGTTTTGAGCCAATTATCTGAAAACAGTAGCCAAGAGTGTCATGTCAAATTGTAAAAGTACATTATTATTTATTACATATTACAGATAAAAAGTGTGGCGATTTTTAATTTCCTTTATTATAGTATTCCAATTACAGTACAAAATAGCTTTGTCATAGGGATATAACTTTATTACTAATCTGTGTCGTACTATTTGTTATTCTCTAAAAATGATGGAACATATTAGACAGTTTGATTGGTAAGTTATGTTTTTTCAAACGACATAATTAGTTTATAAAGCATTTTAACATCTTACACTTAAATTCAAAATGAATACAGATAAGAATGAAACCTTAAGATCCTTGATGGCATATCGCGATGATCGATAGTTTTTGAACAACATAAGTACCTACCTCTCAATGTCTAAATTGTGTAAAGTATATTTAATTTAGATGATTTTATAAGTAGGCTAAATCAGGTATATGAATAAACTTATATATGAGTATCTTTCCATTTATTACAAAAACCCAATGTTTTGATCTGTTTTTGTTTGTTTTCTAGTTTAATGTGCATAGGCTGTTTTAGTAATATTGTTTTGTTTTAGTTATTTCTAGTTACTTATATATATTCTCTTAGTTAATATTGAAGTTTATTTATTTGCGCTCTGGATTAGTTATGTTAGGTGGTAACTTTATAACGCACAAGCTAAGCGAGTTATCTGCATTACTATTATTTGCCATTAGTGACATTTGGTAGTTAGCCATTGAAAATTCACATTTTGCGAATCTTAGTATCATGATTTTGCTTATTTAACCCAATCCCCTTCTCCCCAGCCTTCTTAAACCATCAAAATAAGCTATATGTAATCTAAAGTCCAATCATCTATGGCATTAACTGTTTCAGCTACTATCTTGTATTAAAAAATATATCTGAAATTCTGAGACATTATTTTAAAAAAGATTTTGCAAACCATTCAGGTGCTCATCACAATTGGACACCGAATTCGTCTTTGAGGAGGATCTAGACAACTGTGTAACAGAAAAAATACTTCGTAACAAGTTCCATGATCCTCTTGTATCTAGTGACTCAGAAAATGAGACGAATAATAAAATCAATTGGGATGAAGTTTTTACAAAGAAGAAAAATGTGAGTATTTTAAATACTTGTTATTTAGTACTAGCTGTGCTCGCAGCTCCGCTCACATGGGCTACAGAATTATTGTTTATGAAGATATTGTGATATATATCCAACCTATCACGCACCACTGTAATTAATGTCAGATTATATGATGTCCTTTTGATTACGATGCCTTTAGGTATTCCTTACCTTACCTAAGGTATTCCTTTTATCGGTTTATCGCTATTTGAAAATGATAATTTATTTAAAAAATAATTATTTGCATAAACAACATCAATAACCCTGGCACGGAGCAACCATACAAATATTGTTAGAAGAATTATGTCTTCACACTCCTGATTTTAGATGATATATGTTCTGACTACCAGAAATATAATTAATGGACTACAATTATATTTACGCACTACGAATGAGTGACTAGACAATATGAACGGTTTGATGATCCAAGCAACAATGATCCCCACTCCTTGTGCTCTACGCTTTATATATTCTTCCAGTCAATCGGACCAGTAGGGTAGTTATGAATATCCACCTATTAATATACTTCACTATATATATATATACATATGTATATATTTTTAGAAGGATCATATATCTAAGGAGTAAAATAAAACAAAAATTATCATAATCTCTTCAGTATTTTTGCGTAATGAGGGTACAATGGCAACTCTCAGTCATTTTATTTATATAGATAATAGTTGAGTACATTCTAGTATCTCCTTTCTGATAATAATAGAGTGAGTAATGACAAATATTTTGGTCACTTTGTTTTATTTTAAATTGATTGTAAGTACAGTCCAAGAACAATAGTGACAGTAAGGAAGACATGGACAAGCTTTGTTTATTTTTATTAAAATGTTACTACACATAGTAAATGTAGGCACCAATATACCACATCCCTTTCATTTAATATTGCAAAGTGGGGTACATTAAAGATGACAATATATAAGTAAAGATAATTTATAAAAAAATAAACATTTTGGAATGTAAGAAATATATAAGTAGTTATGTTTTAAAATTCAATTACTATCAAAGAAGTCTCTCGAAGTTCATATTCATCCATTCTCCATCATTACTGGGGATGTAGAAGGATGTAGAATTTCATGTAAACATTTTATAAAAATTTGCTGTAAAAATAGTAATTTCACACAGGCAATGCTAATAGTATTAGTACTAAAAATTACAGATTTTAATGATTATGATAAATTTTTATTTACAGGTTGATAATTTCCGAAATGTATTTGTCCCAGCTCTGCGTAGTTTACCACAATATCCAAAACTATCAGCATTAAATATTCAGCAGCACTTTCAATGCCTGAAAGTATTATGCAACCAGAATCCTAATATTTTAAGTGGAGTTTTTATACCTAGACCCACTAAGGGAGACCAAAAGGTTTTTGAAGTAAGCTATTATTTAGTGTGTTTATTTTTACATGTTGTCTTAAATATAATACATGATGTAGTAAGTAACCAGGAATATTATTTTATAAATAACTGTCCTCATGTATTATGGACGAGTTGAAAAAAAAACAGGACCACCAATGATAGTCTATAAACCAAACTAGAGTTATCTTAGGGTTGTTTTTTTTAATATGACACTTACTTGAATTATTGAACTTGATATAAACTTGATATAAAATACAGTATAAATAATACTGTACGTTAGCAACTGCTCGCGACTTTGTTTGCATTTATTACAATATAAATAAACCCTTTTGATGTCATGGATAAAAGTGGTCTTTTCAAACTATGGCGACATAGGAAAGTGGAACCAGCAACTAATCTGGAACATGCAAAAGTAGAAAATTTACAACAGGATAAAGTGAAAGGTGAATACGTTAAAAGATTGAGAGAACGATTTGTTGATGTACATGAGGAATGTGAGATAGAGAGTTTTTGGAAGTCTTTTAAGGAAGGCGTAGTTAATGTTGCAAGTGACGTATGTGGTATTACTAAAAGAAGAAAAGGAAGAGTGCAGAAAAATGACTGGGTGGATAAACAGGTGAAACAAGTTGTGGCTGAAAAGAAGAAAGCGTAGCTGGATTGGTTAGCAACAAAGGCCAATAAAAGAGTGCAAAAGGCGACATTAGAGGATGTGTATAAGGTAAGAAAGGTTTACAAAACAATGAAAGGGTTAGTAAAAAATGTGGTCAATACGAAGAAAGAAGAGCGAAAGGATGAGCTTAGCAGAAGGCTCTCTGATAATTTCCAATGTAATATTAAAGTATTTTGGAAATCGATTAGATTGGCCCGAGGAAAAACAGCGAACTTGGAGCTATCTAAAATCAGAAGCTAAGATGGGAGTATTATAAAAGATGAAGAATGTGTGTTGAAAAGATGGAAGGAGTATTTTGAAAGTCTGTTTGAAAAAGAAGAGGTACTAGCACATATGCAAGCACCACCTCTTGATGTGAACGTAAATTAACCTGAAAGCGATATCAGTTTCGAAGAGATTATGAAAGCATTGAAAAGTATGAAATCAGGTAATGCTGCAGGATATGACAGAGTGTCTGTCGAAATGCTGAAGGCTGGACAGGGTGTGGTAGCAAGTCAGTTGTACCACCTTTTCAACTAGTGTTGGAAAAACGGTCGGGTACCGGGAGACTGGTGCAAGGCTGTGATAGTACCATTGTGATTGTACAATGGTACAAGGGAAGGTCACAACAAGACTAAAAATTACCGCGGAATTAGCCTTCCCAGTGTTGTCAGCAAACTGTATACTAAAGTAATAATTAAAATAGTTATGTTAGAAACAAATGAAAGAATATAGAATGTACAAGCGGGATTTAGAGAGATGTATGGATCAGATCTTTTCGTTACGGTGTATTACAAGAAATTTTTTTGGACACAAACCAAAAAGTCTATTGTGCATTCTTAGATTTAGAAAAGGCCTATGACAAAGTGGTGAGGAATGAGTTGTGGTCAGCATTATATTTGCATGGGGTGAGCAGTAGTCTGATACAGGCATTGAAATCCCTCTATAGGGATTCCAGTGTTTATGTCAGAATAAACGGAGCGTACACCGAATGGTTTTAGATCGGGATGTGTAGCGTCTCCATGGCTGTTCAACCTATTCATGGATAATTGTCTGACAGATTTGAAAAAGAGTGACTGTGGACTGAGAGATGAATGAGTTACTTTTCAAATGTCTTCTTTACGCCGATGATCAAGTATTACTTGCATCGTCGGCTAAAGATTTACAAGCTATGGTGACTATTATGAATGATGCTTTGGAAAGAAAGGGAATGAAAGTGAATGCAAATAAGACTAATGTTATGGTGTTTGAAAAGGAAGAGAGCATGACAGAAGTATGTGTCCGGATGGGTGGCGATAAACTAGAGCAAGTGAATGAATTTGTTTATTTGGGATCAATGTTTACTAGTGATGGAAAGTGTCAAAGTGATATTGAAAGGAGAGTTAATGCTGGTAATAAAATGAATGGGGCGTTGCACGCCTTTATGAACAGCTAGATTTATAATATGAGTGTAATTGCGAAGGGCAAGGCCTAGACGATAATTCCACGATCAAATCATGGACGTTTGAAGAAAGGTCAGGTCAAGAGTACTCTAAACCGACGAGCATGCATGATAGATTGATGAATGTTGAGGAAGCGAAAGTTGTATGTCAAGATCGTAGCAAGTGGAAAGACGTGGTCTCTGCCTACCCCGTTGGGAAAGAGGCGTGATTTATGTATGTATATAAATAAAAATAAAAATGTCCTATGTCACATAAAAGAAACGCAGTTTTCTATTCAGTGGTTCCTTGGATTACTTCTTTATTTTATTAGTATAGATATATCTGTATTGATTTTTACTTCATAGTTTGCCTTTTGTTACTCGTATTACCAACATTTTGTGAAAACTCAGTTAGTATGGATAGCAACCCTAACCCAGATATTAATCTCATAGAAAAAAAAACTTATATCTAGTTATAAAATAAACAAAGTCATAAAAAAACGTCGTTTATAAGTATTATTAATAAGTAATCTTCAATTACAGCAAGTTTCAGAGATATATCTAAAAGAGCAAAAAGAATTCATAGAATGGGCGAAGGCTCAATGGATAAACGGGCAATGCATACGTGCTCTACGGCCCAAACCAGCTATAGAAACTTTGTATGAAGCCGAGTTCAAAATGAGAACGCACGAGATTAAATCCTTTCCGAAAACGTACTCATTGGCTGCGCAGATTCCACTGTCAATGCGGAGCGGAAACTTTGAAATAAAACATCAAAAGAATCTCATACAAGTTTGTAAAGGATTTTTATTTATTTTATGTTTGAGGAACATGGACCTTAAAATTTATATTGTAATATTATAATATTTTGCGAGCTTCAACATTTATGGCGATAATTGCATATTGACGGTTTGTTTGTATACTACTTTCCCGGCATTTATTAGAGGATAAAATTAAAAACTAGGCACTCATAAGGGTAGTGATTATTGAATGTTTCTGTAAGTTGTTACGCCTTGTACACAAAAAGCTTGTAAAATTAATTCACGCTATTATCATTGATAGCTAACTGCGAGATAAAAAATTGATGGGTATTTTTGATTTATTAAGCCAAAGAAGTATAACTTCTTACATGCATACATTTGTTAAACAACTGTTTTTCTTGCAATTGCTAATTAATTTACATAAAATATGACTTGGTTGGCCACATACCAAATACTAACAACTATACTATTTTCATTATAAGAAAGGTTGCAAGACACGTCCCAAGAACGTAAATTGTTAGATCGTGCAAATTTCGATATAACTTAAAAACATGCATTTCGACCATCATTTATCATTATAAAAAAAATTAAACCTGTCATGATTATGCATGACATAATTCTTAATAACTTCCACTCTGCAATGATGTTTGAAATTTTTCGTCTCTTTACCAAATAGACCAAAATAATAAATCGTGTAAATGTATCGAACTAATCGAATACCATCCTAAATTTCATTATTTTTCTTTTTTAAAGTCGAATACAAATATATATTCACATAATTACTACATCATCAAGTAATGACGAAATTTACACATCCCTCATTTGATTTAACTAATAATTGAATTATCAATTATATATAGTTTTATAAAAAATCGATAATTTTATGATCAACTTCCAGTTTAAATTATGTTGCATCTCTAAAAAGAATTTTGTCATATATGTTGCAATCGTTCCTATGATGAACAAGGTATTAACAATTTTTATGAATTGATTTGTAAATATTTTAATGAACCAATTAAATTGGTAAGCTTTGAATTATTCCAATGCTTAACAATTGCACAAGATGCCTAATTAATTAATATTGCAGGTAAATACATCGGAATTACCCCAGATAGATTACCCAACAGAATTCACGAAGAGGTTCACTATACTCAGGCCTGCAGCTAATCCGGAGCCTTGCACCAAACATCCTTGCAGATTTATTTTGCCAGGTAAACTCTATTTACCATTTACAATGTATATTTTATACTGCAGCAACACAGAACGAAATATATTGACAAATAAACATATTGGTCATCTTGTTGTTTGGCGTCGGGCACTCAGTACGTGTGCGAATAATGTTTTGGCCACAAAATTTCTGTCTACTTGGAACAGCCCAACTGGTGGAATACCTCCTCTGCACTGCAGAAGATCGGTTCCTGCGGTGAGTAGGGTTTCCAGAACTCTCTGGGGGCTGAAGGTCGGCAACGCGCTAGTGATATCCTTTGGTTTTACAAGCGTCGATATGCCATGGTGGGGCAGCCTGTACAATTATTTACCACCTTAGTTACTTATATCAGAATACTGTCGTTGCAGGTGAAGATTCTATGACGGTGTTACCACTAACAGAGGTGCATCGAGAGCTGTCCCAGTACGCAGCCGAGCGCGGAGCCGAGTTCATAGCGAGCGAGAGCGCGTTGCGATCCCTCGTCGAAACTCGAACCCGGACCTGGACCCTACCAATATCTGTCTGGGAAACTATAGGATCAGGTAATTTAATATAGTAATACACAGATGTCGTCGCTCTACTTAAATAGTAGTCGATTCCTAAATTTAATTTCTTCGTTTTTCTTCTCTGAACATATGACAGGCAAAATTTCAATACAAAAAAAATAAATATAAAATTGTCACTTTTAGACTTAGACCAGTTAAAGTTTTTTAGGAGATTGTGTTAGATTCTATAATAAACTTCCTAAACACATTACGGCATTGCTAGATAATAAGTTCAAGAATCATGTTAAGCGAGTTTCATTGTTGAAAGGAGAGTATTATATGCTAGATCATTACGTGAATGACGATGATGTCTGGAAGTGATTCGTTTTCTTCTTAGAGCCTAAATAAGAATAAATATGTTCATATATTATTTTGATTTTTAAGGAGTAACTAAAAGCATTTGGCGACGTCAGATTGTCAGTTTCCGCTTTGATTCCTATACACTAACCATATTAAAACTATATCCCTTTTTGGATAAGTTTATCATTTAATTAATACATTATTCATAACAGGCTTTTAATATATCAGTTTCGATGTTAAAATCGATTTGTTTTATAAACTGTTAACTTAATTCGAGTCGAAGGAATAACGCGGTGTATTATATTCGGTTTTACTTTTTAAAGTTTGAGTTACAACTTCTCTATGCGATGATATTAATTTATTATAAATCTAGTCTCTGATTTTTCAGAACCTAATTTTAGTTTGGTCAAATGATTATTTTATCCTCTGATTTGATGATAAATTAGAAATGATTTCAGTTTGTTTATCACAATCTTTCATAGAATATGTCACAGTATATATATATTTTTTATCAGATGGTGAAAAATTCAATGTGGTTGTCCTCGGCAGTGAATGTCCAATAGAGAAGGAACCAGCTCCGATGAGAACCTATAGAGCCTTCAAGCATTTACTCGAATATGCTGTCATACCGTAATACCCTTCATATTGTTATGATTATTTGTTAACTTTCATTTTTCATATAGCTAATTCCAAAGATAAAGTTTTGACCAGAGTTACCCAAGTCTGTTTTGATAGCTTACCTGAAAATTCAGATATCGGTCACTCTCGAATTGATAGTTGATATTAAAATGTATCTTTTAGCTTTGGTCACATATAATACAGAAAATATTTTTTTTTAATTATCATTTAGTATAGAATTTTACAAAACTGAACTTTTGACAATTAATTAGCTTGTACATTAAAAAAACACTTAGTAGAAGTGTTTACAGCATTTGTTAAAACCATTCTATTACATTGTCGCAATTTTTTTTACTGATAGGCCACGAGAGAAAGCTAAAATTCTGGATAATATAGAAGAGTTTAGAACAAATAACTCGGAAAATACTTTGGAAAGTATAGATAACTCCATCGGTGACATGGATGTAAGCAGTGACGATGAGAATTATCAGCTTTTCATTGATACAGGTATGTTTTTTGAAGTGAAACTTCTTATGCGACTTCCAACACGTTAAACGTTTAACGCACATTATCGGTCTCTCCTCTTTGTGTGCGCCAGAGCGAGAGAGCAATATATTATCGGTCTCTCCTCTTTGTGTGAGCCAGAGCGAGAGAGCAAATGTCGGTGTGTACGTATATTACACACTGTTTAAATAAAATATATTTTAAAATGAACTTTCACTTCTTTCGTGTGTGAATCGCACACACACCTTTTTTTATTTATATAGATAATTCCATAACTCACGTGACATACTTAGAATGTCCACTGTTCAAGCGGGTAGAGCAAAATTCACGTAAAATACGTCCCCCGAGACGACTTTGTGATATTTTACCTTAACTTAACATAACCTTAGTGTTGTAAGTGAGAGAATTAAATGAATGATGAACCAAGTATAGTAACCGACAGTTGCAGACTTTTGATATTTAGTTTAGGCAACTAAATAATTTTAAATTATCTATAAATATATAAATAGGAAGTCAAAGTACACAGATACCTTAGTATATCTATCTCACTTACTCCTTAATCAAATTATATTAGTGGAAGAAGTGCCGCCAATAACTCTGACAATTACTCTGACTTATATTATGACTTTTGACACCCGAAGTTCTGCCAAGCAATGTGAGATTATGACTTTTTGTTCCAAACTATTCCTTTAGCAAAATATAATTATATTTTGAAATCAATAATAAATGTAGTTGATTATTTTATATATACAAAAATGGAAACCGAAATGCATTAAAATATATATTATATCGTATTAATATAGGTGATTTAGAAATGAATACCGAGTCCGATGTCCATGAAGATAAACCAAAACGTAAGCGGAATGATAGTAACAATGGAGACGACGGTACGAGTAATGACACTGAGGAAAATGGCCAATCTCCCAAAAGGAAAAATATTATTGGTGCTGATAATGTGGGTGTATACAATTGTACTTGCAAGGGTGAGTTTTTCATAAATACTGTTATTTAACACAAGTCTAGAGCGCGTACACACTACAATTTTTGATTACCTGGCTTTTCGACCTTGTTACCTGGGTCGGGGGGCCGGGGGGCGGGGGGCCGGGGGGGTCGGGGGTCACGAACCGACTGATGTGCTGCGGTATCTTCGAGCACAGTTTCTAGCAACTACTCTCATCTGGTTATTGTCATCCGCATCCGTTGTTTAAGTTTTTCATCACCAAATTCCATGCTTAGCGGCTGAACAGGAAAATTGTGTCTGACTGAATCTCGAAAACCATATACCAGGTTTAGCACATGCCATAGTGGCAAGTTTGTACGTGCTGTGTTACAGAATCAGTCGTTATGTATATAAAAACTAGCTTTTACCCGCGTCTGCGTCCACGTAGAGTAACTCCTTTGCGCAACTTTTTCACTTTTTAGGATACTTATTTCGCAAATAATACACATACAAACTTTCAATTTATCAAATGCCTAAATACAAAGTTTCATGGTTTATCTTCGACAATGACAAATTTTCATCCCCTATTTCAACCCCTTCAAGCCTTTTTTTTTCGGGATAAAAGGTAGCCTATGTCCTTTCCTGAGGTCTAGTCTATATCTGTACCAAATTTCATTAAAATCGGTTCAGTGGCTTAGGCGTGTAAGCGTAACGGACAGGCAGAGTTACTTTCACATTTATGATGTTACCAGCGACCCGCCCCGGCTTCGCCCAGATGCAATGCTGATACTAAATGTACCTACCTACCACAGAATGTCCTTATAAACAACATTTACAGCTTTTTTGTCATTAGATAATACAAACATGTTTTGTTTAGAGGTTACTCTTGTAAGAGCGACATATAATTGACCATGGTATATAGGGCCGGTACCCACTTCCCTACATTATAAATCTGTAATATCTTCGGGAATATTCATTTAAATTACATGCTGTAAAGGGCTATATTGATCTATATTAAACGAACAATGTATTTAAGGTACTTAATTGGATAAGGATTAATGCTGTATTGCTTAAAATCGCTTCGTAAATAAGCCATTTTTTCCCGTAAAATGTAAAGGATAAAAAATGATTATTGTGGGTTATCCTTAAGAGATAGACATATACCATCGCGGACTTTTTTGTTGACCTTTTTAAGGTGTACAATACTGTAGTACATTATTTTGATTTATCTCGTGAGGTTCAGCCAGCGTTTGCAATGTAAGCGCAAAAAATGTGTTTATTTACGACATCACTTAGAAACCTCTAAATTTACCAGTGTTTCTCTACAATATTATGTATGTATTATACATATAAACCTTCCTCTTGAATCACTCTATCTACTACAAAAACCGCTTCAAAATCCGTTACGTAGTTTTAAAGATTTAAGCATACATAGGGACGGACAGATTATAGTGACTTTGTTTTATACTATGTAATGATAGTAGGGATAAATAAGGGGTAGGGATCTGTACCGACAGGGTTGCGACCACTATACGTATGGTGGTGAACCCGAAATAGTGACTCTCATTTGGTTTGTCGCGCTTCGGGATCAGTCGGTGTATACCCAGCCGCCGAAACTCTTCCATGACAGTAGCAATCCGCGGCGGATCGACGTCTCTTTTTGGATTGTACCGTGATCAACAAGGTGCAACCACTTCGCCGTCATGCTATAAAAAAATGTTGAAGTTTTACTCAATCAAACTTTGGAACCCTTATATTGTGCATTTTGGCGGACTCTTGTTTAGTTTAGTCCCTCCATAGACTATATGAAGGCGAAACGGTATAAAAAAATATATTCTTAATTAATATCTAGGTATGATATGTCCAACAGATACAATATTTGAGAGACCTCCTCGCAGATCGTTCACGAAATGGGAAGTGGTTAACGGCGCCGACAGAGAGACCTATCACATTATAATTCATTGTTCGCACAAAGTTAGAGTAAGTACTTCATGTTCTTCATGTCAGTTTGTTTAAACGCACATCACTTGATAACTACTGAATCAATTTCAATTTAGTTAGATTAATACAGAACGAAACCCGACGAACAGTCTAAGTTGCGATAATTACGCTTTTCAATAGGGGTTAAACAATAATGATCTCTATATATATTATTTCTCAAAGGTGTTTCTTTGTGGTAAAGCAATACCCTTTTTAAATTTTCATCAACATTATTGATTCAAACATTATTTTAAAAGCTATGTTTCCCGTACTGACGACTCGTAAACAAATAGTTTTAAATCTAATTTGTGGCAAGCGCCATCTATTAACAATCTCTTCAATTAAGCTGTCATCAGTTTGATTGTTTACATTCTATAATGTGCGAAATATTCGCATGGGTCAACTGATTAAATTATTCTCGGACCTCACGAAATTTGTTGTGTTTAATATTGTTTATACGTAGACATGACCTCTAGTGACCACTTAACATCAGGTGCACTGTATGTCAACCTTTTACAAATGGAAAAAACTTTTAAACAAATACACAATTTGCTATTCAATTAGAAGAATATGTTAGCAGACTTTATTTGATCAGTTGAAAATTTCAGTTCACGCATTAATTTAAAAGACCAGATATTCCCAGAATATAATGGTTTCGTAATAGTAAAAAAAGAATAACACAATATTAAAAAATATGTACAGTCAGTGATCGAGGAAGTTATCTTGGAGCCTACACCGGAGTACCAGCTCGACATGGGAGCGAGCGAGATGCACGAGGGCAAGATCGATTGCCTGTCTCTTTCCTTAATGTTGCGTCAAAATGCGTCGCTTTTAAACGGTAAGATGTATAATATATTTATTTACTTATAACACGACAAATTATTAAACTACAAAATATTTAATACAATTTATGTGATTTTTTTGTTTTCAGTAATTTGTCTGAAACTAATCCCCGTTCTTTAATCATATATCTTCTTATAATCTCTTTCAATAACACACTTGTCTCGTTCATAATGCCATCACTTTCACTCTCTACCATAGACATTTCAGTTTTTAATTTATTAATCTGTGTAAATTTTTAGTAATTTATCTGTATGTACGTGTAAAAAGTGTTTGTGTTACTTATTACTGGAAATATTGCATATGTTATAGGCAATGTATGAAATGCCGGCGTTATATAGAATGCCTAAGAGTAATAAAGAAAATTATTACATACTTGGCCTAGGCATTCTATAGAATTCGGTTAGTTGGTAAAATTAGTTGAAGTTGTAACGCGACCCTGTGTCGCCTCACGTGTGTTGACTATCGTGTAGTTTTAGTGTGCAGGAGTCTCATATAACCCTCTTGCCCTCCCGAGCTACATGTAGGTTCCGCCAAAAACTCTCACGTGATATTCAAAACGAATCGGAGATGTATTTTATACTTTGCCGGTGTCTCATTTTGTATTCTATAGAATGCCTAGGCAAAGTACGAAATATGAATCATTTCATACATTGTCTGTTGGCTTTATATATTGCCTATAACAATTATACTTGAAAATAAATGTAATTGCTTTCGTTTCGTTTATTATTTCCTTGTTTATGGTGGTTGTTAATGTTACCGGTGTTGGTACATGAATTGATAAATGGTTCGCACTGTCCAGTCCGCGTGGAGGGACCGACTGGTGAAGCTGGAACCTTCGAGATGATATCATCCGAGGAATGGAGGCAGAGGCACCCGAACTCACTAGCGCGTGGAACCGAACGGATTGTATCGGCTTTGAGCCAACTGCGGACGTTAATACCTGGACACTACCTTCTGCACCATAAGGTGTTTATCTATGTATTATTTATTTTTATGCTCCTTATAAATTCCATCACTACATACATTACACGTGCAACTTATATATACAGAAAGGGTTTATTAGAAGGGGGAGTTCAAAAAAGTAATACAATATTTGAAATTTGTGTTACCTGAGAATCCAACTTTTATCGTAGCACTGCGAAGTGAACCCACTGTACCTGATGTACTCGTACCTGGTGAATACTGCAATCCAATAACATCGGTGAATATATCCATCGTCAGTTGTCGCTGTGATGCCGACTTCATTCTTAATATTATGTAATACTGGTGGTATTATCGTGATGTAGTTTGGTTTTGGCGAACAAGTGATGTGTATTGGTAGTAATGTAATGTCCAGCCGAGCCACGGCGAGAACGCCATGCTGTACGCCGGGCGAGCCGGGGCCGCTGGTGACCAGCTGACCTTGTCTCTGGAGAATGCTTTACAAGAGCAGATCGACGAGGCCAAAGCGGTCGCCGCGCCGCCGACCCTGACCCCTGCCCTCCTGCCCTGGCATAAGTAAGAGATACTTAGAATATAACTACAAAATCCATATTTAACCTTTTGTTTTCTTATGCGATATATACATAAAGTATGGGCCGCAGAGTCTTTTTCCATAAGTGCACCAAATTTGCATTGTAAATATGCCTAGATGGCACATAAATTGAAAGATTATACGCTCCAACTTTGAATACTTTGAGATTTGCATGAGGTCTGTTATTTTTATATGTTCTATATTTATATGAAACCAAAATATGACCCGTTTAAACGAGAGTAAAAGCGTTATTATGGGACGTCGATACGCCCGTGACTCTGGGTCTGATCGAAAGGGACGTCGCGACGTGCCATTTCATAAAAAATAAATAACATTTATATTTTATTTTATGAATAATTATCTGATCATTTTTAATTATTCTTCCTATTATAATATTATTAGTCCTGGCCATAAATACTGTTAAAACTTGTTTTTATTTTATTTTCGCAGTTCAAATTTAGAACGCGTTTATTTTGTTAGAAACTTCAATCGGTTCCCCGCTATTTCGCTTTTTTTAGGTTAATTGCGCTAATTGGCTTGCACCAAGTGAGTGTGGAGCCGTCGGTCATTGACACTTCAAAAGCTTGGTATAATTTGTATGTTCGTACATCGTACTATCGATCGATATAAAAACACTTCCTCTGTCGAAAATCACAAAAGAGCGGGGCAACCACGTACTGTAAGAACAACAAAGGATGTTAATACTATTAAGACCAAAGCTTGTCGAATTATTTTAAGGGAACAAATAAATTTGTTGCGTTAAATGAAGATACCCGCTAGAAGTCCGTCGCGCATCATAAAACAAGACCTGAGGCTCGGTGCTTATCGTCGGTTTGCATAAAATGCCCTATAAGCCAATACCTACAGTTAAAGAGAGTGCTTCGATCAAAACTCTTGCTGCCCCGATACGCGGATGAAAGACAAAGAAATATCCGCTTCACTGATGAAAAAATTTCACGATTAAAAAGCATTGCAACAAACAATAAGAAAATATGTACGCTTATAGATCTAAAGGAGCTTCGCAAGTGGTCAGACAAGTGCAAAGTAGTCATCATCCTCCGTCAGTCATGGTTTAATGGGGAGTCTTATCAAGGGGTCAATAAAGCATCATTTTTGTGAAACAAGAGTGAAGGCTTCAGCAAAAGTTTATCAAGAGACCATCTTAGGTCGTAATGTTTAACTTCTCAGCAATACACTTTCAATACACTATTCAAAAATGTACTAGGAGGGATCAAAAAGTAGTGAGAACGAGATACTCCTTGGTAAGAAAAAAAAATCCAGACGGGCATAGCTCAGATACATACTTGTAATATTAATAAAGAAAAAAATCTTTGATTCTCTTTTGTTTTTTTCTGAATGTAGTCATTTGTTTGCTTCGTGTCGGAACGTGTTCTCGAAAATGGGTAAAACGAAGTGCGAGCCGTTATGAAATACCTCTGTTTAAAAAAGTTAACGACGCAAGAGATTCATTGCGATTGGGAGAGTCTGCTCCGCCGTATTCCACTGTCGCAAGGTGGGCTTCTCAATTTCGAGTAGGGAGAACGAGCACGGAAGACGAACATCGAAAATGTTGCGAAAGTCGAGAAAATTGTATTGAGCGATCGAACAGTTACCATCCGATACTTAATTCAAGAGACGGGCATTTCATATGGAAGTATTCAATCCATATTGAAACAATCTTTGAATATGAGAAAAGTCTCCGCAAGATGGGTGCCGAGAATGTTAACCGACAGTCAGAAACAAAATCGACTTGACATTTCGAAGATATTGTTGGACAAGTTTCAAGAAGATTCTGAAAACTTTTTGTCTCGTTTCGTAACAATGGACGAAACATGGGTCCATCATTTTGATCCCGAGACAAAACAGTAATCTTCGCAATGGAAACGGCCATCATCACCGACGCCGAAGAAGTGTCGTGTCGTGGCATCGGCTGGCAAGGTTATGGCCTCAATATTTTGGGACTCAGAAGGGATATTGTTGATTGATTACTTGGAGCGTGGAACCACTATTACAGGCCAATATTATGCAGCTTTAATTCCCAAGTTGAGGAATGCCATCAATGAGAAAAGGAGAGGGAAACTTCGAAGGCGCGTGCTGTTACATCAAGACAACGCATCCGCGCACAGGTCGGCAGTTGCGATGGTTGTCATTCAGCAAGTTGGCTTCGAATTGGTTGACCACCCCCCTTATTCACCAGATCTGGCGGCTAGCGATTTTTATCTGTTCCCCAAATTGAAAAAATACTTAAGGGGAAACAGGTACGAAGACTATAACGAGGTGATGGATGCCGTGGAGAGCTTTTTGTAGCACCAAGACAAAACTTTTATTGTGAAAGGGATTGAAGCCTTGGAAAAGGCTGGACTCGGTGTGTAGAGAGACTCGGAAACTATGTAGAAAATAAATTTATAAGTTATCTATAGTCATTATATTCTATCTCATTCTCACTACTTTTTGATCCCTCCTCGTATCATGTACTTTCCAACAAGACTGCACCTAATCACAAAGCACGAACTGTCCAATTCTGGCTCAAAGCCAACGTCCCGGTTTTTATAAGAGCTGAAGAATGGTCTTCGTCTAGCCAAGATCTGAACCGCTTGGACTACAAATTGTAGAGGACATGGCCTACTTCTCTAAACGACACGCCGACATTGAGTCTCATGAAATCTCTAGAGCAAGCTGTAGCTAAAATTCTTATGGAAACAATGCGAAACTTCGTAAAAAAATCGGATATTTGTTCCTCAATCACGCAAAATCAGCTGAATGGATTTGGTTGAAATTGGCACAAAGATAATTAATAACTTGGATTATCGCATAAGATACTTTTATGCCGGTAAAGATTCAATTCTGAAGTCCACGCAGACGAAGTCGCGCGCAGAAGCTAGTATTTCAATACAAAAATATGATTACATTTGGATGTAATTACATTGGTGGTTATCTATTGGGCATCTTGCTGGGTCACTTAAAATATTGAATATGGACGATTTCATGAAAAGAATAACGTGATCATGATGTATATAGGCTACATGATAAAAATCCCGTCACAGTGACTGGCGCTCATTGCATTTCAGCTTCCTAGTCGCTTTATTAGTTACTAAAAAAAATCTTGTTTAGGTACCGCAAAATTCTTCCGTGCGCTTTTACTCCTTTCGAGAAAGATGTCGTGAAGGAAACAAAGAAAGCGGTAACGAAGCAGAAAATTCCACCTCAAGCCATCAAGGTAAACCCATGTTTTCTTACAGAGAGCAGTTATTGTATTTCGATTTTTACTTGTAAAAAAAAACATATTTCAGATAATAGTGCCTTTAAAAAAGTTTGGTGTAAAAAAAACGGTCTGAAAAATGACTTTAAGTTTCTCAAGTGATAGTGATGCTACTACGCAGACGTTTATGATATCGATGATTCTTCAATAATCCTTATTGTTAAAGTGAACGCTCACACCTGATCTATGATCATTTTTTTAAATAAGTTTTAATACATTATATGAGATGATTTCTTCACACATTGATATGTATCTATCTAGATTTAAAAATAGTTTAGAAGAATGCATTTTATTTCATTCACGCGATAAAACTGTCTTTCCCAGCGTAGATATAGCAAATCACTTCATTCTAAATTATTTTTATATGAAAGTTTACAAAACACGTAAATACCTTACAATCAAATTGCGCTCAGAAACGTTCAAAATAAGCGCACAAAAAGAAATGTAACAATTCTGCGTCAGTACTGGTTTTGTTACCCAGAAGCTATAATATCATATCTATATTGCCATAACCTTTTTAGATAAAACTTATAAAATTCACAGTAAATCTAAAAAAGAAACATCAAATAGTACTTTGAATAATATTCGGTTATTGTTATTCCAATCACAGATTTGAGAAAAAGGCAGATGGAGCCTTACGAACAACAAAAGTGAGACAAGCAATTAGCTGCGTTTCCTTAGTAACCAGATAACAACACGTACGACCGTGTGAATAATGTTGCCAGGGTAGTTAACATAAGTTTTACTGTTTTCTTACCACTTCAGTAGTGTTGTCTTGAATCCATCATACGTCATAAAAAAAACTGATTTTGTACTTGAAATGAAGGGCCCAAGGACCTTTACATACCAATTTTCAAATAAACTTATATATACCATCTTCATTTTTTTCTTTATCAATGAATATTTCTTGGTTCTCTTTATTTATTTACTTTTGTTTTAATTAACCATACCTATGCCTAATGGTTCCGATGTCGTAAGCATTACAAATTTTTGATGACCATCTTGGATTTTACATATTTTTACACTAAATTGTCCAGGGTTCTCTATAATTTTTACTTTGGAACCATAACGCTATCTCTTTTCAGTGTTTGTAGGTCGTTGTCAAACAAACAAACTATTACGTGACCTTTAGTTTCATGATAGTTAGGTTGTAAATAACATGATCTTCCAACGCTAAATACATATATTTTACTATAACTTCCAGCAAAATATTTCGTTGTAACCTAGCAAAACTATTGTAATTTTGTAATCAGTAACAAATAACACAGAAAATAATATCAAAATATGCTTTTTTACCTATGAAACGATACTCTGCCAGGCTTTTTTCGTTTTTTTTTTTGTTTATTTGTTGAAACACGCTAATCTCTGAAACTACCAGTCGGATTCGAAAAATTACAATGTTCTACAAAAATACTGCTTCTTAGTACATCTAAAAAAAAGTCTGCCGATACCGTATGTCTATCTCTTATACATAAGCCCACAATGAGGCATTTTGTGACAGTTTTATTCAAAATTTAAAAGCACTATCATTAGGCATGGCATATTTCATCCTTACGAAAGAAAGTTACTTCACAATCAAGACAATTTTATGTAGATAAACTTTGTCCTTTATAGCAAGTTATTTAGGCGAATATTTTGGGAAATAATGTAAAATTAAAATAATTCAACACTCTGCTCGGGTCTATATAGGACTATAGGTGTAGTGACGCGAACGAGCCGTGCGAGTTGTGAAGCATAACCCTTGTCGCTCGATAAAAATATTGTCTATATTGAAGTATTATAAATCATCAATCAGCGATTTCTTTTAAATTATGCACGAGTAAAACCGCGGGGCACAGCTAGATTTTGATATGATATTAAAACTTAGGGGGTGCTGACATTGCGTGACGTTTCCTTCCAAAAATGACACAATTGAATACTAATACTAAAATTGTTAGGGATATTTTCGTGTTCTGTCAGGCTCCATCTGATTTTTTTCTCAAATCTGTGATTCCAATTTACTTTTATATTTTAATAAATGTGTGCAATATTGTTGTCCTTATTTGAACAACCATAAAAACATTTCACTGAATGTTTTATATAGAAATAAGCAGTGTGAAAAATATACAATTTTTTTTCTTATTATCATTTTTATACCATTGTGTAAGGTGAAAACTGTGGTATGAATTATGTCATACGCAATTACCTCAACCGTATTCTTCTACATCAATCTTGTACTATAAATTATATAACAAAAACATGTCAAATAATTTTCACATTTCACGTAAAATATTTTAAAAGTGGATAAAATTTGAATTTCATTGGATCAGGTGAGAGGCATCACTTTATCATAGTTGTTTGCAGTTTACACAAATTGCACGATTTATGTATATTTCAAATAACTAATCATGTGGCAGTTCAAGTATTTTGACACCATTGCTTTAAATTCAGTGTTGTGATATAAAAATCAAAAGGTAAATATATCATATCTTTATTAATATACCTATAGTTCGGTGTGTACATTTTATTCCAAATTTTGTGATAGATAGTTATTGTAAAGGAAAAAAAATATTATCTGTCTCTCTGTATATACATTTAACTAAAAATGGCTCGACTGATTTTTATGAAAATTTGTACACTGGAAGTTTATATGATCTTCATCACTTGATAGATTATATTAATTGTCAATAATACTTTATAAATAATAAAATATGAGATGAAGTAATTATGTACTGCGTAATAAACGCATGGCAAGCTGCGGGCACAGCTAGTATTAACATTTTTTTTTACATTAAATATTTTTGATACTATAGTGTTTAATTGCACGTTGTTCTTGGTTGTTGTTAGTTGGGAGAAGACGGGAACGTTGCCGGCGAGCGTCCAAAGGTATCCGTCGTCTCATTTACAATAACGTGAACATTCTAGAGTAATGTATTCGAAGAAATATATTTTATACGAGGACACGGTGACGAAAGTAAAGTATATACAATACAAATGGATTAGTTAGCAAAACTATCCCCTTATTGTCGACATAAAATCCCACAAAGACTATCAATGTTAATACTTCATTGAAATTGTGTCCATGTCTCGTGTGTCTAAAATTTCCTTATAACAATATATATTTTCAACATTTATCATTTTTGCTAACTGATCATTTGAAATTTTTTTATGACTTTTTTAACAATGCAGAATCTAAAGTGTGGTGTTAAATTGATAATTTTAAAAAAAACAACGAATCAGTAGTAAAAAAATTACTGAACTATGCTCGAAAACTACTGAACCGTAATCAAAAACTACTGAACCGTTATCAGAAACTACTGAACCCAAAACAAAAACTACTAAACCGTACAAAAACTACTGCTAACCACTAATAGGAGCTCATGTGAATGAACACTGTCGAAATACACATCATTCTCATCATAATTTTAAAAGCCATATATTTAAATACAAGTAATTATGTATTTAATTCATTGGCAATTATTTATGGAAAGATTAAATTTTTTATCATTAGAAGTGAGGTTATGTTTATCGAAAAGTATCGATAAATATGAACCCATACCGATAATTGTATTAACGTTACGCCCACTATGTAAAAAGTAGAATAATTTTACGAGAAAAGATAATAGGCAACCGGACAACTTTTCAGAAAGTGTTAATTACTAAAACTTATGGATTTAATCAATGAAAAATATTAATTTCACATAAATAAAACCTTAAAAGCGATTCAATATCGTCTAAATATATAAATGGCGCGCAAACGTTACACTTTTTACCGCAGAACGTGTGACGTCATACATGGGTAACAACACGAAATTAAGGTACAATACAAAATATCTTAACAGTTCTTTAATTTTTTTGGTTTGTAATGGAACGGAAACTTTTTTATATACCACGATGGTAGCAAACAAGCATGCGGTCTGCTTGGTAAGCGGTTACCGCAGCCTACGGACGCTTGCAAGACCAGAAGCATCACATGCGCGTTGCCGATACTTTTGAAGGATCCCATACTGTAGTCCCTTGGAAATACCTCAGCAGGGAGCTCATTCCACATCTGGCGCGTTCGCGGAAGAAAACTCTGAAACCGGACGATCCGTGACCTTTTAGTTTTCAGGGTGTGAGGATGAACTCACTGCCGTTGGCGGACAGAGCCATGGTGGAAGGTAGCCGTTGGCATCATGTCAAACAATTCCTTCAAATCACAAGCCATTATACAAATGGTAGAACACGCACAAGAAGGCAGTCTCTCTTGAGACTTAAAGGTACAGCTTGTGAGTTTGGGATCGTCAACAATTCACACAGCTCGTCTTTCGTCATCGTTGACCCGAGTCAAATGAACTAAGCTGGTATCCAGGTGCTCTCGGCCAAAAATGATAGCAGTTCTCACATATGTGGTCGAACTTGCGATTTGCATAACAGCAGTCTATGCTCTGGGGTGAAGTACCGCTTTGCTCTATTTAAGACACCGAGCTTTTCGGACGCCAACTTGGTATTCTTCGTCTTAGTCTTCTAACTAACTGCGGAACTGAACGTCATTGAAGATGTCAACGCCGAGGATCCCAATACTCGTAAAGATGATAACAGGTGTGTCCTGGAATTGTGGGACCAAAATAAATGGGGATTTCTTAGCGGTGAACGCGCAAACTTTTCTAAATTGGAAGTTGTTCGCGACTTTCTACTACAACGTAACGATTAAATTGCGTCTGAAGTACTGTCATCCTCATAACAGTGAATGCTGTCAATAGATAGCATATCACTAATATGCAGTATAAACAGCGTTGGAGATAATATCGAGCTTTACGGGACGCCAGCTACCGTCTACTACGGATCTTATGCGTCTGCCGGACAAAGGGCTGGCAACCCATTTACACAAGACCTCATACAGTCCGTAAGATAGCAACGTCGATAGAAGACCCCGTCGGCAGACTAGATCGAACGCCTTTGCTATAATATCTAGGCTGACTACCAATGTCTCCACCTTGACTCTTAATAGATGAAACCCATCGGTGTGTAATACACTAAAAGATCACCAGTTGAGCGACTGTGGCGAAAGCCATATTGACGGTCGCTGATCAACTCGTGTTCTTCCACGTATCTTAGGAACTTTATGTTGATCATACGCTCCATCTCCTTAGAGAGAAGGGTTATAGCAATAGGCCTATAATTCGATGGATCTCATCTATCGCACTTTTTGAGCACAGGCATGAGCAGTCTTCCATGAAGTCGTAGGAACGTGCCTACTGTAGTAAGAGATCGCGAAAAGGCGCGTAAGCACAGGACACATCTCAAGAGCTACTTTTCGAGCACCACCGCTGGTGTGCCGTCTGGTTCACTCGAATTATCCAGACAGAGCAGCTCTCATCGGACATCCTTTCGTAAGATATCAAATTCCGGCATGGAGTAGTCGAACCTCGGGACGGTAGGCGGTACGATGCTATCGTCATCGTTCATAGTACAGTAGCTTGAGACAAAGAGTGTGCCCAATAGATCGATTTCTCTTTAGCGCTATGAGGCAAGCTACCATCGGTATTTCGCATTTGTTGTTAGGAGGATTGGCAGAAGTTTCCCTCGGCAGCTTTTATGAGCGACCAAAAGGCACGACTTCCAAATGGATAGTTTGCTAGCCGTGCGCTAATTCTGCCGACAAAGTAAAATTTTGCTCTGGCAATTAATCTTTAACTGGACTCGAGGCAGCATTTACTTTGCGTTTCACAAATGGGCACTGCCATACACGACACAAACTGGCTGGCTTTGGGGGGAACGGAACGCGCTCATGGAATATGGGTCCGAATAAGACCGTGGTCGGATCTTACATAGTTTCTAATACCACCCTTAGGTAGTTGTTACGAAACTGCGAACTAAAAGTGCAATAAATATATATTAATTGTTGCAACAAGTATAAATAAACGCAAACGATTGTAGAAAAACAGCTATAGAACATTTACACTAAATAAATGAAAACAACAGATGTCAACTCAACGCGCCGCTTGGGTAATGTTGACTTGCTTACGTATGACGTCATGCGCTTTGATTAGTGTTTCGTTTGAAATGCGCAACAGCATAAAATATTAGACTTTACTTATTAATTTAAAAATATATGTCAATATTATTTCACAAAAAAATTGATTGAATGATCATTCTAAAATTAGTACTATATTTTCAACTACATTTTAAGATATTTTAGATTACTGTCCGGTTACCTATTCTTTCAGTTTAAATTTTAACAAAGCTTTATTCATCTATGTTAAAATCTGTATTTTTTTACGTAGATACCTTGTATTGTTATAACAGCATTACTAGTATCTTTTCCATTAAGAAAATTGACAGTCATACATATTTAAAAAAACAAGACTATCAACTTTTGATTCCAATCGTTTTGTTTCTAGATTTATCGTTTGTCATTACACATAATTGCAAGCTCACCCGTATATAGTGTATAAATAGACCAAGCGATAAATTCCCTAAACTCTTTTAAGTGGTAGGTAAGGCGATATTGTTAGGTGTCACGATCAATTTGTGTAGTCAACTACGTAGTGAGTTCCACCTCCCTATTCCGACGATGTCGATTTCTGTCGACAACGGCTATCGATAAATACCCTATCTCTCGATGGCACCATTGCTGATATACTGCATTTCACTTATCATCAGGTGAAGTGCACGACATTTTAACGAGCTCTTGTTATTACTGTTCTTGTTCAGTACATACTTTTTTTAGTTCTAGAACATACATTTTTGTTTTCATAGTATCGAGTTTCTATTACACTAATGGTTACATTTTAATTCACGTATTTTGATGGCAATTAAGTATTTGATCTTTCTTTTGGGTAACTTTATAATAAAATGTTTATTGTAGCTATAAAGGTAGGTTTTAGACCTCTTAATACCTACCTAAATCTCTTTCGATATTTCTCTCTACTTGGAGCAGCCTGTCTGGTGAAATAACCTCTACCTCAAAAAAGATTGCAGTCAAATAGCCTTGTATTCCTGCAGTGAGTAGAGTTTGTAGAACTCCTTGGGGAAGGGGGTCCTTGGGGTCGGCCACGCACTAGGGATACTTCAAGTGTTAAAAACGTTCATAGACTACGGTAATCACCAAGCGGGTCCTACGCGTGCTTGTCACCTTAGTTGTATAAAAAAGGCCACTTAGCCGATTGAACATGGAATACACTTTAATTCCACACCGACATTATGGAAAGTTCCTTACACTAATCTACTATTCTGTCAAAAAAGTACAGGCAAAATATCAATAATACACAAAATGTTAGTTATTCATCCAAATTTATTTTATCGCCTTCAATGTATGCTCCTTCAGAAATGATACACTTACGTCGCGAATTCTCCTTTATGTCTTCTACCGAATGGAAACAACGGGTGCTACGAAGTGGTAATTTGAGTTTAGGAAGAAGAAAGAAATCGGAATTTTCTTTCCACAAATCTGGCCTTTTTCGTCGAATTTGCTCTCTTAAACGCCGCATAACGCTCCAATAATACAGTTATTTACCTCGTAAACCCACGTCTCGTCACCAGTAACAATGCGTTTCATGAATGTTGGCTCGGAATTGACTCGTTCTAGCATGTACTCAGCGACTCTTATTGTGATATTTAATCTAAATGGCAGATGCAACTCAACTCCGCGTCAAAATGCAAAACAGTTGTGCCAATCTAACAAAAAAAAAAAGGAATTTGAATTGAATAAACAAATCCTCCATTTCCGATACTTTTTTGACTGAACGTATAATTTAACCGACATATTTACGATGAAGTCAATAAGAAAAACCGATTTCAGGAAAACTAAAATTACTTTTGTTTCAGTGGCCGAAGAGAAAACGCAACAAGAGAAAAAAGCAAACCAAAACTTAGTAACCTATAATAATACTATATTTATTTTATAAAGAAAGTATAATATTTTATTATTACAAATAAATGTTGTTACTAATTAATAAACAGGTAATTTGATTATAATCTGAATACTTACTTCTTTTTTGGTGAATACTATATTAAAATGCAGTACACTCAATCGCCGAAACGATATCAGGCGTTTCGGTTCTAAAGACTTGACCAGCTAATATATAATATATACAGATAGCTTAATTATAAGTTCATGAGTACATTGAAACGTTTCGTTTTTTTTTTGAAACCATACTGAAACCGTGAAACTATAATGCAACTTTTAACCTAGTTGTTATTTAACCAAGGGTTTACCGTCCGGCAGAACGGCCGGCGAATACTGCCAGATAACGGTGACCGTTGTTGAAGGACTGTGGACTTAACAGGTGCAGTATATGTCATTTATCAAAACAATATAAAATTATATTATCACATTTAAGCAGCTTCATCGAAATATCCGTCCAGTTGTGTGGCGATCTGTGGGACAACAAAAATATGACTTCATAAATTAGTACTAATTCGGTAAGTATTCAATTTTCGATATATATATCATGTATGTAGATTGTCAAGAGAGAAGTGCCTTAAATCTTGTAGATTACGCATAAAACACATTTTTTTAAGTTATACATATTGACGCGTTATAAAGAAACTAGCTGTGCCCTGCGGTTTCACCCGCGTCATTTTTATCGGGTGGTCCGGTTTATGCGTCACAACTCACATGGCTCGTTCGCGTCACTACACCTATAGTCATAGACTCGAACCGAGCGTTGAATTATTTTAATTTTTATTTTACATTGTCTTCCAAACTATTCGTCCAAATAACATGCTATAAAGGAATGGTATATAATGATGAGGTAACTTTCGTTCGTAAGGATTAATATGCCATGCCTAATAATAATGCTCATAAACCACTTTTCAATTTTCAATAAAACTTTGTCACAAAATACCTTATTGTGGCTTATGGTATCACGGACCTAATGCACTAAGGAGCAATATTTTGTAAAACATTGTATTTACGTATCACTAACCATTACGCCAGCGCACGCGGATAAAGCAGTAAGGGTGCGCTGTCTTCCGACTTACTTAGCAGAAATTAATATTTAAGGCTAGCTGAGAGGTGTAGCCTAATGCTAGATAGTACACACTATTCTTCGTTAATTTGGCTATCATATACAGAAATATTTTTTTGAATCCAACTGGTAGTTTCAGAGATTAACGTGTTTAAACAAAAAAAAAAACAAACAAAACTCTTCCTCTTTATTATATTAGTATAGATGATGAGAGTAGAGTTAATTTTCAAGCCTACATTTTGAAGTTGTTTTAGCAAGAAGTAAAGAAGTAGTTTAGCACTTGTTTGTGTTGGTAGCTAAAATAGTGGAATTTTCGGATCTTAATATGTCATGTAGTTTATTTTAATAAATTTATTTCATTTGTATATTTGTTATATTGAGTAATATAGGTGTAATTTTGCATAATATAGTTTTGTAATGCATGGTTGGTAGAAAGCGGTAAGTACCTGCAGCGGGCTGTACTTGACGTACTTGTCGGGGTTCTTGGAGAAGGGGAGCGCGGCGTGCGCGCGGTGGAACGCGCTGTAGGCGGGCACGAGCGCCTGCTTGTTGTCGCGCTTCAGCGCCTCGCGCAGCTCCGCGTCGGGCACGCTGTACCCGCGCTGCTGCCGGGAGCACTCCTCCCATTCGCGGTTGAACGCCTATACCCGACAACTAACATTATTCACAACCACATCATTTTTCACACTCGATCGGTGTAATATGTCCATTGCAATACCCAATATCTAAAACACAGTCGCTCCTCTTTCTACATATATATTACAAACTATCTTATTGGAATAGAATAGCCTCGTTAAAGATTGTTTCCCTTACATATTATTGTTTTATTCCTTAGAGCCGCGCGGACTGCTTTTTACGCAAAATCTGTACTATAAAATTACATAGAAGCGCGCGCACTGCGGATATAGATTCGCACTACGGGTCCATATGAAACTCCACGCAGTACAAAAACCCGCCAATCGCCGCAGCAGTACTCGAACCCGCACTGTAGGAATGTAGTCCTACGCCCATACGATAGCGACGGCGTTCATCTTAGTACTACTAATTCTTATTAAATTGTCAAATGATTTTATAAATATTCTGTAGTAACCAAAATTTTTGTTGGATAAATATACAGATCGCAAACTCTTAAATAAAAAAAAACCTTTGACAGACCTCTGCATTATTAATTGTTGTAGCCAATACTGCTTGTACAAAAACAGTTTTTGAAATGATAACTTCTTTAGCGCCGTTGTGATTTGAAACTCGATGAAACGAAAAAGCGACAGTAAAAAGAGACAACCATATACATCTATAGGATTTAGTCTACGAGAGAATGAGATAGAATACATTTATATTATACACGGTTTTTTCTGGAGGTTTTACTTCTGACACGTGTGAACTACTGCACACATCATTAAAATTTTTCGCACTTTTATAATAAATAAACAGAAATGCTGACGTTAGTTTCGTAGCCCATGACCGGGCGTCTTCTACGAAGGTTGCGATACGAATGACAAAACTCACGGAAATGTTACCGCAGTGCGCGTACACAATCTATGCGAATAGTTTTTCATTGCGATTTTTAAAACGCACCGCAGTGTGCGCTAACTCTTAAAAGGGTTTTTGTATAACGACTGTCATCATTACAAGTTTAATGTCACAGTGTTGCAAGAGCACACGCTAAGCACTGAAAATGGACTCACAGCGAACTTGTCCTTCAGTACCTGCCGGTCCCTGTCCCGCAGTTTCGCCGGCAGCGCCTCGTCCAGCGTCAGGTGAGACAGCAGCTTGTTCCAGCTAATAGAATTGCGTTCACCAAATTATGAAACAAAACACCGATATAAGCTATACTTTGTTTCGGCTAGATGTATTAAAATGTATTTGATGATAATAGACAAAATCGAAAACATGGAACATATGAATGTTGTTAAATTAACAACAAAAACTAATAATACTGAGAATAAGCTAAGGTTAACCGAGACTGACGGATATAGAAAAAATGTGTTTTTTTCTTATTCACTACAGGTTATCACATTTGACCATAATCTCACATAATGTTAAGTAATTGATCCCTAAGCTTATTTGGGGAATTAAGTTCAAGAGGAATTGCCAGAAGATACTTATAAGTGCTTGGAGACAGATTTGCAACTTGAGTGTAGCAGCGGTGACCGTACACGCTTCCACTGAGCCAATTACTTCGGGGAAACTGTCTGTCGAAAAGTAAAAAAGGACTTGGATCCGGTCAGGTCTACAAAGGAATTAATGAATCCGAAGGAAGAGATGAGACTTGTTTGATCTTATCTCAACTCTCCTTAGTTCCAAGTTTAGGATAATTCACGTATTAACTGTGGTTCCGAGCTCGTATACCTTTGCAAATATGCATTCTTATGTTCTTGTATCATGTCCCTGTAGTTCGTCTCGCAGTCCGGTTCCGCCAGCATGAGCACATCCAGCAGGCCACTCCGCTGGAGACCCTGGACGTAAAAATTATATGGCTGTTAACTCTTGCTCACCGATACATACAACTGACTCGCGACCTGGACGATATACCAGATGTAACGCCCGCCTTATTGGTACGCTTAGATATGTTCATTGAGGTATTAGTTTCTAGGCTGAGTACCCTAAGCGCTCGCCCCCAAGCCCGGTAAAGCTGTAAAAGCCGTAAAGGCTTCAGGGCCCCTAACGCTAACAGTATAATCAACTCAAAAAAAAAAAATAGTTTTTACGTACTAGAGCCGCGGGGGAGCGCCAATTAGTGTATTAACCGATTACAGCAACGGTTTTAACATTATTTAAAGAAACGCTTTCTTTCCGTGATATTTTCTTATTATTTGGAAAAAATGATTAAGTGTGATTTTATATAAGGGGATTAGGTGACGAGTTTTACTTCAATGAACATCGCAAGCTTGAAGAAGTTCCAGTGGATGAGGTTGTCTTTGAATTATAACCATATTTTACGAGGATAAAGGAGGACAACTTTAAATATAAATAAAATTACCTCTTTACAATATTACTATAGAAGTATAGATTACTCGCTGACAGTGTCATGTCTACGCATAGATATGTTATTACTCTTTGGCTATCAGCGAAACATGGCCGTTAGTTGTCATGGTGTTATGCACCCGAACGCGTGTTTCAACCAATCTGGTTGAAGCGTCGTCTCTAGTACGTATTATTCATTCATCGTAAGAAGACTTGCACGACACATGTCAAATGTTTATTTTAGAGATGTAGCATATTTTAAATTATAAGTTGATTTTACGATTATCGATTCTTTTTTAGAACTAAATACAATCGAACATACGATTATGCTTGTAAGTCAATAGAAGGATATGTAAGCTGTGTAAATTAAATAACGAAAATAAACTATAACAATAATTGAGATTGCAATCTGTTACACTTGCATTATTGAATGTCTGACTCCAAAAAACAAGATTAATTGTTCCAGTCAATATTATTCGTTGTTCGACGTTGTCGTATCGTATAACTACATAAATATATTTGTTTATTCGAAATTAAACAAAAAAACTAATAAATTAAATGTACAACGGCAATCGATTAATTTTCGATTCCTTGGTTTTATTATTTTGGTCTACTCTAGGTTTTTAATCATATAGAAAGTAACGATGAACGTAATAACAAAAAAAAACGAAACGAAGTTATTTAGGATTTTATCGTGCAAAATGTTTTTATGTCGTTTATCAGTATAAAAACATTTTTTTATGATTATTGATAGTCGAAATACATGTTTTAAGGTTATGTCATAATTTGCACGACGTAACAATTTATGTTCTGTAGATGTGTCACGCAAGTGTTCCTATGATGACTACGGTATGGTACATAATACCTCAATGGCTGTGTTTAGATCCGGGATCAGCTAGTGTATAACCATATTTTCGGCGTTGTTTGTGGATTATACTCTGCTTAGCACCGCATCACTTTACCGGGCTATTGTAAAAAGAAAAGCATGTTGGACTAGAAAAAAACATTACCGAGATTATGACTAACATTGTTAATGTAAGTATTGGATATCATCAGTTTATTTTTAAAAGATGGGAAAATAACGTTTTCAAAAATATTACTTTGCTTATCAGGATAAAATATCTTATTTTTGAACGCATCTGTAATTATTTACGTTGTTAGAGAAGTCCATACTTTTTTTAAAGCCAATACGACCTTACTGCGCCTACGGATCTCGATATTTTAACTCGATCTTGTAATTTGATGCTATTGCCCTCTCAGTAAAACGATAATAATATTATACAGACATTATTAAAAGAAAAACTAACCTGCAGTAAATACAGCGTGTTGTTTAGCAAGAATATGGCTTTCAATGCGTCCGGATACTGCTCGCTTTTGTTACGAAGAGCGAAATTCAGTTGTGCGAGCACTTTGCCTGGAAACCGAATTGGGTATTTGAAAAAAAAAAGAATATCGATTTTTTTTATGTATTTTAAAGCTTCATCATAATTATGATAATAGTCAACTGGAAAAACTCTTAAAACATTTTTTATTATTAATATAATAAGCAATTGAAAATTGTAATATTTTAAAAATAATCACATGACTACGAACGCGCCACGATTGATCGCCAAGTTTGTGACGTCATAATGTTAAAGGAGTTTCATCGACTCGGAATTTCAGCTGTGTGCTACAATGAGTAGACATTAACATTGTGACGTGACACTTGCTCGTATTTATTCGGGAGCGATCGGCGCGTTTTCGTACTGTATTCAAAAATTAATTTTTATTTTGAAATAACTTTTGAAATGTTGCGAAAAAAAAATTGTTTTGTTATGAAACTTATATATGATCTTTCCATTTATCACAAAAAAATTCAAAAACTCGACACGATCCTACACCTCAAATCAATTATGTGTCGCAGCAACTTGTTTTTTTTTTCTGTCTTGTCTATGTACAAAATAAAAATAAAAAATGTTAAATAGATCTTCCCGCCTGTGCGTTTCTGCTGCTGACTACATCGAATCCTTTTTGAGGTATATGCAATGATTTCTGAGTGTTCTATTAGACAAACAGTTTGGAATAAAATCTTTCACAAATAAAGGCTTTGTAGTGCGAGTCCTGAGGAGTGTGGAGAGTGCGTGTAAGTGAATACTAACAATTCTGCTAAAGAGTGAGCGAGATAGATATACTAAGATGTCTATGTACATTTATTTATAATATATAATTATAGTTTTGTATGAAGAAAAGAAAAAAAAATTACACGTCTAACAATAGCGAGATGTTTTTGTCTAACACATTTGACTAAAACGTCATATATATGTACTTAGGCTTTTTCCAGAAACCAACAACCGTTACTTGTAACAAAGCTAGCCACATTTTTCTGATACGGACAATCTTTAACGGAAATTTAATTTTCCTTGGGAGAAATGAGTCTATCTGCAAGTCACGTGATTCGAAACGCCAGAACGTGACGTCATCGGTCAATATTTATAAACACAATTTTAATTTGCTTATCTCGTGACAAATGATTGAAATTATAACTAAGTGTCGAAATAGTGACATCTAAAATTATATTGGTGCTAAAAAAAAATTATAAGTTTCCACTGAAATTCTAATTAACTCAGGTTTGCACATAATATCTGTAACCTTAGTTTGATTTATTGAATGATGACGTCACGCGCGTTCACATGAAAATAATGCCGCGTTTTTGTAACATATTACTTTTAAAGGTGTATTATAATTTAAATACATATTCAACATATAAAGTGTTGAAAGCAACTATTCTTTGTTTAGTTCCGGATTATAGTTCCGTATATCGTCTGTTAGGAATATCGATTCTTTAGTTATACTTAGTAAAGTTAATCTATTTTCTAGTTGGATAAATCAAGTTTTAGGTGTCCATATAGATATGTTTTCGACTGTTGAAATGTAAGAATTGATTACTTACGCATATAAACAGCCAACATGACGGCATCCCTGTCGTGCGCTCCGGACAGCTGTGCGACAGCGCGCTGGTACGACGGCTCCGTCGCCAGGGCGGGCCCTGGCCGCGTCAAACACAATATGATCCATGTCAAACAATTTATCATGGATATTTGTTACTTTTTTTATCGTTTTTATATATACTAATACAATAAAGGGGAATAGTTTTTTGTTTGTTTGTTTAAACACGCTAATCTCGGGAATTATCAGTTTAATTCGAAAAATTATTTTTGTTTATGATAGCCAGATTCGCGAGAAGTATTAGGCTAGCTAGCATTAAGCTACACCTAAATATTGATTTCCAGTAAGTTGGAAGAAACAACGCACCCTTATTGCTTTACCCGCGTGGGCTGGCGCAATGGTTAGTGATACGTAAATACAAAATATTTCCCCCTTAATACGTCAAAAAAAACTTACTTACTTCATCATGAAGACAATTTTATGTAGTTAAACTACGCGCTTTATAGCCATGTTATTTTGAGTAATAGTTAGTTTGGAAAATACTCTAATTAGAATAATTCAACACTCGGCTTAGGTCTATAGATAGACTTTAGGTATAGTGGTGCGAATGAACCATGTGAGTTGTGAGGCATAACCCTGGTCGCCCGATAAAAATATTGTCTATGCTAAAGTATTATAAATAATCAATCAGCGATCCTTTTTAAATGATATGCGGGTGAAACCGCGGGGTACAGCTATTTAAAATGATATTATAATATGATTAAATTTCGATGTTTCTAATCTGCCAGGCGTCTCATAACGCCTCACATTTTTTTATTTATATATTTTGAAGTGAAACGTCGTTGAAGGCGATTAGAATAAAATTTCAATACGGCACATTTTTATTTAACAACGCAAAAGAACGAAGATAGGCTGTGAGTGTGTTCGAGTTACGATTTTCCACAGAATAACTACAAAGAACTACATACTAAAAGGCGAGTCTCTTTGGGCGGATCAGCTGACCTTTCGCCGCGCTAAACATCTATGGATAATATGAGGGAATATAATGTTACTAGGTACTTGGCCAAACACTATTGCTATGTAGGTACTAAGAAGGATTGATGAGCCTCATAGAACAAATCAATGTCCTTCGTGACATTGTATCGTTGAATTTAATATAAAACGTACACAAGATTGAAACATTATTTACTGAGAGTTCACTTCTGCCACGTGTACTGGGTTATACGCGTTATTTTTTTTCTTCACACCAAACTTAAACCAAAATTGAACGAGGAGCCAGGAATAGAGTATAGAAGCTCACCGATCGTGTGGAGGTGCGCCGCGAGCGCCTGGCAGTGCGCGAGTGCGGCCAGCGCGAGCTGGTGCACGGTGCCGTCCACCGCGCCGCACGCGCTGTCGCACCTTATCCCCTCCACCCACTCCTCCAGCGAGCGCACGCACTGACCCACCATACCAACGATACATCATTCCAAACAATTATTTTAAAATCACCACACTGTATTTAAACGATTACGAATAATCGTAATTAATCGTTTCTTTTGAAGTGAAAACTTCTTTACCACCGTTGTGATTTGTAACTCGAAGAAACGAAAAATCGACAGTAAAAAGAGACAACCATATACATCTATAGGATTTAGCCTACGAGAGGACGAGATAGAATACATTTACATTGCGCGGTTAATGTATGTCCTGATTTTCATGATTGTGATCGTCGTCGGATTGGCCTAGTGGTGTGAGACGAACAGACTTCATACGATAGTTCGAACCCCGCTAATTTAGGATATTTAACAATAATTTTCATAGAACATTTTTGAAGTGAAACTTCTTATGCGACTTCCCTCGTTTAACGTTTAACGCACATTATCGGTCTCTCCTCTTTGTGTGAGCCAGAGCGAGAGAGCAAATGTGGGTGTGTATGTATATTGCACACTGTTTAAATAAAATATCTTTTAAAATGAAGTTTCACTTCTATCGTGTGTGAATCGCACACACACCTTTTTTTCTGAAGGTTTCACTTCTGACAAGTGTGAACTGCAGTTTTTTTCATTTGTAACTATTAGATTTGTAAACTCGAGTTCTTTTGCCATAATATGTAGCATAATTTTAACTGTATCTCACAACATTTAATTTAATTGGTTATTGCGCACAAGTGATTTCAAAATATCACAGGAATTTCGTGTTGTCTCAACATGCCTTTATATGGTTTTGTTAATATATGTTAACAAAAATGTAAAAACTACAGGATAAAATGTTATAAGCAATTACTAAAACAAAATATAGATAATTAAGAAATGCCGTTTTTAAATGGAGAACTTCACGTTTACACTTCTAATATTAGTACCATGAATGTGTATGTAACTTCTTTTTTATTTGAATAAAGCATTTTTTGCGCACTCTGGGTCCGCATTTTTTGTTATGTACAAAATTTTATACAGAAAAGTTTAAAATTGCTGAAAGAATTTACAATATCTACAGTGTACACGTAACTTGATATACATTTACAAACAAAAGTGAACTCAACATAATTTTTTCCTTTCTATTTATGCAATATTCATTTCTTATTTATAAAATTATATACTATCGATAAGTGGCGATAGTTTACTTATAACATTAACTAACTCGACATCGGTGGCGATTTGCGAGTGTTTTCGGCGTTCCTTTTGACTACAACTTTCTCGTCCCCGTCCCGTCGCCATTTTAACTTTTAATAAACGTAAAGAAAAATGTTGTTATAAAACAACCTAAAATGAAAAAAATATATCGATAACTGTTAGGGAGTATAAGTACTAATGGTGATATCACTAATACCGGTACATACATTCTGTTGACACGTCTGGAGTATGGTGAGGTAGGGGGCCGGCGACGCCGGTGCTAGCGCGCGCTCGAGGTCCGGCTGCAGGCGCTGCAGGCGCGCCAGCAGCGCCCAGCACGCGTGCGCTCCGCCCCCGCACTTCGTAGCCGAACGTCTGCACGCGCGCCACACGCGCTGTCACAATATAAGCCCTTGATCACTAAACTGTTTACTACTTTATCCCACGTACTTCCCCCTAACCATTTCAAATTGAATCTCTGTCATGATTTGAAATTAAATTGCCCAGACACATTAGCATGATTCTTCTAGGATCTGTATTCACGAAGGAACTTATATGGAAACAAGAGAGTTTGATGGATTCATTACAAGTCGATAAAGAATCCTTACCTCGACATCGGCCGCCAGAAGCGCGAAGCAGTCCGCGAGGAGGGACTGCAGCAGCGGCGGGAGAGCCTGCAGCGGCACCAGCCCCAGCACGTGGCGGCGCTCGTGCCGCGCCAGCCGGCACAGGGCGGCCGCCACGGAGCCCGCCACCTCCGCCTCCCACTCCTCCGTCACCTCGCCGCCCTCCTCGCCGTCTGTGTGTTAGTCCAGAACACGTGCACCTACTTTAACTACAAGCTCTCTTCTTAAACGTTATAATCACTGTTTACGTATATGTTTTGAACTAAAACTACTAAGGACGGACTAGGAATAGTAGGACGGATTGTCAGAGGACACGCTTCCCCTTCTCTGATTTCAACAGGCACTTGAAAGGGGAGTTTGCAAGAATGGTTTCTACTCGTACTCTCTCTCTCTCTCTCTCTCTCTGTCAAATACGTCATACGCACTCTCCACGCAAGCGCAGTGTATACTGTGTAGTGTTCATTAAATATCGAATGAATATGAAATAATTAGGTAGTCGAGCTAAAACTATGAATAGTCTAAATTTACTATTTTTGAAAAGAAACGTCCACAATTTGTCTAATCGCAATCAAATCCTAAGAGATCAGGCAATTATCTTTTTTTCGTCATTGTCACTCGGTCGTCTAGATATTAAATACGGTACTAAAAATAAGCAATCGATACTATCTGATTTTAAAGAATCTTTATTTAATGAACCCTAGTATCTACTCTGTGTACCTTTTGTGTAGTATTTTCTCTATCCACACTAGCATGATTTGATCTAAGAAGTGTCAATGCCCACACGAGGGTCCCACTTTTTTTTCTATTAGTTATTTTATTTTACCCACCACAATCCAACTTGTACCGCTAGTATAAATTTTGCCAATTTTCAAATACAATCAAATGTTACATTACGTTTGATAAATTTACTAGAGGTGCCCCAGAAACTCGAAGGAACTGGCAGTGCAGAAAACGAATACTTTGTCTTATTTCAAAATTCACACTAAAATTACTAATATCATAAGTCGATTCACTCTAAGGTAGCATCACACTTAAACTCGTAGACAGGCTCTAAAAATGTTTATAAGAACCTTAGGGAATGCACCACCCTTGCTTTGAAGGTGTTCGTTAACCAGGAGACTATTTAAAAATACCCTACCACTATGCTATGATTTTAATACACATTTTCCGTCACCGAAAGTTCAGTCCATACTAACTTATAGGCAGTTTACACAACAACGGTGCAATCAACTCTTCAATCCCTAAGAATATATTCAAGACTCACATTCTACGATAGACTTGCGCGGACCCAGTGCCAGCCCCGTGGACTGCTCCAGGGTCTGTGACGCTTTCAGCATTATCTTATTGGCACGTTTTTCTAACCTGCATCAAAATGCATAATCTCATTGTCTCCTGATAAAGTAGATAATTTATATGATACCAGGATATAATATTATACAAAATTAGTTGTAAAATAAGTCATAGAACCAATATCAAAAAGATCCCTCAAAAACAAAATATTAAATTGAATAGAATTGGAACCGATTTTAAAATCAAATTTAAAAAAAGTCTTTATCCGATTTAAGCCAAACATAGCACTTCAGAACGTTAAAACACTACGTAACACTGTTTCGGAAAACGTCCCAGTTATTGGAAAGAGCCGGAAAAAAAATCGATCAATTTATCATTAAATGTTTACATACAGTAAATAATAATTATATTAATTTAATTGATGCACAGAGAGGGAGCCATTTCCAGTCATTACTATTATACACATAATGATCTATCCTATATTTCATTAAAGTTTTAACAGTAAAACCTGCTTGATTTGGTCCTTAAACTTATTGTCCGACAAATTGGTAATGTACTTAGGGATGTTATTAAAAACCTACTTGAAATCATTTATTGGTCTGACTAAATCTAAAACATGGGTTAATCAATTCATGTTTATTTCTAGTATAAAAACTATGCCGGGGGTTTACGTAATCTAGCTTATCTAAGTTTCTGCGAACATACAATAAATTATCAAAGATGTATTGGGAGGGCAAAATTAGGCATTCAATTCCTGAAACTTGTTCTTTAAGTGATTCGTGAGATCCCATTTTGTAAAATGCCAGAATCGCCCGCTTTTGTAATATACATATGGTATCTACCTGAGCTGCAAACCATTGATAAAATTTAAAGTTTTATTGAAGTATCAATATAGTTTCAAAGTATTATTTAATTGCCTAAACTCTAAATCCATTATTTTCTTACTGTTTATGAGTTTAGTATCATCTGCTTAAAGAACCATGTCAGCATTGTTCTCAAACATAATCATAAAACAACTAACACTTTTTGGATTTTGCTTGTCCTTCTTTGAGACGTGCTGTCTACACGGTGAAGAATGTTCTTAGGCCTCTGAAAAATTATAAATCACCATATAATATTAATAATAATCCTTCTTGACGTTCATAGTAGACAGTTACAAGCTGCAGTGAAAAAATGTGAGAAATAGCGATTACCATGAGTGGCGAGGCAGCGATGGAACGCGATCGCAGGTGATCTTTGAAAGCGACCAGCGAAGCCCGGGCGGCCGGAGCCCGAGCAGCCAACAGAGCAGGTGCGGGAGGACGGCCAGCGCCACTCAGCCAAGCGGCAGCGCTGCGAAGCGTCTCCAGAACGGTCGCAGAACTGCTTCCACTACCACTAACACTTACACTGACACTCTCGACGCTTGAATCTGGACATCAATATGAAAATCTTTATTCAATTAGCCATTTACTGACTACCATATTTTTTATTTTTGTTCTAAACCCTGACAACACGTTCCGCTATGTTATAATAATAATAATACTAACTTGTATGTGTCTCACTGCATCACCACGCCAGTGACGCAGTCACACCCACGACGTATTAACAATTTCAAACGCCGAGAATCCCTCGGATTATTCTTTTCCGTGGTAGTACTAGACACCTCTCAAGCATTCTGGTTTCCTCACGATGTTTTCCTTTACTGTCAGCTGATACTGTTAGCAATTGAAATTAGCAAATGTACTCAAATTGCGAAAAATTCATGGTACATGCCGGAAATCCAACCTGTAGTCATTGAATCGACATTCTGCAGGTGTAAAAGATTAGACCATCATGACTTCACCTACTGTATCACATTAAATTAATCCTGAGAATTATTTTATTTCCTTTGTAATTTAAATTTTCAACTCTGGAACATATTGTTACTATCTCACTAACAAAAAATTTGAAAAATTCACTATTCTCGAAATATCTGGAAACGTTTAAAATCTATCATTTGTAGGTTCGAGAAGGCATCATAGTTCACTCACACATTCAAAGTATCGATTGCGTAATCCAACAAACAATGGTCTAAAAATAGAACACTTCCCCTTTTAATAAGTTGGCTCCCGAGGATGGCATACATGGCAATTTTACGTACATTTTGTGGTTTTTGACATTTTTGTGACGTCCGGGAGCCAAAGGGTTAAACGATGACGTAAAGTTCAAGACCTTTCTATTGATTTCGACCATCGTTTTATTTTGTTGTAAGTGAGCTGGGTTCCAAGCCCGGACAGTTCGGTTTTGAACAACTAAGTGGAAACAACAAGCGATAAAAAGGAAGAAATCTGCAAGAGGACCATTTAATTCAAGTACAATCACATTATAGTGAACATCATTATAGTGAGTTTGTTTGAATTTTATTTCATTTAGTACCTATAAATGTATTATTTACGTAAAATCTAACGACATTTTTACTACCCATGGACATAACAACATTTTTGGTGACTTACATCCCCTGATTGAACTTAAAAATGTAACTAAATATCATAGACCCTATTAAAACTCACCTTCTTCCAAAGCAATCATATCCATCAATGTTGTTGGGGATAAAGGTCGAGTATTGCGAGTCAGCAACTCTTCAAATGCACTTTCAAGCTTCAGAACTCCAGTATTGTATAATTGGTTCTATAACAAACATAAAAAGCCTTCTCCATTTGACATTCTTTATTTTTATTTTTATAATAATATATACAGATGAGTTCAAAACAGAAATATACAAACAAATAAGTATAGTAATGTACAAGTTTACAATTCCGTGAGAAATTTTTCAAAACTGCTCTTGTTTATTGTTTCTATGTAAAAGTAAATAAAATCACTTACAATATTCTCCAACTCCACACTTTGAGGATTATTTTTATTGAAATAAGTTTGAGCATCAGCCAATTTGTCTAAAGCCTGCAACAATGAAATATTATATTTCATCTTGAAGCTAACATCTAAAATTCAATGAACAAAAAATCAAAAAACATGTTAGTTCCATTTCTACAAAGTGCAATAAACCACTTTGTAGTTGGGCTAAATTTGGTTTTGATATCCTCATCAAATCAGCCGAAAACAGTCCAAAGCTAGACATAGGCTACCCCAATGATCAAACCATGACAGCCAGTTCTGCACTAGTAAATTTGGTTTTATATCCTCATCAAATCAGACGAAAACAGTCCAAAGCTAGACATAGGCTTCCCCCAATGATCCAACCATGACAGCCAGTTCTGCACTAGTAAATTTGGTTTTATATCCTCATCAAATCAGACGAAAACAGTCCAAAGCTAGACATAGGCTTCCCCCAATGATCCAACCATGACAACCAGTTCTATACTAGTTACATCGAGTCATATCTTTTCAGTTTGTGTTAGTCTTTAATTGAAACTGTACTAAGTTTCCAGTGACTGCAAGCTTTTATATCAGAGTGTTTACACGTTTATCAGAGTGGTATATTCTACACCTGAAATTGATATTTTCTTGGATACATTAACAGTTCAATATTACCAACCTCTAAATAAATATTTAATGAATCCGTAGATGATGTATTTGGCCCAGCCTGGATCATATCTGCTAGTTCTCTAGTAACCATGTAATAATTAATCACATGATCAAGAGCTTTGACTGTTCTTTCCATGTCTAAAATGTTAAATGTAAATTTAGTTCATAAAGTAATTTGACATTTAATACAACATAACAATTTACAATACTTATAGTATTCTCATGGTACATAAATTAATCTTCTACATAACTAAATACTAGTCAAGTAATGATTTTTGTGAATGTATGTATATATCTTTGGAAAACTCTGTAGCTTAAACAGTTTGATGGATTTTAAAATATGAGGTGTGGTTAGGTTGGACTTCATTGGTAGTATTAAACAGGGTATAATATTTCAGATAATATATTTGAATCCAAATTAGTATTAAGTAATGTTACTTTATTATAGAGGTAATATTTTATATACATCAATACTCAATTAAGCAACTTGTTCATTGAAACAAATGAAGTTTGAATATTATAATAATAAAAGCTCTGTCCACAAAATGAGGATCAAATCAGGGACATTCTGAAGAAAGGTCAGGTAAGGAGTACTCTAAACCAATGAGCACACATAGTAAGATTTATGAATGCTGAAGAAGCGGAAAGATGTATGTCACAATGTAGCAAGTGGAGGTACATGTTCTCTGACTACCCCGTTGGTGAAGAGGTATGATTTATGTATGTATGTACACAAAACAAGTGTTTAAGCACTCAGGTTTTTTGAACTAACTGTTCTACCTCATTGTGTCTCAGTGTCCATTTGATTAGTTATTACGTTTATTTTTACTTTGGTCTGCCTGTTTCTCACTCTCTATCTATTAATTTTCTATCTCTACATACATGTATTATACATCAAAATGTTCCTTTTTTATACTCTATACAATACAAATTAATTCTTATTCATAATAATTACTGTTTTACAATTATTCACAGAAAACCTTACTTTCTATAGGCGAACCCACCGTTCCCTCTATGTATTTTGGTAATAACTATCAAACTTTCACATATTTCTTTATTCATTATATACTATTCTATTCTATTTCTATTATTCTATATGTCTAAACACAAATTCAATATATATATATATCTCTTATTACTGGTTTTCTATAGCTATGAAACAAACATGTTATTAATTATTGTATTGTTCAGTACCAGCTCCATACATTGTAATACTATTCTATATGGAAAAACAGTCTTAACATATTTATATTAAATATCTCTATTTAATAATTACTTATTAGTATATCGCCAACAGTATATATTTTACGTAATTTGATAATATTATTTATTCATCGCATCCCTGAAGGTGATCCAAAGTTATGTTTATGAAACAATATAAACAAACCAATTACAAGAAACAATGTTCAACACTGGCATGCAAAAATTAAAACGGAAAAGAAAAACATACTTTGATGTATATGCTGCAATCTTGCTGTATCTCCATACAGTGGTAGAACAGCTGTCTCCAGCTGCTGCAACCTCTGTTCGCATGCTCCCAGAACATTACAAACATCATTAGCAAGCACAGAACTTCGGTTCGCCGCCGCTTTTAACTCCTGCATATTTGTCATCTCCTACAAAATTTACAGATAAACGATAACGAAGCAGCTAATATTAATTTCAATGAGCATCATAAGTCATAACAAAAAATATACATAAACAAAACTTCTCATTCATAACGAAAATTCTTAAAATTAAATATCAATTGTAAATAAGTTACTAATACATAAACTAATTATTATACGATATATGACTAGAATCCAATAAAAATAGAAAAATATATCAAACCTTTCGCAACTTCATTTCTATCTCGAATTTTTTTTCAACAGCGTACATTGTGAATCGAAAACCAGCCCTGGGATTTAAGTCCTGTATAAATTTTATTTTCAAGTTTCCTAATTTAAATTAATGATTATTATTTATAACAAAAATACTGAAGATAACAGAACTAAACAGGTGAATTGTTTTCAGTTTTGACAAACCTTGTCACTTGCTTGTCACTGCTGTTCTTTGTCAGTATTTTTTCTTTTTCTAATTTGGCAACCGGTTTTATTGATGACCATTATCGAGTGAATAATTATTGTTTCCAGTGTTATGACGATTTCAGTATCCTTACAACATGGTGGCTCCGTTGTTATAATTTTCTAGGGAGTTTTTGTGGCATCTTAGAATTCATGATTATGTTATTATTTCCAATTCACTTCACTTGTGCACAATATATGATGCACCATGTATTGTTTATGCCTCTCTCTTTTGTTACCTTAATTATTGCATAATTCTTCTATAGTCTTGTTTGTTTCTATGTTTTTTGTGAAACCCCTACACAAAAAGAGGTGTTATATAAGTTTATTGTGTGTCTGTTTGTGGCACTGTAATTCCCAAACGACTGAATCGAATTTGATCATTTTATTTTTGAAGTGAAACTTCTTATGCGACTTCCAACACGTTAAACATTTAACGCACATTATCGGTCTCTCCTCTTTGTGTGAGCCAGAGAGAGAGAGCAAATGTCGGTGCAATGTGTATGTTTATTGTACACTGTTTAAATAAAATATAAAATATATTTTAAAATGAAGTTTCACTTCTATCGTGTGTGAATCACACACACACCTTTTTTTGAAGTGAAACTTCTTATGCGTCTTCCATCGCGTTAAACGTTTAACGCACATTATCGGTCTCTCCTCTTTGTGTGAGCCAGAGCGAGAGAGCAAATGTCGGTGTGTACGTATATTGCACATTGTTTAAATAAAATGTAGTATATATTTTAATATTAAGTTTCACTTCTATCGTGTGTTAATCGCACACACACCTTTTTTATTTATTACCTTGTTTGGTGTTGATGAATAAAGTTTTATAAATTTCTTGAGGAATTCGGCTACAAGGTCGGCAAAAGTGCTTGTGATATTAGTTTGTTGTATAAAACTTAAATTAAACAGACAATTATTTCAATAAAAATGAAATAGAAAAATATCACATATTTTTGAAGTGAAACTTCTTATGCGACTTCCAAGCGTTAAACGTTAAATGTTAAACGTTTAACACACATTGTCGGTTTATCTTCTTTGTGTGAGCCAGAGCGAGAGAGCAAATATCGGTGTGTACATATTATGTATATTGCACATTGTTTAAATAAAATATAAAATATATTTTAAAATTAAGTTTCACTTCTAACGTGTGTGAATCGCACACACACCTTTTTTAATTTATTTATTTGTAATTTATTTGCTTTATATAGTAATGAGAAATATTACAATGAATAACATCATCACCAGGAAGGTTTGGGCAGCTGAGGTACACTCCGTACACGAAACCTGTCTTGAAAGGGTAAATGTGGCTAATGGGATCACTTTTAAACCAAAAAGACACTTAGAACCAAAAAGACTGATTAGAAAAGTATTTATTTTAACTTAAACATTTTAAATTTATTTTTTTATAAAACGTAATCATTATGAAATTTATATAAAATACAAAAGTTATGTCAGATAGCTAGGCATGTTACTACTTCAAAAGATTTTCACGGAATTAATCAAATATGACAATTCTATCTGAAGTAATAAAACTAACATTCCAACTTTAAAGTAATTCAATCATAATCCATAAACCAAATAGATCAGAGTTGACATCTAAAGAGTATGTATAATCTGAGATTACCAATCAACACACCCCCTTAATCTCAGATATACATCATAACACCAGACAAGTACAGAAAACCCAAAAAATACAAGAAAAACACAATACACTATAAAGGAAGAGGATATAACAAAAATTCTGTAAAAAACTTTCTCTGAAAAATTCCGTTTTGAATTCCGTTTTTAAGCACTAAAAGCACTAAAAGGTTTAGAATAAATACCTTCTACATTTCCTACACTTACTAAGCCCCCTGCAATTTCTCCTATTCTTCCTATCCCTCCGATAGCTCCTATAACACCTAATCCTCCTATAACACCTTCGCCACCTATTCCACAAATACATCCTATACCTCCAATACGGCCTATACTACCTCACCTATTACACCAATACCTAATATACCACCTACTTCTCCTATACCACCTAATCCTTCTATAACATCTCCTCCTATAACATATTCCTATTCCACCTCCGATACCTACTCCGCGTCCTATATAACCAACACCACCAGCACATCTTACACCACCGATTGCTCCTAAACATCTATACTGCCAATTTCTCCAATACCGCCAATTGTTACTTCTTCTTCAACTTTTTCTTTTTTTTTTCAATAGTCTCCTTTTGAATTCTTCCTTTTTCAATTGTTTTCTTTTGAATTGTTCCTATGCGCTTCTAGTATTTTTCCTCTTCTTTCTTTACCAATTTTTTTGGTTTATGATTATTACAGCTTTGATTATTACTGCTTCTATTATTTCTTTTAAAACATCTATCCGAAGTATGGCCAAGTCTCCCATGCCTCCATTTTATTTATGGATAATAATTCCTCACTTGTCGTCTTGGTCGCAGTCTGCTCTTTTTTTTTTAATATTTTCAAAAACCCGCAGCATTTATTTTCAAAGTAATCTTTTGTTTCCAGCTATGGTAGTTAAAATCTTTTGCTAACAATTCTTTGATGGGCTTGTCCATCTTTGAAAATTTTTACGCGGCTGTCACTTTTGTTCAAAAAATGGAAAATTATAAATATTTCTAAATATTGCTGGGCCCATAACCTCTTGAAATGGTAAATGTCGCTAATGGGATCACTTTCAAACCAAAAAGACACTTAAGGATTGATTAGAAAAATATTTATTTTAACATGAACATTTTGAATTTATTTTGATGAAACGTATGTAATCATTATGAAATTTATATAAAATACAAGAGTTATGTCAGATAACTAGACATGATTCTTACTCAAAAGATTTTCACGGAATTAATCAAATATGACAATTCTATCTTAAGAAATAAAACTAACATTCCAAATTTAAAGTAATTCAAACATAATACATAAACCAAACAGATCAGAGTTGACATCAAAAGAGTATGTATAATCTGAGATTACCAATCAACAACCTGCACGGTACTCTCAACTACAATCAACTCTTCAAATCACATCATAAAAAAAACATTTACAAATCTATTTCAATTTTTTTTATTTGTCAAAGAGAGAGAGAGACATCAGAATATACTATCGAAGGCACCAGGGTTTTCTTTGATATAATTCTTCATTACGGAATAATAAATCTTGTGGGCGTAATCTGGGTTAAGTGCAAGCATTGTATAGATGCACATGGTCCGACAAGCCAAGTTAGCATGATGTCTGTTTTATTTGGGGTTGCCCCTAGTGGTTTCCGACCTCCCCTACAGCCACCCCATGCCTCGCATATCTGTGTTATCGCTGCCCGTAAGTGACCTAGTAATTCATCTTGAACATCCTCACGATCAGACAAGCTCCAGCCAGAATAATTTTCTCTTCGGGTTCCGACTTAGTAGGTGGTCTCGAGCAATTTTAGGATCCAATATTAATGGAGATCTGCACGTTACGAGGGCTCAAGTTAGAACCATCCTTCAAGCCCGTCTTTGTCTGCTTATGTGATTGCGTGGATCACAGAGCACACCTGTTGCAAGCGAGTGGCGTCATCTCCACTTATTTTCATTTATTTTATGTACGCCGTATTTTTGAATACCTGACAGGGTTTGTTATCTCGTTACTATGATGATGACATGATTTCTTTTTAAATAAAGACATAGACACGATTCTCTTACATATTATTTATAATGAAATAATAATAATAAAATAATAAGCAAACATACACAGAACAGCAACAAAAATAAGTGTATGGCCATAAGTTATCAATAATATACTGTAAGTTATACAACATCTGTAGCCATTATTGATGACGTGAAAGGTATTTCCGAAACGTGGCTGACGTTTTATGACGTTTTGTCAAGTTGTCACTTTCAACTTGTAGAACTGCTACGTCGAGTTTAGAAATATTTTTTGTTGCTGAAATTAAAGTATCTATTTTCCTCCACAATCAAACATAAACGACTCAATTACAATTGTTATTCAGTAAGTGCAAGTGATTTGATTTTAAACTACTGTCATATCCATATACTTGGAAATAAAAACTATAAAAATCGTGTCCTAATTGCAGAAAATGGATCAAATCGCAAAGTTCGTCGAGCCTGGGAAGCAGTTCGCCAAAGACTCCATCAGATTAGTAAGACGATGCACTAAACCAGACAGAAAAGGTATGTTTCCAATGTTTTTGACAAAAGTGATTTTACGAAATTGAAGATTTTCATCCACCACAAGTGACTATTTTATATTGTTGTATTATACATACTAGAAGCTTCTAATAACAAAACTGTGCACAATTTGCAACTTCTTGTGCGAAAATAGTTCATTAATTGTAGTTTAAAATAGTAAAAAATCAACTTTTAATTAACATAAACATTTGAGATCAATTCATAATGTTATGAAGTGACAGATTTATGGTACATTGTGAAATAGTAAATTAATTTGTCCTGCAAACAGTAAAAAGGTTTATAAAAGCTATTTATAGTTTTTACTAGAACTTTAGTTCTGTACAGAGAAAGTAGTTGTCAAGTAATATACCTTAATTCTGGTCACTTCATTTATGTTACAGAAATTAATTTTTATATAAAAAAAAAACATAAAATAATTAAAAAAAGAACAAATTTTAAATGTTAATTACATTAAAAAGCTATTTTCTTGGAACAATTTGTACTCTATTGTTGGACTAGCTGTGCCCACGGCTTCACTCATTTGGACTACTAAAAAACTTTTTATGTGGAACCCTAATTATTTTTCTAAAATAAAAGTAGCCTAAGTTATGCTTTATAGCATCAGCTATCTGACAGTGAAAGTCCTATCAAAATAGGTCAAAACATTTTAGAGATTACCCAGAAGAAACAGACAGAAAGACACATCAATTTTATTATATGTATAGATAACTTAGTTATTTACTATTTTGTAACAAAATAATATTTACCTTGAATAAAAGTGTGGAGATGCCAAAGTATATTTAGTTAGCTTAAAATCTTTAGTTAAATTATGTTAATGGCCAGCTACAGTTAACTCTTCAAATTCGTGACAGAACTTTCTAGACCACTTGTCTACTGAAAGTGTCTGGGTTGTAAACCATTTTTTTTGTATTACTTAAGTTTAATTTGTTTTAGTTTACTCACATAGAATTAGTTTAGAATGACTGAAACTTTTTACAAAAAATGTTTATAATCAGAAAAATGGAGATATTTGTAGTTCTTTTAATTGCACCTTGTAGATTGATTAATTTTTCTTTAATATGATAAAACAATAATGGCTCATTAGTAGTAGCATCTGATGATTACATTAGTTGCTTGCAAATAGATATCATCTTCAAATTGAAAATACCACACCTCAAGCACCTAGAATGGATTCTAGCAGTTACATTTAGGATCTTTTTCTAAGCTTAATTGTTACCATATTACTTTTTTTTATTTGGTCTTGAAAGTATTTGCCAGTGTCAGTTATTTAATATTCCTTCAATATAGAAAAAGAAATATATCTTTTTCAGAGTTCCAGAAGATCGCAATTGCCACAGCAATCGGATTCTGCATCATGGGCTTCATTGGTTTCTTTGTCAAATTAATACATATTCCAATTAACAACATCATTGTTGGCTCTTAGAAGTGATAATATCTAATTTAGTTGTAAAATAAATTTACCTTTAAGGCCGTCAACAAATAAAATGAAGCATTCACTCAATTCTCTATTTTAATTTTACTTATTTCATACAAAAGTATAAATAAATTATTCTGTTCTTATAATTTAACATTTTTTATTTTATTAAGTTAAGTGATATAGAATTTATGTGATGAAGTAAGCAATAAATAAAGTACGCAATTGATTATTAAAGTTTCAATTAAAATGTTCTGGATAAACCCTCTTTGAAACATAACAGAATTTTAATATTAAGATAAATAATACAATTACTAAATGAGCAAATTATTTTAATAATATTTAATTGATTACATATATATTGGATACTTATTTTATGTGAATTTATTTCGTTTCAAAAACGGCTATTTGTATCATCTAAGCAAATTGTATCAATGCATCATATTTCAGTTTGTTCACCATAACTACTCCCTTTCATTTATGTTTTCTTTGCCATATTGTGAAGCTGTGGAACTGTCACAGGGCAGAGTGTTCCCTCCTTCTTACAACATGGAGTCTTTCGAAAATAACATGAAGAGACATCTGAGCGGTCCGGCGTGACAGCGGCGATTGACAATGGATTATAAATTCCACAGCTCCATAGAACGGGGGGGGAGGGTAACCAAAGAGAGGTGGGGTAGTGGGAAATTTCTTTGGAGATTTCTCTCTACTTGGGGCAGTCCGACTGGTAGAATATCTCAACCCTACAGAATATTGCAGCCAAATAACTGTGTGTTGTGTTCCTGCGGTGAGTAGGGTTTCTAGAGCTCTTTGAGGTAGGGGGGTTCAAAAAGTCGGCAACGCGCTAGTGATACCTATGGTATTATCAGCGCCCATAGACTACGGTAACCGCATACCATGAGACAGGCCGTATGCTTATTTCCCAACTTTGTAATATAGAAAAAAAATATGCAATCTTCACATCTACTCAAATTTTTGGGAGGCAGGCACCACAGTGAACTTATGGTAACCCCACTAGTCAGGGCTACCAATGCCTGAAAGAAAGTTCTTTTGAACAGACTACCTACAAATTGGAATAGCTTAAAACTATTTTATTTGTACTTTAATTTACGTCACTAGAAAAGCGATATTTAATTCTATGATTATCTATAGATACCAACTGATTTAAAACATTTTGACTCTAGAAAAAACATGTACAAGTACAATATTATTATTTGTTTAATGAATAAAACAGTAAAAAATAAAAATTAAAAGAAATTAAAAAAATAATATAAATGAATAAGATATATGGTAGCCATCATAAACCAATAACCAAAGGTTAATTTAATGTCAAAATTAGTTTCTGAGTACTCTTCGCAGTTTCAAATGTGCACAAAAAAAAATCTATGGAATATTATACCTTACTTCCACACTGTTTTTTTTTAAATCTTTATTAGGTTTAAAGTTAAGTGACGATATGGCCCTAGATGGTAACTGGCTCATACGCTCTATACTATCCATTGTTCTACCAATCTTATTAATATGTATATTGTACTTAAAGAGGATGTACATTTAATTGTAGTATGTGTTCTACTAGAAGAGCTAAGGGTGCACTTATTGTGTAAAAATAACAAATTACCAAATTTTATTTTACTACAACACTATAAACATTAGATGTTAACAAAATTATCACAATATTATATACATACTTTGTATATTTTAGTAGACAGGTAAGTGCGTTATAAAAGATTTTTTAAATATAGATACCATCAAGTTCTCATTGCAAAATATTTTATTACAAAAGGAACTTAAAACATGAGAATCAATTCTGAGCTTTCTCCATTACGTGGATATAAAAAGCGGGTACGGGAACCTCGTCGATTGGCTTGAAGTCCGCGTAAATGTGATGCTTGGCACGGTTGTCGAAAGCTTCGTCCAGCATTTTTGTGAATTTCGACAGTTTGTGTGGATAGTAGCACAGTCGGAACTCGCTGGAAAATCAAAATATGTACTTATTAAAAATTGGCAAAACTTTAGATTTTTTCATGATATTCTCTATCCTACCATACAAACGATGTAAATCAGAACACCGTGTCGCGATTTATAATTTCTGCTGTATGTACCTAAAAACCTAGTGATTTAAATATTGAGCTATCTACGTCTGATATATTTAACTTCAGTTAAAAAATATAATTATAATTAATCGTGTGTAATTTAATTCATTCAAAAGAAACCGGAGGGCCACATAAAATCTACTTATTCATCATCATTGGCTTCCCTTATTTTGCCTGTTTGGTGTCTATTATGCAATTATTTTGATACCTCTTACGACGTCGCGCGTAGTCACTAAATAGGATAGAAAGGGTGATATTAGGTGAAATAAATCCCTAATACGAGTAGAATGATGGCCGAGAGAAGATAAAAGAAAGTTGTTTGAATATACTTCTTTTTTATTTAATAGCAACAGGTAATACGCAGTGATGTTGGCAGAATTGTTGATGAACCTGTGTTCATACACAATTCTGCCAACATCACGTGAATAGAATATTTTTCTAATCATTATTCTTGTAATCCTCATACAAAGGCTTAACAAGACAGCGCGGCGGCTCCCTTGTTAAAACTGTTCAGGGAGTTTTGTGACAAAATACTATTATTTATAATTCACTTCCCTCGTGCAAAATAACCAAACTAAATCAAATAAAATGTCGCTAATATCATAGACCTATAAAATATTCTCATTTCTCAATAACTCATAAACTCCGCTCCAAAATGAAAAACAGTTGTAAAAATTGAATTTGAAACCATAAAAAAATCATCCATTCCCGATACTTTTTTGACTGAATGTATACTAGATATTTAGTGCATCAGCCAGTGTCATTTTTTATTGCTCTTATACTCAAAATTTGCTTAAATTAGCCAGACTCTACTGCCATTATTATAGAGTGATGTGTGAATGAATCCCGCAAAAAAAGTATGAAACACTTATTTGTGATGTATTATTTCTGTATTGTTATCTGGAACACTTGCCTCTTGTCATTAATCTCTCCATTTGAGGTAGTGTCTATACAGTAATCCAAAGCGATCAGCTTGGCCTTTCCACTCACGATAAGCACCGAAGTTTTTATATCAACTGAATCTTTACACTGAAACGTTAAAACGATATACATTTTTTAGTGTTTAAAACAACCAAGGCTCGAAAGAAGCGTGATGAACTTCCGTCCTCGTCCGTTTCATCTTTAGGTGCACCTTGGAGCTAAATTCTCACGGAAGTGCTATTTCGGAGGAGTTTGCTACCGCAAAACCTTCGGATGTGGACTGAGCGACCTGCTGAAGTTTTCTTACGGGACTACAGTATGGTGTTTCATTAAGAGGAGATTAAACAGGTGTGTAAAAAGACGGTAGTGCGAGTATGATACTTCTGGTGTTGCAAACATCTATCGACTCCGGTGGCCGCTTAACATCAGGTGGATCGTACGCTTGTTTACCACGAATATAATTCTCTGATAAACATGCAACTTGTCATTACAGACTACTGAGAGAATGCTACGTAACATATTTTGACGTCATAGCAAAGTGACTGCACTGTGCCTGATGGTAACCACAGAACAATCCAAAAACAGTGGCGACCGTCGCGAAATCAACAATATAAAGTCAGTAGCCACTATCGTGCCGGCCTGCTTTAATAGAAACTACATATGTACCGGTTGAATTCGAAACGCGACGCGTATAAACCACTCACAATGACGGGCTTTTCACCATATGCATGGTGGCTGCGACCCGGTCGGGGTTAACAGCACTACCACCACACAACTTATTGTTCAATACAATTACCTACGGCATAAGGTGCTACCTTCTTGACATTACTTCCTTAATTTATCCTTATGTAATTGTAGTTAGATTAGCTGACATATCACAGACATATGACAATCTGACATTGATGATGATTAATGGACATGAAGCAGGCAAGGGAAAACTAATATTAGGTGTCACTCGCTGCAGCATTGCCTTTTCTTGAAATACATATTTGAAACACCATGGGCAATGTTTACAAGTAGTTCGTAAAAAAATTCAACACTTTAAGCCTGTTCACAAACCTGCCACAAAATTCAAACCTCAACAAACGTTTGGATAAATTAGGGAAGGCAGACATCGGTATCCACACGTTTACGAGTGCGCTAGTGTGTTTTAGATAAAAGCAAGTATGACGGACGTCGATCTTGTGTCTGTTATAATATTTGGTTTACATTGTTTTTATTGTAAAAAAAGTAAAATTAGATTAGTAAGAGAGATACGGCACAGAGAAATTTCTTTGGAGATTTCTCCTTACTTGGGGCAGCCCGACTGGTGGAATACCTCCACCCTACAGAAGATCGCAGCCAAATGACCTAGTGTTGTGTTTTTGCGGTGAGTAGGGTTTCTAGAGCTCCTTGGGGTAGAGAGGTTCAAGGTCGGCAACGCGCTTGTGATACCTATAGTATTGCAGGCGTTCATAGGCTACGGTAGCCGCTTACCGCCAGGCGGGCCGTACGCCTGATTGCCACTTTTGTAGATTAAAAAAGAAAAGAGGAAAAATAATAGGTTATGGAAAATTCGGCAACGAAAATCATTAAATATTCACAAAACCGTGTTATTATTTTTTCGACCTGACCATACTGTTAGTCTTAGTGGCCCTGGAGTCTCACGGATTTTACAGCTTCACCGGGCTTGGTACATACACAAACGTGTGGACGCATTGCAAGCGCTTGCCGCAAGCTCCTTTGATTAGTGCACAAAATATCGACTTCGCTCGGATCGGTGGCAAGCCAAGCCAAACGCTCTATCCACACGTTTGAGTTTGCTAATGTTTGCCGAGGTTTGCAAGTGTTTGGATGAGGCATTATATTTTTCCAAGCAGTGTTATTTATACATAAAGCTGTAATTCTGTAATATTTGCATTGCACACGAGTCAATCAGCCAGCACTCAGCTAACCCACAGTCCGCACCCTGCTGGGTGTGAGAGGCAGCTACCTCCTTGCCCGTACCTGGCTTACACCCTTGCTTAGACCAATTAAATTTTAGTAAAGTGGTAGTTAATTTACTAAAACATTGTAGGTAACTTTTGTGGCAAATATTTATTATACAATTAAGGTGGTAAATAAACGTAGGGCCCGCTTGATGGTAAGCGGCTACCATAGTCTTACCTTAACCATAGCATACCTTTCCTATCATAGCATACCTTGTAACACTTGTAATACTAGTGCGTTGGCGACCTTGAACCCTCATCCGTAAGGAGCGCTTGGAACCCTATTTACCGCAGGAACACTACACTAGTTTATTTGGCTGCGATCTTGGTAGGGCGGAGGTATTTGGCCCAAAGAGACACTATCCAAAAAAAAATCTGTGTCATACCTATCTTTCGAGTTCTGTATTCTCTTAACGTCCCGAGAGTACATACATTATAATAAATAGAATGTCCTGGTGTGGCGCCACTGTCGATCATAGCGTCATAGTTCCTGTGGTCGATGAAGAGCAAGCCACCCGGCTTGAGACATTTCGCGAAGTTCTTTAAGCACATCTTCTGGACTCGCTGGTCCTCATACTCGTCCAGAAGATGGGCGAACGAATTTCCCAGGCAGATGACCGCGTCGAACGACGCGCCAGGCTGGAAAGTTTCGATGTCTCGTGGTAACGTCTCCCAGTTAGCTTCTTCGATTACTGTAGGCAAATGAACACATCAAGTTAAAGAAAACTGCAGAGTGTTGAGAAATAAGAATTTATCAGTAAACACAAAAATCAAAAATATTTTATTGAATTTAGGTCCTAAGAAGGATCTTATGAATGTCAACACACTACAATCGGTTCGAAAAACTGTATCTCATTCTGTCTGTTCGTTTATATTCTTTTCATGCGAAAACCACCTAAGTAAATAATACGAAGTTATATCAAATTAATGTTCTACATAACTGTAGATCTTAAAAAGACATACAAACAGTCAGCAATAGCATATATCAATCTTCTAAGGATTACCCAAAAGAAGCATTTTTGTTTTCCGTCTTTTGAGTGGGGACAGCACGATTAGCGCATACGCTCGACTGAGGGCATTCTTTAGCCCACGCGTGCGAAGCCGCAGGCACGACTAGTTTTATATAATTATTCTACTCAATATATTTAACGGGAAGGGAAGATCGAAATACAACGCTTGCTTAATACATTCAGTCAGGAATATCTCGCGATTATAATATCTTCTTAGACTTTGTTGTAGTAGTTTGTAATATTCAAACTTCGATCTATTTAAATCAACAAATGTTGCCATGAATGTCTTGTTTGAGAACATGCATATCATACGAAAAATTAACCCTTTCTCAAAAAGAGATACTATTTTACGTCATTGCTCAATGGCCTGACAACAGATATAACATAAATTTCATTGCATGTAGGTAGAGAGGTAGAAGAATGTAGAGTGAGATTACTTACCCCATTCATCATATTTAGGATTTTTCCTTTTCTCCCACCTGGCTTTTAGCGCGTGCTTCAACATTTTGTCGGATGCGTCAACGGATACGAGGCTGAAACCCTCGTCGACAAGCATCATGGAGTCTATCCTGGAAACAATACCTGTCCTGTAGCTTCTCTAATTTTATTCTCAGCCCATTAACTTCCCACTGTTACTCAAATCAAATCAAAAAATACTTTATTCAATTTAGGCACTCATGAACGTCAAAAGACTACCGAACTTACAACGTAAATCTCTTTGAAAATTTCTCTCTACTTGGTGCAGTCCGACTGGTCAAACGCTTTTCCGCCCTACAGAAGATCGCAGTCTAATAACTTTGTGTTGTGTTCCTGCGGTGAGAAGCGGTACCAGAGCTCCTTGGGAAAGGGGGAATCAAGGTCGGCAATGCGCTAGTGATACCTTTCTTGTTATAAGCGTCCATAGGCTACGGTATCCGCTTATCATCAGGCGAAACGTATGCTTGCTTGCCACCGTAGTTGTTTAAAAAAACTAATTTAACATCAAAATAAATATTTGAAAACTAGAATGAGATTAGAGCGATTTAAACGCCTACATCTCTCGTCATCCATACCGCAATGTTTGAAAATGAAAGTTTTCAATCAGTGCGTCCTACCCTTAATGACCTCCGGAGCTAAGACGTGGACACTCGCGGTAGGGCTGGTACACCAGTTCAAAGTCGCTCAGCGTGCCATGGAAAAAGCTATGCTCGGAGTTTCTCTGAAGGATAGGATTCGTAACGAATACATCCGACAGAGAACCAAAGTTATCAACATAGCTCAAAGAATTAGCAAGCTGAAGTGGCATTAGGCCGGCCATATCTTGTGAAGAACCGACAACCGCTGGGGTAAACGGGTTCTTGAGTGGAGACCGGTACTCAACCAACGTACTGTAGGACGCTCTCCGGCCAGATGGGATGACGATTTGCGAAAGACTGCAGGCAGATGCTGGATGCGGCAAGCTGAAGACAGGGCGCTATGGTGCTTATCAGAGGAGGCCTATGTCCAGCAGTAGACTGCTATAGGTTGATGATTATGATGATGAAACGCCTCCATTCTTATATGCTGTCACTGAGTTTCTGTGACGGCAATGTATGCAATAAAATAAATACGCAATAAATCTTTGACCTAAATTTTAAACGACATGCTAATTCCCTATTAAAGTACCTACGTGACGAGGCTAAAATGAAACTGGATCCCAACAATATTATAGTCTCTTAGCTAGGAAAGCATAAAAATATTTATTAATAGAGCCAGTTTAATTTTGAAATTTTTGTATTATCCATTGCGGGGATCGTGACACTTTGGACGGGGTTATAAACGATAACCCCAAAAGTTTAATAATGCTTGTTATCCAGGATTAGCATGGCAATAGTAACTAGATATAAATACTAGAGATTCGAATTTCTTAATAACTGGATCTTCACTAGAACCAGTGGCACCCGGTTTTGGGAGCTTTTGGGAGCGGCTCGAGCAGAAAGGGTAAAATATGTGTTGAATTTCCAAGTGAACGTCCATTTCTTTATTAATTCTCGACATTTACTAATATCTTATTATTTTGTATAAGTTTTTTTTGACGGTCAGGTTTCACTCCAATTGTTAAACGGGTGGCCTTTGTCACTTCCACCCTAGCTACGCCACTAACCCAGATCATTTGTTAATTGTTATTTCCCACAATTTCACAGAGCAATGCTAGCAAAAAAAATGTGATAATTACCTACGTCAGTTGTTGAACTTGGATGAACGACATCTCTGTGTATGCCTCTTGTATCATTTGGGATGATGACGTACCTCGGTGTCAGTGGCTGACTAGCACATTATCTCTTATCTATTAATAACAAAGATAGTCGAACTCGTGGCGAAAGATAACGGTGACCCGAGATAGGTATGATGAAACCTTTTTGGTTGGAAGTTAATTAAGTGGTTCCTTATTCATGTTTCTGATATTTACGATTACAGTATTTGCGGATAGAAAACTAACGATGCATAATATTAATCACGACTTACATGTCAAATTAAACAGTTAAAACTAAACTAAACTTCTTTTAATGACTTGTAATTCGTAGCAGCAACACGTGTCCCTCCTGGTACGTTCGCAATGTCGAGAAAAAAAATTAGTTAAAAATAAAAAAGTTGTGTTACAGTTTAAAGCAAAAATAAAAATGCTTCATCGTTTACGATAGTTTTAAAAGGCCAATTATTAATGCCATAGCTAAACAGTGAAAACCGATCAAATTAAAAGGCCTTTTAAAAGCTGCAAAACAAGTTACAGTTACTAAATTCTTGAAACCTTTGCTTAATCTAGAAAATAGTATGTATCTACCTATACCTCATTAAATTGCTTTTATTTTATTTTCTTACATTGTAATGTAAGAAAATCCATTCCGTATTCACGGTTTCTGTGTTCGCGGCATAAAATTACGTATATACGTGAATGAGGAGCTTTACCTGTACAATATAAAAATTAATAAGACAAAATTATAGTTTATAACCTATAACCTTCAGCATGAACATGGCATTCTATTAGTGACATTTAAATTTAAAACCGTATCACTTGTCGCGAAGATTACCTTCTACGCACTGTACTCTTACATAACCTCTTCATATCAGGGATATTACGGATATCTTAAGAATATTTTCGGTTATGGATACGGATATGAAATTATTTCAGATATGCGATAGGTTCGGATAATTTCAATTGAAAGAATAGTAATAAAATTGTACTTAATTATTATTATTTTTAGTATTAGTTTATAAAGATATGAAATTAACGCTTTTTCATTAATTATTGTTATAAATAGTATACATTATATATTTTTATTTATTTATTTATTAAATATTACATTAGGTACAGCTATGAGGGTTCATAGGATCCGGTTAAAAATAATTTTGTGTCCCGGATTCCCGTGCCCTTCCTCTGGTTATAAAAAATCATATATGGTGTATGCGTGTGATGTGAGTGTGTATGTAACAACTCATAGAGTGCTTCGAAATACCAAAAAAGAAGTATGTACCAGATACACAGTATTATAACCATGAAAAATACGAATAGGGTTGGCAAAATATTTGTACATAAAATTAATATTATTTAATAATATGTAGTAAAATTTCAGTATCCAAGTAGTTTAGATTTGACAACCAAATTTTTTGTTTTTGTTTTAAGCTACGGGTATTAAGGGAATATATAAGAATTTTTTTATTAAATTAAGTTATACAAGTATGGTGCAAGGAAAATGTTTTGATGATTTGTAAAACTGGTTCGGAACTTTTGGGTTTTGCAAACTATATCGATTCTACGCTTGGTTGAGATGAGTTCTAGATCAAAACAAAACTTATAAATAAATTATAGATAAATAAAACATTTTTCAAAGAAATGTATTATGAAGGAAATTATAAGTATGATTTGAACATTTGTAGATATCTCATTCGACTTCATTGTTATCCGAATTTATTAAAAATATTTATATTATGTCATGCGATTACGGTTTCAGTATTTTTTTATTTTTGATATTCAATGGTTTCTGTTACCATTACGGAGTTCCATAATACCCCTGCTATATAGTAATACCTACTAGCTGTGCCCGCGGTTCAGCTCGCGTGGAATAAACAATGCTGTCGGTCGGGTACATGCGACGAAAGACAAAAGTGCTTATTATGGGTGATCCTTAGAAGATATAAATATGTTATCGTTGACTTTTTGTCTTTTTAAGATCTACCATTATGTAGATCAAAAATTTAATATATCTCATATAGTTGACTCGCGTAAGGCATTTAAGCGTCCCAAATGTGTCTTTTTCCGAGTTGATTCAAAATTATCGTCACTGCTTCTTTGGCATATTAGTTTATTTTACAAAATATACCCTATAATCAGGTCAGCTAACATAGCTATGAATTAAAATAAAAAACATGTAAATTGGATAAGTGGTTTTCCTGTAAAAAGAACATAAACGGACAGACATACAGAAAGACGTTGAGTTTTATAATATGTATAGAAAAAGATAACATAAATTATTCGTTTATAACTAGAATTAAAGAAATTTAATGTAATCATTTTGAAACGAATGTTATGAAACAAATCAAGTTAAACAAAATATTAGTATCTATACTGTGTAGTATTTAATACAACTAAAAGCTATAAGAAGTTTATTAGACTTCTAATTCTAATCTGTCATCTAATTCTATCTAAAAAATAATAAATAAAACTTTATGAAATCTTGTAAATTATATAATATTAGTAACCACCCACCGACTTCGTTCGCTTTACTTACAATGTAATATTATAAAACTCAAGAAATTGTTTTTTTTTCGTCTGTTTGTTGCTTGAAAAAATCTTTTTATTATGGAAGTTTTTAAGATATATCACTACATGCACTACTTAAGGAGCAGAGCAGTAATCATGAAGGTCAAGCAATCTGACGGCGACTACGGGAAGTGGAACAACGGTAGGCTACACGGGTGAAACCGTATGGCCCAGCTAGTAACAGGATAAGAATAAAAAATAATCCATATCACTCAGGGATAATTTGTATTTTTATCAGTTGGAGTATTTATACAATCGTACCTGCAGTACCGGATATTATCTCCAACAAACTTATTGGCAAACTTTACCTCTGTATAAATAATCTATACTAATATAATAAAGCGGAAGAGTTTTTTTTAATTGTTTGTTTTTTAAACACGCCTATCTCTGAAACTACCAGTCGGATTCGAAAAATACTTTTTGTATATGATAGCCAGATTCACAAGGAATAGTATAATAATAGGTTATCTATCATTAGACTACACCTCTCAGCTGGCCTTGAATATTGGTTTTTGTTAAATAAGCCAGATAAAATAGCGTACCGTATCTGCTTTATGCGCGTGCGTTGGCGTAATTGTTAGTGATATGTAAATGCTATATTCTACAAAAAAAATTACTCATTAATAAATCTAAAAAAGACTAAGATACCATATGCCTTATCTCTTATACATAAGCCACAATAAGGTATTTTGTGACAAAGTTTTATTGAAAAGTGGTTTATAAGCATTATTATTAGGCATGACATATTAATCCTTACAAACGAAAGTTATTTCATCATCAAGACAATTTTATGTAGATGAACTTTGGCCCTTTATAGCATGTTATTTGGACAAATTATTTTCGGCGATAATGTAAAACTAAAATAATTCAACACTCGGCTCGGGTCTATGACTATAGATGTAGTGGTGCGAACGAGCCGTGTGAGTTGTGACACTTACCCTGGTCGACCGATAAAAATATTGTCTATACTTGAAGTATTATAAATCATCAATCAGCGATTTCTTTTAAATTATACGCAGGTGAAACCGCGGGGCACAGCTAGTAGAAGTATAAAGAAATAATCATAGCACCAACTTTATTTGACAAAAACCTGTTTGTTCCCTAGGAAAGTCACTCAAAACATCACCATCGAGTTCTCTATTTTCTTACTAGATGGCAGCACTATGAGAAATAATATAGAATCGTAATATTAGTGTATATATTTATAATAGCTATATATTGTAATAATTAATTATAATTGACAAAAAATGTCTCACCCTGTACCGCAAGCAGCATCCAATACTTTCTTACATCCATTCCTCTTCAATAGCCCAATTAGAAAATCTTTGTAGTTCTGTGTTCTTTCGTTGCTGTCTCCAATGAATTTGTTCCACGCCCGAGCTGCTTTACCGTCAGCATACTGGTCCTTTACACCCTCTGAAGGTATACCCTCTGACCTTGAGTGGAAAACTTGATCCGCAGACATTTTTCACTGTAACCGATAATCGTATCGTTTTGAAAGTACGTAGATAGTAGTTATGATTTAGATAATATAAGCTCGAGATGGCATTTGCCAGTCTATGAAGCATACAATCCATTAACGCAAGGGACGTACCATCCTCTTGTAGCCATCAGCAATCTTATAAATAAATACCAGAAGTGGGATTTTGACAAGTCCGTTACATAAGTACTTAAACTTAACTTTTATTTAATGTTCTTATTTGACTGATTTAAAGAATTGGCAGGGTTGATGTCAAAGTGTTCGATTCACATCTTGAGATCCTCAACCATGCCTCATCTTCAATTGCTATATTCTTGCGAAGAAAGACCAAAGAACCGTCAAAAGCGACGTGGTAGGTACCTTTAATCAACCATGAATGTGTTTTACGATCATATAAAAAAAATGCCAAGTGTTTGTCGGGCCACGCGCAATGTAACGTTCCGTAGTTGCCAGTCACAATACTGCGTACGTACTATACATTCTTAGAGAGGGTTTTAAGTAATTTTCAACGGAATTTGTATGAAATTACGTCTCCAAATACATTTTATAAGTTGATTGATATTACTCGTTAACTTGTAAAGCCTACTTATCTCTTATAGTTTTCCTTTCAACTTCATTATGTACACCACTCGTACTACCGTGAATTATTTCACATATCCAAAAACAACACTTTGAAGCTTCATAATTCGCAAATTGATCCCTGAATCGAAAAATGGTTTTCACACACTCGCAATATTTTTGAATGACCTATCGAAAAACATGTGGAGTACATGATGGGATAGATTCCCACTTTACGTGTAGGGATTTTTTTTTCCAAGATTAATTTAACTCTTTTTCGTCGTGATTAATATGTATACCCATACCAAATTACAGCTTTCTGGTACTAAGTATCTCTGAGCTAAGCCGCGGACAGACAGACGGACATAGCGAAACTATAAGGGTTCCTTTTCACTTCGGATCCCTAAAATACCCAAAATTCTTCAAACATTATTCTAGAAATAAAAATTTCATACGGTATCCGTTTTAGAGGAGGAAATTATGATTTTGTCTATTTTACATTGATTGGTATAATCTGCCTGAGCTGCAGTTATCTCTCTCGCGCCCTATTCGATCGTTCGAGCACAGCGCGACAGCAGTTCATCCGCGTTTCATCTTTTAAAATATAAATGACGATAAAAATATATGCACCATAATGCTAAACAAACGCAGAATAGAATCATCAGGTGAAGTACAATCAGTTTTTAATAAATGATGAGATATAACGCTTCATTACATTATCATACAATGTCTGTCATCAGATACATATTTCATTATTTGTTAATTTGATTTTGTAAGTTGTACATTTTTGTAATCTGTAACAAACTGTACCTACTTCAATACAAAATTAACAAATTAGCATTAGGTAATTTATAACATATTTCACTACTAAGTATGTTTAGTACTTGATAAGCAACCCCGTGACCTTCCTATCTTTGTAATATGTAACCAATTAGGTAATGTTTATTGACCCAATTTAGAGAAACATCAAAGATTTTGTATGTAGAAGATACTTACTTATAATTAGTATTTATAAAATAATTTGTAAGAATAAATTTGTTGCTACGCAGTCCGTCATTTGATATAGCGTGTTGTTTATATCTCGAGTTAAGTCAAAGGGTTGTTACTTGTAGCTTTTATTTTAAAGTTATCAAAGCGTTGATCATAGAAGCAGCTCTTAATTGCCGGGTGTAGATAAGTTTAAATAATAGTGCCGACAACTTCCAAGTTAAGGAAGGAAATATCTCGCGGCAACTATGCGCCTTCCTATAACATGGAGTCCTTCAAACATAACGTGAAGAGATATTGGAGCATGCCGGCATCACAGCGACGACTGTCGATGGACTGTAGATTTCGAGGTAGTCGCTGATGTTATTGAATTGCACTCTGCTCACCATCAGGTATAGTATCGTTACTTTGTCGTACTACGATGAGAAAGGCGAGCAATGAAAAATTAGTAGGTACCGCAAAGCTATACTTGCTTCGAGATGTTTTCCCTCACCAAATCACCCCCGCCCGTAAGCTTGCGGTCTTTTTCGACGTAGCTAAGGCCTTCGATAAGGTCTGGCACGCTGGACTAGTCCACAAGTTACATCAGTTAGAAGTCCCGGATAGGCAAGTAGACTTAGTCCACGATTATCTACGCGACCGCACCTTCCACTACCAAGTGGAAAAAGTATTATCTACCGCCCACCCTATACGCTCAGGCGTCAGGCAATCTGTACGTCAGAGACCTCCCGAAACCCCCCGGGGTCGAGGTAGGGCTCTACGCTGACGACACAATCATATACGCGTCAAACAGACACAGGAAAAATCTGGCCTGCGCAGTCCAACGTGCCGTGACCACTCTCGGGGAGTGGTTTCGAACATGGCGAATTTAATCCGGTAAAGAGCGCCACGATTATGTTCGAACCGCATACATGTAAGCTACCACGCACGGTAAGACCTCTCTCATTATTCGGTAGGAATATCCCTTGAGCCACCAAGACTAAATATCTGGGTGTCACCCTCGACTCGAAGCTTAACTTCAACGCTCACGTCACTATAGTCCGGAATAGGGCCGCCTGGATCCTTTCCCGCTTGCGACCCTTGCTCAGTTCGGTAAGCAAAATGTCCTTAAGACATAAGCTTACACTGTACAAGATGTGCGTCCGTCCGATCTTGACATATAGCTGCGCCGCGTTTGCACATATGTCCAAACATAACTTTGCCCGCATGCAAAGAGTCCAAAATCGGTTTCTCCGCCGTCTTCTCGACCCTCCAGCCTTCCTTAGGAACATGGAACTCTACAGGGACATGGGGCTCCCCTCGATAGAATACTATGTGAAATATCTCACTAGGAGATATTTCAATAGCGCTTCGAATCATCCCAACCCGCTCGTAAAATCCACCGTGAACTACACTCCAGACAACTCGATCCCAGTTGTCCATCGCTATAAACGCCGCCCGCGAAATCTCTTTGTCGATCCCGATGACGACATCGAGAAAGCTAACAAGTTCTACGCGTCCGCTCCCGCAACATATGCGTGCTCACGCCCACGCCCGCGAAACCACCGTTCCCTCCGCAGGGGACGTACGGTTAACTTCGCTACCGCACACCCGCCACGACCGCCCTCCTCTGCGGCAACTCAAGCCTAGGTCCGATCCATCGGCATGGAGCCCTTGAGTCAAGCAGCCGTTCGCGCGATACAGTGACTCTACATTCACTAGCTTTCACAGCCATACATGACACTGTATTATACACACATGCATAACACAATGGTAAATAGGTTCTGTAAGGGACCTTTTTTTTTTGCCTAGTTAATTAGACAAAAAATTTCAGACCACTAAATACACATACACATGTTCCTTCCCTCCTCCCAGGGGAAGTTAGTTTAGATCTAATGATAGGGAATTAGTCAGATCGCGACTTAATTGCATACGCGCAACAGTCCGAGCCGAGGTTCGGCCACTTTGGCACCCTCGGATGTTGTTGCAAAGCTTTCGCGGCTGAGTGCCTTAAGCGCTCGCCCCCAAGCCCGGTAAAGCTGTAAAAGCCGTAAAGGCTCCAGGGCCCCTAAGGCTAATAGTATAGTCAGTTCGAAAAAAAAAAACTCTCACGAAAAGCTCAAGCTTTGAATCCAGCTCGATTGTTGCGATCCGAGTGTGTTAACACTGGACCATCATAATTTTAAAGATGTTTAATTTTTACTTTTATTGATTCTCTATCGTTATTAATAAAACACGACTTTATGTTGCAAGGAATCATATAAATTATAGATACTTTAGGATATTAAGTTCTTTTTTTTCATTAAATTACGAGTGACATAATAACACATAGCCGAAGTTTATCTAAATAAAAAACAAATTTTATGGAAAATGATTTGATTGTACTTATAATAGGTATTTGTTGTTTACGGACTCATCGTACGTTAGGCAAAGAAAAAAAATTATAAATTATATATTACCAGCCAGCCCGGCAGATATTGCTCTACTTGTTCCAATAGATAATAACGCGACCACAGCGCCACCTAACCCAATTTTTTTCATGAAAGTTTTTACAAGATCATAAAGAACAAAACGAAATGAGAACTATGCATACCCATCGTTAGAATCGAAAGTAATTGTCTCTATATCATTAATAAATACAATTTAATAAGGCCATTTTCATTTTTACAAATATTTTTCAAGTTTCTGAGTAACCTTTATCATTTTTCTTTTTCTAAAAACCTTATTCTGAGTATTACTACCATTTAAAAAAGAATAAGCCAAATTGGTCCAGCCCCTCTCAAGTGATGCGCTTACTAACGATCAGTATTTAATTTTTATTTACATAGATTAAATTCATGAAATCATTTATCACAGATTATACCTATTATTATTATTCTAAAAGGGAGCTAAGCAGGCTTATGCATTCCTGTATCACTGCGTCCAATTAGGTATATTGTGATCGCCCGACTTTACTAAAGCTCCCCATCTAATCCTACATCTAATGTACTACAGGACTTTTTTAGCAGAGAGCAGCTGAACTTCTTCCGGGATCAGCATGTACTTGCCCAGAATCCGGTTGCGTTTAGATTTTAGTGGGTCACATTCACACACGAGGTGCTTCGGAGTTTCATCTGCACTTTCGCAAAATCTACAATCTCCTGTGTCCCGGACACCAATGTTGACCTAACTAATACAAATAACTTACACATTCTACATGTTATTTAATTATAAGTAGCATATTTCTCTTTAGATATTTTATTATTGTTAGAATTATGATTATATACTATGTATATAAGTAAATAAATTTTTATTCATTATTGCACACAATACCTACCTATCATAAATAGCAAAATAAATGTAAATACAAGTCCAATTCAATTCCACGTAAGACGTAATATAGGTATCTATATGTTAACATACATTGTCATTTATAAATAAAAACGATCAATTAGGTATTAATTTATAAACATATTACAAAACATACGAAATTTAATTTTGACATATATTTACGTAAAATTATTAATAATAGCAGATTAATTACAATAAACCTAGTGTATCTGTTTACATCCGAGGAAATGAAGCGTAACTATAATACCATAATAATTTTATTTATAATGAAATTAATTTATTTTAAAATGTATTTAAATAACTTACGTGTGTGATGCAATGCGTATTACACTCGAGTCGATTGTCGACTGAATGATATGACCGTAGTAGAGTTACACACTTCCTTCACAATCCCGAGACTAGTTCGACGAAATCACAGATAACTACTTTATGCATCAAATTTTACATAGTAATCGTATAAAAATATACACGAATTTTACAGCCATGCACGACGCTTGACTTTACGTCTTACAATAGTATCAGCCGTATTAGGTTATAAGAGCTGTCTACGTAAAATAGTAACGTCTATAATGCTCGCGTTCGAAATAGGATCTTGCGCAATACGTAGAAAGCATAATTTCAAAAGAGACACTGCCTCCATGTCACGACTTGATTGAGTTCGACTGTAAACCGTTAGTATAAAGTTCAAAGGATCATTTAAACTTAAAGTTTTTTATTGTTTATAGTTTGATGCAATTAAAACTCTCTTTTAATTACTTCCATTGTAATTTCTTGCAAACCGAATTTACAGGTTAATTTAACGTATTTATGTATAATTTATTGTTAATTATAAGATTGTGGTTACCTGTTAAGGTTTCAACAAATAAGAGTAGACAAACAAGACAATCTGGTATTTAAACAAGTGGTGAATTATGAAGTATCCAATAACCGCCATAAGACATCTATATAAACTGAAATAACAGACAAAAGTCGGTGTTATTCGTTAACGCTTGTTTTATACTAGACTATTTCCGGGAATTTTAATATCTAATAGTGTTTTTCTGTGGTAAAACCAGTGATGATTAGAAAATACACGTCATCAGTTAGCAGTTAAAGTTGCAATTTGTATAACTACAAAAAAGAGAAAATAATTACTTAGTTTTTCAACCCAACTATTGTTCAAACTTGTTCTGAATAGAATATCATATGAAGAACTTGCTTTGCCGGGAGAGTTACCACCAAAAGTAAGCCAGTCATTAGTCAATTGTCACCCATATGTCAACTTTTCTTCGTATAAGTAAGTAAATTCTTCAAATTAATGTGCACTTCAATTGAAATTTATTTGAATTTTGACACTATACATTTTAAAGTTTTTAGGCCATTACATATAGTCCGTAACGTAACCTTAGATAATGCAAATTTTGCCTAAACGTACCCAAAATAATTTTCATTTAAAAAAAGTTCAAATGTTACTACTACGTGAAACCATAATCACTCAGTTATTATATAAAACTTCAATGATATTGATCATGCGGATGCGAAACTAATTGTTGATTGTTTTGCAGGTATATTAAGCGATGCAACTGCAATTAGGCGATGCTCATGATGTATTAGGCGATATGATGCGTAATGTGAAATATTTTGAAATGTGTCAGCCATATATCTCATATGAGCGTGCGTGAGCGATAATAGGGCACGAGCGGCAGAAGATGGAACTTGCATAGTAAATTATCTGATCCACTGCCCATTTCAGGAGACGAGATACCGAATGGCTCATACGGGCTCTTTAAATGGCACCTTGGATTTGATGTGAACGTATGTAAAATATAAAAAGTCTAAAGCGGCGTAAATAGATATACTATTGTTTTTGTAATGTCAGAATGCTGGTCACGATGTAGCATCTAACCGTTGATTAACTTTATATAACATGCCTGTGTAACTCTACATTGTACAGTGACGTAACATTAGACGATTGTTGCTCGAGAGGTGATATAATACTTCTATGGGTGATATTTATTATCGCTACAAAACACTGGGTCACGTTCAATGTTTGCCTTCATTTATATTCATTTTATATATCATAAAATTTTAATTTACAATGTTGAGTCGAACTTACTTTCTTTGTTTTTTCGATACACAGAAACCTCCAGTTAAGTCTCCAAAAAGCAATCCAAAATAGTCAGTCCTGGGTCTGGAAAGGGAGGGGTTTTCGCCTATCTCTGCCCTGGGCGGTATGATAGGGAGGACGCCAATTTTCTATAAAAAAAAATGTTTCACTAATACAACTAGTATCCAGGGTAGGCTGTATTGTTGATGGTTTATTTGATTTTTAAACGCGTGTTTGATGTTGCTGCCAGAAAAATTCCGGTCCCATCTACAAATCTCAAATGCTACAAAAATTAGCTTTGTTCTTAGTTGTTGCTGCCCCGGTACTGAAAATCGTAGATCTGTGGCTAAGGACATTACATCTAAGGAGAGCCGCAGCGCTGTTTCGTCGAATTAAGGATGATTCATGTTACACAGGGTGTCGGCCGGGACACGGTCTAACTTCTATAGTTTACTTTTGTATGAAGTAATTTATGCTACACCAGCCACGAGCCGTGCCCCCCGTGCACGGTGGTACAGATCCGGCCCGGTGTAGCATGAATCATGCTTCAAAGTTCAATTCGGGGGCAATATTAGCAACGCTCATAATCCGTCCTGCCATCATATAATGTAAATAATATCCAATAGAATACATGCCCTTTATATGACATACCCACACATCATAGGTATGTTTAAAAGTTATGTAAATATGACACATACGATGTGATTGTGATGTCAAACTAAGGTGACGTGTTCACTGGGATGTTATAAGGAAAATTAGCAGTAATCAAGCGGGTGGTAGGGTAGGGAAGCCGCTGGATGCGAGCAGCACAGGACCGGTCGTTGTGGCGATCTTTAGGGGAGGCCTACGTCCAACAGTGTAAGTCTTACGGCTGAAATGATAATGGTAGGGTATCTGTATCTGGTTGGGTGGCGACCATCATGCACGTCATAGTAACGGCATTTCGGGCTTCGGGATCATTTGTATCTGGACGTTCATAATGTGGGTTATAAGGGTACGATGAGCTTGAGCTTTCGGTGAAGGTAAACTAAAAGCGGCGCATGCATACCAATAATTTTTCAATTGCTATTGTATTGTCAATATATGAGATAAATCATTTAAAGCCCAAAATATTATTTTTAATTCATATGAGATCGTCAAAGCGCCTGATGTTAAATACAGAGCAATAAGCGAAGGCGCACGTTGAATCGTTAAGAACCGTAAATTTTAAAGTACCCCACTTAACATTTTGATTTATTTCATAATAGTTATTGCTCGAACTTTATTGTTCACTATTAACCGCCCGCGGCATCGTCTAGGATAATTTAAATATAATATTTGAAAAATTGCCTATATCACTAATAATAGCGATAATGTAATTTTCTATCAGAGAAAAGATTTTTGGAGAAGCGTCAATAGTTCCAAAGTAATATTATGTAATTTGTTTTTATAACAAAAACAGTAACTGAACATTCATTAAGTAGTGTATTGCACCTCTTTAGGGACTTCAGTTTGCTTTTGAAAAAGTTCTTGTCTGCCTCATTAACTGGTCTGTTGATTTCCTTGTATTCCCTAGCTCGGTATGTCTCGCTTATTGGCTCCTGCATTTCAGCTAATGTGGCTGGCGCTTTCCAGGAACAAACATTATCTATTTTACTAACATTTTTATTCGTGTGAATTAGAAGGGGAGCTATGTGGTGACATTGGTACATCCCCCGTGGACAGTCGCAGCTCATGAGGGTTATATCACCATTTATTCTAAAGTTAACCTTAACAATTATACTTCACGTTACAGAGATATCACCAGCCGATTATAGGCTAAAATAAGATCAGTACCAAGTGTACGTAACTTAACTGAATACTTCTTATTTTTCATCGACCCGTATACCGGTATACCTCTCCTCTTAAAATTCCGAACACACCATCGTAGATAACTTTTTATACGTGGCCACCATCGAAACACTTCACCTTTCTTATACACAGAAATTTCTTCTTTAAATTACTCCACAATGGTAGTCAAGCTAACGATCGAAGACACTTTATATTATCTATTTTAGCTGAAGAATTAATTTAACTTAGTAGTGTGCGACTGTCAATATTCCCAGAATTTAATTACTGTGATTAAATACCCTGGTTTAAAATAAACCTAATACAAAAGAGATTAGGTAAAAAAATTATTAAAAGCGTGTAACCGTCACACGCGATTGAAGTAAAACTTAAATGGTCACCACCATCCCGACGGTCACCACAGGACTTCCATTGCATTGTCGTCCAGTTACCTCCTAGTCGCGCCTAAAGAAGTTTTACTTCAAAATAGTTTATCTTTTAAACCATCCAATTTTAGTATGAGACTAACAATCTATGTCATTTCAAAGAAATAAATATTGGCATTTTCTACGTAACACGTGATAGTATAAATAACGCCCCGACACGCGCAGGCGCTTCAACAATCCTGGCAGAGTTCGGCCACTTTGGCACTCTTGGAAATTGTGGCTTTGCTTTCGCAGCTGAGTGCATTAAGTCGTAAGCGCTTGCTCCCAAGCCCAGTTGAAGCTGTAAAAGCCGTCGGAGGCTTCAGGGCCCTTATGGCTAAAAGAATAGTCAAATGAAAAACAAAAGAGCGCAGCGCTTTAGTTACTCAGCAATCGACAGAGTACCTACAATTTTACAAAGGAATTAGGAGCTCACACTTGCGTTTCTATTTTTTGATTCTATAACAACATAAAAAAACTGACTCTTCCTGGGACAAAACAATAATAAAATTAACTTTGCAGCTGTCCATACAGCGTTGTTACAATCTGAACATTTACAAATTATTCCAATGAATTCCAGACACATGGTGATGATAACAGAAAGCATCCACTCTACTATTGAGCATTTGTCACGTGGACAATTAAGTAGGTATAAAATACTAATGGAATGAAATTCGAAATATATAAATAAGTGTATTCCGAAGGCATTAACATTAAATGAGATATAAAAACAGAGTACCTTATTAAAGTCTATTAATGATAGTAACACCTTCACTAGCAAGAAATGTCCAAGTTTTGAATATATCCTTAATAGAGTTGCTAATAAAATTCCGTCGTGAGAAGCTTGTGTTTAATTAGAACTCCATTCTGTTCCAATTTTTACAACAGCATCTTCAAGCCAGTATGAATGAATACGTCCGCCAGGTTTTTCATTCGTTTTATAACTTCAACTAAAAGGTTTCAACTCCTTCGAATACCGGTTATAATTCGAGAGGTCTCTTGTTGTGACAAAATAAGTTTTATAGACTCCAGATAAATATGTGCGAGTCAAAACAATAAATATAATAGTAGATATAAATAAACTTATACAAATCTCATTTAAGATTGTACGTTTTTCTTTAGAGATCCATCCGCCTCTGTCTGTCAGAATCCATCCGTCATGTTTCAATTATTTTCGTGTCCTTCTATATTTTAAGTTTAAAAGATTCTTCAGCCAAAATACAATATTAATATACGACCTACTTATTCGATATATAAATACGAATGTAAAATAAGTTTGTAATACAATATTTAAAATAATAAATTACCTATAGATGAGATGCCTTCGGAAAGGAGCATAAATACAATAAATGAATAAATGAGAAATCAAATAAAGTGAAATAAATAGATATAATGAAGAGATAAAAAATGACGATACAATCATTACACACTCCGTATGAAATACCACAGTTTGGGCTCCTTTACAGTGGGTAAAAATATTCCAGCTAGTCAAAAAGAACTAGTGTCTTATTACGACGACAATCTTGCATGCAGAATTGCATGCTTGATTCCGATAATTATATGAATGGTAACCTGGTTTGAAAAATTTTGCAAAATACAGATGGCGGCGTTTATAGTATTTTCCAACCGAAAGAAAAATAATTTTTTTTTTTTTTTTCGAACTGACTATACTGTTAGCCTTGGGGGCCCTGGAGCCTTTACGGCTTTTACAGCTTTACCGGGCTTGGGGGCGAGCGCTTAGGGCACTCAGCCACGAAAGCTAAGCAACAACATCCGAGGGTGCCAAAGTGGCCGAACCTCGGCTCGGACTGTTGCGCGTATGCAATTAAGTCGCGATCTGACTAATTCCCTATCCGTAATTCGATCTAAACTAACTATACATATATACATGTTTCTGCCCCCTGGGAGGAGGGAAGGAACATGTGTATGTGTATTTAGTGGTCTGAAAATTTTTGTCTAATCTAACTAGGCAAAAAAAGAAAAAAAAGGTCCCTTACAGAACCTATGTACCTATGTGTGTTGTGCATGTGTGTATAATGCAGTGTCATGTATGGCTGTGAAAGCTAGTGATTGTAGAGTCACTTGTATCGCGCGAGCGGCTGCTTGGCTCAAGGGCTCCATGCCGATGGATCGGACCTAGGCTTGAGTTGCCGCAGAGGAGGGCGGTCGTGGCGGGTGTGCGGGAGCGAAGTTAACCGTACGTCCCCTGCGGAGGGAACGGTGGTTTCGCGGGCGTGGGCGCGAGCACGCATATGTTGCGGGAGCGGACGCGTAGAAATTGTTAGCGTTCTCGATGTCGTCATCGGGATCGACAAAGAGATTTCGCGGACGGCGTTTATAACGTTTGGCAACGGGGATCGAGTTGTCTGGGACGTAGTTCACGGTGGATTTTACGAGCGGGTTGGGATGATTCGAAGCGCTATCGAAGTATCTCCTGGTGAGATATTTCACATAGGCTTCTATCGAGGGAAGCCTCATGTCCCTGTGCAGGTCCATGTTCCTAACGAAGGCTGGAGGGTCAAGCAGGCGACGGAGAAACCGATTTTGGACTCTTTGCATGCGGGCAAAGTTATGTTTGGACATATGTGCGAACGCGGCGCAGCTATATGTCAAGATCGGACGGACGCACATCTTGTACAGTGTGAGCTTATGTCTTAAGGACATTTTGCTTACCGAACTGAGCAAGGGTCGCAAGCGGGAAAGGATCCAGATGGCCCTATTCCTGACTATAGTAACGTGTGCGTTGAAGTTAAGCTTCGAGTCGAGGGTGACACCCAGATATTTAGTCTTGGTGGCCCAAGGGATATTCGTACCGAATAATGAGAGGGGTCCTACCGTGCGTGGTAGTTTGCATGTATGCGGTTCGAACATAATCGCGGCGCTCTTTACCGGATTAATAGCTATTCGCCACGTTCGAAACCACTCCCCGAGAGTGGTTACGGCACGTTGGACTGCGCAGGCGAGATTTTTTCTGTGTCTGTTTGACGCATATATGACTGTGTCGTCAGCGTAGAGCCCTACCTCGACCCCGGGGGGCTTCGGGAGGTCGCTGACGTACAGATTGAAAAGGCAAGGCGCCAGAATGGAACCTTGCGGGACGCCTGAGCGTATAGGGTGGGCGGTAGATAGTACTCCTTCCACTCGGTAGTGGAAGGTGCGGTCGCGTAGAAAATCGTGAACTAGATGAACTAACCTATCCGGGACTTCTAATTGATGTAGCTTGTGGACTAGTCCGGCATGCCAGACCTTATCGAAGGCCTTAGCTACGTCGAAAAAGACCGCAAGCGTACGGGCGGGGGCGATACTACTTTTGGCAAAGTTGCTCGTGATGTGCTCCGTGAGGCGGTGCACTTGATGTGTACACGAGTGTCGGGCGCGAAAACCGAACTGTTCGGGAGGGTATAGATTTTTAATATCTATAACGGTTTTGAGACGGTTCAGAAGGAGCCGCTCGTAAAGTTTCCCTAGTGTGTTTAAAAGGCTGATCGGGCGATAGCTATCGGGAAGCGAAGCTTTTTTGCCGGGCTTGTGAATACCTATAACTATAGCTTTTTTCCAGACGGCTGGAAAATAGCAGTGGGCTATGGCTACATTGAAGATGCAGACCAAAAGAGCTATGAGGTGATCGGGAAGAAGTTTAAGTACTTCATTCCTGATACCGTCGGGGCCGGGGGACTTTCTAGGCTTAAGGCCTTTAATAACAGAACAAATCTCGTCATGCGTGACCGGGTTTAACGTTTCCGCGGGGGGAATCGTCGTTAGTTCCTGAACGGCGGTCTCGATGGTTTCGATGTGGGCAGTGTCTACGTTGTCGCAGTTTGGAGAGCACTGGCTCTCCAAGCTTGCGGCAAGGCATTCTGCCTTATCGTCACTATCGAACGCGGGTGGGAGATCGGGGCCCCTTTCGAGGGGCGGCATCAGGGCGGAAGCTTCTAACTTCAGAGAGCGGGCGAGGTTCCAGTAAGCCAGATGGGACGGCTTGAGACCCTCTAGGAGGTTATCCCACCGGTGACCTCTGTACTCGCCGATGCGAGTTCTAACCTCTCTCTGAAGTCGCCGTAACCTACAGGTGTTATCCCTCGTCGGATAAGAATCGTGTGCACGTGTCGCGGCGTTCTTTTCAGTGATTAACGCTCGTAAGCCGGGGGGGAGTATAAAACGGCGTTCGTTTGCCGCTTGCACCTCTCTCGAGGCCTCCCTTACACCGGTTTGGAGGTAGTCGACCAGGGAATCGATCGCTAAGTCGGCGTCTGCTGTTGACTCTAATACGTCGGGGATCCTAGCTAAGCTGGACGGGGTAGCGTTATCGGTTAGGTAACGATTTAATATCGCGTAGTCAACTACTTTGACTTTTGGCGGACTGGGGTCGAACGGTTGCCCGAGTTGTAAGATAACCGGGCGGTGATCGGAGTCCAGTTCGTGTACGACTTCTATAAGTCGTAACCGAAGTGAGACACCTTTGAGGAGGGCTATGTCAAGTACTGTCGGTTGACAGTTATCTTGAAAGTGCGTGGGCTCTAGCGGTGCTATGACGTCAAAGCCGAGCACATCGCATAGTAGGTCGAGAATAACCCCGTTAGGGGTGTTACGCGAGTTGTTGAAATGGGTGTGACCGCTATTGAGGTCGCCTGCTATTATTACGGATTGACCGAGTGAAAGTAGCGCCTCCAGATCGGACTGAAGGAGTCTTTTACTCGGGGAGAGATATGCAGAGACAAGCGTGATTGACGGATGGCCAGTCATGCCTATTCTACAGATGGACACTTCCATATTGGTAAGTGCGGGAGGGTCTATTGGCATGCAATAGAGGGAACGCTTGTAGTAGATGAGCGTGCCGCCTCCTCGGGTGGCACGGTCATTTCTGACTATATTGTAATTTGCTATCTTAGGGTCGCGCCTACTGGGTTTTAGAAGTGTTTCTTGTACTAGAAATACGTCTATCTCCCGTTCCCTAAGAAAGGTGGATACTAGGTCCCGTTGTGGAAGGAGGTTTCGCGCGTTAAAGAAAGAGATGTTGAGACTCCTAGGTTTAATGCGAGCCATTTATAACCGTTATCTATTTCCCGGCACGGGCCAGGCGCATTAGCGTCGCTGTCATCAGGGGAAAACGCCTGATGGATTCGGCAGGGCCGTACTCAGCGACGCACTGGTCGTATGCCAGTACTTCCTGAGGGTCATGCTCGCGGAAGAGCATGACCATGTAGTCAACGCCGCGGCGCGTGCTAACGGGCGGGGAGGCCTGAGCCTTAGGAGGCTGAGGGCGGGGAGTAGAGACCCATGCTGCCTGAGGGGCTCGCATGGCCGGAGGGGGTGCGCGGGGTGCGGGGGTGGCCGCCACCGGGGCGCGGGAAGCGCCCGGGAGGCTGGGAAAGGCTTCTGGCGTGAGCAGAGGCATGGGTTGACTATTGGCGGCGGGACGTGCCCTCTGAGGAGGGGTGTGTCGCTCTTGCCTTGGGCGCGTAGGGCGCGTAGGGCGCATAGGGCGCGTGGGACGCGGGGCACGGGGACAGCCGCGATAGTTCGCGGGGTGACCCGCGTTGCCGCATAGCACGCAGCTCGGAGGGGTAGACGACTCGCGAGTGCGCGTGCACTCGCTTGTCGCGTGGTCCCCGAGGCACTTAACGCACCTGGGACGTAAATGGCAGTTACGGGCCGAATGTCCGTACAGCTGGCAGTTGTGGCACTGCGGAGGGCTGCGGTTTTTGTGTGGGGGCTCTACGGCTATTCCGGAGAGCTCGCACACTTTCCTGACATTAAAGATGGCTCTGCCCTCGGGGGTCAGATCCAAGATAACTACGACCATATCTAATGGTCGGTTTTTGGATTGTCCGCCGTGCATTCTATGCACTTCGCGGACAGGGAGGGCCTTCGCTAAGAGGTCAGTTTTGACCTCCTCGGGCGTGATTTCCACCGGGATGCGGCGGATTACAACCCGGAGGTGACGCTCATCGTCTAGGGTGTATGAGTAGTAGTGTAGGTTGCTTGCTCGGAGCAACTTTGTGAACTGACGGTGTTCGTCAGAAGTGGTTACTTGTACGCGGATACCGTTGGCCGTGTTACTGGCCGAGGTATAATTAATTTTTAAGTCTCTAAGCTTGTCCGCGAGCTTAGTCCAGACCGCCTTGTTTTGGACTACTACCGGCGGTGGGCGACGCGCCTTTCTGCCGGCAAAAGTACCGGCAGGCGCTGAGGGCGCTGCGGAGCGGGGGGCGTGGCTGTTTAGCCCAGTTTTCTGCGCCTTTTGTGGGCGGGACTGAGTCTCCGGAGACTCGGGACGCGAACGCGATGCCCGTTTGGCGGGCTTGTTTTTTTGAACGAGGGTGAAGCCCTCGTTATCTGTGACTATCGCCGTGTCCATTTCGTTGGACTCGGGTTCGGGATCCGGATTAGTGGGCGAGTAGCTATTGTTCGTAGCTACTAGCGTCGGCGTGTCCGCTTCGGGAACTAACGAAGCGAAAGAGTTCTTGATCGGCAGCGCAGAGGGCGCTGGGATCGTGACTTGATTGCCCGGGGAACGCGAGCGCGATGACGGCCGTTTGTACGGCGTCTGACGGTGAGCGCGGGGTGCCGTTGAGCGGGAGCGCGAGACGGGCTTCTTGTCCGTCGCGTGGGGCGCGGCGGGGTCGCTGGTGGCCTCGGTGGCCTGTGCGACAGCAATGGCGGGTTGCGCGGCCGCGATGGCCCTATTGAAATCCGTCCATATCGACGGGTGTAGGCTTGTTGCGAACGCAACGAAGCTTTCCAAGTCTGCCATTCCGGCGGCGGCGGTTGGGCGGGCGGGGGTGAAGTTAAACCTCCCTGCCGGAGAGGCAGGGGGGTGCGCCGAGTGAATTTAAACGGCTATCCCGAGCCGTGTAAAGGGACCTGCGGGTCACGGTGTAATGACTCGCAGGAAAGAACCTACCGGGCCCTACGTGGAGGTCCCTATCAATCACGAGGCAGAGAACGCAGCCGGTATAAATACCTAGCTACGCCCAAACAGACACTCGGGGATGGATGTGTAGCAGGATCGGAAGGGTGGGAAGGAGACACTCAGGGCTTGACTATGACTCTATCAAGGGCCAAGATTCCTGAGCCCGACCAAGTACTATCGTTTGCCTCTGAAGGAGGCAACCGAGGGGCGCTTGGGTCACGCACCCACTTGCTTTAGTTGGCACCGTCAGGTATCAGGCAAGTGACCACTAAAGTGTGGATTTCGTCGAATAGAAACAATTTGCTCTTAAAAGAGCAGTTTTATGGTTGTGCAGCGCGACACAATGGGTGCGAGCGAGACGGCGATACGCAGGTGCGGCGCAGGTGCGATGCAGGTGTGCAGCAAAGCCGGTCGGTCGTAAAACTTCACAAAGGCGGCAGAGAGCGGTCGTAAACACGTCCGTTCCCGCCGGCGGTCGTGATCGGTCTCCGAAAAATTAAGTATACCTAGGCTACTATGAAGGATGATGCCCTAGAAAAAATACCAATAAATGCAAAACCCAAGTGTCTCAATCTCAAATATATATCTTCCTTAGCAATTACCAAGTCTAAATACAACAACACTAATAAAATAAAAATATTAGTTTTTGTTGAGATTATTATTATAACGCTTGTAATGCCATAAATACTACTAGCGCTCTGGCGACCTTGAACTCCACTACCCCAACGAGCTCTGTTAGCTGTTAGCCCTAATCACAGCAGGAACACAACACAAGGTTATTTGGCTGCGATCTTCTCTAGGGTGGCACTTGACAGACTGCTCGAAGTAGAGAAATCCCTAAAGAAATTTCTGTGCTCTACCTCCCTTTGAGATTCACGAAAAAATGGACGCTTGAATAACATTGAATTTGTTTTGAGATGATGGAGAAATAATTCGTGAATGTAAACTTTTTCCTTTGTCAGGACCCGCGTTACTTTTGCGCTCATATTTCTTGCATACTTGATTGCGTTGGTGAGAAGCGGTACACGAAATATTGCTTCAAGGAAAACCGAGATGTAAGCTAGAAATGGAAAACAAATGTACCACTATGTGGCAAAGGCGAGCCTACGGCATATGGGCGATTTTAAATGCCGATTATATTTCTTTATTTTTCCTTAGGAAAACAGAATTAGGATCTAAGCTAGGGTTAAAAATAATGTACGTATATATACTTCTAATCACTTTATTACGATATAACACAAGTTATACAATATCACAAACGATTGAAAACACTAGACAGTTAAATGCCAGCGCCGACGTCTGACGCGTCTATACCAAGCAACGCAAGCTCGTCCAACTCTTCTTTCTTCCTCGCGGTCATCTTCTCCGCCGGCTTCAGGTCGGCTGCCGCGGCCGGGCTCGCACTCGGCACAGTCAGATTCCTCACTTTCTTCCCGTTCTTGTTATTATTATTCTTCCTGTTTTTGTTCTGCGGCGGCGGCGCTACGACGGCGGGAACGTGCGAGTCGTACAGCTGCGGCTGGAACAGCTGCGTGTTCATCTCGAAGCCGAACACCTGGGGTTGCATGATGCCCATCGGTGGGAACGCGGGCATCACGCCGCCGAGCGGGAAGCCCGGCGTCATCGGGCCGAACATATCCTGGGCCCCGAGGTCACCTTTGTTCACGTCTGTTGGGAAGATTATATCCAGGGCGTCTTGGAAATCTTTCGACAGGTTCGGCTGCGGGCCCAGCGGTCTAAAAGGAAATCAAAGAAGAATAAGTGTAAAAAAACGGGTGGACGTGGGAAGGAGACTTAAGCAGCAGGGCAGGCTAGTGTCATGCTGTCATCTCTACAATGAATTCCACAAGGGTTTTACGTTGATTTATGAAAGAGGATCGCTTGACAACATGTAACATGTTGTTATAAGTTCATGTATATAACCAGCGAGCTATTTTTATTAGCCGAGCCCGACAACAGTAGCTGTTGATGTATATACGGCGTTCAAAGGTCGATTTTTATACAGTACCTTACTTACCATCAAGTTCAGGGGCACGGTCTATAAAAAAATCCATGGATGGCATGTAAAAAAAATATGACCGAATTATATATATCGATAACATCCATTAGGGGCTGCACTATTACACGCAAGCAACAAATTTTAAATGCGCTTTTATGCAAGGTTATATCTAGAACCATGGACGTATAAAAAAGGGCGGACGGAACGTTCACTAATATAAAGGAGAATCACTCATAGGAAGTCAGTTCGCTTTTACGTTCGAGCACGCACGCACGCATTCACACCATAGTAAGTCAGTTCGCTAATACGTTCAAGCACGCACGCACACATTCACACCATAGTAAGGCAGTTCGCTTATACGTTCGAGCACGCACGCACACATTCACACCATAGTAAGTCAGTCGCTTATACGTTTGAGCACGCACGCACACATTCACACCATAGGAAGTCAGTTCGCTTATACGTTCAAGCACGCACGCACGCACACATTCACACCATAGTAAGGCAGTTCGCTTATACGTTCGAGCACGCACGCACACATTCACACCATAGTAAGGCAGTTCGCTTATACGTTCGAGCACGCACGCACACATTCACACCATAGTAAGTCAGTCGCCCGCCATTGTCGCTCCAGACTTCGTCCGGGTGACGGCTTTTAACATGTTAAGGGTAGATTCGACCAAACAATAGTAAATCTTAATCTTAGAATAAATCGTCAGTTAATCGAGAATAAATCAATTTTACGTTTTACCATCTACAATTCTAAGAAGAGTGGGCCTATTCGGGAATTGTTACTATACCGCCGTTTCGCACGGAATAACGGAGCTATTCCTAGATTAATTTAATGGCGTCAGTCAGTCCAGTCATCTGATTTCTGTCATTTAACAAATATTTATTCTGTTTTAATTTCAAGTCAACGCAACGCACTAAATTAATAGTCTGGCATTGTATAATGCACTGTATACTCGTAATGCACTATTGTACTGGTCTGCAATAATTTGCCACTGAGCTAATTTTGATTTTATAGTCACTCCATCAGTTTTTTTATTTTCTATAATATTAAAATAAAATTCAACTAGGCTCAACAGAAGTTCCTTTTCAGACGACAGCCAATTAAGACTGCGTTTACGTTTATCCTCACTCATTTTCACTCGCTAACCAAAAGAGATAAAAGGTAAAACCACACGACAAAACTTGATAATTCCCTCAAACAAACAATAAATAAAATTAACACGCTTAACAGCCAGCTAGCTTATACTACAGCTACTTTTTCACACTATAATACGGCAAAATCGAGTTGACATGATGTATGCTCTTACACTATCCCGTTGTAGAACAACATTTATTTGCCGGGTTTTATTTTCGTTCACCATTCACTCTGCTATTCGCGTATTGTTATTCCTAGCGTAAGTATACTATCGATTACGTGGAGAAACGACTGGATTTACTCGAGATTAAAATCATGGAATAGATTATTCCTGGTATAGTTACTCGTGTATAAATTTAAGTTTGGTTGAATCCACCCTTAGTAAAACATTTAAAAATGCCATCATCTGAAGTAAAATGGTGTCGGAACCATAGTAGTTTCATTTAAAAAAATCAGGAGAACACATTTCACTTATAAACAACTTGTAATGTATTCGATGTGTTGCTTTTTACATAAAATTATTACGATGTAATTATAGCACAATACCGGCCAGTGTTGCCAATAATTAAACATACAAATTACCTTGGAATAGTGGTAGATTGATAGTAATTCGATCGGACACAATTTATTTACCTAATAATTAATGATGATATTATTGTGATAATGAATAAATAATAATTCATTTATGAAATAAATAAATTGTTACTAAAGTATATACCAATACCAATATTCACAGTTTATTGATTGCATTTTCCATCAACATTTTATGTTGTAAAAAGCTTTAAAAGCTAATATAAAAATATATAACAAAAGATAATATAAGTATATGCTAACCAAAATTATTGCTAATACTATAGGAAATTATATTTTATATAATACACAGTATTTAAGCAAGCATTTACTGGAACAGAACACAAATTAAGTCTATATTAAATATGTTGCCGGAAAATATTTAAATATTTTTTTCTTCTCTAGAAAAGGATCTATCCTTTGAAAGTAAAAGACGAGTGCACAAAAAGTCTACCCAACATAAGGAATTCTAACTAGAAATATTAAATATATCTTAAATTGGTTGTTATTCATTGTAATTTTTTAACTCTGGATTAATTAATAAAAAATATCTTTTTTTATAAATCCTCCTGTGTGCCGACTGAAATAAGGCCGCGTAGACGAAGTTTATTACGATAAAATACATTGATGTGCGAGAGTTTACGAACAGTGAAGTAATGTTCTCTCTCTCTACATAGATCTCTTGAGAGTTCAAAAACATTTTTGTAATTTTATTTTAAGAAAGGGGTAATTTTTCTACTCCTGGCAATACTGTAAAAACTCTCATAGACTAGTCCGTCTCGTGTCCGTCATTGGTGTGTTTAACTTTTGTCTTAGCAGAACTCCGTACGCCTTTTTTTATACGTCCATGTCTAGAATCTATATAGAATATCTCTTCAAGGCTAAGCTGAAGGGTGATATAGTGAGACGTTTAGAGACGTTCTAAGGTATTTTTTCAGTAGATCTAGGCCATTTTGCGAGCGTATTTCTGTATCTGACTGGGTCGCGACCACCAGACACATGGTGATAAACGCGTAACAGTGACTCTTTGATTTGTTGCGTTTCGGGATAGGTGTGTATATCCAGCTGAGGCTTGCAGGCCGGCATGATAGTGACGACCGGCGATGGCCTGCCGATCTCTCAGAAGTCCCCGCTGTTTTTGTTCGTACAGTGTGTCACAGTGGCGTGCTGTAGAGGCTGTTCTTACAGCTCGTGTGTAGCGAAGCAACAATGCATCGATACATCGGTGAGTGTTGACAAAACGTGTTCAATTTAATTCCCTCTTCTCCTTTTCACAACAGAACCACACGCGTTGGAACTATGAAGTTCTCTATGTCTCATCTTTGTCGTTCGTAAACCAACCAGGCGGGCTGGATGCTTCTTTGCCACCTTACTTGTATTAAAAGAAGCTTCAGTAATTGTAACTTACTGCTTAGGGCAGCCTAACAGTCCTGGGCTGCCGATATAACTAGTTAACATTGAATAAAGCTGTACTGACCCGTGCGGATGATGGTGCTGTATGAACGGCAACGAAGTTGGCACAGCGATCGTTGGCGGTGGAATCTCCAACTGCTGCTGTCTTTCCTCTTGCGCTTTCGCTATCTTCTCCTTAAACTCCGCCACCTGGTAGAATAAATTAAATGTTTCTACCATAAACTCAGAAAGGACAAAGCTTAACACTCGGGTCAGATTTACCATTTGTCAACAATCTCACGTTGGGAAGACTGGTTCTCAAGTGCAGCTGCCGGATCTCACCTATTGGTGCTCGGCGACAGATTTTCAACTTGAGGGTGGTAGCTAGCCAGGCGGGCATTACAAATTACCACCAAGCTATAGTATCATCACGATGTTTTCCTTCACCGAGGGCTCAGAACCATTGCAGGTGAGTCGATCGACGCGGTATACTTACGGACATGCTAACACTGACCCATGATTGCTTCAAATGCAATGAGATGGTCGAAAATGGTAACGCTAAATAACTAATGGTAACCTACTCAGTAGCAGCTCATCAAGTTAAGGGTGGTAGATAGCCAGACAAGGTTTAGAAAATATCCTACCACCATGCGAATGTGCGATCACTGGCAAATATTACCTTCCTTTGAATTTCTGCATCAATCTCCTCTTGTTTTTTCTTCGTCATTTCATCTTCCACTTTCTTCTTTTCAACATCCGCCTCTTTCTTTTTATCATCCTCTTTCTTCTGATCGTCTTTAGGGTTCTTGCCTAAGTGCTTATAAAGAGGCATTTTTCCTGAAAGTCAATAATTCAATGAACATTTCGTCGATTTCTATGTAGATCTCTTCATTGGTTTAGTTTTGTTGGTTCAGATGATACAGTCTAATGCTGACTGGATACTATGACAAATCCTCTTCAAAACTCTATATAGAAGCTGGCTGATCCCAAAACCTGTTAAGGGATTCAGACAAATTTCGCACCATTTCCGAAATCAGTTTATTGACAGACTGGTTTTCCACCATTTTCAAAACCTGATGTTAAGGGGCTGTAGCCGAATATGGTGATATGCGATTATAATAGGGCTAACCCTCAAGTGCAAGTGATTTCTATAGGAACTCGATGATGGAAATCAACTAGAAAAACATTAGAACCATGTTAGCTTTCATCACGGTATTTTTCTTCCATGTATATCACCAATGAACCAACGTCGCCTCAATTACGTTTTACTGTAAATCACTGACCTATAAATGGCATCTTCTTAAAGTCTGGTTTCTTGGTCTCGGACCTGGAGGAGCTGGTGGTGTCAGTACGCGCAGGGCTGCTCCGCGACCGGTTGTACTGTCCCCTCCTGTCGTTACGTCTGTCGTCTCGACGGTTCCCGGTGGGCCTGTCGCGACTGTCACGGAACTCGCGGCTGTCTCGAGATTCGCGGTCGTCTCGAGATTCGCGGTCGCCTCGGGATTCGCGGCCGTCTCGGGATTCGTGGCCGTCTCGGGACTCGCGGTCGTCTCGGGATTCGTGGCGTTCGTTTTGTCTGTTTATAAGAAATCGTGGCGATGAAAAGATTAAAAAAGAGGTTAAGAGCAAGATTTGCTAATAAGCCACGACCTAAGGGGGTGACAGATTTCATATAGTGTTCCTTCACTTTTATAAGGTATCAAGTTCTTGTGCGATTATGAGCGTCACAAAAAGTTACTTGCGGATAAATAGAATAGATAAATTTCAGACATCAAGTGACAACCCCAGCCAGTTTTAAAAGTTATATATCCACTTTGTGGCGGCAGACAACCTATCCATTTATAAAGTACGTTATTAATAACCCAATAAAGATCTAGGTAAATTTTAGGTTCAAGCAAATGATTAAAATAAGTAGAAAGAGGAAAACCAAGTCAAGTTGACTTATACTGGGTAAATTCAGTAGAATATGAAGTGCAGTGCATTTACTAATTCGAAAAACTGAATGGCAGGCCTCAAATAGTGATAGTAAGTACTATTTAGTAGAGATTTTGAGGTGCGATCCTCATACAGGAGAAATTTCGTGTTTGAAGTAAACAACCATATGTCAGATTGTCCTTTCACAAAAAATACATTATCAGCTAAAGGTAAAGGAAAACATCTAAAAGCTAGATGATCGGGAAATAAAATATCTACAAAAGTTGGCGCGGAACGTGTTGTAATTCTTTGTTTTGAAAAAAAAAAAGCTTTAATTTCGCTTTGCTTTTGTATCTTGCAAAGTCCAGAATTCATTACAAACATCGTAGTATACATTATAGAATATAAATTAGCAGGTAAAATTAGGTTGCGCGGAACACTCACACATTGAAACCTTGTCGGTTCGATTGCGTAAGCAAACAAACGAGTTCCTATAATAGCCGGCTTAGAGATCTTTGCTCTACACTTAAACGTTATCAGTATATGATAAACTAGACGTGTCCCGCGGTTTCACTCACATATAATATAAAAGAAATCCCCGTTTTATGATTTATAATACTTTAGTATAAACAATATTTTATCGGGCGGCCCACTGTTATGCGTCCGAACTGACACGGCTCGTTCGCACCACTAGACCCTATAGACTATAGACTAGACACCCCTAACACAGATCAGGGACCTTGTGCCTTCTAAAATAAATAACTCTCGTGCCCTTCCTGCCATGAGGAAACTCCCACAATATCCTCATGCTATGTTATTTACATAGTTCGTAAGGATTAATATGCCATGCCTAATCATAATGCTCATATATAACTATGCAATTTTTAATAAAATTTTGTCACAAAATACCTTATTGTGGCTTATGGCATCGCGAACTTACTTTTTAGATGGTCTAAGGGGCAATATTTTTGTAGAACATTGTATTTACGTATCACTAACCATTACGCCAGCGCACGCGGATAAAGCAGTTAGGGTACGCTATTTCTACAGACTTAACAAAAATCAATATTTAAGGCTAGCTGAGAGGTGTAGCCTAATCATAGATAGCCTATTATACTATTCCTCGTGAATCTGGCTATCATATATAAAAAGAATTTTTCTAATCCGACTGGTACTTTCGGAGATTAACGTGTTTAAACAATCAAACTAAAAAAACTCTTCCGCTTTATTATATTATAAAGATCATACAAGGTCACTCTCGAAATTTGGACCCATCGTTTTTATCTATACTAATACATAAATCTCAAGAGATTAAACGCGCTAATCTCTGGAACTACCAGTCAGTTTTGAAAAATTATTCTTGCGTTGTATAGCCTATTTATTGAAAAAGGTTACATGCTATATAACTTCATGCTAGGAAATTAAGGAGCGGAGCTGTAACCATGAACGTCGAGCAATCTGGCAAGCTATAGTCAAGTATAGGGAGAGAGAACAATAATAGGCAACACGGGTGCAGTAATAGCGGAGCAATGGAGACTTCGTCGAATTGAACTTGTCCGAGGTTTGCTCTTTGAATGATGTTCGAGAACAAGAACTCAAGTGCGTTCAGGGTGCGCAAGAATTGAACAAAAGAATGAAATCAAATTAAAAAATTGGGCGCAAGTACATATGTTTACTTGTATTTTCCTGGAAGGGTCTGATATGTTTAAATAGTTAACCTTAATAGAAATGGTAATTTTAAATTTTGCAATCCCGCGAAATTCCCGCCACGACCGCCCTCCTCTGCGGCAACTAAGCCTAGGTCCGATCCATCGGCATGGAGCCCTTGAGACAAGCAGCCGCTCGCGCGATACAAGTGACTCTACAATCACTAGCTTTCACAGCCATACATGACACTGCATTATACACACATGCACAACACACATAGGTACATAGGTTCTGTAAGGGACCTTTTTTTTCTTTTTTTGCCTAGTTAGAGTAGACAAAAAATTTCAGACCACTAAATACACATACACATGTTCCTTCCCTCCTCCCAGGGGGAAGAAACATGTATATATATATAGTTAGTTTAGATCGAATGACAGGGATTTAGACAGATCGCGACTTAATTGCATACGCGCAACAGTCCGAGCCGAGGTCCGGCCACTTTGGCACCCTCGGATGTTGTTGCTTAGCTTTCGTGGCTGAGTGCCCTAAGCGCTCGCCCCCAAGCCCGGTAAAGCTGTAAAAACCCTAAAGGCTCCAGGCTTCAGGCTAACAGTGTAGTCAGTTCGAAAAAAAAAATTTGCAATACCTATCTGTCAAATCAATACAGTGACATGATTCAAGATGAGTAGATTAACAATAGTTGAAAACAAGTTATTAAGTACTTGGTCTCAATTCTTTATATATATTTAATGTTTACCTCAATCTCCTTTTAGTGTCGGATGTTGATGGCTCTCTTTCTCGAATCTTTGGAGACGGGCTGTTTTCTTCTTTCACTGGTTTTTCATTTTTTATTCTAAAAAAATACAGGTAAATCAATCAATTCTATACATCCATATCATGCCAATTTTTTATAATTATGGTTTTAGTTGGTATGATATATTTGGACATTTTTATGTTACTTTTTTAACCAAACCTAGGTATAGTTATTACTCTTGAATGAACAACAGTGTATGTCGAAAGATTAGGATCTACTAATAATATTTCAAGGCGTCACATAGTTCGACGTAGTCTGGCTAATCTTGGTAAAAGGAATACTTTTTCATGCACAACTATGCCAAAGTCATGTAAATATAATATTTTTATAATCTTCAGTCTTCAAACGACGCTACAACAAGATGATGGCTCCAATGTTTTAAAACGGCCCAGTTAGTTATTGTGGCAAATTAAAGGTCACGCTTCTAGTCATCTATATCTTCTACATATTATAAAACTCAACGTCTCTCTGTATGTCTGTCTGTTTATGTTCTTTTCACGCGAGAACCGCTTACCCGATTTACATGCTTCTTATAAAATGGTTCTTGGTTATTCATAGCTATGTTATATGGCCAGATTAACATACGAAATAGCAGTGACCAAGAGGATGAATCAATTCGGAAAAAGACGCTTTCGGGGCGCTTAAATGGCTTACGCTGAGCAAACCATAGAAGATATATCAAATTAATATTCTACAAAATTGTAGATCTTAATAAGACCTACAAATAAGTCAGCAATAGCATATATCTATCTACTAAGGATCGCCCACGATAAGCATTTTTGTCTTTCCTCTTTATAGCGGGGGCAGCACCATATTCTGTAGTCTACGTTAGCGGAGCAGCGAGCACAGCTAATTATTCATATTTCACTTCACATGTTCACAATAACCAAATTATATCACTCAAAATGCCACTAATATTACATAATATAGGCTCAAGTAACATAAGTCTATGAATGATACTTGTGATTTACTGTGACTTTACACATATTGTATAAGTAGAGGAGCGTGGAGCACAATAGACCACTTGTTTTTCTGGGCCCTGCATTTCTTAAGTTCATCGCTAAATCATTGTTTTCTCAAATTCATTCCTTTAAGATTAGAAATTATGACTAGTTAAAAAATAATTGCGAAATGATCCACTGTGACCCACAAATGGGTCAATTTGAATCAATGCATTGGTGACAGTGAATCAATTGAATCACTAAGTCAACTGAAGATCAAATAAGTAATTAACGCAGGTATATTATTTTTTAGAAAAGTCTTAATCAAAGTGGTTCAAGCTTTGCTTTCTCTTTGTATTGCTCAAAAACTTAGGCTGTGTTAAAATCAGCAGCGCAACTGTGGCAATATCTGTCACGATTGTCATATAAAAATTGTTACATATTTTGTCAGACTAGGAAAACTTTCCTCGATGTTGTCCCATTCCTCCCCTTGCCAATAACTTTGGATGCATTGTAATTTTTTCCCCTTTTATCTCAAATTCAGCAGTGGATCAATGATGAACTATGAACCGAAATGAAACGATTCAAACTAAAAAAAGTAAGTCTCCTAAATACAAAATAAAACAGTTTACAATAATATCATATTCATGTATATGAATATTATGATTTTTTTACCCTTTTGTTAATAAAACAAATTCAAAAACACCCAATAAATATTTTCTACTTGTCAGTGGGCCTAAAACGTTGCAGCACGTACTGTCGCTTTGGTAACGTACCGACGCGACGCCTCGAGCAGACAACGGAGGTATGGAAGAGCAATGAATAAACCTTTTTTTCCTTTTTATACGCACAGGTAATATATAATATACGGAGCCAGTGATCCGTTACCCGCTCTCGCCTGCCTCGCGACAACTACTCTCGCCACAACAGTGTAATCATATAAGTGACCTGTCACCAGTAAGCCACAATTATAATAACTTCATATCATGTCTCTCTCTAGGGTCTAAATAAAATGGAATTGTAATCTAATATTTATTTATTTCTATATTCTAACCTGTTTTTTAAAGTGTCTAACAGAATTCTGTCACTTTCGTTAAGGATGTTCATATTAATGTTGGACATCCATTCGTTTAGAACCTTGTCGTCGTCTTCCACAGAATCTGACTTCGTTTTCTTACCTGTTTTAAAATACGATAATAATTATAAATATATCGACACCCAATAAGAATAACATCATAACATTAATTACAATAAAATACAACTGTATCCTAAACAAAGGCACAAATAAGACACTATATTTGAATTTCATTACGACTAATAGATCAATTTTTGCTTGACTAAAATTAACATTATAAATTAAAAAAAGAAGATATTTCATGTAAAATTTCATAGATATTTAATTAATTAATTTGTTACAATTCACAAATATTTAGTCGAAAGTGATATAGAAATAGGTACCATCCAATTTAATTATGAATTTCAGTTAGGGACAAAATGGATCATAATAATTGGGATTATTCAATGATTTTAATCAAGTCTAATCAAACACTATTTCGAGGAAACCTTCATGTGACGTCATCACTAGCATAAAACGCGTCTCCTCGTGACACCGCAACATTAATAACGCTGTAGTATTATAGATTGTCAGTGGAAACTGTAATAACGATAAATTTAGGCAAAAGATTGTACGATTACGATGAGTATACGCTAGTGTTTTCACCGAAAAGACACATTATTCCTACGAAAGTTCTATATTATTATTTTTTTAAATTCAAAACTTTAGAAACCCTTATTAGTATTGAGACATATTGGCAAATATTATCATATGAAATATTTTGAGGAGATTTTGTAATAACTACGCCAGTTGTGAGCCGCTTTTGATATATTTTTTTTATTGTTTGTTAAATTATGCATCTATAGTGGGAAACTAATGGACTGGTGTACCTAGTAGGGTGTGGTATGTCGAATGCATGCTCTCAGAACCGTTCGAAGAGGTACGATATTCACAAATTATTAAGCTTAAAATAAATAAATCCATAACATTTATCTATACTCAAATAATCACGAATTTTTCCTGTTAAACACTGCAAATAAGACAATATATTTGTGCAAAGACTATGGGGACACCTGGGGATCGATCCCACATCTCTGAGGAACGTAAGCATTGTAGTCGACAAGTAAACTACTTTCATTTTTGTTTAGATAACTAGCTGTGCAGCCGGCTTCGCTTGCGTGAAGTACAAAATTTTATGAGGACCTAAGGAGTAAAACAATATTTTTTTTATCAAAATCTATACAATAGTTATCGCTTGATGCGCATACAACTGCAAGCCTCAATAATTTTATTTATATAGATTTACGAGGGGCTTTATTAGTATTAGAATAAGGCGCTTCAAATAATAAAACCTGTGATTGCCCTGGGAGGCATTTCTGGGTGACATGCCACTACTTGTGGTAGCATTGTCGTGGTGGCGCCCATACAAGTTGTATCAAAATCGATTCAGTCTTTCATTAAGAAGTTACTAAAATCATAAACCAATATGAAGCTAATTTATATTTGTGACTGAAGTAAACTGTTTTGAACGTGTTTAGCGCTGTTAATTACTATATCGTATAGAGTTGTAAAACAGGGTATGGATATAGCTCCACATCAGGGTAATATATTTATTTTATTATTACCAGTAGGAAGATATGGAAATACGAGTGAGAGCCTTTTAATTTGGAAATGGTACTTAACAAAGTAAATAATTATAATAAAAGTGGTGCGACAATCCTTGAGGAATTATGTACGAATGTCCCACTGCTTTATCTTACAGTGGCCACTTATTTTATAATAACTATTAAATAGATACGGCACGCCCAAACAAAATAAAGCTTAAACTCGAAAATTGTATATTTCTTTTTATCTCAACGTTTTCCTTTAACACCATATTTGAAAGAGAGTAACTTTAGGTTCGTTCCGAAACTTTGTCAAATTTAGTTTAATAATACAATCTTAATGTCCACAAAATTAACGAAAAATGAAAACATTCGGTAACATATGCGCCACAGTATGACCATAAACACAGAGTGAGAAAAGATCAAGTCATTAAATATTTATGAGAGTGATAACGTCATCATAAAAATAATAACTGTTTTCAAAAAAATTAAAAAGCATGAATTAAGCCATAAAATAGTATAATATTCAAATCAGTATCTCTAATTCTTAATAATATCCAAAATAAAACTAAAAATGGAGGTGTAAAAAAAACTGGACAGTTCCCATTATTTACTGTTATACCCGAGAAAAGTAGGTAAGAATCTGAAAATCTTATATTATATTAAATAGTCTTGTGCTTTCGAGATATAGTTTCACAATAAGTTTACGACACAAAAACCACTTGAGGACTACATTATTTTTTATTATATAATCGTTGAGCTAACATATGTGTCTGGGCCTCGAGTGCTCGAGGACTCCCCCGTCCAGCGAGTACGCTGACTCGAGGCCCGCTTGGTACACACACACACATCTTATTAACAACAGAATATACAACAACACGTAATTTTTAATTTTACTGTTCCTTTTTTGTTGTTTTATTATTTAGTGACGTATAAAGCTTATTTTATTTATGTGTGTAAAAAAAAAATTTCTTTCTTTCAAAATAGGTCACGAGGGGATCAAATACTTGGAAAACCCACTGCCCTAACATTATACATTATATGAAATGTTTCTCACTTTTCTTTTTTTTCTTTTTAACTGGCTCACTGTCCGAGCTGCTCGCGGAACTTGACGAGCTGCTCGTACTGCGTCTCCTTTTGCTTTTCTTCTTTTTCTCTTTCTTCTTCTTCTTACTTTCTGAAGATGTAGCAGGAGGTTCTTCCTTCGTGTGGAACCCGTCTTTGTTGAAAGTAATCTTGTGTGCCGCATACTGTGGTTTATCCTCCTGCCTTTCAACTTTCGCTTTATTTGTTCGCGACTTCTCGAAAGCTTTCTGGCGATCCGACATCCAGTCAGTCTCCCAATGAGGATTCTGTTCTACGAAGTTCTGTAATTATGTTACAGTCATTGTTTAGTTCAGTATTTATTAAGAAATAAAAATAAAAGAATTAAAAAATATTAGTCACCGTGTAGTTTTTGGAATGGTTGACAGATTTGAGATGAGCAGATGCACAATGCAGATCTCCAATGAACTGATCGCACAGTTTGCAGTACCAAGCCGTCGAAGGTACGAAGAACTGTAACCCTGTATATTACAATATTGTAATAAAGACGCTGAGCCTCAGCACTAAGCAAACGGTTATCAGCCGTTTGTTTTATTAAGCGATCCGCTTTTCTGAGCGATTCACTTCACAAAGTGCCTCACGGCTTGAGCGTATTAAAGAATTAAAAAGCTGCATTGAATGATAGTAAATAAACTATAATAGGGGCATGCTATGATGGTCATTTTAACGCTTGTCCGCTCATGACGTTTCGTATAAATTAATAAGTACGCTTGAAGGATCAAACTGCTGTTCTTAATTGTCAATAGTAACGTGCAGTTAGTCATAAAATTTATCGATTGTATAATTTTAGGACATAAAATGTACTAAACCGTTTTCTTATATAGACAAAATAAATTATAAACTTCAAAATATAATTTATAAACGATTTCAACTATTTTTATGAAAATATTTAAAACTTATATACATATATTATTATGACAAAGTTAATACGTTAGTCAATTAGCTTTTCCACCTTCGATATTATTAATCCGTCAATAGACAACTATCGCAAAAGTTATTTTAAACACTATATATGTTGGAAATAATACTCGTGAATTAATATTTATTTATTCATTATTACACATTTTTTAATTCATAAAAAACTCGGCATTATATTCATACAAAATTGAGTTTACTATAATTACAGTGAAAACTTATGAAATTTCTTCAGCACGGTCTATATAATTTAAAGTCAGAAGACACTAACTCACAGTAATCATTTTGAAGTCACTTGTCACAAGATAACCTAATAAGTATAATACTCAACTTTGTATGTAAATATCGTACGATGAAATCACGTTTTCTGACTGGCGATAGCAATCACGTGACTCACAGACTAAAAATATATTTTTCCAAAGAAAAGAGAAAAAATATTTTTCAAATTTTATTTTTTAGGCTTTATAACAAATAATAATTAATTTTTATTTTTGAACACATTCTCAACTTGCGAATTGTGGTTAAATTAAAAAGCACAAGATTCTGGCAGACATCAATGACGAATGAATGAATGATGAATTTAGAGTAAGTTACAGATACATTTTGACACGTAAGCTAACGTATCAATTAAATTAAATAACGCATAAATTGCGTAAATAACAAATTTACCTCGGATGGGAGTACGTTTGTTGGGTGCGTTAGGGTGGTTGGGATACCCCTCGTTCATGCCGGTAATGCTGTGCCAAGGAGCCTCCATATGCGCAGCTGCCATTCTAAAGCGAAAAAAGAAATGCTTTTATTGCAAACTTTAGTTAATAATAAACTAGAAAATGTTGTAAAAAAGCCGTCTCTTCAGCTCGTTTTGCCTTACACACTAACTAACAAAAACCTTTACACAAAACATTGTTTCGCTACACATCTTATGTTCATCGAGCTGTTTTATGTTGATGGCAACAATATTTTTGAATTCCATGCCGCACGTAAAACATCTAAAATTTCTCTCCCACGCGGATGACAGGGAACGGAATACAGTAATTTGCCAACAACTGTCGAAAGCGGCGCATAACTCGCATGGTACATCGTATTTGATACATACTGTTTCTGGTGCATTGTGTGGCTTTATAATTTATTTTGTTAATTAAATTAATATTTAATTAATTAATTGTTAATTTTAAATAATTAATAATAATAATTTCATTATATTAATTTTAAATAATTAATTATTTAAATTTAAATCATCACAAGAAGTTTCCTATGCCAAATCGATCATCTATTTTTAATTCTCGATCAATATTAATCTATATTTTCTCCTCGATACCAAATCTACAATTTCAAAAACTGAAAGGAAAGCATCTACAAAGCAAAGCCATTTTTACATAATCTTTTATGTCACTATAGCCGGACCGCTGTAAGTGCTATCCACCATAATGTTTGCGGGACGCGAGAGGGGAACAAAACTGACCAATGAGTTAGTATGTTGCCCGCCGCCGACAGCAATAGACGTTTGATGTGATTTTGTCTTTGTGACTGCTACACATGAGATAATTTTACCAAGATGTAAGTACCCACGCTGCGTTTTAAAAAGTTAAATAGTCAATCAAAAGTAACGCTTCTTAATATTATAATATCATATTTACTTTCTATTATCAAGCACAATGTGCCGTATGGAATTCTCTTGAAAATGTATACAGCTCTTGTTGAATCTGTAATTTCGTATTGTCTAACCAGCTATGGACACATTTAAAACTTACCTTACCAAACAATATAAAAAGCAAATACAGTAACAACTATATAGGTTTATTCAAATATTGTAAGGTATTACTTGTTAGTTGTTTCGCTTTAAGTACTTATTACTAATAGAATAATTTGACAAACCGATATACAAGTACCCGTAAAATATAAAATTAATACACGACAGGCATATTAACCAAAACATTGAAAATACTTAATACTTCGTTTTAAAAAGTTTAAATGATATTGTTGTTTATGATGTTATAGATGAAGATTTTAATGTAAATAAGGCTATTGCAAAGGATTAATACTTAACAGAGGAATCGGAATCAGATTATTCCTCAAGTTCAGCATCTGCAAGTGATTCAGACTGAAAGTGTTTTTTTTATTATTGCTAATTTGTTTCTCTACCTAAAATGAAAAAAAAAAACAATCCCTACAGGATCACTTTGTCGTCCATCTGTCTTTCTATATATCTAACTGAATGTCAAGACCTTTTTTTATTTTACTTATTACTTTTTATCTAAAATATACCTAGTAGTAAATAGTACAATCTGAAAACAATGGCTACCAACGAAAAATCGAGAATATAGGATGAAGAAACCTGATGATATAGGAAAGAAAGAAAACGCAGAAAAGTGGAACTTTTTTGTTCGTACCGTCTACCGTAAGTCGTGACGGAATAACCTGATAGGAAAATACCTATACAAAAATACGTTCACTCAATCAGAACCAAGATATACATACAATACAAAAACTATAAGGCTGTACGAATATTAAAACAACAAAATGTCAAGACGAAATAGGTACCACTTGGAGCGTGTCCTAGAGAAAGAACATAAAATTGCGCGAGACATTTGGATCTTATTCCTAAAGTTCAATATATTAAAGTAGACTCACTTTTGATGGGCTGGTGAATGTAAATGGTTCAAATAGCTTTTAGCAGTCTCTGGGAACTCGTTGCAGACTCGACACCAGTGCATTTCAGGGTCGTAGTACACGTAGTTGAATTTCTTGCCGGACGGAGAACTGCCGGTAATATACATGATTAATAAAAAGGTTTTTTTTAGTAATTACCATTATTTTTAATACATTCAAAATATACTTTAGACCACTGGTCATCTCCACATTTCTTGTTTTCATTTTGACCGTGCTTTATCGAAACCAGGCCCTTATCCCGGACGAATAAAGCGGTAATCGCAAATGTAGAATGTTAAAAAAAAAAACTAAAAACAACTCTTTCGTCCATTCTATGAGCCATTTTGCCATCAAAAGTTTCACTGTTCACAAAACTTTTTTTTTATTCTCTGTATCTTTATTTTAAAATTGATAATTTTAATATTTTTCTATTCCAATGACATAATGCCAGGTTGCCTTCGTTATTCTGGTTCTAAAAATGCTCTGCTAGTAACTAACGATTACTCCTTTATTCGTCCAGGGTAGCGAGACTATCTGCTAAGCTAAAAACTAGCATTGTACAACGCCCGTGATAGTCACAATGCAACTTTTCTCGTACGCGTGAGGACATGCTCTGGTAAACAAGTCTGAGTAAACTGCTTAAATACGGATGACTGAGCACATTTACAAAGAGCGTATTCGATTACTCTCATTTTAATTCATCAACTAACTGAGCACGTGCTCAAGTGCATAAAATTTGATTAAAACAAAAATATAAAATAAACCAGAGAAAAATGCTTACATCCCATTACCAGGTAAATTATATAGAGATGAAGTTCTTAAGACTGTTGTAATATTAAGACTAGACGGATTTGAAGATTTACAGTAATTCTTAAGGCCAATAGGAACACCTTTAGTTAATTGTCTGTCACAAATATTGTTAATTACTTACAAAGACGCGGACGAATTTAAATTAGTCCATGAATTAAAAACTAAAAAAATACACAGTAAACACTTGAAAATTTCACAAGCACAAAAACAGGACGCCCGAGTGAAGAAGAAACTAAATAATAATAAAACTACTTGCTTTTCGTTTTGCAACACCCAAGAAAGTTTCAATACGTGTTTTCAGACAATGTAAGGGTCCATACACACTTAGTTTATTATGCAAAACAATAAGGAGTGCAAGGGGATGACGGGGACATTTCGGATGAAAAACAACTGAACTTTTAAATTGTTTATTTTTTAAACAGTGTCAGCAAACAGGAGAATACTTTTTTCACATTATTCGCCCCAGGGGTTCCCAAACTATATCAGTTCACGGCGCCCTAGTTAAACTACGTATGCAATGACGTAAAAATAAACAAACATTTAGATACGCCTCACAATTTAAGTACATATGAGAACTATTTTCCCTTGTACAAGCTTCTGTTTTCAGCAACGCTTATGGCGCACCTGCTTATTCCAAACAGCTCCCCAAGGCGCCGCGGCGCACACTTTGGGAACCCCTAATTTATACAATAAAACTACGTTCCTTGTACACCATTTAATATACATTATTCAATATATATTTTAATACAAGTTCCTTATATAAAAAAATCAATTAGGTACACAACATACAAATAGTACAAATTGATATAGGTACCGTATATAAAATTATATCATAAAACATTAAAAATATAATTTTCTTCAATCGTCTTCCTGTGCTTACATTATACAGGTAAACGCCGCGCCCGTAGATATAATATGAAAACTGCTTTATTCTCCAACACAAAGGCAAGTTACAAATATTCCTGCTCTTTTTTAAAGGAAATCTAATAAAATCAAATTAAAAATTTACACAATAAGTTGCACATTAAACTGTGACCAATAAATAATATATTGAATTAATAAACACTAAAAAATGTCAGACATTTTTTACACACTTTAAAATACCAACCCTGAAACTTAAAATAAAACGTAACTTATAGTAGTAAATGTCAATGGTATTTAATAAAATAAAAGAAACAACAATGGTACATACCTGGGTTTCTTTTTGGAAGTACGATCCGGTGAAGCGTCAGTGTTAGACAAATCAACGTGCACCTCTTCTCCAATTATTCCATTCAACATATCCACGACATTAGTGATTGTCTTTAACTTGTTCTGAATCTCCAACTATATGTAGAAAATGCAAAGTAGATGTTATCTCAAATCCGTACCTGTATATCTAAGTCCCATATAACATTTTACATTCCATCCGTGAGGATAAAAGGTACATTTACTTCATAAGGAAATGATCTTCTTTTATATAATTTTTTAAGCTTGAAGCAAAAGTCAAATGGGACTTTGAATGTAAACAATAAAATAAGCTTTACTTATGTAACAAGCAGTGTTGCTAGATAAAAAATTTCAAATACCAATTAACCTTAACATATTTTATCAAACCTGCAATTTTGTATTCTCTTTTAAAAATTTCTTTGTGTCGGGACTTGGCGAACGTTTCACATCGCCGCGTAGTTCATTTCTCTGATCCTTTAAAGTATCCAGTTCTTTTTTTAGTACTGTCGCTTTCTTTATGTAGTCTTCTCTCTGCTTTGACAACGCGGCTTTCTGATGACGCATTTCTGACTCAATCGCAGCTGCAAAAAGATAATTTTCATTCAGAATACTATCAACAAGTGAACTGATTTTAATATCACTTAACTCCAAAGGACATCAAGTATTACTCCCTAATTTTTAATATGAAATTAATTATTTAAATATTTTGTAATTATGATATCAAGGGGTTATGTGATACTAAAATCAAAGCAATAAGAAATTGTATTTAACACATAGTCTTAGCTGCACATGCCGAAATATCTGCTAGTCTGCTAAGCTATACAAATCCTTTCGATAACTTTCCAAATTGCTATTGAGCAGAATTAGAGTGACAATATTGTATATAAATATTTATATAAAATATTAAGCAGATTTTCAGTACACCTGTAATAGCACGTAAGTTATTTAACATTTTAATGATTTATAAATAAATCAAGTGTAACAATATATATATATATATATATTATTAAATCATAATGAAGAATAATAAATCACAGTACGAAGGTCTTGTTAAAATAAAACATTTTTTTTTAATATTTTTGACTTTATTTAACATTCCATGTTTTTAATTTTCTATTCTGGCAGCCCCATCCTCTTGACACTTATTTAAAATTTTTGGCAGTATCTTGATCAGCTATCATGTTGTGGTTTGTATTTTGAACTTACATTATTTGGCCCTATATAAATTAATATTAATGGGATTTTGCATGATATAATTTGGTTATCGTGAGCAAGTTAAGTGGATTATAAATGATAACTAGAAACATGGATTATAAGTTGACCCAAAAAGCCCTGAAAAGTTCTAACCAGGAACACACCATTTTGTTACAGCCATATGTGAAAATGAGATAAATAGTACAAAAGTTAGGTTTAAAGTATGTGTCCAGTGGACTTAAAAATTAAAAAAACAAGATATTTGTTTTATTTTTAACTGATTGTTAATTTGAGTTTTGGCGGGATCTCAATAATCTCATAAATTTGTGGTATTTGACCCGATATTGTGTAATACAGGTGGCATTTTGCATAATAAAGTGGATATAATTGTGGTATAAGTGGATTGGATATAATAACATGGATCATGAATTCGTAGATGCCACAAAAACTCCCTAGAAAGTTCTAACAAGGGAGCCACCATCATGTTAGGATACTGAAATCGTTATAAGACTGGAAACTATATTCACTTCATAATGGCAGTAATGGTCTTCAATAAAGAGGACCGGTTGCCAAGTTAGGAAGAACAAGAAAACCATAAGATTGTTAATTTAGTTAATTCTAAGCTTAGATGATGTACATGTTGATGAAATAACAAAACATAGCGTTTTAATATTATATCAAACGTGAATTTTGGGAATGATTGACTAACATGACCTAATATAAACATAAAATTTTAGGTTAGTTGCAACTATATCTTTGAAATTGTAACTTACATAACAGAACTATTTTACAGTTATTAATGAGGTCTAGGCTAAGAAATCTTTTAAAATGAACCATTCCCTTGTTTATCTTTTTCATTCTCTCTCACTTACTCACTTCCTTACAAAGTGTGTTTTAATTAAAATAACTCATGATCAGTAAAATGTATTGTTTAAATGTGCTATAATATGCAAATATTTCAAATGTTTTACAATAACTAATAAATTCATAGATTGAAACATTTTTTTTTTAATTATTTCACTCCATACCAGACCACTTATAATAAAAAAGTATTAGAAGAATTCCATGTACACTATAAAATCATGAAAATATTGGTCAATTCGAAATCAAATATTGGAGTGTATTGCTGAGTAACAAATCTGCTCACCTTCCTTTTTGATGAGATCCTCACTGTTGATGATAGGGGCAGGAGGTGCCACTGGTGGAGGCAGGGACATCTGATTCCACCGTGCCATTTCAGCTTGTGGTAGGCTAATAGGTGGCACAGAACTTGACGAAGGGAAGTCATCATAAATACCACTGTATGATGGCTGGTAGTTTGAATTAAATGCTTGGTTATTCTTTAAAAAAATACAAATATGTTTATTGCAGCGATAACAGTTTAGTGGTAACTTCGGCAACATTGCATTCACAAGTGAGGGTTCAAATCCTATTTGGATAAAGTAAAATCATATTAATCATTGTGATATAACAATTAAGTACTCATCTAACTACCTATTCCCTAACTTTAAATTGAGAATTTGTCACCAAGCACCACACAATACATAGTACAGACTATCTGTAGCTACACATAAGCAGCAATAATAGACATTGGGTATATTACAGTGAAAGCTTGTACATTGGTAAATCTTAGGTTTAATTACTAAATCTAAGTTTTTACCATGTTGGTAAATGTAAGGATTTTTTTAACCAGAGGTATTTTTTCCAGATTTTACCAGTAGAGTTTTGGTACATGCTAGGTTTTATTGATAATTTTGGAAAATGGTGATTGCTGCTGCTGTGTCCATCATACACTATTTCTTATTACAAGTAAAACCTAACCTAACCCAGCCAGACACCATTCGTTAATGGTATTATGTATGTGATCAAAAACCAGCTATCATAAACCAAATAAAACATTCAAAACTTACCTAAGAATAAAAAAAAGATAATTTTAAGTTACATTTTAGAATAATAATTATTATAACTTAAGATTTATATAGTGATTTTATTAAGTGCTAAATAATAATAATAGCATTGTAATTTATAAAACATATGAACAATGTAAAAACAATGTTCAAAAACTTCTCAAATTCACATAAAATGAGATTTCTAAAAGTTACAATACTGGCTGAACTTTAAAATTGCTACCGAAGGGTTCAGTCCTCAAATTTTTATTACACTCAGATTATTAGTTAGAGAATTAGGCTAAATAAAAATGTTTACCTTATGGGAATAAATGATTTTTCAGAAATACATTTTTGCAAATCACATTTTTTGTAAATTTGACAATAAAATTGTCAGTTTTAAGTAGTTGTCATAAAGTTGACTTTTGCGAAATAGGTAAGATTTTCGAAAATCGTAATATTATTCTATTCATTTATTTGGACGATCATTGTTTGGTGTACTTTAAATATGATCTACATTTAATGCTGCTTTAAGTGATATATCGTAATTTTTCCGTTGCGGCAATAAAATTGATAAGGTTAGGTTCAAACTGTGATCATAATGAAACACATATTTATCCATTGAAAATTCATATACAAATTCTAGATAAAAATAACTCCAAAAATATATATATCTCAAAAACTAATCATTTTCGCACTTTTTTTTCACAAAAGAGTTACCTTTAACCTTCCTTTTCCGCCCCTTCACATCATCAAATTCAGCAGAGGCAATTCTAAAGTCTAAACTAAACCTACATATTTTCTCAAAAATTCTCTTCAGTTACACTGCATAAAATTTATATTTAGTCTAATTATAAAATTATTATTTTCAAAAGTCACAATTCAATGGCATTAATATAAAGTTGAGGCATTAAGCCTTTCAATGTAAATTATAGGAACAGTGGCTAAAAATATGAGTTAATTTACATGAATTGCAATTGTTTATTCAAATGGCTTAAGGTATTTACCTAGCCACTAAAAAAGGTTGGCCATAATTTAGCATTTCATTTATTACGCTGTAGCCACATATGCAGCAAGAGAAGATACACAAGTAAGGAGACTGAAAAAATAGGTACCTCTTGATGGAATGATGTAGAGAAATTATTATCATGAATCCGATTGTCCCATAGGTCGTTCGGCTCTGGTAGTTTTGATATTTCACCAAGTATGTTGTCGTCAATGTCTTTGTCGTTTTTCCGTGGGGTCCGGCTGCGTCTTTTGTCAATTTCGTTGCGACTCCGGTAATCGGGCCGACTCCACTCTCGACTTCGCTCTCTACCTCTACTATCTCGGTCATAATAGTTTCTATGATCACGCGACATAATTATTCAAACGAAAAATATATTCAACTTATTTCTACAAAAAATAATCTAATACAAATTACAACGTAAAACGGTTGAATATTATTCCTTGATATTTGTCAAATATGTATGAACGTTGACCATGATGCCATTCGTGCTTGCTAGATCGAGTTTCTAAATTTTCCCTATATTAATATAATCTTTTCCCCAAAATTATATATTCTGCAACTTTATACCCATTTTTTTTTTTCAAATAGGAAATAAAACAAATAGAATGATATACAAGAACGTTTCTTTAAAAAGCTTAAGGATCTTTACTTTGTTAGAGAGAGAGATAGATAGAGATAAAAAAAAAATATGGCTCGGAACAAGTTCTTAGCTCTTTACAATTATAATAATAGATAGAGATATTCATGTAACAATATTGGTTCAATTGGTTCACTCGGTGTGAGATCGAGAGGCATTCGGTATAATATTTTATTATTAGAATTACTGAAATTATACTCCAATTAACATGTAAGGGGTAAAATGTAATACGTATGCTCAAAATAACTAAAAATTACCTTACTGATTGTCCATTAAACATTTTTTCCCAAGGATTTCATTTCCCCGAGAAGGAATTTATTCCCCAAAATTGTGAAAAAAAACAATCTACCAATCAGACTACCAACCTAAGACCATTTTTTTGGCATAGTTCTTTCCTCTCATTCCTTGAAAAGAAAAGGCAAAGGTATCTATGACTATGCAGCCAAGTCAGACGTATATGATGATTTCAGTATCCTAACAAGATGGCGGCTTCCTTGTTAGAACTTCCTAGGGAGTTTTTGTTGCATATCAGAATTCATGGTCTTTGTTATTATTTCCAATCCACTTCACTAGAGCACAATTACCAAGCTTTATAAAGCAAAATGCTACCTGTTTTACACAATATAATCTTATAATCTTAAGTGACGATGTGGCTCAAGACGGTAACACGCTAAGCCTAGTAGAAGACTGGCTCTCAATTATAGCTGCCGGAACACACCTATTGATCATTGGGGACAGATTTTCAACTTCAGGGTGGTAGCTAACCAGGCGGGCATTAGAAAAAGCCCTACCACCATGCTTTGGTTTCATCACGATGTTTTCCTACACTGAAAGCTTGGGCTATTTGCAGGAATCGAACTCACGTCGATCGACGCGAAGTCCGTAAATGCTACCACTGAGCCATCATTGCTTCATTGCATATTCCAATTCACCAATCATTTTTATTACCCATTTCACTTATATAGGTACAATAACCACACTTTATGATTGATATCACGCGAATATGAGACTAACATACGATGCGAAACTAATAGTGAATTAAGACGATACAAGAATAGCCAGCGAAAGTACTATGTTCAAAATGTCATATGCCAACACACCGGTTCTGACTTCTGTGGTGCTTGCTGGTCAACGCCGACAAGATCTTGATATTTATATAATTATGTAAAGTTCCTGCACCTTCACGTACCCACTGTACACACACGGGCTCGACAGTACTCGATCCTGGAGCGTGTGGCTGATGAGGAATGTTCGAAACGAGCTGGTTTTGTGCTGTGCGGACGCGACGGTGCTTCGACGAGACAGTCCGGTGCGAGTAGCAGTAGTGGCAATGACAAATCGAAAAACTATCCTGGATATCATAATAGGGAATATGCATTTATTATTTTCATATTTTTAATTAATTAGTTACGTTGATGAATAGCCCTAAAAATAAATAAATTAAAATTTAACATCAAAAAATATATTTTAAAACTGCAATGAGATTAGGGCGATTCAAACACCTCCATTTTGGTGCGCTGTCACCGAGTTTCAGTGACGTCAGCGTACGCAATAAAATAAATATATTTGTATACTGTAAACTGCTTTATTCGTTTTATCTAAAAAAATATGTTTTATAACTTATTACGATATAAATGGAAGTGGAAAACCATTTTATAAGTATTGTAGTGTATCTATGAGTAAAAATACGATAAGAAATATACCTGGTAAAGTCTATTTATATGTACCGCGAGATCAATTTAGACTTAAGAAAAACTGGCCGGTTGAAAAAGCACTAAAAAGTAATGTAACATATTTTTATAATAAAATTCATAGATGTTCCAATATAGAAAATAACGGAGAAGATTCTTTGAGACGTTCAGACGTGCACAAAAAATTATTTTAACTTGTTTATTTCCTATTTAATATAAAAGTATCCTGTTGAATCTTACTAAGAGAAGAAAGCTTTTTTGGTGAGTCGGTCACAACTGTCCGGCTAGATAGCGACCACCATACACCAGATGTAACACTCGCTATATTGTTTTTATTATTATTTAACACTTTTTAGTAATGAAAATCTATAAACAAGAAGCGAATAAATAAAAAGTAATTGCCAAGTGCGTGTCGAGCCACGCAAAGTGAAGGCTTCTGTAGTTGCCCGTCACAATATGCAGGCTTAAGGATGCTTTTGTTACATCGGGCAGACGCCCGGCCTAGCTCCGGCCCGGTGTAACATGAATTACTTCATACAAAAGTATACTATTCATGTTTGATCGTGTCTTGGCCGGCGCGGCGCCAGGCTTGGTGTTACATGAATCATACTTTGGAGAGGGGTCTCTGAGTTGTTTTCTATGAAAATTCGTACGAAATTACTTTTCCAAATACATTTTATAAGTTGACAATCTGTCCCGCGCGGTTTCACCCGCATATAATTTAAAAGAAAACGCTGATTGATGATCTATAATACTTCAGTATAAATAATATTTTTATCGGGCACCCAGGATTATACGTCACAATTCATAGGACTCGTTCGCGCCACTACATCTAAGAGATAGGCGTACGGTATCGCAGACATTTTTTTTGGACATTGTATTTTCGTATTACTAACCATTACGCCAGCGCACGCGGTTAAAGCAATTCGAGTGCGCTATTTCTTCTGAATAATTAACAAAAATAAATATCGCCTAATACTAGATGAACTATACTATTATTCCTCATGAATCTGGCTAACTAGTACAAAAATAATTTTTGAATCCGACTAGTGGTTTCAGAGATTAGCATGTTTAAACAAACAATCAAATGAATCAAACAAAAAACTCTACCACTTTGATTGTCTATTATTCGTTAACTTGTATAGTCTACTTACCTATGATAGTTTTCCTTTTAACTTTATCTATATATATAATAAATTTGAGGCGTCTGTTTGTAATGTTAAAATAACAAGTTTTTACTAAATGCATATGAAAGTATACCACGATACCTATAACCAGGGTTGGGCAGTATTTGAAGTACTTGTAATTAAAATACGTAATTGAAATACAAATACATATTTTGTATTTGAAATACAAATACATATTTTGTATTTGAAATACAAATACATATTTTGTATTTGTATTTCAATTACTTATTAAAAATGTAATTTGTAATTGGTATTTCAAATACCTGACGCAGAGGTATTTTGTATTTAGTATTTTAAATACTTATGGCTTGAAAATACATTTAAACATAAATACATTTAGGGATCTTATTAAAGGGTGGGTTCTGCAGAAAATAGCACTCGACAGCTTTTGTAAGCAAAATGGCGACTGCTAAATATGCCAATCTTTAAAGTTGGCAACACTGCACCTGTACTGTACGTCAAATATATCTTTTCAATAGTCATTTTCATTCTTAAATGGTTATTTTCACGAAACTGCTAAGTATTAATGAAGTTTGTTAGTACGAATGTTAGGAGTTTGGTTGGATTTCGAGCTGTCATGTTGCGGTTTTTATTTTTAATTTATTAACTTTTTTTGTTTTTTTGACCCTATATTATGTAATATTGGTGGCATTTTGCATGATATGGTTTGGTTATTATGCATTCGTGAAGTGGATTATAAATATAAACTGAAATTTTGAGATGTCACAAAAACTCTCTAGATAGTTCTAACAAGGGAGCCACCATCTTGTTGGACCGACTTTAAATGTCTGAAAAAAACTACGAAGATTTAAATACATTGACACTGGCAAGTGCTTTTTGCGGCGCCATATCAGGAAGGAGAAGTAGTACGAATGTCACGATAGATGATCAAATTCACTCTCATCTGGAGGAAAGTATTTCACAGTGATCAATAGCGGTAATAGTAACGACCTGTAGAAATATTGTTTTCTTTAGTGGGTTTTATTTATTCCCCAAGAAGAGGCTGTTTGTCTGAATGTACATTGAAAAATCTAGTATTCTTGAAAGGAAATTCTTCTTATACTGATTAATAGGCTCGGCTGGATTAGTTCTATTCTATTCACATAACCTAACATCGGACTGTATTTTGTAATTTGTATTTTAAATAATAATACTTAAAATACTGTATTTTGTATTTTATATTTCAAATATACGACTTAAATGTATTTTGTATTTCGTATTTTAAATACACGCGAGATAGTATTTTGTAATTTGTATTTTAATTAAAACAAAACATGTATTTTGCCCAGCTCTGCCTATAACAAAAAACCTATTTTTAAATTTTTGTCTCAGTTTTCTTAACATGTCTCCTATGTTTTCACCAGCCATTTTGACGTAATTAAATTAAATTTTCTTCCATAATAGTAGGTAATTCAGAAAACTGTTGATTACAAAATTGGGGGATATAGGTAGTTTGGCATTACAGCTACATAAATCTAACATCTACTTCTAATATTTTATTACAGCACTCTATAGTTAAAGGCTCAAAGAATTCGTTACGTACGGTGAGGACTGTGACGTTTCCGAGCGAGGGAGGGAGACTTGTCGCTATTTTGAGGTCGTTTCTCCGCGTGACATGATTTCCATTTTGTATAAATTATAACTAGGAGAAGCTAAGCGATCGTTTAATTTCAACCAACAGATTCTGATATGGTTTTAAAATTAAAAATTAAGAAACTTAATACAATGTTGGCCTTTACTCGTCAAAAAGACATATCCAAATATTGAAACCGTATACGGTTGGAAAGGGCTTCTTTACAGCAATCCAGCTGTAACCCTAATACACCATATGATATAGTAAAACTATGCCGGGAACGTAAAAATGCGTTTAAGCGGGCACATATTCACGTAAAATATATGGCTGTGTCCGCGACATAGCCACATCCCATTTTTTTTATTTCACCGAACTAAATTTTTTTATCGTTTACCTATAGGTTTTAGCGTTAGAGTGCCAACAATCTCACCTGATGTTAAGTGAAGATGTAGTCCATGCTAAGCCTAGTGGGAAAACTGGCTCTCAAGTGTAGCTGCCGGAATACACCTATAGGTGCTTTGCAACAGTTTTTCAACTTGAGGGTCGTAGTTAGCCAGACGGGCATTAGAAAATACACTACCACCATGCTCTCTATAGTGTCATTACAATGTTTTCCTTACCTCAAGAATTCTTTACAGGAATTCGAACTCACGTCGATCGACGAGGTGTCCGTACACGCTACCACTGAGCCATCATTGCGTGCATTCTAACATTCTCATGATAGTTTAACTTATAACTTAGTTTACTGTGTATGACTTTGACGCAATATGTTTTGTGGTATAAACCCAGGACAAGGAAATAAACATCTTCAAAGTAATCATGCGTAATAGTCTCGGAACAAATGAGTCGGCTCGGTATGAATTGAAATACATTTTGGTAAGATATTTTCTACCTTGGGATAATAAAATGAATATAATACTTCTTTGTAGTTATAGTTTTATTTATTTATTATTTAAGTATCACATAACTGGGTTCAATCAAACTTTCTTCGAATGATGTATATATTAGGTCCTTACATATGAAATTGGCGTTTTGTTGAACTAGCCATCTTGATCTCAAATATCTGGCGTTTGGTTAGGAATTCCAAATTCAAATTTATTTCAAATTTAGGCTTGTGTATTTGGAATTGTGTTTGTGAAATCAAATGGTGCGATTTGTGTTTTTTTTCACATCGTTTTTTTTCACATAATGGAAAACGTCAATTATCGCGTTATTTACGAATATGAGTTCCATCGTGGCATCAGCGCTGCAGAAACAGCTCGAAGGATTAATGATGTTTATGGGGAAGCTACTGTAAAAGAAAGAACGGTACGTTTTTGGTACCAACGTTTTCATTCTGGAAACTTTTGGAAACATTAAAGGTGATCGTGGAAGCTGATCCATCGCAAACCACGTCAGAGTTAGCAGCAGACTTCGGTGTAAGTGATAAAACAATTTTAATTCACTTGAAACAAAATGAAAAAGTGAAAAAGCTCGAGAAATTGGTACCGCATGAATTGACTGAAGAACACCAATAAACACGCATTTTGAATCGTATTGTTACTTGTGACGAAAAATGGATCCTTTACCATAATCGAAAATGCTCATCACATTCGTTGAAACCAGGAGAACCGGCCAAATCCTGTCCCAAGCGAAAGTTGACACAGAAAAACTTCCTGGTGAGTTTTTGGTGGACCAGTGCTGATTATTACCTACGTAACGACGAATGACTTTAAAGTGTATTGAATAATTTTTAGTGTCTAATTAATAACAGATATTTGATACTTTAATTGAATATTTAAATAAAATATTTTGATATCATTAAAATAAACTTTATTTACATAGGACATAAAACAACATTCCAGGGTCGGCTTTAGGGGAGTGCAATCCGGACGGTTACTGTTTCTTCGTATTATCTCTACATTTACTCCCATTAAATCACGAATAATTTGGCTTCGTGCTCCCAAATGGACACTACCTTTTTATAGTGTTATTTGTAAATTTGGTCATACTGTTGCTACAGGCTCCGCATTAGCTTGTACCACCTCTGAATTTTGCCCTTGGAAAGTGATGATCGAAGAAGCCTAAGGGCGCTGATACAAAATATTTCCCTCGGGGCGCTAGAATAATTAGAGCTGACTCTGAATAATACTTGTTTTTCTTACACATTCACAAAAAAATATGCCTTACGTTTAAAAAAAAGACAAATACACTATTGGTTTATAAGAGCGCATGGTTTTTGTTCTAATTTGGCTAATATATGCCCGGTTCCTATATCCAACGAATCTTTATTGTACACTAGCTGACCCGGCAGACTTCGTACTGCCTCAATCGATAAATAAAAGACCTAAACTTTTGTATAAAATAAACTTAAAACAAACAAATCCTCTTTTTATTTAAAACAAATAAAAAAATGCTCGGTATGAATGAATTGTATCTTTATTGTATATTAGTTACCATTCGTTTTTACATTTGTCGTAACGAGCCGTTACAGACGTTCCTATAATTTTTACGTCTACTACCTGCGACGAATGGTTGTCGGTCGCCCCACCTACCGAAGTCCTCCGAGGCGTTCGCTGCGTTTTGTTGTTATAGACAAGTTTATTTTGAATAGAAATAAAAAAATAAATTAAATTTGTATATCTAAACAAGTATGCACAATGTATGTAATAAAATTACTTTTTTAAATTATCTGTTAATTAACTTGGCGAAAATCACGCACGCGCGAGATCAGTTCTCCATTAAAATAAAATAAAAATTTTCTTTGAAATAATTCAGTAGATTCTTAAATAACATCTTAAGACTTGAGATACCCAAGCTAACCTCACCTGCATGTGGTACATTCTGCTGAATAACAAACGAGGAAATGGCGATAGCGGGGTGGAAGGGCTTGTTCTGCCCGACTGGAATTCGACCACCATGCATATGACCATCATAGCGCGACATAGCAATTGGCAAATACGTGTCGCGTTTCAGGATCAGCCGGTGAATATATATACGCAGGCCGAAATGATATCGGTGACTAGTGATGGATTGCCGATCTGTCGATTTGCCGATTGTCGTTATTTTAGTATTGTACGGCCGTCACGTAATTGCCTTGCTACAAAAAAAAAACCTATTATCCACTATTTTTATGAATTATGTACGACCTGGTTTTGAATTATTTCACAATATCATAAGCGTTGGCTAGTTTTGTGCATGTGAGCGCTGGTTTGCACATCATATGTCTTGTACAAGGGCGTTTCGCTTGCCCAAGGCTATGGTAACCATGGGTATATTGTTCATGATTCAGTTATGCAATAGTTTCCTACCACCACGCTATCAGCATTTCTTCTTTTGTTATTTAACAGGTTAACTGTAGGAGGAATCTACTATTACTTTCGAAGCATTGTTAGCTGAGTGGTAACATAGTAAGATGGGTACTGCATCAATCGACCTTGGCTCAAATCCAACAAAGAAGGTAGGTTTTGTTTCCCTAACACTGGTCGCGCCTTCACGAACCGCACTTTTTTTATTCTACAAAGGTGGCAAACAAGCAGACGACCCGCTTGATGATAAGTGGCTATGGTAGCCTATGGACGCTTTTAATTCCATAGGTATTACAATCGCCTTACCGACCTTGAACCCCCTACCCCAAAGAGCTCTAGAAAACCTAATAACCGCAGGAACACAGTACTAGGTTATTTGGCTGCGATCTTCTGTAGAGGGGAGGTATTCCACCAGTCTGACTGCCCCAAGTAGAGAGAAATCTTCACAGAAATGTCTCTGTGCCCTACCTCTCTTTGAAGTTACCCTTCCCCAAGGAGCTCTGGAAGGCCTACTCATTGCAGGAACACAACAAGATTATTTTGGCTGCGATCTTCTGTAGGGTTGAGGTATTCCACCAGTCTGATTGCCCCAAGTAGAGAGAAATCTGCAAAGAAATTCCCACCTCTCTTAATAAATCAACTTTTTGAATGTATGCCAATTTTTGGTCGAAACTACTAGTTTTTTGGATTTTATGTATGCCTAATATAGCCACGATGACATGCTTACAGCAGAGTTTGACAGCGGTAGCATCATGCATACCAGTTCAAAGAGTGCCAGCCATACCCTCATATCGAGCACCGATCGATATCAGCATTGATATCGTTTACACCGGCGGAATTCGATTTTATATTCGCAGGCTCGAATACTTCGAAACCCAGCATGTGCCAACGAGTTGTTGTAAATTCGCGTACATTTACTAATTTAAAGTGGCAACACTTTCAGCGGACAGTGAAGTAAAACATCGTGAAGAAACCAACGCTTCAATAATGTTCGTGTAGTACCAGCGTATGTGGGAAAAACATTGAACGGTAGAGGTTCTTGGCGTTTGAAATCGCCAAAACGACGTAGGCTGTTGTGATGATTAAGCCTATGATTTCCCTTGGCCTTATTGGCCGAGTAGTGGAACACTTACAGACTGGTGTTAATTTTATTATAATGCCACACTATAAATGTTCCATTATAAGACAACACCCTGTTTTTATGATGAATCATTCATTAGGCTAATCCTCGATAACGACTTCAAATGCTGACAAACTATAGTTTAGTATTTCTCTTAATACACGGTGGTACTAGCGAAAACTTCTCAAACGTTCAGGTTTCTTCACAATGCTTGGCTTCACTGTCAGCATTTAGTGATACAATTTAAATTTCAAATTAATATTAACACGAAAGACGAATAATTCGTTATTCATCTCTAAATGGAACAGACAGACAACCGTTCACTATTTCCACTGGTCTTACTATTAAGTTCACCATGACAAATTACAATAATAGGCCATCCATTGTTGCATATTTCTGATAGATTACAATAATTTTCTTACAAGACAATCGTTCGAAACTGCTTGAAACGCATCAGCGAGGCGTGCTTGTTGCTGAAATATGATTCAGCAACCGTACCTACTTCACCTTTTACCTTCACCCTTATTTTTTCTTGGTGTTGATGTTTGTGCGACATCGAACTGTAACGTCGCGGTGGTTTAGGGTCGTTGCACCGGCATGAGCATTGGCGGGGAAGTAAAACTATCACGCCGGGCTGAAGCGCGCCATTGTTACCTTGCGGCTCTAGAGTGCCGTGTACGCATGCGCGCCAGCCGCGGTATAACACGCGCGCGTAACCTCATGAAGACTATATTCAAATATTAAATAAAACTTTACCAACAGTTAAAAAAAATATAAATTAATTATATATAAAAAATATTATTATATACTGTGTTGTGTTATTAAAAAATTAAAAAAAAAACGTAAAAGATGAAGTATAAGGTAAGTTTTTAAAGATTACCCTACGAATTTTTTCATAAATAATTTCTTCGTATAAATATTTAAACAAATGTATATTTCAATTTTTTTATTACTTTGTTTTGCAATTTTAAGGATAAGTAACATTTTAACAGTATTCAACGTGATAAAAATTATAATAGATTTATTGTACATTTTGTGTTAATTCTTATATTAACACAAAACTTATTTTAACTTGGATATAGTTTTTTTTATTAAAGTTCTACTTAAAATAAGCGACAATGTAAAAGACCTTGACGGTGCGTCTTCGAGCACGTAAAAATTTATTATTACCTCGCGTAATAATCGTTCACTAATTATGTAGGTACCATGAATTTAAGATAACCATTGCTTAAACCTAATTACCTACAAGATTTTGTATTTATTAGATAAAATTGTTATCGTATACAAATAAAATTTATGTCTTAGCCTCTAATTTCAGGGACGAGTATTTCTGGGCCTGATAATTTTTATTTCGTACTGAATTTTTTTAAATATCAGATTTATTAACTAAATTAGGAAACTAAAATATAAATTAGGGAATGTGCAAATAAATTTATTGATAATTTATTAACGTGAATTAGTTGAAATTATAAAAATAGAACAACGATATAGAAAAACTAGTGAGTTTAATGAACACTGAATTAATTTTAGTGTTTTTTTTTATATTATCAATTTTGTTCTTAGAGATCATGTTGAATCGCTAAACTGTATTAAAATTTGTTGGATAATTTTTACGAGAGTGAGTTTGAACTGGCAATAATACATAAAAAATGCCATATCTATTTCTTGTTACTTACACTTCTTAAGTAGTGAGGCTCGGCCACGTCTATTAACGTTCTTTTGAATCATATAGTGACTCTGAGCTTTTGTTGAAGCAAAATATCGTGATATCGTCCTAATAAGGTGGTAGGTGAACTTTGCCCAACTATTAAGCCGTGGTGGTCGCGGGTTCGATCTCCGTACTGTGATGATTGTAATAGTTAAGTGGTTAGGTATTAAATATTTATTAAGCTATTTAAAACAAAATTAACGTTTGGCTGGAATCGTACTCGAGTTGAGAATTTGTTGTTATGTTTCTAAGGTATTTAAAAGCCTGACCTCTTGGAGATCCATTTCCAGAACATCATCATTTACCATTAAGTGAGATGTAGTTATTAACATTATAGGCTATTGATACCAAAAAATAAATCATTATATTTAGTTGTAGCGGTGTACTCGCAGCTCCGAACGCTTTTGTTATTTATTTAATTTTATTTTTATTCATATTAAATATTGACAATTCTTATAGCCCAACAATTGAGAAATGATAAATAATACCAGTGTACAATACTTTTTCACCATCAGCTGATATTTAATTGATTTTTTACGATTTCTAAAAGTATTTTTGAGGATTCTTGTAGCCTATCAATTACAGAATAACATAATAGGCTTCCCGTAACTTTAATTGATATAGGCATATAAAAAAATACGATTCTAAAAGTATTTTTGATTTTTTTAAGCCTGCCCAATGAGCAATAAGCTTTTTTTTAAGCTTTCCGCGTACAAAATCTGATAAAAATCGGTCAAGTCGCTTTTGAGTTATATCCGAACATACAAACAGACAGGCAAAAATGTCTTTAATGTCATATTCGTGGTCAGTGTCCTTTATAATCAATGCGTTACGGGAAATTTTATAGATAAAATAGATGCCGCAATAAATATTTAAATGAAATCGAACGGTAAATGTTATCTTACCGACTTCCGCAAAATTTCTATTTAATTGAAGGAAAGAGAGCAAATATCTAGACATAAAAACTTGCTGTAATTACTGGGCTTGCGTTATTACTCAGTAAATATGTGAATCTACTTAATAAAGTTCGTAAACCTACCTAATAGACAGCGCACAGCTTCAACCAGTGTGATTAGAAACAAGAAATTTTACACACGAACTTCTTATAGACATAACAAAGGTGGGCAACAAAAACAGGGTTTTTGAAAAATCATTTCCTGAGTGGTTAAAGATGGTATTGCCGATTGGAAAATCACAACGAACACAGGGTTAGTTAATATCTTTATAAATACACTAACGGTGCCCCGCGGCTCCGCACGCGTTTGTTTCGAACTAATTAGTTTCGTCTCGTAATTTTATTGTTATTCATATTAGTGACAGTTCTTATAGCCTATTAATTTTGGAATAACTTGTACACAAAATTTTATGAAAATCTGTTGCGAATTAATAAACAACGTTTTTTTTACGATTTTTAATAGTATTATTGACCATTCTTATAGCGTATCTATTATGAAAAGACAGATAGACATTTTTTTAATGGCATATTCTTGTTCAATATCCTTTATATTCGATGTCTATCAGGAAATTAGGAAAAAATTACAAGTACCGACAGAACTAAAGATTTATGAATATAGATAAAAGAAAATTCTGATTGAGGAAAGGCTCACACGCAGCCGTAGATACCAAAGCTATTCGTTTATAGGCGTCGCGTCGAGATCAGGAGGTGCATATCTAGAATCTATTTATGCAGGCCGGCATAACAGCAGCGATTAACAATGAATTGTTGATCTCTTGGTGGTTGCCACTGTTTTTCGGTTTTACTATGCTTACCATTAGTTAAAGAACCGTACCTTTGCCGGGCTACCAAAAAAAATTATACTGTACGTTACTTTTACATTTACGGTCATACTCACTAAGAAAGATATTTTTTATCAAACAAAAAATTTTTTTTATAGGGGACTTAAAAATAAGGTATATTTAAAAAAAAATACTATTCTAGGTCGACTACGGTCGCACTAACGTCACAATTTATTTCTTCTGCAAATCACTTTCACTTCACTTTCACATCTTGAAGAGCCCCATACTTTATTCCCATGGGAAAACCTCAGCGGGGAGCTTTTTCCACAAAAGGCAAAAGGAAAGGTTAGCAAAAGGAAACTGCTTTGAAACCGGACTGAGCTCAACCATTTAGGTTCCAAGAGGTGTGAGGATGAATTCGCTACCGATGGAGAGAGGTGCGTTGGTGAAAAGGAGCCTCTGTCATCATACCGAGCAATTCCTCGGAACAAAACCAATTGTACAAGCGGTAGAACACACACAAAGAGACAAAGGTGGCTATCTATGCCACCTGTTTATTACAGGTCGATCGATACTATATACTGCGAAAGATCTTTCACAAATGCCCTAAACAAATTATCAAAAAAAGATAAAGATTATTAACCATGGTATAATTATTTAAATTAAGTGCTGTATTTTTGTTTTGAGATACAATGGAAGACATGGAAGAATATAACGAAAATATTTGGATAAGTTATTGTCCGTGCAGACATACGAACTCCATTGTTGAATCGTTATTTACAGTTGATAATAATATCGATCATTTACAATGAATGAAATCGTTTCACATAATAATATATCTTGTAATATATTGATTTTAAAACAAAATTAGCAACCGTCCACGATTAAAATATAAAACTTTACAAGGATTATGTAGCTTTATAAGATTGATATAGGTTTCTGCAAATTATGTGAGTATATTTTTTTACTATATCTCGAGAGGAACACCACAAACAAGGCATAAAAAAAGAATTTTTGACGGGATCTGGATCTGTTATCTGGTGGTTTTTATTTTGATTCATAAAGTTATGTTATTTAGCTTTATATTGTGTAATTTTGTCGGTATTTTACGTGATGTAGTTCGGTTATTATGCACAAGTGAAGTGCATTATAAATAATAACAGGGAACATACATTTTAAGTTACTACAAAAACTCTCCGAACAGTTTTAACAAGGGAGTCGTTATCTTGTTAGATCCATATTACAATAATGCTCACGTGCATTGTAGGAGATTTTCTATAACACGTCTGGTTAATCTATATTTCAGTTAAAAACTGTCGCCAAAAACATATCGATGTGTGCCGGCATCAGCACATCGGAACCGGATTCACTTCTAGGCTTTATATGTTCCCATATTTGACCACATCGCAATTTAATATCAGCTAAGATTTTGCTCAAACGATTTACAATATTTTTATAAATCATCCCTACGGAACTTATATAGAGGGTTAAAGTTCCTGAGAAGTTACCGATGGGAAATCCTATCAAGCACACAGATAGTATCTAGTTTAAACAACAATAATTATGTAACAATTACAAAGATTGAATGTCTGTTGGCTGCTCTTTTATATATTTTTTGTATGTTGTTCTTACAAAAATTATTGACAATATAATGTTATGACATCGCGAGAAAACCTGGACGCTAAAAATACGATGAATTATGAATAAGTCAGAAACTAATTTATTCTCATACTATTTTTAAGTCAAAACTCACCTCGCCAAATTAGAATACCGTTTTGCCATTATCTATTAATCCCACGTGATCTCGATTAGCCTAACCGTCACACATCTGGGTATCTACCGCCCACAAATCACATCGAACTAGATTTTGTTACATAAATGCCGTTAAATATGCTTATTGTTATTTGGTTATTGTATTATTTATGAATGATAAATCATCCTTCGGTGACAAGATCCGTTGGTTCATCGACCGAGTGACAATTATAACAATGGACGCCGTTGTACAGTTACGTTATTTGCATCTAACGAAATATACTAGGTCTTATTTCACGTACCTTTGATATATGTCACGATTTGCATTGTATTTTTGTTAACATGGATGCTGTATCGTAATGATAGTCTCTAAGCCTCTTTCGGATGGAACCATGGGTTCAATCACCATGCCAGTTCACAGAATGTTTTTTAAGCTTTTATTTAACTCGCTATGTTAGTATGTACCTATGGGTCAAAACTTGCTACAAAATTTTTAAGTACTTGTACCTACTTTTAATCGTTTGAGCTGGAATTCCGAATACGTATTTATATAATTTACGTGAATATAATCGATATTATTCGTCAATAACGAATTAAACAGTAATTATGAATTAATTAGTATAATTGTTACTTTTCATATGGTATCTGTACAATTATTATAAATCTCAAGAGATTGGTTTATGTTTGTTTGAACGTGCTAGTTCTAGAACTACCTGTCAGTTTTGAATCATACTTATTAAGTTACATAGCCTTTTTAATAAGGAAGGTTACAAGCTACATAACTTTACGCTACGACCCTAAGGAGCTAAGCAGTAACCATGAACGTTAAGCAAACTGTAAGCAAGTACGGGGAGTGAGAATGTGCTTTTAAGGGAAAAGCTTGGTCAAATAAATTAAACACGGGCGAAAACGTGTGGCATAGCTAGTGAAAAATAAATTATCATATGAAAATATCAATATAGGTTGCTCGGGCGGAAATTTCATGCGTATAAAATAACTTTATTTTTTATAATTATTTTATAGTATAGATAAAGGGGGAGCTAAAAGAGGTCGTTAAAGTCCCTCGGATATTGAACATTTATATCATTCCTTTTTTTGTATTTGTACATACTGAAGCGGTAATAAAAGATCTCTCGGAGGGCGGAAGTCCCTTGAGTATGTAGGTAACACGTTTTAATATTTCTATTAAAATTATTATTTTCCTCAAACGTTTATAATGACACTTCTGTCGATAACTAAAAGGTTATTGTACCTTATATTCTTTAATGTATTTTGTAAACAGGACTGTATTCCTATGAGGATACCAGACCAGTCAGCCCTCAGCAGGGCTAAGCCGGGAGTATCTGTAGCTCGGGTGCAATATATTATTTTTCCGCCCCTATATAGTTCCCTATTTTGGTTCAGTGATGCAAAAATAATCTTGCCCTCTAAAACGAGAGCACGCCACTTGTCCCGATCCTGCGCAGTTTCTTGTCAATTGTCTTCTTGAAGCTAACGGAGATCCACCTCGACTGTGTCACGTCGACGGTACCTGGGCCGACCGACTGGACGACGACCTGTTAACCGTCCCAAATATACTCTCCCATTCTATGTAGGTGACGGAGCCAGCAAAGTCTATGAGATTTTTTTCGCCTTTGATGTTGGGATCGGCCTACAACTCCTAAATTTCAGCATTCTTTCGGATCATCTAAGTGCCATCGACTCTCTTGCCAGGTTAAAATGAATAATTAACATTTTAATAACCCATCGCCATTTTCACATGTCTGTGTAATTAAAAATCAGTGCAATAACATTTAGAAGTCAAAAGGGACATACGATTGCAAATTAAAATTTATATGCTTCATTTTTAGTAGATTCGATATTCATACAAGTACGTACTTAAAAAACTACATAAAATTGAACACCAGGGCCGGCGAGGATATAAAATTTTATTTATATAAAGTAATAATAATTAAAAACGTCAATTAAAATTATTGACGATTCGGCATACGAGCTGTTAGAAGGTATATAACACAGAATGGTTCATCGGATGCGTTATTCATTTTATTCAAATGGTATACATAATTATTCCGTTCTGTTTAATTATGCAATCCATCTCATGCACGCTGCGCCGCACCGAGCCGCCGGGTTTCCTGAATATTTACCGATATGGTATGTTCGATTTGGTTTTTTGTCTTTCGTGTCTTATTGTCTTAGAATATGTTAACATAATTATTTCCTTATTTTGTAAAATATATATTTTATATAAATTAATATGGTTGAACTCTATCACCTGAACTACATTTTACCTGTGTCTCAAATGATAGTCTTTCCCAATATTACAATAAGATCTTATTTACGGCTTAAATTACAAATAATAATAAACTAGATGTGCCCCACGGTTTTACCCGTGTTAAATTTAGCACCAACTCTCCACAGCGCCACCGCGTCCGTACTTGTCTACAACTACTTGTCTACGTATATAGCGTGAAGCTATGTTACCTTCCTAAATAAATACGGTATAAAATCAAAAAATATTTTTTCAAATGTAACCGATTAGCGCTTTCAAACAAAAAAGAAACAATCTATTGAGCATTTTAATACTATAGCTTGACCATAAGTGCCTCCTAATGGTCTGCGGGACGCGGGAGAGCAACAAAACCGACCAATAATCTAGTCTATTGCCAGCCGCCGGCAGCAACAGACATTTGACGTATTGACTTACGCGGTTTTATTGTTGCGATTGCTCCACGTGAGATTATTTTACCAAGATGGAATTTTTGACGATGTAATTAAAAGAACTGTACAATCAATCTAAAGTAGTGCTTTAGCGCGTTTTTATTCAATTATATTTAATAACATACAATATAAAATTAATTAACTTTCATATCGACTGCGTGTAAAGATTACACGCACAAGTTTTTTTCACTATAATAGTTTTTTGATTATGATTTTAATAAAGACAACAATACTATATGTATTAAATATATTATCTATCATTAGATATCTGTACCAGTTGCAATAACATGCATAAACTATTAATCTTAAGATATAGATTATGTGTATATCCGTGCACTGCCGCTGCCGCGCGTCCTGCAAACAATCAGGAGGGTCACGCTTACACCGGTTGGCCTATAGTAAAGATGAAATGCTTTTTATAAAGAAATATATGACGAAGCAATGCGTATGTATTATTGTAGAGCTTACACGACAACACCGCTTGGACTGGTCTAGGGAGCCAGAGCTACACGGTAATTTCCATCACGGCACGAACAAAGAAGTTCGCAAATTCATACGTTTGCCGCACCGTGCAAATATGGAATAGTCTTCCAACCAACGTGCTTCCTCCTCCCTATGATACTGAGTGCTTCAAATGCACGGAAAGAAGAAGTGCGCACGTAAAAAGTTATAATTATTTGGCGTAACAAAACAAAACTAACTCCAAAAATTTTATCGCGTGTCCCAACAACATGATGAAGTTAGACGTCAATGAAAATTATGTAAATTAATTTTACTGGATTTTTAATTATGCAAAAATTTACCGCTGTATAAATACTTAAATATTATTTTAATTTGAATAACATAATTCATTTAATTTCATGAAAAATAATTCAATTGATTTAATTAGATTATTTTTACACAATTAAAAAGTCAGTATAATGTATATTTACATTATTATCTTTGATGGCTTACTCTTTATTATTTCGAACTTCTTTATAATGCGCACGCAGCTCTAAAATTTACCCGCTACTAAACACAACAATAGAAACGCAATTTAAAGAACAAAAAAAGCTAAAAAGTGTGGATCAAGTTTCTGCAGGGATTAAAAAAATATACTTATGCTTTGCAAATTGACCCAAAATCCTTTACCCTGACGAATACTTTTAAACTCGACTTCGTCCCGTTATACTAAAGAATTTCAACCAACCAACATTTCGAATATTTTATTTATTCCATTCACATCTGATTTAAACTCTAAATTTACGATAAGCATTTAAGTAACTGATGTAGGTACAGGAACAAAAGAAAACTTCGCTAAGCCATTGAATTGCGTAACATAAACAATGCATAATACATGAGATGCATAATGCAGGGCCACATCTCCAATGTTCACATGTTTATAGAAAAAAAAGAGCAAACGATAATGTTCAATGTGAATTTTTATGCTAAAATTATATTTAGGTTTCGCAGTTTGACGGGATTGTGAACTCTTCCAGCACTTGTTTAATTTTAAAGAACAATTAAACTTAACGCGTATAAAGTCAGCGTTATAAGCCGGTGTTATGAATACAGGCCAGCCCAAGAACAAAGTATCCAATTCAATCGGTAATCATTAAAATAAAATTAAAATTGCCTTTGTATTGCAATCAATTACTGGCCCGCAAATAGCGTGCTACGTTCAATCTCAAGACTCTTCAAGTCTTAGATAATATCATTTTTTTTCTGAATGTCGCGGGGCGTAAGGCCAATATTTATTTTATAGAACAGGGTCAGCGGTATGTGTTACCTCGTGTGCTCCAAGAACAATAAGAACATACTTATAGATGTCAATTCAACATTGGTAATTTGTAACTCATTTCGTGTTTTGTAGTGCTAACGTCTCGGACGTTTTTGAACGCATTCCTATCTATCAGATTTTAACGTCAACGAAGTTCTGTCAAATTATTTAAACCACAGTGAGTACGCAAATACTTGATATCCCGTCATAGTTTTCACTTAACGTTTTGAAATCGGTCAATATAAACATTAACGCAGAATTTTTTTCTTTACAAATATTCCCATAGACATTGACTTCGAACCTGAACTTGAAATCCTGGAAACTTAGGCCACTAAAAACTAGAAATGAGTAAAATCACTGATGAATTATAAGTATACTAGCTGTGCCCGCGGCTCTGCACAAATTGATTATGAGGAAATATTTTTGTCACGTAATATTATTTTTACTCATATTATTGACAATTCATATAGCCTGTCAATTAAGGAATGATTTATACTTCCCGCGTACTAAATTTCATTAGAATTGGTTATCAATAATTCCCGTCTACATAATTTGATCAAAATCGGTTGAGAATAAGTAAAAACATAGTTTGTTTTTATTATTTTAAAAATTAATATTGACAATTCTTAAAGTATATAAATCCCAAAATTTCATGAAAATCAGTCAAGCCATTTTTAAGTTATATCAGGACATACATCCAGATAAAAAAAATCGGAAATTGATGATTTGTTTATGGTTCTAAATTCAATTCAATACTAAGAGAGGTAGGGCACAGAGAAATTTATTTGGACATTTCTCTCTACTTGGGGCAGTCCGACCGCTGGAACACCTCCACCCTACAGAAGGTAGCAGCCAAATGGCCTAGTGTTGTGTTTCTGCGGTGAGTAGGGTTTCCAGAGCTCCTTGGGGTAGGGGGGTTCAAGGTCGGTAACGCGCTTGTCATACCTATGGTCGCCGCTTATCATCAGGCGTGCCGTATGCCTGTTTGCCACCTTTGTAGTATAAAAAAAATTTGTTAGATTGGTACAACTGTTTTACATCTTGGCGTATAGTTGCATCTGTCATTTAGATTACACACAGTGCTGTTTTTAGTTTGATCATATCTAGTGTGTATTGCGAATTTCATAATGGACAAAAACAACGAACAAAGATTTTGTGTTAAATTTTGCATCGCCAATGGAATTTCGTGTTCAGAGACACTGAAAATGTTACAGAAAGCTTGTGGTGAATCGACTTTATCAAAAACACGTGCTTATGAGTGGTACAAAGTGTAAAAGGTACAAAAGTGGTCGAGATATGCTGGAAGATTTGTCTCGCCCGGGTAGGCCATCAACTGAAGTTAACATCGCAAAAGTGAAAGAAATAATGACCGAAAAGCCTCATTCAAGCTTGAGGGACATAGCAGCTGACCTTTTTGTGTCTCACGAGTCGATCCGCAGGGTGAGGAGATCCGCAGGAGAACCAAAGTCACCGACATAGCCCGAAGAATAGCTACACTTAAGTGGCAGTGGGCTGGCCACGTAGCTCGTAGAATGGATGGCCGATGCGGTCAAAGAGTTCTCGAGTGGCGGCCACGTACCGGAAGATGCAGCGTGGATAGACACGCCACAAGGTGGTCCGACGACCTGGTAAAGGTTGCGGGAAGCCGCTGGATGCGGGCAGCACAAGACCGGTCGTTGTGGCGATCTTTGGGAGGGGCCTATGTCCAGCAGTAGACGTCTTTCGGCTGAAATGATGATGAAATGATGAGTCGATCTGTAACATTGTTTAAACAATCACTTGGGTATGAAACACTTAGCCGGTCGGCTAGTTCCAAAAGACCTGAGTTTTCTCCAAAAACTCAATCGCATAAGAGTCGCTGAGGACATGCTAGAACAAGTCAATTCTAACCCAATATTAATGAAACGCATTGTTACTGGTATCGAGACGTGGGTTTACAAGTTTGACAGGCAAACTAGTCAACAAGCTTCGGATTGGCGCCTTCCAACTGAACCGAAAACAAAAAAACCACGCCAAAATCGATCAAAAGTCAAAGTAACGTTGACTGTTTTCTTTGACTATGCGTTGTAGGTGTTGTGCACTCGGAATTCCTACGGAAGGTCAAATAGTAAATAAAGTATATTATTTGAGCGTTATGCGGCGTTTAAGAGAGCAAATTCGACGAAAAAGGCCAGATTTGTTGTTGGAAAATTTTTGGATTTAGCACCACGAAGGCGCCTTGCCTTCGCACAAGGCCATCATTGTGAACGAATTTTTGACCAAAAACTCAACAAATACCATCGAGCAACCACCTTATTCACCAGATATGGCTCCAGCCGACTTCTTCTTCGTCCTAAACTCAAATTACCACTTCGTGGCACCCGTTTTCATTCGATAGAAGACATAAAGGAGAATTCGCGACGAGAACTAAACTTAATTCCGGAAAAAGCGTTTAAAAATGTTTCCATGATTGGATTATTCGTTGGCCATGTATCGTTATTGAAGGAGCATAATTTGAAGGTAATAAAATAAATTTGGATTAATACGAATACAAATAACAAGATCGGAACCATTAGTGATAGGTATGGTAAGTTTTAAGCATAAATAGAACAACGAAATATTCATTAATAATGAAAAAAATCAAGATTCATTTCTAGTAAAAAATCAGTCTGTCTGGAGTCGTAAAAAAGCCCTTAATTACCGTGGCAACATTATACATACAGTCGCACGTGTTGTTATCTGATTGTCAAGGACACAGCTAAATTCATGTATGCATGTCCCACATTTATTGTTCTGAAAGCTCCATCTGCCTTTTTCTAAAATCTGTGATATCGGATATATTTTTCGTAAAATGTTTTGTAATCGCGATATCCGTATACCTACTTATTTGTCGATGATTACATATATTTTTATTTGAATTTGAGTTTATTTTGAACGTTTAAAATTTGATGTAAAGCATTACCCTCGTTATATAGCCGCAGCGGGTTTTGTTTTTACACAATTTCTTAAACCAATAAATAACATTACGTAATAAAATGTAAATGTTATAATCTTGGTGGCGAGGTTAAAGAATTTCTAATTGAGTTTTTATTGTATTTCAATCGCTTCTGCGGGCAATGCTGAAATTTCCTTTAGAAAAGCGTACACCATTGGACTCGGTTGAAACTACAGTTTTCGTCACTATAGATTTGGTTGGTTTAAAAGGAGGTGGAGGGAGTGTAAATCTATGGTGGAACAATAATGTAAATTTGAATGTCATGGTTGATTATATCAAGAAATTGTTCTTTATTGAGTAGATGTGGTTTTATTGTATGACAAGTATGTGCTAATAAAACGAATACTCCTCCAAAATTCTTCTAGCATAATCTCCTGTTCGTTAAAAATGTTAGGTTAGGTACAGTAGTGTGAATAAGTGAATAAGGCGCATTTTTAATATTTTTAAAATGCAATCAATGATTTCGTTGTTTTTGCTTGTTGCAAATTTTACTTCTACCACGTTTTCACTGTTGCGCTGTTAATACATACTAATCTATACTAATATAATAAAGCGTAAGAGTTTTTTTGTTTCTTTAACACGCTAATCTCTGGAACTACTAGTCGGATTTGAAAAAATCTTTTTGTATATGATAGCCAGATTCACGAGTAATAAGACTACACTTCTCAGCTAGCCTTAAATATTGATTTTTATTAAGTGAGTTGCAATAAATAGCGCACCCTAACTGCTTTGTCCGCGTGCGCTGGCGTAATGGTTAGTGATACGTAAATATTATGTTCTACAAAAATATTGCTCCTTAGTATATCTAAAAAAAAGTCCCCGATACCATATGCCTATCTCTCAATAAGGTATTTTTTATGAAAAACTAAAATAATGCAACACTCGGCTTGGGTCTGACTATATAGGTGTAGTGGCGCGAACGAGCCGTGTTAGTTGTGACGCATAACCCTGGCCGCTCGATAAAAATATCGTCTATACTGAAGTGTTATAAATTATCAATCAGCGATTTCTTTTAAGTGATACGCGGATGAAACCGCTGGCCACAGCTAGTATTATTATAAAACTCAAGAGATTAATATTTTTGTTTGAACGCGATAATTTCTAGAACTACAAGTCAGATTAGAAAAATTATGTTATTATTTCGTAGCCTTTTTGAAAGGAAGGTTATTACTTCACGCTACGACCTTAAGGAACAGAGTAGTAACCATTAACGTCAAGCAACCTGGCAAGCTGCAGGCAAGTACGGAAAGTGAGAACTACGATAAGCTACGTAGTACATGTATATCGATGATCGATGAGGCTACACGGGTGCGTGGCGGCGGCGGCGCGGCGGCGGTTTGGTTAGCAAATTGAACACGGATGAATCCGTGGATACAGCCCGTAGATGTATAAAATGTATCGAAAAGTCTGATTATAATTGAAAATAATTACAATTCACACCAAACTAATACTAAATGTACGTAATGACGTGTTTTTAAAACATGTATTAATGTATGTATCCAACTATATAAGCTTTACAAAATAATCTGATATTTGTCGATTCAAACATACTGTGTGAACTTACTTCACTCAGATTTTACCTTTATCAAAACCATAATTTAAATTCCGTCCCTTTCTCGGTTAGGTATTTCGTTATATTGAGTTTTATTCTTAGATTTCTGGTTTCAAATCAGGTTGGACGTGCGCTCTGCTAAGAATTACATACTTAACGAAGTCATGCATTCGTAAGGAACTGATATATATGTTTTTTTTTTCATGTTATTGTTTAGTGGAATAAAGAAATATCGCACTCAAGTAAAGTTGCAGTAAAACTTAAGTTTTACTACGCAAGCTACAGTGCCCGCTTAAACTAGCTCGACAAAATAACTGCACAGTATCAGATAGAAACTTCGATGCAGTTCAGATACAATAGCCACCGCCGGTGTCAAATTCCATCGGCAGTCGACGACGCCATGCCGGGCTGCAGAAATGCCTCTTCACGCCGCGTTTGAAGGAACCAAATCATAGGAGGGAGGGAACCTGCTGGCAGGAAGGCCATTCCACATCTTCATGGTACGGCATGGAAAGAACTTATCTACGTTCATATCTGAAGCGTTTGTTTGGTATCATATACTGGCACACGAGTCGGTTTAACTTAGTGTTCAGGAGTCTATCCTATCTTTGACTGATCTTGAAGAAGACCTTAGTCCTTTTTCATGTTATTCAAATTTGATCAATGACTATAGTAACCATTTAATATGAGTACTGACTGTGCAATATCTGATTTTCTTAAATTAATTTTGAAGAAGTTTTTGACCTTTATTTATGTCAGCTCCATAAAAACTTGTATATAATTTTTCTCATCTAGACGGCTGTTATTTTGTCAAGCTATTCACCGATAATAATAATAATAATGCATGTTGTTCTTATTATTGAAACCAAACTATTAACCCAGCGTACGTACTATTTACTGGCTCTTATATGCTGTAACTATTGACCTATTGACCCGTACTATTCACTGGATATTAAAAGGTCATCGTTCACATCTCTACAGATATTCCGCACCTATAATCCTAGAGTTATATTGCTGTAATTACAATTTTATGCATTCAATTTTATTTCTTATCCTCAATTAGTCTTGGTCGATCGAAAGATTAATGCTAAAGATGACGTCCACTTTTAAAACTGCCCCATTTATATTGCCCTGATATAAATATATTGAGGTAAAAAGTTCTAAAAGTGCTATAAGAGCTATCTGTCTGAACGCGATAAACTCAAAATAACCGAAGGAATTTTCATACGGTTTTCATCAATGGACGGAGTGATTCATGAGAAAAGGTGTATGATAGTTGTATAATTCATGAAAGTTACGTGTAAACTGAATTAAAAATGACGATGATTGTTAAAAATGTCGGAAAAAAATCTTGCCGTCTGGGAGTTTCACTGGCGTGCGCCGCGTAAATCAATATATGTATTACTCTACTGCCGGTGTGAAGCCGGAGCGGGTGGCTAGTATCAAATATATGTCACAGTAACGATGGCAAAGAGAAAGAGTATGCGTGGTGTTTTTCAACTTACATATATTAACGAATCAGATACGACTTGTCATCGCACACCCGCCACGACCGCCCTCCTCTGCGGCAACTCAAGCCTAGGTCCGATCCATCGGCATGGAGCCCTTGAGCCAAGCTGCCGCTTGCGCGCTACAGTGACTCTACATTCACTAACTATCAACAGACATTCATTACACTGCACACCACACAGGTACATAAGTTCTGTAAGGGACATTTTTTCTTTTTTTGCCTAGTTAGATTAAACAAAAAAATTCAGATTACTAAATACACATACACAATATGTTCCTTCCCTCCACCGGCCACTTTGGCACCCTCGGAACTTGTTACCTTGCTTTCGCGGCTGAGTGCCTTAAGCGCTCGCCCCCGAGCCCGGTGAAGTTGTAAAAGCCGCAATGGCTCCAGGGCCCCTAAGGCTAACAGTTTTTCAGTTATGGTGCATGAAGCTTAACGAAGTTACAATTAACAAAGGTATAACTAATAATAGTCAATAATACAATTTTTAATAATACAATACAATATTTAACTACTTGTATCAGTGTTTACATATTACAAGATATTAGATCAAAGCGTGAGAGAGTTCATGTTTAGATTAATACAGCTAACGCTCTACATGTGAGAGTCTGCACATACTTTTTATCAGGCACTTTCTATTCTTGCGGTTGGTATAACGAACGTTCTAGAGACAGTGATTTAATAATTTCCATGCATTTTAGTATTGTCCATTTCATATGTCTGAAAAAGTGTAGAATTCACTACAAACATTTGATGCAAATTGCAGGTAAAAGAAGGCATTGCAGTCGCGCGGAATATGCACACATTGAAACCTTATCAACAAACTTAACCATTTCTATAAATTTCACGCCTAGATATTTCTTCTCTTTCCTTAAACGTTATCGTTATTTAATAAAAGTACCTACAAACACAAAGTACTATATAAACGTTTATTCTGGACTATGACTGCGACTGAGAACATCTGTAATACTGAATGTGTTCTACTTTTGTTTTTTTGTTACGAGTAAATTATTTTATTGCAATCAAAATTTTATTATCCACGGGTGTAACAATACTAAACTGCACTAGATTACTTCATAAAAAAATGTTAATACGACAATTTTTTTTTATTTGTTTATCGATGTGGCCACACTCTCACCTGATCTTAAATGACGATTCGGCCAAGATGGTAAAACGCTAAGCCTTGTGGGAGCACTGGCTCTCAAATGCAGCTGCCGGAACACACCCATTGGTGCTTGGCTAAAGATTTTCAACTTGAGGGTGGTAGCTAGCCAGGAGGGTAATAGAAAAAGCTCTACCACCATGCTATGTTTTCATCGTGATGTTTTCCTTCAACAAAAAGCTCAGGCTCATTGCAGGGATTCAAAATCACGGCCATCGACGCGATATCCGAACACACTACCATTGAGCCATCATAGTAAGTCATGGTAAGAGATAAAGTAAAAGGTTTACCAGGATCATGGTTCAAGTTAATTTGTTAGGTAAATACTTTTCAATCAATAAGTTCGATACCGTGTCAGCTAGAGGTGCTGTTAAAATACATTTATATTATAAAAAAATGAAACGTTGTTACTCATACTATAAAGGGCAAAGTTTATCTTCATAAAATTGTCTTGATAATGAAGTAACTTTCGCTCATAAGGATTAATATGTCATGCCTTAATGTTCATAAATAGCTTTTAAATTTTCAATAAATGTTTGTCACAAAATACCTTATTTTGGATTATATGTATAAGAGATAGTATATAGTATTGCAGACTTTTTTTTAGATGTAATAAGGAGGAATATTTTTGTAGAATATCGTATTTACGTATCACTAATCATTACCCCAGCAAATGCAGATAAAACAGTTCTGGTACGCTGTTTCTTCCGACTTACTTAACAAAAATCAATATTTAAGGCTAACTGAGAGGTTTAGCCTAATGTTCATGAATCTCTATCGTACACATATATTTTTTTGAATCCGACTGATAGTTCCAGAGATTAGCGTGTTTAACAAACAAACAAAAAACTTCGGCTTTATTATATTAAAGTATATAGATTAATTACCTAATATACATTCAATTGTACTTAACTGTTTTATTTTTATTACATTTTGTAAGCAAGTGTGTGATCTCAATTTTTATATTTTCTTAGTCTTACAACATTACGAGACACATACATAGTTACATTTGGCTACGTTACTTTTTTTAATTTTTGTTATGTTAAATACGTATAACTCGATGTCGGTTTGTTGATGTAACTCATTTGGACTTGTTACAAAATTGAGTGAATTTGGTTTTTTTCTTTTCTCAATGGCCGTCGCAAAAACATTTGCCAACATCAATGTTGTGTATTTCCATGATACTGTAAATTATATATTGTTTCTATTGTCTTCATTATCTAGTATTTGTTTAAAGATGCAATATTTAACGTGAACATGTCAGAGTAAATCGCTGCCTACCTTACTGAAACTTTCACGGGAGGTTATGAGGTTCACCTTCTGTTATATTGTTTCGCATACACTTGTGGACGATGACTAATAAAGAATTTTGCCTGGTGACAGATTTTCCTTTTTTTACTAGCAGTCTTGCGCGAGTTGGGACATCTCGTTTTTAGGAACTCAAAAGATTCTTCCTCAGACAATAAATCTGCGTGGAATGAACTGTAATCGTCCTTGTGTACATGTACTTAAAACATATTGCGAGTATACAAATAAAAAAATGCCAAGTACGTGTAGGGCCACGCGTAGTTTAGAGATCCGTAGTTGCCCGTCACAATATGCAGACTTAGAGAGTTTAAGCAGCTTTAAGTAATTTTTAATGGAATTTGTACGGAACTACTTGAGCTTAATATTTCGTAATCGGAGGTCTGAATCTACAAATGGTTTTCACAGACTAGTAGTATTTTTGAATGACCTATCCAACGAGACCCTACATGATGGGATAGATGAAAAAAAACATTCCCATTTTACGTGTAGGGGAGGTACCCTAAACAATCCTTTTTTTAAGATTTTATTTTACGACTTTGTCGGTGTGTTTAATAAGTTTACCCATACCAAATTACAGCTTTCTAGTACTAATTATCTCTGAAGTAGACCGCGGACAGACAAATGGAGATAGCGAAACTATAAGGATTCCTTTTGACTTTGGAACCCTAAAAATGTTAATTACAAAACTCTATATAAAGCTTTCCACTGTACAAGTCTTGACAATAACTTCGAACTTTTTTATATAATTAACAAATATATATTTTTAGGGTCTCGCATTTGAAGTCTGTGTTCGGAGATTGCTAACTTTAGTAATAACTTAACATTACTTACATATGAAAAAAATATTGACTCTTATACGCTTACTTAAGCCAGTACACTAAAAAACTTCAATAAATTCAATTTATGGTAAATAGTTAATATTATGTTCCGTGCAACCTGAGCGTCACCGCGAGCGAACGCTGGTATGTAGCTTACAAAAAGTAACAAATGTCGGTTAACAGCACAATGCACTGTATGTAGGACGTAGTGACATAATAGCGGCTGCTAGTCACCACACCACTTGTAGGAAATATATATAGAGCGGCATTGAGCATTGTCGATGAGTTGCAGTACTATCGATAAATATCCATTATTAAATACTAAACTAGCGACAGTTATACTAGTCCTAACCTTAAAATGACTATTTCTTTAACAAAAATAATGAAATGCTGCTCTAAAATATACTATTAGATACCAATAAATGGAGGTCGATCGCTATTGAAGCTATTCTTGATAAATCCTTATTATCACATCATCATACCGTATAGTTTTTAGGGTTCCGTTTCCAGAAAAAGAACCAATATTGTAAGGCTACGCTTTCTATGGGACTTTTTATCTTTGGAACTTACAGTTGAAATTTTGAAATTTTCACAATATTTTATATGTTATTATGACGGATATTTGAACAATCAATAATTGGCCCCATTTAAGAAACGTGTTTATTTCGACGTTTTTTATTATATCGTAAGAACGGTAATACATACAAACTCTAAACTAAAACAACAAGTAATATAAACTAGCCTAGTGTGAGTCAGATTGTGCTAATAATCCCGAACTGAAAGAAAGAAAACAATTTTGCACAACGAAAACATATTGCGTGTTGGAACGGAAACCTTGGTAATTACCGTGGAAGTAGAAATATCTCCCAACAACGCTAACGAGACGTTCAAAAAACCGAACGCGAACTGTCTGTATGCTTTTTCATCGCAAAATCTAGTGTGTTATGGGAGCTGCACTTGAGAAAAATCCCCTTTTTGGACTAGAATGTTACCAACTTCAAAAACGTCCTCACTTAACATCTGCTGAATTTAACGTAAATCTGTAACTAACAAAAAAAAGTTAAGACATCTTATATTCAATGATGCGAAAATAATTAAACATCGGAACAAAGTTTCAAAAAAAAGTTAGCAACCAGAGACCATGCATAAAGATCTATTGCAATCTATTTACCCATTGTAACTACTTAGTACCTACTCTTTCATATTATCTGTAATCGTGGAGCTATCGTTACCTAATTATTTACATTAGTAAAGTATAGTAAAGGCACCTAAGTTAAATTTTTAAAAGATATGACGACTAAGTCGTAGTATGCTTGTGAACTCAACAATAGTGTCTGGCTGGATCGCAATTATTATAAACTTGTTGTAACACCCGCTATAGTGGCAATCTTAGGTATGTCGTTTTTTTTCGGGCTTGTGGACGAGCGCAGAAGGTACTTAGCCGAGGATGTGTCGCGTTTCAGGATCAGCCAGTATATATCCAGTATTCAAGTGGGGTGGTAGGTGGTGGTCACCGTTGTTTTTGAGTTTGTATTCTGCTAGCCACCAGGCGCAGTGTCACCCAATTGTCGTGCTTCTATATATAAAACAATTGAGGTCATAAACAAATTAAAATATCATATTTTCTAATTATGTCATTTCTATCGAAAATTTTGAATTTATAATGACAACTGTCGTTTGTATAAATCTACAGAGATATGATGTCAGTTAAGAAATAAAAATCCTTTTAAAAGCAAATAAATTATATTTAAATACTGATATCATGGCTGGCAACGCTATATCTCTGTTATTTCTTCATCAAAATTAATTAGTCAAAATTTATTTCAATGTTTTTATTCACCACTATTTACGAATAATAAATTAACGTTTTCTTTATAAAAAGATTGAAAAACTTTTTCATCAAAGCATTAAGGAGCAGGCAAGAAACTCCATCGGGTTTATTTAATTTTATATTTTTTCAACTTTAGTAATATTACTTTAATTTATTATTATTAATAATAATATTATTAATTTAGTGAATGTGCGGAGAGGGAATCATTTCGAGACATCATTATTATTTACATAATGATCCTGCATGACGTGGTACTTGAACTTATTGTCAGGCAAATCAGTAATGTGTTGGGGATCTTATTATAGATCCTAACACTATTACCTAAAAACTTTTATCGGTCTTACTAAGTCGATAACACGGTGCAACTAATTTATGTCTATTTTTAATATGAAAACTGTGCTGGTCTTTGAGAAAATGTAGCTTGTCAAAGTTTTACGAATATACATTAAATTATCTACGACATATCGGGAAGGCACAGTTGAGTAACTCAATTCCTGCAACTTGTTCTTGAATGAAAATCTATTCAAGGCGATCTGGAAATTTGTATAACTAACATGACAGTTGTTACATTGTTTACGTTCTATAATTAACGAAATATTCACACGAGTCAGCTTGTAAGTATATAATTAGATTTATTATATAACAGATTTTGAAAAATTAAATTAAAATGAAAAATAAATATATGGACATATATTTATATAATATATAACATTAAATAAAAATCCGGTAACACAATTCAATGTACCTCCTTAATGTCTTTATAAGTCGACTAGCAGCTGCCAGGAACATCGTTTGCGTTTGTTACACATAAAATATAAATATCCGGGCGATCGAGCTATGCTCGGTGTCTTAAAAAAAGGTCATTAGCGCGATATCTTGGGATTTGTTGCAGTCAGACAAATGTAACTTGTATTAACATATTGTCTTTTATTATTCCTGTTAATAGCTAAATTTTTTTCTGTTTAAGTGGCAATACTGGGACTACCCAAACCTATTTTTGTTATTTTTCTTCCAATAAAAAAAAAGTTTATGTTTAAGTTGGTTATCGATAAAGTTGATTATTGAAAACATGAATAAAACGGACATTTTCTGAAAATGAATCCTAGCTAGTTCGATTTATCGCCCCCGAAACCCCCTGTATACTAAATTTCGTGAAAATCGTTGGAGCCGTTTCAGAGATTCAGATTATATATATATACAAGAATTGCTCGTTTAAAGATATAAAATAATAATAGAAAATAGCTTACATTTCCTCATTTGTCACTCTGTTTTATGGCAATATTCTTAACATCAATAAATTATCGGTCAAATATGATTTCTCTAGCATTAATTAGAAATGGTTTGGATAAGATTTCAATGTAATTTTTTCAATGTTTCATAGTAAAATTATCATTGTATAAGAAGTATTTTATGAATAGCTGTTCCCCATGGTTTCACCCGCCTTAAATTTATCCAAACAACACTCCACCACGTCACCACCAACGCACTACAACGCAACGCTGAGTAACCCGTAAGATATATTGTTACGGTCTGAGTAAGAGAAAAATAAAAATAAAGTCACCATTCTCGAAATCTCAAGAATCGTCTGGAATGTACTCGAAATATCGTGTATTTATCATAGTGTAGTCGTATGTCGTGCAGTCATAGGTTCGTGACGCACACATGGAAAGTCTGATCTCTACAACTGTCAACAAACAATGGGCTATAAGCTATAAATGAAACGTTCCCTTCCCTTTAAAAGCGATGACGTAAGTTGTTTACAATATGTTAAGAGTTCAGAGACCTTCTAGAGATTTAGTGATCGTCTCATTTGGGTGTAAAAGCCAGCCGTATTGTGCGTCACGGCAGTTCTAATTTCGAAAGCGAAGTGGAAACAATAATCAAATAAAAGAAGAACTACAAGAGGAACATACAGCCTTATTCTGTGAGTACATACAGGTTGATTAATTGTATAATAAAAGTAAGCAGACTATATAGTAACTTAAATAAAATCTAAAGCATTATTAAACAATTTCACGAAAAGAATCCTTTTTAATATTACCTACGATAATAATTGTGTAAGAAGTCGTAAGACATGACAGAGATATAAAATACTGATAAAATCTCGGACCACTTCCGAGTCATGCGGTTCGTAAATAATTTCCGCTTGCTACCGGCTTTTGTTCTGTATCGGTATTAAGTATTGTTCCTATCGCGCGTTTTTAGAGCCGAATCGATAATAACGCACCGTGGGAATATGTTATTATTTTATGGTAGAGATGTAGTAAACGATAATACAGTCTATCAGATATTAAGTGGTTAATACAATCCATGAACTTCCATGACCACTCGAGGACAGGATTGCAGTCATAAAAGAGACTAGTCATAGATAGAGACTACTCAAGGATGCCAAAGTGGCCGAACCTCGAACCGTACATGCAAATAAGTCGCGATCTGACTAATTCCCTATCTGTTAAATTAGATCTAACTATACATACTCTTACAATACATGTTTCTGGGAAGAATGAAGAAACATGCGTATATGTATTTATTATATATGGCAATCTTGGTCTTACTCTAACTAGCCAAAAAAGAAAAAAAGGTCCTTTACAGAACCTATGTACCTGAGTAGTGTGCATATGTGAAGTGCAGTGTCATGTGTGTGTGTCGATAGCTAGTGAATGCAGTGTCTCTGTATCGTGCGAGCGGCTGCTGGCTCAAGGACTCCATGCCGGAGGAACGGATCTAGGCTCGAGTTGCCGCTGGAGAGGGTGGTCGTGGCGGGTGTGCGGGAGCGAAGTTAACCGCCCGTCTCCTACGGAGGAACGGTGGTTTCGCGAATATAATCAGTCCGAGCTGCAGTTATCCCTTTAGCGCTCTATACATTCGTTCGAGCACAGTGCGCCAACAATAGATTTATGTTAAAACCTACTCTTCAAATAATGACGACCGCGTTTCGTCTTAATACTATCCTTGAAAAAACGCTCTGTGGGGACAAGGTCTTAAAAATTAAATGTAAACAAACAATTATTTTAATACTATACATTTTAGGCCTTCATTCTTCAAAAATATATCAGTTCCATTGCTACATATTATAAATTTAAATAACATTCAATAAAATGTGTATTTTTTTTTCTCTTGTATGATCTTTTTTTTTTTCTTATGTATTCACTTTAGTTAAATTAGTTGTAGTTTATTATTAGTGTTGCGAAATCGAGCTATTGCTAATAATGCTATTGTGTTTCACTAAATTTTGCAACTTTTTATTAGTTATACTCGGAGACTGTCGTTTTGTTCTCTTTTGCAATTTATCGTTTCGCTACAAATTTATTTAGGTTTCAATAAACAAAGGATTTACTGCGATGCTACTTAGCAGGTATGAAATATTTTTATCGTTAATCAATCTTGTCTTACTTGCTCAATGAAAAAGAAGCTCTCGGGTACACTTCTGATTGTGATATGCGAATCGTGTGTGTCGTCATGTTAAAGTGCTTAAATTCCATAATATAAAGTATGCTATTATTCATTCATTCATAACTATACTATAAGGATATTGTTTTGATTTTATTGTTTTAATCAATTACTTAAGTGGTTGTAAAAGATTCTATAAAAAAATTCAAACTACAATGAAATTCTGTATTAAAATAATTATTTATGTTGACCAATATAGAGATTAAGCAAGAAATGAAGATTTGTATAATGCCTAGGAACTTATGTATGTAGCGTCTTATAAACATGTTTAGATAATTAATTCTAAACATAATTACTTCACAAAGCTGATTATTCTAATGCTAATATGCTATAAATTTTTATATTAATGTTAAAATCACTATTGCCGTTGATTTAAGTACAAATGTTTCCTGTTTAGCGGTGCATGCAGGAAATAATCTGTCAGACCTTCTCAACTATCTGTCTATATATAACTAGGGTTACAACTTATAAATAAATACACGGCTCAGTTTGAACTTGAATTTTTTACCACGACAATTATTTATTTATTTTTCGGTCATATTTAAGTAATGTCTTTTTTAATCAGCAACTATTTATTTGGTAGTAGCCTTGATTCTGGTGCGATAAATAAAAGTTAACTAACTGTTACCTTTCTTGTATCTTGAACTTAGAGAGCACTCTTCCAGCCAGGTATTGTGGGATGAATTTGGACTGTCTTTGTCAAGTTTGCAAAACGTTTGCAAATATTCGAAATCGATCAAAAGTCATAACTAAGCCTTCAGATTCTATAACGAGGTGTGAATATGTATTCAAGAAAGCAGCCGGCGTTGGTGGTAATTTCTCAAGCGTTCCGGTTTCCTCACGATGATTTCCTTCACCGCCAGCTGAAAGTGTTACCAATTTAAATGTACGCTAAATCCGAAAATTTCATTGCTATTTTTATTTTTTTATCGTTATAGGTTTTGGCATAGTGTCCACAATCTCACCTGATGTTAAGTGACGATGTGACTCAAGATTACTAAACCTAGTGGAAGACTGACTCTCAAGTGCAGCTGCCGGAACACACCTATTGGTGCTTGGTGACAGATTTTAAACTTGAGGGTGGTAGCTAGCCAAGCGGGCATTAGACAATGCCCTACCACCATGCTATGGTTTCCTCACGATGTTTTCCTTCACCGAAAGCTCAGGCTCATTGCAGGGATTCGAACTCACGTCAATCGATGCGAAGTCGTACATACTACCACTGAGCCATTATCGCTTCAAATTCAAGTTCTCTAAGTTCGAACCTACGGACATCAAATCTATATTCCGCTTGTCTAAACACAACAAACAAGCTAAAATGACGCAAGTTTATTAATAAAAGAAAAAACACTCATTGACCTAATTTCGTCAAAAACGTGAACATGTGTTTCTTTATTTATAATTGTTTTGTTTGTTAAGCTGGCAAATTAAATGTTTACTTTATTTTGTTCTATATTTACTGAAGTTATACTTCTTAAAGCGCGTTATGAAAAAATGATGAGAGCGAATTTTTACACATTGTAACATAAAGCCTACACTATGAAGTTACTCGCTAAACCTCTTGTTTTATTGTGGTGAATTACACACCACATTACACACTCGATGGTATTTAAAAAAACGGCCAAGTGCGCATCGGGTCAAGCGCAGTATAGAGTTCCGTTGTTGCCCGTCACTACATGAAGACTTAAACGGTGGCTTTAAGTAAGTTTAAATGTTTTTTTTACGAATACTTCCTTTTTTATTTATTCTCCAAGTTCATTTTATAAGTTGGTCGACTATTACTCGTGAACTTGTAAAGCCTACTTAGCTAGGAAACTTTTTCTTTTAACTTCGTTATAAGTTATTATTGCCGTGAACTTATTCACATATTTAAAAACAACCATTTAGCACTTGACTCTTAACAAAAATTTGCACTTTAAAGCCTAATATTTAGCAAACGGATCCCTGAATTGAAAAATAGTTTGTGAAAACCACGTACATCCGCAATATTTTTGAATGAACGAGATGATTTGATGACGAGAAAAAAAAATCATCCCCAATTTACGTGTAGGGGAAAAACAAAAAGATATGTTTTTCAAGATTTTATTTTACCATTTAAAATTGCTTGTTGGAATCCCTAACAAAATCTGTATCAGTCTCAACTAAATTTTGAAATAAATATAAGTTTCTGTTTTTCTTTTTTTTTTTTCGTATCATTATTTTATTTCAATCAATTAATTTAGTAAAAATTAAAAATAATTTTGATCACGTCATAGAAGTATAACTTGTAACACATGTATTTAAAAAAAAATTACCTTGTTTAAAATGGAAGACGTTAGTTACTCGTACTAAGAATACGTTTTGTTGGTTAGGGTCAAGGTGGTAAGTGGTTCGCGAACATAATTAGTTTCATGTTAAACCAGTCTATAATATATATACCGTTATAGTTTATTTAACATTGCCACTGTAGTTCATATATCAGGGTTACTGACTAAACTTACCAGAGGTAACGAAGCTGGCTAATATATTTAATCAGTGCATAGAAACAGGAACTTTCCCTAATTTAATAAAAAATAGTAAAATAGTTCCTCTGTTTAAATCAGGTTGTAGAAGTAATCTTGGAATTTATATACCAATTCCTGTACTTCCTTCGATTAGTAAGATTTTCGAGAAAATTATGCTTAAGCAGCTAGTAGAAAATTTCAATGCACAAGAGATTTTGGACGGTCGGCATTATGGTTTCACGAAATCAACATCAACCATTGACGCTGGTGCAACGCTGTTAAGTCATATTTAGGGCCTGGGAGGAGTCGCCGATAAAATACATTTTCCGTTTGTTACAACTAATTGCAAAATCTTCATCTTTCGTCAGGATATTTGTCCGCATTGTCTGTCGTCGTCAGTCGATAGAGTTTAATTAATTAGGAAAATGTGCAAGGATTCCGAGTAATTCTAGAGTGAGACTTGAACTAGGAGGTATTGAGTCGATAGTTCCACTGGTCTTAACCATTCTACTACAATCAAATCCATTGGAGTATAGTATTTATATTATTTCTCAAAGTTTTTTTAATTACATCATTTTAATGCTTGTTCCTTGCTATTAAAATAGTTTAAAAACATGTAAGAGGCGCCATCTATTAAAAATCTGTTTTAAAAACATGACAGCTGTTAAATTGGTTATATTTTATAATGTTAAAATATTCACTCGGATCAACCATTATACTAATTACCTTGGAGTAGTTATTTAGGAAACCATATCCCATTGGTGGAAATTTTCTTTGTTAATTTAGAATTTGAATCTTGACAATTAAATTTAAAAATAATAATAACGACGATATAATCTTAATTGCTGGGATAGAGGACTGTTAGAGTTCATTAAACATAGATTAAAAAAATAAAATAATAGTATCGATTGTTTTAATAAACACTATCGATTTATCGATTAACTAGATAATGTTTCTTAGTACCGTATATTTTAACATGTAGAAAATGTGTGACAAATACTGCGAGACAAGTTGTATGCCTTCCTTTTAATAAATAATAAATTTTAATTATCGATTCATTAAGCCTGACTATCGATTGTTCGATAGAGCAAATGACTATCGAATAATCGATAGGCAATCGATTTTTAATGAACACTCGGATCTGGGGCATGCGTGTACAGATTGCCTTGTACGCGTTTATTATCTAATGTTATTATATTCCTAGATAACGTGTACTCTTTTATGCATTTATAAGTTAACACTTGACCTCTAATTCACTTGATGTTAATGGCGATGTAATGAACATACTAAACTAAGAAAAGGATTGGTTTTTATTTGCAGTTATCGGAACAAAAGGATAAATGGTTGTATTAATTATAGATCGTAATAAGGATTCATCACATCAATTGTTTTGATAGTTATATCTTCATAATTTACTACAGAGCCAATAACGTGTAGAAGTGTCACGTTCACTTATTATGAGCACAGTATCGTAAATTTCATATGCTATAATGTTAAAAAACTTTTATTCGTAGGGAAAATTCTTACGGTTACCCTCTTACTTGGCGGAGCAAGAAGGTTATGTGAGGCTGCTACTCAATAAAAACCCAAGATGTACCCGCCGCCGTATTTAACGGGGCAACAAGGGTTCACGCGAGCACTTACCGTGTCATTCTGGTGGTAGCCGACCCCGCCCAGATGCCGGTCCCCTGCGCTAAAGAGAGGCAGTCTATTACAACCCTGTCTCCCTGATGACTGAACCAGTGCAATGGAAGGATAGGTTCTCTATGATTCATGTCCAGCCAAACCAAGCCAGCCAAGCGTTTAATGGTTTCTGTTTAAGACGTGCAATTGCTTCACGGCGATTATGATGTCACGGCTAAATCCCTTAAAGGGTAGTATCCCTTTAAATACGCTGGATGCTCAGTCGTGCGTTATACATTTTCAATTTAGGCCCTAAAAAGGTACTTATGAACATGAAAATATTTCCAGTAGCACGGAAAACTGCCCGGAACTTTTTTTACTGTATACATAATGTTTACTGTTATGTAATAATTAAATTATTTAAGTACATGCACATATAGGCAATCATTTCGAGATATCAGTATCATTCACATAATTATCTACTCTATACTAACCTTTTAACAATAAACCTGGTTCAGATGGTGCTTGAACTTATTTCCCAGTAAATTGTGAATGTACTGAGGAACCTTATTATAGAAACCTAACAGTTACCTAAAAACTTTTATTAATCTTAATGAGTGTAAAACATGATATGGCTAATTTGTTGTATGGCTAAAGGTAAACATACAAATTACACGTAACATTGTTATATTCATAAAAAAACATTACGTGCTCTATCGTCACTTAACGCCATTGTTTAATATCCATTGTTGTTCGAATAATAATAATTATTGTTATCTCACAATGTCTCATATATTCAAGATCACGTATTTTAAGACCAACTAAACTGAAAATATACAAACATAGGCGGTGTTATAGATATCTATATTAATAATACATATAAAGAAAGAGTGTAAATTTCATGAGTCTGTTCATATGTGGAGGATAATCTCTGAAACTAACTGTCAGATTTTCAAAAAACAAACGATTCTAAGGAAAGGAGCTGTAACTATGAACATCAAGCAATCTGGAAAGCTGTAGACAAATACGGAAAGTGAAAATAATTATAGGATACACAGGTGTATTAGCGGCGGCATGTTGGAGAGGTGGTCGAATAAATTTAACACAGGAGAAACCGTGGGACACAGCTTGTAGTGTATAAAGCATAGAATATAGAGCGGCTATGAATATAATTTCGATATAATAATTGTCATCTCAATCGAATATTTATTATTCTGACTATGTAATTAAATCCCTCAATTTTAGTTTCGGCATTTAATCATTCCTTTTTTTTGGGTCTAATTAAGACAATTTGACCCAATCAATAGATTGTACGAAAAGTTGGTTGCAAACAAGCACACGGCCCGCCTGATGGTAAGCCGACTATGGACGCTTGCAACACCAGAAGTATCACATGCACGTTGCCGACCCTTTAAACACCTATTAACTCCACTTTTGAAGAATCCCATACTGTAGTCCGCGGGGAAACCTCAGCAGGGAGCACATTCCATATCCGGAGCGTTCGCGGAAGAAAACTCCTCTGAAACCGGACTGTTCGCGACTACTTCGGTTCCAATGTGTGAGAATTCCTCAGAACACAACCCATTGTACAAGCGGTAGAACACGCACAAGGACGCAAAGTCTCTCCTTAAACTTAAAGGTTCGTTACCGCTTGTGAGATTGTAATTGTCAACAATTCTCACAGCTTGTTTTTGAGCCAAGTCAAATGGGTCAAGCTGTTATCCAGGTGCTCCTGCCCAGAGATGACAGCAGTACTTCATATGGGGTCTGACTTGTGAATTATATAACAGCAGCCTTTGCAACGGGGTGAAGTACCGCTTGCTCTATTCAACACACCAAGCTTTTTGGACGCCAGCTTGACCTGGTCTTTTAAATGACTACAGAACTGAACGTCACTGGAGATGTCGACACCCAGGATTCCAATACTCTTTGAGATGTTTAGGGGTGTTTCCCTGGAATTGGGGAATTTCCAATTACGTTTTAGTCTTCTGTACCGTGTAACAATCTACGACTGGAACGTTATTGTCAATAAAATAGTCTATATTATATAGTAAATACTAATATTATAAAGATCAAATGTTTGCTTGTTTGAATGCGCTTATCTCTGGAACTAACAGTCAGATTTGAAAAAAGCGATTTGCTTTTTATATTATTTTTAATATCACACTACCATCCTTATCAGCGGAGTAATTACCATACAAAGTGTAGATAACAAAGAACACTAAGTGAGAACGAACTAATAGTGCAGGATTGCCGCCAGTGTATACTTATAAAACACTAGCGGCCCGCCCCGGCTACGCACGGGCATTTAACAAAAATAACAAAACTTAAAAAAAAAAAAAATGCACACACACCCACCCTTCTTTTTGCGTCGGGGGTTACTAAGAAAGAGTACATTATAGAGAAAGTTTTGTATTGTTTTTTTTTTTTAATATAAATATTAATTTTATTGTTATTTCTTATGTTTGTAAAAAGATTATATCTACAAAACTAGTACGGCATTAATATTGCATATTTTAATATAAAAATGTAGTTATTTTGACATAACTGTAATAGTTAGACATATTATATCTCGGACTTTTTTGTAGATATTGATGTCTTCTATAAAATTGTAGTACATTACTTTGCTCTATTGTCAATAATTTTCGCGACATAACGTTTTTTGGTATTGGTAGTTTTTGAAGTGAAACTTCTTATGCGACTTCCAACGCGTTAAACGTTAAACGCACATTATCGGTATCTCCTCTTCGTCTGAGCCAGAGCGAGAGAGCAAATGTCGGTGTGTATGTATATTGCACACTGTTTAAATAAAATATAAAATATCTTTTAAAATGAAGTTTCACTTCTATCGTGTGTGAATCGCAACACACCTTTTTTTTCACAAGTTGGGTTATATTATCGAATTTTTCATACGGATCCCTAACTTTTTTGAAAATATTCTATCGCCTATATTCATTAGGGATAATGCAGGATTCTAATGGTGAAATAATTTCTCAAATCAGTCCAGTGTTTCAGAGCCTATTCAATGCAAACAAACAATCAAATCTTTCCTCTTTATAATATTAGTTTAGAAAAGAAAAAAATATATTGATCACTCCGAAGTAATGTAAGCTTTCTTTCAGTAATTCAAAATTAAAAAAAAACAATGCGGATTAACTCGCGGTTCACAGCTATAAAAATTAAAATAATAAATAGTGACATAAACAAAAGCAGTTTATTTCGGTGTTGGTATAAAGATAGCGGAGTTATAAAATAATGTAAGCAATTAGTCTATGATTCTAGCGAGCTAGCTGAATGCATTCGGTGCAGTGAAACCGTGTTGACGCTACTCTTCTTTTCCAGGTCAAGGACATCGATGCTGAGAGCCATCACGCGGTGAACGCGCTGGACAATAGCTTGGAGGAGAAACTGTGAGTATTTATCATTACCATATAATTCGTTCACAGAATCGAATCATCTACGATACCTGTCAATGATTTTTGTATTGTTATATCCAAAATAAAATTTTACGATACCTAAATTTGAAAGAGTAGATGAGATGAGATTAAGTTTATAAATATAACGCATTTTTAATATCTGGACGGTGTTTTGGGATGATTTGTAAGATTTAGACTTTGACTTAGACAAATTTCATTCAATTTGGTTGCTTAATAGTATTTTATATTTTAAATACATATAGCGTTTTTATAATTAAATGAACGGTTCGCTTTAATTTTGCACCTAATATACAGAGACACACACATTTGCGCAGCTTTGTCAAAATACGTTTTTTTTACTCATATTTTTTATAGCCAGGTTGTAATATATATCTCATTACTTTATAAAATACTAGCTGTGCCCGCAGCTTTGCTCTAGTGGACTACACATGTCAGCGCTACTACAGCGCTATCTACCGGGTTCAGTTGTGAACCTAAACAATTCAGAGAACCACGCAAAAACATAATAAAATTTCACCAAAATCGATCCAGCCGTTTAGGAGGGGTTGAGTCACATACACACTTACAGAATAATTACATATATAACGATTAGAAGTAATTAATGACGACAAAGTAAGTTTAAGTCATATAACAAATTGCCGCCTGCTTACGCAGAGACCTTATATATATATACCATATTTGTGTTCGTCTTTATATATAAACAGTATTTTCGTAGACCTCACGTGTGACTCATGAGCACAGCTACACTATATAAACGGGTAGAAAATAAAACTGGCGTTACAAAACAAGGAACCGTTCGAAATCGAAAACTATTAACACTATTATTGGACCCCCGTTATAACGATATCTGCTTTACATAACGACAGGAAACAAATCGGAACTCGTTACGTAAATGGCGACTGATAGATGTACATACTGGAACACGCGTGACGTAGTCTCGACGCGTGGGACACGCAATCGCAACTATTACAGTGATCATAATCACCGTAACATGTGATCAGTTTGATCATAGATGCTCTTTATTTCCTATAATCGTTTCTAGATCCAGATTTTAACTGAAGATATTTTGTTTGTGTGATGTGATAAGTTAGTATATGTCCGCAAATCCAACAGTTGTATCCATACATCCAGTCAGTCGAAAGACGTCCATTGCTAGATATAGGCTTCCTCCTAAAATCGCCACAACGACAACAACGACGCATCTCGCATCCAGCGGATTCCCGCAACCTTCATTAGGTCATTGGCCCACTTTCCACCGCAAACATTCCAGCCCCATTGACCATCCGTTCTATGAGTACTGTGCCTTGCCCGCTGACACTTAAGTCTAGCAGTCTTTGCATTACGCCAGTTGTATAATGGTGGGTAAATGTTGTAATTTGGTAGGGATCTGTACTTGACTGGGTCGCGACCACCACGCACGCGATGAAAAGCCCGCCACAGTTATACTTTTTGTTGTCCCGTTTTGGGATAAGCCATTGTATATCCAGCTGCCGAGAGGATTGCAGGTCGGCATTACAGCAACGATAGTCGCCGTTGTTTTTGATTTGATGCTGACAATCTGACATAGTACTTACTTTATCATGCTACAATAAAAAAAATATTTATATAACAATTCATTCTCGGGAAATAGACAAAACGCAGCGTTTGCGGAGAGATATAATAAATCCACACCCCACGCTGTAAGCCTATCACGGCGAAATCCACTAGATAGTTGAATAAGAAAGCTGGTGGAAAACCTCCACCCTACAGGAGATCGCAGTGAAATAAACTAGTGTTGTGTTCCTGCGGTGAGTAGGGTTCAAGGGTAGTAGAGAAATTTAATGTCGGCAACCTGCTTACATTTATAACAAAGTTTATGAAAATCGCACGTACGTCTTTTGGTGCGAGAAGAGGAAGTTAACTATCAGTTATAATAATGTGAATTCTATTTCCTGTATTGTTTTTATTGTGTAAAAATAATTTAACATTGTATAAATATTTTTAAACAACGGTACAATTAAACCTTATTTTAAACTTGACTACATGTACTGTTTGAATTACCTGTATTAAGGTTTTAACATCATTCGATTTGATATGTTGTTGGACGACCATTAGAAATACCCACCGTTATTTATTTATCTTATAGAAGCAAAGTATTTTCTTTTTAAATATTATTCATCTATCGTTCAGAGATGCCACAGAATTACATATTATGAAATAGGTTATAATGTTAATTGTAACATAACACATACAACTATAAAAAAGCCATCATATAAACCGATTGTAGTTCAGCCTGTGAACCATAAAGAAATTGCCTTTGCTTTTATCATGTTATTTGTAACATTTTCTTGGACGGTGCGTGACTTTAAATACTGCGTTACTCAATTACATATGTGCACGTTGAATTCGGATATTGCAAGATGGTAAATGGCAAAATATAACAATTATCGTCAAATGACAATTTAACGCTCATTTTTGTAAGTGGTATTTGTAACTTAGAATTCGGATTGTGCTCGCGTGCTCCTTCGTTTGGGCAATACGTGTGTTGAGGTGATAGTAGAGTTTATCAACTTTGGGACTCAGATGATGGGAAATAGAGAATATTAATGTAGCAATGACCAAAATTATATCTTAGATATGTACAGCTATATAATATATACATAGTTCTGTAGAAGTGTGTTCACTAAAATACATATTGCAAGTTGTTTAACACTCGTATAATGTTAAACATAAATACGAACAAGACATTCTAGATTTTTTTTTCATATATACTTTATATCCTTCATATTTACCTATCAAAGTCAAGAGATTGTTTGAACACAATAACCTCTCGAACTACCAGTTAGATTTTTTTTTCATTTTATAGCATATTTATTAAGAAAATGTATAAGCTATATAACTTTACACCATGACCCTAAGAAACAGAGTAGTAACCATAAATGGTAAGTAATCTGGCAAGATCTAGGCAAGTACGGGAAGCGAGAACAACTATAGCAGTGCACTCGGCATTGGCGGCGCGGTGGAGACTACGTTGAATAAATTTAATACGGATGAAACCTGGAGGCATACGTGTATCTAGTATTTAATAAACCTTTTAATAGGCAGTACGTTTATATAAATTAATAGAAGTGATAAATACCTCTTGAGATAAAGAGTAAATAACCCTATTTAAGTTCATTTGTGAATAGAAAGCGCGTCACTAACATGAAAATTCTGGGGGGTGAGTTATCTCGCACATAGTCAGGGTGGCTCAATCATTAAGACTTGAGGAATATCATTACAATACCTCCAGGTTTGATCATTAATATATACCAACGCAATTTTCGGATTATTAAAATGAGGAAATCATCTTCAGAATTAGTTTTTTTTAATATCAATTACAGTATAACATATTTATTTAATTATCTAAAATTTACAGGCCTGGTGGTGCAGTAGTAATGAGCCCTACTATTCAGTCGAGAGTCGCGGGTTCGATCACCGCACGTGACTGACTTTTGTGTTATAAGCATAGTTGCCGGTTATGTATTTGGGTGCTTTATGTGTGGGTGTTATATATCTAGATATGTATGGATATCAGCTGTTTAGTTATCATAATACAAGATATGCTTAGTTTGAAATTAAATTGCCCTGTGTGGTATTTGATTCTCATATAAAAAAGAAAAACTATGTGACTGTACAGTTGTTGCTATTATTTTGAATAATATCTGAAATATATTGCTTAAAGTACGAGTACTGCCAAGCTACAGAACAAGTAGAGTTAATACAAGTTTATGAATGAAAAGATAAATCATGCGTAACTAATCAGGTTTTAAACGAAAAGAACTTATTCTTGAGTACAGTTTCTGGGTTTTAGACCGATAGGTTAAAGATTTTTAAATTAAGAGTAATATCTAACAAGGCGAGTATTAGAAAATATCAAAACATCATGTAATAATTAAAATTAATTTCGCGCCACGTGGCTTTATTGCTCGGATATGCATACTAAACGAACCACTATTTTTATTAATCAACACTGTAATTTTTTTATTTATTGCTTCTTTCATAAATTATCGCATTTCCTGATTGCTTTGAACCTTATCATTTGTCAGCGTTTAAGTTAGTATAACGGTAAAAAGTTTTATTTTTTGCCATAAATATGCCACTTATTTTTAACCCCCGAATCGAAAAGAAGGGTGTTACAAATTTAATGTGTGTATCTGTCTGTGGCATCGTTACTCCAAAACGGCTGAACCAATTTTTATCTATGTAGTTTTTTTTTTGGTAAAAGGTGTCTTGATCCAGAGTATTCTTAGCTATGATTCAAGAAAATCTGTTCAGCCACTTGAAGATTATCAGCTCTTTTCTAGTTAATAAAAGGGGGATGAGAATCTCCCACAGGTCTAATCGAGTCGAAATTTACTATTCTGTTACTTACTTTACTTTTATCTCTTATTTTCATATAATTCATTTTACATGATATATGGTAAGCTACATTTTTTTTACAACTATAATTATTCATTTATAGTAACAATGATAATAATGTAATATTATAATTAAACATTCGATTTCCGGCAGACTTTCGGTCATATTTACGCCGAATCCGAACACCACTAAAACCGAAATTCGTTCAAGAATTATATTGCAATTTAGCAAATAAATGAAACAGCATGACATTTCACTTGAGCCCGCATTCGAATGACTAGGTGGTATGTAGAACATAGACTAGAACATTTTGAAATTGAAAGTCTTCCGTATAAAATTCACGAATACGTGATGTAGCGGTAATGAAGAAATATTGTAGGTATATTGTAATGAGATTATATATATCTAAATGAAAACGGAAAAATGTCATTAATTTTTTATTTGGTAAAGTATTTTTCACTAAATATATTAGTAAAAACACACTTTATAACTAATTTGCTTGTTTTGTAGGTATTACATACCGTACACCTGTGTACCTATATTTACATAACAAAAAGAGTCTCAACTAAATTTACGGTGTAAATAAACCCATAACTTTCGTGAGTAATATATGTTCTCCAAAATCCATAATTCTTAGAATTCCAACGGTGACAGCATTATGAATCACGAATGTATTTTGTCGAATACAAAGAAAATATGTTACGAACGCGTTGAAATCTTTTGTATTATAATTTTAAATGAAGAGGGTTATTTGTTTTTTTTTTACAGCTGTTAGTATTTGGGACAAGTAGAAATAGACTATTAAGTTCTATCAAAATAAAAACATGAACTATAATACTTTTCCAAACAAAGACGTAAATAGGTAGCGCCATAGTCAGGAATTTTAGTGATAATTAAAAACACTAGAGATTTAATCATTTCGTTTGTATTCTATCCTGAAACAATTTGAATTGAAACAAGGAATGAGCTTGTAATTACTAAGCTATAGCCTTGTGTTCTAGCACATATAGTATTGTTATCGACTAATATAAAAAAAACCGTAATGCAGACTTTGTACAGTCTGTGGATTGTCTAACGATTTAGACACAATAATTTACAAAAAGACATTAACCAAACATTTCCCTATGCCGATCAAACGAGCTGAAAATAAAATTAATGTTAGGGAGACAAAAAGCTGCCTTGGACAGAAGGCCATCCCATCTGATGACCGCAGTTTTTACTCGTAAATCATTTCGTTAAAGGTCATATTTTATGCATACGGAAGATGACACGTAATTTGTAAGATTTTAAATACAAAGGAACATTTGTCTTTTCTTTTTATTTATCACTAGCTGTGCTCCACGGTTTCATCCATGTTAAATTTATCTGAACAACTCTCCACCACCCCGCCAAGTCACCGCGCCGCTAAGGCACCCGTGTAGCCTATCGTTATTTTTTACTTCTCTTACTTATCCACAGCTTACCTTACCTACCTACATGGTATACTGCTTCGCTCCTTAAAGTTATATAACCTAAACCAAAAATATTTTTTCAAATATGACAGGTAGCTCAAGAGATTAGACGTTTGAAACAAACAAGCAATATCTTCAACTTTATAACATTAGTATAGATAATAAACCATCACTTGGTTTTTTTATCGTTATAGGTTTAACGTTGTGGTCACAGTCTCACCTGATCTTAAGTGTCGATGTGGCCTAAGATGGTAGCACGCTAAGCCTAGTGGAAGACTGACGGTGGTAGCTAGCCACGTGGGCATTAGAAAAATCCCTACTACCATACTATGGTTTCATCGCGATGTTTTTCTTCATCGAAAGCTCAGACTCATTGCAGGGATTCGAACTCAAGTCTTTTGATGCGATGTCCGTACACTTTAACACTGAGCCATCATTGCTTCAAGTTCAGTTAGATATGAGGTAATCGAGGTTCAAAAATTTACAGAATATCGGATAGATATTCCGTCGGTCTTAAACATCCAACCATCACGAAAATTTTATTATAATACTAGCTTTTTCCAGGGACTTGCTGCGTGTTTTTATACTATGTTTTACTTCAGGTCATAGGTAACATCTATGCAAAATCTGTTCGTCTTTGCAATTAATATTATAGTGTGGATTTATAACTATTCAAACTAAACCGACAGTTTTACCAAATCCCTTGGGTCTCCAAGGTATGCGAACGTTGATTTCCTATCCGATCATATTCTTGATTCTGATCACAAATCGCTTAAAAGTGGGAAATATACGAAAGTGTGGGGCCTCAAACTTTATAAACTTGACATAAATCATATTATATATTTGGAAAACTTATGGGAAATGTTTTTTTTTAATTTCATATAATAATAATAATAATCGGAATCTGTATATGTCACACTTATATTTACCTCACTAATGAGTAAAAGCTTCATTTCTCAAGAGAAGTCACGACCGGGCTTAAATACTATGACAGCCCACGATGTATTTCACATTTTTATAATTCAGTAACTTTTGGTTTAGTAGATATAATTTTAAACGCATTCGGGTTTACTGACGCTGTTTTTCTTCACTAATAATTCATAGTGTGTTAGATTAAAATTCATTGATACATACCCGGGACTAAACCTGTGGACATTGAATAAATATATAGGCACCACGCGTTAGAGGTTTATTTTTTATTCTTAGAAACATGCTTTATATAAAATAAATGTTTGAGATTGGACTGATAATATTTTTTTACAACTGTAAAATATCCGCTTCCGTTAGTCATGTGTGTTCTAGATAACAGAACGAGCAGTCGCTGGAGTCAATTCTGTCTGGGGTCAATAAAATTAAGATTAAATCTCATACTAAGCAAACATATTACATACGATTTAACGCAAAAAAATAAATTCATGTAAATTTCAGTTAAATATAATTTATGACGTTATTATATCTTATCGTTTCATTCTTTTGGCAGTCACCGAGCCTCATAATATATTATTTACCGGTCCTTACATATGAAATTGTCGTTTTTTTGAACTGACCACTTTGTTAGCCACTGGTTAGGAATTACAAATTCAAATTTATTTCAAATTTAGGCCTTTGTATCGAATTTAATGGTTCATTTGTTTTCGCACCATTTGATTTTTATTTGACATCGTTCTTGTTACAAAATGGATATCATTTTTACCTTCTGTATTGTGGTCGCTATGCAGTCAATCACAACTATTCCACAATCTACACAAATATCATTACTTATCCTGACTGACTAATTCATCAACGTACAACTTAAACACCTGGGTTTAGGACCGTAAAATTTTGGATGCGGGTTCTTCTAACACTGTAGATGAGCACAAAAAAATAATTTTTGGAAATTCTACCACTAAGATGGTAAAAAAAGGGACGAAATTTTGTACAAAAATCCGTCAGTTTAGAAAAGATAGATTTATGAAAATTGGTATTTAGCAATTCAGTTAGACGTAAAAGGGGTTATACAGATTTTTCAAATTCAATACCTTAGGACGTAAAATATAGAGTGAAAGTTGAATAATACAAGTAACGAAATATATTTACCCAAATGCTACCAACGAATGCTTTCATAATAAATTAAAATTCATCGTTCATTTATTTCATCACAATCTGTCAAACTGCCATACTCTGCTACCCGCGCAAAGTCGGGTGGGTTGCTAGTTTTCTTTATGTATGCAGTGAATAAAAAAATGCAATAACATTTTTCTCTACACTTTAAAACTACATAAGACTCATAAAGATGATGCATGATTTATCGAAGCCAATAAATCACACAACACAAAGAAAGCCGCCGACGACTTGAAGATGACTCGTTTTTGCATATATAAATAAATTATGATTTATGAATTAATAGTTATTACAATGCATTTCTTTGTTAAACGACCTTAAGGGACAAAGGACTTTACTTCCGTAGTTTCGAACATAGTGACAAAGCTATACGAATCCCTATCATTAATAAAACTTACATCGTGTTTTGTTGTTAGTCTTTTACAAGAAACCTTACATAATTATGCGTCCGAAAATAAGATTAAAACGATTATGAATAAAAGGTTTTACTAAAATTTATCTTTAAACCAAACTTACAAGTAGTACATAAAATATTATGAAACTATTTTACCTGCCGAGCAAATTACGTTTCAAATTGTTTAAGTAATATTTTCCATTATCCGAGTAGTTGTTTAGATTGACATTGTTGTTATAAAAACGTAAGTGCGGCAATCAACTTGTCCATCTAATGTGCAATACGTGATATAAAATGTGACTAAATCTGATATAAATCATGTTTTCCGTTTTTGTTTACTTGGCAGCAAGCAATAATTACCTAATGGTAATAATACATACCTAAGGGTGTAACACCCACCTACGATGGGGTGAAATTTTGTATTCTTAATTTGCGCTATGATTCCAGGAGTGTTATTGGCTAAGATATATTCAATACAAAAACAAAATTACATCCAGCCAAGTGGGCGGGTGTCAGCTAGTTAAAAATAAAATTATTAAAATATAAATATAGCGATTTTTTATTATCTAATATTCTAGCAGATACAACAGAGATCATATTTATATATATATATATATATATATATGTATTGTTATATTATATATATATATAAAGTATCTTGATTGTTATTGCTGTTTTGTTTTTTTATTTCTTGACTTTTTTGTAACACCGAGTAATTTTTATATATAGCGTACGTGCCAATAACTATTTAAGAGGTCTATCACTTGCGTGACTGTTTTTACATACAGCACTAAGATATTAGTGGCACATTGAATTCATTGATTTGTATAATAATATTAGATATTATTAAAGTTTTCTGACGTAATATTTCCGTATGAAGCATGGAAAGTATATAACTTGGGGCAAACGGTAATTAAGAGCGAAAGTGACAATACTGTTTAGGAACGATTATAACGGCGGCACGTTTGCTTAAGCCGCTATGTTCCGATGCGCACCTGTTCATTTTGGTATAAGTGAAGAGCTGATAATATTTTCAAATTCCATATATATCTATTTCAATATTTAACTAATTCAGTTTGTTCTGAAGAGCTCGTCAACCGAATTTCCTCTCCATTTTTGCTGTACCGTCAAGCTGTAGTTCCTATCAGTGTGTTCTCTCTTTCTTATGACAACTACTGCCAACAATAATACTTTTTTCCACAATACCGCTGGTTAGCTGAAAAAAATGCTTTTTAGCCTTAAGCTTGCTAGTTTACAAACTACAAAAAAGCACAACAAAATATTCATTCGTTCGAGTCTTTTAAGCGCAACATAAAGAAATATTTATGCGACCGGCATGACAGCCGATGACAGAGTGATGACTGTCGCTTGATGAATTGCCATAATTTTTGTATTGCTCTGTGCTTTACAGATACAGTGCCGTCACTTTACCGTGCAAATATAAAAAAAAAATGCAGATATTTATACAGATATTATGGTTCGTATTCTATTTCGTTGAAATATTATTATATGAATGGCAGATAAAAAATTATAAAAATAATATTGCAATTATTTAAATTAATTGTCGTTTATAATACTGATCTGTCTGGTCTTAGTAAAACTCTTCAGAGGAAAATAATCTTACTGAAAAGGTATGCGGCATACTTTTTACTATACAAGTGACGCTAGTTTGTGTATCTGTTTGTCACTCACAATTTGCAGTCCATCAAATTTCAAAATTGAAAGTTAAAAAATAAAATTTAATAAAAAACATTTCTTGTATAATAGAACAATTAAAAACAAATGTGTAATTTTTCTAGGAAATGCTAGATTTTTATACATTAAATCTCTGTCGCTTATGTCTCACATTCAGCCATGACAGTGGAAAGCCACCGCGCGTCTGCGCGTACGCAAACCACATAGTAATTACTAGCAGCGGCCGGCCGCGGCGCGACCGTGCTCTGCGGCAATGAACCTGATTGTACACGTGACCACATGCCGTAGGAAGTCAACAAGTTAATAAAGCTTTCGCAGTCATATTCTTTGGTCTATTGGTTTGATAAGTACAGTTAGCTTCTTCGGCCATATTGCCACTTAACATTAAAAATATTAAAAAGTTACCCATTACGTGTTTTTCGAAAGAAGCGTTCTCGAGTAACACAATAAAGTGCAACAGAATAATTAAACAAAATGTACATAAGAGGTTATACTTCTTTGACATAACAAAACAAAAATAACTACATAAATAAATCAACATTCAAATAATGGTTATTTACACATAGTTAAATTATTTTTACAAAATTTAAATGTGAAAAAATGGGTAAAATGATTACACACATTATAATCATTGACGGCTAACTTTATTATGTTGCACTACCATTACAATTTTCGCCTCTACGAAACGCGACAAAAGAAGTGTAATTTAAAAAGAGTTATGCCGATGGCTGATTGATGACTCTGACACTTTGAAAGCATTGGTAGAAGCCAGTAAATAATACAGAGGTAAATACAATATGACAATGTACACAAGTTAAAAAGGAAGAATTTGCATCGGATAGAAAGTGCCACAAATTGACAAAACGGTTTCGTCTCATGAATTGTATCCGCAAATGTTTTACAAATGAATTGTAAAGCGCGAACTCGCTTTGTGATGTGGCTATACAATGTTTGATATACATGTAGTTGACCAAAACCTCTGTGTTTTTTAATTCGACTTTTATAATAGTGTTAAACTTTTTTTTCGTCTATAGAATAGAGTAGAATATTTGTTTATTTGACAAATTAATTAACACATAAATAGTTATGTTGACAAAAGTAATAGCATATCAGCGCTACAATCGACAACGATACGTTTACTAATTGGTAGCATTAAGATAAGACAAACCTAGAGAAAAACAAAAGAAGAAATTATTAAAATATTAAAACAGAAAGAACTAAGAAAATATGTGTTTCAGTGTGTGTTTGTGTGTTTGTTTATGATTGGTGTATGTGTCTGCGTAAATGTAATATTATGTGATTGAATAAATACCTCTGTGTCATTGTAATTTAATTGCTTTAGCCAACTGTAAATTGTCTCCTTAAATTTATACAGGGGTAAATGGTAAATATTATTAGCTACAATAACAATATTATATAGATGATTACTAATTACATAGTATTGACGCCATGCGAGTGCTGTTCTGTGGGGAGTCTGTAAACAAATTTGACTTTTATTACGCATCAAAAATAATTGTACACATTACCTTTATATTTCCGAAGTACAACAGACATGATGAAGAGCTTTCGAACTGAAAGTATAACACGTTAACTATAGAAAAGATTAGTGCTATACCTACGTGGGTTCCCAAGGATAATTTTTATTTATGGCCTTTGTGCACGTTCTACGGAAATTAAAGCAGTTATACCATTTCCTCGGCATGTAGTATACTACAATAAGCTATGCGCTAAGGCATAATGGACACGTAGTAAAATTTTAATGTTATCAGAAATACGGAGCTTCCTGAATATTGGTATTAATTTTCTTAATCTAGACGTTAAATTCTTGTATTCAGACCAGTTTAGAAAATTATTAATAATTAAACCCAGATATTTTATATTTGTCTATATTAATATTATAAAGATAATTAGATTGCTTCTTTGTTTGAATGTGCTAATCATTTTTTTTATGGCAAGGGGCGCTAACCGGATAACGGTCCACCTTATGGTAAATGATTACCGTCGCCTATGGACAACTGCAACACCAGGGGCATTACAGCGATATTGCTGACCTTGGAGACTGTATTTCAATCCCTTTTTGAAGAGCCCCATGTCATAGCCCTGAGGGAAAATCGTGCTAGGCAACCCATTCCACAATCCTAGCGTACGGGACGGGAAGGTTCTAGAAAACCTTGCTGTTTTCGCGTTTCGGCTAGGTTTTAGAGTGTGAGGATGAGCAGCCAGCCAACGGCGGAAGGTGCGATTTTGGAACGGTGATGAGGGCACCATATTGAAAAGTTCCTCAGAGCATTCGCCATTGCACATGCAGTAAAAGACACAAAGAGACCCGAAGTCTCTGCGAAAATATAAGGTGTCTAGACCGCATGTTAGCTCAGGATCGTCGACAGTGCGAACTAATCTCTGGAACATCCAGACAGATATGAAAATTTCTTGTTTATAGCGTATACGACTCCAAGCTATGACTGAAAGAAATGGAGCAATAACCATGAACATCATTCAATTTGGAATCGGTTGCGTTGGTATCCCATCGGCAAAATGGAGATTTGGTCGAATAAATTAAACACGGCTAAAACTGTGAGCACATAAGGTATTATTATAGTATAAACTTATTTAATAAAATCAACACGTTTTCTAAAAACCATCTTACTAAAACTGCCACTGATGTTTAATTGAAAATAGATGTTCTCGTCATCGCGGTACGAGATGAAAGCTAAACAAGTTCAAAGAGGCTTTTAATTTAAACCCCTCTATTAGAACTCCTCCTACCTCCTTACATCATATTTCAGTAATTCCTTCACGTAGGTGTTTGTTACTGCATTTAATATTGAAGGCAGCATAATTATAACTACAGTGTTACTAACAGATGTCAAGTGAAGATGTGACTGCAGTTGGTAATATCTTAGTCTTGTTTGTGAGTGAGCTATCAAAAAGGTTGCGTTAATTTTAGGATTTGATCCCACATCTGTCGACGCGGAGTCGGAGCGTGATAACACTGAGCTGTATATTTTTACATCAACGCTTGCTATGTCATCTATCCATAACTCTTTCAGTTGCTTGATTGTCCAGATTTGTAAAAGTGATTAGTTATAGTTCAATAAAAATGGACTCTCGCAAACATGACACGGGAAGCTATGATATCGGAGTGATATCACTTATAGACACTGCATTAAACATCGTATCCGAGTGACTGTCTATTTTTCGTTATCATTAATAATATAATGCGGATAATAAAATTTAATGCGAATAAAAATAGCATATCTAACTCACACACGGAGCACAAACTACAGTTGTATAAAGTGCAAGTTCGACCGCATATGGAGTACTGCTGTCACTTCTGGGCAAGAGCTTCTAGATACCAACTTGGGTCATTTGACTCGACGCAAAGACGAGCTGTGAAAATCGTGAACGATCCCAATCTCACAAACGGTACCGAACCTTTTAGTCTGAGACCTTGCCTCCTTGTTCATGTATAATGGTTTGTGTTCCGGGAAATGGTTCGACATCATGCCAACGGCTACTTTCCATCATCGCACAGCTCGCTATCGACAGGGATTACATCTTCTCTGGCAGTCCATTTACAGAGGAGTTTCCTTCCGAGAAAGCTCCGCGTGTGATATGAGCTCCCTGCTGAAGTTTTCCCATGGGACTACAATATGGGGTTCTTCAAAAAGGGAGTGAATAGGTTTTAAAGGGTCAGCAACGCACATGTGGTTCTTCTGGCTGCTTACGATCAAGCGGACCGCATGCTTGTTTGCCACCATCGTGGTATAAAAAAGAAAAGAAATGATGTTGCCCCCTATTAGTGAAAGAATTAAAAATTAGACTGAAATCACTAGTTCCAAAGATTAGTTCAGATTATTTATAATTATTTATTTATGAATCATATTATAATTCTACTCCTACAAACATACAAACTGTACCTCTTAATAATAATAGATTATTGGGATATTTTATGGATCTTATGTCAAAGAAAACACTTTATAGAAAATATATAGAAATTCATTTTAAATACGTTTGAAAACTGTAAATATGACTCCAAAGCTAGCATGTATAGGTATATATGATGGATTGTAATAAAAAAAGTGAACGTAAAAAGGAAATACAGTGCAAGCGATTTTAATATCATACCAAATATATAATAATATATAAAATTACAACGTCCGGATTTCCATTTCACGTAATGTATTGTGCAACGTGGAACTTAACTGGTACCATGATTATTAGAAATTTTATATACAATATTATTTTAATAATAGACATAACAGTTATTGTGCTTCCTGCATTACATTCCCTTTTGTATTTTTTTTTATTTATTTACTAATATTTAATAAATAGTTATCCGAACCCAGTGAAGTAGCTACACCAGATCTCAAGGGAAGTATAACAACCGTGGCAAAGTACTGTCGGAAGATAAGAATTTGTCGGCAGTTACTGACGTCACACCGGCCTATAAAACTACCACAGCAAAATCCACCTGGTAGATGAAACACTGATCTCGAAACACGACTCGCCGATACGAGTCACTAAGACGGCTTTTGCTCTACATGTCGAGTTTTAGCTTAGCCAAATGGCATTTACACACCGTCCTTTTCAATAGGTGAGTCCATTCCTTCGACACGTTATTCGACACCGATCGATGACCGATGATTGATTGACCGATCGATTTGATTGATGTGACTTTTAATCCCTGCAATAATAATTGCAAAAAAATTCAGTAAAGGAAAACATCGCGATGAAACTATAGCATAGTGATAAGGCATTTTATAATACCCGGCTGACTAGCTACCACCCTCAAGTTGAAAATCTGCCGCCAAGCACCTACAGGTGTGTTCCGGCAATGTCACTTGAGAGCCAATGTTGGTAGCTGTTCAGATGAGAATTAAAAAAATCCCTTATCAAGATGCTATGCCTCATCATGGTGATTATTTCACTGACTACTCAGGTTTAAGTTAAGCTTCAAGGAAACATATCTACGAACTATCAAATTTATTTTTTATCTTAAGTCAATTTCACAATGGCTAATTAACGGCAAGATGTAGTTGCCAACGCATCTAACTAGTAAATCAATAACTCGCTGCCAGAGATCATCGATTTAAAGGTTTTGGAACTTTTTTCTTTTAATTTTAGTTATTCTTCCGTAGTCGGGTTACAGCATCTTAAACTTTTGACTTTTGAATTATGGTTTATTTAAAAGCCTCATTTTCTCGTACCTCGGCTAGTTGACAGTATTGTATCAGTATAAGAAGTCAACCAATAGATGTCTATTAAATATTGTATCCATATAAAAACCAAGAAATTATTACAATATGCAACTATTGCATCTACGCCCCATAATTAATGCGAAGTATATAAGCACGAACCACAATCTATGCAACTATTTAAGACACTATCCCTTATTAACAAGTCTTCGATATTTACGTAGTTCTGTAAGAATATCAGAATTATTGCTTTCCGTCACGAATAGGTTAAAACGTTGAAGTCAGCAAAGTTTCATATTTTTGGAACAATTACTTTGGTTGGAATAAAAAATATATTATTCAATACCTAAAACCCCATGGTATTCATAGGAAACTTAAACTACAAAGAGGCACGGGTTAATATTAATATAGAGACTCAGAATATTGTAGCAAACAATGTTTCGGAGTTCGAGTACATTTACTAATTTAAATTAGTGCCGGTGAAGGAAAACATCGTGAGGAAACCTGAATGCTTGAGAAATGTTCTTGTACTACCACTGTATGTGGAAAAAATATAGAACTTGATTTCTCGACCTTTGAAGTCGCCGATATGTCGTGAGCTGGCATGCCTTCCTTTAGGAAGAAGGCTCATTTCCCAGTAATAGGACACTTACAGGCTGGTAATTTTATTATATAAATAATGTGTAGGTATTTATTATAAAGGTCCACTATTAGCGCACCAAAATAATAAATTAAATAAGGACATTAAGAACACCGACGTGATAAAATAAATTTCTAATCTGGATTTCCATTCATCCTTGCAATAATTTATTTATAAATTATATTAAACATTGGTAAACCACTATAATTATTATTCTATTATGACGATCTGCGAAAGACTGCAGGCAGATGCTGGATGCGGCAAGCTGAAGACAGGGTGCTATGGCGCTCATTAGGGGAGGCCTATGTCCAGCAGTGGACTGCTATGGGTTGATGATGAAACTACTATCATCATTATAACAATATTATACGATTATTATTATTATTAGAGTAAATGTTTAATTTTATTTCAGGGAGCGAACTGTCCGATGTTCATCAGTTCTGATAGGCGCCCTGGGACTGTCGCTGGCAGCTCTCGCGGTCTACACAACGGTACTAGTTGTCACGGAGTACAGGGCACCTCGACCTTGCATTAGCGAAGAATGTGTTGGTACAGGTGTGTTTGCTTAAATTTTTTCCCATGTTCTTTTCTTTTGACAAAATTTATAGGGTTACGACCCCCTTTTTCATCAATTCCTACGCTAGCGTTTGGCAAGAATTTCAACTGATAGTAAGTGACAATATATACAAATACGGTAATAAAGAAACTAACTTTTAAGTCCGTTAAGTCTGGTATTAGGCGCCAGTCATAAGGACTGACGTTGTCCGGGGCACACCACGAGGAGGTTCCAGACACAGCGCCCCAAGACTTAAGACATCCAAGCCAACTTTACCTGCGCATGTTGTACTCTGCTGAGTAACGTACGAGGAAATGGCGATAGCGGTGTGGTAGGGCTGAGCTGTTCAGTCCGACTGTGATGCGACCAACAATACCCGTCATACTGTCATAGCGATTCCGACACTTTGCTGTGTTATAATATCATAAAATAAACGAGTTTGGCTCTTGTATTTAAATCATCATCTCTTGACAGATACTACTTCAGAACTGTTCTTCATTCGTAGGTATCAAGGTGAAGCGAATTTAATGGAGCTTTGTTAATTGCGACTGAGTCAATAGGAAACAAATTTTCATAGCTTACCTGTAGTTTCGTGTTATAATAATACAAAGGAAAAATTTAAAATTTCCAAGATATCTAGAAGTTCAAGATTCATTGAATAAAAATACCATTTCGTAATATTAACAGGAAAATATACTTACAAGGAAAATAAGAAGCTCTTCTTTTGGGTTCGACACAAACTTGTTTTTTTTTTTAATAAACACCATTAATCTTTGTAATTATTATAGTCCTATTTGACTCATCTACGCCCAGGCCAAACTACTAAGGATAGAAATTTGGTGAGGGTATTGAAAGACATCGTTTAAGAATGGATTTCTCATAATTCCACTCCTAATAGTGGGAAAGTAGATGATAAAGTTATATGGGAAATAATAGTTTTTGTCTCGGATTTATTAGAAACTTAGTGTTAATACTATTCGATTACCTACGCATATCGGCGTTCTTTTTTTAAATAAACCCCTAAGGTTAGAAAAGTGTTAAAAATATAAATAAAATATTGTATGGAAAATAATATTTTTTGGGTCAGATTTATTCTGTATGGACTTTTTCAAATTCAATTCCAATAGCAGACTGTAATTTTAGCATCAAAACAAAAATCATATAAAACAAAACAATTTTAGCAAAAACCAATGTGGTACACACAAAAGTGTGTTTTGTTGACTTGTCGGCAGCCAAATTGCATACACTATTTGCACAATTTCTTGATTTATATACGAAAAATAGATATCATAACAACATACGTTCAATAAATATAAAAACGGTAAAGCTAGTGCGTATGTAATAAATTTAGCAAATCTTAACCATAGCACGTGTACGTACATTAGAAAACATTCGAAACACGTATTTACTATAGTTGTAAATATGTAAATTATATAATGAGTAACCTTTGTATAAAACGTTTTGCATATTCACCATAGAATCACCATATGAATGCGTACCAACATTTATGGTAGCCTGAGGAATTTGAATTAACTGTTCGGTAATTATTTCAAAGATGTCTTCCTTCCCTAACATTATATCTTCAACGTGCATAGCTCGTCCAAGATTTTGCTTGCAAACTTCTATTTCTTTTTTGATATACTAATGAAAATATTTTTTTGTATATTGTAAAGGGATTGCTCCTATGTGGTTGGCGGCAGCCGTACTTGCCTATAGCCTAGATTGCTTAACATTCATGGTTACTGCTCCGTTCCTTAGGGTCGTAGCGTGAAGTTATATAGCCTATAATCTTTCTCATAAAAAGGCTATAAGATGTAAATGATTTTTTTAAATATTCTAGTAGTACCAGAGATTAGCGCGTTAAAACAACATTTTTTTTTCGTACTGACTATACTGTTAGCCATAAGGGCCCTGAAGCCTCAAACGGCTTTTACAGCTTCACCCGGGCTCAAACAAACAAACAATCTCTTGAGTTTTATACGATTATTATAGATTAGTATGATATACTAGCTGTGCCCACGGCTCCGCTCGCGTGAACTATAGAATGCCTTCGGACGAGCGCACGCGCGAATCGTTCTGCCCCTGCTCAAAAACGGAAAACAGAAATGCTTATTGTGGGTGACCCTTAGAAAATAGATATGATCTATCACTGACTTTTTTGTAGGTCTTCTAAGATCTACAATTTTTTAAAATATTTATTGTATTTATTTCGTATGGTTAACTCAGCGCTAGTGCTATTTAAGCTTGATGCGTCTTTTTTTTTCAAATTTATACATAATTATTGTCACTTAATTCGTATGTTAATATATTTTCCAAAATATATTCTATAACTTGGTCGGATAATATGGCTATGAATTAAAATGAAAAGCATATAAATTAAATAGGTGGTTTTCGCGTGAAAAGAACATAAACGAACAGACAGACAGAGAGACGTTGAGTTTTATAACATGTATTAGATATAAATAGAAATTATAAATATTGATAATAACGTAAAACCTGATATTTTCGTAAACAAATAAAATCTATATTAATAATTTTATACTTATGTACTACATATATAGTTTCTTGTTAATATATACTGAACTACTCATTTACATATACATCCACGTGTCAATGATAATATGCGACTAAGAAAATTGTACATGAATTGCGCGCAATTTTACGAGAAAAACGTTACAGATTCATCAATTAATACACATATATAATTCTATTTACTATATGATTATGATGCAACAACAAACCTTTTGTAATAAGTAAAACGTAATTTGCTAATACAACGGACATGTGGAATAATAAAATGTTTATTCGAAAACAAATGTAAATAGAAATGATATATAAATATCGGTCATTGTGCATGAGTCGATTGTTAAGATGGGTGCCTTGATTCATCTGTTTATTTCATTTGTTCGCTTGTGGATTTTGTATCCGAGCGCTTTTGGGATATCGTCTTTTAGAACGCTCACTGATGATGAAGTCGGTAAGAGATTATTACGGTTTATAGGTTCTTGAAAATGGCAAATATGTATGTTTGCATGGTTTTTTAGTAAGGTGTTGTTTCATTATAATCAAATTTAAAATATATGTTACGAAATTCTTATTAAAAAAAGAAGCGTTGTGGGAATAATAATTTTATTTAAAGTTTTAAATGAAATATTTAATATAAAAAATATGTGTGCAGCAGTTCACACGTGTCAGAAGTGAAACCTTCAGGAAAAAACTGAAAATTTGTTTAAAAAATTAATATCCTAAATCAGCGGGATTCGGACTATCGACCACTCGTGCGTACTGCGTATGATTTCTGGTTATTTCACACCACTAGGCCAATCCGACGACGATCACGATTATGAAAATCAAGACTTGCATTAACCGCGTATAATGTAAATGTATTCTATGTCATTCTCTCCTAGGCTAAATTCTATAGATGTATATGGTTGTTTTTTTTATTGTCGCTCTTTCGTTTCATCAAATTATAAATCACAACGGTGCTAAAGAAGTTTCGATTTCTATTCAATAATTTTTTTTCCCATAGAATTAAAATATATTGTAGGACGCTACAATGGTAGAATTTTACGTTCCTAATCTATAGTCTAAATTTGAATTATTCACGTAATATTTTCACGTAAAGCAGTCTTACCTTTACTTTTTTTTTTTTCGAAATGACTATACTGTTAGCCTTAGGGGCTCTGGAGCCTTTGCGGCTTTTACAGCTTCACCGGGCTTGGGGGCGAGCGCGGAAGGCACTCAGCCGCGAAAGCTAGGCAACAAGCTCCAAGGGTGCCAAAGTGGCCGAACCTCGGCTTGGGCTGTTGCCGATCATGCGAAAAAGTCGCGATCTGACTGAATCCCTATCCATAGAAATTCGAGCTAACTAATTGTACAAATATACATGTTCCTGCCTTCTGGGAGGAAGGAAGGAACATGTGTATATGTATTTAGTGATTTGGTAATTTTTGTCTAAACTAACTAGCCAAAAAAAGAAAAAAAAAGGTCCCTTACAGAACCTATGTACCTGAGTGGTGTACATGTGTGAAGTGCAGTGTTATGTGTGTGTGTCGATAGCTAGTGAATGCAGTGTCACTGTATCGCGCGAGCGGCTGCTGGCTCAAGGGCTCCATGCTGGAGGAACGGACCTAGGCTTGAGTTGCCGCTGGAGCGTGGCGTGGCTGGGTCGTGGCGGGTGTGCAGGAGCGAAGTTAACCGCCCGTCCCCTACGGAGGGAACGGTGGTTTCGCGGCCGTGGGCGCAAACACGCTTGACTTGAAGAGACGGATGGGTATGACGCGTTAGCTACCGTGATTTCGTCATCGGGGTCGGTAAATATTTTCCGCGGCCTGCGTTTTGCCTTCGGAGCGTCTGGGACTGGGGTATATGTTGCGGCGCATGCTACTAACGGGTTCGGATGGTTTAACGCTCTGTCGAAATAGCTCTTCGCGAGAGTTTTGATGTAAGATTTGATCGAAGGAAGTTCCATATCTTTATGGAGGTCTTCGTTTCGAACAAACCATGGGGAATTAACTATTTATCTTACCTTTACTGTATAGTGCCTGACCTACAGTTACTGTCGATAAATATTTACGTCTTGACGGTCGCCATTCACACTAAACTAACATTCTAACAAGTTTGCCTGGTCAAGTAAAATATAATAGTTGAAAAAAAAAAAAATTGTGTAGTTATTAACGACGGCTTGAGAAGAGACCGGAAACTAGTAGGCAGGATAAAAATAAATATAGCCTTTAATCATTTATTTATCTACAGCTTCAAGAATCCTGCTAGCTCTGAACAAGGACGTGGACCCCTGCAAAGACTTTTACGAATTCGCGTGCGGAGGATGGATGAAAAGAAACCCAGTTCCAGAGTGGGCGACCTCCTGGGATCAGCTCGCCAAGCTGAGAGAACAGCTCATCACCGACCTCAGAGAGCTACTGGAAGCTGATAGCGATGATGGACTGCCAAAGAGTGTTGTGAAAGCTAAATCTCTATATAGAACTTGCATTGATGTTGGTAATTATTCTTTTGTCTCGTTTTCGGTGAAGAAAAATATGCATAGTTGACTTGCAAGCTAGTCGTACTGTTAAAAAACATTGTGGTCTAAGATAGTAACACGCTAAGCTTAGAGAGTGACTGGCATCAAGTATGCAAGAACACAGATATAGGTGCTTGACGATAGATTTTCAACTTTAAGTTGGTAACTAACCAGGCGAGCATTACGAAATACCCTAACACTATGCTATGATTTTATCACGATGTTTTCCTTCACCGAAAGCCAAGGTTTATTGTAGGTTTCGACCCTATGGTAATCAATGCGATGTTCGAAAGCGGTAGCACTGAGCTATCCTCGCTACAAAATTGTATATGCATATGTTAAGTTGAAAATTGCTCCAGAGCTCGATAGTTATGGATATCTTCTGAAGCTGCACTTGAAATACAATTTCTATTCTAGGATTTTGTAGGCTTAACAACACATAGATAAGCATAAAACTATAACATAGCCTATTACGTAGCGCACTGTCAAAAATAGGGTTGTTTCATTCAATATGATGTTCATAAGCTATGCAATATTACTAGAATAAAAGAGAAAATTGTATTAAATATTACTTAAGGCAATATTAAGTCGTACAGAAGGTCATAAGGAGTACTACTAGCATCTTGCACTCAATAAATATATATATATAAAAAACCTTTCATGAGATTACCAGAAAAAACAGCAACTTACAGAAATTAAGGTAGAATATTTGAGCTCCTTATTATTGCATCAGAATATTATACACATCAATTATTTGAGTGTGTTAATATTTTGCACGATTGTAAAGACCTTCCAATCTCACAGAGAAACTTGAAAAAGATGGCATCAAACCCATCGAGAGAATTCTGGAGAAGCTGGGCTTAACTTCTCGTCCACCTGCGGAAGCGAGCGCCAACTTCACGTGGGAAGAGACAGCGGGCCGCGGAAGACGGACTCTCGGCCTCAATGTGCTCCTCAGCGTGCAAGTGGCTGAGGACGTCAGAAACACGAGCAGGAACCGTGTTGTGGTAAGCTTTTCCCAAAGTATCTATAACGACAATAACAAACTACATCATAAAAATCATTATGATAGAAGTAAAATTGTTATAATTAGAAAAACAAAATCAGTTTTATGAAACAAGGCTTTTGAAGTGCAATTTACTGACGTGCAAGAAATGCTGTAACCAAACTCATAGTACAGAATTCAGATGTCGTACGTAGATCGTTTCATTTCTCAAAAGCGGGAGTTACATATTTGTTTTCATTTTGAAGTTGTGGTCTATTTTCTTTTTAATTCGATATAAGTTTAGCATTTGTCCACAATCTCACCTGATGTTGAGTGACGATGTGGCCCAAGGTGGTAACACGCTAAGACTAGTGGGAGGACTGCCTCTCATGTGCAGCTGCTGAAACACATCTGTTGGTATTAGGTGACAGGTACTTGAGGGTGGTAGCTAGCCAGGCGAGCATTAGAAAAAGCCTGGAGGCTCAGGCTTATTGCAGGGATTCTTACTCACGTCGATCGACGCGATGTCCATTACCAGTGAGCCATTATTCCTTCAATAACTAATTTAATAAGTAAATATCAAAATAAGCCAAAACGCATACTACAAATAAGATAAACACAGTCTTGTCTCTACATTTGAAAAATTAAACATAAAAGTAGTAAGTTTCCTTATTGTCACTTTCAATAAAGAATTAAAGAGATAAGCAAAGAATCGACAATAAACTTTAAACTGTATGTATGCACGTTAAATATTTATCGATAATTTTTTTGTTAGATCGAGCAAGTATCTCCCGGGTTCAGCGACCGGTACTTACTGCAACCTGAGCAGTTCGCGCATGAGTTGGAGCAATATCATAAATACATTAAATCGATGATAAGCATCGCAGACCCGGCGACTGACGCTGAAAAGTTCGCCGATGACATCATTGCTTTTAGCAAAAGTTTGGCAAAGGTAACCAATTTCATGTAAAGTATATAAATATTGCATGGTAAAATCTCCAAGAGCTTTATGTAAAGACCGGATTATATTCAAATCAAAAATACTTTATTTATGTAGTTTAGCCCCTGTAATAAACTATATAAACCTGCTTGGCATGGTCCTTGAACCCACTGTCCGGCAAATCGGTAATGTGTTTCGGGATCTTATTATAGAACATGGCGTCAGCGTTAGCTTTGGTGATTATTAATTTCTGTAATTGGTTGTACCTATTCTTGCAACATACAACTGGTCAGAATGGATTTAACATGCAAATGCATAAAATGTAGTCTCTAGTTTTATGATTTTTTATCCAACATTTAAATGCATTTAGGCATTACACCGTTAAATTTAAACTCATTGTTATAGTAGAAAAGAGTATACGAATACACACGAATATTCGAACAGGTTAGAGAAGTCGTTGCTCTGTAAGTTCTTTACTCATGTATTACGGTACCACAGTGTTATTAAACAGTTATAATAATATACTTCTAGATAATGACGCCTGTTGAAGTGCGTCGTAGCGGTACCCATCTATTCCACGAAGTCAGTGTATCGCAGCTGATAAATGGCTCTAGCGGAGGACCAAAACAATGGGAGGAGGTAAAAATATTTTGCATTTGGATTTTGTTAAGAATAATAATTGATTGCGAATATTACTTTTTTATATACAGAGTAGCACGGTAAAGTGCTGGGCACTGTACCTGATGATAATCAAACAATCTAAAAAATGGCGATTACCGAAATATCGGCAATCTATAACCGATCGTCGCTCTCATGCTGGTCTACAGGCCTTTTAGCAGCTAGATATGTAATGGCTAATCCCACCAAGACAGAACGGGGGTGAAGAATTTTGTGTGACTATGGCGGATTTTACACCTGTGATCCAGTTTAACGATGGTTCATAATATAACACGTTAATGTATAAATTTAATGACCTCGTCGGACAATGCTGAGGCCAGTTAACTGTTACAGTAACCAACATTATAAAAATTACAGTTAGCATGATGCTGCTTCATAAAAATATTCCCACGGGTACATTCCACTCAGATATATATGGTGGTCCTCTAAGATAGCAAAGCGGCACAATTAGGAGATTGGACTTTACCCACCATGCAAGTGTGTCCAGAACGTCACTTACCGAAATACTATTATGTGCTTAATGCACGTACATTACTATGAGGTGTCACAGTGGGCTTGACACAGGGTACAGAAAACCTATACAAAATTTGACACCTGGGAGCCCAAAATACGCTTTATGAATACGGGTGTAAATAACAATTGTCGATATAAGAGGTTACTGGTTCAGTTTAAATGGTTTTTCATATACCTTTTTGACGAAGTTTCTCATTAATCTATGTCCTGTGATTATTAAAACTTTTGAGTACTCTTGACCTTTGGAGTGATCTTGCCTTTGTGACTTAAACAAATTAAATAAACATAGCGAGTTATTTAAATTGTGACTTTCCTAAGCGCGTCATGGTACAATAATTGTATATACAATTCTTCTCATACATTTAATTATTCCTCTCATGGCTTTTGGAGGACGGTAGACAACGGCTACCGTTAAAAGCTGATTTTAGTTTATTTTTATTTAAATCCCAGACGGATTTTTTTCTTTCTTTGATTATCATAGTAGGGGAGACCGAGGGGGGTTGAAACAATTTTGACGTTTTGCTCCATACACAAAAAACTATAAACATCAATCGTATGAAATTAGTATCCATCGATAGTTCATTTCTTGCACTTGCAGATTAGTAACACAGAGACTGTCTAAATATGAATTCAGTGGAGAAAAGTCGACTTACATGTCACAAGTCATTTTGTTTCAACACCCCTCATACTGAGGTAAATTGAAACAGGGGTCGAGATGAGTTGAAACAGATAATTTCTGGGTAGAAATAAAGGTTGTAAAGTAGTAACGACCAATTTAAAACGAAAATACAATTTAAAGGTATTTATTAGAAAATAACTTTCAAAGATAGAAGATACATTTTTAATAATACATATATTGTACGGAAGGTAATCAGCGTCCTGGAATATTTCGGTGTTTACTGATCAAAGTCCGGTCGTGCTGAATCCGAAACATATATATATATATTGCGCGGTGTGACTGCGATATCAAATGATGTTTTCACTATCCCAGGAATATCATAGATATTAATGACTTTTCCTGGTTTACATCTCATCCAATTGTCGCAAGTAGTGTTGACTGCTTTTTTAAACGGCCCAAAAATAGCTCTATCTATTGGCTGCAATTTATGGGAGTGAGGAGGAAGTGTCAGTAAAATATTCCGTTTTCTTTGCAGTACTCAATATTTTTAACTGCTGTGTGAGAAGCATGATTATCTAATAGCAATGAGTTCTATTTTTTTGATGTCCTTTTTTTGATGCAAGTCATGTTCTTGCATCTAACCTGATCCATTGGCAGTACCAATTGATCCAAAAGGTCCATCGCGTATAAAAAGGTCGTTAAATCTTTTCCGCAGAAAGATGAACATTGGAGGTATGTGATTCCCAAGAGCGTTTCCAGCTAGAGCTATAGTAACGAATGTTCCCCTCTCCACCGAAGTCCTAGAACTCACTTGTTTCTGTCCTCGCCTGGCAATGATGTGATGAACAGTAGTGATACCAGACTCGTCAACGTTCCATGTATCCTTGCCCTGAATATATAATTTCAATTCCGGTGCTATAATTTTGAAGAAAAATTGCTCCAAATTTGTGCGATTAAAACTTGGACGTCGAGCTATACTTGTTGTTTGAGGTAGTTTCAGAGAAAGAACAGGATGACGTTTCATAAAAGACCGAAGCCAAACCAATCAGCGTTCCTTTTGTACTAAGTTGGCTTGCTAAAACAAAATAAACAAATAAGCCCCACCATATAGGCAAATCAATCATACAATACTTAAACTAGGTGAGTTGAAACAGTCTATTTCAAATCTCCTCGGTAAAAAAAATAGTCTCAATTTCTGTTCAATTAAAAATTAAGAAGCAAAACACATATAAATGCGCCGTAACCATGCTATGAATTGAATCGCTAGTTAATAAGCGTTCGAAACATATATCACATGCATTAAAATACATACGCATTCTCCACATAAAGGCATTTTAAAAAAACGTTGATGACTTACTTTTTACGATTTTAGCAATGTGGAATCCAAAACTACGTAACCACGCACTCAGAGGCACGTACGAGTACTAAGGGGCCCGCGGGCGGTGTCGAGCAGTTAATATGCGACAATGCCAACTTGCTAACGGTTTTTAGCCTCGTGAAATAAGTGTTGTTTCAAATCACCTCTGTTTCAAAACACCTCGGTCTCCCCTACAGGCTATGCTTAGCTTGCAATCAAATGTCCACGTGTAGTTCTCTCTATAAAAATTCAATAATATATTATTTCTTCAGCACGATTGGAGCCGATATCTAAAGTTGGTATTCTCGAACACGAGCGTCACTCTGCATCCGCACCTCGACAGGGTGATCGTGATGGACCTGCCCTACTTACAGAAGCTAGCCGTGTTATTATCAGAAACCAAGCCTCTTATAATTGGTGAGTTATAACATTCTAAAGATGTAGCACGTGCAGAGATTTTTGTAATTAATTTATTGTTACTTAATTTAGTTTTAATCTTATTATCGTAGGTAAGTAAACGCGTGATTTCTATCGCATTTAAATGTAGATGTGTTTCATGAAGGAAAGTCGACTGATACTCAAGTGTATTCGTAGAATCAGTTTAACTGGTTCGGAGGCAAAATGTATGCATTGAGAGTAATAATTGGCTAAAGGAGGACTATCAACATCTTACCACGAATTATCTCGTTATTTTAATTGATGGATCAATTTGTTCAGTTGGGATTATACATATAATCTTTACCGGTATCGACTGAACGGACTATCGGAGTACCTTGGAACTTGTAAATATAGTTTAATACGTTTTAGATTGAAGTATTGTTGTTTTTTTATATATATATTACAAAAGTGGCAAACAGGCATACGGCCCGCCTGATGGTAAGCGGCTACCGTAGCCTATGAACGCCTGCAATACCATAGGTATCACAAGCGCGTTGCCGACCTTGAACCCCCCTACCCCAAGGAACTCTGGAAACCCTACTCACCGCACAAACACAACATTTAGTCATTTGGCTGCGATCTTCTGTAGGGTGGAGGTATTCCACCAGCCGAGCTGCCCCAAGTAGAGAGAAATCTCCAAAGAAATTTCTCTGTGCCCTACCTCTCTTAATCATCAATCGGATTTTTTCATAAAATGGCGTTAGTGCGAAAATATTTCTCAAGCGTCAGGGGTTTGTACGCCATTTAAATTAATTTCTTAATGAATTTGAAAAACATCGCCAGGAAATCTGAACACATATATTCTTGTTCTTTAATTATTAAGGTCAATGTATACACGTTAAGTTTCACCTTGTAATATTTTTCTGATCTTCAAACACGGCTCTATAAATACTGTTAAAACTATCTAGGGAGTTTTATGGCAACTTAAAATGCATCTTTCTAATACGTTTCTTTTATGCATTTAGGCCTGGTAGAGAGATTTTTGCCCGGATTACAGTTCGGTGTTATTATCTACAGTTTAATACGTTTAATACGTTAAAGTTTAATACGTCTTGTACAATCATTAATTTCTTTTTAGAAAAATTCCTTTGGTGGAGTGTATTCTCCACTGTTGCGCCAATGACTCTTAGCTCGTTCAGAGAGTTGGGTTTCGAGTTCTCGAAGGCTGTGTTTGGTCTACAGCAGCGTACTCCACGCTGGAAGAGTTGCACGTCCAACGTTAACATCAACTTCGGTGTAGCTCTCAGCTATCTCTATGTGAAGAGGTACTTCGACCAAACTTCCAGGCAAAAGGTAATACATATAAGCATTAATAGTTTCAAAAATGTATGTAGAGCAACCCGAAATTTTATAGCAAATACATTAATAACTATACAAATAAAGAATTAACTCTAGTATGAAGAACGTTAGTAATATTTGGTATTTAACGTCCCTTATTATTATTACATATTAATAAAAGACGTTTCTCTATCTGTCCGTTTTGAGAGCCACTGAATTAGCCGTGAACTAGCTTTTACTATACAAATATTTTGTTAAATTTGGTAATATATGGAAAAAGATATTCGGATAATACTAATACAATAAAGCTGAAGAATTTTTTTGTTTGTTTGTTTATACCTGTTAATATCTGGAACTAACACGAATTCAAAAAAATATCTTTTTACATGATAACCAGATTTTTGAGAAATAAATAGTATAAGCTATATAACTTCACGCTACGACCCTAAGGAGCGGATCAGTAACTATGAGCGTCAAGTAATCTGGCAAGCTGTAGGCAAGTACGGGAAGTGGAACAACAATAGGGCTACTTTTTTTTTAACTGACTATACTGTTAGCCTTAGGGTCCCTGGAGCCTTTACGGCTTTTACAGCTTTACCGGGCTTGGGGGCGAGCGCTTAGGGCACTCAGCCACGAAAGCTTTGCAACAACATCCGAGGGTGCCAAAGTGGCCGAACCTCGGCTCGGACTGTCGCGCATAGGCAAATAAGTCGCGATCTGACTTGATAGGGCTACACTGGCACGTTGACGGCGTGGCGATGCGCGCCGTGCAGAGTTTGTCGAATAAATTTAACACGGGTGACACCGTGGGCCAAAGCTAGCTATATTGATAAAAATAACTACCGGCACGTTCTCTTGCATTGATTTACACCAACCATTAAATATTAACCAATATAATGCAGTAGATAATATAAATAAATAAAAAAGAAATCGCTAGAAAACATCATAAATCAAACTTTTATATTTTAACCACAATTACCGTTTATACGAGACAATATCAATAATATAAAACAACAAGATGCAAACTATTAAACCATATTAAATTAAATCACTGTTTCATTTAAATTAAATATATTACTCCAATTGATTCAATTAATTTTTTTGTTAAAATATAAATGTGTGCATATAACGCCCTTATATATTTCCTTGATATAAAATAATTAATTGCAGGCAATAGAGATGATAGAAGACGTACGTGAAGCTTTTGCCGAAACTGTGCATCAGTTGGACTGGATGGACTCCACCACCAGGATGAAAACCCTCAACAAGCTGAAGGCGATAAGGAACTTCGTTGGATTCCCATCATGGTTGTTAACACACGACGAGTTAGATAAACATTATAAACATGTAAGTCTGGTGAAGCTACCTAAATTAGGAATAAAAATGTTTTGGATACATTTACACAATATAGTTAACCATCTCTAACAACAATATCAATATTGTGGTTTAATAACTATATATTGTTATAATTCTGCTGGATTGCAGGAGACGACAACCGTATTGATATTGGATCGTGACCACTATATAATAGTTCAGGTGTAACCCTCACCGTAATGACACGCTTAGTTAGACATGTCGCGTTCCGATATCATCGGGTAAATATCCAGTCATCTGGCGAGGTGGTAGGGTATCTGTATTCGACTAGTTCGCGACCACTATTCACATGAAGAAAAACCTGTCATAGTAACTCTCTTTTGGTTTGTCTCGTTTGGGGATCAGTCAGCGGCAACTGCATATAGATTGTAAAGCTCTCGGTGGTTGTCATTGTTATCGGTGTTGTCGGTGTGCTTATCATCAGGCACAGTGCAGTCACTATGAAATGTTATAAAAAAAAAAAACAGAATAATGTGATCTTATAATGATTCACTTGTATAATATACTATTTGTAACAATGCCATCTATATTTAATGGTTAGAAACTTTATTATTAATTAGTATTTGAGTATCAAATTGAAACTTCTAATTTCCTATTAAAAGTGTCTTTAAATTGTTTCATAGGTAGAGGTCGTTGAAGGGAACTTATTTGATACCTACTTAAAGCTGACCTGGGCAGCTGTGAAGAAATCATTCGAGTCGCTGAGAGAGAAACCCGATAGAAATAGGTAAATACGTTTTACTTTATGTATTTTAGTTATCGAAGTCAGTTTGTCTATCATTATTTGAAATTCTAAAGCTGAAAACGAATCAATATAATAAATTACTTATTACTATACTAATTATTTAATTCTCTTGGATCGTTAGAATGTCGTGCGTTCTTTATTTTTAGTCATAGTTTTCATAAAATGCGTTTAATATACTATTAAAAAATTACAAAAAAAAAAAAAAATTTCATCGATTTTCGAACTAAGTTCTAAACTGAATATAAATTATTTATGATTATAAACTTTATTAAATAAATTATGTAAAAAGTTATCATTCGAGAATACAAATGAGCTCGATTGTATTTATTTTTCAGATGGGTAGCGACCGCTACTACAGTCAATGCATTCTATTCAGCCACTCTGAATTCAGTCAGTAAGTATCGTCTGCATTCATATTACATATGTTGAATTAATTAAACCTTATGATTAGTAGGTGTAAAAGATTGCAGATTCCCGATCTTGCATGATTCAACTTTTCCAAAATAACGTACTTACGCCAGTAAACCTCTGTTCTTATTTTTATTAATGACCCGTCATATTTTTTAGCATTAATACTCTTCACACTTCTGTAAAATATGAAGTCTTATAAAGCTTCCCATCAATTGCGAAAAATGAAATCTGAAAATAGCAATATGCAACACCAAAATTCTTTCGAAATTACATTCAGTGCATCTTGGTTCTTTTCAGTCTGTGTTAATCAACGTGTGTTAAAAATCACCTCTGATCGATTCCTATTTCTGCGTGACAGATCATATGAATCTGTATAATTATAATAATAATATTACCTTATTTTACAGCATTTCCGGCTGGTATACTTCAACCACCCTTCTACGGAAACGGGATTGAGTGAGTTATTATATAAATATATTAATTAATAATATCGTTTTTACAATTTAGCAATACGCATTGGTATACGGGGTTTACCAACTCAGGTTCTCAGGAGTAGCAGCCACTGTCTTTACTTAGGACTGCAATACTATTTAAGAATGGGTTAGAAATAGTCAAGCAGTAACCATTAAACATCAGATGAATTTCATGCCTTAATGCTATTTCTCCTCATTTAATTAATTATGTACTCATGTGATAATGTCCAGCTCGAGTCCGACTTAATCGCTATCACTACACACATTTAGCATGGTGGTAGAGCTTTTTCTAATGCCCGCCTGGCTAGCTTACCACCTTCAAGTTGAAAATCTGTCGCCAGGTCTATAGGTGTGTTTCTGCAGTAGCACTTGAGAGCCAGTCTTCCACTAAGTTTAGCGTGTTATCATCTTGGGCCACATCGTCACTTAACATCAGGTGAGACTGTGGCCACTACGCTAAAACCTATAACGATAAAAAAACATAGTTAAAAATCCGTCCTAGTGGCACCTTCCAGTACCAAGCATTTCGCGACCAGCAATGGTAATATTAAGTGAATCTGTAAAGCCACATGACAATGACAACTAATATATGGTTATATATCAATCTAGTATGTAATTTCTTTTTTCTTACAGGGCAATCAATTATGGGTCTATCGGTGCCATAATGGGACACGAAGTTACACATGGATTTGATGATCAAGGTAATTTAGTTTGACGTCGGAAAGGCGCATCGAATAATGTGCAAAGTCAGTCTGTCAGTGAGGAAGGAAGTTTGGTTGCTCAAACCCGCATCGAAATGCACCAGAAGACTACAAAACATTTATATTAAAATTTATTAACCATCAAGTTTTGTAATCATCTAGACCTACTATGACAAAAAATGGAATCATTTATCAAACTCTAAGCCTTAAAGGTTACAACAAAACATGATACAGTAACGAAGATCTTTTTGGAAGTTTTATCGTTGGATACGTTAATTGTAAAATTATTAATGGTATGATATATATACTACTACGAGTAATTCAAGTATACGTTTTCTGAATTGAAACTCATAAGTATCCCTGTAGACCTACTATGTAATGTCAGAACTTACTTTTTTAAGCCTTTAATGTTTTTGACTTGTTCGTATATTTTTAAAGCAAGTATTTCAGTGGGTTCTTTGTAACGGGACCCTTGTAATTATTATATGACCTTACTACAGCCCTGTATAACATGAAACTGTTCTACCTGCACTATTAGGATAGTTTAATTATATTTCTATATTAATCACCAGGTCGACGTTACGATGAAGAAGGCAACTTGAAGCAGTGGTGGTCAGCAGCTACCTTGGAACACTACCACGGGAAGGTTCAGTGCATCATCGACCAGTACAGCAAGTACCACATGCCTCAGTTACCCAATTACACGGTGAGTTGAAATATTTCTTATTTACATTTGCATTAATAACGGCATATTTCTTACAATTAGTCGTTGACTAACAGAAAATAATGCGTATTGTACATCTTTAAAAAAAAACATGCACCAAGATAATATTCTCTGAAAAAGTTTGTTACCTAGGTGTTAAGTGTTCGATCGGATATTAAGTGACGATGTGCTCAGAGATGGATAATTTAGCATAGAATTTAAACTAACTCTTTACCATAGCAATTTTTTTGAACATTGCAAATCTCTAACATGATTCTACAGTTACATTACGATATTTTTCTTCACGGAAAGTTCTGGCTTATTGTAGTATTAAATTCTTCTTTAGTCTTAAATTAAATATTATATTTATCTGACGTAACAAAATAAAAATGGGAACAAAAATTTCAACCCGCGCGCCAACTTCATGGTGAAGTTGGCCATCAATGATTATAATGTGAATTCAATTGTACTGACATTTTAACTGACGTGTACGAGCATGGCGTCGATGGACGTGAGTTCGAATCACTGCACTGAGCCTGACCTTTCGGTGAAGGATAACATCGTGATGAAACCATAGCATAGTGGTAGAGCTTTTCCTAACACCAGCCTGGCTAGCTACCAACCTCAAGTTGAAAATCTGTCGCCAAGCACCAATAGGTGTTTTCCGGCAGCTGCACTTGAGAGCCAGTCCTCCCACAAGGCTACTAGACTTAGCGGTTTACCATCTTGGGCCACATCGTCACTTAAGATCAGGTGAGATTGTGGCCACAAAACTAAACCTATAACGATAAAAAAATAGTTATGTAAAAATAATTGGACATTGAATAAATATACAATTATTTTATTTTAGTGTTATGATATATTATAATGATTGTATGTGGCACTTGTTTAACACGATGCTCGCGCAGCTATCAATTTTACCCTGTACTAAACGCGCTTAAAATATGTAACTTCAAAAAATGTATATTTAAAAGAATTTCATATAATCAGGTGCATGGATTCAACACACAAGGCGAGAATATAGCAGACAACGGAGGTCTGCGAGCCGCTCTGAACGCGTACCGCGCGTACTCCCGACGTGTGCCGTCCGACGCTCGCCACGCGCTCCCCGGCCTCCCGCACTACAACCCTGAGCAACTGTTCTTCCTCGGTTTCGCACAGGTATCACTTTCTCAATATAGATATAACCTCGAGATTTTTTCAAAGAGTAGACTAGTAACGACTACTAAATACAATGATACAAAATTACATATTTCTACTGTAAAAGATTTAAACTAATTAAATTTAATATTCAGTTGATATTTTATTATTCAGAATTAACTCTAAACTTGTTAAACTTAAAAATATGTTTACTGTTACGCTCTACGCCAAGGAAACTTATTACATAAATAAAAGATACTTAATGGACATAAAGACAACTGTTTATCTTTATTGTTTTTTTTTTTAATTTAAATAACCTATATTGTTCAGAATCATTGTTGTCATTATATCATAAACTTATAAATTCATTAGACATACTGAAATTGTATTTCTGTTGCAGATTTGGTGTGGTAATTCAACAGTCGGTGCTTTGAAATCGAAAATAGTTGAAGGTGTTCACAGTCCAAACAAAATACGAGTTATCGGGACGCTGAGTAACTCTAAAGACTTTGCTGACGCTTGGCAGTGCCCGAGCGGGTCGCCTATGAACCCGGAACATAAATGCATATTGTGGTGATAATGTGAGAAGGGAATTTATACACGGCGTTTTTGAGAGATTGCTTCTAGAAATCAACTTAGTAATTCGTATTGTTTTACGTTTCTTTCTGCAATGCGAAGCAGAAAGCTCTCTATTAAGACTCGTTTCGGAAACTGGCCAAATTACTGTAAACTATTGTATAACACAAATTGTAAGTCGTATTGGCTCATCTCAGATAGAAAATGATGTTCTATGTGTATTTCAATTATCAAAAAATTTGCAACTGAACAAATTACAGTTAATCGTGAAGCAACTATACTGTTTTGAATAAAAATGAAATTTGATTATAATGTCGCAACAGTTGCCTACTAACTACTTGATCCATATTCGCTAAATAGGTTGATACACGTTTTATATTTCCTCCATTTACCTAAACTTATTGTCAATTAATATTTCATATATCGTTTGTATTTTATTACAAACCAATTGCCTTTTAATTGTCATTTACATTTTACAATGTTAAAATACATTGCTTGCTGTACTCCTTTTAAAAGGAGGTAAGTTCTTATAACCAGTTAGAATTTACAAGTGGCAACCACCACACCCACACGTGGTGAGGTATTCTACTTCGAAGGATTTAGTGGCCTGTATTTAAACTGATTGGAAGTAGGTAGATACCACAAAGTAATAAATTGCCAAATATATAGAATTACAATGGGATGAAAACTCATATAACTTTTATAGCCGATACTGCCGCCGTTGTTGGTCGAATAGCTCCCAGCTTCAGAACACTTTCTTCTAACCGCCAAACTCCAAATATAGACACTCCACCGTGATTTATTACATTGAAGTTCCGAGAGAAACCTTTTGACCAAGTTATCCAACATTTAAAGATTTTAAAAATACAAAAAAACCTCTACCCACCAACCAATCTATGAGCCAGAAAATTACGCATTTATTTAATCCTACTTATAAAACGAAGCTACTGGGTAACTATTGTTCTCAATAATTATAGAACATAAAGTTAAAATGTATTGTATTATCAATTATGACCATATTGTATTATCAATTATAGGACATCAATATTACAAGCAAGAATATTAAAAGAAAATAAACAAGTGTAAACTGTCAAAAACGCCGCATAAATAATGAAGTGATTTGTTTGTGACTGAATTGTGATGTTAGATTTAAGTGATCCAAAGACAATATTTGAATGTACTTAAGTTACCGAGTAGTTACCGCCTTAGTTTGTAAACGTAGTATGATATAAAGAAAATCTTTGAAGCAAAGGTGATCTTTGAAGACTGTTTCTATCAATTTTTGTAATATTTTATTCTACTGTAGTATACTAAGTTAGTGAATAATCCTTAATAAAATTGTGACATGCATTTTATGTTGTAGAAATAAGTTTACTGAGATGTTATTGATTTAAAAACTAAATATTTTTCATTTGACTTAAAACAACATTAAAATTAAGTAGAAAATTATTTAAATCAATAAGTATCGTAACAATTTGTTTTTGTGTAATTGTTCATGTTATATATATTAGCTGTGAAACTATTCGTATAACTTTGAATTATGACCTAATGATACATTATATGATTAACAAGCGTTAAATTTGTTTTATACAAAATAAATGTACTAAAATCCATTGTTAATTGAAAAGTTAAAAAAGGTTTTCCAAAGATATTTAGAAACATATTTAAAACACAACATAAAGTGCATCTATAAAGAATAGGTAACAGATAATAAAAACAAAATTATTTATTGTAAAATAAAAGTTGTATAATTTAAAAATACTTTTTACTTCTATCTGTAAGTAGGTGAGGTGCCTGATGTGGTGCGTTCCACCAGCATTTAAGGTGAGGTACCTTCTATGTAGTCCACCCCAAGAAACGTCAGCAAATTCTGGCTGAATAAATAGACGACGATTTTGGAAATCTCATATCAGAGAAGACAACGAATTGCTTTGTAAATGAATTGAGGAACGTATGTACATTCATACAGATATATTTAACGGAACAGCAATGGAACTTGGCATCCGTTAGATCTGAGCTCTTTTATCGGTGAAAACTACTAGGTACCATAATTTCTACAGAACTTTTCTTTATACCTCAAAGATAGCAAAGAAGCGTACGGCTCGCCTGGTAAGCGGCTACTGTAGCCTATTGACGCTTGTAATACCATAGGCATCACTAGCGCTTTGCCGACCTTGAAATCTGACTTGAGCTCTGGAATCCCTACTCATCGCAGGAATAAGGTTATTTAGCTGCGATCTTCTGCAGAGTACTCCACCAGTCGGGCTGCCCCAAGTAGAAAGTAATCTCCAAATAAATTTCTCTGAGCCCTATTTTTTTAACCCGCCTTTCCTCAAATATCTCAGGAGATCCTACTCACCACAGGAAAACAACACTAGGTTATTTAGTTGCGGTCTTCTGTAGAGTGGAGGTATTCCACTAGTCGGGCTGTCCCAAATAGAGAGAAATCTCTAAGGAAATTCCTCTGTGTCCTACCTCTCTTCTCTTCCCCTTTTCCACATAAATGTTTTTGTTGGGATACCATTACTTTTTAAAAGGCTGCGCAACGCCATCTTTTGGTGGACGGATGGAAACGCTATTCATAAATATTATTTCGCTGAAAAATATATATGTTTAGAAGTTTTTGAGTTTTTTCTTTTCTATCCTTTGTATATATCTACTTATCTTTTTCAACTTTTATTCAGTTGCTTTTATTTATAGCGGCCCGCATTTCGCTCTTAATCTGTCCGAGTGGCCCTTAATTCCAATAAGTCTGTGCATCCCTGGTATAATTGAACTGTGTTAATGATAGTTTTGAATTTAATGCTTATTAAGGGAAAACTAGATTAAATACTAATTTAATCATTTAAATGTCTTTTAGTATGCATTGTAAAAAGCACTGCATTTGTGTCAAAATCAGTATTTTTGAATCCACAACGGAAAATAATATTAGCTATCTAAAATTGAAGTGTCTGTTTATAATATCAAAAATAACAGCTTTTTGCTAAATGCATATGAAAGTATATAATGTGATATTTATGACAAAAAAAAAACAATTTTTAAAATATTTTTTGTCTGTCTTTTGGTTCCGGCTAATTTTCGAAACGGTTGGACCTATTTTGACGGAACTGTCGCTGGCAGCTAGCTGATTTTATAAGGAGTAACAAAGGCTACTTTCATTTTAGAATAAGAATTAGTGTTCCGCGCAAATAAAAATAATTCGGGCAAAACGAGCACGATTCGCGCATGTCTGTCTGTTCGACGGCATTCTGAGTCCACGCGAGCGCAGCCGCGGGCACAGCTAGTATAATATAAAATTAGAGAATATAAGTTAAATAAAACGAACAAGAAGTAAGCAGTACGGAACAGAAACAATACTATTTAAAGTAAAATAAAACTTGTATAATTAAACAATTATTTTTACTTTTTTCTATTATATAGGAAATAGTAAATGGGTGAGCTGTCTGTTGTGGCTCTTTTCACCAGCTTTGGTTTTATCACTGAAACTTCGTTTACGTATCGTTTCATTTCAATCTTCCTCTGTACAGTTAACAACTCTTTCTCCCTCTGGATCCTCTTTAGCATCTCTTTGTACACCCGTTTCTTCTTCTTCTTCGAATCTTCAAGGCTCTTTAAAATTGAAAAAATAAATACATACTGGTCTGTCTATTCCGCTATCTCAAAACACTGTAAAGTGCCTCAGGGTAAACAAAACCTTCAGCCAACCAAATTTACCAGCCAACAAAAACTTCCATGGATTTAGTTAAAAGTCTCAATTACCATTAGAACACTAAATAAATTGATGACTACTTTAAAAATGATTAGAAAATATGAATAGTCAATTGTATCAACACTTTGGATTACAAAAGGCGTAAAGGATATTTTGGCAAAATAGGTTTAGTAATGGTATCATACTAAGTTTTTTACACTCTTTTGATATGTCACATACAATCCACACTTTTTTTACTTAAATATGAATTTTCAAATTAATAGGACATAAAGGACATGTGCTATTATAGAAAATATAAAATGGGTGCATGAGAAAAGTATTTAAGACACATAATCATAAGGTATCGATTCTATAACATATCCAATTTTAGGGGTGTAACATGTATATTGTGAAACGTGGATGTATGTCGCATGCAAATTGTAATCTATCTTTTACACCCTTGAAACAGTATAAATATATATATATATATAGTAATTATATAATAGTGTATACAAAAAAAAAGTTATTTTTATTTTACTTACATTGCACACAATTTTTTTTTATCTTTACAGCGTAAAATTGTGTTATATGTTAAGTAACAATTACAACCAATGCTTAATTTAAATTTTTGAAATATAAGATCATAATGGACAATTGCAACTGATTTCTGTGGACGTATGAGACATCTATTTTTGAATTTACTGACCAGACACTTCTACAGTCATCAAGCAATATAGATCATAACTTTTTAAGAAACTTCTTCCTTAAAGAAATCCTTATAGCAATTATTACAAAACAGTTATGTCCTAAAAACATTTTCAATTTAAATCTTTTGCTTAGCCTGTAGAATCTTGTTTTGTCCTTTATGCCCTTTGTTGTCTGAAGTGTCAATAGAGAATAAACTTTTAGAATATGTCAGAAACCTGGAATGATAGTTTGCTCTATTTTCTATCATGTTACTCTGAAAGTTTTCACTCGTAAATAATAAAACTAATTTAAATTTGTACCAAAACTACATTTTTTTTAATTCAATTCAGAATTACTACCAAATACTGTAAAAATAAACCAGCCATTTTATATTGCATTATACTTACAATATCATCAACTGGTATGGAGAGTTTGGCCAAGTCTGCTGTCCTCAGCCTATTTGACTTCCTGTTAAGCAGTGCTGGGTGGGTATCCAACCTTTTAGCAATATCAAAATCTTTCTCATCACCTTCTTCAATGAAAAATGTGTGTGTGTTTGGAGTACTTTCAGCAATATCACTCATATGCAGTTCCGACTGAAATTCAAGAGTTACAATGACATTTATGGTCCAAATTATTATTTTGATTGATAAACCTTTTAGAAAGCCTGACAAAGTATTATCAAATCTTCCTAAGCTTCTTTCTATAATTCAACATCTTTACCCTACTCGGGCTTTTAAGCTATGTTGTGGGTTTAAAATTCCGCTGGGTTGTATTCACCATTGATCGCATTCGAGTTGTGTTGTGTTGACTCTTTCCAAATAATTTCATTCTCTCCTTGTTAGTTAGTGTTATTGTTATTGATAAATAATAAAAACTGTTTTTAAGTATGTATAATAATTTAAAATATTGTCAATTGGAAATATGATAATTGAAGTTGTATTAGAATACTAGTGACAGGTGTCTTAACTTTGTGTAACACTTGATTTTGTTTACATAAAATCTCACGTTATAGTGAATAGGGTATAAATATATCTATTTTACATATAATTATTTTGGTATTATATAATATATATATATTATTCAATGATTACCTGCATCCTATTAATTTTCCTACTTTCAATGGTCCGTTTCATATTTATATATTTTAAATCCTGGGTCTGCATCAGCTTAATCTGTTCTTTCGAATCTTCTATCTCCTTTTTAACCTCATGATGGACCTAATAACACAGACAATAAATTTATTTATATTTTATTCTACAACAATATCTATTGAAGTTAATCTATCGTTTAACACAATATTCCCTTCTCGCATATATCTAGGTATAAGCCATCATGGTAGTACTGATACTTGATACTTCACATAGATGTTTTCAAATATTGTACTTTTTTGAAAACCTCAAGTGTTAGCCTCGGTTAAAGACCCAGTTCTAATATTAGTTTGACTTTAAGTTTTAGCTATACTATTTATATACTTACGCCATCCTTAACTTCAGAGTTGATCATATGAAAATAGAATTCATCAGGATTTCTGTCCAGAGTACGTTTTCGGAGAAGCTTCAAAGTTTTTCCTTTCTGTTGGTAGTCTTCTGCTCGTTTCTTGTAGTCCTTTTTCTTCTCGAGCAGCCCCAAATGTTGACGCAACTCCGGTTGATGCCGTTCACGATGAGTCTTCTGGTTAGCCTTCGCGGCTTTCTTCCACGAAGACATTATTACACTTTATTACTTTAGTTCTACACAGATAATTTACTAATTTCAAGAATGTTAAACCAAGTAATAAGAAATCACATAACTTCGCATTAGACCTACAACTCCATGTGGACTATATACATACAAATAGTTCGAATAAAAAATTAATAGCAATTACATCAAACACAAATACTGCCACAGACTAATAAGAGGATATTACATAATTATAATACTGCCAATAAGCGCTGTCAATTTCCAATGTTCAAATTCCACAAAAATTTTGCTTAAATTCCCCAAATTGGGTAAGACAGTCCTTAAGGTATGCTTACAGCCAGTCCTCCTACTAAGCTTAGCTTCATACTATATTGGGCTGCATAGACACCGTTAAACTTATAACGAATAATAAAAATAAAAGTTCTGATTTCTCACATAACGATTTTTATTTTAATCCAATATAAAAAAATTTAGTAATGTTTCTTTAGGAGTAACTAATTGGTATCTGAAGGCATTATTTATAATTTAATTTATTAATTTAAATCATGTAATGAAAAATAATAAGCATTCTAGTATTGTTACGGCCCGTAATAAAAAAATAAAAATACGCACTGTTGCTCACAAAAAAATGTAGGTATTTAAAAGGTTTGGGAATCGCCTTGCTCTAGCATTTTTGGAACGAAGTTCCTTATGGGGCATTGCGGAGGGGCGCCTAGCCAGCGAAAAACATCCGTAACGTTAAAAAAAGGGGTTAGATTTTTAAGTATAGGTAGTCTATGTATGATGGTTATAGAGTGTCTAATGTATAGTCTACGTGATGACTGTTATTAATGTTAAGTTTGCTATTATTTTATATATTTTTATAAATCATTATAAATAAAATAAAGGTGTTATGATAATTTTGTTAAGTAGTTTTTTTTGTCGATAAAAAATCATAATAAAAAATGTATACCCGAATAATTATTTTTTTTATACCTCGAATAGAACTTGAAATTAATATTTTATAATAAGGAACTTCGTTCCTATCTGGTGTCCCACGACACCACAAGGTTTTTTTGTTATTATTTCTTTTGATTACTACATGAAGGGTCTCTTCTTCTTCTTCTTAAATTCATGGCACCGTATCTATAAGGTTCTCAGAGTGGACATTGGACAGGCTGACATAGGTATAATGAAGTAATTAAGTGGAGCTACATAAACAAAGTAATAAAACCAATGAAATTAGACAAACAATGCAATTAGGCACCTCTTAAAATTTCATTAAAGCGTGGCTACCTTATTTTACCTTAATACTACACAACTAATATACATAATATTATGTATTAGTTATGCTCATGGATTCGCACTGTGGACTACAGAATTATTGTTTATGAAGATATTGTGATATTTTTTGATAAGGACCAAGTTAGGTGTGAAACATTTAAAAAATGAACAGAATCTATCCAGTACTTTTGCATGATGCGTGTACAACGGCAATACTCAATAATTTTATTGATATAGATACCTATGAAAAATATGTACCTACTATTAAATTCTACAAAGATTTCATCGATAGACACAGTGCTTGAACACGTTACTACTGAGCCACGATCGACAATGAGTTATCATCGCTACCGTGAGCCATCAATGGATTTTTGATGCATTTTCAAATGTTACTCCTATTTAAATTTGGGTCCTCGTCATTTGTATACCTAAACAATTTTTAAACCCTAGTAACTTTAGGCTACACAATATAAATTAGGGATATGCGATATTTAAAAAAAGTATATTTTCGTTCATCGTGAGATTTTAAGTACTATTTTTTTATCGTTTTAGGTTTGGCTTAGTGGCCACAATCTCACCTGATGTTACGTGACGATGTGGCCCAAGACGGTAACACGCTTAAACCTAGTAGAAGACTGGCTCTCTAGTGCAGCTGCCGGAACACACTGCTTGGCTGCAGATTTTCAACTTGAGGGTGGTAGCTAGCCAGGTGGGCATTAGAAAATGCCCTACCACCACGCTATGGTTTCATCACGATGTTTTCCTTCGCCGAAAGCTCAGGCTCATTGTAGGGATTCGAACTCACGTCAATCGACGCGAAGTCGTACACGCTACCACTGCGCCATCATCGCTTCAAACTATCAATATATCAATAAAATTATCCATAGCTTAAAACATTATGAGTACTTATGTATGCACGTAAGAAGTTATACTTGTTTGGCGTAACAAAACAATAATAAATCCAAGAATTTGATTACGCCAGTAACATGATTTGATCTGTATTTTTATCAATCACATAATGCTCGAAGAGCTCTCAATTTTACCCTTTACCAAGCGCGCTAGAAAAAATATAACTTCAAAATGGTAAATCGTTAATATCCCCGTATTTTCCCCACATATCTTCAATCTCCACAAAGTCCCTACTGGAATTTAAATTCCCCAAAATTTAGTGAATTCCGCAAAACTTTGTGGCATCTCAGAATTAATGAACCATTTTTTTTTTTCGAACTGACCATATACTGTCAGCATTAGAGGCCCTGGAGCATTTACGGCTTTTACAGCTTCAACGGGCTTGGGGGTGAGCGCTTAAGGCACTCAATAGCGAAAGCGTTGCAACAACTCCGAGGGTGCCAAAGTGGCCGGACAACGGCTCGGACTGTTGCAGTGATTGCAAATAAGTCGCTATCATCTAACTAATTCCCTATCATTCGAACTAAACTAACTATACATATATACATGTTTCTTCCCCCTGGGAGGAGGGAAGGAACATGTGTATGTGTATTTAGTGATCTGAAATTGTATGTCTAACTGGGCAAAAAAAGGTCCCTTACAGAACCTATGTACCTATATGGCGTACATGTGTGTATGATGCAGTGTCATGTGTGTCTGTGATAGCTAGTGAATCTAGAGTCACGGTATCGCGCGACCGGCTGCTTGGCTCAAGGGCTCCATACCGATGGATCGGACCTAGGCTTGAGTTGTCGCAGAGGAGGCGGTCGTGGCGGGTGTGCGCGAGCTAAGTTATCCGTACGTCCCCTGCGGAAAGAACGGTGGTTTCGTGGGCGTGGGCGCGAGCACGCATGGATTACGGGAGCGGACGCGTAGAATTCGTTGGCTTTCTCGATGCCGTCATCGGGATCCACAAAGAGATTTCGTGGACGGCGTTTATAACGTTGGACAACTGGGATCGAGTTATCTGGTTTGTAATTCGCGGTGGCTTTTACGAGCGTGTTGGGATGGTTCGAAGCGCTATCGAAGTATCTCCTAGTGAGATATTTCACACAGGCTTCTATAGAGGGAACCCTCATATCCCTGTGGAGGTCCATGTTCTTAACGAAGGCTGGAGGGTCGAGAAGGCGACGGAGAAACCGATTTTGGACTCTTTGCATACGGGCAAAGTCGTGTTTAGACATATGTGCGAACGCGGCGCCACTATATGTTAAGATCGGGCGGAGCATGATCTATGTTTTCACAGACGTACATGTATGTTGTTCATAATGTTATTATTCCACAGACTACTAAGAGGATATGTATTATTTCCAATTCACTTCACTTGTGCACATTAACCAAACTTTTTTATGCATAATCCCAGCTGTATCTATTATACAATATAGGGCCAAATAACACAAATTTATGAATAAAAACAAAAATCACTACATGACAGTCTGAGATTCCACCAAAACCCCATCTATGCAGTCGGTCTGTCACCGCGGCGTGTTTACCAAAGAGAATGTAAATGAATGAATTTATATTGCTGCTATTTTTGTTATTGTGATGAAAAATAAAACACTTTGTAATTGTATTTGTATCTATCCTATTTTTATAAATAGGCACACGAAAAATATGAGTTTATCTGGGTTGTTATTATTATATTAGGTTGAGAAGATAAAAAAGGTCACTACAACAGGAAACCCTTGGTACACTTTACTCTAACAAACATAACCAGCAGATTTCTACTGATCACTGTGGCGATGTATGAAGGAGGCCTACGTCCAGCTTTATACCTATGTCTTACGGATGAAATTATAATGATGAAAAACAACGTAATATCGACTGATGACGCCACGACGAGTTCTATATACTAGTTACATATAGTTATATAGGAGTTAATTCATAGAGAGTAGGATACGTTCAATAAAAATTATTTGATACTAGTGTCACGTGTAACACAAGAACATTAGTTTTGTGAATTCATGCAAACATAGTTTATGAATGTTTAGTTTAAGATGGATGAACAATTTCAGATGATTTCCATGCTATCGGCAGCTTTATGAATACAAAGAAAAGGACTTCCAATGCGCTAAACAGTCCAACACCCAGGAACATGTTGAAAACTCCTCCAAGAGACGCTGAAAGAAAAATATACACCATAAAAAAGGAAAGAAGAAAATATACATCATAATAAAGATAATTATCAACAAAAACGATTAAAATAGACTGATTCGAGTGGAACCTTCTCGATTTTAGTGCCATGAGAAATTTCGAATAGGAATTTTACTGTGAAGAACATGTAAAAATGCTTGATAAAGTCTGACACGCAGCTCTACGTAATTTGTCAGGTGTTTAATTATTTAGTAAGTCATCTTATTTGTTTCCCCTTTTCTGACTCATTATTGGCTATGTTCGATTAAGTAATTTGATGTCATTCATACTTATTTATTTATTGTCACATCAACGACACATTCACAAAATATCGAATTAACAATTAGTCATTCACAAGTTACAGACTGTGTGAATTGTATCTTTACAGATGTGCACATCTTATTATTATATACCGCAGCACAATGAAAACAAAAACAAATTTTAAATTAAGTGAGTGATTACAACATGTAAAAAAATTAAGTTAAGTTCGCGATAAATTAAAGAGCGTATAATTGATATAATTTAGAAAGATAATTCAATAATGAGCAATGAAAGATGTCAATATCGTCATCGTTATTGTTAACTTCGTTGTACAATTCTTTAAGACGATTCAGAGGTGAACAAACATTAGTTCTGACATGTGTTTTATAAAAGGTTCTTTGAATTCGAAATCTTGGAACCTTTCTAGGAACATTTAAATTTAATTCTTGTAATACATCAGGGACCATAACAACTCCATTAACTAGCTTATGTAAAAGAACAAGGTCAAAAATCTTACGTCTATTTTGCAGTGATATTAGTTTAAAGTGCTTTAACCGAGTATTGTAATCAGCGCGGTAAGGGCATTTCTGATCTTTCCGGGCAAGGAATTTTGTGAAATTGCGTTGTATACGTTCTAAGCGATTAATATGGATATTATAATGAGGGTTCCAAATACTTGTTCCATACTCTAAAATGCTCCTAACCAAGGTTTTATAAAGATGTAATATTGTTCTTATGTCACGGAATTCGTTACACATGCGCTTAACAAACCCACACAATTTCCAGGCCTTATTTATCGTTGTACTTATGTGATCAGTAAACAATAGCTTGCACTGTCTATCTCAATTCCTAAATCTTTAGTCTTTGTTTTAACTTGCAAAGCTTCAGTACCTATCAAGTAACTAGAAGGAATTACATTTTTTTTTTGTATATTTAATGTGTACACATTTGCTTGCATTTAATTCCATCTTATTATCGGTGCACCATTCTTCAAGAGATGAAGAAGATTCTCATACGTCATATGGTCAAAATTTATGTCAAACTAAGTTAACGTGTTCTCTGGGTTTGCTGGTAATATTTCTGTTAATAAGAAAAGCTCTCTTCGAGACCATCCTTCAGCTCGATACTTCCTTGTGAAGAGCCTCAACATTTTAATATAAAACGATCTCTCTTTCATTTCAATTACTTTAGCAGTGCCATCTAATAATTTGAATGAAAATCATGTTCCACACCACTAGTTTACCATTCTACATTACAAAGTTAAACATTACAAAAAACACAACATTACAACAAAACTTCAACATTACAAAGTTTCATGCGTCACGGAATATTATATTACAAAAAGATTTTTTTTATTTTTCGTACTGATTATACTGTTAGCTTTAGTTAGTCTTTGCGGCTTTTACTGCTTCACCGGGCGAAAATCGTGATGATTTATCTAAGGTAAGCAAAAGCAATAATTAAATATTGGCGGGGTAAAATGAGCCCAGGGATCGTCTTTTACTTAGACCCTGACAAAAATGTAAAATATAAAAATCTCTTACTATAATGACTACGCTTAATCAATTATGGGCCAATAGACTAGGTACCCAGAAAATTTACAATTTCAGGACATTCATAGTCTAGATACTTTTTATGTGTGTTTTCATTCTGTACCACTTTCTCCTATTCTTCGGCTGACTGGAATCTAGGTATTCATACTAGGTATTCAAGTACTTACAAAGCAAAGTGAGCCAAGTTTCCGTTGCGTTTAAAGTTAAGATTCGAGATAAGTTTATATTGACCCGAAAATAGATTACAATCGACGAAGTCACGTTCAAAGCATCACTGAAACATGGAGTAAAATTTATAAATCGTTCAAAACTCTATTAAAATTGAATACTTGAAAGATCTTTCAAGTCAAAGTCATGTCGGAATTCTTACCGTAAGGTCAAACGGTAAATAAAGTATATTATTTGAGCGTTATGCGGCGTTTAAGAGAGGAAATTCTACGAAAAAGGCCATATTTGTGGAAAGAAAATTCTTCCATTTTGCACCAGGATAATGCGCCTTCGCAGAAGGCCATCATTGTGAACAAATTTTAGACAAAAAAATCAACAAATACCATCGGGCAACCACCTTATTCACCAGGTATGGCTCCAGCCTACCTCTTTCTTTTTCGTGTATTATTGACGTTTTCCCATTTTGATTGACAGCTTCCACAGAGTACTACGTAACAGCTTCAAATGATCATCTCAATTATGAACGCATCACTGCCATAATATTCGCCTAATTTCTATTATTGTATTATTAAGTATTTATACTATAAAATTACTATGAACTATACAGTAATTTTTTATTAATTATGTTTATTAGCACCCAGAGCTCTGTTTTTAAGGTATGAAGTTACCAACAAACCGAATTTATCTTTAAGCATTTTAGTACTCTACTTGTCAGTATCAGTTTTGGGTCCAGTTGAAAACCAGCGCTTTGACAATTTGCCATAGCATATGCCGAGCTCGGGTCCTTTTTTGATGTTGAATGCAACATTTGTTTGGCAACGTTGCAACGTTATGAATATCAGTAATATTCCTACTTACTGTAATTTGTAATTAGTTCGTATTTTTCCGACATCGAATAAATGTGCTTTCTTTCATGTAAAAGCTATAGCTACGTTCGTGATCCCAAGAATGCAATAGTTAACTTACAACTTGCTGGGTTGTAGGAAACGACAAATGTGTCCTCCGACTGGATCGCTAACATCATATACCAGGTGTAACACCCGCTAAAGTGGCACACTTACGTGTCGGGTTCCGGAATCAGCTGGTGTATATCCAGTAATCATATGGAATGGTAAAGATTCATACCGGACGGGGTCACGACTATCGTGTAGGTAAATGGGTGTATACCTGTCAAAGTGACTATATCTGATGTATCTCATTTCGGAATCAGCCGGTGTATAGAAGTTTGCAAGAAACAACATCATCATCATAAAAGACTTACTATATGGGATCGATTGTATACTTAATAAATTTCATTGGATTTGACTCTAAAGTCAAGTCTGATGTGACTTTCTTACACGATGGTAAGCAGTTGCATGATATATTATCTGAAATAAAAAAAAACAGCATTTAATACATTTTGTTTTATGAGAAAATTCTATTAGCTCCTCTTAATTTCGGAACAAAAAACTATCTCAAGATAGCGATGCATCTTTCCTGGAAAGTAAATAAAAATTAAAAATCCTTACAACGTTAATCGCTTCTCTGGCAAAATATTAGATAAAGAAGTATTGTTAGATAGAGAGAGACTAGATATATTATGTTTTACAGAAACCTGGCTTAAAGCTGTTAAGATGTCATTTAGTATACCACAGTTATCAGTTGCTAGTGTATATAATCAAACAATCGCTGTTGGTAGTGGTTGTATCATATTATTCAATAATAAATTAAAATTTAAAGACGGAAATGATATATGTAGTCTCTTAATAGACTGTGTATGTGAAGTAGCTTATGCAGAAATGGATATATTAGTATATACCCCAAACAGTTCAGAGGTAGCAACTGTTTTTCGGGATTATTTCACAAATGTACTCTTAGAAGTAACAAAAAATATATTATCACCAATGGTACGGTGTCACTCTTGGAAAATCTTATTAAACCAATAAATTCAAAATTTTATTTTACATCCGTTCGTGCAGGTGAAATAATTAGGACTTTTAAACTATTAAACTCTGAGTACACTGAAAACATTGGGGGAATATCAGGAATAGTAGTCCATTCCTTAATTGTCAATATTTCACCATATCCGGCTAATATATTTAATCAGTGCATAGAAACAGGAACTTTCCCTAATCTAATGAAAATTAGCAAAGTATTTCCTCTGTTTAAAACAGGTTGTAGATGTAATCTTGGTAATTATAGACCAATCTCTTTACTTCCTTCGGTTAATAAGATTTTCGAAAATATTATGCTTAAGCAGCTAGTAGCATATTTCAATGCACAAGGGATTCTGGATGGTCGGCAGGTTGGTTTCACAAAATCAACCACAGACGCTGGTGCAACGCTGCTAAGTCATATATTTAGAGCCTGGGAGGAGTCACAGAATTCAATCGATGTATTTTCTTAAAAGCATTCGACTGCATTGACCACAGTACGCTTGTACTTAAGCTAAAACACTATGCTGTGTGTGGAACTTCTCTCGACCTGCTAAGTTCATATTTAACACCGACCGCTGTCAGAAGATAAGTATAAATGGGGCAATCTCTTCGGGGTCATTAACCAGAACCGGCAATCCTTTAGGGATCGATTTTGGGACCGTTTTTTTTCTCGTATGTATATAAATATATAAATATTCTACCGCTAGTGGTTAAGAACAGTGCTAACATGGTTCTTTGAAACACTTCACTTCTATTCAAAGTGAAAAAAATAGATTCAGAGGTTAAGCAATTAAATATTACTTTAGTAAAAATTTCTGAATGGTTTGCTATAAATAATTTACTACTAAATGCAAATAAAACCAAATGTATGAGATTTGCTTTGCTCAATGTTCGGTGTGTTTATAGTAGTATCAACATACAAGGGAATTTACTAGGCTTAGTTGATAATTAAAAATTAAATCAATGTAATTCAAAATTACAGTAGGATCCGCACATTAAAACTTTGGTGGGAAGATTAAGTTCTGCTGCATTATCAGTACGTAAGATTCGCCAGTTAACAGATATTGCCACTGCTAGGTTAGTCTACTTCGCTTACTTCCATAACTTAATGTGTTACGGTATTGTGCTATGGGTTACAGAAGCTGGCAATTCAAGCAATATACAACATGAGACCTCTAAAACACAAGTTCCACGAATTTAATATCCTAACTTTGATAGATAGATAAGTCCGATTGAGTTTCTTTCCGGTTCTTCTTGATGACTGGGATGTTTCCGAACCGGCTGTAGTGTTTGACGTCCTTCTTAGGGCCTAAATTGAATAAAGTATTTTTTTATAATTTTTTGTTTAAGATTCTCGAGACCATAGTATGGTGGTAGGGCTTTTCCTAATGCCTGCCTGGCTTGTTATCACCCTGAACTAACATTTTTTTTCATCATACACATACAGGTGTGTTCTGACAGTTGTACTTGGAGGCTTAGCGTATAACCATCTTGGGCCACATCATCACTTAACATTCGGTGAGATTGTGGCAATAACGTTAAATCGAGTTGAAGTAATGACAGCTTAGCGGTAAGCCACTCGGATGTCGCGTCAAACGTGTGCAATGAAGTAAACAATCCTACAGTCCTCCTAGCTTTCGGTAACAGAAAAAAGATAGGAATGCTGCTGATAGGATATTTTCTAGTGTTCGCCCTTTTTTTGCCACTTTTAAGTTGAATATAGACCTGGCTCAGTAGCTACAGTTGAAACCTGACCTTATCGTTGATGGTTACATCGTCATTAAGGTAAAATATGCAGGCAACAAGATAGCGCTTCAACAAACCTATACAAAATCAAATAAAAAGCTGAAGTATTTTAGGCTTTATGGTAATGGATTATTCTATAGTTGGAAATCATATCGCTGCTTCGATGGATTTTAGAAATTCTAGTTGAAGAACATAGATTTTCCTTTTATAACAATTTATAAATCATCATAGGTTTAATGTATAATTTTTTTATGACTTAAAGCAGTGTCCGCGCCCAATGACATTACGTAAGTGGCTGAACAAGGCAATAAGAAACCCGGAAAACCTTCGACTGCACCACTGGCAAACAACAATTTGAAGGTTCAGAGTTGATTGCTCAGGTGCCAGCGCCTCCAGCTAATTTTTTTGAAGCCGTCTGAAACGATTTCTCTTCACTGGTCACGGTTTTTTGCAATATGTTCCCAGTTGAAAAAACTATGCTGAAGACGGTCATATCACGCTTCATGTAGACCTTGAACCTCAACACAAGATGACCTACTGGACACTTAGCATGTGCTATTTCCACAAGAAATACTGTAAATATGACGTGTTTGTCACATCGTAGGAAATCTACACTCGTGTATAGGAAGTAACTAAATCTATTCATATCTATAAACATTCATACTTTTTATTCCATGGGTTCTGAGACAGGTGAGGCGACTGATCGAGCACGGCGGCAGATCAGTCGTTAAGTTATTGCTAAATGCCCGTAAAGGATCGATGCAGCCGCAAGTTTTTTCTGCACATTTTCTCTGAAAATTCATGTATTATTCACGTATAATATGTTAAATTATTCCCAATTTTTATTTTTCTCTCTTTTTGACTTGTATCATAATGGATTCGTAACGTTGAAGAGAAGAGTTGTTTGACATTATCCCCTGATCTACCCACTAATATAGAACCCTGCGAGCTGGTATTCGAAACAACGGCTACAAAGTAGCAACCATCGCGGCAAGAATTAAAAAAATTACTAATTCCTCTTTGCCGTACCATGTAGACCGGCCAGTTGGTTCCCTATTCCTATGGTGTGGTTCCTTCAAAAGAGGCATTTCTGGATGACGGCGATGGCTGCCGTTGAATTCTATCACTGGCGGTTATCGTTATTTCTAGATTGCACCACACTTTCTATCAGACACAATTGCGATTGTACAAGTTACAATAGAGAAAAACAACTAGCTGTCGTTAGAATGACAATGTCAATGGAATAGTTCGTCGGTGTGGATTCCATTATGAAGGCTCTTTGGCAAGGCAATTTGTTGTACCTTGAGTGGTATTTTTAGTTTCTGGGCACTTAATACAAGAATACACCATATTCGAGGTTACTCATTAGTAAGTTTACTGAGCTAGAACACTTAGTACTTGTTAGTATACTTGTGTTTTTTGCTAAACATCAACGTAAGCACTACATCTTGGCGATATAAAATGTAAAAAGGAATAGCAGTTTTGCTCTAATAGTTGAAACATGTAAGTTACATTTCAAAGAAATCGTTGATTGATGATTTATAATACTTCAGTCTAGACAATATTTTTATCGGGCGACCAGGTTTATGCGTCACAACTCACACGGCTCATTCGCACCACCACATCTATAGTCGTAGGCCCGAGCCGAGTGTTGACCTAATTTTACTATTTGTCCAAATAACATGCTATAAAGGGCAAAGTTTATGTACATAAAATTGTCTTGATGAAGAAGTTCCTTTCATATCGTAAGGATTAATATGCCATGCCTCATAATAATGCCCATAAGTCACTTTTCAATTTTCAATAGAAAAACTCACAAAATATCTTTTTGTGGCTTATGTATAAGAGATAGGCATATAGTATCGCGGACTTCTTTTTAGATGTACTAAGGAGAAATATTTTTGTATTTTGAACATTGTATTTACGTATCACTAACCATTACGCCAGCGCACGCGGATAAAGCAGTTCGGGTGCGCGGATTCATCCTACTTACTTAACGAAAATCAATATTTAAGGCTTGCTGAGAGGTCTAACCTAATTCTAAATAGCCTATACTATTCCACGTGAATCTGGCAATCACATACAGAATTTTCCAAATCCGACTGGTAGTCCCAGAGATTAGCGTGTTTAACCAAACAAACAAAAAACTCTTCCGCTTATTATATTAGTATAAATTACATAATATTTATCTTAACAAATTAGTTATAAATAAATTATAAAAGAAAAATTACCAAGCAATCACTTTTCGAGTATTCCTTCTGAGTTATGCAGGAATCTTGCACGAGTTTCTCCGAGGCAGTGCTCTCGGGTATCGATGTGAACCTGAGATGTGCTATGTAGTTATATCCCTGTGTCAGCGTTACTGGATTAATCCACTCCTCACCATCATATCTGGTATAAAACTGTATAAAAGAGACAAGTCATTGAAAACCAACAACTTGTACATATATGTCGTAACACGCTTACATCAACACCAGGCAGCAGCAATCACCTTGATATACCGTTATTAGCGACAACTACAACAAGATTTTATCTTGACTTATGTACAGTTCGACGATTTAAGTAAGAATGCCGCTCGCTCTTTTTTTTTCTCGAACTGACTACACTGTTAGCCTGAGGGGCCCTGGAGCCTTTACGGCTTTTACAGCTTTACCGGGCTTGGTCCGCTCGCTCCTTGTTCTACACCTTATATACCTCCACACTCAGTCCGTTCAGTAGGATAGTTATGAATATCACATTATGAACAAACCCCACTGATATCAAATGATGTTACCATACCAGCGCTACGACCTATATATCTCTCTCTTTTTTTGTTCATAAAAAGAAAGCAGCAAACAGGCCAACATTCCGCTTTGAAATCAAGTTGTCCTTACAACCTATTTGGAACCAACCTAAACCAGGACTGCGGTCATAATTTAAGATCATGCACTGATAGATTGTTAGCTCTGACTTCTGAGAGATCAGTTGGAAAAACAAATTTTCTATGCTTGGGCTCCTAGAACTTCAGTCCTGTTAAGTGGGTACGGGATACAGGAGCACTTAACACCAGTTAAACTGCATGGCCTCTTTCCTACAATCATTCATAAAAAATATATTACCTACTTATAATCTAGTTAAACTTGTAAATCTTATTAATATAAAGTTATGAGGAAAAAATGTATAAAACACAAAAACCTATACCCACGAGACAACCATGAAGTCTTGGTCCATTGGAGCAACGCAACGCCAAGTCTAACTTTCGTGTTGTTTGCAGACTTGCCATTTGTATCATCTTCTGAGTCATGTTGTTGAATCTTAAATAATTACAATGTATATAGCTAAAATTAATTATTTAGTATGTCAAATGCAAACTACGATATTCATATTTACGAAAGGAGTTGATGAAAATGTCTGTAATGTCTAAATGTCTGTAAAATATAAAATAATATATAAAGCCATGAATTTGCAAAACACGGTGGAAGATCTATTTGTGAAATTAACTTGTTAAGTCAATGCTATATACGAATTCATAACCAAAATCATAGCGGCATTCAAAACGCCTTTTCGAATATGATCTCTCTATATTCGTGAAAAATATGAAGCTTCCCGCAAGTACTTTTTTACACCGCTCCACTTCTATGACCGTAGAAATGACACATCCCAGTTTTTGAGGAAATGAGCTAGTTTTTTGTTTAATAATGCTTGGTGATTTTTATATGTATTCGTAATTTCGTATACTAGTAGTTTCGATCTGGTAACGCTATAAAGCCTGAGTGACTCTTGATTACCATGCACATGGTGAAAAGCCCATCATAGTAATTCACTTATGCGCCTCCCGTTTCGAGATCGTCAGTGCATATCCAGTTTTTTTTTTTTATTTACGCAGGCTGGTATGACTGCGGCGTCTGGCAATGGATTGTTAATTTGTCGTTGGTCGCCACAGTATTCGGTTTTTATCGTGCTTACCATTAGGTAAAGTTTTTATATACCATTTATATGTATATAATCAAAGAGCTTTGTGTCAGTAGGCACCTTAATTAAACGATCTATACTAATAAATCTGTAGAGTTTTTTGTTTGATTGTTTGTTTAAACGCGCTAATCTCTGTAACTACTAGTCGAATTCGAAAAACTGTGTATAGCTTCACCCTACGACACTAAGGAGCGGAGCAGTAATTATGAACGTCAAGCAATCTGGCAAGCTACGGGAAGTGGAACAACGATAGGCAGCGACGCGCCGTGAAGAGTTTGTCGAATAAATGTAATACGGGTGAAACCGCAGGCATTTCTAGTCTATAATAACAAACTAAATTTAACTCACTTCTCTGCCGGTCGCATCACACAACATATACCCCAACTCATCAATTCCTTTTCAAATAGATATTCGCAGGGTACGTCTACTGTTTGCCACCGGCATTTAGTAACAAGACGCGGGCACGCCGGCATGTGCTCGAACATTAATTCAGCCAGGCTTAAATTTTTATCAGTTAACAGCTTCTCTAAGGTTATGAGCTGACCATCAGCAGCTGACTTCCCTTCTAACACCCGCGCAACAGTGAATGGGAGTCTTCTTGTAATGTTTCTGTCGGATGATCTAAAAATTATAATAATACATTTAGTTATTAAAGAATCACTTTTTGATGTTTTATTGCGTAGCTAGTGATAAGAACATTAGTATTAAGTAAATTATACGGCTGCATTTGGGAAGTACATATTTTTCTAAATATGTTAATATGAAAAATCTTCTTCCATCGGAAAATAACAATTACCTAATACAAGACAATTTTTAGCATAAGAGAAAACCAACTTCAATTATTTTGAGAAGGTCCCTGATGAATCAAAGTCGAAGGTCCAATGCCAATGAAATTAAAATGGGACACACTTGAGGTAACCGTTTTTCAACGAAAAAAGAATCACCTAAATCGTTTCATAAACAAAGAAGTTATGGCTGAACATACATAAAACAAATAATGTGGAATTTTGTATCTTCAGTTAGTGTAAAATTATTTGATGATGTCATTAAATTATTCAATTTATTAGGTAGGTACTTAATTATCCTGATACCGAGAAAACACTGAACACCTCGTATAATGAATAACCTCGTATATGTATATTTTCTTTTTTATGGTTTCAAAAAGCGCTGAATCTATTTATATGTGACCACCTCTGAAGTACCTATGATGTACCAGACAAAATAAAAAATCATTAAAATCAATTCATAATTGGCGGAGTAATCGCGTAATAAACATACAGTCGAATTGATAACCTCCTCCTTTTTTGAAGACGGTTAAAAATAGAGATTATCGCAATGTTTTTTTTTATCGTTATATATTAAGCGTTGTGGCCTCAATCTCACTTGATCTTAAGTAACGATGTGACCCGAAGTGATAACACACTAAGCCTAGAAGACTGGCTCACAAGTGGAGCTGCCGGAACACTCCTTTAATGCTTGCCGACAGATTTTCAGATTGATGATGGTAGCTAGCCAGGCGGGCATTAGAAAAAGCCCTACCACCATGACATGATGAAATAGAAAGAAATACCGTACCTATCTACTTCGTGAGGCTCCGCGTGTTGCATTGCCATTTTTACGTATTTATAATATATTTAAAATTTGACCCCTTATTACTTATTTCGCAAGATAAAAGTTATAGCATAAAAGCCGATAGCGTCAGAATGGCAAATTTAGCTATTGTTTAGATTACTTTAGATACCTACTGGATTGCGGCTAATAAATAAGTAGGTACATAATACAAATTTGTCATTTTGAAGCCGAAGCCGAAGATATATTTGTGGGTGAATATTAAAATAGTTATATTATACAGCAGCAGCACTAATATCGGAACCTTTAGTGTTGTACTCAGTCCAAGGCCCGCGAGCAAGAAGTGGCCCGCCTAGACGTATAAATTAAATTTATTGCTTTTTTGTATTAGTATTTGTTATTAGACTCTCTCCTAACTGATCTTCGAATGTTTCGTATATCTTATTTTGGGATTATTTTTATCATTTAATACTATCACCAGTGGCGGATTTCCCTTAAGGCCAACTAGGCCCAAGCTTAGGGGGCCAAATATTAGAGGCGTCTAATCGTGGCAAAAAATATACTACCTAATGCAAACACATGATGTCAATATATAACAGTACACTAAAGCATAATATAAAGTATACATTAAGACTCCAGACATGGATAAAATCCAGTTTGAATAACAATATTGACTCATAAAGCTATACTTTAATACCATCAAACTTCAAATGTTTTATTAACTAACGAGCTAAAAAGGGGGCGGCTAGTGCTACACGGCCTAGGGAGGCCAAGACTGCAAGTCCGCGTATGACTATCACTACCTCATTAACTTACAATTTATCAACGAACATTTCCACGATGCTCTCAGTTGTCGGGCAGACCGCGACCATCGGTATGCGCTGGGACGCAGAGTCGACCATACGCAAATCTCGCAGCGCTAAAAGCGCTGGCATTTCTAAAAACCTTGCCCATAATACTGCGCATAACAAACCGGCGCAGCATGCGCTTGCGCAGCAACAGAGAAACCAACCGAGGCTAAAATTACAACCAAAATTAATAGCGTTATTTTCATGTTGTTATTATTTTACAATATACGAAAATAAAAATATACAACTATAGTGGCAAACAGGCATACGGTCCGCATGATGGTTAGCGATCACCGTAGCCCATGAACGTTTTTAATACCAGAGGTATTACTAGATCACTACTGCGTTGCAGACCTTGAACTCTCCTTTCCCAAGGAGCTCTGGAGCTCACCGAAGGCATAGAAGTACAACACAAGGTTATTTGCCTGCGACGTAAACGTAAACGTATTTTGATATCGATCATGCCTCAGTGGTAGCGTGTTCGGACGTCGCGTCGCGTCTACCCATATAGTTTCAAATCCTTCAACGACCCTGCGCTTTCGGTGAAGAAAAACATGATGAAACCGTAGCATGGTGGCAGGAATTTTCTAATGCCCGCCTGGTTGGCTACCACCCTCATGTTGAAAAACTGTCGCCAAGCACCTAAGTCTCTTTAGCCAATCCCCTTTAAGCTTAGGCGTCCTTAGGCCACATCGTCACTAAACATTTCGTGAGATTGTGTGATACGAGCGGAGACCGCGGGTACAGCTAGTAAATAATAAAAAGTGTGTCTACGCATGATACCCCCGAACAGGGTTAGCTATTTAGATTAAATTGTTGCCACGTATGATAGTCGTTACTAAACAAAGCATTAGTATCCCACCATCCTACTTTGGGCATTTATAATTAGCCTACGGCGGATAGATGAAGCTGGTTAACGTACGTGAACTGTTATTCATCTACTTACCAACAATTATTACATATCAGTTTTTTCGTAAACATTTCTAAATACTATCTACTTGTAGTATTGCTTGATGGTAGGACACAGTTGTGTCCGACTTGATTACGACTACTATACACCAGCACGATACCACAAGCTTAGGTGTATCGCGTTCCGGGATCAGCCGATGTAGGTACATCCAGCTGGCGAGAGGCTTGCAGGCTGGCATGACACCGACGACTGGCGAAGGATCGCCGATCTCTCGATGATCACCGTTGTTTTTGTATTGTACGATTCAGACGAGAAACGATAAAAACAATGTGTGCAGCAGTTTACGATGTTAGAAATGAAACATTCAGGAAAAAAAAATCTTTAAAAATTCCTTTTAAATATCCTAAATTAGTGAGATTCGAATTATCGACCACTCGTGCGTATTGCGTATGAAGTCTGGTCGTCTCACAACACTAGGCCAATCCGACGACGATGACAATCATGGATATTCATCTATAGGATTTAGCCTACGAAAGAATGAAATAGAATACATTTAGGTACATTATGCACGGTTAATGGAATCATCGTAGGCTAAATCCTATAGATGTATATGGTTGTCTCTTTTTACTGTTGCTTTTTCGTTTCATCGAGTTTCACATCACAACGGTGCTAAAGAAGTTTTCCAGATCGCCACTTCTTTGCACACGTGCAACAGTCCGAGCCGAGGTCCGGCCACTTTGGCACCCTCGAAATTGTTGCCACGCTTTCGTGGCCGAGTGCCTTGAGCGCTCGCCCCCCAAGCCCGGTAAAGCTGTAAAATCCGTAAATACTCCAGGGCCCTAAGGCTAACAATATAGAGAGATTGAAAAAAAAAATACTACATAAATATTGTTAGTATTATCGTGAACTTAACTCACCGGTCAACATAATATTGAGATCTTAAATACTTGAATCCGTGCAGGGTTGTTGTTATGAAAAATTTATTTATGACGACATTCACGGGTGTCTTCTTACTCATTTTACAGGGTTATACAGGACTGGTTATACAAAACCGCGATGAAGCAATATTAAATACCTCAATTACTGGCAAAATTAATTGCATCCAATTCAGCCGACCATTGTACCTAGGTACATATCCATGCTACGTTGACACCACCCAGGGATCCAGGTGGACATAACAGCGCATTGAATTAAGTTCTATTGGTTCTATGAAATTATGAAATCGAGTGTAGGTAATGACAGTAAAAATATTTAATAATTTGTTTTCTATAAAAATAATATTAATAATATAAATAAAAATTAAATATTATTTGAGTGAGTGTTCTAAAGAGCTGTTCTATCTCATTCCCTCATCTCCTTGTCACAACAGAACCACACGCGCTGGGCTTCGGAATCACAGTTTTACGGTAACCTCCATCTCGGCATGAACTAAAAAGTTCTCTATGTCTTATCTTTGTCGTACCGTGAAACTGTGGAACCATCTCCCGGTCAATGTGTTCCCTCGTCTTATGACATCGGGTCCTTCAAGCGTAACGTGAAGTGATATTTATGCAGGCCGGCATGCCAGCGGTGACTACTGATGGATTTTGATCTCTCGGTGGTCGCCGTTGTATTTGGATTGTACTGTGCTTACCATCAGGGACAGTACAGTCACTGTGGCACTCTACTACAACAACAAAAAATCCATGAATTACAAGACAAGGAACCAACTTGGAACTTCCAGTATATAGAGAGGCTTCTATAATGGTAAAGTACAATACTTAATGCGGGCTGATCTACGAAGATACAGTTAAGTACATGGTAGTATCAATTTCAGCTCGAATAAAGAAATTCTCAAATCTTTATATTTGCCTTACCGTGAAGCTGTGGATTCCTCTCTCGAGCAGTGTGTTCCTTCCTTCCCATGATATCGGTTAGGTAGGTACTTTCAAGAGAGGCGAGTATTTCATGAAATCTATCACCAATATTCACCGTTGATTTTATAATTTTTTATCGTTATAGGTTTGGCGTAGTGGCCACAATTTCACTTGATTTTAAGTGACGATGTGGCCTAATATAATAGCACGCTAAGCCTAGTGGAAGACTGGCTCTCAAGTACAGCTGCCGGAACACACATGTTGGTGCTCGGCGACAGATTTTCAACTTGAGGGTGGTAGCTGATTTAAATTTCAACATCTGTAATTTATTTGTAGATAACGCTTACATAACATTATTAAAAAAACATCCGAGTGTGACTATATTCACTACAAAAAAACGCCAGATTTAGCAAGCAACTTTATGGTGTAGACGTTTTTTAATACGCACCTAAAAAAGTATAACTTCAAAATACTTTTCTGACAGTAGTTAGCACAGTATGTTCTTAACAAACGATTAAACACAATTAAATGAAAGTCGTTGGCAAGTTATAACAAAGCTGGCAAACTAATCAGAATCGAACGTTATTCTCTTGTTTGTTTTAGACTGCAATTATCCCGCCCCCCGGTGTTTATTTAGCAATTTTAGATGTTATCGCCGTGATCGCATGAGATTCCAATCGATTGACAAGGTAAGTGAGTACATAGGCACTGGTCTATAGACTATCATGTGTATACATAAAATTCATTGCGGTTTGATATCAAAACTGTGCTATAATAAAATTGCCACGATCTCGTTTAATTACCTAGGGTTATTGTTCACGACGGCGTCATTTGCAGGTTGCTTGAATACTGCAAATAACGACAGAAGTAAATTGCTTCTTAGTTCTGTCCACGTAGCGTCATACACACTTTATGTGAGTTTTACTTTACAGTTTATGTTGTTTACAAGTTTAGGTAATTTCTTTCAAGTTCATGCTTCGTGGACTGTAGGCCTTTGTCGTATCTACGTCATTTGCCCTGTTGACTTAGTCTTAGTTATTCTGTAATTTAATTACATCTATAACATTAATTTAATCTTCAATAGATGTTTTTTTATCGTTATAGATGTGGCCACAATCTCACCTGGTCTTCAGTGACGCTGTGGCCCAAGAAGTAATGATGGCTACCACTGAGCCATCAATACTTCCATCGCTTCAAACGATTACAAATGAATGACAATAAATCTTGAAATAAGAGCAAAAAATATGCTTCAACTTCATGCGCTATTCCAAAATATTATTTGATATAAGTATTGGAACTAATCAACGACGGCATGTATTTGATTCGCGGAACCCTAGTGACTTTTCCACGGAACCCACATTAGAAATCGCTACATTAGACTATGTACCTATAAAAACTTTTTTCAATCTCTTTAGTTATTCAAAACTTTTTACACAGCTAAACATAAGTGTTCATTCACACTGTTCTTTGAGCCAAATGTTTTTTTTTAACGTTCCACACGACTTGATATTACTTTTAAGCTGAAGTATACATAGCAAGTGTGAGCAAGAATAAAAAAATAGATTCTAATATTCTCTATTGACTATCTATTCTTGCTATCTATGTCTTCGTTGTTCAGAATCGTTAAGAGCTAATCAATTTTCTATCATAATGTTACGACTAGAACAAAAAGAAAATAGAAAAAAAATCATCCTTCTCGAAATTTCTAGGAGCATCCGTAAAAACCGTGAATTTATCATAGAGCAGTCGTGTGACGTATAATCTTAGGTTCAACGACACACACATAGAAAGTCTTATCGCTAAAACTGTCAGCAAACAACGGGCCATAAATTAAACGTTCCCCTCGTTTTAAAAAGCGATGACGCAAGTTGTTTACAAGATGTTAGGAGTTCTTGGACCTTCCAGAGATTTCGGGATCGAGTCATTTAGATATATAAGGGAGCTGAGTTGCGAGACGCGGCAGTTAAAAATTCGAAAGCGAAGCGACAACAAGAAGCGAAATAAGAGAGAAACAAACAGTGTTAGTCTGCGAGTGCCTACAGGTTATTCTTGAGAATATTTGGTGAACGATGTATGTGTTTTGTTTTGTCATTGTTTTTTTTTATTTTAATTTCTACTAGCTGAGTACGAATAAATTACTTTTGAGTGACACTACGGCATCGTATTACCCACGAACGTAACAATAATAAAAATACCGTATATAAACATTTAGAAACATTTATTGACAAAAAATGTTACACCTTATATCTAAGTACATTTATTTGGCTACATCTTGAGATACAAGTTAAAACTTCGAATACACTTATCGTTATCATTTCTAAAGTACCTTATTGTAACCTGCTATATCCATCACAATAGTTGCAGTGCAAGCATAGAGGTTATCTATAATTCGTATTGGCAACTTCTTGACGCATCTTATCAGAAATATAAGTAGTAAAAATGTCTTATAGAAGGTACAAAATAGTTATCTACCAGAAGCTTGTCGAATGTGAAGAGCAGATGCAGTCCGCAACCATGATATTTTATACCAAGACATTTTAACAACAGAAGAATCCCCATGCTTGCACAATTTCATTCCTTTCATATAATATAACCCTCAAATAACTACATTTCTACTACATTCAAGTTTATCGATTAAATATGGCTAAAATATATTTATAACATTATAACAAGAAGTCATAATTACGGTTCAATATCCCACAAGGGGATTTATTGAGACCAATAAAACACCCATTGACAATATAATTTGTATACAAAAATACATAATTCAAATAGGAAAACTGACTTTTCACAGTCATTAAAAACAAAATAATTATAATTCTGTATAAATAGATATACGAAATGGTGTTAAAAATGTAGATAACATTACATTACATGTAATGCAAAACAAATAAACGCATTTTTTACTATTACATTTATCAACACCCTTTCTTTTGTAGGGACTAGGGATGACATTTCGGACCTGGATATGGATGTGTACATCTTAAGAGTATTTAATCGGGTTCGGTTATGGATACGCATGTGAAATTATTCTGGAATAATTTCAGTTATATACAGTAAAATAGGTGAACAATATTAACTTTAGTTTTGATAATTATTAGTTATATTGTAAGTAATTTTATTTATTTGATCCTCGGGGAAACACCAGTTGGCTTTACAATAGGTCTATGACCACACGCGTTTATACTCTAGATGTAATAATTCATGTTAAGGAATAAATCTAATATTTTTTTGAATTATCCAAATAAACATCGAATTATGTATACACCACGAGTGCTTATACATATTTCTAAATTTCGCTACCGACTTCTTCCGATTTTTTAACCGCTCATTTTTATTTTGGGTCTCAACACCAACCTATTTTCAATATGTGGTTTATTTTATGAAACCCTAATTCTACTAGTACCTATGTGAAAGATCTGCTAAATAATTCTAGAATGCGTTTATATTCACTACTAACCTCAACCTAGTATTGAATACCACATTTTCTGACTCCCGACACCAACCCAATTCGAATATTAATTTATTTCGTAAAGCTTTAAGTTTATAAGAACGTTAAACGTTAAATAATTGTAGAATAATCATCGACAAAACGCGATCAACAATGTTTATTATAAATTGCCGTAAGTTTTGAATCACATTTTTCTTAACAGATGTTGATAGTGCTTTTCCATAATAAAAAAAAATGCTTCTTAATTTTTTTCCTATACATTCCTAACCCAGTGATCAGATTGCGATGAAACTTGGAACACACCCGCGAAGGATCTGTATTAATACATCCAGTTTACAACAGATGGCGCACGAGTCGTTTCATCGCGATGATAACGAGAATAAAGTCACAGGCAAAAGCTAATAAACCTAATAGTTAAATCTATTATAACTTTCACCGTATAAACCCATCCTCCTTCGACCCTGAATTGTAGCTTTTTGGTCCCTTAGCGGCAAACACATTCATGAAATCCCCAACCAATGTATTATGAATCTTAGATAGTATTGATCCAACAGCAAGCGATGTTGTGGCTTCAACCCAGCAGACATACCAACAACCAACCAAAAATAATATTAAAATCTTTTAAAAATTAACTAAATTTAAAATATTTCATTATTTTCAAATAAAGTCCCATGACTTTTTCTTATTTATATTAGGTATATGTTATTTTAAATGCGATTATACTTGTTATGAGATTATATTATTATTACTAGGAATGTAATAAACACCTATATCTGAAACATCTATCAATCAGATCTATTTATTATATTTCAAAGATTTAATATAATTGATTATAGAAATACACAAATGTAATATATTCATTAATTAAATAAGTCCATAATTTAAAACAATAACTAAAACATTTTTAAAATCATACCACGAACTAATCTCTATCAATGTTCTGAATGTTCTTTAACCAAGAAGCTATCCAGTTAAGACGTTTGTCCCAAACTTTCGTATATAAAAAAATTCTACACATTAAGAAATGTCCTAAAATCGACGTGTTATAATCTTGCCTTTAAAATGTGTTCATTTTAACGTTTTCTTCGTATCCAGTATCAATATTATCAGCGTTTTCATAATTCACGTGTTCATCGGGATCAAAGTTAATGAAGCTAATGTATTCATATGTAGAGTATTTATCGAAACCATATTCGAGGTATATGCCTGGGTCATTATGCATTCGTAATATTCAGTGATTCAACGTTTAGAGGGGTATGATCGGGTGTCTTCGTTCTTCGGAGAGGCTGAGGGCCTGGCGAAGTTCTCGGAGCCGCATCAGAGTGCGGCGCAACACTCAGGAAGGTTGCAAAGCTACGGGGCTCACATCGAGCATGCAGAAGGGAGCTCGGCATACAGGGCATGTGCAGCGTCCCGCCAGCCACTGAGCTGGTGGACCTTCGGCACGTGTCGCCCACCACCGACCCATGCAGGAGCAGCACCACAACACCCTGTCGAAATCACTCCACTACTATATCCTACTACTTTCATTACAGGAAGGGTGAAACTGTATTCCAAAGCACCTATCCTTGTTAACACTTCTCGCAAATATAATTTTTCAAAACTGACTGGTAGCTTCAGAGATTAGCCCGTTCAACCAAACAAACACTTGAGATTTATAGTAATAGACTGCTTTGAGGCATTCACCGTAGTACTTACAATCCGCCATCACGGCCACCATCGGAAAACATCTCTCATTAGGCGGTAAGCCTTTAGTTTGGATTCTAATATACGTAGTAATGTGTGGGAAGAAGGCCTTTTATTTACGTTTTGTATTTTTGAAGTGAAACTTCTTATGCGACTTCCAAGCGTTAAACGTTAAATGTTAAACGTTTAACATTTAACGCACATTATCGGTATCTCCTCTTTGTGTGAGCCAGAGCGAGAGAGCAATATATTATCGGTCTCTCCTCTTTCTGTAAGCCAGAGCGAGAGAGCAAATGTCGGTGTGTATGTATATTGCACACTGTTTAAATAAGAAAATGTCTTTTAAAATGAAGTTTCACTTCTATCGTGTGAATCGCACACACACCTTTTTTATTTTTTATTTTGTTCATCTATTTTATGAACACCTATGAATGCCATATTCTTGATAAAATAGTTATAATAGATAAAATAGTCAAGATAAAATAGTTCTGGGTTCGAATCCTGTAATAACTCTGAGATTTCGATGAAGGATGGAACTTGACGAAAGTATATACAGAATATTTTCTAACGCTTAACAGGCTAGCTGTCGCCTTAGCGTGCGGGGATCGAACCCGCATAAAGGAATTACAAAATCGTTATTGCCCCTTATAATTGAGCGGCAAAATAACTATTGTTAATTTTGTTGATGTCATAAAAGGCTCGGCTCACCGGCAGTTACACTGTTGGCACAGCGGGTGTCCACCTTGGAGCGGAACCGGCGGCGCCTGGCAACGACGGTTCAGCTTCACGTCCGCTGGAGACTGCATGCAGCCGATACATAGCTCCGGGTCCTGTTAATTTAACTGCGTTTTACTACTGCTAAACCAATTTTACATTATTACAATAACTAATATACATCATATTTAATAGGAGAAACGTTAATTTTATAAAGCTATATTTATACCTCTCTTTCATCAACAAGTTTCAGGGTTATCAATTAGTAGGGACGAGCATTGGAACCACAACTTTTCATGTCAATGTAGCATTTGATATATTTTCAAAATATATTTGACAAAACGTAACAGCGTTGAATAACTTTGCGATTTCATTTTGTATCATTATGCAATCGTGTAATCTATACATATTAGAAAACTCAACATTTCTCTGTCTGTCCGCTAAGTTTTTTCACGAGAGAACCACTTATCCAATTATTTTCACAGCTATGTTATCTGGCCAGGTTATAGAGTATATTTTATTGTATATAGTAACATACAAACTAAGCAGTAACTTACATAATATCTCCTATAACCTAGCCAGATAACATAGCTATGAATTAAATTTAAAAAAACAAGTAAATCGGATAAGTAGTTTTCGCGTAAAAAGAACATAAACGCACAGACAGAAGAAGAAGATGGATAATGTTTAACCCTTAAATGTATAATTCTTTATTGTCATTACAAATTAAACAATAATAATGATTAAAGCTTTTTTTCAATTAAACTTATTTATTTAGAAATACATCACTACAATTGGCTTTTAATGTAACAAGTTGAATTACGTTAAGCATTAAAACGCTCACCTCATCGACATAATACACTGGATTCTGGTCAACAAAGTGCCGGAAGACTGTGAGGAATCTCTCCACGATGGTCGGTATCAAGGATATATTGTCGGGCAAGCGGACAGGCCGGCGCAGGCGCGGCTGTAACTCACGCAGCGCGGATGTAGTTAAACGGAACGAAAAACGCTGCACATCTTCACGAGTCGGTATCACTTCTATGTTTATGTATTGGACTTCATCATCGCCAGACGGTGATAATTCATGGTTGTCAGTCTAAATGAGATTATTATGATTAACTAAGCAAGGATAAACAAAGACATTAAACTACTATTACAAGGAATCTAATATTAATTGTGTTTTCTCTTTCTCCCACATATTTCTAAGCTTTGAAAATGCTGAAACACTAAAGTTACCAGAAAACGAAAATTGAGTTTGAAAATTTGAAAACTTTTACTACAACCTTCAGATGAAATACAACTCATTAGGACTTAAATTTTTTTACTGAACACCCATACATGTTTATAATTACTTAAATTTTTAAGATTAAAACAGACAATAATTTGAGACTAAAGAAAATATAATTACTCTTAAGGAATTTGAAATATTCTGATGTTCCAAGATTGTGGACTAATTTCGTTGTGTATTGATATTCCAAAGAATTACATAAATGTACAGTACAACCAACAGATTAATATCTCATCTATTTTAGTATGTTATGTAAATAGAAATTCAAATTATTTCAGTATGACACATATATTAATTTTTATATTGCCTCTTTGCGAAGACATGTCGAAAAAGCCTTCAATTTTTTATTAAACATTTAGATCCACCGTGATGAAATTTATTTCCCACAAAAGAAAGATTATTAGTTAATTTACACAATTGATTACAAAGTCATGTTCAAAGTAGCATTTATTTGCAGTTTATTATTTGAAAGCTTGACAACACTCCCTTCCTGTAAAAAAATTGTCAAGTGCGTGTCGGGCCACGCGCAGTTTAGGGTTCCGTGTAGTTGCTCGTCCTAATATGCAGTTTGTTGCAGCAGTTAGAGAGGGGGTCTTAATTAATTTCCATTGGAATTTGTACGAAATTATTTCTCCAAGTACATTTTATAACTTGACTGACTATTACTCATTACTATTCGTTAGCTTGTAAAGCCTATACTTACCACTTCCACTATCATCATGAATTTTTTCACATTTCCAAAAACAACCATTTAGTTGGCTCACCCTTGACTCTAACAAAAATTAGCACTTTAAAATGTTATATTACGCAATCAGAACCCTGAATCGAAAAATGGTCTTGGCAATCCAACAACACCAGACGAGAGAAAAAAAAAAACCGAATTTACCAGAAACAATTTTGTTTTTCTAGATTTTTTTACCACTGTGGCGTGATTAATATGTATACATTGTATACCGATAATAAAATTACAGCTTTGTTGTACCTACTAAGAATCTCTAAGCTAAACCGAAAATTTTTCTTTGCGAATAATGTGATTGAACTTACCCCAGTGGCAACAAGTGAACAGTCGTCCTGCTTTATTAAATTCATAGAGTACTGTGATATCTTGATCAGCCATGTCTCTGTCGCCACAAACTTGCTTGAAGATTGTAACGGGATAGTCACTTTGTCTACACTGTAATTTATTTTAGCAATTTCATTATTGTTCAATTAAAATTAAAGTAGTAAGCCTTCGAAGCAAATTATAAAATAATTGTATCAGAAATTGTCCAAATGAAAATAAGTAGACACAGAAATAATAAGAAATTAAATAATTTTTTTTGATCTTTTATTATTATGAAAGACACAAACAGGGCTGTTGAGTCAAATTACGTAAGGAAATAAGTAGAAAAAAAGTATTGCTTCAGAGGCGCTGTAAGGTGTGGGTCATGTGGGCCATCACTTACAGCCTCGCTTTACAAAGGACCTCTCGCCTCGATGGTTTATGCCTCGATTACTTATATATTTCTAATATTACAAAACATTATTAATAACAACCATGACTAGTAGCATACTTCTGGCGGCTATATTGGGAGGTGTGGAGTAAGCCCGTAAGTTCAATATGTCACAAAAATGACTTTTTGTTTACACTAATAAGAACTTTCATGCAATAATAGTATGTACTCATTTTACATCTACTTAAACCCAGTAACCTGTCAACCCTGGGCATTTTTTACATGTTGTGTTTTTTTTTATCATTATAGGTTTAGTGTAGTGGCCACAATCTCACCTGATATAAGGTAGCAATGTGGCCCAAGGTGATAACATGCTAAGCCTAGTGGAAGTGGCTCTCAAGTGCAGCTGCCGGAACACACCTATTGGTGCTTGGCGACAGATTTTCAACTTGAGGTTGTCATAGCTTAAAGCTGCTATTTCTTCTGTGACAGCAAAAACAATTTTTAGTTTTATGCAGAAAATTCATTTGCTATTTTCAAGTTCACACTTAGCGACTACATGATAATGATAATATTAATGGGACCCACCACCAAATACCATGATGACAGATGAATATAGGATATTTGCCCTCGATAGCACCAGATGGAAAGCAAAGAGGATGTACATGTCTAGCTTTTTCACAAAATAAATACTGATTGAGTCGCTTGAAGAAGTCTATGTAAAAGTATTAACATTGAATAGGCTTAAACATTATTGTAAAAATTGTTTAGATAAAAATTTGAATTTGAATTTTATTTTTATTATTTAACCCTTAATATTTGATTCATAAAATAACATTATTAATTCATAAACCAAAATTGTGCGAAATTATTATACACAGTTAAAATAAAAGTAAAAAAAAAATCGCAAATAATTTAAGATAAATAAATTAAATAAGGCGATATTTTTTATTATGAAAATGCTGAAATTAGTTTGCTGTAATAACACATGTTAAGAATAGGAATAGAATCCTTTGCCAAGCAGTGGTTAGTGGGCGATTATATATATCTTACATGCAATAGACATGCCTTCTAAATTCCACGTTAACGTTAGAAGCAACTACTCTCCAGTCACTTCCTTGGGTTACATATGGCAGCAACGCCTTCACCACCGGGTGTTTTATCTTCCTATTCTCCCACCACGTTATCAACTTGTAGCACATTAGTACTGGAATGATTGCCGTAAGTATGGCGCAGGCAGGCATCCATTCGCTATTTTCACCGCCGCACCACAACGATAAAACATAGCCGAGAGGGAGAAATGAGTGAATCAGAGATGTAATCGTCATCCTCTTCATGTGAAAACCGACAAAATTCAGGTTTTCAGATCCTAAATAACTCTCGAAAATTTGGCTTATCGTGAAACCAGCGGAAACGAATTCCGTTGGTGGGTAAACGACACAAACAGAAAAAAGGACATAAAAGAGTGTTATTAACACGTCCATTTTTAAGTATATTATAGACCTCTGGCTATAATTTACTACATATATTTATATCGAATTATTTTCATACAGTTAAAAATAAAAACCTTCTATACCGAATGAAAATTATACAACTGACATTAATGACAAGATGATAGCCACAGGTTGACAACATCCAGAGATGCTACATACAGAGACAATGGCTCAACAAACCTGTAATAACTATCGTTGAAAGTAGGTATTTTTTTTAAATGGTCCTGCTCGTCAGTGCTATCCCGGGCGAGCTTTTTTTTGTCGGTGAACAAAATGCGTTAATCTATATTGAAAGTTGGTATTATTGCGTACCAGCACCAAAATAACTTATACCCGGTACTTGGTACAAAACCCTGAAGCATGGTACGTATACCAGGAAACTGGTATGTCTAGCATATCTGAGTCAACACCTACAATTGCATTATTGTAATGTCATTTGTATTGTCGAGTTATAAATCGACAATCGCTACGGCATTCTTCTTCTTCTTATTAGTTATGGCTCGGCACTATTCGTGCATTAGGCCAGTGTCAAGTATTTTACATTTTGTCAACAAAGCGAGGGTAGTTTTTTATGTTAGTCTTGTAAAAGCTTGCGATAGTATCGGACAATTTTTTTTTTTTTTTTATTTATTGAGATATTTCGAATTTTGACTATCTTAAACACAACAAATATGGTGCATTGTTAAGGACGTAAATTTGAAAACATGATCTGACATTTTGTGATTAACATAATATTTTTACCTTAAAATTAAGTTTATTAGTCAAAAATACTTACGGCTACATTACCAGTTCTCTACTTACGTGTAATTATTTGTATATCATGAAGAAATAATAGATAAAAAAGGTGTGTGTGCGATTCACACACGATAGAAGTGAAACTTCATTTTAAAAGACATTTTCTATTTTATTTAAACAGTGTGCAATATACATACAAACCGACATTTACTCTCTCGCTCTGGCTCACACAAAGAGCAGAGACCGATAATGTGCGTTAAACGTTTAACGCTTGGAAGTCGTATAAGAAGTTTCACTTCAAAAAATACTAACCTTATATATAAGTTCCACAATGACCAACTGTAGTATATCTCCAAAGCTATGAACGTTATCAAGCCTGGAAGAGAGGTAGGAGAGCGCCCGTTCTTGGTCCGCATGAAGCAGCATCAGGAAGGCATTCCTCTTGCACGACATATCCTGCTCAGTTTCCAGGAAGTTGGCCACTAGTTCGGGTGCATCGGGAATTAAGAACTAAGAACACAAAGAGAAGAGACCGATAATATATTGCTCTCTTGCTCTGGCTCACACAAAGAGGAGAGACCGATAATGCGCGTTAAACATTTAACGTTTAACGCGTTGGAAGTCGCATAAGAAGTTTCACTTCAATAATAATCGACCAAAATTTTACAACTAGAATTATTGCTTAATAAAAAATCTGTGTGTGCAGTTTACACACAGTAAAAGTGAAACCTTCAGAAAACGTAAAAATATTCACATAAACTATACACGTGAACAATACTTCAGGCTGGCTATAACATCTTTTTCCAAGGCTTTGTAATACACAGGCGTACACAATCGCACTAACACACGTGTACAAAGAGGAGACTAAAATAATAAGTTTCACTTCTTTCGCGTGTGAATCGCACACACACACCTTTCATATTTTTTATTTATTTACGGCTTCTCCTTATGTAAGAAATTTAGCCAATGTCAAGTGTGATAAATACACATTTTAGAGTTTGGTGCTGCCGTAGGTGGACTGCTGTTATGTTGTGCACAGAGTAAGTAGAGGAAAGTTGTGATATGTTGATGTGTGTTGTGTATAATATACAATGAACTATATTATAGGTTAGTTGTTGCTTGACCAAAAACATATTATGTCAATATTGTCAAATTGACAAATTTGACAATGACATTTTAACTGTTGGCGACGGACACGTATTATGTTGTGTCGAAAATTGAAATAATAAATCAGAAAATTGTCGTTCTTTTTAGTGTATATTGCATTGGTTGATTATACAAAGTGAAGTACATTGTTATTGTCGTGACATTTTAGGGATAATACATTTTCATGTTAGTATAATCATACACAAATTGCTAATAGGACTTACAGGTTGGACCGGAGGCTTGGGGTTATGTATTTTCTGATAAATATGTTTTATTTAAGCTATTAGTATAATTTTCAACTTAAGCTAATTATACTATAAATGTATGCTATAGATATATATCTTAATAATGTTGAAAAAGGATAACCGTAATTACACTACATAACTTTCGTTTTATATATGTACACTCTTACAAGAACCCTTCACAGATGTAATAGAGTCATAAAGACGTAAATAACATATTTTACTCTATCAATAGCATATCTATTTCACACATATATTCCATTTACCTACAGTCTACATTGTCAAATGACTCACAGTTGGTGAAAGATCTCTTTCGTACACTCTTCGGTTCGAATAGTTTTAATTTAAGTATATTATTTGTTAATTAACATGGCATGTAAATTGATGTATGATAATAATTCAAATATTGTTACAGCATGGCAGGCGTAGAACAGCCATGCTATACTCTGATCAACTTCCCGACAGACTCAGAGCCTTATAATGAGTTGCAGCTCAAAATTGACCTTGGTGCGTAATATATTTTAACTCATATACATTTTTCTATCTTGTAATCTAACATATAAAATTCTTGTGTCACGGTGTGCGTGATTGAACTCCTCCGAAATGGCTTGACCGATTTTCGTGAATCTTAGCGTGCATATCGGCCAGGGTGGAGAATCGGACAACATCTATTTTTCATCCCCAAAGACAGACTCAATTTTTTGACAACAGACAAATTTTTTTAGGTTTCCACACAAAAAATAATAAAGGTATTTTAGTAGTACACGCAAGCGGAGCCGCGGGCACAGCTAGTATTTTATAAATTTATAGAAGTTTTAAAAAGGTGGAGACAGATTAATAGCATTGATCCATGAAGGCTATTTATATGTAGTTTTATTTTGTAGTATTAGGATTTCAGTTTTTAACAAACAAGATAACAGGTTTAATATTTAAGGCATTTTCTAAGCAATAGTAAATATTATGTGTAAGACTACAGGCTTTCAACATACAAGTGTGCTTAAACATTTGTAACTCTTAGTAAAGATATCTTCTCAGTAAATTGAAATGCTGAGTAAAACAAAACACCTGTATATAATTTTATATTAATCTGTATAAAACCTTAGTAAAATTAAGAGTTAAAACCTAAATAATTGATAGTTTTTTGAAGTTATACTTATTTTTGAAACTTTAGTACAGGATAAAATTGTTGGAGGTGTGACATGATGAAGTTAGCATCAATGATAATAATGTAAATTCAATTTACTGACTGTATTTCTTAATTGTCTAAAAATAAATTCACTGTTAGATTATGGAATACTATTATTGTAGTTATTTTTTATTTTGTTTCACCAAAAAGTATATCTTCTTATGTGCGTACATAAGTACACATAAATTTCTAATTCTGAAGTAATTTGAAAAGAACTTTCATGGACTGTACTTACACTTTCTCCTGAATTGTGCAGTGTTATTTTAATATTTACATATAACATACATAAATTGTTTGAGTAAAATAATACCTGTTGTATATTGTACATGTATTGTAATGGCTATAATAATTATTAACAATTTTACAGAAAAAGGTGATACTAAAAAGAAAATTGAAGCTCTAAAAAAGACGATTGGCATTATTTTATCAGGGGAGAAGATCCCCGGTCTATTAATGATAATTATTAGGTTTGTCCTGCCGCTGCAGGATCACACCATCAAGAAGTTGCTCCTTATCTTTTGGGAGATTGTTCCAAAAACCACTCCTGATGGTAAACTCTTGCAGGAGATGATCCTCGTATGTGATGCTTACAGGAAGGCAAGTTAATAAAATATATTCATTAATTTTGTTAGGGTTGATTTAAATTATCATAAAAACTATGTGAGACCTGAAATTCATAATTTTTAAATGAAATAGATATAAAAATATTAGTAACTGAAATGTTAAAAATAATGAATCGAAATTATGATGAGATAGGAAAGAGATTCAACTTCTTAATGAGTAAAAATTTAATCAACAACTATAATCTTTAAATCCTCCATGAGAATGTTCAAATTGAAATTTTAATCCTCTAAAGCTATTAGCCTATAATTTTCAATTCATATTTAAGGGTGGCAAAACCTGTGGATAGTGTGATAGTGGTGGCACCTATATTTTTATAAACTGCCATGCAATCCACCTGATGTTTGGAGGTAACTGCAGCCTATAGTTAAACTGAAATTAAACACACTTCTGAGGTCAGTCATAATAGATTGCTACTCTTGAGAACTGATTTCAAAACCCTCATGTGTCAGTGTATCTTGCCAATTACACACTTGTAACTGGAACACAACAGGGTGAGCACTACTGCTTTGCTGTGGTTTTTCTGCAATCGAACCTTGCATAGGCTCTACCAGTCTTAAACCAAAAGCAGCAATGATCAGGCATCAGGTTTACATGGGCTAGGTTTCCGCAATTTTACATCTATATGTGCCATTTTTTATATGATAGTTAACTTCTGCTGCAATGAACACACTATTCTTCTCATCTGAAAGGAATAGTTGACAACAAGTGCTGGCATATAAAAGATAATTTTAAAATATGATCATTATGTGATAAGTAGATATATGAGTAACTAATGTTCAATTTGGTATTGAATCCTTTGGTAAAGGTTTTCTTCAGTTATAATGTATTTATCATTATTTTTATATTTGTATTTCAAAACAAAAGAATACCTTTTGAACAGGATCTTCAACATCCTAACGAATTCCTTCGAGGCTCAACACTCCGGTTCCTGTGCAAGTTGAAAGAGCCAGAACTGCTTGAGCCTCTAATGCCCGCAATAAGGGCGTGTCTCGATCACAGACACTCATATGTACGGAGAAATGCCGTTCTCGCTATATTCACAATATATAGGTAAATTCTTTTTATTTATTTTGTTATACACATAGCTAATAAAATGGCCACGAATAAATAATTTTTCGTACTCAAAAAAACAAAAGTCGGATAAATTTACTATTTAGGGTTAAATCATCTATCCAGTGCTCTGTGGTTCACTACGCTGTGGTTGTGCTTAAAGTCTCTGTGGTTTACACTACTCTGTGCTTGCAGTCCTTTTGTAGATTTATTGGTTTTGTCGCTACTTGTATTCACTTGATTTTACAAAACAGAACTGTTCTCCCACACGGATACACAGCTCCATTATATATGCATGTAGGGGTATGAAATAATATCGGAACAATTGTCTAAAAACTGGTTTTATTTCAAATAGCAATTAATAGAAATATTAATAGTTACAAAATTCGATCGATCACTCAACGCAGCTATGATGGCAGTGTCCTTTAATTTGCCCTCTATAGATCACCTTAGTTTTTTTTTTCGAATTCGTAAACAACATTCTGCCATTGTCAATCCTACATGCATACCTTGATCTATTTTTAGCACACTTACTGATATCTTTAAATAGAAGGGAGAAGTGTGCTATTTAATCCTATTGATATGGTTTCAATGTGTGCCTATTCCGCGATACCTTTTGTTCAGATATTTGGTAAATAGTGATTTTTTTCAAAACACTATATTCTTTATTATAGTTATACAGGCAACGCACAAATTTATTTATAACATTTAGTCAATAACTTTTCCATAGAAACTTCGAGTTCTTAATTCCCGATGCACCCGAACTAGTGGCCAACTTCCTGGAAACTGAGCAGGATATGTCGTGCAAGAGGAATGCCTTCCTGATGCTGCTTCATGCGGACCAAGAACGGGCGCTCTCCTACCTCTCTTCCAGGCTTGATAACGTTCATAGCTTTGGAGATATACTACAGTTGGTCATTGTGGAACTTATATATAAGGTTAGTATTTTTTGAAGTGAAACTTCTTATACGACTTCCAAGCGTTAAACGTTTAACGCACATTATCGGTCTCTGCTCTTTGTGTGAGCCAGAGCGAGAGAGTAAATGTCGGTGTGTATGTATATTGCACACAGTTTAAATAAAATAGAAAATGTCTTTTAAAATGTTGTTTCACTTCTATCGTGTGTGAATCGCACACACACACCTTTTTTATTTAATATTTCCGTTTACGGATACGAACTGATAAGCACATTGGATATAATTTTTCCAATACTGCAAGGAAATAAGGTTTTAGAATCGGTAAAGCCCTGAATTTAGAAATATGCAACACTTGGCACAGTACTGCTACTCAGGCAATTGGTCACCTAATTGTCTGGCTCCAGTGATGCATTAAAAAACACCGCGTCATTCACACGGCTTTGTGCCAATAGCGTCAAAGGAAGCACGTGAATACTCAGTGTTCGTGTAGGATAGGCATAGGAATTATGAAGATTTGTCAACGCAGGTATATTGATATAGATACAAAATAAACAGTCATAGATCAAATATAATATCCACCAATTAAAAAACATTGGAATCTCTGTGAGAATCAACAAAATTTTGATGGTTAGACATTATTGTCATATCACAATTACTCACATAGCAAGCACTATACACACTCGCTCACAATATACGTATATAATAAGCTATGGCATTTAGTATCTTTGTTAACATTAATTGTTATTTTTAAACTATTTCTAACAGTACCTTAGAGAATAATAATCGATATGTGAAATCCTGTTTTGGCTTAATTTTTAGATTAAGTTTATTTGTAAGAGTATCATGTATAAGCTGTAGGATTTCCTTATAAATAAATAAATAAATAAATAGTCTTCTCCAAATCAATCATGGGCGTTAAAAGTGCCATGGCGCTTATACCATGAGCCAATTAACCAAGGCTGATATAGGATCAAGTTGACAGTACATTTATTACAGGTGTGTCACGCGAACCCTTCAGAGAGGTCTCGGTTTATCCGCACGGTGTACGGATTACTGAACGCGTCCAGCGCCGCCGTACGTTACGAGGCGGCCGGTACTCTCGTCACACTCTCCACAGCTCCAGCAGCTATAAAGGTCAGTTTCCACACTACACAGATTTTTTTTCATCTTTACATAAATTAAGAATCTTGTTGTTTGGAGGTAGTTAATACGTGTGTGTAAGCCTTGTATCTAAAGTTTTCCGGATTTCAATCTCAATTATTGTTATACATTATTTGTTATTTACACACACACACTACTTACACACCTCTGAAAGGCTACTTGCCTCATATCAAATTTGGCACAATAAATCGATATTTTCTGTAGTATTTGACATAAGAAACCAAAATATATCAATTTTAGATATTAAAAGTGTAAGTAGAATAAATATTTTCAATATAAAAATAGTTTTATTCATTTTTAATTTGGAACTCTGAAAACATTGTCAGCCATATTACTCTATATTTTATCTTTGCATTGACTTCATACGGGTTGTAAACTAACATTTATTAAAATGACAACATTTGTTAAATGTCAAATGTTTGTTTTCGACACTTATGACGTTACAGTAATGACAATGTATATAGACTAATATGGCTGACAGCGTTTTCGCCTGTTTACGAAAAGTAAACTTTTAAAATAAAGCTTTGCGGTTTTCTGGGTCCTAAAAAATATGGTAATTTTCTTTCCTCTAATCGGAAAATAATTCATAATTTAAGACCAACTTTAAGAAGAGTCAACTAACCTATTGTTTTGAAGCATGATTGTATTATCGATAATATTTATTTCTAAAAAAGAATCCATTATTGTAAAACCAAAATCTAATTTAAATTATGCTATAGCTCTAAAATAGACATTGGATATCTGTCATGCAACTTTTCTTCTTTTATTCTGTCAGTTCCGTTCTGAATTTCTATCCTTTTCAAGCTCGGTTTGTTGTCTGTTGTCATCTGTGGCGACATAACATTGTCTGATTGTGGGCCTTGTTAAGTAGTTTTACATGTTCAGGCGGCTGCAGCTTGCTACATCGACTTGATAGTGAAGGAGAGCGACAACAACGTGAAGCTGATAGTGGTGGGGAGGCTCAGTGCCCTCAGAGAGGAGGGAGGCGAGAGCGCAGGCAGAGCGCTCTCCGACCTCGCAATGGACGTGCTGCGTGTACTCGCCTCTTCCGACCTCGATGTCCGGAGACATACCTTGAATCTTGGTTAGTTGTTTCACTTTTAACTAAACTTCATTACCATTGGGATCATGAAATAAGACATCAACTTTATTGATTAATTGGCTTTAAGCACCATCAAATTGTTATTGATTGATGACTTTTAGGTCTGGCCAGATTGCTATCCACTCTATCGTCTAATGAGATTGTCATTAAATACTAATATACTATTACATACAAATTTATAAAAAAATAACTCTAATGAATTGTATATAAATTGCCGAAAAAGTATACAATCAAGTACTTACAAAATGTGCGTTAAGTGTTAAAAATCTGCATGTATATTTAGCTTTGGACCTGGTGAGCTCCCGTCACGCCGAGGAGCTGGTGCAGGTGCTGAGGAAGGAGGCCGCCCGCGCGCACTCCGCGGACCACGACGACGCCGCCAAGTACCGGCAGCTGTTAGTGCGCGCTCTGCACAGAGCCGCTCTCAAGGTCAGTTCTATTTTGGTCACTAATTGTTTCTCTTCTTTTGTCTTTGTTATATAAATTTTATAACTATCCGTGTACAGGTTTTCTCATCGATACAAGAGCTCAAGAATTATCCTATTTGTGACCCACCAATTAAACCATCTTGGAAGATGAATTTTCAAAAATCTTCCCTAAATCTCATAACAAACTCCTATGGTACCATTGTTGTTGTTGATTGTGATGTTTGTAGTTCCCAGATGTGGCGGAGAGCGTGGCCCCGGCGTTGCTGGAGCTGGTGGGCGATGGCAGCGAGCCCGCAGCTCATGACGTCATGGTGTTCCTGCGTTCAGCATTGCACACATTCCCGCACCTGAGGGAGCATATCTACCAGGTGACCATTCTCTCCCTAACGTGTTGTTTGATGCAATAAAGCATCAAATGTGCAAGCAGACAGCAGACTGATCTGGGCAGTGAGACCTTTGGCCATAATTGTTTTTAGTGGTATCCAAAGTCAGTGAATGATACAATGATATTCTAAATTAGATTGGAAATGATTACCAGTATGTGTGGCCACACTCATGAGACCTGCTGCTGCAGTCGAGTTTATGAAAATGAAGTTAAATGTAGTATATATGTTGGTTGTCAGAAACTGTTGGAATCGGTGAAGAACATCCGCGTGGGTAAGATAGCTCGATCGGCGCTGTGGCTGCTGGCGCAGTTCGCGGACACGGCGGATAGGGCGCGCGCGGCGCTCGACGTGCTCGCTGACGTCATACCGCTGCCGGGCGCGCACCCGGAGAAGGTACACACCGATACACACACGCACACGCATCTATACAAATAATAATAATCTGTAAAACGGGAAACTATCCATATAAGATACCATTGTGATGAAATACTTTTTTACACATATTTTTACAAGAATTATATATTTACAAAAATGGTTCTTCGCGACTTGTGCTCGCATTTCCGGAAGGGCGCGTACGCGGTTACAACACTGTGTCAAATAGGGCCTCTCAAAGCTTAAAGTCATTAGGAAGATTTGGTGTGGGCACGAGGAGACGAATGGGAAGTGTACCATTTCTCATATATGAACCTATCAGATGAAATTTATGTAATCAAAACTGACCACGTGTATTTTTCGAATACGTTTATTAGGATGAGAAAGAGTCGTCCCAATCGAAAGTGGATAATTCAACTCCTCGGCAACTGGTCACCAGCGACGGTACCTACGCGACGCAGTCTGCTTTCAATCTGCCACAGTGAGTTATCTCTTTTTCTCTTTGTTCCTCTTTCTTTGTTTACATAATAATATATTACAAAAGTAACAGACAAGGCAAGCATTTCATTTGCTGTCGTGCAATGATTTCTGATGATGTTGATGACGGTGCGCCAATGATAACGAACCTCAACAAGGGCTATAAGAAGACTAATGGCAAGTCTAGAAAAGAGACTCAGTCAGTTGCAGCTGCCGGGACATGAACAGGTGATTAGGGACGACTGTCAACATGAGAGTTGTAAGTTGGAGGCAGAGAGTGGTGGTTATTCAGGTGAATATGTGATGTGTCATTTCTAGATTATAACAATGTTTTTCTCAATGGAATGTTCTGGTTCATTGTGGAATTTGAGCCCAAGTCGACCTATGCTAGTTCCCAGTGCGTTGCTACTGAGTTTAACCAATTGTTTCATTTAAGTATATAATTTCTCCTCACGTGAGGGCTCTTTTATACTTAAACTTGTTTATATCTGTATTTCTGCTAGTAGTGAAATTCTTTAATTGCTTACATGTCACTATAAAGTAGGAAAGTATAATTATTATATAAAGTCTATAAAATAGTATAAAGCATATAATGGTTATTATTTACCAAGTATTTTATGTCGGACTTTCTTTAAATATGGTGGAATATGTACACAGTTATAAAATAATTTGCGGTAGTTCAATCTGTTTATACTTTGCATACATAGAAGCATGGAATCTGATGAAATTATAAAGTTGTATCGGGAACCGTGAAAGCTGGAATGCTCACTAGTGGGTGTTAGGGGACGGGCAGGTTGACATCACCGCTCTGTGTGTAGGAGTGCGGGTAGTGGGGCGGGTGCGGGCGCGGGCGGCGACGGCGGGGTCCCGCTGTGGCAGGCGCTGCGGGCCGGCGAGAGCTTCACGGCGGCGTGTGCGTGTTCCGCGCTCGGCAAGCTGTCGCTGAAGCTGCCGCCCGGGGAGCAGGCGACGCGCGCGATGCACCTCGCGGCCGCGCTGCTGGCGCACCACAAGCAGGCGACAGGTACGCACGCACGCACGCACGCACGCACGCGTACACGAACTAGCACCCGTCGACTGTATGGCAGATATTCAAAACACGTTCAAATTTTAACCTACATAGAGGTCGAACTTACAAAAATTGTATTTAGAGTTTACCTGTGTTATATGTTCAAGTATTGTGCAAATGTTTGGTAGAACATGTGTTTTGTTGGACTGCGGTGACACCACCGTCCTTATTATTTTTGCCTCAAAATGTGTAGTTGGCAACATGAACTGGTACATGAGATGTTGCAACTCACTCACCAGGAGTAGGTATTTATTGACTGGTGTCAGTTGGGACTCGGCTCCTTGTGAGGTCGGTTATAAAGAAATGTAGGGCTCAGGGCACATATGATACTCCTACTCACAAAACCTCCACGGTGCACCGACTGCCGCGCTAATGCGATGTCACGGTGATAAAGCTCGGAAGGGGCCGCCTTCTGACGGAGACATGCCGGTGCAGCAGAACTGTTTCTTCGTCCGTCGAACCAGTGCAATGGGAAGACGGGCCCCGACCCGTCTGCCCTTGGTTCGACCAGGCAGGGGAAGGAGGCGAATGAACGCACCTCCTCCCCGGCCCGTCCGGCGTTGATGGCATAGGTGGTTTGGATCAAGGCAGGAGGAAAAAGACGAGTGGACGCACTCCACCCCCATTAGTGAGGTTGTGATTTTTTAACGAATTTTTCTCCTTTGCTGTCGTTGAAATAGCATGGGAAGAGGGCGAATGAATGCACCCCTCCTACCCGTCCGTCGTTGATTTTTTACAGAGGTTTCCTCTTCTGCCGTCATTAATTACGCCCGATTTCCATAAATTCGGCATTGATTTTTGAACATAGTGTTCATCCTCATCTATTTTAATAATTTTTTTGGACCGACGTATTTGTGGCGGTTATATCCATCTCCGTCTGATAATTTTTTAACGAGGTTGCCTTCCTTGGTAATTTTTTAAAACGGTAGTCTTCCACCAACCTCTTCATTATCTTTTAAAAGGTTTTTTCTCCACCGCCAACAGCGATTTGGTAAGGCGGTTTTTTCGTCCTCCGTCTTCATAGGTAAGTCCCGTCAAAAGTGGGCGAGCCGAAGCGATCCCACTCTTACTCCACCCCCTGTCTTTTCTGATAAGCAGAGGGGTACAGGGGAGGGACGTTGTCAATCTGGTATTAGCCGCCAGTTATAAGGACTAACGATGCCTAGGACTTACCACGAGGAGGTTCCAGACAGTGTTGCATTCGAGATTTCTCTACTTGGCCAACTGGTGAAATATTTCTACCTCACATAAGATCACAGCCAAATAATGTAGTATTGTGTTTCTGTAGTGAATAGTAGGGTTGTCTTCGCCCCTACGGACAATGGGGTCCAAGGTCAGCAACGCGCCAGTGACACCTCTGGTGAGCATCGCCATCGGATTGTTGTTAGCTGGGGGTTGACGTGGGTTACAGCGGAGAGGGAGAGCGGCAAGCCGAGCGGGCTGACGGCGGACGACGCGGAGCACGCGGCGCGCTGCCTGCAGGCGGCGAGCGCGCGCCCGCCGCTGGTCTCCGAGGCGCTGCTGGCGGGCTCGGGCCGCGCGCTCTCGGCGCTGCTGGCGCTGCCCGACTCGCCGGACTCGCCGGCGGCGCTGCTCGGCGACGCGCGCAAGGTACACACCGACCCACCAGTGATCATGTCAATTCATTTCAGAGACTTTTTAGGATTCTGAGGTCGACGAGAAACCCTTATAGTTTCGCCATATTCGTAAAATTAGTTTTGCTACTCGACTTGCGAGGATTGGTTTTGACTTTTGTCGTAATTTTTTGAAACATTGCCTTGAGATTACAAACCACAACAGTTCATGCTTTCGGAATTTGGACGGATTCGATCGGAAAAATGATTGCTTACTAGTTTTCAATTACGAAATATGATTATTTGAATAGTTAAGATGTTGTTTTTAAACAGGACCGGGAGTCGAAACGGGAATCGCAGAAGGTGGACGTGGAGCGCGGGATCACGTTCACGCAGCTGGCGGGCGCGGGCGGCGCGGGCGCACACTACGACATGTTCGAGCTGTCGCTGAACAAGGCGCTGCAGGGCCGCAGCGCGGGCGGCGCCGGGGAGCGCGGCAAGCTCTCGAAGGTGACCCAGCTGACCGGGTTCTCGGACCCGGTGTACGCGGAGGCGATAGTCGCCGTCAACCAGTACGACATCGTGCTCGACGTGCTCGTCGTCAACCAGACAGGTCACTTATACCGCTTTACATACATACATACATAAATCACGCCTCTTTCCCAACGGGGTAGGCAGAGACCACGTCCTTCCACTTGCTACGATCCTGACATACAACTTTCGCTTCCTCAACATTCATCAATCTTTTCATGCATGCTCGTCGGTTTAGAGTACTCTGGACCTGACCTTTCTTCAAAACGTCCCCGATTTGATCGTGGGACGTTCGTCTAGGCCTTCCTCTTCCAACGTTCCCAATTACACTCATCTTATAAATCTGTCTAGTCAATCTTCTTTCATTCATCCTCTCTACATGCCCAAACCATCTAAGCATCCCTTTCTCAATCCGTGTCACTACATCTTCTTTCACACCACAACGTTCTCTTATTACACTATTTCTTATCCTGTCACTCAATTTCACTCCTATCATACTTCTTAGCGCTCTCATTTCTACTGCATTTATTCTACTTTCATGTTTTTTCTGCCACACCCAGCTTTCACTTCCGTACATGAGTGTTGGAACTAACACTGCTCTATGTACAGCCAGATGAACTTTTCTAGAAATTTTCTGGCTGTTCATGAAGGCGTGCAACGCCCCATTCATCTTATTACCAGCATTAACTCTCCTTTCAATATCACTTTCACACTTTCCATCACCAGTACACATTGATCCCAAATAAACAAATTCATTCACTTGCTCTAGTTTATCACTACCAATCCGGATACATACTTCTGTCATGCTCTCTTCCTTTTCAAATACCATAACTTTAGTCTTTTTTGCGTTCACTTTCATTCCCTTTCTTTCCAAGGCATCATTCGTAATAGTCACCATCGCTTGTAAATCTTTAGCCGACGATACAAGTAATACTTGATCATCAGCGTAAAGAAGACATTTGAAAAATAACTCATTCACTCTCAGTCCACAGTCACTCTCTTTCAAATCTGTCAGACAATTATCCATGAATAGGTTGAACAGCCATGGAGACGCTACACATCCCTGTCTAACACCCTTTTGGATATTAAACCATTCGGTGTATGCTCCGTTTATTCTGACACAAGCACTGGAATCCCTATAGAGGGATTTCAATGCCTGTATCAGAATACTGCTCACCCCATGCAAAGATAATGCTGACCACAACTCATTCCTCACCACTTTGTCATAGGCCTTTTCTAAATCTACGAATGCACAATAGACTTTTTGGTTTGTGGCCAAAAATTTTCTAGTAATGCACTGTAAGGAAAAGATCTGATCCATACATCCCATTCCCTTTCTAAATCCCGCTTGTACATCCCATATTCTTTCATCTGTTTCTAACATAACTCTTTATACCGCTTTAATACAATCATATCTTACATGATGTACATTCATACGTCAGGAGAGTACTTTGTGTCCCTTTTTAAACATAACATGAACGGAGGAGTATGATGTTTGGCATATAGTTAAATAAATGTATATGTAATATGTGTTACAAATACATTAAATTATACAAAACAATCATTATTTCCATCCGTATTACAAGTGTCAAACACATGGTACTTTGCGTCTGTCGTTTGTTTACATCCATACTAAAAATATAGTTATACAGACTGTACCCTCTCTTATTACGGCGTATTAATCGGTACATAAGTAGAAGACGCTGATGTTACATATTTAAATTAAAGTCTGTGATTTATTTATGTCCACATTGCAAATGACAAACACATAATAATCTATTATTTGTTAACATTTATACTGCAAATATCAAACACATAAAAGTCTGTCTTTGTTTATGTTCACACTGCACATGTCTATGTTTACACATAATAGTCTGTGATTAAATAGCCGCACAGAATAGAGATTGTTGCCAACTAATAATTTTTACCAGATTGACCGTATTATATATATATATTATAAAAGTATGTATATGCAATAATTGAAGGATTTAAAACCTAAAAGTTTTAAGTTCTAACAGCACAGGTTGTTTTGCAGTGTCTAAACTACCTGGATACTGAAATTTTACTTCATATTGTTAAATAATATTTTTCATATCGTAAATATTTTTCATTGTTAACACTGTGTATCTGGTACTTTTTTTGGTATTTCGAAGCACTTTATAAGTCGTCACACACACACACACTCACACAAACACTTTTTCTTTTATTTTCCCCACAACATTATTTTTAATCGGATCCTATGAACCCTCATAGCTGGTACCAACTGTATATATATTTAATAAACATTATTTTTAAACTTACAAGATTTAATAAACTACTGTCGAGTTTCTATCGTTAATATAATAAAGCTGAACAGCCTGATTTATGATAGCAGGTTCATGAGACTATATAACTTCACGTTACGATCTTAAGGAGCGGAGCAGTAGCATTCATATGAGTGTCAAGTAATCTGGCGAGCTGGAGGCAAGTACGGTACGTTGGTGAAGGCGTCGTCGAGAGTTTGTCGAGTAAAATTAACATGGGTGGAACTGTAGGACACAGCTAGTACATAGTATAATACTAGCTATTGTCCGTGATTTAGTTGCTTTTGAAATGAACCGACTTGCGCGCCATCTATTGTAAAATAGTTTTACTAATACAAAACGTTCGTGCGTGTGCGTAGCAAAGTTTCTCGTAATGAAGGCGTTAGATTAGAATGGAATGAGGTTCGAATGTGTGTGTGTGTGTTTGGTTGGTTGCAGACGACACGCTGCAGAACTGCACCGTGGAGCTGGCGACGCTCGGGGACCTGAGGCTGGTGGAGCGGCCCGCGGCCGTGGTGCTCGCGCCCCGGGACTACGCCACCATCAAGGCGCACGTGAAGGTCGCCTCCACCGAGAACGGCATCATCTTCGGGAATATAGGTGGGTCATACCTACTGCTACGCGGCTTCAACGTTTGTTTGTTTGCTAGTCTCAGAAAATCCAGATTTGAATAGTTCATTTTACATTTAATGTAATAGTTATTGAGGACAGTAATAACACTATATAACTTCACGCTACCAGCCTAAGGAGCGGAGCAGTAACCTAGAACGTCAAGCAACCTGGCAAGCTGTAGGTAAATAAGGGAAGCGAGGACAACGATAAGGCGTTGGCGCCGGCGCAGAGGAGAGTTGGTTGAAACCGTGACGCACAGATAGTTTTAAGATAAAAACAAAGTTTATTGATTTATAAAACAATAGTAAATATATGATTAAAGTGTACAAAGTAATTGTTTAAATAAATGTTCCACAGTGATTGATCAATTCTCACATATCCATCTTAAGTTGGTCCATAATAAAACTAGCTGAGTGGTAGCGATCACTATACACCAAGTGTACCACCCGGGCTAGTTGCACGCATAGACGTGTATATCAAGTAGTCAAGCTGGGCGGTAGAGTCTCATTCGGTTTGTCACGTTTCTGGATTTACCAGGCGCCGAGAGGCCAGCAGACCAGCTCGACAGCGACCACCGTTGATGAATCCCGGCCTCTTGGTGGTCGACGTTATTTTTGAACTATATGGTGCTTACCATCATGTACAGTACCGTCAGCTTGTACTGCTATTATAAAATAAGTGTAAATAGTTTAGAAAACAAAAACACGCTTTAATTATGTCCTAAAATTATAAAACTTTTAGTATTTTAATGACATCTCGTTATCAAGCCCAATCTATTGGATTTGTCAAAATGAATCATATGGGTCCAAATTTGAGGGGTTTACTACTAGCCACTGGAGTGCTCCATTATCAGATCAGCTCCAAGATACCAAATTACAGTGTTGTCATCCGAACTACATATACATACAAAGTTTCATTTCGATACGACAATTAGAAGTATGTAAAAATTGACTTGTAAAATTTGCTTACATTGTTTGTTAGTTAGTTACAAGTGGAGTTAATATAAGCGTGTTAAAAATGCTCCCAAAGGAATGTATCGTGATGATAGCAGTGTCATAGAGTCTGGTTCGTGTATTCCAGTGTACGAGGTGTCAGGCGCGTCTATGGACAGAGGGGTGGTGGTGCTGAACGACATACACATAGACATAGTGGACTACATCCAGCCGGCGCTCTGCAGCGACGCGGACTTCAGGCAGATGTGGGCCGAGTTCGAGTGGGAGAACAAGGTAAACGAGTGCCCTTTCAAACAACGACAAATCTAACTCATATAGCTAGAAGAAGGTTAATTATCCATGTGAATAAATATAGGAGTGTGTGTGTGTGTGTGACTTCGAATATATCGACTATTCATTTTCTGAATATGCACAAAATGATGTTAATCAGGGCTTTGTTCTTTTGCCATTTGATGCGCTTTGTAGTGACTACTGTATACATTTTTTTTGTTAAAAGTTTAAGAGTATCTCGGGCATGTTAAAATTCCATGAACATAATTTGGTATTTGAAATGTATTTTAAAGATTCTTCATAATTATGATAAAAGTCAATTGTAAAAACTATTAAAACATTTTTTTTTTATTAATAATGAACAATTGAAAATTGTAATATTTTAAAAAGAATCACGTGAATAAGAAACACGCCACGTTTGATCGTCAGGTTTGTGACGTCATAATGTTATAGGAATTTTATCGATTAAGTGTCAAAGCGCTGTAACAGCTGTGTGCTACAATGAGTACAAATTAACATTGTGACGTCACACGCGCTCGGATTTATTCGGGAACGATCGGTACGTTTTCGGTACTGAATTCAAACGTTAATTTTTATTTTGAAACAACTATAGAATATTGAGAAAAAAAAATAGTTTGTTATAAAACTTATATATGATCTTTCTAATTTAACAAAAAAAAAAAAACATTCAAATACTCAATTGTGAGGTATGGATGACTATTGGTTGTCTGGCCTTCATACAGGCCTAGAGAAAAAATAAAGAAGGTATAGATGGGTTATTTATGGAATGATATGTGTATAAAAGGTGTGAATACTGATATTATGACAGCTGATAGAGTAGAGTTGAAGAGGTAAGCATGTCGGTTTGACTCTACTTAGGTGGGATAAGGGTGAGATGAAGATGATTGATACATGACATCGTGATGCCTAGTCCTGTGACTTTGGTGGTGGGGCATTTAGTTTGAGAATGTTGTTCATGTTAAACATCAGTGTGTGGAATATGATTAGATGTTTGCATCTGGAAGAAATTTCTAAGGTTTCCAAATGCCTATATTAGACTGCATTGGCATTTGATAGAGTATGTGTAATTTTGCTTTGCGGTGTGTTGGTAACAAAAAAGAATAATAATAAGTACTATGTTTCGCACTTTCTCCAATGAGCCAATAATGATACTACACTAAGACCTAAAAACAAAATTTTCGAAGCTTTAGAATTTTTATCACTAGTGTTCCAATATTTATGGGATAAGTTTTTTCTCTATATATATTAATTGTTATTAAATATGAGTATTTGTACAGGTCTCCGTGAACACCAACATAACGGACCTACATGAGTACCTCCAACATTTGTTGACTTCGACCAACATGAAGTGTCTCACTCCGGAGAAGGTAATATTAACCTTTTGTTTGTTGACTGACTACATATTGCATTACTCATATTCGAATTAACATTGATTTGTTCATTTACAAAATACTTGTAAGTACTGTTCATAGACAACATATTTACTAGACAGCTACCTCTTTACTGGAGGTATGAGGAAGCGAGATGTAAATTGATGTGGTTCAATTAACTGTATCCAAGAACTAGAAATTTTGGAATGATTGATGAACCGATGAACAGATGATTGGAAGTGAATTCGATTTTCATGGACGGTGGCTTATATGCAATTTATTAATTTTATGTTGTTACAGAATATTCTTGTTTTCTATTATCGGTCTATGTTGATACGATATCAATTATCAAGATTGATGAATTTTAGAAACGTACAAAAAAATGATAAATCTTGGGAGGGTTTGTCACCAGCTTTTTGACTTTGATGTTTTTTCAAGCCGGGGTCGATGTCTTTTTTTAACATTGTTTTTTCAGCATTTAAAAAAAAAAAATTGCTCGGAAGATATAGTAATCAAGTTTTGGGAATCCCTAAACACCATTATGTTATTGTGACATGGATGGAGTATTATGAAATAATAATTTCATTAAACGGTGTCAGTTGAGGGAGTTTTTGTAGCAAGTAAATAATTAGGTCCTTAAATATGAAATTGGCGTTTTGTACGGGAGGAATATAAAGTTTTTTTTTTCTTTGTAAAATTTATTTAATTAATCAATTTATGCACCGTTGTTATCTATGCACTTTTGCCATCTCATAGGTAGTTCATTTATCCCTTTACTAAAAAAACCATGGGGGCGAGAATCAATAAACTCTTTGACTGTCTTTGACGGTTTGGACTGCCGCATCGGATTTGAATTTTCTTTCTTGTAAGAGGTTGTCCAAATTCCGGTGCAAATGGTAGGTAATCTGTGCGCAAGGTCCGGGGAGTACGGCGGATGTCGTAGACATTCCAATCGTAGCTCATCTAACTTAGTGGTTGTTTGTTGTGCAGTGTGTGGTCTTGCGATGTCGTGAAGCAGTAGAGCGATTGACCAATCTTGGTTGTTTAGCAGCTAGTTCTTCCTTCATGCTCTACAGTTGCTGACAATAGATATCTGCAGTAATCGTTTGGCCAGATTTTAGAAAGCTGTAGTGAACGACACTGGCGCTAGTCCACCAAAAAATCACAAGTAACTTTTTCTGAGTCAATTTTCGTTTAGGGCAAGATTTGGCTGGGTCTCCAGGGTTTAGCCATTGCGACGAGCGCTTCCGATTATCGTACAGTATCCACTTTTCATCACAAGTAATGATTCGATTTAAAATCCCTCCATTATTGTGTCGGTTGAGCAAAGTAACCACAGCAGTCGACGCGTGTTTGCAAGTTCGATTCACTCAATTCATGAGGTACCTAGCGTTGAAGTTTTTTTACTTTCCCGATTTATTTCAAGTGGATTAGTACAGTTTTATCACTTACTCCGAAGCCTGCAGCTATCTCTGAAGTGCTTTGTGATGGATCCGCTTCCACAATAGCCTTTAATTCTTCATTTTCTACTTTGGTCTCCGGCTGTCCACGGGGTTGGTTCTGAAGGTCAAAATTTCCAGAACGAAAACGTTGAAACCAAAAACGTACCGTGTTTTCTTTTGCGACACCAGCGTCGTACACATCATTAATCCTTCGAGCTGTTTCTGCAGAACTGCTGCCACGGTAGAACTCGTACTCGTAAATATATCGATATTTCATGTTTTCCATTACTTATGCGGTAATAAGCGACGCCAAAGAAAAAAATAACGAGGAAAAAACAAATGAATGACTGTTTTCAAAACTCAAATGTACCAGCTAAATGAATTTATAAATTTGAATTTGGAATTCTTAACCAAAGAGGAGATATTGCAGATCAAAGTCGTCAGTACGACAAAATGCTAATTTCATATATAAGGACGTAATATATGAGTTGAGTTGTGTAGAATAACCAAATAATATCGAGGCATTGTGTCGGCAGGCGCTGTCCGGGCAGTGCGGGTTCATGGCCGCGAACCTGTACGCGCGCTCCATATTCGGCGAGGACGCGCTCGCCAACCTCAGCATCGAGCTGCCGCTGCACCGGTCCAGCAGCACCGGCGCCACCAGCGCCACCAGCACGCCCGTCGTCGGACACGTGCGCATCCGCGCCAAGAGCCAGGTACACGCGTATCTACTCACTCACTACCTTACTCGCTATAACCCATATAGAACATATAATTACCTACAAGATATTTTTGTAAAATGTGTGAAAATGCCGATAAGTTGAAAATGCATCCTTTTTAAAGCGGCCATTTTTGTGGTATACCTTTTTTTTTAATTCACCAAGTGTAGTGAACCTATCATAAATAAGCTTATCGACTTATTCTTTTATTCACGTATTAAAATGAATGTCTCAATAAAATAGCACAAGCGAGGGTATTCATTATGTAAGATTGTGAAATACGTTAGAAAGTAAACAGATATTTAAATAATAAGTGTTCCGCCGCGGCTCGGCTGCGTCGCTGTTCAATTAAAAACAATGTCCGTGCGCGTGTGTGTGAGCGCGCGCGCGCGTCTTTGTGTGTGTGTGTGTGTGTGTGTGAAACGCATATCTATGGAACATATTATCTATATCTACCTGTATGTATGTATGTACAAGCATGGTATGCGCTGACCGAGTATTTACTAGTATATGGTAGTATATTACTACTGTTGTCACAGTAATTGTAAAACAGTTCGATTTGCGCCTTTACCATCGATTGTTATAACAGTAAGTTTCGTATAACATCGTTATACCCGCATGCGCTGTGCATTTAAACGTTTGCTTATAACCAAATGTTATCGAGTGTATGCAATGATGGCTCAGTAGTAGCGTGTACATCGAACGACGTGGGTTCAAATCCCTACAGTGAACCTGAACTTTCAGTGAAGGGAAACACCGTAGAAACCATAGTATGGTGGTATCGGATTTTGTAATCGCCGCCTGACTGGCTCCTGCATTTGATTTGTCGCTGAGCACCTGTAGGTGTGTTCCGGCAGCTGCACTCGAGAGACAGTTCACCTCGTTAGGGTTAGTGTGTTGGGCCACATCGTCACTTAACATCGCATGAGATTGTAATCAAGCGCTAAAATAATATAATGGATAATAAATAAATAAACGTGGTGCCCCCCAGGGTATGGCGCTGAGCCTCGGTGACAAGATCAACATGATGCAGAAAGCTGCACAGAAGAAGCCAGCGGCAGACCCGACACCTGCCGCCTAACTTCATGTTAACCTTATATTAAATATTATATTCATATTATTATAATACATTAATAAAATAATACGAATGATTTGTCTCTTTCGTAACATAATATTGAATACACATGAGAAAAGTGTTCCGGTGACGCGCTACATGTAGACCTAGTCCCCGGTCACAGCCAATCCTATTCAAAGGTCACATATAGCTAATATTACAATCATGCTGTATGTGTATTTAAAGTACACAACTAGACCGACTTTGTTCATAGAACTATTGAGCTGTTCAAGTAACCTTTATCACAAAAAGCGACCATTTTGATTTTATTGTAAATGTGGCCTTCATTCTGGTATTTGCCATCGCAGGTACTATAGGCCGACCCTCCTCACGGGTACACGCATATACACGGTATAGAGATGGTACCATATATGTTAAAATATAAGCCTGGTAAAGCTGTAAAAGCCGTAAAGGCTCCAGGGCCCCTCAGGCTAACAGTGTAGTCAGTTCGAAAAAAAAAAAATGTTAAAATCATTAATTTATGCTTGTTATTGCAACTGATACAGAATATCTAATGATATATAATATATATGATACACTTAATATTGTTTTCTTCATTAAAATGCAAATCAAAAAACTACTATAGTGTAAAATATTGTGCGTGTCACCTTTACACATAGTTGAAGTGAAATTTCAATGACTTTTATAGTATATATTGACAATATAGTTGAATAAAAACGTGCTGAAGCATCACTTCTGATTGACTGTATGATTTTTTAAACGCAGCGTCTGTAATTCCATGTTGGTAAAATAATCTCATGTGTAGCAGTCACAGAAATAAAACCACGTAAGCCCATACGTGAGACGTGTATCACCGCCGGCGGCCGGCAGGAGACTACCTTATTGGTCGGTTTTGTTCCCCTCCCGCGTCCCGCAGACCATTCGGAGGGTCAAGCTGTAAGTATTTGAGAGCAACTCTGCCACATAAGTACGACAATTCACCTTCATTCTAGTATTACCCACCGCAGGTAGTAGAGAGTCGTGTAGTAGACCAAAACTATGTCTCATGCAGTTTAACGAATTTAAGCCCTATCATTATTGAACCGAGAGTTTCGATCCCCGCGCATGACTCGACTTTTGTGTGATAAGCATAATTATCAGTTGTGTGTCTGGTTGTTAAATATCAATGTATAGTATCAGCTATTTAGTTACAGTGATGGAAGCTATGCTTGGTTGGGAAATAAATGGCCGTATGTGATAATTGGGCCCCCATATTTACTGATTTATTTATTTGGTATAGAATAAAAGGAAAGGGTATAAAAGAAAGACAAAACCATTATGAAATAAATTAGTTTAATGCATCGTCACAGTTGGAAGCGACGTGTTTGCGAATGTGCGTTTGTGTCCGTAACGAATGAATAGTATAAATAGAATAATAAAAATAATTTAATATATAACATTATAGAGATAAGTTAATATCGGTTACAAACAGTGCGCTCCGACGCGTCGGACGGGTCGGCGGTCGGCGGTCGGCGGTTTGGGTTCCCAGGTCGACCGGGGCCTCTATCTGAAACGCAAACCCATCTCCTTTACGTACACCGTAAACACGTCCACGAGAACGCACGGTCCACCCATATACAATATACGAATTCCTTCTTCTTTAACGTTTGTTGGAATACATTATACCTTTTTTTTCGCAAATAGTACATAAGGTGACTCTAGTAATCGAAAACTGATAAACAGTCGTATTTTATCTCTTTGTACCTAAGTACATTTATATCTGAAATGTTTTAGTTACGGGTTGTGCGAATAATTCGATTTACTAATTCAAATCCAATATTTATATTATGTTCTAAAAGTTGAAAAATTTCGAATGGTTCAATGTAAACTTTAACTAATTCATGAGTTTCTTCATAAAAAAATATTCTGAACGAAATTGACGAATAATATGATTCGGATTTCATCGATAAGAATGCTGTTCGCAAATTTCTAGTTTTAGATTCCCTTGTTTATAATACACTTACTTATTCCTCTTCTTCCTCCTCTTCCTCTTCCTCCTCCTCCTCTTCTTCTTCTTCCTCTTCTACGACCTCTTCTTCTTCCTCCTCTTCCTCAGGTTCAGGCTCGTATTGAGGCTCCTCCTCCTCGGGCTCTGCCTTATTGTCTTCCTCGCCCTCAGGTGAGTCTGTCTCACCCTTCTTCTTGCCGGGCCTCTCGCCGAACCACTTGGGCAGTCTCGCTATTATGTTCATTTATTATTAGTACAAGTATATCAATATTAAGAAGGATTTATTTTTCATTGTATTCTAAAACCGTTTGTTATTTACAAGGTCACAGAAAGGTAGGGTTTCATTTATAAGATGCAAGCAATCCATTTGATTAGGTGCTAATAGGTCGATAATTATCTTAACATGATGCAGCTATCTCTCACATCCCAAGTGTTTAAAAATTCCGTACTTTAGCTTGAATTTTGTGTACTAGTACTAATTGTTCGTAGTGCAAGCTATCATTATTTACCCCAAACACAAAAGAGGGGTGTTATAAGTTTAACGTGTGTATCTGTGTGTCTGTCTGTGGCATTGTAGCTCCCAAACGGCTTAACCGGTTTTGATATAGTTTTTTTTTTGTTTGAAAGGTGTCTTGAACGAGAGTTTTCTTAGCTTAGATTCAAGAAAATCTGTTCAGCCATTTGAACATTATCAGCTCTTTTCTAGCTTATAAATAGGTGTGAGCATCTTGGTAGGTCTGATCGAGTTAAAATTTGGTATTCTGTTACTTTAATGATATTAGAATAACATGGCAACATTGAGCTGATGCTGCAATATCATCTGGAATCTGCAAGACATCAGGTATCTGACTTTATTTATAATATCGAAACAATTCGATATGAATACTTACCCTTTTGCCTGCCTCCGAACTGCTCGGCTCTCTCTTGCCACACTTTCTCGAGGAAGTCCTTGTTAAATTTCTCTAGGTCCTAAAGGAATTGTTAACACAGGGGTCAATTATGGTTGTGGTACATATAAATCACTAGAGGACAACGATTATGTGCATTACTTTAAACACTGTCAAATTAATTTGATCTCTTATTATTTGATTAAAATCGTTTTATACAAATATAAGAATTCATCCATTAGACTATCGGAAGGGTGGGCATTTTTTACGAAGTTGATTCAATACATGTTTCAGCTAAGAGCGAATACTCGAAATGAACTCAACGAAAATTGGTTTATAAGTCATTCCACCCAGACCCACCTCTCCATAGGTCTTCAACCATAATTACTATTCCCTTGGTTATTGGTCTATGATTACCATATTGAACTACATTATTGCACCCTGTTCGTTTAAAAGCGTCAAATGTAAAACTTTACAGGTTTACGTGACTGAATGTTTTACTTAAAATTGGAAAGTCTGGGCTCTTTAAATTATAAACGAAGTAACATAATAAAAACCATCACTTGTACGTAGTTTAGCACCAATATTTGTGCTCAGTAAAAATACTTGACTTACTTTACCGAAGGTACAAGATATATTGATTCTGTTAGAAGTTATTGATATTAAGCCATATTTTATTTAATAACATTGTTGAAGACTTTTCCATTATATACTTTACCTATGTATTGGATGCATTTATAATAATATGATTTGTCTATAAATTAGTTTGACAGTGTTCACGTGAAGGTTCCTAAAAAGGTCGCAAGACACGGATGTGGTCATGCCATGAAGACATGCGTCAACTGTCTGAAAAGGGGCAAACTTCCATCAAACAAGATGATACCATGTATCCCCTCTTACTTTTTGTACGATTCACAAATTCGTCCATCTTCTCTTTCCATAACTTATCCCATATTTCAGCTGATTGAGCATCAAATCCCTGCATTTAAATTACTTTTTTATTATTATCGTTAAATTGTTTTATGGATTTGTGTGTGGTTTATAGAATTTGATACTTATGAGCTAATTTTAATAGAAAATTATCGTACTATTGTCTGGGCTTGATTATTTCTAACGAAAACCTTATAAATTAATTCAATATCCAAGATATCTTTACTTCTTGTTTTTCTTAAGAGATGTCAAATAATCATATCAATGTATTGTTAACTTTTGTTTATAGTAATAGCTTAGAAGTCAATGTGTCCGTATGTACTTACACCCTCGAAGAGCTTCTTTTTGTCGTCGTAGGATCGTGTGTCTACACGCCTTTCGTACTTGGACGCTACTTGGATTTTGGGCTGGAATTGAAATAATATATTATAGTAAGTTAAGAGCCCATCTAACTTCTTAACTTAGCATAAGAAGACTTCTACGTATAATCGTGCTACGTGCTACGGATCATCACCTCTCTCTGTCCTTGCGAAGGTCTTTCACTTCCTCAATATTGATTAGTTTTTCCGAATGTTTCTTATACTAACGACGGTGAATTTTCTATTTACACATAGGTAGAATCGTATTTTTATAAGTCCTAGCTTCATTATGCTGTACTTGTATCTGTATCTTACCTAAATTTCTACTAAGACTAGTTTAGTTAGTAGGTACTTACCGGGTGCTTGCCTGTGAGTGCCTCAGGGTCGAGACCTTTCTTGAGAGCTTTGTGCCTTAACTGCTGCTTTTGTCTTTCTTTGAGCTCTTTTAACTGTTGATCAAACATATAATAATTATTTACAGAACTATCTTATTTGAGCCAGGTCTAATACTTTGATTTTGATTATGAATAAAACTTACATAATACGAATTATGAAACATACTACTTATAAGGCAATATTAATGTTTATTTTGAAGATATAGTAATTGAACACAAGTAACACATTCAGTATAAGCTGTATTTCTCCAGTTTTATCAGATTGATATTGTGGTCGAATACAATACAAAATAAATTATACAGGGTCTTCACTATTTGATATAAACATTGAAACAGTGTTAATTAACTTACGTCATAGTCCTGTCTCTTTTGTCTCTCTTCGAGATCGTATTTCTCGGTCTCGAGTTTAATGATGCACTCCCAAAGCTCGGTGGCCTTCTGTCTAAGCTTGTCTACGGAGAGACCTTCGATGTTCAAGGGTTTGATGCGGATGGACAAGGAGATCTTCTTCTCTTCCTCCAACTGCTCCTTGGTCTTATTGCGTTCCAATTGAGCGTTGGTAAGGCCGAACTGTTATGTGGTAACATTCTAACATTTAGTTCAACATTACTCTTGTATAAACGAACATTACATGAAATAGAAAACAGTGAAATAAAATTAATAAAAATTAATGGGGTATCGCATTCTCTGCTTTAATTCTTTTAAGGTTGAAAAGTTCTTTTAATTTATGTACAAGTATTATTTCATACATAATCATTCAGTAAAGGGCGTTCTCCTCATAGTAGGAAGAGAGCAGTCGGTATATTGTTATTTTTAAAGAAAACTATATGAACAAATACGTATTTACTCACGTTTTCGCTCTTCTTTTGAATGGTGAAGTTAGGTCCGGTTTTGCTGGCATCCTTCATCGCCTGGAGCATAGCCTGGCGTTTCTTCTCGGCCTCCTCGAGCCTCTGCCTTTTCTCTTCGATGTCGCGCTGTTTCTTCTCTTCAACCTCGCGAACTCTCCTCTCTTCCTCTTCCTTCTTCTTCTGAGCAAGGCGCTTCTCTTCTTCAGCGCGCGACACCTGCCATAAAGTTTTTTTTTATAATCGTCTGTTACTGCTTTCTCAGTGTCCTAAACTTATAGTTTACTTTGTTTTATCTTGTATTTTTGAGCTGTATGTTTACGCGAATTACCTTACGCTTAGCCTGCTTCTCCTTGAGGCGTTTCAGCTCGTCCTCCTCCTTGGCTCTTTGTTTTCTCCATTCGTTGATGTATTCCTTCAGCTGTTCGTCCAAGTCCGACCGCTTCTGGTCTTGACGCTACAATCATCAATTTATTAAGTAATACATTTAAATATTTTCGTCTAGTTCCTCATTTTAATTCAAAGTTATGTAGGGTTTGACTAAAATTTCTCAATCAGTTTTGTCTTTAATTTTGTTGTAAATTAATAAACCAAATCTCCTAAGAATTAATTATATATTTTATCAAAACAGCTCGTAAATGACCTACTAGATAGTGCTAAATCTCGTCGCAGACATAATATCTAGTTCCATGTCATTCCACGATGTTTTTTTCTTTAAAACATTTCTTGAACGTTTAGATATCTCATCTTGACTTTTATTGATTCGAGATTTAACGTATTCTTATCTCTTATTACAATGTTCTTTAGGAGAGATCTACCTACATAGTTCTATAATTAAATAAAAACACCTAACTTAGCCTATCAATTTTAATTAGCCTAAAATCTCCCTCAATCAAAAAGCTATCTACATCAAAATATTTTTTTCAAATTGCACTTGTTTTTCTAAGATTTGGGCATTTAAATATGGGCATACTTCATTCATATTAGTATTCATAATATAATCACCTTGATAAATTCTGGGTCTCCCTCACCCCTGAAAATATAGAGTAGAATTATGAGTTTTCATAAAAAATATAATTGTTTATGTTAATGTTAGAAACCGTTATAATAACGGTTAATAATACATAACATGTAAGTTATGTTACGGTGATTTAATCTCAACGGAATGTTTATTAAAACTCGTTAGGGTGGGCTTAAGTATACTTTAATTACGCTTTTACAGAAGCGTTCAAGCAGGGACAACTTTCGACAACTGTACACGGTTAAAAGTTTGTTGTGTTCTGCTTTAACTAACTACATGAACACATGTTAACAACATTGACTATATATATTATGTTATTCAACGAATTCATATTATATGTCGGTTTTAATAATATTTTTAATTATTTCAACGTGTACCTAACTAAAATCAAATCTCTTATCAACAAACTAATCTGAATTTTTTTTTAACATATATTTTTCAAATGATTATTCTTGTTTTTCTATCGATGACTTAATTAAAACATATTATCGTGGTGATGGATACACATAATTATTACAATAATACATAATATCATGCTTTGGTGTCATCGGATCATGCATAATCAAGACTGAGTCGGGGGAACTCGAAAGTTTCCCGTTGACCGACATCTTGTTTGAGTGCAGAACGGCGCGGGCGCAGCGGCTATTTCGTTTCCGAGAATAGAACGCCTACCGATGTTTAAAAATAACGATTTTCGACGCCGCCGCTCGGCTGTTCCTTGCCGAACGGTCATCTGGTCGGTTGCGTTAAATTTGGAATTAGGAGTAATATTATTTAAAAAACATGCGCCCGCGCCTCAGCGAGTTAATGATAGGTATTATCTATAGTTAGTGACACCACAGAGAGCGGTGCAACTTACGCGATCGATGGTCTACTCCTAGAAACAGAAAACATCAATCAGCCTCTACTTATCTTTACAGTATACCACTACTTGTTCAACGCAAAATTCATAGATTGAATATAATAAGCGGTGAGACAATTATATTGCGCATACAAGATACAAACAGTGTTACAAGCCATTTTTATATAAAAAATTATAATTGGTATAAATTTTGAATTTCATTATGAAATAAATCTTTTCTCTTATTAATCTTGCAAATTCAAATATTCTGTAGGAACACCGAAGTTAATTCAAATGCCAATCATTGCAATCCGGTGAGATAATAATAGTTGATTTGATAAACTAATTAAAAGCGAAGCTCTTTAACAAATTCATATAAATTCTGATACTTACTCTGGTTTAGGAGCGGGTCTTCAATTGGCAAAGTCGACGGCAGCGGCGGAAAAGAAAAATACAATCCATTATAAATTGTACATTTGATAAATAATTTAAAACATAGAAAGCTTCCAAACTTAGTGCGTACGTAACAAAATCAAAAACTCTCTTGAACACTGTATGTTATGTTCTATACATTTTTGCTAGCTACTTTAACTTACGTCTCTGTCTGGTCCAATAAGATCTTTATCAATAATTATCTAATGAATTTTCTTGTTACGTCAAAAACAGTCTTACAACTTGCGCATTGCGGTCAACAGCACCTATCTTTAGTGAATTCTTTGGAAGCGATTTAAGCGAAAAGTTATGCGCTAAAAGCATTAGGGTCGCAATCTAAACTTAGCCTAAATGAGCCAAGCGAGCGTGAGTGCCGGATCAACCAAAATGGCACGCCACTTACTTCCTGCAACAAAAGAGAGAAATAGGAGTAGAAGGTTGCGTGCATAAAGCCCGCGATTCTGGAGGCACAAAAAATTGGGAGAAAAATTTTCAGCCATGCCTCAAGTCGTTTGCATGTTTGATCACTCAAAAAAAAAATAATACAAAATGCCTTCTCATTTAATCTTTATTATCAGAAATTAGAAATTCGCCAAGGCATAGTAAGAAACCAGGCCCGTGAAAGCTTAAAAATTTAAAACTCAAACAAGATCCAAAGAGAACTAGTAATGGAAGGGATGTTGGCAGATATTGCATTATACTTACGTCTCCTGGACTTCTTCTTCAACTTCCTCCTCCTCGGAGCCACTGTGGAGGTAATGCTTATTTTAATTATTATCTTAATGCGTTAAATAATTAACTGATAATTATCCTTTAAAAGCATCGAAATCAAATTAAAAAAAAAAAACAATGAAAATTAAGAAAACAAGTCCAAAATTTTTCTGACAGTAGCTTACTTTTGATATATTAAGTTTTTTATAGTGATAAATATATTTCAAAATTTAAAGGTTCGACTTTCAATGATGTTCTCGTTGTTACCTAGATTGGAGCCTAATCTAACTTAATCTACTTTAGATTCCCTGTTCTATAAGTACTGGTTAGGCTACTTCGCTGCAAATATAAAAAAATATACTCACGAATATTCTTCCTCGTCAGACATGATAGCTGTTTATGTAGTCTGAAATGAGAAATAGTTGACTTCTATAAATTTCTCAATAAAATTATATATTATATCTCTACATTAGCTGAAATCTAAATTCAACAACACAGTTACATCAGTTTTAATTTATAAAGCAAACGATAACAAATTAGAGCCGTCTGAAATTGCATCATAAAAAAATTAATGACTTTGGCAAACTATCAAGGAATTTTGTAAGTTGATGAAATTTTGTATAGCTTATATTGGTGTATTACAAGGGCCGTGAGTTGTGTAGCCTTAAAACGAGATTCCTGATAATATGAATTTTATTTATGATAAGTTGACCTATTCACCTACTTGTATGGAAATTAATTTAGAATTTTACTACTTAGACAGGAGTTTATTCTATTTCTATACATTAATATTTCTAAAAGAAGGTCTAGCAATATTCTGAGATATTTAAAATATTGGATAATATGTAAATTGTCACTAACAATCAGGTTCACTTGCTGTTAAGAATATTTTTGGGCGTCTATACTTTCGTTTAGATAACTCTGGCAACATTACTCATGAATGAAATCAGGCCTTACGGATGAAACCATATATGTTAAAAACCTATGTGGACGCAAATGAAACGTGAACGTGTAAAACGTGCTCATTGTTTACGAAAGCCATTTTATTTTTAGAGGTTTTATCTTTCTTGCCATTAAGCACACCTACGACCTGACGGCTTGTTGGCAGCGATTCAAAGAAAGTGTAAAATTGGATTTCGCGTTCTGGTATTGCCTAGGATCGAGATTTCTTGATGCCATTATTTCAGTTAATGTTTGTTTCCACTGTAACGCGGATTCAAATTACGTTATATGTTTCAGGGCTGTCATATTTGCTTAAACTTTGCTCTTAAAATAAAAAATATATATGTATAGGTACTACATTTTTTAATCAAAATCATTATTCTCCCGATTTCGTTACTATTCATTGAAAAAATCTAAATTTCAAATCTCGACTTCATTTAAAAAATAGAGATAGCATTTATTTTGAAAAAAAAAATATCACTCTTATTATCATATAAGTATGATTAGGTTCTAGAATTCCCGTTTATTGATTGATATTAATTGCTCCGTTCATGTTAAAACTTGACGTTTTTGCATAATATTCATCAAATTCATGACCACCATCAAGAAGGCCTATTAACGGTTATGGGCATTGCATGGAATTGGGCCAAGGTAACGTTTCCAAGTATAAACAGTTCCGAAGTTGCATCATTTAATGTGTGAGCACAATCTTCATTCTTATATTTCATCACCTTATCATCAATATTGTACCGTGACCTTACGTTACCTATGTGATGTTTTTGTTGATTGATTGGTATTGTTATATCATTGTTGATATGATTATTGAGTGGTTTTTTTCTAGTTGGATGGTTACACACAAAACGTTTTAAGGTTATACGAAATTAGTTTATGATGTATGTATTTACCGAAGCTTTTCTCAATACTTTAATTTGAATTTTGAAATAGTATGATTGTCATTGAAAAAAATCTCTACAGGTATCTGAGTAAATTTGATTCTTTTCGACTGGTCATCGAAAGACACAAAGTGGACCCAGTAGTGAAATTTTCCAAAATTGTAGTCGCAAATTTTATTTTGCGATTTTTTTTTTCAAGTATTTTATTCTGGGTACTTATAGGCAGGATTTTTGTAATTATTGTTAATTTTTAATTCTATAATTAGTTTAAGTACATAACATTAGTTATTTAAAAATATAATTACTAGTTACACTGTAATAAGGACTATTAAAATAAGAAAAATACGTCATATTCAAGTACAAAGTTTTTTTCTTAGTTGAATGATTTGTAAATTGCTTTTTTATTTTATGACATCTTTGTTATCTCTTGTTATTTTAACCAAAAGGATTTAAAAATATATATATCTATAAAACATTATGTTAGTCGAAAAATGAATTTTTAACGGGTATAGTGTGTAGTGTACTTGTCTGAAAAGTGTTTATTTTTTTAATTAAATCAATATAATTCGTGTAAATTTCACTTTCGCCGGCGTTTTGGCTCGTGGGCGGTAACGTAACCCCGAGCTATAGATGGAGTTGAGCGGCGTGAACGCGCGCGTATTTTTAGATGACATTAGTTCTCATGTCTCCGTATCCACAGTTCGCACACATACACACTGTACCCGTGGCGCACTTGCACTCCCGAGGCGCGGCACTTACGTCGCACGGGTGGAAGACGGTCACTCAGTCACTCCGCACGGGTTCTTCGACCGGCAGCACAGCGACGTTGGAATGTGGAGTCCGCGGCGACCGGGGCGGCTCTGACTGGCGGCGGGCGGCGCGCGCGCGTCTCACCAGAGCTGCTCCCCTTTCCCCGCACTCTAAATTTAGCGCCGGTCATTTTTGTGCGGGCGGGTACGGGCAGCTCCGGTTTCTAAAGGGAACCCGGTGTTACGGAGTCGCCACTGCCGCCAGTCGATGCAGCGGCAGGCAGGCGACGAGGAAGGGCCTTTTCGACGGGTGCAAAATGTTGTCGTAACAGTTTGATAAAAATAATATCGATTCAAAGGATATATGTACCTATAATAACAGGCCTAAGACAGGCCAGGTGGCGCTGTGGTAGTAAGCCCTACTGTTGAGCCGTGAGGTAGCAGCGGGTTCGATCCCCACGCATAACTGACTTTTCTGTGATGACATAATTGTTAGTTGAGTGGTTTAACTATTGTAGCGATGTGTTTCCACTTTAATTTTGAAGTCATGAATATTACCAGATCTCTTTGTACAAATTATTTGAAAAAGGTTTTTTCTCTGTTGTAGACTGTATTAGGCGTCATATTAAATAGGTGAAAGATGTTGCATTTAAACATGTCGTAGCCAACTAGCTTAATTAGCTGTTTAATTAACAGGTTAGTTTTTTTACTGAATGGCTCCATTCAACTAGCGGCCTGAATGATATTCAGCCGTAATGTCTAATATAACATAATATAATGAACTGGATGGCTGATGCTTAGGCCATTCATACAATAGGGTGACCATGTGACAAAAAAATTTATTAAATATCTGACATCAGAAATTGTTGATAGTGTGAAAAGAAATACTTTTTGAGGTTATATTTTTCAATTTTGCGGTTATGTCTATCTGGGAGTCGTATGTGAGTGTTCAATTGATATTTATTTGTTTCTTTCTGGTTCTTTCACATTTCAAATCAGCTAACTAACCTAAACAATTTTATTGCCACAACGGAAACATTATTTGTAAAACTCAAAACGTTAAACTGCTCGAATCAGTCACAGCCAAATTCACATTATTATTGTCACTACACTATTAAACTGTACTATTTTTTATTTAAATGTAATCAGGCATAACAAGTAGTTAAAACTTAACGACCCAAGTTATTTGCCTAGCTGTTTTTTTTTTTATTGTTATAGGTTTGGCGTAGTGGCCGCCACAATCTCACCTGATATTGAGTGACCAAGATGATAAGCCTACGCTAAGCCTAGTGGAAGACTGGCTTTCAAGTGCAGCTGCCGGAACACACCTATTGGTGCTTGACAGATTGAATGGCTGAATATTATTCAGGCCGCTAGTTGAACGGCGCCGTCTAGTAAAAAGGCTAGGCTATTAATTGAACAGCTAATTAAGCTAATTGCCTGCGACATATATATTCATAATCCAGTCTATTTTTCTTAAATAGTAACACGGCAATATCATAGTAATGTGATGACGTTAGCACAGTACAATTTAAAAACAACGGCGACCACCGAGAGACCGACAGTCCATCGCCGGATTTACTTACTGGCTGATCCCGTAAAGCGACATATCATTAGAGGGTCACTATGACGACGGGTTTAAGAATGCGGTTTACTTCCACTAAGTAGTACCATGTATGAAAAAGTACCAAAAGGCGAGAAGCAAGCCCTGTGGGACACTTTTCATTTTATGGAGTAGAAAACATGCGTACACTCTACTCTACCTAATGTTTAGTAGTCACTGTAGATAAACTAACTTCAAAAAAGAAACGTAGTCCTATCGGAGGTCAGTCAGTAACAGGTTTTTACTCTTGAGGACTGGATTTTAACGTCTCGAATGCCAGTGCTCAAATGTTGCCAACCACACTGTTCACACATTGCTCATAACCTACCTGGGTTCTCACAAAAAGATTAAGTAATTGCTTAGCGCCATTCTCGAGGATGTGATGTCTCAGAATGACACCGTGGAGAGGGCTCGCCAGAAGGATCCTTCCTTTGCTTGCATGGTTCGGCCGTCTGAGATACTACTGAGGTTGTATCAGGCTGTCTCTTTCTTAGCATAGGAGCCCGAAATTTGCCTGGCCAGCCATCGGAGCAATACGGTAAATTACGTAATCCCTTACCCACGAGCAAGACGGTATCCAAGCAATATGTCCCAGCGTAAAAAAAGGATTAGAACCCACGTCGATCGACGCGGTGTCCGAACACGATACCATTGAGCCATCAATGCTTCAATTACATACATTTCATTTCTTCGAACAGAACATGCCTATAGCCTAATACGTCTACAAAAATTGTAAGCATTTCTTTAGCTATCTCTCTATCATCATCACGCTCTGTCTAAGCTTTTCATTCATCTACGTAGGTTGACAGCATTTTTCACTTTCTATACCATCAAAACCTTTTCTATTTCATCCGCCAAAATTATGTTGGTTACACTCTTCCAGCCCAGCCATTCTTAATGCTATCTATTTGCTAATGCATACACTTATATGCAATACATACTATGCTGCTAAAGTAACACCGTAATATATAGGTCAACACAATAGCAGTTCATTCAGCATTAGCATAGATAGCAGTAGAATTCATCTCACTTTCATACTTCTTCTGATAGTTTACTGATTTACTAGATTTACTGCCACTTCTGAACATTGTTAATGTTATAAATTATTAATTACTTAATGGTCGTTCTTCTTCTTCGTCTTCTTAACTTGGTAACTGTTCTAATGGTCGTTTCTTAACAAACGTTTGGCTTGCGTTTTGTTTTTGCATAATTTTATTGTCCTTTTTTTTTTTTTTTTTTTTTTTTCGAACTGACTACACTGTTAGCCTGAGGGGCCCTGGAGCCTTTACGGCTTTTACAGCTTTACCGGGCTTGGGCTTATTGTCCTTGTTTCGGACCGATTAGAATGACAAAAATAAGATGGCGGGAAATTTTGTGTTTTGTTTACTGTGATCTGTGGTAAAATACGTAAACAACTTTGTGAAATAAAATTTACACATTTTAATTCAGTAATGAAGAAGTTTTATGATAATGTGTCTAAACTGAAACGTCCTCAACTTGGTTCGGAAATGGTTTGCTCTAGTAAAAAAAAATGTAATGTAATTTCTGAGGTAATTTCAGATTTTAACTATAAAAATAATGATGCGCACGTGAATAACATTGCACGATGTGATTCGCCGCTTTTACCATGTAATCAAGACGAGTATCTATTTGATTCGGGAAATAATTCCACCTGTAGTGACGTTCCTCGGTCTACAGATATTTTATACACCCCAGCCGAAAAAATATGGGAATCTTCGGCTGTCTGTACAAATTTCAATGACAAGAAACAACAAGAAATTACAATAAACAAAGATATCGAAGATTTATCAGAAGAAATGTTTTGTTCTAAATTAAATCAGTCGGTTTCTAACCATGTTACATTTTTTGATTCTAAAAAAACGTATTTGTGTAATGGAGGGGAAAAAAATTGTAATGTTCAAAATCAAGATAATTTAAATAGTAAACCAAATAATTTAGCACTAAATGAGGACTATATAGAAAAGTTTATGTTACTAGAAGATAATATAGAAAATTCACCGAAATCAATAAAACCAAGACATTTATGTAAAAGAAATATAGCTAATAATAAAAATCAAATTGTCAAACACGATGTTTTAAATAAATCTATTAAAACTTATGAAGATATAGTAGAAGATAGGTTTGATTTTATAACTCAGTCTATTTGTAATTATAAAACAAATAAATCAAATAATATCGAAACACACTGTATAATTAGTAACTCTGTTTCAAATATGACTGAACAAAACTTTAATCTAGAAGATGAGATTAAAATGGCATTATTAAAAGAAAATGATAAAGAAATTTCTACAGATCGACCAGCCTCTGTGCATAAAATATATGATTTACCTCAAGTAATTACCAAATCAAATAATGAAATTATAAATTCCAAATCAGATCAGTTATCAAGTCACAATACCTTTTATGGACTGCCACTGATCGCCATGGATTTATTTAAAACATATAGAAAAATTGAAAAATTTTATGGTAATAATTATATTCACTACTAGTTATACCTATGGTTTCACCCGTATTCAATTTATTCAAACAATTCTCCATAACACTGTCACCAATATACCCTAGCCTTTAGTTAGTAGTCTTTCATTATTCTCACTTGCCTACAGTTTTCCAGATTGCTTGATGTTCATGATTATTGATAGCCTATATACCTTTTCTCAATAATTAGGCAACAAAATGCAAAACTATTTTTTCTAATCTGACTGCTAGTTTCAGAGATTAGCATTTTCAAACAAAAACAATTTCTTGAGCTATACAATATTAGTATAGATTTACAGGATATAATAGATCAAATATATTTTAGAAATCTAGAACAATGAAGTAGTACAATTTCGTGACTAATGGAGAAGAAATACATTACGAGAAATACATACATACAATACATACAGAGATTATTACCTATAACATTGTAAGCATACAATCTAACAATTTTTTAGAGTTATTATTGCAATAATTGGTTGAACACATGATTTGTTTTTTATACTTATGCCTCTAATATATCTTTTATTCATTCAATTCATCTACTGCTTTATGGCAATCTCAAAATAAATGCTGTTGTAAGTATGATTACAACTTTAGGACTCAACTAAAGAAACTAGACAATTTAAATGTGGAGAGGTACTGGAAACCAGTATCTACCTCTAACATATTCTACTAGACAAACAGTTTGGATAAAAATAAAGAAAATTCAAAGTGAACTTACTGGTTGTAGGGATCATAGGCTCTATAAACTATTTATATAAATATAAATAAAATGCTGGTAAGTGAGTAAGTTGAGAACGGCTGGACCAATTTGGCTATTTTTTGTAAAATGTTTGTAATAAGCCCAATTACTGGTAAGAAAAATTTGTAAAATTTTGCAGAAAAATTTCAAATTTGGGTAAAATGGCCCCTCCTTTTTTTACTATCGAATTTTTGTATGAACACAAGAGCATAATTGAAATTTCGATGGATATGCGTAATTCTTTTTTCGTTTTATTTATGGTCATGGAAATGTAATCAGGAAAAAAATGGGGTAGGTGTTGCTATGGTCGAAAGACTTTTGGGACGGGCTGATCAATGTCTCTTGGGTAAACTATTGTAGAATAATTAATAGTGCTAATAATATCATAGGTATATGAAAACAAATACCAAGTTATATCTAAATTATATCTTTGTGTATTTAGCAAGACGGCCAGGCGCATAAATATTGTTGTGTAAAAATATGTGTAATAAAATAACTACTTACCTTAAATGATTATGATTATATATTTGTTTTAAATTATATTTAGTTAAGACTATTATTTTCTTTATTATGCCATTGCCATTATAATATTATAGTAACACACAGTCGAATCTTATCATACATGTACAAGTGACTATTTAAAACTTAGACAATTGGAGTTACAATATGTAACTCTTTGTTTGTTATAGTATATTTGAAGAGATGATGGAGCAATGGTAGCGTGTACGACTTCGCGTCGATTGACGTGAGTTCAAATCCCTACAATGAGCCTGAGCTTTTGGTGAAGGAACACATCGTGAGGAAACCATAACATGGTGGTAGGGCATTTTCTAATGTCCGCCTGGCTAGCTACCACCCTCAAGTTGAAAATCTGCCGCCAAGCACCAATAGGTGTGTTCCGGCAGCTGCACTTGAGAGCCAGTCTTCCACTAGGTTTAGCGTGTTACCATCTTGGGCCACATCGTCACTTAACATCAGGTGAGATTGTGGCCACTACGCCAAACCTATAACGATAAAAAAAAAACCTAAATTAATTGAACTCAATAGTAAATAAATACTTTTTTATAGACTGGCAAGAGGAATGCCTAAATTTAAATGCGATTAAAAAGAGACGTAACTTGGTGTATGCTCTACCAACCAGTGGTGGCAAGACTTTGGTCGCTGAGGTGTTGATGTTGCGAGAAGTTTTAAATAGAAAGAAGAATGCACTGTTTATACTACCATATGTGGCCATTGTACAGGAGAAAGTAAGATGCTTTTTATTTCTTTAATCAAACTCTAGAAAATTAATACACTAACCTTTAGGTAGCTATAAATATACTGGGGTTGTGATTTTGACCAGAGAATAATATTTTTTTATTCCATTTATTATGACTTACAAGATACAAGCCTTGACTAGTTTGGAACCATATAACTTATACCAAATAAACATTATTTGATAAATTTTTTTTTGCTGTGTATATTGTGGTTCTAAATAGTCTGGAACGAATGGCTTTATTTTTTTTTCTGTTGATCTAATTCATGGTCTAAATATTTTTTTAGATATGGGCCTTGTCTCCCTTTGCAGTGCAGTTAGACTTTCTGTTGGAAGAATATGCAGGTGGTAAGGGAGCATTACCACCAAAGAAGAGAAGGAAGAAGAACAGCATATATGTTGCCACTATAGAGAAGGGACTTGCACTGGTCAGGAGTCTTATTGAGTTGAAGAGGCTTGAGGAGTTAGGCCTTATTGTAGTAAGCAATATTTTGTATTTTATTATTTATATTTTTTCCTTTCACACATACATCTAACTGAAAATTATTTACTCTTATTAACATTAATATTCTACACTTAGTTGATCGTGAAGATAGTCCATAGACAATGTGAATGGTCTGAATATTCCAGTGAGAATGTTCAACTACCAATCACCCCATACCATACTCAATGGTTTGTATATCTTTGACACTAATCTTAATATGGTGTCCGGTCAATAGTACGATTACCAGGTCAATAGTACGTTTGAATTGTTAATAGTAATTTATCCACACAAAATACCTTATTCCGAAAACCATGTACTTACAGTGGTATATTATGTTATATTTCAATTTAAGGTTGATGAATTACATTTAATCGGAGAGAAAGGAAGGGGAGGGACACTAGAAACGTTGCTGACAACTGTCATATTTTCTAACCGTAAGTAGACCAGCTCTTGCTATTAAAATGTCTTCGTTTTTTGTTCAGCAAAATCTTGGGGACTGTACTTTTAATCATGTAATTTATAAGACATCAGTGCACCTATTAATTCTTTATTTATATTTTTTTACTAAGGGCACTCTTCCAATGAAGATATAACAAATAACATTGTGAATTTCAAGATATTTGTTAGATTCGCTTTGAATATTAAAATAGCTGTAAGTTTTGCACTTATAGTTTACATTTTTTAACTGCATTTTTTAAAAACAAAATCTTGGACGACGTTTCTGTAGTGTTTGTGACAAAAATTCTAACAAAAGCTGGACGTGTAAATATCTGCCCGGATACGACCGTAAAAATATAAAGCTGGTTTTAAGACAGAAGCCAGGCAACGATTCTTGCTTCTGACTGCATTGCGGCTTCATGGTAAAACTGTGAGCTTAGTTAGCAACTTTAGTTTATTTATTCTTTTCTATAATTTATAAATTGCAATAGGTACCCTTACAGAATTAGGCATTAAGAGTATGTCACCCCTTTTTTCTGTGTGTTACTGTACAAAAGGTTTAGTTGGCAATAGATTGTTCATACGAGGCTCTCCAAGTTAGTCCTCAGGAGTAGCAAACCTATAATAGGTTGACTGTTGTCCTTTAGACGTTCGTTTTACATAGCTACGGGCTTCAGTGACTACGTTACTTCAAGTGGACTTTCATGCATTTTTGATAGTTCATAATCTTCATGTACCATAAACCGGCAGAAAATATACAAATAGTGGGCATGAGCGCTACGATTGGGAACCTTCACGAAGTGGCGAGGTTCCTTCGCGCCGACGTGTTCGAGAGGCAGTTCCGCCCCGTCGAGCTGACGGAGTACGTCAAGCTCGGCGACAAGCTGCACCGGATCTCGTGGGACAGCGCCGGCCTGGGCATCGTTCCAGATAGAGACCTCTCTTACAATGTGAGTCTTTTTCAATGGCCCTACATAAATCATATTAAGAAAGACTGGCATCATTCTTATACTAGAGAAATAAATACAAATTGGTCATCCCATGTTTTAGACTCGGTTAGACTAATAAAATATTTTTAGGTAATAGTTATTAGTGCTAGGTTCTACTACATCAAGGTTCCTATATAAGCACATTACCTATCTACCGGACGATATGTTCAAGAATCATGTCGAGCAGGTGTTACTTTCAAAAAGTTATGGATCATTATTAAGTGAATGATAGTGATGTCTGGAAAAATCTACTAAAAATAATGTAATTATGAACTGTACACATTAAACACAGTAAAAAAATGCTGAGTTTCTTACCAGCTCTTCTCGATGACTGGGATTCTTAACGAACCAGTACTACTACTGGTTACCCTTATAAATAAAAAGATATGATAAATAGGAGAACAATGGCCAAGATAGAAAAATAAAAATCAGCGATTAACGAATATCCGGTAAGCGTTGTCATTCCTGCGTTGTGTTCCTTCCTTCCTACAACATGGAGTCCTTCAAACATAACTTGAAGAAACATTTGAGCAAGCCCGCATCACAGCGACGACTGACGATAGACTGTCGATCCCGCGGTGGTCGCCGATCTTATTTGATTGTACTGTAATCATCATCAGTCACTTTGCCGTTTTACGATAAAAAAAAAAACTAAAACCGTGTTTTTCACAACGTATGTAGTGATTATGATTCAAGCTGTTATGAGTCTTATCATCGTTCTAATCGAATCTGTAGGTAATAAACTGTTTTTATAGACTGATTTTTTATTATTTCCTTCATTTACTTAAAAGTGTTATATCTACATTGGAAAAAAATTACATTTATTGATTTAGAAGATTAACGTGTATGAGTACAGAATTCCGCATGTGAATAGATACCGTAAACGAAGGAGATTGTATCACAAAGTGTACTTACAGCTGTGGTTATATAATTAAGAATGCTTATTTAAAGAGATATTTTTTCTAAGTAATAAGTATTGCATGTATTTTTTTGTATTTCTCTCGGTATCGCAAAACTTTTCCATACTAGCGGTACATTCGTTGAGACACATGATTGGCTAGAAAATAAATAGATAAACTTTATACATAAGATCTGAACCTAGTATTACTACTTACTGGCTGGTCAAGAACGCTGAATAGTTTATTTTTTTATTCAAATTTAAATAGAGAACATTCAGTGGCTCTGTGGTTGTAGGTCACCATTCGTATAATTTTGGCGCCATGTAGTGCTTTAAAACTCTTAAAGGTGATTGCTTCATATAAAAATAATGGGGAAGAATAAAAGCTGTGATAAATCTACAAGGAAGGTAATAATAAAACTTCGAGAGAAGAATTGGTCGTGTAAAAGATAGCCGACCATCTGCAGTGCTCAAAAACGATAGTTTTCCGCGCTGTGAAGCATTTTGTCACGTATCAAACTACTTCAAATGTTCCGCGTGTACCTAAACAAAGAAAGTCATCTCGTTGAGACGTAACGTAATATCGTTCGTTTGGAAAAACTAAACCCTTTTAAAGGGTCTAACGAGCTGAGAAAATAATATTTTGGTGCACTCTTCAGCAATCTCGCCACGCACTATTCGAGGGCGTTTTGTAGATGAAAAGTTGCACGGAAGGATAGCAAGGAAGGTGCCCATGTTGAAACGGTGCGATAGGCAAGCGCGGCTTGCATTTGCAAGAAGGTATGAAAACTGGACAATTACTTAGACAGTGGAAAAATGTTATTTTTCTGACGAGACAAAAATAAACATGCTATGTTCTGATGAAAAACGATATTTACTAACGCCCTACGAATAAAGCATTCGAACCTAAGTACACAAGAGTGACATTAAAGCATGGTGGAAGAAATGTGAAAATATGGAAGTGCTTTTCTGGACATGATGTTGGACCTTTTAAGCTTATAGAAGAGAACATGGATCAATTCCAATATAAAAATATACTGGAAGAAGCAATGTTACCTTATGCTGAAAATGTGCTTCCGGTTATTTGGACATTCCAGCACGACAAAGATCCAAAGCATACTGCACGCACTGTTAAGGAATTTTCACATCGTAATCAGATTCTGTATTAGATTGTCTAGCTAACAGCCCAGATCTAAATCCAATAGTGCATTTTTGATGCGAAGTCAAGAGAAAGGTTTCAGATCGACAGTGTGGCAATTTAAGAGAGCTGTACCACGTTTTCTTAGAAGAATGGAATTCTATCTCTTTTGCGAAATGTCAAAAATTGATATATTCAATGCCTCGCCGGTGTAAAGCAGGAATTAAAAAGCCGTGGATATGCTACTAACTATTAATTTTAGTTTAAACTATATTAAATTGCTTGTTTCTTTACTCACTTCTCATTAATGTGATTTATTTAATCTAAGTTTTATATAAAACAACTCTCGAGCAGTTTTATTAAACTGATTTATTTAATCGTTCTTAATTATTTGTCCAGCTTCATTACTATTTGAATTTTTTAATATTGAGAATATACAAAATTTGTAAAAAAATAGCGATTTTATTCTACTAGGAGGGATCAAAAAGTAGTGAGAACGACATTCTCCTTGGTAAGAAAAAAAATACTGTCAGGCATAGCTCAGATACATATTTGTAATATTAATAAAGAAAAAAAATCTTCGATTCCTTCTTGTTTTTTTCTGAATGTAGTCATTTGTTTGCTTCGTGTCGGAACGTGTTCTCGAAAATGGGAAAAAACGAAGTGCGAGGCGTTATTAAATACCTCTGTTTAAAAAAGTTAACGACGCAAGGGATTTATTGCGATTTGGAGGCAACATTAGGAGAGTCTGCTCCGCCGTATTCCACTGTCGCATGGTGGGCTTCTCAATTTCGAGTAGGGAGAACGAGAACGGAAGACGAACATCGTTGCGGCCGTCCATCGACGCCAGTTACCCAAGAAAATGTTGCGAAAGTCGAGAAAATTGTATTGAGCGATCGAAGAGTTACCATCCGATACTTAATTCAAGAAACGGGCATTTCATATGGAAGTATTCAATCCACATTGAAACAATCTTTGAATATGAGAAAAGTCTCCCCAAGATGGGTGCCGAGAATGTTAACCGACAGTCAGAAACGAAATTGACTTGCCATTCGAAGATATTGTTGGACAAGTTTCAAGAAGATTCTGATAACTTTTTGTCTCGTTTCGTAACAATGGACGAAACATGGGTTCATCATCTTGATCTAGAGACGAAACAGCAATCTTCGCAATGGAAACGGCCATCATCACCGACCCCGAAGAAGTGTCGTGTCGTGGCATCGGCTGGCAAGGTTATGGCCTCAATATTAAGGGACTCAGAAGGGATATTTTTGATTGATTACCTGGAGCGTGGAATCATTATTACATGGCAGTATTATGCAGCTTTAATTCCCAAGTTGAGGAATGCCATCAAAGAGAAAAAAGGAGAGGGAAACTTCGAAGGGGCATGCTGTTTCATCACGACAACGCACCCGCGCACAGGTCGGCAGTTGCGATGGCTGCCATTCAGCAAGCTGGCTTCGAAATGGAACCTCCCTTATTCACCAGATCTGGCGGCTACCGATTTTTATCTGTTCCCCAAATTGAAAGAATACTTAAGGGGAAACAGGTACGAAGACGATAACGAGGTGATGGATGCAGTGGAATGCTTTTTGCAGGACCAAGACAAAACTTTTTTTGTGAAAGGATTGAAGCCTTGAAAAGCGCTGTACTCGGTGTGTAGAGACTCGGAAACTATGTAGAAAAATAAATTATTAAGTTATCAATAATCATTATATTCTATCTCATTATCACAACTTTTTGAACCCTCGTATATTCGTAATTCCGTTTGCTCTATCCATGTGGCTATTTCATAACATAACTAGTTACTTCTAAGAAGGAACACATAATTACACATGCATGATTTAGATAAAAATAATCTGAAACTTCAAATCGTTCTTAATTATATGATCACAACTGTACGTAAGTTGATGTAAATGTTATGCAGTCCGAAATTTCCAGAAATTTCCACATACATAAATCGAATGCTCCTCCTCTCGTACGGACCTTTAGGGTTTTTATTTCTTCCTCTGCCAGTACACGAAGTTAGCGGCGAGCATGGATCCGGATCTGCTGGGCGGACTGGTCTCTGAAGTAGTTCCGGACGGCAGCTGCCTTGTCTTTTGCCCGACCAAACGCAACTGCGAGAATGTCGTCGCCTTACTTTGCAAGTTGCAGAGGAAGTACGTTTTTTATATTCTACAATGGACAGGCTAGTTGACTAACGTGTATTTGAAAAAATTAAATGTTAGTCAATTAGCTTTTTCACCATCGGATATATAAAATTAGTGCTATTGTTCAAAATAGATGAAATATTGATTGGAGATCGCATATTTTTAAACGTTAGACTCACAACCCATTAAGATATGTTAATGTACATCTTTTCCTTTAATCGACATCGCAGGAGCATTAGCAAATGTCGAGTGTTTTATTGTCGCGTAAGTATTTTGTAAATAAGTTCAATTCGTTATTATCGTAATTATTTTTTTTACATTCTTCAATATCTAGGCTATTGTGTATGGTATACCGTATTCATTGTGGTTCAGTCACGTCATGTAAACTGGTGGCTAACTTATAGCTTTACAAGGAGAGTTTTGAATAACTGGAACCTCACGTCCTGTTATTTTTTGAAAATATTTGTGTAAACTTATCGAATCATGTAACATAAAATCTTACTAAATTTATGGAATAGTGATAAAATAATATTTACTTATATGCATAAATCTCAATATAATTTATTTATGTATAAATAAACAACAAGTAGTCGAAATATGTTAGTTTCATAAAAAGTCCATAATAATTATTATATTTCATTTCAAATCAAAATATTTATGTTTATTTTACAAATATGTGAAACGGTAGCCGCCGCCATAATGAATTCTTACATAATGTCATTGTGTATTGGGCGTAAAATACTTAAATTATTACCCGCCACGACCACCCTCTCCAGCGGCAACTCAAGCCTAGGTCCGTTCCTCCGGCATGGAGCCCTTGAGCCAGCAGCCGCTCGCGCGATACAGTGACACTGCATTCACTAGCTATCGACACACACACATAACACTGCACTTCACACATGTACACCGCTCAGGTACATAGGTTCTGTAAGGGACCTTTTTTGTTCTTTTTTTGGCTAGTTAGTTTAGACAAAAATTACCAAATCACTAAATACATATACACCTGTTCCTTCCTTCCTCTCAGAAGGCAGGAACATGTATATTTGTACAGTTAGTTAGCTCGAATTTCTATGGATAGGGATTCAGTCAGATCGCGACTTTTTCGCATGATCGGCAACAGCCCAAGCCGAGGTTCGGCCACTTTGGCACCCTTGGAGCTTGTTGCCTAGCTTTCGCGGCTGAGTGCCTTACGCGCTCGCCCCCAAGCCCGGTGAAGCTGTAAAAGCCGCAAAGGCTCCAGAGCCCCTAAGGCTAACAGTATAGTCATTTCGAAAGGACTTAAATTATTTCCTTCTTTTCAAAATTCAACGCACAATCTCGATTTTTTAACAGTTGATACTTGTTTACCATTTAATGACGCCACGAAGCAAGCAACATGGTGGTTAGAATTTTACCGTGGAAATTTAAAACATAAAATTTAAATGCATTTTTAGGACATCTATTTCATAAATTTGAAATAGAAATTGTAGTGGCCTATTGAATTCAGCCATATTTCAAATGTATGAATCTTCTATATAAATAAAATTATTGAGGTTTGCCGTTGTGTGCTCATCACACAAAAACTAGGTAGTGGATAGATTTTCATAATATTTTTTGTTTACTTCTTAGATATTTGATTCTTATCAAAAAAATACGATATCTTCATAAACAATAATTCTGTAGTTCACACGAGCGGAGTTGCGGGACCAGCTAGTTAATAATAAAAACACTATTGTTATTAATTACCACAGAGAGATGGTAACCCATCGTAAGGAAGAGCGAATGCATTTAGAGAACGCTCTGCGTGCTGAGGGCTCTAACGGGGAGTTAGTTCGCGCCGTGCGCTTCGGCGTCGCTTACCATCACGCAGGGCTGGCCAGCGACGAACGTGTCTTACTAGAGAATGCATTCAGGTATTTAGTATACACTTAATTTTTTTTTAAATCTTATCCTTAATCTTTACGCGATGCAGGCACATTAGGCTTTCTGTGTTACCATCTATGATTTACTATGTATCCTCTCTTAACATCAAGTAAGATTGTGCTCAAACGTTACACCTACAATATGCATGTACTAGCTGTGCACTGCGGTTTCACCCGTGTTAAATTTACCCGACAAACTCCAGGGCGCCGCCCTCAACGCGCCCGTGTAGTTCTATCGTTGTTCCAATTCTCGTACTTGTCTTCAGCTTGCCCGAATTTTTGACGTTCATAGTTACTGCTCCGCTCTTTAGGGTCGAAACGTGAAGTTGTATAGTCTATACTATTCCTCATAAATGTGCCTATTATATGAAAAAAAAAATCGAATCCGACTGGTAGTTCCAGAGATTAGTCTGTTTAAAGAAACCAAAAACTCTTCGGCTTTATTGTAGTGTGTAGTGTGTTCACTTGATGTTAATTCTTCCCAATCTATAGTTGTTTATAATTTATTCCAATACTGGTAATTTTAACTGAGGCCGGCCTAAATAGGTTGTCACTGCTGAGAACTGAATTGGATCAACTCGTATGCCAGTGTGTATTGCTTTAAAATATGTGATAACTGTGATTACTCACTTGAACGTTGCCCTGGTTCTACCATTATTAGTATACTTTATTCTACGCTATATTATATGGGACCTCGTTGGTACTTGTACGCCCCCCACGTAATTCTGGAATGCGTGGGAGTTACAACCCGCAGCCTGTGAATGCCTTAGGAGGCTTCTGCGCTTCTAGTCGGAGTAGAGCTGGAATATCTACGCACAATGGACCTACCAAGAGCCTAAGTGCGGTCAGATGGAGACCACATAACATATGTTTTTGCAGTTTAAAAAGTTTTAATATACTAAAATGTAATTTTAGTAATTATTAGAAACAAATTTGTAGATCATAGTTTTATGGTACTTACAGTCAGCTAATTTCTAAAAGACTAGCATCCCGTGTTTTAGTCCTGAATTAACTGAGTGTGTCTCTAATAGAGACTCTACATCGGGTAGGGCGACTAATCATCAGATTGGTACTGATGATACAGGTCAGGTGTGATATCAGTGCTGTGCTGCACCTCCACGCTGGCGGCTGGAGTGAACCTGCCGGCTCGCAGGGTGATCGTGCGGGCGCCGCTCATCGCCACGCGGTTCCTCACTCTGGCCGCGTATCGGCAGATGATAGGACGCGCTGGACGAGCCGGAGTTTGCCAAACCGGTATTGTAGAACAGCGGTTCCTAAGCTTTTAAATAAATAAAATAAAGGGTAGGGGAGATAGGGGAGGGTTGGGCAGTCGGGAGACATGGGCACCCCCTGTTATTTCAAATTAAAATATATCTTTTTTTATTTCGCTATTTTGGTAGTATAGTTCATCCGCTGGCAACACTGTTTATCTATTGATTATCTGTGATTTCGTTCAGTTTTCAACCACAGACGCATTTTTAGGTTAGACGTCGGTCAATGTAAATATTTTGTTGTGCTTTCAAAGTAAATAAACGAAGAATAAGCAAAAGGTATGTGTCTTTTAATATATTTTTCCAATGTATATTTGCTAACGTATAAATTAGTCTGTAAGTTACGCAAAAATTTCTTAACAAAAATTTTTACGCGAACTTTAAGTTGTATTAATATGCAGAGGAAGCAATGATCACTTCGCGACTTATTTGCAAGACGCGCAACAGTCCGAGCCGAGGTTCGGCCACTTTGGCACCCTCGGATGTTGTTGCAAAACTTTCGTGGCTGAGTGCCTTAAGCGCTCGCCCCCAAGTCCGGTGAAGCTGTAAAAGCCGTTCGAGGCTCCTGGGCCCTTATGGCTAACAGTATAGACAGATCGAAAAAAAAAAAAAAAAAAAATGATCACTTGTTTTGAAGGAGGTTTGGGCATGCCCAATGCTCCCACCAACATTTAATGTGTAAAATAATACAGTTTATCTATGTTTTTTACCTAACTTTATTAAAATGTTTAAATTATTTTTATTACAGAAAGATGCCGTTTAAGGTTAAAAAAGGGTATACGACGAGAAATTCCGAAAGATATAATTTTACGTGCTATAGAAGTGTCAAAAGGTGGAAAGTTAAAAACAACTGCTGACAAATATCAAATTCCTAGACCAACTTGCAACGATATCTAAAACAAGGCTATGTTAAGGATTCTTCAATGAAATTTGTATCTGCACAAATTTTCACCTCAGAAGAAGAAGAAAAATTAGCGAAGTACATGACGGATTCTTCTAAACTTCATTATGGATTGACAAAGCTGCAAGCTCGAAAATTGGCCTATGACTATGCTTTAGCAATAAAAAAAACTAACGTGCCAGTTAATTGGATCCATAACAAAGTTGCATCTAAAGACTGGATAAGAGGATTTCTCAATAGGCAAACTCAATTGTCAACAAGAACACCAGAAGCTACAAGCTTATCACGTGCAACAAGTTTCAATAAAACAAATGTTGGGTATTCTTTTTGAAAATCTAAGAACAGTCTTCGGCCGGTATCAGTTAGGACCTGAATATTGAGGACTGAATATATATTTTTTTATGTTTAGTTTGTTTTATGAAAATTGAGTATTTTTATGCCATGCCTAAACCTCCCACAGGGGGTGCCTGAGCCTCCCTACCGTGGGGAGCTTTGGGCACAATTGACGTGTTTCTGAAATTTTGTTATTACTTTGAGACTGATTATAATTTGTAGACTGTTCTTTATAAAACATTTAGCCAAATGTATGGTGAAATTTACTTTAGCAATAAATGTTGATTATATTGCTGATTTGATTTTTAATAATTAATTATGTGAAAAAGTGCCCATCCCTCCCCTATCTCCCCTAATTATTTAACAGCCAAAATAATTCAATAACTAACACAAATCGCTCAATCCTTCCACGGAACCGACTTTAGAAGCCTCTGCTGTAGATCAAGTTCTTGAATTATCTCCTCTCACATCGCCGTAACAAATACAATGGAATCCCAGGACGGACCTGAATTTTCGATGGATAATATACATAGGAAGTTCAGTGCCTGTCTGATTAGCTAATATTGTCCAGTAAATATTCCGGTGAGCAAAGGTCTACAGGTCTTAAGGTGTTGCATTAATTGCACTTTAGAGAAAGTCTCGTGAATCAGACCATTTTAGATTTTGCGTATTAGTAATTTCAGCCTCATTGTCACTTAACACCAAGTAAGATTTTATTTAAGAGTTGATCTATAACAAAATACAAAAAATCTGTATACTTTGTCTCACTTGAATTTGATAAATAAGGGAATAAATGAAGCCAACGGCTTATTATTGAAATTACATCAATAGGGATCAATATTGTATAATAATGTCAAAAACAATTAACAATCATTACATAAACACCTTTTATTATTGACTATATTGTTGTGATGTTTTAATAATATGTGAGATGTGTGAGCATTTATGTAATACAAAAGAAATACATATTGATTTCAAACGAAAATCTTACTATAAATTATATTGAAAAATCATTGGTCTGTTAGTGATCTTGTAATTCTGAACGACTTGACCGATTGAGGTCATATTCACTAATTATAAGTAGTGTTTACGCATTTGATGTGTCACGTGTAAAATAGTTGGGGAGTTTCTTAGTGATTGTGTAGCTTCTGGAATTAAGATCATGTTTACTCAATGTATTTTTACGAGACGATGATTTATAATTACACTAGCATTTGATACATGACGCTGTGGACCTTATTAGAAAATTCTTTATTAATGGACCAAAAAGGCAGGCCAACATCTGCTGTGTCGGATAGTAACATATAATAAATTGTTTAGCTTAGATGTTAGAAATGATTGTTCCAGGCGAGAGTATAGTAATCTGTAGTAGCGAAGAGTGGGTGAAACTGCAGGGTGTATTGTCGGGGGGTATGGAGCCAGCGACCAGTTCACTGGGGGAAGGCGCCGGCCTGGTCCTGGGCGCGGTCGCGCTGGCTCTCGCGAACACCAGACCTCAGTTACGAACCTTGCTCTCCTGCACGTTCCTTGCAGTCGCTGGTCAAGATGATGGGTAATCCTTTTATTCGACTATTATACTTAAGAGTTCATGAAAATTGATTAGTGTATTCCTAAATCCAGTCATTGCCAAATTTAAAAAATGTACGAAAAATGCAGAGATGCACTTCTATTGTACAGTAGACCAGGTCACAGTTCACAATTAGCTTGTGTGGCAACGTAAATTACGAGTTTGTTTTATATGTTTCTAAATATGATTATTTAGTATTATTTTAATTTTTAAATTGTTTGTCTTGAGTTTTGTTTGAGTAATTTTTTTTTTAATGTAGTTCAGTAATGGAACCAAAAATATATGTCGTCTTTAAAGGGTAAATAATATTATGATAATATCCTAGTTAATAATGTTGTTATGGCTGACTAATAGACAATACACAGGTGGCTCTAGAAGCATGAAACTTACCATAGGCGTTCCTTATATAACGTAAATGAGTACTTGGAAAGGATTTTTGAAAATTGATTCCTGAAGGGCGTTAAATAGCGATGTTGTTGTCGATGAGCAATAGTGAACACGAACAGATAATTGTAATATTTAATATAAAATAGGATAAATTTTTCCCAACAGCCCTGTGGACATAGACAAAGTTTGCGACAATGCAATCAACTCACTGATAAAATCAGGAGGATTGGAAATAATGGACAAAGGTTCAAAGAAATCTGATAATTCTGACTCGGAGTCCAGCACTACACTTGTCCACGATGATAGCGTGCTGACTGTCAGCAAACTTGCCAGGGCAGCCATGAAAGGTATCGTAATATTTAAAGTATTCTAAATGTATGCTAAAAGTTATTACTAGGTTTTTTTTTAAGTACTCGTAGGTTTAATGTCGATATTAATTACATTAACACAATAATTAAACCAACTTCTTTTATAATCACTTGTAATACTATTTTATTATACTTGTATAATTTTTATTCAAATGAACGATAATTCGTCAATTCGCTTCATATTCACAACTCATTCCGCATATCTGACTCCATGTTAGCAGTTGCGAATGCGGAACGAACTCTTCTTAACCAACATTAAACTATTGCAATTGATGGAAAAGTTTAATTTTACTATGAGTTTTGGAATAGAGCAGTTTATTATTTTCGTGGTAAACAAAATTGTTCAGGTGTCGGTAATTTATATAATATTAGCTCTACCCGAGCCTCTGCTCGCGTGGACTACTAAAAAAGGTTTTTTATTTTTTGTGTGGAACTCTTATTATTTTTGTAAAATAAAAATAGTAATATAATAATCTAATAATAATCTTATTATTTATAACATTAGCTATCTGCCAGTAAAGGTCCAATCAAAATCCGTCTAACCGTTTCGGAGATTGCCCGAAACAAACAAACAGACAGACAATAATTTGAAAATTGTTTTTTTTTGTTATAGGTATACTTTCATTACCGTGTATACTTTCATTTATGTATTTAGTAAAAACCTGTTATTTTCACATTACAAACAGATACTTCAATTTTATTATATGTATAGGTTTTAGTAAGTTTTATGCACTAATGCAAAGTCCAATATGATTTACCTATAGAAAAGTGTCGGACTCGGGAAAACGGGGAGAGCGGGTTTGGGATGGGATGGGACACAAGACTAAAGTTGCGTTGTTGTAATTGTACTCGTACTCGTACAGTTGTACACTTAACAAGAAAACCTGCCCAGAAACTTAATGAGAATCCAAAGATAACAATGTGAATGTGGTCAACTTGATTGGTATTCATTATTATTAGGGATACAAACGATACATTGATGTTTTAGAGTCATCAATTTTTCAAATTTCAATAGAAAAATATCGATATTTACAACTGTACATCATCGCTGTATCGATGTTCTTTTGAATGATGTTTTTTTATGGATGTTTTGTTTGAGATAAGTTCTAATGAAAAGTGAAAGAAAGGGAGGAAGCGGAGGAGAACCAAATGTGTATTGTTAGACACTTAATAGTAAATAAAAAATATAGATAGGTGCTAATAGTTTTTAGTCCATTAAACGCTGAAAGAAAAAAACGTTGATGTTTGTCATAGTGATATTTGCAATACTAGTTGTTATTTCGATGTTGGCTTTGCTGAGGGATGCCCATCGTTAATCCAGGTTCCATGGAGCTGTCCAGCGCTAAGCAGTTGGTAGACGATCTGAAGATCGCTTCTCGTTCGCTGGTGCTGATGGGCAGTTTGCATCTCCTGTACCTGGTGACGCCACATGACGCTGCAGGTGTCAGGCCAGATTACAGACATTATTATTCACTGGTATGTATACCGAGCCGGTTGCTTTGACTGATTTTTGAAGTCAAATTTTAATTCGAATGTTTTGTAACTTCTGTACATTTACAAATTTGAATTTAATCAGTAACTCCATAAGCTGACAGTGAAGGATTACATTGTGAGGAAACTTGAACACTTGTAAAATGTTTTTGTAGCACTGCAATATAATAGGAAAATAGTATTTTAGAAATACGGTAGTTGCTACTACTTAAAAAGGCTGGATATTAAATTCCTAGATGAACTCTTTGCCCAGTTGTGGGACAGACTTGTGCTGTAGGTCTAGTATTATTGTTTCAGTATTGCGGTTTGGATGAAGAAGGAGTACAAACAGCAAAGACCCTCGGCATCAATGAAGGGAATGCCATACGGATGATGACGGGCAAGGAAATTACGGTAAGCTGTGTATTTCAACATAGTTCTGTAAAAATCTTTTATCTGTTTATGATTGTTATATGATCTGTTATAGATTGTCAAACTGGCTTGCAGTTCGCTCAATATTAAGTGGGCACTGCAGCTTAAAGTTATCAGATGGTTTATAGAGTATTAAATGGATTGCGGTGACGAGTAAACTTGAATATGTTGTTCCTTACAGAACGTCTCAGAGATCGTACTACGACGTTTCTACGTAGCCCTGATGCTGCACGACCTCTGGAAACAGATGCCGCTGTCTGATGTCGCACAGAAGTAAGGGAGTACTGTAGTTCCTATAGCACTGTGCCTGAACGTCCAAAGCAACGGCGACAACTAACAGTTCGGCAATCCATCATGTCCGCATGTGTACGTTGCGCTCGAAGGACCCGTTGTCATGAAAAGGAAACCTTCTTTGCCAATATTAGAGGCTTCCGTAAAGATTTAGTTCCGAAGCCCAGCCCGTGTGGTTTTGACATAAAAAGAAGAAGATGGAATCAGGTTGGACAGATCTTGAATGTTGCTATCATAGCTGAACTGGGTTCAATATTCGTGGTAACAACGCCTCCGCCATGCACTATGCGGGCAGCTCGTCTCTGGAACCTGTTCAGAGCATCGAGGAGGTATTTCGGCAGAGCAACCCAAAGATACGAACAGTACTCCATATATTTAAGGTCCTAAACGTAATGTTTTATAAGAACTGAATATGGTACACCCTGATTGTGATGGTTCAGTGGTAACGTGTACGGAAATAGCCTCAACGTGAGTTCGAATCCCCACAGTGAGCTTGAGCTTTCAGTAAAGAAAACATCGTGATGAAACCATTGTATGGTGGCAAAGGCATTTTCTCCTACCCGCCTCACTGATTGCCACCTTCAAGTTGTAAATCTGTCGCTAAGTACCAATAGGTGTGTTCCGGCAACTGTAGGCTTTTAATAAATTGGGCTCAGTGTATTGCTGTTAAGGCCGCATCTTCATTTAATATCCGGTGAAATAGTGGCCAAATGCTCATATAGAATAGAAAAAAAACCTAGATTAGTGCCTAGTTTTGGGCGTGAAAATTTTCGAGATTAGTCAGACATGTTATGATAGTTAATTGTAATGTAATGACATTGCGAAGGTACTTCGTGTCCCGTGGGGTGGTGCAGAGCCTCCTGCAGACGAGCAGCTCCCTGGCGAGCTGTGCGCAGCGCGTGTGCGAGGAGCTGGAGCCGCTGTGGGGGTTCAGCGCGCTGCTGGCCGAGCTGGCCCCGCGGCTGCGGCACTGCTCGGCGCCCGCGCTCCACCAACTGCTGGACCTGCCCGCCGTCAAGAAGGTCTGCACTATCGAACCTTTCAACCAGTCTGTAGTGGCCTCTAGTTTTTAAATTCAGCAATTTTTGCCCAACCGTTTCCGAGGTTCGCTGGAACGAACAGACAAAACAAACGAACAAAAAAATTTTCTAAAAAGTATCTTGACAATACAGACACTTCACACACACATAATTTGTTAAGATTGAGCTAAATAACGTGAGCTTATAAGTTAAGATTAAAACCCATATGAGCTAAATTAGTGAAGTGAAGAATATGCAACAGGCGCGAGCGCTGCAGCTGGTCCGCGCCGGCTACAGGAGGATCGAGGACATCGCGAGGGCGCGCCCCGAGGACCTGGCCTCCTCCCTCACGCACCTGTCGAGGACCGCGGCCGGACAGCTCGTTAGCGCTGCAAGGGTACCTATATACTTCTACTATAGTCTTGTTGAACGTTCTCACTCTTATAGCACGACCATCACTAATGCAGGCGGGTCGGGGGCCGGCAGGTTGGCCATGGATATACACGGTATTAGATTAACTCCTATATCTTGAGACAATTTTACGAATGTTGTCGCAAGTGTGATGGATAACAGTAATAACATACTTAAAAATAAATTATATATTTGTTTTCTTTAAATGGTAAGCAAAATATTGCTATTATTTAAATATATGTAAATATTATTATTTTTTCATTATGAGGTACAGAACCCAACAAATTAGCAATAATAAAAAAATAAAAACACTTTCAATTTGAACCAATTGCGGATGCTGAACTCGAGGAATAATCTGATTCCGTCTTCTCTGTTAAGTATTAAACCTCTGCAATAGCTTTATTTATTTATTTATCTTATCGTGTTAAGTTTTAAATGTGCGTTCATAACTGGTTAGACCATACGAAATCAACAAGATCTGCATACATTTACAAGATAATTCCATACGGCACATTGAGCTTGATAATGGAAAGTAAATATAATATTAAGAAACATTACTTTTGAATGACTGTTAATTTTTTTTAAACGCAGTGCCGGTATTTCCATCTTGGTAAAATTATCTCATGTGTAGCAGTCACAAAGGCAAAATCGGGCACGTCCTCACGTGTATCGCTGCCGGCGGCCGGCAACATACTAACTCATTGGTCAGTTTTGTTCCCCTCTCGCGTCCCGCAAACATTATGGTGGGTCGCGCTAACGGCGGTCCGGCTTTAAATCCTGATATCGTTAACTTATTCAAATTGTTAGTTAATAACTCGACCACAGCGTCATCTATCGGGCTTAGGTTTTGTGATGTTATTTTTTTGGTACACACCAAAATACATTGGGAATATTAGTCACTTTGGTCCTATAATATAGAGTTTGCTTATAACGACTGCAACGTCATCTATAAGACACTAGCACTCAATGTCTCAAAAAAAAATTAATTTCAGATGATGCTCATAGAAAAAGTAGAAAATCTTCGAGCTGAAGCAGAAGACGTCATCGAGGAACTTAATTTGTAAATTACTATATTTCTTCACTTTTACGAATTAGGTTAAGAGTCTAAATACCTGAAACTTCTAATTATTAATTATATCCCAGTGACGTAAAGAAAACCACAGTTATTAGTTATCTCTTCTACTAAAACCGATTTATATTATGTTATTGGGTTCATATTATATTTATCGATATTTGGTAATTCACGAGCATCCCTAATTGCCGGTGATTTTTAAATTCTATCTCGTTTAAGGCAAATATCTCATTGATATATTTATTGAAGATTGTTGTTTAGCGATATTAAATGTAGAAGTTACGAAGGCGTTTCAAATACAATATTCAAATACTTATAATAATAATATCGACATTTAATTTAATGTTATAGCTTCGTTAATTAGACATAATTGATATTTATTGATGTTGGGCTTGAAAGCATCAATACAATGAAGTTATTAACTGAAACACGCAAAGTCGATATTCACGTATCTGTCTGTTTTAAATAGAGTTCAAGGCCTCGTACGTACTAAGCATCTTAAATATGAAATACACCAACTGTGCTAGCACCGAAACATCGATGTTAATTGTCAGATCGATATCGATGTTTACTTATCGATATTGACGTCAATGTTAATATCAGTTTTTTTCTCATATCGATCATCTTTAAACTAAATTATAAAAAGTGACTTTATCTTATATGTAACTTATTAATAGGTAATTGTTTTGTAAATAATATGCATTTATTCAAATCATAATATCATAGAAGAATAATGTATTTTTGTTAAAAACAGATATAAATATTTTTGATTATTTAATCGTCTTTTATTTACAATATTATACTTGATGTAAAGTGAAAAAAAAAGGTTTTAACATGTCCCATTGTGCCCACTTTATCTATAGCTACTACGTTATAATACATTATCTAAACTGGTCCAACACTTTACAGGCATAATATTATTTTAGTAACTTGGAACTATTTATTTTTTATTTGTAATATTAACGGGGGTTTGGAGATGCGTGTGCTTAACCCATATGTTCTGAATTATGAGTTGCAGTTGCATTATGACATGTAGTGTTTATCCTAAGTTATTTCGTTAGATCTTTGTTTATGAATTGGCGGCAGTGGTTTTTTTTCTTCAATTGTTGATTGTTCATACTTTAATTATATTTAAAATTTTCAAGTTGCCATATCAGACGTTTAAATTATATATTTTTTTCTATCTGACTACTCTGTTAGTCATAAGGGCCTTGAAACCTCGGACAGCTTTTACGGTTTCACCCGGGCTTGGGGGCGAGCACTTAAGGCACTCGGCCGCGAAAGCATGACAACAAGCTCAAAGATCCCAAAGTGGCCGAACCTCGACTTGGACTATAGTCGAAAATGCGAAAACTCGCGATCTTACTAATATTTATAAAAACCAATAACCTGAGTATATATACATATAAGTAGCTCATTAAATTTCACTCTGTATGTATGATATGCTTTTATCCTAATAAAAGGGAAAGTTTCTCAAACTACAAATCTGTTTACGCAGTGTTAGTACTTTAATTCTTATGAAATTGAACAGATGAATCCAAAATTCAAAATACTCTGTTCAACTTAGGCACTTATGAATGTCCATATACTACGCACTGGTTCGGAAAAGATCCACATCAAGAAGAAACCCAGCAAGTAACTTGATAAGAGTTTATCGAAATGTTCTTTTTTTGAATTGTTTAAGTATTGTTTAGAGTTCTTTAAAGACGAACCATCTCGAGTTTGTGAAGATGTGAAGCGTTTCTAGTAGGTACCCCCCCGGCTAGCTACCACCACCTTCAAGTTGTAAATTTGTCGCCAAGCATCTATCGATGTGTTACGGTTAGTGAGATGAGAGTTGTACTTGTTTTGGAAATTGACGAGTTAAATTTTTCGCCTACAATATCACTTGGTATGGGTATAGCTCCCCCAGTCGTACGACGAGAGATTGCATGCTCTATAGAAAAAACGAAACAAGAAACTGGTAGTAGGCCCCTTCTATATAATTCCGTACCATCTCAAAGACGGTTGAAAAGTCAAAGAAGTTTCTTGTTTTCTACTTTATTATCCAGTGGTAATGCAAGTGAAGATCGCCTTGCTCTATGGACTACTGAGCACGCTCCACCTCCAGAATACATTGCTGCAGCAGAGAAACTACCTCCTGGTTACGAACTGCCCTGGTCAGTTTAGAAGAGTCTCAACAGACTGCGGGCCCAAGCCGGCTGCTGTAAGAGTAACCTTAGCCGGTGGAGTATAATCGCTGAGAGTGACACATGTCCGTCACGCACAATGGGTGACCTGATGAGCAGCTTGAACAACGCCGTGGAAGTAGCCATCTGCTGGTCAAAGTGGCTTTAAATCAGAGGTTTAACAACGATACGAAAGAAGAATGTGATTTTTTTTATGGAAAATAAATGAACAAAAAAGATGCAGCCTACAGCTATGTATATTATAACCGAACTAAAAAAAAAAAACTTTTTTTTTATAATAGCTCGGCACATTGACTGTACTGTACCTGATGGTAAGCACACTACAATCCAAACACAACGACGACCACCAAGAGATCGAAATCCATCGGTGGTCAGCGCTGTCATGCCGGCCTGCTTAAATATCTCTTCACGTTACGTTTGAAGGACCCGATGTCATAAGAACGAGGAAACACATTGGCTGGGAGACCGTTCCACAGTTTCACGGTACGACAAAGATAAGACAAAGAGAACTTTTTAGTTCGTGCCGAGATGGAAGTTGCCGTAAAACTGTGATTCCGAAGCCCAGCGCGTGTGGTTCTGTCGTGGAAAGGAGAGGATGGAATTAGATTAAACAGCTCTTCAGAACACTCACCATGATACAGACGGTAAAACACACTTAGCGAGGCGATATTCCTGCGAAGCTGAAGTGGCTCGATGCAATGGGTAACGTCTGCATCATTAACAATGCGAACAGCCCGTCTCTGTAACCTATCCAGGGCATCGAGGAGGTACTTTGCGGATCCATCCCAGAGGTGCGAACAGTACTCCATACACGGCCGAACTTGTGCCTTATAAAGAAGGTACCTACAGTTGACCGGGCGTGAAAAACCGTTGCACCCTGTTCAGGATCCCTAATCTCCGAGATGTAGTGGAGATGACACTCCCGATGTAATCCCTGGAGTTGAGGTCGTTGCGAATATCCACACCTAGGATATTGAGGCTGTCACGCATTGCTAGTGAGACGTTCTGAAGAGTGGGGAGGGGAGAAAACGGAGACTTTTTTGAAGAAAACGCGCACACCTGAGTTTTCTTGGCATTGAACTCAACCAAGTTACTTGCTCCCCATGTAGATACACGTTGCAAGTATTGGTTAAGTTCAATGACAAGTTCCTCCCGTCTCTTTTCTGTTTCTTCCTGACCACATGAAGGCTTGCTATAATAACACCCATGAATGCTGCTGTCATCTGCATAGCAATGAGTATGACCTAAAGGTAACATATCATTGATATGCAGAAGAAACACGAGTGGGCGAAAGCACAGAACCTTGAGGAACTCCAGTGTTTATCGACACGAACTGCGAATCACATCCTTCCACAAGGACACGAATTCTGTGTTCATGTAGAAAGCCGGAGATCCAGTTGCAGAGGTTGTCGGGAAGTCCATACGCCGGAAGTTTAGAGAGAAGACCACGGTGCCAGACCCTATCAAAAGCCTTCGCTATTTCAAGACTGATCGCCAGAGCCTCGCCATGCTTATCAATCGCCTCCCCCCAGCGGTGCAGTACATACGCCAGAAGATCACCCGTTGATCGATTCTGGCGAATCATATTGACGATCATCAATCAAAGAGTGATCTTCTAGGTAACGGACAAGCTGGGTGTTGAAGATCCGTTCCATGATCTTGTACAACACTGACGTTACGGCAAGTGGACGTTAATTGACAGGGTCAGATCGAGCCCCCTTCTTTGGGATCGGTTGCACATTAGCCTCTCTCCGAACCCGAGGCCGGCACCAGAGAGGTAGAGGCGCGTCAACACTGGAGACAACTCAGCTGCACATTTTTTAAGTACAACCGCTGGGAGACCGTCCGGACCACTGGACTTCTGAACATCGAGCGATCGCAATTCTCTAAGCACGTCACATTGCCTAAATATTAACTCAGACAATACGTCAATAATGTGTACATAATTTAATTGTTCACATTTAATATGTGCACAAGTTAGCGGCTCGTTATGCTATGCTACCTACTCGACTCTACTAATTTTTAATTCTAGCAGACAGTTCACAAACCACCGTATACGAAATGAAAATACTGTATATACTGATTACTCATTTTATTATCGCTTCTTATACATGCAAGGTTTTAACGTAAGCATTGGGAGTTTGGACTTCTTCACGGGCGGATCCCTTATCTTAGTGAATTCCATGAAAAAGAACACATTGCTATTATTATCCAAATTCTTTAACTTGAAACCTAATCTTTCCACTTCTTTAGTGAAGTCTTCAACTTTTTCAAATCTGCTTTCCACTTCAGCTATCAGGAGATGACCACTGGAATAGATTTTTTATTTTATTATTTCTGTAGTTATTACGATGTAGCCTGCTATATGCTAATAAGTAATTAAATTTTAACCTAAATTGCTAACAACACTTTATTTAAGATTACATCCATTGCGTTCACTTTAGTCTATTAAGGGTTAGAAAATGTATTCATTTTAATAGTTTTAACTGCATATAGTTTAGTACACTAGCTCAAATAGCTTAGTCCTTTTTGATTTTCACACCATGCCCATACTATCGAGGAGCTGGATGACCCCGACATTGACTTGGTGATGAAGTTCATGGGTCTCTGCAATCTTCTCTTCATTGTCTATGTATATATTGAGGTTACAGTGAATATATACATTATTTATATGCCCGGGTTATGATTTTTTCATAGAATAATATTATAATTACAAAGAAAGAAAACATAGACAACATACACACATTAACAGATATATTAAATAATAAAATTCAAAACGAAGAAAAAAAAAAGCTTTGTATGTGGTCAGTTAAGGTCCTATGCAGCAGGAGACTACAAGCCAACAGGCACTATAGCATTGATAAATTACACTAGTTTACATGGTTCTTGTCCTTGAAATGAAAAGTATTTTTTCTTAACAATTAAGGTGCACTGACAGTCATTTTCGTGGTTGGATGGTTCTCTCTCTATAATTAGTATATTCAAATAAGATCTCTTTCCACCTGCATCCTAGGAGCTGGCATTCTTCTACATTGTTAACAAAATACTTGAGGAGCCCACTTTTTGTCATGGTTTGAGACCATATTTTGAAATAACAAAAATATGCTTCTTGGTTCTTTGAGTACTTTTGTTTTGGAATATCCTCTCTTAGATATAATAAATTCACCACAACTTAACAAAAACGGCCAGGATTTACTTTTCACAATGTTTTTGACATTTTGGAAACAAATATTTATTAAACTGAACACTAAACTGCATCAAAATAGTACAATGAATTCAAATTCAACTTGTGAGTAGTTAGAAAATAAAATGTGATGATAACTTTGGGTTTTGACGTGATAAAAAATTAATAAAACATATTTGCGTTTAGTAATCGCATCTAAATAAAATGATTTAAAATTCACTGGAAGGACATTAGTTTACACAGGAAACTAGTGTTATCAAAGAATTTAAATAAGTGCATATAAATAATGAACGAATGAAATGTTCCTATAACTTACCCAATCTTCAATATCCTATTTGCTTCAATCAAATATTGTGTTAGATCAGTGCCCATAAGCGCTAGACAATAGACGGCGACATCGATAGACGCAGACAACAGCGGTGTGTGAGCCATGTCACATTCCTCAACACCGGGTGCTGTTGCTACCAAGTCGATGGACCTTACTCTGTGGGGTATCCGTTTAGACAATGCCGCTTCTCCGCACCCCAAGTCAGCTATCATGTATGACTTCGGCCTACGAGAATAAAGAAATAGGTACTTTTTTGATTATATTGAACAAATAACTATGACTGCGGCTCTGCATTCGTTTTTACGGAATATTTTTCTTTTGTTTATTGACGTTATATTTAAAAAAATGTTTATCAATTGAGGAATTATATATTAAGTTACTAATAACACTAACACTAGATTAAGAATTTGTATACTAACACTAATACTAACACTAATATGGTTGTAAAAACTGAAATAAATTTTTATTATTATTATTATTATATAGTTCCTCTGTATAAAATGTTAGAGTTAGATCCAGACTCACAGAGGAGCTATATAATGGCTAATTGGAGATCAGTGGTCTGTAAACAACATCTTGCACATCTTTTGTAAAAAAAATAACTGTACAGACAGAATTAGAGATTTATTAATATAGAGATTGTTTGCACATCGCTTCTAATAATGAGGGTTTTTGAATTCTCCAAATGCACCTCTGCTTTCACTTAAAGGAAAACATTGCTATATAATTATTGCATTTTTTTAATATTATGAGGTAGCAAACAAGCATTCAGGCAACCTCATGTTAAATGACCACTGTTGCCTATAGTCATGTATAATCAACCTCAAATGGACCACAGTCCTAAGGCCATTCATAATCGGTCACTACTCCCGAGAACTAAGTTGGAATGTCCTGTGGCTGCTCATGTGTTGCTAACCACAATCATTGCTCTAGAAGACAGCAGTGTAAACACTGCTACTTTGCACCAGAGACATGTGTGGCAGTGATGCTTCCACAGTCAAAACTAGCAAAGTCAATTTAAAAAAAAAAAGATTTTCAGGCAGATGCTCTCGAAAGCCAAATATCTTTCTAAACCTGCCACAAACAATGCCACTTAACATCAAGTGTGATTTTGGTAAACATAGTGCATACTACAGCTTCAAAATGTCTAATAATGACATCAAATTGTCTAGAATTTTAAATTACTGATAGTTACTCAATTTTCATCTTACATTTTCTGTATCCTTTTAACTATAAAATCTAATGGGTTGACAGGCCACTTCTTTAACTGCTGCTGATAACCTTCATGGTATGTCTGGAATGCTAAAGGATCACTTTGGAATAACTTCTGTGCATCCGATCCAGATGATGTGTACAGTTTTTCATTGAGATACCTGAATTGGGCAGCTGAAATTAAGATAGATAAATTAATTTGAATAAATTACACATTCTTTTCTTCACTCTTACTAGGCACCTATTTTTTTGGCTAAAATAAAAAAAATTGGAGTGTTCACTAAGTGATTAATCTTTATAGACAATTATCATGATAATTCCGAAATACAAATATCAAAAGCTACATGAAAATTTAATTAAATACAATTGGTTAGGAATGGGCTCCAAATCTGTGTTTATTACTGCTAACTTCTAAATATGGCGCAAAGCAATTGTATGTATACATGTTTATATCTTATTCATCATAAGAAGACTTGCATGACTCCACAGAACGTAAATGATTATGTCGTGCAAATTATGACATAACCTAAAAACAAGCGTTTTGACTATAGATAATGTTTAATTTTTTTTTTTTATACTGATTAACTTTATAAAAACATTTTGCACGATAAAATCCTAAATAACTTCCTCTATACAATGATTTTTGTGAATTTTCGTTTTTTTTTGTTACTACGTGCATCGTTACCTTCTATATGACTTGAAAATAGAGTAGACCAAAATAATAAAACCAAGGAATCGAAAATTAATCATATGAAAATCCGACCAATTGCCTTTGTACATTTAATTTATTAGTTTCTTGTTTAATTTCGAATAAACAAATATATTTACGTAATTCCTACATTTTTACTGTAGCAACAAGCAACAAAGAATATTGACTGGAAGAATTTGTCTTGTTTGCTGCAGTCAGGCATTTAATAATTCAAGTGTACCAGATTGCGATCTCAATTATTGTTATATAGTTTATTTTTATTATCTATTTAATATCCACAGCTGACACATTCCTCTACTGAATTAAGCATAAGCATCGTATTTTAGATTGTATTTAGTTCTAAAAAAGAATCGATAATCGTAAAATCAACGTCTAATTTAAATTATGCTACATCTCTAAAATAAACATTTGACATGTGTCATGCAAGTCTTCTTAGTTCTTAGGATGAATGAATAATAAGTAAAAAAATCATCAAATAATTTTGTTAATTAGTTATTACCTTTTAATCTTTCCAACATTCTAATCCGTAATTTATCACCATTAATGTTTATACTTCGTCGATTGCTTTGAGTTTGTAGTAGTTTCTTAATGTTTTGTTTCTTTCTATCACTTATTGTTTTACCATTTATAATATAATCATTTTTTCGTTTTTCTTTGTTAGTTTTTATTGTAGTTATATTCTGATTAGTTTCAGCAAAAAGCAAGTCTTCTCTGTCATCTTTTTCAAATGCTTCACTCAGTTTCTTCTTTTTCACATTGATTAGTGCTTCATCTAACAAATCACTGTTGAGATTTTGTCCTTCTAAGCCACTGTCAGCATTTGGTTCTTTTCTCATTTCAGTTTTATTGTTGTACTTTCGTTTTATTTCTTTCTTGTTTAGATTAATTGGTATATTACTCTTTGATAGTGCTAAACTAGTTTCAATATATGAAACTGTCTTTAATTTTTTATTTGAATTGGTACCATTCTTAAGAGTATGATTAGACTGAATAGGAAAACTGTTAACTTCTATATTGTGATTTTTTACAGCTGTGTCAGATTCTATAACCTCTTTGTGTGTTTTTAATAATTTACCATTTTTTTTATTTTTCTTTAATTGTGCTTTTATAACTTTCCTTGCAATACCAGCTTCACCTTTTTCTATTTCATTGTTATTTGTTTCAACATTCCTTATTGTTTTTATTATTCTCTTACTATTTTCATTTTTGTTTATTTTATTTTTTAATTGATTTGATATTCCATTCACACCACTCCCTGTTTTATCACCATGGGATATCTGCTTTAAGATTTTTTTTGTATTTTTGACTTTCTTTGTTGCAGGTTTATGAATTCCATTTAAAATTCCATTTTTCTTGGTTATATTATTTTCACGATCCCTTATATTATGTAATTTTTCTGACAAAGTTTCCTTTTTTTTCTGTAAATAAAATTCTGAGATAATATATAGTATCAAGTAATTGCTCCCAAATGCCGAAAATGCAGCTGGCAACATCAATAGCAGGGTTCACAATGGTACTATAATTATCGTACATTTATGATAATTTCATGCCCTAGTTTGATGTACAATGGCACAATATATATGATAGTTCTGGTCCTATATACAATAATTTCAACATTGCTGGTACAATAGCTGTAGCACTTCATATTGTAAACCCTGATCAATAGTAGTTATTATCAAATTAATAAAAATTATAATATCATACTGAATAATAATAAGAAAAATAATATTACATGAGTTTTGATTATGGTTTATGTGGCAGCTGGTATATCAACAAAACATCAATTATGAACATTATTTTTCTTTTAATGCAATATTGGTAGGATTTTCTATAAGAATGTTTGTCATTAGCGATCACCAGGGACTTTGTACACATTAATTACAGTATAATAATGGTAATAAAATTTAGCCTATTAGTGCTTGACTGCGCGCATCTGGGCCTGCGTTCCAAACCTAGGTCAAATCCACACAGTTTCGACTGTGTTCAAAGCCGTCGCACTAAGCTTGCTAAATTCCCTTCTATCATGATATGACTATCAAAACACCGAATATTGGGCAAGGCAAATCTCATACATTTGGTTTTGTTTGCATTTACTAGTAAATTATTTAGAGCAAACCATTCAAAAATTTTAACTAAAGTATTATTTAATTGCCTAACCTTAGTATCTATTCTTTTCACTTTGATCCAATCTTTACTTCCATATAATAATGGTAAAGATGAAAAATGGAACCAGAGTTGCAAGTAAAAACAGTCAGTGGTTTATCTATAAAGAATTTACCCTACAGTTGGGTGTTTAAAGATGCCAAGATCCGATATACTCAAGCTCCCAGTGACTTTTAACTTCATATAATTTCTGTGTTGTATTTCCTACTGAAACTCAACCTAAAATGGTTGCCTATATGGCTATAAGCTTTGCCATTCTTAGAAGAAAGACCTTTAACTTTTATATCATGCTCTAAGTTTCATAAAAAAATAGTTTTTAGTTTTATGTTCACTTACTTTGGGTTTCTTTTCAAAAGTATCAGCAGCTTTTGGTACATCATTTTCCCAGTTTGGTATTTTAAACATTTTGCTTATATCTTAACTGTTATATAGTCGTTTATTTATGTTATTGTGTTAGGTTATTTTTAATAAAACATCGTGGTGCAGTAAGGTTGTATCGTATCTAACTTTCAAATCTATCAATGTCATATTTTGACAATTATCACTTCTCACTTCTTGTCAGTTGTATAAAGTGAAACGTTTTATTTATGCTGTTATTTTGTATAGAATAAGTTATTAGGATTTTTTGTAATTAGAAGTTTTAATTGAAAATTGTGTTTCTTTCGGACATCCAACTAAATATTAAAAAATAATAATTTTGAATCTCTACTTCACTATTGATTACAAAGATGTAAAGTTTGTATGTTTGTAGAAGATAATGTCTGGAAGTACTGATCCTGTTTCAAAAATTATATATTGATAGAAGCAAAAACCTACATTACTGTTGAGCATTATAGACATATTTAAAAACTAACAAAGTAAGCGGGCCTTGCTAGTGTGCTATAAATCATAAATACGTATAATGATATTAATGCTATGTGTACCTACGTAAATGTATATAAAAATAACTGAGTGCCTTAAGCGCTCGCCCGCAAGCCCGGTGAAGCTATAAAAACCGTCTCAGGCTTCAGGGTTTTTAAGGCTAACAATATAGTCAGATAAAAAAAAGGATTTAGTTTACATTATCGATTGTAGACTAATAGCACAGATTTGCTACTGAAGTCATATTATCAAATCAAAACTTTTATCTTATAGCGATAAATGCACGTTTAGATAATAGTAGGTACATCAAAAAATGTGGATTAGAATTCTACAACGAGCATGAACTTACTTACTTTACTTAAAATAATCTTGATGAAACCCCACTAGTTCGTATGGTGCTAGGTCGTTGTCTACAACTTGTTTGGTTGGATGGGAGCCTACCACCAACAAGTTGATAATTGTTACTAACAGTTGTGATACATAATATATTCTTGCAGTTGTAGGTAGATATATATATAAATATATATTAATACTGTGTTGGTAGTTTTATATAAATCTAGCAACCCGCCCCGGCTTCGCACGGTTAGCAGAGTAATAATACATATAGGTAACTCAAAGGTTTACGCGGCGTACGCCGGTAAAGCTTCCAGTCGGCATGATTTTGTTCAACATCTTCATTAATGATCGTCATATTTTAACTAATTTAGGTAAAACCTTGATAAATTATACACCTGCAACTTCCTCATGAAAACTTCACCCATTGATGTACACCATATGAAAATCCGGTAGTTTTCGAGTTCAGACAGACAGACAGACGCAGCGGGGGGCCTTTGTTTTATAATATAGTAAGAGTGAGATGTAATTCTTCTGGCTGGACACGACAGCTGTTGATCGCGACCACCATACACCAGGTGGGACACCCACCATAGAGGTGTGTTAGGTGTGTCGTGTATTTCGGGATCAGACAGTGTAGGTATATTCAGTAATCAAGCGGGGTGGTAAGGCAGATAGATATCTGTACCCGACTGAATCACGACTTCCATACAGAGATAAATGCTACACAGTGACTTTTTGGATTGTCGCGTTTAGGAATCGGCTAGCGTACATCCAGCTGCCAAGAGGCTTGCAGGTCGGCATGATAGCGACGACCGCCGATGGATTGCTAATCTGTCGGTAGTTGCCTTTTTTTTGGATTGTACTATGCTTACCATAAGGCACAGTGCGGTCAATTTATCGTGCTGCAATAAAAACAAGTAAACATTTTCATTTTCCTCAGCATAATGAAATAAAATCTGTCTCTGGGAACACAGTTCGATAACCACAACGGCGCTGTTGTTGCTTATCAATTAGTACATATTATTAATAAATTATCACTTTTCTGGATGCCGTTATTTATTAGACTCATGTGAATGATATACGTGACATGTATTTACCGATACTCACAGTGGATTTGTAAATAAAAAATTTTTAGATGACGTGTTTTTATTGTGCAAATATAAGTTTAATAAAAACTGAGTTCTTATTAAGTTACTGAGTTTACACTTTTTTGAAATGTTTTCATGTATTTAATAGATCGACGTAATAAATCATATTTTTGTAACAAACACAATTTATGGAACATTTACGAAGCTTAGGTACTATAGTTAAAAACACGCAACGTCTAGGCATGGTAGGCATAAAGGTGCTACCACTATATACTCGTATCATACTTGGCGCCTGCTTAATTTCCTTTGGAATTAAACTATCAAAGGTTTCTAGTTCTTATTTTTCCTATACTCAGTACTTTTTCTAATGTTATATGATAATTATTTTATTTCGGAAGGCCATAAGGCGCATGGCCATTATATTGACATGCGCAGAACAAGTTTTGACAAACAATCCACTGTTTTTATTAGACACTATAAAAAAATTAAACAGTTATCATAAACAATATAACGCATAATTTATTACGTTGTTAATAATATGTTAAACAATTATACAGTTTTATATATGTACATGAATACTTAACCTCAAACTATATACGGATCTTTATTGAATGCAAAATTTTGTTATAATGTACTGGATTAATCATTATTCTAGGTAAGTGTGTAAATACCTTTAATGTTTATACAACAAAAGTTAATGTAATGTCAAATGATTGGTTTATGTTAAAATTAACTCCACAATACAATAAATACAAAATTACTGTATTATTGACATAAATACTACAAAAGAAAACATATATTTAAAAAATAATTTGTATCACGCAATTCATCAATTAGTTGTATCTATGTATGTACATACATAAGTACAATTCTAGACAGTTTTGTATTTTCAATTCAGTGATAATATAATTGTATGTAAATAATTGGGTTAAGAATTTGATTTCCTTTGAAATAAGCTTCAATTAAAGTTTCATTTAATTATGGATGAGATTAACTCAGTATCGGAACGAGTAGCGTAAAAGAAGAGAGGATTATGCTCAACTGTGGGTGATAATGGACTAAAGATGATGATGATGAAAGTTTGAATTTTTTTTGGATATCGCTGTGAAATCCCACAGTAAATCTTGGATTTCGATGAAGGAAAATATAAACGTGAAACCGCGGCGTAGTAACAGAACATTTGTTAGTTAAACCAGCAGGTTACCTACTTACTACTACACCTTTTGGTACTTAATTAATGAAAGCTTTATTTTTCTTAATATTTTACTATATTCCTACACTGTTTCTTAATATTAAGGCGAAAAAGTAGTCAGGTCAAATCGACTGGACTGGTATGCAGCGAGAGATTGATAAAATCAAAGTTCCATAGCGAGTTATTATGCTGCTTTATTATGAAGCTTCTTGAATTGTTAGGAAAGCAATGGATAATTTCGGATATTAAAAAAGCCTTTGACATAGGTGTCTCGTTATTAATATTTCGTGGCGACAGACGCTTACAGCACCTACACGTTTTAGTCTTCTTTTTGACTCAGTGGTTTATTGACGTCATCCCAAGTCACACTGAAACTTAAAAACAAGATAGGTAGGTAGATAAAAGTTTAGGTTATTGTTATTGTTTCAGCTAATGATATTTTATTTCTCACAAGTTTACGATTCCATCGACTATATGTTAGACTACACGCCTATTGTTTGATTTGGAGTATTGATATAATTCTGTCAACTTGCTAAAGTACTCGTATAAAGAAGCAAGGTGTTAAATGAGAGAGTATACTTTAGCGCATGATAAATAAAATAGATGCAACTATAAGTGTCGCAACTCACTCGTTTTAACTGCCGCATGCAACAACTCGACAATCTAGGAATTTAGCTTTGAATTGCCAACAATTTTTCATTGTTTTTAGATATATTTAACGTGTTTAAGGCCGTCGTATCTCGCAACAACCCAGGATGTCAAAATCTATGAGCATTAAATGATGAATGGAAAGCGGAAGGTGTGGTGTAATGCGTTATACTGCTCTGAGGAGACCGATGCCAAGGCTGAGAAGGGAGAAGGTAGTAAGTAACCTAGCTAACTAGCTTATTACCTACATTTTTACTGTTGTTATACTAGCTCGATATTTGGTAGAGTGTGTCTACGACCAAAGAACAACGACGTACGGCGAAAAATAAATAAACGTTTTTACAACCATAGTGACATATAAATATCACTATGAAAGTCATACAATTCTTGCACCTGATTAGATTGCGAGTACCATACACGTTGTGTATTTTGCTACTGTAACTCCTGTCAGCGGGTTGCAGCCAGGGAATATCCAACGACCTGCTAGATTTTATCATAGTAGGTTTATAGGATACATGAAGCAAACCTCATTATTTATCGTTAAAAAAATACTGTCAGTTTCGTATAATTTACAAAATAATATTAACTAGTAATTACGTTTGTTTTTGTTTTAGTGGACCTGGCGATGTCAATGGAGCTTTGTAACAATAGTAGCAATAGCTTTAGTACTTTACAACGCTGCAGCCAACATGTGGCTTCTTCATCCACCTTCCTGCCCGGTACATACAACGGCACCGCCCACTGACCCTCCAACATGTGAGCCTTGCGTCGACACAGCTCCTAATAATGCAATCGACGACGATCCTATCGCAAAGATTGATTTAAGACTTGGAAGATGGGACGGATCTCGCTCGTTCAGACTGTTCGATTACGTCGCAGTTGGAGATCTGTATTCTGAGGTGTCATCCAACAATCGTGTGTGTTTAGCCACTCAGAGCTCTATAGAAAGATTGCATGAGTTGTTGAGGATAGCGGCTCATTGGACGGGTCCCATATCAGTGGCAGTTTACGTTGCTGGGGATGAGTTGAGATTATTGCGAGCTTTCACAACTTGGTTATTTCGATGTCAACCTGAAATATATTCTAGAGTAGCAATGCATGTTGCGACACCGATTGATAGACCAGGGTATCAAGGAGTGGTCCCAAGTTGGGCTAGGGATTGTGATGCAAAGCCCTTACCGCCTGGTGAACGAAGAGCAGATACAGTGGCTTGGAGAGCGAGGCACCCTTACCCACAGAACCATCTGAGGAACCAAGCGAGAAAGAATTGCCAGACACCTTTTATTTTTCTGGTTGATATTGATATTGTTCCTTCAAAAGGCATGGCTGGTGCTTTGGACAAGGTGAAATTGATCTACTCTTATTCACTTGAGTATTTTATGTTAATTTTCGGGCTAAAATTTGGCCTATCTGTTTGCTTTAATAACTTTAAGGTTCTATGTAAATTATATGTATTCCATAATATAGATATTATCGCTTTGTATGTTTTTTATAAGAAATATTTTGTTTTTAGTTTCATCGAATAACATTGATACCTCAGCTTTATGAGAAATTAAATCACGTGCTTAATTCACAGTTTTTGGCTACGGCACCAAAGTGTACCCTGTGTGCGTACGTGGTTCCAACCTACGAACTAGACCGGAGAGTGGCCAACTTCCCAGCCAACAAGTCGGAACTGCTCAGGTTGTCAAGAAATAAGTTGGCCATACCGTTTCATAGAAAGGTGTTCATTTATAACCAATACGCTTCAAATTTCTCAAGGTGAGTTGTTTTAGTGTGAATTGCAGAGTGTGTTCCTAAAACGACACGCTTTTTTAGTAATTTGCATATTACTGATCGATCCCTGAGGATATTATTGTGAAAATGTTTTTTTGAAATATGGATTAATTTAAAGTTATTGAGTGATTTTGAGGCAATTTCTAAGTATTAAGTTTTTTTTTCAATTTAAAGTACCAATATGTCGATAAAAAAGTATTTTTTTAAATTAGCAAAAATCAGTTGTTACTGTCATATTGTTTCTTTTAGATGGGAAGCGAGCGGTGGAAATGAGAGTACAGAAGCACACATTAGTCACAACGTGACTAACTTCGAACTCCTCTACGAGCCCTTCTACGTGGCTCCCGATACAGTGCCCGTGCACGACGAGAGATTCCTTGGATATGGTTTCACTAGGAATACTCAGGTAAAAAAAGAATAAAATTTATTAAAATCTTACATTAATCCGAAAAGCCCTTTAGCCCTTTTTTCTTTATCTATACTAATATAATAAAGCGGAAGAGTTTTTTCTTTGTTTGTTTAAACACGCTAACCTCTGAAAATACCAGTCGGTTTTTTTTTTGTAGCCAGGTTCATGAGAAATATTATAGGCTATTAGCATTAGGCTACACCTCTCAGCTAGCCTTAAATATTGATTTTTATTAAGCAAGTCGGAATAAATAGCGCACTCTAACTGCATTCTCCGCGTGCGATGGCGTAACGGTTAGTGATACGTAAATACAATGTTCTATAAAAATATTGCTCCTTAGTATATCTAAAACAAAGTCAGCGATACCATATGGATAGGCATATGGCATATCTTATACATAAGCCACAATAAGTTATTTTGTGGCAATTTTTTTTAGAAAATTTAAGAGTAATTTATGAGCATTATTATTAGGCATGGCATATACATTTTTACGAACGAAAGTTACTTCATCATCAAGACAATTTTATGTATATAAAGTATGTCCTTTACAGCATGTTATTTGGACGAATAAATAATGTAAAAATTAAAATAATTCATCACTCGGCTCGGGTCTATGACTATAGGTGTAGTGGCGCGAACTAGCTGTGTGAGTTGTGACGTATAACCTGGTCGCCCGATAAAAATATTGTCTATACTGAAGAATTATGAATCATCAGTTAGCGATTTCTTTTAAATTATACGCGGGTGAAACCGCGGGGTATAGCTAGTCGTAACATAAAATAAATCATAATATCTTATGGTCAACATATTTTTTGCAGTTGCAATACCATTTATTATAACATTTTTTTAACGGTACATAATAGTACTGTTATAATATCAGTTATAATATTTGCCCACTGCTGGGCAAAGGCCTCTTCCCAAGAGACGGTAAAATAATATCTATATAATACTGTTAATAACTGCTAATGGCACAATCGATATCTGAGACGCCTTGAAGCTCAACATAAAATCTTAGAGAACAGTTAAAAAAATATCCTCCAGACTCCAAACTTGCAGTTTATAAAGTATAAGTCAAAACACTGGAAGACGTGTTATACAAAAAATTTCGTCTATGTAGTCCATGACCCTGGCGCGGAGCCAAGTCGCGTTCATGGTGTTCGAAATGAGATCATAGTTAAACTTTGACGGGATACAACAGTTCGTATTTAAATACTAAATCTAGTACTGCTCTTATTATTGGTTCTGCCGGATTTAGGTTGATTTGAAATAATAATACTGCAAATATTAGCTGCTATATTAAGAACTTTTGAATCGATTAACATTTCTTTGTTAAATTTACTTCTCAAATTAATACACGAGAAGGTTTTCATGTAATTCGAAACTACATCTAATCCGGTAAACACCACAGCAAAGAAACTTCAAACAATTATTTTATTGATCTACTTTTCGATGTACTTTTTATTGTAGTCGTATTAGAAACAAATAAACCGAAGATCAGTATATTTGGAATTCATAAACATACACGCATAAGAAAATATTGATTATGTTTCAAAGAATTATAGGAAAATGAAGTAAGCGTTGAAAGTGGAATCAATGGTTCGCTCTTGGCTCTTCGTCAAATTTTTACGTGTTTTTCTCAATTTAATTTGTACTATGAAACCACGAATGTTTAGACACGATAATTATAGGAGTTAAATAAGTTGATTTTAATGTATTTTTAGAAGAAGAAGAAGAATTTATTTATTTATTCATCGCACAACACAAAAATAAGTATATAAAATTATGTATAAAGAGATGATACCATTATAAAACAAACACTACTAAAACAAAACAATAAGTATCATGTTGTGTGGAAATAAACAGGTCCCAGTCTCAGCATATTTGCTGCACTGAAAATTATAATAAATAACAGAACAGAAATACATTTATACATATATAATAGGAAAAGTTAGTAGAAGTTGCGTTCGAGAGCGAGAGGAAGGTATTTTCACACATTTCGTCATGGTCACACTAAGCTAAAAATCTGGTCCTGTAATAATTATTTTCTAAATTTTTCTCTGAAAGTTTAGACTGTTTGTCTGTCAGTTTTGTTTAGTAAATGGTAAAATGCTAGACCTTTATTAAAATATTTCGGATTTAATAACCATTCCAAAACTTTGAGTCAAACCCAATGTTGACCATGGAAGCGCTCATGATTGTTTACCTAATTCATTTCTAATACCTAATTTCATGCAAGTAACTTCAAAATTATCACACCATATTTTTTGTAGTATTGATACGTCCCATTGCTTGGTGTATTGACGTCACTTTGCCTACATAGCTGACGTCAATTGTTTCATTGCTGCGGTTTCTGACGGCCTTCGGTGTACAGGATACGTGTTTACCTATACTAAATCGTATGATATAGATTACATTAATATATTGCTACAATACATAAATTTACTATATACATTATCTATAATAGTTGACGATAGTTCTATTAGGTCTTACCTTCATATTTTCTTAATAGCTCCAAAATCTTGTTTAATAATACGAGTAATACGTGCTTAAAATTTTTGCTACTTAATTGGAGAGGTTATAAGAGTATTTACTCGTATTTATCTAACTGACTTATTATTTTACATGTTATTATTTGCCTAAACATTGATTATATTACTAGTAAGTACTGTTTTTACCTTTAAAATATTAAATTCATCATTTTCTACGGGTTTACTTGTAAAGATTGGACGTCTTAATTTAGGGTTTCCAATTTGCTAGTTCCGTCTAGTGCACGTCAGATTCTTTTGGTATTTCACAGATTAATTATTTGTTACAGAAGAAAGATGTGTTAATGAAAATTTTTCGCCAATGACCTCGAATTTTTTTGTTTCATTGTAGGTTTCAAAGACAAATATATGTATAATTAACAAGTTGGTACCTACATAATATCAGCTTCCAGAAGATAGTTAAAGCCAGCAAAATCATAGTTAGTTTTTTATTTACTTACTACTTAGGTGTACTATGAAAGCCTGCGAACAATCTATTTTGATTTTATCAAAGAGGTAATTTGATATCTATAATATTATTCTGATTTGTGAATGTATTTAGTATTCGTAAAGTATTTTCTGACTATTTAACTGTTGCATATTTGGCAATATTTCAAATATGTAGCTGTATTTGTTATCGTTTTAAGATTTTTTATTACAAAAAATAATACTTATTGAGGATAGTGTAATCTCAATAATATCTTTGTTGCTGGTTCCTTGAAGGTTCTTTTAGGGTTGGCGAGATCTGTATCTGAATTATTGACTTGTTTCCTTACTGAAATATATTGTTATATTTCTCAAGCGGTTTGCCAAATTGTCGCTTGGCAAAAATCCATTGTAGACTATAGAAATATTTGTTTCGTGAGATGCAGTCATTTGTTTCTAAGGTGACCTTTTGACCTCGTGCGTTATATTTTCCTGCATATTAGCGAGATATTTTTGAGCTTTCTAACTTTTTAATTGTTATTACTGATACTGACCTTTTTTGAAATGAATTAACAAACAAGCATGTCCATTTTTTATCGATGCACGGCATTGTGAATATTCTGTACTAGATGGTGATCAGAGTGCAATCCAATAACATCGGCGACTACCGAGGGATTTACAATCAAACGATAGTCATCGCTGTCATGCCGGCCTACTCAAATGTCTCTTCACGTTTTATTTGAAGGACTCCATGTTGTAGGAAGGAGGGAAACACTGGCCGGGAGACAGTTCCACAGCCTCACAGTACGGCAAAGATATGGCGTAGCAAAAGCGTCTTTGTTCGAGCCGAGATAGAGGTTACCGTAAAGCTGTGGCTCCGGAGCCTAGCGCGTGTGGTTCTGTTATGAAATGGAGAAGAGGGCATTAAGTTAAACAGCTCTTCAGAACACTCGCTATGATACAGACGGTAGAACACGCTCAGCGAGGCAATGCCCCTGCGCAGCTGAAGCGACTCGATGAACTTAGTAACGTCTGCATCATTTACAATGCGGACAGCCCGTCTCTGCAACCTGTCCAGGGCTTCGAGGAGGTATTTAGCGGATCCGTCCCAAAAGTGCGAATAGTATTCCATAAAAGGCCGAACTAGTGTCTTGTAAAGCAGATACAGCTGTTCGGACGTGAAAAACCGCCGCAACCTGTTCAGGATTCAGAGTCTTCGAGATGTGGCGGAGATAACACTCCAGATGTGGTCCCTGGAGTTAAGGTCGCTGCGAATATCTATACCTAGGATACTGAGGCGGTCACGCTTTGCTAGCGAGACGTTCTGAAAAGTGGGGAGAAGGGGAAACTGGGATTATTTGGTTAAATGATTACTCTGTCCTCAAAAGGATAGAGTAGAGATGCTTCTTGTGCCAATGGATATTACAAATCACACCTTTCGGTCAAGAAAACAGAAACGCATAGTTATTGGTATTTATAAACCACAGCGAACTAAACATAATATAATCACGGCGGTTATCGATGGAAATTTATATCTCGGCGGTAAACGTTGTTCTTCGATTGTAATATATTTTTTAAATATTTTATTATATATTGAGTGCAAAAAGGTGTTTTTGAATTTATATAATCTTATTTACTTACACAGGAAGCTATAAAGGAGACTAAATTCTAAGGAACGCAACAAAAGTTAACTGTATGGCACTATTACCAAGAGAAAAAGTAACAATTTTCTAAATCTAAATTCTAAATCTAGATCCCGACGATTTAGACAGAATATATACTATGGATATTCACAAATTAGTTTCCGTCTGGCCAATGTACAAAGAGTGTTGAGAGCAATCAGTTGCTTAAGATGCAGTGAGTTTATTTTAGCGGTTTTAACCTGGCGTATGATAGCGAATTACGTGTTGTAATCGCTTTTATATGAAATTAATTTGAATTCCCTTGACAAACCTTAGTGATGTTCTTTTCGTCCGAATTCTATATTGTTTACAATCTCTTTAGCTTTTCCACTCATTTCAAACTTAACGTCTGTTACTATTACTGCTGTATATTTCATGATACGTGAACCACCATAGCACCTCAGGATACCCAAGCCTTCCTCTCTTGTGCCATGCTGTTGAACAACAATTAATGACAAAATACTCGAGCGAGGTGACAGGACATACTTCTTTATAAAGTTAACCAATACAGGTTGAAATAGGAGATGGAAGTTTGTATAAAACTATAACATTGTTTCAAGTTATGGATATTAAATTTAGCATATAGGCTCTCTGTAAAAATACAAACTTAGTATTATACAAAGAGTTTAAAAAAAACACACTCAAGCGATCTCTTCTCAAAATCATGTGTTAGCGATATTGCAAATGATGGAAGGAGTTGTACAACGTCGACCAGTCGACAGAAATAACTCCGACGCGTTATATAGATTTAATCTATTTCTGTCCCGGACCGACGAAACGCGATACCGGGACTTTGGAATGCGACCGGGGTTTGTTTGATAACGTGCGAATTATGTGTCATACTATCGGTACCATATTGTACATGTCAACTAAACGTTTAAGTACCTTTAAGGCATTTATCCTTGTTTCGTGCCAACTTGTCAAGGTATTCCGACAAGATTTGACTCTTGACCCTTCTTGACCGCTCTCGCGGTTGATAGTTCAACACTCCATTTGCCCTTCCTTGTTCACTATTCTGTCAGGGATCTACTCAATTTACCGTTACCTTGTGTAAGTGTCCTATTTAAAGCTATTTTAGTGTTATTATACGAACACGAATATCTTATACTTTTGCGTTTTCTACAAAGGGTATAGGCAGTGAAGAAAGTTAACGACTTATATTAGTAATATAGGTATATTAGCAGAGTCGCTTCTTAGAGCTCGCATAGGTAATCAGATTTCATATACAGGTTAACTAAGGACAAATTAATAAAAATAACGAATGTTTAATTAATAAAAAAAGACAACAAAGTAGTAACAAAAAAGCTATTTTGAAGCAAATATTTTATACTTTCAGAACTCGGTCGTGTTCATAATGTAACACAGACAAAATCGTAGAACGATCTTAATTATAATGGTTATAATTAATTGAAATTGTTTGACATTTTGGCATCCAAGCCGCCTGTTAAACTACATCTATTTGCCAAATATAATTACATATTAATCTTGTTAATATATGAAGAGCTACCAGTAATAATATCGGACTCGCCTGTAAAGCTGTAAAAGCCGTGAGGCTCCAGGGCCCCTAAGGCTAACAGTATAGTCAGTTCAAAAAAAAAGGTGATTGTGCGATTCACACACGATAGAAGTGAAACTTTATTTTAAAAGGCATTTTCTATTTTATTTAAACAGTGTGCAATATATATACACACCGACATTTACTCTCTCGTTCTGGCTCACACAAAGAGGAGAGACCGATAATGTGCGTTAAATGTTAAACGTTTAACATTTAAAGATTAACGCTTGGAAGTCGCATAAGAAGTTTCACTTCAAAAAAAAAAAAAACTACAGAATGCCGTGGGTCGAGCGCACGCGAAAGGCTTCCCCCGCTCAAAAGACGGAAAACAAAAATGCTTATTGTGGGTGATCCTTTGAAGATAGATATATATGCTATCACTGACTTTTTTGTTGGTCTACAATTATGTAGAACATTCATTTGATAAATCTTGTACGGTTTAAATAGCGTAAACCATTTAAGAGCCCCGAATGAGTCTTTTTCCCAGTTGATCCACCATTATCGTCACTGCTTATTTCGTATGTTATTTTGTCTAACAAAATATATCCTAAAACCTAGCCATATAAGATAGCTATAAATAAAAACTTGTGAATCGGATCAGTAGTTTTCACGTGAAAAGAACATAAACGGACAGAAAGATAGAAAGACGTTGAGTTTTAAAAAAATGTACCTATAAGAAGATACTGCCAAAGTCACTACCATATCACATTGCACTATCACTATATTTTTCGCTCATTTTTTACAATAACTGAGTGGTGTTTAGTCAAAACATATCTGTAATGTCAAAGAACATTACTTGAGGGAAAGAGAAATAAATATTTGTACGTATGATCCAGAATGGAATACTCAAACAACGTGTAATGCAACATATCATGATCTCAAATATTAAAGATGAAAAGTACATTTCTTACTTCATTTATATTACTTTGAGTAGGTTTTTATGCACACCTCTAGTAGGTGTCTATATTAATAAATATGTAGTTCTGTCGGTATTTTTTTTTTTTTTCAAATTTCCAATTTTAAGGGCACTGATTAGAATATACCTTGTTTTGTCTGCTGTTTGTATGCCCGGATTTAACTCGTAAACGGATTAACCAATCGTTTTAAAATTTTGTATACGGGAAGCCTATCTTATTTGTCAATTGATATCCTATAAGATTATACGATAAAACATTAGTAAAACGCAAAAAATAAATTGTTTACTGATTTTAATGAAGTTTAGGGAATATTTGTAATTCCTCAATTTAAAGACAATATGAATTGTCAATAATATAAGTAAAAATAACATTACGGGATGATAATAATTTATGTGTAATTTATGTGTATTAATGTGTAACAAACGCGTGCGCACCGCTGCAGCTGTTATAGGTAAGTCTATTTTGTAACACGAATTAAATATTTGTTTCCTGCCTAAGTATTTATAGTCGTCTGAATGTGGGCTAAGTATTAAATCGGAGTTACATTTTCCTTTGTTCTTTAATTCTTCTTCTGCCTTCTTCTATTTATATTCTTCTCTCTTTGTACACAAATTGAAGTAGTACTTGTAGCTTCAATTCTAATTGTTTTACGGATGCGTTTGCATCATGTCAGAGGTAAAAATAAAATAGACATTTGTTGGTCTTTCTAATTAATTAAACCATTAAAATAATTTCTAAAATATCTACGTAAAGAAAATTGGCGCCTTCATTGTTTCTGCCTGACTCAGTAAGGGCATGTGATCGTAGTATGCTCAAGTTTTAAATGAAGAAAACATAGTGACATTTGATGTAAAAGTTATGATGGGAGGCATTTACTAGAGCTTGTCTATTTAGTTATCAGCGTCATGACCCCATGATAGTCACCATGCAAACTTTTATCTAATCTTCTTAATTTCATGTTATACATATAAGCCATATGATTAAGTATGATCAAATATCTGTGCTCATACGTTTCAGGTGACTTCTTTCTGGTGTTTCTTGACCTATTTTGATTAAAAATTACAACAATATATGAATGACACAATAATTAAAATAATAGGTAAAACAAACTAAAAGTTTGGAATAGCAAAATATCGCCACAGAGACCAACAGATGCGATGAAAACCCAGTATCCATTTAAGTATTGTATTATACAGTTACCTACTAACCTAGTTAGTTAGTTTCTAACCTTATAAAATATAGCTATGCCCCACTGTTTCAACTGTGTTCAATTTATTCGACCAGCTCTACACGGCGCCGCCGCCATCGCGCCCGTGTAGCCCTATCCGTTGGTTCACCTCCCGTACTTGCCTATAGAGCTTGCCAGATCGCTTGACATTCATAGTTACTGCTTCACTCCTTAGGATCATAACGTGAAGTTATTATATATTGACTATACTATTCCTCACAAATCTGGCTATCGTATGTTCCAGAGATTAGCGCGTTTAAACTAACAATCAAACAAAGAAACTCTATTATATTAGAATAGATACGTATTATTATTAATATAGATTATTATATATTAGTATAGATTTAATTTAAAATATACAAACATACGACCTATTTTATTTAAAACTACCTGTGCTTCAATTATATACATTGTATATGAGTATAAATAGTCGAGCTACAATGTTGTAATAGTTAAGTCATTATTTATTTTCGTCTAAACGCGAAGTCGCCCACTGACTTCTAATTATAAACAATATTAGTTATCTAGTAACTACACGCTCCGTGCGTATATTAATTAGGGATTCAAAAGGCTACTTTAAAGTATTCTTCTTACCTTTTTGTATCCCACAATTGGGAATGGACGTACGTCTTATATAAATCTAGCAGTGGAAAGGGTGCTGGCCGTAACTGGAGAAAGGTGTAACGTATATTAATAACTATAATTTTGATGGGTAGATTTCAAACTATGCATACTTTATCGTGTGGGAAAATACCAGCTGATACTAAGTACGAGGACAGAACGAAATAGTCCGTTCCATATGGGGATCGAAATGGCCACCTGTTTTTATATTGCGCCGCGATCCATAAAGTATGGATTTCATATATAACGACCTAGGTTGTTGACTTTTTGTTTATAGTGACACAAAAGTCCTTTGTCAAAAAAGTACCGGGAAAAGATCAATAAAACACAAAATGTTAGTTATGCATGCAAATTTATTTTATCGCCTTCAAAAACGATACACTTACGTCAACTAATAATCAAAACATTTTTAAACGCTTTTTCCGGAATTGAGTTTAGTTCTCGTCGCGAATTTTCCTTTATATCTTCTACCAAATGAAAACATTGCCACGAAGTGATAATTTGAGTTTAGGAAAAAAAAAGAAGTCGGCTGGAGCTATATCTGGTGAATAAGGTGGTTGCTCGATGGTATTTTTTGAGCTTTTGGGCAAAAATTCGTTCACATTCGTTCGGCCTTGCGCGAAGGCGCATTATCGTGGTGCAAAATTCAAGAATTTTCTTTCCACAAATCTGCCCTTTCTCGTCGAATTTGTTTTCTTAAACGCCGCATAACGCTCAAATAATATACTTTATTTACTGTTTGGCCGTCCGGTAAGAGTTCCGAGTGCACAACACCGCGATAGTAAAAGAAAACAGTCAACATGACTTTGACTTTTAATCGACTATGGCGTGGTTTTTTCGGTTTCAGTTCAGTTGGTAGGTGCTGCTTCGAAGCTTGTTGACTAGTTTGCATGTCAAACTCGTAAACCCACGTCTCGTCACCAGTAACAATGCGTTTCATAAATTTTAGGTTGGAATTAACTAGTTCTAGCATGTCCTCAGCGACTCTTATGCGATTGAGTTTTTGGAAAAAAATCAGGTAGTTTGAGACTGGCCGAGCGGCAACATGTTTCATACCCAAGTGAGATTTTTTTAAATGATGATCGACTCGTTAGATACAGGAAGTTCAGCGGCTATCTCTCTCAAATTCGAATGAGGAATTTCAGTCACTATTTCCTTCACTTTTGCGATGTTAACTCCACTTGAAGACGTTGATGGCCTACCAGGGCTGAGGCAAATCTTCCAGCATATCTCGACCGCTTTTGAACGCTTTGTACTACTCATAAGCACGTGTTTTTGATAAAGTCGATTTACTGTAAGCCTTCTGTAACATTTTCAATGTCTCCGAACACGAAATTCCAATGGAAAAATTTAAGACAGACTTTTTGTTCGTTGTTTTGTCCATTATGATATTCGCAATACACACTAGAAATGATCTAACTAAAACAGCACTGTATTTAATCTAAATAACAGATGAAACTCAAACTCCGCGCCAAAATGAAAAACAGTTGTGCCAACTAACAAAAAAAATAAAAATTAAAATTGAATTTGGAACCATAAACAGATCATCCATTCCCGATACTTTTTGACTGAATCTATTATTAGAGGAAAATAATTTGGCTATATTGACTTCGGATGTAACGCCGATTTCGGGTACAGCGACTAGTTTGAGAACTTTTATTGCAAATTCCTAGAAATCCCTGTCTTCTGACAATATCTATTGAGATGACCGAGTGAATAAACACATAAAGGTTCATTCTTCAATCATAAAGCTTCTTATCTTTTGTTTACATCCACCGATGATCAGCAGTTGTACTAATACGCTTTTATTTATAAATGTTCAGGCAGGTAAAGTTAAATCCAAGAATTTAGGCGATATATGCGCACCTGTATTGTATGGCAATAAATATTGTTTTCTTTCTTTCTACCTATGTATATACCGACGGAATTATAGTAGTCCCTTTATCGTCGGTACAACCAAAATCCACTGTGAATATTTTTCAGTCGACATGTATATTCTCTAAATATTTATATCAGCATATAAACTCAAAAATGGATTGTTAAATAAAAAATAGGTATTAATAATGTGCTTAAACCTAAGACATATTAAAACTTATTATTATTTGTCATAAGTATTTAGAATTAATAATGACCTCTGTGTGTTTATTTTTTCTTTTCATTGACTGTGAAAAATTTAATTGAATATAAAAAACTTCGATCGGCGGATATAATTATTGTCAAGACACTTGTTCGAATTAGCTATGTATTGAGTTAAATTAAAATTAATTTATTGGTTCAGTACAAATTCATTCATTTGTTATGTTGAACGTTTTTAATGAATTTTTGATATAATGTTATTTGACAATGTAACCGAAGACTACCTTAAATAAATATTTTAAACATAAAAAGATAGCTGGTTCTTAAGTGCGGCTGCTGGAACAAGCCTATAAGGTGCTTGCTTGACAATATATTTTTTGTTGAGGGTGGTAGTTAGCCAAGTAACAATTAGAACATGCTCTACCATCCTCCACCGAGACCTCGGGATTTTTGTGTGAATCGCAACCACGTTGATCGAGATGTTGTTCAAGCGTGCCAATAAGCCATTATATTTTTTAACTCTCACTAAAACATATTTTGTCGGGTTGAGTTACTTACTAGTTTTCTCAATAACAGAGATGTTTTCCGAAGTAGTGTTAACCTGAGTTGATTGAACATTGACATGTGGTAATATTTTCATGGGACTTTGAAAAAGTTTATTTGCTACTTTTTTACTTTTACATTTCTGTGTATTTTTTTTTAAATCGTCGTTCTTTTTGAAAGTTTACGTACTTTATCATTAGTCTGGAGAAATCTCCAACAAACGGTGGAGTGATAAAACAATCGTATCAAATTTGATTTTGAAATACATGGTTAGTAATCCCGTCCACATAATACTAACTTTATTTAACGCGTCCTGTTACTGGATCAACCAAACTTCACTGGTAGTGTCTAATTAGGATATACCGAAAATGAGTTGGTAACATAAATAAAAATCATTTCTACTCAGATTTGATTATGGAAGCGTTTTGATATTATACGAAACAAGGAGCGTACCCTAAAAAGGTCGCAGAGACGGCCATGACTCGGGCCGTGCGAAATTTCTATTGCGGCTGATTAGGCAATAACTGAATTAGGACATTGCCAGCCATGTCCGAGCTGGTGTCTGTGGCTATTTGCCTGAACGCTGGTCGAGTGAGTGCCTGGCGCCACGATGCCTCGGTGGATGTACTTTTTACTGTTATCATGTCTGCTCTCGTGCGTTGGTAAGTAATCTTACAATATTTATAGGTTTTTTATTCGCCTTGAATAACGTCATTGTTTTTTCTTTGATTTTTTATGTGATAAGTTTCCAATATTAGAAATTAATATAAGTATATTTATTTTAATTACTTCATTTTGTATTTATGTATTTTTATTTGACAATTATATTACCAATTTAGTTTTCTGTCGTAAATGAATTTAGAATATTACCTACCTATAATATTACCAATAGTACCATTATAATAATACTGTATATACAATATAATAATATAATGTAATATATAATAGTACTTACTGACTGTATGCAACACACATAAACAATGAGTTGTGGTAGGTGATTGCTTAGGCATAAGGGCAATGTTGTCCTTTTAGCAAAGCCAAATGTATTATTTCCCTTCAGTGATTTACTATTCTCACGACCTCTTCTTACCTTCCTTAGCTATGTAGAAATGTAGAATGTTGAGTGTAGGTACTTAATTTGTTGTGGTTTATATTCTTATGAGAATATTAGGAATTACAATTACCACTAGAATTATACAAATATTTTGTTATACATTTATGTATGCAATAAGTCGTTAAAGTTGAGTGTGGGATTCGTGACATTCCAAAGCAATTTATAATAACTTCCAGTGTAATCAGAACACATTCTTCTGGATTTTTAAACACAAGAGGATGTTTAATAGAATTACGTCAGGCAAGGACTGACACCAAGCGAAAGTTCAACTGACTAACAATATTTGACAATGACGGCTATTGGCTTTATTTTAATAGAAGGTTTCACCTTTTCATACCAAATCAATACCAGGTCAAGGCAAATGTATCATCAGATAATTAACTACGAGTAGCTACTCTTAAGGCATGCATGAACCGTACTTCATTATTCAGCAAAATAAGGTTACTGGATAAAGAGAGGGTTTGTGATAGACGGGCGTAAATGCTTTAGGGGTCAACTCAAATTTGACATCTATTGGTAATCTCTAAAATAAAATATTGATGATAAAAGCTTGTGAGCTGTACTCACGTGAGTTTAGTTGATTTTTTATATAAGTGTATTTACACATGTCACCTTGTACCTCATTTTGACTCTATAGTAGGAACTAAAACTCCAGAATTTCTCCAGCAGATCATGTGTAGAAGTAAAATGTTTATATGTGTGTTTGTTTGAATTCTATAAAAGTACATTATTTGTATACAGAAAATTGGCATAATCTTCTTACAGATAAACATATAAGATGTTTATCAGCCGCACCTTTTAACAAAAGCACGATACATTGCTCTTTTACAATAACACAACAATACTCACCTCACTTTTCTACAGACTTGACCTTAACCTTGACATGATTTAACCGTTAGATTCTTCTACGATTTCCTTACAAGACATCATGTAACAATTTTTATAGCAATTCTGTGAGATCTGACGTCGTTCTCAATCTCCTATATGCTTTGCTTTATTACTGATTGCCATTGCGATATTTAAATCTCCTATATTTTCATTATCACTACTAATATCAACAGATTTACAATTTCTTTCTGATTTTTACATGACACCATTGCGCCCCTTCAAGCATACCACCGCACTCTGTTGTTTTTTCATCACCTAAATTTACTGTCATCTTTTTTCACAATTCAAATAAATCGAAAGCGTCATTCTTTCACTATGGTTGTAAAATATAAACATAAAGGTTCTTTTATTTTATTTTAATTAATCATATAATATGTTATTACCTTATTTTCGACAAAATTATTTGATTCTGTACTTGTCATTAGCACGTCAGATTAAATGGTGTCCTTTTTTGTTAATCACATTAGGTTTTAATAAAAGCAACTACGACACGTAATTACAAAGTTCTGCTATGAATGAGACGAGTATGATTTATGTCATTTAGAAAATTTCTTTTAGATGTACAAGAGGCCGTAGAAGGAGACTGTTGTTCAGATACCGAGGACTCTGCGGATGAGCAGGAACTACAAGATATTGAGTTGGAAGCGGTATGTCCTGAGTTAAGCGGGCAGATTATCGGCGGACGGCCTAGTTCGGTGAATAGACACCCGTACCAAGTGTCGATGGTGATGAATGGCAACTCGTTCTGTGGCGGTTTCATCATCAGTCGGGACTATATACTGACCGCCGCTCATTGTGTACAGAAGTAAGTGGCTAAATCATTAAACATACAGCTTAAGATTTCATTATCTTGTTTATATTGACTGGGTGGTAGGACTCGGCTGGATTGCGACCACCATACACCATGTATAACATCCGTCATAGTGGGTTTCATTCCAGGATTAGCCGGTGTATATCCATTAACAGAGTGGTAGGGATCTGCATCCGAGTGGTCGCTACTAATGGTAATGGCAAAAACGTACACAGTGATAAGCCTGTCATGGTGACTCTCTTTTAGTTCATCGTATTTCGGGATCAGGCAGTCTGCTAGGAGTCTTAATCCAGATAAGACTTGTAGTTCTTGTCAGATATCAAAATCATTATCATGTGAAGGAAGTTCACCTGCAGTTCGACTGCAGGACCAGAACTCGAAACCTATCCTGTTGCGGCGGGGAGTCAGACAAGGAGATGTTATCTCTCCTAAACTGTTCACCGCTGCACTGGAAGATGTCTTCAAGGTTCTGGACTGGGAAGGACTAGGCATCAACATAAACGGCGAGTACATCACCCACCTTCGGTTTGCCGACGACATAGTAGTCTTGGCTGAGACCATGGAGGACCTCCGTGCGATGCTCGATGACTTTAGTAAAGCCTCTGAACGAGTTGGTCTTAGAATGAACATGGACAAGACGAAGATTATGTCGAACGTCCATGTAGCGCCAACTCCCGTGAAGATCAGAGACCATACGCTTGAAATTGTTAAAGATTATGTTTACCTGGGACACACAATCCAGTTAGGTAGATCCAATTTCGAGAAAGAGGTCAATCGTCGAATCCAACTCGGCTGGGTAGCGTTCGGGAAGCTACGTAACATATTCTCGTCCAAGATACCGCAGTGTCTCAAGACGAAAGTCTTTGACCAGTGTGTGTTGCCAGTGATTACATATGGAGCTGAGACGTGGTCGCTAACTATGGGCCTCATAAGAAAGCTCAAAGTCACTCAAAGGGCAATGGAGAGGGCTATGCTCGGAGTTTCTCTGCGTGATCGAATCAGAAATGAGGAGATCCGCAGGAGAACCAAAGTCACCGACATAGCCCGAAGAATAGCTATACTTAAGTGGCAGTGGGCTGGCCACGTAGCTCGTAGAACTGATGGCCGATGGGGTCAAAGAGTTCTCGAGTGGCGGCCACGTACCGGAAGACGCAGCGTGGGCAGACCCGCCACAAGGTGGACCGACGACCTGGTAAAGGTTGCGGGAAGCTGCTGGATGCGGGCAGCACAGGACCGGTCGTTGTGGCGATCTTTGGGAGAGGCCTATGTCCAGCAGTGGACGTCTTTCGGCTGAAATGATGATGATGATGATGATGTGAAGGAAGTCACAGGCGCCGGCTAGTATGATATAATATTACTAACAAATACATGTAGTACATGTACATGTATAATACTGGGCAAAGTACTTAAAGGTAACCACGCATTTTTTTGAAACCAACTACTTAATGGTCGACTTGTCTTCGACAGTGTTACTATTTTATTTTTTTAATTCGGGTTTAATAAACTTTGATGCCGCATTCACAGAATCCAACCAGCTAATTATCAACGGATCGATATTTAGGCATTTATTACTAATTAACAAAATCCAATTTAAAATAAATGTATTGAAATCAATTAACATCGCGATAACAGCGATTTGCTAAATTTTTTAAATAGATTAAGGTATTTATAAATACCAACATGACCTAATTTTATATGTTCTATCATAAAAAATGTTCTCAGTTGGCAGCAGCTGGAACGTCTGGAAATGAGGACGTCCGTCTTAGTTATTTCAGATCGCATTAATTACAAACGAAAAAATGTTTTCTCATATTTTACTACAAACATTTTTTGAAATTTGCCTTTAATGATTTATTAACATTATATGGTTTAAACAGAATATTTTAATACACCAAAATGGTAACTATATATGAACTAGCAAACGTCTGCGACGTTATTCGTGTTAATTACAATTATTTACAATGTAACATTTTTAAATTCGAATCAGCGGTTCCGGAGATTATCTACTAGAAACTTATTGTAGTATAAGTATGTTTAGAAATACCTAAAGAGTTAAAGAGACGAATTATCTTGTATTAACTGTCATTTTTGAATTATGTAGACGCTCCTATTATAAATTTAATGAGAGAGTAGGGACTTGAGGCCAGTGAAGGTGAAATTAATATTAGATTTCTTGAGCTAAATAGCAAATAAGTACTAATGCGTCTCTATTTAACCTAAATGAGTGTTAACAAAGAGGTAAAAATATTATAGAGTAGACTTTATATTCATGTCAATGGAATCTAGAACCTACCAATAGCATTTATTTATAGTGTAAATGTATGTATATTAAAATTCAAGTATGATTTTGTTACTAAGACAACTCGGCATCTTTCATTTTCAAAGCTTGGCATATTCTTCGTGATTTGAATATCTTAGTCAATAAGTTAAGGCAATCTTTCTTGTTCCTGCAATTAATAGGAAATAATTGGCAGATGGCACCTAGAGGATGATAACGATTTTGATTATTATGTTTCGACTATAAGTAATATACATAATGTGCAATGTGTTTGAATTATAATATGACGATATAATGATAAAAGCATATAATTTTTGTACAATAGTGTTGCACCAAATGCCATCCGGTTGCGAGTTGGCAGTACTCGTCGTGACTCGGGCGGCAGAATTGTTCGCGTTTCGAACGTGACCGTCCACCCGCAATACGGCCAACCGCAGTTTGACAACGACATCGCAGCGCTGCGGCTAGCCCAACCGCTTAACTTTAACGCTGCGGTCAGGCCGATTCGGTTGCCGCAGGTTGGTCAGAACGTGCCACTCGTGAGGTTGACTGTCACCGGATGGGGACTTACTGCGGTAAATCTACAACTTATATATTTGTCGTGTTTTACTTCTACATTTATTTGAATATTTCATAGTTTGGTAGCTATAATCATTAAGAGTATCCTGACAGCTGATTGAACGAACAGCTCACGGATCAGCCAGTTTACATCCAGCTGCCAAGATGCTGGCAGGTCAGCATGACAGCGATCACCGGCGATGGGTAGCTGATCTCTCGGTGGTCGCCATTGTTTTATGACTGTCCTGTTCTTACTATAAAGTACAGTATCGTCACTTTGTCGTGCTTCTATATAAAAAAGGATTTTTTGGATTGGAGGTAATGAATGATTTATCCACAGCCTGCTGGTCGACGCATTCCTCGTATAATGATGGAAGCACAAGTACCCGTGGTACCACACTGGCTCTGCCGCCTCTCATATGGTGATGCCCTCACTACCAACATGTTTTGTGGCGGGCATTTCCTTATTGGGGGCGTATCATCTTGTCAGGTTAGTAAGGCTCTTATACATATTACTCATTACCAGTCTCAGCACTTATATGGCTGCCTGCCAACTATAAAGTACTGGTTTTATTTTGGATTTACTGTTTATTAGAGACAGAAGATTTGTTTAACTGATGCTAGTTTCTTGATAACCTACAAAATAATGAGAAATATATTAACATATATGAAAAAAGGCTAGCATATGTCATGTTTTAGAAGTAACAAAGAACTATTTTTATTAATTGTTAGTTCAAGAAATACTAAGAATGAATAACAATCTCAGCCTGAAAATGTACCTAAATTGAACGAAGACGTCTCTTCTAAAATATGTACGAGCTCATGTCAGTTTCAGCCCTAGATCCGGCTTTTCCCAATCGAGGTAAAAACTTGTCATTGGTTGGTTAACTCTCCTCTCCAACATGTGATATTTATTTATTGCTGTGGGAAATCCCCTGATAGACCTTTTTACGCAAACTATGCTAGCGTTCCAAAATCAAATTACGATGGAATATCAAATTGAATGAACAATCGAATATATATGGCGCTCTGATTGCTATGCACATTTTTTTCTAGCATATATACTTGGCGCCTATATAATTTCCTCTAGGAGCCGGTACCTCGTATTGACCTTTCCCCCCTCCTAGATCATTGTGAGTTAGCTCACGACGTATTGTTGATTTCAAGTATCGAGAAACGTATTCTTCTATCATATTATATGGGTCTCCGACATTGAGGCTTTGTCACAATATAATTCTTCACCGTTTGTTGGTAATGTATTTAATCATATCCAGATTAGTTAATCTACTACGAATTTTATAGATGCTGGCCCGATCCAGTAGACATCGGATCCATATTCTATAGGTGAAACGTTCGACCACCATAACTTTTGAAAGTAGATTTCTGAAGCTACTATTTAAGAAGGTTAACAATTACTATAGCCAATTAACCATTAACAGAGATTTTCTTATTTCAGGGTGATTCGGGAGGTCCGGCAGTGTTTAGAGGGACTGCGTTTGGCATTGTTTCGTTTGCCCGAGGATGTGCGTTACCCCTCTCACCAACAGTATTTACCAGTACCGCTGCACTAAGGAACTGGATTACTGACAATACAGGAGTTTGAGATTCTTGGCTACAATTAATCGCAAATCAAAACCCATACATTGTTTCAAATCACATTCCATTTTATAAAACCAATTTTTGGCTACTGCAAAACATAATGAATTTAGTATTTATTTCAAAATGCCTACTAACACACCAGGAGTTTGAGAGATTTAGTTTCATCAGCCAAGGAAACCCTAAATTTTTATCCTTGACAAAAAAAAATGTGGCTATTGCGTTCATTTATTTTATGATAGGTATTCGAAATTATTACAGGTTTCAAAATAGTTTTAAGTATTGACTTTGTTAGTTCGTTTATTTTTTTATAATTTATCTGTTACTAATAGATATATCTTTTATTTTTATATTTATTTCTTTAATTTGTATGTTTCATGTTTAGATTAAACATTTATAACATTTTTATTTTTTTATTTTATGTCTTACGTCTTTATGTTAATTATACGTAATAATACTATTGTTATTAAAATATTATTATGAACTAACAAACAAATGTGGAAAGGATTTTTACGTGCCACATAATGAAAATAGTGTTTTATTTAATATCATAACAATAATTAAAAAAATAGTAAAGTAGTAAGAAGCATAAAATAACTATTTTTATTAATTGGTAGTTCAAGAAATACTGAAAATAATAGTAATAGCCTGAAATTGTCCCGAAATAGAACGAAGATGTTTTTTTATAAAATAATTATGTACGAGCTAATGTCAGTTTAAGCCCTAGATCCGGCTTTTCCCAATCGAGGTAAAAACTTGTCATTGGTTGGTAACTCTTCTCTCCAACATTTGATATTTATTGCTGTGGGAAATCACCTGGCAGACCTCATTACACAAACTATGTTTGCGTACTAAAATCAAATTACGATGGGATCTCAAATTAAATGAACAATAATAATTAAATTAAATAGATTTAATTAAAGACCAATTTTTTTAAGCTGACTACTCAAATTTAGGGAAAACACATTTGAAATATGCAGTTGTGTGCTTAGGAGACTTTATTATATAACTAGCGGTGCCCCGCGGTTCCGCACGCGTTGATTACGCAGTAAATACTAACTTATCACTTGAGGTATGACATATAATTTACGAGTAGAAAGTTTCACTAAAATTAGGCAAGCCGTTTTTGAGTTAAATCTAGGCATACAAACCAACAGACAGATAGACAGACAGATTATCACTGTTCTGATCGTAGGCCATGATAGAAAATTCGTTAGACAAGGTTATTTCACCCACCCCATACAAAGTTTCAACGTCTATATTACACACTTAAAGGTTGAATTTTCTAAAATCCGTTCTTAGTGTGCGTCTATATTGCTGAAGGAGTGTAGCTATGCTAAATTTCAAGTAAATCGGACCTATAGTTTCGGAGATCTCGTGATGAGTGGTATTTCGCTTTTATATACATATTGTATACGGGTCCGGCAAAATTCAATGCATTGCATGTCTTGTTTGGACTTTATAGATTTTTTCCTGGTTTTCTACCGCTTTTCTGTTAGGAGCCCCATACTGAAAAAAGAATCGTTCGCTCGTATTTGAATAGTTTCAAAATTAAGCGGTTTTTTACGTCCGATTTACATGACTTGCACTGTGCACACATATTGGTTTGCTGGTATATACAAGGCGGATTTTTAGATGGAGCAGTAAGGGTAGTTGCCTTAATCGTTGTAGCTATAGGACATCTTTCTGAGGAGACAATTAACCGGCATTTACAGTTTTTTTGTTTTAGTTTATAGTCAGCAAGCATATATATATCCAACTAGACCGGCATAGATGGGATTTGGAATTAAGCTATCGATGCTCATCGTCCAGTCCATATCTACCTCATATGAATATATAGAATAATGAATAAATTTTGATACAAACTCATTCGTATTTTATTTAAAAAAAAAACCATTGTCAAGTTTTGTTAAGCGAAATTTCAAAGATAGTCGAAGATTTATATAGAGTTCATAATTTTCAGGTATACGAAATGTTCCTCATCGGTTACCAATTCAGGGTTCTGTCACCAATCTTCACAATCCACTGGGGCTTGCAGGCGCGACGCAATCGCCCCCTGTGGCGAGAGAAGCAAAACGAGAAGAACAGGAAACATTTCGAAACGTTCAAGAGGGAGTTATTTGCAAGATATCGGAGGGATCCGCTGCATCTTTTACGAAGGCCACAGCAGCAGAAGAAGACCTAGGCATCGCAGGGCCGGGCGCTGTGTGTTACCGGCCTAATTTTCTTGACAGTCTTAATGACATTATTATGAGCTATTACGGAACGAGTACTCATAGAATTAGTGTTTATCGAACTTACTAATATTAAAATTAGTTAATAATAATACTATCTGGTAATTCGTTAACTATAAAGCCTCCGTCAGCAGCAGCAAGCTCAGGCGACTGAGCCGCTCAGTTCAACGAGTTGTTCAGTGAAGCGAGACGCTCAAGTGTTGTTATAATTGCAATAATTATTTTACATTATTCATTTGAATTTCAAAACATTTGCTCTTAGGCGACATACACAGTTTGAATATAGTAAAGCACATAAATTTATATTTCACAATATATTTAAAGGATAAATATTTATTTTAAGTCATATCGTTTTTTTTCATTATTTACGTAGATACTTTTCCTTCCTTACATGCTATTAATGGTAATATTTTGCAATTAATGTATGAAGTGATTCTACTTTTTAACTCACTGGATGTGTTGAGATTTTTTGAATTGTAACAAAATTTTATGTTATTCTTATTAAGTTAAGTTCTTGTTCTTGTTCTATGTTCTTTTGAGAAATAAATTTCTTTAAACCGAAATTAAAAAGTAGTTTTACAAGTACTTACTTTAATAAGTTGATCGATATCAAATAATGTTATTTTTAATGTTAGAAATTTTATTGTAATTATGAATTTTAGGAGATATACTATATATTAGCAATTAAGTGAAACGCTATATAATTTGTTGTGTTCAATCTAATAACTATATTTAGCTATTGTAAATGTCGTTCGGATTATGAGTGAGAATAATTATCTTAAATTCTTACTAGAATTTCAAAAAGTAACTGATTTGTACATACGCTGCAAATTACATTTATTTTTGTTCAGTTTTATTTCTAGATTTTCATTATGATATAATAATTTTATATACTATGGTACGATATAATGATATTATAACTAATCTTGACGTGTTTATCAATGTTATATTATTTTTATCGTGTAAACCAGGTATGGTTTGACATGTTGAGGGCCAAAGTTTAGCGTGCAAATACGTTCGCGGGCCGCGTTTAAAAGTACTTAGTGCGTTTTAAAGTAGTGTTAATATTTTTTGCGATAGATATTAGACATAAAATAACACGTCAATGTTATTTATTATAGTACAATTTATTAAAATAACAAAATGAAAATTTTCAAATGGTTCCCCTCATATGGTGTAAACAATGCACTATTGTTTTTGTATTCTAATGTTGTATGTTACTTTATTAAAGCTCAGTTTAATATAGTACCAATTTATTAACACCAGTGTCTACTTTATAAAAATCACTCTATAACGATTCAGCGAACAAAACTTTAGTATTTTTTCAAGAGCTACGTGTACATTTGCTTAAAACAGGCACATAATATGTTAGTACAAAATATAATTATTACGTCTAAAATAATATTATAGGTTAATATTAGGTAATCATGTTATGTTGTTAGCAGAGATGTGGCGGATATTTCTGCCTATAACTGCTGATATCCGTTGGAAAACAACTTCGTATTTTTTTCTTTTTAAGGACTCCAAAAAGATTGGCAATTTTATTTTAAGGTCAGTGAAAATCCGTTCGTAGTAAAGGAATTGGGTTCTTCTAAGAAGTAGAACAAACTCACTATTTAGGTATACTTAGTCGCAGACGTCGTCCAGAGAAAACGTCTGTGTAAGTATTATGTGGTTCTAGTCCTCTTGTAGATTTCTTCTATTTGTCGCTTATTGTATTCGCTTAGATGTTCAAAACAGAACTGTCCTCTGCCAGAATACAGCTCGCTTATACATATCCGATAAAAACTAGAGTTCGAAACTTCGAGATTAACCGTGAGACATACCGATAACATTTAAAGGAAGGATAGAAATTTCTAGGCATGTAATTTTTATAAATTGTTTGTTTGCTTACGTAATCGTACAAATAAGGTTTCAACGTGTGCGTGCTCCGCGCGGCCGTAACACCTTATGTTATCTACGAATTTATATTGGATGTTTGTATTGAATTCTAGACGTTTACCGATATTTCTGTAGTGTTCAAAACTAGTGCTTTTTTAAACGGATTTTATTGATAGATTCAGTCATAACTTAATGTTTAAAATCATTGCACAAGTCATTAAAATAATAATCTTTAATAACTTTACATATCAAAGTTAAAGTAGGATTTTAGGTAAATATCCGATCCGCATTTCTGGACTCACAAGTTTTATCGATCCGGCACATCTCTAATTTAGAGTTAGTACAGTATCTAATAGTTATGTGGAATATATACAGTATTATACGATGTAAAAATTAGAAAATTTGTAAATTATTAATTACTGTTTACTGATGTGTATAATGAACTTGTTTTTATACTTGTATAAATAATTTATTACATTTTTATAAATGGGTAGGTAATAATTATTTGTAAGCTATGTAATATTTGTAATGTTAAAATGCTTGAAATCTTTTTTTTGGATAATATGCTGTCTGTATTTGTCACGCCTGTTCCAAATAACTATCACACAAAGAATATTATTTTGAAATTTTGACGGTTTCGGATCGTCTGGGTCACTAGGTTATTGAAATACGGGTGTTTTTCTTAAAGAACTTGCTGCTTATATGAATTTGCTATTTTAAGTCTATGTCTCGTAGTTTAACTTTTACCCATATTTTATGATTCTATGAAAGTACAATTGATAAGTTTATAGCCTATCAATTTCGGAATTAAAACAAAATACTTCCTGTGTAGAAAATTTCATTAAAATTGGTCAAGCTATTTAGAGTTCAATCCAGATAAACAAACGGACAGACAGACAATATTTATATTTTTATTCAAATTCTCAATCTCAATTCAATTACATGTATAAGTACAGATTATTAATATAGAACACTAGCTGACCCGTGCGAATATATCGCCAGTTATAGAATGTAAACAATCTTACTAACAAATGTCATGTTAGTTAAATAAATTGTTAATATGTAGATAGCGCTTTGAATATATATTATCATTAGCATCAACAGATGGCATTCCCAAAGAGTTAAGGCGCATAAAGTTTCTAATATTTTTTTAAATTATTTGTCTATATTTCGTCAATAGCGGGGAATATAAGTTTTAAAATGTTCTTTGAATAATTAATTTTAATAAAGAATTAACAGAGATATGGTATTGCCACTTAAAAACACCTTTGAGAAATAATACTTATGATAATGATGAATGAGAAATATACTTAAAGATGACATTATTTATGACATATTATTCTACATTATTTAGTGTGGAGGGAGCAGGTTACTTTGCGTTTTATGAATTTTAATTTTATATCTTGTACTCTTCTTTATGTACCTAGTAAAATAAAGTTTATGCCATCAGATTTCAACATGAGACCCATTTATATAATTATGTGTTGAAAAGATTTAAATTTATGTCAATATTAAATTATTTAATTTATTACCAATGTTGGTTTTATATACATATTATATCTTCTTATTAGGTGGACTATATCGTGGCTTGTTATTAATGCTTGTTGACCGATAACAGCATTAATGTAATGTTCTATCGAATGAATCTGACGTTCGCAAGCAACGTCGCATTGCATATACTTACAGTTCGGTTGCTGAGAGAATGCTTTCCGAAAAAATATTTTTTTAAGTAAAAAATAAACTTTGGTTATTCTATTATATTTCTGGTAAAAAATGGCAATCCCAAATGACGTGATAGGCTGCCATTTAGTGTCCTAAAACAGTTGTCTGTTGTCACAAAAGCCAGGAACACGCTCTCTCAGCGGCCGATCTAAAATTATGGCCGTGCAAACAGTATAATTGCTTTGTCAAAAATTTAAAATAATGTCCCACTATGAAACATTTCACAATTTTTGTTCAAAACAAGCTCAGTTATAAATCATTTAACATGACTCCTGGGACTTTGATAAATAAAATTCAATTGCCATTATTTTGTATTTTATTGCTGAATTATAGGGTAACAGCTATTCCGCCAATAGTGTTTACCAAAAGATGAAAAGATATATCATAAATAAATAGATTTATCAGTTTTCTTGGTGATATGATGCTGCATCCAGTCCCAAATGACGGGGTTGGAGAGTCGCGTATATACGCCCGGGAAGTTTCCTCTCGCACAGCCCAGACCCCAAGACACCACTCCTATCAGAGCGCCGTCATAGACTATTGGACCGCCACTATCTCCCTGATGAATTGAATTATTTAAAGGAATATCAGCAGATCGTATATGTCATAGAGTAACAATATTGCACGCGATGTTTCATCGTTAGTTAGAAAAAGGTCTGGCTTTCATTTGCTTATATTGGTAAATGTTCTATAGGTACACGCTTGACCTCGATCTCACCTGTTAGTACGTTAAGATGAGGCTGACGATGAATTGCGCTTACCTATATATAGATATGCACCTGATCCACTATTCGCTTGAAGGCTTTCAAGTTATAGGAGTGCGAGTAAGTAGACGCCGGGAGTGACTTTCAATCCGCAACTGTTCTCATAATAAACGATGAAATGAATCGCTTCATACGAATTGCAATTCTAGTGTTAATGGGCTGTGTTAAGCTCAGGTTCATTGGACGCCACCATTATGCAGAACACATAGCGAACTGCTAAATTAAAACCCTATGTCTTAAATTAATAATTACAAATGCTACGCGAGGCTAAATAAATTTATATTCAATCTGGTTTGGAGAATATTTCACCTGGCATGCATCAGAAGAGCTTGAAGTGAACGATCCAGCGCAAAACATGGAAGCGGGGTCGATGGACTTCCTATCTAGACCTGAACGACGGCACAGCTTCATGGGTATTGTCTTTATCGTCGAAGACTGTAAGTACGTAGCGCTAGCTCCACCTTCCTGGGGAAGATTCCACAAAGTAATGATTTGATTTCACATAGTTCATAAATCACATAGTTTGATTGTTCTAGGATTATTGAGATAAATTACGATCATTTTGCGTAAAAGGTATCGGCGCAATATATGGATCAGAAGAATCTGTAAACCGAGCCGGTCGTAGATATTAAATAATTATTAATATTACAAAATAAAATTAAATGAAGATAAAAAGTAGCTTATATAATCGTATGGCATATATAGTGTGCCATATATAGTATGGCGTATATTATACTAGCATATTATTAAGGTAGCTATGTTAAACTTATAAAGCTTACTTAAAACCAATGTAGCTTTCTTTTAGTGAAATCATTTTTAGAATCGTATCAGTAGAACCAGAGATTATCTCCTACAAATACAATACTTTACCTTTTTATGATAATAGTATACAAATATGTATAGACTAACGGTGTTCCCGCGGCTCCGCACGCATTTCTTACACAGTAATTATTTCATCTCGTAAATGTATTTTTGCTCATATTATAAGAGATTCATTACTTCATACATTTTCATACTTTTTATCATTTCTAAAAATATTATTGTTATAGCCTATCAATCATGGAATGATAATATTAATTGCTGTGTTCAAAATTTTATCAAAAGTTTTTTATGTTTTTAAATGTTCCGTACACAATTCTTTTAGATTTCATGGCATATTATCTGTCTATAAAATTTGATTAAGTTCGGTTGAGAATTATTAATATTTTTTTTTACGATTTCTAATAGTAATAAGGCATTTCATACATCCTATTAACTAACCTTAATATAAGCTACCCGTATACAAAATTTTATAAAAATCCTTCAAGCCGTTTTAAATTTAAATCTCTACAGATAGAAAAAAAAATATGGCATATTCGTCATCTGTGCTTTATAATAAATGTCTAGCGGGAAATTTCCAATAAATAAAATGACATGTACAGAATAAACTACAGATTTATTAATATAGATAAAAGGCATTTTTAGTATATAGTGTAAGTTAAAACCACAAAGACCCGAGAAATTTGTTTCCACCGAAATATTTCAGCATAACTTAATTTGTAATACTTTAACATACTTTTGTAATGTATTTTTTTTACCACATTTCACTATCAACATTCTTATTTCCTAAAATAAAAGGTGACAATACTATTCTAGATACAAATAACATTTGTATTTTTTTTGTTATATAGAAACCTATATACAATTTAATATGTTGGTATATGTGTAGGTCTTACCTTTAGTTTACCCCATCCAGACACAATAACGGGTTGATCAGCCGGCAGCCGAGAGTCCCTCGCGACGAGCCTGATGGGCAGAACCCTACATGAGAACCGTAGCGGTGTGTACAACTGAACGAGACCCACGTCGTTGGTTTTGCCCTTGCTTACGTAACGCGGGTGCACAAGGGATTCCTTCACGTCGTACATCTCTCCCCCGTGCGTTTTCCAGGAAGAGCCGAGTCTTACACTCAACTCACTCGCTCGAGATCTGGAATTGTTGTTATTGTATTACAACCAAAATCGGTGGTAGGACACGCAACACCCTGAATAGTGGCACGTGTTGCGGGAACAGCCGATGTATACCCAATAATCAAACGGGGAGGTAGGGATATGTATCAGAGTGCTTCGCGACCATCATGCATGCTCTTTCGGTTTCTCGCGTTTAGGGATCAGCTACCTAGTGTATAGCCAGCTGCCGAGAGACTCGACATGAGAGCTGTCGGCATGACAGCGACGACCGTTTTTGTGCTATACTGTACTTATCATCAGCACCGTATTACAATAAAACAAAAAAAAATGTATGCATCAGTTCACACGTGGCACAAGTGAAACTATCAGAAAATAAATGTTATTTAACAATTATTTTTAAATATCCAAAATCAGCTGGATTCGAACTATCGATCACTCGTGCGTACTGCGTATGAAGTCTGGTCGTCTCTCACCACTAGGCCAATCCGACGACGATCATAATCATGAAAATCAGGATTTGCATAATGTAAACCGTACATATTGTAAATGTATTCTATCTCATTCTTTCGTAGGCTAAATCCTATAGATGTATATGGTTGTCTCTTTTTACTGTTGCTTTTTCATTTCATCGAGTTTCTAATCACAACGGTACTAAAGAAGTTTCACCCCGTTTGTTAAGAAGCTGTGATGAATCACACCGGCGCTAGACCACCAAACAGTGACCATCACTTTTCTAGGGGTAAGTTTTCGTTTAGGGCATTTTTTAGGCGCTGAACCAGGATCCAACCAACTTGCTGAGTGCTTGCGGTTATCAAACAGGATCCATTTTTCATCGCAGGTAACAATGCGGTTCAAAATTCCTTCATTTGTGTGTCTGTTGAGCAGTGCAAGGCACGACTCGACGCGTACTTCGCGCTGGCGATCATTGAGTTCGTGGGGCACCCATTTGTCAAGCTTTTTTACCTTGCCAATTTGACGCAAATGGACCAATATTGTTTTGACGCTAACGTCGAAAGCTGCTGCTAATTCAGCCGTAGATTGTGTATCATCAGCTTCCACTATAGCCTTTAATTCGTCATTGTCGACCAAAGTCTTCGAACGACCGCGAGGTTCATTTTTCAGGTCGAAATTCCCAGAACGGAAGCGAGCAAACCAATAACAGGTGGTGCGTTGGTTTGTAGTGTTAGCTCCGTAAACGTCGTTGATGTTGCGTGCCGCTTGTGCCGCGTTATTGCCACGACGGTACTCATATTCCATAATTACTCGAATTTTTAACGTATCCATGATGACAAAAAAGATTGAATTGCGATGAAAATGTAACACTAATCAATAAACAAATGACAACTTTTGGAAAAAGAATTCCATGTTTTTAAAATAAAATTAATTTAAAATTAGAATTCTTAGCCAAACAAAAATTATTTTGGTTTGAAATGGCCAGTACTGCAGAACGGCAATTTCATAGGTAAAGAGCTATTAAAAAATATAATCGCTGTGAGACGATCATTCATCAATAACTACGGTCATGTTAGCCTGTAAAGATTACGATGAAAACCAAAAAGCCAGGAGGAATGAAGCATTGATAGTTCAGTAACAGAATGATGTGAATTTGGATTGTAGACTTAATTTAGACTCATGGTGAAGAAAAACTACTGCATGGTGGTATCAATCATCGCCAAGCACTATCACAGTTTCGACAGCTCTACTGGAAAGTCACTTTTTTTAGTCAAATTGTATGTCCTTACCGCTCAGCAACCGTAGCTACTAAATCAAGTAAAAAATTTCAACGAGTTACGAAAGATTTAATAGTATAGTAATCAATCAGTAATGAATTAGACACTCCAAACAGTTCAAAGTCACAGTTACATTTGTCATGAAGGTCGAAATTTTTATCGTTAAGTATTTTGCAATTATTGTTTATATACAAAAATAAATATTATTTACTTGTTTGACTTATTACGATATATTGAGCTATTACGTAAATCCAATTACGATGTAACTAGTGATTTATTGTGTGCACGCCCGTGCGATTGTTGTGTTCTACCCTCATACAAGTAATAAGGTTACCGTATTATGACAAGTCAACACCATTCAAGAAAATACTACTCAATTTCTTTAATACGAAATATATAATTATCTTATTATTGTTTATATATATTAGAAAAGGATTACGGACTGACTGACTAACCGACTGACATATCAACGCACAGCCCAAACTACTGCTGGGACTAGGATCGTGAAAATTTTCATGCGGGTGCCTTTCAACCCCTAATGTGGTGAAAAAAGAGATGACATTTTGTATGAAAATCCATTATTTTTGAACATAGATCTATGAAATCTGTTATTTAGTAAATCAGTTACAAAATAAAAAAGACGTCATGACGTGAATATTTGTATTTTTAAAGTGCGTTATGATGCCAGAAGTGCTATTGGCTCTGATATATTCAATTAAAAAACAAAGTTACATCAAGTGAAGTGTTCGGGCACCAGCTAGTCAACTATACTTCGATATTATTTATTATTAGGTTTACTTTCATAGCGCCAGGTTATCCCACTGCTGGACAGACCTCTTCCCCAGCAAAAGTCATTTTGTTAGTCTATGACAAACGTGGATATATTTAAATTATGAAATATGAACTATAAAAACATTACATTACTTATAGGTTTCTTCACGCTAAAACAAAACCGTTATTATTAAGAGTTTGGTTACACGACTCGAGCAATTTGGTTTCGCTTGACTGGATTTTAGTTAAAGTTAATAATCCGATACCTTGTAACTACGTCACCGAAATGAGCTCAATATGTACATATGTAGGTAAATTCAAGCGGATGAGCCGCTCAGGTATGCGCATTTGAGCTGATCGCTTCATTGAGTAGCTCGTCTCATTTGCTTGAGCGTGTTATGGCTCATACGTGATTCTATATTATTAGCAACAATGGGAGCAATATATGTAAAAACATATATAGTAAAATGTATACAAAAAAATGTTTTTTTTTCTTTTGTTTTCGAAATGACCTCAGGGAGGATTTTAAATACAGGACTTCGACCTCCGAGGCCAGTCGTCGATTGCAGCACGCACAACGTTCATGTCTATATCAGCCACTGTTTTAACCAGGATTGCTTTGAAAGATTTTAAATTCTGGTGAGGTTTAGCGCAGGATTTTCCCTCCAAATGCTACAATATTTTCTAGTCAAACGGGTTTAAGTCTGGGCTGGAGGAGAGACATTCTTCGTGCCCGGCCTGACGAAGTCGATTCCATGTGCGATCAGCCAGTTTTGTGTACTTACTGCCCGATGAGCTGGCGGTGGCCAGTGTCGGTTTTTGAACATTGCTTAAGAAAGAGGTTTCATAACCTTTGTAAGAAATGTATTTTGATACACAAAAGCACTAGTTTCACACCTTTTTCACAGAAAAACTCCTCACAACAACATTAAGCCAAAGCATAAATGATGATGAATAATGCCCACGCTGGATCCTCCTGCTAGCTTCTTCACTGTAGTGTGCATATACTTTATCAAATTAAATTTTGTAACTCTCTACTACGTTAAAAATTTTGGCCTCTGAAAAAGGATTTCGCTGTATTTTTTTCCAGCGTACCGTCTTAACAAAGCTCGGGATGTCTCGAGCCTTAAATTTTTCAGACGCTCATTATGAAAATGTCCTGTTTTTCTTCAATAAGCTTCGAGTCTCAGGTCTTCACTAAACACTCTTTGTTTCTCCTTAATCACAACTGAAGGGCAAATATTTTTGCTCACAGACAAAATTTCGTTGTATTCGCGTCCGCACTCCTTTGAAAACCGATGGTGTCCTAACTGTACGAGGTCGAGCGCTCCTTTTATTGTCTTCGAAGTTTAAATCTTTACTAAATCGTTTGACATTATGATAAAGAAATCTCCAAGTTATTTTACATTTTGCAGAAGATTAAAAATCTCGATTAATCGTAATAACCGTAGCTCTGTTTTCCTTTTGTGTCCACTCCATTGTACTAAATAAAACAAAATAATTTTCTTTTTTATATTAAGATGGCGCGATAATTCCTTATTCAAGATCAATGTAAAAATTGAAAATTTATTTTAAATAATGATTTGACAGAACTTATGACTCGACTTACATTCTTCATAGTCCAAGTGCTTTGAAGTTCAATTTAAAACAGAGGCGTGTTAAAATCTAAAATATTTATTGATCTACGTGCATTTATCCAATGTTACTTTTTCATTATATTATAAGGTAAAATATTCTATAACATTTGTGATGCAAACAAGATATATCGGAAGACAAATAACGCAGTAATAAGAAATATATTGGACTATAGACAAAGAACAAACCCAAAAAATTTATCTTCGCCAGAGGACGACGATAAATTTGTTGTAGCAATCGTAAAACTCTCCGAAGAGGCACGCACTTGTTTAGGTAAATTTACAAAGTAGATGCCTCTTTTGCATTGGGAAAAAAAACACAACGTCTCCTGGGAGTAAATTGAAAGAGTCGAAAAGAACGCAATCCACTTGGGCTAGTAAATAAAAACATACGAGTATTGTCTATTGTCGAATTTGTATGGAAAAGTGACAATTCTGTTTTTCAAATCCATCAACTTAGTATCGGTAGATTTTAATAAATAACGAAGAATATTTAAAACATATGGATTAACAATGCTTAGTTTTGAATGAAACATCCGTATGGGTGGTGTTTACTTATATATTGTTGATCAAGTGGATGCGAATCTAAATGTAAAAAAATAATAAAAAAGAGAACGTGGTTCGCCTTGGAGATACGTTCAGACCAAATCTTAAGTACCAAATAAAAATACTTACTCACCAATTCGACCAACTCGATCTCCTAAATGGCAGGCCTCAGTTTTGCTGGTATATTATGCGATGCAGCTGCGATGAGGCGATGCGATAAGATCTTTAATTTCTTATTAATTTCTCTTATGCGGTGCGTAAAATTATGTATCGTTTTTCTTCAATGATATGAAATGTAATGTGACATGCATTTTTCTTTTATATTTGAAAATTTGTCAGATATATATCGCACATGCGCGTGCGCGAGCGGCAGAAGATGGAACTTGCATAGTGAAATATCCGATCCACTGTCGATTTCAGGAGACGAGGTACCGAATGGCTGAATGACCGAATGCGGTCTTTTCAAATGGCACCTTGTATTTGATGTGAACGTACGTAAAATATGAAAAGTCTAAAACGGCGTAAACAATTGTTCTTCTTTCTCCTTTTTCCAACTTTGGTAAACAATTCTAGTTATGAAGAATTGTTACTGCCATTATAATCCAGTGGATAATTATTGTTTCGTTTTAAAAAGTTCAATATTCTAATAAAATATTTTACCCAGTTGCAACTTTCCAGGGAATTTTGTGACATCACAAAATTTATGCCCCGTGTTATTATGTCCAATTCCTTCACTTATTCGTGATAACTTAAGTTATAAATTAAAACTAGCACATGACTGATTAAAATGCCGCCAAAATTATTGACATTGTTATTTAAACTTAAGCTTTTTGCCATAAGAAAGAGTCGTTTGACGTCGAAACAGAAAAAAACTTCATAGCGTTAGTGATGTTTATACTTCGTTACGTGTGGAGAAAAAGACCTTAATAATTATATTTAGATTTTTGAAAAATGATTGAAACAACATACATATTTACAACCACTCTAGGGTTCTGCAATAATATCCTTCATTAAAATCAGTACTGCACTGCAATCTGGTGCACGCAAAATTGAATCTAAGCAAACTGTTGTTTCGGGACCATAATTTTAATAGAACACAGCGATTATTGCGATTGCTCAATTAGGTATGTAGCCCCTACATTTTATAACCTTTTATCATACTTACTTAAGTAGGCAATGGGCAGCGGTCAAGATCCAGGTGACGGTGATGACGCTACCACCGCATATGGGGTAAGTTTTCTGGCGTAGTAAAACCTGCCACGGGACTGCCGTGATCGAGGTGTTTCTTCCAGACACTATTCTTCTCGTTAACCCTGGTTGATGATTATCTTTTTTTATATAGATACCACAAAATATTTTTTCTGCATCATCTATATTAATAAACATGTAGTTGTACATCTATTTTTTTTCCAAATTATCTGATCTGACACTTATATAAATAAATGATCACGAATATGCTATGAAAAACATTTTTGACTATCAGTTTCTTTGTATGTATGTTTGCACCTAAAAACTGCTTGACCTGGATAGACTAGATAGGATAGATTGATAGAATTCGGCTCTTCTCGGTGACAGGATTTTTTTATAAATCGGTGCTTTGACCTTTATAAGTGCAATTGACAGATCTAGATTGAAAAAAGGTTATGTAAATTTAATTTATTTTGATAAACTTAAATTTAAGTAGGTATGTAAAATATTATAACCTCTTCGCCCGGATGAAGTATCATCTGTAACCAAAGATTTATTTTAATGAAAAAAGAAAAGTTACAAATAGGCAAGCTTGATGAAAACGGGCAGCAATCGTGTCGCGTCGATCGACCTGTGTTCGAATCTTTGCAGGGAGCCTGAGCTTTTGGTAAAGGAAAACATCGTGATGAAACCATAGTATGGTGGCAGTGCATTTTCTAACGCCTGCCTGGCTAGGTATCACCCTAAAGTTGAAAATCTGCCGTCGTCAGCAGCATTTCCGGCAGTTACACTTGAGAACCAGTCCTTTCAATAGGCTTAGCGTGTTACCATCTTGGGTCATGTCGTCACCTAACATCAGGTGATTGTTTTGTTTGTTTCCAAACTTGTAAATTGCCAAATTGTAGCCAAACGCTAAACTAAATATATAGGCTATTTATACCTAACCTTAAATAGGGCCGCAGTACTAGCACAAGACATCGAGCTTGCTATTTTTTAGGGCTAAGTTAAAACGCTTCTTGTGCCAGTGTGTGTTACCAACGAAAAACCTACACATTGGAATACAGTAGTAAGACAGTCGAACCAAGTGATCTTTAAAACCGATAGTATCGACATTATTCGACTAACTATCAATTGTTTCTTAGGATTGTATCTAACACCCAGATGATCGAGCGACGACGGCGAAAAAATAAAAGTTTATATTTGCATGTTCCACGGCTACCATATTCTAAATGAAAAACATAATAGGTTGACAAGCCATTGCTCTAAAAAAAATTGCACAGGTCAAAGTTCTTAACAAGGCCCCTGGCGTTTGCTAATGTTGTTAATCGTCCTTTTGAAATATATCAAACGTTTACAATCGATTTAGTGGAATTGTTTATCTATTATGAATCTATGTTTAATGAAGACTAGGTTAGGTTAGACTCCAACTTAATGGCCTTTTCTTAAAATAAACACTTTTACCTCTATAAATGGCCTTATAATTTTTCATGGATGTAACAAATTCACTTACCCATTAAACTGGATAACAGGTTGTTATACAAAGTCCTATACTGTGCCAACACTTTGGTTTCATTGAGATACTCGAGTAGGTCTTGCTTGTGCATCTCTATCTCCTCCGCGAGCTCTGTGTAGTCCAACTGTTTCCCGGCTGTTATCGGCTCAGCACTCCCACATACGTAAACGCAAAACAATAGGCAAAATTTCAAACTCATTTAGGAATATTGACTAAAGGTGGTACCTAATGTTCGTTAGTAAATGTTGTTTTATGTAAAGCCTACGAAAGGGACTGGCTTTCAAACGGAAGACATTGAAAGATGCCTGTGGAGAACGAGGAGACTGTGGATTATTAAAAAACTGACGCCATATTATGGTTCTATATGTCCGAAGCAATGATCAAAGCGCTAACACTGAGTTATCTACACTTCAAAATTCACTTAAAATATTTTCGAATCCACGAAATTTATGTATTCTAGTGGTTCTCAAAATCCCTCCTAATATTTTTATACAAAAATAATTAGATATGATAACAATCTACAAATACAAAAATAACATCGTGTGTTTTTTTATTTCTTAAATCTATGAATATATTATTTGAGTATCTATATTATTGAAGAAACACACATTCACTTAAGTAAGTTTGTGTGTATTTTATAATTACTAACTTTCAACAAATCAATTATTTGAAAATGACCGTGAAATAGGTAATATTAATTGCTGTACAAGATGGTGTTGTTATTGTTCATATTTGGTTATTTGAGTTTGGCAAAACAACGATACTAGATGGTGCCATCAGGAACAATGGTGTATCGGTTGCTGAGAGATGAGAATTTACTGACTGTCGCCGTTGAACCTACCACGATGAAACTCACAAGGTAGCCGGATACATTAAGCTCGCAGTACTGTGTACAAAAATCAGGCGCTATGATAATTTTACCATTTGTACAGTGGTCGCGATCTGGTTGGGCATCAGTATTTTACCATCGCATATTTTTATTTCCAACAACCTGTATACCATGCAAACGACGATGGTCTTTTTTATATCTATTGTAATTAAATACCCTATATTTTTATACGTGGTTTTTGAATTTTTGGAATATATATTTTTAAACTACAAAGGTGACAAACAACCATACGGCTCGTCTGATGGTAAGCGGCTATCGTAGAGTATGGACGCGTGTAATACCATAGATATCACTAGCGCGTTACGACCTTGAACCCCCTTACCTCAAGGAGCTCTGGAAATCCTACTCAAAGCAGGAACACAAAACTGGGTCATTACACAAGTAGCATTAATGTAAATACGTTGAAATTTAATAGATAAAACAAATTTTAACAACAACATTAAATAAGCATGTTAGGATCTATCGCCAAGCACCATACTATTCCTGCAACTAACCTTGATAGCGAGTTCAGTTAGGTTTAGCGTGTTACCATTTACGGTCACATCGATACTCATTATCAGGGTATATTGTGCTCAAGCACTAGCTAAAAAGTACATAGAAGAAAATGAGAGTCTTGTAACATATGTATGTGTTTTGCAAAAAATTCGTTTTCATTTCTGTGAAATTGACAAAGTGCTTATGCTTATCTTAGTTTCCCTACCTACCTACTACAAATTTATTTGTAGCTACGGTAGAGTATTTTAACATATTTTACTGTTAAAATTGTTATTAAATATGAGAAAAAATAACAAAAAATGTAAAAGCGTGTTATTCGCCCATAAATCATAACAGCAAAGCAGAAAAAAGAAAATTTCATAACTAATAATTTAACTATGAGAGCTGCAACATTCCTCGCTCAGATACCGCATTCCAATTAAAGTTAGTTTTGTTTGAAAACAAATGTTCAAATACATAAGCACACATGTACATTAATTAAAAAAAAGAGTGTGCAAAGTACCTGAATAAAATTATTAGCTTAACATATTAATGACAATTGCTATTAAAATTTGAAGAGGAGTATATTTTATTGATTTTTGTACTAAGTATAAGCTTTTTATTTTCATGCAATCTAATGAAAATATAATTATTAGTTTTTGTAACTCTTTAGATTTTTTGCTGTATTTTTTCTTAAAATTAGTTGAACAATATTGGAGTAACAAATGAAAGGACGATTTTACGAATAAATAAAGTAATCATTAATATTAAAACCTTATGATTAAGAATTAATAAACTTTTAAAAATTATTAGAATTTGTGAAAACATAGTAGGTAGGTACCTGAAGCAATTTTTATAGTATTTATAGGATTAAAATTTATTATAATATGATCGTAAACGTCCTATGTACCAACTCCATAAGAAAATCAGGTTATATTAAAATTTTAAATGAACACTAATAATTCGATAACATATCACAAAATAATGTTCTTTCTAAAGGTAACAAGAACATTGCAGCAACAATGTAACTAAAACTACTCAAAGTGAACAGTACCGGGGGATTACCCTCCTACGTGAGAGAACAAGCTCTTGGCGACACGGACACAATACACTGTGATTTAGAGCGAATCCAGTTTACACTCTTCCTTTGAAACGTTAGTGGGATACGCCTTTTACATCTAACACGCGAACCTTGTCGTTAATACTTACATATACTTTGTTACGCGCGTCTTCCTGTTGAGATGTTACGATCGAAAGATAATTTGATTGAATGAAAATTACTAAGCAAAAATATTAGTCTAAATTTTAATTACACTTTTTTTATTCTAGCAAGGTCAAGTGACGACACTCACACTGATAGTAAGCACTGTATAACCTAAAAACAACAGCGACCACCGATAAATCTACAATATACAGTCCATCGCTAGCCTGAAAAAAAGAAAATATTTATTTCTCTAAATGTCTCTCCACCTTTCTTTGAAAGACCAAATGTTGTACGGAGGAGGGAACATATTAGCCGGGAGATGATTCCACAGCTTCACAGTACGGCAAAGATATGACTTTTTACGAAAAGAAAACAAAACGATTCATTACGACTCATCGATTCCAGTTTCGGGATCGAGACTAGCTTATACCCAGCTACATATTTGGGTTAACAGTGGTACTTGGAAAATATATCGGTTCAGTGACCATAAGTGTTCATTAAAATATCTATAAGCAGATCAGGCTGCGTTTAGACATATATCGACATCCAATATAAATAACATAGTTACTTTAATTAAAATACTAACGTATATATTTTGGCGAGCAACAAGAAGAGAAAATAAATATTTATCCAGAATTCCTAAAACAATGGATTGTATATCAATTTTTGCAATTACGGTCTCGAAACAAGCGGTGATGCGTTGAAAGAATGAGCCGGCAATCAGTTCGCTGTTCGTATTAATTAGACACATCCTTCCGCAAATACCTAGATAGAATCTATGTACTCACACGGATAAGGTAACCACCATTCTTGGTACATAATAAAATTGTTACAATAAATAATAATTTTAAACGTTTACTGACCGAGTTCATAAAATCCTCGTATCGTATATGTTTGTTGTACCTTTTTTTGTCATTATAGCACCACAATGCGACAATAACAGTCCTTCTGTTTCTGTTCATATCGATTTATCCTATTGGTCGAATCCCTTCGGCCTACATCGTGTGACATCATTGCCTGTTCATCTTGGTGCGAAGCTACCATACCTCAGCTCATTGTAGTCTCAAAATATTTTATCTGAAATGCTAGATAAAATCTTATCACCGGGCAGAAATTGCCTGATGCTAAGCACAGTACAAGCCAAAAATAACGACAACCACTCACAGATCTACAGTCCATCGCTAGTCATCGCTGTTAGGCCGTAAGTCTCTAAGCAGCTGGCTGATCCCGAAACGCAATAAGCCAAAAAAGAGTTACTGTGACAGGGCTTAACACAAAGTGCACATGATGATCGTAACTCAGTTGAATACAGATCCCTAATACTCCGCTTGATAGTGGCTCCCTCTCGTGCATGCATTATATTATTATTAACTGTAAATATTGTTTGTACAGATGACAAAAACATAAGCCCGATCGAGTTTCTTGCCAGTTCTTCTCGATGACTGGGATTTATTCCGAACTGGTAGTAGAGTTTGACATTCATAAGTGCCTTCTTCATTCATAAGTTTCAATATAGCTGAAGATACTCCAAACCTAGAAAGAATCCATTATTTCACAAATATAGTTGCCAGGATATCCACTGGCTTGGCGAGTTACTACTCTATTAAATGGTTGATTTGCGCCACCTAGAAAAATTGCAGTTAACTATTACCGCGCCGTGCCCATAAATGTGGTTTAACCTTACTTCATAAGCCCGGTAACGGCTACCGCACGTTGCCTATAGATGGCGGCGAATCTAATGCGTACGCAGGTACACGCGTGCGTTGTTGCACCAACCGTCCGCGCGGTTCAACCGCCATCCTACGCACGTCAATGAGCTCAAAAACCACAATATGAATACCGGAAAGTGAGCTAGCTGCCTATGTCTTGTGAGTACACATTTTTAAGTACCTATCTATTTATAAAAAATAATGTGGATCATCAGCCCCGCCCGCCTTTATGTACTCATCAACCCTTTCCGCAGTGTCCGCCCCGCATAAAACATAAGTGGCGAGCCTTGCCACATCCCGCGGTAGGAAGACTATTTCCATGTTGCTCCATACTCTACCCTCGTCATAGGTGCTTGGCTATAGATAATTATTTTGAGCGTGATTAGGGTGCGAAAATTAGGAAACGTCTTAACATTCTACTTAATATTATAAATGTGAAAGTTTGTATGTTTTTACTAAATCACGCAACAGTGTTCAACGGATTTGGATGTTTGACAAAGATAATTTATAATTGGATTAACACTTAGCATACTTGTTACTCTGGTAAATAACATATTTTTCATTTCTCTGTTTACTCAATTCTGAAGATCATGGAGACGAAGTCGCGGGCGGATATTTTGTTCACGATGTTTTCCTTAACCGAAAGCTCAGGTTCATTATAGTATTCAAACACACAAGATAACGTCGAAGCGTTCTATTACTGAACTATCATCACTTTATCGTCATTAGTGATGCATTTATGCGTTTATATGTCATTTTTTATTTTTCTATTTCGTTTGCGTTAACATACTCATCCTATATACAAATGCAGTAAATTCGAATTGATTAAAGTTTGTGTTTTTTTAAATGCACCGAATTAACAATTTAACTCTAATGCTTCCCAGATAAGTCCTCCTTCCATTTCTAATTCTGGTACTCTTTCCCGGATATAATCACAGCTCCAGACCAATGATTTTATTCTATTAACTAGTATTTTTATGATAACATACTGAGTAATTGTTTTCTTGTAAGCATTTTCTGATAGTCGCTTATTTTTTTGATGTGTAACATCTTTCTTTTCGGTTGCTGGATATTTTTAGTGAGAATGTTTTTTTTTATCGTAGGCCGATGACTACACTGTACCTGACCTGTTACACAGTGCAATCCAATAACATCGGCGACTACCGCAGGATTTATAATACATCGATAGTCGTCGCTGTCATGCCGGCCTGCTTAAATATTTCTCCACGTTGTGTTTGAAGGACTCCATATTGTAGGAAGGAGGGAAAACACTGGCCGGGAGACGGTGTAAGGATTGTATTTTCAATCATTTTTTATCTTTTAATTATATATATTTATTTTAACTTAGTTCAGATTTCATTAATTCATTTATTATGTTTCGGCTGCTTCCGAAGGCATCATATCTTTAGTTCATTTATTATATTTTAATACAAACTTCTTTTACGATTTATATATTGAATAAGTAGGTCATATTCTAATGTTGTATTTTGACTGAAGAATCTTTTAAATTTAAAATATAGAAGGACACGAAAATAATTGAAACATGACATAGGGATTCTGTTTTAGGAGAGACTTGCCGATCGGACGTCTATGAAAACACGTATATTATTTTACAAGATTTTTACAAGTTTATTTATATCTTCTTATTCTACATTATTATTTGGATTCATACTTACACAGCAAGAACCCCTCATATTGTAATCGATATTCTAAAGAATTGAAACTATTTATTCGAAATTGTGAAGAGTCAACAAATTTTACAAAACGAATTAAAAACCTGGCGGATACATTCAATCATGCTGGCTTGAGGAAGCAGAAATAATAATGGAGCTGAATGGAGTTTATTGAAACATAAGCGTCTCACGATGCAATTTCATTAACAGATCTTGGACGGATATATTAAAAACCTGGACATTTTTTTTATTGGTGAAAGTGTTACTATAATTAATAGATTTAATAAGGTACTCTATTTTTATATATCTGATAATGTAAATGCCTTCGGATTACACATATTAATCTATTTTCCATTTTCATTTCCATAACTTCTTTTAATATATTTATTTTCTGTTACATTATATGTATTTAATTGTCCACGTGACAATTTGGCGCCCAATGTAAATAATACCACTGAGCTAGTCATTTTCTAAATTCTAAAAACCACTTACACAAGTGAGACGATTAATCGTAAAAACAAAATTTGGCAAAAATATTTGGACTTCATCTTTTATCTACTCTATATATATATTTATATATTGTTATTCATCTTTCCATTTACTTTTCATTATATTATTTTAATACCCATTAGGCTTATTATTATATTATATCTTATTTATTTAAATATTTTAACATGTATGTTTATTTTAAATGGGATTTTATTAAAGATACTTCGATAGGCTTACTATATTCTTCAGCGTCTATGCTGCATTCTTATTATCTTGGGTAACCTTAAAGTTACCCAGGACTTATTTATATCGACACCTACCCTACGTCGATATATTTTATTGTAGCATCTTGGATGTGAAGATTTGAATGCCTGAAGTGGAATAATAACTACTAGTATGTATTTATTTGATTTTAATTATTGGGGTTATAGAGCGGTTGACTACTCGTTAAATAAGCCTTAGGTCAAAAGTATTTATTTATTGTTATAGAGCGGGTAATTACTCTTTAAATTAGCCAAGAATTCGAGCGGAAGACAACTCGTTAAATAAGCCTAGGTCATGTTAATGAGCAACTTTTGGAGTAGGCGTCATTGAATGTGAACCCTATCCCCTACTGAATGAGTGGTGATATTATGAGAAGTTGTATGTTGTGATGTATGCTAAGGATGTATGAATTTGTGAAGTATGCTCATCTATATTTATTTATTTATCTTTCTAAATTTTTCTAAGTCGAAAAATTTTTCCGGGGAAAAGGGGAAATGTAATGATTGTATTTTCAATCATTTTTTATCTTTTAATTATATATATTTATTTTAACTTAGTTCAGATTTCATTAATTCATTTATTATGTTTCGGCTGCTTCCGAAGGCATCATATCTTTAGTTCATTTATTATATTTTAATACAAACTTCTTTTACGATTTATATATTGAATAAGTAGGTCATATTCTAATGTTGTATTTTGACTGAAGAATCTTTTAAATTTAAAATATAGAAGGACACGAAAATAATTGAAACATGACATAGGGATTCTGTTTTAGGAGAGACTTGCCGATCGGACGTCTATGAAAACACGTATATTATTTTACAAGATTTTTACAAGTTTATTTATATCTTCTTATTCTACATTATTATTTGGATTCATACTTACACAGCAAGAACCCCTCATATTGTAATCGATATTCTAAAGAATTGAAACTATTTATTCGAAATTGTGAAGAGTCAACAAATTTTACAAAACGAATTAAAAACCTGGCGGATACATTCAATCATGCTGGCTTGAGGAAGCAGAAATAATAATGGAGCTGAATGGAGTTTATTGAAACATAAGCGTCTCACGATGCAATTTCATTAACAGATCTTGGACGGATATATTAAAAACCTGGACATTTTTTTTATTGGTGAAAGTGTTACTATAATTAATAGATTTAATAAGGTACTCTATTTTTATATATCTGATAATGTAAATGCCTTCGGATTACACATATTAATCTATTTTCCATTTTCATTTCCATAACTTCTTTTAATATATTTATTTTCTGTTACATTATATGTATTTAATTGTCCACGTGACAACGGTTCCACAGCCCCACAGTACGGCAAAGATACAACGTAGCAAATTTCTTTGTTCGAGCCGAGATGGAGGTTACTGTAAAGTTGTGGCTCGGAGACCAGCGCGTGTGGTTCTATTATGAAAGGGAGAATAGGGAATAAGTTTAAATAGCTCTTCATAACACTCGCCATGATACAGACGGTAGAACACGCTCAGCGAGGCAATATCCCTGCGCAGCTGAAGCGGCTCGCTGAACTTAGTAACGTCTGCATCATTTACAATGCGGACAGCCCGTCCAGCTGCAACCTGTCCAGCGCTTCGAGGAGGTATTTAGCGGATCCGTCCCAAAGGTGCGAACAGTATTTCATACAAGGCCGAACTTGTGCCTTGTAAGGCATAAACAGCTGTTCGGACGTGAAAAACCGTCGCACCTTGTTCAGGACTCCGAGTCTCCGAGATGTGGCGGAGATGACACTGCCGATGTAATCCCTGGAGTTGAGGTCGCTGAATATCCATACCTAGGATACTGAGGCTGTCACGCTTTGCTAGCGAGACGTTCTGAAGAGTGAGGAGAGGGGAAAACGGGGATTTCTTAGTAGAAAACGCGCACACCTGAGTTTTCTTGGCATTGAACTCAACCAGGTTACTTGCGCCCATGTAGATATGTGGCGCAAGGATTGATTGAGTTCAATGGCAAGCTTCTCCCGTCTCTTTTCTGTTTCTCCCCGACCACAAGTGCGTTTTGCTGTCATACCACCCATGAACAGTGCTATCATCTGCATAGCAATGGATATTACCCAAAGGTAACATATCATTAATATGCAGAAGAAACAGAGTGGGCGAAAGGACAGAACCTTGCGGAACTCCAGCATTAACTGACATGAGCTGCGAATCACATCCATCAACTAGGACACGAATTCTGCGCTCATGTAGAAAACCAGAGATTTATGTGTACAAGTTGCCGGGAAGTCCCTACATCGGAAGTTTGGTGAGAAGACCATGGTGCTAGACCCTATCAAAAGCTTTGGTTACATCAAGACTAATAGCCAAGGCTTCGCCATGCTTATCAATCGCCTCACCCCAGCGGTGCAATACGTACGCTAGAAGATCACCCGTCGATCGATTCTGGCGAAAGCCATATTGGCGCTCGCTTAACAAAGAGTGATCCTCCAGGTAGCGGACAACTGGGTGATCCGCTCCATGATTTTACACAACACTGAAGTTACGGCGATTAGGCGGTAATTGTTAGGGTCCAACCGATCCCCCTTCTTGGGAATCGGTTGCACATTAGCCTCACCCCAAACCCGAGGCCCGACACCAGAGAGGTAGGATAACCGGTATAGGCGCGTTAATTTAGGAGTTAACTCAGCTGCACATTTTTTGAGAACTACCGCTGGGATGCCGTCCGGACCACTAGCCTTTCAAACATCGAAACGATGATCGAACGATCGCAATTTTCTAAACACATCACAATGCCTGAACCGTATATCAGACATTTTGATACCACAGTTGGGTACAATAGGTGGTTGTGCGTTACGATCGTCGAGCTGAGAGTTAGCCGCAAAGAGATTAGCAAGCAGAGCCGCCTTCTCCTGCGGCTCGTGAGCCAGTGATCCATCAGAATATCTCAGCGGGGATAATGTAGGTCGACAGAAATTTGCTTGCACGGCTTTGGCCAGACTCCAGTAGACTCGACTATTAGTCGGATGACCTACTAGGTGACGACCAATTCGCGCAATGCGCTGGGCATCCGCTTTAACATAGGCTCTCTTGCAGGCCTTGGTGGCAGACTTGTAAGGTGCTTTAAGACAATTAATATTCAGATCCTTGTTCGCGCGACCCTTGACCCAATCGCGATACGCGGCTTGCTGATTGCTAACAGCATCAGCGCATTCGCGATTGCACCAGGAGTGTCCTTTACGATTGCAAACAATCTCGGAGGAAGGAATATAATATTCCATTCCAATCCCGATCTCGCCGGCAATGGCTTCGGAAATCACAGAAGGATCTTTGTCATTAAAGCAACGTTGCCTCCAAGGGATAGATGCGAAATAGTCACGCATTCTGTCCCAATCCGCTTGATCCTAACACTAAGAGGAGGTGGAGCGCGAGGCACAGATGTTACTACCAGGCAGTGGTCCGAAGTGCCCAACGGGGCACAGACTGACACATCATACCCAGTAGGATGGCTCGTCAGCAGAAGGTCCAAGAGAGAGGGCGCGTGACCTGCAACATCGGGAATCCGGGTGGGCTGGATTACCAATTGAGTCAAGTAAACCTATACTCATTTGATGCGCTGTTATAGTTTGATGGCAAGAAAGAAGAAAACGCGAAGAGCGAGTGACTTTTGTCCGAGTCAAGGCTCACCAGCATGAATCACCGACTTACTAAAATACCAGAGTGAAATACTGATCCAGCGGACGGAAGGGCCCCCGTACCCCCCCGGGCTAGGTCGACGGGACCCCAAAACCGATCACCAATCGGCACGACGAACCTACCCAAGATTATGCACGGCTGGGCGGGGCAGCCTCTCATGGTGGTTGTACATAATTGGGCCCCTGTACTGTACCGCGGGCGGCCAGCGGAACAACCGTTTCTACAGGTCTCCCTGGCCGCCGGATCAATGCAGTTCCCTCAGGTAGTAAACCATTGGGATCCTACTGGTAAACCCATACCACGGAAAAACTCCCTCGATATCTGGATATGCACAGGCTGATCCCGAAACGCGACTCGCGATGCGAGTTACTATGACGGACTTTTCACCACATGCATGGTGGTCGCGACCCAGTCGGGCAAAATAACCCTACCACCCCGCTATCACCATATCCTCGTCCGTCATTCAGCAGGGCGCGCCACGTGCAGGTGAGGTTGGCTTGGGTGTCTCATTTTTAAAGATGTTATTCGACACCCCAAAATTTAGAATTTGGTAAAGTGACAAAAATGTGTTACAGGAAACCGGGGAAGCGCGCGCTATTTCATTTGACCAATGAGCGTGCGCGGTGGCGGAGAGATGGCTGTGAGATGGTGCGCACCCATTTTGCGTGAGGCTGGTACCACGACGTACTGTCGGCCAACATAATGTATGCGTGTGTTTGACGAGAAAGAGAAAGGGAAATAGAGAAGGAGAACGCATCAGCTGTGCAGTCATCTACAGTTATACAGTGTTGTGTATAAAATCTGAGGTTTTATTTATATGTGTAAACTATATTAAAAATTATCTTTCTGGCAACTTTCATAATTCTAAAAAAAATGCGAGTAAGCAATTATTCGAATAAATATTTTAGTGAGTATATTTTTTTCAGGATTTACGTTACTATTACTTATTTATCACGACTAGAATTAAACTTGCGTGAGCAAGCGCGCGCTTTAATATAGAATTACATATATTTCCATGCTTAGAATATATTCGACTAATAATATGACGAATAAATTGACTTCACATATATTTCATCTCAATTTCATAGTAGGATAACATGTCAGATATTACACATCATATGCGACTACTGTAAGGCTCGTTTTATTTTTTGGTTAACTTTTTTTTTAATTTTGGTTTTTAGTATTAAATGGTAACAGATAAATATAAACATAAAGGAATTAAGCTAAAACTAAAGTATAAACATAATATGTATGTACTACTTCAGTTGGCCCGCTAAATTAATTAATAAATAATACAAAAGACGTATTCATCTACTAACTCTGTTTACTACAATAGACAGAAAAGGGCGCAATGATTTTTTCTTTTTATATAAAAATAGCTTTCATTCCAGTTAATTCGGGCAGATGAATCTTTCCCAGCGAGAAGTATTATGTTAAAAGGTTTTTGTGTTATCGATCGAATATCCGTTTCTCAGACCGAATGGTGTAAAAAATTGCGTTGTCCGCGCTCATTACCGTTTCCGGTGATTATAGGGCGGGTGCGGGCAGGGGAGAAACTACCTTCGCTCAGCGAGACCCTTTGTGATGAAACTGTTCGCTGTGAAACGTTGGGGAGTTATTCACGGAAATAAGACTAATTTCGGTAGCAGGAAATTATTATATTTATTCTGTTGCTGCGTTTCTTTATTTCAAATCAGTTGATAAAGATTTTCTACTGTTGTGACCACCATATATTTCTGTAAAAATAAATATTTGATGGTAAAATTGTGATAATCCACTTTTAGCAATCCCTGACCAATTTCCTGCACATCTGAGATCCGAAAGTCAACTCTATGAGCTTCAGAATCCCAACTGAATTACTCCATCTATTGTTGAACAAGCTCTTCTGAGCCCTGAAATAATGATCTGCACCGTGTCACACTCGTGGGTACTTAAAAAAAGCAACTAAAGCGATTCTGAAATTTTAAATCGGGTTTTCTTTAAATTCGATTTTCAATGTGTTTATGGTAGATATGACTGGGAGCGGTTAATATTTTAAATTTAAAAGGGGCTAGTTGTAGAGTTCAGTAGACAGGATAAGAGTTTCAACTAAACATAATAATTTTCTCAAACGAGTACAAGGTATTAATTCCCACCATGTAAAGTTGGCATCACGATATTTTCCTTCAGCAAAAGGTCCGACCTTTCTTTTTAGTATATAGACTTACGTAATAGAATGTGACGTTCTTGCCAGTTTTCATAATTACATAAGGTTTCTAAATAAAAATACCTTCGATCGAATTGCAAATTGACGTATTTACTAAAATAAAAAGAGAACGAATATCAATAAACTTAAGAAAATCGAAATAATAAGCCACAATTGAGAAAATACAACTTTCTTATAAAAACGTCGTAGCACTCGCAGTACTATTGCAGTACATTAAGGAATGGTTGGCTTGCAACGAACTAACATAATCATCAGGGCAAGTAATTCCCTCTTTTCCATTCTATAGTAGTTTATAAACCACCAGCAAAGCAGGTTGTCCATATCTCACGCATTTCAATAATCAGTTGCCATATATGTATGCTTTGTTATTTTTTCAAAGTACGTCGAACTTCATTAATCATGGACGTGACTTAACATCGGTCGCCTAGTGTTTTCACAGTCGAGTGTACAGAGTGGTTTGACCTTGCCCAATAGATCATTAACAAACAATGTAGGAAGAATACTGAGAAACTGGCTGTCGTCCTTAATCTTAATAAAGATACAATGGTTATCAGTACTATTTATTATCAGTGGTATCTAAAGGATCATCGAACTTTGAGTAAATGAACCTTACTTTTATTTCTTATAATTAGTGGCGGTAAATCCTTGAGATCCCTGCAAATTTCTCACTGTCGAGAATGTAAAAATTCAGATAACTTTTGTTATCGCTACTGAAATATATATATCGTAGCTGTTAATTAGGTCAAAACATGAACAGTGCTCATTGTGCATCTATTATCCTTTCTTAGAAATGGACACTCGAGGAAGTTTTGCATGCTAAAATTGACGTCAGTTTTCTTCTCGTTCTCGCAATAAGTATCATTATTCTTTATTGCATGTACACCTGTATTCACCACTAGTACTGGTCAATGGAGGTAACCCATATATCGCTCGTCGTTTGTTCTCACATCCAAGTTTCCAAAGGTTTGCATAATTGTTTTTGTTACTAACGCAAACCGGTTTATATTCTTCTGAACAAATACAATTTATACATGGGCCCTCATGCATTATCCCGACTCGCGGCAGGCCGAGATGATCATTTCTTCGGTTCTCGCAATCAAGCTGGTAGCGGTTGTTATATGTTATTTTATTTGTACCACAAACGGGGTCTATAATAAGTGGATACATGCAACTTTCTATTGGACAAGCTCCGAAAAATCTAACTCCGATACCTGGTTTGCCTTGAGCTTGGTTTAATCGGCTGATACATACAAGGATACATATGTTTTTGTAAGTTTTATTATCAGTGCCGCAGACAGGGCTAATATCGCTGCTGCAGATACAAATCGGTTGTTTGCAGACATCTTTGTAAACGATGTATATGTGGGGTAGACCGTATCGATCCCGTCGCTTATTCTCGCAACCGATGGTGCATTCGTTGGAGTACGTCTGGTTATCAGAACCGCAGACTGGTTGGTATACGGTAGGGCACACGCATGGCTCTAGATGACATTCTCCATAACTAGCTACGTCAATTGACGGTAAGCCGATTCTAATGTTACGATTGCTAATACATTTGAGGAGGCATATGTTATAGTAAGTTCTGTTGTCGGTGCCGCATACTGGTTCGAGTTTGAAGTCACAATTGCAGTTGTTTTCTGATGTCGCACCGTCCAGAATTGTTTGATCTTCCGACGCCGACATCGCAACGGCGGCATCAATTAAAACCACGTATGGCGCTAATGATGCGCTTAGAAACACTACAACTGGGAAAAAATTGTGTAAATCAGTTATATTTGTTAATTTTAAAACAAAAACCTAATTATTTTTTCAAATGACATATTCTAGAACACTATTAAGTCTATTAGTTAGTTAAGATTTTTACATTTATTAGCGGATATTAACTTGAACAACAATGAAATTAAAAATAGCTACTGATGGTATGTAAATCTAAGAATCTCAAATGTTTTTTCACATTGTTTTTCTTCACCGAATATTTCCATTATCTTTGGTTTTGTTTTAACCATTCGATTAGTTACGTAACGAACGAAGGTAACGAAACTTGATGCATCACACATATATTATAATAGCTGTGCCCGCGGTTACGCTCTCGCGAACTACTATGTATATGTATGTATAGATTTCGACAGCGCGTCGATAGACGTAAGTTCGAATTCTTGCAAAGAACCTAAGCTTTCGGAGAAGGAAAGATCGTGATGAAACCTTAGCATAGTGGTAAAGCATTTTCTAACGCCCGCCTGGATACTAGCGCCCTCAGGTTGTAAATCTGTCGCCAAACACCTAGTGTTCCGAAAGCTACACTTGAAGAGCCAGCCGCACCGCTAAGTTTAGCGTGTAACCATCTTTCACTACATCATCATCACTAAACACCAAGAGAAATTTTGACCAAACGATAAAGCTATAAAGAATATATATATATATATCTTTTTTATCATCATATATGGTACTTCACCTTGTTAATGTTCATAGGATATTTTCGATGATAAGGCTTTACAAAAATCTACAAAATGTGTACATACCAAGAAATATCTGCATATTATCCTCGTAACCTTCGTAATGTAAAATGTTTTGGAGTAAGTGTTTAGTAGGTTATATATATTTCCTCTGTTTAACGCCATTTGTATCGCATTTAGACAATATAAAGACTGAATAATGTATCAATGGTAAACACAACGTGAAAACAATACATCTCATTAGTCGCCCATATTTGTAAGTAAATTTTATGACCTACTTTTATATTTTGTTTCATATTTTTCATTATGTATAAATACCTACTAACTAATATCAGTGGCTTCTATGGCGACAAAATATTTTTCTTTTATAATAGTCCCGCATCCTCTTCATTAAGCATTGCTAGTCTATAGGTACTTAAAGTCCTGTCAATTTCACTAAAATACGAACTTACTGACGTAAACTTGTAAAGCAACATTATAAATCTTTGTTTCTTTTTAATATACATACACATTTTGAGGAAACAACACTATCGGGATACAACATAAATATTTTTCTGGGATTTACTTTTTAAGGAACGATGTAAGGCGCACGGTATGAAAAAATATGAGCAGTAAAATTTCAAGTGCAACATCACGGAAACGATTTTTAACCATAGTGTCATTCAAATAAGGTTGAGCTGGTTCAACTCTTTGTTCTTTGCTGCGAAAGCCGCCAGACGCGAATCGACCGTTGAAATGAGCGGGCAAGCCGCGCGGGGCAAATACATTTTTTACATTCATTCTATATTCTAAGAGATGCCTTTATTTACTCTTCTTGCCAATTGTATATATTCTAAATTCCAAGACATTTCTTGATGATTAAACTCCAGTCACGCGTCGGAGCTGACACACACACTTTTTTTTTGATCGTATTATGACTAAGTTTCGGCTCTGCACCTGATGATAAGCAATCCAAAAACATCGGTGTCCGCCAAGGGATCAACAATCAAATTGCCAGTCGTCGCTATCATACGCGTGTACGACTTCGCGTCGATTGACGTGAGTTCGAATCCCTATAATGAGCCTGAGCTTTCGGTGAAGGAAAACATCGTGAGGAAACCATAGCATGGTTGTAGGGCATTTTCTAATGCCCGCCTGGCTAGCTACCACCCTCAAGTTGAAAAGATGCCGCCAAGCACCAATAGGTGTGTTCCGGCAGCTGCACTTGAGAGCCAGTCTTCCACTACGTTTATCGTGTTACCATCTTGGGCCACATCGTCACTTAACATCAGGTGAGATTGTGGCCACTACGCCAAACCTATAACGATAAAAAAAAAACATTCCGGCCTGCTCAAATGTTGGTCAGAATAGCCCCTGACCATCACGTTATCCCTATTTCCTCATTCGTTACTCAGCAGGGTGCATCAGGTACATTTATTTCTTTTCTTGCTTTTCTTTAGGGAATGCTTCACTTATTACTTACAATTTGAAGACAAATCCTTTAACCGATGTTTAAGTAAGTACGTAGTAGATACTACTTAGCAGTAAGTACTTAATAAATAATTCGCAGTGTTCCAACATGATTATTACCATAAATGTTAGACGTATCAATTCTATTCCTTTTGTGGAAATAATACGTAGATAGATTCCTTTTAAACCATAAACTAAACACCTGTTCATTTCGTGTGTATGTTACAAAGACCAAACAATGATCAATGTTTGAACAGTTGAAAATGATAACCATATTTCATTTAAACATATATTATTGCTATTTATAAAGAAAAAAAATATGTTTAAGTAATATATGTACTAATGTTTGCTGTATTGTATAATTTAATTTATAATAGTCGTAGGGAAATAGATTATTAACGGTGGTTTATTGATAAGTAATAGTAACTCCTATTTTAATTTTAGTTTTAAAACGTTTGTATTTAAATGCTACGAAAAGCCACACCGCTAGCTTTTTAGTATCAATGCTCGAATGAGAAAGTTTCTTGTTATCTCAAAATCATAAATAAAATAAACCTAGGGAAGCATTGACAGTTTATTTTAATATTTATTATGAAGAATTATTTTTACATACTATTTAATAATCATAATAATAAGTATGACGCTTATACACTGACCGAGGTATTGGTCAGCTTTCTGGTTGCGAGACGATTCGACCAGTTGACTCGCAAGTTCCTTAAATAGTCTGCGCGCACTCGGAAACCACGGTCCCAGAGTTCTGACTCGTAACGGCACAAAAAGATGGGACGACGATAAATAATCGACGTACGTGGCATCCCATACTAAGTGTCGACCTATCCTCCAGGGATAAGCGTCAGACCGTCGGGAATTACTTACTTACCGTTTTTAGGGTTCCGAAGTCAAAGGAAACTTTTCAGTTTCGATATGTCCGTCTGTCTGTCCGCGGCTTAGCTCAGTTATTCATAGTACTAGAAAGCTGTAATTTGGTAAGGGTAATACATATTAATCACACCAGCAAAGTGGTAAATATAAAATGTTGAAAAAATTCAGGGACATTGCAGTCTATGTGTATATAATATTTTATAAATAAAAAATTTTGGAGAAGTAATTTCGTACAGATTCCATTGAAAACAACTTAAAGAATGATGATTCATGTTACACCGAACCAGGCGCCGGCCGGGACACGGTCAAACATCTATAGTATACTTTTATATGAAATAATTCATGCTACACTGAGCCGGGGCCGGGCCCGATGTATCAAAAGCATCCTTAAGTCTGCATATTGTGACGGGCAACAACGGAACCCTACACTGCGCGTGGGCCGACGTGCACTTGGAAGTTTTTGTTAATAATTACATTGTAACTTATTACTAATTCTAAATTATTCAATAATTTCAATTGGTATTGTGAGCTGTTAGATAATTACAAAACGTACATTATTCTATTATTACATTAGAAATATGAGTACAACTTTGGAGCCAAACAATCGTTTCGAGCATGTTTTATGAAGTATGTAAATAGATACTTTATTTTCACTGATAACTAGACATTTAATTAAAATATGGTAGTAATTGATCGTAAGTATTAACAATACGATTGATGAATTGAGATATTGAAATTATAATTCATATATTTTCATTATTTCTCTCCATATTCTGTAACATGTATAAGGGGCATCCGAAAGGGGCCATTAAGTGCCTTATTTATCTACAGTACCCGAGTCTCAGAACATGTGTGTCCCGGTCTAAATAACAAACATGGAATCAGCGCTTTTCAATCCAGACGGACAGGGATGATTTGATAATCCCGACCTCGCGTGTCGGCCATCTTTATTCAATCTTCGGCACCTTTCTATTGGGGTTGCGTGCGCGTGACTTGAATATGCATCGAATGTTTAGAGTGACCATGATGAAGAATATTTATTGAAATATTAAAGTTAATAAATGTGAAGGAAACCTACTTTTAAACTGGGTGTTAATGTATAGAAGCACTTAAAAGTTAAAAATGAATGGTGGAAATTGTAATCATATAACCTGGTTTAAAGACTTGAAGGTTTAAATGAACAATGTCGCCTGATGTTAAATGAAGATGTAGCCTACTTACACTAATTAACGCTGTGGTTCTCAAGTACGTCAGCCGAAATTGATGTATACTTGGCTAAAAGTTTTCAATTGAATACTGATATCTAACCACACGAGCATTAGAAAATACACTACTATTAAGCTATGGTTCCAGTATCAATATTTTCCTTCATCGAAATCTTCGTATTATGGAAGATCAACAACTGAGTATTGAAACAAGCCCGTGTAGTGTTACCTACATTACAAGGTATGATTTTGATAATTTATGAATAATGCTATACCATGATGGGTGTAAAACAAATAAAAAATGTTTAAGTTACAGAAATAATTTATGTTTGAACCTGCATCGCACTTACTCAATGGTTTTTCATTATCTATTTTTTATAGTATTTTCCTTGAATGTTTAGTATTGACACAACAATTGTGTTAGACTTTATCAGGATCACCATACACCAGGTGTAATACCAACTATAGTGGTATGCTTAGGCCTATCGCGTTTCGGGATCAGTCAGTATTTATCCAGCTATCGTGAAGCTTGTATGCATAACAGCGACAATCAGTAATAGATTACAGAGCTCTCAGCGATCGCTGTTGTTTTTAGGTTTAATTTGCTTGCTATCAAGCAAAGTGACGTCACTTTGTTTTGCTACTTTAAAAAAATGGGTGGTGTTGATGACTTACAATGTTCTCTATTTATTTATGTAATAAATTAGCTTCATTATTAATTTTTTTCTTTTAGCTTCTCTATCAGTACTTAAAAATAATACAAAATCACTTGTAAAGTGGTATACGCTTAATTGTTGGAAATATAATACATTAAAATCGGAAATCATGGTTACTGCAGCATTCAATGAGGTCGAATCTTCATGCGATAAACACCTCGCACTTGTCTATCTTGGTATAAAATAATGGTTTTTATTAGCCTTAATATTAGTTTATTATTTATCAAGGTCAATAAATCCATCCTGTAAATGTCGCTTTACTAAACAAAGCTCCTCCCGAGAGGGATGGTATGGGCTTAATCATGTCACTTCACTACGTACGGGCTATTTCAGTTGCCGAGAAATGCACCAGATGACTAAAAAAACGTTTTTTTTTCTTATTATCTTACATGAAAATATGTTTATAATAACATGTTTTAAGAATGCTCAGCAAAAATCAACTCGATCGATACATTTTAAAAGATATATCCAAAATGTCCAAAAAAATATATAAGTTTTTTCTTCCTCGTCATGTAATTATGCTCTACGTTTGAAATTATATGTATTCTGTAAATTTTAAGTTGTCATTTTATTGAGGTCGCTCATGATTTTTTTCATTATTAAAGTAGAGTACTTTAAAAGTTTTCGAGCGACCTGTAAATCTGACGTTTACTTGAATCCTGCATATGGGATTAAATTTTAGGTTAAAAAGTTTATATTTTCAAAAAAAAGTGGAGAATATGGGCAAACAGGGACACATATGTTAAATGGCGATCAAACTACTAAAAGATTTTTCATGTTAAATCTTGCATAAAATCTATCAAGCTTTATTAGAAGAAGCAAGTCCTAGGTGTTGAATCTAATTTTCACCGAAGTTTTTATTCTGTTGCTGTGTTTCTTTATTTCAAATAAGTTGATAAAAATTTTCTACTACATATTGTGACCACCATATATTTCTGTAAAAATAAATATTTGATGGTAAAATTGTGATAATCCACTTTTAGCAATCCCTTACCGAATTTGAAATTTACATTTCCCGCACATCTGAGATTCGCACATACGAGCTTCAGAATCTCAACTGAATTACTCCATCTATTGTTGAACAAGCTCTTCTGAGACCTGAAATAATGATCTGCACCGTGTCGCACTCGTGGGTACTTTAAAAAAGCAAGTAATGCGATTCTGAAATTTTAAATCGGGTTTTCTTTAAATTCTATTTTTAATGTGTTTATGGTAGATGTAACCGGGAACGGTTAATCTTTTAAATTTAAAAGGGGCTAGTTGTAGAGTTCCGTATATAAGATAATAGTTTCAACTAAACATAAACATTTTATCAAACAAGTACAAGGAATTAATTCCCACCATGTAAAGTTGGCATCACGATATTTTCCTTCAGTAAAAGGTCCGACCTTTCTTTTTGGTATATGGACTTACGTAATAGAATGTGGCGTTCTGGCCACTCTTCATAATTATGTAACGTTTCTTAATAAAAATACCTTGACGATGCAAGAATGGCAAGGTGGGTGAGTAACACGTACAAATTGAATCTGTCATCAGACACAAATTGGCTTGCTCCGGCTGCATCAATCGTTTATTTGTGCTGTTAGTCTTCTGTAGAAATAAAGACAGCAAGACTGGGGCTAAAACTACAGTAAATAAGCAATATATTATGGTATTAATTTGTGTAAAAAGATTTTGAAATATTTGCACGAAGTAGAATTTATATTAAACAAAATTTTGCCTTGAGCCAGCGTCAGGCTTAGCACAGGCGTGAAATATTACTGGAGTTATAAGATGACTCTCACGTGAAACCACCTGGAATAATAATACTGGAGTTCGGTGCAAGGATTTGTTAAGAAGAGCTCTCGCAAGTCCGAGACACCTAGCGAATGTATTGCCGTATAAACTAATGACGGTAATGTTGATGAATTTTAACAATATTATTTTTCTTTCAATTTTTTAAAGTGTTAAATTATTAGTATCGCACTCGGACACTGTTATGAAGTATGTAGATTTGAAGTCAGCCAAATTAGCTTTATATAACTATATAATAGTGTTAGAACAATTTCAAGTACTCGCACAGGCTGAAAATCATGGAATGTAGATAAACAGAATATGCAATTTTAAATAAATACTTCCGAAGTAAAAGTTTTTCATCTGGCAACACGAACTGGAAAATTAATCCTGAACCTGCCTCACTGCGTTCATAAGTTGTCCGAAGTTTACTAGCGAATTTTTACATGCGAATTGTGTAGTTTAAACATAAATAAAAGTATCCCGCGGAAACAGTATTTATTAAGATCACACCGACATTTGGAATCGTAAACTTTTCAAAACCAAAGTTGGACAACGGACCATTTTGTTATTTTACAAACGAATCAAGTGTACAGGTTTTACTTCTGAAATATGAAGTCCAGGTGACTTTTATTAGTATATTTTTAAAATTTTCGCGATGAATGAATATTCTTAAACATGTTTTAGAAGTTTATGCATCTGGCGAAAATATTGTGATCGTGATGAGTTTGGTAATAGATTCGTAAATTATGGTTTTGCGTAAAATTTTCAGAAAACTTATCACCATTAAAAGATTTAATGAGTAGGTAACTACATAATCATTTTACGTTACTAACTGTATTAAAATATTTAGAACGAAGGCTGTAACGGCCTGTATGCAAGTGGCGACCATAGCCTATAAACACTTGTAACATTATAGGTATCACTCACTAGTGCGTTGACAACCTTGAACCTCCGTTCTCAAGGAGCTCTGACAACCCTACTCACCGCAGGAACACAACACATGGTTATTTAGCTGCGATCTTGTGTAGAGTGGAGGTATTTCACCTGTCGGTAGGCTCCAAGTAAAGAGGAATCTCCAAATACATTATCTCTGTGCCCTACGTTTCTTTGAGCACCCTTCTCCTAAAAAAGCCTTTCGTTCACTAATACATTTCAACACTTTAATATTATGAATCGATGCTTATAACATATAATATATAGTTGGTAAACATTTATATCTCAATTGATATCACGTTTTTGTATAAACATTAAGTAATCTGATGTGGTTTAAACAAATACATTTTACAACATATAATAGATTATCGTGTAAGCTTTTTACGTTTAAGTAATTAATCATAATATTCGATTTTGTAATGGAAAGGGTTTTATTATATACGAGTATTATAATTCGAAATAATCTCGTTTCGAAGACTAGACGAAAGATAGTTTCGCTATTCGCACCTTGGATGACGTGTCACGTATTATATTGAAACTTGAATCGTGGAGCAAAGGCTGAACGATTCAAAATGGCTTTTGAAATAATACAGTCTTACAAATGTCAACTTTTTTAAATCTAGTTTATTTGTTTATTCTAGCACTTTTTTGTCACCTTTTTTAGAAACAAATTACTGAATTCATGTATTTTGCTATATTGCTAGATTCGAAAAATTTTCTACAACGAAATCTTTATTGTTTGCTCAGGTCTTTATTATTATAAGCAAATGTATTACTTTACTGTTGACTCTTGCCTACACGTGATATTTATGGAGATTATTTGTTATTGGTGAACTGTATATTCATTTTATTATAATTAAACGAAATATTAGGATACTAGGCGGCTGAAGAAGGTGACTCGCTAACGTAGAAGGACAATTGGTTTTTACGTGTACAATACATAGATAGCTACTTGAAGATGTACTCGTAGAATCGTATGAATTCATTAATAAATCCTATTGCAGGTAGAAGTTATGCTATACATTTTTGCAATGTAAGCTTGTCAAGTATTTGATGGACGTTTACTATATTCCTACTAGTCCACATGCGTTAATGTAAATGTTAACCGTGAGCATATATGTTTTTTTTTTCTTAATTATGCATTAAGCTTCTCTTCGCACTAGTTGCTATTATAAATGTTATTTCCTAGGACGTTAATACTGCATTAGCAGCTCAGAATGCCAGTAAAAGCGGCTGCACTATCATATTAAAATATTATTTTGATAATATGTACACATGTATGTTGTTAGGCAAATAAGCCAATACTAAAATATTATCAGAATGTTGGTAAAGAAGACAAATACATTGTTGTTACTTCACTTGGTGATAAGCAAAAATGGCTCAGTGGTAGCGTGTATGACTTCGCGTCGATTGACGTGAGTTCGAATCTCTGCAATGAGCCTGAGCCTTCGATGAAGGAAAACAACGCGAGGAAACCATACCATGGTGGTAGGGCTTTTTATAAAGCCCACCTGGCTAGCTACCACCCTCAAGTTGAAAATTTGTCGCCAAGCACCAATAGGTGTGTTCCGGCAGCTGTACTTCAGAACCAGTCTACTACTAGGTTTGGCGTGTTGTCATCTTGGGCCACATCGTAACTTAAAATCAGGTGAAATTATGACCACCACTACGCCAAACCTATAACGTTAAAAAAAAAATAACAATAGTCGTATAACAATGATGGCTTTCGAGAAATGAATATATGACAATCCAGTCCCGCAAGAGCCCTTACCTGTATCTCATTGTATACCGCATTATCCTTAATTTTTGTACTGTTTTTCAGCAGGGCGTATCTCAGCTGAGGCTAGCATGCGTATCTTTGATATTATTTAATCCTCCTTTAATCAGAATTATAATATGACAAATATTTCGCGGACCACAAAAGGGCAGCGTTAACAAAAAAAAAACGTTAAAACAAGTGTATCCGTGCAAACAAAGCGGAACACGCAAATATTTTACACCAATAAGGGAAATGTTCGCAGTACGGCGGACCCGGCTACATTGAGCTTTGGTAGGTGCTCGAGTGACTCCCGACAAAATAGAGGGTTCTTTACGTTAAAATCTTTACAATGTTAAGCCGCGTCAATGTAAATTACATTTTAAAACGACTCAGGAAATTATACAATACTTAACATGGACGTGAAATTACACGCTTTTCAAAATATAGACTAAACAGTCTGTTACTTTTAAAGATTTTTAATTCATACTGTTGGAGCAACGTTTCCTTTCGAATATTTTAGTGTGTAAGGCAGACAAATAACATCTTAAGCAACTTCACCTGCCCGCGGTGCACTCAGTGCGGTGCAGTGGTGTTAGTAGGCTTTACAGTCCGGCTGGGTCGTGACCATCGTGCATATGGTGAAAAGCTGGCGATGGTTGTTGTGAAAAAACAGAACCCATTAAACCTCTCTTTGTTGTCCGTCTATCTGTATGTCTAGATGGCATATTTAGTGATTGTTGCTATCGCTTGGCTCATGCTAATTTTGTGGTCAGGAGGGGTGAGTCGCCTTTTTGAGTATACAATTTATATATTGTTATTTCATGTATACATAAAATAAATATTTTTGATTTCTTTGGTAACTTTAAATTACGTCATTTTAATTTTAATTATGTTATATGTATTGTAACCAGTACGGAACTCTCATAGCCCGATTTCTACTCGCTACGGGTTCGTTTTTTTCTCAGACAAGTCTTTTTATTAGAACAAAAGACCAACAGTTAACGAATACAAGATGGATGTCTCGCATATGAGATTGTTGATCTTAGTCATAATCGCTTTTATATCTCTTTTCTTATTTGTAATTTCCTGTCGTATTCAAAGTTAAACTCAAAATAATTCCAAATTACTTTGCTTATATGCTCTTCTTTCTAATCTCCATGATGCACTTCAAAGTGAGCCGTGTATCGGTCGAGAAAATTCACGCGCGATTCCAAGAAATAAATAAAGAAGAACTTCTCGCATCGAACTTATTAGAAATCTATATTGATCTACTCGTATAAGTGCTGTTTCAGGATTCTTCTTTACAGATATAGTGACTTTTTACCGCCATGATCTAGTAGAATTTTATTTTTATTTCAATTTTTATTGGCACACCATTGTAAAAGTACCTGGTTGAGTTTTTAATTTAATCTTTCGTACATAGACTGGACTTATTGTTGGCAGCAGTTTCAAGACAACCATTGCAAAAGTAGGTATACTCAAAAAAAAAACAAGTTTAATATTAGATGTGTTAAAAATTATTGAAAAAAATAAATAAATATATTATAACGAATATATCGAATTTACTTTTTACAAGTCCTATTTTAAAGTAAGCGTTTTGTGCGGAACAAACGTTTTTTGGGAGTCGGGAGTAATTCTTGATTCTTAATATTTTCAGTAAGCGTTTTGTGCGAAAGAAACGTCTTTTGCAAGTCGGCAGAATTTCTTGATTCTTAATTGAACCTAGAGGAGCACATCGATTGATATTTAGTGCCTAGAAAATGTTACCATTATGGGATTCTATAACTGCCTAGGGATCCTTAAAAAAGGTCTCAGCTTCCCCACCGGAACGCAATTTATGTTACTAAGCCTCGGGCTGTGTATAATTTTTGCATGAACTTGGCTGTGGTCTTCCGCCCGGTGGAATACATATAGCCCTTTCTGTAATCTTTATTAACGCTACTGCTGGGGTTTTCCCTTAATGTATATAGCTATAATTTGTACAACATATTTTATTAATAACGTTTCAAAGATTTTACCCAAAAAAATCTTAATTACTAGTCCAGAAGGGAATATCAACAATTTTCAAAGGAATGAAAGAGGCATTGTTTGAAGTGGGTTTGTATCTTACAATAACTCTGAGCTTTCGGTGAAGAACAACATCACTATCAAGCTATGCTGGTGTGATATACTGAAGTATTCACTAGGCTAATAGCAGCTCTAAACAATTTATTACTAAGCATCTACGAGTGTTTTTTGGAAGTTATATCTAACCCTTATAGTTTCGTATGTCTGCCTGTCTGTCCGCGGCTTAGCTTAGAGATTCATAGTACTAGAAATCTGTAATTTGGTATGGTATGGTACATGTACATGTATATGTACATGTTAATCACGCTGACAAAGTGGTGAAATAAAATAAAAATAAAAATGGTTTAGGGTACTTTCCCTACACGTAAAATGAGAATGACTTTTTTCTCGTCTATCACATCGTGTGAGGTGTCGATGGATAGGTCGTTTAAAAATATTGTGGGTCTGTTAAAACCATTTTTTGATTTAAGGATCCATTTGCGAATATCCGATTTCCCTATCATTTACAAATAGTTTCTACAAACTAAATAAATTGTACTATGTGTTATTAGATTTCTGGTCATTAATTTTATCGTTGCGAGTATGTTCAGTATTGTGTAATCTGCTGTAGATTAGAAATCATAGCAATTAGTTTATTGCTATTTGCGTGTAGGAAGTAACTACCTTCCAATCGTATCATCAAGTATACGTGAATTTATCTGTTAATGAACCAGTACTAACAAATAGGCTATGCCCTGACTGCAAAACAAGCAGTCTGCGTCAAGATAATACGGATACTCCTACAAAGCCAGCAGAGTACGTGAGGGAGCTGTCTTCCTTAAATAAGCATACTGGCTCAGATGATAAAGTGGATAATATAATGAGTGAAATAAAGCTCCTCAGACAAGAATTTAAGGAGAGTCCAGAGACATTTCAAGAGTTTCGGTCCGAGTTTCTTCGCACTTTAAATAATTCTTTCAAGGCTTGTAATAAGATAATTAATGGATTCACTAGACACCAGGATGGATGCCAATGAAGATGAAATTAAGAAGTTAAAATCGAATAGTGACGAGCTCGCCACATATTTTCATGGCGCTGTGAATAAACTCTAGATAGATCTAAACGCTCGCGATCATGAGTTACTCACAAACGATTTGAACATTGTTGACATTTCTGAACACTCAGAGGAAAGTGTTATTCACATTGTCAGTTTAGTAGCTGTGTAAAAGTAAATTGGAATGAGACTTGATGAATGTGATAAATCATCAAGGTAATACGAATCCACGCCCGATTACTGTGAAGAATGTGAGGCGAACGATGCGCGACGACTTTAAAAAAATGCAATAATTCGACGCTGTATCACTTCTGCACATATAAATATTTCAGGAGAATCATTGAGACTATGTAACCGAAGTTCGAACAATCTAACATACGATTCTTTTAACGTAATAGAATTCAACGGGCAATACGACCGCGAATTTTACTCTTTACCATGGGAAGTTAGAAGCGATCGTTGTTGAACTAGTTCGGCAATCAGGGCGGTTAGTATTTTAATTAGGAACTGAGTTTGTCTGGGTGTTATCTGATCATTAACTTTATTCATTAGGGCATTTCACAGGCGTGGCGCCGGCAGAGTTCCGTGACGCGCGTGCTATCTGATCGTAGTGATGTACCGCTTACGCGATGATGAGTTAATTTAATATTATAATCTTGCATCTGACTCAGCGAACTTTAATCTAAATTAGTTCAGAACAGGAATTGTTTCAAGACAACTATTTAAATACTTGTAAAACTAATGGGTAGGTAGGAATAAATCGCGACGCAATCGGATCAGCCACCAGGACGTTTGAAGAAATCAAAATGATTTAATGTTTAACATCGAATATGAGGAAATTATTTTACACTAGCTGTGCTCATGGCTTCGGTCGTGATGTGACAACAGAGTGCCATCGGTATTGTAGTGAGCTCGCTACCATTCACGGCAGTCGCCCGCCGGTAATATTTTAAAGATAAGGGTTTTTTTTGCGCAAACCAGTTTTTTTTTTCAAATATAACTGACCTAAGTTACTCCTTATAACATCAGCTATCTGCCAGTGAATGTGCCGTAAATATAGGTCCAACCGTTTCGGAGATTAACCGGAACAAACAAACAGACAGAAAAACAAACATTTTTTTTTGTTATAGGTAGGTACCGTATATATTTTCATATGAGTTTAGTAAAAATATGTTGTTTTGATATTACAAACAGACACTTCTATTTTATTTATTTGTAAAATAAATGAATAATAAATTACAGATAGCTTGTAATGTAAGTAAATTATTATACATAAAGAAAATGCAAAATGAAGGAAGAAGCTTCACTATAATCAAATTATAATAATTATAATGAGCTGAATCACAGAATATCCCATCTCTAGTTTGTTACCCCGAAACAATTGTCATCGTTTCCGGTATCCTCATTGTTAACTTCTCTTTAATTATTTTTGTTGTTATTCTGTTAATTACAGTTTAAATTTTTAGGGTTCCTTTTCCAGAAAAAAAATTGAATCCTGTTACTAAGACTACGGTATACTGTGTATTTTAAACCGTAATAGGTAACCGGTTAAAATGTTACCAGTATATTATGTGTTCTTATATACAGGTGTTAAACTTGGTGCAAACTCTCAACAAACCTCTCAAATTAAACTATAAAAATAATCTGACTAAGTGTAAGTCGGCTCATATTAGACATTCCTAAATGAATGAAAGAAAATCAAATGTTTTCGTATATATATAACATAATTTTATTAATTCACATACTGTATGTAAATGTACGTATACAGCTGCTTGACTAACTAACGCACTGCAAGTTATGCCTAACTAGGAATCAAATGATTACAATTGCAATTTTTCATAATATATTGCCTTATAATAGCGACGTCATTCCTGAAAAACTTCTATGAAACCTAAATTATATTTTTTTGAATTGAATTTGCTGTATTATGTGCCTTAGCTGTGATATTATTTTCAAGTTTATTCTGTGATTCGCCGATGTAATACAAATAGCATCACTCCAGTATGTAAACAGTGTCATCATTTTCTGGTCAACACATCACCTCATTATGTTGGACCAACGTGTTCAAAGGGTTTTTTTATTTATTTGTTTATTATGCTGTAAATATGTAATAATTGTATCCAAAAATATTACAAAAAAAAACAAAGGATCGACACGTAACTCATTTGGAAATCCTTAACTAATCGTTAAATTATTTAATTAAAGACAGATTTTGCTTTTTTGTTAGATATCCAGTATTTAAGACCGTGATAACCCAGTTGTATCAGTTCTATAATGGTCAAAACACTGATGCCGAAGAACACGCTGAAGGTACCTCCGATTTGTGCTGAAAAGTTTAGAGAGGATATAAAACGGTAGAATTATCTTGACTAACTGGAAGTTTAATCTAGATACAATCTAATCACTTAATGACAATTGTTTATAGTGACGGTGTGAGTTACTTACAAAATAAATCCAACTGTCCGTACGAAGACCAGCGTGAGTTAACTTTTGTTAGTCGGTTTTGAATAAATGCTCTTACTATAGTTACTTTTGATAAGTCCAAATCATCGCTGTAAATAAAGTTACATGAAAAACATTGAATACTTTGCTATTACATGAGTAATACGACATTATCCTTCATCGATATAATAATAATAATACCAGTAAGTAAGTGTCCCATTGATGGCGAAAGGCCTCTTTCCGAGGAAAGGCACAGGCATAAACACCACACATCACTAGAAGATGTATTAGCAATTTCAAACGTTGCGTCGAGAAATCAACAGTTTTATATTTTTCCCACATTCAGTGGCACTACAAGAACATTTGTCAAGCGTTCTCGTTTCCAATTCAAATCAGTAAATGTACGCAAATTATAATAAATTCTTTGATACATGCAGTGCCTCGAACCTGTGAACATCGAATCGATATTCCATCGGTCTAAGTCACTTAACAACCACGACTTCACCTAAAGTTCTCATATATTTGTTGGACTCCAGCTCACGTTAACGTTGTATCGACCATAACCACACAAAATTGTTTTTTTTTTTACCAGTCTTATTATATATGCTGTGGTGTAGAAATATTTGTAGGGAAATTACATAACCCAATTGTGATATTACAGCTACAAGCTGCATCAAACCATGTAGATGTCAACTCAAAGAATAGGTAAAATAAAATTATTGAACTTACTAAAATGCATCATAAGGTTTTACAGTTTGCCATAATTTGTAACTGGAAAATTTTACGAAGTCCATATCTATGTTACACGCTTGAGGGCAGTTGCATTCATCCGGATTTAAGGATACTGGAATTTTAAATAAACTCATTTATAAACTTTTTATGACGAAATAACAAACGGATACTTAGTTGATTGTAGTATATAGTTTTTTCCAGCCAACTTCAAAAATGACTGCAATTTTATCCCAGTCTTGTGATAAAACGTTGCTACTTCTGAGGACTAATTCGTAAAGTTTCGTGTGCCAGTGCGTGTTGGCAACCACACCGGGACATACATACAAGAAAAAAATATAGCGATGGTACATCTTTCTAAAATGAGGGCTACTTTGTGTAGTAGGTCTATATTTTTACGTGACTGTACACGTGATAATTATCTAGTAAACTGTAATGCAAGATCAATCTTCAACATTATTGATTGATAATTACATTAAAATTTGTACTAAGTTCACTACTATATAAATATGTTGATTTTGACTTTCGTAAGAGCTTTCTCGGTACCAAAAATTTGGTGTTATCGTTTAAAGCTGGTATGAAACAATTTACCAATCGTATGTTTGGCGCACTTCAATCCCTTAGCTCTGCAGTGAGATATGCCATAAGGACGAGGATGTGGGGTGCGGACACAGTGACATCTCTTTATAGTAAGCATAATTTCGCACTCGAGTAAGCAATAATTCCTGAAATTTTTTCATAATTTAATTGTAAAAATTTACTAAAATTTTGTTGTAGTTATTGTAAAAAGTAAAATATATGAGGTTTAGGAACCGATTAAAGCATAAAAAAAGGTTATAGAATGATGTCTCTGTTAGTGTGGTTAATACAATTTTCAGGTATTAATCGAAATGTTAATCCTATGCAATCGAGATGACTGAACTTCTTGCTCATTCACTTACTGAGGATATATAATGCATAAGGCAAGAAATTAAATGCTTACTGCGGCTTATACAACATCAAGCACATACAAAATTTGCGGTATCATATTTAAGAAAAGATTCCTATATTTATATTATTTACTTTAATATGATACATCTTCTTATTCCTATAAAACCCACTTTGCACTTCTTCTATTGACACAAATATTTCATGTCATAGTTCTGCCAATAAAGGTAACAATTAGAATATTTATAAATTGGTTAAGTTACTTTGTTTTGAGGTTTCGTTTTGTATAACTATTATTTTTATCTTTGATAATTCATAGAGTAAAATGAGGAGGTAGTTATGAGTTTATAGATTTTTTTAAAATTCATACTTATGATAAAGTGGAAAAAGCTGTAAACCGTCTTCAGCCATACGACAGTGACGGATATTAGCGTTGAGATTCTTGGCTTTCTCTTCAATGTGAAATCCTCGGATATAATAAGCAGCCCATTCCTCAGTGCCTGGATTTAAAGGTGTACCATTGACTGTAGTTTCTACAAAGTGCTGATTACTTTGAAGTGCTAACTGAAATTAAGACCAAAGTTGCCAATTCAATTAGAGACGATCTCTCTTCACGCCATTTAACTCAGTGGTTGAAAATGTCCATAATCTAGTAGTATTTTATAATTTTATCAATTATGCCTATATTTTTTTTATTATATGGATTATATAGCCTAGAAATGTTTTAAAATTATAATTCGTTGATTATTGAAACTGGTGTAACAGTTTTAAGATGTCAAATATAAATGTAAGCCTTTTATTTAGAATAAAATAAATAGCATCGGTTTAGAAATATTTTATCTTACCCATTTATAGGAAAGATCTATGTTGTCCAATTTTTGCGTTTGATTGATAGCTAGCATAAGACCACTTGTGTACCCGTTACTTCTACTTAACCATTTGTCTTCTATATCAGTATTAACGTTCTCGGGTTCATTACTTTCGCTGCAAGAAATATTAAGAAGAAAACAGTGCTTTCATAACAGTGACGTCTTTCAATTATAGATGTTACTGAAGTAAGAAACCTGTCAATAACTAGGTCATATTTTTCTAACTATCCCTCAATATTTAAGAGTAAATCCAATCTGACTTCACGCTCATAATGATTAAAACTGCCGTACCGAACTAACGACCGACCATTGAAAACGCAGCAGTAGCCCGCTCCAGTCAATTCCATGTGAAATAAGGAAGAGCAGTTCATTAATGAATTATTCCAGCGACATCTGAAAAGAGTTTTATATAGTTCCAAGTATTTATTTAGAGTTAAACAATTGCTATCATAGCAATTTCTCTAGATAGCTTTCTCTGATAGCTATGCTATCATAGAGAAAAGAAGAGCGAAACTTCAAAGGGGCGTGCTGTTTCATCACGACAACGCACCCGCGCACAGGTCGGCAGTTGTGATGGCTGCCATTCATCAAGCTGGCTTCGAATTGGTTGACCACTCCTCTTATTCACCAGATCTGGGGGCTAGCGATTTTTATCTGTTCCCAAAATTGAAAAAATTCTTAAGGGGAAACAGGTACGAAGACGATAACGAGATGATGGATGCCGTGGAGAGCTTTTTGCAGGACCAAGACAAAACTTTTTTTGTGAAAGGGATTGAAGCCTTGGAAAAGCGCTGGACTCGGTGTGTAGAGAGACTCGAAAACTATGTAGGAAAATAAATTATTAAGTTATCAATAGTCATTATATTCTATCTCATTCTCACTACTTTTTGATCCCTCCTCGTAATATGAACATTGATGAACAGCAACGTGAACAGTGGTTTGTTATCAGGGCAGGAAGAATAAGAAAATACACATGAACATTTCAAGTTAAAGCTTGTTAGTAGGTCACGGTTATGGTAAGTAAGTTATACAACCTCAATAACGTTTCCTCGCATGTAGTCGTCAGTCTTCTGCCAGCAATATCTACGTTTAGACCATTGAAAGAGAGCAACTGTTCAATATTTTCCAGGTCGGTCAACCTGTATTCAACATCTGGTGAGTAAAATGCTGCCAACTGTCGAATTACTTTTTTGTAGTAAGTTACATTTGATCCAGGAGGTAGAATACTGAAACAAGTAATTAATAAAACATTGATTTTCAAGAGAGACATAATAGGGGTTAGCAGGTTTATGATTTCAAAATATCAGTGTCTACACTGCATAAGAGTCTATAAAAATACCAAAACCTAGTAAACCAGCCTTGAGACATGTAGGATAACGTTTGACTGAAACCACAACAAATATAGAGAAAAATGTGTTATATTGCGTTATAAAGGAATTATTCAGGATGAGCCAATGTATATATTCAATTTGACGAGTTTTGGGAGGCTTAGTAGTGGTAACTATTAATGGATATTTATTTACCTCTTGGTGATTCTCGTGGATTTTGGAGTACACTATATTTAACATTAGTTTTTATGCAGTCATTAAACCTATAGATCCTTCTACTGGCATTTATAAATGGCACTATATTTGTTACTATTAACCGAAGTGATAAATTTGGAACCAAAAGCTAGTAAAAATGTCCCACAATTGTTAAGAGTTATTGTTCAAATAAGTACTTTAAATATAGTAGTTACATTTTAGCAAGAAAATCTTCTATCTTATCATCCCGAAATCTGATCTCTGGGCATAGCAGGACAGAAGGGAACGGTGTGAATCTGGTGTAGGACTCCAACTGCACGATGAAGGTTGGATTGCTGAGGAAACGCTCGACTGTCAGATAGATCACAGTGATTGAACAGCCAAAGAGCATACTCATTGCAACGATCCATAGCCATCTGTTGGAAAACACTTGATATAAAATATAAATAATAAATTTTCTACTTTTAGAAATCTCTAGACTCTCTCGTAATAAGTCTGTGACTGGAAAAACTAAAACTTTTATTGCCTATATAGAACCCGCAGAGACTTTAGCATCTGGATATGAACTGGCATAGTACATTTAGAAATCATTAAATTGATTTTGAACTCAAGTGGGCTGCTCCAAGTACAACATGGTTAAATTGGTATTAAACAACAAATCAAAGCTCTGTGCGACTGCGGTGATACCCAATTAATGCTGCACTAACTCCCGTGCTCTCCATGCCTTAATTCTTACACAGACGCTGACCTTTGAAAGCTTCTCTGAATGCTTAGAACATGGTTCAATACTGGTCAGGATTAATTTAGTACAATCATCGACAGAAGAAAAAGAAAATTCCCGTAGGAAAAAAATGATGAAATTAATATTATCGTAAAATAAATATAGGTATTACGAAATGTTCAACTCATTAAAATCTAATATAACAATTACTATGTATTAGATAAATTCTTGAAGTAAGATTTATTTGGGCATAATGAGGTTACAGTTCAACATCAAAAATCAGTGCAGTGCGCTTCTGATGGAAATATGTCGTTAAATTTATACTTGGCCAGTTAAGTAAGAAGAAAAAGCTAAACTAGCTAACTTAGCTAAAAGCGGAGAGAGATAGATGAGCGTGATACGCAAGCGTGATATCAAACATCAAAGATAAGTACAATATTAGAAAAAAAAACAAGATAAGTTTCTCTTGACTACACTAAGTTTTATTAGCTCATTTTAATGTAATTTTGGTATAAATATTACTACTACTACTAACGACTATTACTAACACTTTATTAAGAGAAGAATTGTCAAATATCTCCATTTTTGCTTAGCCTTTTAACATTAAATAATTATTTACCTGAATCTTTCATCAGCTATACGCTTTATGCCGTGAAATTGCGCCATTCGCAGCAACCGTAAAAACATCATCATAGATCAAAAGCGAACAAAATATTCGTTGAATTCCAATCCGTCCGGTTATTGTGGCGCAGGAGGGTGAATTAATTTGATTAAAGCGCCGTTCGACGGTATCAATCATTATAACAATGCCGGTGCTGATTGTGTCTTTATATTTTATGTATGAAGTGATTTATTACTTGTGGTTATGGCTGTAATAGAAAAATATTTCAAAGTCATATATATTTGTAGAATGTATAAAAAAATGATCTTTGCTTATTTAATAAATTAAAAATAAAATATTTTCGCTGTGTTTTGTCCTTTATAAAGAGTGAACGTCGATATGAAAGATCATAATGTTATGAGCGAGCCAATAGTGTGAGTGGAAGAGAGTGACGGGAATTTTTGTAACGACGGCGTAAGTATGAAGATGTCTTTAAGATTGTTATTAAGAAAACGTATTTGCTGTAAGTAGTAAAAATGGCGTAAGTAGACTGATAACATAGAATCAAATTTTTTTTCTGCGTCGAATGGTATGTGTCTCATACCGCCACGATGAAAAAATGTACTAACGCCGTACCATTTTTGAAAAATTTGTACGTTCAAAGTGCTGCAAGTTACCTAAAAGGTGTATTTTTGTACTATTCTACTTACAGCAAAAGTGAGGTTGGTATTTGCAATTTTTTTATCGTTATAGGTTTAGCGTTGTGGCCATAATCTTACCTGATCTTAAGTGACGATGTGGCCCAAGATGATAACACGCCAAGGCTAAGGGAAGACTGGCTCTTGAGTGCAGCTGCCGAAACACACCTATTGGTGCTTGGCGACAGATTTGCAACTTGAAGGTGGTAGCTAGCCAGGCGGGCTTTAGAAAATGGCCTACCACCGTATGGTGGTCGTTTCATCACGATGTTTACCTTCACCAAAAGCTCAGGCTCATTGCAGGGGTTCAAACTCACGTTCTTCGACGAGATGTCCGTACACACTACCACTGAGCCATCATTGATTCAAGAATAAGAATTACCGTTTTAAGAATATTTTACATCTTCCTTAAAAGCATTCCAAAAACTCTCTATCTCACATTCCTCATCCACATCAACAAATCGTTCTCTGAAACTTTTAACGTATTCACCTTTCACTTTATCCTCTTGTAAATTTTCTACTTTTACACGTTCCAGATTAGTTGCTGGTTCCACTTTTATTGTTTATTGTACTTTTATAGTCGCTGTTCTACTTCCACAATATTGTTATTGACATTTCTTATAGCATATCAATTGAGAAATGACATATACTTCCCGTAGATAAAAATTCATTAAAATTAGTAGAGTTTTTTACTGTTTTCTAAAAGGATTATCGACTTTTCTTATGGTTCTTCTTAAAATTATGGAATGATACATACTTCCCGTTTATAATATTTCATCAAAATCGCTTGAGAATAAATGAAGAATATTTTGTTTTCTAAACGACTTGTAAACGTACTTGTTCATAATTCTTATAGCCTATTGTTTGAAGAATGACATAAACTTCTCGTGTACAAAATTCGGTCAGGACACATTTTTGTTCAATCCGGACATACAAACAGACAAGAATAAAATTAATAAGTGACTATCAGAAAATTTGGAAAAAATATGTACTTACAGAGAGAAGTACAGTTTTATAACTAGTTAGTATTTTCTATTACAGAGTATAACATGATAGCAAACGCTCAGATTCGGAAATAAGCACTGGAGATGCGGATGAAAATAAAATGTCGTAAATAGATCCGTTTTGTATATTAAAGTTGACTACCGATGCGAAGTATTTTTAAAAAAGTCGTCAAACCTTAATCTGTAAGCCGGGAATTGCTGTAGTTAAAATAGTGCTACATGAAAACACCTATCGTTAACATTTGGCACCTAATTTTAATTACCTTATTTTACTAGTAATTAATAAATTTAATATGTATAAATGACGATATGATTGCATTATAAGAACAGAATGGAAAATATAATTTAATTGAGATTTTGTTATTAAATATGCCAAAGATATTTTAAACCTATCACCGGCAAGAAGTTTTAACTCGATTGTAAATATAATCCAATGCTGAACGTGAAAGTTACTCAAAACATTATCAAACTTTATTCTTTAATAAATAACCTTTAACAGAAAATTGAAATCACTAAATATCGTTATGACTTCAAAAAAAAAGATCACATTTATAGACTAACGTTGAAGAATAGTTTAATCTGATTGTAAGTTAGCACGCGATCCAACTTACTAAGCCTAAAACAGGAATTTAAAGAACTGTTGAAATTCGAAGGTATTTGGAGATTAATTTTCATCTAGAAGTTTGTGGCCAGCCTTGTCATGAAAATAAAATTCCATAATACCATCATGCATAGTGCACGGTTTTGTCATATTTAATCATTTACATGGGAAAATGAGGCATCGTTGAACAATCGCGTTTACGATGATAGCTTAAATGAAAATGTAGTATAAATTATTTTTATAACATTGCAAAACCAACTCAGTACCCGTCATTAGTGGCTGTTAATGTGCTCCGGCCAATTTCAAAAAGAAAAGCTATTAATTCAGTCGACAAGTTAAAAAAGTGGTAATTCGTATTCCCGATCCTCGATCGATCGATCGATCGATATGTGCGATAGCTCATTTGATTCGGAATGACGTCTAGAAAAAAGTATCACGAGCATTTATTAGCACATAAAAAAAAATCAATTGTTATTAACAAAATAAATAGAAAAAATTAGATATTCAGTTTTTCGTTAATAACTCAAAAACTATTAATATATAAGAAAAAAAAGAAATATTATTCTAAAAAAAAATACAATTAAAATTACGAAACGAAAATAATTACTGGGTGCGGAGCCGCATGGCGTCGCTAGTTTAATACAAAGTTTTGGAAAATATTTGCAACTGCTGGTGTTGGTAACAGTACCTCACATATAGTCGGTAAATAAACTAGACTAGAATATTCTATCAGAGAAAAGCCTCGATGCTTTTAGTGCACGAAATATTTCAACTGTTTAAATAACTGTGTCGTGTTGGAGTTATACACGCTTGTGAGTTATAAATAAAATTTTGCAAAACTACTAGTTAAATTTAACTTTATTTTTACAATACATATGTGTCTATTTGTTATTACGAGTATTATTAGGTATTTTATTCAATTTCATCATCATCATTTCAGCCGAAAGACGTCCACTGCTGGACATAGGCCTCTCCCAAAGATCGCCACAACGACCGGTCCTGTGCTGCCCGCATCCAGCGGCTTCCCGCAACCTTTACCAGGTCGTCGGTCCACCTTGTGGCGGGTCTGCCCACGCTGCGTCTTCCGGTACGTGGCCGCCACTCGAGAACTCTTTGACCCCATCGGCCATCTGTTCTACGAGCTACGTGGCCAGCCCACTGCCACTTAAGTATAGCTATTCTTCGGGCTATGTCGGTGACCTTGGTTCTCCTGCGGATCTCCTCATTTCTGATTCGATCACGCAGAGAAACTCCGAGCATAGCCCTCTCCATTGCCCTTTGAGTGACTTTGAGCTTTCTTATGAGGCCCATAGTTAGCGACCACGTCTCAGCACCATATGTAATCACTGGCAACACACACTGGTCAAAGACTTTCGTCTTGAGACACTGCGGTATCTTGGACGAGAATATGTTACGTAGCTTCCCGAACGCTGCCCAGCCGAGTTGGATTCGACGATTGACCTCTTTCTCGAAATTGGATCTACCTAACTGGATTGTGTGTCCCAGGTAAACATAATCTTTAACAATTTCAAGCGTATGGTCTCTGATCTTCACGGGAGTTGGCGCTACATGGACGTTCGACATAATCTTCGTCTTGTCCATGTTCATTCTAAGACCAACTCGTTCAGAGGCTTTACTGAGGTCATCGAGCATCGCACGGAGGTCCTCCATGGTCTCAGCCAAGACTACTATGTCGTCGGCAAACCGAAGGTGGGTGATGTACTCGCCGTTTATGTTGATGCCTAGTCCTTCCCAGTCCAGAACCTTGAAGACATCTTCCAGTGCAGCGGTGAACAGTTTAGGAGAGATAACATCTCCTTGTCTGACTCCCCGCCGCAACAGGATGGGTTTCGAGTTCTGGTCCTGCAGTCGAACTGACATAGTGGCGTTTTCATACAAACACTTCAACACTTCGATATACCGGTAGTCTACTTGGCACCGCTGGAGAGACTGTAGTACAGCCCAGGTCTCAATCGAATCGAAGGCTTTCTCGTAGTCCACAAACGCTAAACAAAGGGGTAGGTTATACTCTTCGGTCTTCTGTATAACCTGCCGTAATGCGTGTATGTGATCTACGGTACTGTAGCCTTTTCGGAAACCGGCTTGTTCGGGAGGCTGGAAGTCGTCGAAATTGCGAGCTAGACGGTTCGTAATAACTCTCGAAAACAGCTTATAAACATGGCTCAAAAGTGAGATTGGCCTATAATTCTTCAATAGGGTATTGTCACCCTTTTTGAAGAAGAGTACCACCACACTTTTGTTCCATGCCTGCGGCGTTTTACCTTCGTGGATGACGGAATTGAACAATGTCTGAAGGGCCCTCAGTACTGATTTACCACCCGCCTTCAATAGTTCGGCTGTGATTCCGTCATCTCCGGGAGCTTTGTTGTTTTTAAGCTGTTTGAGAGCCATACTAATCTCGTACAAGCTGACGTCCGGGATGTCTTCTGTATAGTGTCGAGTCAATCTAGCTCTTGGGTCTTTAGCTAGATTCGTAACGGGTTCCTGCGTTGACGTGTATAACTGTCCATAGAACTTCTCGACCTCTCTCAAGAGCTCGGGTTTGGATGACACGATTCTGCCGTCGTCAGTCTTCAGCTTTGTTAGTTGGCTTTGCCCAATAGACAGATCTCTTGCGAACACTTTGGAGCCTTTGTTTCGCTCTATTGCCTCTTTAATACGATTCGTATTAAATTGGCGTATGTCAGATTTCAGTGACTTTGAGATCCGCCTATTAAGCCGCCGATAAGCAGCACAGGCATCACCTTTAGACTGCAAAATCATCTCACGCCTCTCCTCCATGAGTTTTAGAGTAGAGTCCGAGAGTTTTTTGGTCCTGTTTGTACGGTGGGTCTTAAAGAACTTGGACCCAACCGTATGGACAGTTTCCACGAACCCGTCATTATAATTGTCCACGCTGCTGTCTTCTAGGCAATGAAAACGGTTTTGGAGTTCCAGCTGAAAGCTTTCGGGGTTTTGGAGTTGGATCGGTGCTGGGCGGAGCGTAGACTTCATCAGTCGAGATCTTTCGAGCTTCAAATTAAGATTCAATGTGCCTCTTACCATACGGTGATCACTTCCGGTTTTGACCGCATTGATCACAGAGACATCATTGAATATGTGCCTTTTCGTCGACATGATAAAGTCTATCTCGTTTTTCGTTACACCGTCAGGGCTCATCCAGGTCCACTTCCTGTGTTCTCGCTTCCTGAAGAAAGAGTTCATCATATAAAGGCCTTCCTTCTCCATGAAGCCGGCCAGTAGTTGGCCCCGATGATTCCGATTTCCTACTCCAAATTGCCCCACTCGCAGCTCGTCGCCGTCTCGTTTGCCCAGTTTTGCATTGAAATCCCCCATGACAACCGTGAAGTGGGCATTGAAACTATGCATGGCTTTAGAAATGTCTTCATACATAGCCTCCACCTCATCGTCTGAGTGCGCCGAGGTCGGAGCGTACACCTGTATGACCTTCAACGAATACCGTTTGGTTATTCTGAGTATAAGGCACGCTACCCTAGTCGACACACTCTCGACTTTTACCACGTTGTTCACAAGGGACTTGTGGACGATAAACCCGACACCTCCTTGGGACTGTTGATCGCCCTCCCGGAAATAGAGCAAGTTACCAGATTTAAGGATTATCGTGTCCTCCCCCTCTCTTCGGACTTCAGATAAACCTATGATATCCCACCGTAACTTGCTCAATTCTTCCTCAAGTTCCACAATCTTCTCGTCAGTTCGCAGTGTGCGCGTGTTGTAGGTTGCCAGGGCCAGTGTTCGTCGGTTGTGGTAGCCGGATCTCTGCCGGGGATTAACTATAGCACCCCCTGCCCCACCGTTACCGTGACCGCTACCGGAGTCAGGAATAGCGGGGCCGCCGGGGACTAGGGGTCTAGATTTTGTTTGCACCTTCATATTTGGGAGGATTTGCCATAATCGCCACGCTTGGCAGGCGGGTTGGCGATCGCAGTATGGTCGTAGATATATACTCGAAGGACGCTGCTGCCCGTTCTTCGGATAATCCTTTAGTCGCCTTTTACGACACCCACAGGATGAGATGGGGTGGTGCTATTCTAAGCCGGCACACACACGGACAATTCAATTTATTCATTCATAATTATTCAATTTATTAAACACAATTTACTAAATTGTATTAATTTAGGCCCTAGCTTGTGTTATACATTAGACAACCAATTGGATTCTAAAACTGTCATATTTTCTAAGTGCTTAGTTGAAATGCAGGTCATCATAACGTGAGAGTAATCTGTATTAATATAATAAATCGGAAGAGCTTTTTTGTTTGTTTGTTTGTTAAGCTAATCTCTGGAACTACAAGTCGGATTCGAAATTTTTTTCTGTATATAATAGCCAAATTCACTAGGAATAGTATAGGCTATCTAGTATTACACTTCTCGACTAGCCTTTAAATATTGATTTTTGTTAAGTAAGTCAGAAGCATTTTTTTCCGAACTGCCTTATCCGCGTACGCTGGCGTAATGGTTAGTGATACGTAAATACAATGTTCTACAAAAATATTGCTCCTTAGTACATCTAAAAAGAGTATGGTACCATTTGCCATCTTTTATATATATGCCACAATAAGGTATTTTGTGACAAAAAATGATTGAAATGGATTGAATTGGAATTGGAATGCATTTTATTTGGATTATATAGATAATAGAAACTTAAAATAATCCAACACTCTGTTCGGGTCTATGACTTAGCAGCAGTGGCCTAAACAAGCCGTGTGACTGTGATGCATAATCCTGGCCGTCCGATAAGAATATTGTCTATGTTGAAGTATTATAAATGATCAATCAGCATTTTTTTTATTATACGCGCGTGAAACCGCGGGGTACAGCTAGTATATAATAGTAGGTCGAACTTCTCTTACTAATATAATTCTAAATTAGCGTGAGCGAGATATTTTTACTAAGATTTTTGTGTGAAAAGGTATATTGATCAGTTATTTTGAATTATGAATTATGTAAGTATTAATTACAAACTCTAATTAAATGAAATGAGTTCTATTTTCTTGATTACAGAGTTGATATTATTATAACACAGAATATCTTATGCCGCAAACGTGACTCTTTGAATTTTAGATAATAATTGTTTATTATTTCAGTGTGGCAGTGCGTCTAGTGTTAAATAAAAGTAATTGCAGTAATGTTTTAAATTAATATCTTCTATTACAAGACATTAACAATTATTAGGTAACTAGTTTTCATTCGCGGCTCCGCCCATTTAAATACCTTAAAGGACAAATTAAGCGATGCAGCGATTCGTGGGCTATTAGGTGAACTGTTATAATATTGCCAAATTGGGTAAAAATATATACTTGGTTTTAAAACAATTTTATTTAAAAAGACCAAGTAGGAGATGCCGCGATTCTTGGATTATCTATCATTAAGTGAACTGTTGTAATTTTGCCAAACTTGGATTAAAAATTATATTTCAAATGTTAAAATAATTGTTTTTACATAAACATAATTTCATAACATATATCAACGTTTTAACATTTAGCAGGAAACTTTACCCCTGGATTCAGTTAAAACCGGTGTAAAATGGCCCTTTGCGTCTAAATCAAATTGACAAATTGTTCACAGCGCTCCCCCGAGGCCATGTTATATAGATTCTAATACTTTTTGTACAATACAACTTGTTATTCTCCTTGATATATTGAGACTGTATTTCTATTGACAGATCTTGGAACGCAATCTTGTTATACAAATGGTATATTTACCTAACTTATTTCATGTAGCGGTTATTATAGAATTTTTTCGGTTGCAGATTTTTTTTGACATGTTAAAGTAGTTATAGGTTAACATTTGCACGGTGTAATATAGCCGAAGATGCTATAACACGCCGATAACATGCTAATTTTATGAATAGAGACTGCCACCCTGGTGTGGAACACATCAATAGGTACTTGGCGATAGATTTTTATCTTGGGAGTGGTAGCTAGGCGAGTATTAGAAATTGCTCTAACACCGCCCGGTTATGACTTGAGGATCATTATAGGATTCGGACTCACGTAAATCGATGCTCTGTATAATTGAGTAAATTACTGAATGTGTGGAAATTGGGGTCAAGGCCTACTCTATAATCTATACTTTCTATACTAATATAAGAGTTTTTGTTTGTTTGTTTAAACACGCTATTCTCTTTGTATATGATAGTCAGATTCACGAGGAATAGTATAGACTATGTAGCATTAGGCTACACCTCTCAGCTAGCCTTAAATATTGTTTTTTGCCAAGTAAGTCGGAATAAATAGAGCACCCTAACTGCTTTATCCGCGTGCGCTGACTTAATGGTTAGTGATACGTAAATACAATGTTCTACAAAAATATTGCTCCTTAGTACATCTAAAAAAAGTTCACGATACCATATGCTTGTCTCATATGTTTGTGCTTATACATAAGCCACAATAAGGTATTTTGTGGCAAAGTTTTGTTGAAAATTGAAAAGTGATTTATGAACATTATTATTAGGCTTGACATATTAATCCTTACGAACGAAAGGTACTTCATTATCAAGACAATTTTATGTAGATAAACTTTGCTCTTTATAGTATATTATTTGGACGAATAGTTTAGAAGATAATGTAAAATTAAAATAATTCAAGACTCGGCACGGGCCTAGAGGTGTAGTGGCGCGAACGTGCCGCCTGGCCACTTGATAAAAATATTATCTATACTAAAGTATTATAAATCATCAGTCAGCGATTTCTTTTAAATTATACGCGAATGAAACCGTGTGCCACACCTAGTACAATATAAACGAAAATGGAACGGCTTGTGTATCAGTGCATGTCGTGAAACAATTCAGCATATCATTTGCGATAGAAATAGATATGGTGTTGGCTCTAATGCAGTTGAACGTTTCATAGATATAAAATAATTTCATATGGTTATTTATTACAAATGTTTTTATCAATTGGAAAAAATGATATCAACGTCAAAGAAAAGTTCAAAAGAAAAAGCGTATAAAGCACGTTTGGGAAATATCACAAAAGGTTGTACCTTCCTATAAATATTATATGGGATTTAGCTCGAGAAGTTTCCTACGCGGCCTATTTAAGGACCTTATCAGAACGTATACGCGAGAATAAAAATATTTAAGTGTGCCACGTTTATGTCAGTAAGCGTTGCGGATAATTGTGTTTATTTTGACATATGACGTGGAGTTTTTGCGAGTTGTTTAACATCATGAAAATGTAAGGTCTTGTTTTTATTAGATTTAGTACAAAACAAAACAAAAAACATTTGAGTTTGTAAATTCTACCCAGGTTTTTAATTTTAAGAACATCTAAGAGGCGTTCTCTAAGAGAAGTCTATTCCCAAGTGAAATCAGTCAGTGATGAGCTTCTATTAATGATTACTAAATTAGAACAGCTTACGCATCAAAATAAAAATAAAATCTATATTGAAGTTACGCCCTAAGAAGCCACAAAACTCTACGATGCATGTTGTCAACTGCATCATTGATAGATAAATAAGGCTATACCAGAACTGCTGCTTTGTGGCAGAAATAAAACCTCGCACGGACTCTACCATTCTTACTTGTTGGTGATAGAACACGGCGATTGTGTCAGACTAGATCCAGACCACAAAACTACTACACGTGTAACATCTGTCACTGTGATACGATTAGGCGTTGCCTTTTGTGATAAGCTGGTATATATATTTATTAAATAATTATCCGAAATTCCTTTGCTACTTCCTCCTGCAATATAAAAATCGTAGTTTCAGCTACCTACAACATAACATACATACATACAATACAGTGTTTGAATTTAAATAAATGAATTTCTTAACAAATTAAAATAATAATAATAAAGATGATAATAAGTTTGTATTCAATATTTTCAATGACTCTACAGCCGATTTGGAAAGCGCTGTCCTTTAGAGAAGAATCGTCAAGAAACTCTAAGCTTGCTATTTCTTAAATCTATTTAAGTTTAGAATTAAAGATCATGCATATAAATGTATCCATAAAAAACATCTGCTATTGCCATCAAGTTTTGCGTATGAGATACACCCACCACGACCGCCCTCCTCTGCGGCAACTCAGGCATAGGTCCGATCCATCGGTATGGAGCCCTTGAGGCAAGCAGCCGCTCGCGCGATACAGTGATTCTACATTCATTAGCTTTCACAGCCATACATGAGACTGCATTATACACACATGCATAACATATACATACATAGGTTCTGTAAGGGACCTTTTTTTTTCTTTTTTTGCCTAGTTAGCTAGACTAAAATTTTCAGACCACTAAATACACCCTCCTCCCAGGGGGAAGAAACATGTATATATGTATAGTTAGTTTAGATCGAATGATAGGGAATTAGTCAGATCACGACTTAATTGCATACGCGCAACAGTCCGAGCCGAGGTTCGGCCACTTTGGCACCCTCGGATGTTGTTGCAAAGCTTTCGTGGCCAAGTGCCTTAATCGCTCGCCCCCAAGCCCGGTAAAGCTGTAAAATCCGTAAAGGCTCCAGGGCCCATAAGGCTAAAAGTGTAGTCAGTTCGAAAAGAAAAAAAGTTTGAGATAAAAAAAATCTTAAAAAGAGACACATTACTATCTTTTTCGCTCGCGCAGTCTGATCGCTTAATCAAGACTCGGTCGGGGTGTAGCTCGTAAAAATGTTTACGAGCCCTGCATGCGTATTGCGATGTTTACAATAGTCGTATAATTCGCAATCATGGACTATATGTTAACAGCGTAATTGAATTTCGGAAACTAGACTGGATAATGCGAACATTAAACATAAAGCGAATTATATGGCATTAAATATCTTTAGAAGATACCTCTTAACTATTTCAAAATTATAGTAATTAATAAGTTTGTAATTTAATATGACAATAATAACAGGTTTTTATTAGTGTAACGGAGAAACGGGAGATTTAGTGATATATACATAAAAATAAAATTGCAGTGTTAAAATAACAGCTTTTTACTAAATGCATATGAAAGTATACGCGGTACCTGTAACAAAAATCTGTAAATTTTTTGTCTGGCTGTTTGTAACGGGTAATCTCCGTAACGGTTGGACCGATTTTGACGAGACATTCACTGATGTTATAAGGAATAACTTAGGCTACTTTAATTTTAGAAAAATAATTAGGGTTTTATTTTTAACAATTTTGTTTAATAGTACTTTAGTGGGATCTTTAGTGAGCTGTCTTGAACTAGTTTTTTTATGTTTTGTTCATAAGCTGGGGTTATTTGACCTTATATTTTAGAATATTTGTAGAATTTTGCGTATTACTGTTTGATTATTGTGTACACGTGGAGCGGATTAGAAATAATTATATAGGAGACGATTCTTGAGATGTCATAAAACTCTCTAGGAATTTGGTTATTATTAGAGAAATAGAGAAACGTGATTAGTAATGAAATTAATTTAAAAGTAGTACTACATTCTTTCTATCTGCCCTATTACGGTTATGGCGTGCTATAGTGCGTATGTGTATTTAAATTCTATATAAATGATAAAACCATTTTTCATGTCATGGTACTATGAAATATAGCTTTGTAATTAATAACGTGGACAAGCATATCAGATTTGAATCGAATGTTAGCGAGTGAGTGACGACCGGTTCGCGTGGGGTACTTACTGTCAACGCAGCTCGAGGAACTTGAGTGATTGTACTTTCAATCTATAGACCGAGCGACAGCGTCCCACGGAGGGTACAGCGCGGTGGCCAGTGACGCGTTTAAGAGGAAATGTTGGCGACGTTTATTCCATGCAAACGTATTTCTCTATATTCTTTTATCCCTAGATAATAATCTATATCTACCACTGCCGTGTTCATATGTTTATAGGTGTGTTCCGGCAGCTGCATTGAGACTCGGACTCTCTAGGCTTAGTGTTATATCATCATAGGCAACTAACTTAACATTAAGTGCAATTGTGGTCAAATGCCAAAGTTTATAAAGTATACAAAAATATCTGACTAGTAGCGATTAGAACTCGTGCCCTGAGGGTTCCGAACTGGTTACATTACTTACCGTACATTTATAGGACTGTCTTTTACATAAACATTGTCTTAAATTCTTTATTCTATATTATCCTTATATTCTTTAATGTATCACGGTCTGTCCGTCTGTTCTGTCTATTAGTGCATATTGCAATATTTTTTATAATTTTATATATGTTTCTACTAAAAAGGTTTTAGGTTATGTCTTGATACGTTATGTAAAAAAATGGGAAAAAAGAATGATAATATAAAATAAACTCGGGAAAAACCCACTACCAGCACGCTTTCTTGGAATACGTTGCCAAAACTGTTAAACATAGGACAATAAAAACACAATACAGATAGGTAATAAATAAATCTTCTTGTACAATATACTACACATTTGTGTAAAATAGAAAAACCTTATACACTATAACTAACAGTAATATTTAAACCAGGATAAATAAATTAATGTTACAGAAGGAATAAAAACATTTATGTTATGTTAAAAACATAGGTCAGACGGACAACAAAGTGATCCTATAAGGGTTACGTTTTTTTTGTGGAATGTATCCCTAAGAAAGCACACATACAATGAAACCTATATCGAAAGACTCAAACATAAAATTTTCCGAATCGGGTATTTGCTTAAAAGATTAGTAGGAAAGAGCGCTTTATTCCACGAATACTTGATATTTTATCTATGAAACGGCGGATCAAACAAGGTTCGGAGAAGCGGTTCGCTTTTTCATATCTAACTATTTCTTTGCATCCTTCAAATTGTACGACAGTAAAAAGGGTATTTTTAAAATTAAGACGTGATTATTACTGAATCATAAGTATATTTTTGAAGAATTACATGTTACATAAAATAACTATATTAAAATAAATTCAAATACCAAATAAATTCATACATACAGCTACTCCCATTCATACTCTCTTTTCTTTTATATACATACAGATACATTTATTTCACACACTTTTGTACACTCTCACATACTTTAAAGTCATCATCATCATCATCATGTCAGCCGAAAGACGTCCACTGCTGGACATAGGCCTCCCCCAAAGATCGCCACAACGACCGGTTCTGTGCTGTCCGCATCCAGCGGCTTCCCGCAACCTTTACCAGGTCGTCGGTCCACCTTGTGGCGGGTCTGCCCACGCTGCGTCTTCCGGTACGTGGCCGCAACTCGAGAACTCTTTGACCCCATCGGCCATCTGTTCTACGAGCTACGTGGCCCGCCCACTGCCACTTAAGTGTAGCTATTCTTCGGACTATATCGGTGACTTTGGTTCTCCTGCGGATCTCCTCATTTCTGATTCGATCACGCAGAGAAACTCCGAGCATAGCCCTCTCCATTGCCCTTTGAGTGACTTTGAGCTTTCTTATGAGTAAAGCTTTAAAGTATTTCATGATTTTTTTTTATGTTTCTGATGTTATTTCTATTGTTATATCTTAGTTTAAGTTTTTTATATAGATACTCAACCAGTTTACCGACTAGACGAGACGTACGTCGCTTGGGCTCCCATGGAAAATTAGCATTGCAGTACTGCTTAGTTGTGCTGCAACACGTGGCTGAATATAGGTGCCGTTGTTAGACTTTTATAGTAAACTGGCTGTGCCCTACGGTTTCTCTCTACCGTGCGGTGTTCTCACTTGCCAGATTGCTAGACATTCATGGTTACTGCTCTGCTTCTTAGGTTAGTAGCGTGAAGTTACCTTCCTTAATAAATGTGACACGTAATTCTAAAGATTAGCGCGTTCAAACAAACAAATAATCTGTTGAGCTTTATAATATAGGTATTAGGTTTTAGTATAGTATAATTATGTTCTGATTTTTTTTTATCGTCGTGATGTTCACTGATAATATCTTTTTTATCTTTTTTGAATAAAAATAAATAGCACAAGTAGGGGATGGCGATCAACTTGCCACCAGAAGGTGACTTACGTAGAAGGCTGGCCAGTGGCCACGTTGCCATGCTGTATGGCAAGCGAATACGCTGATCGAGGTGTAGTTAACTCGGGCTACATATGTTACTGTAAAAGCCCTATATTGGTAAATCTGATGATTTACCGACATCAGTTGGTATATGTAAGTATTTTTTAAACAAGAGATAATATTGCCGTACGTTAATTTTAATAGTGCCGTATGTTTAAGGTCACATTGCAAAATCTTGTTGCGGTTATTTTTAACTTCGATGTTTATTATTTTGCGTTCTGAAATGTAAAATTCCTCGCGATTTCTGTCACCCCTTGCCCCCTCCGGAAGCGCGAATTTATTTCGCAGTGCGGTGTGCGATATCAAAGTCCTACTGAACGATATATTTACGATGATATTTATATTCGCACCACACTGCGTCAAATTTATATCAAACCACAATTATTTTTATATCGCTAGTACGTGTTCATACACGTTGTTTTATTTTATATTACAGCGATAAAAATGCGTGATATTTTTCGCAGCGCCGTCTAGGACTAATAAAGTACTCGCGAAAGTTATATATACTGTAAGTTCAAACGATCCCCATTACAGAGAAGAAGAAAAACGTCCCGAAATAAAAAGAACATAAAAGTTTAAGTACATGAAAATTCAGTACATTTTCCCTTGTGAAAATAAATTGTCAGTTTTGAATATTTGATTATAGTATACGTACCCATATCACTGTTTATACTGTACGATAGGTTTGTTGACACCGTACGATACAGAGAAAATTGGTCATATATAAAATGTTTATTTTAAAGTACAATCATATGTCGTGGGAATAAAAATTGTAACAGTGCGTTTACAATCGTTTCCAATTCAAACTTGTGCCAAACTAAAGACATTCTATGTAGCAAGCAGACTTGAAAACTGTCAAATAATTGAAACAGAAGATCTCTTAGTAAAATGTCTGTACTTTACGGCGCTGCGGTTGAAGATGCTATTACGAGATTTTTGACGTTTATATGAATGTGTCTTACCACTAAACTTTAATAATTCTCTCGGTTATTATTCAATGGAGTTCATACGCAGAACTCAGAAGGTAGACCGGATATCTCTTGTGATTTTTATTTCAAAAAAACAATAGATTCAAACCCTTTGTAGATTCAAATCAAGAAACTCACCTTCTAGTGACCACTGCTAGGTCGTACAACATTTTCATTCTGTAATAAAATTTGCACCAGAATGCAGTGAAACTAATAGTGAGATAATATATACTATACACATATAATATAAAATCGACATATCTTTAAGTCTTGGACGAATATGTCCACACGGGAGGAAAGTACGTGAGCACGTCCGGGTAGGTATATAAATTATGTACAGTGCAGGTTACCGGAGGCCGCAACATCAGTCACACGTCGGGCTCCACACGGCCCTTTAACATCGGGCCATTAAATCGGCACTTTGACGCGATAAAACCTATCTCACCTTCAGTTGCTGATAACTGCGGTGTTAATCATTGAATGCAACACAAAATACACTTATACAACTTTACGGTCATATCGATCTAAGTTGAACAAAAAAGTTCGCCATACTTTGCCGTACTGTGAAGCTAAGGAACTATCCTCCGGTCAGGTATTTCCTCTATTTCCTACCATATAACGTGAAAAGAGATTTGATCATGCGATGGGTTGTTGATCTGTCGGTGGTCCTCGTGTTTATCACATTGTACTTATCATAAGGTACAGTGCCACCAATTTTTTGTGCTATTTAAATATATTATTTAATATGAAACAAATTGTTTTTCTCTGAAATTTTTCTTCTCCAAAATGACACATTTATTGAACGAACAAGTTGTTAAATTTAATGTTCTAAAATAAATAATAATAAATTAAACGATACAATACCTTAAACGGAAAATATACATAACTAGATATAGAAATAAATTCTACATACAAATCTCATAAGCAAATGCTATATATATTAGATTAGATAGATTAGATATATATATATAATATATAAAACAAGACATCTGATTAGGTACATTTGCAAAGGCAGAAACTCATAATTTGTACTGGTGCTTGCTTAGCACAAAGAAGCTTGTCTTGGTGGTTTATTTAGTCATTTTTATCGGTGGTAATGGCGGCATAACAACAACGAAATTCACTGAATCTTTACTCGTAAGTCACGGCTATTATTGCATTATGTTGTACTTACCTAATTTTGGGTGTAAATCTCTATTTTATTAGCCCAATAATAACATACGCACACGTTCGCTTATATCCGCAGATTTGGTCCCTGTCATACAGACTACGGAATTGGGTTGCGGTCAAACCACTCCAGTTTCCCCCACTTTCCCCCGATCGGCTCCTCTCAAAGGCTTTCAAACTCTACAATTGACATTTGAAATTATAGACAATAATTGGTGCTGGAAAGTTATACCATGAACCCTTTGTGTTGTTCTAACAAAAGTTATCACTTTAATACTATATTTAACTATGGGATTTTGTGGTAAAGTTATTTTATTTTATTTTACTTTACGATTTGAAGCAATAGCCAAAATAGAAAGATAAAATTAAGACGAAAAATGAAGATCAATTAAATGTTTTTACAGATAGAAGACAATACTTTAGTAAAAACAATTATTAGAATCAGCTGACAGCCAAAACATAGAAAGAAAAAAAACAAATGATAGAAGTCTTACAAAATAGAAAGAACGAGTAATTACTTTGTGTTTAGGTAAGTAAAAGGTGGTGAGAAATAAGTCAAAGCGTTTGTCAAGTGCTTTAAATTGCCAACATGCCTGGTGTTGAACGATGCCACGTAGAGGAGATATGGACTTCTGCCGTAATGACAATTAACAGTTCAACTGAGCAAAAATAATCCAATAAGCCTGGTATCTATTGTTCTAAATAATTAATACAAATACCAAATAATAATGAGAATGGCCGGCAAAGTGAAACACTATAAACATTCACACGTACTCGATTACGAGGTTTGGGCCGGACAAAGTTTATTACACACGTAATTCGACGAAATGCTTTACTAATAGCACTAATAACCGCTGCCCAATAACCGCGGGACCGTCTACTATGATGTTAGTCTTAAATTATAAGCGACAAGCGGTTTTACTTCACATTTAACGTGTTAATATTTTTTTATTTATACATCTTTAGGAGCGTTATGAAATAATGATGATAGTGAATTATTATACTTTGTAGCAAAGTCTACTCTATGAAACTTCATGCAAGCCAAGCACCCAGCAACTGCTTGCTAAACCTCTTGTTTTATTGTGGTGTTTGTTCCTGTTCCTCGATGTTATTATTTAAAACGTTGTATCAGAGTCACCTTGAAACACATAAAAAAGGTGTGTGTGCGATTCACACACGATAGAAGTGAAACTTCATTTTAAAAGACATTTTCTATTTTATTTAAACAGTGTGCAATATACATACACACCGACATTTACTCTCTCGCTCTGGCTCACACAAAGAGGAGAGACTGATAATATATTGCTCTCTCGCTATGGCTCACACAAAGAGGAAAGACCGATAATGTGCGTTAAACGTTAAACGTTAACGTTTAACGTAACGTACGTTTAAACTTAGAAAGGTAGAAATAAAAAAAAACAGTTAAATAGTCTTACATGCAGCAAAGTTGTAAATTATTTATACACAAACACAAATATAAAAGACATCCGCTTGGAAGTCGCATAAGAAGTTTCACTTCAAAAATGCTGAAATCGGTTACGTTTGAATTATTTGTTATTTTATTTAACGTTAAACGTTTAACGCACATTATCGGTAACACACACCTTTTTTTTTTGTCCTGTAACATAATTTAGTTATGCCTATACTTAATTATGAAAATTTGTCGCTGTAATGATAAAATAAGAGATTTTTAAATAGTAATGTTTATTGAGAAAGTTTAAAACGTGGTCGATAAATCAGAGTTATAAAAAAACGCTTTTTCTTATAAGTTACGTCCAAAAGTATTAAATATTATAAATCTCGATACTATGTAATACTTGCTCCGAATTGATAAAAGTGTGTAAGGGATAACATAAAAGCTTTTGAGTAATATATTGATACTAAGGTATAATTACAAGTTAAGTAATTATCTTCTTGTTCTTGTGAACAAAGTGATTTAAAAAAACTATTTTTTTGTCCAAGCTCAGAAAAATCTCTTCGATACTTGATGGTAAGTATACTCTATGAAGACCGACAGCCATTATTGTCATGCCAGTTTAATTTAGGACTACATTAATTGTGTTAGGATTTATACAAATTCCGTGTTTTTCTTCGTCAGAGAGACATCGAGTTTTATTATATCTATAGAATAGATAGAAGATAATATTTATTTAAACCAAGCCTACAACGCGTTTTTAATTGCTCAACGTTTCAAAAAGAAACAGGAAGACTTTGTTTAGATTTGCAATGAATATAATTATATTATAATGTATACATAACACGATAGTAACTTATGTAATATATGTTACTATACGTCAAAGACTTCTCGCTAGTGTAAGAAGAGGCTTCAAGAGGGTTCAATCCAGCTCGTGACTTACAAATAGATCAAACAGGAAAGTAGCCAACTGCTTCACGCCGAAAACATATCCATCGCCATAAAATGTGTTCAAGGAAGTTTCGGAGCCATTTGGACGGTACAATAAACGTCCGAGCGACACGAACGTGGCGTACCCTCGCCGGAGCCACTACAAACGAGATTCAATACCGTTATTTACTGATATTTTTGGTGCCGGTTTTGTTTTAATCAACGTGTCATTTATTTGTTTATAGTAGATAGCACTGTAGCATACAGTAAGCTCAGAATAATAAAAAAAGAAAAAACGTCGACAGCCGAGAGATCAGCTATCCATTGCCAGCATCAGCTTCTCGGCCGCTGGATATAATACACTAGCTGATCACGAACCGTAATAAACCAAGATAGATATATTATGCATCGTGATTGCAATCTATTCGGGTAAAGATCCCTGTCACACCTAGTGCAGTGTGGTCGCGTTTCAATCGGACATAATGTCGTGTCCTACGACGCTATGACTTTTGTGTACTACCTACCACCTGTACACATCACATTGATAGCAAAAATTTGCTAAAAAAATCCAAGAATCTTATTGTCGATTAATAGTACTGCTTTACAAAAAATATAACATATACCTAGGTACTTTAAGTTTCTAATAAATATATTGTATATCTCATAAATGAATACTTAGGTAGAAATATTTAAACATAAAATAGAAATATTGATGTTAATAATATGCTATTTAATGCTATTCTGTTTTACACCTATATGTATAATAATAAAAATACGAAAGCCGATTGTATAATTATAAATATATACTTTTTTATATCAAATTACACTCAGCCTAGAAATGCCAATATCTTATCCAAAAATATTGTCACGGGGATATCATCGTTTCAAATATGTATGTTATTTAGTTATAAGATATTCTATACGTATCGCAGAAAATTATCTCGTCTGCTCAAATTGAAGATCAAATGGAAACATCGGACGCAAAGCTCACGCGTCCCGTAGTTTCTCACCCCCGACGCCTCTCCCAAGTTGTTCGAGGCTCTGAGTGTTCCCGCGTGAGAGTACAAAGTTATGTTTTCTTATAAAAAATATGTATAATAAAACTAACTTCGTCTTTTTTTTTAATCCAATCGATGGAGTATGTACTTAGTTCATATTGTTTACTTTTTTCAATATGAAAAGTAATATTGAAATAAGTTTTTTTTAAATAGCGTTTCAGAAGTGTTCACCTGTGGTAACGATTTACATTCAAGAAAGTGACTAGTGTTCAATACGATTAAGGCGATTTAATTCGGTTCCGCGGTTCTATGTTCCTCAATGGTTAAACCAACGTGTAACAATATTAACCGCATACATGTTGTAATGCGATGTTTCATATTAAATAATACTAGAACAAAGAATACGTGGCTACAAACTGGAACTATAAATTAAAAATATTGAAGCACTATAACCATAATAAATTTTAAAGCAATGATGGCTCATTGGTAGCGTATACGGACATCGCGTCGGTTGACGCGAGTTTGAATTCCTGAAATGAGCCTGAGCTTTCAATAAAGGAAAGAAACCATAGCATGGTGGTAGGATGTTTTCTAATGCCCGCCTGGCTAGCTACCACCCTCAAGTTAAAAATCTGTCACCAAGTACCAATAGGTGTGTTCCGGAAGCTGCACTTGAGAGCCAGTCTTCCACTAGGTTCAGCGTGTCATCATCTTGTGCCACATCGTCACTTAACATCAGGAGAGATTGAGACCACTACGCCAAACCTATATCGAAAAAAAAAATGTATATATTTTGATATAATTATTTTAGCCCGAGGTTCTAATTAAAAGATGGAATTAGGTACTATTTTATATTTATTTCTACTATTGAATTTGTGTCTGTCATTTATATGTTCAAACTTATCTAATGCAAAGACCACGTAATTACGGTTTTGACTTGGTCGGAAAATTGTACAGAAATATTAAACAAATATTTGATTGGTTTACACTTTCTATCTCTATACAAATCCAGAACAAGAATGAAGAATCACCATCATTGAGCCTCCTGCACTTTATAGAGGGGTATCACCGCCGTATAACGATCACGTGACATACAACAGTGGCGTCATCGTCGAGGAGAGTCAGTTGTGAGTCTTTTAATGTGTGTTATTACATTAGCAGGCTAACTAATTAATTAACAGGCCAGCAGTGGGACACTTGCAGGCTAATATTATGATTAGGTACCTACACTGAGTTTTTTCAAACATATATACAATTTTCAAGGATGTATTTGAAAGGCAAAGTTATACTATATTAAATTCCTGAAACTTCTTCCTCAATGAAGCGAGAGGTTCCTATAAAAATAATTATAAAAAAATAAGTTGCGAATCGAACGGAAACTTTTCAGTTTAAACTCACACAATGAACTATATTTATAAGTTTAACGTATGTAGATTAGTTTGTAACTTGCGGAGTTAAAGAAAAACTCGGCTTTATCCGGGCTAAACTAATTCAAAACTCGTCCGGTAATTTCTCAGAAGCGAATCAAGGAAAATTGTGCCGTATCGTAAAATTTTAAAATAGATAATACCTTACTTGTCGCCATGTATCGGAAAGTAACTTTTTAAACTTCTGATATCTTTAATATAGTCCAGGAATAACGTAGACCGCTTAGAAATGCATATAACCAGTTGACATCTTCAGGGCCGTCTGCAAATACCATGACAGTGACAGACTGATGGCACAGTACAATTCACAATCAATGGCGACAACAGAAATATAGACAAGAGAGAGTCACTCTGACGGGGTAGAGTGACCCAGGCGGGTAAAGATCCATACCACCTCGCTTGATAACTAGATGTAACACTGGTTGCTCCCGGAATGCGACACGCCTAAGCGTGTGTTACACTTGACGTATGGAGGTAGCGATCCAGTCGTACAGAATTGTCGCGTCTTAAAACTCTACTTTTGGTTATCTTAGTTTAGATAAGCAGGACTGTCTTACCACTTTGTAAACCTTTAAACTATAACAAATTCATTTTCAGTTGTAAAACAAACTACGAGATGCTTATTATATGAAAACTTTACCTTGGAAGTTTAGCTAAATAATACAACATTTCTCCTCACAACTGCACCTTCGGTAAGTATAACGTGAAATAATGCATAAACTTTTAATTTGATTCCAACCTACAAGTTATATGTTGTTTTAAATTTATTTTATCAGTATCTGTTAATGATGATATAACGTATCTACTGACTACAAAAATGATCTTATTAGCGAAACTATTAAATTAATTTCAATTTTCAGGTCAGTAAAATTTAAGCTTAAGTTAATCGGACGAAGGAGAGTGTGAGTTTCATTAACATTTATTTATTGAGTTTCTTTACTCTTTTGTTTCTTTTTAGTTTGGGACACTGTTTTAGTGCATCTTAAAAATATTGAAAGCTTATAATAGTACATATTAGCGCTAATAACCGGCAGTTGTTTAGCAACCACAAAAGTAACAAAAGGTATCTATCATACAAAATGTACCGAGTTGGGAACAAAAATAATACTTAGTATAAATACACTGAATAATTTATCTCGGAAGGAAGTTATAACTAGGTATCTCTAATAAACTTAAATACGGATGCTTCTTATTTCTAAAGGAAACATTGCTGATGTCACCAACTAGTCATATTAAACATTTTAATTACTTAATATAAATAACTTTATCATACATTTAGTCTAAAACATTGAAATATGGTTAATAGTAATTTATAATTAAATACGGTGATTAAATTATTGATCAATTACAATAAATAACAATTACAATAAAGAAATTATATAAAACGAACTAAATATTGATCATAAAAAATTAAGATAGGTATGTCCAAGAATATTGTCCATTTATTGTTTTGAAGTTCGACATTTTATCACTAGGTGGCGACATGAAGACGCAGTATGTAGTAATGTCGGAGCTTATATGAAGAAATCTAGATAAGAATACGTCTCAAATATTTGCATAAAATACCTTATACAGTTGGGAGTAGTTAGTGAAGAGTACTCAAATGCTCAGCACACGCGCGAGCCACTCCGCACGTCCCCAACCCATGTCTCGATTGTCTTCCCGCCTTATATTATGTATTAGTTCACTCGCCCTGTGATATTCTGAGAGTGGACAAAAAGTATAAAATATACATGACATGATAAATATATTATCTATGGAGTTAGTGGATTCAACGGTCGTTTAAACTGATCGGTGATTGATACAGATATTTATCTCCACTAATAAATGTGTGTCTGCTTGTTACCTTTTCACGAATAAGCTTCAGAACCGATCGTAATGATGTCATAGAGGTAGCCTGGATCATGAGGGACATAGTATGAAAATAATGCAGAAAAATCAAGTTATTCAACAATGAATAACGATGTATATAACAACGATGTACTTTTAGCATTTTCATTCCATTATTTTGTAAAATCATAACACGAAGAGAATGAAAATTTATTTATCGAAGTAATACTTCTTTAGGCGTGACTTGAGAATAACTTAGTTTTCAGACGGTAATAATGTTCAGAAAAACTATGGTCAAATTTGTTTCTCTATATTTTTATAAGACAAATAAGGTAAAACCACCAGTAATTGACACTGCACCAATAGTTGGCACTTTGACGAAGAAAATTAAATATTAAGAAAAAAAAGGAAGCCAAAGATCGAGATGGCCAAAATCACTTATTACTGATATATTTGTAAGGTTATAAATACATATAGGTACAGTCAGTTACAAAAGTCGGTTAACAAACTGAAGACTTCAAATGAATTTAGTATTAAAATAAGTCTTGATACAAAATGCTGGATTAGGTACAGGGATGAGTGGTGAAGTACTCTTCCCTGTAACTATTCCAGTGATTTGTGTATCTACTTTCATTACATTCCTTTTTTGTGTAATTCTTAATATAAGCATACCTATGAAAATAAAAAGTGTCAACTACTAAATATATTTGTTTTCACTAGGTGTCAACTACTAGCATAGTACATTTATTTTATTAAAAAATAACATAAAAATACACAATTGTTCTATTGCTACAATTCTTGTCACATTCTGGAAGGGGAATAATTTGTACAACTATTACCATTTAGAAGTTCCCTCTAAGATGATTTCATACCAAACTATGTCAATAAACATACTAATAAATCATTAAGGTGTCATCTACTGGGTATTTTACCTTAATGTTATTTTATTTAAAAGAATAGTTAAATAAATTATTTGTAATGCTTGCTTTAAATATAACTGTAAATTATTTTATATATCTAAATTCTAACATGAGTTATTTAATTACTTATTTAGTATAATCATAATATTATCTGGTACAAGTTTAAAGAAGTATTACTTCAAATGCTCCTAAAGGTTACACGCACAATTTAAGAGTGAAAATGTAACTTATTAAATTAAAATTAAAAGAAAGTGAGTTGATATAATTTTGAAGCTGTTTCTTCTTGTTTACTATTATTATTCCTTTGTACTTTCAAATATACTTGGGAAAAAAATATAATAGCTAAGGCAGACATTTACTAAAAAGCATTAAGTTTAATTTTTGACAACTCTCCCCTCATCGTAACGTACTTATTATTTGAGGAAGGTACTTTACAAATTTTAACAAAATGCAAAAGCACTTTCTATTTTAATATTGAAACTTAAATAAAATGTTACAAAAGTTTTTAATATAACAAGATACGGACTCGTTCGCAGACGGGGAACCTTTGCAACAACTGGGAACAAGTTAACCTTACTGTTAACTGATAGTTTTAAAGTTGTATGTTTTAAATTTCTTCTTTTCATTTGAAAGTTTAAATAAACTTTTAAAATTTGTAATTTATTTTTTCAGTTTTGTGTTTAGCAAATATTGCTAGGCCTAATAACAGCCTAATTTCCTAATTTCCCTTTTATAACAGAACCACACGCACTGGGATTCGGAACCACGGTTTTACGGTAGTCTCCATCTTTATAAGAACAAAGAAGTTATTTTTACGAAATCTGGTCCTTCGTTTAGTAAAATCATATATATATATATATATCATGCATTTTAATATTAAACCAGAATTAGTCAATACCCATTCTTTCCTCTCTCCTAACACTTTTATTGTTTATTTTGGCGTGAAAATGTATTGAAATTGTCACTTTAGGCGGGTTATTAAATATTTTTAAGAGTCCGCTCATGCCGGTAACTTTTGATAGAAAAAGTTGTACGAAATCAAACTGTTAACACAATTAGATGTGGACAGGCTTTTAAGGGAAAAACTTTTGTGGTATAGCAACGGTGCGCGGTGACAGCGGCGTGTAGCGGAACCCTGGGGCTATCCCCATCTATGGTATCATATATTTTTCATAGAGATGGAGAATTGAGTTATTTTTGGAATGCAGATCATATAAATAAATAAAATAAAATAATCTTCACTATAATTAATGAATTTATAACACACTAGCGGTGCTCCGCGGCTTCACACGCGTTTGTTTCGCAGCAATTATTTTTGTCTCATAATTATATTTGTAATCATATTAGTGACAATTCTAATATCCAATCATCATTTGAGGAATGACATATATTTTCCGTGTACAAAATATCATTAAAATCGGTCAAGCCGTTTTTGAGTTAAATGCGGACATACAAACGGACAAATAAAAATATTTTAGTGTCATATTCGTGTTCAGTGTCCTTTATATAGGATGTCTAGAAGAAAGTTATATGTACAGAAATAACTATAGATTTTGATAAACAAATACAGATAAATAGATTAGAAAGGTTGTTAGCATCTGTCCAAAAATTAGTACGCGTTAAAGATAATATATAACATTTAATAAGAATATAAAAAATTCTAGTGACAATGTAAGTTCACCAGTGTAGGTATGGCATAAAGTGTCTTAATGTAATTCATTCATAGTTTTACGCCAATTTTAGATATGCGAAATATCTTGAATTACTTTAATACGATTATACAATCGCTATTATAAGGTAATTATAAATTAAGGTGCTTATTTAAATAAGGTTTCACACGCTATCCACAAGTACTTTTATCTGCAAACTGTTGTTTTAGGCACGAGCGGTTATAGGTATAAAAGTTGAAGGTCTATTTGCATATTTTTACAAAGGCCGCATTCGGGTTCGAAGCGCCGAAACGGAATTATATCTACCTGCGTCAACCTGAAAGGGGTTTGGTTAACAACAAATTAATTGTAATTTCTATTACGCACGTGAATTTAGTCAAATATGTTATTAATTATATAAGCGGATGTCTTTTATATTTGTGTTTGTGTATAAATAATTTACAACTTTGCTGCATGTAAGACTATTTAACTGTTTTTTTTTATTTCTACCTTTCTAAGTTTAAACGTAATAAAACGTTAACGTTAAACGTTTAACGCACATTATCGGTCTCTCCTCTTTGTGTGAGCCAGAGCGAGAGAGCAATCAATATATTATCGGTCTCTCCTCTTTGTGTGAGCCAGAGCGAGAGAGTAAATGTCGGTGTGTTTGTATATTGCACAAATAAAATAAAAATGTCTTTTAAAATGAAGTTTCACTTCTATCGTGTGTGAATCGCGCACACACCTTTTTTTTCCTATATATGATATCTGTTTAAATGTAACTGGCAGCGTAAAAGTAGAAACTATATTTTGAATACCTGTCAATTTTCTTTTTATAAAAAAATAATGTAACTGAAAGAGATGTGTGTGAAAAATATTATTCATCAATGGTGAAGTAACGAAACATTTTTTTAAATTAATTACCATAAAACCATCCAAAATTTAGTCAATATCAGTACCTAAGTATATACACATATATTTATCTGTTTTATTTGTTCATATTTCTGTATAAATTATAGATAATATGTTTTTATTATTTAAATTAATAAATAATTTAAATAATAATAAATAATAAAATAAATCTTTTTTCTGTAAATGATATAGGTAATATTATAATATATACTTGCTTTATATATTATTAATAACAACCGGACACTCCCCATTAATTACAACATAAAATTTAATAATAATAAGAATAGTTGATATCACTCGGGGATAATTTCTCTTTATATTAGTGTAATCCTACAAACATATTCACTAAAGTCATTATGTTTCTCTATTTTACTTTAGCAAGAAAGTAAGAATAACGGAATAACAACACTAATTAATAAATGTAGATACAAAAATGTAAATTTCCAACAATTGCTGAAATAAATTGTAAAGCCAAATTATACACATGAAATAATAGTTCATTCCTAGGGGGGCGTTTAAGTATTACGCAAGTAAACTTTCGATGTTTTTAGACCCGTCCTGTCCTAGTGTAAGCAAATTACAAAGAGTAATCTCCCTCCTCCCCGAAATGTCAATAGGTAAAATTTTTTAAAAACTTTTATAAAATAGCTGAAATTATATTTATTTGCTTCAAGCCGTACTAGTACGTCGGGAATTTGCCGAATTGAACATCGGTATATTTAAGAAAAACCTATTGTAAGTGATTCTAATATGAAGGAAGAGTTCATCTCTAGACCGGATACTCGTGCTACCCTAAAACGAGACGGTCGCTATGACAACGCATTTTAACAACTGATCTTTTCTCTTCTGTATATTGCAACGCCATCTTAATATATTTAAATTATATTATTGATATATGTAACGTTCAATAAAATGTTTCATACAATAAAATATCGGCTTCTTATAATTAATATCGAACTCCTTCGTGCACTAACATTATACTTAGTAGAGTAGAGTTAAGTAGTTGTTCGGAACACTCATTTATCTCTAGTAAGAAATATGGAAAGAAATTCGGAATACCATAATCTTCTAAATAAATAAAATGATTGAGGTTTGCTGTTGTGCAATTATCACGCAAAAACTACTGAATAATTTCGATATTTTTTTTGTTTTGCTTCTAAAATATACGGTCCTTATAAAAAATAACGTCTTCATAAATAATAATTTTGTAGTCCACGCGAGTGGAGCCGCGAGCACAGCTAGTAAAACAATAAAAATAGTATTATTATTTTAAATTATAAATATTGTTTTATAATTTTTTTATCTTACGTCTTAATAGTATCAGCCTGTAAGTGTCCCGCTGCTCCACTGCTGGGTAAAGGCCTCTTCCTAAGGGAAGGTATGGGCTTAATCACCACGCCAGCTCACGACGTATTGCCGATTTCAAACACCGAGAAATCAACTATTCTATTCTTTTCCTACATACAGTGGTACAACAAGAATATTTCTTAAGCGTTAAGGTTTCCTCACGATGTTTTCCTTCACTGTCAGACGATAGTGAAACCACTCGACCATCACGATTTACGTAAGATTTTTAATACTCCCCCCGCTCCCTACAGTAAAAGTAAGTAAAAATTGTAACCGCTCTCCCTAAGTCTGCTTACGTAATACTTGAACGCCACCTAATTCATAAGAATACAGTTTAATAATATAATGACAAATGTAATTACTTCTCAAGGGAACCGATAAAGCACTAAACCTACCAAACAAATTATAACACCTTTTCCGGGACAAAGTCACCTCTTTTCGGTCTAGTGAACACACATGTGCGGGCACGCGGCGTGGCGGCGGTCGGGTCGCGTAAAAACTGCAAAGGAAGCCGCCCACGCACCACTGTTATTAATCACCGTGTTGAACATACAGGTAACAATTCTACCGAACCAATTTTTTTTAAATACACAAATATTGTAAAATTACAATTACCATGGCATATGGACATTTGTAACACACCACAGGTATTAGTGCCTTGCCGACCTTGAACGCCCCTTCTTATTGAGCTCTGTCCTGAATCCTACTCACCGCAGGAATACAACATATGGTTATTTGGCTGCGATTTTCTGTAGGGTTGCTAGTCACTAGTCGCTAGTCGGACTGCCCTAAACTAAAGAAAATTTTCTAAACAAATTTATTTTTCTGTGCCCTACCTCTCTAGCAGTGGACTTACATTTTGTTAAAAGTGCATCGTTGATTACACGATAACAATTGTGGTGATACAAATATCTTAAAAATGGATATTGGCCTTGAACTCTATTTGTAAAGACACACTGATAGGTTTTAGACATCAGACTTTCAACGTTTCAGTTCATCCATCCATTCAGCCAAAAGGCATCCAATGCTGGACATAGGCCTCCCCCAAAGATTTCCACAACGACCGGTCCTGCGCTGCTTGCATCCAGCGAGTTCCCGCAGCGTTCTCTAGATCGTCGGTCCACCTTGTGGGGGTGCCCACGCTGTGTTTTCTGGTAGCCGTACCCATCGGCCAACCATTCTACGAGTGATTTGCCCCGCTCATTGCCACTTAAGTCTAGCTATTCTGAGAGCTATATCTGTTGAATTAGTTGTTCTGCAGTCGGACTGACAGAGTGGCGTTATTATACAAGCACTTCAACACTTCGATGAACCAATAGTGAATTTGGCACCGTTGGAGAGACTGCAATACACCCCAAGTTTCGATCAAATTATAGGCTTTCTTGTAGTCCACAAATGCTAAGCAATGGGGAAGGTTATACTCTTCGGTCTTACATATAACCTGTCGTAGTGCATGTATGTGGTACAGGGTACTAAAGTATTTTCAGAAACCGGCAACGTTCCAATAAAACCTAACAAAATACCCACTGGAAATTATATATGTGTACAGTGTCTGACAGGATCATGATCTCCATACATCTTCATAGTGACCAGCCTGGGTGAGTCGTGGGTCAGAGTTTACTAGTGTGTATATCCAACTAGCAAGTGGTTTTAGTCGTGGTATTATGAAGACAAGGAATGGACGACTCCTCCTCTCTTAGCATTTGCCACTATTTCTAGAATTTATTTATTTTTGATATTTTATCAATTAGTAACGCACTCACATGCTATGTGTAACATATATTTGGTTTCTATGACAAGACTGATTTTCTGCTTGTTCGATCGTTTTTCAGGGTTATCCGATCACTTTACCCTAAATGCCAATTTTAATTTTAATATTAAAGTTAAAAAATGGCTATTGTAAAACAACCTTAGGGGATAGACATATGCCATCGCGGATTTTTCTCTCGACTTTTTGAAGAACTGCAATAATTTAGTACAATATTTTGATGTATTTTGTAATAATTTGATCTTAAGATTTAGCTAGCGGTAGCCATGTAACCGCTCGGAAATAGTTTTTTGACGACTTGTTTACAAAACATTGAATTTTCTCTACTATATAAACTTAATTAAAACGTAGTGCACGTATTATATTAATCTTCAGTAAAAAATACTAAATGACAGTGAAAAACATATCAAATTCATTGCACGGTTTACAAGAAATAAGCAGAGAAACAGAAATTATAGAGATAACTTGTTAATGTCTTGAAAGTTTCTAAGTGTCTATCTGATGTCACAGTCGCATGGGATTTCAACTTCGAAGCAAACGACTTTAATGTCGATGTCTGCAACTGTCTAAGTGTTCGCGAATTTGGCTCGAGAGCGCGTCAACGTCGTGTCATTCATCGGAATAAGGAATTATTTGACAAATTCTGTTTAATGAGAGTTAATAAAATGCACGGCAAATTTTTCCCATGTGGAATCTTTAGCGCTTTTCTTTAATATATGGAGCCTCACGCGTTGCTGATGAGTTTTAACGCTTAAAAAAATATAGCCCATAAATGGCAATACGATGAAAATAGATTTTCAAAAAAATACCGTGATGTTAATGCAAACTGAGGAAAGCTGGAAGAGACAGACAACAGCTGCAGGCCGGCATCACAGCGGCGACCGCCGATGGATTTCAATCTCTCGGTGGTCGCCATTATATTTGGACAGAACTGTACTTACCATCAGCGACAGCACAGTCAGTGTGCCAAGCTATTATAAGAAAAAGACAATCATTCTAGTAAAATGTCATGAACAGCGCAAGTTAGTTATATCTGTCATGCAATTAAAAAAATTCGCATCGCCGGTATTAACGGGTAATGTACTCAATGTTGGTAAGAGGAAACAAAGTTTTGTATCATTCTGTTTTGTATTTTATGTCATTCTTAGCTAGACGTCTATCGTTGTGCAATATTCCCATTGGGGTAGGCAGAAATAATAGTAGGTACATTTTTATATTCTGAAACCTCTTCCACGTCCTCTGATTTATCTATATATCTTTAAACATCCGCGTTGATTCCTAATGCTTCTTATTTACTCAATGTCAGTACTTACTGTACGTAAGTACGTGCTGATTCTTCAGTACTATCACTGTATCGATATCGTTATCAATTTTTGTGAATATTATGTTGGTTTTTCATTATTTCTACACATAAACAGCCTCTTGCTGTGTAACGGTCAACGTATTTTGTATTTGCCAGATAAAAAAGAAACACATATTCAAATGCATAACGACTAAAATTCAAATGTTATAATAAAAGTGTGGTAGTATTTTACTTCGGCGCGTTGCATTCTGACATCTAGTTACATTAAATTATATTCAGTTAAAAATAGGCTTTTTAAGTGAAATTTGTAGGTCATTGATAATAGTTGGACTTGTAATATAGTTATATTGTACATGTATATGTAGTCGGTGTGAAAAGATTAATTTAATAAGTTCGTGCGAATAAATGTACGTATTTTCTCGATTCCTCAATGCAAAGCAAACACGACCCTTACCGCTTTTTAAATATAAAAAAGCACCCGCAGTTGACCCGTGTTATGAATGCGGGCAATTTGAGCTCCTCTCGGCCAAGGCGATCTCATCTCTTTGATAATTATCCTATTTTAGGGTAGAACAGTAAAAAATATGTAAAAAATGAATATTATATGTAAATTAAAAACGGCCATGTTTTGTAATTTAAAAAGTGCCTTAGAATTTTTGCAATGACTTATAGGTCAACTTTTAAGATAATTTAATCAAATGCAGCAAAGTGGGTCTCATCAATAATTAAGTAATTCAATTAAAATTAATAAATTTCAATTGTATCCATGTATGGCGATATGTATGGGCATGGATGGCAAATGTTTGCTAACAGTAAAATAGTAGCCATGGATACAATTAAACTTTAATAATTTTATTTGAATTACCAAGTTATCGGTTAGTGTTACTTTGCTGCCTTTGATTTTATATGACTCGATTAACTATTGATACAGTTAAATAATCCATGTTTAATTACCAATTCCATGTCAATGTAATATTTAAAACTTATTAAGCAATTTATTTAAAGAATAAAAAAACGCGATCCGAAATTTTTTTGCTATTTAGCGTTAGTTCGGTGTCATTTTAAAATTACTGCAAAAACGGTTATTTCGAGGAGATCACGATTGCTCCATCGGTTTAACTATACCAATAATGTCTACCGAATAAATTTAAAACTATTTTTAGTTTTTATTACCGTTACTCTTTTCAAAAATCTTGTTCAATATTTGATCAAGATGTAAATATTTTATTTATTTATGTTGATTCTCTCCTAGCAAGTCGAGAATTGACAATGTAGGCTATATTGTAATGCCTCGTGTAAATATTCCGTTCGAGCTTAATTTGAGTAAAATTGATTACAAGTAAATGTTTAATTTTATATGTTATTCCATAAGTGAAATTAAATTACAAAAAGTAAATTGGAACATAGTTTAATTTACTTAATTCAAGTTTAATACACTTAATTCTTAATTATATTATCTCTAATAATAAGTTGCAAAAGTTTTCAGCACGTACTAAGTGCCTGAGTGTAAAGGCGAGAGAAAATGTTTTGTAAAGGTAAATTGAAATTACCGCTTCCTAATACATCATTTTTTCTAATATTCTTTTTCTCTTTTATATATATTATAATATTAGTTTTTTTTTTAAATTACTAACGTACACTTGATGGTATCTAGATATGAATGAATTATATACATTTTATAGGTGAATCCAGGAAGTGGGTTAGTGGTATATATGATATGTGCTCGTCTTATAAAACTAAAAAGCATATAAACCAACACATACACTAAGAAGTGTTGTTAATTAAAATGTACAGTAAGGCGGCCTAAAAACGATTGTTTTATTTTACCCCTCATATGAAACTATGTCAATTTAACACGTATTATGAATGCTCACCAAAAATCAACTCAATTAAAAAACATTAAAAATCACTTAAGAATTAAATAATAAACTATAATAGTTCTTTTTTTCTCGACATGTAATTATTATCTACGGTTTATATTATATATGAGAATTCTAAAATTTTTAAGTGGATGCGATCTGCAAATGTATATATTAAAAACCTTTTTTGCTTTTACATAATATTATAGTGGGCACCTTAAAGAATATTACTAAAGCACGAGACATTGGTCGCTGAACCTAATAATGCTGTTCATATTTTTATTTTTATGTCTCATGCTATATTTCTGTTTCTTAATCCACTGTAGGTACGAGTATGTAAAAAAAGTTGTGTGATATTAACATTTACAGATTGTTCAAAAAGCTCGAAAGTACGCTTCTTTAAGAACGAAATAAATCGTGAGCGATCATTACAAAATCAACCGTAGACCATACTTAAATAGCAAGAAATACTTAAATACAAAAGACAATTATTAACCACTTTGACTTTAATTTTAAAATATAAACGACCATAAAAAAAAATATTGTGTTTTTTATTAGCACTCTAAAAACGTTATAAATTAACATATATTCACGTGAGAAGTAAAAAAGTGTTTTTTTGGGTCTCTTAATATACCTAAGCTATAAAAAAAAAAATAGCAAAAAAAATTTATAATAATAAGAAGGAGCCCACTACGTGGATTTCTAGACGCGCAAATGTGGAAAAGTGACTTTACTACGTGCGTCTCTGGAACTAAAACAGTTAATAATCAGTTTCCATCCACGGAATATTTGCACATAACGCAAACATATTTGAGAATTGATAGAACTTGCGTAAAGGTCATCTGCGGAAGCATCATCACCACACCTATTCCTCCCGCAAAGCAACAGTGCTGTGTTCTGCAGTCCGAAGGCTGTGGTTGACAACACGTACTGGTACACGAGGTGTTACCATCTCTGGACACACTGAATGCCTATTTGCTACTTCATAAGATTTCAACATGGAATATGCCTTATGGAAATGAGAATTTGGTAAATTGACAAATTTTATTTCTCGTGGTTTCAAATTCTTCTATCTTCTATCATCTTCAAACGGGTGAAAATTGGATATCTCGAAATATAAACATTTGAACGCTAGATAAAGATATCGTGAATCTCTAATATTCGTGTCAACAGTAGTACTCTAATTTTCTCGTGTTTAAAAATGTGTGTGTTCTTCACCTTTCCTTAACGTAAAAGTATCTAAAATTATCTATAAATATAATTTATTGTTTTCATTTGTGTCCGAATTACCGCTGTATAATCATGTGATCTTCTGAATGAATAGATTTTTTATTAAAAAGAAGCTATATACACCACTTTAGTTCGGCACCATACTGGTGCGATACAAACCCAACCTTGAATTACCACTTACACCGAAAAAAACAAATATGTTTATTATCTCTTCCCTTCTCTTGAAGTTATTATTATTAATTAGGATGTTCCTTTTCAAACCCTTATCCGACGGAACACGCTATTTATAAATCAACACACCTCCGACATATTGGCGGTTTGGAAAATCAGAAACCTATTAAGTTCTATAAACTATCATTATAATACTGCGAGAATATTCCCGAAGCGTTCAAGATTCCTTAATATGTTTCACCGTTGGCAGATAGTGTTTCTAATTAAATTCAAATTACTAATGTACGCAAATCCTCAAAAAATAATTGATACTCTCAGATACTTAAACGTGAAAAAGAAAAAAAATGACCTACTATCACGACTTTCTTAGCTTATCGACCTAACTGACACTGAACATTAGATGATATTGTGGATAAACTCTGGTTTCTATAACAGTTTTTGAACAGCACGTGAGTTAAGTATACTCTTGTTACTTCTGAATTTGTGATTAACATATTTTTATCACCTTCTCTCCAGTACATATCCGCTATTACTGTCAAGCCTAAAGTAGATACGTCATGATGAAAAATATTAACTAACCCGACACGCGTCAGCTGGAAGCCTGCCCGGATTTTTGACGAGTTAATCCCGATAAATTTTTGCGAGTTGCCGCGACTCGTTCGTCCATTTTAGCTGGATTTCGAAAGGACTAAGCTTATCGGTGAATATTGTAAATGTTTCGTAAAAAATATAAACCTTTTTTTCTATTTATGTATATTCTTATGTGACTGTTATTACTTTGTATAATTTAGATAACCTACAATTAATTTCAAATATGTTATTATAAAAAAAATATAAACCTAAGTAATAATAGGACATAGGTATGGCAGAGCGGCCGCCCATTCGACACAACCACTTTTAACGTAATGAGAATAAGCACGTTACTTTGTTTATTATTTTCAAAACCACAACACAAAAAGCTTAAGGTAGTACTACTGTGTCTTGTCGTGTCATAACGCGTCATAAATGCAGCGGTTTCAAACATGTTATTGTGTTGTATGAAGTTATGACGGCTTATGTCGTCGATCGTTTTTTTTATCGTTATTGTTGGTGTAGTGGCCACAATATCACCTTATGTTAAGTGAAGATGTGGCCCAAGATGATAACACGCTAAACTTAGTGGAAATACTGGCTCTCAAATGCAGCTGCCGGAACACACCTATTGGTGCTTGGCGTCAGATTTTTAACTTGAGGGTGGTAGCTAGCCAGAATATGAAAAAGCCCTACCACCATGCTATGGTTTCATTACGATATTTTTCTTCACCGAAAGGACAGGCTTCTAAATTGCATTGCTTCTAAATTAATCAGTCTAATGAAAATTCCTTATGTTGCTTACGAAGACATGCCAAAATATGTTATATAGCGACTTATAGATTTCATTAATAAGAAGAATTTAAGAATCTGATTAAAAGTTTTACGCTTGAACTTTACGAAGGCTTTATTCAGAAATAACGACACATCACGATACAACATATTAATGCGCATAATCTCAGTTATGACAGAATGCGTTGCGTTACGGTACGACACAAGCCGTATGTTTCTACCTTAATTCCTATGATTCAGTTTACGAGCAATTCCTCCTCGTTGTCCAGCTCCCCGGGTATCCAGACTGTGTGATACGTGTCAGCGTGTATAAGCTCCAAGTACTTGCATAAAGCACGGCGTTAACAATTAAAACGTTGCGTACAGTATGTGTGTGTGGTGCGGGTGAGTGAAACCAGCTTATAAACTCAACGCTCTATTTCAACTTTAAAAGGCTCGTCCGTTACCGTGCGGGTTTTCAGACGATATAGAAATTACTCGGCAGTAATGCTTGTCATTCTGACATTCTCGCCGAGTAACTCAATGACCATGACGTTACAATTTTGAATTCGTTGCTTATTTTCTAAATTTATAACCTAATTGATAGGCCATAATTCATCGTAGAGTCGATTTGCTGCATTGGAAATCTAAATATCTCCTCATCTTAGCATATATTTTATTCATCGATGGCACTTAAAATAAAAACATTTTTAATATTTGCTGTTTTTGTTGCTGATAGTACAGTTGTGACAAGTAGTGAGTGAAGTTGGCGGGGACGCAATTGTCTTCTCATTTCAAACGGATAGTACGTTTAAGTTAGTTCTGTACGATCCATTTCACCAACTATACGAGTATATATTATGTTTTCTATTTCAAATGTATCATATGACACAAACGTCACTAGTTCTAACTCCTCGGCTATTTAAGTTACACTACAGGCTTAATAAGGTAATAAGAGAATTTAACCGCATGAATTGTATACAGGGTGTTAAGAACTAATTACGCTTGTAAGCCTGTATAATCGGAAAACGTTTACAAGCAACGCGCAGTGAGGCGTTAAACGCGTGACTTGACACGAATCGAGCGGCTTTATACTACATCAATGCTTTCTACAATATAATCATGTGGGTTGTTACGAAAAGGACCTAAATACATTTTAATGGTAACGTATATATTTAAAAATAATCTAACAAGCCATATTCTAAATAAAGTTTGTAATATTACTTTATCTAATGTAATTTCTCAATAATGTCAATTTAGACAAAGTTTCAATAAAATTTGTTATGTATTAAGTAGACTTCTCTTGATCCTTGATATGGACCCTTATACCACTAAACCCATTGTAATACATATATATACATACTAGAATAAAAACCGAGAGCAAAAAATATGCTCTATTGAGAAGTAGCTTCCCGTGCAGTGCAGTTTCTTTTTAAGAGGAAACGCGGTCGGCAAAACATTTAAAGAATAGGTTTTAACAGGAATCTGGTAATGTCGTGCTCTTCTCGAACGATCGAATATAGCGAGAAAGAGACAACTGCAGCTCGGACAAATTATACTCGAACAGTTTTTTTTAAGAATAATAATAATATAAAAAGGACTTTGACTATGCTTAGATGTTTCTTGTTTTTTTTTTAATATATATTTTTCCAGTTTATTTTCGGAATGTCTGATAACAATGATAATAGGCAATTTTAGTAATTTAAGAAGACTATTTCCTACAACAATTAAGTAGTTAATGAGAAAAGTTAAAACATATTATATACCTGGCATTGTATGGTTTAAAATATTCGCTATAGTGCCATTATTCAGGGTATAAAACAAAAGAATAGATGAACAAATGGACTAGATGTCGCTCGCATTTCCTTTTAAGATGCTTTCTTTAGGCACGTAACAGAACGGAACGTTGTTCTTCTTGTAATTTAATTTTCGGGAACTATAATAAAAATAGCCTTGAGGAGGTCTTGCAGTCGTGGGTAGCTGGTTCAAGATAAATGGTGTAAAATTATAGCAGTGATTCGAATAGCTGAGTCGTCATTCCATACTTGTAAAATTCGCTGGGTGGTAGGATACGACGCTATAGTTGCTTACGCGTGTCGTGGTTCAAGATCACCAGGTGTATATCCAGTAATGAATCGGGGTATCAGTGATGTGTACCCGGCTAAGTCGTGATCATCATACACGTGTTGATAAACCAGTCACATTGCTTCCTCTGTTTTGGCATCAGTATATTCTACCTGCCGAGAAGCTTGCAAGCCGGTAAGACAGCGACGTCCAGCGATGGTTTGACGATCTTTTGGCGGTCGCTGTTTTATTTGGATTGTACAGTGCTCGTGTGTACAGTTACCTAATTACACCATTGCTTTGTATTCACAAATCGTTGACTTCATTGAATCGGTGCCCAATAAATGAATCGTTAAAGGATACTATACCAATTAAAATTACACCGAAATTGGATTGGATAAGCTAAATGCAAATGGTTTCACAAAACGACGGATCCGTTTCACATTAATTTAAGACTATATATCTATAATGTTAATTAAGGGTACGCTATACACTCACTAATCTACACCACATTGATGAAACTTACTACTTCTTTGAAATTGTGTTTGTATCATAAGCTTAGGAAGCTACGTAACATATTCTCGTCCAAGATACCGCAGTGTCTCAAGACGAAAGTCTTTTGACCAGTGTGTGTTGCCAGTGATTACATATGGAGCTGAGACGTTGTCGCTAACTATGGGCCTCATAAGAAAGCTCAAAGTCACTCAAAGGGCAATGGAGAGGGCTATGCTCGGAGTTTCTCTGCGTGATCGAATCAGAAATGAGGAGATCCGCAGGAGAACCAAAGTCACCGACATAGCCCGAAGAATAGCTACACTTAAGTGGCAGTGGGCTGGCCACGTAGCTCGTAGAACAGATGGCCGATGGGGTCAAAAACTTCTCGAGTGGCGGCCACGTACCGGAAGACGCAGCGTGGGCAGACCCGCCACAAGGTGGACCGACGACCTGGTAAAGGTTGCGGGAAGCCGCTGGATGTGGACAGCACAGGACCGGTCGTTGTGGCGATCTTTGGGGAAGGCCTATATCCAGCAGTGGACGTCTTTCGGCTGACATGATGATGATGATCATAAGCTTTTCTTAACAAGTTTTGTTTGTATCGTTTTCAATAGTTTTATGTAAAGAATAAAGGTCACTCATTGCCCTTTGAGAGGGCTGTGTTATCGTATCAGAAATGAGAATATCCGTACAAGAACCGAAGTCACCAACTGAGGGATACCTAAGTGGCAGAGGGCGGGGCACGTAGCTCGTAGAACGAATGGCCGACGAGGCTAAAGCCCTAAAAGGGACCGAAGACTTTGTGCAAATTACAGAAAGCCGCTGCATGTGAGCAGCGTAGGAACAGGTGGTCTTGGTGATCTTCGGGAAAATGATGAAGGATTTGCGAGAATGATGATGTTTATTAAATAATTGAGAATATTTAAAAAAGAACGAATTAATTGGTTTTTGCATTCCCAAGTGAACTTGTAAATAGTTTTATTTAAAAGATAATGTCATAGATTTACACCGGTCTGAATCTAGAAATGTAGATATGCGTTTGTTTATTCTAGTCTAAATATATTTTATAAATTCACAAAATAACGCGCAAAATAGACTTTTTTATTTCTAGTAGTTATTTATGAATTAATTCATACTTGATATAAGTAGGATTTAAAAAAAACGCGGCATATTCATTGAACTACACGTAATGGTAAATAGATACACTATAATTAAAGGTTACGCTAGTTAATGAAATAAATAATAACTAACGAATATCGTCTTTAATAAATAATTGCAGTATTTTTAATGCAAATAAAATTATACTAAAAAGAAATGACTTCGGAACCGTAAGAAACCTAATAATATAATTATAATTATTAGTACTATGAAATACATAATACATATACATATACAAATTTCTAAAGAAACTGATGAAGTCTAGATCCATAGAATCTATAGCATCATAAGCATACATAAGCTTTACACGTGATTCTCCAAATAAACGTTCTAACATTGAAACTTACTGGTACGCTATAAACGCAAATGACCCAACAACGTCACTAAATATCATAAACAATGCGTATAGCCATCACTCATCGTATGTTCATAATAACTACAGACTATATCCGAGAGTTTGGACATACCTTGCACGTGCCAAGACCTGCAACATTTGGTAAAGTTGCAGAAAAGTAATTTATGAATAAATGTTTGTGTGAAACTTACAGTTTGCATGTATTCACTTTAGTTCTTTTTCTGTCACACTGCCAAGTTTGTGCTCCTTCATTTGTTATCGAGAAGAATAAATGACGTATTATACCATGCAGACGAGTTAGCTGCTTTTTAGGGTTCCGAAGTTGGTTATAGTTTCGGTATATCCGTCTGTCTATCCGCGGTTTAGTTTAGAGATTCATAGTACTAGATAGCTGTAATTTGGTATGGGTATACATATTAATCACGCTGAAAAAGTGGTATATTAAAATCTTAAATTAATTGTTTAGGGTACAAGGGGTTTGGGAATGATTTTTTTTTGTCTAATACATGGTGTCGTTGGATAGGTTGTTCAAAAATATTGTGGGTCTGTGAAAATATTTTTTCGATGAAGGGATCCGTTTGCGAAATATTAAGTTTTAAAGTGATAAGTTTTGTTAGAGTCAAGTGAAGCCAACTAAATTGTTGTTTTTGGATGTGTGAAAAAATTCATTGTAGTATAGTATATAAAATAAAGATAAAACGAAAACTATTAGTGATACGTAGGCTTTACAAGTTAACGAGTAATATTCAATCAACTTATAAAATGTATTTGGAGAAATAATTTCGTACAAATTCCACTGAAAATAACTTAAAGTCCCCTCTCTAAAGGATGATTCATGTTACAAAGGGGCCGGGCGCCGGCCGGGACACGGTCAAACATTTATAGTATATTTTAGATTGAAGTAATTAATGCTACACCGAGCCGGGGCCGGGCTGGATCCTTGCCACCGTGCTCGGCCGGGGCATGGATTCGGCCCAGTGTAGAATGAATAAATGCTGATTCCGATGTAACATGAATTACTTCATACAAAAGTATACTACAAAACATTTGACCGTGTCCCGTCCGGCGCGCGATCTGACTCCATCCCAGTGTAACATGAATAATCCTTAAGTCTGCATATTGGGACGGGCAACTACGGAACCCTACACTGCGCGTGGCCCGACACACACTTGGACAATTTTTCATAGGTAGAATACTATAGATTTGTTATTAACTATGAATGTCCATATACAAGTGAATTGAATTCTTGACTCTCCATGAGTTTAGTCAGCTCTTGGCAGCTAGACTAAGAAGGTTTGGCGCCTACACCTAGTAATACGTAATATTTAACGTAGCTGAGTGCGAGTTCAATCTATAAGACTTTTAGGGAAAATGCTGACTAATATGAGTTTCGACTTCTCTTCTACAATTAATATAATTACAAATCACTGCAAATTTACTACTTCTTATATTATTACTGGAAAAGTTACTTCAATTTTGACTCAATGTTAATTAGAACATAACTTGAAATAATAAGCGCTAGAGTACATGTTGTTTTTTGTTGCATGGCGTACTTGTACCCCTTAACTTTACGGTAAAATCCTATCAAGACTGTTTCAGGGTGGAGTGAAATTCAAACATCGATTTATTGGACAAACACAACCAGATTTCAAATAGAATCCGTTACCAAAGGAGACTAATACAAGGAGCTACGAAATTGAGGAATACACTTTAGTTCCAAGCTTAAGGATGTCTATAACTTTCGAAATAATATTTGGAACTTTTAGTAGAAAATACTATTCATATGTGTCTTATTAGAGCTTAAATTGGATACATAATTTTCAATGAAGTAGTAACATCATGCACGTGCGTAGAATGCCCAATTATTTGCTAGGCGTTTTATTTCATATTTAAATATGAAATATCAAGCTCTCGCTTATAATTTTTTATTTTTTTTGCCTAAGTTGAAACGTCTCGTGTACCAATGTGTATAACCACACTCTTCTGACTGGCACACAACAGTGCGAGCACTACTGATATGCAGTAGAAAAATATTTAGCAGTTGTGGTGCTTCTACGGGTTCTGTTACTCTTTAACTTCACTTTATTAGGTTTGTTATACTCGTATGTATTACTAAGTAGGGTAAGCAGGGGGAATGGCGTTCACTTAAGGAAAACACACTAACATAAACATTAACTATTAAACAATCATTTTTTTAATAGGAATCGTATTTATCTTAGAATTATTAGCAGTAGTAAACATTAAAAAAAAGAAGGTTTGAGCGTCATTTCCCCTGTCATTGGGTAATGCCGCTCAGGCGAAGGGGTAATGACGCCCAAACCTGTTTCTTTGCAATATAATAAGTAAGATCCATTATTATTAGTAAATAAGCATGAGATCAAAGTATAAAATTAAAGTACACTCTATAATCATAAAGTGGCATCAAATATTTGTATTTGTACCTGAGATCAGCCTTATACAAAAAGCAAATATTGCAACGTATGCAACGACAAACTTTTTATAGGTAAACAAAGACAAAAGAGAAATATACATGATAAGATTTAATCTTTGAGCACATAAATCATAGATGTATCCTTCTACCGAATCCCATCCAGAAGATCATGAGACCACAGCCCACGTGTCGTACAGCAAAAGGTACAGAGTCTCTTTTTTTGTCAACGAAATCTTGGTTAGAAGGGCCAGGGAATGCCAAATCAGCTTCGGAACATAGATTTACAATTGATGGACCTGCCGAAGGAAGAATGTTCTGAAAACAAGGCTATACTACATGACTGCGTAGCTCCAAGATTCTGAACATTTTGGTCGTTTTGTTCCACTTCTTGTGCTCTCAAAGATGCTGCTAAAAAGTCTTGATCAGCAAAAGTATTCGGGTTTAAAGGGTTTATCCCTGTGGCTCGAAATCCGGCTTCTCGTTTGCTTATATTTGCAACTTGTGCATACGCCTTATTGACATTTTAGACATCAAATGTCTCTTCCTTTTCCCTGTTGCATTCCTGCCTATAAGCAACAGGGGTCCATAAAAAGATACATCTAGTGGCTGTGTTCTATGTGAGCTATGAGGTGGAATCGAGAGCATTGCGATGTGGTTTTCTTTGCAAAAATTAAGAACTTGAATGGAGATGTGACTGCTGTGGTTGGGATATTATATTGCTTTGCCTCTTGTCACTTGGACATCCCATTTTCAATAGCAGTTTAGTGGATTTAAGGTTTTCTTCGTTCCAAGCCGCTTTGGCGGTTGTTCTTTGGCAATTTGTGGGAATCTCTATAACAATTAAAAAAGAAGTCACCAAGGGGTAATGGCGCTCATGTGAGCGGGATAACCCCAAACGGTCGTTTTGAATTGAACTTTAAATTAAACAAACATTGAAAATAAATTATTGAAAATTGAATAATTCATCATAAAATAGAATGATTAAGTACCTAGGAAAGCTATATTAACAATTTCATGAATATCAATATTCTGAACTTACCGAAAAAAAGATCACGAGTAAAATTAGTTCAGCGCAGCCGCATACAAACAAACACACTTTACCGTTGCTTGCCACGAGCTGACTGCCCCTGCGCATCTCAACGTGTTAGAGGCCCTTCCCCTTCCCCGTTTTACGTATGGTGGCATGTTGTTATACACCATTTTCATAGACTTATAGAGGTGCGCGTCATTACCCCATGAGCGCCATTCCCCCTGCTTACCCTACTTATATATAAAAAAAATACGGTTAGATAAGGATATATTTTATAATACCATTCATCTTCAATATTTTCCTACGTCATGTATCTTGTTCAATTGAAACGGAACGAAACACGAAATCATATAAATGAAACAAAAACAAACTCGCTTGATTGGATCGCCTCTTACCGTCCGCATTGGAGTACCCTCTGCATCCGTATCCCCTGTAAACCGATCACTGATTGCATTCGCTCTAAACAGCGCTATTTACAATTTAATTAAATGAAACAGTAGAATCTGATAAAATAATGCAAAGCTTTCTTAACAGTTGATAGTTCATCGATACATTACAAAGTTTTCAATTCAAAGGGAAATTTACAATATATTTATTGTAATGGTTGTTCATTTAACCGGTGATGATTCACTATTTACTTATTCGGAACCACCTCGATTGATGCGGGGAAGTGCAGTTGTCAGTGAAGTTTTCAGAGATGGAAAACAGCGTGATACAATCATAGATTACTCGGAGTGATAGTGCAAATTTCTAATGTTCATAGTTGTGTACTTGAAATTTATTTTTATTGAGTTCTAGCTTAATGGTTGAAACACTCTGATCTGATCTTAATTGCATTAAATGATCTGACGGTAACTGAAGATGTAGACGAGGTTAGTATTGATAAAACGCTAAGCTTATAAAAGGAAGTCCTCATAAAAAGCTATTAATCACTAATTTTCACATTAGCTAGTTAGGGTCAAGAAATTTATTACAATGTTATACAAAAGTTTTTTTTTAATATTAAAACTGAAATACCCAGAGTAGATGGTTAAATAGACAAAGGGTACATTCACAAAGGCTCGGTAGCGAACAAAGCCACGAGGGCCATCGAGTGTTCGCCGCAGACGCCTGCCTCAGCCCACTCTACAAACGGAATATTGTCTCTTAAATAAAACTCCTGCAGCGATGAACTAATTTCAAAAGAACCGAAATGAAATTCAAAAGTGCTCTTACGGCTGTTCGTTCATTTCTTCACATTGTAATATGTATTATGTATGTAATATGAAATGTCATATTTTTCTGCATTCATAAAACATCAAGCTTGTCTTGTCTTGCTTGTCTCATATGAACTTAGAACCTTGTTGTGTTCATTACAGGTAGTTTATAAGATTTTTTAAAATTAATATATGTATCTTTAGTATTTTCCAAGAAAATATTAATATTTCCAAAATTATAAAAAAATAATTATTCTAATATGTACATTGTACAATCATACAGGTCCGTTTTGCTTATATCTGCGTTTCTAAATAAAGTAGCTTTTGCCTCATAAACTTCTTTAACTCAAAATTTCCATTAAAATATGCATCCCCTTTTCGCAACGTTAGAGACTCAATTTCTAAATTTCTCATCTTACTGAGTAACAATAAATATATAAAAACAAGCGTTGCATTTTTAAATTTGAAAAGTTTGTATTGATATAATTCACAATATTTCGTTTGTATGTCGGCTCTCTACTTTTACTTTTTAAAGAATAAACTATTGGTGTAATATATTACTAGATACCATTGTCCACACGAAAGTACTCACTCAGAAAATACACAAAGGAATTTAAACAAAGAGCTGCAGTCAATCAAAGCAGAAGGGCTATCGAGTGTCCGCCACAAACGCTTCCAATAGCACCCGCCTACATACCTTGTTGACTAATTTTGTGTTGCTGTTGTTTCAATCATAATATTATCACATATAAGTATTTGATAGTAATTATTAATTTAGATTATAACATTGTATTATGAAACGTCCTCAAGACGACTCCAAAAGACGGCAAGAAGGACGCTCTCAAGTAGATAGACCAAGGACCACAAGTGTCCATTAATTATGCCAATAGAGTTCTATTTTGAATAATAAATACGTTCTAAACTGCTAAGAACAAATGTTAGATATACAAGTCATATTAGATCTCAACAATAGTAAAGAAACTTGCGGTCACCGGATATAATAATCTAATAATGTAATCTATACTAATATAATAAAGATGAAGACTTTTTTGTTTGTTTCTTTAAACGCGGTAATATCTGGAACTACCAGTCGGATTCGAAAAATTCTCTTTGTATATCATAGTCAAATTTATCAGGAATTAATAGGCTATCTAGCACTATCTACTATGTCATCTTACGACGTATTGGCGATTTTAAACGCCGAGTATTCGATAGTTCTATATGAAAAATAGCCTCTATGTGTATGATATGAAAACATTGTTCTATGTTGTATTCCTTTACTCACGTGAACCATTCGATCACGACGACTTTACTAAGAATAATTAAGAAACAGTATGTGACAGAATTTCTTATCAGTTTTTATATAGTCTTATATTTGAACTAAAGGTTCTTGAACTTTATGCAGTTTAAAAAAAATAGTGACTATCGAGAAGCGCAATAGATTACATTAGATTAGCACATAGCAAACCTATAACGATAAAAAAGCACATATATCTTTAGTTGTGAACCGCGGCTATAACTCAACCTTGCGCCGACTTCGAGCCTCTATTGCCGCCGATAAAACGTTTACGTTTTTATAAGTTGACTTAGTTATATTTAGAATTAGTTCGATATATTTAGTTGTTAATGTTTTTTAGCAATTACTTACAGTTTTATATCAAGGTAATGCCAGTTTTTTAATTATAGCCATCTATACAATATTGACCTTACCTACTTTAAAGGAACAGTGCATGTTCTAATACGAGTATATTCAAATCTTACTGTACTTATCCACAATCACACGATGTTAATTGAAATAGATGTTCCCACACTCTAATCCTTAAAAGTATACACTCTCAAGTGCACCTGTATGAACACTGGTATGTGCAATGGTGCTTATTGACAGGATTTCATCTTTAAGGTGGGACCTAGTCTGGCGAGTACTAGAAAATTTACACTACAATGTGTTTACAAGGACTGACTTCCTGTACCTACACGTCATATCAAATAACATACTATTTAATATAATATGTCGGAGAATCGTCGATGAAATTATGGAAATAGCACTAATGACTTAGCATCCGTACTATTGACTTCATTACTATTGGCTGAGTGCAATAGCAACAGGTGTGCTCTGTGACTTCACGCGCTTTATAAGCATCTACGACCTTAAGCTTTAAGTTTTCTCGGTTGAGTGCCTTAAGCGCTCACCCACAAGCCCGGTGAAACTGTTAAGGCCTCCTGACCAACAGTATAGTCAGTCAACATTCTAGTACGAGTTGTTAGATAGTGAAGACCTGCAGTTATTAAGTCAACTACAAATAAACATAGCTTTCCGAATGACGTCACGCTGCCCGTCTCGGCCGTGTTATACCTACATAGTTACAAATGATATGGTTTCGGATATTATCTTTGAACGAAAGCTTAAATCAAACGTTTATTCAACGTCAATGGTTTAGTAAACCAGTGCCACTCTTAAAATCTAATTTTGTTAGTTCATTCAGGAAGTCATTAAACACGGTGCTCATGATAGTACTACAACAGCTTAAAATGTAAGCTTGGTTACAAAATTTCAGATTGTTTAAGTTACATTTTCAAGAAAATATTTTTAGAACAATGTATACTTAATTGATGACCAAAAAGTCTAATGACTGGGTCATGGAGTTTTTGGCGGGATCTTTCTCTGTCATGTAGTAGATACATTTTTCCATAAGCTTACGTTTCCTATTTGTTTACACTTTGGTAGCTTCTTCTTCGTACCCTTATCTCACTTAAGTAGGGTCAGTATAACATGTTTTCTCTTCCTTTCTTTCTCTACTCTATTAACTATCATCTAAGTATTAACCCCTTTTATACGCATATCATTCTTCACACAGTCAATCCATACCTTCTTCGGTCTTCCTCTACTCATACATCCATCCACCTTCATACTTAACATTCTTCTAATTATATGATATTCATCCCTCATCATGAAATGCCCATACCACGAATCTCTGAACTTCTCTGTGATTTATGCTATTTTAAGACTTCCTCTGATATACTCATCCCTGATTTTATTAATTCTAGTTACACCACACATCCATCTTAGCTTCAGGCAGGCCGTATGTTTGTCTGCCACCTTAGTAGTATAAAAAGTAGGATTACCCGTTTCTTAATATCTTGCATCCGCAGGCGAACTGTAATAATATAGTCATGTAAATATACGCATTAGCACCGAACTTGAAGTCACACAAGTTAGAACCTAACAAGCCGCACTCAACTTTATGCGAGTGTGGTGGAGCATCGTAGTGATGTGGTATCGGACACTCACAATTACAAGTTTAAAAATATTCGCTTTTATACAATACAAAATAAACGTTATTTATTATTATTATTTTTGGTAGGCTGAAGTGATACCAGCAAGCAAGGAGAAACCCTTCGCTGTTAATCCCAATTAAGACACTACCACTTTTGGCCTTTTATTCAGCCAGGGCCCGTTCAAATTTGTTGTTCACCTCCCCAACGACAGAATGTCGCAACCCCGCTGTGATACCTGGGTTTTGAGTTTTACTTCTCGTAGACGTCCTCATTATGGAAGGGGGCTCCACTTCATCCACGTCTAACTCGTGCTGCCCTCCCATACCTGGTAATTGGGAGATGATCCATCTTTCACTGTCAGAATCAGCCACTGACGCTGAGATCCGAAAGCTGTTGGTCCAGTGCCTGACCGAAAATCTGATCGCACAAAATTGTAGACTCTGTCCCCCAGAAAACTTGGGGCGGCCCGAGCTAAGCTCTAATATTAACTCTTTTGGACTCGAAGCCCACAATTGAGGACACAATGTTTGGAAAAATATTAGTTTTTTTTTATTGTATAAAAGACATAGTAGAATAAATGCAGTAGAAATGAGAGCGCTAAGAAGTATGATAGGAGTGAAATTGAGTGACAGGATAAGTAATAGTGTAACAAGAGAACGTTGTGGTGTGAAAGAAGATATAGTGACACGGACTGAGAAAGGGATGCTTAGATGGTTTGGGCATGTAGAGCGAATGAATGAAAGAACATTGACTAGACGGATTTATAAGATTAGTTTAATTAGGAACGTTGGAAGAGGAAGGCCTAGACGAACGTTCCACGATGAAATCGCGGTTTCTCCTACCCCGTTGGGTAAGAGGCGTGATTTATGTATGTATGTATATGTATTTACTCACATAATAAAGCAGCTATAACAACAATACACATTTAGGGGAGAGAAATAATTTAATCAGGTCTGAAAGTATTAGGTAAATACAAAGAAATTATGGCTAAATTAGTGTCAACGAATTGTCTTTCAGTAATCAGTCTTTGTATTCACCCCCTTATAGCTCTTTGGCGCTAGTAAGCAGAAGTTTTTTTAATTAAAATAAACATAAAATAACTAATGTGATAATGACGATACTTGTAACAAGGTGACAATTTATTATTTGTAATATCAAGTTAAAATCATCCCATCACTATTGCAAACGTAGTAAGACGTTGCAGAGGAACCGTCGCGTCGCGAGTGAAATGACTACCTTATAACCACCCAAGTGGAAATAATGAGCTCTAAGCCTTGCAACACCTAGACTCGGTCATTAGTAATTGCGAGATACCTTGGGACAAAGGAATTGTGAGCTAGAAAGTATTACTGCGTAGTTTAATTGTTTGCATCTCATAAAATGTATAGGTATTTGCTCGCAAGCAGATAAATATATTTATCAAAAAATTAAATTTGTACACAACTGGATAGTGTATACTATATGTGTGATGAAAAACCGATTATAATTATAGGTTTATTATCTATATATATAAAAGCGAAATACCACTCATCACAAGATCTCCGAAAGTATATGTCCGATTGAGTTGAAATTTAGCGTAGTTACTCCCATCGCGATTTAATGATAATTATTAACCATCATGAATCACATACACTCTTCAACTATAAAATCCAGCTTTTTGAAAAATTCTTCACCTAAATTAAATTAAGGGGAAGTTTGTGTTATATCTGTATCAATTTAAAAATAAGTGACATACCACTCACGAGATCTCCGAAACTATAATTACGATTGATAGGAAATTTCCTACAAGGGAAGCATACTTCATTTGATAATTATTGATAATCTATAAGAATTGTAAATAATTATTATTAAATGTATTGTTTTTTTATTCTTAGTCGATTTGGACGAAATTTTGTACACAGGAAGTGTATATGATTACATAATTGATAGACTATATGAATTGTCAATATCATGCGTGAAATGAAATTACGGGATGACAAAATTACTGCAACACAAATGCGTGCGGAGCCGCGGGCACACCGCTAGTATCTTGATATAACGACATCATCTGCCGACGGTGGTAGCAGTTCATGAACAGTGTTTACTAGCATGAGGCGTGCAAACATTTTGCGCGGTTAGATAAAAAGTTTCAACTAACTTTTAGTTGAAAATTAAGTTATTTCTGAATTTAGTATTTTATTAATTTATCTAATCTTCAATTATTGTTTCCATTATATTTTATTCAAATTATTTCATTTAAAATAACTTTAATATTATGAATAGTAAATTTCTAAATAAAATCCGATTGTGAAGTACAACAGAATTAGCTACAAAATGTCGGTATCGCGCGAAGAGGGTGGTGAAGGGGGGGACAAAATAAACGAATTACCTTAAAAGGCAGATGGAGTGTGCCGTTATCATTCTATTCGATATCCATTAGGATCATTCCGTTCTTTACTCGACGCCGGCTTTATCGACTGTTTGTGGTACATGTTTTTTATTTATTTAATCTGTTTAATCCAGCGTTGGACACTTACTAAAATCAAAACATATTGATTGTTTTCTATTGAAATAGCAATAGTACCAATTTTATCGGTAGCTGATAAAATATAGGTAATTGAAAAAATACTTTTATATTTATCGTCAGTTTTCTCGACGAAAGGGATAAATAAAAGAATCACACGCGCTGGGCTCCGGAGCCAGAGCTTTACGGTAACCTCCATCTCGGCTCGAACAAAGAAATTTGCTACGTCGTATCTTTGCCGTACTGTGAAGCTGTAGAACTGACTCCCGGTCAGTGTTTTCCCTCCTTCCTACAATATGGAGTCCTTCAAACATAACGTGAAGAGATATTTAAGCAGGCCGGCATCACAGCGATGACTGTCGATGGATTGTAAATCCCACGGTCGGTCATTTTTGATTTGATTACGTAAATAATATGGTTTGTTTGACTTAAATTATTACGCCATAATTACAGGTACTCTCTCTGTAGGCTTTTAATAATCACCTGGAAAGTCATGGTATTGTTTCATCCCGATGGTTTTCTTCACAGAAAGCAAACGCGCGACCACTGAACCATTGCCGCTTATAATTTTTTCGTCATAAATTCTGGGTTAATCTAATTCACGTTTAGGAAAATAGTAAAAGTATATAGTTTAAAAGCGATGATGGCGCAGTGGTAGCGTGTACGACTTCGCGTCGATTGACGTGAGTTCGAATCCCTACAATGAGCCTGAGCTTTCGGTGAAGGAAAACAACGTGTGGAAACCATAGCATGGTGGTAGGGCATTTTCTAATGCTCGCCTGGCTAGCTAACAGCCTCAAGTTGAAAATCTGCCGCCTAGCACCAATAGGTGTGTTCCGGCAGCTGCACTTGAGAGCCAGTCTTCCACTAGGTTTAGCGTGTTACCATCTTGGGCCACTTCGTCACTTAACATCAGGTGAGATTATGGCAACTACACCAAACCTATAACGATAAAAAAAAAGTAAACTTATATCAGACTGTCTAGATTTTATGGTTTTATTTGAAATCCACTAAACTCGTGCACATTTTTATCGCACGAAAAGCAAGTATATAAAATAAAAAATGGACAAGTAACGAGTAAAACTCGCGCCCTGAGGGTTCCGTACTGTTTACATTACATACCGTACATTATTGTATCGTCTTTTACATATATATATTGTTGGCATATTATTGTTATGTTTCGTGATATTCGACGATCAGCTGGAGCAACAATATCAGGTATAATCGACATCCCGTACAGCAATAAAGTTTATTCTCCCGTCAAGTTTGTATAGAATACATCATTGCTGAATATCAAAATCGGCCGATTTCATGTTATTTATTTTGTGGCTGGTTTTTCGATCACTTATAACAAAAGATTTTATAGGAAACTTTTTTTTTCCAGGTCTTTAATAACAATATAGGCCGTTCAAGATAGCATGGAATCTTAAAAAATTTCGAATTTATAAAATACTTTTTTTTTTTGACACGAAGCACCTTATGGGAGGAGTTGTGGAGGGGTACCCTAGCCGGCAAAAAACGTCCGTAAAGTTAAAAAAAAGCATAAGATTTTTATGTATAGTCTATGTATGATGGCTATACAGTGTCTAATGTATAGTCTAGAACATAATTAGGCTTAATTATTATTATTCATGTAAATAGCTGTTTTATTTTGTATATTATCATTGTATATTTTTATAAACCATTGTAAATAAAATAAAGGTGTTAAGATAATTTTGTTAAGTAGTTTTTTGATTTTTATCGATAAAAAATCATAATAAAAAATGTATACCTACCCGAATAATTATTTTCTTTATACCTCGAATAGAACTTCAAATTAATATTTTATAATAAGGAACTTCGTTCCTATCTGGTGTCCCACGACACCACACGGTTTTTTTTAAATTTTGTTAGTGCTATCTTTCTTTAACAAATTAATACATAATAGCCGGTTAGTCATCTATTAATTTCGTATATTCGTCAGTTTTAATGCTGCCTTTATAAAAAGCTAGCAGTAATCTCGATTTTCAGCGATCGGCTGGAGTTGTAAGGGCCCTGGAGCCATTGGGCTTTGACAGCTTCACCGGGCTTGGGGCGAGCGCAGAAGGCAATCAGCCAAAGTGCCAAAGTGGTCGAACTTTGGCTTGGGCTGTTGCCGTACAAGGAAATAAGTCGCGATCTAATTCCCTGTCCGTATAAATTCGGTCTAACTAACTATACATATATACATGTTTCTGCCTTCTGGGAGGAAGGAAGGCAATTTGATCTAAGTCTAACTAGCAAAGAAATAAAAAAAGGTCCCTTACAGAACCTATGTACCTAATTGGTGTGTATGTAACTGAATCCAGTGTCACTGTATCGCGCGAGGTGCTGCTGGCTCTAGGGCTCCACGCCGGACCTAGATCGAGCAACAAAGGCAATTTTGGTAAATAAGTAGCAACAAATTAACTACAAACTTTTATGCTTTTTTATTTATTGAATTCTGCCAATTTTCCCCTACTACCTTAATAGACCTAAAAATTAAAGCAGAACATTGCAAATATTGTTCTAATAAAAAAAATATTCAAAGGCTGCCTTATAAAGCCTGTTCTACACAAAGATAAAAAATACACAACACTTTGTGTATTATGAAGCTTTGCATATTGTCAGTTGTTACGGAGGACTGGGTCGGTTGCACCCAATTTTGGTGTTTTCAGGCTATCATCTTGTTTGTTTTCTTTTCATTCGTTTGTATTGGGAACCATACGGTAGCCGTTATGAAATTTTTCATTAAACCTTGTGTCAACTAGTCTTTTGCCTTAAACATCGATTCACACTGCACGATCTTTTTAAATAACATAATGCAAAAAAGTGAATATTTTAGAGGGACATGAGTGTTAATAAATCAAAGTATATTTTTATGCCACAGACTATTTAAGTTATTCCCTATTTATCGCTGCAAAACAGCAGTGCAAGCACAGTTGTTTTCTACTTCGAACAGTGTAGTTGGCAACCAGTGCGACACATGGACATTTTTATTTAGTGCTTATTGTTTTTTTTTAATGATTTCAACATTTTGGATAAAAAGACGTTTTTTTAAACAATTGGTATGACCTAAAATATTAATAGATGTTTTACGTTATATGTTTACCCTTGTTTATTATAAAATTTAATTGTTTTAGTCTCATTAATGTCAATACTAAATGCAGAACATATATTTCCCGTGTAATGTTTTTTTTTCTAAATTCATCGTATCTCCATAATTCCGTATAACAGGCAATGCAGTACATTTAACAACAAATATTATTAATACAGTTTGTATAATGAACTTCTAAACTACAAATTAATTAAGGTCACACGAGCAAGTTACGTGTCCGCGGTATGCGAATCGACCTTTTAATGTTCCTCCGGCTTCAATATCGTTAGCGCAGTTTTCATTAGCACGCCGTTCGTTAGCTTTTAGTGGCCGTAAGGCTTTATTGGACACATACACTTAACAGTTATTATTTTTCTCTATAAAATACATTGTTGTTAAGAAAAATTTATAATTTTATTATCATATAAATAATATTATGTAAGCTTCAAAAATAATATTTTGACATCAAAGTTTTTTAACGACTCGGTTTTTCGATAACTGTAGTTCAGTCGTACAACTTTATACTGTATGACAGCTGGACGTCACTTCAGCATTGACTTGTTGAGCGTAAAAATATCTAAAATCCTAAACCTTCTATCTCACATCGTATCGAGTCCTTTTTATAGATGTAATGTAGATGTAATATAGATGTAATATTGTTTATAGATAACAATGGCTAATCCAATAATGCGGAGCAACAAAACGAGAAACTAGTTCTTATGTTTCCATCATAAGTTGGTTAGAGCTCTTTTAAACCAAAATCGGTGAGTTATTTATGCAAATTTGCGATTTAGTTACCGCGCGACGGTCGTCGTTGTTTCTGGACTACACCGTACTTTCCATCATGTACAGTGCAATCATTTTACCGAGCTAACATAAAAAAGGTGATATGACGGTGATATTACTTAGACGCTTTTGTCTTGGTGTTTGCCGTTGTTTTCTGATTATTATACCCTTAGCATCTGGTAGTAAGCTACAAGATGTCGAAATAAATTTATTGATAAATCAGAACCAAACAATGCGCCATAACAAAAAACATGATTAGGCCACGTGACGGAACAAGACTTACCTACAACAATAGATTATTGCCTTCGTCATAGGGTTTCCTTATTTTGTTGATTTATCTCATAATATAAAATACTTATCTACCAAAATATAGTGAACAAATAAAGTTAATAACAGTAATATGGGAGTAATGATCCAATCGCTGCAACATCTAAAAGAAAACTCAGGGGTGTCGTAAACTGGTCCTAGTTTACGATCAGAGGGGGCGTCCTTGACGATAATTAGAGTGCTACCCGCCGTGAGATGTATTAAATCAGGACTTTATTTCAGGAACGGGAGGAGAGTAAATACTCTATTAACCGCAGGAGTACGTTTATAGGAATCGCGATTATGATAAAGCCTTCGTGTTAGTGGAATGATAATTATTTCTTATTATGGAATATAACTCAACTAAAAACTTTTTACTTTGTTGCGTTTAAAATCGAATTGTCGTATTAAATTTAAATATATTTAGCAGAGAAATACCACCAGGTTAGGTTTAAAATTATGACATCATCTTTATCGTGGAGAAAGTCATTTGATAATCAATCGCTTGGTTCAATAATAATAATGATATATTTATTTATAAGGCAATAAGGGCCCATAACAATAGGGCGTAAACTATAAACTAATGAATAAGTGGTTCCATGAATGAAAATAAAATAAATTAAAATTAGATTAAAATAAATTACTCAAACCGATAGTTGTTCGGTGATGACTTCACATCATCGTACAAATACCGATATCCAGTGCCTCATAAATGCACTATCATAAATTCCCATTAGGGAATTCCTCATTATTGAGTTGGGACTATTACGAAGTCTACTTAGGATAAATATGTAAACATAAAAATCATCAACGCGGGTATACGCAAACATTCCAGATGCACTGCAGAATCGCGGCAGTCCCAATAATTCTCTAACGGCATTATTGTATTGCATACGCAAGGCGATAATAACTTTTTGATTGTAGTTAACAAGGTAGCCCATAGGTTGCTCGTGTAGAAACAGTGGCAATATGCTTAACTTCATCACTAGAACGAGCAAATCTACGGGTCAACATTTTCCCCCTAATTGCGAGTGCCTTGCGTTCTCTTTCGATGTTAGTTTGGTGAGTTCAATGATATTAAACTCAATAAGGGCCAGAAGGTTTACTTGGCAAAATTAGTACAATTTTTGGATTTGTGTTGAAACAATATGCTGTTGATGCTCCTGGCCATTGTCGGCCTAAGGCGACTCCGACGTTCGTGTGCTCTTCAATGGCTAATGTAGCCAATCTTCGTTCTGAAGGTTCATAGTGAACATGTGAGCACGCTATTCTCGTAAGTGTAATTGACTGCCGCTGGTGGTCGGGCTTTCAATTCATCGCGCTTGACATCAAGTACGTTACGTCGACGGTCTTCAAAGATTTTTCACCATAGTTTTCACTAAAGCTCTCCACTTCGGACGTTTTGCTGCTAGTTGCTCCCATTGAGAAGGTTGCATGTCACAGTTTTTCATGTGACACACATCTAAAGCACATCTTTGTATCTGAGGAGTTGTCCGCTCGCATACGCTTACCCTCTTCAAGCTCAGAATAAAAGATGCGATTTGCCACTCGCTCTTCCGACATACGTGACACATAACCGCACCACCCAAACTGTCGTCGCATCAAATATGCTTCAAAGCCAACAAACATCGGCTCACCTCAACCCTTCGGTGTTTCACACACGATCAGACCAACGAATCTTTGTAATTTTTCGGAGACATTTGATGTGGGACAGGTATAAAATGCGGATGTGGCTTCGGTACACTTTCCACGTTTCTACAGAATATAAGATATTGGGCAGAACAATGGCCATATATACTGAGATCTTGGGAGCCAGTTTCAAATCTTTTAAGCAGAAAATATTTGAATCCAGTTTTCCAAAAGCTGCAGTTGCAGCACCCATCTTGGGACCAAGAACCCAATTTGAAGCTAGCATGCTACCGAGGTATCGAATTCTGTTGACCTGCTTCAGCTTGTCTTCACCGAGTTTTATGGCCATTGTCCTGTGACAGTGAGTGTCTAAAGATTTCACCTCCGTTTTCTTTATATTGACAATTTTGCCGAATTTACGGCACGACTCATGAAAGTCGGACATGATCTGTTGCAGACTCTATGGGGTTTCCATCACAAAACAAAGATCATCCACATATAAATACTAATACATACTTTTGTGCGGGCTTTGAGCCTGGCTAAGCTGAAAAGGTTGCCATCGGTGCGAAAACGGATGCGGACTCCTACTCACGTTGCTTGTATAACCTCCCAGACTACGATGGAACACAGAAGAAGTACAGAGCGAACAATATTAGTGCCAGGACACAACTTGCTTCACCCCACAGGTGACAGGAAAGAATTCGGACTGTTCGCTGTGGGTGACAACACAGCATTCCATGTCGTCATAAAACAATAATTGATACTTTGATATATGCCATCTCTCTTCTTTTATAGCGCACCCAAGAGGCATCCCATAGAAAATCGCCACACCTCCCCCACGGTAAAGGAAATTTCAATTTACATTTTCGAACCATGTTCTTTTCTTAGCCTGACATTACACGAAGTTTTTGAAGTAGAATAACCCTGGAATGCGGTAACCTCATAACACACGGGGTAATTCTAAACTTTGTGAATATAAAAAAATATTAATATATAAAGCGAATAAAATGTATGATATGAATAAAATGAAGAATACGAACGGAACATTTTAATTATAAGCATGAATTGATATTGAAATAAAGAAAAAATAAGAATAACATGAACGAGATACATAATGTTAGCATAGTTATATAAAACTAGTAGATACTTGGTTTTCGCTAAAGTACATGTTTTTGTTTGTAGATGTATATTTGGTAACGGCTTAATTTCAATTTACCTAACGGACCATATCGAATCATTGAATATAGCATCTATAACATACCTAAGTTTAAAAATTATTGAGAGCTTTTTTGTTCGCTTTTTTCTACCCGTGAGTTTTTCAGGAACACTCATTGAGGATTCAGAGCATTTTAAATCTCAGTCCATTAAATTTTGAATATTTTAGGCGTCGTGTCATCAAACGCTTTTAGCGGCTCTGTAACAATAAAATATAAACCTCCGGGTCTGATACCTACTAGAGTTCTTGCAAATCTACCCGGAATTCTGGTAAAATTTATTGAAACATTTTTCTCATTTGTACCACTTTTTTGTTGCTCTTGATTGTTTATTCGTTACATATAACCTTAAGAGATTGTTTGTTTCATATTTTATTTAAAAAGAAGGCTTAACTGTCGTATGTTGTAGAAGAAGTAAGTAATTGGTCATGATTTGTACTGTATTAACATAATTCTAGTGAATGCGCAAGATATCTATACTAACATATCTTTGTAATAACTTAACAGTTTTATTTATAAGGAGTATTATTATTTAGGAGTTTAGCTGGCTTCAGACCTTATGCCCCTTTGTTATGCCCGTTAACTTCATTGTTTAATTTTACTGTAATCCACAGACAATAATACTGACCGTAGGAAATATATGATGCACTTGGATCTGACGTAAATTTGTACAGTGATTAATGAGTCTGAAAGAAGCCAAAGAGATACAAAAGAATAAAGCAGCGTTTCTTTTATGGTTGTGGTTCTTTCTGACTGGTCTAGTAGAGACGTTACACAATATTATATAAACAAATATCATTTCTTGGTGTATTCCGGCAGCCTAAAGAACTGTAAACATGTTATACTATACTGCATATAATTGAACTATAACAAGTTTCAACAAACCTCAAAAGAACTGCAGTCCTCAGGTCAGTGCAAGGATTGTAGACGTACCAGGTTTTAAGGTCTTGTACCATATACCAGGAAAAAATTATCCTGGTACGTATCAACCAAGGACCCAGGTGTATTTTTCGGAGAGGAGCTAAAAAAGGTCGTCATATGGCGTGGAAGATGGAATTGTTGGAGGGTACTAGCTTTTTTTTTTCAAATACAAACTTTTAGTAATATCTGTACCAGGATTATTCGTGTGTATGTATATATTGCCAATTGCACCCTTCAAACCAGAATACAGTAGCGTGAGTAACTAGAGTCTTGCATAGCTTCTACCACTATTAAAACTTGAGAGCCATTACCCTCTTTTCTGGGCTTAGCATACTTGGCCCGTGTTATATATTTGCCCATATTTTCTTGTTATGAATTGAGATTATAGTCGTGTCCAGGAATTTATATCATTTATCCTTTTTTTGAGACAGTTTTAATCTAAAACCGACCGAGAGCAGACGGCGCGATATGGTAATTTTATAGGATATAACATTTATTTTAATCAGTGTGTATATGTGTAACACATATGCATACATACGTAGTATAGTGGCGCACCAGAATCAGGAATTGAAGCGACCAAGGTTAGTTGTATGCTTCATAATGTTTAATGAAAACACCTAAATTGAGAGTTTAACCCAGTCAATCTTAGTTTTTTTTTGAAGATTGGCGTAATTTTCAGCTATTAAAAATAAAGAAGCTCTCAGTGACACAGTGACCTTACCGGCCGTCAGCTGACTAGATCCCTTTCAGAGGTTCCTGTTTCGCGCACGCGTGCTTCCATATTACAGATGCGGGATCGTCATTTTCCTACCCCAAGTCTGCAGTAGGCTTTTAACCGCTGCTAGAGTCAAGCGTTTTGTACCGAGCGATTTCGCGACGTACATCGTAAAAAAAAAACTAAATTATGCGTAATAAAATTATATGAAATGTAAGTGATTGTAGTGTTACATAAATTAAATTTAAGTGATTTCTATTTTACATACTAATTTTCTAGAGGTAAGCTTTGATTGATATTATTAAATAACATTCCTTTAAGAGTGTATTTAAGTAATAAGTAATACATTATTTATAGTTTTTTTTTTTGTTTGTATAATTATCATACAAAATTTCGAATTATAGTTTGATTTTCCATTTTTGTTGCAAATAACAACATTCTTATTTTAAATGTTATTGTGGGTTGTTATTTCTAAATTACTTAAGTGTATTAAAACGTTCTTTTTATTGAATGTTAATATAAATGAAAATATTTTTTTGTTTAGGTAACATTAATTAATTTGTTACAAATATAAGAAATTATTTTAAGTATTGGTATTAAATTTATAAAACTGTTCGCTTCCGTGTTGTGAAAATAGAAAAGATATCGTGTTATTATTAATAAGCTTTTGTTGTTTACCTAAATATATTATTTTTTCAAAGTTTTTTTATCGTTATATGTCTATACATATATTGTTGTGGTTGTGGCTACAATCTCACCTGATCTTAAGTGACGATGTGGCCCAAGATAGTAACACGCTAAGCCTATTGCGAGGACTGGCTCCCAAGTGCAGCTGCTGGTATATACCTGATGGTTTTTGGCGACAGATTTTCAACTTGAGTTTCATGACTATGTTTTTCTTCATCTAAAGCTCAGGCTCATTGCAGGGATTCGAACTCATGTCTATTGACGCGATGTCCATACTCGCTACCACTGAGCCATCATTGGTAACCATAAAGTAGGCACTATTCATGTCTATAGTCTTATTTATTAAAAAAAATTATACGTTACGACCTTATAATCGATCTCAGTAAAACAGGACCATTTAGAAGTTCTGTAACCAAGTGTATGTTGGTTGTAAATGTTAGGGCTTAAATACCGCCACTCGCCACTACGCTGCTATCGTTATTTCTTGATTTGTTGTTTATATGAAAGTAAATGATTGCCGGTAGGGCGACGGTAGGACACGACTGCCCTCTCCTGCGGCAACTCAACCATAGGTCCGATCCATGGGCATGGAGCCCTTGAGCCAAGCAGCCGCTCGCGCGATACAGTTACTCTACATTCACTAGCTATCACAGACATACATTACACTGCATCATACACACATGCACGCCACACAGGTACATAGGTTTTATAAGGGACCTTTCTTTTACCTAGTTAGATTACACAAAAAAAATCAGTTTACTAAAGACACATACACACGTTTCTTTCCTCCTGCCAGGGGGAAGAAACATATACTCGTATATATATATATATATATATATGAGTATAGTTAGTTTAGATCGAATGATAGGGACTTAGACAGATCGTGACTTCATTGCATACGCGGCAACAGTCCGGCCACTTTCGTAGCCACCGCGACCGCTTTGTTAGTTCAATTTATTCATATTATAGTACTTAAGTTAATTTAAAATAAAATCTAGTAGCTGTGGTGGAAGACGAGCCCTGGCGGGCAGTTAGTAAAAGGGATAAGGGTTAATAGCGTGTTAATTTGGGACCTTAACTGTAACACGACAACTCAGCATATTGGCAACTAACTCGGCGTTTTCTTACACATTTTTTCAGAAAATAAGGCTGTGGCTTTTTCTTGTTATTGTTAGATGAGAAATTTTATGTCTATTTTTCAGTTGTATAAACAGTGTGAAAGATACTAGTAAATCTATTATTATCTTCCAGCGAAACGTCGAAAGTATAGTTATCTTTAAATTGGTTGTAAATTTTAGTTGGTACTATATTTTTCGGTTACCATGTCGATCTACGTGGTTTTGAATTCCACAATGAGAATAAACCATAGCATAGAGGTAGAGTATTTTGTAATACTGGAAGAGCCTGAAATTTATTGATAAAAAGATCTGTGCTGTTCTTACGGAGGTTTTAGAAGAAAAAATGAACAGTTTACCATAGTAACACAAACCACTTTACGTTACTCATAAAGTTAACTGTCTAAAAATATTTATTGAATTTCGAAAAATTCTTTGGTATAAGCCGGAGTTCAAACCTGCGGATATCGAATTGATATTCCGCCGGTCTATACCATTCGACCATTACGAAAATATAAAGTAAAATAACGTAAGTTTATCAAAAATAAAATTAAACCGGTACATGACAAATCAAGTTTCCCTTAGAAAATTGGTTAATGTTAGATAAACATTAATTACCTTAAAGAAGTGTTACCAGCTGCGCCTCAGTACGTTTCAACACGATTAATCCTAACACAGAGTTTAGATACATTTAAAAATTTCTATTTTCTTTTCTCATTGATTCGGGCAATATCAAAGATTCGTCCGCTTGAAAGATTTCATTTGTTTAGATTACGTTACTGACGAAAGGAAATTTCGGATAATGATGTATATATTTTGTTACCTAAGCTAATGTTGTAATTGATATCTTTGATTTGTTTTCATTGAATTAAATTAATTGTTGTTGTTGTTCTGTTAAAATATATTTTAGAAGTTATTTTTGTTGAATTTGTAACCGATAGGTACTGCCGTTAAAAGAAAAAAGGACGCATCTTCTTAAATTTTTGCGAATTGAGTTTTATATACACTTTCGTAATCAGAAAGAGAATGCGTACCCGGTTGTTTTTTGATTGCCTATTACCTTCCGGTCTTGAATTACATTTAGTCTAAAACTGAAATATTCAGATGTACCTCCCTCAAGATTTATCCACATTTTTCCGGTTTGTGTTTTAGTTAGATGCGTCTCTTCTCTTTACGGTGGCATAATATTTGACTTTTCTTATAGTAGTACGACATAATGACGTCACTGCGCCAGATCGTAAGCACAATATATTCCAAAATAACGATGACCACCTAATGAGGGGCAATTCATCCATCCTTCGCCACTCGTCACTGTCATGCTGGCTTGCAAGCCTTTCAGAATAGACTGGTTGTCCCAAAACGTGACACGCCTATGCGTGGTATTAAGACATGATTTACAGCTAGTGTTTGGTGTTTGATATAGTCAGGCACTATTATCGTGTCCTATCACCCAGCGCTATAAGGTTTTTAATATTCATCAAATAATTACACGTTTACTTCGTTAACGATTATGGTATGAACTGGTAAGATAGGAGGTGGAAAAGACCTTTTGCATATTATAAATTCAGTGCGGTACTTTGACTGTATGGCTATACGATCCGAAAACATCTCATTCATTTAGAAGAGCTGGCAAGAAACTCGATCGAGTGTATAATTTTTCTTTAATTATTAAATATTTTTATAGTTAATAATTATAATATTTTTAATGGATGTCGAGAGATAGTAATTTCTAGACCGTAATGATCCACACAATAATTATAATCTTTTGACAGTAAAACCGGCTTGACATGTTCTTTGAACTTATTGTCCGGCAAATTGGTAATGTACTGAAGAACCTTATAATTGAAGGTTAGAACTATGATCTAAAAACATTTATTGACCATACCTACTAGAGGTTTAATGGTTTTTCAACATTTACTTTAATTATTGTCCTTCAATTCTTCTCCTTCTTCTCACCCTTATCCCACTTAAGTAGGGTCGGCACAACATATTTTTCAACATAAATTTTCATTTCATTCAATTTCAACATTCTTCAATTGCCCAATTGAAGGATAATAATGAATAATAATGGAAGAGAAAAACATGTTGTGCTGACCCTACTTAAGTGGGATAAGGGTGCGTACATACATTTGAAACAAAGACATCAAACACAAACACTCGTCATTAGACATGAATTATGATGAATCACTATGTGTAAGTCATGTGTGCAAATGTCACCTTTGTCTACCTGTCTGTTTCTATGTTCGGATATAACTTAAAAACAACTTTACCGAATTTTATTAAATTTTCTAAATGAGAAGTATATGTGTTATTCCACAATTAATAGGTCATAACAAATGTTAATAACACTTTTAGGAAACTTAAAAATTTTCATGGGATCTTGCGCCAACTGTTAAATATAGATTTCTCAATTGAGATACCATATATGGATTGTCAATAATAAGAGCAAAGATAAAATTGCGGCTTGTAAATCATTACTGGATAATAAACGCGTTCAAAGCAGCGGGGCACCGCTATTATTTCATATTATCACTAGAAAGTGCTCAATAATCGCTCCACCAATCTATTACGTAGCTTAAAAGCTAGACTTAAACAATAAACCTAATTACAAAAGGCAACAAATGGACCAGTACGGACACGCGTGGGCAACATTGTTACGTTAAGACCTAGATAAATGCTAGTTTATCGAGAAAATAAGCTAAGTTTTCTCGCTTTTATTCAATTCTAGGGAATTTAAACTGTTGTAAATAGGTCGAGTATAAATTTAGTTTTGCTTATAAGCTGAGCTCCTTAAAATTATCTCAAAATTTAAAAAAAGAATGAAGGAGAAGGTGATGACACATAACATACGGTTTTTTTTATCGTTATAAGTTTTGGCGTAGTGGCCTCAATCTTACCTAATGTTCAGTGACGATGTGGCCCAAGATGGTAACACGCTAAACCTAGTGGAAGACTGGCTCTCAAGTGCAGTTGTCGGAACACACCTATTGGTGTTTGGCGACAGATTTTCAACTTGAGGGTGGTAGCTAGCCACTACAAAAAAACCCTACCACCATGCTATGGTTTCCTCACGATGTTTTCCTTCACCGAAAGCTCAGGCTCATTGCAGGGATTCGAACTCACAGCACTCGACGCGAAGTCGTACACGCTACCACTGAGCCATCATCGCTTCAACGTGCATCGGTTACGTGCGGCTATAGTTAAACTAGCTGTACCTCGATCATCTCTCCATCGCGCCGCCGACAATGCACCTTGTAGCTTATCGTTTGACTCACTTCCCATACTTGCCTACAGCATTATAGATGCTTACACAAACAAAGAATTTCATGAAGTCTATAAAATTAGTATAGTTTAATTTAATATGTATTAAAAATGATTTCTATGTTACACTGGATGCAACGTTTTGTGCTCGGGCACTAAGTATACCGACACTTGTCGAAAACTCAGATGGTCAACTTAATAAAGAGGTTCATATAAAATACTACTCAATTTGTCTGAATGCGTTATAATCATGTTATTTTTCGTTTGGTTTATATGTTAATTTTTTTTTGGTGGTAAAGACTAATATAACCTGTCTACGCGTTATTCATGGACATGTTTACTAACACTTGTGGTACAGCTTAAAATTTTACTAAACTATTTTTAACTAAACTAACTTTTTTATTAAACTAGTGTTAGTACTTACATCTACTAGAAAAACGATAAACCATTTATTCATGGCACGCCACAGTGGAATGTACGCGTACCCAATGTCCCAGTATAGGACTGCCCACCTGTCTGCTACAGTAATCAGAATACTGTTAAGGCTAGCGCATACCTTTCGCATGAGTGAGGCACATCACTTGCGTATGATAGCGTGAAAGCCATCAATTCTCGCCTCTGCGAACATGCCCGAAGCGCTACAGTAGCGCGGCAGATCTATCAGCACTCTGAATGCGTTATTGTATTGTACGTGCAAAGCATTGTATGCCCTCGGCGTGGAATTGACCCACAGACTGCATGTCTAGAACGACTGACAGTGCGCTCTAAACGGCGTAACCTTCATGTTAGTCGAGAATTTAGCAAATCTGCGAGCCAACATTTTACAACGGACAGCCAACGCCCTGCGCTCAATCTCAATATCCAGGCTCCGCTCAATATCAATATCTTTTAAGTCATTGGAAACCCAGTGGCCCAGATACTTGAAACTAGTGACTTGCTTTAAGGGAAATCCACACAGTTTCAACTGTTGTGTAATCGCTATAGGTGTGTTCCAGCAGTAGCACTCGAGAGCCAGTTCTCCCAGTAGGCTTAGCGCGTTACCATTTCGGACCACATCAACACATTCGTTTGACCTGATGATACATAATAAATTTCATTTAGTTTTCCTTATAAAAACATTGTAGTGAAGTTTGTGCTTTGATAGTCTTCACGTTTATAAATGTTTAAATTAATGAAAGAAATAAAAATAAAAATGTTGATACACAGTAGACCACCTAATTGTTAAAATAAGATATTATACTAATAATAACAGATTTGAGAAAAAGGTAGTAAGTTAGCAATAAAGTAAGAAATATATTTAAATCTAAATTACATGCTTTAAAAATTTGATATTAAACAAAAATCAATCAGGTTTTGAGAACAAATTGATAGTAAGTAAATCATATTTCGTTTAACAGTACCTTTAGGTTTATCTTAAGAATTCATTTCATTAATAACCGAAGAGACTTTAATTTTGTCCCCGAGGTATTCATTTCAACTAAGTAGCAGACGAACAGTAACATAGGGCATTACGCGAAACGACCACGATCGTTAAATAATTCACCAACTGTTAACATTAAACGCAGAGCGAAGCTTCGGGCACGCTGGCGTTAAGGGCGACAATCCGATTACTATGTTTGCGGACCTTATTGCCCGTACAAGTTGTGTAAGTGAGACTTACGAAGGTTTTATTACAGCTATTTGCATTGGGGGATATCTTCTTCGGACTATTGATATGTGTAAAGTAAATAGTTGGGTGGAATAGAATAAATTCTGGTAAAATTGAAGCAACCTTCTTTTGTGTGTGTTCCTTTATTTAAGGTTTACATATATTTTATGGTATTAAGTAATAATGTAAAAGTAGAATGGAATCTTATATGTACTTAGTGCAGTCTGACTGGTAAAATACCTCCACCCTGTAGGACGTCGCAGCAAAATAACCTTGTAGTGTCATCCTGTGATGAGTAGGGTTTCCAGAGCTCCTTGATGAAGGGCGGTTCAAGGTCGGCAACGCGCTCGTGATACCAATGATGTTACAAGCGTCCATAGGATACGGTACCAGCTTCTCATCAGGCGGGTCGTACTTTTGCTCTCTAACTTAGTTGTGTATATATAAAAAAGAGAAAATAAAATTAGACTGGAACCTATATCTTATAAAGCAACATACTGGTTTTCGTAGTACACTATAATAGATGAGTGAAGAGTCTCTGCTGATGGAGAATTGGTTGCTCACTTTTCGTTGAAGTATTTATCGAAAAAAAAAATGACACTAACTTCTATAATACCCAACAGTAAAAGTTATGGAGAACGCGAGTTTCGATCCGTGATCTTATGATACTATGCTAAAAGCTGACGTAAGAGGAGAGAACGTGAAACGTATGGACGATAAAATTAATAATGGGGTAGTGACGGAATTTAATATGTTGTCTAGGTACCTATTATATATTTAACAAAATCACAAGTCATTGAACGTCCAGCTCGTAATTACAATAACGCTTGTAACAATAGTACCGCTCAAATAAGTTAATTTCGTTTATAAATCCTTAGACGGTAAAAATAAACATTTATTCACAACAAATAATTTAATTTTAACGATTCCTCTCGTTTTAGCAATTCATAAAAGTCGAACTCAAACAAAATAACATTTTATTAAATAATAATCTAAATATCAAAGGAAAAAATTTCATTACGTGAACAACGGACGATCCTTCGATTACCCAAACAATAACTTTTTAATGTTTGTCCCGATATTATTTAACGAATGGTCATTTTCGTGAGTCTACGGAAATGTCAACAACAAGACCTTTTGTATGAACTTTAGGAGTATCAACAAGGTGATTTGATACTTGTGTTATTAGAACAACAAGATTGATAGACAAGGGCGAATATGAGTATAGTATTAAATAATTAAAAAAAATCTATTCTTATACTGAAGATTGTTGTCAATCACTTATAAGCTAAGGAGTAGAGGTAGTTCCATTCTAAGTTGTTGTACCGGCCAAAATTAACCGGTACAGGGGGTTGTATAGACCCTGGGTAAAGTATTCCCAATTCAGACACCTGGGATTCTAAGTGTACTACTATACGTGGTTGCCGATTCACCTATCCAGACAAAAATTAAGCGTCAAAGCTCAATCACCTGGATATTTCTTTGCGCTGCACCTTTTAGCCGGCCGGCGACTATCACGAGTCTCTCAATCCTCAAAATCCACACTCAAAAACATTAATCCGAATGCTTCACTGGTATATAAGTCCTTTACACCATTATTAAAGCATAATCAACACTATTTCAAAGTCCAAAGTAAAGTTTTTCGTATTTTATATGTAAACGAACAATGGCAGCGGTGAACTATCAACTAAGACAATAATTGACACCGCGGCGCGAGCGGCCGGGCTTCTCAAACGGGGTTTGCTGGACACAGCAATCGCGCGCGTATATTTAGCGGGCTCATAGCCAACCTTTACCATAATAAGCATCCCTGACAACCACGTACTTTTTGGCCCAAACAGTTGTCTTTATCGTCTCTTAAATCAAGTTGAGATAGGGATCAAGAGGTAGTATAAATGAATTAAAAAAAAAATGATTCAATCTAATCCTTCCGCTGGATCTTGTAATATTAGGTCTTTACCTATGAAATTGCCGTTTTGTATGAAAAAATTTAAACGATGTTTATTCACGTATTTTTTATTTGTATTAATCGAAGTAATCACCCATGCAATCAATGCATCTTTGCCAGCGCAGTGGCAGTTTATTGATACCCTTCTTAAAGAAATCAGCTGGACGCGAGGCAACAAATTCTTCAAAGGCATTTTGTACTGCCTCTCGGCTATTGAATTTTTTTCCCGCCAAGGAGTTATCAAAATTCTGGAAAAAGTAGTAGTCTGTAAGCGCAAGGTCTGGTGAGTAGGGCGGATGACGGAGAACTTCTAACCCCAGTTCTTGCAACTTGGAGATCGTCTGTTGTGCAGCATGAGGTCGCGCGTTGTCGTGCAGGAGCAGCGGAGACGAGCGATTGACCAATGCTGGTTGGAGATGTGCCAGCTTCTCCATCATTGTGTTCAGTTCTTCACAGTACACATCTGCAGTAATGCTCACCCCGTTTGTTAAGAAGCTGTGATGAATCACACCGGCGCTAGACCACCAAACAGTGACCATCACTTTTCTAAGGGTAAGTTTTCGTTTAGGGCATTGTTTAGGTGCTGAACCAGGATCCAACCAACTTGCTGAGCGCTTGCGGTTATCAAATAGAATCCATTTTTCATCGCAGGTAACAATGCGGTTCAAAATTCTTTCATTTGTGTGTCTGTTGAGCAGTGCAAGGCACGTCTCGACGCGTACTTCGCGCTGGCGATCATTGAGTTCGTGGGGCATCCATTGGTCAAGCTTTTTTACCTTGCCAATTTGACGCAAATGAACCAATATTGTTTTGACGCTAACGTCGAAAGCTGCTGCTAATTATGCCGTAGATTGTGTATCATCAGCTTCCACAATCGCCTTTAATACGTCATTGTCGACCAAAGTCTTCGGACGACCATGAGGTTCATTTTTCAGGTCGAAATTCCCAGAACGGAAGCAAGCAAACCAATAACAGGTGGTGCGTTAGTTTGTAGTGTTAGCTCTGTAAACGTCGTTGATGTTGCGTGCCGCTGGTGCCGCGGTACTGCCACGACGGTACTCATATTCCATAATTACTCAAATTTTTAACGTATTCATGATGATAAAAATATTGAAATGCGATGAAAATGTAACACTAATCAATAAACAAATGACTACTTTTGGAATAAGAATTCCATGTTTTTAAAATAAAATTAATTTGAAATAACAATTCTTAGCCAAACAAAAATTATTTTGATTTGAAATGGCCAGTACTGCAGAACGGTAATTTCATAGGTAAAGACCTATTATTAATTCCACTCTGAACTGTCACTTTTTACGTTTCTTAATATACAACTTGCAATATATTTTTCCCTCGTGTAAGCTGTATTTTCTTATAAATAGTTTATCGGCCACGGACATAATCTCGTCACTTCACTGGCTATCAGATACATTGTATTCTCTTTTTTGCTCTTTTTAGGGTTCCGAAGCCAAAAGGAACCCCTGTAGTTTCGGTATATACGTCTGTCTGTCCACGACTTAACTCAGAGATTCATAGTACTTACTAGAAAGCTGTAATTTGGTATGAGTATCCATATCAATAACGCCGACAAAGTGATTAATAAATCTTGAAATAAAAATTACACATAAAGTGAGAATGTTTTTTTTCGTGTGAGGTCCTTGGATAGGCCTTCAAAGATATTGTGAGTCTATGAAAATCATTATTTGATCAAGGATCCGTTTTCGAAATATTCAGCTTTAAACTGCTAATTTTCCTTAGAGCCAAGTGTCCCCACCCCTGCCAGCTTTTTGGATATGTGAAAAACCTCATGGTAGTAGTATATATAATAAAGTTAAAAGGAAAACTATCAAAGGTAAGTAGACTTTACAAGTTAAAGATTAATAGTTAATCTATTCTATAAGTGATAGAGTCAGATTCATGAGGAACAGTATAGGCTATCTAGAATTAGGCTACGCTTCCTAGTTAGCCTTAAATATTGTTTTTTGTTAAGTGAGTCGGAAGAAACAGTGCAAGAAGTGCTTCATCTGCGTGCCCTGATTAGTGAAACGTAAATACCAATGAGCTACAAAAATATTGCTCCTTGGTACATTAAAAAAAAAGTCTACGATACCATATGCCTATCAATTAGGTGTAGTGGCACGAACGAGTCGTGTAAATTGTGACGCATAACTCTGGTCGCCCGATAAAAATATTGTTTACACTGAAGTATTATAAATCATCAATCAGCGTTTTTTCTTTAATTATACGCGGATGAAACAACGCGGCACATCTAGTCTACTTATAAAATGTAATTGGAGAAGTAATTTCGTAAAAAAAACCCTTGAAAACAACTTAAAGACCCTTTTCTAAAGGATAATCCATGTTACACTAAGCTGGGCGTCGGCCGAAACACGATCAAACATCTATAGTATGCTTTAGTATGAAGTAATTCTTGCTGGACAGGGCCGAGGCAGCATCCTTAAGTCTGCATATTGTGACGGGAAACTAGGGAACCCTACACTTGGCAATTTTTAAATACTGAATATAAAAAACGGGAGTTTATAAAAATACGTTCTCTTAAGACTAAATGAAGGAGAAATTTGTAAATATCTGGATTAAAAACAGCCAACAATATGCGGACAAGACTAAGGACTAGAAGGATATGTTACAAGCTGAGGTTTAATTTTCTTCAAATTTCCATATAGCATTCGAGACAAACACCAGGTAATAAACGACGGTGACCCTTTTTTAAACATGAATATTATGTCGCCGTTATTATGACATACCGTCTCACAGGAACAACGCGATGAGAAATTATCGTTTATATTATAGTTTTGTATGGTCTACGTTTACACGTAACTTACATTTAATATTTAAGACATTATGGTACTTTTTCTTCTAAGCCTTTTTACACTCTGTAGTAAGTGTAAATTTATGTCACACTGTAATAATATTTTAGGCCGTAACATCACATTCATACGCTCTCTCCATATAATCAAGTTGAGAATCTGTTGCCAAACCCAATAGATGTGTTTCGGCATCTGCACTTGAGAGCCAGTCTTAGGTTTAGCGTGTTATCATCTTGAACCACATCGTCCCTTAACATCAGGTGAGATTGTGGCCACTACGCCAAAACCTATAACGATAAAAAAATTTGATGTCTAACTTTTTATCATGTGAGGTGACGATATTTGTTATATTTATTAGAAAGGAACATACTCATGGATATATATATCTCGTCTCATATTGCCTTTGAATCAATATTTATTTTTAATATTCTAGATTTACTTATTAAGTCCGGTAGGTATTATTTTTTAAAACAAAAACCGGGTTCCTAAGATATTTTATAAAAACTAAGATCACTCAAAAACTAGAAATGCTTCGATAAGCAGTATTACCAACGCGGTTGTCGATTTAAAGAAAATGAATATTAAGTTTGATTGTGTAGGTTTAATAATCCGAAATGGTGTTTGTACGAGGAAATGTGATTACCTAGTTCAAAAGAGTTACGTTCACAATATAGTCATTACAACCGTGTATCACACGAATAACTAATAACAAAACAAATGTATATAACGTATTTATTTATTTAATATACACACAAATTCGAAATAAACACTATTATAGAGCATAGAAGTTACAAAAATAACGTAAACTAAAAATATTCGATGTTTACGAATTGATATTTAATTTCTAATTTCTAAGTGTGAATTAAACAACTACGTCAAGTAGTTCAGTACATTACAGTTAAAACTGCCACTCCGAACTCAGTGGCGCGGATTTGTCGACTATTTAATTACTTTTTTACTTGGGTAAAATACTGCATATTTCCCCCCACCGAAGCCACGATGGTTTCCTAGGAAATTTATAGGAAAATATTTTTTGCAATTTCTGACAATTTTAGTACCTCAGTTGGTCTCATAGAGTTTATTGATCCCTATAAGAGACAAAATCGAATGGCAAGAAAATTTGTTTTGTGTAAACTGCCCATTTTCTTGTTGACTGACCACAAAAAAAATGTGTAAATGAAGGTCAAAATATCTCAAAAAATCAAGGAAAATCTCCTCAGAAAGTTTTCCTGTAACTACAACGGTTAATGTACCCTTACTGTCCCATCTCAAAAATCCCTTTATATGGAATCCCATATACAGATTTTCTATGTTATTAGTCTCTATGTCACGTGTCATTTTTTACTAGCAACATGTGAGTACTCACGTGTTGCTAGTAAAAACCTTTTACTGAAATAAGAACGAAAATATATCGAGTCGCTCGCTTACAGATAGAATTGAGGTCAATTTATTTATCTCTTTCAATAATTGTCTCTTTCTATTATTATCTCTATGACTGGCAATGAATTATAGTCCATATGGCACCAATGTGACAAAGAAAGTAGCCTCAAAGACAATTTGACAAGCATACATTTATTACATAAAAATCCGATATTTCTTTGTTCGTTTTTCAGACATATGTAAGAAAAAAATCTATGAACCAAAATATCGACACCTTTACAATTTTTGGAGGCCTAGTTACTACTAATTCGAAGCTGTGCTGTGTGTGGAGTGTCGTAAAATAACCATAGATAATGAATATATACTTATCTGAGAAGCAAATGCACCTAGCGTAAATTATTTAACCATGTAGTTATTTATAATGAAATATTGAGTTACCTAACTATTATTATTTTTATATGACTTTTGTTAAAAATATTATGATATTGTTCAAATGCACAAAGTAAAGTATTAATTATGTAATGGTTCGTGTAATGGCATGCAACGCCTACGGAAATGTAATGCGCCATAACAATTATATTACTTTTTATATTTATAAAAATATTCCCACCCAGAAAACTAAATTCCGGAGACAAATAATAATAATTAAATATGAAAGATATTAGGGGCATGAGAAAATTTAGTACCTTGAACGGGCATTTTCCCTTGATAAAAAGATCGGTTTTGACTCCATGAAATTAGAACTAGAGTCGACTACATGGATTTTAGTACAGCAATCGCAAAATAAAAATTAAGACGTATTCCCATAACTCTACTACCTACTATAAATTTAATATTATAAGAGGATGATAACAATTACGAAACTGAGTTAATTTTGGTTCATTACGCTCATCGCTCACTCATGTTTATTGCTTCGTTAATTAATTCTGGATGTGGAAATATTAAATTCCTTTCGGAACCGGGAAGCGGTTGGCTGGCGTTATTAAAATTAACAGTATTTATTATATTTCATAATTTATTTAAAGTCGTGGTAATTAAATTTCAGTTACATTGTCTCCTTGTCCAAACTTTTTTATTGAAAAGTACCTCCATTAGCTGACGTCGAAGTAAAATATCACGAAGAAACTTGAGAAAGCATGAGAAATGTTTTTGTAATACCTAATTGGCACCATGTTGTAGGAAAACATAACAATCCTCGGTATTTGATACTGTTAAATGTGCTTGTACGGGTGATTAAGTTCGTAGATAGATCCTTGGTTAGAGCCAATTGGGTAACAGTGCGACATTTGTGACCTTTGTTATTTATATTTAAGGAGATTCTTCTTATATAATGTAAGCAGATCAGTTTTTGAGGTTTTAATGTATAAATTTATTATAAATGTAGGTTACTGTTTTGTTACATGTTTAGTGAAAAATGTTTTATATATTTCTACGTATTTCATACATCCATTACATCGGTATGTAACGTATGAATTGAAATTCCCTGAGGAAGCTCAGTGAATATGTGGATGGTTTTCGGAGGGGCAAGTATGCGGGCTGTACGCCACAAATAAAGTGCTGAGTTTATTGCTCTGGTCTCGTGTGGTCTCGCTGTAACCGGATAGCGGATAAGCGACTTTGTTTAGAGTCTCGTTTTCTATTATACACTAACAAGGGCTCTAATCGGTAGCTCATTAATCTTTGAAAATGTTGTCGTTTTCATGTACATCTAGGTGTAGTTTTGAGCAGAACTTACGTTATAAAATTTGGTTGCAGTGTAATTCATAGCCTATAGATTATCGTTTCATAACAGTGGTAACTTAAAAACTTTTATTTCAAGATTTTATTTTACCACTTTGACTGGTTAATTATAAGAGTTTCTTGTTGATTTGGGAACACTAAAAATATCGTATTGCGTATGCGTAGGTATGGATGAATAATAAAAGATCAGATAAAAAATGAGGATAGTAGGAAAAGCGAGAAAAACTTAAAATCATTACGGATGATATTTATGAATAGGCCTATTTAGGCCTCCGTTATTTTTACCTAAGAATATAGCATGGTTAAATAAATATTAAAAGTAGAACCGACTAAATCTAATCTAAGTTTAATGTTGTAAAGCTGAAGGGAAATAGATAAAGTTTGATTTTAATCATTGTTGTCCTAAGTATGAAAAAAAAAAAAAAACTAAATTAATGCTACATTTACAATTGCAACACTGCATCGTATCAAGTTTCTTACTCGCTCACAATATAACCGTAACTTTACCCGCATGATTCCATCCACATAAACGCGTTTAGTGAGATAAATGTTTAGATTTCCTTATTTTATTAAGTCAGGCATTCACATTAGTTTTATTTATGTCATGTGAGTTACATAGAAGAACACAATGTTACGATATTTAATATTTAAACTTAAAACACTACATTATATAATCCTAATATTTCTGCTGGTAATCGGCAGCCACACAAACTTATTACAGCAACGAGTTTTTCACCATATGTATGGGTGCCGCTTTCACTTTGGTTGGCGTTGTACTGCAATATTTTTTTCCTTATTTTCTGTATAATTAACTAAAAAAATACATTTGAGTTTTATCAACAAAAACACTAAACACAATTTGTAGGGTTCCGTCCTGCACGATAAAAAAAGCGAAACCGTTATACTATCACTTTGTCATCCACTTGTCTGTTTATCTATCCATGTGCAAAGGCTTTTTTTCTCGAAAATGGTATGAGGTAAAAAGGTGAAATTAATATCGAATACTTTCTGGCCTCATGCTGATGTACAAAAATAAAATATATACCTTCATAGATTATCGTCATAAAGAAATACGGCTCTTTGCAGTAAAAGTTCCGCTCACTGATAACAAAACCTAAAAGGTCGTTCCTGGGGACCTTAAGATTTAGCACGAAGAGAGGTTTCTCAGAATAAGTTAAAGAATAAGGGTACGTTCGCACACTAACGTACGATAGAATTTCGAAGGTATTTGGGTGACGAGTTGCATGTCTCACAGTCTGTTTATAAATATATAAAATGAACGTAGAAGAAGCTATAGTTCTGTGCTCATATTATAATTAAACAAAACGGAGAAGAAAACGGATACATCGAGTGCATCCTATTTGAAATAATAAACTATATATAAGTTTTATTACAACATTAAATCCGACTTTGAAAGACAATTAATTATTTTTTTTGGTAATATATAGAAGACCGAGCAGTACGCGATTTTAGAACGCGATTTTTATGATGTGATGGTAGGCTAAGCCCAAGAATAATGAATTTCAAATACCGTGTGGAGTTATTACGTCACAAAGTTTTATAACGTTTTTTTTTCTAAATGGTTTAAGTTATATAGTTGAAATTAATATCGAATAATAAGTTTTATAATCTCATAACGCCGTAAAAAATAAAATGGTTCTAGTTTTTTGTAGTTTAATTGTGATTGTAAACAATACAGTGATGGATGAATGACTTGGCATTCAAGATCATCATTCTGTCCTACAAACAACGCTGCAGAACCTATTTAACCTTAACCAAATAATTTTTGATATTTATTCATACATTTATATGTATAATGGTACAAAATTTTCTATATGTTGTTAGGTTGTCTCATGACAGTACTAGCCTCCAGTAAATTATCTAAAAAAAAAGTCAGTACGTAGCTGAATAAATTATGAAGCATCGTGTAAGTTGAAAGCTTTCAGTTCCCAGGGGTGTTTTGTAGTTCACAAAGTAAATGTCATAATTTTATTTGAAATATCTAACAATTTCGAAAAGCAATTTTATCTTCGAGGAAGTAAATCATTTTACCAAATTATAATGTGGATCAATATAATTTGTACGTGTAAAGTCTCACACTTTATTTTTATTATTATCTAATATAAACATAAAAATAAAAGAATATCGCGACTATATTCATGATACATAAATACATCAACACATCTCTAAATTGATATAAAAATAAAGTTATTATTTAGAAAAAAAAGGTGTGTGTGCGATTTACACACGATAGAAGTGAAACTTCATTTTATAAGATATTTTCTATTTTATTTATGTGCAATATACATACACACCGACATTTACTCTCTCGCTCTGGCTCACACAAAGAGGAGAGATCTTTAACGATTGGAATCGCATAAGATCGTATAAGAAGTTTCACTTCAAAAACAAAACCGAGTTCAAGACTATACAATGTACAATCTTAAACTAAAACGTAGACAATAATATTTTAATTACTTCAAAACAAAAGGACAGTCAACGAATTTATTGAAAGATCGCAGATCGCGACTTTTATGTACGACTAGTTGTGCCTGCGGCTCCGCTCGCGTGGAATACTAAAAAAAGGTTTTAAATTTTTGTGTGCGGTCCCATAATTATTTTTCTAAAATAATAGTAGCCTAAGTTATTCCTTATAACATCAGCTATCTGCCAGTGAAAGTCCCATCAAAATTGGTCCAACCCTTTCGGAGATTACCCGGAGCAAACAGACAGACAGACGAACAAAAAAATTAAAAAATAGTTTTTGTTATAGGTAGCGTGTATAATTTCATGTGCATTTATTAAAAATGTGTTATTTTGACATTACAAACAAACACTTCAATTTTATATTAGACACGTAAAGACAATAGCCAAGCCAAGGTTCAGCCACTTTGCACCCTTAAACTAGTTGCCCCGCTTTCGCGGCCGAGAGCCTTTAGCGCTCTCCCCTAAGCCCGGTGAAACTGTAAAAGCATTCTGAGACTTCAAGGCCCAAAAAAAGAGTATCGTTATATATAGATTTCTTCTACAAAGCAGACATTTGGCCCGATCGTGTAATGATAGTTTTAATAAAATATGGTTTAATTTTAATATAATAATGTAAATAAGTGTAATGGGCGCAAGGTGTCATCATAATAATGTCGATATATTTTATCATTTATGATCATATTACAAGTTAGATAAATCGTGACGTATTAGCGACGCATATCGGATGTATGACATACGGGGCTCCGCGGCGGTAAAACGATTAATATCTCAGAAATTAATTAATGTTTACTATACGGATGAGGTCGGGACATGTTGGGACACGTTTCTTTGTGTATACAGTATAGAAGCTGTACACTTCTATAGGTGGTTCCTTCGCTTAATTATTTAGACTATATCTTTAATAGATTTAATAGATCTTTTATAGATGTAAATAAAAATAGTATTTTATGAGATGGGATTGGATTTTACTAAATGTTTAATAATGGATAACTCAGACTTTTCACCATCATATTTTTAAAATTTAAGAACGGTTTTTCTATCTTTCGTGTATTAGAATCTGAAATAAAAGCGACCACCGAGATTCTATCTATCTATATTTAATGGCAAATATATTATATATTGGCCGACCCGCCAAAATATTATATATTGGCCGACCATAAAATGTGGCTGGTTTGGCGAGTTGACTGCTACAATAGATAGTTGTTAATGTGGATCATCAGCCTTACCCGCCTTTGTGTACTCATCATCTCTTTCCGCACTCCCTCGATAGAAGCCTATGTGAAATATCTCACCAGGAGATACTTCGATAGCGCTTCGAATCACCCCAACCCGCTCGTAAAATCCACCGTGAACTACGTCCCAGACAACTCGATCCCCGTTGCCAAACGTTATAAACGCCGTCCGCGAAATCTCTTTGTCGATCCCGACGACGACATCGAGAAAGCTAATAATTACTACGCGTCCGCTCCCGCAACATATGCGTGCTCGCGCCCACGCCCGCGAAACCACCGTTCCCTCCGCAGGGGACGTACGGTTAACTTCGCTCCCGCACACCCGCCACGACCGCCCTCCTCTGCGGCAACTCAAGCCTAGGTCCGATCCATCGGCATGGAGCCCTTGAGACAAGCAGCCGCTCGCGCGATACAAGTGACTCTACAATCACTAGCTTTCACAGCCATACATGACACTGCATTATACACACATGCACAACACACATAGGTACATAGGTTCTGTAAGGGATCTTTTTTTTCTTTTTTTGCCTAGTTAGAGTAGACAAAAATTTCAGACCACTAAATACACATACACATGTTCCTTCCCTCCTCCCAGGGGGCAGAAACATGTATATATGTATAGTTAGTTTAGATCGAATTACGGATAGGGAATTAGTCAGATCGCGACTTAATTGCATACGCGCAACAGTCCGAGCCCACAGCACTTTGGCACCCTCGGATGTTGTTGCTTAGCTTTCGTGGCTGAGTGCCCTAAGCGCTCGCCCCCAAGCCCGGTAAAGCTGTAAAAGCCGTAAAGGCTCCAGGGCCCCTCAGGCTAACAGTGTAGTCAGTTCGAAAAAAAAAAAAAAAATAATCTTTCCGCAGTTTTATTTTTTGTTTTGTGTTTTAAATTAATATCCACCGCCCCGCATAAAACATAAATGGCGAACATTGCCACATCCCGCTGTAGGACGACCGTTTACACGTCGCTCTATACTTCAGTGACGACTCTTTGAAATTAATTGTATTGACTAGTTTTCACCATGTACATGTACATAAATAAATGATTATTGTCGAAGCAATCTATTATATGTCTGTGTGTTTCACGCAAGTCACCACGAAGACGTAGTTCCACCACCCAGGCCTTAATTTTAATTGTTAATAAATATTTACGTTAATTTATTATTTATTAAGTTATTATATTTATTACGTCAATAAATATTTACGTTAATTTCTATTTAATGGGAAAAAAAATATATTTCTTCTTTTGTATCCTTTGTAAATGCTTAATGGTCTACATTGATGTCAAATTCCAAGTTTCTGAGCCACATAGAAATAGTGTAGGTTTTTGAGTCAGTCAGTGATAAAAATGCCACTTTTCAGACCCTAGTAACTATGGAATTATAAATGAATATGGGGACACAATTTCACCTACGGCCATTTAATTACATACTAAGCTTAGCATGTATTATAGTAACTAAACAGCTGATATACTGTACATATATATTGTTGCGTAGTTAAAAATGCAACTATGCATTTTTAATCAAAACAAGACGTCATTAGGCTGACGCAATAAAAACAAAACATTATGCAATCAAAACAAGTTATTGTGAAATACTCTAGAAAGATTCATATTAATACTGCGCAATACCATAATCCTATATAAACGAAGCCGCCGTAGCTTCGACGTTCTTATTTCTTATTTCTTATTACTTGTGTTCACGTTATCATACGTACAGTGTAATTGTGAATTAAGTTGTTAATAAAGAAATAGAAGATACTTTTTCTTTGACTTCATAACATCTTTAAGAATTCCTTAAGACATCTCGTCGTCAACAGTAAGGATAAAGGTGTAGAAGTAGTAGCCTACATCCTTAGGACATCTCGTCGTCAACAATATAAGGATCCGTGCTACACCGCAAGTCAACATCCTTAGGACATTTCGTCGTCAACAATATAAGGATAAGCACTTGTTAAACAACTTAATCACATAAGAACCAGACGACAACACTGACAGCAGTAGCCCACATCCTTAGGACATCTCGTCGTCAACAATATAAGGATCCGTGCTACACCGCAAGTCAACATCCTTAGGACATCACGTCGTCAACAATATAAGGATCAGCACTTGTACCAGTCAGAAGAATCGTCAACTAAAAGTTTCTGGTCTCTTCTGTTTAAAAAGAACACCTGGTGGCAGCTAAAAGAACCTATCTACCAGTGAAGGGTCTCCAGGGATCCGACAATATATTTAACACCCAAACAACAACTGACAATTATGCTCATCACACAAATGTCAGTCATGGGTGAGGATCGAACCCGGCTCAATAGCATGGCTTACTACAACTGGGCCACGATGCGTGTCAATAGTGTATAATAGGTTTATTCAAAAAATTTGGGATTCTAGGTATACAAGGGAGGTTTATTAAAAGTATAAAATTTCAAGTACGCAAGCAGAATATTTTTGACTTATGGAGGGGTCGAAATGGTTCGTGTAAATATACTGTAAAGATATAGGTACAGCACGGTCGAGACGGGCAGAGTGACGTCACTCGGGAACTATGTTTATATGTAGTTGACGTAATAACTGCAGGTCTTCACTATCCAACAACTCGTACTAGAATGTTACTCTTCCACGGCTGAAGTAAGAATGCCCTTAAGTCGGTCGTAGATTGCTTATAAAGCGCGTGCTGTCATAGAGCACACCTGTTGCTATCGCACTCAGCCTATAGGAATAGTCAATAGTCAAAGTCAATAGTACGGATACTAAGTCATTAGTACTGTTTCCATAATTTCATCGACGATTCTCCGACATTTTATATTAAATACTATGTTACTTGACATGACGTGTAGGCACAGGAAGCCAGTCCTTGTAACAATACATACTGGCCGGTGTGTAGTAGCCCTTTTCTTTCCCGAACTTGGCTGACACACTGGATTTGTCTAGATCACCCTGCTTCATTACTAGATATACACCAACTGGTCCCGCAAACGCGAGACATCATCAACGCGACTATTTGATCACTTGTATTTTGATGTAAATAGTAAATTAGCAGATAACGATATTTCTTGGTATAAATATAGATAGGCTAATAATATGTTGAAAGAACTTTTTAACGCAACTCATAATTAATTAACTATCAACAATTTGCTTAGTAAAAATACAGCTCGGCGAAATTGTACCGTTTCATTTGTTAAAAAGAATATTTTATACAACTTCAGACGGAGAATTTCTTGTACTAATTAGACTAACTCAAACAACTGAGTCGCTTATACTTCAAAAGTTGTTTATTCACTTATTGGAATCTTCCACGCACCGCTGAATAACATTAAAAATATAGGAGAAATAATTATGTTATTATAGTTTAAACATTATATTATTGTCAGGTTTTTTTTTATCGATAATCTTCTTTTTACTTTGGTAACCGACGTTGCGTGAATAGAATATTTGTCAATTATTCTTGTAATCTTTAAACATAGTTCTAACAAGATGGGGGCAAGTGCGGCAACCCTTGATAAAACTGTCCAGTGAGTTTTTGTGGCCACTTAAAATGCATGTTCCTAGTAATTATTTATAATTCACTTTACTTGTGCATAATATTATTAAGCTATATTATACAAAATGCCATCAATATTACACAATATAGTATTAACAATACAAATCACTACATGCCAATCCTTTTGATTAATGATTGTTACCATATTTTGTAATTGTAATGTCATTATTACGTATGACAAAGTGTGTCGGTAGTTCTACTTATATCTACTGGTAATACTGGTAATGTAGTCAATTTAAAAACAAAATTGACTTTATTTCATTTCCATACACTGTATTTTTATAAATTTTATGATCTAGCTATTCAAATAGGCACTAAAGGAACTGGCAATATGTCATGTTCGGTAAATGGGTATTTGAGAAAAAAAAGAATATCGATTTTTTATGTATTTTAAAGCTTCATCATAATTATGATAATAGTCAATTGGAAAAACACTTAAAACATTTTCTTTTTTATTAATAATAAACAATTGAAAATTGTAATATTTTAAAAAGAATCACATGACTACGAACGCGCCACGATTGATCGCCAGGTTTGTGACGTCATAATTTTAAAGGAATTTCATCGATTAAGAGTCAAAGCACTGTATCAGCTGTGTGATACAATGAGTAGAAATTAACATTGTGACGTCACACGCGCTCAGTTTTATTCGGGAACGATCGGCGCGTTTTCGGTACTGAATTCAAAATTTCATTTTTTTTTGATATGATTTTTGAAATATTGCGAAAAAAATTAGTTTTGTTATAAAACTTATATATGATCTTTCCATTTATCACAAAAAAATAATAATTCAAAAACCCAATTCGTTATTATGATTTTGTGAATAGTCACGTGATATACTAAATTTCTATGAACTTAGTTCAGTTTCTTACCTTGAGGTGTACGACATTAAAAAGGTAATTTGCTGTGTTCGCTGTGTTGCTGTGTATCCGCTTATTGGAGATTTTATGGTTTCTCCTTTAATAATAATGAAATATTTATAATATGATATTACCTACATGCTCTTGTCAGAATATCAAATACCTGATTAAATAGTCGAATAATTTAATTGCGGTTGCGTATAAAGCAATTTGGTTATGGTGTTTTGATGCTAATTTTGATTAAAGATTCTAATTATCAACTTGTATCACAGTCTCTTAACAAAAATAACCCTCATCAGTTGTTTACTTTATTATATTTTCTCAATGTAAATAAAAATTGCCAAGTGGTGTGTCAGATCACATGCAGTGTAGGGTTCTGTAGTTGCCCGTGATAATATGTCTGCATTAAGCTTTAAGTAATTTTCAATGGAACTTGCACGAAATTACTTCTCCACGTACATTTAATAAGGTAATTGACTATTACTCATTATATATATACTGTTATCATGTTTTTTTTTCAAATATCCAAAAATATTCATTTAGCTAGTAGAGGAGGACGGACACTTGACTTTAACAAAAATTTCGCAAACGAATCCCTTTATAGAAAAATGGTTTTTACACACCACAATATTTTTGAACGATCTATCCAACGACCACACCACACGATGGGATAGACGAGCAAAAATCATTCCCACTTTACGTGTAGGGAACTTTAACCAATTTTATTTTTAAGACTTTATTTTACCACTTTGTCTTTGTGATTATTTGATTAATATGTATACCCTTACCAAATTACAGTTTTCTAGTACTAAGAATCTCTGAGCTAAGCCGCGGACAGACAGACAGACATAGCGAAACTATAGTTATAAACTATATAACTATATATTCCTTGTTGAACCTTAAAAAACGGATCTCCATTTTTTTTTTCGAACTGTCTAGCGTTATAACTTCGAACTCCGCGGAGCTGTAGTCGAGCTCTCGAAACACCACTTTCATGACTCACATTTTCACATACTGCCAACTACGAGTATGTAGCTTGCGACAAACGTTAACGAGATATGAAAGCAAACCATTATGCGCAAGGCGCTAGCTACTGGGACGGGATTGGTGGAAGCTCATACTTATACATTTCATCGTCCCTAATTAGATCGTCACTACTTAATATTAAATGAGGAAACCACTCCAAAGAGGTTGAGTACTTTCGTTCTGAATAAGCTATGCTATCTGTAAACATAATTCATGGCTACCGGCCGCTGGTTCACATAATACGGTTAATAACGCATTGATCTTCCGTGAATTATTGGGTACAGGTTTATGGGTTCTTTTGTTACGAATTCATTACCGTAAGTAATTAATTTGAGAAGGAAATTTATTGGGTTAAGTACCTACTCTCTGGGTTCGGAGCATTTGTTTTTTTAAAGTAGGGGATTGACGCTTTTGGGGTTATTACAAAACTCTTGTCGTTGCAAAAGATAATAGGGCATTGTTATAATGTTAGTTAAGATAAGGGAAGATATTGTTCGCTTTGATATAAAATAACTTCACCGATTTTAAAGTATAATTATGCCCTTATAAAGCTAAGTCTCATCCGTTTCGAATCAACGACTTTTGATTACTAATTAACATAATTAAGCATGTTCTTTGTGAACTTAATGTCGTTACCATGAAAATATTTATTATAGTTTTTTTAATAGTTTATAGGTTTAGCGTTATTTAGGACGTATATTCACTATCGGTTTGTGCCACTGTATCTGCAGGTCAGCATGATGGCGTCTAGTATCTAATATATATTTGAAAACTATTGAAAACCAATCTATATTGTTTTATAGTATAATTATCAGTGGTAGCGTGTACGAATATCGCGTCGATCGATGTGAGTTCGAATCCCTGCAATAAGCTTGAGTTTTCAGTGAAGGAAAACATTGTGATGAAACCATAGCATAGTGAAAGGGGTTTTTGTAACGCCCGCCTGGCTAGCTACCACCCTCAAGTTGAAAATCTGTCGCCAAGCACCTGAGGTGTGTTCCGGCCGCTGCATTTGAGAGCCAGTTTCCCCACTAGGCTTAACGTGTCACCATCTTAGGCCACATCATCACTTAACATCAAGTGAGATTGTGGCTACAACGCCAAAACCTATAACGATAAAAAGGAGGATTAAATATATTCATTGTGAGATATGGACGTGCATTATTACTGAAATTAAATGTCAACAATACTGTAATTTTTTTTATTTTTGTAACGCAGTAGCGTTTAAAAATATTCCAAAGTCGATCGCTTCTCTTGTCGCTTTTTCTCGATGACAGGGATTTATATCACAGGTTCACTAGATTCTCTAATAAAGATAATAAATCAGTAAAATTTTAATCGTGGAGTAATGTGATAAAGAAATTATATATATGAAAGAATTAGTAGAACAGAATTCACAAAAGGGAGGCTTCTGGTCTACAACAAAGGTCATCAGTCATCCCGTCCGGTTCCCCGGAGACCGGAGTTATTAGACCCTCGTAGTAGCTCTTATAAATACAGCTTAGCGAATTAAGCCGAGGTCATTGTACCGGATAATGATTTTAGGTGACAATAAATGTACCTTTGGTAAGGTTCTAGAAAATAGGCTTCAATCTATTTATTATGTTAGCGGATATCCGTACTTAATCTAAGTAATAACCCGACAATACGTTACTAGGAATATATCGATATTATGAATATTGAGTAAGCGTATTGTTAAATATTTGTACAAATAATATAGCTAATGCGGCATATGACTAATATTTAAATTGTTTACCAAGTTTAGCATGTAGAAGCATATTGGTGTGGAAACAATATACCCAAATGATTATATTGAGTACCTATTCGTATCAAGCTTGCAAGTGGGTAAATATTATATTACACTTCTTATAAAACTATTAGTTCTTTCATTATACTAACGTTTTTATTACAAATTATTGAAAACTTTCGTTTTTTAATATTATTTAAGAACGTAAGTGCATTTAATAATTGAATAATATAGTACAATAATTGGTTGTAGGAACAAAACGTTGACCTATTAGTATATTTAAATAACTATGTATATTCATGAAATAAAATTGTTAATTGACTTGGAATATTAGAGGCTTGGGTTTTGTAAAATTATCTTCGTCTTGGAAAAACGTTCTTGGAATATTCATTAATGCATTGATATCGCATCGTATAAGTAATTTAGTCCGTGAGAATAATATGTACCTATATGGATTAATAGTCAGTTATAATATACCGTCAGTGAGTTGTAACTACAAAACCTTCTCATTACATTATTTCTAAATAAACAACTCCGATATGGGCGGTAAGTGCATAAATAACTCTGGACCCTACATTGTTGACAGTTAGTTGACCAAGACGTCCTATAAAAGTATCTTAGTAAGTATGGACCATTGTATAGTTTGGTGGATTATTCGCCAAACTCTTCACATTTTAAGAAATTCTTCCAAAGTCAGCTAACTTTGCCGGCTAGCAATATTGGCAATAATTAACGTGTGGTTAGAGCAATCAAACAATATACTGTAAATGACGCTTCAAATCACTTGAGCAACTTGAATACAAATGCGAAATCGAATAACACTGGGGTTTCCATTTTAAAAGCGAGTAATTACTTAGATGAAATGGAGCAAGCAGAGATTGCTAAACTTAGTCGACCGAAAATTTATTAGTTCCAACCCATGCCGTATCTGTTCGGTAGAGAATTCTATTTGGATATGTATTAGGAGTAGGTAATCAGGAAGCGTGTAACATTGCTTCGAAACGAGAACTAGAAAGATCGAAGAAATCATCACCGATTTCATTAAATGTGAATGTTTCTGTTTTTAATGATATTTTAGATTGGTCTATACTACTCTCTCAATCAACTAATTGTCATATACGATGTTTTATTTTATTAGCCACTGTCCAACTTTACAATTACTACCTAATTGACCAAAGTTATTGAATAAGGATGCAAAGATTGACAACTTTCAGGGTCGAAAAATTCTTATTTATGACCAATGTGATGCAATGTTCTCCCAAACCACGTCTTCAAGTGGCTTTAGATTTCTAAAGGTGTGCCAGTGTTCTCTCCATTGGTTATATGATATTTAATATGCTATGAATTGTATTATTCATGGCAAGATCACTCTTGACTTGAGGAGGAATTTACAAAAAAATGGGAAGGATACTAAAGATTAAACAGACATTTGTGAAAACTGCTTAAATCACTAACTTCATAAATAATTGCATTTACTCTTAATGTTTTAACAAGAAAATGAATTGTTGTTCTCAATGAATAATGTTTGGAATTGAAGCTTTATAGGTTTTCCATTAGGTCGTAATTTCAGAGATCACAATATTAAGAAGGGTTTCCAAATTTGAACAATACTGTTATTATGTAAGGTATTTCAAATGGATAATATTTGAGAGCAACTCAAAATTAGTTATTGATATATTCCAGAACACCGTCGGAAGGGGGGGGGGGCAAGGTCGAACACGTTACCGCATCCTTTGTCAGTCGTGTAGTAATTCGTCCGCTTTCAAATAGAGTAATAGTAGTATAATTTAAGCGGGCTACATGTTCTGATATTAATTTGCGTCGATTGAGAGTAAAGCCTGTGTGCTATTGTATCATAGATATACCCACAAAGTACATTTGGTGAAATCTCTCGCATGTATTGAAACAGTCCAAACAATTAGTTTTATGTTATAAATTATTCGATGGAAATACATTTAAAAGTAGTACATGGTAACACAAAATTTTATAATTGTTGGTAAGAAAGATAGTGCTAATTAATTGCATACATAACAGAATTAATTGCATAACAGAACCACACGCGCTGGTCTCCGGAGCCACAGCTTTATGGTGACCACCATCTCGGCTCGAACAATTTGCTACGTCGTATCTTTGCCGTACTGTGAAGCTGTAGAACTGACTCCCGGCCAGTGCTTTTCCTCCTTCCTACAATATGGAGTCCTTTAAACATAACGTGAAGAGATATTTAAGCAGGCCGGCACCACAGCGATGACTATCGATGGATTGTAAATCCCACGGTGTTCGTCGATGTTATTGGATTGCACTGTGCTCACCAGGTACAGTGTAGTCACTAAACCGTGCTACGATAAAAAAATAAAATACAATATTGCACAGTCCTAAACAGTAATACATTATTTATTCATAGAGCGGATCGAAAGGATATTTAGAGTTGTAGGTAACAATTTAACAACTTTTAATACTCGGGTATTAAAAGTTTTGTGATAATTTTATATGAGGAATAATTTTGATGTTTTGACAGATAACTGACAGATAACCTGTCAAATAAAGTTATCTGTTGATGGAAAAATAGGCCCTAAAACTTTTTATGTTTTGTAATGTGCCAAAACGGCCATCATTGCGTGCCGCTTTTATAGTTTCGATGTTAGAGTGTATGTTTTTATATAAACTGTTAATGTTTATAGTACGGGTCATGCCATATCCTTCCTGTATATTATGTTAATAGTATAATTTGGTACAGGCAGCGGTGTTTGTCGGTTGCTGTGATTTAAGGAACTAATTCGTCTCCGGCACCGTTCGGCGGCGGCTGGCTCGGCGCAGTGGAGCGAGCTCCCGGGGCTCTGTCGTCGCTCGTTTATTACGAACTCTGTGTGTTTAGGTCCAGCTTTATATTACATACATATTTCACGTCTTGAAACCGTTATGTAACCTTGTATTATGGTTTGCAACTTTCGTTTTATTATGGTTTCATTGTATTTTTTGTTACATAATTAATAACGGCTGCGCTGTTCCTGATTGTAAGCGCAGTACAATACAAAATAACCAGTGACCACCAAGATATTAACAATACATCGCCGGAAGCCACTGGCTTGGCATGCCTACAAGAATCCAGTCAAACACAATGGTCCTATCCTATCTTCCAGCTTATGTAAGAGATGTTTAAAACGTATGAAGTAGGTATTTTTTTATTTAATCTTAAACCAGTGGATAATGTTTTCTAATTGTAACTTTTCTAAATGCCTTCAGAGGACTTCAGTTATCTTCTATATACATACATATAATAAAATTGAAGTATCTATTTGTAATTAAATAATAACAGCTTTTTACTAAATGCATATGAAAGTATATGAGGTACTTATGACAAAAAAAAAATGTCTGTTGTCAGTGTGTTTATTCCGGCTAATATACGAAACAGTTGAATCGTTTTTGACGGGACTATCACAAGCAGATAGATGATTTTATAATGAGTAACTTAGGCTACTTTTATTTTCGATTATATAATCAATGTGAGCGGAGCCGCAGACACAGCTAGTTTTCTATATAAATAAACGGTCATGTAGTCTACTAGGTGTTAAGATTAATTATTAAAATAAACTAAATGAATCAAAGGTCTTATAAACGTGATAAGTGTGTTTCAGATAAAAAGGAAAAGTAAAATCGTCAACATTACAGTCCATTAGTTCCTGTGAGAGACACTTTTGTACGTAATAACATTATTATCATACAAGAATCAGACGACATCGCGCCATCGCGCCGCGACGCGCCGGTCCTCGGTTACTCGTCCATAACTCAGGGTTGCCGCATTTATTTCTGTTAAACATGTTTACATTTTATTGCCTTATATTAGAATTACATTTCTTATATAATTATTTACTATAATTTAACAGATGGCCAATGCAATTTTTATGTAAGAGAACCTTACACGGAGAAGGTTTGCATGGAAACTGCATATTACATTCAATAGACAAATAGCCCCCAAGAGACGTAATTATCGTCGAGATAGGTCGTTGTAATTTTTTGGTATAAATTAACCCCAACACAGGGTAAAGTGCTATCATTGTATATTTGACAGAAGTTGTCAAAATACTCTCTGTTACCACACTAAGTACTTTCGTTTACTCCATTGGAGGTATAGCGTGATTATACACGAATACTAGAAATCGTTCTTAATATAGAGTTATTAGAAGGGTGTAGCACCATCCGCGTCCGGCCCAAGTCCGGGACCATCAATAAGCAAGGTCGGCAAACCGCACAACTCCCAAGTAGCAATATTGGTCACTTTATTGGTACGCCAAGTGTTACATACATTCTCGCGGCCGTATTCTGTTACGGCGCTTTATGACAGATTAAATGGAACATTTCTTGATTGCTGGCTTCACATTATCATTCCAGGTGAAATGGTCAGCTTCGTAACCAATTTTAGCTTATGTTATTAGGAGTAACTTAGACTACTTATATTTTAGAAAATAATTGGGGTTCCGCTAAACAAAGACTTTTTAATAATTCACACGAGCATAGGTTGTTTAAAAATAAAAGCATACATTTCTTAAAATAAATGTTTTTTGAAATTATATTTCTTTAGCTGCGCTATGAAAAAATGATGAATGTGATTTTTTATGATGTGCACGCTCACTGTAAAATAATCTCTACACTATGAAGTTGCTTATTAAACCTTTTGTATTATTGTGGTGAAGATAGTCACACTCGATGTTATATATCACATAGCATCAAGTGTAGCTATTCAAAGTATTTATATATACGCTCATCCGCTTTTTATAATAATTACAACCTTAGAGCAAAGTATATTTTGCAGTAAAATATTTGTACAAATGTTTCCAAATATATAAAACTGTGCCTAAATTGTACGCGTGGGTACTGGATTGCTGGTAGCCTCCTAACTCTTGTACTGCTGGGTTAAAACGGCTCCGGGCACAATCTTGGAAGTATAGGAAACCTCGCTTTTCATTTGTGTGAAAGTGAATATTAATCCACGCGTCTTATGCAACAAAAATCATTAATATTATGATATAAAATTAACTTACTCTATGATTAGTTTAAATCATATAAATGTAAGGTTAAAAGATCATCTTTGCTTGTTTAAAGATTAAAAATAAAAATGTTTATGGTGTTTTGTCTTTAGTAGAGAGTGAACGACGATGTGAAAGAGATGATGTTGCGAACAAGCTAAGAGTGTGAGTGAAAGAGATTATAGGAATAAATGGAAGGAGGTGTTACGCCCTGTTCAGATGTGACGCGCCTCAACTGGTAAACGTAAAAAGTGTCAAGTGTCAAGTCAAAGTGTCAAGACTTGTTGGAAATTTAGTATTATATTTTAAAAGTATAAAAACACTATAGTAAACCATTATATATATATTATAGTGTACATAAAACTGTCTCCGACCCGCCTGTGTTCGTACTAACATTTCAAGTGAATTTAATTTTTCCATTTTTCCTTTTAATTAACTAACTGACTGTACCCTGCGGTTTCATATGTGTAAAATTATTCGACTAACTCTTTACTGTGCCGCTGCCAACGCATCTGTGTGGCCTCTGGTTGTTATCACTTCCTGTACATGCCTACTGCTTTCCAGATTGTTTTACGTACATAGTTACTGCTTCGCTACTTAGAGTCGTAGCGTAGCGTGAAGTTGTATAACTTATAACTGTTGGCAATAAATGCAACAATACTTTTTTTGATACATAGAGTTAGTCTGTTGTCTGTGGTCTTGTGTTCTGTGATAGCGTCTCGTTGTAGTAACTAGTAAGTCTATTTTAAGTGTTTTTGTTATATCTCATAATAAACTATCAGGATACTATTGTCGAAGCCTTTTTTGCCCTTTAAACCCAATTATAACCTTCCTCAATAAATATGCTATAAATGTTCAAACAAGCAAACAAAAAAAAATCTCCTAGGATACATAATATTAGTAGTAGACCACGTACTAAAGCTACAAGAATCACCGCTAAATAAAAGTTTCATCTTAGTCGAACCGTTTCAATATCGCCGCGGAAACTTCCAATAACGTCTCGTAACGTGACCAATAACACGGAATAGGGCGTCGTGTCCAAAACCTTGTTACGAACGCCCCTTATTTGCCACATCGGGGGCGCAATTTGACAAATTGATCCGACCTACTTCGTGTTTCGGATCCTGTACAATTATTAAACTCAGATCGGAATGTAGATAGAACGTTTGGAGTCCGTTCAATTGTTGTTTAGTTATTTTATAACATATTAGCCAACGCCAGCTACTTCTTTCGGGTTAATTACAATATAAAATAGCTAATATCTACATATCCCTGTTAGTAAAATATTTTTTAGAATAGGTTCAGTAGTTCCAAAGATAACCTCCTTAAACTTAACCTAATACTATAGAAGTATATATTTTATTTATTTGTTTAAATGAATGGCCAGTGGCCAGTGCACTAAGTTGCCATTATAATTAAAAAGTTTTAACTTTTACCAGTGTATTTGCCTTTGAAAGTCATCAACGCATGCTTAATTTGTGACCTTTACACAATATAACCAAGAAAAAAATATTAAAAGGAAAGCAATGCAGTTGAGTACTTGTATATTTAGAATAGTTAATGTCAGTCAAATAGTCCATAAATGTAGAAAAATTAAATCTCAATTGAATCCACAATAAATAAAAGACAATTTCAACAGTCAAAAATGGCAAAATAAAAATAAAAATATGTCAATAACTAATTATCCTTAAATAATAAAATCTGTCCAAAGAGATTAGAATTAGAATTGATAGGCTATAAAATTTATCAATAAATAATACTTACAGAAATCATAAAATCTTTAATCACTGCGTTACAAAACCGTATGGAGCTTCCGGCAAGCTAGCCCTAGAGATTATAAAGTCTAAAATAAGTCTTTGTTGTCATTTCGTGTTCACCTACGTACTGGAACACTAACATATCTATACACTCGATGCATCGAAGCATGTCACTGTAATAGATTTACACATTGTGCATTGTGGTCATAATCTCGACAAACCGCACTCTCGCAGTTTTCTCTAATTTAGTTTTTTATACCGAAAATGTTTCAGATTTTGTCTTTACTCCTAAACGAGGCGCCTTAAAAAGCTAAGTATACTTGTAATGTATTCATTATTTAAAAACGTAGTAAATTGGACCGGAATCCCAGTGTATATGTAGGCACTTAGCCGGTCGCCGAGAAAGCGTGAAAGTTAGTTTTTATTACCTCCCCTGTCTCATCTCTTCCCATCCCTGTTTTTATCGGTTGATTTCACCAACTGTAGGGAATATTACTGAGACCGAGACTGTTAAAGGATTCCCGAATATCGGAACAAGGTTCTTAGTACAACGTCAGGAATGAGGGCCCGTGATCTAGAAGGGTAGTCTTACCTGACTGTTTAGACGCAAAGGCAGTTCGCACCCTTACGCAATTTAATTTAAACCATTCGCCATTCTCTTAAGAAACTCTTCGTAATTGAGAAATAAACGTAAGTGAATAAAAGGAGTCATTTGGAGGTAACTGAATAATGTTATAGGTGATTATGGGATATGGTCTTCACTGTCTTATGAAAGATCGTAGTCAAAAATTGCTTATTGGCTTTATATTTCTCATCTGCACATAATCGACTGTTTTACATTTGCTACGTATTTTGAGGTAAACCTATGTAAATCAAGCTACCTTTTAACAACCACAGTAGGTTAATCGGCTGGTAAGTTGTAATTAGATCCTAATTACACTGATGCCGCAGTTGTTTTTGGACTTTAATCGCCATGAGGTAAAGTGCAGTCATTTAAATTGGAAAATGAATTGGATTGGAAGGTTCCATGGTGAATTGGTCCAAGGTGAATTGGATTGGAAAAGTATAAAAACAATTTATATAGATGAGCGCTAATGATATAGTTAGCTGGGTTGGGGTTGGACAATATGTGCGCCCTGTTATCATTTACCATAGCCTTTTATTTACGATTCTCATTTTGTAGTGTTATAGTAAAGTTTAATTTAGTTTTCAGTAATAGCAATGTAGAACAATAACTCCGTCACAGATTTGATGGGTTGGCTACAGTGCAAGTGACGCGTATATGGTATAATGTAGGTATAGTTATGGACAGCACTACTCGCGATAGCGTAAATCTATTAAAATGTAAGCGATACTTAATTATGGACTAGTTTGGACATAATATTTTGTATGAAATCACGTCCTGTTCAGCGTCAAAATAGATTGAAAATGAAGTAACTATTAGATATTTATGAAAATAATTTAGTGCCGTATATAGGATTATTATCTATACATATAATAAAATTGAAGTGTCTGTTTGTAATGTCAAAATAACAGTTTTTTAGGGTTCCGAAGTTAAAAGGAACCCTTTTAGTTTCGATATGTCCCTCTGTCTGTCCGCGGCTCAGAGATTCATAGTACTAGAAAGCTGTAATTTGGTATGGATATACATATTTCAATAACACCGACAAAGTGGTAAAATAAAGTCATCAAATAAAAAATTGTAAAGGGTACCTAGGGACACTGGGATCATTTTTTTGTTCTCGCTATCACATCGTGTGGGTTATCGTTGGATAGGTTATTCAATAATATTGTGGGTCTGTAAAAACCATCTTTCGATTCAAGGATCCGTTTGCAAAATATTAAGCTTTAAATTGATAATTTTTGTTAGAGTCAAGTGTCCCCACCCCCCACCAGCTGAATATTTGATTTTGGATATGTGAAAAAATTCATGGTAGTAGTATATATAATGAAGTTGAAAGGAAGACTATCACAGGTAAGTAGGCTTTAAGAGTTAAGTTAAGTACTTACATAATATAGTCAATGAAACAGTAAAACTTTAATGGTGATAAAATAAAATGGCTGGGTAGGAACCAAAGGTACAAAAATACTTTTTTAATTAACCCAAATATATTTTATTCTATTCACAACTAGAGGTGCCACGCGGCTCCGCACTCGTTTATTACGCAGGCATTATTTTCGTCTTGTAATATAAATTTTACTCATATTTTATTAAATGCTATCAATTTCGGAATGATATATATTTCTTCCGTACAAAATTTCATTAAAATCGGTTGATGATTAAATAAAAATATAATATTTTTTATGATATCGGAAACTATGATTGATGCTTCCCGTGTGCAAATTTTCATTAAAACAGTGATGTTGTTTTTGATTTAATGTCACAAATGTTAATTCGTGATCAGTGACTTTATAATAAGATATCTATGATACAATTTTGAAAAAATATACGGACTGACAGGAGAATAGATAGATAGGTATACATTATTTTGTAAGTAAACTCGGAATAAATTAGTGAGTTACATAAAATAAAAGGCAAATCATGTAAATTATCTTTATTTAAATACATCGATGGCAGTGTTTGCTTAAATGAAATGGGTGGTAATTATTATGAGTAATTATTCGAAACGTCGCGTCTTTAGGAATTTGTAACAGTCTCTCTATCTGGTAAATAACATTATGATATTATGCTTTGTGGCATACATAGCTGGACGTGGGTATATTACATTATTACTTATGAAATCCAATCACAAAACCCAACGCACTATACGATAATGGAGTCTATTAATTACGTTAATAATTAAATTTGCTCTGTACTTAATGGAGTCATATTTGAATGTTCGAAGTTGTATAGTTTTTGTAGAGAAATTCTTCTGTTGTAAGGAATGTTTTTAATTCATTCTCAAACTTAATTGATTTTGGTAAAATGACTTGCACACTTGACCGCTGCGCTGGGAATAAATTATATTATTTATTATAATAAATAAATAAATAAATTCGTCATTCGGCAGTCGTCGCCGTCATGCCGGCCAGCAGAATTGCCTCTTATCGCCTCTTTAAAGACCCCATATATTAGGAAGAAGGGTACACTCTGACATTTATGTATAATGAGCACGATTCTTCGGCAACAGTATCAAGCCCGGTGAAGCTGTAAAAGCCTCCCTTAAAACGAAAAGTATAGTTAGATCGAAAAAATATATGCAAAAGCACTTCCGAGCTGTACGTAAAATGTTTATAGATATATGTTTATCATAATACAAGTTTAGTTTAGAAATAAATTACCGCGCTTGTTAACCATCGTCTCATAATTATTATATCCTGAAAAAGTGTATAAACTTCGTCTTCTATAACGTACAATATTGATAGATATATGTTTATCATAAAACAGGTTTAGTTTAGAAATAAATGATTGTATTTATCAGCCAATGTCTTCCAATCATTGCATTGTGACAACAATTATCCTATTTCCTAACAGAAAACAAAAAATAGTAAATCACTGCGAAGCGTAGCAATTCAATATGTAGTAATTTGGTACGTGCCTTTGCTTTGTTATGATATAGAGCGCTACTAGTTCTTGCGATACGAGACAACGACTCATATATTGAATATGTTTTGAAACACACCTACGTGCCTGTGTTCATATAATTAAATATTTAGGAGGTCATAATGAGTGTTGACTCCACGTATTTTACTAGACGAGCAGTTTGGAATTGAGGACCTGTCGTAAAATCGTAAGGCTTGTTGGAACACTGATTGAGGATGATGGTACTTGGCATATATTTGTCCGTCTGTATAGTGGTCGTGGATCAGAACCATCTTAAAAAAAATATTATCATCACCAGCTTAATACAATAAAAGAAGTTATGAATACTGCAGAGGTCAACGTTGGCTTGAATTCTAGAATGAGCCTGAGCTTTTTATGAATGAAATCACCGTGATCGTCTGTACAGCTAACATCTTCAAAGAGAAAAACAGGAACCAAACATCTATCGGTACGAGATATTCTGGCAGTCGCTCTTGAGTTTGTGGTCGAACGCTAGATTTTATATCATAAAAATAAAATCACATACAATAACAATTGCGTACAAGTATTTATGTGGTTTAAAATGTATTGTTCGTCGAAACGTCGCCTCGGGTATTTGTTTAGTTTTGTAATTCCGACTTCACCTCATATCGGTTTATGGACGAACGGTTCCGCGAGTGACTGCTACTGTGGTACAAGTTTCAGACTTCCAGCGATTAAATATATTTAAGTTATATTTTATACCTTTTTTATAGTTTTGTGATAATTTATCATTCAAAACTGAATACACTATATTCAATTTGGATCGTAAGAAATTCTCATGTACATAAAAACTGAAATCAATGTACCTGTTAAGAAACTATCTATGTAATCTAGAAATTAATGACATTATTTACATATATATAAGAGTATAATGGATACCCCATTAACAACATCTTGAGACACTCAAACCTGCCTCTCCTTTATTTGATATACCTGTTAAATAAATAACGAAGGCACTTATTTGTACTCGACTGGATTACGTTAGTTTTAGTAGCTGTAACGGACCAGTGTGGCAACGAAAATTGACGATTTATTCAAGGCCGTCATCTCTGTTCCTTCACTTTATTGTCATCTACATTCTCATTCCAGTCAAAAGATGTCTGCTTCTGGACTAAGGCATCCCCCAAAGATCATTCCAACGACTTCCCGCACCACTTGTAGTAGGCCTACACACTCGAAGTTCTTTAGCCTCATTAGTTATCCGTTCTAAGAACTACGTGGCTCGTCCATTATCATTTACGTCTAACAATTCTGAGGGCTAAGTCAGAGAAACTTTGAGTATAGCCCTCTCCTCCCTTTGAATGACTTTTGAGACCCATTGTTCACCCTTATGCTGACATCCCTGGAGGGTGACGAATATGCCAACGGACGCATGAGCACAAAGCAAATATTTGTTATTTGAAAAAGAAGAGTTTAACAGTCATTAACTCAAGACACACGCATTTTAATTACCTAAGTTTATATATGTAACTTAATTCACCATATGTTGGATGAACACCCATAGTTAGAGACTTCGCCTCAGCACAATATCTCATCACTGACAACACAAACTGCTGAAAAGAAAAGTTAGGTACTTGTATTTATCACTTTCAACAACACAACAAACTTTCTCTTAAATTTTCCTCATTACACAGAAAGCATTAGCATTTAGCATTATTTAATTTTTTTAACTAAACTATTTGTTAAAGAAATTAGCAAATTGTGAGTGTAATACCCTCAGCCGCTAACTCATGTGAGTTGAACTCAGCGACGTATGAGTTTCTGATACAGCGGACACGAAATGTGAATATTTGTGCCACCACTATGTAAAACACCGACGATTTACTGACCAGAATTTCTCTTGCTTTCCACTCTTTTTTACCTTTATATTTATTCAACTCTTTTTTTATATATAAATTCTCGAAAGTAAGTTATTGATTAATGTTTTTTATATTCTATATATATTTAATAACCTAACGTTTTTACTACGACTTACTGGCTTATTTTCTTCTGAATGTTCAACTAATAGGCCATCCATCACAGAGTCCCCGGGGTGTTGTCTCTTCAGTCTCCGTAGAGGTTCTATATGTAATCTAATTCCAATAGTAGGTTTAATACGAGGGTAAGATTTGCGTTTGTATTATGTTACATAATAATGAAATATTTTTAGTAATAAATAACGTTTTGATATATGTACCTTTTAAGAATTAAAATGAATCGATGATATTTGTATAAATGCTTTTAACTTTATGGCGACAAGGTGAGTATTACAAGAATTGAAACTTGGAAACATAGGGGTGTAATATATAAAAATATTATAATACTTACGCTTTTATGTTTTTAAGGATCATTATTAATGTCATAGAAAGATCTATATTAATAAATGTGTAGTATCTGTTTGATTTTTTTTTCAAATTTCGTGATAGGCGCCTATTATAAAGAACACTGATGATGTATATGACATATATTTTTTTATCTTTTTGTATGTCTTAATTTTACTCAAAACAGCTTGACTGATTTTTGAGAAATTTTGTACACAAGAAGTTAAAGTAATTTCTCAATTTATAGGCTATAAGAATTTTCAATATCACTTTCACAAATCGTAAAATCTACATTTTTTTTATTTATTCCTAACCGATTTTCATTAAATTTTGCATACAGGAAATGTATACAATGTATTTCTATCGCCTATGTTCATCAAGGATAATGTAGGATCTAATGGTGAAAGAGTTTTTCAAGTCGGTCGAGTAGTTTCAGAGCCTATTCAATACAAACAAACAATCAAATCTTTCCTCTTTATAATATTAATTAGTTTAGATTACCACTGCACCTACTGCGACAATACACCCGTTAACACCTAGTGTTATGGTAAAAGTATAATTTTACTGCATTACATAGGTTATTAGTTTTGCTACGTTGTAAGTGAAATTTGTTAGCGGCTGTTCTTTTTTAGGTTGCGTCAAATACTTAAGACTGCCTGACAAACAAGGCACACGTAACCCGATTCCCCGTACCGTAACTTGATTAGTGAAGATGCATGCAATATTGAACAAGAGTTTCACACGCGCTGAACCATAGTTTTACGGTAACCTCCATCTGGGCACCAACTAAAAAGTCCTCTATGTCCTGTCTCGGTCACTGTGTTCCCTCATTCTCATGATATCTGGTCTTTCGAGCGTAACTTGAAGAGATATTTATGGTGATCGATTGTCCATCTCTTGGTGGTCATTGTTATTTTTGGATTGTACTTTGCTTACCATCAGGTATAGTGGCGTCATTTTACGTTTGTAGTAGATAAAAAAGTACCCATGAAACAAGTATTTCGGTCTATAGCGGCTTACGTCATGTAGCGTGGTGTTTCCCGATACAGCCGTGTGGGATTGTCTAACCACACCGCTCACATTGTTTATGAACAAATACTAAAACAACTACAGCGTGTAGTATAAAGCCGCAAGGAGCGAGTTAATGTTCCGCCGTACGGGGCTGTAATTCGATTAAACTTCCCAACTCCGGCTACACTCTTAATTGTGTTTGCTTTGTTCTGTTTTCGGCTTTTCCTCGCTTTACTTCTTACTTAGTGCTACGTGAAATAGAACCATACGTGACGTCACACCGACTTCTAAATACTGCAAGGGAAAAGATAAATGGATATATCAAAATATGTTAATAGATTCAGAAATAAGATAACTACATGTACTGTTTTGAAAACAGCGATAGAAGCCTGATTTGAGGTTTTTTGATTTTATAGTAGCACGACAAAGTGACTGTATTGTACCAAAACACTAGCGAACATTGTGAAATCTGATGTTACACCTTATGTATGTTGATCGCAATCCAGACGGAAACAATTACCGTATCCTACTATCCAATACATTTGCAGCAGATTAGTGGTTAGCCATGCAAGCTATATAAAATATCCCCCATTCTTCGTAGTAAATCTTTACTTAGTTGTTACGCGAGCGCCGTACAACTGAACCATCATTTGTCCAGAATCAATCATTCATATTAATGTGTAATAAGACTAGGATATGTATTTGATGAAGATATATTAATATATCTGACAAGGATCAACGTCTCTACGTCCTCGGGGACAAAACTTTATCCATCCCTATATAAAGTTTCTACGAAACTTCGAATCTTACATCGTTGAACGATAATTTAAAAACAATTTCAGGGAAATAGATTTTTTTTAATCGTTATATGTTTAGCGTTTTTGGCCACAATCTCACCTGATGATAAGTGACCCAAGATGGTAACACGCTAAACCTAGTGGGAGGACTAGGTCTTAATGCAACTGCCGGAACACACCTATGAGTGTTTGGCGACAGATTTTTAAAAAGCTCAGAAAGTCAGATGGGAATCGGTTGAATTTAGGAAACGTTTCGTATAAGGGAACAGTTAAGAATTTTTAATTTGAATTGAAATGATTGCGTAAATTGTATACAGTACAATATAAACTTTAATAAATACCCTGCAGTGTCACTCGAGCAGAAAGTACGTTTCTACCAGCGAAATAATTTTTAGTATTAGATCAGGAGGTAGTTCAACAGATTACAACCTGGAAACATCCAAACGTCTCTTCATAATGAAAGTTTATATATTATATATCGGTTTGTTTCACAGTCATTATAATAATTTAAAATATTAAAGCTGATGTCATTCATGTCGATTATTTAATAAAAACCATTTTAAAACGTAAAGTTAAATGTATAATGTCTTCAGTTTAATTGGCAAATGTTTTTATTCCTCAGGATTGAGTTGGAAAGCCTAGTATTAGTAATAGAGCGTCTAGTCTTAGCAACCACACCCACCATTGTAGGTGCTAGGTTTTGTCATAGTAAGTCGGCAAAGTGGACGGAATTATGCTTGATAGTAAGCACAGTACAACAGTGAACACCATCCATCGCCGGTTGCCACTGTAAAGCAGGCCTTCAAGCCTTTCGGCAACTGAATATACACTGGCTGATTATGAAATACGATACAAAAGAGAATTACTATGACTGTGACTTATGACCATGCGTACGGTTGGAGCAGCCCAGTCTGGTGTCGATCCCTGCCGTCCCACTTTACCCCCTAAGCATGTCACTATTTTGGAAGTTCCACCTGGTGTAAGGTGGTCACGATCCAGTCGGACACAATGGTCGTCAGACACAATTAAGTATATTTAAAATTAGTGCCTCTCAGTTGTCGGAATTCGACCGTAATTCATTGAATTTTAAGTATTTAACATTATTGAGGTTCAATTGTCAAAGAATATACCTCTATAATCACATAATATTTTTTTTTATTTTTTTTTATTATAATTAATCTGTCAGTAATTATTTTTTGGCAACATTTTAAAATTCTATAGTGACATTTTCTTCTTGTTATATAATAGTAACTGCGTTTATCCACGATTCTGCCAACGTCATGTGAATATCATATTTTTCTGATTATTCCTGTAGTCGTCAAAAATAGTTATAACAAGATGGCGGCTCCCATGTTAAAACTGAACTGTCCAGAGAGGTTTTATGGCAACTTGAAAAGCATATTCCTTGTTATTATTTTATAATCCACTTCACTTCTGCTCAATAAACAAACTACATCATCACATAACATGCCGGCAAAATTACATAATATTGGGACATGACAGCTCAAGATCCCGCCAAAAACTCTGCTACAATTTCTATTCTGTGCGACTATTTCACCAAAGACTAGTTGTCTATGATATTGGCAATATAAGCGTAAACAATGAATATTAAGTTAATTAAATGTATATTTAATACACATTAAAATGCCAAATCTCGGTCTCCTCCGTGCGTTTAATATGTTTCCAAAGTTTTCTCTTCACGTGTTAATTCCAAGCTTCTACATATAGTTAAAATTCCGGGCTTTAGGTCCGTACATACTTTCTATGTAACCCTATACTCATGTTCAAAGTTCAAAAGAATATTTTAAAAACGCCCGTTTAAGCACTCACGAGCTCGAAACGTGCTCGCGTGTATTTTGCTGCTGTGTAGTAATTTTGGGAAAATTACAAAGCTTGCATTAACATCTTTGTATAATTAAAACCCAGAATGGCTTCTAGATTCAATGGCACTTAACTCTATACGATTATACATTAAAAATATCTTTATTCAGTTTCGACCATGCCGTTAAACATAGTTGTGTCCTAAAGAGTAATTTAGACAAATAATGAGCTAACATTAGAGAAATTATCTCATGTACAATTTCGTATATCAAATTGTATAAAATAATGTGATTGTCAATCACACCATAATATAAAAAAAATATAAACATTTGATTTTAAACACATGGAAAAACACTAATTTTAAGGCGTTTTATAAATATAGTTCGTAGGTAAAATGCTCGTCCTGACGTGGCCTATCAGTTGACAACGACAAACTTGAAGCAGTCGGGTTATACACATTATTAGAGTCGGTGCTGGATGGCACACAGCGATATATCACTGTATTAATCCGGTCGTTCAGTTGATTGTGTGGGACGGTATTAGACGTCGACAAAACTTAGATCCAATCAATCATACGTAATCCAATATATTTTGTCGGGTGTCCACTAACGTCGCTCGTAATTGAGAGATGATTACTCGGACATTTGTTTGTACAAATGTTTGCCTTGTTTCGGGTTATTTGCTTTCTGTAATTTATTAATGGTATAGTTTTATTGATATACTATGCATATATACACATATTTTACTATTTTTTAGATAATCATCATAGTTTTACGGTAACCTCCATCTCGGCCCGAACTAAAAAGTTCTCTATGTCTTATCTTTGTTGTACCGTGAAACTGTGGAACCATTTTCCGGCCAATGTGTTCCCTCCTTCTTATGACATTGGGGCCTTTAAGCGTAACGTGAATAGATATTTATGTAGACCGGCATGACAGCAGCGACCGCTGATAGATTTCGATCACTTGGTGGTCGCCGTTGTATTTGGATTGTACTGTGCTTACAATCAGGGACAGTACAGTCAATGTGCCAAGTAATTAAAAAAAAAACTTATAATAATACCACCTTGTTTAAAAATTTTTGCCGAGTTGAAGGAAATTTACGAACAAACTAACAGTTAATGAGATTAAGCTGTAAAGCTTTCAACTTAAGTGTATGGTGTGTGGTAGTGAATTAAGGAAACGGCATTAGCATTTCAGATGGGATAGGACGAGGGCAGAGACTAAGTTGAAGACAAACAGTATCACAGTTCTATCATTTCTCTGTGAAATATATTATTTAATATTATTTAAGATAGGTTTTGCCTAACTTGTTGTTTGTTATATGTATTACAGAATCATCTGGAATTATAATGGTACAATTAAATGAGACAGAACATCATTTGTTAATTGGATCGTTTAGGAAAAACATAAATATGGCTTTTATTTTCAGGTACATCATTGCTATCTACTTACACCGTGTAAAGTATATACATTAAAAACTTTTAACTGTTCAATTGTATATAAGTATTAATTAATTAATATCGATTAATTAATAAATAATAATTTATTTATTTATAAAAATTGGAAAATACAACATAGGTATATTGTTGTTATCTATTGTTAAAAAGGGGGAAAATAAGGAAAATTTAAAATATACTGGACATCGACATAAAGATTAAACTACTGTATGTCATACCAGAATTCATAGAAAAAAAGGAAAATTATTGATCACCGTGACTCACTGACCGTGACGCACTGTGACTAACCAGAACATTTCCTTCTCGCGCGATCATAACTTAAAAAAAAAAAACATATTTACTGCATCGGTTAGGTATTGCGCTAGTATGTATATATATCTAATAGGCAAGTCACAAATATATATAAAATTAAAGGTAGGTAAATTATATTAAGAAACTTAAATACAATATAATTAAACTAAACATATTAAAACACACGAATGAAAGCGGTGGCGGTGGGCTCGACCGCCGTAAGCGCGACACTCCTAATAGTGTGCGGAACGCAGGATGGGAACAAGATCGACCAATAAGATAACCTGTTGCCGGCCGTCGGCAGCAATAGACGATTGACGAATGGGCCTATGCTGTTTTCTTTTGGTGATTGTTACACATGAGATTATTTTACCATTATGGAATTACGGATGTTACGTTTTAAAAAACTATACAGTTAATCAAAAGTAAAGCTTTAACGCGTTTTTATTCAATTATATGGTCAATATATATTATTAAATTCATAGAAGTTCCACTTAAACTGCGTGTAAAGTTTACACGCACAATTTTTTTCAATGATGTTGTTTTTTTGTTTAGCATTTTATTAACGACAACAATATGATGTGTATTAAATCTATTATTTATCATAACATATTTGCCCCAGTTGCAATAACATGCATAAACTATTAATCTTAAGATATAGTGTATCATCTGAATACAGTGTATATCCGTGCACACTCGCCGCCCCGCGTCTCGCACACCATCAGGAGGGTCGCGTTTGCAGCGGTCAGCCTATAGGTAGCCTGTTATTTGTTTTGATGTGGAATGAGTGAAGTGGTATTACTGAGTAGTTTTTTACTGTATTACCGATAGCCTTGCAAACATTCTAGAACTTTCTCACTTTCGATTAAAAGTTATTCCACTGAAATTGATTGAATGGCTTACTAACGCGTTTTATTATTAAACTACTTATTACTATTAGCTATATAGCAGCTACTATATTGAAACCTGTCGCTAAGTACGTTTTGATATTTTCTGATGGCTGTACAAGATCCGCTCCCTTATAACGAATACGTAATTAGTTTACTGAAATATCGCAAGAGCAAACCGATAGCAGTAATCGCTAAATATCGTCTTCAGAATGGCAAATTCATCCATGTACCAGCCATAGTGTATTAAACACAATTAGAATTTGCCATTTAGAAGCCGATAATTTAGCAATTAATGCTATCGTATTGCTCTAGTGAAAGACGTTAAAGGGGCTGATTTCAATTTTGTTTTCAGGTTTTTAGCATTTTCGTTTTTTAGCGTCATCTGCTTACATCAGTTCAAACTATGAACTATCATCATTATGATATTATTTACTACTAGGTATTACTGTATAGGAAAAATAATGTAAACATGAATAAGGTCAGATTCACAACATTGTGTTTAATAGAACTTTCTTTTGTTTCAGATTAAAGTCAAAACGAATTAACGGAGCGTTTAAATAAAAAAAGACCTATTTACGTCAAAACGAGACGAGGATTAAAACCGAAACAAGAAAAAGCCTTCGTTTATTTTTACTCGGACTATCGCTTACCCGGTTACCGGACGGCATGGCGGGCAGTCATGAATATGACATCAGAGGTCCGCGCTGACCCGCGATGTTGATTTATGCCACCATGGCGATCCATCACGCGGCTACCCGGATCCACCCAGCCATACTCGGGTAACCCGGATAACGGTAGACAGGGTTCACTTTTGTCCAGAACTCGTGCTAGACGCGCCTTTTTGTGTTGAAATCGAATATTTGCGAATTGAGTATGCATGAAGTTTCGACCGGCGATATATTAAATCGTTGAGGTAGTAAGATTTACTTTTTCACGAAGGTTACTTATTTCAGTATTATTTACTGGAGTTTGTGATGTTGGACATCAACTTGTAGCTTATGTTGCTCGCAGTCTGTTTTTGTATTTCTAAATATCTTAGTAGACTCTGTACCTTCATTAGATTTTGAAATTAGTTATATTTGTGAAAGGATTGAAAAGTGTGAAATTTAATGGACTACGTTGCGGCAAACAATTTGTGAATAAACGGCATAAGCTCATAAGTTATCTCAAAAGTATCATTTATGGAGCATAATTATTATATGTAGGTATCTTTGTATGGGAGACAATTACAGAATACTACATTTTACCTGCTCAACAGCTTAACATAATCTAAAAGCAACAGTTATTACCAATTAATTTGTATTCGCTGTTTATTTTCATCGTTATGAGTTAGCTTAAAATAGCATGATGAAAGTCGTTTAGTAACTCGATATAGACTAACTGATCCCGTAACGCGAAGCACCAAAGCAAGACATATGAAATATATTTCGCCGTATATTCGACTTTCGAGATTGAAGCGATTCTTGAAGCGATGATGGCTCAGTGGTAGTGCGTACGACTTCGCGTCGAGTGACGTGAGTTCGAACCCCTGCAATGAGCCTGTGCTTTCGTTGAAGGAAAACATCGTGAGGAAACCATAGCATGGTGGTAGGGCTTTTTCTAATGCCCGCCTGGCTAGCTACCACCAAGTTGAAGTTGAAAATCTGTCGCCAAATACCAATAGGTGTGTTCCGGCAGCTGCACTTGAGAGCCAGTCTTCCATTAGGTTTAGCGTGTTATCATCTCGGGCCACATCGTCACTTAACATCAGGTGAGATTGTGGTCACTATGCCATAGCCTATAACGGTAAAAAAAAGAAGATTTTACAATACTAAAAGTTATTTTTAGGACCATTAAAGTTATATATTATTAGTTATTGATAGTAATCAGCTAAATTTATGTTATACTAATTTCTTATCATATTTTGATAATAAATCAGAAAATTAAAATAATAAATGGTCATGAAGTCAAATATAATTTGGGTCTGGTTTAAATTCAAAAAGTGTTTCAAAAATCAATACAAAATAATCAATTAAACATATAACAGACAAAAGTGTGGTGAAGAATATAAAAGTGATATATAAAGATTTAAATAGATAGAAAACAGTTGAATATAACCATGCGCCGTCGTGCACTGCAACCAGTACGCGAGGAAACACACTCGAAATCTTGGAAAACTTTATGCGAAAATGACTGGATGGTGTACACTCTTGTCGCATCAGTCGGCGCGTTGACTTATTCGAATAGTTTGAACGGTGAATTCGTGCATGATGATATACCGGCGATCGTATCCAACGGTGATGTGAATGGCGGTAACAGTGTGTGGGGGATTTTGAAAAATGATTTTTGGGGAACTCCTATGTCGGATGCCAGCAGTCACAAGTCGTATCGGCCATTGACAACGCTTTCATTTCGGTAAGTATCTTGTAATAGATTTAATATACTTTATTTTGGTCGGCGTTTCAAATTTCCCATTTTAACCGTAAATAGTATTCCACTTTTCGTATTCAAATCAAATGTAAGCAAGCAATATGTAAGAAGATGTTAACACCTCAGCCATTGTCATGTCTCAGCTTATTAGACGACGTATTACGGTAATGACATAATGAATGACATGGCTGGCGTGTCGTGAGCTCGTTACCGCATAGCGGTTACAGTAAAAGGTACTACTAAGTTGTTTTTGGTGCTACCTCAATGTAATGAGAGTTGAGTTGTATTATTGACATATTGAATATGGTTGAAACGAAAGAATTAAAGAATGGAATATCGAATGACATCTCTGATTTCCGAGCCAGTCCAAACTGCCTGCGTTATTTATAACGTACTGCACAAGGGAAAAAATTATGACAGCCAAGTTGTGGATCGTGATATTTTCAGGCCATTTATTACATTTTAATAAATACATAATATAATATGCAACTATATAAAGAATGAAATGAAAAATTATCTTATAAATTATAACATTACCTTTATTTTTCACAGTCGGGTAATAATGAAAGAAAGAAAATATATATTACTATGTTAAAAATTATGGGTATAATATTAAACAGATTATCTACATAATACATATTTTAGGTTATAAAGAGTTTTTTACTGAGATGCATACTACCAATACATCTATATGTTCACTCGCCGCTGCCAGGACACTCAATAGCTTTCCCGTAATCAGCTCCAGTAATACTAAATGCTTCCGGACTCATATCCCTAACATCTTTTGTCATCGCATAGTTAGTCTATCAACGCATAGCTATAATTATTGCAAGCTCGTAATAACCATATATATAACGTCCAAACTAAATAAAACTCATGGAAAAAAAAACAGATAAAAGGATCCTTACGTTACTAATATAACAGAATTTTGCAACTATCTAATTACGTAACCCATTTCGCTGTCATGTCTTATGTACATTGAATACAATCTAAATTAAAATTATCATCGCACAAAACAAAATGCGTCTAATTCGAAACCTTATTCAAGTAAAATACAACCAATTTCTTGGTTTCAACCATTATATTTAGGTTTTGAATCTCGACAAACTTATATATGCATTCAAAGACTGAATCATGTTCCGAATTTCGACTTTAAAACGTTCACATATGGCGTACTTAATGAAAGTTTTGATCATTATTTATCTTTGCAATAAAGGTTAGTCTCCTTGCTTGGGTGAAAGGGAAAATGGAATGTGTGATATGCAGATTCATTTTATCTGTGTTATTATTGTACTGGCTTTATTGTGCCTTAATGGCAGTAAGTCGATTTGCTACGTTCTATTCTATCGGAGGCGTGTTTGTTTATAAATTCATTCTTCTATTATAAATTTTTCACACAACTGATTTTCTATTTCAAATAATTCTACACTTAGAAAACAAACTCAACGTTTAAAACTTTACTGCTTAATAAAAAAATAAAATACATATAAAACTTCAGGAGAAAAGTTAACTGGCGTCTAATAAAAACTTAATTATTACAGATTTCAAATCAGGTCTGAGCAAAAAGAGTTATTGTATACAATTATAGTTTTTTTAATTAGTTACCGCTTGACCAGAATCACGCCTGATATTAAAGGGCCGATATGATTGAAAATGGGACGAGTTAATAAAGGAAGTTAAACTAAATAGTTCTCAAGTATGGTAACCGTAATACACAATTAACGAACTTCTGTAGTTTAGTGGCAAATTTTCAACTTGTAGCTACAGGGATGTCCAAAATGCATCATTTGTCTGTCTCAATTAACAACTACTCGAGACGTACTTTGATGGACTACCTGTGAAAACATTTACACACTTACTCCTTATTGTTTGACTGTTGAAGCATACTCGATTGTTTGAAATTCTTCACAAACGCGAAATCCGTGTCGCAGAAATTCAACCACAAAAACCTTCCGCGTCTACAACGGCCGCGAAGTGGGTCACAAAGATTCACAAGACAATAGAGCCGAGACGTGCCGCCAGATGTGATGAACGACGCGAGAGTGAGAAGCTGAAAAATGCTACAGTGTAAATTAAATGGAAACCGGGATGATGGATGTCCGCATTTTACGGGAGCTTTTATACTTTTTGCTCACGTTTTTAGAATATATTTTTGCATTGACATATCTACATTTATTTTATTCTATGATCCTATCAACGAACCAAAGTTTAGATTAACTTTTTTGCCTGCTTCCAGAGAATAAACTATACTCTTGATGATTATTAGTACATTTCAATCTACCAATACGAGTCACTAATTAAATATGAATCTTCTGCAAATCCCAAAACCGATATTGGAAGCTAAATTTGAAAAGTCGTAGAATTTTTGCAATTTTTGTCATACTAAATTATACTTCAAAGAATCAGTGCTTACGCCGTTGTGTTCCGATGTATCTGAAAGTATATAATTGTGTCCGAGCTATTCCAATCCAGATATATAGGCTTGCGTTTGGTTAAAATCTCATCTAATGTTATAAAATTAGGTATTAAAAAATGATATCACAGTAAGCATTGAAGCAAAAATGAGGCTGAATTCCAAGTACACCTGCCGAAACAAAGCGACAGGTACTTGGCAGGTAGATTTTTAACTTGAGGATAATACCTAGCCAGACTAGCATCAGAAAATGTCCTAACACCATGCTTTGGTTTCATCTTGACATTATTAACGGAAGACCTCAGTACTGCGATCTTGTTTGTTTACGTAATAATATCAGCATACATAATCCTACCTATTATACAAAACAGAATAAATTATTCATTTTTCCCCAAACGGAAAGTATGTCGCGCAGAAAACGTATGAAAGAAAAAAAATTGCCCGACCGTATTTCCTGCAATTACTCCGTCGAAAATATGATCAGAGATCCGTTCTTTGTAAATAATTTTTCATTTCCATATTATTATCATCCAGCGATTCTTTTATCCTTTGTAATTGGGTTTTCCATGAAATTGAATTATTTTTGTTTAAGAATCATATCGTTAATCAATAATGTTCTTTTATAATGGTTTGTAATTTTGAATTATTATAATATTTGTATATCATAAACAAGCTTTATCTTTTTCTTTGATTATACGACATGTATATAATCAAAGAGCTTCTTACCTTATCCCACCTAAGTAGGAACGGCACAACGTTCTTCTCTATCAGCTGTCATCTCAGGATTTACACCTTTTATATAAATATAAGGAAACACAATCCATACATAACTTCTTCGGATTTATTTTACTCCTATATTCGTCCACCTTCATACTTCACATTCTTCTAGTTATATTACTTTCATTCCTTCTCATGACATGCCCATACCACGCTGACCTATTACTTCTCAACTTCTCTATGACTGATGCTATTTTCATACTTCCTCTGATACACATTTTGTAATCTTATCCATTTTAGATACATCACAATTTTATCTTAACATTCCCATTTCTGCAACATTCGTCTCTTTTCTGCCGAGAATTTGTATCCATACATCATGAGAGGTCTTATGATAATTTTATTCATTTTTACCTTAAGTTTCAGTGGCATTCGTGGATCATATTTGATCTCCGAGAGCCGTCGATATTTCATAAATAAGCAAAGTATATGATAATCCTCTTGATGCAGTGATAGTAAGCCTGGCCAAGAAATTGCAAGGTCATTTTTTATATATTATTGACTTTTGTTTGATAAGCACTATTATTTATTCATGTGTCTGGGTTTATATAAGTTGTTTGTTTATCATAGTACAAGCTTATTTAGAATGTTAATCAAATGGTTGTGTGTTAAAAAAGAACACAGCCTAGAAGCAAGTTGAAGATCTATCGACAAGTACATGTCGATGGAGTCCTTTTTTTAGGATTATCCTGTTACCAAAATAGCTGTATCTTCACTTAACATCAGATGATTGTGATCAAACATTAAGCATTTGCAGTGTAACGAGTACTCAGGTACATCTCGAGATATCCAAACCAGTATCACATGTATGCTGTGTGGCCGAGGCGGTATAGTACTTGTTCCTGTTACTGGTGACAACCTGAGTAATGACTACTAAATACTTGGTTAAAAGCTTGTAAGAATAAATGATTTCGTTTATAGGCCGGCATGGCTACGGCAACTGTACGGCCTTCTGTATCCTACATATCATCAAATAAAGTTGAGACATAGTACCGAATTGCCGAAATGTCGAAATGCCAAGTGCGTGACGCCCCACGCGCAGTGTAGGGTGCCGTAGTTGCCCTTCACAATATGCAGATTTATAGAGCCACCTCTATAAATAATTATCAAAGGAATTTATACGAAATTACTTCGCCAAGTACATTTTATAAGTTGATTGACTATTACTAGTTAACTTGTAAAGTCTACTTAATTCTGATAGTTTTGCTTTTAACTTCATTATATATACTAAGTACTGCACTTGGTTCTAAAAAAATATCACTAATGCTTCATATTTCACAAAAGGATGACTGAATCCAAAAAGTGTTTTCACACACCCGCAATATATTTGAACGACGTATCCAATTACAACCCACATGATAGGAAAGACGAGAAAATAAAATTCATTTGCACTTTAAGAGTAGGAGAGGTTTATTTTAACACTTTGCCCATACCAAATTATAGCTTTCTAGTACTAAGAATGTCTGAGCTAAGCCGCGGACAAACAAACGGACATAGTGATACTATAAGAGTTCCTGGTTGACTTCGAAACCCTTAAAAATGCACGCCTATGAATCATCTATACATAAAAACAATATATGTCCAATCAAGTTTCCGGCAACAACTGTTCGCGTCTAGTCACAAGTAGCCTGTAAAGCTACGGTACGGTGAGGCGGTTGCTCGATAAACTGAAATTATTCAAAGCGGATATCGCAGCGTGTAATAATAGCGGAACACGCGATCCTTCTCCTCATTCCACTTCCAGTGGAATAATAGTTCGCAATTTGATTTCGTTTTTGTCATATCGTTTATTCCGGTACCATGACTATTAGTATATCTGCGCACATTCTAACAAATGTAGCATTAGTACATTTTCAGTTCAAAGTTAACTTTTGTATGTGATTTAATGCATCGATTTTTTTTTATTTTCCATTCTGGTGATATTGCACTATCTCCATTAATGTGTAAGATATTATTTAACAGCGTGGATGCATAGTGTAATTGATAGACGTGATTTACGAATGTAGATAAAGTTTCTAAGCACATAACAGTACAAAGTTCATGTTACTGTCAATAGTTTATTATAGGGTGGATCATAACGTGAATGATAGTGATGTCTGAAAGTAACTCCTTCTCTGTAGGTACATCCTAAGTGGATAACGTGTTTCTTGCTAACTCTTCACGATGACTGGAATTTTATCCGAATCCGTAATAGTGTTACAACGTTCATAAGCACCTTGTTAGGGTATAAAATTAATAAAGTATTTCAGATGTTGATTAATTAATAAAAGTGGTACTGCATCCAATCAGCTTGGGGTTCAGTAGGGACATGAAAACATGAAAACTGACCTCCAAACACAGCACTAACCAGGAAGCATTTTGACAATAATACTGGGTAGTAAGACACGACAACTGAGTCAGACTGGATCGCTATTACTATACATCAGGTGTAATACACGTCGTAGTGGCATGCTTAGGCGTGTCGTATTCCGGCATCAGCCAGTACTCAATTGGGGTGGTGAGGTAGATATCTGTGACCGACAGGATCGTGACCACCATACACTTGGTGAAGGATCCGTCAAAGTGGCCCGCTTTTCGTATTTCGCTTTTTGGAATTAATCAATGTATATCCATCTATCGAGAGGCATCAGAACGGTATGACAGTGACAACCGGCGATGGATTGCCATACTCTCGGTGGCTACCGTTGTTTTTGATGTACTATACTTACCATCAGGTCCAGTACAACCACTTTGACGTACTACTAAATATATATAATTATTTACTATTTATCCGTTATCATTCAAAAATTTAATATTCCAGGAATAAATATTGAGTTTCAAACTGAGTAGTTACCCAAAAACTAAGATGAAACAAAATAAATTCAAGTAAATTTCAACATATAGCTTCCGTATTTTCCATATATAAGATAACAAACACATAAACCACACGAGCTTCTTGATAAATGAGATGTCGTTTACGTGACTTGTCTTAATTTTTCAGACTCGCAAAATTTTGCTACATGAAATATTCTAGATAAATAGGTAGTAAGTTTTGCTATAAAAATATAACGGTCTCGACGGAACGGGTATATATTTTTATATTAGATTAAAGAATAAACTGGTGAAACAGAAAAACAGTGTTTATAACAAAATATCAACCACCAATATAATCGATGGGTTTTTGTCCCTATTGCCCCTAACACAAATCAGGGTCCATTTTATGTTTCTTATTTCCATTATGTTGTCTTGTTTATTACTCTTTCTATATTCCCCATTTAAAATTTCACCCGCGGGTACAGTTAGTTACTAAATAAAAGAAGACAATGACAGAATTTATCTTAAAAGCCTTAAGTCGATGTTTGTATTTTGCTAAACTTATATTTATCAAAAATGATAGGTAGTATTAGCTTAGGCTTGGTATCCGAGAAACAGCGAAACATCTTTACATTTTTAGCTTTATATCCTTTAACATGATTCAACAATGCTTTATATTACAATTTATTTTTATCAAAACTTTGCACAGATGGCGTGCCGAGACAACTTCCATAAACAATATATAATTCAAATTGGATACACAAAATGATAATGGAAGACGTTAGTATTTAATAACATATGTATGAAGCTAAGAGTAGGTACATACATGTATAATAATTCATTCAAGTTATTTACTTACAATGTACAAAACAAATTCGAACCTCGCTAATCCAGAAACGTAAGTATAATTAATGGAAGATTTATAAAATACACGTAACTTGAGAGCGAGTGAAAGCGACGTTGACTTGAAACTTGACTAATGAATTGTGTTTACGAAGTACATTTCAAAATACGACAAGATAAACGTTATCCGAATGATATTAATCCCCATTTCATATAAAAAATGTGATATATTTCCTTCTTTTTTAATAAATAATGAGAGTGAATTTGTAACAAAAAGTAAATAAATTGACAAAAGTTGCTTGCCAAAACTCTTGTTATTTTGTGCTGAAATTGGTCAGTATTTTTGGTGAGAAAGAATTAAAAAAAACATATAATTACAACAATCTATAACAAACTCCAAAAATGATCGCAGTCTTGAGGTGAGTAACTCAGTGGGACGGACTGAAAAGGCTTTTGTACCAGTGCGTGTATATTAAAAAAAAATTTAGAAAATAAACTTGTTTTTAGAAGAAATTTTACAAATTACTTGAAACATCTTGATGGAATTATGACAGATACATGTGTCAAGATAATTTAAAATCAATTACACAATTTCACCATAGCAAACATGCAAGAAAGAGAGTTCTAAAGAAATGTCTAAAGAACCCACTTACACATGAACATGGACATAATTGCTCGCTAAAACTAGTATTACAATGGTTCAGACCAGCGCTAGGTCAAACCAATGTGTTTCAAACCTAGATATTTAATTTTTTCATTTGCACATATTTTCATATTTGAATTAACTGAACATAATATATTTATATGTATATGTTAACGGTGAAGAAAAACATCGCGTGTCAATATGAACGTTTGAGTCATAACATCTCACTAGCGAGAAAATAAATAATAAAGAATAATTCAACTGGAATCGTCAAAAAAATGTTAAGCTTGCGTAGTAATTAAGCCCTTGTCCCTTAGGACGGTTTTATCTTGTACTGGAACATTTTACAGGCTTTTATAATTCTTATATGTAATTGCTCGTAAAAGTAGTGAAGTAGCCAAGGTATCTGAATAAAACGTAAACGTTCACTGTATTAGTTACGATTTTTATAATATGTGGAAGCGGAGAAATATATTTCTGTAACATTTTTAATTAAGTAACCGAAAAAAGAAGGAAGTAATTTTTTCCCACAAATTTCTGTAATAATATTTGAATGCTTGAAGATACTTTAGTGGCTCAAATTTACCTCAAATTAAGACGAATACAGTAATACGAAAAATATTATATTGAAAATTATGACTGTGGATTTTAGCAAGACAACTGTGTTGTACTTAACATAATTGTTGTATATAAATATACATATTGTTGTATATAAATATTTTAAAAGTATATTCAAGCATACATATCTTCGCTTTATCGGTTAGTGTACCGCGGTGGATGTCACTTTGATATGAACTCGTTGAGATCGAAATGCTTGACTTCAGTGCAACTTCTTATGATAGTTTTGTACAGTTGATGCTTATAATACTCGTACCGTTGGGCGAAAGTGCCTCACTAACTCATTACAGCTTTCGATGTTCATACTGTTGCATATTTCACAAAAAAATGTACTGTTACGGCCCATCCGCAGCTTATCAATACTTGCAATTTTTAAAGTTCAAAGCATGTATTATCGGAAGCTGACTACGATCCCATTACTTTTTAAAGCAATAAACAAAGCTATAGTTATTATAGTTTTGTCAAAAACCGTTTCTATCATTGCCAAAGTGAGTTTATTCCTACAGTATTAATTTTATATAGTAGGTATATTTGACTACGCCTTTCGGTATTTTTTTTATTATTAATGTATCATAAGCTATCGTCTAATCACAATTAAATCTGATGTAAAGAGAAGGTCTGTTAAAACACTGTAACGCTGAGTGTAAATACAAGACTGGCTCTCGAATGTAGCCGTCGGAATGCACTGATAGATTGTCAAGTTAACTGTAGTAGCTAGCCATATTAGTACTGGAAAATGTCTTACTAACATGCTATAGTTTCATCACAATATTTTTTTACTAAAAACACTTACACTCGAGCGCGTTATCTTATCCATCTTCATTCTATTCTAAATAACGTAATGTGAACACCATTCACACTTTTACTAACAATGTAACGTACACATGATAAATATGTTAGACATTATCATACACTCATCTTGGAAATGTTGCCTCAGCGTACCCCCAAACATCTCAGTTCATACGTGACGTGACATGACATGCGACGCGTGACAAATGATACGCTCGGCGCTGGCTACATTGACGTCACACAATCACTCCACGCAAACAACTGTTTGACAATCTCCGAGCTTTTATCAAAATTATTGAAGCGAAAATAAATTACATCGACTTCTAATACATATAAACGATGTTGGGAATGTTCGAAGCGATAATCATTTAACGTAAACGGAAGAAAGACATTGTGATGAAATCTGTAGTGGAGTTATATCCAGAAATCAAGAGGGGCAGCGTGATAAACCCGTCCCTCTTACTCTTGTTTAGTTTATCGCGTTCTGGGATTAGCCATTGTATGTTCAGCTGCTGAGAGGTTTGCAAACCGGAATGACAGCAAAGACTGATGATGGATTAACGATGACTCTGAGGATGATATTACAAAAAAATGCATCAATTATTATCAAAAAATTACAATCCTAAATTCACATCACAATGATGTGGTTAAAACTAAGTTTAAATCCGGTAAACCGTTATTTGAAATAAAACAACTGACCAAAACGACCGCGATACCGCAACCATTCCCGCTAAATGAACTCAACGGATTCCCGGACGAAAATTTCTACCCTTAACAGAATTTCATCCTCATAGATGGATTTAACCGAAACAAGCAAAACTTTCGGGGGTTATATTTTCATTGTGACCGATAACAAATCTCGGAAGTCTATTGGGAGGTTAAAATAAATAAACTCCGTCTAAAAGAGGGACTCGGTAACTTCGCCCCCGGGAAAGTTTGCAACTTATTTAGATGTTACGACCCCTGAAAGCCGATTGGGCATTCTGTTTGCGAAATAACTTACAAGTTTCGGGGCTAAGAAAGAAGTTAGCCTTTTTGCAAATGCCTTATAATTGATTTAAAAGAACTTTTGATCGGTTAAACAGAATTTCGAATGTTCATGGTGAATAGTATGAAAAGAAATTACCTCTTTAATGACATGGGGAGGTACTTTTGAAAATAAAATCGAAACACGGATTTGGACTGATCACCATTTGTTAGTACTTACGAAGAGCGTGCGCGAAATTCATCTTGCGTATAAGTTTGACGTTGTCATTAAACATTAAAAACCGTATATAAATAATTATTTTAGAATGAATTTACTGTAATATATATAATTATAATCGACTAGCTACCGCCCACAACTGCATTCACGTTAATTATAATTATGATAATTATAATACAAAAAGTAAGAATAAAATCTCAGTCAGTGATAATGTATATCAGTGAAATAATTTTGAGAATCAGAATAGTAGTCCCAGAGATTAAAATCTACAAACATATTCACAAACTTTACATGTTTATAATATATTAGGTTAATAACAAGCTACATAATCATGGAATCATAGAATGCACCGAATCACGACGTGTCATAACTTCCCGCGAATCATCATCATGTTTTGATGTTTTGAATAATGGCTCAATAGTAGCGGGTACGGGCAACACGTCGATCGACGTGAGTTCAAATTTATGCACTGAACCTAAGCTTTTGGAGAAGGGAAACATCGTGATGAAACCATAGCATGGTGGTAGGGCTTTTACTAATGCCCGCCTGGCTAGCTACCATCCTCAAGTTGAAAATCTGTGGCCAAGCACCAGTATATTATATATGTATATTTCTACTCGTGATATCTAAGCATCTATTCTATGCCGGAAATTGAACTCCAAACGTATCTTTCAGCGTACATCCCGGGCGTCTGGGGTCTAGTTGTCACGGAGCTGCCGGTGACGTCACAACCTCGAAAAAATGATTTCCTTTCGGAAATCACCCGCTGTGCTCCTGAAATGATGCCATATTCAAACGGATATATTATTTGACATCAGCTTTCCTATTTTTTCAACGCTTTTATTTCGATCCAATATTGGACCAATAAAATTGGACACATCAGATCAATAACTCAACCAGTATTTCATGATTGACTAATGGTTTATTAGAAACATAGAAGAATATATATATATTAAAAAACATAATTAACAAATGAAAGAATATCTTATATTTCTTTCGTAAAATCACATCACAAAATCACCAACGAAATTTATCTCTTAAAATATAAAATGATTTCATAAATATGATGTTATTAATAAAAACCATCAAAGTAATATTATATATTTCACTTGGGTCGTCAGACAGGTAACATCGCTACAGATATTCTTCTAAAACCAGCCAAGGATAATAAAGATAGCGTCACCCAGTGTACTGCTGTCGATAATGACGCCGCCCTGTTAGGCCGTATCCTAGGCAGTATATATTGTTCTCAGTTATATATAAAAATATCACAAAAACCAAATGAAGGTAGATCTAATTGGTAAGTATGTATTGTACACATATAAACAAACGTACACATACAAAAAGGCATGCATGCATGCACGCGTAACATTTGTCTTAATATATTCTATCTAATTTAAATAATTAAAAAAACCATAATTGGCTAAATCTGTACTTATCAATATATGCATATTTACTTAATATATTCAAATGATAATATCTTTATTGTATTAATAAAATGTATAGCAATGAAATTGCCTTTTACGGTGTCCCTATTAGGAAAAAAAAAGGAAAAAGTAATAAAGTTCACCTTATGTTATATTATGGGGATTACATTCTGTAGCGATTTATAAATAATCAACGTCAAACAAAACTTCAGAGCTAACTTCAATGAATGATTAGGCTGCTGCTACCCCAGAGGAGCGAACTGGAACGCTAATATGCAATAAGGAATCCAATATTTAATTAACCATAATGTTTATTTTTTATTTTATTTATTTATTATTACTTATTTATTTACGGTCTAAAAACAATTTATGGAAATAAATATATTGCCGGCTAACCCTACCTAAATGACAATACTTATGCTAATAATATTGCGTTTGCACTTTTCGGAATTGATTTTTTCTTGCTTAAAATAATCAATAACTTACAAAAATATTGTTTATTCTCATTCTTTTATGATTCTTTTTATACCTACTTCCAACTTTTATATCTCTGTTAGTATAAAATTTTACCGGCTTCTCAATAACGATGATTTATAATACAGAGAAGTAACTTTATACAACATATAAGACTTAGAGCAAGTTCAAACCTATACACATAATATAATAATTATTACTTACCAAATACTTTATGTCGGATTTTTGCTATGTATCGCAGAATAAAACATAATAAAACATTGCTGTAATCATAAAACCTTTAAACAAGGTCATATGTATAAAAGCGAGGTAGGGCACAGAGAAATTTCTTTGGAGATTTCTCTCCAAGATGGTGGAATACCTCCACCCTACAGAAGATCGCAGCCAAATGACCTAGTGTTGTGTTTCTGCGGTGAGTTGGGTTTCCAGAACTCCTTGGGTAGGGGGGTTCAAGGTCGGCAACGCGCTTGTTATACCTATGGTATTGCAGGCGTTCATAGGCTATGGTAGCCACTTACCATCAGGCGGGCCGTATGCCTGTTTGCCACGTGTGTAGTAAAAAAAAAGAAAGTCACCCAGCCGCGATTGGTTGCATGTCTTTCTGAACGCGATAACTCAAAAACTACATCGAATTCAAAACTGTATCTTGTCATTATTTCTTCAATTGTAATCAATTTATATTATATTACTAGTCTAGATAGTATGTATACTTCTCTGTATGCTTATTTTTATAAATATTTAAAGCGCTTATATAAGCTTCACTTATAACTAACGAACAATGTAATAAAATCTTAGAAGTTAATTTTAACCTACTTCTAATTGTCGTATCGAAATGGAACTTTCTATGTATAGGTAGTTGGGATGACAACACTATAATTTGGTATCTTGGAGCTGATCTGATGATGAGCTAGGAGGTGGATAGTGGACCAATTCAGTGGCTACTAGTAAGCCCCTCGTGTTTGGGCTCATATGATTTGTTATGACAAGTCAAATAGATTGGGCTTATTAGAAGACTAAAAATTTTATAAAATTTTGTGCGTAATTAAAGCGTAATTTTAGTTTTTTATAGTTTTATTTAAAATTATTTCTATTTGCAATACCTACATTGATATCTTTCCACTTCAGGACCGCTGGTAATCTGTAGGAAAATGCCTTGTGGCGTTAAGATTTCTAATGTACGATCCAAAAAGGGCTTATTAATTCGCTCTAGCATGTGTTATTAAATGACGTAGGCTTAATATAGCTTATATTCGTTGGAAAATCTTACGATAAACTAGAATAACAACCAAAACTGAAAATAATTTTCGAACAAAATTTCAACGCAACATTTTACACAATGCCTCGTCAATTCGCTCGAACATATTACAAACCATTAATTACTTGTACATCGACATATTCGACGCGGGATCGTGGGACGAATAATTTTTATTCTAAATACGCGAGCATACGATCCGAGTTTTAATTAAACAAATTAATCAAACGGGCTTCGCCCCGAGTGCTACGTTTTGCCCTGACTCCCGCCCCGCGTCAATCATATGACGCGACATTTTTTACCCTATATTATGATGAGCAATTTTTCTATCGATTTTTAATTGTCCTAAGGGATAGATTGATGTGAGTCTGGATTTGTATAAGTTATCTTTTTATTTACATTGAAAAATAGTTATGACGACTCAGTGGCGTATACAGGCACATAGTTGATCGACCTGAGTTTTCGGTGAAATGTTTGTAATGTCTGCCTGGTTAGCTGGTCATCCTAAATTTGAAAATCTGTCGCCAAACACCTATAAGGTGTTTTCCAGGAGCTGCACCTGAGAGTCATCTCCCATCAAGCTCACCGTGGTGAAATCTTGGCCTCTTGGCGTCACATAATATCAGGAGAGATTGTAACCAAACGGTAAACTAATGAAGAATAAAAATAAGCTTCTACTGACAAATTAATCGGCGTTACTAATGTCACAATTTTTAACTGAACATGAATTATGATATTGTCTTCCACGCCCTGTGTATATAATATAAATTTCTTATATTATTTAAGTAGATGTGAACATTTTTTTCTCCACATTTGGTATGGTCTACGAGCCATAAAGTATTTTACATATTATAGCAAATATTGTTTCGTCTCTAGTACCTCTACTTATTAATTCAGTGTATCAAAATTGCTCGTTTCTTTTTTGTTATCGTGGGCAAAAAAACTTTTGAAATAGTTGATATAACGTGATAATCGTATTCTCCATGGGAATCTCTCAACATTCTTTATGTATTTTTTCCAAATGTACTAACAACAAGAGCATGTTATAGGATTTTTTTTCTAAAATTTTATTCATTATTTACTTCACTGATCAATTCTTATACTAACTAAACTAAACTTAACTAAAACTAAATTCGGTCCTAGAATATACTTATAACAAAAAAATTATTCACATCGGAACGGAACATTAACAGATAGGTAGACACAGTTTGCGTTTTATAATATACATATATTCAGTTCGATTTCTGCTTCTTTAAAAACATTGTACCTAAGAAGCACACTGAAAATTTAATTATACAATAATTTCCAGTAAATAACTTTGAAAATCCTCGTTAAATAATTAACCTTTAAACTTTATAAGTGATATGAAACAGAATCTGCATCTCGTTTTAAGTTTCACTCCAGTTAGATTAGTTTCAGTCGCGCCACTCAGTGAGGTGCTTCCACTAAAGCTAATTGCAGATCTCCTGATGAACTTAATATAAGGACTTTTGCTTTAATAGTTTTATTTTTATAGAAATTCCTATAAATATATATATTAGTTATTTTAAAATATTTTTATAAATGTTTATATTCGTTAATGTAGATTATTATTGTAAAGAGATAGGTTTAAAACAGCAACCTTAGAGTTTCTTGCTGATTCTTCTCTAAAGGACAGTGCCTTCCGAATCGGCTGTAGAGACATTGAAAAGAAAAATATTATCACCATCTTAATTGTTATTATTATAATTTATTGAACATAATTATTTACACATTTATTTAAATTAAAATATTTTATGATGTAGGTGCTGAATCTAATATTCATCTATAGAAATATATATTAAGAAAGCGGAAGTAGCAAAGAAATTTCTTATAATTAATTAGGAAATCTCTTCTTTTTGGCATCAGTTTAATTAAAAATCTACATCTACACAGATGTAGGCTAAGTAATCATACATAAAATTTAACCATAACGTTATCAACAAATTGTAAGTCATTAAATTAAAGTACATTTTTACTTTTACATTTTTAAATGTCGTAAAAGTTGTTTTCCTTTTTACGAATCAATTAATCTGATTTCCTCTTGACGCAAAGGGTTTTATCCGGTAACTTTTTAAAATCCCTAACGGGACGCTCCCCTCAAGTTTTACAAACAAAGACAAATCGACGAAACCTGTCGTCAGTCCATCTTATGGCATGTATTTCTACGCATCGTCCGGTACATGAACCCTTCGGTCTCATCGGCCATCCTTTTTACGAGCAATGTAGCCCACTGCTACTTAAATCTAGAACTTCTTAGTGTTATGGCAGTGGTCGCTACATCGAAATATATAAATCACCTTTAATAATTAATATAAATCATAAAAAATGACGTTTTTTTTTAGATTTTCTAATGAAACGATTTAGATACGAGAAAATAATAGGTACAGTCCAATAGGCGCTGGATTTGGAACAAAATAAGCGAGTTAGAGGATCGTCTTGTTATCTTGTAATACCTAATATAATGAACCACTTTTAAATTTATCTTTTACTAACTGTTATAATTTATTATAGGTTTACTGTAAAATATAATTATACTAGAATTTATCAAAAGCTTTAGTTTTTATTTGTTAATTTTAAACTGCATTATATTATAACATAAAATATTTTCATATAGTTTATTAAACTGAATTAAGTACTTATATGTAAATATCACATAATTTGCAATTATAACTATAACAAACTATATATACTATATAGGTAAACTATATAGGTGGTTTCGTGAAGTTTTTTAAATACTAAATTGTAATTTTATCGTAAAGTTTATTGGTCGCTAAAGGTTTTTAAACCAAATTATTTTGAACCTATAAACAATGCGAATTATTTTTAAATATCACTTGAAAGGTTGGTCTATTGCCATTACTTTAAATTCATTAACATTTCTATAGCGTACCCAGGTTTCCAAATTTTCATGGGAATGTAGTCGGTGATTGCCCAAGGGTTGGTTTAAATTTATTTAGATTACTTTGAACCATAAATCAGAACATTATCTAAAAATACTTTATTTAATTTAGGCCCTAAGAAGACACTTATGAACCACAACACTACTACCGGTTCGGAAAACATCCCAGTCATCGACAAGAAACGGCAAGAAATTCAATCAGGATTATCTTTTTTTTATTTTTCCTAACTGTATAAATAATATTTACAGTTAATAATCATATTATCATATTAATAATTTTGTGGATGCACAGAGAGAGAGTCACTTCCTCATAGGAGGGAGGGAGTCATAACCTTTTGACATTAAAACCTGCTTGACATGGTCCTTGATCTCATTGTTCGGCAAATCAGTAAATGTGCGTCGGAATCTTATTATAAAATCTAACACTATTAACTAAAAAACTTTTATTAGTCTTACTGAGTTTAAAACACGGTACTACTAATTTATATCTATTTCTAGTATTAAAACTGTGCTGGTTTTTGAGAAAATGAACTAAACGGATAGACACGCTATAAAAAAAATATCAGGCAAATCTAGAATGTTTCTATAGAATTGATGAAATGTACGTAATTAAAGAAAAACTTTGCTTCTGAATAGAACACCACTGCATTTCTTCCATCTATATGAAACTTAGCAATAATACTGGCCTAAAACTTGATTCCGTCAACTTGTGCAATACAAACTTAATTAGGGCACAGGTTCTAAGGTAGTTTAATAGTTTAAGGGCTTAATTTAATCAGCACAGACATCTTACACGTAGAGCACCATGAAAATTAATTCGGGCCAAGTACAAATGGTCATTTAGTCCAATAACCGGGTGGGGAGATTATTTTCCTGGCAATTAGGCGGGCCTCGCGGACGGATGCTGGTAAAGCGAGGGCGGCGTGTCAAGGGCGGGCGGGAAATAAATTTCTTACTACTTTATTACTTAGATATAAAATTAATATTTAATTTTATTAAGGAATATTATTATTATTTCACGGTACATCGGTTTTTCATAATGTTTGTTTTACGGAATAGATAGATAATGCTAATGAAAAATATATGGCTTTAAATTCATCGATTGGCGATTGCTAACGCTGAGAAATCGGTAGTTCGTTGTTTTTTCCCAGTACATCGTGTTATTATTCGAAATTACAAGTAATTAAGAGCGAGGCTAAAATATCAAGCAGCCGACTATTCTCTATTCCATATAATTGGAAAGAAAATTACATAATAATATCTTACAAAATCTCAAACATTAAATAAAGTTGAATAAATTTTATTTTTTATTATATAAACTAAACTGCTGGAAAACTATCAGTTACTTCACTGACATAAATAAATAAAATAATATAACTCATAATTAACCTATATAAAACAGGAGTGAAATTCTGCCTGGAATGTCTAAGCGCGGTGAAACTATAAAAGCCTTCTGAGGCTTCAGGGCCTAACAGTGTCGTAGCACTTGCAGCATTGTGTAGCAGGGCCTAACAGTGTTGTAGCTAACAGGACTAACATAGACAGTTCGAAAAAAAAAGGCTGTAATTGGTCGGATTAGTTTTAAATAAAAGTAATAAATCGCACGAAGCGTCCGCACTCTACGACGCTCTAATAGATTTTATTACTATCCAAAATAAATAACTAATATCAAGTGTTATTAAAATTCACGACGCCAATTTATCTGCGTACATTTTTAACATATTCGTTATAAGAACGGAACAGGCCTAAAACAGGCTCTGTGATTTATTACCGGTGTGCATTCAGAGCCTTTTTAGGTCCGACCTCCTTATTTCTGTGAATATAACAACAAGCATTACATATAAAAAATACAATATATCTAAACACATGGATAATCATTATTTCATATATATGTGATATACAGGTTATATTTTTCAATTTAGCCACGTTGGTGCTTGGTAAGCACATTAAAGGACACAAAGGCACATAGAGAGACGTTACTTTTTATAATATGTAAAAGATAACGAACGAGAGATTTTGAGTGAGGAAGGACACTGATAAATTTCTTTGAGGATTTCACTCTACTTGGTGCAGTCCGACTAGTGAAATATTTTCACCATACAGAAGATCGCAGCCAAAATAACCTTGTGTTGTATATCTGTGGTGAGTAAGGTTTCCGGAGCTCCTTGAGAAAAGGAGGTTCAAGCTCGGCAACGCGTTGTTGATACCTATGTTACAAGTGTACATAGGCTAAGGTAGTCGCTTATCATCAAGTGGGCCGAAAGATTGTTTGTCACCTTAGTTGGATAAAAAAAGATAGCATTTTTGATAAAGCCCTCCCAAACATAGCCTTAATTCGTGTCTAGCCTGACCAACACTAATCCTTTTTGCTCAAATTTTCATGCTCTATTTGAAGGGTTCAAATTCTTTGACCCCTTGTAACAACAAGTATTTTAAGGCCCTTCGAACCCCTATTGTAATATTTACGAAGGTAATAGAATATATAATATTACGTTAAAGTGTAGTTTAAATAATTAGAATAATTAATGATCAGTGTTAGCGTGCTCGGACAACAAGGTTTGAATCCTAGAATGATTTTTGCTGTGAAGGACAATTTAGTTATGTCACCACAGCATGATCGTATGGTACCTTTTAATGTTCGTTTGTTTAGCTACCACATTCAAGGTCAAAGTATGTCGTTTAGCATCTATTGTACTGCTGTGTGTGCTGTGTAGTACCGTAGTGGTAGCTTAGTATGACAACATCTTTTATTGGCCATATTTTCAATAGATTTCAGGTAATTTTTTGACCATGTTTATAAGCATATAAGAAAAATATAAGGATCCACATATTAATATTGTAAATGTAAAAGTGACTCTGCCTGTACTCTGTTTGTTATTCTCTTACGAGTAAGCCTTTGAATCGATCACAATTAAATTTGGCATAGAGTTATTCCGGTAACCGGAGAAGTATATAATAAAAACTATGTATGAAAAACACGCAGGACGCAAGACCAGGAAAAGCTAGTTATTTATAATTAGAATTCACGTAAAACTAAATACACAGTTACTAAATACCCTTAAACACTGTCAGAAACTCGAGTGTTCAAATGAAAAGCGACTCTCGAAGTGGAGCTTGAAGTAATTAAACAAATATTACATTTAGGTAACGTTCACAAAGGGTGTAATATGAACGTATTTGTAGAAGACGTTGCGCTTCGTCCCGTGTTACTGTAATTAAAAGATTTTAACTGGGTTTTTGTAGGTGAATTCAATTTTCTCAAACACTGGCAAGATTTCGTGGTGAAATTGATCTTTAACATGTGAAACTTTATACCGAGAGAAAAAGGCAGCCATGGCTATTATAGCAATCTCGAATTTTGACTTATAAATTACATTTGACAGGTCTATGTATTGCTACGATACATCGCAATGAGACCATAGCATGATGGTAGAGCTTTTTCTAGCGTCCGCCTGGCTAACTAATTCTCTCAAGTTGAAAATCTGTCGCCAAGCACCAATAGGTGTGTTCCGGCAGCTGCACTTGAGAGCCAGTCTTCCACTAGGTTTAGCGTGTTATTATCTTGGGCCACATCGTCACTTATGATCAGGTGAGATTGTGGCCATAACCATACGAACCTATAAACGATAAATGAATATGAGATGTTCTGATCGAGCTATTTTGCCACTCAGAAATAATTTAAAAATAGAATAAAATAGCATGCATTCGTGAGGTCAACACTTTGCTGGAAGAATTTTTAGCGTGAAGCTAAAAGGGATTTTTTAAATCTAAATGAAAGTGTTGAGAGCGGCCCATGAATGTAAATAATGTTGTTATAAGATAAAAAGCTCAGAAAAAAATGTACTTTTATTTTATGTTTTGTAAGTTGGGCTTCTCAGGTGTGCATCTGTCAGTTTAATTTAGCTGGCTATTAAGAAAGTAAATGATAACAAACCGTTTTATTCTATATTTTTTTCTCTATTTTTCTCACATACACATCTCACATACACAGTTATAATACTCGTTTGGAATCATTGGTGATAAATATGAAAAAAAAAGAAAAATAGTTTGGTCAAAACTTACAATGCGTATTATTTTTCTTTTTCGATTCACATGAGAAGGTTATCTACGACTTTAATGGAATAACCCTCACTTTACTGAGGCATGACAAAACATACTTTACCATACGAAACCTCACAACTTGATAGTGACAGTAAATTTTTCAAGCATAAACATTTGTCGTAAAAATGGAAAAGGGGAAATACTCATCAGTATAAATAAGCTACACGTATTTTACAAAAAGATATTCCAGCAGTTCTGGAAACATTCTTATTTAATTCTGTTTAGGAAAAATGCCATAAATATTATATTTTTACCTACTGGATTTTTACCAAATGGATAAACATAGGAAAATTAAAAAAAAAATAGCCAAAGATAAAAGTGAAACTGTCAAGTACTGGTTTTTTTATTTCTTATCCACATTTTGTTTTTGTTTTTGACGTATATTGTGTAATAATTTTTTTCATAACAGCTTGTTTATTGTGCACATGTTAAACAGATTAGAAATAATAACATCAAAAACTCCCTGGAATGTTATAATAAGAGAGCCACCAGTTTGTTAGAATACTGAAATCATCTTAGGGCATTATAACTGATTACTCGATAATGGCAGTAATGGCCTTCAATGTGGAGGACTAGTTGCCAAGTTAAAAAAAGAAAAAAGGAAAATTAAATCTTATCCTTTTACGATTAAAATTTTATTTAAATTGTAATTAATTATAATTGTAGCAATCATGGCTCAGTGGTAGCGGCCGATGGATTTCGATCTCTCGGTGGTCGCCGTTGTATTGGATTTTACTATGCTTACTATCAGTGACAGTACAATGTATCAAAGTGCCGGGCAATTATATTAAAAAAAGCGTGTATGTACTTCGCGTCGATTAACGTGAGTTCGAATCCCTGCAATGCGCCCTCAGCTTGAGCTTTTGGTGAAGAAAAACATCATGAGAAAACCATAGCATATTGATAGGGCCGTTTCTATTGCCCGCCTCGCTAGCTACCACCCGCAAGTTGAAAATCAGATGCGAATCACAAAGCTGCACTCGAGAGCCAGTCTTCCACTAGACTGTGGCCACAATTCTAAATCTGTAACGAGAAATATATCTATATATACACAAAAGCCGTTATTCTACAATTATGTTTTATTACAACTATCATTTTATGTAACTTTGTAAGCAAAAATACCTAATCACCTTCATAGTTAGTTTTTCAATTATCCTTCAATGAATTTATTTTAATTAATTAATCTTTTTATCTTTATTAACTGTACCAACTATACTCAGTATATCTACAACATTTTCACCAATAGCTTTTAAACCTGCATTTATAAAGACCACAATTTGAGTTTGTATATTAAAAGTATTTGAAAAAAAACTCTTAGCGAGTAACTCCGGTGACCACAAACTAAAGTATTTTACAAACAATTTCACTTTGATACAAAGGTGGAATATCTGTAGCCCCACGACCTTTCAGACTTGTGTCGTCACATAACTTCTCCGCCGAGCTCGGACTCTCAGGAATTCTTGTAACGTCATGTTGTACTCTCAACCTTTGTGAATACCGGAGTTGCGTTATTAGGTGACAGATTTAAAAAGTTTATTTTATTTAGAGACTAATCGCAATCATACCACACGTTAACTGACAATGTGCTCTTAATACGTTAAAATATTAACAATTACAATAAGCGTACGTTTAAAGCTGAAAATGTGCAAAATCACGCCAGAATTCTAGATCCTGCACATATGTACCTTTCGCTACCAATTACATCCGTACACATTTTGCCAGGCAGTCTCCTATTTTGCGTATGTAAAAAATATTTAATGAAATTTACTACATAACAATGTCCTGACATATTTTTTAGTTCATTGTTCTCTTTTAAACCTTCCATTTATAAAATTTACCGAATATGAAACGATTCAATATTGATTTATAATATTATGATTAGCGTTTTTGATCAATTATGTTTATTTACTCTATGGATAATATTAAATTCTTAATGAAAAATTTTGCATGTTGCGCTTATCTCTAATTGGAGTAGTACATTACTGTAATGTGATCTTCTAACTAAAATATTAATATGTGTATTTACATACACGTACTCTCTTGATAAATAAATACATAATCACGGGCTCGACTTGCTTGTTACCAGTCTTAATTTAATAATTTATCGCAGTTTTCTGGCAGTTAAGCATGGAAGTCTTCATTTTAGGCTAAACTTTTTACCATCTTCGATCACACTATCTTTGATTGTTGTCGAGCTTTAATGTATAACAAAACCAACACGACCACTGCCCGCTGCCTTAAGTATTGTCTTCACTCTGAACGGTATTTAAAAATCCCATTACTTATCCAACGTTTCTACAAACATTATAAACTATTAATATTAAATAACCATTCGGTTTTAAGTACATAAAAAGATCTTAGTCATATTATGAAAGGTTCAAATCAGAAGCACGTAAATTCCGCCTTCGTCGAATAACTTCTTACATCCGAAAGTATTGAGGCTTCAGACGAATGAAATAGAATCTTCTCAGCAGCATTCTAGTAATGCATTTTACAAAAGATTTATTATATTTATTAATAAGAGAATTCAAAGATATCGTAAAGTAATTCTACGCGGAATAAAAAATATACATAAAATATTAACAAAGAAATTGATCAAAGATGGTTACTAAACAGATGAATAAATGATGATAAGTTATTTTATTTTTATTTGTTGTGGTATTACAGTCCTGTTAATATTTATATTATCATTTGTAAATAAAAAAAAATGTTGTTGTGATAAGTCTCTTCTCAATTTCTCACAGCATTTGTCATCTTATTAAAATACATAAAACGTAGCATTCTTGAAACCAAAATGACTCACAAGACCTTCCATTCCTGCTTTGTTTTGAAAGCAGTCTATTCTTTCTTTGAGGAAATTCTACAATATTCATCGAATTACCCAAGGGCCGAAGTGTGAAACGAAAGAAACTATCACTTTAAATGGTTTTGCAAGCCCAGGAAATTCCGCAGGGACCATTATACCCAACCTATACGCTGCAAGGGTTAACGGTGTCTCGAAACTGCTTCGGTTGGGTACATTACTCCCTTGGATATTATAATGCGGAGAAAAATTTGAACGCAGCCGATGGAAAATAGAATGTATGTCAGTGGTAAATTTTCTTAAATAATAATAGCATTTGGATAAGAACTGAGCATGTCGATATTTCAGGAATTGAAATTCTAATCTGTAATTATGAGTTTTTGTAATTAATTGAAGAGACGTTCTGATTTAGAAGAAAGTTTCTAAGAATAAATCGAGAAGTTGGTTTCATGTCTTATGGTATTATAGTAGTTTTCACCTGCTATTGAATATAGAGTTGCTTGAGAAATTGTAAGGAGGAACCTTTACTAGGAGCCCATAGTACGCAAAATTTTTGACTATATTTTCACAACATTTTAATATTTGTAATTTTGAAATGTCAATAAAGTTTTGGAATGACGTATTTTTGCTCATGTTAGTTTCTAAGTTTTCAAATGTTTCATATTACATAGACCTATAAATATTAATAATTCTAAAGTAAAAAGTAGACAAATAGATTGCTCATAATATTTCGGTCTTGTTCTAAGTGTAAACGTCTTTTAGGATTGCTACCATCGTAACACTGAATATCGTTAAACACTGGTATTCCAACTACAAAACAAAGGCTGGCTAGCATAACACGTTACGGCCTACATTATCTCATGAAACGACAATGATACTTGGAATTGAACTTATCATATATAATATAAAAGAATTTAATTTGGAATGAACATCTAAAATTATTATTTAGTTTCTACACAACCGGTAATATGGAATATATGAGCCAACGAAGAGGCTTAAACTATAACAACAGAGCAAAGCCAAGAATATAAATGAAGACCAATTTATGTTTAAAGGAAAGATATTATTTTATAAGGTAAATATAAATTTGATCAATTAATAATTAGAAATAGTAAGGAGACTTTATTGCGTCTTAACTCGACGGCCTCGTCAACTTTTGGTGTTTCACAAACATTTTCATTAAGCCAAAGTTATTACCAATTTTTATGACAGATATATATGGAAATACTCCTTTATTCGTTCTTTATAATTCCATTGTCAACGTATGTATTTACATATAAAACCATTATAATTCAAATTCTGCTTGTCTATGCTTCTTCACTAAAACGACTTTAAAGGCCCCTTCTTCAAATTTAAATTGACGTCGTGCCGGGTTTTATTACGTCACGTCGAGCGCTAACGCTAACGAATGTTTCCTGAATAAATCCCCTGTATTGCTTGTACTTAAACGCAAAATCTTCACTTGTCTACCATTAATAAGAATTTAATATTAAGTTAAAAAAAGTGTAAAGAATCAATACAACAATTAGTTCGCAATGGCATACGTTTATCGTCCCATGAAGCTGTGTCATAGAATTCTTCAAGCGCAACGTAACATACTTTGCCTGCTGCTATAGAATAAATCAATAACCAAATAACGTCTCAGTAGAGCCAAAATTTGGAGTTGAAACCACAATTAATAAATGTGTCCTATTTGTGATGATTAAATTGATATATACTTTGTTTGTTTGCAGTTTTACTATTGTTTAATATATGACCGTTTAAAATGTATAATTTTAAATTTACATATATATTAGTTTCGGTATTTCGGTTCACCTGGTAACACCAGCCTCCTTGTCAGTGCCTACTAGCAGTGTTCACAAATAAAATTTTATTGCCAAATTTCGTGTTCTCCTCTCACACCTAAAATACATTTTACGCCGACATGCCGTTCAATATGAAAAAATTTTATGCTTTATGGAGCGTTGTACGTTACAGGTTCACTTAACTGTTATGAATGTAAGACTAAGCTTATGTTTTTATTATTTTTTGCGACTGCAGTTGTGTGGTTTTACCTTCAGTTTCATAATATTTACATTGATTTTCACTATGTATATAGTGGTTGCATTAATGTGTGATCAGCCCACTGTCGTTATTTTTAATTTGTTATTGAGAAGACTGTTGTGGACAATATGCAGATGTAGCTGGTCTGTTTTTGTTTTTCGTGATGGTATTTAATCCCAAATTTATAATATATAATATCCCAAAACTTATGTATGCTTACAGTACAGCAAGAAAAATTTATCATAACGTATAAATTTCACAAAACGAAGTATTATGATTATAATGGTGTATCAATTTTGATGAATTCGAATTATCGAACAGCATGACCTACATTTCTACATTAATTAAATATGGAATCTCTATTGTATCAATTAGATTATGTTTATAGTGTAGTATGCTGGCTGTGCCCCACGGTGTCACTCGTGTTAAATTCCAATTCTGTAGACCAATTCTGTACCATGCCACCGCTAACACCCTTGTGTGGAGCCTATGGTTGGTTTTTCTTACCGTACTTATGTACCTACAGGTTTCCAAATAACGTGCATGGTTACTGGTCCGCTCCTTAGAGTCGTTGCGAGAAATTAGATAACCGATAAGCTTTCCCAATAAATCTACATATATATGGAAATAGATGTTTGTATGTATGTTCCCTATGGATTCCAAAAACAGCTGGAGCAATTTTGATGAAGTTTGCTAGTAATCAGACCTAAAAAAATGCAAAAATAGTTTTACAAACCTGACTTGTAGTTGAGATCAACGCGTTTAATTATTATTCAAATATCTCTTGTGGATTATAAGATTAGTATAGATAAGTTAGCAGCCGAGCGCGAATTCCTCTACGTTAATTAAAATGCAAAATATAATAAGAATAAAAATATGATTCCTTTATCAATCAGGGATAATGTGGCTTCTATTAGTAAATCAGTTTTTAAAATCGGTTCACTTGTTTCAGAGATTACCTGCTACAAACGTATAAAAAAATGTACATAGATTTGGTCTAAATATCAGTATGTCCGTCCTGTGACGTCACCGGACGGCTTCAACAGCAGAACAGTGCTGGTTGTTTGCAACCAACATTATGCTGAGCTGGAGCCGTTTTGTAACAACTAGCATTTGATTTTTAGTTCTTAGTATATAGATGTAAAGGTATTTTTAGATTATTCATTGTTGTCAATTATCATTGGTACAAATAAATTAATCTTTCTTTCTTTCATTCAATGTGCTAGAGCATTTTGTATGTCTTGCTTGATTAGTTTCAACTTTCAAGTTAGAAATCTGTTTCCATGTACTTATCGGTATAATCTAACAGCTGTACTTAAAATACCTTTCTAAGCTTATAATATTATGTAAAAAAAACAATAATAATAGAAATGACCAACATTATAAAGCCAGTAAAATATTTCCATAAATTATCGTTTTCCAACATAACGCACCATCGTCTTTAGCTAACTGCCAATTCTTAACATAAAAAATCAACACTGCAATATCTAGCTAAACAACTTAGATATAAAAGCTAATATAACAAAGCTATAAAGCTATTATTTTAAAATATTTCCGACGTCCTCCTACTTCACTATTCATGGACTAACTTGTAAATGACTAAAGACAGATCTTCAACTGGAAGTTCTTGCTTTATTGTGACATAACATTTTATTTTAAGTAGGACTGTTCCAAACCTGAATTTACATTAACTTTATCTTTTCTGTTTTGCGATCACACACGTGTGATATTGTAATTGAAACTTACTTATTTGGCCGCGCCGCGTTTCTATATGAGTTAGTCTAACTACTTAAAAATTGTTATTTATATAGTACCGTATGCAATCGATAAACTCCTAGACCGTTTCACCGATCAACACAAAGATCTTTACTAAATCTTTACCTAAGTATTTGTGTCATAGATAAGAGAACTTATATTATCCCTGAACGTGATAGATGGCAGTATTGTCAAATTGAGTACTGAAAAGAGCAGAACAGCGTCTGTGGAGTTAGCTAGTACAATATAAAAACCTTCGCCGAGCACCTAAAGGTGTATTCTGACATCTGCACTTGAGAGTTGATTCCTCTAAGTTCAGCATATTACCATCTTCGGCCACATAGTTACTTAACATCAGATAAGATTGGGGTCAGAACAGGATATGTAAAATCAAAGTCGAAAATATTTTATTCAATTGAGACCCTAAGAAGGCATTTATGAATGTCAACACTATACTACCGGTTCAGTAAACATCACAGTCAACAAAAAAAGCCGGTAAGAAACTCGATCGAATTTAATTTTTTTATATTACTCTATATGTCGTATTGTTTATAGCTATTATCATTTACAGTGGATGTACAGAGAGCGAGTTAAGATTGTGTTCATTAGTTGTCCCAACTTTAACATGGAACACATGGACATCCGAGACTTGTCTTCCGCCGTTTAGGTATTTCTCAAGTCACGTACCGGAGGTCGTTTTCCCTCATTGTTGTATAAGTAGGCACTTTGTAATCTAGCTACGAGAAAAGATTTTAACATTGATAATTTCCTTAAAGCCATCTTTGTCGGAATTCAAGGCTGTGAGTTCTTTCAAGTTTGACTCTTAGATAACTAGGAGAAGTCTAATCTAGGTGTTGCAGTCAATATTAGTGGTCGTTTTAGCTTTAAAATATATAACAGGGTACTTATATGTACATTATGAACCTTATTCACAATCCACGTTTGAATCAGGCTGTCTTACGTGAATGGTGTCGGCAATGAGCCGTAAGTTATACTGGCTCACTACGTGTATACAGGTGGACGATAGATTGTTTGGCACATATAAACTTACTCCTGAGACCCTAATCTCACCAGACCAAGTTAAAAAATTAATAATTTTTGTTTAGGTATTCCGTTAATATTAAGAAATAATACTACCTTTTTAACTGATTCACAAAGATGAAAATACTGAACTAACAATAACATTATTTTTAATAGTAGCTCGGAAAATTGACTATACTGTCCTTTACAGTAGACACAGTACAATTCAAACACAATGGTATCCACCGAGAGATCGGCAATCCATTGACGGTAATGGTTCCACAGTTGCACGGAACGAAAAAGACAAGAAACATAAATAACTTTTTAGTTCGTGCCGAAATAGAGGTTACCTTGTTATGAAAAAGAGAGGAGGGAATTAGATTGAGCAGCTCTTCAGAACAATCACCATGATACAGATGGTAGAACACGCTCAGCGAGGCGATGTTCCTGCGTAGTAGAACCAGCTCAAATTTTATTTAGGTTTTACATATAAGTGAAGATTTCATTACTTATAGCTTGCAGTTGCTGAAATTGCTTGATTTCGCTGACAAAACGACATACTGATTTCCATGTTATTACTTACTATAAAGGGTGTACGTTCGATTACCACGCAAAGTTGAAGAGATGATAATATTTTTACTTTTAGTTTTGTGTCTGTTTGTATCAGTAGCTTCGCTGTCATAGAACTGGTATAATTGTAATTAAGACGGTCACGTATGAGGGCGTAATAAAATATTATTAGGTTAACAAAGCTTAAAGCAACTGAGGTAGATACTATAATTTTATTACAAAAACGGGCAGTTCGCAATTTAATACACGGGACCACGCCAATCACTAAAGAACAAGTTTCAGAAATTTAATATCATATCTTTGCCTGCTCAATATAGCTTAGGTAATGAAATTTATGTTCGCAAAAACAGTTATGCTAGATTTTATGAACGAACGGCATATAGCTTTAATACTAGAAATACTCGGTAAATAACTACTCGGTAAAAAAATCAAAGTATTTGAGGTAAAAGTGATAGGTAGGTATAAGGTAGGTATAGGTAGGTTCTATAATAAGATGCCTAAGCACCTTACTGATTTGCCGGACTATCAAAGGGTTATCATAGAGCAGATTATTAATCGTATGATAGTGATGACTGAAACGACTACCTCTCTTTACGTTTTAAAAAAATATATAATCATTAACTGCAAAAATTATTTCCACAACTAAACTAGATAAGTCTATAAACAGCCATAGCTAAGAATAATGTCCAGAGAAAAACATGTTGCTATATTATTTTGAAATACTTAAAGGGGGAGATAAAATAGATTGACCTACTTGGTTACTGTTGTTTAAAAGATGGTTATAAATAAGTTAGATCTAACCAAGAACCGACCAAAGCTATCTAGACTCTAACGAGAACGAACAGCGACACTCAGCGTAGGAATAAATTCTATTTTATTCTAACTAAGAGTTAGTGTCACTTACCGTTATAAAAAGATATTAAAGGTAGACAAGCATTGTTGGCGCAATAGTAGAAAGCCGAGAGGTGGCGGGATCGATCCCCATATATGACTGACTTTAGTGTGATGAGCATAATTATCTCACATACTTTACTAAAAATAGTAAAATTTTCTTTTCTTATTAATCAATTCAACATTCGCTTAATTGTGTGACAAAATTATATAAACAACGTGTACACGATATGTTAATGCGTAGTTGTATTGTCTCTGAAACTTTTACTTTCAGGCGCCTATGTATGACCCGTTGATCTTTCCTAATAAAGTTGTTAATAATCATAAAATTAGACTCTTTGAATGTGCATCAAACCCTATATGAATATAGTTTGAATTTACCTACATCCTATCTCATACGTTACACTGTATGAATTATGAGTATGTTTGTTACAATCTTGATGGAGAACAAAAACACTTAAATATAACCTACACATTATATAAAGAAAATTACTTATAAAGTGCTTCGAAACTGTGAGTGGTTTGTACACTTGTCATTTTATATATAAACTGTAGAAGCGAAAACTAATAAAATCTCAGAATGGAATTCAGCATGATGATGCTATAATATTAATTCTATTATCATATTACATAAGGTATGAAGAAACTACACAACTCGTATTACTTATTCAGGCGGCTTCCCTTTTCTTAAGGATATAAAACGATATTTATTGGTTCAGTCGTAAAAGGCAGTTGTAAGAATCATATAGTAGTACCTACTCAAGTACCCGTACATTTTATTTCTTACTCATTGCTATGAACGTGTTTTATAAATAACTAACTGTATTTAGAGCTCCGCCCTCTTTGACTACAAGTTTAATGTTAAAGCATTTTTTTGTTATTAAAGCTATAAAAAAACTGATTAAAAATCTGTCATATAACCTCTTGTAATGCAGTCATAGTATAAAGTTTTTATTATCGTCATAACTAGTCCCATATATAACCTGATGTAAAATATATATACTAAAACCTTTCTAAAAAATATATCCATAGTATAAAATAAGAATCATGTAAACTGATTATGTGATTATTGAGTTGTAAGTAAACTAACGGACAAATAGAGATACATTTCCTTTTATAATATGTAAGGATACAAAATTTTACTGTGGATATTCCGAGAGTGTAATAGTTGTCTATAGATTGTTAAAATCGCCAAAAACTGTTAAAGTTGATTATTAATAACTACATTTTATATAAATATTGTAATAAATACCTATTAAATAAAAACCTGATATATAGAACTGAAGAAACATACTGTAGAATGAAGATAAGGAAAGACATCAGTTAACCGCTAAAATGGGGTCCATAAATATTTAGTCGTAAAAACCCATTATGTAAACGTGTGTATGCACGTAAGAAATTATTCTTATTTGGGGTAACCAAACAAATATTACTCCCATTTTTTTTCCCGCATGCCAACATCATCAGCTTCAATTAGCCATTAATGATAAAAATGCGAATTCAATTTAATCAAATTAAAATAATGTTTTTTTTATACCGTTTAAATCATTTTTGTTTAATAAAAAGTCATTAAAACGAATTCACATTATTAACATTGATGGCTAACTAGAATATCATGTCACACTTCCGTCACATGATGCGCGCGCAGCTCGCAATTGTACAACTCTACTAAACTTTAATAAAATATAAACAGTATTTATTTTTTTATTTTGACCCTTTAAAATTTATTAAGTTATGAAAATTATGTCGCACTGAATTTCTTTATACTTTCTTTTAATTTGTAAGGTTTCTTTTTAAATCTATCTATATAAATAAAATGAGTGTGGTTTACCATTGTGCGCGCATCGTGCTAAAATACTAGATAGTTTTGATAAAATATTTTTTTGTTTTGCTCCTTACTTTCTTGGTCCTGATTTTATAAAAAATCACAGTATCTTCATTTAATTTTCAAGTTACACGTCCTTGCGAGCGGAGCCACGGGCATAGCTAGTATAAAATAAATAGAATGTTGAGAAACATTGACTCTGCGACACTAATATTATCTAAGGGGTTGTCACCTTGGCACGCCCCGCGCCTGTTGTCACTCCTTGTCACAACGTGGCATTCTCGGTTTACCGCCTGACTGATGAATGTTATTAACATGTCTAGAAAGTTTATTCTGATTTTTATGTGCATACTTTGTTATGAAACAAAAATAGTATAGTAATTATGACGGCTTAATGTGCCGTAACTGTAAAGTCTTAATATATATAGCGTATGGAAAAATATTAACAAAACAAAAAATACGTCCCGTAATATTATCAATCTGTCATAATACTATGGTAAGAAAATTCAAACACTATGGATTAAAATAATTCAAATTAAAAAAAATACGCAAATCTAGTACAATCGAATTTAATTTTGTATAGAGTTGTCAACGTCACATCTTATGGCGTACGAATCAAGGACAGAAAATGTCTCTTTATGTATTACAACAGTCTAAATTGAAATATCAATAAATGTACTTGTATCGAAATGATCTGTTCATTTCCACTTTTGCTACTTTACTCACATAACATATTATGGTCACGTAGAATTCATAATTATTATGTGTAAAAAAACATTCACACTACGGCCTTAAGTAGTCTCAAGATAAATTATTCTAATAATTCATAATTAGTAGTATGCTGTTTAAATAAGAAGATATTGGCGTCCGCGTCCACTTCACTCACAATTTGTTAAAGTTATACCGACAGCAGTAAAAATATAAAAAAATGTATTTTGTTGTAATAATTTACTTTCATTTTTTTTTTTGTATTTTACAACTTATTTAGATACATACCTACTAAATAAAAAAATGGAAGCGCAACATAAACAATGTTTTTAAGTAAATCAAAGTAAGAATAGTATTTATATTTTTAATTTCTATTAATTCAAGCAATTTTCATTAAAATATAAAACCCACTATTCTCTACACGAGCCTCTCGCCGCACGCCGCGCCCTTCACATCAGTGGACAAGTCCGTCATCAGTCACACACTACACGAGCATTCAGTTTCATTCCAGTCGCTTGTGTACTTTGGCAAACCTTGTAAAATACTTCCTTGATCATTTACTCATAGAGTTATCTAATAATTTAACTTTCATTTTATACTTTTTACGTCTAGTGGCTGTTAGACGATAGTTCGCGTCTATTCATGAGTGGTCTGTGAGTATAGAGAAATGATTACCCCGGGAAAATAACTGCATTTCGTCCCGGTGCAGAATAGTGGTAAACTAGTGACTTCAGAAATAACAGTTCATCGATGCATCACCATCATCTTATGTTGCCGCGAATGAAATATACATAGTTCCATTTGCCTGTGATGTGATACGCCGAAACGAGACACTATGACAGTGTCAATGCGTTACTAATCCGCTATCAAAATATAATAAAAACTTTTTAAAGTGAAAACTTTAGCACCGTTTAGATTAGAAACTCGATGAAAAAAAAAGCGACAGTAAGAAGAGACAATCATATACAATATATAAGATTTAGCCTACGAGAGAATGAGATAGAATATTTTACATTATGCACGTTTAATGTAAATCCTATTTTTCATGATTGTGATCGTCCTCGGATTGGCCTAGTTTTGTGAGACTACCAGACTTCATACACAGTACGCACGAGTGGTCGATAGTTTGAATCTCGCTGAGTTAGTTTTTTTATTTCTGGCTGTTTCACTTCTGACTCTTGTGTACTGCTGTACATATTTTCTTCAACTTAGGCCCTCCCAGTCATCGAGAGACGAGTCGGGCAGAAACCCGATCTCTACAAATAATCTTTATGGTGAATAATCATATTATTATTAATTTAGTGGTTGTGCAGAGGAAGTCACTTTTAGACATCATTCACATAATGATCCACCTTATTTATCTTATTACCTTATTTTTTACCCTTTTACAGTAAAACCTGCTAGCTGAAGAGTTAATAGAAATAATATTTTATTATATATATCAATGTCGAATATGGAAAAAAAAATACATTTTATTTTATTGAGCTGTAAAAATGTCTTAAAATATCCTCAAGAGTTGCTTTGGGATCACTCGCGGATCACACGGTGTCTCGCAAGCATGACAGACGCCTCCACTGTAGTATGAACACTTTGTTTTATCTGTGAAACGTTTCGTTCTACGGCGCCCGGGGCCTCCGCGGCCGCGGCTCCGAGGCGGACGTCATGTAATGCTTTGATGTCCCGACAAGAACAGAACGTTTTTGTGACAATGCAAATGGGAATATGGAACAATATATACGTGTAATCATAGTGAGTGCCTCGCTCGTTTTGGTCCATTTGCATTTATATGAGTTTTATTCTAAATAAAATTTTATTTGATCAAATTTATAGTTTTAATTTTATTGCCTACTAAGTAAGCCTTCGTTCTGAGTCTAATAGGTATATGTGTATGGTTAAACTAGTTGTTTTTATAGTAGTACGGCAAAGTGCCTGCACTGTGCCTGATGGTAAATACAGTACAATCCATTAACAACGCCGGCCACAGAGAGGTACTCAATTTATCACCGGTTGTCGCTGTTATGACGGCCTCCACGGTCAGCTTGACGTATTTATCACCATGTGCTGTCGGGTACAGATACCCTATCACTCCACTTGATTACAGAACAAACATCGACTGATCCTGGTACGCGACATGCCTCAGCATATCACTATACCGGTTGTTACACCTGCTGTATGATGGTCGCATTCCAATCGGACGTAATTACCTTGTCCTATTACCCAGCAAAGGATAATAATAAGACAATGTTTTACAGATCACATGTCCACTTGAACGCAATATAAACATTTTTAATTTCCTTTTTCATAAACATTTACTAACATAAAAGCTAAAGGAAAAATATATAAATAGTATTAGCAGACGCTATCTGGTTCCAAAACGACTGCAATGTTCGAGAATAAGAATATTTCATTGTTGAAATAGTTTTCATTTTGTTTCCTTTGATTTCAGCTTTGCTATGAGGCCAATATTTGTTTGCAGTTTATTTCCGGTTGCAGCAAGAAGGATATAATATACTAATATGCTCTTTATGATATATATATATTTTGTTTGTTTAGGTAACAGGCATGGCTGGCATTTTTATGCCTTAGTAGTAAATATAGGTGGGTCGTGTTCCGGGATCAGCCCACTGGGTCACGACCACCATGGACAAATTGATAAAACCGTCAGAGTGACTCTCCTTTGTTTTATCACGTTTCAAGGTCAGCTAGTGTATACTCAGCTGCCGCGAGGCTTGCAATGTACTGCTGATATGTCTAGGGGCAAAACTTTGAACTCGATTCTTCTTTTACCGAAAATTCTCGATGTGTTATTCGAATTCTCCTATTCTAACATTTATGAGAACAACAACGAAAGTTGAAATATAATAACAAAAAAATAAAATAATAATAATAAAATAATTGAGACGTTTTTTATCAACTTTCACATGCCACACGCCCAAAAGAAAATAACCAATATTTATTCATTTTACTTCATTGAAAATAACCTGTTGATTTTTCTTTTACAAAAAACGTAATTTAATTAAAACATAAGTTAAAAATTAAAACATAAGTTTGTTTTAAAATAATTAAACATAACTTTCCTACAAAACTATGTACTAAAAATGACCGTTGTACTACAGTATCAAATTACGTATACGGTTGTGTAGTTTATAGTAATATGGAGTATATACTTGTAATTTTAATCTGAAACATCTAATAGTGCATTTGGGGTTGGGAGGGGGTAAAATCGTTTGTACATTAACCAATTTGTTCGTAACGATGTAACTTTTAGATTTGTCTTAAGCTTCTTCCTAATACGTATTTGTGAATGTTATCAACAAAGTTATTAACGCCACATCATCTATATTCTCATTTTCCCGAAATATAAAATTATATTTATTTATTCTGAGGGATATATAACCTCACGACTTTTGCGTCTAGTCGATAAAAACGTCGTTGAACTTTTTAATTTTTGTTCAATTTCAATTACATGCGAAATATTGTTCATTACAGATTAAATGATTTAAAGCACACCGCGGCTATCTAGCATTCTCTTTGAGCGGGATCGTAATAAATTCTGAATGTTTATCTAATAAGTCTGAAGTATTAAATCGACCAATTTACTCTTCTTTAAAACTAGATCGCAGACATAAAATACACCAAGTTGTAAAACTTACGAGCCAAGTTGTGCCGGGGTCGCCGTATGTCACGGTTCCTAGGAATTCTGCCAGCCGACTGCGGAGCCAAACAACTTAAATCCCCGATTTTACTATCGCTTCTTCCTGTGTCTAACGATCCGTGGCTGGTCGCGACAATATTACGGTTTTGGGTTTTACATGTTTCACACTGCATCCGATAAATTCTGTTTATTTATTTAAAAACAGATTATGGCGGTGCCGTATAGCTTATATAATGTTGAGATACATGTAGGATATTTATTAAAACGCATCCGGTGTTACTCATTAACAACTTTATGTATGAAATGGATTATTGTATTATTTATTCATAGATGGATAGTTTTAATTTTCAAACTAAATTTAATATTAAAATTTGTATAAATCACATGTACTAATGTGAAATAAGCTTCCATTGGTTTTATAATACGCGTATTTTTTCATAAAATTTTTATCATTCTTGAAATAAATTGACATTCATGACTCCATTACATGATCTTTTTAAAAGTTTTGTTTCTATATTACCTACTATTTACATTATACGCAAAAGATTAGGTATATATACAAATAAAAATTATTTCTAAAATCTGGAAATTCGAAGCTTAAGTTACGATTTCAATTATTCTTTTACAGTCTTAACCGCCTGTATTTATTATTATCACGTATTATATTTTTCTAATTTTACATATAATGGACTCTATATTTTACTTGTCTACGTCTGATGAGTGCAAATAATTTTTATTCAGTTGAGAAGTAAGCGTGGTCTCTCGAGTAACTGTCCCCGCTAACAAGGCAAACGTTGTTATGAAACCGCAGAGTGTGTCAAGTACATCGAGTGCCAGTTTGGCCGACGCTGCCGCTATGAATCACTTTAAGCTAGAGTTGCGGCCACTCACAGCGCCAAGCCACTATCGACCAGCTAATAACAGTAATGCAGCTAAATCTCACTGATAAAGCCGTGTTTCTACTTAATGTCTGATCACTTCCACTGACACGTTAGAGGTATTTTATCTGAAGGTTGGTTTTTTTCCGCAATGAAATTTATTAAGTATTTAGTTAATTTCTCGATCTAATTTAAAAGAAGATTGAGATTTTAAGTCATATTGGGATCCGAGCGGTACACTTCAGTGTTTGGACGCGATGCCCTAAGGCAGTACGTTCTAGGAGGCAATTAGCTTTGTGGACAACGAACGCAGACAAGGCACTTCCAAGACTTATATGTGAAGTTGTCTACAAGATTTATGTGTGCCTTGTGACATTGCTTGATTTAATAATAATAATCCATTTTTAGAAAATGTACACATGGCATTAGGCTTTATATGTATATATTTTTTCATACTTTTTAGATTTAGATTGTTACTACAATATCACTTTATTTCATTTTATCGAAGCCAGCATTGGCCGTTTCTAGCTGACTAATGTTATTTATTCGCTAAACATTACCCACTATACTAGTTCTCTTTTCAGGATTTACTAACAAGCTATTAAAACCCATTAAATTAATTGTATGTATTGTTACAGGTTAAACTACAAGCTATGTGGGCTATCGCCGTGGTGGTGGCACCTGTGCAACGTGGTACTACACGCGGCATGCAGCGCGCTCGTGGCCCGAGCTGCCGCGCTCGTGGCGCGCCTGCAGAGACCGTTCGCGGCGCTGGCGGGATTGCTGTTCGCGATCCATCCCATCCATACTGAAGCGGTAAGTGCTCTCTCTGCATTTATTTTATTGTTATGCAAGCAACTATTTTCATTCTATTCAATTTAAGTCGTATTTGTAGGGATCGCGGGTGCATATTATATTAAATGATAAGTCAAATATGGGTTCACACGGTTATTTAATTCTAATCTAAGTTAAATTTGTATTACGGTAATTTAACAGCTGATATACTGTACATATATAGACATTTAACACCCAGACACAACTGATAATTAGGCTCATCACACAAAAGTCATTTACGGAGATCGAACCCATGGCCTCTCAGTTCAATAGTAGAGCTTAATACCACTGAGTTACGAGGCCTATTAATATTTTATTTTATTTTATAGAAAAGGTACAATTAGATGGAATGGAAGATAACAGATTAATTATTTCAAAAATAATGAGACGATATTATAGTATGACAAATCTTTTATCCTATTACAAATTGTACACGATTATTGCTTATAAATTTAAAAACATAGCTTAATGCAAATGAATATTATATTTCTTATGGAGCTCGCCATATTCAGCACATAAATAAATGCAGCATAATTAACGATAGATTTATTATGAGGTCAAATACGTCCCTAGATGTCAATTGTTTATCAACAGTTCATCTTTTTCAGTCGACTGTTGTTATAATAATGTTAGCAAATATTATTCTATATAATTAAAAAAAAGTGGAACCTAGACAGTTATGTAAAAAATTGTTTTAAAGTTTTTATAAACAATTAAGTTATTATTTTGAATATTTAATGGAATTGTAATTGACTTACGAATAAAGCTGTAATTAACCTTTATAAATTAACAGACGCTAAGTTGAAACGCCGAAGGGTTGTTTTGTTCATGACTTGAGGGATTAAAGGTTTAATATAACTTCAATTTTCATTTTGTATTGTTCCTGTTATAAATTTACAAGGATTTATGGTTTTGATGTGAATTTTCTTAATATTCAGGCAACGGAACAACGTCTACGAAATCATAATTATTTTGAATTGTAATATTTTTCGTACAATTTGAAAACAATCAATTCATTTAAAACTAGCTGGACCCGTAGATGTTGTGTCCTGGCCTTTTCAGTAGTCAATGACTTGACGACAGCACTGCCTATCGCGGTTACCTATCCTGATAAGTAGATTCTATCCTTGGATAGAATAAAAACCTCCATGAAGAAACACTTTAGATATGTCAACTTCCATGGTATTAGAGTATGTTGGAGTCTACCTATCTCATATATACCGACATCCATTTTTATATATAGACTAGCTGTGCGCCACGGTTTCACCCGTGTTAAGTTTTATTCATTCGAACAGTTCTCCACCGCACCGTCACCAATGCACCCGTGTAGCGAATAGTTAACTAGTATCACTTCTCGAACTTACCTACGGCTTGCCAGATTGCTTTACGTTCATGATTACTGTTCTACTCCTTAGTTTCGTGGCGTGAAGTTTATAGCCTTTAACGTACCTCAATAGAGACGGTATATAATACAAATTTTTTTTTTTCAAATCTGCCTGTCAGTTACAGAGATTACCCTCCACCATACACAAACTCACAAAATTCGCAGTCTTTCTTTATAATATTTTAGTATATATTACATTATAAATAATGTAAGTTTTGAATTGTAAATAAAATTCGCCGTTTATCCAATCAAGTTAACGACGAAAATCCCTAAGCGCTTTTTAGTTAGCAGTATTCTATTATTATTATCTCAGTGTCCCAGCTTAACCCTATCGTAACTAATCTTCTCTAAACCCTGTCCCATAGCATTGCAATATTTCTACATTAACCCGGTTCAGAGTATACACTGTCTTCCTCTCTCTCTCTCTCTCTCTGTCTGTCTCGGTGTCGTTTATGAATAATTCAATGTACGCGTTACGCGTTGTTACACTCGTGTAATAAATAGTGCTTCCTTTACTACAGGTTCGAATTAAGTTTTGGGGGTACGTTCCAATATTCATTTTTTATTTTGGTTACTCACGTTTATACGTTTTTATTGTTTTATTAATGTAGGTTGCACGACCGTAACAAGGATAAATAAATACGCTGTAAATTTTTGTTGAAACTTGTTATTAATATATTTGGAATTAACGCATCAGGATATGCATATGCATTGATATTCTTTTTTATCTTATGGAAAGTAAAGTTAACCAAATAATATTTTCAATTTTATTATTTATTTTAACGTGAAAAATACGTTTTGATGTTATATGGTGGTAAGTTAATTACAGCATGAGAACATCGGCCACTGTATCGAGGATCTACCGACACTTGTTGTCCTAATGACATATTATGAACGTACCATGGGGAAAGTCACTAGCTCGAGTTAAATAGATAGACACCAGCTGTTTTCGAAATGCAACGCGCATTAGCATAAGTTGCTATGATAGGTTTTCCACAATATTGATTATAGTCGTGATCTAGTTAAGAAAAGTACCTTCTCACCTCATTATCTCCAATTACTTATTTGTTACTCAAAAAGGTGTACCTCATGCAAGTAAGACTTGGGTAACAAGCTTACTTGCTACTTAAAACAACCTGATATATCGAATCATTGTTTAATTTCGGTCAGAAGCTTGTATTATACAAAACATGCCTTAATACGTACCTGTTAATATAGGAGACATTTTTATGTAATTTCACGTGGTGTATTTGCACATGGAGACATTTTGCATGTCACACGTGCTACGTCGTAGACATCTTACTTTACAAGCACGCTACGCTATATACAGTGTACCTCGTAGAAATGCTACGCCATACGTAGTTCACTTTATATGTCTAATTTAGAATACGTAACTATGTATTAACTAATAAGTCAACACATTTTACGAAACGATGATTTTGATGAATAAGATTTTTACATCTAGAATTTTATCTTATTCGTAGTTCATTAAAATAACTTTGAAATAATTAATAATTTAGCATTATTTTTTATGATTTTAGCATTTTTAATGATCTTGGTCTTATCTCAGGTTAATAGTAAAACTGTTTCATTGCAAAATATTTTATCCTTGTAAAGGGTAAAGCATTTAATTACTTATTATAATACAATAAAGATATAAAATTAAATCATAATTGGTAAACAATTTGCTATTCTTATATTACAATACTAAATTAATATAAATTTTCGTACCTTTGAATTGAATTACTTTTGAAATAATGTTAAGGAATGATACATTTTTGTTCTTCTTTTATCCAATTTTTCAAAGCATTGTCAATGTCTGCAAATCGCGTCGGGAAGTATATCAAAATTAATTTTATTTGTAGAAACCGTTAAATAATAATATTTAAGTTTACGTTCATATCCACATATTTAAATGCAAACAAAGTATTGCACCAGATTTTGACTAATTTCGATACCAGTTAAAATAATACAAAATGGGTTTTAGGCACATTGGGCTTCTTAAACTAAAATGAAATTGTCCATTTAAGATTTGATCAAAAAATGTTTTATATTATATATTCAGAAGCGCCGTTATGTGTGACGATGTGGGCCACCACCAACAGCCTCACGGTCCAAGGGTATATCGCTATGAAGGTTAGGTTTCTTTGAATCATGGAAAATATGTAGTTAGGATAATCCAAAACTTTACTCGTTGTAAAACTATAAATCCCGCTGACTAGCAAGCATCAGGTAATAATAATCTACCACATTCATTTCTTAAAAATCAAGCTTAGCAACGTTTGCTGACGGACGTCCACTGTTTCGCATAAGCGTCGTTTTTCTAAGTAAGCACAGCTCCACACAATTACCGGCAACTATGATTCTTGTTTCTTGTTATATAAAATTCGTAAGTTCAGGTTCTAATAATTTTATATGAGGATTTACTTGAAGATCATAGAATACGCTCTTAAAGTAGGAATACCATGTGAAACCGATCAGTAATAATGTTACAAATGAAAAATGAAACTTGCGCTATAAATAACGTATTGGGTGCTATTAAAATGACGCATGACACCATTTAGCAGTGCGGGAGGAGAAAACGATGTCAAACGGGTGAGTATGCCTTGTGTGACATGTGTTTTTATGTGTCATACGAGGTGATATGTTTTTGTTATTTGAAGACAAAAGCTTTTAAAATGAACCTCGAAATAATATAAATTCTACGTTAGCTGTGACGTCTCGCCGACATTATAGTTAATAACATTTATGAAAAATATAGGTAATATAAATAACGTTAAAAGAGAGGAAGAAGGATTTTTCAAAACTCGTATACGGTTATTTCGTATTTTTCGTAACATTATTGCTATCTCAAGAAGATATTACATATATAAATTGCTTTGTCTATGTCGCCATGTGACTTGCCTAGTGAGTCTTAAAATTTTCGTACTAATATTGCGTAAATACATTCGTTCATTAATTGTAAGCTTAGTTCAGCGTCACACGTTGACTTCGATTCATCCTCAGTCAGAAAAAATATTATTTGCAATACTCTGATAGGTGATATAGCTTGTGTAGGGTTCGACTGATGTATCACAACCAACATACCCATGTTTAACGTAGAGTGGCTACCTTGCTATGTTGCTACTGCTACTTAGGGTTGAAGTCTTTGGATGGCAACACCCATTATTAGCTCGGCCCAACCTATTCCTCGGAAATTGCAATGTATAAATGTCTGTCAGGATACTGACGATTTGAACAACGCGACTGGCAGATTTGTAAAGCAGGCGACGGTGAGTTATTGTGTTAGACATCCTTCAACATGAGAATGGTTATTAAGAACCGAGATTAGTCGTTGACGATTCAATAATCGACCACAAAAAAGGAATCACACAGCACCCTGCAGACGAAATTACTATCTAGCACATAAATAAAATATATATAAATAAGCAAAAATTAGTGTTATGCTCCGTTTAGGAGTGAAAAATGTGGGAACGGTATCAGAGCTCCTTGGGTAAGGGAGGTTTATAAGAGAGGTAGGGCACATATACATTTCTTTGGAGATTTCTACTAACTTGGGGCAGTCCAAATAGTAGAATACCTCAACCCTACAGAAGATCATAGCCAATTAATCCTAGCCAATAACTGACGAAGGTTAAACTGGCTAAACTATGTCAATTAATCATTTCTCTATTAAAAAATATAATAATACCTGCCTGTAATTTCTTCATTATTGGACAAAGTCCTCTTCTCGAGGGAAGGCACGAACCTAATCACCACATCAAACCATAATATATTATCTATTTCCGACATTAAAGAATCCATAGCTTTATGTTTTATTCCCACAGTGTGAACCTTTCTTCACGACGTTTTCATTCACCGTCAATCAATAGCTTTACTAATAAAATTCAAAGCACGTAAATGCATGTGAATTCCGAAACATTCGTTCGAAATACCGAGACTTGAGAACGAATATCGGCATACATTTCACTGGTTTATCGTCGTTCATAGTAACCTCGTATTATTTAAAGCTCATAAACCACAAATTAGTTAGGAAACATATTGAGTATGTAAGTATATACATAGTGTTTCCTAAATCCTATTTTATACCTCACCGGGCCACGAAGTAGTACATTGAACCCAGGTATTAGGTATTCGTTTTACTGCCATGTGTACAGGCGGTCATAAAATACACTTTTATGTTAGCCAGCACCTACGCCTTACGGGTTAAATTGATTTTTAGATTGACGGGGTTTTTTTAGTCTGTAATTAATCAAATCTATTAGAAACGTGAGTTCTTAATAAATATTTATAATAATATGTTTTTTGGGATCGCCAAAGTTACGTAACGCCAATTGGTTAACAATATAAGGCAAGCTTTTGCATTGAAGAATTCAATAGACTTTGCAAATAGTTGGCATTTGGCGAGTGGATGTAGATCAATAAGTACCTATGTAAAATATCATTTCAAACCCTGTAGATATTCTTTATATTCTAGATAACATCGTAACTAAATACTGTGCTGTCTAATTTATTTAATGCAAACTAATTTTATTAGGTACTTAAAATTAGAATTACGTGGCTTTTAACATTCATAATGAAAAGAAAGTTACTCTTTAATTCTTTACCAAGGCTAAATTGCCTCGTTACGGCGTTTAAGTTAAATTAAACTCTTAATTCCGTGACCTTAGATTATCTATTCCTCGTACTTATTTATATAAGGGAGATTTGAGATTGTCATTTTAATCATTTATATTTCCTAACTCAATAGGTATTATTATTTTAATTTTAATAAAAACCACATTAAAAAACTCAGCTTTTTTTTAGAAAAAAGCATATTGGTAATATTTTTATTACGAACTACCGTTTATAAATTGAATATTCCGAAAGATTTACATATGTATTTTATAACCTTATATTTAGACCTCCCATATTTTACCACGCCATCCATCAACTAAACTACACTCATATCGGCTAGATTTGATAAAAAAAAGTAATTTAATAACTTGTTATTTCTATTTTTGTCTATGTGCCTGTACTTTTGATAATAAAATTTGTTTGTAACAATTTTGCCAGCGAGTGTACTTACACGCCGATGCTTAGGCAGTTTTAGATGTGTACGCACGAGGAATTTGTGGTTTTACGGCACGTAACTCCATTTTATGACGGTCATGTCATAGTTACTTACTGAGTTCTGAGTTATGCTTATTTCAGAGTGAAATATTAGAGATACGCTAAATTGTAATTTTTATCTATACCTAATTTTTTTGCTTTATGGTGTACACTGTAACCTGATGGTAAGTAATTTACAGTCCAGGAACAAAGGTGATGTTCATATGAGGATTTTATGACGGTCACCGTCGTGTTAGCCGGCTTGTACATCTACTACAGCACAAGGTACTCAGTAGCTGGATAAATACTATCTGGCTATAAATTGAACTAATAAGGCAATATACTATGAAGAGTTTTTAACCATGTATATGGTGATCGGTGTACGATAAGGCTCACATGAGCTACAGCCACTCCCATCATTTCATCAGCCATTCTCCATTATCAACGTTTATTATTCAGCATTGTAAAACGCGTGCCAGTCCGGGGTCTGAAATATTTCGATTACAACAAAGCTTGGTCTGTGCTCACAATTAATATGTATTAATTAGCACAGCCAGGGTATTTCCGTGGGTAACAAAGCAAACCGAGGAATAAAAGACAACTCGCAAAGTTTCTAAACATACACATTAAAAATTTACCAAAAAAGAAGTAAGTAAACTCTCGAGGGCGTTGAAACTGAAAATGAATATGCAAAGTCCACTTAAAAGCGTCTGTTGTTGTAATTACTTATAATATTTATAATTCACTACATAATTATATACCACTAGCTGTGCCCCACGGTTATACCCATGTTAAATTCATTCGACTAACTTTTGACCGTGACTGCCGCGCAGCTAACGCACCCGAGAAGCATATCGTTGTTCTCACTTCCCGTTAGATTCAGATTGCTTAACACCCATGGTTACTGCTACGCTCCTTATGGTCGTAGCGTAAAGTTGAATCTGACTTGTAGTTCCAGAGATTAGCGCAAACATAGAATAACTTGGATTTTAAAATATTAAGTATAGATTGAATTAGATTAGATATGCGATTAGATAAATATTATTTATATATTTAACATCCAGACACAGAACTAACAATCATGCTCAACACATAAGGCGGATATACAGTGTAAGGACAGACTACTGAGCCATAAGTTTACAAAACCATAAGATACTACAATTGAATACTCAATTAAATGAACTAATAACCTTAATTACTAAAAAGAGACTATATTTAAGTTCAAAGTGACTCTTTAGCTACATAATTTTACAGATTTTATTAAAATTCCTTCCGATAAATGGCGTCAGGAACCACAGCTGCGTGGAAAAGAGTTATTATTCTGAACTTGCAATCTAGTACCTAATACATTAATATAGTTACTGAAACATAACATAGCATACGTAGAGTCTAAGTTATGGATTATTCGGAGGTGAACTCCAAAATTTACATTTCACTTACGCAAACAACGTTAGTTCCCAGAGCGAGCGTGCGCTCGAGAGAGATGGATCATACTCACCTTCTACGTACCTCGACAGTGTATTCTCCTTGGGTCTGCATTTATGTTAGAAATACTCTAAGATATTTATCTACTACCTACCAGTTAGGGTGATCGGAACATTCATTCTGAATGAATAACAACGAACGGAATTCATTTTCCTAAAAACCTTGCGTCTTACGCAACTCAAAATTAATTTACACTTAAATAATAATCTTGGTGGCTTACAACATATTAATTTAATTAAGTAATAGATTGAAAAATGTAAGTTACAATAAACAAGATCGAAATCACAATTATTATTATATTCAATTTAGGCCCTGGGAAGATATTTACTAATGTTACAACAGTCATTGAGAAGACCCGGCAAGTCTTTTAGGGTGTCTCGGACTCAATATAGGGAATAAGGGTGCGTTCCACGTAGTCTGGTTGCTAACTGTTTTAATAAAATCTATGTAAACAACTAGGCTAATGTAACACTAAGCGTTAAAGTTCAAAAACCCATTGAAGATAAGGAAAGTAGTTGTTAAAATATGTAATCATTGTTATGGTGAAAATATTATCAAAATTTAAGAGAGCGAAAAGCGTAACTGATCCGTGTGACAGCTCGGCGGTTACCGCTCGCTGTGCATATAATTAAAATTTAAATTGAGGTACCTTTACAGTTTACCTTGACCAAAACAATCTGCTTACACTAACAAGTAGCGCAATAAATTGTTTCAACTAAATAAATAGTTTATTTATTGCACATATAAATAACTTACTACATAATAAACGCCAACGGCATAGACATCGGTATACTATGCTTTACCTCACGAACGGTTATCACCCGTTCACATAACCGTTTACTTATTTATAACGTCCATATTTTTTGGTCAGAATCTACAATTCAATTTTATAATAAATACACAATTAGCTATAGTTAATTATGATGTTTATGAATTTATAAATATACTATTACATTATTACTAGCTGTGCCCGCGGTTTTTAATATTTATCATAAGCGTCTCATTTTTTTATTTTATTTTATCTATTTATATAATAACACTCAAAGTCTTTATTAGTCTGTCCGTTTATGTTCTTTTCACACGTAAACCACTTATCCGAAATACAAGTTTTTTTTTAATTCAAAACTATTGTCTGGTCAATATATAGAATATATTTTATTAAATAAAGTAACATATGAAGTAAGCAGTGACAACAATGGTGAATCAATTCGGAAAAAGTATGCCCTTGGGGCGCTTAAACTACTTGTGCTGAGTAAGCCATAGGAGATATATGAAATTAATGTACTACATAATTGCAGAACTTAAAAAGATCTTACAAAAAAGTTTGCTATGGCATATATCTATCTTCTAAGAATCCCCTACAATAAGCATTTTTGTCTTTAAAATAATTCCAGTCATTCCAGAATTCCAGTAAATAATAGTCCATTCCGTAGTTTACGTGAGCGGAGCCGCGAGCAGCTAGTCATTTCTAAACATATCAATGATTCTATCAATTGATTGATGACATATACTTATACATATATTTTCCATGTACAATAATTAATTGAAATCACTTGAGAAATAATAGCAAAATATTTGTAATATTTTAAACGATTTCTATAAATATTTTTGACAATACAACTTAATAACACTCGATGATGTAATTTTGTAAGATGAATTGTCATCTAGAATTAAATTAATTCAATAAATAAATTGCGTGAAAATTAAAAATAATTTTGATCACCTGAAAGAAGTGTATAACTACTAACGCGCATACGTATAACACCCAAGTTTTCCGTAAGTCGTCGAATTCGTTGAATTGAACTTTGCTCAGTCAATGCTAATCAAATGCAAAGTATGCGACTATAAATTTGAATTCTGGACTTAAGGTTCAGATAAGTCTGAGTACGCTCTACAGATTTCAGCTTTATAGCATAGATAGACAAAAATTTGGTAATGTCATGTTCGTGATCAATGTCCGTTATAATAGACCAATGTCTATAACGAAATTTGGAATAAAATTACATGTACAGAATTATCATAAACTATTAATATGTGTTCGGAGTCACACAATCGAACTGCTCTTTAGGTATAATATACTATTTTAATACTTCCAACCATAAGCAACTCGACATCACCGCCCGCTATCTACCATTAGCGGCTGTACATTGTTAGCGTAGCGCAATATTAGGTCTGTGATTGTAACCATTTTATAATCAAAAACAAAAATGAATTTATTCAATTTAGGCCCTAAGAAGACACTTAGGAACTACAAACACTACTACCGGTTCGGAAAACTACCCAGTCATCGAGAAGAAACGACAAGAAACTCGATCGAGCTTATATTATTTTAATTATTTTTTCCTAACTGTATAAATAATGTTTACAGTCAATAATCATGTTAATAATTTAGTGGATGCTCAGAGAGGGAGTCACTTCCAGACATCACTATCATTCGCATAATAATTCCCCTATAATAACATTTTGACAGTAAAACCTGCTTGTCATAGTCCTTGAACTCATTATCTGGTAAATCAGTAATATGCGTCTTATTATAGAACTATTACCTAAATACTTTAATTAGTCTTACTAAATCTAAAACACGGTACGACTAATTTATGTCTATTTCTAGTACCTGTTCAAACTGTGCTGGTCTTTTACAAAATCAAGCTTGTCAAAGTTTTTATGAATATACCTCAAAATATCAAGAATATATAGGTAGGGCAAGGTCAAGATAATAAACTCCTAGAACCTGCTCCTCAGTGATTCGCGAGATCTCATGTCGTATATTGCTCGAACTGCTCGCTTTTGTAATATGAATATGGCGTCTACCTCAGCTGCTGAACCCCACAGCAAAATACCAATAAAAATGTAGACTATACCTATAATTAATGTAATATAAATAATTAAACCAATTACAACAACGAATAATCAGACTCCTCTACAATACTTATTATAACGTTTTATATTTTTACTTTTAATTTGAGATTTACATTATAGTTTTAAAATTAATAATTGTCATTTAAGTACATACCTACATATAAAGAAAGTTTTATAAATTTAACAAAGCTTCTACAAAATAGCGATCATTTTGTTTTAATTTCATTTCTTGAGTGCACTTTCAAGTTGTATTTAAAAACGTAATTCCAACATAAAAACATTACGCGAAGTGGAAATTTCAATCGGAACAGTGCAATAAAACATTCTTATATCTGAGAAACTGTTACCTCGAGGAGTAATAAATCTGTTCGGGGTTTATCCGGACCTGAAGTGGAGACAAGGAGTTTTCGTGCTAACTCCTAGCTACGAGTATGTAATATATCTTCTTTACAAACATGTACCTACTTATTACTCTAAATAATGTTTTTTTTTAAATTCTACGATCTTCATAATTTTACTTAACGAGTTGATGATGGATATCGCGCCCTTAGGCTTAAGGGCCGTGTTATTAAACTATCTCTTTCTGGCTGGCGAGTCTGCATTATTTAACATCATTTTCAAGACATCACCTATAAAGGTTAAAGAATAATGTTCTAATAATACAGACGTCATTAATACTTAGAACCACTTCAGCTGCGAAGAGACATTGCCTCGCTAAGCATGTTTTGTCATCTGTATCATGGTGAAAGATCTGAATACCATGCAGATGTGGAAATCTTCCAGACAACGTGTTCTCTCTTTTCTATAATACTCGGTCCTTCAAACGAGGCCTTAAGTTGTATTTCAGAAGACATTTTGCCAAGCAATGTAGTATAAAAAAGTTATCAAAAGACCAAGGAGTTTGGTATAAGTGAGACACTTGTAGAACAAGTGCTATGTTTCTTCTAGCATATTCTTAAATCTTAATTTTATTTTGGTACTTTTATTCTTAAAATCATACCAGTCACATGATAATATCAGTATAAAAATCTTCGTGTTTTCATTAGATGGATCCCTTTGTATACTCATTTTACTCGGAATATTATTATTTTTAATTAAGCTTCTGACGATAGGTTTTCAATCTGAAACCGACGCGGTAAAAGTAAAACATTGCAACAGAATTACTCGGGTAAACGTGCCATAGCGATAAATCTCAATGGGTTTATCTTCAGTCGGAGTGGAGAGAGCATCTCTCCAAGCTGACGACTGATTACTATATATTAAATTGGCTATTAAATTTTACACATTAAAAATTAGATGGTTTTATTATATACGATATTAAAATTAAATGTTTGGTATCACATTTAGAGCTTTATATGTGCAGTATAAATATTACCGGAAGAACAATACTTTTCTGCATATACGAATATTATATAATATTATTTCTCAAATACCGAATTTAAGATACAAAAACAACACGAATACAGAAAGAGCGAAAAATGTAGAGAAAGTAAGAGAACATCTTCTCCATATTCACTATGCATATCGCACACCTTTAACGACAAAGAGTTACTAAACAAAAATTTTCATGAATTGACTTATCAATGCCATTTATCTTAAAAATTACATTCACTGTAAAATGAATTTTACATTTCTTTGAAATTCCATATAAAAAGCTAGATGGCGTTCAAGTTTTCCTTTACCAAACCAAAGTTTGATTGGGTTGCTAAATGCAATAACATCTTTATTACACCCAATTTATTATAATATTATAATAATAATATATAATTTTTTATATTGACTAGTGCGAATATCGATATCTTTCATTCTACTTAATATTTAAAAAGTTATATTAATTTTATAATATAGCTGACATTTATTTTTAAAAATCAGTTGTTCATTTATTTTCCCGTCTTTCCATTTTTCTTTAATATTGCTGTTTTTGTGGCCAAGGAAAAATTGAAATTCGCATTAATTTCCAACACAAGGTCCGTCGTGGCACCAACGTAGCGCAGTAGGCACACAATATCAACGACGTATATGGACTAGGTACCGCAAGTCAACGCATGATAGGTTTTTGGTTTAATCGCTTCCGTTTTACAAATTTTGATCTCAACAATGAGTTCCTTGGCCAACTGGAAAGGAAAATCGATAACGATTAATTGAAAGCCGTAGTGGCAGCAGATTCATCTCAAACCACGTCAGAATTAGTAGCAGTCTTCAACGTAACTGATAAAATGATACTGATTCATTTACGTTAAATTGGAAAAATAAAAAAGCTCGGAAAGTGGGTGCCGTGCTGAACAACAACAACAAATTGAATTGAATTGCGTTGAATCCGTCTGTAACTTGTTGAATAAGCACACAAATGAGGGGATTTTGAATCGGATTATTACTTTTTATGAAAAGTGGGTTCTGTATGATAAATGTAAATGTCCGTTGCACTGGTTGGACACAGGGAAGGTAGCCAAATCATGTCCTAAACGCAAAGTGAGTCAAAAGAAGCTACTTGTGAGTGTATGGTGGACTTGCGCCGGCATTGTTCATTACAGCATCTTGAGACGTGTTACAACAATTACGACAGAAGTGTACTGTGAAGAATTGCAAATGATGATGGGCCAGCTTATTGTAAAACATCAAAGATTTGTCAATTCTTCTAGTCAACTCCTTCCTCATGACAACAATCGCATAAGAGACTGTTTCCAAATTACAGGAGTTACGACTGAAAGCTGTCCGTCACCCACCATACTCATCAGGCCTTGCTCTCACTGATTTCCATTTTTCTTCCGAATTTGGATAGTTTGTTGCGGGAGAAAAAACCCAAATAGATTAGGCGGTTAAAAACGCCTTTAAAAAGTTCACCGATTCCCGTCTCCAGGAATTTTAAAGCAAAGGCATCAGTGACCTTCCATTAAAATAGCAAAAGTACAACGTGAATACTACTACTAATAAAATATATACTTTCATTTTTTAATGTTTTATTTTTTATTGTCTTGTTTGTTTTTGTAATTTTTATTGTAATTGTGTTGTCTTTAATATTATTGAAGTGAAACTTCTTATGCGACTTCCAACGCCAAACGTTTAACGTTTAACGCACATTATCGATCTCTCCTCTTTGTTTGTGTGAACCAGAGCGAGAGAGCAATATATTATCGGTCTCTCCTCTTTGTGTGAGCCAGAGCGAGAGAGCAAATGTCGGTGTGTATGTATATTGCATACTGTTTAAATAAAATATAAAATATCTTTTAAAATGAAGTTTCACTTCTATCGTGTGTGAATCACACACACACCTTTTTTTGTATATAGTCTTACTGAATGTCAAACATAAACATAATAAATTCATTTATTATTACAACATTTGTTATTAGTGAAATACTGCTCGCTCAATATACAAATACAAATCTAATATAAAATATCAATATAAAAAGAAAGTTGTGTAGCAATATCATATAGGTATAAATATATATATTTATTATTGCTTGTTCAAATATCTCTTTGTAGGTAAATTAACAGTGTAACCTTGGCGTAATCTGTGATTATAGAAGTATAGTCTTCGACAATAGAACCTTAATAATGTTCAAACTTATAATTTTAATTATTAATGGTCGAATTTCGACCACTGGGCGACCACTAATATTTATAAAATATAATATATGTATATAATATAAAATAAGTGAATATAACTACCAGCTGACCCGTTCGACTATATCAAACATACAATATAAACAATATAACAGCTATCATGTTAGTTAAAGAGAATATTAATAGATGGCGCCTTGAATATATTTTATTAGCATCAACTGGTGACATTCCTAATTTTTTTTTAAACCAATACATTAGTTTTAACATATGTGTATGTTTCTTCAATAGCGGGGAATATAAGCTTTAAAATGGTGTTCAAATAATTAATTTTGATGAAGAATTAACGATGACATGGCGTTGCTAAAAAAAATACCGTCCTTTTCATACTAGATGACGATACTAAGAAAACATTTCTAGATTGTAACATGTTTTTGTAACATCAAATGATTACAATTAACATAAACATTTCGTTCATTTGCTAAATATCGTATCTATTAACACAAGCTGGTTGAATTTTAATTAATATCGCGTGAGAATTGTACCAATTTCACGGCGCATCTGGCGTCCTCGGCTGAATGCGACTACTGGAGTTCCTCCTTCATTTTAACATCTTCGTATATATTTTAATAACTGTTACTCAAACCACATGCTCAGTGATGATTATAGTGATGCTGTAAACGAAATTAGTTCCTCTATAGACAAGAGTAGAAAGTGATTTTTAAAGTGCATATGCTTGAATAATTTGATCTACTTCATAAAATAAAAATTATACTATACTTTGCTAATTCAGTGCTTTACAGAAGTGACTAGTAATTTCTGAACAAAAAATATTTCATTTCGATAATTTTTGTAAAACATTAATATGCCTAATCGTTTCCATTCAAGATCGATATTTTGGGAATAATATTTTTAGATAGGCTGTTCTTTGCTGTAAACGGTTTTCGTTGTGTGTTTCAGATGAAGTATTTAAATTTAATTTATAATTGAAGTTTTAGACTTACTAAGTAAAAAAATCTTTTTAGTTAATTGTATAATTATAGAATATCTATAATAAGATCCCTAAGCACATTACCGATTTACCTGAACATTTTTTTTTCGAACTGACTATTCTGTTAGCTTAGGGACCCTGGAGCCATTGCGGCTTCTACAGCTTCACTGGGCTTGAACTTACCTGACAACGAGTTCAAGAACCATATGGACCACATTTAACTGTCAAAAGATAGAGTAGATTATTACGTGAATGATAGTGATTGTTTGGAAGTGACTCACTCTCTGTACATCCACTCGTTAAGTCCCTATAATTATAAATTGTAAATGATAATACCTAACACATTTTTTTAAATAATATATTGATCAACCCGATAGATTTTCCTGTCGGCTATTCTCGATGACAGGGATATTTTCCTTACAAACCGGCGATAGTGTTGTAACGTTCATAAGTGCCTTTTTAGGACCTAAAATGAATAAAGTATTTTTGATTTTGAACAGTTTTATATTTTCACCAAAATTTATTATGTAAGTTAAAGAGTCTTTTGGAATAAATTCGTTTTTTAAAATATACAACCATTTAGGATAATAAATTTACGATTCAACTGACAATCCTCATGCTCTAGCCGGCAGCCGCCTTTTAACAGCGTCCAGTCGATAGTACGAATACTACTAGATCAACAGTATGGTTCATTCAATAATCACTCCGTTAAACTACACAACTAATATTATAAATTTATGTAAAAGTTTATATACTTGGATGTTTGTTACTCAATCATGTAAAAACGGCTGAATGGATTTTGGAAATTTTACATACAGATAGTTTATAACCTGGATCAACACATATAATATTTTATACCCCGGTTAAGACCCCATTCTGAATGCCACGCAGATCAAGTCGCGGGCAGAAACTAGTATGTTATATTATTATAATTCAAATTCGAAATATAGTCAGTCAAAATCCAACAATCAATCGGGCAATATACCATACATAATATATGGTATGTTATTATTATATTATATACACGTACCTACGGTTATGTGCGGTTATAGTTAAATCATTTTGAATTATTTTTAAACAATCATTGACATACCGACTGAGAACTGATCTAGGCTGAATATCTTACATAATATCTGTCTGAGTGACATTTTCGCATATAGATTGTTAGACAATTTACACTATTTCATTTCTGCTCATGACCGGTATATATCTACCTAATTCTAATATAAGTACCCTTACGAGGGTAATACGCGGCGGCGCGCAGCTACTAAATAATTCACAGGGCATACAACGGTTATGGTATTTTTCACATCGACAACAAATCCTCTAGACGTCTATTGCTTGATTTTTTACATAAATATAGAGAGCGGGAATGTTAAAGCAAGATGGCATAATTAGTACCAATAAAAAAAAATACAATTCAATTATTATTAACAGTTACTATTATTTCAAGTTAGGTACTGACAATTCATTTTATATATTCGGACGCCGATTTAGATTTTATTTTTTTACGGATTCATGGACTAGTTTGTTTGCTAGGATAAGTGCAGTAACTGACATTTTTATCAAAGATGTGTTAATACCTTATTTGGAATTAGTGCATTAATATTTATCAATTAAAGGCCAATTTTTCAATAATCAGATAATTTTATATGAGGAATAATTCTAGGAATAATATACGTTTTGGCAGACAATGCATGAAAAACGTGTCAAAATTTAAATTTTATTCTCCAAATAAGTTATCTGTTGATTGAAAAATCGACCCTCAGGGTTTAGGGTTCTGTACCTAAAATGAAAAAAAAAAAATTGAACCCTTGTGATCCCAAAACTATCACGCATTTTGTTGTTTATCAATCTATGTTTCAAACCCCTTTTAGACCTTAGTATTAAGATCCATCGCGTCATACAACTTTACAAAATCAAGTTTCTAGGTTAACACAATAAAAGGTTACGGTCCTTCATACCAAAAGTTTCGCTCACTGACCGATTATCAAAACCAATAAGGTACTACTTCCCGGGACCTACAGTTTTTTTTGGTGCTTAGAGAGAGAGAGAGAGAGAGATAGAGAGAGAGATCTTATAGCGTAAGATACGAAATAAATCACAAAATAATGAGTTTCATATGTGGTTATTATATTACCAATCGAAAAATTAATTGTCTTAAGCACAAGCAGAATGAGACTAAATATTCTATTTTACACTCTTAAGTTTAATGGTGTTTTATGTAGTTTTTAAAACGTTTCTTAAAATCGGTAGTCGCTGTCTATTTGTGTATGTTGTCTAAAGGTGTGGTGAATATTATAAATATTTAAACTGTTATCTACCGTCTCGAAGATCTCGTTTCTGCAAGCGATAAGAACTGCGGTTAATCTTGTTTTTATACTTCATCTAGACTTCATAGTAATACTAGCGTTGAAATATCTTACTGCTGTACAAAAATACCTCACACAAAATAAATTCACATCTAGGGGAATTATGGAAATATTTCACAAGTGCTCAGGTTTCCTTATTATGTTTCTCTTCACCGTTAGCTTGTTCCTTAATTTAATTCAAATTAGTATATTTACTGGAATAAACGAAAATTATTGGTACATGACATTGTAGGTAATCTTTGTTCATTATTTAAAAAAAACACAATTTAATTTGATCTTAATAAATTTTAATTTGTTTATATTATAGAATTATTATAGTTTTATTTAATCAGACAGACGGAGAATCTACCACCAAATTGCATAGTTAAAAAAATTGTTACATTCCATTTTCATCATCTATTTGGTGACCGCAAACCAATCGGGCAAGAGTTCCTTAAATGCCTGAGATATTACGATAATTTACTTATGCAGTCCTTGTGAAAATCGAACCTACGACCTCGACGCTGAACGTTGAACGCTCGACGCTACAAAACTCAAACCGAAGCATATAGCAGCACTCATTTAATATTATGATTCTAAATATTTTATACTAAAATTCGATTTATAAAACAATCTCAAATTAGACAACACCCTTATATTTAAACAAGACTAGACTGGAAAATATCAAATTTCCTCACTTGCGGTATCAAGGCTTTCCGAGCGGGTTACTTCGATTTTACACCCCTTAGCTACCCTCCCTGTTATCTTATTACCCTTTGACACACTAATTACCTTATCTAAATACTTTAGAACTGTGGGATTCAATTTATTAAAATGATATTCAGCTCATTAAAACGCCAGCCACAGAATGTATGTTAAAACAGGTTTCATAATCGAAAATTATTTTAAAGATGGCAGGTCAACTGTGAAAGTTTCGACTGTGAAGGCTGTAGAAGTTCGTTATATCATATCTTTGTCGTTCTGTAAAGCTGTGGAAATGTCTCCCGGTTAGTGTGTTCTCTCCTTCCTATAACATGGAGTCCTTCAAACAACCAGACATTCAAAGATATTCGAATATGCTGGCATGACAGCATCGACCATCGATGGATTATAGATCCTCGACCCCGATAAAAGTACCGCGATACCCTTTAATCTCGGACAATTACGAAAGACACTCGAGCCCCTCCACCTTTTCGGTATCTCAATCTCCTGGACCACCCAGACTAAATATCCGGGTGTTACCCGCGACAATATGCTTAGATTGAGGGCACATTTTCATGAAATCCGAAACAAGGTCGCTATGATTTTGGCCCGCTTGCATCCTCTGCTATGCTCGGTAAGCAAATTGTCTCTCAGACATAGGTTTACACTCTGCAACACATGTATCCGTTCGATCCTAACGTACAGTTGCGAAATATTCACCCATATGGGGAAATCAAACTTGAGCCCCTTGTAAATATTGCAAAATCCTTGTTTACGCAAAATAGTCAAGTCGTCCATTTGTTCGTTCGAAACAAAGATCTCCATAAGGATATGGAATTTCATTCGATCGAATCTTACATCAAAACTCTCGCGAAGAGCCATTCGAAAGAGCGTCAAACCATCCGAACCCGTTAGTGCAGCACACCCGCCACGACCATTCTCTCCAACGGCAACTCAAGCCTAGGTCCGTTCCTCCGTCATGGAGCCCTTGAGCTAGCAGCCACTCGCACGATACTGTAACCAAATTACTGATATGATTGTGAAAATTAACTCGTATAAAATCGCGGGCAGATTCTGGTGAGCTATAAAGCTACAGTGCCCACGTTGTTCTCGTTTGTTTGTTTCTCATTTTTTTATTTGGCAAAACAGAAGCTTTTAAGAGTTTTAATAATTAGTCCATATAGTTCGTTTTTTTCGCAATTTTTCTATAATAAATTATTGCACTTCGCGTAGTCTATAAGTCGCATTAATTTATTATAATGTTTGTGTAAGCAATTGTAGAAGAACCTTTATAAAAAAATAATCACCATACATCAGGTGTTACACTCGCCATTGTGACAAGCTTATGCTTGCCGCGTTCTGGTATCAGACGGCGTATGTCCAGTAATCAAGCAGGCTAATCATGACCACCATGGAAATGTTCGTCACAGTGATAGAACTTTTGATTTGTCACGTTTCAAGATCAATCCATGCATACCTGCACGACAAGACGCTTGCTGGTTGGAATGACAGTGACGACCGAATACTATAAAAAAGTGGTAGCTACGTCACTAATAATTTTTAGGAAGATTAGGAGGCAACTGGAAATTCGCATTCCGTGTTATTACTTCGAATTTAATTCACTTGTGAACAATAGCCAAAATATATAAAGTAAAATACTGCAACTTTATAAATTAAATAATGAATAACCAATGAAGCTCTTGCTGAAAACTCCCCATGTTTATTTAATCCGCATCATTTATAATGTAAAATTATTTACTATTGGTGAAAAATATAGTACAGTTTGGAAACAGCGGGGGAAACCGACCCCGGCACCTCGCGCGCGCCACCAAAACAAATATGTCATCAAATTTACATAATTTATCTTCCCGCACCGGAGTATACTCATTAACAAACTGCGGCTTTTATTGATGTTTGTAAATTATTACGAAACGTTTCAACATGGCCCATGATTAATACAAACCTCCATTTTGTATTATAATTACTTATCAATATATAATTACGTATGATTATAATATAGTTATCAATTAAGGGTGGTAGAAATAGTGCAAGGATCAACTGCGGTGGAGCCACCGCCACAACTAATGTTACCGCAGAGCAGCAGAATTCGAGGAAGGAATCCTTGTTAAAAAATAACCCGGCGGTCTTCCAGGTAGGTAACTCTATAACCATGAAGAAGAAAACTTGCCACTAAATTACCAAGAAAGAAAACCTGGTTAAAAAATTACAACAGAGACTGAGGTCGCAGTCGGTCGCAGTTGAAGATTCTCCTTGGAAGGCAGCGCGCTTGTTGATGAGTGCAAAGCATATGCGAGAAATTCCCATGCCCCCCAGCGTCAAGCGCAGTGGAGACGATCTAAGGGTTTTTAGTCGATTTAGTCCCACATAACCCGTCCGCTATCCTCCATCTAGATCTAGTATCCATGCCGGGTTGTTCTCCCTAGTAATAAAAAGCAGTAGAACTTATATACGATCGAACTCGAAACTAAAGAGTCAGTTTTTAGGGACTCAACTAAGTTAAAACTGTGATCTCGTTTGAGATTGTTTATAATGTTTTACAGGTTCCACTTTGGAGTGTTCACAGGAATTTCACGATCTATTTTCATCCAACATGTTCCACCACACGACGAGTAGCCGTCGTGAGAACTTCCACCTTTATAAGGTGGATATTCCACCGATTCGTTTCCTAGTTTATTATGCGAATTCACTCCTGATGTCAATCTTTCCATTTACCTGTAACTTAGGAATCTTCAAGCGGAGAATGATTCTTACCAGGATCCGTTTTGACAAAAAAAATGTGTTGCTACATCATGTAAACGGCAATACATACAAGTGAAAACCTTAAAGTAAATAATACAAACTGTAAACAGAGCGTAAGTAGTACTCGTGTTAAGGGAATCCAACAAAAAAAAAAACACTTTTTTTTTGGTCGATACATGACACATGTTGTATAATAGGATGGAACTCTTCATGCGCAAGTATGACTTGCACTTGACTAATTTTTATTACTGACGTATCGGTGTTGCGGGTTGTCGCAAGCTTTCAATTAGAACCTCGAGATCCCCAATCTAGCCTCACCAGCTGCTGTTAAATCTTTGAAACCCTAAGTGGAAACGTGTTTGAACATCGTTTCGATTGACTTTGGTTCAAATGGTACAGTAGGTCTGAGCTTATGTTTGCAAGAAAACATCAAGACGGAACCATAACATATCGGTAAAACAATTCTTAGAGCTTGAGCCGGTACATATCATACATTTAGTCCAACTTCATGACAGTGACTGTCACCGATGTGTCACCGCTTTTCTTGAACCGTACTTAATATACTACCATATTCCTATATTCCAAAAATATGCTCAACGTGGAGAAGTAAAGAGTTCTCTTCATAATTTCCCCGTTTGTGTAAATAACTTTACAGATATTTTCAGACCAACGTTGCATTAAGGGAAAGATTCCGTTTTCCAGAGCGTTAACATGAAATAAGTTAAATTAAATGTTACAGCTTAATGAAGCTTGTAATATGCTTAATCACACGTTATGGCATCTCTTTCCCTTCTAGTATGTTCTCGTTGTCGGACACTGATTCAACATCGTCATAATTATGCCCCCTGTTTGCTATCTGAAATAAGTATTCGTTATTTTATATGTATTCCAAATTAGAAGTAATTAAAACAGAGGTTCTAAAAATGAATTACTACGCCCCTCGACTAAACAATTTTCATTGTGTTTGTAATAGGAATATTAAAAAAAAAACACATAAAAAAAACTGCGATTAAATATATGCATCCACCTTGACTGCCGGTATCATTGTTAGGTGTAAGGTAAATTGTATTTAATTTAATTTGGTTAAAGTTTGGCGGATTTGTATACTCAAATATTGTGCTATATATATAAATAAAATATATTAAAATTTACAATGAAATTAGAATTGTAACGTACGTCAATGGACAACATAATGAGGGTATCGAGACGGTCTAAATACTTTGAACACGGCGATTATTACATTTAACCACCTTATGAAGATCTCGGTGTTATTACTCTGTACAACTGGATTCTAATCCTAATTCTAGTGATTTGCGTTGGTACGTCACAATCCGTAATCAACCAGTTTATTAGCTATCTTGTAGTTTTCATCATAATATGTTTTATTTCAATATTTTTCTTATTTCAAAAAATGATTAAACAAAATCTAAAAATAAAATAGGTGACTAAACTGGGCCTGAGTAATTTTATTTTATTCTCGTGTCATATCGTCATATTTATATAATGAAACTCGGGAGTCTAAAATTTGCTTAAGATACACGGATAAACAAATATTAACTTTTTTATTCTTCATAGTTTTAGCTTTTGTAGCACAATCTCGACTGGTTCTAAAGTGCAGCTTTCTTTCATATATAGGTGCTAGGCAACGGGTTTTCTACTTGAGGGTGGTAGCTAGGTAGGCGGGCGTCAGAAAATAACTTATCACGATGCAACTAATTCACTTCACTCTATATTAAAATATCCATGTAATAAAATATTCAAATTAAATGAGCTCCATTTTACAGCATCAATCTAAATCCCATTAAGCCGATGAACAAAAGATAATGTTTTATTCAATCGCTAACAAAATTATAATCAACTTCCCTTTGAGAGAACTTTAAATTTTTAATTCGCTCCCAAGAATCCGGAACGGGGTACGCGGCACCGCGAAGTTTGGGAGCCACAGTCGTTAAACATTAATTCGCGGGCTAACAAACCGGTCGTTAAAAACTGGTGAATTATAGGGGACAGGTAAATCGCGTTAACGAGCGAAACCCAGGTTCCGCACGCGATAAATAACCGCTGATAACGCTTATGTCGCCGGCGGGGCGCGGCGCGGCGGGGTACGGCGGAACGTTTTGTTCAATAATAAATCGGTGGAAAATTGAAGATCATGCCTCGGTTTGGTCAAAATTATAAATTCATGTAATAATTTATACTGTTTGAAAATATGTATACTGTAATCTCTGAGCCGTTATAATGTTTATTTATTAATTGTTTAGAGATCAGATTGGTCACCACACTACATATAATTTATGAAATTCATTTCCAAATGAACCTGCAAGGCGAGTCTTATTAATGATCCGTGTATTATAATAGTTATGGTAGCTAAATACCTACCCACATATAGAGTGTCATCGGGAATACTATAATTTACAAGTACAGAACTGAAACAAAAAAGTTTTGAAAACTACTCAATGGTATTATTTATTTAAACAAAACAACTAATTTTTATATCATATTGACGTTCGGTAATAAAACGAATCCACTACAAGTGATGGTCACATTTAAGACCAGAAAACCTGTTAAAAATCATCACCGTTATATAATTAAATCGAGGAAAATAAGCGTCTTTATAGTAGCTAGCCGCCAATCACGACACGACCTTTCAACATCAGCAAATGCTTTGTGCTTTTTCTAAACTCAATAAACTTTATCTGATTCTGATACTTTGTTATCCCAATAATACAATAATTTTATCTAAATACTAAAACGTTCAACTGATGAAAAAAGTAAAATAAATACAGGACATTATTCCTCTGGAGCACTCGCTTATGTAAACAGAATGGAAAATCGTTTGCACAGTGGTTGTTTGCGTGACACAAATATGCTTTCGTCTTCACGATGTAAACAAATAAACATCTACGTAAGGAGCCATCACGATAAAATGAGGAAAACTCTCACTTTTCCTGTATTTTTAAGAAATTTTCTTGTAATTTTAAATAATAAGTATAAGTAACAAGATGAGGCAGCTACAGTAACAAGCGTGTATGTAGTGTTAGCATACGTAGGTATATAATTTTATGAAGCATTGGTAAAGTCAAAAGACCTATAGACAGGAAATATTTCAATCTAATTCAACGGATATAATTTAGGAGGATATAGAACAAAAACAATATGATAACTGGATTTTTGCTTTTATTAATAAGTGGTTTTACACATGCCAGGTTTTAATAAATATCGTGTTCAGATAGTACATATAGAGGGAATGCTTTAACTTAATAGTCTATAAACCAATTTCTAAAGTGGACACAAAAAAAAACGTTCTTATAAAGGCAGAACTTGGTGAAAACCCCCACTAAAATACATAAGCTATGATCCAACCTCTGACATTAGCACAATTTTTTATGATCAAAAGATAGTTGATGACATCCACCTGCTTCTATCACAAAGGAAACGTGAATGCCTCAAATTACGTTAGGGAGGGAACACAAAGCAGCCGGCAATTAGCCAAGTTGTAAACTTGAAAGAAATCCATTTGGGCTTAGAGGAAGCGTTCATTGTTTAGGCCATATAATAGGCTTTTGTGTCCGTCTTTTCGCTGGATAATAACTTTGCTTTTAAACTAAACAAACTGGCGTGGGGTGCTCTTTGAATCGCATTATATTCTGCGCACATTTGACAAAAGATCAGCTAACTCCATCTCTAATCTTAAATATAATGTCATTGTTTCAATGAATAATACATAACCACTGCTGAGTATTAAACGAGATAGGTAAAAATGATAGTGAAGATACCCGCGCTAAGCTGAATCACGACATACATACACATAACGTATCACTTCGGAACATCATGTATTGGCATTAGCCAATTATCTAAAGATTTTTATAGCATTTACTTGGCTTTCGAAAGTTGGACATAATATTTCACTAGTAATAATGATTATGAAATAAATTGCAATATGTTTTGCGAGTACTTATGAAGATTTTAGAAATATTGGTTGAGGCCTCGCCTATGAATTAAAATAATCGTATCGACGTTTGTGATATTGTGGAAAGATTGGTTAGTTACGTAATACTGGTCTTAAAATATTATCTCCATATATGTAAAAACAAGCTTATCGCTCCCATCTCTAGTAGAATAGTTGACGTGACAAAACTAATACTACTATGAAACTATTACAGAAAACGTCACGACTGGCAGCAATAAAGTCGCAAACGCGGAACTATTTGCAATCAAAATGTGTCTGTCACTCGACGCGCGATGTTCTAGTGATCTGTCAGGAATGTCGACATCTACTCGAGCGGTATCTCATCTACCGTGCGTTGTACCTACACTACAGTGAATAAAACATAACACTATTATTTTTTAACGACGTTCAAAAAAAATACTGTAGTTTATCTGATGGTATGTCAAGACTATGATTATTCAATGTTACAACTAACGAAATAACTTGTAGTCGAAATCGAGTCTCGCGCTTGTCAAACTGGCCTTTATATCTACTACGGCAAAAGCTATTAGATAGCCAGCACCCTGGCTGGTTCCAAGACACTACAGTACCCAGGTAAAGGCGACGCTACCACCCGGATTACATTAACTCTTAATTATTTGCTTCAGAGCAATACTTATTATACTATATCAAGATTTTTCAGCAGTAGTACATCTGAGTGCCTCGTGGCGAAAATTTTAATTCTACCTGAATTTTCCTTGAAACAAATGCATTTCTTTTTAAATAAAACCACAGTATGATTTATACAACTTCAGTGATTCCACCATTAGCCTCTAAATTGAAAACCTGGTATCAAGCACTTATCGTAATGTTCCAGCGTTTGCACATAAGAGTTCTCTTTTCAAGCTCAGCGTGTGATAGTTTACAAAATAGAGAATACAAAATGATTGCGCTCCAGACTGGGTTAAGTACAGCAAAGTATTTGAACAGCAGTGGTCTTTGAAAGGCGAGAATGTATCGGGAACCAACGATAACCTGCGGTCTACAAATATTGCTTCAAATAAAACACAATGCACTGAAGTAATTTACTAATAGTGTCTATTCCATATTATCCATCTTAGTCAAGGTAATGAAAATTCGGCTACAATTAAATAGAAGAAGCCGTAGAAGTCTGCTTTGGGTTCTTGTGATTCTAAACCTGAACCATATTGACATGAATTAACCAGTTTCTCCAAATCCTCCAAAGCCATGACAGTGGAAACACATGACGGCTATAAACTCACATAAATGTTTAGAGTTCGCAATAACGTCGTGTCACTCGCGGAGTGTCAGAAATCTGTGTTGAAATGTCGAGAACTAGTCGCTCTGTTGCGTTGTTAGAATGAGGTGGGGAGCACGCGTTGTTGTGTCAAGGACACTTTTGATGTGTATTGCAATTTGTAGTACAGATAAACTGCCATGACAGGTGAAAATCGAAAACCGTTATGCTGGTTATGCGATTCTACTCCGATTTTCTTTGTCGTACATTCTGCTAATGTTTTTCCTATTTCGTATAAGTATTAAACTCTAATCACGTTGGTGTTAGCCGAAGTTCAAGGATAGTCTTAACTAATGATGTCTTTTTATTCTGCTAGACGAGTAGTTTGAAATTCAGACGGTTTAGCTAACTTGCACTAAAATAATTCTACTTTTATATATATGAACGTACAATGACTACTACGTATAATAATTAGCAACCACTCGTAACTTACATAATTATAATTACAATATAAAATTTAATAGAATGAAAAAAAAATAGAATCGGATCAGTAGTATTACCAGAGCTTTATCTCTTTTTAACATTAGTATAAATCATTTATTTTGGAAGATAATAAGTAATAAATTTGTCGCTAAGGTACTTAAAATAAAGTTCAAATCATATATACAGAATATTTTTATTTTATATTTATTTCTTTCACACTGACTATACTGTTTGTCTCAGGGGCCTTGGAGCCTTTACGGCTTTTACAGCTTTACCGGGCTTGGGGGCGAGCGCTTAAGGCACTCAGCTACGAAAGCTTTGCAACAACATCCGAGGGTGCCAAAGTGACCGAACTTCGGCTCGGACTGTTGCGCGTATGCAATTAGGTCGCGATCTGACTAAGTATTAATTGAAATTTCATCAATACTACAATAAGAATTAAACGAAGTGCAAATCTATATAATTCATTATTATGAAATTAACTTTCTTATAGAATAGAGTATGTTTGTTATTTTGCGCGAGGGAAAAGTTGAATATTAGACACTCGTATATTGTTTGGTGGGCATATTTTACAATACGCAATGGCTATACCCGTGTAATATAGAATTCATCAACTTTTCTTTAGTCATAATGCGAACTACTGAGCAGTAGCATTTATTACGTCTAACAGGTTTTCAGACGCAACAAAATGTAGGATTCGTGCGATAAAAGTGACCCTATATTTCTAGAGACATTGGAAAGTATTGATAGGTATGATAATTACGATGTAATTGGTAATAAAGATCTTTTAAAAAATAAGTGAAACAATATATTTCGTATTTAACTGGTAAGATAAATAAAATAACCCACAAACAAAATCCAACACACCTATTTCAAACTAACACGATAAATTCTAAGTTAAAATTAGACCGCAGTTCTCGCGAAAGTTCGAACGTGCATAGCGCTGTGTGAAATCTGTTCTAAAATATTCTAGAATGTGACGAAACTCGACAAGTTCCCACACTGCAGAAAATGCGCGAGCTAAAACTGTGAAGTTTGCACCGTTTCACAGGATCGACTTTAGTTAAGTTCCAAGCAAATATACGGACATAGAATAATAAAGCTAGCTAGTCCACTTAGTTATTAGCAACAAATCGCAACGATTCCCTTACCTATTTTAGGATAAAGTTAATCTAGGTATCTGTTGGTCTGCCTATAACTCCTTTTTTTTAATAAACAGCTGTTTTGTAGAACCTTAATCTCTAATTTTACATTAAAATACTTTTTGTCTATCTGTCCGCTCATGTGACTTGTTTTAACCTAAAAACGGTTTTACCGCTATGGATGAAATTTTGTACACAGGAAGTAAGTGTATATAATATCTCAAGTGTTAGGCTGTAAAAATAATATATAATACTTTTAGAAATAGTAAAAAAAATGTTATCAATAAATTACATTTTTTTCTTTTTTAATGATAGTTTTAAATATATTTTTATACAGAAAGCATAATATGTTACCTTAAAATTGATTAGGCTATACAAATTATCATCGACTTGCAGCTGAGTCTGTCCCATTGCCAAAATGTGTATGTGGGCTTAATTTTTTTTAATTTATTATCAAGTAAACTTTTTTTGACAATATATTACTATTATTATTGATAAAGAAATTGTAAAATATAAGTAAACATAAAATTACGACACGTAAATAATTATTATTACTGCAGAATAAACGCATACAAAGGCGCGGGCACAGCTAGTATTTGTATAGATGTCCACAGATAACAGATAGGTATTTTGAAGATTGTTTTTCGGTTCCTTTGTTTATATTTTCATCACTTGAAACAAATCAACCGATTTAGATGAAGTTTTCAGATAAATATGGACCTTAACTTGAAGTAACATATATTTTTTACACCATCGGAAGCCCTATAAAAATATTAGGAGTTAATGTATGAAATAGCAGTTTTATATAGAAAAGATCATACATTTTTGTTATTAAAAGTATATATTTAATAAGTCGTAATGCAGGTAATTATTTTCAATGCAAATTTACCATTTTAATGGAAGTTCACAGATGCTTGTGCTATAGAAATAATGGAGACAGAAATCAATGAACTCTTTTAACGCGCTTTTAACCGCTTCACCAGATTTAAAAAAAATCCACAACATCCAAATCCAATCCAAACAAACAATCCAAATTCGAAAAAATATGGAAATCAGTAGTTAGTATGGTGGGTGACGGAAAGCTTCCAGTCATAACTCCTAAACTCCTGTAGTTTTAGATAGTCCGTTATGCGAGCTTTGTCGCGAAGAACGAGTGGCCTAAAATAATTAAATAATATAGGTTATTTGGCCGCGAGCTTGTCCATCATCATTTGCAATTCATCACAGTACACCTCTAAAGTAATTGTCGTGCCAGGCCTAAATAATTTGTAATCAACAATGCCGGCCCAGGTCCACCTTACACTCAAAATATTTAAATTCGGCAATTACACACTTTAACCCCTATCCTCAACGTACCATACATTTGCCGTCTTTATATTGTTCACGTGTTCATCAAAGTATTACTTATGCTTGAATCTATTTCTTGTAAAACTCAATTAACAAAGAGGTGATTATTAAGATTACCTTTTTTATATTACTCAAAAATAGGAGTTCATACTTGTGGCATGTAATTAAGAAGGAAATAAATAGTTACGAAAAGAAACTAAGTCTGCTTTCAGTCGACTTAAGAGTTGTATAATATGTTAATATAAATACATCATTCGGCTTATTTAACATTAGGAGCTTCTATGATTATATATAATTGTTCTAATGTCTTTGTTCACAGCACAGTTGAAGTGAGCTGTCTGACCTAACTTTTCTACGTAACACGGGTTTCGTTTAAGGAACTAAGTTTACACCTAAGTATGTGTCGTTAAATATTTATAACGATTAGAGCTATACATGATTTATTAAGTTGAACATATTTAACTTTGATATGAAGTTAAACAGGTCTTCAGAGGTTGGTGACTAGAGAGGTTTTAAAACGTAATATTCAACATAGGGGATTTAGGGTTAATAAATACATCGCTCTTTGTAGGTACAATATGAGACTGTAATCAAAGTTCAATGTTACGAGTAATGCGGTTAGAAGCCGCCCTGTAACCGTTAGTTTTGAATCGGTTTTAATTACCGCAAGATGTATTTAAATGGTAAAATCTTTGACGTTTACATTTGAATTTATCGTAGTCCTTGTTAGCAAATTAAGCTCGTGTATTGGCCTTAAGCGTGTCCTATCTAACAAACGCGGTTTCTTTTGCTAAAAACATTTAAGTAGGTAGAAACAGGTGTTATTTCACTCAAGTCTAGAAGCGATTGCAAAAATTACAAGGTAATTGAAATAGAAAATTATGTTCACAGGCGGTCACGCAATGCGAAACACTGAATGCACTCACTACTATGGATTTTTACCATGTCTGCAATGGAAAACGAGTCATCTACTGCGTCGCAAAAAAAAAACATCGGTAAAATTTTCATTTAAAATGGAATATATTATGAGACGTGGCGTCGTCTCACATTCATTTTCTTACTTGAAATTTTAATAAGATTATTTTCTAAATGACTTTTTTTCAAATTAACCTTTAATAATTTTGTGATCGCTACTGCTGATGCACTCATGGCTTGAAATGAAGATGAAACTTGTTATTTTTTTCAATAAAATAATTTGAATAGCTTTAGAATATAATTTGAATAGATTAGAATTGAATACAAAATAGATTTTTATGGTATTTATTTAATATAAAATAGACGGAATGAATCTTTATGTTGACCTTTTCAATCGGTATGAAATTAAATTGTTTTTCTTATTTCTCTAGTTCGATCCCTGGTTAAGGCAGACTATTTTGCTAATACCTTTAAATGCAATTTAATTTATTTAACACAATAAAATGTTGTCATCTACAATAATTTTAATACCTACCTGCTTTTCCTGCATATTGTATAGCCGTGGCAACTAATCGATCATGTAAAAACTATAGAATTCACAGATGAAATGTGAAATGATGTTCACGGTAAGCGGACAGCGAAAAATGTGAGGTTCTGAAATTCGTTCATATTCGGCCTAATTGTACTTCTAGTGGTACATGTATATATATGAACAAAGACAAAAAAAAACTATGATGTTTGTTTGTCAAGTTATGGGCTTTTGAAGTAGTTTTCTGATGCGAATAAGTAGAATAAAACATTAAAAGTGACGATTTATATAGAACATTTCCTGTTTTTTTTTTAATATACTAAACCGCAAGTAAACATTTTAAAACAAAAATTTTAACATTGATCAATATTTTTTATTTATTCTTTATATCAAAATATAGCTTAAAGTACATTTATAATACACTAGAAGATATGATATGCATTTGTGAAGGATATAAATGTAAATAGGTCGATTTTTTAAGTTGTATATGTATTTAAGTCACGTAAGGCTTCAGGTCTCCTATTTTGTATGTCGCTTGTAGGTAATGTCGTGTTGTTCCTGTTAATATCTAACCACTGTTTAATCATATACATAAATTATCATTTATAGTAAATACCTTATGTACAGTCAAAGAATATCGCTGACCCATTGCTTTGGTAGAAATGGTCTTCCGTTGGCAGCTATCACCGTTGTTACGCCTTCTAACTAAATGTGTGATTACCCTCGCATTACAATTATATATTTCTCTTGCAATATGTTAATTAATTTTGATCCTAGAAATAAATATTTAAAAATAAACAAATAAATAAAAATATTTTAATATAATTAAATATAAACAAATAACTAAAAATATTATAGATTTGCCCGGACAATATATTCAAGATTTTATTATTATGGGTGATTCTTTATGTGAATTTTAATGATGCCTTGAAACGGTATCTGTCTTAACATATTCAGAAACATAAAGTGTATATGTCGGCGCGAATAGTCAAAACTTATTTTAATAACGTGTTCGGCTTATTTCGAAAACACTCGACTACTATCGAAAAATTCCAAATAAATAAGACCGACATGTCTCGTCATTGCCTTAAAATTGAATAAAGTTTATTTGGCTTGACTTTGTCGTGAAGTAGAGGCTTACCTGTTTTAGTAATATAAATGAGTACTAGATAGTTTGTTCTGACTTTAACCCTTATGATTCTAAGATGTAAGTTGTAAAAATTAAAAAATATGAAAATATTAATTTACTAAGCCATGTATACAGCGTTTGTCTCTTAACCGCATAATAATATAAAAGGTCTAAATGTTGGACGCAAGCAGTTAATTACCCCAAATCTGAGACGGGATAAGCGATGGTCGGCCCCTCGCTAATTGTGTCTCCGAATACCGACGCGAATTACACGGATTTCTGAAGGCGTCCTTTTTTTCAATTTTCTTTACAGAGTGTATTAAAGTTCTGTGACATTTCGGCCGCGCTCTCTCGAATCAAGATTGTTATGAGGTTAATTAATTGTGGCTTTTGTGTTGTGCTTTCACTTTCAAAGTGACTTTAATGAGATCTATGAAAGTTGTTGTGTTTATTATTCACTAGCTGTGTCTCATGGTTTCACCCGTGTTAAATTTAATCGACGAATTCCCACCGCGTCGTCGCCACGCACCCGTGTAGCAAAGCGTTGTTCTCACTTACCGTACAGCTTGTCAGATTACTTGATTTTCATGGTAACTACTCCGCTCTTTAGAGTCGTTGCGTGAAGACATATAGCCTATAACCTTCTTCAATGAATAGGTTATACAATGCAAAAAATAACTATTCAAATCTTATTGGTAGTTCCAGAGTTTAGTGCGTTCAAATAAAACATAATCTCGATCTTCATAATATTTATTTTTATTTTGGTCTTACTATTACAATGTAAAGTAATTTACAACTTGCACAGATTAATATTTATAAAGTAGAACCAATAGAGACGTGGTGAAAAATATCTATATAAAACGTTTGATTGAAAGCCAGTCGACGATATATCAAGTCTAGTTTATTTTTTTCCTTTACAATATCGGAAAACGTATCAATGGATGTAAATTGGTACTCTTTGTGCGGACCTCGGTGAATAGCTCTTCGTTGGTGTATTTGAATTTTGTTTTATCAATTTTAAGCTTTCAAGCATGGGCTTTTGAAGTATCTCGTTCGATTTGAAATACACGTAAACAGGTTTTATTTGTTGACTGTAGTAGTTTACGAGGCAGTAGGGACGAATAAACTTGTACAAAATATGGAGGAAAACCCAAAACAAAGAGATAGTCATAGGTGTGTAACTTACATCGATGATTTTGCAGCTGTGACTCAGTTGTCTTACTAACCAGTGGTGTCGATTTGCTGTGACAGAAATATTTTAATGGTATTTAACCAGTGGTTTATACACGTATACATAATATATTAATCAAATTATAATTTTGTTTGATTTGATTGATTTTGAGATGCTTTAATACAAGTTACCTCAAGACAGAGGAAGAGGGAATCAGGTTTTATATTTTTCAAGATCGGTTTTGCTTAACAATTAACATTAATATTGGTGGTTTTATTAATGTTTAGTAATTGTTGTTTTGTATTTTTTACAATAATCCAGAATAATCAAGAGGTCACGTTAATTTAATGGCTCACGCGTACAAACATCACAAGTTTTAATTTTGAGTGGATAATAAATACTATCACTATTTGGACAAAGTAGTCACGCGAATGCCTGAGCTATGTATATGTATGCATATGAGCTCAGTATTGTATAATATATCAATTGGAGACAAAAGCTATCATTGATCTTACACTAGCCGAAGAGACGATATTGCCTTTTTTAATATTTTTTTAAAGTCAAATAAGGCTGTACAACTAAGTCTTCATTGAATTCTACAATATACATACATATGAAATGGATTGTGTAACAAGGAAAATTATACTTTGCGTAAACGTAATGGTCGTATTATAAAAGCGTATTTCTCGTTAATAACATTTTGGAATATAAATATTATTTTACGAGACGTTAAAATTAAGACTGAACGTTCAAAGGACATTTATATGCCATTAATGAATATTTCACGGAAATTCACACTTCATTAAGTCGGTATTAATTCTTCGTTAATTTGAAATGTTCATCATCCGTACAAAACAGAAGTGATTACTCGCTTGATTTGTGTCCGTCGTTTTATTAATTGATTCGTCGGGGACGGGAATGCATTCAGTTTCGTTTTTTGTGTCCAAAATAAATACAGTGTTTTTTTATAAGCATACGTACCCAGTATAATTAAATATAACAGTTATCTAGTTAGCGCATAAACGAAAATCATAAGGTATTTAAAAAATCATTATTTTAGTATAAGTAATCCAAAGATTTGAATAACTCATACTTTTTTTTCGGACTTACTATACTGTGTTACCTTAAAGGGCCTGAAGCCTTCGAAGGCTTGAGGGCGAGCGATGAAGGCACTTAGCCAAAGGGACCGAACCTCGGCTGTTGCTTTATATTGGAATTGGAAAATAAATTATTCTATACTAGACAAATTCTAGTCTACACTGAGTGGATTTTTGACAGGGCAATAACAGCAGATATTATACCCATTGTAGCTACAAGCTTTCTTAGAACACTGTCCTTAATTTTTTGAGACATGTTGACCTGTGTTCACAGTTTAAATAATGCTTTTTTTTCGAACTGACTATACTGTTAGCCCTGGAGCCTTTACGGCTTTTACAGCTTTACCGGGCTTGGGGGCGAGCGCTTAAGGCACTTAGCCACGAAAGCTAAGCAACAACATCCGAGGGTGCCAAACTGGCTCGGACTTTTGCGCGTATGCAATTAAGTCGCGATCTGACTAATTCCCTATCATTCGATCTAAACTAACTATACATATATACATGTTCTTCCCCCTGGGAGGAGGGAAGGAACATGTGTATGTGTATTTAGTGGTCTCAAATTTTTTGTCTATTTAACTAGGCAAAAAAAGAAAAAAAAAGGTCTCTTACAGAATCTATGTACCTGTGTGTTATGCATGTGTGTATAATGCAGTGTCATGTGTGGTTGTGAAAGCTAGTTAATGTAGAGTCACTGTATCGCGCGAGCGGCTGCTTGGCTCAAGGGCTCCATACCGATGGATCGGACCTAGGCTTGAGTTGCCGCAGAGGAGGGCGGTCGTGGCGGGGTTTAAATAATGCACAGTTAGCTAGATGCAAGCAGCACGGGACTGGTTAATATTGTAATTATCGGGCTACGTCCAGCATTGAACGTCTTTCAGATGAGATAATGATGATAATGTAAGTTAGAAAGTAAAACAGCATTTTGCACAAGTTTTTCTCATACAAATTGATCCCGATTCTTATAAGGATCAATCATTTCTATAGGATCCACTGGGTTTAGAGTACTAGAAATGTCAAAAATCGCAAAAAAACTTTTCCCGTACTTTTTTGATAATATTGTGCAAAAAACGACAAGCAACCATAAACAAATGCTTCACATGGTATGTGTAAAATTCACCATCACAAGTGGGATGCAAAAAGTTCTTTTTAAATATAAACTACTGATTTTGTATGTCTGGTCTTCAGTTATCTTTACAAAAATATTTTTGTTGGGGATAACATTCTCTTTATATCTTTATTACGTATCTGCATAAAGCTCTTTGCTTTTGAATTTACACGATAATATAGTATTCTGTTTATAATTGGGATATAAATTTTCCGCTACGTGAAAGACTGTAGATATAATTCACAAGCAAAGTTATTTTATAAAGTGTTTATTTATTTATATAATTAGCCTAATGTGTTCACCTTCTTATTGACTCCTCATAACGTGGAAAGACATTCACGCAGACCGGCATAACAGCGATGACTGAAGATGGATTGTTAATCTCTCGATGGTCGTCATCGTTTTTGAGTTGTGCTGTGCTCCCCATCAGGCACGTTCACGTGATGGTAAGGAGTTCCTTCGCTTACGACAACTAAAACGGCAGTTTTGCATATACGTTTAGTTTAAATCTAAAAAAAGAACGGCTATAAAATATTGTCTATACAAAACATGCACTCTTCAATCTAGGATAAATTTAATATTTCAGTAATTTTAATATTGCAGTACAAAAATTAAGCCCACTTTTCAACTTCACGTAATCAATATAGAATATATGTAACTAGCGGAACCCCCCGGCTTGGCACGGGTATTTAACAAAAAATTCAAAAATTATAAATTTTCATACGGATCCCTAACTTTTGATTCTATCGCCTATGCCAGGGGTAATGTAGGATTCTAATGGTGAAAGAATTTTTCAAATCGGTCGAGTAGTTTCAGAGCCTATTCAACGCAAACAAACAATCAAATCTTTCCTCTTTATAATATTAGTTTAGATATAATAAATAGTTGAGTATATTTAATATTAATATGTAATATGAGTAGTAATTGGCAACTGAACGTGAATTGAAATTTTGTTCTATACATTTCGTATATGACTGTATTTTGTAGCTTAATGTATTTGTAAATAAAATATTATATTTCATTCTATTAGTTCTCAGAGTAGAGGAGCTCTTATATTAAAATTTCATTATGAAGGTCACGTGTGCATCCCTTGAACATTTCCAGAGGGTCGAGTAGAAGAACAAACTTTGCGCATCACCCTTAGAAGCCGCATTTAACTAGAGACGATCGTTAATGCGATAACATTAAATTAATGTAGGCAATTTGAGAACGTTCAGAGATAATCGTCGGATCGTGGCATCGACTTGAGAACTAATGTTCTGATTTTGTTTTATTTTTGCGAACTAACGCTATTTTGCAGTATTGTCGTAATTTACTCAAAATACTTTGACCAAAAAGTCAGTAGGTGATTTTGAGGAACTGCCATTATTTTAATAAGCAATGAAAAAAAACATACGAAAAAAATCCAAAAATTCATAATAATAGCTTGTTTTTTTTTGTTCTTTATTATGGTACGGTTCTTATGTTGTTTATACAATTTTAAATTAATTTTAAGATCACACACGTTGTTTACAACCAGGTAGACTTGTAATTTTGTATTAAACGATGTGTATTAAAGAAAATCGGAACAAGACGCTACTTGTGCGTAATGGAATGCCCATCTTATTTCCAATTCTAATAATTACATTAATTATAAGGTCTTGTTAAAATATGATTCAGACATTGTCTTGTAATTTGAAAGTAATTCGATTTGCACTACTTCATAGTTTACCATCATGCTGAAATATTTTCAAATTAGCAAAGGGGTTTATTCTTATTGTATTTTTACACATAACGGTTTCAAGCGAAAAATGGAAAACAAAATAGGTTGATTGATACCAGCGGTTGAAGCTCTATTAACATTTGTTGATTTCCTTTATATCTCAACCAGTACCATTATTACACTTCTTAGATCCAGTTAACAGTATTGATAATTATATACATTGTCACGTAGTAAAATCCGTGCGGTTCCCTATTAATATTATTACCATGAATAAACTATTCCATCCTTTTAAAATCAATTAATATAACATTACATCGTATGACAGCACAAATTACCAATTTGGTACTATTATTTCGTTCAACGTGGCTCTGTGAGTGTATTATTATTACCTTGGCCTCTTTTTGTGGGCAGTGAGAAAAAAACCTTACTCTCGGTTTTAATATAATTTCTCATGGTAAAAATAAGCATTTTTGATTGTATCGGCGTGTTCTGTGGCGATACTAAGCCAACCCCACCATGGAGCAGTGCCTGCTGCACTGCCCTTTTCTTTTCGTCTACATCGGCCGTGGTCTGTTTCAATTCTGTCTGATATCCCATTGAAGTGAATATTAAAGTATAATCAAATAAAATAAGTATCCTACCACTTTAATGTCTTCACGCAATAATTTCACATACATTAAATATTTGAAATGATCGTCACTGGGATCGAAAATAATATGTTAAATTAAGCTAAATTAAAAGATACCACTCTCTCCAGACACATTACATTTAATTTATGTAGTTGAAAGCTGGCACTCGAGATCACACTTTCGCATTAAACATTAGATCGAATGAATGGCCCGTTACAAATAATAGCCGAAAATTAATGTACCAAAGAAAATTTTCTTCCAAAGTAAGTTATACAGAAGATATAGAATTCGGTCATGGCTTTTACACAAATTACTTCCGGAGTTCCCTTATGTAATTAGATCAAAATAAGTTTATGTGATACTACATACTATATAGAGATGATAACATCAATGATTAAGATACATTATCCGCAAATGCTTTGGAAATATAAACATATAAATCTTTATACTTGGTCTATTGTGGTGGTTGAATAAGAATTTGGCGATTCGATATCCTCTGCTTCAAGGTTCTGCAATTATTAGCAAATTTTACAGAATTCGGGTTTTTACTATTTCGAATTTAAGTAGCAATACCATCAGTTGAGGTTTTGGGAGAATTTAGAAAAATATCTAATATATAAAATTCTCGTGTCACGGTGTGCGTGATTGAACTCCTCCGAAACGGCTCGGCCGATTTTCGTGAATCTTAGCGTGCATATCGGCCAGGGTGGAGAATCGGACAACATCTATTTTTCATCCCCCTAAATGTTAAGGGTGAGGTCCACACTTAATTTTATTTTTTATTTTTTAGACAAAAATTTTTGTTTTTATTTTTTTATGATACAGCAAACAAAAAAGCACACAACCCTAAATTTTCAGCCCTCTACGATCAACCCTGCGAGTGAAGCCGCGGGCACAGCTAGTTATCATATATATTTGACACAATACACATTTGGATAGATCCTTGGCAAGCTTGGGTATCTGAGATTTTTTACGTAACACTTTTTATTAAAATCTAGCTAGTAGCTACAGCAGCACTCGAGCGGCTCGGCTACTCTAAAATGAAACACGGAAACTATGTCCACAACAAAAGCACTTGTTGCCACTTGGCCGGCCGTGTTCCGGTTTGTCTAGAGAGATATTTTAGCATTTTCCACGGAGATCCCCTTGTTTATTACTTTCAAGCAGCGTTTGAGCTTTTCACCGTTCCATTCGAATGCCTTTGTTTCGTTCTTTATATTACTTTTATCTATATACTCGTTTTCAATTCCTTTTCATGTACATTTTTCCATAAGACTTTGTATTAATTACAATATATTCCATCTAATTCTGAATATTAGGTAATTTTGCACATCATTTGATTCTACCTCTTCTTGAAGTATCTCTTAAGAGTCTTTAGCAACTCGAGGCTTCTAGTCAAGTCCTTGTGGCCTTCTCATTGCAGGTGCTAGCTGAGATTAATCGGCTGGAAATAAATTTCAATAGTAAACATAATTTTCTTTGACATTAGTAGGTAGTAAAATGTTATCTAACGAATTTATCGGTCAGGTTTATGATTATACTAACAATTTTTGTTGTGTAAAGTTGTCAAATGAAGCTCTACTGTAACAAATTGTTCAACATTCAAACAGTACTACCTAGATAATTAAACAGAGAATAATAATATATTCATTCCTTTTCACCCTTGGTTTTTGTTATGGTTGAAATATAATGAATATCGTTGGCATATGAAAAGGAAATAATGATTTGGTATTCACCAATGCAAATTAGTGGTTATACTTTGCACTAGGTGTGCCCGCGTCAGTATTTTGGTGACCGTCACCTGCCGTTTAAAAAAGTTTATCATTTTATTTTTGCGAATTGCTAATTATATAAAATAAAAGTAGCCTAAGTTACTCCTTATAAAATCAGCTATCTGCTAAGAAAAGTCTCGTCAAAATCGGTCCAACTGTTTCCGAGATTAGCTTGAACAAACAGATCGATATAAAAATATTAAAAAATGTTTTTTTTCATACCTATCATATAAAGTTTCATATGCATTTAGTAAAAAGCTATTATTCTGACATTACACCAGTCAATTCAATTTTATTATATGTATTGATAATATTTTTTACGCAACAAGGAATGCAGAAATCAATAGTTTAAATGAACAATTATTTACAGATTGTATACCGATTTATATAGTATATAGGTTTTGTTGCTGCACATTTAATTTTAGTTATAACATCAAAAGAAAGGGACATATTATTATTACGTTACACAAAATAGCTGTCGAATTTCAAACTTGGTGGAGCGATGGTGCGAGTTTTCCTCTAGCAACAATGAACGTTCAGCTTTCGTTAATTATAGCGCTAACTCTGAGCTTGAGGGCAACAATGAACTACGTAATCCTGTTTGGTACAATTTTGCCGCCGTCGAACTTAACTAAATGCAAATTATAGTTGCAGTACAAATCATAAGAAAAAGGCGTTTTTATTGTGCTTTTTATATATATTTTCATAAAATTTTGATAAATAAATGTTATTATTTTATGTAGGTTATATATTTAGTGAATAGATATGTCCCAAATTAATTAATTTGAAACGAACTGAAGACAGTATCAAAATATTTTACTGTTTTCAATTTATGACTTAACTTTTAAGTCGGTTTTATTATATATCTATATTAGTGCTGGAACAATGTTCAGTTCAACTTTTACATTTATCGTCAGTTTCTTAATTTCGTTATGTTAAAATGTCGTTGTCTTTATGTTGTTAATGATAAGTGTATAGTTTTATAATCTGTCCATAGTATGAGATGTCTTCTAAAACGGAAGAAATCTGAAGGTGGCTGCTGAAAACTGAGTTATCCCAAAATTGTTGAGTTGTAGACCAAACTGCCAACAAAATTAAATGGTACAAGAGGATATTGAACTAACGAACGAAACATGCATTAAAAAAACAAGTCATAGAAAAATTAAGATAGTACAAAGTTTTGTTTGCATTATTTCCAAATAAGAATGTTTAAGTTTTGGTTTATATATTGTTTTACATAATTTCACCTAATGTCAAAGGATAATGTAGTCGAAAATGGTAACACATTAGCAGGGATAAAAAGTCAGCGGTTAAGTATAGCTACGGATAGTTTTTTGTGGGCAGTGGGTAGCCAAGCCAAATGTATTGTTATGTGTTTTATTTAATAATATATTTTCAGTTACTTTGGAAGAGTTTTCAACTTATGGCAGATCAGTAAGTATATCTAAAGCTCCATAGCACAGGCTATAGATCCAATAGGTAGGTATTGGAGCTATGAACTTGTTTTCATTATAAATTTCCGCTAACATTTGATGAGTTACACCGAATCACCGTAGCTCACAAAGTGTCAATGCGATTTCGTACAACTCGGTAACAATTTTATGCACTCTGCCGCTGTGTGGCTGAAAATTTTACGCTAAAAACGCAGCAAGAGTTTTCGCTCGATTTAAAAATTAGCATTACATTTTTAGCAAATAATTTATCTTGAAAATGTCTAAGGTGAGTTCTAAAATAATGCAGTCATATATATATATATATATATATATATAGACGAAGAAAAAATATATCCCACTTTACGAGTAGGGGAGGTACCTACCCTAAAAAAAATATGTTTACCACTTTGTCGGCTTGACTTATATGTATACCAAATTACAGCTTGCTAGTACTAAGAATATCTGAGCTAAGCCGCGAAACGGGCATGACGAAACTGCAAGGGTTGCTTGTTATTAATTTTAATATAGCCTGTATAATTTGTACCTCAATATAACAATCAATAAACTGAGTTCGTATTAGACTATAAATATTTATTCAGATGGCGGAAATTAAAAGCTATATAGGAAAAATTAAGTAAGTGACAGATACGTAACAAACAAATACCGAATTACCATCACCGGTTCCTGATTTAATATGAGAGAGCGTCGGCGCGACGGATTGCCGACTACCCTGGTCTTTACGGATGCGTGACACAACTTGGCTTTCAGCTCCCTCGTTGAGGAAGCAATAAATCGGCATCGATCGCTTCTTACGATGCTTGAGTTACATGGGAAATATGGGTTAGACGGTTTTTGTAGGTCGTTTTTAGTGACTTCAAGTTTTTATGTAAAGTGATGTTTAGTTGACATCCTATATATACAAATATTGCTTAACAAGTTCGCTGTGAGAGGATGAAACGACTTCATGCACTATTGTTACTCTGTATGATATCACAAATATCTTTATTTCGTATTAGCTTTGCCCGCGGCACTGCTCGTGGGGACAAAAAAATGTATTCAAGCTTTTCATTTTTAATAAATAAAAAAGCGTAGTTTTTCCAGTATTTTCGTAAATGTAGATTGGTTATAGATGTGCCGTTTTCACGCATTTTAGTACTTTGTGTTGCCTCCGCGAGCTCGCAATACTGTTGTTATGCGATTTGACATACTTTCTACTAGGTTTTCGAGGCGATGCTGCGTAATATTTTGCCATTCCTGTATTAGTTTTAATGGCATTAAATATTATTTAATATAGTCTTTATTTCATCAAGCTAGATCAGGTACTTTTGAAAATATTGAAGATTTTCTAACCGACCTTTTTTATTTGCGGTCCAGTGTAGATATTACTATAAACTAAACTATATTATTAGAACAAATGATGTCGTTTAGGTTTTTTAGATGTTATTATGTTCGAATTTATCGCATCAAGTAATCGTAAGAACCTCGCAACGTAATTATGAAAAGCGTGATGTCCATTCGATCTCCTACGGCAGCGGAAAGACTACTTCGATGCTGTGAAGATGTTAATATTTTTTTCAGGCTTAACAAAATAACGTGTTAATAAAACAATATAAAATTATATAAGGGCTATTCTAAAGTTATGAAATGTTAAGATCGGGCTGTTCATCGAAGTCGAATCTTCAAACTTTTCCTATAAACCGTTCGATGCCAGGAGTTGTCTTTCACGGGGTTTTAATTCAAAAAGTTTCGCTGTGCGATTTATATTACTTAAGTTCAATCGAGGTGAGAAACTAACTATAGTTTTATTAGATTCGCTTTTTTTATTTCACTCTTGAAATGAAATTTATTTATTTTCATTAAATGGGTTTTTTATAAAAGTTATGTATTCCAAGGCTAAAGGTATTACTTTATAATAACGTTGCTGGAAGGACGAATTTACAGACATACCCTTGTAGAAGAACGCATTGTAATATACATGTCGACTTCTCAGGAATGAATTTTGATACAGCCTCAATTCAAAGCTGCATAGGAAAATATAATTTCCAATATCTATTGTAGCGCACAGAGAGGTAGGGCACAGATAAAGTTCTTTGGAAATTTTGAATTCCTCCACCCTACAGAAGATCGTAGCCAAATGACCCAGTGTTGTGTTCCTGTGGTGAGTAGGGTTCCCAGAGCTCTTTGGTGTAGGGGAGTTTAAGGTCGGCAACGCGCTAGTGATAACTATGGTATTACAAACGTCCATAGGCTATACGGTAGCCACTTTCCATCAGGCGGGCCGTATGCCACTTTTGTATTATAAATAAATTCATACGGAATACATAAATATTTAGGGTTACGCAAATAAAGTAACAACATTTAGTACGGGTGGCAGATATTTGTGCATATAGTGCATATAAATTTAACTCGGGTGAAAATGAGGAGCACGGCTACTTTAATACGAATATATAAATAGGATATACAATCGTAATTAAATACTTGCCTAATAACAGCGAACACCAGAATTCATTAATTATTTATAAATTATTATCCCACCGAAGGGTAGTCCAGCTACGCCAGGTGCATCCATATTAATTAGTACAACCGATTTAATGATCTAATTATCTGAATATATTTATTTACATTTCATTATGTTTATTTTAAATTATCTCATTTCGTATATAAATTTAATACACCTACATACACCAATTTAATATACCAACATTTATAATTTGAAAGCCAGGAGTAGGTAATCGCAAAAGATTTCCGATTATATTGCATGTTATCTTGACATAGTAGCCGGCTTGTGACCAACGGCTTGTGTAAACAGCTTGAAACTTTAATTTCAATCACCCATCTCGGCAAAAACGAAGAAGTTAGCTATGTCATATCTTTACCGTACTGTGAAGCTGTGGAACTGTCTTGAAGCTTGTCTATTCCCTCCTTCCTACAACATTCCCTCCTTCCTTCACACATAACGTGAACAGAAATTTATGAGGGCCGGCATCATAGCAACGACTGTGGATGGATTGTAAACCCACGGTGGTCACCGATGCTGTTGGATTGTACTGTGCTCACCATCAGATGCAGTGACGTCACTTTGCCTTGCTATGACAAAAATATACACGAATACCTTTTTTTGTTATAAAGTTGCAAACAGTCATGCACTTATGCAGTCAGCCTGAAGCTAGTGGTCCATGCAGGCTATAGCTATTTATAACGTGGCTCAAAAACTACAGCGATGGTAACTAAGGTCACTGATTATATAGTATAGTACCTCTGAGAACTGAGTTGAAACGGCTCGTGTTTCAGTGCGCGTTGCCAATCCACAGACCAGAATATAATAGAGTGAGCACATCATTTTTCTGTTGCTTTACGTGGTAGTGGTTCTATTAGTATAATTAATTTTAATGTAAGTTTGCACAATTGATTTATTTATTTAATTCTGTTCACTTCCACTTTTTATATCTTATAACAATGCAAGTAATGATCTATTAATGTTACCGCTTGCAAGGACTCCGTGTATCGCCCGAGCTTCTAGTGAAGGAAAACATCTCAATAAAGCTATGGTCAGTACTCGCCTGACAAGCTACCACATTCTGCTGTCTGTGTGTTCCGACAGCTGCACCAGAGAATCAGTATATTTAGGCTTAGCGTGTTAACATCATCGGTCACAGCGTTATTTATTAACATCACCTGTTAATAAATTGGTATTAACACAACTGCTCAAGATAAAAAAAGAAATCATGTGTGTTCTTTCCTTCCTTCCTAATAACCTCACGATCGTTCCCATCCAAAAAGAAGAACAAAGAAGGATTCACTTCCAGACATCTCTATCTTTCACGTTTTATGAACTCATGCTTATCTAGCTGTTACCCATATTAAATTTATTAGGCAAACTCTCCACCACAAGGTCACCAATGCACTCGTGTAGCCTATCATTACTCTTACTACCCGTACTTGGCTACAACTTGCCAGACTCCTTGCCGTTCACTGTTACTGCTCCGGTCTTTAGGATTGTAGCGTAAAGTTATATAGCCTATATCCTACCTCAGTAAATGGGCTATTTTTTAAGTCTGACTCGTATTTAGAAATTAACTCGTTCAAACAAATAAACTTTTGAGCTTTATAGATTATTAATTGAACTTGTACTATTCGCCGACAAGAATGGATAAGATACTCAGCCGGATGTTTTAATATGCCAAGCGGGTGTATTTGTTAGAAACACTTTCATAAACTTAAATAATGAAATTTTAAACAAACGAAAGTGGAAACCCTAAACAGTATCCCAGAAAAGGAACAACATCTAAAAACGTAACTTTTCCAATAACCATTTACATTGATAAGGGTCTAATTGTCAATTAATTAAATATTAAAACATTGGGTAATCTGCCCTGAGCAGTTTTCCCTTCGAAAACTGCCGTTCACCTTCTGTTACGTTTCGGTACAATTTGTAAACAAATAGCGATTTCAGTGAATTTACATTAACGAATGTGTTTAATTTATGGAGATCATAATTTAAACCCTATAACTATATACTTTTAGAATTACATATTACAATTCAAACTATATTTCTTTAAGCCAAGGTGTGCATTATGCAAGGATATTATCTATAGATATAATAGTTAATATGCGTGTAATGTGTTACAAGGGTCATTGAAAAATATCTCAGATTCCCCTAAGTTGGCTCACCTGCTTATTATATACCCTGGTAAACGACAAAAAAGAAAATCGAACACAATGGAAAATACCATCACAGTGGATCATTTCGATACTTCGGGGTGCGGGATCTGCCAATGTACATCGAGCCTTGTGGCTACTTGTGGCTACATCGTTTTGGATATATCAGCTGAAATGGCCACCGGCCACCGGCCATGTATTCTTATCATACGACAGAATATCTTAAATTGTGCAACATCATACATATATCATATTTAGTACAGTCAGTTCGCTAAACGTGAATAAATATACCACAGAACCTATAAATGTGTTCCAAAAGGTATACTTTAAAGCTCTTTGTGTGCTTCACACTCTCTGCTTCGCCCAAATTGTAATAAAACATAATGTGCGGTTGTGGTCAAAATATTAAAATAAAAAACCGCTCGAATCTTAAAACTTAAGCCGTACTGATACGGCGCGTGCGCCATTTCGTTTATTCTTGTAATGGACACTTTAAGGCAATTCTCTCGCTCAAAAGGAATAATTTGATCCTAATGTACTTAGTAGCTATTTAATTACTAGATAAGGCACTTACATTTGTTGCTAAAGTATTTAGGAACATCCTTTTAATGTGCTGCATATATTTTGGTAGTTTTCGCTCACATTAATTAAAGGAATCCATAATTATTTCCTAGGCATGAAAAATAATACTATTTATACTATACACGACAAATATACTACATACACTATACATATACTAAACACTTCATAAAATATACTACAAGATATTTACAATATATATTTTGAAATAATCGCGGTTTTGTCAATGATCTATTAATTTCTTAGGCATGAAAAAGAAATGTTTATCATGCCTTGACCAAACCAACTAATTATGTAGTGTATCAAGAGGAACCGATAACCCTGCTATTTCAGTAGAACAGCGTGTGGTAGACGACGTAGACACTCAACAACTAATCTAACTAGGGTTATCAACGCCTAAAAAGATAAAATAGCAATTCATTATAAATAATTTTTGCTAATATTTATATATTTTATGATTTTAATTATACCCAATAGTTAAAGAAGTTGTGATCCTCAAAGTTCAAACAACGGCTAGATCGAAAAAATTCCTTCAGTGTACAAGTACCTTAATTTATTTTAATTGTTCAAGGTGGCCGGTGTGGTGGGGCGCGCTGACGTACTCGCATGCTTGTTCTTTCTGTCTTCTGTTTTATTGTATCATGGGTAAGTTGAATTATACAACTGAAAGATTTTAAAGCTAATAATATATTAAGTGTATATCAACGTTGCGCTTGCAAAATTCGTTAGGTGTCTATGTAAAAATATTACAATTTACAAATAAAAAAATGATATTTTTTTTGCTCGTATTTAATAGGTAATTTAAAACTGTAACCGTACTGTAAAACCATATACGTATGATTTTTCAATCCAAAAGTTATGGTAATTTTAGCGCATAGTTAACTACGTTTTCAATTTATCAATAGGTAAAAAAAACAGTTTATTATCTCTCCTGGGAAATAACATTGTGTGGCGGAATTTGTAGGCGCCACAATGAGTATAGAAAATTCTTATAGTAATGTTATGCAAAAGAATTTAAAGGTAGGTACAATGATATAAGCCGTAACAAAAATTCGCATTAGCGATAGCACACTAAACGCATTGAACCGAGCCACTATGCCAAATTTTTAATTGTGATTGTAATTTCATTCTTTAAATTCACTTGAAACTGCACAAATATGTTTGGGACCATCTACATTAACTCAATGAGCTAAAGTCTGATATAGGGATGATCGATACTCATCGATGTTGAGCGTGTAAACAACGATATTAGGTTCCCTAAAATATCGATACCTTGATGTTATGAACAAAAATATCAGAAATTGATGATTTAACCTTGGTCCGAGATAACGCTAGAAGTAGCACTTAAAAAATGTTTGCCCATTTGGGTAAACACAAAATATCGACGTTTTTATTTTGATATTAGACATCGGACATCGAGGTTTACTTACCAACATCGATCGACATGAATGTTTTTTCTGTTATTATATTTGTTGGCAGTTTATGGCAATAAAGCTAAAAAAATAAAGTTGTGTTTATTGTGCACAAGTAAAGTGCATTGGAAATATTAACACGAACTATGAATTCTGAGATGCCACAAAAACTCTATAGTAAATTCTAACAAGGGAGCCACCATTATGTCAGGAACTTGAAATCATCATAGGACAGGACACTCTATATTCACTCGATAATGGCAGTAATTGTCTTCAATAAAGAGGACTAGTTACCAAGTTAAAAAGAAAAAGTATATCAGTGTTACAAATTACAATAGAAAAAAAAATGCAATAAGACTATTAATTATTGTGGGTGTTTATTACATCTATTTCATTACATAATATTTAATTTATTATCCCGTTCGGTTTGAGCATTAAATATTTTTTGTGCAGAAAATACCTTACTTTATAATTATAGTCCAGCCAACAATTTCTCTTTCAAAACTGGCTTAAAGTTTACAAAGCTGTAATGCCCTCGACAATGTTCTCGGGTCGGGAAACAAACAAAAAAAAACAAGAGTTCAGACGAACAACAACCTCGAAGTTCGTCGTCATACGCTCTGCGGCGGACAACTCGATAATAAACAATGAATAACCTTTAGAAATAATGACGGTTTTTAGTAACGCACTCGGGTAGCACGTTCCTGTGATAACTCTAAGCGTTTGGTTAAAGAAAATACCGTAATATAACAACAGCACGGTGATAATATTTTCAAATATTCGCTTGGTGAGTTACATACACCCTCAAGTAGCCAATCTGTCACCAAGCACTAAGCACTTATAGGTATGCTCCGGCAGGTGTACTTAAAAGGCGGATCCCTTTCCAGGTTTTGCATATAACAGTTGTCACGTGGACAATTAAATAAATATAATGTACCAGAAAATAAATATATTAAAAGAAGTTATGGAAGTGAAAATGGAAAATAGATTAATATGTGTAATCCGAAGGCATTTACATTATCAGATATATAAAAATAGAGTACCTTATTAAATCTATTAATTATAGTAACACTTTCACCAACAAAAAAATGTCCAGGTTTTTAATATATCCGTCAAAGATCTGTTAATGAAATTCCGTCGTGAGACGCTTATGTTTCAATAAACTCCATTCATTTCCATTATTATTTCTGCTTCCTCAAGCCAGCATGATTGAATGTATCCGCCAGGTTTTTAATTCGTTTTGTAATAATTGTTGAGTAAAAGTTCGAACTCCTTCGAATATCAGTTATAATTCAAAAGGTCTCTGTTATTATAACAATACAAGTTTTATCGACTCCAGACAAATATGTGTCAGTCCAGACAATAAATATAATAGTAAATATAAATAAACTTATACAATTCTCATTTCAGATTGTACAATTCTTTTAGCGATCCGTGTCTCTCTCCGTAAGTCAGAATCCATGCGTCATGTTTTCAATTGTTTTGCCGTCTTGTTCATATTTTAAATTTAAAAAGTTCTTCAGCCAAAATACAATATATACGACCTACTTATTCGATATATAAATCGTAAAATAAGTTTGTAATACTATATTTAAAATAATAAGTTACCTATAGATGAGATGCCTTCGGAAAGGAGCATAAACACAATAAATGAATAAATGAGGAATCAAATAAATTAAAATGAATACATATAATTAAAATATAAAAATGATTGATAAAGCAATCATTACACAGTCTTAGAACACATCGCTGTCAAAAGTTCACCACATTCGGTCACATTCCTATATAAAAAAATATGTCTGCACGGCTTACTTTATTCTTCTTTTGCATAACAAAACAAAAGTAGGCCTACTGGTACTACTAGTACCTACCTAAATTCAAAAATGTTATTCTCTTGACAATATGATGAGGTTAGCAATCAATCATAATAATGTAACTAAATTCGTTTTGCTGCCTTTTTTATTATGGAATAATAATTTAACGGTATATAAATTAATACAATTTTAATGAAATTAAAATAATTACATTTTTAATTGGGTAAATTAATTGATATTAATAACAAATTAATTAAATTATGAAATCAAATTAAAACACTGTTTATTTGTGCATCGTAAAATTATTTTTACTGAAAAAATAATAAGTATAATGAATTCACGTTGATAGGTGTATCAATGGTGGCTAATTTCATAATGTCGAACTTGTCACAAATGATGCGCGCGCAGCTCTGAATTTTACTCTCTCCAAAAGACGCACCAAAAGAAGTTTAACCTACATACAAAAACGCAAAGGTCGCATGATATGATAATCTAATGTATATTAATAAATATGTAGTGTTCTGTCTGTACATGTAATTTTGTCCAAATTTCCTGATAGATATCCTATATTGGATACCGATCACGAATATGCCATTAAAAATTTCCCAAAATTTTGATCCGTCTGTCTGCATGTTTGTATCTGCTGATGTAACTCAAAAACTGCTTCACCGATTGATATGAAATTCTGTACACGGGAAGATTATATGATGGGTCAAACTATAGACTAAAATAATTTTGACAATTTTAATTATAAAATCGTTAATAAAAAAGTAATTAATTAAAGATATTTTTTTTCGATCTGACTATACTGTTAGCCATAAGGGCTCCGGAGCCTCAGACGGCTTTTACAGATTTTCATGGGCTTTAAAGAAATAAAATTTTAGTCAGTTTTCAAAAGATTCTGATCAAATTTAGTAGATAGGTACGTCATTCCATAATTGATAGGCTATAAGAATAGGTTATAGGTACATGTTTTATCCTTCAGTCAGGCTTGAAGAGGTGGATAGATTCTAATGAAATTTAGTATAGAAGTCTATTATATCGTGAAATAGGGCATAGGATACTTTTTATCAATTATTTAGTAAAGTTTAATTAACGGGCAGCGAAACGGCAAGACAATAATAAATCAAGCGAACTTGCTGTTAAAATATTGGTTATAAAGATACAGTCTCAAAACAGTCGGTAAACTTAACGAAATTTATTACACGAATAAATTATTGTAAAAGCAATTAATTAACAGAACTCTAGATCAAAACTAGAAATAGACGGAAAATAAATTGAGATGTATTTAAACGCGTCGGGAATAATAATTGGACAATTAATTAAATATTTATGTCAGCAATTATATGGAAATTGTGAATATTGTATAATTATATTGTTTCATTCGATATTACTACTATTTACTTATATTATACATTAGAAGTGCTATCATTTACTAAAAAAAATTGGCAGTAATTAACATATGTAGGTATACTAAAGGTTTTATTTTCTTTTTTTATATACTTGCTCGGTAAAATAACTGTATAGCTCCTGATGGTAAGTACCGTACAGTCCAGAAACAACGGTGACCGTAAAACCAATTACGTCGGCAGCCTTCGATGTTCAGCCGGCCTGCTAAAATTTCTCTTCACGCCTTGTCTGTAGGGCCCGATATCATACGGACTGCATGCTTTTTTGCCACTCACTTCATGACATAAGAAATGTTATCTATAATATGCAAACAGTAAATCTGCTGCTTCAGTTCAACTGGTGATCATCGAGTGTGGTGGAGTGTCGCAGCAGGAGCTCTCAGCATGCTCGCCAAGGAAACCGGGCTCACTGCTTTGCTGTTCACAATTACACTGGACCTTTATAAATCCTGGAGTAATGCCCACAGGTAAGAAGTTAATAATTTTATATCCCATAGATAATTCAGAAATGCCTCAACTATTTCTTTAAAGGCTAATTTTATTGCAAGTATTCAGTTATGATATATGTATGTGTGTAATTTAATTACGATTATACATTAAACATATAGGCTAGATGAAAAAAAAAAACAAAAGACGGTGGTTTTAATTGGGGGTATCATTTGCCTTTGATTTTTAAGAGCTATTTACGTTTCAACTTGAGGGTGGTAGCTAGCCAGCCGGGCATTAGAAAATGCCCTACCACCATGCTATGGATTCCTCACGATGTTTTCCTTCACCGAAAGCTCAAGCTCATTGTAGGGATTCGAACTCACGTCAATCGACGCGAAGTCGTACACGCTACCACTGCGCCATCATCGCTTCAAACAAAAAACCAACTGTAAGCAATCTAACAAACAAGTGTCATGTTAGTTTAACAGATTGTTATAGATTACCTCCTACGTGTTTATTGAAAATACTTTCATTAGGAATGACATCAGCAGATTAATTTTGGTGACGAATTAAGGAAGTTTTAGAGTTTTATAGATGATGAATCAGGTTGTCTCAAAAAGTCACCTTTGCAAAATAATATATAGGAATAGCTGAATTAATTCGAATGCCAACAGGTCATCCTCGGCAGTGAAATGGCGATGGAAAAGTGACGTAACTTGCGTCAGGATCATAAAGGTTTTTGCAGCCTTAGGATTTCTCGTTGGAGTCAGATTAGCATTGCTCCACGGATCTTTACCGGCGTTCTCACCTCAAGACAATCCTCCAGCTTTCCATCCATCATTTGCTGTCAGGTAATATTTCCCTTGTAAACTTAAACTATTATTAATATGATTTTTATCGAGTTCTCTGTAAATCGTTTTCGTCACAGTTAATTTATAGTAATAATGTCGGTTATGACTATCGATTGATTACCTCTCAGATATCACCGTTGTACGTCACCTATTATTAAGTATAGTGCATTCATTTTGCAAAACTTAAATAAAATAATGTGCTGAGCAACCAGAGTTTATATACAAGTAAATAAAAAAAAATATTTGTAATTTACGTGACAGAGGCAACATACAATTGGTTTAAATAAAACGTAATTTTATCACAACATATTTTAAAAACCAGCTTAGTTTCTATTAAAAACATTTAAAATAATAATAATAAATTCTTTATTGAGTCACTTCTAATACATAGCATCAGTGTAGCTCTGGTTCCTAAACTTAAGAGGAACAATTTAGAGGATACAATTCTAACGGAGTTGACTTATAATAAAGATTAAGCTAATTATTAAAAATAAAACAGAAAAGAGGTGAAAAACATGAAAAACAAAAAAGGAATAAATTAACATTTTAAAAGAAGTTAAAAATGATTTTAATGTTTTGAATGGGATTGGTGTGTGGAGTTAGTGAGTGTGTGTGTGCGTGTGTGTATTGTGTATGCTTGTTGACAGTATTATAAAGTAATTACGTATTAAATTAGCTATTTCAGACAAAACTATACAGTGTTTTAGTTTGTATAGATCAACTAATCAGATGCGAAATGTATTTATTCTTTTTACTGTGGTTCGAGACATTTTATAAATAATCATGAATAATTTTGTCTCTGCTATACATGTTAACCAGAACCTTAAAATTTCAGAGTGATGACATTTTGTTACCTGGCTGCTTTCAACTGGTGGTTACTTCTCTTCCCGTGGACCCTGAGCCATGATTGGCAGATGGGATCGATTCCATTAGTCTCCACTTTCTGGGATTTAAGAAACCTCATGACTTGTGCAGCATTCATAGCTTTGCTGGCTTTGTCATACAGATGTCTACTTGATTTGGAGGTATGTTTATTTGTATTTAATGTTTGATGTTCACTCGTGTTTTAATTTGTCAAAGATAGAGAGAGACATCAGAATATACTATCGAAGACACCAGGGTTTTCCTTGATATCATTCTTCATTACGGAATAATAAATCTTGTGGGCGTAATCTGGGTTAAGTGCAAGGATTGTAGAGATGCACATGGTCCGACAATCCAAGTGAGCATGATGTCTGTTTTATTTGGGGTTGCCCCCAGTGGCCTCCAACCTCCCCTATAGCCACCCCATGCCTCGCATATGTGTATTATCGCTGCCCGTAGGTGACCTAGTAATTCATCTTGAACATCTTCACGATCCGACAAGCTCCAGCCAGAATAATCTTCTCTTCGGGTTCCGACTCAGTAGGTGGTCTCGAACAATCTTAGGATCCAATATTAACGGAGGTCCTCATGATACGAGGGCTCGAGCTAGAGCCATCCTTCAAGCGCGTCGTTGTCTGCTTATGTGGTTGCGTGGATCACAGAGCACACCTGTAGCGAGCGCACGTCATCTTCTCTACTTTATTTCCATTTATTTTATATACGCCGCATTTTTGAATACCTGACAGGATCTGTTATCTCGTTACTATGAAACATCATTTCTTTTTAAATAGTTACATAGACACGATTCTCTGACAAATTATTATGGAACAGCAGTGCCTCTGAATAATTTTATTTATTTGTTTTGATTTTAGCTTCAGCGTCATACCCCAGCTGTTGTCGGTTTGATGCTGCTAGTGATACCTTATCTACCAGCTTCCAACTTGCTTGTAACCGTTGGTTTCGTTGTAGCCGAAAGAGTTTTGTACATACCCAGGTAAGACAACTAATATCATTGCTTATACCATAATAACCAGTGAAACATATGCTAAAGCAATGGCGTAAATATATTTAGAGTTAAAATATTGGAGAGATATCTACTAAGAACCATTAGTATAATAATGCAAAAAATTTTGCATTATATTATAATATTGTTTTACATTATAAAAATGACAAACAACTTTGAATTTCAGTGTTGGGTCAGTGATCATAACAGCCTACGGATTCCAACTACTATGGAGAAGAGGGATCAGTAAGGGAGCGCTGGTTACGTGTGTAGGAGTTCTTGTGGCGGCGGCAGTAGCCAGGACCCATTTGAGAAACAGAGATTGGAGAACAAGAGAAACTCTTCTAAGGTATGCTTACAGTTGTTTGTAAACTAGGCTTAAATATTATCTATTCTTGTTTGACAACTCTACTCCCAGAAGAATGAGTCGTAAAAAACTGTGAAGAATGAAGTATTTTTTGACTTATTTAAAAACAGGTAAAAAATTCTATGGGGTATATCAACAAATTATCTATAATTATATTACAGAGCAGATTTATCTGTGTTGCCGCACAACGCAAAGCTACACTACAATTTCGCAAACTTCTTGAAGGATATCGAGCAACAGGAGTATGCCATCAAACATTACAAGGAGGCTTTGACGTGAGTATAATAACGAATTAAGTAAAATAAATTACCATTTTATAAAAATATTTTTTAACACCAAAATCGGTATAACCGATAAAAAGAGTTCTGGAGCCCTCGCTGAATTTATAAATATTAGCATGATCTTAGAAATTTGAAAGTTTAATTACCGAAATCATAATCATACATAGTACCTAAACAATTATGAATATAAGTTGATACATATTCTACTAGTAAAAACTAACATGGTTTTCATTTAAAGATACCAAGAAATTTATTGCGAGAAGCTCAACTAGTAGCTCGCTTTAGTAACTAAATAGCAAAATCTTGATGATCGGCAAATCCATGTACTGCTTAAAATCTTTGACGGCATTTAGTAATCTAATGAAACAGAAAATATATCATGAAAAAGTGTATCATTGTATATAATTTCTAGGCTATGGCCGAGCTACGCCAGCGCGCACAATAACCTCGGCACCTTAGTACTGGCTTCCGGCAAGGCGGAGCATCATTTCTTACAGGCGTTAAAATACAACCGTGACCATGTTAACGCGCACTACAACCTCGCCAAATTGTATAGGTATTTTAATGTTTTTTACCACCAAAATTAATGCATTTCATCTATTGATAAAATACAGTTGAAGTATGATAGGCGACCACCACAAAACTAGGAATAATTATTAATGATTGTCATCTTTACAATTTATTTTAGTTACAGGGCAATTATTCTTTTCCTGCTTTATTTGTAGTACATATTAAGAAGACAACGCGCTTTCACGCGCTGTCTGGATCCTAGACAATAGAAATAGTTTTAATTGTAGTAAAAGTTAAACGCCTACACACTATTGAAGGGACAAAGTATTTTCATTTCTGAGAATAATACTTAATAATTTAGATGCTTATTAATGCTAGTTATGACTGGAAATACGTACTTTTCTAGCAAGTAACAAAACAACACTAAAAATAGTATGTAACATAATGGCAACTATAAAATATTTAATATTTATTTTAGAAAAAGGAACCGCGTGGCTGAAGCACTCAGGATGCTGGAACGTTGTATCTTATTGGAACCGAGGTTCGTTCAAGCTTATCTCGAACTCCTGCTTCTAAAGCCCGAAAAGGAAAAGAAATGGATACTGGACAAGCTCTTAGAGTTAGAACCGCGGAATTGGGAGCATTACATTCTATATGGAAACTGGTTGAAAGGGAGAGGTGAGAGAATGCAGTATTGTACTAAGAAAATTAGCAAATATAATTATAATCAGAATCTTAATACCACAAACAAGATCGATAGCCTCAACGTTATTTGAACATGCAGCTTTATGCATATTGAATTATTTATCGCTACACTAATGTAAAAAATATAAAATTTAAAACAAACACCAAGGCTTTTAAGACATTCAAAGCATACATTCAATATTAAAAAAAAAAAAAAAACAAAATTATTAGAATGGAAGCCATTTGCGGTTATAATGCAATAACGCAATTAATTTCATTATGGATTTCGCAGCTTTTCTATTTATAAATATATTTTCCACTTAGTTTCTTCAATAATTCATCACCGTATTCTAACTTTTCAAACATAAATAACAATATGCCAAATAAATGTTATTATCATAGTAAAAGCAAAACGATGTGACAAAGGGTGAAAGATATGCTAAGAAGAATTTTTATGTCCTGCAAAATTTTTTTAGAATCAGTTTGTGTATAACAACTTTTAGAAAAGGGTTTATTAAGGAAATAATTGTTTCTCAGGTCTTTTACCAATGTCATTCGAGTACTACACGACAGCGATGAGATTATCATTCCGTGTTGAACAACACAGATCACACGGTGGAGTGCTGTCGCTCCGGGCAGCGTGTCTAGTGCTGCGCTCTGTTGGCCAGTACGCTAGAATACTTCAGTTGTTGCTCCGGTAAAGTTTACTTTAATTAAAATTTATTTGCTATATGTTACTTTTGGCGTTAGTAGAGGAGTCATTTATCAATTTTGTAAAATATTCACCTGATCGAATATTTTTATTATGATGACCTTTTACATATTTCTATGTTATGGATTTTTCATCTATGAGCACATAAAGATTAGATACACTTGGTTTCGTTTCAATATTTAACTTTGTATAGTTGATTAGACGCTTAATCTTTTGTCAACAGATTTTAAACACACTTGGAATATAATTGTAAACAAATTATAAATGACACATTTAAACAAAAAATAAAATATTTCTTATTTTGGTATAGCTCAAACTGTTTTTATTAATGAAGTGATATATTTATATAAAAAAACTGTAAAAATAGCAATAGACTTATAAATCTTAATGAGGACAGATGTTTTTCTATCTGGAAAAAAGTCGTAAAATGCATAGCAAAGTCCACACTCGATGATGTTATTCCAGAAGATTCAGTGGTATATAAGTCCTTTACACTGTTTTTAAAGCGTAATTAACACAAAATCATAGCGGCGAGCGATCGGGGTTCTCAAAACACACCCGCACACTCATTCGCTGATGCTTGACACAGTAATCACGCGTGTAATTTGAGCGAGCTCATAGCCAACTTTTACTATTATAAGAAACCACGTTTTTGCCCCAAATATCGTTTTTACAATATTGTTTCTAGGTGGCATTCAGTACGAGGTGACGGCCCTCCAACTCCACGACGTATGCTTATAGCACAAGCGTGGCGCCTACGTACGGAGCTGGCGGAGCGAGCTGCCCTCTACGCTAGACCTCGACAGCAATCCCTGCCTGTTAGTATATAGGCCCTTTCCATGTTACCTGCAAATCTGTCTGATATTTAGCTAGTGTTAATTGGTACCAAATTATAGGTGTAACTAATATATTCGTAATAGGTACAGGTATTATAATACGAGCAACTAGCCATATATTATTCTATATGAATATAGACATTAGTCTATATGACTGCGTCGCCTATTAATGTTACCGATTCATCATCCGCGCTGCAAGTCACCGCTTGCGTAGATTTTATAAAGTACCCTGCCTGTGTGACTGACCGACTTGGGCGAGCGAGATTACTATATAATTCAACATTTTGAATAGAACCGAGCGCTGACTACTTGCTTATCGTAGCACGCCTATGTAGTAGTAAAGACATAGTTATATACGTCGGGCTTCGTATGAAAAATGCATGGGCATCACAGTAAGCAAGCAATAGGAACAAAGTCGCTATATTAGGCGCTGAATTTACGAATATCATTGTAATAGCTAATAATTAATAATAATCATTTTAATATTCGGTATTCGTATTATACTAGTGGTTCCTTCAGTTCCTGCGATTGCATGCATGTTGACGTACCTATAATATTTTAGTTAATTTCAATATTTTGTGTTTATAATTAAGTTATAGTTGAAACAATTGATTATTTTAATGAAAATATGTAACAAAAAAAAAAGAATAATGAATAATCATTGTACATGACATTATATTTTTAACATAGGTATCAAAGTTTTCAACGTTGACAGTTCGTAACTTGTTAATACGACGGTAAATTTAATCGCCCTTTTATTTAGACTAGTGGTCGCTTAGAGGTCGAAATGCGACCATAATTCATTAAAATCATAAGTTTAAACATTATTAAGATTCTATTGTCAAAGACTATATACTTTTATATTCACATATTTCGCCAAGGCTTACACTATTAATTTGCCTATTTTTTTCAAAGAAACTACATGAAATATAAAAAATTGAAAAAATGTTTATTTAATTATCGGATTATCGGTTTATTTATCATATTAACGGAATCTTCACAATGCGAGGGCTCGAGCTAGAACCATCCTTCAAGCCCGTCGTTGGCTGCTTATATGGGTACACAGAGCACAACTGTTTGTAGCGCGCGGCATCTCTACTTTTTTCCATTTATTTTATATACGCCTTATTTTGAATTCCTGCTATGACCTGTTATCTCGTTGCTATGAAACATGATATTTTTTTTAATAGTGACATAGTGTGTCAAGGACTATTGTTCTAAAATATTTTTAATTTCAGGTAACCTCAACATGCCTCCACCATAGTAAGCTGGAGGTCTCTCACAATGAAATTGAGATAAAAAACAGGGAAGTGAGCTCCGATCCGTACCGGTCTAAAGTCCCACATGGCCCTTTACCAGAACAGAAGTGGAGCACACTACTCGAGAAGCGGAACGTCTGCATCAAACGTCTCGAGAAAAGCGTATCTATGCCGTCACAATTCAAGCTCACTCACAACAAATCTGAGACCGGACTCAGGCAGAAGAGTTGTCCGCTACATAAAAAGAAAGATATTAAAGACCCGCAGAGCTACACTCCGTTTGCGTCAGACCATTTGATAAAGACTTATTAGTTTGTAATTAGAGACAGCTGTTCATGACTTCTTGATAAACTTCTTAGAGGGATTGAAAAATGCGTTATAGCTAATTGGCAAAAAATTAAAATCAATCATTATTTACATCAGGAATGAAATAAATAAACCATTATTTACAATTTATAATTATAATTTTACATGTGAACCATATTTAAAATTTGTTTGTTAATTGTAACAAAAAATACATTACAAGTAAAAATTCCTTATTCGCGATGGATATGTTCCATAATTATGCCACGAATAGGTACAAAAACCGTGGATAACAGAACTTTTTGTGTAAGTATATGTATACCGATACAATTACGACACTGACAATAAATCGACTATGAACAGTCACCTCTTCCTGGACTGTACCTACTATTACCCCAATTGAATTGGATTCTGTTTGCCGAGCCTGTGTAAAAGATACATAGCCATTATTGGAATTGATGATAGTTTAAAAAATGTAAAGCAATTCTAAAGTTTATTAAGAAGTGATGAATTCTTTTTCAGTATTAATTAATATGAATAAATACGATTTATATAAGCGTATAGGTCGCTATCAATTAAGTTGTGCCATAAACATATAATTGGTGTATATAAAAATTATATTAATTAATTAATTATTTCTGTTGTCTGTTTATGTGGATAATATATCACTAATGCCGTCTAGGCAGGTCTAGCAAAATACTTTTAAACCCCTTAAATTAATGTACTGTGTATTTAGGAACAATAAGTATTTAAAATGCCAATCGTTAAAAAGAACATTTCAATTAATCTATACTACAGTTAAGGCTCAAGAGACTTTGTTTGTTTTTGTTGGAACTACCAGTTAGATCTGCAAAATTATGTTTACCTTTTATAGAGTATTTATTGGGAAAAGGTTATAAGCTATATAACTTTACGCTCCGACCCTAAGGAGCCGAGCAGTATCCATGAATATTAAACAATCTGGCAAGCTAAAGACAAGTACGGACAGTAAGAACAACGATAGGCTACTTGTTGCGTTGGCTGGTGGCACATTGAATAGTTTGTTGAATAAATTTAACATGACAGAAACCATGGGGCACGGCTAGTACTATTATAAAGATGTAAAAAGTCTGTGAATATAATCTCTGGAACTATGTACTCATCTGATCCTAAAATTCGCTACGTTGAGGCTGATGATTATTAGCTATTTTTCATTGTTAATAAGTTTCATATTGTAATTAAAGCGTACGAAGACACGGGCTGTTGCTAGTCAAATAAAAAGTGGGCCGCTTACGTTGCACACGTATAATAATTTATATACGTTAAATGAAATCATGCCTGATTTGTGTTGTAACTTTACTTCACATGGTGAGGCCATATATAATTTCAACGTCCGATTTGTTTAGACCTGATTCACCCCGAGAACGAACAATTTAGTGATCATATTCTGCGGTACAAGTGATATATTGGTTTAAAAAACATCAGCTATGATTAACTTTGTAGACAACAAGTTTAAATAATAATTTTGACGTGTATTTTATATTTAAAAAAGCAATGTACGCGATATTTTATCAAAATGTGTGTATCAATAGTTATTGAATTAAAACGGTTTCTTAAAGCTTATCATTAATTTTATCATACAAGTAAATTTTTCGCATGTACCTGTACCTATAAATTATTTAATATGTTAAAATATAATTTTGTCATATCCCCAAATCCCCATAAATATAAAGTAACTCACTTGTTAAGAATGTAGGTAATATTTATATAAATACCTCATTAAATAAACTGACAAATGTTGGTGTTACTTAATTAATAAATATTGGTATTGAATATCTCCGCTTACCTCGTATGAGAGGAAACGTGCTGATATAATAATTACTAATAATAATGTTATTATTAATAAAAAACCTAAAAATAAAATGGTTTTAACACAACTCGACTATCTTAAAATATCATTGTAAAAATACCGTATAAGTATTAAGTTATACATACCTACTCTTATGTTTACTTAGATAGTACATTTATTTTATAAAATTTAAATTATATTATAAAGCAAGTGAAACTGTACATAATCAATTGTATCATTAATTATTGTTTACCCAGATTAATTTCAATGGAACCCTTAAAATGCTACTTATGAATATGGTTTTCCCGTCATCGTGTCTTGTTTAGAATCGGCCACTGAATTATTACATAAACACTGCATTATAGAATAATAATATAAGCCGATCGTCGAACGCCGTCGCGCGTCGGTTCAAATTCTAGAATAAATCCGAGCTTACGGTAAAAACATATGTTCTCATGTGGTTTCATCACGATATCGTGATGTTTAATCGCTTATCGTGATCGTTTTAAAGTGCTAATTTTTGTTAGACTCACGTGTCCCGTACCCCGTCCCCCCCGCCAGCTAAATGTTTGTTTTTGGATATGTGAAAAAATTCATGATATAATGAAGTTAAAAGAAAAACTATCAGAGGTAAGTAGGCTTTACGAGTTAACGAGTAATAGTAAATCAACTTATAAAATGTATTTGGAGAAGTTATTTCATAGAAATTCCATTGAAACCAACTTAAAGGATATCTCTAAAGGATGATTTACACCAAACCAGGCGCCACCCGAGACACGGTCAAACATCTTTTTCTATAATATCACGTGAGATTATTTTCAAACTCAAGCCTATATAGATCGTAAAATAAAAAGTAATTTAAAAAAAAGTTCATTGATCTATGACGAAACATTAATAAAATAATTAAGTAACACGTTGTCATTTGACAGTATAATAAGTTCTGTAGGAAATGTAATGGAACGTGATTGATCAGCGCGGAATGTTTTTATTTGACATCATTAGTAGATGCTGTATTTGCGGCATGTCGCGTTACCCAGACAGGCAGTCGTGCGGAGAAAATGTACCTATTCTGTTCACTAAAAATACATCCTACATAGATTTTGTATCATAAATATCAAAGTAAAGCCCAACGATAATACGATACCCAGATATAATCAACAGTTATTGTTGAGAACAAAATACTGCCATAAATATCTACAGTAACTGATATTTATGTCAAACGAGTATAATATTAAGTGAGTATTAAAATGTAAGTATGCTTCTTTTATAGTACTGAGACATGGTAGCTAACAATTGGATTTATAAGAAAGCTCAGTCTTTTTTATACAACTAAGGTGGCAAGCCATCGTACGGCCCGTCTGATTGTAAGTCGTTACCGCTATGAACGCTCATAATACGAGAGGTATCACTACTGCGTTGCCAACCTTGAACCCCCTTCCCTAAGGAGCTCTAGAAATACTACATGCCCCATACACACAACATACTGTTATTTGGCTGCGATCTTTTGTAAGTTTAAGATATTTCAATAGTTGAGCTACCCCAAGTTAAAAATTTTTCTTTATATATTAAAGAAAACATAAATACAATAAACCACACATTTTGTTTTATACTTAAAACTTTAATTTGTTTTTCTCAAACTAAACTCATTGAAGTTTTTTTAAAAATGAACTATAACTACCCCTTATTTACCCCTTACTAGAACTACCCCTTACACCGCAATCGACTGGTAAAAAAATAAAATAAAGATATAGATTATATAATTTAATGGAAACCGATGAAATAATGAACGAAACGTATTGTAACTGTACGTATTTGTCGATGCATTCACTCTTTGTTAAATGTTTTCAATTAAGTCGTGCGTAACGAACAGTCTTATTCTGAAAGGGCTCTTACTAAATAGAAAAATATAAATTTTGCCAATAGATTTTTAACATAATCTTAACTGTTCGATGACAGTGAGTCCGAAGATGGTATAACCCGCTAAGCATATTTTCATTACAATATTTTCCTTCACCAAAATCTCAAGCACTTCAATGGGATTTCAACCTACTTTGTCACGTGGACAATTAAAAAGGTATAATTTCCGAAATAAATATATTAAAAGGTAATGGAAATGAAATGCAAAAACAGATTAATAAATGTATTCCGAAGACATTAACATTGAGTGAGATATAAAAAACAGAGTACCTTTTTATAGTGTATTAATAATAGTAAAACCTTCACTAGTAAGAAATAGTCCACGGTTTGAATATATCCGTAACAGAGCTGCTAATAAAATTCCGTCGTGAGAAGCTTGTGTTTAACTAGATATCCATTCTGTTCCAATTTTTATAGCTGTATCCTCAAGCCAGCATGAATGAATGCGTCCGCCAGGTTTTCCATTCGTTTAATAAACATTCTTGACTCTTGACAATTTCGAGTAAATAGTTTCAATTCCTTCGAATATCGGTTATAATGTGAGGGGTCTCTTGCAGTGTAAGTATGACTTCAAATAATAAAGTACAATAAGAAAATATAAATAAATTGTAAAAATCTTGTAAAATAATGCACGTATTCCACGACAGACGTCTCATCGGTAAGTCATCTTGAATCTATCCGTCATTTTTCAATTATTTTAGCGTCTTGTTCGATATTTTTACTTTGAAAAGTTCTTCAGCTAAAAATACAATATTAGTATACGACCTACTTATTATATGTATATATATATATATATATATATTAAAAGAAGTTTGTTATACAATATTTAAAATAATAAATTACCTAAAGAACTAAAGATGCCTTCGGAAAGGAGCATAAACACAATAAATGAAGTAATGAAATATGAACTAAGTTAAAATAAATATATATAAAACAATCATTACAAATTCGAACCTATTCTAATATGTAGTAAAAATAACGTAATGATATATAAACTTTAAACAGAATAAGGACGTCGAAACAAAAAAGAAATGTTACAAGTTTTTAATTTACCACAAAAGACACTTGTCGCAACCATCTCTTCTATGTTGGTCAAGGAGAATTAAAAATGATTATTATGCAAGAAATAAATGAATCCATAAACATAATTATTATTTACAGTATTTGCTTTTGATTGAATATTATGAAGATCTTTTGTATCTATAATGGTACGACTCGATATAGTTCGCTTTTAAATTAAGAGAAAGATTGGTAATATTCGTTTACTTCATATTGTTTTGTATTCAATATAAAATAAAAGTAAGTATTATACAAATATTAGGTATTTCTCATGTTGCATAATTATTAGTTTTTATTAAAATTAATTAGTTTGACTACGAAACCACACAGCCTAACGCTACATATTTCTTATTAATCTGTCATTTAAATGTATATATATTACAAAGTATCAGTGCACCGATTATAGATATTTTTTTTCATGAATATTTTAATATATTTCCGAAATGCAATTTATAAATACTAGAATTAAACTTGAATCTATACCAAAATTTTAAAAGAGGTAAGCTATTCTCGATATAAATAAAAACGAGGTAGTTGAAAATAAAAATAATTAGTTGTGTCGCGGCACCGGGCACGCGTTTGCCGCGTTCAGTAGATCTGACTCGTGGAGTTACGCGGTATTACGCAAACCGCGAACCCGGGCCGCGGTGAACAGTAAAAGTTCTACGGTTTCATGGTCGTTTTCACTGGAAAAAATCATCGAAGTATAATCGTCGATTCGTGTCGGGTAGACGACGCTTTCTACCATTGTGTTTGAACCTGTTAGTGTCGAGTTTACAGCGCGATCGACTGCCCGCTTACCCGCCAACGTTTGCTAATACACAGTTTACCAACCGCACAGGGTATATAACAAAAAAATACAGTATTTCCAGCGCATTGTACGGACGAGATGAGGATCGCGGTCTGCTTGCTCGTACTCGCCCTTGCAGCGGCCGAGGTTATCAACGAACCCTGGTACGAAGAGGAAGACGTCGACGAAAGTTACGATGACGATGAAGAAAACTACAGACAAAAGAGGGAAGTTTACGATCCCAACGCGGACCACACGAGAGTCAAACGTTGCGAGTTGGAAAGGAGTCGGAGATCAGTAGACCATCGGAGTCAGTATGAAGTACACGAGTATACTGATGAGAACCTTGATCCTTCCTCACCACCTTACGAAGAAATGTTGGCTGCAAGCGCCAACCATTACCAACGATACGTCGCTCCACCGAAGACTGCCAGGTTCTTGGATTATAAAGGATTCAACAACGTAGCCCCAGTCGTAGTTAAAGCCGCGCAATTAGTTGTTCCACCAGCACAAGATATTCATTATATTCCGATAGCAGCTGATCCGATATCAGTTGCTGCTGTGGATGGACCGACACCCGTGCAAGCCGCAGCTCTTTCCCAGCCGTTGAAGCAGTTGGCTCCTGGAGATCTACTCAGCTCAGCCGCTGGACAACACAAGGCGCATTCTCACGGTTTTTCTCAGGGTGGAGGACACGGAAGCCACGGTCACCACTATGATGATCATGGTGGAAAGGTACGTTTAAATGTCTATAATTATTCATCTCACTATTGAGGCAAATTTTTCTAAGTGTAATTTCACGGCTGATCTATTTTGGTTCGGCATTCTTATATTTTAATAAAAATATATTATTTATTATCGAGACTTTTGAAATACTATTTATATATTTTAATATTTAACAACAATTTCATGATGTTATTTTTTCTAATCCAAGTTCGACAACATAAAGTCACTTCAACTTTTAGTAAATAAAGTGCCCGTCTAGAAATTTATCTACCTCGAAGAAACTAATCAGGTAGCTGTTTATTATTAATGGCTGGCTGGTCCTGAAGCACGACTTGCAACAAAATGCACTGTTTTCATTTCGCTTTTTCATGATATGTCTGGTTGTCGCTGTCTAGATATGCAGGAGTGTTCTGCTCACTCTTGACATTTCCTAAGTTATTCAGTATATATATGTAAAGAATACTGGTTTGGGTGTCTCGAAATAATATTTGTCAACGTTCAAAATATTTTAAAGTCATCTTATCTGCACCAACTATATTCTTATACTACCTTGAATACATATATTTTGCGTACTAATTTAAGAAACATATAATTATGGTACAATATAATTATTATAATTGTCACGGGAGTTTTATCCAGTATAACCCGAAATGAATCTGAACCGTTACTTGATTAATGTTTTATTTTAATGTTCTAGACGAAAAAAGGTTTCAATACCGACCACTACGTCGACAAAGGAAATAAAGGCTATAAGGTGGACGAGAACCATAGGAAGGAGTACGAGGAGGCGGCCGGAAAAAAGAAGAAGCACCACGATCGCGCTGGGCACAAGGGCAGTCACGAAGAGGAAGCTCACGGTTCCAGGGGTTCTCACTTTGGCGAGAAGAAAGGTCATAAAAAAGGACATAAGACAAAAGGTCAGACCATTATACATATAGATATGTATGCGTAGCATTGTAGTATTAATAATAGAATAATAACAGAGAGGTATCAATCTGCACTCGAGACGAACCTAACCCAGTAGTAGAGAGGTTCGACACTGAGAAATCTCTTTAGAAATTTCTCTTTACTTTGGGCAGCTTGACTGTTGAAATACCTCCACTCTACAGAAGACAGTAGCCAAATAACCTTATGTTGTGTTCCGTGATGAATTGGGCTTCCAGAGCTCCTTGGGAAACAGGGGTTCCAGGTCGGAAACGCGCTACTCTAGTCTACGTATATAGTATATCTACGGTAACCGCTTACTATCAGGCGGTCTGTACGTTTGTTTGCTACCTCAGTTGTATATAAAAGGGGTATATGCATTTACCATAAAATATAAACCTGTCGCTAAGCACTTACAAGTGTGTTCCGGAAGCTGTACTTGAGAACCACTTCTCCATTAGGTTTTACGTATTTCCGTTTTGGTTCACATCGTCACTAACATCAGGCGAAATTGTAGCCGAACACTAAACTTATAAAGAATTGAAAAACATGAAACTATGATGGTTCAGTGGTAATGTTCGGACTTCGCATCGATCGACGTGGCTTCTAATCCTACAATGAGCCTGAATTTCGGTGAAGGAAAGCATAGTGATAAATGGTGATAAAGTTACAGTGACAGGACGTGCGTAGTATAAACTGTTAATTTCTAATGCGCTTATTTTACTATCTCTTATCTGGCTCGTTGTCATTCGGAAGTAATCTTGTTAGCCGTGATGTCATCATTAGATTCCATTGCCTTGCATTGCAAATAGGTAGCTAGCTTTCTCTAAATAGTTTAGTATGAAAGTATATATTTCTCTTAAGGGTTAACTAAGCTATGAATTACCATGTTATAATATTGGACAGTACCTTCCTTGCCATTAGAGGAAATTAAGCTATTTAGCTTATATAACAACAACATCGGGTTGAACAGGTTTAAACACACGCCAGCCGACAGCGTTTTGACATTTCCAAACGACGATAATTTTACAGTTCTGTATTTTCCACTACACTATATTGAACGTAACTACGAGAATATTTCTCAAGCGGAGATTTCCCTAGTAATTTCCTTCGTATTCAACCGATAATATTAGTTAATATACACAAATTCTGAAAAATACTTTGGTACATTATGAGGCTCGCACCCGTACATCTGATCAATATCCTCTTTCGTTTATAAATGGGTTTACAACAACATATCATATAAAAATTAATGTTTTTTCGCCTGTAAACTAACGGGAAAAAGCTAGTTTGCTTACCAAAGCATAAATAAAGTAGAAGGTGTAACTCGATTGATTCGTTGTATGATGAGTTTTGCGGTCAGAGAAAGTTAATTATTTGTTGCGTAAGATAAAATAATATTATTTAATAATATGAAAATTGATTACAGACGCCTAACGTAATTCTGGTAAATGTCGAAAGTCACCTTGAGTTTCATTTGTTTAATATAATAAACTGCAATTACTTATCGAAATAAATCAAGTGGAAAATAAAACCATGTATCACGCAATGATTGAAGTAATGATGGCTTAGTGGTCGCGTGTACATGTCGCGGTACATGGCGTCGATTGACGTGAGTTCGGATCCCTGCAATGAGCCTGAGCTTTTGGAGAAGGAAAACATCGTGAGGTAACCAGCCATTTCGGCAAGATTTTATCTGTTTTATAATGCTTGTCAACTTCAATAATTTTTCTAGCAATTTTTTGATTACAATGTAAATTTTTATAATCAAATGAAATTAAATAATAAAATTAATATGATATATACAACTATTACACCAAAATATATAACAACTAAAGCTTAGCATAGAAGTACCAATAATAAAAAATAAAAAATCAGAAATACCGTCGAAAAATCTACTAAAATATACCTATACTTGACTGGTCTTTTTTTATACAACTAAGGTGGTAAACAAGCATACAGGCCGCCTGATGATAAGTGGCTACTGTAGCCTATGGACGCTTGTAATACCGTTGATATCACTAGCGCGTTGTCAACCTTGAACCCCCTTCCCAAGGAGTTCTGGAAACCCTACTCACCGCTGGAACACAACACAAGATTATTTGGCTGCGATCTTCTGTAGGGTGAAGGTATTCCACCAGTCAGGCTGCCCCAAGTAGAGAGAAATCTCCAAAGAAATTTTGTCCAAAGAAGATAATAAATAATAAAAATTCATTATTTATAGGATTATTTTCTAAACATAGGATTTTCACATACTTTCCGCAATATAACACTTTTTTTGACAAAACTTGGCAACTTATTCAGCAACTGAAGTCGAAGCAGATGCACGATATACTTAAAGACTTAAAAAATCCATCAACAGGCTACCACAACAAATACCACAAGGATGAATTCCACAAGGAGCACAAGTTCTACGACGACTTCCACAAGAGCGGAGAACATCACAGGTTCGGCAAGTTCCACGCGAAGCACGCTAGCAACGAAAGCGGTAAGAAGAAAGCACACCGTGTCGACGCCGGGCACGACTTCGTCGAACGCGGCAAGAAGGGCTACAGGTAACACGTTCACAAACTACCAACTAACATTGTACACATCATTAAAACTCAAACAGATTCACAACTAAAAAAATATCTGTTACAATTAATTGAGCGATTCGTTAAATTTTTGTATGTATAATGTACACGTATGTATGTATTTATATTTATAATTGGTTTCTCGGGAACGATTCTAACGATTTGAATGTTTTTTTTTTATTTAGATATTTTTTTACTTTCGTGTTTTTTTTCAACACACTAAGCGAAGCTTGTTGCCGAGATATAATTCTTAGATATACCACAAACAATGCGTAAGGAATGTACTAGTGCACCAAGTTCCCAAGAGTTGGTGGTACTAGAGTTTTGAAAAGTAATAACTTATTTGTATATACTAGTATATGTATATGTTGTATACATTTATATATTTTTCTAGGTATGTATTTGCAATTATTAGTGCATAGTGAACAATATTTACATATTTTATGTTTTTAGGTACTAGTTAGGTACATATTTATGTTTTAATATTTAGTAGTGGTTTATTATTAATTCTCTTTTTAAAGACAGAGTTACCTTCTTAAGTGTACCCCACAAAGCCGCGAGCTAGTTGAAGGAGAATGTCATTTTGCAATTATACTAGTCGGTGTGTAGTGCCTAATAATCAGTCAAAAAAATTAATTAATTTATTTATGTATTCCAAGGGCTGTCAACAACGGTGCAGTAACTTTTGGCACAATATTATAAAATAGTCTATCTATGGGAGTCTACCTTGGATGTTATTTGTGTCTATTTATAGGCCATCACAGCTTCCATATATAACATAACATAAAATTACATAATCTATACATTATAATGACAAGTTAAATTACATAAGAGAGTACAGTAGCAGATTTTAATTATTTATGAATAGGGTAAATTTGTTGTACACTAAATACCGATGAACATCGATATCCAAATTAATGAGATTTAAATTTAAAGAATTTCTACAAAGGTAAAAGCAATATTAAATTTCTCTATTATACTCGTACAGTCTTTGATTATTTATATACACGTCGTATAATCAAAGTATACAGATTTGTTAATAATATAGTTTTATTTCTAATGTTATAGCAAAAAAGGCCACGTGGATGCCGATCACAAAGGTTACGATGGTAAATCAGGTCACGAAGAACACAATGCACACCATTCGCAACACGGTAAGAAAGGTGGCAAGGAGGACGCTTCGCACTGGGGCTACGCGAAGAAGCACTAACAGGACATGTTACAATTCATCTTTAACAAGTTGTAGAATTTATATTGGTACTTGTCTGGAAACAGACTAATTAACCATTTGAATTATTATTTCTTAAGAATTTAATAAAACAACTTACATTATAATTTGAAACAAAGTTTTCAAAACATTGCTATAAAATATATCACTCTCGATTTTGGCAGCCAATTGAGAGTTTTGTTTGGTAAATGGTGCTATTAATGTAGTCCAAAATATTATTAACCTTTATTTGTATATTGTGGACAGTATTAGTTAGATATTAGAGATTTAATCAAATTATCATTAAATTAGTTTTGGTTATAACATAAACCAAAACACTTATTCAATTATATGCATTGACTTTCGAAAGTGAAGCCTGACCTATAGTTTTTATAGGTGCTACTTTTCCAAGCAGACTGCTTATCTTTTTTTTTTTGAAGGTTGAAGATTTTCGTTTTCTTGTGTAAGATTGTTTTATTTTAGATTATGTTTGTTTCTGATCGGTAAAACAAGCTTACCGTATAATGTCTTCACAATAATCTGCGCATTCGAAAATTTTACCTAAAATAAGTCATCTTCATTATGTAACAATGTTTATTTTTGCGACTTACCGAGGTCAATGTTAGATACGTTTCTTTGTTGTATTTCTCTATATGTTCCAAAGAGAGGATTATTTAAGTAAACTATTCCTATATAAATTTATATTATAAATGCGTCCTTCATAATGTGTCAGTGTATTTTCACCTCGAATTTACTTTCATCCAACATTTCAAGCTTGTCGTTCCATCTGGTTTGAAGGCATGCATATATTATCAAGGTGTAGTATCCATTGTTATGTTATGTAAGATGCCATGACAGCTTGATATTAATTTATATATAGCCTTTCGAATATAACATTTTAAAAAAGATTTACTACTATCTAACCTTCCTCAGTTGCATTATATTGCACCGTATCAAATAGGACAGTGCCTTCGTAAACACTAAAAACTATTTAACTACTATTTAAATCGACCTCAATTTTTTGTGTTCTGCTCAACAAGTTTTTATATTGGTTTAATTTTAATCGATTTCTCTAATTTAAGGTGACATTGTAAATTTTTTGCAATATTCATCAACGCTTTGCCAATATTAATATATTTTTTACCAATATCTAAGTATAAATAATCTTGTTTTTCATAAGTATCATATTATTTCATCAATATTATGAGTGAAATGTATTGTATAATCGAAACTAAAAAGATATTTAAATAATACTCGATTTTCCAAGTTGTTTGTTATCTGGTAAAATCAAGTGCAACTTTTCAAATTTTCTTAAAAATACATATTTCATAATAAATATAACTCTATCTAACAGTAGTAATTTGATATGTGCCTGTTTTTTAGATATATCATTTTTTCAATTGTATGCATTTTTTCACTTGTTTGATTTTACAAGATTACTTTAACATTTTATCGATGCCCACCAGTGGTAACGAGTTTAAAGTATCCATGGACCATGTAGAAAAATTTGAATAACACTTATTAACAAAAAACAATCTATAATTTGAATTGACCTCACAATTACGTTGTCAGAATAGTAATTATGTTTTTGTGGACTGGCTTAACATAAAGCACAGGAAAGTATTGTAAGTCTAGAATGAAAACTTGTTTTTAAATATCCATTACTATATCTTAAAACAACTTTTATATCTGCTGCTGTCCTTCTTTGAATAGGATTCCTAAGACTGTTTTTGAATTATCAATATTTTTGTATTTATGTAAACTTGGCTTGGTTAAGGGAGTTTGTCTCCTCTGATTATTGGTTACATTTGTTTGCAATTTTTCCCAGAGGAATGAGACTCTTCCAATCCTTAGTCGTACCGCATTATTTTGAATCTTCTCTACATAAGACATGTATGTTCTTAAAAAATAGTTGAATACGGGTTTAATAGTTTTATCTAGAAAGCAAAATTCGAAATATTTTTAATAACCCTTTTAAAGTATGAGAAATTCAAACGTTTTTATAATTACGCTGTCAATAAAATAAGAATAATGAACTAACAGGAGACTACGATATCGTGAACTTATAAATTAAATCAGTTTCAATGGTATGTTAAGTTTACTGTTGTTTGGTAAACATTAGTATTTATTATTTTTATTCCTAAGCTTTGTAAAATTATTCGCTGATTGTTATTAATAAAATAAATTAAAAAGATTAAATTTATTCATACCCCTTTACATATATAACCAGTACAGGAGAAACTTAACATCAATATGGCTGTTTAGAAATGGAATAGTAATTTTCATGAAATAGATGAATATTGATCGATGACATGATTTAGGTAAATGTCATTGCGTGAAAAACTGTGGCTTACAGGGTAGATCAACACCCTTTTTAGCGTCGAACGCTTTGACGTAAATGGCGACAGTATGATGCGGTCTCCGTGGGAAAAACACTCTCTGACCAGCATCATCTACGAATTCGGTATAATCCATAGTCCATTCACGCTTCATACCGACATTCTCACAGATTTTAGATCTGCAAATGAATAGAATACGGTGAGAATAACCATTAACGACGATACCATTAATCTCTAAAGTTTGTTATTAAAATTGAACCATATGTAATAAATAAAATCAAACACATACAAAAATGACTAACGTGTATTGGCTAACGGAGACGAGCTGAGCGAGTGGATGCCGCAGCTCATGGGCGTGGGAAAAAGCTGTCCTCAGCAACAATTTGCCAACACCCTGTCCCGCCACCTCCGCCGCAGTTCCCAATACTTCAATCTATTGTTTTATTAAACAATTATTATGAAGTATTATGTAGGATTAATGAAAAATTGTTTTCCATAATTACCTATATAGCCATGAATGGAAAAATATTATAAATCTCAAGAGATAGTATGTTTTTTATCGCGTTGATCTTCTGATCTATCAGATAGATTAAAGAAATTCTTTTGCATTTTATAGCTTATTTATTGAGAAAGGCTATATAACTTCACACTAAGGCTCTAAGGAGTAATCATGAAAGTCAAGCAATCTCTGGAAAGTAACTACGGTAAGTACGGGAAATGAGAACAAATACAGGTTGCCTGCGGCGCGAGATGTGCGGTGATCAGTTGGTCGAATAAGTTAGACTTCGAATCATACACGCAATGAAATTAAATGTGCAATTAAATTGGCACACATAAGAAAGTGAATAAGATATTAATGGAAGATTTCACAAGAAAGGGGACAAGTGTTGCTTTATTAATGTCGCTTACTTTGTTTCTACAGACAATTGTAAGGCAACAATTAAACTACGAGTACTCTGTGTTCCTTCTATTCTTTGGGTATTTTTTAGTATGCTCATGACATTACTAACTCCTAAATATACTCAATAAAGCAATGTCAAGGAATGAACCACGACATATTTCTGTAAGTCGACGACATTAAACGTAAGAATAATTAGAGGGATATTGGTAGGCGCTAGCAGATTAAATTAAGGATCTTAACATGCCATGTTTTCCCATTTCTTGAACCTAAAATTCTCATCTCACATAAAAAATCTATAGAATTACTATGCTAGTAGGTTAAAAGTTTGTGTAGCATAAACATTAAATTTGTAATTAAATTCAGATAATTCACTTCTCTCATTAACGTTATATAAACATAACTAACATTGTATATGTACGGGACATGATATTTATCAAACAGCCTGGGACTTTTCAGGCAGTGTGCGCTAAAATACATTCGGTGCCTTTCTGGTTTCGATGCTGTGTAGTGCGCCCATTCTTCCAATTCGTCTATCATCCACGGTAATACTTTGTTGGCAACGCAAACTCCAACCAGTTTCCGTTCTCCTGTACGCTTTACATGTTCAAATGCTAGGAAACGGTCACCTGTAACAACAGAGACAATAATATCGAACAGGTAATATTTTTCATGTTTTTGTGTAAACTGGAAATGTTCCTTGCTGAAAGTACACATTTTTTCAAAAACTGTAAAAGCAGGTTAATACATCTCAAAAATTTAAGGACAGTCTCCTAAGAAAGTTTTCCTGTAGCTACAACAATTAAGGTACTTGCTGTCCTTACTGACCCGCCCGAAAATTCTGTGTATCTACATGTACAGACAGTACTACTGACTTACTAATATAGATTAGATGTAGTTAATGCTATAGACGAGATGTCAAACTATGTGATATTAAAAATTGAAGAAATAGTTTTAACAAGTGCAGTCCAAAGTTGTTACCAGTCGTTCCCAGCTGTAATTAAGTTAACCGAACTAGTGCCAACTGTATTTTCTTTATTAGAATTGTACTAACCTGAATGAGAATATTTATCAGTCAAGACGTCTAAATAGGGGCAGTCCAAAGACATCCACAAACCAACAACACTGGGCTCCCGAGGCCAGTAGTGGGTGTAGAGAAAAGAGCGAATTAATTTTGCATGACACTGATTGCCCAGCTCTACTGTCACGTTGCGAATATCGAAGCACTAGAAAATTGAGATTTGTTGTAGCTACCTATATTGCGAATAAATAAAATTGTATTTGTCTTTGATATATAATCGCGCATTTATTTCTAATTATAAATAATAGTAATAAAATTATTACTATAAAAAGTAAGAAGGAAGTAAAGAATTATGTCTTTAGGTAGTGAAAAAGAAGGGGTGAAGTTGAAATAACTACGAAATGCTCATTCTATGATGTAGTGTTATTTAATACGTTTTTATGATAAAACAACCGCCTAGGAACTAAAATCCATCGACATTCATCGTCATCACACTGAACATGTAGTGAAAAAATCTTATATAAAAATGTTGTGTGCATCTGTTGGTGATCTCGACCTTCTGAACGAGTTCACCGATTGAGCTTATATTCACATAATATACTCGTTTTATCGAGACGATGGTTCATAACTGTGTTAGAATCTGATAGGTGGCGCTGTGGTCGATCCATTAACTACCGAAAAGTACAGAACCATGTCTGCCGGTCCAGTTAGTTAATTATTATAAACCGAAACTAAGAAAATAAAGAAATGAAACAATACTGTTTTTACTCCATAAATATAAACCCTATGTTGAATTTTAATAAATTTTAACCACAGTTTCAAACTAGTAAAATAATTATCATTATTTAGTGCTAAAATAATACCCTGAATCAAACGTTAGTAGCAATCTGCAAGTATAACCCATTATAGGATTAGGTAAGTATAAACATTTTTGTATCTAAAGTTCTTTTAATAAAATACCGGTTTCTTATCGGGAGGATACAGGCAGACGTCACATTTCGATGATTTCCTGAATCTCTTGACCGAGCTGTTTATAAACGGCTGGTTGGCCAACTTAGCCACCCTTATGCTATTCCTTATACCGTTAAGATAAATCATAATGCTATCCCTTCTTCGAAGGTCTCATGATTTTTCAGCTAACAATGGATGTTTTGCATGTTATATACGAAAATTTCTGCTACTTTCCGAAATACATGGTTTGAGCCAAAAACGCTAATTATTGACAGATCTGCCAAGTTCCAAAATTGACAGATATTCATAAGGAAATTTGTTGAATTAATAACAGCCGATTGATTGCCTTCGCAAAGCGCGTCACAGACAGCGTAGGTGCTATAATATTTCATCTTAAGATAAAATATCGAACGCCATACATTGTAATACTCGTCACTCATTGCGAAGATAATATTATTATATATTTTCACCTTATACTGTATACTGTTAGATACCGATTGATATAGTTATTTCAACTTAAGAAATAGTGACTGTTGATTGGTAATATCAGAATATACATACTCTATTGATGTCAACTCTGATCTGTTTGGTTTATGTATTATGTTTGAATTACTTTAAATTTGTATGTTAGTTTTATTTGTTCAGATACAATTGTCATATTTGATTTATTCTGTGAAAATCTTTTGAATAAGAAACATGTCTAGTTATCTGACATAACTCTTGTATTTTATATAAAATTTAATATTGTTAACGTTTCATTTAAAACAAATTCAAAATGTTTAACTTAAAATAAATAATTTTCTAATCAATCCTTAAGAGTCTTTTTGGTGTGAAAGTGATCCCATTAGCCACATTTACCATTTCAAGAGTGACGTGTTCTCGGTGCAAGGCGAGGGGTGTCGATGATGCCACAGGTGATATAACTTTCACGAGTGCATTATCGTACATTGCTATGCCTAGTGTTGCTAAAACATCGATTGTACGCAAATGCGGATGTTACGAAATATTTGGTAGATTTAATATACTTATGCCCGCTAATGCCCGGGCTAGTGCCCGATAATCGTGAATTTCACACATTTACGCTTTTAAGTTATTAGACAACTCACATCATAGAAAAAACACAATCTGTTTTACAACTCAATGAAAAGGTACACAAACGATGGCGTCCTCTTTTATTTGTAAATTTTAACCGACTAACCAATAAATTCACCAATAAAATAAAATAAAAGTCAGTTATTAAGTTAGATATGTACTTTTTAATTAGAACTATGAAGATAATTCTGTTATCAACTCAATATCTGCTGTAATATTAATATTATATATATAATTTTTAAATGGAGCAGAAAAACTTCTTACTATTCTTACTATTGATTAATCGATGTTTTATCAACAGTAGCTACGTTTTCATTTACGTTATGACGACCACATCTTTCAGAATGTGCTAATGCAATTTGCATATCGAACTTAAAATCAGAATCATCGACTGATGAGCTGTCTAATAAATATAATAGTAAAGCCGTGTTACTCATAGTTAACCATTTAGCAACCTGAATTTGCTTAGTGCAGCTTTGGAAGAAAAATGTTTGCGGATACAAAAAAGTAAGTGATATAACGCGAGGCATGTGTGCAAGATTAGAGCTACTGGACCACTGCGTATCCTCTCTCCACTCAGCTGAACACGTTTTTTTTAAAATTGGAAACTTCTTTACCACCGTTATGATTTGAACCTCGATGAAACGAAAAAGCGACAGTAAACAGAGACAACCATATATAGGATTTACCCTACGAGAGAATGAGATAGAATACATTTACATTATGCACGGTTAATGCAACGTTCATAGTTAATGCAAAAATAATTCCGACAAAAAATAAGTCCGATACCTAAGCAGACTTTTAAGAGACTGATATGATTTCATATATTAATGTATTAACGTGACATAAAATATTATAGTATTTGATCGTGTGTGTGTGACGTGCTTAATCCAACTACCGCTATGTTTTTATTTTATTATGAATTACGCCAATAATCTGGTCTAAAAAAAATAGCAGAGCGATGCTATAATAAGAGTAGAAAGAAATTAAGATCTTAAAAATAGTCTGAACTATCGGCACTCTTTTAAATTAGGAAGAAAGATCTAATCGCAACAAACAATGCATAAGGCTCAGTATAAAATAAATAAAACCTTTTGTAATTTATTGATTGTTTTATTTTCGAAATATTCAGAATTTTATTTATTCGAATATATACCTATCACCAACTGTCTTTTCATGGTTATTATAAAGACCAATTTCTTAATTTTTTACGTGAGTCTAAAAAACGATAATCTTATAGTTGTAGCTTAAGCGACATTGGCATAATATAATTACATAGGTATATAAAAAATAATGATACCTCCTTTATAATGAAAAACACTTTTAAATTCCGAAAACGCTAATGAAATTTTTAGGAACTTCAATATCAGCCGTCATTGTGTATCAATATGTCACCAAGTTATAATATTTAAAAATGATGATTAAATCACAAAAAATACAAACACAACCATGAAATACCGGAGTAAATGAAAGGAATTCAGGTTAATTAGAAACCATCTGTTTGTCACACACCATGGCCTCGCTGGAAAGATTCTTTAAGTTCATCACATGCAAGAAACTGGTTAGGAATACGAGCGTTATGTTCAGTTGCGTCAACAGACAAGTCAGGACATTTGCGGACACTCCTAAAACTGATACAAGTTCTAAACAAGTTGCGGTGAGTTTGAACTCATTAGTTAAATTATAATAATTACAAATAAATACTAACTTTTACTTCCACATAACCTAAAGAAAATTCCATTTTTTTTTTCATTAACATTTGTCATATAGCACGCGCTATAGAAATAAAAACTCTGTATAATTATGTGACTATGCTGATTAATAACTAAATAAATAGGAATTTTACAAACCTACTAGGAACACTTTTAAATCTCAGGTGCAGGGAACTGAGAATGAAGAGCGGTTGCGCGTACGCCGGGCTCGAGCTTCAGATGTGCCGCGCGTGCTGAAATTTGTTCGCGAGCACGCAATCACCGCTTGGCCGGGGCTGGTCGCGCCACCCTCTGTTTCCAATGTCGTGCTGTGTGATTATATCTCCCGAGCCCTTGCTCAAGGTAAATGCCTTCCAAGCATCATCCTTCACACGCGTTTGCCAAAGGACGTGGTCTACAGTAGTATTATCCGAATCACTAAAATTATGTCAAATAGTAGACCTTATTATCTTTGTTCTTCTTAATTTTTAATTCAAACCATTCCCATGACCAGGCCACTCGATGCTAGCAGAACAACAAGAGACGCGACGAGGTTGGTCACAAATTCGAGGTCTCGCAATAGGTGCGTCCGTCTGTCCGTGGGACGCGAGTTTGCTAGAGAAGTGGGCAAGCTGCATGAGGTGCACGAAGTCTAGAAGACTCCTGTTCTTCACAGCACACTGCCTCCGAGCACCAGCCTTGCACGACAAGTACAGAGTGCATAATATATTACAGGTTTGTTAGTTCGAATGAACAGAGTAACAAAATCTAGAATACTTATATGATAAAGAGAGGTAGGGCACAAAGAAATTTCTTTGGAGATTTCTCTCTACTTGGGGCAGCCCGACTGGTGGAATACCTCCACCCTACAGAAGATCGCAGCCAAATGACCTAGTGTTGTGTTTCTGCGGTGAGTAGGGTTTCCAGAGCTCTTTGGGGTATGGGGGTTCAAGGTCGGCAACGCGCTTGTGATACCTATAGTATTGCAGGTGTTCATAGGCTACGGTAGCCGCTTACCATCAGGCGGGCCGTATGCCTGTTTGCTACCTATGTAGGATAAAAATAAAGATTTTTTTAGATAAAAATACTTACCACGTGTAAGAACTATAAAAAAAGGTGTGTGATTCACACACGGCAGAAGTGAAACTTCATTTTAAAAGATATTTTATATTTTATTTAAACAGTGTGCAATATTTTATTCTATATTTTATTTTAATATATTAAACAGTGTGTAATAGTTCACACAAAGAGGAGAGACCGATAATGTGCGTTAAACGTTTAACGCTTAACGTGTTGGAAGTCGCATAAGAAGTTTCACTTCAATAATATTATATAAGAGGTGATTTCCGATGCTTCAATTTAAGGGTAAGAAGTGAAAGTATGAATATTATTTAGATAAATAATAGATTTATTGCATAATAAAATGTTATATTATTTAGTAACAACTTTTCCTACTTACCTAGCAATAATTAAGAAATGAATTAATTTCTTTATAGGTAATTTTGATGGTGCCGCCAAATACGCCACGTAGTACGGAAGTCGTGCAAATTCTTACTAAGAATGCAATCCAGAGGGGCCGTGACGTTGGCTTTCCACTTCTCCGATTCGATGTTACCGATGACAACGTGTTAGTACGAAGTTTTGAACTTTAATATCCATATTTATGATTAATATTTCACGATCTATTAATCAAGTCTTAAATTATATTAAGTCACGAAGATTTCAGAATGTTATCTCTCTGTTTAAACGGTTAACAGCTTATTAAGTATAGATTTTTAGCGGATAATTTTAATTATAATCGAAATTAAATTCACGTTAATCAGCCGAGTTTTACTTGAAAAATAAGATAGACTCAACTAGAAACTATGTACGTTACCTTGGCAAATTTTTAGATTTCATGTCCATGTCAAAATGAAGTGCTTGCACATTTTTTTATAACTATTTATAAAGTAAAATGTCAGAGAAAGTACAAATAAGTAATTGAAACTGAAGGTATATTCAAACATTTTAGCACATTCAATTCATTCAAGAAAATTATGCTAATAATTCCTTCTGAATCTGTATACCTAACGACTCATTCATAGTTTTATATGTATAGTAATTTAGTAGTAATTTTCAGAGCCAAATCACTGGAAGAGTTGCAACTAAAGAAAGAATGGCAACTGGCTTACGATATACTTCCAGAGGCTATCAAAGAGACTGAAATAGGTAAAGATACAACAGAAAAAACTCTTCAGACTAACGTAGCCGATGCAAAGAAAACAGAAACTAATAATATACCAAAGTCGGCTGGCGGCAGTAACTACATCACAGTGTACACGGCTGTTACGAAAGCGGAGAAACAAAATCAATAGAAAAAGCTGGATTTAACTTTCATGATTACTATTTGATGGCTTAATGACGACTGGAATATACTCGTAATTTAAAGGAATTTGTTTGTTTTATTGGGTCAAATATAAAACTAAGTACTTTTAAAACGAATGCAAATCTAATATAAGAATTAAGAAGTTCAATACAATGTGGATTACTACGAATAAATAAAAGTCATTTTTATAACAAAAATTCTGTCAATAATTATATGTAATAAAAGCAAAAACAATCTCGATTCCAATTCACAAAATCAGTTTGCGATATCTAGGTGAATTAAGTTCAATAAACGAATCGTGATGTATTTCTTTATTTGCGGCGCCACATTGCAAAGTAATTTCATGCTATACTGCATACCGGATATTTGGCTTGGGCGCCAAGACTGTCCTCTAAACGATTCGCTTTATACGTTCAAAATCTGCAAGATTATTACAACATCTTTGATACAAATTTATTGTGAAGGTTGTCTGAAAGTACTTGTGTCGATCGTTTTGAAGCGAAAACTGTTTCTCGAGGTAAATTCCATTAGGCGTCTTTACCAATTTAATTTATCAATCGTTAAAATAAGAATGACTATGGCCCGTTTGTTAAAACAATATTTTCATGTAGAGCTGATAGAAATTACTTACATGATATAAAGTAACAATTATGTACTAGGTAAATTATTCTTTTATTTCTTTACTTTCAGCTAAAAGATATCTATCGTTCAATGTATTTTTCAAATTATATCGAAGGCAGTGACCCTTTAACTAAAACAAATTAATGACACGTTTAGATATTTAGGAAAATGTTTTGTCCATGATATTCGAAAGTGTGTATTCATAGTATATCTCTGGAATAACTAAATCCGTTGGTGCCTTTCCTTATAATATATATATTCATTATTCTTAACTTTTAAGATAACGTGTAGACATTAATTACCAAACATCGCTTTACCAGAAAGAACTCATATTAAACTATTAAAGTAAAAGTGTTTTGTGGGGGCTCTTCAAATCAAAAATATCAAATTAAACACTGTCACGGGATATTGCTTTTCAATGGGTACCACAAAGACAAACGACTGAGGGTCAGCGGCAAAGTTGTGAAAGAAGAAATCATTCGCAATCTGCACTTATATAAAATAGAAGTTTGAATTATACAGACGAGTTGTTGGAACGCTGTGCACTGTATTGCAGTTTTTTGTTCAGAGTATCGCAAGGTTCGTATTTAAAATATTACAAACTTTCGTACATAGTGCTTACTTAATACGACAATGGATGTAGAATTTACAATTATCTACGGTTCATTTCTAGATAATTATAAAAATAGGAGTAATTCTCTCAAAATTGTCAGGGTTTGTTTTATTTTTTTTGTTTATCTTTTTGCAGAACAATTTCATTCAGATGAAATCATTATTTAGTTCACTAAATCTGTTGAATTGTTTATAGAGGCAATTTAAGACTCTTTATTAAAATGTTTTATTTTTTTCCAGTAACAAAAATTTTATGGGCTTACTGTGAAATATTAACGCTAACCCTAGGATGTATAATTGATTATTTATTTAAATACCTAATAATAATAATTAGTTCCATTCAGATAATTAAATATTTTTTTTATTCTTATTTAATGGCAACCTATGTCCATATACAATTATGCTAATGTCACATGGATATAATATTTTTCTAATCTCCACAGTTCAAACAACGCTTTAACAAGATAGAGGCTCTGTTGTTAAAACTGTTCAGGATGTAATTATGGCAAATTAAAATTCATGCTTGTATTCACACATTCATTATATTATCATTTATAATTCCCTTCTCATGTGCAAGATAATCAAACTGTATCACGCAAAATTCAATATAGAGCCAAATAACTAAGTTTATTAATGAAAATAAAAACCACAACATGGCAGAGCAGGATACATTTAGGCAAAAATTATAGTTAATTTGACGTCAACAATTATTTATTTAAAATATATATCTTTCATTTCATTATTTACTGATTTATGAAAATTATGTAGACTATTTTAGTATTTAAAATATTTATCGAAACATAAAAAAGGAACAATATGCCCCAGTAGGCATTAAATGTGGTTTTTATGGTATCCATTTTAACATTAATATGAACGAAGTCACAGACATAGTTAATACTGTATAAGTATTCACTTAATTTGACTGATCAAATTTTCCTTACAACAGTTCTCCCAAAATACATCGACTGGCACGAAAAAGTTGTTTTTATAATACATATTACTCAGTATCAAACAATGGAATTCAAACTGGCGTCCATCGGACTGTGCATTCTGCACCTGACCACAGCATTGCCTACAATCACGCTGCAAGATTTGGAGATGGCTGACGACACCATGTCGATCGGTTCTTACGTACGAGAGACCAGAGCAGCTGCGGTGAGTTTATTCTTTCTCTCATATAATGCAGGTATCTTAAAGATAATTTTGTGTTCTACTTTAATAATAGACAGTTCCTGATTTTGGAAGATTTGTCTTTTGTTTGGAATGTGTGTATACCAAACGTCGTAAAGATTCAATCTATGCTAATCTTAAAGACGTACGTACACCTTGACAAATGTTAACAGGGTGCTAGAGCTAACTGCATCTAACAGGATCGCGGCCTGCGGATTATACTAATTGTATCTATAATTGGCTTTCGGGATCATCCAATGAGGGTCAGCCCGTCCATAGAGCGAACGGAGCGACCGCTCCAGGCGCCACGGGTCAGGGGGCGAACCCCAAACAACAACTTAATTAACGATTTAAAGGGTATATAAGCCGTGGTATCTCTCATTCTTCGTCCTTAATCGCTCAATAGCCACCTGACCACGGACGCGGCGTCAGGCCTGCCGGTCAGCTTGGGCAAAGTAAGCTTATATAGTAGTATGTAGGTGTACATATAGACTTAGCAGCAAGTCTTTTTAAACAAAATTGTAAAGTTTTAAGTAATAAATTCGACTTATAAGCAAGATTTTTTTAAGTTATCGAATAGGGTCGTGTAACAGTCAAATAAACCATAATTAGTGAATTAGCTGTCAAAGCGTTTACAAGTCTACGACAAGGATTCGAGTATTTTATTTATCCTCCGCAAACCTTCTAATACCAAGACGGTGTTCTTTTTTTTTTGGTGACGGTGTAGGGGCGCCGAAGTTTGTTCTCGCTCCAACCTAAGTCTGGCCTCGGGCCGCCACTGGATCCAGTGTACCTCAAATTCCCTAGGAACCCCTTGTTGTTGCATTTCCAATCATTTATAATTTTATTACAACAGCCTGAAAACTTCCATAAATCATACGAAAAAGAAGCTGATGGTGAGATTGGATACTCACGGAAAAAGGATGGTGGCGGGAAGAAGGGTTACCAACACTTTAATTCCTACCACAAGAAAGCAGGCGACAACTACGAGTTCGAGAAGGAAGATTCCTACGGATTAGAAGAAGAGGGACAAGATGGCGCTCATAGCCACAACCATGAGAGGAAAGGTACCTAATAACGTAAAAATTTAGATTTTTAGCGATTATAATTGGGCATTTTGTAGTACCTACATAGATTTATGCCGTTTTAAAGTTAATCAGTTGACTCAAAACAAACCAAAATCATCTCGACTGTTCTGTTAAAGAGCAAGTCAATTTTTAATTCAACTGCGAATCATATGTACTTAACGATTGCAGTTATTTCGATTATTTATACATTTTGGAATCGCACTTCTGTTACTTATTTGTCCCTTTTCTAAGTTTATTGTAATATAAACTCACGAAAACATTTTATTTACCCTCCAAAAATAGTTTTAATGTGTTTGTTACTCGTTACTCGATTTTTTTTAACCGCGTTTGAACTTGTGGTTAATATTGAAAATATACAATTTTGAAACTAAGAAATTTTTTATTTGTTTAGTCTAGTTTGTGGCAATAGTAATGAGTGAATTCAAATTAGTAAATGTACCTTTTTATTCAAATAAAAAAAACGTATCTTTACCAAAGCGCAAAGCATCGATTTGAGATTTCACTACCTTTAACGATTCGATCACTACTAGGAATGAGGCGTTTATACTGGTCCAGGTTTTAATACCCCGTATGAGCTCACCAGTACGCAGGCCTGATGCGGACCAAATAACCATTACATAGGTACCTTAAAGGACTCATCCGTACGGGCCCGCCGCGTACACATCTTGCTTGTCAAAGCTACACGAAAGTAGGAATTAAGGTACAGGTTTTAATACCAAGCATGTGCTATCCAGTATCCAACCGGGTACAGTTTGAAATACCTGCGATATCCGCACCTTGAAACCGAGTATTGATATTTGTAGGAATGTCTCATACCTAGTCCGAAAGGTCACGGCTCGTACCGAAGTAAGTCGCATGGTTTAAATAAGAAATTATTTTATTGGTTCTGACAAATTTGATGCACATATCTTTGAATTTAAGGATCATAATTGCGTAACAAAGCTGAACTAATTATTATGAAGTACAGTTTTTTCATGGTAACGTGTTCTTTATAATTATGAGGTTAGAAAATAGTATAGTCTAGTTCGATACTATTCAAAACTTTACGGTGTTTTATGTGCGTCGACAAGGTTTTAATTTTTTATGTCAGTTGTGATTTCGAAGTGATTACGTGAACAACTGACCTTAACTTTTTGACGCGTTTACCTTAGCTGACAGTCCTAAGCCTGGTAAAGTAGAAAGGAAAGATTTCACTTCAATCACTTATCTCATCAGATAAGATATAAATACAAAATCCAATTTCATTACATAGTATAGGCATGCATAAAGCATACGATTACCTAGGAGATCATATCCACCCAAATATAATACTTAGAGGTATTTAGATATCTGGTTTTGTACCGGGTATTCGGCGATATCCACACCTTGAAGACCGGATTTGCAGGTATATCTCATGCCTAATCACTACCGCAGAGTACATAGATTGCAGTACATTTTTCACAAATCACAGTGACTTTTTATTATAAGTTTTTGGCAGGATCTTGAGCTAACATGTTGTGGTTTTTATTTTAATTTGTTAATTTAGAATCTTTGACGCTACATTATTTAATATTGGTGGCATTTTGCGTGATATAGTTTGGTTATTGAAGTGGATTATAAATATAAACTGGAAACATGCATTTTGAGTTGCCACAAAAACTCCCTAGATAGTTCGAACCAGGGAGCTACCATTTTGTTAGACCCCACTTTGAAGATTTGAAAATACTACGAAGCAAGGAATATATTATTAGGTACTTGCTTTACGTATCTTAAAACATTGACACTGGCAAGTCCTCCCGCAGCGACAGCAACAAGAAGAAGAAAAACAAGACGTTTTATTTTTTACATTGGATATAATTATCAACAATTGAAAATATTATATTTCTTTTAAGCTGAGAGGTATCGCGAACCAGAAGCCGAGGATGTAAATGAAGATCAAAAGAAAAGGCCAGCAAAGGAGGACAAGGGAAGACATCACGAGGAATTGAAGTAAGTATTGAATGAGTTGCTTTATTCGACTCTTCGCCTTCTAAGTTTGATTCTCCAATACATTATAACCTGTTGTGAAAGTCCTTTGAGAAAGCTATTGAACTCCATAACACTGATAAAATTTTATTTTATTCCAAAGTTTAAAGGAATCTGTACCTACCTATTCATAATAAACTATTACTAACTAATTTACTACTTGCTATGCAATCTTTGATTTTAACACGATTCTGTCTATTAAGACCACCATGCACATATTGTAAAACACTTTACAGTAACGTGTACACTATCATACGGTGTTTTTTTCTTCAGAGAAGGCGCCAGTGACGGCAATGGCGGAGTCGAAGCGAAAGGACATGATCCCGCTGATTACATTCTGCCCGAAAAATACACGTATGGCAGTGGGGAAGAATATAATTTTTAAAAAATTGTAGTAAACATTAGTTATTGATTAACTAGACTGATAGATGTAATGATAAGTTATAAAATAGTGGAATGTAAAATATTTAATGAAAAAATCATGTCCACAAAAGAAGATACAACTCTTGCAAGTCAAAATTATATAACTATGGTACCTATCTAGCCAAAATAATATCTTACTGGAAATAATAAATAGAGATGGTTATCTTTGTAGATGTTTTCTGATTTATCCTAATAAAGTTTCAATAAGAATTGCATTTTAATTCGTCTCTGATTTATAATACAAGTTTTATAGATAATTCCTTAAAAACCTAATTAATTAACAATGAGACTAAACGTCATTTACTACTGGGAAAAACTACTGAAAAGTGTGACACTTATGATTTATTCAGTTTGATCTCACGAATCCATATTTAATTGTAAAATAATTGCTAGATTGGTTTTTGAGAACGGTATGTAACATTAGTTAGAAATGTTAGTAAATACAGTTGCGAGTTGAAAGTTAATTATTTTATAGTATTAGCCTATTGATAACAAGTCTAAACAATACAATCTGAAAAAATAATAATCGTTTAACTATTTAATTTTCCCTTCCGAAAAGAATTTTTTATCTGTGAGTCACGTGATTAGAATCATTAGATCAGAAAATGTGACGTCATCGTTTAATGAATATACATACACAGTTGAATGCTGTCTTGCGATAAGTGATTATAAATTATTATTAAGCTTTGAAATAGTGGCTTTAATATTGTATATGGTGAAGAAATTTCATATCTGTAATAGGTATTAGTAAAGTCAGATTTGCTCATAATACCTTTAACATTAGTTGTATTTACTGAAAGATGACATCACGCCGCGTGTTTGCGGCATGTTTTTTTATTTAGTTTTTTTATATTGCCTATAAAGGCGTAATAAATAATAAATATTAATTCACTGGTTTTATTTTCAACACAGTCTACATATAAAGTTTTTAAAACAATTTTTCAAAGTTGTTTACTCCCGGAATACATACAATATTTTACTGTTTTTTTTTTCATCAACTGTAACATTTTTCGATGGATTTACATAATTTTAATAGTTTTATACATAAATAAAAATATTATAATAATAAAAATTAAACCTTAAATTTTGTAAGGTTTGTAGCATAATATGATTTTGAACATCATTTTTCATTTTGCTTGAGAAAGTAAAAATATTAGTAACAGAAACAAAACGCATCTGACAGCTAGCGTTCATGACAGAACAATGAATATTATTTTTATTAGTGACTGGTGACACTTGACATTTGTTTTGCTTGTTTGATTCCCAAGTTGGAAAGTGTCGGTCACTCGCTGTTTGAAATACACAAAAAACTGCAGAATTCCCGTTAGAATATGTGATGTGAGTGGTTCATGGCACGATATAGCAGCGATATGGGGTTAAAGAAATATGATATCTTCGCCGCATTGGCATTTAATTTAATACAATACGTAACATCGGGTGAGTACAATGCACAATTATTTAATTGAAATAAAACGGGATGTGTCACGAATAATGTTCTTTTTAACAGACGACATCCTGTCCTGCAATGTTACTGCTTGGAACCCATGTCCGGGACCGAATCAGATATGTGTTGAAAAATCATCGAAGTGTGTTTGTAAGCAAGGGTACGTCCGCTACGACGACGAATGTCAGAGCCCGGACAGCAAGTCGGCAGCCTCTCACGGGACTACAGCAGCTGTAGTATCCATATTTGCCATCGCCTTGGTCATCTGCGGCCTGGTTTTAGTTATAAGGAAGTATAATCTGGTACAATATGTTCAGCAGAAAATTAATATGAGAAGAAATAATGATGTTATGTATGAAGATGTGATGATAGGGGATGATGATCCACCGATAAGCCCATAATGACTAGGCATATTTTGGTGTTTCAGTAAAAACTGTTTAAGTTAATATTAATTGAAAAGTACTACATTTATTCAAGTTATTTAAATTTCATTGTTATAAAAATATTTAAAGTGATTATTTATACTTATATAATAAGACTGCTTTGTCATGCTCACTGATATAGCAATTATGTTTTATGTCTTTACTAACAGTACAGAAAAAATATTTTAACTTGAAGTATTCCCATCATAAATCCCAAAACAGTGATGAATTTAAGAGAAAGCTTTTTTATGCAAATTACTTATTAAATACAATATAATATAATTTCAAGAGATGATTGAGAACAAAAAATACTTTTAAAACAGAAATTGTTGATTAGACAGTTCTTTTCTGTCTCAATTTCAATAATTGGAATTGGTATTTGGGAAAAGATAGTGTACACTAGAGCTTTACCTCTGATATGATTTTATATAAATATTATGTTTAAGATTAACTTATGCTTACAATTATAATGGATAAACAGATGTTGTTATGATGTGATACAATTATTTAAACACTATAATGTAATTATTTGACAATGCACTAATATATTTGATAAGAATTTCATATTTATAGACTTTAATTTGTTTTCTTTATCTTAGAAGCAGAGAGCTTAAGTTAGTATAGAAAGCATAAGTTAACTACCAGCATATCAAAAGAATTATAGTGGTCCCTTCATCGTCGTTATAACTGAAATCCACAGTAGTTTGTTCTGGTTTTCAGACTTACACTTTTAAGTTGAATATTTATTCATGAAATATTCTCTTGTCATTGGAAAGTTTGAATTTAAATTAATAATTCATATGGATAAACATAATATTTAAAAGAAACTTAGTAATTTTTTTTGGTATTGTTATGTTTTAACTAGTTTATGCTTGCAGATTCGCCTGCTTTACAAATGAATCAAATACTCATAATGCAGGTGATAGCCGTAGTTAGAGTTTTAGACTTAAATATGTAATTTTTTATAAGCATTCTAAAGATTAATTTTTATTGCTTAACTATAATTAAGTAAAGCATATTAACATTTAGCTTGTGATATATCTGTCATTTCAAGCTACTATTAGTTTGATCAAAATTTGGTAGGTACTCATTTGTTATATTAAATCAAATACTTTGGCTTTAGGGAAATTGTAATTGAAAATTTGTGTAATATAGTCATTTCTACATGTGTATAGAGTAACAGAACAATGTATGTACATCTATATATTAAAATCAATATATTATTTATATAAAATCTACAGTAAATTAAAATAATAATACTTTACCAGATTAACTAAATTAACACAAAAGATAAATTACATCATATAATTCAGACATATATTACAAATGTAAAATGTAAATAACAATATTCACATTTTATATATCACACATATAATGAAATATATGGACCAGACTGAACAATCATTTTAATTAAACAATTAGATGCGGGATATTGTTGGAGAGGAGATGAGTGAATTAAAGTAGGTACTTTAGTTGCAAAAAGTAAGATACCATTATAATGCTGTCTTGTTGTTTGAGAGTTGAAAATTAGTCTTGGCACAGTTCTGTGATGAATACTTGGCAGTATATTTGTAGAATGTGTTTATGTACTAATAATATATGCTTTTAAAACATTAAAACTGTTATTTGCATAATTTAAGCATGTAAAAGTTATTGAACTTGCTTTTATAATATTTAATTTTCCCTACACAATAGTTTTAGTGTCTTTGAAATGATAAAAGTTATTTTGTTGTAAGGGCTAAGTGATATTCTATATATATAATATATTCATGTGCAGCTTCTACCAGCATGTATTATTTTATTTATTATATATTATTACATTAGTTTTTTTTTTGCACAAAACACCTGGTGCATTTGAACGAGCAGCAAAGTAACAATCTTTTTTGTATATGACTTATCTAAATACATAAATAGATTTGTCATCTTCACATTGTTGAGTTTAAGTTACAGAAGGGAACATTAGTTTTAAAACATTTTTGGGCAATATGGTCGACGTTCAAGCCTCAAAATTTATTCTAGGTTGGGATGTTACCCCAAAACTTCATTTACAAGAACAACAACAGCCATACTGTTGTTATTCTCTATTCAGTTTTATTGTAAGATAATAATTAATAAGATTTAGTTATAATTAAGTGAAATGACATCAGACTCAAAAACTCAAATGTTTATGATAAACATAGGTAATTTAGTGGTTTGAAATGCTAGCTTGTTATTATTATCAACATTTCATAATTTACTATTTGATTATTTTAATTTGCTTAAGCTCAATTTATAGCCAAAGACTGAATGTTTTATTTAATTTCATTTAGAAAAATATTCAGCATTATCTTTATGTATGTTTATTTGTAATTTATATCTATTTTAATAACTGAACATGCTGGACCAAGTGCTGATGTGACACGGGAACTGGATAGCAAATTTCTGTAATGTACTTCAGTTTGATTTACTAAAAATATTAATAAATATATTGTAATCATCATTTAAGTGTGCATAATGTAAATCGATGTATAAATTATTACAATAGTTTTAAAGTGCTTCAGTACACATACATTAACTAGTCTGACATGAAATATTAGTTTTTCCACAATTTAGATGTATAGACCATTAAGCATGTGTCGCCTCTAGTGCTTGTCTATACAATGTCTTAATGTCAATGTCTATACAACAACACAATGGTTACCATTATAGCTGAATCTAAAAGTATATTATGGATAATAGTATTGTTCATAATAAATTCTACATGTAAACAAGAAAAGATGGAATAGTCAGACTGTTAGTATGGAGGTTTGAAGCAGTCGCTGTAACCAAAACAGGTTAGATCACAAATAAATTGGTTTAATATCCTTACAAAATTTTGTGCAGAAACTGTTGATCATGTTCTTTTGAAATGTTTCGATCACACGGATGATTCGCTCAAGAGCTTGAACTCAAAACAAAATTTGCTAAAAATATATAAGTACTTTAAACAACTTTCAACTTTGAATACTGTAGTATATTTTAAAACTCATATGTAAATTATAATATGGTCATTCAAGTATGCATGGTCTATCAAATTAATGTTTTTTTTTTTGCATTTGACTTGAAAAATTGTGTATATATTGACAGGATCTGTATTTATAGGTCCTGCTTCTGAGAAAATACCTTTTCTGAGAGATGTGGATATTATGTGTCATCATAACGTCATTTAAATTGTAATTGCACAATAATTGGTTATGTTATTAGCTTTCTTATAATTAACATTTTAGTTATAAAAGATATATGTTATGTAAAGCTTAAAACCAACCTTCTAAGAAAAAAATATATATTTTTAAATAAATACTCTGTGATATAAAGTATAATTAACTTAATTTATTTCAAGTGACATATCTCCTAATGTGTGGTGTTATGTAGAAACACGTCGCGTATTTCATAATGTTGCCGGCCATTAGTGCAAACGTTGTTACGACAGCTGGACGTTCATATATCACTGAAACATTTAAAAAGTATATATACGAAATTAAATTATATTGTAGCAATGTGGACGCAAGTAATTTTCTTTTATCGATCCGGCAAAGTGACTTACACTGTGCCTGATGGTGAGCACAGGACAATCCAATAACATCGGTGACTACTGTAGGATTTACAATCCATAGTCAGTCATCACATTCATACCGGCCGACCTCAAATGTCTCTTCATGTATATTTGAAGGACTCCATGTTGTAGGAAGGAGGGAACTCACTGACCGGGAGACAGTTCCACAACTTCACAGTACGGCAAAGATAATACGTAGCAATTTTTTTTTGTTGTACCAAGATGGAGGCTACCATAAAGCTGTGGCTCCGGAGCCAGAGCGTGTGGTTCTGTTATGAAAGGGAGAAGAGGGCATTAGATTAAACAGCTCTTCAGAACACTCGCTATAATACAGACGTAGAACACGCAAATTCTCATAACTTTATCACAGCAAATAAAGAAATTGAATCAATGATTTTGAAGGTAGTACTTGGACCACCTTGTGGAAAGACATGGGCTCCAATTCAACAAGAGACGAGCTTTTGATTAATTAAACCACAGTATGATAGAGCTTTTCTGGTGTTCTCTTGATTACAGAAGATGCATTGAAAGTCGGGCCCTGTTTCTTTATTACTATGTTACTGTATTTACTTCCATGTGATTGTGGGTCAAAGTAATCTCTAAACATTTAAATTGAATAATAACCTGTGAAAACGTTGGTGAACAGAACAAAGCTGTAACAGAATACGAGGGCGTAGTGCAATGTCCTGGTCTCTGCAGAGGTGTCCGTGTTCCCCCACACCAGCATGGGTAACGTCAGTAGGATGCTCACGTCCGCCAGTGAAAATGCTTTCACGATTCTCGTAAATGTCACTGAAATTATTGACAATTATTATTCTGGTCACAAATTGTTAGGACAATAAGTGCGATAAGTACCATCAAATAAAGGTTTTTGTTAAGCTCATATGATTTACAGTGCTGCCAAAACAAAAACACGTGTTTTTTTTTCATTTTTATTGTGTTTCTTTTGGTTTGTACGGCTAATCTCTAAAACAGTGAATTTTCGCGGGACTTGACCTGAAAAGTAGAGGACATTATGTAGCGCAGTGAGTTCAGTAAACACAGAATTTAAGGACGTGGGCAGCTGGCAGCCGGCAAGCACAGCGGCTTCACGCCTCTCTCTCGCTCCCTCGAGTCGTCTGCGCTCGTCACACTGCCTCCAGAGTGCCATTCCACTTATGTGGGTCAAATAGAAAAGTTTTCATCATAGAGAATATCAGAAGAAATCAGATCTGGTTCCTATGCATGACATATTTCATGAATCTGAGGGAAGTAAGAAGTTTGAAATGATGTATAAAATTAGTGCTCTGTCCTTCTACCTACACCAAAAGGACTTGACATAATGATAGATGGATAATGCAACTTAAATATTCACAAACCTTCACTGTTTGACGATAATGGCGCTGTCAGTTTCATAAAACTCTGAACTGTTAATATGAACACTATTATCCCTGGAAAAAGCAATTATTTAAATAAGTTTTAGATACTCAAAAAATAATTACAATATCAAACAATTACTCCATCTAAGAAAAGCTTATGCATTCCCTATGATTCACAAATACATACATGATCACATTACTCACACAAAATTATAATTTTATGTGCAAACTCAGAAGCCATCCATTTCACAACACTTTTTAAATATAAAACACAATACAATACAGTTTACAACCATACTCAGTTTAGAGAACATGACAAATAAATAATTTTGCAAAAAGAATATTGTGTCTATCCATTTATTTTATAAACTTTTTTAGTAAATTTGAAGTCAAGTCAATCAACAGTTATTTTGAGAAAAAGTGGTATTTTATTTATACACAAAAGACAAAAATTACGTACTTGCATATAAATTGACATTATTATTATATAATAATTAAGAAAATATATGATAATTTTATTTTAAAAGATTTCAAACTATTTTTACATTTTAAAACAGTTTCTCTTTTTCCACCCATTAAACTTTGGCATATTACCTATTCTTTTATAAAATATCTATCAGGTTAATTGTGTGCACTGACATGCTGAATTGTGTGTACTACGGAAATTATAATCAATATTTAGCTACATAGTGGCCTTAGTGTTATTTATCTACCATCATTTTAAATTTTGCGGCTTCTCATAAGTTTTTGATGAGATATTAAAATACAACAAAATATGACTATTAATAAATACCTACAAATGTTGATGTGAATTGAATGTAAAAGTCTTTTTCCCATATGAATAGGTCACTATCATCTGCTTTTGATTCTTGCAGCCACATAACACAAACCTCTCTCCAAGCAACAGGCATTAATATGCTGATATTATTGACTTGTATGTTTCTGAAAATTAAACACTTCTTTGTTATCTTCTAAAAATTATTTATTAAAGTCCTATTTAATATTTTACTTTCAAGAGGAAACATCTATAATTATAATCAACACTGCCATTACTTAATTATTTATTTATGAATTAGTATATTTCAAGATTTCTTAAAAATATAAGGATTCTTTTTAATGTATAAAGTTTTTTTTTTTTTTTTTTGAAATATTTAATTATTTCATTTTACAATTTTAACACTTTCCTATACTTATATTGTCATATAATAATAATAACTGAAAATTATTAGAGTATATATATAAATAGTAAAGTATAAATGAGGGTCTAGACTCAAATAATCTGTAATACTAGACATTATTACATTCTATCTTCAAATACAATTATAATCAAAATTATGAGACAAATTTATAAAATTATTAAGACAATAAATACTCACAAAGTTGTCTCATTTGTATGTTTCATGTTTTCAGTACCACACATTGAACTGATTGCAATATTGAACAGACTATCACTACGCCACACCCCATATGTCTCAAGCATTACAAGGATAATCAATAGCTTCCAATATGACTGAAAATGAAATATATATTATTTTATACATAAATTATAACTTTTTTGTAGGTATTTGAATAATTTTTATTATTTATAAAACAAAAATGTATCTTGTAAGAACATTAGGATATGTAGTGTTGTCATAAATATAACTTCATTTTATCATCATACTTAAGATTATAATCTGATCCATCATGTGTGAAGTGCCACAGAGATATAGTGGTGGATATTCTTAATTTTTATCTAAAATGTTAAGTGTCCAATGGTAACATAAAACAATAATACCAGTCTATAAATGTTATACTTCGTGCAAAAGGCTCTTCCTGAGAGAAGAGGGCATACCAGCAGGATGACATTGACTATCAACAACATGTTTGTTGGTCAACATTAATTTTAATCAAGCCAAGTTTGAATAAATGAAATGAGATTAAAACATACTTACTTTGAAGTCTGTGTTATACAAAATATGCCTCTGAGCCTCCCTTGACATCAGCACCAGATCAATCATCACAATAACAGGATCATACTCTATGTATTTGTCAACAACACCCTTGCAGTTTTCCTGGAATTATTATATAAAATGTGTCGATAGTAAAATATAAATTTGAACCCAACAATAAACTTGACCTTGTGGTGAAACAAAACAGTGCTAAAACCAAATAATCAGCTTGTTGTGTTGCAGCAGTTGCACTTTTCAAAAGTTACTATTGTTATAATCAGCTAAGATTACAGCATATACTGGAATGAAATTTGCATCAAAACCCTGAGTAAATACTTACAGATGTACAAGTAACAAACTACTATAACTTTGTCAAATACTTACACATTTGGTAAGCTTGAGTACATGCGGTCCGTAAGTCTTGTACAGGGCTGCAGCGGGTACAGCGCAATTGACACATTTGTACTGATTAGTTATACACATTATATAATAAATATTTTAAAAGAATTCAGAAATTACATTGACAAATGGTTATAACACAAATTAAACAGTAGACACGCGTCTAACTTAACGTTTGTTTATAATAATGACCACAGAACACATACCGAGGGATAATAAACGTTAACTGTGACAATGACATAGGTCTTCTTCTTCTTTATTTTGCGCCGCAAAAAGCACTTGCCAGTGTCAATGTATTTAAGTTTTCGTAATATTTTTTAAACATTCAAAGTTGGTCTAACAAGATGTTGGCACTCTTATTAGTACTAATTAGAGAGTTTTTTTGACATCTCAAAACTCATGTTTTTAGTTTATACTTATAGTCCACTTCACGAATGCACAATAACCAAACTATATTACGCAAAGTGCTACCAATATTACATAATATAGAGTCAAAGAACCTAAGTTAATGAAGACAAATGAAAACTACAATATGGCAGTTTAAGATCCCGCTAAAAAATTGTTCATAAGGTAGGTACTCTGATGTTGTTCTGTGATAATTACCTTTGATAATCAGTGCTACCAGTCGCCACGTAAAATAAGAATCCGAACACGGGACACAACGAAGGACGTCGAACAAAGAACAATGTCAAGGTGGATCCAAATTATTGTTTTGTGACACAATACGAAGTATCAGTATTTAATTAAAGGATTAAAATTAGTGTGAAATATTCGATACATTTGTCAGTTTTACCGCCATTTTTATAGTTATTTAGTTGACTCTGCAAATATGAATAGGTATTATTGTAAACTCATTACTTTATTATTTCATAACTAACTGGGTACCACAGTTTCATTCCTGTTAATATTGTTCAACTTTTCAACTATTCGTTGTTCTCTCTTCCCGTACCTACTTGCCAGATTGGTTGACGTTCACTGTTACTGCTCCACTCCTTAGAGTCGTAGCGTGAAGTTATTTAGCCTATAACCTTCCCCAATAAATCGATTATAAAGTCTAATAATATTTTGAATCGATTGACTCGAAACGAAAACAGTTCATCAGAACATGATAAACTTTCTGAGATAGGTACGGAACAAAAAGGAACTGTCTAAATTTTACTATAATATTTATATATAGCTGTGATCAGCGGTTTCAGACGCATATAATTTAAAATAAACCGCTGATTGTAGATTTATAATAGGTACTTCAGTATAGACATTATTTTTAATGGGCGGCTAGTGCTATGCTTCGCATCTTACACGGCTTGTTTGTGCTACGTCACATATCATAGTCATAGACTCAAGCCGATTGTTGAATTATATTAATTTTGCATTATCTTTCAAACTATACGACCAAATAACGTGCTGTAAAGGCCAAACTTTATCTTCATAGAATTGTCTTGATGTTGAAGTAGCTTTCGTTAGTAAGGATTAATATGCCATGCCTAATAATAATACTCTTAAATTATATTTCAATTCTTAATCATTTTTTGTCACAAAATAGCTTATTGTGGCCTATGTATTAGAGATAGGCATATGGTTTCGCGGAATTTTTTTGGCTGTACTAAGGAGTAATATTTTTGTAGAACATTATATCAATGATATTAAAAATAATTATTAGCAGAGAGCATATTTGTAATTCACATTTTCACTATGAGCAAAAATGAGACGATTTAGCATTCACACCAACAGTTTTATTTTGACACAATTTAATCAAGTGGTTCCGCTCGTACAGTGGCCTTCAATTACATTTATCTACGATTTTCAGTCCACACGATACAATTTGATTGCCAATTGAGTAAAATTGTATCGTGTGGAAGGCGAGGTAAAAACAGTTAACACTGCTTCAAATGCTAATGTGACGTGAATTGGTCAAACCTGACTGCTGACATAATAAACGCATCCGATACTCAACTTTCTTTAATAAAGAGTATCACTTGATGGATCTACATATATACGGAATGTCATATTCCGCATATAGATCATACCTAAATCCTACCAAGAAGTATCAAACTACTCTTATACGAGTCTAAGACCTTACTGAAACAAATATTGATTAAATGTTCAGAGAGCTGGGTGCTAAGTAAAAAAAAACGATAATTCCCTGTTGATGTTCGAACGCAATATAGGTACTCGAGTCGCATTTTTGGTGCCGGGATGGATAATGAAGAATGGTGAACGCGGTACAACAACAACCATGAGCTACCTATATGAGTTATACATATAACCAAATATTGTTAAGACCATTAAAATGGGCGCCTACGATGGGCAAGACATGTTGTAAGGATGGAAGAGACCACGATACGTAAAAGACTTCTCGTGGGAATACCTGATTGACGTAGAACTCATGGATGGTCTAAACTGCCGTGGGTGGATGGCGTTCACAATAATTTAAAAAACAATCGGTGTGAAAAACTGGAAAGAGAAAGAAAGAAATAGATCAGTCTGGAAGGATATACTGAAGCAGCCTAAGGCCACCCGCGGCTGTAGGGCCTCAAATGATGATGATAATGACATTATTATCGATTAATTACGATACCATAATGCCCTAATATACCTAAATATAATATCAATTCACGTCGTCTAATAATTCAAATATTCGTAAAATTCTAATAATTCGATTTAAGTTTCGAATATTCAATTCCAATTTCGATGTTTAAAATTTCAATTGAATAGTTCTTTAGGTACAGAATAAGCGAATTCTAAAATCTTCAAATTATTCTAAAAACTTATTTATTTAAGTATTTAAGATTTAATTAAAGTAATATTGTATACTTTATGCGAAGCAATGATGATGGCTCAGTGGTAGCGTCGACTTCGACTTCGCGTCGATTGACGTAAGTTCGAATCCCTGCAATAAGCCTGAGCTTTCGGTGAAGAAAAATATCGTGAGAAAACCATAGCATGGTGGTAGGACATTTTCTAATGTCCGCCTGGCTAGCTACCACCCTCAAGTTGAAAATCTGTCGCCAAACACCAATAGGCGTGTTCCGGCAGCTGCACTTGAGAGTCAGTCTTCCACTAGGTTTGCGTGTTATCGTAAAACCTATAACGATAAAGAAAAATGTAACATAGAAAAATATTTCAATTAAAAAATCCACATAAAAATCCAACCCTTGGTATTCTGACGGGATTAAAAACATTTTAATAAGAAAACGTGTCTTCTTACTAATATAAATGTAAATTTTCTTTAAAAAAACGGCGGGGTCTAAGGGTAGACAAAGTGGCACTTTTATGAGCTGGACTAAAAATTTTAATAAAGCTAAGGTCGGCTCTTATAAGTGACTTTGAATGTTCAAAAAACTCTGAAATTTGATTTGTTTAGGTATTTGTCGGAAGACACGATGAGCTATTCTCGTTTTCTGTCCTACCAGGAACGTAAAAATTAAATATGGCGTAGTTTTACTAATTTGAGTTGGTAACACTATATGGTAAATTGATAGGCAGGTATTATAGTAAAATTTAATAGGTAATCATAGTTAGTACTTAGTAGTCAGTTTTAAGCGGAAACTTAAAATAACTATTTCAGTCGTCGGCGATTTGAGAATTTTGCTTTATTCCTTCAAGACTAGATAGTTATATACTGTAATTAATTATTTATGTTTTGGAAACTCATTACCGATACTACTTTTATGATGAAAGAAGTAACAAAGATTACGAGCCACTCGGCTAATAATATTAAAGTGTTTTAAACCTAACAGTTTAAGCTACACCGATAATAAAGGTGAAGGCAATTTGAGTAAGCCACTTTTATAGCAGTCACAATTTGTGCAACAAGCACATTCGCTACGGCTGAAAATCTATCGTAATAAAAAATAGATTCGGTTAAAATTTGTGGTAAATTGCGCTATAGTTGGTGCAGTACGTAACACTCCGGCTCACATACCAAGCGCAATATCGTTTTCACATTTCATAAAAATTACCTTCAAAAAGGCATCACAAAATGAGGCCATTTATCTTTACAGATATTGTTATTTTGGGAAAAAGGCGTAGTTTTATTATATACGCCGCTTTAATGTGTAATTTAACGGGTGTAATGTTCTTACTAATTATGTAAATCTTATTGATTATTTTTTAATAATACATGAACGACATGATGCTAAGCACAGTATAATCCAAGAACAGTGCCCACAGTAAGAGATCCTCATTCCATCGATAGTCGACGTTGTCATGCCGGCCTGCATAAATAGAAACTGTATATGATCCCGAACCGCGGTATTAGGTAATAAGCAAATCACTATGACGGGCTTTTCACCATTTATTAACGGTGGTCACGGCCCAATGGGGCTGTACAGCCGACTAAACTATACCTCGCTGCTTATATTATTACTCCTAAGGAAAAAACAAAAGAGTTAACAATGATAATACAGAAAACGAAATGATAGTAAAATTCTCTTCATTTCATCTGTCAAAGCTTATACCAGACATCCTGACCAGAACTTTTGCTATAACAACAAGACCACGGTTACGACAACGCGGTTGTGTAACACGTTCGTATAAATATTATGCGTACCGACACGTCGTATCGTGAACTAAAAATTGGATCCAATACACAGCACAGTTATTCCATTAGGATGAAGCTCGCCACAGAGAGGCAGAAGCTCGCTGAGCCGCCCGCACCCGCCGGGCTCACCTCGCATTCGGGGCCGATTTTAAAATAATTGGATGCCGTAACCGAATCATCTCTAGTGTCAGGCTTGTGTTACACTACAACTATACTTTTTTCTGCGATGCTTCACATATATTTCTTATTTACATTCGCTGTCCTGCTCTTTCTTGAACGCCACTATGAGAAACCACACCATATAGATATATTTTGTTACTTAAATATTATGAGTATTTAAATAAATAAATTAATTTACAACATTAATTTATTTTAAATCATAGTGATTCTTGAAACAAGTTCAAATTGAATTCTGTGAATGGCAATTTTTTTTTTTATATCTAGCATAAATAACTTACCATAACGAAATTATTTTAATAAGGATCAGGGCATGATTGAAGTGTATTATCTAATGTCCGCCTGGCTTGCTTGCTTGAAAAATCAATCGCTAAGCATCTATAGGTATGTTCCGGTAGCTGCACTTGAGGGCTAGTCTTCACCAGGCTTAGCGTGTTATCGTCTTGGGCTACATCGTCACTTAATATCAAGTGAGATGTTGGCCAAACGATAGAATTGTAAAGAATAATAATAATAAATAAAATTTACATGACCACAATCTAACATTTTTTTAGTTTCCTCTCATATAAGGAATTCGTTAAAACTTCATATGAAAGTTATATTTTATGTTATACGTAATGGTATCCTGGAGTTATTTTCAAATATTTTTATATTTCACAATTTTGGTTACAATGTATCGTACCATATTTACAATTTAGGTAACGCATTGCACGAAAACGTGCTTTAGGCAACTTTTTAATCGTCTTGAACATTATTATTTACATCAGAAACTATATATATAAACATGGCCAAAGAATATGTCTATGAAGTAAAATAACACGTAAATTGAGCATGCGAATGTCGAGTTATATGCACACTAACGAACAGACTGATAAACACCTTGCGTATTACAATGTATTAACGTGAACATACATTTTGAGAATTTGCTGTGAGCATTATCAATACCTAATACCTACTTAAAATAATTCTACACAGAATACTTGCTTTTTAATTTTAGTAGCTTAAGCTAATTTTAAAGTGAGTAGAAAATATAGCTGACTGTGTGTGACATATCTTATTCGATATCGCGTCCGATTACGTATTTCACTCCAATAGAGCCAATTTAGTGACCGAACGGCACTTTTTCGAGGGTCTCCTATTCAATATTTATAAACTAGTTTTAGCCGACGACTTACCCCTTACTGGAAATGGTTAATATTATGTACAATAAGTAGATTTTTTATACAGTCCAAATATTCGATCGAGAATAAAAATTGTGGATATTTTCACTGAGGATTGAAAGCTGAAATTATACGGGAAAACATTGCTATAATGTTTAAGTAGTTCAAGAGGGAAAACCTTCGTAAAGTAAACATCAAAAGCGGTTAGACGGTACAAAATAAATTTTGTTTTATTCCTTTATATATAAATTCAAGTAAAGTAGGGTCCGATTTTATTATATTAAACCGCATCCATTAATTTATAAGGTAAATAACAGCAAACAGTTCTGAGAATGATTCCTTTGTGTACATTTGTAACTTTGGTAATTATTAGTCGATTTTGATACTCGCACTGAACTAAAAAACTGACAAGTAACTAATGACACAAATATTTTTTTATTTACCAATCGCAGGTTCTATCGTCGTGTTGTTTTAGCATACTGCCACTGAGGGCAATGAGGTGTCATCGTTTCAACCCCATTTCGAATAGAAATTGAGCTTTTGAGCTGTGACTATTTGAATAAATTGTAGAATGGTAAGTAAGTGCTCGTTGAATAGGCTCTTACGGTCGGATAACAGAGGCACAGCGACAATAAGCATTACCACAGCGGAGGAATTCCTTACCTAAAGATAACAGTAATACTTAGGCAGAGATTTAGGTCACAAGAGGGAGCGGACAGGGGAGAAATTATAACAGTTCTTAGTTACACAAAATTGCTGAAAATGTGAGCATGTAGTAACCGGTAGTCGTCTGAAACTTAAATACTCACTTGACACGTGACGGGAAAGGGTCTATGTTGTGATAATATTAAAGATGTAATTAAATATTACGAAAGATACTCGTTGGCATATCTTCAACCCGTTAAAATATCCTATCTAAGGCTAGTATTATATAATGAATATTTAAACCATAATAACAAATTAAGATTCATACATAAAAAAAATACAGGACAAAATAATTCTGTGGTTAGCATGGTGTATTCAACAAGGACAAGAAATATAATCGTCTCAATGGAACTTCTTCAATTCGACAAACTATTGCAACACATTACGAGTTAAGTACTTAGGTACATACTTAATGTTTTGTTTTTTTTTTCGGAAATATTATAAACAAAGTCTGTGTTTCAGAAGGTATAGAGTGATCGTTTGGAATGATCAGGTCATGAAGAATGATAGAGATGTCTCGAAATGACTTCCTTTCTGTACATCGAATACAATTTTTTTTAATGATTGAATGTAAACATTACATACTTGTACAGGAAAAAATAATATTGGTAAACCCGATTGAGTTTCTTGTCAATGTTTGAGATGTTCTCCGCACCGATGATAATTTTTAACGTTCGAAAGTGCCTTCTCAAATCCTAAATAAAATAAAATAGTTTTAATTTTGTTTATATTAATGTCAATGATAACATAACACTAATATTAATTTATTAATATTATTAATGATCGGCCTTCGCTGCGCTTCCACAAAATACCGCGCTAACTACAAACAATAACTCCTAGAATATGAAAACCTAATATCGTATTGTATAGTGACTTTTTGAAAAGAAGCTTGTCAACGTGACAGTATTGATCTAGACTCGAGTACGCCGATTCGGCATAGTTTTGATTGCCGCTTTTTTATAATCGCCGACGGTATCTAGTTGAAGCGGCGCGGAAACCAAACATTAATCTATGGTATTAGTACGTATGAAAGTCTTACTTATCGTTCATGAAATAGAATTAAATGTAGTTCAAAAAGGAATTTTACCTATAATAAATATTAATAGTATGTCAGTAATGCAAATGAGAAAGGTTTAAGATCGCCGCATGCAATAAATAATACAATATGCATAATGTGTATCATGGCTGAAATATTGTTAAAACCGTTTTAAATTTTGTATTATTTTATGGGAATATATTTACTTTATAATTTTATTTTCATAATTATTGGATTTTATTTATACAGTTTTATTGACGGTACGTTGATAAAATAGATTATAATTGTATGTGCATAATAATAAAATAATTAGACATGGCGCGACGTCGAGACCATGGTTAGTAGTTTTGACATTTTTTAAATGCTTTCTTAAACTCTAACCTTGAGGCTGTTGCTTTAGTTGCAATTAAATCCCTATTTGTAAAAATTGCAATCTAACTAATTATACATAAATACACGTTTCTGCCTTCTGGGAGAAAGGGAGAAACATGCGTACCTACATGCATTTAGTAATCTTGCAATTTGGTCTTGAACTAATTAGCCAAAAAAGAAAAAAGGTCCCTTATAGAACCTATGTATCTTAGTAATCACCCTCTATGATCTATATCTGAGCTATTTTATAAGATTTTGAGGCAACTCAACTATAACTTTTCGTGATATTGTCTAGATTTTATTATACTTGTGCACAATTGAGAAAGACTAATGACCAACAGTGAATACTGGTTGAAGATGAATTTAGACAATAGCCAAACGATGTTACTTAAAATAATTATTACTGATTAAAATTAATATACACTAAACACTGCATGACCAATAATACTCCCACCAAAATAATTGTTTTTTATTTTTATTTTAGTTTGGCTAAATGTTCCATTGTTTAGATGACTTGCTTTATGATTGGCTTTTGTACTGTGTTTACAGGTCGTCATTGTTTTCAATATACAAATATAAAAACATATATATTCCTTATACCCAATTTCTTTGGATTATAATGTACTAACTATGAAATAAGCTGAATTTATTTAATCTGTGAAACAAGCTACAGAGTTATAAAACCTTTCGTTCCAGAAGTAAAGCGTCTAAACACGCCAATATATTTCATAGGGCCAATACCGGGAACATAAACGGCAGTCGGATGGAAGGCTTTCCACCGTTTTACAGCACTGTAAAACGCTTTACAGGTAATATAGCGGTAACGGAGGGAGGGCCGACCGCTAAGTGCTGCGGAAAATTGTTTTATGCCGCGGGAAGTCGCTCGAGAACTTTCGAATTATTTTTACATAAAAAATGTTTACTTGTGAAGTGTTTATACGGTAAATTTAAAATTCTTATAGAACACTTAAATGACGATATCACAAGTACCAGAGATGATATAATTTACATGCAGATAAAAAAGTCAATAAAGTTCACTACAATCACATATTGGGCGCGCAGATTTCAATTTTACCCTCTACCAGAGGTAAAACGCTTGTTTACCTTGTCTCTGCCTGCTCTGTACTAAACGTGTCAAAAGAAATCTTAATTTATAAAACCAGATATATATCTAATTTGATTCATTAATATATATATATATATATTGATGGTCTTTTAGTCTGGTCAACAAATTCAAATTGGTGTTAATTCCTGACAAAGCTCCTAAAGATATTGTTACGGTCTGAGTAAGAGTAAAATAGAAAAAAAAACACCATTATCGAAATCTAAAGAATCGTCTGGAATGTGCACAAAATATCGTGTATTTATCATAGTGTAGTTGCGCATAGTGTAGTCATAGGCTCGACGACGCACACATAGAAAGCCTTATCGCTTCAACTACCAACAAACAATGGGCTATAAATCAAACGTTTCCCTCCTTTTGTAGCGATGAAGTAAGTTGATTACAACTTGTTAAGAGTTCAAGGACCTTCTAGAGATTTCGTGATCGTCTCATTTGGGTATAAAAGCGAGTCGTAACGCGAGTTAGGACGGTTCTAATTTTAAAACCGAAGTGGAAATAATAAACGAAATAAAAGAAGAACTACGAGAGGAACATAGAGGCTTATTCTGTAAGTACATGTAGGGTGATTCTGCAAGTACATTCGGTGGGCGATTTGTGAGTTTGTTTAATGTTTCTTAATTTGTTTTTTTTTTGAGTACGAATCAATTGTTTTCGTGAAACACTACGGCATTTTACTACCCGCCTAACTTTACAGCACATAAAACTGGCAATTGTTATTAACAAATAAAAAGGAAAGGAATTTAGTTTTTCACTAATAATTCAAAAACTATTAATGATAAAGAAATTAACAATGATTCTTAAAGAGGATGACATTTTGAATAAAAAAATCTTTAACGCCTGGAACTCATATCCATTATTAACAATTTAATTTAACGCTGAAAATAGGGCACCGCGCAGTCGTTATTGGATGGGCGCACCGCTGCTCAAGAGATAATATCACATAAAATATTTATTTTACTATTAAAATATCAGTTTAGGAAGTAAAAAAAAATGTTGTCTTCTGAACACGCCCTGGCGGAAAAAACAATTAAATAATTGTCGTTGACTGATACGAATATATTAAATATACTTGGCACTTTCTCAGAGTCACAAGACTCAAAGCAATTGTCAGACAAACATATTAAGAATCTACTGAATTTGTTTAATGAGCGATAGGTAAGTCATCCTTCTATTTTGCCGGTTTGAATCAAAATAAATGTATCCAATGGAATAAACAAACCATGAACAAACCATGTGTTTCCACAACTAGTTTCTCTAGCCGTTTTTTTAACAGGTATTATTTAGTTACGTGACAGACCGAGATGATAACGTTAGTGTAGTTTACATCGTGTGGGAAAAATATATGTTTTCAGATGCTATAAAATACACTCGTATTATTACAGTTGCGTAATCGTTGCCGTTATTTTTTTTTATTAACTCGGCTTAATGATTGTAAAGCATCTGATTATAAGTACAGTACAGTCCACTGACAACGGCGATAGTCGCCAAGCACCAACAAGTGTGTTGCGGTAGCTGCACTTGAGAGCTAGTTTCCACTAGGTTTAGTGTGTTATTATCTTGGGCCACATCGTCACTTAACATCTGGTGAGATTGTGGCAACTATGGCAAACCTATAACAAAAATAAAAAAATCTGAAACATCACACATTCGAATAGTCTCAATTGACACTCAAGACGATGATACTAATATCGTATGTCCCGTGCGACGTGGAGTGGTGCAGCGCGGCGCGGCGTTTTATGCGCAGAGAACTGAGCTATGTGAAGTATTCTCGTTCTGGTGATGAATTATGGGATGTTTAATTAATATGTACGGTCTTACGTAAAGCGTAATGCGATACACTATTAATTCATCGACAAAGTCGGGATCATAATTCCACGGTTTTTACATATCTCTTAACCTTTTTAAACGCTCAATTGCTTATCGGTTAATCTTTGGTGTGTGTAATGAAATCCACTGAAAGCGCAGTCCCCGAGGTTTCCACCTTAATTGTTTATGGTGGTTATTATTAAGTCCCAAACAACCACTGTAACTATTTTTAGTGAAAATAATAATAATACTACCTATTTGTGATCTGTCCATAATCTCAATACAATAATGTTATGTACAAATTCGTTTGAAAGTTACCTTCAAACGAAACCTAAAAAAGCATAGTGCCTCACTATCTAAATTTTAATTTGTTGTCCGTTCAAAGAGCCATAGTACTCTTCTAGCTATTCAGTTTAACAAAAAAGGCTTTGAGTTTTCAACTCCGTTCATGTTAGGAAAATAAATGAAAAATTTTTGCTCATTTTTTGTGTGTTCCTGCGGTGAGTAGGGTTTGGTGTAGGGGGGTTCAAGATCAGCAACGCTCTAATGATACAAGCGTCCGTAGACTTCGGTAGCCGCTTAAGATCAGGCGGGCCGTATGCTTATTTGCAAACTTTGATATTGCTGATAATTTTGTCAATATTGAAATAATGATTTAAAAATGGTATAGAAGAATGCTGTAGAAGATTTAGGTGTTTCTACTTTCCTCAGCTATGTAAGTTTTTGGGATGGTAGAATTAAGGTTCAACTGCAACTACTACGCTACTTATTTCTGTCGCAAAGCAGTATTACTCACGAAGTTTGTAAATCACAATGTATCGTCACAATATGCCAACTAGTGTACGGTGCTTTTCAACTCAGCGCTCAGGAGTTCAAACCTATTAATGACCGGCTTTAGTTAGGACTCCTCTCTTTCTGAGGGTGGTTTTCAATAGCTATAGGCTGGCGTGCTCTCAAGAGTAGCTACCGGACCACACCTATTGGTGCTTGATGGCGGATTTTCAACTTGAGGGTGGTAACTAGTCAGACGGGAATTAGAAAAAGCCCCACCATCATGCTATGGTTTCATCACGAAGTTTTCCTTCACAGGAAGTTCAGACGCATTACAGGGATTCAAATTCTTGTCGATCGACAAGTTCCGTACAAGTTACAGCTGAGTAATTATTGCTTCAAACTACATCGGGCCGACGCATACATCTGAGTCGTCTCAAACGTCTAAAGTAAGTATGCATAACAAGCCGACGCGACGCGACGCACTGCGTTTATACGTGCGTCGCGCATTTCATGCTAGTTATCAATCAAGTGATGCCTCACTGCCTAACTAAGCTCTAGCCGACTGACTGGCTAGGAGTACTGGCTAATAATAAATCCATGAGTTACAAAAATATATAATTAGGTTCACAATATAACTTTAATAAAAAAAGGTGTGTGTGTGCGATTCACGCGATAGAAGTGAACCTTCATTTTAAAAGATATTTTATATTGTATTTAACTTATGTTACATAAGACTTCTTAATAAAAAGCTGTAATACGCAGCCGCATACAGTGTATAGTAGTATTAGCTCACGTACTTTTCATATTTACTAACACACGTTAAATGCTGAAATATAAGCAAGTATTAAACAGTATGCAATATACATACACATCAATATTTGCTCTCTCGCTCTGACTCACACAAAGAGGAGAGACCGATAATATAAAATAGTATGTAATTTACTCTCTCGCTCTGGCTCACACAAAGAGGAGAGACCGATAATGTGCTTTCATACCCCCTCCATAGTAGCGTTAAACGTTTAACGCAACCTTATTAGAAGTCGCATAAGAAGTTTCACTTCAAAAAGAGAGGAACTTGGTGAATGCCATACTCTCAAAGTAGTAGATGGAGCTCGCTTTTTCATGTATTTTCGCATATGAAATGCACACTTTAAGACAATTCGTGAACTAATGGCATAGATCTAATCTAGTTCTATACAACTATTCGCCATATAAAATATATTAGGTAGCTCCGAAGCATCCAGATCGGCGTAGGTGGCTCACGTGGGCTTAATGTAGTTCTCGCCTTAATGTTTTTTGCAAATAAGTTTTTAATATTAAATATAAATACATCTCGTTCCATTGCTGGGAATAGTTCTTTTACTGAGAGCTAAATTACTATGGCACACCATGGCGCGGCGTATTGACGATTTCAAACATGGATATATGTACAGTTCTGTATTTAGCCATGCTCCATGGTGGTAGTTACTGATACTAATCTATCAAGCGTTTACATTTATTCACGATGTTTCCCTTTGTACGGGACACCTTATTGATTGCTATGAATTATGATTTAAAACACCGGAAGACTTTAAACTTGATTTATTGATAAAATATATGATAATAATGCTAATGAGTGCGTTCGCCGCTGCTCGGTCTGAACGATGTTGATGCACTTATTCGATATAAAACAATCTACTAATAAAGCGATGCAACGAGCGAACGCAGCAGAAACTTGTATGGTTGGCCCGTACACCCCGTTCATTGTTAGTAATGTCATTAACATTACTAATTCAATTCTAATTTGTGAATTTATGTGAATTCTGATGTTTTAGAGACTGAGAACCTCGACTTTCTTTAGTCAGAGGGTAAGGTATTTTTGTCTGTGTTATTCTTATCTCGTAACTTCATGATAGTAGAGCATTCCCCACTAGCCTGGCGTTTAAGCGATCTATCTGAATTCCGAATACTGTATTTGACATCAAACCTCATAAAAAAAAATAGTATAGAAGATAGCTTAAAAATAAAATACCAGCCTGCTCGTTCCCACGTGTCGGGTGTCGGACCCGGATTTTAATCGGATATTCCAGTGGCAGAGCATTTTATATGAAGCTGATCACACTTGTCGGAAACCCGGAAAAAAACCGTGTCGGATCTCGCTCGCCTATGAGTAAGTATGGCACTGTTCACATTTGTCGGATGTAGCGGACGACAGCCCGTGTTTGACAGACGTTTGTTGTTTTGGAATAATGGAAATAAATATAAACCCTGAAGAATTGACTCCACTAGTTCAGGTAAGAAGTGTCCTTTGGGACAAAACTTTAAATAAATATAAAGATAAGCAATTGAAAATATCTTCTTGGCAGGAAGTTTGCTGCCTACTCATACCTGATTTTGACAATTTGGACGATAAATAAAGACAAACATATGGTAAGTGTATTTTATTTAAAAATAGGTTAAATACATATCTATAGATACGTAAAACCCAAGGCAATACCTATATTAATCATGCACTTCTGGTTTTTCTTCTTAAATAATAATACATCACAACAACTTCGTTAACGTCCATCGTGCAAGTCACCTCACGTAGAATGTTAAAAATTGGCACCAGCTTCGACCGTGGCCGACAACCGATTATTAATCGTAGTGTGAACAGAGGCGCCGACATCCGATTAAAATCCGGACCCGACACCCGATAAGTGAGAACGAGAGGTAAGGCTCCTAACTTTAAATATCGTTTTTAATTGAAAAAAAAACTACTAGAAAAATATTTTTATAATTCGATTTAATCTCACACACAACTGAACAATTATTCAAATAGAACATTAACAATGGTTGCATGAATAGTTAATATCGCATCACAGAAAGGAATTTACTCTATTAAAAGTTCTTGCAAAGATTTTTTAGTTCTTTAGCAGTTCATTGCGCGGCGCTACAATAGCCTATTCAATCGAGCTGTTATCTCGAGAGGCTCTTTCAGTACGTGATTCTTGTCAAGCCTTTTGTGATTCCTGAACAATGAGAACGGGTACACTCTGTTCACACCACCCAGTTACACAAAAATATCCTCGGTCTAAAATGTACCTACTTGTATATTAAATATACATAAGTAAGGGACGTAAATACCGTATCATACATACAGGTTGTCTATTGATACTCTAGGTACGGTTTGAGATCGATTTCTGATTCCTGGGCAGGATAGCAAAGAACGATATGCTAAGATTTCCGGCAGAATATTTTCAATTTATATTGAAATTGCTTGCAGATACTGTTTTCTTTAAACACGGACTGTGAATTGAGATTCATTTGGGTACAGGTATACTCTTATATCATTCTACCGTTCTAACTATTTTGTTAAAAACTTATTCAGAGGTTGACCGAATTTCCTGGTTTACCTAGGTTCTTAGTCAATACTAGCTGAGCCCGCGGCTTCGCTTTAAAATAAAAGTAACCTAAGTTACTCCTTATAACATCAGCTTTCCGTCCGTGTATACTTTCATGTACATTTAGTAAACAGCTGTTATTTTGACATTACAAACAGACAATTCAATTTTATTATTTGTATACATTAAAAGTTTGTTCACGTAGTGTGTGAATGTTAAACCTTTAAACCATAGAGACTGTTTACATGCCTTTATTTATAATTAAACGTCATGACGCGTGACACGGAGGCGGCACTTACCTATGAATGTTATTGTGTTAAACAGAAAATATGAATTAAATAGCTTGCTTTCATTTCACACAAGTAGCTTTTAAGAGACTCAGTCTCAGAGACTGAGATGGCTAAGTGGTAGCGTGTACGACTTCGCGTCGAGTGACGTGAGTTCGAGTCCCTACAATGAGCCTGAGCTTTCGGTGAAGGAAAACATCGTGAGGAAACCATAGCAACCTTTTTCTAATGTCCTCCTGGTTAGCTACCACCCTCAACTTGAAAATCTGTCGCCATTCACCAATAGGTGTGTTCCGGCAGCTGCACTTGAGAGCCAGTCTTCTACTAGGTTTAGCGTGTTATCATTTTAGGCCACATCGTCACTTAACACTCAGCCACTACGACAAAACCTACAACATTAAAATATATATGTATATATTTAAAACTATTAATCTGTTCAACTACTCATTTACAGAATTAGTGCAATCGGTAGCAAAAGAATATTAGTAAGGATACTTGGCACAAATAAATCTCAGAGTACTTTGTATAACTGAATATATTGTAATAATGGATGATAATTATTTTTTTCATTGTATTCTAAAAACTTTTCGATTAATAGTTATAATATCGCCTGTTCAGGTGTTAATTGCAACGTTTCTACCACTATAGTCGAATTTATCCCAATTCCACTTTATTTATATTCAAATTGTTTTTATTATCTCGCGTACTTATCTTGCCAGTCTGCTTGAAAAAAAAAGGAATTCAGTTTAAATTGAGTTCCCGATGAGCTAGGGATTTTTGAATTTAAACTTCGCTCAAAACTGGATGGCAATGTAATATTAACTGACTTTTCAGTCTGTGTATTTGTCTATTTGTTTGTTTTTGTGTTGTTTCAATCAATTATCATAAGCCTACTGGTGAGGTCGTAAGGTTCAGTTTGGCTTGTGCCGGCGGATCAGTTAGAGAAACACGTCTTTCCTTTGTAAATGTTTATTGGCAACTAATACTTAATCGTGAAGTTAATTGAGACTACGTTATTAGGTTGAAAGTTGCAAAACAGAATCACCATAAGCCGCCCACCAAAGGACTACTGAAGTCCTTTCAAAATAAGTAAAATCAACAATCATTAAGGTATCGGTGTATGGTGCGGTCAGAAAGAATTTATACAAAGAACAATAGTAAAATCATAAATGTTAACAACTATATATCACTAATCTATTTCGATGGGCAACGCACATAGTTTGGTTACGCATCGCTTTGTTATATGATCACCACTCTTTACACTATAGACTCTGGTAAGACCGTCAGGGCCAGGATGCTTGTCGGTTATTCGTCCCATAAGCCACTTTCCTGGTGGCAAATTGTCCTGTTTTATGAGGACAATGTCTCCAATCTTGAATTTGTCTTCGCGTTTTAACCATTTCGGTCTTTGTTGCAGCCGCGTCAAGTATTCTTTTTGCCATCTTGACCAGAAGTCGCCCAGCAGTTCCTGCGTATATTGCCAACGTGTCAGGTTGCTTATTTTAGCGTCTTTCAGGCTCACATCAGGCACGGTTACAGGGGCCCCAGCCATCAAAAAATGACCCGGAGTTAATGGCTCCAACACGCTGTCCTCCCGCGGGCACAGCGGTCCCGAGTTCAAGCACGCTTCAATTCCACAGAGAACCGCCGTAAGCTCTTCATAGGTAAGGTTAGTGTTAAGAATTCTTCGTAGATGGTGCTTAATAGATTTCACACCGGTCTCCCATAAATTTCCAAAATTTGGGGAGTAGACCGGGATGAAGTGCCATTGTGTTCCATCATTAGCAAGTAATTCACTAATTTCTCCATCAAATTGTAGGCGAGCTTCCTTCAATGCTTCAACCAGATCTTTGTTAGCACCAACAAAGTTTCTTCCGTGATCACTCCACATGTTTGTACATCTGCCTCTTCGTGCGCAAAATCGTTTAAAGGCACCAATGAATGCAGCTGAAGTCAAATCACCAACCAACTCCAAGTGGATCGCCTTCGTGGACATACATACAAAAATAGCTATGTACGCCTTGCTAGTTTGGGCTCCTCTGCCCTTTTTTATTAGAATTTGAATTGGTCCCGCAAAGTCGACACCGGAGTTAAGGAATGGCCGAGCTGGTTTTACTCGAAAACTTGGTAAGTCTCCCATCAATTGTGTTTTTACCCTAGCCCCATGTCTAGCACATATCAAGCATCGATGGATACACTGCTTTACTAGGGACTTCGCACGGAGTATCCAGTATTTCGATCGCAGGTAAGTGAGCATCAATTGCACTCCTCCATGCAGAGTAGTCAAATGTGCTTCTGCGACCACTAAATAGGTAAGTCTACTTGCATGACCCAAAATGATTGGGTGCTTCAATTCATTAGCTAGTTCAGAGTTCCTGAGCCGACCGCCCACCTTCAGGATGCCATCTTCGTCAAGGTAAGGATCTAGTGCTTTTAGTTTGCTTGTTTTCTTAACTCTCTTTTTTGTTTTTAACGATTCTATATCTTCTGTAAATTCTTCTTCTTGTGCTCTTTTTATACAGGTTTGCATCGATACGTGTAGTTCTTCAGTTGTGATTTTGCTATTGTTCTTTGTATAAATTCTTTCTGACCGCACCATACACCGATACCTTAATGATTGTTGATTTTACTTATTTTGAAAGGACTTCAGTAGTCCTTTGGTGGGCGGCTTATGGTGATTCTGTTTTTTAATGTTTTTTGTTTCAGGAATCTTCGGCAGTATGTGACTGTTCTAAGTAGCTCTAATAGTGTATCAAATTCTTCAAATTGTGTAAGTAGTCTCTTCTCTTGTTCATTTTTGTTGTAAGTTATTTTTAAATTTTGTATTTTATTATTTTTCCTTTCAATCTCTGTTTGCATAATGTTTGGTTTAGTGAACTGTATCTTCGATTGTTGTAACCAGTCTGGCCCATGCCACCATAATTCACACCTTTTCAGATTTTCTACTAACATCCCCCTGGAACCAACATCAGCTGGATTATCTTGAGTTTGGACGTGATGCCACTGACTGCAGGATACATTGGTTGTAATCTCAACAACTCTGTTTGCCACAAACACCTTCCAGTTGTTTGGATCTCCAAATATCCACGACAGGACAATGGACGAATCTGTCCAAGCATAAATTTGAGTTGCAGGTATTCTCATTGCTTGACCAACTTGCATAAGCAATCTTGAGAGTATCAACGCGCCGCAGAGCTCCAAACGAGGTAAGGATATTGTTTTCAACGGAGCCACTCTTGTTCTTGCTGCGATAAGCGTCGTTTTGTTCGTACCGTCTGGGTATGTCACCCTGCTATATGCTACAGCGCTATATGCTTGGATGGATGCATCGCTGAATCCATGGAGTTCTATGGATTCTCTGTTGGCGCACGTCGTACCTACCCATCTTTCTATGTAGATTCCATTTACATGTTCAAGGTCAGATCGCAATGTGATCCACTTGCTGGCTATTTTAGAATTCAATGCATCGTCCCAGGATATCTTTTCAAGCCATAGTTCTTGCATTAATATCTTTGTCAGAACGATGCTAGGCGCAATCCAGCCGAGTGGGTCAAACAACTTTTGGATGTCAGATAGAATGCTTCGCTTCGTGATCACTTCATTGATTGAAGGTAAGTTTAAATTGTACTCGAATCTGTCTTTTCCTAAATTCCATTGTACACCAAGTGCCTTTATTGTTCCATCAATCATCAATTCCAGATTAGCATTAGACGATCTATCGCTAGGATCAACTGTTTCCAAGAATTCTCGACTGTTGGATGACCATTTCTTTAGTTCGAATCCACCCAAATGAAGAAGCGCTCTAAGATCTTGACTATTCTTTATTGCTTGTTGCAGACTGTCACTTCCAGACATTGCGTCATCTACGTAAAAATCTTCACGCAATATCTTAGCAACTTCTGGATACCGGTCGCCTTCATCTTCTGCCAATTTCATAAGGGTTCTTACGGCGAGATATGGAGCAGAAGCTGTTCCAAATGTAACAGTCAACAATTTGTAGTCTTTGACTTCTTCAGATTGGTCGTTTCTCCACAAAATTCTTTGATAATCTGTGTCTTCTCGGTCAACCCATATCATACGGTACATTTTCTGGATATCAGCAACAAAGCAAAAGGCGTGAGTTCTCCACCTCATTATCAGGTTTCTCAGATCGTCTTGCAGTGCAGGACCCGTCAACAGTTCGTCATTGAGAGAGACACCGTTGGAGCCCTTGCACGAGGCGTCAAATACAACACGAGTCTTCGTGGTTTCTTTATCATTACGGATCACGGCGTGGTGAGGTAAGTAGACTGATTTATTATTTATTTCTTCTGTAGGTATCTCTTCGATATGTTTTAGATCTATGTAGTCTTCAATTACCTTCTTGTATTCTTGCTTTAATTCTTTATTTTGATTGAACCTTCTTTCTAATTGCATCAGTCTCTTCATTGCTATTTCTCTCGTATTTCCTTCTGTTGATTTAGGTTCTTCAATGTTGAATGGTAATCTGACAACATATCTTCCACATTCATCTCGCTTCTGTGTCTTAGTGTATATATCTTCACATAACTGTTCCCTTTGTGTTAGGTTTCTTTTCGTATCTTCATCAACTTCCCATATTGTTTTCAGTAAATCTTCTATATCAACTTCTTGTTTCATGACCGTTAAGGATTGCTCATGCTTCCTGACCTTGATGTCAATTCCACCCATAAGGATCCATCCCAGGTATGTATCTTGTGCGCATGGTGTACCTGGTGGACCTTTGATCAATCCCTTCTTCATAATGTTTACATACTCATTGACACCCAACAGCAGATCGATGTTGCAGGAAGCGGAAAATGTTTCGTCTGCCAGTTGAATGCCAGCAAGGTGCGGCCAATCTCTTCTTATTATTGTGCCTGAATGTATGTTAGATGTCAAGGGCTTCGTCATCACGTAGGCTTTAATAGGTAAAATGAAATTGTTCCATCGTGATAATACATTTACATTTACTTCATGCCTGACTCTAACCTTCGTGGACTCAAGTCCAGACACGATAAGATCTACTGCTGTCTTGTGTAGTTTCAGGATCTGAGTTGCCTTCTCACTTATAAAACATGCTTGAGATCCTGAGTCTATCAGCGCCTTCAATGCAGTAGTGTGTCCACGTTCATTCTTTAAAATTACTATTGCAGTGGCTAATAGTGAAATTGTCTGTTTCCGCCCTGCGTGATAGTGTGACGCAACCATTGCTTGAACTTCCCCTTCTTCTACATTTGCCTGATTGGATGACATCGGTTGATTAGCTACAACATGAGAAGCCGATGCCTCCCCGTAGTTAGGTAGGTGTAGAAGAGTGTGGTGACGTCTCTTACATACACGGCATGATGTTGGCAAACTGAACCTTACGACCTCACCATATGGTCGACTTCGAGCCGCACAGAAGTTCAACATTGCATCGAGGACCGGCTACCGGGAGAACAAAAGAACTGCATTCCTCAGCGATAAGCGAGCGCCGAGTTGAAGCTTAGTGCAATTATAAAGACAATTTGGTATATTCGCGGCGACGCATCAATATTTACAAGTTTTAGTGAGAGGATTTCGACTGTTACGTGTGAAATATGGCCACGGAAACCGAACAAGCAATCAGTATACTGGAAAATACAGCCCTACTATTGAAAAAAACCCAGCAAAATTTATCAAAATGCCCCAAACAACGACTGGCTAAAGTGGGCTACTTACAAACCAGAATTAAAACAATTGAAGAATACTGGATGATCTTCAAAGAAGCCCATAAAAAATTATTGACCTGTACCACTCGTGAGGAGCGTGGATTGCTGCCATATTTCGAGAAGGAGGAATTTTTTGTACAAGAAGATTTGTATTTGTGTATGTTGGGAGATTTGAAAGACATGTTGCCGGCAGTCGAGTCAGACAAAAGTAAAAAATCGCCGCCAGAAGACCTGCAAAATAAGAAAGTTCACCTCCCGGCTATACATTTACCTCTATTTACGGGCGAGTACGAACTCTGGCCTAGTTTTAAAGATTTGTTTTCATCACTCGTCCACAATTGCACGTCACTAAGCGACGTCGAAAAACTCCACTACTTAAAAACCAGTGTGGCAGGTGAAGCAGCGACTTTATTGAAGCACATTCCAGTAACAAGCGCTAACTACATTCAAGCATGGGAAACGCTAAACCATCGATATGGGAACAAGCGTCTAATAGTGAACGCATTGTTGAAGCGACTTTTTGCCCAGAAGAAATGTACCAGCCAAGTCGCAACCCAACTGAAATCTCTACTAGACATCACCAACGAAGTACTACAGAGTCTAGAAAATCTGGAGGTGTCGACGGATTCTTGGGATCCAGTAATCATATTTCTGGTTGCACAGAAGTTGGACCCAGAATCCCAGAAGGAGTGGGAACAAAATTCCTACTCAGAGAATTCCCAGGACTTGTCGACTTGGAGGGATCTGCGCAAGTTTTTGGAGGCAAAATTCAGAACATTGGAATTAGTCAACCCCCCCACTACTACGAAGCTTGCCAAGGAACGAGTCCTTCACGTTACAGCCACGGAAAGTCCAAAGCAAAGAAGTTGTGCTTTATGTACAGATGCGCACACGTTATGCCATTGTAACGTATTCACCAAGATGTCACCAAACGAACGAAGAGAACATGTCAAAACAAACAAGCTCTGTTTCAACTGCCTCGGAGTTGGACATTCGGTGTTTAGGTGCCGTTTGCCAACATCATGCCGTGTATGTAAGAGACGTCACCACACTCTTCTACACCTACCTAACTACGGGGAGGCATCGGCTTCTCATGTTGTAGCTAATCAACCGATGTCATCCAATCAGGCAAATGTAGAAGAAGGGGAAGTTCAAGCAATGGTTGCGTCACACTATCACGCAGGGCGGAAACAGACAATTTCACTACCTACTTCTTACATGTATCTGTCATAATTTCAGCAAAATATTTAAAATCTTACACACAAACAGGCTGAAGTCGATAAGACTGATGAGGAATGAAGCTCATTATTAAAACATGGCGCAGTCGAAATTCGAATAAGAAATATAACCTACGTGGATTTAAGAAGATTAAAACTTCGAAAATAGAAACGAGACGTAATATATTAACAAAATGGCGAGTGCATCGATTGCAGTGAAATTAGTTCCAGATTTAAACTTGGAAAGTAAAAATGCCAGAACTGAGTGGATCATATGGAAGGAACAATTTGAAGATTACATGATAGCTACAGGGAATGATGGAGCTGAAGAACGAGTAAAAATTGCGATCTTGAGAAACATGATGGATGGTTTTAATAATGAGCTCCTGGTATGTTTAAAAACTTTATTTAATAGGTACCTACATGAATTACAATGTAAGACCGAACTGCAGCAAGCAGTACAACAACAGGATGACAAGTGAAACAACCATATCTTACTTCCTAGTTACCATAGACATGATAAACATAGACTAATAATACAACAGTTTTTTTATATATTTCTGTTTTTCATTCGCGAAATACTACGCAGACGAAGTCGCAGGCACGGCTAGTTTATATATTATGTAATAAAAATAACGAGAAACGTGGGGTGTAAAGAGTAGGGAGTTTCTTTTGTTAAGAAAACTCATATAACAATAATTCATATTATCAGCAGTGCAAAAAAATAATCCACTATATTTTGCATATGCCTTACGTTTTTCGTTATTATTTAAATACATTATTTTATAATTTTTAATTCATTTTAAAAATATGGGATATTAATATAAAATTTTGATATACAAAATAAACAAAATATATGCATGTCGACGCTTCAGTTAGAGTTTGAGATATATTTTACAGAAGTTCATAGTGAATTTCTTGGAAAATCTGTTTGTAAATCGCACACGTGAAACTCATTCAAATGTACGCTGAGCCCGTCGTGAAGCGAGCTTGACTTGTAGTGAAGTCACTCACAGATACGTGAAGCCGCTCGTTATTGACGCGACCGCGACGTCTCAACGCGCAACGTAGTCCTCACTTACGCGGACTGCATGTCACACCGGTTATTTTCATAAGTTAAACACAAGTATAAAAACTTCTTATTTTTTAATATTTAATTTGCACAACATTTCTGAGTTTTAATATCCTTTATAAAATTATTAGGAAAAACATTGATTAAATACGTTTCAATATCTACAAAACGTAAATGTTTTTTAAATGTATTACTTCTTATCTGTTATAAATAATATTTCTCAATGGTATTTTCTGTGGTAACGCCATATCCCTCCCTTCCTCCTTCCCTTTAGGTCTTCTATCCGTTATCTGTTGCTGGCCTTCCTATTGAAAATATATTCAATTAACATGTAGGAGGTGCCACCTATTAATAATTTTGTTAAATTATTTTCACATCAGTTTGTTTACATTAAATAAATTTCGTACGGGCCGACTAGTTATTAATTAATTATAGTTGTACTTCTTATTATCAGTTTATCTAATGTCAGTTATATTTCATATTAGTTTTATTAGTTTCGGATTACCGTTTGACATAAAGTGTAGAGTTTGTTGTAGTTATTAATATTGAATGTACAGTAATGGTTTTGTTTTTGGAATGTATTTTACATTTGTGATGGATTCATACTTCACATAATCAGTTGCGGGGATGTACTTGTGTATTCACTGAGGAATTGTTTATTATAATTTAGTATAAATATCGTAAGATATATTTGTTTCAAATATTAAATATTTCTACAGATTGAAACAAACTGATTATACACTTGTATTAAGTATAATACAAAATTTAAGATTTGTTGCCATTATTATATAACACTTTCTATTAATTTTTGTTACATTACGGTATACATGTAGTCCTGTTTATGTCGCTATCGCCGTCAACATTTCGCAGGTGTCGTGAAATTATGTTCTTTATTTCAATAAAGAACTTTCAACAGCTTCAGCTATTCAGTGAAATGATGCGTGAAATCGAATGGTGAACGCTACGCTCCCAATAATCACTTATATGAAATGAACCTGTGATATTTCTGGGTTAAAACTTGCCATGTTAGAAATCCCATATCAACGAAAGTAACAAATTGTTTTGTAAATTAATTGAATAACGTACATATTCCTACAGCTATAATTAAACGAATTACTATGGAACTACCTTGAATGTTTGTTTCTACAAAAATTGATCTCCTTTTTTAACTTTATGTTTTGCTGAGATTGAAATTTCAAGTTGAATAATGTATAAATTGTCTGCCAGTCTAATTAATTACCTTCTTACATTCCTTCAAACGGTGTTAGAATTTTCCAGTCTATTAATGTTGTCATGAATTCGTAGTTGAGCGAAAACGAAATTAATTTTAATGGATTTCTCGGTTGAGTGTATTGATGAAGCTTATTTTCTTTTAATTAGCTAATTTGTTTAACCAAGATTTAAATACTTTATAAGACATTATAGACAATATTTTTATCGCGCGGCCAGGGTTATACGTCACACATCACACGGCTAGTTCGCGCCACTACACCTATAGTCATAGACCCGAACCGGGTGTTGAATTATTTAAATTTTCCATTATCTCCCAAGCTATGTTTCCAAATAACATGCTATAAAGCGCAAAGTTTATCTTCATAAAATTGTCTTCATTATAAAGTAACTTTAGTTCGTAAGAATTAATATGCCATATTTATATATATGCCATATATATGTCTAATAATAATGCTTATAAATCACTTTTCAATTTTCAATATTTTTAGTCACAAAATACCTTATTGTGTCTTATTTATAAAAAAGATAGGCATATGGTATTGCAACCTTTTTTTAGATGTACTAAGAAGAAATATTTTGTAGAACATTTACGTATCAATAACCATTACGCAAGCGCACGTAGATATAGTAGTTCGGGAGCGCTGTATATTCCAACTTACTTAACAAAAATCAATATTTAAGATAAGCTGAAAGGTGTAGCTTAATGCTGTATAGCCTATACTATTCTACATGAATCTGGCTATCGCATACAAAAAGGATTATTCGAATCTGACTGGTAGTTCCAGAGATTAGCGTGTTTACAAACAAACCATCATGCAAACAATTAATCAAAAACACTTCTGCTTTATTATATTAAAATACTAGTATTTATTACTTGCTTAAATTTTTCATAGTTTATAGCCTACCCGGCAGTTTTCTCAAGATGATTAAATTATCATACATTCTAGCAACATTCAGGTGTAAACTGGCCGTAATAAAACGAATCACAATTTGTCACGTGTTTCATTTATTGTAAAATTATTTTATCCCTGTCGCTACTTTTTCTTGCTTTCAGATTTTTCGCTTGGCAAATTATTTCCAGCCCATAAAGATTATAGATATCTACCTGATTTATGATTTAGTTTTTATGAATTTTGATTGCGTGAAATCTATATGCCTACTTGAATTTTCTCCATTAGATGGTGGTATTATAAAAGTATTTTTCATTCATATCGCAGCGTTCACGTTTTTTGTGATATTTTCCTTCGACCTTAGTCTCGATGGTTTTAGTATTTAAATCGAAATACCAAATTACCATATTGTCGGACGCGATATTTGTGTTCGACTGTTTCGCGACCATTTAACACCCGTCATAGTGGCACGCTTAGACGTGTCGCGTTCTGGGATCGGTCAATGATTCAGTAATCAAAAGGGGTGTTAAGTATCTGTAATCGAGTGGACTGCGACCACCATGCACACGGACATAAAACCATCGCAGTTACTCACTTTTTGTTTGTCTCATTTGAGGATCAGTCAATGTATATACGATCTGTCGGTGGTCGCCATTGTTTTTGGATTGCAGTATTTACCACGGAGACAGGGCAGTTACGTTGACGTGCTACTAAAAAAACTTGTAACAAGAACACAAGTAATTGCGCCGTCTAATACACTGAGGTACTATAAAAAAAACAACATTAAAATAAAATAAGAAATGTTATTGTTATAGTTGTTATGAAACGTTGATGGGTTTCCTCGAGCTATTTAATGTGTTTTATAGCTGATTCTCAAAGGCCATGAAGAATTTATATTTTATTCAGCAATTGCAGCAGTTTAGTGGATATTAATCTCGACCAAGAATTTCGACTTCACCGGTTGTGTTTCCCTTGTCAAAGTTCAGATTTAATCTACTTTTACAGATCACTAGTGAGTAATCTCTTGCTATTGTTTTTATTGACACTCTTTTATTAGCTTCACTTCACAAGTCAATTTTAACCTACTTTTTTGTTGTATCGAAATGAAACTCTTCGAACTCTTGTATAGTGGAACTCTTTAGTGGCTACTAGTAAATCGTTCGAATTTGGACTTATATGATTTGTTTTAACGAGTCCAATATATAGGGCTTGGTAAAGACGGTGTGGTGATGAAGCCAGGAGATGGATAGTGGAATTCTTCAGTGGCTCCTAGTAAATCCCTCGAGTTTAGGTTTATATGATTTGTTTTGACGAGTCCAATAGATGTGGCTTGGTAACGAGATGTTATTATAAGACCAATACGTATTAAAAAAAACTAAAAGCCCCGTTTTTATTACGCACTAAAAATGATTATGATAGAAAAGTACCGATGCATTTTACGCTTCCAATATTTTATCTTTGTTGTAGAGAAAACGTTAATATATATATATATATATATTAACAATACATGGTGGGTGATAGATACTTTTGTTAGTTATTAGTTAGCTAGTCACTTCTTTTATATCCAATGGTAAATTCATAAATCGCGGAGCATTTGTTTAAACTAATTAAAAGTACACACAACCAAAAAGCGCTTTAAACGCGAAACGTTTATTGAAAATTACTAAGTCGAAATTAGACTACAAACATCTCAACATTAAATTGTTGCGAGATCCTAAAACCTTGTACTTCGAACATAAAGAGTTTGAAAATCAGTTACAGAATACAATTGAAAAAGTACTTCAGCAATTAAAACGTCGTTTCTCATAAGGCATTTAACTGAAAGCTTGAAAAATCCAATTAATTATCCACGGCTGGTGCTAGTGCAAGACGGAGCGCAAGGTCTAACGCGACACCCCTAACTAATTGTTCCTAAAATAGAAAGGTTCTAGAACAAAAAAGTTAAACTTTTTAAATAATTAATAGCTGTAGCAAAATTAAAACAATTGAACTAAAAAGCTTTAAAATAAATTGAAGATACATTTGTATATTTACTCTTAATGGAATTAAGACTCCTCCATAATTTGATTTTACTCTGTCTTTCCAATCTAATTTATTTTTAATCTCTTAAATCATTCAAGATGACGTTATGAGAGTTCGTTAATCAGTTAAATCAAGCGAATAAATATGGACGTTAGACGGTAAATGCGTACGTCTTTGTTTGCGATTGCCATGAGATCGACGATACTGGCACAAGATTTATTTTGACTGTCTCTAATTTTAGTGGTTCAACAACCACAAAACGAAGTTTCGTCTTGGATTCTCTGTAATCTATATGTACTACTCTGTGAAAAAAGTACCGGGAAAAGATCTATAATACACAAAATGTTAGTTATTCATCCAAATTTATATTATCGCCTTCAAAGTATGCTCCTTCAGAAACGATACACTTACACCAATAAATAATGCAATCATCAAAACATTTTTAAACGCTTTTTACGGAATTGTGTTTAGTTCTTGTCGCGAATTCTCCTTTATGTCTTCTACCAAATGAAAACGGGTGCCACGAAGTGATAATTTGAGTTTAGGAAAAAGAAAGAAGTCGGCTGGAGTCATATCTGGTGAATAAGGTGAATGCTCGATGGTATTTGTTGAGTTTTTGGTAAAAAATTCTTTCACAATGATGGCCTTATGTGAAGACCAGGCCAGGCGAAGGCACTGTGTTGGAAAATCCAAGTTTCAGTTCTGTTGGAAGGCGCCGCTCCGAAGCTTGTTGACTATTTTTCATGTGAAACTCGTAAACCCACGTCTCGCCACTAGTAACAATGCGTTTCATGTTGGGTCGGAATTGATTCGTTCTAGCATGTTCTCAGACTCGACTCTAATGCGATTGAATTTTTGGAGAAAATTCAGGTTTTTTGGGAATAGCCGAACGGCAACATGTTTCATAACCAAGTGATTATTTAAAATGATACGGATCGACTCGTAAGACACAGAAAGTTCGGCGGCTATCTCTCTCAAACTTGAATGTGGATTTTCAGTCACTATTTCCTTCACTTTTGCGATGTTAACTTCATTTGAAGACGTTGATGGCCAACCAGGGCGAGGCAAATCTTCCGGCAGATCTCGACCGCTTTTGAATGCTTTGTACCACTTATAAGCACGTGTTTTTGATAAAATCGATTCACCGTAAGCCTTCTGTAACATTTTCAGTGTGTCCGAATACGAAATTCCATTGGCGATGCAAAATCTTTGACACACTCTTTGTTCGATGTTTTTGTCTATTATGAAATTCGCAATATACACTAGGTATGATCTAACTAAAAACAGCACTCTAATTAATCTAAATTATAGATGCAACTCAAACTCCGCACCAAAATGAAAAACAGTAGTGCCAATCTAACAACAACAAAAAATAATAATAATATTGAATTTGGAACCATAAACAAATCATCCATTCCCGATACTTTTTTGACTGAATGTAAAAGCGAAATACATCATGAGATCTCCGAAATTATAGGTCCGATGGACTTGGAACGCGATCTAGATGCTCACTAAGAACGGATTTTGGGAAATTCAACCTCTAAGGGTGAAAAATGGGGTTGATAGTCTGTATGCGGTGCAAGTATTGTCTTTTGATTTGAAATTGTGTACTTAGACTTTTAATAAAAATAACGAAAGACGTGTATCAGCATTTATAGAAAATACTTAATAGTGTATAATAAGGGTTGAAACTTTGTGTGATTTTTTTTTGTTTATAGATTTGATGATAATTATTAACCGCACATGAATCACATATACTCTCCAATTGAAAATTCTCCACCTAAATTAAATAAAGGGATGAAATTTGTGTTGCATGATTGTATAGGTAGTCTTAGATACCTTAATTTTTTATTCCTATTTTTATCTATATATTATTATTTTATCTATATGGTAACTGTTGTTAACCTTTGCTATGGTAAGCGTTGCTATGATAACTTGCCTTTTTAACAATAATATACTAAAGTCCGTGTTATTAATTCCGTGTAGTTTTTATGTCCGGGTTTAAATCAAAAACGGCTTGGCTGATTCTTATAAAATTTTTAGTCAATTGATAGGCTATAAGAATTTTCAATAATTAGACAATTTAATAAATTGTTTTTAATTATTTCTTATCATATTTTGATATATGAATTGTCAATAATATGAGTAAAAGTAATATTAAGGGATAAAAATAACTACTGCGTATGTAACAAACGTGTTAGGAGCCGCGGGCGCCCGCTTACTATATTAGCTAAGCTAAGCTAACTAAATTATCGTCAAGTTATAAAATAGAAAATTAGTAATCTACTAACATGACAAAAAGACGTTTTACTTATGTTTACTAGGGATTAAGGTATGACACCTCTCGTCCAAGAAACCGAGTTTCTCTAAATGATTTATCATTCTGAAATATGGTCGGTAACTATGGGAGTCATAAGAAAAGTCAAGTTCACTCAAAGCATAAAGAGGGCTATGTTTCTTTGCGTGATGGGATATGAAATTAGGAAATCAACACAAGAATCGAAGTCACCAACATAGATTTAAGATTTGCTAGACTTAAGAGGCAGCTGGTGGGGCACGTTTCTCGTAGAACTTACGACTGACGGGGTTAAGCCCCGTTCTCGGGTGGCGTAGAGGAAGTCGCGCACCACAAGGTAGGGTAGACCAACGATGTGGTGAAAGTGCAGCATAGGACCGATTATCGTGGTAATCATTATGGGAGGCCTGTATCAAGCAGTGGTGATAATGATTAAGGATAATTATCTTGTCTTACTGGTAATAGGTAGATAATTCATTAAAAATATGACTCAGTTGTTGTATATGGAAGAAATTAAAAAAAAAACATCAATAGCAAGCTCTTTAATTTTATCGATATTAAACATATTCAGGCACTGATCACATCAGTTGGTAATTTACAAATTAGATCCAATGCGAGGTTATAGCACAGCGAACGATTAGCATGTTCCTATTTGAACGTCCAATACTGGCTAATCTCTCTACGCTTTACCATTTAGTCGGGACCGGCGGCTGTGGGACAGAAACGTATAACATTAATACATAAATAAAAAAATATAGCGATACCAGCGCGTAAATGCCTTTTCTCCAGTAAAGATACGGACTTAAGCCGCAAACACGTAACCCGATACTTAAGCTACTTTCAACGAATTAATATTAAAATTTAAGATAACAAAAAAAGTATCGTTGTGTCAAACCAAAAACGAACTTAGTTTCAGAGATCCAAAGTTTTTCATACGAATTCGGCATAAGTTTACACAAGCGATAGATAGCAATACCGTCGTTGGCTTAATTCAAACAATTGAAGCGTTGATGATTCTGTAGAGACCTTTCGCTTATATAGACAAAACAGCTAGAGGTTCGCCGATACGCTGGACACGGCCCGTGACAGTGTTGGTCTGACCGATCGGGGACGCACTTGTTAACTAGAATATTGTTTCATATTATACTGTTTTTATTACAAACATACTCAATTATCAATTTATTAATTTGATGTGTATTTCTAATGTTCAAACATTGTTTTGTATAAATTTAATTCGATATTTAAAAGCATATGCAAGTACAGTCTTTTTATGAATTTATTTATATTGTAAAAATACTTAATTATTATTAATCTAAACATTAATTTGTCATTTTGAACAAAGTCATGTATTATTAAGCTAAACTGTGATTTTAATAGCCATATTGACAGATCTTCATTTAAATAGTTTATCTGTTAATTAATGGGTATTTTTGTATAAAACACATTGTCTCGCCTTATACGGAACACTTGTTGTATGTATGTCAATCGTCGAGGACGGATGTCTCTCTGCACTGGATGCTGAATATATTAGATATGTATAGTCGAGTTCTATGTTCCCAAGCTAAGTATTCTTATGTTTTGTAATGTATTTCTGATGGTTTATGGTTGAAATCTTGATTATTACTTCTATCAAGTGTTGATTATTATTGTAAGAGATTTAGTTTAAAACAGCATCCCTAGAGTTTCTTGCCAGATCTTCTCTAAGGGAAAGTGTCTTCCGAACTGGTCGTAGCGCCATTTGAAAATATTTAATATAATATATTATGTTATTTATACACTTTTAAAACTTTGCGATTTAACTCAATTTAAATATACCATCATTAAATCTGATGTTAATCTAACATACTTGCCCCAAATATACTCATAGATATAAAGCTCTTAGTCATAAATTTATGTGTGGTCGGCTTAAAAACAAACCTATTATTATATACATTCTACAAACATTTATTATTTTTATATTTCCTACTGTAGACCCTGAAGTTCAATGTTAGCAAGGTCTATCCAGATCACGGGGTCGGTATCCCACAATGAGATAAATTATTGTGAGGAAGCCATAGCATGTCTGGGTGGCCAGTAATTCTTAATTTAAAAATAAATTATGAAAAACCAGCTTTCTTTCTAGATTTAGCTTGTTACATCTTCAGTTTCATCCATCAGTTGAGATTGTGTGAAGACAATGCCCTATAAATCAATAAAAATATTTTTTTCAGATAGGCTATTCTGCTTATATCATTATATGAATATACGCGAGGACGATTAGTGGGCAGTGTACAAATCAGTCGAAAATGGTGCATCAAAGCGTTCTATCTGACTAATAGGTAAGTAAAATGAGGGTTTGGAGGAGATCTCATCAGAATAATGGGAATCGTGTTATTTGGACAAATACTGCGGTCCAACAACCAGTATGCACCTACGTTTACTATTATTACTTGAGTTATAAATTTTTATCTTTAGAAATCTTTAAAATTATCGCAAGCCAAGTTTTACAAGCAGTTCGATATATGACAATAAACAATATTTTACCGTTTTCAAGTAAACATTTCGTTCAAAACGTTACGTATCATTATTTCTTGACCGAAATGAATCGGTTCATTCTAAACATGAACTTCATTTCTACGACAACCATATATAAAGGGCGATGGAAATGGGTTATAAGGGTAATTGTAATTTACTTTAACGATTTTAAATAACGAAAACGTATTCATTATGCCTTTATGTACTTGATTAGTAATGATTCGATGACTTAACTGGTTTGTAAAAGAAGGATAATTTAGTTTATATGAGTATAAGTAAAAGGCTCTTATCTAAAAATAGCAAAACCCAATCACCACACCACCAAAACATAATTCTCGATTCTAGATTCCCTCACTAAGTTTTCCTTCACTGTCTGACGATGATAGTAGTTATTATTTATAAATTTGAAACAAGTAAATATAAGAATACAAATTTAGAGATTTCTTTTATGATATGAGAAAGTTTGAGTAATCATCAAAAATTAGTGAACAAAAAAATTTTTTTATCACATCATCCTTGTTTAACTTACTGACTGACTATTTTTTCAATGCAGCAAAACGCTCCCCTTCTCTTCGCATTTTTACGATCTGCTAATATTGTAAATAAATACGTTTCTTGTCTGGGGACCGCCTCTAACATTTTACACTTCAAAAGAAGTAGAATGTATTAAGCTCAGCGATACAGTTCCCAGGAACGGATCCCTAAAAAGTTCTGATCATAAACAAATTAAATTGCACTCAAAACTGGCGCAGACGTATGAAGAGATTAATGAGGATTAACGACGTATTACGAATAATTTTGTAAAGATGAGAAAAATGTATTTTCATCCTTTCCGCCAACCCCATTAAGGCATGGCGTGATGATAGATAAATGGATCGATAGATACACTGTTCTTTATGATAAGCGTAGTGAAATAGCGATCGTTGAAGAGCGAAGAACTTTAAACATAGCCGTTACCATATCAAACCAAAATCACGATTCAAAGAACTACTGACCACTTTAAAAACGAGACAAAAGAATTCACTGTGTTAGCAGTTGTAATATAGCCACCGCAAAGTTATACACACTTTGAAAAGTTATCCTAGACAAGTTACACTATAGTCTATTTAACCACAACATTTTTAAAAAGTCGAAACTTTATGAATTTTACGAAATGAATTCTACGACTTCAGCCATATTGAATCGTAAATCAGCAGTACTGTCGTCTGGGATTTATTGCTTTAACAGGACCTGGCAATACCGCAAGTTCCAAATTTTTCTTTTTTTCTTTTATACGAATAAAGTAACAAGCCCGCCCGATGATAAGCGGCTGCTGTAAGTATGATGCTTCTAAAATACAGTACAGTTTTCAAGTAGCAAACAAGCGTATGAACCGCCCGATGATAAGCGGCTACCTGTGGGCGCTTGTAGCATCATAAGTATCACTATCGCGTTACCCCCTTTCCCAAGGAGGTCTGGAATCTCTACACACCGCAGGAACACAATATAAGGTATTTGGCTACGATTTTATGTAAGGTGAAGGTATTTCACCAGTCTGGTTGCCCCCAAGTAGGGAGCAATCTCCAAAGAAATTTATCTGTGCCCTACCTATTTTATTTGTGTACTTCTTATTTGATTCAATTTTTTATATTTATAACTTGAAGTGGACTTGAGAAGGTTATTTTTCAAATATAATGAAACGTTACGTTACGTTTTCTGTATAAACAATTTTCTATATTACCGCTAGGAACACTACTTGTGGATGTACGATACTATTTTTAACTTGCGTACGAGATATAATACCACATTCGTGCAGATCTAGGTAGCGACAATAAGCTAGTTGACTTTTTTTCAAAGAAGGTCTTAAATTATTAATTATTGTCCGAATAGAGGAAAAAATATTACTATATTTTTTAGGATCTAGAAAACTGCAAAACTTTATTTTAAAAGTTTACTTTTAGTAAACAGGCGATAACGTTGTCAGCCATGTTAGTCTATATATTATCTTTACTGTGACGTCATACGGGTCGAAAACAAACATTTGACATTTAGCAAACGTTGTCATTTTAATAAAAAGTATCGAGCTATTTACAATGATGAACGTTTACTAAATGTCAAATGTTTGTTTACAACCCATTAGACGTCACAGCACAGATAATATATAGACTAATATGGTTGAGAGGGTTTTCACAATTAAAATTAAAAATGAAAAAAAAATTAAATTGAAAGTCGTCGTCTTACACTTTTAATGTCAGAAGTCGATAAATATTGGTTTCTTAAGTCATATACTACAGAAAATATTTATTTATTGCGCCAAATTTGATATGAGGCAAGTAGCCTATCAGACTACCAATCTGCACTATTTATCCCTGTTCTTGCAAGCTGTTTGTTTTCTTTCACGTTAATTTATCTCATCACGTATCCACGGTGATTCAACGTCCTTCATACTTTCTCTATTGTCACTGTTTTTTCTTAATTTAAATCGTATAAGTCAGTGCCAGTTGAGTATGTCTACACAATATCTTTTAACTCAATAAAACATACTTCTTTTATAAAATGACAATCGTGCAAGTCGTAAATGCTCACTTTGCGTTTTAATATTCCCAGTTAGTAATATAAATCACGTAATAATTTATAGTCCCTTAAAAAGAAATGGGCCCCAACAAACACTGCAAAATCTTTAAGTTTTTTTAAAGTGTAAATAAACTTTGACATACTTCTATAAAGGCTAACTTATGTTACTTAATAAGTGGAAGGTAAAGTATTTCTTTCCCTTAACCTACAATTACCTTTAGGCTTAGGTCGTAATGTCGTATGTCGTATGCTTGTTCCTTTGGAATAATATTAAAGGCAAACAATAAAGCCGTACTAAATCCTACTGAAAGTAATTTATATTTAAATTAGACGTCTAGTAACATTTCCCAGCGGTTTACATATACAATGTTTGTTTCTTACAACTTAGTGCTCACATGGACTAATTAAAATGTTTCAATTATCGAATAATAATATAAAGCAAATAGTTCTTTATTTATTTTTGCGCCTTTAACCGTCATATTTTTATTTTATAAAATATTCTTTTAAATCTAATCCGTTACTAAAATAATTCACTTTCACGGATGTAATTCTGTGACTTACAATGTTCCATAATCATATCTAATAAATTTAGTAAAGAGTTACTTTATGATAGCGTTAATACGTTAATAAGATTTGCCCTTTATTAAAAGTGCAGTTCAAAAGTATAAATAGTACCCCACGTATCGCCGGCATTCAGTCCCCAATGCCCCGAAGGCAAAACGCCGACCGCGGAATATCTTTACTGACCCCGATGACAATACCGAGAAACTAAGCGTCCATCCCTGTAGATCAAGCGTGCTTGCGCCCACGCCCGCGAAACCACCGTTCCCTTCGTAGGGGACGGATGGTTAACTTCGCTCCCACACACCCGCCATGTCCACCCTCTCCTGCAACAACACAAACCTAGGTCCGATCCTCCGACATGCATTTACTAGCTTCCAACACAATCTTTACACTGCATTAAATACCCCTCAGGTACATAGGTTCTATAAGGGACCTTTTTGGCTAGTGAGTGTAGACAAAAATTTACAGATCAATAAGTACATATACACATGTAACTTCCCTTCTCCCAGAGGAAAGAGATACATTTGTTTATAGTTATATTAGTTTAGATTGAATTAGGAATAGGGAATTAGTCAGATCGCGACTTATTTGCATTCGCGGCCCCAGTCCAAGCCGAGGTTCAGCCATTTTGGCACCCTTGGATCTTGTTGCCTTGCTTTCGCGGCTGAGTGCCTTAAGCGCTCGCCCCTAAGCCCGGGTGAAGCTGTAAAAGCCGTCTGAAACTCCGGGGCCCTTATGGCTAAAGGTATAGTCAAATTGAAAGCCAGCACTAACTTGCCCACTAACCAGCTTCGGAGGAGTCAACATGGATCTGAGGATGTCTCTTAAGAGGAGAAACACGTGTCATTGATTGTGGTCGTTTCACGTCTCATCAGCAACATAATTCTTTTAAATTAATTTATATTTTCAGTATTATTCATATATATATTAGTTATTGTAAAATATTTTTTATATTCGTTAATGTAGATGATTATTGTAAAGAGAGTATGAGTTTCTTGTCGATTTTTCTCTAAAGGACGGTGCCTTCCGAATCGGCTGTGTAGAGTCATTGAAAATATTGAATACAAACAAATTATCGCCTTAATTATTATTATTTTAATTTATTTGAAAGAGTAATAGTATATTGACGTTCATAATTACCTTCTAAATCCTAAACTGAATAATGTATTTTTATCTTGATTTAATGTTTAAATATTGCTTTAGAATTTGAAACGTATACACACTACTACTTAATCGTTATCCAATCAAAATATTACGTTGGGCATTTATAAAACTTATAAATATATATTTGCAAAGTAGGTAGGTATGTATAATAAATAGGTTTCTGGGAGTTCAACCAAATTGTTCGCTATCATTGTGACTTGAGAGAGATTTATAGCTTTCTTTACTTCGTCACAAGTTTCACGTGATATTTCACAAAATGTTCTACGACTTTAGATTTTGGGTAAAAATAAATTATTATTTAGCGGTGTTAAGTATTTAACTTACCTAATAAATTTACTAACCTTTATTGAAGTATTTTGTTATTTACATAGTTAATAGTAATGGTAACATAGTTAATAGTAATTTTTAATATGAATAATATAACACAAATTACATGGTAGTAACTAAAAAAATGTGTTTTTAAATTTCAATGTGTAAGTAATAAATTAATTGCTTCCTTTGGTAACTTCAGAGAAAGAAGAACGCTTATAAATAAGAAAGTATCATACTTTAAATGTAATAAAGTTTTGTATTATAATACATATTTAAAATCGTAGTGTCCTATTTTAGGTGGCTATGCAAATTAAAGTACCTACTGTTAAAATTTTAATAATGTATTTTTTATCCTACTAGAAATATTTGTAATTCTCTGATTTAGGGAAAATAAAATACTGGTAAAAAATTGTATTGATTTTTTGGGGTCAATCAAGCTTTTAACTTTGAACAGTATCTACACAGTATGTGCTGCAATTTCGACCTAATTAAAAACCGATACATAATGCTAATGGGCTATCTGAATCCAAGCGCATAGTACCGGCGTAATATCCGATTAATATCCGCTCAGTGTACTCACAGTACCGATGAAGCTTATTTACGATGAACATTGTATGTGTTTGCTTTTGTTTTTAGATATTTTTTCGTAGCAATTCGAGGAAATTGAGTATTTAACAAGAAAAGACTTCAAAAGTAATTTTAACGTAATTAGTAATGTACATACATTCAGTAAAAAAAGTATCGGGGTTGGATGATTTGTTTATGGTTCCAAGTCTTTTTTGTTGTTAAATTGGCACAACTGTTTTTGTGGAATTTCGTGTTCGGAGACACTGAAAATGTTACAGAAGGCTGGTGAATCGAATTATCAAAAACACGCGCTTATGAGTGGTACAACGCGTTTAAAATCTGTCGAGATATGCTGGAAGATTTGCCTCGCCCTGGTTGGCCATCAACGTCTTCAATTGAAGTTAGCATCGCAAAAGTGAAGGAAATAGTGACTGAAAATCCAAATTCAAGTTTGAGATATCCACAGAACTATCTGTATCTTATGAGTCGATCCGTATCATTTTTAATAATTACTTGGGTATGAAAGATGTTGCCGCTCGGCTAGTCCCAAAAGACCTGAATTTACTCCAAAAACCCAATCGCATAAGAGTCACTGAGGACATGCTAAAACGATTCATTTCCAACCCAACACTCATGAAACTCATTGATACTGATGATGAGACGTGGTTTTACGAATTATACATGCAAACTAGTCAACAAGCTTCGAAGTGGCGCCTTACAACTGAACCAAAACCGAAAAAACCACGCCAAAGTCGATCAAATCTTTTGATCTTTAATCCCAAAAATTCTTACCGGAAGGTCAAACGGTAAATAAAGTATATTATTTGAGCGTTATGGGGCGTTTAAGAGAGCAAATTCGACAAAAAGGCCAGATTTGTGGAAATACAATTCTAGGATTCTGCACCACGATAATGCGCCTTCGCACATGGTCATCATTGTGAAATAATTTTTGGCCAAAAACTCTACAAATACCATCGAGCAACCACCTTATTCACCAGATAAGGCTTCAGCCGATATCTTTCTTTTTCAAATTACCACTTCGTTGTACCCGTTTTCATTCGGTAGAAGACATAAAGGAGAATTCGCGACGTGAACTAAACTGAATTCAGGAAAAGCGTTTAAAAAGTGTTTTGGTGATTGGATTATTCGTTGGAATAAGTGTATCGTTTCTGAAGTAGCATACTTTGAAGGCGATAAAATAAATTTTGGATGAATAACTGACATTTTGTGTATTATTGATCTTTTCCCGGTACTTTTTTGACAAAGTAGTAAAAAGAGGTAACAAAATTATTTACATAAAAAAAATTCGGACGAATTATTGCGAGAAAGTGTAGGAATACTTGTTCAAAGTTTTTATTGTACAAGAGGTAATAATTAAAACATATTTGGAAGTGAAACTTCTTGTGCGACTTCCAAGCGTCAAACGTTGAACGTTAAACGTTTAACGCACATTATCGGTCTCTCCTCTTTGTGTGAGCCAGAGCGAGAGAGCAAATGTCGGTGTGTATGTATATTGCACACTGTTAAATAAAATATAAAATATCTTTTAAAATGAAGTTTCACTTCTATCGTGTGTGAATCGCACACACACCTTTTTATTTATAAAACTAAATCATTAATACGACTATAATTATAATACTGCAATGTCTGGGATCAATTTTGTTTTTATTTTATGGAAGCTTCTCCGTTTCCCTATCATTGTATCTGCGTTTTTTATAGAAGCTGCAGGTTCGATTTTTGCGATTCTTTTACTGGGCTACAGGTATGAGAAGGTTTTGATGTATAAACAGACTTTTATTGATTATTATTTATCTTCAAAAGTGTTGGCTTGTTTATTGTTTACACTTTTACATTTGCAATGATACATAAATTTCTAAATACGATATATCAAGATCACAGGGAAAAAATATAGTCTTAACCCTTACACTAAAATTATACAATCGACATTTCAATATTTTCTGCAACTATTTCATATATTTAACAGTTGCCTCATCTTTTATTATTTCCATTTGCATTTGACTGTAAGTTTTAGTATTCTCCTTCTGTTTGACGTTCATTTTAACTATAAGGAAATTGTTTTGCAATGGAAATGCGATACTTCCATGAGTCGAATGACTCGTACTTGAGCTAATATTACGAGTTGAATCACAGAGGGCACAGCGTGCTGCCGAGCATCTTATTAATTTCTGCATACAAATTAATTCTTTTCTATAAAGAAGTGTTCTCATTTATGTCTATTTTTCAAAGAAATAAAACAAAAAAATATGTTTGAAACAATATTGTAGAAATAATACATACAGTAAAACCCGTCATAATTAACTAATTCGGCGTGACGCGCCTCGTACGTGACACGATTCATATTCAGCTAACTCGTGGCTTCCGTCGAGGTAGACTAATAAGATCGAATGGCAACGGTTATTGTCAAGAGATCATCTTACTATGGTTATTTTTCTGAGCTTGAATAAAAAACTTGTACTTAATTAGAGTTCGAATTATAGAGCGTACGAGCAAAGCCGCTGCACAAAGTTCAGTCACTACTAAATAACAGGATTCGCTGATTGAACGACCGCCTAATAATTAATATCAGCGGTTCTGACGTAATCCGGCTGGAGCATCGAACCGGCGTCAACGATTACACGACCATATAATTGATAGGTGCTGAAACAGTGCTGTTTATTTGGTAGCAATCTCAGATTATTAATCGACTCGTCGTGACTGGATTCTTATGACGTGTAGAGTGATCAAGGTTGTTCAAGCACTATGTCTTCATTTGTTGTTTAATAGGATATATTTCATTTATAAAATACTGGCTTTGTTATTTAACCCCTTGGACACAGAAACAAATAAATTATTATTTATTATAATATATAAATGAGGTTTGAAAAAAAAAACATTACGTAGAACCCAACGAAGACTATTAATGGATCCACGGCCATCTATGGTATCTTTTTCAGATTATAGAAAAAATTAAAAATAGACTTCCAGAAAAAGAATACTTTAGTGAAATAATTTAAAGTCCATTTGACTAAATAACTCAGAACGGACAAATCCAATTATGAAAATCTTTTTCCTCAGTAACTGAAAAAGAAGGAACGGCATAAACTCGTTTTATTTCTTGTTCAGATTAAAAACGATTTGTCAAAAGAAAATTGTTTGCAGTTTGATAAAGTGGAAATCGAAATGAGTCGGGATTTGTTTGATTCGGTTTCGTAAAACCAATTTTAAGTGATAAAAATCGCGTTTTTTTACAGTTTATATAAGCTATAATTAAGTATGATCAGTCTATCTATGTACAGTTTTTGGAAAGTAAGTTTTTCAACAATATTTTTTTTTATGGATAACATTTTTACACCCATAAATGATTCTTCCAGAATCTTCTATTATTTTATTTCCCACTTTATTTTAGCCTTATTTATTGCCTTTGACAACATTTGAATGAAGTATGAAGATGTTATAGTGTTTCTTGTATCATTATCTTTCTTATAATAGTAATATTATATTATATTATACAAGATAAGTAAACATCATGCCTGATACTAGTAATTAATGTTACAAACATTTCGTTTTCTTTATCTGTGATAAGGTTTTGTGTTACACCAAAATCTTATTTGATGACGTGAGTCGATGTGTTACACGATAAATGTAGGATGAGATTTGTTAATTAATGTATTAACAACATCTGAATGTATTAATTACATCGAGCCATTATTGTTTCTAAGCAATTCTTTCTCCATCAACCAAGTCTTGACTTAACCATTCAAGTTTAAACCAGCCCCGCGGAAATTTAACACACGACCTTCCGAGTTCACATTTCTGGTTAACCTCAATAATTACAGGATTAATGATACATATAAATTAATGTTAAAGTTGGCGTCTTTCACCCCCACATCGATCAATCAATGTAAGTACGTATTGATTTGGTAAGTCATTAAGCGTTGTCGCAATTTGAACTGAACTGGTTCGTTCATTAATCATTGGGTCATTGTAATCTGGTTTGAATACTAACGTGTAAACCTCAAGTAACTATTCATGGTATTAATATCAAAGTACTTATTGGTTCAACCATTAAGCTTTGTATAAAAAAGCAGGTTAGTTATAACTGCAACTGAACAGTTGGATGTCAGTTATTTTCAAAATAATTATATAATTTTTTCACTTAGGCAAGTCGAATGACCGTTGACCATTTAAGAACTTTTTCAGCAATATGAATTTACAAGAGATAAATTAATTATTACATGAAAGTCACTAAACATCTTTCAAATTCTCTTCGCCAGAATGGCGATACTTTTGACACAGTCTAAGGAATTACAGTCAGTGAGCTGACTTTTCTGGATATACTCGTAGTGCGAGGTGTGCGGGATGAGAGAGGGATGGGTGCCCAAACTTCGGTATACTCGCTTAGGAAACACCATTTGCGTGTTGACGTATTTTAATATTTTAAATACCTATTTCGTTTGTTTTCATTCGCAATTTCCGGGAGCACACTTGCATTCAGTTTACAAGAGCCTGTCGAAAAACCTTTTTATAGAAATTAATGAAACAAATTACATCAAAGATTTTGATAATATTTTAAATATATACTCTTTTTTGGAAAATAAACCACTTTTTGTATCTTTTTTAAAACCATTTTTGTGCATAATAAAACTATTTAACATAATAAATATTTTAATTAATTATATTCCTGGTGCCCAAGACACACGTAAAATAGTGAGATGAATCCACATCGAGGATTTTTTGTTTTATTTATATTATCTGTACCAATAGGAAGATATGAAAATCCAAGGGCTAGCTAGCCCTTTAACCAGGAAAGGCACACCGAACAGATGTAGTAAAATAATAATCAGTAACAAATTGACAACACGTTTTGTTATATCCCTATAATGTCAGCAATAAGGCTGCGTCAGCAATTTATTATTCAACAGCCATTTTATTCATAAGAGACAGTTAGTTTGGGTTCAACCACCGTCCAAAAAGGACATTTACCGATAATCATATAAACCATAACTTTTATATTATTGTGGTGTAGTATCCGCTCCGCTAATGAAGTTTATACCGCGGTGTAACACGTGACGTCATGCTACCACCACCGCGGCTCACGGCTCCGAGCGATACGTCCACCTTTAGTGCACAGTTGTTGACTCGCCACCATTACAAATACTTTAATTGTAATCTTTGTATATTATCGCAATACATACATTAATTATACATATTGCCTAGTATTTATTTATGACTACGAAAGACCTATTAATGTGGAGGTGTGACTAACGCTGGGGGCGTTATATTATTTATAATTATTTATAAATTATATATTAATTATTAAATAGTAACTGTAAATAACACATTTTTAAGGGATTTTAATTGCGCAGTCATTACGTATGTCTAGACAGAAGTCCCAATATTCCCAGAATGTCCCAACATTATCACACTGCGCTTGTGCTCAGTTCACGTGTAAAAAAATATCAATCTGGGGTATATGGGATACGCTACGCCCCGATAAATGTCCAATTTATCATTCAGGATAAGCTTTTAGCCTATGTATCTAGTTTTGTAATCATTTTCACCGTGACTTGTCGATTGCACGGCGACTGCATATTCATATAATCGACGATCATCGCTATTATCGTAAAGTAATAAATTTACCATTCAGGCAGTAGTATTTTAACAAAAAGAAAACTTCCGCATTCACTCGCACTAATGGTGCCTCCTTTGAGGTTGAAATAAGGTAAGAAAAACGGATTTTATCGCAAAGAATCAGACGAATAGTCCTATAACAAAATCCGCATAGAATATTCTTAACCAAAGCAAACGTATAGTATAAGATTGATGGTAATGCTCCAACAAATAAGATTAATAACGCTTTTCTTATTTTTGGATATTTTACCTCGGATCAAACTACATGAAAAACAATTTACCAGATCTATTTCTTTTTCTATAATCCGTAAATATAAAAATTCCTTGTAAGGTTAGCTTTTTGGCCACAATCTTATCTGATGTTAAGTGACAATGTGGCACGCTAAGCCTAGTGGAGGGACTGGTTGTCAAGTGCAGCTGCCGGAATAGACCTGTAAGCTGTTGGCGACCGAATTTCCCTTTGAGGACGGTAGTTAGACTGAGACGGGTATTAGAAAATACCCTACCACCATATTTTGATTTCGTCACAATGTTTTCTTTCACGGAAAGTTCAGGCTTATTGCAGGGATTCGAATTTACGTAGATCATTTATAGATCCGACATATATATCAGGTAAAAATGAGGGGCCGGAATTTCGAGAATGGTTTTGATTTATTTATGATATATCGTTATACCGATATACCGTACCGGTAACGTTTAAAGAAAGGCTTTCTATGCAAGCTGTTTTTAAAAATTGTTTCTTTGTTTATGATACTCGAATTTGATACGAGCGACCGTGACGCCTTATCTCTCTCTAGGAATTTAGATTTCTTGATGTTTATGTAGTGTTCAAAAATAGTGCCTTATTTATACACATCGTAAAAATATTTTCAACCACAATATATTAAAATGCGTAGCAAATAAAAACTTTCAGCAGGAATTTCAGTCAAACTTTACAAATTATCTTAAAATCCCATAAACGCCTGACGACAATTTAGAGTTAGCAGACTAAACCATTGGCATTAAACAGTTTATAAGAAATTTAATAATATTAATCTGTATAAATTAATCTCGTTTTAATTTAATCAACCTGTCATAATAAATTTATCTTACAATGAAATGGATTTAGTAAAACTGTTTTGTATTCATTGAAACCGGTTATCCGGCTTTACAACAGTAAACGTTATAAACCGGTTCAACCGCAGTTGATAACCGTTCGGGGAATGTTAATTATCTATTATTGGATACGTAGTTGACACAAAATTGCGGTTCATTGTGCTGAGTAAGTTAGGATCCGAAGTGGATTATCATATTATTGCATTACTGTTAATGATTTATCATGAAGTAAATACTGTAATTGTTATAGGTATTGTTATATATTGTATAGATATAGGTAATCAAATAGTCCAAGCATATTTCCGTACAAAGCGTGAATACAAGTTGAAAAAGCGTACTTTTATGGGCGACCATTTTAAAGTTTTTAAGTCTTATTAAAAAACACAAGTGATGTGCGGTGCACCAACAATAAGCAAGCTTATCTACTAACTAGTTTAATCGTTATACAAATAAGACAACCCAGATGCCATTTTTGAATAATTTTGAAATTTGATGCAAGTCGACTGTCGACGCTTTGTACCGATAAGGATGGTAGGGAATGAAGAAAAACCTACAACGGTTCATTGTGTTTAAGGACTATTAAACTTAGTTTTGAGTGACCTGCATTATAAAAGAGATAGTGGATGATATTTATCCTTCTAAAATTATCTTCGTTCATGTACTGTAATGTCTCTGTCATACGATGCCCCTACTGTTGTAGGCAGAAAGAGTGAACCATCACTTGTGCCTACTCTTTGAAACTTCTTTAACATCCTTCCGATTCATCAATTTTCTTATACACCCGCGCTCGTTTTGAGTTATTTTTAATTTTCCAATTATAAATATTCCTTCGCGTAATATATTTTGTTTATAATATGCAACTAAATCCAAACCAACTGTGTATACAAACATTAAAAAAGAGAGAAAAACGAAATTGAGGAATTTAACTAGCAGTTGTGTTTACGTGATAAACACCGTTTGTATTTCGGTGTGGTTACCCCATCTCTTTAAACAAGCCGAGAGTAAATTTTATTAGTAAGTCTCTTTGGTGCAGTTTATCGAAGTTGATATTTTGATCAATAAGCTAGTTAGTTAATTTTAATAGATTATAATTTCACGATAGTTTTACATATGCGTGTTTAAAGTTTGTATTCGTAATAATATAATTCTAATATGAACTTTGTCTGACGTTCAATAACGATTAGGCTTGGGGCGTTATCAAAGTGGAGCACTCGGCCGCGGGTCGGATTGCTGCCGGCGGCTCTCAGGGTTCATCAACTCATCAACTGCTAACAGCTTTCAATAACGCAACAGTTTAAAGTTATAATCGTATTAGAAACAATTTGTGTTTAAGTTGATCAGTATAATTTTTATTTACCGTATTAAAAGTAACCACTGCCAAAATACGAAATTTTCGTTGTCTTTTGTTTTTCAAAATCAAAATAAAAAAGAATTTATTCAATTTAGGGCCTAAGAAGGCATTTATGAACGTCAAACACTACTACCGGTTCGGAAAACATCCCAGTCATCAAGAAGAACCGGCAAGAAACTCGATCGGGCTTATCATTTTTAATTTTTTTTTCCTACTGTATATATAATATTAACCTTTCATAATCATATTATCAGATTCTGAGATGCTGATGCCAGTTACTATAGTGGATTTTTATAATGCATACATGGAGGGGCGGTCTTGGTGTCCACTAATTCCTTATTGAATATACGTATGAAATAAACTACGCATGGAATTCACAGGACTAAAACTATTCAGTATCACAGCATAACTGCGTTAAATTCCTAGATCAATCCGGCTGAATATAGTTCTTGTATTAATTTTGCTGCCATAGTCTTTTATATTGTTAGTATTATAAGATATAAAGTTTTTTGCAAGTTTCTTAGTGCAATCACAGCGCAGGTGTTGATATTTCCTTGAATGATTGAATTCCAAAGTTGTTTTAAATTTAATGTTGTTAAAAATTCCTTTGAGTTATGAGGAGACGTGACCCTTTGGTTTATATCAGGTAAATATCTAGGCGATATTTGATAACTCGAGTTTCGATATTCAGCGTTTTTTTGCGTTTCGTAGTCAAAAAGAACAAAGAACTTTTATAGTTTCGCCATGTTCGTCTGTCTGTCCGCGGCTTAGTTCAGAGATTATTAGTATTAGAAAGCTGTAATTTGGTATGGGTATACATAGTAGTCACGCCGACAAAGTGGTAAAATAAAATCTTGAAAAATATTTGTTTAGGATTTTTTTTTCATCTATCCCATCCCAAACAACCCACGGCCCAAACATCCTAAAGGATGTCGTATCAAAATATTGCAAGTACGTGAAAACCATTTTTTGATTCAGGGATCCCTTGGGAAAATTAAGCTTCAAAGTGCTAATTTTTGTTAAAGTAACGTGCCTCTGCCAGCTGAATGGTTGTTTTCGGATATATAGAAAATATCATGATGGTAGTAGCATATATAACGAAGATGAACGGAAAACTATCAGAAGTAAGTAGGCTTTACAAGTTAACGAGTAATAATAATCAATCAACCTGTAAAATGTACTTACTTGGAGAAGTATTTTCACACAAATTCCATTGAAAATTAGTTACAGCCCCCTCTAAGTCTGCATATTGTGACGGGCAAATACAGAACCCGACACTACGCGTGGCCTAGCACGTGCTTGGTAATTTTTTATTTTAATTGTATACTATTACTAAAGAAAATTAATTAAAAAGCTACGAAAATCACAGGCAGGAAACAAAATATCCTTGAACATTTTCCTTTTTTCAAATGATAAAAATTACTGAATATATTCTAAATTATTGAAACACAATGTATTGTCAAATTATATAATAACAATTTCTTTGCCGTTTGAAATCAGCCAAACTTCAAGAATGAATGATTATATACCTAAGTGTAGCGGGTGAGCGGGAGCGGGGATAGACCCCAGCTCCCCGGAGATAAGACCCAACTCCGCGCACCTGTCCAATTTAATTGGGTCCAAGAAATATTTTCGTTTATTTTCGTTTTTATTGCTTCTTTCGTGTCTATAAATCGTTTTCACGGTATTTCCGACGATAAATAATAAATCAACTGGGTTTAGTATGTACATATTAACCATATGTTTGGTGTATTATTATTACCGGATTACGATCCGAATAATTTATTTATAATGTTGCCTTGTTGCAACTGCATCTGCGTTCTATATAGTATACGGGGTGAAAATGAATTAATCATTTGTAAAATAGAATTCAATATTAAATAATACAAGGCAATGAAAAATGAGCTACGATATTCCGTGCTATTAGACGCCACGTTGCTACGCCGCTACGCTGTAGTCGCTCTACGAGGAATTCAAAGGGAATGCCAGGGAATAAAATGAATTCTCGATCAGACGTCGATATGGAAAAATTGTTCTTAGACTAGGAGCTGACATTTTTATGTTTTCGTATTGGCTTTGATCCGTATCCGATTTGAGCTGAAGTCACTAAACTGAAGGTTTTTTTTTCACATTTGAGTGATTCATTTCAGAAATGAAAATCATTCGACAATCATCATCTGCATATTTTCAAGTAATAGTTGGTATATAAGTTTAAGTGCTATTTCTTTTACTGTGAGTTGCCAACAAGTATAAGATCGGAAGCACATTTAATATGTATAACACAAAACAAAAAAAAAACAAAAAAAAAACGCTTTAACTACACACTAAAAATTACAAAACTTTTTAGCATTAATACCACCTCATTACCAAGAAGCTAATATAAGCGTGTTAAAAATTGTTTAATACTTTATTATAAATAGAAAATATAGGATAAATTTATGATATCATTTCGAACCGGTATCCAGTAAACGAACCCGGCATCCCTTCTCGCGTATCATAAACATTTTCGTAACATTATTTAAATAATTTTACGTAACGAATATTATATTATACAGAAAAAAACTAGAATTAAAAATATGGAGCAAATATTTATTATTTTGTGAAATAGCTTACTAATATCCATCAGCTAAGTTCATCTAAAAGTCAGCTGCTTTTTCGAAAACTCAACTCGACCTGTACATCTAAAAAGTTTTCACGGCTTAAACTATGTAAATAAATAAGTAAGCTACGTATTTAGATGGACTGGCTGACTCCAAAACTTATTGTAACACATTGACTGTACTGTCCCTATTGGTGCACAGTACAATTCAAACCGAGAGATCAAAAATGCATCGGCGGTCGCCGCTGTTATGCCAGCCTGCATACATATCTCTTCATGTTACGCTTGAAGGACCCTTTGTCATAGGAAGGAGGCAACAAATTGGGCTGGGAGATAATTCACAGCTACACGGTACTACAAAGATAAGACAAAGAGAACTTTTTAGTTCGTATCGAGATGAAGGTTACCTACCGTAAAACTGTGACTCCGGAGCCCAGCGCGTGTAGTTCTGTTGTGGAAAAAAGAGGAAGGTATTAGATTGAACAGCTCTTCAGAATACTCACCATGATACAGACGGTAGAACACGATACATTTGGTGACGTCTGCATCATTATCAATGCAAACAGCCCGTCTCTGCAACCTGTCCAGAGCATCGAGAAGGTACTTTGCAGATCCATCCCAGAGGTGCGAACAGTATTCCATACACTGCTGAACTTGTGCCTTGTAAAGAAGATACAGTTGACCGGTGTGAAAAATCATCACCCCTGTTCAGGATTCCGAGTCTACAATATGTAGTAGACATGACACTCCCGATGTAATCCCTGGAGTTGAGGTCGCTGGGAATATCCACACCTAGGATACTGAGGCTGTCACACAATGCTAGTGAGACGTTCTGAAGAGGGGGAGGGGAGAAAACAGAGGTTTTTTTAGAAAGAGTATGATCAGGTATACATTCCTGCATATCAGCATTTATGGAAAACCCTTCATATATGATGGAAAACATTTTGTATGTTTAATAATTTAAAAAAAAATGTCTCCCGGTCTATAGTAGACGTATTTTTTCACGCATCTGAATCGTTGTTTCTGACTCGAATAACCATCTAGTTCGATAGCGCGGTTGCTCGGATATACCCTCTTTAACCTCAATTGGAAACGTCTACGAGTCGAGACATTTAACGCAAACCGTCGTTGTAATAAAAATGGCATTTCCTTGCATACAGAGTTCCTCAAAGTTTTTCTTACTAGTGTTTGCCATTCAGACGTTAATTTGTCAATATGTCAATATTTTATAGTATATTTCTACATATAAACTGCTATATTTTACTATAAGTATTTGATACATGGAGATATAAAATCAAAAACAAAACCGTGTGGTGTCGAGTGACACCAGATAAGAACGAAGTTCCTTATTATAAAATATTAATTTCAAATTCTATTCGAGGTATAAAGAAAATAATTATTCGGGTATACATTTTTTATTATGATTTTTTATCAATAAAAATAAAAAAAACTACTTTACATAATTATCTTAACACCTTTATTGAAGTGAAACTTCTTATGCCACTTCCAAGCGTTAAACGTTAAACGTTTAACGCACATTATCGGTCTCTCCTCTTTGTTTTATTTACAATGATTTATAAATATATATAATAATAATATAAAAAGAAACAGCTTTTTACATTAATAATATTAATTAGGCCTAATTATGTTCTAGACTATACATTAGACACTGTACAGTCATCATACATAGACTATACATAAAATCTTACGCTTTTTTTTTAAGTTACGGACGTTATTGCCGGCTAGGTTACCCCTCCGCAATGCCCCATAAGCAACTTCGTTCCAAAAATATCAATTGTAACTCCATTACTATGAAAAATGTCGAATATCAACTGAAGTAAATATTTACTGTATGTTAGTTGCTAATGGAGATTCTTTTTTTTTCTTTTGTAGCACGGTGTGCCTGATGGTAAGAATAGAACAAACCAAAATCAACGCTTATTAGAATTCCAACGCCGGTCGTGACTGCCTTATCAAACTGTAAGTCTCGCAGATGATATACACTGGTTGATTCTGAAATACGACAAACCAGAAGAGAATCACTGTGACGGGTTTTTCACCATATGTATGGTGGTCGTGATCAAGTCGGGAATAAATTTCTAACCGCTAACAGATATTAACCACATTCATATCTTTATTTTCAATAACGTAAAAAATAATGGCAAATTCTGTGGAGCGACTGAGATCTTTCAGTATTGCTTTCAAATCGAATAGTATCCATGAATTATGATGTATGGATAAAAAACTTATTTCAGCGCGTACATAAGTCACATTTATATGTGTGAGTTGCTCGTAACTGAAAAAAGCGGGCGCCATTATGCAGTTATAGAAACAGTGTCTCCACTTATCGAGATGATGTCACTAGTAACCGCGTTTTGTAACGAGATAATCTAAAACGAATTTTATTGGTTCCAACTGGTTTTATTTATGAACCAGATGAAGATGTTACGTAGTTTATACATTGTAACGGTTTCCAAAAGAAATTTTATGAACTGTTTAACGGTTTACTACCTTATTTTTAGTATAAATACATAGATTATTAATAATTAGAACATTTTAAGAGAAAATCTTTAATAACAAAGACCATGACAAACTCTTGAACATTAGTTATCTCAAAAAAAAAGTGTGATATTTACTTGTTGTTTGTTGTGTGAATATAAAGGCGATGTGTGTTTCTAATTTTCTATTGAAGGTTTAAAAATAATATCTATTTTTTTTATTTTTGCCCATTAAGATTTAAATTTGTTCTATTGTTGTGTGGCTGACGAATTAAATAAAAAAAAACTACATTTAATGCTACCATGATAACGCTTTTCCCTTATAAGGTAGATAAAAAGAACGAAACGCTTGAGAGAGAGAGAGAGAGAGAGAAACGAAAAACGGAGAAAATTTCTCCCTACATCTTGTACGCGAAATTATTAAAAAATATATTTTATTACCAGAAAAAAGAGAGAAGAAAGATATATCTAAATGATATACGAACGTAAAGTACTTAATTTCAGAGTTTAAAATATGTTGGTGCGCCGCGCCGCGTGGATTATCTCAAACCCTACTACTACCACCTTATTAACATTTACAATTTAGATTTTATGACAGTTTCCCTGGACATTTATTATACGCTTTGTGTTTTATGGAGTTAATAATGTTTTTACATCATCCTATGCGATATCGTATTGCCGAATGCCGATCCGATAGCGAAGTACTTATGTAAATTTTTGCAAGCGCCATGTCATGTCGAACAAAAAATAATCGTGTTAACTGAATGGTTAGACACAGTGGAATCTTTATGAATTACCGTACATCTAGTTGAATGAATTTGATTTGTAACACTATCGTCCCTGGATTTGGGTTCGAATCCTACAATTAGCTTGAGCTTTTGGCGAAGTAAAACATTTTGGTAGGTCGTTTTGTGATAATTGGTGCTCAAGTTTGAAATCTGTTTTCAAGCACCTAATGTTTTCCAGTAGCTTCACTTGTAAGCTAGCTTAGTTCCTAGACTTGACGTGTTACCATTTTAACTATATCGTCACATAACATCAAGTAAGATAATAGCTTAAAAATCCAAAAATATAAGATGCTAAAACTGAATAAAGCGTGCTAAATAGTAAAATTCGATTACTGAGATTACGTAGAATTTACTATTTTGTCCGAGATTATACGCTTGATAGGTTTTGAAAAGCATCAAAACCCATACTCCCTGAACAAAGTAATTAAGCAGCACTCCCGACCCGACCCGACCCGGCGCTACGCGGGGCGTATCGTGTGCTCCGTAGTTACTAAACTTGTCGATAATTCACGGAGCGCACGGCACTACACTACGGAACTCGGCAATTGTTTCCTGTACACTCGACTATGTAAAGTACTAACCTATAATTATATTTTTTTTTCAATTTAAATCAAAATTATAATTATTCTATAAAGATTTAGGTTCTAAGAGCTACTGTCTACTTATGAATGTTAAAACACTATCGGTTTGGAAAATATCCCAGTTATCAAAACAGACAAGTTACTCGATCGGGTTTATCAAAATTTTTCATTGTATTTTTTACACTATGTGTATTATTTATATAGTCATTATAATGTTTGGTATGTACAGAGAGTGAGTCACTTCCAGATATTACTATTATTCACGTATTAGACCACCCTATAATATCCTTTCGACAAGAAAACTTGTTTTACATGATTCTTGAAAAACTTGTCCGGCAAATCGGTAGTGTGTTTAGAAAGTTTAAAAGAGGTTATATAAAAAAAAAACTTTCAGGCTTTATCAAACGGCGTTTTTAATGACGGAAGGCAAACATCGTGATGAAACTGATGAAACCATGTAGTGGTAATAAATCATGAATTAGCATTCGCTTTGCGAACTACAACGCTCAAGTTGAAAATCATTCGCCAAGAATGTATCGGTTCCGGCAGCTTCCCTTGAGATTTAGTTCAGTTTAAAGCAGCTTAGACTGAGTGTCATACAGCGTTACAAAAAGTCATGTATCATTGAAGCCAAACGATAACATTGTGTTTTAAAATAGAAAAAATTTTCAAGTCAACGTTCTACAACAACCAAAACATTTAGATGACCGTCGTATCACCTTTACCTTGCACACTTTTTGTTCGTTATCATGATATTTTTATTTGAGATTTTAATTTAGTTTGTCACAGTGTATCGATTTAGGTTTAATGAATTTCAAGATAAGTAAATGAGTTTTTGTAGACAACTACATTTGCCATGTTGTGGTTTTTAGTTTAATTAATAAACGTACATTATTTGACCCTGTATTATAATATAGTATTGGTAGCATTTTTTGTGATATAATTTGTTTATTGTACTTAAGTCAAGTGAATATAAATAACTACAAGTATGTTTCAAGCATGTTTTTTTACTTGCCACAATTATCCCTAGACAGTTTGAGAAAGAGAGTAAAAGCGTTGCTTGAACTCTGGAGATTAGAAAAATATTTTATCTACGTGACACTGGCATAATTGTGTATAAGAGCACGTTGCCGTTGATAAAAACAAGATACATAACTACATGGTGGAGTTTTTGGCGGGATCTCGAACTGTCATTTAATGGTTTTTGATTTTTATTTATACATTAGTGTTACTTGAACCTACATTGTGTAATACAGATGGCATCTTGCTTAATAAAGCTTGATTATTGTGCACAAGTCAAGTGAATTGGAAATAATGACATAGATCATGAATTCTGAGATGCCATAAAAACTTCCTAGAAAGTTCTAGATAACAAGGGAGTCACCATCTTGTTAGAATACTGAATTCAAGATCGTTGACTGAAATCGTGATAAGACTGGAAACTATATTCACTCGATAATGGCACTAATGGTTTTCAATAAAGAAAACCGGTTACCAAGTTAGGAGGAAAAAGAAGAAGGATTGCATGGTGTGAATCGATGATTTTAATAATTTCTCGCCTCTGCCAGTTTCAAAGTTTGGTGTAATTGAAAATATTAAATTCTATGGTTTTTTGTATTTTTATTTTATATGTTCATAAATGCCAAAATCATTAGGTAAGTATGTTTAACGTAATCAAGTTACATAGAATTACCACAGCTTCCTTGGTAAATAGATTAAAGGCAATTAACAATTTCAGTTTCGTTCATTTAATTTATGTGTTATCATAATCAAACCATATTATGTAAAACAAAGGTGAAAAAATTTATAGAATAACTTTTCTTATCAAGGTCTCACCAAAATCTCCATTATTAAAAACAAAAACACTCTAAAAGTATTTATTGAAAATTACCGGCTGAGTGTACTCGGGTGCGAGTCACGCGATGCATCAGCACGCGGGGTCGTCGTAACTAAGCCACGAAGGTAGTATGTAATCCTGCTTCAAGAACGGTGTTAGCAATGCCTTCTGAACTATAATTAACAATCCAAAAGTTAACATTTCCCCTAAAGTATAATTATTTATTAACAAGGAATCAAAACATGAAATTGTTAGAATGCTAAGCCAAGAATAAAACAACATGTAGGGCACGACAACTATGTCCGACTGGATTTCAGCCGGTGTATACCCAGTAATCAAATGGGATGGTATTGTACTGACTATCTTATGAATTGTCGCGTTTCGAGATCAGCCAGTGTGTATTTAAAAGCCGCTAGACTTACAAGCCGACATGGTAGCGATCTCTCGGTGGTCTCCGTTGTGTTTAGATTGTATGGAGCTTACAATTAGGCACGATGCCGTCACTTTGTTTCACTACTATATAAAAAAACAAATAAGTATATAGTCTCGCTGATGGTAAGCAGGGAGCCTATAGCTGCTGTAGCCCTAACCATAGTCACTATCGGTTAGCTCATTTGTGGTCTGAATTGAAGTTGCCTTCGGTATTTTTAACAGAAACATGTTTCTTATCGTTAAAACTTTCGTACTATATTTGAAGTAGAAATACCACAATACATATGATTTAAAAACCTTTCAACTCTGCTCGTTATATGGCGTCGCAAATGGCAATGGCAAAAATGGCAATTATTAAAGCAACGATGGCTTAGTGGTAGCGTGTACGGGCACTGCGTCAATCGACGTGGGTTCCTATCCCTATAATGAACCTGAGTTTTCAGTGAATGGAAACATCGCGATAAAGCCATAGCATGGTGGTAGAGAATTTTCTAATGAACGCCTGATTAACTTACCACCCTCAAGTTAGAAATCTGTCGCCAAGCACTCGTAGGTATGTTTCAGCAGCCAGTTTCCCTACTAGATTTAGCGTGTCACCATCATGGGCTACATCGTCATTTAAAGCTTAACACTAAACATATAAAAAAGTAAAAATAGTCTACAACAAGGAGACTTATGACAAGGACATCGCTTAGTGAGATAACATTTTAATATCTTCTCTTATAAACTTCAATATATATCGGAGAATTTTATAATGAAATTCCCCTTGTAATTTATTTTCAGTCGCTGCGTCGCATCGGACACGCTTTTCCTTCATCATGCAACGGACAACGAGAAGGAGCATTATTACGCTATCCAATCTCTGCACCGCGGTACAGAACAGACTACTAAAACTATGTACCTATACTTATCATAAAATTATATTGAAAATTCAACTTATATATGAAATTCATTTCATCCTTTGTACGTTAAAAGAAACCGGTTTACATCTACGTACATTAATGAACCTGTAGTTCTGTTGTCTGCACCTGAATTTTTTTTTGTCGTTGTCATTGACTCATAAAGGCTTGAATTATAAAGGCCACTATATAATATGTTATTTGTTGTTATTGTTATGCACAGGAACTACACGAGTATATGTCATTCATCGATTGATAGGCTATAAGGTTTGTTAATAAATATATAAAACTTTTAAAAAATGTAAAAAATATAAAAATTTCTAAGTGCATGTAGTGTAGGGTTCCGTAGTTGCCGTTGCGTACTTTTACTAGTTTACTTATAAAGACTACTTTGCTGTGATAGTTTTCCTATTAATTTCGTTATATATACTACTGCCGTGAATTTCACACACCTGCAATATTTTTAACGATCTATCGAACGACACGACGGGATGCATGGGATAGACGATAAAAAAATCAATTTCACTTTACGAGTAGGGGGTAGTTGTTTTCAAAAATCCCTAAAAACAACATTTCTTCTTTTTTATTGATAGGCTATAATAATTGTCCATAATGCTTTAAGAAACCATAAAATATGGAATAAAATAAAATACGAGATGAAAATAATTCAACGACACGTGCGGAGCCGCGGGCACTGCTTGTTTTTAGTACCATCGATCTAATCACGTTGGAGTAAGGATGAAGAACTACTTTTCTCTTTCCTTGTAATCCACCTGATCAATTTATTTATTCATCCGCGTCAGTTACGAATACGAGTAATCTTAAAGGGAGATAAGGCAAAAAGAAATCTCTTTAGAAATTTATTTGTAGTTGGGCCCTACTTATTAAATACCTTGCATAAGATATCTGCCTATTTGGCAGGTTATTATTTACCTTGTGTTGTATTCCTGCGTTGAGTAGGGTTTCAAGAGCTGCTTTGGGAAGGGGTTTCAAGGTCGGGAACACGCTTATGTTACAAACGTCCATAGGCTACAAGGGCCTTACCCTTGTTTTAGCATGTACTTGCACATTCGCATAGAACATATTTTTTAATATAATTATTTCATCGCTCATACTTTTCAAGTGTCCAAATCTATGAAGCTTTTCGTTATATATTCTGCATGTGACTTTTCTCTTTTAGAAACGTATCCTTTCGTTCCTAATATAGTAAAGTAATAATAAGTATTTTAAAAGCACTTAAGCGTTTTATATTGCCACTCGTTGACAACAAGGGGAACTCGGAAAACGGTATGCGGTAAAACTTTTCCAAAGTGCCCGATATAAAGCTGTTCAACGAATTGCTGGGTGAAGCTTAAAAAGCCAAGGACCAGTTTCTACTACAATATTATTGAATTGACAATAAATGTGAAAACAATTTAATGTAAAATAATGATGAAATTAATTTCACAATTTATTTATTAAAAAGAACACTACATCGTTCAATGTTAAATATAAACATCCACTAAGAACCACTGAGCTCCGCGTTTCTCATACACCTTTGAGACGGATAACTTTTTCAATATAATTATATATGTATTAATGTTTATATTGACTACATATTATAATTTTACATGTATTTACTTTGAAAACTTATATTCATACTCATTTAGTTGTAACATTACGGATATTCCTTTAATTTGGATAGCTCATCCTATTTTTATAATCAATAATACATTTACATGTAAAAAATATGTTCAGACAACTGTCTTTGAGGAACTAATTCCTTTTCAAAGTTAGGAGGCATGTTAGAATGTTTGGATACATCGTGATTGTGATGTAAAATTCTACGAAAAACATTATAAACTTAAGAAAGAAAAGATAGCAGTTATTTATCCATAGTAACAAGACACACAATGATACACAAATGAAACATGAAAATAAACAAGAAATTGTATTTTATGGTTATTAAATCCATATTGGTGTAGTACTTACCTTTAGCTAGTTAGCTAGGTACTTACTATTGACTTTACTATTCACCCACACTATTGACTAGCCACCATCAAAGGTGGCCGGCGGCTAGGGCATAAACATTCTCACTTGTATCGTCGGACTGTTTACATCTCTGCCGATATTCCGTAAATATTAGAGATTACTTTACTTTGGGCTAGCATTTAACCTTTATGACCCCCACTGAACTTGTGATCTATCGCTAAAGAACAACATACTGGATTCAATTATGCGTGTCGTTATTATTTAAAAGTGTCCAGCTCCTACAGCTGTGACTTGCTGTGGGGCTCCAGCAGAAAATCATTGTTTGTTTTGTTTTTATATGTATGTAGAAATTAGTTTTTTTTTCTATGCACAGTTTCTTGTTTATCTTTATGTATTTAGGCTTATCTGTATGTATTTTGTATTGCCGTGTCTTATCATTGTGAATAAATGTTTTCTTTCTTTCTTTCTCTATCTATCTATCTCTTTCTCGTACAAGGAGTAATAGTGTAAAGATGTTACGATGTTTCTCTGATACGAAGCTTGCGACATTATTTCTTACATAGATAATTATAGATCTTAAAAAGACCTATAAAAAAGTCAGGAATGGCATACATCTATCTTCTAAGGATTACCCACAATAAGAAACACCGCAAAAGATACTTGTACCTACAATACCTAATTAGAATTCATAATGTATTTCCAAATATAGACTAGACAAAGAAGGAGATACTTTAATCGGTTTGACATATTATTGTAAGTAAAGCCACTTATCTATATTATAATAAAAATAAATACTGAGTAATAAACATGCGCGGAGCCGCGGGCACAGCTGGCGGCACTATATTATATAAGCAGTTAAAATATTTAAAACAATATCAGAATAGACCGGATGACTTACAACCACGCTCTAGAAACGGGTAAACTTTTAGATTACATTCCATTGTTTGAACGAGTCGACTTTAAAACTAAATAGCAGCACTAGAACCATCGTAGTAGTGGTAGCGTCTCATCTCATATTTAATGAATGAGTTGAGTTTTTTTGTGGTTTTACTTTTCGCTCTAAAGTTGGGCGAGAGGCAATTATTGGGAGTAATAAATATTTCTGAAATTTGTGCCACCTAGTAACATTGTAGATAGTTATTAATACTGTTCGCTGTTTATAGATGGCGGTAAAATATAATGTCGCGTGAGTTTAGTGCCGCCACGTAACCTGGGCTGCACCCGGCTGTCGACGCGTCCAAGGTGCCAGCCTCACGCCACACGTCATTAGCTGTCTTCGATCTCGGTGAGTACACGTTGTTTTTTTTTTATTCCTCTCCTTTCGCGCCGCTGATCTGCCTTTATGTACTCACCATATTAATTGGCCCAAAATGCCTCCTCGCATACGTGCACAGACTACAATAACCATGCTAATGTTATTGCCACTACTTTTGTATAGTTAAATTAGAAGAAACACATACTTGTAATAAAGTAATACTACATTTCTTTCATTCGTTTTATAAAGAATACAAACTGGATTTACAGTCCACTCAAATACCTTATGAGGAAACAATATCATAAATCTATGTAGAAGAACCGCGATAAAACAAGGATCTCTTGACTTCGGTAGTGCCAATGAATGAATAATGCATCACCGTCGTAGGGAACTCGCACAAAGCGTACCAGAAGGGAACGTATTTTGTTATAAATATTTTATCTCCATGTTTGTATTATAGTTTTATTGATATTTAATTTGTTTTTATTGTGTCTGTTGTTTGATTGAAAGTTTATGTGGCTATATCGTGTTCCTATGCGTTACTTGAGAAGTGTGGAATTGATGTTTCTTTTTTTCGTTTTCAATTTGATGTAGATTGTACGAACGGTTGGTAATCAAGAACTGAACGTGTTTTACGATAGTCTTTTATTGATTGTATAAGGCAGTGTTAGTATTTAATTACCTAACGGTACTATAATAATATAATAAAGCGGAAGAGTTTTTTTCGTGTAATTTCGTGGTAAATTGCACAAAAGTATCGGAAACCTAGTGAAATACATCTTTCTAGCACTCTAGAAGTGTTAAGGCTGTTCAAGACGTGTAAGGAAGTTCATGGTGCACCCTCGGATCGTGGCAGATACAACCAGGATACGTGGTGAGTTCCCCTACTGCTCCATTCTATGTGTTGGTTGTGATCAACTTGTATTCTAGCATCCTACGAACAGATGTGTGAAATAGCTAGCTTGCTCTGATATACGGCCAGTACCGTCTATCATGGATAGAAAATATTTCGACAGTTTTTTACATATTTGTCTGTAACACTTATAGTGTTAATTTATGATTCAACCGAAAGTCCTAAAGTCCTGCATAATTCAAACTGACCTTTTTTATCAGCAAGCAAGCAGCTCGGCAAATTTACTGTACTGTTCCTGATGGTAAGCACAGTACAATCCAAATACAACAGCGACCACCGATAGATCGGCAAAACATCGCCGGTCGTCGCTGTCATGCCGGCCTGCATACATATCTGTTGACGTTACGCTTGAAGGACCCGATGTCGTAAGAAGGGGGGAACATCCTGGCCGAGATATGGTTCCACATTTTCAAAGTACAGCAAAGATAAGGCAGAAAACATTTACAAAATATTATAAACTAAATCATACATAATAATTTAATATATTTATAAATGGGCTTTAGAGTGGAATGGTCTTTAAGAATTCTTTCAAGCTTACTAAATCCCGTGGAGCGGGATCTGGTAAATCAAACTATGCAGCGCTGGTTCCTCCTCCGATGTTAACTTGATTTAAACCTGAATTTTACAAGGGCTGCAAGAATTCCAACAATTAATTCGCTGAAATCGCGTTTCATGACATCTAATAACGTGAACGTGAGAAGGTTAATATGTGCTATTTAATTGGCTTATTCGTTTTACCGAGATAACTTTTATACAAAAATATATTTGTATTATTGTTGTGTTCTGGTAGTAACACTCAAGTGGAAATACGCAAAATAAGCCTCTAAGCTGAATTAGCAACTTTTCGATTTTCGACGATCGCAGATTTTAAAATCTAAAAAAACGGATTTTGACGATAATTGTACACGGAAATTACGTGTTATTCCTCATTTGATAAGCTATTAATAAAAATTTAAATTAACATATGTAAAACTAAAATTATGGGACGAAAATAATTGTTACGTAATAAACGCATGAGGAACCGCGAATGCACCGCTAGTTTAAAATATAAACATACTCTGTTTTATTCAGGGATTTAAGAAAAAGATTTGATTATACCAAGCGAAGGAAATAAAAATTTCAGTGGTTGAATCGTATGAGTTGGTAGTCACCTAACACATGGTGGTTTGCCTAATCATTATCGACCGATGATCCTTATATTAACTTATATACTTCACATTATACGCTTTAAGAAGCAAACAAATAGTTTATTGATACAAATAACCACTTCAAAGAATGACAAACCGTACCCACACAACTGAGCTTCCGCCGTATTTAAAGGCTTATTATTTCTCGTCATAATACGAGGTGATACGATGAGCCAGTCTTGACATCTCATTTCGCGAGAATAAATTTACTGTCATTTAAAGGGGCTTTTCAGTATATGTCGTTATATCAGACTATCAACGCCTATAAGAAAAATCTTCTAACTTGTTTCAAGCTGTCAGCTAAAATAAACTTAATCAACTTAAACTTGATGCGCGTAGAAATATTATTCCACGATGTTGGTGAGTTATTTAAAGTTCAAAGTAAAGTGTTAAAAAGCTGTCTCCAAGTAGTTATCCAGTCCCACTTCTAAACTTAATATAGCGTCTTTGAATACAATATCACTTAAAAATATACTTGATTATGGAGACGCTATCTATACAATACAAAAGAAAACATAATTTTATACTTAGTTCAATAATATTTAGAATATTATAAACTAATATTAGGTCTTTACCTATGAAATTGCCGTTTAGTATGAAAAAATTTAAACGATGTTTTTTCATGTTTTTTTTTATTTGTATTAATCGAAGTAATCACACATGCAATCAATGCATCTTTGCCAGCGCAGTGGCAGTTTATTGATGCCCTTCTTAAAGAAATCAGCTGGACGGGAGGCAACAAATTCTTCAAAGGCATTTTGTACTGCCTCTCGGGTAATTATTTTTTTTCCCGCCAAGGAGTTATCCAAATTCTGGAAAAAGTAGTAGTCTGTAGGCAAGGTCTGGTGAGTAGGGCGGATGACGGTGAACTTCCAACCCCAGTTCTTGCAACTTGGAGACCGTCTGTTGTGCGGTATGAGGTCGCGCGTTGTCGTGCAGGAGCAGTGTAGACGAGCGATTGACCAATGCTGGTTGGAGATGTGTCAGCTTCTCCATCATTGTGTTCAGTTCTTCACAGCATCTGCAGTAATGCTCACCCCGTTTGTTAAAAAGCTGTGATAAATCACACCGGCGCTAGACCACCAAACAGTGACCATCACTTTTCTAGGGGTAAGTTTTCGTTTAGGGCATTGTTTAGGTTCTGAACCAGGATCCAACCAACTTGCTGATCGCTTGTGGTTATCAAGCAGAAGCAGTGCAAGGCACGTCTCGACGCGTACTTTGCGCTGGCGATCATTGAATTCGTGGGGCACCCATTTGTCAAGCTTTTTTACCTTACCAATTTGACGCAAATGGACCAATATTTTTTTGACGCTAACGTCGAAAGCTGCTGCTAATTCAGCCGTAGATTGTGTATCATCAGCTTCCACAATCGCCTTTAATTCGTCATTGTCGACCAAAATCTTCGGAGGACCGCGAGGTTCATTTTTCAGAACGAAATTCCCAGAACGGTAGCGAGCAAACCAATAACAGGTGGTGCGTTGGTTTGTAGTGTTAGCTCGTAAACGTCGTTGATGTTGCGTGCCGCTTGTGCCGCGTTACTGCCACGACGGTACTCATATTCCATAATTACTCGAATTTTTAACGTATCCATGATGACAAAAAAGATTGAAACGCGATGAAAATGTAACACTAATCAATAAACAAATGACTACTTTTGGAAAAAGAATTCCATGTTTTTAAATTAAAATTAATTTGAAATTAGAATTCTTAGCCAAACAAAAATTATTTTGATTTGAAACGGCCAGTACTACAAAACGGCAATTACATAGGTAAAGACCTATTATTAGGGTAGAATATCCAAGCCCGGTGAAGATGTAAAAGCCATCTGAGGCTTCAGGGCCCTTATGGCTAACAGTGTAGAATATAGAAATAAAAAACAATAGAACAATCGCTCATTCTGTTAAATGAATTATAGCACATATTCAATACGTTCCTTTTATGGAATAACCATGTCCTTGTCACCTCGTAACTTCGAGATACGATTGACATGTTTATTGGAAGTTAGTATCATGGAATTTACTCTGGTGTTACCACAGAGTATATTTTGAATAATTACAATATTATGATACACAGAAGAAGAGAATACAATGATGGCTCAGTGGTAGCGTGTACGACTTCACGTCGATTGACGTGACTTAAGTTCGAATCCCTGCAATGAGTCTGAGCTTTCGGTGAAGGAAAACATCGTGAGAAAACCATTACATGGTGGTAGGAATTTTTCTACGTCAAACCTATAACGATAAAAAAAGGAATAAACTCTGTCACAAATTCGCAGGATTTTCCTAATCTAATTGCTTGATTTGCTGTCTCTCGAGGAGTACGGACGTAATAATATAGAGCTTGACTTTTACCCAAAGTAGCAGTAGTCACATAAATATATCATAGCGGTTTTTTCGTTACAAGGATAAAAAATAAAACTAAAAAGGATCTAAATGGAAATTACAATTTCAAGGTATTTTTAGTATATTGCGGACAGTTGTATTAACGTTAATAGCCACGTACTGACCGACCAAGCATTTTTCTCTCGAGGCTGCTTCACAAGGATGGTCGCTCAGTTAGTACGCTATAAATATTTCAATTTATAAGTTACCGTTTGACCGCAATCCTACCTCATGTTAAATGGTGTGATCTTAGATGGTAACACGCTAAGTCTACTAGGACTGGCTCTCAAGTACAGCTGCCGAAACACATGTATACGTGCTTGGTGATCGATTTACTACTTGTATTCACATATATTCCTCCGAAAACAAGAACGTTCATGAAAACCATTTATTCAAATACTACTAAGAGTTAAAACTAAAGTTCGCTGTAGCGGTAAACATTAATATCTGTTAGGGCCAAAAGATACGTGGTTGTAAGGGTTTCTTATCATAGTAAAAGTTGGCTATTAGCTCGCTCAAATTACGCGCGCAATTGCGGTGTCCAGCAAAATCCGTGTCTGCATTGGGAATACTTTACCCAGGTTCTATACAACCCCCATGTACGGGTTAATTTTGGCAGGTACAATGTCCTTTAACCAAACTATTAAAACATGCAGCGCAAACAGCGCTGCATTGCTTATGAAATGTAGTAGGGACGTGTTGCCAGATGATAAAGGTGTAAATATAATAAATTTACAGTGCATACTAAAATATATTTAAATGGTTAATCCATATACATCTATAGGATTTAGAGAGTGAATGAGATAGAATACATTTACATTATGCATGGTTAATGCAACTCCTGATTTTGATGATTATGGTTTTTTTATACCACGTCGGTGTCAAACAGCTTGCGGTTCGCATGATAGAAAGCGGTCACCGCAGCCTATGGACGCTACACGGAGGTTATCAACCTCGTTTCTATGTTTCTCCGTCTCTATATTGCGTGCTAAGCATCAACCTCCCGTCCGCATTGATCTTCCTCGGCTCTTAAATAAAATAAAATGTGCGTTTCTTTATTATCGTCGTCATATTTTCTGAACTTTTTTAAATATTAATTGAAATTAAACGTATATTAAGAGTAAATTAAATAAATTGATAAATAAACAATTTGCCAAGTGCGTTTCAGTGTAGGATTCCGTAGTTGCCCGGCCCGGCTCGGCCCGGCTCCGGCCCAGTGTAGCATGAATTACTTAATACAAAGGTTTTCTATAGATGTATGACCTTGTCCCGGCTGGCGCCCGGCTTGATGTAACATGAATCAATTAAGCAATTTCCAATTGACTTCTCCAAATAAATTTTATGAGTTGATTGACTATACTCGTTAACTTGTAAAGCCTATTTACTTCTGATAGTTTTAACTTCATCATATATTATAGCTACTATTATGATTTTTTTCACATATCCAAAAAAACAATTTAACTGGCAGAGGGGTAGGACACTAGGCTCTAACAAAAATTAGCATTTTAAAGTTTAATATTTCACAAACCGATCTATGAATCGAATAATGGTTTTAACAGACCCTCTATAATTTTGAACGACCTATCCAACGAAACCCCACACGGTGAGGTAACACGACGAAAAATAATCTCTCTCACTTTACGTGTATGGAAGGTACCCTAAACAATTTTGTTTAAAGATTTTATTTTACCACTTTGTAGGCTTGATTAATATATATACCCATTCCAAATTACAGCTTTCTAGTATTATGAATCTCTGAGCTAAGCCGCGGACAGACAAACGGACATACCGAAGCTATAACGGTTCCTTTTGACTTCGAAACCCTAAAAAGTATTGGTTGTTTTTTTTCCCGAGGTGACTCTATGAGATAAAACTACAACCGATTCGGAAAGCAAGTTGTCAAGAATATTTATATATTTACTGGCATAACAGGAAAGTGTGACGCAGTCAGGGTGAAATATTTATATTGAGCGTGTAATGTCGGCTTAGCGGTGCGCGGTAACTCGCAATAAGATTTGCCGCATTCTATATTACGTGCGATACTAACGCGTTGAACCTTTGCTGAATTTCAAATAGAGTCAGTTCACACGCTACGTTATATAAATATTATTTATTATTATAACTATTCAAGTTATACTGCTTTAGACGCGATATGAAAAAATGATGAGGGTGACTTTTTTACGATTCGCGCGCACATTATACCATACAGCAGCTATTGTTTTTACTGGCTTATTCTCAATATTAATGTAAGCTATTAATAATCTATTTTTAACAAAAATGCAGAGAGATACAAATTCGCGCCAAGCTACGTCGCGTGTGAAGTGTCCTCCATTTCGCAATGTTTGCGAGCTCTACCGCGATAAATGATAAAGGAGGCTTAAATTACATACACGATATGCTTGTGATTTACAGACTTTACTTGCAACTGAATATTGCCAGTAGTGACTATTGTACACAATAAACATAAGAAGTAAAAATGAGAATTACATTTAATTAAACTTTTTTTATACATTTTCTGGGTACCAGTCGTGTGCCCAATGGTATTTCTCATTGGCAACACCTCAAGATCTTTAATCTCTTATGCATTTAACCCCTTTAGAGGATAAATCCTTTTTAGTGCTCACTACTAATTCATACTTATTGTAGTCTGTAGTAGATACTATACAATAAGGAATTCGTGTGCAAAATTTGATCCTTCTTCCTCTGATTTAAGCTGTGCATGTTTGAAAGTAAGTCTTTTTTAAGTAGATTGCCTGGCCTCATTTTAAGTGACTACATTTGGTAGTGTGCTACTCTTGGAAATAGAGCTGGCTCTCAAGTACGGCTGCCAGAACACCTTGATGATTCTATAAAGTTTTTTAACTATACAGTGGTAGCTAAGCGAGAAATAAAAAGAAATCTACAGTTAAGCTATAGTTTTATCATGATATTTTCTTCAATGAAGTTTCAAACTCATTATTACGTTGAAACCTCTGACGATCAACTCAGTTTTCAGGCTCCCAACCACTCAACTCATTCCATACCTTAATACAGGTACATATTACTCTAGACTCTACAAGTTTCTATAGAGCAGGTATTCTTTATTGTAAGAAATAGTATCTATTTTTATACAGTAAACATCTACCTATGTTAACGAATAAAAAAATTGAGCAATGTAGGTACAAATCCAAGGTTAACAACATCTTATCTATCACAGGCAGATATCTCCAGCGAGCCATGTATTATTCAGCAATCGGAAAGTTACTTCTCCTTGCCTGGACATAACGCTAAGTGATTGAGCCTGTCTCTTTCGACCACATCGTAATAAAAATGGTAGGAACTGCGCTGCGTTCATGAGTGGTAGTTTTATTTTATTTATTTATCTTAGAGAAACATATAGATTATTTTACTAATAACTAATCTTAAACAAATAAACACATACACCAATTAAGTTTACACTAATATTATTCAAATTATACCAGGCAAACGTATTAGATTTTAAACACCGTATTAAATAGTGATAATAATTTATTTATTAGATATAAATGTATATTATTACAATTTCCCAATATCTGTTGTCAATTAAGAATAACGTCATATTTGGTAATTTCCATTTTTGATAGGAAATGATTGAATTGTTAAATACGTCAACATCATTGAAATATAAATTATCCCAATTATATGTACTATGTAAGCAAGTGTTATCGACATTATTTATTTTTCATAAAGGCACAATAAATATTTCTGGCATTAGGCTTAGGGCACATAAACAAGAGTTTAAGTGAAAGCTGATTATAAAACTTATTTTTTTTTACATTGAGTTATTTCAAAGATTTCAATATATTTATTACACTGTGGGTTCCACATTGTGTACTAACCAAACAATTAAAAAGGGGAATTAGGTAAATATTTAAAATCCTTTCCTATTGTTAAGATAAAGCCAAGCATTTTGTAGGCTTTGGCTGTCGTTAAGTTTATATGACATTTAAAAGACAATATGGTATCAAGGTATACCACTCAGGTCTTTAAACTCAGTAGTACAATTTAATAATTCCTTATTAAAGTGATAAAAGTTTATTGAAAAGGTATATTTTTTCTTGAGTACCTTCATATGTAATAGGATTAATTTTTTTACATAAAAACTTTTTCAATCTGATAGAACAATAATAAGATAGACCTTTTAGATCATTTTGCAAAAAATAGCAATCTGAGTTATTTTTCATAGTTTTAATAATCTTAATATCATCTGCATAAAGAATTATGCTTAAATTAATAAAGATTGGATATCGTATTGAATATGTCGGAAAGAAATCAGGATAGACTATCGGAGACACCAGGATTTTCCTTGAAATCGTCGTTACGGAATCACAGATGTTGTGAGCGTCACCAGTGTTAAGTCCAAGCATTACACGGTCTGACAATGAGAATGAGAATGATGGGGTTACCACTAGGCCTCAAGCCCAACCCCAAGCCTTGCATGTTTGATGTTATCGTTATCCATCGACCGGGTAACTAATTTCGAAACGTCCTCTCGGTTCGAAAAGCTCCAGACAGAATAAATGTGCTTTTTCGGTTTCGACTTAGTGGGTAGCTTCGAACAATCTTAGGATCCAATATTAACGGAGCTCTTACGTTGCCACAACTCGAACGAGAATCATCGTTGAAACCCGTCAACTTCCGCTTATAGGCTGTGTGGATTACAGAGTATACCTGTTGCTCGCGCGCGGCGTCTCCACTTTTTTACATTTATTTTATTTTCCCGTATCTTTAGTACCTTACAAAAACTGAGTGCAGGGCACCCACACGACGTCTCCTATTTGATTTGTTCCGGACACATTCCATCAATACGTGTGCAATCTCAAATTTTATCACACTTTTCAGAATTAGGTATAAAACGTTTATTCAAAGCCATGTGCGTGTGAATGCATTCTATGGGCGATAAAAATTTGGCGTCTGGATATTTCCACGTCAGTAGACCACGGTATATGAGGAGGCTGACTTTGTAGACTTCTATACCAAATTCCTGTTTCCTTTGAGCTAAGGAAGACTTTTTATATAAAGAAATATTGAAATGAATGCATATCGTAAACATTTTTATTAATATATTATCTAAAAAGACGATTGATATGAAGATCTATTCAACTTAATTTCTTCCTCTTCTTTTTATAACATAACTACTATGTACAAACACTATGAAGCTGTGGAACTCTCTCCTGGCCATAGTGTTCCCTCCTTTCTACAACATGGGGTCCTTTAAACAAAACGTTAAGAGTCATTTGAGCAGGCCGGCATGACAGTAACGACTAGCGATGGACTGTATCTCTGTGGTAGTCGAGGTTGTTGGATTGCACTGTGCTTACTATGAGGTTCAGTGAAGTTACTTTTCCTTGCTACTATGAAAAAAAGGAACTTTACTAAGCGTATAAAATAAATTATATAACATGCATACCCGAACTGTTGTAACAAAAAAATTGTTATTTCCAAAATAAACAAGAAACAAATTACACAATGAAGCTTGTTTATTTGACTGAGATAATAATTGACGAGACGGTGAATTGTTTCCGACTTACGTTTGAATATTCACGAGATATGTTCCATTGGAATTTTGCCTTGTCGGTTCACATCTTACGCGACTGAAGCTTTGTAAAGCAGAACACAATTTACATAAGTGATATTACATTATATTCCTATAATATTGTTTAGCATTTCTTTATTATCAATTTTGAGAGGAATGTAAATTGTTTTACTACAATGAAATAAATGTACAACGAACCTACTAGTTTTGTTACCATAATTACTGTATTTGCCGAGACTAATCCTATAAGGGTTTCATTAATTGGCATATATATATTATTATAATATAATATAATAATATATTAATATTGACATAGCGTCCTTAGCTTAGCAGCTTAGCGCTGAATAACTCCATGAAGGCTAGATTCCTGGTAGACACATAACATCAGCTAAGATTATAGTCAATATCTAAAAAAAAAATTAAAGGAAAAAGATATCCAAGTAAGAGTCTGAAGGTAAGTTTAAAGTTATTAATAAATTAGTTTGAAAGGGTTGTCAACAAGAAACTAAATTAAAGTGGAGAAGTCGTTTCAAATGAAAGTGTTGTCGGAATGGTGAGTTGTAATCTACGTGGACTACTTAAGAAATTAAAAGATCTTCGGAAAAGGAACAATGTTTTAGTCCCATACAATGCGATTCACTAACAATATTGTATATTCTATGATTTTTATAACACTTGTTATTCAGTAAGAGTATTTTTCAGTATATGCTTTTGATTTATTTTATTCGATATTATTTTGAATATTAATTTAGTATGCGTAATTTTATTTGAAACTAATGTGTACAAAGACAATGTAATTAGTAATTTTAATGCAATACTGACTATTTGGATATGCGTACGAGATAATCTCAAACAATGTGAGACAAATTTTCTAAATATATTCAATGAAGTTGCAATTATTAATACTAGTGGTCGCCCAGAGGTCGAAATTCGACAATAATTCATTAAAATTATAAGTATGAACATTATTAAGATTGTATTGTCAAAGACTATATACTTTTATAATCACAGATTTCGCCAAGGCTACACTGTTAATTTGCCTATTTTTTTTCAAACAAATTACATGAAATATAAAAAAAATTAAAAAAATAATGATTAAATTTTAAAGTTTAAAATTTTAAAAAAATATTTTAAAGTAATTTATATATATGTCAAAGAGAGAGATCAGATTATACTGTTGAAGACATCAGGATTTTCCTTGATATCTTAATTATGGAATCATAGATCTTGTGGGTGTAATCTGGGTTAGGTGCAGGTATTGTAGAGATGTACAGGGTCTGACAATCCAAGTGAGCATGATGTTGGTTTATTTGGGGTTGCCTCTAGTAGCCTCCAACCTCCTCTATATAGCCACCCCATGCCTCGCATGTCTGATGTTATCGCTGCCCGTAGGCAACCTAGTAATTGATCTTGAACGTCCTCACGATCCGAGGGCTCGAGCTAGAACAATCCTTCAAGCTCGTCGTTGGCTGCTTATATGGGTACACAGAGCACAACTGTTTCTAGCGCGCGGCATCTCTACTTTTTTCCATTTATTTTATATACGCCGTATTTTGAATTCCTGTCATGATCTGTTATCTCGTTGCTATGAAACATGATTTCTTTTTTAAATAGTGACATAGACACGATTTTCAGACATGTATATTATGGTTATGTTTGACATTCAGTAAGACTATAGACAAATAATATTAATCTGTTCTCAATTTGACCATAGACTTTAACAATAAACAAAAGTGTATATGCGCGAGTGTGTGTCAAATACATGGTAGTGTGTGTAATGTTTTTTTATTGTTTTATGTATTTATAATGAATAATTTAAAGAAAATATTAGCATTCTGCACTCCTTCTGTATATAAACTATAAGTGTGGGAAATTTCATTCTCCTCCGTCCGCGCAATTTTCGTAAAAAGGGGTACAAAGTTTTTGCTTCACGTATTAATATATAGATATCTATAAATTTAGGACGTTTGTGAAATCTTAAAATTAAATCCTAAAATCGTAAGACGACAAACGATGTGTATGGATTCAGTGATTTGGTTAAATTGATGGATGTAATAATTATACTTAAATCCGTCATAGTACGAATGACAACATTAGTTGCTTCAAAATCTGAAATTGACAAATTTGATTTACTCTTAAATTACTTAGACTAAACAAAAACGTTATTAATTAAAGCCGACTTATTTTTTTTATCTCCGCTAAATATAATATCCATTGGAGTTGGTAGATATTCGATTTGTCGTAGTTACTACCGGCACTCGCGTCATCCAGTCGCTCGTCGAAACCCTCGCCGGACCACCGTCGCTTTCGCACGATAAACCCTCGCTCGTTTCGGACATTCTTTATCCGCCACATGTTCCAGGTATCTAGACTTTCAAGCCAGTGTGAGTACAGTGTGTGCGTTAAGATATAGGAACTCGCATATATCTCAAACCTTATCGGCGCCGAGCATCAAGCACCACAGAAAGCAGGACCGATGAGTTAGCATAACATTTTGAATTTATATATATATATAAAAGAGTGGCCGATACTCTCGACAAAGTCGTCAGTACGACAGCAACCTGAATGTATTCCGAGTGCTTTTTACTAGTTACTCAGAGAGCACTCCCGGCGTAACATCGACTTTGTAAATAATAAAAGAAACAAATTAAAACTACAAACTAGAATTTTCCTGTTTCTTCTGCCGATGACAAAGTGTTGAAATGTTAGCTTTTTGATGTTCGTTTAGATAGGTTGAACTTTAAATTATATGTATATAAGAGTTAAAATGGGATTTAAAATGAGTAATGTACATTTTACAATTAAATATAGATGTATATTTTGTTGAAGTTTTCAATAGTCTATTGCTATGCTTCTCTCTTTTCGTTCAAGATTATGAGAAGGGTTTGCACTAACGTAACGCTTTAATTACTATTTCTGAGTAAATTTTAAACTATTATACATTTACCTTTAGTCATATAAACTCAAGATAAGTTTAAATAATGAATATCTTTAGCTTTATTATGTAGTAACAACATGAATTCTGCAAAAAAAGCTACTATATTTAATATTTCAATTTAAACAGGTACGTAATATTTTCATTATTACAAACAGAAGAATTTACAAAAGCCTCTAATTAAAGTTTTTATTTAAATACAGTTAGGAAATCAATCCAGACATGTCATTATATTGTTTATAATCCTACTTGTGACAACATTATGTGAAATATTTCCTTTCCATATGACTGCTTCTCATAAAGGAGAATAATTTTCCCACAGAACGTTACTAAAGTAATTTTCTTATTATCTGTCTGATAACATATAAAAGTAAATTCTATCAAAACTGGAACTTTCACAATTACAAAGTAAAGTTACATGCGAAAACAATAGATTGTCTTTTCAGAAACATACGCAGTACAAGAAAGTTTGATTAGTCTAGAAATATCTTACTGAACTATACGCAGCACTCTCGTAAACAGTATAACCGGCTTACGAAGTTTTAACAAACTTATAAATCTATGATAGATATTTGATTTCTACTCCGATAATATTATTCTATAAAGAATAAAAATCCTTGATCCAAAATAGTTGTAACGTAAAATTTGTTGATATAGTTTCTACTTGTTCCGTTGGGCATTCATAAGAATTTCTTTTTTCTAGTAAAAACAACAACAAAACAACATATCCACAGAGTAATTTAAAGGTCTTTTTTATTTCATTTTATAAAGAACATTTCGAGAATAGCGGTGACTATAGAATGATGAGGATTTACCGACAGGATTTACCGTCTCTACCTATGCAATAATACTATAAGTATAATACGGGTACCAGGTTTACTAGGCAGCTGGATCCGGTCTAGTAACGCAACATATCGAAGCGAGTCATTGTGACGTGTATTTAAAGTAGAAATTACGTCCTGGCTAACCTTGTGAAGGTTAGCCATATAAAGATGGCAATATTAGTAATACAATCTTGATTATAAAAAACAACTCTAGGCAGCGATATTAGCAGACCGGATTTAGAAATGCGATTGCAGAAAAAAAGTACATTAATTTAATTCAATTATTTGATTTTATAAAACATTGTTGTAAAGTACCGAGGTACAATAATAAACACAGCATTTAAGTGAGCCGAGCCGAGCCGAGCCGAGCCGCGAGCAATCTAACAACGAAACGAATGTTGTGCCAGAACGTCATCGCGAACGCAATAAATCCATTTATCCCATTCACGTAGAAATTACTCGTGCGTTTTGTGAGCACCAGAACTAATAGGCGTCGGTCACGCGAATGCGGATACATTGTGAGTATTTGGAATGAATAAATAACGATTGAGTAAGAGTGGTATTTTTCCAATATTATATATGTTATCTATCACAATTATGCATCCTTTGGATGGCATTGTACTCTCTCCGACAACTGTCGGGACTCAGTTCCAATGGCAATAACCATACACCCAAATGGTGAATTAACTGGAAGCAGTTCTAGACGAATTGAAATAAATGAACTTAAAATTTAACAATAGTAAGCATTGATAAATATAAATATTCAAATATTTGATTGACGAAGGCGTTACTTTGCAATTTTTTTTTTATATTTTTATAAGTATTATTATTTAATAATAATAATAAGACAAGTTTAAGATATTCATTTACACATTTATTTAATGACAAGTTTATTTACTATTCAAACGTTTTATGTTGTAGGAAGACGAAACTATTATTTATCTATTGTAGGTGGAGGTAGCTAAGGAATTTCGGATAAATTATTATTAAATATAACCATAGTTGTTTAGCCACAAACTATATTATGAAAGGAACAGAGGAAGTACTTCAAGGAAAACAGATTAAATTTTCAAATGATGGCTAGGTTGACTGTAAAATCTTCCTGATGACTTAATAATAGATACAATGATAAACCTTAAATTATAATCCCGATTGACCAATCTATTCACAAATATTATTAACTATATTGAGAATTGAGAAAATGAAAATTGTAGTACCTATAAATTCTAAAACTTTGAATATTATTGAGTCTGATTAATATATAATCGTTTTATAGAGACCACAAAAAAAATGACTACATGTATTTACAAATTCCGCACAGGTCTATAGAAGATCAACTGATAAGAGACGAGACGAATTGACTAACATTTATTTACCTTATCCAACGAACGTCCTGAAAGTGACACGACTTAAACCACGCATCAAGAAAAAGCTAGTGATGATGATAAATCTCTCTCGCATAAGTTCTCCATGTTAAACAGTGTAATAATTATTAAAATTTTTGGCATTTCCGTTATTTGTCTTCTCACAAATTGAATGATGCTAGCCTTTAATCAATTATAGTTAAAAAAATAGTCTATATTAAAGAATATTGATTCTCATAATAGCAAAGAGTGCTCTCATTGTACAAATTTCAATTAAAAAAATTACGGTCACCTCATGACATAGATTTCTTTTTACTTCAAGCTTACTTCTAACATTACACCAAAATTTGGTGTACGCTATTTTAAGCTCTACTCCATGTGAATAAAGATGATAAGTGTTAAAGGTGAAATGGCGGTTATTGACCCGTCATAAATCTGTGTAGAAGCGCAATATGTCCGGTGATAACCTTCGTAATTCTTCGGGACGAATCGTTGCGGAACGGGCTTGGAAAAATACGATCATCAGTCCTCGGTTTATGAGCACTCTCCTTACGTTTTTTTCCTTAAAAAATAATGTGGGACTCGTTCTGAATTTACATTACATATATTATTGTGTAACAACATATTGAAGTATTAATAATTCATTTATGCCAGCTTATTTTTTTTAAATAATGTATTACTTCTATTTAAATGGTTTATGGGCAAGATGAGAAAAGTGTCTAAATTATACTATGCTCTAAAGGCAAAAGTAACATAAAAAAATCACCGTCATATAATCAAAAATACAATCGACAATTTGAAACTAGTAATAGATTCGATAGGGCTAATTCTAGTTCGTTTGTTTGAACATAAAGCCCCAAAAGGAATTTTATTTAGCAACCAACTTATGCTGAGATCGTCCCTAACCATTCGGGGTATAACCCTACTACAAAGCTATGATGGATTAAGGATTAAGTAGATTTCCATCACGACCACAAAGGGACCAAATATCGCCAGGGGCTTATTCGTTTCGTCGGCGGTGCTTCACGAGCAGGCGTGTTTTTTTATATTTAATAAAAGGTTTAGTTTTATTTTATTTTTGTATTACTGGGTACTAATCCATTTCGAGACATGATGTGTTTGGGTTTGATCTACTCAACTGCACGGTTCTTAGTATCTTGTGGTCGAGATTTTAGTATTCGTCCTTTCCTTTACAGTATCAAGCCAATAAGTATATTAAATTTACAAAAAATGCACTATTTTGTAGAATAAATTTGTTGCCTCTGAAGCCAAGAACTTCAACACTAAATATTTGCCGATGAAAATTGCGACAAGAGTTTTGTAATGGTAAATTGAAACTATATTCTACGAACTATACTTTAGTTTTTGCGGTTTTGACTCCATGCATTGCACGGAGAGTTGTAATTTATCCCTTTTCATTTTTATTTTATTCTCACTAACAAAAACGTCTAATGTTCTTCTTAGGTAAATGTCTAGTTGTGATTATTTAGGAACGGCTGTGGCAAGTCGCCAGGGTTGTGTAAAATTGGTGATAAATTCTCGGCGCAGGTGTGTTGTTGTGCGGATTGGACCTGCTTTAGAATTAGCATACCTAGATATCTTATAATTAGTATTCCTGTCGACTTGTTTGCTGAACTGTACTGTTAGTTATTGTATGTTTTATATTTATGTTATATTACTTATAACCTGTAATAATATAATTGATTAATCCAGTTTTATAATTGACTTGCCAGGTAATAATGCGTAATATTGGGGTAATAAATTCGATTTACTCCACGCCCACTAATTTGTTGTTTGTTGAGGCTGCACAACATATTGTTTGTGTGTCCATAAAACATCATGAGAATCGCCATAATTACTACTTTTAAACTGCTTCTTTAGGAATTATCCCCCGTGTATCTAGTTACCCAGAGGGTGTCTCCACGACATTTACAGAACAGAATGATGATGATGAATATTCTTCCACATTCGGTTACTATTATTCATGGATTCATATTACCATTAAATCAAATGCAGTCATATTGCTGAATAATTACTAATAACCTAATTTAATGAACAATTTTATTATTCTTCCGATTGATTAATAAGACATGCTCGATTTTAAATGACACGCTATAACTGCGCACAAATATATATAAGAGAAAACAATAGAAGAACTGAAGAACTCAGCTAAAAAAGAAAAACGTATAAATCATTTGCAATAATAGATACGAAGCTAAATGGATAGTTCTTCCATTAATAATGCAAATGAGTGTAGATAATATGATGAACCGCGCGCTCGAGCCCTCAGGGGGTTAAGGTGAAAACTGTAATTGAATTCAAACCCGTTTGATATTCATTTTAACCTTAATTTGATCTAAATATAACATTTATACAACTGTTTTATATATTATTTGTTACTTTATATTGTGTATATTATTAATCTAGTCTTTCAGAAAACAATCTCACCTGATGCTAAATGAAGATGTGATTGAAAAATGAGGACGAGGTCTTATGTAAAGTTATCAGAAAATACCGACAAGTGTTTCGTAACATTTTTTATACAATCAAGGTGACAAACAAGCGTATAGCCTATATACAGAGGTTTGTAACGCCATAGGTATTGTGGTGCCTCAATCGTCACTATTTTATATTTACTGGCCATTTAGAAACTACGAATTTAAACTAACCGATTCAATATTTAGTAGTCACCTCAACAGAGGTTGGATCTGGCCTCGTACATACACGGCCAAAGTATAACTAGCGCGTTGCAGACCTTGCCCAAGGAGCTCTGAAAACCGTACTCACAACAGGAACATAACACTAGGTTATTTGGCTGCGATCTTCTACAGGAAGGAGATTTTTCTCTAGTCGAACTGTACCAAGTAGAGATCACAGAAATAACACTGTGCCTTATATTTACTTTTTTAACAGGATATGTGTTTTTTTAGAGAAACAAGCATTATAAAATATCTAATTACATCGCTATGATGCAGCGCAGTTTTTTTAACTGAAAGCTCTTCACGTGGATCTTGAGAGCGATCTCAGGGCATCCAAAAACATAACGACCTAGCTGCTATTATTACTTCAAAAATTTTATTATATGTCCCACATAGATTCTTCCATTAATATTTAAATATTTCTGTAATGCTTTTAATGTAAAATCCACGTTATAATGGAATTTGTGGTTATAACAAAGCTACGGTAAATTATTTAGAAGCATGTAAGTTCATAGTGTCTGGTTTACCGTTTAATATTGAATGTAAAGCATTTAATTATTTTTAATGAAACAAACAATGTAAAAATGATAGAACTAGCAAGAGGTTTAACTACGGAAGCATTAATGCGACACCTATTTCAGTCGCAAAGGAGGCAGTACTGACTCGTGCAGGTCTGAAGGCTGTAGTTGGTAATAAATACTGGTTCACGAGGCGTACTAAACCTTTTTTTTTTTTTCGAACTGACTATACTGTTAGCCTTAGGGGCCCTGGAGCCTTTACGGCTTTTAATGCTTTACCGGGCTTGGGGGCAAGCGCTTAGGGCACTCAGCCACGAAAGCTAAGCAACAACATCCGAGGGTGCCAAAGTGGCCGAACCTCGGCTCGGACTGTTGCGCGTATGCAATTAAGTCGCGATCTGACTAAATCCCTATCATTCGATCTAAACTAACTATACATATATACATGTTTCTGCCCCCTGGGAGGAGGGAAGGAATATGTGTATGTGTATTTAGTGGTCTGAATTTTTTTGTCTAATCTAACTAGGCAAAAAAAGGAAAAAAAAGGTCCCTTACAGAACCTATGTACCTGTGTGCGTACCAAACCAGTCCAAGTTCCTCTAGTAGTCGTTTTCTCTAACGCAAATCAGAGATCCGCATTTTTGGTTCCATTTATTTGTTAAGCCTCCGACTTTCGTATTTTAACTTTATTTGCTGCCCCTCAATCTCTCTTCTGTCTTTTTAATATTTTCCCTAGTTCTGTGCTTCTCTTGTTTTTATTTCAATTCTTATTCTTTTACACTGTTGACCTTAACTGGCTTGTTTTAAACAAAGCTCCATCATCTATTTTATTTTCCTTACTCTATATAGTATGTATATATTCTTTTTCCACTAATTCATTGTTACTTGATTTTTCGTATAAACTACTAACTTGGGAGTTTTTAAAGGGACAGTGAATAAATATCTGTTGGGTAAGCGAGATTCATTGTCGGCCTCACCTTTACTTAACATCAGGTGTCTTTGAGGTCTAACTCGTGCCTGTATCTTATTAAAAAAACTGTATTATGCAACATTCCTATTCTATTGCATTCATTCATTAAATTTCGTCAGACTTTAATCCATTATAATAAACATTCATGTCGCTTAAGTCCTAAATTAATTTCTATTTATTTATTAGGATTCCACGCCTCAAAATAAACGAACGATTTCAAACAGAACCCTTATAGGATCATTTTGTTTTCTGTCTGGCTGGCTAGCTGTCAGTCCGTGTGTCAAGACACTTTATCTTGAAAATAACTGTAGGTATAAAGTTCATATTAATATCATATACTATGGTCTCATGCTGCTGTAAAAAAATATATCTGAGTTAACGTATTAAAGAGATAATGTACTTAGTAGTTAAAATTACGCTCACGAACCGATTATCAAAACCTATAGGGTACTTCCCGCAGATCTACTGTCTTAAAATCTAGCACTAAGAGAGATCTTTCAACAAAATTTTAGGAATAAATCCAAAAATAAGCCATTAATCCCGTGTGAAATAATAATGTAACAAAATTATATTACGTTTGGACTTGAGGTATATAGTTGAAATGAATACCGAATACTAAGATCTATGATAACTCAACCTGCTGTTTCTAAGTCAACATAATAAAAAGATACAGCTTTTCATAATAAAAGTTTAAAAGTCATACTGTGTAACCTATTATCAAAACCTATAGGGTTACTTCCCGCAGGCCTACAGTCTTGAAATATGGCCTTTTAACAAAAGTTAAAGGTAACATTAGAAAACAGAGAAAACAAAGAAAGGAAAGAATAAATAAAAAATAACATAGTTATAAAGAGGAAAGCCCTGGAAATGGATTACAAATATAGCATAGTATTTAGAACAATTTTGTATTTTCGTTTCGGGATCAGCCTGTGCATATCCAGTTATTTTTGCAGGCCGTCATAACAACGGCGACCTCCGATGGATTGCCATCTTTCGGTGGTCGCCGTTATGTTTGGAATGTACCATGCTTACCAAACTAAACTACTAAGCTATGATTTCCTCACGATGTTTCCTTCACCGAAAGCTCGGTCTCATTGCAGGGAATCGACGCGATGTCCGTACGTAATCAGCGTGAGTTTGCTATCGATTACCAGACCCAGCAAACAGAACTCCGTCTCCAGCGCTAGCCGAACTCCACCCATGGTTCATACTGGTGCGTCAAACTTAAGCTTTGGTTTTACGAGGTGCAAAGGAAAGCTTATTCTCGACATCCTAGTCCATCACGGTCTGCAGAGTTCGACATGCAAATTTCTGTATGGGCCCAACCTCCTTCCCGGAGAAAACTAAAACAACATCGTTGGCGAAGGCTTGCCAGAACACTCCCGCGGACTCGAAGTTCCACCAATAGAGAATCGAGTATAAGGTTGGTGGAGTGATTGATCTCTGGACACAACCCTTCGAAGACCCCCGACTGACGTGTACACTCGCATATACTAAACTCGATTGTGCGACCCTCAAGGTACGCCAAAACTATACACATACAATACCAACCATACTATACCACCCTATTAACGAGTCGTCACAATTAGCAATCCTAGGTTCTCTAAATTTTGCTATAAATAGCTATAGGCTGCAGTATCTGGTTAACATCAGTTACACTGCATACCTGCTACTTATGTACTTACATACTTGCTACTTCATAATACGTTTGTATATAGCTTGGAGTTCTTGCGGTGTTATTTTTGGATCTTTATTCTAAAGGATGTGGTTGGTGGGATACACTGGTACATAATGCTCTAGAATGTTATCATCAGGATTTAGTCAATGAGATAGAAATAAACGGCATTAATAATATATATATATATATATATATATATTACTAATGTAAACCAATTTTTCATTGCTGCGAAAAATCACAAGTTCTTAAGTTACAACGTAGTATATTCGACGCAATGTGTAAAGTTTTTTCAAAGCAAATCAGAAAGTTGCTACATTTTTTATTTAAACTCGCTATAGAGCTTATCAACTCTTTTAGTTTCATATCTCATTAAAATGCATGTATCTTTTTTGTCTTATTACATAGAAAATAAATAAACCTGCAACTGTAAGCTGTTAGACGGCCTCTTGGAAATGTACACCTTTAGACTAAAATTAGACATCGCTGAACCAGTTACACGAGCCTTTATAACGATCCCATTTAAAATTACCCCATCGGCGAAGTAGCTACGTAATTAGCTCATAGTGTTGATCGGTCCGGTCTCTCGCAGGCTTCGTTTCATTAGCTCTTAATAGCACCAGAGGAATCTACTATACTTCACTCTACCCTACTTTTACCTTGCTATGCGTTTCTCAAAGTTTTCATTATACTACATCGAAATTTCCTATTACCTAATACACTCAGTCTAGAAAGTGTAAGTGCTCGATGACAGATTTTTATTTTGAAAGTTATGGCTAGCGACTGACTTTGAACATATTTTAAGGCTAAATATGCGCGTCTGCAAATTATATTTTAGTGTCCCTTTTAAGTCTAAGTTCAAAATTGTTTATGACTTCTTCAATGTTAGCTCATTGTTCGTATAAGCCGTATTAGAGTCGCAAATAAATTCAACGTAGATTAATAAGTGGTTACCTATCTAAAGCTTTCTAGGGAGGTGATGAGGAAATTCAAAACTGGGGTTCTTGGCTTTTATTTCAATTTCACTCAATTTGAGTATAATCAAACTATATTACCCGTTACAAAATAGAGGGTAAACTTATACATTTTTATGAATTACAAATAAAACAAGATCAATCAGGTTCCCGAATTTTTTGTTAGTATAAATCTCTTCATATCTTGTTTTGTTATTTTTAATTGGGTTCAAAAATTATTGAAGTTATTTTAATGTATAAAATAAATGGAACTTGCGTGCAGTTTGAGAACCGTAGACACGTGGAGGTGTTGGCGAAGAGTTCGCCAATTTCCGTAATGTTGTACGATGAGCTACTAATGGAGTTATAAAGTTAAAATATTGCCGTATTTATTGCTTATGAACGGTCTCTTCCTTTCCCAGTTGGTTTACTTACCCCTTTTAACCCTTCTCATGTATTATTTGTGTTTTTGAAATTTTGTTTCTGAGCTCTTTGTTAAATTACACGGTTTTTATATTTTTACTTTCAATATATACTTAAGTAATTCTATTAAAAATATTATTTTTGATATATCGTTTAATTTAATTATAAATTTTATATTGTTAGTCTTATTTTATTTGCAAGTTATAATTACTTGTGTAGTATCTATTTCAACTCTGGTTACTTTCTTTCCTATGTTTTCTTTCACCAAAGAGCTTAAGGAGTTTCATACATTTTTTAAAACCGGACTTTGCGGCGGAGCATCACATTACATTATGCTAACATCCGGGGTCTTAACAGTTATAACATACATTTTATGTGAATAGTTTGTTTTAACTCTTGATGCTAAAAGAGCATAAAAAAGCGATAAAAGAACTAAAAAGTAAATGTATTAGGGAACGTAAACAAGCAGAATGGCTGTTTCACTTGTAATTTACTTTAAAATTTAATTTCGAGTTTTCCGTCGTCGCGCCGTGAAAGGACCCGGTGTGGCGCCCGGCGCGCGACGCGGCTTTATACCGACCGACAAGATAACGATACGACTAGGTACATTTTTATGTTATATTTACGATTCTGTAATAATTAGCAGATTATTTCGCTCTATTGCAGTTTTATTATATGTAAAGATTAATGTTACGATCTTAAAAAATAGTAAAATTATTAAAAAAGTAGTGGACTATCCAAATCGCTGCCGGAGGGAACGTACTGTACCGTTACCGTATGGTAATGTGGCGGATTATTTTATATTTCAATACATATTACAGTTAATTACACGTCAATATTGATTTAAAGTTATATCTTAAATGGATGGGAGCTTTTTGAATTCCGGCCTAAAGACAGCATACAATTGGAAACTTAGATTTCAATAAAACTGTATTAGATGATGTAAATTATATAGATAGATAGATAATATTTATATTAAAAAATAAATTACTTTACTAAAAAAGGTGTGTGTGCGATTCACACACGATAGAAGTGAAACTTCATTTTAAAAGGCATTTCCTATTTTATTTAAACAGTGTGCAATATATATACACACCGACATTTACTCTCTCGCTCTGGCTCACACAAAGAGGAGAGACCGATAATGTGCGTTAAACATTTCACATTTAACGTTTAACGCTTGGAAGTCGCATATGAAGTTTCACTTCAAAATTACTTTACTAATACTTTAAGGTAGGCAATGAGTTTTGTAGGGTGGGCACTGCCCACGCTGCCCCCCGCCCCTTAACTATGCCTATGTTTGTTGGTCTTATTAAATGCGTAATAAACACGAACCAAGTCGCGAGAATTTGCTACTCAAAAATAAAACAGGCTTTAAATGTATTACTTCTAATTAAGATTATCAATCGATAAAACGATAATTGCATGTCTCACGAAAATGGTGTGGTTATATTTACGTCCGATTAAAATCTTGGACGATATTATAGGAATCGTATCGGTTGATGTGGACCTATCGTGGGCATTCGGCCCGTATTGTTCTCCACGATAACGTCAAAATAAAATTAACGAGGGACCTTTGTCAGAGGGCGATTACAGATAAAGGAATGCAGATAGTTCACCGTCCTCCTTTTGCGAAACCATTATTTCTGTGTTTCCTAGTTAAAGTTGCCGCAGAAAGTTTGAATTAAATATAAAACTGTATAATTAGATTTTGTTACAAAGGTTGTTACGTTTTTTTTAATAAACGTAATTCTTTAGCATTTAATACTGTTTCTATGGGTTTTTGTAAAGGAATCATTGTACTTATACTATTAATATTCCGGAAAAGGTCTCTTCCTTTGGTAATGCGATTTATAATATGTCCACAAATCTGTAGTGGCATCTTTATTAGTCATGTAGCACGGCGAGGCGAGAGGCTTAAATACGTCATACACGAAAAAAATACTGTAATATTTTATATTGCGATATTGCAAATTACATTATCATAGCATCTTAAGGTATCACAAATGTGTAATATACGTTAATATAAGAAATAATTTCAATTTCTTAAAAGTCTGAGTATTACACATATTTTTTGGCTGAATTCTATTTACTGAATAATTAGTGTTAAGAGAAACATTCATCGAAGTTTATGCTCTGATTTAGGAAGATATCAAAAAACAAAATGCAAATATCCGAGAAAACATTTCTACAAAGGAACGTAAAGATGAAATAATCAGATCGCAAGTTATCTTAACTGTAAGTTAAAAATATATATTAATTTCGACGTGTGAGATAGTCCATTGGATTCTACGTCGAACCGTCGTTATTTCAGTGCAATGCCTGAGTTATTGTTTTCAAGCTGTGTCACGCTGCGTCGCACGGCCTGCGTTTTGTAACACTTTCGATGGTATTGTAAATATTTATCGATTTATTTGGGCCAATTAACACAAATGTCAAATATTTAATTTAACCATTTAGTTTTTTCTCTTGACGTTGACTAAGGGCTGATTTTTTAATCGTCAGATATTTTTATACGAGGACTAATTTTGACGTTTTGTCAGATAATGTATGGAATACTGGCCAAAATTTTAATTATTCCACAAATAAAGTTATCTGTTGATTGAAAAATCGGCCCTAAAGCGTGCTTTATACTAAAGATATTTTAAAAAATTAATTGAACTTAAAATATTTTTCAATACATGTTGTGGCGTATGAGGGAACGATTATGTTCCAGAGAGCAACCGGCATGTAAATTAAATACAGATATGTACCTGCCTACTTAATAACTTGTTCGTGTATTATAAATACATATATCAATTTATATATACATAAATCGTGCCTCTTTGCCAACGAGGTAGGTTAGGTTAGATTAGAGACAACGTCCTTCCACTTGCTACGATTTTAACATACATCTTTCGCTTCTTTAAAATTAATCAATTTTTTCATGCATGCTCGTCGGTTTAGAGTACTCTTAAAATGACCTTCCTTCAGAACGTCTCCGATCTGAACGTGGACTCTATCCAGCCTTCAGCATTTTGAGAGACATCATGTCATATCTCGCATCTTTCAATTCAACTTTCAAACTTCATACTTCTCAATACTATCATAATCTCTTCAACGCATATTCTTTCCCTTTTATAATACTCCCATTTTTGCTTCTGATTTTATATAGCTCTGAGTTCACTGGTTTTCCTCGTGCCAATCTAATAGATTTTCAAAATACTAATTTTAGCTTGAAAATTATCGAAAAGCCTTCAGTCAAACTCATCGTTTAGCTCTTCTTCATACTGACCATATTTTTCACTAACTCTTTTATTGTTTTGTAAACCTTTCTTGCCTTATTCACATTTTCTAATGTCGCCTTTTGCACTCTTTGATTGGCCGTTGTCAATAACCAATCCAGCTACGCTTTCTTTTTTTGAGCCATAACTTATTGCACCTCTTTATCCACCTAGTATTTTTCTGCGCTCTTCTCTATACCTCCTTCACTCTTCTTATAACAACACCACATACATCACTTGCAACATCGACTACACCTTCCTTAAAATACTTCAAAAACTCTCTATGTCACATTCTTCATCCACATGAACAAATCGTTTTCTCAACCTTTTAACGCATTCATCTTGCAAATTTTCAACTTTAATTTATAAAAACACTAGAGGAGCCCTGCAGCTCCGCCCACTTTTATTATGCAGAAATGTAGTTTCGTCTCGGAATTTAACTTTTACTGATATTATAGACAATTCTTATAGCTTACTAACGATGCGCCATGACTCCGCACGCGTTTAGAATGCAGTAGTTATTTTCGTCTTATAATTTATTTTTAACTGATATTATTGAAAATTCTTATATAGCCTGTCAATAGGCTATTTAAATATATACATATATCGCTATCTCTCTTTGTTTTATTAAAAGTGGATAAATACTGTTGACATTCGCATAACGATTCGTCGAGAGCAAACACGCTTGATGTTTCCTTTAAAAATCCCTTTCTACCTAACGTAAACATGTTGGAACTCTGTAAATACTTGAAGAATCCGTTTTTCCCTTTGTAAAAGTATTTCTTAAACGTTATGAATACGCAACAATATTCATACTGCGCGTCCTTTTCATATGAAATAACAACTTTACTTCAGAAATCGTTCACTTTTACAAATCATGTGAAAAATATTACGATATCAATTATTCAAGAGTTTACATTGAGGTACATTAGTAGCAAATGAGGTTTATGTCGTAACATTTGCTGGCCGGTATCCAATGAAAACTAACTTCTTGTTTCCCTACTTTGGCAATCAACCATATTTATTAATTATTATCACTGCCCTCTTCAAGTGGGTGATTCTTCCATTTTTTACCATATTTTGACGAGTTCAATGTTCTTAGTAAAATGGTAGCCCTCTTTCTAAAACTTGCCAGGGAGTTCTCGGGATATCTCAGAATTCACAGTCCATGTTATTATTTCAAATTCACTTCACAACAAATAACAAAATACCACCAATATTGCAAAATAAGGAGAATAATAACGCGTTTATGAATAAAAATAAGAATCGCTACATGATAGACTAAGATTCCGCAAACAATTCCATCAGTGCTGGTCGTTGTCATTATTAAATGTTAATGTACTTATAACCAAGTACAATATAATATATATAATCACTGTAATAATGTACATAAAGCATTATATTATTCCTTATCGAGATAATAACAGTATAATCCGGACAAATAGGGAAATTTGCATTTTTATACGAAGCTCTATATTCACGCGACCTTTCTATTAGTGCAGATTATTGTAATAAAATTTAAAAAAAAAACCTCAATAACTTTCTGCTGTTCCGGCACCAACATTAGCGCGAAGCAAAACACAAGCGCTGAAAGAGTGAAAACATATTGATTAAATATTCCTTTCTCTCACTTATTATCTAAGCCTTGATGCATGGCGTGAGGATATAAACAATATTGATATTATAAAACTCTACGTCCCTCTGTCTGTCTGTCCGTTTATGTTATTTTCACACGAGAATCATTAACCTGATTTACATGGTTTTTCCTTTAATTCAAAGATATGTTATCTGGCTAGGTTATATGGTAAATTTTGTTACATGAAGTAACTTACGAAAAAGGCATTGACAATAATGTTGAAACAATTCGGAAAAAAGATGCTTTTCGGGCGATGAAATGTCTACGCTAAGTAAAATAAGAGATGTATCAACAATTACATAATTTTAAATCTTAAAAAAAGCTACAAACTTTAAAAAATCAGCTACAGCATATGTATATCTTCAAGGATCACCCCCAATAAGCAATTTAAAGCAGCACAATTCGCGCGTGAGCTCGACCGACAACATTCTAGAGTCCACGCAAGCGGAGCCACGGATACAGCTAGTGATTTTATAGAAATCATACACATTAGCAGTATAACACTTAATTGTTATAAATAACACATAATCCTTTGAAGAACAAAACCTGTAGGTAACATTTCTCCCTTGATCAACACTTCAAAAGGCCTGTTCTATACCAAAACGTAGTTTCCAAATGAGTTAAATTAATCAAACGACGTGTAGTAGTAGTAGTAGGGGAAACATGGCGGCTTGTTTAGCGAAACGACCTCTACTGGAAACAACAAACAACCGTACAAATAGAGGATACACGCGGACAAATCTCATGGGGCGCATTAGTGATTTGGGCTTACACAATCCGCGTGTTCGTTAAATTATGTTCAGCTACGTAGCCTTATTCTAACTTAGATAGCTCTTTATAAATGGGAGATTAGGTTTAATTCTTCTGAGAAATGTACAGTATTACTATTTATTTTAAATCTTTTCTGCGATTATTCTCCATTAGTAGAAAATCAGGGAAACTAAAATTGAAAAAAAAAAACGTGTGCGTCTCGGGACGCCCAACAGAAGTGATAACTTAAACTAATCTAAGTTGAACTATTTAATCTTGAAATTTTGTAACTTGAGAAAAGCTTAGGTTATTTCTTAAATATTACGTTTATTAATATGAGAATGTAAAGAAAGGTTATTTATCAATAAAATATGTTATTGATTGTAAAATATATTTATATGTATATGGTAATATAAATATATATTGAACATAGCCGTGTTTGTGTAGATTGTATATTTTGTTGCGACTGTTGTTGTGTCTGTTGCTGATACTGATAAGCATCTGCAATGACTTCTATTTGTAAATAAATATTGAACGTTTAAATACGTACGAGAGAGAGAAAGGTGCTTGCTGGTTTGTTTTTGATATATACACTATCTACAACTGTGTTTTTGTTTGGAAATTAATTTTAAAGATTTAATGCTGTTTTGAATATATATTTTTTACAACATAGTCTTATTATATTATATTATTAAACTTACCTTTCGTTAGGTGATTCTGTAATGTTCCGAGGATCATCTTCTGCCTATTTCATGATATATTTTTTTATAATACTTTTGAAACGGTAATAATTTTAGGTTATATGCTCACTGTCAACAGCATATGTCTATCGCACACTAAACACTGAGTAGAGAGAGGGGGAAGCGTCTGTCCGAAATACGACTAGCGCTGTGGATTAGAGTGAGAGAGGAAGAGCCTGCCTACCGCTGCCGTATGCGTGAGAGAAAGGGAAGCCAGACAGACTGGCGCCGTTATGCGTTACGTTACGAAGCGGTTTACCCTCCCATAAGAAGTTATCACTTGAATATATAAATCTAGGCGTTGAACATTTATTTTATTCCTGATAATATGGTAAAATATGGTGCATTAGCAAAACTGAAATAATATATGTTATTTATTATGTACAGTTAGTTACAGTAGAGAGAGAGATGTAGGTTACAGATTAATCTCTTTGGAGATTTCTCGCTACTTGAGGCAGCCCGACTGGTGAAATACCTCGACTCCTACAGAAGATCACAGCCAAATAACCTTATATTGTGTTCTTGCGGTGAGTAGGGTTTCCAGAGCTCCTTGGAGAACGAGGGTTCAAAGTCAGCAACGTGCTAGTGACACTTTTGGTGTTAAAAGCCTCCATAGGCTACGTTTACCGCTTACTATGAGGCGAGTCGTATGCTTATTTGCCTCTTTAGCTCTATAATATATTTTTTACCGAAAATTTATTACATGACAACCACCACAGGTTTTATTTTTCAGTTGTAAAATGTATGTAATTTAAATTTTTAGTCTGTATTACATTTAGACATATAACAATAACACTGGAGAATGCTCCTGCGATGCCGTTTAAAAAAATAAGGTAGATCAAAATTGAGTCACGTAACAAACATATATATGAAAGGCAGAGGCTTTATGGGTGAAAGGTAATAACGGAGTGCAAAGCGCTAATGACACGGCTCCGCTGGAATCTGCCTCTTTATCACAGGCAGCGTCGGTAGCACCGGCGGAACGGACGGCACAGCCTTTTTTTATTGTATCCTTTTACCCGCTTTACCGCATATTACAGCCCACTATTGGTTAAATAGAAAACAATACGTAACAGCAGTGAGTGGTAGATGCCTGAAACTATGGCTTACTGTAATAAAATACTCAATACTATTTTTTACAGCATTATTAACTTTACTAAAATAATATCTACATACTTGATAATTATTAGAAGTTAAAGATGTTTCGAAAAGAAAAAAATTACACAATGTATATCGGGTTTCATTTATAACTAGCGGTGACCGCGGCTCTGCCGTATTCCATAATTATGTTTTACCTTTTTTACGCGGATCGCTATTATTATCATAAAATAACAGTAGCCTTAGTTACTACTCGTACTCCTTATAAGATCATCTATCTGCCAGTGAAAGTCTTGTCTAAATCGGTCCAACCGTTTCGGAGATTAGCTGGAACAAACAGACAGAGAAATAAATTAAAAGTTGTTTTTTTTTGAAGTGAAACTTCTTATGCGACTTCCAAGCGTTATACGTTAAATGTTAAACGTTTAACGCACATTATCGGTCTCTCCTCTTTGTGTGCGCCAGAGCGAGAGAGCAATATATTATCGGTCTCTCCTCTTTGTGTGAGCCAGAGCGAGAGAGTAAATGTCGGTGTGTATGTATATTGCACACTGTTTAAATAAAATAGAACATGTCTTTTAAAATGAAGTTTCACTTCTATCGTGTGTGAATCGCACACACACCTTTTTTTTATAGGTACTGTTTTACATTTAATCACGTGCATTTTGTAGAAAGTTGTTATTTTCACATTACAAACAGACACTTCAGTTTTATTTATTTATTTATATAGATATTCAAAAATATATCGCATCGACATTTCCACGAACGAGCTTTGTCGGAAAATACGAAAATATTCCAATACAACAAAAATCACTACAGTTAACAGTACAAATGTATTTTATTGACATGTGAAATTCCAGTTACAGTCTGTTATTTATTTATGAATAGTCTTGTGCTTAAATTTTGTTGTTCGTTATAATGCGTTAATAATGCGCCAGTTTGTCTACTTGTAGTTTTATAGCGTATACATTCCGCCTATATACCTCATAAATAGTAGGTTAAATAGCATGTTAGACTTGTCTTTAACAAAATTAAATGTTGCGTTTTGTTCGAAGTTGTCATAATTTAAATGTTTGTTGAGAGGCGCGTAGACGTCACAATATAGACTGATTTTCGACAAGATTAAAACTAAAATAATTATAGTACAGAATAAGCGAGTTAGATATATCTGTTTCTGTTATAATGAGTATTATTTTAGTGATTGCAGTATATATGTATTGTCTCAACATATTGAATTAGTTCTATCGCATACTCGCGAACGAATAAATGATTTTTGATAATAGCTCCAATATATCTTCTATTTTTTATGTGGCACAACGTGTTTATTGTAACATGGAATTCATTACTTAGAACCTAAAACAAGCATGAAACTTCTTTAAATAACTAACCACAAGAATAAGTTTCCGTCATTAAGTCTCACCATATTACGAGCGGCAGTAACACAAAAGTTGACCGTGACGTAAGACGTTAGTCATTTGAGAGTATTACAATATCGCTCTTTTATTTGGCTTAACTCATGGTAAAAGCTGGAGTACAAAGACATTATAATATAAACCTTTCAATGTGGAAAGCAAAACAGTCTGCAGCACAGAGAATAGTGAGAATCGAACTACGAGTAAGTAAAACATTTCGATTCTATTGACAGTTAGGTACATTTTGGATTTTCATTGATTTAATTAAGTGATACATATTCATTCAAACGATCGATCGTAACGATTTATTTGAATAATTTCCCTTTTCATTATTCATTTAGATTACATTAAAATTCATGGCGATATTAGTTAATTTACATTTCTATTTTGAGAGTACATATGATTTATATTAAAACGTTTAGCATAATTTTTGTGAAGCAGATAGTAGAAGTTGGTTTTATCTCTATTAACTGGAACTGTTCAATAAAAATCGAACTATTATAACAATTGAGTAAAATAAAAAATTAACAAACTTCACGTTTTGATACACTTGTATATATTAGGTTCTTAATTATGAAATTCCACTAGGGTAGCATTATCATTTAAGATCAGGTGAGACTGTGGCCACAACGCTAAACCCTATAACAATAAAAATATCAACAAGCTATAGTTTCATCACGATGTGTTCCTTCACCAAAACTTCGGACTCATTATAAATTCTGTAAGCTTTCATTTAAATACTAGCTAATACCAAATTTGAAATATGTATGTATCATTAAGGCTTAGCAATAATTATGAAAATAAGATACAATTTCTTGTTTTCCTTTTACGCAATGCAGACGAAACCAAATCAAATAAAAATACTTTATTCAATTTTGGCCCTGAAGAGACGCTTATGAACGTTCAAACACTGCCACCGATTGGGAAAACATCCAAGTTAACGAGAAAAGCCGGCATGAAACTCGATCTTTTTTTTTTTAAACAGTTTCAGTATTGTTTACTCATGTTATTTTAGTGAATGCAAAGAGAGGGAATCATTTCTTTTCCAGACATCTCTATGACGTAACAAGACGCACTATAATAAACTTTTCACAGTAAAACCGGCTTGATTAACGGGCAAATCAGTAATGTGCTTTGGAATCTTATTGTAAAATTTAACACTGTTACTTAAGACATTTTTATTAGTATCCTAAGTCAAAAACATCCAATGACTATACAAGATATAGCTTATGTAAGTTTTTGCTAATATACATTACATTTTCAAAGATATTATATTGGGCGGGCAAAGTTAAGACAACTGCTAGTAGCCGACGTCATTTTAATGTGTATTATTAAAATTAAATTTAAAATATTAAAATGTAATTTTTAATAAATTTCAATGATTTCATATCTTTCATTACTTCGGTCGTTTCATTTTACTTTCGAGGAGATAATATAATTTAGCAGGCAATTTTGTTCTCAACAATTTTTTTTATTAAAAAGGTCTTCTTGACCTCTTATTATTGTATAAATAACTTGCCAAATTTATGGGCCCCTTTTTTTTAACTAAATTATTTTGCCAAAATTCAGTAATGTACTCTCCGCACCCCCTTGGGTAAAAGAAACAGGCTACGTAACTGAGATAACTCATCTCGCTCACACTTGATTGTACATACGTCGACAGCATCAACTATAGTTGTAGTTATTGTTAACTGGTATATGGCTGTGCGTCGTTCAACAACTCATACACATATTACGTGTGCTGATAGTAAAGCTATAATAGGGAATCGTAGCGAATCTCAACCGGACTTAAGTCAGTCGACTTTATTTAATATGGATGCAAAACTACTTACCTTACGGAAAAGAAAGCAACTCGATGACGACCCTTCTAATAAACTTGACAAATATGAAGAAAAAAATTTGCAGATGTTAACTTCTTAAGCCCAAACTCAAACTGAGAAATTAGGTAAATAACTCATGAAGTATCGTCTATAGCAAATCAAATAACCAAAATCAAGTCTACTACTGACCAAATAACTAAAGAACATAAAAGAGTAGAACTAGTGAAAATTAAAACATCCAAAACAGATTTGGAGAAAAGGTTAGAATATCTTAAAAAGTATTTTGAAACATTTACAACTACGACTTCTATGGTGCTACAATCTAGAGTATCTACATGTTAGAATATAATTTCCGAAATTTATAAGCGGAAACAAAGAGAAAATACATAATTATGAATGGTTTAAACGAGATATGTTCTAATAATCCTGATGTAAGAATATAAAATGATAAAAAAGAAGCTAATACAATAATTAAACTGGCTGATCCCAACTGCACTGAGCCTAAAAACCTATATCGATTAGGGAAGTACGATAGCAATAAAATAAAATAAATTAATATCCACTTAAGAAATATTGGATAAATATAGACATTATAGCTGCACATACATAGTTAACATAAAATTAACCGTAAGATGTAGAAATAATAAAACTAAGACGGGAAGTACGAAAAAACTTCAGGCCTTTAAAACCAAGTATTATTATAAAGAATTTATAAGTAGTACTAAAACACCTTTTAAAATGTGGAGACTCATAAATTCTTTAGGAGCGAACAGAATAAAAACTAACAATGTTCCATCCAAAATTGAAACTCATGACGGCTGTTTTAAAAAAAATATTGATATCTGTAACTGCTTTTTAACTCTTTCTTCGCTTTGGTTCGATTTTAGCTGAACAAATTCTTCAGATGTATCATAATAATGACGCTTATATTCAACTATATTAAACTATATAATTATATTGCGTTCCGCAAGGATCCATACTAGGGCCTTTGTTGTTTCTTATCTATATTAACAATATAAAGGACTTGGGTTTGGCCGGAGAGGTAACGCTGTATGCTGACGACACTCCCCTATTTCATTATGGAAATGACGTTAAAAAAATTCGAAAAGAAGCTCAAGATGTCCTTGTTATATTATATATTTGGTTCCAATGTAACATACGCACCATTATTAATATATCAAAAACAAAACACATAATTTTTCGAGCTAAAAATAAGTAATTTTATATCATTACCTACATATCAACAACGAATCACATACTAAAGTAGAATATGAAAAATATCTCGGTCTTACTCTTGACCGTCAACTTACTTGGTAACCGCACATTGTCAAAGTTCAGTCAAAACCAAGCCTTTCTCGGTATTCTCCGACGTACAGCACACTGCTTTCCTAAACCATTTCGATACACCATATCTAGCTAGCTCTCTTGTCAAATCTTGCTTAAGTTATCTGATAGAATTATGGGGTTCAGCAGCGCCAAGTAACTTAAGACAATTGGAAGCAACTCAAAATAATATCATAAAAGTACGCTTTCGTTTTCTTTGTTTAACTCCTACTACTACAGTACCTATATAAAACTAAAGTAATATCAATCTCGCAAATATATAAATACAATACTTGTATAAAGTAGAAATTAATTATAAGAGATATATTGAATAAAGGCATTCACTCGAAAATGAACTTTACTGAACAAGGACAATATCACAGTAAATCAATGAGAAATGTTAACAATATTTCTTTATAAGCTCCACGGACTAACTACGGTATTAAGAATATTGTTTACGAAGGCGCTAAAATAAACATTACATTACCTAATATTATTAAAGGCATTCAAACATTTTCACTATATAAAAAAAAAAAAATATTATATCACAATATCTGGGCTACGGAGCATCGCTCGGTTGTCTTGCAAAAAACCTATCTAGATAACCTGAAAAGTATAAGATTATCTAAATAAAGAATATCATGTAAATTATATTATTATAGTAGTTTCCGACAAATCATATTATGAATACAAGAATTGCTCACTTAATGTACGGGCCAACCATACAAGTTTCTGCTGCGTTCGCTCGTTGCATCGCTTTCTGAGTATATTGTTTTATAAAGTCAGTGCATCAACATCGTTCAGACCGAGCAGCGGCGAACGCACTCATTAGCATTATTATCACATATATTTTATCATTAAATCAAGTTATAAAGTCTTCCGGTGTTTTAAATCATAATATAGCAATCAATAAGGTGTCCCGTACATCTTTGTGGTCCTTCGAGCCGGATGGAATGCTTCGAGTAGGCGGTCGACTTAAATTTGCACATATTGATAAAAACAAAATACATCCTCTTATAATTCCTCACGACTGCCATCTTACTGATCTACTTATTGATCACGCCCACAAAATGGTATTCCATGGCGGCCCTCGAATCACTTTAGCATGGTTACGACAGCATTATTGGATTATCGGAGGTAACCGAGCTGTCAAAAAGAGGTTAAGACAGTGTATCAGATGTCGAAAATGTTCACCAACTTATCAAAATCAAGTAATGGGAAATTTGCCAGAATCAAGAGTAAACCCCACAAGGCCATTTTTTAAAACTGGAGTTGACTTTACGGGCTACGTAGAAGTTAAGGCGAGCAAAGGTCGTACAATAAGATCAACAAAAGGATACATATCCGTATTTGTATGCATGGCAACCAAGGCCATACATCTTGAACTAGTATCAGATTTATCATCTTCATCTTTTCTAGCAGCACTGAGAAGAATGGCTGCTAGACGAGGAACACCTCGACACTTATACAGCGATAACGGCACTAACTTTGTCGGCGCTAACAATGTGCTACAGCATGAGATCATAGAGCTTAAGAATATAATCAATGAAGAATTTTTATCGCATGTTAGCGAGATGGAAATAGAATGGCATTTTAATTCCCCTTCTTGGCCTAGTGCAGGAGGGTTGTGGGAAGCTGCCGTGAAAAGCCTCAAATATCATCTTCGTCGAGTTATTGGAGAACAAAAGTTAACATTTGAAGAATACGCCACAGTTTTAGCACAACTTGAAGCATGTCTGAACTCTAGACCCCTCTGCGCTTTAACAGAGGATCCTGAAGATATTGACTACCTAACACCTTCTCACTTCCTATCGAGTGGCCCGACGCTAACAATCATCGAAACAGAAAGAGATAAACGCACGAGATGGCAATTGACTCAAAAAATATTTCAAGACACTTGGAAACGCTGGCAAACAGAGTACCTCTGCCAGCTAACAGCAAGAAGCAAATGGTTAAAAGCACAACCAAACCTGAATATAAACGATATTGTCATCATACACGATGCAAACCTACCAGCAGGGAAATGGCCAATGGGCCGAATTCTCGAAATCCACCCAGGGAAGGACGGTTACGTTAGAGTTGTCACTGTTAAAACAAAAAACGGTGTCATCAAGAGACCTATAACAAAATTATCAATTTTACCTGTCCACCACAATAAGTCAGATAAAGATGTTCCAGCTTCAAAATCATGTACTGAAACGTCATAAAATTATATCACGACTGAAAAAATCTATAAAGACGAGGAAGTCCTCGAATTGATAAGTATCAATTACATAGGAAACTTATGATACCATTTTATCGGCATACTAGATGACAACTTTGCCGAACAATATCGAAAAAGAAATGCACTCGGTCTCATCAATCAAGAATATTATTTATACTTCGCGTTAAATCAAACTTTAGTAATTTAGTCCTCACCTCTAACAAAATCATTCTTACATACATAAAATTGTTTAATCATCTTGTATATCAGCTTCATGAATAACCATCTATCAGCATCCATCAGCTTCTCTTCTCTTGCCCGGGAGCATGTACGGGCCAACCATACAAGTTTCTGCTGCGTTCGCTCGTTGCATCGCTTTCTGAGTATATTGTTTTATAAAGTCAGTGCATCAACATCGTTCAGACCGAGCAGCGGCGAACGCACTCATTAGCATTATTATCACATATATTTTATCATTAAATCAAGTTATAAAGTCTTCCGGTGTTTTAAATCATAATATAGCAATCAATAAGGTGTCCCGTACACTTAATATAAGTAACTACATAAACCTTTATTTTCTACATTATATTAGTATAAGCTATTTACCTTTTTGTACTAATGTAATCTAATAATTGGCATGTAACAAAAGTTAATAGTAAACTTATCGATTTACAGTAATAAAAAATTTATTGAAAAAAAAGTGTGTGTGCGATTCACACACGATAGAAGTGAAACTTAATTTTAAAAGATATTTTATATTTTATTTAAACAATGTGCAATATACATACACACCGACATTTGCACTCTCGCTTTGGCTCACACAAAGAGGAGAGACCGATAATGTGTGTTAAACGTTTAACATTTAACGTTTAACGCTTGGAAGTCGCATAAGAAGTTTAACTTCAAAAAAGGTGTGTGTGCGAATCACACACGATAGAAGTGAAACTTCATTTTAAAAGACATTTTCTATTTTATTTAAACTGTGTGCAATATACATACACACCGACATTTACTCTCTCGTTCTGGCTCACACAATGAGGAGAGACAAATAATGTGAGTTAAATGTTTAACGTTTAACATTTAACATAGGTTTTTATATTAGTGCTGTTAAATATACTCAGAGCAAGTCAGTTATAAACTCTTAACTTATTTATGTACTAGCAACCATCCGTAACTTAATTTTTATTTATTCGGGTAGGTGGAGTTGTTGTAAATTTTATATCTTTAAACGAGCAATTCTTGTGTATACACATCATTACATAGTATAAAATAAAGTCGCTATAATCTGTCCGTCCCTATGTATGCTTAAATCTTTAAAACTACGTATCGGATTTTGAAGCGGTTTTTGTAGTAGATAGAGTGATTCAAGAGGAAGGTTTATATGTATCATACATACATAATATTGTAGAGAAACACTGGTAAATTTAGAGGTTTCTAAGTGATGTCGTAAATAAACACATTTTTTGCGCTTACATTGCAAACGCTGGCTGAACCCCACGAGATAAATCAAAATAATGTACTACAGTATTGTACACCTTAAAAAGATCAATAGAAATGTCCGCGATGGTATATATCTATCTCTTAAGGGTAACCCACAATTATAATTTTTTATCCTTTACATTTTACGGGAAAAAATGGCTTATTTACGAAGTGATTTTAAGCAATACAAAATTAATCTTTATCCAATTAAGCACCTTAAATAGATTGTCCATTTAATATAGATTAATATGGCCCTTTATAGCATGTAATTTAAATGAATATTTCCGAAGATATTACAGATTTGAAATGCAGGGACATAGCGTTGCGGTGGTACCGGCCCCGGCCGGCGGCGCTTGCCTATAACATTCTGTAGTAGGTAGGTATATTTAGTATCAGCATTGCACCCGTGCGAAGCCGGGGCGGGTCGCTAGTATATATATATATATATAATCCGAATCTCTGAAACGGATCCAACGATTTTCACGAAATTTAGTATACAGGGGGTTTCGGAGACGTAAATTGATCTAGCTCATTTTCAGAAAATGAAAATGTTTCGTGTGTTCAATAATGAACTTAAACAAATTCCAGAAAAATATGACTCTTCTCGACTTCTATTGGCGAATAATAATACTATTGAAGTGAAACTTCTTATGCGACTTCCAAACGTTGAACGTTAAATGTTAAACGTTTAACGCACATTATCGGTCTCTCCTCTTTGTGTGAGCCAGAGCGAGAGAGTAAATGTCAGTGTGTATATATATTGCACACTGTTTAAATAATATAGAAAATGCCATTTAAAATGAAGTTTCACTTCTATCGTGTGTGAATCGCACACACACCTTTTTTGAAGTGAAACTTCTTATGCGACTTTTAAGCGTTAAACGTTAAATGTTAAACGTTAATCGTTTAACACACATTATCGGTCTCTCACCGCTTCAAAATCCGTTACGTAGTTTTAAAGATTTAAGCATACACAGACAGATTATAGCGACTTTGTTTTATAGTATGTAATGATGTGTATACACAATAATTGCTCGTTTAAAGATATAAAATTTACAACAACTCCACCTACCTGAATAAATAAAAATTAAGTTACGGATGGTTGCTAGTACATAAATAAGTTAAGAGTTTATAGCTGACTTGCTCTGAGTATATTTCGCAGCACTAATATAAAAAACCTATGTTAGAAATTATGATAGCAACTAATTCCTAACGCTCCAATACGTAATAGAATCTACCTTCCCTAGTTACACTGTTTGTTGAATCAATTCAAATTACCTACGTAAATATGTTCTGTAATAATGTACACTGGTTAAGTTGAATTTTTGACAATTGAATTTAACACCAGTAAATATTTAAAAAAAGAACCTATAAATAAATATTATTGAATGAAATTTTTAGTTTCCAAATAAGGTTCATCATACATTTCTGAACGTAAACAATATTCCAAGCCTCCAACAATAAACACTCTAGTAAAGTTTATAGAGCAGCTAGTGTTTCAATACTGAAGCTAAACAAGGTACATAATCCAGGCGTTTGTAATGTAGTTGTATGGGTTTGTTGCAAAGTTGTGGCCACGCGCATGAAGCTTCAAAGCACAGTGACGCGTTATCCAGGATGCTACGGTGTCGGCAGCTGACCGTTAGCCCGTGCTCCAAGGTACAACCTGTTTAACTACTTTACGAGCCCCTTAAACAAATAGTTATATACTAAAACTAATCTATATTAACTATTAAATTAACTAAATAAACTAATATTATAAAAGCGATACCACTTTGAGTCACGTACGGTTAAAGAAGTCCGTCACGAGTAAAATTTTCAAGTTTTATTGGTTAATATAAAACGTTTTTTTTTTATTAATTGCAAAAAAAAACTTGAAAGAGTGGAATCTAAGAAGTATATATATATTGTTTTACTAAACAATCAATGTTTTCTTTTTGTTAAATTATCTAGATTAATATAATAACAAGTTAAATTTTGTGAATATATTTGTCGGAATCTTTGACATAACTCATCCTATTCATTATATATTTTAGTTTTTAAATACTTTATTGACTAGAACCATCGATGAATGATTGGTTTCCGTACTGCTTCAATTAGATACCGTCGTAAAAAGCTGCAATCAAAACTCGATTCCGTGTTATACCGACAATACTGTCACATTGACAAGCTTCATTTCAAATAATCACTACAAACTATATTAAATGGCCGTATTCTATAAGAGAATGTTTGTAGGTAGCGCGGTATCTATTTGAAGCACAGCAGACACTAGTCATTAATATATGATAAGAACATTGATTTTAACGAAGAACTAAGGGGCTTAGCCACAAAAACACCCATACAAACACAAACAGATATTTAAAAGTAGCGGACGTTAGTTATACAAAAACACTTTATTTTAGGAAAATGAACAAATCAAATATATCGAGTGATGTTTTGTAATCATAGACTATGTGACATTTATATAATCAAAAGGAGAACCTGTTAAAATAGATTTAAAATGTAAGCAAATTACAACATGCGTTACTTTGCATAAATTAATCGTGAATAATGGATTAAAACTTTATTTGCTACTTCCGCCTGGAACTGATTAGCAGTAGTTACACGTCTTTGTAACTAAAAATGTTTATTAACCTATAAGTTTGCATACTTCGACGAAATCAACATCAATCGAAGTATTACTTGAGGGATTAGGGTATATGAATGAATTATTTTTATATTGATACATAACCGTAAAAAATAAAACACTGATAAAAATATTACACTTTAATATTATTATAAATATATCAAAGAGAGAGAGAGAGACATCAGAATAGACTATTGAAGATAACATGATTTTCCTTGATATCCTAATTACGGAATCTTGTGGGCCTAATCAGGGTTAAGTGCAAGCATTATAGAGATGTACACGGTCCGATAATTCAAGTGAGAGTGACGTCTGTTTTATTTGGGGTTACCCCCAGTGGCATCCAACCTCCCCTATATAGCCACTCCATGCCTCGCATGTCTGATGTTATCGCTGTCCGTAGGCGATCTAGTAATTGATCTTGAACGTCCTCACAATCCAACAAGCTCCAGCCAGAATGATCTTCCCTTCGAGTTCCGACTTAGTAGGTTGCCTTGAACAATCTTAGGATCCATATTAACGGAGATCTTCACAATGCGATTGCTCGAGCTAGAACCATACTTCAAGCCTGTCGTTGGCTGCTTATATAGGTACGTGGATCACAGAGCATACCTGTTTCTAGCGCGTGGCGTTGTTTCTACTTTCATTTCATTTATTTTATATACGCCGTATTTTGTCCCTGTATTTGTCACCGTATTTGATCCCTGTCAGGATCTGTTACCGAGTATCAGTGACGTCAGCGTCCGCGACAAAATTTTGTATAATGTACAGTGTTTTATAACTTTTATCTCAAAAAATATATATTTTATAAGGAATTATGATATGAAAGGAAGTGGAAACCATTTTATATGTACTGAATTGTTGCTATGTGTAAAAATACGATAATAAATACAACTGATAAAGTGTATTTCCATGTCCCATGAAATATGATTTAGACTTTAGAAATATTGTTCGGTTCGAAAATGACTAAACAAAAAATGTTTAATATTTTTATAATACATAAACATTTCAATATAGAACATTACGGATAATATTAATAGAGATGTTCAGACGTGAACAATACAACATTTTACAGGTTTATATCCTATTTAATATAAAAGTATTCGGGTGAACCGTACCAAGCGAAGAAAGTGTTTTTGTGGGGTGGTAGCTCATACCAATTGTATTCGACTAGATCGCGACGACAATACACCAAATGTAATACACTACATCATGGCACGCTTATGCGTATCGCGTTCCGGGATCAGCCGATGTATATTCATTAATCAAGCGAGGTAGTAGGGATCTAGACCTGACTGGATCACCACCACTATGCACGATTTTATGATTCGATTCTCACGATTGTCCCCGTCGCATTCTTTCCATATCGTACTGTACACACCATCAGGCACAGTGCCGTAACTATGCCGTGCGGTATTGTATAATTATATATAACACACATATTGTCTTAGATTACAGTTGTATCTAGCAGAGTTGTTACTTATCATAGGGCGATCATTCTTCGACTTTGGGGATATCTGAATACGGACTTTGAAGCCACGATTCGATTTGACCAATAGCGTTACGTTTTGTGATTTTAAATTTCGCTCGTATTTATAACAGTTTTTATTAATGAATATATACAAAAACCAAATCAATCATAAGAAATGTTATGTGTAATTGGGTTTAAAAAAAAAACTATTTTTTATATGTATTTCAAAGCTTAATCATAATTATATTAATATTCAATTGGGAAAACTGTTTTTTTTTAATATTAATCATAGACAATTCAAAATTTGTAATATTTTAAGAAGAATCACATGTCTACGAACGCCCCACGATTCGTCGCCAGATTTGTAACGTCATAATGTTAAAGGAATTTCATCGAGTAAGCTGTGTTCTGCAATGAGTAGAAATTAACATTGTGATGTCACACGCGCTCAGGATTGTTCGGGAAAGATCGGCGCGTTTTCGGTACTGGATTGAAAATTTTATTTTTAATTTAATATAACTCGTTAATTATAGCGAAAAAAAAAACAAAAATATTTTTGTTATAAAACTAATATATGATCTTTCCATTTATTACAAAAACCCAATTCTACAGTAATAAAGATTCCAATTAAAAATACTTCACCTATATTTAAGTTAAATGTATTTTCTCTATTGTGGTCATTTCACGTTTCATCTGCAAAATGTTTTTTTTTTTAATTATAATAAAATAAAAAGTATTTTATCATATATACCTTTTATGTTAACGATCGGGTCTAAAAAATAACAATTGTTTGTTGAAGAAAGCGTAACAACTGCTAATTAGTTCCTGGCAAAAGTAGCAAAGATATTTTTTAATCAATTATTAAAAACATGTAATGACTGCTGTGGCGAGAAACATAACGATAAATATCTCTTGGACTTACAATCAACATATTACTTGGACCACCGACCTATAAGCGGGAATCGAGGCGTCGCGACGTCTGTCTTCCGGCCGGAGCGCCGCACCGTGGCGCGGTGTCACCGTACCTTTGTGCAACTAGTGGCGATACGCGGAACAATGATCACCTGGAATTTATTCAATATGCAACATGGCGGTACTTATTCATAAAGTTATGCTATTATATGACAAAACTGTATACCGTAGGCCCATAGCACGCAGTATGGTTAACCGCGGCCGGTTATTAATCACAGTTTAAAAAAAAAGCGTGTACTTATGTATCCACGTAAGACGTTATATGTTTTTGTTGTCGTAACTAAACAAAAATAACTACAAAAAAAATATCACGCGGGCCAACAACTTGATACAATTAGCCATAAATTATTAGTAATAATTATATAAAGTATAACTTCCTACGTGTGTAGATAGAAGTACACACATATTTTTTAACAAATATTTTTATTTTTTTCTATCGCGAATACAATTACAAAAACTAGCATTAAGCTTGGTTTGATTATAGTGCAAACCCTAAAATACAATAACAAACCGGCTGAGTGTGAATTGGACTCTTGCTACATGCTGGACGAAATAACAGGAACCTTTTTTTTGTTTTGGTAAATATATAAACGGAAACCCCGGTCCGCGAGTTCGACTCGCACTTGACCAATTTTTACTCTGTATCGTGTAAGGCAGGGTGCGTCTTAGTTTATCTTTGCTTAAAACAACAAAGCTATACAGTTTACAAAGAAATATAAGTTTTTATTAATAAATACCGAAGAGTCATATAATTCATTCAGAGCAAAGTTAAGTTTTCTTTATAAGTGCAACTCTGGGAGAATAATAATATATTTTCTGTATAAAAAGAAAAATCATTTTTTTTTTCATCTTTAATGCGTATCTACCAACCTACATATTATGAAACTCAAAGTTTTTTTTAAATTCAATATTATGTTTTCTGACCAGGTTATAGGTTATATTTTGTACGTACATACGTACGAACGAAATAAGCAGTGACAGTGAATGATATCGGAAAAAAATATATTTAATAATGACAAACAATAATTGTGTAGTCCACGCAAACAGAGCCGCTGGCCCAACTAGTCGTGATATAAAGAAAATGACAATTATAATTCATTATATAATTTTTTATATTACTTTACTTTTTTTTTACGGAATTATGATGCCTAGTGAAAACATTATATATATGTGTGTATATACTAATTTTCTTTTTGAATTTTACGAGATTTTTTATAATATTATCCGCAAATAATAATATTTCAAAACCTTAATATGGGATTTTATTGTTAAATTGTAATACACACTGTGTATTATTCCAGCCCCTTATTATCCGCATTTTTAATACCCCCGGGTCGAATAATCAACACGGACTGTATATAATTCATTTTTTTGTTTTGCACCTTATTTTCTTTATTATATTAGGTCTTTACCTATGAAATTGCCGTTTTGTATGAAAAAATTTAAACGATGTTTTTTCATGTATTTTTTATTTGTATTAAACGAAGTAATCACCCATGCAATCAATGCATCTTTGCCAGCGTAGTGGCATTTTATTGATGCCCTTCTTAAAGAAATCAGCTGGACGGGAGGCAACAAATTCTTCAAAGGCATTTTGTACTGCCTCTCGGGTATTGAATTTCTTTTCCGCCAAGGAGTTATCCAAATTCTGGAAAAAGTAGTAGTCTGTAGGCGCAAGGTCTGGTGAGTAGGGCGGATGACGGAGAACTTCCAACCCCAGTTCTTGCAACTTGGAGACCGTCTGTTGTGCAGTATGAGGTCGCGCGTTGTCGTGCAAGAGCAGCGGAGACGAGCGATTGACCAATGCTGGTTGGAGATGTGCCAGCTTCTCCATCATTGTGTTCAGTTCTTCACAGTACACATCTGCAGTAATGCTCACCCCGTTTGTTAAGAAGCTGTGATGAATCACACCGGAGCTAGACCACCAAACAGTGACCATCACTTTTCTAGGGGTAAGTTTTCGTTTAGGGCATTGTTTAAGTGCTGAACCAGGATCCAACCAACTTGTTGAGCGCTTGCGGTTATCAAACAGAATCTATTTTTCATCGCAGGTAACAATGCGGTTCAAAATTCCTTCATTTGTGTCTGTTGGGCAGTGCAAGGCACGTCACGACGCGTACTTCGCGCTGGCGATCATTGAGTTCGTGGGGCACCCATTTGTCAAGCTTTTTTGCCTTGCCAATTTGACGCAAATGGACCAATATTGTTTTGACGCTAACGTTGAAAGCTGCTGCTAATTCAGCCGTAGATTGTGTATCATCAGCTTCCACAATCACCTTTAATTCGTCATTGTCGACCAAAGTCGTCAGACGACCGCGAGGTTCATTTTTCAGGTCAAAATTCCCAGAACGGAAGCGAGCAAACCAATTATATGTGGTGCTTTGGTTTGTAGTGTTAGCTCCGTAAACGTCGTTGATGTTGCGTGCCGCTTGTGCCGCGTTACTGCCACGACGGTGCTCATATTTCATAATTACTCGAATTTTTAACGTATCCATGATGACAAAAAAGATTGAAATGCGATGAAAATGTAACAATAATCAATAAACAAATGACTACTTTTGGAAAAAGAATTCCATGTTTTTAAAATAAATTTAATTTGAAATTAGAATTCTTAGCCAAACAAAAATTATTTTGATTTGAAATGGCCAGTACTGCAGAACGGCAATTTCATAGGTAAAGACCTATTATAAGTTCATCATCATAAGTATCATATATTCATCTAATACAGTTGATGTTAAGTGATCACTGCATACAACGACCATGGCCCCAAGGCTAGTCAATGGTCTATAATGTTGCTACTCCCGAGGCCTGAGTTGCAACGCCTCACGTGCCAGTGTGTGTCACCAATTACATCCTTCATAAAATAAACAGAGTATTAATGCTTTGCAGCAGAAATAGAAATGGAGATAAAGTTTCCGAAGTCAAACCTAACATTTTCAGTTTTTTAATCTTTATAAAATATACCATACAATTAAATTATTTTATTGAATAACAACACTTTACTATTTTCACCACACCGGTATGAACCTAATTTATTGTCGCATGAAAAATTTTCTGCAGAGCGTATACCTGCATACAGTGCATACTGTTACGAAAATGCGGTAAAACTTTATATTTCGCAGTGTATGTGTATTAACGCTTATTGTGTTGACATTCAAAAAACTTTGTTTTCTATTACCATTATTAATCTAGAAGAAGAAAATACAAATTAAGCTCGAGACAAATAACAATAAAACGTGGAAACATTTTATTAAAGTGTAATTACAATTACTCATTCAAACCAAATGATATCTCCGAGACGAAACTTCAAACGAATTAATATATATGAGAGACCATTTAATAATATTTTTCGAGAATCATTGTTATTTAATTTGGAAATATAATTCACGGCAAGAGAAATAAAATTAAATTCGTAATTCTACGTCCAACGAAAAAGGCTAATGAATATGGATGGTGCTACAGCAGGGCGATTTTTTCTTATGTTCCTTTGTAACCTTGTTCAAACCTATACATCATAGACCTATAATACGTGCTTATGTATCTAGGATATGAAGTTAAAATACAGGTAATGCTAGTTGATAGAATAGGAGAAATATTCAGATGAGAAATTTTTTTAGCACCTATATCGAATACCAGCTTTGACATATATTAGTAATGTGAAGAAAAAGCTTCTCCACCAGACGTGGTAATGCTCAAGGATAGGTGCGATGATCATGTTCGCCCATACCAACCCTTAGCGAATGAATTTTCGAAAATTCTTCTTAGTTTCTAAACCTATCACATTATATAAGGAATTCTTATGAAAAACTTTATTTATATATGTAATAGCTCGTCAAATTGACGGCGCTGTCCCTGATAATAACTACAGTATAATAAAAACACAACGGCGACCACCGAGAGATCGAAATCCATCGGCGGTCGCCGCTGTCATGCCGGCCTGCATAAATATCTCTTCACTTTACGCTTCAAGGACCCGATGTCGTAAGGAAAAGGGAACATTGCACGGGATATGATTCCACAGCTTCACGGCACTCACCAGTTTAAAATGTATGTTGTCTGTCAGTCAGTTTTATATTTTTTTATAAGTAGTATTATTAATATTTATAACCACAACTTACTATCGGCATGTGACGTAGCCCAAGTTAAGGGCACTGGGGGCAACCTTAAATATACAAAAATACATTGGTGTTTCCGTCAAACTACTCGTAAATGTTAATAAATCTTTGGGAATCTTAGCGAGAGATTAACCACATACCTTGTATAAAAGCTTCAAAGCCAAAAAATAACGCGTAACTACACAGCCGCTTACGACGAAGTACCTCGTTCCGCAGTACGCACTTGCAAACAAAACTCATAACTCAACGCCGACAGGTGGCTCTGTTTGCCAAGGTTATGTGAAACCGAAAGACAATTACAAGTTTTGTTCGTGTTTTCCACTCATGAATGCGGCTTAATATATTACAGAAATCCGTATGTTTATATCTTTTTACAGTAGCGGTACGCTATGATGGCCGTTTTGACACATTACAATAGTGACGTGAAATGTCAATTTATTCTCAAAGAAATATAATCAAATGCGAGAGGTAATGGTGGTCGCGACCCAGTCGGATACAGATCTCTAACTCCTCGCTTAATTACTGGTGTATGGGGTTCGCTACTTAGTCGAACAAAATTTTTTAGTCCTACTATCCAGACACCTAAGTTTTCTACCACACTTGTACGTGACAAGTTGAAAATTTACCGCCAAGCTCCTATCGACGCATTCTGTTAACATTCTAATCAACTTAGGTAAGGTAAGTTAGAAAACAATTCTAGGTAGTGTGTTAACATCTTCTATCGCCTCTTCACCTAACACAGGTCTAACTGCGGACTAGCACTAACAACAGATAAAAACTAATAATATTCACATATTAAACAACTTATTTAATTTTAATGTAAGCTTCTAGCAAATATAATATAAACAAACAATATCCGCTTAGTAGAAACTTCCGTTCTCTGTTTGGAGTAAGTAGGTACTTCAAGATGCTCATTTCTAGAACTAAATAATCCTTGTTCTCGGCAGTTAGTTGTATAACTGCGAGACATTTATATTACTATGTTAAGTCTCAGTCAGCCGCTTACTTTCAGAATATAAATTGTGTGCAATTATGTAGAAAGACGAGTTTCCAGTTAAGTTACCGTAACAATTTTATACCTTACTTGAATTCCGAGGTTACCTTTAGTTAAGGCCATCAGAAACGCTAGTTGTTGTTTAATTTAAAATTGTTTACTACGTGTGGATTTTATATTTGTTTGTTTCACGCAGATATTTACGCAGTCAACGATTTTTAACATCAGAAGAGGCTGTTGAAGTGTTTAAAAAGCATGTTTCCGAGAACACTACTGAGGAGTGGCATAAATGTTTTCAAAATTGTTTTATTCTTGAAAAAGTGCATTGAAGCTAAGGGAGAATATTTTGAGAAACAATAAATTGATTTCTGACTAGTCAGTTTTTTTTTTATTTATTCCAGAAATGTTTAGTGCGCCCCGCGTACAAAGGGAAAATTTACAAATTCCGCTCTAAAAATTAATACTTTTTTGACTTATCAACATTTACACGCAAAACGTACTAAGAATTACTTTGGCAGAATAATACTTTTATCTAAAATATCTGCAGAAAGAAAAAGAGATAATCAAAAAAGTCTTATCTCTTTCAGCGTATGCGGTAATTTTACAGAAAACTCAAAGTCACTCAAAAATTAATGATAAGGCTATGATCGGAGATTCTTTGCTTGATGAAATGAGTAGATCCAAGCAACAACCAAAGTCAGATATAGCTTGAAGCAATGCTAAACTTTAGTGGAAGATTTCCTCTTACGTAGCTCTTGGAACGGATGGCCGATGTGGCTCAAGGGTTCTATAATGGCGACCTTGTTCCGGAAGACGCAGCGTGGACAGACCCGCAACAATCATTACAGCGCAGGATCGGTCCTTGTGGCGATCTTTGTGGATAGCCTATGCTGTGGACGTCTTTTAACTGAAATGATGATAATAGTAAAACAATTTGACCGACGTAACTTGAAGCATTAAAGACAAAAAAAAATATAATAAGCACACTACTGTAACATATAGCAGGTATGTATAAAAAACTTATCCTTAAAATATTGAGTAACTTTTGACTGACAAATTGCCCGTTTCATGGCCTCAGTAGTGAAAACATCGGATAGACACAGTTTTATCTCCAAGAAACTTTTCAATTTACAGTGAATATTCTACAAGGTTTTTTCTATATCTCTACGGGTATAAAAATGTACGATATAAAAACTGGTTTTATTTCACAGTTATTATTTTGTTTTCCATTCGGTACCTTTGAATTTGAATTTTTTATCAGTATCTATAATTGGTACTATATGACTTGTTGTTTGTTTAGTTTTTATTGAAACACGTTTTAAATGCAATTTTTGTTTAAGTGAGCTTAAAATTTTGTAATATCCATGACGTTATAAACTGTTGATTTAAAACTACATAATAATTACAATTTTATATTGATTATATTTTGTATGTAGTTGAGAAAAAAAGGGATGCTTCTATACAAATAACCTCAAAAGAGAGGAAGAGAGAATTAAAATGTTATGACGTATGTAGTAGCTGTAGGAAGTTTTGTTCTGTTTCACACAAATATTTCGCCAGAAAATTAAGCAATGATAGCCGTTTATAATAACTTATTTCACGGAAATGTTTGCCCTTTGAATACACAATCTTTCTAAATTCCCAAAAATATTGCTTGAGCTATTATAAATATAATTTAGAGTCCAATTTCTCATTCAAAATTAACCTTTATGTCGTCTTAAATAAATATTATATGTAAATTTAAAGATATTGTTAAAATTACTTAACAAAGTTGAAACTTTCGATGTTAAATTAAAACTTTAATATCGTTTCGCATAAGTAATTGGTGTTCGTAGAGCGTTTAACCTAAAAGTCATTTGGACCTTGGAAATTGTGCGAACAATTTATACTAATTTGAGATCTAAAATTGAATGGGGAGATCATTTAAAAATATTATGCTTTGAAACTTTTTTCACAAATTCGTTTGGATAAAGTGCGCCTGAAGAATTATAATATTATAGTTTGAGTTAATTAGTGCAAGGACACTGCGCTTTTGTTATTTGTGTACACTCTATGGTCCATGGAATATAATTAAACTTTTAAATGCATAGATAATGTCGTATTTCTACCTCCATACCTATTTTTTTGTTGTGTCAATTTATAAGTTATTTTCTATAACCTTTTCACTTTTGTTTTTTATTTTTTCATTTAAGGGTTACATAAATAAATTCCCTTTGGATTGTTTTACTTCCCGGTGATCTCCCGCGCGACATTTGTACTGTTCTTTGTTTCAAATAGCTATACTAGTATTTCAGAACTTAATTAAGATATTTTATCTTAAGAACTGGAAGTACATTGTTAATCACACAGTGCTTTGCTTTGAGACATCTAGTTGTTTAAAGAGAGACTTTTACCGTATCATGTATACCGTTGTTTTTACTAAATAGAATGTATTTACTTCTAACATTATAAAAGTACTAGTGGAGCCGATAGATGTTGTCCTGCGCCCGAGCTAACGTCGGCTTGCCTAAAACTAAAAACAACCTAGATCTCAGCCACACACCATCGACCAGGTTCAATTGTGAATCTAAACCACCCGAGAAACACGCAAACACACACACAAAACTATCATTAAAATCGGTTCACCCGTTTAGGAGTTCAGTCACATACACACTTACAGAAGAATTATATATATATAGATGAATACAATAAAGACATATAGAAAAATATAAGTGGTAACTTGACAGTAGCGATTGTCGGAGAAGTCAAGTTTTAGCTGGAGGGTTCATTAGTCTGCTTCACTGGACTACAGAGGAGGCACCACGCCGCTTCGCCCCCCGTAACCTTGTTATACCGCCAAAGATTTTACACTGTTGAAGTTTTGTGTCATCTCATGTTAACGAAGGCTTTTTAGAATTTATGCAGATATTTTGAATTCATATTTTTGTGTCAAGGTTCTCCAAGTTTTCTTATAATTTTATATCGTTGTGATGGGTGAGCAGATCACCTAACGATAAGTGATCATTGCAGTTTGTGATCATTAATTTGTTCTAACATTTACGTCGGTTTCAAAATCTATACAAATAAAAAGATTGCGATTTGCCGTTTTGCGCGCATCACGCAAAAACTACTAAATAGATTTTGATCATTTTTTTTAAACCTTAGTCCTGATTTATATTTCCAGAAAAAACACGATATCTTAATTGAATAAAAAATTACACAATAAGATGAATATCCATACTGCCTTGATGTACAGGATGGCGCTGTCCACATTATGAATAATTATAAAGACATTACTAAGAACTTAGAACTGCTTCAGTTACGACGGTACATTGCGTCACTGATCCTATACATTGCGTCTCTGATCCTATTTTATCGTCTATATCATGGCGAGTGATCTGAAGAGTTATTAGAACTTGTCATCTCTCTTCCACTATAGAACCACGTGGGTTGGTATAAGAAATTAATATCGTAACTTTGTATTCTCGATACATTTTTAATAATTTAATGTATGATCGCAAAAACTTAGAGAAGCTAGATTTCGTAAAAGACCGGCGTAGTGTTTGTTAACAGTAGAAATAAACACAAATTAGTAATTCTGTGTTGTGTCCGTGTAACATTAATAAAAGTTTTTTGGGTAATTGTATAAGGCTTTAGAATAAGATCCTTATTTTAAAAGCAAATTAATTTTTTTCCAGATAATGAGCTCAAGGACCATGTCAAGCAGGTTTTACTGTCAAAAATAGGGTATTATTCACTAAAATAATATAATTGTTACATACCTGTAATCATTATTTACTCAGTAAAAAATAATAATTATTAATAAGCCCGATCGAGTTTCTTCTCGATGACTAGGATGTTTTCCGAACCGGTATTACTGCTGTAAAGTTTATGAGTGCCTCCTTAGAGCCTAAACTGAATAAAATATTATTGAATTTGGTTTTTAAAGCACAGCTTCACGGTAGCTTCCATCTCTGCAAGAGTAGAGAAGCTTGTAAATTCTTACCTTTCTCGGCGAGCGTGTTGTCTTCCTGCTGTAATATCAGGTCCTTGAAACGAAGCGTAAAGAGGCGTTGATAGCGTGACGGCATCGATTGTCGATAAAATTTATAACCAACTGGCATTTCTGAACTTCACCGTATTTTCCATCAGGTTCCTTGCAGGCATTTTAATAAGTATATACTATATGTATAAAATAAGGAATACGTAGAACAACTGGTTTGGAAAAGTGTCACCAACATAATGCTTCGCTGATTCCGGCACGAGGAATATGTGAGCGATGAAAGAATAACAAAAAATATGTACAATACAAATGTTTGCTGATACAAGAGCCGGGTCACCGAGTCTGACCTATGCGAATAAAATAGAAATACTACAGACTGTAGTTAGGAGAAAAAATAAGAAGCGTTAGCTAAATAATATAAATTTATCATCTGAGGGGTATATATAACATAACGTTACCTTAATTTTAGAATACAGAAATGTAAAAATTAAATTAACTAGAAGCAACTATTTATATTCAATTAAATCAAAATATTAAAAATTGTTTAGTAAAAGGTTGGTAAGGAACTATGTACACATTGATTGTAAGTTGGTCACTACATAGGGCTGCTCTCCTCCGGATTCGTCCTAGTTTGAAAAGCGTCTGTGGAACGTCAGGACGGATTTTTAAAAAGTGTGCAAATATTTAAAGGAAAATGGATTTATTGATTAGCAAATTAAAAACTTATTTCAAAATGTTGGCTTACTTAATAAGATGAGATTATTATATTACAATTACTTGTCTATTTAAATTGTATGTAGCAGTAGCTGTGTTTCATGATTTCGCTTATGTTCAATTTATTCGACCAATTCTCCGTCGCGACGTCCGTGTAGCTTGTTGTTGTTTTCACTTCCCCTCGGTACTTACCTTCAGCTTTCAAGATTGCTTGACGTCCGCTCCGCATCTTAGAGTCGCAGCGTAAAATAATATAGTATAGCTTATATAAATTTGAATCTCTTAAATCTGACTAGTAGTTGCAGAGATTAGCGCGTTCAAATAAACAAACAATATCTTTAGCTTTATACATTTAGTATAGACAAAAACAAGCTATTTAAGTTTAAAAAAAAGTAAAATAAGATGTATACTATATTTTTGTTCAAAAACAATTTTAAGAGGCCGGGAATAAACTCGTCAGGGAAGTTATTTTCTGGCGTCAATAATTTAGGTGATGGTAGCGCTATCATTCTGCCTACTTTGCTGGTAGGAAGACTGAGTTAAAACGGCTTACGTGTGCTTATTGCCAACCAAGCTTTACTACTTATAGAACTTAACATTTTACATAGTAGTCTGTTTGGTATCTCATGGAAAAATATATTCATAAATCAATAACTATATTCGAAGGTAAGCAGTGTAAGCAGCCACGTGTTATCTCTGTCGTATAGGTAGCTGGTAGGTAATGGATCCGTAGTGCAGCCCCAGTGCTCTAGTTACAAGCCCGGACTCCCAGACGATCCAATATCCGTGGGAGAACGCTTCGCGCTACTCATTTCCGTCGACTCTACCCAACTACAGGGACGCATTCTGTTTGCTGGTTGTAATAAAAAAAAACTTTTTTTGCGAAAATAAATTTTTTTCTTAGATTTAAACATTCTATAAAAAACAACTTCTTATGTGGGGAGCCAATATATTAAATGCACTTGATTTATAAAAGGTCATGATATGTCTATAATTATCTCAAGAATCACTCGGTAGTTGAATATACAATAGCAGATTCCGGAACGGGATACTAAAACACATATGATTACAACTACCAGAAGTGTGGTAAAACCTATGAAAAGTTCTACTACAGAAGAACCAAAGCCACACTTATCTTAGTCACAAGGCTACAGTACTCACGTTACCGTGTTCTGAAGCGAAGTGGGGGGATTGGTAACATGCCAAACGAGGCATTTCTACTCAGTGCTCAGTAATAGCACTAACTGTTTGGTCTCAGTCAGAACTCCGGACTTTCTAAAATTGGTCATAATAGCTAAAGGCTACATTGACTAATTAACATAAGCAATTATATACTACTTCACATCATATTTAAAAAAAAATGAAGCCGGGCAAAATGCGCTGCCACCTAACTCATTGCGATTTCCTTGTTTGTTTAACGACGCGGAATTATAGGCCATAATATCAAGATGGTGATATTCTGGTGCGGAGGAACTGGCTCTCAAGTGTAGGTGTCAGAACACAACGATATTTACTTGGAGATAAATATTTATCATTATTAGCTATAAAAGGTATTGCATAAATATTAGGTCCTTACATATGTAATTGGCGTTTTGTTGAACATACCACCATGATCTCAAATATCTGGCGTTTGGTTAGCAATTCCAAATTCATTTTTTTTCCAAATTAAGGCTTGTGTATTTATGTTTCAAATTTAGTGATTCATTTATTTTCGCAACAATTATTTTTTCTTTGACATCGTTCTTTTCTCAAAATGGAAAACTTAAAATATCGCGTTATTTACGAATATTAGTTCCACCGTAGTATCAGCGCTGCATAAACAGGTCGAAGGATTAGTGTATGGGGAAGCTAGCATAAAAGAAAGCGTGGTTCGTTTTTGGTTCAACATTTTCGTTCTGAAAATTTTGACCTAAGAAACAAACCCTGTGGACGTCCGGAGACCCTATTTGATAATGAAGAATTAAAGGTAGTCGTAGAACCGGATATATCGCAAACCACGTCAGAGTTAGGCTTCGGTGTGGGTTCTAAAATAATTTTAATTCACATAAAACAAATTGGTAAAGTAAAAAAGGTTGAGAAATGGGTACCGCATGAATTGACTAAAGTACTCCAACAAACACGCATTGAGTGCTGCGCTACATTACTCAACCGTCACAATAACGAGGGAATTTTGAATAGTATTGTTATTTGTGAAGAAAAATAGATAATTTACGGCATTTAAAAACACTCACTACAGTGGTTGAACCCAGGTAAATTAGCCAAATAATGTCCCAAGAAAAAGTTGACTCCGAAAAAGGTACTGGTGAGTATTTGGTGGACCAGTGCTGGTGTAATATACTACAGTTTCCAAGATCTGACCAGACGATAACGGCAGATCTGTATTGTCAACAATTGCACACTATGATGGAAAAGCTAGCTGTTAAACAACCTAGACTGGTCAATCTCTCTAGCCCAGTGCTGCTACAGGACAACGCTAGACCTCATACTTCTCGACAGAGGGTCGCTAAATTAGAGGAACTGCTGGTGGAATGTCGCCGACACCCACCATTCTCCCCGAAGCTAGCTTCAATAGATTACCACTTTTTATGAAATTTGGACAATTTTTTGTAAATAACACAATTCAATTCCGATGAGGCTGTCCAAACTGCCTTCAAAGATTTTGTTGATTCTCGCTCCCACAATTTTTTCAGCAATGGAATGAATGAACTAGCTATAAAATGACGAAAGTTCATAAATAATAATGGTATATACTTCGATTGATTAAATATATAATTTCATAATATTTTTTCGTTTAACTTATTCCAATAAAACGTTTATTTCATATGTAAGGACATATTATAATATTTTATATAGTTCTGAATGAGTACCTGGATGGTTAACCTAGGTGGAACTATATCTCTATTATATATATACGAGTATATATAGCTTGATTTGTGCGGGATGAAACCCGGAAAGTAGCTGGAGACAGAATCACTTTTCCACAGTGTCGTATACCACATGAAAATAGAATTACCGTGTTCCAATGTCTTATGTAATATAATACATATATACTAATATTTTCTCTGCATGGTTCGCGCTTACTTGTTCTCGACACAAAATTTTTTGCAGATTTTTTAAAACCCACTAAATAGCAATCTAGTTGAACAATGTTCTATCATCCAATGGCTGCTGATATTTAGGATGATACCGTAATCCGCTGAACTCAAGCACCATAAAAAAACCATTGAGTCTGATGGTCGTGATGTATATTATTTCAATATGTTATATGATAATGATGGTGTTAGTTTAAGAAAACAAGACGTATGCCCAATTTAGAGTAGTCTAGCTTATAGAAAAAGATTAGTCAAGATATGAAAAGATCCATAAGTACAAACGAAAATAATTAATTGTGTACGTTTAATTTTAGACACATTGTCTGACATAGACTGCACCACGTCATCGTGTTTATGGGTGAATTAATTATTAGGCAAGGATTGTATTCCACAAGAGAAGCGATTTGTAATAAGTATCTGATAGTTCTTCGAGTGGAAATATTTTCTTTCAAAATTTATGTTCATTATTCCTAATTCTATATTTTTTATTTTAGATTTATGTAGCACATTTTGCTTGTGTCTACGAAAGTCTATTTTTTTCTAACGTCTAAGTTTAACCACAATTTTCCTCATCAAATGAAATAAAAGTGAAAAAGAATAAACATGTGTGAAGAAGCCGTAGTAAAAGTCTCGGCTCGAAGTATTAGGTATAAGTAACATGCCAATAAAATATATTTTTCGAATAATAATGGATCAAATGGTAGAGCATTTTAATACTTGTCTATAACTTTAATGGTAGGCTACAACTTTGAAGTTGGAAGATTGTTACAAAGCACGTACTGATGTGTTGCAGAAGTTGGATCTGAGACTTAATATTTTCTCTGTCTAGACTGTTACAATTTTGGGTTATATCACCTTATAACATCAGATGGGACTGTTTATGGACGTGAGAGTATAACATTAAAATGAGAAATAGTTATCGCTAAATTATTAACAATTTATGAACACCGCTATCAATATCATTAATATTCATTAAACGCAGCCCCAAAAGGTGTTGAAGCCAGCGTCAGTTGACTACTAGCTGTTGTTGTGCTCACTTAATCCCGCATAATGCCGCGCGAAACTGGTCCCCCGTTCCACTTATTTATTACTGATCTCGATTTGCATTCATCGCGTATCCTATACCTTTTCTCATGGCAATTTTTATCGGAATTTTTCTATTGAAGGCCGCTTGACTACTTAGTATGAATATTGAAAAATTTAATGTTCATTTTTATTAAGATATTTTCCAAAGTCCTATTAAATTTTTTACAAGCACTGACTTTATTTGAGCAAAGTCTCTAAATTTATTATTTATTTTTTCAATATAATACATACGGGTTCCGTTTCCCTCGCGGAAAAGTGTCGGGCCAATGTTTTCAATATTCTCCGCACGTCTACCCTTATCAAAATAAATTATAATATTTGTGATTCGAGAACAAAAATTGCTGGTATACATACCGCTATCTTGTGTGTTACTGTCTTCTATTGAAGTGTAAACCTATTGAAAAAATCGGACAAGTAGCGACTAGAATTTGCGCCCTTAAGGTTCTGTAATGATTACATTACATAGTTAAGTACAATGTAAAACTTTATACCTTAAGCTGTTTACGAAAGAAAAACAAAACTTTATATAATTTTATTGTATTATAATTTCACACGAGTTTACAAATTTTTTTTTTTCGAATTTATTCCTTAACTTATGTGAAAATACCTCTTTTCGTACCAAATTTCAAGACTCTATAATATCTGTTTGGAGTATACCCTATTGATTATGATGATTAGTCATCTAGTATCGAGTGTGACTTATTGATTTTTTCGTGAATGGCTGCGTCTCTTTATTTTTAATTTAATTTCGCAGAAGTATGAGGCCATAGATCTTAGTATATGATATTCATTCCAACTTCATATCTTAAGTCGTTTTCGATAAAAATAATCTTGATACACGGCAAGACATACGGACGACAACGTGATTCTGTTATTTTCATTTTATGGTACGGAACTATAAAAAAATATTTCAAACAAAAGTTGTACTACAGATTGCGCATAGAGCCGTGCCAATTAGGTGCGAAATCTTATTCAAGCTTTTAAATTATGCAAAAATAAAGCAAGATATGGTGTCAACTGCAATACTTATTAACCAAGTGAAATTAAAACATACAATTTGTATTATGTACGTTGTAAAATAAATCATAGTGGTCAAATGAAATATAGTCAATCAAATGGCCGCAGGTACACACCTCAGTACGTATCAATGAATTTTTCAATATTTATTTATTTAAAGATATCTACAGCTCTTAAATTAATATACCATACATACTAAATTAACATATTGGTTTAGCCAAGATGATTTCCATTGTTTTACATATAAAATAATAATAATAATAATTATACCCTAACGAAACTATTAATTACATCAATTTAATAATGGTATTTTGTACGTGTGGGCGTCTATGTGTGAGTGTGTGTGCGCGCGTTCGTGTCTTTATGAATGTACTAATTACATATATTTAACGAAGTCTGAATAATATCAATCGCTTTTCTTTTAAACGCTGCACTACTATCAAAGAATATGTCTAAGTTTTCTGCCTTCATATTATATGAGTGCATACACCTTATCAACACTGAATGACGAGCATAATTGGTTTTAGTTATGCGTTCGTGAAAGATCGTGGTCATACGCGTATGCCTTATTGAAGACCTTAGACCAATACGTTCTAACAAACACGAACAGTCGATTTTATTATTAATCAAATTACATAAGAACATGAGATAACATACCCAACTCCCGTAGGTTCTCGTTTATGTCCGCCGACAAAAGCATACCCCTACGCCTCAGTATCTTCAAAAATTTATTTTTAATGTTCTCAATTCTACGGCTATGTATATCATAACAAAAAGCCCATATTTCAGATGCAAATTCAAAAATACTTCTTACATAAGCACAAAATAAAACTTTAATAGATGAGTTATTTTTAAAAGGAACAGATACTCTACTTATGAAGCCTAACATTCTATAAGATTTCTGAGCAATGTATTCATAGTGATCTACATATGATAATTTATGATCGAGATATATTCCTAGATCCCTAACGCATGACACTGGAAACTATTGTATTATTAAGTCTATAATTATATTTAAGGACAATTTTTTTTATATAAAATTCTTAAAACCCACCGCTTAGGGATAAAAAAAATCTCAACATTTTTAGACGTTTGAAATCGCCTATTAAGTCGCTTGGTAGGTAAACACGGTGCTTAAGTTTTTTTTTTTTTCGAACTGACTATACTGTTAACTTTTACAGCTTCACCGGCCTAGGGGGCGAGCGCGTAAGGCACTCAGCCACGAAAGCTTTGCAGGGTGCTTAAGACTGTGCCCTCCTATGGGACGTGCTCTTTACTCGGCAGTCGGACATATATAGGCTAGTATTATTCTATTAAATCTAACATTAGTATTCTATTTACTACGTAAGTCCTACTTAAACGACCTCTGCTATATAAAGACACACCGTCCCCAAATTTATATTCTTATTATTTATGGGTGAGCGATGATTCAATCACTAGACCACCTTGACTTGTCAAGTTTAACAAAATAGACTATGTTAATAATTTAATTTCACGTTACTAATTTCGTATTTGAAATTCATAGTGATTGTTCTTTCAAAGTTGTTTTCAGATCCCAAGTTAATTAAATTATGTTCCCTATACATTCAACTAATGTAACCCAATTAAGAAATGTTTCTTTTTTACCTTAATTATTTTAATTTGAATGAACTGGTTTAATTTATTTATTTCATTGAATATATAGCCAAAGGATAATTAATTAATTGGGTTGGGTTGTTCAAAGGTTAATAAAATATCAAGCTAGACTGGAAAATAAACATGTATAAAATTGTATATATAAAGTAAGGTACAGTGTCTGCTAAAATGCTAAAAGAATCCATGAACGGTAATTACCATAGAAGCCCGGAAATACCTAGCTACTAAGATCTTTTATCATAATACTTTCGAGTATCAATACCTGATGAAGAAGCCATTAATATATTTTTAGTTATTTTTGTTTATTTTAAAGACCAAATAAAATAAAATTTTCAGGGTTCCGAAGTCAAAAGGAACCCTTATAGTTTCGGAATGTCCATCTGTCTGTCTGCAACTTAACTCTGAGATTGATAGTACTAGAAAGCTGTACTTTTGTATGGGTATACATATTAAACACGCCGACAAAGAGGTAGACTAAAAGCTTGCAAAAAATAATTATTTATAGGGCACCTACCTCCCCTACATGTAAAGTGAGAATGATTCTTTTTCTCGCTTATCACATCGTGTGGAGTGTCGTTGGATAGGTCATTTAATTTTTATTGTGGGTCTAGGAAAATCATTTTTCGTTTCAAGGTTTCAAGGTTTAAGTTAAAGTCAAGTGTGCCCCACTGCCAGCTAAAGGGCTGTTTTGGATATGGGAAAATAATAATTGATTATACATAATTAGGGTAAAAGGAAAACTATCAGAGGTAAGTAGGCTTTACGAGTTAACGAGTAATTAGTCAATCTATACTAATATAATAAAGCGGAGGAGTTTTTTTTTTGGCTTGATTGTTTGTTTGTTTAAACACGCTAATCTCTGGAACTTCCAGTCGGATTCGAAAAATTCTTGTATATGATAGCCAGATTCATGAGGAATAGTTTAGGCTATCTAGCATTAGGCTACGCCTCCTAGCTAGCCTTAAATATTGATTTTTGTTAAGTGAGTCGGAAGAAACAGCGCACCCGAACTGCTTTACCCACGTGCGCTTGCGTAATGGTTAGTGATACGTAAATCTAATGTTCGACAAAAATATTGTGCCCTAATATATTAAAAAAAGGCAATAAGGTATTTTGTGACAAAAATGTAGGTAAATTAAAAAGTGATTAATGAAAATTAATTAGACATATCATATTAATCTTTAAGGATGAAAGTTACTTCATCATAAAGACAATTTTATAAAGATAAACTTTACCATGCTTTATAACATAGCTTGGGATATAATGCAAAATTAAAATAATTCATATTACACCAAGCCGGACGCCGGCCAGGATACGGTCAAACATATATAGTATACTTTTGTATGAAATATTATATAAACATCCTTAAGTCTGCATATTGTGACGGGCAACTACGGAACCCTACGCAGCGCGTGGCCCGACACGCACTTGGTAATTTTTCTTATTAAATGTATTTGCTTGATAAAAAAAAAACACATTTCTGCTAACTGCACAATACGGTAACTAAGATGTTGCCATGATTTCCTTTTGAAATCTTTATTAAGACATAAGATTTAAAAATATTATAAAACTTCTAAGATCGAAACCAATATTATAATATTATAGTGGCCGTCTGTTACTATAATTAAACCAATTTATTTATTTTAAACTACAATCTATATACAGATAATATTTAGTAGGTTTTAGCGAATTTTTTGGGTGACGTAGCTCAGTTATTATTTATTAATACTGTTTTAAAAGACCTTTAAGCTTACAATATGATTCATATGAGATAAGAATCAAAATTTCTCGGTTTATAGCTCAATTCCACAACGGGATCCAGTTAATTTAATCCCCCCATTGGAATTCCGAGTAAATCCACACATTTATTATAAATCCTCGCCTCACTCTCGTAGGCTTTTTATGACGCCAATTCGCAAGACATATGTAACTTGGGACGTCGTAAATTTTGACAATATTTTTATTTGTTAAATGATTTCGTAATATAAACCTTAGTGCTTCGGTATAAGATACGAATTGGATGTTCAAGTAGAGTGGTAAACGGCGAAGAACACATTACTCTCGTACGTCATTGGATGCGTCGGATTACTGATGTAAGTGTCGTTAATACGACAGTGGTTTCCTCGAAATAAAATTAAAATAATAAAGGCACAGATGTGCGGGAAAATTCTCTAATGAAATAACGTCTGCCTAATAAATTCCTTGAAACATTAAATGAATACGACATTTGAAAACGTCATTTATAAATCGAAACGGGGTTTGAAATTTTCAATGGGTTAAGTAACTATTTTAATTTAAATTTCGGTCATTGTGCCCTTTGCAGCACTAAATCTTGGTGAACGAGTAGTTAAAATTGATGAAATATTCATCAGATGCCTGTTGGTTCGAGCCTCGGAGTATCCAAGAAATTTATCGAAATTCTTGTACGTTCAATACCTCGCAAAGAAAGTTAAGCATTTGAGAAATGTTACAAAAACTTCTTAAAATTTAGGACTCTCCTCAATTCGTAAGTAGCGTAATATTTCCCCAAGAAGCCTTTACCCAACAACGGGACATTTACAGATTGATAGTTTGTCGGAGTTAAGAAACAATTTGGGACCAAAGCGCATTAAAAATAAGCTAGACAGTTTGGTATCGACAATAATAAATAATATCAAATGGATTTTTATCTACGTAATATAATGACGATAAGAAAAGAGCATTTTACTGTGAAATCGAACCAGTTCATCCGCTTTTTTTTTACTCGCAACAATTTATTTTGCAGCACGATGCAATTTGCATGGAATTTAAAACAAGACCCAAACATTCACATAATCACCTAGCGTTTACCCGCCCTCGTTTACCCTGGCATACTTACATATTGCGGAACAATTACGGTACAGCTTGAACTGAACTGCAGTAAAATATATTTTAAAACTATAAGTGTAGTTGTTCGATTTTTATGAAGTTAATTAAATATGTAAATGTATCAGTCGCACTGATGCCGCGCCACGCCGGTTCAGATGTCACAACTACTATTTAATATCATTATTCGTTTACATATAATAAGTTTCAAAAATGTTTTAAGTGAAGTAGAACAAAGAGTTGAGATTTCTTTCTACTTGGCGCAGTCCGATTGCCACCGAATATTGCCACCCTACAGAAGATAAGTAGAATAAATTATTTATATAATAAAAACACGGAAAAAAAATTACAGTGACTGGCTCCAGTGAATCAAAAGAATCAGTGAATAGGAGAGGTAGAGCACAGAGACATTTCTTTGAAGATTTCTCTGTAATTGGGGCAGTCCGACTGGTGAAATACCGCCACACTACAGAAGATCGCAGCCAAATAACCCCTTGTTGTTTATTTTACTTTCCTGCGGTAGGGTGTCCAGAGCTCCTTGGAGAAGGAGAATTCAAGGTCGGTAACGCGCTAGTACGCGCGGTAACTTATGATATCCATAGGGTACACTAGCCGCTTATCATCAGGCGGGTCGTACGCTTGTTTGCTACTTGAAAACTGTACTGTATTATAGAAGGATCATCATCATACTTATTTCTGCCACAAAGCAGCATTTCGAGCAATGCTGTGTTCCGGTATGAAGCATGTGATTGGCAACATGCAGTGAGAGACGAGGTGTTCCATCTGAATCCTCAGAAAATAAACCTAGCCTATGACCGACCTCGGGACAGCGGCCCCTATTTTGGTTGCTTATAAATAACTGTTTACTATTTCATACAGTAAAAGGGATTGCGGTGGTTGGAAATACTTTTTAATTTAGAACTGCTTCAGTTGCGAAGATATATTACCTCGCTATGCGTTTTATATCGTCTATATCTGTTAGTTCTGAAGAATTATTTGACCTTATGCCAACATCTACCTTCCGTATAGGACCACGCGAAGCCACGGCTACACCTTGACATGGCTACATGCCAATCTCATCACAAACAAACAAGTTCGCAAGTTCTTACCTTTGCCGTAATGTGCAAATGTGTCCCAACTAACGTGTTCCCTCGGAGCACTATGATATCGAGTCCTTCAAATGAAGCGTGAAGAGTCATGTCACCAGGCCGGCATAACATCGACGATTGCTGATAAGTGTCACCGACGATAGCCGTTGTTTGTGGACTGTACCGTACTTAACATTTGGTACTGTACAGTCATTTTGCCAAGCTAGAATAAAAAAACATATCATGGTGATTAGAACATGCGACCTATATAAAAATGTTTAATTGAAAACGCACAAGTCATTTTCATTATCGCATTAAATAAAACAAAAGCGAAGGTATCCCGTGGAGCCCGTCGCGTGGGATTACCCTCGCTATATTTAATAGCATCTGATTCAGCATGAACCTGAGCTTATTCATTTATATTAATAATCGTTCTTGCTGTTATTAACTCTTAACCAACGACTTCTATCTTATACTAGACATACTGTTTCTTACTGAACAAATACTCACTATGTAACAAATTATCCATACGTAGTTTTTGCGTGTAAGGGTAAAAATATTATGTCCTTTAAGAGGTATTATGACAAAGCCAAAGCTGGAACTGTGAAAATGTTACTCTAATATGAGCTATAATATTTAATGTAAGTCAAGTTTATTTTTGAGTCACAACACAAGGTTTGAGATTGAGGCTTATATTAGTGCGAGAAGTGCTGCTATTTACTCTATGTGCATAATGACGTCGGCGTCCTCCATGACACGTACTTGAGTTCAGTTCTTAAAAACAGTATTTTAGTTTGTCTAGTGAATATAAACAGACCAATGGTCTTAACTGAGTCGTTTATTACAGAGTCCTGATGTACTGCCTTTCGGTTTAAATTAAATTAACTTAATAACTGGGACAGCTCAATGAATAGCGGGCCTGTATTTCGAGATAACGGTACAGATTTATATCAGTAGGTCTGTTTCTTCGAATTTATGCGAATTTAGCAGATCCTTACCGGTAAAATAAGAAAACGTAATGAAAAGTACTGTTACACCAGTGGGTAATAATATTATTCTAAATAGGGACTACGCAGGTTTATGCAATCCTAACTCACTGCGACCAATGAGATATATTGTAATCACACTACACTACTAAAGCTCCCCATCTATTCCTATAACCTTGATTTACTGGAGAACTTTTTTGGCAGGGAACAACTGGACCTCTTTCAGGAGCAACATGTGCTTGTCCAGAACAGGTTGCGTTTAGGTTTTCCAGAGTCACTTTCACACAAGAGCTAATTTGGCGTTTCGTTTGTACTTTCGCAGAAGCTGCGAAACTAATATTGTACATATGTTTATTTAGACAATAGTGTCCAGTGAGTACCCTCACTAAAATTCGTGGCTGATTCCTGCTGAGTGGAGCGTATTCTAGTTCTACGCTGGTTAAGCTCCCTATAAATGATTTATTTAATATTATATGACACACGGGTAAAATTTGATTACAGAGTCTACCTCCAGTGAACCAAAAAAAAGTGAATAAGAGAGGGCATAATGTCATTTTTTTGGAGATTTCTCGTTAATAGGGACATTCAGACTGGTGGAATACCTCCACCGTACAGAATATCACAGCCAACAATTTCTATTTGTCTTCCTGCGGTGAGTAGGATTCTCAGAACTCCTTGGGGAAGGAGGGTTCAATGCTTGCAAAGCGATAGTGATGCCTTGGGTACTAGCGTCCATAGGCTACAGCAGCCGCTTACCATCAGGCAGGCCGTATGCTTGTTTGCCACCGTAGTTGTATAAAAAAATACATGTTTTTAAGAAATTACATTTTTTCTTATCTATTATAAAAATGAAATAATTTTAATGACAAACAAAAATGTTTGCGGATTAACAAAATATAATCCACTTAGAAGTAAAGTAAAAATAAAACGCGTTAATCACAATATTTTGAGTAGAAGTTAACTTGTGAAACTCAGCCGGCAATGTTTGCGGACTGCGACTGACTTTATGAAGACAAATTAACATGAAGTTTGCGTACACAGAGTTCCGGAGCACTACTTATTCCTACCTACTTCACTGTATGAACTCTGTGTGAGCACTCTAGCTGTAGATATTCCTCACATGCAAATGTTTCTAATTTGTCAAACATTACTATGTTACTTATTTAATAACAAATCCGTACAGTGTTATGTAACTTATAAGAGAAAGAGGTGCAAAAAAAAACTTGCTTAGTAGATCTTTTACCATCAAGCTAAGTAAGAATAATCAAATTCACCTTGTTCAATTTAGACCCTGCGAACGTCAAAGCTACCACTAATTTATTTATCATCATCATCATGGACAGTTTTTTCAACGTACTGCAAGGCATAGGGAGGACCCCTTTTAGGATATACTTCCTTGTTCTGTGCCATGCTTTTTCAGGTCTCCCCGAAAAGATTTGTAAAGTAGTCGACCGTCGACCCTTGTCACCAATTGTCTTTCTACACTCTGTCTTTCCTCCGTCGGCCAGGATTCCTTCAGGAATATACACGCACCTGCCGTCCCTACTTTTGGCGAAGTGACTTGCCTAACGTTATTCGAGTTAAGTAAAACGAACACTGATATCCTCCACTTTAATGTTTTATTTTTTCGGATATTCCTATTTCTAACTTTATGAATCAAGGTATGAATGAAGGTATGAATAAAAAAATAATCATACTATTTTGATTACCACCTTGTTAGATACTGAATAATACAGAGATTTAAAAAAAAAGTGAAACTAAAACTTGCCACTTGGACAATAATAAACCCTTTAAATCAAATTCAAGTTATCACCTTATCAGAGAAGATTTTATACGTCAAGGTTAATATAATTTATGATCTTCATCTAATCCATTAAGTCCGGTCTGAAAAGCGCGCGCGAGAAATTCAGTTAGGAATGATTTCTTTTTTCATATAAAAATATTAGATTATATTACAATAGTATTTTCATGCTAGTATTAAGAAATATTTATAGGATGGAGTTATTCTGACCTTAAATATATAATAATCTAATAAGATTTACTTCACTTGAATATTAAGAGTTAATCACGGCGAAATTGTTCAATTTCAACTTGTTACAGTAGCGTGTATAGAACCCCACAAAGGATATGTGACATCGTTTGAACTTTTTTCCTATTCCTTTTATTTACATTGTCAAATTATTGCAAAATATTTTTTTAACATATAATTTATAAGTGATTAGTAATAACACCTTACAGACATAAACACAGGAGCACACACTGCTCCTTTAAGATAGAAGGTGTGGTAGTAAGCCTAACGTGGCTAAAAACAACACAAGTTTTATGAAGTTTTAATTTATTTATTTTCTTTAAGCATACATGCTAAATACACGAGATAAATGTAAACAAAACTCTAGTAATAAATACACTGTAAAATCTAGACGGAATGCAACGGTATGTTAATATGATAAGAGTGCCTGCAGGAGTGTGAAGCCTTGGAGAATCTAGGGTCTATTTTAAAGTTAAAAGCGTCGCGAGTCGGGAACTTATCTTAAGCAAATGGAATAACTTCAGGCCCAACTTATGAGAATATAGCGTCGTGACATAAAATTACTAAATCTTTGGAAACTATACTTTGAAACACAAATATTTTCAAAATTTGTATTATTATTAAAGTTATGGTTTCACATAATTGGTGTGCTCAAGCATCAATTCTATAATAATCTACTTTTACGTCCTTACTATGAGTGTTTGTGAAGAAGGCGCCGTCACCGCCGACTACCGCGCGTCCACCGCATTATTTGCAATGTCAGTGTATATTTTTAGTAATACACCGCTAGCCACTAACATTATACATGTAGGCATAATGAACAAGTTGAGTTTAACTAAACTAATACTCCGCTCTTTACTAGACATACACTGAGTGATCCTCAAACGCAACAAACTAGAAGAAAATCATTGTGAGATTATTAGTTTATTACTATGTATATGGTGGTCGCGACCCCTAATACCTCACTTTTTACGAGGTATACGCTGGGTGATTCCTAAACGCGACAAACGAACACCACTGTGAGATGATTAGTTTATTACTATGTGTATGGTGTTTGCAATCTCTACCAGTCCGCTTGATTAACGGATATAGTTGAATTTTAAACTTTTACCCTATCAAATAAACACGTATGATGTTCGTGGCCAGCAATGTATTACTAAAAATGTAGTTCGATGTGTAAAAGTATGCTCCGAGAGATGTTTTGCTTGAGTTGGCTGTACGTAGCTGTGGACTGGAGGAACCATTGAATCTAAAATGAATGAAAACCATGTCGTGGACACTTTCCTTTAAAAAATATGGAAGGTGTTATTTTTCGGTCGATGACGAGTAAAGTAAGGTAGTTGTCCAATAATGTGGCTTTACATCCATTACTAAGCCTAAGCTTTCCGTGAAGGAAAACTTTGTGAATGGCAGTGGTGAGGTATTCACTATTACACTTTTAGAAATATGCCGTACTAAAATTAAAAATATCTCGTGAAGATTAATATATTCTACCAGCTGCACTTTAGTTCTATCTATCACTATCCAATTTCTAAATTTAGGATATTACCATCTTCCGTCATATGCTCACTGAAAATTATGATTAAACCAAAATAATAAAGTCTCTTTAGCTTAAGACTTAGCACCGCGGCCGATACAAACAAATCCAGCTCAGCACGAAAGAAGCGCCAAACAGTTGGCTCTCTGTGCTTGCGATTTCTTAATAACGTTTGCAGTCCCTTCACATCTCATCTTTGGAAAATGAAAATAGATGGACGTGTCGCCAAAGATATTATAATAAGAATATTGTTTTATGTGTTTTTTTAGTAAGTAGATTCATTATTTAACTTATATACTGTACGACATGACAATTTTTACATAAATTATAATGACCATTAAACAAACAAATAAAGCTCATACTATAAACGACTTACACACTACGAAAGCTATATCAAACATAATAAGACAGCGTGCTTGAAGTGTGCAGAAGTATACTTTACACTACACACCACACAGATATCTGCTTTACACCGATCAAATACAAATTATTCCTTTGAAGTGACTCTCTTTTGAGTGTGATATTCTAAGGTTGAATTTTAGTGCATTTTTTTATATGCAACGTAACATTTCTAACGCAATAAAGCAGCAGAATAGGTACTTGACCAGAGTGAAAAGAGGAAGAACTACACTACAAATCAAGATTTATGGATGAGCATGATATTATAGGATAAATGTACGCACGATATATATTATTTATTAATTATAATAAAAGTTCAACCATTGAGCAGTTTTTTTACAATGTCTAATAAATAAATGTTTATATGTTATAGCGATATGTTATCTGATATGCTTATATGATATGATTATATGATATGCTTCACTTCTGTCACTAGTACTGTGTTGCAAGAATTAATTTCCTATTTTTAAGTTTAATAATGGTATATTAAAATAGTATCAAATAAAAAAGCACTCTGTCATCTATTACTTTTACACACTTTTGTTAACTCAACGGCTGCAACTAATTTTATATTTATAACTAAAGTAAAACCTCAATTAAAGTAAATTTGACAAAGGAAAACATGATAAATATAGTTTTGCTAGTTTTTATTGTAAAAATTTTATTCACAGCTCCTTTGAACTCGTCTTAACTAATAAAGTTACGAAGTGCTTCTCTCAGAAATAGTTAAAATTCTTCTCTCTAGGCAAAGGAAATTGCATTCCGTTTTCACTTGATGACTTGTTAATTTGCAATTGGTTTTTCACATTCAGTAGAAATAACTATAATTACATATGATCCTCTTTGTAATGGTAAGTCGTGTAACACTAATATTAGGTGATATTTATCAAGTGTAATGTAATTCGTGGCAAAATATCCTCAAGATGTCACATTTCGGGATATAGCTTTGCACCCCTGAACATCATTTCGCGATGCTTGTAAATCGCTCTGAGAACGGCGACAATCTATGCAAAAGGTCGAATAATGCCGGCATGGAGAACTAAAACAGAATTTAAATGTATAAAATGTAATGTTGGAAAAATATTATGCTTGGTGGATTTACAAGACCAGAAATTTGAAAGTAAAACTCTGTATCAATTTTGAAAAGATTACCAGAAGGGAACAGTAAAGAAATATAAAATTAAATTACAACAATAATTATAACGTTATAATGATAAGTGGCGACGTCCAGTTCCGTATCCACTTGGAAGACAACGTCAAGCTGGCGTCCAAAAAGCTCGCTGAGCTGAACATAGCGAAGCGGTATTTCTCTCTGGGGCAAAGACTGCAGTTGTACAAAGCGCAAGTTCGACCCCATATGGAGTACTGCTGCCACCTCTGGGTAGGAGCATCTAGTTGGTAAGCTTGGGCCATTTGACTCGGCGCAAAGACGAGCTGTGAGAATTGTTGACGATTCCAAAATCACGAACGATACCAAACCATTAAGTTTGTGGAGAGACTTTGCCTCTTTGTACGTGTTCTATCGTTTGTATAATCGGTTGTGTTCCGAGGAATTGGTCGATATGATGCCATCGTCTTCTTTCCACTATCGCACTGCTCGCCATCGGCAGGAAGTTCATCCTCACACTTTGGAACCTAAATGGTCGCAGACAGTCCAACTTCAGAAGAATTCCCTGCCGCGAACGCTCCAGGTTTAGAATGAGCTCCCTGCTAATGTTTCTCCAGTGGCCTACAGTATAGGGTTAAGTGTCGGCAACGCGCATGTGATGCTTCTGGTGTTGCAAGCGTCCATAGGCTGTGGTCACCGCTTACCATCAAGCGGATTGTACGCTTGTTTGCCACCATCGTGGTATAAAAAAGAGACAACTTAGATTGATCAATATACTGTAATAAAGCATTGATGTTATCTTGATTGCAGTACTAATGGTCGTAAAAGAAAACCTGTTTGTCTCGTTCATGTAAATGAAGTGAATAATCTTTTGAGTCTTGGACAAATGCATGTATTTTCTGCTCAATTTTTAAGAACTTTGAAGTTATAGGTTTTAGTGGTATACTTAATTTAATACCTATTTTATATAGTATGAAGATATATTCTTTTTAATTTGGATTGATTTAGTACAAGCCTAGTAATGGCATATTAATTTACTAATATTATTACGCCGTAAGGAGATATGTCTGTAAAAATGAAAGTACCAACTGAACCGGTTCAGGAATCAGAAACGTCAGACCATAAAAGCGTCCCATGCCCGTACGTGCCTATAAATATTTATATCTCTCAGTAAAGCAATAATAAAACTCGATCGAACCATGTTATTTGACAGTTTGCGGCGACCGGCGCGTTTAATTTTCGATATAGCGCCATTTGTGACGTCAGCTTACCAGTCGTTTATCCGAGAGACGCTCATTTATTATATAATATTAAGCCTCGGTCGTTTAATATGGATTAATTCTCCGATTTTCGTGATAGAATTTTATATTAACAATGCCATCGTTAAGCATTTTCCTTCGAGGTATGCAGAGATTAGTGATAATTATTGAAATACACTCGGGTCTATTATTTTATGTTTTACATTTTGCATGTACTTTTTAGTATATATAAGACTTGAACATTTCAATTTTGTAGTATTAAAGTAGTAGTAGTATTTAAAGTAATTATGAAACATCCAACACTACTGTTAAAAAGTTCTGCAAAATAAACACATTAGATAAAAATTTAAAGCTAAATCTCTTCGCTCGATAGATAATTATTGAAGTGAAAATAAATTGTTATTTCTTTGGAACTCTTTGATGTGCGCATATCGATTAACTTTGATATACTCGAGGCACTGGCAATAATAATTTCATGAAGCCAGTACTATGTATCAAAGAATACGTACGCTCGCGAAGCAAATATAATATGTATGTATACACATTGAGTACAGAAAGGAATTCATGACTTAATTTTTTTTTTTTATATTTTTATAACTTAACGTTGCTATGCTTGTATAATATGGTAATGTGATTACATATTTACACAAAAACATATAATTCTATAGTCTACTAGAGAAACGACTGAAATAAAAATATACTTTACATTAATATACATTTTTAATTTTACATTACACACATACTAATTGAACATATTTGTAACTGTGTGTGTATATATATAAATACATATGTGTGTGTGTATGTTTGCAATATATGCAACATGCATTGAAATTCTACGTAGATATGTATATGAAAATTGTACTGTAGTACTTTACAAGTACATGCCAACTGTAATTATGCCTTATTTTTTAGATCTGATTAATGCTGTTGGCTTGAAGGCTTTGTGGCGAGCACAGAAGACACCCCGCCGAAATAGCACAAAGGTATTGCGCCTGCGTAGTTTGCTCGTTTTTTCTTAGGCGAGCGGTGGAAATATCTGCGAATCGGAGGCAAGCGGAAGTAACATTAACGAATAATATATTTCTATGTGTCTAACACCAAGAGATGGCGTTCTACTTTTTTGTATTTTAATATGGAAAACTGAGTGAAAGGGAAGTTTCCAGGGTCGTAGTATATAATTATACCGTATCTGATGAATAGTTCATATGTAACGTGCATCCAATTACAAAAACCACTAGTAAATATGAGGATACGACTAACGGAAGACGAACAAAAAATTATTGTGAATACTAAATTAAAAATGAATTTGTCCCCGTGAACTCACAGAGGGATGCCAACCACTATTATATTACATAACACGACTCGACCCAAAGACCTCTCAAATTATTTATCACAGCTAACCCGGCAAGGCGCGGCGTCTGATATTTTTCACGGGGAGGTATTTTTCCCAGTGCCATTGGCCCAGCCCTCACCGTCGCGTCGGCCCTTTTGTTATATTAAATTATCTATAACGGTTATATTCGTGTACAATTGTCTAATTTAGCAACACAATGAGGATTCTTGGATTATCAAATGTTTCATTTTCAGTGTATTTTCTTCACTTATTCTTAATTTTTTTTTGTGACAAAGACACGAGAAATAACTTTTCTTTACTTATATTGGTACTAGACATAGACTGCCCTGCTCTAAGTAATGGAAGGACTATGCAAGCTACATTCTCAATTTTTTATAATATGCTATTGTTGGGTATGACTAATTAGATAAGGTTATTTTATTGTAGTTTTCTACTGCTATCGATTAAATAGAAGAAAGTGAATTCTGAAAAAAAAAAAGAAAATTTCGATCCATGGTATAGGTGTTAGCAACTGCGGCGTAAAGCTAATAAAAAAACAACAAGCATGATTTCCAAATCCCTTGCAAACCCTCCTGTTTTGAGGTGATAAGGTAGACGAATTCAAATGTGTTTTTAGGTATAATACTTTAATTAAAATGGAGACGTGTATTTCCGTGACGTATATATGTATTGTATTTGCCAACAGTGTGATTAGTCGATGTATGGTTTATAAAATCAGTAATATTTTTGTATTAACAAGTATTTAAAATATCATCACAATTCACAATCTAGGTAGTGAGATAATTAATAAGTAATTTAAGGAGTAAGAAAACATTATCGACAATCGATTAATCTAAATGAGTTCAAATATTAAAAAATAAGACGACAATAACCAGATAATTACTTCAACAAAATGAATTAAACACTTAGAATAACTTGATTAAAATTCTAAAAAATTAGATCTGTAAATTATAAAATCGATCAACGGTTATGATTTGATCGGAACTGTATTTTTAGTCTGTACTCAGTGCTGACATCTGATATTTCCTGATTGCTATACCCTTGTGCCCTTGTAGATCATTCATTTCATAAAGTAATTTTTATCTTTTATCTTTACCAGGGGGTCTCATTGTGAACAACGTGGTGATAATCGAGAGTGTGTCGACTAGGGTAACGTGCCTTATACTCAGAATAACCAAACGGTTTTCGTTGAAGGTCATAGAGATGTACGCTCCAACCTCGGCGCACTCCGACGATGAAGTGGAGGCTATGTATGAGGATATTTCAATATTGCAAAACGTGTTTAATGTAACAGGGAAATCAGTTAATTTCTTGAAGTTGCAATGAAGCGAGGGTTTTACATATTAGTCTAAAAAGGAAACGATTGTTTAAAACTGCAATACTATTCTAAAATTTAGATGGCACAGTTTATACTCAAGTTAGAAAGTTATTTACTTTGCCACGACCTTACTACATTCGGTGGTGAAGACTAACACTGAGAAAGTAAACAAGTCACTAACAATAATATAATGTGTACGGAACGGCGAATAATTACAATATATGATAAATGGAGTACAAATTACAAGCATACCGAATATACACTGTTATTAGTCGTCTTTATCTTTGAGATGATTTGAATACAAAAAAAATTAAAAGTCCTGAAATTCCCAATTTAAATTACTAAATAGGCAAAATAAGTAAATTACTTCCTTTTCAATGCTTCTTCTATTTGTTCGACATTTTTCCCTTTGGTTTCAGGTACCAAAACCAAAGTTACAATAGCTCCGATCAAGTTAATAACAGCAAAGAAGTAGAAAGAGACGTGTGCACCATAACCATTGCTTACGAGAGCGTAAAAATACAGCTGAGCGAATGCAGAACACCAAGCAAGCGTGCCTATACACCCGGCTAGTTTAGCTTTTATCTGAAATAACAAAAATAATATGTTAATTTTATATTTACATAATTGAATTGATGCTATTGATATATCAGAATACCAGTCTGTAAATGCCTCAACGCAGGCCAAAGGCCTCTTCCTGAGGGAAGGCAAGAGCTTAATCTTAATTTGATAATTAATCTGAATTTGAAATTAAATTGACAGTTAATCAATATATTTTCTTGGTCCTCCTCTAGTGTTTCCTTAAGATATTTTCTTTCACTATCTTTAATAAAACTGTTGTTAATAAAAATCAAATTAGATAACATACGTGAAAACCGAAACATTATTTAATGTAATATGTAGAATATTTAAATTATGGCCATCGAATAGATATTCCACTAGTTTTAATTATTCAGCAACTACAGTTTGTGATTAATTTAGTAAAACTTACATAAACATTGCTTTGACTTACTTGAAAATTAAATATTTCAGACATTATGACGAAGGGCAGGGTCATAACCCCAGCAGTGTAACAACACATAGTCACTACAATGCATAAAACTGTAGACCATCCAGGCACTCTTCCCCCGCACTGCAGCACTAGAAGAATGGAAGCAAGCCCAGCAAACGATACCGCTGACAGGATGAATGTCGTCACTAATATTGGCTATTACAAACAATATTAACAATGTCAATGTATACGAAATTTAAGAGACTTCAAGTAGTTTCTGAATATTTTACATCATCATCACATCAAGCAATGTTTTAACTGTTTTTTACATACAGGTATTTTTATCTTATACATTCATATGGCTTTACAGACTTAGTTAATTAACTGTACCATGTTTAATCTCATTATCATTAGGTCGGCAATTATGTGACCGACCTGCATCGTGGCTTACTCACTCTTTCTGAATATACTAAACATTTAATAATACTAATAAACGCACCTTTCTTCCGAGTTTGTCAACTAGAAACATAGAACAAACAGAAGCTATAATCATGAAGACAGGAATGATCAAGGCTTGCACTTCGGGTCTGATAGTGACTCCAGACACTTTGAAAATTGTTGAAACGTAGTGTAGAACAGCAAATGAACCGTTAAAGCCTTGCATGGTTATAAGTAACGCCACAATAATAAAACCTCTTCGCCAAACTTGTATTTTGACTGAAAATAATAAAAAAAAAATGAAAAGGATTTTCCATGTTTTCTTTTTCATGTTCTATCCAGGTTTTAGTTTGATTGAATTTACTTGAGTTCACTGAAATATGAAGATTCGAAGAAACATAATAAGTCCGTATAACTAAACTCAAACGGTGTAAGAGAAAATACTTGGCTAAATGCAGTGATGACAAGCGGAAACGTGTGCCAGTATACTTAGACTTTTTTCAAGTGAAAACTTCTTTAGTATCGTTGTGATTTGAAACTCGATGAAACAAATAAGCGATTAGAAAAAGAGACAACTATATACATCTATAAGTTTTAGCCTACGAGAGAATAAGATAGAATATATTTACATTATGCACGGTTAATGCAAGTCCTGGTTTGTCATGGCAAGCCATGATTGAGATCGTCGTCGGATTGGCCTAGTGACGTGCGGCTAGCAGACTATACGACACGCACGAGTAGTCGATAGGTCGAATCCCGCTGGTTTAGAATATGAAAAATATTTTTTTAAAGAACATATTTTTTTTTTCAGAAGGTTTCACTTCTAACGAGTGTGAACTGCTGCACACTTTTTTGTTATTAACACCACATTGCGTGATCCTAATTCTTCAGAACTTACCAGATAATACAAAAAGAAAGAGGCTCCCTAATTTATAGGTTCTAGATATTTCGACTTAGCCGTTTCTAGTGCTGCCAGTGCAATGTATAACTATTTATAACCAACTTCAAAGAAAGACTGCAGTCCTCAGTGAGGACAGTTAATAATAGGCTACTAGTTCTGAGGACTGACTGGAACGTCTAAGTGCCAGTGTGTATTGCCAACTATACGCTTCGGTCCGGAAAACAGCAGTCGCGAGCAATGCTGCTTTGCGGCAATAAAGTAAAGTTTTTATATTTCTTTAATCTATTTTCTTTCCGTCGACATATTTTGAATCTCTTGTCTGCTATTTTTGACTTTCTTAATAACTATGCAACTTATATACGAGTGTTTACCATATGTGGTGGTGTAACTATTATTTCTAATACAATATTAATAAAAATACTTACAAATACCCAAAAATGAGATATTTGGTATCGATTTAAATGTTTCATCCTCTTTTTTTATTAAGTCAATTTTCGTTTCGAACCTCTTTATCAGTTACTTCTAATCCTCTTAATTTGGCTACAGTAAATGCAGCTTCCTATAAATAATCCTTATTGTTTATTTCGCATCAATGACATAGATCTCAACGGATACTAGAGTATAAGATCTTCATGGACTTGATTTTGTAAAACAAACTACAGAAATTTTAACAAAAATGTAAGTCTTACACATATCTAACATAAGTACACTGTTATTATTTTTCTTAGATTTATTGGCTGGTTAATAAAATTAGTAGGTATATAGAATGTATCCTGTAAATAAATGACTGTGTGTTACGCCCATAAAAGTTACGATTTTTGTTTTTGCTAATAATACTAGTTATGCTTAAATCTGATACAATATTCCTTTTCGTACAAAATAGAAGACGGTGTTTTACATCCTTTAACGTAAAAAATAGTGATAAATAAAGTACTAGTAATAATAAAGTAATAATTAATGAGAGATTTGAATGATTAATTAACGTTATTTAAATTCAAATTTTTAAACTTACATCATATTTACCAACTTTCACCAAATAAGTTGGAGATTCAGGAGCTATGATCATCAAGAATAGACTTAAAACAGGAACAACAAGCGCAATCCATATTATAATGTAATACCCAAGGTACGCACCCATGGCGTACATAATTAGAACTCCAATATTCTGAGCTAACGTCATAAGGAAACCGAGCGTTCCTCTGATATTATCTTGACTAATTTCTTTAACATATATAGGAATTACACTATAAGTACCACCGGCTCCGATTCCGCTAAATACCCTTGCTATCATAAGACTTGTTGCAGTCGAAGGGCATAACTTTATTATCCAAGAGAGCTGTAATAATTTTCATTATCAATAATCATTCGATTACAAATTTTCTTATTATTATTTTGCTATACTTAATGCTTTATTTGAAAACTTTTAAATTATTATGTTAAATGACTTTTACATCGATACTTACGGCCTGAAATGCACTAATTAATATAACATCAACTTTTCTTCCGTATTTATCAGTGATTATGGAATAAGCAGCAACTGTGAGTGTAGCTGTTAAAGACAGCATACTGGCCACCCAAGATAACTCGGCATCAGTCAACGGTCTCCCAATAGGAGACTGATCTGACTTAAGAACGTTTGTCATGGGCGAAACCCAGCCATTCTGAAGACCATAAGTCAAAGGTTGAATTTACTGGAACAATCATTTAACTGTCCAAAATAAATAGTTCTGTTTATATAAAAATAATTATGTATTTTGTTAATTCAATTATAGTGCTTAATCTCGAGAAATTAAATTGAAGTAAAATGAGTAACTTCTTATGAAAAAAAAGTACTATTAATACCATTACAAAAGGGCCAATTTTTCAATCATCTAATAAATTTATTTGAAAATTATTTTTTTATTTTTTATATTGACAGATTTTCCATACATTATCTTTCAAAACTTCAGAATTACTCCGCAAATAGAGTTATCGGTTGATTGAAAAATGGCTCTTATGTTATGAGACGTAAATAAGAATAAAATTTTACGTAATGAAGATTTTGCTTCAAAGTGTCAAAAAATTTGGATGCAATATGGAAGCCGATTTTATTATATACTAGCTGTGCCCGCGGCTCTGCTCTCGTGGACTACAGAATGCCGTCGGTTGAGCGAACGCACGAAACTTGCTGGCCCCGCTCAAAAGACGGAAGACAAAATGCTTATTGTAAGTGATTCTTAATGATAGATACATGCTATCGCTGACTTATTTGTAGGTATTTTTAAGATCTATAATTATGTATAACATTAATTTGACATATCTCATATGGCTTACTCAGCTTAAGCCATTTAAGCATCCCAAATGCGTCTTTTTCCGAATTAATTCACCATTATTGTCACTGCTTATTTCGTATGTTACTTTATCTTATAAAATATATCCTAGAACCTGGCAAGATAACATAGCTATGAATTAAAATAAAAAAACATATAAATCGGACAAGTGGTTTTGCACATGCAAAGTACATAAATTGACAGGCATACAGAGAGACCTAGAGTTTTATATGTATAGATTTAAAACTTTACCTAGTATCCCGATTAGCCATTGCATGTAAGTACTTCCTTTTGACTGAAATATTTCGCTTTGCTTTTCCATTTTTCACAAACAATAAAAAAATCAGTCCGTTTTAACATTCGTATAAGTACACAAACAAAATAAATGATGAACTTAATTATACATTTTATATATTCATATTATAATTATGATACATTTATTATCAATGGTATCTTGTTTAAACAGTTTCTTTCACGATTGAAGGGCTGCGCTCGAGATATTTTTATTACAAGCTTTTAATTAACTTGCAATATTCGTATGTATGTAAGTATGTAACATCAAAATTTGGAAACCATTTTTCAACCACTTACTGTTATCCGATTGAGATGAAATTTGCAAATCATTTTTCAATCACTTGCTGGTATCCGATTGAGATGTAATTTGGCATATTTAAGTAAGTTAATGTTTTTTAACTGATTCAGCAAAACAAACACAGTTTATCGGATAGTATGAACAGAACAACTCAAGAAATAACAGTGACCTCTGAGGGTCTATTGACAATCACCGTTCTCATATTTACTTCCGAATATAATTACATATTTTCTAGGTCTGTCGTCCCTGAAACACGAGGTGAGTTGTTATAATAGTCTTCTCGTGATATTCATTGCTGAATTCGAGTATGCTAATATCAGGTCGTCACAATTCGTTGTTTGTTGTATGACAGGGAGTATCAGGTACACGTGAAGCATCTACGATACATATCCCTTACACCGTAACACGTCTTAAAACTAATTCATCATCATCATCATTTTAGCTGAAAGACGTCTACTGCTGGACATAGGCCTCCCACAAAGATCGCCACAAAGACCGGTTCTGTGCTGCCCGCATCCAGCGGCTTCCCTTGAAGCTAATTGGAATGTGAAAATTTAATGAGACCGATGAATTTATAATGTAGCAAATAATTATTTTAAATTAATATCGTAACATCCCTAAGGAGAAAGGAATATCAGAGCCAGTTATCTTCCCAAGATAATATTGGTTGTTCTTTATATATACAAATAGATTCCATCACATTCCGTTATCATTATGTAAACAACGTAATACATACTCTAAACTAATTTTGGATGTGATTACTTTTACTTGTATTTATATTTCATCATCTACTGCGTATGTATTACGTATTTTCTAGTCTTTTCAACAAGCATGAAGAATAGTTTTTTTAGGATTTAATTTTTCTGATTAAATGTATGTACTTTTTTAAATAAAACGTTCGATAATATTCCCGATTATAACCCTATTTTAATATTAAATTTATGAATAAAACGTCAATTTATTAATTTAATAGTGTAAATTGTAGTAGTAAGATAACATATCTCGAAATTAAATAAGGCGATTTCCTTCCGTGTACCTAGAAAAGTGTTGATAATTTCCTTTGCGCGTCAGCAGCATGACGGCCGGAGTCACGATGCAGATATTGTGCGGCAAATTCAACATTCATTTATGCATACGTATGTGGGGTTTTTATATGAAATTTATTAGTGAAGGTGTAGGACACATGTGCCTGTGCAGGATTTAGTCATCATGAACATGGGGAGATACTTGTCATAATGACTTCGGCTTCGGCGTCCCGTGCCGATACAAGTACACTCACCACTAGATAAACAGCATTCATTTTACTCAATTTATACAAAAAGTATCTCAAACTCTATAAAGCTTAGTTTTATGAGGATGAAGCCAAAAGCAAGATGAACAAGCCTCTGTTTTGAATATGACGATATTTTATTACTACGTTGAGTTGAATGCATGTTTTATAGAACTTATTTTCATAATAATAATTGTGCAAATTCAAATTTGAAATTTTTATAATAATTTTTCTAGAACAATATTGTAGGCTACTTCATACATTTTTTTAAGTTATGTAATAAATGGATTTCCTCAAATTGTTATTCTTCATCTTCTACCTAGAACAAAGCACGGATTTTAATTCAAAACTCATATGGTCATATGGTTATCGGTAGCCTTTATTTTTACTAACATAATCCAACAGATCGACATACTTGTACATTTTGCAACACAGATCATATGTTTAGGTACATCTCAGTCAGTCTAGAACAATCTATCAACAACTTGAACGTAATTCTCCTAAAACGTCTAAATTCAATTAATAAAACTAGAATGGAAAACCGATGTGCAAATAGAATAATAAATTAATTAAGGAACCGTTTACAAATTTCTATGTGAATTTAGACAGTTAATGATTATTTGTGAGCAAAGGTAACAACTTGCGGTATCCCAAACAATTGTTGAACCTGTTTCAGACACTCAGTTGTCTGCGATTACCGACAGATTCCTGTGTTATGTAAGTTTAGAATTCCAATACGTGGAACTTGCGGCCGCTGCGGTTTCCACAAATATCCGTTAAACTATTAACACTACTATATTACTATATTTAATAGGTAATGGAATAAAGCAAGATATTGGATTATTTTAAATATAAGAAAATACACAATAGTTATTAGTTTTTACGCCTCTGATTACTTTGGTCTGAAAATACAATTACAAACAGTGATAATATCACTTAGTGTTCTACATCATATTTAATCCAAAGGCATTTTTATTTATATCTTCTTTTAGGTAATACGACCCCTTTAATATTAGCTTAATGTAATCTATTTTCTTATTAAATTAAATTCATTATCAAATTTCATAAGTGCGTCTCTGGATGGATTGAGGGCAACGGCTAGAGGTCGAAGTTTATAAGCATTAGTTATTATCACTTAATTTGGTTTAGATATTAGAGGATTATGTGACTAAGTTAAACATTTATTTTCATGAAGGTATTTGAAGTTTGATTAATGTTCGGTTCTAGGTAGATTATTATTAAATATGCCTAGGATTAGACCTTAAAGGTTTTATTAGGATCAAATTGTTTATGGATAATTTTGTGAATAATTTATTTAACTAAGGGTCTTAGATGTTATCTCGAAACTATTTGTTTTAAAGGTTGAAAAAATTTAATGGGATATGGAAAAATACATTAAATATTAAAGATAGCAAATTTTACTTAAATGAAACATTCTTTTATTTAAAAAAATCAGAATAATTACTTTCACAGTATTTTTTATGTTTACCTATGTCAGGAATCGAACCATCTAAAAATGCAAAAAACCGACATTCACTGTGTTATTGTGCCAGTCGATAGGGTCTATGATAAGGATAAAATCTTTCCAATAAACATTGTATCTTACAATTCAAGAAGATTATGAAATTTAACTTTAACTAACATTTCTAACCTAAAAATTAAACGACATTTCAGATTTCTTAGAACTTCACGATGAGAGTACCTAAATAAAAGAAAAGATAATATATGGAGTAGAATAATCAGCTTTATTGTTTTTATATTATTAAAGATAATTTAAATTATTATTCCTTTTCACGATTCTTTATTAGCCGAGATATTATGGCAAAATTTAAAAACTAAGTAGAATGTTTAAATTTAACACATCTCGATAAGATCTTGTTTTTTTCTTACATTGTTAACGTAACAATTTAATGACACACATTTTTTTTACGTTCGGAAGCAATTAATTAAGAATAATACTAGAAAGGCTTTTAAAGTAATCCAAATGAAAATACTATTTAGGATATACTTTTACAAAAATTTAGTGATTGCGCCTTTAGTTCAAAGAAATTTATATAAAGCACTTTATCCCTTACTCCTTTGTGATTTTATATTTCCATTTCCGATCCCGGTATGGTTGGTTTAGTTGAAACGTAAACTTTTCATATATTCAATAACATTGAGTTAAACACACCTTTTGTTGTAGAGTTGAATCGTTTTTTCCACCACATATAAATTGACATATTACGGACGGAGTTTCTTATATTGGCTTGGAAAACTTATTATGCTTTGCCTTATGGTAACCAGCGTACATATAACCAAATAACAGTAGCGACTGTCGAAACATGAGATTGTATGATGTTGTTGTAAGACGCTGTGATAGTTTATTTTCACTGCTTGTGTGGTGATCACGATCCAGAAGCAATGATGCAATTGAAGCAATGATGACTCAGTAGTAACGTGTACGGACACCGCGTCTTTTGACGTGAGTTCGAATTTTTTACAATGAGCCTGAGCTTTAGGTGAAGGGAAACATCGTGATGGAAATAGCATGGTGGTAGGGCATTGTTTAATGCCCGCCTGCCTAGCTACCACCCTCAAGTTGAAAAACTGTCGCCATGAGTCGTCAACTGCACTTGAGAGCCAGATCCTCCACGAGACTTAGCATGTTACCTTCTTGGGTAACCTCGTCACTTAACATCAAGTGAGATTGTGACCAAACGCTAAAACTATACAGAGTTTAAAAAAGAGAGATAATACAAATATCGGATCATCTGAACAGAGTGCTAAATCACTTCTAAAGTGAACTATTGGTGTCACTCTGTACACACTGACTAAAACTAGTAAATCAGTATTTATTTATGTACTAATATTAAATCGATCGTTAGGAACACTCTGTTCCGTTCTCTGTCGTTACGGAATATTGATTTACTCAACTCGTGAATCTTGAACATTGTTTTGTAAACTAACAACAGAGATTAGTTCGTTTAATTAATAAACATTAAACTTCAGTCTTTACACGATATAAACAAAACCGAGTGGGATTATCTGTTTCCTTCTTTTCGATGACTAATCACCTGATTTTTGTGCATATTTACTGTTCTTCTTTATACATATAAATATATATATATTAGACTGTGTCAGAATAAAATTTTTTTTTTTTTATTAGTACATCTCAGAAGTTTCTTCGTTAGACAAAAAAAACCTCCTAAAAGATGTACTTGATATCTTGAAAATTGAGCTGGTGCATGGGCGGGTCCCCTTACCCATTTAAAATACATTGAAAGAAAAACTTGTTTCTTTATTTTAACTGTTTATCGTCGAAAAATTTTTTTTCAAATATTCCTTTTCGTTAACTTGTAGGAAATCAAATTCTCTACAAAGTAACTTATTGGTAAATTTATCTTATAATTTTCAATTATACACTATTTTAACGTATACATAATTTTTTTTTAATATATTTAATCTTCTTGACTGTTAAAGTTCAAAAAATTCTGTTTCTTCCAATTTGGATATGATTTACGATGTTGCTGGACAACTTTCCATAGATATTGTGTCTGCTATTCATCTTTAGTAACGAACTGATTAAATTCCTCAACTAGAGCAACCCCTCTCTTAGCAATATCGTTTACTGCTTTGATATTTTCTAATACAGATAAACAAGATAAGTAATTTGGATCATTTGGCCATTCTTGGGCTCAAATTGAGAAAATCACTCGATAACTTAAGTTGTTCGAATAATATAAAATATCTTTTAAATCTAAATTCTTACAATAAATTTTAATGTGTTTTCTTTTTGACTCGCGCTTTTTTCGTTTCCAATGGTTCGACCGTCAAATTCAAAACATCAAATCATCCAAAACGTCAAATTCATTCGAAAGCGATTTACAGTAAACACTTAATGGAAATTAATACCAAAAGAAATTTAAATATTGCCATGATTTTAAACTGGGCTTGTGGTTGAATATGTTTTTAAAACGAATGCGAAATTGAATGATCATGTTATGAAACATGTCGGTCATGCTCGCAGCCGCGGCCGGCTTGTGTAATACAAAAAACGACCTATATTCCCTCTGTGAAAATAGTGCTTTTTAAATATGTATTTTTGAAGTGAAAACTTCTTTAGCACCGTTGTGATTTGAAAGTCGATGAAACGAAAAAGCGACAGTATGAGAGATATTTATGTACATCTATAGGTTTTTTAGCCGACGAGAGAATGAGATAGTATACATTTAAATTATGCACGAGTTAATGTAAGTCCTGATATTCATGATTTGTGATCGTAGTTGGATTTGTCTAGTGGTGTGTCTAGACGACCAGACTTCATACGCAGTACACATGAGTGGTCGATAGTTCGAATCCCGCCGATTAAGATATATAAAAATAATTTTTAAAGAACATTTTTTTTTGACGTTTTCACTTCTGACGCGAGTAAACTGCTGCACACATATATATGTATGTATATATATGTTTTTATGTTATTAAAAAACGTGCTGGAGTACACGAGAAATATTAGTTAATTTGATTAGCATGAGAATCATGATACTTAATGGCCAAATAAAATAACCAAATACTAGAGGAATTCATAACAATGAAGTATTTTACATTATAAAAACATTTCATTTTTGGTGCCGTTTTACGTAATAAAGTTATGGAAAAGATAGTTAGCAAAAATATAAAACTATTGGTTTTAAATCTCTTTGGAATATAAAACGTTGAATATAATATTCGTTAACTCGCGTCTTGCACAGAGGTTTAGATAAATAATAAGTTGCTAACATAGGTAGACGATATTTTACTAATTTCGAAATATTTTTTTGACCAGGAGAATAAAACAATACATTGGCCTATGGGCAAATTACGCCTAACCAAAGAGGAGACAGAAAGATGTGAGATGGCTTTATTTCTCATCCATTTACTGACCATGTTTTACAAAGTAATTAGTAAGATATTAATGCTGACGATGGAAAAGGTCCCGTTAACATAATTAGTTATTTGTCGCTCGACGTCGAGTCGCCGAGTTGTTTGTAAATATTGGCGTATCCGCAATGCGTATTTTTTTACAGACTCGCGAGTTTTAACCAAAAATTCCATTTATATTCTTTTAAATTTGGGTATTATTCGACTTTTCATTTTTTATTGTTTTAACAATTGGTTTAATAACAATAAATATTGATTTATAAGTTTTCAAAGCTACAGAACCTTGTTTGTGTGTTTCTTTAAAATTAATCTGAAATATTTTATTCAAGTTTTGCCCTAAGAGCTTGTGTAGACGGCGCCGCTGAAGCGCCACGGCCGCATTATTTGCAAGATCAGTTTATATTTTTAGTAATACACCGCTACCCACTAACGTTATACATGTGCGCATAATGAAGAAGTTGAGTTTAAATAAACTAATACTCCGCTCTTTACTAAATATTAACTGGGTGATCCCGAATTGCAACAAACCAAATTAAAATCACAGTGAGAGGATAAGTTTATTACTATGTGTATAGTGGTTGCGACCCCTAATGTATAATTACTTTAATTTTTATCTTTTACTCTATAAACACTTATGATGTTTGTGGCTAGCAATGTGTTACTAAAAATATACAGTGATATGGCAGATTAAGTGGCGGCGGCGGCACGGTGACGGTGCGGTGACGGCGCGGTTGCGGCGCGGAAGCGGCGGGTCCGTGGTGTGCCCGCGGCGCCGTCTACAAAAGCCCTAAGATGGCACCTATGAACGTCAATACACTACGAGTACTACCGGTTCGAAAAACATTACATTCAACGAGAAGAACCGGCAAGAAAATCGATCAGGTTTACCAAAGAAAAGTTGCCTTTATGAAGAAATCTCATCACGAATATGGCATTAAAAAAAATGTCTGTCTAAATGAACGTACAAACACGTTCGGATTTAACTTAAAAACAGCTCAACCGATTCTTATGAAATTTTGTACACGGTAAGTATAAGTTATTCCACAATTGATACGCTATAAAAATTGGTAATAATATGAGTAACAAACGCGTTCAGAGTCGCGGGGCACCACTAGTATCATAACTACACGCTGTATAGATCTAGTTAATTCGCTGTTGTTGCGGATACATACCTACAAGGTAGTTTGATTGGTGCCGCGGGGCGCGGAGGGTTTGAGGAGGCGGGAGGGGTGTAGGCAACGTACAAAGCAGCTCATCAAGTCGAGTCATTGCCTTAATGTGTTGTAATGAAGACGTGCGCAAGGTAGTTTCTCTATATTTCGGCCGTTAAACGCTTACATATAAAATATAGTGTATTATATTTATAAATAATAATAAGGCGTTGTAATTAAATATGTTTACATAGCTGAAAATATTGTGAATATCTTTGACATTTGTCAATAAGGTGTCATCGCGTCGATAGCAGGTCATTAGCTATCGAGCGGTTGTAAAGTGGAGATTTCGTTCAATAATCCTATAAATTTTTAAATTTTATATTATTTTGTTATATGTCTGATAACAAATTAGTCGAACGGTTGTTTTTCAATGATCTACAAAATAACTAAATCACCTGGAAAAAAAGACCGCCACACCGTCGAGCTAATTAGGTTATTAAAATAAAATACGATCCAATTTTCTACGCAATGACGATTCCTATTAAGTGTTATTTTACTAAGAATGAAATTTTATTTACCCTGAAGTCTAAAAATAAAACTGAAACATCCCGACTGCCGACATTAAAAAAATATCAGCTTGAGGTTTGTAGAAATGAAAAGGATTATTTTAAATGATCGACTTATCACTGCTGCGAGTCGAAAAATGTATGGAAATGGCTGTATTTGGGAATTTCAAACCTTTTTTTTTTTGTAGAGGTTATAGTTCAACTCCGAGATTTTTGTAGAATCACAGTAGAACCGTGAAAATTGACGTCCGTGTAAATGAGGATACCGATGCAATTTATACCTAACAGTTGATCAGTGACTGATGGTATTTGATTTTATTTGTATATTTATTTTGAGTAGGGACTGTTGTAATGTTGTCACTTCCCTCGCGTTTATATTCTGATTCTCTAATCATTTGAATAAATAATTATATAAAATAAGTATATTCAAGGTGGCATTCATAAAAAACGTTTATAAAAGTATCTACTTTTAAAAAACATATATTTTTAAGTAGTTACCATAAAGTGCGTTGTTCTGACGTTTTAATATATTGAAATTCACAGTTAATTTCTGTTTAAAAGTATGAACCTCTAAGGTTTCTTTCTAAAGCAAATGTAAATATATTCTCTCGATTGCGACATTTAACATTGCCATAATATCACTGACTATTTTAGTTTTGCACAATTGTCTATGGTTTAGTATACATCTACTTTTTCAGAAAGGGCCCGTTTCAACCTCTATTCTACTTCGAATAAGATATAAAATTCAACAATTATTATCGACTTATATTCTGATGAATTTCTCTTTAATGTTTAAAATGTCCAACAAAATATCGTGTCTAGGTACATAGGTAGAGGTACAGTTAAACATTAAAATTTGACGTCAAATCGAAACGTTAGAAATTGATCAGTTAAAATACGTCTACTAATACATATTAACAAGGGAGAAACGGTAATTACGCTTAAATTTGAATACAGATGATTTGCAATTCAAAATGAAAATACCATATAAACGTTATTACGCTAGTAGGTATGGGAGGGGGGGGTTGTTAGGGGGTACGAGCGGACGGCAAACATCGAACCGTTCAAACATGATTGTAAACTTTTTATTATTACCGTCATATTTCGAAACGCTGTTTAAATTCACAGCCCGATGTTAGTATGTAGTTATGTATGTCATAAAGGCTTAGTCATGCTTATCATTGTTTTTATTATCATTATTATCAATTCAATACCAGCTTGTAAATTTCCCTCTAATGGACAATTAACTAGTTATCGAAGGCAGCGCCGAGGCCTTTTAAAAATTAAATACAAGTGATTCTTAAGAACGAGTACTGTAGAATGAATAAATGATCTTACAATCCTCTTATAAATAATATCTTATGCTTTAAACACCAGCGCACATATACATACGCATGTGATTCACAGTTATAAGCATGTTTAAGTTTTCTTAATATTACTGTATTATTGTAAAACTCTTATATGTATTATTCTCTTTGTTTGAGGTTAATAAATAAATATTAAATATAGATTAAATATTCAAATAAATTGTAAATATTAAGTAATGGATAACAATTATCTATATGACAATTTTATAACGATAGACAGAGAACCTTTTATACCAACATATCTTTAAAATGAGGAAGTAAAATTCACTAAACAAAAATAACCCTGAATCATAAAAATGTGTAAGCAGCATATTGTTGCAGGCTTGATACTGTTAGCCTTAGGGGCCCTGGAGCCTTTGCGGCTTTTACAGCTTCACCGGGCTTGCGGGCGAGCGCTTAAGGCACTCAGCCGCGAAAGAAAGGCAACAAGTTCCGAGTTAGTCCAAGTGGCCGGACCTCGAATCGGACTGTTGCGCGTATGGAATGAGGTCGCGTTCTGAATAATTTCCTATCCGTAAATTCGATCTAAACTAACTATACATAATATTCAACTGCTGAACATAAGCTTCTCCCACGGTCCGCCATCAGATGCAATCTCCAACTTCCACTCACTTCCAGTAGCCTTTCGCAAGAATTCACTCCATCTGGTTTGAGGGTGTCCTAAACTACCGACGATTTCCAAGACATAATTTCCACTACGGTTCTTCGAGAGATGTGACCAGTCCACTGCCACTTTAACTTGGTTTCTTTTTGAGTTAAATCAGGTACTATTGTTTCTGACTTATAATTTCAATAAAAAAAACATTATATATATACTAGTAACCGCCCGCGACTTCGTACAGTTTAGTTAATTATACCTTAAAATATCTAACAATTTTAATAACACGATAGATATCTTTAGTAAAACCCTTAATATCCTTTTTTTTTAGATAAACAGTTATCTACGAAGCCTGGTATAAAATATTGTTTACAAATGTCTATGTTTCCCAGTTCTATGTGTTCGCAACTTAAACTTTGTACAGATATTTTTGGCGTTTACGAGAATGTTGGTAGCATGGTTACATCAAAGTACAGTAGGTGGCGTGGGAGTCGATTCTATAAATGTGTGTCCTTTTTAGTTTTCGGTTTTTTTATTGTAATTTTTCAGGACGAAATCCGAAGAAAAATATTTACTACATATCATTACACTATTAAGCAGAAGTCTAAACAGTCTTACATGTAAAAAAATACGATTATATGGGCTTCGTTACTCAAATTGGGTTGAAACTTTATACAGTTGTTATTGGCCCCCACGTAAAGGTTTCTAGCGTATTAATATCAACGTAGGTAAAAAACATTTGACCGTGTCCCGACCGGCGCCCGGCCCGGTGTAGCATGAATTATTTGGGGACACTTGACTCTAACAACAATTAACACTTAATAATTAAAGATTAATATTTCGCAAACGGATCCTTGAGTCGAAAAATGGTTTTCACAGACCCACAATATTTTTGAACAACCTATCCAACGATAGCCCACACTATGTGATACACGAAATAAAAAACGATTTTCTTTTCAAGGTTTTAATGACCCACTTTGTCGGCGTGATTAATATGTATACTAAATTACAGCTTTCTAGTACTATGAATCTCTGAGCTAAGCCGCGGACAGACAGACGGACATATCAAAGCTATAAGGGTTCCGTTTGACTTCGGAACACTAAAAAAGTAAACATGCAATTTTTGTTTTCTCATAAATCGAGCTCATGACACCCCATATACCACTTTACTCTGTTTCTCATGGTTTCGGATTTGGTCACACAATCTTTTCTCTACAATCCAATAAGTACATTATTTCACACCGTCTTGTAGTCTTGTAGAACATTATTTTCAACTATTTTAAATCGTTTGGTCAGCACATAACGAGGTAGTAACTAAACGGTATTTTACTTTTTTAAATTATTTTTATCAATGTGTCTGTACTGATACAAATACTATTCTAGATTGATTTCCAGAACTTTCAGGATTGAAAACTATTGTACTAAGACAAGTAATGTAATAGACATTGCAAGCTATTTGATCCGCGAATACCGATGAAGCGCCCAAACGACGTATTAATTATTAAAATATTGTTAATTGTGATTTCTATAAAAGTTACATGTATACTATTGCAGATTGTTTCATAGATCTTTTGGCAGTGAACAATATCGTAGCAGTACATTGTTTTCACATATTGCAAACCGTTTGATTAGCACATGCCGATAAAATGGCCAAAAGACATACTAATAATTACAAATGCTTTGATGTATACCTGTACAACTTACACATGCGAGTATACTCTCTGAAACTAATAGCGAAATGGGATATTTTTTCCGACTTGGTTTACAGCTGGACACTAATGTTCATTACAATAAGACTGTATTAAAATAAAATATAGCCTATAGCCATTAGGGAGAACGTAACTTTATATTAGTGGAAGAATTTTTAGAATCGGATCAGTAGTTTCAGAGATTACCTCTCACAGACAAACTCACAATCAAACTTTACCTCTTTATTATAGTAGTATAGATTTTATTATTTCTTTTCCCGTGGTATCTATATTTTATTTTTTGATGAAACATAGTATTATCTCACAGTGGAATAAGACATTCAATATGTTAAACGAAAACGAGGGGAAAGCAGATTAGCAGGAACATAGCGAATGCCTCTCGCAAATCGGCTATAACTCAGACAGCTAATTCCGCTAATAGCGCCGGGTTGTGCCTCTAAATCAGTGCAAGAGCTGCGACGTTTATCGCAGGAGATACCAACGCAGGCAGTTGTATTACTCGTGCGATTGTTTCCTATCGATGTTTCTTGATTAAGTTTGAAAGAGAATATACTTACAATGAAGCAATATTGTAACAAAAGTTGTGATGGTAGAACGGTTAATCGACTTCCCGTAGTTGGCGCATTATCACATTCATTAATATGGTATGGAGAGTCCCATAGAGGGATAGTGCAGTAATCAGAACAACTGATTAACCACGATGTTTTGGTTCTTACTAATTCATTACAGTATTCAAATTCACAGTGTTTTCTACCTTAGAGGTATCGCCGTTTCAATCATTTTTCTTTTAATATTCTTCTGTATCATAATATCTGAAAAGAAAAATATATTTCTGTTATAAAAATATAATTTTCATCTGCAGGTTCTCTTGTCTGAATTCAAATATAATTACAATTACAAAGCTGTACAAAGTGTTATCATGTATTTTTTATCATTTTCTACTCTGCGACAAATCAGTATTAGAACTTAACGACGACATAAACCAAATTTTTGTACTTTGAGACATTTGTGCTTTTTCATGTAAGTGTATATGAATTATTTATTCTCTGAAAATCTCAAATACTTGAAAATAGAAATGTTGTGTCAACTAAACATCTTTTAAGATGGGGTCCTTCTAATACAAAGGAATAATTTATTTCATGGCATGTAGCTTATACTCATTAATATGGATTACGTAATAGTGATTCGATGACTAAGTTTAAGTAACTATGGTTTTATCTTTAGGTATGTGATTAAACTTGTGCAGGATTTCAATTCGGAAGCAACATCAACCAGCGTCCTCGCTATCACTATCTTTGCTGCAAAAATAATGCTTGTACTGCTATTTTTGATCAGTAGGATGTCGTTAGGACCCACGTGCCTTTTTTGGAGTAGCAATCAATTATGTGACTTACTTCAGATAGAACCATATTACCTACTTTTTAGGGTTAACGACATATTCATTCAGTCGAAAAAGTATCGGGAATAGATGATTTGATTATGGTTCCAAATTATTATTATTTTTGTTGTTAGATTGGCACAACTGTTTTTATTTTGGCGTGGAGTTTTAGTTGCATCTGTCATTTAGATTAAATACAGTGCTGTTTGCCAGATATGGCTCCAGCAGACTTCTCTCTTTTTCCTTAATTCAAATAACCACTTCGTGGCACCCGTTTGCATTCGGTAGAAGACATAAAGGAGAATTCGTGACGAGAACTAAACTCAATTCCAGAAAAAGCGTTTGTAAAGTGTTTTGATGATTGGATTATTCGTTGGCGTAAGTATATCGTTTCTGAAGGAGCACACTTTGAAGGCGATAAAATAATTTTGGATGAATAACTAAGATTTTGGATATTATTGATCTTCTCTCGGTTCTTTTTTGACAGAGTATTAAATGATTTTTCAACAACTAGTGAGTTGCATGACATTTCCATTACATAAACCCACCAAAGTATTTTACGATGTACTACATTAATAAATCTATAGTTAGGTTTGTACGAGTACATGTAATTTTTTTTTTAATTTGTGATAGATATGAATTTTTATATAGGGCACTGATCAAATATATAACATTTAAAAAGTTTGGTCTGCTTGGATTTAACTCAATAAAAGCTTGACTATTCCTTATGAAATATTGTACACAGGAAGTTTTTGTCATTCCTCAATTGATATAAGAATTATTTTCAAAATTACTATTAGAAATTTATTTAAAACATATTAATTATCAATTCTTATATCAATTCTCTTTGTATTACATTTTGAGCAAGGGAAGTACTCGTATATGTAATTCTTCAATTGATTTGCTATTAGAATTGTCATTACTAGACGTAGAAATTACTGCGCAATAAACGCGTGTGGAGCCGCGGGCATAGCTAGTTTTATAATAAATTCTCACTTTTCATATTTTGTTTCAGGTTATTATTTATGTGGAACAGAATGTCTTAACTTCTCTACAAGTTTGATATTTATAGGTTTCATAACCGGCGTTGCTGACCCAGAGTTTCTAAGGGCTGGTAATAAATATGAGCGGTATACAGCGCAACGGAGGTCCGTCTCACAGATATATTGGACACGGGAGCAAAAGGGTATATTTATGAATTGATTACACCCGAGCAGAGACCATGTTTTAGTAAAAGCTTAGAGTAGTAAAGACGCTATTCACTGTGACATAGGCATTATCGAGTTATGTTCGGTATATATTAGGTATGTTCGGTATTACTTTTTGGGTAGTTAAATGCAATTTATACATCGTACAAATGTCCATACATGTAAAAATCCTATATATTACTACAGACTATAAACTACAATCATACCAAAAATCAAATTCGGTCCAATAGTTTCTACGTTATTAGCGTACAAATTTACATAAAAACGAAAATCTCAAAAACAACCGAATGTTTTTTCGTCCATTGTTCTAAGCCTCCGTAGTATTTTTTCTCAAGTATCTTTAATTTAATGATTTTTACTCTTTACTGTGTTTTTATAAATATAGATAATAATATTAAGGTGATATAAATATTTTGGAGATCCTAAAAAAGATTTTCCTAAACAGTTGTTTGGACGCAAAATTATGCAAATCTTTGGATTTTCCACTTCGTATAAAATTACTCCACATTTGTATTCAGTAGGGGCAGGATATCTTGTATGGTGTTACCAAGTTATTTTAATTACACGAAATTTCTATAATATTTTATGGTTTCGTTAACTAACATGTTTTTGATTTATATGTTATTTTTTAAATGAACACAGAATCCAACACTTGGTCCGACCACAGATTTCTGCAAAGTTTACTTTAAAGTGCATATAAATACCTAAACAAATCCTAACTAATACATTAGACATTTCCGCCTTACTACTAGATTACTAACAATCGTTTATGTGCACCGAACTTTTTATTTTACAAAAGGATAATTAAGGCCTATATAATCCTATTACAGTATTACAAGAATATTATCTCAGGTTGTCTTTAACAAAACTCAATATTGTGTAAAGTTAAAGCTTCTCACGAAACTGAATTTGAATTATAAATGATATGTTATGTATTTTTATAAATACAATATAAAAACTATCATTTTATTTTGAGATATCGGTATAGACGTTCGCCGTCGTTATAACCTATTGAAATATTTCTTACAAAAATGTTGTTATATATTATTTTTTTCATAAAATTTGCTTTTGTTAAGTTGAACATGGCAACACATATTTCAACCTTATTAGCAATGCAGCTGGTTGGAGTACAGGAAATCTTAAACCGGGTTGGATTCGGAACTCGAATTTTCTTTAAAGCTCTAACAGAACCTTTCAAAATATTGGTCAGTAGTTTTCTTCATTTTTTCTATCCTGTATTATCATCAGAACTATATAATATGAAAAGTAGAATTTGGTAATTTACAAATACTGTTTATTAGTTATTTATTAGCTGCTGTTAGGTAGGATGCGAGAAATTGGAACATTCTATCGTATCAACAATAACTCAGTAGATTCCAAAAAAATATTCCACAGTGAATTACAAAAGTCATGATCGTCAAGTTATCAGGTAGGTTTATAAATAAGCCCAAGGTGATTGTCTTGAAAGACAATGTCCTCTAATTCGCCCTTCCACATGTCCTAACCTTTATTTTTTCATTCAAATACAGTTTACTATTTGATACTTCAAAACTATTCTAATATGCGAGACGTCACACAGCAATATGTATTGAGTTAATAACTTCATAAGGCAATATTTTACCATTATCCTCAAGGGACGGGAACGGTTGAAAATAAAATGATTTTGTTATGAATTTATAATAGAGTGTGGCTTCATGGAGTTATAATTAATGTGTTTGTGTAATAAATTGATATAAATCGTGTCTCGGCGGACCGAGAACGGACGCACCCCCTACCACGGTGCTGACTGCTGACTACAACAGTTCATTATTACAAATTATTTCTATATTTCTTGGGGTTTACGTTTTAGGTATATTCTTATAATATTTTTAAAGTTATATTTGACAGCTAATGTTTACGATGTACGACAAATTTTATTGTGGTGAAGATAATCATACTTGATGTTATCCGACACATAGCATAATTACTAACGTATGTACAAGCATCCAAATTGCACATACCATCCCCTTTATTTTCCATTTGTCTAATAATAGCACATTTGATGGCTTATTTGATTAATTTTAAAGAAAGGAGTACTCTGAAAACTCGTAGTACAAGTCATTGTCTTATGATTGTTCCACTGCGATTAATATTCATCAGAGCAAATCGGAACATTCCCTACCTCCGGGTCTGGCGGCTGTGGAACATCTTTAACCGTAATCACGGTCTGGTTTCATATCTATTGAAGGCATTTTGCTTGAAGTAGCGTCTATTTGTAATTCAATGTAAGTAAGTAAGTAAGTCATTAACTCAGAAAGTCATTAAAAGATCATCAATAAAGATTTTACGTTAAATTAAATGCGGAACCATCAAAGCACATCAAAGATACATTTATCAGCCTGAGAATGTTGAGACGACCTGTAAAACACTAAGGCAAAAGTGACATATACTGGTTGAACCTGAAATGAATAGCCTTGACAGAGTTTTAAAATACATAAGTTGGTCGTATGATTTTTTTAGTTATTATTATTTTGTTACGCCAAAGAAGTATAACTTCCTACCGTACCTACCTACTACCTACCTACCTACCGTAATACACACAAACTTTTTTTGTTCAGCAAGGTGCAGGCTGGCTCGAAGGTCGTGTATATCATATGTTATTCGAAACCACTTAAACTCTAAAAATTAATGTCTGCAAAAATAATAAATGACAAAAACATTTTTTCAGAGAGCATTTTATAATGTAACTCAAGTGTAATTGTTTCGAGCCAACGTAAACATTAATTAATTTTCGGTGTAGCCGTGAAAGCCTCCGCGAATTCATTTACAAACGAAATAAACGTGACTTTAATGTTATGGGGGACGGCAGGTGTGCTTAATTTTTTTACTTGTGGTTACTACATGCTTTAATTTATTCCAGATAATCCATACGTTCTCGAATGTGTGTACATATGTAATTAATACATTATATTATACGTAAATTTACTAACAAATAATCAAAATCATAAATATTTTATTCAATTCAATATCAGAAGGTCCTTATGAATATCAACACTCTACAACCGGTCCGCAATACATCCCAGTGATCGAGAAGTACCGGCAAAAAACTCGATCGGCTTTATCATCATTTAATTATAATGTTATACAATATTTTTATTGTTTACAATTATTATCATTTTTATTGGATGTATATAGAGAGAGAATCACTTCCAGATATCAACGTAAAATAAAACTACTAACTTAACTAATAACTTTAGACAATAAACATTTCTTAACATGATTCTTGAACTTATTATACGGCAAATCGGTAATGTGCTTAGGAAATGTATGGTAGAACCTAACACAATTACCTAAAAACATTTATTAGTCTTACTAAGTTTCAAAGATGGAATAACTATTTTACATTTACTTCTAGTATTAAAGTTGTGCCGTGCCTGTCATTTACAACTTCAAAAGTAACTAATTTTTTTAAATATACAAAAAATAATCTAAGGTACGTTCCAGAATTAATAATCTGGCATATTATCTAGTAGCACGGAAATAAAAGTACAGAAAAAGATAATACAGAGTATAATTGTTCTTATATAAAAGGTATATCATTCACAATTCGATTTATTTTACATAGCACATCCAATAGTTTGTCGCAATGCGTAATGAGCATGAACAACTAAAAGGTAAGTGATAGATTTATAGTTTGATTATTTATGCTATTATAGTTTTAAATTATTACCATTTTACAATAATTTTATTTGCATAGCCTTTTTTTTATCAATACCTTACCAGTGGTTATACTCGTATACGCTCATGGACATGGCAAGATTTTCATAAATTACTTTTTTAGAGCTAGATAAAAATAATATGAAATAAAATTGTGATCAATAAGTTAATGAGATCAGTAAGTACAACATACAGACTCACTAAAACTTACTAAAACAAACTTAGTAGCACGCCCTAAAAAAAACACATACATATTACGAAGTGTCATAATACCGAAATCCAATTCAACATATGATTACAAGGCACGTTATCACGTACGAGACTCTTCGCACGGAACAAAGCGAACAATTGGTTTAAATAATGTACGTTAAGGTTTTTCATCCACTGCTATTTCATTTTTCATGTATCTTACGTCTTTTTATTCAATCATCACAATCATAATAAATGTGGTTTTTTTAATGCTTTACATTAAACATTTTGCCTAATAAGGGAATACTATAATTAGGGAATACTAGTTCTGAAGAAGAAAATATTAAAGTTTTTTATCCTAACTTGGTATAATAATTTGTACATGTAAATATATAATCACAGTTCACAAATGTACAGCAACATCACCTGTCGCGCACGTCACGTCCGTTTATTCAAATAGCTTCCCTAATTCAGTCTGTTCCTAGAACCGGTTAACAACACAGTAAAAACGTCATATACACTAGCTAAACAGTTGATATTAGTTCTTTTATAAAAAAATGGATAAAATAACATTGAATGATAATATTGGTTTTGATCATATTGCGTGAATACGTACAGTCAGATGATGTTGTCAAACGAGTAATATATCAATGGACAAGGAATTGTAAGTAAAAAAGTAAACTGCAAACTGTATAAACATTGAGAAATTTAAATATTTAGCAATTAATATTACTATTAATACAATGAGTAAATATGAAACAATATGTTGGAATAGTAAGAATATAAGCTTGTTGAACAATTATTCAAAAAATAATACGCCAACCTTTTAGGATTCACAGTGCAGTACAATTTTTGTTTCACTGTTTCATTCTGAAAATTCTTTCCGCATACAGAGGGAACGCTTAATTCACTCTTGTGAATTATAAAATGTAAAAACGTAAATAACTGGAAATGTTTATGTTATGTTACAGAAAAAAAAATGAGTTTAGGAGTTGCATCGTAGGTATTTATGAAAATATTTGTTACAGTTTTATAAAATTATTATCAACAACCGCCATCAGTGAAACAGCTTTTTTTCTTCAAAATATTTGTTAAATATGCTATCTTTGTACTTATATTGAAAAGAGTTTAACCCACGGTCTATTATATATTAGAAGTTGATAAAAGATTTATTATCAGGAGACCAATTCATTAAGCCCTAATTAAACAAACTTTAGATTAATTATCGGCTTTAATGAAAATCAAAATATATAAAGGTTCGCTTTCAACTTGAAAATACCAAAGATTACATATAACACATTATATATAAGCTATCATCACATATAGCATACATTCAAAGAAGCTGTAAAAAGATCTATGATGTGCTTCAAATGAAATAATCGAATGATATGTTTCAACAATGACTTAGAATTAGAAACAATATTAAATAATCTTACAAAAATTGCCTAAGCGTCTGCATCTGAAATTTCATCTCAATCCTACGTCTGTCCTATTTCGTAAGTACACCGCTTGTGTAAAGGTGATATGATTTTGTAACATTTGTAACATTGAAGTTAATTAATCTCAAGTAGAGAAGATTAGAAGCGCAACGGTAGGTAAGCCTTATTATAAGGCATATACGCATCTGTGTACGTATGCGGCATTAATGAGAAAACTTTGCAAGCGCTTTGTAAGACAGCAACAACTCCGCACGACTTGCGTTCACATTAACTTAAAGTTAACTTGGAAAAATACTTAGGTAATTATAGAACAGTGTTTCATTTGACGAATAATGAAAAATAAATTGTTATTCAGTGATCATTTTTCCTATTCAGAGTCTGGATAATTACTTACTTTTCAAATTGAAGAAATTTAGGGGTCTCATGTGTTTGGACATAGGATAACATAAAGGTAGAATACAAATTGTAAAATGTAAGATATGATTTTCTTGCACTTTCATATCTTTTATCTTTACTCGGCAATTGAAAGATCCATCCACTCGCTGATGTTATAGTATGAAGCTTGGTATTTAATATTAAATGGAAGGTAACAAACGGAGCCCGAACAAACCCGTATTTCGGTCTATTAGGAGCTATTGAATCCACAAGCTCTTTTGTAATTATTCTTCTATTGAATAAAATGTTCACAAATGAGCCTCTAATCCCTCACCCAGCCCACACCGGCCGGGGTGGGTTTCATTAAATAGGTATATATTCAAATTGGTTTTTGTGTACTCTATGTAATAAAATATTATGTCTGTATGTTAGTACTTTTTCTTTTGCTATTTTGTTGTGTGCTCAATTATATGGATTTAACTTATACTTGTAATTATAAAACAAAAATATGAGTTTTTTTTATAATATAATAACCAAATTATATATTTTATATTTAGAAATCAATCATGCTTAAATAGCTGGATGGATTCAAATTAATATAGAAGTCGATTATGTCGTGGAATAAGATATACGGTTTTTTTATCACTCAGCAAAGCTAATTTATAATAAAACCCAAATAGCTAGAGTATCGCGGCGTAGTAGTTCTAAGTAAAGAGCAAGATTCAATAAAACATATATAATATATATTAAGTTGATATAAATGTAAGATGACGTCATCTTTATCGTTAATCGTTAGGATCGACCATCGAGACCATTCGTTTATGAATAATAAAAGCAAATACCTACACTGCATGTACAGCAAGCACTTGAACAATGAATATAGTTATTAAATATCTTTACAGATATGAACGGTTCGGTGACCTAAGTGAGAATATTTGTAGCTAGCTGACGATCATCTTTCAAAGCGCCTTGTAAATATTGTGAGACAAAAGTAAAGTTAGTAGCTTCTAGCTAGTCAACAGTATAAGCACTAAGGTCATTAGTATGGTTTCAATAATCAACCGACATATGATATATTGAGAAGCTAACCCGATTTTTTCTTAATTCTAAATGTCGTTATATGGTTTCCTAATCAATGTAGCTTCGACTTTCGTTAATGCTTTACGAGAACATAAATAATTCATCTTATCTCATTCATTCGCACGTATATCCAATTACAGAAAAGTCCTTATTTACTTTTATTCAAAGCTTTTAAATGGTATCCCTAATTATCCCCGGGCCTATTCGCATTCACGCGGCGATATGTTCTCGGTGACGGCACAGACGGCGCTGCTGTGCTCTACATAATTAATTTATATTAGGGACCAAACCATTTAATGTGCCCTAAGGGCATTGATTCCTGTTTTACGGTTCTCGGGACGTATGTGATTTTTTCATTAATGTTAATTCAAAGAATAATTTGTACTAACTAACAATAGCGGCTGTTTTTATTATATTAAAATAACTCTACACTTGCATTTATTTTATGTTTATATAGTTTAAATGTCATATCGTTATGATTATAATAGAGTTGTTATCAAATAATAGTTATTTATAGAGTTGCCGATAGTAGCCTCTGTTTGCTTTTATGAAAAAAATATTATCTGCTATAAGTAAGATAAGTGTTAATTTATTCGCCTACCGAAGTAGCTCCATTATTTTATTATAACTATTGAGTCATGTGTAAATTTTGTTCATAATTACTTCAGTATCTTAGCATCTTACTACAGGAGTAAATTGCAAATTCAGTTGGTATAGAGATATAATATTGACATTATCTACCCTTTATCAGCTGTATTTTTATTAAAATGTTGTCAGAGGTCAGAGCCAAGTCATTTCCTACAATATTCTTATATTAAGTGATAGTCAAATGTATGACAAAGTTATATCATACTTTTTACTTCAGCATATTACAAAAAAGTGTGTAATACAGTATAAGTGAGTCATATATAACTCATTACTGTGTCATTTCGTACATAACGGATGATTTTGCTTGATGTCATTCAGATACCACAGTGAATTGAATATATTCACTGGGTATTATCCTAATATTACAATACTAGCTGTGCCCGCGGCTCCGCTCGCGTGGACTACATAATGCAGTCGGTCGAGCGCACACGCGAATCGTGCTGCCCCCGTCCCAACCAACTGCGGTCACCCGCCGGTTATCTTAAAGACAAAAATGATTATTGTGGTGATTTTTAGAAGAAAGATATATGCTACTGCTAGCTTTTTGTCGGTCTTTTTAAGATTTGATATATCCCTTAAACAGCGTAAGCCATTTAAGCGCCACAAAAGCGTCTTTTTCAGTATTGATTCACCATTATCGTCTCTGCTTACTTCGTATGTTACTTTATTTAACAAAATATATTCTATAACCTAACCAGGTCATATAGCTATGAGTTTAAAAAGGAACGTTTAAATAGGATAAGTGGTTCTCGCGAGAAAATAACATAAACGGATAGACAGATAGAGAGACGTTGAGTTTTATAATATGTTGAAAAAGTAGACTTCGATGTTATATAAAATAAATAAAAAGGTGTTTGTGCGATTCACACACGATAGAAGTGAAACTTCATTTTAAAAGATGTTTTATGTTTTATTTAAACAGTGTGCAATATACATACACACCGACATTTACTCTCTCGCTCTGGCTCACACAAAGAGGAGAGACCGATAATGGACGTTAAACGTTAACGTAAACAATGTGTGTTTAAATAAAATATAAAATATCTTTTGAAATTAAGTTTCACTTTTATCGTGTGTGAATCGCACACACACCTTTTTTATTTTTGAAGTGAAACTTCTTATGCGTCTTCCAACCGTTAAACGTTAAATGATAAACGTTAAATGTTTAACGTTTAACGCACATTATCGGTCTCTCCTCTTTGTGTGAGCCAGAGCGAGAGAGCAATATATTATCGGTCTCTCCTCTTTGTGTGAGCCAGAGCGAGAGAGTAAATGTCGGTGTGTATGTATATTGCGCACTGTTTAAATAAAATAGAAAATGTATTTTAAAATGAAGTTTCACTTCTATCGTGTGTGAATCGCACACACACCTTTTTTTACAAAAATTAAGAGTTCTCTAACAAAAATTATTGAATAATTTTTCTGTTAATTTTTTGTTATAATGAATAATAATAATATTATAAATGTATTCTTTGAAGTTTAATTACGGCTTAAATTGTGAATACAATAATAAATTTCCTTAGAATTTTCTGTCTCACTGATAAGAATAGAGGCTGTAAAGTGTTGGAGATAAAATAATCTCCACTGTGATTTATTGCGGAGTCCATTTTTACGTGTCCTGTAAAAAATACTCCGACTTTTAATTTAAAAGAAACGTTATTTTTACTGCTGAAGATCTGTGGCAGATTACAGGGCGCCGGCTTTCCTGTCTTGCAGATGTCGGGGTTTTTAAATCCTCGCTCTAGTCGGGTTTCTCCTCTTAAGTGAAGTCTGACCAACGCTTTAGGTGAAGGATAACACGGTGGAGAAATCTGCACTGGTAGTGTTCCCGTCTCACTCGCACGGTGGAAATAAGACATTAAGTTTCCAGTAGAACATATCATAAAGTAAATAATTACGAGGAAATTGTATCTCTGCAACACTGGTAAAGTTTCGTGTCGCATACTTTACGCCCTAGATACGTTTCCAAATATTTAATAAATTGTTCTTGCAAGCAAATGCTATCTTAGTTATCGACGACTGTCAATGTATTGACATATACCGTTCATAAATATAAATAATATGTTAGCAAAGCGTAAGCGTATCGAGTAGCGTAGTGATCGCTTGAATGGAAATGTAAATCTAGAGGATGACAGTTTAACGTTTAATTAAGCAGGAGTAATAAAACGCGTGCGGTCCGGAGGAACCCAGGTGGAATGCAGCCGTATTTAAGCCTAACTTCGTTCTATTTTACTAGTCTTCAAACATCGCTATAATAAAATGCCGACTTTCTTCCTAGAACTGTCCAGGGAGCTCAAAATGCATGTTACTAGTTATTATTTATAACCCACTTCATTTGTGTTATCATATGACATATCAAGATCATTCCATAAACTCCATTGTTATCCCAGCATATTGCCTGCGATATTGATGTCACAAATATTATTTGTAACACTTTTACTGCCGGTGTATTTAAATTTACCCAATTAATATAGTTATCTGATTATGTTAATAACCGGTTTAATTAATAATTAACTTTATGAATATTGTAGTAGAACTACTAATATTACTGATTTCTATCGTTATCAGAAGTAGCCGGAAACTTATCCGTATTAAAATCATAATTTATATACACATCAATTTATTTCATTGAGCATAATTAATCATGGAGTAATGCTTTTGACTGCTACCATCTAAGAGAAGTGATGGATTGTGATTGTTAAGGAATCATTAAAACTTTCAATTTGATAACAACTTTGTAAATTATTAAATCAATCTCGAAAATAAATATTCAAACATCATACACACAGAGAAATTTAGATTTATGGCAATTGTTTGGAACATTTGGCTGTTAAAAGTTATGATAACATATTGATAAATAACTACAGGATTGAAACTCGTGTTTTATTCCACATTAGGAAGTTAAAATTGTAATATTGAAAAATTTATGTATTATCACAATGTTTTTACTTAAGGAATAGTCCGTAACGACGTGACATAGTGGGGTCAGAGTAACAAGATGCACAAAAACGGTTGAAACGGAAAACAAAGATACACAGAATTATGAGCTCTAGGTAGAAACAACAATATTGTTCGAACAAAAAGCCCTGTAGTGGAAGCAATAAATAAATTTCAAGTATACATTAGTTTATGTTTGTATACATAATATGTCATTAGTTTAAGAGTCAGTACGCCTTTATTCTTATAATTTCGTTTTATGTTCTTTCATTTCATTCGTATTTTCTAAACCAGCGAGTATAGCTGGCTCAACGATACTCTTGTAATTTAAATAAATACATTTTGCCTCTACACAATGTTAACAAATACTTTTCTTAACAAACTATGTAACATTATAGTCAATACTTCAGAAAATTCTATATTGCTATAGAAATTTATATGGAACTTTATCTCAACGAGTAATGACTGAGAACGCTTTCAATCGTCTCCATTATCTAGAGTGGAGCCGCCATTGTGGTTCGATAGATACTCCTCGGCAATTAGTACATAATTGAAGCGTAGTGGAACGCGCAGTGGTTCAAGTTTATTATTTTACTAGCGACTAGCTTCGTACAACCGGTTAGTAGAGCATATATTGCCTACATTTCTTTTGTCGTAGAGGAATAATTCCGTAATATGTTCGTATATAACGCGGCGCATGCCATTAAAGCTCCCAGTTGGCGTTATTTGTTTCGATAAACATCTTCATATTTCAGTCAATTTACACAAAGCTTTAATGAATTATATACCTGAACCTTCCTCGTGAATTACTGTCCATTAATGAAAACCGTATGAAAATCCGTTCGGTAGTTTTTGAGTTTATTTAGTTCAGACAGACAGACAAACTCAGCAGGGGACTTTGTTTTATAATATGTAATACATTTTGAGTCAGTACTGGGAAAGAAATGAAAATAGTCTACTTCTTTTACAGAAGAACAATGCCTAAATGTTCTAAATATATATGTCGAAGATACGAACATCAGTAGGATACTCTAGAGATCTTCATGATCCGACGACTCAAGCGAGACTGTCTTTCTTCGCGTTCCAACGTAGTAGGTTACCCGAGCAAACCAGGCTACAAGAGATCTTCACGAACCGACGGCTCGAGCGAGACAGTCCTCGAGCCAGTCCATACCTGCTTATATGTGTGCGTGCGAACATAGAGCACACTTGCTGTTCCCACGTGACTTCCGTCTGTCGCACAGCTGTCCCGCCGTCAAAGAAAGAACGAAACATTTTATCGTATTTGGATCTGTCAAAACTCATACCCCTAGTTAAGTGCTTTCGATCAAAATTGATTCACTATCTGTCTATTATACAGTGCCAGCTACCTACTTAGAATTGTTATTTGGAAAATGAACGGTTGTGTTCGCGTGAACTATTAGTTGATACGGGTCAAATGGCTTACAGAAATCCGATTCCAAAGCCATTTTGATTTTTTTTCTTCTTAATTTGGCGCCGCAAAAAGCCTTTGCCAGTGTTAATGTGCCCTTATTGGAACTATCTAGGTAGTTTTTGTGACATCTCAAAATGCATGTTTTCAGTTTATATTTATAATCCACTTCACGCAAAATGCCACCAATATTACATAATATAGAGTCAAAGAACCTAAGTTAATGAATTAAAATAAGAACCATAACATGGTAGTTCAAAATGCAGCCAAAAACTCTTATTTTGCATTTTTATGTTAACTTCAAAACGATTACTCTACACTTTTATATAAATTCACTCAATGCACAACGATGACTATGGTAACATCGACGAGTACGGCGCATTAGCTTATACCAACCGACCCTAATCATTCACTGTGAATATCACACCTAGTCACACTGTATAGTGGCGGTGGTCGCTAAAGTATCCCACCACAACCCGGTCTTACATTGAAATAAAGTCAAACCAATGTTTACTTGATAAAACAAGTATTTTAATTAGAAGTCTTGAGAAAGTTACCTTTTTTAATTAATTGCAGTTAACAGCCGTGAAGTTTTTAACTCAAACAGCATTTCAGTGTAAAGGTGTCGGCATTATAATGAAGACGAAGAATTATGAAAATAATTTAAAATTTATTCATAATTAAATTATTAGTATTGTTATGACCCGTAAACATCAACAATATCGAGAACTCGGGTGCTTCGGGTTTTAATATGATGGCAGAAAAATGGATTGTCACTATATAGGTAGGTACATCTATTTTATTCGGGAAGGAATAATCTAGATATCAGCAATATTATATCTCCACAGGGATTCATTACTCGGTAAACAACGATTTTTTTAAATAATTTACTAGAAATCACTATATACGTCCATATGTACTTAGGCTAAATTAGCCGTATGCCACTTTTTACACTTTCAAAGCCAAAGTAACCAAAGTAGCCAAAGTCACGTGTTGTATTTCAAAGAACACTACGTTGAATATTTTCACATGATCCTTTATCAAATTCCTATTCTAAAGCAAGAGTCTTTGTCAACCGAACAATGGCGGCCATCTTTAATCCGCTAAAAGTTCATGGGAATTTTCTTTACATTGTGTCACCAAGCTCTTTCTTACTATAGTGTGGCTTTTAGTGTTAAAAGATTATAATCCTAATTGTGTTTGTTTGATAACATTGAAATAGTTCAGGTGAGGTAAAATATGAAAAAATAATTAAAAAATAATAATTTTCAATATTGATCATTGGAAGGCATTCACCATATACACGTCGTTTGTGCAAGAAGTTCACAGACATGTGTATAATGCGGACGCACTTCACGGTAAATGGTATGTGTCGTGAATACGAAAATGTGCAAGAACTGAAAAACAATGGGGATATGGAAAATTGTCTCTGAATATATTTTGTCATACATGTATAATACAATATCCAAAGATCAAACACAATATCGAGTATTGAGATGCTCTAAATAATAACATTGAAACATATTTTCATATATTTCTAATATTATTGATATATTTGATATATACATACCACATTACCTCTTCAATAAATACATTAGAAAAATCATTTTATCAAAGCTCCGGTTCCATTCACAGTCTATTAAAATCATGGTAGTTCATTCTGGAAGCTATAATAAAGGTGCAACCCTTAATTTAAAGGAATAATGGATAACATAACACCCTCGGGATCTTTTCAAATACATACACCCATGGTTGGTTTCCGTCCCTTACAACACAATACAAATTTCCTCCATCACAACGCCATGTCTCTCTCTACTAGGGTGCACGAAAAGAATGGACTAACACTTTTCTCTATTGTCGTAAACCTCTTTCATTTTTTTCAGAATCATTGTTCACTTCATCCACCCGCGCCGGTTACGATTGCTAATCACTTTCTCTATGGCCAATACTTCAACTTTAGCATAAATCTATCTAGGTCAGGTCTGGCTTGTATTTATTATATCATATTTCATATCATATTATCATAATTCCTAGAGTAATATTATTAGTGTAAATAAAATGACCATGATTAAAAGAAAAACGTATCGTCATTATGTAAATGATTTAAGTAACTACTTAAATAAAAATGGAAGCATTGTTTGCAATGTATAACATTTTTATTTACAGTACATAAAATAAAGGAAATCAAAATGGTAGTGTGGTTTACATCACACAAGATAAAATCGTGTTATCTACGAATCATCATCATTCTCCTGTCCTTATCCCAATTTATTTGGGGTCGGCGCAACATGTCTTCTTCTTCCGTACTTCTCTATTAGTCGTCATCTTGTTAGTCACTCTCTTTCTAATCATATCATCATTCACACAATCCATCCATCGTTTCTTTGGTCTTCCCGTGCTCTTATAGCCATCGACATTCATACCTAAAACCCTCCTCACTACATTTTCCTCATTTCTTCGCATCACGTGCCCATACCATGACAACCGAATATACAAATAATAAAAATAATGATGAAATCAAACTTTTCTAGGCACGATTAAGGGGTAATTGAATGCACTGAGTGAGATCAGAGTGATGGAAGGGTTAAAACTGTAATATTATATTTCGTTTATGTAGTTCACATGCACATTTCAGAACGATATAATAAAGAGATATAGCTGTAGCGTGTGGACTGCGTGTACGACATCTGTCTGTCTGATTGTTGATCTGTCATTGTTCATATACCTGTACCAGCTGTGCCTGCGACTTCGTCCGTGTGGTATTTCGTGTATAATAAACAGAAATTAAAAAAAATATATATAATAATATGTATTATAAGAGTACTCCTATAATACAATACACTTATAAATTATATTTGAATTTCAGTAATGAAATTCAACATCCGCGATTTCTCTGATTCCTGAGACGCAGCGGTACTCATGGTTAGCAGTCAGCCAAAAAATAATAAATGGCTTGAGGTAGCGGAAATGTTGTTGCCGTTTTCCTTTTCATATAAAAAATTATAAAATCTTAGTGTCCTGTCTTCTTAAAATTTTTGTTAATTCTTAATAAAAAAATTATAAGTATTAATTTCGTAATATATATTGTCTAAAAATTAGAATTAATAGCCTGAGGTAGCGTTAATGTTTATTGCAGTTATCCTTTTAAAATTTCTAAAAATATAATAAAAACTACACATTTTTGTTTAAAAATAGCTTAAACTGCACGTTGATTATTTGTCTTTCCAATAGTAGTAATAACACCGAAATGACCAAGTTATTAATTAAACCTAAAATATATAGATAATTAGAAGAAGAAAAATCCAAATAGTTTTCCAGATACAAAGAAAATACAAAGTTTTTAATAATTTAATATCTAACAAATCCCATGTGTTAGGTTGGAGTAAAAAAAACGATCCTATATATTCACGTTAATGGGAAAAGAAGAAATAATTTAACGGGATAATATGTACATTCGAATGCATAGAACGGAACAAAAACAACTGTGATGTATGTCATCTGTAGTGAAACTTGTTTAATTTCTAATAACGAGCTACGGAAAGAAAATTTTTGCTCTTCCATTGGCTGAGACTCAACATTTATTTATATAAACCCGGGGGCAGCCAAATTCAACTTTTATAGATCGATTTTGTTCACAGACCATTCATGACTTTTCTGATACCAAAAACGTGTATGTTTACGTCGTGTGCATAATGAACTCTTTTTAAACGTCTATTATCTACTTCAGCTACTAGTATGAAATCATTTTTGTGGTTTGATGTGGAAAACTATTTGGTTTCAGGCAGCATTTAATGTTTTCTTTCTTTTTATCTTCTGTTTCGCCATAAAAAAATAAGTTTTGAACAAATGTCTTGCTACGACATGAATAGAGCTACATTTAAATATTTTGTCAAGTACTCTCTGCAAGTGGTGAAACTGAGCTCCGAAAGCTGATGGCTAATCCTATTACATCTTTAGAATGAGATTTCCCTTATAAAATGTGTTCAGGGAATAAAGCTTTGCCTCGCTTTGATTGAATTTCGGAAATGTCTCACTTCGGTGTCGACTCAAAGTAACAATATTACGGCTTGTAAAGTAACACTTAAAGTAATACCAACTTTATTTAGTATTAAAATAAATCATTTCATGCAATCGAGACTTGTTATAAATAGCAATGGGATTGGACTGTATATTTATTCCTTATCACTTTACATATTGTAAAATAAAAGTAGTTATTTATATTTGATTTATTTATATGTTATGCATATTGACTATTATAGTTACTTAAACTTGGCCGAACCTCGGCTCGGACTGTTGCGCGTATGCAATTAAGTCGCGATCTGACTAATTCCCTATCCGTAATTCGATCTAAACTAACTATACATATATACATGTTTCTGCCCCCTGGGAGGAGGGAAGGTGGTCTGAAAATTTTTGTCTAATCTAACTAGGCAAAAAAAGAAAAAAAAAGGTCCCTTACAGAACCTATGTACCTATGTGTGTTGTGCATGTGTGTATAATGCAGTGTCATGTATGGCTGTGAAAGCTAGTGATTGTAGAGTCACTTGTATCGCGCGAGCGGCTGCTTGGCTCAAGGGCTCCATGCCGATGGATCGGACCTAGGCTTGAGTTGCCGCAGAGGAGGGCGGTCGTGGCGGGTGTGCGGGAGCGAAGTTAACCGTACGTCCCCTGCGGAGGGAACGGTGGTTTCGCGGGCGTGGGCGCGAGCACGCATATGTTGCGGGAGCGGACGCGTAGAAATTGTTAGCGTTCTCGATGTCGCCATCGGGATCGACAAAGAGATTTCGCGGACGGCGTTTATAACGTTTGGCAACGGGGATCGAGTTGTCTGGGACGTAGTTCACGGTGGATTTTACGAGCGGGTTGGGATGATTCGAAGCGCTATCGAAGTATCTCCTGGTGAGATATTTCACATAGGCTTCTATCGAGGGAAGCCTCATGTCCCTGTGCAGGTCCATGTTCCTAACGAAGGCTGGAGGGTCAAGCAGGCGACGGAGAAACCGATTTTGGACTCTTTGCATGCGGGCAAAGTTATGTTTGGACATATGTGCGAACGCGGCGCAGCTATATGTCAAGATCGGACGGACGCACATCTTGTACAGTGTGAGCTTATGTCTTAAGGACATTTTGCTTACCGAACTGAGCAAGGGTCGCAAGCGAGAAAGGATCCAGATGGCCCTATTCCTGACTATAGTAACGTGTGCGTTGAAGTTAAGCTTCGAGTCGAGGGTGACACCCAGATATTTAGTCTTGGTGGCCCAAGGGATATTCGTACCGAATAATGAGAGGGGTCCTACCGTGCGTGGTAGTTTGCATGTATGCGGTTCGAACATAATCGCGGCGCTCTTTACCGGATTAATAGCTATTCGCCACGTTCGAAACCACTCCCCGAGAGTGGTAACGGCACGTTGGACCGCGCAGGCGAGATTTTTTCTGTGTCTGTTTGACGCATATATGACTGTGTCGTCAGCGTAGAGCCCTACCTCGACCCCGGGGGGCTTCGGGAGGTCGCTGACGTACAGATTGAAAAGGCAAGGCGCCAGAATGGAACCTTGCGGGACGCCTGAGCGTATAGGGTGGGCGGTAGATAGTACTCCTTCCACTCGGTAGTGGAAGGTGCGGTCGCGTAGAAAATCGTGAACTAGATGAACTAACCTATCCGGGACTTCTAATTGATGTAGCTTGTGGACTAGTCCGGCATGCCAGACCTTATCGAAGGCCTTAGCTACGTCGAAAAAGACCGCAAGCGTACGGGCGGGGGCGATACTACTTTTGGCAAAGTTGCTCGTGATGTGCTCCGTGAGGCGGTGCACTTGATGTGTACACGAGTGTCGGGCGCGAAAACCGAACTGTTCGGGAGGGTATAGATTTTTAATATCTATAACGGTTTTGAGACGGTTCAGAAGGAGCCGCTCGTAAAGTTTCCCTAGTGTGTTTAAAAGGCTGATCGGGCGATAGCTATCGGGAAGCGAAGCTTTTTTGCCGGGCTTGTGAATACCTATAACTATAGCTTTTTTCCAGACGGCTGGAAAATAGCAGTGGGCTATGGCTACATTGAAGATGCAGACCAAAAGAGCTATGAGGTGATCGGGAAGAAGTTTAAGTACTTCATTCCTGATACCGTCGGGGCCGGGGGACTTTCTAGGCTTAAGGCCTTTAATAACAGAACAAATCTCGTCATGCGTGACCGGGTTTAACGTTTCCGTGGGGGGAATCGTCGTTAGTTCCTGAACGGCGGTCTCGATGGTTTCGATGTGGGCAGTGTCTACGTTGTCGCAGTTTGGAGAGCACTGGCTCTCCAAGCTTGCGGCAAGGCATTCTGCCTTATCGTCACTATCGAACGCGGGTGGGAGATCGGGGCCCCTTTCGAGGGGCGGCATCAGGGCGGAAGCTTCTAACTTCAGAGAGCGGGCGAGGTTCCAGTAAGCCAGATGGGACGGCTTGAGACCCTCTAGGAGGTTATCCCACCGGTGACCTCTGTACTCGCCGATGCGAGTTCTAACCTCTCTCTGAAGTCGCCGTAACCTACAGGTGTTATCCCTCGTCGGATAAGAATCGTGTGCACGTGTCGCGGCGTTCTTTTCAGTGATTAACTCTCGTAAGCCGGGGGGGAGTATAAAACGGCGTTCGTTTGCCGCTTGCACCTCTCTCGAGGCCTCCCTTACACCGGTTTGGAGGTAGTCGACCAGGGAATCGATCGCTAAGTCGGCGTCTGCTGTTGACTCTAATACGTCGGGGATCCTAGCTAAGCTGGACGGGGTAGCGTTATCGGTTAGGTAACGATTTAATATCGCGTAGTCAACTACTTTGACTTTTGGCGGACTGGGGTCGAACGGTTGCCCGAGTTGTAAGATAACCGGGCGGTGATCGGAGTCCAGTTCGTGTACGACTTCTATAAGTCGTAACCGAAGTGAGACACCTTTGAGGAGGGCTATGTCAAGTACTGTCGGTTGACAGTTATCTTGAAAGTGCGTGGGCTCTAGCGGTGCTATGACATCAAAGCCGAGCACATCGCATAGTAGGTCGAGAATAACCCCGTTAGGGGTGTTATGCGAGTTGTTGAAATGGGTGTGACCGCTATTGAGGTCGCCTGCTATTATTACGGATTGACCGAGTGAAAGTAGCGCCTCCAGATCGGACTGAAGGAGTCTTTTACTCGGGGAGAGATATGCAGAGACAAGCTTGATTGACGGATGGCCAGTCATGCCTATTCTACAGATGGACACTTCCATATTGGTAAGTGCGGGAGGGTCTATTGGCATGCAATAGAGGGAACGCTTGTAGTAGATGAGCGTGCCGCCTCCTCGGGTGGCACGGTCATTTCTGACTATATTGTAATTTGCTATCTTAGGGTCGCGCCTACTGGGTTTTAGAAGTGTTTCTTGTACTAGAAATACGTCTATCTCCCGTTCCCTAAGAAAGGTGGATACTAGGTCCCGTTGTGGAAGGAGGTTTCGCGCGTTAAAGAAAGAGATGTTGAGACTCCTAGGTTTAATGCGAGCCATTTATAACCGTTATCTATTTCCCGGCACGGGCCAGGCGCATTAGCGTCGCTGTCATCAGGGGAAAACGCCTGATGGATTCGGCGGGGCCGTACTCAGCGACGCACTGGTCGTATGCCAGTACTTCCTGAGGGTCATGCTCGCGGAAGAGCATGACCATGTAGTCAACGCCGCGGCGCGTGCTAACGGGCGGGGAGGACTGAGCCTTAGGAGGCTGAGGGCGGGGAGTAGAGACCCATGCTGCCTGAGGGGCTCGCATGGCCGGAGGGGGTGCGCGGGGTGCGGAGGTGGCCGCCACCGGGGCGCGGGAAGCGCCCGGGAGGCTGGGAAAGGCTTCTGGCGTGAGCAGAGGCATGGGTTGACTATTGGCGGCGGGACGTGCCCTCTGAGGAGGGGTGTGTCGCTCTTGCCTTGGGCGCGTAGGGCGCATAGGGCGCGTGGGACGCGGGGCACGGGGACAGCCGCGATAGTTCGCGGGGTGACCCGCGTTGCCGCATAGCACGCAGCTCGGAGGGGTAGACGACTCGCGAGTGCGCGTGCACTCGCTTGTCGCGTGGTCCCCGAGGCACTTAACGCACCTGGGACGTAAATGGCAGTTACGGGCCGAATGTCCGTACAGCTGGCAGTTGTGGCACTGCGGAGGGCTGCGGTTTTTGTGTGGGGGCTCTACGGCTATTCCGGAGAGCTCGCACACTTTCCTGACATTAAAGATGGCTCTGCCCTCGGGGGTCAGATCCAAGATAACTACGACCATATCTAATGGTCGGTTTTTGGATTGTCCGCCGTGCATTCTATGCACTTCGCGGACAGGGAGGGCCTTCGCTAAGAGGTCAGTTTTGACCTCCTCGGGCGTGATTTCCACCGGGATGCGGCGGATTACAACCCGGAGGTGACGCTCATCGTCTAGGGTGTATGAGTAGTAGTGTAGGTTGCTTGCTCGGAGCAACTTTGTGAACTGACGGTGTTCGTCAGAAGTGGTTACTTGTACGCGGATACCGTTGGCCGTGTTACTGGCCGAGGTATAATTAATTTTTAAGTCTCTAAGCTTGTCCGCGAGCTTAGTCCAGACCGCCTTGTTTTGGACTACTACCGGCGGTGGGCGACGCGCCTTTCTGCCGGCAAAAGTACCGGCAGGCGCTGAGGGCGCTGCGGAGCGGGGGGCGTGGCTGTTTAGCCCAGTTTTCTGCGCCTTTTGTGGGCGGGACTGAGTCTCCGGAGACTCGGGACGCGAACGCGATGCCCGTTTGGCGGGCTTGTTTTTTTGAACGAGGGTGAAGCCCTCGTTATCTGTGACTATCGCCGTGTCCATTTCGTTGGACTCGGGTTCGGGATCCGGATTAGTGGGCGAGTAGCTATTGTTCGTAGCTACTAGCGTCGGCGTGTCCGCTTCGGGAACTAACGACGCGAAAGAGTTCTTGATCGGCAGCGCAGAGGGCGCTGGGATCGTGACTTGATTGCCCGGGGAACGCGAGCGCGATGACGGCCGTTTGTACGGCGTCTGACGGTGAGCGCGGGGTGCCGTTGAGCGGGAGCGCGAGACGGGCTTCTTGTCCGTCGCGTGGGGCGCGGCGGGGTCGCTGGTGGCCTCGGTGGCCTGTGCGACAGCAATGGCGGGTTGCGCGGCCGCGATGGCCCTATTGAAATCCGTCCATATCGACGGGTGTAGGCTTGTTGCGAACGCAACGAAACTTTCCAAGTCTGCCATTCCGGTGGCGGCGGTTGGGCGGGCGGGGGTGAAGTTAAACCTCCCTGCCGGAGAGGCAGGGGGGTGCGCCGAGTGAATTTAAACGGCTATCCCGAGCCGTGTAAAGGGACCTGCGGGTCACGGTGTAATGACTCGCAGGAAAGAACCTACCGGGCCCTACGTGGAGGTCCCTATCAATCCCGAGGCAGAGAACGCAGCCGGTATAAATACCTAGCTACGCCCAAACAGACACTCGGGGATGGATGTGTAGCAGGATCGGAAGGGTGGGAAGGAGACACTCAGGGCTTGACTATGACTCTATCAAGGGCCAAGATTCCTGAGCCCGACCAAGTACTATCGTTTGCCTCTGAAGGAGGCAACCGAGGGGCGCTTGGGTCACGCACCCACTTGCTTTAGTTGGCACCGTCAGGTATCAGGCAAGTGACCACTAAAGTGTGGATTTCGTCGAATAGAAACAATTTGCTCTTAAAAGAGCAGTTTTATGGTTGTGCAGCGCGACACAATGGGTGCGAGCGAGACGGCGATACGCAGGTGCGGCGCAGGTGCGATGCAGGTGTGCAGCAAAGCCGGTCGGTCGTAAAACTTCACAAAGGCGGCAGAGAGCGGTCGTAAACACGTCCGTTCCCGCCGGCGGTCGTGATCGGTCTCCGTTACTTAAACTCACATAGTTCCTCCTAGTACGGCTGTAACGCAACACTAACAGCTAACAATACAAGTTCGCTTAGTTGCGTAGGTCATATTGTACTACTTATCTTACAAAGACAATGTAATTTCTATACTTTTTAGCAAAAAGAAAAAAGATGACTCCTGAGAGGTGTATTCGTATTCGTCAGCATTATCTATCACATTGCTGGAAAAATGGAAAAGTGAATTCAATTAGTTATTTAGCCAGACTGTCTAAAATTGAAAGACGATTGCCTCAGCGTGGCAATATAATTTATATATAGCCTTTAGTGAACGATCCTATACGAGAGTTTTTCAGCTATAACAACAGGCCATTCGATGAAGGGCCGTTGTAGAAATATTCGAAAAATATCAGGTTACACGAAAAATTGTCAACAAAATAACTTTACTGCCGCCGTTGAAAGTGATAAAACGTTAATTGCGCCTTTTGTCGTCGGATCGAGAGCGGAACCGTCGTAAACATTTCTAGCGGCTCTTTGTGCTACGAGGACCATTCACGGCCATCACCTTTATAAGCGTTTGATTCTTACATATTTTTGCGGTTTTCCAGCTTTGTTGGTATGCCGTCAATATTAATGAAATTACCAACACAATAGTTTTGTGTATTACGCAAAATAAAAGCACCTTTTAAAAAAATACTTCTATCGGTTCGCCAGTAAAATAAATTTTATATTAACAGAATATTTGCGTTAGGAACGTTTTGAATCAACTTGATAAACAGTATTGTCTAAAATTCAAAAACGCAATGTTTTAAATGACAAGACGTCACTTTGATATTTATTTATTTAGATAAGTACTTTTTGAATTCGTCTGTGAGGGCTAACTGTACAGGGATGTATTGAGATAAACATTTTAGAAAGACTTGCTTCATTTATTTATGTTAATACAGGAACACAAACAATATAAATGCATAACAAACGGCAAGTTTGGAAATCATTATGTGATTCAGTCTAAAGAAACGTCATTTGAAATCTCGCGTAACCATATAAAAAGGTAGCACCAGACCCGAAAAAGTCTTGAAGCTCATTTATAACGGTTTAAATATTGTAAAGTTTGGCGATTGTAGTTTCCGTTATTATAAATTTATTTTTACTAGTGGTCGCCCAGAGGTCGAAATTCGACCATAATTCATTAAAATTATAAGTTTTCAGATTATTAAGATTCTATTGTCAAAGACTATATACTTTTATAATCACAGATTTCGCCAAGGCTACACTGTTAATTTGCCTATTTTTTTCGAACAAATTACATGAAATATAAAAAATTAAAAATTATTTTTAGATCTTTAATTTATTAAATTAAAGAATACTTTTTTTTATTATTTTAAAGTAATTTATATATATATGTCAAAGAGAGAGATCAGAATATACTGTCGAAGACACCAGGATTTTCCTTGATATCTTAATTATGGAATCATAGATCTTGTGGGCGTAATCTGGGTTAGGTGCAGGTATTGTAGAGATGTACAGGGTCTGACAATCCAAGTGAGCATGATGTCGGTTTATTTGGTGTTGCCCCTAGTAGCCTCCAACCTCCTCTATATAGCCACTCCATGCCTCGCATGTCTGATGTTATCGCTGCCCGTAGGTGACCTAGTAATTGATCTTGAAAGTCCTCACGATCCGACAAGCTCCAGGTAGGATGATCTTGTCTTCGGGTTCTGACTTAGTAGGTAGCCTTGAACAATCTTAGGATCCATATTAACGGAGAACTTCACAATGCGGGGGCTCGAGCTAGAACCATCCTTCAGGCCCGTCATTGGCTGCTTATATGGGTACACAGAGCACACCTGTTTCTAGCGCGCGGCATCTCTACATTTTTCCATTTATTTTATATATGCCGTATTTTGAATTCCTGTCATGATCTGTTATCTCGTTGCTATGAAACATGATTTCTTGTTTAAATAGTGACATAGACACGATTTTCTGACATATATATTATGGTTATGTTTGACATTCAGTAAGACCTATAGACAAATAATATTAATCTATGCTCAATTTGACCATAGACTTTAATAATAAACAAAAGTGTATATGCGTGTGTGTACTTGTGTACATGATAGTGTGTGTAATGTTTTTTTATTGATTTTATGTATTTATAATGAATAATTTAAAGAAAATATTAGCATTCTGCACTCCTCTCTATGTAAACTATAAGTGTGGAAAATTTCATAATCCTCCGTCCTCGCAATTTTCGTAAAAAGGGGTACAAAGTTTTTGCTTCACGTATTAATATATAGAAGATTATATGATTCTTAGTCATAATAATCGTTTCAGAAATTGACACCTAAATTTTTTTTTGAAATGAAAAATTTGGATTACTTTGAAAGTAAAAATACAAGGATTAAGCACCCACCAAGCTGCTCCATTGCCACTTAATCAAATAAGTGTGAACTATAGAAACAGATCAGTAATTCATAATTGAAAATTTCAGTTTATCTGAGTACGTACCTCGAAGGCTGAAGTCAAAACTGTGACAGAGGGTAGAAGCTACAGTGTGATAGCAACAGCTGATTACGCCTGTGAAGATGACGTAAAACAATAATATTGTCGAGGAAAGAGTACCAGATCTTCGATAATAGAGAGGGCGGCGATTTATTTTTAGAATGGCGCTGCGAAATGAAACCGCGTCTCTGAGAGCTTTGTTTGCGGTTTAGCCATTGTTCTTTATATTTTTCAACAAATCGTTTGTTGAAAAATACAAGAAAATAATATATAACTCTGTCCGTTTCAATATAACTGGAGTTATATTAAGATAGTAAATCACGATTTTAAAACACTAACTGATATAAAACTTCACCCCTTAAGTTATAGCAAAAAATCATAAAAAAAATACAAAAATCATTAGTTAAACAAACATGTAAGTAACTATTGCTTTACTTTAAGGTTTAACAGCACGAGAAGACAGTGATATTATCCGACGTTATTGAAACCTTTTTCTTGGGCACACTGCCTTGAGAATTATCCTAAGCCGACTCCTGCGGCTCCCTGGGGACCTCAAACGGACCGGATAATAATAGTGTTTATTTATTTTGTCCAAATAAAGACCCTCTCTGTTGACCGCTCGTATTAGGAGTCCCGTTTAGGGTACGCTCGTTTTATAATTTACAAAAGAATTGCCAAGCGAGCATCACACAGTGGATGGAACGTTTTGCGTCTTAAATGACTGGTGAATAATATATTATTTATGTTAAAATTAATAATGCGACTCGTTTCGTGAATGGCCTGTGTGTACTTAGCGATTTCGTCTTTCGTCATGAAATTTGTAACGGTCCAGGAACTTTTTGTTTTTATTATATTATTATTTTAATAAAGTTATTTTATTTAAATAAAAATCGACGCCTATTATGTACAGGTCATATCTTAAGGATGGGAGAGACCAGGAAACCCAAAAGACTTCTTGAGGGAAACCTAATAGCGGCTGATGAACGTAGAATTCTAGGAAGCATATAGAACATTAACTGGTTCAAAGGCTAGAGTTTTTTTTTTTTGGTTGCTTGCTTGGGAGATTTTGGGATTTTTTGTTTGACTGGAAAAAGATAAGGTACTCGAGAGACTCCTCAATAACCTTACTGTGCTTGCACACGTGCCTAATTAAGAAAGGTATTCCTGCAATCGCGATGCAGCACCGAAGTCAGCCGCTGGACATAACCTCCAGGATGGACCAGCGGAGCTGCCGTTTTCCTCATCCTGGCTTTTTATATCAATATAAATCGGTTTGTGCTAAATGTGTGTTGAAGAGTAATAAAATAAACCACGTAGTGCTGTGTTATCTTGTTTTTCCTGAAGTCCAACCTAAGGCGTGGGGCGGCTTTACGGAGGCATGAACCTCCTACCCACGGGTGTAGCCTTGAACAACCTACGGAGCTATAGGGAGCGCCCTGGGTTACCTACAATGAGTTTCATGAATATCTGCCGGTGAACGAGGCTATGGTGTACTTTACTACATGCAATATATAAAATGGGACCTCGCGAATCACTAAAGAACAAGTTCCAGGAATTTAAACTTTGCCCTCCCCAATATATTCATGATAATTTAATGTATATTCATAAAAACTTTGACAAGCTTGATTTTGTCAAAGACCAGCACAGTTTTAAATCTAGAAATAGACATAAATTAGTCGTACCGTGTTTTAGACTTAGTAAGAGTAATACAAGTTTTTTAGGTAATAGTGTTAGGTTTTGTAATAAGATCCCGAAGCACTTTACTGATTTGCCGGACAAGGAGTTCAAGGACCATGTCAAGCAGGTTTTATTGTCAAAAGGTTATTATAATATAGGGTGGATCATTATGTGAATGATAGTGATATCTGGGAGTGAGTTTCTCTCTGTGCATCCACCAAATTATAAATATGGTTATTAACTTTAAATATTATTTATACAGTTAGAAAATAAATAAATAAGCCCGATCGACTTCTTGCCGGTTATTTTTCGAACCGGTAGTAGTATTTCACGTTCACAAGTGTCTTCTTGGGACATACATCGAATAAAGTATGTTTTGATTTGATTAGATTCGAAGACCTAATTTCAGATGGTTGTATTACGTTTATAATGATTTAAAAACAAATGGTGTGAAAAGCTGGAAAGAGAAAGCAAGAAGTAGACCTGTCTGGAGAGATACCTACTTTTCAGCTGTGATGAGATAAAATCTCTGTGATAGATGTTTATTATGTGTTAACGAAGTGATATGATCGCGATCCAGTTATTAAGTTTGTTTACTTTGTCTTGTTCAAGTTTTGTTCAATGTTTACCTCCACAATATACACTATTGATGAAAGGCTTCATCTCGGAAGAAGATAAAGGTTAATCATCACGTCAGCTCACAACTTATTAGTAAATTTTAAAAACTGAGAATCAAATCGTTTTTTAAGTTCAAACTATATTCATGGTAATAAGTCGGGAATAATTTTCTATACTAGAAGAAGAAAATAAATACAAGAAAACTTAAAGTAAATCGAAATATAAGTAACCGAAAGCCGATCACAAAAGGAAACTATTAAACTTCTAACCGCAAGCAAGCTGTCTCGAATCACTTTTTGTTTGTTTGAAACCAAAGTTCTTAGAAAGTTCCATACCAATTTCAAGTTGCGAGACAAGTGACGGGGTTGAATTACATCTACTTGCTACTTGAAAACAAAACAGAGGTTTAATTTTCAGGTTTTTAAAGTAATAATTATAAACTAAATCACACAAAAACCTTCACGTTTGTTTAAGAAATTGTCAACTTAATACTTTACTTGTTTTACGTAACCTGTATGTGCGTCTAAACATAAAAACGTAAAAGTATATTAAATTTTTATCATTATATCTAGCTCGTGTTAGTTGGCCGTTAGTCAGCGGTTTGCTCATTGAATAACTTCCATCTATTATATCAAAATTCTTGTTCCATCTCTCCGAGATGCGTCCACACAACATTTTGCTATTTGCGGTCTCCACTCTAAATCTCGTTCACTCCAATGGTTGCCACATCTTAAACAATTATATTAATTGGATTATTGATATTTCAAGTCGCTAGTAAATTTATTTGTGAATTATTTTGTTGCAAATTTTATCAGGTAAAGAAACCTGGAGTAAAGCTTTCTTAGAAAATAGTTTATGTTATATTATGTTGAATAATTTTCTCCTCCCCTTCAATAACGAGAATCAAATTCAATCCTTAAGGGGCATAAGAAGTAAACGGAGTAATGTACAAAAGCTGAAAAGAATTCATAAATATAATTGTAAAGGTCTCTTCCTCGCCTTCAAGGAGAGAAACTTCAAGCAGAGTGTAAGGTGTCTAGACAGTAGTACTCGTAAGGGTCCACTTCAGAGATCGCACCTTCATTACTTTCGGGGAAAAGGTTCGCATCGAGTCTTTTACCAACGTAATGATATGAAAGCGATTTTTCTATATACGACTTTATTATTGATGCTACCCTCCTTTATTTTGTGATATTTTTTTGTTTCAATCATGAGTTGGTGGAGATCAATCAATGCCGCAGGAGACCTGGCTCACCAACGTCGACGTGGTAATATAATTATTTATATGTATATACTGATGAACATAATATATAATGTATTTTTTATATTATTCTTTATATGTTTAGCGTTTGGTCACGGTGTCATGTGACGATGTGGTCCAACATGTAACAAGCTAAGCCTAGTGGCGGGACTGGATCTCAAGTGCAGCTGACGAAACACACCTATAGGTGCTTAGCGACAGATTTTCAACGTGAGGGTGGTGGCTAATTAGGCGGGCATTGTAAAATGACCTACCACCATGCTATGGTTTCATCTTGAAGATTTTCTTCACTGAAAGCTCAGGCTCGTTGCAGGGATTCGAACTCACGTCGATCAACGCGATGTCCGTACACACTACCACTGAGCCATCATTTTTTCACATTGTTTATTAATACGAGTTCCATCATAGCACCAACGCTGCACTGTAGGCACGCAATATCAACGCACGATACGTTTTTGGTCTAATCGCATCCGCTTTGAAAATTTTGATTTCAACAATAAGCCCTGTGGCTCATGGTTCATGGTGATGGTGGCTGTTGATGATTTTGAAGCAATGATTTGCTTCAAATGTTAGGAATTAAAAGTGAAACGTCATTAGAACATAATTAAGTTTGGTCTTGTGAAGTGCTGCATAGTATCCTACCTTCCTATTTATCATCTTTCGATAAGTAACCTATAAGGAATGTCCGTTATCGATGGTATCCGAGGATCCAAACAAGAATGCCGGGAGCATTGTATGGTACACTTTTTGTACCCTTTTACTGTATTATAATTAAATTAAAATAAAATATCAAGTAGTGGATGGCATCCAACTCGCCACCGAGAAGAATGAAGGCTGGCCGCATTGCCTCGCTGTATAAAACTGCTTATTTACTGACCGAAGTATTGGCCAACACTCTGGTCGCGACACGCGAATGAATTATACTAAAAAGATAACCTACATTATCAGCATTTCAAATTAATTTTAGGGTATTTTTACAAATCACTACAAAACTTTTCTACAACTATGTTTTTGTTCACTAGCCTAATTCATTTGCATCCATCGGACTTTTGCATCTTTGGTTATTTGTTAGTAAGATAGTCTGAAACTATTTCAATCATTACAAATGTTTGAAATATTACAATTTTTTACTTTTTCAAGTTATATACCTAAACATTTGCCTTCTAAAAATATTATTATAATAAGCCAATGGAATTTTTGTAAACCAACTCTTTTACCTATCACCATCAGTCTTATTGACTATAAAAATAAGTGCTCCCTAAAGTATCATAATCCATGAAGGAGGAACGCCTCGTGAACCTTGTAGGGGCTGTTATGAAAACACGTTTTATGTTCGCTACAGGTATGTAACTAGGCCGGTCGCTGACATTTTACATTTTTATGTAAAATATTGACGCCGGTTCTGATCACATATTCGAATTCCTTATGTATGGAAAATATTTTGAAAAATAAGGTCTCTGCGAGGTTCCATTGAAGAAACATTTGATAAAACTTTGGTTCTTTTTCAGGCCGGTCACAGGTGGTCCAAAGGTGGCTGAAAGTCACTCAAAGGGCAATGGAGAGGGCTATGCTCGGAGTTTCTCTGCGTGATCGAATCAGAAATGAGGAGATCCGCAAGAGAACCAAAGTCACCGACATGGCCCGAAGAATAGCTACATTTAAGTGGCAGTGGGTGGGCCAAGTGGCTCGTAGAACGGATGGCCGATGGGGTCAAAGAGTTCTCGAGTGGCTGCCACGTACCGGAAGGCCCAGCGTGGGCAGACCCGCCACAAGGTGGTCCGAAGACCTGGTAAAGATTGCGGGAAGCCGCTGGATGCTTCAGTCCAGCTGCGTCCAGCAGTGGACGTCTTTCGGCTGAAATGATGATGATGATGACAGGTGGCTATAGGCTTCTGGGACCATTTAATATGATGTGCCCTGTATAAACATTTTCTACTTAAACTACGCAGAAAATGTGTATTTCTCAGAAAATTTATTTTCAGGTAGCTTTCAATAGCTAGAGGCCAAACCGCCTTCTTACAAAATATATTAATTCTAAATAACATGATGTTACTTATTTAACCGAAACTAAACATAGTAATGAATTATTCGATTTTCGGTATATTGTTTTGCGCCGAGATAGCTATATAATGTTATTACGAGGAGGGATCAAAAAGTAGTGAGAATGAGATAGAATATAATGACTATTGATAACTTAATAATTTATTTTTCTACATAGTTTCCGAGTCTCTCTACACACCGAGTCCAGCGCTTTTCCAAGGCTTCAATCCCTTTCACAAAAAAGTTTTGTTCTTGGTCCTGCAAAAAGCTCTCCACGGCATCCATCACCTCGTTATTGTCTTCGTCTTCCCCTTAAGTATTTTTTCAATTTGGGGAACAGATAAAAATCGCTAGCTGCCAGATCTGGTGAATAGGGAGGTTGTCAACCAATTCGAAGCCAGCTTGCTGAATGGCAGCCATCGCAACTGCCGACCTGTGCGCAGGTGCATTGTCGTGATGAAACAGCACGCCCCTTCGAAGTTTCCCTCTCCTTTTCTCTTTTATGGCATTCCTCAACTTGGGAATTAAAGCTGTATAATATTGGCCTGTAACAGTGGTTCCACGCTCCAGGTAATCAATCAACAATATACCTATATTCTGAGTCCCAAAATATTGAGGTGCGAAGATTGTTGTTTTGCCTCGGGATCAAAATGATGAAGCCATGTTTCATCCATTGTTACGAAACGAGACAAAAAGTTTTCAGAATCTTCTTGAAACTTGTCCAACAATATCTTCGAAATGTCAAGTCGATTTTGTTTCTGACTGTCGGTTAACATTCTCGGCACCCATCTTGCGGAGATTTTTCTCATATTCAAATATTGTTTCAATATGGATTGAATACTTCCACGTGAATAGCCCGTTTCTTGGATTAATTATCGGATGGTAACTCTTCGATCGCTCAATACAATTTTCTCGACTTTCGCAACATTTTCCTGGGTGACTGACGTCGATGGACGGCCGCAACGATGTTCGTCTTCCGTGCTCGTTCTCCCTACTTGAAATTGAGAAGCCCACCTTGGGAGAGTGGAATACGGCGGAGCAGACTCTCCTAATGTTACCTCAAAATCGTAATGAATCTGTTGCGTCGTTAACTTTTTTAAACAGAGGTATTTAATAAAGCTCGCACTTCGTTTTTCTCTATTTTCGAGAACACGGTCCGACACGAAGCAAACATTTGACTACATTCAGAAAAAAACAAAAGAGAATCAAATATTTTTTTCTTTATTAATATTACAAATATGTATCTGAACTATGCCTGCCAGTATTTATTTTTTTTTCTTACCAAGGAGTATGTCGTTCTCGCTACTTTTTGATCCCTCCTAGTAGTAGTCAAATGTGAATTTGTTGTTAATGAACGTCAAGATTGATGCTCTGCCGCTGAGGATATCTGAGGTGACCCCTTACTATGACGCGGACCAAACGCTTACTTGCCACTTACGTGGTATAAAAAAAAGTTATAATTCTCACTTAGAATTAGACTTAACTTCACGGCTTTCTTAAAGGCCCTTCCCCGACATCGAATCTTATTCTCTGTGCCTTATATCTTATCTCATATTTCTTGCCATATATCAGAACTATCGCAGGTAGATGTGATTTATTCGCAAGTATTCAAGGTAATCTAATTCGATGGTTTTCGTCTTATGTCAAATCAATCGATGTCAAACAGTAGTATTAAACGGTTTTACCTTTACGGTTCCCTGTTAGACCCCATTATGAACCGGTTAAAGTTAATTACAATAATACCAGTAAATCATTGTAATTTTCCTAAAAATTTCGATCCAATCCATTTAGTATTTCATTACTTAAACTCACCTCAATTCGTGCCTCTAGGAAACACCGTCAGGCGTCAATCCATCACGTAAATATACAGTTTATCGCATATTTTACGATTGATGTAAAATAAACAAGCGATATGTTTATGTAAAAGGCTGTATAACTTCCACAGGAATTCAGTATTTCATACCCAAAAACATAATGAGACTACCAGATTTTTCTCTTTTTTATGACTTTTCTGTGACATTTGACATACCACACTGAAAAAAATGAATAACTGAACTGTTTGACTAATCAGAAAATAGCTTAAATTTACTTCTTAGTAACCAAACTTTTGTTAAAATAGCTAAACTGGTTTTGCTGCACTTCCCAAACTAGTTAAGAGTTTGGTTACTAGTAGGCCTCAGTTTAGTAGTCCCCCGAATTTTGTAACTAATAGGTAAAATTTGAGCTATTCTTAACAAAACTTTTTTTTCAGTGCAATAGAGATTTTAGATCGAATTAAAGAAAATATATAAAATTTTGTACGGTCTGTAGTTCTGATAAATAGAAAAGATTATAAACTGTGTCTTTCACTATATTTTTCTAATGTAATTGATTGTCTTCTCTAGATTAAGTCAGTAAAAGCCAATGATCGCTTAAATATAGTCATTAAATATAACATTTCGACTTAAAATTTTAAAGATCGAGTAAGCCGGAATAAGTACAATTTTTAATTTAGTGACTGAAATATCACAGCGGGGATCTCTATTGTCCCAGTAACGAAATAATCTATAATACCAAATATGGAGCCATAACTTTTGTAATCTCGTAATTTTTTCCTTTCGTGTGACACAAAAATATGGATTATTATTGTATTCTCAACACAAATCAGCTTAGCAAAGTTATTTGTAACTTAATCCTAAAACATACTCGCAGATCATATAGGTACTGATATGAGAAAAAATAATCTCAAGTTTTCCAAAGATCCCTTCTCGGATGTAAGACAAGGATTAAGTTCCAATGATAAAACTGTATAAACACGTAGAGGTTCGTGATGAAGGCCACATATATATTATTTAGAGTAATAGTTTGAATACATACTTACCAACTATCTACTACTCTCATGGTAAAAAACTGACACCATACTAGAAACAGAAGTAGAACAGAACAGAAGTGTTCTAACAGCTGAACCTAAAACCAGTTTTTTCCTTCAATTTACTTATAAATATCCAAAAGGTAATGAGAGGTGCATGCCCTGATCCTTCTCGCAAATATTAATTAAAGTCTGACAAGTTTGGCAGCTTATTTTACTTTTAAACCTTTAAACTAACTAGCTATCATATAACTTAGTTTTCAATGTCTGCCTCATGCAGTTATTTTGACACCTGACGCCGAAGCCAGTCACTAGCCGTATTTAACGATGATAAGCATCGTGACTAAAACTGACAAGGGTATCACATGTGCACATGCATATCTGTTCGCCATTAAAATTCAAATAAGCACCACACACGTGTTCATACGAATGTTGGATTTACCACACAATGTTAGTATCGTGACTTCGGTCGTCATGCTGCTGACGCGCAAAGAAAATTATTAGAACAGTTACAGTAAATTGTCTCATAAAATTTCGAGACATGTTAACCATTTCTTTACACGATTAAATTAATACATAAGCGTTTTATTAATAAATGTAATATTTTGATGTAATATTAAAGTAAAGTTTTCATAATATTATGTTTAAAAAAATAGACGAATCTGACCGGCATAACTAGGCCTTAAAAAATTAACATAAATTTGGGACCAACCTAATGTTTCTTGTATGTTCTTAATAAACATATTTTTCCTGCTTCTTAAAAAGGTTAGAACATACCGTGATAAAATAAATAATAAACTTAATATCACAAATAATAAACTTAATAATTTGATATAGTAATAAAGTAAAGGCTTTTGAAATATTAATGGGTTTTTAAAGAAATAGTTGATCAGGAAAACTACCGTTGCGTTAGGGGACCAGACAAGTGTTTATGTTTTCAGGGCTGGTTAAGATTTAGAAATATCATACAGGATATATCCATGAATAGGTGATAAAATAATACAAGTAAAAGTAACCACAGGCAAAAGTAATTTGAAGTATGTAATGAAATCTGTTTGAATATTTAAACAGCAACCGATATTATGTTGCGAAGTTAACTCGCTCTTTTTTTTTTTTTTTCGAACTGTTTACACTGTTAGCCTTGGGGGGCCCTGGAGCCTTTACGGCTTTTACAGCTTTACCGGGCTTGGGGGCGAGCGCTTAGGGCACTCAGCCACGAAAGCTAAGCAACAACATCCGAGGGTGCCAAAGTGGCCGAACCTCGGCTCGGACTGTTGCGCGTATTCAATTAAGTCGCGATCTGACTAATTCCCTATCCGTAATTCGATCTAAACTAACTATACATATATACATGTTTCTGCCCCCTGGGAGGAGGGAAGGAACATGTGTATGTGTATTTAGTGGTCTGAAATTTTTGTCTCTAACTAGGCAAAAAAAGAAAAAAAAAGGTCCCTTACAGAACCTATGTACCTATGTGTGTTGTGCATGTGTGTATAATGCAGTGTCATGTATGGCTGTGAAAGCTAGTGATTGTAGAGTCACTTGTATCGCGCGAGCGGCTGCTTGTCTCAAGGGCTCCATGCCGATGGATCGGACCTAGGCTTGAGTTACCGCAGAGGAGGTCGTGGCGGGTGTGCGGGAGCGAAGTTAACCGTACGTCCCCTGCGGAGGGAACCGTGGTTTCGCGGGCGTGGGCGCGAGCACGCATATGTTGCAGAAGCGGACGCGTAGAAATTGTTAGCTTTCTCGATGTCGTCATCGGGATCGACAAAGAGATTTCGCGGACGGCGTTTATAACGTTTGGCAACGGGGATCGAGTTGTCTGGGACGTAGTTCGCGGTGGATTTTACGAGCGGGTTGGGATGATTCGAAGCGCTATCGAAGTATCTCCTGGTGAGATATTTCACATAGGCTTCTATCGAGGGAAGCCTCATGTCCCTGTGCAGGTCCATGTTCCTAACGAAGGCTGGAGGGTCAAGCAGGCGACGGAGAAACCGATTTTGGACTCTTTGCATGCGGGCAAAGTTATGTTTGGACATATGTGCGAACGCGGCGCAGCTATATGTCAAGATCGGATGGACGCACATCTTGTACAGTGTGAGCATATGTCTTAAGGACATTTTGCTTACCGAACTGAGCAAGGGTCGCAAGCGGGAAAGGATCCAGATGGCCCTATTCCTGACTATAGTAACGTGTGCGTTGAAGTTAAGCTTCGAGTCGAGGGTGACACTCAGATATTTAGTCTTGGTGGCCCAAGGGATATTCGTACCGAATAATGAGAGGGGTCCTACCGTGCGTGGTAGTTTGCATGTATGCGGTTCGAACATAATCGCGGCGCTCTTTACCGGATTAATAGCTATTCGCCACGTTCGAAACCACTCCCCGAGAGTGGTTACGGCACGTTGGACTGCGCAGGCGAGATTTTTTCTATGTCTGTTTGACGCGTATATGACTGTGTCGTCAGCGTAGAGCCCTACCTCGACCCCGGGGGGCTTCGGGAGGTCGCTGACGTACAGATTGAAAAGGCAAGGCGCCAGAATGGAACCTTGCGGGACGCCTGAGCGTATAGGGTGGGCGGTAGATAGTACTCCTTCCACTCGGAACTAACCTATCCGGGACTTCTAATTGATGTAGTTTGGGGACTAGTCCGGCATGCCAGACCTTATCGAAGGCCTTAGCTACGTCGAAAAAGACCGCAAGCGTACGGGCGGGGGCGATACTACTTTTGGCAAAGTTGCTCGCGATGTGCTCCGTGAGGCGGTGCACTTGATGTGTACACGAGTGTCGGGCGCGAAAACCGAACTGTTCGGGAGGGTATAGATTTTTAATATCTATAACGGTTTTGAGACGGTTCAGAAGGAGTCGCTCGTAAAGTTTCCCTAGTGTGTTTAAAAGGCTGATCGGGCGATAGCTATCGGGAAGCGAAGTTTTTTTGCCGGGCTTGTGAATACCTACAACTATAGCTTTTTTCCAGACGGCTGGAAAATAGCAGTGGGCTATGGCTACATTGAAGATGCAGACCAAAAGAGCTATGAGGTGATCGGGAAGAAGTTTAAGTACTTCATTCCTGATACCGTCGGGGCCAGGGGACGCTCTTTTTTCTTTATTCCTTTCTCATTAGGGATGTTACAACTTTAATTTTTAAAAAATACTTCCTTCTAAATTATACATTAATTTGTGTAAAGACCATGGAATCAGATCTTGAGTTGAGATCTTGAGTAACAAAAATATAAAAATGTACAAAAATATTAAACAAACAGTTTATTGCTTATAAACACTTTATATAACGACCATACAAAATGACCCAACAAACTGGCAGAGTAACGTAAGTATAAAAAACACAGAACTAGAATGCCCCTATCTCTCAGCTCCCAGCGCCTTTATACGAGCACCGTCGCCGCCAAACCACGTGCGGTCGTATAATGTTATTTTATTAAGAAACCTGTATACATAGTTCGAAAGTTAAAAATTACGCACCATACAACGGAACGTGCGGTAAAATAGATACTCTCACCGAAGTACTTGTTTCACTGCATACTCCATTGTATAGCACCGTGCATGTCCATTACGGTCTTTTTTAATTTTTTGAGTTTCGACTTTTAGTTCCATATTATTTGTCTGATAAATACGTATAAATTGTTTCCGAATTAAGTCTGTTTTTACTTATCTATTCAGTACAAACAACTAGACCACCGAGGCTCTCTATTACTAGACTTTCAGGTATAAATATGAAGGCAATCGTCCATCAAAGATTCACGATAGGTACTAAAGCATAAATTTTAGCATCCATGTTTATTCACCAAAAAGAACGGAATTCCATTGAGTACGTCGAATAATATCCGTTCAATTTACGATGAACCTTTTATGATTTACCTGAACTCGGATTTTGATTTGTGTTCAAGGTTCCTTTCAAATACGTTCTATGGAACGCTTTCATGATTTTCCATAGACATTTATTTACTCTCTTAATATGTAATGGTAATTAGTAAACAGATTTCATTATCTATACAAAATGGTATTAAATTATTTATTTTAGGATAATTATACAAATAAACACTAGTAATAAATTAAGTTGATTGTAACTGATTAGCACTAATTAGTACTAATCATATTATTAATTCTCAAAGGTATTTTTTTCGTGACAACGTCTTATCTCCCTTAATTTTTCATTAAAATTAATTATTCATGCATGATTTTGAAGCTTAAGTTCCCGCTTATAACCAAACATATAAAGATAGTTTCAAATTAATGATTAGATTTATTTCAAGGTGCTAAATATTATCATTACATTTATCTATATCTTCTATATATATAAAAGCGAAATACAACTCATCACATGATCTCTGAAACTATAGGTCCGATTGCCTTGAAATTTAGCATAGTTACTCAATTATAAAATTTCATGCATTTATAAAATTCATCAGTAAAAGGTGTTTAAATAGGGGTTGAAAGTTTGTTTGGTATAATTTATGTATAACTATTTTCTTATAATTATGCACACATAATGACCTGAAATTTAGCAAGCATACTCTCCAATTTATAAAAATTCATCATTTAAGGGTGCAAAATAAGGATTGAAAATTTTTATGGTGAAGAATTTTTTGTTTATTGTTCTGATGATAATTATTAAGCACACAGGAACCACACCTACTCTCCAATTGAAAAATCAAGCTTCTTTTTAATTCTTTACCTAAATTAAATTAAGGGATGAAATTTGTGTTCTATAATTGTGTATAGGTAGGTAGTCTAAGAAAACTTTTTTTTTAAACTCTATGTATTTTTATTATATTATCTATATGGTAACTGTTAACCTTTGCTATGATAACCGTTGCCTTGGTAACTGTTGCCATTTTAATAATAGTGTACTGAAGTTTTTTTAACGTCTTTTTAATTTCATGTAGTTTTATGCCAGATTTAACTAAAAAAAGACGCGACCGATTCTTATGAAATTTAGTACGCGGGAAGCTTATGTCATAATCAATTGATAGGCTATAAGAATTATCAATAATACTTTCACAAATTGTAAACAAAAATATGTTTTTAATTAATTCTTAAACGATTATGATAAAATACATACAAAATGACAAAAATAAAATTACATAAATAATTACTGCGTAACAAACGCGTGCCGAGCCGCGGGCAAACCGCTAGTATTAGTATTTATTTAATTCAAACATTCAAATTTAAAACAAATGAAACGTAGTTTCGCTTAAAGCTGTAACGTGCTTCCAAAACGGCAACGGAGCTATAAATGTTTGACGCTGACTGATAATTTATTTTCACGTTGCAATGAATAATGCAAGATAATGCTACCAGATGTTTGTGTTTTGACTGTAGGCACAACAACATGAGAGAACAGATGGTTTACTATGGAAAACACGGTTAAGGGATCTAAGTCATGCATAGACTCAGCCCCGGATCTACGATCATTTAGAACCTGGGCACAAACTCGATAGTGACGATAGTCGAGATAAAATGTGAAAAAAATTACAAATATACAAAAGGAGGTTTTTTAAGAAACATTTTTTTTAAGAAGTTACATTTTTGGGAGAAAAATTGTTTTCTGAAAAATTACTTGTAATTACGTAGAATGGGTACTCCTACATTTTTAAATTGGTCTACTCCGAGAAGCAAAAATATTAAGTTGAAACAAATTAAAAATGGGTTTTTAAAAATATCGAAATATTGTGTCATTGACTTTTTTTAAATTATTCAACTTCTCATACGCATCATGAAAAAATAAGACAAAAAAGCAGTCACTATGTTTTGAGCGGTCAAAAGATATATTTTGATTTTTAGGACTTTTCTAAGATTAGATGAAGCGCCAATACTATATTATAATTACCTAACATTTTTGATTTTAGTATATTTTTCCAATAATTAAATTTGTAATATTTGAAAAAAAAAAATAAACAATTTTTTAGAAGGAAAAACATAAAAAAATACATTGTTAATAATTTTTTGTCGATAATTATTTATGAAATTAAAAAATTATATAAATGTAAATTCCCGCCATGATATGATGCCAACAATTTGGTGCGCTGCAGCTGCTCACAGCGCATTTCCGAATGAACGCTTAGGAGTTTTTGTAAAACCAACTAGACGTTTTCAAAACAAATGGATAATTGATAGAACAACGTGCACTGGATGCTAGGAGCTTTGTGATACAATTTTTTTTAAATATATTTTATTATAATCTTGGCGCCCTCTGAAACTGCCGCACGGGGCGGTTTGCCCCCCTCCCTCCTAGGTCAGGGGCTGCATAGACTGGGTCTTCCGGCGAAAACTATATATTTTAAATAAGTTAGTTTGCCATGTAATCTCCACAAGGTAGTATATTTTGAATAGTTATTAATATTTAATGCTCATTCGTTTCTATTTAAGCCCTTTTGTATCTAAATACCTGGCAAAGATTTCCCTCTCATAATGCGTTACTAGTTATGTACTACGTATTTATTGCTACAGAAACGTGAACTGAAATAATTGGAAAGTAAACCATCTGTTAGTTCATATGTTTGTGTTAGAGTCCATTTTACATTATGCATTGGTTATTGCTCTAATACGGCTGTTTGGATAACAACAACGCTACGGAAGCTCGTCTTTATGTACCATATAGCTTTTTCTTTTTAACGTGCAAAGGGAAATTCTGAAGAGTTATTTGTATCTTCAGGTTCAGAATACATATTTTGTGATATAATTTCGAAAAGGTGAGTGTCTTATTTTTTAATTAAAGCAAGGATAGCTTAGTGCCTTGAATTTTATAGGATAATGTGTAGTTGTGACCCAGTTCGAAAGAAACATAACTTGGGGGCGCGGGTTTTAAGTAGACTGTAATTCATTAGGTAACATTTTATCGAAGTTTAAGAAATAAAAATATGGCGGAAGCGTGTTAAATCGAAAGGCACTCCGATATCTATATAATACGGCAAAACCACTCACTGAGTCGGGCTTCTCCCGATGTCTGGAACTCATTATGCGGTCACACACAGTAATTAGATTAGTCACCTGTTGAGGACAGATGAGCTTAGGACGCCTCACAATAAAATTACATACAGTTTTCATGTTTACAAATTGTGAGGCATAGTTTTTATCCATAAGAGTTTGGGTGTGTATGCACCCATATCTTTTTTTTTCAATGTCTGTTTATTATAACACTTATGATTCGATATATCACAATCTTATATATTAGACGTGTTTATTAAGGCTTATATGCTCTATATTTCGTGTCTATATAGTTTAATGGTACAATAAGAAACTTATATGACACTGTATGATTGAGGTTTAGGTGTTTCTATGTTAGTATGTAATTTATGTGTCTATACATGTTATATATAAGGTCATTTACTAGTTATAAGACGGTATTTACAAAGGACATATGAATGGGTGTAAGCGCTCTATATAAATTGGACTAGGAAGTACAATAAAGAGTTTTTATGTTGTGTTTTATTATATGGTAAGTACTTCCTAATATGATGACTATTCCATAGTTTTTATGTGAATATGTTATGTAAAATACCTACGGGTTATGTAACCATACGAGTAGTTATTTTCGAGATTGATATTATTATTACATAAACTGACACTTGATTTTAAGGCTTATGATAGGCAAACTGTATGTCTTATTGAATTATTTACCATGTACTATTTCTAAGTACCCGGACGCTTTGAATATGATGCCAAATTGTTGGACGACAGCACTCGAACATTTCAGCTCGCAAGTAGCAGTTCAGCATCGGATTATGGTCCGACTGTACTGTAAAGTACCTGACTTCTGTATATATATATTAAAATACAGTCCATTTGAAGATTATTGAACGTGGCGTAACATTGACCCCATAGCACCTTTGGTTTATAAAAATGTTTATTTTAACAATGGCAACTGGTGTTGATAAAGTTACGTGTGACGCTGAAGCACTGCACTCAACTGCGGTCCAGTGACTGGCCGAGGAATTAGCAAGGCGCTTCAAGAACATAGCGGTTATATTGGCAAAGATCGTCGAGAGCTTTACCTTATTATATCATTATCAAAATTCACATATCGGCGCTAACAATGTGCATTGCTCGCTTGGCTAGCGACCCCCGCCTGAAGTTAGAATCGGTGCCCTTTCTGATTTTAGTATGTTGCAATATTACATCACATCGTCCCTTGCCATTAAGTTTGATTATCGTCAAGCATTAACCCAATTAGTTGTGTTTGACCTCGTCGTTCGACGTGATGAATGCATATAAACCGTTTCAATGTATAAGGAAAATATTCTTGAAAATACCATGTTTTTTCGACTATAAATGTGGTTGCTATATGATTGGTTTGTAAATACGATCATAGTCACCTGTCGGCCTCGCCCTCTCACTGTCCTACCTCCACACAAGGAACAATCTCACCTGATCTTAAGTGACAATGTGGCCCAAGATTGTAACACGCTAAAGGCTAGTGGGAGGATTGGCTCTCAAGGGCAGCTGCCGGAACATACCTATTTGTACTTAGCGACAGATTTTCAACTTGAGGGTGGTAGGTAGCCAGCCGGGCATTAGAAAAAGCCCTACCACCATGCTATCGTTTCATCACTATGTTTTCGTTCACTTTCACACGTCCGTACACGCTAACATTGAGCCATCATTACTTCAACTAATTCTAATGAATAATTACATGAAAATCCCAAAAAATAAAATGTTGTTATATGTTGACTTACGAACATGCAGACACTGGATCAATATTCCATTAGTCTTAACCATTCGTCAACCGCGTAAATTCTCCTCTTAGTTTTGGCTAACCCTAACATCTATATTTTCAAACAAAATATTCAAAACTTTCAAATAACTATTAAAAGTGAGAAACTTTCTTTTCAGTCTCACTTTACATCTGGTTACTGAACATATCATTTCACATATTTGGTATTCTATACCTATATATAAAATAGATAAGTCCCTGATTGGTAAAAAGAGCGTTTCGTGAGATACATTAAGTAGTAATAACTTCGCAAATATCAGAGTAACAAACCATTGAAACTTTATAAGCACCACGAGTACATAATTCAACGTTAAAAATAAAGCGGTCTACAAGTTGGGACAGTTTAACGAGAGTCGGCGAGCGGCCGCCGCGCTACGCCGCGTCTTGCCGACCGAGTGATGAGTTGATGATACCGCGGTCGCTTTGACACAGATGCCACCCGTAGGGCTATCGCAACCTAGATCAAAGGTAAAACTTAATCAGTAGGGTTACTTAAATTCTCAAATTATTCATTTTTATAAGATAGCATGTTGTTAATATGTATAACTACTTCTCTACGGAAAGGTTCACCTGAATCACTCACCCACGCCAGCTCACGATGAGATGGCTTGACTTTACGAGACGGATTTCTACTCTTTCATACAATCTTCGGCCTGAAAATAAAATTGTAAAATTAATAATCATCAAACCATCACTGAAAATTGTAAGAATTTTGGGACATCGAGAGAAAAGTTTTAGCTTATTTCGTAAAAGTGAGCTTGTATAAAAAGCTAAGCTATACTTAAGCGACTTTTTGTGATAAATATTTTTGATATAGGTAGTTATTATTTGTGAAGTAGGAGAATTTAAAAAAACTTACAAATGATATATAAGTACTTATAATTGACACTGCAAAATGAGAGCTTCACACATATACACAAGAGTATTTGAGCCCGAAGCTGTCAGATGTCAGCACTGACTAAAAATACAGTTCCGATGTAAAATAACCTTTAAAAGGATTGGTAAAACATTAATAGATTTTATTTTTTTGTATACGTATAAAGATATAAATAAAATATAAATAGTACTCAAAATGAAACAAAACAGAATCAAACCACTAGTGGAACAATATCTGAGAAGAGAAAAAAGAGGCACGGAGGAAGGGAGGCGATACTGGCGTTAAGACTAATAAATAATTGATAGGCGGATTGAATGCTATTTGAGCATAACACATAGCTTTTGTAGATTTAGATAAAGCCTTTGATAAAGTAAATTGAAAGTGATAAGAATAAAAATTATTAAAACATATGTATGGAACGTAGGTTTAATTGGTTGTGAAACGTGGACGATGACGGGGATGATGAGAGATTTGGAAAGATTAGAATCATTCGAAATGTGGTGTTGAAGAAGGAAGGAGAGAATTAGATGGATGAAAAGGAAAACGAATGTAGAGGTATTTAAACATGGTAAAAGAGGCCAGTATATAATTAAAAATCATTGGAAATAAGAGGGGAAAACATTTACATACTATGTAAAGACATATTGACTTTTTTAGAACTTGAATCTGCTGGTTGTAATGGATTTAATCCTTTTTATTGATATAATTATCTTGTGCTAGCGTTGTTCTATTTCTATTATTTAAGCTCGTTCACATAATCAATTATTTTTACTTGCTCATTATTTTATCTTTTAGTTCCACATTTTCTAGAATTATGTTGATATCTTACATTTTTAAATACAAAAATATAATCTTTTTTATAAAAGAGACATTTTTAACATGAAACATGAGACATTTTCACGCTATTCTTTCTTCATGAACAACTGATATTGCCAGATAGAAAATATATTAGCAGATTTCCAATGGATAAGCATGGAAGTATTGGAAATAACAAAATACGACAACCCTGATAAAACCTTCGGCGATGCTAAAAGTTTCGTAAAAAGCCAGACGGGAATTTATCCGGCGATACGGAGCCAAGTGGATATAATTTAGTTTCTAATATTTTATATATAAAATCAATGAAGTGTATAAATATCTAATGTTGTATATAATCTATAAATATATGTATATAACGTTTAAGCGGATGTTTGTCTATCAATCACGCTTGAACGGCCGGTCGGATTCTAATGAAATTTGGCCCAGATGTCGACTACATCGTGCTTCCTCAAGCAAAGTAAGTGGGCCGGAGTTAGTTTTAATATTAGTTTAATTGGTTTTCATTACCGATATTAAAGAATACATTGCATTTAATAATTTTATATCTTGAAGTATCTATGAATTGTTAAATAAATGTTATAAAAATAAGTCTAATGCGATTAAATATTACACTTCCCGACGAATTCTGTCGCATAGCTTCCCACGTTTGGCTGCTCGCCAGTCAGCATTTCAGGAGCAGGAGGTATTACTGAGACGTTAAGCTATCTTTTACTTTTACTTCCTTTCCCATAAATCATTACGATAATATATGATAAGCCGAGGTAACTATAAAAACATCTACATATTTTAATACATATAAACGATCGATAAAGTCTACAATATAAAACTTATAAATAGAAATCCCTAAAACAAATTTATTGATAATACATAATTAGAATATAGTATATAACTAGTATATTGTCACTAATCTATAGTGTTTTTGGAGATACCGTGTCATAATTTTCAAACATGAAACAAAAAAATATAGAAAGTAAGCATCTTTAGGTGTGGATAGGGAAGAAAATAGTTACAGTTTTCCGGAAGTGAATTATGTAAATAGTTGAAAGATGTTGAAACTATTCCAAATCCGTGGTCCTTGAGTTATAAATTTATGATTTAAGTTCATGATAATAACAAGCTTTTAATATGTTAGTTTCTACGCCGTAATCAATATTATAATTAATGAGTTTTTGGCTCAATTTAATAACGAGGCGTACTATCATGTACTATCATGGCGGCCCCGAAGAAAGACTTTGTGTGCATTCTTTTTTACTTTATTAAAGTAAAACTTATTAAAGTAAAACTTATTCAAGTACGTTTTGAGTAAATTATCTCATGAGGATTACATGCACATTCTTTTATCATCTGTGTAATTAATTTGTTTATCTATATTTATTTCCATTTAAGTTTTTCTTATATTAGTTCTTTTTTTCTTTAGTCTCTAGCAAGCTACCAGGGTCATAACGAAGCCAAATAGGTAAGTAGAAATTTGTGTGAATACCAAAAGAGATAAAACAATTTGAGACACACCAGGGATTTTTTACTATATTTTTCTTTCTAGCCATCAAAATGATTTCAAACTCCTGTGTTGTTCAATAGATGTTCTTTTAAATTACGCAAAATGCATGAAGACCCACCACACTAATTTATATTAGTGCGTTGGAAATAAGAACAGTTTTTCAACCCAACAAGTAACGCTGCATTTAACTCAACCGATGTCATGGGAAAGAGATATAATACAGTGTAGTCAGAGTCCACAATTTCTCGTTATGAACTGTTGTAAACATGGTCTAATAAAATGATATAACGTTATTATATTTGAACAGCCCACTTCACAGATAAGCCTGGTTTTTTTCTATATCAATCTCAACTTGTTACAGGTGAATATTACATCATTCATTCATTTAAAATCAAAGCAATACAAATATTTACAGATGTTACATTACTAAATGATAACAGCAGCAAAAATGATTAGGTACATGCTAAACCTTTAATGCTTTTGAGTTGTTAAGTTTAACTACAAAAGATGTTAAAAGTGATTCGTTTATTGTAAAATTGTAATGTTCACCAGTTCACTAACAGCGTGAGGCTTTAGAGACTTTATGGCTAACAGTGTAGTCAGTCAGAACAACATATAATAATGTAATTAATAAACAAACGGACTTTTCATAAACGTACAATAACAGAATTACCAATATTTATAAGTGAAGGAACGCGCAAGCAATTACCGAAGAAGACTTTGAAAACTACCTTTTTAGAACAATTGAAGCAATGATGACCCAGTAGTAGCATGTCTATGTTTGCGGCTATAGACGTGGGTTCGAATCCCTGCAATGAGCCTGAGTTTTCGGTGAAGGAAAACATCGTGATGTAACCATAGCACGGTGGTAGGGTCCCTCAAGTTGAAAATCTGTCACCAAGCACCAATAGGAGTGTTCCGGCAGCTACACTTGAGAGCCAGTCCTCACACTAGGCCTAGCGTGTTTACCATCTTGGTCCACATCGTCACTTAATATCAGGTGTGAATGTCGCCAAACACTGAAACCTAAAAAAACTAATTGGAATGTATGGTTTTTGAGTTTGAACACCGATCTTGAGTTATGTTACGTTTTTTATTTTTATATAATAACACTATGCCGAGGTCGACGATTCATTTAAATATATAATGATTGTAACTGTTTAAGAGGTCAGACGAAATGTTGAACTTCATCAGACATGTTGAATTTCCTTATTATAGTATGTAGCAGGACCTACATATGTAGCCACATCACCATTTGCGTATTCATTACATTTACATTGATCATACAAAAACTGGTTTTTACATCTATTTTGAATGACAATGAAATCATAAGTATTAAACACCACGTAACCATATATCCATAGTAAAAATGTATGTAAATGAATGCATATTCAACATAATAAAATTTTACATTTGGTATTAATAATTTATAATGATCAATACACTTTATAGTTTGATAAGAAGTTCCAGTTGTAAACGCACAACAGTTAAAAATAAATTAATGTTTATGAGAAAAGTACGTAAAATGGCCGAGAGAAACTAAAATGGGAGTTTTAACGAGAAGTGCTTACTGAAACGTTGTAAGCTGCTCTGCCGAAAGGGTCAAGTGATTTAACCCCTGTGACCATTCTCTTATGACGGATCAAGTAAAATTATATAGATTATATTTATAAATAAAATATTTATATAACTACACTAATGACAAATGTACCTAAGCGACCTAATTAATATTTCAATAAAATAAAATTATGTTGATTCTACGATTCTTTGATAACATAAAAAAATGATTTAATAATGAAACCATTTATGTCGATAGAGCTAAGGAACCTAATTAAAATACCCTAAATCTTTGAATATTAAACAGCGACTGAAAGGTCCATTGAACGCGTTTCAATACCGAAGAGGTCGGTAACGGATCGAATCCAAATTCAGGTAAATACTTACCGTAAAAAGGTCCAACGTGAATTGAACTGAGTTTATTTGCCGGTTTAAATGAAATACAAATATTTTAAATAAATGAATATAATCAATGTAATGAAAGGATAATTAATGTTTTATGGAATTCTACAGTAGAAAGAGGATGTTATAGACCAAGCGGAGCGGAGGAATGGAATAGTACACTCGTGCCGGATTGCACAGCGACTACCACTGTAAAAGCTTTCCTAAGGGCTCGCAGTGGCGCACCGTGTACAAATTAATAACTAACTAAGCCGTGGTTTGTTTTATGTACATACCGATTACTGCGTTCATAGTGAATTCTCATTCCTCGTAGTTCACAAGCCAGTCATCTTCCTAAGCCAGTAAACAAAGAAGGAAAACAGATCTTGATTTGAGTAGAGATAATTCTAAATAAACAGGAATAAATGTTGTAAGGTTTATTCTATAATGTTTCCTATTTTTTATATATTGTTATCCTATTTCAAGTTACTACTACCTACCTACTAGTCCTACTCGTATCATGTCAGTCAACAAGGGTAGATCTGAAATAAAAATATAGCATCAAAAAACCACTCAACACTATTATTTTTAGCGAAAGTGAACAAACAGAAAAACAATGAAAAAATAACGGTGTCGCAGCGGCCTAGATAAATATTTGAAAAGTATTATCCTCGTGTGAGGCCGAACTCTGTCCGGCCGCGGCCGCTGGATATATAGCGAGTGAAAATGCTTATATATAAGATACTATATCGCTTAAAGTTTCCGTCTCATATTTACTTCTTCAAATTTAAACCTATGTTTATTGTAGTTGCCTTTGTAGAGAAAAGCACAATCATTATTAAGTCTATGTTGATGTAATGTTAGTGGAACTTATATTTTAATAGTAGCACGGCAATGCGACGTCTCTATGTCTCATGGTAAGCACAGTACAGTACAAAAACTATAACGTACGAGTGTTACGTTACTTCTGGTCTATGGTAATCGCGATCCATTCGAATACACCATTGTCGTATCCCGCCACCCAGCTAGTAAAGTAATTTAAACTGAAATAATATAATAATGTTTTAGGAAAGTGAATTTTAAATCCACTTCCCAATTTGTTTTCGCAATAAAGATTAATAATTTTAATTACATAGAAGCTCAACGTCGCCGCTTGGGATTTAAAGTTTTACGGAAAATCATTGCGGAAAATATAAAAACTTGTACAATACTTGTACTTGTAAAATCCAGTACAATATTGTTTTCCCATTTTGTTTTTTAATTAATGTCACGCACAACTTAACTTTTGCCGCGTGTCGCGGCTGGAAGTGTAACACTTTTAGGACACTGGTAAAATCTAATGTCAAAGATCTTAAAAAATATAATTTCAAACTCTTTTAAATACAATATGACACGTATTATATATGTCTCTCCGTAGTTCATATGCGAAGTCAATACATCAGAACAAATTTCTAATCTCATTACGTCATATATCAGCATGATGCATGGCGGGGACAATATCACGCGGCCTCGTGCAGGGCTGCCAAGCAAACAAATTCACCCGAATGTTGGATGTTCTAATGTTATGTAAAACTGTTTTCCCGGTTATCTCGTGTCGCGAACATGACTGGAGAGTACAATTGTGTATTATGTTTATTTATAAAATTATATATATTATCTGTCTGTGACTGCGTTTTTCACCCAGAGAGCGTAAGGTTCAAATTTGTAAATTGAGCGTAAGGTTGGGCAATTTTCACCCAAAATTCTAAGTATTTATACAGTTTTTTTAATTCTCAATTCTTGACTTATTACTATTTTTAATTAGATTTTATACTCATTTTACGTGTTTTTAAGGTACTTATTATTAGAAACTAGGTATAAAGGGTTATTACTTAGTAATTGAATAATTTTATTTAATTCAATATTTTTTCTAATAGAATGCAATGTACTGTCCATTTTTATATAAAAAAATAACATTTTGTAAAGTTTCAATCATAACAAACACTAATCATAATAGTATTTTGTTTCTATAACTTGTCAGACTTTAGTTATTGATCTTTATATGCTAACCAGACTACACAAAAGTATTATAATTTGGTGCTCCGTGCATACATTTATTATATTATTAATATATGGTTCCATGTATTAATATCGGTAACAGTAGTAAAAACTTTTTTAATTTTCAATCTTTTTTAGACTAGTTCTCTGTAACGGATAGTTTTCTAAGTTATTTTGCTAATATGGTCGATTTTTCGGTATCGGTTTTCGGTGATAGGTATCACTAGTGCGTAGAGTGGAGACATTCCACCAGTCGGGCTGCCCCGAGTAAAGAAAAATTTCCAAGAAATTTCCCTGTGCCCCACCTCTCTTAAAGCTCCCGAAGAATCTTGTCTCCGCGGTTCCCAATTTTCTTTGTTTCTCTGCATATGACATACTGATTGATTCGTCTGATATTATAATCAAAATGACTGAAATATAATAGAAATAAAACAAGTACTTGTAAAAATTTTAACACCGAGCGCGTGGTGGGTAAAATTCATTCGCCGACAACTTTGAAGACGTGTAAGTACATCGCTGAGCGCTCTCTGATTAAATCTTGTCGCTTCCTTGACGCCCCCCGCGCAGCTATTGAGGCCACGGAATAGTTGAGCTCGGCAAATTAAAATTATCGAGTAACATAAATTCCCTCGGATAAATTTTACCTTACCCTTGCCGGGTTAAGCTGTTAGAGTCAAAAAATTCTGTAATAACATAACAAGTAGGATAACATTGACTAGGATGTATAATTCCATGATAAGCCTGCTTACGAAAGGTACACGGATCTAGATTAGTCAAGTAATCTAGCAACTATGATTATTCACACAACTAGTGTCAACAAGCATACACACAACACACATAAACACACACACTCACAAACCAATCGCATTTAATAAATAAACGCCCATAAAATTAATATCATTTTTAACTTCTTTTAAGATGTTAACTTGTTCCTTTTTTTCATGATTTTTCACCTCTTTTCTGTTTTATTTTTAATAATTAGCTTAATCTTTATTATAAGTAAACTCCGTTAAAATTGCATACTCTAAATGGCAAGTCCTGGTTCCTAAAATACAGGCTAACCTAGTTTATGAATTAGAGCTACAATGATGCTATGTACGAGTATTAGGAGTGACTCAATAAAGAATTTATTATTATTATAATCACACATTATTGTCACAAAATATTGTCGATACAAGACGCAATATGGAACGTGGTTTTGGTTGGATCATTAAAAAGTTGATATAATTGGCGCTTCGGGCATGCTTGCAGAGGTGAGAATTGATGGCTTTCACGCCATCATGCGCAATGCCTCACTCACGCGCAGGGTATGCGCCAGCCCCAACAGTATCCTGAATACTGTAGCAGACAAGTGGGGAAGTCCTATACAGGGTATACATTGGGTACGCCTACATGCCACTTTGGCGTTTCACAAATTAATTCATTTGTTTTGTTTGTTTTCCTAGTAGATGTATTAACACTAGTTTCTAAGTTGTGTTTATACTAACCAAATGGATTTTTTGTCTAAATGTTTTAATTGTATTATTATTTATTTATATCGAGTTGGTTTAAAGTGCACACACACACAGTATAAATAAATTTTTCAATAATAGCCGCTCCCTACTGATGATATCTGGTTAGTTTAGTACTTTAGATTAAGTAATTTCTAATCATTTTTGGATGAATATTTAATCATTTTACCGTCAACAATGCCAACAGCAAAAACACATTCGCTACTAAATATAAATAGTGAAAGGGTTACTATAAAAAACTGGATTTTTTTATTCAACTTCCTCATATGGCAGTCCAAGTGGAGTATTCGTATAAGCAGCTAGTAGTTACCGCAGGACTTTCTAATTAATTATGAAACTTATCGCGTATTATCATTGCACATATCCACAAGTTAAATAGGTCTGAAAATATATATAAAATTGGAGGATAGCCCTGACAAAATATAGTCAGCTCTACGAATCGCCAATCTCTTAACAGTTTTTTTGTTATAAAAATAAAGTCGATATTTGCTTGTACAAATATTAAGATTGACTTAGTATGTATTTTGGGCGAAAACAGTGTAGCTACCATTTGTACGGAGATAGAATCAGCGGTCAGATTATAATACGGGTCCATTATTATTTCAGTGCTATATTTACCGGAGATAAACAAGTTTCCTGTATGTTTTATGGATTATTCCTGAAAAGCTATGAGCGTGTTAGATTTTTAATTTTATTTGTATATGTATATGGGTTAGTTATAAGATATGGTATATAAGTAATACAACGTAACTGATAAATATACGATGATAGAGAAGAACTGGCAAGAAACTCTAAGGTTGCTGTTATAAACCAATCACGTTACATATAATTAATATTAAAATAATAAAAGATTTCAACCAAGAACTATCAGAAATACATTACAAAATAATATAAATACTTAGCTTGGTATAGCAGCTCAGAGAACGCGGGAGCACCGCACTGTCCAATCAGCGTTCATAGACTATACTAACTAACCTCCCTCCAGCCTAGTATTTCTTAAAATATAAACTCCAAGGAGGTTTCGTATTAGCATATAACTACATCTGTCGTTTGATTTATATTAATATGTACCTTAAAGACATTTATTTGGTTTTATCAATACATGTGCCATTCTGTCACAAACGCACATATATATATTATTAAGCACGTATGGTCATCTAGTGTACATGCTTCTTATAACTACCATACATATAGTGGAATACAGACTCCGACATTCTGACAGCATAAGGCCTTGATGAGTTGTGTGACGGTGCCAACTATCGAGTCAGGTTTAATGTGTAAGTATACTGGCAATACGATTCTAGTCTCAGAATCGGGCTAGACTCGGGCCACTTACCGACAAGTATAGTTAAACCGGTATATCTATAAAAATAATACATCTCTCACATGTTATAAACATACTCTTAATTTACTTCGCATAACATTTTCGTAAGTAACGTGTTATGGAAAACCCTTTTTCCCAATAAACAAAAATTAAAAGTAACAAAGTGGCAGAAACCGCCAGTAAAAACTGGTTTCATAAACATAAAAATGTTCTGAGAAGTACAAAGTCAAAGTAAAATCATAACATAGTTAAAGTAAATTTTTATTTTCCCTTCTTCGTAGTTTTATTCATAATATTGTTGTCGCTGTTAGCACATTTCCGTGTTAATAATCCCCTCTTGATGAGGAATGTATACCGCATCACGCAGAGGTACGATTTATTACCGGCCACATCACGAATAGCGCTTTAGAATTAATGACATGATTTCACGTTTTTTTTTTTAATATATATTATTTATAACGACTGTAGTATAATTATATAACGGTAAAATAACGGTGTGAGAAGAGCACGTTCAACGGCGAGGTTCCTGTGCCAGTAGCTCTTACCTATTACAATGTTTAAAAGTTTTATTTATTTAATTAAATAAAATACCTCCTCTGTTGGATGATAACAACAACAGTGCAACGTAATAGTGCTGACTTGTTAGCGATTCCCTACTTTTGTGTAACTAATGTTCTTATACAATAAAGCTCTCATTATTTTCTTCGAAATAAACGACCTCCCTATAAAGTTTATTCTAAACAAACAGCTTAGAAGTCTCTTTGTATAATATAACTAATTGTCTAAGATAAATCGGTTGCGCATCGGATATTATAACAGTATTATCGCCGATATGTTATGTTCATCACGGAAAATAAATATCTCAACGTTTATTCACAAGCCTACGTATTATTTTGTAAAAATGAATATATTAATGTATTAATTTATTTTGTTTTTTTGTAAATTTGTTTTCGCGGTGTCTATACCAGGGCGGAACCAGGAATCATCAGACTCCTATCTCGTGAGACCATAATACTGTTTTGTGACCTTGAAAACGTATACACTTCCCAAATTCTTATCTTCTCGTATAATCAAACTTAGTTTAAACGAAATCAGTTTTATTTTCTTGATAACTAGCCATGTGCCCGATGGGGTTTCCTATCGGCGATATCTCAGAAAAACTACCCTATTTAAATTTCCGAAAACCTTTTTTGTGCTTGCCTACTTTATATAAAGTTTTGCTTTATGTAAAATTGTGCAAAGTTTATGCTTATAGACAGACGCACCGATTTCGGCTCTGCGTTGTTCGTCAGTAAGATTTAACAATTTTATGAAGTAAATGACATTAACATTATCAGTCATAGAAAGCCTGTCTTATTACGTATGTGTAAGAGGTTATTTCTATACAATATAAAAGCAAAAACAACAAAGTTCATTTTTTGTAATTATTTAAATTACTCCTATTTTTATGAATATCAAGGATATACTTATTCAGGAATTCTGTTCTGCAGAACATGACAATAACGTTATTGTTCATTTATATTTGTAAGTTATTATATCTATTGTTATAAACAATGATTGTGTGCCTTGTAAATAAAAAGAATGTTAACACCTTTTCCAGTAAACGTTGATAATCCTGTTTTTGCGTCTATATGATTCAATTGTATGTTAGTATGTAAACATATTTCCCTCAGAGAACAGCGCATGTACGAGGACCTACAAAAGACCTAACAAACATCCCCGCGAGCACATTGCAAACGTACAGGTAACGCGATTCATTAACTCAAAACGAAGTCAACGCTATAACATTATTATATCGAACAACAAGCGTTTCCACCTTTCCCAATTATATCAGAAACGCACGATATTAGACAAATGGTTTTAGGAACGTTCGCTCTAACTATAAGCAGAACTACGTGACTCGGCATGAAAAATGCTATTAAATTATACATTAGATCAAACTAAAATTGTCTTTAAGGTCAGGTAAGTAAGGTGTATAATGGAATAAAGAAAAACTATTTGTTACAGCGTTAAGTGTAGAAAGATGGAGGACGTGATAATAGTCCCATTAGAAGCAAAAATCTCAGCTTTTGTTCTCACGGAAAGTTTCTCGTCGACGTTACGCGCTAAACATCTCTTTTTGTGATTATCTTCTTGTTAAATTACTTAGAATATTCATATTTTACTGTTGTTTTTTTATTGAAATATCAGATAAGTACACAAACGTACAAACTTTATGGGATTTCATTGGGGAAACACAAATTTTTCCATCAATAGTTTTTTTTTAATAACAATGCTCGCGTTGCTTTGTTCTTATCTGAAGATTTCTATAAAGAGTCATTGACCATAGCGACCTTATAAAATAAGTTACACCATAATAATAATCGCGCACTATCAACGTTATTTACATTCTTTAATCACACTATATTTCAATTAAGTTATTTCGAAATATTTTTCCTATTTGTACTGTGTCTCGATCGAGCCTGGAATTTACCCCAACATATATTCGCATATTATTTATTTTTTCAAATATTATTTTATATAACCACAATTCTTTCTTGTTTTTATGTTAGTAATCATCAAGTTACTAATTATTTTACGTGATCACGTGGTTTATCTATCAACATAATAAGAATCACGTAAGAAGTTTCACTCGTATTTATAACTAAGAATGACGCATAAAATATCTTCAGTTTTCTATTTGTAAGAAATGTATGTTTGTATGTAATAAAAATAACATAAAAGTTGTTAACAAAACTAGATTTAATGTTCTGCATTTACTGCTGTTCACTATATCTCAATAAATATTCTAATGCTTTTTTTTACTATCATAAATAATTATTAGGTTCTTATAAATGTTTAATTGTATAGAATTATATATCATGAAATTTATAGAAAGGATATCGGACGCGATTATTGCTTCACAAGAAATAAGAAAATATATACCCAATGCCTGATTTTTCCAATAATTTTGAATAATCAGTTGTTACCGAAGGATTTTAGGAGAAATTAATAAACGAACAGAAAGACCTCGAGGCTTACATATAGCAATGAGTTCTCTGATAGGTTTTATCACGCCGTCACGCCATCCCGCAATCAATCGGCAGATTCTATCGTTATGATTGTAAACAAAAAAACTATTGTTAACTTTATCGCTTCCTATCTTTTCTGAATTAAATTACTGTTTCAGAATGTTTTTATAATAACTAGTTTACAATACCGCCACGTTATGGTGGCCATGTTGATACATTAAATTAGTGAAGAGAAATGTCAATTTATTTTAAAAAAAAATCACATGCGAGGTGTGTCTGTAACTTTTTGAACATTGAGCATAAACGCGAGTTTGCCGAAGGTAGTAGTTGTGCTGGTCAGCGATCCTATATGTGACGACTGTTTTAGATAAAAAAAATCGAATTTTGAAAAACCTAAATTGTCGAGTTGTGTTGTAAATAAGCACACTAACAATTATAATCCATTGAAGATTCTGTCAAATGGTGCTGTTTTTATTTTGTTAGTAAAAACGTGAAAAGATTCGTTCTCGGAACCATATTATATGGTTAAACCATAATCATTACATAGTATAAAACAAAGTCGCTATAATCTGTCCGTCCCTATGTATGCTTAAATCTTTAAAACTACGTAACGGATTTTGAAGCGGTTTTTTGTAGTAGATAGAGTGATTCAAGAGGAAGGTTTATATGTATAATACATACATAATATTGTAGAGAAACACTGGTAAATTTAGAGGTTTCTAAGTGATGTGGCGTGTCTAAGTTGAAAGCGATGATGGCGCAGTGGTAGCGTGTACGACTTCGCGTCGATTGACGTGAGTTCGAATCCCTACAATGAGCTTGAGCTTTCGGTGAAGGAAAACATCATGAGGAAACCATAGCATGGTGGTAGGGCATTTTCTAAAACAAATCAAAAACCAAAACAATGTACCACAGTATTGTACACCTTAAAAAGGTCAACAAAAAAGTCCGCGATGGTATATGTCTATCTCTTAAGGATAACCCACAAAAATCATTTTTTATTCTTTACATTTTACGGGAATAAATGGCTTATTTACGAAGTGATTTTAAGCAATACAGCATTAATCCTTATCCAATTAAGTACCTTAAATCCATTGTCCATTTAATATAGATCAATATAGCCCTTTACAGCATGTAATTTAAATGAATATTTCCGAAGATATTACAGATTTAAAATGCAGAGACATAGTAGTGCGGCGCGGCGGTACCGGCCCTATATACCATGGTCAATTATAAGTCGCTCTTACAAGAGTAACCTCTAAACTAAACATGTTTGTATTGTCTAATGACAAAAAAGCTGTAAATGTTGTTTATAAGGACATTCTGACGTAGGTAGGTACATTTAGTATCAGCATTGCACCCGTGCGAAGCCGAGGCGGGTCGCTAGTATTATATATAGTTTAGAAATCAGTGTAATAAATTAATTTTGTGACCTAAAATTATATATTCGACACATTTTATGACTAACTAAGTGCACGTCACTATTGACAATAATGAACAGCAATTTGCTCCTTCAAACGTAGTTATTAATTTATACGATACTTCATGAGCGGATAAACGTCAAAACGGCCATCATAGCGTGTCGCTATTATAATTAACGAGAATTAAGCGAAAAAGGTTTATTCCACCTAAACTACAGCGGCAGTGACCTATATCCTACCAGCCAGCAGAGACCAAATAACGGAAACTATAGATAACTAACTACCTATATATCCTGAATGACTCCAAAACGCTAATTTTTTACTAGATAATTAACATCATACATTGTAGAATACATTTTATTCCACAGATGAGCTAGTATTATCATATACGGATAATAAGCGATTCGCACTCTTTGAGCTCTATCTCGAAAACGGTTAAGTTCAGCAAATTCAGTTTACACCCAGCATGTACGGTCTTCCAGGCGGAACTTTATGCGCTTTTTAGGCCGACGCAGCAAATTAGGGATAGCGGGGAAACCGGGGCTTCGATTTGAAGTGATTCCAGATCGGCCCTGGATCTGCTAATTAACCCGATGCTGACTCACCCACTACAAAAGGCCATATGGGAATGCATGGGAGACATACGTAAAGCGGGTGGTGATATTCGGTTATTCTGGTTGAGGGCACATGTCGGAACTGCTGGTAATGAGCGAGCAGACGAGCTTTCGTAATCGGAAGCGCTCAGTGAGGCACTCCCCGACTACGAACTGGTCCCGGTGTCCTACGTCAAGAGAAAGATCAGAGAAAAGTCAGTCCAACGTTGGCAGGACCGGTACGACTCCTCCAGCACGGGTAGCACCACCAAAATCTTTCAATTATTCCAATATAGTCGATGCATATCGGCTGGCGAGGAAAGTGAAGTGGACCACCACCCAGGTGCAGATCTTGACGGGACACGGGGGAATGGATGAATAAGTGAGTAAAAAAATATTTAAATAATTAGCTCCAATATTTTTATACAAATACTTCAGTAATAATTTATAATTATAACTATAAAATTTATTTTTATTGTAGAAAAATATTCATTCAGAGTCTAGTGAGGATCTGTAATCGGAAACAGTATATTACGCAGGCGTAAACCGTGACGACGACTCGACGAGAGGTATTACACGCTACATTAACTATCTCATAACTTGAAACGAAGTCACTGCTTCGAGTAGGTACACTGAATTTTCACAAGCCACATACATTCGGCGCGGCGCTTTGTTTCTGTAGTTAGTTACACGAGACGTGTCACTGAACTTATTGACAAAGATAATTACAAAAGAATTATTATAGTGATTATAAGGCTCTTGAATTTTTTTAGGTTGTGTCTTAACTAATGTGAAACTAAATTAATTACTTAAATGTTGACACAAGTATTGTATCTTATTTTGTTGTTATACAAATACATAGTACTAAGTATACAATAGTATACATAGTATACATACAGTAAGTATACATAGGACAAGTAATTTGACATGTAATCACTTACACGTTGACGTCACACCACGTTTATTTTGTCAGTTTCCGCTGGAGAACCTCCGTTCTCTTTGTACTAAAACTTGACCAGTCTTCAGAACTGGTTCAGCTAATACTGAACATTCACTTAATATCATAAAAAATAAAACGATATATCTTTTAAAATGGCCACAATTTCTAAATCTTTAAGGTAAATTTCGAACCAATTGCATCAAAGGTACACTTATCTCTACACTGGTAAAATCACATGAAATTCTAAAAAGATCGAGACACATACACGCGCAGTTTACTGGACTCTTTCCAAACAGTTTAACTTAAAATTTCTACAAACCCGCTGTGGATCTTTCAAATGTATTTAACCTTGATATTCAGGTATGCAATCGGGAAAGTTTTCTAGCATTGGATTTTTTTTTATACTTGTTTGTTGTTAGATTTTCATTTTATCTTCATGTGAGGTACATAGTGAGAATCGGAGTATATGCTATGCTACGTTGCTTTTTGTGCAATTTTGATTTCATATTGATTCCTACCTATATCTATTGAATTAATCACATCAATATATATGTACTACGGACTAGTTTTGTTGATTCGAACACTAAATCTGTTCGACTGAAATGTACTGCAATCCGTACACCTCACTTTAGTGTTACTTCGACATTTATGCAATGTGGGCACGTACGAAGCGGCGCTAATAATACGATAATACAGATAATTCGAATCAAAGCGTGAATCTGGATAAATATCAATTCATTAGTAGGTTAAGTAAAATGATTTGTTGTTCAAGTGAATAAATAGGTAATAATATCGTAATACCACAATAGAAAAACAAATGTATTCATTTAAATGCAACGCCGCGCCATCTTGCTCCTAGTATGTTTTGGTCGCGAGAAAACTATACTCAAGTGATCTAGCTTTGCATGTTTTAATAGTTTGGTTAGACGACATTTAAGTTTAAGTGCTGCAGTGAACTTCAGTTCTAACTCTAACCAGTAAAACTCGCTCTATAAGCGATCTAGTGATGCATGTTTTAATAGTTTGGTTAGATGACATTCAAGTTTTAGTGCTGCAATGAACTTTACTTCTAACTCTAACCAGTAAAACTCGCTCTATAAGCGATCTAGTGATGCATGTTTTAATAGTTTGGTTAGACGACATTCGAGTTTTAGTGCTGAAATGAACTTTAGTTCTAACTCTAACCAGTGAAACTCGCTCTATAAGCGATCTAGTGATGCATGTTTTAATAGTTTGGTTAGACGACATTCGAGTTTTAATGCTGAAATGAACTTTAGTTCTAACTCTAACCAGTAAAACTCGCTCTATAAGTGATCTAGTGATACATGTTTTAATAGTTTAGTTAGACGACATTCGAGTTTTAGTGCTGAAATGAACTTTAGTCCTAACTCTAACCAGTGAAACTCGCTCTATAAGCGATTTAGTGATGCATGTTTTAATAGTTTGGTTAGACGACATTCAAGTTTTAGTGCTGCAATGAACTTTAGTTCGAACTCTAACCAGTAAAACTCGCTCTATAAGCGATCTAGTGATGCATGTTTTAATAGTTTGGTTAGACGACATTCATGTTTTAGCGCTGCAGCGCACTTTAGATCTAACTCTTACTAGTATTTGAACAAATGGTTTTCATGAACGTCCATGTTTATCAGTAGAAGATGTGTCAATGGTTAATAAAAATAGAGTTAGTAAGCATTTCTAAAATATATTTTAAGATTATATACTATACTGACGAAATAATACCTCAGTGTCAAGACGTTTATACTATTTTCACTTCTTCGAATACTACAGATCTACGATTAAATGACCTTATCGGCGTTATAAAATTATAATGCCTAACTAATAACCTCGAGGTGAAAATATATCGCAAATATTCCATTTGTATGTGTCGGCAGATGCGCTGAATCCTATACCCTTTCTAGGCTTAAAGTGTATTGTAATCTATCAAATCGCCATTGTATAGATAAGTAATGTCCATAACACAATAAAATACTTCTAAATACTTACCTGTCTATCCCGAAGGCAGTGGCGCGTGATGTTAAACGACACATGGCTTGCGAGCTCACCTCCGTCACGACTCGGCCGTCGATTCTGACACCTTCGCATTGAACTCTGTAGGCTAAAGCACCCTAAATCAATTCCTTTTATACGTTTAAATTTATTCATGGAAAATATTTATGTATTCATGAATAAATCGATTCAGAGGTTTGGGACGAGTAATGTTTCAAGTATAAACACAGCCTCAAATTCAGTTAAATAAGTATCCTTACACGAAATCTGTCTTACGAGTTGATTACGTCATATTTAGACTTAATATGTTATGCAAATTAAATTTTAATCTAAAGTGAATAATAATTCTCTATTTGTTTGTCTGTACGTAATTGTCTATCTCGAAAACTTCTATATAACTTAATTGAAACTTATAATGATTGTGTTCAATAAGCACATCAATGTTTTAGTTGCTATATTATTCGCACATTTACCAAGGGTTTAGATGGTATTTTAACAAGATTTATATACGAAAAATTGTTCGATATCTTTTGAAATTGTGTTAACGAAGCTGCTATCAATATCAAACATTAACATTAAGAAAACATTAACATGCACACTGCACGAGCGTAAACTAGTATATTACATATTGTATATGTGGCTTTGTGACAGCATGGCACATTATATGTTGATAAAATCAAATAAATGTCTATAAGGTATGTATTAGATGTCGTTTAATTTTATTATATTATGTTAATGCGAAACCTGCTTGAAGTATATTATTAAGAAAATATTTAGGTTGTAGGGAAGTTGATTAGTGGAGTCTGTGAACGATCATTGGGCGGGGCGGTAGGTACTCCCGCGCTCTCAGGGCTGATTTACCAAGTTTTTATATTATATATTTTGTATATAATATAGTAATGTATTTTTTGATGGTTCTTGGTTGAAATCTTCTATTACTTGAATGTTAATTATTATTGTAAAGGCATTGCTATAAAACAGCAATCCTAGAGTTTCTTACCAATTTTTCAATTTTTCTCTGGGAAAAGTGCTTTCCTAAAATTATTAAATTTTAAATTAAATTAAATTTTTTAAATTTTTTTTTTCTGAATAGTTCTATAATTATTTCCCTTAATCGGCCAGAAAAAACGGCCACATTAATTAAGTTACAAGTTTTATATTTATATCTAATTTTAAAATATGACTAAGATGATGGACCAGTACATTCAATGCGCTGTAAATAAATAAACAATTAATATCACTTCAATTCCTTCTATCGATAAATATGTTTGCATAATATATATACATTGACGCGTTATGAACTGATTATTTTAATAAGAATTACTGGTAGGAGCATTAATTTTGAGAACAAACGTAAACAATGGGATACGGATTCATTTATAAATAATGTGCACTCATTCGTTAAGCAATGTACAGCTGTAGCTAGCTGTCCAAATAGCATGACCGTATAAATAACACTTGAGTATAATAGCGAGAATATCTACTAGATAACGGTGAGTGGCCTATAAATATGGCGATTTGGCTCCGAGCCAACCCTGAGGTGAATGTATGCGATAAGTTGGATGTGGTAACGGCGATCTTTCATCAAGCAGTTCAATGGAATGTGATGAGTGACTCGCTGATGCAGCTGTCACTATTAACCCAAAACAATCAAATGATTCACCTCGGATTCCGCGAGTGATAGACAGGAAATAAAAACAAAATGAAAATCGACAAACATCTGAAAATTTAAACGTAAATATATTAAATTCTATTTAGGTATGCAATAAACATAGTTCTAATAATCGAAAAGAAAATAAAGCATCTGCTATTGAGGTCACTCTTACTGTTACATCAACCGCGGAAGTTGTTTAGTAAACATTGCAACCACTACACTAGCCTTTGAAAATCCTTCTGTAAGGTCTGTAAAATGTCATAATACTATTATAAAATAAACAAAAATTAACTTTATACTTGTTGTTATAAGATTGAAATCAGAGAAACGTTTTAAAGGCGGTTGGAACAATACAGTCTGAGTGTCGGTATCGCCACCTTTGTGGAGATAGCCTGAGGTGGTGCAAAGTTAGACTGACGTTATTCATTGTTATGAATAACGACGAAGGCGGAGGCTGCAATGTTTCAGAGATACACAGTTCACGCTCTGTTGCACTAGGAGTCGAAGGCGCTGGAGTCACACAACGCGGAGCCGCGTCGCCGCGTCGCGCCGGAGTTTATACGACGAGTAGGTATAATGTCTGAATGTCAACGCGCCGTGTCCTTTGTTTCAGAGAAAATTGGTTTTAGTCAGATGTCATTTATATACCTGTATATAATATAGTATAATATTATTATAAAATATATTTAATATACAGGTCGTTACATTGAGATGGGTCAGTGAGTGTCATCGATTTTAAAGTTAACAAATTTATTTTATTAATTATATTACGGCCTGTAATAGAAATTATTGTAATTTATTTAAAAGGTCCTTATGAAATTAGCGTTTTATATGGAAAAAGTAAAACTTTTCCTTTTTAAGAAATTATAAATTTAATCAATCGAATTATGTACCATTGTTACCTATGCACTTTCGCCATTTTATAGGTAGTTCATTGATTCCATTGCTGAAAAAATTTTGGGAACGTGAATCAATAAAATCTTTGAAGGCGGTTTGGACAGCCTCATCAGAACTGAATTTAATTCCTTGCAAGAAATTGTCCATATTCCGAAAAAAGTGAGCAGGTAATCTGTTGGAACGAGGTCCGAGAAGTATGGTGTGTGTCGGAGACATTCCAATCGCAGTTCCTCTAATTTAGCGACCGTCTGTCGTGAAGTATGGAGTCTAGCGTTGTCCCCAAGCAGCAGTGCCCACTCTCAGATATTGACCAGTCTCGGTTGTTTAACAGATAGCTTATCCATCATGATTTGCGATTGTTGACAATACAGATCTGCCGTTATCGTCTGGCTAGATTATAGGAAGCTGTAGTAAATAACACCAGCACTGATCCACCAAACACTCACCAGTACCTTTTTCTGTATCAACTTTCGCTTGTAACAGGCTTCGACCGGTTCTTCTGGGTACAACCTCTTTAATGAGTATTTCCGATTGTCGTAAAGGATCCATTTTTTGTCACAGTAACAATACAATTCGAAATTCCCTAGTTAATGTGACGGTTGAGTAATCTAACACAGCACTTAATGCGTGTTTGTTGGTGTGCTTCAGTCAAACATGCGGTACCCATTTCTCGAGCTTTTTCACTTTTCCAATTTGTTTCAAGTGAATTAAAATTCTGTTTTCATCCACAACGAAGCCTGCCGCTAGCTCTGACGTGGTTTGCGATGGATCCGCTTCTACGATTAACTTTAATTCTTCAATATCAACTAAGGTCTTCGGCCGTCCACGGTGTTTGTTTCATGGTTTCGATAACGAAAACGTTGGTACCAAAAACGTACCGTGCTTTCTTTTAAAATAGCTTCCCCATACACATCATTAATCCTTCGATCTGTTTCTGCAGCGCTGATGCCACTGTGGAACTCATATTCGTATGTAACGCGATATTTTAAGTTTTCCATTTTGTGAAAAGATCTATATCAAATGAATCACTATATTCAAAACATAAGTACACAAGCCTAAATTTGTAATAAATTTGAATTTGGAATTCCTAACCAAACGCCTGATATTTGAGATCAAAAAGGCCTGTTTAACAAAACGACAATTTAATATGTAAAGATCTAATACTTTGGTGAATGATATTGGAAAAGGTCTGATAAATACCCGAGGAGAGATTCGAAATAGTAAAGAAAACGAATTACTGTAATATTGAAAGAAATAAATTAATATTTTTTTTTCTGTTTGTGACACATTGTAAAGAGTAGAGACTGACTGTATTCGCGTTTATAAGACACCACTCGATAAATCGTTCCGCGGAAATAATAACTGCGAACCCTGCTGGGAGCGTAGGGCTGCCACTACTGGTAAATTTGTATATGGTTTTATGTTTATAAGAATATATTCATTTAGTAGCAAATTTTTCGTTTACGTTCGGTCTTACTATTTATCTATAGTTCTCTCCCTCTCTCTCTCTTTCGCTAGTAATCTCCGATCTACTCGTAGTAGTTAAAAAGCTGATACAGAACCACGGCGTTATAGGATTTTAAACAAGTGTATAGTGATTGTAGTAGTTGCCTTACCACCTATTACTAAGTGCATATTGTTTGTGTTAATAACAGTGTAAAGAGCCTTTAGGTTTTCTTTATCGTTATAGGTTTGGCGTTGTGGCCACAATCTCACTTGATTTTAAGTGAAGCTGTGGACAAAATGGCACACTAAGCCTAGTCGAAAACCGGCTCTCAAATGCAGCTGCCGGAACACCGCCAGATTGGTGCTTGGAGATAGATTTTTAACTTGAAGCTTAATTATTTTATATAAGTTTTTTTACATTTCGTAGTTTTTGATTGTTGTTCTGTTTTTAGTTGATTTGCCGTTTATAATGTATGGAAGTTTACTGGTGTATAGGGGGAAGTGGGGCAGATTGATACAGAAAAATTCAATGTCGTATTTTATGCATAAATAATTAATAAAAGATTATTATTTTATGTTTATTGAATGTTAAATTTTATCAAAATTATAATATGAGTCATAAGAATCATTAAAGTTAAATAATAATGAGAATTAAATTTATTTAATAAAAAATGGGTTTTGTATCATTGTGCCCCATACGTGGGGCACAATGATACATAGAATGGGGCACTTTAGTACGACAATATATATGTACGAATATATAATAGGAAATAAGGTTTAACTGGTGGACATTATAATAAGACTTAAGATTATTAATAAAGGAAAAATTATATGTTTCAAAGGCTTTTCTCTTTAAAACAAAACTATAGAAACTACTATGGATTTAATTATTTAATAACTACAATAAAAAATGTTTAGGTACAGTCAACCTTGCAACATTGGTAACAGTTCCAGGTATAAGCTGAGCTCTATTCAGTAATGACAAGTTCCTAAAGGTATCTCAATTTATGCTGGCACCATTACCACCGCTGTGTGGTTAAACGTTATATACGTTTGAATTATTTCAAAAAGTACAAAAGAAAAAAGTTCGAGACGTTCCCTTTAAAGAAATAGTACCTGCTAAAGCACAGGTATTGCAGTTGCAGCTGCAAAATAAACGCTTGTCTTATATTCACACAAACACAAACTTACTAGATGCCGGTTTTTTCGTAGATATAGGGTCTGTTTCAATTGCAGATATTTCATTTTCTTCACAACTTCGGCAGCATTAATAAATTGCACTAGTATCAGTATCCACAAATACGACTTCTATTATATTTACCGATTTTATCACATTCGTATTGCTTACATGGATGTGATTAATACGTATCAATGTGCCCCACATATTGATGTATCAATGTGCCCCAGCAGATAATTTAATATTTTTTTTAAAAATTCAATAAAACCATCGAAAACATTAAAAAATACTTCTAATACCGAATGTTGGATAGATTAACTAACGTTTCGTAAGTTTAAATCTTAATTATATCATATAAAACAGCAGGGAAATACTTTCAGTTACTTAAGTATTTTTTAGTTAGTCGCACTAAAAACACACTTACTCTGTTCCAACGCTAACGGTTAACAAGCGGTCAGCGAGGTTATAGCTGTGGAGCTAAGACATGTATATGGACGTTTTAGTTTTGTCGGGTCTCTAATAATGTTTGTTAATATTGAGATATTGTTGGTGTATCAATGTGCCCCTTGTATCAAAGTACCCCACTTCCCCCTATATCTGGTTTGTTGATCAGAGATTCTACCTTAGTGTAATTTTGAACGTAACCATTATAATTTTGTGTTTTCATATATAATTATGCCATTTGTTAAATCTTAAATGTGATATGTGTAGAATTTGTATATAAATAAATAAAAAAACAGCCAGGCGGACATTAGAAAAAGCCCTAACATCATGTAATGGTTTCATCACGATGAAACGATGTCGCATTATTACAGTTAGCGACAACCCTGCGATATCACGCTCGGCCTTCTTGCCGGCTGCCTGTGACAGACCAATGGGTTTGAGGCTATTGTTGCCTATGAGTACTGAACGAGGCTCCCATCTGCGAGGCATGTTCACGCAACCGCCTATTATGGTGCCTATTTAAGTTACAGACAGCATAGTATAATTATATCGATCTGTCAGCTGCCTGATACAGACAAATTGTTCACATGAATGATAGATTATGATATATTTTTAGATATTATTTAGTAGCAAACAGGCATGCAATCCACCTGATATCAAGTGGTCACTGCAACCTATAGCTATATCTACCACACTCTTCGCATCTGAACACAGAAGCGCGAACACTATTGCTCCCAAAGTCTAAGCTTGTTCTACCACTTTTATCCCACTCTTATCTTATTGTTTGAGTGAGAGAGACGAGCGATTCCTTAACACGAGACAATCAATTATATTTTTTTTTTACGTATTACGAATGATATGATTGTATATGTTATAGGCAATGTATAGAATGCTAAATGAGAAACCGGCAAAGTATGAAATACGTCTCCGATTTGTTTCGAATATCACGTGAGAGTTTTTGGCGGGATCATATCATGTGATGCGGCGCTCTAATCTTTAATGAACATGTAAATTGATAATTTGAATTGTTTAACGTCTCAAAAGTTTATTAAATAAATAATTACTTGGGAGCTCTTATTCCAAAATTGCGCACCCAATACCCCCATATTTTCTTTCAGGTGTAAATATAGTGAAAGAGTATTTATATAGATTTTATAATCTAGTTATTTAAAAATATTAATATTTTTTATTAAGTTGAATTGTTAATATTATTATAGGACTATATACTTCACTTTTATATTGTTATAAGTTTATGTTTTGATTTTAATCCAGTTAAGTAATATAATTATTATCGATTGATTAAAACAGAATTAACGTATGACTATATATAAACCGTTGTATTTACATTTTCTAAATATTTAAAATTTCTATTTGAATATTTCTAATATCCACAACCTATTTGCTTGTCTTTACGTACTGGCTGGGTGAACGAACGCGAACGAAAGCTTTTTTTTTTTCGAACTGACTATACTGTTTGCCTTAGGGGCCTGGAGCCTTTACGGCTTTTACAGCTTTACCAGGCTTAGGGGCGAGCGCTTAAGGCACTCAGCCGCGAAAGCTTTGCAACAACATCCGAGGGTGCCAAAGTGGCCGAACCTCGGCTCGGACTTAGTTGCGTATGCAATTAAGTCGCGATCTGACTAATTCCCTATCCTTAATTCGATCTAAACTATCTATACATATATACATGTTTCTTCCCCCTGGGAGGAGGGAAGGAACATGTGTATGTGTATTTGGTGGTCTGAATTTTTTTGTCTAATCTAACTAGGCAAAAAAAGAAAAAAAAAAGGTCCCTTACAGAACCTATGTACCTGTGTGTTATGCATGTGTGTACAATGCGGTGTCATGTGTGGCTGTGAAAGCTAGTGAATGTAGAGTCAGTGTATCGCGCGAGCGGCTGCTTGGCTCAAGGGCTCCATACCGATGGATCGGACCTAGGCTTGAGTTGCCGCGGAGGAGGGCGGTCGTGGCAGGTGTGCGGGAGCGAAGTTAACCGTACGTCCCCTGCGGAGAGAACGGTGGTTTCGCGGGCGTGGGCGCGAGCACGCATATGTTGCGGGAGTGGACGCGTAAAACTTGTTAGCTTTCTCAATGTCGTCGTCAGGATCGACAAAGAGATTTCGCGGACGGCGTTTATAACGTTTGGCAACGGGGATCGAGTTGTGAAAGCTAATGTAGGAACGCGTGTGGACGTTTTCTCGAATAGTGCGTACTGATAGGGTGAACGAACACGAATGAAGATTCAGAGTTGGCGTGGCATTTGAAGAAAATCAACCCTTAAGAGGAATAAGAAAGGATCGATATTTTTAAATTTCGAATAGTTTTACAAACCAAAAAAATATTTGTAATGTCCTTAATATAATGGTGTACTTATATCTGTGCAAAAGAACTTAACTCAATGTTTTATAAAATAAAAACACCCATGTAAGTAATCATAGAAATGTTATCTAAACATACCTAAAATTTCATCTAGTTCATTACAGCCGTTTTCAAGAAAAAATAAAGCTTAAACTATACATTATACATACATATTCCCATTTTAAATAGATTAATTATAAGAAAGATAAATATTTACAAAGACGATTACTTACATATTCAAAAATCACATTATATTAAAAATTAAAGTGTTAAAAAATTTGCCGATATCCGATACTTGATTAACGTGTTCCTTAACATCCCCATTGAACCTTGAAAGCGCCCCGAATTTGGAAGAAATCTCCTGATTTGACAGAAATGACACCATGAGGTGCACTCATCGAAAAGATAAAACAGCCCAGACAATCTATAATATGAGAAATCCTATGTAAAATTTTATAAATTTTCAAGTTGTGCATGAAATCCCACAAACTATGTTCTTCTTTACAAAAAAAAAACAATATCTTATGGTTTGATTAACCAATTGTAATATTCTAAACAAACGTCCGATCTCAAGCGTCGTCGTCGTTGAATGAACATTCTCGTTTGTTCATTAGGTTTCGTTCGCGTTCGTTCACCCTGTCAGTACGCGCCAGGACCACAAACGCAAGCATGCGTGCGATGTTGATCGCCCACGCCCACTCTGAATCTGTTCGCGTTCGTTCATCCTGTCAGTACGCGCCTTACGTTGTAAGAAAAAAACGACGATCGATCCAGAGGAATTCGTCAAGCAACCGTCATAGAGGGCAATCGTCTTGCGCATTCTACAGGACTTTGTTATTAAAAATACACTAATAAAAAAAATCGACAAATAGTACTTTATTCATTTATTGATAGCATAGGACATGTTGGGACTGATAAATTAGTTGGTGCTATGCAAAATTATTTATTCTTCTTCTTCCTGCTCTTATCCCGCAGTAGGTGGGGTCATGCGGTTGGCACAGACAGTTTTCTTCTTTTTTAGGGCGCCTTAGCGCATTACCGCTTACTATTATCACCATTGTTCTTTTCGCCACATGGCTTTCATCCCTTCGCATAATATGTCCATACCAGCGTAATCTTTCACTCTTTAATTTTTTTCAGTCACTGGTGCTACTTTCAATTTTCCTCTCACGTACTCATTCCTTATCCTGTCCATTCTTGTCACTCCACAAATCCATCTCAACATTCGCATCTCTGCTACATGCACTCTCTTTTCATCCACCGCCATCGTATCCCTGCACTCTGATCCATACAAAACGACAGGTCTTAATTGTCTTATAGATTTTCCCCTTAAGTTTAAGGAGCATGCGTGAATCACAAGTTGTTCTGAGATCTGTTTGCTACTTCATCCAACCAGCATTTATTCTGCTCGCTACGTCCCGGTCTATATCGCCGTCGCTTTGCAAAACAGATCCAAGGTACTTAAAATCTGAGCAGACTGGTAGGGATACACCATCTAAGGCAATTGCAATGAACCTGGAGAGACCGCTAAATCACAGAACATCTGCTCAGTTTTGGTCCGGGTGAAGCTCAGCTTCACGTTCTCCAGTCTCTCCTGTTATTCTTCCAGACTACGCTGTACCTCTGGCCTTTCTTATCCAACAAGAACAATGTCAACAGCATACACCAGAGTGCCTCCTCCTGTATTTCTAATGTCAATGCATCTATTAACAGGAGGATCTTAAGGCCGATCCCTGGTGCAAGCCTACAGCCACATTAAACTTGTCGGTTTCGCCAGCTGCTGACCGAACGTATGCAAATATTTTTTTCTTTTAAATTACACTTCTATATTGGAAATCGGAGATGACCAGTCACTTGCGCGTGCGTCTTGCTCATATGTGCATATTTGGAATTAGATTTTTGATGTTATTTGGAGTTTGGGAAAAGAGTGCCTTTGGACCTCGGAAACATCAACGACGGCAATATCGGGACAAAAGTTAAGTGAGCTTTTATCCTGGTTATGGTGTAAAATATCTGGCAGTTTTATCAGTAGGGCCATACGTTAAACTACATGACAAACGGGAAGGTATCGATATATACCAGTGCTAACTCGATTCACTAAGTTTTTATTTTATATATTTGCAAACTCTTGTACTGTAAGTTTTACAGAAGATCATGTTGTATGCATGCAGTAGGCCTGCACTCGCTTGCCTGTGAGAAGGTGTAATGCCCAGGAGTAGTGTATTTGTATTTTGGTACATAAACAAAAACAATAAATATAAATACAAAGAAAGATATTAATCATCCAATATCACAGACCGCCATTCGGTTGCAAAGTTTGTATTACGGTAACCAAAAATCCGACATACGAGTACATACAAATTCATTAAACACAATGCTGACATGTATATTACAAAACTTACTGTCACTACACCACGAAGTTTAAAGAACGAATCTTGATTTTCATCATATCCAATTTATAGTATATTGTGATACTATTTCATCAAATATGTCATAGATCTTCGTGTTTCTGACATAAAATTAAATTCTAACCACAACTTGACACACTGCTAACTGAACACAACAATGGTTTCAGCTTCTAATCTGTTTCCTGACAGCATATTAGTTGTTCGAGACATCTTATTTTTTATGTCATGTTATTTGAGAGCGTAAACTGTTACTCTATTTATAAGTAGGAATATGCCAGTTATTTTGCTGAACCAATATCAACAACATATGAAGTCCTGCTCTAACTTTGCGCATTGTAACGGTTTTGCATCTAAGCGAAGGTAAAAATATGTATATGAACGAATTGGACAGTTTAATAAAAATGTGTTTGTATAACTTGTGTATTTCCACAATATTCTTATCTATATTGAAAAAAGTAAAAAAAGCCAAACATCATACCACTGATAAATCTTTGATAACACCCTACAATGATAATGTACGTATGAAAAATATGAAGAATAGCAATACGCACTTGACCCAAAAAATTGTATATCAATCAGGTAACAGAAATCTTTTCTTCTATAAACATTATTCTTAATATCTACAGTTCTAAATTAATCTCTATTCTAAGGGGATAAAAATCATTTTCTTCGACAGTAGGTGTGTATAGAGCTATGGATTTTCCAAGCTCTCCACGCGATTTTCGTCGATTGACGTGCGACAAATATACATTTGCCTTGACGTTTATTGGGAGACGTTGATTTATTGTGTTCAGAGTTTTATCTCTGAAGGAAAGCGGCGTGTCACTTGAGCCGATAGATATTGCTAAAATGACTGTTATTACATCCTGGTATATTATATATACTATGGGCAAATAATAAATTAGGCGATGAATGGTTCAAGTGATGATAGATTAACCCTCAGGTATCTAGTAAAGAGATCGCTTCCATGATTTATCAATCGCTTTTATTATAGTATACTAAACTACTTGTTTATTTGTAAATAAATAAGACCATTTATAATTGTGGCTTTGTGTTTAGGTAAAAAAGGCAAAAAGGACACAATTTAAAACAAAAAACCCTCATCCCTACAAATAATGGGGCTCGTTTATCCGAGTGTCACCGCCTCGCTGCCGACCCCGTATCGCGTAACTTACGATTTTGTATTTCTTAATTATATCTTGTACTTAGAAATGTGGTAATTGTATTTTTTTAAGTAACTGAATTAGAAACTGGCCTGTATTCAACTTGATATTAAAGGGTATCTGCTGCTAATTATCACCCACTATCCCAACAGGAATTCAGCCCTATCTAATGATAGTCATTTATAGGTTATTTTATCTGCAGGATAAGTAAAATTTTGATGATAATACATTTGTTAACCCCGCCTGGCCCCGCCCCGTCCCGTCCGCTTGAACGGATTATCGTAAAATAAACACTATGTATCATAATTATAAAAAAATATTTTTCATTATTACAAACAGAATTATTTTATTCCAGCATGAGCTCATGATTTACAATATTTTAAGGTAAGATACCCGGCATTGCTTATGGGAAACATTATAACAAAATATACAGGCATTTGGGATCCTAGCTACCGGTTTCTTCGCTAGTTTTGTCTAGTTCCTGTGGATATAAACATCATGGCTCGTTGAACAGCACGTTAACTGGAAGTTTTGTACATTTACTCTACACCGTTACATACTACCCTACCTATATAAATTCGACAAAGAAATGTAATTTAATATTTATTTATAAAAATAAGTTATTCTATCACAAAAAAAATAACTTTTAGTCTCGTGGCTAACTTAGCACATTTTTATTATTGTAAAGAATAATCTCTTAATATAAACCAATTCCGATACTTTAAAAATATTCAATCTTCAAACAATCTCTCGGAACATTAGAATATATTTAAAAACAATATTTTCCAAATATTACTTTTCAAAAATAATTTTATGTACTTCATAATTATAGCTAGCTAAGAACTTTATTTTTAGAATTCCGTACCTCAAAATAAAAAGTAACGGAACCGTTATAGGATCACTTTGTTGTCCGTCCGTCTGGCTGGCTGTCTGTCCGTGTGTCAAGACACTTTTTCTTGAAAACGACTGTAGGTATAAAGTTAAAAGTTATATCATAGGCTTGTAATTAATGCCTCAAATTGTAAGTATACAATTTTGAAAGCCTTCCTACAAGTTATGCATATAATGTTATCTATATAAAATAGTAAACAATGATCCGGGTCGCCTTTATGAGCATAAAATTAATTTATTGTTATTTCACGTACATTTTTAACATAAGATACACATTTTTGATTTATTCTGTAACAATAATTACTCGTCGTAATTTATATATTAAAGTTAGTTGAGTGTATAAGGTTTTAGATCTTTCTAGTTTACATAGATTTTATATTATCACTACTTGTTTATTATGTGTATGTTTTGTTAAATAATTTTTCACAACAGCCTAAAACCTTTTAGTAAATCACGTTTAAAATAATAATAAATATTCACCGAGATTTGTTAAGTGGTTCTTAAGCGTAATAATAGGCAGAAGGACAGACTGGGATACATTAAAGAATGTAAGGATAATATATAAACAATATTTGTGTAAGTAATGTAATCAGTTCGGATTTTTCTTAGGACACAAGTATAGAATGCTAATATTTCAACAATTTTAGTAATTACGGGAAACGCGAGGATCTCAACGCTTTTATATTAAGCATTCCCCCGGAAACTTCTAGAATTATTCCGCAATAACTCACCTCAAGGAGGCTCTGTTTGGCGCATTACTCGCACCGTAACAACGTAAACTTCCAACGTAGCTGTTCCCCTGAAGCTGTCCGCAAAAACGCTGCCCTTTGTTTTGTTTGTTCAGAGGAAATTTAAGTAATTGCCATTCTCTTCGGTATACAAACTGTTTTGTCTTGGTTTTAGATAAAAACAACAGCTTAAACTACATGAACGCGAAGCACGCGACAACATATCTATAGCTGTTAGTTAGGTTTGGTTACCGTTGTGCTGGTTTTTGCTGTGTTTGATGTGTTGTGTACTGACCTGCACAGTTTTAATATAATACTAACAAATAGACATAAATTAGTCATACCTTGTTTTAGAGTTTTTAAGATTAAATAAAAGTTTTTTTGGTAATAGTGTTAGGTTCTATAATAAAATCCTGAAACACATTACCGATTAGCCAGAAAATGAATTAAAGGTCCATGTCAAGCAGATATTACTGTCAAAAGGTTATTATAAAGTGGAACATTATGTGTGAGAGTGATGCGTAGAAGTGGTTTTCTCTCTGTGCATCCACTAAATTGTTATTATGGTTATTAACTTTAAACTAGTGGTCGCCCATTGGTCGAAATTCGACCATAATTAATTTAAATTATAAGTTTGAACATTATTAAGGTCCTATTGTCAAATATTGTACTTCTATAATCACAGATTTTGCCAAAGCTACACCGTTAATTTGCCTATTTTTTTCAAAAAATAAATTAAATAAATTTATATAAAAAACTTTTGGAATGAAATTTCGTACACATTTAAATGTATCTCTCAAATTCACTTCTTCATTATGTATAATATTAACACTATTTGTATTTTCATTACTATTATTATGTGTCCGCGAATATAGATTTATTATTTTTGCCTTGTGGCGTACTCTTGATTTTGAACATCATAAAACAAATATAAAATTTATAATATAATAATATTGTCATAACTAATTGCACGCCATATAACTTACCCGTAATAACAAACAATGCAGAGAGATAACGGGTGAAGTACGAGGTACCAACTGTACGGCAAGCCGACGCGACACGAGCCGCAGCTCGGGCGCTCACGGCACGACCAGTGTGCGAACGTAAACTCTGTCGACCGCACGTTGCCTCTCAAAGCGCTTGTTATTATATTCTTGTATAGTTTTCATTTAGTAAAAGTAGTAAAAAGTACCTTATTAAGTCGCGTGTTTTCTTTAATATATATAAAGACCACAGTGGTGACCCCTCAAACCGGACACTCACGGATTAAAGAAGAAATAAAACTCAAAGAAAGAATGACAACGAATGAAAAAGATGCAACGGATAACGCCACGGCTTACATGGCGCCGGCCGATGTATTTCGTGTTGGAGTAAAATTACCCCCATTTTGGGCGGAAGAACCCGCCGTATGGTTTGCGCAAGTAGAAGGACATTTTTTACTATCCCGGATTAGTGACGACAAAACCAAGTTTTACTACATAGTGTCACAGCTAGAACATCGATACGCAGCTGGGGTAAAAGATATTATTATTGCTCCGCCAGCAGGCTCCAGTTATGAGACGCTTAAAACGGAACTTATAAAACGCTTGTCTCAATCTCGTGAAAAAGAAGTAAAGCAGCTGCTCACACACGAAGAACTAGGAGATCGTCGTCCATCGCAGTTTCTGCGACATTTACGTCATTTGGCTGGTTCCGGGATACCGGAAGAGTTTCTAAAAACGATTTGGACCAGCAGACTGCCAGCCCACGTTCAGACAGCCATAGCTTCTCAACCGCGCACTGACCTCAACAGCTTGGCGAACCTTGCTGACGCTGTAATGGATATAGTATCGCCGCCAGTACAGATAGCCGCTGCAGCATACGCTCCCACTGCACATTGGGACGTGTTATCAAAACAAATGGCAGAGCTTACAAAGAAAGTAGAGGCACTGACAACCGAGGGTCATAAATCAAGGTCACAGATCCGAGGAATGCAGCGCAACCGCAGCCGTAGCAACTCACGTTCGCTGTCTAATTACCACCGCTTCCCATTGTGTTGGTACCACCATAAATTTGGTGCTAAATCAAAAAATGCCTGAAACCTTGTGACTACACTCCGGAAAACAACAAGGGCGGTCGCTAATGGCGGCAGACGATCGCCCTAGCTCAGGTCGCCTCTTTGTCACTGACCATAAAAGTAAGACACAGTTTTTAGTTGATACAGGCAGCGACCTCTGTGTCTATCCAAAACGCTTAATAAATCAGAGACGACCCAAAACCGAATATACTTTGTATGCTGCAAACGGGACTAACATTGCAACATATGGATACGCTCACTTGGTACTCAACCTGGGATTACGCAGAGACTTCCCCTGGCGATTCACGGTAGCAGATGTCACAAAGCCAATCATCGGCGTCGATTTCCTATCATTTTATAATTTGATAGTCGATGTCCGGAACCAGCAATTAATAGACAACACTACTACGCTTTCATCATCAGCAGTATCTGTACCTTCATCAGTCACAATTGCTTCAGTGAAGACAATGACGGGTGAATCAAAATACCTCAGCATCTTGAAGGAGTTTCCAGAGATCACACGTCCATCAGGTACTAACCCCGTTTGCAACCACAACACAGTTCACTATATTAAAACTACTGAGGGACCTCCGGTACATACCACTCCACGTCGTCTCGCACCTGACAAGCTAAAGATAGCCAAACAGGAATTCGACGCAATGTTGATGAACGGAACAGTCAGACCCTCAGACAGCCCCTGGTCATCTCCACTACACCTAGCTCCCAAAAAAGACGGCGGCTGGAGACCATGTGGAGACTATCGCCAGCTAAACGCGAGGACAATTCCAGACAGGTACCCGATACGTCATATACACGACTTCACTCACAACTTGTCAGGTTGTCATGTATTTTCGACGATCGACTTGGTTAAAGCATACAACCAGATAAGGGTCGCGGAGGAAGACATTTGCAAAACGGCCATAACAACGCCTTTTGGGCTATTCGAATATCCCAGTATGAATTTTGGCCTGAGGAACGCGGGTCAAACGTTCCAACGTTTCGTTGATGAAATGACCCGTGGACTCGACAGCTACTGCTATGCATATTTGGATGACTTTCTGATTTTTTCTCCAGATGAGAAAAGCCATGAAGACCACCTCCGCCAGATTTTCACCAGATTAAAAGATTACCATATGATGATCAATACATCCAAGTGCAATTTCGGCGTAAGAGAGGCAACCTTCTTGGGCTTTACCGTCTCCGCTGAAGGTGTACAACCAGTGACTACCAAAGTCGAAGCCATAAAGAACTTCCCCATTCCGAAGAACGTAAAGGAGTTGAGGCGCTTCCTGGGGATGATCAATTTTTATCGTAAATTTATACCCAACGCAGCAAAATACCAAGCACCCCTTAATGCACTACTTGTTGGATCAATAAAAGGATCACACCCAGTCGATATATCCGGTGAAACCTTAAAGGCTTTTGAAACCTGCAAAGAAAGCCTATCCCAAGCAGCACTTCTAGCATTCCCAGACCTAGAGGCAAGACTAGCACTTGTAACTGATGCCTCGGATACAGCCCTAGGAGCAGTCCTGCAACAACTGAAAGACGGTAACTGGCAACCGCTAGCATTTTTCTCTCAAAAACTTAGTCCAACGCAGCAAAGATACTCACCTTACGATCGTGAGCTACTGGCTATATACGAGGCCATAAAACATTTCAGATATTTTGTCGAAGCACGCCATTTTACAGTGTTCACCGATCACAAGCCAATCTGCTTCGCATTTCACCAGCGAAAAGACAAAGGCTCACCTCGTCAATTTCGCCATCTAGACTTCATATCTCAATTTACCACGGATATACAACACATCTCTGGAAAAGACAATGTTGTGGCAGACACCCTCTCAAGGATTGAGGAACTGTCTCAACCAGTAGATCTGACAACCCTAGCAAAATCACAAGAAGCTGACACGGAATTAGAAAGTTTACTCAACGGAGAGACATCATTGAAACTGACAAGAGTATCGATACCCGGAACTGACATCAAACTTTATAGTGACGAATCTACAAATATTACTCGACCGTATGTACCAAAAGATATGCGACGCCGAGTTTATGAAAGCCTGCATTCGCTCAGTCACCCCGGCGCTAACGCAACTGCTAAACTGGTATCACAGCGTTATGTATGGCCGGGAATACGCAAAGATTGCCGAAACTGGACCAAAAACTGTTACGAAAGCCAGCGTGTCAAAATAACGAGACAATTGTCTTCACCTTTAGGCGAATTTAAAATACCACGCACTAGATTCACTCACATACATATCGACTTGATCGGACCAATGCCAGTATCACACGGTTATAAATACTGTCTTACCGTAGTAGACAGATTTACACGATGGCCCGAGGCGATACCCATCACCGATATATCAGCAGAAACAACAGCAAAAGCACTTCTAACAACATGGATTGCTCGTTTCGGATGCCCATCTGAAATTATAACAGACAGAGGAACACAATTTCAATCAGCACTCTTTAAACATCTATCAGAAATAGCAGGATTCCACCATAAAAAAACCACGGCATATCATCCGGCCTGCAACGGTTTAGTGGAAAGATTTCACAGACAATTAAAAGCCGCAATAACTTGCCACGGTAATGAGAACTGGACTGAAATACTTCCATTGGTAATGTTAGGCATAAGATGCGCGTACAAAGAAGACTTACAAGCATCCTCAGCAGAACTTGTATATGGTGAAACATTAAGACTACCTGGAGAGATCTTCAACCCTAATACTAACACAACGACAGACATCACAGACTTTGCTGCACGGCTCAGAGAATTTACAACAAGCATCCAGCCGCAACCAGCATCGAGACACTGCAAAAAGTCTATCTTTGTATTTAAAGACCTCAAAACTGCTACTCACGTCTTCCTACGAGATGATGCTTACCGCCGACCACTGCAACCCGCTTACACTGGACCACATAGAGTTCTGGAACGAAATGAGAAAGTATTTAAAATCATGGCTAATGGAAAAACACTAACCGTATCCATTGATAGATTGAAACCAGCATACACACTCGTAGACAGTCCAACACCAAACTCCAGACAAACTTCAGATCAACCTGAAAACCAAAAATCCTCAATACCACCCGAACCGGAGCGCAGAACACGATCTGGGCGAAGAATTAAATTTCCAGATAAATATCGCCCGTAACCCGGTCTCTAGAGGGGAGTATGTGGCGTACTCTTGATTTTGAACATCATAAAACAAATATAAAATTTATAATATAATAATATTGTCATAACTAATTGCACGCCATATAACTTACCCGTAATAACAAACAATGCAGAGAGATAACGGGTGAAGTACGAGGTACCAACTGTACGGCAAGCCGACGCGACACGAGCCGCAGCTCGGGCGCTCACGGCACGACCAGTGTGCGAACGTAAACTCTGTCGACCGCACGTTGCCTCTCAAAGCGCTTGTTATTATATTCTTGTACAGTTTTCATTTAGTAAAAGTAGTAAAAAGTACCTTATTAAGTCGCGTGTTTTCTTTAATATATATAAAGACCACAGCCTCTAACTCCGACCCGTTAATGTTCTGTGTCGAGGCATAATAAAAGTAGGAAACAAACTTTCATGAATTACTGAAATCGAGAAGAGAAAAAGATTTTAGTAGCCACCACAATAATCTATTTGATATTGCTACACAACTTTCTTTTTTTATTGAGGTTTTATATTACATTTATTTTGTATATTGAGCGAGCAGTATTTCACTAATAACTAATACATATATATATATATATATATATATATATATATATATATATATATATATATATTTGTAATAGAGATAGAGACATCAGAATAGACTATCGAAGTCATCGGAATTTTCCTTGATATCTTAATTACGGAATCATAGATCTTGCGGACGTAATCTGGGTTAAGTTCAGGCATTGTATAGATGTAGACGGTCCGACAATCCAAGTGAACATGATGTCTGTTTATTTGGGGTTGCCTCCAGTGGTTTCCAACCTCCCCTATATAGCTTACCCATGCCTCGCATGTTTGATATTATCGCTGCCCGTAGGTGACCTGGTAATTGATCTTGTACTTCACGATCCGACAACCTCCAGTCAGAATGATCTTCTGTTCGGGTTCCGACTTAATAGGTAGCCTTGATCAATCTTAGTATCCATATTAACGGAGATCTTCACAATGCGAGGGCTCGAGCTAGAACCATCCTTCAAGCCCGTCGTTGGCTGTTTATATGGGTACACAGAGCACACCTGTTTCTAGCGCGCGGCATCTCTACTTTCTTTCTATTTATTTAATAAACGCCACGCCGTATTTTGAATTCCTATAATGAACTGTTAAATCGTTGCCATGAGACATTATTTCTTTTTTAAATAGCGACATAGACACGATTCTCTGACATATATATATATATATATATATATTGTAATAATAAATGAATTTATTATGGTTATGTTTGACATTCAGTAAAACTATAGACAAATAATATTACAAATTCTCAATTTTACCATAGACTTTAACAATAAACAAAAGAGTGTATATGTGTGTGTGTGTGTGTGTCAAATACATGGTAGTGTGTGTAATATTTTTATTGATTTTATGTATTTTTTATGCATAATTTTAAATAAATATTAGCATTCTGCACTCCTTCTCTATATAAACTATAATTAGTGTGGTAATTTTCATACTCCTCAGTCCGCGCAATTTTCGTAAAAAGGGGTACAAAGTTTTTGCTTCACGTATTAATATATAGAAGATATTGTATACTTGTAAAAAAATAAACCTGATTTGGTTTTTTTCTGGTTTTTTTGATGCTGGAATGTTTTACTAACCAATAGTAGGGTGCTGATGTTCATAAGTGCCTTCTGAGGGCCTAAAGTGATGAATAGAATTTTTATTTATGATTTTGATTTTGAATAAAAGATATCAATACGCAAATATCCAGTATGAGAGAAGCATGCACGTATAAACTTAGAGAAAAATTTAGGATTACGAGAAATACATTTTATAGGTCAGTGTAGTAAATAGTAATAATAGCAATTTACTGATGTTCGTTATCTACACAATTTATTGGATCTCTCTTATACAAAAATATATTTTCGTGTGACATGTCTTTTTCCTTTTTTAAAACGACAATCATTAACATAGAGTTTTAGACTAAGTAGATATTATTAGGTACTTATATATTTTACAATCCACAACAGTCAGATTAAATCTGCCAAAGTGGCAGATTTTTCTGGTGAGCTACCATAGTAAGCTTTGAATATCTGTATAGTAAAAGAGAATAAAACAAAAACTATGGGAATGTTTTCAAAGGAATTTTCCTCTCATAATAACGTCCATTGATCGTATGTGGGACGTCGTAAACGGACACGAGGCGCTGGAGACACAAAAAGCCGCAGATGTCTGCCCTGGAGAGGACACGAGGTAACATCGGACCTGGTTTTGATATAGATTTCGTACACAAGACACAAGCGTTAGCGGGATATTCATAATAATTTATGGTTTCGATTTAATATATAAGACCACGCCTAACATAACGTCATGGTATCACATTATCTTTATCACTAAAACTCGTAAAAAATAATAAAAAGATATATAACCTTTTTTGTCATGAGTTTTTGTTAAAGACTATGGATATTTATGCATTCATCTATTCCTGTTAAAGATCAGACTATTATCTCTGAAGCCATATACTATAAATTTGTGCTACGTAACCTTTGACATATATTGTACTATAAATGGATATGAATTAAATTATTTGTCACATATTCTATTGGCCCGGCAGATGACGACGAGTGGAGGGGGGGGAGGGGTCAGCACGTCTTCATAGTCATAGTTTCGAGTTTTGACGGTTTTACTCTCACTAAAATGATAACGAAATAGATAGTGGACATTGTGGTACACGTATAAAAGGATGATAACTCTTCGATAGCTCAATACAATACAAATACTCGAAATTGAGAAACCCACCTTGCGACAGTGGAATACGGCGGAGCCGACTCTCCTAATGTTGCCTCCAAATCTCAATGAATCTCTTGCGTTTTTAACTTTTTTAAACAGAGGTATTTAATAACAGCTCGCACTTCGTTTTTCTCCATTTTCGAGAACACGTTCCGACACGAAGCAAACAAATGACTACATTTAGAAAAAACAAAAGAGAATCGAAGATTTTTTCTTTATTAATATTACAAATACGTACCTGAGCTATGCCTGCCAGTATTTTTTTTTTCTTACCAAGGAGTATGTCGTTCTCACTACTTTTTTATCCCTTCTAGTAGATGAAATCTCTACAGCTCGTAGATTTCGACGTGACCGGTCCGTCCCCTTACCACTGCCGCCGCCGGCGATACTGTCCATACAAATATTTGCTGAGCTGAGATCTTGGGGTCTTTGCAGCTCGCTTACCGCGCAATATGGCCGCCGCCGCACGTTACCGGCCCTTATAGAGATCCCAACATTACATTCTTTTGGAGGGAATTTCCGGAACATCAATCTGATTATTTTTCGTGTATTTTTTTATTACCAAGGATTTGTGTCAGAGTTACGGCCGGAGGGTATCAATTAAAAGGTCTCTAATCCACCTACTTATCTTTGCTGCTCTCGTTCTAATATTCTGTTTAACGTACATAGTATTACATCATATTTCCTGTTTTTTTTTTCAGCTAACCATTATTAGTTCATAAGGATACAATTTAAAACTTTTCATATATTTGTCGTTGTTAGTACATTATTATTTGTTTAAATCATTCTACAAACAATACCTGTAGTCACACGTCATAATGAAACTATTTTACATTATAGCTTACCTTACTAAAACTCCATAGTAGCTTTTGAGATAGTTTCAAATTTCACACCCGCCACGACCGCCCTCCTCTGCGGCAACTCAAGCCTAGGTCCGATCCATCGGCATGGAGCCCTTGAGACAAGCAGTAGCTCGCGCGATACAAGTGACTCTACAATCACTAGCTTTCACAGCCACACATGACACTGCATTATACACACATGCACAACACACATAGGTACATAGGTTCTGTAAGGGACCTTTTTTTTTCTTTTTTTGCCTAGTTAGAGTAGACAAAAATTTCAGACCACTAACTACACATACACATGTTCCTTCCCTCCTCCCAGGGGGCAGAAACGTGTATATATGTATAGTTAGCTTAGATCGATTTACGGATAGGGAATTAGTCAGATCGCGACTTAATTGCATACGCGCAACAGTCCGAGCCGAGGTTCGGCCACTTTGGCACCCTCGGATGTTGTTGCTTAGCTCTTTCGTGGCTGAGTGCCCTAAGCGCTCGCCCCCAAGCCCGGTAAAGCTGTAAAAGCCGTAAAGGCTCCAGTGCCCTTCAGGCTAACAGTGTAGTCAGTACTAAAAAAAAAAAAAGTTTCAAATTTGTGATATTATCATATTTAGATATTACTTCACTTATCCATATGAGCACCGTCCGTTACTACATCCGGCATGCCCGTATCGGCATCTTTAGATAAAATGTAGTACTTAAGGAATAATATATGAATCACTAAAAGATCTACAAAGCAATATGCAATAGTATATATGTAACTTTTTATATATCACAATAAAAAATATGTTAGTAATTACTATGACGTGTGGTCGTTTTACCGGTATTCACGGATCAAATGGCTTGCATTATCGACTACATTACTTGTCCTAGTACAATAGTTTTCAATTCTAAAAGTTCTGGAAATCAATCTAAGTTAGTATATGTGTCAATACAGAAACCCTGATAAAAATAACTTCAAAAATTAAAAACCGCTTAGCTACTTTGTCGGCCTGTGCTGATTTAAAATAGTTGAAAATAATGTGCTACAATGTTCTACGATAAAAGATCTACAAGACGGGGTGAAATAGTGTACAGGTTAGATATTTGAGAAAGAATTTTATGACCAAATCAGAAACTATGAAAAACAGAGAAAAGTGCTATAAGGAGACATGAGCTCGATTTATGACAAAACAAAAATTGCATGTTTACTTCTTTACAGATCCGAAGTCAAAAGGAAACCTTATAGTTTCGGTATATCCGTCTATCTTTCCGCGGCTTAGTTCAGAGATCAGCTCATAGCTCAGAAAGCTGTAATTTGGTATAGGTATACATATTAATCATGACGACAAAGTGGAAAATAAAAACTGTAAAAGAAAATCTTTTAGGGTACCTTCCCTACACGTAAAGTGGAAATGATTTTTATTTCGTCTATCACATGGTGTGGGGTGTCGTTGGATAGCTCGTTCAAAAATATTGTGGGTTATTTGCGATTTGTATTGTTTGCGAAATATTAAGCTTTATTAATTAATTAATTAATTAATTGCTAATTTTTGTTAGAGTCAAGTGTCCCCCCCACCCCCAGCCCCACTCCCCCGCAAGCTGAATTGTTGTTTTTGGATATGTAAAAAAAATCATGGTATTAGTATAAGTTAAAAGGAAAACTATCCAAGGTAAGTAAGCTTTACAAGTTAACGAATAATAATAATTCAACTATTTTTGGAGAAGTAATTTCGTATAAATTCCATTGAAAACAACTTAAAGACCCCTTTCTAAAGGATGATTAATGTTAGATGAAGCAGGGCGCCGGCCGGGACACGGCCAACCATCTATACTATACTTTTATATGAAGTAATTTATACTACACCGGGCCGGAGCCGGGCCGGAGCCGGGCCGGGTGCCGTTCGGGACTCGGTCAAACATCTATACTATTATAATATGTAGTATAGATTTTTAATCGGGTCTCGTCCTGAAAACTTACATTTATAACACCGAAAACTATATAAAGGACACAAATTTGTTGAATCGACTCACACGCCACCTACTGTACTTTGATGTAACCACACTACCAACATTCACGTAAGCGCCAAAAATATCTGTACAAAGTTTAAGTTGTAACGGCTGGCCGATGCGCGAATAAATAGAACTCGGACACACAGACATTACATTTGTAAGCAAAATTGTATACCAGGATACGTAGATACCCGTTTATTTAAATATTTTTAAAGGATATTAAGGGTTTACTAAAGATATCTATCGTGTTAGTAAAATTTGTTAGATTATATCTTAAGGTTTAACTAACGCGTACGAAGTCACGGGCGGTTGCTAGTAAATTATAAAATAACTCAAGCTTAGTAATTTAAAACGAAAACACTATACATTACTTAATTAAATCCCTTAGCTCTTCCAGTCTCAGGCAGAATGAAACACAATCCAGCACATCAAGGAGTAACTAACGAAATGCCATATCTATACAGATTTCTTCCTGATAGGCATATATTATAAAAGAGCGTTACTAATATGACTTTGTCTGTCTGAGTAAAAGTTTTGTCTGTCTGTCTGTATGTCCGGATTAACCTACACATTGGCTTTGCCGGTTTTGGTAGAATTTTGTACACGGGAACCTCATTCCTAAATTTATATTCAATAAAACTGTCAATAATATAAGTAAAAACACAATTAGGAAACTAAAATAACTGTTGCATAATGAACGCGTACGGAGCCCCGGGGTACCCCTAGTTTATTATAATGATATGTTTTAGTTCACCGCTAAGTATGTATGTTTATCTTAATCATCCATGTATTTTAACTTTTTCTTTACTACTCTTAAACACACATTAAATCTTATTTAAGATAACGGGTTATCCACTATATGTATAGTAGCCGCGATCAACTAGTGTAGCTTACGATCACAGCCCTGACGTTACCTCTTTTTGTATAAATATTGAGTAAAGGTCAGTGACCGCCCGCGGCTGATACTGCGTCGTGATGAATGGCTGGTCGACGTTTATTACGCCCACAGATTATATTTCAAGATTGCCGCAGTATTTCACGCGGACTGCGACCGTTTTTCTGGTCACCAATCATTGGATAACTTCAGTAATAGAAGTTCATGGTTTATTTTTATGTTTTTTTACAATTTATAACAAAGTTTCAATTATTCTCGTACTTCAATACAGAGCTACAAGAAATAAAATATATTTAAGACTAGCTGTGCCTGCGGTTTCGCTTGCGTAGTCGACAGAAGAAATCGTATTTTTTTATAAACACCTAGTATTAATGAGTAAAACAAAAAAATAATGATCAAAATATATCGAGTAGTTTTTGCGTGATGCGTGAACACGTTGCAAGCCTCAATCATATTATTTATATAGAATAAACGTATATACGTATAAACGTGAATAAACGTCGTAACCGCAGCCTGGTTTTACCCTTACACGAAACACAACCCAATCTATGCGATGCGCTACGCGGGGCCTTTATACCATGTGTGATTATGTGCTCATTGGACACGAGCGTCTCGACCTCTTTAGCCCACTTTCGATATCTCTTAATTTATTGCTGAGCAGAGAGCATTGGTATAGTGCGTGTGACTGAGTCCATCTCTTTTATACAACATAATATAGTAGATACTAAATTAAAAACATATATAGATATCATTTCTAAGTATAGTATTATGTATAATATTTTTGGGTGTTATATATTTAAAATAAGGTAGGCTTAATGGTCATTAATTCAAAAAAAATACGATCAATACAAAACATTTTTTAGAATATTTAATTCCCGCTTCTGACGAGCTGATAACCATTGTTATCGAGATTTAATTTAGCTGAGACATTTTTTTATTTTATTTGACTGCAATGACACAGGAAAACTTACAGTTCAAAACGTTAACTATTAAACCTTAACTTTTAATGTTTAATTAGCGGATATAAATTAGAAGAATAAATTAAAGAAAAATATCTTAAAATCCTTGTGCCTGTTTTATGTAGAAACAGAAGAGAGACGAAATTTAATATATACAAATAATCTATACAATTTAGGATAAGTTACCTCAACTTATCCTAAATAAGTAACGGTTAATAAACATTTCATTTTTTAACTTGATACAATATCTATAAATTTAATTGACTTTGATATTGTTACCAAGTTTATATTACAGCCCATATTCAAATAGCAATGTAAAATTAAACATAATTGGGATTATTTCTAGAAATGTTGAGTTGTGTTGAGCGAGTGAGGGCATCCATTCAAACTATAATTGAGATTTGAATATCACAATATACTTTAGAGAAGTAGCTACCAAATGTTACCAACGTATGGATATTATTCAAATTATCTAGTTTTAATTTGTAAATTGAGTCGCCTAATATTTATATACACGTAGATTCTTTAAGCCATTACTTGATCTTATGAACAATAATTATTTGTTATCTTATAATCAGTTCACATACAAAATCAAGAATGCTGGAATTGTTAAATATTATACATTAGTTAAAATATACACATAATTATTTGAAGTCAATCAATAGTAAAATCCATTCTACATCTTGTTTTAACCCTCAAATTCATCGTACCCAAATCCCCATACAATACGTACTCACAAACAATACCGAGTGACAAAAAAGAACATGTTATAAAATTGCTCGGAGGTCGAGGTAAGTGAGGTCTTCAGACCACTAAATACACATACACGTGTTCCTTCCCTACTCCCAGGGGGCAGAAACATGTATATATGTATAGTTAGTTTAGATCGAATTACGGATAGGGAATTAGTCAGATCGCGACTTAATTGCAGACGCGCAACAGTCCGAGCCGAGGTTCGGCCACTTTGGCACCCTCGGATGTTGTTGCTTAGCTTTCGTGGCTGAGTGCCCTAAGCGCTCGCCCCTAAGCCCGGTAAAGCTGTAAAAGCCGTAAAGGCTCCAGGGCCCCTAAGTCTAACAGTATAGTCAGTTCGAAAAAAAAAAAAGCGTTTATCATTTAGTAAATTAAATACTTATTTATTCTATGTAATTACCGAATGTAATATGTATTAATCTGTGTGTTATCTGTAGGAAAAGGCTAATAGAGAGCACGAGCGGGACAAAGTGCAAATTAATCAGGAAGTGAGATCAAACACGATACAATGTTTGCGATCGGCCCCTATTTGCTCAGCGTCTGTGTGCCTAGATAATAACGTAGCCGCGTAGTCGCCGCACTACGCCGCGCACGTCGCGCTATCGCGCGCTACGCCGCACTACGCCTCACTACGCCGCACCACCGCGCCGAGTGCTCAGCGTGGTTACTCCGTGTTTGTTCTACATTCGAGGTAATTGTGTTTGCACTGTGAATGTTAAAAACAAACTCAATCGCGTCACCCAGCATTTTAATAATCAACTTTTTCTTGCACAAATATAATAATGGTGTGATTGTTTCGAAATATTTACAGTTTCTACAACATTGAGTCAGTCTCTACCAATGTGATTGACATATGAAACCACTGAACACTGTATGTATACTAAACACATAACCAAATAACATGGGAAACATTCATGCTCGTGTAACATGACCGATGGGCATTCATGCAAGTAAAAATATGTCCTTTTCATTAATTTATTTGCTAAAGACAAAATGACACAACAAATGAATGATTGTAACTATTAATTGTATGTATTTTGTCAGGAATATAAACACGTTATACCCCCATTTCTTCTTCATTTCAAACTTATTTAAGGAAACAAACAATAAAGAATGTTGGTAGACCAACAAAAGGAAAGGAGAATTGAAAATCATCTCAGCGTTCCTGTGTAAGATGCAGATACGGGTACATATAGTAAGCACCTTACTACCAGGTGATAGGTATCAACTGCCGCTGCAGAAAACTACTGATACGTTGTTGACAATAGATTTTCAGCTCAAAAGTATTAGGCGCTAAATAATACCATACCATAGATACTTACACCACGATGTTTTACTTCACAAAGTTCGTAACTCATAGCAAGATGAGAAAAATTCTGTCATTCCACTCTGAGTTCAAACACACTTCCACCAGCCATCATTGATTCGAGAACTTTATCAGACACTACCGACACCAGATCACGGAATTGAAAGAAATCTTTTCATATAAATGACTTTCTTCGTGTCCCAGATCAACTATAATAGTATTCGAGGTTATGGAAATGTGAGTCACGACGTTGATAAAATAATAATCAGCGCTCAAGGTCTCTGGGCTTGAACTCTCTACCTTTCTACGAGTTTTACTTATTGATTATATATGAATATGTATTTATTACTTTATTAGAGACATCGTTTTGTACATGTTAAATTATATTTATTCTGTTTTCATTAATTCGTTATTAATTTTATTTTGTTCCATTATTAGCCTATAAGTGGAAATCGTAAAATCAAAAAATATTATATTAAATTTAGGCCCTAAAACGGCACTTATGAATATCAATATTAGTACTACCGGTTCGGAAACCATCCCAGGCATCGACAAGAACTGGCATGAAACTTGATTTTTTTACACTAGTTGTACCCTATACATTTATTATCATTGTATCACCGTCATTCACGTAATGCTCCTGCCTATAATAACCTTTCGACAATATAACTTGCATAACATTATTCTTGTCTCTCTGGGTCATCGTCCACTCCCATCTTTTATACTTGGTTAAAGACATAAATATCTTTTAGGTAATTATGTTAATTTCTAAAATAAAATTTCTAAGTACCTACAATTACCGGATAATAAGTATCTGGGAAGCCTTATGAAACGACGTAAGTTCATATCCTAATGAAGTATTTCATATATTCACAGGTGAATTGATAATGTTCATCGGTCACTGCCAATTTAAAATCCATAGTCTTTTTATCCGTAGCTAAACTAGAAACTCAGTTTCTATTACCATATTACCGTATTACCATCGTTCACCGTAATATTATAACTAAGGCCAAGTAACATTCAGCCTATTTCACAAAGAAAAACTTTTTCAACTTTACCAAGAAAGTTTGGGATCATTCAGTTACTTAGAGGAAACCGCAAGTAAAAGTTACTTCCAAAGGTTAATATTTTCCGAGCAGTTAATAAATGTCGTTATAAAAAACATTAGATGACGTCGACAGAGAGCTTTAAAAATTCTGACACGTTGGGCTTTGTGACGAGGGTCCTGCGATGTCGCGTCTGGATGCACGCTGGGACTCCTACGATCCCGATTGCGAAGTTTGCATTACGCCTGCCCCAACTCATTCCGAGCTCTAATTTTTTATCGTTTTACGAGGTAATGTAATGTGAAAGAAGATGTTATATCAGTATAATATATTACAAAGGTTAACATTGCATGAAAATATTAATCTTGGCAGAATTTCTTGCTAAAACCTTAAAAGAAACAAAAAACTATATTTGTACACGGGATAAAATGGATCCGTCTTACTTGTGGTCCTCAAACTACCAAATTGTATCAAAGTTGAATTCGTAATTCCGATGATTTCATTATTGGATAATATTTTATAATCTATTATTTCTAAAATGTGAACAAAATTACATTAAAATTGGTTGAGAATAAATAAAAAATATATTTATATACTACTATTATAAAGAGGTAAAGTTTGATTGTGAGTTTGTCTGTAGGGGGGGGGGGGTAAGAGGGGGTAATCTCTGAATTACTGATCCTATTCTAAAAATTCTTCAACTAATAGAAAGCTACATTCTCCCTGTTGGTTATAGGCTATGTTTTATTTTGATTAAGTTTTATTGTAATTAATATTAGGGTCCACTTATAAACCAAGTCGGAAAAAATATCCCGTTTCGCTGCTATATCGGCGTGCGCTGACCAAATTGTATGAAATAGATAAAAATATGTACGACAATATTATTGTATGCTAAAAGTACTACAAAAAAAGTTTCCGAAAGTGTATTTGTAAGTTGTACAGATACAAATAAAAAAAGGTCATAAAAAAAGGTCCATTTTAAAGGTCAATCCTAAAGGTACTGGTAAACAATCTAGGTATATGTGTGAATACAGCAACCCTGATATATAATTTAAAAAAATAAAATACCGCTTAACTACTTAGCAGAAAATAATGTGCTACAATGTTCTACGATAAAAGATCTACAAAATTGTGGGAAACAATGGTTGGATTTTTGAGAAGTGATTTTATGACCAAATCCGACGCTATGAGAAACAGAGTAAAGTGGTATAAGCAGTCATGAGCTCGATTTATGAGAAAACAAAAATTGCCACGTTTACCTTTTTAGAGTTCTGAAGTCAAAACGAACCCTTATAGTTTCATTATGTCCGTCTGTCTGTCAGTGGCTTAGCTCGAGATTCATAGTACAAGAAAGCTTTAATTTGCTAAGGATATATATATTAATTACGCCGACAAAGTGGTAAAATAAAATCTTTAAAAAACCTTTTAGGGTACCTTCCCTACACGTAAAGTGGGAATGATTTTTTTTAGTCTATCACATCACTGGCACGACCGAATCACACACACATCACAGACTGTTCAAAAGTATTGTGGGTCTGTGAAAAACATTTTTCGATTCAAGGATCCGTTTGCAAAATATTGAGCTATAAAGTGCTTATTTTTACTACAGTCATGTGTCCCCAGCTCAAATATCATAGTATTAGTATATATAATGAAGTTAAAAATAAAACTATCAAAGGTAAGTAGACTTTACAAGTTAACGAGTAATAGTCAATTAATAAAATGTATACAAATTCCATTGAAAACAACTTAAAGACCCCTCTTTAAAGGATGATTCATATTACATCAGGCAGGGTGCCCGCCGAGACACGGTCACACCGCGCCTGCCGGTATACGATCAAACACCTATAGTATACTTTTGTATGAACTAATTCAAGCTACACCGGGCTGGGGTCGGTACCGTGCTCCGGCTCCGGCGCGGTTTAACATAAGTATCATTAAGTCTGCATATTGTGACGGGCAACTACGGAACCCTACATTGCGTGTGGCCTGAGACACTCTAGGCAATATATTTTTCATTCATTTGCCATCTACAATACACTTTTTATGACTTGCGCGTCACATATTTTATCTACGTTGATCGTACTAGGCTAGAAACCTTTACGACAATTGTATAAAGTTTTAACCCAATTGGAGTAATTCGAAACACGAACATGTAGGGCACGACCATACAATTGTATTTTTATATATGTAAGACTGCTTAGACTCCTACTTAACAGCGTAATGATATGTAATATAGATCTTTCATGGGGTTCCGTTCTGAAAATTTTACATTTATAACAACGAAAACTATATAAAGGACACACATTTGTTGAATCGACTCACACGCCACCTACTGTACTTTGACGTAACCACACTACCAACATTCACGTAAGCGCCAAAAATATATGTACAAAGTTTAAACCCATAGAACTCGAACACACATACATTACATTTGTAAACAAAATTGTATAACAAGCTACGTGGATACCTTACCTAAATATTTTTTTATAACAAATTAAGGGTTTACTAAAGACATCTATCATGTTAGTAAAAATTGTGAGATACCATGAGGTTTAACTAACGCGTATGAAATCGCGAGCGGTTGCTAGTATAAAATTATTTTTATAGACTATCAACTGAGGCATCACGTAAACTTCCCGTGGCCAAGATTTCATTATTATTCATCATATCAAGTAAACATTAGGTAGTCTCTTAAATAATTTTTAACGTAAACAAAATTAATAAAGTCGCGCCAAAAAAGATGAACCCATTGTATTACTTATTATTACCCATTGTATTGCATTTTAAATCCCAAATTGAAGTTCAATCCCCTACGAAATAACTATCTATTACGATCTGAGTAAGAGAAAAATAGAAAAAGAATCACAATTCTCGAAATCTCAAAAATCATCCGGAATGTACCCGAAATAACGTATATTTATCATATTGTAGTAGTGTGTCGTGTGATCTTAGGTTCGACGACGCACACATAACAAGTCTTATCGCTACAGCTGTCAACAAACAATGGGCTATATATAAATCAACGTCCCCCTCGTTTTCAAAGCGATGGACTAAGTTGTTTACAATATGTTAAGAGTTCAGGGACCTTCTTGAGATTTCGAGATTGAATCATTTGGATATATAAACTAGACGTGACGCGAGTCGCGCCATTTCTAATTTCGAAAGGGAAGTGAAAACAATAAACGAAATAAAAGAAGAACTACAAGAGGAACATACAGGCTGATTCAGCAAGTACATTCGGTGAGCGATTTGTGAGTTTGTTTTCTTTTAATTTGTATTTATTTGAGTACGAATAGATTGTTTTCGTGAAACACTACGGCATTTTACTACCCACGGGCATAATATATCTATCACATAATTAGGAAAAAAATAACATGTACAGACAGTACCTACTAGAGATTTATTAATATAGATAAATATACATAATAAAACTCGTAAAAGTTTTATGTCTCCAAGTTTCAGTGAAAAATCCATCTTTTAAATTCACTAAGCTGACAGAGATAGAATGACAAATTGAAATTGAAGACGATACCGTGACTCCTTTAATAAATAATTTGATAATGTTCGTAGAGCGCAGCCTTTGTTTAACTTAATACAATTGGAAATAATATCAAGATGACGAGAAAAAACGAAACAAATTATATTGAGTATTCGAAACCTTTTTTGTTTTTGTGCTGTATTTGTAAGGACTTCTCTATTTACTTTACCAAAGAGAGCATTTGCACAGATTGCTTAAAATAGTACCTAAGCGTAAAACTACTACTGTCATTAATGTAAATAGAAAGAAAGAAAGAAAATACATTTATTGTAGATAACATACGGGCATACAGTTTTTGAAGACAAAATTAACATCACATAAAATTAAAAACTAAATAAGAAAAAATAAAAAAGACAATGTTATCATATAAACCCATGTGCCGTAGTACCACTACAAAGGGCACACAACTTAGCATAAGCTGGATGCAACCGTTCTGAGTGACACCAGCGCTGATTTTCAGTTGCAGCCAAGTGGATTTACAGAAGAAGTAAAATATGTATTTAAAGTATTGTCTACATAATTAAATAACAAGAGAATATTAGTTGTATATATTTATAAGTGCATATATTTTAATATATAATAAATACGTATCAGATAGATAAACAGGATTAATTAAAACAAAAGAAAAAGGAGTCAAATAGCCGAAATGTCCAGATTACAGTTTTCGAAACACGCCTGAGATTCCAGTAAATAATTTCTTAATTTGTTTTTAAAAAATGACAAACTAGACGCTGAAGTTATTGGTGGTGGTATATTGTTCCAGCATTTACAGGCGTTGTACCAAAAACTGCCTCTAAAAGCTGCTGTACAGTGACGAGGAGTTACTAACTGTATAGACTTAAACCTACGCTCAGATGATCTATGACTACCTACCCATTTAATTTTATTATAGAGGTACGGTGGTGTTCCAAATTGCATTACCCCAAACAGAAGACATGCGAGATGTAGTTTTCGTCTTGCTTTCATTTTTAAAAGTAGGTGCTTATTGATGGTAGGCGTGACACGGCTTCTTGGTGCTATAGTGAAGCAAAGACGTGAACACGCATTATGGACTCTTTGTATGAGACGAGCTGTTCTAGCAAATAGTCGAGGACCGTAAACTATATCTGCATAATTAAATTTTGATAGAACCAATGATTCTACAAATTGCAACCGTAGCTCTTCACTCAAAAATGGTCTCATTTTATATAGGACTTTCAGCCGATAAAAACAGTTGCGGACACATGCAGCAATATGTGTCTGAAATCTCAGCTCTGTATCCATAACTAACCCTAAGTTTCGTGCTTCCGAAACACGTTCTATTGGTTCGTCCATTACCATCACTTGTTTATTAATGGAAGGGAGATGACTAAGCTGATGGTTAGTAACAAATAACATATATTTTCTTTTATTAGGGTTAAGTATAAGTCAATTGCGCCTTGACCAATCTAATATTCTTACTAATTCTTCGTTCATTACATTAATAGCGTTATCGTAATTTTGAGGCTTAAAAGATATATATAGCTGTAAATTATCTGCATAGATGTGATATTGACAATGTAATAAGGACTTAGTTATTCACAACTATAGAGTGTAAATAAAATTGGTCCCAATACAGAGCCGTGTGGGACGCCTCTGTTAACATTGCGAGGTGTAGAGTGTACAGTTGACCCATTAGGTAGATTTAACTCAACCATTCGAGTTCGATTAGTTAAATAACTGTTGAACCAGTTAACTGTAGCTCGGTCAAACCCATAAAATGTTAACTTTGAAAGAAGTAATGAGGTGTCTATGCTGTCAAATGCACAAGAAAAATCTAATAGCACTAGAAGAGTGTACATTCCTGTGTCTTGAGCTGCGAAAATATTATCAGTAACATCTAATAAGGCCGTAACAGTGCTCCTATTCTTTCTGAATCCTGACTGAGCATCAGGTATTATACCATTATTTTCGATAAAGCTTATCATTTACGCTGCAACAATTTTCTCTAAAACCGTTGATAAGCAAGGTATTAACTAATAGGTAGTACTAATAGGTCTGAGATCTTAAAAATTTTGAACATCCGATTTTTTAGGCAAAGGACGGACAATAACTGATTTCCAGTAGTGAGGAAATTCAGATGTAAGTATAGAAGTATTGATTATATTTGTTATAACTGTGAGAGTCTGCGGTAAAGTCAACAAAATCATTTTAAATAGCCGAGAGATACATAATTTTAAATTAACTATGAAATCTATTTGTTCTGATTATAAGTATACATTAAATGTGCGAGTGAAACAAGTGAAACAAAGAATTTATAAGTAAAGTCACATAGAAGCTATGAAAACCTTGTCAAACAAACACCTGTTGGTGTACTCGGGAGGCGAATATCAATTCTAGGCTTAGAGTGTTACCATGCTTATCGAACGACTTTGTAGTTAGTTTCAAAAAAAATTGTTGGGATTTTCACAGATCAGCTGTGAGCAGTCACCACGAAATATTAAATTTGTAAAAAAATTCGTAAAAAGTTTAGATATATAAAGTAGTCCACGTCAATAATACGTGGATACGTAGAGCAATCTCTATGAATACTGAATTCGAACGGTCAATGTCAGCAAAGTCAAAACTAGATCCATTTCAGGGGCCACTCGAACTTTAAGAGCGAACTAAAATCCCGCCAGGTGAATACTTATTGGACTTGACGAAGGTAAAGTACAGACGTGGGTGTATAATATGCAAAACGCTTCAAAACATGCCTGAATTTGTAACGAGCTCATTGACTCTCTGAGAGGTGAAAAATCGAGTTATTTCCTACATATATGTAATATGTAAAAATGTAGGTACTCATATTTACTCTTTTATTTTTATTAAAAAAGTATTTCTCTATGAACACTTTTTGTAGGATTCCACATCATGTTCTTTGAATTGCTTTGCTTGATTTACATTTTCGTAGTTTTCTGGAATTTTTGGTGGTACACATTGTCTTTCACTTAGTTTATAGTACACAGTTATTATAAAAGAAAACTACTTTGCAATCGTTTTTTCTACATGTTTCTCACTATCTAATAAGTTATTATATTATTGTTTAATATGTAAAAGAAGTTACAATTATTGCTACTTTTCAGATAGAAATATCTCAGTTTCACTCATGTTTAGACCGATGTCCATTTAATCCAACGAATATATTATGAATCTTTTCAACAAATCCGTAAAGACATAATGAAATCAACAAATGCAATAATTATGAAAAGCCAGCATCGCTAAATAAACAAAATGTTGTTGACATACACATGAACGCAAAAAATAATACAAGCACAAAGCTTTTGCGGCATTGTTATCGGCTCCCCGCAGAGAAACAAAATGAATCCTTCACACGGAGACAGACAGGTTCACGACTACATTACATAAGCATGTTTTTTCATAGTTTATTAAGAAATAAAAAGTGGTGAGAGTTTTAAAATCAAATATTAATTCAAAAATAGGAACAATATAATTAAAAAAAATTATCTATTCGGCCACAAATGATAAATTAAATATGAAATAAGTTCAAATGGATTTTACAACTGGTTTTTCTGTATGACTATAACAAAATCTAAAACAGTAATAAAATATATACAATTCAGTATGCACAATGCTTTACGGGTCATAGTCAGTTTAATCAATAAGATGGTTCGGGGACTGGAATGCGAAAAAATATAGTTACTAAAATATTAATTACCAGTTTTATATTTTAGTATTATTTGCGTGTTTAACTGAAGCATCGAATAGATAACGTTATATACGACCTTCACAACTGCTAAACTAACAGAACAGCGACAGCTCCGGCCAGGCTTTGTAGAGGCTTTACAATTACAGGTTTCGCGAATGCTGTCGCGCTGCCCGAATGCAAGGGAACATTGCGGATGATGATGGAAGGAGAAAATGTGTCTTTATTTTATGCTGGTTTTTTGTTTATCTAGCGGGTGAACGAGCTCGGATTTCACTGAGACACACATGAATATGGGTCAAGTTATCTAATGAAACTTTTATGTGAAACTTATTTGTTTTTTTTTTCAAATCCTTTGAACCTCTCTCTTTAGTTAGCGATCAGACCTTCTGCTTATATGAAACTGGAAACAACTATCATATTTGTATGTAGACATTTTTGTTTTCATTTATTCACCGGCATAAATATTATAAGTTCTGGATATGCATGTTTAATAGTTATATATATGTCGGAGAATCGTGTCGGTACTTATGACCTAGTGTTGGTATTATTGACCTTACTACTGACCCGTACTATTGTATTATACCTTAAGTGATCATTACTGTTGTCTATACATATTTATATTCAACCTCAAAAAATACCACAGTTCTGAAGCCAAACAACAGATCCTGAGGAGTGACATGGAACGACTCGTGTGTCAGTACGTGTTGCCAACCACACTCTTCAGACCGGGACGCAGCACTGCAGAACGAGTACTGATTTTTGTGGTCTACCTAGATGTGGTTATAGGGATTTCGCAGTGAAACCTTGCAAAGGTTCTACAATTATCATTATTATTGGTATAATACATTCATATTATATATTATTTCTCAATGGTTTTTTACTTGCCAACGACAAATCTCCATTAATACTTTATTAAAGTTAATGATTCAAACACCATTTTAAAGCTGAAGTTCTCCACTATTGACGAAACAAGTCGTTTAAAATTCATTTTCTTTAAATCAAACCTTTTTCATTAGTAATGTCTTCTATTGATGCTAATGAAAATATATTTAATGAGCCATCATGTATTAACAGTCTGTTTAACTAACATGAAACTGTGTGATTGTTTACATTCTATAATATGCAAAATATTCGCATGGATAAGATAATATTATTTATCTTGAAAGACATTTATTTCATGTTGATGAAAGCAGAGTAAACACAGATTTACGTTCAATCATAGAACTGGTTGCATTCATAAATAATACGCCATTGAACTTATCGTGTTGCAAGTAAATAAAGTCTAACAAAATCGTAAAATATTATGAAATTTATACATATTTGTTAGAATGACCTCGTGGTTATACAAATGATTATATTTCTTGTCAATATTTATGTGATATTTTAACACGCGTTTATTAGCTTTTTGGATTTACCATTTTATATAAAAGAAGTGACAAGCTTACCTACTAATAACTAACCTATGTACCTATCGGCCACCATGTATTGTAAAAAAATTATTCTGTGTTTTTTTTACAATGAAGTTAAAATATTAGCAAAGATAAAATGAATAGGTACTTATATCGTGACTAATATAAGTCAATTTAATTATTAGGTCTTTACATATGAAATTGGCACTTTGTTAAACTGATCATCTTGATCTCAAATATCTGGCGTTTGGTTAGGAATTCCAAATACAAAATTTATTTCAAATTTAGGCTTGTGTATTTGTGTTACGAATTCAGTGATTCATTTGTTTTCGCACCATTTGATTTTTTTTTTTGACATCGTTCTTTTCACAAAATGTATAAAACATCAAATATTGCGTTATTTAAGAATATGAGTTCCACCGTGACATCAACGCTGCAGAAACATCTCGATGTGTATGGAGAAGCTACTATAAAAGAAAGTATGGTACGTTTTTGTTTCTAACGTTTTCGTTCTGGAAATTTTGACCTAAAAACAAACCCCGTGGACGGCCGAAGCCGTTAATAATGATAATGAAGAATTAAAAGTAATCGTGTAAGCGAATCCATCGCAAATCACATCAGAGTTAGCGGTAGGCTTCCGTGTGAGTGATAAAACAATTTTAATTCACTTGAAACAAATTGAAAAAAATGTTGTTTTTGGAATTGACAGAAGTACAGCAAAAAATACGCATTGAGTGCTGCGTTACATTACTCAACCGTCACAATAACGAGGGAATTTTGAATAGTATTGTTACTTGTGACGAAAAATGGATCCTTTACGATAATCGGAAATGCTCAGCACAGTGGTTGAACCCAGGAAAACCGGCCAAATCCTGTCCCAAGCGAAAGTTGACTCAGAAAAAGGTACTGGTGAGTGTTTGGTGGATCAGTGCTGGTGTCAAACACAACAGCTTCCTAAGATCTGACTAGACGATAATGTCAGATCTGTATTGTCAACAATTGCAAACCATGATGGAAAAGCTAGCCATTAAATAACCGAGACTGGTCCGGTCTCTCTAGCCCACTGCAGCTTGGAGACAACGGTAGACCACATACTTCTCGACAGACAGTCGCTAAATTAAAGGAACTGCGATTGGAATGTCTCCGACACCCACCATACTCCCCAGACCTTGTTCCAACAGACTACCACTTTGCACGTAGGCACCGTTTTTTTGGGAATTTGGACAATCCCTATGAGGCTGTCCAAACCGACTTCAAAGATTTTATTGATTCTCACTCCCACAACTTTTTCAACAATGAAATCAATAAAATACCTATAAAATGGCGATAGTGCATAGATAATAGTGGTACATACATCGATTGATTAAATGTATAACTTTATAAAAATTTTTTGTTTTATTATTTCGTATAAAACGTTAAATTTCGTTTGTAAGGAACTATTATATTATAATTTTTAGTCCGTAATAAAAACGTTTTTAGTTTAACTATATATTTTATTTTGTTTGCGTTCAAGAGTCGATATTAATTACCATAAAACGTCAACTAACATTATAACTTCCATTTACAAAACCGTTAAAAAACTCCAAATTAACTTTTACCTATATATAAATGACCGAATTCAACTCCAATTTAAACAAAACTTTTCGCAGTTAAATTGGTAAAATTTTCAAGAGCCAAACTCGGTCGGAAGCCTTTAACAAAAAGTAAAGGAATATAAAATTTGCATATCAACGCTTGCAGGAACACATAAGCCTCTATTACATTTGCACATTAGCTACATCTTATATGTTTTCGAAATTATTCTCATACTTTTATTAAATGGCTACAGACATGCAAATTACGATTTAGAATACCTAAAATTACATGTAAATGATTCTATTTATGTTAGTAGTCTAGTAATGCTATGGTCCCAAAAACTTTAATTTCTCCATATATTATCCATATATTTTGCAGTCATTACAGTATGAGGGTTTGGAGACAGCAATATACACTCTTTCAACTGTATTTTAAACCTGTTATTACCTAAAAGCTGTCCCACTGGTAGTCTCGAGCTGGCATACCAGTTACGGCTCCCGAAGAACATTCGTGATTCGATGACCTCCGTTATTTTTTCACAATAAGGTACAATGTGGCTATTCTTCTGAATCAATATAAAAGGTAATTTAGTATTATTAGGAAGAAAGAACGTTTCCAATATGTGCCTCGTCCATTGGCTGATAGCCAGGAGCAATAACACAGAGTTACACAGCTGCACGCGAAGCTTTATGGAGCTCAAGTGACCGATAGCCGATACGCGCCGATCAACTATACATTAATATTGTACTGACGGTATAAAATGGTAGGAATTAAGACTTTATTTCTGAAATGAATTGCACTTTTCAATTTTATTGTTTCTTTTATTTAAGAAATTATAAACGTGAAATATTTAACATGGAATGTATAAAAACACTTGTGACTTAACTATAAATAAACATGAGATATTCACTAATAGGCTCAAAAAGTCATTCAACAGTCATTAAAATATCTATTAAAATAGGTTCAGATGTTTTGTATATTATATTAGTCTAAGCAAACAAACAAACAGCCAAACAAAATAATAAAAACATAATATGCAAATAACCAAATTTGCTAAAGAAATAGCCATTACATCGAAATCACAGAGATACACTTTAGTAATAAGATAGGCCCGCCGTCGCGCCGTACACGAGAACTAAAATTTACTAAATATTACAAAAAAAAACTTTTTCTTAACAAAACGATTGTACCACTTTATGCGCACATAAATACTACTTGGTTACGGCGTGGTCCCGGGTACTGCATAATATGACATTCTTTTATTGTTGAGTGTGGTGCACTTCGATAGCGTGGACCGTTGAACTAGTTTGATCTATTTTGATCTATTTGAACTATTGTGGAGATAAACAATGAAAGCAGCGAGTACTATGACACTGTTTATTCAATTATTAAAGGTTTTACAATTTGTACTAACCAAATACAAAAAACATTTCCTTACTTAGTTTGCAAAAGAGTAAGTGACATCTATCGGTGACAAAAATAAACTTAAATATTAAACATACCGCCCCCTAAGGACATTAGTGGCGAAATTGTCCTTAACAATTCTTTTGCAATGAACTTTACATAATTTTGAACTTACACGATAAAATAATAAATCACATTACAATATTATAGATTAACTGGTAAGATACATAATTTTGACGTAGTCAAATCTTTCAAATTTAATGAATAGATACTCTTGGGACCAGCGACGCCAAAAGCTTTGTAACAATCGTTGAATGAATTGCCACCTAGATAATGAGCTTACGTTTGACTCTAAATAACTATTAACCTCTGGTACAGTTACCAGTGGTCCTCCAATAAAAAATGTCCTGGTGTCAATGATACTGGATCACCAGTCTCGGAACTAACTACTTCCAAATGAACTGTTCGAGTAGCCATGCAAACAAATAAACATATGTATCCTTCGTGAGATCGATGTCCTCTGCCTTTGATTGTCCTACTCTTTATCGGCCCTGCATAATCTACTCCACTATGCAGGTATGCTCTAGCTGGAGTACGTCGAACTGATGGAAGGGATCCCATATACTGATGTTGAATTCCAGCACCTTGTCGAACACATGTAACACATTTGCGAATGTAACTTTTGACAAGACTTTTTATGCCAATAATCCAATATGCAGCTCTTAGATAATTGATCATTATTTGTGCTCCACCATACAATGTGTTTTGGTGTGCCTCTGATACAACTAGCTTGGTGAAATGGGAAGAGTGTGGTAATATGATTGGGTGTTGGGTATTTTCAGCTAATTGAGACTTTTGAAGTCTACCGCTCACTCTCATAACACAGTCTTCATGTAAATATGGACTCAATGACTTTAATTTACTTGTTTTGGGTAAAAAACTACTCTTGGCCTGCAACTGTAAGTATTCGTCGTAAAATTGTTCTCTTTGTACTTTTTTAATGCAACATAATAGTGCTTGATCTATTTCTTTTTTAGATAAGTTGGTTGTTCGCGTTTTGTTTCTTTTAGAAATCGTAGACAGTAAGCTACAACTCTTACCAATCTTTGTAAAGAAGAAAACCTAAGAATAATGGTATCTTCAGACACTGTACTAAAATGTGACCTAACTGCTTCTTCCAAATGAACTCTTACATCTTTTGGTTTTCTGTACGGGGTGGTTTGTTCTCTAAGAAAGTGTGGACCGGAAAACCAGATGGTATTCTCGGCAAGTGATCCTGGATCAACACCTCGTGAGGCATAATCAGCTGGATTTTCCTTGGACGATGCTTGATACCATTGTGATGAATCCTGAGCGGTCATCCATGAAACTCGTATATCGTCAGTACTGTCCACTACTCGTACATAAACTTCTGCTGCATAGGCTAACTGAGAGGCATCGCAGAATCCATGCAAATCCATACGAACATCTGCCTTTGAAATGACTAACCATCGTGGAATTTGAACTGACGTGAGTTGTGACAACTCATCTCGGTAAGTAAGCCATTCATTTGTTAATTCTGCTGATAGTGATTCATCCCAGGTGGTGCTAGCCATGACTTTTGGATGAACATTTATGCTTTTATAATAGTAGGTGCTATCCATCCTAGCTGATCATACAACCGTGCTATAACTGATAATAGAGATCTTTTTGTTTCAGATCCAGTTGGCGTCACCGGAGGATGCACCGAGTAGCGAAAGCGATCTTCATTGCGGTTCCAGGTAAGTCCTAAAATCTTAGTTGTAGTTTCTATTTTCTTTTTATCATTGAAATGATCCATTTCCTTTACCATTATAATATTGTCCTTTATGTTCAGTAGTTTGTCCTTATTTTGTATGTCCTTTTTCTGTTTGTCCTTGTTATCTTCATTTATGTGTGCATGCATAACTGATATATTTGTACTCTTTACATAAGCCTTTGTATTATAATTTTGTACTGTTCCAGAAAGAATCCACCCTAAGGAGGTATTTTGAGCTACGATAGTTCCATTTGAACTTTTCTTTATACCATCTTGCAATATTGTACTGTATATATTAGCTCCTAGTAACATAGCAATTTTACTAGGAGTGTTGAACTGAGGATCTGCAAGGCACGAGTTTGGTAAGTCTATCCAATCAATGGACTCTATTCCCTTTTCAGGAATATACGATGTTATATCTTTCAGAACGTAAGCTTGGACCTCAATATTAAATTTCTGGTTAGTACGCGAATATAGCTGCACCGATACTATATACTTTGAAGTTAAAGTTTTATCTCCGCCTAGGCCAGTTATCGTTCCTTGAACTGGAGTTTTAATGAGCCTTAAGCGCTGTACTGTGGATTCGGTAATAAAACTAGCCTAAGAGCCTTGATCTAATAAAGCTCTTATACCATAAGTTTCACCAAATTGTGACTTGGCACTTACTAGTGCTGTTGCTAGTAAAACTTGTCCTTGCTTGGAGAAATTGTGAGTTGAAAGACATGATACTATTGGAGGTGTACTAGTTGTAGAGTTAGTACCCTCAATGGTTACTTTATTAGTTGGCCCAGTAACGTCAATTTCGTTTTCTGGATGTAAAAGCGAATGGTGTCGTCTTTTACAGATCTTACAGGTTGTGGGCTTTTTACAGTTATATACAGTGTGGTTACTACCTAAACAATTAAAACAAATGTTGTATTTACGAACATACTCACGACGAAAATCTACGGTTTGGTTCGAGAATTCTTTGCAAAAACAAAGCTTATGGCTTTCTGAACAAAACTCACATTTTAAAGAACCACTGGTGACTAAGAATGATTTCGTATTATGAACTCTTGAACTGTTTCCATTATGCACTACTGCCCGTTTGGGCTCTAAACATTCAAAGGCGCGGAATCTATTTTCTAAAAATGTTTGAAATTTACCAAAAGTTGGCAAATCGTCCGAGTTATCATTAAACACTTGTAACTCCCACTGTCTTCGAGATTCCGAATCTAATTTGTAGTTTACAATGTAGTACAATACCATACTGTCTCCTATGTTCACATTAACATTTAAATGGTTATAGGCTTTAAGACAGTCAGTGGTTGTATCTAAAAGATCCTTAAGTGCACTAGCCGATTCAAAACCCATCTTTTTTTGCTCGAAAAATCTTTTAAAAATACTATTACTTAGGTATCTCGTATTATTATATCGGTTCTCCAATAACGACCAACATTCATTATAACTAGCTTCAGTGACCGGTGTATATCGTATTAATTGCTCAGCCTCTCCGGATAAGAGACCTTTTAAATAATGTATTTTTTGTACATTATCCAGCGTACTATTATTGTGTACTAATGACCTAAACAAATCCCGAAATGTTGGCCAGTCAGAGTATTTACCGGAAAACACAGGTATTGAAATTTTCGGTAATTTAACTGATTGGGTGATATCTTGGGAACACTTGCTCATCGGTTCTGTTTTATTGGAAACCGCATGCTTAGTGTTAATAATAGTTTTAATTAAAGATTTATAATTTATATAAGCTTCTTCGGTCTCATAATAAATATTATCAGAGACATAATTAGAACTTTCTATGTCCTCATACTTTTCATATAATTTTTCATTGTTATTTATAAAAGTAGCCCATTGTTTTTCTAAATTTTCTAATCTAGTTTCTACGTATTCAAAAGTTAATATTTCCTTTGGACTTTTTCTAAAATTACTCAAACCTTTTTCAATAGTATTTTTAATATCTTTTTGAACTTTGATTACACCTTCCATTTTCTAAATAATATCAAGCGTTACAATTATTAACAACAACAATATTTGAACTGTCACTGAACAATGTGAGTTACTTAATTGGTAAATATAATTAAAAAGTTAACTTAAATCTTAATTATATTTAAACTAAACAATGTGGAGAATATCTAAATTTGAATAAAAAGACAACACTAAGTTGAAAATTAAAAATACAAATTATTTCAACTTAATATATACATTATTTTTCTAAGTCTGAAAATTATCAAAGTTGATAATTCTTCACAATTTCTTAGTTTTTATTGACGACTATTACAGACGAAAACTGTACTCACAATTGCACTTAACTCACATAAATCACTGTTGTCCTGGTATGCCTCAGCTATGACGTCACACCTTGCCGCTCCCAACCTGGCTGCTCTGCTCACACGCCACTTGGTTGTACGGTTCTGCACATCCGCTGCTTGGCTGTACTGCTCTGCTCACCTACTGCTTGTTGTACTGCTCTGCTCACCTACTGCTTGTTGTACTGCTCTGCTCACCTACTGCTTGTTGTACTGCTCTGCTCACCTACTGCTTGTTGTACTGCTCTGCGGGTACGGGGTCTGGGGTGCGGATCCTAATCCTGGATTCGCTTAACCCAAAAAATCCGAGTCGAATGGACCAATGTTGAGTGTGGTGCACTTCGATAGCGTGGACTGTTGAACTAGTTTGATCTATTTTGATCTATTTGAACTATTTGAACTATTGTGGAGATAAACAATGAAAGCAGCGAGTACTATGACACTGTTTATTCGATTATTAAAGTTTTTTTTTTTTTTTTTTTTTTTTTTTTTTTTTTTTTCGAACTGACTATGCTGTTGGCCCGGGGGCCTTAACAGTTTCACCGGACTTGTTGGCGAGCGCTTAAGGCACTCAGCCGAGAAATTTTGGGCAACATGCGCAAGGGTGCCAAAGTGGCCGAACCTCGGCTTGAGCTGTTGCCGTATTTGCAACATACGCGACCTAGCTAAATTCCTACGCGAATTCGAGCTAACTAACTATACATGTATGCATGTCTCTTGCCTCCTGGGAGGGAGGAAGAAACACGCGTACATGTATTTAGTGATCTGAAAAATTTTCTAAGGCTAACTAACCACAAAAAAAGAAAAAAAAAAGGTCCCTTACAAGACCTATGTACCTGAGTGTAGTGCATGTGTGTTCATACAGTGTAATGAATGTATGTCGGTAGCTAGTGATTGCAGTGTCACTGTATCGCGCGAGCAGCTGGCTTGAGGGCTCCCTAGCGGGGGAACGGACCTAGGCTCAAGTCACTGCAGGAGAAGGCGGTCGAGATATGTGTGCGGGAGCGAAGTTTGCCGCCCGCCCCCTGCGGAGCGAGCGGTGATTACGCGGGCGTGGGCGCAAACACGCTTGGTTATTAGATACGGGCGGGAAAATCGCGTTCGCTTCCGTGATTTTATCATCGGGGTCAGATAAAATGTCGCGCGGGCGTCTATATTTGTTAGACATTCGGATGTCTGGATTCGGGTTCTGAGATGCGGCTGCCACTACTAGCTGGTTAGAATGGTTCGACGCTTTTTCAAAATAATTATTTGATAGGGACTTTATAAATGATTCGATCGAAGGTATTTCCATATCTTTATGGAGATCTACGTTCCGAGCGAACCAAGGGGCACCGACCGCCCTTCTCAAAAAGCGGTTCTGAACTATTTGTAACTTATTGAGGGTGAATTTACTTATGTGAGCAAAGACTGGGGAACTATAAGTTAGGATCGGTCTGATACAAGTCTTGTAGAGCGTGAGCTTATGTCTGAGGGACATTTTGCTCTTCGAGCACACGAGAGGGTGCAGGCGGCTTGAGACCATACCGGCTTTCCTTCGCACTCTATCGATATGTGCCTTGAAATTTAGGCGTTTATCCAGTGTGACACCCAGATATTTGATCTGGTTGGCCCACGGGATAGCCACATTAAATAGTTTGATAGCGGGAATTTTAACTAATCTTTGAGTGGGATGAAAGAGGATAGCGCTACTCTTATCGGGGTTAATTCCTATGCGCCATCTACGGAACCATTCGCCTAGCTTATCTACGGCTTTTTGGACTCGTAGCCTGAGGGTTTGTCTGTTCCACGAGGAACTAAACAGGACTGTGTCATCAGCGTAGGAACCTACCTCTACCTCGGGGAGGCGAGGGAGGTCACTGATATATAAGTTGAATAGAGAGGGCGCCAGAATGGAACCCTGGGGAACACCTGAGCGTATGGGATGAGGCTCAGAGAGAGCACCCTCTACTCGGTAGCAGAAGGTCCGGTCAGAGAGGTACGCGTGTATGATTTTAACTAATCTATCCGGGATTTGAAGTTCCAAAAGCTTGTGGACTAAACCGGCGTGCCAGACCTTATCGAAGGCCTTGGCGACGTCGAAGAAGACCGCAAGTGTAGGGCGAGGTTTTGGGTCGCGGTTGAAGTTTTGAAGAATGTGCTCCGTGAGGCGGTGCACTTGGTGGGTACAAGAGTGTTTGGCACGAAAACCAAACTGCTCAGGTGGTAAAAGATTTTTATCTGTGACTATTGACTGGAGCCGGTTCAGAAGGAGCCGCTCATAGACTTTTCCTAACGTGTTAAGGAGACTGATAGGGCGATAGCTGTCGGGAAGCGACGCTTTTTTGCCAGGCTTGTGAATACCTATTACTATGGCCTTTTTCCAGACGGCTGGAAAATGGCAGTGGGCTATGGCTACATTGAAGATGCAGACCAAAAGAGCTATGAGGTGATCAGGAAGAAGTTTGAGTACTTCGTTCCTGATACCGTCGGGACCAGGTGATTTTCTAGGCTTAAGGCCTTTAATGGTTGACATAACTTCCTCAGGCGTGACCGAGTCCAAATCATCTGTCGGGGGGACCGCGAGGGAATTTGTTACCGCCGATTCTATCGAGCTTACGAACTCGGAATCGATGTTAACGCAATTCGGAGAGCATTGATTTTCAAGGCTCTCGGCAAGGCATTCTGCTTTTTCAGCGCTATCGAAAGCGGGAGGTTTGCCGGGGCCTTGATCTAAGGGGGGCATGGGGACTGTATCGTCACATTTAAATGTGCGTGCTAATTTCCAGAAAGCCAGATGGGATGGTTGGATACCCTCGAGTAGGGCCCCCCATCTGGCATTACGGATTTCGGAAATGCGGCTTTTTACCGTTTTCCGAAGTGAGTTTAACCGCCTACGATTGTCCGCAGTCGGGTATGAATCGTGTGCTCGAGTCGCGGCGTTCTTTTCCGTGATCAGCGCTCTCACGTCGGCAGGAAGTATAAAGCGGCGTTCGTTCGCCGCTTGCACCTCTTTCGAGGCCTTACTGACGGCGTTTTGGAGATGGCTGACCAGGGAATCGATCGCCACATCGGCATCGGCTGTCGATTTCAACTCGTCTGGGACCCTATCCAAACTGGAGGATGAGGGATTGTGCAAGAGGTATCTGTTTAGCTCCGCATAGTCCACCACCATGACGGAGGAGGGATGCTGGTCAGAAGGCTGACCTAGGTGGAGAACTACGGGTCGGTGGTCGGAGTCTAACTCATGTACGACTTGTACGAGTCTTATATTGAGAGAGACATTTTTTAAAAGTGCTATATCTAAAACAGATGGACGACAATCGTCCTGAAAGTGAGTGGGCTCTGAAGGAGCGATGACATCAAAGTCGAGAATGGCAGATAGATCCTCCAGAATCCTCCCGTTCGGGGAGGTAGTCGGGTTGTTCCAGATGACATTCCCGCAATTGAGGTCACCCGCTATAATAACTGAATTACCTAGTGCAAAAAGAGCCTCCAGATCTGACCTGAGAAGCCTTTTGTTCGGGGTGTGATAGGCAGAGACGATTATGATTGACGAGTGGCCAGTCATACCGAGTCTGCAAACAGATACCTCTATACTGGAGAGTTCGGGAGGTTCTATTGATATGCAGTATAGAGAGCGTTTATAGTATATGAGGGTGCCTCCGCCGTTAGCGTGGACCCGGTCGTTCCTAATAATGTTGTAGTTCGCGATTCGGGGATTGCGAGCACTGGGTTTTAGGAATGTTTCTTGGACTAGAAACACGTCTATTTGGTGCTCTCGGAGAAAGGCGGCAACTAGATCACGCTGAGGTCTAATTGATCGCGCATTAAAAAAGGAAAGGCACAAACTCTTAGGTTTGATCCGATCCATTTTAATTTTGACTATGTGAGGCGCGGACAAGCCGTTGAATAGTGGCGGCTATGCCCGGGAATTGGGTTATTGCGTTGAGCAATCCTAAGTCCTTATTGGAGTTAATCACCGCGTTGAATGCGATGATTTCTTGCACTTCATGCACAAGAAGAAGCTGGGTGAACCACTCCTTGCCAGCCAACGAGAAACCGAGGGCTGAGGTGGCGGGGGCTGCTGAGGCCGGGACGGCCTTGACAGGCTTGGGTTTGATTAATGAGGCCGGAGGGGCCAGTACGGGTGGGAGGGGTGCGAAAGGCGCGGAAGCTGGTGCCACTGGGGCTCGTGAGGTGCCTGGAAGGCTGGGGAAAGCCTCTAGAGACATTAGAGGCTGGATATGAGGCCGAGCGACAGGTACCTTGGGAAAGGTGGCCTGTCTGACTGGCTGGGGGCGTTTCGTGCGCGGGGCGCGGGGACAACCGCGATAATTTGCGGTATGTCCCGTTTGCTGGCAGAGAACGCAGCTGGGCGGGGTGGGAGTGCCAGGAGTGCGAGGGCACTCCTTCGTGGCGTGGTCATCTAGGCACTTGACGCACCTAGCGCGGAAACAGCAGTTACGGGAAGAGTGTCCGTAGAGCTGGCAGTTGTGACACTGCGACGGGATTCTATTTTTGTGTGGCGGCTCAACGGTTATTCCGGTGAGACCGCACACCTCGGAGAGGTTAAAAATCGACTTGCCCTCCTGGGACTTGTCTAGAAAGACAAGCACCATATTGTATGGTGCCCTGGTGGTGTGTTTGTACATCCTGTGTACCTCACGAATTGGGAAGTTCTGCTCCTTAAGGGAGACTGAGATTTGGTCGGGAGTGATCTCGACCGGGATCTGACGGATAACCACTCGCAGGAGGCGCTCCTCCTCGAGGGCATAGGTGAAGTAACCTAGTCTGTTCGACCGCAGGAGGGAAGTGAGCCTCCTGTGGTCATCGGAGGTGGACACCTGGACCTGGATCCCTGAAGGGGTGTTCCGGGCCCCGGTGTAGTGGAGCTTAAGCTCCTTGCACTTGTCCGAGATTTTCGTCCAAGACGCTTTGTCTTGGATAGTGATTGGAGGCGGGCGGCGGGGTTTTTTCCCTTCAGTGGGTGCGGGGGCCGCAGTGGGCGCGGAGGAGGGGTCGGAGCGAGTGTTCTCGCTCGTTCGGCGTGCTTTTCCTGCGGCCTGGGGTGTAGGGGAAGAGGGCGGAGAGCCCCTTCCCTTCCTTTTGGTGGACTTGACGGTTATGAAACCGTCGTTTAGTATGGTCTCGTTGGGGACCGCGGTGTCCATCGCGGGGACATTTACGATTTTCCGCGCGAAAGGCGGCATTAATGATTGGATCTCTGGATCCGGAGATAAAGGCGAGAAAGAATTCGCCGTATTAATGAAAGTTCGCACTACGGGCGAACGTGACCGGGGACGCGGGAGAGAAGAGCTCTTAGAGCTTGAACGCGCCCGTGAGATAGACGAGCGCGAGCGCGGGGCACGCGTGTCAGGATGCGGGGGGCGCGGGGAGCGCGGCGAGCGCGGGCGCGGCGCGGCGGGTACTCTGTTTGACGCGGCGGTGAGGGGTACGAAGTGTGCGGCGGGGCGGCATTTCTCCGCGGGGGTCTGTGCCGGCGCGGGACGGACGCGTGGGTACTTCCTATTAAAGGAAACCAAGGCGTCGGGTATGTTCTCCTTGAGAAAGGTACGGAGCCTCCTTAGCTCTAGGGCTTCTGCAGAATCGGCCATTCCGGTGGCGTGTGGAGGACTGGGGAAAAATTTGAAATTCGAATTCCGAATTCGAAACAAAATATAAACCTCCCCGCCGGAGGGGCAGGGGGGCGCGCCAAATAAAATTTAACGGACTATCCCGAGTCCGGCAAAGTGACCTGCGAGTCGAGGTGCAATGACACGCAGGAATGAGAACCTACCGGGCCTACGTGGAGGTCCCTATCAAGCCCGAGGCAGAGAACGCAGCCGGTATAAATACCTAGCTACGCCCAAACAGACACTCGGGGATGGATGTGTAGCAGGATCGGAAGGGTGGGAAGGAGACACTCAGGGCTTGACTATGACTCTATCAAGGGCCAAGGTTCCTGAGCCCGACCAAGTACTATCGTTTGCCTCTGAAGGAGGCAACCGAGGGGCGCTTGGGTCACGCACCCACTTGCCTTCTGTTGACACCGAGAGGTTTCCGGCAAGCGACCACTAAAGTGTGGATTTCGTCGAATAGAAACAATTGCACTTAAAAGTGCAGTTTGTTATTGTGTAGTGTACTGAAAGTACGTGACACAATGGGTGCGAGCGAGACGGCGATATGCAGGTGCGGCGCAGGTGCGATGCAGGTGCGAAGCAGGTGTGCAGCAAAACCGGTCGGTCGTAAAACTACACAAAGGCGGCAGAGAGCGGTCGTAAACACGTCCGTTCCCGACGGCGGTCGTGATCGGAATCCTCGATTATTAAAGGTTTTACAATTTGTACTAACCAAATACAAAAAACATTTCCTTACTTAGTTTGCAAAAGAGTAAGTGACATCTATCGGTGACAAAAATAAACTTAAATATTAAACATTATAAACCGCTCTTCTTAGTAATTAAGTAAACGACATAAGTTAAAAAAAATCTACCACGTTCTTAAATCTCGTTCTTTTATGGTATAGGTTTCGTGTACACTTTCATATGCATTTAGTAAAAACCTGTTATTTTGACATTACAAATAGACACTTCAATTTTATTATATGTGTATAGATTAAGTATATTGAATGTTTTTTTTTATACTACAAAGGTGGCAAACAGGCTTACGGCCCGCCTGATGGTAAGCGGCTACCGTAGCCTATGAACGCCTGCAATATCATAGGTATCACAAGCGCGTTGCCGACCTTGAACCTCCCTACCCCAAGGAGCTCTGAAAACCCTACTCACCGCAGAAATACAACACCAGGTCATTTGGCTGCGATCTTCTGTAGGGTGGAGGTATTCCTCCAGTCGGGCTGCCCCAAGTAGAGAGAAATCTCCAAAGAAATTTCTCTGTGCCCTACCTCTCTTTAAGTCACACACAGCGCCTCTCAGAACTCTACGGCGCATATCAACGGCAACAGACAGGCAGGCAGGCAGGCAGGCACAGCCACGTCGACAGGCGACACTCCAACAAACACGCGTTAAATTATGTGTCGGTAGCAGTGACGAATGTATATACTCGTAGTGATTATAACATTTAAATTATTGATGAGAAACGTGCAGTGAGTTCGTGTAGCCACAACTATAAATATCATGTTAATTATATTACCCATTTGCATCTTACAAATTTGTCTACTGTTGTAACACAACAAAACATAAATCTTCTCCTTTATACCGTTACCCCACATAGGTAGGTAGGTTTGGTCGGCACAATGTTTGTCATTTATGTTTTTTCAACAAAACCAAAATGTTATATACATACAAAAATACATTTAATTGTCATTAAATATTTTAATTAATTTTTTAAATAAAAAATCATAATTAAAACTTAGTTCATACATTTACATATTCATATATATATTAGTGTACGTATTAAGGTTGAGAGAGTACGTATGACTTACTTTGAAGAAATTTATAAAAAAATGTTCTTTCACTGTCTGAAACATATGATTCACGAGTAGAATCATACAGGGAAATGTAACTAACTAGAAAAAAAATTAACAGGTTCACTCAGCACGTCCAATTCTTTCAACATCTCGAAACATAAGGACCCACATACCGTTCCATCCCCTCCATCATCGCTACGAGTTTGCATGAACTTTCCCCAATACCAAAAAACCAACACCTAAATTCCTTTAAAAAAACTACCGCAGAAGACGGTGCTATCAATTTACATAAATTAATGAGTCTGCTTTTTAGTTGGACGTCGCTCGACGAACATTTGTGGAACTGATTCTGACAGATATTGTAAAGTACCTGAAGTGTCAGACTATTCATCATTGCTCTATACAATAAAGAGGACAAGGTAACAACCAGCTGTATCATTATAATATTTATATGTATGAAATTGTTAAAATTAACAGATGTTTGAAAGAGTTGCTAATCATAATAATGAGTAGAAATTAATTACAATAAGGATATGGTTAATTAATAGTTAATTATCCACAGACGCGGATAATTAGCTAAAAACTGGAAAGGTTTTAATGTTGGCGGCTTTGCGGCTTTCTCTCGTCCAGTGTTGCGGCGTCGCGTCGCGGCTTCCTGAACCTTGTTACTCGTTAATGCGCTTTGCCAGTGCATCAGGGTATTCCAACTAAAGTTAATTTTACTGGGTTTAACGCTTAAATTTTCAACATACAATATTACTAGGAAGTTTTAAATATAACCAGATTCATCCAGATCAAATCTGCCCAATTCATTTATAAGGCGGACTAAATAGTGCTTGCGGTCATGATAGATTAAAATGTAAATAAATATGTATATTTTAAATAAGCCAAGTTTTTATCTGACACCTGCCTAGTTTAATAATAACCAAATAATGAAAAAGCAGGACACCAAACGCGTCGCGGCGGCCGACCGTTGATGTTAGCGGATAAATTCAAGAACGCTGAAACTTACTCTTTGGCCCGCTGGCCGGGGAATGGACACCCTTCATTTTGATATTATTTTCAACACTTTATATAGCCATAGAGCTTTTTTAGTTGTTCTCAGAATACTTGCGACTTAAAACGGAGCATTATCAGTGCTGTCCGGCAGTAGAAACTTAAAAGCCAATCCTCTCTCAAAACTTATCACACTCATTTGCGTCCACATCGTCGCTTGATACTAGACAGCTAGAATTTAAGTTAAAAATAAATTTTCAATTTATACAACTACGATCAACGCCCCTACCAGAAAAGAACTAAAATAATCAGAGCAAAAAATTAAAATGTTTAACTGTTTTTAAAAACTATAAAATCTCATAGAAACACTCAGACGGTATCATTATGACGATAAAAAGTACATATACATATTAAATAATGGAGGCATTATTGTAATTTGCGATGATGCTTATTCATAAAACTGAAGAATTTTGAAAAGTAATGTACCGTATTCAGGCCTTCCTTAAGCTATTATTATATATATTATACAGGACATTATGCAAATAGTGGGTTTCAATGCGGTTAGTGTAACACTATTCAACGATCTGCGTATTGTTATAATTAGTTTAGTTGATATTTAATCTTGATTTTATATTTATAACGCAAGTTCCACTTTGCTCGTGTTTGTAAGGTTTTTGAACTTAAATCTGTAGTAACTATAGTTGGCGTTTAAAGAACTTATTAAAAACTCAAACGTGACCAAGTGTTCATATGTACTACAAATATAGTCGATCGAATTGTTTTCGCTTATTTTATCCTGTGTAAGTTTAATCACAGCCTTATCTGTTGTTAAGTGATGATAGTTACATGCTACGCCTACAGGAACCGACTTTCAAGTGTAGCCACTGGAAAATGCTTATAAGTGCTTAGCGACGGATTTTCAACTGGAGGTTGGTTGATAATTAGATAAGTATTAGGAAGTGCCCTGTTACTTGGTACAGTGTATGTTTATTACTTGTTTTTCATTCCTAAAAAGCTCAGGTTTATTGTAAGTTTTGAACCTATATCAATCGATACGGTCTACGTACACTCTACTACTGAACCATCATTGTTTCAAAATATCGATTACTTACTTATTAGCTGAGCATCATTATGTAATGAGTACTGTTTTCTAAGAATGCCTTCTAAAAATGTATGCAAGAAATATTGTAATTATAAAATTAATTGTTATAAAAGTTAAGGCAAGGAAATAGTGTTACTAGTGATTTAACAAAACATTTATTATTATTCTCATGTTCATCGTACATTGAATATATACCTTCTAAAGATAACGACTAAACCGTATCTCTTCAAATTTACATAATTGCTCGTATACATTCGCAGTGGATTAGCTACGGGCGGGCCGCTACACCGCGCCGCGCGGCCTTGCCATTCCTACGAGCGGTTTTGTGGGTTTCGTAGCACTACGTAGCAATCATGTAGCCATTCACTACTACGCTGTAGACATTGTAGCTCCTAAGCCTTTCCTTGAACATAATAGATGATGCATTTATTAATATTACTTGCATATACATATATATATATAAATATATATATATATATATATATATATATATATATATATATATATATATATATATATATATATATATATATATATAAAATTACGTGAATGATTGTGATGTCTAGAAGCGACTCGCTCTCTGTACATTCACTAAATAGATTTATTAATTGTAACCAATAATTGGGTGACTGTTTTTGAAAACCCAAATAAAATGATCAACAATGTAATAATAAAGCTAACAATAGGTGGTTTTCTTCATAATATTACGTATTTCCAATACAAATCGACAATTAAATTCAAATTATTTAAAAACCCGCATAAACGCTCCCATTTGTAAACATCGCACCGTGCCGTCATGCGCCAGTCTAGGTACGTGATACGTAACCATTGTGTGTTATTGTCGGGTAAACCTTTGTTTTATAGTATGTTTAGGAGTTAAAATGGTCTATAAACGGTGTATACTATCACAATGTACAAACACATCTATAAAGTCCCAGAAAAACCGTTTGTTAATGTTCCTAAGAATGCCAAAATGCCGAAGTGTTTGGAAATGGCTCGTAGAAACCCGAATTGTATAGCGGTCACTTCGAATGTATTTTTTTCTCTGAGGATCCTTTTGGTATAAGTAAACATAACAAATATTTTGTTATTTAACCGCAAAATAATTTGTTATACAATATTATGTAGTTTATGTCGTATGTTTCTACTTTTACAGTTTAAGATTATACATTGAAATCTTCAATATTTACAGTATGAATATGACAATATTCCCACGAACAGATATTTTCAATTAATTACAGAGTAAATAGGTTTTTAAATGGTTGGTTACGCTCATATGATGTTTCTGGTATTGCAAGCATCCATACGTTGTGCTGACCGCTTACCATAAGGCGGGTCCCACGTTTATTTGCCATCGTAGGGTATATAAAAAAATACAAAGTTCATAAATTCTTTACTAGGTCGTAAAAAGTTAAACATTATTCATTATGTTTGAAAAAGGCGTTGTTAGCCTAATAAACAATTATTACGATTAAGATTCTGATGTCTAGATTAAGATCTTTGCTTTAAGAAATTTGTACCTTCGATTAATAAATGATTTATAAATAAAAAAAATATTAACAAGTTTCAGCCACATTTATAAACAAAAAAAGTGTGTGTGCGATTCACATACGATAGAAGTGAAACTTCATTTTAAAAGACATTTTTTATTTTATTTAAACAGTGTGCAATATACATACACACCGACATTTACTTTCTCGCTCTGGCTCACACAAAGAGGAGAGACCGATAATATATTGCTCTCTCGCTCTGGCTCACACAAAGAGGAGAGACTGATAATGTGCGTTAAATGTTTAACGTTTAACGCTTGGAAGTCGCATAAGAAGTTTCACTTCAAAAACTGATACCTCTTTATTAGAGCTAACATAATTATAACTAACATCAGCTATCTGCCAGTGAAAGTCCCGACAAAATCGGTCCAACCGTTTCGGAGATTACCCGGAACAGACAGACAAAAATGATAAAAGTGGGTTTTTGTTATGGGTATCGTGTATACTTTCATATGCATTTAATAAAAAGATGTTATTATGACATTACAAAGAGACACTTCAATTTATTATATGTATAGATTGCAGAAAAAGACTCAGGTTTCTGGTTATAAAATTGACTAAGGTAGAACATATATATTAATGACTAGCTTAAATGTAAGATATTATGAATGTATTATGAGTATAATTATTAAAAAAATACACAGAGTAGTAAAAATACACAATTTTAATATTTTTAAGTTTCGCAGCGTAAATATCATACGTTATATTTGTAGAACAGTCCAATCATAATTGCCTTAACTTTACTTTACGGTATGTTTATTACCGTCGACTTAAACAAAATCGGTCTCCATTATTATTTAAAATGAAAATAATGATTGGCTAATTATTAATTAACAAGAAAAGCACAGGGATCAACCGAATTTGCTCGTTACGCAATCACAATCCACTGGCACGTGACTTAATTAGAGATTCAACCAGTCATAGTGCGTTTGTGATCATATGGCGGAAGTTTAAAAAGCATGTATTTTATTTTTGTTTTACTGAATAATAATGCAATATTTTTTAGTGTTTTAATAAGATATTGTTTAAAATATATATGGTCATTTAGATATACACCCACCCACAAGGTTCATATTTTCAATACAGTATTGCCCAATTACACATATAAAATTAAATTAATAAAACTGATCGAGTTTCTAGTCTACTCTTCTCAATGACAGAGAGGTTTTTTTCCGAACCGGAGCTAATGTGTTGACATTCATAAGTGCCTTCTTAGAGCCTAAATTGAATAAAGTATTTTCGTATTTGATTTCCTTTTGCAATCATTTCGTTTGAAAAGTACTATAAATATATAGCTCTTGTCAGATAAATAACTTTGACACTTAAAAACGTTTTTTTTATTACCTATTATATTAGACTATAAAATAGTTTTACTTTTCTGAAAAAAAAAACATAGTGATGCAGTAAGGGTTAATTTTAATTGATACTAGTAAGAAATAAGTTCAGCTTGTCTAGTGCTTCAGTGGAAGATTGCCTAACAACGCAATACACTCCAAAATAATTATCTCGAAGAATCTGTAAAGCTGAACCACATTCTTGTACAAGTTTGCAATCGTTACCACAGATATTCTGAGTTACTGGAATACTCTACAATATATTGAAATAACACAGGCTGCCCGCAAACAACTATGAACTTCTGTTATAAGTTGGCGTATATTTTGTAAATTGAGAAATTATCTTTAGTAATTTATTGCATGAAACTATAATACATACTTGTACATACGAAACAGATTTTTAAACAATACAAACGAAAGAATAAGTCAAAGAGCAAAAAAGTGAAAGAATAGTCGCTTTGACAACGGGTTTGGCCCCTACAGACAAGCTAGTTGTAGTTATTGATATTATAACTTAATTCCATAATTATATTGGTGATCAGTAGGAGAGGACACTTGTGTCCGATTGGATCCCGACCACAAAACACCAGGTGTGACAGAGGCGAATGCCAACTGAAAGCTGATCTCTCACTTTACCGAGTTACTAGAAAATAAAAAGGGTAATATAAAATCTTATTTAAAATATATTATAAAATTAGCTACTCGTATTTATAATCACAGAAAAAATATTTCTTTGTTAACATTAAGTTAGAAATATGTAATTTATGCAAACGGAGCTACAAATAAAAGTTTGTATAGAGATGGGTTCACATAGAGAGTTAAATATCATTGAAGTAAAAAGTTATAACTCCGTATTTGACTTTTTTACTTTTACTTCAAAGCTTTAAATAAAATCGTTTCATAATTAATAATTACACGGAAAAATAAAACAAAAGCTGACAATGTATCTGAACTCGATCTCTTTTCGTTTCACTCGAGAATTAATCATCTTTTTTTAAATATCCTTAAGAAAACAAAAGTTCATCTATTTATCTGCGAAATGAGTTTTTAGGAGGTAACCGTCCGACATTAAAGGTTCATATTAATCTCACTAAAAAGTTTCTATTGAAGTCTGCATTCGCATCGGCCCACGGCTAATTCTGTTTGTATTTACAACCTTTTTTACAATTACCTATTTATTTACAGTCGTTTTCTTGAGGTTGTGTTTTACATAAAAATGATTTCTTGTTATTATATAACTTTGTTTTTGAATTTTTTAATGGTATGAAGTAGCAAAAAGGCGTGCAGTTTATCTTATGTTAAGTGCTCACCGCAATCTATAACTTTTTACAAGCCACTTAAAATGACTGCAGCCAATCATAACAGGTGCTTACTTCTGAGGGCTGGATTAAAATGCCCCGTGTTCCAATGCGCACCTATCGGACCGTAACACAGGATTGTTGCTCTTCGGCAAATATAGACGTGGCAGTGGTACTTCCTCAGTTAGATCTTGGACTAGTTCTACAACTTTTTGTTCTTCCCTTTATCTAAGCGCTATCTGTGCATCTACCAGTGTCAATGACTACGCAATATGTTATTCAATTCAATTCGAAATTGCTCTTATCTTCTTCAACGCATTTTATATGAATATTCCACGAGGTCAAGTTATGTTATAATACATAATTTAGAAAAAAAAAACGTATAAAATTCTCAGGTGACTTGAAATTAAAGTTTCTATGACTTCGAAATCACTTCACATCTGTTCGATAACTAAACTATACCTAGTAAAATGATACCAAACTTCATGAATAGAGGTTTACGCCGTAAGCTCCGAATTTATTTCTGTACCACAGCCTTCTAGTACGCTAAACAGGCTCTCTGGTATTCGACTTCCTATACCTATATGTGGTACAATATACCACATATGTATGTACTCTGTGTGTATATTTCCTGGTTTAGACACGAGGGAAACTGTACTGGGAAACACAAATCTGGTTAACCTTCATGATGATCGACCTTACGACCTTATTTGCGGCCTTTATGTATTTATCCGGATACATTGTCGAATATAGTAGCATCGCGACGGCTGTCAGGGGAGCAATGAAAAATAATTTTGGTTTAACATTATAACATATTAATACCCGCGGTGAAAGTCCACCATAGAGGCTCACTTCAGCGCAGTATATTTCACAAGTAAAGATTATTTAATAAGAAAAATATAGAAAATACGCGGACAAAAATCAGATGGATTCGATCACTGAAATATTATACCTGGAGACTAGAAGTCCATCTGAGTTATAGAACTATTATTTTATCAGACTATAATATGAACCCAAGCAGTCTCGACTAACAATAACTGATAACTATATGAAGGGCATTGAAAGTTCCATTTTCCTCCGCGTCCCTCCGGGGCTGTGCCTCATTGTTACACGTTCGTGTAATATGACAACTGCATTCTTAACTCCCTGGCAGTCAGGCGAATGTCTACTTTATCCCATGAGGATAAGGTTCTAGCCCGACGCTCGTTAGAACACACACATATCACTATCACATAACACTATCTGCCGGCGTTGTTGACACTCTATATATCGATAAAGAAAAATATTACATTCCTCAAATTACACTACTAGACATATACTAGTTTGCGACAACCGTTTCATTTGTTAAACGTTCTACCTTTAATGTAATTCCAGGTATTTTAACATTATTTTTATTACACATTTAATATTGCTTAAATCCTTAGAGTAACTCCGGGGCGTCAGGCTGTCTGAATAAACTCCTTTCTTCTGCCTCTTCTTTCGACATAATTGCGACCGTCATAATACATAGTGAACAGCCCTTCAAAATGTTTCACATCAACGCATCACAAAAGCTTTGAAGCTTTGATAAAGATGTTGTATAAAATAAAAAAACAGATAAAGCTGAAAGTTTTATCTCGTATTTTCGAGTAAATATTTAGATTTACTTTTATGTTCATACTGTGTTCATTTAGCCGACATCAATCTATATTGAAAGATGATATGTCCCGGAACAGCCGTACAGCCGCACAGCCGCGCTATGATTGATGCTCCACAGATCAAATTTCCATTTATTACTATTTGTATACTGATTTTTGTTTATAATTTTACTTGTATTTTCCATTAACTCTTATTTATATGATTTACTAACTTTTGTTCTGGACTTTGTGTACGTTGTCTTCAGAATGATTTCTTACCACATTTATTACTGAGCCACTATCAATGTGTTATGTTAAATATTCTACGGCTAACGTGTTACTAACTTCAATCAACTCGCTAGGTACTTAACATACATCTTCCAAGATACAATCAGGTCATATTGAGGTGAAACGCTAAACTATACAAATAAAATAAAAATTAAAAAACAAATAAAAATTAAAAAATATGTGTTTAATTATTTTTTTTAAATATCCTAAATCAGCGGGATTCGAACTATTGATCACTCGTGCGTACTGCATATGAAGTCTGGTTGTCACACACCATTAGGACACTCCGACGACGATCACAATCATGAAAATTAGAACTTGCATTAACCGTGCATAATATAAATGTATTCTATCTCATTCTCTCGTAGGCTAAATCCTATAGATGTATATGATTGTCTCTTTTTAGTGTCACTTTTTCGTTTCATCGAGTTCAAAAAAACAACGGTGCTAAGAAGATTTCACTTCAAAAAGTACTAATACAAAAGAAAAAGTTGACATAAATGATGCATTATGGCTTAGGTACAGTTCTGTGTCTTAGTCGAAAACCCTTTCCCCAGCAATGAAATGTAAAATATAAAGTCTGAAATACAAGGGATTTGTACTTTTCTATCGATTATACTAAACGTTGAAGAGGAACATTCATAAATAAAACGTACTGTGACAGACGAGCAAACTCTGCAACCAGTTCCGTAGGCAATAAATTAAAATATAATCCCGAGGGAATTACAATTTATCAAGTTTAGGGCGGGAGTATCAGCGCCCGCATAACAATTCATGGGTTCCTCCAAATTCGACAAGTTATATTTTATTAATATTTATTTTAAAATAATTCTTAGCGTCGCGTTGTTTGATAAAAAACCAAGTTTTAATATTACAATTGCAGTTTATGCTACATATTTGCTTATAAATTATATATTATTATTATTATCGCTTAACATAGTATAAGTAAAAATTTAGCGCCCACGTTCCCTCCCATGCACCGCCCCAGGCTGACGCCACGATAAATTAATACCAACATAAGTTCGTATTCCATAATATTTAATAAACTGAGGATCTTTTTTATGATAAGGGGACTCAATATTAAATTCCATTCCAAATAAATTGGAATATCTGTATACATAGTAAGTAAGTTATAAAGTAGAAAATAATATAGAAGTTGAAACTTTTATGATCATCTATCGTATTTTTATAGCTTTATGATGTACTGTGATTCCAAACAGATCTAGGATTTAATAAAAAAAAATTTGGTCGACAATATGAGACGTTAAGGTTGAAAGATTTTGGTATCAGAAGTGCATGCTTTGTGCAGATGTGCTGATGCTTATTAGCTGTGACGTTAACGTAACCAAGAAAATAGTTATCTTAGAGAACCTGGCCTTCACCTTATATTACTAATAATTTAAAACGATACCCAATGGCTCAGTTGTCATGCGGTTGAATGTCGTTTAGTGAATACATTTTAAACATAAACTCAGCCTTAGGTTTTCTTCAATTATAAAAATGTTATGGTGCAGCCATAACAGTTTGGTGAAGCATTATCTCATGCAAGTCTAACAGTTACAATTTTTAAGCTACAGTTCTATAACTATACACCTGTAGTTGTATTTAAGTGCAAGCTATTTCCATAATCAACATTTTATCATTTGACATTGTTTAGTACATCAAGTCTTGTTCTAATTAGAAATACAATATCAAATATAAAACAAACAGCAAGTATATAAAACAATACAAAAGTGGAAATTTCACAAATAAGTACATGTTTATTCCACCTTAAAATCATAATATTTCTACGATGTTAATATTACAAATAGAACTGGTTCTCCCGTGTTATAAGCTAACAGAAAACTGTTTATTGTTGAGAAAGAAGACTGTTATCGGAACCTCTCTCACAACTGCTCGTACGTGGAGGTAGCTCGCCGACCTGGCGCGGTATGGATATTCAGTTTCTAGATAAACTCTCATTTATAGATTTAGTGTGGAGAAGCGGTGCTCTGATTTTCATATCCTGTAACATTTTGAACATTTACATCGTTATTCGGGTTCCGAAGTCAATAAGGAACCCTTATAGTTTTGCCATGTCCATCCGTTTGTCTGTCCGCGGCTTAACACAGGGATTTTTAGTACTAAAAAGCTGTATGGTAAGCGGTATGGACATACATAATAAAAACGCCAAGACGTAGTAAAATAAAATCTATAAAAAAAATTTAGGGTACTTCCTCTACAGGTAAAAGGATTACACGTGTGTAAAAACCATTTTTCGATGAAGCGATCCGTTTGCGAAATATTAAGCTTTAAAGTACCAATTTTTGTTAGAGTCAACTATTCCCCGTTGTTAGCTAAATTGTTGTTTTAGCTTATGCGAAAATATTCACGGCTGCAGTATAATTAATGAAGTTGAAAGGAAAATTATCACAGCTAAGATAGACTTTACAAGTTAACGAGCAATAGTCGACCAACTTATAAAATATACTTGGAGAAGTAAATGAAAAGGAAAATATTGTAAAAATTCGTTTTGCCCTAACTTTGTTTTTAAGGCGTGGAAATGGTTAGCTCTGGGCTCCATATTCCTAGGTAGACGAATGTGACGCCATTACAGCTGATGTTCTCCTTGTGGTTTAAAAATAAATTCCAACGTAAATGATTTAAAGCCGTGGACGTGACCACACTGCACTTCGCCCGACGAGCACTGAACCGATTTTTTTAAACTCTGCTTTTTAATGCCTAACTATGCTTAGGATTTGCTATAATAGCGAAATAGTATTCAGGCGCAAAACAAAAGTGAACCAGTTAGTTTATAGATATGCAACAAGAAATCACATAACCAAATACGATTGTGTAAAACCTTCCTAACAACATATTTACTAATTATATCTTAATACAAGCAATAAGTTGTCAATAAACATGTTCAAGTAACAAGCTAAATTACATTCATTTTTGTAACGTTCCGCAAACATCAACTTACTGTCAATTGAAATTTCATTTTCTATGAAATATCTTTAACAACGTTATCCTGCTCTGAAAACATGTTTACTCAGATTTCTTAAATACCCAATTTAATGTAAATTGTAGTTTACTTGCAGACGTTAAGGTCGGCTTTGGATTGTCACAACTTTTGCAATATTACGAAATATTCGGTAAGGTGAACATAATGGTTCATTTGATTTTGTTTATAAACGTCTTCTTAATGAATGAATGTTAAAGAAGAGGTATCAGAACTTTAATTAGAAATATTATCACGTATTAATGTAAGGCTCTCGAGGTAAGCAGAGATCTGTAGCTTTGGTTCATGTATCTATATACTAGAGGTTAAGAGAACCCGTAACAAAGGTTTAAAATTTATTAGCTGACTTAAGCTTACTGCAGGACTTTCCTTAGCATAGCATTTTCCTCTCTAGTGAGGTAATTGCATCTTTACTTCAATGGCCTAGCAACATTCACAGCATCGCCTCTTCATTTCACTGATGGATGGTGACTATAATATATCTGCGCTCGACTCGTCTCATATCTGTGTTCATATTCATAGATTCAATTATAATCTTATATTTTGAAGGAGTAGAAAAATTGAGCCAAATTTTCAAAAAGTATAAATTACAGATTCCGATTTCTCTCAAACAATACAATTCGCATGAAGTGATTTGCTCGACTAATGAGAAGATTTGACTCTTGGCATCTATTTTTCCCGTCCGTCCAACTATAACTTGGTAGTATTTAAGCGAAGAGTGAATAGACAAACGCTACCGATCGTCGGCCTCATCTACACTTTTTAAATACAAAAACTCTTTAAACCGTTGCGTCAGTCGGCCACTAAGTCTTTCTAAAGCGCGCACCTATGAAATTGCCGTTTTGTATGAAAAAATTTAAACGATGTGTTTTGGAGACGAGCGATTGACCAATGCTGGTTACTGATGTGCCAGCTTCTCCATCATTGTGTTCAGTTCTTCACAGTACAATCTGCAGTAATGCTCAACCCGTTTGTTAAGAAGCTGTGATGAATCACACCGGCGCTAGACGACCAAACAGTGACCATCACTTTTCTAGGGGTAAGTTTTCGTTTAGGGCATTGTTTAGGTGCTGAACAGGGATCCAACCAACTTGCTGAGCGCTTGCGGTTATCAAACAGAATCCATTTTTCATCACAGGTAACAATGCGGTTCAAAATTCCTTCATTTGTGTGTCTGTTGAGCAGTGTAATGCACGACTCGACGCGTACTTCGCGCTGGCGATCATTGAGTTCGTGGGGCACCCATTTGTCAAGCTTTTTTACCTTGCCAATTTGACGCAAATGGACCAATATTGTTTTGACGCTAACGTCGAAAGCTGCTGTTAATTCAGCCGTAAATTGTGTATCATCAGCTTCCACAATCGCCTTTAATTCGTCATTGTCGACCAAAGTCTTCGGACGACCGCGAGGTTCATTTTTCAGGTCGAAATTCCCAGAACGGAAGCGAGCAAACCAATAACAGGTGGTGCGTTGGTTTGTAGTGTTAGCTCCGTAAACGTCGTTGATGTCACGTGGCGCTTGTGCCGCGTTACTGCCACGACGGTACTCATATTCCATAATTACTCGAATTTTTAACGTATCCATGATGACAAAAAAGATTGAAATGCGTTGAAAATGTAACACTAATCAATAAACAAATGACTACTTTTGGAAAAAGAATTCCATGTTTTTAAAATAAAATTAATTTGAAATTAGAATTCTTAGCCAAACAAAAATTATTTTGATTTGAAATGGCCAGTACTGCAGAACGGCAATTTCATAGGTAAAGACCTATTACTATATATATTATTCGATATGGTTATTTCACCTTAAGATGTTGTGACGTATTCTCGATGCGGGGCGAGGTGTGTCGATGATGAGTTATCAATTTAGTTCGATCAGTTAATCGATTGAATACCAATTACTTCGTAGTATGGAATGTAAGTCGTCCCGTCGAGCGACCACAGCGATAAAAAAGGTTATTCGTGTGTTCCGCAGCTTACCTAGTTTGCTAACTTTACGAGCTAAAAAAGCTCATTCGCTGAAATCTTTGTTGAATAATCGATAGTTATCAATGCTTTATGAATATTAGCTATGTCTTCATCTACGTCACGACAACCACATCTTTTAGAATGTGCTAAATCAATTTGCATATCGAAGTCAAAATAAAAACCATCGTGTGATGAGCTGTCTAAAAAATCAAATAGTGAAGCCATGTTATTCATATTTAATCACCTAAGCGGACTGTCAAGAGAAGTAAATGATTACATATATTATCGTATCTTAGCCGTTTGTGATACATTAATATACAATAATATTTCAAGTATCTAAGTCGTGAAATATAAAATATTATAGTATCTTCACAGTGTGTGACGCTATTAACGAATTATTTTATAACGATGTCGCGGGTACACAGCCTACTTATATAATTTTTATTTAAAAAAATCTTAAATCTTGCGTGACATTAAAAACAGTGTAAGTCAACTTAAATAACAAAAATTGGGCAAGCCTTAGTAAAGTAAGAAAAAATTCAACTCAAACTAAAAAATTAAAGTTGATACAATATTTATCGGAATTATACTTAACCTGAAATATAATGTAATATATAGCGCAAGTAACGACAAGTAAACCGTATAACGTAAGTTAAACTTTACGTGAACTAAATTTCATAAAACAATTAAATCCGATTTTGAGTTAAATCTGAATATACAAGCAGTCATATTAAAATAGGCCATATTCGTGATCTGTGTCATTTATATAGGATGTCTGTAAGAAATTTGAAATAATTTCTTTTATATTAAAATATAATTAATAAAAATAATATTTTTTTTTAAATTATGCACTGGAAGAATTACAAATTTATTGATATAGATTATAGATAATATATATAACTGTTTAAACTATAACGACTTATGTCGACGAACTACTGAATTATTCACGCTTTCACGCTTCAATAGCTACGAGATGAGATCATCAACTCGGATTTCATTTAGCCGATCCTATATTACAAACGCCTTTACGGGTACTAACAAAAATTAATAGAAACCGTCTGTTTACCTCGCTGATTTCATTTACTCTGAACCATGTTTCGTTGGAATTGAAAGATGCACGAAGTTGGAAAATATTGCATTGTATAATCATTATATGGAATATAATGAAGCCTTCAATGTCCTTTATTTACGACGTTTCATCTTAATCCTGGTTTTCATTTGTTCTCCTAATTGTTGAAATGTAAACTGATTCTAGAATAATATCACGGTTACGATCCCCGATTTTTATATCTGTCCATCAAAACAAAAAATAGTTCCGGCCGAGTGGATCCTTTGAACTCGTTCTAGTCAATTATTCAAATGCCGTATCCGTGTCGCTTCACGCTCGAACACCTCGCTCTCGCGAATAACATCTACTTTGATGATTATCCAATCAACCTTTTTACTCCCTTATCGTATTCAGTTTGCGTCTACCTAAAGTTTTTCTTTTATTAATACTTAAAATTCTTCGGTCACACCATAATTATTACGTATTTAAAATACTTGTGTTATGAAAAATTAAATTAATTAGATAATATTTTAGATAATATGTTGGTTTTATGTTGTTTATAATAAATATAAAAAAGAATAATTGTAAGATTATAAACTTAGATCTACTAATAAGCAGCGTTTAAGGGTATTTTCCATGGGTTTATTGGTAATATATTTGTAACAATCTTATAACATAGTACAAATATTGTTCGGGAATGAAGACATGTTCCTCACAGAAAACGTTGTTTAACATAATGTTATATTCCACTCATAAAAGTATTACTGTACGGATACAAGTGACAAGGATACATACATATACGAGTATTTGTATTATAAGTATTCATGTTCATTTGATGTTCATGTTCATGTGATGGCCGAGCTGTGCTGCGCTGCGCCTCTCTAAATAACACACATAAGAGTAGTACCAGCACACAAACACACACACAAACACACCCACACACAACACACACGCACGCACACCGGCACACGGCGTTACAACTTAGTGTCCTCAGGTGTAGCAACCTGAACTCAATTAGACTTCGATCATTTTAACGTTGCTCGTGAATAGCTACAACCTGCAGGGCTCAATTAATGTCAGGTGGACGTTATGCTTATTTGCTACTTCATACCTAAAAAAACTAGATATTATTATTTACTCTTTATTGCGATATAGTTAATCATCTATCAAAATGCAAATCTGAATAATTCTTAACAAAGTACTGTATTTTTTGGATAATCGATTATTTGTCATGCAAATTGAATGTTTCAAATCTTAAGTAGACCATACCAAATAATATATCCTAATAGATTTTCAACCTGTAGCCCAACAACTTTACGAACATTAACAGTTAAGTAACACTTAAGCATCCATCTCGAAGACAAAGATCACTTCTCTTTTGTCCGGTCTCAGAGTACGTACTGGAAAGTTAGTGTTCATTTAAACTTAGTAACGGGACCATTAGTCGGTGAGGTCACATTCCCGGGCCCTCGGAATGTCTTCACTGAATAACATAGTTACGTCAACATTATAAGGAAATAACTGGGAAAATTATATTAAAAGCTCTTTCAATATGTTTTGCAATTTTTGCCCCTTGGGTCCTAGGTCTCAAGATCTTGGATACGTTTCTTATTGGGATTAGTATAGGCTCAAACGTTTTAATATACATATTTCTTCTTAAGGGAAGGAAAGCCATTGCATCAATCCCCAATCACAAGTTACAAAGTCATCTGTTCTATTTCAAATAAATTGCACGTCAACTTTCACACTATCGCTATTATGTATGAAATATTTTAACATTTCTATCATATGTACATTCAATATAAAACCGATGTTCACGTAGACAGCATATCAATTATAAACTGGACCGGAATCGAAGCCGCACTCCGGCGGTGCAACACCACAACTATCAGTTCCGGATTCAACTTGTCTAACTAGTACGTACCGAGCGTTTCGTTTGAACGTTCACAGTTCAACAGTATTCACAGTAGTACAGCTTTTAGTTTGATGTTTAATTTTGTAACAGAATTAGGATAAACATTGTGTCTCACTGGTAACACTGTTGACAGATTGATATCTTGCTTTGAAACAGATTAATATTATACTATGATACTAGCTGTGCCCGCGGCTTCGCTCGCGTGGACGACAAAAATTATTCTTATCGGAATAAAAAGTATCCTATGTTACTTTTAACCCATTAAGTACCAACTTTTTTCTGTATTGTTAGACATATTTTTACAGAATTTATACAATACGGAGCACATAAAAAATATTACAAAAAATATTTAATCAAATAAAACTGCAACATTGGGACTTACAACATACAAATCTACATAATTGAGTTATGATATTGGATAAAATCCATATGCATGGTTCGTTGGCAAAGGACACATTGTTTTCTAGCATGTTTTTTTACAAACAGCACAGTGCTTACCATCCGGAGTCCGTTCTAACACGTGGCCTGTTATAGTTCTAGCGTCTTTCAGTGAACGAGATGGAACTTTCAATGAACCTAATAATTTACGATCAGATAAGTCCGATGACAAGCCCATGTATTTTCTTGCCACTTTTCGAATAATATCAAGGTAAGGAATTCTATCATAAGACAAATTGTATAAGACATAGGCATTGAACATCGCGACATCAATAGCTTTAGTAAAAAGTCTGAAGTACCATTTTTTGCCTCTAATTTTTACATTATATTTATTGACATGCCAGTCTAATTTGTCCACACCACCCATGTATGTACCTGTTTATATTAGGCATTAACGTAAGGCCGTTGAACATCACTTTTTTCTTTTCAGCCTTGTTGTATCTTTGAACTGCGACTAAGGGGTGTATGGTTTCATGGTTTGTCAAAACTTTCACGCAATTGTTGTCCTTCCAAGTCAGAGCCAATATTTCATTTTTCTTGTCAACAAATCTATAATCATATGTCCCTCGAATTTCTTTTGTCATAACGTCGTCTTTTTCTAGGGGACATTTAGCTGTTACTGTTACTGTTAGCTCTTCCCGTTCCTGTAGCACGCACTTTCATTTGAGCCAAAATTGACATCAAGCGAAAACTTGAAAAGAAGTTATCAAAGAATAATACGGGATCCTCCGGGTGATCACCTCACATTTGACACTATCACAAAGACATTATGTCTTTGTATAGACTGCATAGGTTTTTTTCCACACTGGATTGTGAACTACAAAGCTGTTTGTCGTACGAGACTTTTTATTAGGAGGTGACATTTCTTCTGACGGTACTTCATTCTCGGTTTCTGTAGTGTACTGTAGTTCAACTTCACGTGAAACCTCTCTTGGTGACTCATGTTCAGCCAGTATATCGTCATCAATGTCCTCACAATCTGTCAACTCGTCAAGTCTGGGAGGTAACTGGACAACATCGATTGGCTCGTCCTGCGATAAATCTTCAGAAATAATTTCCTCTTTCTCCTCTTCCTTCAGAAAGAGCAAACAAACTTACATTCACATATATAATATTAGTAGGATTATTAATTAATTTAATACTTTGAAAATGTTTGGATGTCAGTTTTTTTACTTTTAGACTTTTGTGATGATGTCCCATATCTCTTTAAAGAGTTAACCTAGAAAGTTGATTTTGATACAGATCTATGAGTTCGTAGATCTTAGAATTCGATATTAATTTCGAATCAAGAAAAAGGGTCTTGACGATCGGATAAATATACAGAAAGACAGATGGGACGACAAAGTGACCATATAAGGATTCTGTTTCTTTTTTGTGAAATATCTTTCAATCTGAATCACTTGCAAATGTTGAACTTAAGGAATAATCTTATTCCGTCTCCGCTGTTAAGTAATAACTTATTTACATTAAAATCTTCATCTACAACATCATAAACAATAACATAATTTAAACTTTTTAGAACGAAATATTAAGTATTTTCAATGATTTCATTAATATCTGTCGTGTGTTAACTTCATCCTTTACTGGTACTTGTATATCGGTATTGTCAATTTTTTTCTATATGTAACAAGTACTTGGAGAGTTCATAAAAAGGTTGTAATACCTTACAGTATTTAAATAAGCCTATATAGTTGTTACTGTATTTATTTTTTATATTGTTTGGTACTATTCGTTTTTAAATACGTATTTGGAGATATTTATCTTATCGAGGTAGGTTTTAAATGCGCGTTATAATGCTATGTGCGTTACGCTTTATAATGGAAAGTAAATATAATATTTGTATATTATTATTTATATAATATTAAGAAGCATTGCTTTTGATTAATTATTAAACTTTTTAAAACGCAGCGTCGGTAATTCTAATCTTGTATTGCTCCCGCGTCCCACAAATATTAGGGAGAGCCGTGCTTACAACGGTCCAGCTATAGATTGTTTATAAACTAACTGTACGGTGGCATATATAATATTATGTGAAATTTATAATTGTACTTGAGCTTACTGATTGCCGTTTCCTCAGCTGTCGTACTTGACATTAGTTGTAGTTAGGTAGTGATACAGTAGCTCGTGCGGTGAGGGGTGAGGGCCGAGTGGGGCGGGCGGCGAGGTTGCTTGAGCAACTTCATTCAAACAGAGAGTTTCGATAGCTTAGCTACGCCGCACCACGCCGCTACGGATTCTCCACATTTCCTTTATTTGTATGTAAACGATAATAACAAAGGGCGGCAATTATTTTTTTTAGTTCTTTATTACAATATTTATAATTGTCTTAAAAGTAATGTAAAACGATATTCATATGATATTACAACACAACACATTTAATAGATTCAGATGAGAAAATGTTTGAATACGAAAAAGCGTAAAACAAAAATAAAATAACTCACAACTTAACTCAAATTAAGTAACACTCAGTAACCGCTAACCTTAACCTTACAAGAGCTCATCTCGTGATTTCCGTCTGTACGAATGTACAGGCAAATAAAAAAAAATATTACGTGCTGCGTAAAAAACAAAGTTGTAAAGTATATTTCAAAATCAACACGTGTTATATGCAAGTATTCAAGAAAAAAAAATTCTCGGTGACCTGTGTAATTAATTAGTACATACTAGAAGTGTAGGTACAATGCGTTCAGTGATTTTTTAACCGTCTACATAGTTTCTAATGCACGCGCTGCTTTGTTCTGTCTCCAGTGATGTGGTTGAGAATACGCACTGGTAACACGCGCTGGTACACGAGTAACAATTTAACATCGACTGATATTGATTATAAATAGTTAAAGACCATCAGTAGTGAGAATCAAGTGGACTGCACGCCTCTTGTATGTGTACCATAAATAAAACTTACAAAATACTTCTAATCATTTAAACTACTGCCTTCAGATAGGAGAACAACTGAACTCCTACACGTTCATGTCAATTTATGTGAGTTTGAGCTTTGTAAATTGCCGTAATGCTGGAAACGTTCCGCAGAGATGTAAATTAATGCCGTTTTGTCCACTTAACTAACTTTATAGGCGAATTCTCGATCGCCTTCCTATGAATGGAAGTTCTTCTAATCGAGAACCCTTTTATAGCCTTATAGCCTTGATAGGGTTACAGAGTTTTATTACTATATAAACATGAAATTGTATTATCTGATAATATGTTGAAAATATTCCATAAGAAAATGGCCTTATCATTTACAAAATATTTTTTGAAACGCTGATATGTAATAGTGATAACATTGGTTTTTCATAATCTACATTGAAAATGTTCATTTGATCTCACAAGCAACTCCTTTCTCTCTCTCGGGCCTCAGCATCGTCAAATGCAAGTACATTTAGTAAAATTACAATTATTAATTAATCTATTTACATTTTATGTTCTCATCAACTTATTCAAACACTAATTTAAAACGAGATAATTATTATTTAAACATGTTAATATATAAAAGAACTAAAGTGATAAGGGACAGAACCGCGGACGCGCGCGGTCTCTCAGCCCGAGCGTCTCTCGCAAATTGTAATACGTCAAACGTACCCGCAATAAATTCGTGCAGGGTTAATATAATATGATCGTAATATAAAGTTAAAGACACTGGAGTGAGATCATTAGACTGGTGTCGACTACACGACGCCCTGCGTCACGCATCACACGCCGCGCGTCACACACCACGCGTCACGCGCCACACGTCACACGCCGCGCCTCACACGCCACGCTCGCTTTACGTCACGCTCGAGTCACAAGCGTTTTTTACTATTTATTATAGGAGCATTAACAAGTAGCACAGTACCTATTCATTGGTGATAAATAATACGTTCATTTTATAAGTCGTTATTTGAAAGTTAACCTATAGATATACACGTAAAATAAAGCCCAAGAGACTGTTTGTTTGTTTGTATGCGCTAATCTCTTCGTACCAGTCAGATTTGAAAATTATTTTAATAGAAGCGCCCTGCGGCTCCGCACGCGTTTGTTACGCAGTAATTTATTCACCCCGTAATTTTATTTTACGCACGTTATTGACAATTCATATAGCCTATCAATTCAAGAATGTAATATACTTCTCGTGGACAACTTATTCATTAAATACGATTTCCAAAATTTCTAAATGTATTATGACTATTCTTTTAGCGTATCAATTATGGAATAACATATAATTCCCGTGTACAAAATTTCATAAGAATCGGTTGAGAATTAATGATTTTTTTACGATTTTAAAAATAGTTATTGGAAATACTCATAACCCGTCAATCATGAAATAACATATACCTCCCGTGTACATTTTTTTTAAGAATCGGTCAAAAATATTTTTTAATTTTTCCGCTAGCTGTGTTCCACGATTTCTTTCGGGTTAAATTTTTTATAAGATTTGCATAAAATCCGTTCTTAATGGGTGTCTACATCGCGAAAGGAGTAACTATCCTAAATTTCAATTCACTCGGACCTATAGTTTCGGTGAACACGTGATGAGTTGTATTTTGCGTATATATATATTTATTTATTGTGTTTATCGAGGACGGCTTTATAACCTCACGCTACGACACTAAGGAGCGGAGCAGTAATCATGAATATAAATTAATCTGGAAAGCTGTAGGCAGGTACGGAAAGTAAGATCAACAACAACATTGGAGAGTTTGTTGAATAAATTTATCACGAGTTAAAAAAACCGTGGGGCACAACTTATCTTTATTATAATAATACAATAAGGCGGAAGTAGTTTCCAATCTCTGGAACTACCGTTAGGACTAAAAAAATAATAATATTATAGCCAGATCCATGAGGAATAGTATTGGCTATCTAGCAATAAGCAACACCTCTCAGAAAGCCTTAAATATTGATTTTTATTAAGTAAGTCAGAAGAAACAGCGCACCCCAACTGCTTTATCCGCATACGCTGGCGTAATAGTTAGTGATACGTAAATACAATGTTCTACAAAAATATTTCTTTTTAGTGCATCTAAAAAAAGGCCTCGGTACTATATGCATATCCATATCTTTTATACATAAGCCACACCAAGGTATATTGTGACAAAAAAATATTGAATATATAAAAGTGATTTATGATCATTATTATTAAGCACGGCATATTAATACTTACGAAAGTTAAAAATTTTATGAAGGTAAACTTTGCCCTTTATTGCATGTTATTTGGAGACATAGCTTGGGTGATAATTCAACATTTAAATTATTTGCAGGTGGAACCACAGGAGACATCTACTTTATTATATAAATTAATTGTGAGCCTAACGCATCATACCGCGCTGCGTCTCTGCTTAATAACAAGGTGATATCGACAGGGCGGGTGACGTGTTTGTACCCTATCAGTCTGGAACGCGATATACACGAACGAGGTTAAAACCCGTCTCATTGGCTTGCTTCGACGCCTCGCCTTTTATGAGTAGATGCTATATCCCCAGTTAGCAAATAGCTTCTCGCAGCTTCTAGCACCGCGGTAGGTTCTCGTCGTTCCCCACTGTTCCGTCCCTCGAAAACACTTATTGTAATGCACTTAAATAAAACTAGTGTACAATATCCGTTCGTCGACAAACTGCTAAAATTATTTAGATGTCAATAATCTCTTAAATTAAACCAAACAACGAGTTGCCCGTTATTATTCTCGTTCCCCTTGAATTATTATCGCACGAGAAATTGACGTTGAGGCGTGTCTCGTTATAGATCTCGAGACATAGTCACACGAGTCAACAGGGAAACACTATTGCTTCGCGTTATCTGTGTCAATGCCTTGACGTATCCACTCTGTGCCCGTTTATGTATTTACGGGAAATTACAATATATGTACATACTAGACTATTATTCATATTCCATTTATTTTTCAGAGTACCAACTACCTGCGACTCTATATGTATACCTACCATATTTCATAGTATAGTGATACTAGTTATGGAGAACGATGCTGTTAAAATTAATCTATGTAAATAAGCGGAGGTACAATTAATTCACAACGATCTCCAGTCATTACTCGCAACTACACTACCATCTGAATAGAGATTACAACTAAAATTCTTCGGAATTACCTACATAAATACTGATAGAATAATTTATATGGCGCATGGCTGGGCCTCAGCAGACTCTCACTGCCTTATATTCATCTGTATTCCCTTGTTTTCAGTAAGTATCAAGCCAGAAATAATAATAATAATTTAGAACATTTTGTGTACATATAGACTTGTCCATGGCCACTATTCAACTGGTAAAACGCTGTCGTAGTGATTCACTTGAAAGCATGGCATTCCCGGAAGATCCAATACTATAAAACAAACTGTTTTGTCATACTCGCCAGCCCACCCAGCGACTGCCAGCATAGCTCGTGCATTGTATTGAATGTATATAAGGGATAATAAACTCCCTCAGGATGTTAATGAATCTTTATTTAAAAAAATTCTGTCAAGCTGACCTAAAATATTCTTTTTTTTTTTAATCGTATTATAAATAACCGTAGAGATATTGACCGCTAACACAACACAGTAGTGTTACGCTTGAACAATGGCACACAACGTTAAGGAATGGGTCCGGGTCTCGGGGATGCACATGAAGCGAGCTGCAATTAATACTAAACGGTCCCAGTCGGAGCATTGCGCTGCGTCCCACAGGCTCACGGGACCCCAACGTTTAACTGGAACAAACGGACAACTCGCACAACTATCCACGTTCAACAGATGAGAAATATATATTTACATTGAATTTTAAAGTAAACAATTTTCAATTTTTTTATCTTCTTGTTATACTTCGTTGTGTGTGTTTAGTAGAGGATAAAATTAAGAGCAGCGCGCGTATCATATCACGAAAGTGCAATATGATGAAGTCGGTAATCAATTATAATAATGACAATTCATTCAACTGACTTTATTTGTTATGTAAAAATATTTAACGGTGTATAAAAAAGGATTATTTGATAAAATTAAATTGTTTACTGGCCTTAATTTTTTTATTATGTAATAACAATTTGTTCTAATGAAACTAAAATAATGATGAATTAAAAAAGGTTAAATTAATTTTACACAATTTAAAAAATATATGTCGAGGATTATGTATAAGAGATAGGGACATGGAATACATAGCGGACTTTTATTTAGATGTAGTAAGGAGCAATATTTTTATATAACACTGTATTATGTATCACTAAATATTACGCCAGCGCACGCGAATAATGCAGTTAAGGTGCGCTATTTTTTCCGACTTCCTTAACAAAAATCAATATGAAAATGGAAATGGAAACTGGCTATTATATACAAAAAGAATTTTTCGGATCCGACTGGTACTTTCAGAGATTAGAGTGTTTAAACAAACAAATAAGCAAACAAAAACTCTTCCATTTATTACATTAGTATAATAATAATAAGTACACACCTTTTTTGGAGTTATATTTGTTTTGTTACGTCATAGAATAAGTACACACATATATTTTTAATTCATTTTTGTGACGTCTAAAATTATCACTCAATTACCTGGACTTCATGGCTTCAATCAAGATCAGCAACTGCATCAAGGATAAAGAATTAGATTCAATAAGATTACAGTTTGTCTTGGCCTCTTAATCTGACTTAAAACAGACTTATTGTAAATAGACTCAAAATAGGTACTTATAAAATAACCCATCCTATAAAGAAATAAATCTAGAAAGAGCCTAAAAAGAAAAAACCTGCCAACAAGTTCATGGAGAATTATACCAGGACTAAAGCACCCATTGTAAAGTAGTTCCATTACGAAAATTTAAAAGTATTAGTTATCGTGAGTAAAATACTGCGTTAAAAAATTTACATGTAAAAGAATCACGATACAATATGTCAAGAAAGATAACAAGCCTACCCTTTGTCCCCAAGTCTTATAATACGAGCCGACCTGCATAAAATATTGGCTCTCTACACAAAAAAGGACGCCCAATAAATACGAATCCTGTATTATGAGTTTCATGTCGTGAATGCGATCCGATCCTACTAGCTACAAACTCTGGGAGCTCAACAGGCACGTTACGTCCTTCTGAGGTTTGCTCGAAGCGGAGAACGATCTAGTGCGCTTACTCCAATATATTTTCAAATTGATAAATCGATAACTGAGAAGTAACGCGCACGGACGACGCGCTTAAACTGTGGCTCCGAATCTAATAATGACATATGACGGAGATAGTCGGACTAACCTTAAACTGAAAACCGTTTGCTACGCATTTATCATCACGTTTTAGCAGAGCCTTACCCAGTAGTGTAAAGAGCGAGCTCCCGTTTCAGACTTAGCTTCCATATATTCGAGCACGTCGTCACTATAATCACCTACAATACAAAAAACCAAACAAACTAAATACAAACACAAATAAACTTCTTCAAAAGATAGTGCTAAGGTAAATTATAATCCTAATAAACTTTTGTAACTTTTGACGTCGACCATTCTCGCATGCGTGGGTAGCGTCAAAAGAATGTAAACACTGGTATATATATGTAATTGCACTGTGTCCGGAGGAGGATTTTAGAGCGTGACGAAAACTCGCTGCGGCTACACTAGAACACCGCATATGTACAGACAAAATGAAGACCTACTCGTATGCTAAACAGACGCCTTACGTGTGTCCGACTTGGATAAATTGAAGTCACTTTCGCTTTCGCGTCGACATTTCATATTCTGGTTAATGTATAATTCTACAGCTACTTGTTTTGTGTAAATATTAAAAGATAAAACGGAAACTTATCTCTTAGATAACCATAATTTATTAAAATGTTATTAAAATATGCACTCAGTTTCCTCATATCCAACATTATTATGTCTAATTTTGCTATGCAAGGTTATCCAAAAACATAAATCTCTATATGGATTCCAAGTTTGTACTTCAACCCTTTAGGGGCACAGTTTAGGTACACTGAATGCTGTCATTGTTTTTCCGGAGATTTCAGCGGAAAAAAATCGGTTCTGATGTCTCTATGGTTGATTTGCTGCCATACATATTAACTTATAATTTAAAAAAAAAACACATATATAATTCAAGCTATCAAATCTTGCCCGTAAAGTTAAGCACCCGAGTAATACGAGTATATACATTGTACTTACAGACCACATTTCTATCCAAATATAATATCTACTATTACCTACCTCATCACAAACAAGAATGTTATATTTGATGTAGATTGACAGTGATATATTACGAGCCGGTAGTGTTCTTCACATCCATTAACAAGTTGTAATGCTCTGCTCACACTAGTTAACTTACTTGTGCGTTCAGTTTGTGCAAAATCATTGCACACTTTAACTTGTGACACGACATCTACACGGAGCGAGCGGTTTGACCAAGGTCGATTTACTATTAAAAGTTTTCTTGTTGTAGAATGTAGAGAATATAAAATATTTCATTAATTGTTAACCAAATTAAAAATATATAATTCTTATTCTTATGTCTTATATAATTTAACTTAATAATATACTTTTAATATGTTAGTACCAATGCTATAAAAGATATTACGTTTTATAAGTTGTAAACTTGATTTAAAAAGTACAACTGTCATAGCGGCTCTCCAACAAAGTCGTGTCGTTATGTATTCGCTTTTTTTTTAATAAAGAAATATTTAATAAAGGATGTTACATTAGTTTTTAAAATAATGAAGCCTAAATAATTATGTTCTTGACTAGGTTGGTTTGAATGACAGATTGACAATTATCTTCAAAAGTTAGTGATTAATTATCTCAAAACAAACTATCGCCGGAATAACTAATCTTTTCTAAATTCTTAACTTGGAACCCATGAAACTTTTGTGTGACTTATCAAACGATTTAATTAAGAACGAAAGTTTTGTTTAAATACAGATCTAGAATACTATATGGGACCCATAACTCCGTTCCCGTAATCGAGTATCGAAGTAGGTATATCTAAAAGACAGTAATCTGTCTAAATTACATGGTGACAGGTGGAGTAGATCCGGACAGAATGGAAGTTGAGAGGAAGTTAACGGGGCATCAAAAATGGTATTGAGTCGGTGACGTCGTAAAAGTAGTTTGAAACACTTTGTTAAGATTGATACACATGTGCGTTACTGGCGTCGCCCCGCGGCTCCACACGCGTTTAAAACGCAATAATTTTATTTTTACTCTTATAGTACAGTTTCATAGCAACTGCTACAGAAATTAATTAATTGAGGAATGACATATACTTACTTACCGTGTACAATTAATAAAATTAAAGAAAATTACAAGCTTTATATTAACTTGCAATCTTCGTATGTAAGTATGTAACATTTAAAATTTGTAACATTCATATTTCATCCACTTCCTAGTATCCGATTGAGATGTCTAAGAGTTCCGGGAGTCAGAACTTTTTAATTGGAAATTTTCTCCTCTTTAAGGATCATATTTTCAAAATTTCTTAAATAATAATAGTTTTTGAGTTATTAATGAATAACTAAATGCCGCTTTTTTCGCCTTGTTTAATTAATAACAATTGCAATCTTCTATGTGATATTACATACTCGAGATTCTCGAGATTTTCTAAATGTAATTAAGAATCGAATGTGCTATCGCACATATTTTTAGTAGTTTTATCTCGAATTAACACCACTTTGAACTCGTTATCGTGTTCGTTACCATTTGAACGTATTAGCTTAAATTCACATAGGAGATGTATAGTAGAATATCGATCGATCTATAATAGTGAAGGGCATGAGGCAAGGCTGGCTGCTAACCGTAAGTTTTACGCTGCGTCTCAGAAATCGGAGACATTCACAAAACACGTTTATATCGCCGATGTTGCATTTAAATACATCTATACATTTACGTATTCTTTAATTGTTGTTTTTCGTGCACAAAATACCTACGCGGACGAAGTCGCAGGCACAGTTAGTTAGAACTAATATGATTTAAAGGCTAACATCAAATGAGTATTTTTATCTAATAAAAAATGCCTGAAATACCGCGCAGTTTAGTTAAAATATATTCAAATATTTTCTTTCGGTTTAGCTTTTGGCCATAATAAAATAAGCATAATGTGTAATTTCTTAACGGCTTTCAATTTGAGTGTAATATGTAGCCAGGCGAGCTTTACAAAATACCCTACCGCGATGCTATAGTTCCATCATGACCTTTTTCTTCATGAAATGCTCAGGCTCTCTATATATGGGGTTGGAACCGTCGTCAATCGAGAAGTGATGCAGTACCCGAACACGCTACAACTGAGTTATCATTGCCTCATGTTCATGTCCTATAACTAAAAATGTGTGATTAAGTAAATCGATATAATCAGTGTAAATGATGCTAATTAGCGTCACGCAGAGTCTCGTTGTAATGCCTCGGCGGCGCGGCGCGGCGTGGCGTGACGTGACGTGACGTGACAACCGAGCACCGCACCCCGCCGCACCTCACCGCACTCCGCCGCACCCCGCCACCACACAGTGCTGTGGGCGGGCGCTAGGCAGCTTGAAGCAGTTTAATTGCCGACACGTGGAAGGTCAACTCATGAATTATTCATAGCGAAGAGCAAATATGACAAACTTTAGTTTATTTACATGCGTCTATCATGTTCCAACTCATACCATTATAATGTTATACTTGAACAATTATATATACGTAATCGCTCTATTCTGTACTTCGTACATTTACTGACTAGGCACTAGGTACTAGGCACTAGGCGAGCACCTAAGGCAAGTATGGAATAGCTACGTCTGATGTTGTGTTTCTAGCTTATACGAGTAGTTCAGGTTCAGTGACTTGAAGTGGAAATTATGAATGAAAAATATATTGATTTATTTGGAATATACTTACCTACAATCGAAATGTTTTCCAATGTAAACACAGGCAACAGTGAAGTCGTTTGTTCACTGACTTTTAAAACTGTATACAATCGAGATACCGTTATAATATTATTTGCATCGATTCATTGGTGAGAACAGTGCGGAGTCAGCGTCGCGCGCCGCTCGACACTCCGGAACCCACTGGGACCGGGCTGAGACCCTGATTGCGACGCCCTTATAAAACTGCAGACACTTTGAATTAAGATTTCCGTGTTCCTTGATTAGAAAACCTTTTAAACTTATACGTTCCTTTGTCGCGTTTAACAGCTCAGAGTAACACTGAAGGCTCCGCTAATACCCGCCTGGCTATGTACCACCCTCAAGTAGAGAATCTGTCGCCAAGCACCAATAGGTGTCTTACGGCAGCTGCACTTGAGAGCCAGTCTTCCAATAGGTTTAGCATGTTATCATCTTGCGCAACTTGCGTCACTTAACATCAGGTGAGATTAAGGCCACTACGCCAAACCTATAACGATAAAAATAATCGTAACACGACATGATGAAGTTAGCCAACAGTGATAATAATGTGAACTCATTTTACTGACCTTTATTTGTTTAACTATCTTTGTTAGCATAACTTCAGATCGTTGTAACGCGGTATATAATTTTTGTAGTTTTAGGATAAAGAAGCATCACTTCTCACGTGTATAGATAAGTATACACATTATTTTTATATATAACTGTGCGGCCTAATACTTAAGAAGACCTTTGGCCGGTACTAAATTCAATTTAAACGACGATTTGGAGCCCGCTGGGTACCTCAGGCAACGTTTCCTGTTTGGCAGACATACGTTGCTTTCCACATTAGCTTCTTTAAATCTGCTACGTAACGTAACGTGTATCGTGTAACGTATAGTACAGTAATTTCACAAGTAAGGGCCTAATGCTAAAGCTCATAATATATTTACTTGTAATTAATACGCACAATGAGTGAAAACATAACTCGAACTATAATGAATATTTTTCAAAGGCATTTTTATCATTCTAGCGTTCAAGTACAATGTGTTCTGATGTTAAGTGGCAGTTTGGTTGTTTTATAAATTAGTTTTATTTAATAGTCGCTTATGCGGTGAATAGTTAACTATATATTTAACATAGGTACCGTAAATGATGCAATCAAATCCAAACACGAGTCCTAATGTAATTGTAAACATACTTATTAACATTGTAAGTAGTAACGAAACCGTTTGTCTTAGCGAACAGAGCGGGCAGAGTGGGCAGAGTGGCCAGAACGAGCAGATGATAACTAGTTTCAGGAGGGCATTATGCAAACTTAGCCTTGCGAGCCCAATTAATTACCCGACTCACTGAGCGATATCAATCCAACGACCCTCGTTAGTCGGACGCTCATAATGGATATATAATTATCATAGTTTAATTGAATCATTTCAGTATTTTAACAGTATAATTGCAGTTCGTGTAGTAGTATTTTTTTATTAATATAAGTTAACTGCATCAATTACTACTCCCTTGATATTATCACTGGAAAAAATATTGTTGACCTGCTCGAAGATACATCTCAATCATTTGACTAGTTACTAGTATACTATAGTGGCCGCTGCATACTGCACAGTAGGTACAACCTATGAAGTACTCCATCACATCACAACTGCATCACAGTATCCAGCGCATCATTCTGATGGAACCTACCTCCATTCTCATCACTTACAGACCCACAACTAGGTGGTACAAAATCGAGATGGGGAAAAGAAAATTATTTTTTAGGGACGTGTTTCATCCGAGTTAATGATATTTTTGTAGAAATACTGTCACCACCTGAGGGCAGTTATCATCCCTTTTCTTCTTTAGAAAACCATTCATAACTGCCTTGAAAACGCAGGACCCTTTACGAGTTGATGTATTTGTGGCCAGCAAAGATGCTTGACTAACCTTTGACTTTTGGATCACTTAATCTAAGAAATTTTTCTCCCCCGTAATTAATAACCTGGCCCTCTATTCATGGTTTTGCCAAATTCTTCATTAAACCCAACTTGACAAATGGGAGATAAAAAAGAACATCCAGTGCCGCGTCACCACACCGTATTAAATGTTTCATAGTACTATCCATATTAGAGGTGAAGCATGATGTGGCGACGTATGATGTAGCGACACGTCGCTACGCCAACAGTCGGTCTGACCCGCCGCATTAGATGTTTCATATGAAAAAAAGGGAGGCTTTCGTTCATAGGAAACATGTGGATACCGTCAGGTGAAACTTGTTGCTGAACGATATAGGTACTAAGAAAAATTACGCGCACTAGAAACATGTAGAAAACGATATATTCGGTTAAAATTCACAACGTAGACGTATAGCTGAATATCGATCGATCAAAATTAGTGAAGAGCGTGAGGTACGGCTAACTGTTAACCGTGAGTGTTCCAAGCTTAACTGCCAATCGTACCACACTGCGTCTCAGGAATCGCGTCTCATTCATTAAGCACGAAACACGGTTAAATCGCTGATATAGAATTTCAATAAATCTACATAACTGATCCTTTATACTGCTGCCTTTCATACACGAAATACCACCCGGACGAAGTCACAGGTATAGCTAGTTATCTATATTTTAATATTTCAGGAATATTTTTTTGTTTACTTTGGATAAAATAATATTATTAAATGTAGTACGTCATAGGTAGGTATCAACACAAAAATACATATTAAATTCCCTTTTAAATATTTAATATAATGTAACAAAATAAGTGGATTAGATAAAAAGCGAGCGCTTCTAAAAAGAAAATGTTATTGAAATCCAATAAATATTAAGTCAACGAAACAAGATAAACATACCTAATATTGTAAATAAAAAGTATCTAGGTAAGGTTATATATAGGCCTTGAGACGGTAAAGGATTCGATGTAATTGCTTTCACGTACGACAGAGAAACGAAAAATATTTACTTCATTTAAATTCTTCATTGAAATGGTTTCAGCGTACTCGTTCGTAGCTTCTCTTTTAAATAAACGATCAATATCTGAAAATTAAAAATCATATTACAACAACTTAATTGTAAAACTGTCAAGAAAACTTACGATATTTGTACAATGCTTAAATAGATTGTTGATTGAGTAATCTAAAGAATTTTACGTACCCTCGGGTGTAAAACGCGCCGGGAACTCTGTTTATAATGAAAATTATTTATTTTTGGTTTTGCAAATATAAGTAATTAAAGAAACTCATTTTAATACGAGAAATAACACAACACACTACATTATGTGCAGATGTATAGCTGAAACATGTAGTTTTTAATAATGGAACTAATTAGATTATTCTATGGAAACAGAACATTTACATTCTCAATCACACCCAACATTATTCAATAGATTAACTTCCAAATTTAACTAATACGAAACTATTGTTGCGAATGCATCACGGGTCAGAGTGCGGGCCAGGCGGACGGGACGGAACTGAGGCCGGAATACAGGCTGGCTGACTTTCGTCCGACAACTCACTTCGTATTTGTTCTGCGCCGTTTGATTTTTATAATCGGTATCCATTTTTACGTACAAACTATTATATATATTTTAGTTTAGTTGAGAAAACTCTTTAATGACTTTTGTTTTTTTTTAGTGACATAAAAAAATACACAAAATACAATAGTGTTAATTAAAAATTAAGTAATATATTCTCATGATTGCAAAGATCAATCACTCTACCAATCCTTTATTTACCTCTTGCTGTACGAGCCAATTCGTTCGCTAGTATTATCAACCTTACTAAATTACACACTTGGGACGTAGATATTAATGAGAAAACAACAATAGTTCGCTAACGAGCATAAACTAACCACGAAAACAAATTGTAACCAGTCGTTAAGCCATGCCATTTACGGGGATAAAAAGTATCCTACGTGTTAATCCAGGTTGTAAGATACCCGTGTGCAAAATTTCAAGATATTATAGAACTGTATTTTATTGTAATTCATAAGCTATTGTGTGATTTAGTAATAAACATCCAAATATACAAACTTTCACATTTATTATAAAATACAAGGATTATAGTAAGATGACTAGGATGATATGTTAAATTAAACATATTTATAAACAGAAGATCCTACAAAAGATCACAGCCAAGAAACCATGTATTGTGTTACTGCGGTGAGTAGGATTTCCAGAGTTTCTTGGGTTAGGGGGTTCAAGGTCAGCAACGCGCTAGTGGTACCTATGGTATTACGAGCGTCCATAGGCTACGGTAGCCGCTTACCATCAGGACATATGCTTGTTTGCCACCTTTGTAGTATAAAAAAATGTATGTAACTACTAAATTAATTGTACATAATTATTAGCTCTCCAGTAAAGTTCTTTATAATCGCCTAAATTTACGCAACCGACCCACATCCTTATTACTGTGATTGATCAGTATTCACCGTTTGGTCTTTCGACTGTTGATCACGTGCAATCTGGTGTTCATCTATACATATGATAAAATTGAAGTCTCTGTCTGTAATGTCAAAATAACAGCTTTTTACTAAATGCATATGAAAGTATACACGGTTTATTAAGTATACACGGTATTTTTAAAATTTTTGTCTGTCTGTTTGTTTCTGGTAACCCCGAAACGGTTGGACCGATTTTTACGGGACTTTCACTAACAGATAGCTAACGTTATAAGGAATAACTTAGGCTAGTTTTATTTTAGATAACTTATTAGAGTACCGCACAAAAATAAAAATCCTTTTTTAGTAGTCCACGCGAGCGGAGCCGCGGGCACAGCTAAGTAATATATAAAAACCACTAAAATTCCAAAACATTCTTCGAAACGCGGCGTGATTACTAACACATTTTGTACTTAATTTGTAGGAAATTTAAAAGCAATAATTTACTTGCGAAGATACGGAAGTCACAAAAATATAACAGAGAGGTTCATTCACTCTTATTAATATTAAACATCCTTTCCTCCGTGACTCTGCATGTCTGAGAGGGACGATAGACATAGAGAGAGATACGTCCCGACAAGGGTCCTTGAGATTAGAGACTCTTCTATGTGACATCTTATTTAACTAGTTTGTTTAGCAACTAACTAACTAGTGTTATTGTGAAGTTTAGCTATTATTTTTTCTAAAATATGTTTCACATGACATTTGTAGTCGTATGCAAGGTTTTTAACGCAATTCTCAAATATAAAAAAAAAACTTTAGTTTGTTTTGCAAAACAGATACAATATATGTAAAACATTGTTTAACGCGAGTGAGCTAATAGTAGGAAGAGATCATTTCGTGAACTCTTTTAATAATAAAAGAGATTCCAACTTAGATATACTTATATCTAAAATACTCGTAGATTCAGAAAAACCTTTTTAGAACTCTATTAAAATCAAGATATTATTCAGTTTTTTACCTTTCCTTAATGAGTAGAGTTTTCAATAGTAATTATTGGTCTTCTTCTTACACTAACCATCATGTAATCCGTTTTATCAAATTTTCATAGTTCTGAATTATGCCCATAATTTTAAGCATCTTTATGACCTATATGTCAATGTATTGTCTTACAGTAGATAGATTTTTAACAAGTACTAGTAGATATAAAACCGATATAGGTTATTGTAAATGGCCAATGACCACTGATCTTATGACAGAACATGTAACTTATGAAAACAGGTACGTGTCTACCTAATAATGTGCGATGATAATTGTTTCACAAGATATCCTTTTATTTATATAGTGTTTGACTTTCAAAACTCCAGTCATCCTGTGACGGATGGCACAGTCTGTGATCCCTTCTAATTGTTTTGTTAATGTCCCTATGAATTTAAATGAATTCCCGAAGCGCTCCCCTGCTCTGGCTGTCTCTTCGTGTCGCAGCGTTGTGCACGTTTAATCAATATTATTAGTGCCTGAGTGTCGCTACAACTTGATCGTAACTATATTGCTGTTAATCAAATTATACATAACATTATAGGGTACCTATAACAAATACCAAATAATTTATCTAGTCAATTTTTGATAATCAAACAAAATAATACCGAAAAAGTGGTCTCATAGGTTCTGTGATACCCCCGCGGAAACGTTAAACCCGGTCACGCATGACGAGATTTGTTCTGTTATTAAAGGCCTTAAGCCTAGAAAGTCCCCAGGCCCCGACGGTATCAGGAATGAAGTACTTAAACTTCTTCCCGATCACCTCATAGCTCTTTTGGTCTGCATCTTCAATGTAGCCATAGCCCACTGCTATTTTCCAGCCGTCTGGAAAAAAGCTATAGTTATAGGTATTCACAAGCCCGGCAAAAAAGCTTCGCTTCCCGATAGCTATCGCCCGATCAGCCTTTTAAACACACTAGGGAAACTTTACGAGCGGCTCCTTCTGAACCGTCTCAAAACCGTTATAGATATTAAAAATCTATACCCTCCCGAACAGTTTTCGCGCCCGACACTCGTGTACACATCAAGTGCACCGCCTCACGGGGCACATCACGAGCAACTTTGCCAAAAGTAGTATCGCCCCCGCCCGTACGCTTGCGGTCTTTTTCGACGTAGCTAAGGCCTTCGATAAGGTCTGGCATGCCGGACTAGTCCACAAGCTACATCAATTAGAAGTCCCGGATAGATTAGTTCATCTAGTTCACGATTTTCTACGCGACCGCACCTTCCACTACCGAGTGGAAGGAGTACTATCTACCGCCCACCCTATACGCTCAGGCGTCCCGCAAGGTTCCATTCTGGCGCCTTGCCTTTTCAATCTGTTCGTCAGTGACCTCCCGAAGCCCCCTGGGGTCGAGGTAGGGCTCTACGCTGACGACACAGTCATATATGCGTCAAACAGCTTTATACTTTAAATCTAATCGCAAATTAGTTTATCAACTCTCCTATGCACAATTACACACAATTAACCATATACGTTTTAATTTTTTGACTCAACGATTCTTCCGTTACTCCCAAGGAACAAATCCCCATAAAAAATTCTCCTAAAAACGTTATGCATATTTCAACAAAACCCAATTTTTCTCCTCAATATCTCTCGAACTTTCTCAGTTCTTAATACTCTTTCTGTAGGACGGACGAGCGATATCGAGATTCAGTTTTGTTCCCACCGTATGTTTTTACGGACTACATCGGAACCGGCTGCCGCTTTAAGCATCAGAAGTTATTGGGCCATACGTTACCGCTCGGGATTTAAATTTTCAAGTTTCTTAAAAAAAATATAGTTGCTCTGCAAAATGACGGTACTGTCCTTGATTGTAGCATAGTGCAATCCAAATACCACGGCGACTACCGAGAGATCGACAATCTATTGGTGGTTGCTGTTGTCATACCACCCTGCATAAATATCTCTTCACGTTACGCTTTGAGGACCCGATTTCATAAAAAGGAGGAAAAACACTGGCCGGGACATGGTTTCACAGTTTCACGGTACGACGAAGATAAGACATAGAGAACTGTTTGTTCGTGCCGAGATGGAAGTTACCGTAAAACTATGGCTACGAAACCCAGCGCATGTGATTCTGTTGTGGAAAGGAGAGGAGAGATTTAGATTGAACAGCTATTCAGAGCTACATTCACCATGATACAAACGGTAGAACATGCTCAGTGAGGTAATGTTCGTGCTCAGACGAAGCGGTTCGACGTATTTGGTAACGTCTGCATCATTAAAAATGCGAACATCCAGTATGCAACCTGTCCAAAGCTTCGGCGAGGTATTTTGCGGATCCATTCCAAATGTGCGAACAGTATTCGATACATGGCCGAACTTGGCACGATATAATTGACTGAGCATGAAAAACTTTCGCAATCTGTTCAGGATTCCGAGTCTCCGAGATGTAGTGGAAATGACAATCCCAATGTAACCCTGGAGTTCGCTGCAAATATCCACACCTAGGATATTGAGGCTGTCATCCATTGCTAGCGAAACGTTCTGAAGAGTGAGGAGGGGGAAAAACGGAGATTTTGTGCAGAAAACTCTCACACCTGAGTTATAGTGGCACTGAACTCAACCAACTTACTTGCTCTGCATGTAGATAATCCATGTAAGGATTGGTTAAGTTTAAGGTTCAAGTTAGTAAGGTAGATTGGCAAGTTCCTCCGGTCTCTCTTCTGTTTCTCCCCGACCGCATGTAGGCTGTAACAGTACCCTTGAATGATGCTCTCATCTGCATAGCGATGAGTATCGAGGTAACATATCATTTATATGCCGAAGAAACAGAGTGTGTGAAAGCACAGAGCCTTGAGGAACTCCTACATTTATCGACATGAACTGCAAATCGATGTGATTTGCAAGAATACGAATTCTACATTCATGTTTCTACATGAGCCAAAACACAAATAAGTACAGCTGCTCTATAAAAAATTGTTTAAATGTTCTAGGAAATAATGAACGGCGTATAAACATAATTAACTAATAGTGTTGAATACCACTTCGTCTTGTCCTTCGTAAATTCATAAATTAACGTTATGAGCTTCAGAACTTGTTAATTATTTTTATTATAGCTTGAAAAAGGTTAGTTCACACCGTTTGATACCGGAGCTGGTTTCATGTTTCGTGATAGGGCACTGTTAAAATGTTACACTTTGCTCTTTTAAACGTATTATAGAGTAAAAAATGATTATATCATTTAAAAGTAAATTAAAAATTAATTGTTTTTGATATAATGTACAATTTCCTAATCATAGCCTATTTTTTGTAGTAATTCAAATGGGGCGTAAAAATTTGTGAAATTGTTTTATTGGATATTGGATTGGATTATTATATCAGATGTATATGTGTGTCATTTGTTTCAAGTTGTGTCAGTTGTGCCAGAGATACAGTTGCACAGCTTGTCGGGTATTCCGTACCCCGTAAATTTGGAGAGAAGTCGACAGTGTCAGACCCTATCAATAGCTAACTAGAGATTCGCCATACTTATCAATTGCCTCATCCAGCAATGCAGTATAAGATCACCCGTTGACCAATTATGGCGAAAATCATATTGACGACCAGCAATCAAAGAGTGATCTTTTAGGTGATGGACGTTAATGATTCGCTACATGATCTTAAACAGCACTGAGGTTTCCGAAATTAGTAGGGTCTGATCGATCCCGTTTCTTAGGAATCGGTTGCACATTAGCCTCCCTCAAAACTCGAGACACGGCACCAGAAAGGTAGGACAGGCGGTAAAGGCGCGGTAATGTCTAATAGAGTAAAACGCAAAGAGAAATTGGACTAAACTTGTCTCTTTATAGCAATTGTTTTATTACGGATCGTTGACACAATCTCACACTAATGATTAAAACACCGTTCTCTCGATAAGACCGGTTGTATCTAAGATAACACGCACTGTAGGAATAAAAATTTAGAGACACTGTGGAGCGCAGATGTTCAAAAGCTCGCAACTTCTAAAATGTTTCCTTTGACAAAACTCTACGGAGAGAAAACTGTCTGAAACTTTAAAGAAAGCTTTTTAGTATTTCATCTTGAAGTAAATTTAGGATATTAAATATATCTAAAGGATACGTGGGGCAAAATAAAATAATCCTAGAATGAATAAGAAAAAAGTACTCATGACTGGTCAAGAATCAATTTATTTTTTCTTAAAATATTCTCCCTTAGCTTTAATGCACTTTTTCATACGAATACATTTTGTAAGCATTTATGCCACTCCTCCTTGGAGACTTCAGAAACATGCTTAAATTCTCTTCAACATCCTCTTCTCGTATCGAAAATCGTTGACCGCGTAAATAATTCTTAATTTTGGAAAACAGGAAGAAGACGCATGGTGCCAGGTCGAGCCTGTGTGCAAGATGACCTATAAAGTCTACATTTTTCCCTTTCAAAAATTCGTTTGTCTGTCTGACCGTGTGATAGCTGGCATTGTCATCATGCAAGATGATACACCGTTTTTTGTATTTTTAACGGAGTTCGTCAATAAATTCCGGAAAATAAATGGTCGAGTACCAATCGCTATTCACTGAACAACTATCCTCTAAAGCGACACTAGCCACGTGTCCAGTAGTATTAATTTAAAAGTTTAACCTAGTTTTAAATTTACACTAGACATAGCATGTACTAAGGAAATCAAATAGATTATATACTTCATACATAATATGACAGAGATGAACAGTTTTCGTCTATCATACAAAGGTCCTCCTTGTTCGGTAACTGACACCGCGACCTTACAGCTCAACAACATCTCTAATACCGCTCAGTCATGAAACCTGTTACAATAAGTCTAATGTTGTTGGTATTCCTAAATAAATAAACTCGTGTGGAGGGTAGTAGTAGTGTTAGCAAAGCACTCGTCAAACAAAGAGAGATAAACACCCGTGCCCCGTGATTTAGTCACGAGGGACGCCCTCTAGTGAGCTGTTTGATCCGCTTCATTCCACTGAGAGAATCAGTTTGCTGTCTCACTCGAATTGTTATACAAAATTCACATCTACAGTGTATTGTGATAAAGTTTATTATCCACTTTTGAGCTATTACAAAACGTTATTAGTAACGTCAATTTAGCGGAGAATATCTATTTACGACAATTAAACCCTTATCTGTAAACTGTACCTATACCTTGGGTCAGTTAAACCTAACAAGAGCCGAGCAAATATAGCCAACTGAAAGCAAAATGTACTAAATTTAATTTTTTTATGAATGTGCTAGTGAAATGTACCGGAGAAATTTATTAATTTGTTTAAATGTTTGTAAAGCTTTATATATACGTTATATAAATAACGTGTACTGGATAACTTTACACATTTGTAATTTTATGAACATTGATTAAATCTGTAGATAATTACATTAGTTGAGTTGATTGAACTTATTAGATAGAGCTCGTGTGTATTGACAGTAAAGTGGCAGCTGTAGATGTAGGCTAATCATGTTCGTCAGAGTGAAGCCCTTCCTTACTGTACGTGAATGCAGCGCGCGCTAATGCTAACTGTGCTTGCTAATGTGATTATCATATCCAGGCCAAACTACTAACATCGTATCAACGTGCATTGTTAAATAATAGTTAATGATTTAAAGTCTTTTTTGTAGCTACGTTGAAGCAATGATGGCTCAGCGGTAGCGAACACGGACACCGCGTCTATAGACGTGGATTTCAATCTCTACAATAAACCTGAACTTTCAGTGAAGGAAAAGATCGTTATGAAACCATATTATGGTGGTAGGGCATTCTTTAATACCTGCCTGACTAGCTACCACCCTCAAGTTAAAAATCTGTCGACAAGCACCTTAAGTGTGTTCCGGCAGCTACCCTTGAGAGCCAGTTTCCACCGTTAGGCTTAGCGTTTTACCATCATGGGCCACATCGTCATTTAACACCAGTTGAGATTGAACTTATAATGAATCAAATAAAACAAACAGTAAAACTGGCCAGCAAGCTAGCTAGAACTAAGCAGACAACATCCACTCCATGTTAAGTATAGTAGAACTGGAAATAAGATATTTCGGGTAGAATCGAAAAATATGAGTCTCAAGAGTACAAACAAATAGCCTGTTTTAAACAGCGCGACCGCAACATTCCGCATTGAGTTGTTACAGCGAGCGGACGTTCTGTTCGACATCCAATCGCAACAAATCATATCTGAGTAAAGGAGGCCAAGTTCAGTAGAATCGATATTCGGTGTAGTCGTTGTCATAGATAACAGAGCTGATATATAATGCGTGCCAAATGCCATAGCTCTTTAATATATAATTGCTATAGGAATTTACGTTCCAAAAATAATTTACAAAGCAATTTGTTAATTTCTTAGATAATGGATTTATAACTTGGCAAGTATGAATTATAACAAAAATTAACTCCTTGAAATAGAAACTCATAGAAAAAACATTGAAAAGGTACAGCTGCTTGAAATCACTTTGCCTTAGACATGCGATTAATAGAATACTGACTGATTACCTTGAACGTGCTATGCAATTTAAAATCTCCCCTCTCTCTAGTAGAACGCAAGCAAGTCAATTAATTTACCTTCAGAAAAAAATTCATTCCACTATAGACTGTCTACAACTTCTCAGCATGATCAAGTTCAACGTCAATATAATATGTACTCGACGTACAAAACTATTTCATATTCCTTTTTATAAAAACAATTTTTCTTTCAACTATCCAATAGTCAGCATGTGCCGCATGTGTCGCTCATACAATAATATCAAACATTATAAATATGAAATAAAATATAGCCAGTAACGATCAGGGGTAATGTATTATAACTTCATGTTAATGCAATAATTTTAGAATAGGATCTGTACTTTATAAACTCACCAACTTTATCTCTTTACTCTTATAATACTTGTATAGATAATATTTTTATGAGCTTGACGACAACTGACTGTTTAGCAGACATACTCGTACTTACAAAGTGATGCATAATCTATAATCCGTAACATTAATTAAGTACTAATTACAAAATCTAGCAGATCATTTCTGGTAAATATATACTTTAAAAAGTTCTCTCCATGATAAAACATTCTTTGATTTCTCTTTAATATTGTCAAGGCGTTCAAAGTAATTTGTCTTAAGTTGTAGGATGATGCACAAAAATTTACGAGCTCACTTCATGAAGTTGTGTTGTTTGAAGTGATATTGAGTAAGTTGGGAACTTCTTTCATATACGTTAAAGATTCAACAGCTCGCTCGTAGTTTCGCTTCAGTTTAATAAATACGGCTGAAGAATCTAGGGAGTCTGTACCTGCACTATATTTTATAATAGACGCTAAATCTCTTCGATATCAGAAAGAGGCTCGTACATACTACATTATATATATATACAGTAGCACACAACAAAGCGACGTCACTGAGACTGATGGTATGTAGGTACAGTACAATCCAAAAACAAGTGGCGCCACCAAGAGATCGGCAATCCAGCGCGGGACGCTGCTGTTATGCCGTCCTGCAAGCCATTCGGCCCTTGCTGATCTCTAAAGGCGACAAGCCACAAGCGAGTCACTGTGATGGGTTTATCACCATGCTCATGGTGGTCGCGATCTTGCTGGGTAGAGATCCCTACCACCCCTCTTGATTCCTGAATATACACACCCGTTAATTCCGGATCGCGACACGCCTAAGCGTGCTACTATAGCTGATGCTACATCTGGTGTGTGGTGGCCGCGATCTACTACTATATTACTACTAACTTCTTTATCAAACACTAGATGTGCCCCGTGGTTTCATCCACTTATAATTTAAAAGAAATTGCTGATTAATAATTTATAGAGAATATTCTTATTGGGTGACCAGGGTTATGCGTCACAACTCACACAATACATCTCGGTCGCGTCACTACACCTATAGTCATAGACCCGAGCCGAGTGTTAAATTATTTTAATTTTTTCCCAAACTATTCGTCCAAATAAAATGCTATACAGAGTAAAGTGTATCTACATAAAATTGTCTTGATGATGAAGTAACTTTCGTTTGTAAGGATTAATATGCCAAGCCTAATAATAATGCTCATAAATCACTTTTCAATTTTCAATAAACTTTCACCTTCACAAAATACCTTATTGTGGCTAATGTATAAGGGATAGGCATATGGTATCGGGAACTTTTTTTTAGATATATTAAGGACCAATATTTTTGTAGAACATTATATTTACGTACCTCTAACCATTACGCCAGCGCACGTGGCGCGGCGCAATTAGGGTGCGCTATTTATTCCGAGTTACTTATCAAAAATGAATATTTAAGGGTAGCTGTGAGGTGCAGCCTAATGCAAGATAGTCTATACTATTCCTCGTATTCAGAGATTGCTTTCAGACTTTTTAATACTTTCAGAGATTAGCGTGTTTAAACAAACAAAAAAACTCTTTGTTAAAATAAATAAATAAAAAAACTCATTATATTACTATAGATATAACAAAACAAACAGTCCGGTAAATATGGTAAACTACATAGTTAACGGAAACAAAATAAGTTAATCCTATGTGTTCATATAAACTATCTATGTGTCAAATTTCATACAAATCCATTCAGCTTTTAATGAGCGATTAGCCGCGAGAAGACTGAGCGAGCCGCCGCGCAAGGCTGCTTCGGACGTTCGCGCAGCCCCGCCTGCCGCGTAACGCAGCTTCTGTACAATTCTACGCTAGGCGAGGCTATCTCACTCGGCAAGGCAGAGCCATGGTGAGGCTGAGCCCCGAGCACCCAGTATAACGTGAAGTCGACATAAGACCGCGCTTACTAAATGCTGTTGTAGTTACTACGTTTTTACCGATTCATCAACTTATAAACAAAAAAAATGGATTTGTGTAATAAAAATACTCAAATATATTAAAATATGGGGATCCAAGCATCGTCTCGTAATTGTTTGTTAGCGTACACTGAAAATGTTGAGTCCTAAAGCAGTCTATGGCTATTATATAACGAACTGAGGCGCCTTTGAGCATCCACAGCTCGGGTCGCGGCAGGCTCAGTTGGGGCAGCGCGCGCGTTTCTCTAGGGCGAGGCACGTACTGAGGTACTGACCGACCGAGTGTTTGCCTCAAGATGGTACCTAGCGAGGCTATTCGCTCAGTGAGTATTTGCTATTGAGTAAAAACCATCTAAACATACAAACTTTCACATTTATAATAATCAGTAGGATTATACAATAAAATATCACAATAAAGTAGGCCTAAGCAGTAATGATCAAATGAAATAGAAAAAATAAAATAAAAGAGAACCCACTTATAATCCTAATAAATCACGTAGATGAACAATATCAAAATCATTTTCACATGAATAAATAAAAGTGAAAAATAGTTTCACCGAATGTTATGTGTCTCATACAAAAGCTGATGATGATAATAATATATATGAAGGACACTATAATATGTTTAAAGAAATATATTCTACAAGATCGCATACAGCACCTGGTCCCTACAAACAGTTCACACGCAATGTGATGCCATACTCACGTTTAATATCACTTATATCCATCCCGCAGTATAAAACTACTGAAACCCAAAATAATCTTAAATAATACACAAACCGTTAAATCCTAAATATAATTTACAGTATGGAAAGATTTATTTCAAGAAGGATTCGAGAAAGTTCCAAATCCGAAAGGCATTTGAGCGGCGCGCAGCTCGTGTAATTTAATAAATAAGAAGTGGCTCCGTTAGCTTTAGCCTCATTGTTATTTCTCAAAACAAAATTACAGGGACCTTATTTCGTTACGTTTTATTACTGGCTCACGCTCGTGGTTCGGCTTGCTTTCAAATTATTATTATTCCAGTTTATTTTCTTCATTCCTTGTATCTTCAATGTAATGTGTTTGATTATTTAATATTTAAGTTTCGTGGTGTATGCACTAGAACAATTATTCAAACTTTCATCTTGTAATTAATGAGTTATAGAGCATAAAAACCTTCGTTGTTATTACCTTTATTACCTTCATTATTAGAAATAACTATTCCTTAAAAACACTGCTAAAAGGAACTTTACCAAACCCATACAACAATAAATCGAATTACAATATGTGAGACATATTTTGTATTACATAAATGTATGTATATTTTTGTATAGTTATGTTCTGAATCCTGGTTGCGTACTGTGATATCGTCGAATTGATCGGTTGTTAAGTGCACTTTTCATTTCATAATAGTTACTAGGTACTCATACATAATAGTTACTCGATAGAAGCCTATGTGAAATATCTCACTAGGAGATATTTCGATAGCGCTTCGAATCAACCCAACCCGCTCATAAAAGCCACCGCGAATTACAACCCAGACAATTCTGGTGACTCTACATTCACTAGCTATCACAGACACACATGACACTGCATTATACACACATGCACACCACGTAGGTACATAGGTTCTGTAAGGGACCTTTTATTTTTCTTTTTTGCCTAGTTAGATTAGACAAAAATTTTCAGACTACTAAATACCTCCTCCCAGGGGGAAGAAACATGTATATATGTATAGTTAGTTTAGATAGAATGATATGGAATTAGCCAGATCGCAACTTCATTGCATACGCACAACAGTTGACACATACATACGCACAACATTTCGCGGCTGAGTGCCTTAAGCGCTCGCCCCCAAGCCCGGTAAAGCTGTAAAAGTAGCAAATGCTCCAGGGCCCCTAAGGCTAACAGTATAGTCAGTTCGAAGAAAAAAAAACGCGTTCCATTGTCGATATTATTTCCAGTTAACTCTAAAGTGAAATGAAACAGATTGAACAGGTGAACTGGAATTGATTTGGACACATTACTTTTAATTTTGAACAATTTACTGCTTTCAGTTTAACCTAATATTATATTTTCAACGTATTTTAAATTATTATTAAAAGTAAGTAGAGCAGTAGATTTCGATTTAATAAAGAAGTCGTCTATCCACTTCATTAATTTAAACACAGAATAAATATATTCGAAAATTCCTAAGTTTAGAAATGAATGAAAAGTAAACTAAAAACAGAACCAGAACAGATGAAATAAAGAGTAAGTAACGTGTTTATTCAATTACTAACTAGTAATTGATCAACTTAAACAGATAAACTACTGAAAAAAATATTTGTAAAATCTTTCAGGAACGCTTTAAAATAATCATTAAGTTTCATCCCAACGAAAACTTCAGTAGAACTTGTGTACCCTCGACCACTTGTGGGATAGATATCGATTAATTACAATCAACCTACGTTAGTGACCGAGAACTAATATCGTAGTGTGACAGCCAGTCGGTACACAAATTAAATTAACACAACTGGTTGACGAAGACCTGTCTGTCTGACTGAGTTAGGACTCTCACGTGTTGATTAAGGATAATGAAAATGATGCGAAGGCAGTTCCACTTGCGTTAAAACATATTTGACTTTGACTGCCGTATGACAACAAATATATTGATGGGAAAATGATTTTTAGTGGATAAACAAGACATCCTGCATTTTTGCATTGCTACATAGTAATATGTGCCTTAAATCATTCATTTATCCGAATGTAATGGATATGGAACTGTTGAAACATGAGTTCCTCTGAATTACTTACAATTTAACAAAATAAATTTTGTAAGCAAATATGGTAGAGAAGCGAATTTAACAAGTTTTACTTTCTAAATATAAAACTAGGTTTAATAAAAGAGTTGCAGAATTAATAAAAACAGTACTTAATAAAGTTATTAATTTTGGTAAAAGTTTGAGAAAAAAGCAGACGAGGAGTTGAGCTCGATTCCTCCTTGAAGAATGTGGGATGTTATTTCAGGATAGAGAAAAGCAAAACAATTTCCAAAATACAAATCGAAATTTAAAATTCTTAGTCATGAAATCTGAAAGAACTTTTCAACATATAATAATCTCACAAAAGAGTGTGATCGGGCATAATCCCGATTGAAAGCCGGTGTCGAAACTCCCCATTTCCTTATCCCTCTACAAACTAGAAACTCATTGAATTAACTGTAAATCTTGAATAAAAACTTTCCTCGGAACTCGGCTAGTTACTGTGGAATTGAATTTAAATTTCTTTAGGAGCCGTCCTGAAGAGTTCCCGACAAACTTCACAGATACGGCTCCCAGTGAAGCTTTTGAATTATTTAGCGTTTGCTTATTTGTGTCCGATCCTTCTAATCCTCATATTTAAGTTTTATTTGTTAATTATGTGTATATCTACTGATCTGAAATCATAACATTAAAACTGGTGCTTTGAGAAAATTTAACTTACTTCGTTAGCACCAATGAATTTTTTATACAATTTTCTTTTTATACAACTTTTTATACAATTAATTCTCATATTATACAATGTTCAATACAATCTTTTTTTTTAGATTATATTTTAGAAAACTAATCAGGAATTCCTAGCTGAAAACAAAACAAAATTAAACCTGTATCAGAAACAACTACAGGTTTCACAAATATTTATTGAACCCTTTTTATTAGTTTCGGCTACTTTGAGTTTGGTAGATAAAGAGTTAAAAGAATTATGTCAAATGTAGGTGTGGTTATCTTTATGTTAACACCATTAGGGAATGTGGTGTTATTGAAGAATTTGAGGAACGATGCAAGCGCCGCCGGTCGCTCGTCGTAGGGAGTGGGGGAACCGAGTGCTCGGTGTGCACTACTCCGGGACTGAATTGCATCCGTTCGGGTCGGCGCGGCGGATGCGCGGTTCCGACAGTCGCGAGTCGTCTCGGTGACAAACTGCCCTTCACTCACTTTGAACTAGCACCGGATGCGGATGTCGCTCGTCGCGCAGGAGACACTAGTTTGTCTATTATTGGTTTTCTATTTAATAGACGCACGAATATTGCTGTTCGTAATTACAACACGCACGCATCAGCTAATTCAAATGCATTCGTACTTTATTAAATTTTAATTAGCACACGTTTATTCATTACGCTTGAAAGTAAGATATTATATCTTTTGCGGTCACTTTGTAAAACATATCGGAGTATCTATATATAGTTACTTAAAATAAAACAAAATTAATTATTAACTTCTAATTTTTTAACACTTCTCATATTTTAAGCTATTTTTGCAAGTTAAATGTTGGTAGCGAAAATAACGATATAGATTTGGAAACATACTGTCCACTTTCGTATGCAACGTGAATGCAAGTCGCACCACAACGCGCCGCGTCACGCCGTCCCGCGGCTATTCCACGTAGCAACCGAGAACCGGAACTCGGATATCCGTCACACGGATGTAAATCAGTGGCAAAATGACTTCGCACCCATCTCCGCACCCCGCGCTCGCCCTCACCGTGTCTCATTGTACGAATAGATTACAAACTTACAAATGTTTACGTAAATTTTACATTTATAAAAATAAAAGCAAAGCAATTTCTGAAATTCTTTATGATTTAGTTCACGTATTTTATCATTTTCACAATTCACGATTGCTTCGAGTTTTACGACGCGACTATATATATCTACAGTAGGTACATACCCACTGTGAACAAATGTTTATTACATTGTTTAATGTCTAGCAAACACTTATTAAACTGATGTGTACTTATAGTTTACTTACCGTCGAATCTATATTTAAATAAATGCTTATCTCAGCTCGCTCCTGGATCCTCGGCTATCAAATTAATATATAATGTTGAAAACTCATTATTTTTTCATGGACAATTCTCTCTCGTCCGTACAGAATAACATTATTTGTTTGTTTTTATACATTATTGTAATATTCTATACAATTCTCTGAGACTTCTGTTTCCCTTTCAATGCCAATGATAACGATTTTTAATAATTATATTGTATTCCATTGAATTATAAATAAAACAATTCACAAATTAAATAGATACATTCATTTCTATAGTGACAAGGCTGAGCAACTCCAAGTAAACTCTTTACTTGTAAGTTAACGCCACGTTCAGTGCTTAGAGTCCGCTGCTCCGCGTCGCCCCGAAGGACATGTTTGTCTTAGTTCCAGGAAAAGGTTTGGTTTGTTGGCTATATACATTTGATATGCATTTTTATATTTAAAGTGACAAGTTATCTCAAGGATATAAACATGTACGTCATTATCATAGAATATTATATCAGTTTCATGGTCATTACTGTATGCTGAAAGCCCAAAGCAATATGATTACAACAACAATATTCACTTGAACTCGAACAACATACATTAAGAACTCTCAAAACAAGTTAAAAGTAACAATTGAAATAAGACTTGAAACGATTTAAGCCTCACACTTGGAAAGCAATGGTTCTACAGTGAAAACAAAACCATTACAATTTGGAATTAGAAGCGTAAGGGGGAAGAAACAATATCTTCGAGATTCAAATCAGCTTATAATGGTATTTCTCTCTTGTTATTTTTTGTTTTTGGGACTTTTATTCTACCGAATATATCAGTCCCATTGTACCCTGTCCTTTATAACATCACATCAGGTCCTCAACATCACATCACATCAGGTTAATAAATGAGGATATGGCAAAACAATCCAGGGGGAAGGGTTCATCATTCTGCGGAATCGATATGAGTCATCTCAATATGTCAATACTTATTTTTTCGAAAATATTCAATCGTAATAGTAATATTAGAATATCAAATTAATCTCTATTATTTCACTTAATATATCTGGTTATAGACGATCTAATACCTTATCACGAGTGCACACGCATAGAAATGTTCGTAGCAATGTATTCGAGCGCTCTGCCTACGACATTAGCAGATGCGGTATTATACTTCGAGTTCTAACATGCACTCTATCTTTAAAAGCTTTTATAGTTTAAGCCAAGGTGGCTTTGAGTTACCAGCTGTGGTCTCGTAGAAAACCAAGTATCTTTATATAGAAGATTATGAAGTTCCTCAGAAAGGGAATCGTGCGGACGCGACCGTTTGCGTAAAGTGTATGCGTGAAGTAATGCGACGCCTTACATAATGCATAATTTAGCGCGAGCGCTGTCGCTGTTCTGTCTACAGGAGTGTAGCTACGTACCTATCTACTGCCAGGAGTCAGGTGCGCTCCACCGCGTCTGCTACTTTAAAACATAACTTGTTTACGTTAATTACTTACATCCTTACACGTTGTCGTTCGATAGCATTCTCGAATATTTTACTTAATATGTATATTCTTTTAGAATGATAAAGCATGATTTTTAGTGTTTCATTTTCATGAAAGGAACCATAATACTAACCCTAACCCTATACGATGTCTGTCATTCCTTTTGAACTGTAATAGCTAGCCAACAACACAGAATATCTGTTATTGTTCCTGATATGTGAATCAACAAAAATAATAAAAATAAAATATTAAGGAAAGTGCTAATACAAGAAACTTGTTTTTTTAACATCTATTTTTCTGATTCCGTACATCAAAATAAAAATAAAACGGAACCCTTATAGGATCACTTTGTTTTCCGTCTGCCTGGCTGACTGACTGTCTGTCCGTGTGTCAAGACACTTTTTCTCGAAAGCGACTGTAGGTAATGTACTGTAGGTTTTTCTAGGTTAACGTATTATAAAGATACGGCACTTCGTAGTTAAAATAACGATCACAAACGAATTACAAAAACCGGTTCTTCCCGCAGGCTTACAGTCTTGAAAATTGGCATGAAGGGAGATCATTTAACAATAATTAAGAAAAAAATCATAAAACAAGGAATTTCTTACCCAGTATGAAATTATTATGCAACAAAATTGTATTAAGTTTTATTTTTTTCTTTCGAGAATCGTTTCAGGTGTTAAGTCGAAATGAATATTAAATATTAAGAATTATTCCCTCAGACTGCTGTAAACAAATCAAGATTCCAAGTTAACGCAATAAAGAGATACAGCCTTTCATACTAAAAGTGTAAAGGTCGCACTCAGTGACCGACTATCAAAACCAAGCTACATACAATTTTGAAAGCCTACAAGTTATGCTTTTTAATGATATCCATATAATCATAGTAAAAATTGATCCGGGTCGCCTTTGTGAGCATAAAATTCATTTATTACAAATATACATACGTACATTTTTAATATAACATAAGAAAATATTTCTCCTGAAACATTAATAATTTACTTAACATGGTTTAAATATTAAAGTTAGTTTAAGTTTATTTAAGGTGTTAGATTTTTCTATTTTACACAGAAGTCTAGTATATTGTACAAGATTTTTTTATCAACTATTTGTATTGTGTTTCTATTGTCCTATGTTAAAGGACCACCTTGAGTTATAAGTGCACTAACAGACAGACAAACGGACAGACCGAGACATCAAAGAATATAAGGATAATATATAAACAATATTTATGCAAAAGACTGTACAATAATGCACGGTAACTATTGTAATCATGCAATCAGTTTGGAACCCTCAGGGCGTGAGTTCTATTCGCTACTTGTCACAGTTTTTCCTTTATTATACTCGTATCTACCTTACAAACATCAACACATACAACACTAAAAGGCCTAAAACTTAGTGTAAACATGTTACAAATACCAGATTATAACAAGAAATAATAAAAACGAGTCAAATGTGAGTCGGGCACGCACTAAGGATCCTAAACTAAATGTTTATTTTTTTCTAAATACACAAGCGTGGTATGCTTTGCTTTTGCGATTTTCTTCACATTTTTTATTCATAAAATTATTATTCAATTCTAAACACGCATTTGTTTAAATAAAATGGATTTCCAATAAGCTCAGTAAGACATCCGAAGTTCTGGGTCCTCTCTCGAGGGATTCCGTTTAAATATTCAGCGCGGGTTTAAGAAGCGGATACGGTGAGTATACTACCGGTGCCGCAGCCGACCTCCTCCCAAAATAAGTACTGTTTGTACCGAGTTTGACCTTGTAATTTCAGCCTTTACTACGAACTTCTTCAGTTTAAGTAAAACAATACATTTCAGAAAAGGTTTTCAAGGGTTCATCAAATTAGTTATTTGAGATTTTTAGCTTTTTCTATCAAATCAATTTGTGACACAGAATAACACATAATTTTCAAAAGTACGTTCACAGCGACGTAAAACCCTTTAGCCAAAGTTACTGACAAGTCTGATGATCTGCCAAAATAAATTATAACTTTTTTTTTCATAAATTATAAAAACATGCCTAAATTGATTCTTAATACTTAATAAAAAAAAAACTGGCAAGCTATTTAAGACTATGTAGGCAATCTATCGTAAACCCAAAGTGTGGGTTCATAGAGAGAGAGCTTGAAGTTTAGACGTGTCTCGGCACCGTCGCGTCGCGTCGTCTCGGATGCGGTGCGGTGCTGGAGAGAGCGTTCCAACTCCTTGAGCTCTCGACTCACTGCGACTAACAACTGCCCCCTAAAACTTCTCTAGTGTTTGGTACTTATCCGTTCAGCTCGATTCATTGAATTATTTCTTTTACTTTCCTCAACTCTTATTCGTCCTACGTTTAGACATGGATTTTCTAATCTTGAGTGGAGTGCCCACTGTTACTTACCATGTGGAATTCATAATTCTGAGTAATTTTCTATTTCATCTTTTAACCAGAGGAATAATTTGCGGAGAACTAATCTGAATAATATAAATGAGAATTGGGATTTCGATAAGGAATCGAACTCGCGAATCCATTGATTATACTCAAGCACTTTGCTCGTTAGGGTGGCACAAAAAACGATATACATATTTTTTTACTTCTCACATGAATTATGTTAATATAACACGTTTTAAGAATTCTTAACAAATCTGAAATTTTTAGGTTGATATTTCATTTTATAGAGGCCGCTTACGATTTTTTAAATTATAAACGTATCATAATTTATATGTTTTCAAGCGACCTGTAAATGTAAATATTTTTTTTACATATAGATGACATCTTAAAGAACTGAAATAAAGCAAGAGAGATATTTAAAAAATAAAATCGGACAAGTAGCGAATAGGACTTGCGCCCTGACGATTCCGAACTGATTACATTACATACGGTACATTATTGTATCGTCTTTTACATAACTATTGTACATCCTTAATTCTCTCGGCTTGTCTGTCTTTCTGTTATTGCGTTCAAGAACAACTTAACAGATTTCGGTGAATATTTTTTATATTTTTATAGATGTTTTTACTTAAAAGGTTTCAGGCTTAAAGTTTTGAAACGTTATGGAACAAAATATAAGGAAAAAGTAATGATAATTAATATGTATAAAATAAACTCGAAAAAAAAATCACTACCAACACGCTTTCTTGGAATACGCTGCCAAACCCGTTAAACATAGTACAATAGAAACACAATACAAATAGTTGTTAAATAAATCTTGTCTGTGTAACCTAAGAAGACCTAAAATCTTATACACTAAGACACAATAACTTTATTATTTTAGCCACGATAAGAAAATAATCTTACAAAAGTCATCAAAAATATTTATGTTCTGTTAAAAACTGTAATCTAAAATCTTGATTTTTCATTACAGCAGTGTGAGATCATAGGTCTTGATATTTAATATTAATTACAACTTTATACCTGAACTATTATCGTGAGAAAAAATAAAACTTAATATAATTTTGTTGCATATATCACACGGGATTACAAATTCATTATTTTCGGATTTATTCCTTAACTTTTAACAACTAAACATAAGATATTGCGGGTAGAATAGAAAAATATGATTCTGAAGAGGACAAACAAATAGCCAAATCGCCAAATAGCCAAATCGCGTGCCAAATTACATAGCTGTTCCTTTAATTATAGCTGTAGGAATTTACGTTCTACAATTCATTTACAAAAGAATTTGTTAATTTCTTTGCTACTTGGCAAGTCTTAACTGTCAATCAATTACGATAAAAAAAATAACTTATTTAAGTAATTATAAATATTTTTTGACAAGTTAGAAATCACAAATCAAACAAAGTAACAAATTGTATTGTAAATTATTTGAAGAACGTATATTCCTAAAGCTTTAATTAAAGGAACAGCTATGGAACTTGGCACCCGTTAGACGTCAGCTCGTCTATCGGTAGCAACGATTACCTCGAACGTCGTTTCTACCGAACTTGACACCTTTTTCACATTAATGTTTTACTTGGGATAGGTTCTACATATGATGTAGATGAAGAACGATGGTTTCATACATTTTTTTAGGGATAATGTTGGTTCAATTGTGTCGCCGTCAGTTACTCAATACGTATTTCAGTGTTTAATATCAGCAATTTGCTTCCTTAGAAGTAGGACAATGTAAATCCACTTAAATAGTTTAAACAAAATAAACTCAATTCCGAGTCGTAAGCTCTGTAGATAAATATGTTGAGAAACTTTTGAAAGACTATTACGCTGTCACCAAATACGCTTCAATAAATTTCCACTCTGCGCATAACTCGGCTTTCGGTTGCCGGAGGGCGCAGTTAGAGGGCGCAGTTTACCGACTTACCGCCCTTCCGAGCGGCTCTTTAAAGCTGTAATAACGAAATCAAAACTTACCCGAAAACTTTTTTAACGAGTTCGGTCTGTGACCGCGGGTCCGACGCTCTACTTTGAAAAGAAAAAGTGCTGGGAAATTTTAAATAATTATTAATGGTACGTATTGCGAACATTTTACGCCATTTTTGCAGTTAAAATAAGCTTCAAAAATACTATGGCTGTTTTCTCTTTATTTAAATCACTAAATAGAAGGATCCGCAGCGCAGCACAGCACAGGCAGTACAACAACCTGACTATTGTGACAATCCCCGTCGTATTACATTCACATAATAATATAAGATGTGTATTTCGCAACAAACAAACAGTTGTTCGTTTTCAACAATTGAAAAATAACGTGTTTTGTTATTATATGCATTTAAATTTTGATATGATAATTCCTCCTCATCTCCATCATCAGGTCTACGTTAGTCCTCTGCTGCAGGATGAGGTGCGAGTAACTCGTTTCCAAGGCTCGCATACGATAATACAATCACATGTACGAGTATGTTTTGTTATATTTGATAAATATCACTATACTTTATACAATACATATTTATATTTTCCATTGGTAAATGATAAGTCTTCGCTGAAGCGCAGCGGAGACCAGTCTTTATCCGAATACCATAGCTATTTTCAAGGTTTAACCGATTGCCTTTTATATTTAATGACAATTTAGTTACATTTCGATGTCATAATTGACAGATGCGTAATTCAAATGAGATATTGCGATCATTGTACAGAGAATTAGCAGAGCGCGATAAGCTAACTATGCATAATTGGTTTTTATCCTTTTTACCCCGCTATGGCGAAGCCAAAAGAAGGGTTATGATTTCAGCCGCTATGTATGTATGTATTTACGAGTATGTATGTTTATCTACATATCTTATAAACTACCTATTATAATTTGTAAACGGAAGCGTCTTGATCGTCCGCTAGTTACAGGCTATGTGATGTCATACTGAATTTAATACGGAACACATAAAGTTCTTTATTAAAAAAATATATTTAAAAGCGTGTAACCGTCACACGCGATTGAAGTAAAACCTTTTGGAGTTGTAAGAGATGGCGATCAAGTTAAAAATAAATACATCATATGAGAATTTATTGCATAGCAGTCCATAGATTTTAAGAATTCAAGAACTTCAAGAAGAAACGTGATGGAAGTCGGTTTATATATTAAACTGATGTCCTTGTATAGACGACGCTTGGAGTACCAAACCTAATAAATGAGGTCTTTAGAATTTAGATTGCTGAATAATCCTCATGACTCCCGACCTTTTGAAGTATTACAAGATTAAGGAGTCTTTCAAATCCTGAAACTTGATCCTATAACATGAATCTATTGTCGGAAACGTAATTTTATGTAAGCAATGCAAGCAAGGTGACATGCGACCACGGCACTGCGGCCCGACGCGGCGGCAACGCTATCCTCTGAACATCTTTATATCTATGTGTTAAATTGAATTATTATATAAATTGTCTACTTTTTAGAAGATAAATAATTGAATAGTTGGTATCTATATGAATTTCGGACAAGAATAAATATTCTTGTTTTGTAATTTTAAAAGCGCGAATTTTTACGTAGTCTGGTTTTAGTTTTTAAACTTATTTTTATATATATAGACGAACTCTTTTGAATGTACAAAATTCATGCGATCATAAATAACTTTGTATCGTGTGAGCCTCCGCCCATACGATCCATACACGCAGCTACAATAGAATTTACTTAAGACTTTTAGAACTCTTCCCATGTAATCCTTTTTTCAATTTTATTTACGTCTCAAAGAGATCCTTTATAAAGTTGTGTTTATACGTAGCCTTTACAAAGTGATACTTAAAAAATATGATACCTACTTATTATCTACACTAACATATAAATATCAAGGGTTTGTTTGTTTGAACGCGCTAATCACTAGAACTATTCGTTAAATATAAAATGTATTTTTAAATTTTAATGTCTGTTTATTGAAGAAGATTATAGGTTATATAACTTCTCGCTACGGATCTAAGGAGCGGAGCAGTAACCATGAATATTAAACAATCTGGCAAGTTGTATGCAAGTACGGGAAGTGAGAACAGTTGGACGAATAAATTTAACACGGGTGAAACCGTGGGGCACGGCTGGTATTTATATATTTGTACATATATATAATTATCACTTCAACTATGTATAAGGATAAGAATGAATTGCTGACATTACAATTACAAAAGTACTTATTTAGTGAGTAGAAATGGTAGCATGGAATCGGCGGACCGTTCACATTCCTATTAGATATTCTGTGACTGTGAGAGTATACTATGTCATGTGATTGTACTTGATCCTGATGACGCTCACTAGACATGTGAGCCTCGTGCTTGACAATATCGAGGATAATTTCTGTTGCTGATGTTGTATGTACAATGCGACAAACTCTATTTTATTTAAGTTATTGTACTTGTATCTAGGTTTACCCAATTGCCTTTATCATTAGGTACTTACTCCTGGAAGAAAACCAAAAAAGAACTTGTAATATAAAACTAGGCAATGTTCTCAAGGCTCTTTTTAACTCTAAGACAACTCTGATATCAGTTCTACAGAGTAGTAAACCCCTCCCCGTGGATTGTTTTGCTATATACTCGTTTGTTACCAAGTGCGCAGCGCCGCGCGCAGGGGAACCTGATTTGAATCTCGAGATGTTGTTCTTTCTGTTGATGTTTTGTTTTTATTGTAGAATATTTGTTTTCTGAGTGGGCTTAAATCTTAAGTATCTTAATCGTAAGGCTTAAATCGTTACAAGCCTAGTTATACCTAATAGCTACTTCTAAAGGGTTTTGAGAGTTCTTCGAGTCATATTACTTTCAGTTTACAGTAGGTACATTATAATGACGTACATTTTTATATTTTCGAGATAGTTATGTAAACTCTACAAATGTATTACATTGTAGAACATTAACATAATCCATGGACACGTAAATGTCTGTAGATTATGTTATAATGTGTAAGGAAAAAATTCATATTATAATACATATACGATTATGTCCGGTTTATAAATATATTATTTGGTTGATTTATAATAGTGTAATTGCCCGAAATGTTACAACTTATGTATTGTTACGACCTACATCAAACCGAATATCTTTCGAATACAAAATAAATATCTACCAAAATCTAGAAATCTCTACAGAAAACAAACACCGTGTATATATAGGTAAAATAATGTCCGTCGATGCACGTCAATTCGCGGAACGCGCACACTGTAATCTTATCGCTCCCAGTATTGTTTTTATGACTTTAAACGGGTATACACGAGAGTCACAGTCGAACTGGAGCCAGTTCTATTTTGACTATAATACGTTACACATAATTTTGACGAAAAAAATATAGTTCCTTACAGAGTTCAAGTGTTTGAGTTTGGAGGAAAACGTTCTTTAAACATTCTGGACACAGCATGGATCGACGTGAGTTCAAATCCCTGCAATGAGCCTGAGCTTTCGGTGAAGGAAAACATCGTAATGAAACTACACCATGATGGAAGGGCTTTTTCTAATGCCCGCCTGGCTAGCTACCACTCTCAAATTGAAAATCTGTCGTCAAGCACCCGTACGTGTGTTCCGACAGCTGCACTTGAGACCCAGTCTTCTCACTAAGCTCAGCGTGCTACCATCTTGAGCCACATCGTCACTTAAGATCAAGTGAGATTGTGGCCATAACGTTAAACCTATAAACGATAAGAAACTAGTACATTATTATTTTTAAAGAACAAGGTCAAAAGAAATGTCGACAAACATTAAAATGACCAAGCAAATTATGAAACAGCGCGTCACATCACGTCGCGGTCGCGTGACTCCGAACACCTCATGGGAACTAAAATACCCTTATCACACGATCAGCCTGTTTCCGTGACGGGTTCAATTCCGCGCCGCCGCCTCGTCATACAGCCGTACTTACCATTTTTTTTATTTTTTGTTATAGGTTTTTGGCGTTGGGGCCACAATCTCACCTTATGTTAAGTGACGATGTGGCTCAAGATGATAACACGCTAAAACTAGTGGGAGACTGGCTCTCAAGTGCAGCTGCCGGAACACACCTATTGGTGCTTGGCGACAGATTGTTTTCCTTCACCGAAAGCTCAGGCTCATTGCAGGGATTCGAACTCACGTCAATCGACGCGAAGTCGTACACGCTACCACTGAGCCATCATTGCTTCATACCTTGTTTTTGGTATCCCGTGTTGATACAATTTGTTGCACAGTGTAAACGCTTTAACTGGATTGTAATAAACTATTCGGTTTTTTTCAAGTTAGATAAAAAATACAATAATTATCATTTTTTGATAACTCCTGGGTCACCCGTGATAGAGGCGCGGCGGTGCGGGCAAGCCACGGCCCTATCCCTATGTACTGAATAACTGCAATCATTTTACGCGCAGCACGTTTTTGTAAACAATAACTTTGTAAAATAAGTATCTTTTAACAATAACTACATACCTATATGAGCTCTTTCAAATTACTAAAGACTTGAAGAAGCTTAAACCAAATTGAAAATCGAATCAAATTTATTAAGCTTAGATTAGTCATTGTCACGGCTGTCTTTGTCAGCCTCCTATTGATAATAATGTAAATTAAAATCTATCAACGAAGACATTGCATATTAGATGGTCTGTCTTTTGATCGGTAAGCATTTCAATAATTTACAAAACATTATGAAACCACCACATGTAACTTCTACAGAATCGAATCCGCGAGAATCATATTTTCAGTCAAATACCTCAAGCACACTACTTAGCTCTTCGTGCACTTCTCTTATTAGTCAACAGTTATTTCGTGCCGATACATTACACAGTACATATGTATGTACTAGTGGACGCCCGCGGCTCCGCACGCGTTTTTGTTACGCAGTAGTTATTTTTATCCCGTAATTTTACTCATATTATTGACAATTCATATAGCCTATCGATTGAGAAATGACACTACTTCCCGTTTACGAAATTTCATAAGAATCGGTCAAACCCTTTTTTGAGTTAAATCCGGACATACAACTACACAGAATTAAAAATACGAATTTTAGTATATTATTATTTAAATGGCAACGGTTACCATGGCAAAGGTATGGTAACAGGTACAATAGTTGGAGTTTTTGGCGGGATCACAAACTGTCTTGTAGTGGTTTTTATTTTTTAGTCATAAATTTGTGTTATTTGCCTCTATATCGTGTAATACGGGTGGCGTTTTGCATAATATAGCTTGGTTATTGAGTACAAGTGAAGTGAATTGGAAATATTAAAAAGGATCATGAATTCTGAGATGCCACAAAAACTCCCTAGAAAGTTCTAAGAAGGGAGCCACCATCTTGTTAGGATCCTGAAATCGTCATAAGACTGGAAACTATATTCACTCGATAATGACAGTAATGGTCTTTAATAAAGAGATCCGCTCGCCAAATTAGTAAAAAGAAAAAGAAGAACAACAACAGTTACCAAATAAATAAAATAGTATAATCTATACAAATTAAAAATATATATTGTAGAAGGTTTCTTAGACTACCTTATACTATTGTATAATTTATTTCCTTAATTAAATTTAGGTGAAAAATTTGAAAAAGCTGAATTTTTTCCATTGGAGAGTATATGTGGTTTATGAGTGGTTAAAATTTATCATGAAATCTATAAACAAAAAACATTTTTTCATGGTACAAAGTTTCAACCCATATTTTACACTCTTCAACGATGATTTTTTATAAATTGATGTATTATTTTTACCAAACAAACTTTCCGCCCCTTCTTATACACCCTTTACTGATGATTTTTGATAGATGCTGATACACGTGTTTCATTATAAGGTCTTACAAGTCAAAAGACAATACTTGCACCGCATGCAAACTTTCAACCCCCCTTTTTTCACCCTTAGATGTTGAATTTCTCAAAATCCGTCAAAGTCAAAGAAAAAAGTCAATGTTCTTTCACCCACTCCATACAATCTTCAACCACTATTTTACACCATTAGAGGTTGAACTTTTCAAAATCCGTTCTTAGTGAACGTCTACATCGTGAAAGGAGTAACTATCCTAAATTTCAAGTCACTCGGACCTATAGTTTCGGAGATCACGTGATGAGTTGTATTTCGCTTTTATATATATCGATTTTAAAGAATATTCATAACTATATGCTTTTCTTTGACGTGGTTAGTAATTTTCACCAATCAACTATTTAAAATATATTTTTCACATTAAGTACGGTCGCGTCAACGTTGAAACCATTTCACCTTCACATACTCCATTAGCTTGGCATTCAGGTTACGTTATAAAATATATTCCAGCTCGCACGATAATATATCTTATTTTCATCGGAGTACAGTTCAATAAATAATGAATATAATGAATGAAATTGGCAGGAAGGTGAATAGCTGAAATTAGAGGAGTTTCGCAAACAAGGGAACTTGAACACTTTGGTGGTAAATGAGAACTCTCGACAAAAAGCTGTCCTATTGTTTCATTCACAACTTATTTTCGCCTGAAACTGGTTGTCGCCGGCGGTTCGTGGCTCTATTCAACGCTTTGTCCTTTTATATAAAGGAATTTGGGAAATTGTTTAATTAGGAATGCTATAAAAATATTCAAAGGACACGTTTCACGCCGCGTCTATACATATAATAAAACTCAACGTCTCTCTGTATGTCCGTCCGTTTATGTTCTTTTCACGCGAAAACAACTTAGCCGATATACATGTTCTTTTTTTAAATTCATTGTTATGTTATCTGGCCAGGTTATACACTATATTTTGTTAGATAAAGTAATATACGAAATAAGCAGCGTCGATAATGGTGAATCAATTTGGAAAAAATATATATATTTCTCGTGTGGAAACAGAAAACCATTAATAACAACTGTCCTACTCTCTCTTATTACTATGCTGAATTTCTCCGTTAGCAAAATTCATCATCATTTTCATGTTGACCTGCGATTTACGTCTACCTCATCATATAAACAGTTCAGTACAGAGATTTAAGAACAGAGAGAATACGATCACAAGAACAGACTAATAAACTTTCAACGCCACTATTTATTACAAAAAAAAACCTCTACTAACACTAAGAAGATACACAATATTTTCCCGGTATAAGCCTCAAAAAATATCGGAGGCGGTAACAGTAAAATTTGCTGACAAAATGAGTGGATTAAACGAAAAAGTTCTCGAAACCCATGAGGTAGGTGACGGCCGCGTCCGCGCCATGCTAATACGTCCCACTAACTTTCAATAACGAGTGTTGGCTGTGAGCTTTACGAGTACTGTCCACATGAAACGCTTAGGGATAACATGAACACAAACTAAAGTTGATTGTAATGCATTGCGCTGTTCACAGAGTGCTGTAAGAGTAATGCGACGGGAAGCTGTCACCACGTAGGTACCTAATGGTCTCTGTTTTATTATTTAATTTTAATTTTTTGTATAGTTCGTAAACTTTAATAATAATTTAAAAACGTTTCTATTGGTGATGTTTGAGATTGTATCGCGTTTGAAATAGAAAACATGTTTGGATAAAAATAATTATTTACGGCGAGCGAGGACAAAATTAGTATTATATGTAGGGAAGCAAATAACTTTCACACGACACCACATTAGTCGGACGTGAGAAGCGGACAAGCGCCTCTCCGCCTGACAACTCTCTCTGTGCAGTTGGAAACTGAACTCGTGATCTCGACTCGCAGCCACTTCGGGGAAAATAAAGCTTATTATCTGCTTAGCATTTTTCATTAATTAATAAATAACAATATTTATAATTAACTAAATTAATATACAAATTAAACGAATCGCATAAGGCTGAATACATTTTCAGTTTGGTTCCTCTAATTCAAAATTCAATCATTTTAAAGTGGCACTTCAGTTGGTTATTCATGTTTGGATATTTGACAAATAATGCGATTTGTAGACAGTATTGGCTTTATTTACCTATTTTAAAAATAAGACCAATAACAGACATGCCTTACCTCATCGCTGTCGCTGTTGACAAAATAATACTTGCCAAGATAGAAACCTCACATCAAAGAAACGAACACATTGTTTTGTAAATAAGTTGAAAAACATACATCCCTACAGCTATAATTAAAGGAACATCTATGGAATTTGGTACCCGTTAGATCTCAGCTCTTTTATCGGTGACAACGACTATTCCGAACGTAGTTTCTACCGAAATTGACTCCTTTTTTAAATTTATGTTTTTGTTAGGGTTAAATATTTGGATACGTCGCTATTCGGCTCCATGTGTAGATGGTCGTATTGTTTTACTAGCTGTGTCCGCGGCTGTGCTCGCGTGGACTACAAAATGCTGTCGATCGTTTTTCGAATTATTTTTATTTGCGCGGAACCCTAATTCTTTTTCTAAAATAAAAGCAGGCTAAGTTACTCCTTATAGCATTAGCTATCAGCCGGTGAATGGCCCGTAAAATCGGCCCAACCGTTTCGGAGATTACCTGGAACAAACAGACAGACAGACCAAATTTTTTTTTGTTGTTGTTATATGTACCATATATACTTTAATATATTATGCATTTAGTCAAAAGCTTCTCCCGCCATGGCTATGAGGCATTTTCCCGTACTAACAGCGACGTTACAACGTCTGACCCGTGCTGCCGCAAATAACAATGTTAAAAATGGATCGTGTTGAACCATACAGTTTAAACCTTTCATTTTTAACGAGCGGTATCTACGTCCCTAACGCGATATTGTAGCTATCTTTTTAAGGGAATGCCAGATAGATGTGTTTCTTACACAAGAAACACTCTTCAAACTCAGTAGGCGCAATCCTACGATCACGAACTGCAGTTAGAAATGAGTCACCCAAGTCGGCGGCACTCTCATTTACTATAAACGTTCACTCTACTGCATTCCAGTAGATCCTCCCGGACTCGCCAACTTGGAAGTCTCAGTTCGCAGAATAAGCATGACTGACCATCCGTCAACCACGTACGCATATCTCTCCCCGAGTAAAAGACTCCTTCAGTCCGACACGGAGGCGCTCCTTTCACTCGTTCAATCGGTCGCCATAGCAGGTGACCTCACCAGTGGACACACTCTCTTTAACAGTTCGTTTAAAACCCCTATCCTAGTATATCCTAGTATATAGACAGTACTTGATATAGTCCTTCTCAAAGGTGTTTCTACAAGTCGTACACGAAGTAAACTCAGATCACCGTCTGGTCATCCTTCAACTCGGTCAACCCTTTGACCCCAGTCCTCCTACCTTCAAAGTAGTGGACAACGTTAAGCTTACGTTATCTTACGGCCAACACGTACCCGTCCAGCCTAGATAGGATCCCAGACGAACTAGTGTCAATAGCAGACGCTGACTTAGCGATCGATTACCTGGTCGACTACCTCCAAACCGGCGTCAGGGATGCCTCGAAAGAGATGCAAGTGACGAATGATCGCCGCTTTGTACTCCTTGCTGACGTGCGAGCGATGACCAACGAAAAGAACGCCGCAATACGTGCGAATAAGTCTTATCAATCTAGGGATAACTGCGTTCGGTTACGCGCACTTCAGGGAACGGTTAGAATTCGCATAACCGAGGTCAGAGATCACCAGTGGGATAACCTCGTAGAGGGACTCAAGCCGTCCCACCTGGCTTTCTGGAACCTTGCCTGCTCTCTCAAGTTAGACAAATCATCTGTCACGATGCCGGCCCTCGAAAGGGCACCCGTTCTCCCATTCGTATTCGACAGCGACCATAAAACGGAAAGCCTTGCCGCAAGTATGAAAATCCAGTGCTCCTCAAACTGCACACGTCACATTGCACATATCAAGTCTATCGCGTCCTCGGTACAGGAATATAGCTCGATCCCTCCTGCGAATACCCTACCCCCGGAGACACCTGATGAGATCTGAGCCGTTAGGTATTCACAAGTCCGTCAAGGAAGCTTTGCTTCCCGATTGCTATCGCCCGATCAGTCTCCTCAACACGTTAGGAAAACTTCACCAGCGGTTCCTTCCTTATACCCATTTGAGCAGTTCAGTTTTCAGGCCAAACACTCTCGCAATCGTCAAGTACACCGCCTCACGGAGTACATCACGGTGCATACTTCAATTGATTAAATGTATAATTTCATAATATTTGTTCGTTTTACTTTTTCCATATAAAACGCTAATTTCATATGTAAAGACCTATTATTTGCGACGCTTACATTGTCCGTGCGTTGATGAATTGTTAATATAATTCAATATGAATCTAACTTGTTCAGATTCCTATAGATATTTTAATAATAATAAAACCTTGAACAGAAATATGTAAAAGTAGAAAATTATAGAGAAAAAAGAAAGGAAATCAAAGAAAACCAAATCAAGAGCAATAACAAATACAAGTAAGAGTCAAATACAAGATTAATAAAAAAAGATAGCAACTCTAACTGCATGCTCTAGTCCGTGAGTTAGACATAGGGAGAGAGAGCTGCGTGTGAAGTCACCTATTTACTTAACTCAGATTGCTTATATGCTGTTTCCTTTATTTTCAAATGGCAGCAATAATTTCAGTCACCAAAGTGTATATTCATTACCAATATGTATCACCTAATTATAATATATATTTCCAACAAATATTTTTGTCATTATATTAATGAAAACAGTCTCCATACGGAGATAATAAAAATGGAGATTTGGTCAAATCCCTAAGCCAGATGATCAATTCACGGAAGATGTGGCTGGGTTAGGTTAGGTTTGACTTGTGATCGGCCTGTGTGCTTGCCGTCTGGCCCACCTTGGGAACTAGAGGCTGAGGTGCTCGCCGCCGTTTATATGTTTACGGCGGCGAAAAAAAGAAAAGGGAAACCTCTGACACCCATTGAAGTTCTTATGTTTAGGCAGAGAGCCTAATCCGTTGTTATGCAGCAGTGGGCATTGAACCAGGCGATTGCGCGCTACGGTAGTTACACTACAGAAGCCATCCGCTCGGTCGTCCGTCGATGGAAGGGAGCGAGGCTCCCTGACGGTTAGATTTGTACAGATACTGTTTGGGTGTGGGTTGTTCCGTATGGTACCTGCACCGGATCGCCCACCACAGCGTGCTATGAATGCGATGCTGTAGAAGGTACGGCACTCTGGGGGAGTGTGCTGCGTGGAAGGATTAGGAAGCGATTTGCCCGCCTCCTTCCTCCGCCCTAATCAAACTAAGGGAGACGGCTCGTCTTCCCATAGCAAAGGTGTGGCCGTGTCCCCCATTACGGTAGCGGATGGTACATCGTGACGTTTTTAGTGAGTAGGAGTGAGTATTTCTCCACGTTAAAAAAAAGGTTTGTCTTATGCTAAGAAATAGCGGGAGACGGCGAGCTCCAGATTTGAATAATATTGAAGTTCTAGTCAACGTTTTGATATTGTTTGGTGATTCGATTCTGGTGACCATCTATTATTTTAGGGATAAACATTATTAATTAGGCCATTGAACGTGCATTTATTCGGCGATAGTTAAAATCATACCCCTTTCAAGTTACTTTTTTTTACACGAATAAAAAAAATATTATATTTCATTTATTTCCCGGCATCTAGTACTTACATTGGTAACATTAAGTTACAAGACACAGCCGGCCTTATAAATTATCTGAAAACCTGATGTTAAATTAATTCTGTATATTAGATTTAGCTCCATCGTCCTTTTAACTAGGATAGGGCGTGGTAAATTAAGTACAGAATGTGGTAAGAGTACCTGAGGGCAGTGAGGGCCGAGAGCAGTGAGGGCGCTGAGTGTCGATGACCGAGCCCAACTATTTCCGTACATTGCGCCGTGGTCGAGCGGAGCTATGAATGGCAGAGTCGTAAACACTCGGCAAGCGCGGGCGCGGGCGCAGGTGCGGGCGCGGGCGCGGGTGCGGGCGCGGCGGCTCCTCCGAGGCACGACGTAGCTCCCGCAACATTCCGATGCTTTGATCTCAATGAATGAATGATTTTTACTCGCCCATAACAATGTTTGTGAACGGTTTACGATTTAAGAAATATTCAACCTGAATGCGTATCGTATTGTTAACTTGTTTTTATTACTTTGATGTTCAATTTACATTATTTATTAATATACTGTAAAACTAACATCGCTATATAAATAGTTATTTCTTTTTATAATGAAATTTATTTTAGAAGTTTAGCACTCTGCCAGCACTAACACTAGCACTAGTATTGTCAGTGACGTCACGAGATGTCACATCAAGTCACATTGCGTCACATCAAGGCGCGACTTCTCATGCACTCTAGACATATGTTTCGTCACGGAACTAACAAGCACACAGAATAAAGTTTTATTGTTATATCGTTGCAGAATACTACAGCAGAAGTAATGCAGACCCTAAAACCAGTTGCGGCGACGGCGGCGGTACAGCTGAAACATCTTCAAATCAAATTGTTTCTCAATTCAGATCAATACAACCTAACATTTTTAAGGTTCAAACTAACAACTACCAGAAACACCGTTTGCGATAATTCAATATGAAACTTAATAGCAATAAAATATAACATATAAAAATATAATAAAAACATATAGCACATAATGAAGCTGTCTGTTAATTAAAAGACTGAATGTTCAGAATCGGATCATTAGTTCCAACAAACATACTCAAAAACTGTACCTCCTTATAATATAAACTATGTGTTCTCTTCGAAATTGTACATAGTTAAGTGTCGTGGTCGGCGTCGAGGGTTTTTAAAAATTACTTCCAAGTGATTCTTAAGAGACTTTATTACAGAATGAAATCTTATTACAGAATGAATACATGGTTTAACAATGGTCTTATATATAATGTTCTAAGCCGTAAACACCAGGTGTTGTTTATAAGTAAATGACAAAAACATGTCGCAATATGTCTAGCCAAAATACAGGTGCTTATCTTAAATTGTAGTCTAAACATCCTGAGCGAATAAACAATTATCAGCATTTTTACTTATGTACCAATTTAATAAGTCGTAATAACAGAGGGTGCAGTATGCATAACTATGTACCATATTTATATATCGTATATATGTAAAGTATATATGTATCGTATATATGTAAAGAATATATGTAAAGTATATATGTACAGTATATATGTATCATACATATGTACCGTATATATGTATCGTATATATGTACCATATGTATGTACCGATTAACATGTCTTAATAAGGAATGTACGGACTGCATAACTACATACCTACCGATGAATAAATAAACATTTGAATATTTACATAAATTTAACACAGAAGTACGTTTTAAATATAGCCTTTGAGAACAGTGAAAATTATGTCAAAATATAAACCGTAGAAGAATAAGTAAGCAAAGCACAAACAAACTCTATTTTCCTCGTTAGTTGCTGAATTGGGGTTAAAATAAACAGAGACATTGATGACATTTCACATTACAATAAAACAGATTATGGTCGTTAACCCTCTCATATACATATATATAATTGTATTATTTAGGTACATAGAGAGAAAATAAAATTCAATTCTATTTCATTGACAGTAAGTGTCTTATTATTTTTCCTTCAAACATCCTTATTCTAAAAATATGATGTACGTAATAAGTCAGTACTCACTAAAAAGTATTTACTACAGTAAAGAGGTATGAACGCCACGGACATGGATTTGACAGCATGTTCACTCTGGACACTAACTGCGCATATGCGCTAACTAAACTAATGATTTCTACAAAAAATATTTTTGTTCTTTGATAATTAAGAAGAAGATTAAGCTTTAATAGAGTGAACTCTAACTCGAAACAAACATCGAAAGTTCTTTAACAATGGAACTACACTACACTACACCCTCAACAACTGTGCTGAAATCCGAATCAGTCTGCATTTAAATTAAAATCAATTGATTTACATTCGGCACGTTTTAAGTTTACATCATCGCATCGCGTCGCGTCGCGTCTGTGTCGGACGAAGCGCTTTCTCTATTTATAATAGGTATGGCTATGTTTTTAAAATTCTCGGATGTGTCTGCGTGCTGCCGCGCCTAGCCGTGGAGACAGACAAAACAGACGGATAGATGGACAACGCTTCTGCTTCACATCATCAACATGTACGTGGAAATAGTGTTTATATCAACATCGTATAACTACAGAGATAGTATCGGATGAAAATTTATAAAATTGTGTAATAACATCCTGTTATCCCTCTACCATACACGAAACCAAATATTGTGTCACAACTTGGCTATTTTTTCCCCACTGGAATGTTATAAAATCGTATCAAAATACTTATTTAAATTAATGCTTTGATGTTACTTAAGAATAATAAATCATAATTAGGTTATCTATGGTCATGTGATATTTGAATATAACCTAACTTTTATGTGCGTGATAGACAAAATGTGAACAGGAGTGCGCGGAGCTCAACATCAAAAAATAATATTTTATTTTCATTATTCGTACATTTGTTAATTTTAACATTTGTTAATCAATAATTCATTTTTCGCTTTTAAACTGTTCTTCTATTGTATTCATACAATTTTACCAGACTGGATTGGGCTTAGTAATGACGGTGTGTCTGTGTGATAGACACCTTCGTTAGATGTTAGTACTTGAGCTTGTCACTTCTTTTATATACAATAGTTAATTCAAAAAGCATGGAGCGTTTTGTTTAAACTAATTAAAAGCACATTAAACCAAAGAGCCCTCCGCGGTTTATGTGGCTCATTCTATATCCTAAGAGATGCCTTTATATACTCTCCTTGCAAATAGTATATATTCTAAATTCCAAGACAGTTCTTGAGGAGTAAACCAGTCAGTTCCAGAGCTGACACACTTATTACTGTAAAATCAACAAAAATGTAATACACTTGAAGGCGGTAGGCTTTGTAGAGTTCCACTCGAGAAGTTTAACGAGCAATAGCTGTTAACTCTGCTGGGTTCAGATATAAGTGTAATCGGCAACACCTACCGGTTTCAGAGATGATCCAGCTCACTTTTCCAGAAGCTATCAGCAATCTATATTTGACGAACTCTAGTTCTGCTAGAAGTTGTTATAGATTGGCGACAAGGGTTGCCATGATCACTTAGCTTGAGGTTGACCGCATATTCGTACGTAGATATCATTATACTACAGTTAGTAAGATATCAAAAGTCCCCCGCCCGCTCACCCGCCTCAGCTCTGCTGCCGTTCTGCGGCTCCCGGATAAGATTTCGTTTCACATTAATAAGCAAGAACACCTTTAAACTTTTATATTAGCGGGCGTGTATCAGCGTCACGCCAAGTATGCTAAAATTCTCGAACTTTGCCAATAACCGGGGCACGGGCTGGGGCGCGGGCGGAACAACTCGCGTGCCTAGTATAGCGGGGCTGGGTACGAGGGGGTGCGGGGATCGTCACTCGACAAGTTTTGAAACTTGGGAATTCAGTTTGTAACTTAAAATCGGATCAAAATCAGTTATTGTTATTGTTACGCTTTCCACAATAACGAAGGATTACAATACTTCAATATAACTAAAACAATATTTCAGAACTCAATACCGCTTAGTATATATCAAATATATATAAGAAGTTTTCAAAGTTTATTCAGTTAACACCCGACAGCGCTGTTAGTCCAAATTGAATGGAATAAGAGTTCATCGGTGTTCCTTTCGCGCGTGTGTCCAGCAGGGTTGGGTAATACTTACACTTGGCGGTTACAGTCTGTCTCAGCTGCCCTCAGCCTTGCCTGGCTGCTTCGAGATATCGCTTTGCCGAGTCGCGAGCTGAGTAACGGCTGCTTCCGACAACCCTCAAAAATCCCGGTCACCATCACTCTCTGGCCTAAAGATTCAATCAAGTGGAACCACTTCCATAACTGGTTTATAATAAACATAGATATTAAATAAATCTAACAAATAAATGTGCGAGTTCCCACGAACTAATTGCACCAAGTAGATCGCAATAGTTCAGTCGACTGTGAGAGCTCTTCAGCACGAGCAGCACAGCTTTGTGTTCTAAAATAACTTTTCGCTACTCTAATCAATTTAGTTTGTCTCTCGCGTTGCCCGCTGTTGCTCGCAGACGCTTCTACTTCCTAAACTCTCGTATACCGTTTCAATGTAACAAACCTTTCAACTAAAACTAATTGAAATTTTACATAAAATTGTGACTCTTTGTAAATTGTAACCGTTTGATCTACTGATCATCCTCCGATCAGATTGCGAGAGTAGAGAGTAGAGGAGACGTAGTTCAATGCTTGTCTACAGATCTAAGTAACTGTTAGAATCTGACGTCAACTTCGTAGAAAACTTTTTTTTTGACAAATTTTTGCGAAATAATCTATACACCTCACTTGATAGTGCAGGGTACTACAGCACATCACAGCATCGACACTCTGTTCAGCATCCTCTGCCAGATTATAGATACCAGAGTATAATGTTTTTGGAAGCTTCTAAATGCCTGCGTATGCAGCCAGTGAACTTCAGACGCAACAGAACAGAAGGAGCCACTGTGACAGGTTTTCAGTATATGATCCCGATACAGCAGATCCCGTGCAAATGGCTCGCACACAGAGTGAAGTGTAAGTTGACATTATCCGACAGTCTGCACCGCTAGCCCATGAGCCACATTCCGGCATCGTTAGTTATTTCATAAAGAGAAAATAGCGTTTACGAAGCACTGCACTGCAATTCAAAGTTACAACACGGCTTTAAAGCCCCTGGTATTGCAGCCGTCCATAAGCGACGGTAACCATTTACCATCAGATGAGTCCTCTGCCTCTGCTCTGCTAGTTGGCATTTAAAAAAACAGTAATGTTTCATGTAACCTCGTGACATCCATCACTGACATTTATGTAAAATCTAACTCTATTTAAACTAAACCGCTAACATTAAATATTATGGAAATTGCGTCGGCACACATTCGAGAGAACAGATGTTTCACTATGCTAATTGAACGCATATCACGATAATTCTACACCCTTTGATTTGGGTTTAACAATTTGCCTTTTGTTCCATACAGACACATACAGAGTCAAAAAGTACGTATATTGAGAATCTCAAAAAAAAGTAATATTTTCATTGTTCATGGTGATTTAGGTTTTATGGTATTTGAATTATCTACATATTAATGCATCTACAGTAATTATACTGTACATCTTACAACATATATTTCCTTTAAACAGACTGTTTACTATTTTATTCAAGCTTAGCATCGATTATGATTTCGCTAGATAGAGTCATTTAGTTCCGTTTAATTATTAATGTTTATAAGAAGAAATCTGAATTGTATTTGTATATTTCATCAAATCAAAGATTTTTTTTTTTACTATTATTGATTATTTGCATAGTACATAGTTTGTAAACAATTACTATACATGGAAATATCGTATCTAAAATCCGTAAAAAGGTTTGCTTTTAGTGTTGTATCTGGAGTTTAATCGCAGTGGCGCAATAAATGCTTTTATGTAAGCGTGAGACCGCATTTGTCCGGCGCTTCGTTCGACTAATTGGAAATGGGAAAACTATTGAGATAATATCGCTTTTGAATGTTAACTAACTTTATAGGAGTGATAACAATTGGAATGATTGAACGGAAGGGCAGGCTGGCGCCGCGACGCAATGTTCACGTGTCTGGCTACGAAACTCAATAGAAACTATATAACCTAACTAATACTACTAAGACCAAGCTCGTGTACTGATTTTTTTTAATGAAATATAAGCCTCGAAAGTCTCGTCGGAGTGCGTAGGATCCCCACACACATTGTGAATCGCTCCAGTGCGTTCGGATCTACGATGCCGAGTTTACACTGCTGCCGCTTACTCTCATTTACCGAACTTGAACCGAACCGAAATGTTTCAATTAATTAATTCTTAAGTAGAGAATAAAGACACCTGTCTAATAATAAGGACGAATATAAGTCTATTATACTGAAATATAAAATTAATACATATAAAAATTGTCATAGATTATTTTGAATAAAACCCTCGACAATTTCTATTACACTCGGACGTCAATAAATCCCATTACCATTGACTCTCAGATTATAATTCACATAACTACATTGTAAAAACAAATAATAAAGCAATCTACTTAAATAATCCTTAAGGACGGTTAAAAAAATCATTTTAAACTATAAACAAGCTACCTTTTTTTTATAAAATAGGTACATACATGTATTCTAATATCGCTCAAAATTTCTATATCATAAGCAGAAATCACGCAAGTAGCCCAACTTAAAAAGAACAGGAACGGGATAGAACAAGATCACAGATTTATGCAAAGTTACTGATAAAAGTAGTATCCTTCAGCGTGAGCCCTGTTGCTTTGCCACAAAGATATCTGTGCTGGTGGTGCTGTGTCAGGCGGACTATGCACAGAAACTATGAAACATTAATAAAGAGTGACAGTTTAAAAATCTTGTAAAGATGTACTACAAGAGTTTTTTTTTTCAATTTGAGTTTTCTGTTAGATATAAGGGCCCTGAAGCCTCGGACGGCATTTACAGCTTCACCGGGCTCGGGGCGAGCGCTTATGGTACTCAGCAGCGAAAGCGTGCCAACAAGCTCCAAGGTGCCAAAGTGGCCGAACCTCGGCTTGATCTATTGCCGTAGTTGCAAATAAGTCGTGAACTGGATTATTCCCTATCCGTAATTCGATTTAAACTAACTGTACATAAATACATGTTTCTTTCCTCTGAGAGGAAGGAAGAAATATGCGTGTATGTATTAAGTAATCTGTCAATTTTGGTCTAAACTAACTAGCCAAAAAAAGAAGAAAAACGGTCCCTTACAGAATCTATGTACCTGAGTGGTGTGCAAGTAGATGTAGTGTAGTGCATGTGAGATGCAATGTAATGATTGTACGTTGGTAGCTAGTGAATGCAGTGTCAGTGTATCGCGCGAGCGGCTGCTGACTCAAGGGCTCCATGCCGGAGGAATGGGCCTAGGCTTAGTTGCCGCAGGAGAGAGTGGACGTGGCGGATGTGCGGGAACGAAGTTAACTGTCCGTCCCCTGCGGAGGGAACGGTAGTTTCGTGGGCGTGGATGCGAGCACGCTTGGTTTATAGGGACGGACGGTTAATACGCGTTGGTTGCCTAGATATTGTCGTCGGTTTCGATGAAGATGTTTACTTGGACATATTTGTGGATGCAGCGCAGCTATATGTTAGGATCAGGCGGACACATGTCTTGTATAGTATAAGCTTGTCTCTGGGACATTTTACTTATCGTGTATAATAGAGGATGCAGCAGCCATGTTTCATGGGGGCCCTATTCCAGACTATAGGGGCATGTGCATTGAACTTATGTATATTGTCGAGGGTGACATCCAGAAATTTAGTCTTGTTGACCCAGGGAATTGGAATACCGAAAAGGTGGAAGGGCTCGAGTGTCTAGGATGTCTAGATGTCTAGTGTCTAGATGTCTAGGATTAAAGAGAATCGCGGTACTCTTATCGAAGTTGAGAGCTATGCGCCATTTAAGGAACCATCTCCCGATAATACTTATGCTGCATTGGATACGGGCTCTGAATTGAACTATGTCCTTGCGTGAAACCTAGATGACTGTATCGTCAGTGTATAAACCTATCATTCACATTCATATCTTCATAAAATCATTTACAATCAACAAATTAATAAGCCAAAAATAATCAATTTCAAATATATTGCCACAGTAACGAAAATTGGTAAGGAAAAAACAAATAACCGGTTTCCAGTTTGTCCTCTTTCTCAGGTGAGATTGCCTTCAAGCGCATTATACATAACATAATAAAAAAATATTGTTGTCGCAGACTGAACAAGCCGCTCTCCTTTGCTATTGTGTTGTGAAAAAAAAACAAACAAGCCTTTCCAAATGTATTGATACGGAGATTTGAACAGATATTTTCAGCGAACAGTTCCGTGTTCCGTTGTGTATTCATTTCCTAAATATAAGTCAGGGTAATATACGCACACAGACTCGCTCCAATATGAATTATCGTGTATTTTCAGACAGGAATTTTGTATATTTTTTATCTCGTACATATTACTCTCTTAATATATTATTAATTCACTAAACATGAACAATTGTATAAATGATTATTATAGCTAACAATCTGACTGCTATTGTTCAATATTGCAATTAATAAATAAATGGAAGATCCATTGAAAACTCTGAGAAACGAAATCAAGTTTACAGACTCTGGTTTTTATTAAGCCCTTTACATATGAAATTGGTTTTTTGTTGAACTGGTCATTTCGATCTCACATATCTGGTGTTTGGTTAAGAATTCCAAATTCAAATTTATTTAAATTTTAGGCTTGTGTATTTGTGTTACGAATTTAGTGATTCATTTGTTTTTGCACCATTTGATTTTTCTTTGACATCGTTCTTTTCAAGTGCATCAGTGCAACAACTCGAAGGATTAATGATATGTATGGGTGCAAAGCAAAGCATGGTACGTTTTTGTTACCAACATTTTCGTTCTGGAAATTTTGACATAAATTTTCCCTGTGGACGGCCGGAGACCCTAGTAGATAATGAAGAATTAAAGGTGATCGTGGAAGCGGATCGCAAACCACGTCAGAATTAGCAGTAGGCTTCGGTGTGAGTGATAAAACAATTTTAATTCACTTAAAACAAATTGGAAAAGTGAAAAAGCTCGAGAAAGGGGTACCGCATGAATTGACTGAAGCACACCAACAAACACGCATTGAGTGCTGCGTTACATTACTCAACCGTCACAATAACGAGGGAATTTTGAATAGTATTGTTACTCGTGACGAAAAATAGATCCATCACGACAATTGAAAACGCTCATCACAGTGACCAGTTATTACCCAGGAGAACCGGTCAAATCCTGCTCCAAGCGAAAGTTGGCTCAGAAAAGGTACTGGTGGACCAGTGCTGGTGTCATGTACTACAGCTTCCTAAGATCTGGTCAGACAATAACAGTAGATCTGTATTGTCAATTATTGCAAACCATGATGGAAAAGCTAAAAAGCTAGCCGTTAAAAAAACCGAGACTGATCAATCTCTCTAGCCCACTGCTGCTTCAGAACAACGCTAGACCCCATACTTCACGACAGACGGTCGCTAAATTAGAGAAACTGCAGTTGGAATGTCTACGACACCCACCATATTCCCCGGACCTTGCTCCAATAGACTCTACTTTTTTTCAGAATTTGGACAATTTCTTGCAAACAACAAAACTCAATCCCGATGAAGCTGTCCAAACCACCTTCAAAGATTTTATTGATTCTTGCTCCCACCATTTTTACAGCAATTGTTTCAATTAACTACCTATAAAATGGCGAAAGTGCATAGATAATAATGGTACATACTTCGATTGATTAAATGTATAATATCATAATATTTTTTTCGTTTTACTTTTTCTATATAAAACGGTAATTTGATATAAGGACCTATTATTTCAGTTGGTAATTATTCAAAATGTATCTTCGAAGGTCAGCTTCCTGCCAAGTGTTCATTAGGATACTTAATTATTATAAATAAGAATTAAGCTAAATAGACTGTATAATATTACAATTTGATAGAATAAAGCGTTCCTACTCATTGAAGGCTTAAATCTCGTCCTCTTATATTTTACGTAAAGGAAATTTCGACATTTACTCGTGACTTTTGTTTCGAGTTCCTTTTGTCCTCGGATTTGTTCTCGCCGCATTCCGTAATGTCCCGGCACATTCTGTCGCCGTATTGATGTCCGGGAGTGTGTTTCCTGCAGCGGTTCATTACAAGATCAACAGTTTTAAATGTAAAAAGTTTATTTTTAGTAAAAGGCGACACAACGTCATATAATACATATTGCATCTCAAAAAAAAGCTGCTGCCCCTTATGTTAGTGACATGCAAAATCCACGTGACATTCTGTTTGCAGATAGAACCCTTAACAGGTCAGTGAAGGTTTTAGTGTTAATAATCCTCTCAAACGAACAGCACCGCCCACGTACGCAGGTTACGCGTAAATAGATTAAACTCTTGTGCGCTGACTGCAGTGCAGATGATGACTGCTTTTCAAATTTGTAATTGAAACAGTATTTAATATTAAGCCGCATACAAGACAAAACGACAACGCGACACATCACGATATGCAATTCATTGCTTTTAGTCCACGAACCGCACTATACTTAGCCTCAGAACCAGCAAAGTATGAGCAAAGTTAAGGTATTTCGTAACAAATGATAAAAGGAATTCGCGTAACAGGAGCGTCTGCGTGATAGCCGCCGCGCGTCGCTCTACACCACTTCGGAAACTGTAACATTCCCTCGCGAGAAGATTTTCCTTCACACCGTTATACTATATCATTTCTAAATCATTCCAATCTTTTAAAATATTATACAGGAGCCGTTCCTCCAGCACCATTCGCAAGACTTGCACTACATACGTCAAGGGTATTCCTCAACGTTACGTATTTAAATGTGCGCGTGATTTATAACGGTCGTACCACTTCTTCAAAGAATAGTGCGGCTTCAGACACGGTTCCCGCGGAGTTATCTTCACTGGACCTAAATAAAAAACTCGCATATTGTTATATTTGTACATTGATCACAAATTATGATGCTGATGTAAGTTCATTTATAATAAAAATAATTAGACATTGTTTTAATTTAGCTTGGCGATAGAGCTACAGCTGTTCCGCTTGCACTATATCCCAAAAAAGACCTGCTGTAAAAAACGTGTCAAGTCTCGATAGAGGTAATTTGTCTATAAAAAGTAGTGAAATCTCATAAGTAGCCAAGTCTGGGAGGCGGATATAAGAAAACGAGTAATTTAGACTAAAATCTGGCCTATCTCTTACTCGTTAAATTACCTATACCTATATATAAACCAATAACAGTTGAATTAATGACATAACAATAAGGTTATATATTCTTATTATATGTTGTTTGATTGTATATGTCTTGTGCCGTTGAAAATGTCTTAGAAGCCATTGTCGCTATAACGTACTTCTGTTTTCTTGAGCTTGAGTTTATACCAACAACGGCCAAGTCAAGAATATATTAACCTTACCGTGTAGAAAATGCTCATCAAGTTATTACATAATTTTTACTAAGACAGCATTTTAATATCGCTAATAGTTTGATTGGGCTCTTGGGTTTCACGTCAGGGTCAGCAGATATCCCGATCTTTGAAAAACCAGGTTTTAATAGTTGTCCCTTATATGGGTATTAAACCCTATTTTTGTAATAAATTTCAGCTCTCTAGGTATTGGGGAAGTACTATTTCTATTTTGATGATCGTGAATCAGTTAGTGTTGAATTTTCGTATCTTTGCATTCCTATAACATCTAAACGAACTTAGCTATAAACTTGAAAAAATGTTAAGGTGTAAATAGAATTTCAGCTTTCTACAATATTACCCAGGGCTACTGGCTGCTAGACAGACGCGTGAAAACACGTTGAAATGCTTCCAGGCAATATGGTACGGCAGTTTGCCTTGCGCTCGTCATGGCGGGCCTGCTGTGCCCCCAGATACATATAAAATCAGGCGGCACATACAAGTTGTTTCGTACATTACATGCTTGGCGTGTCATCGAGCTTAACAAGTATATAGGTGCACCAAAGGTCTGGTAGGTATTGTAATTCGTTGATTAATCAATTCCCTTTATCATAGTTCCATTGTGTTTATTGCAGCGAGCTCGTGCACCTGCGTCGGGTACCGTGTTATGATGTTATTCGTTTTTATTTCGACACCGAGCCACGCTCGTTACACGTGCTCACATGAGTATTTAAACAAAACCCACTCAAATTAAGAGCCAGTTAATTTTATACTTTCTATATATTATTATGTATACAGTTTTCGATTTTATCAAATGATTCGTTTATCTACAAGAATTTATCAAATTAATTATAAACTGCTTATATTTTGTATAAGGAAAAGCAAAACATAAAACAATTTTATTTAAAACTAGCTGTGGACTACTAAAAATACTTTGTTTATGTTTTGTGTGAAACACTAATTATTATAAAAGTAGCCTAAGTTATTCCTTATAACATCAACTATCTGCCATGGAAAGACCTGTCAAAATCGGTCCAACCATTTCGGAGATTACCCGGAACAAACAGACAGACAATAATTTAAAAAATGATTTTTTCTTAAATGTACCGTGTATACTTTGATATGCATTTAGTAAAAAGCTGTTGTTTTGACACTACAAACATACACTTCAATTTTTGTATATTTATAGATAAATAGTATTAATATTGATGTATTAGTATTGAGCCGTTATCGACAGTACGTAGAGTACCGAGCACCGAGTACCCCGAGTAAGGTGTGACCAGTAAGTATGTGCGTAACACGAACAGTGACAGTAGCACTCATACCATACTACATATTAGAATACTCGATACGACCTACTCGTATAGTCAGTACATGCGCGGCTCGGAGTGCGGCGCGGCATGCGGCGCGGCGCGTGCTGAGTGTAGCGGTAATGGAACGGTAGCCATCGCGCTACCCGTTAACTATGCGCACTAATAATAAATCAATGAGTTTATACCTTGTTTTATAAGCTACAGATCAGTGAACCGATTTCTATGGATTTTTTATTGTAATATGTTTGTACAGTATATACACTACGTGTAAATACGTAGCCGCGAGTCGCGTCCGTTCTGAATATCACAGCTACGAGGCGAGGGCTTCAGGGCGCTCTCTAAATTGTAATTGAGTTTGGAAGGTTTCGGATTAAGGAATTTTAGAATTGGAACGGTTTGAAATTCTAAACCGGAAATAAATTAATAATCTATTCTGAAGGATTGAATTGATTGGTACCTAAGTAATTGATTTTGACACTTAATGTTATTGTGCCCATATAATATTTTCAATAAATTATGCAAATATTTAGAATACATCACTGTCATCATCGAATATTATCGTAATCGTAAAATCTTAATTTTAAAGTAAAGCCAAAACACTGTTTTTTGATTATATTTTAAGAATCAACCAACGCAGAATGATCGTTTTTACACTAAATGAAAGCTAATTTTTTACCATTTATTCTGTATAAATGAATGATTATAGTTTATTACCAAAATAGAGTTATTAGTGAAAATAATTTTACAGGAACCGAGCGACGTGGCTTCTGTCTGCAAGGTGACTTTACGATATTATTCGAGTAAAATGAACCGGAAAGAGGAAAGATGTTACACATCCAAAAACATTTTCCTTTATAGATTTGATGATAATTATTAACCACACTCAATAATCATAATATTCATGTACGTCTTGAATTCTTCACTTAAATTAAACTAAGAGATGAAATCTGTGTTGTATGGTTATCGAATAAATCTTGAATTTTTAACTAATTAGTTTTTAATCTGTATATATTATTATTTTTTATCCTTATGGTAACTATTGTTATATTAGCTTTGCTAAAGTAAGCGTTGCCATGGTAACCATAGAAATTGTAATAATTTACGTTTGAAGTTTTAACGATTAAATGTTTTCAGTTGATTAAAAAAAATGTTTTACTTATTTGTGTTATTAATGTTGTTTAATTTTAAACATCCGTTTTTTTTTGAACAATCTTAAAAATAACAAAGCTCTCGGAAATAACGGAATCACAGCCGAACTATTGTAGGCGGGTGCTAAATCAGTACTGAGAGCCCTTCAGACATTATTCAATTCCGTCATCCACGAAGCTAAAACGTTGCAGGCATGGAACAAAGGTGTGGTGGTACTCTTCTTCAAAAAGGGTGACAATACCCTATTGAAGAATTATAGGCCCATCTCACTTGTGAGTCATGTTTATAAGCTGTTTTCGAGAGTTATTACGAACCGTCCCGCTCGCAAGTTCGACGATTTCCAGCCACTATGCCAGTTCAACTGCAGGATCAGAACTCGAAACCTATCCTTTTGCGGCGAGGAGTCAGATAAGGAGATGTTATCTCTCCTAAACTGTTCACCGCTGCACTGGAAGATGTTTTCAAGGTTCTGGACTGGGAAGGACTAGGCATCAACATAAATGGCGAGTACATCACCCACCTTCGGTTTGCCGACGACATAGTAGTCTTGACTAGACCATGGAGGACCTCCGCGCGATGCTCGATGACCTCAGTAAAGCCTCTAAACGAGTTGGTCTTAGAATGAACATGGATAAGACGAAAATTATGTGGAACGTCCATGTAGGGCCAACTCCCGTGAAGATCAGAGACTATACGCTTGAAATTGTTGAAGATTATGTTTACCTGGGACAAACTATCCAGTTAGGTAGATCCAATTTCGAGAAAGAGGTCAATCGTCGAATCCAGCTCGGCTGGGCAGCGTTCGGAAAGCTACGTAACATATTCTCGTCCAAGATACCGCAGTGTCTCGAGACGAAAGCTTATTTTGAAAATTACAAAACTAAAACGTTAAACATTTTGTAGAATATGTTACAACATGACAAATTATTCTGTGGTTAAAGACATTGCTTGAACTTTTGATTTCATTCAAACCATTAGCATTTATAAAAATACTTTATTTAATACAAAAGAGAATTTCCCTACTTTTTATACAACTCGGATTAAACATGTCCTTTTCCCGTTCGCAGTAAAATTTTACAGATGTCCCTGTCTCGCGCGGCCCTGTAAAGCTTTTCGTGTCGAGCTTCGCAACGGTCCACAACCACAAATCTAGTATAAGCCGAGAATTACCACCCAATTTAGACTTTTGCCTTAAATCTAATTATTTATAAAATTAATCCATTGTGAGTGAAATATTTAAAATTATCAAGAGGTCATGGATTTAAAACGGTAAACGAAACAAATTTAACGTAAGTATAAGTTTGTGCGAAATCTATGAAATTGTTATAATTATTTGAATTCATATAAAAAACTAGAAACATTTAATTACAATTAAACAATACAAAAAATATAATTTGGTTAATTAATTTACAACTTGGTTAATTAACTACACGAAAGGAGAACCTAAATGTTCCTCGGCTCGCTTCAGATTATTAATCCACGGACGGAATATAAATCACAGCTGTTATGAGTTTTATATAAATTCATAGAACAAATTACACAACGCCACAGCAACTGGTGTAGATAGCACGTGGATGCGGAACATGTCGGATGAAAGATTGCCCACATTTGTTATAACCCGATCTCGGCCCATACATCGACTGAACATACCTAATGGAGCGAACACCGCGGCGCGGCGTCGCGTCGCGTGGCGTCTCGTGACGTCTCGTGGCGCAGCCGGCAGCCGCCGCGCTCTCGCTTCACTTTCGACAACACACGACCAACCATTTCAATATAAATCTACATCATCCTAATGACAAATGGTATTTTTTTAGATTTTATACATTCACACATTTTGTTAGCATGACGTGTGTTTTTCTCACATTGGAAAATATGCATGCCAAGATGCATAGAAACGGAAACCAATCTAACTGCGGGTATATACATTTTTTTCTTTAAACGTTTAGCATAGCACACAGAATAAACTGAAAAGCGCTGAAAACATGTACTTACAGCAAAAAATTAAAGAAAGTTATTAAAAATAAGATATATACACACACTTTATGTCATAATATTTTATTTTAAAAAGTGTTATTTTTTCGTAGTTTTGTTTAGTCGAAGTTAGTACTCGACAGAGTGGCATAATACTCGTACATACGGCGCACTAAGAATTTCCGGAACTGGCCACTTACATTAAGTATTAAAAAGATTTTTGGATCTATTTTGATTTATTAAAATACAGTTTGTTTCATCTATTTGTCACTTGTTTTTACATTTTGGCGCCAGTTTACATATTGCGTGTCTACGTTACCTTGGATTTATCTCGTGAAAATTTTAGTATATGATTTACTAGGATTTTGAGTGTAGTTCGACGGCTCAACAGAGTGTCGTTCGCCTTCAAACTGCTTTTGGCAATGAAGCACCGTGCAATAGACCGTAATATACTAATAATCGTGCAATAGATAGTGCACCATTTATAGGAATCCAATGCGGTCGTGTTAATCTCAGTGAAGCATTTTTGTGATGGTCGTCCGTCTACTGCTGTGAACAACGTAATCATCGGTGTTGTACGCCGTATGATCGAAACAGACGTGCATGTCACCTACCATGAGATTCGGGCATCCTTAGCCATAGGCACGAGTCAGATACAATCAACTCTACAAAAATATTTGGGTGTAGAAAAATTGTGTTCCCAATGGATCCCTCACAAATTTAACTGAGGCTCAAAAAACGAATCGCGTCACTTGGTGCAATGCCATGCTGACCAGATTCAATGCACGGACATCCAATTTGGTGACGAAACATGGATTTACATCTATAATCCCAAAATAGAAACTGCAATTGACTGTTTGGGTTTTTCCAGGTGAGCCGAAATCAACCAAAGTAGCGAGTGTGCGGCCTGCCGCTAAGCGGATGATTGCTATGTACTTTTTTTAATAAAACTGAACACGTGGCTACTGTCGCTTTGGAAGATCGTCGTACAGTGAATAGCGATTGGTACACGACCATTTCTTTGTAGAAAGTTATTGACAAACTCCGTAAAAATAAACAACAACGCCGTATCATCTTGCATCATGACAATGCCAGCTCTCACACGGCTAAAGAGACAAACGATTGTTTGAAAGGGAAAAACGTAGACATTATAGCTCATCCTGCATACAGTGCCGAACCGGCTCTGTGCGACTTCTTTCTGTTTTCAAAAGTCGACAATTATTTACGCGATTTTAAACACCAGAAGAGAGAGACTGTTGAAGAGTACAAAAACCATTTTTCCAAGGTAATCGAGTCACGAGTGGCATAAATGTTTTGAGAATTGGTTTATTCGTATGAAAAAGTGCATTGAAGCTATGGGAGATTATTTTGAGAATAAATAAATTGATTTTTGACCAGTCTTAGTATTTAAACATATTCATTCCAGAAATGTTTAGTGCGCCCCACGTATAACATACTTCGAACATACTTACCAATATATATATTGAATGTTCTTTTATCTATGTTGTATGATAAAGTGATAACTATCGTATGATAGTAGATCGCACGGGCAACTTCAACTACCTACACTAATAATTATTATTATCATTTACTTGATATGTTTGTTTGTTCGGCCACTAGATAAGGGAACGTATTCACTTCTATTTAGATAATTTTGCTAGGTAGTGTACCACCCGATAGCTACGAGTACATGCTACTAGGTTAGTTCACGTTTGACTGATAAGGAATAGCACGAGGTGGCCGCGGTAGCAGTCGGCGAGCGCCATGTTTTTTTTATCATTATAGGTTTGGCTTAGTGGCCACATTCTCATCTGATGTTAAGTGACGATGTGTCCCAAGACGATTTATTGATATTAAATATTTTTGATAATGTTACCTCCATTGTTTGTAAAAATAGAAAAATATTGGATACTGGAGGCCTGGAAACACCTCCGCCCGCTCCGCCGGAGCGGGAAATCTGGCCTTACTTGAGGCGAGAATATAAGGCCGAGAACTCAAAATCTCGTTCGAGAAATCTTGTTTTGACTGTGCTCACATAACAAGAAAGACAAGAAACTTACTAGAAAAGGAATGTCAGTCATTTAAGTTTACTGGTAAAAAAGCTAACCTTTGTAAATTTATATAAAGCTTTAATGCTGATAAAGGCAGCCTTGCTTACAATGTTTGAACAGTTATTTTATTTAGATACTTTGTACACCATCTCTAGACTCTACAATTAAAACCGATTACCCAATGATGACGGTATTAAAGTTTCTGCATTTTCAAAAACATATATAATTAACATAGAGATGAATAGATTAACGATTTTCCATTTAGATCTCGATTTATTAATCTCATACATTGTTTTAAGGACAATAAGCTACTTTGAATATTGTCATAGTTTTTTTTATGTAAATCTAATTAAAATACAGATAATAAAAACTGATAGATTCTTTAGTTGATTATGTTGTTAGTTAGTTTATTGTATTGTTATTTTTTATATAAGTGAAAAACTGTGATTATTATTTTTACGTGTCTTAGGGAGAAAGGTAATATTTATTATATTCAAAGTACTTTCTTTTTATAAAAAGAAAAATTAAAGTTTATGGAAAGATTTTTATAGAAAGATATTCTACGTGTAATATAGTTAACTATGTTATTATATTGTGTGAGAAATAAAAATAAAAAATATATATAAGTATTATAATTTATTGACTAGCGGTACTCCGCTGGTAATAAAAATTGGTCCAGCCGTTTTTGTTTTGAGTGCGGACATACGGAATGAAAAAAATGTTATTTCGTGATCTGTGTCCTTTATATGATAACAAACTGGAAATTAAGAAAAAAATTCATTTTCAAAAATAATTAAAGATTTATTATAATAACTAAGTGAAATTTTATTTTACAATTAATTATGAATTTTATGAAAGATTTTGTGATTTCTCGAAATCTCGAGAATTTCCGGGAATGCATAGTCGAGAATTCGACTAAAATAGTCTCGAAAACAAAATTAGCTGAGAAATCAGATATCCCAGTAAACACATAATATAATAAATCCATCCATCTCAGCACATACCACTTCACTGCAACAACCTACAAAATTAGCTTATTCATTTAATATCTAAATGAAATTAACCCTTAAGCAAATCTCAACTTTATCGACAAAGTATTCGGATGCGTATACACATGGTCGTGGCGTCCGGTGTACGGCGTCCGGTGTCCGGCGTCCGGTGTCCGGTGTCCGGTGTCCGGCGTCCGGTGTCCGGCGTCCGGAGTCCGGCGCACGCGTCTGCCAAAATCACGTTATAATCATCTCAGTATTCAATCAGTTGAAACAAAGTAGTTTCTTAGATCTCCCGAAATGAGAGATTTACACATAGCGGATTAGCACACAAAGGATTTGTAGATAACAGATTTAGCAGACGCATCTACGATACCGAGTGTTAGTATATTTGATTTGATTAACAAGTATAATTAATGACACTTAATTAACGACTGTAGAAACATTAATACAAATAACTTACACAATTACACTAAACGCAAAGTGTGTAATGAATATACGAAACCATAAATGTATTCTTTAAATATATGAGTTAATGGTTAAGGGTATGTTCAGGTAATGAATTCGTGTCGAATTAAATTATAACATTAAATACATATCTTTGTTAGAAGAAGTATGAGTTACACTCGTGTGAGCCGGTAGCGACGGTTCCTATTAGGCGGCAACACGTGTTTCCAGCATATAAAGTGATGAGTACACTGCACACAGGCTACGCCGCGCCCCGTCGGCCACGCGTGTCGCCACGTCCGCGTCACTCACGTGTAAACGGTGTACCTGCCTGATGGTTCACAAAAATAATATCCCATTGAAATATCAATGGACACTAAACTAAATTATTCTATAAAACCCTGTGGTTTTCCTTTGTTCTGTGTTTTTTTTATTTGCAATTTACGATTTACGAATACTGCTGAGGACAGCTAAATGGGAGTTGCCTCACAACTAATTTAGATAGAGTTTTTTAATGTTAAAGTTGTGAGTCATAGTTGTGATCCTTATATGAAACTTGCGTATACAATGTCTTATATAGCGCCGCGTTCGCACATATGTCCAAACATAACTTCACCCGCATGCAAAGAGTACAAAATCGGTTTCTCCGCCTCCTTCTCGACCCTCTAGCCTTCGTTAGGATCATGGACCTCCACAGGGACATGAGGCTCCCCTCGATAGAAGCCTATGTGAAATATCTCACTAGGAGGTATTTCGATAGCGCTTCGAATCATCCCAACCCGCTCGTTAAAGCCACCACGAATTATATCCCAAATAACTCGATTCCCGTTGCCCAACGTTATAAACGCCGTCCGCGAAATCTTTTTGTCGATCCCGATGACGACACAAAGAAAGCAAACGAATTTTATGCGTCCACTCCCGTAACATATGCGTACTCGCGCCCACACCCGCGAAACCACCGTTCTCTCCGCAGGAGACGTACGGTTAACTTCGCTTCCGCACACCCGCCACGACCCTCCTCTGCGGCAACTCAAGCCTAGGTCCGATCCATCGGTATGAAGCCCTTGAGCCAAGCAGCCGCTCGCGCGATATAGTGACTCTACATTCACTAACTTTCACAGACACACATACACTATACACACATGCACACCACATAGGTTAGGTTGCTGTAAGGGACCTTTATTTTCTTTTTTGCCTAGTTTGATAGAGAAAAATTTTCAGACCACTAAATACACATGATCCTTCCCTCCTTCCAGGGGTAAGAAACTTGTATATATGCATAGTTAGTTTAGATCGAATGATAGGGAATTAGCCAGATCGCGACTTATTTACATACGCGCAACAGTCCGAGCCGAGGTTCGGCCATAAATAACCGGTAATAATTATGTGTCTTTTGATATTATATGTACTGTTCTTTACATGTTATGTGATGTTTTATGTATCTTATAAGCGATCCTTATATACTAGAATAGTAAGCATATTACAAAGTTCGTATTGGTATCTGTTTTACTATAGGGAAAGTATTACATATTCTGATAATTATTTCATGTCTCATATATACGTCTGTTATGCATAAAGTACATAACAGTCCTGAGGGTTGTTTTGTGGCCTTAAGTATTATTATTATTATTATGTGAATTCGCACAAAATTTGGTAACTGTAAGACCTAAGATAGGTGTTCACTTTATGTAAATAGCGACCCATGTACTAGTTGTAGGTACATAGATAGTTGCAATTAGGTGCCAAAATATAGCACAGGCGGAAAGGGGGAGATTCCGATCACGACAGCCGGCGGAAACGGACGTGTTTGCGCTCGCTCTCTGCCAACATCGTCACCTTCTACGCTCGACCGGTTTAGTTGTGTGCGAGTATCGCCTGTACGCAACCCAGAGGAACATTAGAAAAAGAACTAGCAAAGTGCTACTTTCCACCTACCACCATTCTAATAAATATAATATTAATGGATAATAAATAGTGGATGTATATATAATAAATAATGGATAATAGATAGTAAATATAATGATAATGGAAATAATTAATTAAATATTGTAGTCAATCAAATCGTTTTTTTTATTTTTTTTATAAAACCCGTGTAACAATTAATTTCCAACTATTATTACGAGGTACTCTTATATGTGCCGTGGCACGTACGAAGTATGCCCAGAGCTTAATATCACGTTGCGCCTACATTGCGTCCCGAAATTAATATTCATATCCGGTTGAAACAGAATTGATCCGGATTATGCCGTTAAGTTATTGGTACTGGCTCCAGTCTACCCACTCTGCTCATTGCTCTGTGCTTTGTGTCCTCTCCCGTCAGAAATTGTGGGATTATTATTAAAATTTACTTTGTAAAGATAAGTAAAGTTTACTTTTCCGAAGTTTTAGATTGTTTTCTAAATCGTAACACCGCTGGAGAGAGTGCCGCACTACCCAAGTTTCATTCGAATCGAAGGCTTTTTTATAATCAATAAATGATAAACAAAGAGGCACTCTTCGGTCTTCTGTATAACTTGCCGTAGCGTATGTTTGTGGTCTATGGTAGTGTAGTCATTACGGAAACCGGCTTGCTTAATATAAACACTGTATATATTGCCGGGTCCCATACTGATTAATCTAGATGTTGGATTCTAGATTCTTGGAGCTAAATTCGTAACAGGCTTTTGCGTTGACGTCCATAGATCTCTGTGAAAAGTTCAAAGTAGGATGACACGATCCTGCTGCCCTCGGTCTTCAGCTTTGTTAGCTGGCTTTGTCACATTAACGAATCTCTTTCGAACACATTGGAACCTTTGTTACGCTCTATATTGCCTCTTCAATAGAATTGCTATTAAATTGGTGTACATCGCCTTTCAATGACTTGGAGATCCGTCTATTGAGCTCACTATACGCACTCTCATAACCTGGTGATTGCAGAATCATTTCACGACTTTCCTCCATGAGTCATACAGTCAGTAGAGTCAGACAATTTTTTGGTCCTGTTTGAACGGTGGACCTTAAATAACTTAGATACGACCGTATGGATAGTTTCCATGAACTCATTCGTATAATCACCCACACAGCTCCCTAAGCAATTGAAACGGTTGTGGAGTTCCAACTGAATGCTCTCGGGGTTTTCGAGTTGAATCGGTGATAGGCGGAGCGTAGATTTCATCAATCGTGATCTTTCCAGCTTAATATTAAAATTCTTTATACCTATCTATAAGACAATGGTCGAACAACTCCCGCAGCCCCCCCTTTGTGGTTAAATGTTACTGCTAGTACCCAGCCCAGAGGCCCTTCGCTTACTGCAGAGGCGCTCTGTCACCAGGCCCATCTCCGTATCTGTAACATGATGAGGTGTAGTCGGCTCCTCCGCAGCAATCACCCTTGGGGGACATCGGTAGTGAGAGGAATTCCGGAGGGTCGAAGAACAAGGTGCCCACGACCCTCTCTAGCAAATCCGGCTGGGGAGTCTCCGTTATCGGGGGCTCCTGGCCTTAGAATTTCTTCGAAGTCACCCGATACGTGTGCCCCTACGGATCCCCATCTAGCGTGCGGATGAGTTCCTCCCACGCCTCATCCTTGCCCCGGATAATGGCCGCCTGCAAGGCCTTCTTGCTCGCACTGTAGGCGGCATTTAGTGTGGCCTCCTGCTCAGCATATCGAGTACGTAGTTGGCGGCTGTGCCCGTATAATATATAGACAATTAAGGACTGGATTACTATTTCTGACATTCCCCAAATGTCTTCAGTGTGCTTTAAGTTTATTTTTTAAAAAGTCCTTATTATTTCACCCAAACTAACGGATGTAAAATAAAATTTTGAATTTATAGGTTTAATTAGATTTTCAGATTTTAGTTTGGACGTGTGAAAAAAATCATGGTAGTAGTATATATAATGAAGTAAAAAGGAAAACTATCAGAGGTAAGTAAGCTTTACAAGTTTAACGAGTAATAATCAATCAACTTATACTATTTATTTGGAGAAGTAACTTGGTCCAAATTATTCTATTAAAAATTACTTAAAGACCTCTCTATAAAGGATGTTTCATGTTATATCAAGACGGGCGCCAGGCGGGACACTATATTAAACTTTTGTATTAAGTAATTCATCGGTGTAACATACGCTTCCCTAAGTCTGCATATTGTGACGGGCAACTACGGAACCCTACAAAGCGCGTGGCCCGACACGCACTTGACAATTTATTTTTTCTAACACTTTGCCTATGTTGGGCAATATTTACTAAATTCAGTACTTATGATATTAAACAAGCTACCGTAGTTGGTATGCGGATCTATATTATTTAAAATTTATAATTTATATTATTCAAGTTTAATGATTAAACTAATAAACTAAACTAGTTTCTGAAATAAATCTAACTGTTCTCTTACAATCACTGTTAGGTTTGTCACAGTTTATTTCAACCAGTTGTCCTTTATGGTCAGACCGTATCCCAGTAATAATACTACTGCTAATTATTTGAAAGTTAATAAAAATAATATTATCTATAGATGACGCAGTCTAGGACGTCGTTCTGGTTGGCTCATTAAAAAGTGGATCCAAGATAAATGACTTAAATACCAATGTGAATGTAGGAACATCTGGTGACGAACTTAAAAAACATAAACTAACTTAAAATTAAATCCACCACAGACTAAAAGAGGTTTATTGCTATTGAGTATTCTTATCAAAATTTCCTCCATTGTTTGTAAGAAATGACAAATATTTGAAGCTGGAGGTCTATAAACTATCTATCCATCTCTGCACAAGCCACTTTACATACACAGTCCATTGAGAGACTACATATATCTTTTCGGACTTGACTTGTGATAATTATTGTAATATATATGCTATATTATATAATACAACCACCACCAACAGTGAGTGTTCGATTATATACACAAGGAACTGAGAACTGCGGTGTACTAAATGACATCTTAACAGGTTTAAGTCAGGTTTCTGTAAAACCAAATATATCTGTCTCTCTCTATCTAATAATAATTCTTTATCTAATATGTTACGGGAGAATCGATTAATCTTTTTATGGTATATTGTTACGTTACCCAGCTCCTTTATCATATTTATAAGTTTAAAAAAATTAATAGCAGTATCATTAGTCGAACTATATGACACTGCTGAGTCACTTAGCCTAGTAATATAGATGTCACGTCTATCCTTTTTGGGAAGGGGACCCCGGGAAGGGTTAATGTAAACTTATTAATACTACTCTGTCAAAAAAATACCGGGAAAAGATCAATAATACACAAAATGTTAGTTATTAATCCAAATTTATTTTATCGCCTTCAAAGTGTGCTCTTTCAGAAACGATTCATTTACGCCAACGAATAATCCAATCATCAAAACATTTTTGACTTATTGCCTTTATGTCTTCTACAGAATGATAACGAGTGCCACAAAGTGGTAATTTGAGTTTAGGAAAAAGATAGTAATCAGCCGGAGCCATATATGGTGAGTAAAATGGTGCTCGATGGTATTTGTTAAGTTTTTGGTCAAAAATTCGTTTACAATGATGAGCTTGTACGTAGGCGCGTTGTCGTAGTACAAAATCCAAGAATTTTTTTTCCACAAATGTGGCCCTTTTCGTCGAATTTTGCTCTCTTAAACGCCGTATAACGCTCAAATAATAAACTTTGTTTTTTGTTTGACCTTCCGGTAAGAATTCCGAGTGCACAACACCGCGATAGTATAAGAAAACATTCAACTATACTTTGACTTTTGATCGACTTTAGCGTGGTTTTCAGTGCGGTGTAGCGTGGTGGTTCAATTGGAAGTTGCCAATCCGAAGCTTGTTGACTAGTTTACATGTCAAACTCGTAAACAAACGTCTCGTCACCAGTACTGACCCATTCTACATTTTTCGAACTGACTATACTGTTAGCCATAAGGGCTCAGGAGCCTCGAACGGCTTTTACAGCTTCACCCGGGCTTGGGGGCGAGCGCTTAAGGCACTCAGCCACGAAAGCATGCAACAAGCTCCGAGGGTGCTAAAGTGGCCGAACCTCGGCTCGGGCTGTTGCAGTGATTGCAAACATATCGCGATCTGTGTAATGCCCTAGCACTCGAACTAACTAACTATACATATATACATGTCGCTATCCTCTGGGAGGAGGGTAAGAGACAAGAGACAAGCATATATGTATTTAGTAATCTGTAAATTTTTGATCTAGACTAACTAGCCTCAAAAAAAGAAAAAAAAAGAAAAAAAAAAGGAATCGTTCTACGTTCTACTCAGCGACTCTTATGCGACTGAGTTTATGGAGAAAATTCAGGTCTTTTGGGAATAGCCGAGCGGCAACATGTTTCATACCCAAGGGTTTATTTAAAATGATATGGATCTACTCGTGAGACACAGAAAGTTTAGCGGCTATCTCACTCAAACTTGAATGAGGATTTTCAGTCATTATTTCCTTCACTTTTGACATGTTAACTTCAGTTGAAGACGTTGAAGGCAAATCTTCCAGTATATCTCGACCACTATTGAACGCTTTATACCACTCATAAGTACGTGTATTTGATAAAGTTGATTCACCGTAAGCCTTCTCTAATATTTTCAATGTCTCCGAACATGAAATTTCATTGGGAATGCAAAATTAAAGAGAAACTCTTTGTTCGATGTTTTTGTCCATTATGAAATTCACAATACACACTAGATATGATCTAACTAAAAACAGCACTGTATTTAATCTGAATGACAGATGCAACTCAAACTCCGTGCCAAAATGAAAAACAGTTGTACCAGGCAAGACAAAAAAAACTGAATTTAAACTTAATACTATTCCAATTACTTTAGTAAATTTGTTACATAGTTTTTGCTTAAATCATCTTCGATAATAATTCAGTATTTCCACAATATATTTCATAAATAAATATATATATATATATATATAGAAAATGTATTTTGTGTCTTTATACTTACATGTTATTTCCTCTACGTATTAAAATTCGCAAAAGAGTAAAAGGTATAATTAACATTAAAAATTAATTATTATTTTTTATATAATTTGCACATACAATGGATACCCCATCAAAATATACATATAAAGAGAAAAATATAGTTTTACGGTAATACAACTAATTTATAGAAATATACTTCGTTCTGTTTTACATAAAGCTCTTCTGGAATGCTAACATAAGGAAAGTCAATATCCCAGTGGCACGTGTCTGCGTGACTCGTGGACTATACGAGATAGCGTCGCGACCGCGCGTCCGGTCCTGATGCTGACTAATTCAATATAAACCTGTTACTGTTACTGTACAATGGGTTCTTCAGTTAACTGTTGATCAAAACACCACCTCCCAGGTACTGCGAACACTCAACAACATCAATGTTTCATTTATAGAAATGATCTTCTTGATTTATTTCCCAATAGAACCTAGGCCAAGTCACACGTCAGTCTGTAGTGAATACACATAAATCTTGCATTGAGCCTCAAACCAAATTAATAATTAAATATGTATAGTAGAGATTGATTGGTCGGGAGTGTCGGGACCGTCACCTGTCCTACCGGCTTCACGGTACACGATTAATTACCTTTAATTAAACTAAATGTACGAGTAGACCTCTAGGTAATGAAACCGTGCTCCGTGGCCCGAGCCCCGTGCCTGGGCACGACTCAACCGACCTCATTGAAATATGTTCACTCAAACAGTGAAACTTTAATTAAATAACAAGTAAGAACTCGAAGTGATGACGACTCGGTAGTAGCAGTTGCCCGCGAGCGCGGTTGTTAGCGTGCTCATCAATTCAATGCGCACGTTATGTCGATAAACTGAACTATTTAGTATTTATTATAAATTAATTTGTTGTTTTTTCCGTCAAATGTTTGTATCTTTATTATATTAAACTACGTCAGAAACTTCCCATATGCAACACCTAAGCCCGATGAAGCTGTAAAAGCCGTCTGAGGCTTCAGAACCCTGTCGGCTAACAGTGTAGTCAGATCATCCCATACACAACAGAAACATTTAACATCATTGACATAATATATTCTTCCGATAGCTAAGAACGTTCATGCAAATCATTTGCTAGTATTTCATGATCTGATGCTTTTTTATTATAACTGCTCGGCACATTGACTGTACTGTCCCTGATGGTAAGCATAGTACAATTTAAATACAACGGCGACCACCGAGAGATCGATATCTATCGGCTATCGCTGCTGTCAAGCCGGCCTGCATAAATATCTCTTCACGTTACGCTTGAAGGACCCGATGTCGTAAGAAGGAGGGAACACATTGGCCGGGAGATGTTTCCACAGTTTATCGGTACGACAAAGATAAGGACATAGAGAATTTTTTAGTTCGTGCCGAGATTGAGGTTACCGTAAAACTGTGATTCCGAAGCACAGCGAGTGTGGTTCTGTCGTGGAACGGAGAGGAGGGAATTAGATAAAGCAGCTCTTCAGAACACTCACCATGATACAGACCGTAGAACACACTTAGCGTGGTGATGCTCCTGCGCAGCTGAAGCAGCTCGATGTATTTAATACAATTTCTGTATCATTAACAATGCCAATAGTATTCCACCCATTGTGCTGGGCATGAGCTCTAATGTAGGCCCTCCTACAGGCTTTGGTGCCAGAATTGTACGCTTATTTAAGGGACTTAATATTAGGATCCTTGATTTTGCGACTCCTAGCCCAATCACGATACGCGACTTGTTTCTGACTTGCTACATCAGCGCAATCGATGCGATTACATAAGATATCGAAAGACGGAATATAATATTCCATTGCGATTCCAATAACGTCTGCAATCGCTTCGGCAATCGCTGAATGATCTTTCCCATTAAAGCAGCGCTGCCGCCAAGGGACGGATGCAAAATAATCCCGCATTCTGTACCAATCTGCTGACGAGTAGTTCCAAACTTTATACCTACTTCTTACGCAGGGTGGAAACAGAGCGCATGGCACAAACGTCACAACAAGGCAGTGGTCCGATATGCCCAAAGGCGCATCAAGTATCACAACATACCCAGTTTGATGGCTCGTTAACAGAAGGTTCAGCAAAGAAGGCGCATGGTCGTCAACATCGGGAATCCGGGATAACTGGATTACCAGTTAAGTCAGGTCATGCGTTAGAGCGAATGCGTGAGCAGTTCGTGCAGTGGTGTGTGTTAAAGTCTCCCAATGCAACCAGTTCAGCAGTAGAAAACTACTCCTGTGCATCAGCTGTTGCCCTACTCAGACGCAATGCAGACGGCGACAACACACGTCTGACCGTAAATACTCATATACTCCGGCCTTTGAAAGTTTTCCTTAAGCAGGTAATGTAAGTAGGACGTATTGGCCGAATCTATGTGTCTGTCAAGAAGAGCATAACAGGCTGAACCGGCGTGGAGGTTGTACATCCTCAGGGCATCGATCTCAGGGTGGTTATACAAGATTGGGCCCATGTACTACTATACCGCGGTCGGCCAACGGGACAACCGTTTCTACGGGTCTCCCTGGCCGCCGGGTCAATACAGTTCTCTCAGACAATGAGCCACTGGAGCCCTTGCCAAGCCGAAAGTCACTCGTTAAATGGATATGCACAGGCTGATCCCGAAACGCAACATGCAAAAGTGAGTCACTATGTCGGGCTTTTCACCAAGTCCATGGTGGTCGCGACCCAGTCGGGCTGTAAAACCCTACCTTCCTGCTATCGCCATATCGTCGTTTGTTAATCAGCAGGGTATACCATGTGTAGGTGAGGTTGGCTTGGGCGTCTCAGTGCTATAGATGTAATTTACCCCTTACACCCCAAACTCTATTGTGTTTATTTTATGCATTACTTTTAATCTAAACTAATATTATAAAAGCGAAAGTAACTATGTCTGTTACGTGTTCATGCCCAGACCGTTGAACCAATTTTGATGAAGTTTGTTATAGATAGATTGGACCTTAAAGAAGGACATAGGCTACCATTTGTCATGAAAATAAATAGGGGATGAAAGATTAAATATATGAAAATTCATATTTACGCTTTTAGATTTAAGTTTAGCTTAGGTGGTTTCGCGTTTTTGAAAGATCACCCTGCAAGGTGGTAAGATACAGTAAGGGATGATTTCAATTATTCGTGAAGAGAAACTTCTTAGGGTGCTATTCCGTAATTGGACGAGAATATCATGTCATATATAATATCATGTCGTTACATGAGAAAGAAGGAAGATATAATGTAGAGAGGTATTCATTATATATATCTTACTGCTGGTTCACACAAGGTCGGACCGACAGTTTTATCAGAACGGTAAATGTTTCAGATTCATATTGCCATTTACTTACTATACCATACACATTCTTCTGGTTTGTCGACCTCCGGGATCGGTCGATGTATATGCAGTCCGCAAGCAAGCGTAGGTAGGTAAGTAGGTAGGGTTGGTAGGGATCACGATCATGATTCATAAAGTATTTCGAACGTTAATGTCTACGAGTCGCGTCGCGTCAACTACATGTTATTGACATGTTACTGGTTGAACGCGCCGCGTCTGCCGCGAGTGCCGTGACCCTCGGTTTGCGCTACTCTCAATACCTAGCGTCTGCGCTAAGTGTTGCATCTGAAGACACGTCTATGAAAACATCGAGCTTCTCGCCTTACGGGCGCAGCGCCAAGGAGTCACAGCTAATGCTACTGCCGGTTTCATATTTATCCAATGTCTGATTCATTCTAATTATAATAATAAGTTATGATTGCATCGGACTGTCTTGTAGCTTAATTACTAAGTATTGTATCCTGACTATGTATTTCATGATTATTGTCACCTGTAGCTTGTAGGAAACGTTGCTGTTTCCACAAAATTAGGCGCATAGTATTTGTTTAACAATAATTTTGTAAAGAGGTTTCACTCGCTCCTCGATTGTTACTCCATGGTACAGTTTGTGTGGTGAGTGACCAAATTCCCTTTCTAATATACTTTCAAAGCTATTACGACCCTAAATACTAAATGGATTCGCAAAGGAATTTGTAGAATTCACCAAATCTATACGTATGATAAAATGATGAAGTGTCTGTTTGTAATGTCAAAATAAGAGGTTTTTACTAAATGCATATGAACGTATACACGATTCCTATAACAAAAATCCGATTTTTGTATTTTTGTCTGTCTGTCTGTTTGTTCCGGGTAATCTACTAAACGGTTGGACCAATTTCGACGGGACTTTCACCGGCAGATAGCTGATGTTATAAGGAATAACTTGGAGTACTTTTAATTTAGAAAAATAATTTGGGTTCCGCACAAAAAATAAAAACCTTTTTTTGTAGTCAACGCGAACGGAGCCACGGGCACAGCTAGTATTCAATAACAAGCTTAGTAATTGTCCGAAAGGTAAGTAAGCTTTAGATACAGGAAAGAAAATTATATAGGTATTGTGCCTTTTTATTGATAATTTGATTACATTTCAAAAATCTTTGACGGAACAAAAATTTATATTTACAAGTCTGTCAGTAGGATATTTAAATGTTACGCAAAATTTTAAACGTCCATTGTGTTGACACGGTACCGCGAATCGCGACGCGCTATAGCGGCTATGTCGCCGACTACCTACCTATAGTTAATGGTATGGGTACTATAATCAACTCACTCACTGAACAGTGATCGATCTTCAGTACAACGAATACTCTGTCACTCCCTATAACTAAACCCATAATAAAAATATTCAAGTTCCAACCTAATTTGAAACTTAAGTATCACTTTAAACCGGCAATATATCATTCTCAAGGGTCAAGGACTAAACCAGTACATTATGTACTGGAGAGTAAATGAACAACCGAATGGTCCGTCCATTTGCATTCAAAGCCGTTCTCAATGCCGAGCCAAATGAACCACTCAAGTGGGCATTAACTTCGCCCTTGTAAACTGACATTTGTCACAAGCACGGGTAGGGGGGGGGCGCTAGGTGTGCCAACAGGGAAGGGGGACACCTGTAATGGTAAGCACCATTATGCAGACAATGTAGGCGATGAATTTTAATCGGTCTGTCTGAATTGTAAAATTATCATAGACAAGGTAGGGAAAAGTTCAAATTACGGAGCTTTTCTAATAACGTGTGCGTCTATATCTATACTCGACAACCTGTCTATTGACTGAAGGTAGAAACAATATTCACGGAAACAAAACTCTCTGCTCCAATATCAAAGTTTACAGTTTTGTGTCCAAACTTATGGTAGCGTTTTTCTCACATACAGCGATACTAAAAGAACGTTTCGCGAGCGTCCAGGTTTCCTCACAATGTTTTCCTTCGCCGTCAGTCGATACTAATGTTCCCATTTTTAATTTATTAAATTACATACACGAATTCCTAAAAAATCGGTGGTACATACCAGGATTCATACCTGCGAACATCCAGTCAACATTTCGCTGATCTAAAGCACTCATAAAATAATATAACACAAATAAATAAATAAATGATAACATTGTTATCATTGATGGCGCTAACTCTACGATGTCGCCATTCCGTGACGCGCGCGCGGCTCTCATTTTTATCCGACAACTAAACGCGACAACAGAAGTATAAATACAAAGATACATCATAATATAGGTGACACAACTCACTCTGGAATAAAGATGTTTTTTTTTAATAAATGATTTCATTCCGAGCACAACTGCGCCATACTGCAGCTGTATGAGTGTGCCAGTGATGTGCCGCACCTTTATATATGTAGAACCGCGGATACGGACACGGATACAGGCAACGATACGGAATAGTCCTATCTTAATCCGCGGATACGTTTACGGGCCTCAACTTTTCTAATTCGTTTATTCTTAATAGACGCATGTGACCTTCGACTAGACATGATCGGTTTTATACCGAATTACCGAGAACAGTATGAGATGCCTGCTTCCGATGTCAATATCTTGAACAATAGATACATGCATACATACGGAGCAACACTCGATTCTATCAACTGATATCCAATTCGGTGCAAACATTGCAGAGTATTAACGGCATCGAAAATAATTTTAAATAAATGACAACATAAAATTTCTGCACAGCTAAATGTATTATTTCATTGAGTTAACCTTACATGGCAATTTTACGTAGTTCATATAAATAACCATAATAAAATGATATTGGTTGAACAGTGCGTGTGTGTGTATGTGTGTGTCAAAATGTAGACAGCTCTATCATTATGCTTAGCCAATTTAAATCTAAAACTATTGTCAAAGTTGTTACAAACTCATCAAAACAAATAAGAACTGCCCATAGGTATTCTAAGTAATATATACATGGACAATAAACTTACCAGGAACACAAATAGTGTATACTCTGAAACCCCGAAAAAGTAACCACTGAACTGTTAATCCTTTGAATTATCACTCATACAACTAAACAATCGTCGTGTAACAGTTACAAATGACAGACCAATAACACTAAAACATAAAAAACATCATATGTGGGTTGACATTAGTTAGACAGGTGACACTGTTTACAACATCACAGATGATGTACTTCTATTGAAAATTATGAGGAAATTATACATATTATTAAAATTCTATCACGTAAGAGATAATAAGATAATTTGTCTATAAGTTGACAGCTGCACCAAAAGTGTGGCCAGAGGAAAAAGTACATTAGGACATCGTCGCAAAGTAAATTAGCAGAAGCTTCAAGAAACTCTTGGGAATGTCCTGACTGCAAAATTTCTAAACGGCGTAGCGGTGATAATTCAAATACCCCAGTTAGGTCTGTTGGTTCCTCCAGTCAGGAATATGATACTATGCAAATTGATACTATTTGTCGGAACGATACTAATTCTCTGGGGAGCCAGATGCTAACTAAAGATGATATTAGAAACATTACCCAAGAAATCTTTGATAGTATGATTCTAACAATTATCGAGCGTAACAAAACAGAAATACGTACAACGGTAAAAGAGGAATTAAAATGTATGAAGGAAGAACTATGTGCGATGGAATTGCCAGTTGACTTTTTGAATCAACAATATGAGCTGAATAACATAGAATGTAGTAAACATATTAACACAGTAAATGAACTTAAATGTGAGTGCGAACAACTACAATCAACTGTCCAGCAATTAACGTCAAAACTAAATACTATGGAGCAATATAATAAGGCATCAAATATTGAAAAACAAAGTGTACCCGAGCACAAGAGTGAAAATTAGGTCTCGACCACCATGCAAATAGGCAAAATTATATCCTGTGCAATTAATGAGAGTGATATACATCATTGTACTAGAGTTGCCAACTTAAATAGTAATGACAAATAAAAGTAATTAAATGAGTTAAATATTTCATTGCTACTTTTCAAATTTCGTATAAGGAATGCACAAAACACTCACAAAAAAATATGGATACAGATCTTTTTTTTTCTCGGATATTCTGTACATCGCTAGTATGATACACTGTGTAGTGTGTACAGCATCCCATCTGTCCGTGCCCCACTGACCCGATCCGCGTTCGTCTGACAGCCGACAGGTGATTACCTCACTGCATCTCGCAACAATCGGGATTCCTTTACACGTACGTACCTATATCTGCGTACTTACTTCTTAGTTATCAGAGAAAACGACATTCCTTTTACCTATGTTGCATTCATTATGATTAATCAATAACAAGAACTAAATTTAAGCAACTCGAATTAACAATACAAGTAGCTAATTCTAATATCATAAGCATATGTTAATAATTACTTTCAAGAGTAAATTAAGACAATTCATAAACTAAATTAATAAACAAGAAACAAAATAACTTTTAGGATAAATATATGATAACTGAGCTTTACGTACAAATCATACAATTATAATTCAACTGCACACATATTGTTGCGTTTAGAGAGGAGAATCGAGGCGAAACAATGAACTCGCAGAGACACTCGTTTCAACTGTGCGGTCGCAAGATCAGAACCGTTATGAAACCAGAGCTTCTAAGCACATGTTCTGCCCTCATCGGCGAACTACCACTTCCTTCCGGGGTAGTTTTAGGTTCGCTGCTAGCCGATGCTGGAATGACCTGCTCCCACCAATGCGCGAATTTAATATGTACTATAAATATGTTTAGAATTCTTTTAAAAAAAATTAATTAACGGAACAATGTTTGTAGATTGTTTTCAATTAAGTATTTATTAATGTGCTTGTTCCTATTACAAAAAGCTTGATGTATATTCAGTGTAAATCATGTATCGTTTTATGTATTATTATGCACCCTGATATTTTACATTTATTTTGTTAATATACATATTATTATTTTTATACTTCATTTTATTTTAAATTTATTACCTAATACATACATATTAATCCATAAGCCATATTGAATTATTATTATCATTTATTTGTTTAAATTAGTACATTTTTTTATTGTATCTAATTTTGGACGCACCGTGACTTGCTGTAGGGTTCAGTGTATTGCCGATTTTTGTCATTGTGAATAAATATTTTATTTCTTTCTTTACATATGCACCCATAAAGATCATCGCGACACACCAACATAACCGATATGACACGGACAAACATTATGTGCAAACTCTTTCGCTTTTTAATGGGAACAAAGATGTTCTGATTTGCTTTGATACGAGGATCATCCACTTCTAAAGAGTCACCTGAATTCGACTGCCGCTCGATCATCGTATTCTAATAGCGGTTCTTGTGTCCTTGTGCCTCAGAGCATCCACTGTTCCTCAACGTAGGTATCTGATAAATCATCATTTATTTTATTACCTTGTGGCGGGAAACCGCAGCAAATAGTTTGTGTAGAGCCAAGATCTTTATATGTAATGTAATGTAATAGACTGGCTGGTTATTTGTCTTTGGTAAAAGATACATCAGCTGTCAACAATTAGAATGTATGAAAATAAAAAAAAACGTCGAGTTACAATATAGAGAGCAATACATACACGTATATGAACCAAGTCGTATTTTATTTATAATAATAGAATTCATACAAGCTAAATATCCTGTAAGGTTGTGGCGATAACGCTACAACACCTACCACGACCCATAACCTTATATGTTAAATCGATTGACATACCTAATGTAAACATTAAGTACAACAAACACGTTGTCCGTGCGGCCGTGCATCACGCCTGTTGCTACACTTCAACAATATTTATTAGTTTGGGTTAGTAAATAAATGAAATTCAAGGCGAAGTTGAGTTAAATGATCTTAGCTTAGTCATATATAACAAGATTTTTTCTTTCAAAAAGGCAATTCATATTCACAGTCGACAGCACTATCGCCTGAATCTCGAATACGACGCTAAATAAATATTCATTGAAACCGCGTCCGCGACCATGGCACGTTCAGTTGATATAACACAAAGTTGACCGCAAATAAAGCTCGACTTCGAAATGTTCTTAATTGAATTGGTCGGCGCTGCGCGCCAGCTGCGAACTTCGAACCCACTGACCTGGTGCTTCGCCGCCGCGCCTGTGCTCCGGATCGCGTCGCGTCACCGACTTCGTTAACGAGTTCATTAAACTGCAATACTTTCTCATACATTTATATTTCTCGTTAACTATGGTATCATTATTTAATAACACTAACTGCTGACGATAAATAAAAGCGCAGTGGAAAAAATGAATATTGAAATTCTGTGAAACTGGTTAATTTGTGAATTTTCACAACCAGTAGGCACAACAGTTCTATCCTAACTATTATATACCAGGTGTATTGAACGCAGTCATTTAATAGTAGAACAATAAATATGGAGATAACACACAAATAAGTTATATAATTATCAAAAAACGATGGTTTCAATAAGTTATACTAAGTGACCCGTGCGAATATTACGCACGTTATAAACGTAAACAATAATCGAAACAACAGCGCTCTGTTGTGTTAGTTAAACAGATTGTCAACAGATGGCGCCTTGAATATATTTTCAACAGGTGGCATTCCTAATAGTCACTTTTTTTAACGAAATATTAAGCTTAAACTATTCTTTAAATGTTGTTTAAATCACTCATTTTGTTGAAATATAACGGATATATGGTGTTGCCAAGGAAAAACAACATTGAAAAATATATGATTGTATAAAGATTTGTTAAAAACAGCTGATGTCTCTTAACGTTATGTTGAAAGTGTGCGCGACGCGACGCGACCGGTGACACGCGGCGCTGCGTTGTTATTGTCCTGTAGCTCGAGCTCATCCAGGAATAAACTGCAACTCCAGAAATACCCGTGAATCATGTCGCTGCGTGAGCTCCTTCCGATCTACACGAATGTATATTCAATTTCACATCTGAATGACAAATTAGATGTTTATTGACTCTCACACCTACTGCGATGGATTCTTGCTAATCGATACACAAATATATCTTAAAGTAATAAAATCGACGAGCTTCCACAGCCAGCGAGCGTTTTCGTTTCGTGGCAGGTGCCATACACTCGTTTGGGACACGCCCGCGCCATACCGGTTTGATACATTTATCCCAACAAAGACATAAATGCAAAAAGGAGGCAAGTTCGGTAGAAGCGACAGCAGTCGTTTTCACCGATAAAAGAGCTGGAATCGACAGGTGTACGTGCCTCAATTCATTTACAAAGCATTCTATTATTTTGTTTGATATAAGATTACTAACTTCACAAGTGTAAATTGTTTTTGATGAGTGAATCAGTGAGTGATAAAAATGACACTTTACAAACCCTAATAACTCAAGAACACAACTCAAGAGTTAAGACCTCAAGAGTTTTATTCGTGAAGTTTGGGATTCTAGGTGTTCAAGGGAGGTTTATAAATGTACAAAATTTGAAGTGTATAGGTCTAATAGTATTTCAGTTATAGAGGGGTCGAATGTATCTCGAAATGGTTCGTGTAAATATACACAGTGGCCGTCGGTGTCTCCCGTTCCGAACTTAGCTGACACACTGCCGTGTGGCTAGATTGCTTTAAGTAAATCGTACATTATCGTTCACAACTGCCGGGATCTCAATTGCATTTAATTAATAAAACTCTTTCAAAAACCCTTATTATGGGAACTAACGAAACAAGTTTTACCGGAGGTTTTCATAATATTTTAATTAAGTGCCATTTTTTTAATAAACATGGTTTCTTGTCCTTTTAAGATTCCCTACCTAAAATAAAAAATCAGGTATCTCAGAGAATCTCTTTATTGTTTGTCTGTGTCATCGTCCCTGTGTCAAGGCCTACTTCATCGAAAACGACTTGAGACATAAAGTTGAAATTACAATCATATAGAAAAATCTACATCTCCTTACTGCTGTTAAAAAATAAAGTTTCTAAGTTAACTTGAATTCGAATGTCGTGTTGGTATAAATTTTAATCCCTGAGATTGAGAAAATAGTTAATAATATGGTAGAACGAGCGCGATGTAAATCCGCAGTGCGCGTGACTAATGTAAAGTGTGAAGTGCTTGAGGGCTGTCTGGAACATTACGTGTGTCTCGCGCGTACTGCTGGAATAATATTAATAGGCCTTATCAACTTTATTGATTTAAGTGGCATCGTAGCAGCACTATCGTTCATGAATAAAAAGACCGATACGGGAGAGTATCCCTCAGCCACATTTACGGCACGTGTATTCACATCCAGATGGACGAAGATTGAGGCCCGCTCGTGACGCCTCATGCGTTTTTCTCTTAATAGTTGAAAGACGTGCAAGACGTCTTCATGCTTTGATTGACCATCATTAATCAGGCGACGCCACGTAACACGATCCTCGGCCAGCTCCTCCCATTGGCTGCTTGGGATGGCAAATGCAACCATATGGCGCTTGGCACAATCTTTAAAACGGAGCATGAGCCGCCCAGCATACATCTTTGCACCTGTACCCTCTCCGAGTAGGACTTGCCAAGCAAACGAGTGCGCGACCATTCGATGCACGTGCCCCAGCTATCGTAGCCGCTTCTTCTTGAGAATAGTGGTGATACTAAAGAGCTGTGCCTCAACTAGAACAGACTCGTTCTTCACGGGATCCTTCCATGTTACGCCCACTATGTTACGAAGACAACGCCAGTAAAATGTGTTCAGTCGGCGTTCTGGATTTGTGTACGTTGTCCAGGATTCCGCTCCGTATAAGAGTGTGCTTAGGACACATGACTAGTAAAAAATAAGCATTTAGGTTTTAACCATGAGGTGTCTATTTTCTCAAGCCCTCGTACGAAGCCTTCCGAACATAGAGGCTGCTTTGCCGATGCGGGAATCAATCTCTGATCGTGAAACCTAAAACCGCATTGGGCCTCGGGGTATACGCAAAATGTTCCTAGCAAAAGCTTTACTAACGATGGTAAGGGATATCCCGTGGAAACAGTTGCAGTCACCCCGGTCGCCTTTACAAATATAATTCAAGGACAACGCAATAAATTAAGTTCCTGCTATAATAAAACGTGTGTTACAATTAGAGTACAATACTCGCAGCGTGTTATTTGTACATTATCAGTACGTGGCGCTAACAACGACAGCGTTTGCCAACCTCGTGCCGTATACCCGCACCAGCACCAACCGCCGCCCCAGCCCCCGGCCGCCCCCGCTCCCGGCTAACGCCCGCGCGCCACCCCGGCCGCAATAACGACGCGCCGGCCGTGCCAAATGAACCAAAATTAACTTCAATAGTAAGCCGCCGCGCCGCCGCGACCCACTGCGCACTCGGTACCACATTCATAACTATTTACAATAAACCTTATTATTAACTAAACAACCTCCTGATAGTTCAAGCTCAGCTCGACTCTATTTACATTACACATGCCACAGGTATATCCCCGGAAGCATAGCCTTTCCTCTCGCACAACCATTGCAAGCTTTTGGGTTGATACTGTCTTTGTGAGGCGCTCAGTAGGCAAACGCCTTGTTTACTGTTTCACTGCGCCGATAACGCAACAAATCAAAACTATGGTTTCTTGTCGCTTGTCGCGCGCCGGGCTCTTGCTGCTTTATTGCGTATCACTGAGACACGTCGACGTCAAGCATCAGCACTCAGCACTTCGTCACTCGACTCGCTAACTACTCGTAAAGCTTTGTTACCAAACACCGTCGCAGGGTCTGCATTTAACACAGATACTTTAAAGTAATGACAGCAAATCTGTTGTTTGTTATCAAAACTTTAAAAATAATTTATACGTTATTATTAGAGATGGGCCGAATGTGGTTTATACCGAAGCCGAAGTTCGGCTGAAAATTACTTTACACTTGCCATTTCTCTTACGCGCCTCCCGTTCACTTCTCCCTGTTACTTCCTCAGACCCCATAACACTCGAATTAATGATTACTCGTGGTGGTAATAGTAGCACTGGATCTACTTCTTTCTTTCTTTCTTTCTACTTCTGCATTATCGAACCATCTCAGAAGTAAACATAAAAATGGTTGAAGCAGCAAAATATTCAATTCGCATGATGGTGAATCGTAATACTTGTTTACTGTTGGCGTTGAGCAATAGGTATCATATCTACACCGGCGCGGCGTCTAGTTAACCAAAAACTTTAACAGCAACAACAACTATTATTATTACTAGCATATACTGTTTTTCTGCAAATGGAATATCGATGACCCATATAATACGCAAATTCATGCAGCCTTAGCAGAAATGTAGCGTTGTAACCAACCATTTTCAATTAAGGAAGGCCATTTTGGATTTTAATTTTGAAATGGCCTTCTTTATCATATTTTTTTTAAATATGTCTTATTTTGTTACCTGTAACTTCAACAGGTATCCTTAAATAAAATAAATAAATCTATTTATGTGTCTGGCGAAGACTCCATACCAAGTAATAACTAAAGAAAATATGAGTTAAGAAGTTATAACAGATTTTGAAAACATTAGAAGGCTGATTTGCCAAGGTTAAAATGAAAGGTAAAAATTTGTGTTCTTGAGTGTTACTGTTCATTAGGTTGGTGAAAACTTTTCTCTATATCATCGTCAATACATTGCAAAATATTGTACCATTTTGATTTTAACGTATTTCATTAACTTCATTTTAACTAAATACCGAAGTATGGTAGAACTTCGGTTCATTTAAAGAAATAAAGAACCAAACTTCAGCTTCGGCCAAACATCGGTAAAACTGAGGAACTTCGGTTAAACCGAATGTTTACCGAAGTTCGACCCATCCCTAGTTATTATAGGTCATCTCAACGGCTGCCAAATTGGGAAGGCGTCCAGTCCCTGCAGAGTTTAGCTTCATATTCAGTGTGACAGTGTCACAGAGCCACAGTGCCAGGGGGAACGCACGACACGCGAACGACATCCGCGAGTTTAATTGCAAAACTGAATATGAATCTCCCTCCGAGGAGCACATAGTGAATGGATGTGAACGAACCGCATGCGCCCAATCTGCCCCGCGACCCCGCGCCCTTACTAGCCACAGAACACATAAAACTTTAATACAAATGGACCACTTCGCTCTCGACTTTACGAACTTTCACATAAACATTTATTTTTCTCCAAACATAAGCAATAAAACGTTAGTTTGACATTTAGTGCCCGCAGTTTAGTAAACAGACTAATGGGTTTCTTCTCGATGCGTATGCGAGCGTGTGGGCGGGGCGCGGGTCCCTCGCGGGGTCAAGCACACACGCGTGCGCCATCTTGTTATTACGAATGTGTACGGAAGCGCATTCGCATGCATAGTGGTCGCCACTCGCCTGGCCGCCTGGCCGCCTGCCACGCGACGGGTTCCACTACGATGCGGCAAGCCGACCACCTGGTACATTACAAACTGTATTACAATATTGGTACCACATCGAAGAAACCTATTGTTATGATTGTACTGGATGTCCTTACTCTAGCTGTATTGCATCAGGCATCACGCTACACCCACATAGCCTGCAGTCCGTTGGTGAGTCTGAGCGTGAACTTGGTCTCTCTTACTTCGACTAACATACAACTAATAACAACTGTCAGAGTTGTTAGGTTCTAATTGTTGACAGCCTATTCATATAATGTTCTCCTAGGTACCGAGTCGCCACGTGTGAGACCGATGATGTAATAAACCGCCACACTGATTTTCTTTTGGTTTGTCGCGTTTCCGGATCGGCCACTGTATACACACTCACAATAAAACTGGCTAACATAAAAATATAACAATATAGTGTCAACGATTTCTTCTTAAACTATAAATTCTACGAAAACACGATAACAACAATCACATTGTGACCCTATGAAGACATTTATGAACCTTACAACCACCGGTTCAGAAAACATCCCATTCTTCGAAAAGAGCCAGCAAAAAGCTTGATCAAATCGTATCGAAATATAGTATATGTTACGTATTTGAATTTATAATATTTACCTCAGTAGGCACGGACCCTATTTTTATTTTCTGTGTCCACTCTTAGAGATATATTTATCATTTTTACAGAAATGAGTTGAACAATTAGGAAGTAGTTTTTGAAAAATGGTAACATTTTTTAATTAACAAAACGCATTTTTAATTATAATTGCGAGAGTAAAAATACGTTTATACTCTATGGCTCGCTAAATGTACTGACAGCTATTCGGAGCGTTCTATTTATATTAAATTACTGTATTACTTTGACATGCCGGACTAGGAATATAGACGTGTATTCAATCAATGTGTTATCCATATAATAGTAAGCAATGATTCCGCTCCCTTAGTACCTATTTCACAATAACAGCAATAACACAAATCGCTAAATATTTGCTTCGAAATGACAAAATCTGATTGTATTTGATTGGTACATTATACGTGTTACATTATACGAATTTGCGATTTCGAAGCAAATGTTTATTGAAAATTGCTTTGCACTTGCGAAATACCATCACAGCGAATCAGGTCGCCTTCTTAAGTATACAATTCATATACACACTCAATTGCAAAAAAAACGTGCGGTTTTGTTTTTTTTTCTAGCCTGAAAAAATACAATACGAAAAAGTTTTTAATCATTTGAACATAAATTCAGTCAAAAAAGTATCAGGAATGGATGATTTGTTTATTGTTCCAAATTCCATTTTTGATTTTGTGATTTTCGATTGGTACTACTGTTTTCCATTTTGGCGCGGAGTTTGAGTTGCATCTGTCATTTGGATTAAATACAGTGCTGTTTTTATTATTTCATAATGGACAAAAATATCGAATAAAGAGTTTGTCTTCAATTTTGCATCGCCAATGGTATTTCGTGTTCGGAGACACTGAAAATGTTACAGAAGGCTTACGGTGAATCGACTTTATCAAAAACACGTGCTTATGAGTGGAACAAAGCGTAGTCCTAGGATGGCCTAGTAGGCCATCAACGTCTTCAATGGAAGTTAACATCGCAAAAGTGAAAGAAATAGTGACTGAAAATACTCATTCAAGTTAGAGAGAGATAGCCGCTGAACTTTCTTTCGATCCGTATTATTTTAAACAATCACTTGGGTATGAAACATGTTGCCGCTCGGCTAGTCCCAAAAGACCTGAATTTTCTCCAATAACTCAATCTCATAAGAGTCGCTGAGGACATGCTAGAACGAGTCAATTCCGACCCAACATTTATGAAACGTATTGTTACTAGTGGCGAGACGAGGGTAGTTAACTGAAACCGAAAAAAACACGCCAAAGTTGATCAAAAGTCAAAATTATGTTGACTGTTTTCTTTGATGATCGCGGTGTTGTGCTCTCGGAATACTTACCGGAAGGTGAAATTGTAAATAAAGAATATTATTTGAGGGTTATGCGACGTTTAAAAGAGCAAATTCGACGAAAAAGACAAGGTTGGTGGAAAGAAAATTCTTGAATTTTGCACCACGATAATGCGCCTTCACGAATATTTGACCAAAAACTTAACAAATACCATCGAGCAATCACCTGTTCAACCAATCACGAACAATATCATCTGATATGGGAGTCCGCCTTCGACCGTGCTCGTGAACGGACGTGTCCGCTCGCGCTCTCGGCCGCCGTCGTGATTCATAAGCTCGATCGTTGTAGTTATATTACGAGTATCTCGGTACTTGTTGTATAGCTATCGCTGTCTCGCTCGCTCCTTTCGTGGCGTGCACTTTTTAGTGGCAACACGAATTCAACCGCACTTACAGTGCGAATTGCTTTTATTCGACGAAATCCAAGCTTGGTGTTGTGGTGTGTTGTGTGTGGTGTTAACGAAGGCAAGTGGTGCGTGACCCGAGCGCCCGCCGGTTATCTCCTTCTGAGGTAAACGGCAAACTCGGACGGGCCTGTGAATCTTAGCCCTTGCTTTTTGCATAGTTAAGCCCCAGGTGTCTCCTTCCCACCTTACCTATCCTTACATTTCCATCCCCGAGTGCCTGTTTGGGCGTAGCCCGGTTTACCGGACTGCGTTCTCTGCCTCGGGCTTGCTAGGGCCGTCGGCTAGTTAGGCTTTCCATCTTGCGAGTCATTGCACCTCGACCCGCGGGTCTCTTTGCCGGGCTCGGATAGCCCGTTAAATTAATTTCGGCGCACCCCCCTGCCCCTCAGGCAGGGAGGCTTAAATTCAAACCCCTGTCCTTCAACCGCCATCGGACACGGCCGATAAAATTAGGGAGTTGGAGCTCGAGCTCCAACGATTTAAATCATACGTCTGCAAACAAGATCCGCAAATATTAAAAAATTACACTCGCGATAATATACCCCGCGCTCCGAATGCACCGCGTGTACTTAATGCACCGGTGCAAACGAATTCCAAGAAATTCGAGGCTGCCGCCGCATCTGGCCTTCTTCCGAACTCTCCCGAACACCGCTCGACCTCGCCCGAGCGCTCACGATCGCCGTGCACACTCGCTCGTCGCTCTCCGTCGTCCGTCGTGATTACATCTATTGATACGGCAAACTCTTTTTCGCCGCTCTTACCGGAATATACTTCGTCAACGGAGGCGGTTTTGCCACATTTTATTACAAACTCCAAGCCTATCCATTTGACGCAGGTATATACGCCCATCGGAGAAATGGAAGCCGAGATTTCTACGTCCGTAGATACAGACGACGGCTTTACAACCGTCAGCCACTCAGCGCGTTCTAAGCGCATGAAATCCGCTACCGGGGAACCGGTTTTAGTACAGGCAAACGACGCCTCGCCCGCCGTTGAACAAACCGATTCTCAGACCGCCACGAAAAAGCCCCGCGCCCCGCCGCCAGTCACAATCCAAGACAAGGTTAATTGGGTAACAATATCCAAAAGCCTAAACGCGCGTGATATCTATTACACAACCGCTGTGAACACAACGTCGGGCATTCAAGTTAAAGTACCGACCACCGAGTACCACAGGAAATTGACCTCCTACCTCAGGGAAAAGAAAAGATTACACCTACGCTCTAGAGGAGGAACGCCTCCTCCGAGTAGTCATCCGCCGCGTTCCACGCGAAATACCGACCACCGATGTGTCACAACTGCCAATCTTACGGTCACTCTGCCCGGAATTGCCACCTCCGTCCACGTTGTGTAAAGTGCACTGAGGATCACTCCACTAATGAGTGCAAGCGCTCTCGTGATTCTCCTGACCCTCCAAGCTGCGTCCTTTGTGGTGAAATGGGCCACCCCGCGAATTATCGTGGCTGTCCCCGTGCTCCGCGTACTAGGCGCCCCCGTCAAGCTAGGCAGTTCAACCCTCAGAGTGTACAACTTGACTCAGCTGTCCGTCCTCAGCCTCTCTTAACACCAGAGGCATTCCCTAGTCTCCCAAGCGCATCTCGAGCTCCGATGGCTACCGCTACCGCGTCCCGAGCACCTATTCAGCCCGTGCGAACCCCTCTGGCTCCATGGGCCCCCCTAACCAAACCACAGCCTCATAAGGTTCAGGAACCTTCAGTATCCGGTAATGACTTCGGCATAGACTGGATGGCTAAGCTTCTTCTTGTACACGACATACAAGAAATCATCGCTTTCGACAACTGTAGACTGGAGTTCGGCCCCTTTCAATCGATTAAAAGCTTTCCAAATGTCGCAGCGACGTTACAACGTCTGGCCCGCGCCCCTGTAAATAAATAATTAAAAATGGATAGAATTAAACCTAAGAGTCTGAATCTCTCCTTTTTTAACGCTCGAAATCTCACTCCTCAACGTGATCTCATAGCCACCTTCTTACGAGAACGACAGATAACAAGAAACACTGTTGAAACCGAGTAAGCGCAATCCCTCGATTGCGAACTACCAAATTGTTAGAAATGACCGTGCTCGCGCCAGAGGTGGCGGCACCCTCATTTATTATAAGCGTTCCCTCTACTGCATGCCAGTAGATCCTCCCGAACTTATCAATATGGAAGTTTCAATCTGCAGACTAGGCATGACTGGCCATCCTTCAATCACGCTTGTGCCTGCATTTCGCCGAATAAAGCACTCCTCCTGTCTGATCTGGAGGCTGTCTTTTCCCTCGGCGAGTCGGTTATCGTAGCAGGCGACCTTAATTGTGGACATACTATATTCAATAGTTCGTTTAATACCCCTAACGGGGGGAAACTCGGTCAATTAATGGAAGTCCTAAACTTTGATGTCTTAACTCCTCTCGAACCCACCCACTATCAAGATAACTGTCGTCCGACAGTGCTTGATATAGCCCTCCTCAAAGGTGTCTCTCTCCAAATACGACTTATTCAAGTCGTACACGAGTTAGACTCCGATCATCGCCCGGTCTTACTACAAAGTTGTCATACGCCTCATAAGGTGTAGACGTGTATTTAGTTCTCTTTAAATATTCGAAATTAAAATAAATTCTGTGTAACTAATAATACTCCGCAACACTGTGTATTTAATAGTCATTTTGCTGTGCATTGTTCAGTATATTTAATTTATCATAGCAGGCGCTTAGCCCCGCTGGGAGCAATCGACGCACCCCCGCGTGAACGGCATAGTCGCATAATTTCCCTCTCGTTCCCACAACACCAGTGCAAGTGTACTATCGCGATGAAGTCGTGCGCCGCTTGTCGAAATAAAATAAATGACGAAGCTCATCGTGTATGTTCACAATGCAAAGGATTTTATCACATTTTATGCTTGAATACTACGCTAACTGGTGTCATAGAAGAAAATATCGAGAAATGGTTGTGTCCCTTGTGCCTTAGTAGGCAGCCTAAAAGTGATAACTCGAATACACCCCTGCAGCCCTCTACACCGACAGGGCTTGCCGATTTAACTTGTAACGTGACCCGCCGTAAAGTACCCACAAGATTGGATAACAAACATAGTAAAGATTACATCACCCGCTCAGAAATACGTGAATTGTTCCGTGAGGAAATGCGTGACATAATGACTGACTACATTGGGGAGATCAACAACAACTTAAACGCTAAGTTGGGCGAATTAAGTCACCAAATCAACGAGTTCAAAGATTCATTGAGTTTTTTAAGTGATAAATATGACAAATTGTACGCAGATGTTACTAACCACACATCTGAAATAAAGGTTTTAAAGCATGATAACAACTCTCTTGTCATGCAAATACAATCGCTTTCAGCTCGATTACAGCATATTGATCATTTATCCCGAGCAGCAAACATTGAATTACAATGCGTTCCGGAACACAAGGCCGAAAATTTGATAAATATAGTGAAGCAGTTTAGCTCCATTGTGAATTATCCGATTAAAGAAAGCGATATAGCTTTCTGCTCGCGGATAGCAAGGATGAATAATGATTCGACTCGACCCCGATCTATAATTGTTAAGTTCTGTACACCGCGCACAAGGGATTCTCTTTTGGCAGCTACTATAAAGTATAATAAAGCTCATCCTCAAGATAAACTGAACTCTAGTGACCTGGGCATTGGAGGCAAGAAGTCTCCTGTATTTGTAGTCGAGAATTTATCGCCGGAAAACAAGGTTTTGCATGCTGCTTCTAGAATGCGCGCTAAAGAACTCTCTTATAAATTCGTGTGGGTACGCAACAGCAAGATTTTCATGCGTAAGTCTGAAACAGCCGATCCAATATACGTTAGAAACCAAGAAACCTTAAAAAACATTAAGTGATTTATTTTCTTTGTGTTTTTGATTTTGTAATTGTACTTACACTATTTAAATTCGCTCAATACTTAAAAATATACTATCAAAATGTAAGAGGCCTAAGGACTAAAACGCAAGACTTATATATAAACACATCCATATGTGATTACGACGTCATTATTTTATGCGAGACCTGGCTTAATAATAGTATTCTAGACTCTGAATTGTTTGGTGATAATTTTAATGTATATAGGCGAGATCGAGAAACCAGTGGTTTCCATTCACATAAATCTGGAGGTGGTGTATTGATCGCGGTGTCGAATAAATTTTGCTCCCACATTCATTCTAATTATCATAGTAAATGTGAAGATCTTTGGATATCTATAGACATATCTGTAAACAACAAGTGCTCTAAGCTTTTTATATGTGGTGTTTACCTTCCACCCCCTTTACAAAGACATGTTTTAGAAAATTTCATAGATAATTCCAATATTGCTTTACAACATATTGAAAACTACCTTATAATTGGTGATTTTAATCTTAGTAACATATCCTGGAGTAATAATTCTAGCAACCATCTCCAAGCTGTTACTGAGAAAAGTAGTTTGTATTCTACATTATTATTGGACTTTATATCTTTGCACAATCTCCAACAATATAATAGTATTTGTAATCATAAAAATAAGATACTCGATTTGGTACTTTCTAACTGTTCCATTGATAGTTTGCTACATTGTCTACAACCTCTTAGCTGTGTTGATAATTATCATCCCCCTCTTGAGTGTTACATTGTTTTCAAAAGTAATGCTAAAAATTTAGTCTTTAATAACAACATAAATTATAACTTTTATAAATCCGACTATCTTAAAGTTACAGAATCTTTAAGAACAATATACTGGGACACAGAATTTTTGGGCTGTCAGACGCTAGACCAAATGTTAGATAAATTCTATTCAATTTTACACAATGTTATTGTTACCAATGTCCCACAAAAGAAGCATAGATCATGCAAATATCCAGTATGGTTTTCCAAAGATTTAATTCGTCGCTTACATGAAAAAAACAAATATCGTATACTTTTTTCTAAATATAAGAATCCCCGTGATAATTTATATTTTTCAGTTTTAAAAAAGGTCTGTAATAGTATGGCTGTCTCATATTATAATAATTATATACATTCAATTGAAAGTTCTATTAAAAGCAATCCTAAATTATTTTGGGCTTTCTTGAATCGGAAAAGGAAGTCCAGTAGTGTTTATCCTTCTAAAATGTGTTATAACGATCAACAAGCTACCCATGGTAAAGACATTTGTGACATATTCGCTAAATGTTTTTCTTCTGTTTTTAATAATAGTGCTAATAATCCTATTAACGTTAATTTAGATAAACATTTATTTAATCAGTCTAGTAGCCTATGTAATGTATCTTTTAGTGAAGATCAAGTGTCACGTCAAATAAGAAAACTTGATCATCGCAAGGGGGCGGGGTCAGATGGTATACCAGCGATATTCGTGTTAAAATGTTGTGATGAACTAGCTTACCCTCTTTCCTTAATCTTTAACAAATCGTTACTTAGTGGACACTTTCCTTCAGTCTGGAAAGAGGCATTAATCGTTCCTATTTTAAAATCTGGTACTACCACACTAGCAAGTAATTACAGACCCATTTCCCTACTTCCTGTTTTTGGAAAAATCTTTGAGTCGCTTTTGTATCCTGTTTTTACAAATCACATGAAACAATCTCTTTTCTCCCACCAACATGGTTTTGTAAGATCCCGCTCCACTGTTACTAACTTAGCGTCTTTTGTTAGTGATGTTGTTGATTTTGTAGACCGCGGCATCCCTGTGGATGTAATTTACACTGACTTCTGTAAAGCATTCGACAAAGTTGACCATAATATATTACTTACCAAACTATCATTGTTAGGCGTGTCGGGAAACCTTTTAGCCTGGTGTAAGTCATATCTATCAGAACGTAAATTTAGGGTTGTTGTTAATGGATTTAAATCAGATACCCAGATGACGTTATCAGGGGTGCCGCAAGGGTCCCACCTTGGTCCTGTGTTTTTTAACATTTTTATCAATGATATTATACATACTTTTCATAATTCTTCTATTTATTTATATGCTGATGATCTCAAAATAGTCAAAGCCATTTTCAATGACTCAGACTCTGCACTATTGCAAGATGATCTGCTTTGTTTTGCTGATTGGTGCAACAATAATAACATAAGTTTAAATACGGACAAATGTTACCATATGCGCTTCAGTAGAAAAAAAAAAGATTTGCCTGTAGCTTATTCGTTAAACCACCAAATTCTGCAGAGGATTGATTGTGTTAAAGATCTAGGTATCTATGTAGACAGTCGACTTAATTTCAATTTACATGTAGATAAAATTGTCACCAAATGTTACAAAATGCTGGGGTTTTTGCTTCGCAATTGTAAAGAGTTCAAACAAGTAAAGACCAAATTTTTAGTTTTTAACAGTTTCATCCGTTCCATTTTAGAATATGGCAGCACTGTATGGTCGCCCCTGTACTCTGTACATAAGAATCGTCTAGAAAGTGTTCAAAAAAGATTTTTATGGCATGCAGTCTTCCAGTGTAACATGGCCAAGACTCTGAAATCTTACCAGGATCGTCTTGAGCACTTTCAAATAAATTCCTTGGAGGACCGTAGACTGTTGTTGGACCATACATTCTTGTACAAGCTGGTCAATGGAATGCTGGACTGTCCTCATTTATTAAATAAAATTAACATTAACACTCCATATAAGTTACCCAGAAAAACAACATATGTTCCATTTAGCCCGAGAACCTTTAAAAGTAATCTGGGGCACTTCTCCTGCGTGGATAGAATGCAAAAACAATACAACAGCATAAGCAAAGATCCCAGCATTGACATATTTGGCCAGAGTTATAAATGCTTCAGAGACCATGTCTTGAAACACATTTGTGGTGACTAAGCACTTATGTTATATGTTATTTGTTTGTATTCTTATATCCTATTGATTTCATGTACATTTAAACACCTTTTTAAACACTTTTTACACTACTTTTTTGCATGTCAGAGCTACCTTTAATTAAGGCAACACTTAGATTCTAAGTTAAGCATATTGTATTTTTTTAAGTTTTTGTGAAGTGTATGCCTTGTTGGTTGCTTTAATAAATAAATAAATAAATAAACTCGGTCAACCATTTGACCCTAAGCCTCCCACCGTCACAGTGGTTGACTACGCGAAACTAATACGGTATCTTAAAGATAACCCCTCCTCGCCTAGTTTAGATAGGATTCCAAACGAATTAGAGTCGATAGCGGATGCTGATTTGGCGATCGATTCCTTGGTCGAACACCTCCAAACCGCCGTCAGGGAAGCCTCGAGAGAGGTCCAAGCGGCGAACGGACGCCGCTTTGTACTCCCTGACGACGTGCGAGCGCTGATCACAAAAAAGAATGCTGCGACACGCGCACACGACTCATACCCGTCTAGGGATAACTGCGCACGGTTACGCTCACTTCAGAGAGCGGTTAGAACCCGTATAACCGAGATCCGGGGTGTCAGATGGGATAACCTTCTAGAAGGTATCAAACCGTCACATCTCGCTTACTGGAAACTCGCTCGATCTCTGAAATCCGATCTCTCTATCCCGATGCCACCCCTTGACAGGGGCCCCGGTCTCCCTCCCGTGTTCGACAGCGTCGATAAAGCCGAATACCTTGCCGTGAGTCTGGAGAGCCAGTGCTCCCCTAACTGTGATAATGTAGACACTGTACATATCGACAATATCGAATCCTCGGTACAGAATTTAATCGCTATCCCCCCGGCAGATAGCCTAACTCCGGTTACATCTGAGGAGGTCTGTTCCGTTATTAAAGGTCTTAAACCTAGAAAGTCACCCGGTCCCGACGGTATCAGGAACGAAGTACTCAAACTTCTTCCTGCTCACCTCATAGCACTCTTGGTCTGCATTTTCAATGTAGCCATAGCCAATTGCCATTTTCCAGCCGCCTGGAAAACGGCCACAGTGATAGGTATTCATAAGCCCGGCAAGAAAGCTTCGCTTCCCGATAGCTATCGCCCAATTAGTCTCCTAAACACGCTAGGGAAACTTTACGAGCGGCTTCTTTTGAACCGCCTCAAATCAGTTATAAACGACAAAAACCTGTTCCCATCTGAGCAGTTCGGTTTCCGTGCCAAACACTCGTGTACACATCAAGTGCACCGACTCACGGAGCACATCACATTTAACTTCAGCGAATTCTACAAAGCACGTCGTACACTTGCGGTCTTCTTCGACGTTGCCAAGGCCTTTGACAAGGTTTGGCATGCCGGACTAGTCCACAAACTACACCAATTAGAAATCCCAGACAGATTAGTACATATCATTAGCAATTATCTCACTGACCGCACCTTCCGCTACCGAGTTGAAGGTGAACTTTCTCCACCCCACTCAATTCGCTCAGGTGTCCCTCAAGGTTCCATTCTGGCGCCTTGTCTATTTAATCTGTACATCAGCGACCTCCCACGTCTCCCTGGGGTCGAGGTAGGCTTATACGCTGATGACACGGTCATTTACAGTTCACTCAGGCACAGAACTCACCTCAGATCGCGCGTCCAACGCGCTGTAACCCAACTCGGCAGGTGGTTCCGTAAATGGCGCATAGCTCTCAACCCTGATAAGAATACCGCGATTCTCTTTAATCCCGGACAACTACGAAAGACATTTGAACCCCTCCACCTTTTCGGTGTCCCGATCCCCTGGGCTACCCAGACTAAATACCTGGGTGTCACCCTCGATAATACGCTTAGCTTCAGGGCACATGTCCGTAGAGTCCGAAACAAGGCTGCTATGGTCTTGGCTCGCTTGCATCCTCTGCTATGCTCGGTAAGTAAATTGTCTCTTAGACATAAGCTTACACTCTACAAGACTTGTATCCGACCGATCTTAACATACAGTTGCGTAGTATTCGCCCATATGGCGAAATCAAACTTCAGCCCCTTACAAACGTTGCAAAATCGGTTTTTACGCAAAATAGTTAATTCCCCATGGTTTGTTCGAAACGAAGACCTCCATAAAGATATGGAACTTCCTCCGATCAAATCTTACATCAAAACTCTCGCGAAGAGCTATTTCGACAGAGCTTCAAACCATCCGAACCCGTTAGTAGCATGCGCCGCAACATATACCCCAGTCCCAGACGCCCCGAAGGCAAAACGTAGGCCGCGGAACATATTTACCGACCCCGATGACGAAATCACGGTAGCTAACGCGTCATACCCATCCGTCTCTTCAAGTCAAGCGTGTTTGCGCCCACGGCCTCGAAACCACCGTTCCCTCCGTAGGGGACGGGCGGTTAACTTCGCTCCTGCACACCCGCCACGACCACCCTCTACAGCGGCAACTCAAGCCTAGGTCCGTTCCTCCGGCATGGAGCCCTTGAGCCAGCAGCCGCTCGCGCGATACAGTGACACTGCATTCACTAGCTATCGACACACACACATAACACTGCACTTCACACATGTACACCGCTCAGGTACATAGGTTCTGTAAGGGACCTTTTTTGTTCTTTTTTTGGCTAGTTAGTTTAGACAAAAATTACCAAATCACTAAATACATATACACATGTTCCTTCCTTCCTCTCAGAAGGCAGGAACAAGTATATTTGTACAGTTAGTTAGCTCGAATTTCTATGGATAGGGATTCAGTCAGATCGCGACTTTTTCGCATGATCGGCAACAGCCCAAGCCGAGGTTCGGCCACTTTGGCACCCTTGGAGCTTGTTGCCTAGCTTTCGTGGCTGAGTGCCTTCCGCGCTCGCCCCCAACCCCGGTGAAGCTGTAAAAGCCGCAAAGGCTCCAGAGCCCCTAAGGCTAACAGTATAGTCATTTCGAAAAAAAAAAAAAAAAAAGAAAAAAAAAAAAAATCATCTGATATGGCCTCAGCTGATTTATTTTCTTTTCCTAAGCTCAAATTATCACTTCGTGGAACCCGTTTTCATTCGATAGACGACATAAGGAGAATTCGCGATGAGAACAAAACTCAATTCCGGTAAAGCGATTAAAAATGTTTTGATGATTGGATTATTCGCTGGCGTAAGTGTATCGTTTCTGAAGGAGCACACTTTGATTTGTGATTTAATACTATGAAGTCCGGCTGCCATAATACTAAGCCTAGCCCTTCGTTAGTTTGTTAATAAAAAATATAATGTTTTTTTTATCTATTAAATAATAGATATATATATAAGCCTTTATTTTTCTATCACATAAGATTACATTGTGTCATATTAAATAATTGTTAATCTCTGATATATTGAGTAGAAACAGCGTTCACCTTTAAGCTTCGAGTATTATTCATTCCCGAGGAGACGTACCATATGTTTAACACGTGTAAAACCGTAACCAGTGATCGGTTACAATTCATTTCATCAAGAATTAAGTAACTAGCGAGCGGGGCGCGACGCGGCGCTGCACCGAGCTTCAGCACTCACCGACAGTACCGACACTGTCCGCGTGCCAGTGCCAGTGAGCCGTCAGTGCGATCTCTATGTACACATTGTACACACAAACAACATACTTCCAGAGGAACTACATCCCGGTTCAGTAGCACACGTCGCCGCAGTAGCCGCACCCGCACCGGATTGCATTCAGAACTCGAAACGCAATTAATGTCTCCTGAGAGTTAACAGTGGACTAAATGGAGTAAAGATAACATTGTTGCGCTCGCACGAGCTGACTACGTTCACGTGGGACCGAGTCGCGGCTCCCTGCCCACTGCCCATTCGATCAGAAACGCCGATGCGGATATCCTGCACCCGATTAAACAACAAGTTCCCAGTAGACACTCCCCTTTCGATCTAAATAAAATCATTGAAACCAATGCATTCTCAAGAATGTGTACAATGTTTTTTAGTGCGAATGGATTTGTAGATTTAATTGAATCATAAATTGTCCGTAGAGCGAAGTTTGATCGAACGCGTCCTGTCTGCTTCATTACTGACATGACGTCTATACAAATTATAACAAGTAACATTTTTTTTGTATTGAATATCATCTCGTATGACAGCACTATTTAAATAAATCAAAACTGTAAAGGAAATCGTAATTCACTTGTTGAGCGCAGCGCACAAACACAAACACAGTGCAGCAGCAGGCTTGGCCGCTCGGCACTGTCTTGTTCCTGCTAAGCCACGTCCACTACAAGCTGACATACGAAACACAGGTTTAAAAAAGAGAATATAAGTAAAATAGTACGGGTGCAGATGTGGGGATGATGTACGGGTGGGTATCTGTGGGTATCTGCCAATGAAAGTCCCGTCAAAATCGGTGCAACCGTTTCACAGATTACCCGGAACAAGCATAGACAGACTGACAGACAGATAGAGAAACAGACAACATTTTTAAAAATTGATTTTTCTTATAGGTATCATGTATACTTTCATATGCACTTAGTAAAAACCTGTTGATTTGACATTACAAACAGACCCTTCAATTTTATTATAATATAAAAAAAATATATGTATTTAGTTAGATAAATGTGTATACTCAGTTTCGCACCGTCCGCCTCCGCGCCTCAACCCGCCTTCGCCCGCCACCGCAATTGCTAGTGACACTGTCATGCACCGCGTGCATAAAGGCAAAATCTATCAAATAAAGGCAGGCCACAGCCTATAACATTTGTGTGCATTGTGGCAGACTGTTTGCAGACGAGATGTCCCGCGACCGGTGACACCTCCACACACTACATTATCTATAGGTTATTATAATAATACTTTTTATAATTAGATACTATATAAGCGTTTAAATATTTGAAATAGAAAATTGATTTGAATATTTGTCCGAAAGAAGGAAGAGTGCGCCTGATAGTTCAATTGTCCCAATTAAGATAGCGTGTTTAGTCATTAGTTGTAACACTGACGTCTGGTTGTCGGCCAGCACTCGCGGCGCGGGGCGGCGCGGGGCGGCGCGGGGCGGCGCTCCGGGAGGTGTGCCACTTTATTAAATGAACAGAATCGTTTAATGCACAGGACTATCAGATTTACAGTTTAGTGTCGCGGACGGTTGCGGACTTGGTATCCACAACATTCGAATGGTTTACAACTTTATAAGAGAGAGCGTTCTTGTTGAAACTGTGTCAAAACACTTCACAATGGACTCTCTGGTTCTCAGGACCAGAATTTTAAGTTTTTTTATACTGCTAAGGTGGCAAATAAGCATATGGCTCGCCTGTTGGTAAGCGGCTACCGTAGCTTATCGACGCTTATAATACCATAGGTATCAATTAGAGCGTTGCAGGCCTGGAATTCTGTAATTCATACGAGCAGAGCCGCGGGCATAGCTTCTATATCTATATCTTCTATACATATTATAAAACTCAACGTCTCTCTGTCTGTCTGTCCGTTTACGTTCTTGTTTTCTTGATCATGTTTTTTTTTTTATAACTATGTTATCTGGCCTGATTACAGGCTATATTTTGTACGATAAAGTAACATACGACATAAACAATGACCATAATGGTAAATCAATTCGGAAAAAATACGCATTTGGGGCGCTTAAATGGCTTACGCTGAGTAAACCAAACGACATAGTCGTATATCAAATTAATGTTCTACATAATTTTAGATCTTAAAAGCATATCAACCACAATAAGCATTTTTTCCTTCCGTGTTTCGAGCGAGCCAGCACGATCCTACAACAACATTGTGTAGTTCATGTGAACAGAGCAGCTGTCATAGCATACTATAGCATAAATAAAAAAGGAGTATATACAAATATTAAACTATAAATGCAATCAAAGGTGTATTTTAATAATAAAACAGACTATAAAGTGAGACCAAAGGGATAGAAGTGAAGGTTCGTCTTCTAGTTCCAGGGGTATTACGGGTTGGAGGTTTCGGATATGGACGTGGAACGTTCCTCTAGGCATTCCTCTTCCAACGTTACCATTCACACTTATATCATAAATCTGTCTAGTGATTCTACTTTCATTCATCCTCTCTACATGCCCAAACCATCTAAGTATCCATTTCTCAATTCGTGTCACTATATCTTCTTTCACGCCACAACGTTCTCTTACTATACTATTTCTTATCCTGTCACTCAATTTCACTCCTATCATTCTTCTGAGCGTTCTTATTTCTACTGCATTTATTCACTTTCATGTTTTTTCTGCCACACCCAGTTTTCACTTCCGTATATGCGTGTTGAAACTAACACTACTCTATGCACAGCCAGACGAGTTTTTCTAGAGATTTTCTGGCTGTTTGTAAAGGTGTGTAACGTCCCATTTACCAAATTACCAGCATTAACTCTCCTTTCAATATCACTTTCACACTTTCTATCACTAGTAATAATCGATCCTAAATATACAAATTCATTCACTTGCTCTAGTTTGACAAATCCGGATACATACTTCTGTCATGATCCCTCTATTTTCAAACATCATAACTTTAGTCTTCTTTAGTTTGTTCTAAAGAGATAAAAGCGCGAGATGGCAATTGACTCAAAAAACCTTTCAAGACACTTGGAAACGCTGGCAAACCGAGTACGCTTATGCGTACGAAACGCTTATCAATTAGTCGATATTGGTATGAAATATTATTGAACCTATGAACTATATTGAACCGTGTTTACATTTCGCGACGCGATCACGCGTCTAGACGACTACGCAAGAGCATCGAGTAAATAGTAACGGGCGTACGGGGGTGAAGAACTTGAGCGAGGAGACGACAGGAAAGTTATATTTAGATAATGCAATCTCGTCATCAAAAATAGCTTGTAGAGTCGCCGGCGACATAATCTCAGTGGAGCAATTTCCAGGTGTTCACATTAACCAGCGTTCGCAGATGCCTTTCATAGCATTTTAGAAAATGCAATACTTAAGATAACTTATATGTATGAGATAATATTAACACTTGGACACTCTACGTCCGCACTCGAGTCGGTACAAACAAACTTCAGTATAACGATTTAGGAAATCTTTATGCGCATTAAGATTTACAAGTGAAGTAATAAGCAAACTAAATGTACCTAGAACATACAACAGGACACAGAGACCAAGAAAGACAGCAAATATAGATAGAAAGCAATAACATTTTCCCGGGAGTTCAGCAGCTGATGTACATCGGTATGTACTACAAAAACGGGCAGTTCGAGCAAGTTATGACATGGGACCTCGCGAATCACTGAACAACAAATTTCAAAAATTTAATATCTTAACTTTGCACCCTGGACAATTTAATGTATCTTCAAAAAATTTCGTTACTTTTGAACTTGTAAATGACAGGCACAATTTTAATACTAGAAGTAAATATAAAATAGTCACTCCATATATTAAACTTAGTAAAAGGAATAAATGTTTTTGCAGTGTGCCGCGCCCGCCACCTCTCGGTCCGTCTGAACACGCACTGATGCGACACAGGGCACGAACCCGGTTCTGCCGACCTCGACGTGACGTGGATATGTATATGAAAGGTTGTACTTTTCTAGAGAATGTTATTTTACACTTTTATAGCTTCATTAATTATGAGCTTCATTAATTATTAAAATTAATTATAAGCAGTATTAAGTTTCAGACAGACGGACAGAGAGCGCGTTAATCTAAATAGAACTTCTTGTGACATGTCGTTTTATTTATCTGTCAGAGAATTGTGTCTATGTCACTTTTTTAAAAGAAAACATGTCTCATAGTAACCATATAACAGATCCTGTCAGGTATTCAAAAACATGGCGATTATAAAATAAATGGAAAGAAAGTAGAGATGCCGCGCGCCAGAAACATGTGTGCTCTGGGATCCACGTACTCATAGAAGCAGCCAACGACGGGCTTGTAGCATGGTTCTAGTTCGAACCCTCGCATTGTGAAGATCTCCGTTAAGAAATCCGTTGTGAAGAAATGTATCAAGGAGAATCCTGGTGTCTTCGATAGTCTATTCTGATGTCTCTTTCTCTCTCTTTGACATATCTTTTTAAAAGATGCAACAAACTGACTGACACATGTGTAGGGCGTGCCGCTGGAGAGTAGGTGCGACCGCACCGTGCGACTCTAAAATAGGGCAAATAATATGAAAAAATAAATCTATTCATTTACTAGTATATGTTTTTATACAAAGTTTAAAATTGTGTACTGTTAGAGTTTTAGCACACCGACACGACGAGACGAACAATGTTCTTAAATTATAAACTTTTTTTCAAATGTATTAATGGCAGTTATTCATTTCATATTCATTGGTGCAATGCTGGTGCATATATACGGCAAGGAATGTGATTCCAATGTTTATAGAGTCTACTTTTGGAAGAGCCTTTGAATAATACACTTAATTTGTCACAGCCTTTTAGAGTACTCGAGAAAAATGTTAATTTACTTTACGTATTTGTTGCGGATGAAGCATCCGCTTTACACTACAACTCTGAGCCATAGGGATGCTAATGTCAGTACTCTATCAAAAATCCTAGTTTAGTTAGTAGCCTAGTAGTTTAGTGCCATAATACGTTTAGTTTAATTTAATTTTACTTCGGTTGGTGCAGGTGAAATAATAAAAGTTGTAAACTAATATAATCAAATGCACTGTCGGTAATAATACTGTCTGGGTAACATTCGTTTTGTTGGCTTCGTTTAAATTTAGTTAGCTAATATTAATCAGTGCATAGAAACAGGAACATTCCGTTATCTAATGAAAATAAGTAAAGTAATTCATCTGTTTAAATCGGGTTGTAGAAGTAATCTCGAAAAATATAGGTCAATTTCTGTACTCCCGACATTTACAAAAATTTTTGAGAAAATTATGTTTAAGCAGCTAGTAGAATATTCCAATGCGCAAGACATTTTGGATGGTTGGCAGTATGGCTCCATGAAATAAAATGAACCACTGTCGCTGGTGCAACCCTGCTAAGTCATATATTTAGGGTCTGGGAGGAATCGAAGGATGCAATCGGTGTATTCTATGATCTCTCGAAGGCCTTCGACTGTATTGATCACAGTACCATTATACTTAAGCCGAAATACTATGGTAATTGTAGAACTTCTCTCGACATGGTAATCCCTTATCCAACAGATCGCTGTCAGAAAATAAGTATAAATGAGGCAATCTCTTCAGGATGTAGGAATCAGCGATTCTCGAGGCTCAATTTTGGGACCGTTTTTGTTTCTCGTATATATAAATGATTTACCACTAGTGGTTGAGAACAGCGCTAACATGGTTTTTTTTGTGCAGATAACACTTCGAATATATTCGAAGGTTAGGCATTTAAATAATACTTTAGTTAAAATCTCTGAATCGTTTGCTCTAAATCAATGGTCTCCAAACTTGTTAGCCTAAGAGATACCTACGAGATTTGCCTTGCTCAGTGTTCCAGGTGTTGATAATACTGTCTTCTTCTGTCTGTCTTCTGTTGATACAATATTACAGTAGGGACCGCACATTAAAATTTTGGCGCGAAGATTAAGCTCTGCTGCATACGTATTACGTAAGATTTGCTAGTTAACAGATATTGCCACTGCTAGGTTAGTCTACTTCACTTACTTCTATAGCTTAATGACTTGCGGTATTTTGTGGTAGGGCTCCGGTCAGCAACTGAGTTAGATACCATATTTATATTATAAAAGCGGGTAATTCGAGCATTATACAACATGAGAGCTCGCGAATCACTAAAGAACAAGTTCCAGGAATTTTGTATCTTAACTTTGCCATCCCAACACATTCTTGATAATGTAATGTATATTCGTAAAAAATTTGACAAGCTAGATTTTGTCAAAGACGAGCACAGTTTTAGTACTAGAAATAGACATAACTTAGTCGTGCCGTGTTTTAGATTAATAAGAGTTTTTTTTTTTACGTTATAGTGTTATAAAATAAGATCCCGAAGCACATTACTAATTTGCCAGACAATGAGTTCAAGGACCATGTCAATCACTATGTGAATGATAGTGATGTCTGGAAGTGGAGCCCTTTCTGTGCCTCCATTAAATTGTAGTGGGTGGTGTACGTATATTATACTACGTGTATTAAGGGATTAATAACATCCTTTATGATACTGACTTTATTTACAGTTTACACACTATAAGATTAATAACATCCTTTATGATACTGACTTTATTTACAGTTTACACACTATAACTAAACACCACGATACAAATATAATAGTTACTGAGCGGAGCGTGAACGACGTCTAGCCTTGTGAAAGGCGGACAGGTAATTGCTTAAGAAATTGGGTCGCCGGCTAACGCTGTAAGGGATCGGACCTATAACAGGACTTTGTCTACCTACACTCGACCGCTCAGCGTTTATATATATTTTACAGTAAGAAATAAACCTTAACTAAAATTATTAACAACATATAATATGTAATATTTACATCTGGTGGCCATACCAGGTGCCATAAAATTATTAATATGATTGTTAACTGTAAATCTAGTTCTAGTAATAATCTAGTTTCTAGGTCAACGCAATAAAAAGATAAGTCTGTTCATAGTTAAAATACCGCTCACGAACTGATTATAAAAACCTAAAAGATAGATACTTCCCGCTAGTTATTTTTTTCTTGGAAAGGGCTTGAGATATTAAGTTGAAATTAATATCGAATACTAATATACTTGTACGTTACTGCTTACTTGTCGTTACTTGACCTTATACTGCTGTAAAAAATCAAGATTATAGGTTTCTAGGTCTTTTAACGAGTTATAATAATATCAAAACCTATAGGATACTTTCAAGTTGCATATAGTTTTGAAACCTTTCCTACAAGTAATGCATATAAAGTTAGACATCTAATATTAAACATTGTCCAGGATTTTACTTTTTCGAATAGAATTCATAATTTTTGATAATCACGTAAACATAACATAAACATTTTAGTTATTTTTTGTAACATTAAATCACTTAATATTGCTTAATATTAATTTTAATATGTAAAGTTTATAAAAATATTAAATTGTTTGCCACAAATGTCTACGTCAAATATTAGAAACATTTCTTTATTACCTATTTGTATTATATTTCTATTATCATAAATGTAACGGTTTTGGCAGCATATTCCAAGAAAGCGTGCTAGCAGCCTCGATATACAATATGGAGTTTTTTTTTTCGATTTAATTTTCTATTATCATCTTTGTTATTTCCTATATTTTGTTATATAAAGGGTAAAAGCATACACTAAAACCTTTTTGGAAGATAATAAGAATAATGTAAATAGTTTGGAACCCTCAAGGCGCGGGTTCTATTCGCTACTTGCGCCGACTTTTTTAATAGCATCAATTTATGGCTCTCTGGCTATTGTATCTAAAAATAATTATTTCATTTTTTTATTTTCAAATGTTTACCCACTAAAACTTTAATGTCTGTCGTGGCGGCAAAATGATGTCACGTGTTTCTAAACAACACTATTTTTCTTTAGCAAACGTCAAAACAATATTGTGAAACTATGGTCCAACATGTTATAATTATCTCCGCTGAAACGGTAACCTGTATAAATGCTGGATTGCAGTCCGTATTCTCCTCCACAGTCTACAGGTCAGACGAGTTCACTGTCTCACAACTGTTATCATTAATACTAATGATTCGGTAGACATATTTAGTTTTGGTAAGTGTATGATTGCGTGAAAATACTTTTAATAACAACATAAATTACGTGTCTTGTCTGAATTAAAATTGATTGTTTTTTAAAACAGCTTCAATGATAAATAATTAATCTGGAAGGAGATCTTTTCGATAGTACAATATAAGCTTTACATTTTTGATACGCGAAGTCTTTTTTCTTTCTAGAGTGTGCAGTGCACAGTGTGCAATGTGTGGTGTGGTGTACACAGTAAACGCGTTGAATGTTTCAATGAATCGATGCCCTCCCCGCGACTTGTGGCTTGTGGCGGCTCTGCACTGCCTAGTCTTCCCTCAGCTGTGGTGTCGGTGTCGGTGTCGCGGTCGACAAGTCATTCTACTTTTCACTAGGGCTGTCAGTCATCATAGTTTACTCAGATTTGTCCCAGTTTGAAAGACGTCCGGGGTTTTTAAAAGTGTCCCTGTAAAACCCGTATCACACGGGATTACAAATTCATTATTTTCAAATTTATTCCTTAAGTTTTGTTATTTTGTTAAATGCTTTAATGGCAAATTTCAAGACTATAGGGCTGCCAAAAGTACTCTGTAGGTTTTGATAATTGGATTTTTGAGTTTTTTTTTTTTTTGATAATTGGAATGATCATATATAAATTTTATAACAAACTATTTTTATTCTATTGTTTTTCGAAATATTTCAAAAGTTATTTCAAAATAAAAATTAATTTTTGAATTCAGTACTGAAAATGTGCCGATCGTTCCCGAATAAATCCGAGTGCGTGTTACGTCACAATGTTAATTTCTACTCACTGTAGCACACAGCTGATACAGTGCTTTAACTCTTATTCGATGAAATTCCTTTAACATTATGACGTCACAAACCTGGCGATCAATCGTGGCGCGTTCGTAGTCATGTGATTCTTTTTAAAATATTACAATTTTCAATTGTTTATTATTAATAAAAAAAAAAAAATCAAGAGTTTTTCCACTTGACTATTATCATAATTATGATGAAGCTTTAAAATATATAAAAAAATCGATATTCTTTTTTTTCAAACAGCCAAGTGGCAACTGAGTGAGTTCCACTTTTAAACTTTTATCAAGAAGGGCTCTTTATTATTTTAACATGTAGTATTGTAACTGTTTTTTTACAGCAATTTAAGGTAAAAATAAAACTAAGTATAATTTTGTTACATTATAATTTCACATGGAATTACAAATTCATTATTTTCGGATTTATTCATCTTAACTCTTGTTAAAAGACCTCCCTTCGTGCCAAGTTTCAAGATTCTAGGTCTCCGGGAAGTACCTATCCAATAAGTTTCAATAATCGATCAGTTAGCGCTATATTAACTGTACCGTACTGTTACCGTATTTTTTTCATACGTTAACCTAGAAACTTAATTTTTTACAGCAGCATTTAGAGAAAAAGAGTCTTGTCACTCGAACAGACCGACAGACAGACAACAATGTGATCCTATAATGGTTCCGTTTTTTCATTATGACTATTATACTAGTAACTCTAAGTAAAGGAAATAAACATGTTTATTATCCGACTGCGCGACGTAAAGGAAGGTACTGTGTTTATTAGCCTATATATATATATATGATTGCTTTGTGGCGCTCTAGAGACCAAACGCGATGGCCAATTTTGTTGATTCTTACGTCAATTGAACTGTCGCGAGTGTCACTAAAACATGAGAGTAATCAAAACTGAGTACGGCTACAACCAGACGCTATATTGAAAAAAAAAAAATGCGTATAGTTTGGTACATCAGTAATCATTCAGGTTATAATCCTAACTAAAAAGTGTAAAATAAAAAGTAAATTAAAAAAAAAACGTAAAAACCGTCTGTTTAAAAGTGAATTTTAAATAAAAATAAATAATTATAACAAAAATGAAATAAAAAGTAAAAAATATAAAAACAACTTGCATCAAATAGTCGGACAAAACGAAAAGTCACTGGTCAAAGGACTGTAATGGCAATTTTGTGTATCTGTTTAGCCAGCGAGTAAATGAAGTGAAGTAAACCTTTCGCTTTGTATACATATACAGATTAAAAAATACAACTTGTTTTATTTTTGTTTTAAAACATTTTTTTGATAAGTTTCTGGGTGAATACTCTATTTCACTCAAATGTCCGGTGATACACAAGTCATTGTCCGGCGTTAAGAGTTTGGTGATGGCAGCCCTGGCTCTCGCCACTCACTGCTCAGGCACTCACCCCAAAGGTACATAGACCAGCCATTACAATAAAATTAAACAAATGGGAACCGAGTTAACCAAAGCCCCTGAAGTGTTTGAAAGACGCGGATGGACAATATGTTTAAAACTTAAATTTAATAACATTGTTACAATTATAAAAAGTTCTAAATGATACAAATTTGGAAAAAAACGAATTATTTATTAATTACATTTTTTGTCTGTGTTCGGAAACGTCATACAAAATATGTCACGTTGTCTTATAATGAATACACACACAGCTGAGTGTTTAAATATCCTGTAATAAGTGATTGTGAAATTATTACTAAACGTTCAAATACTGGATTTAAAATTGTGTTATAACTAATCTTCATAACTGAAATTCTATTAAAGTTAACTTTGCACGTAAACCGAAGTTTAATGTTACTAATTTAACTTTAGTTTTATTTGATGAATGATGACGTCACGATGCGTTTTTTAGATACGATTTTTATTTAGACTAAAAATATTTTTACATTATTTTTAAATGTGTAATAATGAATAAATGTTAATTCACGGATATTATTTTCTACATATAAAGTGTTTAAAGCAATTTTTCAAAAGTTGTCAAAGTACTCTCGGATTATAGTACGTTAAAGTAAAGTACGTAACGTTTTACAATTTTTTAAGTTTTACTATTTTATTGGGTAGTAACAATTACATTCTCATGAAACGATGAACGAAAGTGATATTTTTATAAATCTCGTAATCATCTAGTTTATATTCTGTAACAACATTACATAAAAACATAATTTGGGAACACGTTTTTTCGAACGTTAACAGTTGTATAGGCAGAGTAGGCGCGGCGCTACTACCTACAACTGCTTATGAGTTATTAATATTATTGTTGTGCGAAATAATAAAAATGTCTCAGTCATAGCATGTGCCGTGTTTAATCGAGGCATCAATTGATGGCAGAAAAGTTCCTTTAAGTTAATATTTAATATAATAGTAGGTACATACTAATAATTTAAGGGTAAGGCCGCCAAAATCACAATTTTTGCCGAAGAGCAAAATGTCAACACCAATTTGAAGAAAAACTCAAACATTATACCTGTTCTGATGGTTGAAATCTATAGAGTAATTAGCTAGTTGTTCTATATCATGAATTGTTTTTAGCTAGTTTATTTAGTAAAATATAAACTGAATATTAATTAAGACTCCTAATTTTAGTCAAAAATACAGTGTCGATTATTGACATAAAATGTTCCAATGTATTTTTTTTGTTATTTTTTAAGTTTGAAAAATATATCGTTTTACACATGAAATATTACACTATTACCTTATATTAGGATTAATTACGTTAAGAAAATATTAAATATTACATGTTTTATTGTTATTTAGAAAAGATATCAAATTTTCTGCTGTGTTATGAATTTCGTCCACTATTTCTTACCACAAACTGAGGTAAAAGTGCAATCTTGATATAGGAACACAGTATGGCGTAACCTAAAGAATAGTAGAAAAGATAGCCATCTTGTATTGTCTGTAGGAAGTATCAAAAGAGTGAGACACGTTTTCTTCAGTGAAGAAATAAAATAGTTTTTTGACATTCCTCAGGTAAGTAACCTATTTAATCTGTTAACTAAACTAATTATATACGCGTCAATGCTTACAATTCGCATAATAACATGTATTCGTAGCAAATTCTACTAAATTTCTAAATTATTACCTAAAACTATTTAAAAAATGTAGTTTTTGTTTTGCATTTTTGTTACTTTCTGGCATTGCTACATCTGGCAGCTATAAAGCCTGCTCTGGAGTCCCTCAGGGTTCATATTTGGGTCCATCGCTCTTAAATATTTATATAAATGACATAACAGTTCATTTAAAATACAGTTTTGTCTACTTATTTGCCGACGATCTGAAATTAGCTAGAAACATATAAAGCAGTGACGACTCCCTTCTACTACAAAAGAATGTCCGTAATTTGAGCAACTGGTGCCGTGATAACGGGATGGACATCACCGTATCAAAATGTTCCCACATTAAACTTAAAAATTCCATTGTAAATTACTTAGATGAAGTTGTTAGTTGTGTAAAAAAAGTATAAGTATAACTGCTTGCCTTTCTCTGTACTCGCTGCACGCTACCTGCGTTGGTACTAGTAAACATAATATTTATTCTAACTTCCCTTGTAAAGTTGGATTTTATGAACCAGAACCATGAGGCATGCTGCATGCACCTACCTACCTACAACATGAGCACATGTACACGTATTATGAACCAAGCCTCCGCGTTTGTTCCTCTGCTCAGTATTTAGTGTTGCACGGCATCACAACATCACGGCACAACGCAGACACACAGACGTGAATGGCGCGACCGCACAACATCTCAGCTGTGCATTATTGATAGTCGTTGAAGGAAGGATCCAGGGTCCTGCAGTGAAACGTGTCCGTCGCGCCTATCCGACGACCAGTATTCGAAATATTGCGGCTCCAGAGCCAGTCGCAGCCCACACTTTCCTCCTCCCCCTTGCGCACCGCACGCTTCACCTCACCGCCAACAAACTGCCTTTCACCAGCCCTTGCAATTGTCACGAGCCGGTCTCATTCAACAAGCAACTTGTTTGTCATTCCAGTCTGACGCACTGCCCCGCTCCCCCCGCTCCCCCCGTGCACGCGACTCCACTACCCCGCTCATTCAAGTTACAACAGATGTAAATATTATCGGTAAAACTCATATAAGTTGAATCAGAAAGGCGATATTGCGGGCTTCGGACGCAATCAGATCTCCTACATTAACCTACTACATCCATCACCCTTTTCAGCAACAGTTATAACCGTCGACCTAAGCCCTTGGGGGTTCAAGCCCCGTGCGTATTCCCTGGAATTCACTAAACCGATAACCGTTTTTAATTTGTTTGGTTCTATCAAAACATCGAGGGATTTTGATGGCAGGGGCGTGGTGGTTGCGTGGCTGTAGTATATACCTATATATATAACCGGCTGTGCCCCGCGGTTTCACCCGCGTAAAATATAAAAGAAATCGCTGATTAATGATTTATAATCCCTAAGTATAGACAATAATTTTAGTCTACTAACTATACTACTAACTATAGTCATAGACCCGAGCTGAGTGTTGAATTATTTTAATTTGGCATTATCTCCCAAACTATTCTTCCAAATAGCACGCTATAAAGGGCAAAAATTTATCTACATAAAAGTATCTTGATGATGTAGTTTGGTTCGTAAGGATTTATATGCCAAGCCTAAAAAATTTTTGAAGATATATCTATGAAAATTTATATTTAGTAATTCAGTTAGAAAGTAAAAAAGATGTAACAAAGGTTAATTATGACGCGAGCGAAGCCGCGGGAAAAGCGCTAGTATAGAACATAGTATTATATATCATAGTCATAAGAATAACCTAATACCTAGTACCTACTACCTACGTGTTTCGTAAGTTTATGTCCAGAATTTGGAAAGAGTAATTGTAATATATTATTTAAAAAAAAAACATCGATATTTCGATACATCGATGTTTTCTTGGCAATGTTTTTAAACTTTAATTTTATAGACGTTTATAATCAAAGTTTTTAACTTTTTTTTTCTATTCATATCATCGATGGTTACCGATAGTTATTATAAGTACTTATTTATAATTGGCCTTTCACAAGACTGTACGAGCAGTCGGTCTGCATACAGGAGGAGCATAAAGGAGTGGAGCGGACAGAAAGCAAGTCTGTAGGACGAGATGCGTGCGGACGAGGAGAGTGCCTACAAGTCCGCGCCGCGCCCGCACCCCGCTCTACTGTACATACTACATACATATTATCTTTCCACGCCGCCCCACCGCGCCGCGCCTCTCCGAGCCGCTACACCGCGACCGTTCTACACTTTACAGTGCAGGCCGGGACAGCGCGCCAGTATTGCCAAAGTGTGTAATTTTTCACAGTTTTACGTGCAGTACTCGTATGAAGTTTCATATCGTAACAACCATGTCCTTATATTATTATTTTATAAAATTTAGTTACTGCACCATTTTTTAAGCATTGCAAAGCCTTAAATTTTTACATTAAACTACTCAGCTCTTATGTCTTCTGGATAATGTTGGTTAATGTTTAAAATAATTTTATTTGTGTAGGTATTCTCAAAGGGCTTTTGATTCATTGCGTTACGATTAGGATTTAAAATAAATTTTGCGATTGAACTACTATTCACTTTAATTTTCAGATTCTATTTTATTTGAGCAAAATGCTTGGTAGAAAGTGGATGGCATTTACTCAGAATTCAATTGCTCTAAAAAAAGTGAAATCCATTCGTCCACAGAAAACAGCAGAATATCGACAGGTGAGGCTCCCTGCTGAACGAGATATAAAAAAAATTACGTACCCCAGAAACCTGTAAGGAACTACGTATTAGTTTAAATTCATTGCGTAGTTGTATGGCAGAATATCGATCGATCAAAAGTAGCGAAGAGTGTGAGGTACGGCTGACTGCTAATTTTGAATATTCACTGAGTCTTGGGAGTCAGAAACACTCGCAGAGTGTGCCGCAAAGCTAACTGATAACCATGACTTCCATGCTGCGTCTCAAGAATCGGAAACGTTCACAAACTTGAACACTGTAAAAATCGCCGATGTTCAATTTCAGTACATTTACATATCTGTTTTTTGTTAATTGCTGTTTTTGATACACGAAATAGCATAGTTAGTATTTAAATATAACAAAACTGTAATAACAAGGCCACTAGAGTTCTTCTCGGTGGCAAAGATATTTTCGAAACTTAGGTATCGCAACTTTGACATTCGTAAGTGTATTAATGCATTTACACTCAAAATCTCTGGCTCTAAATAGAACAAAGTTTGTTTGATTTTATTGGGTACTATTAACTGCCCGATACTTCGTTTACGTTAATTATAATATAAAAATTAATAAGAATAAAAATAATTTATAAAATACATAGATAATGTAGCTTCCTTAATTTTTGGAAACTGATCAGTAGGACCTCTAGAGGTAACTTCCCACAAAATACATAAAATAACCTTATTTTAATAATAATTATAGATATAGACAAAAGCGATTAACTCGCTATCTACCCAATGATAGATATTTTGTCCTAGTATTTCTGTAATAATATTATAATACTACAATCTATTGTCTTTAGTTATTCCGTTAAATGGAAAGGTAATATTTAAATTTAACAGCATATAAAAATACCAAGTGCGTGTCGGACCACACGCAGTGTAGGGTTCCGTAGTTGCCACAGTATGCAAACTTAAGGATTATTTAAGTTACACCGGGCTGAGTCGGGCCGGTGCCGGCCGGGACACGTCCAATCATTTATAGTATAATTTTATAATTCATGCTACACCAGACCGGAATATGCTATAATCATTTGAACATGTCCCGGCCGGTATCCGGCCCGGTGTAATATTAATTCTCCTTTAGAGAGAGGTCTTTAAGTAATATTCAATAGAATTTGTTCGAAGTATTTCTCCAAATACATTTTATAAGTTGATTGACTACTGGCCATTAACTTGTAAAGCCTACTTATATCTGATAGTTTTCCTTTCAACTTCATTATATATACTATGTACTACTATAATTTTTTTCACATATTAAAAAAAACATTTAGCTGGGAGGGACACTTCACTCTAACAAAAAGTTGCACGTTAAAGCTTAATATTACGCAAACTGATTCCTGAATCGAAAAATGCAATATCTTTGAACGACCTATCCATCGATAACACACACGTTGAGATAAACGAGAAAAAAATCATTCCCACTTAACGTGAAATGGAAGTACCCTAAACATTTTTTTTTTCAAGATTTTATTTTACCTCTTTGTTGGCGTGTTTAATATGTATACCCACACCAAATTACAGCCTTATAGTACAAGGAATCTCTGAGCTAAGCCGCAGACAGACAGACGGACATAACGAAACTATAAGGGTTCCTTTTGACTTCGGAACCCTAAAAAAGCAAAGTTATAAGTGTCGATTTGTGAACATCGCAAACTGTTAAACTTACTCATTAAAAACTTCAAGATAAAGTGAAATTTACTTACTTACATGGATACGTGTAATTGGATAAGACGCTCTGGCAACATTAACAGCACTAGACGCAACAAGACGCGCCGCGCCACTCGCCATCGCCGCCAGTGACGCCAGTTAGCCGCCGACCGAGCTGCGAGTTGTACGTTGTATAATTGTAATATTTTAGCGTATATAGTTGTTTCCGCGCGATTACGACGCGAGTTATCTGATCGCCCAAGTGCTTGTGAAATTTGGTGTTAATTTAGTGTAGTGAATAGTAACGTGCTGTGTGTGTTCATATAAAAACGTGGAGCCGGTTCATGCGGATTGCGAGGCCGATGTAGTGCGGTGCTTTCTAAGCGGCTCACCCGCTCAGGTACCTACAGGCTACAACACGACTGCAACGCGTGTCTCGGAGACCCTTCCCCTGCACGGCCTACACTTTACTCTCAGCGTTGAAGTAAAATTATAATCAAACAGGTAAGCTTTTTGCCGGTGTCGCTCTCCCACCTATAGATGCTTCTTTACTACAAGTTTAACGTTTATTTTGATTGTAAATTTATTTAAAACAATAATTTATAAATAGCCGACCTTATTTGGTTCATGAACTAAATGCAATAGTAATGATAATAATGACACAGGCTCTGTAGCGCGATGTGCTCGGTATGACTGCACAACGCTCTGTGCTCAGTGCCGGTTGCTCAGCTCACACTTGACCATTATTATCATTGCAGATAATTATAAATGGTACACTCAAATCAGTACAAATCAAATGGTCAAAAAATTAGTAAGTAGTAGGTACACGCGCGGATATTTAGCTGGCGGCAGTGCAAATGAACGATCATAGTTCTACATCCTGAGGTGCTATTAGTTCGTAGGTGCGAGTTTTTAACAATCAAATGATTCTATTAAAATGTTGCTGATAACGTGTAAACAAATGTTTAACACTATATATACAGAGATATTTGCTGTTAAAGCTGAGTAGGTACTGGTGCAGGGCTGACTACTGGATGTTTTACCCTGTAATAGAATGAGTGTTCTGAAGAGCTGTTCAATCTTCAAAAAAGTTCTCTGTCTTATCTTTGTCGTACCGTGAAACTGTGGATTTCGATTTAGACTTAACTCTAACAAGAATTAACACTTTAAAGCTTAATATTTTGCAAACGCATCACTTGAATTGAAAAATGGTTTTCAAACTCATACACTCCAGTACTAAGAAGCTCTACGATAAGCCGCGGACAGACAGACGAACTATAAGGGTTCCTTGTTGACTTCGGAACCCTAAAAATGACTTAGGTGGACCGTATATCGGGTTAGGTTCTACAATAAGTTTCCAGAGTACATTACAGATTTGCTGGAGAGTAAGTTCGAAAACATTTAAAACAAATAAAAATCTTGTTAGAGGTGAATCTTATGTGAATGATAATAGATGTTTGGAAATGAGTTCTCGGCGGTGGCAGGTGCTAGACAACCTGCTGCGTCGTGAAAACCTTGTTACTTTTTTTATTATGAAAAGTCGGGAGTATATAAACTTAAACGTGGGATATAAACTGAACGGTAGTGTAACGCCGCGCACATAGTTAGGCCAATAGGGACAACATTTCAATACTTGATACAAAGAACATACATCAGCATTACAAAATCAACACCCAGATAGGTCCCATTTCGATAAACATCTCATAGATTCGGGTCATACACTATAGGACCATCATACATATGAAATTCTTCACATATGAAAAAGGCGATTAAGTGTATTGGAATGTGTTGGAAGTATTAGATTGTTTTATTCGAACTACTCGTAACTACACTGTAAGCCATAAGGGCCCTGGATTTACAGCTTCACCCGGGCTTGGGGTCGAGCGCTTAAGGCACTCAGCCGCGAAAGCAAGGTAACAAGTTCCGAGGGAGCCAAAGTGGCCGAACCTCGGCTCATACTGTTGCGGCGATTGCAATTAAGTCGCGATCTGACTAATTGCCGGCACTCTGAGCGGGTGAAGCTGTAAAAGCCGTTTTGGCTCCAGGGCCCTTATGACTAACAGTATAGTCAGTACGAAAAAAAAAACGCCGGCACACACTCGCCCACTAACCACCTTCGGATGAGTCACATTGATATGAGGATGCCTCATTGAGAAGCGAAACACGTTTCATCGATAAGGGTCTCACATGTCATCTGCAACATAGTTTTTTTTGTATTAAGTATTGTTATAAATTACTATTATTATTATTTTATTTGTCTTTATTATTATATTCAATATTTTCTTTATTATTATATTCAAACGATTTATGTTGTAGAAAGATTAAACTTCTATTAATCTATTGTAGGCGGAAGTAGCTAAGAAATTTCGGATAATTATTTTCATATTCGTATTATTTACTCTGCCTCTGTTCTCAAATTCAAGCTCGCATAGCGCGGTGGTTCGACATAATGCTCGACCTGGCTTCTGGCTAGCGGCTAGCTACACGCTCAAGTTGTCCGTCGCTCAAATCTATCGCCAATTTATGTATGATACGGCATTCGCCTTTGAGTTCATCTCTAGACCTTCGATGTTACAGCGTCACTTAACATCAAGTAAGATTGTGCTCCAACGTAAACTAAACTGTACGCAAGACGCACTACGGTGTCACAAAAATCTGAGATAAATTTTCTGTAGGTTTACCACAGCACAAAAAATTAAAACTGTTCAACTAGACGTCTCCCATGTAGATAAAATGAGGTATTCGCTTACGCTTACTACCCACTACCCCACGGGCCATGGGTCACTGAAACTGTCCCAAGACCGAGTTTTGTACTCCTTGCGTCCTACTTTTTTTTAATTCCACTCGTTCAAAATATTTATTCGTGTCAAGTTATTATTAATAAACTCGGCATTTCTCGGTAATTTCTTAACGTTTATAATATTAACTAATAAGTGTAGTATAACATCTCAGAGTGCCTAAAGAATATTTTTATACGTATTGTTACACCCGTGGGTAGTAAGATGCTGTTATATTTCCGTAAACAATTTATTTGTACTCAAAAACAAAATTCAAACAAACTCACAAATCGCTCGTCGAATGTAGTGTTGTCGTACTCACATTTTCGCCCTCTATGGTCTTCTTTTATATCGCTTGTTGTTTTCACATCGCTTGTAAAAACAGAACTGTCGTTGTTTGTATTGAACTGACTTCACTGTTAAGCCGTAAGGATCGGAAGCCTCAGAAGGCTTTACAGTTTCACCGGGCTTGGCTGTCGTAACTTGAGACACGGCTCGCTTATACGAGTACATAGAGGGGCGCACTAAAAGTTTCCGGAACTGGCCAATATTTAAAAACTAATTACGAAATTTGAAAAAGGAATTTTAAGCTTTAAAATGCAATTTTTTCATCTATTTGTCACTTGTTTATACATTCTGTCATTTTAAATATTTCGTGTCTATGTTACCATGGATTTAACTCGTGAAAATTAACGTAGTATGATTTACTACGATTTTAAGTTTAATTTGACGCTTCAGCAAAGTGTTGCTCGCCTTTAAACTGCTTTTGGCAATAAATCACCATGCAAATCGACTGTTAATAGCAGGTTTGCAGAATTTCAACGCGGTCGTGTTAATCTCAGTGACGCTTTTCGTGAATGTCGTCTTTCTACTGTTGTGAATAACGAATGCATCGATGTTGTACGCCATATGATCAAAACAGACGTGCATGTGACCTAACATGAGATTCGGGAATTAGTTCTTAGGCATAGTCAATCATCGTACAAACACGTTGGTGTGAAAAAATGTGTTCCCGATAAATCCTTCACAGTTTAACTGAGACTCAAAAAACGGACCGCGTCACTTGGTGCATTGCCATGCTGACCAGATTCAACGAAGGGAGGTCCAATTTGCTGTGAGACATAGTGACAGGTGACGAAACATGGATTTGCAGCTACCATCTCAAAACAAAACTGCAACCGACTGTTTGGGCCTTTCAAGGTGAGCCGAAACCAACCCAACTGGCGAGTTGCTGTATGCCGCTAAACGGATGATTGCAACTTTTTTTTTAAAATTAAACTGGACACGTGGTTACTGAGGCTTTGGAGAATCGTCATACAGTGAAAAGCGATTGGTACACGACCATTTGTTTGCCGGAATTTATTGACGAACTCTGTAAAATATGACTTATTCCTGTTTTCAAAAGTCAAGAATTATTTACGCGGTCAACGATTTTCAACACCTAAAGAGTATAAAAAACATGTTTTCGAGATCACCACGGCGAAAAGGCCTAAATATTTTCAAAATTGGTTTATTCGTATTAAAAAGTGCATTGAAGCTAAGGGAGAGAATATTTTGAAGATTTTTGACTATTCATAGTAGGTTTTTTTTTTCATCCCAGAAAATTTTAGTGCGCCTCACGTATACTCAAATAGACGATCACGAAATCACTTGAAGGTACTTGAACTTGTAAACAACATGCTTCATCGTTTTTAGATTCATTCTATTTTTAGACCATTTATGTTGTCGCAATCGGAGCGATAAGCTATGTATGTGTGAAGAAATGTAATGCTTCCTCGAACCTATTACTAAATACTCGATGTTTCATGCACATTCTAGACAATAATTATCCGAAATTTATTTGCCACTTCGTCAATCAAACACATTCTAGACGTTTCCAGTCATTTCGAGAATAGTAAATTCTTTCTATTTTTTGTTGAGATTGTGAATATATTTATAAAAGAAGTTTGGGGCAGTTGCGAGTCTGGTCATACTTCAAACCCGTCATAATAGTCTGTTTTTATTTAGTGCTAAAATAAATGAATGATTTCAAATTGCCTAGAAGTTTTTTTTTTAATGTGATATACTGCGCCGTATTGAAATAACCGCAAAACCTCTTCCAGACTCTATTACACATTTGCCAACATCAATAATATGCTGTTTTTACAATTTCAATTTGCCTAAACTTTATCCCTACTCCACGGCCAGCTATAATGCGATATGCGATAGATGACCGAAAAATTTTGGGTCGATAGAATAAAAGTTTCATTTTAATAAGTAAAATATTATTTATAAATCGTTTAGTTCAATTCATAAAGAACACATCGATGTAAGTTTTATATATTATATATCTACCATACAAAATAACTGATCAACCAATGAATTACTGAACGCGCGTCTATTGCGCGAGACACCCTCAGGCACCCCGTCAATATATTTAGAAACTACCCGAGTCTAAAAATAATAATTACTTATTATAAAAAAATAAGTATAAATGAAATCACTCTCACAAAATACTAAATGACGATGTATTGTGTAATTCTTAGAACGAGTCCTTGTCAAATTTATTTAGCGATAAGTGATAACGCGTTTCTTGGTAGTCCTGCGACCTGCACCCGCATGTACCTGTAAAAGCCGTGCGTGAGTGAGGGGGTCGCGGGCGGCACCCCCTCCCATCCCGCCCCGCACCTCCGCTCCGCCATCCTGTATTACTAATTCGCATGGTAGTGATTGTACCATCTGTCGTCTACCATCTAGCTGCATCCAGCATCGGCAAGATGGCGCAGGCGCAGCGCGAGTGAGTCCTACTGCGTCCACGGAAGGTTCATAGTTGTTCCGCTTCGCGCTCATGTGGCTGTGTCGACGCCAGCTGCACACTATTCATTCCAAAATCAATTCATTACTCATGACCAGAAATAATATTAATGTTTTATTACATATTCTTTACAATTAACTTGTAATTAAGCGAAGACGTTCTGTCTTGTAAAACATTTATTTTCATTTACATATTAAGTAATTATTAATGCATTATGGCGTGTGCACAGTGAGCAGTATAGAGCGAACAACGCACAGCAGCTGTTCAAGCTCAAACCTTACGGCTATATTTAGAAGTTGTATTCGAAAATATAAACAGTTACAAGTCGTAATGAATACCACTACTCAAACATTTACATTCAGTCAAAAAACTATCGGGAATGGATAATTTGTTTATTGTTCAAATTTTTTTTTCTTTTTTGTTGTTAGATTGGCACTTTTTTTTTTAATTTAGCGTGCAGTTTGAGTTGCATCTGTCATTTAAATAAAATACAGTGCTATTTTTAGTTAGATCATATTATCTAGTGTGTATTGCGAATTTCATAATGGACAAAAACATCGAACAAAGAGGTTGTCTTAAATTTAGCAACGGCAATAGAAATTCGCGTTCGGAGACACTGAAAATGTTACAGAAGGCTTACGATGAATCGACTTTATTATGGTAATTCGTCCTAGTAGGCCATCAACGTCTTCAACTGAAGTTAACATCGCAAAAATGAAGAAAATAGTGACTGAAAATCCTCATTCAAGTTTGAGTGAGATAGCCGCTACACTTTCTGTGTCTCACAAGTAGATTCGTATCATTTTAAATAAACCCTTGGGTATGAAACATGTTGCCGCTCGGCTAGTCCCAAAAGACCTGAATTTTCTCCAAAAACTCATTTTCATAAGAGTCACTGAAGACATGCTAGAACGAATCAATTCCGAGCCAACATTCATGAAACGCATTGTTACTGGTGACGAATCGTGGGTTTAGGAGTTTGACGTGCAAACTAGTCAACATGTTTCGGTGTGGCGTCGCGCAACTTAACCGAAACCGAAAAAAATATTCCACATCATTAATTGATTGTTTGTGAATGCACTATTATTATCACACGTTAAATGAAACATAGAAACCCAAATGTATGTATATATGTACGTAATATCTATGTATAACGTCTCGCGCCGGCCCGGGTATTACACCTAAGTTATTGTCTATACTAAAATAAAAAACGCAAGATTTTTTTTGTTTAAACACGCTAATCTATGTTTCTACCAGTCGGATTCAAAAAAATCATTTTTTATACGATAGCCAGATTCACAAGGAATAGCATTAGGTTGCACCTCTCAGCTAGCCTTAAATATTGATTTTTGTTAAGTAAGTTGAAAGAAACAGCGCTCCCGAACTACTTTATCCGTTTGCTGGCTTAATGGTTAGTGATACGTAAATACAATGTTCTGCAAAAATATTTCTCTTTAGTACATCTAAAAACGTCTTCGATACCATATGCCTATCTATTATAATAGATAAGCCACAATAAGGAATAATGTGATTTTTTTATTCAAAATTTAAAATTGATTTATGAACATTATTATTAGGCGTGGTATATCTAGTAGTATATTAATCCTTATGAATGAAAGTTACTTCATCATCAAGACAATTTTATTAAGATAAATTTTGCCCTTTATAGCATGTTATTTGGACGAATAGTTTGGGAGATAATGTTAAATTAAAATAAGTCAACACTCGGTTCGGGTCTATGACTATAGATGTAGTGGTGCGAACAAGTTCTGTGAGTTGTGAGGCATTACCCTGACCACCCAATAAAGCTATTTTCTATACTGAAGTATAATAAATCATCAATCAGCGATTTCTTTTAATTATACACGGGTGAAACCGCAGGCACAGCTAGTTAAGTAATAAACGAAATACAACAGAGACAATAATGGTAAATTAATTCGGAAAAGATACTCTTGGGGTACTGAAATGGCTTACGCTGAGTAAACCTTAAGAGATATTGTTGAGGACAGATGAGCTTAGTTCGCCTTGTTAGGTAAACAATAGAAATATATAGTCTTTAAGGACTATGTACTAGTTGTGAGGCATAATCGCTATCCCGAAGGCTTTGGGTGCGTGCACGCATGTTTTTGTTTTATTGTAGCTGTTGAGGACAGATGAGCTTACAGTACAGCCTCACAGTAGAGATATAGAGAAAATATATAAGGTTTTATTAATGTTTAAGAGTCGTGCGCATGCACTTATCTCTTTTATTTAATGTATTTTTATTATAACTTTTATACAAGTCATATATACGACGCGGCGACACTCTAATGTAAATGGTTCGATATACACTACCTTATACGTTTAGAAGAAATGCTTATTAGCACTTATATGTTGTATAGTTCGTGTCTATGTGATTTAATGCCAGGATAGTGCGCCTGTGTTGCGGTTTATGCGGAATTCAGTGTACTTCTATGTTAGTATGCGATTCATGTCTTTACGTGTTATATATGAGTATAAGGTAATTTACTGATTATAGGAGGGTTTTTACGATGGGCTTATGTATAAGCGTAAGTATTCCATATACAATGGAATAAGGAGTACAAATAAAGAGTTTTTAATATGTCTTTATTTATGGTTATACTTCGTAATATATGGAGTATTTCATTGCGTATATTTTGTCAGATGCGATACCTACGGGTTACGAAACTATACTGAGGTTATGTTTTGCATTTTTGGAGATAATTATTATTATTACGTAACTTGATTCTCGAATGTATAGCCTATGATAGGTAAACTGTATGTGTTATTGTTTTATTTACCATGTACTAGTTCTATGTAACCGAATAGTTTAAGTATGGTGCCAAATTGTATGCACGGCCCGGCTTGAATTAACAGTTCAGCATCGGACTTCTGTCAGACTGTATTGTAAGAACTTGGCTTCTAAATAAAAACACAGTCCATTTTCAACTACATAATTGTAGATCTTAAAAAAAAGCTACGAAAAAGTCAGCGATAGCATGTCTGTATTTTTGAAAGGTGACCGACCCACAGTAAGCATTTTTATTTAAGTGAAACTTCTTATGCGACTTCCAACACGTTAAACGTTTAACACACATTATCGGTCGCTCCTCTTTGTGTGAGCCAGAGCGAGAGAGTAAATGTCGGTGTGTATGTATATTGCACACTGTTTAAATAAAACATAAAATATCTTTTAAAATGAAGTTACACTTATATCGTGTGTGAATAGCACACACACCTATTTTTAAAACTAGCTGTGCCCGCCGTTCCGCTCGTGTGAACTACATAAAAAGGTTTTTATTTTTTGTGCGGAACCATAATTATTTTTCTAAAATTAAAGTAGCATACGTTATGCCTTTCGATACATCAACTATCTGCCAGTAAAAATCCCGCCCAATCGTTTCGGAGATTACCCGCAACAATCAGACAAACAAACAGACAAAAAACTTAAAAATGATCTTTTTCTTTATAGGTATCGTGTATACTTTCATATGCATTTAGTAAAGACCCGTTATGTTGACATTACAAACAGACACTTCAATTGTACTATATGTACAATTAATAGTATAGTTAACCGCGCAACCGTCCGCGTCGTTAGTTGGAGCGGGAGCAGCACGATTCGTACGTTCGCTCGACCAACTCAACTGGACAGCATTCTGCAGTCCACGCGGGCGGGGCCGCGGGCACAACTAGTATTTGAATATAATTAATGTGCTTAGAATATCGTAGTGCCCGCCGAGATCGCAACTCGCGAAGCTTCGTAAGTAACCCAAGGCCCCAAGCCGACTGTGAGCCGTGCGTCAACGTGACCTTGCTTATTGAAAATAATCCATACCCGCATAATAATGAGACCTGGTTTAACTTGAAACATTTTTTACTCACATACAAACTACTGATATAAGTTTTGGATAACAACTGGTAACCCCACGATCCCAGTTTAACTGCGAAGCCCTATCAGAGTTTCAGTGCGTGTGTGCGTGCGTGCGTGTGTGCGTGCGTGCGTGCGTGCGCGTGTGCTGCGCTTCCCACTCTCTGAATATCTCTCCTTTTGTTTTAATATAATAATCTATATAATTTTTATCACATATACTGTCATCTATACATATTATAAAACTAATCATATTTATTGTCTGTCTTCCTGTTTATGTTCTTTTCACGTAAAACCACTTGTTTTTTTAAATTCATAGTTACGTTATCTGGTCAGGTCAAAATATATCCTATATTTTGCTACAAGAAGTGACGATAATGGTGAATCAATTTGAGTGGTAAAAAGACGCTTTTGTGTCGCTTAAAAGGTTTACGCTGAGTACACACTGTAGGAGAGATATCAAATTAATGTACTGCAATAATTGTAGATCTTAGAAATACCTATAAAAATTATAACAATAAGCATTTTTGTTATTAAAATAACCGATGGAAACGGACGTAGCACGATTCGCGCGTTGTATTGCATTGACGTTGTATCTGTAGTGCACGCGACCTGAGCCGCGGGCACACCTAATATATATTATTTTTCCAGTATTATGATTTTTTGACAACGCTTATCTCCGTTAATTCTTCATCAAAAATAATGATTCAAACATCATTGACGTACATAAATAGTTTAAAAGTATTGTTTTCGTTTAACAAATGATTAAAATCTTTTTAAGTACAAATGGTATCTGTTGATGTTCATGAAATTCTTAGCGCCATCTATTTAACCAAGGGATCAGCTGTTAGTATTGTTTACATTTATACACACGCACAAAGACACATGCACGCACGCACAACGGGTCACCTAGTCACTTATATTTATCATATGCATTCAGCAATAATTGTTATATCGATTATAAACTATTCAAAAATATATCTCATGATATATGTCTATTCTATCTACTGAGTACATTATGTACCTACCTCACTCATCTAAAACAGTTTTTAATACACGGTTAATGAAGACTTTCAAACATTTACAAAAAGGAACTGACGCTCACCGGCCGCTGCCGCGACATTGCATTGCGTCTGCGCGGTGCGACGCGGGAAGGGGAGGGGGCGTAGCAACTATCTATGTGTGCGTGTATGTCGATAGCACACCGACACGTCGAAGAGCAACGGTTATGAACTCAAATAAGTTTAGGGGCCTGTTTGTAAACACGATCCGTATGTGCGACGCGGCGTGGCTGCGGCGGTGAGGTGCGCGCGCGCACGCCTATATCGCCTTGCAACACAGCGCCACCCGCATACAGTACTCTCACACCGCGTTGTATCTCAAGCAGGAGGAATGTGTCGCGTCGCACCGCTCTCGAGCTAGTTCCGCCTCACGTAAGTGCATGCTTCTATAATAGGTAAATATTCGCAATCTTGCTCCGAAATTAATATTTCATTGAGTATCGCTCAGAGTGTTCTAACGTAATCCCTATACACCATACGACGGACAACTGTAACGAATCTATTACAACTCGGAGTCCGAGATGCCGAAAACGATCAGGCCGATGCCCCGGCCGCGGCCCGAGCCGAGCGAGGCACCACGCCGCCCCGCGCCGCACAACTCCGGTGACGTCATCGTGCCTTCTCTACGCCTCATCAGACGTCAAAACGCGAGGCTGTATTATCAAATAGCAACAAATACGAATATGACGTGTATTTAAACTGAACTTATAGTTTAGAAATATGTAAATTAAATAGAACTGTTTTAATGTATGGGGCCTGGCCTATATTACCTGTTAACTTGTAAAGCGGGATAGTTTTCCTTTTATCTTCGTTATATATACTACTACCACGAAGTTTTTCACATATCCTATAACAACCATTCAACTGGCAGTGGCGGGGCGCGGGAAGGCGGGGGGGTTACTCTAATAATAATATCATTTTAAAGCTTAATATTTCTCAAACTGATCCCTGAATCGAAAAATGGTTATCACACTCACAATAATACACTATTGATCGAAGGGAATACGCGTCTAAAATATGGAATCCATGCTATCGTAACTATATTAACCGTATTGAGAGTGTACAAAAGAGATTTTTTTAATATCTATATTGCCATCAGAAAGTGCCCTATCTATCGATGAATTCCTTTAAGATTTGTAAGGAATTGTATATATTACCTCTATCTAACAGGCGTGAAATTAATGACTTCATTTTTATATTAAAAAAAGGAAATAATGATAATGACTGTCCTCTTTTGACAAAGCTCTATTTTAACGCTCCGGACAAACTCACTCGTCTTTATTCTTTACCACATGTTCCTTTTTCTTCATCTAACTACAGGCAAAACTTATATAGTGCGTGCAAGTAAACGTTTTAATGAGTTGTGTAATCAGCATAATCTCGGTCCTTTTCATCTAACTGTGGTTTCGGCTAGAAGGTGCTTAAGTCTTGATTTTTTTCATAATTTAGTGATGTGTAAATTTTATTCAAGTATTGTTATTATTAGTAGTAATGACGGTTGTCTAAGTATAGTTGTTCACATTTTTTATAACTTCTACAGGTTTTTGTACGTGATGGCTTGTTATTGGCTAACAGGTTCCTTAGCTGTTTTTATTTTGTTAATTTAGCAGTTAGTCATCCTTATAAATAAGCAGAGAGGTACAGGGGAAGGACGCCGTCAGTCTGGTATTAGCCGGGCACACCACGAGGAGGTTCCAGACATGGTGCCCCACTCCACAGCGTATCTGATCTGTCACTGGGCCAAGTTCTCAACTCGAACTCAATCGGCTGGAGAATGCTGCGGGTGGTTTTTTTTTTCGAACTGACTATACTGTTAGCCTTAGGGGCCCTGGATCCTTTACGGCTTTTACAGCTTTACCGGGCTTGGGGGCGAGCGCTTAGGGCACTCAGCCACGAAAGCTAAGCAACAACATCCGAGGGTGCCAAAGTGGCCGAACCTCGGCTCGGACTGTTGCGCGTATGCAATTAAGTCTCGATCTGACTAAATCCCTATCATTCGATCTAAACTAACTATACATATATACATGTTTCTGCCCCCTGGGAGGAGGGAAGGAACATGTGTATGTGTATTTAGTGGTCTGAAAATTTTTGTCTAATCTAACCAGGCAAAAAAAGAAAAATAAAAGGTCCCTTAGAGAACCTACGTACCTGTGTGTTGTGCATGTGGAGGGAACGGTGGTTTCGCGGGCGTGGGCGCGAGCACGCATATGTTGCGGGAGCGGACGCGTAGAAATTGTTAGCGTTCTCGATGTCGTCATCGGGATCGACAAAGAGATTTCGCGGACGGCGTTTATAACGTTTGGCAACGGGGATCGAGTTGTCTGGGACGTAGTTCACGGTGGATTTTACGAGCGGGTTGGGATGATTCGAAGCGCTATCGAAGTATCTCCTGGTGAGATATTTCACATAGGCTTCTATCGAGGGAAGCCTCATGTCCCTGTGCAGGTCCATGTTCCTAACGAAGGCTGACCCAAGCAAGCGACGGAGAAACCGATTTTGGACTCTTTGCATGCGGGCAAAGTTATGTTTGGACATATGTGCGAACGCGGCGCAGCTATATGTCAAGATCGGACGGACGCACATCTTGTACAGTGTGAGCTTATGTCTTAAGGACATTTTGCTTACCGAACTGAGCAAGGGTTGCAAGCGGGAAAGGATCCAGATGGCCCTATTCCTGACTATAGTAACGTGTGCGTTGAAGTTAAGCTTCGAGTCGAGGGTGACACCCAGATATTTAGTCTTGGTGGCCCAAGGGATATTCGTACCGAATAATGAGAGGGGTCCTACCGTGCGTGGTAGTTTGCATGTATGCGGTTCGAACATAATCGCGGCGCTCTTTACCGGATTAATAGCTATTCGCCACGTTCGAAACCACTCCCCGAGAGTGGTTACGGCACGTTGGACTGCGCAGGCGAGATTTTTTCTGTGTCTGTTTGACGCATATATGACTGTGTCGTCAGCGTAGAGCCCTACCTCGACCCCGGGGGGCTTCGGGATCTCGCTGACGTACAGATTGAAAAGGCAAGGCGCCAGAATGGAACCTTGCGGGACGCCTGAGCGTATACGGTAGGCGTATAGGGTAGGCGGTAGATAGTACTCCTTCCACTCGGTAGTGGAAGGTGCGGTCGCGTAGAAAATCGTGAACTAGATGAACTAACCTATCCGGGACTTCTAATTGATGTAGCTTGTGGACTAGTCCGGCATGCCAGACCTTATCGAAGGCTTTAGCTACGTCGAAAAAGACCGCAAGCGTACGGGCGGGGGCGATACTACTTTTGGCAAAGTTGCTCGTGATGTGCTCCGTGAGGCGGTGCACTTGATGTGTACACGAGTGTCGGGCGCGAAAACCGAACTGTTCGGGAGGGTATAGATTTTTAGTATCTATAACGGTTTTGAGACGGTTCAGAAGGAGCCGCTCGTAAAGTTTCCCTAGTGTGTTTAAAAGGCTGATCGGGCCATAGCTATCGGGAAGCGAACCTTTTTTGCCGGGCTTGTGAATACCTATAACTATAGCTTTTTTCCAGACGGCTGGAAAATAGCAGTGGGCTATGGCTACGTTGAAGATGCAGACCAAAAGAGCTATGAGGTGATCGGGAAGAAGTTTAAGTACTTCATTCCTGATACCGTCGGGGCCAGGGGACTGTCTAGGCTTAAGGCCTTTAATAACAGAACAAATTTCGTCATGCGTGACCGGGTTTAACGTTTCCGCGGGGGGAATCGTCGTTAGTTCCTGAACGGCGGTCTCGATAGTTTCGATGTGGCCAGTGTCTCGTTGTCGCAGTTTGGAGAGCACTGGCTCTCTAAGCTTGAGGCAAGGCATTCTGCCTTATCGTCGCTATCGAACGCGGGTGGGAGATCGGGGCCCTTTCGAGGGGCGGCATCAGGGCGGAAGCTTCTAACTTAAGAGAGCGGGCGAGGTTCCAGTAAGCCAGATGGGACGGCTTGAGACCCTCTAGGAGGTTATCCCACCAGTGACCTCTGTACTCGCCGATGCGAGTTCTAACCTCTCTCTGAAGCCGCCATAACCTACGGGTGTTATCCCTCGTCGGATAAGAATCGTGTGCACGTGTCGCGGCGTTCTTTTCCGTGATTAACGCTCGTAAGCCGGGGGGAGTATAAAACGGCGTTCGTTCGCCGCTTGCACCTCTCTCGAGGCCTCCCTTATACCGGTTTGGAGGTAGTCGACCAGGGACTTGATCGCTAAGTCGGCGTCTGCTGTTGACTCTAATACGTGGGGGATCCTAGCTAAGCTGGACGGGGTCGCGTTATCGGTTAGGTAACGATTTAAGATCGCGTAGTCAACTACTTTGACTTTTGGCGGACTGGGGTCGAAAGGTTGCCCGAGTTGTAAGATAACTGGGCGGTGATCGGAGTCTAGTTCGTGTACGACTTCTGTAAGTCGTAACCTAAGTGAGACACCTTTGAGGAGGGCTATGTCAAGTACTGTCGGTTGACAGTTATCTTGAAAGTGCGTGGGCTCTAGCGGTGCTATGACGTCAAAGCCGAGCACATCGCATAGTAGGTCGAGTATAACCCCGTTAGGGGTGTTACGCGAGTTGTTGAAATGGGTGTGACCGCTATTGAGGTCGCCTGCTATTATGACGGATTGACCGAGTGAAAGTAGCGCCTCCAGATCGGACTGAAGGAGTCTTTTACTCGGGGAGAGATATGCAGAGACAAGCGTGATTGACGGATGGCCAGTCATGCCTATTCTACAGACGGACACTTCCATATTGGTAAGTGCGGGAGGGTCTATTGGCATGCAATAGAGAGAACGTTTGTAGTAGATGAGCGTGCCGCCTCCTCGGGTGGCACGGTCATTTCTGACTATGTTGTAATTTGCTATCTTAGGGTCGCGCCTACTGGGTTTTAGAAGTGTTTCTTGTACTAGAAACACGTCTATCTCCCGTTCCCTAAGAAAGGTGGATACTAGGTCCCGTTGTGGAAGGAGGTTTCGCGCGTTAAAGAAAGAGATGTTGAGACTCCTAGGCTTAATGCGAGCCATTTATAACCGTTATCTATTTCCCGACACGGGCCAGGCGCATTAGCGTCGCTGTCATCAGGGGAAAACGCCTGATGGATTCGCCGGGGCCGTACTCTGCGACGCACTGTTCGTATGCCAGTACTTCCTGAGGGTCATGCTCGCGGAAGAGCATGACCATGTAGTCAACGCCGCGGCGCGTGCTAACGGGCGGGGAGGCCTGAGCTTTAGGAGGCTGAGGGCGGGGAGTGGAGACCCATGCTGCCTGAGGGGCTCGCATGGCCGGAGGGGGTGCGCGGGGTGCGGGGGTGGCCGCCACCGGGGCGCGGGATGCGCCCGGGAGGCTGGGGAAAGCTTCTGGCGTGAGCAGAGGCATGGGTTGACTAGTGGCGGCGGGACGTGCCCTCTGAGGAGGGGTGTGTCGCTCTTGCCTTGGGCGCGTAGGGCGCGTGGGACGCGGGGCACGGGGACACCCGCGATAGTTCGCGGGGTGACCCGCGTTGCCGCATAGCACGCAGCGCGGAGGGGTAGACGACTCGCGAGTGCGCGTGCACTCGCTTGTCGCGTGGTCCCCGAGGCACTTAACGCACCTGGGACGTAAATGGCAGTTGTGGCACTGCGGAGGGCTGCGGTTTTTGTGTGGGGGCTCTACGGCTATTCCGGCTGCCCTCGGGGGTCAGATCCAAGATAACTACGACCATATCTAATGGTCGGTTTTTGGATTGTCCGCCGTGCATTCTATGCACTTCGCGGACAGGGAAGGCCTTCGCTAAGAGGTCAGTTTTAAACTCCTCGGGCGTGATTTCCACCGGGATGAGGCGGATTACAACCCGGAGGTGACGCTCATCCTCTAGGGTGTACGAATAGTAGTGTAGGTTACTTGCTCGGAGCAACTTTGTGAACTGACGGTGTTCATCAGAGGTGGTTACTTGTACGCGGATACCGTTGGCCGTGTTACTGGCCGAGGTATAATTAATTTTTAGGTCTCTAAGCTTGTCCGCGAGCTTAGTCCAGACCGCCTTGTTTTGGACTACTACCGGCGGTGGGCGACGCGCCTTTCTGCCGGCAAAAGTACCGGCAGGCGCTGAGGGCGCTGCGGAGCGGGGGGCGTGGCTGTTTAGCCCGGTTTTCTGCGCCTTTTGTGGGCGGGACTGAGTCTCCGGAGACTCGGGACGCGATCGTGATGCCCGTTTGGCGGGCTTGTTTTTTTGAACGAGGGTGAAGCCCTCGTTATCTGTAACTATCGCAGTGTCCATTTCGTTGGACTCGGGTTCGGGATTCGGACTAGCGGGCGAGTAGCTATTGTTCGTAGCTACTAGCGTCGGCGTGTCCGCTTCAGGAACTAACGACGCGAAAGAGTTGTTGATCGGTAGCGCAGAGGGCGCTGGGGTCGTGGCTTGATTGTCCGGGGAACGCGAGCGCGATGACGGCCGTTTGTACGGCGTCTGACGGTGAGCGCGGGGTGCCGTTGAGCGGGAGCTCGAGACGGGCTTCTTGTCGAGGCCTCGGTGGCCTGTGCGACAGCTACGGCGGGTTGCGCGCCCGCGATGGCTTTATTGAAATCCGTCCATATCGACGGGTGTAGGTTCGTTGCGAACGCAACGAAGCTTTCTAAGTCTGGCGAGTTTGCCATTCCGGCGTGGCGGTTGGGCGGGCGGGGGTGAAGTTAAACCTCCCTGCCGGAGAGGCAGGGGGGTGCGCCGAGTGAATTTAAACGGCTATCCCGAGACGTGCAAAGGGACCTGCGGGTCACGGTGTAATGACTCTGCGGGTGGTGGCTGGCATGCAGGTGGGGCTGAGTGAAGCGATGATACCACACGTGATAACTTGTCACCGGACCATCAGGTGCACTTTGCAGTCAGCAGATGTCGTCAATGTGTGCTCTGACTCACCGGTGACGTTACGGCCGCGCTGGCGCCTTCGACCGGACTCGCACCGCGCTCTGTTCGTCATTTGCTCTCAATAATACTAATGTTATTCATTACGTGTAATGATGTTGTGCTCAAATTATTTACACTGGCGCCATGACGGAGCACGGCGGCGCGGCGAGCACGGCGACGTGCCAGTGCCAGTGCCATGGTAACGTTTTAGTGTCTGCAGTTTCAAGATTACCTTATTTTTTTCGGAATTCACACAAAGTAACAAATACGAAGTTGTAGGAGGCTGGAGTGATAATTAAACCTGTTCATTCCCTCGAAAAGATGTCTTTGCCCAACTGTGGGACTGACATGCTAGTCATCAGTATTAATTGTAAAAGTTAGTAATGATGCGCATAGTCGTCCTTGTGTGAATGTCCCTTATCTACTTTAAGTTACTGTATCATACAATCCTAAGCATGAAATTCGTGTCCAGTGACCACGGTATCTGATGTGTTCATAAGAGCGCGGCTGTCCGCTGTGTGGTGGCGAACCTTGCACAGGTTCTACCGTTCTTCAATATTTATACACAAGGCAATATTTTAAAAACTTAGCGATTCCTTATTGAGTAACATGATCACAGACGTGTGGAATGCGTGTCCGAGTAGCAAACGACCCCCCCCTCCCTGCCTCCCTCACCTCCCACTAGCCCGTACCGGCCCCCCTTTCCGGCGCCGCCCGCGCCCGTTAGCCGCAACACTCAATTACTAGACCACTATGAAACATTTATTTAAATTGGGGTCAAAAAGCTATCCAACGTCAATGTCGATTTGTTTCATTAACATCTTGATTACCAACTGCCCTGCCCGCAGCCGCCCCCGCCCGCCCCTTGCCGCCCCTGTGCTGTGCTGCTCCGTGAGGAATGTCAAGCCGACAGCGCCACCTGCATATATGCTATTACATATATACATATTATAGGTATATGAGAGATATCATAATGTTTACGTTAGGGCAGAATGTCATTGAACCATGACGGTCGTCGACATATCCCGAAATTCTAATTATTAATTATTTATGTGATTGTAAACAAACACACATACACGCTCTGACGTCATCATGTTCCTGAATCAAAAGTTTTAATATTTTCACAATATTCTTAAGATTTATTTATTACTATCTTACATGTTTTTAACATGCATTTCGACTATCAATTATCATTTAAAAAATTATTTGAAACTGATAAACGTTATTAAAACATTTTGCACGATAAAATCCTAAATAACTATCTTTTTTACAATGATTTTTGTGAATTTTTGTTTTTTTTTTTTTGTTACTACGTGCATCGTTACTTTGTTTACCTAAAACTAGAGTGGACCAAGATGAGTGAAATAAATATTGAATTTCATTTCATATACCTTATAATATATATTTTTCTGAATTTATATCTATTCAATTGTCCACGCGACAAGCTATTATGTTTTTAAAGTGTATTAATAACAGTTGAAATAAAATTCACTGAATTAACTTTTACTTTTTTATAAATTAAGCAACCAAAACAAATACCTAAGTATTTGTATAAGTATCGTTATTGTTATTTTCGATTATTTTTAATGTTGAATATAAAAACATAGCCAACTTAGAATTAGGTATTTCGTCCTGTACCAAATTCTACTAAATTCTATTTAGGCATTTTGACCTACTAATAGTTCAATCTAATTGGCCTAAATCTACCAAAAAACGACTCAATGTTGTCAAACTTGTAAAAGTTCGTCGGCGCGCATCCACTAGCCCGCGTCCATTTGAGGCGCGCCGAGTAGAATCGAAGAAATTCTCCTGCTGAGCAATGCGCGAGTGCGATTCGATTCGGCGCAGTTTAATAGTAAATGTATAGGAGGAGAATTAATGCGAATCGACTACTCGACTCGGCGTGGTTAGTAGACGCGGGCCTTTATACATCTATAGATATCTAATATTAAATATTAGATAATAGGTAGCGAACAACAACCGAAGGGAGCGACGAATGTGTTAGGATTCTTGCGATCAGTAAAAGGATAAGCCGAGCGAGCGTGCCGAGCGTACCGAGCGTGCCGCGGCAGCGACCGGCGAATGCCTACTCCAGATTTCGTCACATATTAAAGTTATATAGCTCATGTCTTTTAAAGGTTCTGAAAAACATATAAGGTCGTTTAGATTTAGTTACATTTGTTTTCGTTTAAAATATTATACATGTCAGGTTTTTACCGTGTACGATTAAATACATGTGCGCAATTTTTCACGTGCGGATATTTCTGATGGGCTTATGTAACATTGCGCTTATTTCCTGTCATGTTATTTCATGTGTGGTTTTTTCTGAGAACCATACTTGCATATGCATTTAGTAAAAAGCTGTTATTTTGATATTACAAACATTTTATTTATTTGTATAAAAGATGTGAGGTATGTAATATTTGGTTGCTTACGAGGCCACCTGCCGGTTTGCGGATCGTCTCTATTTTATATGAGAAATGTTTTGGCATCTTCAATAATGACTGGCGACATCCGCTGTATCCGCCACTGTTTAGTTTTTACTATTCCATAAAGTATTATTTCGGAGCGGTGTTCTCTAAAAGCTGGCACCGAACGCTCGCGCTCGGCCGGTGACGATCACTGGTTACCGTGTTCTCTCTCAGCAGGGGTGAGTGAGGTCATTGACCCTGCTGTACCTTGCTCCTTAATATTTATTGTAATAACTTGGCTTCCTGTAATCGCACTCGATACACACTGATAACATGCGCTAACGCTTACTGATAACCTACATAGCAAAGTGTTTGGTCTCGCGCCGCTCCCTGCGCACCGCCCACCGGAACATAATACATATAGCTAGTATTCCGTGTAGAGAAGCGCACTTAATATGTGTATGGATCGAGTTAAGAGAAAACTACATAATTGTGTCTTCATAGATTTATAATACAACTAGCAGAGCGCCCGCGGGTCTGCGCGCGCTTGTTACGCCTCATTATTTTCATCCCCGTAATTATTACTCATACTATTAACAATTTATATATGGCTTTTTTTTCAAAATAAATGTACGACATGAAAGTGTCAGTAAATTGTTTTGTCAGGAAATTGTAAAAATAAGGCAATGTTTAGATTACTTAACTATTTATTGGATTTGTAGTATTTTCTTTCACACAACTATTTTTGTAGAAATTCTTTTTAAAGTAAAATAAAACAGGAATATAATAGTGCTCGTTTAGATGCATTTATTTCTCTTTGATTTTCTTAGGTTTTGTGCTTTAAGTTTATCGGTTTATTGTTTTTTTGTCGCTCGGCGCCCGCCAGCCGCATTCTGCAACTGAAACATGTATAGCGCGATCAACTGATTATAAACGGCAGCGGCAGCGCGGAGCTGTACAGCTTTCTCGCTGAACCTCTGATAATATTGTATATAACTTAGTCTCTCTCTTGTCTAAGTACAAAGTTTAGACACAAAAATTGATATAGGATTTTCTAGTTCTATAGTTAGTAGGTACTCACTCTTAAATGTTCAAATTAACCACACCATAATGTTTGCCTTACAGATGGTTTTTTATGCTAAAGTTTGCTTTTTTAATTTCTCTCGTATATTTACCTACCAAATTTCATCCAAATCCACACTCCACACTTCCACATTAATTTATAATGTTAATAAGAATCACAATAAAATTTGCAGTCGCATTATTATAGATGTGCATAACGCCCATGAGATCACAGTTTTACCCGTTAGAATTAACTGACGTCAGTAAATAAATGTCAGTAAATTGTTTGTCACTAACATATGAAACCGAACCTAATGGTGTGATATTCTAACAAATATCCCCATCGACCAATCAGTTAGTGTTTTTATGAAAAAAATAATATAAGATTATAAAGCTACATGTAGCTTCGCGTTCACTGAAATCATGTGACTACCCAGCTTGGTTCTTAAATAAAGAAAATTTAAATGGAAAAAATATAAGATTACATCTCATTATGAAGAAATCTCGCTTTTTAGAAAAAGATTTAGAATACATCGTAAATAATATTTTAATAACTATATAAATCCAATTGAAGATAAATTAAAAGCTGATGTTAAAACTTTTTGGAAATTAGTTTTTAGAAAAATAAGAAATCTGGAGTCCCATCTTTGATGGAATATAATATGTCTATCTTCTGAGGATCCTTCACAATAAGTATTTTTGTCTTTAAAATAACCGGCGGTATATGTTTTACAAGACTCTATTACAAGATTGGAAGACGATATTAAAACAATAGCTGGTCCAAACTGGAGAAAAGTAGCTCAAGACATAGTCAAATGGGCATCACTGGAGTAGGCCCATACCCATTTTGGGGTTCCGGTTGATTTAAAAAAACAAAATATGTAAAAATAGTTTAGATACAAACAAATTTATATTAAGTAAGAAATAGTTAAATATAATAAGATAGAATAAACCAAACTAACACATGCATAAATTATAAGTAATGTAAATTTACAGGAAATAAAAAGGCTTTATTTTTATATGTTTTCTGTTCAGGAAACAAAAAATCTACCAAATACTTAAAGAACTATATAACAGTATGTTTAAACAAAAAAAAGTCTTATTCTTATTTATCTCATACTTAACATACCTAAGTAAAATTATACTTTATTTATATGTAAAAAATAATTCTGTATTGGACGCGTGCAGAGCCGCGGGAACAGCTAATCTGTATTAAACTTAAAGAAAGTTTTATTCATGAACCAATCATCAAGGAAACTTTGCGCTTAGTCTATAGGTAGAGGTACTCGGGAGTCCTGAACACGCTTGCTTGAATATACCGACATCGAGGTGACGTCATCACGTGACCGCGTACTCTGCTTCCAGAACCGAGGCGCCATCAGCTGTTACTCCGCTGCCGCCGGGTGCCGGGTGCAGGCTGCAGGCAGTAGGGTGCCGCCGGCTCGTATACAAGAGGTGTACGTACGTACGAACGGGTGGCGCTCCTGTGCCATGAGATGACTAATTGTTAAGGTTACTACAACAACAACACCTACATAATATCTTAACGTTACAACTCTAGGTAATTAACGCTATGTCTCCCAATTTTCTGTTTTATTTTCAGATGAGTTCACTTAAGGCAAGCACAATTCATCTTGGTATCGTTTTGTTAGGTTGTTTCCTCTGCTATGTATGTACCTACCTACATCAGGTACTTCACTTTGAGATGTGACCGAGTAATTAACTCGATACTAATTATATTTGTAAAAACATCAAGTAGGTGTCTGGATAAAGTTGTGACGCGACTCACGCGACGTTATCAAATGCAAATATTATAATTTGATTAAGCGATATCGCGTGGTGTCACCGATAAACGAGCTGAGATCTAACGGGTGCTAACTTCGATCAATAATACACTAGATACACAATCCCATACAAAAGTTCTCTTAAAACTGTCGCCACTTGTGTCTACGTAATTCTAGTTGAAATAAATATACATTAATGTAAATTCAAACTTACACGCATGATGTAAAGTCTAAATTACAAAGTGTCAACAAAAAGCAATAAAAATGTACGACTTAGGCTCGCCGCTTGGACAAGGATTGAGTGGAGTAACTGTCGAATATGTTTTTTATACCTTCGACCAATAAAAGTACTAGATTAAGGATTACGAACAAAAATAAGTCGCTCAAGTGACCATGTTTTCACACACTTATCTTTCTATATAATAAAAATCAGTTGCTGTTAGTTTGGTCTCGCTAAAACTAAAAACGGCTTGACTGATTTGAATAAGTCTTATTTTATTTTGTTCGCTTGAATACGAGCAGGGTCTAAAACAATTTGTTTGCGTGGGAGGGTAGGTAGGGTAAGCAGATAGGGTATGTAGGTAGGTAAGTAGGGTAGTTATGTAGGTACAAGTTCAAGTCGCTGGAAAACTTGAAAATTAAAAGTCAAACTTAAAATCTAAGCAAATAGGGTAAAAACATTCATGCTTACTCTATTTCGTTTTGTATGATGTCAAATATTTTTAATATATGTTTAATTATAACACGTAGTAAATATTTTAAACCGTAATGTATATTTAAATTACCTTTAAACAGATTCAGCTTGATATAAAGCTGTCTTTTAGAATCAATTTTTATTTGAGCGGTTTCTTTTTACAAATGTAATGTAATCTTACATCAATGAATTTTTTTATAATTAGTTTCATCAAGCTTATAGCTATTAATCGAACAAATTGTCGAGTTTTTATAATGCTTGTATATTTCTTCCCCTCTTTCTTTCGCGACAATAGATACCCATTCTGCACAACGAAATGGGTCCCTGGGAAAGCTACAAAAAATAATAATAATTAAAATATCAATACTACTCCATGCATTCTCTGTCCCAGAACAGTCGATGTTTGTTACAATAGTTGGCGCGTCGTCGCAAACGTTGGTCAAACAATCATAATATTTGGGAATTTATTCATATTTACTATTTATAAACACTTAATGGTATAAACTTACCGAAAAAAAATATTCCTTCCAAAATCTTGGTGTTACGGTGGTTATTTGCACAATTTTTGAACGCACACAGGGGCATTTAGACGTCTTAACGTTGGCTATGATTGGGTCATACTAATTTGAAAGAAGACCACAACCGTATTTGTGCTCCTATTTTTCGGCCCGTTTTTGAAGCGCTTATCGGGAATCTAGTGTATTATTGATCGAAGGGTGCTAAGTTCTATATCTGTAGGAATGTACGTTCTTGAAATCATTTACAAAACAAGTTGTTACTTTGATATGGGATTTCTAACTTGACAAGTTTCAATTGTTAATAAATATTTACGTTAATTTGTAATTATTAAAGGAGTAAAATTTTTTGATCTTATTTTTTAGGCAGGGTGCAGTGATATGTATGTTATTTTAAAATACCGGCCCTACTTTTAAAACGAGGCCGTGCACTTGTATTATTTTGGGCCGGATGGATATCTTGTGAATGGTCTAATACAACGACATCCAAAACACTATTGATATAATAACATTTCTTCATCTAAATATCTTTATTTTAACTTTTATAGGGATCGAATGCAATGCTTTGGGTGCGCGCATGGCTCGTGCTGTGGGCGACGTGGAGCGCGCGCGCCGGTCTCGATCCTCTCGATCCCGACTCCGAGCCCGCGCAGCGCGCGCCTGAGCCGGTGCTCCGGTTTGCGCACGCACTGTACAACTTTAGCATCCCTGAGAACAGCCCGGCACGAACGTACGCACTGCAACCGCCCGGCGCCGAGCCCGCTGGCGTGCGTTTGCCCGCGCCGGGCGCACGCGTGCGCTTCCGTATCCGGCATGGCGACCGCGACAAATTCTTCAAGGCTGAAGAGCGCACCGTCGGTGACTACTGCTTCCTGTCGGTGCGTACGCGCGCCGGTCACGCCGACGTGCTGAACCGCGAGCGCCGCGACCTCTACCGGCTAGAGGTGCGCGCCACCGCCTTGTTGCCGACCGGCCGCCGCCTCGAGGCTGACACCGACCTCGCCCTCGCCGTCGCCGATGAGAACGATCTCAGCCCGCTCTTCTACCCGACCGAGTACGATGTGCTCGTGCCCGAGGATGCGCCGTTACACGCGAGCATCGCACGCGTCTCTGCGGAAGACGCGGACCTCGGCCTCAACGGCGAGATCTACTACAGCCTGGCCGAGTTTACGGACCGGTTCGCGGTGCACCCCACCACTGGCGTCGTCACCCTCACGCGGTCCCTCTCATCGGCCGAGAGTGCGCGCCACGAGCTTGCCGTGCTCGCGCGCGATCGCGCTTCCTTGCTGACACGCGGAGAGGCAGCACCGGCGGCGCGTGCACGCTTGCTAGTGCGCGTCGCTCCCGTTAACCTGCACGCGCCTGAGCTACGCGTGCGTCGCCAGCCGGACCTGGTGGAGAACACTGCCACCGAAGTGTACGCGATCATCGAAGTGAGCGACCGCGATCCTGGCGAGCACGGACGGATCGCCGCGCTCGACATAGTGGACGGTGACCCGGACGGGCACTTCCGCGTGCGCTCATCCGCGCAGCCCGGGCAGTACGACGTCGTGGTGCACGCGTTGCTGGATCGCGAAGCGACTCCGCTCGGCTATAACCTGACTGTGCGCGCGACCGATGCAGGCCGACCTCCTCGCTCCTCATACCTAACGCTGCCGGTGACACTGCTCGACGCGAACGACAACGCACCGGTATTCAGCCGCGAGCTTTACGAGGCGGTCGTGTCGGAGACGGCGCCGCCCAACACGCCTCTTGTCCGACTAAAGGTGACGGACCGTGACGAGGGCCGCAACGCACGTGTCTACGTCGAGATCGTCGGCGGCAACGAGGGCGGCGAGTTCCGTCTCAACCCTGACACCGGCGTACTCTACACGGCCGAGCCGCTCGACGCTGAGCGAAAGCCCTTTTATGCGCTCACTGTATCGGCGCTGGACCAAGGCAATGCGGGGGTGCGGAAGCAGTCCTCCGCTAAAGTCAAAATATCCGTGCTCGACGCCAACGACAACGACCCCGTTTTCGAGAACACAGAAATGGAGGTGACTCTACCGGAGAACGGACCCAGCGGTGCGGTGGTCGCACGTGTTCTCGCCCGCGACGCAGACTCCGGAGACAACGGCTACGTGTCGTACAGTATCGCCAACCTGAGCCCGGTGCCCTTCGAGGTGGACCACTTCACGGGCGCCGTGCGCACCGCTCGCCTGCTCGACTATGAGACAATGCGCCGAGAGTACTCCCTACGGATACGCGCCAGCGACTGGGGTCTGCCGTATCGCCGCCAAGCCGAGATGCGCCTGTTGGTGCGACTCAAAGACGTCAATGACAACCGGCCACAGTTCGAGCGCGTAGATTGTGTTGGCTACTTGTCGCGGAAGCTAGCCGTCGCCTCTGAGATCATGACGCTATCAGCGATCGACTTCGACGCGGGTGATGTCGTCTCGTACCGCATTGCCAGCGGCAACGAGGACGGTTGCTTCGCCTTGGACTCCGGCACTGGCGTGCTCTCGCTGGTTTGTGACCTGGCCGACTTGCGCGCCGATTCGCGCTCCCTCAACGTGACAGCCACTGACGGCACGCATTTCGCAGACCCCGCATTACTGACGTTGCACCTGGTAGCGGGCGGTGGCGAGGGTGGAACACCCGAGTGCCGTGAGACGGGTGTCGCGCGTCGCCTTACCGAAGTACTGGCGGCCGCCGAGCGTGCTAACGCGCCACTCGACCCGGCAGACGAGTTCCCACCGGCGCCCTCTCGCTACGGGGAGAACATGCACGCGCCCGAGTTCCTGGACTTCCCAGTTGAGGTGAAAGTTAACGAGTCAGTTGCGCTGGGCACCCCGCTGGTGCGACTGCGCGCCCGCGACCGAGACCTCGGCTACAACGGACTACTCTCCTTTACCATCTCCGGTGGGGACAGCGACTCCGCGTTCCGTATCGAACCGGACTCTGGCGAGCTACAGGTCATCGGATACTTGGACCGCGAGCGCGAGTCCGAATACTACCTGAACGTGACCGCGTATGACATGGGACGGCCGCGCCGGGCCGCCTCGCGCCTTCTGCCTCTCACAGTGCTCGACGTCAACGACAACCGGCCGCGCTTCGAGAAGACCCTCGCCAGCTTCCGCGTCACCGAGAACGCTCTCAACGGCACCGAGATATTCCGCGCGAACGCGACCGACCCCGACTTGGCCGACTTCGGACGAATCACCTACTCACTGAGCGGAGCCGACGACGGCGAGTTCTGTCTCGATCGCGAGTCCGGTGCGCTCACCGTATGCGCCGCACTCGACCGCGAGCGGCGCGCCCTCTATGAGCTTACGCTGCGGGCCACCGACGGCGGCGGATTGAACGCCGAGGCGCTCGTGCGTATCGCTGTCGATGATGTCAACGACAACGCGCCGCGCTTCGGCCTCGGCACGTACGCGGCGCGCGTGCGCGAGGATGTCCCTGTCGGCACGCTAGTGGCAGTGCTCGACGCCTTCGACCCTGACCTGGGAACTGGCGGCCTCGTCTCTTACTCGTTACCTGACCAGGCGGAAGCGGCCGACCCGAGTGCTGACGGAGACGCCGTCTTCAGCATCGACTCTGCGTCGGGTACGCTACGCACGGCTAAGCCACTCGACTTCGAAACCAGGCAGGTCAGTCTTGAAGCCACCGAGCGCCCGTCAGGTTTTGATATCGTCATTATAGAACGTCTGGTCTCGTTATTCTCGTAGGTGTACGGAGTGACAGTGCGCGCCACGGACGGCGGCCAGCCCGCGCTGTGGAACGAGACCACCGTGATCGTTGAGGTGGTGGACGTCGACGAGAACATGCACGCACCGCAGTTCAGCGAGCACGCCGTGGTGACGGGCAGCGTCCGCGAGAACGTAGCGCCAGGCACGCTCGTGCTGGTCGCTGCCGCTAGTGATGCCGACTTGCCTGGACGGGACTCTCGACTCGCGTACTCGCTGGTGGCCGGGTCCGGACTAGCGCATTTTTCCGTTGACGACGCAGGCGCAGTGCGCACGCTGACGCCGCTCGACCGCGAAGCCGTGCCGTACTATTGGCTAACGCTCTGTGCTGAAGACCACGGGTTGGTGCCGCGCCATGCCTGCATCCAGGTACTTGTTGAACGGTGACTCGTGATACATGTGTCGTGATACTCTTGTCCCCCGTGTCGCGCTTAACATTTGTTTTTTTTTCCTGAGGTTTACATCGAGGTGGAAGACGTGAACGACGTGGCTCCGTGGCCGGAACTCGCTTTGTACTCCGGCGAGATAGTGGAGCACAGTGCGGCCGGCACGCCGGTAGTGCGTGTGCACTGCACTGACGGAGACTCATCGCCCCTACCACGCAATATCTCTTATGCAATCGTGGCTGGTAACCCAGACGGCCTTTTCTCCATAAATGAGCAGACAGGTACGACACGGTAATTTAAACATTCACAAAAATGTACACATAATATTTCTAATGCTCACATTGTACTTTTTACGTGTACATTCTAGTATTTGTATTATTACCAATAAATCTGACGTTTACTGGTAGCCCGGTGAAGCTGTAAAAGCCGTCTGAGGCTTCAGGACCTTTTTGCCTAACAGTGTTGTCAGATCGAAAAAAAAAACATACTGAATAAACATATTTTCAACTAATTTTGCATACACTTTTAAAAAAATTATGAGTTCTTATGGTTGTTAATTTCTGTGAAATATTTGATGCGTGTTGTTTGTATTTCATATAAATGTTGTTTAACTTCTTTTCTATCTAATTATTGTACATTTGCAGGCGATGTGGTGACGACAGGACGCACGCTGGACCGCGAGGCGGCCGCGGCGCATGCGCTCGAGGTGCAGTGCTCGGACGGCGAGCTGGCCAGCGCGGCGCGCGTACTCGTGCGGCTCCTCGACCTCAACGACCACGCGCCCGCCTTCACTCATCGTTTCTACGACGTTCACGCGCCCGCACCGCCCCGCCCGCCCGCGCCCCTCATCCCGGCGCCGGCCGACGACGCCAGCGCCGAGTGGGACGAAGAGGACGAGGGCTCCGGCGCGCGGGCCGCCTGGGAGTCGTGCGCGGACGTAACACCCGCCGGCGAGTATGTCACCACGGTGCTCGCAATCGATCCGGACGAAGGCGCCAACGGCACCGTGCGCTACTGGTCGAGAGGACGCGGCGCGGCGCGCGGCCGTGTGCGAGTGCAGGCGGATTCGGGCAGGCTGTACGTAGAGCAGGCGGCGCTGATGCCCGGCGTCACGCTGGACGTGATGGTCCGCGCGTGCGACGGCGGGCCGCGGCCGCGTTGCGCGGTGGCTCGCGTGTCTGTCCGCGGCGTGACGCGAGGTGGTGCTGGGACCCCTGTGCTGCAAGTGCCACCACTGCTGCAGGTCACGGAACTGGACTCGCCGGGGTTCCTGCTGACCGTGCTGCAAGCCACCGACCCGGACGCAGACCCGCTTTACTATGACATTGTTGGTAAGTACAGACCCTATACAATCTTTGAAACCTCATTAGCGATTTTTTTTTTATTTATTTTATATTCAAACTAGCAAAGATTCTAACGCTGAAACTTACGCTTTTAAAATTCTCTTATATGGCGCATGTCGTGTGTTATAATTTCACATCTGGGTCATTCCATGTCAAATCGACCAATAATTGGAATCAACCGCTTTCAATTTGGATGTTTGGTGGGAAATGTTATTTTATCACAAAACCAAGTTCTCACACAAAGGGAAAATTTTAAATATTTAATCTTATAACTTATGCAAAATTCCACTATGTTTGCTGTTGTACAATTTGATCTTCTTCATATTTCAAAAACTATTACAAAAATTATAGCAACACAAAAAAAAAAACAGATTCCATATTATTGGCATTTAAAAAAAACTATAGTTTTTGAGATGTTCAAAAAATTATTGTACAAATGGGAAAATGGTGGAATTATGAATTTTGTATAACTAATGAAAAAAGTTTATAATTTTTTCCCTTTAGTAGAACTTCGTTTCAAGGACTACAGAATGCCGTCGGTTGAGCGTACGCGTGAATTGTGTTGCTCCAGAGATGCTTGTTGTGGGTGATCCTTAGAAGATAGACATACTACGCTATCATAGACTTTTTGTTTATACAATTATGTAGAACATTAATTGGATATATCTCTTGTCCTTTACTTAGCGTAAGCCATTAATCGCCCAAAAGAGTGTTTTTCCGAATTAATTCACCATTATTATCCTATAACCTGGCTAGATAACATATTTTTAAAATCTATAAAAAACCATGTCAATGGGATTAGTGGCTTTCGCGTGAAAACGGACAGATAGACAGAAAGACGTTGTGTTTTATAATATGTATATAGAATATATAGATGAAGAAGAAAACTTCCCACTAAATGTCATCCAAATTGAAAGGGGTCGATTTCAACTGTTGGTCGATTTGACAAGGGATGACCCATAATAAAATATTAAATGGAATGGCGTGCTTTATGCTCAGGCGGGGATTCACGACGAGAATTCATCGCGGGTCGCGAGGACGGCAGCCTGGTCCTGGGCGCGCGTCTGCTGTGGGAGCGCCAGCGAGCTTACCGACTGAACGTGTCCGTCACCGACGGCCTGCGCGTCGCATACGCACTGGTGAGCGTGTAAACCGCACGCCGGCCATCGGCTACCGGCTACCGGCCGTACTCACTCGACTTGCCTCGCGCTACAGGTGAACGTGACTGTCATCAACGACGCTAACGAGGCGGGCGTGCGGTTCTCGCGCGACGAGTACGTCGTCGAGACGTCAGAGTCGACTCGTGTCGGTGAGGCGCTGCTAGTGCTGCACGCGGCGGTCGCCGGCGACACCGCCGAGAGTACCGAGAGCGCAGCACGAGTGCTGTACGGGGTGCGAGGGTCGCGCGCACCCGCCTCCGCCGGACTGTTCCGGCTGCACGAGGTGAGCGGCGTGCTCGAGCTGGCGCACCCGCTGGACAGGGAGAGCGCCCGCTCGCACGAGCTGACCGTGTTCGCGCGAGACGGAGCGCCGCGCGCGGGCGTCGCGTTGGCGCGCGTGCGCGTGCTCGTGCACGACGCCGACGAGCACGCGCCCGTGTGGGGCCGGCGGCTGGCGGAGGCGCGCGTGTCCCGCACGGCGCCGGCGGGCGCGCTGGTGGCGCAGCTGCGTGCGGCGGACGCGGACGCCGGCGAGGCGGCCCAGGTGCGCTACTCGCTGGCGGACGGTGACGCGGGCCCCTTCGCCGTGCACCCCGAGCTGGGAGACGTGACGCTGACGCGCGCGCTGCCCCCGCGCGGCGCCCCCGACTACACGCTGCACGTGCGCGCCTCGAACCCGCCCCCCGCGCGCCTCTCCTCCACGCTGCCGGTGCACGTGCTCGTCGTCGAGCCGGGGGACGCGCCGCCCAGGTGATACATACTACAGATACACTGATCAATTCATGATCCCGCCATGTCCCCATTACATTTGCGAGTAGATAATATTTTAACTTGAAATACTAACCACAGCTGAGAGAGGTACGAGTTTATTTTAGGTATACATTCAGTCAAATAATATCGGGAATGGATGATTTGTTTATGGTTCCAAATTCAATGTTTTGTGATTGTACGGGACACCTTATTTGATTGCTATGAATTATGACTTAAAACACCGGAAGACTTTAAACTTGATTTATTGAAAAAAAAAAAGATAACTAACGACCCGCCCCGGCTTCGCACGGGTGCAATGCTGATACTAAATGCTGAAATAACTTACCACAAAATGTCCTTATAAACAACATTTACAGTTTTTTGTCATTAGACAATACAAACATATTTTGTTTAGAGGTTACTCTTGAAAGAGCGACATATAATTGACCATGGTATATAGGGCCGGTACCGCCGCACTTCCCTACATTTTAAATCTGTAATATCTTCGGGAATATTCATTTAAATTACATGCTGTAAAGGGCTATATTGATCTATATTAAATGGGCAATGTATTTAAGGTACTAAATTGGATAAGGATTAATGCTGTATTGCTTAAAATCACTTCGTAAATAAGCCATTTTTTCCCGTAAAATGTAAAGGATAAAAAATGATAAGAGATAGACATATACCATCGCGGACTTTTTTATTGACCTTTTTAAGGTGTACAATACTGTAGTACATTATTTTGATTTATCTCGTGTGGTTCAGCCAGCGTTTTCAATGTAAGCGCAAAAAACGTGTTTATTTACGACATCACTTAGAAACCTCTAAATTTACCAGTGTTTCTCTACAATACTATGTATGTATTATACATATAAACCTTCCTCTTGAATCACTCTATTTACTACAAAGAATCGCTTCAAAATCCGTTACGTAGTTTTAAAGATTTAAGCATACATAGGGACGGACAGATTATAGCGACTTTGTTTTATACTATGTAATGAGTGCGTTCGCCGCCGCTCGGTCTGAACGATGTTGATGCGCTGACTCGATATAAAACAATGTACTAATAAAGCGATGCAGCGAGCGACCGCAGCAGAAACTTGTGACCATAATTTAAAAAAAAGGTGTGTGTGCGATTCACACACGATAAAAGTGAAACTTCATTTTATAATGCATTTTCTATTTTATTTAAACAGTGTGCAATATACATACACACCGCCATTTACTCTCTCGCTCTGGCTCACACAAAGAGGAGAGACCGATAATGTGCGTTAAACATTTAAAGTTTAACGTATTGGAAGTCGCATAAGAAGTTTCACTTCAAAAATCTGCTATTTTGCACCACGATAAGCGCCTTCGCACAAGGCCATCATTGTAAACGAATTTTTGATCAAAAACTCAACAAATACCATCGAGCGACCACTTTATTCATTAGATATGGTTCCATCCGACTTCTTTCTTTTACCTAAACTCCAATTACCACTTCGTGGCTCGTGTGCAGATTCATATCGGAGGAGGTATCCTGCGAGGTGTATGAGAACGAGCCCGCCGGGACCGCGCTCGCGACCCTCGAGGCCCGCAGCGCGACCTCCGCCTGGTACACGCTGGAGGGCGGGGAGGGAATGTTCCGGCTGAACCCGGCCGCCGGCGTGCTCGCCACCGCGGCGCCTCTCGACTACGAGGCGCGCCAGCTCTACCACCTCACAGTCACTGCCCTCAGTATGGTGAGTTTGCATCATAGAAAAGAAGCAACGCCTTGTGCGTTTGAGTACCTCACCGTTACGGTACTCCCCCGCGCAGGGCGGCGGGACGGCGACGGCGCGCGTCACCGTGCACGTGCTGGACCGCAACGAGTTCGCGCCGCGGCTGCTGCGCCGCGAGTACCGCGGGCGCGTCTCGGAGGCGGCGCCGGCGGGCGCGCTGGTGCCGGCGCAGGTCCCCGCCGGGACGCCGGACCCCGCCGACCCGCTCGTCTTCGACACCGAAGACGGAGACTCGCCGACACACAGCCTACGCATTTTTGAGATATCCGACCCGAGTGCGGCGGAGCTGTTCCGTGTGGACGGCACGACGGGAGCGCTGCGGCTCGTGCGCCAGCTCGACTACGAGGCGCAGCGCCTGCACCGCTTCACAGTGAGGGTGAGTGAGCCACACTGTCCGCTCCCAGTAGAACTACACGAACTACTGCGACAACGGCGAGCACTCAATTGAGAATCTCTTTAGATATTTTATAGAAGTGTCTTGTGCGGTGGTGACCGCAGGTACTGGACGGCGGGAGCCCGCGCCTGCCCTCGGACAGCTCGGCCACGGTCACCGTGGAGGTGACCGACGTGAACGACTCCCCGCCGGCGTTCTCGCAGCCGACGTACTCGGCGACGCTGCTGCTGCCGACGGCGGCCGGCGTCACGGTGCTGCAGCTCGCGGCGAGCGACCCCGACGCGGGCTCCGCCCTCGCGTACGACCTGATGGAGGGCGGCGGGGACGGCGCGCTCGAGCTGTCCCCGGGCGGGGCGCTGGCGGTGGCGCGCGCCGAGGGGCTCGCGGGCCGGTACCGGCTGCGCGTGCGCGTGTCCGACGGCGTGCACTCGGCCGCCGCGCGGGTCGACGTGGTGACGCGCGAGGCGGACAACTCGGGCCTCGCGTTCCAGAAGGCCGACTATTACGGGTCCGCCGTCGAGAACTCGACGAAGCCGACGACTATAGCGGTGCTGAACGTCCTCGGCGCGGCGCTCAACGAACATCTCGAGTTCCGCATCCTGAACCCGGACGAACACTTTGAGGTAACACTGCCGGACGCTGTTCGCCGGGTCCCGACTCGCGTGGGTCCTGACGCTGTGTACGTGTACAGGTGGGCGTGACGTCAGGGGCAGTGCGTACGACCGCGCTGCCGCTGGACCGCGAGCGCCGCGACACGTACACCCTGCTGGTGGAGGCGCGCAGCGGGGGCGGGGCGGACGCGGAGGGCGGAGGGGCGCGGGTCGCGCGCGCGCGGCTCCACGTGTCGGTGACGGACGTGAACGACAACTGCCCAGTGTTCGTGGAGCGGCCGTACGCGGCGGCCGTGGTCGCGGGCGCGGCGCCCGGCGAGCCCGTGGTGCGCGTGCGCGCGCTCGACCTCGACGCGAACGACAACGGCGAGGTGCGGTACGAGATGAAGCGCGGCAACGGGGAGCTGTTCCGCGTGGACCGCCGCTCCGGGCAGGTCTCGCTGAAGCAGACGCTGGACGCGCACGACCAGCTCTACACGCTCGTTGTCGCCGCTTTCGACGGAGGTGAGACTCTCTCCTAACTGCTCTACGAACGCACCCACTTACTCATAGTAGAGCTGGTATCAACTAATCCCACATACATGCCACATCATTATTTATATTACGTATACTGGGTGGTAGGAGACCACTTCCAAAAATGAAGACAGAGTACTAATGACACCTTTGATGATGCAACGGAAAAAAATCAATCCTAATTTAAAAAAAACATATTTTTAAAACGTTTTATTAGCATTATTTACGTTCCATCATGTTAGTACAGCTAAATGAATCGATAGTTACGGTAGCCGCTTACCATTAGACGGGTCGTATGACTATTTGCCATCTTTGAAGTATAAAAAAATTGTTGGCGCCCTGTCACCGAGTGTCAGTGACGTCAGCGTACGCGACGCTTAAAATACATAATATCTTGTGTGAATTGTTTTATTCGTTTTATCAAAAAAAATGTTTTATAACTAATTACGATATTATTACGAAGTGGACCAGGAACATCATTTTATAACTACTGTATTGAAATTTATTATACCTATATTTAAAAATATCATAATAAATACACCTGATAAAGCGAATTTCCATGTACCGCGACGTGCAATTTAAACTTAAGAAATAATTACCAGTTTGCTTTTTTGCTGGGCCGAGTACGGCAACTGTATCTGACGAGATCGCGACCACCATGTGCCAGGTGTGTAAGGGCATACTTAGGGATGTGGAGTCCCAGGATCTGCCGGGGTAACCCCATTAATCAAGCAGGGTGGTAGGGTGTTTGTACCTGACTGGAACGCGGCCACCATACACATGGTAATAAACTCGTCACAGTGTTCGTCTTTCCGTATGTCGCGTTTCGGAATCAACCAATCTATACTAATATAATAAAGCGAAAGAGTTTTTTTGTTTTTTTAAACTCTGATTCTACCAGTCCAGTTTAGTATATGATAGCCAGATTCACGTGGAATAGTATAGGCTATCTAGAATTAGGCTACACCTCTCAGCTAGCCATAATAAATATTGATTTTTATTAAGTAAGTCGGACGAAACCGCGCAACCGAGCTGCTTTATCGGCGTGCGCTGGCGTAATGTATAGTGATACGTAAATACAATGTTCTACAAAACTATGGCTCCTTAGTATTGGTAGTAGTAATAAGGTGGCAGAACAATAACGCGTTAAGTTAGCAGGTAGTTTCTGACGTTGTGAAGTGGCGTGTGGCGTGTGACGTGTGGCGTGTGACGTGTGACGTGTGGCGTGTGACGTGTTGTGGGCGGTGGCAGGGTCCCCGGCGTGCTCGGCGGAGGCGCCGGTGCAGGTGCGCGTGTGGCGCGGCGGCGCGGCGCCCGCGTGGGAGCGCGCGCACTACGCGCTCGCGGCGCGGGAGGACGCGCGCCCCGGGGAGCCCCTGGCGCTGCCGCTGCTGGCGAGCTCACCGCTCGCGCGACAGCTGCTCTACTCGCTGCCGCAGAACCCGGACAACCTCTTCGACGTACACTTCGACACAGGTATACTCTCTCTCTTTGCTAACAGAGTGCTACTCACCAGATTTAATTATTTATTTAAAAAAAAAAACACTATTATGTATTGCGAACGCTTACAGTTTTTACACTCTGGTCGCAATCGTAGATTCGAAGCCATCGCGAACGATCCGATTTCGACGAGTGGCTAAAATATAATATAAATAGTGCTAATCTCTTTGCAGCTAATTCCCGGCTCGACGATCGCAACGCACAACCGCCTATAATTCCCAGTGTCTGAGTCCCCACAATGTCTGAGTTACGATTTAGGCAATATGACGTGCTTAGAGAATTGCGATCGCTCGATGTTCGGAAGTCCAGTGGCCCGGACGGTCTCCCAGCGGTTGTACTTAAAAAATGTGCAGCTGAGTTGTCTCCAGTGTTGACGCGCCTCTACCTCTCTGGTGCCGGCCTCGGGTTCGGAGAGAGGCTAATGTGCAACCGATCCCCAGGAAGGGGGATCGATCTGACCCTGTCAATTGCCGTCCAATTGCCGTAACCTCAGTGTTGTGCAAGATCATGGAACGGATCATCAACACCCAGCTTGTCCGTTACCTAGAGGATCACTCTTTGATTGATGATCGTCAATATGGCTTTCGCCAGAATCGATCAACGGGTGATCTTCGGGCGTATGTACTGCACCGCTGGGGGGAGGCGATTGATAAGCATGGCGAGGCTCTGGCGATCAGTCTTGACATAGCGAAGGCTTTTGATAGCGTCTGGCACCGTGGTCTTCTCTCTAAACTTCCGGCGTATGGACTTCCCGACAACCTCTGCAACTGGATCTCCGGCTTTCTACATGAACACAGAATTCGTGTCCTTGTGGAAGGATGTGATTCGCAGTTCATGTCGATAAACGCTGGAGTTCCTCTAGGCTCTGTGCTTTCGCCCACTCGTGTTTCTTCTGCATATCAATGATATGTTACCTTTAGGTCATACTCATTGCTATGCAGATGACAGCACCATTCATGGGTGCTATTATAGCAAGCCTTCAAATAATCGAGAAGAAACAGAAAAGAGGCGGGAGGAACTTGTCATTGAACTTAACCAATACTTGCAACGTGTATCTACATGGGGAGCAAGTCCTCCCCTCCCCACTTTTCAGAACGTCTCACTAGTAATGCGTGACAGTCTCAATATCCTGGGCGGTAAATTTCAGTATTATGTTCCATAATAAAATTGAGTAGTCATTTGACCCATCTAGCCCAAAATGTTTCGTACAGTACCTACGTTCGACATGTGACGTCACTATTAACTCATTGGTTTTATCCCGCAGCACCCGATAGAGGCAATAATCCATGTGAGTATCCTTCGCCTTCGCCGACCGCTTACACCATTCGTCCGCTCACACCTCTCGCTCGCACGCATATCGTCTGTCCCACTCGCACTCGCGTTACATCGCGCTAAATCGCTTTCGATGTCGTGTGGGCTCGCGGCTCGGGACCGCCTCTCAATGTATCGCGTGCGCAGGCGTGCTGGTGGCGCGCTCCCCGCTCGACTACGAGCGTGCGCGCGAACACGAGCTGGTCGTGCGCGCCACGGACAGCGTCACCGGCGCCTACGCCGACGCGGCCCTCACTCTGCGGCTCATCGACGTCAACGACTGCGCGCCCGAGTTCGACCGCGACGCGTACCGCGCCTCCGTCTCCGAGGCCGCCGAGCTCGGCCACCTCGTGGTCACCGTGCGCGCCGCCGACGGCGACGTCGGTACGTACAGCCCGTAGGTCGCCGCTCTCACCCCTCGAGACACCGGCTCGGCTGACAGTCCTGCTACTCGACCCGCAGGTTCCAATGGTGAGGTCTCCTACTCGCTGAGCTCGGCGGAGGGAAGCGCGACCGAGATCCCATTTGGTATGGAGCCCGCGACCGGTGAGGTGCGCGTCCGGGCGCCGCTCGACCGCGAGCAGCGCGACCGGTACCACCTGGTGGTGCGCGCACAGGACGCGGGCCGCCCGCCGCTGCACTCGACGGCGCACCTGTTCGTATCGGGTGAGTGTCGCGCGCGGCGCACGGCTACAACGCTCGGCGGCCGGCGCGTACTGACCGCGCGCCCGTATCCGCACCCGCAGTGGACGACGTGAACGACAACGCGCCGCGGGTGGAGCGCGGCGTGGCGGCCGTGACCGTCTCGGCGGAGGCGGCGCGCGGCGTGGCGCTGGGTCGCGTGGCGGCCTGGGACCCGGACGCGCGCGACGCGGCGCGGCTGCGGTACGCGCTGGTGGGCGCGGCGCCGCGCGCGCTGCGGCTGCACGCGGACACGGGCGTGCTGTCGGTGGCGGCGCCGGGCGCGCTGGGGGCGGCGCCGCGCTCGCTGAACGTGTCGGTGTCGGACGGCGCGCACGCGACGTTCGCGCGCATCAAGCTGTCGCTGGCGCCGCGCAACCGCGCCGCGCCGAGGTTCCCGCACGTCGTGCACGAGGCGCGCGCGCTCGAGAACCAGCCGGCGCCGCTGCTGCTCACTACAGTACACTGCCTTCCATCTTACACTACTTACCAAATACTAAATATGTCATGACATCCATCAGTACATTAGGTTTTAAGGTTATCACCGCATGCTTTAATTGTGGCCTTCAAATAAGATAATTGAAAAAACAGTATACATTCGAAAATGTTAAGAAAAATTGGTATCAGCGGCGAGTGCTAATACTGAAATTATGCATGTGACTTACTTCTGGTTTATGTGATATATCCACCGGCCCTGCCCGCCGGCACTGCCCGCCGACACGACCCGCCGGCATAGCGTTAAAAATTTAAAATTAATGCAAGTCCCAATTAGTAAATTATTTTTAACATGAGAGATTTAGAGAACATATTGTTTTTATAATCATAATATCTTCTACAAAATGGGAATGTTTTTGTCTGAAACGCGCGTACACGGCTTGTATAAGAGGAGTAGGTCTAGCCGGTACCTACAGGGAGAGCGCGCGGCGCCGCTTGCAGGTGAAGGCGTACGACGAGGACGAGGGCGAGTACGGCGCCGTGCGGTACTCCATACCCTCCGGCACGCTGCGGGACACGTTCGCTATAGACGCGGCGAGCGGGGCGCTGACGGCGCGCGTGCCGCTGGACCGCGAGCGGCGCGCCGAGTGGCCGGTGCCGGTGCTGGCGAGCGACGGCGGCGGCCTGCTGCGGCACACCACCGTGCGCGTGCGCGTCGCCGACCTCAACGACAACGCGCCCGCGTTCCCGCTGCGCGAGTACCGCGCCGCCGTGCGCGCCGACGCGCCGCCCGGCACGCCCCTGCTGCTGCTCGCCGCCGCGGACCCGGACGCGGGGGACAACGCTCGCCTCTCCTACTCGCTCTACGAGGGCGACGCGCACTCCGACGCGGCCGGACTGTTCGCCGTCGAGCCCGGGTCCGGCGCGCTCTCGCTCGCCGGGAACGCCACGCCGTTCGGTACGTGAGTTCCCTGTCCCGCGTCCCTACGTGTACGTCGTCGGCTGACACACCCTCTGTCCGCCGGCAGCCGGGCGGGCGCTGCAGGTGTGGGTGCGCGCGCGCGACGGCCCCGGCCTCGCCGCCGAGGCGCCCGTCTGCGTGTACGTGCTGGGGGAGGGCGAGCGAGCCCCGCGGCTGCGCGCGCCGCCCGCCGACCTGTTCCTGCGCGAGGACGCGGCGCCGGGCGCGCTGCTGGCGGAGCTGCGCGCGGAGGCCGAGCCGGGGGCGCGCGTGCGCCTCGCCGCCAGCGCCGGGCCCGAGCTGTTCGCGCTGGACGCGGCGGGCCGGCTGGTGCTCGCCGCTCCGCTCGACCGCGAGGCGAACGCGGATCACGTCATAGGCGAGTCCCTTTTTCCCAAATCACTAATCCGGCGGACGGGAGGGCCCCCGCACCCCCCGGGCCAGGTCGGTAAAAAATCGGACCCTAGCACCGATGCATATCGAAATATCACTACAAAACATCGATATTGTTTTACTATCGAATACTTTCCACTAAAGTTTAATATTACCTTTTTCCAGTGAAACGCGCAAAATTTGTGGTCCTTGATTTTGTATGTGTGAATGTAGAATCAGAGTAACTAGTAGTATAATAATAGTGATTTCCTATGGGTATTACTTGAATAGAATTGTATTACTAAGATAGTGGTGAGATAACTGTAGATCACTATTGAGTTAATTTGTTTAAAAGTTTAAAAGTGAATGAAAAATACACTAAATATATGATTTGATGCAATGCACGTAAGGAGTGAATAAAAATGTAGTTATGATTATTGCAAGTCTGTTTATTTGTATTTAAAAAGTACAAAGTATTACATGAGAAGTTCATACGTCTATTTATGTATTTACGTAAATAATAGGCCTTTACCTATGAAATTGCCGTTCTGCAGTACTGGCCATTTCAAATCAAAATAATTTTTGTTTGGCTAAGAATTCTAACTTCAAATTAATTTTATTTTAAAAACATGGAATTCTTTTTCCAAAAGTAGTCATTTGTTTATTGATTAGTGTTACATTTTCATCGCATTTAAATCTTTTTTGTCATCATGTATACGTTAAAAATTCGAGTAATTATGGAATATGAGTACCGTCGTGGCAGTAACGCGGCACAAGCGGCACGCAACATCAACGACGTTTACGGAGCTAACACTACAAACCAACGCACCACCTGTTATTGGTTTGCTCGCTTCCGTTCTGGGAATTTCGACCTGAAAAATGACGCAGTCGTCCGAAGACTTTGGTCGACAATGACGAATTAACTTACCCCTAGAAAAGTGATGGTCACTGTTTGGTGGTCTAGCGCCGGTGTGATTCATCACAGCTTCTTAACAAACGGGGTGAGCATTACTGCAGATGTGTACTGTGAAGAACTGAACACAATGATGGAGAAGCTGGCACATCTCCAACCAGCATTGGTCAATCGCTCGTCTCCGCTGCTCCTGCACGACAACGCGCGACCTCATACTGCACAACAGACGGTCTCCAAGTTGCAAGAACTGGGGTTGGAAGTTCTCCGTCATCCGCCCTACTCACCAGACCTTGCGCCTACAGACTACTACTTTTTCCAGAATTTGGATAACTCCTTGCCGGAAAAAAAATCCAATACCCGAGAGGCAGTACAAAATGCCTTTGAAGAATTTGTTGCCTCCCGTCCAGCTGATTTCTTTAAGAAGGGCATCAATAAACTGCCACTGCGCTGGCAAAGATGCATTGATTGCATGCGTGATTACTTCGATTAAATACAAATAAAAAATACATGAAATAACATCGTTTAAATTTTTTCATACAAAACGGCAATTTCATAGGTAAAAACCTAATATCAAGGCGCGCACAGTCTAGTAAAGTGGACGCTAAAAGAAATATAAAAAGAACCAAATGCGGGATTATCAATGAACTAGTTCGCATAGTTCACCTAAAGGAGCGCTCTTCCCACCTAGGTCGTTCGCGAACTATCCAAGACTAACATGTATATGTGTATAGTTAGTTAGATCGAGTGCTAGGACATTAGACAGATCGCGATATGTTTGCAATCTCTGCAGTATAGTCAGTTAAAAAAAACCACTAAAACGCCTTTTCCTACTACATTAATCAGTGTGTAATTTGAATGTGAACCCTAATGTACAGTGAAGATAGTGACAAGTGTTAAGTAAACAAACATGGATGGTGGTCGCGATCCAGTCGAGCAAAATAACCCTACTACCCCGCTATTGCCATATCCTCGTCTGTTACTTAGCAGGACGCACCACGTGCAGGTGAGGTTGGCCTGGGTGTCTCAGTTCTAACGATGTTATTCGACACCCCTTACACCCCAAAATAATATATTCGCACGGCCGTCGGGCTCATCGACTCAAACATAACTTTTGAACCCCAGGAGTGATAATCGAAGGCGAGGGGAGCCCGGCGCCCGCGACCATGGTGCAGACCCGGCTGCACGTGCTCGACGTGAACGAGCACGCGCCCGTGTTCCACTCGCAGCCGTACGTGGTGCACCTCGCGGAGAATGCGCCGGCGCACACGAGCGTCGTGCAGCGTGAGTAGTGCGGCGAGGGGGCGGGGGGCGGCGGGGGGCGGGACGTGCCTCGCGCCGGCCCGCCCTCACCGCCGGCTGCCCGTGTCTCGCAGTGATGGCGGAGGACCCTGACGCCGGCACCAACGGCGAGGTGCGGTACTCGCTGGCGGACGACTCGGGCCAGCTGTTCGCAGTGGAGCCGCACACGGGCTGGGTGACGACGCTCGCGGCGCTCGACCGCGAGGCGCGGCCGGAGCACCGGCTGGCGGTGCTGGCGACGGACGGCGGAGCGCCGCGGCGGGTGTCGCGCGGCACGCTCGTGGTGCGCCTCGTGGACTACAACGACTGCCCGCCGGAGTTCGCGGCGGCGGAGCTGAGCGCGGCGGTGCGCGAGGACGCGGCGGCCGGCACGGTGGTGGCGCGGCTCGAGGTGCGCGACGCGGACGCGCGCGCTGCGCCGCTCTCGTTCTTCGTGGCGAGCGGCGACGAGCGCGCCCGGTTCCAGGTGCGCGGCTCCGGCGAGCTGTACGTGGCGCGCGCGCTCGACCGCGAGCTCCGGCCCGCGTACCGGCTGACGGTGGCGGCGACGGACGGCAAGTTCACCGCGTACGCGACGGTGCACGTGGCGCTGCTCGACGTGAACGGTACGTGCGCGTGCGGTGTCCGTGTCGCGTGCGCTCGCGGCTCCGTCCGGCTCACGGAGCAGTGGCGTGCTTGTTGCAGACAACCCGCCGTACTGCGTCCGGCACCGGTACCGCGCGCGGCTGCCGGAGGACGCGCCGGCCGGGACGCGCGTGGCGCAGCTCGAGACGGAGGACGCGGACGAGCCGGAGAACGCGCGCCTGCGGTACTTCCTCACCGGCGACCACCACCACCACTTCCTCATTGACAAGGTCACTCGGCCCTCACACATTTACCTCACGTACCTGCGTGCCTGCCTGGGATGGTGGTGACCGTCGGGGTGGTATAATAACCATCACCATCTCTTATAACGCCAAAGAAGTTTTACTTCAATCGCGTGTGACGGTTACACGCTTTTAATTATTTTTTTTGTTAATATTGCTGTTCCTCGTCCTGATCAACAAATAAATAAAAAACAATAACAAAATAAAGGGATACATTCTGACATTCATTACAGCTACATCTTATCTATCATCAAATTTCAAAATTTATTTACACCACTCGATGGGTAAAATATCAAAGTCCTTTCGTCGACAGAAGTGAGATAGTTGAGATCGTTTTCCTGAGTTACATAGTTTCCATCTATACATACATATTATAAAGCGTCTCTCTGTCTGTCTGTCCGTTTTTGTTCTTTTCACACAAAAGCCACTTATCCGATTAACATATTTTTTTATTTAGTTTATAGCTATGTTATCTGGCCAGGTTATAGAATATGTTTTGTAAGATAAAATAACCTACGAAATAAGCAGTGACGACAAAGGTAAGTCAATGCAGAAAAAAAAAGAAGAATTTGTGGTGCTTAAATGGCTTACGCTGAGTAAATCATACGTTGCATTTTCAGTTGATTAATTCCCAGTATAAATAAGCTTTATTAAAAATTTGTGAATGCAATTACTTAAAAAAAAAAAAAAAGTTGTTTTGAAGTAAAACATAGAGTTTTTGGCGGTAACTTAAAGTGTCATGTGGTGGTTTTTGTTTTAATTCATAAACTTATGTCATTTGGCCCTATATTATGTAATTTTGGCGGCATTTTACGTGATGTAGTGTGGTTGTGCACAAGTGAAGTGGATTACAATAAATAACTAGGAACATGCATTTTGAGTTGCTACAAAGGCTCCCTGGAAAGTTTTAACAAGGGTGCCGCCATCTTGTTGGAGCGATGTTTAAAGATTACAGAATATTTTCCTCGCTTTGTTGACAAAATGTAAAATACTTGACACTGGCCTAATGCACGAATAGTGCCCAGCCATAATTAATAAGAAGAAGAAGTAAAACATAATGTAACATTTCAATATTTAATGTACTTTTCCTCCATGACTCATTCGTTTTTCCATTCTGTATATGGCAATACAGAACCCCGACAAAATTAATTTCAATGTTCAATATGCCACTTGAGTACTTTGTCAGCCTGCGCTGACCAGACGATTTGAAATGATTGAAAATTGCAGAAATCAAACAGGCGCATGTCACTGTTTTTAAAAAAGTTCTACATGTCACGAGCAAGTTGTTCAATAGATTCCAGAATTTCTTTAGAAGCCTGGCTTGTTCATATGTGAGGTGAATGGCAACACACATTTTGAAATAACGATCCCTGGTAATTCTCGTAACAAACGAATTTTGACTGAATTGAATAATCCACAAGCGCTGTGTATATATTTTCAGCGTTCGCTGTAGGAACATCATTGAGGTCTGTTTCCTTAAAAATCTTATACAGTTCTCAGAATACACTGCAGATTTTCTGACCATCATGGTTAACGTTACGTACTACGTAGGTACGTCTGTATTCTTATCAGAAAGCACAAAAACTTAGTACATTTCAATTTATTCGCCAAATCAACTTCGTGTCCTTCCCCAATAGCATTTTTAGTATGCTTTAGTTAAATTTCTTGTACTAATTTGGACATTTGGACAAGCAACATTGTGTTCTGCAAAAAATGCAGCTCATTTGATTTCAGCTCGACCCGTCTGTCTGTTTTTTAGAGATATGCCTGTCTTGAAAGCAAATGAAGTCAACTTCTGAGACTGTAGACCTGATGAACCACGTTTGTTTCTCAAATGTTTTATTGATTCGGCATAGGAATTGAGAGTTGTGTATTCATTAGCCAGGGAGCTCGATGGACAATATGCACATTTTGTTTTTTGGGTTTTTTAGGATCTGGCCACAGCCAGTCTTGAAATATCGGATGCCATAAGTAGTCATCACGAGAGGCTTGCGAATGAATGATGTTCAAAAATTGTTTTACCTGCTTACCTTGCAGTCTGTCCTCCCTTTTTTGTTTTTTTTTTTTTTCTAAGTGGAGTTGATTAAGATTCACTTTCACTATTCATTATATTAAATTAGCAACTAAATAAATTACAGTTTCAGAGTTTCAGACTTCAGTTCCACACATTTTGAGATAAGAAATCAAATATTTTTTAGTGCAATAAGGACAATGACAAAAATACATCTTACTGAGTATTCCCTGGTCAACGTCTAAAGATATATTTAGTGGTACTTCATCACATTGTGAAGTAACTGAACTCTGTAATTCTGATGCGCAGGAAACCGGTGAAGTGAGGGTCGCCGCTAGCCTCGACCGCGAAACCGTGTCTCAGTACGACCTGCGTGCGCACGCGCAGGACCGCGACCGCCCGCACTGGGAGTGCAGCTCTGAGCTTGTCATCACTCTCGACGATGTCAACGACAACCCGCCTCGCTTCTCGGCCGACACCTACAGCGTCACGCTGCCCGAGGATGCGGACCCGGGCACCATCATCACCAAGGTATTGCAGTGGCCCTGCGCGCCGCCGCACCGCGCCGCACCGCCGACACTCGTCGCTCACTCTAGACTCCCTGCGCAGGTGCACGCGACGGACGCAGACCTCGGCGAGAATAGACTCTTGCGCTACTCATTCGCAGAGGAACCCGGCGAAGCGTTCGAGCTGGACCCTGATACCGGTATCCTGACGCTGCACACCGCGCTCGACCGCGAGACGCAAGCGGAGCACCGGATAGCCGTGGTGGGCCGGGACTCCGGTCGGCCGGCGCTCTCCGCCACCGCCACCGTGCAACTGACCGTCGCAGACGTGAACGACAACCCGCCGGAGTTCGAGTTCCACCAGTACCACGGCACCGTGCCGGAGCTGGACGCGCTCGGCACCGAGGTGTTGCGCGTGCGGGCCACCTCGCGCGACGCCGGCGTCAACGCGGACGTGCGCTACTCGCTCGTGGCGGGCGACGACCGCGAGGACTTCGCGCTCGACCCGGCGACCGGCGCGCTCTCCGTGGCGCGCCCGCTCGACTACGAGCGCCGCGACCGCTACCTGCTGACCGTGCAGGCGCTGGACGGCGGCTCCCCGCCGCTGGGCGACCTCGCCTCTCTCAACCTCACGGTTACCGACGTCAACGATAATGCGCCTCGGTTCGCCCACGCGACGTACACGGTGCGCGTGCGCGAAGACACGGTGCCCGGTAAACGCGTGCTGCAAGTTCTAGCGGACGATGCCGACTCGGGGTCCAACGGGCGCGTCACTTACTCGCTCGGTCGCAGCGATCCGCCTGGCCCCTTCTCGGTGGACCCCGACACCGGCTACATCTCTGTGGTCGGCGCGTTAGACCGCGAGACGACGCCGGCCTACTCGCTGGAGGTGCGCGCGCGTGACCTCGGCGTGCCGGCCCTCGAGTCCTCGTGCGCGGTGCGCGTCGAGGTCCTCGACGCGAACGACAACCCGCCGCTGTTTACGCAAAGCAACTACTCCGTGGTGGTACCGGAAGACCGGCCGCTCGGGCACCTGCTCCTCACGTTCCACGTGCGGGACGCGGACGCGCCGCCCAACGCGGCTCCGTTCACCTTCGACTTCCAATCGGGCAACGAGATGGGCGCCTTCCGACTCGAGCAAGACGGACACCTGCGGTCCGCGACGCGCTTCAACCACCGCATCCGGGACCGGTACGAGCTCCAGGTGCGCGTCTTCGACAACGGGACCCCGCCGCTCTTCTCTGACGCTCGCGTGCAAGTACGAGTGATAGAGGAGTCGCAGTACCCGCCGGCGGTGATGCCGCTCGAGATACTGGTCAACTCATACCTGGACGAGTTCCCCGGCGGTGTGATCGGCCGCGTGTTCGCCTCCGACAGGGACTCGTACGACACGCTCGCGTACTCGCTGGCGGCCGCGGACGGCGCGCCCTACCCGCCCGCCGACCTCTTCACCCTGGACGCCGCCGACGGCACGATCAGCGCCGCCCCGCGTCTCGACGTCGGCGACTACCGCCTCAACGTGACCGTCGGTGATGGCAAGTTTCTCAGCTTCGTGATAGTCCGCGTCACCGTCGTGCTCGTCACCGACGAGATGCTCGCGCGCGCCGTCGTCGTGCGGTTTCGCGAGGTGTCCGATCGCGACTTCGTGCTCAGCCATCGCAAAGGGTTCGTGCGCGCCGTCGCCGAGGCGACAGATCGCGATCCCGCCGACGTGACTATCGTGAGCGTGCAGCGCTCGGCGGACGCGCCCGCCGAGGGTCCCGCTCGGCCGCGCCGCCAGGTGCCGCAGGACCTGGACGTCGCCTTCGCGGTGCACGCCGCTGGCGGGTTCCTCCCGGCGGAAACGCTGCGTCGACGTCTGCACGCGCATCTCGAACGTTTAGAAGAGCGCACGCGGCTCGTGGTGGAGGAGCTGGTGCGCGCCACGTGCGTCGGCGGGTGCGGGCGCGGCGCGTGTTCGGAGCGGGTGCGCGTCTCCCCAGGCGCGACGCTCGTCGTGGCCACAGAGGTGTTCGCATTGGTCGCACCCGCACACCGGCTGGCGGCCGAGTGCGTCTGCGAGACGGGACACGCGGGGGAGCGCTGCGAGACAGCTGCCGAGGAGTGCTTCGAGTGCCGGGAGCCCGTGGCGCAGCTGACCGGCGACGGGTACCTGGCGTACCGGGTGGAGCGCGGCGCGGTGGCCGGCGCTAGGCTCGTGGACGACGAGCTGTCGGTGTCGCTGCGGTTCCGTACGCGGCGCGAGCGCGGCACGCTGCTGGCGGCGGCGGGCCGCGTCGACTACGCCGTGCTGGAGGTCGCCGAGGGCTACCTGCAGTTCCGCATGGAGCTCGGGTCGGGGCCGGCGATGGTCCGGGCGGCGGTGCCGGTCGCGGACGGCGCGTGGCACGAGGCGCGGCTCGAGCGGCGCGGCGCGGCCATGCGCCTCACGGTGGACCGGCGGAGTGCGCAGGCGCAGACCCCGCCCCCCGCGGCCGTGCTGGACGCGCGCGCGGAACGCTTGCTCGTCGGCGCAGACCTGCAGCGGCACGCGCACGCCTTTGCCGCAGAACAGGTGCACACTTTGATTCCGAGATTGCTGTGAATTCCTGACGGAGTGACGCAGGGATGCGGTGAAATCACTCATGGTCATTTTATATTTTGTCCAGGTGACCTACGGTTTCGAAGGCTGCATTTCGGAATTGAAGCTGGACGGTACACTTCTGCCGTTGGAGGAGGGCGGGACGTCGAGCGACGGACGCGCGCAGCTAGTGCGGCGGGTGCGCGTGCGCGTGCGCACGGACGGTGCGTGCGGCCCCCTCGCCCCGCCGTCGCCGTGCTCGTCGTATCCGTGCTTGAACGGCGGCACGTGTCGCGATGCGGCCGCACTACTAGAAAATAATGGGGAGGGCGAGGGCTACGCGTGCGCATGTCATGCCCGTTTCTCCGGGCCACGCTGCGAGTTGGACTCGGATCCCTGCGCGTCCCAGCCCTGCCTGCACGGCGGGTCGTGCACTGCGGACGCACGCGGGTACCGGTGCGCGTGCGCGGCCGGGCTGGCGGGCGAGAGGTGCGAGCGCGGCCGGTGGTGCGCGGCCGGCGTGTGCGACCACGGGGGCGCCTGCGAGGAGGGCGACTGGGGCCCCTCCTGCCTCTGCCGCGGGTACTACGGCCCGCGTTGCCAGTTTGACGTGGACGAGTGCGCCGGCGAGCCCTGCCTCAACGGCGCCACGTGCCTCAACGAGCCGGGCTCCTTCCGATGCCTGTGCCCGCCCGACAAGACGGGTGAGTGTCCCGCGCCGGGCTCGGCCCCGGCTCAGCTGCAGGAGCCAACCGGCTGATGAGTGGCTCCTCCGCAGGTATGAACTGTGGCAACCCGCTGTACTCGGACGCGGTGGTGGCGGGCGGCGCCGGCGGAGGCCGAGCACTCGGCGACGCGTGGCGCTGGGCGTGCGAGGCGCGCTGGCCCCTGGCGGCCGTCGGTGCGGCGCTGGTGCTGCTGCTGTCGGTGGCGGCGTGCGTGCCGCTGGCGGTGCGGCGCGCCCGGCGAGCTCGGTACCGCGCGAAGCCGGCAGAGACTGAGCCCCTGAACGGGCGCGCGGACAAGCTGCCGCCGCGCGGGGAGAAGCTCTCGAACCTGGAGGCGGTGCGGCGCGAGCGGCCCTCGTCGTACGCGGACCGCGCGCCGCTCAACAACGTGGACACGCTGCGCAGCTACGGGTCCGCCGGCGACGAGCTCGAGGGCATCCCGCCCGACTACCGCCGGAACCTAAACATCGACGCGCTCGACCGCAAGCCCTGGTCCGAGCAGATGCACCTCCACACCTTCGTCGATAACAAGATCTATAACGGTGAGTGCGTCGGGTCCCGCGGCCGCCCTCTCTAGCGAGGCGACGGTCGGCTCTACTGAGGTGCGTGTGTCGGCAGACCTGAAGGGCCGCGGGCTGCGCGTGCGCCCGCGCTCGCCGCACCTGGTGGGCGGGTACCACTGGGACTGCTCGGACTGGTGCGGCGGCGCCGGCGCGCTGCCCGGCATCAGCGAGGTGGCCGGCTCCGAGCGGCCGGACTCGTCGTCGCCCGGGTCGCCGCCCTCCCCGCCGCCGCCGCCGCTCCGCCCCCCACTCCAGTTCGACTCGGCCCCCGACGACTACGACGCGGACCGCCCGGACAGTGAGTAACTGTTGTTTGCGCTGACATTGCGCAGTTCGGTTCCATGTGTTTACCTGTGCGTTTGTGTGTGCGTGTGCAGCGGCGTCGTACCTGGTGCACCCCGACGAGTATCTGCCGCGCGCCGCCTGCGAGCCGCACCGGCCGCGCGACGCGGACGCCGCCAGCCTCATCACGATGCTCGGTGAGTGCGCGCCGCAGCGCTGCTGCCGTAGTGCGGTGTCGGTGCCGGCGCCGGTGAGTGAACCCCGTGCCTGTTGTCCCGCAGAGGAGCGGCACTCGCTGCTGGGCGGGCTCGACGGCGACGAGACCGGCTCGTGCGGGTCGCTCTCGGCGCACCTGTGCGAGATCGAGGAGTCGGACGCGGAGGCGGAGGCGCCGTGCGACGCGGGGGGCGCTGGGGGCGCCGGGGGCGCTGGGGGCGCGCGCCACACGGACGTGTGACGGCGGCGCGCGGGCTCCCCGGGCGGGAGGGGGCGCCGCCGAGTGACGCACGCGCTCGTACTGACGCGCACGCTCCGCTCGATTCTCATCTAACTGTTCTCGAGTGTTTCCAGAGAGTGAGAGGCCCGAGCGCGTGCGCGTGCGCCTTGTGAATGTACTTGTACTGCGAGACGGTGTGCGCTCGCACTCGCGCCTGCGCTTGCGCAAGACGCGCCCGACTGTGATATGTAGTTAGTAATGCACCGCGCGCCTGTCGCGCCTGGACACAATCTGCTGTACTGTGCGCCGGACAGTGCGTGTGCACTGTGCACTGTGTGCTGTGTACTGTGTACACACTTGTTCGAATACTAAACAAGTAATTGAAGTGTATTTTATAAATAGTTAAGGTTGCGTGGACTTGTAGTGCATTAATACAATAGGCTAGCTGACTGTTTTCAGAAATCAGTTTATATTATGGCGCTGAGTCTATTTTATCAACATATAAATACCGTAACAGATAAACGATAATTTACACATTGTATTTTACATTTTTATAAATCACCACAATTTCCGCAGGGCCATTCCAAATAATGACATCTCTCGTACTAACGGGTTCCGAGTGTTTCGCGTGACGTAGAACGGTGACGTCACGCGTCGCGCTCTCGTCGCCGTTACACCGACACACCGCGAGCTGACACGTGACGTCATACGTACTGTTTGAAGTTTTAGTTTCGCTTAGAAAATTCAAAACAAACTTTATCATGTTTCCTCTTACCGTCATCTTGCCTGTTGCAATAATTACATATATAATAATGATTATGTAATAAGTTATAATTAATTGTAAAGAAACCCGCAGGGTATTTAAGTTTAAACATATTATTTAAGCATATAATTATAATGTACATGTGGCAACCGGAGGCGCGTGAATAGTTTAGTTGTGCAGGCTGTGTGCGGTGAGCGAGGTGCGGGTCTAATCATGTACAAAGTAATAACCACAAATGACGTAAATTTACCAATATTATATTGAGCTTGTTGTCCGTCTGTTGTTCTTATATTGAAACACTTGAAATTGCTTGAAATTGTAATTTACTTAGCTTTCGGCTTAGTTATGTGCAAGAAATTACATAGTGTCAGTCATTGTTACAATTTCCTATTTCTTTAAAATCGGTTAATGTTTCAAGGTGACATTTTAAATAACCACACGAAAACACTAGTCGCCATATTGCTTTGGTTTGTGACGTACTTACAGAGGGTGTAGGCCTGAGGGTGTGTACCTGTAGTCTGATAACGAGAACAGCAGGTTCGCGCAGCGGTAAGCACCTTCCTCAAATATATTACTTAAATAATAGAAAAAAATATATATAATAATTATTCGATTTCGAGAAGGAGGTGAGCTGTCGAAGTTATAATACGTAATATTTTATTTATTGTGCAATAAACGTAAAGTTTATTATAAATAATATAAGTAAACTGAGAATAAGCATTATGAGTTGCCGCTAGAACTACCCTAGGCAGCTCTAACAACAGAACCACTATCTTGTTACACCCCGCTTTTTTAAGATTAGAAGACGATACAAAGTCTCAAAAACATTGACAGTGGCAAATGCTTCTGCGGCGCCAAAACAAGTAGAATGATTCTTTATGGCGGCTATCGTTTTGTGGATTTATAGAACAGATATAAAATATTGAATCTTTTAAATGAAATATGAAAAATATTTTGTAATCACATTAATTTAAATCAACATATTTTGATAGCTTTACGTAATTAAGTTTTATATTTATGGATTTTTTAATTTCTTGGCACACATAGAATAACACACACATAAAATGCTCTATCGTGATTATTTCTATTTTGAAGATATTATGATGAAATGTATTTGTCTCATTCAAAAAGAAATAACATAAACACAAGGACCGTCTGCATCTGTCGGCGCAGTACGGTTTCTGCGACACGAGACAGAGACGAGCCGCACCCGCTACCTCCACTACTCTACCTACTGGCAGGAACCGTTGCCTCCAGGCTGGACGACATCGCGACATTAACTCGGGGCTCCTCTGTCTCTCTATTATTAGACTAAATACATCGTCGACACAGAGTATATTGATAACTCGTACATACAACTACTTATAGCATTATTGTGATAAACTACTGTCAAGGCGTTTTAAATGTGAACTATGTATGTACTTATTTAATGTTAACTAGAGTGATGAGGCGCGGGCGCATGTCCCCGCCCCGCTCCCCGCCCCGCTTCCCGCCCCGCTACCCGCAACTCGCGCACACCTTGTCTCCGGACGCACGCACGCGCCCCTGTGCTAATGTATATCCTGCATATTGTGAATGTACAAACAGATATAACGTATGATATATAAATAACGTGCCTACTGACTGACTGACTGACTGACTGGGTTTCAACAAACTCGTATTCTTATATCTTCGACAATTAGTTTATATTATAACGTGCTCCTCGCTCGGTAACTCGTAAAGATTACAGTAATGAGGAGAGCCGCGTCTCTCTGCGCTCGCTAGTGGCGGCCGGGAGGTGACGCGGCTCCCGACCCTCGCTCTCCACTGGTGCTCCGAGCGCACACTCATATCATAACGTTAGTGCATGACGCGTGACGCGTGACGTATGACGCGTGACGCGTGGCACCGGTCTCGGCTCCGGACACAAACCCGAAACGGCAGATATATTTTTGTACGATCGAACTGGGGACCACGTGGTGGAAGTGGTCGAAGTAGATGCGAGCTCGAGAGGCGCGATGTGAGCAGCCAGCGCCCCCGTGTCCCCCTCGCCGCTGTGGCGGGACTAGAGGGCGGGGGAGGAGGTTACGGGGCCACGGCGCGACGTGGTGGGTCGGAGCCTCGACCTGGTGCGACGTTACTTTACATATATTATAACCAGCGATTTCTTGTGTATTGAGCAATCGTTATGTAAATTTTACCATCTAATAAAATGTAAAATAATTGTTGGCCCTCGTTTCATTTCACGTTTGCACCCTCACTGCAGTGCAGCCGGATAGTACCCGGATATACAGACAGACTACTACACCATGTCCACGTGCGTAGCTTGAAGCCTCAAACGGCTTTTAATGCTTCACCCGGGCTTGGCCAGACGAGTACGGTTTCGCCGCTATATTTAAGGGAAAGTCGTAGAGAGTGACAACGCTATCGGCGACTATTCCCTTCTCTTTCTAGTCTTATTTACCCATAGAATTATGAATGTACAGTTATACAGGCTAGCTGATTTTATTACTCTATGTATTTACCGTAGGTACTCGATTCTAAGAAATGCTATGTATTAGAACCTTACTGGGTTTCGCCTATATCTTATTGAATTTATTCAATTTTGATTACACTTATTCTAACATGCAAGGCCTATCTTATACCACATAAATTTTATACAATTGAACGTGTACGACTTGCAATCTTCATATAAAAATCCGAATATAACTTTTAACATAATCTTACGACAACCTATTAGTATTGTATATCGCTATAAATTAATTATTAAACCAATCCTACAACTAGTTGGCCCTGTTTATGTTAGATGCGTCGCCAATATATATGAATGTGTTCAATAAACACTTGTGCAAAATTTGTAGTTTAAAGCCAAACGTCAAACCGCGCTAAATTAATGGAAGTGGTGCAATAATCATTTAAAGTACCTACTTAATATTAAGGCCGAATTTTGAAACTTTGAATTCATGTTAAGAAAAATTTTCAGACGTATTGCAAAAAAATGTAAGGTTCGCAATGATATGGATTATTTCTGTTTCTCTCTCATACATCACGCGACATTAGTCCTGCAGTGTTTCCGAACACAAAATATGTAACAAATAACTCCTAATACGACTAAAAATACTTGTCACTTTTCAAGGATGATAATAAATGTTCTTGTAAGATTACAAATTGTATTTTTCGGGTTATAATACTAGGTGCTTCTCGTTTTAACAACAGTCTATCAAATGGGTGTGAGCAGGAAAGATTAATCAACCAAATAACAGATAACACGATCTAATTAAGAATTCGCTTTTCAAAGAGGATTTCTTATCAAACGACTTACTTATATGGTTTATATCAAATAAATACTAGGTTATCTACGGATGTATCTATGTATATGTTTCAATAATGCATACCGAGCAGGCTGTACCTATTTAAAGAAAGCTTTTAAATTTAATGTAAATGTGTTTATTTATTTCTAAAATTAACATGTTTACTTCAATTGTAACAGGAATATATGTTTTTTTATTAATAACCATTGCTAATCTTTTAATCGTATTTATTTTTTGCCCTGGTACTTACATCTTGGCAGCGGTTACAAATAAATTATCGCCAACTGACGTAAGTTTGCATTTTGCGCGTGTGCAAGTGACGGACGCTAATTGGTTGCACTCCCGTGAATTTACGTGTGTTATTAGTTGTTGTAGTGTAATTAATTTGAACCTATTCGATTATACTTATTTATATCAGATTACTGTAACAATGCATTGTTTAAAGTGTGATGAGATTGTTACGGACTTTGTGCTGTGTAGCAGATGCAATGGTCTTTTTCATTATGGATGTGCTGGTTTCTCGGAATCAACCTACCGCAGAATGGGGCAAGAGAAAAAAGCAGCCTGGAGGTGTGTCTCACGCCGCGGACAGTTATCGGAGTCGAGCGGCTACGGTGCTTCTCGAGATGATGTCCTCATGGAAGTTAAACATCTCTGTGTTGATTTCAATATCATGAAATCTGATTTTAATGATGTTAAATCAGACATCAGCAGCACTAAACAATATATGCAAGACCTTTATTCAAAATGGAGTTAGTTACATTGAAAGCCGATTTTCTGGAGTTTATGAACTAATTAATGTATTAGGATTCAAATTGTCCGTTACAGATATAGGTAAGTACAATACATCGAGTACGACCTTATCATACCGCCCGTGAGAATAATAAACAATCGGCACGGCCACCCTCCATTATTGTGTCTCACGCAGCGCCGCCGTAAGGATCAGCTATTTGCGGCTGCACGAGTTCGCCGTGGCATCACCATCGCCTACATGGGGATGCCTGGTTTTGCTTCGAGACTGTACATCAGTGCATCAGTGATCACCTAACACCTACTAATAAGTTATTACAGAAACGTGCTCGCGACCTTAAAACCGAAAAAAACGACTCCGATCTTTGGGTATTTTAGTTTGATTGTAAAGTTATTATTCGTAAAAGTGATATTTCCAATATCAAACGTATAATGAATCTGATCTGCTTAAAATAAAATGACTTGTTCTTGTGTTAGCCCGAAAATTGATCTTATACAAATTGTTTTTTAATGATATTTTTAATTTCACAGTTATGCATAGTAAGTTCCTATATGATTATGCTGTCATAACGTCCCTTGTTGTCGTCCTTGGAGGGACAGGACCACTGGAGGCGGGCGATAGGATGCGGGGGGGCGGGGGGTTTGCGGTGTACTTACCTATAGCAGTGCGCCGAGTGCTGTGTGCGCCTAGGTCCGATCCATCGGTATGGAGTCCTTGAGCCAAGCAGCCGCTTGCGCGATACACTGACTCTACATTCACTAGCTCTAGCTCACAGACACACATGACCGTGCATTATACAAACATGCACACCACATATGTACATAGGTTCTGTAAGGGACTTTTTTTTCTTTTTTTGCCTAGTTAGGTAGGCAAAAATTTTCAGACCACTAAATACACATACACATGTTCCTTCCCTCCTCCCAGGGGGAAGAAACATGTATATATGTATAGTTAGTTTAGATCGAATGATAGGGAATTAATCAGATCGCGACTTATTTGCATACGCGCAACAGTCCGAGCCGAGGTTCGGCCACTTTGGCACCATCGGATGTTGATGCAAAACTTTTGTGGCTGAGTGCCTTAAGCGCTCGCCCCTAAGCCTGGTAAAGCTGTAAAAGCCGTAAAGGCTCCAGGGCCCCTAAGGCTAACAGTATAGTCAGTTCGAAAAAAAAAGTGCTGTGTGCGCGTCCGTGCCAGCTGCCGCGACCGCCTGCGCTTCTTCCTCCACCCGAACCACACACGGCCGCCGTACGCGCACTAACGTAACACTGCACATAGCCTGTTGTTACTATCCTCATAATAGTAATCATGCTATTTGAACTGCAACAGTTTTATGACTATACTAGCGACCCGCCCCGGCTTCGCACGGGTGCAACTACTACAGAATGTCCTTATAAACAACGTTTACAGCTTTTTTGTCATTAGACAATACAAACATGTTTTGTTTAGAGGTTACTCTTGAAAGAGCGACATATAATTGACCATGGTATATAGGGCCGGTACCGCCGCATCGCTATGTCCCTGCATTTTATATCTGTAATATCTTCGGAAGTATTCATTTCAATTACATGCTGTAAAGAGCTATATTGATCTATATTAAATGGACAATGTACTACAGGAACTTAATTGGATAAGGATTAATGCTGTATTGCTTTAAATCACTTCGAAAGTAAGCCTTTTTTCCCGTTTTTGTGGGTTATCCTTAAGAGATAGACATATACCATCGCGGACTTTTTTGTTGACCTTTTTAAGGTGTACAATACTGTAGTACATTATTTTGATTTATCTCGTGGGTTCAGCCAGCGTTTGCAATGTAAGCGCAACAAATGTGCTTCTTCATACATTACATTAGAAACCTCTAAATTTATCAGTGTTTCTCTACAATATTATGCATGTATTATACATATAAACCTTCCTCTTGAATCACTCTATCTATTAAAAAAAACCGCTTCAAAATACGTTGAGTAGTTCTAAAGGGACAGAGCGCCGTCCCGGACAGAGCGACGCGACTTTGTTTTATACTATGTAATGATACATCCAAAATTATGCAAAACAACCCTGATGATTATTATTTAATTCTAGGCGATTTTAATATCTCACATGCAATCTGGTATTTTGATAATGACTGTGTGCTTCAACTGGACACCAATAATGATGTAAAAGCGACTTGTTTGTCTGACTTCATGAGTTTATCTAATATCTATTGCAACATAATGGTTATACGAACTCTAATGGGCGTATTCTTGATTTAGATTTGAGTAATGGTTACGTGTAGTGTAGTTCGTTTCCGATACACCTCTTACCCCCGAACATATTACAAATCACTGAACATTACTTTCTCTTTACCCTGTATGGTCTATCTATGTGAAAGTGATCACTACAAACTAATTTATCACGCCACTAATTTTAAAGGGATGAGCGTGAACTTATTAAATATATTGGTTGGCCAAGCTCTCTGGGCTTAGTACTTCAATTCTATTCAATTGTTTATTTTTATAATATTTCGAATAACTACATAATTGTGAATTTGTGCCAAAAAAACTCGTTAAAGCCAACATGTATTTTCCACTTTGGTACTCTAGGAGTTTAATCAAATTGATTAGGAATAAATTAAAAGTTCATACTAGGTGGAAACTGTATAACAATAATCTTGATTATGTTACTTTCTCGGCTTTACGGACTAGGGAAAAACAATTAACGCAGGAATGTTATAAAAACTACATTAAGTTCTATGAAGAAAAAAATAATATGTCGCCCCAATACTTTTGGACCTTTATAAAATCAAAATTAGGTGCTAATTATATTCCATCATATATGAATTATAATAACTAGCAATGCGATTACCATAATATATTTAATGAGTACTTTAATTCTGTATTTATACCCCACAATTACTCTTCTCATACTGATGGTGACTTTGATAATTCTGAAATGTGTGACCCTTCGTTAATTAATATATCTACGGTAGAAATTACCTAAATCTCCGTTTCTAAAATGTTTGAAAAAAACTAATGTACATGAAGTTGCTGGTTTTAAAATGGTTCATCTAATTCTTGTTAGTAGACTTAACAAGGAGTTCTGAATTCTCCCTACAATATATAAGATACATATGTATAAAGTATATTTCTGAAAGTTGGTTTCCAAGCATCTGGAAGAAAGCCTTAGGTAATGGCTGACACCTATACCAAAGAGTGGCTATAGATATGATATTAGGCGATATGGCCTATAGTGGCCAAAATTATGTACTTTTGGTAAGATCTTCGAAAAAATGCTCAGATGCTGCAAGTTTTTTCGGCTGAACAGCATTGGTTTTGTCGTGTTCGTGGTGTAGCTACTAAACTGGTAGGAGACCAGATTTTATACTTAATGCACTTGACGCCGCAGATTTTCAAGTCGATACCTTATATACTTATTTCTCGAAGGCATTTGATAAAATTAATAATGATATACTCATAATAAAGTTTTCGAGAATTGGGTGTCGAAATGTATCGAAACCTGCGTATCGTCCTATGTTAATAACCCTAGTCAGGCTGTTGCATTGAAGGGATATCGGTCAGGATTCTTGGGAATTCCCTCTGACGTGCCACAGGGATGCTTTTATTATTCTCATCACTTTCTTTATGCGGTTGACAACAAAATTGTCAATATTGTGAGATCTATTGATAATTGTGATAATATACAAGTTAGACTTTAATACAAACAATGATAACATAACTGCTAAGGCATATAGGCATTTAGGTTTAATTATCCGTATAGGAGGAAAACCTCTTACTCAGGCTACTACGTTAAAAGTACTTTATAATTATATATATATATATATATAATATTATGCTCATTTTATAATACTTTTTTGAAAGATGTAGATATTTTTTATATAATTTAACTTCATACAAAAGAAAATTAGTTCTTTGATTGAGGCGGTTACAAGCAACTACCGCTTTGCCATTTATGTGTGTATTTAAATTATGTTTGTAACCTTTTTATGGTACTTTAGGTCTGCTAGATAATTGTAACTCGATGGGTGTCAAATTACATCTCTTTAGAGAAGTGAGACGGCGAGCTGACGTCACACGCGCTCTGCTGGTTCACGAGCGTCGACGTGGCGACGGCGGGCCGGTGGCGACTGGATCGTCTCCGCCGTGCAAGTCGTGAAAAGTCCGTCATAGTGAATCGCTTTTACGTGTCGCGTTTCGGAATCAGCCTGTGCATATCCAGTTATTTTTGCAGGCCGACATGACAACGGCGACCGCCCAGGGATTGCCATCTCTCGTAGGTTTTTTTTATAGTGGCTCCGTTAGTTTTAGGTTCATGATAGTAAGCACAATACAATCCAAATACAACGGCGACCACCAAGAGATGTAAATCCATCGGCGGTCGCCGCTGTCATGCCGGCCTGCATAAATATCTTTTCACGCTACGCTTGAAGGATCCGATGTCGTAAGGACGGAACACGTGGTGCATCTGAAACGACGTCAGCCTGTCATTGTGACAGGCGGCTGATACCTGGCAGACGGCGCTCCTCCCAGTGGCCCTCTGCTTCATCAGAGGAGACAGGGGAGTGAACAAGAATGGGTCGCTCAGGCTCAAGCACTATGGACAGCGAATGAAACATTTTAAGTATTATCGAGGAAGTTAATCATTGTTAAAAAATCGTAGCCGGACTCGCGTTCGTTCCCCTGGCAGGTTGAACCGATGGGAGACAGGTCAGGGCGCCGCAGTTGCATACTTACGCGAGCCGCGACAGTATTTCAATCAAAAGCAATAAAAAGGGGTGTTTGGCAGAGCGTGCATTTGCTCTTTAATATTCTTACTCACTAACTACATTAAATGAATAAGATTTGTTTTAAAATATTTATTATTAGTTGTACTTATATCGCAGTGGAAAGCGAACTGCGTGCTTTTATATATATTGTATGAATTCAGACACACACGATTTACGTATAAATGGTAATGTGACGGTTCAGTAATGTAGGAATACAAAGTTTCGCAGAGTACCGTGGCCCGGCTCGGCTTCCGCGCGCGCACCGTCTACCGGTCTGCCGGTCTACCGGTCTACCGGTCTGCCGGTCTACCGGTCTGCCGGTCTACCGGTCTACCGGTCTGCCGGTCTACCGGTCTGCCGGTCTGCCGGTCTGCCGGTCTACCGGTCCACTGCCTTTACGGGTCGGGCATGCGCGCATGGGCATGTACGAACACTTTGGAATGTGCTGTTCTCTATTCAAACGTAATGACGGTTACGTTGTTAGAAAGAGATATGCTGACTTGGAACAAGGTCTATCTCCTTCAAGCCGGTGGGTGCCCGCGTGCGGCCACAGACCACACCTATTGCTATCCACTCCAGTAAATAGTAGCAGTCTTTAGTTAATAGTACGAATAATAAGTTATTATGACAGATTCCATAATAACATCGAAAGAGTTCTCCGACATATATTAAATTGTATGTTATTTAATGTGACGTGATGATAAGGAAGCCGGTACTTGTTAAAATACGTCCGCCGCTTATAAGGAAATCGTGAGTGTGTGCAAGGGGTTCTCGTACGTGACTAGGCACGAAGCAGCCCGCAGTGGGCCGCCAGCGCCAGCAGCGGCGCGGCCGTGGGCGGGTGCGGCAAGCTGCCGGCGCTGGCCGCTATGTCGAGGTGCGTGAACGGCACCCGGCCGGAGTCGAGCCCCGAGATGAGCAGCAGGAACGCGGCCGGCGCCTGGTGGCCGCGCGGCGCCGCCGTCGACGCGCAGTTGTCCGCCTGGTGCACGTGGTCGCCGGCGACGCGGCCGCGGTGCGCCGCCAGGTCCTCGCGCCGCACGGTGGACACCTCCAGCATGTCGCCGAGGCGCTCGCCGGCGGCGCGCAGCTTGTCGGCCGTCCCTCGCGCGGCGTGGTTGTCGAGCGCGGCGGTGTACCCGTCCCCGTAGGCGCGGTGCGCGTGCCCCGTCAGCGTCGCCACGGTGAACACGTGCGGCGACCGCTCGCTCTCGGCGCGCTCCCGCATCTCCGCGAGCAGGTCCCCCATCACCATGCGCCCCTCGGCGTCCGTGTTGCCGACGCGCACCGCCAGCCCGCGCCTGCTCCGCAGCAGCTCGTCGGCCACGTACCCGCACTCGCCGATCGAGTTGCGCACCATGCCGAGCGCCGCGACCGCCTTCAGCGCCGGCCGCAGCGACCAGCAGGCCTGCGGGGCCCGGCCCGTGTTCCGTCAGCCCAAGCGATACACTTACAACAAGCAAGCCGCACGGATTGCCGACTCTACTCAATGACCAGTCATGTTTGAGATGTTTTCCGAACTGATTGTAATGTTGCAACTTTCACGAGTGCCTTCTTAGAGCCTATACTCAATAAAATATATTTAATTTTTTAATGACTCAGATGCTCATTAAAATACAAAAAAGTAACTAATCATAGCCATAATAAACTTTGAGGGTGTGCCCGCTGCGATTTACACGTCAACAAGTTAAGAGTATTATTACTCACCTTAAAGAAACCGAGAATGGCCGCTGCGCCGCACTTGTCGCGGGACATCCCCGCCATCGCCCCGCCCGCCTTCACGTCGCACCCGCCCGTGTCGTACGTCACGCCCTGCGCCCGCGCACACAGAGATCATTCAAATATAAAAGAGACACACCACACAAACCAGTTCGAGCGTTCGAGACTCACCTTCCCAACGAACATTACTGTTTTCTCGTACACCTCGGGCACGTACTCCAAGAAGATGATACAGCCTACACAGAGTAAACACATTAGATTGTGATGACGACGACGACGACGCGGTGACGATCTAGTAGAACTCGCCTCTGTGCCGCGGCACCGCCCGCGCGGCTCTGTCCACCGCCGCGAACAGCGGGTACTGCGCCTCGATCTCCGCTTCGTCGTCCAGCACGCGCACCGACACCGGCCCCCCCGCGAACACCTCCCGCGCGTACTGCGCCACGCGCGCCGGCGTCATGCGCTCGGGGTCTGCGCCGCCCACATCGCGCGCCACTCCTCTGTGCAAACACCCAGGCCACACCCGGTTACACCCTGTCTCCACCCACACAACCCAGTCTCAAACCATCCCCACCAGACTCACCGCGACTCCTCGAGCGCGACAGCTTCTTGCAGCAACTCGGACAGCGGCGTGCGGAGCCCCTCACCGTACACGCCCAGCGCTCGCACGTGATGTGCTCGCTCTGGGAACGTCTCGCGGATCTGCAGCGGCTGCGCGAGATACATCAGAGCTCAATTTAATCCGCCGCCCCTCGCCCGCTGGTGGAGCTCGGGTGGTGAACTCAACTCACCACATAAAGAGTCTCTAGTGCGGCCAGCAGCGCTACGAGGTCTGCCCGCGGCCAACGCGCGTGCGGCTGCAGAGCTAGCGCGGGCGCTGTTGCACCCGCTGCTATGGCTCGGGCGAGGCCGGCGCGTGCAGCCTCTGCTACGCTGCGTACGTCGTCATAGGGAGTGAGGGGGCCGAGCGGCGCCAGCACGAGCCGGCCGCCGGCGACGCGTGCGCATTTCATCACAGCGACATGATCGGCGTGCTCGGTGAGGCCGGCGTCGAGCGCGCGCGCCTCCTCCACGAAGTCGTCGAGCGCGCCGAGCGGCGGCACACCCTCGCCGACGAGCGCGACCAGTGCGTCGTACTGCGAGCTATTGATCTCATCGACCGGCGCGACGCGCACGCCGTGCACGATATACTCTGCCGCCATGGCGCTTTAGGGACCGAGAGTCCGTTCTGCCTGTACACCTTCTTCGGCCGCTTTACAACTTGTAACAATATTATTATTACTGCAACCACTTGGCAATATAAATTCATGAAAATATATTATGTATTTCTTGTAATATATGTTTCCAAAGAGATATGAACGTGTTTAGTTGAAAGCGAAGTATGTAGCACACTTATTCAAATGTAATATTATCAGAGAATACAGTGCGGTTGAAACTCGCCTGCCCGGTAACCCCCGCGCCCGCGCCCCCCCCCCCCCGCCTTGCATTCGCTGTCACAACCTGATAACAGCATTAATGTGTTCATAAACAGATAATGAGTAATATTTGCTATCTCAACGTAATAAAAACTTAGCGCCTGCAACGAGCACAATGAGCCAGTTCTGTTTTCATTACTGTAATATGTTATAAAATAATCACATATTACAGATTCAATCAATTTAATATAAGTACTTACAATACTCAATTCTATAGAAACAGGGCGAATGTTGTATAGGTACTATTTGATTTGTTTAAAGGATGTGCTAGCAGCTAGCTCACAGCGGTCACTACACTAATCCATCTTAGTACATGTTCTTACTCATGCAATGATATCTTCGAACAACGTTTTTTAATATTATTTAACGACATCTGCCGATTATAGGTGATGTATCTACGACAGATTTTCACTACTTTGTTACCAGTAGTAAAAGTATTCACAACATAATCACTATGAACCACGAACCGATTATTTACTACTTTATTAATAGAACTTTATTTCTTTACTTTACTACTAATAGTAGTAATAACAAATCACAAAAAAGTTAAAAGATAGCAACTATACAGTTCAATTATATTTAAAAATTTATTTCTTCCAGTGTTATCAGATCAGGACATTTCCTCCAAAATATAAGATTACTTTAAAAGAGCCTTTGAAAATTTTTATGAAAATCTTTAATTAAATAAAGAGATTAATTACGAGTTAATAAAAATTAAGAAAGGAAACAGGGTGTTTAGTATAGCAAAGTACGTTGTAACATACAATATTGTAAAATAATAGACCATTTCATGAGTTTATTCATAAAACTCAAAATTTGGGGAATTTGTAGCTTAGGTAAGGGATTAACCCGTTTCTTCCATTGGTAACGTTTTAAAATTGTCTACCTGTTTTAATGCGCATAAGCATTATTTCGTGTGAATTATTATCAGTGATTTTAACAGTACTTTGCGGTTCCAAAAACTTTACATAAAGTGTTTTTCATATTGGCGTCGAGTTGAGTTATCTTCTGTCTAAACTTAATAACTATTATTAGTGTTAGGTTATGTTAGAATTTGAAAGTATGTACGCTACATATTTATATAATATGATATTATTGTTATTATATATTGTTTTAATTAGTAAATCCCATATATATAAAAACAAATAGTATATATATAACCTACATTTATATCGTTATACTTATTTCAACTATAATCACTAGATGGAGACACTCAGAATAAAAAAATATTTTTGAGATGCCCATCTATTTCCGTATATTCATATTAATATATGATACGACTGTTCCTTGCGAGATTGTTACCGCGACTAACTTCAATCTGTAACAATCTTAACTAACATCAATAGAAAGAATATACATTTTTTTCAATTTATAGGAACGTTTTCATAATTGGTTACCTTTTATTGACTGACTCATTCATTATACATTCTTAACGTCAGCACACTACAACACTGCTGTTGCTTGGCAATGCATTGCATTACTCACATAACATCCAGCCCCGTTCTCAATAAGATCTTAGGCACGGTATCAATATGTAATTAATACCAATGCATTTCATTTAAATAATATAATATATACTTCAATAAAATATCACAATTATGTTCGATTAAAATAAAGGGATGTTTTAATTGTGTAATTCGAGAACATTATAGTATGTGTTGAAGTGGTTTGGTGAAACTATTTTTCAATGCATAAACATTACACACAGTAAGACGTTCGCATACTCAAGAACACTGCACAATGCATATGCAGCACATAAATTTTATTTTATTGTTCTTAAATAAATATACTAGCTGTGCCTACGATACCGTCCGCATGGAATTTCGAGTATGAAAAACGGTGATAAAAAAAGATAAATATAAAGCCTCACTTTCGCTTCTCTAAATAAAGCTGACTACTCGGCGACGGAGCGCGAACCGCTTGCCTTCGTTTTCTCTGTAGAAAGCTCCCGACCATACATCGAAGGCTTGCCCACTTTTACAGTAATAACTGATCACTCTAGTTTAAAATAATTATTTGACCTCACTAATCTCACTGGCAGGCTTGCCAGCTGAGGAGTTCGTTTATCTCCTTATAACTCCGAGATCATCCACCGTTAACATGAACAATAAATTGTATAGATATTATAAAGGTAAATTTTCGAATAGTCCAGTTTTTGATTGGAAATTAGTAGTTTCCCAAAGTGAACGCCTACATATCCTTGAGTCTCACGTAACAATAGTGGGGACCTTCATCCTCACTTTGGCGTTCTTAAAAAGTACCGGCGTATCGCATTTAAATACCAAGGGGTATTGTCAGGATATAGTCAAGTTGAAACTGTGATACATGTGCCACGTACAAACATAGTAAAAAAAAGACACCTGGCCTTTTAGGTGATCCTAAGGTCATAAGTAGACTATTTGAGTGTGTAAGTGTAGACCTGGAGGGTCCTTTACACATTCTCGCTCAGGTTTTATATATTTGTTGGTAGCTGTATGCTGTTTCAATAAATATTTATCCATTTCCATTATGTCGTGCTATATAGAAAAATATAGTTAAGTGTCATGAGGAGGTTGTGTTCCTAGTACATGGTTTTCTGCATACAGTGATTGCAGACAACGGAACGCATTTCACCGGCAAGGAGGTACAGGAGCTATTTTGGAAATACTAAATTCCAGAGGTGCACTTAACTCCTAAGTATTGTCCCCAGGTAAACACGCTTGAACAATATAATCGCACTATTGTAACCACTATTTCAATATTAGTTTAAGATGACCATTATCCAAACCAAACATACAGTTTAGTATGAACATGGTAGTAAATGAAGCTACACGTTATACACCTTTCTTTCTCCTTCACGGTAGAGAAGCGGTATTATGTGGTTCAACTTATGATACTACAAGCCCAAATGACCCTATAATGAATAAATGTAATGAATATAATGAAGCCCTACAATGATAAATTGTACACCACGTAGTGATTATGGCAATAGTTTAAATCCCTTACAGGAAATATTCCCTAAGGTCTACGAATAATTGTTAAAAGCTCACGCTAAGAGTGAAAAACATTATAACCAGAGTTGTCATTCCTAAGAACATAATTTAGGTGATATAGTCTGAAAGAAGACTTATCCTTTATAAGTGCTGAATAATAAGGAACATTTCTCCTATAGTTTATGAATTACAAGATTTAAAAACAAGGAAAAATATAGGTAGCTGGCACATTAAAGATTTAAAAAAGTAATATTTACTTTAAAATATTACTATCAATAAAAACATCAACTTTAATATATAATCCATTTAATAAGACCTAAAACATTAATAAGGTAACAATACTATGTGTATAGGTGTTTCTTTTCTTACATTTTTATTGTACTACTATGAGTATGACATACATTAGTAAAACAGGAAACCAAAACCTCAAACTTGGTTTACTTAGGTTCTTGGTAAAACCCAGCAAGCTACGATGTGTTATTTTAAAGCAAAGAAATTAAAACACTATACAATGTAAAATATTTACATTCAAACATCTCATAGACACTTGTTCATGAAGTTGCTGGTTATAGTTTGTAAAATATGAAGAAAAATTAAATAACACTCTTAAATTTGTTTTTAATACCAATAAGACACCATGGAATAAAAAATAAAAATCCTTAATGTAGATACATGTAAGGTCTCAAACCCAAGCCTAGGAAATCAGTTGTTGTATTATCTATCTACAAAGAATGGTGACAGTAAATAGACACAACATGTACCTACAATAAGTACCACCTAGCAATTATTATAATTACAGCATTCACTAACAAGAAATAACAACGAAATACCACACAAAAATATATTTTATACGAACCTACTAGACCTGGACGAAAAAGTTCAAGTTTATTTATAAGCATTTTGTTATTTATGACAAAAATATAATACTTACAGTAAGTAGTAAGAACCTAAATATTAAATCCAATATGTATAACTAAAATTATTTTAGTTTGAAATTGTTGTAAATTGTCAGTAAAATATAAAATACTCTGCGATTCAGTTGAAAAGAACTTTTTATTGGCCACTTGATTCTTTTAGATAAATACAAAAAAAACCAACGTACCTACAATGCATGAAATTTAATGCATCACTGCTATTTTTCATATGAAACCGAATAGAATTTGTCACCTGCTATATTGATTGCATAATAGCTGACGAATGAATGATGAAGTATGTGTTCATTAGACTTAAATACAATTCGCATAATTTCACTGAATTACAAATAGCAAAACTCAAACTCCTCGCATATACCGCATGATCATATAAATTCACTTCACTAAAATATAAATCTCAAATTTCATCCACCTAGCAATAAAATTCATACGTCTGCAATATATAGCATCATCATATGAATTCACTTCACCTCATAGCAAATCGCAGAAATCGCAGTTTTATCATTTTTTTTCATTCAATCACTTCACTTCTTTGATCATTCCATCGTGTGATGACAAAGCAACGGGTGCGAAAGAGACAGACATTGCTGCTATACGTGCTATAGAAAGAAAAAGTAAATCTGTCTAGTGAAATTATAAATAAGACATTGATGGTTGAATCTTATTCTCACTAAGACTTTGATTTATTTTGATTGTTTTATGTGGCGAGTAGGCATAAATGAAAAATATGAGAGAGTTATAACTCTTTCAGAGACCTGATTAAATAATTTTTATTCGTAATAAAAAAATGCTTAAAAATGGTAATAGCTGGGGCTACGAGTATTGTTATAGCAGCTTTGTAAGTGATAATCGTTTTAAATTTAATTTTTTTAGTAGGTATTTAGGTACTTTGTAGTATTTTTCAAACTCTGTGTCCTTAATTGTGGACGCCAGGTCAATTTCCATTAATTGTCAATTTTATGAATCTGAAATAGTTATTTGTCATACTAGTGTGGTAAGTTGATTTTTACAAATGAGTAGACGAAATTCGAGGGCTTACCATAGTCACGAGTTTGTAAAAACCAATTTCCGCACGCGTGTCATACAATGTTATTCAACACATTTTCGAGAAAACAGTACAGTTTGTAATTAATCAAACTTTTTCATTAGATTGTTTTTAATAGCAAATAAGAAATTATAGGTACAGGTATGGAAATTTAGCCTACCAGCAATTTGCGTCTCATTCAAGATATCAGGTGTAGCAAGTCCATATTTATATCGGATTCCTCGCTTGAACTCATAGTATTATGTTGTTTTTAAATACCAGTCGGAAAGTCGCAACAATCTTTGACGTTTCTGATATGAAAATAGCGCTCATTTGCAAATGGCATCACCTTCGCGTGGTGAAAATTGGAACTACATCTTTTGTCTCATTTTATCTTTACTATTAAAGTGAGATAAATGTATTGATAAAAAGTGCTTCCATGGTACGATCATTTAGTTCGAGTGCTAGGGCATTAGACAGATCGCGATTCAATTGCAATCACTGCAACAGTCCGAGCCGAGGTCGGCCACTTTAGCACCCTCGGAACTAGTTGCATTGCTTTCGTGGCTTAAGCGCTCGCCCCCAAGCCCGGGTGAAGCTGTAAAAGCCGTTCGAGGCTTCAGGGCCCTTATGGCTAACAGTATAGTCAGTTAAATAAAACCATCATTTAGCTTATTTATTCTCGTAATGTGAAACTCCTTGGTGGAATACTTATATTTTTTTATGGCAATTTAAAAAACCGTAAAGGATACGCACGGCACTATAAACCGGAGCATGTGGTTAAATTACCGCACGTTCCGTTGTACGGAGCGTAATTTTTAACTTACGAACAATGTGTATGTACAGGCTTCGTAAATGTATTTTTTTAGCAAATCTGATGAAAAAATATTTTACTTACGTCAACAACTGCGACAGTTAATTTGATGTTGTCGTGTCTCGCCGTGGTTATTATTAAAATTAATTTATATATAACGAGCTAGCGACTGTCAATCTGTAACTAAAAAATATATCAGAAAGCAGCTTTTAGAACAAAAGCACTTTTTTAGAAACGGTTGACTTCGTATAGTGGTTCAGCATTTGATTATTATCGATTTAATTTTCGTTAAAGAGATCGTTATTGTAACAATTAATTTTTAGACTAATTTAGATAAGATATATTAATTTTAGTACTTGACGTATATTAAATGATTACCTCTTATAAAAGAGTATAGTCGACTTGGTTAAACACAAAAATAATATTTATTTCTGTACCTACTATTTTGAGACCTGTACTAACTCTAACAAATATTTGAATTCAAAATACCCACCTTCAATAGAGAGGTCTCTGTATTACCTTTATATAGAAATAACCAATTAAGAGACACTTTTAGTGAACACAAAATAGTTAAGATAACTGGATTTTAAATATATGTTACACTGTAACATACAGTACATTATATTTGTTACATTGTGTGTTCTAGTCATAAAACTCGTCCTTCGGCAGTTAAACGCAGGAGTTTCATATAATTTTATTTACAATATAATATAAATTGTAGGAGGTCGCAGCGTTTCCACACAAAATACTTAGTAGGCACTCTGTGGTTTTCACATCACTACTTTAAAAATGGTTGATCAAAGAGTTAAAAGACTGATAATTCTGACTCCATGTGTTGATTGGTGAATTGTGATGAATCTTAATTTACAAAACTTCTTTATTTTACAATATAGCTAAATATATATAAGACTATAGTCATTTATTTGGTAATATATGAATTAAACTATAATGTGTTGCTCTGTAAATAAAGATTCATTTTATTAATTATAATATCTATTACTAAACTATATACAAACAATGTTATTTTAAATACCTGTAAATAAAGAAACGACATTAAAAGTTTATATTTCACATTTCCTTTCTTTACATACTTTTATAATTTATTTGACATCAATCATATTTATATGTATGTCATAATGTTCTTTCTAATAATAGATAAAATATATAAAAAACCTACATACTAAACAAATTAAAGCTACAAAACTTAAAATACAATTAAAGAAATATGTTTTCTTTACATCTCCCCCCCTTGGAAAGAAATTTTACAGCAAAATTTTCGCTACATTTCCTCATATTCTTCTGTTTCCTCTATTTCGTCATCTTCTATTCTAGGGACTGGAACAAGTTTTGTGATATGAAAAAGGTTTGACTGTATTTTTCTGTGACCTGTATCTATTCTATATATTGAATTTGAAATTTTTCAACTATCTCGTATGGTCCAATTTTCAGTTCATCTAATTTTTTCCTGTTAAGTTTATTTCCATTTTCCACATATACCATGTCTCCTACATTAAATTCACAGTATTTACGATTTTTGTCGAAAACTGTTTTATTGTATTTTCAAGTGCTATTGTTCGGTCTCTTATCCAGTTTTTATTTGATTTGTCTTGTTTTAATTCATCTGGTATAATTGTTACGTCTGTACCATATAAAAGATAACTTGGTGCAAAACCAGTGACTGAGTGTTTGGTGTCATTATATATATTTACGCATTCTTGAGCTGTTGATGCCCAGGCTCTTTTTTTTTTCTTTTTCATTTATTTTGCTCCTTATTTTGTTGACTAATGTTTGATTCAGCCTTTCATTCAGGCCATTTGAGAACGGTGTATTTACTGCTGTAAAGACCATTGTTATTCCTTTGTCATTTAAGAATTTCTTAAATTCATTTGAATTGATTCCGGGATATTGATCGGTGAGAAGCATACCAATATTCTCAGTTTCTGCGATATTCATGACTAGTTTTATATAATAATTTGAGTTTTTTGAGTTTTGAGTTTTTGAAGTTATAATAAATGCGTATCTTGTAAAGTGATCTTCTAATAGATGTAGATATTTTTTTGTTGATCTTGAACCTCCAAAACCGCCAATTGTATCTATAGAGACTATTTCAAAAGGCTTTGTGGGCAGGACCTAGATGAGACATAAAGCCAAATTTGTCCTGTCCTCTCGATTTATTTTTGATACATATCTCACAACTTTTACACACTTTTTTTATATTTTTCGTTAAATTTTTGGCTGTGTAGAGTGAACTTATAGTTTTTTGCATTTGTCCAACTCCAATATGACACAGATTTTCATGTATATTTTTTAAAAGTTTGATGCTAAATCTTCGTATAGTATTATTTTTTCTTTTCTATTAACCTGTACAGTTTGTTTTTCAATTAATTTATTTTTGTTGTTTTGTATTTCTACATTTTTTCTTTGATCTATTAAAATTTCTTCTAGTTTAATCAAATTTACTATCTTTAACTGTTCATCTGTATTTTCATCTGATTCCAATACTGGATTCCTACTTAAACAATCTGCTTCCACATTTTGTTTTCCTGGAGCATATTTAATTTTAAATTCATATTGCGATAAATAATATGTTAAATCACCCAGCTCTTCATCGGTTCTAGATTTCAGATTCATATTTTCTAGAGGCTTGTGGTCTGAATAAACTGTAAAAGATTTACCTATCAACCAATATAGCCAGTATCTCACCGCTTCTTTTATAGCTAAACATTCTAAGTATATCGCTTTTTTTTTCTTCTGGGTTTCATTAAGTGTTTTCGAAAAGTAAGTTACTGGTTTTTCTTTTCCATCAAGCTGTGTCTGTTTTAAAATGGCTCCAACACCTTCTAAAGAAGCATCTGTATAAATATAGATGGGTAATTCTGGATCAAAAATTTCAAGAACTGGTTGGGTGCATAGCAAGTTTTTTATCATTTCAAATCCTTTTTTACATTCTTCGGACCAAATGAACTTTGTGTTTTTTCTTAGTAAATTATGCAATGGATCTAATATTATTGCACACCTTGGTATATAATTGTTAAATTTCGGAGAGATTTATTAATGTAGAAATAAATACAATATTATAATAGTGGTTTTTCATTTATAATTGACAGCCTTTCAAAATTCACAATTAATAATTCTATGTTACTAAGCAACAACTTTAGTTATAGAAAAGAACACAAAGGAGTTTGTATCAAAGATATAACAGATACTTCACATGGAGGTAGTAAGACATATGTTCTTAAAAAAGGTACTAATGGTCATAAATTTGCACCGAAAGCTATTCCAGGCGTGTTTGTGGGATACTCTGAAACATCCAAAGCGTTCAGAATTTTCATACCTTCGAGAAATAAAAATATTATCTCTAAAGATATTCGAGTTATGAAAACTATGTATTATGATGCACAAAACGCAAATGATCTCTCCACTTTGTTCAATACCGTGACACAAATTGAACAACCTAGACAAACAAAATCTCAACACATACCACGCAAGCAGGTAGTTGTGACGTTTGATAAAAGAGACGATCAACTTCGAGAAAGCGATACTGATACAAATCAAGGTACATGCTTTCAACATGGTTTAATCGAGAGCACAAATGAACCAATAGACATAGAAAGTGAGAGTGAGTCACTCTCTGGTGATAATGAAGAAGGCACCATCACTCAAACGAGGTCTTTGAGAGATAGATCAACAATCACAGCACCTAAACGCTTTGATGATTTTATTTTAGCTGCTGCTGAAGAAATTGAAAATCTCAATAAGCCCAAAGAACCTTCAACGTTCAAAGAAGCGTTGGATTCTCCTGACAAACAAAAATGGTTAGAAGCCCTGCAAAGTGAAATGACTTCTCTAAATGTCAACGAGACCTGGGATCTGGTTGATCTACCTAAAGGACGAAAAGCCCTACCTTGTAAGTGGGTTTTTAAAGTAAAAATGAACCATGATGGTACCGTAGACAGATACAAAGCCAGAATGGTTATAAAGGGCTACTCTCAACAACATGGAGTAGATTATGATAAAACTTTTAGCCCAGTAGTTCGTCTGAGCACAGTTCGTGCATTACTTGCAATTGCTGCTCAAGAAAATTTAAAACTGCAACAGTTTGATGTTTCAACGGCGTTTTTAAACGGAGAAGTAAAGGAAGAAATCTTTATGAAACAACCTGAAGGTTATCAGGATGGCACAAAAAGAGTCTGCAGACTTAAACGCAGTCTTTATGGTTTAAAGCAAGCGCCGCGTTGTTGGAACACCTGTATAGCTGAATTTCTAGAAAAGTCTGCTTTTAAACAGAGCGAAGCAGACCCGTGCTTATATGTCCGAATCAGAGGACATTCCAAAGTCTTTATTGGTCTTTATGTGGATGATGGTCTCGTAGCTTACAACACACCAGCTGCAGGAGACGAGTTTATCAAAGAATTGAAAACAAGATTCAAGATAACAACAAAACCTGCTTCATATTTCCTTGGAATGGAGATTGACGTTAGTAAGGACAAGACGATTACTTTAAGTCAAAAGGCCTATACAAAGAAAGTTTTAGAAAAATATGGCATGATGAAATGCAAATCAGCACCAACACCCATAATTAAAGAAAATGAGATAGAAGCGAAAGAGATTAACTATGCAAACTTTCCATACAGACAAGCTGTGGGTGCTTTGGCATACTTATCAGTAGGCACGAGGCCTGATATTTCATATGCCGTAGGTGTTGCATCCAGAAATCTTGACACATTTACTAAGAAAGATGTAATGACGGTAAAACGTATCTTTCGATATTTAAAAGGAACCCAACAGAAAGGGTTAGTCTTTGAGAAGACATCGACTCCACCCCATTTAGAGTGCTACAGTGACGCAGATTATGGAGGAGATCAGACTACCGGAAGATCAACATCTGGAATGGTTTGTCTATTATCTGGAGCTGCCATTAGCTGGAGAAGCCAGAAGCAAAAGACGGTGTCTATTTCTTCAACTGAAGCTGAGATTATGGCTGCTAGTGAATGTGCGCAAGAGCTTTTATGGTTGAATCGTCTTATTGGTAACCTGACTAAAACTGAGAAATCAGTACTGAACTTAGACAACGAATCCGCTGTGAAACTTGCACACAACCCAAAATACGAATACCATAAGCGCACTAAGCACATCAAGCTAAAACACTTCTTTGTGAGAGAATGAGTTTAATGTCAGACACGTCACCTCGGAACTGCAGTTAGCCGACATGCTGACTAAACCGCTATTTGGTCCGAGGTTGCTTGATTTAAGTTCTAGAATAGGACTAAAGAATTTATAGATATAAATTCTTCAAATTTCCGAGGATGTGAAGTATCTGTTATATCTTTGATACAAACTCCTTTGTGTTCTTTTCTATAACTAAAGTTGTTGCTTAGTAACATAGAATTATTAATTGTGAATTTTGAAAGGCTGTCAATTATAAATGAAAAACCACTATTATAATATTGTATTTATTTCTACATTAATAAATCTCTCCGAAATTTAACAATAATCATGATAAAAATTGATTTTTCCTAGGAATTGTCTTACATTCTTCTGCGTTTTCGGAATAGGAAAATTCTTTATTGAAATTAAATTGTCTTTCAATGGTTTGATAGAATTATTTTGAATTATATGACCTAGATATTTCACTGAGTTTGATGCAAAAGTGCATTTAGTAAATTTTAACCGGAAACCTTCTGTTTTGATCGCTTCTAACTACTGTGTTAGATGCTTAATATGATCAGCAAATGTTTTAGAAAATATAAGTATATGATCTATATAATTAACGGTAAAATCAGTAAGTTTATATTTTCTCAATATATTGCTTAATATTCTCTGAAAAATTGCCGGTGAGGTCTTTAATCCGAAAGGTAGGCATGTCCATTGGAAATGTCCTTCTTGTGTTACGAATCCCGTCTTTTGCCTATCTTCAATACGTAGAGGAATAGACCAAAAAGCAGAATTTACATCAAGAGTTGAAAAAAAATTACAATTCCTAGTCTTTAACATTAGGTCTTCAATTAATGGAAATGGTTGCGCTTGTGGAACTACTATTTTATTTAAGTCCCTGAAATCGATGCATAGTCTGGATTTCCTATTTTCCTCTTTTTTGAATGCCAAAGTAACAGGTGCAGCAAATCGACTGTAGGATTCTTCTATTAATTTATTGTCTAATAATTTTGCTATTTGTTCTTCTATTTCTTTTTTATCTTCTACAGTATCTTTTACAGCAATATTTGTCCACTAACAAGTCTATCCTCACTTCATAACCATTAACAGTGCCAACATCGAATTTATTTTTTGCAAACACTGATTTATATTTACAAATCAGTGTATTTATTTCAGACTTTTGATATTTATTTAAATGATTTATTTTTATTTCAAAATCTTCTTCCTTTACATGTTCATTAAAATTTATTTTATATTCTTCTCCGTCTTTTATAATACTATTCTTATTTTCAATTCGAACATTTGTTTTTATATTTGTTAAAGTTCCTTCTACTTTTTGTCTTTAAGTCTTCGTTTTGGATCAGTTTGTACTCTTTTATTAAGTCCAATCCAATTAAAAAATCATATTTGAAATTTTGTTCGTCAATAATGTATACGTTAACACTTTTTTCCATTTCAAAGATTTTTATTTTTAAAGTAGTTAAACCACTCGTCTTTATAACACTATTAATCGTTATTAAATTTGCTTCATTCAAACTGTTTTCTTTTTTATTTAGTTTCAATAATTTAGAATTAATCAAAGAAACATTAGAACCCGAATCATAAACCCCATATATTTCTAATTTATTATTCAATAGTAGTTTGACATTTATTAATGGTGTTACTATTCGTTTTTTTTGATCAGTTTCATTTAACTCTGCTTCTATCACTGAATTATTAATATGTTTAATGGTATTTTTCTTTAATTTCTCATCTTCTCTAGTTCTAAACCAGCACATAGCTTCTGAGTGATACCGAGGACCTTTATTTAATTTTTGACATATTTTACATAAACCTCGATCTTTATTTTTCACATTGGTTTTTGTGTGTCTTTTACTGTGTCTTTTACAACTTCTCTATCAATCCTATTAAGTATAAATTCTGGTAAACCAGCTGCAACAAGATCCACTAAAGTACCTGTGTCAATTGATTTCCTCATATCTAGTAAAAGTTTTTCTTTTTGTATGGCATAATCCAACAATGAACCACTTTTATATTTAAATAATAGTGCACAAGTTACTGGATTCCAACCCTTATTTGCAAACGATGCACAGAATTTCTTTTTCCAGGTTGACCTTCTGAGTTCATTGTTAATTTTATCATCATTGAGCTATACCAATCCATATAACAATTGTCCATAAATAATCTGAGTATTTCAATTTTCTTTTCATCTGTTGTCACATCAAACCGTAAGCATTCTTGTTCAAAAATATCAATCCATTGGTTTGGATTACAATTTTTGCTTGTAAATTTTTCTGTTACAAACTTCTCCGCAATGTAATTCAAACTCTGTTGTTTAATTGTCTGTGTATTTTTTTACTAATTTCTCAAATATTTTTTCCAATGTACCTTCTTTTTCTCATGTAGCAGCAAGTTGTTAATAATTCAGTTCTTCTAAAAATTGATCCCCAAATTGTAAATTATCATCTTCATCAATGTAAGTTCTTTTAAGTTCTTCTGTCATAGTTATCCAAACTCTTCTTACCTGGTATCTTTTCCGTAGGCTATTTCTCACTTTATTATAAGCAGATGTCTCCATTATTTCTTTATGATGACTAACTGCTTGTAGTGCTTCTGGTATTGCATACACTTTATTGTCACTTGTGGCTATTGAAGTAATAGAACAAATATTTGATTTTCCATCACTTCCAGGCAATAGTGTAAATTCAAATCGAAGTTTCTCCATTTTTAATTAATTTCATCGACTTTTATAAACAAAAATGTCGTTTTATAAGACTATAGTAATTTGTTTGGTAATATATGAATTAAACTATAATGTGTTGCTCTGTAAATAAAGATTCATTTTATTAATTATAATATCTATTACTAAACTATATACAACCAATGTTATTTTAAATACCTGTAAATAAAGAAACGACATTAAAAGTTTATATTTCACATTTCCTTTCTTTACATACTTTTATAATTTGTTTGACATCAATCATATTTATATGTGTCATAATGTTCTTTCTAATAATAGATAAAATATATATACAACCTACATACTAAACATATTAAAGCTACAAAACTTAAAATACAATTAAAGAAATATATTTTCTTTACATATATATCAATCAATACAACTTCCACAATAAATCTGCCTAAGAGAAAAATTATAAAAATTTAAAAATGTTTAAAACACAACCATTATTTAAAACATTAGCCAATATTTGGCGTTCCTGAGAAGCAAGAAACTGGGTTTAAACTTTATTTATTTTCCGAATACGAAAATCAATGATAATATACTTCTATGAATATCTACGTTTATGAATCTCCGATTCAAAATTCACGCCGTTTTTCTTTATCACATCGTGAGAGAAGACGCACCTTCCGAAGAAACATGTCAGCGCACAAGATGTGCTTATTTAATAAAATATCACGTTTTAGAACTCCTTAAAATTAAAATAGGAGAAAAACATTAAGTAATGAGAAACGCATCAAAGATACACATCAAATTTAACTGTGGAGGAATCAGAGACAACAACCCCACCGAAGCGAAAAACGAACTGGAGACGTTTTTGAATGAAGTTGTACAGAGAGATTCTTGTCCCTTATCTTGATGGAACAGTCATGCGAAGTTCGATGTAGACTGAGCTTATGTAAATATCCTATAGACAGCAAGTTTGGCATAGAACTTGGCGTTGTCTGTCTCTCTCGTAACGGGCACTCATTAGCACAGTATGAAGTTTCCGTGCAATAAGAGCATGCCGGTGCTAGGCGTTTGAGAGTGTCATCTCTTTGTTCCATGTTGTCAAACTCGACACGTAGTTTCTTGTGTGACACAGCTTGAACCGCCGCCGGTGCGTACCTATTTTCTCTATAATTGATGCTTTGTCGGAATGTTTGCACCACTTCTTGTCTAGACTTGGCCTCCCTTTTGGTTTTGACTATGATAGCCGGATAGTCTGGATTTAGGGTAGCAGATTTACGAGTCGAGGGGACTTGGTTGTGAGGCGTGCCTGTGGGAGTACTGATAGCGGCACCTCTGAATACAGAAGCCGCGACAACTGCTCGCGCTGCTGCGTCAGCACAGCCGCGGCTTCCTCTCGCAGTTTCTAGGGAGCCTTTGTTGTAACTTAAAATGCATGTTCCTAGTTATTTATTGTAATCCACTTCACTTGTGCACAACGACCACATTACATCACCTAAACTTCCGCCAAAATCACATAATATAGGGCCAAAAGACATAAGTTTATGAATTAAAACAAAAACCACAACATGACACTTTAAGTTACCGCCAAAAACTCGGCGTTAACTTAAATAATTTGTTACTAAAATATAACACCCCTACTTAACAAAATATTAGGTACAATGATCTTAAAACATAAATTCTGAAACTTAATTTAAAAAAAAATCCGAGGAACAAAACCAATAATTTCTAAGAATTTATCATGTTTATTTGACAATAAGCCTTTTGTCAACAAATCTGCAGGCATATCTTGAGTTGAGATATACATAACTTTAACTAAATATTTTTTTTTTTTTTATAGCATCTTTGACATAATGATCTATGTGTTTTGTTCTATTGAGTGATTGGTGGCTGGTTGCCAATTTTAATGCACTCTGGTTATCACAATGTAGCATTATAGTCCATAATTTACCTGTGATCTCATGAAACAAATTTCTTAAATATATAGCTTCTCTCGTTGCTTCTGATAGTAGTACATACTCAGCTTCTGTACTAGACGGAGACACTGTCTTCTGTTTCCTGCTCTGCCATGATATCACCGAGCCACACATGGTAAATCAGAAGCTAGTATAGTCTAGTGTGTCACTAGCCCAATCAGCATCAACAAAACCTTTTAACTCTACATTATCTTTAGCATATTTTAAACAATAATGTTTGGTTTTCTGTAAGTACTTCAATACTCTTTTAGCATGATTGTAATGAGTTTCGTTATAACAGTTATTGAATTGACTCAAATAGCTAATGGAATATGAAATATCAGTTCGAGACATCACAGCTAAGTACATTAAACTACCTATAAGTAGTACCTATAGGGTACATCTGTAATACAATTTTCTGCCTTTTGAAGATTTAACTTACATTCTATAGGAGTATCTATAGATCCACAGTTAAACATTCTGAATCTCAATAACAATTGTTCTATGTACTGTTGTAATGGTATTAGACTTCTTACCTACATTTATTCTCATACCTAAATAGCGTTTTACACAACATAGATCCTTTTCCTTTTTTTTTTTTTTTTTGTTTTTTTTTTTTTTTTTTTTTTTTTTTTTTTTTCCTAGCGAATGCAGTTCCTAGGCGTTCAAAGGTTAGGTTTGGGTTAGGTTAGGTTTGGGTTAGGTTAGGTTTGGGTTAGGTTTTGGGTTAGGTTAGGTTTGGGTTAGGTTAGGTTAGGTTAGGTTAGGTTAGGTTAGGTTAGGTTAGGTTAGGTTAGGTTAGGTTAGGTTAGGTTAGGTTAGGTTAGGTTAGGTTAGGTTAGGTTAGGTTAGGTTAGGTTAGGTTAGGTTAGGTTAGGTTAGGTTAGGTTAGGTTAGGTTAGGTTAGGTTAGGTTAGGTTAGGTTAGGTTAGGTTAGGTTAGGTTAGGTTAGGTTAGGTTAGGTTAGGTTAGGTTAGGTTAGGTTAGGTTAGGTTAGGTTAGGTTAGGTTAGGTTAGGTTAGGTTAGGTTAGGTTAGGTTAGGTTAGGTTAGGTTAGGTTAGGTTAGGTTAGGTTAGGTTAGGTTAGGTTAGGTTAGGTTAGGTTAGGTTAGGTTAGGTTAGGTTAGGTTAGGTTAGGTTAGGTTAGGTTAGGTTAGGTTAGGTTAGGTTAGGTTAGGTTAGGTTAGGTTAGGTTAGGTTAGGTTAGGTTAGGTTAGGTTAGGTTAGGTTAGGTTAGGTTAGGTTAGGTTAGGTTAGGTTAGGTTAGGTTAGGTTAGGTTAGGTTAGGTTAGGTTAACTAATTGAGGGTGGTAATTAGCTATGGGATTTTTGAAGATTGATATGTGCTTCACTGTACATGTCGTCATTAATTAATACTTACCTGGCGTAGGGGAAACCGTGATCAAGTAGGCGGTTCCCCCAGGGCGAGGCCTATCCATTGCACTGCGGATGGGTTGACCCCTGCGATTATCCCTAATGCGGATAACTCGGGCGCGTAATTTTTGGTAGTGGGGACTGCGTACGCGCTGTCCCCTTCTAAAAAAAAGTATAATTAAGTGACTCGCGATAACTATCGCGTTTCGGGATTAGCTATATTTCTGGAAGGGATATCATAATCTATTATGACGTTACCCTTATTAAGTGACTCGCGATATTTGTCGCGTTTCGGGATTAGTTATATTTCTGGAAGGGATACCATACTATGTATGATGAATTGCCCTTGAAATTATAAATTAAAGTGACTTGCGATAACTATCGCGTTTCGGGATTAGCTATATTTCTGGAAGGGATATCATATTCTATTATGACGTTACCCTTATTAATTTAGTGACTCGCGATAATTGTCGCGTTTCGGGATTAGTTATATTTCTGGAAGGGATACCATACTATGTATGACGAATTGCCCTTGTTTTAGTGACTCGCGATATTTGTCGCGTTTCGGGATTGGTTATGTTTCTGGAAGGGATACCATACTGTGTATGATGAATTGCCCTTTACTTTAGTGACTCGCGATATTTGTCGCGTTTCGGGATTAGTTATATTTCTGGAAGGGATACCATACTATGTATGATGAATTGCCCTTGTATTAGTGACTTGCGATAACTATCGCGTTTCGGGATTAGCTATATTTCTGGAAGGGATATCATATTCTATTATGACGTTACCCTTTATTCTTAAGTGACTTGCGATAACTATCGCGTTTCGGGATTAGCTATATTTCTGGAAGGGATATCATATTCTATTATGACGTTACCCTTTTTTATTTAGTGACTCGCGATAATTGTCGCGTTTCGGGATTAGTTATATTTCTGGAAGGGATACCATACTATGTATGACGAATTGCCCTTGAATTAAACTAATTGAGGGTGGTAATTAGCTATGGGATTTTTGAAGATTGATATGTGCTTCACTGTACATGTCGTCATATCAATAATATTTAGTGACTTGCGATAACTATCGCGTTTCGGGATTAGCTATATTTCTGGAAGGGATATCATATTCTATTATGACGTTACCCTTATATTTAGTGACTCGCGATAATTGTCGCGTTTCGGGATTAGTTATATTTCTGGAAGGGATACCATACTATGTATGACGAATTGCCCTTGTTTCTGTGCCCCGCAAACCCGCTGTAACTATTAAGTTTCAGAGATTAGCTATTTTCTGGAAGGGATATCGTACTTTATGTACGATTTACCCTCGTTAATTAAGTGACTCGCGATATTTGTCGCGTTTCGGGATTAGTTATATTTCTGGAAGGGATACCATACTATGTATGATGAATTGCCCTTGATTTGAGAGCTAGTTCCCGTAATTCTGGTTATAGCTGTTACCATTATTTTTGAGAAGGATCCGTCGATTATGCATTGATATGGATTCTTACTATTAAGTGACTCGCGATATTTGTCGCGTTTCGGGATTAGTTATATTTCTGGAAGGGATACCATACTATGTATGATGAATTGCCCTTGTTTCTGTGCCCCGCAAACCCGCTGTAACTATTAAGTTTCAGAGATTAGCTATTTTCTGGAAGGGATATCGTACTTTATGTACGATTTACCCTCTTTATTTGATGTTTTCCGAACACGGTGTTTTCCTTTACGGAAAAGCTATTTTTCGACAGCCTCGTGATATGTAGCGTATCTACGGGCTAATTAGTGACTCGCGATATTTGTCGCGTTTCGGGATTAGTTATATTTCTGGAAGGGATACCATACTATGTATGATGAATTGCCCTTGTAATTTAACTAATTGAGGGTGGTAATTAGCTATGGGATTTTTGAAGATTGATATGTGCTTCACTGTACATGTCGTCAATTATAAGTGACTCGCGATAACTATCGCGTTTCGGGATTAGCTATATTTCTGGAAGGGATATCATAATCTATTATGACGTTACCCTTAATTTTTTAGTGACTCGCGATATTTGTCGCGTTTCGGGATTAGTTATATTTCTGGAAGGGATACCATACTATGTATGATGAATTGCCCTTAATAAGTGACTCGCGATATTTGTCGCGTTTCGGGATTAGTTATATTTCTGGAAGGGATACCATACTATGTATGATGAATTGCCCTTGTTTAAGTGACTCGCGATATTTGTCGCGTTTCGGGATTAGTTATATTTCTGGAAGGGATACCATACTATGTATGATGAATTGCCCTTGATTAGTGACTCGCGATATTTGTCGCGTTTCGGGATTAGTTATATTTCTGGAAGGGATACCATACTATGTATGATGAATTGCCCTTGTTTTTGCTTAGGTCATTCGTGACCTACTTACCATCAGGAGTTTTTTGAAGAACCTGGCATGATGAATGCATAAGGTCTTTATAATTTTTAAAGTGACTCGCGATATTTGTCGCGTTTCGGGATTAGTTATATTTCTGGAAGGGATACCATACTATGTATGATGAATTGCCCTTGTTTAGTGACTCGCGATAATTGTCGCGTTTCGGGATTAGTTATATTTCTGGAAGGGATACCATACTATGTATGACGAATTGCCCTTGTAAAGTGACTCGCGATATTTGTCGCGTTTCGGGATTAGTTATATTTCTGGAAGGGATACCATACTATGTATGATGAATTGCCCTTGTACTTAAGTGACTCGCGATAATTGTCGCGTTTCGGGATTAGTTATATTTCTGGAAGGGATACCATACTATGTATGACGAATTGCCCTTGTTTTAAGTGACTTGCGATAACTATCGCGTTTCGGGATTAGCTATATTTCTGGAAGGGATATCATATTCTATTATGACGTTACCCTTATATTAAGTGACTTGCGATAACTATCGCGTTTCGGGATTAGCTATATTTCTGGAAGGGATATCATATTCTATTATGACGTTACCCTTATTTGACTGCAGATTTTCAACTTGAAATTTTTTCTACGAGAGCGCTAGCTGTATAGCTGGTCGTCCTCATATTAAGTGACTTGCGATAACTATCGCGTTTCGGGATTAGCTATATTTCTGGAAGGGATATCATATTCTATTATGACGTTACCCTTTAAAATCAGTGACTCGCGATATTTGTCGCGTTTCGGGATTAGTTATATTTCTGGAAGGGATACCATACTATGTATGATGAATTGCCCTTTATTTGACTGCAGATTTTCAACTTGAAATTTTTTCTACGAGAGCGCTAGCTGTATAGCTGGTCGTCCTTTTTTAGTGACTCGCGATATTTGTCGCGTTTCGGGATTAGTTATATTTCTGGAAGGGATACCATACTATGTATGATGAATTGTAAAGTGACTCGCGATATTTGTCGCGTTTCGGGATTAGTTATATTTCTGGAAGGGATACCATACTATGTATGATGAATTGCCCTTGATAAGTGACTTGCGATAACTATCGCGTTTCGGGATTAGCTATATTTCTGGAAGGGATATCATATTCTATTATGACGTTACCCTTTTTTAAGTGACTCGCGATATTTGTCGCGTTTCGGGATTAGTTATATTTCTGGAAGGGATACCATACTATGTATGATGAATTGCCCTTGTTAGGATTGTACTGTGCTTCATACGTGAAAAGTATGAGCATATTTTTGAAATAGCATTGGTGAAAACTGAAATGCTTTTTAATTAGCCTGTGCCCCGCAAACCCGCTGTAACTATTAAGTTTCAGAGATTAGCTATTTTCTGGAAGGGATATCGTACTTTATGTACGATTTACCCTCGTATTTATTGGGATCCCCGCGGAGCATTACATGGGGGGGGCCAGCTGCAGGCCCCCCGCCGTAAAGAGGAGGCCCTTCGGTGGAAGAATGGTGAGGCCTAGGCCGGAGACAGCTGATATGGACCACTGATGCAGCACACCCATACCAGCTGTCTCCAGGCGAATTTGAACCACTCCGTCACTGCACAAGACTTGTTTGTGCAATCAGTGGCGGAGTGGGACATAGGCTTTGCGGTCGCTGCGGAGCCATATTATGTCCCTGCCCAACCATACTGGGCTGGGGACCTGGATGGCTCCGTAGCGATCCACTGCACGGGTTCCCCTCTCTCCATCAAGGAGAGAGGTGCGGGATTCGTGGCGGCCGCCTGGGGAGGGTACGCCATCGTTGGCGTGTACTTCTCCCCAAACCGGGCCCTGGCGGAGTTCGAGACTTTTCTTGACTCCCTGGGGCAGGCGGTTAGGCGGCTGTCGCCGCTCCCCATTGTCCTACTTGGCGACCTTAACGCCAAGTCTCGGGCATGGGGGGCGGTGGCCACGGACCCGCGGGGGGCCGTGGTTGAGGAGTGGACAGTCGAGGTTGGACTGTCCCTCCTCAACAGAGGATCTGTTCACACGTGCGTGCGACAGAACGGAGGGTCCGTGGTGGACGTCTCGTTCGCCACGCCGTCTGTCGCGCGCCGTGTGCAGAACTGGAGAGTGCTGGAGGAAGTGGAGACCTTCTCGGATCACCGATATATTCGGTTTGAGGTCTCCACTTCCCCAGAGGAGCTGGCGCGACGCCCGCGTCGGGGGGCTGCGTTCCCCCGATGGGTGATAAGCCGCCTCGACATGGAGCTGGCGGAGGAGGCGGCTATCGTCCAGAGCTGGCGGGCGCCAGCTCCAGAACTGGAGGACGTCGACGCGTCTGCAGCCCGTTTCCGTGGGGCCCTCACGGCGGTCTGCGACGCGTCGATGCCGCGGAGCAACAACCGCCCGTATAAAAAACGGGCGGTGCATTGGTGGTCCCCGGAGATTGCTGGTCTCCGGGCGGCCTGCTCCGCGGCGCGGCGGCAGCTACAACGCTGCCGCCGGCGGCGAAGCCAGCAACCAGGTGAAGAGGCCCGGCTGCATGGCACGTACAGGGACTGCAAAAAGTCCCTGCAAGTTGCCATCAGCCGGGCTAAGGATGAGGGGTGGCAGGAGCTCGTGGGGACCCTGGACAGGGATCCATGGGGGCGCCCATACCGGCTGGTAAGAGGGAAGTTCCGGGGGCAGGCGCCCCCACTAACGGAATCCCTGGATCCAGAGTTCCTGGGGAGGGTCGTGGACACTCTGCTCCCCGACCCTCCGGAGCTCCTCCCACCTCCCATGATACATGGGGGCCCTGTTGCGGAGGAGCTGGTTCCGCCCCATCCCATTACAGATGATGAGATGGGGTGGGTGATTAGGCGCCTCCGCAACAGGCGGAAGGCACCAGGCCCGGACGGAGTTCCGGGCCGAGTACTAGGAGTGGCGCTGGGCCATCTTGGGGGAGAGCTTCGGGAGCTGCTCGACCGTTGTCTGTCGAGTGGACGGTTCCCGAAGCTCTGGAAGATGGGGCGGCTCTGCCTTCTTGCGAAGGAGGGCCGCCCTCCGGACTGCCCGTCCTCGTACCGGCCCCTGGTGTTGCTGGACGACACGGGAAAGATGCTGGAGAGGATAGTGGTTTCCCGTGTCGTCCGGCACTTGGAGGAAACCGGGCCGGAGATGTCGGCGTGGCAGTTCGGCTTCCGGAGAGGGCGTTCAACAATGGACGCCCTCTCCACCCTGAAGGCTTGGTCCGCGGAGGCGACCGAGGAGGGAGGTAGGTTGTTGGCGGTGTCGCTCGACATCGCCAACGCCTTCAACAGCCTGCCGCATAGCGTTATACGAGAGGCGCTCCTGTATTTTGGAGTGCCCTCGTATCTGCGGCGGCTGTTGGAGGACTACCTCCAAGATAGAGAGGTCGCCTTCGTGGACGGCCGAGGTGTGATGGCCCGGCGCCACGTTAGGTGCGGTGTTCCACAGGGGTCGGTGTTGGGCCCACTCCTGTGGAACATGGGCTACGACTGGGTGCTCCGCGTAGCGCTCCCTCCGGGGATACGCATTCTGTGCTACGCGGACGACACCCTGGTCGTGGCCCGAGGTGGAAGCTACGAGGAGGTCAGGCGCCTGGCCACTGAGGGCACAGCCCTAGTGGTCAGGCGCATAGAGTTCTTGGGTCTCAGGGTGGCGGCGGAAAAAACCGAGGCCCTGTTGTTCCACGGGCCTCGGTGTGGACCGCCCCCTGGGGCCCATATTATGGTGAAGGATGTGAGGGTCCAGGTTGGGGCCCAGATGAAATATCTGGGCCTCATCCTGGACGGAAGATGGCGGTTCGAGTCCCATTTTCGGGGACTCGGACCGCGTATAGTTGGAGCGGCGGCGGCTCTGGGTCGGCTCCTCCCGAATACGGGAGGACCGGGCGCGAGCTGCCGCCGATTGTACGCGGGGGTCGTGCGGAGCATGGCCGTCTACGGGGCACCGATCTGGGTGGACGCCCTCAGCGCCTGCAATGTACGCACGCTGCGCGCGGCGCAGCGTGTCGTGGCGCTGAGGGTGATCCGTGGATACCGGTCGGTGTCCGCGGGGGCGGCCTTTGTGCTCGCCGGCTCCCCGCCATGGGAGCTGGAGGCGGAGGTTCTCGCCGCCGTGTATAGGTTCACGGCGGCGAGGAAAGAGTTGGGGGAGCCGCCTCCGGCTCCCAGAGAAGTTGAGGGCCTGCGTAGGCAGGCCCGTGATAGGATTTTTGAGAGGTGGGAGGAGGACCTGGCGGATGCGCGCTATGGGCGCTATACCATAGATGCCGTCCGCCCGGTCCTCCGGGCATGGTGCACCAGGGAGCAGGGCTCCCTAACATACAGGCTTGTGCAGGTGCTATCCGGGCATGGTTGCTTCGGATGGTACCTGCACAGGATTGCCAGAAGGGAGCCCACCACTGCGTGCCACGAGTGCGGCGCTGCAGAAGATACGGCGCAGCACACTCTTTCCGAGTGTGCTGCGTGGGTGGAGCAGCGCCGCGCTCTGGCCGCGGTGGTAGGAGGGGACCTCTCGCTGCCGAGTGTGGTAAGTCACATGCTCGACGGCGAGGGGTCGTGGTCGGCGGTGGTCTCCTTCTGCGAGGAGGTCATCTTGCAGAAGGAGACGGCGGAGAGAGCTCGCGAGGTAGACCCTCTGAGCGGCTCTCTCCGCCAAAGAAGAACGGGCGGCAGGAGGAGGCGCTTTACGCGCCTCCTGCCGCCACCATAGCCGGACCAGGGGAGGCGGGTCGGGGGGCCCGTCTTCCCATTGCACAGGTCCGGCGGATGGGGGGAGACAGTTAGGGTGTACCGAACTGTCTCCCATTAATGCCGGGGGCCCAGCAGGTGCTGGGCCTGCCGCTGGGGCGACGCGGCAAACAGAATGCCAAGTGCGAAGCCCGCGTCGCCCCGTTAAGGCGGCGGATGGTACACCGTGGAGGTTTAGTGAGTAGGAGTCTCACATAACCACTCGTCCCCCCGGGCGGGTGTGTACCCATGAAGGGTTCCTCCACGTTAAAAAAAAAAAAAAAAAAAAAAAAAAAAAAAAAAAAAAAAAAAAAAAAAAAAAAAAAGGTTAGGTTAGGTTAGGTTAGGTTAGGTTAGGTTAGGTTAGGTTAGGTTAGGTTAGGTTAGGTTAGGTTAGGTTCCCCCCCCGATGGGGTCGCGCAGACGTGATGAGGTACTTGTATCTCTGATCTGCAGGGGGTGGACCCACAGGCGCAACACAGCACTCTCCCTTTGGAGAGAGCCTTAGCCTGCCACCTCAAGACCGTAGTGCGTGGTGAAGAACCACATCCTTCACGAGGTGACCCTGTCTCGCAGAACACTACGGATCTAGGCTGGAGAGCCGATAAACACTCCTGGGTGTGGCGTGTGAGCAGCGCACTCAGTACCGGGTTGGGGCCGAGGAGGACTCCGGTTGAGTCCCAAGGGCCTGATTCCGGGTAGCGGCTGGCGGGACTGGGTTTATTCCAGTTTCGGCAGGCGTACTGCGAACTTGACGACGTTTTTCTAGCATGATGAACAAGGCAAAATTTAAAAAGATACTACCCCAGGAGGGTACCCGAAAGGGAGAATCCCTCCCCGAGCTTAGCTCGGGCTGCCCCACGTTCTCTGGGGGGGGCAAAATTTTGCGCGATCCCAATACGATGACTCTGGCAAGCAATATGGCTTCTGATGCATGCGATTTGGCTATTGTTGAATTGAACCCGACGACTTTGGCATGTCCACGGACTACCGATTCTAGCACAACTATGATAGCACATCTTAAAGAATTACTACCCCAGGAGGGTACCTGCTCCACCGGAGCAGGAGAATCCCTCCCCGGGCCTAGCCCGGGCTGCCCCGCGTTCTCTGGGGGGGGCAAAGCTGTGCCTGTTGTAGTTTTGGAGAGGGCTGTGTCGCTGGACCGTTTATCGGTTTCCAGTGGCAGCAGCGTGGCGACGTTGGTGTCGGTAGATTCTGCGCAGGGAAGGGAGTCTCCTTCCCTCGGCAGGTTCTACCGAATGAGTGGAGACGAGTCAGACTCTGCCCCCGAGGCCGAGTCTGCAGAACATCTCGGGCGTCCTGGCCCTAGTGCCTCCAAGCGAGGCAGAGGCCGCCCACCTACGACGGGCCAATATGTTGGCTTGGCTAAGGCCAAAACGGAGTTCCTTCGGGTCAGGAAGGAGGAACTCCACCTACGAGCCGAGGAGGAGGTAGCCGAGCTGGCTTCAGAAGTGAAGCGGAAGCGGGCTACCAGGGAATCTAAGGCTCCGAGTTCAGACACACAACTTGTGTCTGAACTCTGTTCGAAGGTCTCGGACGACGTCGGGGTTATACTCCGCGTCGCCAAGAACTCGAACAATCTTAAGGGCACGTTCGTGCATGCCCTTAAGGATGCGGCCGCGTCCATTCAGGACGCGGTCAAGACGATGGCGGCCCGTACGGTCTCCGAGGAGATAACTAAGCTCCAGGAGATTTGTACGGAGTTGAAGGCGAAGGAGGTGCGGCAAGCGGCTGAGATGGCTGCGCTCCGCAAGGAGATTGCGGAGTTGCGGGCGGATCAGCTCGCAGCCAAGCGTCCGACGCCTGTGGCGCAGGCCACACCGGTACCCGTAGTGGTACCCTCTCAGGGGTCTGGGCCGGCCCCGGCCCCTAAGAGGAGGGCAATGGCTCGGGAGGAGTTTCCTCCTCTTCCGCAGCCACGCCAGTCCAAGCCTCAGAGTGAGCGCGCTGCGAAGCCGCAGCGCAATCCCTCTGAGGTAGTGACGGAGGAGCGCCTGGTGGAGGTGGTAGGTGGGATGGCTGACCGCGTGTTGGGCATCCTCACCGCACGTCTCGACGGCCTCCAAGATAGGCTCCTTCCGGAGAAGCGGCTGCGACCGCCGCTAGCTGCAGACCGTAAGGCTGCAGCAAAAGTGGCGGCTAAAGCTGCTACTCCGGAGTCCCGGCCGAAGCCACACCCTGTTCCTCAGCAGAACGCTGGGAAAGGGAAGAGCAAGGCCAAGAAGACGGCAGTTTCCACCCCGCTCACTTATAGTGAGACACTAGCAGCCCCCAGTCCCTCCGAGGGTGAATGGGTGCTGGTAGGTAAGGGGGGAAAGCCCGTAAAGGCTTCTAAGCCCAAGAAGGCTTCTAAGCCTAAGAAGGCGGCTCAGCGAAAGGTTGCGCCATCCAAGAAGGAGAGGGCCCCCAAACTTCGCGCCAACAATTCGACTGCAGTGGTTCTGACCCTGCAGCCGGATGCGGCGAAGAGGGGCCTCACCTACAAGGATGTGCTCGCCAAGACGTATGCAGGTATCGACCTGGCTAGTCTTGGCATTCCTTCCGTTAATTTCAGGAAGACGGCGACGGGTGCGGCTCTTCTGGAGGTGCCGGGCGTTGACACGGCGGCCAAGACGGACGCCCTTGCAGCGCACATTAGGGCTACCTTTTCAGGTGAGGATGTTCGTGTCGCCAGGCCGGTGAGGTGCGCAGAACTGCGGATTTCGGGTCTTGATGACACAGTGAGTGCGGAAGTGCTCACTGCTGTTGTCGCACGGGTCGGAGGTTGTCCTGCGGAGCAGGTGAAATCCGGCGAACCGCGTCTCGGCGTTGACGGGACCGGTACGGCCGTGGTTTCCTGCCCCGTGGAGGTTGCCAAGAGGCTCGGTGAGAGCCGACGTCTCTTGGTCGGGTGGGTGTCGGCGCGGGTTAAACTCCTGCAGCCGCGCCCACAGCGTTGTTTCCGGTGTCGTCAGACCGGTCATTTAGGGGCCACGTGCCCCTCTACCGTCGACTGCAGTGGTCTTTGTCACCGCTGTAGTCAGCCCGGCCATAAGGCTGGGGTTTGCACCGCAGACCTGCACTGCGCCGTATGCGCAGCGGCAGGTAAGTCAGCGGGGCACCGAGTGGGCAGTAAGGCCTGCTCGGCGCCTCCGCCCAAAAAGGGGGGTAAAGTAGGGAAGGGCAAGAGGGGTCAGACCCCCTCGAAACCCTCGGCCGCGTCGACTGCCGCTAAGGCGTCGACTTCGGCCTCTGAGGTTTGCATGGACCCTGCCATTTTATAATGGCTCTCCGTGTACTCCAAGGGAATTTAAACCACTGTGCCAGAGCTCAGGACTTGATGTCCCAGAGCATGGCGCAGTGGTCGATAGGGGTCGCTGTGATGGCGGAGCCATACTTTGTCCCACCTAGCGATTGCTGGGTCGGTGACAGGTATGGTTGCGTAGCCATCATATCTAGGCCGGCTGCCGGTGTCCCACCCTTCGTAGATATTACGAAGGGCCAGGGGTACGTGGCGGCGCGGCTAGGTGACGTCGTTGTCGTCGGGGTCTACGCTCCACCTCGGTGGAGTCTCGCGGAGTTCGAATCCTTCTTGGTAGGAGTAGGCAACGTAGTGTTAGGCAGCCACCCTCGCCCCGTCCTGGTACTGGGTGACTTCAACGCCAAATCAACGGCTTGGGGTTGCCCATGCTCGGACAGAAGGGGAGAGGTGTTGGAAGAGTGGGCGCTGACATCTGGCCTGCTCGTCCTCAACAGGGGCTCCGTGAACACGTGCGTGCGACCGCAGGGCGAATCCATAGTGGACGTTTCGTTCGCTAGCCCTGCGATCGCACGCCGCGTTCGGGACTGGAGAGTCCTCGGGGAGGTGGAGACGTTGTCCGACCATTTATATGTTCGGTTCGACGTCTCCGTCCAAACCGATGACCTACCGGTACCGGGAGTTCCTGTGGGGGACGGTCCGCGTTGGGTGTTAGGGCGACTCGATAGGGAAGTCTTCCAGGAGGCCGCCATCGTGCAGGACTGGGTGTTGCGTGCGACACCCGAGAGGCCTGCCGATGTCGATGATGGGGCGGAGCGACTGAGGGATGCGGTATCACACATGTGTGATGCTGCTATGCCTCGGGCGAGACGTGTCCGAGCCAAACGCCAGGTGTATTGGTGGAACGCCGACATTGCACAGCTGCGTGCAGCGTGCGTGTCGGCGCGTCGCCGGTATACCCGGATCAGGCGAAGACGACGTCGAACTCAGGTCGCAGCCCCGGAGGAGGTGGAGCTGCATGAGGGATACCGGGCTGCGAAGCTCGCCCTCAAGCAGGCCATCGAGCGGTCTAAGGCGCAGGCCAGGGAGGAACTGTTGGAGATCCTCAGTCGGGACCCGTGGGGACGCCCGTACCGTATGGTACGTGGCAAGCTCCGCCAGTGGGCACCCCCGGTAACGCAGAGTCTCCAGCCGCAGTTCCTCGACGAAGTCGTTAGCGCACTGTTCCCTTCGAGGGGGGAGTTTACTCCTCCACCGATGGCTTCGCCTTTTATGGCGGAGCCGGACGTGGGCAGTGTCGACGTGACCCGGGAAGAATTGGGAGCGGCGGTGGAACGGCTTAAGGCCAAGAACACCGCCCCGGGACCCGATGGTCTGCCTGGCAGAGCATGGGTCCATGCCCTAGAGGTTCTCGAGCCTCGCCTATTGGGGCTCTTCAGTGCGTGTCTGGAGCAGGGCCGGTTTCCAATCCGTTGGAAAACCGGTCGGTTAGTCCTGCTTCAGAAGGAGGGGCGCCCGGCGGACAATCCGTCGGCGTACCGGCCGATCGTGTTGCTTGACGATGTGGGCAAGCTCTTTGAAAGAGTCATTGCAAACCGCATCGTCAGCCACTTAACGCGTGAGGGGCCGGACCTGGCGGCGAACCAGTACGGGTTTCGCAGGGGTCGCTCCACTATCGACGCGATCACGCAGGTTAGGAGTTTGGCGGAAGAGGCCATTGCACGGGGCGAGGTGGTGTTGGCGGTGTCCTTGGACATCGCTAACGCATTCAACACCTTACCCTGGGCCTGTATTAGGGAGGCGCTCCGTTATCACGGAGTGCCGACCTATATCCGTCGTATCGTCGCGTCGTACCTCTCCGAGAGGTACGTGACCTTCCCGGGTCAGAGTAGTACGTGTAGGCGCGAGGTAGTATGCGGTGTTCCACAGGGGTCGGTCCTAGGCCCTCTCTTGTGGAACATCGGATATGATTGGGTGTTGCGGGGTGCGCTCCTCCGTGGTCTGAGTGTCGTCTGCTATGCAGATGACACTCTGGTCACGGCGAGAGGTAAGACGCACCGTGATGCCCAGATTCTCGTCACAGCCGGCGTAGCTCAGGTCGTAGCTAGGATTCGTAGATTAGGGCTCGAGGTGGCATTGCACAAGTCCGAGGCTCTGTGTTTTCACGGGCCTCGGAACGCGCCACCGAGAGGATCGCGAATTACCGTAGGCGGCGTTTCCATAGGCATCCAGTCTGAGATGAAATATCTCGGACTGGTGTTAGATAGTAGGTGGGATTTCGTCGCGCACTTCAGGCAGCTGACCCCTCGACTGTTGGGCGCTGCAGCCGCGCTCGCGCGGTTGCTGCCCAACTTAGGGGGGCCCGATTCCGCTTGCCGGAAGCTCTATTTAGGGGTTGTTCGGTCCATGGCCCTTTACGGGGCCCCGGTGTGGGCTGCAGACCTGTCGGCCCAGAACATCCGCGCTCTGCGGGCTCCGCAGAGGGCGCTGGCCGTCAGGGCAGCACGCGGGTACCGCACAGTCTCTTTTGAGGCGGCGTCCCTTTTGGTAGGTTCCGCGCCATGGGATCTCGAAGCGAGAGCCCTCGCGTCACTCTACGAGTGGCGCGGGGAGGCGCTGAATGGAGGACTTCGACTTGCACCTCGAGAAATCGAGGCGCAGAGGTCGGAGCTCCACGAGATCCACGTCATGGCCGAGTGGAGACGTAGGCTCGATTCTCCTGTTTCAGGTGCGGCGACGGTGGAGGCCATCCGGCCTCGTCTGGCTTCATGGTTGAGTAGGGCACATGGCACCTTGACCTTCCGCCTGACACAGGTGCTCACGGGACACGGTTGTTTCGGGAGTTACCTGTGTCGCATAGGCCGGGAGATTGCACCAGGGTGTCATCACTGTGGCTGCGCGTTCGATGACGCGCAACACACGCTCGAGGTTTGTCCCGCTTGGGACTCTGAACGCTGCGTTCTGACCGCAGCTGTAGGGACCGACCTCTCGCTCGGAGCTGTCGTCAAGGCGATGGTCGAGAGTGAGAGAGGTTGGGATTCTGTCGTCTCTTTTTGCGAGCATGTTATGTTCGTGAAGGAGACGGCGGAGAGAGAGAGGGAACTCACTAGTGAGATTCCCTCTCGCGGTCGGCGTTCTGGTCGACGGCGGCGTCAGGTGGGCGATGACCTCCGGCCGCCGTAGGCAGGGCCTGTAGGCGAGGGACACGGGCATGTCCGTCGCCATAGCACACAGGCCCATGGCGAGGCGCACGCAGTGTTCCAAACTTTTACGCGTGCGTCGCCCGGTTTTGTCCGGGCAGTTGTTGTCTGATTCATTCAGACTGTAGTCGAAGCTCCTCCGTTGGAGCTACACCCGTCGAGTTGAGCAGAAGTAATGCGTATGCGTTCCTGGTCCTCGACATCAAGGGTGCTGTTAGGGGAACACACGTGGGGATTTTTTAGTGGGTATTTGTGGTATTTTTATGTTACCATGGAGTCCCACATACCCTTTCGGCCTGCCCGGGCCGTCTGTGGATGCGTAAATGCATTTTTACCCACGTTAAAAAAAAAAAAAAAAAAAAAAAAAAAAAAAAAGGTTCCCCCCCCGATGGGTTCCCGCCTTGTCGTGGCGGGGGGGCTTAGTAACCGTGGCCTAGCCACCCACGGTGAAGCGAAGAGGAACCCCAGGAGAGGCCGCTCGTCTAGGCTGAGTTGGCCAGCCGGTGACGAGCGGCCACGTGGAGAGCTGCTCCGGCGGCAGTAGGTTGCGGTGGTGTATGGGCGCCACCGCAACTGAGGCGAGCCGCGGTGTCGTATGGGAGGCACCGCGGCTGAAGGCGAGAGGGGCCGCGGCGGGAGAGGTGTGTCGGTGTCACGTTGCCGCTCACCCTACCTTCCGCGGCCTCAACGGGGCCGCCACCGTTAGATGGCGGACGCGGTGGGGTCGCAGGGGAAGAGGAGTGTCGGTGTTTCGTTGCCGCTCTCCCTATCCCCTGCGACCGTGAGGAAGAAAACCTCGTTAAAAAATCACCGAGGAAGAAAACCTCGTGAAAAAATTACCAAGGAAGAAAACCTTGTAAAAAAATCACCAGGCGGTGGCGTTCTGGTCCTTAGGGACCGGAACCAGGAGGAAGAAAACCTCGGTAAAAAATCACATCGGGTTCGTGGTGGACGGGGTGGCCCGAACCCGGAGGAAGAAAACCTCCTTAAAAAATCACCGAGGAATAAAACCTCGCTAAAAAATTGAACGGAGGCTGGGGGCTGCGGTCGGTGATGGGCGCCCCCAGTGGGGAGAGCCTCTCTTCGGGGGGGCAGCGCTTGTCGGGGTGCACAGAAGTAATGCCCTAGGGTCTTCCTGTGCCCCCGACGCCAAGCGCTCCGGAGGCGATGTTTGGGTTTTTTAGTGGGTACAGTCCCACATAACCTGTTCGCTGTCCTCCGCGGCGGGCAGGTACCCATGACGGGTTTTTCCCAAACTAAAAAAAAAAAAAAAAAAAAAAGGTTAGGTTAGGTTAGGTTAGGTTAGGTTAGGTTAGGTTGGGGTGGGGTCGCGCAGGCGTGACGAGGTACTTGTATCTCTGATCTGCAGGGGGTGGACCCACAGGCGCAATACAGCACTCTCCCTTTGGAGAGAGCCTTAGCCTGCCACCTCAAGACCGTAGTGCGTGGTGAAGAGCCACATCCTTCTCGAGGTGACCCTGTCTCGCAGAACACTACGGATCTAGGCTGGAGAGCCGATAAACACTCCTGGGTGTGGCGTGTGAGCAGCGCACTCAGTACCGGGTTGGGGCCGAGGAGGACTCAGGTTGAGTCCCAAGGGCCTGATTCCGGATAGCGGCTGGCGGGACTGGGTTTATTCCAGTTTCGGCAGGCGTACTGCGAACTTGACGACGTTGTGTAGCAACCATGGAAAGAGCAAAGTTTCAAAAGTTACTACCCCAGGAGGGTACCCGAAAGGGAGAATCCCTCCCCGAGCTTAGCTCGGGCTGCCCCACGTTCTCTGGGGGGGGCAAAATTTTGCGCGATCCCAATACGATGACCTTGGCTTTGAATATGGCTACTGATGCTTGCGATTCGGTTATTGTCGAACCGGTTCCCACGATGACTTTGGCTTGTTTACGGACAACCGATGAAACAATCATGAAAGCACATCTTAAAAAATTACTACCCCAGGAGGGTACCTGCTCCACCGGAGCAGGAGAATCCCTCCCCGGGCCTAGCCCGGGCAGCCCCGCGTTCTCTGGGGGGGGCAAAGCTGTGCCGATCGTGGTTTTAGAGAGGGCTGTGTCGCTGGACCGTTTATCGGTTTCCAGCGACACTAGCGTCGCGACGTTGGTGTCGGTAGATTCTGCGGAGGGAAGGGAGTCTCCTTCCCTCGGCAGGTTCTACCGGATGAGTGGAGAGGAGGAGTCGGACTCTGCCCCCGAGGGCGAGTCCGTAGAACATCTCGGGCGTCCTGGCCCTAGTGCCTCCAAGCGAGGCAGAGGCCGCCCACCGACGACGGGCCAATACGTTGGCTTGGCTAAGGCCAAATCGGAGTTCCTCCGCGTCAGGAAGGAGGAACTCCACCTACGAGCCGAGGAGGAGGTAGCCGAGCTGGCTTCAGAGTTGAAGCGGAAGCGGGCTACCAGGGAATCCAAGGCTCCGAGTTCAGACACACAACTTGTGTCTGAACTCTGTTCGAAGGTCTCGGACGACGTCGGGGTTATACTCCGCGTCGCCAAGAACTCGAACAACCTTAAGGGCACGTTCGTGCATGCCCTTAAGGACGCGGCCGCGTCCATCGAGGACGCGGTGAAGAAGATGGCAGGCCGGACGATTACCGAGGAGATATCCAAGCTCCAGGGGATTGTCTCGGACCTGAAGGCGAAGGAGGTGCGGCAAGCGGCTGAGATGGCTGCGCTCCGCAAGGAGATTGCGGAGTTGCGGGCGGACCAGCTCGCTGCCAAGCGTCCGGAGCCTGTGGCACCGATACCCGTAGTGGTACCCTCTCAGGGGTCTGGGCCGGCCCCGGCCCCTAAGAGGAGGGCAATGGCTCGGGAGGAGTTTCCTCCTCTTCCGCAGCCACGCCAGTCCAAGCCTCAGAGTGAGCGCGCTGCGAAGCCGCAGCGCAATCCCTCTGAGGTAGTGACGGAGGAGCGCCTGGTGGAGGTGGTAGGTGGGATGGCTGACCGCGTGTTGGGCATCCTCACCGCACGTCTCGACGGCCTCCAAGATAGGCTCCTTCCGGAGAAGCGGCTGCGACCGCCGCTAGCTGCAGACCGCAAGGCTGCAGCAAAAGTGGCGGCTAAAGCTGCTACTCCGGAGTCCCGGCCGAAGCCACACCCTATTCCTCAGCAGAACGCTGGAAAAGGGCAGAGCAAGGCCAAGAAGACGGCAGCTTCAACCCCGCTCACTTATAGTGAGAAACTAGCAGCCCCCAGACCCTCCGAGGGTGAATGGGTGCTGGTAGGTAAGGGGGGAAAGCCCGTAAAGGCTTCGAAGCCTAAGAAGGCTTCTAAGCCCAAGAAGGCTTCTAAGCCTAAGAAGGCGGCTCAGCGAAAGGTTGCGCCATCCAAGAAGGAGAGGGCCCCCAAACTTCGCGCCAACAATTCGACTGCAGTGGTTCTGACCCTGCAGCCGGATGCGGCGAAGAGGGGCCTCACCTACAAGGATGTGCTCGCCAAGACTTTTGCAGGTATCGACTTTGCAAGTCTTGGTATCCCTTCTGTAGGTTTTAGGAAGACGGCGACGGGTGCTGCTCTACTGGAGGTGCCGGGTGCGGATTCGGCGTCCAAGACGGACGTCCTAGCTGCACACATTAGGGCTTCTTTTACAGGGGAGGATGTTCGTGTCGCCAGGCCGGTGAGGTGCGCAGATCTGCGGATTTCGGGTCTTGATGACACAGTGAGTGCGGAAGTGCTCACTGCTGTCGTCGCACGGGTCGGAGGTTGTCCTGCGGAGCAGGTGAAATCCGGCGAACCGCGTCTCGGCGTTGACGGGACCGGTACGGCCGTGGTTTCCTGCCCCGTGGAGGTTGCCAAGAGGCTCGGCGAGAGCCGACGTCTCTTGGTCGGGTGGGTGTCGGCGCGGGTTAAACTCCTGCAGCCGCGCCCACAACGTTGTTTCCGGTGTCGTCAGACCGGTCATTTAGGGGCCACGTGCCCCTCTACCGTCGACTGCAGTGGTCTTTGTCACCGCTGTAGTCAGCCCGGCCATAAGGCTGGGGTTTGCACCGCAGACCTGCACTGCGCCGTATGCGCAGCGGCAGGTAAGTCAGCGGGGCACCGAGTGGGCAGTAAGGCCTGCTCGGCGCCTCCGCCCAAAAAGGGGGGTAAAGTAGGGAAGGGCAAGAGGGGTCAGACCCCCTCGAAACCCTCGGCCGCGTCGACTGCCGCTAAGGCGTCGACTTCGGCCTCTGAGGTTTGCATGGACCCTGCCATTTTATAATGGCTCTCCGTGTACTCCAAGGGAATTTAAACCACTGTGCCAGAGCTCAGGACTTGATGTCCCAGAGCATGGCGCAGTGGTCGATAGGGGTCGCTGTGATGGCGGAGCCATACTTTGTCCCACCTAGCGATTGCTGGGTCGGTGACAGGTATGGTTGCGTAGCCATCATATCTAGGCCGGCTGCCGGTGTCCCACCCTTCGTAGATATTACGAAGGGCCAGGGGTACGTGGCGGCGCGGCTAGGTGACGTCGTTGTCGTCGGGGTCTACGCTCCACCTCGGTGGAGTCTCGCGGAATTCGAATCCTTCTTGGTAGGAGTAGGCAACGTAGTGTTAGGCAGCCACCCTCGCCCCGTCCTGGTACTGGGTGACCTCAACGCCAAATCAACGGCTTGGGGTTGCTCATGCTCAGATCGACGTGGTGAGGTGTTGGAAGAGTGGGCGCTGACATCTGGCCTGCTCGTCCTCAACAGGGGCTCCGTGAACACGTGCGTGCGACCGCAGGGCGAATCCATAGTGGACGTTTCGTTCGCTAGCCCTGCGATCGCACGTCGTGTTCGGGACTGGAGAGTCCTCGGGGAGGTGGAGACGTTGTCCGACCATTTATATGTTCGGTTCGACGTCTCCGTCCAAACCGAGGACCTACCGGTACCGGGAGTTCCTGTGGGGGACGGTCCGCGTTGGGTGTTAGGGCGACTCGATAGGGAAGTCTTCCAGGAGGCCGCCATCGTGCAGGACTGGGTGTTGCGTGCGACACCCGAGAGGCCTGCCGATGTCGATGATGGGGCGGAGCGACTGAGGGATGCGGTATCACACATGTGTGATGCTGCTATGCCTCGGGCGAGACGTGTCCGAGCCAAACGCCAGGTGTATTGGTGGAACGCCGACATTGCACAGCTGCGTGCAGCGTGCGTGTCGGCGCGTCGCCGGTATACCCGGATCAGGCGAAGACGACGTCGAACTCAGGTCGCAGCCCCGGAGGAGATGGAGCTGCATGAGGGATACCGGGCTGCGAAGCTCGCCCTCAAGCAGGCCATCGAGCGGTCTAAGGCGCAGGCCAGGGAGGAACTGTTGGAGATCCTCAGTCGGGACCCGTGGGGACGCCCGTACCGTATGGTACGTGGCAAGCTCCGCCAGTGGGCACCCCCGGTAACGCAGAGTCTCCAGCCGCAGTTCCTCGACGAAGTCGTTAGCGCACTGTTCCCTTCGAGGGGGGAGTTTACTCCTCCACCGATGGCTTCGCCTTTTATGGCGGAGCCGGACGTGGGCAGTGTCGACGTGACCCGGGAAGAATTGGGAGCGGCGGTGGAACGGCTTAAGGCCAAGAACACCGCCCCGGGACCCGATGGTCTGCCTGGCAGAGCATGGGTCCTGGCCCTAGAGGTTCTCGAGCCTCGCCTATTGGGGCTCTTCAGTGCGTGTCTGGAGCAGGGCCGGTTTCCAATCCGATGGAAAACCGGTCGGTTAGTCCTGCTTCAGAAGGAGGGGCGCCCGGCGGACAATCCGTCGGCGTACCGGCCGATCGTGTTGCTTGACGATGTGGGCAAGCTCTTTGAAAGAGTCATTGCAAACCGCATCGTCAGCCACTTAACGCGTGAGGGGCCGGACCTGGCGGCGAACCAGTACGGGTTTCGCAGGGGTCGCTCCACTATCGACGCGATCACGCAGGTTAGGAGTTTGGCGGAAGAGGCCATTGCACGGGGCGAGGTGGTGTTGGCGGTGTCCTTGGACATCGCTAACGCATTCAACACCTTACCCTGGGCCTGTATTAGGGAGGCGCTTCGTTATCACGGAGCGCCGACCTATATCCGTCGTATCGTCGCGTCGTACCTCTCCGAGAGGTACGTGACCTTCCCGGGTCAGAGTCGTACGTGTAGGCGCGAGGTAGTATGCGGTGTTCCACAGGGGTCGGTCCTTGGCCCTCTCCTGTGGAACATCGGATATGATTGGGTGTTGCGGGGTGCTCTCCTCCGTGGGTTGAGTGTCGTCTGTTATGCAGACGACACTCTGGTCACGGCGAGAGGTAAGACACACCGCGATGCCCAGATTCTCGTCACAGCCGGCGTGGCTCAGGTCGTAGCTAGGATTCGTAGCCTAGGGCTCGAGGTGGCATTGCACAAGTCCGAGGCTCTGTGCTTTCACGGGCCTCGGAACGCGCCACCGAGAGGATCGCGAATTCTCGTAGGCGGTGTCTCTATAGGCATCCAGTCCGAGATGAAATATCTCGGACTGGTGTTAGATAGTAGGTGGGACTTTGTCGCGCACTTCAGGCAGCTGACCCCTCGACTGTTGGGCGCTGCAGCCGCGCTCGCGCGGTTGTTGCCCAACTTAGGGGGGCCCGATTCCGCTTGCCGGAAGCTCTATTTAGGGGTTGTTCGGTCCATGGCCCTTTACGGGGCCCCGGTGTGGGCTGCAGACCTGTCGGCCCAGAACATCCGCGCTCTGCGGGCTCCGCAGAGGGCGATGGCCGTCAGGGCAGCACGCGGGTACCGCACAGTCTCTTTTGAGGCGGCGTCCCTCTTGGTAGGTTCCGCGCCATGGGATCTCGAAGCGAGAGCCCTCGCGTCACTCTACGAGTGGCGCGGGGAGGCGCTGAATGGAGGACTTCGGCTTGCACCTCGAGAAATCGAGGCGCAGAGGTCGGAGCTCCACGAGATCCACGTCATGGCCGAGTGGAGACGTAGGCTCGATTCTCCTGTTTCAGGTGCGGCGACGGTGGAGGCCATCCGGCCTCGTCTGGCTTCATGGTTGAGTAGGGCACATGGCACCTTGACCTTCCGCCTGACACAGGTGCTCACGGGACACGGTTGTTTCGGGAGTTACCTGTGTCGCATAGGCCGGGAGATTGCACCAGGGTGTCATCACTGTGGCTGCGCGTTTGACGACGCGCAGCACACGCTGGAGGTTTGTCCCGCTTGGGACTCTGAACGCTGCGTTTTGTCCGCAGCCGTAGGGACCGACCTCTCGCTCCCAGCCGTCGTCAAGGCGATGGTCGAGAGTGAGAGAGGTTGGGATTCTGTCGTCTCTTTTTGCGAGCATGTTATGTTCGTGAAGGAGACGGCGGAGAGAGAGAGGGAACTCACTAGTGAGATTCCCTCTCGCGGTCGGCGTTCTGGTCGACGGCGGCGTCAGGTGGGCGATGACCTCCGGCCGCCGTAGGCAGGGCCTGTAGGCGAGGGACACGGGCATGTCCGTCGCCATAGCACACAGGCCCATGGCGAGGCGCACGCAGTGTTCCAAACTTTTACGCGTGCGTCGCCCGGTTTCGTCCGGGCAGTTGTTGTCTGATTCATTCAGACTGTAGTCGAAGCTCCTCCGTTGGAGCTACACCCGTCGAGTTGAGCAGAAGTAATGCGTATGCGTTCCTGGTCCTCGACATCAAGGGTGCTGTTAGGGGAACACACGTGGGGATTTTTTAGTGGGTATTTGTGGTATTTTTATGTTACCATGGAGTCCCACATACCCTTTCGGCCTGCCCGGGCCGTCTGTGGATGCGTAAATGCATTTTTACCCACGTTAAAAAAAAAAAAAAAAAAAAAAAAAAAAAAAAAAGGTTGAGAGAGGGAACTCACTAGTGAGATTCCCTCTCGCGGTCGGCGTTCTGGTCGACGGCGGCGTCAGGTGGGCGATGACCTCCGGCCGCCGTAGGCAGGGCCTGTAGGCGAGGGACACGGGCATGTCCGTCGCCATAGCACACAGGCCCATGGCGAGGCGCACGCAGTGTTCCAAACTTTTACGCGTGCGTCGCCCGGTTTCGTCCGGGCAGTTGTTGTCTGATTCATTCAGACTGTAGTCGAAGCTCCTCCGTTGGAGCTACACCCGTCGAGTTGAGCAGAAGTAATGCGTATGCGTTCCTGGTCCTCGACATCAAGGGTGCTGTTAGGGGAACACACGTGGGGATTTTTTAGTGGGTATTTGTGGTATTTTTATGTTACCATGGAGTCCCACATACCCTTTCGGCCTGCCCGGGCCGTCTGTGGATGCGTAAATGCATTTTTACCCACGTTAAAAAAAAAAAAAAAAAAAAAAAAAAAAAAAAAAAAAAAAAAAAAAAAAAAAAAAAAAAAAAAAAAAAAAAAAAAGGTTAGGTTAGGTTAGGTTAGGTTAGGTTAGGTTAGGTTGGGGTGGGGTCGCGCAGGCGTGACGAGGTACTTGTATCTCTGATCTGCAGGGGGTGGACCCACAGGCGCAATACAGCACTCTCCCTTTGGAGAGAGCCTTAGCCTGCCACCTCAAGACCGTAGTGCGTGGTGAAGAGCCACATCCTTCTCGAGGTGACCCTGTCTCGCAGAACACTACGGATCTAGGCTGGAGAGCCGATAAACACTCCTGGGTGTGGCGTGTGAGCAGCGCACTCAGTACCGGGTTGGGGCCGAGGAGGACTCAGGTTGAGTCCCAAGGGCCTGATTCCGGATAGCGGCTGGCGGGACTGGGTTTATTCCAGTTTCGGCAGGCGTACTGCGAACTTGACGACGTTGTGTAGCAACCATGGAAAGAGCAAAGTTTCAAAAGTTACTACCCCAGGAGGGTACCCGAAAGGGAGAATCCCTCCCCGAGCTTAGCTCGGGCTGCCCCACGTTCTCTGGGGGGGGCAAAATTTTGCGCGATCCCAATACGATGACCTTGGCTTTGAATATGGCTACTGATGCTTGCGATTCGGTTATTGTCGAACCGGTTCCCACGATGACTTTGGCTTGTTTACGGACAACCGATGAAACAATCATGAAAGCACATCTTAAAAAATTACTACCCCAGGAGGGTACCTGCTCCACCGGAGCAGGAGAATCCCTCCCCGGGCCTAGCCCGGGCAGCCCCGCGTTCTCTGGGGGGGGCAAAGCTGTGCCGATCGTGGTTTTAGAGAGGGCTGTGTCGCTGGACCGTTTATCGGTTTCCAGCGACACTAGCGTCGCGACGTTGGTGTCGGTAGATTCTGCGGAGGGAAGGGAGTCTCCTTCCCTCGGCAGGTTCTACCGGATGAGTGGAGAGGAGGAGTCGGACTCTGCCCCCGAGGGCGAGTCCGTAGAACATCTCGGGCGTCCTGGCCCTAGTGCCTCCAAGCGAGGCAGAGGCCGCCCACCGACGACGGGCCAATACGTTGGCTTGGCTAAGGCCAAATCGGAGTTCCTCCGCGTCAGGAAGGAGGAACTCCACCTACGAGCCGAGGAGGAGGTAGCCGAGCTGGCTTCAGAGTTGAAGCGGAAGCGGGCTACCAGGGAATCCAAGGCTCCGAGTTCAGACACACAACTTGTGTCTGAACTCTGTTCGAAGGTCTCGGACGACGTCGGGGTTATACTCCGCGTCGCCAAGAACTCGAACAACCTTAAGGGCACGTTCGTGCATGCCCTTAAGGACGCGGCCGCGTCCATCGAGGACGCGGTGAAGAAGATGGCAGGCCGGACGATTACCGAGGAGATATCCAAGCTCCAGGGGATTGTCTCGGACCTGAAGGCGAAGGAGGTGCGGCAAGCGGCTGAGATGGCTGCGCTCCGCAAGGAGATTGCGGAGTTGCGGGCGGACCAGCTCGCTGCCAAGCGTCCGGAGCCTGTGGCACCGATACCCGTAGTGGTACCCTCTCAGGGGTCTGGGCCGGCCCCGGCCCCTAAGAGGAGGGCAATGGCTCGGGAGGAGTTTCCTCCTCTTCCGCAGCCACGCCAGTCCAAGCCTCAGAGTGAGCGCGCTGCGAAGCCGCAGCGCAATCCCTCTGAGGTAGTGACGGAGGAGCGCCTGGTGGAGGTGGTAGGTGGGATGGCTGACCGCGTGTTGGGCATCCTCACCGCACGTCTCGACGGCCTCCAAGATAGGCTCCTTCCGGAGAAGCGGCTGCGACCGCCGCTAGCTGCAGACCGCAAGGCTGCAGCAAAAGTGGCGGCTAAAGCTGCTACTCCGGAGTCCCGGCCGAAGCCACACCCTATTCCTCAGCAGAACGCTGGAAAAGGGCAGAGCAAGGCCAAGAAGACGGCAGCTTCAACCCCGCTCACTTATAGTGAGAAACTAGCAGCCCCCAGACCCTCCGAGGGTGAATGGGTGCTGGTAGGTAAGGGGGGAAAGCCCGTAAAGGCTTCGAAGCCTAAGAAGGCTTCTAAGCCCAAGAAGGCTTCTAAGCCTAAGAAGGCGGCTCAGCGAAAGGTTGCGCCATCCAAGAAGGAGAGGGCCCCCAAACTTCGCGCCAACAATTCGACTGCAGTGGTTCTGACCCTGCAGCCGGATGCGGCGAAGAGGGGCCTCACCTACAAGGATGTGCTCGCCAAGACTTTTGCAGGTATCGACTTTGCAAGTCTTGGTATCCCTTCTGTAGGTTTTAGGAAGACGGCGACGGGTGCTGCTCTACTGGAGGTGCCGGGTGCGGATTCGGCGTCCAAGACGGACGTCCTAGCTGCACACATTAGGGCTTCTTTTACAGGGGAGGATGTTCGTGTCGCCAGGCCGGTGAGGTGCGCAGATCTGCGGATTTCGGGTCTTGATGACACAGTGAGTGCGGAAGTGCTCACTGCTGTCGTCGCACGGGTCGGAGGTTGTCCTGCGGAGCAGGTGAAATCCGGCGAACCGCGTCTCGGCGTTGACGGGACCGGTACGGCCGTGGTTTCCTGCCCCGTGGAGGTTGCCAAGAGGCTCGGCGAGAGCCGACGTCTCTTGGTCGGGTGGGTGTCGGCGCGGGTTAAACTCCTGCAGCCGCGCCCACAACGTTGTTTCCGGTGTCGTCAGACCGGTCATTTAGGGGCCACGTGCCCCTCTACCGTCGACTGCAGTGGTCTTTGTCACCGCTGTAGTCAGCCCGGCCATAAGGCTGGGGTTTGCACCGCAGACCTGCACTGCGCCGTATGCGCAGCGGCAGGTAAGTCAGCGGGGCACCGAGTGGGCAGTAAGGCCTGCTCGGCGCCTCCGCCCAAAAAGGGGGGTAAAGTAGGGAAGGGCAAGAGGGGTCAGACCCCCTCGAAACCCTCGGCCGCGTCGACTGCCGCTAAGGCGTCGACTTCGGCCTCTGAGGTTTGCATGGACCCTGCCATTTTATAATGGCTCTCCGTGTACTCCAAGGGAATTTAAACCACTGTGCCAGAGCTCAGGACTTGATGTCCCAGAGCATGGCGCAGTGGTCGATAGGGGTCGCTGTGATGGCGGAGCCATACTTTGTCCCACCTAGCGATTGCTGGGTCGGTGACAGGTATGGTTGCGTAGCCATCATATCTAGGCCGGCTGCCGGTGTCCCACCCTTCGTAGATATTACGAAGGGCCAGGGGTACGTGGCGGCGCGGCTAGGTGACGTCGTTGTCGTCGGGGTCTACGCTCCACCTCGGTGGAGTCTCGCGGAATTCGAATCCTTCTTGGTAGGAGTAGGCAACGTAGTGTTAGGCAGCCACCCTCGCCCCGTCCTGGTACTGGGTGACCTCAACGCCAAATCAACGGCTTGGGGTTGCTCATGCTCAGATCGACGTGGTGAGGTGTTGGAAGAGTGGGCGCTGACATCTGGCCTGCTCGTCCTCAACAGGGGCTCCGTGAACACGTGCGTGCGACCGCAGGGCGAATCCATAGTGGACGTTTCGTTCGCTAGCCCTGCGATCGCACGTCGTGTTCGGGACTGGAGAGTCCTCGGGGAGGTGGAGACGTTGTCCGACCATTTATATGTTCGGTTCGACGTCTCCGTCCAAACCGAGGACCTACCGGTACCGGGAGTTCCTGTGGGGGACGGTCCGCGTTGGGTGTTAGGGCGACTCGATAGGGAAGTCTTCCAGGAGGCCGCCATCGTGCAGGACTGGGTGTTGCGTGCGACACCCGAGAGGCCTGCCGATGTCGATGATGGGGCGGAGCGACTGAGGGATGCGGTATCACACATGTGTGATGCTGCTATGCCTCGGGCGAGACGTGTCCGAGCCAAACGCCAGGTGTATTGGTGGAACGCCGACATTGCACAGCTGCGTGCAGCGTGCGTGTCGGCGCGTCGCCGGTATACCCGGATCAGGCGAAGACGACGTCGAACTCAGGTCGCAGCCCCGGAGGAGATGGAGCTGCATGAGGGATACCGGGCTGCGAAGCTCGCCCTCAAGCAGGCCATCGAGCGGTCTAAGGCGCAGGCCAGGGAGGAACTGTTGGAGATCCTCAGTCGGGACCCGTGGGGACGCCCGTACCGTATGGTACGTGGCAAGCTCCGCCAGTGGGCACCCCCGGTAACGCAGAGTCTCCAGCCGCAGTTCCTCGACGAAGTCGTTAGCGCACTGTTCCCTTCGAGGGGGGAGTTTACTCCTCCACCGATGGCTTCGCCTTTTATGGCGGAGCCGGACGTGGGCAGTGTCGACGTGACCCGGGAAGAATTGGGAGCGGCGGTGGAACGGCTTAAGGCCAAGAACACCGCCCCGGGACCCGATGGTCTGCCTGGCAGAGCATGGGTCCTGGCCCTAGAGGTTCTCGAGCCTCGCCTATTGGGGCTCTTCAGTGCGTGTCTGGAGCAGGGCCGGTTTCCAATCCGATGGAAAACCGGTCGGTTAGTCCTGCTTCAGAAGGAGGGGCGCCCGGCGGACAATCCGTCGGCGTACCGGCCGATCGTGTTGCTTGACGATGTGGGCAAGCTCTTTGAAAGAGTCATTGCAAACCGCATCGTCAGCCACTTAACGCGTGAGGGGCCGGACCTGGCGGCGAACCAGTACGGGTTTCGCAGGGGTCGCTCCACTATCGACGCGATCACGCAGGTTAGGAGTTTGGCGGAAGAGGCCATTGCACGGGGCGAGGTGGTGTTGGCGGTGTCCTTGGACATCGCTAACGCATTCAACACCTTACCCTGGGCCTGTATTAGGGAGGCGCTTCGTTATCACGGAGCGCCGACCTATATCCGTCGTATCGTCGCGTCGTACCTCTCCGAGAGGTACGTGACCTTCCCGGGTCAGAGTCGTACGTGTAGGCGCGAGGTAGTATGCGGTGTTCCACAGGGGTCGGTCCTTGGCCCTCTCCTGTGGAACATCGGATATGATTGGGTGTTGCGGGGTGCTCTCCTCCGTGGGTTGAGTGTCGTCTGTTATGCAGACGACACTCTGGTCACGGCGAGAGGTAAGACACACCGCGATGCCCAGATTCTCGTCACAGCCGGCGTGGCTCAGGTCGTAGCTAGGATTCGTAGCCTAGGGCTCGAGGTGGCATTGCACAAGTCCGAGGCTCTGTGCTTTCACGGGCCTCGGAACGCGCCACCGAGAGGATCGCGAATTCTCGTAGGCGGTGTCTCTATAGGCATCCAGTCCGAGATGAAATATCTCGGACTGGTGTTAGATAGTAGGTGGGACTTTGTCGCGCACTTCAGGCAGCTGACCCCTCGACTGTTGGGCGCTGCAGCCGCGCTCGCGCGGTTGTTGCCCAACTTAGGGGGGCCCGATTCCGCTTGCCGGAAGCTCTATTTAGGGGTTGTTCGGTCCATGGCCCTTTACGGGGCCCCGGTGTGGGCTGCAGACCTGTCGGCCCAGAACATCCGCGCTCTGCGGGCTCCGCAGAGGGCGATGGCCGTCAGGGCAGCACGCGGGTACCGCACAGTCTCTTTTGAGGCGGCGTCCCTCTTGGTAGGTTCCGCGCCATGGGATCTCGAAGCGAGAGCCCTCGCGTCACTCTACGAGTGGCGCGGGGAGGCGCTGAATGGAGGACTTCGGCTTGCACCTCGAGAAATCGAGGCGCAGAGGTCGGAGCTCCACGAGATCCACGTCATGGCCGAGTGGAGACGTAGGCTCGATTCTCCTGTTTCAGGTGCGGCGACGGTGGAGGCCATCCGGCCTCGTCTGGCTTCATGGTTGAGTAGGGCACATGGCACCTTGACCTTCCGCCTGACACAGGTGCTCACGGGACACGGTTGTTTCGGGAGTTACCTGTGTCGCATAGGCCGGGAGATTGCACCAGGGTGTCATCACTGTGGCTGCGCGTTTGACGACGCGCAGCACACGCTGGAGGTTTGTCCCGCTTGGGACTCTGAACGCTGCGTTTTGTCCGCAGCCGTAGGGACCGACCTCTCGCTCCCAGCCGTCGTCAAGGCGATGGTCGAGAGTGAGAGAGGTTGGGATTCTGTCGTCTCTTTTTGCGAGCATGTTATGTTCGTGAAGGAGACGGCGGAGAGAGAGAGGGAACTCACTAGTGAGATTCCCTCTCGCGGTCGGCGTTCTGGTCGACGGCGGCGTCAGGTGGGCGATGACCTCCGGCCGCCGTAGGCAGGGCCTGTAGGCGAGGGACACGGGCATGTCCGTCGCCATAGCACACAGGCCCATGGCGAGGCGCACGCAGTGTTCCAAACTTTTACGCGTGCGTCGCCCGGTTTCGTCCGGGCAGTTGTTGTCTGATTCATTCAGACTGTAGTCGAAGCTCCTCCGTTGGAGCTACACCCGTCGAGTTGAGCAGAAGTAATGCGTATGCGTTCCTGGTCCTCGACATCAAGGGTGCTGTTAGGGGAACACACGTGGGGATTTTTTAGTGGGTATTTGTGGTATTTTTATGTTACCATGGAGTCCCACATACCCTTTCGGCCTGCCCGGGCCGTCTGTGGATGCGTAAATGCATTTTTACCCACGTTAAAAAAAAAAAAAAAAAAAAAAAAAAAAAAAAAAAAAAAAAAAAAAAAAAAAAAAAAAAAAAAAAAAAAAAAAGGTTAGGTTGGGGTGCAAAGTCAGGGAACCTCCTCGTGGTGCACCCCGGGCAACGTCGGCCCTTCTGGCCGGCGGCTGATCCCCTGACACGACGGCTGCGTCCAGCATTCTTCTGTTTTTCAGAGGAAGCAACGGACGTTGCGTAGACGGGACCGACGTGCACTAACACTGTCGTCGGTCGGTTTGGTGGGGCATCTTGCTTCACCAGCCTTTGCCGTTCTCGTAATCCCATCGGAGTGTCGTGGTCACGTCTCGCGGCTTCGATGGGACCGAGGGTCTCGGCTTTACCGCCCGGACCGCGAGGAAGAAAACCTCTCTAAAAAATTACCCCGAATCCTAAGCGGCGGCGCACCGCGAGAGGATGCATGGCTGATGGGATGTTCAGTCTCTAGTGCGACCCCCGTCAGAGAACCGGCCGACTCTCTTGACGGGTTACGCTAGGCTTACCCAGGTACAGGGGGCACTGCCTGGGCGGACCGATTATTTCCCCCACACTCGTGGGAACAAAATTTCGTGTTCAAATTTCTCTCCAAACTTTAGTTTTAAGGAACCTAGTTTTAAGGAACGTGTGGGAGGCGGCTCCAGTAATGGAGCAACGGGCTTCGACGAATCGGGAGCGGGGGTTGTCCCCAACTCTGGTTCCGTCGAGCTTGTGAAGGACGGCAGCAGCGGGATGGCCGAACCCGTTGTTGTTATGGAGAGGTGCGCATCGCTGGACCGTCTTTCGGTCAGCAGTGATTCGAGCGTCGCCACGTTGGTGTCGGTTGCGTCGTTTGACGATATTCCTGGCGGCACCTTCTGGCAGAGGAAAAGGAAGCCATCGGAAGCAGATGATCAGATTCCGACAGATCCGGCTTCGGACGATGATTCCTCCCCTGCCGTCAAGAAGTTCGCGACCTCCAAAAGAGGCAGAGGGCGCCCCCCAACGACCGGGGAATATGTCGGCCTAGCGAATGCGAAGGCCGACTATCTGCGCCTGAAGGAGGAGGAGCTCCGTCTCTCGGCTGAGGAGGAGGTGGCGAAGGTGGCGTCAAGAGAGCGACATAACCGGCTCGCGAAGAACGTCGCCACTGCTCCTGAACAGGAGCTATCCACTCAGCTGACCGAGAGGGTGTTTGGCGACGTCGAGGTGATCCTTGAGGTTGCTAAAAAATCTAGAAACCTCAAGGGCACCTACATACACGCCCTTAAGGATGCGGCTGCATCCATCAAGGATGCAGTCGAAAAGTTCTGCAGCCGGACCACCTCCGAGGAACTAGAGAGGGTTCAAGCAGCATACACGCGGCTGGAGGAGACCAACGCGAAACAGGCGGAAGAACTGGCCGAGCTTCGCAAGGAGCTCGCAGAGATCAGGGCGGACCTGAATAAGGTTCACCAGCCATCGCCCTCGATCAATGTCTCTACAGTTACGGCGTCACAGTTGGGGCCTGAACCTACACCTTTCCCAGCGCCAAGGAGAGCAGTTAGAGAGGAGTTTCCGCCGCTTCCTCAGCGGCAACAAGGGGGGCCTCAGAGCGAAAATTCTGGAACTCAGGACAGGTTCACTGAGATCCTGAACATAATGAGTGCGCGCTTTGAGGCCTTGGAGGATAGACTCCTCCCAGAAAAACGACTCCGCCCTCCTTTAGCGGCAGATCGAAAGGCTGCGAAGATGGCAGCGAAACCGGGAGTGGCTGAAGATCGGCCTCCGCGGTTGCCTGATCCTCGCCAAGCAGCTGGGAAAAAGAGCAGCCAGAAAGGTGGGAAAGCAGCGACCAAGTCGGCTGCCCCTGGCTCTCGTCCTTCCTATAGTGAGAAGCTGGCTGTTCCCAAGCCCTCTGAAGGGGAATGGGTATTAGTTGGCAAGGGCGGCAAAAAGGCGTCTAGGTCCAAGAAGGCCAAACCCAAGGCAGCGCCTCCGAAAAAGCGTAAGGCCCGCAAAATTCGTGCCTCTAAGTCCACTGCAGTGGTGATCACGCTGCAGTCGGAAGCGGCAACGAAAGGTCTTACGTACAAGGAGGTGCTGACGAAGACCTGGGACAATGTAGACCTAGGCAGCCTCGGAATTGGGGGCGTCAAATATAGAAGGGCAGCGACGGGGGCAGTGATATTGGAGGTTCCCGGAGCTGACAGCAACGATAAGGCTGACGCCTTGGCAGAAAAGATCAAGGCGTCTCTCGGCGAGGAGTGTATTAGAGTGTCCAGACCTGTAAAGAGTGCAGACGTGCGCATCTCAGGCCTGGACGACTCGGTCACTGCTGAGAAACTAATTGTGGCCGTCGCATCAGCAGGAGAATGCCCGCCTGGGCAGGTTAAGTCTACCGACCCACGTCCCGGACCTGATGGGACCGGCACGGCTATTGTTACCTGCCCAGTTGCGACAGCAAAGAAGCTTGGCGACGGCCGCCGCTTACTGGTAGGTTGGGTGTCGGCGCGAGTAAAGGTATTGGAGCCTCGCCCACTACGGTGTTTCCGATGCCTCCAGGGTGGCCACGTAGGTGCTAAGTGTACCTCTGGAGTTGACTGCAGCGCACTGTGCTATCGCTGCAGTCAACCCGGCCACAAAGCTGGAGGCTGCACTGCGGACCCGCACTGCATAATATGTGCAGGTGCGGGTAAACCGGCTGGTCACCGGATGGGCGGCAAAGCTTGCGTTGCGCCGTCACCCAAGAAAAAGAGGAGGGGAGGGAGGGTAAAAGCCCCGACAAAGCCCCTGACCTCGTCGGCTGCTGTTGAGGCGCCGACGACGGTCGCGACGGAGGAGATGGATCAGGCCAATTAATAATGGCCATCCGTCTCCTCCAAGGGAATTTGAACCACTGTGCCAGTGCTCAGGACATGTTACTCCAGAGCATGGCACAGTGGTCAATACACGTCGCCGTGATGGCCGAGCCTTACTTCGTGCCGCCCAGGGATAACTGGGTGGCTGATCGAGATAGCTCGGTGGCCATCATTTCCCAGCCCGCCGCCGGCTCCCCGCCCTTCGCTAACATCAAGGAGGGCCAGGGATGCGTGGCGGCGCGTCTCGGCGACGTTGTGATAGTGGGGGTGTACGCACCCCCTCGGTGGAGTCTCGCCGACTTCGAGGCATTTTTAGTAGAGTTGGGCACTGTCGTCTCAGGCAGCCACCCTCACCCCGTCCTAGTGCTCGGGGACTTCAATGCCAAATGTACGGCTTGGGGTTCCCCGTCCACGGACGCTAGGGGTGAGGTGCTGGAAGAGTGGGCCATAACATCCGGCCTACTCGTCCTCAATAGGGGCTCAGTAAACACGTGCGTGCGACCGCAGGGCGAATCGATAGTGGACATATCGTTCGCTAGCCCTGCAATAGCACGCCGTGTCCGGGACTGGAGAGTCCTGGAGGGGGTGGAGACATTGTCGGACCATCTCTACATACGGTTCGACGTGTCCGCCCAGACCTCGGGACAACCGGTCCCGAGAGCCCCGGAGGAGGACAGTCCACGTTGGGCTCTGGGACGCCTCGATCGTGAGGTGTTCCTCGAAGCCGCCATCGTGCAGGCCTGGGTGTTAGATGGAACACCCGAGAGGCCTGCCGATGTCAATGATGGGGCAGAGCGACTGCGGGCAGCCGTGTCGCATATGTGCGACGCGGCGATGCCGAGAGTCAGGCGTCGTCCAGCTAAGCGCCAGGTGTACTGGTGGAACGCTGAAATCGCGCAGCTGCGCGCAGTGTGCGTGGCAGCGCGCCGCCAGTACACCAGGATAAGGCGCAGACGACGCCATTCGCAGGTCGCTAGCCCCGGAGAGGCGGAGCTACATGAGGGTTACAGAGCAGCCAAGCTCACCCTCCGGAAGGCCATTGAGCGTGCCAAGGCTCTGGCCCGAGAGGAATTCCTGGAGACGCTCAGTCGGGATCCGTGGGGGCGCCCGTACCGAATGGTACGCGGCAAACTTCGTCAATGGGCCCCCCCGGTAACCCAGAGTCTCCAGCCGGAGTTCCTCGAGGAGGTAGTGAGCGCTCTGTTTCCCTCGAGGGAGGAGTTCTCACCTCCCGAAATGGCTCCGCCTGCGGCCGAGCCCGACGTGGAGAGAGACGACGTGCCCGAAGTGACCCGGGAAGAGTTGAGGGCGGCGGTGAAACGCCTCGCGGCGAAAAACACCGCCCCAGGACCCGACGGCATACCTGGCCGAGCGTGGGTCCTGGCTCAGGAGGCCCTCGAGCCCCGACTACTGGGACTCCTCACCGCGTGTCTGGAGCAGGGCCGGTTTCCGTCGAAGTGGAAAACCGGCCGTCTAGTCCTGCTCCAGAAGGAGGGGCGCCCGGCGGACTCGCCGTCCGCGTACCGCCCCATTGTGCTGCTTGACGAGGTGGGCAAACTCTTCGAAAGAGTGCTTGCAGACCGCCTCGTCAGCCATCTTACGCACGTGGGGCCGGACCTGGCGGCGAACCAGTTTGGTTTCCGCAGAGGGCGCTCCACCATAGATGCGATCGCGCAAGTGAGGAGTCTGGCGGAGGAGGCCATCGAACAGGGCGAGGTGGTGATTGCGGTGTCTTTAGACATCGCGAACGCCTTTAACACCTTGCCCTGGGCCTGCATTAGGGAGGCACTCCGCTATCATGGAGTGCCGAACTACCTCCGCCGAATTGTCGGGGCGTACCTCTCTGAGAGGTACGTTATCTTCCCGGGTCGGAATGGTATGTGTCGGCGAGACGTCGTATCCGGTGTTCCCCAGGGGTCAGTGCTTGGCCCCCTGCTCTGGAACATCGGATACGATTGGGTGTTGCGCGGTGCGCTCCTCCGTGGCCTCAGTGTCGTGTGTTACGCCGACGACACATTGGTCACGTCGAGGGGTAAGTCGCACCGCGAAGCCGCGATACTGGTCACAGCTGGGGTGGCACACGTCGTCGGTCGGATCCGGCGTCTGGGACTCGATGTGGCGCTTCAGAAATCCGAGGCCCTGTGTTTTCATGGGCCTCGGAATGCGCCACCGAGAGGGTCCCAGATCATCGTGGGAGGCGTTCCCATCGGCATCGAGTCCAAGATGAAATATCTTGGACTCATCCTGGACAGCCGATGGGACTTCGTAGAGCACTTTCGGCAGCTGACCCCCCGTCTAATGGGCGCCGCGGCCGCGTTGGCGCGGCTGTTGCCCAACCTGGGGGGTCCGAATTCCGCTTGCCGGAGGCTCTACATGGGAATCGTGCGGTCCATGGCCCTTTACGGGGCCCCTGTGTGGGCTGAGAACCTGACGGCCCGTAATATCGCCGCTCTGCGCAAACCGCAGAGGGCGATGGCCGTCAGATCAGCCCGCGGGTACCGCACGATATCCTTCGAGGCGGCCTCCCTACTGGCCGGATCTCCGCCATGGGACCTGGAGGCGAGAGCCCTCGCGTCGCTCTACAAGTGGCGCGGGGAGGCGTTGGAGCGAGGTCTACGGCCTGCGCCTCGCGAAATCGAGGCGCGTAGGTCGGAGCTCCACCAGGTCCTGGTCATGGCGGAGTGGGACCGACGACTGGAACACCCCAGCTCAGGCGTGGCGACCGTCGAGGCCATCAGGCCTCACTTGACGGCGTGGATACGGAGGCGGCACGGCACCCTCAGCTTCCGGCTGACACAGGTGCTCTCGGGACATGGTTGTTTCGGGAGTTACCTGTGTCGCATAGGCCGGGAGCCAACATCTGGGTGCCATCATTGTGGCTGCGCGGTAGATGACGCGCAGCACACACTCGCCGTCTGTCCCGCATGGGACTCGCCACGCCGCGACCTTATCGCGGCGATAGGAGCCGATCTCTCACTCCCGACCGTAGTTTCGTCGATGGTCGGGAGTGAGAGCGGTTGGAACTCCGTCGCCTCATACTGCGAGCACGTCATGCTCGCAAAGGAGGCGGCGGAGAGGGAGAGGGAGCAGACGTCTGAGCTCCCCTCCCGCGGTCGACGAACCCGGCGGCGCAGGGTCAGAAATGACCTCCTGCCGCCGTAAAAATGGCCTGCGGGCGTCGGACGCGGGCACGTCCTTCGCCCTTGCAGTTTAATGCACAGGCCCGAGGCGTGGCGCATCAGTGTTCGATGCGCCCCTCGTAGGTTCGTCAGAGGGTGTCTCGTTTCGACCCCTCAGACCGCAGAAGGTGGCCCCTTATGAGGGGCCTACACCCGCCGGGCGAGTAGAAGTAATTGCGCTAGCAGTCCCTACTCCCCGGCCCAATGGGTGAAGAAGGAACACCGTGGGGTTTTAGTCGGTAAGAGTCCGACATACCCCTCCCTTGAGCTGCCCGGCTCGGGAGGCGGATCCAATGCAGGATTTCCCCACGTTAAAAAAAAAAAAAAAAAAAAAAAAAAAAAAAAAAAAAAAAAAAAAAAGGTTAGGTTAGGTTAGGTTAGGTTAGGTTAGGTTAGGTTAGGTTAGGTTCCCCCCCGATGGGTTCCCGCCTTGTCGTGGCGGGGGGGCTTAGTAACCGTGGCCTAGCCACCCACGGTGAAGCGAAGAGGAACCCCAGGAGAGGCCGCTCGTCTAGGCTGAGTTGGCCAGCCGGTGACGAGCGGCCACGTGGAGAGCTGCTTCGGCGGCAGTAGGTTGCGGTGGTGTATGGGCGCCACCGCAACTGAGGCGAGCCGCGGTGTCGTATGGGAGGCACCGCGGCTGAAGGCGGGAGGCCGCGGCGGGAGAGGTGTGTCGGTGTCACGTTGCCGCTCACCCTACCTTCCGCGGCCTCAACGGGGTCGCCACCGTTTGGATGGCGGACGCGGTGGGGTCGCAGGGGAAGAGGAGTGTCGGTGTTTCGTTGCCGCTCTCCCTATCCCCTGCGACCGAGAGGAAGAAAACCTCGTTAAAAAATCACCGAGGAAGAAAACCTCGTGAAAAAATTACCAAGGAAGAAAACCTTGTAAAAAAATAACCGGGCGACGGCGTTCTGGTCCTTTGGGACCGGAACCGGGAGGAAGAAAACCTCGGTAAAAAATTACAGGGGTTCGTGGTGGACGGGGTGGCCCGAACCCGGAGGAAGAAAACCTCCTTAAAAAATCACCGAGGAATAAAAACCTCGTTAAAAAATTGAACGGAGGCTGGGGGCTGCGGTCGGTGATGGGCGTCCCCAGTGGGGAGAGCCTCTCCTAGGGGGGGCAGCGCTTGTCGGGGTGCACAGAAGTAATGCCCTCGGGTCTTCCTGTGCCCCCGACGCCAAGCGCTCAGGAGGCGATGTTGAGGTTTTTTAGTGTGTACAGTCACACATAACCCGTCCGCTGTCCTCCGCGGCGGGCGGGTACCCATGACGGGTTTTTCCTCAACTAAAAAAAAAAAAAAAAAAAAAAAAGGTTAGGTTAGGTTAGGTGGGGTCGCGCAGGCGTGACGAGGTAATTGTATCTCTGATCTGCAGGGGGTGGACCCACAGGCGCAATACAGCACTCTCCCTTTGGAGAGAGCCTTAGCCTGCCACCTCAAGACCGTAGTGCGTGGTGAAGAACCACATCCTTCTCGAGGTGACCCTGTCTCGCAGAACACTACGGATCTAGGCTGGAGAGCCGATAAACACTCCTGGGTGTGGCGTGTGAGCAGCGCACTCAGTACCGGGTTGGGGCCGAGGAGGACTCAGGTTGAGTCCCAAGGGCCTGATTCCGGATAGCGGCTGGCGGGACTGGGTTTATTCCAGTTTCGGCAGGCGTACTGCGAACTTGACGACGATTTACAGCATGATGGATAAGGCAAAATTTAAAAAGATACTACCCCAGGAGGGTACCCGAAAGGGAGAATCCCTCCCCGAGCTTAGCTCGGGCTGCCCCACGTTCTCTGGGGGGGGCAAAATTTTGCGCGATACAACTCTGACGACTCTGGCTTGTAATATGGTTACTGATGCTTGCGATTCGGTTATTGTCGAACCGGTTCCCTTGACGACTTTGGCGTGTCCACGGACGACTGATTCTAGCACAACTATGATAGCACAACTGAAAAAATCACTACCCCAGGAGGGTACCTGCTCCACCGGAGCAGGAGAATCCCTCCCCGGGCCTAGCCCGGGCTGCCCCGCGTTCTCTGGGGGGGGCAAAGCTGTGCCTGTTGTAGTTTTGGAGAGGGCTGTGTCGCTGGACCGTTTATCGGTTTCCAGTGGCAGCAGCGTGGCGACGTTGGTGTCGGTGAATTCTGCGGAGGGAAGGGAGTCTCCTTCCCTCGGCAGGTTCTACCGAATGAGTGGAGACGAGTCAGACTCTGCCCCCGAGGCCGAGTCTGCAGAACATCTCGGGCGTCCTGGCCCTAGTGCCTCCAAGCGAGGCAGAGGCCGCCCACCTACAACGGGCCAATACGTTGGCTTGGCTAAGGCCAAAACGGAGTTCCTTCGGGTCAGGAAGGAGGAACTCCACCTGCGAGCGGAGGAGGAGGTGGCCGAGCTGGCTTCAGAGTTGAAGCGGAAGCGGGCTACCAGGGAGTCCAAGGCTCCGAGTTCAGACACACAACTTGTGTCTGAACTCTGTTCGAAGGTCTCGGACGACGTCGGGGTTATACTCCGCGTCGCCAAGAATTCGAACAACCTTAAGGGCACGTTCGTGCATGCCCTTAAGGACGCGGCCGCGTCCATTCAGGACGCGGTCAAGACGATGGCGGGCCGTACGGTCTCCGAGGAGATTACCAAGCTCCAGGAGATTTGTACGGAGTTAAAGGCGAAGGAGGTGCGGCAAGCGGCTGAGATGGCTGCGCTCCGCAAGGAGATTGCGGAGTTGCGGGCAAATCAGCTCGCTGCCAAGCGTCCGGAGCCTGCGGCACCGGTACCCATAGTGGTACCCTCTGTGGGGTCTGGGCCGGCCCCGGCCCCTAAGAGGAGGGCAATGGCTCGGGAGGAGTTTCCTCCTCTTCCGCAGCCACGCCAGACGATGCCACAGTGTGAGCGCACTGCGAAGCCGCAGCGCGGTCGCACTGAGGTAGTGACGGAGGAGCGTCTCGAGGAGGTGGTAGGTGGGATGGAAAACCGTATGTTGACCATCCTCACCGCGCGTTTAGACGGCCTCCAGGAGAGGCTCCTTCCGGAGAAGCGGCTGCGGCCGCCGCTAGCTGCAGACCGTAAGGCTGCAGCGAAAGTGGCGGCTAAGGCTGCTACTCCGGAGTCCCGGCCGAAGCCACTTCCCGTTCCACAGCAGATGGCTGGGAAAGGGAAAGGCAAGGCCAAGAAGACGGTAGCTACCCCGCTCACTTATAGTGAGAAACTAGCAGCCCCCAGACCCTCCGAGGGTGAATGGGTGCTGGTAGGTAAGGGGGGAAAGCCCGTAAAGGCTTCGAAGCCTAAGAAGGCTTCTAAGCCTAAGAAGGCGGCTCAGCCTAAGAAGGCGGCCAAGTCAAAGGTTGCGCCATCCAAGAAGGTAAGGGCCCCCAAACTTCGCGCCAACAATTCGACTGCAGTGGTTCTGACCCTGCAGCCGGATGCGGCGAAGAGGGGCCTCACCTACAAGGATGTGCTCGCCAAGACTTTTGCAGGTATCGACTTTGCAAGTCTTGGTATCCCTTCCGTAGGTTTTAGGAAGACGGCGACGGGTGCTGCTCTACTGGAGGTGCCGGGTGCGGATTCGGCGTCCAAGACGGACGTCCTAGCTGCACACATTAGGGCTTCTTTTACAGCGGAGGATGTTCGTGTCGCCAGGCCGGTGAGGTGCGCAGATCTGCGGATTTCGGGTCTTGATGACACAGTGAGTGCGGAAGTGCTCACTGCTGTCGTCGCACGGGTCGGAGGTTGTCCTGCGGAGCAGGTGAAATCCGGCGAACCGCGTCTCGGTGTTGACGGGACCGGTACGGCCGTGGTTTCCTGCCCCGTGGAGGTTGCCAAGAGGCTCGGTGAGAGCCGACGTCTCTTGGTCGGGTGGGTGTCGGCGCGGGTTAAACTCCTGCAGCCGCGCCCACAGCGTTGTTTCCGGTGTCGTCAGACCGGTCATTTAGGGGCGACGTGCCCCTCTACCGTCGACTGCAGTGGTCTTTGTCACCGCTGTAGTCAGCCCGGCCATAAGGCTGGGGATTGCACCGCAGACCTGCACTGCGCCGTATGCGCAGCGGCAGGTAAGTCAGCGGGGCACCGAGTGGGCAGTAAGGCCTGCTCGGCGCCTCCGCCCAAAAAGGGGGGTAAAGTAGGGAAGGGCAAGAGGGGTCAGACCCCCTCGAAACCCTCGGCCGCGTCGACTGCCGCTAAGGCGTCGACTTCGGCCTCTGAGGTTTGCATGGACCCTGCCATTTTATAATGGCTCTCCGTGTACTCCAAGGGAATTTAAACCACTGTGCCAGAGCTCAGGACTTGATGTCCCAGAGCATGGCGCAGTGGTCGATAGGGGTCGCTGTGATGGCGGAGCCATACTTTGTCCCACCTAGCGATTGCTGGGTCGGTGACAGGTATGGTTGCGTAGCCATCATATCTAGGCCGGCTGCCGGTGTCCCACCCTTCGTAGATATTACGAAGGGCCAGGGGTACGTGGCGGCGCGGCTAGGTGACGTCGTTGTCGTCGGGGTCTACGCTCCACCTCGGTGGAGTCTCGCGGAGTTCGAATCCTTCTTGGTAGGAGTAGGCAACGTAGTGTTAGGCAGCCACCCTCGCCCCGTCCTGGTACTGGGTGACTTCAACGCCAAATCAACGGCTTGGGGTTGCTCATGCTCAGATCGACGTGGTGAGGTGTTGGAAGAGTGGGCGCTGACATCTGGCCTGCTCGTCCTCAACAGGGGCTCCGTGAACACGTGCGTGCGACCGCAGGGCGAATCCATAGTGGACGTTTCGTTCGCTAGCCCTGCGATCGCACGTCGTGTTCGGGACTGGAGAGTCCTCGGGGAGGTGGAGACGTTGTCCGACCATTTATATGTTCGGTTCGACGTCTCCGTCCAAACCGAGGACCTACCGGTACCGGGAGTTCCTGTGGGGGACGGTCCGCGTTGGGTGTTAGGGCGACTCGATAGGGAAGTCTTCCAGGAGGCCGCCATCGTGCAGGACTGGGTGTTGCGTGCGACACCCGAGAGGCCTGCCGATGTCGATGATGGGGCGGAGCGACTGAGGGATGCGGTATCACACATGTGTGATGCTGCTATGCCTCGGGCGAGACGTGTCCGAGCCAAACGCCAGGTGTATTGGTGGAACGCCGATATCGCACAGCTGCGTGCAGCGTGCGTGTCGGCGCGTCGCCGGTATACCCGGATCAGGCGAAGGCGACGTCGAACTCAGGTCGCAGCCCCGGAGGAGGTGGAGCTGCATGAGGGATACCGGGCTGCGAAGCTCGCCCTCAAGCAGGCCATCGAGCGGTCTAAGGCGCAGGCCAGGGAGGAACTGTTGGAGATCCTCAGTCGGGACCCGTGGGGACGCCCGTACCGTATGGTACGTGGCAAGCTCCGCCAGTGGGCACCCCCGGTAACGCAGAGTCTCCAGCCGCAGTTCCTCGACGAAGTCGTTAGCGCACTGTTCCCTTCGAGGGGGGAGTTTACTCCTCCACCGATGGCTTCGCCTTTTATGGCGGAACCGGACGTGGGCAGTGTCGACGTGACCCGGGAAGAATTGGGAGCGGCGGTGGAACGGCTTAAGGCCAAGAACACCGCCCCGGGACCCGATGGTCTGCCTGGCAGAGCATGGGTCCTGGCCCTAGAGGTTCTCGAGCCTCGGCTATTGGGGCTCTTCAGTGCGTGTCTGGAGCAGGGCCGGTTTCCAATCCGATGGAAAACCGGTCGGTTAGTCCTGCTTCAGAAGGAGGGGCGCCCGGCGGACAATCCGTCGGCGTACCGGCCGATCGTGTTGCTTGACGATGTGGGCAAGCTCTTTGAAAGAGTCATTGCAAACCGCATCGTCAGCCACTTAACGCGTGAGGGGCCGGACCTGGCGGCGAACCAGTACGGGTTTCGCAGGGGTCGCTCCACTATCGACGCGATCACGCAGGTTAGGAGTTTGGCGGAAGAGGCCATTGCACGGGGGGAGGTGGTGTTGGCGGTGTCTTTGGACATCGCTAACGCATTCAACACCTTACCCTGGGCCTGTATTAGGGAGGCGCTTCGTTATCACGGAGTGCCGACCTATATCCGTCGCATCGTCGCGTCGTACCTCTCCGAGAGGTACGTGACCTTCCCGGGTCAGAGTCGTACGTGTAGGCGCGAGGTAGTGTGCGGTGTTCCACAGGGGTCGGTCCTTGGCCCTCTCCTGTGGAACATCGGATATGATTGGGTGTTGCGGGGTGCGCTCCTCCGTGGGTTGAGTGTCGTCTGTTACGCAGACGACACTCTGGTCACGGCGAGAGGTAAGACACACCGCGATGCTCAGATTCTCGTCACAGCCGGCGTGGCTCAGGTCGTAGCTAGGATTCGTAGCCTAGGGCTCGAGGTGGCATTGCACAAGTCCGAGGCTCTGTGCTTTCACGGGCCTCGGAACGCGCCACCGAGAGGATCGCGAATTCTCGTAGGCGGTGTCTCTATAGGCATCCAGTCCGAGATGAAATATCTAGGACTGGTGTTAGATAGTAGGTGGGACTTTGTCGCGCACTTCAGGCAGCTGACCCCTCGACTGTTGGGCGCTGCAGCCGCGCTCGCGCGGTTGCTGCCCAACTTAGGGGGGCCCGATTCCGCTTGCCGGAAGCTCTATTTAGGGGTTGTTCGGTCCATGGCCCTTTACGGGGCCCCGGTGTGGGCTGCAGACCTGTCGGCCCAGAACATCCGCGCTCTGCGGGCTCCGCAGAGGGCGATGGCCGTCAGGGCAGCACGCGGGTACCGCACAGTCTCTTTTGAGGCGGCGTCCCTCTTGGTAGGTTCCGCGCCATGGGATCTCGAAGCGAGAGCCCTCGCGTCACTCTACGAGTGGCGCGGGGAGGCGCTGAATGGAGGACTTCGGCTTGCACCTCGAGAAATCGAGGCGCAGAGGTCGGAGCTCCACGAGATCCACGTCATGGCTGAGTGGAGACGTAGGCTCGATTCTCCTGTTTCAGGTGCGGCGACGGTGGAGGCCATCCGGCCTCGTCTGGCTTCATGGTTGAGTAGGGCACATGGCACCTTGACCTTCCGCCTGACACAGGTGCTCACGGGACACGGTTGTTTCGGGAGTTACCTGTGTCGCATAGGCCGGGAGATTGCACCAGGGTGTCATCACTGTGGCTGCGCGTTCGACGACGCGCAGCACACGCTCGAGGTTTGTCCCGCTTGGGACTCTGAACGCTGCGTTCTGACCGCAGCAGTAGGGACCGACCTCTCGCTCCCAGCCGTCGTCAAGGCGATGGTCGAGAGTGAGAGAGGTTGGGATTCTGTCGTCTCTTTTTGCGAGCATGTTATGTTCGTGAAGGAGACGGCGGAGAGAGAGAGGGAACTCACTAGTGAGATTCCCTCTCGCGGTCGGCGTTCTGGTCGACGGCGGCGTCAGGTGGGCGATGACCTCCGGCCGCCGTAGGCAGGGCCTGTAGGCGAGGGACACGGGCATGTCCGTCGCCATAGCACACAAGCCCATGGCGAGGCGCACGCAGTGTTCCAAACTTTTACGCGTGCGCTCGGTAGTTGTCTGTTCTGTCAGACCGTAGTTGAAGCTCCTCCGTAGGAGCTACACCCGTCGAGTTGAGCAGAAGTTATGCGTATGCGTTCCTGGTCCTCGACATCAAGGGTGCTGTTAGGGGAACACACGTGGGGATTTTTTAGTGGGTAGTTGTGGTATTTTAATTACCATGGAGTCCCACATACCCTTTCGGCCTGCCCGGGCCGTCTGTGGATGCGTAAATGCATTTTTACCCACGTTAAAAAAAAAAAAAAAAAAAAAAAAAAAGGTTAGGTTAGGTTAGGTTAGGTTAGGTTAGGTTGTGGTTCTGACCCTGCAGCCGGATGCGGCGAAGAGGGGCCTCACCTACAAGGATGTGCTCGCCAAGACGTTTGCAGGTATTGACTTTGCAAGTCTTGGCATCCCTTCCGTAGGTTTTAGGAGGACGGCGACGGGTGCGGCTCTTCTGGAGGTGCCGGGCGTTGACACGGCGGCCAAGACGGACACCCTTGCAGCGCACATTAGGGCTTCTTTTACAGCGGAGGATGTTCGTGTCGCCAGGCCGGTGAGGTGCGCAGATCTGCGGATTTCGGGTCTTGATGACACAGTGAGTGCGGAAGTGCTCACTGCTGTCGTCGCACGGGTCGGAGGTTGTCCTGCGGAGCAGGTGAAATCCGGCGAACCGCGTCTCGGCGTTGACGGGACCGGTACGGCCGTGGTTTCCTGCCCCGTGGAGGTTGCCAAGAGGCTCGGCGAGAGCCGACGTCTCTTGGTCGGGTGGGTGTCGGCGCGGGTTAAACTCCTGCAGCCGCGCCCACAGCGTTGTTTCCGGTGTCGTCAGACCGGTCATTTAGGGGCCACGTGCCCCTCTACCGTCGACTGCAGTGGTCTTTGTCACCGCTGTAGTCAGCCCGGCCATAAGGCTGGGGTTTGCACCGCAGACCTGCACTGCGCCGTATGTGCAGCGGCAGGTAAGTCAGCGGGGCACCGAGTGGGCAGTAAGGCCTGCTCGGCGCCTCCGCCCAAAAAGGGGGGTAAAGTAGGGAAGGGCAAGAGGGGTCAGACCCCCTCGAAACCCTCGGCCGCGTCGACTGCCGCTAAGGCGTCGACTTCGGCCTCTGAGGTTTGCATGGACCCTGCCATTTTATAATGGCTCTCCGTGTACTCCAAGGGAATTTAAACCACTGTGCCAGAGCTCAGGACTTGATGTCCCAGAGCATGGCGCAGTGGTCGATAGGGGTCGCTGTGATGGCGGAGCCATACTTTGTCCCACCTAGCGATTGCTGGGTCGGTGACAGGTATGGTTGCGTAGCCATCATATCTAGGCCGGCTGCTGGTGTCCCACCCTTCGTAGATATTACGAAGGGCCAGGGGTACGTGGCGGCGCGGCTAGGTGACGTCGTTGTCGTCGGGGTCTACGCTCCACCTCGGTGGAGTCTCGCGGAGTTCGAATCCTTCTTGGTAGGAGTAGGCAACGTAGTGTTAGGCAGCCACCCTCGCCCCGTCCTGGTACTGGGTGACTTCAACGCCAAATCAACGGCTTGGGGTTGCTCATGCTCAGATCGACGTGGTGAGGTGTTGGAAGAGTGGGCGCTGACATCTGGCCTGCTCGTCCTCAACAGGGGCTCCGTGAACACGTGCGTGCGACCGCAGGGCGAATCCATAGTGGACGTTTCGTTCGCTAGCCCTGCGATCGCACGCCGCGTTCGGGACTGGAGAGTCCTCGGGGAGGTGGAGACGTTGTCCGACCATTTATATGTTCGGTTCGACGTCTCCGTCCAAACCGAGGACCTACCGGTACCGGGAGTTCCTGTGGGGGACGGTCCGCGTTGGGTGTTAGGGCGACTCGATAGGGAAGTCTTCCAGGAGGCCGCCATCGTGCAGGACTGGGTGTTGCGTGCGACACCCGAGAGGCCTGCCGATGTCGATGATGGGGCGGAGCGACTGAGGGATGCGGTATCACACATGTGTGATGCCGCTATGCCTCGGGCGAGGCGTGTCCGAGCCAAACGCCAGGTGTATTGGTGGAACGCCGACATCGCACAGCTGCGTGCAGCGTGCGTGTCGGCGCGTCGCCGGTATACCCGGATCAGGCGAAGACGACGTCGAACTCAGGTCGCAGCCCCGGAGGAGGTGGAGCTGCATGAGGGATACCGGGCTGCGAAGCTCGCCCTCAAGCAGGCCATCGAGCGGTCTAAGGCGCAGGCCAGGGAGGAACTGTTGGAGATCCTCAGTCGGGACCCGTGGGGACGCCCGTACCGTATGGTACGTGGCAAGCTCCGCCAGTGGGCACCCCCGGTAACGCAGAGTCTCCAGCCGCAGTTCCTCGACGAAGTAGTTAGCGCACTGTTCCCTTCGAGGGGGGAGTTTACTCCTCCACCGATGGCTTCGCCTTTTATGGCGGAACCGGACGTGGGCAGTGTCGACGTGACCCGGGAAGAATTGGGAGCGGCGTCGGAACGGCTTAAGGCCAAGAACACCGCCCCGGGACCCGATGGTCTGCCTGGCAGAGCATGGGTCCTGGCCCTAGAGGTTCTCGAACCTCGCCTATTGGGGCTCTTCAGTGCGTGTCTGGAGCAGGGCCGGTTTCCAATCCGATGGAAAACCGGTCGGTTAGTCCTGCTTCAGAAGGAGGGGCGCCCGGCGGACAATCCGTCGGCGTACCGGCCGATCGTGTTGCTTGACGATGTGGGCAAGCTCTTTGAAAGAGTCATTGCAAACCGCATCGTCAGCCACTTAACGCGTGAGGGGCCGGACCTGGCGGCGAACCAGTACGGGTTTCGCAGGGGTCGCTCCACTATCGACGCGATCACGCAGGTTAGGAGTTTGGCGGAAGAGGCCATTGCACGGGGCGAGGTGGTGTTGGCGGTGTCCTTGGACATCGCTAACGCATTCAACACCTTACCCTGGGCCTGTATTAGGGAGGCGCTTCGTTATCACGGAGTGCCGACCTATATCCGTCGTATCGTCGCGTCGTACCTCTCCGAGAGGTACGTGACCTTCCCGGGTCAGAGTCGTACGTGTAGGCGCGAGGTAGTGTGCGGTGTTCCACAGGGGTCGGTCCTTGGCCCTCTCTTGTGGAACATCGGATATGATTGGGTGTTGCGGGGTGCGCTCCTCCGTGGGCTGAGTGTCGTCTGTTATGCAGACGACACTCTGGTCACGGCGAGAGGTAAGACACACCGCGATGCCCAGATTCTCGTCACAGCCGGCGTGGCTCAGGTCGTAGCTAGGATTCGTAGCCTAGGGCTCGAGGTGGCATTGCACAAGTCCGAGGCTCTGTGTTTTCACGGGCCTCGGAATGCGCCACCGAGAGGATCGCGAATCACCGTAGGCGGAGTTTCCATAGGCATCCAGTCCGAGATGAAATATCTCGGACTGGTGTTAGATAGTAGGTGGGATTTCGTCGCGCACTTCAGGCAGCTGACCCCTCGACTGTTGGGCGCTGCAGCCGCGCTCGCGCGGTTGCTGCCCAACTTAGGGGGGCCCGATTCCGCTTGCCGGAAGCTCTATTTAGGGGTTGTTCGGTCCATGGCCCTTTACGGGGCCCCGGTGTGGGCTGCAGACCTGTCGGCCCAGAACATCCGCGCTCTGCGGGCTCCGCAGAGGGCGCTGGCCGTCAGGGCAGCACGCGGGTACCGCACAGTCTCTTTTGAGGCGGCGTCCCTTTTGGTAGGTTCCGCGCCATGGGATCTCGAAGCGAGAGCCCTCGCGTCACTCTACGAGTGGCGCGGGGAGGCGCTGAATGGAGGACTTCGACTTGCACCTCGAGAAATCGAGGCGCAGAGGTCGGAGCTCCACGAGATCCACGTCATGGCCGAGTGGAGACGTAGGCTCGATTCTCCTGTTTCAGGTGCGGCGACGGTGGAGGCCATCCGGCCTCGTCTGGCTTCATGGTTGAGTAGGGCACATGGCACCTTGACCTTCCGCCTGACACAGGTGCTCACGGGACACGGTTGTTTCGGGAGTTACCTGTGTCGCATAGGCCGGGAGATTGCACCAGGGTGTCATCACTGTGGCTGCGCGTTCGATGACGCGCAACACACGCTCGAGGTTTGTCCCGCTTGGGACTCTGAACGCTGCGTTCTGACCGCAGCTGTAGGGACCGACCTCTCGCTCGGAGCTGTCGTCAAGGCGATGGTCGAGAGTGAGAGAGGTTGGGATTCTGTCGTCTCTTTTTGCGAGCATGTTATGTTCGTGAAGGAGACGGCGGAGAGAGAGAGGGAACTCACTAGTGAGATTCCCTCTCGCGGTCGGCGTTCTGGTCGACGGCGGCGTCAGGTGGGCGATGACCTCCGGCCGCCGTAGGCAGGGCCTGTAGGCGAGGGACACGGGCATGTCCGTCGCCATAGCACACAGGCCCATGGCGAGGCGCACGCAGTGTTCCAAACTTTTACGCGTGCGTCGCCCGGTTTTGTCCGGGCAGTTGTTGTCTGATTCATTCAGACTGTAGTCGAAGCTCCTCCGTTGGAGCTACACCCGTCGAGTTGAGCAGAAGTAATGCGTATGCGTTCCTGGTCCTCGACATCAAGGGTGCTGTTAGGGGAACACACGTGGGGATTTTTTAGTGGGTATTTGTGGTATTTTTATGTTACCATGGAGTCCCACATACCCTTTCGGCCTGCCCGGGCCGTCTGTGGATGCGTAAATGCATTTTTACCCACGTTAAAAAAAAAAAAAAAAAAAAAAAAAAGGTTAGCATTAACGCCACATAGCACTGCCATCCTACATAAATTACAACGGCTGATGGCTAATAGGCTTATACGTGGTTATAGAACAATCTCGTTTGAGGCAGCGTGCTTGCTGGGGAGCTCTCCGCCGTGGGAACTGGTGGCGTACTGCCATGCAGAGTTATACTTTTGGTGGACTGAGAAGGTCGCTCGTGGAGAGTGTATCGCCCCGAGAGAGAAGGAGTCAAAGAGAGCTCACTTTCAGCGAGCGATGTTTCGGAAGTGGCGTGAAGAACTAACCACAGCCAGTGCTGGCATTGCAACAGTTGAGGCGATTCTTCCTGTTTTCCAGCAATGGATTGATAGGGGTCATGGAGCCTTGACATTCCGGCTGGTGCAAATATTGACGGGACATGGCTGCTTCGGCAAGTACCTACATCAGATAGCCGGAAGAGAGCCGACAGCAAGGTGTCATCATTGCGAAGATTGTGAGGTGGACACAGCTCGACACACGTTGGAGGAGTGCTCTGCATGGTCTGGAGAACGTCGGGAGTTGACGGCAGTTGTTGGCAATGACCTTTCCCTGCCGGCTGTCGTCCGTTCGATGGTTGAGGAGGAGAGGTCATGGAACGCAGCGGTGGCGTTCAGTGAAACAGTCTTGTCTCAGAAGGAGGAACAAGAGAGACAAAGAGAGAGAGCACCAGAAGCGCCAATTATTCGTCGAGGGAGAACCAGGCGTGGAAGAGCGAGAGCTGGAGGCCTACATCATCAGAGGCCACCCTAACGAACCTTCTGGTAATGGACGTGGGGGCGTCCATTGCCGATAGAGAAGGTCCCGTGGAGGTGAAGCGCAGATTGCAGCTGCTTCTTTCAGAGGATACCGAAGAGAAGTCAGCCTCTTCACGAGAAGAGGGTCCCCGGTACTAACACCTGCGGGGGACCCGTGCGCGTGGACGGGGTAGCGGCGAATGCTCACGCCATCTCGAGACCCTGTTCCACATACGCGCCTGGAATACCGTGGGGATTTTTTAGTGGGTATTTGTGGTATTTTTATGTTACCATGGAGTCCCACATACCCTTTCGGCCTCCCCCGGGCCGTCTGCGGATGCGTAAATGCATTTTTACCCACGTAAAAAAAAAAAAAAAAAAAAAAAAAAGGTTCCCCCCCGATGGGTTCCCGCCTTGTCGTGGCGGGGGGGCTTAGTAACCGTGGCGTGACGAACCACGGTGAAGCGAAGAGGAACCCCAGGAGAGGCCGCTCGTCTAGGCTGAGTTGGCCAGCCGGTGACGAGCGGCCACGGACGAGGCTGCTTCGGCGGCCGTAGGTTGCGGTGGTGTATGGGCGCCACCGCAACTGAGGCGAGCCGCGGTGTCGTATGGGAGGCACCGCGGCTGAAGGCGAGGGGCCGCGGCGGGAGAGGTGTGTCGGTGTCACGTTGCCGCTCACCCTACCTTCCGCGGCCTCAACGGGGCCGCCACCGTTAGATGGCGGACGCGGTGGGGTCGCAGGGGAAGAGAAGTGTCGATGTTTCCGCTCTCTCTATCCTCTGCGACCGTGAGGAAGAAAACCTCGTTAAAAAATCACCGAGGAAGAAAACCTCGTGAAAAAATTACCAAGGAAGAAAACCTTGTAAAAAAATCACCAGGCGGCGTTCTGGTCCTTTGGGACCGGAACCGGGAGGAAGAAAACCTCGGTAAAAATTACAGGGGTTCGTGGTGGACGGGGTGGCCCGAACCCGGAGGAAGAAAACCTCCTTAAAAAATCACCGAGGAATAAAACCTCGATAAAAAATTGAACGGAGGCTGGGGGCTGCGGTCGGTGATGGGCGCCCCCAGTGGGGAGAGCCTCTCTTCGGGGGGGCAGCGCTTGTCGGGGTGCACAGAAGTAATGCCCTAGGGTCTTCCTGTGCCCCCGACGCCAAGCGCTCCGGAGGCGATGTTTGGGTTTTTTAGTGGGTACAGTCCCACATAACCTGTTCGCTGTCCTCCGCGGCGGGCAGGTACCCATGACGGGTTTTTCCCAAACTGAAAAAAAAAAAAAAAAAAAAAAAAAAAAAAAAAAGGTTAGGTTAGGTTTTGTTAGGTTCCCCCCCGGAGGGTTCCCGCCTTGTCGTGGCGGGGGGGCTTAGTAACCGTGGACTGTCAACCCACGGTGAAGCCAAGAGGAACCCACAAGGCCGGAGGGCCTTAAACTCCTGGGTGTGGCGTGTGAGCAGCGCACCCAGTACCGGGCTGGGGCCGATGAGGACTCATCTTGAGTCCCAAGGGCCCAGTTCCGGACAGCGGCTGGCGGGACTAGTTGTTTTCATACTGGTCCCGGCAGGCGTACTGCGAACTGGAGGTGGAGTTCAAGATGATGGAAGGTACAAATTCAATTGAACTACCCCAGGAGGGTACCTTAACAGGAGAATCCCTCCCCGGGCCTAGCCCGGGCTGCCCCACGTTTTCTGGGGGGGGCAAATTTGTACACGAACTCGATTTCAAAACAATGACCTTGGCGCGAATATGGACAACTGATATAGAGAAAACAATGGATAGTGCAACAGTAAATATTACACTACCCCAGGAGGGTACCAGCTCCACAGGAGCTGGAGAATCCCTCCCCGGGCCTAGCCCGGGCTGCCCCGCGTTTTCTGGGGGGGGCAACTTGTTGCAAGATTTAAGTAACCCGACGACTTTGGCGAACGCTTGGACAACCGATTTTTCACCGAAGGTGATCTTGGAAAGGATACCATCGCTCGATCGACTCTCAGTAGGATGTTTGTCTGATGTGAGTGACAGCGGTGTAGCTACGATGGAAACGGTGGGCTCTGTTGAGGGTAGATCGACACCTAATTTGGGAAGATTTTTCCGTAAACGGAAACCAGTGGAGGAACACGCAGATTCGGGTGAGGAACCGGAGGATGCACCTAGGTCTCGTGTGTTGTCACCGAAGAGAGGCAGGGGCCGTCCTCCAACCACTGGAGAGTACGTAGGTTTGGCAGCGGTTAAGGCAGAGTACCTTAAGCTGAAGGAGGACGAGCTTCGCCTCTCAGCTGAGGAGGAGGTGGCGGAGCTAGCCTCACGGGCACGGCTTGAGCGCGCAGCTAAAGAACATGCTGCCCCTGCCCCTGAGGAGGAGCTCGGCTGCCAATTAAATAAGAGGGTCTTGGGCGACATAGAGGTCATCCTCAAAGTTGCCCAAAAATCTCAGAACCTCAAGGGCACATTCCAGAAGGCCCTTAAAGAAGCAGCGGCGTCCATCGCGGCTGCTGTTAAGGAATTTAGTAGCCGGACGACCTCGGAAGAGCTGGAGAGGGTCCAGGCTGCATACACGAGTTTGGAGGCGAGACACTCTAAGCAGGCGGAAGAGTTGTCAACGCTCCGCAAAGAGCTGGCGGAGTTAAGGGCAGAGGTAGGAAAGGCCCGCTGTTCGGAGCCTGTGCCCGTACCTGTCGTTGATAGAACCGCGAAAGCTGTCTCTCCGCCAGTTCCAAAAAGGCTGGCAATGGCACGGGAGGAATTTCCCCCGTTGCCGAAGCCGCGACAGCTAGAGCCCCAAATTGACCCTTCGGCAGCGGTAACAGTAGAAGTAATGGACCAGGCGATGCAGAGAATGATGAATATTATGACTGCTCGCCTGGATTCATTTCAGGACCGACTCTTGCCGGAGAAGCGGCTGCGGCCACCCTTAGCCGCAGACAGAGTAACCGCTCGAACAACGGCTAATGTTGTGGCTGCACAGGATGCTCAGCCGCCTAAGGTACATGCTTCTCAACGGGCAGCGCGTGTAAAGGGCAGAAGGAAGGCGGCTAATAAACCTGGATCCGAGCATCCTGTGCCATCCTCTTCTGCTAGCAGGAAGCAGCCGCCAGCGCCTAAACCCACGGAGGGTGAATGGGTGTTGGTGGGGAAGAATGGCCGGCCAAAAAAGCCCGCTAAGAATAAGAAGAAGCCACCTTCAAGGAAGGCGAAGACCCAAAAACTCCGGCCACCTAAAACGACAGCAGTATCTGTGACGTTGAGGCCGGAGGCTGAGCAAAAGGGCCTCTCTTACTTGGAGGTGCTTAAAGGTATAAAGACGCACGTCAACCTGGCAGACATTGGTATACCAGGTATCAAATGGAGGAAGGCGGCTACAGGCGGCTACCTGTTAGAGATACCTGGTGCCAACAGTGGTGACAAGGCGGACGCCCTGGCAGCTAAGATAAAGGAGGCTGTCCCACCAGAGGGTGTCAGAGTCTCCAGGCCCATGAGGTGCGCAGATGTGCGCATCTCGGGCCTGGATGAGTCAGTTACGGCGGAAGAAGTCATCGCTGCTGTCGCACAGACTACAGGATGCCCACCGGACCAAGTTAAAACGAACGGCGTCCGTCCCGGTTTGAGGGGACTGTGGACGTCCGTAGTTTCTTGTCCGGTGGATGCAGCGAAATCTTTGGGTGATGGCCGTCGCCTTCTTATTGGGTGGGTTTCGGCACAGGTTAAGGTCTTGCCGCCCCGGTCCCTCAGGTGCTTCAGGTGTCTCCAGGAGGGGCACTTGGGCGTCAAATGCACCTGCCAGGTTGACTGCAGCCAGTTGTGCTTCCGGTGCAGTCAACCGGGGCACAAAGCCGGCGGATGCAGTGCAGATCCGCATTGTGCGGTGTGCGCAGCTGCAAACAAACCCGCCGGCCATCGAGTGGGCAGCAGGGCATGTACCAAGCCTGCAACCTCACCCAAAACGAGGACAAAGAAGAATAGGGGTAGGAACAGGGGTAAGAACCCCTCCCAGCCTCCAACGTCGTTGGTCGTCGCTGAGACGCCGACGACATCCCAGACGATTGAAATGGAGTGCCACCAATAATAATGGCACTCCATTTCCTACAAGGCAACCTCAACCACTGTGCCAGGGCTCAGGATCTCATGTTCCAGAGTATGGCGCAGTGGTTGATCCACGTCGCCGTGATGGCCGAGCCTTACTATGTCCCACCCGCTGACAATTGGGTGGACGATTTAGACGGCTCGGTGGCCTTAGTGTCCCAGGCCGCCGCTGGCGCCCCACCCTTTACTAACATCACTAGGGGTAGGGGGTATGCAGCGGCACATCTCGGTGACGTGGTCGCAGTAGGGGTATATATGCCCCCCAGTCGTTGTCTCGCCGACTTCGAGGGATTCCTCGGGGAGATAGGCAGCGTCGTCGGCCGTAGCCATCCTCACCCCGTCCTTGTGCTCGGGGACTTCAATGCCAAGTCAACGGCTTGGGGTTCCCCGTCCACGGACGCCAGGGGTGAGGCTCTGGAAGAGTGGGCCATTTCATCGGGCCTACTCGTCCTAAATCGGGGGTCTGTTAACACGTGCGTGCGCCAGCAGGGCGGGTCAATCGTGGACCTAACGTTCGCGAGCCCTGCTTTAGCACGCCGTGTTCGGGGCTGGAAAGTCCTGGAGGGGGTGGAGACATTATCGGATCACCGATATATACGGTTCGATATCTCCACCCAGACCTCGGATGTGCCAGCCCGTAGGACCTCCGCAGAGGACGGTCCGCGTTGGGCATTGAAGCGTCTCGACCGTGAGGCGCTTCTAGAAGCCGCAGTCATGCAGGCCTGGGTCACAGGTGAATCACCCGACAGGCCTGCTGACGTTGAGCAAGAGGCGGAGTCACTTCGCGCGGAGATGTCGCGTGTTTGCGACGCGGCAATGCCCCGAATAAAGGGGCCGTTTCCTGCCAAGCGTCAGGTGTACTGGTGGACTGCCGAAATCGCGCAGTTGCGCGTAGCGTGTGTGGCGGTCCGGCGCCAGTACACCAGAGAGAGACGCAGGCGGGGCCGCTCGCAAACCGCGTCCGCCAGGGAGGTGGAACTCTATGACGGGTACAGAGCAGCCAGATTGGCGCTCAAAAAGGCCATTGAGCAGGCGAAAGCTCTGGCCAGGGAGGAGCTGCTGGAAACGCTCAACCGGGATCCGTGGGGGCGCCCGTACCGGATGGTACGTGGCAAGTTACGACAACGAGCCCCCCCGGTAACCCAGAGTCTCCAGCCAGAGCTCCTCCAAGAAGTAGTGGCTGCTCTGTTCCCGTCGAGAGCAGAGCACATACCTCCCCAGATGGCTCCGTCCGCGGCTACGCCCAACGCGGAAGGCGACGACGACGTTGCACCCGAGGTGACCCGGGAAGAACTGAGGGTGGCGGTGAAACGCATGCAAGCGAAAAACACCGCCCCAGGACCTGACGGCATACCTGGCCGTGCATGGGTCCTGGCTCAAGAGGCCCTCGAGCCCCGACTTTTGGGGATCTTCACGGCGTGTCTTCAGCAGGGCCGGTTTCCGCGTGTATGGAAAACCGGCAAGCTAGTCCTGCTGAAGAAGGAGGGGCGCCCTGCGGACTCTCCGTCCGCATACCGGCCCATAGTGCTGTTGGACGAGGTGGCGAAGCTCTGCGAGCGTATAATCGCAAGCCGCCTCGTCCGGCACTTAACACGAGTAGGGCCGGATCTGGCGGGGAACCAGTTCGGTTTCCGCCAGGGGCGCTCCACAATTGACGCCATAATGCAGGTGAAGATCCAGGCGGAGGAAGCAGTTGCTCGGGGCGAGGTGGTTCTGGCGGTGTCTCTTGACATCGCCAATGCCTTTAACACCTTGCCCTGGGCCACAATTAGAGAGGCACTCCGATTTCATGGAGTGCCGTCCTACCTCCGCCGCATAGTCGGGGCGTACCTCAGTGAGAGGTACGTGACCTTCCCGGGTCAGAGAGGGATGAGTCGGCGAGACGTCGTATCCGGTGTTCCCCAGGGGTCAGTGCTTGGCCCCTTACTCTGGAACATCGGATACGACTACGTGTTACGCGGTGCGCTCCTCCGAGGCGTCAGCGTCGTCTGCTATGCTGACGACACGCTCGTGTTAGCCCGGGGGAAGACGCACCGCAAGGCGACGATGCTGGCTACGGCCGGCGTCGCTCAAGTCGTCGGCAGGATCCGGCGTCTGGGGTTGGAGGTGGCGCTGCGTAAATCCGAGGCTCTCTTTTTCCATGGGCCTCGGAATGCGCCACCTCAAGGATCCCAGATCATCGTGGGAGGCGTGTCCATCGGTGTCGAGTCGACCATGAGGTATCTAGGCCTCGTCCTCGACAGCCGATGGACCTTTGAAGAACACTTCCGGCAACTGGCCCCCCGCCTTATGGGAGCGGCTGGCGCGTTAGCTCGGCTGCTCCCCAACCTGGGGGGTCCTGATTCCACCTGCCGGAAGTTGTATTTAGGGATCGTGCGGTCTATGGCCCTGTATGGGGCACCCGTATGGGCGTATGGCCTGACGGCACAAAACATCGCCCAATTGCGAAGACCGCAGCGGGCGATGGCCGTCAGAGCCGCCCGCGGGTACCGCACGATCTCCTTCGAGGCGGCCTCCCTTTTAGCCGGATCCCCACCTTGGGACCTGGAAGCGAGAGCCCACGCGTCTCTGTATCATAGACGCGTGGAGGCGCTGGAGCAAGGTGTGCGACTCGCGCCTCGAGAAATCGAGGCGCTGAGGTCGCAGCTCCACCAGGTCCTGGTGGTAGATGAGTGGTGCCGACGACTCGAGCGACCGAGCTCGGGCGTGGCAACGGTTGATGCCATTCGGCCCGTATTGGCCGAGTGGCTGACCAGGCGGCACGGCACCCTGACTTTCCGGCTGACACAGGTGCTCTCGGGACACGGCTGTTTCGGGAGCTACCTGTGTCGCATAGGCCGGGAACAGACGACAGGGTGCCATCACTGTGGCTGTGCGAGGGACACCGCACAGCACACGCTGGAAGAATGTCCCGCCTGGGAAATGCCACGTCGCGAGCTCGTTGCGGCGATTGGCCCGGATCTCTCGCTCTCGGCCGTTATCAACGCTATGGTCGAGAGCGAGACCGGGTGGAACTCCGTCGCCTCGTACTGCGAGG